>CM060943.1:653113171-658690671 GCA_030765085.1 Allium cepa
ATTGCCAACCGCTACTTGAAGACTCGCGACTCAGAATGGTACTGGAAACCAACCTCGAGAGAGTACACCAAAGTCTAAAGAAAATCAGGGGAATGTTGTATATTCCAAGATGCTCACGGATCCTAACACGGGTGACTACAAACATCTCCAAGGTGTGATCGAAAAGCCGATCTGGAAAGGAAAGCTTCAATAGCATGGACAAGTCCTGCAGAATGGCAGGCAGCGAACATTTGATGCCTATTAATAAAGGGCTATGATTATCAATTGGACTGCTGACGGCCAACATCCCTTTGAAAGGAGCCAGGGGCAAAGTCGAATAGCGAGCACACGATGCCGCTTTACTAATCAATGAGATTTATTCCAATCTTCTTTGAAATATTTCCATATCTATTTCTATTACAATTATTCTGTAAACTACGACTAACTTGAACTAAACTACTTTCAAAACGATGCAAGTGACTAGGTACTCAGATTTGGCCACCAAACAATCCACGCAGATCGTGTTCAGGCCTGTGGAGTTTCATCCAGACGAGCATGATTCGACCGCTCACCATCAACCATATGCCTTCGATTTGGGGCTATGGACTAGAGATTGAAAAGCTCATCAAGATCAGAGCCCAATACGAAGTGAACATGACTGATCGTTCATTTGTCGACCTCCACATTTGATTTGAAGGCCTAAGCAAAGCTTGAAATGAATATGGCCCGATCATCCACTCAAATCGTGTCATAAAACAAAGTTCGACAAAATACAAATGCCTCTCCTGGAGCTCAGTGACACCAGGATCTATCTGCAGTAGATGTGCTTTGATCATCTACACATCAAATCCTACCCCGAACACAAAAGGTTGTTCGAAAGCCTGACTTAGAGTAGCTGTGATGGACTACCTACTCGCCAACCATCGCTCTCAATACATTGACACGACTACACCTTGAAACATATGAAACTTGCTTTGTTTACTAAATAATCTATTATCCTTATTTTCTAGAAAGAGATACGAAGCAAATTATGCGAGACTTGATTATCTAACCCATCATGGATGTGATCCAACCATCTGCCATGTACCTCCTTCCTTGACTTGATTGGAAGAGCAATAATCACCAAGTGGACGAGAATCGACCGTCCATTTTTCAAGTTTCGTCATTCATGCTGGGGGCAATGTTCCATTTCATGAGCAAACATGGTTTAATTGTTCATTCGACAGCATTAGCCTCGATAGAGTAAATGAAATACAAATTAAACGGGTGGAAATACGACTTCTCTTGGCAAAAACTTCTAAGTCCCTAGAGTGCAGACTAGAGTATAAACAACTTAAAAAACTCTAAGTCTCCAGAGTGCGGACTAGAGTACTCTAAGTCCCTTGAGTGTGGACTAGAGTATAAATGACTTAAAAAACTCTAAGTCCCCAAAGTGTGGACTAGAGTACTCTAAGTCCCCTTAGTGTAGACTAGAGTATAAATGAATTAAATACCTCTAAGTCCCCAGAGTGCGGACTATACTATAAACGACTTAAAAACCTCAAAGTCCCCAGAGTACGGACTAGAGTTCTCATGGTCCCCTGAGTGCGGACTAGAGTATGAACGACTTAAAAATCTCTAAGTCCTTAAAGTGGACTAGAGTACTCTCAGTCCTCTGAGTGCGGACTAGAGTATAAACGACTTAAAAACCTCTAAGTCCCTGAAGTGGACTAGATTACTCTCAGTCCCCAGAGTGCGGACTAGAGTACTCTAAGTCCCTTGAGTGCGGACTAGAGTATAAATGACTTAAAAAGCTCTAAGTCCCCTGAGTGCGGACTAGAGTATAAATGACTTAAAAAGCTCTAAGTTCCCTGAGTGCGGACTAGAGTACTCTAAGTTCCCTAAGTGCGGACTAGAGTATAAACTACTTAAAAACCTCTAAGTCCCCAGAGTGCGGACTAGAGTACTCTAAGTTCCCTGAATGTGGACTAGAGTATAAATGACTTAAAAACCTCTAAGTCCCTAAAGTGGACTAGAGTACTCTCAGTCCCCTAAGTGCAGACTAGATTATAAACGACTTAAAAAACTCTAAGTCCCAAGAGTGCAGACAAGAGTACTCTAAGTCGCCTAAGTGCGGACTAGAGTATAAATGACTTAAAAACCTCTAAGTCCCTAGAGTGCGGACCAGAGTACTCTAAGTCCCTAGAGTGTGGACTACTCTAAGTCCCCTAAGTGCGGTCTAGAGTATAAATGACTTAAAAACCTCTAAATCCTTGAAGTGGACTAGAGTACTCTCAGTCCCCTGAGTGCATACTAGAGTATAAACGACTTAAAAACCTCTAAGTCCCTGAAGTGGACTAGAGTACTCTCGGACCCTTGAGTATGGACTAGAGTATAAACGACTTAAAAATGTCTAAGTCTCCAGAATGCGGACTAGAGTACTCTAAGTCCCCTGAGTGCGGACTAGAGTATAAATAGCTTAAAAACCTCTAGATCCCCAGAGTGCAGACTATCAGTCCCCAAAGAGCGGACTAGAGCATAAACGACTTGAGAAAAATATCTAAGTTCCTGAAGCGAACTAGAGTACTCTAAGTCCCCAGAGTGCGGACTAGAGTATAAATGAATTGACGAAAGTCTCTACATCCCAAACTATGGAATATAGCATAAACCGTTCGACAAATATCCAAGTCCCCAGAGCATGGACCGAAACATGAACACAAATTGGGCGTGAATCGACTAGGGAGAAAATAACACTAAGTCACCAGAATACTGTGTGGTGCATAAACATTGATAAATAGACGAGTGGATTCCGACCGCTCTCTATTTCTTAAACTTTCGACCTGAAATCGACAGGAGGATTATTAACTCGCTAAGGATAGAGTTCGACCATCCAACTAGTGGCCTGGCAAAATCATTGCTGGAAGAAAGAGTACAAATCTCTAAAAGCTGAATACGACGGCTTATTGTAACTCTAGCTTGGGGTTATTTCCAACTTAAGGCAACGACTACAGGGAGGCCTCATACAGAACCAAGCGAAACCGCTTCCAAAGCTATGGGAGACTGACTATATCATACCTCAGATCGAGGGTCAATACTGATCCGCACCAAGCACATACGAATGTGTCTCGGATATTCCTTGAAAAACTATGACCTCCAAAGTGTGGAAAGGAGGGTAAACCATGAAGACTTGGTCAAAAATCCTCCAACACCCTTCTTCGATCCGTCAGGAGGAGTATGAAACTGGATGAGTGTGACCCGACTGCATTTGAGCCAACTTTACCCAAGATCTGATTACAGAACATGAACCAGAGTGGACATGGCTGACTGTCCAGTGTCCAAATTACGCCCTGAAATTGATGAGGCATCGAAGAATTCCTCTCGGAATGAAAAACCAAAATAAATCCAAGATAGGCGAGACCCAGCCTCCCATCAACTTACCTAATCCCACCGATTCAACGGGAAAGAGAGTAAAGCTAAAGTGGGCATGGCTGGTCTTCCTACTCAACGGTATATGCCATAGACCAAGAGGCACGAGCAAGAAGCAAGATGAATGTGAACCCACTCTTCACTAATCAACTATGTGTCTATGGAGTTTAGGTAGGAATATAAACATAGCTAGGGCGAGACTCAACCATCCATGCGGTGCGTTTTTCAACCTGAGACTAGGAGCAGACGCATGGTCATCCAAAGACTGCCTGCGATAGCTCAATGTTGAAACTTATATATAGTCCTTACAACTACTCAAGGCTATGACCGAAAGGATGCCTAAAGATAGAATCATTAAATCGAACCTTAGCTCGTGGGATACTGACTGTCACTCCAACCCGAAGGATGTGTAAAGGATCATGAATGCATTGAATAGAAAGTGCGTTACTCGAATATACAAGCAAATTCAAACTCATAGCAAGATCCAGCTATACAGGTGCACACAACTCGAGGCTGACCCCCACTCGACATTTCCTTCAACGTGCTTTTAAGCCTGATCTTTGGCTATTTGCTGATAATCGACTAGGGCATTCATAGTCCTTCACTATTAGACTTAATAACTCATGATAAGACTCTAGGATTCGACTAGAGTAACCATCAACATTGACCGTCCCAACCATATTTCACATTGAATGTTATGCAAAATAGTTACATCTGATCTCAAAGAATCCGAGATTGCACCTGCTAAGCTGACACTCGACATTACATCCAGCCATGGCGACCCTTTTCGGGTGTTGAATATCGGGTCACAGCTCAATGCAGTGATGATAAAAGAATTAGTTGGATTTTTATAAATAAATAATGATATGTTCCCTTGGACCCATTCTGACATGCATACGTGATTTCATTAACTATCGCGAGCCATGCATTGGATATCAACCCGAGGCTACAAAAGCTAGCACAATATCTACTGATTTCATCATGAAAGCTCCACTCTTACTTTTAGGCTCACCCCATCAACGTCTATGCCTACCAGCCGTTGCGACAGGGCATACAACGACCTGAGACGTTTGAAAGACTACATAAATAGAATATCGAACTAAGCCAATTCGATATCACTTATTTCCCTCGAAGGGTTATCCAAGGATGGAAATTAGCAGATTCACACCCGAATTCACTGCTTCAGATGACTACTCGAAGAGTAGTATAGAATCAACCAACAGATGGAAAATATATGCAGATGGAGCATCCAGTAATTAGTATTATGGCGCAGGAGTCATGTTAATGACTCCTGAGGAACAATCTTTCTGCTACATCCTGAAACTCGATTTCCTATAACAGATAACGATGCTTAGTATGAAGCCTTGACCGGCTGCGTCAAACTTGCTAGAGGATTTGGAGTGGAAACTTTACATATCTTTTGTGTTCCTTGATTGGTAGTATGCAAAGTTAAGGAAGTTGATCTTGCGAGGAGGCATTGTCTTGCTTCTTATCTCCGCCAGGTCTAAGAGCTACAAACCGACTTCACATTTAGATCATTACATACATACTCAGCGAACAAAATAAAAAGAGTCCAGTCACTGGCCAAGCTGGCCAGTGTTAGGGACGCGCAACGGACATACATTGTTTCGATTGAAATATTTAATATTCCAAGCATTGACGGATGGAGATCAACTAGGCCTTGGAGACAGAGCTAGAAAAGGTGTCATGGTTGACTCCTATTAAAGACTATCTACAACGAGAAATTCTTACTAAACGGAGAATTGGAAAAACGATAGATCCTCCTCAAAGCTTCACGCCAAATCATCCAAGAATAAGTCATGTGTAGAAAGGAGTTTATCCATCCATATGCTTCGGGGTATCGCCCATGATGTATCTTGAGCAAAGTCTATGAAGAAGAATACGGCGATAACATCAGAGGGAAAATCGTGATAAAGAAAATACTCTGCTACAGATATTACTGGCCAACTACCAATCCAGATGCGGTTAATTGTGTTAGACAATGCGATGAGTGCAAGATGTTTGCAAAAAATCCGGGAACCCCGCCGATGGAAATTACTCAAATGGCTAGTCCATAGCTGTTTTCGACTTAGGGGCACTGAAATAATCTTCTTGCCGATCCTAAAGGTGGTACGAAATACATCATCATAGCAGTTGATTACTTCAACCACATGAGCAGATGAAGAACTCTTAACCATGGCCAAGATGAAGAAAATAATCAACTTCATTATTCGTAATGTCATCTGTCCTTATGACCTTCCATGATCTATCATAACTGCAAATGGACAGGTTGCAGCTGTGAACAAAATCGTAAAGTCTGTACTGAAGAGAGGTTTGGAAAATGCTAGAGATAAATGGGCAGATGAAGTCCCAACATCATTATGGGCTTATGGAACTACCTATGAGTCCATGACTGGTCGTACTCCATTCGCCCTTGCTTACTGCTCTGAGGTCGTCATCCATGTAATCAAGTGGCTGATTACAACCCTTATTTCAGAAAAAAGAAATATACAAATAAGGAATCGCAATTGGATTGCAATTAAAATAGATGGAACTGGTTATGACTTATGAGCATATAAAATGCATCCGACAGCCAATGGCAAGAACATGTACCCGAACATGCATGTGTACATTCGAAAAAAGTTCGAATTCTTGAAATCAACACGGAATTGAATTCTCACTTAAGGTTATTAAGAAAATACTGGATCAAATAGCCGAAACTTACTGGCCCTGTAGAACCGGACACGGATGGCCGTTGATGAACTACAACCCTGGATCTATAATATTAGGAATCGACCAAGCGTCACGACGACCAAAGAAGGATATGACACCTTGGAGGATAAAATTGAAGAATAATGACTATTCAGGAAACAAAATGGATTTCTTTCTGTAAACAAGGAATACTCACTGATTCAAAGCGTGTCATGTTGCTTCATACGACACACTTTGGGGGGCAAGTGTTACCCGACACCTTAGGCCGGGTACCAAACGACAGTTGAAGATATTATTATTAGCACTAGACAAGATTTTGACCATGAAGAGCTTGAGGGTATAAGGGTTTGATGCAATCGACATGTTTCGGCATCCCTCGCACGGTGCAGACTGGAGGTGCTAGCAAGTTGTCAAGCCTACAACAAAGCAGGAGCGTTCGACATGACTCTGCTTTGAGTCATTCAATGATCGACTGGACAATTCTCGACCGGCACTCCTCATTCGACATGCCGGCCTGGTGCGCAGAAGTCACCTCCTATGGGCCGAAGTACCTTATTCCAAAGCCCATGAGGGAAGTCCAACCCATCTTCGTCTATAAATAGAAGGGCAGGGGCATTGTAAAAGGGACCTTTTTACGAGAACATTGGGGAGACCCTGCCATTTTTGATACTCTCCTCTTGTTAATTCAAACTTGTATGCAAAGTGATTGGTTTACAGATTGTATCTGTATTCAAGTGATTGAGAAATAAATAAAGATTAAACTCAAAGTGGACGTAGTCAATTACACCGAACCACTATAAATCTGGTGTTCTCGTTTTTGTTATTCTTTTTGCATTGAGTTACAATATTCTTCTATTCTAATTTACTCTCTTCATTAATCTCTCTACATAACACTGTTCAAGGGTGTTAGTTGTTATCCCGTTTTTTGGCAAAGCCGTGATACCAAAAGATCGATTGAAAACATAGGACAATTCGTCTCAAAGATTGGCCATACTATGCTTCACTATGGATATCGCTGGATTTTGTCCGAGTCCAGATTGAGCTACAATTGATGGGACATGATAAGCCAAGCCATAAAAGCCAACGTTCCAAATCTCAAGTCAATCCGAGTTCGTATGCTTAAGTTATCATCGATGCAAGTTGGAGGAAATCGCCCTGAGTTCGAATCCATGGGCAGAGCTCCTGACCGAATCCATCAAGTTCCCCTCTGCTTCGAATCCATCGCTGCAACACATGATCGAATCCATCATGTTCTCCCTGCTTCGAATCCATAGCTGCAACACATGATCGAATCCATCATGTTCTCCCTGTTTCGAATCCATAGGTGTTGCTGAGCCTCACATCCATCCAAGACACCCCTGCTTCGACTCCACGAATGACAGTACGTTCGAATCCATCTTACTACAATAGCTTTGTGTCGATCGACCAAGGCTCACCGTGATGGATACGAACGAGCATCCATTCGAATCCCTTTGTGGACAAGGTCTTCGAATCCATTAGCTTGAGGGTGACGAAAATCATGGATTCGACCCAGTCAACTCGGAGTGAAAGGCGGATCGATATGAAGAAAGCGCGCCACGTCAACAACACCACGCACAAAGCCATCGATTCGACCCAATCGATTCGAAGGGGTTCGATTCGAACAAAGCGCATTAACCGGAAATGCAATCTTGAATCGATCATAACTCGAGATCTACAAGTCCAAATGCTATGAAATTATCGTAGGAGCTTGCATGCATGTTGAAGAATGTCCACACCAAATTTCACCTCGGTTGGACACTTTGTTGATCAACCCGAACTAGACTTCGAATCGATCCTAAAGTGGGCCCGGATTTCCTGAGGCCGGGCATATGGGCCCCCCTCACGTGCCAGAAGCGGTCTCCCCGGATTTTAGGTGAAATATCAGCCTCCTACACCTATAAATAGAGCCCCTGGACATTCAGAAAGGGGATTGGAGAATTTTGAGAGAAAAAGCACGCCCGGACGCTGCCAAAATCACTCCATATCATCATCATTGCCATTGATTTCGAATTTAAGTCTATTATCTGCCGTACTTCGCTCTAAAACACTTGTAACCTTCAAGTATTAAGCAATAAAGTGATAAAACTTCATAGTGAACGTAGGCAAAACACCGAACCACTCTAAATTACTGTCTTTCGTGCAATTTACTTTTCTGTGATTTGGAGTTTTTGTTAGATAATCCTCATTTTCAATTTAGTTTCTTTATTTATTATCTCTTCAAAACCTTCTGAAGGGTGTTTCCCAATTTTGGTGCAAACACTTTGGTGCTTTCACCGAGAAAACCCAGGTTTTCTCCTGCTCATTGGATCTGTCATCGATATCGGATTGCATAAATCTAATAGAGAGATCCAGAATTAAATTTCAGACTCCTTCCATACTATTCAGATTTACCAAAATCTATGAAAGGATTATACACCTCAAGATGGTTAGAACGAGAACCACTTCTACTGCCGCTGGCCAAGAAGGCCGAGATAGACAAAATCCCATGCAACTGCCTCCACCCAATCAAGATGATACCGGGCAGGCAGATCCATCAGGTCCGGTCACTCGACAAGAGTTCCAAACATTACTCCAGGAACTAACCCAAAGTTGACAACAGCTGAATGAACAACTACGTGCCAATGTTGAGTTGACTAATGAACTAAACCGCCAAAGGCGTAGAAGATCCAGAAGGGACCATGCCCCTCATTCCTCCACTGAAAGCTCTGCCTCGTCTGATTACAGCAGCAGATCTACTCGTCCCAGGCTGGATGGAAGTCCGGTGCATGCTGCTGGTCACCCGTAAGCATTAACTGTTGGGCAGATAAGAGTTGGCCCTTCTGCCAGTTTTCATACGGGACCCTCCTCACGAGGAGTCACTGTTCCTCAACATACTACGGACAACCAAGCCACTGCCACTGCAGTTGACATAGGAGTTGATACCCGAAATCACTCCAATCAGAACTACCACCAGCAGGAACATACTCCGGGGCCATATGTCCCAGAAGACACCGAGCCAAGGATCTGAGATACGGATCGTCGACAGCGCCCGATCCTACCTCGCACTGTGGAACCCGACCACACTTTGGCTCGCCACCCTCCGAATATAGAAACACCTGACCTCTCAGCTATGGTACGCCAAATGATCCGCGAAAGTCAGGGCTTAACAAATGATGATTGGGGAATCTCCCGAAGTCATACTCCGTTCACTGATGACGTATTATATGCTGAACCTCCTCGGCGATTCAGGATGCCGACTCTCCCCATGTATGAAGGAAATTCCGACCCTAACCAACATATTCTGAAATACGAATGGTCGATGACTGCTGCAAGAGCTGATGATGCAGTAAAATGCCGTAGTTTTCCCATTTCTTTAGGGGAATTGCGACAATGTGGTTTACACGATTACCACCACGATCTATCTCTTCATTTGACCAATTGGCTACTAAATTTGTTGAACAGTTCCGTATGCACATTTTCAGGCCTAAAGACGTAAATACTTTATCTAGTGTCACTCAAGCTCCAGGAGAGACACTCAGACGATATTTGAAAAGATTCAATGCCGCTTGTGCAGTGATCACTAACCCCAATGATAATTCAATCTTGATGGCCTTGACTAAGGGGACTGACCTCGACTCTGAATTTGGAAATTGGCTAGCTGGGATACCTCCCGCATCGTTGGATCATTTCTACTCCAAAGCCGCCCAATTCTTAAGCGTGAGGATGCGAAACAATCTAGGAAGCAGGACGATGCGAGACCCAGCAATGAAGGGATTCAAAGCAATGTGGCGGTTAAACAATCAGGGGAGAGCTCAGGAAAAGTACAGTTGAATATTCAAAACAAGCAAACCCAGCCGAGGAACGACGATAATAGAAATAAGAAGCAGGATCAGATTCGTGGCCCGCGGCGTAGGGCGCAAATGTTTGAAAGCTATACACCACTGGATACGTCACTAGAAAACGTGTATCTACAAACTTGTAATGCGATGCAGTATAAGAAGCCAACTCTGAAGCCATCGTCGGAGAGACAGATTCAAACGGGGAAGTTCTGTAGATTCCACGAAAGTTATGGACACAATACCAATGATTGCAGGCATTTGCAAGATCTTATTGAAAAATTGATCAGGGAAAGGAAGTTAGATCAATTCGTGCGGGCACCGCAGGCGGGTGGTGTGGGCCCGTCAAACCAAAATCGTGCACAAAAGCAAGAGAGACAGGAGGAGCCCGCTCGTACAGGCGGGAGGTTGGTCATAAATACAGTTAGTGGTGGTCCTCATCCATTGGACCGAAGCTCGTACAGGCGAACGGACTCCAAATTCCCAGAGTGCGAATTGGAGTATAAACATTCAATAACTTGTTCCCAGAGCGCGAACGGACTCCAAATTCCCAGAGTGTGAATTAGAGTATAAACATGCAGCAACTCGTTCCCGGAGTGCGAACGGACTCCAACTTCCCAGAGGACGAATTGGAGTATAAATATCCAGCAACTCGTTCCCGGAGTGCGAACGGACTCCAAATTCCCAGAGCACGAATTGGAGCATAAACATCAAATCCACTGTTCCCGGAGCGCGAACCGAAGCATCCATGCTAACTCCAACTTCTCTGAGCGTGAATGAAGTAAAAACATAGATCACGAGTTCCCGGAGTGCGAACCAAAGTATACATGCTACCTCCGAATTCCCAGAGTGCGAATTAAGGCACAAAACACTATGTCGAAGTTCCCGGAGTGCGAACCGAAATATCAACCCTAACTCCAAGTTCCCGGAGCGTGAAGCAGAGTATAAACATCAATTCCAGGTTCCCGGAGCGCGAACCGTGTTACAAATATCGATAACTCTCAAATTCCCGGAGTGCAAACCGGATTATCGATCTCAAATTATCATAAGTCCCCAGAGTGTGGATATGTGCTTAAGATTTGCCATAAATGCGATCAACCACCAAAATACAAATGTTGTTCCCCGAGAGTAGGGTGCAAAAAAGCTAAGTGTTATTCACTAACCAAAGTGATACTATGTCCAGAGTTCAACTCATTCATCAAATCATGACACGAAATTATGTTTTCATGCTTGTCAGATAAAAAAAAACAACAAACACTGCAAAACACTTAAGTAAAAGAAATGAGCAACTTCCCATTCCATCAACCAACAAAAACGGGTTTGATTACATGGCAAGTCAAAAGGTTTCAATTAAGTGGAGGTCGAATCCACACATACACACGGCTCTAAAAGAACAAAAGAAGAGGTAAAAGAATTGCTATTCACAACTACATGATAAAACAAGAAGCTCACTCCTTCTTCTTCCGGGGCTTCTTCTTTAGAGTCGAGCCACTGGACCCACTACTCGGTTTCCTACGAGACTTTTTGCCCTTCTTTGGAACATCCTCCGGATCTGGCATAATATCAACGTCCTCCTCAGAGCTGGAGGGGACAGAGATCCTTTTGGGAGGACGAACTGAAGGCATGGGAGCGGTGACTGGTGTTTGTTCAGCAACGCTCGAGACAGTTACCGTGCCACCGGGAGAGATCACCCTTAAAGAAGATAAGCTTGAGGGGGCAGTGTCGCTACCAGAACCACCGACCGTTACCATTGTGGCCATCTCAGAACTTATCTCAGCTAAAATCTCTTCTTCTCGAGACAACTGAGCTGCGCTGGATACGTTGGTGGTCGTCACGACAGAACTAAAAATTGGATCAGCTCCACTCATCGCGAATGAAGGATCAGGAATAGGGTCAAGAGAATGACCAAATAGCTCTTCAATCATTTGAGCATCGAATGACATCGAGCTCCCCTCTCCAATATCACCGGCCATGGCGGCGGTTGAAAGCGCCTCAGTGACAATAACTCCATGCGTAGGATGTAGGACAGGAGGAACTGGGGATACGAATGCGGCACTCTCAGTCACTGAACAAAGGAGAGCAAAAGTAATCAGTTCAGCAAATTCTCTCAAAAAATCGATACTTTAAGACATGAGGGAAATAATCAAAGTACCTTCCTCACCTTGCCTTGGAGCTTGAACAGACTCGGAGACAGCAGTCTTACCCGAAGATAACCCCGGTTGGTCCAGGTTGTAAGCAGGAACGACTTGTGGGTCAACCACGGCAATAACTTCGGACGAAATCGGGATAGGGACTTCGATATTCTCACTATGATGCGCGACGCCCGAGCCTTCGCCGATCTCCGTTTGATGGATGCCAAGTTTTTCTTTCTCAACCGAAATTATCGCATCGTGAAGAGTTCTCCTCTCATCCTCGCTAAGCAGACGTGACTCGAGCTCAAACTCATCTAATACTCCATCCGGGCAAGACATCCTCTTGTTCTCCACTAATTTCTTCCAGGCATCGTAGAGAAGCATCGAGTAATCTCCTAGTCAGGAGAGATTTCTATGCTCTAACACGTTGGCATTATATGTGTCCAAGAGTTCGTCAAATTCGGCCCCCATCTTGAACCTCTCTGCCTGGACTCTCTCCTCCACCTCTGTTTCAACCTCCTTAACCCTTGCGACTACCGCATCACGCTCAGCTCGGAGAGACACAGCTTGCTCACACGCTTCTTGCGCAACCATATTAGCATCGTCTTTTTCCTTATTTATATCGGCAAACTTAGCCTTTAATTCCTCTAGTTCTTTGACTGCCGCATCCCGCTCGGCCTCAACATTTTTGTATCGATGGCCCAATTCTTCAACTAAAGCGCAATGTGCCTGTTGTATCTTTGCCATCTCAACTAATGTCTCATCAACCTTTTTTAGCGACTCAACTTCGGCCTTATGGGAGGATTCCGCCTAAGATTGAAGTATATCAACAATACGATTCTTCTGAGCCAAGTCGGCTTCCAGTTTCTCGATAATTTTGGCTCGATCAAAGGCTACTTTTGAAGCTTTAACAGCCTCCTTGTACCATTCTTTGTACTGAGCATGGAAATCGCGGGTATAGCTAAGTGATGTGGTCACGGCTTCTTCGGGAATTCTTTTAAGATTAGGAGGAAAAATAAAAGCGTCGAAGCAAATCTCCGGGAAGTCCCTCTTCAATTGAGCAAGTCTGATAGCCCCTTCACCAGATGGTTCAATAGGGGCCTCCTCCGCAGCCGTGGTCGTAACAACCTCAGTTCTAGAACGATGTGGCTCGAGCCTCGAAACCTGGGAAGACGGCTAATATCGCAGAGGCTCAGATACCTGAATATGGCTTCGGGGTGGTGGAGGAGAACGAGAAGGGGAGCGGTATCTCCGATCTCTGTCCGATCGCACCTGACTGGAGTAACTACGATGATGATCCCTTGCATAATATTCCTGGCCATGATGCCTCCGTTCACGATCGCGATCGGGGTCTCCACGTCGAGATTCGTAATAAGATGAAGGGTGGTGCACTCTTCGGAGTTTGTCTATTGTAGATTGACGGCCAGACATAGCACCTGAAAAAGAGAAGCAATTCAGTTAAATACCAGGCGAAAGCAATACGATTTGTGAGGAAGTCGTGTAGTGTTATGAAAGTGTATGCAAATGTGCAAAACCCCCGACCAACCAGAAGTGTCGACTGCACTAACAGGTAAAGGCTCGATTATTTCTATCGCTTCCCGGAGTTCATCCAACCCGGACTCGTGGTGGAGAGATACGTATTTCGGGATGGGAATGTCATCCAGTCCTATAAAAATGTTTCCTGATTGACGAGGAGCAGCGTCAGAGGTAGTAATTCCGGAGATCAAATGAGATACGACCACAGACTTCCGTCTCTTAAGTTTAGGGACAACAGCCTTGCCTTTCCGCTTTTCTTCTATTCGGGAAAGATCAGCCGCTAACTCGGTATCGGTGGGCGTCCTCTTGTCATCGCTCATTTCTCTTATCACTATGCCGGGTTTTCTTTTCACCGTCTTCTTCTTTGTCTTCGAAGCCGGTTTCGCCAACCCTTCGATAACAATACCTTGGTTCATCTCAATTAAACCCGGCGTCCTTAAGTTATCATCAGTTAACACCGAGTCGATGTGCCGCAAATCACTCGGGACCTCTTGTAAACTTCGGACAACGCCTTCGTAGTGTCCACCGTCAGGCCTTGAGATGATAGCTACAAGAAAAATGCCTGATATTAGTTCAAGTGTTGATAACACTGTTAAAGAAGGCTTGTGCGATTTACGACATTTACGTCTAGACATCCATCGCCTAACGAACCCTGGGGGGCATCGAACAAAAAACCATTCATTTTTAAAATAACTGAGTTTGGTCCAGGCTCCCGTCACAATCTGGCAGTTTCTAACTGCTTCCAAAAAGGTGACAGATGGGCTATCGCCCCTGCTCTTGAAGTTGAATATGTGTCTAATCTCGGTTGGCCTTAGCGGACGAAATAAATGATCCATAAATCGAACAAAAACACTGTTTGGCAATGCGTGTCCATTGGGATGAAGTTGTGAGGGGGCGATTACAATGAACGATAACATCTCCCTGATATATTGGTTAAATGGAGGGAGAGTTCCAGCCGCACAGGCGTGACAGATAGAAAGCAGTATACCCCTCGGGCGGGTTGTGAGGTCTGTCATCAACGCTCGATGGCAAAACGTCGTCCGGGGATAAGTTATGTTTCAAGCAGATCCAGCCCAGTAAGGCTTCAGAAATACTGGACGAAATGGAGTCGATAGGATCATCGATAAATATGGCTTCCGGCACTTCGTCCGGAGCCGGACCAACTACTTCGAGAGGAACGTTAGGGATTTCAAGTATTTCTGGAGGAGGCGAACTCTGTACTTCTTGTTGTTGAGAGCTCGAAGATTCCATAACTAAATAACTCATCAGAAAGCAACATTAAGTACATAAAAAACCCGTTCATTCCCTGTGTAAAGTGTGTGCGGTGCGGTGCAGTGTTGTGCATTACTTGGAAAAATTCTACAGAGTTAGAGAAAATTTGCAGACAGCGAAGACATCAGAGATCCGGTCGAGATGGCCATCGTCGCTGACCGCCATCACCGAAGCATCCCGATGTTGACAGTTGATTCGAGTTAAAGTTTGTTGTCACAGTGTTAAGTTATAGTTCCATCGAAGAGCTTCGAAGGGCAGTCAAGTATGCACAATAAAAGTTCAGTCCAGATATGCAGAGATAAAGCTCGTCGGAATCATGCCGCTAAATATGCGAAAGTTATGTATCCATATAAGTCACTTCGAATCGATCGAAGAGATAATACTTCGAATTAATCGAAAAGATAATCCTTCGAATCGATCAGGGCCAGATTTCAATTGTTCGAATCGGACCGAAGGGACGGAACTTCGAATCGACTCCGTTCGAATCGATACGGTTCGAAACGATGGTAACTGGAACCCTTCGTATCGATCAGCAACTCAAGCATCGCATCCATCGTCAATGGAGGCATCGAATCGATCACCAGCAGCAAAAGACAGATGAAAGACTTAAGCTTCGTATCGATCGCATAGGCAAGAGTTCGAATCAATCGCAAAGGATCGATACGAAGGACCCATCCGTGTTCCTTCTCCGGCCAGCCAAGATCGAAACGAACGAAACATGACGGAAAAGTTTGCTTTTTAAATCTTAGAATCTAAAAAATTTCGTCTACCTGAATGTATAACTCGATTCGAAAGAAGTTGGATATCGCCTCGACTCGAAGGAAGGAGAATAGTTCAACCTGGTTCTTGAAAGATCGAGATGGGTTCGAAGACACAGGAAGGCGAAGATAAAAGTAAAAAGTGAAAAGTGAAGGAGGCCTCGGTATTTATAAGGGTACTGTGGCGATTCGTATCCCAGTGAGTATAACCGGTAGCAACAGGTGAAGCCATTGGAGCGATTCGAAGCAGCAAGTTCGAAACCATAAGCTAGAGTACTGGAATCGATTCGAACTCCAGCTTGCATTGATATAGAGTCCAACTACGAATCCATTCCCTCGAGTCCATCGAAAATGATTCGAAGCATGGTGTTAGTAAGACCTAAGGAGCGTTCGACTCCACCGATTCGAAGTGTTCATCGACTCACAGTGATGCGTGGCCAATCGATACGAACGATCGTCTTGTGTCTGTTGATTATTATCGATACAAACCTGGGTCCACCATCACATCGAGTCGAAGGATGCTTTCGAATCCATCATCAATGAGTTCCATCGATTCGAAGCTTTTGTTTGATTCCACCCACTGCATATTAATACGAAAAAGCGTTTCATATCCACTGAATTCTAGATTCACCAGTACGATGTCGGCCCTTCAACCTTCTATATCGGTTCAGGAGAGGATCGATATGAAGGGGCTTTTCAAGACAACCATAAAGCATTATCTCAACTCAAATTTCCAAATCGGTTCAGGAGAGAATCGATACGAAATTCAATATTGAACAGAACTGACAACGACTCGTGGACACACGACATTAACAAGATTCAATCTAACATATGTGCATATATGTCGGACTAACATTCGATTCAAACATTCACAGGGATCGAATACCAATCTGATTATGATTACACCGACCAGCGGCCAGGTATTATCCTGCAGCAATCAATCATATCAAAGCAAGGTTACAACCTTCGACAAAAAGAGCAGTGATTGTTAAGAGAGAAATCACAGCTTTTCAAAGCACGTCATGTTCCACAAGACGTACTTTGGGGGGCAAATGTTATCCCGCTTTTTGGCAAAGCCGTGATACCAAAAGATCGATTGAAAACATAGGACAATTCGTCTCAATGATTGGCCATACTATGCTTCACTATGGATATTGTTGGATTTTGTCCGAGTCTAGATTGAGCTACAATTGATGGGACATGACAAGCAAAGCCATAAATGCCAACGTTCCAAATCTCAAGTCAATCCGAGTTCGTACGCTCAAGTTATCATCGATGCAAGTTTGAGGAAATGGCTTTGAGTTCGAATCCATGGGCAGAGCTCCTGACCGAATCCTTCAAGTTCCCCTCTGCTTCGAATCCATCGCTGCAACACATGATCAAATCCATCATGTTCTCCCTGCTTCGAATCCATCGCTGCAACACATGATCGAATCCATCATGTTCTCCCTGCTTCGAATCCATAGGTGTTGCTAAGCCTCGCATCCATCCAAGACACCCCTGCTTCGACTCCACGAATGACTGTACATTCGAATCCATCTTACTACAGTAGCTTCGTATCGATCGACCAAGGCCCACCGTGATGGATACAAACGAGCATCCATTCGAATCCCTTTGTGGACAAGGTCTTCGAATCCATTAGCTCAAGGGTGACGAAAATCGTGGATTAGACCCAGTCAACTCGGAGCGAAAGGCGGATCGATACGAAGAAAGCGCACCACGTCAACAATACCACGCACAAAGCCATTGATTCGACCCTATCGATTCGAAGGGGGTCGATTCGAATGGAGCGCATTAACCGAAAATGCAATCTTGAATCGATCATAACTCGAGGTATACAAGTCCAAATGCTATGAAATTTTCACAGGAGCTTGCATGCATGTTGAAGAATGTCCACACCAAATTTCACCTCGATTGGTCACTTTTTTGATCGACTCGAACTAGAGCTCGAATCGATCCTAAAGTTGGCCCAGATTTCCTGAGGCCGGGCATGTGGGCCCCCTCACGTGCCAGAAGCGGTCTCCCCGGATTTTAGGTGAAATATCAGCCTCCTACACCTATAAATAGAGCCCCTGGACATTCAGAAAGGGGATCGGAGAATTTTGAGAGAAAAAGCACGCCCGGACGCTGCCAGAATCACTCCATATCATCATCACTGCCACTGATTTCGAATTTAAGTCTATTATCTGCTGTACTTCGCTCTAAAACACTTGTAACCTTCAAGTATTAAGCAATAAAGTGATAAAACTTCATAGTGGACGTAGGAAAAACACCGAACCACTCTAAATTACTGTCTTCCGTGCAATTTACTTTTCTGTGATTTGGAGTTTTTGTTAGATAGTCCTCATTTTCAATTTAGTTTCTTCATTTATTATCTCTTCAATAACTTCCGAAGGGTGTTGCCCAATTTTGGTGCAAACATTAGTGACCAATTTTGGTGCTAACAACTACCATAGTCAATGAAGATCTTCCTCACTAAGGCGGGGCCAATCATGGCCGAAATAACCATTGAGTCGATCGTTGTTGGCTCCACCCCATTTGCATCTCTATTTTTGAATATAATGTCGTCTGCCATTGTCGCTGCGGTTTGGTCGGAGCCCCATCTTCTATATTTTAACAACACTCAAAATTATTATGCTTGATTATGCTAGTATAGTTCTCCATCTCATACCAGCTCTTATCTACTGGATGTGGTGCTCCGATAATTGTATTGATAAACAATCTTCCACTAGTCTGCATAGGCTCCTTAGCCCTGTGTGGCGCTTATCCTGGGTTAGGGTCGGATGTCCCCTGCCCATCATCCTACGGGGCTTTAACAAACTAGTGTAGTTTTCTTTCCATAATTGGTTTCTCGATAACATCCTAGAGATGCATACACTCATTTGTGTTATGACCATAACATTCATTAAACCGACAATATTTTCCTGTCTGGTTTTGTTTCTCCATCAATTCCATCGAAGTTGGCTTCTTATACTACATGGTATTGTATGTATACAAGTATACATTCTCCAAAGATGTTTTTAGTGGGGTATAGGTATCATACATTGACTTTCCTCTTCTAGAATCCCTCTTTGATTGACGGTTCCTATCACCGCCTTTCTTTTATTGATTCGGTTTATTTTGGGCATTTACTTGAACTTTTACAGAACATTCCTCGGTTTATTTCATTGCAATGTTACTCTGCACCGCCTCTCCACTTGGTCCTACAACTTTCTTCTTCTTAGAGCATCCAGCTTCCTCTTTTCTCAAAAACTAAGTCTCTTTTTCGTAGAAACGCTCCAAGGTCACGGGTGGTTTACTAGTTATCCAATCGCAATGTCAAAGTCTAGATCAATCCCTCTTGATACCGCCATCAATATTGAATGGCCATTTGGATTACTAACTTTTATAATGGCTGTATGAAATCTCTTCAAATAGTATTTTAATGATTCTCTTGGAGCCTTCATTATGCTTGATAGGGACATTACATTTTTGGGGCAAGTTGCAAGCGTATAGAATCGCTCCATATATTTTGTTGCTAAGTCATCGAATCTAAAGATTGACCTTGGGGGAAATCTCATGAACCACATCGTTGCTATGACTGAAAAAGTGATGGTAAAACATCTGCATTTTGTGGCATCATCCTCTTTTTCAGATTCCATTAGCCATTCATATCTCATGATGTGCTACCTGAGATTGGTTTTTCCCTTGTTGGTAGGCATCGATGGCATGCTAAATCTCCTTAGATATTCTACATATAAAATATTGTCTATGAACGAGGTATGGCTTCTTGAGATCCCAAATCATCATTTGTCAAGCCTTAGATCTCCCTTGCCAGCTGCTTGACCATAGCCATCAAGTCTGGTGTTTGGATAGGTGGAGCCAAGCTGTGGTCGTGCTCCACCTCACATGAATGGTTTGGTTGATGTCTACGGGCCATCCCAAGCCTTCTTTTCTCAACATCCTTTTATGTACATTCACATCCTCGTCATTCCAAAGAGGTAACTAATTTGCATTAACTTAAACTCTAACATCCAGATTAACTACAACTGCTCTAGTTCGAGTTCCATTAGAAAAAGGTAAGGCTCCTCCCTTGAAGGAGGGATCGGTCACGATCCCTATCGATTGATCGGATTCGATCGATCCTAGCATCTAGGGATCAGTTGTGTGTTGATTTCTTGATGCTTCCACATGATATCTTTCGGTTCTATGATGTTTATGCTTGTAACGGTAATCTGCAGAAGTTGAGCTCTCTGATGCAAAATAGGGAGTTGGCTCCCTCCTAGTTTTTCCACATTGTTGATCCCTAAGTTGATTCATTAGATCGATAATGGCTTGAATCTACTATTTAAAATACCAGTGGATATCCTTGATCTCTCTCATCAGATTCTGGAAATCGGCTATTGTGACGGAGTTAGCTGGATTCTAGACATCTATTGGATTGGTAGCAATAACATTTATTGGAAGATTACCCTGGCCTCCTTGCTAGATGTTGGCTTCTTGTTCCCTTTTTCATTCTGAGAGGTAGATCTAGTGTTCCTAACCATTATTGATAGTTTTCCTTATAGATTTCCTCTTTAAATTTGAGTTGAAATGGAAACTTGTCTGTAGAAAGCTGGATCTATCACGCGAATATAGGAATCAACAAGTAGACGAAGAGATCCAGTGTAGATGAGAATTCTTTTTCTCAATTAAAGCACCAAAATGTTTGCACCTAAAATTGGCACAAACACCGAATATAGATTTTATAGAGAAACAAATGAAAAGAATCCGATGAAAATAGAGGAAACAAGCAAATAAATAACAGAAAATAAGAAATAACTAGAACGCAATGATTTATAGTGGTTCGACGTTGAAAGCCAACATCCACTTTGGAGAAATAACTAAATTAATCACTTGAATTACTTAGTACAGAAGGATGTATCGGTTATAACCCGTAGTCACAATGGAGTACAAAGGAAACAACAGCATAAAGATCCTGGAAATGAATAACCGTGTCTATATTTATAGGGGAAGTGGCAAAATATCTTCTTGAAATTTCGGCAGCGTGGTCTCCAAATGTTGAAGAAGTTATAGTGTCAATCACGGATCCCACATCATTTGCAATAACGATTGGCATCAATCGTTTTTAATTGATTCTTTTGGCATGCGATTGATATGATGGGCTCTGCTCTTCAATATATTGATGTTTCCAAAGCTTCACGTGTAGCTGATCTGTGGATTTTAAGATCTCGAACATTTTCCGCTGAGTTAAACTGCAGTATTGATATGGCAAGATCTATAATTTGTGAATATGGATTGTATTCGATCCATTTTCAGAGAGTTGTGTATTTTAATATTTTGAGTATTCGATTGAGTTCATCTTTCACTTTCTCTTCACCGTTGCATCATATAATCATCCATGCCTGTTCTCTGGGGTTCCTAATCACTAATATGATGTGTCAATCTTAATGACAGTTAAATCTAACTTGTCTATTCAGTTTGGATATAACGAGACAAAAAGGTTGGATAACAACAATGAACAGTAAAACTACCGATGTCAAATGAAAACTTTATAAACCAACATCGAAAGTAAATGGCATCGCTCGTAATAAATACCAAACAAAGTGATGTCGCATATAACCAACGTAGATTTTCTCATAATAGTAAAGGGTTGTCGCACCTTATCTGATTCGTTAATGATGTGAGAATCTCTCAACGTAAATTTTGAGTTACTAGGATAACAGGATGATATAGAGCTTTGTTAAGGGTGAATATCGTAGCAATGCCAAAAACCATTAGCGCCGATCACATTGATAATGCTATAAATTATTAATATTGATATAGTGAGTCCATATCAAGCTTCGGTTCTAATGGATTGACTTCTTTAACAATAACCATAGAGTATGCCAGATTCTATACTTATGTCGATTGATATTGAAACCCAAGCATATGAAATAAAGACATATTGCTAATTCAAATCAGTTATCATCATAGTTGATAATTCTCAAAACTTTGTGATTGAACCCCAACACCAATTTAAAATCAAGAAAAGCCTAAATTAAACCCTAAAGGCTATTCTGACATGGAATCAAAAATAATTAATCTGAGTTGATAAGTAGTTGATATTATACCTGAATGATCATTCGAGTACTTGGAAATTGGAGTATTTTTGAGTTTCCTTGAGAATTTTGATTTCTTGTTCAAGTTTGCAATCACCGGTAAAGAAATGGAAGAAAGGGAGCTTAACTATTTATAAAAGAAAAGAAGGACGAGTTAGCATCATTGATTCAATTCAAATAAATGATTTAGATCTGCTTGGGATGCCAATAGGTGGAAAATTAAGTGTTGATAATATTGACTTAAAAGTCAATGACTCCTCTACACTGGTGGGGGGAAGGCTAGGCTATCACCATTATCTACCTCGAAGATGTTCAACATCATCAACACGAAGTGCCAAAGTAATGGAAATGCCAACGGTGCCGACTCTCATCATCGTTGACATCGCATATCGTTAGTAAAGTCAAAGAACCCTAGACAACATCAGTGTCGCTAAACACCCATATGGTTAGGTGTAACGCCCCACTCCGAGACCCATTCTAACAAAGAGTATTACGGAGTAATACCGTCTGCTGGAATGGAGAATAGAGTATAATGGAAGCGACCATATATAATCAAGCTATAACTATCTACTAAGTACGTCGAAATGTGATATCGTTTTTTTTTCAAGTGGTTCGACATATCCAATAGATATTTATAATGAAATTACAATGGCTAAGGAAAATAGGTTCAGAACAAACATAATACTAAATGATAACATCATCATCACAGAACAGTCACATAACAGTCACAGAACATAGGTACAATATATCGTCAATACAGATCCAAATATCAAAAAGGTGGGTACAAAGCCACTGCTCACACATGTGAGTCAAAAATATGTACATAAGAGACTAAATAATCAGACTATCATAATAGTGGACAAATATAAAGAGCTATCTATCAGCATAGCAGATAATGTCCAAGCGGAAGCACAGAAAGCTAAGTCCAGAGGTCAAACCTGAAACAACTCGGTCTGACCCGAGCGAAAAACACTCGGGTCAGGCTAGCTAAACAATCAGTTAATAAACTGAAATAAATAATAATGCGGTACATAAATAAAACAGTACTTCTCCAAAGAGAAGAGTATTATGGACTACATGAATAAAATGACGATCCCTAATCATCAATAAACAGAAAAAAAATCTCCATAAGAATATCAACACCAAAGTGTTAAATAAATAAAATCACCTCATATCATCGGCGTAGCCAGAGCTATATAAAGTTGCCCATCGGCAATAATCCCAAGAGTGACCAGAGTCTGTAATCAATGCCCAAGCAAAGATCGATGCTCCAAAGAGCAATAGAGATATACTGAAAAATCAATGAAATCGAATACCGAAATGTAGTGTCCATAGACTCTATGAATCCACAAGGTAATCGCACTTACATCGTATGGTTCCATGGAACCAACATCGAATGGTTCCATGGAACCAACATCGAATGGCGGTACTCGAATGGATATAAAAATCATCAGATAAAACAAGTATAGCATGTGCACCGACCAGAGTCGTTATTGCCAAGTACTGTAGAGTTGTGATCGATCACTCGCACAGATGCGAAATGCGCGAGACGGCGAGATCCTTCCCAGACGGATATAAGCCCAGAGGCACAGGCCGAAAAACTGCTCCATAGAGCAGGTGTCCAGAGACGGTTGCCTAGAGGCGTGGTGACCCAGAGGTCTAGTACTGGCCGCCCAGAGGCTAATGTGTCACAAACTTCTTGGAGAGAAACCCGTAAAGTGTTAACAATGAGTCCCATACCCCACGTCCGCACTAAACGGTTTACCAACCAATAGCAAGCTCACACTCCAAACAATAAAAAGCCCCCCTCGTATCATTGGTAAACTAGACCCAAAGGTCAAAACGATCAATCGAATAGGTCGGGGATTAACCGGAAAGAAAATACACACGGTTCCATAGGCCGGAGATTTCCTAACCGTTTAAGCACCTTCCCACTTCGCTCGACGTGTTAAAAAGTGAGTGCGAGATTTTTATTATAGAAAATAATGGTGCGAAACGGATTTAAAATTGATTTTGAAATCACTTTAAAATGGCTTTTGAAAACTCTCCTATTATGGAGTAAATAGTTTAATAATTAAAAATAACATTATAAAATAATTTCGAAAACCATTTAGGAGTGAAAAATCCTTTTAAAGTAGTTCATAAAACTCGTGTACGAAATATAGAGACAAATCTCAAAGAAAGCAATAAATCAGAAAAATCACTGAAAACTAATATTCGTTTTGGTAAATATTCTGAATGGTTGTGAATCAAAGTTCGACAATTTCTGATTAGCAATTGAAGCCCAAAGGTTCATTGCAGAAACGAACAATTTGAAGCGGTTGCACCAAAATGGTGCAACCCGGACTCGGTTGCACCCAAAATGGTGCTACCGGTGGGTCGGAACCTAGCTGCACCAAGTGGGTGCAGCCCATTTTATAGAAGCCGGCTGCACCGCATGGTGCGGCCCGTTTCTGTGAACCAGGCTGCGCCATGCGGTGCAGCTGGTTTGGTCCAGCCCTAGCCCACATGGGCTGGGAAGACATAGCAAGCCCAGCCCGCATGGGTTGGGGAGATAGGCAAGCCCCAGCCCGCATGGGCTGGGGAGATGGGCAAGCCCCAGCCCGCCCGGGCTGGGGAAAAAATAGCAAGCCCCAGCCCGCATGGGCTGGGGAGATAGGGATGCGGGCCTCGGCCCGCGTCAGCACTAGGTCGCGAGGGCCATGCGCCCGCGCGCTGAAATTCTTGCCTGCATGGGCCCTGCGCCCGCGCGGGAGGGGTATAGCGGGCCGCACTGTGCGGACCCGCTCTTGGCGTGCGCGCCAGCCCAATAAGCGCTGGCCTGCTACCGGCTAGCCCAACCGGGCTAGCCTGCTGCGCTCGGGCAGAAGTCTGGGTGCAACCCAGGCCTGCTCTGGTGCACTCAGACCACTGTTTCAGCCTGTTTTCAGGTTGAAGCATTCCAGCCAGCTGGAAATGCTGATTTTGGGGTGTTTTTTTCAAGTTTTTGGCATCAAATTTCACCAATATCAATCACAAACTACTATATGATGATTACTACACTATTTTAAAGGAAACAAAGGGACAAAGCTTAGCATTACCTTAGGAAGCAATATCACAAGCACCTTATGTGCACACCTAAAATGAAAGCAAAGATGATCAAAGAGATATGATTCACATGTTACATAATAAAACATGTGTTACTAAATGATTATTGAAATCAAAAGAGGATTAAACACATATTAGAAGAGGTTTTTAGCAATATACCTCTCTAGAAAGCAACAAAGACCACTATAGCATCAACCCAAGTTGGCAAAAGATGATTAGGAGGCTATAAGATCAAAATAAAACACATAAAACATGTGTTACCAAATAAATTTCATAAATTAGAAAAGATATAAAAACGGATTTGAGGTGGGTATTTTCATTACCTTTGCAAAGAATAACTTGCATATGCTAAAACTAGAAGGAGATGAAGATAGAGGCCATTTTTGTTAAGAAAGCATTAGGAAATGATTATGGTTTTGATTAGGGATGAATGAATGAGGTTAGGAGAGTTTAAGAAAATTTATAGAGGAGGTTTAGGGTGGGTTATTAGGCTAGGTTTAGTAACCCAATAAGAAGAGAGTTATTTACATGTTTCCAAAAATTAGTCTAAGTGTTCATATACGTTTATAAAACTTATTTTTCTTATCCAAACCCGTTTTAAAATCACTCCTAAAATATTTAACTTTAAAAAAAAATAACATTTTAACCTCATTTTAAAATCCCATATTTCCCATTTAATTAAAATAGCCTTTTTCAAATAAATTTTGTTATTCCAAATCCTTTTACGCTTCATTAAAATAAATAAAGAATCCTAACTTTTATTTATTAATTGGTAATGCAAATCCCGGGTTTTTACAGACTCCCCCTTAAGAAAATTGCGTCCCCGCAATTCCTTAAGATAGATGTCGTCTATAACGTCAAATCCACAAAAGAAGTGATAGAGATAAAACAGAGAATTCTCACCCGTAGAAAAGATGGGAGAAAGCCAGGATAAGAGCGCTCGATAGATTCTCTAGTCTCCCAAGTGCAGTCCTTAGGAATCGGTGACCATTGAATCTTCACGAGTGGAACCTCTTTGTTGCAAAGGCATCTAACCTTCGAATCAAGCACACGAAGAGGTTGCTGCTCCAAAGATAAATCAGGTAAGATCTCTAAATCAGGCACGACATGCGGCTTAATGATAGAATCAGGATCGCGGACACGCATGCGAAGCTGGGAAACATGGAACACGTCGTGTATTCCAAAGAAGTGAGCAGGTAGAGCCACACGATAAGCAACGGGGCCGATGCGTTCCGTAATAGGAAATGGTCCAACATAACGAGGAGCCAACTTCCTTGTAGAGATGAAGTGCACAACCACCTTCATGAGAGAAACCCGAATAAAGACAGAATCGCCAATGGAGAACTCAAGAGGCTTCCTACGGTTGTCCGCGTAGGATTTCTGGCGGTCCTGTATCTCTTTCATTCTCTGACGGATAAGCACGATCTTTTCAGAAGATTCCCGAACTGAATCTGGACCAAGAATGAGCTTCTCGCCAGATTCTAACCAACAAGCAGGAGAGCGACATGGCCTTCCGTATAGAGCCTCGAAAGGTGCCATACTGATATTAGACTGAAAGCTGTTGTTGTAGGAGAACTCTACAAGCGGTAAGTGATCCTCCCAACTACCTCCAAAATCCAGAATACAACAGCGCAAAAGATCCTCTAAAACACGATTCACCCTCTCCGTCTGACCGTCGGTCTGAAGATGATAAGCATTCGAGAGATTCAGCTTTGAGCCCAAAGCTGACTGTAGGCACTTCCTGAAGTGACTAGTAAAGATAGTGTCTCGATCACAGACGATAGACCTAGGAATGCCATGAAGTCGAACGACTTCCTTCACATATAGCTTGGCAAGCTGAGGAGCAGTCCGAGTGGACTTAATAGGAATGAAATGAGCTGATTTGGTCAAGCGATCGATGATGACCCAAATAGAAGTATGGCCTGACCTCGATCGAGGCAGACCGTCAATAAAATCCGTGGATATCTGATCTTATTTCCACAATGAAATCTCTAGCGGCTGAAGAAGACCAGATGGACGCTGATGCTCGGCTTTGATATATTGACAAGTCATGCAACGGCTTACATAACTTGCAACATCACTCTTCATGCCCTCCCAATAAAATAGGCAACAAATATCGGCATACATCTTACTCGACCCGGGATGAATAGTGTACCTAGTGCGATGACACTAGTCTAGAATGTCACGCCTAAGAAATGAATCAGATGGCACAATAATACAGTTCTTCCTTCGAAGGCACCGATGAAAATCAATAGAATAGTCTAGCAATGTCTCATCACTGGATCCTGACTCGAGAAGATGAATGAAATGCAATAGGTCTGGATCCTGCCGCTGAGCATGGGCAATGCGATCCAACAAGATGGGACGAGCTTCCAAGCTGGATAATAAGATAGGAGCATCAGAAGATGGAGCTCGATTCTAATATAACATAAAGATAGAGTCTCAAGAACATTCCACTCGGCAATCATCATATAAACAACTGCCGAGTGTTTGCGACTGAGCGCATCTGCAGCACGATTCCCCTTGCCAGGAGTATACTGAATATCTAAATCATATGAGGCGAGAAACTCAAGCCATCTTTGCTGCCTCATGTTGAGATCTCTGTGGCTGAAAAGATACTTCAGAGACTTATGATCGCTGTAAAGAGTGAAGCGTTCGCCTAATAGAAAGTGACGCCACGCCTTCAAGGCAAAGACAATAGCTGCCAACTCAAGATCATGAGTCGGATAGCGAACCTCATTCGGACGTAGCTCCCTAGAAACATAAGAAACTACCCGATCCTTCTGCATAAGCACAACACCGAGGCCTCTACCACAAGCGTCAGTGTAAATCACAAGATCCTGGTTACTCTCAGGAACCACAAGGATAGGAGCATGAGTGAGAAGTTCCTTCAATCGCTGAAAAGAAGCTTCACACTTATCAGACCAAATAAAGCAAACACCCTTACGAGTCAGCGTCGTAAGGGGAAGTGCAACTCGAGAGAAATCCTTGATAAACCGACGGTAATAACCTGTCAGACCAAGGAAGCTGGAAATATCATGAACGTTCTCGGGCTGCTTACAATTCTGAATAGCTTCGACCTTGGCAGGATCGACAGAAATACCCTCAGATGATACAATATGACCCAAGAACTTGACTTTGCTCTCCCAGAAATGGCACTTGGAGAGATTGGCCCTAAGCTGATGTTGACGAAGAGTATCTAAGACGAACCGCAGATGAAGAGCATGCTCTGCCTCGGATCTAGAATAAACAAGAATATCGTCGATGAAAACCAGAACGAATCTATCGATGTATTCCCGGAATACTCGATTCATGAGATCGACGAAGAAAGCCGGAGTGTTCGTCAAGCCGAATGGCATGACCAGCCACTCAAAAGAACCATAACGAGTGCAAAATGCTGTAAGAGGTTGCTATCTTCCGCAACTCGGAGCTGATGAAATCCGGTGGCAAGGTCGAGCTGGGAAAAGACCTTCGCACCGCTCAACTGATAAAATATATCGTCTATCCGTGGCAATGGATAACGATTTCTGATGGTCAACTCATTAAGCTTGCGATAGTCAATGCAAAGCCTAAGAGAGCCATCGGGCTTCTTAACGAAGACCACAGTAGCAACCCATGGCGAAGAACTGGACCGAATGAACTGCTTCGCCTCAAGCTCTACTAACTGCTTTCTGAGTTTCTCATTCTCTTTAGTAGACATCCTCGTGGGAGGACGCCCAACTAGGTGGGAGCCTGGAATGAGATCGATGCGGAACTTAATGGCCCGCTTTGGCGGCAGGCCTGATACTGGCTCGAATATATCGGGGAAATCCCAAACAACAGGAAAACGAGATATGTCCACATCCTCATCTTGTGAATCAAGAGCAAATAAAGTAATATCAGAAATTCCAACATCATGAAGAGCAATAGCTAATGGAGCGGACGAGTCAGGATGACGAAGAAATAATATCCGCTCCGAACAAATGATTTTGGCGTCATACTGAGCGAGCCAATCCGTGCCAAGAATCATGTCAAATCCCAAATACTCCATATCATGCAGATTCTCACGGAAAGAAAATCCACAAAGATCAATATCTGTATCCTCACAAAGCAAGCTATGGGTCGTGGATCCGCCGATGGGATTCACAATCCTTAGTGAAGAAACCAGACAAGTAACATCCAAGGATAAAGCATCTACTAGCTCCTTTGATACGAACGAGTGAGAGGCACCCGTATCAAAGAGAACTCTACAAGGTCTATCACGAAATAAAAGAGAACCTTCAAGAATGGAAGGTTGCGTACATCGAGGCTGAGCTGAAGATGTAGGAGCCTTGGCAGCAGTAAGCTTGCCAGATCTAGGAGGTGTAGTAGGACAAGTGGAGATCCTGTGTCCCTCCATCTTGCAGAAGGTGCAATAGAGAGGTTTGGGACACTCTCGAATAAAGTGATCTGGAGAACCACAGTTGAAGCATTTCTTCGGGGGGCATGTCCCACTAGGCTGAGCAGGAGTCTGGGACTGAGGACGAGTCTGAGGCTGAGTCTGAAAAGTAGAACTGTCAGTCTTCTTCTTCTTGTTCCAAGGCTTGGTCTTCTGAAATGGTCCCCGCTTCTGATTGGGGTTTTAGGTACCCTCACCATCCCCATCGTTGTCTCTCTCACGCTCCACAGCTTCAAGGTGAAGCACTGCGTCAACTAGCTCATCAAAAGGGAGCTTAAGCTGGAGCATAAGCTGTTTCTTCAAATATTTCTTTAGGCCTTCTACAAAATTGAGATTCTTCTTATAAGGAGAGCTAACGAACTCGAGGCCATACTTGGACAGGGCCTCGAAAGATAATGAATAGTCAGCAACAGAGGTCTTCCCTTGCTTAAGGTCAATAAAGCGGCGTGTAAGGGCTATCTTCTCGGACTCGGGGACAAACTTGAGCAAGAAGCGCTCTCGGAACTGATCCCAAGTGAGAGTGGCCTCATCGGTCTCAGAAATAAGGAGCTCGTACCAATCCAAGGCATGGCCCTCAAGATGGCTAGTAGCAACAAGAACTCTGTTATGGTCAGGAAGGGTCATGCGAGTGAAATTACGCTCGCAAACTCTGATCCAAGCCTAGACCTTAAGAACAGCCTCGGAGCCATTGAACGGCTTCCCTACAAGATGAATAAAGTCGCTGCAGAGGCGTGCAAAAGCAGACTTGCGCGGAGCATCGGGAACCGGTGTAGGAGGCTGAGAGTTACGAACCAGCTCCATAAGGTTATCCGTAGTCATAAAAATACCCTCTGGATGAGGGTTGCCGGACTGACCAGCATCATCAGAACGAAGAGTGTCAGCAGAACGAAGATTCCTACCTCTACCATCCATACTGAAAGATAAAGTAAGAAGGAGTCAAGCACGATTCAAAGATAGATAATTCAAAGTAGAATACTATGGAATATAAATGTATTCCTAAACATATTCCTAACTTATCTATCCAATGTCATGAGGAAAGTGCTTTGTAATATTTGAATCATACAAGGATGTATTGTACTAAGTGTTACCGTTCTTTGTTTATTATACTTAGTTCTGAACCTGGCTCTGATACCAAACTGTAACGCCCCACTCCGAGACCCATTCTAACAAAGAGTATTACAGAGTAATACCGTCTGCTGGAACGGAGAATAGATTATAATGGAAGCGACCATATGTAATCAAGCTATAACTATCTACTAAGTACGTCGAAATGTGATATCATTTTTTTTCAAGTGGTTCGACATATCCAATAGATATTTATAAATAATTTACAATGGCCAAGGAAAATAGGTTCAGAACAAACATAATACTAAATGATAACATCATCATCACAGAACAGTCACAGAACATAGGTACAATATATCGTCAATACAGATCCAAATATCAAAAAGGTGGGTACAAGGACACCGCTCACACATATGAGTCAAAAATATGTACATAAGAGACTGAATAATCAGAGTATCATAATAGTGGACAAATATAAAGAGCTATCTATCAGCATAGAAGATAATGTCCAAGCGGAAGCACAGAAAGCTAAGTCCAGAGGCCTAACCTGAAACAACTCGGTCTAACCCAAGCGAAAAACACTCGGGTCAGGCTAGCTAAACAATCAGTTAATAAACTGAGATAAATAATAATGCGGCACATAAATAAAACAGTACTTCTCCAAAGAAAAGTGTATTATGGACTACATGAATAAAATGACGATCCCTAATCATCAATAAACGGAAAAAAATCTCCAAAAGAATATCAACACCAAAGTGTTAAATAAATAAAATCACCTCATATCATTGGTGTGGCCAGAGCTATATAAAGTTGCCCATCGGCAATAATCCCAAGAGTGACCAGAGTCTGTAATCAATGCCCAAGCAAAGATCGATGCTCCAAAGAGCAATAGGGATATACTGAAAAATCAGTGAAATCGAATACCGAAATGTAGTGTCCATAGACACTGTGAATCCACAAGGTAATCGCACTTACATCGCATGGTTCCATAGAACCAACACCGAATGGCGGTACTCGAATGGATACAAAAATCATCAGATAATACAAGTATAGCACGTGCACCGACCAGTGTCGTTATTGCCAAGTACTGTAGAGTTGTGATCGATCACTCGCACAGATGCGGAACGCGCGAGACGGCGAGATCCTTCCCAGACGGATATAGGCCCAGAGGCACAGGCCGAAAAACTGCTCCATAGAGCAGGTGTCCAGAGACGGTTGCCTAGAGGCGTGGTGACCCAGAGGTCTAGTACTGGCCGCCCAGAGGCTAATGTGTCACAAACTTCTTGGAGAGGAACCCGTAAAGTGTTAACAATGAGTCCCATACCCCACGTTCGCACTAAACGGTTTACTAACCAATAGCAAGCTCACACTCCAAACAATAAAAAGCCCCCCTCGTATCCTCGGTAAACTAGACCCAAAGGTCAAAACGATCAATCGAATGGGTCGGGGATTAACCGGAAAGAAAATACACACGGTTCGATAGGCCGGAGATTTCCTAACCGTTTAAGCACCTTCCCACTTCGCTCGACGTGCTAAAAAGTGAGTGTGAGATTTTTATTATAGAAAATAATGGTGCGAAACGGATTAGAAATTGATTTTGAAATCACTTTAAAACGGCTTTTGAAAACTCTCTTATTATGTAGTAAATAGTTTAATAATTAAAAATAACATTATAAAATAATTTCGAAAACCATTTAGGAGTGAAAAACCTTTTAAAATAGTTCATAAAACTCGTGTACGAAATCTAGAGACAAATCTCAAAGAAAGCAATAAATCGGAAAAATCACTGAAAATTAATATTCGTTTTGGTAAATATTCCGAATGGTTGTGAATCAAAGTTCGACAATTTTTGATTAGCAATTGAAGCCCAAAGGTTCGTTGTAGAAACGAACAATTTGAAGTGGTTGCACCAAAATGGTGCAACCCGGACTCGGTTGCATCAAAAATGGTGCAACCGGTGGGCCGGAACCCGGCTGCACCAAGTGGGTGCAGCCCATTTTATAGAAGCCGGCTGCACCGCATGGTGCAGCCCGTTTCTGTGAACCAGGCTGCACCATGCGGTGCAGCTGGTTTGGTCCAGCCCCAGCCCGCATGGGCTGGGAAGACATAGCAAGCCCAGCCCGCATGGGCTGGGGAGATGGGCAAGCCCCAGCCCGCTTGGGCTGGGGAAAAATAGCAAGCCCCAGCCTGCCTAGGCTGGGGAAATAGGGACAAGCCCCAGCCCGCATGGGCTGGGGAGATAGGGATGCGAGCCTCGGCCCGCGTCAGCACTGGGTCGCGCGGGCCATGCGCCCGCGCGCTGAAATTCTTGCCCGCACGGGCCCTGCGCCCACGCGGGAGGGGTATAGTGGGCCGCACTGTGCGGACCCGCTCTTGGCGTGCGCGCACTAAGGGCTGGCCTGCTACCGGCTAGCCCAACCGGGCTAGCCTGCTGCGCTCGGGCAGCAGTCTGGGTGCAACCCAGGCCTGCCCTGGTGCACTCAGACCACTGTTTCAGCCTGTTTTCAGGCTGAAGCATTCCAGCCAGCTGGAAATGCTGATTTTGGGGTGTTTTTTTCAAGTTTTTGGCATCAAATTTCACCAATATCAATCACAAACTACTATACAATGATTATTACACTATTTTAAAGGAAACAAAGGGCCAAAGCTTAGCATTACCTTAGGAAGCAATATCACAAGCACCTTATGTGCATGCCCAAAATGAAAGCGAAGATGATCAAAGAGCTATGATTCACATGTTACATAATAAAACATGTGTTACTAAATGATTACTGAAATCAAAAGAGGATTAAACACATATTAGAAGAGGTTTTTAGCAATATTCCTCTCTAGAAAGCAACAAAGACCACTATAGCATCAACCCAAGTTTGCAAAAGATGATTAGGAGGCTGCAAGATCAAAAAAAAAACGCATAAAACATGTGTTACCAAATAAATTTCAGAAATTAGAAAAGATATAAAAACGGATTTGAGGTGGGTATTTGCATTACCTTTGCATAGAATGACTTGCATAAGCTAAAACTAGAAGGAAATGAAGATAGAGGCCATTTTTGTTAAGAAAGCTTTAGGAAATGATTAGGGTTTTGATTCGGGATGAATGAATGAGGTTAGGAGAGTTTGAGATAATTTATAGAGGAGGTTTAGGGTGGGTTATTGGGCTAGGTTTAGTAACCCAATAAGAAGAGAGTTATTTACATGTTTCCAAAAATTAGTCTAAGTGTTCATATATGTTTATAAAACTCATTTTTCTTATCCAAACCCGTTTTAAAATTTCTCCTAAAATATTTAACTTTAAAAAAAATAACATTTTATCCTCATTTTAAAATCCCATATTTCCCATTTAATTAAAATAGCCTTTTTCAAATAAATTTTGTTATTCCAAATCCTTTTATGCTTCATTAAAATAAATAAAGAATCCTAACTTTTATTTATTAATTGGTAATGCAAATCCCGGGTTGTTACATTAGGTGGACTTGCATCATAAAGCAATACCGAATGGAATTAGCATCGTAAGTTATCAAAGAAAGTAAGGATATCGAGCATAATCGACGTTGCTCATCGATGATACTGCACTTCATTAATTATTAAATATTACCACATAATGATATCGAGAATCATAGTTTCCCAAGCTATATTGGATGAAGCCGCCTCCCACCAACATCGCATCTCATTGATGTCATGCCTAGTCGGTGCCTCCATCCACTTAATAAGTGATGTCATGCGCCATTGTCACTAAATTAAGTCTATTGCCGATGTTGCTTCAATGATGCTGCTTAAAATTTACAACAATGTCATAGATGTCGCCACCATTCCATGCCACTATCCATCTATGATGTCAAATAATGATGACATATGTCTTTGATGTTGCTTCAATACTAGCATCGCTGCTCCTTAGAGTTTTCCTCCAAACAGAACTACCCATCATTAAGGTTGCCAACGATTAAAGTCGCCATTCTACAATGATGGTAACGAACATCATCAATGACTACAGAGGCTACACATGCGATGTTGATGGCGAACAAGTTAAAGTCCATAAAGTTACCGGTGTCCTAAATCCTTAGAGCTGCTTTCGGCTAATGCTGCCAATAATCAATCAAAAGCGTCTCATTATGTAAGATTGAAGATGCCGGCCCAAAGCTAGAATGTCGATTATTGTCACTCCTTATTGATGCTAATCGATCAAGAGCATTTCATTATGTAACATTCACAAGATCTATTAAAGACGACGTTCTAAAGAATGATATAGCTTCATCACACCATAAGTAATGTCGTTCCTTATTGATGTCGAATATTATTAAAGGAACATCAAAGCACAACTGCGCAATGCTAAAACCAATTTCGTGTGATATTGTTGATGTTGAAGACTAGCGATGCTGGCCCAAAGCTGTAATGCTGCCCACCTCCCCCTATAAATACCACCCTAGAAGGTTGAAAGAGGGGTGAATAATTTTCCTACCCCTCTTCTTACATTTTCCACTTTGTAACCCTAAATCAATATGGGGATTTTGGATGATTGTAACACTTAAACTTTGTACACATAAAGGATTGAATCTCAAACTATTTCATAGCATATTTGACAAATTGACTTGGCTTGTAAATTGCATATTGACTTGACTTGTCTTTCATATTGATTTGGTTTCTTTATGACATTCGATGAAGATAGTTTGAACTTGACATCGAGCATAATCCTTCCTAGTGACTTCGACTAGGGTTCACTTATTCATCCCTTAACCAATCCCCCTTTCAATACACTTTCAGGATTAATAAAGAAATTCATTAGCAACTTCACATGGTAAATTTTTACACTTGATTTCTATTGCCTATTGTATCAAATACATATGCGAATATAATTGACTACCTAACATATACGATGGAACTTACTCCAATGCATAAGGTATCTCATATACCTCATCCCATGAGAACATTTTTTGTTTGTGATTTGTATTGAACAATTATTATATTTGTGTTATGTATTATGTTTTGGATAATCCTACTAGCCCACTCTATCGTATGTATGAAAAATTATTGTTACTTTTATCATTAATAGTCATGCTATCTATATATGTCTTAAAAATGATTCGATAGCTTTTTCAATCTTTCTTTATTATAGGGACATGCCACCACTGCATTTTAACTCGAATTAAATATATTTAAATTCTTACTTAATATTCATGTTCCAGTTTTTATATGTTTGATTTTAGACTACGACTCAATCTCAAATTCAAGAGACCTTCAACACTCATATTGATCTCGAGACATCTAATTTTCATATCAATATAGTACAATGACTTTTGGGCGAATTCCTAATTTTTAATTCCATATTCGAATCGACCAAATCATTTCCCAACAGCCACTTCTTAATAAGTGTATAACTTTCCAACTATAAATGTTTGAATCCAGTGGATCATATTTAATTGAATATACATCAAAAATCATATTTTCATTGGTAAAGTTGGATTCCATTCTAGACCTTATTAACACCTTGCCAAGTGGCATAGTCTAAACTTTCACAACTTATGGCTAACTAAGGAGGTTAACATTTAACCTTCTTTTTCCTTATAAAAAAATCACTCTTTGACATACAAGACTCCTTATTAGACGATCTAATTTGATCTTATCCATGTCAACCACATTTCCACCAATTTCATTTAGACTAACATTCATCATTTTGAAGTTGGCATTTATTGAAACATTGTTATATTTCTCATTGCGAATGAACGTGCTCCCAAAAGCTGGTGTAATATTCACGATAATAGATCTAGCTTTGAGTTTATGCTATTCATGTATTAAATGTTTGTTTGAAAATTTTTATCGTAATCTTTTAACATGCAACCGATCATAGATCGCATCATGTATGAAATTTCAAACTCGGCTTTAGATAATACCAAATAAACATATGAATCTATTGGCAGATGCATATCCTTGAAATATTATTTAACTTAATTTTATTCATGTAAAAAAATCATAATTTGGTTAACCCTTTTACATCATATTATAAAAAATTAGAAGTAACATTTGAGATTACACCACATTTTATTTTAGGTATTTATTGGAACTCTATATAAAATATAGTCACCTTATTCAATCCAATCGAATTATTTTCAAATGCTTTTGGACTTTTCTTTTTTACTTTTATGTACACTATAAAATTTGACTCGATGTATCAATATACCGAAGTTCGTATCTCATACATTTCAATAATAAAAATGAAGTCCGTAGATTTGAATTGATATTGTAGACTACAATATCTTTGTTGGTCTATCCCAAACATAATAGTTATTAGTTTTCGAACTTATTTGCGATGGCATATTAAGATAATTCATGATATCAACCAATATTTTGTCAACTCGAGGTGTATTCTCACTGAATAAGAGCACTGTTATCAATCACTCCAGACATACTTCATCATGATTCATAATCACAAAAATACAAGACATTCTTCATATGCATAGTGCAATATATATCAATCATCAATAGCATAATCCAAATTTCCAAAATTAATTATTCTTAATATTTAGATGCTTATAAAATATTTCAAGCCAACACACCACTTAGTAACGAATGTTATCAAGACATATCTTTATAAGTTTATTATATATCATATACAAATCAACAATGTTTATTTTTGATTATATCCATATCGTTTCGCAAGTTCGCTCAATAATCAGCACGTGTGCAAGTAATATATCTAATATATAAATGACGAAAGGCGAAAAAATAAAGATTCGTAATTTTAATAATTAAGAGTGCCATTGATTTTAGGAATAATGCATTTTGTGAAATACCCACACGATTCAAGTGTTTGACATATTTGATATCATGGTATGCGTACTATATATATGCACTTACTCTAGAAATCTAAGTTGGGTTTGTTTTAGCCATTATACATATATAATATTAATTTACTTATAACTTATATAGTTTTAACTAAAATTTAAATTATGTAGGTAAGCTTATATGTATTTTAATTACTTAATTACATAATTTATTTAGTCAATTATTTCAATTCACAAAATCTTAAATATTAATTCAAAGGGATTTTGAATTAAGGTGTTTAATTATAACATTTATAATTATTTACATAAAACTATGTATATTATAAATCTATATACATGTCTTATTATACAAATTATGATTTTATTATGCATTTGTTTATATAAGTCCAATTTATTTATAACCGAATATAATGTAATTAACTTACACAGTATATGTACCTTATTAATTAATTTTTTTTATTAATTGTTAATTATTATTTTAATTAACAAAGGTAATTTCATTTGAAAATTTAAAATTACTTTCTTAAAAACTTTTAAGAAATATCACGCCACAATAACATTTCTTGTAATATATATGTGTGCATGTATATACCAGTATGTATGTATGTATGTATGTATGTATATCTTTTAATTAGTTAACAATTTATTATTTAATTATTTTAATTGACTAATGTTTGCAACCAAATGGGTCATAAACACCCAAGAATAGATTTAAGTAGTGAAATTTAAATGAAAATAGAGGAAAATATCAAAATAACAAGAAAAACACGGTAGGAAGCAAGAACAACAAGATTTATAGTGGTTCGACGTTGATTGCCTATATCCACTTTGAATATTCACTTTATTACTTCTCAATTGACTTGACTACAATTAGAAACAGTAAGAAACATCAAGAGATAAGGGAATGATGGAGGATGTTGATTACAATAATGGTGTTATCTAGCCAACAGTGTAAAGATCCTCAGAATGACGCTTTAGGCCTGCATTTATAGATGAAGGCGACCACCAATCTGACTAGAACTTCGAAAACAGGACCTTTTCAGCTATATGGGCCCACCATAGGGAGATCTAGCCCAACTCTCAAAGGAGAGGGATTGATACCGATCCCTCCAAACGTTGAGTTTGGGGCAACGACCCCTATGGTAGCTTCCCTATGCTCTAATATGATGGCGTCTTAAATATCAAGGTGTTGGGTGGAGCTCTTGCTTTTGCTCAATTCTTAGTTTAATCCCATATTAGCCTGAAGAATGTCGATCCCTTTTTAAGGTGACATGCTGAACACTTGCTTATGTCTTTGTTTACTGCCGATCCCTTTTGTTTCCTAGACTTATGCCGATCCATAGTGTTCCTAGGATATAAGCTGATCCTTGGACTTGCTACCATGCCGATCCCTATTGTGACCCTTTACTGTGCTGATGCCTTAATGATTCCATCTATGCCAGCTATCCACCCAACATACTATGCCAATCCCTTCTGGTACTAACATACCGTGTTGAACTAAGTACCATTGCCTATGAAGATCCCTTGAATAACCACAAAGGCCGACCCATATCACCTTACTTTGTTATACCAATCCCTTTATTATCTCATTTGTGTTGACAAATGACTATGCCGTTCCCTATTACTTCCAAGCTAATCTCCATATTTCTGACATTTTGTGTTGTCTTTCTATCAATCCTATTCAATCCAGGCTTCATATAATTGTCCTAGCTCTAGTTGTGGGTCCTATAGCCATTGCCTCATGATCATTCTTCTTGTCAATAGATGAATTTGTCTTGTGCAATCAGTCCAATATAGTCGGGTCGGAGTACCGGGTAATATTCTCCCACTAAAGCACGCCTTATGAGTAACATGACGTGCTTTGAATCAGAAAAAATATAAGTTGCCGAACAGGAAACCATTCAACTTCCTTATTGATGTCTATTTCTTTATTGACTTATTTTTGCATATATACTCAGCCGAACCTGAGTTATTGCCAACTCTCTTGAATGAAAAAATAAAAATTCCCCAACTTTAAAACTAAATCCAAGCATAAAAATGTCCAAGTTGCCTTCCATTCATCCTCAATCAAAAGTTTCGGTCACTCGCTTGTAGTTTAATTCGATATATATTGTTGTGACTTCTCTTTTGAATTGTGTAACTAAGTCATGAATCTTGAGCTTGCATGAATTCGAGCAGTTTTTAGGTAAATGATTTAGTTGGTTGCAATAAGATATGAGGATAAGGAGGAAAAGGAGATGGAGAAGAAGACGAAGAAGCAAGGTTCGAGTTAGCTGGATTCGAGTTAGCGGGAGAGGGATCGGTGTGGATTGAGTGAAAGGAGGTTGGTGTTGATACTGTGACGTTACGAAATAAGAATTGGTGATGTGTCGCATCGATGAGGGTTCGGTACAAAGTGGTTTGGTGATGGGATGAAAAGAATTAAGTTGAGGGATTCGTAAGGAGGATGTTAGGCAAGGGACCGATATTGGTAACTTAGATATAGGGTTTGGCATAAAGTGGTTGGGGTAAGGGATTGACAAGTAGGGAAGATGGATCGATATTGACAATAAAATGCTAATTTTATTCAAGTCATTCAACTCTTAACCTTATACTATTTTGCTTGAATACTGATGACCACAAAACAACATGACTGGCATATTCGAACCATCAAACTTAAGCCTAAACGAACGTATTTCCAAACTACATGACACGGACAAAACAAAGAAATGGTTAACAACTTAAGCAATGGACTTTATAATTCAAAAATGTTGATAACCAATCCTAGAGCTTTCACTATCGATCAACTTTCTAATCGGTTGAGATGGTCAGTGACGACGGTCTCTCTGGATAAAACTCCAAGTCTTGTCATTTTATTCTTGCAATTCCAATTTCAAACTATTTATGCTCACTTCACTGCACTAGTTCACACATGACATGGGGGAACAGTTTATTATTTCTAATCTTGATTGTCTACTGAGTATAGCTGACATAGATTTCAACCGCACGAAGCGCTCAGCCAACATGTCTTTTAAATCAGTGGCAAGACACATCGGTTCCGAAGCAAGATCAAGTTCTACCACAATATCTGAAAAAACTTCTTCGAGCTGCCGCGTAGAACAACCTCAAACATCCAATCCTCAAGTTAATCTCTTCTACGATATCCCAGTTCTACCAATAAAAACCATCAGTCCGGCTCCCAATTCTGTTGAGGGTGCTATCATTCTAGATAACCCTATAGACCCATAAGCTTCCAGAATTGGAGAAGCCGTTCTTCGTCGATTGTGCTCCATCCAAGGAATACGATTCGAAGATGTTTTAGTTCCAATGAGGCAAGACATACCTCACTTGCACACAACTGGATACACTACTTGCAATAAGTTTATGTGTTGGGCTGGATGTGTGCCACCTTTTAACTCCTTCATCCGGGAGGTACCTTGGGATCGCCCCTACTCGGTTGCATCCCCGAAAGTGACTAATATGTAGCTAGTTATCACTTAGGATCGTGTAATATAGAATATCATATTAGTGTAGAAATATAATCTAGATAATAGATAAAGTAAATGAAGTAACCACACCAAGACTTTTTATACTGGTTCTAACTTCCCGTTCTACGTCCAGTCTCAGACTACACTTTGGATTTAAACTCTATAAACCCCTCTCTTAACCTAGAGGAATAGGTATACAACACCTGAGTAGCCGAACAGGATTTTTCCACCTCACCAACCGAAGACGACTTTTATCGCCTAAACAACCGAAAAGGACTTCTACTGGTAAATAAAACAGTTGACACTTATGTTCTGAATAACATGGATATGTCTTTTAATAGTACACCCTTCCTATAATCAAATCCTTAAGTAAATACTGTGTGCGTGAAGATATAAAAGGAAGATATTTCTTAGAATCAAAGAATATATTAATTAATTCGGAGATTCAAGCAATATATAAATTGTGATTGCTTGTAGATTATAGAGATAGATGGTAGAGAATATAGCAACAAGTCAAAATAAAAATCAATAATTTGAAAAGTGATTCTAACGTATTCATATAGTAAACAAATAGTTACAAATATTCGTAAAGAGTTTCAATCAAAAGGTGCAGCCATATCTCTTCAATTTTGTTCGAAACTCTTTGCAATTAGAAGTGTCTTTTCAGGAAAAATAGTCATTAGAGTCAGTCAGTCGACTGAGCAAGGTCGACCAGTCTACTGAGTATTCACAGATAGTGTAAAACAGTGCATATCTATGTACTGAACATGGTCAGTCGACTGGTAGTTTTCGGTCAATTGACTGACCTTGTTGTCAGTGCACAGTTTGCACATATTTTAAAAAAATTCAATCTTAAAACAATTTTGAATATTTGTAAACTACTTGAGGATAGATTTTAACAATTATAAACCATGTCTAACATTGAAACTTTAATAAATAATCATATTATACTTAGATTTGAAGTCTCATCTCCTTTGTAGTTTAACAGCTAGCATATCTCATTTTCTTTTTGTCGCTTGATCGTATAGTCTCATCATTGATCGTTTAATGTTTTTGTCATAGATCAAAACTCATGATTCAACATTCTCCCCCTTTTTGATTGATGACAACCTGTATTAGGTGATGCCATATATTAAGAAATATATAACATAAGTTATATATATCTCCCTCTGATTATCAAGCGACATATCTAATCATGGAGAAATTCATTAGTCATATAAATTTCTCCCCCTTTGTCAACGACAAAAAGGAAATAAACAATAATATTATCATTGTGAACTAACTGCAAAACAATCACAAACCAACATATTGTTTCAAATTTTACCGAGCTATTTATACAAGCTCATAAAAAAAATAAACTATACTAGAATGTTTTGAATTTAATAGAAAATAACTTACTACCACCATCAAGAATTACCAACATCACTCGTCTGAGTCTGAAAGTGTTTCTTCTTCTGCTTGCACTGGTTCTTTCATTCATGAAGACTTTTCCACATATTGTTTGCCACCACCATTTCCACTAGTGTCAGAACTTGCATGTTCTTCGGATCTAGACCAAGTAAAATAAGGTGCTGGATGTTTACTCGTCACGATGTGAAGGTTCTGTAGCGGTCGAGGAGGAGCATAGAATCCGAAAAAGCTTTTGATTTTGTCAAACTTCTTGTCAATCTTCTAATCGAGATTCTTAATGCGAGAATCGAAAATTACTTGATTACATGCAATTAGTTCAATGGACTCTCGGGTGCTTTGGGATGGGGTTGTGGTGAGAATTTCATCTCTCCATTGCTATGGAGTAGTAGCTTGTTGGCAAGGCCTTGATTGCCAATCTTGGAATGACATGATAGTGAGAGGTCTCGAAGGCAATTTCATCAAACTAATTGTGCGACTATTTAGAGTTTTAACAGTGGAAGTATCAAATTTTGGAACAGGAACTTGTAGGTTCATAAAAAGCCGCAAAATATACTCACCGTAATAAATGATGTTCATCCTTCCTTGGTTGAAAGATAAGAATTCGTCAAGAATAACTTAGAGTAATTAATTTGAATATCACCCCAAATTGCATATAAAGCCCTATAATTATACAAGCTCGTAAGAACCGGTATGAGGAAGAATTATACGCATGAAGGCTCGATGCATAATTCGAGCTGTAGGGCGTAAGGCGGTAGACTTCAATTCTGTTATGTCGTCCTTTAAAAATCTATGACTTACTTCATCTCGTTCGCCTAAAAGAACATTTAAATCTTCTAATGGAATACCATTTGTTGGTGTTTGAAGAATGTGTCCAATCCTATCCAACGATAAGAAGACTTATTGACCACAAACTAAACTCCATACGCAGTTGTCACGGTTTCATGGATTTTGATGATTGAAATTTAAGTTAGCATAAAAGAGTTTTACCACTATATGATTAATTTTGAGATTGTTCCGATTGTAGTCAAGAAGAGATTCTAGACGACTTGTTCTTGCAAGATCTTGAATTCTATATGCAGTGAAGTCGGGAAATGATTAAAGATCCTTCTAGAAAGCGAGCTTCATTCATCTTGTTCCATCTTTGGATAGCGGCGGCATCATAACACCATTGAGCAATTTGGGTGTCAAATGGTTTAGAGGTAAAGGATGAAGCTTGTCTAGATCATTTAGGTAGTCTTGGAGCCATTTGAATGTATAATTGATCAAAGATATTTGAAAATTTAGAGGGATGTGGTTTTGAAATTCAGAAGAAGGAAAGTAAAAGTGAAGAATAAAAATGAAGAAGGTAGATTAAATGGGTAAAAAGTAAGTGAAACGTTAATCAATGGACCGAGATAGCCTATTTAGTCGATTAATCGATTTTGGTCAGTCGACTGATTTAATTTCCTAAAACTTTGTGTTTCCAGATTAAGTCGACTGACCAAAATTTGTCAGTCGACTGAATACTTATTTTCAGCATTATCAGTCCTTCTGCCTTAAAAGAAATATATATTCAATATATTAAACAAAGAATGTAGATACATAAGATTGAAATATTGAAAAAAAAATAAGTATATAAAAAATTATTTAGAAGAAGAAGTGGACGAATGCAGAGTCTTGCAATCTTCTAGTTCAACTTTAGTCTTCTCTTTGCATGGTTTTAATGGAGACTAGTGATTTGTATGCTGCCATGAATTTGGAGACAGAGGAGGAGATTGTGCTGACTGATGATAGGAAGACATTATGGGTTGATGAATGTCGGATGAAGATGTTCCGCAAAATTTCCAGCCAAGTTGCTCCAGAAAGCTAAGTCGTTTTGAATTTAGCTTTTGTTCATAGTACATTTCTCTTTCAATCGCCACTGATTCCCGTTGATAATGACGTAAATCTTCAATCTTTTATTTTGTTAACGGAGAACCAAAGAATAAGAAACGACGTTCCTTCTTTTTTTATGGAGTATAAACAGTATGATAGTTGGATGATCTGGCGGGTTCATCACATGGAGTAGGTGTAGGTAAATTGGAAGTTCCAGAGGAAGGCGTGGAAAAATCAACGGAAGAGTATTCAGAGTCATATGGAGAGTAATTTTGGGAGGGCATTGTTGTAAGAAAGAAACAATGTATGAATAAATCAAACTAGATAGAGAGATAAACAAACAACCTTCAAATATATATAAGAATAAGTAATAAAAATAGTAAATGATCGGTTGAATAAGGGACAACGTAAAGATAACAACAGGAGTAGAATAATTATAATTTTACATGGTTTTAAAAAAAATTAAACAACTGAAAAGAATATAAAAAATATTATAAAAATAGTTGTGAAACAACAAGTAGTGTAATGGTTAATACAAATGACTTCCAATCTTGAGGTGCTGAGTTTAAGAGTTAACATTAAAAAAATTGTTTGTTTTTTTGTTAAAAAAAAATAAATGTTATAATTCTTTAAAAGAAATTATACCTAATTCTCTTCTTAGTTTTACAAAAATATTTTCATTGAGTGGTTTAGTAAAAATATCAACTAATTGATTTTCAGAGTTTACAAATTCTAAAACTACAATATCCTTTTTAATATTGTCACGAAGAAAATGATGACGAATGTCAATATGTTTAGTTTGTGAGTGATTGACAGGATTTTTAGATAAATTAATTGCACTTGTATTATCACAGTATATTATAGATTTGTTTAATTTAAATCAAAATCTTGTAGTGTCTGTTACATGTAGATTACTTGAGCACGTTCTAAAGCTGCAGAGATATATTCTGCTTCACATGTTGATGGTGAACCACAGTTTTTTTCTTGCTAACCAAGATACTGAGGACCGTCCGATGAAATGAAAAGTTCCACTTGTACTTTTTCTATCTGTCCGACTTCGTCCAAAATCAGCATCGCTTTAGGATATTAATTTAAAAGGACATTCTTTTGGATAAAATTGTCCTAAATCGTTGGTCTTGCTAAGATAAAGAATTATACTTTTTACTGCATGCAAATGTATATTTTAGGATTTTCTTGAAATCGAGCACATAAACAAACACACATCATAAAATCAGGTCGACTAGCAGTTAAGTAAAGTAATGATCCAATCATACTACGATATGGTTTCTGGTTGACACTCCTACCATCTTCTTTTCTGTCGAGATGTATAGTTGCACTCATGGGAGTTGGCTTGGTAGAAGTATTTTCCATACCAAAATGTTTAATTAGAATATTACAATATTTTTCTTGATTAATAAAAATGCCATTTTGCAATTGCTTAAATTTTAGTCCAAGCAAATATGATAGTTCCCCATATGTGACATTTCATATTCATTTGTCATGATAGTCGACATAATATTTCATTAGTTGTACCAAATATAATATGATCGACATATGTTTGTATAATTAAAATATCTTGTTTAGTTTTCTTAATAAATAAAATTTGATCCACCTTCCCAATTTCCAAACCAGAGTCTATTAGATAGCTTTTAAGTCGGTCGTACCAAGCACGGAGTGCCTGTTTCAAACTGTATAAGGCTTTTTTAAGTTTATAAACACCGTTTGGAAATTTTTCATGAGCGAAAAGAGGAGGTTGTTCAACATAAACATTTTCTTTTATATAACTATTTAAAAAAGCACTCTTAACATCCATTTGATATAATTTAAAGTTATGGAAACATGAAAAGGCTAGTAGAATACGTATAGCTTCTAATCTTGCGACAGGACCAAACTTTTCTTCATAGTCTATTCCCTCTTCTTGATTATATCCTTGTGCTACTAATCTAGCATTATTTCTAGTTATATTACCTAATTCATCAGCTTTGTATTTGAAAACCCATTTTGTACCAATGACCGATGGATCACTTGGTCTAGAAACTAATTCCCAAACTTCGTTTCTTTCAAATTGGTTTGGCTCTTCTTGCATAGCTATAATCCAATAGTCATCAATGGAGGCTTCCTTAATTTTTTTAGGTTCTATATTAGAGAGAAAAGCTACAGGGCCCATTTGATTTAATTGATGTCTTATTCTTACATTTGAATTTATTTCTCCAATTATATTTTGAATAGGATGATCTCTAAGGATTCTTGGAGGAGCAGTATTTTCATTTTGAACAATTTTTTCATTTTCTCATGTATTATGAATGTCATTATTTTGAAAAATATCATCATCTTCTGAAAAATTTGTTATGAATTTATTAGAATTATTTTCAAAGTTTGTAATATTAGAAGAAATTTTGAAATTTTCATTGAATGAAACATGAAGAGTTTCTTCGATTACTTTAGGTCTTTTATTAAAAACTCGATAAGCTTTGTGTCTATTCGAATATCCTATGAATATTCCTTCATCGGATTTTGGAACGAATTTACCGAGCTGATCTTTAGTGTTAAGTATAAAACATTTTGAACCAAATACTTTGAAATAAGACATATTAGGTATTCTACCATTTAAATGTTCATATGGAGTGTGTTTTGTTAATGGTTGAATAGAAACACGATTCAAAACATAACAAGCAGTTGCAACAGCTTTTGCCAAGAAATATTTTGGTAAAGTGCTTCCATTTAATAAAGTTCTTGCACATTCTTGTAATGTTCTATTTTCCCTTTCTATAACTCCCTTTTTTGTGGTGTTTGAGGAAAAGAAAAATTATGATTAATTCCTTTCTTGTTACAAAAATGTTCAAAAACTTCATTTTCAAATTCTCCTCCATGATCACTTCTAATATTTTTAACTTTTAAATACTTTATATTTTGAATTATTTTAACAAAAACTTTAAAATTCTCAAAAGTATCACTTTTATGTTTCATGAAAATAGTCCATGTATATCTTGAAAAATCATCTACAATAACAAACACATATCTATTGTGATTAATAGATTGAACTTGAGTAGGTTCAAAAAGGTCCATATGTAGTAGTTCAAGTGGTTGAGTTATAGATATGATTTTCTTAGATTTAAAAGAAGACTTTGTTAATTTTCCTAACTGACATGCATCACAAATATTATCAATTTTGAATTTCATATCAGGTAGTTCTTTAATAGTACTAATATTTATATGACAAAGTCTTTTGTGCCATAGCTAAAAATCATTTTCTATGGATGCTAAAACATGTTTGTGTTATGATTTACATTCATATTAAAAATATAAATATTTCTATCTCTTCTACCTTCAAAAATTAAATTTTGATTTTTATCAGAAATATTGCATTTATTTTCTGAAAAAGATATGTTAAAACCTCTATCATGTAATTGGCTTATGCTCAATAAATTATGTTTTAATTTTTTAACTAATAAAACATCAGAAATGAGAGGTAAGTTAGAGATACTGTTATTGCTCACATCACCTTCACCGATGATATAACCTTTTGATTATCTCCAAAAGTCACAGATCCACCATTTGAGTAGACAATGTTAGTTAACATGTCCTTATTACCAATCATGTGTTTTGAGAAACCGCTTTCTAAGATCCATTTTCCTCTCTTTTTAAGGTGTACTTGCAAAAAATAAAGATTGAGTTGGTACCCACTTTTCTTTTAGGATCCTAAAAGTTAGGTCTTAGGAAACCAAACCCAAGTGGGTTCAAAATTCCAATATAACTCTTATTTTTATAAACAGTTTCCATAAATATTTTGATATGTCTATTGCTAATTAAATTGTTATTTGTTTTAGGAATCCATATCTTAATAGTTTTAAAATCTCTAGAAACTGTCTTTTTAATATCTTTCTTAATTTTAATTTTAATCTTGTTTTTAAAATTTTCAGATTTCTTTGGATTTTCGGTTTTCTTATATCCTAGTCCCATTTTATTTGAAGTAGACTGAGAATTTTCTTTTATTGTAGAAAGATTTTCTCGTCCTTTATTGAAGTTAGAAATATCTTTATTAATATCTTCTAACTTGGTTTTAAGACTAGAATTTTCTAACTCTAATACTTTAGTGTTAGATTTTGAATCATTAATCTCTATTGATAAATCATCATTTTTATTTTTCTGAATTTCTAATTCCTGGGTTATCATAGAAAGTTGAGATGTTAAATTAGAATTAGATTCTTGAGACTTTTCAGGTTCTTCTTCTAGAATTTTCTTTTCATCTCTTAGCATACTAATTTCTAATTCAGATCTATTTAGTTTTCCTTGTAACTCTTTATTTTTCTTTTTAATTTGTTTTACTAAGTCCACTTGTTCTGAATTAATTTCAACCAGATCTTCAAAACTTAGTTCACTTACATCATCACTTGTAGCCATGAAGCATACATATGCTTGCTCTATGTCACTGTCGCTATCACTGTCGGATGATGGTGAAGAATCCTCCCACATTACTGAAAATGCTTTCTACTTGAAATTGTCTTTCTTGAGTTTGTTTTTCCTTTTCTCTGGACAATCTTTCTTCATGTAACCCTTTTTATGACATTCATACCATTCCATAGCAAAGGATGATAGTTTACTGCTATTATTGTTATTGTTGGAGTTATTTTTGTAATTCCTGAATTTATTATTCTTTTTGAATTTCAAAAACTTTTTGAAATTTTTAGATATAAGTGCCACATCCTCTTCATCTGAACCTGAATCACCATTTTCATCTTGAAATGCTAGATTCTTCTTAACCTGTGCTTGAACTTTCTTTGCCTGCAAATTCACTTCATATGACATTAGATTTCTTATTAACTCTTCTGGTTTCATTGTGGAAAGATCGTTTGCTTCTTCAATAGCTAAGACCTTTCTTTCCCATTCATTCGTTAAAGAGTCTAGGATTTTTGATACTATATCAAAATCGGAAAAGTTTTCTCCTAGTGCCAATAGTGAGTGATGTATACCTTGAAATCTAGAGTACATGTCATTTATAGTTTCATTTGGCTTCATTTTCAAATTTTCGAACTGATTTTTGAACATAGAGACTTTGCTTTGTTTGACTTTGTCAGTTCCTTCATGAGTTACTTTTAGAATTCTCCATATATCATAAGCAGTTGTACGCATACTGATCCTATTAAACTCATTTTTATCTAATGCACAGAATAACATGTTCATAGCTTTAGCATTTGAAGTAGCATCAGTTTTTTGTGTAGCAGTCCAAGTTGAAAAATCTCTATTGGCATGGTATATTCTTTTTGGGTAATATTCCAGGTTTCAAAACCATAGGCTTTCATATATATATTTCCATTCTAGTAGACCATTAAATAGTGGTGGTCGTGCAATTGATTATCCTTTAGTGAAACTCCAGTTAATGTTAATGCTAGAGTTGGTGTTACTTTCCATATTACAAAAAAATATATTCAAATAACTGTGTTACGGTTATAGGATGTCCTTGCTCTAACACCAAATGAAAGTGATTACTGTGTGGCTTGTTATCACTTAGGATCGTGTAATATGGAATATTATACTAGTGCAGAAATATAATCCAGATAATAGATAAAGTAAATAAGCACACCAGGACATTTTATACTGGTTTAAACTTCGCGTTCTACATGCACTCCTAGACTACACTCTGGATTTAAACTCTATAAAAACCTCTCTTAACCCAGAGGAATAGGTATACAACACCTGAGCAGCCGAATAGGATTTTTCCGCCTCAACGGCCGAAGAGGACTTTTACCTCCTGAACAACCGAACAGGACTTCTACTGATAAATAAAATAGTTGACACATGTGTTCTGAATAACACGGATATGTCTTTTGATAGTACATCCTTCCTATAATCAAATCCTCAAGTAAATACTACGTGTGTGAAGATATGAAAGGAAGATATTGCTTAGAATCGAAGAATATATTGATTAATTCAGAGATTCAAGCAATATATTGATTGTGATTGCTTATAGATTGCAAAGATAGATAGTAGAGAATATAGCAAGAAATCAAAATAAAAATCAGTAATTTGAGAAGTGATTCTAACGTGTTCATATAGTGAACAAATCGTTATAACTATTCGCAAAGAGTTTCAATCAAAAGGTGCAACCATATCTCTTCAATTTGGTTCGAAACTCTTCAAAATTAGAAGTGTCTTTTCAGGAAAAATAGCCATTAGAATCGGTCAGTCGACTGAACAAAGTCGGCTAGTCTACTTAATATTCAAAGATAGTGTAAAACAATGCATATCTGTATGCTGAACATGGTCAGTCGACTGGTTGTTTTCGGTTAGTCAACTGTTGTCAGTGCACAGTTTACACATAATTTTAAAAAATTTGAATTTAAAACAACTATGAGTATGTGTAAACTAATGGATTTTAACAATTGTAAATCATATCTAAGACTAAAACTTCAGTAAATATTCATACTACACTTAGATTTGAAGTCACAACTCCTTTGTAGTTTAATAGCTAGCATATCTCATTTTCTTTTTGTCGCTTGACCGTATAGTCTCATCACTGATCGTTTAAGCTTTTTGTCATGAATTAAAACTCAATATTCAACAATCCCAACAGTTAAGCCTTTATTCATAGGACTTCCCTTCTATTTATGAACATTCTGTTCCGTCCACCGACTCCCAAGGACATCAGTTATCTATAACTTTAAACGATGATTAGGAAGTCCCCCTTATGTCTTCCTCGAGCCTTCACCAAACTGCTAAGTCTTGACGAATGCATGGAACAATCTCTTTTTATTTAAACATGAGTGGTTTTACGTACATGTCCTCCTGGCTTTGCAAGAAGATGTTTAGAAGGACGTAAGTGTTACTCTTGTTTTCCTTTTAAATTCAATGACTCAAGTCATAACTTCTCCTTTGAATATTGTAGCGTTTGAAGTTCTTTCAGGTGTTTATCCGCGACCTAAAGGCATCGAGTTTTCTAGAGCTATCACCGCCATTCTTTCCACTTCCGTTGAGGATTGAAATATTAAACTCCTCGTTACCGACGAGCTGCTATCATTACTCGAGCTGTTGGAAGACGGCCGCAGAATGGGAATCCCCGGGGGTAAAGTAGCGCCGAGGATTGTTGCTGATCGAAGAGAAGAAACAATCAACCCTATCGTGACCCTTGCTGAGGGGACTCGGTGAGATACCGAAGAATGAGAGATCAAAGATTCTCAAGCTGATAGAATAAGAGATGGCATTACAGTCCTTGAAAAAGCGTCGATAGTTGAAGTTGTAGGTTTGTCAGTTGCAAATACCCACGAAGAGGAAGAAAAAGTTGGTGTACCAGCTGTGCAAAAGTAAGGTTGGGTCATGTTATCCCGCTTTTTGGGCAAAAGCCGTGATACCAAAAGATTGGTCAAAAACAGAAAATAGTTCGCCTCAGAGATTGGTCGTATTTCACCTCACTATGGATATCGATGAATTCTGTCCGAGCCCGGATCGGGCCACAATTAATAAGGCATGACAAGAAAGACCATAGAAGCCAGCATTTCAAATTTCAAGTCAATCCGAGGTCATATGCTCAAGTTATGATGGATTCAAGTTAAGAAGGTACACATTGCTCGGTTCGAACCCATCATGTTCGAACCCATCATATTCGAACCCATCGTGTTCGAAACCATCGTGTTCGAAACCATCTGTTTCGAACCCATCATATTCGAACCCATAGGAAGAGGCGACGTTCGAATCCATCAGCCAACGTCTCCCTTCGAATCCATCAAGCCAATTCATGCTTCGACTCCATCACCACTTCGAATCCATCCATCAACTTCGTATCCATCACTACTTCGAATCCATCCACCAACTTCGTATCCGTCACTACTTCGAATCCATCCATCAACTTCGTATCCATCACCACTTCGTGTCCACCTCAAGCTTCGAACCCATCACAAGCTTCGAGTCCATGCTGTCTTCGAACCCTACACGTTAAAAACAACTTCGAATCGATCCAGAGCCATTGATTCGAAGCGTCGCTGCCCCCTCATGCAACAGGTTCGATTCGAACCTATGGTTTCGAACCGTATGGATTCGAACCATATGGATTCGAACCTATGGGTTCGAACCATATGGATTCGAAACATATGGGTTCGAACGACCCATAGGATCGGTTCGAAGTTGCCAGCGTACCGAAATGCATCACCTTGAATCGATCATATATCTCAATCCCCTGATCCAAATCCCATGAAATTTTTACAGAAGTTTGTCTACGTGATGAAGAACGTCCACGCCAAGTTTCATCGCAATTGGACAATTTTTTGATCGATTCGAAGTTCACTTCGAATCGATCCCAAACTGGGCACGCACTTCAGGAACGCGGGCCTGTGGGCCCCCCGTCATGTGCCAAGCAGCCTCTCCATGATTTAGGCGGGATTTTGGCCTTCCACACCTATAAATAGAGCCCCTGGTCATTCAGAGAAGAGGTCGGAGAATTTGGAGAAGAAGAACAAGCCTAAACGCTGCCAGAATCACTCCATACTATCTCAATTGCTGTTAATTTCGAATTTAAGTCCATTTGCTGTTGTAAGTTGCTGAAAAGCACTTGTAATCTTCAAGTATTAAGAAATAAAGTGATAAAACTTCATAGTGGACGTAGGCGCATGGCCGAACCACTCTAAATCCTTGTCTTCTGCGCAATTTACTTTTCTGTGACTTGGAGTTTTTGTTAGATAGTCCCTATTTCCAATTCAAGTTCTTCATTTACTATCTCTTCAAAAACTTCCGAAGGGTGTTTGCCCAATTTTGGTGCAAACATTTTGGTGCTTTCACTGAGAAAACCTAGATTTTCTCCTGCTCGTTGGATCTGTCATCGATACCGGATTGAATAAATTTAAGAGAGAGATCCAGATCTATCGTTCATGGGTTCCTTCTATTCTATTCAGATTGCTCTAAAATCTAAGAAGAACCATATTCATCATGCAGTCCGTACCCCTATTTTCGAATCCAGAAAAAATGCTGTTTTTCGTACCCATATTTTCGTATCCATGAAAATATGATGAATTTCGTACCCATATTTTCGTATCCATGAAAAAATGATGGTTTTCGTATCCATATTTTCGAACCCAGAAAATATGGTGAAGTTCGTATCCATAGGTTCGAATCCAGAAAATGTGGTGAATTTCGTATCCATAGGTTCGAATCCATAAAATGTGGTGAATTTCGTATCCATAGGTTCGAATCTAGAAAATGTGGTGAATTTCGTATCCATAGCTTCGGATCCAGGAAATGTGGTGAATTTCGTATCCATAGCTTCGAATCCAGAAATGCGGTGAACTTCGTATCCATCACGGAGCGCTACTTCGTATCCATCATGGAGCGCTACTTCGTATCCATCCATCTGCCTCCAATTCGAATCGATACTCACAGGTACTTCGTACCCATCCATCTGCCTCCATTTCGCATCAATACGCACATGCAGTTTGTATCCATCTATCTGCCTTTAGTTCGATCCATCATTTAAGCGCTCGAACCATCGATGCGAACGAACATTTCGTATCCATCATTTAAAAAAAAAAAAAATCGGGTACGATCTAAATTTCCTGAAAACCTCAACTTAAATAAAGGAACATTCAGGTCGTTCCATGACTGGACGGGAAGTAGGAGATTACAATAGCAATTTTTGAGTTGCAATCAAGGAATGGGTATTGAAATACTATTCAAATGGTGCTCCCAGAGGCTGGAGAACCTAGCTAATATGGCACGAACTAGGGTTGATTAATGTATCATGCTTCTAAAGTGGACTGCAACTTCCTCCAATTAACCAGCTTTTAAAACTCCTAAACTGACAATTATGGTGCGATGGCTAGTATTACGACTACCCTGCCTTGTCTACTCTGCCAACTCAAAACATAGTTGTTCACCACTGAACCATCTTCATATGCCCGTATCTTAATCATTCCATGTCCATATGACTAAAAGCATGACATACAACTCTAAGAGGACTTCCTAACTATCTTATGCGAGCCTCCTTCATGGTGAAAATTAGAAATAATCACCAATCAATGAGCCCATATTAATCCACTCACCATCCGATCGACATTACCAACCACTCGAACATTAGGCAGTCGGGAATACATCATTCACCAGTATCACAAGACCCCGTAACCATAAAATGGACTTGATAATGTTGATTCGAGTATCGTTCCCAGTCAGGGCCTATTCATTGAGACCATCCTACACGTAGAATTTCTAATTAAAATTCAGCATGCCGACTATGTCCGTGTACTATGGAAATTCAACCTCCACCACTACCTCATGAAGTGAGAATGGTGAATGGAGTCCACGAAAAGTGATGAATACCATCAAATGCGTTGTATCCCCTATTTCTCAAAGAATACTGTCAATCGTAGTTAGCATATCATTTCTACTTCTCATATTGCTAAAGGGAATAAAGAAGCTGGCAGCCAATGAACTGATCAAAATCTACAGCCCGTTGCTGCCAACACTAATAAATGAAATCAGCACAAAAGCTTATTTCCAGAGTTTGATAACAGAATTGGTGGATAGTCGCCGACGACTACACCAACATGTCCAGGCCAACATTACGTTGATGAATCAGACGAAGGATCAACTTGGCGACATACAAGGGAACCTGCTCCATACTCTAAATCGGGAAGCTCCTTTTCTTTATATGACTATCATGGATTCCAACGCCATAAGGCTGCTCCAGAAAGGATAGCTCTGGCAATATGTTCAAGCCCCATAAAATGAAGAGCCGGGAACCCCCGACCACAATTGGAACTTTGATCAAACTAAACCATTTGCGTTAGACTCCCAACTGTGAAAGGCTGGACCGAAGTGCAATAGCGAGCATACGACGCCGCTTCACTTATCAATGAGATTTTATCCGATCTCTTTTGAATTATTTCTATTTCTATTTCGTTTATGTTGCAAGATATAATCGACTTGAATTAAACTACTTGCAAATGATGCAGGTAACCGAGTACTTAAGGACGGGTGCAAAACAACCTCCGTGGACTATGATAAAGTCATTTAGGTATCATCATGGCGAGCATAATTCAACCACTCGTCGGTTGCTATACGCACCTGACTTGGGGCAGGCCATCAAAGTGGAAGAGACAGACAAGTTTAGGGCTCCAGTACGAAGTGGATGCAACCGACCATCCACTCACATGCCTATGCAATTTAGTTAGAAGATTTAAGAAAGACTTGGAGTTATGTAGCCCAACCATGCACTCTCCATCTCTTACTTGAAGCTCACCAAAATACTTATGCTTCCTCGGATGCCCAATAAAATTTAAATCACACCGAGAGTCGACGTGACATGGCCATCTATGCATCCAATCCTACATTAGAACTTGGGGTAATTTGAGGACATATGTTTAAAGTGGATATGATTTGATCATTCACTCCCCAGTTTGCATCTGTGATTCGGCAAAACAATCATGCCTTAAACCAACTTCATCAGGGGCCAACCATCAATCTATAGTCATCAATGAATGACTACCTACTCACAAACCATCATGAGCCATCGTTCCAACTCTCTTCCTCAACTCGACTGGAAGAGTGCAAAGCGTAAAGTGGACGTGGCTCGACCGTCTACTCTCCAACTCTTGCCCCCAACTTAAGGGAAAATACACAACTCAAAGTGGATGTAGTTCAGCCATCCTCTCCTCTGCTCGAGCTCAAAGCTTGCTAGAACACTAATCTTACTCCTTAGGCTTGGCAGAAGCGGGATCCAAATGAACACGGATGTGATTCATCCGTCCATAAACCAAGTCTCCTCCTTCGTTGATGGAAGATAAGTGGAAAGTAATCGAGATCCCACCGATCATTTGCTAAGCGAAACCCACCTCTCGGGGGCAAGCCATCACATCAATGGCCGAACTGGACTGACACACGACAGTCCTGCAATCAACTCTAGGTTCCCAGAGTGCGAACCGGAGTATAAACATCCAATAAATCGTTCCCAGAGTGCGAACGGACTCCAAATTCCCAGAGTGTGAATTGGAGTATAAACATCCAATAAATCGTTCCCAGAGTGCGAACGGACTCCAAATTCGCAGAGTGTGAATTGGAGTATAAACATCCAATAAATCGTTCCCAGAGTGCGAACGGACTCCAACTTCCCAGAGTGTGAATTGGAGTATAAACATCCAATAAATCGTTCCCAGAGTGCGAACGGACTCCAACATCCTAGACTGTCAATTGGAGTATAAACATCCAATAAATCGTTCCCAGAGTGTGAACGGACTCCAAATTCCCAGAGTGCGAATTGGAGTATAAACATCAAATCCATCGTTCCCAGAGTGTGAACGAATTCCTAAAAAGCCCAAATAGGTGTGACTGGCCATCTATTGGCTGACACCAACTTCCCAGAGTATGAATTGGAGTATAAACATCTATTCCAGGTTCCCGGAGTGCGAACCAACCCATCAGTGCGAACTCCGGGTTCCCAAAGCATGAATTGGAGTATAAACATAAATTACAGGTTCCCGCAGCACGAACCGAAGCATCCATGCTAACTCCAGATTCGCAAAGCGCGAGTCGGAGTACAAACATCAATTCCAGGTTCCCAGAGTGCGAACCAAAATGCAAATGCTAACTCCAGGCTCCCAGAGCGTGAATCGGAGCATTAACATCAATTCCAGGTTACCGGAGGGCGAACTGGAAAATACAAATGTCAACTCCAATTCCCTAGAGCGTGAAGTGGAGTATAAACATCAATTCCTGGTTCCCGGAGCGCGTACCAAAATACAAATGCCAACTCCAAATTCCCAGAGTGTGAATTAGAGTGCGAATGCCAAGTCAAAGTTGCGAACTGGATTATAAACATTTAATAACTCTAAGTCCCGAGAGTGCGGACTGGAGTATAAACACTAAAATGGGTGTGAACGGCCATACATCAACTAACTCCAGATTCCCAGAGTGCGAACTGGAGTATAAACATCAATAAACTCCAGATTCCCAGAGGATGAATTGGAATATAAAACAACGACTCACTCAAGTCCTGAGAGCACGGATTGGAACACGAATTCCAAATGGGTATGACTAACCACCCATCAACTAATTCCAGATTCCCAGAGTATGAACTGGATTGTAAACATCAACCAACTCCAATCCTCGAAGCATGGATTGGAATATAAATACCAGAAGGGATGCGATTTTATTGTCCATCTATCAATTCTAATTCCGCAGCAAGTTCTGTATTACAAAAAGCGGATGTGGTTAGACTTTCTTCTTTCCAACTCTTCCCCTGACATGGGGGCACACTTATCATAAAAAATCGGTTGTGATCCGACTAACTAGCACTAAGCGGGCACGACATGACCGTTCATGCATCAACACTTATTCCCGGCACGGGACCTATAACATAATCTTTTAGAGATGCACTCCAACCGAGCAAGACAAGATTTCTTCCTTGATTCGACAGGGAGATGTAGATTCGCAAAACGGACCAAACTGAACGCCTTATCCTAAATGGATATGACTACCCATCCTACCGCAAATGAACATGACACGACCGTACATCCGCTAACTCTAGCCAACGATCTGGCGAGTTGTGCATGCAACATGGACGGAGGTGACCCAACCATCTGCCAATCAACTCCTTCCTCCAATTCAATCGGAGAAACATCAACTTAAAGTTGCCGCAATGTGACCGCAATGTGCCAGAGGAATTAATCGAGGAAAATGCGGTTGACTATTTTCTACTAAAACTCTTAGTCCCCAGAGTTGGGACAAGGGTATGAACATCAAATAGGTGTGACTAATGGCCCTTCAACTGCCTCTAGTCCCCAGAGTGCGACTGCGACGATAGACAGATGAAGAATGTGATTCGACCATTCATTTACCAACTCCAACCTAAAGTCGACGAGAGGAGTATAAACTCGCTACAGATGCAATTGGACCGTCCATAAACTAACTCTGCTAAAACCAAGACTGGGGGCAGAAGAACAAATCATTGAAAGAAGAGAAAGGTGACTCGCTACATTGCTAGCTTAGGGTCCTTCACAACTTAAGGCAATGACTACAAGGAGGCCTTAATGCTAACCAATTAGAACGATGCCCGAAGTTACAGGAAGCCAATTACACCGTACCGCCTGATCGACGGGCAATATCGATCTGCACCATTCATGTCATACCCCTGTATTGATATGCTATGAGGTCCGTACATTCTACATTGTGTCGCTAAATCCACGGCCAATATCGATCCTCTTTGACTGCAATTCGATGTGACACGAGCGCCCATCGAATACCTACGACCACCAGAGCATGGATAGAACCACGAATGAGTGTGACTTGACTATTCGTCCTCCGTCGCCTTCCTTCGATCCACCAGGAAGGGCATGAGACTGGATGAGCATGACTTGACTGCATTTGAGCTAATTTTGTCTGTAGATCTGACGGGAGAACGTAATTCAAAACTGACATGGTTGATCACCCAACTCCGAAAGAATGCAATGTGACCATTCATTCATCGACTTTTACCATAATCCGACTAAGCGAGCTTTTCACAACGAGTGCAACAAAACTGGCCACGCACCGATTCTCACCCTCGGTCCGATAAAGGAAGTATCAATCCTACATTGGATCTTACTGGACGATTCACTCTTCAATTTCTGCCCAGAGAATGACGACATAAGCAACAAAGTGAATGTCTATGAGGCAACAAAGTATTCTACCTAGAGGAAAGAACTAGGACAGAATGCAGAATATGGCACGGCTCGGCCTTCCATCGGTTAACTCGATATCACGGTTTAATGGGATAGAGTGTGAAATTGAAGCGAACACTATCTACCTTGCTGTTTATCGAGATATTCCCCAGACTTGGGGGCATGCACGAAAAATGAGATGAATATAATTTGATCTTTTATCAAACAACTCTAGCTCTTACAACTTGGACTACAGTATAAACACAATAGAAGCTAGGCTCGATCATTCATGCAATACACCCATCAACCCAAGACTGGGGACATGAATGTGATCATCCAAGAGCTGGATACAACTACTCAACCCAATAGCTTGTGCCTAGTATTTATAACAGCTTGACGTTACAACCGAAATGATGCTTAGAGATAGAATCCTCAGATTAATGCCTGGACTTATGTGCAGTAGATCATCATTCCGACCCTTCTAATGAGCAATGGAACGTGAGTACATTGAATGGAAAACGCATTGCTTGGAAACACATATAGATTCAAACTCGTAGTTGGAGCCAGCTATGCAGCAGCACACAATACGGGGCTAAAATTTACTAAGCCTTTGGTTTAAAACACCTATAAGGCTAACCATTTACCATTGCAGATAAGCACATGGAGTGTATACAACCCATCATGAGAATTGTAGATCAGATCACAACTCTACGCCATGATTGTGCAAGAGTCAACTGCATTGCTCCAGTGAATAAAAACGAAGCGACGTGGATCTAGGAAGATCTACTGCACTTAAGGAGGAGGCGAATCTACTCAAAACCAATAGGTTTATCCGCGGTGTCCTCTACCCAAAATGAGTATTCATTCCTTTGCTTGTGCGAGAAACAAAAGGAGAGTAGTGAACGTACGTCGACTACTCAGATTTGCACAAGGCATGGCAAAGCATAGCTTTCCACATCTAATGATCAACCAACTAATAGACTCAACCATCATACATAAATTACTCTCATCCATGGACGCAAACTCCAGATACAATCAGATACCGAAACATATCCCAGACTAGGAATACAACTGTTTCATTACTGATGCGAGCCTATAGTGCTATGCTGCATTCCTTGGATTCAAACTTTGGAACGCTTATGCTACTTAGCAAAGGACGATTAACAAATCATTCAAAAATCAGATCGGCCGATCAATGAGAGTATATGTAGTTAACATGCTTGTGAGATCACGACCATCAAGCGACCGCATCGATCACTTGACAAAGATATTCAGTGCTATCCAACAACCACAGAATGAAATTTAATCCTTTGATAGGCTCTTTTCAGCGTTGTATAAAATGAATTCTCGGGTTTCGTCATCAATTCCCGTGGGATTGAGGCTAATGTCAGAAAATGCTGAAGATTAGAGTCATCTGTATATGGAGGAAACCAAGCAGCTCTGATAGATCGCTCAGAGAGGCCTCCCATTTTGCCCAAGATCTTGGATCGTGAAGATCTACACTTCAATTGGGTCATGTCAACACACGCCATAAGCATCGCAATGCTATGTGAAGATAAACTAATCCAAAGACTAATATGCAATGAAAGCTGGCTATTGACAAGCTTACCCTGTTAATGTTTGTACCGACCAACCGTTACGATGGGACCAATGGCAACCTTAAATGTCTGAAAGTTTACTCAAATGGAATAATAAAGCTAAGTATGAAGCCTTAGTCGCCAAGCTAAGACTTACAAAAAGAATAGGAATGGAAGCTTTACATATCTTATACGATTTCTTCTTAATGTGCCAAGTCAGGGAGGACTATCTGACTAGGGGGCAACGTCTTGCTCCTTATCTCAATTGTATCCTAGAGATACTAGCCGACTTCTAGTATTACGCCACTATCCCAATCGTTAGAGAACAAAACGAAAAGGCCGAATCATTGGCTGAGCTAGCCAACTCTGGGGATGCGCAACAAACAGACTTTATCCCAGTAGAGATATTTACTATTCCATGCGCTGAAAGATGAAGATCGACTAGATTTTAGAGATGGACCAAGAAAGGGGTCATGGGTGACTCCTATCAAAGGCTATCTACCGTGAGGAATTCTTCTTGAATAGACGAATGAGAGATGGCATATCCTCCGCAAACAATCACTGCACGATTATGTCTGGATCGTTCAACTCCATCAACACAAAACATTACACTTGTATCCATCAATCCAAGATCCAATATTACATATCCATCGATACGAAGCATACATTCTAACATCCCAAATCGATCCAGGAGAGGATCGGTACAAAAGGAAGGACTTAAAACAACCATCGAACGTTGTTACAACTCAAATTTCACTTCGAATCCATTGCCTTCCTACCTTTACACGATCGAATCCATCCCAACTTTATCGGTGCGAGGAATCATCGATTCAAGGAAGCACTAAGCAAAGGCTGGATTAAAAAACCGTCGACTCGAAGACGATCGATCCGAACAGACGTGACTTCGAATCCATCAAAGGACGTCTATGAGAGCAAATGAATCGCTATGATTTGAAAAATTACTTGTCTACCTTGTATACCGATTCAGGAGAGGATCAATACAAGAGGATAATCATAGACAACCATAAAAACAATGCTTTGACATGAATCTAAAATCGATTCAGGAGAAAATCGAGACGGAGTTCGACAGCAAACAAAGACCGACATGACTCATGGACACACGACGTTAATAAGGGCGGAGCTAATGTATGTGCACACATCACGAACTAACGTTCGATTTTGAACATTCACAGGGATCAAATATTCACCCTGTTATAGCAACGACAGCCAACGATTAAGCACAGTCGCACAGTAATCAATCATATCAAGGCAAGGTTACGGCAATACGGTATATGAGTCTCAACGAAAAGGGAGCAATAATCTTCAGAATAAAATGGCGACTATTCAAAGAACGTCATGTTCCCACAAGACGTACTTTGGGGGGCAAAATGTTATCCCGCTTTTTGGGCAAAAGCCGTGATACCAAAAGATTGGTCAAAAACAGAAAATAGTTCGCCTCAGAGATTGGTCGTATTTCACCTCACTATGGATATCGATGAATTCTGTCCGAGCCCGGATCGGGCCACAATTAATAAGGCATGACAAGAAAGACCATAGAAGCCAGCATTTCAAATTTCAAGTCAATCCGAGGTCATATGCTCAAGTTATGATGGATTCAAGTTAAGAAGGTACACATTGCTCGGTTCGAACCCATCATGTTCGAACCCATCATATTCGAACCCATCGTGTTCGAAACCATCGTGTTCGAAACCATTTGTTTCGAACCCATCCTATTCGAACCCATAGGAAGAGGCGACGTTCGAATCCATCAGCCAACGTCTCCCTTCGAATCCATCAAGCCAATTCATGCTTCGACTCCATCACCACTTCGAATCCATCCATCAACTTCGTATCCATCACTACTTAGAATCCATCCACCAACTTCGTATCCATCACTACTTCGAATCTATCCATCAACTTAGTATCCATCACCACTTCGTGTCCACCTCAAGCTTCGAACCGATCACAAGCTTCGAGTCCATGCTGTCTTCGAACCCTACACGTTAAAAACAACTTCGAATCGATCCAGAGCCATCGATTCGAAGCGTCGCTGCCCCCTCATGCAACAGGTTCGATTCGAACCTATGGTTTCGAACCGTATGGATTCGAACCATATGGATTCGAACCCATGGGTTCGAACCATATGGATTCGAAACATATGGGTTCGAACGACCCATAGGATCGGTTCGAAGTTGCCAGCGTACCGAAATGCATCACCTTGAATCGATCATATCTCTCAATCCCCTGATCCAAATACCATGAAATTTTTACAGAAGTTTGTCTACGTGATGAAGAACGTCCACGCCAAGTTTCATCGCAATTGGACAATTTTTTGATCGATTCGAAGTTCACTTCGAATCGATCCCAAACTGGGCACGCACTTCAGGAACGCGGGCCTGTGGGCCCCCCGTCACGTGCCAAGCAGCCTCTCCATGATTTAGGCGGGATTTTGTCCTTCCACACCTATAAATAGAGCCCCTGGTCATTCAGAGAAGAGGTCGGAGAATTTGGAGAAGAAGAACAAGCCTAAACGCTGCCAGAATCACTCCATACTATCTCAATTGCTGTTAATTTCGAATTTAAGTCCATTTGCTGTTGTAAGTTGCTGAAAAGCACTTGTAATCTTCAAGTATTAAGAAATAAAGTGATAAAACTTCATAGTGGACGTAGGCGCATGGCCGAACCACTCTAAATCCTTGTCTTCTGCGCAATTTACTTTTCTGTGACTTGGAGTTTTTGTTAGATAGTCCCTATTTCCAATTCAAGTTCTTCATTTACTATCTCTTCAAAAACTTCCGAAGGGTGTTTGCCCAATTTTGGTGCAAACAGGTCAAATCTAAAGTTCGTCATTACTCTGCTTAAAAAAGAGTCATCTTCTCAGCAAATGGAAAGCTCGTCGAAGGGATTCTACGACCTTCCAATTCCAGATGCTATATTGACCTAACCGAATTCCCCAACATTAATATCGAAGGACTTAACTCCCCTACTAGAAGTGGAAAAGGCATCTGACCTTCCAATGGAGGGGAGAGTACTCCGATGAGTAAAGTCACCATTACCAGCCCGTCGGGGGGAACACTAAGACACACACAAACACTTGCACTCCACTATACAATTGTTAATAATCCTTCATGCTACAACTTTTAATATACTCTTATTTGGTTCTTTACAGGTGCAATGTCTCGGTCTCATGCCTTCCATCCTCGCCGGGGTTGTTCTACTTATTACCACTCAAACCGGGACTCTGAGCCCGGGAGTGGTAGAAAGGTAGATGACGGACGAGATAAGGATTACTATTCAAGGTATTCTTCTTCCTCATCTAAACAGAAGTCCCAATCGAATGCTTCTCGTCATGATGATCACTCTAACCTTCCGACTCATAATGGAGATAAGTCATCACATCGTAGCTCTCATGCTGCCGTTCCTCATGACTAACATTATGGGTCATCTAGTTCGAGGCAGTCATGCGAGCGCCGCTCTGGCAATCATCCACTTGTTACTTCCGATCCATTTCCACCGGTTCCTGCTCCTGACTCTACTACAGCGGAAAAGTTAGCTAACTTAAAAGCTAATTTTTCGAAGATCTACTTTGATGGACTTAAGTTTCTTCCCTCCATACATGTCATTCCTGGAAGCGCCAAGGAAAGCTCACTAGCATGCGTGAGCGATGTGTTCGTTCAACATGAATCATTTATTCACTTGGTTGGGAAATTTTTTGAAGTCTCCATCGAGCGCTGGCGTGAAATCAACCACCTCAAGTTCGAGGTTATTCACAAAAAGGATATCATCAAGCATTAGGATGCTGAGTTTCTTGAGTATAAAACCAAATCCACTGAAGCAGAAATGGATGCAAAAGAAACACCTGGGGTGGTAAATTGCCTGGAGACTTCAAACAAGAAGGAATTTGATGTGGTTCTTCATCGCAGGGGCACTCTGGCTTTAGAAAGGGACCCTTGCAAACGGAGAAAGATGCCCTAGCTCGCCGCGTTTAAGTGCTTGAAAAATTATTAAATAAACAAAGGGAGGAAAAAAATCGAGGCACAAGAAGCGTCTAGAGTTACTATGAGGAAATCATTGAGGCGAGAAGCTTATCGACAAAACTTTATGAACAATTTAAGATTGAAGATTTAAAGGAAGAGACCTAAGAAGAGGCCAGAAAAGAGGTTCTTTAACAAACTGACTCTTAGGGGGAGGCTGCCATCGAGTCCGGCAGGAATGAGATTAAGGACTTGTTCGATCCGCTTATCATCGAATATAATGTGAAAGTCCTTCTCCACCGCGACTTGACCTTTCTTGGCGAGGGTTATCTTGAATCACTTACGAAAGCCAGGGAGCACATTGTCAAAATCAAGAAGGAAGAATTGGGAGAAGTAAAATTTAATGAAGAAGAACTTGTGCGAGAAGTGCTCCGAGAAAATGAGCCATCTAATCTGGACACCGCTAAATTTTATTTTTTAATGCTCCCGCCCTAGCTATGGAAGGAGAGGACATCGTTGATTCTTTTGGAACTAATCCTAAGGGTTCTTCTCCTATCCAAGTAGCCGGACCATCATCTTCTCACATTATAGAACAAAGCCTTTTCTACGATCCGGATAGACCAGCTTTGGACCATAGTTGTTGTCTCCCATTCTTGAAGAAAGCACTCCGTTGACTACATAAAGTCAATCGGATGTTGGAATGATACTGAACTTCTTCGACTTTGAATTTTTTGTTTCTCGCTGCATGATCGCTTTCAACAAATGCTTATGCTTTAACAAATTTTTGCAGGTAATCCATGTCCTGATCAAACTCTAAGGAGCAATGTCGCCATGGAGCAACATAAGAAAACGACCGAAGTTCCGACCACTATAGATATTCCGGGGCCCGATGCTCAAGTCATTGGTGCGCTTGATGAAGATAAGCCCGAAGATCCATCCTTTGCTGATGAGTGTAAAGATGTTGTGATCACGTCTACTTCAAAGCACACCATTAAGACCAATAGGGAACAGATTGAAGAGGAGGAGAAATCAAATCGCAAATCAAAGGTGAGCTTTTAGAGGTGGTAGTCAAAGATCCTGATCTTGTGGCACTGCAAGTCATTCCACCAGGCGGGACAATTCTTGGTGCAATCCCTCTTTCTTCTTCAAGCATTCCAGCCTAGGGCGACAAACGTTCCCCCAAGAGACGCTCTACTGACTCCACCCTTGAAAAGCGAAAGAGGGAATGGAAATCGAAGTGGTCATTATTTTGCATCAGTGTACATAATTTGAATAATCATTTTTTTTGAGTCATAAGGGTGCGTACGAAACCCAACTTTTGGAATAACTTGTAATGGAACTTTGAGACTTGTGAATAATTTTTTTTGCTTTTGATTAGTCATCGTGTGAATCTGATAGTAGAATAATTACTTTCCATCCATGTACTTGTAATTTTTTGATTGCAAATCCCGTTAACTGGAACCGTAATGAACTGCTATATCTAGCCTTCAGTAATTTGAATTTCTTTCGTCGATTTCAGGTTGGAATTGGTGGGATAGAGAATAGTCGAAATCCATCCATCAGCCCATTGAGTCTATAAGTCAATCTGTGCTCTAGGAACTTACAGTTAATTTGCAAGCAGTCGGTTAACGATTGATTTATGTTTTTGCTTCATTCGACACTCTGGGGACCTAGAATTATTCGTAGGAGGTCGGTTCATGCCTGATTCATTTATACGCCGGTCCGCACTCTGAGGACTTAGCGTTTTCTTTTGGGCAGTGGTTTTTCCCCCCGAAATGTTTATACACCAATCCACACTTTGGGGACTTAGTATTTTCTCGTGGACAGTTAACCAAATTATTTGTACTCCAGTCCGTAGTACAGGGACTTAGAGTTTTCTCATGGGCAGTTGTTTTTCTGTTCGAATGGTTTATACTCCAGTCCATGCTCCGGGGACTCTGGGACTTAGATTTTTCTCGTGAGCAGTCGCTTTCTGCCTGAGTTGTTTTTACTCTAGTCCGTGTTTCTGGGACTTAGAGTTTTCTCGTGGGCAGTTTTTTTCCACCCGAATCATTTATACTCTAGTCCACGCTCCAAACACTTAGTGTTTTATTGTGGGCAGTCGTTTTTTCGCCCGAATTGTTTATACTCCAGTCTGTGCTCTGAGGACTTAAAGTTTTATCGCGGGCAGTCATTTTTCCGCCCGAATGGTTTATACTCCAGTCCATGCTACGGGCACTTAGAGTTTTCGCGTAGGCAGTTATTTTTCCAACCGAATCGTTTATACTCCAGTCCGTGCTTCGGGGCTTTAGACTTTTCTCGTGGACGGTCCTTTTTTTGCCCGAATCATATACTCTAGTCCACGCTTCGGGGACTTAGAGTTTTCTCTGTGCAGTTATCTTTCTGCCAGAATCCTTCATACACCAGATTGTAGGCGATCTTCTTCCCTTATTGCATGTCCCGTCCTTTGGCTAATCTACAGGGGTTGTTAATCAAGCACATTTACGGAGGTCATTTTATTTAATCCCATCGGGGATTGGTATGATTGGTCGATTTCATACTTTGTGAGCCTATTTACACATCACACATATTGATGTCAACCAATTTCATTGTGTACCTAGCATAAAATGCAATAATAGTCATTTATGCAGAGGAAATTCAAAATTTTGTTCATCAAATGAGAAGGAACAAACAAATTTGTCTTATTACATGTTGAAAAATGTCAAATACTAAAGAAAATATTGAAAGTAACTAGAAATACAAATGAAATGTTCTAAGTGAGATAACGTCGTAAATGCTCATTATTTCACACTCTTGGATGTGTGTTATGCCATCAACAGTAGCTAGCTTGAAAGTTCCTTCTCCAAGCTTCTGTTCAATGATATACGGTCCTTCCCATGTTAGATTCATGTGCAATGGGACCGTAAAACCTGTTTTAGGATGAGATCGCCAATTTCAAAGGTTCTCGATTATACTCTTGTGTTGTAATATTGGACGACTCGGTGTCGGTGTGCAGTGCTCTCAAATCAGCTTCCTCGCGCTTCTCATCGATAAAGTCCAAAATTACAGGAGGAGACCTTTGTTTGTTCTAAGGTAGTAGCAAGTCACTCATGAGAAGGGACTTCAAGTTCTATTGGAATATCTACTTCGGTCCTTTAGGAAAGGGTAAATGGAGTATGGCTAATCGTAGACTTCTGAGTGGTCTTGTATGCCCCAAGTGCCTTAGGAAGTTCATCTACCACCTACCTCTAGCCTTATCCAAACGCTTTTTTAGAATATATTTTATAATTTCGTTTACAGCTTCAACCTGTCCATTTGCCTGAGGGTGAGCGACTGCTGCAAACCTCCTTTAAATATGATATCTCCAACAAAATTCTTTAAATTCAGCACCATCGAACCGAGTCTCAATATCTGTTATGATAATTCATAGAAGACCGAAGCGACATATGATGTTTCAAACAAAAAAGTTGATAACTTTCTTGGTGGTGATTGTGGCTAGCGGTTACGCTTTCCCCTATTTGGCGAAGTAATCAGCTGCGACCATAGCATACTTCACACTACCTTTGGAGATTGGTAAAGTGCCGATGACGTCGATACCCGACATAGCGAATGGCCATGGACCGACCATTTGCATGATCTCTGTCGGCGGAGCTTTTGAGACTTTTGCATATATCTTGCACTTGTCGCATCATCTCATATAATCACCAGCATCTCGGTTTACAGTTGGCTAGTACTATTGATGTGCACGTAAATGTGCATATTTTAACCACCATATTTATTCTTTTTAAATTAAATAAATGATCATATTGGGTATTTTTACTTGTTTAAACCAAAATTCATATTATTTGAAATTGTCACATATTCATCTTCATCAAGGGGAAAAATGGTCATTTTTGTGCATATATTAATTTGAGAAAATTTAATTGGAAATTTTATATTGTTTTGTAGGAAATTACAGTCAATTACAAGTGGTTTAATAAAGGAATATGCATGTACAAAGAAGATACAAAAGAATGAAGATGGAAATAATTCAAAGTGAAGAACATGGAGGACCCCACCTACCCACTACTTTAATGTACAAATTAAAGGCTAATGCACATATGCTAAAAGACATTTAAAGCTTCATGTACATTTAAGTGGGGGATTATTAAAGCTAATGATAACTTGGCCACCACACTTCCTCCAAGGGCATTTTGGGTACTCCCCAAAAATATGCATTAGGGTTTCTAACTTATATAAATACCCCTTATGTTTCATGTAACCCTCTTCCTTAGGCTATCCCTTCTCTTAGTCTCTCTTAGGCCTCCTTCTCTTTAGTTTAGTTTAGATCAAAAATAAAACGAAAGCTCCTCTTTCTCTTTTCATGGCTACTTAGCCATTTTTATTTTATGTAATTTTCTTTTCCTTTTATGCAATGTTAATTAGCGTTTCCTTTTACTTACATGTATATTTCCTTTCATTATAGTAGTGTAGATTTACTTTTATGCAAGTAAAATAGTTTTCTTTTCATTTGCTTTCATTTTCCTTTCTTTTTTCTTTCATGTTGCTAGCTACATTTGTTCATATGATAACAAATATGAGAGGCTAAACCCCTTCAATTTAAGGGTAATGAAGCTCTCTAATCATGTAGCTTCAACTTAATTTGATGTTTATGCTCTCTTTTTGTGCTTAATGAGAATGATTGAAGTGGTTTAATGCCGTTGTTTAGCTTTGAATTTGATAGTCTATGTTCTTCATAACAAATAGGCTATCCTTAAACAAACAAAACACAAATTGCCTCTTCATCCACATATGATTATGGCAAAGAAGTGATTGTTGAAATTAAAATTTGATGGCTTATATTTCTAATTAATAGTTAATATGCCATGCTTAAAATAGATTTTGCTTTCAACTTTGTTGTATATTTTATGAGATTTAAAAGTGTATTAGTGGTTGTGTTATAATTTGATGGTTTATATTGAGCTAATTAATAGCACAAATATACCATACTTATGATAAGCACATCAACTAATTCACTAATGACAAGAAAACAGAGATCATAACTTCATTTTGTTGATTTATGTGATTTAGAGAGTGGAAATTGTCTCTAAATTGTCATTTAACTTTCATATTTTTATCTATTTTTCTTTTGATAGTTTTTATTAGTTTCTTACATTTTTAGCTAATCACACCTTCTACTTTGGTTAATTTGATTGAATAGAATTTTAAAATCATCAATTCCCTGTGGATCGACCCGTATTCGCCGCGTGCTACATTCGTACACCGCGCGCTTGCGGTTATTTTTATTTCAAAATTCGTTCGACGGTTTTCTAAACCGATAGAACTTCCGTCGACGAACAAGTTTTTGGCGCCGTTGCTGGGGAATTTGTTTTGATTTTGATTTTCTATTCTTCGAATTATTTTCTTTTAATTATATTGTGTGTTTGTTTTGTGTGTTGAGTGCATTTTAAAATAAAAAAAAAATTGTTGTGTGTGTTTGATTTGTGCTTGCATTTGTTTATGTGTTTGTAGTTTTTCATTTTGCATTTCTACTTCTATTTAAAAAAAAACATACAAAATTTCAAAACAAAAACAAAATTATTTTATTCCTTCCTCATTTACATATTTCATTTGTTTACAGTTTTTCTCCTCTTTGTGTTTTTCTTGGGTTTTTTGTTTTGTTTTGCACATCTGTGCACATACCAGTGCAGACAGCAGCTACCCCACCTTCTTGCAACCACCATCTTGCTTCAACACTTCACTCCAGTCAACAATGCTCAACTCCCCTCTACATTACACAGTACAGTCAACACCACAACAACCAGCACACCCCCTTCTACCAAACATACAATTCCTTCTTCATTCATTCAACCTACTCACACATCTCCTTTACCCAAAGCCACTGCAAACACACTTCTGTTCCACCCACCACACCTTTCCAGCCCCATACGAACCACTTCCTCCCTCCACTTACTCACAGCCATTACTACTTCACACTGTCCCATCCATACTTCAACCACCAGCCACACCGCTTGGACTTGCCATTGACACAACCTTGCAACTACGAATACAAAACAACCCAATACTGCAACCTGCCTTCACCTCTGACCTGCCTCCCACAATCCATCACCTTCTCAACATTTCCATTGCAATAGCAGCCTGTACATAAAATTCCTTCAAACATCACTTTGACAGCATCAACCAATGTAACCCACCACCATAGCTCCACAGCATCACTTTCCATACCATCAAAAACTCCTTTCTTAAACTACTGACCACAACCAAAATATCCCCTACATCCAAAACTTCATCACCTCTAACCTCATCGATCATCACCTGCATCAATACAACAGTGAACAAACTCACAACCCAGAGCACCTCTACATAACCTCACCCCAAACTCCACTGACAACATTCCCAACATTCACATTCAATACTACCCACCACTACACCATTCAACAACTACCACTGACATACAACTTCACAGTGCGAACCACTGATAACCAACCACCGCAATTCATGACATTTCCAACAGAAATCACTTCGCGAACCAAGTCAACAACTCCGCCTCAAACAAAACTCCCACTGACCATCGCTATGACCATACCGCCCATATTCATCAAACCAATACCCACATGCATCCACATTCCACCTGACAGTGCCACAAACCATCCTCTGCATCAACTTCACCACACACCAATCTCCTCTACTAACCATCACTTCCTTTGTCTGCTGCTACACCCTGCCACACCACATATGTCTACACTCCACTTCTTCAAGGCAGCAAAACAGCCCACCACTTCAGCTGTTCCACTGCCTAATACATTGATCATCTCTACTACTCACATCTCCACTATCTCCCCGCTTCAAGCAAGTCGTCGCCAATCATCCTCAAATCACCACACTTCAAATCAAAAGCCTACTCATTGTTCACGACATCAATCAACAACCCATCGTCTAACTGCATCAAACCATTACCCTCAATCGACCAACCCAAAATCGCAACAGCACCATAAAACAATCAAACTCCGAAAGTCCTGACCATATTCCACCAAATCATGAACCACTCAACTCCCTACAGCCAATCGCCACTGATCGCGATAAATAACCACGCAACCAACTCGGCGTCGTAATCAACCTTGAACTCACTTCCACCCAAACCCGCAAGAACTGTAATCTGAATGGTCGACTTCATCCAGATCCCAAAATCGATCAGCAATCCAATAGCAATTCCCATCAAATCGCGGCTTGGAACTTCAATTGGTGGAAGCGCAATTTTTTTTGCTTGGGAATCAAAATAAAATTTAGCTTGAAAATTTTGTTTGGATTTGAAAGGAAGCTGTTCTATTTTATTTAGTGTTGTTGAGTGTGTTAATGGGCTAGTGGGCCTTGTGTTAATAAATTTTTGTTTTTGTTTTGATAAGTACATTTGCTTTGTAAAAAAAAACAGTTTTAGTTGTTCTTGCTTTCATTTCACTTGTTTTGTTTTCGTTTTAGCTAGCTATAAAGTCAATCTTTCAAAAAAAAAAACAGTTGTATATATTTTGTTCATTTGTTTTGTTTACTTTGTTTCATTTGTTTTGCTGTCCATTTGTTTTAGTCTTCCTTCTCTTTAATCAAAAAAAACTGTGTATATATATATATATATATATATATATATTTTGTTTTTATGTTTCAGGTTGCAAAAGCAGAAAAGGAAGGAACTGCTTGCTAAAAATAATTGCTTCGCCTAGCTTGCCAAAAAAAACCACTTGCTTGCTATATCTTTTGCATTTATTTGCTTTGCATTATTGAGTGATTGCACTTGCACAAAAAAAATCCATTCGTTGTTGCATTGTTAATACACGTTTAATTACTGTTTTGCATTTCATCCTAGATTTTGATTAATAATAACGATTAGACGTCAATAACTTTTAATTGTATATTGACAATTTGTCTTCTCTGAACTATTTAATTTCTTGGTGTCTAGGCTACGGCAGAGCAATAATCAGTTATAAATATTACGGTGATTCGTAAATATTATACTGAATTGTTTCTATGAAGGTACTTAAACCTTCGGCTGCATTGCTACGGTGATTCGTGGTGCACCGATAAATCCTGCCCGTTACCTGGCTGAGAACTATCTTGTTGAATTAGGACAATTTATGATTATACAATTTTGGGTTAACTTAGGATAAATCATTTGTAATTAACCACTGCATTCATTTAGTTGCATTAGTTAATGCATTTTTTTTTAAAAAAAATCAAAAATCCAAAACTAAAAAAAATGTAAATATTCCTTTTATTTTCTTTGAAATTTTTAAATCCTTTTCATTTGAAGTTTCAAAAATCCAAAAAAAATAGAAAAAACAAAAATCCAAAAAATATATAAAACCTATTTAAAACAAAAGCCCAAAAAAAATGAAAATCCCAAAACAAAACAAAAATCAATTTTCCATTTTGAAAAATAAATTCGTAAATATTTTTCCTTTATAAACAAACCAAAATAAAAGATCTTGAAAATGTCCGAGTTTCCTTTTTCTTACTCACTTGAATTTAGTTGTGAAAATCAATATAATCCACAGAATTTCACTCCAAATTCGTATGGATATTTTAACGATAACTATTGTTTCAACAATTCAAATTTTTAGCCACAAAGTTTTCAAAACGATGACCCACCTTCGACTCTTGAAAATAGCATTTCATCTTTACTTAAACTACCTGCACAACAAATCAGAGTATAAATGATTTGTGCAATTCATATTTGTGTAATAACTCGAGTCAAGGATTTCAAAATTTGAATTCAATTCAAAATTCAATTGATTTTGAGTATAACCCATGCCAATTCAATTTTGAGTTTCAAAATGGATTTCAAAATCAGAACAAAAATGTGAAACAATTTCCAAATAATTTTGGCGATGGGAATTTTTTCAATAAAGTTACAATTGAAAACTTTGGTTATCAACAAATTCAAAATGAAAATGTTCATGTTAATAATCATGAATTTTATTTTGTTGACCAAATGGAAAAGGATAACGGGGATTTATTACTTGAAAAATAAAAAAAAATCGTGAAAATCATAATCAAATCTCAACTTGCGAAGAATCAAATAATAATCTACCGTTTATCGAAATTGACAATTCTTGTACTCAACAAGTCCAAATCGAAAATTTTCAAGTTAATAGTTACAAGTTTGACTTTGTTGAGCAAATGAATGAAATTTACGATGATCACACGAATTTGTTGATTAAAACATTGAAAAATTTTCGTGAGAAACAAAATCAAATTTCAATGTGTGACGAGTCAAATGATAATCCATCTTTTACCCAAATCGATGATTTTCAAATAACAACTTTTGAAATTGATAATGACGATCTTAATCAAGTTGTTGAAAATACGGTAATTAAGTTGGATTTAAATTCTTTTGAGGGTGCAAAACTCGATTTAAACTTCGATCTTCCTTTTTCTGAAAATTTGAATACGACAGCTTTGAATTTTAAACTCGATTTACACGATGAAGTTGTTGATAATCCAAGAAAGGAAGTCGAATTTAACGAACATGAGTTTTATGGACTTTTTGAAAATGAGTTGTTGAATTCTGAAGGGGAAAATTTTGATCACCATTTTGATTTTGAAATCGATATTTTGGAAGAAATTGTACTTCAACCAATTTTTCTATCTACCCCAAAAATCATCGAAAACAAAACAACTCCTTCGATTTTCAATAAAACGGCTTTCTTTTTTCCAAATCAACGTTCAACTTCGAAATCTTTTACGGTTTGGTTTTCTGCGCTTGAGCTGTGTCTTACATACTTGGTGAGTTAAATGAACCGGTTCTTGCAAGACCGGTTCATTTACTCTTTAACGGCATACTTTCCGATGACATGTAAATAATCAGATTTTCATTTTTATTTAAATAAAGGTTAGGTTTTTATATTTTCTCCTTTCACTGTAGGGACACAGTCAAAATCAAGTGTGGGGGGGAGACTCATCTTCATTTTTTTTCATGGTTTAGTTTTACTTTAAAATCACAAAAACAAAAAAAATAAAAAAATCCCAAAAACAAATTTTCTTTTGATTTATTTTTAAAAGAAACACTATAAGATAAATATATGGCTTTGGTTTATTAAATTGAAATTTTTGGAAATTTATTTGTCTAAACAAAAATAAAAATGAAATTTGAGTACAAATAATAATGGTTTAACTAGTATATAGGAAGATTCATACGTGTTAATTATGAAGTATATCCTAATTGAAAATCTTTGTTTTAAAAAGTGGTTGATTTAAAGTAAAGGATATAACATTTTTTTGTCTTCTTAGTTAAAGGTGCTAAGATGATTTTGCAAAACTCTCTCTCTCTCTTAAAAAAAAGAAAAAAAAATAACATCCAAGTATTCACTCTCATTTAAAAGTCCTCACGGTTATGCATGGGTGAATTACTTGGAATCTTTGATTATGTGCTTTCATACTCATTTAAAAGTCCTCACGGTTATGCATGTATGGAACACATGTTAAAAAAAAGACTTAACAAAAACCACCTACGGTCGATAGGTGTATGCATGAAAGTGTGTACACTCGCCATGCTTTGTACTCCCCTCACATAAGCCCGAAAGCCAGTGCATGGGTGGTATATCTGGCCTCAGTTTACCTGAGCTAGGTGTGTAATTTTTCTTGCAAATAATGAGAGAGCAAGCAATTGAAATTCTAGCACTATTTTTACTTATTTGATTTGATTTGTTATTGAAACGAAATGAAAATACCACTTTGATAAACTTTGATAATCAACTAAGGATCCATTTTATAATTACACTTTGTTATCTACCGAAACAACAAGTTAAATTATAGTCTATTTGTTTTGATAACTTGATTTTTGTTGGAAATTTTGACGAGTAAATGACTTAAATTTTCAAGATAATGACCAAAACCTATATTTAACTTATTCGTATCAATTTAAAAATAAATTCTTCATTTGTAAATATTTTTAAAAATTCGCATTCATCTCTTTGTAAAATCTTGCATTTTGTAAATATTTTCATCCTGCATTTGGATTTTGTGGGTAGTATCCGCTGAAAACCCTCACGAGACAACACTCGTCCTACTGGGGACACCCAGAGGTTTAACGACTGTTGCATACGCTCAACACAATCGTGTTTCCTACGAAAACGGATTTATCTTAGTTTTCCTTTATTCGAGGACGAATAAAAAGATAAGTGTGGGGGTATTTGATGTGCACGTAAATGTGCATATTTTTACCACCATATTTATTCTTTTTAAATTAAATAAATGATCATATTGGGTATTTTAACTTGTTTAAACCAAAATTCATATTATTTGAAATTGTCACATATTCATCTTCATCAAGGGGCAAAATGGTCATTTTTGTACATATATTAATTTGAGAAAATTTAATTGGAAATTTTATATTATTTTGTAGGAAATTACACTCAATTACAAGTGGGTTCATGAAGGAATATGCATGTACAAAGAAGATACAAAAGAATGAAGATGGAAATAATTCAAAGTGAAGAACATGGAGGACCCCACCTACCCACTACTTTAATGTACAAATTAAAGGCTAATGCACATGCTAAAAGACATTTAGAGCTTCATGTACATTTAAGTGGGGGATTATTAAAGCTAATGATAACTTGGCCACCACACTTCCTCCAAGGGCATTTTGGGACTCCCCAAAAATATGCATTAGGGTTTATAACTTGTATAAATACCCCTTATGTTTCATGTAACCCTCTTCCTTAGGCTATCCCTTCTCTTAGTCTCCCTTAGGCCTCTTTCTCTTCAGTTTAGTTTAGATCAAAAATAAAATGAAAGCTCCTCTTTCTCTTTTCATGGCTACTTAGCCATTTTTATTTTATGTAATTTTCTTTTCTTTTTATGCAATGTTAATTAGTGTTTCTTTTTACTTACATGTTCATTTCCTTTCATGCTATTTGTGTAGATTTACTTTTATGCAAGTAGAATAGTTTTCTTTTCATTTTCTTTCATTTTCCTTTCTTTTTGCTCTCATGTTGCTAGCTACATTTGTTCATATGATAACAAATATGAGAGGCTAAACCCCTTCAATTTAAGGGTAATGAAGCTCTCTAATCATGTAGCTTCAACTTAATTTGATGTTTATGCTCTCTTTTTGTGCTTAATGAGAATGATTGAAGTGGTTTAATGCTGTTGTTTAGCTTTGAATTTGATAGTGTATGTTGTTCATAACAAATAGGCTATGCTTAAACAAACAAAACACAAATTGCCTCTTCATCCACATATGATTATGGCAAAGAAGTGATTGTTGAAATTAAAATTTGATGGCTTATATTTCTAATTAATAGTTAATAGGCCATGCTTAAAATAGATTTTGGTTTCAACTTTGTTGTATATTTTATGAGATTTAAAAGTGTATTAGTGGTTGTGTTATAATTTGATGGTTTATATTGAGCAAATTAATAGCACAAATATACCATACTTATGATAAGCACATCAACTAATTCACTAATGACAAGAAAACAGAGATCATAACTTCATTTTGTTGATTTATGTGATTTAGAGAGTGGAAATTGTCTCTAAATTGTCATTTAACTTTCATATTTTTATCTATTTTTCTTTTGATAGTTTTTATTAGTTTCTTACATTTTTAGCTAATCACACCTTCTACTTTGGTTAATTTGATTGAATAGAATTTTAAAATCATCAATTCCCTATGGATCGCCCCGTATTCGCCGCGTGCTACATTCGTACACCGCGCGCTTGCGGTTATTTTTATTTCAAAATTCGTTCGACGGTTTTCTAAACCGATAGAACTTCCGTCGACGAACAAGTTTTTGGCGCCGTTGCTGGGGAATTTGTTTTGATTTTGATTTTCTATTCTTCGAATTATTTTCTTTTGATTATATTGTGTGTTTGTTTTGTGTGTTGAGTGCATTTTAAAATATAAAAAAAAATTGTTGTGTGTGTTTGATTTGTGCTTGCATTTGTTTATGTGTTTGTAGTTTTTCATTTTGCATTTCTACTTCTATTTAAAAAAAAACATACAAAATTTCAAAACAAAAACAAAAATATTTTATTCCTTCCTCATTTACATATTTCATTTGTTTACAGTTTTTCTCCTCTTTGTGTTTTTCTTGGGTTTTTTGTTTTGTTTTGCACATCTGTGCACATACCAGTGCAGACAGCAGCTACCCCACCTTCTTGCAACCACCATCTTGCTTCAACACTTCACTCCAGTCAACAATGCTCAACTCCCCTCTACATTACACAGTACAGTCAACACCACAACAACCAACACACCCCCTTCTACCAAACATACAATTCCTTCTTCATTCATTCAACCTACTCACACATCTCCTTTACCCAAAGCCACTGCAAACACACTTCTGTTCCACCCACCACACCTTTCCAGCCCCATACGAACCACTTCCTCCCTCCACTTACTCACAGCCATTACTACTTCACACTGTCCCATCCATACTTCAACCACCAGCCACACCGCTTGGACTTGCCATTGACACAACCATGCAACTACGAATACAAAACAACCCAATACTGCAACCTGCCTTTACCTCTGACCTGCCTCCCACAATCCATCACCTTCTCAACATTTCCATTGCAATAGCAGCCTGTACATAAAATTCCTTCAAACATCACTTTGACAGCATCAACCAATGTAACCCACCACCATAGCTCCACAGCATCACTTTCCATACCATCAAAAACTCCTTTCTTAAACTACTGACCACAACCAAAATATCCCCTACATCCAAAACTTCATCACCTCTAACCTCATCGATCATCACCTGCATCAATACAACAGTGAACAAACTCACAACCCAGAGCACCTCTACATAACTTCACCCCAAACTCCACTGACAACATTCCCAACATTCACATTCAATACTACCCACCACTACACCATTCAACAACTACCACTGACATGCAACTTCACAGTGCGAACCACTGATAACCAACCACCGCAATTCATGACATTTCCAACAGAAATCACTTCGCGAACCTAGTCAACAACTCCGCCTCAAACAAAACTCCCACTGACCATCGCTATAACCATACCGCCCATATTCATCAAACCAATACCCACATGCATCCACATTCCACCTGACAGTGCCACAAACCACCCTCTGCATCAACTTCACCACACACCAATCTCCTCTACTAACCATCACTTCCTTTGTCTGCTGCTACACCCTGCCACACCACATATGTCTACACTCCACTTCTTCAAGGCAGCAAAACAGCCCACCACTTCAACTGTTCCACTGCCTAATACATTGATCATCTCTACTACTCAAATCTCCACTATCTCCCCGCTTCAAGCAAGTCGTCGCCAATCATCCTCAAATCACCACACTTCAAATCAAAAGCCTACTCATTGTTCACGACATCAATCAACAACCCATCGTCTAACTGCATCAAACCATTACCCTCAATCGACCAACCCAAAATCGCAACAGCACCATAAAACAATCAAACTCCGAAAGTCCTGACCATATTCCACCAAATCATGAGCCACTCAACTCCCTACAGCCAATCGCCACTGATCGCGATAAATAACCATGCAACCAACTCGGCGTCGTAATCAACCTTGAACTCACTTCCACCCAAACCCGCAAGAACTGTAATCTGAATAGTCGACTTCATCCAGATCCCAAAATCGATCAGCAATCCAATAGCAATTCCCATCAAATCGCGGCTTGGAAGTTCAATTGGTGGAAGTGCAATTTTTTTTGCTTGGGAATCAAAATATAATTTAGCTTGAAAATTTTGTTTGGATTTGAAAGGAAGCTGTTCTATTTTATTTAGTGTTGTTGAGTGTGTTAACGGGCTAGTGGGCCTTGTGTTAATAAATTTTTGTTTTTGTTTTGATAAGTACATTTGCTTTGTAAAAAAAACAGTTTTAGTTGTTCTTGCTTTCATTTCACTTGTTTTGTTTTCGTTTTAGCTAGCTATAAAGTCAATCTTTCAAAAAAAAACAGTTGTATATATTTTATTCATTTGTTTTGTTTACTTTGTTTCATTTGTTTTGCTGTCCATTTGTTTTAGTCTTCCTTCTCTTTAATCAAAAAAAACTGTATATATATATATATATATTTTGTTTTTATGTTTCAGGTTGCAAAAGCAGAAAAGGAAGGAACTGCTTGCTAAAAATAATTGCTTCGCCTAGCTTGCCAAAAAAAACCACTTGCTTGCTATATCTTTTGCATTTATTTGCTTTGCATTATTGAGTGATTGCACTTGCACAAAAAAAATCCATTCGTTGTTGCATTGTTAATACACGTTTAATTACTGTTTTGCATTTCATCATAGATTTTGATTAATAATAACAATTAGACGTCAATAACTTTTAATTGTATATTGACAATTTGTCTTCTTTGAACTATTTAATTTTTTGGTGTCTAGGCTACGGCAGAGCAATAATCGGTTATAAATATTACGGTGATTCGTAAATATTATACTGAATTGTTTCTATGAAGGTACTTAAACCTTCGGCTGCATTGCTACGGTGATTCGTGGTGCACCGATAAATCCTGCCCGTTACCTGGCTGAGAACTATCTTGTTGAATTAGGACAATTTATGATTATACAATTTTGGGTTAACTTAGGATAAATCATTTGTAATTAACCACTGCATTCATTTAGTTGCATTAGTTAATGCATATTTTTTAAAAAAAAAATCAAAAATCCAAAACTAAAAAAAATGTAAATATTCCTTTTATTTTCTTTGAAATTTTTAAATCCTTTTCATTTGAAGTTTCAAAAATCCAAAAAAAAATAGAAAAAACAAAAATCCAAAAAATATATAAAACCTATTTAAAACAAAAGCCCAAAAAAATGAAAATCCCAAAACAAAACAAAAATCAATTTTCCATTTTGAAAAATAAATTCGTAAATATTTTTCCTTTATAAAAAAACCAAAATAAAAGATCTTGAAAATGTCCGAGTTTCCTTTTTCTTACTCACTTGAATTTAGTTGTGAAAATCAATATAATCCATATAATTTCACTCCAAATTCGTATGGATATTTTAACGATAACTATTGTTTCAACAATTCGAATTTTTAGCCACAAAGTTTTCAAAACGATGACCCACCTTCGACTCTTGAAAATAGCATTTCATCTTTACTTAAACTACCTGCACAACAAATCAGAGTATAAATGATTTGTGCAATTCATATTTGTGTAATAACTCGAGTCAAGGATTTCAAAATTTGAACTCAATTCAAAATTCAATTGATTTTGAGTATAACCCATGCCAATTCAATTTTGAGTTTCAAAATGGATTTCAAAATCAGAACAAAAATGTGAAACAATTTCCAAATAATTTTGGCGATGGGAATTTTTTCAATAAAGTTACAATTGAAAACTTTGGTTATCAACAAATTCAAAATGAAAATGTTCATGTTAATAATCATGAATTTTATTTTGTTGACCAAATGGAAAAGGATAACGGGGATTTATTACTTGAAAAATAAATAAAAATTCGTGAAAATCATAATCAAATCTCAACTTGCGAAGAATCAAATAATAATCTACCGTTTATCGAAATTGACAATTCTTGTACTCAACAAGTCCAAATCGAAAATTTTCAAGTTAATAGTTTTCTTTTCATTTTCCTTTCTTTTTTCTTTCATGTTGCTAGCTACATTTGTTCATATGATAACAAATATGAGAGGCTAAACCCCTTCAATTTAAGGGTAATGAAGCTCTCTAATCATGTAGCTTCAACTTAATTTGATGTTTATGCTCTCTTTTTGTGCTTAATGAGAATGATTGAAGTGGTTTAATGATGTTGTTTAGCTTTGAATTTGATAGTCTATGTTGTTCATAACAAATATGCTATGCTTAAACAAACAAAACACAAATTGTCTCTTCATCTACATATGATTATGGCAAAGAAGTGATTGTTGAAATTAAAATTTGATGGCTTATATTTCTAATTAATAGTTAATAGGCCATGCTTAAAATAGATTTTGCTTTCAACTTTGTTGTCATATTTTATGAGATTTAAAAGTGTATTGGTGGTTGTGTTATAGTTTGATGGTTTATATTGAGCTAATTAATAGCACAAATATACCATACTTATGATAAGCACATCAACTAATTCACTAATGACAAGAAAACAGAGACCATAACTTCATTTTGTTGATTTATATGATTTAGAGAGTGGAAACTACCTCTAAATTGTCATTTAACTTTCATATTTTTATCTATTTTCCTTTTGCTAGTTTTTGTTAGTTTCTTACATTTTTAGCTAATCACACCTTCAACTTTGGTTAATTTGATTAGAATTTTAAAATCATCAATTCCCTGTGGATCGACCTGTATTCACCGCGTGCTACATTCGTACACCGTGCGCTTGCGGTTATTTTTATTTCAAAATTCGTTCAATGGTTTTCTAAACCGTTAGAACTTCCGTCGATGAACAACTATCCATAACATAGTATTTTCTTTGGCAGAGTTTGCCCCTAGTGTGATCGCCACATTCTCCCTCTTGAACTTCTTTCGGAACACGCTTTATCTCATCATGAGCGATACACCAAAGTAAAGGAACGGAAAACCCTTTTCTCTACATAGTTCCTTATTGCATAATATACCGTGAAGCTTTACAAAGGACTTTTCGCTCTTCGTTTCTCCTTTCAGGCAAGATTCTATGCAACAAGTAATCTTTAAGTGGAGTCATCCATGATTCTCTCTTAGGCTCAGCTTCCAGTACTTGATCATCTTCCATCATATGCACGCTTGGGGTATGTGAAGTTTCGACTGGAACCAAGCCCATCTCTTGCTCATTACCATTACTAGCGAACTTTGCCAATGACTCGGCTTCTCCATTTTGCTCACGTCGGATACGTGAAATATCATAGTATTAGATATCTACCAACAACTCCTAAACTCGGGTAAGGTAGGGGGCAAGTCATTGTCCCTTAGCCTGATAGTCTCCTCTGACTTGATACACCACCAATTGTGAGTCACAAAAAATTTCAAGAGACTTCACTCCAAGCTTTCTAGCAAGTTTAAGTCTAGCAATTAATGCTTCATACTCGGCCTCGTTGTTTGTTGTAGGAAAACCAAGCTTCAAAGCATGGCAAATTAACTGATTCTCAAGGGTTACAAGTATAATCCCAGCTCTTGAATAGTGATCATTATATGATCCATCAGTGTACAACTTCCATAGCACAGCAGGGATTATTCTACTTTATGGAAGCTCGTCTTACATGGTAAATTCCGCTACAAAGTCCGCCAATGCTTGATCCTGGATAGCTCTTCGCGGCAGATATGTAATGTCGAACCGGCTTAGGTCGGTGTTCCATTAAGAAACCTTCCAAATGTCTCAGGTCATTGTAGGACTTGTTGTAATGGTTGGTCAGTGTAAATGTTGATCGGATGTGCCTAGAAGTATGGGCGAAGTTTCCATGATGCAATTAGAAAGTCGTACGCGAATTTCTCTAACTTTGGATAATTTCTTGTTGCACCTGTTAATCGCTACATCGGTCTTTGAATCCACTTCTCCTCGTGAATCAACGTGGCAACAATGATGATACAAGCAACTAAACATACAACTCCTCATGATTAACTAGCTTTGACAAGACAGAGGCCTCTCCAAATGATTCACTAGAGCTCGAAATGTGCCTTCACAATCTTGGGACCTTTCAAAGTTCCTCTTTTCCTTTCTTATCAAATCAAAGAAAGGAATGCATTTATCAGTTGCCCTGGAGATGAATCGGCTCAAAGCAGCAACCTTCCCGTTCAAACTTTGCACATTATTGATGATTTTTGCACCTTAATATCTCGAATAGCCTGAATCTTCTCTGAATAAACGTTAATTCTGCAAGCACTGACAACGAAGCCCAAGAATGTTCCCGACGCAACACCAAATGAGCATTTCAAATGATTGATTTTCATGTTATAGAATCGAAGGATGTCGAACATCTCAGCCAAGTCTCGAATGTGGTCGATTTATCACTATTACTTCACGGCATATCATCCACATACCCTTCCATCATCCTCCCCATCCGATCTTTAAACATCTAGTTAACTAAACATTGATAAGTTGCTCCACTCGTTCTTTAATCCAAACGACATCACCACATAACAACATATTTCAACATCACTTGCAAAGCTAGTGTGTTCCTGATCGAGGACATGCATCAGGTTTGGTTATACCTCGAGTATGCATCCATAAAAGATAACAATTCACGCCCTGCATTTGAATCAACTAGTTGATCAATTCTCGAAGGAGGAAAACTATCCTTAGGACATTCCTTGTTCAAGTCTGAATAGTCGATGTATGTTACCCACTTCCCATTCACCTTCATTACCAGCATGGGATTAGATATCCATTCAGGATAGAGAGCGTCGCGAATTAACCCATTAACTTTGAGTTTATCCACCTCCTCCCTAAGAGCAAAGGATCTCTTAGGATCCATGCTACGCCTTTTCTTTTTACTAGGACATACTTCAAATCTATTTTTAATGCATGGCTCACAATGGTAGGTAGGATCCTGCACATGTCAGAATGAGTCCAAGAAAATACATCCAGATTCGCTAGGAAAACATTACTAAGTTCTCATCATCAGCCGAGCTACGATTCAATCTTCAAAACCCGTGATGGGTCATCGCGGTTGATTGTTATATCCATCATCAGCTTAGTCGGCATCTCCTTGGTCTCCTTGAACTCCTCCTTGTCATCCCTTGGATCTATATCTTTATAGGACCGACTGTGCCGCCCAAGCCAAGGCTTAGGTGCCATTTGTCAATCTTTAGTAACTTGGATGTGAACAAACTTATCCATAACCTTTCCCTTCTCCTTACGTTGAGCTTCTCTCAACTTAGCCATATAACAGGCACATCCAGTCGCCTAATCAACATGCACCACTCAAACTCCATTAGCAGTCGAAAATTTCAAAGTCAAACATCACGGGAAAGAGCTGCCCTAAAGTCGGCTAGGACCGGACGATCCAGAAAAAATATCATACCGTGATTCAACATCCAAAATGGTGAATGGTAGGATCCAAACTCTTCTACGTTCACCTTCCCCTAATTCAAGTGGTAATTCCACATAACCAACTGCCTCAGTCGCCATACCATTAAAACCGTGTATTCGAGCTTTAGACGGTTTTAAATCTTTAGCCCCCATCCTTATTTGATCATAAGCCTTTTTAAGATAATGTTTAAAAAAAACTTCCACAATCATTCAAAAAAATTCTCACCAGAGTAGGGCCAATCGTGGCTGAAATGACCATTGGGTCAATTGTAGGGGCCTCTACTCGATCTCCATCCCTGCTCCTGAACGTTATATCATCAATCGTCGTATGTTGTTGCTTGGCCAGATTTCCCTCCTCCGTATTTGGACAATACTCAAAATCCACATGTCTTATCAAGCTGGCATAGCGCTCCATTTGCTACAAACTTCAATCCACAGGATGCGTTCTACCAACTATTATGGTTATTACCAACCTTCTTCCGGTCCACGTAGGCTTCTTAGTCCTACGTGGATCTTGTCCTCAATTGGGGTCAGATGTACCTTGTTCGCCGTCCTATGGAGTTTTCACGACTTCTACAACTTATTATCCCAAATCAACTTCTTAATAGCATCCTAGAGATGCCTACACTTATTCTTATTATGCCCGTATCACTCGTGGAAATAGCAGTACTATCCGATCTGTTTTGAGGTATTTGTCGACTCCTTCGGACGCAGCTTCTTATAGTGGAAAGTATTATAGGTGGATGGATAAATATTCTCCAAGGATGCATTTAGAAGCATGTATTTATCATGCATAAGAATCTTAGGTTTTGATCTCCCTGGCACCCTCCTCCAGTCTCGATTCCCTTCACCATTTCTTCATTTGTTGATTCGGCTTGTTTTGAAAATTAACCGGAACCTTCCTTGAACTCTCGTCAGGCTGCTTTATTATGATGTTGCTTCGCACAACTTCCCTGATTAGTCTCACATCACTGCTCTTTCTAGAGGTCCTCCTTCCTCCTTCCCCATAAACTGAGCTACCATTAAATAGAAGTGTTCCAGTTTAGCCGACGGTTTTCCGCTAACCAATCGCCGAATTCGGATTCCGGGTCAACCCCTCTCGTCACAGCCATAAGTATAGCGTGGTCATTTGGGATACTAACTTCAACGGCAGCGACATGATTTCTTTGTAAGTAGTCCTTCAACGATTTCCTCAGGGCTGCGATCACACTAGACAGTGGCATTACGCCTTTAGGGCAAGTGGTGTGGATCTGGAACTGCTTCATGAAATTTGTTGCCAATTCATCAAACTTTAAGTTCGAACCATGGGTAATCTTGCAAACCACATTGTTGTGATCCCAAAGAGTGTTTTGGGGAAGCACCTACATTTGGATTCGTCATATTCTCTTGTTAAGTCCATCAACCATTAGTACCTCATGATGTGCTGCCTGGGGTTAGTTTTTCCTTCATAGGTAGGCATCGTAAGCATGTTGAACCTTCTCGGCTACTCCGCATGTAAAACACTGTTAGTAAATAAGGTATGACCCATTGAAATTCCCTAATCATCATTTTTCAAGCCCCGGTTCTTCCTCACCAGTTAGCTAACCATCGCCAATAATTCCAGTGACTGGATAGGTGGTGCCAAATGATGGCCACACTCCACCTCGCGTGAAAGTTCTGGTCGATGTCTACAGGCCATTTCACACCTCCTTGGCCTTTCATCCTCCTGATGTGCACCATGAGTATTCATCTTGTCATCATTCCAGAGAGGTAACTGGTCAACATTCAAACATACTCAAACATTCAAACTCCTGAAACTGGCTCTAGATCGACTCCCCAAATGCGTCTGGGGAGCACTTCCTTTAGTGGAGGGATCGGTTTCGATCCCTAGGGAGGGAATATTGATCTGATGTGGTTGAACTACCTGATGTTGAGTAAGAAGCAAGATCCCTTCTAGCGCTCTGACGTTGTTGTTGTGCAATCTGCTTTATTAGGTTAGCATTAGTCTAGATTTGCTCATTCAGCTGCCTATGACTCACCATTTGCTCCCTCATCAAGTTGTTGAATTTAGATCTAGTTATGGAATCAGTGGGGCTCTGAACTTTAGCAGGCCCCACATTTACATTAGTAGGCTGGTTACTTAGAGCTCCTTGTTGGATGCTAGCAGTTTCATTTGCATCAACGTTCTGGGAAGTTGATATGTAAGCTTTTGAAGATGAATCTAGATCTCCTTCGGGGGATTTTCTCAATCTAGTAGTAGTAAAGAGGATCCTAACGGGCTGAGAAGTAGATTTCTTAGTGAAAGCACCAAAATGTTTACAACCAAATTGGCCACAAACACCCAATAACATATTTAAGTAGTGAAATAAATGAAAAAACTAAATGAAAATAGAGGGAAATATCAAAATAACAAGAAAAACACAGCAGGAAACAAGAACAGAAAGATTTATAGTGGTTCGACGTTGATTTCCTACGTCCACTTTAAATATTCTCTTTATTACTTCTCAATTGACTTGATTAAAATTAGAAACAGCAAGAAATAGCAAGATATATGAAAATAATGAAGGACGCTGATTACAATAATATTGTTATCTAACCAACAGCGTAAAGATCCTCAGAATGACCACCTAGGCATGTATTTATAGATGAAGGTGACCACTAAACTGATTGAAACTTCAACAAAAAGGACATTCTCAACTATATGGGCATACCATAGGGAACGCTGGGCCTAACTCTCAATGGAGAGGGATTGGTATCGATCCCTCGATATGTCGAGTTTGTGGCAACGACCTCTATGGTAGCTTCCCTATGCTCTAATATGATGGTCTCAAATATCAAGGTGTTTGGATGAGTGAGGCTCTTGCTTTTACTCAATTCTTGGTTTGGTCCCATATTAGCTTAATGAATGTTGATCCCTTGTTAGGGTGACATGCCGAACCCTTACGCATGCCTTTGTTTACTACCGATCCCTCTAGTTTCCTAGACTTATGTCGATCCATAGTGTTCCCAGGATATGCGCTGGCCCCTAGACATGCTACCATGACGATCCCCATTGTGACGCATTACAGTGTCGATCCCTTAATGATTCCATCGACGCTGGCTATCAACCCAACTTACCATGTCGATCCCATCTGGTATTAACACATCATGTTGAACTAAGTACCATTTCCTATGCTGATCCCTTGAATAACCACCAATGCCGATCCTTATCACCTTACTTTGCTATACCGATCCCTTTGTTATCTCATTTGTGTTGAAAAATGACTATGCCAATCTGTATTCCTTCCAAGCTAACCTCTACATTTTTGACATCCTATGTTGTCTGTCTATCAACTCTGTTTAATCCAGGCTTCGTACCATTGTTCGGGCTCTATTTCTGAGTCATGTAGTCAATACCTCACGGTTATCCTTCTTGTCAACAGATGAATCTGTCTTGTGCGGTCAGTCCAATATAGCCGGATTAGGGTACCGTGTAACAACTAATTTTATTATAATTTATTTAAATCCAAAAAATTAAAACTAAAATTCAAATTCAAATCCACATTCAATATTCCCAGAATAATTTTTGAAATTTGTGTGTTATAACAATCACAGCACAGATTTAAAATTTAAACAATTTTAAAAATATATACACACACCCAATTCATGTATATCATAACCTTTACAACATATTTGTACAAATTTGAATTTAAAATATTTTTTAATTTAGGTAGTTCCATATTTTAAATCAAACATTTAAATTTAAAATATTTTCATAATATTCAAAAAATCTTATTTTGATTTGCCGAAGGCACAAAAACAATTTTAGCAACACATTTGGGCAAACCTTGAAAACTTATACTTTCCATTAGGTTAGGTTTGATGTTAGGGAGGGGAGGGCACTCATTGCTCAAACTCCCAAATCATAAAGACTATATCCTAGACACCTATAAGACAGTAAAGTCAGTAGTTGGCTTAAATGCCGATTAACACACTCACACACACACACACACATAAATATAAACAAACATATAGGCTTTGATACCATTATAGGGTCAGATCCAGTTGGCAGTAGATGAAATAAGGTAAGCTTAAAAAAATTCCCTAAGAGGACATTGATAGGCCTATATAAGTAATTAGCTATCATTTACATCGGGTCAAATTTTAAATTAATATTACATTTTAAATTTAAGTATGTTTATATTTATTGTTTATGTGTTTTATTTTTTTGTAACTTTGGGTATAAGAGGAGTTACATTAGCATATATGATGTTTATTATAAGGTGTTTAATGTTCAATGATTTCAATAATCATATTTTAGATCAATTTAAGAACCTTTAAGCAATGATATATTATATGCATGCTCCCTTCATCACCACTATATTATTTATGATATCTGGAGTTTGGTCATGGTCAAAACTCCAACAATATCTGTATGTATTTAGTCCATCTTAATATCCATGGTTCAATAAACATTTATTATTAATTGATATTCCTTGACTGGAAACTTGGACTTTTAGCTAGCCACTATTGACCATGACACTAACCTCTCAAAATAGATGAGATGAATTCTCTATTGAATTGTGTATCAATTACTATGCTTTAACACGAAACTATCTATTGTTGTTCATAAGGCGCAATGCTATGACTTAAATCTAATCAATGGAGTGTTCATGTTGAAGTTTCACATTATTCTGACGTCAAAAGAATAGCATAACCTCATCACCCCAAATTGACCTTACTTATTATCGACCAATATGAAACTTTTAATTTAGTCATTCTATATTCATCCAATAACTACAAGTACATAACCCATTGGATCCCTTCGCAGCCATTAGTAACACTCTTCCCAACATTTAGAGTGTGTTGCATATTTGGTCCCAAAGGATGTATTTGCATCCTTTTCTCAAAACATCTTGACCGGGAATATTTAAAACAAAGTATTTTGGGCTACGATTCAATTGTCATGGTTACAACATTTATAGTCGCAATTATATAATACTTTATTTAAGGATTTTTATATTTGTGTATACTAAATGATTATTTAACCATTTATTTATGTCACATAACATTATATATAAAAGAAAATAGACACCAAACATACTTTATTCCGAATGAGATTGGTTCAAAAGTTAGGACATGTTAAAAATTACATACTTTCCCCTAGGCCATACCTCTATAACTTTTATCTAAGACACTTAAGAATGAATTATGTATGTTGAAATGTAAGATTAGATTTTATTGACTAATACTTGCTATAGAAATGATTGTATGATTAAAGAATCAGTTAAGATATTGTAAAAAATAGTTGAATGCATGTGAGAGTTGGAGTGGAAGTTGAGTTGATATATTCATATATGTTTTCACTGTCTCAAATTTATCCATCATGTATAGAAGAAACCCGATAGAGTTAGGGGTATGTCCTAGGGGCAATCATATAGTTTGTTACATAATCTAACACGATAATCGATCTTTTTCATAATAAAGGTGTTTTATTTTTATAATATACTTTTTTATATTGTGATATAATTAGTTGAGTAATTAATTTAAAGTATATTACTAAAAAATCATTAAATGATATGTTATGTGATAGTAATTACAACATATTGCAATCATGAGAAATTTATAGCATTATTGTTTTAAAAATGCCTAGCCAAAATGTTGTGAGAATGGATATCAATCCATTCATTGGGACTAAGGTACATAACGCTTTTCAAAAGTTAGGCAGTGTATTACTTATGGCTGCTAGAGGTACCAAGTGGTTACATATGGATGGTTATTGGATATTATGGAATGGTACACCCGAGTATTTTCTGTTAGCTAATTTAATTAAGGTCAAATAGAGAACCTTAAAGCCACTACATTATCTCTCGACTTGAGGATAACATGGAACTTCAATGTGGACACTCTATTATGATTATAGTTAAATAATGACATGATGATCCATCGAGTGACTATAGTTGAGTCTAAGTTGAAGTATCAGAAGTGAAAAACTATTCAACGGAGAATTCATCACCGCGGTTATGGGTGCTTAGTATCTCGGTCAATTATAGTAAATTCAAAGCCAAAGTCTCAGGCCAAAGCAACACAGTTAATAATAAATGTTATTATTGAACCAAGAAATTTGTATTAGGACTAATTCACTCTAACATGGACGATATCACAATTTTGACCAAAACCAAAATTCCGTAAGTCCTAAAGAAATATAGTTTTGACTAAGAGAATTGGTGTTCATAATCATTACTACCAGGTATCGCTTGTAATATTAATTGGATTTTGTCAGATATATGTATAAGCTATAAATTCAGCTAAATTTTTACACCATTAGCTAAGGTGACGTGTGAATGTTGATATTAGAATTTTTCAACATTAATTGCTGACTAAATTTACACCTTTGATCCGTACAACCATAATGATGAATACTCCAAAAAACTACATGGTTTAATTAATTCATAATCATGATTAATTGATTTAATCAATATTTTTATATTAATTATTTCATTTTATTTGATGTTTGAATGCTATAAGTATTTAATGAACACTATATATATAAAGTTTTGTGTGCATTATCAATATGAAACACCGAGAAAATAATTAAATTTTATTTAATTGATTAATTACTAAATGGTATTGGAAACTTTGATGGCTTACGCAGTCCCTATCTTTATCGACCACATATGAATTAAGGGGTGGATTTGATTGAGATTTGACGAGGAATTAAAGAGGGAAGATTTTAAGAAAGGAATTTGTAAGGCTTTTGAAACACCCCCACACCCCTTAATATACCCAAAGGACACATTAAAAGGCATGGTGCGTTGTAGGTATAACTAAAGCTAATATAGACTAAGATTCACAAGACAAAAATAGATAAAAACAGTCGAAACTTAAAGTAATAACTTAATTAAAACAAAACTTCATAATTGCTTCATAAATAAGTCAAATACCAAATACCACATACATTTCTAAAAAAGCTCAATATGTGTCATGAAACAAAAACTTATAGTCTCAAAAATCAGATTACATTATATCCCTCATAATAAGCCAGTACATACAAAGAACAAAAGTTAAAAGAAAAGAAATGCGTGGTAGCTAACTTCTCCAAGAAATCTCCAAGCAATCTACTGTGCTCTCCCTTGATTGCTTAAGGTGGGAAAAAGGGAAAAATAAAGGAGTGGGTCAGACTAAAAGCCTGGTGAATGATAGTAGTTACTAGAGTCTTTAAGCAAAGTAAAAGTAATAGAGTCTATAATAGTTCTAGTATATAAAGAGGAAACAAAGGAAATAGAAAAGAGATAAACTGGAAATAAATACAATTAAATATTTCTCAATTTATAAGATAGGTTAACTTTGATTGCTTGCACTTGTCCTTGAGTTCTGCTTTGATTAGGCTAAATTAATAATCCTATAATTAGGATATAACCCTAATTCTACCCTTTTTGATCAGTCTGCTACTCCATAGGCCTTACTGCGGACCAGACGCTATATAACTCCCTACACAGTAGCCAATGGTATCTACAAAAGGTATACAGAGTAACCACTGTGGATCCGGACGTCATATTTAGCTCCCTATACAGAAGGCAATGGTGTCTACGAAAGACACCCATACTAAGCGCTTGGAGCTCATAGCTATTACTTAGCACCCAAATAGAAGTCGCATGCATAACTGCCACCATGGCCATGCTACCTTTTGCTTCACCTATTGGGTTTTATTATTACCTCAAACTCTAGCATAAGCATGCCCCTTATCCCACTTCAAGCTAACGTAAGACCATCGTGTGTCCATAGAATCTATAGAGGAAATGCTGTTGGTACTAGACCATCATCCAAGCAATATCTAGTCATGCCCCTTATTCAGATCCCCTATGATTTGGACTTTTATTTGACCAACTACTACCATTCTTAGCATAAGCGTGCCTTCGTCCACTTCAGGCTAATATGGGACCACTGTTTTGTCTTATGGGGAATGCTATTTGATATAGGTCCTACTTTCATCTTTGCTTATTAACTTAGGTAAATTATTTAAATAAGCCTTTATATTTTTCTTTACTATCTGTGCATATTAATTTTTCCCAAGTCTAAAAATAAGCCTTGTTATGTTCTTTTTCTTATTATAACCTACGTTATAATCATGCTTGTTACTTAACCCATGCTCTAAGCGTGGAAATAAGCTTCTTTCATCATTTACTTTTTTTAGTTATAATTCTAAGTTATAACTAGGCCAATCTTTTTAATTCAGTCCAATTAACATAATAATTAGGCATAATTTCATTCCAATTCCATTTATATTACAGTCTTTGAAATTTACATCTCATATTCCGTTATTTTAGTTTTCTTACAATTTAATCTGTATTCGTGTTAATCCTATTCTAATCCATATGCAAAGAAAGAATAAAAAAACTTAAAATAGAAGAAAATCCAAAGCGTAGAAAGAAGATGTAAATAACGTATAAATAACAGTAAATAAACTAAAATACTGTAAATAACTGTAAATAAATGGAAAAGCTATAATTAACAGAAATAAACTAAATTTCTGAAATGAATAACATAAAGGAAATAGACTAAAAATAATTTTAAAAACTATAAATAAACTACTAAAAAGGCTATTCCAAAAATCGTAGTAAAACTACAATTATTGAAAACACTATTATTTAAAATTACTTACAAAATCATAAAACAATTACAATCACTAACCTTCAGTCTTATGCTCTTCCATTGGCCTTCCCTAATCCACTCGGTGTTGTAAAATAATTTAATTTATAATAACTTTCTCCTTTGAAAAAAATATTTCGTTTAGGGTTCTTCTTAGAAAGGTGAACCCAATTCGAGAGAACCTAGAATAAGAAAAAGTGTTAGGTCTAGGTGTCTATTTATAAGGGTAGAAGTAGATCTCGGACCGTTGGATTTGGGGATCGAATAGGATGCAACCACATCATAAGATGAATAGGAGCCAGCATATGCAAGAATGGAGGGATCAGATTAAAATGAAGAATGCAAAACACGTTAATCGGTTAAAGAAAATCGCACCATCATTCGAACGAACGAACAATCGTTCGTTCGCCCCCAAAACAACAGGCACATATATATGTACACACACCCTGCTTATTTAGTTTATTTTATAACTTGGTCATATTAGCTCGATTTCTGCGTTCTATATATGGAAATTGACGAACAAATTACCATGGACGCAATAATGCAACTTCCATGGCTTAATTCTAATAATTTCACAAAGTTATTTTATTATTTTGTTAATTAAGGAATTAATTATTATGTGTGAAATTTTGGGTTGTTACATTCTCCCCTCCTTAAGAGATTTTGTCCCCAAAATCTCTAAAGATAAAAGAATGTACTAAACGTTTTCATCCAATTCTATAACCAACTACTCAATCATCAACCATTCATCCATTGTCCTTGAGTTTTTCCAATGTAATTTATGATGCTAATGCAACTAGTGTAGTATATATGTCCCTAAATAATGCAAAAGATTAGACAGTCCACTCATTCAATTGACCTCCTTTTATGCAATCATGTCCGTGTTATGTATCCAAATGAATGCAAAAATTTCCTAATCATAACTGATAATTCCATATGCGTGCTACAAACATCATCCAAATGCAACAATCATGTGATAAACATCCATTTATAGCAACCATGGAAATAAAGTAAAAATGTGCACACATCCATATGCATATGCTTTAGTGTCCTAATTAGGCCGATCCCTAAAGAATAATAGTGTCTAGTGTATCCATATGCATCCATTAGCATCCACTAGAAAACACTTGCAATCGCTAGCATACATCATTCATAACATGTTCTATTAACATTTTTACATCAAATCCTACCATCCATCGGTTAAATCCTAAGTTTTACCCTCCCAAAGGATAATAAGAAAAGAACATATTCAAATTTAAAGATGGAAAAAGGAGATTCTAAAACCTATTATCAAAGAGATATGAATATGAGATATGAATTTTCTCCTAATCAAATTAGTCTTCTCCGAAATCTCTCTAACTATGTCGAAACTAAGAAGCAACCTTTCCATAGACTCCAACCAACATGAAGATGTCTTACACGGCCTTTCCAAAAAGAGCTTGAAAAGGTGCTATTCCAATGCTAGCTTGAAAACTACTACCATATGAATTCCACTAATTTCATTTTACTATTCTTCATGAATCAACATTCCTAGGTTCTTACTAGGGTCTTGTACACTTTACAGAAACTTTCATTATTATTTCTAAAAGTAAATACTGTTATCTCTTTACCGTTGCTCATAGAAAATGATTCTTATCTACTCCACATTTAAGAGTTTGATTTGTTATTTATCACATTGTCTTAAAAACTTAGGTTTCTAAAAAATTTAAAACATCAAATCCCAAAATATTTGTCTTTAAAAGTGTTACCTTTTCAGTTCCCATTAATTTCAAGAATACTTGGTCACTTCGTATTATTTCCCAAACCTAGAGGGAAAAACTTCCAAATTTTAAGTCTTAAACTCATATCTCTCTTTCTTTTAAAGACTTCTACAGTTTTCTATTTGAATTTTCAAATTTTCTTTTATTAAGTTTTTCATTTCAAAAGCTTATTTACTTTTTCACTAAACTATTTTCTTTTAAAATATCATTAAAATGTCATTTATGTGTTTTCAAAACAACTTCTTGTTTCACCTAACAGTCTCATATCTTAATGTATTAGAACTACTTTCTCTTATGAGAAGTTATTAACGTAAAAATCTTCTATGAACCTTTTAAAAGATAATTTCATGTTTATCTTTCATGTATTCCTTGTAACTTGCACAAAACATTTTTATTGGTTTCATAGAAAATCATATCATTATTCTCTTCATTCCAATGGATTAAAATATGTTTAAATTATATTCTTCCATGATAAATATTTTCTAATATCTAACTTACACATATTTCTTTCAAAAAATTCATCTTCAAAACTGTTTTAATATTTCCATAACTGCAAAAACACTTCCTTATACTTATTAATAATAAGTGTACTTTACAAACCATTTTGTTTCTATACTTAGAAATTACCTTTTAGAATATATTTTTATTTGGATTAAAACGGATGCTGCGTAAAACACCGTTGCTACAACCCTAAAAAAATACTTATGTATGGACTCAATTTAATAAATACCAATAAATCTTAAATACCTATGTAAAAATATTTCTCTTGAGAGTCACTTACTACAACAATAGTGTTATAGCCCATGCTCCACTTATTTCTCATGAAAACATTTATTACAATAATAAAATTTGCAATCTATGTTTTCTATAATTGATGCACTCTAGATTTTTATGTTTATAGTCTTTGTTTACTTAAAATTAAACATGTGAGTTGTATAAATATACTCCATAATTCTTCTAAAAGAATTCCAATATTTCATTATATAAAATCCAAATTAAATTTCATACCTTTCTTCAAAAAACTCATATTTATTTTCTAAAAGAAAATACTAACAATGAAATTTTTAGTTCCTACAACTATTTTTTCCAGCTTTTTAAATTTTGAAAATTTCTTTTATTGGGCTTAGCGTAAAGTGGGTTTTCCTACTTACTACCCTCGGAGTACTGTAACTAATGGTTTCTACTCCTATTCCTCTTGTATACTCATATTCATTATAAGGCCTCACTGTCAAATCCACTTGTCTGAGACAATTATAATTTCTGCAATTACCTACACATGGACTTTTTCCTTGCTTAGCTACTGAATTTTATTGCACATCTCTGAACTTTGCCTACCTCTCTCCGGATTTATATAATCCCAATCCTAAATGTACAAAACCATTTCTTAAATCCCTATTATGTGTAGACATTCTCTATGCCTCAATAAACGCACTTCGAAAGTGAAACTTCAAGAACTCTGCTCTTCAACTTACGAACATGAAGGGTACAAAGAACTTCCTTTAGATGAATAACATGCTCTTATATACTTCTTGAAAAATGCCAAAATGTCGACCAAAAATAACACCATGAACTTTATTTTATAACACCTCTAAAAACATGGTTCATCAAATCTACAAAACAGGCTAGGGCATTGGTTAGTCCAAAAAGGCATAACCAACCACTCACCGTCGGGTGTCCTAAATGAGGTCTTATTAATGCTATCATCGGCGACCCATAGCTGACGAAATCTAGCAGCTAAATCAAACTGGGAGAATACCGAAGAGCCAACTAACTGGTTGAAAAGATCAACTATCCTAGAGAGTGGATAATGCTTCTTCTTTATGAGTTTATTCAATTCTTTATAGTCAATGAAAAGTCGAAGAGAACCGCCTACTTCGGTAGCGAAGAGGACTGGCGCTCCCTATTTCGATATGTTTTTCTTATGAAACCTTTCTCCAAATCTCATGGATATGCTTGCTCAATCCCTTCCTTTCCCTGGGCGCCATATGCCATACGGGTAATGCTACTGGCTGGCCAAAGAAATCCTAAAGTCAATCTCTCTCTTCGGAAGGGTAGTCCCCTAACCTCCTCAAAGATGTCTAGAAAAATCTCTGATGACAAGAATCGAATCTAACTCTGAAGATGATGAATCAAGGGAATAAAGGAAGCTTAACATAATTGACCCTTGCAGGTTACAAGAAATCTCGAGAGTCCTACTGATGCATGTCTCTAGTCTAACTACTCTCCTCTCGCAATCTAATATAGCTCCATATGTGGATGACCAATCTATTTCCCAAATCATTCCATACCCCGAAAATACCAAGATATAGGCATCATATTCAAATTCAGTGCCTAGGATATAAATTTTCAAACCCTTACAAACCATAGACAAGAGTGCCGATCCTCCCATGGGGTTTGAAACAACAATGTGGTCTACTACTAAAAAGATGTCTAAGCGCAAACAATCTACCAAAGAACTAGAGATGAAAGAGTGTGATGCTCTAGGATCGAAAAGAGTCTAAATGGAAAAATCAGAAATAAAAATCAAATTTTCTTACCTCGATCTGGTCCGCTACTAGAAGGTGTTGCATCCAAAGCCTGAATCTGCGCTATAGGTGCACTCACTCCCTGCCACATCTTCTGAGGACAAAACTTACTAAAGTGACCAAGCAGTCCACAATTGAAACACCATCCCTCAATTCCTACCTTCTTATAGTCTTTTGTGTAATGACCATCCATTCTATAGAGCTTATATTTCCCATTTTTCTTCATTCGCTTCTAAGGTCCCCTTTCTTTCCTCTTATCCTTCTTGTCCTTCCACCATTTCTTCTTAGAGCTTGTAGGAACCTCCTTAAGTTCTCCCTTCAGCTTCCAATAAGTGGGTTGAATTCGCTGTCGGTCCTTCAAGCCTAACCGTCTAAACTTTCGCTCTATAACTTCCAACCTAGCATGTATCCCCTTGAAATCCTTCATGCCAAAAAATGTTCCGCCCCCTATGCTAGTGAAGTCCTTACATGGCTTAGAAAAATCGGCTAGTGTAGGTGGATTAAAGGGATTTTCACCTACAGGTGTTGTATTGGGCGCTTGCCCTTGCACCTCGGGTACCGTAGCTCTACGTAACCAGTCATCCATGCTATGTAATGAAAAGGAAATTTAGGCTCGAAAGAATTGAAAGAAGGTTGAATTGGACTTTGAGGGGATTTTTATAAAAGCTCTTTTATACTTAAAAACTATTTTTAAGAGTTCTTTTTTGAAAAATACTTTTAAAACAAGTTTTTTGGAAAATACTTTACTTTTAAAATAAATTTTTAGGAATCATGTACCGTTAGGCTCTGATACCAAGTGAAACAACCCACACTCCTTAATATACCAAAAAGGAAACATTAAAAGGCATAGTGCATTGTAGGTATAACTAAAGCTAAAAGAGACTAAGATTCACAAAAAAATATAGATAAAAAGAGCGAAAACCTAAAATAATAATTTAATCAAAACAAAAATTTATGAATTCTTCATAAATAAGTCAAATACCAAATACCACATACATGTCTAAAAAAATCCAATATGTCTCATGAAACAAAAAATCATAGTCTCAAAAATCAGAATACATAATATCCCTCATAATAAGCCAGTACATAGAAAGAACAAATGCCGAAAGAAAAGAAATACATGGCAGCAGACTCCTCCAAGAAATCTCCAAGCAGCTGCAATCTACTGTCCTATCCCTTGATTGCTTAAGGGGGGAAAAGGGAAAAATAGAGAAGTAGGTCAGACTAAAAGTCTTGTGAATGATAGTAATTACTAGAGTCTTTAAGCAAAGTAAAAGTAATAGACTCTACAACAGTTATAGTATATAAAGCGAAAACAAAGGAAATAGGAAAGAGATAAACTGGAAGTATATACGATTAAATATTGCTCAATTTATAAGATAAGTTAACTTTGATTGCTTGCACTTGTCCTTGAGTTCTACTTTCATTAGGCTGAATTCCTAATCCTATAATTAGGATGTAACCCCAATTCATAATCCTATAATTAGGATGTAAACCCAATTCTACCTTTTTGATCGGCCAGCTACTCTATAGACCTTTCTACAGACCAGAAGCTATATAACTCCCTATACAACAGCCAATGGTATCTATGAAAGGCACATAGAGCAACCACAGTGGATCCGGACGACATATATAGCTCCTTACATAGAAGGCAATGGTGTCTACGAATGACACCCATATTGAGCGCTTGGAACTCATAGCTATTACCGAGCACCCGAATGGAAGCTGCACGCGTAACTGCCACCATGCCTATGCTACCTTTTACTCCACTTATTGGGTCTTTTTATTACCTCAAACTCCAGCATAATCGTGCCCCTCATCCCACTTCTGGCTAAGTGAGATCGCCGTGTGTCTATAGAATCTATAGAGGAAATGCTTGTGGTATTGGTCCATCATCCAAACAATATCTAGTTGTGCCCCTTATCCAAATCTTGGTGATTTGGACTTTTATTTTGCCAATTACTATGATTCTTAGCATAAAAGTGCCCTCGTCTCACTTCAGGCTAATGTAGGATCACCATTTTGCCTTATAGGGAATGTTATTCAGTACAGGTCCTACTTTCATCTTTGCTTATTAACTTAGGTAAATTATTTAAATAGGCCTTTACATTTTTCTCTACTATCTGTGCTTATTAATTTCTCCTAAGTCTTAAAATAAGCCTTATTCTATTCTTTTTCTCGTTATAACCTATGTTATAATCATGCTTTCTACTAAACCCAAGGTCTAAGTGTGAAAATAGGCTTCTTTCATCTTTTACTCTTTTTTGTTATCATTCTAAGTTATAACTAGGCCAATATTTTTAATTCAGTCTAATTAACGTCATAACTGGGCATAATTTTAGCCAAATTCCATTTATATTATAGTCTTTGAAATTTACATCTTATATTCCATTATTCCAGTTTTCATATAATTTAATCCATATTCGCGTTAATCCTATTCTAATCCATATGCGAAGAAAAATGAGGAATAAGAAAACTGAAAATAGAAGAAAATCCAAAGCATAGAAAGAAGACGTAAATAACATATAAATAACAGTAAATAAACTGTAAATAAACAGAAAAGCTATAATTAATAGAAATAAACTAAAATTACTAAAAAGAATAGCTGAAAGGAAATAGATTGAAAATAATTCTAAAAACTGTAAATAAACTACTGAAAAGGCTATTCCAAAAATCGTAGTAAAACTACAACTATTGGAGACCCTATTATTTTAAATTACTAAAAGAAATCTTAAAATAATTACGGTCACTCACCTCTGGTCCTATGCACTTCTTTTGGTCTTCCGGGACCCCCTCGGTGTGGTAAAATAATTTAATTTATAATGATTTTCTCCTTTGAAAAATTATTCCGTTTAGGGTCCTTCCTAGAAAAGTGAACCCAATTGGAGAAAACTTAGAATAAGAAAAATATTAGGTCTAGGGGTCTATTTATAGGGGCAGAAGTGGATCTCGGACCGTTGGATTTAGGGATTGAATAGAATGCAACTGCGTCATAGGCTGAATAGGAGCCAACGGATGCAAGAATGGGGGGACCGGATTAAAATAAAGAATGCAAAACACGTCAGTTGGTTAAAGAAAATCACACCATCATTCGAACGAATGAACAATCAATTGTCCTCTCCCAAAATAGCAGGCGGGTCGACCGCCTGGTGCCCAGGTCAACTGGCCGATCGACCTGCCTATATATATGTATATTTGTGTGTGTGTGTGTATGTATATATATGCGTGAGTATATGTATATATATATATATATGTTGCTTATTTTGTTTATTTCATAACCTGGTCATATTTGCTCAGTTTCTAGCGTTCTATATATGGAAATTGGCAAAAAAAATTACCACGAATAACATGGTGCAACTTCCATGGCTTAATTTTTATAATTTCATAAGTTAGTTTATTATTTAATTAATTAACGAATTAATTATTACGGGTTAAATTTCGGGTTGTTGTAGTTTCAGTGTTTCCTTTAAAGCAGAATTCCTTTCATTCATTCAACATCATTTTACACAATTCATTTACCTTGCTCTCTTCCTTTCTCCTTGCCTCGAAATTCCATGGCCTCCAAGCTATAAAAATTCCCATAGGAAAATTGAAATAAATCAAATAAATATAAAGCTGGTGTTTTGGGTCGTTGCAATTTTTGGATGAGATTCTATAGGATCTTGTAATTTTTATTCATTCATGGTGTGATTATTATCAAAAGTTAATTTTGCACCCTTTTAATATATGTTACATCATGTTAGAATGGTTTAGATCCCTCGTATTTACATATCGTTATGATTATATGGTACATCTTGCTAAATTTAGTTTGGATTTCATATCTTATTCAATGAATTTATATATGCTTATGTTATTCAATCTTTTGTTTGCTACTGAATTAGAAATTAAAGTTTAATGAAAAAGGAAATTGAGATCTGAGTCAAATTTTAATTAGTTGAAATATTTTATACATTATTTTATATACAAATATAAGTGAAACACATACATAACATATTTAAAATTATCTTATGAGATTAAATCTATGTTTCATATACATACATACATGCATGCATGCATGCATACGTACATACATACATACATACACACACACACAGATATATATATATATATATATATATATATATATAATTTTGAATATCAAATACTTTTTTATATACATATTCTTATTTATGTTATTTTTATTCAATATTTATAAAATATTTTTGCACAAATTATAAACCTAATGTTGAAATTCTTCCTAATTCAATACTAGATTTCAAATTGTTAATTTTAAATTGTAAAACATAATAAATTATAAGTTATATTTATATATGTTATTTTAAATTTAAGTGTAGTTTATTACTATTTATATTTGTGTGTATTATTTCAATTCATAATTTAGAAAATGACTTCTGTGTAAAATTGCAGATCGAATGTTGAACTCTTTCATAATTCAAAATAAGATTTCAAATTATTAATTTTAGATATCAAAACATGTAAAAGAGTTAAAATCAATTTAATGTATATATATATATATCCATGTGTATGTAATTGTTGTTTTAAATATAATTTTGAATAAACTACCTATAATAGAGGCATATATAAAGGGATAAATGTGTTGTTTTGCTGTAAATTCCAACATCTATAAACGTAAACATTAACCATGTGTACTATTTATATGTTGAACTATAGAAATATGAGTGTATTTGATATGCTCGTTATAATATATTTAATTTAAATTAAGTGAAACTCATTTTAAAGAAATTTAATAGAATGAGATTTTATTTAAAACATATTAGATTGGTTTTAATAAACCCTTTAGACTTCACATGCTTGATAGATCAAAAATATGAATTTTCTTTGAAGTCTAACTGCGACACTCACTTTTGATAACTTATAAAAAAGGATTTAATCAGTGTGGAGAGATGCATATGCAAAATGTCTCGGTGATATGGAGTAAAAACATCAAAAAGGAAAGATGGGAGATGAATGAAGGAAGGGGAAAAGGTATGGACGAATTTCCTCTGACGTAAAATTTTCCGTTAAGGCTCAATCTTAGTCTAATCAGGCATTTAGGCATATGAAATTCCATTTAGGCATATGCATCGCTGAAGTATGGTATCGTACGATATTATAGTGCAAATCAAGGGTTGTTGAGGCATCTAGATGACTGTTTTGATTAAAAATAAATCTATATATTTGACTTCCCAATTCAAATGTCTAGTTGGCCGTTGAAGTAAACAACTAGGCAGGTTTTATATATTTAGGGATTTCGTAGTTTTAATTCGATTTGTGGACCTTAAATGTTCCAAAGTGAGTAAAAACAAATCATATAAGTTCAAGGATGGTACATCGACTCTCGAAAAGCGTGCAATTGATTGTAAGAGGTATAGAGATTATAGTGATGGTTCAGGATGCGATCCAATTTGTTTGATAGTTTTATGAAGTCATTTGTTAATCACGAGATGAGACAACTAGATGATTTTTATATTTGTATATGGAGTAAGTCAGTATCCCTTGGATATGACCTTGGAATTTGATATAAATTGATCATTTGTTACATGAGGTTGCTTTTCTCAATAAAGCGTGATGGGCGGTATTGAGATGATGATTGAAGGATGTCCTATTTTAACAGAAAGGGCCAAAGACCTCAGGCTACTTTATAGCAAGGGCCATGGTCCTCAAGTTACATTTCAGCGGTCCTCTTGGAAATAACACTTAGGCACCTGTGTATCAGTTCGAGTTCTATTTGGTTATAGGTGGTGGACGATGCGATGGAGCATCATGGTTTGGTGTTACAAAGATGACCATACTTAGCAGGCTTAGCTTTACTGGGGGACCCAAGGCTCACTAGCCTAGTTTGTAGTAATTAACGCGTGCCTGATTATCATTGTTAATAGACTTATCATATATTTATAGTACTGTAATTGAAATGTTATAACTTGTTAGATGCATTTAAAGATGCATGTTGAGGTTTGGTTTCATTACTTTGTAATACCATTGGTATTACACATGATATATCAGCAAACTGGTAATCATGCAGATTGGTGATATTTCCTTTTCATTGGACTTCATGTATGATCCTTTCTATGTTTTCTCCTTTTTTATCTATTCCTTGAATAGGTTAACCTAGAGGAGGGATTATGTTAACTGGAAGCAAGTTTTAAAGAAATATCCATAATTGCTATATTGTATCTTTTTAGTATTTTGGTTTGCTTACATGCAAGACTATATTTATTATGAGATATGGTACATGGTTCGATGTACTATGATGTTAGATTTTATGTCTCATTTGTATGATACGTTTTAGTCCCATACATTTTAATATAGATATTATATTTATTCCATTCGTTGTGAGATGATTAGTAGTTATATTGCGATAGATATTCTCTATTTTTTTAAATACTACCTAAAAACCATCATCCGTGATACATATGGAATCTGAGTGCCATTTGTGCATGGAATACATGTTATGAAAAGCATGTCATTATGTTTTATATTGAGCTTAGGATATGCAATCTGCATAAAATAGGACGAAATTGAGATAACAAACTTGTATTTTTTAATATTGACACACATTTATCACTTAGGTGTCCATACTTTTCTTAAAAGCACCCTAAATGGTCTTGTGCGAAGTCACTAATAATTCTCATATACTAATACTACTATAAGTTGAAGCCCAAGACCATTAGATACCACTGTGGCTTCGAATGTATTTACAGGCTAAGACACATGACACATGAATAATCTATAATTTTAAATGCCTATTGATTTAGTAATTAATTTAAATATTAATTATTTTAGATCAAGCATACAAAAAGCTAACTTCTTAAGATGAATGAATTAGGGCTCAAGACCTCTTCTACGGAGTTTAGAATATTAATTCAGTGGATTTTAAGTATGAACATTGTTATGTTTTGGTATTACATTACAAGATTTATTTATATTATAAGTATTGTACAGATGTACCTACACAGTCGACTCTGGTGTAATCTTGGCTGATAGTTCATGTTTTTGGAAAGAGATCAACAATATAAGTTACATAGTTGAAGAATTTCTAGAGTCGGATGGTTCGATGACCAATGCAACTTTGAAATACAAGAATGCACCATCCAGGGGGTCTGTCACAAACTAGTTGCATTATATACAATGGATATTGGAAAGCAGGAATCATCATGATATGTTGCTCTTATAAGTCGTACGAGCTTGAAATGCAAATGAAAATTATAAATAAATTAAATAATAAGAGTTCCTAATACAAATATATATTTCCCCATTTTATATAAATAATACCCGTCATTAACAACCACTATAGAAAGTATAAAACTTCTCCTTCATTTAACTAAAGTTGGAGCTTCGATGATCAAATAACCGAACCATGAGTGGCAAGATGCTCCACTATGAAAGGTTCGCCAGGTCATGCCATTCTTCGTCGGTGCGGTGGTGCTTGGGAAAGGCCATTATTTTTGGGTTTTCGGTTGGGCAGTTTTGGGTAGAGTTAGAGGTGAAGTTAGGTAAATGTAATGGTGGCATTAGGTTTCCCAGGAGATGCTACATCAAAGAGGGTCAATCGAAGGTGGTTCGAGCATCATAGTTGAGTCGTGACACTTTCTTAGGAGGAAAACTAACCTACAACGTATTTTTTGTAGAGAGAGTCGAATATGTGCATAGGGGTGTCATTGGATCCGAGTTGCGAAGAGGTTAAGGTCAGTGGTGGTCGGAGGAGCTCCGTATTTCATGGTGGTAGTGGAACATTGCTGCTGTGGGTGAAGAATAGTTTAGGTATGAGTTTAAAATTAGGGAAGAATGATTAATCAAGTTAATTAGTTATTAATTACTTAGTTCATATAATTGTATTCTTACTAAGATTGTATATTTTATAGACGAGGTGTAATCGAGATGCGATTTTCACTGTTATGACTGTATCAAGATTTTCTACAACACAACATAGCTTTTATTGGTGTTTGGATTATGGAGAAATAATGATTTGGCGAGTGGGAATAACTCTTTGTATTTTGTACTCATGTATAAATCTCCAAATTCACCCGTTATAGGCGTATATGACTGAGAAATGAGGGAATGCAAGTTAGGCTAAATGAAGGCAAATATAGTATAAGTGCTACATGGGTTATGACTCAAATGCATAACGCTTAGGGTAGGTGGACCCGGGAAGTTATGTAGGTGAGAACATTGGAAGGAACAAGATGAATCCACATTAGCTTGCTCAGTCCGGTAGTTTAGCATTACCACGCTTGGTCCAGTTGGAGTATGCTCAGTCGTGATCTAGTGCCGGAGAAAATTTCTAAATGGCTATCACACTACCTAACATGAATTACCATTGGTAGAAGTGAATTCCCATTCTATAGTAGGAACACTGGACATAATTCCTTGTTTAGTAAGATGGCTATGGGACAAGAATTCATGTCTAGTGTACATAAGGTAGCCGAGCCAGAAAGCAAATCCTAGCCAAGAAGCACCACCGAGCCTCATTTCAAACATCGAATGAAGCACCATCGAGCTACATTCACTACAAGAAAACTTGTTATTAGTTGCATTATTTAGTAGCGTTTGAAAGCTAAGTGCAACTATTGATCATTTGGAAGAGCAAAAGTAAATTCATAAACGCCGCCAAAAATGTTCCCGCCAACTATTCCTTAAAATTTCGGTGAATCTTTTTTAGTCCGCTCATATCTATTTTTTCTCCACTTAACAATGAATTATTTCGAATAACTATCTTTCATTTAGGAATAAAAAAATGGTGAGTTTAGATTTCAGCCACTTCTCATTGTCTCCATGTTTTCCCTGTCTCTCCTTTCCAAGCTCATCCCTTTCTCAACCTTTCCCTCTCATCCAACTCACCTTCATCCTATCCACTCTTCCTCTTCTCTGTTTATGGGCTTGTGAAAGGTTACAAACCGTAGACTTAGACTACGACATTGTCTCAAGCCACAAACCTAGATCGGCACTAAAATCGCATTAGAAATTATCCTCGACGTGAAGTCGAGTAGCTGCCTACTATCACCATTATCCGTTGCACCAACAAAATTTCTACAGATCACATCTCTACTGCTCCAATCTTCAAATCTCCAATTGAGCCCGCATCATCCACCAGCCTAAGCCTATGGATGTAGAGGAAGGTGTATATTATTATTTTCAAGTAAAATTAAATATCAAAGTTTGTAAATGTATTATTAATTGGGTATTATTATGGTCAGAACATAGTCAACGTTGGAGATGATGGATTTGTACAGAAAGGTGAAAGTTGATTTATGTTTGATTATGGGTAGGTCTTTACGGTGAACTCCATAACCATTCATTTTAGTGTAAAATCTAAGTTGAACAAAGAAAGGATAAATGTGTATGATTTTTCTCCTTTGTCCCTTACTATTAATCACATAGTTACATTGTTTTTAAATGTTCGTTTTTTCGGCCATAGTTTGTATATAAATGTTTTTATAAATGCTTACTATCGTGGCCTACAACAATATTGATATCCTCACATAATGTTATTATCTTCATCTTACCAGCTTCAGATAATGTAATGAGAACGATGGCTTAAAATTATGGGAGTTCAAAGGTATATCGTAGTGTTACTAATTATAATTCTCAAAAAGATTTTGGAACCTCATTGTTGGAGAGGTTTTACTTGCAGCGGCTTAAAGTCTTTAGGGTTGTCTCATTCCGAGCTTTTATTTAATCACCTTAATTGACTTTAAATCTATGTTTTGTGTATAACTTATGCATGTTCAGTAATTCAGACCCATATTTGCTAAGCTCTTTTCAAGCTCTAGTAAGTGGTGTGCTATTTGTGTTTGATTTATGTTTGGTTCATCTACTATCAATTATTTACTAAAAAAACCAAAGAAGGACTTTCCCAAGAGTGATGCTAATAAGTGTTGGAGGAAGATGGAAGAGTTGGGGCCAAAAAATTAGAGGAATTGGGGTCATAAAACAAAGCATCAACCACGGTTGGATAATGGGGCGAGTAATTAGCTGTTGATAATAAGGGGAAGGAAGATGACAAGGCTACATAGGAGTGTTTATATGTACGACCAAAGCTGAGTGATGGACGGCAGTCGTCAGTGGAGATACTTCATCGAAGTGGCAGAACTATAAGTGTTGGAGGCTGAGCATCTGTGCATTACTGTGTGTGTCGCACTATATGCATGAAGGTTGTATACAAAGAGAAAGTCAGAAGTTGCAGGGTGGGAAAAAGACATTCGATATAAAAAAATTTTCACTATCTAACAGTCGCATGACCATGGACCCTGTGGCTTCTGTAGTTGTACTAAGGCCGCCGTGAGATTTGGATGACTTGAGAGTGCTTCAGACCGGCTGTGACATGGAACATAGTCCACAGAGATGATGACATTGTATTCCTAGAGATCATCATCATTGTCATAATAATCAACCAAGCTTATTGGATTGTTCATTGTGTTAGTGTTCGCGATTAGAAGCATTTGTAATTATGGTTCTATCTACAGTTCATCGTTTAAAACAATGAATCGATTATTGTATCAATATAGGCTGGCATCACAAGATAGGACATGATGGTTTCAAGGATGGCGTGAGGCAGTTGGAAGACAGCCTACATGAATATATAGATATGAATAGTGATTTAAACTCTTGTTCAATAATTGTATTCTATTTGGTATGATTTTTATTACTCGATTTAGTATATGTATTCCATTTGGAATGTTTTTTATTTTATTATGTCTTTCAAGTTTGTCGTGTTTTGTGAGATGGAGTAGGGGCATTATGGACGTGGACATCATGCGATTGATTCTACAACTTTTCCACGGAGTTGTTCAATTCCGCTTACCGGTAACTTTACCAATATTTTTTATTTTAGTATGTGCCGACTTCTATAAACTAAAGTTTTTTGAGATATTACCAAAATAATAAGTGTAGTGGGCATGAATTGTAAAAAGGATAATGTCATCTGAACAACCATCAGAAAATGTAGTGTATGTCAGTTAGAAATGTCCTTTTATGTGTGTGGATTTTACATTAGTCTGAGAAAATGCTTTGAAAGAAACTCTTTGGTTTAACTTTGGTATGTATGGTCACTGTACTTATATATATAGTAGTTAATAACATGCTACTGATCTTCTACACATACTTTTGTTTATTTTTTTCAATTTGACGGTAGGGCGAACATGTAATGAAGGTGCCAGATCTATTTTTTAATTCAATGTACCATTTGTAGAGTGAGTTCAAATAATTTACAACATCTGCATTTCTATCAAAGCAAGTTTAGTTTTGAATTCATCCTGATTGAAATTAGGAAGTCAACAAGTGTATGTTCTACTTCCACCGACGGTGTGAAATCTCGAAAGATTCCATATCTACCGAACCTATTTCATTTCAAGAAACCGACTGATAGTGGTGCGTAAATTATGAAATAGCTTACATACTTTATTTAACCAAGGATTTCAAATTACTTCCACATACGTGTTGAAAGCTCACCGGTACATTCTGCATCCATGTTTAGGTTTGCCTAAGAGGCAAAAACAATTGGGTTAACCAATTGATATGTATTATTTAACTATAGCCAATAACTTATGAAAATTATTAAATTATGAACAATGAAAAATACGTTGGAATTCTTTAATTGTGGTTGATGTGAAAAAATCATAGTTAGACTATTATCGCTCTAAGTATAGCCAATCAAGGCAGGTTTGTGATGTTGATAGTATATTCGATATGACTTAGAGGACAAAATGTTAGTTCATTTTTAATGAGTCATGTAAAGCTAAGATGGAGGAAAGTATTTATGAGCAGAGAACCTGTTATTACTATGTTGATTTGTACAGGCTTCAGTTGAAGGTAGGCCCACTATTTTTTTGATAACAAACTCCACCTGACCAATTTTCTGAGGCTACATCTATAGTGCACAGCCATTAAAAAGTATAGTGTACTTAAACTATGATAATACAATCATAACCTAGCATCGACAACAATTTAGTGGTAACATATTCAGTTACTTATAAGACAAAAAGTAAGTTCTGTATGTCTAACAATCCCGTCGTAATCGCATAAGAAGAATCTCATCTTCGGCATTTCAATCTCTGGGTTATCCACTACAGTGAACATGCACATTTTATGATATTAATGTGGATCCGTTTGGACTATGCAGTAGTTGTTTTTTTCTACCATGATCACACTGTATGCTTCGAGTAAATAAATTTCCCTTCCTTCAGCCGACTGTAGAAAGCAAATGGAAGTTATTTCCTATAATTGCTTCCCTCTTCGCTCTCTCTACAAACGGGGAATAGTATAAGCTCATTAGAAATCTAAAGAAGAATAATCTTTAGGTGATGGCCTGTAAATTGTTAAATAGTGGAAGGAGGTACATCCATGCTAAAGTCAATAAAGATAGTTATTGCTGTCAAGGCAAGCTGAGGTTTTCTTTTCTTTTCCTTCCCTTAGTTATTTATTTCAATCGAGTCTACACATTTTTAGGTTCAACATCCTAATGTAGAATACTTGATGATGGTTGACATGAAGAACATGCAAAATTTTGTTCTATTTTGGTAGGAGTTGCCAAAGAGGTCGAGAAGCAGGTACGCTTTTCATTTCTTAGTAGTACTCACCAATTTGAGGAAATTGTTTGTTTCACTATTGATTTGTTTCTTTTGACTGTATGCTAAAAAATTATGTTATTTAATGTTCATGTATGCATTTTGGATAAAAATCTTGATAATAACCTGTATAAAAATAATGGTGTTTTAAATAGAACTAAGCTGAGCAACACTTCAATATGGCTTAATTTATCAGTGAATATGGTAAATGCAACATTATCGTCTAACTTCTTCTATTTCCTTAATCAATAAAAAAACGTATCTCAAACTTCTCCAATAACTCGCTAATGAATGACAAATGCCCACACAAGGAAACATCATGGTTGTGTAAATTGTTGTGCAGCTATGTGCGTTTATTTTAGAAAAAAAATATCTTTTTTTATTTAACTTCTATAGTTTTAATTTGACAAAATATTAACTGCCTATTATTTCATGATGATGCATTTGTTCCACTAAAAATAGATTTTATTTGTCGTAAGTTTGACATTGTTTTCTGACAGAGTATGTCTGTCATGTTCCATGAGTTGCCTAATACACTTACTTCATGTTTTGACTATGAAATCATTATGGTAATGGTGACAAGCACAAAAAAGAACGAACAGTAAACACTAGAACGTTTGATATCAAAGATAAATTCTAATTTAACAATGAAAACCAATCTATTAGTAGTATCTAAATAATATTTCATACTACGTAACGTGTTATGCTGCCGTTTCTTTTATCGTATCATATTGGTAATGCTTTATGTCAGTGGTTGTATTCTTTGAATTTTTAATACATAGATTTTAGATATTTCATTTGAGTTTGAAGTTTCATTTGCAGCTTTCACTACCGTAATCCCATCAAAAATTTAATATCTTAGCTTTATTTCTAGGATCAGGTTCAGTCTGGAAAATGGTAAGCTAACTAATTCTTTGATTCTTTAGTCTTGCCAACCATCTAATTTTCTTCCTTTTCCCCAAACTGAGAATTTAGAGAGTTTATATTTATGATAGTTAACATTTTGTTACTGTTTTGTACAACACATCTCTCCATCTGGGCCATCTCTGCTCACTGTTCTTTCAATGCAGTAAGCAAGTTATTTTCACCTTATTTTTAATATGGATTTAATCTTTTTGCAAGTACAACCAATTCCATGACTCCTCTTTCTTAAACTAAGGCTTCACTTTAAGCGATGGTGGTGGTTTTGGGGCATTTACTTCAAGAGGGGAATATGGTGAAGCTAGTTTGGGTGTTGGTTTTAATAGAGGTGGTTCGTGTGGTGGATCTGCTGGTCTTGGTTTGGGTGGTGGATCTGCTGGTTTTGGTCCGGGTGGTGGATTTGGCTGTAGTGCAAATAATAATGCTGGTGGTGGTTTTGGGGCAGCTGGAGCAGGTTCTTGATTTAAATCAGATATGGTTTAAGGTGTGCAGTTATCTAATTGTTAATCAGCACCTAAATAACAATAGGTAATTCTTTTAAAAGTGCAGTTATTAACATGAGTTTTGCTTCCTATATTTGAAGATTATTCTAAAAAAAGGGTGACATTAACTTATAAGTGTGCATAGTTAACATGAGTTTTGCTTCCTATATTTAAAGATTATTCTAAAAAATGGTGACATTAATTTATAAGTGTGTGTGTGTATTGAAAATAAAACACAAATGTGCACATCATAAAAAAAAATTAATTTGCAAAAGTTGAATTACACTTCTAACAGGTCACATGTTAAGCATCCAACTGGTACATGCATATATCATTCAGAATTATTGGATATGGATGAAATTCATTCAGAAATTATGAAGTCTGTCATTTTCTGTTATAACATAATTTGATTACATGTGTTACACGGCTGTTGGCTTTTCACATAATCTGGTTTTGCAAGTACTTGTAGAATCAGAGTATTGAATATTCAAGCTATAAAAAAAGAAAAGCAGATGAAGAAAGCTTTCATTATGTCAGGACAAATAGAGAGAACAAACACACAAAAATAACAAGTCCAAGGAAAAATATTCTTTTTAGCTTTTATTATTCGATAATCAGCTCTTTCAAAACAAGCCCATGCATCAAATTAACCGCTCTAACTTAGTATTCCATAAATAGCAAGCCATGGATAAAGAAAATAGTGCACTAAAAATGCATTCGAAATTAAGAATAAGTACCTTCTGATAGCTAATTTTCACTTTGTTTTGCATTAGATGGTTCATATGATTCATTTTCAGTTTGTTCTAGTTCAGAAGATTGAGTTTCACATTGTTTGGTTTAGATGGTTCATTTTCACTTTATTTTGCTTCAGCCGATTCAATTTCGCTTTGTTTTGCCTCAAATGAATCATCTTCACTTTGTTTTGCTTCAGGTGGTTTAATTTTGCTTTCTTTTGCCGTATTTTTGCTTGCACTATGTTTGACTAAAGGCGATTCAATTCCACTATGTATGTGTGTATCTATTACATCTGATACCTGTGCATATCTCAACATGGCAGGTACACTATATCAGCAGCGTATGCTAGTTTTCTTAATCATGAATTGGGAAGTTTAACTCAAGGAAAATATGCCAATTTTGTAATTCTAGAAGCTTCTACATGGGAAGAATTTTCCAAGCAAGATCTATCTACTATTGCCAACTTGTGTGACTACGTACGGTTATGTACTACTTCTATATCAGTGTATGGTTATGTACTACTTGTGTTTATGGTAGTTCATTTGTTCATGTATTTTTTGTTTATTATTGAAATATTTATTATTACTATTTAATATAAATTATTAATAAAGTAAATTGGAGAGTAAAATATACAGCCTTTAAAATGATTAATCTGTAACAGCGTCTATTTAGTGGCGTTTAGAAAACGCTACGGAAAAATAATGTTGAAAAAAATCCCTGCCAAAAAATATGGTGGCAGGAAAAAACGCAACGAAAAAAAAATATTGTTGCAGCGAAATATATATTGTGGCATAATAAACGCAGCTATAAGGTTTGGGTTTAAGTTGTAACCCAAACATCACTTTTGGTGGCGTTTCAACATGCTACAAAAAAAGATTTACGGTGGCTTTTTTTGTCGCCGTAATAAGGCACATTATAACGGTGTTTACAAAAACGCAACAAAAAATATTAGTTTTTTAGTCGCATGTCGTATGGCGGCATTCTCTAAAATGCCACCATAAATTATGGTTATGTTTTTTGTGCGTCACCAAAAGTACTTTTTGGTGTAGTGATTCCTAGCATCAAACTAGCCATATATTTAAGGAAAGGGAATCTGAAATTTTAAAAAAAAAATCTAGGTTATATCTTCAATATATGGAAATAACTAAACTGAGTACGTTATAAGGGGAAATTACATGATTTATCGGGATGAACCTTACCTCGAGACTCCTATAAATACCCAAGCTTCTAGAATAATGTAGAGAACTTTTGGGTACCACCAGACGCTACCAAACAGAAAACATGGAACAGTGCTCAGGAGCTGCATATTTGACTATAAGTCATTGTACTTTATGTCCAAATGTTTGTAAAATTTTGAAACATAAGGGAAGAAATAAAAGTGAACAGTGCATGTAGTTACGTCCTGGCCGAACTACTATAAATATGTTCATACTTTATTTGACTTGTATTTTCTACTTCTTTACTACTATAAATCGACTAGAGGTGTTTGTCCTCTTTTTGAGGAAACATTTTTGGTATTTTCATTTGGGAACCCGTTTCTCAGCATGCCTACGAAATCCAAGAGAAAGGCTGGTGCCACAAGTGAGAATGTTAACCAAACAACTATCAGTCAAGACAATCATTCATCCAGCATTTAAGGACTGGATGCTGTTACCAAAGTTGTCTCGGATAGAGTTATGGCAGAACTTGATACGTTATTCGTTGCACAACCATAAGCTATTGCGGACCATATCATGACACTCTTGGAGCAGGTGCACCCTGCCTCCCATAATACTAAAGCGAGAGGGGGATCCCTATCTCGAGGATCCAGGAGGCGAAGGAGGTCATATTCTAGTAGTGGATCTGATAAGGAAAATCAAGGAGCAGGGAGAGTGTACATTAGGGAAGTGGATCGAGCAAGGATTCAGCCCGAAGCCATGTCTGTGAAACGTTTTAATGCCGTATCAACCATGGGAGGCATTGAACCAAGGCTAGCTTTGGCCGAACCCTCTTGATCTAGGAAATGCATCCTCGACTTAGCAGTAGTGATAGTTGACGGAAGGCGAACTTACCACGACGAATAATCCTGAAGCCGAGATCGAGGCGAAGATTGCAGGTCAAATCATTACAAACGAAGCAAATAAAGTCTCCTACTCTTGAGGTAGAGGTCAACCAATGCCACTCATCACCCGAACTAGAGGACCGAATGGCACGGATTATAAGAGAAAATAAGCATCTAGAAAAGGGAAGGGTGCAACTGCCACAATCTACACCAAAAAGGCAAGCGATAACAATTAAAGAGCCCCTTGCATCGATTCAAAAATGATCCTTATAATGAACTGGACCTAAGAGATGGAGGAGAAGGGGCTGCAGTAAAGTGCGAAGAGGTAGTAGCGTTCATGGACGTAGATAGCAATGACCCAACAAAACTTATGTAGATAAGATCTAGGCTTGAGCGGGATCCAAAGATACAGTTATAGGATTCCTATAAGATCATTAGAATGTGTTCCCCTTGTCCATGTATACATGGGTGGAATATCTTCCTCAATTGCATGTCATGCTCTAAATATTAACCCAAAAAACTCATAGTGAAACAAAAGAAAAGAGGAATTGGTCCTGAATGGTCGACATCCCTAAATAAAGGGGTAGAAGCTTTACTAGAAAATAGGTTCATTGGGAGGCTAGATACCTAAAATGGAAAGCTAACCCAATTCCAATATGGAAACCGTTCAAGAATTGATTAGCTAGAAGTTGTAACTATCTTGTATGACCTTTTTTCTTTTATGGATGTGTATTTTGGGTACAATCATATTGCTATGTATGTCCTGGAATAGGGGCATACAAGTTTTATTACCACTAGGATTCTATTATTACAAATTTATGTCGTTTGGGCTCAAGAATTCTAGCGCAACATACCAATGCTTTAGTTAATAAGATGTTTTCTAGTCAAATTGGAAGGTCTATGGAGATATATGTAGATGACATGTCAATGAAATTGAAGAAGCCCGAGGACAACATTTCTCGCTTGGATGAGATGTTTCAAATTTTATGGGAGTTCGAGGTGAAGCAGAATCCGCTAAAATGATTTTTTAGGTTTAGCTTGTAAAGTTCTTAGGATTTATCATACATGTTAGGGAATTGAAGCTAACCCAAAACAAGTCCAAACTTTAAATGACTTCAAGATTACTAAATCATAAAAGGAGATGCAGAGCTAAAATGCCAAAGTGGCAGCATTGAGCAGGTTTATATCAAAGGCTACTGATAAGTGTATTTCATTGTTTGAAGCATTAAAGAAGGAAAAGTTAACTTTTCCTAGATGGATTGTAACGACCCCGGATTTTGGCCCTATTTATTTTAATAAATATTCAAATCAATTTAAATAAAATGTAAACTTATCCATTTGAAAAGGATATGATTTTGAAATAATTGCCATTGTTTATATAAATGGTATTTTTAAAAGGAAATTGATTTGAAAATTTAAGTAAATTATCTCAATAATATTCATAATAAAATTTGTCTTTTATGATTGAATTAAAATACTTTACTTTGTTTATATTTGGTAAGTATACATATGAATGATAATGTTTGAAATAGGATCAAAATATAAATGTGAAATATAAGTCAAACTTATGCATATAATTTAAACAAAATACAAATGGAAATAAATATAAAATAAGTATAAATGTAAATAAATCATATTGTACATAATTTAAAGATTGATGGTTAAAAATATAAAATACAAATAGAAGTAAATATAAGTATAAAATATAAGTCACCATATGGAATATGAATATTGATAGTTAAAGTTAAAATACAAATAGAAATGGAAAAAAAATAAGGATTAAGTATTAATGTGTACTTGTAACATCAGTTTAAATTTGCAGGACCAAAGATATAAAGTATAAAACTGACTAAACATGTACATGAACCATTTAAGCCAAAACAAATATTTACTTTTAAAAAAAAAATATCTTCATATATATGATCAAGTGTTGCCTGCAAGTATGTATTTATAAACTAAATGTCTTCACAACTAAATGTCTTCACATGCAAGACCAAAGTAAGGTAAACTTGACAAAACTTGTTTATAAATTATTTGAGTTAGAAGTAATACCAGATAAAAAAAACATATCTAAAACATATATCTTCATTCATAAGCCATATAGCCTACCTGCAAATATGAAACAAAGTAACACAAGCCATATAGCCTACTTGCAAAGTAAATACCTTTACATAAATATCTATAGACAGTAAACATTTTAATAAGCATGCAAACTAATTAAGATACAAAACATATATGTATAAATAGATAGCTTCATGTACAATGCATGTTGGCCTGCAAAATGATAGGCAACAAACAAATATCTTTATGCATAGTACAACACAATTATATACAAATATCTATGAGCGGCTAAACATAATAAGTATGTGAACATACTTGGTAAACAAAGCATTTAATGCTAATATCTCAGCCAACTTTTTTGTCAATTCAAAAATATTTACAAATCTATAAAATCAGAAACAAAATCTGATTAAAGCCAAATACAGGAGACAACAGTACCAGTTACCACCTCCCTTAAGCACTGTTATCTTGTATTTAAATGTATACATCTGCTTTAGTTCGTTCAGTAAGCCATAGTAAACCAGAGGAAACAAAAAGAAGAAAATAGGAAGTAAAATCAAAATTTAATTCAAAACCAAAAACAGGGAAGAGCACAGGCAGTTTCAACTAAAGATTTTCAAGAAAACAGAAATGGTTCTTTGTTCAACAGTATTTTGCAAGTGAGTAAACACAATTTTTAAAAGTTTAAGTTAATTAAAATCTGTTCAAATTTCATTGATAACATGGTTTGTGTATGCTTCAGTTTGCATATGATTGTATGATGTTCTGTGTTTTCTGCAGTTGGTACAGGTTGCATACTTTGTGCAAAAGCTCCAATTATCCTTATTTAAGTCATTTAGAAGATTTAATTTCTCAACAATACAAGACGTAATACTTAAATTAAGATTTTTAAAAGGGGTGATTAAACCATCTTTATAAAGTATATCACTGTAATAATGATATACAGGTAATCAAGTGATAATTGATGAAATTCGACTGTTATAAATCATTAATTCAAGATCATATTTTGAATCCTTACTAAAATTGATGATTTTTAAAACAAAAAGGGAGGTTTTTAGTGCAGTAAGTCAAGGGCAGTTTGCATTTGTGAAAATATTGTATTTTTATCAATTTCTAGAGATTTAATCAACAATAAATGTTAAGATTTGAACTGAAGCAAGTATAGATGTTTGTGATCTTAAGAAAAATATACGACGATTTTTCCATTGCATAAAATTTGGATATGAGATCATCATAGGGTTTTACTTCGTGTTTGCGTACATGCCAGTAAAATGTGGGGTTCGACTCCTACACGCGATCGAGTGATTCGACGCTTTGGTGGAGGATTGCTGGGGATGTTGACGAGGTGTGGTCGAGTTTTCATCACCTCTGGTGGACCATGCTTTGGTGGCGAAACGTTTTGATTCAGAGAGGTCTTTTGCTTTTTCGTTCGAACTGCAAATTTTCGAATGCGAACTTTGAGAGGTAATTCGACTTTAGTTTTCTAGTGTTTGGGTATATTGTGATTTTCTTGCAGCCTTGGAAGTTCGCCGGAGCCACGTGCGCCGTCGTACACGTGTACGGCAGTGGTAGCGTATTAGTGTTTTGAGGGTGCACGGTCGCGAGTAAATTCTCGGGTTTTATGGGTGAATGCTTCGTGTTTTTCCTGCATGTGTGCGTGAGTTAACTGTTGTTTTAACTCTTACTTAAGTTTAAAGTGTAAACTTAAAAAAAAGGAAGAAGTATGTTGCGTACCTGGGTTTGTGACTCGGGTGGATTGGACGAGCTACTCGAAGAGATACGCGAGTTTTATCAGGGAGGTATCGGGTTCTTTGCTATCTCAAATGTAAGGTTATGTAAAGATTGATTAGTGAATAAGAGCTTTAACAAGTATTACAGTAAAGTGAATAAATGTTCAAAATGTAAGTTAAAAAGTAACTCAAGTTTTAATTATCCTAGTTAAAGTTCAACAACAGTTTAACACGTAATTAATCATTTTAATTAACTAATTACTTTAGTTAAGGCGTGACCATGTTTTTAAAACCTTGTTAATATTCTAATTAAGTAATAAATAAAGTAAATTAACAAATAATGTTGTAGTTAGGAATATAATTGATTTCAAATTTTAAAAAGACTTAGATGTTAATAAAGTGAATAATCAATATTAATTGATTATTTTCAGAAGTAATTAAGAATAATTATTTTTAAACTATAACTAGTAATGTATCATAAGAAATAAATGAAATTGTAATTAACCACTTAAGTTAATTAATGAACGATTAATAGTTAATTAATCAAGTGATTTACCTAAGAATTAAGAAATGGTTAATGAAGTAATTAGCAGTAAATAAATAGGTAATTAAGTTTCATTTAGGTTGTTGAATAGTGACTGAGAGATAATTACTAAAGTAACTGAAGTTAAATAACTTGATTAAGAAAGTAATTAATTAAATAGTGTGAATAAAATAATTAAATAATTAAGCAATTAAGACATAAATATTAATTAAGAAATGATTTATTGATTAAAAAATTTAAAGGGAAATAAGTGATTAAACAGGGTTAAGAGATTAACTCTCAAGTAATTAAATTAATCACAATAAGAATTTAAGATGATTGCTTGTGGATGTTGTATATGTAAGATATCTGTTTGTGATGTTTATTGACGATATTCTGTGATGCTCTCTGATATGCTTTAAAATACCCATGGCAATTTTGTATGATTTTTCTGTAATAAATGTTATATGAATTCAGACATTGAATTAAACTGTTTAAGTTAATTAGACAACTTGGCCTTTAAAATGGCGTTTGGATTTCGATGAGACCGGGATCGGGTTTGCTACATTACAGCGTGATAGCGGGTTCTCGCTTTACGTTAGGTGGCGAACGGGAGACTCTTACCCCTACATGCCCCCGGGGGTAGTATAAGGCCTTGCAGGGTTGGTTGCGAGTCGAGAGGCTGGCCGTAAAAGCAAACCCGAGGTATCACTGTGAGCCACAGCGGGACTGGGATGGTTGAAAAGCCTACCGGTCGTGAGCCGTTGCTGATGGTAGAAAAGCCTACATTGATCCAAATTTAACGTTAGGTCATGAATTCTCCAGTGAAGATCAAGATGGTATTTTCAGAATGCAAGGGTTATCGTCGTTGACTCTGAGGGTGATTCCAAAATGAGTGTGACGAGATAATGCCTTCAGTTTCGTTCGAACCCGGAACGAACTTGTATGGATTGAATGCATTCAACACATCGTCAGGAGGACGATGAGCATTCTAAGAGATATGTCCTGTAAAGGTAATCGCAGCCTCAAGCCTCATCAACCGGGAATGGCTAAAACAGGGGAGGTGCAGCAAGGTTAGGTGGGTCATGCCCAAGCAGGACGAGATATACCCCTGTCTAGATGTCCCTTTTATTTCGGCAGTGTGGGCGGTTGGATATGCGCACCAACTGTGGGGTTATCTTGTTCGGGATTTTTCAGTAAGGAATTGTTCCGGCCTTGTGTTGCAGGGGAGTTAGGGTGGCTCCTCGGTACGGTGATCTAGGCCACGTACTGTGACGGGCGGTACCCTAGTAACCCTGCCATTGTATGGGATCCAATTTCCAATAAGCGCCGTACGTTTTGATTGTGCCCAACTATGTTGGAATGTGAGATGTAAGCATTTCAACTATTTCTGTATTTTACTTGAAAACCCTAGACACTATTATAATATCACTGAATTTCCTATAAAATGTTTTGGTTAACGTAAGGTAAAAACTTACCTATATTTATTTGTGGAAATTCTTACGTGATACCTTTATTTTTAAATGTTATTTCAAAGTTAAACAATTTAAACCTTTTACTCATACCAGACCCATATCTGACCCGGAGTTTATATTTTGTTTTCATAAACTCTTGGGTACTCAAATTTTTACGAGTAGCCAAGTGATAGGTTTGGATTTTGATTCTGAAGGAGCTTGGAGCAGGAGTTTCCAGACGTATGTAGATATCTATCTAGTTCCACTGTGTTAGTTGATGTGTACTGTATCTCTGATGTATATAGTGACAGATGTATGTATGACTGTCATGTGTATTGATATTGTATAACTCTGATATATGTAATCTATGTAATAGATATGCGATACATTATATTTTGTTCCGTTCCGCTGTGAAATTCTGATGTTATTGTTCTTTCTTTTCTATTTCTATCCCTTTCTTTCTTAATGATGATACGTCTTTCTGATAGTAGAAGGGCGGATCGTCACACTTGCTATCAGAGCGCTAGGTTGAGCGAATACCTAGGCTCTTGAGTGATTTCTTTCTTGAGAGAGCGTATTTGTAATTTTGATATATATATATATATATATATATATATATATATATATATCTACCTATTTGTTGGGTAACCTGTTTAGGTTTTCTAATATAAGTTATAAAGGTAGATAGGGTAGTGGTGTGTGTAACACGACTACCGATGGTTGGAGTTTTGAATATTTGTAGTTGGAAGTGTATTTGTCGAGACTGTAGACCTATTACCGTCTCGAGTGAGCTTTGAGTGGTGTGAGAATTTCATTGTTGGAGTGTAATTTTGGATGAGCTTGAGTTTGGATCTGTCGGATGGACAAAAGCAATTCATGATATCTTGATACCTCAGGATGTAGTAGCTGTGTGATGAGACACAGTGATTTTGGATGTCTCCGAAGATGTTTCTTTGGAACAAGTTAAGGAAATATATCTGCTTCAGTGTTGTAGCTAAGTTCAGTAGGGTGTTTCTATTTGATTCGAGATCCGAGTTTCTCGAAGAGCTTTGGATAGGAAGTCTTTGGGCATTGGGGTCAGAAATATAGCTCGAAGTATTCGGTGTGCCATCAAGAAGATTTTCTGGTTAGCAGTTTTTCTTGAGGTGATTTCAGAAGTAGCAGAGTGGATTCATTTCTTCGATGGATTGGCCCGAATAGTATATGGCTGTTCGGGATTGTGAAGGGAGAACAGTTTCGTTGCAAATTATTTGGGTAGAATTGCCAGAGTGTCGTGTGACAATTCTGGAATTCATTTGAGTAGTCTTTTACATGGAGTTGAGACTTCTCAAGAGAAGATTAAAGCTATCGTTGTGGTCCAAGTTTTTCCCCTGATGTATTTGAGAAGTTAAGTGTTTGCCTCCCCATCGAGAGATAGAGTTTCGTGTTGATTTGATTCCAAGAGTAGTGCCGGTGATTCAGCTTAATAAGAGAAAGGTTCCGAGAGAGAAAGAAGAGTTAGTTGAGCAAAATCAGGATCTTTTGGAAAGGGATTGATCAGGCTCAGTTTTTCTTGTTGGGGTTCGGCGGCACTGATTGTCATTAAATTGGATAGATCGCTAAGATTCTGTGTGGATTTTGAGAACTGAATAAGTTTGTTTTGGTATATTCTAAGTTTGAAGAAGAGCTCAAGCAGTATTTGAGAATAGTGTTGGAGACACTGAGGAAACATGTTTTGAAGGCGAGTTCTCTAAGTGCCATTTTTGAAAATCGAAAGTTAGATTTGTAGGGCACATTATTTCTGTGAAGATATCTCGGTAGATCCAGAGAAGGTGGAATCTATTCCGGAATAGAAGTAACTGAAGTCACCGACGGAAGCTCGAAATTTTCTGGGTTTAGCTGGCTACAACAGGAAATTTATCAAGGACTATTCCAAGATTTCGTCACATCTGACTAAGTTGACAAGGAAAATAACTAAGTTCAAATGGACACCTGGTGTGGAGAAACTTTCTAAGAATTGAAGACGAGGCTAACCAGTGCACCAGTGTTTGCTATTCCGGATGGGAAGAGCAAATATGAAGTTTATACTCATGCTTGTATAGTTGATCAGGGAGCGGTGTTGATGTAGAGTGGAAAGTGATTGTGTATGTGTGTCGGCAATTAAAGCAACATGAAGGGAACTACGCTACGCACGACCTTGAGTCGTTAGCCATTGTGTTTGTTTTGAAGATTTGGAGGCACTATCTGTTGGGAGAGAAGTTGGGTTATTCACGGATCACAAACCATTGAAATATCTTTTCTCTCAAAAGGATATTAATCTGAGGTAGCTATAGTGGGTCGAATTTCTGGCATCATATGATTTGGATATTCTGTATACCCAGGAAAGGCGGATGTTGTGGTTATACTCTTAGCAGGAATGCAGTTTTGTTTCTTTTGGAAGTTGTTCCTTCTCTCCAGGGCAGAATCATAAGTGAACAAATGGAGGATAGGTCTTTTGAGGAATTGATTCTTGAACTAAGGATGGACGGTGTTCAGATTTCAATGTAGATGATCAAGGTGGTTTAAGGATTAATAGTCGTTGGTGTGTGCCTAATATAGATGAATTGAGGCAATAAGTTTTAGCTGAATGTCATCGCTCCAGACTGAATATTCACCCCGGAATCTTTAAGATGTATAAAGATATGAGAAGTATTTTTTTTGATAGCTGAGTATGAAGAGGGATGTAGCTACTTTCGGAATAGTTGTGCTTTCTATCAGCAAGTTAAGGAGATCAATAGAAGTTATCCAGATTTTTGCTGTCTTTGGAAATCCCAAAATGAAAATGGAAGATGATTTCGATGGATTTTATCGACGGTTTTCCTTGAACCAAGTAAGGGAACGATGGAATATGGATTATTGTTGATCGTCTGGCTAAGAGTGCTCATTCTATACCAGTTAAGGTAACTCGGATTGCAGTTTTTGGCCGAAATTTTCTTGAGGGAAATAGTAAGATTGCATGGTGTTCCTGTTAGCATAATAAGTGATCGTGATCCTATTTTTTTCACCAGCAAAATTCTGGAAGGCTCTGCAATTGGCTTTGGGAACGAGTTTGAAATTTAGTACAGCCTATTACCCTCAAACGGACGGACGGAGAGACTGAATCGTATTTTAGAGGATATGCGGCAAGCTTGAGTTTTAGATTTTGGTGGATTGTGGAAAGACCATCTTGTGTTTGGACCAGTTTTGATTTGTGAAGTTTCTGCTAAGGTTGAGCTTATCAAGAGAAAGATGAGAGCTTCTCAAGACCGTCAGAAGAAGTACGCAGATAAGAGAAGGAGACAATTGGAATTTGAGATTGTTAATTTTGTTTTAAGCCAAAGTTTCCCGATTAAAGGAACTATTAGATTCGGAAAGCGGGAAAACTTGACCCGAGATATATTGGACCATTTCGGATATTGAAAAGGATTGGAGCTGTAGCTTGCGGAGTTGAATTGCCAGAATGAACATCTGGAATTCATAATGTACTCTATGTGTCCCATCTAAATAATTTGTTCTTGATTCATTATTAGTTATAGAACTAGTAGTCAGGAAGATTTGGGAGTTGAGCCGAATGTGACTGTGGACAGAAATTCAGTTCGGATTGTTGGTTAAGGTGAGAGGCAACTCAGGAGTAAGGTAGTGAAGCTTGTCAGAGTGTAGTGGAGCGAGGATCTCGGAGTTTTCACCTAGGAAACTCTGTATAGTTTTAGGAAAGCTTATCTGGATTTGTGTCCGGATAGCTAGCGATGTTTGTTAGGATAGATTGTTGGTTGTTTGTTAATATATGAATGATATGTATGTTTGTATGGTTGATATGACAACTTTTAAATTATCTTTGTTTTAAATTTCGGGACGAAATTCTTTTAAAGGGGGAGGAATGTAACGACCCCGGATTTTGGCCCTATTTATTTTAATAAATATTCAAATCAATTTAAATAAAATGTAAACTTATCCACTTGAAACGGATATGATTTTGAAATAATTTCCATTATTTATATAATTGGTATTTTTAAAAGGAAATTGTTTTGAAAATTTAAATAAATTATCTCAATAATATTCATAATAAAATTTGTCTTTTATGATTGAATTAAAATACTTTACTTTGTTTATATTTGGTAAGTATACATATGAATGATAATGTTTGAAATAGAATCAAAATATAAATGTGAAATATAAGTCAAACTTATGCATATAATTTAAACAAAATACAAATGAAAATAAATATAAAATAAGTATAAATGTAAACAAATCATATTGTACATAATTTAAAGATTGATGGTTAAAAATATAAAATACAAATAGAAGTAAATATAAGTATAAAATATAAGTCACCATATGGAATATGAATATTGATAGTCAAAGTTAAAATACAAATAGAAATGGAAAAAAAATAAGGATTAAGTATTATTGTGTACTTGTAACATCAGTTTAAATTTGCAGGACCAAAGATATAAAGTATAAAACTGACTAAACATGTACATGAACCATTTAAGCCAAAATAAATATTTACTTTTAAAAAAAATATCGTCATATATGATATCCCGCTTTTTGGAAAAGCCGTGATACCAAAGGATTGGTCGAAAACGAGAGACAATTCGCCTCAGAGATTGGTCGCATTCCACTTCACTATGGATATCGATGAATTTTGTCCGAGCCCGGATCAGGCTACGATTGATAGGACATAGGTAGCAAATCCATGAGAGCCAGCGTTTCAAGTTTAAAGTCAATCCGAGTTCGTATGCTCAAGATATGATGGATTTAGTATGAGAGAAATAACCCTTGTTCGGTTCGAATCCATTGATTCGACTCCACCTACTTCGAATCCACCACTTTGGAATATTTCGAATCCATGAAGTTCATACCCATCCTCATGTCTCAGCTCGAGTCCATCTAGTTCGACTCCATGCTACTTTGTGTCCATTGCGTTCGCACCGGTCAGAAAGGAATTAGCCTCGTGTCTACCTAGTTCGAATCCACCCTCATATGCCTTAGTTCGAATCCATCAGGTATATGTTGCTTCGAATCCGTGAGAAGTGGTTTTGTTTCGAATCCATCGAGCAAGCAAGTAGTTCGACTCCATCCAAGTGGCTATGCTTCGACTCCATCAACCACGCATTGGTTCGAATCCGTCCACAAGGCCTTGGTACGAATCCATCCTTGTATGCCCTAGCTCGAACCCATCGGGGGAAAGTTTCCTCGAATCCATGCAAGTGAAGAAGCCCCGGCTCCATTCCAAAAATCGCCTTCGAATCCCCCAATTGAGGCAACCTCGAATCAATCAAATGCTTTGATCGATTCGAACGAGTACCAGTTCCATCGATTCGAAGGAAGCGTGCCTTCGAATCCAACTCTTCGAATCCATCAAATAAACGCGGCTAAAACCAAGGGTATGACCCAGAAAACTCGGAGAAAAAGGAGGATTGACCCCAAGCATACGCACCATGCCATCACTTTCACGTGCAGAAGCATGGATTCGACCCTATGGATTCGAACCATATCGATTCGAACGGGTCCCTGGGGCAAAAAAATTCAACTTGAATCGATCATAACTCGAGATCTACAAGTCCAAATGCTATGAAATTTTCACAGGAGCTTGCGTATACATAGAAGAATGTCCACACCAAGTTTCATCACGATTGGACACTTTCTTGATTGATTCGAACCAAGGGTCGAATCGATCCCAATGTGGGCCCGGATCTCCAGAATTCGGCCATGTGGGCCCCCTCACGTGCCAGAAGTGGTCTACCGTATTTTTAGGAGAAATATCAGCCTCCTACAGCTATAAATAGAGCCCCAGGTCATTCAGAAAAGGGGATCGGAATTCTGAAGCGGCAAGACTCTACCGGATTCAATTCTACACCTTATCATTGTTGTTGCATTCAAGTTTCAGAGCTATAATCCATTGTAACTTGCTGCAACCAATGGTAATCATCAAGAGAATATTAATAAAGATAGAAAACTTCAAAGTGGACGTAGGCAAGACGTCGAACCACTATAAATCCTGTGTCGTTTACTTGTTTTCTGCTGTTTCTGTTGAGCGTTGATCATTTTTATTATCTACAAATTTGTAATTTGTGACTTGTGACTGCGAACGGGTGCTTTCACGACTTTTGGGTGTTTGTGGTCAATTTTGACACAAACATTTTGGTGCTTTCACTGAGAGCTGCTGATTCAAGATAATTTGAAATTGAAGGCTTAAAGATTTAGATCTAAGAACCATGACGAGACAATCGAGCAGAAGGCCAACGCCAGAGAGAAGTGAACACCAAGGAAGTCAAGAGGCTTCTTCAGGAGCGAATCAAGCATCGAACTTCATCACTACGGACGAGATGGAGACAATGATGAAGAAACAGGAGGAGCTGATCCAAAGTTTGTTCCAACAGATAGGACAACTTGAAGCACAGAATAGAGAAGCGAATGGAGTTCAAAACGGAGCAGGACTATCCGGCGTAGCACCTAAACTAGGGGACGCGCACATGGAGAATGTTGATCCAATCCCTGAGAGAGAGAGATGCGTCTACCCAAGCTAGGAGTAGCAGAGGAGGGAACGCTCAGTCAAAGGGGCAAATCCCAGAATTCCCTCGTGGACTCGGGGGGCAGGTCGAAAGTAATGAACGAAGATTGCACCTCGGTGACAACGACAGATTGGCGAAGATGGTTAGAAGAGCTATGAGAGGCGGTTTGGTAAATAAAGATTTGGAGGATGTTAATAGGAGTCTTTTTACTCCAGCAATCAAACGAGCTAGGAACCCACCGGATTTCAAGTTACCATCATTAGACATGTATGACGGGAGAACAAACCTCACGGTTCATCTAACGAAGTATATGAGACATATGGAAGTGCTGGGGGCATCAAAGGAGGTTATGGCCTGGTGCTTTCCATTGTACTTGACGGATATTGCAGCATTGTGGTTTAGACAATTGGAGAATGGATCCATCAGAACGTGGAATGGTTTAATTGAGAGATTTATAAGGCAATTCAGGGTTCACATTACAAGACCCAAGAATGTGATGACTTTGGCAACCCTAAAGCAGAAAGTCGGAGAGACCTTGAGGAGTTATCTAGCGCGATTCAATGCAGCAGCAGCTTCGGTGGATCGAGCAGATCCATCTATGGTGGTGATGGCAGCTGTGTCCGGAGTAGTTGACGACACAGAGTTCAAAAATTCATTGACTAAAGATCCACCCTTGGATCTAGAGGAATTCTACAATGAGGCAGAAAAGTTTTTACGATTAGAGGATGCGAATGCAGAAAGAGAAGAAGGAGAGGGAATAGAAGTTTATGTTCTTAAAGACAAAAAACCTTTCGAAAAGGACTCAGACAAGGATAAAGGAAAACGAAAGGCTGAGGATTATAACGACAAGTCAAAGCGGCAACGGAGGGAGCCGCGATTCACCACTTACACCGAGCTGAATGAGAGTCTGGAACGAATTTATCAGGATACCAAGGAGCAAGTTCCGTACCGTAGACCGATGCGAAGGGATCCAACTTCTGACGAAAGGAGATCAGATAAGTTTTGTGTATTTCATGAATTAAATGGTCATAACACTAATGATTGTAGGCATCTGAAGGACGAGGTGGAAGGGCATATCAGGAACGGCATGCTCCTTCAATATGTGAGGAGGCGAGCTTCAGCGGTGGAGCCAGAGCGACCACCGTCTACATCAGCCAGGGGTGGCCCTGAACCGGGACGCCGTTTGATCATCAATTGATTGAAATAACGATGAACAAGTCGCAAGCTTCCACTAACACAATTAAATCATTTACACATGTACGAGATTGCGAACGTTCTCCAGACATGCTCTGAATGATCATTGATTATTTCGTAGTGGGAACTTACACTTTGACATCCTTGCTTTGCTTTTGTTTCATGTTGATTTGGACATTTGAACTTGGTTTGTTTTGACATTTCTGTTTTTAAGATTCATTTGTTGAATAGATATTTGATCCTGATAATTCTGAAATGGCTAAGCTACTTACACATGTACGGGGTCGCGAACGGTCCTTAGGCATGCTCTGAGATGGCGATAAACCGCCCAGACAAACGATCCTGAGACCCACGCGAACGTGAGCCTGGTATCGATAATACCAAGCCCTCCCGGGCACACTTTCTCGCCCCGAACGGCACTCGACTTCGAACAGTCACCACTCGCCACAAACGGCACTCGACTTCGAACAGTCACAACTCGCCACGAACGGCACCCGACCTCGAACGGTCACAAAAACGCCTCGAACGGCACACGATCGCGAACGGTCACAATTCGCCTCGAACAGGCACAACTCGCCTCGAACAGGCATGACTCGCCCTGAACGGCACAACTCATCTCACCTCAAATGGCTCGATCGCGAACGATCGTCATTTGAGGTCCACCACTTGACCGCGCACGGTCGCACTTCACCTCAAATGGCTCGATCCCGAACGATCGTCATTTGAAGTCAGGCGCTTAACCATAAACGGTCGCACTTCATCTCAAATATCTTGATCTCGAACGGTCGTTATTTGATGTCACATAAAACTATAACTTCCTTTGCAGGACATCAACAGGATATGAACGTCCAGCTCATGGCATTACAAAACACGCCTCCCTACCGCAAGGCATGTTTCGGGGGGCAAATGTTATCCCGCTTTTTGGCAAAGCCGTGATACCAAAGGATTGGTCGAAAACGAGAGACAATTCGCCTCAGAGATTGGTCGCATTCCACTTCACTATGGATATCGACGAATTTTGTCCGAGCCCGGATCAGGCTACAATTGATAGGACATGGCTAGAAAATCCACGAGAGTCAACGTTTCATGTTTCAAGTCAATCCGAGTTCGTATGCTCAAGATATGATGGATTCGGTATGAGAGAAATAGCCCTTGTTCGGTTCGAATCCATTGATTCGACTCCACCTGCTTCGAATCCATCACTTTGGAATACTTCGAATCCATGAAGTTCGTACCCATCCTCATGTCTCAGCTCGACTCCATCTAGTTCGACTCCATGCTACTTCGTGTCCATTACGTTCGCACCGGTCAGAAAGGAATTAGCCTCGCGTCTACCTAGTTCAAATCCACCCTCGTATGCCTTAGTTCGAATCCATCAGGTATATATTGCTTCGAATCTGTGAGAAGTGGTTTTGTTTCGAATCCATCGAGCAAGCAAGCAGTTCGACTCCATCCAAGTGGCCATGCTTCGACTCCATCAACCACGCATTGGTTCGAATCCGTCCACAAGGCCTTGGTACGAATCCATCCTTGTATGCCCTAGCTCGAACCCATCGAGGGAAAGTTTCCTCGAATCCATGTAAGTGAAGAAGCCCCGGCTCCATTCCAAAAATCGTCTTCGAATCCCCCAATTGAGGCAACCTCGAATCGATCAAATGCTTTGATCGATTCAAACGAGTACCAGTTCCATCGATTCGAAGGAAGCGTGCCTTCGAATCCAACTCTTCGGATCCATCAAATAAACGCGGCTAAAACCAAGGGTATGACCCAGAAAACTCGGAGAAAAAGGAGGATTGACCCGAAGCATATGCACCACGTCATCACTTCACGTGTAGAAGCATGGATTCGACCCTATGGATTCGAACCATATCGATTCGAACGGGTCCCTGGGGCGAAAAACTCCAACTTGAATCGATCATAACTCGAGATCTACAAGTCCAAATGCTATGAAATTTTCACAGGAGCTTGCGTATACATAGAAGAATGTCCACGCCAAGTTTCATCACGATTGGACACTTTCTTGATCGATTCGAACCAAGGGTCGAATCGATCCCAATGTGGGCCCGGATCTCCAGAATTCGGCCATGTGGGCCCCCTCACGTGCCAGAAGTGGTCTGCCGGATTTTTAGGAGAAATATCCGCCTCCTACAGCTATAAATAGAGCCCCAGGTCATTCAGAAAAGGGGATCGGAATTCTGAAGCGCCAAGACTCTACCGGATTCAATTCTACACCTTATCATCGCTGTTGCATTCAAGTTTCAGAGCTATAATCCATTGTAACTTGCTGCAACCAACGGTAATCATCAAGAGAATATCAATAAAGATAGAAAACTTCAAAGTGGACGTAGGCAAGATCGCCGAACCACTATAAATCCTGTGTCGTTTACTTGTTTTCTGCTGTTTCTGTTGAGCGTTGATCATTTTTGTTATCTACAAATTTGTAATTTGTGACTTGTGACTGCGAACGGGTGCTTTCACGACTTTTGGGTGTTTATGGTCAATTTTGACGCAAACAATATATATGATCAAGTGTTGCCTGCAAATATGTATTTCTAAACTAAATGTCTTCATAACTAAATGTCTTCACATGCAAGACCAAAGTAAGGTAAACTTGACAAAACTTGTTTATAAATTATTTGAGTTAGAAGTAATACCAGATAAAAAAAACATATCTAAAACATATATCTTCATTCATAAGCCATATAGCCTACCTTCAAATATGAAACAAAGTAACACAAGCCATATAGCCTACTTGCAAAGTAAATACCTTTACATAAATATCTATAGACAGTAAACATTGTAATAAGCATGCAAACTAATTAAGATACAAAACATATATGTATAAATAGATAGCTTCATGTACAAGGCATGTTGGCCTGCAAAATGATAGGCAACAAACAAATATCTTTATGCATAGTACAACACAATTATATACAAATATCTATGAGCAGCTAAACATAATAAGTATGTGAACATACTTGGTAAACAAAGCATTTAATGCTAATATCTCAGCCAACTTTTTTGTCAATTCAAAAATATTTACAAATCTATAAAATCAGAAACAAAATCTGATTAAAGCCAAATACAGGAGACAACAGTACCAGTTACCACCTCCCTTAAGCACTGTTATCTTGTATTTAAATGTAAACATCTGCTTTAGTTCGTTCAGTAAGCCATAATAAACCAGAGGAAACAAAAAGAAGAAAATAGGAAGTAAAATCAAAATTTAATTCAAAACCAAAAATAGGGAAGAGCACAGGCAGTTTCAACTAAAGATTTTCAAGAAAACAGAAATGGTTCTTTGTTCAACAGTATTTTGTAAGCGAGTAAACACAATTTTTAAAAGTTTAAGTTAATTAAAACCTGTTCAAATTTCATTGATAACATGGTTTGTGTATGCTTCAGTTTGCATATGATTGTATGATGTTCTGTGTTTTCTGCAGTTGGTACAGGTTGCATACTTTGTGCAAAAGCTCCAATTATCCTTATTTAAGTCATTTAGAAGATTTAATTTCTCAACAATACAAGACGTAATACTTAAATTAAGATTTTTAAAAGGGGTGATTAAACCATCTTTATAAAGTATATCACTGTAATAATGATATACAGGTAATCAAGTGATAATTGATGAAATTCGACTGTTATAAATCATTAATTCAAGATCATATTTTGAATCCTTACTAAAATTGATGATTTTTAAAACAAAAAGGGAGGTTTTTAGTGCTATAAGTCAAGGGCAGTTTGCATTTGTGAAAATATTGTATTTTTACCAATTTCTAGAGATTTAATCAACAATAAATGTTAACATTTGAACTGAAGCAAGTATAGATGTTTGTGATCTTAAGAAAAATATACGACGATTTTTCCATTGCATAAAATTTGGATATGAGATCATCATAGGGTTTTACTTCGTGTTTGCGTACATGCCAGTAAAATGTGGGGTTCGACTCCTACACGCGATCGAGTGATTCGACGCTTTGGTGGAGGATTGCTGGGGATGTTGACGAGGTGTGGTCGAGTTTTCATCACCTCTGGTGGATCGTGCTTTGGTGGCGAGACGTTTTGATTCAGAGAGGTCGTTCGCTTTTTCGTTCGAACTGCAAATTTTCGAATGCGAACTTTGAGAGGTAATTCGACTTTAGTTTTCTAGTGTTTGGGTATATTGTGATTTGCTTGCAGCCTTGGAAGTTCGGCCGGAGCCACGTGCGCCATCGTACACGTGTACGGCAGTGGTGGCGTATCGGTGTTTTGAGGGTGCACGGTCGCGAGTTAATTCTCGGGTTTTATGGGCGAGTGCTTCGTGTTTTTCCTGTATGTGTGCGTGAGTTAACTGTTGTTTTAACTCTTACTTAAGTTTAAAGTGTAAACTTAAAAAAAGGAAGAAGTATGTTGTGTACCTGGGGTTGTGACTTGGGTGGATTGGACGAGCAACTCGAAGAGATACGCGAGTTTTATTAGGGAGGTATCGGGTTCTTTGCTATCTGAAATGTAAGGTTATGTAAAGATTGATTAGTGAATAAGAGCTTCAACAAGTATTACAGTAAAGTGAATAAATGTTCAAAGTGTAAGTTAAAACCTAACTCGAGTTTTAATTATCCTAGTTAAAGTTTAACAACAGTTTAACTCGTAATTAATCATCTTAACTAACTAATTACTTTAGTTAAGGCTTAACCATGTTTTTAAAACCTTGTTAATATTCTAATTAAGTAACAAATAAAGTAAATTAACAAATAATGTTGTAGTTAGGAATATAATTGATTTCAAATTTTTAAAAGACTTAGATGTTAATTAAGTGAATAATCAATATTAATTGATTATTTTCAGAAGTAATTAAGAATAATTATTTTTAAACTGTAATTAGTAATGTATCATAAGAAATAAATGAAATTGTAATTAACCACTTATGTTAATTAATGAACGATTAATAGTTAATTAATCAAGTGATTTACCTAAGAATTAAGAAATGGTTAATGAAGTAATTAGCAGTAAATAAATAGGCAATTAAGTTTTATTTAGGTTGTTGAATAGTGATTGAGAGATGATTATTTAAGTAACTGAAGTCAAATAACTTGATTAAGAAAGTAATTAATTAAATAGTGTGAATAAAGTAATTAAGTAATTAAGCAATTAAGACATAAATATTAATTAAGAAACGATTTATTGATTAAATAATTTGAAGGGAAATAACCGATTAAACAAGGTTAAGAGATTAACTCTCAAGTAACTAAATTAATCACAATAAGAATTTAAGATGATTGCTTGTGGATGTTGTATACGTAGGATATTTGTTTGTGATGTTTATTGATGATATTCTGTGATGCTCTCTGATATGCTTTAATATACCCATGGCAATTGTGTATGATTTTTCTGTAATAAATGTTATATGAATTCAAACATTGAATTAAACTGTTTAAGTTAATTAGACAACTTGGCCTTTAAAATGGCGTTTGGATTTCGATGAGACCGGGATCGGGTTTGCTACATTACAGCGTGATAGGGGGTTCTCGCTTTGCGTTAGGTGGCGAACGGGAGACTCTTACCCCTACATGCCCCCAGGGGTAGTATAAGGCCTTGCGGGGTTGGTTGCGAGTCGAGAGGCTGGCCGTAAAAGCAAACACGAGGTATCACTGTGAGCCACAGGGGGACTGGGATGGTTGAAAAGCCTACCGGTCGTGAGCCGTTGCTGATGGTTGAAAAGCCTACATCGATCCAAATTAAACGTTAGGTCGTGAATTCTCTAGTGAAGATCGAGATGGTATTTTCAGAATGCAAGGGTTATCGTCGTTGACTCTGAGGGTGATTCCAAAATGAGTGTGACGAGATAATGCCTTCGGTTTCGTTCGAACCCGGAACGAACTTGTATGGATTGAATGCTTTCAACACATCGTCAAGAGGACGATGAGCATTCTAAGAGATATGTCTTGTAAAGGTAATCGCAGCCTCAAGCCTCATCAACCAGGAATGGCTAAAACAGGGGAGGTGCAGCAAGGTTAGGTGGGTCATGCCCAAGAAGGATGAGATATACCCCTGTCTAGATGTCCCTTTTGTTTCGGCTGTGTGGGCGGTTGGATATGCGCACCAACTGCGGGGTTATCTTGTTCGGGACTGTTCAGTAAGGAATGATTCCGGCCTTGTATTGCAGGGGAGTTAGGGTGGCTTCTCGGTACGGTGATCTAGGCCACGTACTGTGACGGGCGGTACCCTAGTTGCCCTGCCATTGTATGGGATCCAATTTCCAATAAGCGCCGTACGTTTTGATTGTGCCCAACTATGTTGGAATGTGAGATGTAAGCATTTAAACTATTTCTGTGTTTTACTTGAAAACCCTAGACACTATTATAATATCACTGAATTTCCTATAAAATGTTTTGGTTAACGTAAGGTAAAAACTTACCCATATTTATTTGTGGAAAGTCTTACGTGATACCTTTATTTTTAAATGTTATTTCAAAGTTAAACAATTTAAACCGTTTACTCATACCAGACCCATGTCTGATCCGGAGTTTATATTTTATTTTCATAAACTCTTGGGTACTCAAATTTTTACGAGTAGCCAAGTGATAGGTTTGGATTTAGATTCTGGAGGAGCTTGGAGCAGGAGTTTCTAGACGTATGTAGATATCTATCTAGTTCCGCTGTGTTAGTTGATGTGTACGGTATCTCTGATGTATATAGTGACAGATGTATGTATAACTGTCATGTGTATTGATATTGTACAACTCTGATATATGTAATCTATGTAATAGATATGCGATATATTATATTTTTTTCCGTTCCGCAGTGAAATTCTGATGTTATTGTTCTTTCTTTTCTATTCTTTTCTATTTCTATCCCTTTCTTTCTTAATGATGATACGTCTTTCTGATAGTAGAAGGGCGGGTCGTCACATGGATGAATGCTTGTCAGCATTCCTTAATCAACTAGAGCACTTGCCGATGCCAATGGTTCTTTCTAAGACAGTGGAAGGGGACGATCTTCATTTGTAATTAGTAATGTCAACCCATGCCTTGAGTGTGGCATTGGTTGGGTTGAAGATCAGATGCAGCGATCGGTGTATTATTTGAGTAATCGCATCACTGGACCAGATTCTTGAAATCCTAAATTGGAAAAGTTGGTGTACTTTTTGTTCATAGCATCTCAAAAGCTAAGGCTCTATTTACCATCCCACCATATATGGGTGTTGACAAACCAACCATTAAGGCTGGTCCTACATTGACATGACACCTCAGGATGACTGAAAAAGTGGAAATGATAACAAATATGAGAAGCTAAACCCCTTCAATTTAGGAGTAATAAAGCTCTCTTAAACATGTAGATTCAACATAATTTACTCATTTATGTTCTCTTTTTGTACTTAATGGAAAGTTGCATGTTGATGTAAGTTTATTAATGAATTTGATAGTCTATGATGTTAATCACATATATGCTATTCTTACTAAAATAAACTCAATTTACATCATAATCTAACTAATTGATTTTGATAATGGAAGTGGATTTAGAATCAAAATTTTATGGTTTATGTTACTTATTCAATAGTAAATAAGCTATGCGTAAAATAGATTTTATTTTTTATTTTATTGTAATTTTCATGAGAGTTAAGAAGTGGTTTAGTGGGTGCGTTATAGTTTGATGGTTTATGTTGGGTTAATTAATAGTACAAATAGGTCATACTTATGATAACACATCAACTAAATTCACAAATGATAAAAAAAAAGATCATAATTTTATGTTGTGTTGATTTATGTGATCATGAGAGTGGATGTATCTCTAAATTGTCTTTTAATCTCATAGTTTTCATTCACTTTTGTAGTAGTTAGTTTTTGCAATTTTTTGTAGTTATCAACACTTTCAAATCTTGGTTTAATTTGATTAAGTAGAATTTTTAATCAACACAATTCACTACGGATCGACCCGTACTCGCCATGTACTAAAATTATATGTCGTATGTTTGCTGTTATTTTTAATTCAAATTTTTCGGTTGTTTTTCTAATCCGATGGAAAACTAGCCGTTGAACAAATTTTTGGCGCCATTGTCGGGGAATTAATATTATTTTAATTTCTATTCTTCAAACTATTTGTTGTTTGATTTTATTGTATGTTTGTTTGCATTTTAAGAAAAAATTTGTTGTTCATGTGTTTGTTGTGTGATTTTTTCTTTCATTGTTGTTGTTCTATTTTTATTTGCATTTGCATTTGCATTCCTATTTTAATACACACACTCTTTTTCTTCTTTTGCTTGCATTTAGAAAAAAAATACAAAAAAAAATAACTTTTTTTACAGTGCACAACTGTGCACACATCTAACTTCAGCTACCCTACATCCTCGTTGTTGCCATTACAAACCCCTTTGCTACTTCCACACCACATCACACTGACCACCATCAACCCCCGCTATACTTCCTCTATGTGACAGCCTGTGCACCAAAACTATGCACAAAATTGTGCACACACTCGAAAACTACACACCATAAACATCCCCTATTCACAGTTCATCAACAACATGACCACTGCCTTAATAGTCATCTCCATTCAACTGGACAAACCCTATACTGCTACATCTCTGCCCCTTCTTCCATTGACCATCAAATACAACAGACCTTAATTCAATAACCCACTACTCCTTCAACACACTGCACATTCTCTGATCACCCTGCACAAACTTCAAAACCATCATCTCATGATGGCTCCAACTTCTTGATCAATATACATCAACCTCCAAAACTTCATAACTGCCTCACCATCCTCCCAGACCAACCATCACTCCAGCCATCTTTCTGCAGCAGTTATACCTCCCATACGTCCATCACCCTCTACCACCGTTAACTGCCTATACCATAAATCATTGCTTCAACATGATCTGCTCCAACCATATACCAAACACCCCTTGCCACCAACTTCCCACATCCATCCCATCTGCTCCATACAAGAACTACCTGTGATAACCCTGATTTTTGTGAAGTAATTACATGATTTAAATTAGTTTAAGTTTGTTTAAAAATTGCATTGAAAAATATATATATATATATATATATATATAAATAGGAATGGAAACTGTTTTATAAGTGTATGGTTTAAACATGAATGTGTGTACAAGATAGTGCACACATATGCACACATTTCTTTTTTTCTGTGTAATAAAAATAGGCAGCAATCAATATATATATATATATATATATATATATATATATATATATATTAGAATAAATAACTACAAATACCTATGTATGCAGACATGATTACGTCTTTAATAAGTTTGGCATAAAAGAAAATAAATATAGATAGAAATAATGAATACATGCAGAAAAATATTAGGTACTTAAAATTATTTAAGAAAAAAAAGAGAAAAAGAAGACTTAGGCAAAATAAGTTCACATGTGTTATATAAGTGCACATGCAAGCATTTGCTGGTAGGAAACAAAATTGCATGGAAATGGCATGAACCTTTAAGCAAGCATTTTATCTATTTCCAACAGTCTTTTTATTGGGGAAAACAAGGAGTCATGCATATAACATGACCGGGGTAAGATTAAAAGAATAAGGCATATTTCTGAAAAATATAACCACGACCACATACCCTTTTTCTCTTGAATTCAAATGAGAGGTAGATCATTTTATATAGGGTAAAACTGACATTGAGTAATTTCATTAAACCCTAGTAGCAGCCAGGGTTCTATATATGGAGGCTTAGTGTAGTGAGATCATCCATATTTGCTCTTCATCACTTAAAAAAAACATAAGTCAATAAAAAATGAGGAGCACCGGCCATTAGAGTAAGAAGAAGGCAGAAGACCCAAAAGAATGAAAAGACTTAGGAAAAGAGGAATTAAGGTGAGTAACCTCACTGGAAACTTTGGCATTAAGTCCTGAATATTGAGGCAGCCTAATTGAATTTATATTTCGCTTTTGCAAGCTATGTTCATTTTTATGATTTGATGACTTTGGTATGTTAATGATCTGCTTAAGTGGAAAATATTTTATAGTAATCTATCTAGTATAAAAGAGTCATGGATTTTATGTTTAAATATGTTTATCTGTGGTATGGTTTAACTTTGAGATGAAGTAGTTTTATTTATGGGATTTCTATATACAATTATTTATTAAAAACCCAGGATTTATGTTGTAAATATATGATATAAAATGAAAGAAAATGTGGGGCTGCAACATTGTGTTGTTTCTTATGTCTCATATTAATTGAAATAAAGAAAAATGCAGAAGTGCAATGTTATACATGTGCTGAGCTTCTATGTTTTATGAACCATCCAAATCAAAGCTTATACTTGTGGTTTAGCCAGAACTTAAAGATTAATTAAGGATCTGATTGAACCAAAGGTAAAAGGGAGGCAACTAGAAAAAACTACCTATAACCATATGTTTATAACTTGATCCATTGAAACCCATGGACAAAATAATATATACTCTGAGAACTCACATCTGTTTGCATGATTAAATGCTTGTTTATGAGAACCTGACTTACCAATCTCTGGATGAATGTATGTTGGCTGAATGTTTGTTTCTCTGATTAAAATATGATATGCAAATGGTTAGCACAGTAATGAAAAGGGGAAAATAACACTTAGTAATTTAACTAGGGACTTTTGGATCTTAGGGCTACAAAATATGGCTTGGCAAGGTGAATATTGCAAGCTCACACATGGTATGTTTATACCCAAGGGCCTGAGTGTGCTGGGTTAACAGAGAGATGTCCCAAACAGTGTGTGGTTTAAACAAAAGAAAGTAGCTAAAGGCCATATTACACTTGATAGTGAACAATAGAAACAGGTTCAGGTGAGGGCTTGGGTAAAATCCCTGATGGCCAATAACTTGGTAGAAAAGTCTTGAAAGTTTGATTGATGAATGTGTTGATTGGTTTATGATGTTCATAGATGAATCTTATGATTATTATCACTGAAATAAACCATTGATCTATGCAAAAATTTGTTATGCACTAATTTATATACACATATCTCACAGAAACATGCACCACGGTAGTAGTGAATTTTCTTTTCCCATTTAAAGTTATTTGAATATGAATAAGGGTCATATAGAATCACGTTTTCAGTTAGATTACTCATACCAGACTTTAGTCTGACCCTAGTGTGTTTATTCACCCTTGGGTGTCTCATATTCATATGGGACAGTTCATGGTGACTTTGCAGGGAAATAGGAGTTTCCTTGATCAGGCTTTGAATGATTTAGCTGCTTAAGGAATTGGATACAATATTTAAAGATTTTCTGAAGTTAAAATAGATGTTTATGACAAATTTATGTTTAGATATGTTGCTTAAGTTGCTTAGAAAAACTAATGTATTGTTATCTACTATTTTGTAAGTATTGAATTTAACTATGTTTGAGCTGGAACCTATGTGTTTGGTTTTGCAAATGTTTTACTAAGTAATGAAGCTTTTAAGCTTTCAGAATAATTCATTTATAATGATACAAAACCAGAGATTGTAAGGATGTATCAATTGAGTGAACAATCAGGTATTTGACTTAAGAAAGTCCATGTTTAAGTTGAAAAATATGGTAGAGAAAGAAAAATAAAAAGATAGAGTTTTGAGTTGCTTTAAAAAGGAAACAAAATGACATATGTTTTGTTTAAGAAAAAGTGCAGACTAAACAAGGCTAACATGACCATTTCACTGAGCCTGGGTTAAGCCAGCACTAAAAAAAAAGTTTCAAACTCGATTTTCAGTAAAGTTTGATAACCCAAATATAGGGTAGAAATATAGGTAGACACGGATATTTTTAAGTTAACAATTATCTTAAAAATTAGGCACTAAAATCTTCCAGTGAATATACATGCACTGGAACATGCACACACATGCACCATCAAAAGCGCAGTTCATACAGTAATAAAAATCATGGGAAATACGTATAAAATGCTAAGATTTTGAAGGCATGAAATCAATGGTTATGTAATGATTTGAGTGTGCCTAGAAAACCTGTTTTTAGAAACATTTTTGCTATGTGGGGAATTACTTAAGGATCCCCAAACATATTTTCTACTTCCAAACTTCTGTACTCTGGTTTAAATAGAAAGTAATATAAATATATATCTTCATATATGTAAGTTTAAGATAATTCGAGCACAACAATATGTACTGGCATTAAGATCTTGGATAGAAGAAAAATTAGAGAATAATATTCTCTTGATTAGATGACCACTGCATAAAAAAATTTTGGGTCATCTCATTTGGTATCAGAGCTATGTTGTTAAATGACATTGCAAAATTTTGTATGAACTTGTTTGCATTCGATGTATGGAAGTGTTGACTGCTTTGGATGCTTTGTTTTGTTAGTGCTTATACTACTAATATCTATTATAACTGAATAGGGATAGATTGAAATGAATTAATCTATAAAATATTAGGCAAAAATGGATTAACCTAAGTGTCATATCCATAGAGCTATGGTAGGACCCAGACATCAAAATGTAGGAGCAAGTGAACCACCCATGGTTAATGTGTAAGAATTCATGAGAGCCACAAGGGATGGGGTAGGCAACAGGCAGGAAAATCCACATGAGCAACTTTCCAAACTACTCAAAACTTTTACCAACCTTAGAGGCAAAACTTTTGATGGCACAGAAGGAGTTATGGGAGTTCAAAATTGGCTCGGAATTTTGGACAAAATCTTTGCAGACATGCAAGTTGAAGACCAAAGGAAGAGGCAAATTGCATCCAAGCAATTAAGAGGAGCATCTTTGGATTGGTGGGAGGTTATCATAGCTGGAAGACCTGAAGGAGAAGTGACATGGGATCAATTTAAAGCAATGCTGGAAGGTAGGTTTGTCCCTGCATCAGCCAAGGAGTCTTTGCTAGAAGAATTCATCAAATTAAGGCAAGGAACTATGAATGTCACTGAGTATACTCAGAAGTTTGAATCATTGGCAAAGTATGGTGCAGTACTCATTACTACTAAGGAAGCTAAGAATGGAAGATATATTCAAGGGCTAAACCCTAGCCTTAGTAGAGCCATGCTACCATACAAGGACAAGACTTTTGATCAAGTTTTGGACTTTACTTTGAGCATTGAACAACATGATAAGGCCAGAGAGAATTTCAGGGAATTCAAGAATAGCCAAAATAAGAAAGGAAATAGCAAATTTCACCCTTATGATAAGAAGAAAGTAAACACAGCTTCCACCAAGAAACCAGAAGAAGCCAATGCTGTTGAAATTAAAAAGAAGATTACTTGTTATAACTGTGGCCAAGAGGGGCATATGAAGAATAGGTGCATAAATGTTAAGCCAGCATCCTTCAAATGTTACCATTGTGGGAGGGAAGGTCACATAAAGAGGAATTGTCCAGATTTTAAGCAAGGAAAATTAGGGGCTTTGGAAGGAAAAGGCAAGGCAACTGAGGGATCAAATGTGGAGAATCATGGCCAAGTTGAAGGTACTTTGCTTATTCATTCAATACCTTTTGCAGTAGTGTATGATACTGGGGCTACACACTCATTGATCTCCCATGATATTGCACAACAATTAAAATTGAATTGTATGATTGTTGATAAGCCACTATTTATAAGAAGCCCTATAGGTAGCTCATGTGTTCTGGGTATGATGTGTATGCAACTAGGGTTAGATATAACGGGACATGTGTTTAACTCAAACCTATATGTATTGCAATATCCGGGCATAGGAGTTATTCTAGGAGTTGATTGGTTGAGTAAATATAAGGCTATCATAAATATGGAGACATCTACCATATCATTGAAATTTCTGATGGAAAAAGGGTAGTTGTTCTTTGTGAGGCAAACAAGAATAGAAATATGGCCAGCCTTTTTATATTTTCTAGTGAAAAACCCATGCATGCATTAGAAGAAATCCCCATAGTGAATCAATATATTGATGTGTTTGGTGAAGTTAGGGGAGTTCCAAACCACAGACCAATTGAGTTTTCAATCAGGATAATTCCAGGAGCTAGCCCAGTGGTTAAAAGACCAACCAAAATCGGGCCTAAGGAGTTGATAGAATTGAAAAAGAATTTGGTTGAATTAGAAGAAAAAGGCTTTATTAGACCCAGTAGCTCATCATGGGGAGCACCAGTAGTCTTTGTGAAGAAACAAGATGGATCCCTTAGGTTATGTATTGACTATAGGGAATTAAATAAAGTCACAGTTAAAAACAAATACCCCTTACCAAGAATTGATGATCTCTTTGATCAATTGAGTGGTGAAAAAATATTTTCTAGGCTTGATTTATCTTCAGGCTTTCATCAAATGAAAGTAGAAGAGGAAAGCATTAAGTGTACAGCCTTTAACACAAGATATGGACTTTATGAATTTTTAGTAATGCCATTTGGCTTGACAAATGCTCCTTCCTATTTGTTGATTTGATGAATATGATTTTTAGAGAATATTTGGACAAATTTGTATTGATATTTATTGATGACATACTAATTTATTCTAAGTCAGTTAGAGAGCATGAAAATCATTTGCATATGGTATTCAAGAAACTGAGGCAAGAAGACTTGAAAGCAAAATTTTCAAAATGCACTTTTTGGCAAAATGAAGTGAATTTTCTAGGCCACATTATATCAGAAAAAGGAATATCTGTGGATCCCAATAAGGTCATTGCAGTGCAAGCTTGGAAAAGACCTACCAATGTCACTGAGGTCAGGTCATTCATGGGAATGGTTGATTATTATAAAAGATTTTGCAAAAATTTCAATCCCATTAACCAGATTGACTAGGAAAAATCAAATGTTTACTTGGACTGAAGAGTGTGAGAAAGCCTTTGGGAAATTAAAGGAAGCACTAGTGCAAGCTCCAGTCCTCAAAGTACCTGAAGGGAGTGAAAACTTGGTAGTGTATACTGATGCAAGTGGACAAGGACTTGGGGCAGTATTGATGCAACAACATCAAGTGATAGCTTATGCTTCTAGGCAGTTGAAACCAAGTGAGGTAAGATGTGCTACTCATGACCTTGAATTGGCTGCTATAGTGTATGCTCTTAAGCTGTGGAGACACTACTTGTTAGGGGCAAAATTTGAAGTTTATACAGACCATAGATCACTTAAATATTTATTTTCACAAAAAGAATTAAATATGAGGCAGCAAAGGTAGATTGAACTCCTATCCTCATATGACTTTGAAATATTATATACCCCTGGTAAGGCTAACAAAGTAGCAGATGCCCTAAGTAGACAACATGCTAACGTGGCTAGATTAATGATAGAAGAGTTTAACACTTTATCATTGTTAATTGATTTAGAGATAGAAAGTGATAATGTAGAGAACATGGGCCTATGCAGTGAGAATGTAGAAATGGGAAAATTAAGCTTTATCACTTTGGGGTCAGAATTGAAAAACAAAGTTGTAAAGTTACAAGACCAAGATCCATTTTTGTTTGAAAAGAAAACTCAGATATTAAATGGTGAGGCAGTGGCAGGTTTTCAGCTGAATGATCAAGACCATTTGAAGAAAGGAAAAAGAATATGTGTTCCAACCATTGATGAGTTGAAGCAAGAAATCTTGGATGCTTACCACAAAAGAAAATACACTATACACCCAGGAAGCACAAGAATGTATCACAACCTCAAGAGGGATTATTGGTGGAGTGGTATGAAGAGTGCAGTGGCAACCTATGTATCTATATGTATGGTTTGCCAACAGGTGAAAGCTGAGTATCAAAAACCCTTAGGGATGCTTCAACCTTTGCAAATACCACAGTGGAAATGGGAGGATATATCAATGGACTTCATTGATGGTTTGCCTAGAACTAGGAGGGGAAATGTTAGTATTTAGGTAGTGGTTGATAGGTTAACCAAGTCAGCCCACTTTATACCAGTTAAGTCAGAAAGAAATGCATGTACTCTAGCCCAGTTGTTTATCAAAGAAGTGGTTAGACTACATGGTATACCAAAGACTATAGTAAGTGATAGAGATACCATCTTCGCTTCAAAATTCTGGTAGAGTTTTCACAAGGCAATGGAGATTGATTTATGCTTAAGCACAGCATACCATCCTCAATCTGATGGTCAAACAGAAATTGTGAACAAATTGCTTGAAGACATGTTGAGAGCTTGTGTATTGGATTAGGGAGGAAGTTGGGAGGATCATACCTTTTGATATACTAATGAATGTTTTGATTGAAAATTACATTGTGATTTTTCTTTTGATATGCCTAGAGTTTAATCAAATGATTGACTTGAGAATGGTTTGAGATCAGAAAAGTTGATTTTCTGGATTAATGATATTTTAGTTAAGTATGGAAGAATTGTGGGACACAAATCCTAAAAGGAGGGGTATATGTGATAACCCTGATTTTTGTGAAGTAATTACATGATTTAAATTAGTTTAAGTTTGTTTAAAAATTGCATTGAATATATATATATATATATATATATATATATAGGAATGGAAACTGTTTTGTAAGTGTATGGTTTAAACATGAATGTGTGTACAAGATAGTGCACACATATGCACACATTTCTTTTTTTTCTGTGTAACAAAAATAGGCAGCAATCAATATATATATATATATATATATATATATATATATATTAGAATAAATAAACTACAAATACGTATGTCTGCAGAAATGATTATGTCTTTAATAAGTTTGGCATAAAAGAAAATAAATATAAGCAGAAATAATGAACACATGCAGAAAAATATTAGACACTTAAAATTATTTAAGAAAAAAAAAGAGAAAAAGAAGACTTAGGCAAAATAAGTTCACATGTGTTATATAAGTGCACAGGCAAGCATTTGCTGGTAGGAAACAAAAATTGCATGGAAATGGCATGAACCTTTGAGCAAGCATTTTATCTATTTCCAGCAATCTTTTTATTGGGGAAAACAAGAAGTCATGCATATAACATGACCGGGGTAAGATTAAAAGAATAAGGCTTATTTCTGAAAAATATAACCAGGACCACAAACCCTTTTTCTCTTGAATTCAAATGAGAGGTAGATCATGTTATATAGGGTAAAACTGACATTGAGTAATTTCGTTAAACCCTAGTAGCAGCCAGGGTTTTATATATGGAGGCTTAGTGTAGTGAGATCATCCATATTTGCTCTTCATCACTTAAAAATTAAAAAATTAAAAACATAAGTAAAAAAAAATGAGGAGCACCGGCCATTAGAGTAAGAAGAAGGCAGAAGACCCAAAAGAAAGAAAAGACTTAGGAAAAGAGGAATTAAGGTGAGTAATCTCACTGGAAACTTTGGCATTAAGTCCTGAATATTGAGGCAGCCTAATTGAATTTATATTTCACTTTTGCAAGCTATGTTCATTTTTATGATTTGATGACTTTGGTGTGTTAATGATCTGCTTAAGTGAAAAATCTTTTCTAGTAATCTATCCAGTATAAAAGAGTCATGGATTTCATGTTTAAATATGTTTATCTGTGGTATGGTTTAACTTTGAGATGAAGTAGTTTTATTTATGGGATTTCTTTATGCAATTATTTATTTAAAACCCAGGATTTATGTTGTAAATATATGATCTAAAATGAAAGAAAATGTGGGGCTGCAACATTGTGTTGTTGCTTATGTCTCATATTAATTGAAATAAAGAAAAATGCAGAAGTGTTATACATGGGCTGAGCTTCTATGTTTTATGAACCATCCAAATCAAAGCTTATACTTGTGGTTTAGTTAGAACTTAAAGATTAATAAGGATCTGATTGAACCAGAGGTAAAAGGGAGGAAACCAGAAAAAACTACCTATAACCATATGTTTATAACTTGATCCATTGAAACCCATGGACAAAATAATATATACTCTAAGAACTCACATCTGTTTGCATGATTAAATGCTTGTTTATGATCACCTGACTTACCAATCTCTAGATGAATGTATGTTGGCTGAATGTTTGTTTCTCTGATTAAAATATGATATGCAGATGGTTAGCACAGTAATGAAAAGGGGAAAAATAACACTTAGTAATTTAACTAGGGACTTTTGGATCTTAGGGCTACAAAATATGGCTTGGCAAGGTGAATATTGCAAGCTCACACATGGTATGTTTATACCCAAGGGCCTGAGTGTGCTGGGTTAACAGCGAGATGTCCCAGGCAGTGTGTGGTTTAAACAAGAGAAAGTAGCTAAAGGCCATATTACACTTGATAGTGAACAATAGAAACAGGTTCAGGTGAGGGCTTGGGTAAAATCCCTGATGGCCAATAACTTGGTAGAAAAGTCTTGAAAGTTTGATTGATGAATGTGTTGATTGGTTTATGATGTTCATAGATGAATCTTATTATTATTATCACTGAAATAAACCATTGATCTATGCAAAAATTTGTTGTGCACTAATTTATATGCATATATCTCACAGAAACCTGCACCAGGGTAGTAGTGAATTTTCTTTACCCATTTAAAGTTATTTGAATATGAATAAGGGTCATATAAAATCATGTTTTCAGCTAGATTACTCATACCATACTTTAGTCTGACCCTAGTGTGTTTATTCACCCTTGGGTGTCTCATATTCATATGGGACAGTTCATGGTGACTTTGCAGGGAAATAGGAGTTTCCTTGATCAGGTTTTGGATGATTTAGCTGCTTAAGGAATTGGATACAATATTTAAAGATTTGCTGAAGTTAAAATAGATGTTTATGCCAAATTTATGTTAAGCTATGTTGTTTAAGTTGCTTAGAAAAAATAATGTATTGTTATCTACTGTTTTGTAAGTATTGAATTTAAATATGTTTCAGCGGGAACTTATGTGTTTGGTTTTGCAAATGTTTTACTAAGTAATGAAGCTTTTAAGCTTTCAGAATAATTCATTTATAATGATAGAAAACCAGAGATTGTAAGGATGTATCAATTGAGTGAACAATCAGGTATTTGACTTAAGAAAATCCATGTTTAAGTTGAAAAATCTGGTAAAGAAAGAAAAAGAAAAAGAGAGAGTTTTGAGTTGCTTTAAAAAGGAAACAAAATGACATATGTTTTGTTTAAGAATAAGTGCAGACTAAACAAGGCTAACATGACCATTTCACTGAGCCTGGGTTAAGCCAGCACTAAAAAAAAAGTTTCAAACTCAATTTTCAGTAAAGTTTGATGACCCAAATATAGGGTAGACACAGTTATTTTTAGGTTAACAATTATCTTAAAAATTAGGCACTAAAATCTTCCAGTGAATATACATGCACTGGAACATGCACACACATGCACCATCAAAAGCTCAGTTCATACAGCAATAAAAATCATGGGAAATACATATAAAATGCTATGATTTTGAAGGCATGAAATCAATGGTTATGTAATGATTTAAGTGTGCCCTGAAAATCTGTTTTTAGAAATATTTTTGCTATGTGGGGAATTACTTAAGGATCCCCAAATAGATTTTCTACTTCCAAACTTTTGTTCTCTGCTTTAAATAGAAAGTAATATAAATATATATCTTCATATATGTAAGTTTAAGATAATTCGAGCACAACAATATTTTTATATTGGTATTAAGATCCTGGATGGAAGAAAAATTAGAGAATAATATGCTCTTGATTAGATGACCACTGCATAAAAAAAAAGAAAAAAAGAATTTTTTTGGGTCATCTCACTACCACTACATAACCCTCCTCTCATCACTGCCTATGCACAACCCTTAGCCAAACCAATTTCTACTTGCAAACAACAAACAATAAACCTCATTCACTTCACCTTTTCGTACAACAAACAGTACCATACTTGCCACCACAACTGTTGCCACACCATAGTGCCATTCATATAAAAGAAACTGCTTCCAACCCATCAATCCCCACCAGACATCAACCATCTACTGCACTTCACCACCGACCCCCTTCTGCCAAGCTACTGTGCATACAACTAACCATATCACTTCCCAAATATCCATCACCAGATTGCTATATCAATAGTAAACCACCACAGTCATTCCTAACATCAATTTCATCCCCTTCACTACCAGTAGAAAAAACTACCATTCAAATAATACACCCTGCCTTCCAGACCATATCATTACTTCCGCCTACACTGTTACATCAGCCTATATCCCAACATTGCCTACTGCCAACTATATCTCCTTTACATATATCCATTTCAACCATATTGCATCAGCTACCATTACTAATCACCACCACAACCCAGTCAAACCCCATCCCTCTGCAAGTCTAACTGCAATCACTAAACTTCCAGTTACATCACACTTCAACCTAAACCTCTTCATTAGCCCAAACTACATCAATACTACATCACCTATCAGTAGCAACTGCTACACTGTCATAGCTTCACTACTTACACAATCCACATTCACCTGTTGCATAACTGATGTGCTGCCACTATTATCTATCACCTCTGTGCACTGTCCACAAGCACAACCAAAACCACTTTACAACTTCAACCTTTCTCTGTCAAACTGTCAATCTCCACTTCCATTAACATAACAACCACCATTGCCTCTACTGCCACATCCCATACACTTCACCCCAACATACTGCCTTGATCAATATACTACCCAATTTTCACAACAAATCATCACCACAACAGCACATTCTCTCCCACACTTCTTTCATCAAACCCTGCCTTCCTATCTGACATACAACATCACAGCAGCCATTACTTCTGCCCATTCAGCCACTGCCCACCTTTCCTTGTCAACTACTACAGACTACCTCATTACCAACCCAAAGCTGCAATCACCACATACTCCAAATTCAACCTACAAAAAACTCAAAGCACCTACCTGAACCACAAAACTGAATCACCCAGTACACAAATCACCAAACCAAATCGCGACCTAAACCCCCCTTTCGACGATCGAATCGCCAACCTTTCACTAAAAATTTGGGAATTGGAGTCGAACTTTGGTTGTGAATGTTGATGATTTGAAAAATTCGTTATCCTTTACTATAAGACAATTGAAGATCAAATTTTGTTTTTTTGGTATCAGAGATAAGCGTGGGTCTTGGTTTCTTTTTAGCCCGGTCTTGTAGGCTTGAATTCTATTTTTTATAGTTTGTTTCCTTTTGTTTTAATTTTCTTAGTTTTCTTTGTTATAAAAAAATGTTGTTTTCAATTAGTTTTAATTTATTCTGTTTTTCTTTGTTTTAGTTACTTCTTCGATATATTTTTTGAAAAAAAATTTACAATATATATACATATATTGTTTGTCTTTGTTTTCATTTGACTTTTGTTTTTTATATTTTTTTATATATAGTAATAAAAATTAGAAAACTTTATATATCTTGTTCGAAATTTTAGCTTACCAAAGTAGATTAGGAGAAGAACCGCTTGCCAAAAAATAACAGCTTGCTTACTTACAAAAAATTTGCTGCATTAAAGTAATCGCAAATAATTCTGCACGGTTTAGTTTCGTGCTCATATCATTTATTTTTATTTTTGTTGCATTGTTGGATTCTGGAATTATATAAAAAAAATTCAAAAACAAAAACAAAACTTCATTCGTAGTTGCATCGTTAACTCGTAGTTGCATCGTTAACTCACGTTTAATTCTAGTTTTGCATTCATCTCATCTTATTTTCTTTTTTTAAGGGCAATACCCAAACCACATAAGGTGGGGGATTTCATCATCCCTTCCTTGTCCTACAAATTGTATTTCATCTTAGAAATTTGCAAATAATAACGATTAGACATCGGGCTTAAGGGTGTCACGAGCTCACCTAAGGCTTAATTGTATATTGAAATGTTGTCCACTTTCGACAATCTAATTTCTTAGTGTTTAGGCTATGGCAGAGCAATAACCATTTATAAATACTACGGTGATTCGTAAATATTATAGTAGTTGTTTCTCTGAAGATACTTAAACTTTCGGTTGCATTGCTGCAGTTATTCGTCGTGCACCGATAAATCACATTTGTTACCTGGTTGAGAACATCTTGTTGGATTAAGACAAACTGTGATTATACAATTTTGGCTTATGAGCTATTTAGGACAGCAAGTTTGTAATTAAGTCATTTGCATTCATTTATTTGCATTAGTTTATGCATATTTAAAAAAAATTCAAACTCCAATTTTTTTTAATTTTTTTTGTAAATTCTCCTTAACTTAGTTTTTTTAAAAAAATTCCTTTGAAATCTTTTCAATCAAAATCAAAAATCCAATAAAAAAATTTAAAGATTTATTTCAGAAAAACAAAAATTCAAAAAAAAATAAAAAACAAAAATTTTGAAAAATTCAAAAGAAAAATTAAATTTCCTCTTTTAAAAATAAATTCTATTGGGTAAATACTTTTCCTTTAAAAATAAAAATTCCAAAATAAAAAAAGAGATTTTTGAAAATGTCTAAATTTTCTTACTCGTCGGAATTTTACAGTAGTGGTGAAAATCAATATAATTCATATAATTTCACACGAAAAACTTATGGATAATTCAGTAACAACTATTATACAAACAATTTGAATTTTATGTAGGATCGATTTCACCCTAGAGGGGGGGTGAATAGGGAGATATTATTAATTATAAAAATTTATTGCGGAAGTTTGTATAAAATAATCTCAACACAGATATATCAAAATAATAGCAGCGCAGATAATAGCAGAATAGTAAATGCAGAAATAGAACGACATAGAATTTACCCAACATCGGCAAAACCCTGCCTACGTGTTACCCCCAAGATTTCTACTAGAAATTAAGCAGTCAAACACTTACGTAAATTCGCGACAACCCTATCGATTAGCCTTAACTCTACGTTCAAAAGCCTGCCACAACTCAGCCACTGAGTTGTGAATACTCGAACTACACCGCCGTAGTTCGTCCCATAGTCACACACTAGACAATACACAAGTTTAAACGGAAAAATACAATTTAAAGCAATTTAAATACAAAACCCTAATTTTAAATTATACTAAAGCCTTTATTAAAAAACAAGGCTGGCCCTTTTATTTCTTTTATTTCGGCCTTGTTCCTTTGCTTTGTAAAAATGTCGGCCGTGTTCCTTTGCTCGTTCCTCTTTGCTTGAAATTAGGGTTTTGGGAAAAATTGAAGCTGCCGTCTCCAATTGCTCGGTCGAATGATGATCTACGTGCTTCCTTTGTCGATCGATCGAGTTCGTCTACAGTGGTATGTGAATTATTCTTTTTGCTTTTTTGCTTTACTGGTTGATATTGGTAGGATCCTTCTCCTTTAGGTGATGTGCTCGGGTTTGGGTCATAATGGAACAGGTAACAATGGAGTTTCAGATTCAAGAGGTGACGGGTTGAAGAAGGGGAAGGTGGTGATGATTTAATAGAAAGAATGAATACAAACAGAAGTAGGTGAAAGAAGAATAAGAATAAATGAGCAATGCATAGACACGGGTAAAAGAAAAATGATTTTTAGTAATTTCCTTCATTTTTATATGTACATTTTTTGATTCATATTTATACGTTCTCAGGTTGGACTCAATCAAAGTAGACTCAATCAAACTAGCCGTTGGTGATGACATCTCATCATATATTGATCACAACTTAAGCAAATCAAATAAGCAATAGTCTTCAGTTATGCACGCGCACACATGCACACGGTGCAAATCTTCTATCCTTCTTTATTTACTTGTCAGTGATGGTTTCTTCATGATTCTGATCACCCATTAAGTCTTCAGAGATCTTCATGTTGGACCCATACTGATGGGAAGATGAATTTTCCAGAGTTTTCAAATCTGTTTGATGAAATGCATTAATCAATTGATGATGACATAGTGTTTGCTGAAATGTCGGCATGTAACATATCCCCTCCCCTTTAAGAATGGACCTTGCCTCAAGGTCCAGAGTAGGAAAACGCTTAATCACATCCCAATAATCTTCCCAAGTGGAATCTAAAATGGGTTTGTTCCACCATTTGATAAGTGCTTGAGTCACAGGTTTATTATTTCTTGGTATCAATCTTCGATCAAGTATTTGTTCTGACTCATCAACTAATTCATCCGTATACGATGGAAGTTCTTGTTGTAAGATGATATGTGAACCAACTCATTTCTTCAACTGGGATATATGAAAGACATGATGGATTTGAGAGTCAGTAGGTAGGTCTAATTTATATGCAACTTCTCCTATACGTTTAATGATTTTGAAAGGACCATAATATTTCGGAGATAATTTAGTTGTCTTAGTAGAACTGACCGAGATTTGTCTATATGGCTGCAGTTTCAAGTAGACTCAGTCATCAATAGAGAATGATCTTTCTGTTCATTTTTGATTTGCAAATTTTTTCATCCTTTCTTGAGTAAGAGCAAGGCTATCCTTTAAGAACTGCATAATATTGCCTCTAGAAAAAAGATGCAGTTCAACTTACTCTACTCTGGCAGTATGAGGAATATATGATAAGAGAGTGGGTGGTGGTTTTCCATACAAAATTTCATAAGGGGTTAAATTGGTAGATTGTTTCCATGAAGTATTAAACCAGAATTCAGCAAGGGTTAACCACTTTGTCCATTCAGTAGGCTGATGTGATATAAAACAGCGCAGGTATTTCCCTAAAATCTAGTTAGTAGCTTCCGACTGACCATCTATTTATGGATGATACGCTGAGCTATATTTGAGTATGCATCCTTGAAGATTGAATAATTCAGTCCAAAAATTACTTAAGAATATAGAATCCCTGTCATTAATGATTGATTTAGGCATACCATATAATTTAAATATCCCATCAAAAAATACCTTGGCCACTTGCTTTGCAGTATATGGATGTGAGAGGGAGAAAAAGTGTGCATACTTTGATAACCGATCAACCACAACATATATAACAGTGGCATTATTACTTTTTGGTAAATGAGTGATAAAGTCCGTAGTGATGTCTGCCTAAACACTGTCTGGAGTTGGCAGCAGTTGAAGAAGTCTTGGGTATTTTATATTTTCACTTTTGGATCGTTGACAAATATCACAATCTCGAATATACTTCTCAACTGATTTTTTTCATGCCTCCAGAAAAATACTTTCTTAATTTTCTTGAGAGTTTTTTTAACACCAGAATGGCCTCCTAGTGGTGAAGATTGAAATTCAAAGAGAATGATATTTATTAGAGAAGCATTGGTAGGGTCTAAGAGGATTCTTCCTTTATAAAAGATTAAATCATCAAGTAATTTATACTTATTTGTGTCCAAGCCTCCTTGTAGAATTTGTACTTTTTTAATTTCATAAATTGGAGATTGATTTACTTCTCTTCGAAGTTCCAAAATCCAGTCAGGTTAAGCTGTAGTTAGTGCTGTTAGCTGTGGTTGATCATGAATTCTTGATAAACTATCAGCTATAATATTTTCCTTGCCTTTTTTATACTCTACTTGATAGTCATATCCATGCAGCTTTGCTAGCCATTTTCCTTGAATACCAACTGTTAATTTTTAGGATAATAAATGTTGTAAGCTCGGTGAGAATTATAAATTTTCTGCCTAGTAGATATTGAGACCACTTTTTGGTTGCTAAGATTAATGCCAGTAGCTCTTTCTCATAAGTAGATAAGAGTAAATTTCTTCCTTGAAGAGGTTGACTAATAAATGCAATAGGTTTGTTGCTTTGTAAGAGAACGGCTCCAATCTGCAGCCACTTACATCACATTTAATAATAAAGTCTTTGGAGAAATCAGGCAGTGATAAAATAGGAGGGCTAATGAGACATGATTTTAATTTGTAAATAGTATCTGTTGCTTCTGGTGTCCATAGGAATGAATTCTTCTTGAGCATAGTAGTAAGTGGCTTTGCAATCAAACCATTTCCCTTGATGAATTTCATGTAGTATCCAATAAGGCCTAAAAACCATCGAAGTGCTTTGATATTTTGTGGATGTGGCCATTCCATAATGGCTTTTGTTTTTTCTTTGTCTACTGCAATGCCTTCATGTGATATAATATGACCGAGGTATTTAGTATTGTCTGCAGCAGAGGAGCATTTTGGTAGATTTATAACTAGCTGATTGTATTGAAGAATTCGAAATGCAGTTTCCAAGTGAATCAAATGATCAGTCCAACTTCTGTGTAGATTAAAATGTCATCAAAGAATACTAGAACAAAATTTCTCAAATAATTTTTAAAAATACTATTCATGAGAGATTGAAAGGCAGAAGGGCATTAGTTAAACCAAAGGGCATTACCAAAAATTCATAATGACCATCATGAGTTCTAAAAGCTGTTTTATAAATATCATCTTCATGCATACGAATTTGATGATAACCTGCCTTCAAATCTAATTTTGTAAAAAATTTAGAACCATGTAATTCGTTTAATAAATCATCTATTAATGGTATGGGGAATTTAATATAAATTTTTTGTTTATTTAATGCCCTATAATCTACACATAATCTCCATGAAAATTTTTGTTTTCTAACCATAACAATAGGCGCAGAAAATGCACTAGAACTATTTCTAATCATACCAGATGAAAGCATATCAGTAATTAATTTATCTAATTCATTTTTAATATGATGATAATATCAATAGGGTTTTAGACAAACCGGTTTAGAGCCTTCTAAAAGAGGTATTTTGTGGTCACATTATCTTGGAGGTGGCAGTGGAAGTATTGAGAAATGACAGCAGGGAATTTATCCAACAGAGACTGAATATCCTTTTGTAGTGAAGCCATGGGAGGAACTGTAGTTGAGGCAGTAGATAAAAGCATAAATCTGAGCCGAGCATAGTTAAATTCTTTTGTAGCTCTTTTGTTATCAACAGTATAAGTATCAGGTTGAATGAGACCTTGCCATTTATATTCTTTATTTTTGTAAAAGAATCGAATCTGCAATTTTTTAAAATTAAAACAAATTTCATCTAATTCTTTCATCCATTGTGCACCTACATCCTTCCATTGGAAGTAGTAATAAGTCAATTGGCATTTTACTTCCTTGGCAAGTGAGTGAAACTTGAGAACAAATTTCATTGCCTTGCAATTTCTGGCCATTAGCCACCTGCACCTCAAAATGTCTTGCTTTGCTTCTTTGTAAATTGAATTTGCCGTCTAAAGAATTATGAATAAAACTATGTGTTGATCCTGAGTCAATTCAAAAGATAACTGATTTGTTGTTGATCATGCCTTTAATTTTCATAGTATGTAAAGTAGGAATACCAAGCAAAGCATTGATAGAAATTGATAATAAAGTGTTGTCAGTTGTTTGTGCATTTTCAGTAGCAGTAAGTTGCAAAGGATTTTCATAGGCGATGTCTTGATCAGAGAATTCATCTTGATCAGATAAATCAATAATTCCTTCCATAACATGAATTTGTTTTGTTTTGCATTAATGACCATAATAATATTTTTCATTGCAACCATAGCATATATTCTTTTTTTTCTTTTTAATAATTCTTCTTGGGTCATTTTCTTTATCTTAGAAAATTTATCAGAATTATTAGTAGTTTTTTGTTGAGAATAATTTTTATTGCTGTCAGAAAAAAGAGAAGAAGGAAAAGTATTTTTGGAAGAATTTTTTTTGTTAATTCTATTAAAAGATAACCATTTTGTTTCAAACGTTTTTGCTAATGCTACAACAGAATCAAAATCAGGTGGATTGGCAGCTACAACATCAGACTTAATTTCATCTTTTAAACCACCTAATTTTTTTTGTAAAAGATGTATAAGTGTAATATGCTCAATCATTCCTTCTAATTGCTCAAACTGATTGACATATTGCATAACAGAAGATGTTTATTTGAGTGAGGAAAACATATCATACGGTCTATCTAAATCATTAGAAAGAAATCGTACCTGAATAGCCTTGCTAAAGAATGACCACTGGTCATAATCTAAAACAGTGTGAGAGTGCCTGTAAAACCATTGTAGAGCTTATATTTTAACATGAAAAGAACATATATGTACCCATTCTTGGATGTCAGTATGGTTGTATTTGAAAAACTGCTCAACTTGTCGAAGCCAGTCAATAACTCGGTCTTCACTAGAAAAAGTTGGAAAATCTATCTTGATACTAAGCTTGGCCATGTCTTTTGAATGACAAGGGGAAGAATCAACGTGTCTTGATGGAGAGTGATCAACAAGATTGGTATCAGTTCTGGGTAATATTGGTGGCATGTTATTAGGTGGAACATAAACATTTGATCTTGGATTTTGAAAAGAATTTTGTGGAAAAGAAGAAGATCTGTTAATGTTAGATCTGAAGTTCTGGTCAGATTGCTTTTGGTTCTTGATATCTTTTAACTCTGAGAAAAATTTTGTCATCAATTCTTGCATGTTGTCAAGCTTCTCGGTGGTTTCTTGGTTTTGCCTTGTCAGAGTTGATGTGGTGATTGATAAATCTTGGGTAGTTCTTCCAATCTCTTCAGTGATAAGGTAGTTCTGTTATTGATTAAGTCTTTCCTTTGCCATACTCAGAAGGGTTATCAGTGTTCGCTGAATCCAGAGAAGAGAGCCCTTCCTTATTAATTTCTGATTGAGATGAAGGATATTGATGAGGGTCAGAGTCGTGCTCATCAGTAGGCTCTGATACCATATTGGTAGGGTCCTTCTCCTTTAGGTGTTGTGCTCGGGTTTGGGTCTTAATGGAACAGGTAACAATGGAGATTCAGATTCAAGAGGTGACAGGTTGAAGAAGGGGAAGGTGGTGATGATTTAACAGTAATAATGAATACAAACAGAAGTAGGTGAAAGAAGAATAAGAATAAATGAGCAATGCATAGACATATGTAAAAGAAAATGATTTTTTAATTTCCTTCATTTTTATATGTACATTTTTTGATTCATATTTATACATTCTCAGGTCGGACTCAATCAAAGTAGACTCAACCAAACTAGCCGTTGGTGATGACAGCTCATCATATATTAATCACAACTTAAGAAAATCAAATAAGCAATAGTCTTTAGCTATGCATGTGCACACATGCACACAGTGCATATCTTCTGTTCTTCTTTATTTACATGTTATTGTGGGTTTCTTCATGATTCTGATCACCCATTAAGTCTTCAGAAATCTACATGTTGGACCCATACTGATGGGAAGATGAATTTGCCAGAGTTGCCAAACCTATTCGATGAAATGCATTAATCAATTGACGATGACATGGTGTTCGTTGAAATGTTGGCATGTAACAGATATATTGAACTCGATCTAGATTCAAGTCGAATGACTATTCCTTTTATGGTTGTACACGAATGATTTATTTGTCGATGATGTTCATCGTTTATGTAGGGTTCGAACCCCTAAATTTTCGTTTATATATTTTATACGAATTCGTCAAATGATTTAGCTTTGAATTCGTCTTGGCCACTTGATTAATATTGAATGATGGTGATTCTTCTGATTTCTTCAATTTCGTATATATTTTGCACGGCTTTGATTTTTGACTTGGTTGATTTTCTTGGTCATCACGGTTTCTGACTTTGGTTTGAAACTGGATTTTGTGAAAATATTTCGAGTTTGACATTTAATTTGACTTGATCGATCACCTCACTGTTCCATGACTTTGGCCAATTGAAACTGTGATGATATTTACTTCGGCACTGACTGGTTCGATTTGAAATTCCTGATGCAAGCTATCTTTTTCCGGCCTGTACCTTGATTATTTTGAAACTGCTACTTTGAATTTTTTCTGATTTTTTTTGTAAATCCTGCTACTTCGGTTACTTTAAATATGTGATTTTTAACACCTGGCTTTGACATGGATTTGTTCGAACTTGTATCCTGCACATGTATAAATATATATATATATATATATATACACACACACACACACATGATCACGTATGTATATAATCAGTTTTATGTTGCTTGTAGTTGTTTCTGGTGTTTCTTTGACTTTGGTCTCTAGACATCTGATTTTTCATTCGAACTCATGTGCACTGATGTTGAGTTGTTTCTCTGTTGCATTGTGTATGTTATTATTACTTTGTGTATTCATATAGTTCGGTGGCATGGTCATTGTTACATTGCTTCGAGTTAGATTCTATTGGGGCTTCATTGCACCATATTGTCACTGTATATTGATTTGTGTTGCTGCTAACTTGTTGTACATGATTCACTCGAGTCTGGTACTTTTGTTAGCATTGTTTCATGTGAATTAAGCATGTTGAATTGTGTACATTTTTATGCATGCATTTCCATGAGTCACAGTTATCTTGTTCATGCTAGCTGAGTATGCCATTGCACTGCCTTTTTGTTTACTGCTAGTTTATTGTGTACCAGTGTGTATGCTCCTCTTGAAGTCTAAGTTGTTGTCACTGGTTCATGTATATGATCTGCACTTCCACGTTGCTATGTTGTATTTGAATGCATGTTTAAACTTGACTGTGTGATCTGCACTGTTGTACTCCTGTTGGTTCCACTCCACAAAAATGTTCACACATGTATATATATTCATCGGGTTGCTTTGAGTCTGGAGCTTTTGAGTTGCATCCCTCGTGTACTTTTCTGGTTCATGCCTTGATATTGACTGCTGCATTGACATTGTACCTGTCGTGCTTGTATTTGCAGTCACCGGTATCAATGTTTTGTACTGGTGCACTTGATATCTTCACCTGTGCATGTTGCCTCGAGCTCTGTCTCTGTTTTCTTGATGTCTAGATGTTGTTTGGTCAGCTTGTCACTGGATATATGTATACATGTATATATACATGTGTGAGTGTGTATATATTTGTGCATTGACTTTGTTCTGACCAGTTCTTTTCCTTGAGTCTGGTTTGGACTGTCTAATCTCTGCTTCATATCTATATCTTTGAACTTTTTGGTCGAGGCTTGTTTTAGTTGTCGTGACCATTTTATTTGAATTTGCACCTGTGTTGAATCCAGCATAAAGCTCGTATTTGACCTTGTGCTCATGTCACGATTTTATTTGTATTTCACTTGACTTGAACCCGGCTTTTGATTTGGATTTGACCTTGTGCTCACCTGTCCTTGTAATTTTATTAAATGTATATATCGGTGTGCACGGCCTTATGACATGTACAGTGATAAACTGTGCATGTCACAATCTGTTCGTGTATGATGAATTAAAAATTAAATGATGACGAACAACCCAAATAACTGAGGAAAATATTATTTTCAAAATCCACATTTTATTTTATACTGCAAAAATATTTTATTTTCAAATTTACTTCATCGGTGTGTATTTTTGCAAATAGCTCAGATGCCGGATTCAATCTGGAATGAAGTTGAAGATAAATACGAGTGACTGAGCGATATGTAGTGAGGACAGTTATGTAAATTGAAATGTGTTGTAATTGCAAATTTGTGTGTGTATATATATATATATAATGAGAGCTCAAATTTGTACCATTCAAAATTGTAATAAATATTTGTTTGAATAAAATATATGTTTGAATTTAAATACTGTGTTATTTATTTTATTCAGCAAATATTTGTTTAGTTATGTGAAAAATAAATAGTACATTAACAAATACATTTAAATGAATATGTATATATGTTTATTATCATTAAAAAAAAATCATATACTCGCATATTCAACAATCTCCCCCTTTTGATGATAACAAACATATATTTAAGATTTTGAATTTATTAATGTATTTGATCATTCAATTTGCTCCCCCTATTTGAATTCTCCCTCTCTATACAAAGCTCTCCCTTCATATATGCATGTAAATAAAAATATGCAAATAAGCCTAGATGCACATAGAAAATATTTGACCTTTATTTGCCAAAATCTTAAATTTCTCCCACCCTTTTGTTATCATCAAAAGAGTAATAGTGTTAGAAAAATAGAGATAAAGTGATAGAGATTAATTCAACTTTTAAACTCAAACAAATATAAATATTAAATTTCAATAAAAAATCAAACAAAAATCGTAAATACTCTATTTGAAGCATATTCCACTTTAAAATGATAGTAATAATGGAATCACATAAAACCATGTAGTTGTGTCTATTTATGGTATACTTATATTAGGAATTTGAATATCTACTAACCATGCATAACCATTAGGACTTTTAAATGAGATTAGTAGTATTCCATTATTATTATTTTTAAAAAATTGAATTCAAGTATCTTCTAACCATGCATAACCATGAGGACTTTTAAATGGGATTAGAATCAACTTGTTTATTTAACAAATTAATTTTGATATGCTTTCCATACGTGCATAACCGTGAGGACTTTTAAATGAGCATGGAATGACATAATCAAAAATTCCAAGTAATTCACCTATGCATAACCGTGAGGACTTTTAAATGAGGGTGAATACTTTGGTTTTTTTTTAAAAAATATGTAATTAAAAAAGAATGGTTCCTATTTAAATCACCAAATATTGACATAGTATATTGGATTATGATAAGTGATGGTCGATAGAAATATGAAAGAAATAGAAATGGACATGGAATTTTTACCAACAAAAAGTGTTTATAACTGTTGTTTAAATTTCTAAATAAATTTATTAATTATACCGTCTCAAGTTATAATATATGATTAATATCAATACTCATCGCTTTTTCAATCACTGTTTATCTTTTTCGATAATCAGTAGGGAGTCAGGTTAGTTAATATAGTCATTTAAAATCATATTCAAAAATAATTATCAAATTTTCTAAAAATGACTAATATGAAACAAGGTCAAAAAAATAATTTTCTAGAAGGGGTTTTATACGTAAAAATTTCTGCTATTTGAAAATTACTTGAAATGAAAAATATGTAGATATTTTTCTTTGAAAAAGGATGCAGTTACTGAATGTCTCAACGTAAATAACGTTCCATTAGAAATTTTTCTATCAACTAGATTACCAGTGTAATTTGCATCTGAATTTTTCTTTCACTCGATATTATCATTAATTGAATGTTATAGACCAGATTGTAAAGTGTGCGACAAATTCTTGAAGAACTTTTTAAATGAAATTCTTTTCAATTTTAATTGAAGCCGTGTAAATAAACAAAAAACCAAGAATGTTGAGTCGGCCGTGAAATAACTATATGTATTATCATCAACCAATATAACACTATCGTTAATCCAAATTAATCTATATGAAGTAGTTCAAAGACTCTAGAATTTTTATAGTGTTCTTAGTCATAAGAATATAATTGGCCAACAATTTTGAAAAAGTTAGAATCATTATCAACATTCATTTCATTATCTCATTACTGGCTGATTTAATTCAGATTACAGTGTAGATTATCAGATTTTATCACATCCTTCAAAATATACCATTACAATTTTTACCTTTACGATAATTTTTCGTTGTTTCCCATTGTGATTCTGTCACCTTTATACTCGGCTAAGGAACTTTGATTTGTTGCCTGTTGTGTTTCTGGAACAGCCAGAATCCATATAACACTGTTATTGTTCCTTAGCCTGCCACCACACCTACACCAGAAAATATTATTGTGACCTATTTGTTTTTATAGGTCCATGGTTGTTAGTGGCAATTGATTTTGAAAAATAATTTTGTGGAGACCCAAAACTATTCATATATGTTCCTTTCGGCACCCAAATTTGTTTAACTTTGAGAGATTTTATATTTGTGCCTTTTGTAACCCAAATTGGAATAGTTTTCACGTGTTTGGGTCTACACTAACAATTATTTTGATTGTGTCCAAATTTTTCATAAATTATGCACTTGGATTTTACTTGATTAATTTTGCTTTTAGCATATTCAGAATGATTATACCCAAGTCCTTGTCTAATAGTGTTAACAGTTTGTTTCCTTAGTAGCATGTTCTATAATTTTTCGCTTTTGGAAAAGTTTTCTAAAGTCGCAAACAATTTTGGAATTGTGTTTTGAGAGATTCATTTTTGTTTAATAATTATGTGCACCTTTTAATAGAATTTTCTCTCTATGTATTTTCACTCTCTTTTAAAATCAAAATTTCATTTTCAAGAAATTTAATTCTAATTTCTAATTTTTTAATCTCTTCTTCGAATGCTGGACACTTATCACACTTAGGGATCCTACTTTGATAGGTTTTTACTAATTGGTCAAGTTGTTTATTTGATTCTATCAAAATATCTCTTTGTTATTCAATTTTAGCGTATTTCTCCTTAAGTCTTTCAAAATAGCCATTTACTTCGTGGAAATACATAAGTAATTCTGAATGAGTGAGTTTTGATACCTCGCTTGGCTCGTCATCGTCGCTATCAGTTATATCACCTTGAAGGCACATATCAGCTTTCTCACTCTCACTGCTAATACTTTTATCATCTTCGTCACTTGTATTCCATGTGGCTGCAAAATTTCTCCTTTTTGATTTCTTTTCTTTGTTGAGTTGAATTTGGGGACAATTTAGCTTGATGTGTCCGGGCTTGTTGCACGTGTGACAAATGATTTCTTGCTGTTCTGGGTTATCTAGAACTTTGATTATTCTGTTTTTAATTTTTGATTTAGAGCTGTATTTTCGTATTTGCGGTTCCACTTTTTGAATCTCTTTATTATCAGTGCCAGCTCTACTGCTCCATCGTCGTCGTCACTTTCAGTTGTTCCTTTGAGAGCTATTGATTTCTTTCGAGTATCTCCTCCTTCATGCTCTTCCTTGAATTTCATTTCTAGCTCATAAGTGGTGAGATTTTCGATGAGTTCTTCAACTTTGATTTGTTTTAAATCTTTCGATTCTTGAACGACAGTCACTTTTGCTTCAAAACTTCGTGGAAGGACTCTGAGGATTTTTCGACCTATTTCCAATTCCGTGTATGATTTTCCGAGAGCTTTTGATTTGTATACGATGTTGGAAAGTCGTCCGTACATCACTTTAACATTTTCTTCCTTGGCCATTTTAAAATTCTCGTATTCGCTACTCAGCATGGCAAGTCGAGATTCCTTGACTTGAGATGTTCCTTCATGAGTCACTTCTAGTGTGCGCCATATTTCCTATGCAGTTAGACAATGTGAGACACGATTAAATTCAAATTGATCTAATGAACAAATAATGGAATTCACAGCTTTGGCATTAGCATTCTGTAATTTATTTTCTAGATCTGTCCATTGATCACTGGTTTATCTATTTCCTGATTATTTACAACTATATTTGGTGCTCTATAACCTATCTCAACTATATTCCAAGCATCAATGGTTTTCAGAAAAATTTTCATTCTATTTTCCAGTAAGTATATTCACCATTGAACATTGGCGGTCTAACTATAGACCGACCCTCAGCAAAATCAGTATTAAAAGAAGCCATTTTAAAATTTCAAATTTTTTAAAACAAAAATTGGTTTTTGAAAAATAAAATTTTTTAAAACAAAAATGGCTTTTTTACCAAGCTCTGATACCACTTGTAGGATCGATTTCACCCTAGAGGGTGGGGGGTGAATAGGGTGATATTATTAATTATAAAAATTTATTGCGGAAGTTTGTATAAAATAATCTCAACACAGATATATGAAAATAATAGCAGCACAGATAATAGCAGAATAGTAAATGCAGAAATAGAACGACACAGAATTTACCCAACTTCGGCAAAACACTGCCTATGTACTGCCTCCAAGGTTTCTACTAGAAATTAAGCAGTCAGACGCATACACACGTAAAGTCACAACACCCGCTATCGATTAGCCTTAACTCTACGCTCGAAACCCTGCCACAACTCAGCCACTGAGTTGCGAATTCTCGAACTACACCACCGTAGTTCGTCCCCTTGCCACATGACTAGACAATACACAAGTTTAAAAGGTAAATACAATTTAAATACAAAACCCTAATTTTAAATTACACTAAAGCCTTTATTAAAAAACAAGGCCGACCCTTTTATTTCTTTTATTTTGGGCTTGTTCCTTTTCTCTTTAAAAATGTCGGCCTTGTTCCGTTGCTCGTCCCTCTTTGCTCGAAATTAGGGCTTTGGGAAAAATTAAAGTTGCCGACTTCAATTGCTCGATCGAAGATGATTTACATGCTTCCTTTGTCGATCGATGCTCTCTTCTTTTAGCATACAGCTTCTCTAACTTAGATCGAGTTCGTCTACAGTGGTATGTGAATTATTCTTTTTGCTTTTTTGCTTTACTGGTTGATATGTTGAACTCGATCCTGATTCAAGTCGAATGATTATTCCTTTTTTGCTTGTACTCGAATGATTTATTTTCCAATGATGTTCATCGTTTATATAGGGTTCGAACCCCTATATTTTCGTTCGTATATTTTATACGAATTCGTCAAATGATTTAGCTTTGAATTCGTCTTGGCCACTTGATTAATATTGAATGATGGTGATTCTTCCGACTTCTTCAATTTCATACATATTTTTCATGGCTTCGATTTTTGACTTGGTTGATTTTCTTGGTCATCACGGTTTCTGACTTTGGTTTGAAACTGGATTTTGTGAAAATATTTCGAGTTTGACATTTAATTTGACTTGATCGATCACCTCGCTGCTCCATGACTTTGGCCAATTGAAACTGTAATGATATTTACTTCGGCACTGACTGGTTTGATTTGAAATTCCTGATGTAAGCTATCTTTTTCCGGCTTGTACCTTGATTATTTTAAAACTGCTACTTTGAGTCTTTTCTGATTTTTTTTTGTAAAACCAGCTACTTCGGTTACTTTAAATATGTGATTTTTATCACCTGGCTTTGACATGGATTTGTTCGAACTTGTATCCTGCACATGTGTATATATACACACACACACACACACACATGCATACATACATACATACATACATACACACACACACACACACACACACACACACACACACACACATATATATATATGCTTATGTGTGTGTATAATCAGTTTTATGTTGCTTGTAGTTGTTTCTGGTTTTGCTTTGACTTTGGTCTCTGGACATCTGATTTTTCATTCGAACTCATGTGCACTGATGTTGAGTTGTTTCTCTGTTGCATTGTGTATGTTGCCATTACTTCGGGTATTCGTATAGTCCGATGGCATGGTCATTGTTGCATTGCTTCGAGTTAGATTCTATTGGGGCTTCATTGCACCATATTGTCACTGTATATTGATTTGTGTTGTTGTTATCTTGTTGTACTTGATTCACTCGAGTCTGGTACTTTTTGTAGCATTATTTCATGTGAACTAAGCATGTTAAATTGTGTACATTTTTGTGCCTTCATTTCCATGAGTCACTGTTATCTTATTCATGCTAGCCGAGTGTCCTGTTGCACTGCCTTTTTGTTTACTGCTAGTTCATTGTATACCAATGTGTATGATCCTCTTGAAGCCTGAGTTGTTACCACTGGTTCATGTTTATGGTCTGCACTTCCACATTGCTATGTTGTATTTGAATGCGTGTTTGAACTTGACTGTGTGATCTACACTGTTGTACCCCTGTTGGTTCCACTCCACAAAAATGTTCACACATGTATATATATTCATAGAGTTGCTTTGAGTCTGGAGCTTGTGAGTTGCATCCCTCAAGTCCTTGTCTGGTTCATGCCTTGATATTGACTGTTGCAATGACTTTGTACCTGTCGCGCTTGTATTTGCAATCACCGGTATCACTGTTTTGTACAGGTGCACTTGATATCTTCACCTGTGCATGTTGCCTCGAACTCTGTCTCTGGTTGCTTGATGTCTAGATGCTGTCTGGTTAGCTTGTCACTGCATGTATGTATACATGTGTATATACATATGTGTGTGTGTGTGTATTTGTGCATTGACTTTGTTCTGACTAGTTCATTTCCTTGAGTCTGGTTTGGACTGTCTAGTCTCTGCTTCTTATGTATATCATTGAACTTTTTGGTCGAGGCTTGTTTTAGTTGTCGTGACCATTTTCTTTGAATTTGCACCTATGTTGAATCCATCATAAAGCTCGGGTTTGACCTTGTGCTCGTGTCGCGGTTTTATTTGTTTTTCACTTGAGTTGAACTCGGCTTTTGATTTGGATTTGACCTTGTGCTCACCTGTCTCTGTAATTTTATCAAGTGTATATATCGGTATGCACATCCTTATGGCATGTACAGTGATAAGCTGTGCATGTTACAAGCTATTCGTGTATAATGAATTCAAAATTAAATGATGACGAACAACCCAAATAACCGAGGCGAATATTATTTTCAAAATCCACATTTTATTTTATACTACAAAAATATTTTATTTTCAATTTTGCTTTGTCGGTGTATATTTTTGCAGATTGCTCAAATGCTGGATTCAATCTGGAATGAAGTTGAAGATAAATACGAGTGAATGAGCGATATGTAGTGAGGAAAGTTATGTAATTTGAAATGTATTGTAATTGCAAATTTGTATATATATAGTGAGAGCTCAAACTTTTACCAATCAAAATTGTAAAAAATATTATTTTGAATAAAATATCAGTTTGAATTTAAATACTGTGTTATTTATTTTATTCAGTAAATATTTATTTAATTATGTGAAAAATAAAATAGTACATTAACAATTACATTTGAATGAGTATATATATGTTTATTATCATAAAAAAAATCATATACTCGCATATTCAACATTTTGAACCCTAAAGTTTTCAAAATGATGACCAATCGTCAACTCATGAAAATAGCATTGAAATGATTTTGTCTTTACTTAAACTCTCTACATTAAAAAATCAAAGGATAAATGATTTGTGCAATTCAAATTTGTGCAATGAATCAAGTCAAAGTTTTCAAAATAATCAAAATTTGAATTCACGATAAATTCAAATGATATTGATTATATCCCATGCCAATTCAATTTTGAACTCCAAAATGAATTTCAGAATCAAAAAGAAAATGGAAATAACTGTTCAAATGATTTTGACAATGGAAGTTGTTTCAATGATGGTGAAATTTTTTATTCTCAACTATTTTAAATTGAAAATCCTCAAATTAGTAATTATAAATTGGATTTTGTTGAGCAAATGATAGAAATTCACAAAGATCACATGGATTTATTGTTTGAAACATAAATGAAACAACGTGAGAAACAAAACCAAATCCCAATGTGTGATGTGTCAAATACTAATCCGCCTATTACCAAAATTGATGATTTTCAAATAACAACTTTTGAAATTGGAAACGACAATCTTAATGAAGTTGTTGAAAATATGGTAATTGAGTTGGATTTCAATTCTTTTGAGAGTGTGGAACCAAATTTAAAATCCGATCTTTTCCGATTTTGAAAAATTGAATACAACAAATTTGGATTTTGAACATGATATATGCAATGAAGTTGTGAATAGTTCAACAAAGGAAGACGAATTTAGTGAGCACAAACTTTTTGGACTTTTCAAAGATGAGTTGTTGAATTCTAAAGGGAAGATTTAAATCACCATTTTGAATTTGAAATCAATAATTCTGAAAAAGTTTCCAAAGATAAGTTTGAATTTCAATTTTGTGAAAATAGACTTGAATTTCAACCAATTGTTCTATCTACCCAACAAATCATCGAAAATAAAACAACTCATTCGGTTTTTAATAAAACGACATTTATTTTTCCAAATCAACATTCAACTTTGAAATCTTTTATGGTTTGGTTTTCTATGCTTGAGCCGCATCTCTCATACTTGACGAGACCAATGAATTGATCTTTGGTAGACCGTTTCATTTACTCCACATATATTTTTTAATGTCGTGTAAATAAGGGTCGATTCATTTTCGTGTAAATATAGATCATACTTTTATTTCATTTTTCCCCTTTCACTTGGATTGACTGTGGGAACACAGTCAAAATCAAGTATGGCATCTTCTTTTTGAATTTTCATGGTTTATTTTTTTCATGTCCTTCCAAAACAATAAAATGTCAAAACAACAAAGAAAAAACAAAAACAAAAAATCCCAAAAACAATTTTTCTTTTAGCATTTTGATTTATTTTTGGAGAAACACAATTAGATAATATAGGTTTTGGTTATTAAATTGAATTTTTGAAAATTTATTTGTCTCAATAAAAATAAAAATAAAGTTTGATTACATATAACCATAGTATAACTAGTATATAGGAAGATTCATGGTTGATAATTATGTAGTATATCCTAATTGAAAATCTTTGTTTTAAAAAGTGGTGGATTTAAAGTAAAGGATATAACTCTTCTAAGTTAAATGGTGCAAAGATGATTTGCAAAACTCTCTCTTCAAAAACAATAAATGTATATAACAAAAATAATATTTGTATATATGTATATATTTTATCAATACCTAGAGTCATGTGTTCACATGCAAGTGTGTACACTTGCTATGCTCTGTACCTTTCTCACATAAGCTCGAATGGTAGTGCATGATCGGTATATTTGGCCTCAGTTTATCTTAGTTAGGTGTATGTATATAAAAATTATTTTATTAATAATGCCTATAGTCGATAGGTAAACCCACTTGTTGTTCACTCGCTACGCTCTGTGTCCCCTTCACGTAAGCCCACAAGGCAGTGCATGTGTCATATATTTGGCCTCAGTTTTTTGAATTAGGCATATGTAAATATTGTTAAGATCAATGAAATTTTCAAAAATAGAGAGAGTAAGCAATTTAAATCCAAGCACTATTTTTACTTATTTGATTTGACTTGTTATTCAAAAGAAATGAAAATACTTGTTAACCAAATTTATGGTCAACACTCTAATGAATCCAAGTAGGAGAAGTTATTGAGAAAAGGTGGAAGATGGGATCTCTAAAGGGATTAACAAATGTTTAGCTGATAACTCTATGCTATCTCGAGTGATAGGATTAATAGGAGCTATGCCGAAAGGTTAATGGTATGCAGAACTTTCTCTACCTCTCTACTCAGGATTAGACTCAAAACCTGACCTTTCGATTGGGTCAAGAAGGTTTAGACACAAGATTTGGAAGGAGAAAAGTCTTTCTGCTGTTCTTGAATTAACGCTGAAGGGTATCTTATTTTATTAAATCTTTATAAGACTCCTCCTGGAAGTTTTTTCCTTAGTCGGTATCAGATTTCCTTAGTTTATCTTAATTAGGGAGTTAACTTGGCTCTTTGCCGAAAGGTTGGACAAGCCGTTATTCGGGATTTGGATTGATGCTAAGGTTAATGGGATCCAACAGGTTGTGATACTTGGAAAAAGGTGTAACCCTTGGGATTTATCACTCTAGAAGGTTCTGTGCATACCAATTCAGATAAGATCCCTTTAGGCCTGAAGGGTTTAGGCCATAACCCAGAGGTCTCTGAAGGGTTATGAAGATCGCTCAAGAAAGAATATCATTGTTTCTGTTGATATGGACCTTTCGGAGGTATCGTACCTGAAAGTTGTGATTAAACTAGAAAAGATGAATATAAACTGTATAGAAAACGTGCAAAATTCAAGACTTCCCTTTAATCCTTGAATGGACTTCCCTTTTTACTAAATTTTCCCCAATCACTACCCAGTTAGGACTACAGAGCTTTGATTTTAGAAGTTACAAAAAAGGGAATGAGAAAGGAAAAAAAATCCCTTAAAACAGGACCCCTTGGGTCTTATTTATGGATGCAAGCGGCACTCCCCCGGCTTTATGCCTTCGTTGGGAATGGAAGGTTACCTCTTATATGCAGATGCAAACCTTTTGATCTTGCTGGAAGAGTGCTTCTTGTACACGGTTGTAGGCTTCTTGTTCATGACATAGGGTTTTTTTTATTGTGCATCATCATGGACTGCTGAATGCTGCCGAAGGGTCTTTTTCTTCATTTTTTTAGGAACCTACTGCCCTTGCCGGAAGATTTGTCATATGTACAGCACATGAACCTTCCAGTGGTACTGTAGGGTTTCTGACTTTAGTGAACCCTTTGGCTTTGTCGGAAGGTTGCTTTTCCTACTTGATTACTTCGAGAGTTGTGTTTCTCCTGAATGATGGTAGAAGGTCGTCTTCTATTGACTCATGGATGTTGCTTTTACCTAAACCTTTCAGCATCATCGAAAGGTATCCTGCAGGTTCATTATCCGGCCCGAAAGGCTTATTGTTCTTTCAGAAAGTTTTTATAGGGTCATATAGCCATGTTTCTGCTTGTTTGCCTCCATCGAAGGGTAAGAGCTCCTTAGACGTTGTAAGATAATACCCTCTGTCTTCTCAAAAGACCTTGATCCGTCTCATTCTGCTAGCTGCATCCCTTCGATCTCTTCGGAAGTTTTGATCTGAATTCTTTATCTACCATCTTTTTTTTTATGATTCCCTAACTTAAGCGGAATGCGGATTTATTGAGTTACATTTGCCCCCCTCCATGCGAAGGAAGCTTTTAACTTTTCGAGTCATCCTCTCTAGGCCTCATTTTCTGGTAAATGTAAGTTCCAAGTATAAGTAAAAGAGTCCTTTCAAAGAATTTGACCTTTCCCAAAAAAAGGAGGTCATTTCTTAAACCTGTTTAAAACTTTCAAGCTCTCTTTCCTACTCATTCATTCCCTCCAAAAGGAATTAAAGTTGCGGCACTAAACCTTCCGAAAGGACTAGAAGGCATTCCAACTTCAATTTTCCATTATTGGCGGAAGGTCTAGGTAGCTTAATGTTTAGTCCTCCGACAATAAGCTTTCATTGGGTTTAGAAGTTCTAAACCCTCTGATTCCTTTCTATTCATCAAAACGCCATATAACCAAGTAACAAGCACATTTTCAGCCGTATAATATAACTCAAGACATTCAACTGAAACATATAAATCTTCAAATATATAGATATTACTTCATATTACACTTTCCAAAATGATTTATTAATATGTACATATTCAAAATTACACTAGCATCCTAGAATTGATCATCAAAGGCGTTCAAAAGTAGCAAGATGATTTCTTGCCCTTTTCCCTATAGCCCATCTGTGTAAGGCGGAAGGTTCGGAACTAAATTGATGGGGTTGATGACGACGGGTTCATTCCATAGGGGTTGATATGGAGAGTAGGTTATTCATGTAGGGTCTTCTCCACAAACATCCCAGATGGTCAAATCTATCCAGAATGTGTTTGTAGCCAGATTACAAAGTAAGAAGTATGTTGTATTTACGTGTGTATTAAAGAAATCAGGTTGCAGGTGATCCATAGTGCTACATTGTGCACTTTTGACCTCTTCCGCCTCATGCAATGGGTTTAATTGGCCTAATGCAAAGGAATATCAACAGTGTGGTGCTTCCGCATTGATGAAATCAGGGTGAATTTGATGGAGATTGTAAGCGACCATTGATGCCTTTTTTTGTAATAAATGTTAGAAGGGAAAGTGAAGGAAGATGAATGGATTTCTAGCAGAGATTTTTGGCATGAAGTCTTATAAGCTCTCTCTCATATTTCCAGAGGTTTATCATTAAATGTTTTTGTCTTCTTGTATGGTTACCGTTTCACCTTTGATTTGAAAGCATTTGTTGGCTAAGTCTTATTTGATGAAATTTTGCAAACAATGGCCCTGACTTAGCGCTCTTTTAGAAAGAGTAGTGAACTCTTAACCTTCCCCTGGATAAAAAGTTAGTGACACTTTGGTTTTTTTATTTAAAGTACACTTTTAACATTCAGCTCTGAAATTTTAGTATTTAAGTAAATTTCAGTAGGAGTTTTACTTTTGTATTTCTATTTTCATGTAAATTAGGACTTAACCTAAATCTTTGTGCACGTCATAATTTGCTTTGAATTAGATTGTTTGTCAAAAAAATTCCTTAAACGGCTTAGGCATCATAAGTATAAGTTTGTTGTCAAATTTCTTTCTAAATCCATTGCATATGAATTGGGGAGTGATTATAAATGGATGTCAAGTATTTATTCTATGAATATATATTTCTAAGTGCGTATTTTATATTTCGCTTGTCTATACTATGTTATTCTGAACTATATAAATGAAGGCCTCTGTAACGACCGGTAAATTTTCGATAATTAAAATAGCCAATTTAATAAGATTTCGTGATTTAGTGTTAGAAAAATATTGTAAGTCATTTGGAATAATGATAACTGGAATGAATTGCAACAATAATTATCCAAGTAATTATTTGTTGATTGAATGGAGTTCTAATCTAATTGAATTGACTCAAATGTTATAACTTGGTTAAGGGAATATATGGAAAAACAAATGTAAATAAGTGAATAAGAACTGTGAATTATTTAAGTAGAAATACAAATTTTAGTAGATTCGTTTCGAAGATTTGAATAGTAATAAGTATTGAAAAATAAATGCTACTTAGGGAATGCCATTGAAATCAATAGTTGAATAGGATAATAAATGTTGAATTCATTGGTTATAATAGAGTAATTGATTGATAAGTAAAATCTATTTAAATCAAATATTGAATATTGAACAGGTAAATTGTTTAAATTAAATATTTAAAACTTATTGAATAATTGAATAACTGTAAAATGAAAATAGTGTTCTAAATTGTGAATTGGTTTTAAAAGTTGAATCTTATAAGTTCAATTTCAATATTTCAAAAGATAACGAATTATTGGATAATCGAAATTGTTTCAATTTAATATTTGGAATTTATTGAATAATTTAATAATGGGAATTGAATAACCATATAATGGAAATGGTTGTTCTATAATTTTAATTCGCTTCAAAAGTTAAATTTTTAAATTCGTTTTTGAATATCTCAAAAGATAGTGATTCAAGAATAATAAAATTTGTTTAAATTTAATATTATGAATGTTTGAATAATTAAATTCCGAATTTGATATGATTAATTTGATATTGAAATTTAATATATGAAAATAGAGTGAATAATTGAAATTTGATTTAATATGATTCAAATTGGTTTCCAAAGTGAATGTAAGTTATATTGGGATTTTAAATAGAGTTAATAAGATTTTAAAAATTGGAATTTATTGGATAATTGAATAACAGGTTTAATATGATTAAAAATGATCTGTAAAATTTTATTTTACCATATTAAAGTTAGAATGATGTTGTAGAACTTTTAAAATCGAAATAAAAGTAAATTTGTGAAAATTGCATATTTTAATATTTAATTGACGAGCTAAAATAGCCATTTTTCAAACAGTCTCGATTTCGACGAAACCAGTTTCATCGGATCTGTAATGTTATATTATTATAAGGTTTCAAATTTCAAGTCAATCGGATTTACCGTTTGTCCGGGGCGAGCCAAAACGCCTAGAAATTCGTTTAATCGGTTTAATTTAATTTTGATCGTTTATTTCCGTAACTCGCACATATGATCAAATTAGCTTTCGAAACCTATTCTATTGTGTCCGGAACGCGGGGTAAACCTTAGAAACGTCTGGTGGCACGCTTCGTTTGGAGTTCGGAAAATTTTCGGTGAATAGTGTTTTTGCAATTTTCTATTAAAGGCCCTCCATTTCACAATTTGCAAACAAAGGCTAGGGTTTCTAGTGCAGCCGCCGTTCACCATTCTATGGCCAGAAATCATTCGCCTTTCTCCTCTAATATCTCAAAATCAATCGATAATTAGCAAAAACCTCCAACTACAAAGTTGTAGATCTCGACGAGATCTACAAATCCAACGGTCACGATCTGAAATGGAGCTTCGGATCGACGGGAAATCGCGTTCAAAGTCGCTGCATTTTTCACGTTTTTCGAGGCCAAAGCGGCAGCCGAGTTTCATGCTTTTCACAGTGTAGGGAGAGTTCGCCGAGGGCTTCGCAATGGAGGTGGTCGATCGTCTTCAAGTCGTGTATTTTGGTCGTGAAAATTCGTTGAAGCTTGATGGCTAATGGGTTTCTTTGCGCGATGTTCACTGGGAAGAAGGAAGACGCGTGCAAGGGCCGTGATTTGCACAGGGGAACGAACGGCAGATGTGAGCTGAGGTTTAAAATTAAAAAGAAAATTGTAAATTTATTTATATTAAAATGTGTATTAACTTCAAAATATCATAACTGTTTCATACGAGGTCCGTTTTGGACGAAACGAATTGCTCGCAATCGTTTTGTCGAGCACTACGCAATGGAGCTGGATTGGAATCGTTTGGAGATAGTGAAAATTTCGGGTAAAATTAAACGCTCGTTTAATTTTATTCGAAATGAAGCGCTGGAACTACATTGAAGTCAACGTGAGTGTTTTATAACGCTCACAACGTACTGAATATCTTTATGCTAGTTAAATTTGACATTATGAAGTGTTATGATTTTATTTGTCGTTGTTTGATAAAATTTAGTTGCTATATAGATTATCATTTGAATTAACCGTTGAAAATTTAATTGACATTTAAATTGAAATTGAAATTGAATTGCGATTAAATTACCTGACATTGATAACTATGAAATTGCCATGAATTGTATTGTCTATTGGATGATGTATTTCGATGGATGCTATTGGTTGATATTTAAATGTTTGGATGTTTATTTGCTTATATATATCCTATTAGGCACACATATGAAACTGTGATTTGATTTAAGTGATATATATTCATCCCTGACATTTAATTGAAATAAATAATTACTTGGCCATAGGATAGAAAATTATATACAGACACCGAATTGGCTAAATTAATAATTTTAAAGTCGTCGATTTGAAATTTATTTAAATATTTTGATTTAAAAGTTATAAATAGAAATCAATTTATAAAAATCGAATTTATCGAAAAATTGAGTTAGGAATTTTGAAATAAATTTTGGTTAAAAGAAATTGTTAAATAATTAAAGTGGAGACTTTGGAATTTAAAAAATGGGGATATGATTGAATTTCGAAAATTGATTTGATTAAAGATTTAACCTTAATTAGAGCTTTGAATATTACTAAGTAAAAGTGATATAAAAATGATATTTTGAAATCGAGCTTGGAATTGAATCATATTTGAAATTTGGATTTAAACATGAATATTGATGGATAATTCTGTTAAGTGTTATAAATGGATATTTTTGAAAAATCAAGCTCCAAATCGATATAAATTGAAATTGAATTAATTGAAAGTGAATATAAAATTGAATAAATTTTAAGTCAAAGTTGACGTTGATTGAACCGAAATCGAAATTGAATCGGTAGAAGGGAAATTGAAATTGTTTTGAATTGGGAAGTTATAATTGAAATGGTTTGGTTTTGAAGCTGTTTTATTTTGTTTTCCAAATTACTCAGTTATATAAACCATTTTGAATACTTAAACTATTTTAATCTATTTTAAATCTACTTAACCCAATTCAAATTATTTTAAACTAATTTACCTATTTTAAATCCATTTTAAGACTTTAAGTATTTTTAACTACTTTAATTATTTAAACTACTTTTAAACTACTTAAACTATTTTCTAAAATTCTAAGCTGGTCAATAAGGTGAAATGTTTATATTTAAATCTTGAATTTAAATACGAATTGGGTTAAATGAAGTTGCAACCTAAATTGAAATTCAAAATGATTTTGAAATCGAAATGAGATATTGATGCGAAAAATGATTATTGAAGCAGAATCTTACATTTGAATAGATACGATGATATTTGAAATGGATTTGATTTTTGAAGCGAATATGATATTTTTATATCAATTATGAATCGATTTGAAATGTAAAAGAGCCAACGGTGTAATAATACGTAGTTATTAAAGAGACCGAGATCGGATATGGACATACTCTTTGTCGATACCGAACACCACTTTAATAACTATTATACGGGGAGTGTTGATCTAGAATGAAGTGGACGGTTTGGTGAACGCGTTGACTGAAGAACGAGAACGATATTGGATGACCCCTGACATGACTAAAACAGGAGCCGCGCCGGGCCATTGAGGTTCGCCATCTCTAGCGGACACACTTCTTCGATACCATATCTATTACATTTGTGATTTCGTTTTGGGTGCACCCCTTGATTTGGGAGTGTTGTTTCGCGGTGTTGGGGTAGCTGCTGGCTATGCTCAACATCAGTCCGGATCACGCAACTACTAGTATCCTAGTTGGTATCGCCTCATGTACCTTGTCATACTGATTATCCTATTCGCGACCACTACCTTTTGTTTTGTGTTATACCTATGGGGTACCCTCTGATAACCACCAGTTTACGGTGGGGCTTACGGTGCTGTATAGACTATGGCATTATAAAAATGTGTTAAGGGGGATTATGGTAATGCCTTAACGCTATTTTGATACTTTATATTACTGATAGGCATTATCTACTTAGCGTACATTACTACATAGTAGATAGTTTAATGGATCCTTAAGAGATGGAAAATCCCGTAACATCTCTTGAGTTATTGCACGCACGTTGACACTGGATATGAGATGTCAAACCCCATAAACATCTCTGACGCCGTTACACTCATATTTATTTACGATTGATTTAACTTTCATAAGGATATTTTGTAACAACCGTGGTATTTTCAACCATTCGCATCCATTATAAGTGTATAGGTAGACACTCATGCCGGAATTAAATTTCTCAAAATACCGCGTTGTAAATAAAAATTTGGCAAATCTCAGAATATACAGTAAATAAAAATCATAGAATCACAGACATATAGTAATAATAGTGCAGCGGAAGCAAAAGAAATAGTAGTTCATGAAGCTACTATATAAAAATATCAGAGTTACATAAAATACAATAGAGGAAATAAGGTACAAAAGAAGTCTCACTTCGTAGAAGTCAACTAATACAAGCGCTGAAAGGAACAACAGGTTTCAAAAGATAAACATGACAAGTAGATAATCTCCAGCGATTCCAATCTCCAGAAAGTGGAAATCCAAATCTGTGAATAACTCAGGCTGACCCGAGCGTAAATAAAAATACAAACACTCGAGTCAGGACATACATACTTATACAATGTAAACCAACTCAAGTGAACTGTAGTAAAGGTACAAGTAACTTAGAAGATGCTTGGGACCGCCCATCCTCTAAGGATCCGTTAAACTATTTACTATGTAGTATATTGCGCTATATACAGTAGTGTCTAATCAGTAAAGTATAATCATATAGAAAATAGCGTTAAGGGGATGGTGAACCTTAACGCTGTCGGATCTTTAAAACCAAAATCGTAGTGGGCTCGATATAAGGATATGACACGGCACGCGAGGCAATGCCAGGGTGGATACACCGTTTGCACTCCCGGACCGGTGGTGACGGCAAGCCAGCAGCTTCCGCCCACCTCGAACAATACCCCCGAATCAAATGTGGCGCCACCGAATCGAATCACAAAAGTAATAGAATGGTTTCCGATGGAGCATGCTCGATGAAAGGGTGCGACCCTTTGTGTAGCCCGGTATAGCTCCTGTTTTAGTCATATATGCCAACTCACGGGAGTTGGGTCCACGTAATATACCTCGAGAACGTCGCCACCATCCTACTTCATTCTGGAATCTCCACCGCGTACACAGTTGTTAAAGTGGTTTTCGGTATTGGCCGGCTATAAGACAATATCCGATCCCGGTCTCTTTAACAACCAATCGTTATTATAACCCGTAGTTATAACTTTAAAACATATTTTTTACTTCAAAATAAAATATCATTTCAACCCAAATCTTTATCAAAATGAAGATTAAATCATTTCCAAACCATTTCAATATATCATCATACCATATCTTTCAATTCAGATAATTATCAAAGTAATTATCAAGTCATTTCAAATCATTTTTAATACATAAACATCACATCTTCCAAATTCAATATTTATCAAAATAATTATCAAGTCATTTCAAATCATTTTTAATACATAAACATCATATCTTCCAAATTCAATATTTATCAAAATAATTATCAAGTCATTTCAAATCATTTTTAATACATAAACATCACATCTTTCAAACTTCATTTTCAAATCGTCTTAATTTCAAAATATCATAACTTTCAAAACTTCATCTTCGAATCATTTAATATATACCAGAATATCATATCTTTCAAAACTTCATTTCAAATCATTTCAATATATCATATCTTTTCGAAACCACATTTCAATCATTTAATATATCAAAATATCATCTCTTTTCACAACCACATTCATTTCAATATCATTATTCATTTTATTCAATTTAAAATACCATTTCAATTCATATTTCAAAACAGTTTATATTCCAAAAATCATTTTTAATCACTAAAATGAAGTTATTATGTTTAATAATTAAATTATTAAACTTCCAAAATTTTCAACTTTCAATGTTCATTTATTCACTTAAGTTTATTAAAACAGTAAAGATTCACTTTTCGTGGCATTTAGAAAATGCTACGGAAAAATACATTCAAAACAGTTCACTTTAACAAAAGACAACATTTTAAAATGTTGTAATAGGGTTTACTTAAATTTCAAATAAACTTAGTTAAATTCAAAAATTATAGCACTTACAAAAATTTTCTATAATAGCTTTTAATTCAATTTAGCTTTTTAGTTCATTATCGTCAACTACAGCATTTACAATGCTGTAATATCATTCACATTGTAATTAATAGAATTTCAAAAATGCAGTAAATTAACTTCAAATATTCAATAAAATTTCTCAACCAATTATATTTTTATTTAAAACATTTTTTTAACTTATAAAATCATACATTTCACATTTATAAACATCATTTAATTTTCCTCAAATTCATGATTTTATAAAGTTAAATTTCCATTCAAAAATCAAGTTTTAATAATAATTCACTTATCAAAATGCAATGTTCAATTTTAGATTCACTACATTAAATTTCAACTTAACATTTATGTTAAAATTCTCAAATATAACTTATTTTTATTTTTATTTACTTAACTAAAATTTCCCTTTCAAGTCAATTTCATAAATTTCCAATTTTAGTTATATTTCAAAATTTCAACTTAAAATATTCATTCATTTCACATTTCAGCTTTATTAAAAATCATTAATATGATATAAAATCACTTTAAATTCAATTTATATTCAAATTATCATAAATTCATATTCAATTAAATTTCCAATTATAATTAAATCAATTTTTCCAAAATAACTTACGTTCAAAATTTCTAACTTTTCCATTAATTCAATTCACTTACAATTATTCATAAAATCAATAATATTTTACAAAAATCCTTTTTAATTATATTTAAATCAAAATAATATAATATTTAAATTTCTAAAATAACTTTAAAGATTTTAGGAAAACATATATTAACTACGGGTCTATATATAATTTTCTACGCTAGGTAAAGTGATACGGATATGTATCATTTCAATCCGCAGTTTAAAAAGAAAAATCCGGGTTTTATCATTTCAAACCCACAATCCCAAGTTAAATAAATGATTTGAAAATCATTCAGGTCTATCATTTCAGCCCATAACAATTTTCCCTTATTCCAAAGTCCGTTCGGGTATATATCATTTCAACCCATAGTGATTCTAATCAAAAGGGAACTTGCAGTGTGATAAACTGATATAAATAAACAGAATAGCATAATAAATAGTAACAAGTGATATAACAGGTGTAATAACAGGTGTAAACATCATATGATCATAATATAGCAGTTATAACATGATGCAATACATTTACAGATTCAAATGGTGTCGGTTTATCAGTTATATAGGTACAGATTGTCTGGTGAGAATAACTCATCGGTTTGAGCTGGAGACACAACAACGAATTTCACGAACGGAATCTACACAAGCACAAAAGCACGACACAGATACGAATGGAGGAGCCAAGGATTAATTCCCTTGAATACAAATCAAACAAACAATAACAAACATGAATTATAAACCAAGATATTACAAAACAATGCTAGGAATAAGTACACAATTCAAAGCTAGAACTTTTGCACTTGCATTCACCTTTGCATGCTTCAGCTATGGACTGGAAAAGCACTGTAATGGAATGGTTTTGGATCAGGTTTAGATGCAACAGGTCAGCGTATCATGGATTTGATGATGGTGCAAAGGTATGTGTACATGAAACTATGACTACAAGGCATAAACAAGGATTTTTGTCCATATTTGGCTCGACCTATGGCACACTTGGGATGGCTATACTTACTCCAGATCTAGACAGTGGAGAGTGATGGTATAGCAGCACCCAAAGGTCATGTGGTTGCTGATAGTGCGGTGTGTATACAATTATATGTGCTAATATAGTATACACGGATCGTGTAATATGGATTACAATACAAATGCGGAAATAGATGATAATAGCATTGTAAATAGAAAAATCACACCAGAGATTTTTATACTGGTTCGGAGCACTGTCCTACGTCCAGTCCCAGACTTCTATCTGGATTTTCACTATTAACTACCTCGCTTCACCCGGAGGAACAGGTTTACAACACCCGAACAACCGAACGGGATTTCACGCCTCTAATATACTGAGGACTTCAACACTTGCCTCTTACAACACAGAGGACTTCAACAAAAGAACAAATACAATTGTTGTTGACAACTTGTGTTCTTGAAAACATGGATTTGTCACTAGCAGTACACCCTTCCTATAATCTTATCCTCAAAGTATGCGATATGATGTTTTGAAAAGATTAAGGAAAGTATATTATTGAATCAAAGGATATGAAATAGTTTCAAAGATTCAATAAATAATTTAGAGCTTTTATAATACAGAATTGAGATCAGAGATTAGATTAAAAGAATATATGAAATCGTTGTTATTTAATCAACGAATTGGATGAGTTTATATAGATAAGAATGGTTGCAACTCTTTGCCATTAAGAGATATGATCTTTGGTGAAAGGTTAAGAGATGCAACCGTTGGAGAAGAGAAGTGTCTTTTGGAAAAATTGTTTTCTGTTCAAAAACGGTCGACAGGTTAAAAAGTGACCAGTAGACAGGAATTTAAAATATATATACGTTATGTGCATGTGTGCACGTTCATTGTGCATTTTACACAGAAACGGTCGACCGTATGATTATTAACCGGTCGACCGGTTCCTGTTAATTTGCACAATGAATGTGCAATGCTATAAAATGTATATATATCGATTATATTGAGGTGCATGATTATTTGAGGATAGATTTTAACAAGTTTTTAACTATTACAATATCAAATAATCAACCTATAATCTATAGTAACATAACCTTGTTTTGTCGATCGCCTTATTTGTCAGAAATCAAAACTTTCATAAAACTTGTGACTCAACATTCTCCCCCTTTTTGATTGATGACAATATATATCTGCAAAATCTGAATCTCCCCCTGAGTACGTGATCTCTTTCTCTTTGAATTCTTATAAATGTATGTTCCTGCAAGCAATTGTTAGCCCTTTCTCCCCCTTTGTCATCGACAAAAAGGAGTAACAGATACTAGAATATGATATGCATAGAATGAATATGATATGAATAGAAAGATAAATTACTAACACATCAAAAGCATAACAGAGTTTACTACAGAACATAATGTCAATTGAAAATCATAAATAACGACACTATTTAGTACAAGTGTCGATGAATGTTTTTAAAGAGCTAAAACATAATAGAATCTAGGATGAAGCAGATCGTATCTCCTCTTCATCATCATCATCGTCATCATCATCATCATCTTCTTCTTCCTCATCATTGTGCCCTCTAGATGATTCACCATGTCCATGACCACTCATTCCTGTAGATTCGTCAGATGATGTCCAGGTGAAAACTGGAGCAGCAGGACGTTTTCCTTGGTCTTGTGCTTGAAAACGAGCACATAAACAAACACTCATTATTATATCTGGACGACTAGCTGTAAGATAAAGAAGAGAACCAATCATGCTTCGATACAATTTCTGGTCAACATTCTTACCACTTTCATCTTTGTCAAGATGTGTAGTTGTACTCATAGGAGTTGGTTTACCAGATGTATTTTCTAATCCGAAGCGTTTGATAAGGTTTTCACAGTATTTTTCTTGATTAATAAAAATGCCGTTTGAAAGTTGCTTTATTTGAAGTCCAAGAAAATAAGATAGTTCTCCCATATGAGACATTTCGAATTCTTTGGTCATAATATTTGCAAATTCTTTACAAAGTTTATCGTTTGTTGAACCAAAGATGATATCGTCTACATATATCTGGATAACTAGAATATCTTTTCGAGAATGTTTAATAAACAAAGTTTGATCGACTTTGCCTATTTGAAATCCTGAGTTAATAAGATAGCTACGTAGTCGTTCATACCAAGCACGAGGTGCTTGTTTTAACCCATACAGAGCTTTCTTAAGTTTGAACACATGGTCAGGATATTTTTCATGTACGAACAGAGGAGGTTGTTCGACATAGACATTTTCTTTGATAAATCCATTGAGAAAAGCACTTTTGACATCCATCTGATAAAGTTTGAAATTATGGTGACAAGCAAAAGATAATAGAATTCTAATAGCTTCTAGTCGAGCAACTGGTGCAAAAGTTTCTTCATAATCGATACCTTCTTCCTGATTATATCCTTGTGCTACTAATCTTGCTTTATTTTTGGTGATATTGCCTTGTTCGTCAGCCTTATTTTTATAGACCCATTTAGTACCAATTACTGACTGATTAGTTGGTCTTGGAACAAGTTCCCAAACGTTATTGCGCTCAAACTGATTTAGTTCTTCCTGCATGGCAATGATCCAGTAATCATCTGTAGTAGCTTCTTTTGGATTCTTAGGTTCGATATTTGAGAGAAAAGCGACATGACCCATTTGATTGAGTTGACTCCTTGTTCTGACATGTGATGTTATTTCACCGATTATATTTTGAGGCGGATGGTCTCTTAATATTCTTGGTGGTGATTGTAACTCACATATTTGAGGACTATTCTCAATAACTATTTCTGAGTCAGAATCAATATTTGTGATGATTTGATTGTCAGTGACTATTGATTCGTCATCATATGATATAGTGTGAGGGTGCTGATAGATTTCATCAAAAGAGACATGAAGTGATTCTTCAATAGTTTTGGTTCGTTTATTAAATATCCGATAGGCCTTACTTCGTTCCGAATAACCGACAAATATTCCTTCATCGGCCTTTGGATCAAATTTGCCAAGCTGGTCTTTTGTATTTAAAATAAAGCACTTCGATCCAAAAACTTTGAAGTATGAGATTTTAGGCTTTCTTTTGTTAAATAACTCATAAGGAGTATTCTTGGTAAGTGGTCTTATGGATACACGATTTAAAACATAACAGGCAGTTGCCACAGCTTCTGTCCAAAAATGTTTTGGTAAGGTGGTTCCATTCAATAATGTTCTTGCACATTCTTGTAAAGTTTGGTTTTTCCGTTCTGCAACTCCGTTCTGTTGTGGAGTTCTGGGAAACGAAAAATTATGATATATACATTTCTTTGTACAAAATTGTTCAAATTCATTATTTTCAAACTCTCCGCCATGATCACTTCTTATATTTTTAACTTTAATCCCTTTTGATTTTTGAATTCTTTTGACAAAAGATTTGAAATGATCGAAAGTGTCACTTTTATTTTTTAAGAAAATTGTCCATGTATAACGAGAGAAATCATCAACAATTACAAGCACATATTGATTGTGATTTATTGATTGAACTCTAGTAGGTCCAAATAAATCCATGTGTAGTAACTCAAGTGGTTGTAATGTTGATATGACTTTCTTGGATTTAAAAGATGATTTGGTCAATTTTCCTACTTGACATGCGTCACAAATGTTGTTAACTTTAAAACTCATTTTGGGTAGTCCTCTAACTAGATTGTTTTTGGCTAGCTTGTCAATAGTTCTGAAGTTTATATGACAGAAGCGTTTGTGCCATAGCCATGGATCATTGTCATTAGCCACAAGACACATATCTGAATTATGATTAATGTTCATATTCAAAATATATATATTTCTGTCTCTATAACCTTCGAAAACCAAATTATGGTTTTTATCTAGAATACTACACTTATTATTTGAAAATGAAAAAATAAAACCCTTGTCACATAACTGACTAATACTTAGCAAATTGTGTTTCAAATTTCTAACTAGCATGACATTAGTAATAAGAGGTAAGTTAGATGTACCGCAATTGCTCACATCGCCTTTGCCGATGATATAGCCTTTTGAATTGTCTCCAAAAGTGACGGAGCCACCATCTGAATATGTAATATTTGTTAATAAACTCTTGTCTCCTGTCATGTGCTTTGAGCAACCACTGTCCAATATCCACTTTCCTCTTTTCTTAAGTGGGACCTGCAAAAAATAGAATTAAGTCCATGGTACCCACTTTTTATAGGGTCCTAAGAGTTAGGTCTTAGGAGTCCAAACCCATATGGGTCCGGTATCCCCTTTATATATGTAATTATTATTAAAATGCACAGTATTCATGAATTGCTGAATGTATTTGTTCCTAATCAAATTGTTATTTGTTTTAGGAACCCATATTTTGATAGTCTTGACATTTTTCTTTTGAAATTTCACAACTGGTTTTGGTTTGGAATATAATAAACTAAGATTTTTCTTAGCTTCAGTTTTTTGTACTTTCTTCTTCCTTTTATTTCCAAGATGTTTCTTGATTTCTTGTTTGTTATATCCCAATCCTTGTTTGTCTGAAATAGATTGTGAACTTTCAATGATTTTTGTCAAATTTTCTCGACCTTTGTTAAAGTTAGAAACATTTTGAGTAATGTCATCAAACTTTGTTTGTAAGCTAGCTTTTTCTAGGTCTAGAATTTTGACTTTTGCTTTAAGCTCATGATTTTCAGTAGTTAGAGCATTATTTTTCTCTTTTTGAGCTTCTATTTCTTGACTCAAAAGAGATATTTGAGAGTCAACATTAGATGATGATTCTTGAATATTTTCAAGTTCCTCTTCTAATATTTTCTTCTCATCTTTTAACATATCTCGTTCAAACTCTGCTCTACTTAAATCTGCTTTGACTATTTTTAATTGACGTTTTAAGTCTTTATATTTGACTATCAATTCAGCATTAATATCAAGTAATTCATCAAATGTAGGAATTTGTACCTCATCTTCTGTTGCCATAAAACAAACATTAGCTTGTTCATTCTCTGAATCACTTTCACTTTCTGATGAAGATGACTCTGAATCATCCCATGTTACTGAGAAAGCTCGTTTCTTAGATTTGTCCTTCTTATATTTGAATTTGTCATTTTCTGACTTCTTCTTTTGTTCTGGACAATCCTTCTGCATGTGTCCCTTTTTGTGGCAATTGAAACATTCTATATCAGATGAAGATGGTTTGTTTGATTCATGTTTCCTTTTATTGTAACGACTGGCTTTTCGATATTTTAGGAATTTTTTGAATCCTTTCGCAATGAATGCCAAATCTTCATCTTCAGAATCTGATTCATTTTTATCTTTCTCAACATGAAATGCTACATTTTTCTTTTCTTCTTTCTGTTCTTTTCTAGCCTGCAAATTTGCTTCATAGGACATTAAATTTCCTATCAATTCATCTGGCTTCATGATGGAAAGATCATTAGCTTCTTCGATTGCTAATACTTTTCCTTCCCATTCACTAGTCAGAGAATGTATGACTGTTGAAACAACATCGAAATCAGAATACTTTTGTCCTAAGCCAATAAGTGCATGGTGAATAGTTTGAAACCGTGAATACATGTCATTGATTGTCTCATTTGGTTTCATTTTGAAATTTTGAAATTGACTTTTTAGCATGGCTATTTTGGCTTGTTTAACCTTGTTAGTACCTTCATGAGTGATTTTTAGTGTTTGCCAAATTTGATATGCAGTAGTGCAGATACTAACACGGTTATATTCATTTTGGTCTAATGCACAGAACAACATATTTATTGCTCTTGCATTTACGGCTGCTGCCGTTTTCTCAGCTGTAGTTCATTCTGAATAATCAGTTGTTGGATTCACTATTTCTCTTTGAGTGGCATTCCAAGCATCATAGCTATTTGATTGCATAAAGAATGACATACGTGTTGCCCAATAACTATAGTTAAGACCATTGAAAAATGGAGGTCTTTGTGTCGATTGACCCTCCGTGTAAGTGGTGTTTTGAGTGCTAGTACCTACGTTATTTGCCATATTACTATAATATATCAAATAACTGTGTTACGGTTATATGATGACCGTGCTCTGATACCAAATGATAGTGCGGTGTGTATACAATTATATGTGCTAATATAGTATACACGGATCGTGTAATATGGATTACAATACAAATGCGGAAATAGATGATAATAGCATTGTAAATAGAAAAATCACACCAGAGATTTTTATACTGGTTCGGAGCACTGTCCTACGTCCAGTCCCAGACTTCTATCTGGATTTTCACTATTAACTACCTCGCTTCACCCGGAGGAACAGGTTTACAACACCCGAACAACCGAACGGGATTTCACGCCTCTAATATACTGAGGACTTCAACACTTGCCTCTTACAACACAGAGGACTTCAACAAAAGAACAAATACAATTGTTGTTGACAACTTGTGTTCTTGAAAACACGGATTTGTCACTAGCAGTACACCCTTCCTATAATCTTATCCTCAAAGTATGCGATATGATGTTTTGAAAAGATTAAGGAAAGTATATTATTGAATCAAATGATATGAAATAGTTTCAAAGATTCAATAAATAATTTAGAGCTTTTATAATACAGAATTGAGATCAGAGATTAGATTAAAAGAATATATGAAATCGTTGTTATTTAATCAACGAATTGGATGAGTTTATATAGATAAGAATGGTTGCAACTCTTTGCCATTAAGAGATATGATCTTTGGTGAAAGGTTAAGAGATGCAACCGTTGGAGAAGAGAAGTGTCTTTTGGAAAAATTGTTTTCTGTTCAAAAACGGTCGACAGGTTAAAAAGTGACCAGTAGACAGGAATTTAAAATATATATACGTTATGTGCATGTGTGCACGTTCATTGTGCATTTTACACAGAAACGGTCGACCGTATGATTATTAACCGGTCGACCGGTTCCTGTTAATTTGCACAATGAATGTGCTATGCTATAAAATGTATATATATCGATTATATTGAGGTGCATGATTATTTGAGGATAGATTTTAACAAGTTTTTAACTATTACAATATCAAATAATCAACCTATAATCTATAGTAACATAACCTTGTTTTGTCGATCGCCTTATTTGTCAGAAATCAAAACTTTCATAAAACTTGTGACTCAACAGTTGCTGGTGGTGGTGGTTCTAGGGGTGGCCAAGAGGAGTATGTGAAAGGATATTGGCATTAAGGCTCGGCTAGGCTAGTTTTAAGGGTTTGCTTGCAATTTTTGTGGAGTTTTCAACATGGGGAGGCCACGGCCTGATCTGGTTCAGGTCTGGACAGTGGGTAGGTGGAGGGTCAAAGGTTGTATCGTGGTGGTGGTGGAACAATAGGAGGTGGCCAAGGCAAGTTATGAAGGAGATAGTGGAGTATATGGCTAGGCTAGGCAATTTCAAGGGGTTTGGTGCAAAGTTTGTGATGCTAACCTCAATGGATGGGCAAAACTTGGTTAATGTCAGAGGAGGGGGAGGAGGAGCTGCTGTAGATGGTGGAGGAGATGGTGGAGCTGATGGTGGAGAGGTTAGGCTGAGCAAAGCATGAAGAAGCAGGGCAAAAATCAAGGCAAACAAATGGAAAAAGGAAGAAGATGAGAGGAGAATGGAAGCCATATTTTTCTTCGAAGTGCCGCGAGTTTTTAGGAGATGAAGGAGGACATTTGTTTACATGCAAATGATATGTGATCAGCTGAAAGAAATGAGATATGGTTGGCCTCAATTGAATGCAGGAGTTAGAAAATGAAAAGGTGGGAAAACAAAGAGACTTAAGCAACTAAAGAGTCACAAAACCTTTCAAATTTCCACTAAATTCTTTTTAATTTTAAATAACTGAAATATATATATAGATCCAGATATAAATACGAAAATTTAGTAAATAAACAATAATAAATAAATAAATTATTAATTATATATAGTTTAATTAAATAAAACAGCAAAATTTACAACTAGTCCTGAAAATATGAAAAATAAGTGCAATGAACTTGGAAAATTTTTTATGTACTTAACAATATTTATAAATAAAGATAAGAACACAAAATAAAATGAATTCACAAAATAAATAAATAAATTTCAATTAAAATATAGTTTAGACGAAGAAAATAGCAGAAAAAGGAAACAGCCTTTTAAAAATAGGAAATCATCATAGTAAATTTTAGAAAAATCCTATTATTATTTTTTAAAATATTTAGAGATGAAAATATACATAAATTAACATATCTACCCATATTAAAAGAAATATAAGAAAGAAAAATATGATTTATAAAATTTAAAATAGGCAAAATTGCACAATAAAACAAATTATACTAGAAATTGAAATGTACATAACTTTTACATTTTAACTCCGTTTTCAACGAAACGAAAAGTGGTGTTCTTAGAATTTTATGTAATTTCGTAATAAAAGATAAAATTTATAATTTTAAACTTTTAAAATTTTAAGTCAAAAGTCAAAGTTTGACTATTTTGACCAAAATCAACATTTCAGGAACATATTCAAATTACACAAGTTTGGAATTATAATTTCATATAAAATCAAGATTTATAGTTAAGTAATAAAATTTAATCATTTAAAATAAGTAAAATAAGTTTTTTTTTTAAATCAAAATAATTAAAATATAAAAAAAAAAATACAGGGTTGTCACACTCTCCCCCACTCAAATCTTTTCGTCCTCGAAAAGGAACGAGGTACGGAAAAGCACAGAAAAAAGATAGAGTGAAATAGGATTAAGATAAGATGACAAGAAGATTGAAATTATACCTGATAACTGTTGTTATAGGTAAGTTTAACAAGGTGGAGATGATCTTTCCAAGATTCTCCAAAATTAAGAACACAGGCACGAAAAGGTAGATTCAAAATGATTACCAAAGATCTATCAAAGATTATAGAAAGATTTCTAACATAAAGATTGTAGAAAGATGCCTATACCAATCTATATCAAGATAAGGATGATAAGGACAACCAAAATATAGTTTGGAAAGCAAAATAAGGAAACAGATTTGAAAGCATGGAAATTTCAACTTAAATTGATAATTAATATTTTTACACAAGTTAAATAAATCTTAACTATATCAAGTTTCATTATCTTATTATCCAATCATCTTAAACTAACAAAAAATTTCTTATAATTGAAAATATTCTTTAAAAATAAAATTTAAGAATTAAATTTTCGATTACATTCAAACCATTTAGAGATAAGTCATAATATATATAATATGTCAAATCAAATTTCAATCATATATCTATATTATTATAAATCAAGTCATATTTTAGAAATTCAAATCAATTAAATTCCCCAAAACAAAGCTGAAGCAAGACTACATAACAGTCTCTTAACTTCGAACTCGAAAATGAACGTCGATGATGTCGCGATCATCACCGAAGTTATTTTCCAGCGACAAAGAGAAGAGCACTAATTTTAAACCTTTAAAATTCTTTGAAAACAAATTCTATTCAAAATACTTTAAATAATATAACCCTTTTAAAACTTTTAAACCAAAGTTCGAGATCATCGGAAAATAAATTCTCAGATTTCTTTTCTAAATTCATTTAAGTTCCCAAATCAATTTATAAACAATTATTTATAAATTCATTTATAGAACAATAAATGATAAATCAAGTATTATCATTTCAAATTATCAATTTGAATCATTTCATTAAGTTCCATAGATATATATATCAAAATTTTATTTCATTAACCAAAATTTTAAAATAATATTGTGTTAGTTTGTTCTATCAAAGTGTTTTAGAAATCCTATCGATAACGCTGATCAGACGAATCGATCGGAAACCCAAATCAACAACTCAAACAACACAATATAAAAAAAATATAGATTGACAAATACAATTCAAAATGTTTGAAAATATGTTGGAAACAAAAGACAAGATGATTAAATATAGAGTAGGGAGGTGGATTAGCTAATATAAATCACGGGCAACCTTAATCGGGTCAACCGTGACTTAAAGTATAAGGTCGAAGTGGATTTTCTGGGGTAAATCTACATTCAACCTCATAAGATAGAGTTTTGGATAATAGGAGATACTAGCATCTAAACTGAGGATATAAAATCTTTGGTGAATCGATGCTGTTGTAAAGGAGTTTCACCCCTTTTACAAGAAAATTTTTGAGATTGGCGAGACCGCCAATTCACTATAAAGATCATTCGAAGTGGAGTTATGGGATACTCCAGAATCAAATGAAGATGAATAGCGGGGAATAAGAATGGATTTTGGAACCACAGGGAACGTTCCAAAATTCAAAGGAATCGAGTCAAAAGAAAGAGATTCAAACTCGAATGAAAGTGATTCTGTAAATACATTCACTCCATATGCTGAGTTTTGCCTAGAGCTACCAAAGCTCTGATACCAACTGTAACAACCGTGGTATTTTCAACCATTCGCATCCATTATAAGTGTATAGGTAGACACTCATGCCGGAATTAAATTGCTCAAAATACCGCGTTGTAAATAAAAATTTGGCAAATCTCAGAATATACAGTAAATAAAAATCATAGAATCACAGACACAGAGTAATAATAGTGCAGCGAAGCAAAAGAAATAGTAGTTCATGAAGCTACTATATAAAAATATCAGAGTTACATAAAATACAATAGAGGAAATAAGGTACAAAAGAAGTCTCACTTCGTAGAAGTCAACTAATACAAGCGCTGAAAGGAACAACAGGTTTCAAAAGATAAACATGACAAGTAGATAATCTCCAGCGATTCCAATCTCCAGAAAGTGGAAATCCAAATCTGTGAATAACTCAGGCTGACCCGAGCGTAAATAAAAATACAAACACTCGAGTCAGGACATACATACTTATACAATGTAAACCAACTCAAGTGAACTGTAGTAAAGGTACAAGTAACTTAGAAGATGCTTGGGACCGCCCATCCTCTAAGGATCCGTTAAACTATTTACTATGTAGTATATTGCGCTATATACAGTAGTGTCTAATCAGTAAAGTATAATCATATAGAAAATAGCGTTAAGGGGATGGTGAACCTTAACGCTGTCGGATCTTTAAAACCAAAATCGTAGTGGGCTCGATATAAGGATATGACACGGCACGCGAGGCAATGCCAGGGTGGATAGACCGTTTGCACTCCCGGACCGGTGGTGACGGCAAGCCAGCAGCTTCCGCCCACCTCGAACAATACCCCCGAATCAAATGTGGCGCCACCGAATCGAATCACAAAAGTAATAGAATGGTTTCCGATGGAGCATGCTCGATGAAAGGGTGCGACCCTTTGTGTAGCCCGGTATAGCTCCTGTTTTAGTCATATATGCCAACTCACGGGAGTTGGGTCCACGTAATATACCTCGAGAACGTCGCCACCATCCTACTTCATTCTGGAATCTCCACCGCGTACACAGTTGTTAAAGTGGTTTTCGGTATTGGCCGGCTATAAGACAATATCCGATCCCGGTCTCTTTAACAACCAATCGTTATTATAACCCGTAGTTATAACTTTAAAACATATTTTTTACTTCAAAATAAAATATCATTTCAACCCAAATCTTTATCAAAATAAAGATTAAATCATTTCCAAACCATTTCAATATATCATCATACCATATCTTTCAATTCAAATAATTATCAAAGTAATTATCAAGTCATTTCAAATCATTTTTAATACATAAACATCACATCTTCCAAATTCAATATTTATCAAAATAATTATCAAGTCATTTCAAATCATTTTTAATACATAAACATCATATCTTCCAAATTCAATATTTATCAAAATAATTATCAAGTCATTTCAAATCATTTTTAATACATAAACATCACATCTTTCAAACTTCATTTTCAAATCGTCTTAATTTCAAAATATCATAACTTTCAAAACTTCATCTTCGAATCATTTAATATATACCAGAATATCATATCTTTCAAAACTTCATTTCAAATCATTTCAATATATCATATCTTTTCGAAACCACATTTCAATCATTTAATATATCAAAATATCATCTCTTTTCACAACCACATTCATTTCAATATCATTATTCATTTTATTCAATTTAAAATACCATTTCAATTCATATTTCAAAACAGTTTATATTCCAAAAATCATTTTTAATCACTAAAATGAAGTTATTATGTTTAATAATTAAATTATTAAACTTCCAAAATTTTCAACTTTCAATGTTCATTTATTCACTTAAGTTTATTAAAACAGTAAAGATTCACTTTTCGTGGCATTTAGAAAATGCTACGGAAAAATACATTCAAAACAGTTCACTTTAACAAAAGACAACATTTTAAAATGTTGTAATAGGGTTTACTTAAATTTCAAATAAACTTAGTTAAATTCAAAAATTATAGCACTTACAAAAATTTTCTATAATAGCTTTTAATTCAATTTAGCTTTTTAGTTCATTATCGTCAACTACAGCATTTACAATGCTGTAATATCATTCACATTGTAATTAATAGAATTTCAAAAATGCAGTAAATTAACTTCAAATATTCAATAAAATTTCTCAACCAATTATATTTTTATTTAAAACATTTTTTTAACTTATAAAATCATACATTTCACATTTATAAACATCATTTAATTTTCCTCAAATTCATGATTTTATAAAGTTAAATTTCCATTCAAAAATCAAGTTTTAATAATAATTCACTTATCAAAATGCAATGTTCAATTTTAGATTCACTACATTAAATTTCAACTTAACATTTATGTTAAAATTCTCAAATATAACTTATTTTTATTTTTATTTACCTAACTAAAATTTCCCTTTCAAGTCAATTTCATAAATTTCCAATTTTAGTTATATTTCAAAATTTCAACATAAAATATTCATTCATTTCACATTTCAGCTTTATTAAAAATCATTAATATGATATAAAATCACTTTAAATTCAATTTATATTCAAATTATCATAAATTCATATTCAATTAAATTTCCAATTATAATTAAATCAATTTTTCCAAAATAACTTACGTTCAAAATTTCTAACTTTTCCATTAATTCAATTCACTTACAATTATTCATAAAATCAATAATATTTTACAAAAATCCTTTTTAATTATATTTAAATCAAAATAATATAATATTTAAATTTCTAAAATAACTTTAAAGATTTTAGGAAAACATATATTAACTACGGGTCTATATATAATTTTCTACGCTAGGTAAAGTGATACGGATATGTATCATTTCAATCCGCAGTTTAAAAAGAAAAATCCGGGTTTTATCATTTCAAACCCGCAATCCCAAGTTAAATAAATGATTTGAAAATCATTCAGGTCTATCATTTCAGCCCATAACAATTTTCCCTTATTCCAAAGTCCGTTCGGGTATATATCATTTCAACCCATAGTGATTCTAATCAAAAGGGAACTTGCAGTGTGATAAACTGATATAAATAAACAGAATAGCATAATAAACAGTAACAAGTGATATAACAGGTATAATAACAGGTGTAAACATCATATGATCATAATATAGCAGTTATAACATGATGCAATACATTTACAGATTCAAATGGTGTCGGTTTATCAGTTATATAGGTACAGATTGTCTGGTGAGAATAACTCACCGGTTTGAGCTGGAGACACAACAACGAATTTCACGAACGGAATCTACACAAGCACAAAAGCACGACACAGATACGAATGGAGGAGCCAAGGATTAATTCCCTTGAATACAAATCAAACAAACAATAACAAACATGAATTATAAACCAAGATATTACAAAACAATGCTAGGAATAAGTACACAATTCAAAGCTAGAACTTTTGCACTTGAATTCACCTTTGTATGCTTCAGCTATGGACTGGAAAAGCACTTTAATGGAATGGTTTTGGATCAGGTTTGGAAGCAACAGGTCAGCGTATCATGGATTTGATGATGGTGCAAAGGTATGTGTACATGAAACTATGACTACAAGGCATAAACAAGGATTTTGGTCCATATTTGGCTCGACCTATGGCACACTTGGGCTGGCTATACTTACTCCAGATCTAGACAGTGGAGAGTGATAGTATAGCAGCACCCAAAGGTCATGTGGTTGCTGGTGGTGGTGGTTCTAGGGGTGGCCAAGAGGAGTATGTGAAAGGATATTGGCATTAAGGCTCGGCTAGACTAGTTTTAAGGGTTTGCTTGCAATTTTTGTGGAGTTTTCAACATGGGGAGGCCACGGCCTGATCTGGTTCAGGTCTGGACAGTGGATAGGTGGAGGGTCAAAGGTTGTATCGTGGTGGTGGTGGAACAATAGGAGGTGGCCAAGGCAAGTTATGAAGGAGATAGTGGAGTATATGGCTAGGCTAGGCAATTTCAAGGGGTTTGGTGCAAAGTTTGTGATGCTAACCTCAATGGATGGGCAAAACTTGGTTAATGTCAGAGGAGGGGGAGGAGGAGCTGCTGTAGATGGTGGAGGAGATGGTGGAGCTGATGGTGGAGAGGTTAGGCTGAGCAAAGCATGAAGAAGCAGGGCAAAAATCAAGGCAAACAAATGGAAAAAGGAAGAAGATGAGAGGAGAATGGAAGCCATATTTTTCTTTGAAGTGCCGTGAGTTTTTAGGAGATGAAGGAGGACATTTGTTTACGTGCAAATGATATGTGATCAGCTGAAAGAAATGAGATATGATTGGCCTCAATTGAATGCAAGAGTTAGAAAATGAAAAGGTGGGAAAACAAAGAGACTTAAGCAACTAAAGAGTCACAAAACCTTTCAAATTTCCACTAAATTCTTTTTAATTTTAAATAACTGAAATATATATATAGATCCAGATAAAAATACGAAAATTTAGTAAATAAATAATAATAAATAAATAAATTATTAATTATATATAGTTTAATTAAATAAAACAGCAAAATTTACAACTAGTCCTGAAAATATGAAAAATAAGTGCAATGAACTTGGAAAAATTTTTATGTACTTAAAAATATTTATAAATAAAGATAAGAACACAAAATAAAATGAATTCACAAAATAAATAAATAAATTTCAATTAAAATATAGTTTAGACGAAGAAAATAGCAGAAAAAGGAAACAGCCTTTTAAAAATAGGAAATCATCATAGTAAATTTTAGAAAAATCCTATTATTATTTTTTAAAATATTTAGAGATGAAAATATACATAAATTAACATATCTACCCATATTAAAAGAAATATAAGAAAGAAAAATATGATTTATAAAATTTAAAATAGGCAAAATTGCACAATAAAACAAATTATACTAGAAATTGAAATGTACATAACTTTTACATTTTAACTCCGTTTTCAACGAAACGAAAAGTGGTGTTCTTAGAATTTTATGTAATTTCATAATAAAAGATAAAATTTATAATTTTAAACCTTAAAAATTTTATGTCAAAAGTCAAAGTTTGACTATTTTGACCAAAATCAACATTTCAGGAACATATTCAAATTACACAAGTTTGGAATTATAATTTCATATAAAATCAAGATTTATATTTAAGTAATAAAATTTAATCATTTAAAATAAGTAAAATAAGTTTTTTTTTTAAATCAAAATAATTAAAATATAAAAAAAAATACAGGGTTGTCACATATTTTAGTCCTGACTCGAGTGTTTTGTCTTTTCATTACGCTCGGGTCAGTCCTGAGTTTTTCAGATTTTTGAAGATCTATTCTGGAGGACGAAGATGAAGATTTGGTATACTATTACTATTATTACCCTTGCATCATGCTATCTGCTGCATTATTTTAATTGTTCTGTTGTATATGTATAACTCTGATAAATGTTGTATAAATAATTGTTAAAGTATAGTAAACAGCTTCATGAACTGTTTATTTGACTATTATATTTTATCGTTCCGCTGCGAGATTCTATGTTGTTTCATTTCCTTTATTTCTCTTTCTTTCCTTTTCTTATTTACCCCAATAATCATCTGCCCTTTTGAATGGTTTGGAATCGGCATGTGTATTTGATCGTCGGTTTAAAAACTGTCCAAAAAGGTGGGTCGTTACAGTTGGTATCAGAGCTTTGGTTTAGCGATAACCTTAGCTTTGTAGGGTCTGACTCTTTATAAATAAGGAGTGATACCCTATGATGAGTCTCTGAGTGTGTGTATATATATATATGAGAGAGCGTATTTGTTAGTGATATAAAATGTTTTATATTGTGTTGGTTGATTTGTTGAGTGGCTTATGGATTCTGGTCAATACGAGTAATTAACGTCACTGATAGGGATCTCTAAACATTCGAACAGAACAATTCGACATAGTATTGTTTTGAAATTGAGTAAATCAAATAATTTTGCCCTAGTTATATTTCGTATATAAAGAATTTATTTTCAAAAATTATTGTGATCTATTTAGCTTATTTGGTTGTTGGAAACAATAATATTGATTGTTATTATTAATTGGATATTGTGTTTTAATAAATAAGGTTTATTGAAAAATAAACAATAATAAAACAACTTGTGGAATGTTTTAAGAAAGAAAATCCTATAAGAATATTTTAAGGTGACTTATGAATTAAAATAGATTTAAGTTCGAAAATATTGAATTTAAGACCCGGAGATTTGAAAAATGGTTCTCAAAGTTTTGAAAATATATATAAGAATATTAGTTGGAAATTGTTCATGGAAATATTTTGAAAGGATTTTAAGAAGGAATGAATTCAGTACCCCTCTCTTATGTCGCTGGAAAATAATTTCGGTGATGACTGTGCAGCATCATCGACGTTCATTTTCGAGTCTCAAAGTGGGAAGACTTCCAAGAAGCTTTGTTTTTCTTCAAAATTATTTTGTGTAAATGGGTTTTGGTTTAAACTCCAAAGGTATGATTTGATAAAAAAAGATATAAGTATATATGTTTATTTCAAACGATTTGAAAAGAACCGGGCATTTAAAATTCTAAGTTATGTTAATTAGAAATTTTCAAATTATTTGAATGAAATGTGAATAACCAAAATTTATAAAATAAGAGGATTAAGATATCTAAGCTTATGTTTTGGGAAAACTTTAGAGTTGTAGTGTACCTTTAAAGTTGAAAGGTAAAGAGGATTTAAACAAATTAAATTTGTGAACATTCTAATTAAGTAAAATGAAATTCTATAAATTTATATAATACCAAATTTGCATTCTAATAACATATAATATGACTTACCAAATATTAAGAAGTTGAAATGATGTTTTGGATATGTAATGAGATATTGTATAAATAAACAGAACCTGAAAGTAATTGAAATATACAAGTAAGGAAAACTCAAAGGGAATTAAATGTATACAAATGGAAAATTTGGTTGTGAATTTTTTTTATATATACTTAAATATAGCATGAAATGATGAATGGATAAATGGAACAAGTAAGCGAACTTAAGAAAGAAGATAAATGAATCGTATTATATCTTTGTAAATTGGTTATAGAAAATAAATATAAATTGCAAAGGGATTGTAAAAAAAAATTTGAATTTGTAACCTTTAAGATAACTGTAAACTAAGAAAAGTCATTTATGAGAGGTTAGACTTTTATAGGATGATTAATAAACTAAAGTGCTGGTTAATAAAATGTTCCATAAATAAATTGGTTATTAACTAATATTATGAAATTGAAGTAAATGTAAACAAAGGAATTTCTTATAGCTAAGAATCAATTGGAAAATGAAATTGAATTTAATTATAATATATAGAATGTTTAAAATGAACTTGAGTAGGCAAATTCTATGATATGATGTTTAAGAAAAGATAATGTTGAAGAATATGCTATGTAAAGAAATGGATATATTAACTAAATAATGGATTGTGAATAATTAATTGTAAATAAAATAGAAGTCAATAAAATAATTTAGTATAGATAGATTGGATAGAAATCCATTGGAAGGGAATACGTGAGATTGTACGTATATTATTTTATTCGCATAACGATTTGATCCAAATTCGAGCACAAAATTTCGATATGATTTATATCGATCCAAGTTAGGATTTTTCACTCGATTTTCGACGGAAAACCCTGGATATGGATTTTTAATTTGATTCTGGAATTCTCTATCATAGTATATGGCTATGCAAGGAGAGTAACAGTTTCCAATCAAGGAACCAAATCTGAGTCCGCACTAGAGAGTCATGTGAACGATACTAGTTGGAAGTGAAATTGTGTGATCGAATAAGCGATTAGATTTGATATTGTTCACAGATGATATATGTACGGCTTACGGACTTAATTAAAGTTAATATTGGAAATTTAAGATGCCAAATATAAAATGATTCTTTTAAAATTATATAACAGGATATATATATATATATATACATATATATATAAAAGAGATAAACCGAATTGAATGTAAAATTAATAATTTGGTTATGTTGGGTATGATTTGGTTGTTATATGATTGTTAGTTGATTGTATATAATTCATTAAGTGTTAATGAAATTGAAAGCTATAAATCATTGAAATAAAATTGGAAGTTAAATGAATTTAAAAGAATTTAATTTGATTCAAATTGGAAGTGAACTAATGTAAATATAAATTAGTGAATGTTAACTAATTGAATTGAGAATGAATGTTAGTAAAATCCAACGTTAATGAATCAACTGTGATTAAAATTGAAAACCAAGTCAATAAATATTAATGAGAAGTGAATTTATATTGATTGGTTATGGATTTGTTGGATGATAGTTGGATGATAATTGATTTGGTGGATGCATTTGTTGTTTTGTTGCATTTGCTATGTTGGCACATGTAGTTGTTATGTTTCTATATGATGTATATTGATATTATTTTCATATATGCATGTTTCTCATGGTTTGTTGAGTGTTTAGTAGGAGCGGATTGCACTTGCTTCGCATTTGGAGCTCGCTTTCGCGCTATATTAGCCGTATATGCTCGCTAATAATATATAAGGTACATATCTCGGATTACATACCGTACTTTTACACTTTTTTCCCTGCGGGATGCCTCATCACTTGATGAGATGTATATTTGTGATATATATACTGTCACTTTTTTTCCGGATCGAGCCGCGCAAAGGAGACTCTGTCGAAATTTTTCGTAAATCCGGGTGTTAGAAAATTTTTCAAGTTCTAAAATTTTATAACTTGTTTGATAACTAACTTTTAAAGTTAGAAAGCCGTTCGGAGTAACTTAGTGGAAGTGTAGTAATGACTTTATAAATGGAATTTCATTGTTTTATAAGTTGGTACCTTTGAATAAAATATATCTAATGTTGAATTCTATACTTAGTTCCTTTTCCCTTCTTTTTTCTTTTCGGGAACGAAAAGTTTTGAGTGGGGGAGAGTGTAACGACCTGTAAATTTTCGATAATTAAAATAGCCAATTTAATAAGATTTCGTGATTTAGTGTTAGAAAAAAATTGTAAGTCGTTTGGAATAATGATAACTGGAATGAATTGCAACAATAATTATCCAAGTAATTATTTATAGATTGAATGGAGTTCTAATCTAATTGAATTGACTCAAATGTTATAACTTGGTTAAGGGAATATATGGAAAAACAAATGTAAATAAGTGAATAAGAACTGTGAATTATTTAGGTAGAAATACAAATTTTAGTAGATTCGTTTCGAAGATTTGAATAGTAATAAGTATTGAAAAATAAATGCTACTTAGGAAATGCCATTGAAATCAATAGTTGAATAGGATAATAAATGTTGAATTCATTGGTTATAATAGAGTAATTGATTGATAAGTAAAATCTATTTAAATCAAATATTGAACAGGTAAATTGTTTAAATTAAATATTTAAAACTTATTGAATAATTGAATAACTGTAAAATGAAAATAGTGTTCTAAATTGTGAATTGGTTTTAAAAGTTGAATCTTATAAGTTCAATTTCAATATTTCAAAAGATAATGAATTATTGGATAATCGAAATTGTTTCAATTTAATATTTGGAATTTATTAAATAATTTAATAATGGGAATTGAATAACCGTATAATGGAAATGGTTGTTCTATAATTTTAATTCGTTTCAAAAGTTAAATTTTTAAATTCATTTTTGAATATCTCAAAAGATAGTGATTCAAGAATAATAAAATTTGTTTAAATTTAATATTACGAATGTTTGAATAATTAAATTCCGAATTTGATATGATTAATTTGATACTGAAATTTAATATATGAAAATAGGGTGAATAATTGAAATTTGATTTAATATGATTCAAAGTGTTTTCCAAAGTGAATGTAAGTTATATTGGGATTTTAAATAGAGTTAATAAGATTTTAAAAATTGGAATTTATTGGATAACTGAATAACAGGTTTAATATGATTAAAAATGATCTGTAAAATTTTATTTTACCATACTAAATTTAGAATGATGTTGTAGAACTTTTAAAATCGAATTAAAAGTAAATTTGTGAAAATTGAATATTTTAATATTTAATTGACGAGTTAAAATAGCCATTTTTCAAACAGTCTCGATTTCGACGAAACCAGTTTCATCGGATCCGTAATGTTATATTATTGTAAGGTTTCAAATTTCAAGTCAATCGGATTTACCGTTTGTCCGGGGCGAGCCAAAACGCCTAGAAATTCGTTTAATCGGTTTAATTTAAATTTGATCGTTTATTTCCGTAACTCGCACATATGACCGAATTAGCTTCCGAAACCTGTTCCATTGTGTCCGGAACGTGGGGTAAACCATAGAAACGCCTGGCGGCACGCTTCGTTTGGAGTTCGGAAATTTTTTGGTGAATAGTGTTTTTGCAATTTTCTATAAAAGGCCCTCCATTTCACAATTTGCAAACAAAGGCTAGGGTTTTAAGTGCAGCCGCCGTTCACCATTTCTATGGCCAGAAATCATTCGCCTTTCTCCTCCAATATCTCACAATCCATCGATAATTAGCAAAACCTCCAACTACAAAGTTGTAGATCTCGACGAGATCTACAAATCCAACGGTCGACGGGAAATCGGGTTCAAAGTCGTTGCGTTTTTCGCGTTTTTAAAGGCCAAAGGGGCAGCCGAGTTTCATGCTATTCACGTTGTAGGGAGAGTTCGCCGAGGGCTTCGCGTTGGAGGTGGCCGATCGTCTTCAAGTCGTGTATTTTGGTCGTGAAAATTCGTTGAAGCTTGACGGCTAATGGGTTTCTTTGCGCGATGTTCACTGGGAAGAAGGAAGACGCGTGCAAGGGTCATGATTTGCACAGGGGAACGAATGGCAGATGTGAGCTGAGGTTTAAAATTAAAAAGAAAATTGTAAATTTATTTATATTAAAATGTGTATTAACTTCAAAATATCATAACTCTTTCATACGAGGTCCGTTTTGGACGAAACAAATTGCGTTGCAATCGTTTTGTCGAGCACTACACAATGGAGCTGGATTGGAATCGTTTGGAGATAGTGAAAATTTCGGGTAAAATTAAACGCTCGTTTAATTTTATTCGAAATGAAGCGTTGGAACTTCATTGAAATCAACGTGAGTGTATTATAACGCTCACAACGTACTGAATATCTTTATGCTAGTTAAATTTGACATTATGAAGTGTTATGATTTTATTTGTCGTTGTTTGATAAAACTTAGTTGCCATATAGATTGTCATTTGAATTAACCGTTGAAAATTTAATTGACAGTTAAATTGAAATTGAAATTGAATTGCGATTAAATTACCTGACATTGATAACTATGAAATTGCAATGAATTGTATTGTCTATTGGATGATGTATTTCGATGGATGCTATTGGTTGATATTTAAATGTTTGGATGTTTATTTGCTTATATATATCCTGTTAGGCATACATATGAAACTGTGATTTGATTTAAGTGATATATATTCATCCCTGACATTTAATTGAAATAAATAATTACTTGGCCATAGGATAGAAAATTATATACAGACACCGAATTGGCTAAATTAATAATTTTAAAGTCATCGATTTGAAATTTATTTAAATATTTTGATTTAAAAGTTATAAATAGAAATCAATTTATAAAAATCGAATTTATCGAAAAATTGAGTTTGGAATTTTGAAATAAATTTTGGTTAAAAGAAACTGTTAAATAATTAAAGTGGAGACTTTGGAATTTAAAAAATGGGGATATGATTGAATTTCGAAAATTGATTTGTTTAAAGATTTAACCTTAATTAGAGCTTTGAATATTACTAAGTAAAAGTGATATAAAAATGATATTTTGAAATCGAGCTTGGAATTGAATCATATTTGAAATTTGGATTTAAACTTGAATATTGATGGATAATTCTGTTAAGTGTTATAAATGGATATTTTTGAAAAATCAAGCTCCAAATCGATATAAATTGAATTAATTGAAAGTGAATATAAAATTGAATAAATTTGAAGTCAAAGTTGACGTTGATTGAACCGAAATCGAAATTGAATCGGTAGAAGGGAAATTGAAATTGTTTTGAATTGGGAGGTTTTGAAGCTGTTTTATTTTGTTTCCCAAATTACTCAGTTATATAAACCATTTTGAATACTTAAACTATTTTAATCTTTTTTTAAATCTACTTAACCCAATTCAAATTATTTTAAACTAATTTATCTATTTTAAATCCATTTTAAGACTTTAAGTATTTTTAACTACTTTAATTATTTAAACTGCTTTTAAACTACTTAAAACTATTTTCTAAAATTCTAAGCTGGACAATAAGGTGAAATGTTTATATTTAAATCTTGAATTTAAATACGAATTAGGTTAAATGAAGTTGCAACCTAAATTGAAATTCGAAATGATTTTGAAATCGAAATGAGATATTGATGCGAAAAATGATTATTGAAGCGGAATCTTACATTTGAATAGATACGATGATATTTGAAATGGATTTGATTTTTGAAGCGAATATGATATTTTGATATCAATTATGAATCGATTTGAAATGTATAAGAGCCAACGGTGTAATAATACGTAGGTATTAAAGAGACCGGGATCGGATATGGACATACTCTCTGTCGATACCGAACACCACTTTAGTAACTATTATACGGGGAGTGTTGATCTAGAATGAAGTGGACGGTTTGGTGAACGCGTTGAGTGAAGAAAGAGAACGATATTGGATGACCCCTGACATGACTAAAACAGGAGCCGCGCCGGGCCATTGAGGTTCGCCATCTCTAGCGGACACACTTCTTCGATACCATATCTATTACATTTGTGATTCGTTTTGGGTGCACCCCTTGATTTGGGAGTGTTGTTTCGCGGTGTTGGGGTAGCTGCTGGCTATGCTCAACATCAGTTCGGATCACGCAACTACTAGTATCCTAGTTGGTATCGCCTCATGTACCTTGTCATACTGATTATCCTATTCGCGACCACTACCTTTTGTTTTGTGTTATACCTATGGGGTACCCTCTGATAACCACCAGTTTATGGTGGGGCTTACGGTGCTGTATAGACTATGGCATTATAAAAATGTGTTAAGGGGGATTATGGTAACGCCTTAACGCTATTTTGATACTTTATATTACTGATAGGCATTATCTACTTAGCGTACATTACTACATAGTAGATAGTTTAACGGATCCTTAAGAGATGGAAAATCCCGTAACATCTCTTGAGTTATTGCACGCACGTTGACACTGGATATGAGATGTCAAACCCCGTAAACATCTCTGACGCCGTTACACTCATATTTATTTACGATTGATTTAACTTTCATAAGGATATTTTAGTCCTGACTCGAGTGTTTTGTCTTTTCATTACGCTCGGGTCAGTCCTGAGTTTTTCAGATTTTTGAAGATCTATTCTGGAGGACGAAGATTTGGTATACTATTACTATTATTACCCTTGCATCATGCTATCTGCTGCATTATTTTAATTGTTCTGTTGTATATGTATAACTCTGATAAATGTTGTATAAATAATTGTCAAAGTATAGTAAACAGCTTCATGAACTGTTTATTTGACTATTATATTTTATCGTTCCGCTGCAAGATTCTATGTTGTTTCATTTCCTTTATTTCTCTTTCTTTCCTTTTCTTATTTACCCCAATAACCATCTGCCCTTTTGAATGGTTTGGAATCGGCATGTGTATTTGATCGTCGGTTTAAAAACTGTCCAAAAAGGCGGGTCGTTACAGCCTCCTTCCAAAATGACCTAATATTGATTTCCCTATGGTAAATTGTTTTTGTATGTGGAATACCCCCACTTCTCACAGGCTTCCTTCGAAGCTTGAGGGGAAATTCCTTTTAAAGAAAATTGGGATATTTTATTCGATATTGATTGATAGTTACATTATAATACCCTTCTAATCGAGAGATGAAATTATCAACCGTACACTAGTTACCATTCTAGATGGGGTTATTGTATCTTATTATTAACAACAAGTTTCGACAATAAACATACTCTTATATGTGTTCTTATTATTGAAATAAAGGGACTTGATTTGCTTGTTGATATCGGAGAATTGAACAAGACTAGTTTTTCCTTCTAAAGATCCATCTCAGGAGTTCACAATGATTTTGGATAAGTTAAGAATAGAGATCAAACAGTTAATTTTACAAAAACTTCTTTAATTTCTAAGCTCGCATGTTGCACTATGGAAATTGAGATTTTGAAATTAAATCTTCAAGAAAGAGGGAGGCTGGAGTATTTAAATTTTAAAGCACTTCATTGGTGGTGTTATTGGTATAAATCTTGACTTTAAATGACTAAGCTTCAGGAGAAGATAGATAGCTTGGAAATAAAATCTAAAGATAATCAGATTCTTGCAAATCTTCGAAATCCCTATTTGGTATTTCAATTTCAAGTATCAATACTATAGAATCTACGAGTTTTGCTAGTAAGATTTATAAGGTCACGAGTATCTCAATTTATACATAAGATGTGTTTTCCATACCTTGGTAATGTTATGTAGCATAATGTACTACTTACAATGTTGTACATGCTACCTATTTTGTTATTTTTGTTTATACCTTGTGTATCTTTGATTTGGATATGCCCCTTGAAGATTGATCTGTCTTCATGCTTTTTGTTCCAATCCTTGATTCCACTTCTGATTAAGCGAATCTAGATTCTTTGTCCTCTTACCTTTCTTGCAAAACATGTAGCGCACAGTATTCTTTAATTATCCGTTGGAAATCAACAATTTAATCTTAAAGACATCAGTTGCTTGGATTTGCAAGCCATTGTAACAATTATATGAAAAGCAATTCACTAAAAATGTTTAGGTCTCATCTTTATCCATAATGAGGGGTGAATATAGATTTAGCTCCTTTCTCTTATTAGGCATTCTTGAGAATAGTTAATGTTAGGCTGTATACAATCATCAAAATTTAACATTTACCTAATAAAGACCTTGATGGGACATTTATGACTGGGATCTTGATAAGGTATTTTTGAATTCATTTTTCATTATCTAGGGGATCTAAGAATAAAGAAGGTCGGAATTTTCCATCAGGAAATTCTTTTGGCAATAATCTTCTTCCGATAATATTCCTTGACTCGGATCAGATTACTTGAGATAAATAAGAACCAAAATGTTATGCTCTCGGATTAGGGCTTTTAATAACTAGTAGTTTTAGCATCATTAATGATGAATCTTTACAGTATATCACTGGACCTAGATCTGGGTATTAGAAAATATTGAGATAATTTGGCAGTCGCTTTTTGGTATATTCTGATAATAGGCGATGGAGGGTTAGGAGGCTGAAATGCCTTTCCTTGATGATAATCAATAGAACCCTATCGTATCGTTTCAAAGATGGCCACCGTTAAGATAGAAATTCATATTTGCTTATAAGATACCGGGATCTCTAATCTGGAATTAATAGTAAAAGTTATGAAAACCGTATGTAGTAATTAGATAACAAAGGTCCACAATTCCCAATGCAACACTTGATAATTAGTAGAAGACCCAGAATTCACCCTGGTACTTAGTATTAGAAGACCAAAAGACTCATCTCAGAGTTTGGGTAATATAAGTTTAGAATACCTTATTTAACAGTTAATAATGAAGGGCTAAGAACTTAGCCTGGCGATGAGCAATAAAAGACCGAACAACCATTCTCAGTAATAGGTGATAGAAGACTATAACGCCACTTTCAGAATTTCGTTTCTGGTAATAGAAGTCATGGTACTGTTAATAATGGAAGGCTAGAATATCATTTTCGATAACAAGTAATAAATGACCAGAATGTCATCTCTGGTAATAAGTGTTAAAAGAACGGGAGTATATATTTTAGTAATGAGTAACAGAAGGCCGACAATCTATTTCAGCGTCAATAATGGAAATCTAAAAAACCGCTTTTGGTAATAAATAATAGATGATCAGAATATCCTTTTCTGATATCTGACAGTAGAAGTCCACCAAATCAGTTAGATATTTAATGATAGAAGTACCGAATCCCATTTTTAGAAATTAATAATAAAAGACCAAAATTCCATTTCTGGTAATTAATAATTGAAGACCAGAATACTCGTCTGGTAGAAGCTTGAGAATTCTTTCTGATTCTATCTACTGAATGTGCCATCTTCGGGCTTTGAGGATATCATGCATGCTTTTTCTTTCTCAGGAATGAGTTTTCTTTCTACATTTTTCATTTGTTTTTGGTCTATTTCAAGCGGCAACTCTTTTGTTTAGTTTTGTGCTTATTTACTATTTCAGGCTATTTGTTATCTTTGACATTACCGACAATTTTGGTGGTTTCTATTTTAAGCTATGCCAATTTCTGGCGGTTTCTATGTCAAGAATGGACATTTCTTAGTCCGTCGAATATTTCATTCGGGTTTTAGGTGCGTTCGCTAGTTTATTCTGAAGCAGGGCTCGAGGACTTACCCGACCTCCCTTCAGGAGGCGCCTTAACCTGACCATAGCGTGACGCGGTTAAGGTCTTGTTCGGTACCTATGCCAGGCGATAGTGTGGTGGGACCAATGGATTACCTATCCTCCCTCCAAGAGGTGCCTTGTCCCGGCCATAGCGTGATGCGGATAAGGGCTTGTGCTGCTTTAACTTGGCCATTTTTGGTTTTGGCACGGGTAAAGGCTTACGCCCTCCCACCAGGAGGTGCCTTGGTCTGGCCATCTTGGCAGGACCAAGGGCTTTCTACCATTATAGGTAGTCGATCTTTTTAGGTAGTCCAATTTTAATAAGAATTCTTCTCCCAATCATGTAGGCTTTTCTCACTGTGCGAATAGAACCTTTATTTCATGACTAGGTTAATCCCTTACAAACTGCTTCAGCTTTCTTTGTTTTAAAAAGTGTAGGACCGTTTCCTGAGTACTTTATATTAATTGGTATCATGTCCATAATGGAAGTCACAATATGCTCCTTTGGATCTTCTTTCAAACCTTGGTTTTTTCATTCGAGAAGGCTAATAATTCAGTTCCTCCCTGGTTTTGACATAGATGTCTTTAGTTGATATTGTAAGATTATACTCTCTAAGAAGCATTGACTTTGAGCCATCTTTGACTAGCGTCTAATTCTTTTGCAGCTTAGTTTAAATGCTTCTTTTTGAGGAGAAGGTTTTCTTTTTATCGCCCATTGTTCTTCTTTCACGGGAATTTATCTTAGTTTTAAGGTTTCGATTGGAAATTCCTTGATGATTCTTATATTTCCACTGGGCAGCTCTTTTATCTTCCTTACTTCTTCAACTGAAGATTTCTCCATGTATCCATAGTTTTCCTTCCAAGTACAAAATTTGGGGTTGGTCCTACGTGGAAAGGATTTAAGCTCCATTTCTCAAGGTTATAAGAATATACCTACTTTCTGTTTATAATTATCAAGGCCTCAAGTCTTAACCTTTGTTCCTCATCCTGGTTTGAGTCTTTGGCATTCACATAAGAAAGCTTTGTCAAGTGTGGTTCGTAAGCTCCTTGTTCTAACGTCTTAAATCTCTTATCCATTATGAAACCAATGTAAGTGAAGTTAAAGTGAAACTGTCTAAAGGGAATTAGAGAGTTGTAATGTTAGGGAATCGATCAAGCTGGAGGTTCATACCCTCCGTGTAGCACCAAAAATGTTAACCAAGTTTATGGTCAACACTCTAATGAATCCAAGTAGGAGAAGTTATTGCGAAAAGTTAGAAGATGGGATCTCTAATGGGATTGACAAATGTTTAGCTGACAACTCTATGCTATCTCGAGTGATAGGATTAATGGAAGCTATGTCGAAAGGTTAATGGTATGTAGAACTTTCTCTACTTCTCTACTCAGGAATAGACTCAAAACCTGACCTTTCATGTGGTTAAGAAGGCTTAGACACAAGATTTGGAAGAAGAAAAGTCTTTTCGGTCTTGTTGAATTAATGTAGAAGGGTATTTGATTTGATTAAACCTTTATAAGACTCCTCTCGGAAGCTTTTTCCTTATCAGGATCATTTTCCTTAGTTTAGATTACTCAGGGAGTTAACTTGGTTCTCTGTTGGAAGGTTGGAAAACCCGCTGTTTGGAATTCGTATTGATGCTAAGGTTGATGGGATCCGACAGGTTATGATACTTGGCGAAAGGTGTTACCCTTAGGATTTATCACTCCGGAAGGTTCTGTGCATACCAATTCTGATAAGGTCCTTTTAGGTCTGAAGGGTTTAGGCCACAACCCAGAGGTCTTCGAACGATTATGAAGATCACTCAAGAAAGAATATCATTGTTTCTGTTGATATGGACCTTTCGGAGGTATTGTACCTGAAAGTTGTGATTAACCAGCAAGGATGAATATAAACTATAAAGAAAACGTGCAAAATTCAAGACTTCCCCCTAATTCTTGAATGGACTTCTCTTTTTACTAAATTTTCCCAAACCGCTACCCAATTAGGGTTACAGAGCTTTGATTTTAGAAGTTACAAAATTGGGAATGAGAAAAAAAATCCCCTAAACAGGACCTCTTGGGTCTTAATTTACAGATGCAAGCGGCGCTCCTCCCAGCTTTATGCCTTCGTCGGGAATAGAAGGTTGCCTCTTATATGCTGTTGCAAACCTTTTGATCTTTTCGCAAGATTACTTCTTGTACATGGTTGTAGGCCTCCCGTTCTTGACGTAAAGTTTGTTTATTGTGCATCATCATAGACTGTTGAATGCTGCCGAAGGGTCTTTTCCTTTATTTGTTTTTAGGAAGCTGCTGCCCCTACAAGAAGATTTGTTATATGTACGGCACATGAACCTTCCAATGGTACCGGAGGATCTCTGCTTTAGTGAACCCTTTGGCTTTGTCGGAAGTTTGCTTTTCCTACTTGATAACTACCTAGAGTTGCGTTTCTTCTGAATGATGGCAAAATGTCGCCTTTTGTTGACTCATGGATGTTGCTTTTACCCGAACCATTTGGCATCATTGATAAGTACTATAGGTGTATTATCTGGCTCGAAAGGCTTATTGTGATTTCGAAAAGGTTGGCTTAGGGTTGTATACCCTTGTATCTGCTTGTTTGCCTCGTTTGGAGGTTAAGAGCTCCTTAAACATTGTAAGAGAATACCCTCTATCTTCTCAAAAGACCTTGAGCCGTCTCATTTTGCTACCTGCATCCCTTCGATCTCTTCAGAAGGTCTGATCTGAATTCTTTCCATACCATCTTTTTTTAAGATTCTCCGGCTTAAATGGAAGGTGAACTTATTGAGTAACAATACCACTTTGATATTCTTTTAAAATCAACTAAGGATCCATTTTATGGTTGCACTATGTCATCAACCGAAACAACTTGCCAAACTCGAGTCTAATTGTGATGATAACTTAATCTTTATTGGAAATTTTGACAAGTAAAGGGACTTAAATTTCTTAATAATGATAAGAAAATATATTTAACTTATTTATGTCAATTTAAAAGTAAATTCTTTATTCATAAATATTTTCAAAAACTTGCATCCATATCTTTGTGAATAAATCTTGCATTTTGGAATTTTTCACTTTGCATTTGGATTTTGTGGGTACTATTCGCTGAAAACCCTCACGAGACAACACTCATCCTACTAGGGATGCCTAGAGGTTTAATGGCTTATTGCACACGCTCAATGCAATCGTGTTTCCTAGAAAACGGATTTATATTAGTTTAAGTTTATTCGAGGACGATAAAAAGATAAGTGTGGGGGTATTTGATGTGCACATAAATGTGCATATTTTTATTTCCATATTTAATCCAATTTAATTAAATAAATGAGCATATAGGGTATTTTAACATGTTTAAACCCAAATATAAATTATTTTTAAATAAACATTTATTCAACTTCATATAGGGGCAAAATGGTCATTTTTTAGTGTGAATTAATTTAAGAATATTTATTTGCAAATTTTATTGTTATTTGTACGAAAATTGGACGAAAATTACAAGAGGCTTCATAAAGATATGCATGCACAAGAGAAGGAAATAATTGAAGATGAAAATAAATCATTTCATGTAACACGGAGGACCCCACCTACCCACTTACCATAATGTACAATTGGGAGCTAGTGCACATGTTAGTAGAGATTAAAGTTACATGCACAAATAATTGTGGGTTATGCTCATGCTAATGACAACTCCAAAGCCACACTTCCTAGAGGAGTAGCTTGGGTAGTCCTTAAAAGTATGATTAGGGTTTCAAAGCATGTATAAATAACCTTAATGTTTCATGTAACGTGCTCTTAGCTTCCTCTTTAGTTAGTTTAGTTTTAGGCTAAAAAATAAACAAAAACTCTACTTTTCTTTTTAATGGCTTCTTAGTCTTCTTTCAAATAATTTTCTTATATGCAGTTTTAATTCATGCTGTTTTTTATTTACAAGCTCTCTTTCCTCTTATATTAGCAGCTTAGTTTTATTTTTTATGCAAGTTGTTCAATTCTCATTTTATTTTCATTAGCTTGCACTTTCTTTTGTTTGTTTTATGTTGCAATCTACATTCGTTGAAATGATAACAAATATGAGAAGCTAAAGCCTTTCAATTTAGGGATAATGAAGCTCTCTTTAACATGTAGATTGAACATAATTTGCTCATTTATGTTCTTTTTGTGCTTAATGGAAAGTTGCATGTTGATGTAAGTTTATTAATGAATTTGATAGTCTATGATGTTAATCACATATAGGCTATTCTTACTCGAATAAACACAGTTTACATCATCGTCAAACTAATTGATTTTGGTAATGGAAGCGGATTTAGAATCAAAATTTGATTTTTTATGTTACTAATTCAATACTAAATGATCCAAACCTAAAATAGATTTTTCTTTTAATTTCATTATCATTTTCATGAGAGTTAAGAAGTGGTTTAGTGGGTGTGTTGTAGTTTGATGGTTTATGTTGCGCTAATTAGTAGCACAAATAGGCCATACGTATGATGAATACAATAACTAAATTCACAAATGACCAAAAAAAAGAGATCATAATTTCATGTTGTGTTGATTTATGCGATCATAAATGTGGATTTATCTTTAAATTGTCTTTTAATCTCATAGTTTTCATTCACCTTTTTAGTACTTAGTTTTTGCAATTTTTTGTAGTTAACAATACTTTTAAATCTTGGTTTAATTTGATTGAGTAGAATTTTTAATCAATACAATTCCCTTCGGATAAATCCGTACTCGCCACATAATGAAATTTTACGCTGTGCGCTTGCGGTTATTTTTAATTTAATTTTCTTGGCTATTTTTCTAATCTGAAGGAAAATTAGCCGTTGAACACAATCTTCATGACACAATCATCTCCTTAATTGATCCATGCAATGCACAATATCTTCAACGGGATTCATAACCATTAGAGATCAATGATTACTAACACTGAAAATTCCACTCGGCATTTATAAAAGGATGTATACAGCATGATTCAAGTGCAAAACTTGATCGATCAATATGGAGAATCATATTATACATACTTTGAGTTATACAGCACCAATAAAATATGATCGGTCTTCACTTGTTCATACCATTTGGCCAAACCAGAAGCTATTTTAGCTGAATTTCCACATCCTTGTGCATCTGCATAGGCAGGATGTACGTAGGCAATCATATCATTATCTTAGATTCCTTCAGCACTTCATGAAGGAAGCTATAAAATAATATAGGAAAAGAATAATTAACACCAAATGCAACATTAAAAATTTATGACTTGAGCAGATGTCTCAGCAATGACTGAGCAACACGAATGGTACACTAATGCATAGTTAAAAGAATAATTAACACCTACCTCATATAAAAAATAATGGCTTAAGCAGATGTCTCAAAAAAAAATTTGGTTGCATGTATATCACTCTTGAAGATAGAAACTTTTGTTTGGAAATTTCATCCCAAGTGGTGTTAATGCTGACCCCATTCTTCAAGGATGTGTTGGCCATAGGCAAAGCACCTTCAGTGCTATAGGCAGTTTAGCGGCAGCAAGTCGAGGTCTTCGGCATCATTCGGCTCACTGAGACGATGTTTCTTCTTCTTCATGATAGCATGAGGCTTAAAAACCTCCAAGTTATGTAAATAACACTCAACTTGTTTAGGCAATCAAATATTAAACTAAGTAAAACATTGGTTATTTAAAAAGCGTATGAATTAACTTTATGGAATAAAGTTGTCTATTTAATATGCCTCGATCATCTATAAATGATTACTATAATCTTATTACTTATGCATTTTATAATCGAACAACAATTTTCACAATAATTTGATTAAAGTTTTATTTTCAAATCAGGCAAATGATGCGGCAGTAAAGGATTTTTGTAAGGAAGTAAGTCGCTCTTTAAATTAATCTTCGTTTACTACACAAACTACGTTTGGTCATAAAAATTATCAACTATTTTACATTAAGTGTATAAAAATGAACTAAGATACAGTTATTCACCAATAACTTGTCATCAACCTATCACTTATTAAAGGCTATAGAGTGCAAAAATCATGGTTAGAACCCAAATGACAACAACTGGTATGTTTGTTTGTGAAGGATTCATGATTTTAATATGAACTGTAATAGTAGATACCTAAAGTATACACTATGTTGAGTCTATTAATGTAGAGTGAATACACGTAACCATGCATAACTCAAATTACCTTCTTAGTTGCTGCATTGGAGATCAAGCTTCTCGGGCAAGCAATATATGTACCACCATGTACATCTTCCACTGTCATAGATTCACCTTTGATAGGAATTGGTAGAAAGGCATCAGGAACAACAGCATTGGTGATGGAGAAGCGTGCATTTTCTTTTCAAAGTAGAATGCCATGGATCTTCTAGTTTGTGGCATCGACATTAATTTCGGTGACGGTGCCAAATTCAATGACATTATCCATAGAATCAACCGCGAGTGCGAAATCAACATTGTTGTTGCTAGACATGGGTTCTTTCACCTACACCAAAAACATTATGCATCATACAGGGTTTATCACAGCTAATCAAGTTAACATCATCAATGAAATTAGGGTAGCAGGTGTTTACCAAAATTTCTTCACAAACTTTCAAGTCTTCGGTCAATTTTCTTTTTGGGGACTTAACCTATTCCTTCATAACCGCTGGCAACCTTTTCTTCTCATTTTGTTTATTTGCCATCCCCTTCTTTACAAATTGCTTCTTTGCTTGCTCAATGTCATCAACTACCTTCTCCAAATGCTCCTGGGAACAGTTACCTTGTGTAGATAGTTTGGATGAATTAACTAATTCCCTTACCCCTCCAATCTTTGATTCTACCTTCTTTCACTTTTCCTCAAACCAAGCCTGTTGCTTACTCATTTCTTCCTTCTTCTCAAGCTCACACTTAGCTTTTTTTTCCTTTTCTATATTCCTCTGAATGCTTAATGGAGTCATGTTGATATTTGCTAATGATTTATCCATTTACCTTAGTGGATCCGGCTTCTACATCTTTACTCAATGTCTCCTGGCAACAAAATTAAATATATTGGATTCATCAACTTTTATTTTAATAAACACAAAGTAAAAATTAGATAAAAACAAATCGATTACACTTACAATTCTATCGACAACGGCGTGTGTTTTTGGGTCCTTGAAGTTTCCATTCTTATCTTGACATGCCTTTAACCACAAAATACCATGAGACAGTTCTTTCTCAGGAATGGTTTGCAACTGTATATAATGTTAAAATAATGTGAACATTTATCAGTCCATTTTAACAAAACCTAAACTTGATAACACGTAGTTGTGCAAGCAACATCAACCAGTTCTTGCACCAGATTAGCATATCCTTTGCATGTTATCTAATGAGGGTACACATTTTCTTTCCATTTTTCACTTTGAGCCTCGCGAATTTCCTATAGATTACACACAGAAGTATACATTATATTATGTCATGGCATCATCGAACCAACTATAGTTATCAAGGCGTAGCTTTTAAAAATTAATTTAGTTTTTAAGTTTAAAGTTAATTTTAAGTTAATACTAAAGTTCATACTAAATTTAATTTAAAGTTTATGTTAAAGTTAATTTAAACTTAAATTAAAATCAAAGTTATTTTAAAGTTGATATTAAATTTAATATTAAAGTTAATTTCTTAATGTTAGTGCACACAATTTTCACAAGAAAATTCCAACTAGCCATAGGCAACTTCGAACTTTTGGCACCTACTTTAGCTACCAAATCCTTCCTTTTGCCCATTGCACACATGTATAAATGAGCAGAAGTCTCTTCTTTTGTCTTCCCTGGAATATTTAACAAGGTACCAAAAAGGGCCTCAACACAGTTCATCTCTATATGCATTACATCAAGCATATGCCGAGATGGAATATATAGCCAACACTCCAGCTGGAAAAAAGCAGACCTGTTCTTCCATATAGGTTTGATACGGTCTGCACAACCCATCACCGAAGGAGGATATACCTTTTTGCTAAACTCAGAGTTCAGATCCTCTACTCTTGCCAACATTTCTTCGCCCATTAATGGAACAGGACCCATGCCCTCTTCTATTGTGTTGTTGAAAGCTTTTTTCTGCTTTCGATAAGGATGATGTCATGGTAGGAACCTCTAATGCCTCATGAATGACATTTTCCTACCATGCTTCGTGTACCTTGGTTTTGTCTTATCAGTGCATATTGGACAAGCATTATAACCCTTCACAATGCTACCAGACAAGTTTCTCGTAAGCGGGAAAGTCATTAGTAGTCCAGAGAAGTACTACTCTTAACATGAAGTATTCACCCCTTAGTGCATCGTATACTCAGTCAACAACCTCCCATAATAACTTAAGATCGTACATTAAGAGTTGAAGATAGATGTCAATATCATTACTCAGCTGTTTCGGCCCAGAAATTAATAGGTTTGACATCATAAACTTCCTCTTCATACCCATCCATGGAGGATGATTATACGTAACAAGAAGAACGGCCCAATAAGAACACTTGCTACTTTGGGAGCTAAAGGGAATAAATCCATTAGATGATAGTGCTTGTTTGAGGTTCCTTGGCTCACTACTGAATTCCGGTCATTTTTTTGTCTATTTAATCCCAAGTTGGGGAATCAACTTGATGTTGCATCATTTCATCTTCCTTCTATAGTCATGCCATGTAAGATTTTTTGATGTATTTGCTGATTGGTACATGCTTTTCAACCTTGGAATCAGTGAAAGCACCACAAAATCTTAGCAGGAACACCTGTTAATTCTTTTTCATCCTTCCCTAATTTCCAAAATGAAACGCAACAAATATGGCAGTGAACATCAACTGCATGCTGCCCTCTACTACATGTAGTTATTAGAACAAGCATGAATTATTTTCATATTTCATTCCTAGTGCATCAAGACTCTTTCTAGCATCATAAAAGGAGTGTGGAACCAAATTATCTTCTAGAAGAAAACCCCTAATCATTAATAACATTTCTGTAAAACAGCTATCAATCATGTTATGCCTTGCTTTAGATTGAAAATCTGAATCAAAGCATTTAACTTGGTTGTCTTCGTACAACCAGGATACAATGGCTTATCACCATCCTCCACATACTACAAAAACTCAACTGAGTCATCTAACATGTTCATCCTCACATTCTTCCCCATCTACCTCATCCTCCCACACTCCACAATGAAACTCCCGATCTTGACTTTCAGATTCATCTCCAATATTAGGCTCTAACCAAATATATTTGGTTCTTCATGAAACTTCTAATGCTGACAACACTCATCAATGCCATTCAAATTAATATGAACCCTAATAACTGAAATGGAGAATCCATCTGTGTTGCAACATTTGAAACAAGGTGTAACATTCCTAATTATTTATAATAATATTCTGGAAATTTATTTAGATAAATTAAATAGAAAAATGATGATAAGGGGATTGAGATTTGAATAAGCCATATAAAGGGAAATGCTTAACAATAAAAATAAACGGGCTTAAATTGGTTGATAGGCTAATCAAATTATATATGGGCATATTAGTAAATAGCCATTTCATTTTACATGGCTATACTCCTTCGTAATTCCCATTCATGTTCCATTTTCTCATTCCCACAAATGCAAATCAAAAAATAAATTAGTGCCGGCCATCATCAAGGAGAAAAAAAGAATTTAATCTAGAGCTAAAGATCAAAGATAGGAAGGACTAACCAACAACAAATCTCAAATTCCTTATTATCTCTAAGGTGAATAAATTTTTTATACCATATTTATTGTATTCTATGATTATATATTTCTGGATTTATGATTAAATTTGTTTTGTGATGACATGGACGATGATAAGCTCGAATTATATTATGTTTGGTTTATTTTAATTCATTTATGTATGAATTTACAAGGTTTAGGGTAAAACCGATAGTTTATGATTTCAAAATGCCATGGAAAATTATTATGTTAAGTAAAACATGATTTAGGAGATGGGTTTATATTTTTAGAATTTTTTCAAACTATTGAAATTTTATTATGAATTTCTAAAGGAAAATATGATATTATTGGGTTTAAAATTTATATCCATAATTTTAGGAAGAAATTGGGTCTGAAATTTTAATATGTTTGATTACATAATGAAATTGAATTTTTTTTATTTTTCATAATTGATTTATTAGGAAAAATAAATTATTTTAAAAGTGGGACTTTTCTGCAAATGTTGGTTTTGTTATATGGAAGGGCTTAAACGTTAGAATTACTTTGATTTGGATTTGACAAATGCGATAGTTTTAATTGTAAAGTATTTGAAAAGTTTTAAAGTAGCTAATCAAAGGTTTACAAATAGGCATATAGTTATAAAGCAATTACAAAAAGTGTCTAAATTTCAGCCTTTAATTTAGAAAAGTTGGTTTCGTCTCAAATAGCACGACCTTTCGACTCCATTGACACCGTCTCGTCCCAGTCGAAACCCACTTAGTCGAAACCAATACACAAGATATCATTTAGACGGTTCGTGGTGGATTGGAAGAAAGGTGAAAGTCATGGTATTGAAAGGATTGCTTCCAATGGGGTCGAAACCTTCTTTTGTTTTTGAAGTTAACGTACTTGCATTGTTTTACTTAAAGCCTTCAACATAATCAAAACATAAATTTTCAAAAGGGTTTTTGTAAATAACTTTCAAAGAAGGTTGCCATATTATGTTAAAGTATTAGCTTTTAGAGAGGGTAATATTATCTTTAAATAAGTGCTTTTGAAAGTAATGGTTTTGACCAAGTCGAAACCCAGCCGCTAATTTCCTTTCTAGTGTATTGAAGCAATTAACGCATTCGAAAGGTTATCTCTGTTTTACCTAAGCTAAGCTACTTCCTAAATGCTTTCGAAAGGCGTTGAGGGCTTTAAAGGTAATGTAGTCGAAAGGGGGTTTTGACTCTGTCCTCCAAAGTTCTAATTTAAAGGATTGTGCTTCTGACTAGATGGCTCTAACACATTCAACTTTTCCCTAAACAATTTTATAAGGGTTTCGAAAGAGATATTTTCGTATATAACCCCTTTGACCCAAATGATGTTTTTAAAGAATAAACCTAGTGCTTTCGAAGGGGTACTTTTATTTGTTTCAAAGCTATTTTTTGAAGGATGTTTTGATACCATCAGAAGGTATATTTTGTTTCGAAAGAGAACATTTATCAAGGGCTTTGAAAGGTAGTTTATTATTTTTTGAAAAGAATTTTTTGCTTTCGACGGAAGTCATCCAAAGGTTTCGAAAGAGATGTTTTAAAGATTTTAAAACATAAACCCAATCTCAATTTAAAGGGATAACCATGGCATAAATAAACAAAAGGTTTTGAAATGAAGAAGTTTTCATTGATTATAAAGGTTAAAGGTTTTAACCAGGATATATATATATATGTATATGTATATATATATATATATATAAGATAATAAACCACAAGTGTTGGTATTATTTATTGTCATGTATACTTCTTCATATACTTATTCACATTGTTATTAACCCATAATAGTATTTTGGGAAAGGGCATAATAACCAGCAAGGTTGACCCAGTAGTGAATATAATTTAAGAAATGTTAAAATCTAAAGTAAAGATATTGGCAAGGGCCAATAAGTTCACAGTATGCCCTTATAACTAAAGATATTGGCAGGGGCTAATATGTTCATAGTCAGCCCATTAAAACTATAATTTGATATTGGTAGGGGATAACAGCTTTATATTTAGCCCACAAAAATTATATCCGGATGAAGATATTGACAGATAGTTATTAGGTTCCTAGTTAGACCATGAAAACTAGGATAAAAGAAAAAATATTGGAGATACCAATAGGTTCTTACTGATTTCATGAAAACTATGAAATCGGACAGATAGCCCATAAACTTTTTAACATGTTAATTGTGACCCTTAAAACTATAATTGAGACAGATAGTCGGAATGAATGCGGATGGGTATTTCTAGAATTGATTTACGTATTATGCATATCATCATAATATTTTAAAATGCTATTTTTTTAACCATTGTGGATGTAAGGGCATATTATATGGTTTTATAAATCTTTTAGGACACTAGTGAGGGGAAAAACTGTTCCCCTAAGCGGTATGGTCTCCCTAGATATCCAAATGGTTTGAGATGGTAGATTATTATTCATACCGGTCTTTATATCTGACTCCAAATTTTGTTTTCCCCTTAAACTCTCGGGTACTCAATTGATTTTGAGTAGTTTGAAAGTTAAGGTTTCCAGGCGTTCTTTTAGACGAATAAAGCTTCCGAAGACGTGTAGGAGGCAAGTTTGTTATTAGAGTTCTATACTTCCGTTGTGTGTTTGATTGCAAAGGAAAATTATTTTAGTGCCTTATTATACTCTGATCAACCAATGGGGCATCTTCATATGTCACACTTGGTGTATTTTATATTAATTATATGTTATTTGAATGAGGCCTTCATATTTGGATTATATAATCAATTTGAAATATTTTGAAATGGAATGTGGAATGTGGAATGTGGAATGTGGTTGCTATTTAATTTTTTTCCAAATTCTTCTGTTTCTGTTTATCAATGTATCTAATATCCCTATATCTTCTTGTTGAGGATTAATAATTATGGATGACTGTAACATCCGTAGCCATTATTTTTGGGTCTCCAAGTAGAGGGACGTTACAAGTTGGTACCAGGGCATAGGTTTGTGAAACTTTAAAAGAAACTTAAACCTAAAAGAATTTTAAACCTAATCCAATAAATCAGAAGTAAGATTGGGGTTTGGTTAACGCTATTGTAACGTACATGTATTTGATATATAGTTATATATACATAAGTACGTATGCTCGCTCTCTTAGACCGTTCTTCAACATCTTACTTAGGCCAGTATGCAGATTTACGAGAAAGGAGATATGAAAGTAGGAAATAGAAGAGGAAATGTTTATGGAGGAAGCACCATAACTAATGGGAATGCTCGACCCACTACTAGAAGGAACCCGAGTCGACCGACTAATGCTAGTAATCAAAATGTCGATGCCAATGTGGGTGCTTGAAATCCACCGGTAGATATGGGCGGAATGTATCACTTCAGTTAGGTTGATGCAAGCAAGAGCTGCAGCTGGTGTTGTTGGAAATATAGGAGGGGCTAATCTTGTGGCTCCAACCAGGAATAATTATATTTTATTGAGTAGAGTTTACACCAGTTTGGATGGGAAGCCATTCTTGGGAATGGAGACTACCATAGAGGATAAGAATTGGATGTTGCATTATGAGCGTATATTTATTGATTTAGGTCTAGTTGATGGGCAAAAGAGAAGGTTGGCCTCTAGACATTTACAGGAGTCAGCACTACATTGGTGGAATAGTGTCACTGCCAGAGTTCTGGAAGAGCAGTTAACTTGGACTGATTTTAAAATGAGATTCGAGCAGAAGTTTGTGTTTGAGTTTGCTAAGTATGAGCTGATGAGGAAGTTTATGGATTTAGTTCATGGAGAGATATTAGTAGTCGAGTATGCTACTAAGTCTGAAGAGCTATCTAAGTACGGATATGCTACTATAGATACTGACATCAAAGGAAAGAGAGTTTTATTCGAGGATTAAGGCCCGAGCTTGCTTGAGTAACCATGACACATGTTCCTGATCCTTGTAATGTAGTGGTGGAGATGGTTATTCGCCATGACGAGTTACTTGCTGATTTTGCTACAGAAAAGTCAGTGGAAACTCTGGTTTCTCAAGGGAAGAAGAGGAAGTTCTTTAAAAAGAAAGGAGCCTAAAAGGGAGATACCGCTAAGAAGTCAAAGGCTGAGCTAGTTTACTATAAGTGTGATAAGAATGGTCACTTTGCAAATGAGTGTCGGTCAGGAAATGGAAAGAAAGCTGCAAATAAGAAGAATACGAAGCGCTTCAAATGTGATCAAGTTGGGCATTACAAGAATCAGTGTCCAAAGCTACTTCGGGCGGACAAAAGAAAAGTTTTTTCTACTGAATCAGCTAGGACTACTACCATAGATAAGGGAAAGACTATGATGGATTTTGATTTAGAGTATTCCAATTAGAGTACTTTTTGATACCTGTGCATCATAGTCATTCATATCTTAGTGTTTGATTGATAGGTTAAGTTTAGAACCCACCTACCTTGTTACTTCCTTAATGGTTGCGAATCCAATAGGAGTGTATGAAACTCTAAGATTAAGATGTGACTAGTTATAATTTAATTTGTTAGGTCATAAATTTGCATGCAGTTTGTATGTTATTGATTTCATAGATTTCGAGATCATTTTAGGTGTGGATTTGTTGGGTAGGTATGAGGCTACAATATTTTACTAGGATAGAGAGATATCACTGAGACACCCTAATAGTCATAACCGAGTAATATTCTCAATAGAGAGTACAGACCAGAGAGCTAATGCTACACTTAATGCTACGGAGGTAGGAGATGAGTTAAGTCAGGTTCACGTAGAAAGAGAGTTTGAAGACATCTTTGAGCCAGTCACTGGACTACCACCTCAAAAAGTTGTTGAGTTTAGAATAGACCTTGTGCCCAGAGTCAAACTAGTGAGTAGACCACCTAGTAGAATGATACCCACTGAGATGAAGGAACTGAAGGTGCAGTTAGTGGATCTTGAAGGAAGGAATTTTACTAGACCTAGTAGATCGCCTTAGGGAGCAGCCGTGTTGTTCATGAAAAAATAGGATGAGTCGTTATGGATGTATATCGACTATCGTAAGTTAAATGAAAGGACGATCAAGAATAAATATCCTTTTCCAAGTATAGATGATCTGTTCGATCGGTTGAATGGAGCCAGAGTGTTTTTCCAGTTGGATTTGGCGACAGGGTTCCATCAGTTAAGGGTGGCGGAGGACAGTATTCTTTTGACAACATTTCGAAATAGGTATGGTTCATATGGGTGGTTGGTGATGCCATTTGAATTAACGAATGCACCTTCTTTCTTCATGGTTGATGATCCCAGTTTTCAAAGAGTACTTGGATAGGTTTGTAAGTGTGTTTATGGATGACATTCTAGTATGCTCTAAGGATGAGAGAGAGCATGAAGTTCATCTTAGAGTGGTGCTTGAGATGCTGAGGTTGAATCAGCTAAAGGCGAAATTTACCAAGTGTGATTTTTGGAAGAAAGATGTTAAGTTTCTTGGTCAAGTGGTTTCAGAGAAAGGATCATCAATCGATCTAGATAAGATCGAAGCCGTAAATAATTCGAAAAGACCAAAGACCGTGACCAGAAGTTTTCTTGGACTTGCTGGTTACTACCGAAGATTCATTGAGGATTTCTTGCCGATAGCAGCACCTTTGACTAAGCTAATCAGGAAGGAGGTGATGTTTGCTTGGTTTGACAAATTAGAGGAAGCATTCCTTAAGTTATTGCATTTGTTGACCAAGAAGGAGGTGTTAGTACTTCCAGACGAAAATGAAGTGTTGGTGGTATATACTGATGCATGTGGAACTAGATTTGGATTAGTGTTGATGCAAAATGGTAAAGTTATTGCCTATGCATTCAAGCAGCTTAGACCGCATGAAGTAAGATATCCTACTCATAATTTAGTGTTGGCAGCAGTGATCTTCGCATTGAAGATATGGAGACATTAACTCTTAGGGGATAGGTTTGAGGTTTATACCGATCATAAGTCTTTATGATATTTATTCTCTCAAAAGGAGTTAAATATGAGACAACAGAGGTGGTTGGAGTTTTTGGTTGCTTATGATTTTGGTATAGAGTATACACGAGGAAAAGGAAATAAGGTAGCAGATGCTCTTAGTAGAAAACATCAGTGTGGTGTTAGTTTTGTTAGTAGAGTGGAAAGATTTAGAAGCTTAAGTCAGTTGTGATGTGCAGTTAAGGTCGATTGTTGATTCTAGTCAGAGTACCGCAGGTTGTCTTGTCTAGAAGTTCGACCAGTGTTGGTTGAGAGGATTGCTTCTAAGCAATAGGAGGATCCATTGTTAGCTATGAGGATCAAAAGACTTGAGATTGGAACTGAGATCGATGATCTAAAGTGTTTTAGCCTTTACCATAACAGATGGCTGAGAGAGAGGGGACGTTTGTGTGTTCCAAATGTTTAAGACTTGAGGAAGAAAGTTCTTAGAGAAGGTCATCGGTCCAAGTTTACGATACATCCTCGAGGAACCAAAATGTATCGAGATATGAAGAGGAGCTTCTGCTGGGAAGGCGTGAAGAGGGATGTTTGCTGGTAGGTTAGGAAGTGTGCAAACTATCAACAAGTGAAAGCCGAACATCAAAAATCGAGTGGGTTGCTTTAGACTTTATAGATTCCATTTTGGAAATGGGATTCGATATTCATGGATTTTATAGACGGGTTGCCAAAGTCACATAGAGGTAATGGAAGTATATGGGTTGTAGTGGACAGACTGACCAAGAGTGCCCATTTCATTCCAATTAAGTCAGCCAGAATGACACCGATTTTAGCTTAGTTGTTCATGAAGAACATAGTTAGGCTACATGGAGTTTCTGGAAGTATAGTCAGTGACAGAGTTGCTTTGTTCACTAGTGAATTCTGGAAGAGTCTATAGAAAGTGATGGGTACCAAGATTAATATGAGTAATGCATATCACCCTCAAACAGATGGATAGCCAGAGAGAGTCAATAAGGTACTCGAAGATTTATTGAGGGCTTGTGTATTGGACTTTGGTGGACCTTGTGAGGATCACATACATTTGGTTGAGTTTCCTATAATAATAACTATCATACTAGTATAGGAATGATATCATTTGAAGCTTTGTATGAAAGACCATGCAAATCACCTACATGTTGGTTAGAAATTGGAGATGGATTAGTCTAATGTCTGGATTTGGTTAGAGAGGCGTTAGAGAAGATTGAGTTAATCCATAGAAGGAAAAAGGAAGTTCGGTCTAGATAGAAGTGTTACGTGGAAAAAGCGTAAGGACCTAGAAATCTCAGTTGGAGATAATGTTTTCATTAAGGTATCACCTATGAAGTGTATGGCATGATTCGGAAAATCAGGGAAGTTAGCCTAGAGATATGTAGGTCCATTCCTGATTTTAGAGAGGATTGGAAATCTCGCATACAAAATAGAGTTGCCCAGCTGTATGGCCAATGTCCACAATGTATTTCATGTGTCTCATCCTTATAAGTATGTACATGATCCAAAGACTACTACTCCTCTGGCAGGGTTGGATGACATGATAGTAGAGCCTAATTTGACTATTGTTAAACAACCAGTTCGGGTTGTAGCTAGAGATGAGAAAAGATTAAGGAACAAGACGGTCAAGTTGGTGAAAGTTCAGTGGAGTGAAATTGAAAAGGAATGTACTTGGGAGACAGAAAACAGGATCAAAGATACATATACTAATCTGCTTTGAGGGTATGTTTGTATTAGAATCATATATATAGTTGCTAGTCGGATAGGCTAGTACGATTGTTATGGTTGTTAAGAGTTGTTACAAATGATTGCAATGTTTATTATTTAGTCCTTACCAAAGTTCGAGGATGTAATTTTTTATGGGGAGTAGCTTGTAACATCCCTAATTTTTGATAACATTATTCAAAAAATTTAAGTAGACAAATTAAATAGAATAATGATGACCAGGGGATTGAGATTTGAATAAGCCATATATTGGGTCGTGCTTAACAATAAAAATAAATGGGCTTAAATTGGTTTATAGGCTAATCAAATTATACATGGGCATATTAGTAAATAGTCATTTCATTTTACACGGCTATACTCCTTTGTAATTGCCCATTCACATTCCATTATCTCATTCCCACAAACGCAAATCAAAAAATAAATTAGAGCCGACCATTATCAAGGAGAAAAAGGTGAAGAATTCAATCTAGAGCTAAAGATCAAAGTTATGAAGCATTACCCAACAATAAATCTCAAATTCCGTATCATATCTGTGGTAAATAATAATTTTGTGCCATCTCTATTTTATTCTATGATTATATATTTCCGGATTTATGATTAAATTTTTTTTATGATGACATGGATAATGATATGCTTGAATTATATTATGTTTGGTTTATTTTAATCCATTTATGTATGAATTTACATGGTTGAGGGTAAAACCGAGAGTTTATGATTTTAGAATGCCATGGAAAATTTTCATGTGTAGTAAAACATGATTTAGGAGATGAATTTTAATTTTCAGAATTTTCCAAGCTATGGAATTTTATTATGAATTTCTAAAGAAAAATATGATTACATTAGGTTTAAAATTTATTTAGAGAATTTTAGAAAGAAATTGGATCTGAAATTTTAATATGTTTGATTACATGATGAAATTGAATTTCTATGATTTTTAGGGATTTTTTCTAATTGATTTACTATGGAAAATAAATTATTTTAAAAGTGGGACTTTTCTACAAATGTTGCTTTTTTATATGTAAGGGCTTAAACGTTAGAATTAGTTTGATTTGGATCTGATAAATGTGGCAGTTTTGATTGCAAAGTATTTGAAAAGTTTTAGATCAAGCAATCAAAGGTTTACAAATGGGCAAGTAGTTATAAAGCAATTGCTAAAAGTGGCTACATTTCAGCCTTTAATATAGAAAAGTTGGTTCCGGCTTAAATAGGAGGACCTTTCGACTCCATTGACTCCACCTCATCCCAGTCCAAACCCATTTAGTCGAAACTAATACACAAGTTATCATTTAGAAGAAACGTAGTGGATTGGAAGAAAGGCGAAAACCATGTTATTGAAAGGATTGCTTCCGATGTGATTGAAACATTTTTAAAAATTAATGTTCTTTCTTTGTTTTACTTAAAGCCTGTGACATGGTTGAAATATAAGTTTTCCAAAGGGTTTTTACAAATAACTTTTGAAGAAGGTTGCCATATTATGTTAAAGTATTAGCTTTCGAAGGGGGTACCTTTATCTTTAAATAAGTGCTTTCGAAAGTAATGGTTTCGACCAAGTCAAAACCTAGCCGTTATCTTCCATTCGAGTGTATTGAAGACATCAATGCCTTCGAAAGTCTATCTCTGCTCTTACCTAAGCTAACCCACGTCCTAAATGATTTCGAAATGGGTTGAAGATTTCAAAGATAATGGAGTCAAAAGGGGGTTTCGACTCTCTCCTCCGAAGTTTCAATTTAAAGGATTGTGCTTTCAACTAGAAGGTTTTGACAGAGTCAATTTTTCCCTAAAATTTTTTATAAGGGTTTAGAAAGAGATACTTTCATATATAATCCCTTTGACTCAAATGATGTTTTTAAAGGAAAAAACTAATGCTTTCGAAAGGGATACTTTTATTTCTTTCGAAGCTATTTTTTAAACGGCATTTTGATAACATCGAAATGTATATTTGGTTTTGAAAGAGAACGTTTATCAAGGGCTTCGAAAGCCATGTTTATTGTGTTTTGAAAAGAAGTTATTTCTTTCGAAGGAACTCATCCAGAGGTTTCGAAAGAGATGTTTTAAAGATTTCAAAACATTACCCAATCTCAATTTAAAGGAATGGCCAATGGCATAAATAAACAAAGGGTTTTGAAATGAAGAAGTTTTCATTGATTATAAAGGTTAAAGGGTTTAACCAGGATATATATATATATATATATATATATATATATGATAATAAACCACAGGTGTTGGTATTATTTGTTGTTATGTTCTTCATATGCTTATTCACATTGTTATTAACCCATAACAGCATTTTGGGAAAGGGCCAAATAACCAGCTAGGTTGACCCAGTAGTTAAAATCTAAATTAAAGATATTGTCAGGGGCCAATAGGTTCACAGTAAGCCCATGAAAACTATGTATAACTAAAGAAATTGGCAGGGGCCAATAGGATCATAGTCAGACCATGAAAACTATATCCGGATTAAGACATTGACAGATAGTCAATAGGGTCGTAGTTAGCCCATGAAAATTAGGATAAAAGAAAAGATATTGAAGTTACCAATAGGTTCTTAGTGATCCCGTGGAAACTATGAAATTGGACAGATAACCCATATACTTTTAATAAGTTAGTAGTGACCCTTAAAACTATAATTGAGATAGATAGTCATAATGAATGGGGATGGATAATTCCAGAATTGATTTACATATATTGCATATCATCGTAATATTTTGAAATACTATGCTTTTAACCATTGTGGATGCCGGAGCATAGTATATGGTTTTATAAATGTTTTAGGATACTGATGAGGGGAAAACCCGTTCCGCTAAGCAGCATGGTCTAACTAGATATCCAAATGGTTTGAGATGGTTAATTATTATTCATACCAGGCTTTATGTCTGACTCGAAGTTCTTATTTTTCCCTTAAACTCTTGGGTACTCAATTGATTTTGAGTAGGTTGAGAGTAAAGGCTTCCTGGTGTTCTTTAAATCGAATAAAGCTTCTAAAGACATGCAGGAGGAAAGCTTGTTAGTGCAGTTCTTTATTTCCGTTTTGTGTTTGACTATAAAGGCAAAAAAAATTAGTGCCTTATTATATACTCTGGTCAACCAATAAGACATCTTTGTAAGTCGCTCTTGGCGTATTTTGTATTATTTATATGTTATTCGAACGAGGTCTGCGTATTGGGATATCAATTTGAAATTTTTTGAAATAGAATGTGGAATTTTGGTTGCTGTTTAATTTTTGTTTTCATATTCTTGTGTTTCTATGTATCAATATATCTAATATCACCGTATCTGGTCGCCGAGGATTAATAATTATAGATGACTTCAGCATCTATAGCCGTTAGTCTTGGGCCTCCAAGTAGGGGGATGTTACACAAAGATATAGTATATTCTTTTTATCCCTAGCATTAGCTGATGCAGACTAAAAAAAATGTTGTTAATCCCTTTACAAATTTATGTGAATGTTTATTAGCATGCTTCCATGACTTATCCATAAACAACTAAACATAATGCACTAAGTTTTTTTGTAATTCTGCAACTATGATTATCCGACTACTACCAAACAAAGTTTATCATGTTTCTAGAGAAATTGAAAATCATAATGAGAAATACAGACAACATAGTAGAAATCAATCTAACCATTATATTTGAGTAGAAACCATTTTGTATTAAATGGTAAATGACTACGGACAGTAGAGAAACTATTGAATACAAACACCTAATCACACGAAGAAGAACGTTAACAATAAAGCACAATTGCAGTGAGCACAATAGCCAGATTACCCAACAACAAATAGATAATAACAATCGGTAACAATCACCAGATTCTCATCACAATTTCACAAATAGAAGATGAGAGAATTGGGTTATACCTTACCGCTGCAGAGATTAGGGTTTCACTGCTGAATCTCGTCGAGATTAGGGTTTGAATGTGTTTTGAGATAGAGAGAATATCCGAAGAGATAGTGGAAAATAATAACAATAAGAAGTGGAAAATAAAACACTGAGAGGGAAACCAAAGTATAATATGGACCAAACATTAAATTCTTTTCAATTTTGTACAAACAATAGAAAAGTGTCAAATACAGAGAGCAAAACCAAAATATAAAATGTGGACCAAAAACTAATTTTTTTTGACAACTTGTTCATAAAACGGATAAGTATGCTCTGAAAACAAAACTAAAATATCGGAGGGAAAAGATAAAACATTGACCAAGTTAAGAGGGAGATCAAAATATTTGTGGAGCCAAATCTAAATTGTTTTATAATTATAATCAAACAACATAAAAATATGGTTTGAACACAAAACTAATTATGAGAGGGAAAATAAAATGCCGTATTTGGAGGGAAATAAACATATTTATGGAGCCAAATCTAAGTTTTTTGATATCTACAATCATATAACGGATAAAATGTTGTTTAAATAACATGCATGAAATCTCAATAACATAATGGTTTCAGGTGCAATGTTAGAGAACGAATGATTTTCCATATGTTGTGTAGAAAAAATGGGATAACAAAGAATCTACCATATGTTGTGTGATCATTATTGTCTGATTCACTTTGTGGTATAATGATAGGAAGAAAATCATGATGTAGATGAGTTGGCAAAATTGGGAAGTTCAACAGACGAAATTTGTTAGGATCAATACCGGTGGTGACCTTATTGTTAGTACTAAATCTAATTTAAGGAAATTCAAGATACTTGAGTAGGATTATACTCCTAAGCAAATATGCTAGTAATGATTTCATAAAAAGTGGCTTGTATTCATGATAAGTCATTATGCAATTGACTGATTATTCGAATCCTTCGATATAAAGTTACAAAGTCAAGATTACTTGGACATCCATTGATGTCCTTCACCCAACCTTTTCTTTATGCAATTTAAAAAAAAGAAAATGAAGAAGAAGAAGAATAAAAAAATCATCCCTTTTGAGGATAGGGGTACCCCTATATTTATAGAAGATTTTCGCTGTTGGATTTGTGCCACGTGTTGCCTAGAAATGGATGGATGGTGATGATTGATCCTTATAAGAAGGAACCAACATTCATGGTGGAATTATGTGTATTAACTAGCTATGAAATGATTCCAAGAAATTTCGCATAATAACATCTTTTCATAGCCCCTTATCTCAACTTGTAGGTAGGTCTCACGATGGCGCATATTGCTCACGATGGCTCCATCGAATTAATCCACGATGGCTTCTTAATGGTTCTCAATGATTTATTTCATTATGGCTCTTATTTTCGACCCTGCAATGGCTTACGAGAATAGCTTCGCAAAGATCCTTTTGCATTATCATGTGAGGTCAATGGATACAGAATCTCTCGTGTATGTCCTTATAGTTCACTCAAAATTTATGGACCAAAATTATTGACTTCTTGTCCCACGATAGCTCTTCATTCATTACCTCACAATGACCTTTAATATTGGCACAACGATTCTTTTAATGGATTACCTCATGGTTGCTACTTCCTAAATTGTCTTACGATGGTCCCTATATGTCATCTATTCATAATGACCACGACAATTATCACAAGGACGCTACTGAGTTGCTTCATGGTGGTCCCCATGTGTCATCTATTCACGATGACCATTGGAATTATCACTGAGGTACTACTAAGTTGTTTCAAGATGACTACTTCGTGAATCTCTCCTAGATGGCTTGGCCGCTCTATCTTTTTGTAACTTCCCAAATTGGTACACTATGACTTCACTAAATTGATCACGATGTCCCTTTTTCATGCATGATGGTTCTTTACGGTGGCTTTATCCAATCCATAATACACTACTTTTTAAACCACGATAACTCTTCGTGATGGCCTCATTTAATTAAAATACGGTCTTTTCAACATGCAATTACTTTATTTTATACACTATGAGTATTATCACATATGATAACTTCAATTAAGCATGATGGCCCCTATATACCTTTAGTGATGACTTCATCCATAATGGCAACCTTACATCTTCATTATCTTACAATGAATACTCACGATGGTTTAATAGCTTGAATGGATTATTCCTAATAGTTCTATTATATGATAAGTTGCATGTCTATTTCACGATGACTCTAAATAGTCCATGATGGCTCTGCCATCTTTCTTTACGATAGCTTGTGATTAATCATACGTGAAACCTGGTAGCATGTGATGGCTTATTGCATGAACTTGTGATATAAATCTCCTTAATATGGCACTTAATAACATACGACAACTTCACTCTCCATTTAATGGCATGAAAGATACACAATGACTCTCATCTACATACGAAGGCTCTAAACAGCAGACGATGCCTTTAAATTACACATGATGGCTTTCTTATTTATCAATCTATTCTTAGCATTTTGGGTGTAACACATACCCCTTTGCATAAGAAGTTTTTATACTTTAGCTTAAGTAAGTTTATGTTCTTTCATTGTTCCTTTTTCCTCTCAGTTTATCATTCCTCGGTGCTTTATCCTTCATCATTGACTGCTTGTGCTACTTTATTTGGCTATAGCTTTTACCCTTTAATAATTTGATTTTCCATTAAAAAAAATTCCTAAATGCATAAATTTTGTAATCTTTTTTCTATAATATTTTTATTTGCAGCGATAGTTCTTATTGAAGATATTCTTTATGTTGAAGAATTTCCAAAAAAATTGCTTGAAGATATCCTTATAAAAGATTTCATAACTTTATTTGAAATAATTTAATGCAAAAATTGAATATATATACCTATAAAGTGTGATTGTCCAAAAATTGAAAATGTAAGGAAATCTACGTAGGACGTCTTGAGGATAGCTTTTAGTAGAACGAACCGATGTTACGATAAGATAGAAATTTTTGAAGTTTTTAGGGAAATGCATTTTTTCCTTTGCTAGTTCTGAGTTTGATTGTTTATTGAATTAGAAATTCAGCCGATTTTCTTTCTTTGGACTGTTGTTTTGATAGACCTTTCATAATTATCAAAGTTTCCATTGACCATCTACCTTGGATGGATTCTTTGGCCAGCCCCGACGGTTTGGATCAAAGGCTTAATTAACTATCACTCTTTGGATAGTTTCTTTAGTCAGGCCTGCTGGTTGGATCAAAGGTTTTTCGCCTATCTCCCTTGGATGAGTCTTGTGACCATGCCCGATAGCGCGATCAAAGACTTTATTGATCATCACTCTTTATATGGTTTCTTTGTCCAGACTTGGCAACGAGACTAGAGGCTTTTCCTTCATCTCACATGGATGGTTGCATTGACTAGACTTGAAGATAGATATAAAGCTTTAATTGACCATTACTTCTTGGATGATTACTTTGGTCAGCCTGGCAGCGAGACCAAAGGCTTTCGTCCATCTCCCATGGATGAGTGATTTGACTAGGCCTGATGGTTGGATTAAAGTATTTTTTACCATCATTATTTAAATGGTTGCTTTGGCCAAGCCTGGCGAAGGAAGCAAAGACTTTGTTGTCCTCTTTCGGATATGTTGGTTTCCTTTGTTCAACAAATCTTACCAACCTCATTAGGTTGGAAGTTAAGTTTGAGCACATGCATTTCAATTCCAAGGGCAATTATTTAGATAGGATTCCTATTTCATTTGGTAAGCCATTCTTGGCAACGTACTTTATCCATCCAATGTTTTGAAATATGGCCTCAAGTGTATGGCATTCCAAGTCCTTCGTCTTACATTACCATCAGGTATATTTAATTGATATGTCACTAGTGGGATTATTTTGTGAATGACAAGTGGACCTTTGCAATTTGGTCCGCTGTGGGGTCCTTCGTGTTTGTCATTCTTTTCCTTAAAACCAATTCTCCTTTTTTGAAAATCCTTTCTTACACTTTTGAATTATAATACTTTATTATTTTTCATAGATATTTTGCAATTCGAATATCAGCTTTGTCCCCTAATAAGCAAGTCAAGCGATTTCTTTTTTAAGTCTTGGTTTATTTCACATGCATAAGGAATTCTTCGACACAAAGGAATTACAACTTCAACTGCTAATATTTCCTTTAATCCATAGGTTAAAGAGCATAGAGTGTGTCCGGTAGCAGTCATTTTGGATGTTTGGTATGACCATAAAATGAGGAGAAGTTCATCTACCTAACTTCTTTTGGCTTTCCCCAATAAATTTATAAAAAAATTCTTTATGGTTTTATTTGCTACCTCCATTACCCAATTGGCCTTTGTGTGATGTAACATCCTGTATCTAGAGGCCAAAAGCTAAGTGCTACAGTTGCTGCATTCATCTATAATATTAACTTCGGATGACAAAATACAGCAATGCTAATGGTATCCATAATATCATAAGCACTTGAATATGAACAAAATCACATATTTCAAAAAACAACATTTTGGTAATTACATTTCAAAACTACCATTCATATCCAAGTTACAAAACCCTAAAACGTTTTCCAGGCAATGATCAAGTATAATTTACAATAGCACGCCAAGAGCGACATATGACGATGCCCCCTTGGTTAATCAAAGCAATATAGTCATATCTGAATTAATACACAACGGAAATAAACAAAAAAAATATGTACTCCTAATTTGCTATCCATCAGCCACCTGCTCATCTCCGAAAGCTTTATTCGCCGAAATAACAAAACATAAAAACCTCAACCCTCAGCCTATTCAAATCAATTTTGAGCGCCCGAGATTTTAAGGGGAAACATAAACTTTAAGTCAGACATAAAGCCTGGTGTGAATAATATTGTTCATCTTTGTTACTTTATGTTATATGAGACTATGCCACTTAGCAAAACGAGTTTCCCCTCAATAACATTCCTTTAAAATATATCTTTTGCAAATCTTTTCCTGTAACCAAAACTGGTTAAAATCTATAAAGCATTATTATGTAAACATACATATCTTGTAATAAATTAACTCAAACACTTTAATTTTGTTTGGTTAACTATTAACCTTTGGCCGACTCAGGCCTAGTAGACAACATATCTAAATTTATTTAACATCCGTTAGACACTTCTCTTCTTCTGGACGTTCTGTTCTTAAATATCTGTTAAATACTTCTCTTCTGGACAGTCTCTCCTTAACTTTTCATCTCCTAAGGTCACTTGGTCCTAATTGTTTTGTGGGCTCACCAATAACCTATATGTATACAAACTTATATTCCTTTCTGCATGCATTCATAATTTTAGTCTTGCTTGTGACAAAGCCGTACACACTAGAGTTTTGGACAAAATTAGCTAGGGCTAATAGCTAATGTATAGGGCGTGACCCTTTACCTGTCTCATCTGGTACTCTAATATCTGAGTTATTTTACTTAGGGATCCCTTCCAAAAATATTCCTTGAAAATCTTACCAAAATGATTTAAAATCTTTAAATCAAATTCAAACAAGGGAAATATATAATCATTATGTTTACTAAAAATCACCTTGCTATGTTATATATTTACCCAAATCATAGTTGATGAAAACATTTAACTTTTAAAAGTCCCTCTTTCAAAACTATTGAAAGTACCCCTTTCGAAACCATTAAAAGTACCCCTTTCTAAACCAAGTAAACCCTTTCTTTTATCTAGGCCGAAGGGCCAAACCTACCTTTCGAAACCATTCTCAAAAACCTTAGTTTCAAAAGCTTTAAAGCCTTATACATCTTCCTTTTAGAACCTTTAAACATTGCCTTTCGAAACCTTCGGAAAACCTTCACTTTTAATCCTTCCGGAACAATCAGAAAAATCTTCCTTTTGACTTGTTCGAAACAATAGGGGAACGACCCCTACGAAACCTTACTTTAAAACCTTTCGAAAGCGTCAAATCTAAATCTATCGAAAGAACTTGGGTTCAGTTTAAAATATGTGTAACCTTTCGAAACCATTCGAAGCTTACTCCTTTGAAACAGGTTTCGATCGAAATCATTTGGATTATGCCTTTAAGTAGAGCAAAAGGATTAATCCAATAAATTCAAAAGCACTCTTTCGAAATTAGTTAAATCATCTCTTTCAAAACCATTTGGATTAAACTCCGATTGAGCAAAAGGGTTATTAAAACCATTTAAGTCGAAAGCATACCTTTCGAAAGCATCCCTAAGTAAAGAAGTGATGGTGTAGAAACCATCCCTTGAAATCATTGGAGAAGTGGCCAAATTTTAGAAAACAAAGTACCCCTTCGAAACCTTTGGGTCGAATGGTAAAATCGTGGCAGCAAAAGGTTTCTACTTAGTCGAAAGTAGTTATTTAAAAACAAAGGCGCAACCCAATCGTGACTATTTTCGTTAAATTGATTAGACCTAGTCGAAAGCCAACTAAGTCGAAAGCTTCATAGTAGAAAGCAAGCAGACGCATTTTTTCATTTAAAAGCAAAATAAAACATCAGCCCCTTCGGAACCCCTAGTTTCGACCTACTACCTTTTGCCTATATCCAATTCACTACATACCAGTTCCCTAATACCATGCGCATTGGTTTCGACTATGTCGGAGTTGAAGGTAAAGAGGCGCAACCTGGTGCCGAAAGCATCTAAACAGTGAAAAACACGTTTATTTATCCTTTTAAAATATTTCTTTTATACCTAACATGCCTTGTTTGCCTAATTTCTCTTTTCAATGACTCATAGGAGACTTGAGATTTCAAGTTGGAAAGTGTTAAATGGTTGTAGATACCTGCTTTGGAAAATGATATGAATCAGCTAGACCATTGGTTACCTTTTCTTTGGGGGAAGGTTTATGGAAATGAGAGGGATTGAGACTAGATTGAAATCAGCTTTAGCTGTTTTGTTTGAAATAGCAATCCATTTTGAAGCTGTATGTAGTAGCTTGCTCCACAAAAGTGCTACCGATTTTCAAGAATTAACAAATTTATTTATTTACAAAAAGCACCTTCTCCTTTTATAAATATATAAAACATTTAAGCCCCATACCTTAAATAATTTTATATACCCATCAAAGCACTTAGGAAAATTTTGCGTAAATTCCATAAAATCTTTTTTTATACGTTTTATGACATATATAAGTCTCAGACCCAAACCATTAATTATTTAACCATAAATAATTTATAATCAAAAATAACATTTTCTTCACTATAAAATTCATATTAATTCCACAAAAATTCAGAAAAATCTGAAAATTGAAACCCATATCCAAAATATTCTTTCTGATCTACGTAAAAATTCGCAAGGCATTTAGATGTCATTAATAGGGTTTTTTTTACCTTAAAACATATCATAAAAGCAACATGAACATGCATAAATCATCAAGAAGTATATATAATCATTCCATCATTCAATAACATGGCAAAACAATGCAAAACATTTCAGATTTCTCCTTAAAATCGAAAAAAACAAATGGGAGATGTAAACATTATTCACCTTAGCTTTAGAGATTAAGGATATGATATTTAAATGAATTTGATATTGATTAAGCTTCCCTCTATCTTTCTTTCTCTAGCTCTTGTTAATGGTAGCCGCCTTTAGCTTTTAAAAATTTGAAAATGAAATGAATGTGTATAGGAGAATATACGACCAATTTTAAGGGATATAGGAATGGCCTCTTTCCTATTTTACCCCTCCTCTATTCCATTTTAAATCTCCTATTAATTCATTGGTTAAATGGCATGGCTACCCTTTAATTAAATCAAATCTCAATCCCCTAATCAACACATTATTTTCTTTAACTTAGCTAATTAAATATTCTAAATAGTGTTACCAAAAAAAGAGGTGTTACAGATTCCCCTCCTTAAAGAATTTCGTCCTCGAAATTACGATAAAGCGTGCAACAAATCAAACAAAGAGGTAAAACATACCATTAAATAAGCCAGGATAAGTATCTCTAATCCTGCTCTCAATCTCCCAAGTACAGTCCCTACCATCGTCACTCCACAGGACCTTTACAAATCTGACCATCTTGGTCCTAAGCCTTTTCCCATCTCTCGCAACTATACGGATCGGCTTTCTCACTATAGTCAAGTCTGGTTCTACTACTAAGTCACCTAGCACAGTCGGTGCAATAGCAGTCTCCGAGTCTCTAATACACTTTCTGAGATGAGAAGCATGAAAAACATTGTGGACTCCTGCCAACTGCTCGTTAACTTACTCCTACATGCGAGTTTCCCGGTCCTCTCAACAATAGGAAAAGGTCCCACGAATCTCGATGCTAACTTTCCAGATTTCCAAAATCTGATCACACCCTCCATCGGTGACACCTTAATAAATATCTGATCTCCAACTGAGAAAGCTAAATTTTTCCGTCTCTTATCTACATAACTCTTCTGCCTAGACTAAGCATCCTCATTTTTACCCGAATGACCTCTATTTTTTTGCAGCTTCTCTAACTAATTTCAGACCAAGAACCAACCTATCCATGGTCTTAAACCAACAAACGGGAGATTTTCTTGGTTATCCATACAAAGCTTCAAATGGTGCCATCCCAATACTAGTCTAATAAGTGTTGCTATATGAAAACTTGACTAAATGCAGTTGGTCTTCCCAAGATCCCCTGAAATCCAAAACACAAGCTCTTAACAAATCTTCCAAGATTTTATTAACTATTGTTTTCCCATCTCTCTACGGATGCTAAGCGATACTCATCTTGATCTTGGTTTCCAAACCATCCTATAGACTGTTCCAGAACTCTCTAATGAATAAGGAATCTCTGTCACTTACTATACTACTAGAAATTCCATGCAGTCAAAATAAATCCTCCACAAATAACTTTGCCAAAACAGGTGTTGTCCTAGTTGACTTCACTGGAATGAAATGGGCACTCTTGGTCAATCTATCCACCATGACCCATATACTTTCATTTCCTTTATTCGAACTTGGCAACCCGTTAATAAAATCCATAGAAATAGAATCCCACTTCCATACCGGAATATCCAGTAGCTAAAGCAATCCACTTGGCTTATAGTGTTCGGCCTTGGCTGTGATGACCCTACTTTTCTAGTGGCCAAATCATGGACTAATTTGTTTTTTTTTTCCTGCATAAAGAAATATGCTAAATGAAAACAAAGGGTCATCTATCTTCAAAACCAAAACCAGGATCCATTATTACCAATATAGAAATATTGGTGTATTCTTAAAACATAGATTAGTATATATGAAGATATACCAATCTCTTTAGCTATTAAATCAGAGTTTAAGAAAATTAGCTAAAGCATTCACACATAGCATTTTAATACAAAGATAAATCCATTTTTCTCTTTATGAAAATTATTTGCAATATGACACAAAAGATACACAAGCAGACTGGAAATATCAGAAAAAGATACACAAGCAGACTGGAAATATCAGAATTCCAGATTATATCATAAAAGTCATAGATATTCTTTATTTAATTCAACTCTTGCTATAGCACAATTATAGGTGTGGCTGCACGTACACACACATATAAATACAGGTGTGCACGGCCTCGCCAACACACAAGCTCAAGCAATGGTATTAATGAATAGGCAATTTAAAATTGAGCCCTAAAATCACACAGTAACAATGCTGGCAACATCCAAGAGTCAATGAAGCCTTGGCACCAACAATGTATCAATAAATATACATATAAACAAAGGATTACCAATCCAACTATACAAAAATGAGGTCATCGAGTTTTCCTCTTTCTCATTCATGCAAGTTATATTCAGACATAAAAGATGAATTTACATCAACTATCTTTCTTTAAAACTGAAAACATATCACTGATGCAAGGACAAGAGCCATTCTGCATCATACAAATATTTTAACATAAACAATTGGAAGCTTACAAGTTCCTTTTATAAAAGTCTCAAGATAATACATGGACTTGTAATCCATTTCCAGAAATCTTATGAATATAGCATAGAGAATCAAAACAGTTTGCTAATTAACTTTCTTTTGCAAAACTATTCAAAACTGAGCTCATTCATTTCAGAAATATAAAGTAAGGGCATGCACATATATTAATTTATATGGCAAGTCCACAATACGATTCAAGAATCTATTACATGAACATGTATTAGCTATATGTTATATTCAGATTCAAATAGCAACAGCCACTTAACATAGAAATTTCATTTCAAAAATCATAATGCATTTGAAAGCATTAAAATCCATTTTTTTTCCATCAAAGATCTACGACATCAGATATGCCAAAACATATAAATATAGTTCAGACTTGTAAGTCATGCTGTTAAAACAACTAAACACATTTCAGATATATAAAGCACATGAGGCTGTAAGTTCTCAAACTCATTTCAGAAATTATTTCAAATTCTTATATAAATCCAAATCTCCCATAAACTTCATTTTTTTTTTCCAGAATAAACATCTTATATCAATGAAAACATATCTATCAAATCTCAGATGCTCAGATTAAAGATCATATCTTAAAAGTGTGGATTCGGATCCATATAATCTCCCATTTAAAACCATAATATATAAATCTCATCTTTTCTTTTCATACTCAAGGAATTCAACTTGCCAAAAACAGATAAATATATATATATATATATATATATATATATATATTCTCAGATATGATAATTACATACTAAAATCAAACTCCAGATCCATATATGCTTATGCATAAATATAGAAATAATCCATCAAAATAAGTTTATAAAGATTTTCCCCAAAACTTCTGAAAGGAAAGTTGAACAAAATCCATATAAAAAAATCCTTCAAATCACAAAATTCAGCAGATCTATAGGTCTGCGCATATACACAAGTGTAAACACTTGTGTATACTGCCTCGACACAAGTTATTCTCCAAATACAGATTTCAGAAAATATATAAAAAATGAACGATCCAAGTGTTTCAGTTTCAAACTTGCAATTACTTATAACACAAAACAGTTTTCCTGATTTATATACATATCAATCTAACACATGATGGTTCACTGTTCATAGTAAATTATACATATTTCAGTTCAGCAATACATATAAAATGACAATGAAATACTTAAATACTTTCTTCATATCATCTACATGCAGTGATAAATCATTTTAACTCCATCTCTTAAGTCATCATCTCATCAAAATGTGCATAGCAACCTGTAAAAACATCATCCCGAACTGCCTCGTTGAATGAGACACCCCAGGAGATTGTCGAGACAATCAACAGGGTTAGACATGATACGTCTGGTATGAGTGCACTTAAACAATTCATTTTGGCAGTAATACATAGTGTTACATCAGTGTATCGTGACATAATAGTGAATAGATATCATCTCAGGTTCAGATATGAACATAATCAGACTTGATCTTCATCAATATATGGATATGCAAGCAACCAAGGATCAAACAACCATTAACAAGCATCAATACACGCAAAGCATCCATACACACAAATTTATTTGCAGAAATATAACTACGGCTGCCTAAGATAGGGCTTATTGCCAAATCAAGATTAAGAACACTCACGTAGCTATATGAGATGTCGATCCCCTAGATATTGCCATAGCTTTCCCCCTTTTTCTCACGAATCCAACGCCATTCGATACAGCAAAATGATTTTTCCCCCAATCTGGTTTCTAGGGCTTCGGCCATTTTTAGTTTTTGTTTTGAAACGAGAGAGTCGAATGAAACAGTGGCCACATCTTTCTTTTTTATAATTCACTCACGGCTAGGGTTTTAACAGTTGGGAAGTCACAAATTTACCCCTAAGTCATACCAAATGTGTGCACAAATATATTTCAATATTTTGTACTTGTTTAAATCACAATATCATAGTTGTGTAAATATTGTGGGTCATTACAAATACCCCACCTTTTTGGAATTGTGTCCTCACAATTCGCTCTTACTTGTTCTAGCATCCCAAATATTCATTAAATTTTGCGGAGTGGCTGCAATGCACACGTGTATAAATATACACGCGTGCACTGCCTCGCCAACTCGAGTGCACAAGCAAATTTCAATCAACATGTTTCATCATCAAATGGACAAGCACAAGGGTAATTGCAACTGTCATACAAACAGAACATAAATAAGAAAGCGACATATTCAAGCAACTCAGTGCATCTGGAAACAGCAAACTCAGATGGATGTATGGGAACTTACACATGGACTTGGCATATGCAAGACAACAGCACAAAATGACAACAGCAGAAGTGATCAAGACAAAGCACACGTGTGCAGCATCAAGTAGTTTCAAGTACATGGAAATATATATAGGGAACTGCCACTGCATGCAAACAGCAAATCAAGTCTAAAGTCTCAAGTGCAACAGCAGATTTCAGACGCAACAGTGTTTGGACCAGGTCCATGCATACAGTGCAACTCAGGGGTGCACATAGGATGAAGTGAATATGCATAAATATGGCAGTGTACAAGTGAGAGCATGAATCAGTGCCATTGCATACATCATAATATTGATCACATTCAGTTTTAAACTAAGCCCTATTGGCAAATTGGTTTAGTAAATTCTAGAATCAATACAGGTTTTACTTTCTGCTTTTCAAAGCAATTCTAATGTCTCAAACATATTTATACACACCAAGCTTACTCAACCAGAACCAAACAAATATTAATTCAGTAACAGTTCATATGTTTTGTCATCAGGTTATATGTTGCTTACAAATACATTCATACTCATGATTCATATTGAAGTCATTTTAAATGTAATGCTCATTCATCCATGGCCATACACACCATCTTCATGCAAAACATATCATCTATATACAAATCAAAATAGGGATCAATACCCTTATATAATCTGTCTTTATTTAAATGAATTTTTAATTCAAAATAGACCCCATTCTTGGCAATCAAAGCAAAATATCATAAACTTACGTATGAATTAAGTTTATACAAACAATACTCAATCAATACAAACAGCAAACAACCATTCATTCAACAAGTAATCAACAAGCAATGCATCAATTCAACAAATGTTCAGAAAGCCATGCATCATTCATAACTTCATTTTTACATAAATAAACCCAGGTTTTATTCTCCCAATTTCACACAGCAATTAATCAAAGCATAATATTAAAACTTGATTAATTTAACTCCCTGTCTGGACATTCATAACCCAGATTTTTAAATCCCATTCCCCATTTATTTTTATGGTTTATAACTCCCTGTCAAATGAACACCATGTATGCATTGTGAAGGAAACTCCCAGGTTATTTAATTTATTCCAACACACAAAGGCCTCAGGGTGCACTTGCACCATGCATATACTTCCTCCCACCTGAAGCAAGCAGATCATTGACTAACCCCAAATGACCAATTTAATTTTCTTTCATTTATTCATAGGATCTATTAACCTAATGAGTTTCCCCCTCCAGTTTCTGCTTAATTCATTAAGCACCTGTTTATGGGTTTAATCATAAAACCTTCAATTCCTCCATGTTTCAGAAAACATAATTACTTTCTAGTTCAATCCCTTGTTTTCCATTTATTTTCCTTACTGCAGAAATTTGCAACAGGTTTTCCAAAACATTTTAAACATCATGATCCTTCTATATTATAAGAAGAAGAATATGGACAGAGGTATTTGTTAAGGAAAATTTACCAAAAACTCAGAAATCCTCCTGCCTTATTATTTAGAAAATAAGCATGAGCCAGATTTCTATCTTGCTGCCTATGTTCTAAATAATTTAGATCCATACTTAACAATAATAAAAACAGAATTAAAAATGCTCAAACCATCTTGGCTTGGAAAAAGTATCATACAAAACTCCAAACAGAAATGCACAACAAACATCCATTTCATCCATACCAAACCATTTCAAAGATTTAAATAATTCTTATAATACTTTTAGGCTGCCTACCAGAGGACTTAATGCCACTGCATAAAATGGATTAATGCTCACTTAAATTTTTAATAAACATCATTAACATTGTTGTAATCCAAATAGATCATCCAGAGCAATCAATTCAAACAATGCAACCAAAACAGTCAATACAAACAAGTTCACACAAATTAAATTTTTGCTATGTTATCTACCGACATAGCTCTGATACCAAATGTGATGACCCTACTTTTCTAGTGGCCAAATCATGGACTAATTTGGTTTTTTTTTCCTGCATAAAGAAATATGCTAAATGAAAACACAGGGTCATCTATCTTCAAAACCAAAACCAGGAACCACTATTACCAATATAGAAATATTGGTGTATTCTTAAAACATAGATTAGTATATATGAAGATATACCAATCTCTTTAGCTATTAAATCAGAGTTTAAGAAAATTAGCTAAAGCATTCACACATAGCATTTTAATATAAAGATAAATCCATTTTTCTCTTTACGAAAATTATTTGCAATATGACACAAAAGATACACAAGCAGACTGGAAATATCAGAAAAAGATACACAAGCAGACTGGAAATATCAGAATTCCAGATTATATCATAAAAGTCATAGATATTCTTTATTTAATTCAACTCTTGCTATAGCACAATTATAGGTGTGGCTGCACGTACACACACATATAAATACAGGTGTGCACGGCCTCGCCAACACACAAGCTCAAGTAATGGTATTAATGAATAGGCAATTTAAAATTGAGCCCTAAAATCACACAGTAACAATGCTGGCAACATCTAAGAGTCAATGAAGCCTTGGCACTAACAATGTATCAATAAATATACGTATAAACAAAGGATTACCAATCCAACTATACAAAAATGAGGTCATCGAGTTTTCCTCTTTCTCATTCATGCAAGTTATATTCAGACATAAAAGATGAATTTACATCAACTATCTTTCTTTAAAACTGAAAACATATCACTGATGCAAGGACAAGAGCCATTCTGCATCATACAAATATTTTAACATAAACAATTGGAAGCTTACAAGTTCCTTTTATAAAAGTCTCAAGATAATACATGGACTTGTAATCCATTTCCAGAAATCTTATGAATATAGCATAGAGAATCAAAACAGTTTGCTAATTAACTTTCTTTTGCAAAACTATTCAAAACTGAGCTCATTCATTTCAGAAATATAAAGTAAGGGCATGCACATATATTAATTTATATCGCAAGTCCACAATACGATTCAAGAATCTATTACATGAACATGTATTAGCTATATGTTATATTCAGATTCAAATAGCAACAGCCACTTAACATACAAATTTCATTTCAAAAATCATAATGCATTTGAAAGCATTAAAATCCATTTTTTTCCATCAAAGATCTACGGCATCAGATATGCCAAAACATATAAATATAGTTCAGACTTGTAAGTCATGCTGTTAAAACAACTAAACACATTTTAGATATATAAAGCACATGAGGCTGTAAGTTCTCAAACTCATTTCAGAAATTATTTCAAATTCTTATATAAATCCAAATCTCCCATAAACTTCATTTTTTTTCCAGAATAAACATCTTATATCAAAGAAAACATGTCTATCAAATCTCAGATGCTCAGATTAAAGATCATATCTTAAAAGTGTGGATTCGGATCCATATAATCTCCCATTTAAAACCATAATTAACTGGATCTCAGAAAACCATAATATATAAATCTCATCTTTTCTTTTCATACTCAAGGCATTCAACTTGCCAAAAACAGATATATATATATATATATATATATTCTCAGATATGATAATTACATACTAAAAACAAACTCCAGATCCATATATGCTTATGCATAAATATAGAAATAATCCATCAAAATAAGTTTATAAAGATTTTCCCCAAAACTACTGAAAGGAAAGTCGAACAAAATCCATAAAAAAAAATCCTTCAAATCACAAAACTCAGCAGATCTATAGGTCTGCGCATATACACAAGTGTAAACACTTGTGTATACTGCCTCGACACAAGTTATTCTCCAAATACAGATTTCAGAAAATATATAAAAACTGAACGATCCAAGTGTTTCAGTTTCAAACTTGCAATTACTTATAAGACAAAACAGTTTTCCAGATTTATATACATATCAATCTAACACATGATGGTTCGCTGTTCATAGTAAATTATACATATTTCAGCTCAGCAATACATATAAAATGACAATGAAATACTTAAATACTTTCTTCATATCATCTACATGCAGTGATAAATCATTTTAACTCCATCTCTTAAGTCATCATCTCATCAAAATGTGCATAGCAACCTGTAAAAACATCATCTCGAACTGCCTCGTTGAATGAGACACCCCAGGAGATTGTCGAGACAATCAACAGGGTCAGACATGATACGTCTGGTATGAGTGCACTTAAACAATTCATTTTGGCAGTAATACATAGTGTTACATCAGTGTATCGTGACATAATAGTGAATAGATATCATCTCAGGTTCAGATATGAACATAATCAGACTTGATCTTCATCAATATATGGATATGTAAGCAACCAAGGATCAAACAACCATTAACAAGCATCAATACACGCAAAGCATCCATACACACAAATTTATTTGCAGAAATATAACTACGGCTGCCTAAGATAGGGCTTATTGCCAAATCAAGATTAAGAACACTCACGTAGCTATATGAGATGTCGATCCCCTAGATATTGCCATAGCTTTCCCCCTTTTTCTCACGAATCCAACGCCATTCGATACAGCAAAATGATTTTTCCCCCAATCTGATTTCTAGGGCTTCGGCCATTTTTAGTTTTTGTTTTGAAACGAGAGAGTCGAATGAAACAGTGGCCACATCTTTCTTTTTTATAATTCACTCACGGCTAGGGTTTTAACAGTTGGGAAGTCACAAATTTACCCCTAAGTCATACCAAATGTGTGCACAAATATATTTCAATATTTTGTACTTGTTTAAATCACAATATCATAGTTGTGTAAATATTATGGGTCATTACATTGGCCTACTGGCAATTTAAGCAATGCTTTACACATAAACCAATATTCCGCTTTATACCTTTCCAGAAGAAACTTCTCTTCATATCCTGATACATCTTAGTTCCTCTTAGATGAATAGTGAACTTCGAACGATGGAATTTCTCTAAAACTTCTTTCCTTATGTTCCCTACACTCGGAACACATAATCATCCTTTCTTTCTCAATCACCCATTCTGGTCAAGACCGAAGTCCTTCAAGTCATCGCTCTCGGTTCCATTCTTTAACTTCCTGATCCGTTCAGCTAACACTGGATCCTCCTTCTGTTTAGAAGCAATCCTTTTGATCATTAGTAATGGAACTTCCAAACAAGATAACACAACAGTCTCTCTACTGGACCCAGCCTCGGATCTCCACTATACCCTGCAATCTGCTAACGCTTCAAAATCTTTCCACTTCGCAATCTTTGCCAACACTGCATTCTAATATTTCCTGCTAAGCGCATCTGCAACCTTGTTGCCTTTACCCAGTGTGTATTTAATCCTAAAATCATAAGCTTCAATAAACTCTAACCATCATTGTTGTCTCGTCTTTAGCTCCTTCTGAAGAATAAATATTTCAACGACTTATGATCTGTATATAACTCAAACATCTCTCCCAAGAAGTAATGTGTCCACACCTTAAACGCAGAAATCGCTATAGCCAATTCCAAATCATGTGTCGGATATCCGACCTCATGCAGTATAAGATGTCTAGAAGCATAGGCAATCACTTTACCTCTTTGCATTAGCACAGCTTCTATCCTATTCCACACACATTGGTATAAATCACCAAATCTTGATTCCCTTCCGGAACAACCAACACAAATACATGGATCAATAAGTGTTTCAAACTTTGGAATGCTTCCTCACACTTATCGGTCCACACAAACTTCACATCCTTTCTCGTTAGCTTGGTCATCGGTGCTGCTATCCGTAAAAAATCCTTGATGAATATTCGATAATAACCAGCCAACCCAAGGGTACTCTTTATCTCTATCACTGTCTCGGGTCTCTTCCAACTATTCACTGCTACAATCTTAGTCGGATCTACTGACAATCCTTTCTCTAAGACTACATGACCCAGAAACTTCACTTTCTTTTTCCAGAAATGACACCTCGAACACTTCACCTTCAGCTGATGCTACCTCGGCATCTCAAGCATCACCATAAGATGAACTTCATGCTCTCTTTCATCCTTAATGTATATCAAAATATCATCTACCTATCCAGTGCTCTTGGAAAACCCGGTTCATCAAATCCATAAAGAATGTTGGCACATTAGTTAGTCCGAACGGCATAACTAACCATTCATACGAATGATATCTGGTCCTAAACCCCGTCAAAGGAATACTATCTTCAGCTACTCCGAGCTGATGAAAACCCATTGCCAAATCTTACCGAGAAAAAACCTTAGCTCCATTCAAATGGTCGAACAAATCATCAATTCTCGACAATGGATATCAATTCTATATTGTCCTCTCATTCAACTTATGATAATCGATATATATCCTCAATAATTCATCCGGCTTCTTAGCATACACTGTAGTTTCTACCTAAGGTGAACTACTCGGCCTGATAAAACTATTGCCTTCCAAATCCCCAACTGCACCTTCAACTCCCTCATATTTGTAGGGGTCATCCTACTTGGCGTCCTACTCACTGGTCCTACTTCCGGAACAAAATCTATCTGAAACTCAGTGGCAAATTTTGGTGGCAATCCTACTACAGGCTCAAAAACATCTACGAATTCTCTATCCACAAAAACTAGATTCGGCTCCTCTTCTAACTCCATAACACCCAATAAAGCATTCATCTCACCGCCAGAACCATTTAGGTATAAACCATCTGATCGCTACAGTCAGGTCTCTAAGTGATATTTTCCTATCCTGGCAAAATATCCTTGCATCTTACTCACTTAAACAATCGATACCTAGAATAATTTTGAATCCCAAAAATCAATACATGAAAACTGCAAACAAAAATGTGACTTAACGAGTCAAACTCTAACTGGTCACATCTCAACCCTAGAGTTGCATACCCTCCTATTGAATTTGCAACCTGTAAGTAAGTCACTAAATATATGGGTTCTAGGTTAAGCTTATCTATCAAACATCTAGATATAAAAGAATGTGATACAGCAGTATCAAATAAAACACTAACAGACATACCATTAATGTGATGCGCACCTCCCAAAACTACATTTCCCTTCTCCTGAGCTATCGGCTTAGAAGTAGCATGCTCCAATGCATACACCTTCCCCTTTCCATCCTTAGAGGCTCCTTGCACTAGTTCTTATATTGGCCTATCTGATCTTAGTTGAAGCATCTGATGTTCTTCTTCCCGATCAGTTCGTTAACCATCCCAGTACGACACTCATTAGCGAAACAACCCTTCTTGTTGCACTTAAAATAGGTCACCTAAGACTTTCCCTTCTTGGCTGCTCCACCCTTCTGAGCACCCTTCTTGTGAAAGAACTTCAATTTCTGAACCTACCCAACCTTGATTCACTATATTCTTCTCCTGACAAATGAGCATCTCCTCATGTCTTAAAGCCATCACCACAACCACATCACAAGGATCTCTAATATGAGGTAATGTTGCCCTGGCTAACTCCTACTTCAATCCCTTGATAAACTTCTCATTCCTCTTCATCACTATATCAACAGCAGCATAACCATATCTGACTAACTCTTCAAACCTACCGACATACTCTAGAATAGTCATCTCTCCTTGTTCTAGCTTAGAAAACTTCGGATCAAAACAAACTATGCCATCACCGACATGAACCTCTCCTAGAACCTCCTTTTAAACTCTACCCATGTCATAGTCTCCTCATCCACTGCCATAGTCACACTATCCACCAAAACAAAGCAGCACCACGAAGCTGTTTGGATGCCAACCTCCTCTTTTGCTCATAATTGAGCCTCAAATCTGCAAAACTCCTTACGCAGTGCAACAACCAGTTTTCCACCTTAATGGCATCCTTTGTTCCAATAAATGGCTTTCCTCCGAGCTTATTTTAGTCTCCACTCAACTTAGCATAGTCTTTGACAACTCGAGCTCCCATAACTCCTCCTCTCACTACTCCAGCAGCAACACCTGCTTGCACTTGTTAACAAAGAATAGATATACAGCTTCTATTCCAACTTACGGGGATCCAGCGCCTACATTCTCTGCTTGTGCCTGATCTTATCCTCTCCTTGCATTAGGCATGGAATTCCCATCGGTGCCTTCACCTCCTGGGTTAACTCTTCCTCTTCTACCTTCCATATCTATATTCAAACCTCTTGAGATACGAAAAAATAAGCTAACAAAGATAGAAGACCACAGATAAAGCGTATACCTATATATTGCAAATATAAGTACATTGCTATAACATTATTCCATTCCCCAATCTTACTATAATTTCTTAGGATTATGTTCTAAAAACCATTTTTAGTTTAAAGTTTTTCATAAACCTATGCTTTGATGCCAAGTTGCAAAATCTTGTATCTGGAGGCCAAAAGCTAAGTGCTGCAGATGCTGAAGTCATCTACACTATTAACTTTTGGTGGCAAAATATGGTAATGCTAATGGTATCCATAATATCAGAAGCATTTGAATATAAACAAAATCACAGATTTCAAAAAAAATTTTTTTGCTGATTACACTCCAAAACAACCATTTATATCCAAGTTACAAAATCCCAAAACATTTTCTAGGCAATGATCAAATATAATTTACAAAAATACACCAAGAGCAACATATGATGATCCCCATTGATTGATCAAAGCAATATAGTCATATCCGACTTAATACACAGTGGAAATAAGGAAAATAATATATACTCCTAATTAGCTATCCGTTGGCCATCTGCTCGTCTTCGGAAGCTTTATTCGCCAAAACAACAAAACTTGAAAAACTCAACCCTCGGCCTACTCAAATCAATTTTGAGCACTTGAGAGTTTAACGGGAAATATAAACTTCGAGTCGGTCATAAAGCCTTGTGTGAATAACACTGATCTCTGTTACTTTATGTTAAGTGAGGTCATGCCGCTTAGCGGAACGGGTTTCCCCTAACTAACATTCCTATAAAAATATATCTTTTGCAAATCTTTTCCTACAACCAAAATTGGTTAAAATCTTTAAGCATTATTATGTAAACATATAAACAGGTAATAAATGAACTATATGTTCAAACACTTTAGTTTTGTTTGGCTAACTATTAACCTTGGGCTGACTCAGGCCTACTAGACAACATATCTAAACTTAGCTAATATATATTAGACATTCCTCTTCTTCTGGATGTTTTATCCTTAACTATATGTTAAATACTTCTCTTCTGGACGGTCTATCCATAACTTATCATCTCCCAGGGTCACCAGATCCTAATGGTTTTGCAGGCTCACAGATAACCTATTTGTAAACAAACATATATTCCTTTCTATGTATATTCACAATTTTAGTCATACCTGTGACAAAGCCCTACACACTGGAATTTTGAACAAAATTAGCTGGGGCTAATGGCTAATGTATAAAACATTTAACCTTTGAAAGTCCCTCGTTCGAATCTATTGAAAGCACCCCTCACGAAACCATTGCATGTACCCTTTCTAAACCAAGTAAATCCCTTTCTTTTATCTAGGCCGAAAGGCCAAAACCTTCCTTTCGAAACCATTCACAAAAACCATTTCGAAACCTCTGAAAAACCTTCCTTTCGAAATCTTTTAAACCTTAGACATCTTTGTTTTAAAACCTTTAAACGTTGCCTTTCAAAACCTTCGAAAAACCTTTCCATTTAATCTTTTCGAAACAATCTATAAAAACCTTCATATTCGAATCCTTCAAAACAATTGGGAAACTACCCCTTCAAGACCTTACTTTAAAACCTTTCGAAATCATCAAATCTAAGTCTTTTGAAAGCACTTGGATTCAATTTAAAATATGTGGAACCTTTTGAAATCATTTAAAGATTACTCCTTCGAAACCCTTTAAAAAACATTTCGGTCAAAACCATTTGGATTATGCCTTCAAGTAGAGAAAAAATATCATAAATCGAATAAAGTCAAAAGCACTCTTTTCGTAATCACTTAAATCATCTCTTTCGAATCCATTTGGGTTACAATCCAATTGAGCAAAAAGTCATTAAAACTGTTTAAGTCGAAAGCCTACCTTTCAAAAGCATTCCTAAGTAAAGAAGTGATGGTGTCGAAATCATCTCTTCGAAAGCATTGGAGAAGTGGCTAAATTTTAGAAAATGAAGTATCCATTCGAAACCCACTAGGTCGAAAGGTAAAAGGGCAGAAGCAAAAGGTTTCACTTAATCGAAGGCAGTTATTTAAAAACAAAGGCGTAACCCAATAAAAACCATTTCCTTTAAATCTATTTGACCTAGTTAAAAGCCAACAAAGTTGATAGCTCCTTAGTCGGAAGAAAGCAGGCGGAGTTTTTTATTTAAAACAAAGTAAATCCTCAACCCTTCGATACCCCTAGTTTCGACCCACTACCTTTTGCCTAGATCCAATTCACTATGTACCAGTTTCCTAATACTATGTGCATTGGTTTCGGCCGTGTCGGAGGTGAAAGTAAAGAGGCGAAACCTAGTGCCGAAAGCATCGAAAAGGTGAAAAACATGTTTATTTGTCCTTTTAAACTATTTCTCTTGTACATAACCTACCTTGTTTGTTTAAAAATGATTGGTTGCAAGTTTTTCTTTTCAAAAGTGCTATCGACTTTTCAGAATTAACAAATTTATTTATTTACAAAAAGCTCATTCTCCTTTTTTAAATATATAAAACATTCAAGTCCCATATCAGAAATAATTTTATATACCCATCAAAACACTTAGGAAAATTCTACAAAAATTCCAGAAAATCATTTTTTATATGTTTTCTAACACATATATAAATTTCAAACCAAAACCATTAATTATTTAACCATAAATAATTTATAATCGAAAATAAAATTTTCTTCACTAGAAAATTCATATTAATTAAAATTTATTTAGAAAAATCTAAAAATTGAAACCCATCTCCGAAATATTATTTCTGATTTACAGAAAAATCCTCAAGGCATTTTGATGTCATTTAATAGGTTTATTACCTTAAAACATATCATAAAAGCAATATGAACATGCATAAATCATCAACAAGTGTATATAATCTTTCCATCATTCAAAAACATTTTGGATTTCTCCTTAAAACCAAAAATAAAACAAATGAGAGATGTAAACATTATTCACCTTAGCTTTAGAGATTAAGGATATGGGATTTGAATGAATTTGATGTTGATTAAGCTTCCTCTTTATGTTTCTTTCTCTAGCTATTGTTAATGGTGGCCGGCCTTAGCTTTTAAAATTTTGAAGATTAAATTAACGTGTATGGGAGAGTACATAACCAAGTTCAAGGATATAAGAATGGCTTCTTTCCTATTTTACCCCTCCACTATTCCATTTTAAATCTCATTTTAATTCATTGGTTAAATGGCACGGCTACCCTTTAATTAAATCAAATCTCAATCCTCTAATCCACACATTATTTTATTTTGTTTAGCTAATTGAATATTCTAAATAATGTTACCAAAAATATAGGGTGTACAGGTGAGCTATAGAAACAAGTGAAATCCTTGCTTTTTAATTGGGTTCACCTATCGGAATTAATCTTTTTTTGAAGCCTAAATCTTGTTACTATATTCTTCATAACGAACTTTAGAACATTTCTAGCAAATATGTCAGGTAAGGGTTCAGCTTCCACCCACTTAGTAAAATAATTGATTGTCACTACAACAAATTTTGGTCCTCCTATGGATTCTAGTAGAGAACCGATCGAATCAATCTGTTATACATTAAAGCATCATGGATTGGAAATGGTGGTTATATTGCTTGGAGGTAACCATGATATTTTAGAGAATTTTTGGCACCTATCACACCATTTGACATAATTTGTGGCATCTTTTATCATTCGAGGTCAATAATATCCCATCTCATCATTATTTGGCTAGTTTTATTCCATTTGAATGATCTCCACAAAATTCTTCATAAGCTTTCATTAATAATCTTATGCCCATTATGTGTTTAACGCATCTTGAATAGGCATAGAATATCCCTTCTTATATAATACTCCGTCAATATGGTATATAAGGAGTCTTGGTACTATAGTTTTCATGCTTCTTTCTTTTTATATGGTAAGATTCCTTTTTAAATGTATTTGATCAAGGGCATCATCCAATTATGAGCGTATGGGTTTTCATGAGAACATACCTTTTTTGGACTTTCTCCTACATTGTTATTTTCTTGAGCATTCCTCTCATTTTGATTATGATGAACCTGGGATCTAGTTAAAACCAAAGCTTCCTTGCTTAATTTCTCTTTCTCCTCCAATACTTGGGTTACGTTGAAATACAGCTTGTATGATTTTGACCTCTCGTGCTCCTCGTGCACTTGCCAGCTTTTCTAAAGAATCTACTTGTGCATTCTTTTCTCTTGGTATTTGGTGTATAGAGAAATCCTTAAAGTGAACCAACATCTCATGGATCTTTTGACATTTTGGTCTGGTCGAATGCTTTTAGCTAGGAATTTCTTTTTCAATTGGTTTAAGGTTAATTGCAAATCACTGAATATTTCAATTTTGGGAACGTTGACGTACTTCTCTAAGGTTAATCCTACGATCATTAACTCATACTCTACTGCATTATTGCTTGCTGCAAAGCCTAGTTTTATAGCATAGTGAAGTCCGTGCCCATTAGGAGTAATTACAATATATTTTACTCCTATTATTCATTTGATTCCCTACACACGCATAATGGCTATTTTGGCTTGAGTTTCCTTTCTTTCTCCATCCATTCCATGATTAATCCCATGCGTACTGCAATAAAGCTTACCAAAGCTTTCCTTTTGATTGATGTTCTGGGAAGGTATTCAATATTATATTGGCACAATTCAACTCCTTATTTTATCAGTCTTCATGATACTATGAGTTTACTCAGAACTTTCCTTAATGGGTAGTTGGTTAAGACTTTGATTGAATGAGCTGGAAATAAGACCTTAGCTTCCATGCAGACAGCAATAAACAATGTGCCCGTTTTTCTATAACTGGATACCTAGCTTCAACATCTCTTAGCCCTTTACTCATGTAGTGAACCAGGAATTGGATTCCATTTTCCATCCTTACCAAAACCGAGCTTACGGCATGTGCTATTACATCTATGGAAAGAAATAAGTCTTCTCCTTCTGTTGGACTCGAGAGTATCAATGGTGCTCTAAATGATTCTTCAACTCTTGGATAGCCTTTTTACACTCCTTTGTGCATTTAAAAGTTTTCTTTTTCTTAATTACATCAGAATAGATAGTGCATTTGTCCATTGATTTGGATATGAATTGATTACGAGATACAACTCATCTAATTAATCACGTCACCTCCTTACATGTTTTGGGTTTTTCCATATCCCTAATAGCCTTTATCTGATTGGGGTTGACCCCCTAGCACTTACAATATATGCCAAGAAACTTTTGGATTGGATCCCGAAATAGAACTTTTGCAGATTCAATTTCATCTTATACTTCCTTAGTATATCAAACATATCGCTCAAATCCTCTATATGGCCCTTCTCTTTTCTAGATTTCATCAACATGTCATCAACAAAAACTTTAAAGTTTCTCCCTATTTCACTTTTAAACATTCTGTTCATGAGTCATTGACATGTTGCCCATGAATTTTCAACCATTATGGCATCACTTTGTAGCAATACATTCCTCGGTCTATGATAGAACCTATATGTTTCTCATTAGGTTTAAGCATCAAAAATTGATTATACCCTGAGTATGGATCCATAAATGATAATAGTTTATGACCACTATTCGTGTCCGCTAATTGAGCGATTCTGAGCAGTGGATAACAATCTTTAGGGCACACTTTGTTAAGATCTGTATAATTGACGCAATTTTTCCACTTCCCATTATATTTCTTTACAACCTAAGGATTTACCTACCATTTTAGGTAAAACATCTCTTTTATGAACCCATTCTCCAACAACTTCTTTATCACCTCCTTTAGTGCCATGGTGCGGGTTTAGTTAAATAACCTTTTCTTCTGCCTTACTGGAACAAACATTGGGTCAAGGTTGAGAGCATGACACATTACAAATGGGACAATTTCTTAAATTTTTATGTGGTCCATGCTAATATATCTATGCTTGATTGTAGAAATAGATCAATTCTTTAGTTTCCTTATATATTCCCTTGCCAATTTTCACAATTTTGTTGGATTCCTATGAATCTAATTTTACTTTCTACAAGCTTTCTATTGATTGTGCATTCTCTCTCCCATCCCTTGAATCTATGTTCGAGATTATTTCCTTCAAAATCTCATTCTCATTATGACTAACTTGGTTTAGTTCTACATGCTTCCTTTTCCATGCTTTGAATCTAACTTCCTTGTTGATTACCCAACTTTTCATTACATAAAGTTTGAGTTATCCGCCTTAGATATTGGTTCTAAGGGATTGATATGCAAGGGTTTTAGTTTTGATCACATTTATTTGATGTGAGCCCATAGCAAGATCCTGTCATTTTATTAAATTGCTTAAATGAGTCAAAATACACTTTATAAGAATTAAATTGCTCTCCATGAATAGTTTCCCATCCTATTTTGTAGAGAAATTTAACTATCAAATATTTTGGTGATATGAAAGCATCAATCTCGTTAAGAGTTGGCCCTCCAAAGAAAGCATTGTAGCATGAAGGTTAGTCCATGATCACAAACAACATTTCAAACATCCTTGAGTGTGTAGGGGCACCGATTTGGACAAACACTTTAATTTGTCCCATCAGAGTAGAATCTTTATTATTGAATCTATAGATCGGCTCTATACTAGGTTCACGTTTTTCTTTTGGGATTTCCATTTGTTTAAAAGCTCCTTTAAAAATGACATTCAGCATGCTGCCCTTTTCGATCAGAATTTTGGATACAAATGAAAGTCCTATTTGGGAAGTTATCGTAAGTGGGTCACAATGAGAATGTTGGTTTCCTTGAAACTATTTAGGAGTTATTATCAAATCTGGCATTTTGATTGCACTTTTAAAAGACTTCAATGAAGGTTCAGCATTTATTGAGGAGATCCCTCTTTTAGCCTCTCCCATATGCCTACTTTTCAATCCTTTGCTCGAGCCTTCTATATATGATCATGGATCACATCAATATGGTTCAATGGTTGCAATAAACCTTATGGAAGCTCGCTTTTCATAATGTTGGTGTTGTTGATAGGTGGCTTTTCATTACATGTAGGCTTTTGATCAATCTTCACAAATTCTTTAAAAACTCTCTTCCTAACCATATATTCTGGATGATCCTTGCTAGACCTTACACTCATCCGTCTTATGGCCATTTCCTTTATGGTAGGCATAGTAATCTCCGCCTTTGTTTCATTCTAGATTCATCTTTGCCATAAATGAAACTGGGTAGTCGAGTTCATCTTTCGTAACAACATATATATAGGAGATAGGCTGGTTCAGTTTAACAGCATTTGCTTTGGCAAATTATTTCTATATCCCCCTTTCGAGATTGAAATGTTTCCCTTCTCCCTTTGATTTCTTCTGTTATGAAACATTTCATCCATTAACACAAGCTTATCAACTTGAAAGTGGGAATTTTGTTGCTTTTGCACCCATCAATATGCAGCTCTTTCCAAAATGGCATATTTTCAATTAAACAAGATTTTACCGCTATTAATTTCTTTCAATCGCCTACCCTTTCCACTTTATTTGCCTTTGCATTAAATCACTTCAAATAGTCTCTTAGCAATTCACCAGGTTTTTTTAATGATAACTAGTACGCTTGCATCAATTGTAGGTTTTCTTCAAAGTAGAGAATTGAGTTGAAAAATCATATGAGAATTATTCTCGTGGGTAGGTTGTCTTTTCTCTATAACTTCGGTACCATTTTACTACTGCTTCGAAGAATGTTGTCGGAAATAGTCTGCATCACACTACACTCAAGGCATTGTACAAATCCATTTGACTTTTGAATGCCATCAAATGGTCATCTGGACCAGTGGTTCCATCATACTTTATAGGAGAAAGTTTAACAAAAAAGGCAAAGGTACAACCATAATTCTTTCAGTGAATGTTGCTCCCTTAAAATTATTTTTTACTTTTGGTTCCATCATTCTCTTTCCATTTAGTTCAAAATGGTCCTTTTACATCTTGTCAGACAAGTCCCTTAAATAAGTTTCCTCATCTTCGTAGTTTCCTGCTTTGGCTTATAATGCCTTTACGAATAGCAAATTGTAATCTTGAGCCTTTATGTGACTTTTGAGTTAGATAATCTTCTTCCTTCTTTGTTGTTCCTAATGTGCACTTCCCAACACTTTTACTCTTCAAGTTTGACTCTATTTCTTTTCTAGGGTGGAGATACAACCTCCACACCTTTCGTCTCTTTTGCTTTCTTTGATGAAGATTCTTGTGCAACTTATGCTTTAATAAGTTAGTGCATAACTTCTAATTTCCTCTTTACAACTTGGAATTCATCCTTCCTCTTTGGTGTCTCTTAAGGTGTAGACGTTTTCCCTCCCTTCGCATTTCCTTTATCAAATTATAGAGTCACATTGTCCTTAAGAGAGATATGATGTGAAACTTCCTTTTGTGCTTGGACAATAACTTTTTTGTTTTCTTTTCCCATTGCATAAGTGCCATTATTGATCAATCCTCAAGCTTCCTTAAGTTCGAGCTCTCAATGAAAGCATTACTTGGTGTTAGTTCTAAATTTAGATCAAGGAAATTCATGATACTTAAGCATGATTATGCTCCTAGTCAAATATGCTAGTCATGAATTCATAAGAAGTAGCCTAGTATTCACAAGAAATCATTATGTAATTTATTGATTGTTGGAATTGTTCGATAAAAAGTTACAAAGTCGAGATGGGTTGAATGGCCATTAGTGTCCTTCACTCAACCTTTTGTTTATGAAAAGTTAAAAAATAAAGTAAAGAAGAAGATGAAATTCAAAAGTCGAACCTTTTGGGGGCATACCTCTGTATTTATAGAAGATTTCAGCTGTTGGATTTATGCCACGTTCATCCAAAATGAACGGATGGTGAAGGTTGATCCTTATGGGAAGGAACCAATGTTCATGGTGGAATAATATGTGGTAAATAGCTATGAAATGATTCCAGGAAACTACCCACTGCAGCATCTTTTCAATAGCCCCTTATCTCAACTTGTAGGATTGTCTCAAAATGGATCTTATTGATCACAAAGGCTCCACAATGTCAATCCACGATGGCTTCATAATGGTTAACACAACGACTATTTCAAGATGGCTCTTATTTGTGACCTTGGAATGGCTTATAGAAAAGCTTCATGAAGACTCTTATGCATTATTATGCGAGGACTATGGATACATAAGCTCTCATACATTTCCTTGTATCTGCCACAAAAAGTTGCGGACCAAAAGTGTTAACTTCTGATCCAATGATAACTCTTCATTCATTACCTCACGATGACATTTAATATTGGCACATCAACGCTTTTAATGAATTATCTCATGATGGCTACTTCTTGAGTTGTTTCACGATGGTCCCCATGCGTTATCTATTCCCAGTGACCATTGGAATTATCAAGAAGACACCACTAAGTTGCTTCACGATGGTTCCCATGTGTCATCTATTCACAATGACCATTGGAATTTTCATGAAGGAACATCAACACTTTTAATGAATTATCTCATGACAGCTGCTTCTTGAGTAGTTTCATAATGGTCCCTATGCGTCATATATTCCCAATGACCATTGGAATTATCAGGAAGACACCACTGAGTTGTTTCACGATGGTCCCCATGTGTCATCTAGTCACGATGACCATCGGAATTTTCATGAAGGCATTACTTAGTTGTTTACAATGTCTACTTCGTAAAACTCTCCTGGATGGCTCGATCGCTCTATCTTTTAGTAACTTCCTAAATTGGTATACAATGATTTTACCAAATTGATCATGATGACCCTTTTTCTTTTATGATAGTTCTTTACTATGGACTTATCCTATACATACTCCATTGCCTTATTAGATATGATAACTCTTTATGATGGCCTCTTTTAAAAGCACAATATCCTTACCAACACATAATAGCTTCATTCTACACATGTTGAGTACTATCACACAGATGGCTTCAATTAAGCACAATGGCCCATACATCCTCTTTATTGATGACTTCATTCATGATGGCTCCCTTACATCCTCATTGTCTTCATTATCTCATGATATTTATCATGATAGATTATGCCCAATAGTTATGTTTTATGATATTTGCATGTCTTTTTTCATAATGGCTCTAAGAAATTGTTCACGATGGCTTTGGCATTTTTTTCATGATAATTTCTAATTAATCATACACGAAAGCTTTGTAGCATCAACTTGTGATGGCATTTTGCATCAACTTGTGACATGCATTATAAGGACCAGATATTTTCAACCATTCGCCTCCGCTCATGCAGGACTGGAATTGCTTAAAATATTAGATTGTTAATTCAAATTTGGCAGAACTCAACATATATAGTAAATAAATCAATCACAGAATCACAGACATGGAGTAATATAAAATAATGCAGCGGAATAAATAAATAGTAGTTCATGAATCTACTATACGATCATCAGAGTTAGAAATAAAATACAGCAGAATATCACGAATAAGCTAAAGTCTCGAATACAAATAGATGACCTCATTGAACAAATCAACTGGAAAGCTGATTCAATAGTTGAATCCCCAAGCAAAGCTCCAAACTCCAGAGATGAGTCTCAAATGCTGAATTACGCAGTCTGACCCGAGCGTAGAGCAAAACACAAAACACTCGAGCCAGGATTAACATCCTTATATCAATAAACCCAACTCAAGTGAAATATCAACTGAAATGCAAGTAACTTAAAGGATGTTGGGATAATCATCCTCTAAGGATCCGTGGAACCATCTACAATGTAGAAATATACACTATAACCCTGTGGTCATTAATTTATACTTCAAAACCGAAATATCATTTTCATATCAAATATATCTATTTCCAAAAATAGTGTGTATATATATATATATTAAATAATTTATCAAGTAAAGTATTTGTAATTTCCTCAAACTTCACAAATTGCTTCAAAAATCAACTCGACTTTCCCATTTCAAATTTGATTCAATCTCAATTTATCGATTTCCATTCGATTCAGTTTCTAACTAAACAAATTCAAATTTATCGATTTAAAGTACAGCCTTAAACCACAAATAAACCATTTAGATTTCAATGAAATTCAAAGTCAATATATTTCGAAACATTAAATATTCAACATTTCAAAGACTAAATTTGATGATTGCATTTTTCTCCCAATTTGACTTCACTATTATTTAGTTTTGAAATATTCCCTTAATAAATTCAATAATATATATATATATATATATATGTCCTTAAATTACATTTTCTATATATGTTACCTTTGATTTCTTTAGACGTGAAATATCCATCATGTTACTAAAATCAAATTCAAGTTATAATATTAAATCTAAAAATTCCAAATTCAATAGTTTCAAATCGAGTTAATTAAGTAAAATTCTTAACTAATTACAATTTTAATCAATTCAACCTTATCTTCCTTACATATACAAATCAATGAAAAGATCAATTTAAGAATATAATACTTGACATATTATATTAATTAAATCAAACTTTATTAATTTTGGTTTATTATCAAGTTTACTTTATATTTAAACATATTTATATAAAATATTTCAATATTAAATAAACCATATATATTCCCTTTCAAAACCATAGAAATCATTTCAAAATATTAATATACAGACCAACGGTGCCCGTATAATTCTCTATCCTATGGTCAAGTAATACATATATTTATCATTTCAATCCGCAATTTAATATATACGGGCATATATCATTTCAACCTGCAATCTCAAATTCAATGCGAATGAAAATCGCTTGGGTCTATCATTTCATCCCATAACGATCTTCTCCTATTCTAAAGTCCGTTCGGGTATGTATCATTTCAACCCAAAGTGAATTCTATACTAATAGGGAACTTGCAGAGCGATGAAAAATACGATAGTAATAATAACAGGCATATATCATAAATAATAATATAATAAACAACAGGATATGGTGTCATATCCCATAGGTGAACGGTTACATAACAATAGCAAATATACCATAATTTAAAATAACTAATAGCAGCATATTTCAATTGCCGTTTCAATTGAAATCGAATTTAATAAATATAAGAACGTTAATCGTGAGTGATTGCTCACCTTTCGAGGCTAGAAAGATTCAACGAATGAAACGACTTACGAATCCAAGCATGAATTTCAAAGCAAAGCACGATGGAAGCAAGTTTGATGAACAAAGCGGATAAATTAGAAATCAGGAATTGAATCAGTTTGATATAACAGAAAAAATGTATATTATATTATTATTATTATTAAAATCAATTTAAGAATATATTAAATTAAATATACATACATTTAAAACTTAATAGTTTAGCATATATGTTTGTATAACTTATGAAATCAACCAACAACCCGAAATTTAAGACTGGTATATATATATACACACAATGTATGTTATATCTAAAATAATATATATATATATATAATACTATCGACACAATACATGGCTGATATATATTCAAATACATGCTGACCCTTATATTAAATATATAATTTGCTACGAAAAAATATCTAGCCTGACAAATAATAATATAAATTTAAACGAACAAAGTTTTTATGCAACTCTATATATAACTTCCCTAAACAAAACATGCTACACGCATGCATATTAGAACATACCTTCATAAAAGGAATAATTTATAAATATATATATATATATATATATATATATATATATATAATTAACTATTTATAACTAATATTTTATTTTCAAAATATACACATAAGCAAGTGCCTTGGATATTAAGAAATGTGTTAAATATAATGTATATATCTTGGACATATTTACATACCTATACTTCTGCAACATAATACTATCCATAAATCTAAACAACCTATATACTAATACTGCTATATAAACTGCAGCAAAATATAACTTAGGAGAATATATATAGGACTGAAATATATGTAAACAGTATAATCACTTATAAACGAAAATTGAGGCATGTTTCAAACAATATAACTCACATAATAGCTATATATATACACAAACAACGATTTAAATATCAATAGATTTTGGAAAAACTTGTATAAACTTTCATATAAACATACATACAAATATACAAATGTAAAATTCTTGGCATATCAAAATAAAATTATAACCACCGGAAAATAAACAACACATAATACTAAAATTTGTAAACTGAGAGAAGCAGATAACAAAACACACGAGATTTACTATAGCTCAAATACGAAAGCCATATATATACAAACTATATGAAGAGGATAGATAGAATTACCCGATCAAGCATGCAAATCTTGGTAGTGAGCTATGGCCGGTCCGAGCTCGGTCTCAGCAGAGGTGGGGTAGGCTTTCCGTACGGCTTCGGGTGTGGCTTTGGGTTGCTGAGGCACGGGTGGTGAAAGGCTAGGTCGGAGGAGGAGGACGGATTAGAGGCGAATGAGGTGGCTGACAAGTGCTTGGATTGCATGTGGCGGGAAGGGGCGTTCGATGATGGCTGTAGTCGAGGTTGGGTCTGGTTTTGGTGATTGGTGGTTGACCGACGAGCAGGGTTTGTTTGAGGTGGATGTGAATGAGATGCCAGAGGAAAGTTCGTGTGGAAAATTGGAGGTCGAGGTGTGAATTGGGGTTTGGGAAATACTTGTTCGGCCATGAAGGTTTGTACGAAAAGAGGAAAAAAAAGAACGATCTGAAGAAAAGGGAGAAAGAAATGATGGAGAGGAGAATGGATTCAGTGGGTAGAAATATGCACGTGAATGAAACCAAACGTCAGGCAACAGAATTGAACGCATAAAATGAATAGCCAAATAACGGGTACGAATTTTGAAATAATAAAATCAAGTTGCTGAACGGTTTTAAACGGTGAATATGAAACGTAAGGGAAGTTAAAAGGTCAAATGCGGAGCAGACACAAAATCGTTCCGGTAGATTTTCTGTCACTCGGATTTCAAAACACACCAAGAATATACCATGGAAATCAGCACGACGAGGCGATCAAAACGGTATACAAATGTTAGTGGTACGACTGAATTATAAAAATTCGAATTTCAGCTAGCGGAAAATGCAGCTAAAACATAGAATAAGATCGACGGAGTTATAGAAGTCCAAATTTGACGAAACAAAATTTGACGTCTACAAATTTGGACGTCTCACTCAGAAGATGATTTACAATTTTTCTATATAAAAATATTCAGGTTTGGAAATTATTTTATTAACATCAATTCTTAACTGATTTAAATGGAAATAGAATTTCACAATAAAATAAACATCAATATTATCAGATGAAAATTTACCAGTTGCTATGTTTAAATAGACGTATTTCAAATAATAAATTTTTATGTTTAATTTTTATTGTTTAAAATTTCATAAAATTTCAATTAATTACGTAAATATAACCTTTAAAATTTATGGGTCGTTACACTCTCCCACACTCAAAACTTTTCGTCCCCGAAAAGGAAGGAGGTAGGAGAATAAGGACAACCAGAAGGAAAATAGATTGAAAGTCAAAACAATTAATTTGAAACTATATAAATTTTACTTGAAATATTCATTTGAAAACTTCATTTGCAAATTAATTATCTTTAATATTTTAATACTTTCAAAACCTATTTGTAAAATTTCTTGCTTCTTTTATAAGTACCATTTATGTTTAAATAACACCTTTATAGCTATATGAAAACTATTTGAAAACATTTATTTACATCATTAGTTATATTTACAAAGAAGCTATTTGAAAACACTAAATCGGTAATTCATAAATTTATTAATTTATCTCAAGATACTTTTCAAACATTATTAATAAATCAACGATCATTTTCTTTAAATATGTTTCATTTAATTAATCACTTCTGAAATATTTATAATATTAAAAATCTTCTATTAAACCATGTAGTATATAAATAAACTATATTTTAAAGATTGTATTCAAAAAGGAAAGGAAGGTAGATTCGGGAAAATAGAATATAGGTGAATCAATAAAGCTGAGCAGATAAGGTAGATTCAAAAGAATAGTATCGGGCACGAATGGTTAATTCAAACCATAAGAATTTCAATTTCGAATATTAATATAGAATTTCTTTGTTGGAAATACTTTTTATAATAAAATACCTTTATAATAAAATATCTTCATAATAAAATATCTTTATAATAAATATTTTTACCGAAAACAATTTTCCTTTCGAAAATACTTTTATAACTGGATGTTTCATCAAGTTTATCCTCGTTCTTGCAGACTCTGGCCATGCGTTGATCAGGCGCAAACCTAGAATTCTTCAAGTACTTAGTAGACATGTTTCAATACCCAGTGAAAATACTTGAAAAACCTTCAAAACCGATATGGAAAGTACAATCCAAATATATCACCTGGATCGCAGATACACGATGGTTACGTCTGGATCCCCCAAGAAACATCCGTACCTTTAAGTAATCATTGCCTTACGAATTTCGCCATGATAACCAAAACTGTGGACCACAGGATACATAATAATGGTTACGCCTGGATCCCCCAGGAAACATCCATGCCCTTTAAGCAATCTCTGCCTTGCGGATTATGCCATCACAACAAAACTGTAGACCGCAGGATACACAATGGTTACGCCTGGATCCCCCAGGAGCCCTTTAAGCAATTTTTGCCTTGTAGATTACGCTACCTAAAAAAAATGACCATGGGTTACGCCATAGTAGGAAACTCGAGTATCACATCTGAAAAACCAAATCAGAGAGAATAATATTGATAGAACGAATCAAAATGTGGCCACAAAGTGTATATCAAGCAGAAGGCATTTCCTGTATCTTTACTTCGAAAATATGTATCATATTGTACTTTTTCAAATCACTTCAAATATTATACTTATATAAAGCCCATTTTATATAAGATTCCATCTTCAAATCGAATACTTTCCAAAATCGATAGTATATCAAATCACACTTATATATACTTTGATTATATAAGATTTCACTTTTCAAATTGAGTACCTTTCCAAATCAATAGTCTTCAAATCAACTTCATACTTATACAAATCAATTTTATTTAAGTTCAATAACTCCCAAATCAAAGTACTTAGTAAAATATGGTTCTCAATTTCAACTCATTTCAATATCAGTTCTGTTTCAAAATCATATACGATTTCACCAAATTATCTCTTCCAAATTAAATATCTTCAGTTTCAAAATTTCCAAAATAATAGGTTTAGAAAATAATCCAAGTTTCCAAATCAACCTAATTTAGGTCTAACAACTTCATTTCCAAAGTCATCATATAATACTGGGTTTTAAATTCCAGTCTATTTTCGAAACCAAATTATTTTTGTCAAAATCGATTATACCCAAAAATGATCACCAAGTTTATAACCATCCCTTTAAAACCTTTAACTATTTATTTCTATTTGAAAGATCAAATTTTACCCTTTGCAAATTATTTAAAACTAAATTTTATTCAAAACATGTATAATTCAAAATAGTCTCATTCATTTACTTAACGTAACAGTTTCAAACTTATTTAAATCATATTACATATTTTAAACATACAAAACTAAACATATATACTTTATCAAATAATTTATACCTTTCGAAATTACTTAGATTTGAAAATTAAACCTCGATTTGGTAGTGTTCGAACATTCAAAATGGTCGGTGAAATCAAATTTCAAATCCAAGAGTTGGAAATCAACAACAAATTAGTAAATCAATTTCAATACAAAGGTTAAATACGAAACTCGAGGACTGAACACCGGGCTCACTTCGAATCGTTTCAAATATATATACTTATATCTTTCGAAAATCAAATCATACTTCGGAATTTGAAATCAAAATTTATTCCATAAAATCACTCGCATAGCAAAGCTACTAAAGTGGCCTCTCCCCCTCTCTGAAACTCGAAAATCAATGTCGGTGATGCGTGCACTCATCACCGAAATTATTCTCCAGCGACATAAGTGAGCAGTGGACTTCTATTTCCTTGAAAACTTTTTGAAATTTCTTCAAAATCATTGGAACTCATTTGAAGTCATTTGAAACAATTCCTATTCGGAAAATACTTTTTAAATCGTATTATTGTATATTTTTAAAATCTTAGAACCAATTTCAAACACCGGAATTCAACTCCTCGAATTTCCAATTCAAATCCCTTCAGTTATAAATCATTTTTATATAAATCAATTTCTTATATAATTTTCAAATCCTTTCGAAACTTCAAATTCTGGTTTTTTAAAAAGGTATATAATCCTTATCGAAACATTTTCTCTTTTATATATAGAATATAATCATTCTTATCAAAATAATCATTTCGGTATATAAAACAATTTCTAAATTACAAACAAACCCAATTTTTCAAAGGACGATTCAAGAATGGATTCCAAAACAAAGATAGAGATTCAAATTAGAGGGACTCTAATCAAATGGAATTCTGAATCGAAGATAGGCTCGAACAAAGATGAAATAATTAAATTAAAAAATAGAGGATGGGTACTTATATAAATCATGGACGACCTTAACCGAGTCAACCGTGACTTCAAGAATATGATCGATGCGGAACTCTAAGGCAAATCGACATTCGATCGCCAGAGATGGCGGCATCTAAACCAAGGATATAGAAATCTCTAGTGAATCAATGCCAATTGTAAAGGAGTTTCACCCCTTTACAAATCATTCAAAGATTGGCGGGATCGCCTATTCTTATAGAAATCATTCGAAGTGGAGTTATGTGATACTCCAGAATCAAGAAACACGAATAGGGAGAGAAGGTAATGGATTTTGGAACCGTAGGGAACATTCCAAAGCCCAAAGGAAAACCAAATCAAAGAGGAAGAAATTCAAGCTCGAACGAAAATGATTCTACAAATAAATTTACTATATATGCTAAGTTTGCCTAGAGCCAAAGCTCTGATACCAACTGTAACGACCGAATATTTTCAACCATTCGCATCCGTTCATGCCGGACTGGAATTGCTCAAAATATTAGATTGTTAATTTAAATTTGACAAAACTTAACATATATAGTAAATAAATCAATCACAGACTGCAGCGGAATAAATAAATAGTAGTTTATGAAGCTACTATACAATCATCAGAGTTAGAAATAAATACAACAGAATATCATGAATAAGCTGAAGTCTCGAATATAAACAGATGACCTCACTAAACAAATCAACTGGAAAGCTGAAAGCTGAATCAATAGTTGGATCTCCAAGCGAAGCTCCAAACTCCAAAGATGAGTCTCAAATGCTGAATTACTCAGCCTGACCCGAGCATAGAGCAAAACACAAAACACTCGAGTCAGGATTAACATTCTTAAATCAATAAACCCAACTCAAGCGAAATATAACCTGAAATGCAAGTAACTTAAAGGATACTGGGATAACCATCCTCTAAGGATCCGTGCAACTATCTACAATGTAGAAATACACACTATAACCCCGTGGTCATTAATCTATACTTCAAAACCGAAATATCATTTTCATTTCAAATGTATCTATTTCCTAAAATAGTATATATATTAAATAATTATCAAGTAAAGTATTTGTAATTTCCTCAAACTTCACAAATTGCTTCAAAAATGAACTAGACTTTCCCTTTCAAATTTAATTTAATCTCATTTTATCAATTTCCATTTGATTCAGTTTCTGACTAAACAAATTCAAATTTATCGATTTCAAATAAAGCTTTAAACCACAAATAAACCATTTAGATTTCAATAAAATTCATAGTCAATATATTTCGAAACTTTAAATATTCAACATTTCAAAGACTAAATTCGATAATTGCGTTTATCTCCCAATTTGACTTCACTATTATTTAGTTTTGAAATATTCCCTTAATAAATTCAATATTATATATATATATGTCCTTAAATTACATTTTCTATATATGTTACCTTCGATTTCTTTAGACGTGAAATATCCATTAAATTACTTAAATCCAAATCAAGTTTTAAGATTATATCTAAAAATTCCAAATTCAATAGTTTCAAATTGATTTAATTAAGTAAAATTCTTAGATAATTACAATTTTAATCAATTCAACTTTATCTTCCTTACTTATACAAATCATTGAAAAGATCAATTTAAGAATATAATACTTAACATATTATATTAATTAAATCAAACTTTATTAATTTAGGTTTATTGTCGAGTCTTCTTTATATTTAAACATATTTACATAAAATATTTCAATATTAAATAAACCATATATATTCCCTTTCAAAACCATAGAAATCATTTCAAAATATTTATATATAGACCAACGGTGCCTGTATAATTCTCTGCCCTGTGGTCAAGAAATACGGTTGTTTATCATTTCAATCCGCAATTTAATATATATATAGGTATATATCATTTCAACCCGTAATCCCAAATTCAATACAAATGAAAATCGCTTGGGTCTATCATTTCAACCCATAACAATCTTCTCCTATTCTAAAGTCTGTTCGGGTATGTATCATTTCAACCCAAAGCAAATTCTATACTAATAGGGAACTTGTAGAGTGATGACAGATATGATAATAATAATAATAATAATAATAATAACAGGAATATACCATAAATAACAATATAATAAACAATATGATATGGTGTCATATCCCACAGGTGAACAGTTACATAACAATAGCATATATACCATAGTTTAAAATAACTAACAACGGCATATTTCAATTACCGTTTCAATTGAAATCAAATTTTATAAATATAAGAACGTTAATCGTGAGTGATTGCTCACCTTTCGAGGCTATAGAGATTCAACGAATGAAACAAGTTACAAATCCAAGCATGAATTTCGAAGCAAAGCACGATGGAAGCAAGTTTGATGAACAAAGCTGATAAACTAGAAATCAGGAACTGAATCAGTTTGATATAACAGAAAATAAATGTATATTATTTTATTATTATTAAAATCAATTTAAGCATATATTAAATTAAGTATACACAAATTTAAAACTTAGTATTTTAACATATATGTTTGTATAACTTATGAAATCAACCAACAACCTAAAATTTAAGACTGGTATATATACACACACAATATATGTTATATCTAAAACAATATATATATAATACTATTGACACAACATATTAGTGATATATAATCAAATACATGTTGACCCTTATATTAGATATATAATTTGCTGAGAAAAAATATCTAGCTTGATAAATAATAGTATAGATTTAAATAAGCGCAGTTTTTACGCAACTCTATATATATAACTTCTCTAAACATAACATGCTACACACATGCATATTAGAATATACCTTCAGAAAAGCAATAATTTATAAACATATATATATATATATATATATAATTAACTACTTATAACTAATGTTTTCTTTTCAAAATATACACGTAAGTCAGTGCCTTGGATATTAAGAAATGTGTTGAATATAATATATATATCTTGGACATATTTACATACCTTTACTTCTACAGCATAATACTATCTATAAATCTAAACAACCTATATACTAATACTACTATCTAAACTGAAGCAAAATATAACTTAGGAGAATATATATATAGGACTGAAATATATGTAAATAGTATAACCACTTATAAACGAAAAATCAAGTATGTTTCAAACAATATAACTCACACAACAACTATATATATACACAAACAATGGTAAAAATATCAATAGATTTTTGGAAAACTTATATAAACTTTCATAAAACATTCATACGCAAATGTAAAATTCTCGGCATATTAAAATAAAATTATAACCATTGGAAAATTAACAACACATAATACTAAAATTTATAAACTGAGAGAAGTGGGTAATAAAACACGTGAGATTTACTATATCTCAAATACGAAATCCATATATATATATATACAAACTGTATGAAGAGGATAGATAGAATCACTCGATCAAGCATGAAAATCTCGATGATGAGCTATGGTGGGTCCGAGCTCGGTCTTGGCAGAGGTGGGGTAGGCTTACCGCATGGCTTTGGCTGTGGCTTCGGGTTGCTGAGGTACGGGTTGTGAAAGGCTAGGTCGGAGGAGGAGGATGGGTTAGAGGCGAATGAGGTGGCAGACAAGTGCTTGGATTGCATGCGGCGGGAAGGGGCGTTCGGTGATTGCTGCTGGTCGAGGTCGGGTCCGGTTTGGGTGATTGGTGGTTGATCGGCGAGCAGGGTTTTTTTTGAGGTGCAGGTGAATTAGGTGCCAGAAGAGAGGTCGTGTGGAAAATTAGAGGCCGAGGTGGGAATCGGGGTTTGGGAAATACTTGTTCGGCCATGAAAGTTCGCAAGGAAAGCGGAAAAAAGAATGATCTGAAGAGAAGGGAGAAAGAAATGAGGGAGGGGAGAATGGATTCAGTGGATATAAATATCACGTCATTGAAACCAAACGCCAAGCAACAGAATTGAACGTATAAAATGAATGGCAAAAAAAATGGGTACAAAATTTAAAATAATAAAATCAAGTTGCTAAATGGTTTTAAACGGTGGAATGTGAAAAGTAAGGGAAGTTAAAAGATCGAATGCGGAGCCGATACAAAATTGTTCCAGTAGATTTTCTGTCACCGGATTTAGAAACACACCAACGAATATACCGTGGAAATCAACACGATGAGACGATCAAAACAGTATACAAATATTAATGGTACGACTGAATTATAAAAATTGGAATTTCAGCTAGCGGAAAATGCAGCTAAAAGGCAGAAAATAAGATCGATGGAACTATAAAGTTCGAATTTGATGAAACAAAATTTGTTGTCTCACTTAGAAGATGATTTACAAATTTTCTGTATAAAAATATTTAGGTTTTTAAATTATTTTATGAACATCAATTTTTAACTGATTTAAATTGAAAAATAGAATTTCACAATAAAATAAACATCAATATTATCAGATGAAAATTTACCAGTTGCTTTGTTCAATTAGACGTATTACAAATAATAAATTTTTATGTTCAATTTTTATTGTTTAAAAATTCACAGAATTTCAACTAATTAAGTAAATAAAACCTTTAAAATTTACAGGTCGTTACATGCATCCTCCCAATGACTCTTAATAGCACACGACAACTTCACTCTTCACTTGATAGCCTCAAACGATACATGACGACTCTCATCTCATAAGAAGGCACTAAACAATATACTTAAATTACACACGATGACTTTTTTTACCAATCTATTCTTGGCATTTTATATGTAACACCTACTAAGCCATAGCCGTTAGGAGGAAAACGTCATTGTAGCTATAAATAAGGAGGAAACTTATATGATGCCGATTATAAGGTATTTGAGCGAGCGAGCATTATCAAACAACAAAAATGAACTCAAGAATAGTAAAGGCACCTCGCTTCATCATTGAAGATGGTAAGTTGTATCAAAAGGGATTTGATAACCTACTATTAAGGTGCATAGCTAGGAGGGAGGGCGAAGAGGTATTGGGGAATATACGTTAGGGCAGTTGTTGAGACTACACTATGGGGGTAAACACTGGCGAAGAAAGTTTTGCTATATTGGTACTTTTGGCTGACGCTAAGTCATGATGCGATGGAATATTTGAAGAGGTGTGACAGATGCTAACGATTTGCGAACATCCTAATACTACATTCGACCAAGAAAACACACATGGTTTGCCCCTGGCCTTTTGCAATATGGGGAATAGATTTGATTGGCAAACTTCCCATGGTTAATGGTGCAGCAAAGTATGTTATAATAGAAGTCAACTACTTTAGTAAGTAGGTCGAAGCCAAACCATTTATAAGGTATCGTCTGCCAAGGTTATAATTGTTTTGGTTGAAAATGTGATATGTAGGTATGGAGTTACCCTTCAGATTATCTCGGACAATGGACTGTAGTTTAACAGTGATGGGTTTGCCGACTTCTGCCAGTAGTTGAATAGAAAAACTTTTCTATGGTAGCATACCCACAGGCTAATGGATAAGTGGAAGCGATCAAAAAAGGTTCTAAACGCCCTCATAAAGAAGCGGCTTGAAAAGGAAAAAGGAGCGTGGGTAGACAAGCTTCCTCTAGCATTATAGGCATACCGCTCTTCATTCAAAATGGCAACTGGATATGACCACTTTTCCTTGGCTTATGGCTTAGAGGCGATGTTACCGGTAGAGGCCATAGTGTCATCCCACAAAAGGATTCATTATGACCCAAATGAGAATGAGGAATTGTTGAATATGTCACTGAATTTGTTCGATGAGTGGCGTGATGAAGCTACTTTAAAAGCCGAGGAGCTTAAGCAAAGGATGGCCAAGTAGTAAACTATAAGGCCAAACACCTCCCATTTAAGTAAGGGGAATTAGTGCTAAAGCATATATTCCCTAGACCAGAACACTCGACTTGATCTGAGAGGACCATATGCCATGTATAAAGACCAGAGCAATAGAGCTTTCATTCTTAGTACAGTAAACATGGTTGTGTTTAGAGAAGCTTAGAAAGAATAAAATCTACGTCGTTATTTTATTTAATCTCTATTCCTTTTCTAAATGTATTGATATTGTGTAATTAAGATGACTATGAAGTTATTATAAATAATATTTGCATTCCTTGACATCTTATTATGTCAGGTGCCTTTTGATTATACATAGATTACTATGAATGCTTAAGAAAAGGAGTATGACATAACCGTTGGCTTTGGCTGACTTGATATTCGTATATAATTAATGGGAATGAAGTTAAACAACAAAGCATGCTGAATCTGTATTTACACCAATCAAGCGTTGTGAAAGTTCCATGAGCTAAGCTTGCTACTCGAGTGCAGATGGCATCACAATAACGTAGAATTTTTCCTAAATAACTCTAGACAACAGTGACTAACAATACTTACCCATGACTAAAACATGGTCGTTGACTAGGTAGTTCACTATTGATGATCAGCTCCAAACCCCATTAGGCAATGGCTAACTGGGCATACCTGCTCTTAGGACATGACTGTCGGGCATATAGTTCGTTATTGATGATCGACCCAAAGTCTTGTTGAGAGTGGACAACCAGACTTACCCATGATTAGGACTTGACCGTCGACTGGGTAGTTCACCATTGACTTACCCATGGGCAGGACATGATAGTCGACTGGGTAGTTTTCCATTTGATGATCGACAGTAAGCTTTGGTCGGTGGTGTTTAGCCAGGCTTGCCCGTGCATAGGATGTGACCACCGAGGTTCAACATTGGTGGTTAACCATAGAATCTTAAGGAACAACTACAGGCCTATCATTATTGGGACAATCGTGTATAAATTATGCATAAAATGGATATTTGAGAGCAAGCTAATGAGAATAATGAAAATATAGCAGTAAAGAGGGTCATACAGAAGAAGGTGCATCTGAACGCCATCAAATAACAAAATATCTGCAGCACATACTCATAACCTCCAGAAATAATGTGCGCACATCCTCACGAAAGTATCTATATTTGATGAGCATGGTCAAAATGTTTAATGTGGTAAGAATACAAACAAAACATCCCCAAATAGAAAATATCCAACCACAAATATCACATAGACTTATAAGAATGACCCTTCTTGGATTGTTTGGATCCAGCAAGCTCTTTCTCCTTCTTTTCCTCTTTTAGCTTGGATGCACCGGCCGCATCAAGCTGGACTGCTTCTCCTTCATAAGCTTAAGCTCCTCCATCACTTAACACTGTCTCTCCCCTCGATCACAAGGATATAACATTTTCCTTAAGAATTTCCTCCCCATCGAAGTCCTTCGTTGATTCAATGAAGCCTGTAATTTGGACGCCGGTAACCTCCTTGAGAGCGGCAATCATCTCATCTCGATTCTTACCAATTGTGAAGTCTGGAGGATCTAAAGGCACATTCTTTAATGATAGGACTTTAAAAGAAACTTTTGCTCCAAAGGGATCTTTCATGGTCGTGACTCCTGCATGGAAATGAGGTGGACTATCAAATATGGCCTTACCTAAGTAGGCATGAATGTTTATGTAGTGGCCCGTAGGCAATACAGAAGATCCTATCTCCTTTAAGAGAAGATGGAGCATCATCCTGGTGCTAAACTTAATTCAAGGCTGGCGATATCTTGAGGTTGGTTTTGAACTGGCATATCTGAAGAAACATGGTAAATGGTTAAAGGAATGGCATGCATAGGGGCATAAATAACCATTTTCGAGGTCTGGCCTTAGGTAGTGGCCCCTGAAGCAGAACTTCCATTCTTCTTCTCCTTCTCTTTCTTTCTTTTTTGGATTTTTTGTCAACAGCCAACTTTATTTAACCCAAGCGAACAGCTTCCTTCTCCTCCACAGAAAAGAAAGCTTCAAGACCTTGAGACTAAAAGGGGGCCTATCTTGCATGCTAGTTTGCCTTAGATTCTTTGATTAAAACGTATGGATGGAGGCCATAAATTCTTGATATTCATCTATCCATGCTAACTCCCTTTGGAAAACTTGAGGAAGTAAATCTCATGTAGCGGCTCTTAGATTTGGCCAACCGGCTATTCATCTCATCACCCTCCACCCACAACTTCTTCACAATCTTGGTCTCAGCCTCCTTTTCAATGGTCACAATCTTGAGTTTGTCCTTAAGAGAGGCCCTCTCAATCTTCCAATCCTAAGCCATCTCCTTTAATTCTAAAAACCTAGACTTTACTCAGGTAGTTATCACCTAAATCTCATCAGTCCCTTGGAGTACTTTTCCTTGACAATCTTATAGTCCTGAATAATCTTGTAGCCTTGGAATTGTAATCTCCCTATGTAGCCTTAAGGGAATATGCATGGTCCTTCTTTAGATTCACTTGTTCTTTGGAATGAGCTCCCATTAGGTAATTCGATCTCCTTAGCCTGGGACCTCTCCATATGCATCTAGAACACTTTGATGCTCTGTCCCTTTCATGCAACTGTTTCCTTTGTTCGAAAATCCTTAGATTATGGTCCAAATTTTACTTGCCAATCCTCTCGCCAGCCTAAATTATTTGGCATGGAACTACAATAATACCTTCACGCCTTTCAAACCATCCCTAAGAAGGTTGAATTACTCAAAAAAATAAGTAGCAGGTGCATCGGCAAGTCAGCAGGCGATGGGATTCCCTAATAGGTATGGCTATTGTTACTTAACTTAAATGGAGTCAATGGGATCAGTGACGATAACAGTTCTTTTTCTCTCCTTCCCTTTCTCCTTACCCTTGGGAGCAACTTTAATCTCTCCTCTTCTGTCTGTACTCTTTTACAACTTGGAAGTTTCCAAGTTTGAGAGGAGGAAAGGTGAACCTCTAGGACATTTAGAGGGACGAGAGGGTGTGCTGGATCTTAACTTATTGCCAAGATAGCGGGAACTCTTTTGAGAACCATCACAATGGCCTTAACCATCCTTGCCTCCAGTAGGGTAATAGAAAACAGTCTCCTTTATCTTAAGCTCTATGGTCAGTTGCCTAATATTCTTGCACTGGCTAAATGATGAGGCGACTTTTTTAATGTCCATCGGAGGGACATCCGGCTTCAGCTGTTTGATTTGGATGGTAGCTTGCCTCTTCTTGAGCTCATAATCTCTAAAAAAATGCAAGAGACGAAGGGATGGAGCCTAACTACAACTACGAAGTCCATCAATGCAACACATAAAAATAGATGTATAAGTGTGTGAAGATTGCTTAATGTCTAAACGAACCAATAAGGTCCTTGTGTGTCTTAAACTACCGTTGAATTTCCACTATTGTAACATCCATCCTTTTTGTACATCGACGATAAACCACATACGTCAGACTCAGACCATACAAAAGAGCGGGTTGTTATTGGGGTGAATAAGAAAAGCAGAGAAAGAAATAGAACGAAACATAATCTCACAGCGGAATGACGAAATATAGTAATCAAATAACAGTTCATGAAGCTGTTTTACAAAACATTTGATTATACTTATACAACACAGATCAGAGTTACACATGCCAGAGAATAATAAACAATGCAGCAGAATAGAAGATGCAGTGAAATATAATGAATAATAATAATAAAATCTTCATCTTCGTCCTCCAGCAATAAGGTCTTCAAATCCTAAAATGCTCAGGCTGACCCCAAGCGAATTGAAAAGACAAAACACTCGAGTCAGAACTAAAAGATCTTATGTAAGTTAAATCGATGGTAAAATATGAGTGGAACGGCGTCAGAGATGTTTACGGGGTTTGTCATCTTCTATCAAGTGTCTAACGTGAGTGCAGTAACTTAAGAGATGTTCAGGATTTATATCTCCTAAGGATCCGTTAAACTATTTACTATGTAGTAATATACGCTATTATAATAACGTCTAAAGTAAAGTATAATATATTTAAAATAGCGTTAAGGCGTTACCCATATCCCCCTTAACACATTTTATAGTGCCAGTGGTCTATACAGTACCGTAATACCTCCTGATCGGGAGGCTACCAGAGGACACTACATGGGTACGACAAAATCAAACTCATACAAGGCACGCTAGGGTAGGTGGCACGGCACAACTAGGCAATGCCAGGGTAGATATACCAATTACGCTTTCGGACCGGTGATAACGCGTAGCAGCTACTACAACCCACCTCGAGCCACACCCTCAAAATCAAAGGGCCTCAATCAATCACAAATTAATAGAATGGTATCGAAGAAGTGTGTCCGATAAGAGAAGCTTCCTCCTTAATCCGTCAATCGCTCCTGTTTTAGCCACCTTATGCCAACTCACGAGAGTCGAGTCCACGTACATACCTCAATAGGACGTCGCCACCATCCTACTTCATTCTGCAATCTCCACCGCGTACACGGTTGTTAAAGTGGTTTTCGGAGTTTGCAGAGAGTACGACAACTTCCGATCCTGGTCTCTTTAACAACCAAACGTTATTATTACACCGTGGTCATTTCAAAATAATTTATACTTTAAACCAGAATATCATTGCCCTTTTCAAAACCATATAAATATGATATCATTTCCATTTCAAACTAAATCAATAAGATATCATTTTTATTTCAAATATATCCATTTCCAAAAATTATAGAACTTTCAAAGTAATAAACTTCGAAACCAAAGCACTTTAAATTATAACACTTTCAAATCATAATACTTTGAAACTCGTAACTTTGAAACATAACTTCCTTAAATGGTTTAAATAGTAAAATACTTTATATAAAATAAATAGCTTCTTCAATTTCATAAATCAATTCCAAAACAACTCGAATTCCAAAATTATAGATTTAACCAAATCTCAAATCATAAATTTCAATTCTATTCAGTTTCAAAGTAAACCATTCCAAATTATATTGATTTCAAAATAGATTTGATCCACAAAATAAACCATTTCAAATTCAGTATATTTCAATTTTAAGTATTCAACAATTTCAAAACTGAGTTTGATTATTTCATATACATATCAAATTCAATTTTCTATTATTTAGTTTCGAAACATTTACTCAATAAATCCATTATCATTTAAATAGAATCTAAATTCCAAATAAATAAATGTTTCCTTTAATTTATTTATACTTGAAATATTCATTTAATTCACCTTAAACCAAAATGAAGTTATAAATCATGTCCTTTACAAATATCAAATTCCATAATTTCCAAATCGGTTTCATTAAATAAAATTCTACATTAAATAAAATTTCAAACCAATTTCAAATCTATCATCTCAATCTTAATTATTTCAAAATCATTATAACCTCTATATTAAAATATAATTTATATAAATACTTAACCATATTATATTTTTAATAAAATCAATCCTTATTATTAAACTTGTTTTATATCAAACAAATTTAGGCATAGCTTAAAATTAAGAATTTAACTATATGTATAAAGTAATATTTATATAATATCTGAAATCAATATTTATATAAAACCATATATTTCTTTACAAAACCATAGAAATCATTCAAAATATTTCTATTTATAGACCACGATGTCTGTATATAATTTTCAATCCTATGGTCAAGTGATATGGATATTTATCATTTCAATCCGCAATTTAATATTTTACGTTTGTATATCATTTCAAAATGCAATCCCGAATTAATAATAAACCATAACAAGCTTGCAGTTTATAATGATATAGACCAAACATCCATTCACCCAATATCAACAATCAATATCCATCACAATCATCATCCAAAACAGTCCATAAATATCAATATAGAAACTGATAATAAATAACAGGTATTTAACTGGTAGTTTATACGCAATAATAAACTAAATAACAATTTAATTCAAACTAATTCAATTTAACTGAAATGATGATTAAAATATACCAAACAGTCAAAAATAGATTCCTAATCACATCATGAATTAAGTTTAACAAACATAAGAAAGTTTAGAAGTTGTGAGTGGGTTAAAACACTCACCTTTTGAATTTAAATTGAATTTAATTCCAATTTAAACCCAAAATTTGAACAGTCTCAGAATTCGCCCAAACTAGCATCAAAATGTCAGAAATTTCAAAATGATCCTAGCAGAGAAAATCACGCATGAAACAGACCTCGTAGAGAAAGGTTATACAAATTAGAACGATTGAATTATAATGTTTAAATAAATAAAACAAAATAAAAAAATAAAACGTACACAGTCCACACGCAAGCATCTCCACACTTTCACAAACGAGAACCCTAGCTTGCTCGTTGTTCGAACGCCGCCTTAATCTCGGCTGCCACCCCGCATACACACGAACGTCGATCCCAGGCCTCGCCGCCTCGGCCGCATCCTCCCCCAAGCCCCGCGACCATCCCCCATCGGTCGCGTCGAATGACGCGTGGAAAGCACCAACCTTCGCCACTTTGTTAAAACCCTATGTGAATTTTAACGCCAAATCAAGCCGTTGATTCGCCAAATAAACTACACTGATGGGCTGCGTACGCTGCTCTCCACACCATGGTACCATCGATTTGTCGATCAGTCGCAGTCAATTGCAATGAAATAAACGGTCGAGAATAGTTCTATAATTTTTTCCCAAACAAAGGTTCCAATCGGAAAATGAATTACAGATCTGAGATGCGCTCGTCGAAAGCTTCAAATCTATATATAATTCGATATTGTTTGTGGAGTTTGAAACTTTTGATTTGATTTTGATTTACAATTGGAAAATTGATTCTGATGCCATTGAAATGAGGAGTTGAGAAGGAGATGTACATACAGACAAATGAGTATGAGGAGTGGCTAGGGTTTATAACGAGATATTTATAGGTAGCTTAGATAATAGAAATAACGGATCAAATTTGTTTTGGGTTGGAACGATAAACGACCCGAAAAGCCCATTCTGCCTTCGGATCAAAAATAGGTCAACCTATATATCAAAATAGATGTTTTCAAATAATTTAAACTTAATGGAACAGGTTCCAAGTCCTAATTCAATCGTATGAAGAAATTATGCAAAAATCAATTCATTTCAAATTGATTTCTAGGCGTTTCGAGTCCGTACGATCAAACGACAAGTCCGATCGAAACGAAACTTGAAATCCTACGATAATTCACTCTTACGGATCCGATGGAACTGGTTTCGTCAAAATTCGAGAAGGTAGTCAAAATAGCTATTTTCTTGTTAATTAAATAAATTAATATTAAATTAAATTAAATCACTTTTCAATTCAATTATTATTATTTCCAAATTCTATCACTTTGGATTACTTGGTAATTTAAAACTCTTTAAAACAAATTTTCTTATTATTGAACATTTCACAATTTACAGCGTTTGATTTCAATTTCAATTAATTCGGTAATTATAAGTTTTAAATTCCCAATAAATCCATATATTTGATTTCTTAGTCTTGTTATTGAATCAATTATTAACTTATCATCTTATGGGTAATATTAACATTAGGAAATTATTTTCAAGGACAAAATTTCTCAGCATTTTTGCCTCAAGAACAGACCTTCAGTATTTTAGCCTTAAGGACAACTTTCTTTAGGTATCAATTTTTAGTTATTGATAGCGGTTTTTAGGTATCGGTTTGTAGTTAATGGTAACAGTTTTTAAGTATTAGTTTTTAGTTCGGTAGCAGTTTTGAAAGAATGTTTGTCCTTTTAAATAATTTTGAAAGAATGTTTGTCCTTATGAATAATTTTTAAGAGAATGTTTGTCTTTATGGTAAAAATATTGAGGTCATGTCCTTAAGGCTAAAAATATACAAATTTTTGTCCTTTAAATTAATTCTTCCTATTAACATTGGTTTATATACTAATACATTAATAATTTTCCAATTCATCCTAATTTCAATTAACCTAGTATTTAATTCCATTTACCTACAGTAATCCATTTATTATAGATTGTATTCCAATTAATTATAACTAATTCTAATAAATTGATTTGATTTAATTCCCATCTTTATACCAGGTCCATTATTACTCTATAACATAGTTAACACTTGTTTCACATTTCATCTGCATTAATATATTCAAATTTCCAACTTTCCTTTGTATTAACTATTATTTTCAATCATTGAATTTGTCAAATATATACGTTAATTATAATTAAAACCTCAATCAATTTATTAAACTTAGTTTCATTCTTTTAACAATTATTACTTTATGGATAAATTTACGTTTCTTTTTATTTTATTACATCCACACCTTCAGTTATTGCATTAATTCTCATTAATATAACATTAATGCTTTCCTGTTTTAAATTAGGAAACTAATTAAATAGGTAACTTATAACAGTCGTTACCCTTAACCGTACATTACACTTAATTTATTATTTTCAACTAATTATTATGATTACTTACATAATACTGAATTCATTCAGTTACCATTAATTATATACCAATTCATTTATTGATACAACACTTACATTTATTTACTCATATTTAATTTTATAACCAAGTGCAACAATTTACATTATTTCATTATTGGGATTTCACTCTAATTGTCAATAATTAGTTTTAATTACCATTGCTACACTTCATTTTTAACATTCACTTCATTATTAAATTTACAAAGTTTCTCCAAATTTAATTAACAAAATCTTGTTAAATTAACAAATTTAATTATCGAATTTTACGGGTCGTTACAACTATCAGGGTAGAGTCTCCATAGTTATTCCTTAATTCAGGATTCTATAAGTAGTCAGAGACCGTGAAGTCCCATCGAATAAACTCATCTCATTCTGCAAACCCAATAATTTTATTTAGAGCCTCCTAAATGTTGAGGTGAGATATAGTATCAAGGCCAATACGTTATGAAGAGCGATCTTCTGTAATATCCCGGAAATTTGGACAATATAAATTTAATAATCTGTGTTTTAAATTTATATTGAATTGATAATTTTTGTTAATAAATTGGATTTGATTCTCTAATCTTCATTATTTAAATATTTAATTTGTGAAATTAATTTTAATGAGTTAATAAATTGTTTTCTATTTAATAATGTATATGTATTTGTATATATTTTAAATAGATAAGTTGTTCTTAATTAAATTAGTATAGCATAATTTTAATGTTTTAAAAATGGAAATTTTGATTTGTTTTTTTTATTTAAACTTTTCAAAAATATTTAATAAAATACTATATGATTTTAAATATGAGATAAATGGTTTAATTAGTTCATTTTATTTTAAGTTTGTATTAAAATATACTACAAAATATTTGTGTTATTCTTTTTAAATTATTAATTGATAATTTTGATTTGTAAATTTAATTTGAAATTTAAAATACAATTTAAAATGTGAACATGTATTCATGTAAGTTATTGTAACCTCTTTTATAAATTTATTTTAATTATTTAAAGGTATCTTTGATAAATGATTCAATTGAATATTGTTCTATTTATAATAATATTTTGCTTTGTTCTTTAGAAATTAAATATATCCATAACTATGTATAAGAACTAATTAACTAAGTTCAAACATTCATTAATCTTAATTTAAATAACAAAATGTTTTAAAGACAAATGTAAGCATAATTAACATGTGTAAGTATATAAAAGACTAATCTAACATGTGTTGAGAGAATAAGTAAGTAAATTTACAAGTGTCATAATTTCATTTTATTTTTAATAAATCCTAATTCAAATCTATATAAACCCATACTCTTTTCTCCTTTCATTTTCTTGGTTCATTTTCACTTTTTCAATTCTAAATCAAGAAATCTTTCAGCTGAAAACTATTCCTCTCTAAAACAAAAATCTGAAACCAAAATCAGTAAACAAACTTCTCATATCTAAATGCAATTATCATTCCTTTGAAAACTGTTTTCTCATCAACCTGTAACCATATGCAAATCTGTAATTATCCTCAATATTAAAGCCTCCACACCATTTTTCTTCAATCTGAAATTATTTTACTGCATACAACTTCATTTTCAAGTTCAAAACATTTTCAACCCAAACATCAAAAGTATTTCCAGTTTCTACAACATGCAAGTTTATGAATCAACATTTAAAGCAACATTCAAGTTTAAAAGGCATTCAAGCTACTGCATGCTAAAAATCTGGACAGTGCTCTGCATTTTGGCAAATACAGGTGAGTAACTCACTTATAAATTTATTAAGTAGGTAAAGTTGTTTACGTTTTTTTTTTAAATTTGATATGAACTTATATGAAATGGCTGTGAATTTTATACCTGTGATATATGCCTGTATACATGATGATGAAAGTTTCATGCCTGTGCTTCAAAATTCCAAACTCATGTTTGATCTCTGAGTTCTTTCCTTTGACTTGTTTTTTTGTTGTTGTTACTTAGCTTTGAATAAATCATGTTGTTTTAGAATAGCATAAGTTTAAATTTTATATAAATTAATTAGATTGTCTGTAACCTGCAGAACAAATTAGCATAGAATAAAATTCAAATGTTATAATTTTTGTTTCAGGTTTATTAATAGAATCATTAAGTGAATTCAAGAATTTTAAAACAAAAATTTCAATTTATGGTGCTGTAAATAAACTGCAGTTTCAAATTAACTGCATTTTTCATTTTGGTCAAGTTCTGTTGAATCCTGCAATGGATTTGGTTGAAATTGTTTATGAAGAGAGTGTATCTATCGGGGATTATGGGAAAATTAGGAATTTGGGTTACTTGTCATTATTGGGGTTGTAATTTGGAATTTGTAGTAAGAACCCTAGTTTATATGGGTCAGTGATTTTGTTCGACTGCAGCTTCATCAATGAATCGAGTTCAGAGATATTTTGGGTATTGATAGATGATGGGTTGATGGAGTTGTCACCGGAATATGGAAGTTGATGATGGTCGGGAAGAGGAGAAATTGGGTGTTGACAGGTTAGGAAGTGGAAGGAAATGCTGTTCCAGGTTTTTGGGTTTTAAAACTTGAATTTAAATTCAAGTTGAATTCTGGATTTTGGAATGTTGAAGTGTGATGTGGGGATTGTGGTCGATGGGGGATGGCCAGAGATGATGGCCAGAGATGGCCGGAGATTATGTGCTGGTGCACAGAGGTGATGAGGATATGTTGAAGTGGGTTTCAGGGTTTTGTCCTGGGATGGTCTCGGGTATTTTGCAGAATGACTCGAAGCAGGGAGGCTATTGTATCGAAGTGATTATATGGTGGCTCGGGTTCATGAATGTTTCAGGTTTTAGTTTTTGGACAGAAACCTGTTTTTTGCAGTTTTGAAATTAAAAGTTAAGTTTAAATATAAAGTAAAAGTTTAGCTTAAGATTTAAACCTGAATCTAAAGATGAATTCGAATAGTTTGAATTCTGATTTGAAATAATTTGAATTAAGAAATTTAAGTTTGGTTTAAAATAAAAAAAGGGAACAGGAAACCTGTTTCCAGTTTTATAAAGTTTGAAATAAATGCAAACTAAAATTTTAACTTAGGATTTTAAAACTGAATTTAAATATGAATTCAAATAAGTTTGAATTCTAGTTTTTCTGAAATAATTTAAATTCAGAAATTTCAAAGTTTGGTTTTTAAATAAAAACAGAAACTGTTTTCTGTTTTAAATGTAAAGGTAAGGTTTAAAATTTCAGGTGGAAATTTATTCTAAGTTTTTAAAATCTGAAATTTGGATATGAATTCAAATTTGTTTGCCAGAGATTTAAATTCATTTATGTTTTTAAATTAAAATTTGATTTTCAAACTCACAAGAGTAAATGCATATATGTCTTGTATTTGAATTGAAAGGTAAAATATTTAAATTAGAAATTCAAAATGAATTCAAATCTGAGTTTTTAAATCTGGAATAAAATTTAAACTTCAGTTTTTAAAATAAAGGTTTAAATTTAAATTACTTTTAAATGAATAAATGATTTGCATTTGAATTGAGGGTGTGGATTGTAGGAAGAATTTTAAGAAGTTAAAACTAAAATGAGTTTGGAGGTTGTATTTCAATTTTGAAAATTTAAAGTAATTTTAAATTGATTTGAATTTAAATTGAATTTGTAATTTAAATTGTTTTAACTTATTAATAAAGTAGATGTTTCTTTTAACATATATGATAAAAAGTTTTGAATTGTTTTAAAATCTTATTTAAGATAAATTTGAATCTTAGGTTAAAATAAAGTTAAATAGAATTTAAAGTAAATTTAAAAACATTTTGTTTTTAAATGTATAATTAAATAAGAAATGTTTATCTAAAAGATAAATAAAATTAAATGATTGGATTCATTTAATTATTAAGGTAATTATGATGAACAATTAATTATTTAATTAATTAATTATGTGGATGTTTAATTAAGTAATTAATGATTTTTTTTAGATAATTAATTAGATTTGAGATTAATTAATTAAGGTTAATTAATCTATAATTAAGGATGATTAATTAAATTTTAATTTATGATTAAGATTTATTTAATCAAGTGATTAGAGATAATTTAGATTTTAGTTAATACTTAATTAATTAATAATTAAAGATTAATTAAATGATAATTATATATATTAATTAATTGATAATTAATAATGATTAATTTAAGTTAATTCTTAATTAAGTAGTTAAGAAATGTTAATGAACGTCATTAACTTAAGATTATTTAACAATTAATTAGTGTGATTAATTTTGATAATTAATTAGATTAATTAATTAATAATAATCAATTGTTAATTACTTAATAAAAGTAATTAGAGGATTGATTACTTAGTGTAATCAATTTAATGAATGTGATTAGTTTAGATTAATTAAGTTAAATTAATTTAAACATTTGTTGACTGTTTGAATAATTACTTTATGTAATTTATGAATTTGTAATTACTTAAGGAAGTAATTAATTAATTTAATTACAAGATGTAATTAAAGATATCTGATATAGAAGTAAATTGGATTTAAATTACTTTGAAATTAATCAAGGGGATTAATGTAGATAATTAATTAAGAATAATTAATTATGGGATGAGTAATTAAAGTAGTTAATTACTGAATGGTTATTAATCATGAGTGATTAATATTTATATGTGGATTAATTTCAGATTAATTACTTATGTAATTAATTTATATTTAGAGTTTGATTAATTGTAGTCAGAAATCATTAATTAATTAATTAATGATGTAATTTGGAATTGATTAATTAAGGTATAATTAATAATGAATAAATAATTAATGTAATTAATTTTAGTTAATCAATTAATTTAGTAACTACAAGTTAATTATTTGCAAAAGGGTTTAAGTAATTAACTTGTGTGATTAATTTATAAGCTAATTACATATTGTAATTAGAGATAGTTAATCAATATTAATTGAAATATTGAGATGGTGATTTATAAATTGATTTGAAATCAATGGATGGTTAAGTTAAGCAGAATTTTAATGATGAAGTAATTAATTTAATTCATTTTAAATTAATTAGAGATTGAGTAATTAATTTAATTCATTTTAAATTAATTATAAGAATTGTGATCATTAGATCATTGCTTATGTTTGATGATTGGTATTGGTTGCCTGGTATGGTTTGTAATCTTAGTTATGAGATGAATAGTCTATGTGATATGGATGCATTGGTTGCTTTTGGATGCTAGTATGGATTATCTGATTATGATATGAATTATCTATTGATAATGATAAGGTTGATTATCTATTATGTTGTGAATTATCTATCTGTGTATATTTAGATAATGAATTGAATTGTTTTAAAACTTAAAACAACTTGGACCTAAAAGACACGCTTTGGTTTTCGATGAGACCGGGATCGGGTTTCCATATTTGGACATCCGAAAATCACATCGATTCCAATTAAACGTTAGGTCGTTAATCCAAGTGGGGCGAGTGAAGACTCGAGGTGTAAGGGCTATACGTCAGTATAACTCTGTGGGTGATTCCATAATGAGTTTGACGGAATAGTGCTTATAGATTCGAGATGGTGATTCAGAGTGCAAGGGTCATTGTCGTTAACTCTGAGGGTGATTCCAAAATGAGTGTAACGAGATAATGCCTTCGGTTTCGTTCGAACCCGAAACAAACTTGTATGGATTGAATGCTTTCAGAACATCGTCAGGTGGACGATGAGCATTCTAAGTGATATGCCCTATAAAGGTAATCGTAGCCTCAAGCCTCATCAACCGGGAATGGCTAAAACAGGGGAGGTGCAGCAAGGCTTTGTGGGTCGCACCCACTGGAGAGTAAGATTTACCCCTGTCTAGAGGTCCCTTTATATTTCGGCTGTGTGGACGGTTGATCATGACAACCATCGGGGTTATCTTATTCGAAACTGTTCAGCAAGGAACGGGTCCGGCTTTGTGTTGCAGGGGATTGGGAGTAATCCTCGGTACGGTGATCTAGGCCACGTACTGTGACGTGCGGTACCCCAGTAGCCCTGCCATTGTATGGAATCCAAAATCCAATAAGTGCCAACGGTTTTGATTTTATTACCCACTTTTGTGGCTAGTAGCTGGAATTTAATAATGTAACAATTTCGGTTATTTCTTATTTATTTGAAAACCCTAGACACTATTATAATATCATCAGATTTCCTGTCAAATGTTTTGGTTAGCGTAAGGTAAAAACTTTTCCATGTTTATGTGTGGGAAGTCTTACGTGATACCTTTATTTTCAAAAGGTTTTTCAAAGTTAAGCAACTTTAACCTGTTACTCACACCAGACCCATGTCTGACCCGGAGTTATTTCTGTTTTCTTTAACTCTTGGGTACTCAAATTTTTATGAGTAGTCAATGGAATTCAGGTTAGGATTCAGGTTAGCTTTGACGAATTGTGGAGGAGCATATGGAGCTGGGGCTTCTGCGTATAGTTATATAGTTCCGCTGTGTTGGTATCTCTGAGTGTTTCCGTATTGTGATTGAGTTGTAATAACTAGACAGGTGTTTATAACTGTCTAGTATGTGTTGTATATGTCTGTGTAACTCTGATATTTGTTGTATACTATGTTATACTTATGTTACTAATATAATTTATTCGTTCCGCTGTTGAGATTCTTGTGTTGTTTCTTCCTTCTCTTCTTTATTTTCTTCTTTTATCCCTTTCTTTCTTAATTGGCGATGCGACTTCCTGGTATTTGGAAGCCGGGTCGTCTCAGTTGGTATCAGAGCATTAGGTTGAGTGAATACCTAGGCTCTGTAGCGGTGTCTATCTTGAGAGAGCGTATTTGTATTTTTAATATATATATATATATATATATATATAATTGGTTCTACCTATTTGTTGGGTTACCCGTTCAGGCTTTTTTAATATAAGTTATAAAGGTAGATAAGGTAGAAGTGTGTGCAACACGACTACCATTGGTTGGAGTTTGATGGATGAGGTTGGAAGTGTATTAGTCGAGACTGTAGACCTAATACCGTCTTGAGTAAGTTTTTCTTGGTTTAAAGACTTCATCGATCTCTGAAGGTAACCTGTTAAGGTTCGGAGTTCATCTTTGAAGTGCAGAATTGAGTTTGGATCTGTCGTTAGGGCAGAAGCAAGCAAGTGATGATATCTTGATATCTCAAGAATTAATAACTGCATGATGAGATGCAGTGACTATGGATATTTCCGAAGATGTCTCTTTGGAACAAGAGTAAGAAGTGAGTCTGCTCGGTGATGTGGCTGAGTTTAGCTGAGTATTCTGAATTGGTAGGGAGTCTTCTGGCTGAGTAGTTTTCTGAAGTGGAGTTCAGAAGCAGCAGGGTGGATCTGTTTCTCTGGTAAAGTTGGCTAGGCCAGAATAAGCTGTTCTGTTTGGTAGAGAGAGAGCAGTTTTCTTTAGATTTAGGCTGAGTTGATCGCAAAAGTGACTTGCGATAGTATGTTCTCTTGTGTTTGTTGGAGATTATCCGGATTTCTTTCAGGAAGTCAGAGTTTGTTAGCATCTGGAGATCGAGTTTTCTTTTCAGGATTGGTACTGGTGGTTCAGTTAGTATATGGATGGTTCCTTGAGATAAAAGTTGGTGAAGCAACTCAGGTTTAGGAGGAACATCTGAGTTTTCTTATGGATCTGTGGAACCATATTTCTGTGCTGGGTTGTCTAGTCTGTGCTTGTGTTCTTTGTCAGCATTTTCTTCTGTTTCGGATCAGAGTTGTGCAGCGGAAGCAGTTTGGGGTGTTTCTATTTTATCTTTTCCGGATAAGAAGAAGTTTGTTCTGTCTTCTGTTATTGAGAAGCAGGGTGTGTTCTTGGTTTGTGAGTGATCTTGAGGAGATCATTGGATTGTTTTTGATTTAGTCTGTTTCTTTTGGAATCAGCAAGAGTTGAGCTGATTAGGAGTGATGTTGGTAGCCCAGGATCGTCCGAAGAGTTTTTATGGATAAGAGACAGAGAAATTTGGATTCTGGAATCGAAGATTTGTTTAGGATAGGTTTTCTCTGATCCAAGGAGCTATAAGTCTGTGAAGCTAGCTCCGAACTGTTTTGGTTTCTTCTGTGTTGGGTAAGATCAGTGTTTGGTTTCCCAGAGTTGAATTGCCAGTTTGGATAACTGGGATTCAGTATGTTTCACGTATCTCTGAGGGAGTACGTGTTTGATATTTCTGGTTGTAGAACCAGTAGTTTAGGATGGTTTGGTTGTTGAGTCAGGGTCGTTTGTAGACTAATATTCTATATAGAATTGTTGTTAGGAGCTCTATAGCTTAGTAGTATTGATTGATTGGATTTTATAGAACGAGTATTCCAATATATATATACCGGGGAAACTCGTGAAGATTTTATCCAAAATTCTTTTGGATAATTAGATTTGTTCTGATTGTGTGAATTGATTGCTTTGGTTGTTAGCATATGATTAGCATATGCTGTGTTTTAAAATAAAATCTGTAAATAGATTATTAAATTACCTTTGTTTTAAATTTCGGAGACGAAATTCTTTTAAGGGGGAAGGATTGTAATATCCCGAAAATTTGGACAATATAAATTTAATAATCTGTGTTTTAAATTTATATTGAATTGATAATTTTTGTTAATAAATTGGATTTGATTCTATAATCTTCTTTATTTAAATATTTAATTTGTGAAATTATTTTTAATGAGTTAATAAATTGTTTTCTATTTAATAATGTATATGTATTTGTATATATTTTAAATAGATAAGTTGTTCTTAATTAAATTAGTATAGCATAATTTTAATGTTTTAAAAATGGAAATTTTGATTTGTTTTTTTTATTTAAACTTTTCAAAAATATTTAATAAAATACTATATGATTTTAAATATGAGATAAATGTTTTAATTAGTTTAAAATTCATTTTATTTTAAGTTTGTATTAAAATATATTACAAAATATTTTTGTTATTCTTTTTAAATTATTAATTGATAATTTTTATTTGTAAATTTAATTTGAAATTTAAAATACAATTTAAAATGTGAACATGTATTCATGTAAGTTATTGTAACCTCTTTTATAAATCTATTTTAATTATTTAAAGGTATCTTTGATAAATGATTCAATTGAATATTGTTCTATTTATAATAATATTTTGCTTAGTTCTTTAGAAATTAAATATATCCATAACTATGTATAAGAATTCATTAATCTTAATTTAAATAACAAAACATTTTAAAGACACATGTAAGCATAATTAACATGTGTAAGTATATAAAAGACTAGTCTAACATGTGTTGAGAGAATAAGTAAGTAAATTTACAAGTGTCATAATTTCATTTTATTTTTAATAAATCCTAATTCAAATCTATATAAACCCATACTCTTTTCTCCTTTCATTCTCTTGGTTCATTTTCACTTTTTCAATTCTAAATCAAGAAATCTTTCAGCTGAAAACTATTCCTCTCTAAAACAAAAATCTGAAACCAAAATCAGTAAACAAACTTCTCATATCTAAATGCAATTATCATTCCTCTGAAAACTGTTTTCTCATCAACCTGTAACCATATGCAAATCTGTAATTATCCTCAATATTGAAGCCTCCACACCATTTTTCTTCAATCTGAAATTATTTTACTGCATACAACTTCATTTTCAAGTTCAAAACATTTTCAACCCAAACATCAAAAGTATTTCCAGTTTCTACAACATGCAAGTTTATGAATCAACATTTAAAGCAACATTCAAGTTTAAAAGGCATTCAAGCTACTGCATGCTAAAAATCTGGACAGTGCTCTGCATTTTGGCAAATACAGGTGAGTAACTCACTTATAAATTTATTAAGTAGGTAAAGTTGTTTATGTTTTTTTTAAAATTTGATATGAACTTATATGAAATGGATGTGAATTTTATACCTGTGATATATGTCTGTATACATGATGATGAAAGTTTCATGTTTGTGCTTCAAAATTCCAAACTCATGTTTGATCTCTGAGTTCTTTCCTTTGACTTGTTTTTTTGTTGTTGTTACTTAGCTTTGAATAAATCATGTTGTTTTAGAATAGCATAAGTTTAAATTTTATATAAATTAATTAGATTGTCTGTAACCTGTAGAACAAATTAGCACAGAATAAAATTCAAATGTTATAATTTTTGTTTCAGGTTTATTAATAGAATCATTAAGTGAATTCAAGAATTTTAAAACAAAAATTTCAATTTATGGTGCTGTAAATAAAGTGCAGTTTCAAATTAACTGCATTTTTCATTTTGGTCAAGTTCTGTTGAATCCTGCAATGGATTTGGTTGAAATTGTTTATGTAGAGAGTGTATCTATCAGGGATTATGGGAAAATTAGGAATTTGGGTTACTTGTTAATATTGGGGTTGTAATTTGGAATTTGCAGTAAGAACCCTAGTTTATATGGGTCACTGATTTTTTTCGACTGCAGCTTCATCAATGAATCGAGTTCAGAGATATTTTGGGTATTGATAGATGATGGGTTGATGGAGTTGTCACCGGAATATGGAAGTTGATGATGGTCGGGAAGAGGAGAAATTGGGTGTTGATAGGTTAGGCAGTGGAAGGAAATGTTGTTCCAGGTTTTTGGGTTTTAAAACTTGAATTTAAATTCAAGTTGAATTTTGGATTTTGGAATGTTAAAGTGTGATGTGGGGATTGTGGTCGATGGGGTATGGCCAGAGATGATGGCCAGAGATGGCCGGAGATTATGTGCAGGTGCACAGAGGTGATGAGGATATGTTGAAGTGGGTTTCAGGGTTTTGTCCTGGGACGGTCTCGGGTATTTTGCAGAATGACTCGAAGCAGGTAGGCTATTGTCTCGAAGTGATTATATGGTGGCTCGGGTTCATGAGTGTTTCAGGTTTTAGTTTTTGGACAGCAACCTGTTTTTGCAGTTTTGAAATTAAAAGTTAAGTTTAAATATAAACTAAAAGTTTAGCTTAAGATTTAAACCTGAATCTAAAGATGAATTCAAATAGTTTGAATTCTGATTTGAAATAATTTGAATTAAGAAATTTAAGTTTGGTTTAAAAAAAAAGGGAACAGGAAACCTGTTTCCAGCTTTATAAAGTTTGAAATAAATACAAACTAAAATTTTAACTTAGGATTTTAAAACTGAATTTAAATATGAATTCAAATAAGTTTGAATTCTAGTTTTTTTTGAAATAATTTAAATTCAGAAAATTTCAAAGTTTGGTTTTTAAATAAAAACAGAAACTGTTTTCTGTTTTTAATGTAAAGGTAAGGTTTAAAATTTCAGGTGGAAATTTATTCTGAGTTTTTAAAATCTGAAATTTGGATATGAATTCAAATTTGTTTGTCAGAGATTTAAATTCATTTATGTTTTTAAATTAAAATTTGATTTTCAAACTCACAAGAGTAAATGCATATATGTCTTGTATTTGAATTGAAAGGTAAAATATTTAAATTAGAAATTCAAAATGAATTCAAATCTGAGTTTTTAAATCTGGAATAAAATTTAAACTTCCATTTTTAAAATAAAGGTTTAATTTAAATTACTTTTAAATGAATAAATGATTTGCATTTGAATTGAGGGTGTAGATTGTAGGAAGAATTTTAAGAAGTTAAAACTAAAATGAGTTTGGAGGTTGTATTTCAATTTTGAAATTTTAAAGTAATTTTAAATTGATTTGAATTTAAATTGAATTTGTAATTTAAATTGTTTTAACTTATTAATAAAGTAGATGTTTCTTTTAACATATATGATAAAAAGTTTTGAATTGTTTTAAAATCTTATTTAAGATAAATTTGAGTCTTAGGTCAAAATAAAGTTAAATAGAATTTAAAGTAAATTTAAAAACATTTTGTTTTTTAATTGTATAATTAAATAAGAAATGTTTATCTAAAAGATAAATAAAATTAAATGATTGGATTCATTTAATTATTAAGGTAATTATGATGAACAATTAATTAATTAATTAATTAATTATGTGGATGTTTAATTAAGTAATTAATGATTTTTTTTAGATAATTAATTGGATTTGAGATTAATTAATTAAGGTTAATTAATCTATAATTAAGGATTATTAATTAAATTTTAATTTATGATTAAGATTTATTTAATCAAGTGATTAGAGATAATTTAGATTTTAGTTAATACTTAATTAATTAATAATTAAAGATTAATTAAATGATAATTATATATATTAATTAATTGATAATTTATAATGATTAATTTAAGTTAATTCTTAATTAAGTAGTTAAGAAATGTTAATGAAGGTCATTAACTTAAGATTATTTAACAATTAATTAATTTTGATAATTAATTAGATTAATTAGTTAATAATAATCAATTGTTAATTACTTAATAAAAGTAATTAAACGATTAATTACTTAGTGCAATCAATTTAATGAATGTGATTAGTTTAGATTAATTAAGTTAAATTAATTTAAACATTTGTTGATTGTTTGAATAATTACTTTATGTAATTTATGAATTTGTAATTACTTAAGGAGGTAATTAATTAATTTAATTACAGGATGTAATTAAAGATATCTGATATAGAAGTAAATTGGATTTAAATTACTTTGAAATTAATCAAGGGGATTAATTTAGATAATTAATTAAGAATAATTAATTATGGGATGAGTAATTAAAGTAGTTAATTACTGAATGGTTATTAATCATGAGTGATTAATATTTATATGTGGATTAATTTCAGATTAATTACTTATGTAATTAATTTATATTTAGAGTTTGATTAATTGTAGTCAGAAATCATTAATTAATTAATTAATGATGTAATTTGGAATTGATTAATTAAGGTATAATTAATAATGAATAAATAATTAATGTAATTAATTTTAGTTAATCAATTAATTTAGTAATTACAAGTTAATTATTTGCAAAAGGGTTTAAGTAATTAACTTGTGTGATTAATTTATAAGCTAATTACTTAATGTAATTAGAGATAGTTAATCAATATTGATTGAAATATTGAGATGGTGATTTATAAATTGATTTGAAATCAATGGATGGTTAAGTTAAGCAGAATTTTAATGATGAAGTAATTAATTTAATTCATTTTAAATTAATTAGAGATTGTGTAATTAATTTAATTCATTTTAAATTAATTATAAGAAGTATGATCATTAGATCATTGCTTATATTTGATGATTGGTATTGGTTGCCTGGTATGGTTTGTAATCTCAGTTATGAGATGAGTAGTGTATGTGATATGGATGCATTGGTTGCTTTTGGATGATAATGTGGATTATCTGATTATGATATGAATTATCTATTGATAATGATAAGGTTGATTATCTATTATGTTGTGAATTATCTATCTGTGTATATTTAGATAATGAATTGAATTGTTTTAAACTTAAAACAACTAGGACCTAAAAGACACGCTTTGGTTTTCGATGAGACCGGGATCGGGTTTCCATATTTGGACATCCGAAAACCACATCGATTCCAATTAAACGTTAGGTCGTTAATCCAAGTGGAGCGAGTGAAGACTCGAGGTGTAAGGGCTATACGTCAGTATAACTCTGTGGGTGATTCCGTAATGAGTTTGACGGAATAGTGCTTATAGATTCGAGATGTGACTCAGAGTGCAAGGGTTATTGTCGTTAACTCTGAGGGTGATTCCTAAATGAGTGTAACGAGATAATGCCTTCGGTTTCGTTCGAACCCGGTACGAACTTGTATGGATTGAATGCTTTCAGAACATCGTCAGGTGGACGATGAGCATTCTAAGTGATATGTCATATAAAGGTAATCGTAGCCTCAAGCCTCATCAACCGGGAATGGCTAAAACAGGGGAGGTGCAGCAAGGCTTCGTGGGTCGCACCCACTGGAGAGTAAGATTTACCTCTGTCAAGAGGTCCCTTTATATTTCGGCTGTGTGGACGGTTGATCATGACAACCGTCGGGGTTGTCTTATTCGGAACTGTTTAGTAAGGAACGGGTCAGGCTTTGTGTTGCAGGGGATTGGGAGTAATCCTCGGTACGGTGATCTAGGCCATGTACTATGACGGGCGGTACCCCGGTAGCCCTGCCATTATATGGAATCCAAAATCCAATAAGTGCCAACGGTTTTGATTGTATTACCCACTTTTGTGGCTAGTAGCTGGAATTTAATAATGTAACAATTTCGGTTATTTCTTATTTATTTGAAAACCCTAGACACTATTATAATATCATCAGATTTCCTATCAAATGTTTTGGTTAGCGTAAGGTAAAAACTTTTCCATGTTTATGTGTGGGAAGTCTTACGTGATACCTTTATTTTCAAAAGGTTTTTCAAAGTTAAGCAACTTTAACCTGTTACTCACACCAGACCCATGTCTGACCCGGAGTTATTTCTGTTTTCTTTAACTCTTGGGTACTCAAATTTTTATGAGTAGTCAAGGGAATTCAGGTTAGCTTTGACGAATTGTGGAAGAGCATATGGAGCAGGGGGCTTCTGCGTATAGTTATATAGTTCCGCTGTGTTGGTATCTCTGAGTGTTTCTGTATTGTGATTGAGTTGTAATAACTAGACAGGTGTTTATAACTGTCTAGTATGTGTTGTATATGTCTGTGTAACTCTGATATTTGTTGTATACTATGTTAGACTTATGTTACTAATATAATTTATTTGTTCCGCTGTTGAGATTCTTGTGTTGTTTCTTCCTTCTCTTATTTCTTTTCTTCTTCTATCCCTTTCTTTTTTAATTGACGATGCGACTTCCTGGTATTTGGAAGCCGGGTCGTCACATCTTCTTTCCAATCCGAGGTCGTGGCATTAATATCATGGGATAAGGGCTCGCCCCATCTGTTGTCATACTGCAAATGCTTTTACCCTCCCTCACTAAACCCGATGAAGTAACCAAAAGAAGGTAGTCAATGTCAAAATGAGCTTTTTCTAAATAAGAACGAATATGAATGATGTCAAGGTAACTTAAATTCTGAGTGCCATTGATGGAAGGATAGAGAAGCATCCTGGATGAAGTAGTACTCTTTCTTGATCATACAATACTTTGAGTGCATATCCTTCATTGGCTTAAACGTTCACATTCCATTGGCTTAAAATTGCACCCACTTCGAGATAAATAAATAAGGAACTATATAGCTTACTTTTGATTACATATAATAATCTAATCAACCAATGCACAGGAGGAACCTGGAACTCCTACGTGAAGAGAGCATAGAATCTAGTCAATATGGCATACCCATTAGGATGCGGCTAAAAACAAGCAATCTTCAAGTAAACAAGAAATCCTATAATCCAATATGGAAGAGGAGGCAAGGCCCCAGCCATGCAGTGGTATCTCGAGTAGGCCATGTAAAATTCATAGGGGCGTGAGCCCATTGATTAGGAGCAGGTAAAAGCATGTGATCCCTCGGTAAGTCATGACCAACAGCTATTATATCCAGCTACTAGATGATAGGGTGGAAGCTAAAAATTCGATAGGATCTACCAGCAATTATAAAGGATCATACCCATGCACTAAAGAGCACATAGAATGAGGTTGCCTTGCTCTGTGTTTAGACAATGCAGGAACAAGAGGAGCAGAAAAGGTAGGGGCCCGATCCCAAGTAGCGCTCGACAAGCGAGTATTGCGGTGACTTGACATGCCTGCCTAATAGGTGAACCTATCTCATATATTTCTACCGAATATATTTGTATGTGCACGCGCATATGTGAATACGATAAAGCATTAAGCATGTATTAATGACAAAATGATAACAAGCATTACTAGATGCCAAAATCAATTGTTTTGCTTGTTAATTAAATTCTTACACCACAAGGGTAAAAGTACGCAACTGGAAACCCATGGATAGCAGAAAATAAGCACATCCTAAAACTAATTTCTTAATCCTTGAAAAACTTTTCAGTGGCCACTGAACAACACCCCAACTAAACAAAGTCTGGAAACATCAGGCTTGATTGGTTGAAGAATGCATGGTGTACAAAATTCAAAACATTATTTAATCAAAAGTACTATGTCCATTTCTAAACCCTTACAAGAGACGAACACCACAGAAGTCCAAACATCCAAAAAGTGAAACCAATAGGGTTGATCACAATGAATTAGAGGAAACCTTTTCTCCTAGAAATGATTATGTTAGTAATAATAGACTTAGCTTAATGAATCGTAAGGATGGAAGGTAGGTATGGCAATCTCAAGACACTAGAAAAAAATTGGGGTGGTAGCAGATGAAGGGAGATAAAGGCGCATGGTTTTTCTAGACAAGTGAGAAAGTAAAGGTAATGTATGGGTCTGGGATGGCTTAGCCTAAATATACGCATCCTACCTTGCTAGATGTCAAACAGCTTGAAACCAAACATAAAACTCTATTCGATAGGATATCCCAGAACAAGAAGTGTCGAAGCTAAAACATGCCAACCCATCTAGAGCGTTGGACTAAGGTGCATACCAAACCAGATCAATTGAAGAACCATTAGGATTAAGTTCCCACTTAGATATGCTCCTATGAATGAACCCTTGCTTCAATAGGCCATTCACTTGCACCTCCGACTCTTTTTGCTCTCTGGATGTGTAACACCCCTAGTTATATTGACATTGTTCAGGGGATTTATTTGGAATAAATTAAACTAAATAACGTAGATAATGAGATTGAGGTTGATTAATAAGCTAGGTGGTTGTGCTTATTTCAAATCTAATGAACTTATATAAATGGTTAGGAAATTAAACATAAGGGCATTATGGTAAATAACCATACTTCCCACCCATATACCATTCTCATTAGGTTACACACGTTCATTTTATCTGAAACAAAATTTATAACCGTCAGAAGCAAGGCCGGCCATTAGGAAGAAAGAAGAGAAGATAAAAATCAACTACTAGCTTAAGATTCAAGTTAAAATGAATCAATCTCAATCATACTTCAATTTTCTTATCCAATCTAAGGTGAATAATGATTTCTACATCTCTACTTTAATTTTAATATCATATAGTTACGGATTTAAGGATAAATCTATTTTTAAGATATACGTAATGATGATATGCTTGTTTTTTTTATTTATATATGTTTAAACAAGGTTGTTTAAAAGGAAATATACACGTTTTTAGGGCAAACCCAAGATGAAAGGATTTTCAATTGCCATGGTAAAATTTTATGTTATAGAAAATATGATTTTTGAGTTGTCTTTTAATTTTTATAATTTTCCAAGCCGTGGAGAATTAACTATGAATTTTCAAAGAAAAATATGGTTATTTGGGTTTATAAATTTCTTTTGGAAAATATAATTAAAATTTGCATCTAAAATTTTAGAATGTTAGATAACATGATTAAAGTGGATTTCTGGTATTTTTGGGGATTTTTACTATGTGATTTAGTATGAAAATTAAACTATTTTGAAAAGAGGACCTAAATGATTTAATTGTTTTATCAGAAGAAGGGCTTATTTGTTAAATGCTAATTTGATTTTAGGCCTGAGAAAATGCAGCCAATATTATCCAAAATTATTTAAAAGTTGTGGAAGCCAATCAAATGTTTACAAGTAGGCAAGTTAGTTACAAAATGTTTTCTTATTTTGGGAAAATTAGCTTTTACCCAGAAAAAGGTGGTTCCGCCTTCTTTGGCAAACCTTTCGACTCAAACCTCTTGACCAAAACCTTTCTACTTCAATAATCAACAAGGTTGAAAGCAATGCACATGATATCATTCAGGTGCTATGTAGTGAATTAAACAAAGTCGAAAGGTATGGTGTCAGAGGGTTGCATTCAAAGGGCTGCTTTCGAAAGAGATGGTTTCTTATTTTATCTTGATTTGAGAAAGAAAATCACTTGCCTATTTTCTAAAGACCTTTCGACAAATTCGAAAGGTTTGGTTTTCAAAAGGTTGTTCTAAAAGACCTTTTGACAAGATAAAAAGGTTTATCTTCTAAAGGTTGTTTTAAAGGACCTTTCGACGAGGTCGAAAGGTTTGGTTTTTATAAGCTATTTCTATAAGACCTTTCGACAAGGTTGAAAGGCTAGGTTTTGAAAGGATTTAAGAGACCTTTCGATGAGGTAGAAATGTTTGGTTTCCAAAGGTTGTTTCAAAGAGATTTTGTAAAGAACTGTCGCCTTTATTTCGTTAAAACCCTTCGAAGGGGTCGAAAGCATGACCTTTAGACTTAGTTGATAGGATTACTGTTTCATAAATACAAGTTGCTTCCCAACCTTCCAAAGGGGTCGAAAGTAGGAGCTTCGACACAGTCGAAAGGTTTAAATGTTTCTCCTAATGTATTATTAAGTAGAGAGTGATTTTGAAAACTTTCATATATGACCCAAAGTAATATTTTTAAGTATAAACCCAATGCTTTCGAAAGGTTTGAATGTCAATGATCTCGAAAGGTTTTAAGTTCCAATGCTTTCGAAAGGTTTTTTTCCAATGGTTTCAAAAAGTTCTATCCTTATGTCTATGATAGTAATGTTTTATCAAGGTCGAAAGGTTACAAAGGAAGTGTTTAAAGTATAAAAGGAGGGCTGACGCCTATTGTTTTTTAATGCAGATGATTAAACTTTTCGAAGAGGTTGTAAGTGTAACCCTTCGACCTTGTCGAAAGGTGCAAACCCACACTCTAATTTTTAAAGGGAAAATACCCACGGCTTGTATAAAAGAGTTTTATAATGGCTTTAAGTATGAAATTTCAAAGAAGTATTGCCTTGATAAAAATATATGTTAAAATTGTTAACTATGTTTTATGCTATGTATTTCGAGGACCTTAAACCCACAGGAGCGGTATTGTTAAATTGTTGCTTTGCTTCTTCAAACATGAGTATATTCACATGATGACCCATAACTGTATTTTAGGGAAAATTGGTAGAAGAACCAGCTAGGTTAACTCAATAGTGAATATAAATTACTTAAAATCCTGAATGAGTAGAATAGCATCCAAGGAGTCAGGGTGACCAAAAATATAGGATGCCTAAACTTTGTATTTATTGGCGCATACCAAAAGGTTCATAGTGAACCCATAAAAACTATGATGAGGTAGTTGTTGGTGCATACCAAAAGATTCATAGTAAACCCATGAAAACTATGATAATGTAGTTATTGGTGCATACCAAAAGTTTCACAGTTAACCCATGAAAACTATGCATTAAAGATGATTGGCAGGGGCTAATTGGTTTGTAGTGAAACCACGAAAACTATATCCGGATCAAGAATTGACATCAGTCAATAGATTCCCAGTAAACCAATGAAAACAAGGATAAGAAAATGGCTAATGGAAGTATCGGTTGGTTCCTAGTTAACCCATGAAAACTACGAAAAGAGAGTGGCTAATGGAAGTATTAGTAAGTTCCTAGTCAACCCATGAAAACTAGAATGTGAACTGAGTTACTGGATAAGTCCATAGGTTCTTAATAAACCCATGAAAACTAAGATAAGTGATTAGTAATTGAAATGAATAATAGGTTCAAGGGAACCCATGATTTAATTAAGTTAACTGGCACGAGCCTATAGGTTCTTAGTGATCCCATGAAAACTACGAACAGGACAAGATGTCTATTAATTATAACAAGGTTATTAGTAAACCATGAAAACTAGAAAGGTTAATAATGCCCTAGAAACTATAATTATGACAAGGTGTTGGTTTAAACCGAGGAAGGGAAATCCTAATTATTTTCAACTATCCATATCATTATAATATTTTTAAAATGTATGTTTTATCCATTGTGGATGCAGGAGCACAGCATATGGTCTTATAAAGGCTTTTAGGATACCAGTGAGGGGAAACCTGTTCCGCTACGCGGTGTGGTTTCACTAGATATCCAAAAGGACTGAGATGTTAGATTATTATTCATACCATGCTTTATGTCTGACTCGAAGTTTTTGTTTCCCTCTTAAACTCTCGGGTACTTAATTAATTTTGACCAATTTGAAATTTAAGGTTTTCAGGTTCTCTTCTTATACAAATAAAGCTTTCGGACGTGCAGGAGGCAGAGAGTTATTTAGTGTTTTCTTTTCCGCTTTGCGTTTGTTTGTAAAGGCAGATTTATAAGCCTTACTATATACACTGATCAACCAAGGGAGTATCTTCATATGTTGCTCTTGGTGTATTTATAATAATTATATTTTGTTGAACATGGGTAGCATAATTTGGAATTATGTAATGAACATGAACTGTTTTGATTTGAATATGAAATATGTTTTTGAGTTGTTAATTTTTTTCTTCATATTTCTGTGATCTGTGTATCAATGTATCTAGCACCGTTGTATTTGGTCACTGAAGATTAATAACTATTGATGACTGTTGCATCCGTAGCTGTTTGTTTTGGGCCTCCAAATAGTGGGATGTTACAGGGTGCCATACGTCTTAAAGTCATAACTATGGATCTGCCATCCTTTACTAAGTCTATGCGAAACTCAATCACTCATTATGGTGGTAATTCGGTCACCTTCTCAAACACATCTGGATACTCTCTCGTGATTGGCAATGATGGCAGCTCATTCATGGAATCTCGAGCGAATATCGAAAGCTAACCATAACCTCATCCTCTTATTGGCAGCTAATCAATACCGTCCATCCACATACAGGCTAAATCGTCAACAACAGCTTCTCATAGTTCATCAATACCACATACTTCCTCAACCTGTCTATCATTAAGATAATTTCGAACCCAACGAAATTCAAAACAAAGAAATCACAAATAAAAGAGCGTCCGTGACTCGATATGACCAAACCACGATAAACCATACATAGGCGTGGAGCTCTAACTTTTTTCGTCACAATCGAAGGTCGGTCAACTATTTTAGGTCTTAATCATAATCTATTTATTAGGTCACTAGATATGAAGGATTGTCAATTCCATTATCGAACAAAACACATATGGAACATCATAAATGGAAAGAATACCTTGAATAACAATGCTCTTCCCCTTCTCTTTCCCCGAGGGAGCATTAGACATAGTCAAAATAATATCCAAATCATATGCTTCACAACCTTTTTCTACTATGCTGGTTTTGAGCAATTCTTCTGCATATGTCTAAACTTATCACGGTTGTAGCACTTCTTCTTTCCTTCTTCTTAGTAGTGTCTAATCAAGTAACCCTTGTCTCCATAACCATAACAGACATGATCCAGCTAACCTTCATCTTTGCATTCTTTACCTGAAACTACTTTCTTTTGCCATTCCATTTCTTCTTGCCTCCATCACCCTACTGTAATTTTGGCTTATCCCTAACTACAACAGCTGATTAGGACATGGGGTATAAACTGTCATCCCAGCAAAGAGCTTTCTCAGCGATTCTCTTAAGTGGCTTATCCATGTGACTCAACAACTTCTTCCCTAAATAGTTGTCCAAACCCATAAGAAATTTTTCATTCTTTTGCAATGGAGTGTCGATGAAAGACATCCCATATTTTGACAAGGCGTCGAACTTAGCAACATGCTCATAAATAGACATGTCTCCTTGCTTCAAATCCAAAAATTTCCTAAACATCCCTAACTTCTAAGCAGCCAAAATTAACTTCCATTGAATTAGGTTTTGAACCGGTCTCAAGTAAACAAATCCTTGGGTGTAGCAATTCGAATTGTGTTTTGTGGTTCTTTCTTGAAGTTATCGAGAAGCTAACCTCCTCTTCATAGCATCATCCAATTCTAGGTCATCAAAGACCCTTTTTAGGTGTCTAACCAATCCTAAACTTCCATAGCTGATTCCATCCCTTGGATTGGTTTGCCAACAAGACTGAAAATATCCTTATTCAGCTAGCTAAAATCAACTATGAACGTTTACACTTGAGCATCACCGGCAGCAACATTAGGAGCGAACGCTTATGCATTTTGCAACATGTTCTCCATTATTGTGTTGACCATCGCATGCAAGTTAGGGTTAGCAACCCTTGAACCCTCTCCTTCTTCAACTCTAGAGATGGAGTTCCTCAAAGTGTTTTTTATAAGACGGCTCATTCTTGATCTATAACAAAACTATCAGCCTCTCATATAAGAAAACTACATCAATGATGCTCGTGTGTGCTTGCAACTAATATAATATATACTTGTAACAACCCAAAATTTAACCCATAATAAATAATTTTTTAATTAATTAAATAATAAAATAACTTTGTGAAATTATTAAAATTAAGCCACGAAAGTCGCACCATTATGTCCATAGTAATTTTCCGATCAATTTTCATACAAAGAACGTCGGAAACCAAGCTAATATGACCACGTTATATAATAAACAAAATAAGCAGAAATATAGCGATACACACACACATGGTTAGGTCGACTGGCCAGTCGGCCTGGTGAAGGGGACGGTCGACCCACCTTGTGATTTTTCAAGCGCACGAATGTTAATTCGTTCGAACGAATAAGAAGCATCGAAACACGTCATTTGCACCCTTTAACCAGTCCCTCCGTTTCTCCATCCGATGGCTCCTATTCAGCCTATGATGTGGTTGCATCCTATTCAATCTCCAAATCCAACGGTTTGAGATCTACTTTCATATGTATAAATAGACCCCTAGACCTAACACTTTTTCTCATTCTAGATTTTCTCCGCTTGGGTTCACCTATTCAGGAAGGACCCTAAAAGGAATAATTTTCCAAGGAGATAATCTTTTTAATAAAAATTATTTTACAACTCCAAGTGGATCCGAGAAGAGCAAAGGAAGAGCTTTGGACCGGAGGTGAGTGATTGTAACTTTTTAAGATTTCTTTAAGTAATTTAAAAAAATAAGGTTTCCAATAGTTGTAGTTTTACTACGATTTTTGAAATAGCCTTTTTCAGCAATTATTTACAGTGTTCAATTATTTTAAGTCTATTCAGCTATTCCTTTCAGTAACTTTTGTCTTATTTCTGTTAATTATAAATTATTATTGTTAAGTATAGCTTTTTTATTAATTTGCAATCTATTTACAGTATTTAAGTTTATTTACTGTTATTTATTTCTTATTTACATCTTTTCAACATTTTAGATATTACACACGCGTCCATTCTCTTCATCCCCTTTTCTACGCGTATGGATTAGAATAAATTGAACATGAATATGGACTTTATAAGTAAGAAAATCAAACGAAGAAAATGAGACATAAATTATAAAGAATGTAATAAATAATGGAATTGGACTGAAATTACGCCTAATTATAATTAGAATTGAACTAATTAAAGATAATTGACATAGTTATAACTTAGAATTATAACTAAATGAAGTAAAAGATGAAAGGAGCTTATTTTTACACTTAGACCTTAGGTTAAGTAATAAGCATGTTTATACGTAAGTTATAATAAGAAAAGATTAGAATGAGGCTTATTTTATGGCTTGGGATAAATTAATGAGCGTAAAAGTAAAAATGGTAATATAGGCTTATTTAAATAATTTATGTAAGTTAATAAGCAAAGATGAAAGTAGGATCTGTACCAAATAGCATTCCCTGGGGCACGCTTATGCTAAGAATGGTAGTAATTGGTCAAATAGAAGTCCAAATCATGGGGATTTGGAAAAGGGGCGCAACTAGATATTGTTTGGATGAAGGTCCAGTACCAACAGCATTTTCCCTATTTTTCTGTGGACACACGGTGATCTCGCATTAGCCTGAAGTGAGATGAGGGGCATGCTATGCTGTACGCTGGAGGTAATAAGAAGACCCAATATGTGGAGAAAAAGGTGGCATGGGCATGGTGGAAGTTATGCATGCGACTTCCATTCAGGTGCTCGGTAATGGCCATAAGTTCCAAGTGCTTAGTATGGTCTCTTAGTAGGAAACATTGTCTTTTGTGTAGGAAGCTATATATGTCGTCCGAGTCATCAGTAGTTGCTCTATGTATCTTCTGTAGATACCATTGGGTGCTGTATAGGGAGTTATATAGCGGCTAGTCCACAGAAAGGTCTATGGAGTAGCAGGCCGATCAAAAAGGGTAGAATTAGGGTTACATCCTAATTACAGGATTAAGAATTGAGCATAATTAAATCAAAACAACTGCAAGCAACAAAAGTTAACCTATCTTAAGCAATATTTAATCATTTTTATTTCTAGTTTATCTCTTTCCTATTTTCCTTTGTTATCCTTATTTATGCTAGAATTGTTGTAGATTCTATTATTTTTATCTTGCTTAAAGACTGTAGTAATTACTATCATTCATCAAACTTTTAGTCTGACCCACTTCTCTATTTTCCTCTTTTTTCCCCTTAGGCAATCAAGGAAGAAGCTAGTAGATTGCCGCAGCTTAAAGTTCTTCTAGAAGGAGACTTCTTCTATGTGCTTCTTTTATTTCCAGATGTTATTCTTGTATGCACTAGTTTATTTATGAGGGATATTACATATTCTGATTTTGAGACAATGAATTTTCATTTCATAAGACATGATGGGTTTTGAATATTGTATTTGGCATGTGACTTATTTATGAATTAATTCTGAATCTTTATTTTAATTAAATACTTATTTACTTTCCTTTTCTTTTATCTATTTTTGTCTTGTGAACCTTAGTCTCTGCTAGTTTCAGTTATATCTACAATGCACGATGCCTTTTAATGCGTCCTTCTATATATATTAAGGGGTGTGGGGTGTTTCGCTTGGTATCAGAGCCTAAGGTTATAGGATTCCAACAATTTATTTTGAAAGTAAAGTATTTTTCAAAATAATCTGTTTTAAAAATTATTTTTCAGAAAAGAACCTTTGGAAATTATTTTAAGTATAAAAGAATTTTTATAAAAATCTCCTCATAAGTTCAGTTCAATCTCCTTTGACTCTTTCCTAAACTACCTTTTTCTTTTCATAGAATGGCTAATGTCCTAAACCTTCCCGAGGGCATTCCAGTCCCAGCCAGGTTTCGTAGGTACTTACAAGCCATGACTCTAGAGGTGCACGGGCCTACGCCCAACCCTGCACCAGCGAGTGGGAATCTCATCAAACCACCTACCACCATTAATTTCGCTAAGCTTTTTAAATATTTTACGAGTTTGGCTGAAAGACTTTTTCTGGCAAGGAGACTTATGTGGAGGTGAGAGCATGGCTTAGGGACATAGAGAAGATTTTCGGTCTTTTGGGATTGGATGGTCAACAGCGAGTTCAGCTAGCCACTTGACAGTTAAAGGAAGAAGCATCTTATTAGTGGAAGGTGATTAAGTTGGAGGAAAGGAATATTACTTGGGATGGATTCGGGAGCGATTCGATAGGAAGTATCTATCTAAGGCACAAGAGAGTGTTCAACTGGAGAATTTTATCAATTTAAGGCAAGCGAATTTATCTGTCAAGGAGTACATGAATCAATTCAATGAGCTGCCTCGGTTTGGTATGGACTTGGTGAACATGGCGTACAAGAAAGCTATGAAGTTTGCAAAGGGGTTGAATCAACCCATTCAGGGATTATTGTTGACCCATGTACCGATAGGAGCTACTTATGAATCTTTGGTTGAGATGGTGCTTTTGTCGGATACGGTCAAGGAAGGAGAGTCTAAAGAGGAGGTTAAGTCAAAAGGTCCAAAGAAGAAGTGGTGGGAAAAGAATAAGAAGAAAGCTGATGGTCCTCGTAAGTAGATTAAGAAATGAATAAAATGCCATGTTTGTGAGAAGGTGGGACATGTGGCCAAGGATTTTTGGAAGGAGAAGATGAAGGGAAGTGCTATACTTGTGGGGATCCCGTTCATATGAGTAGGAGTTGTCCCCAGGAAGCGATTGCACCAGTTGCAGAGATTCAGGCGTTAGACACAGCACCTTCCAGTAGCATTCCAGATAAAGGTTGGAAAGTCAACGTTGAAGGTTTGATTTCTATATCTAATTTTCTTACCGGACTTCATTTGATTTTGGAGCATCGCACTCTTTTATCTCTAACTCTCTAGTAGATTGTTTGCACTTAGACATATCATCCGTAGTAGACCTCGTTATTTTTTCAAACCCCATAGAAGGATCGACACACTTATCTATGATTTGTAGGGGTTTGAAAATCTTTATCCTAGGCGTAGAGTTTGACTGTGACGTCTATGTTTTTGGATTCTCGAGGTATGGGATGATTTTAAGGATGGATTGACTATCCACATACAGAGCTATCTTGGACTGCGAAAAGAGATTCGTTAGACTTGAGAGTTGCAGTGGTAGGACTTTGGAGTTATCTTATGACCCGCAAGGGTCAATTATGTTGAGTTTTCTCTATTCCCTCGATTCATCTTCACCAGAGTTGCATTTGGTTCATGTCGTTAAAGATAATGCAGACGTCATAGAGGAGGTTAAGGGACTACCCTCTAAGAGAGAGATTGACTTCAGGATTTATTTGAATAAGAATGTCAAGCCAGTAGCGTTACTTGTGAGACACATGGAACCTAGGGAGAGGAAAGGGTTGAGCAAGCAGATTCGTGAGCTCTTTGGGAAGGGATTTATAAGAAGAAACATATCAGAGTGGGGAGCGACAGTCATCTTCGGCACTAAGGCAGATGGTTCTCTTCAACTTTGCCTGGACTATAGGGAATTGAATAAGCTCGCGAAGAAGAACCGATATCCACTTCCTATGATTGATGATCTTTTTAACCAGTTAGTAGGTTCTTTGGTTTTCTCTCAACTTGATTTAGCCATAGGATTCCATCCGTTTAGAGTCCCTGATAACAGCATAGATAAGACTACCTTTAGGACACCGGACAGATTCTTCGAGTGATTGGTTGTGCCTTTTGGGCTAACCAATGCTCCAGGCTATTTCGTTGATTTGATGAGCCGCATCTTTTGGGATGTCCTAAATAAGTTTGTGGTGGTATTCGTAGATAACATCTTGGTATTTTTCTAGGAGTATGGAGGAGCATGCTATTCATTTGGGAGAAGTTCTTTGCACACTTCTTAGCCATCATTTGAGAGCTAAGTTTTCGAAGTGTCATTTTTTAATAGAGGAAGTTTGTTTCTTGAGGCGTGTAGTCTCAAAGGAAGGTTTGGCTATTGACCTCGAGGTCATTGTCGTACAAGATTGGAGGGCCCTAAGAATGTTACCGGGGTTAGGAGCTTCCTAAGATTGGAAGACTACTATAGGAAGTTCATTAGAGACACTGCCAAAATTTTGGCACCACTCACACGCCTTATAAAGAAGAATAAAGCTTTCATGTAGGACGTGGATTGTGAGGATTCCTTCACGAAGCTTTCGAGAGCCCTTATTAGTGCACTAGTGTTAGTTTTACCCGACAGAGCTAAGCCTTTCACCGTATACACTAGTTCATGCGGAACGAGTCTAGGAGCCGTGCTGATGCAAGAAGAGAGGGTAGTGCGTTATGGTAGTAGGCAGTTGAGGACGCATGAGAAGAACTATCCTACCCACGATTTGGACTTGGCTGCCATAGATTTTGCACTTAAGACTTGGAGACACTATTTGCTTGGAGAGAGGTTTGAGCTTTTTACCGACCATTAGTCTTTAAAGTACCTATTCTCGTAGAAGGACTTGAACTTGAGGCAACAAAGGTGGATGGAGTTTTTAGCCTCTTATGATTTTGAGATAGCTTATACCCCTGGAAAGGATAATGTGGTTGCAGATGCATTGAGTAGAAAGAAAGAATCCCGTAGTTCTTTGTTCGTAGAGTAGAGGAGCTTGGAGTTTATTTCTACTTTTGATTTTAAGCCCTCTACGGACATTACTCCCGAATTGTTGGCAATCTTAGAGGTAAGGCCAACCCTTATGGATCACATTGGCTCGAGGCAACGGGAGGATTCAGAACTCATGGACATTATGGATAAGACTAGCCGAGGAGAGGTCTCAAGACATCTTCAATGTTATTCCATTGATGGCAGAGGATGACTTAGGAGAAATGGGAGGCTTTGTGTTCCGATGACTTAGGAGAAATGGGAGGCTTTGTGTTCCACGCGTCGGTGACTTGTTGAGAGCAGTTTTGGAGGAGGCACACCATTCCCATTTGACTATTCATCAGAGTGGTGACAAAATATATCGGGATATGAAGAGGATGTTCTATTGGGGTTGTATGAAGAAGGACATGGCAGAATTCATAGCTAAGTGTCTCATATGCCAAAGGGTAAAAGCAGAGTAGGAGAAGCCCGATGGATTGCTTCAGTCCTTAGATGTATCAGAGTGGAAGTGGGACAGTATTTCTATGGATTTCATTGATGGTTTACCCCCATTCTAGGAAAGGGAACACTAGCATTTGGGTGGTTGTTGATAGATTGACCAAGAGTGCTCACTTCATCCTAGTTAAGAGTAAGCGTACGGCTTCATATTTGGCATCCTTGTATATTCGAGAGATAGTCCGTCTCCATGGGGTTCCTTCTAGTGTTGTTAATGATAGAGATCTCATTTTCACTAGTGGGTTTTGGAGAATCTAACAAGAGGTGCTTGGGACGCAACTTAGGTTGAGTACGGCCTATCACCCCTAGATAGATGGCCAAACGGAGAGGGTAAATAGAGTGCTTAAGGATTCGCTGCAGATGTGCATTTTGGACTTTGGTGGAACATAGGAGGAGCAACTTCCGTTGGTTGAGTTTGCGCACAATAATAGTTACCAAACAAGTATAGGAATGGCACCATTTGAGGCTTTATATGGGAGACCTCGCAAGTCCCCATCATGTTGAGTAGAATCTATGGAGAAGTTATTACTTGGACCCGATATGGTTAGAGAGGCCTCTAAGAGGGTGGAGTTGATTCGACGAAGGATGAAGACGGCTCGAGGCAGACAGAATTCGTATGCGGATAGGCGGAGGAGAGACTTAGAGTTTCAGGTTGGAGACTTGATTTTTATCAAAGTAACCCCGTTTAGGAAAGTGGTAAGATTCGAATCTAACGGAAAGTTGGCCCCTAAATTTGTTGGACCATTTTCTATAATAGAGAGAGTTGGAAAGATGGCTTACCGAGTAAAGCTACCAAATAGGCTCGTAGGAGTGCACGACGTTTTTCATGTTTCGCACTTGTGAAAGAACTTACATGACTCGGCGGAGGTGGTAGAGCCTAGTCAATTAGAGGAGGTGGAGGTTGAATGAGAAGCTTCTATTCGGCGTATCCCCACAAAGATTGTTAGAAGAGATATCAAGCGACTAAGGAATTATGAGGTTCCACTGGTAAAGGTACAGTAGGGAGAAGATGTTGCAGATGCCACTTGGGAAGCATAAGAGAAGATTCGTAGTTCCTATCCTCATCTTTTTGATAGTAAGTTTTAGAATTCATTTTTCCATCTTTAAATTTGAATAGGTTCTTTCCTTTATTATGCTCTGGGAGGGTAGAACTTAGGATTTAACCTATGGATGGTAGGATTTGATGCAAGCATGTTGATAGAACATGTTATAAATAATGTACGCTAGTGGTTGCAAGTGTTTGCTAGTGGATGCTATGGACACATGTAGGTATACTAGGTACTATTATTTCTTAGGGATCGATATAACTAGGACACTAGAGCATATGCGTATAGATGTGTGTGCATTTTTATTTCATTCCCATGATTGCTATAAATGGATGTTTATCACATGATTGTTGCATTTGGATGATGTTTGTAGCGTGTATATAGAATTATCAGTATCATTAGGAAATTTTTGCATTCATTTGGATACATGGAACAGATAAGGTCGCATAAAAGGAGGTCAACTGAAACAGTGGACCACCTAATCCTTTGCATTAGTCAGGGACATTTACACTACATTTGCATAAATTGTATTAGAGAAACTTAAGAACGATGGATAAATGGTTGATGATTGACTAGTTGTTGTAGAATTGGATGAAAACATTTAGTACATTCTTTTATCCTTAGAGATTTCAGGGACGAAATCCCTTAAGCAGAGGAGAATGTAACAATCCAAAATTTAACCCGCAATAATAAATTTGTTAATTAATTAAATAATAAAATAACTTTGTGAAATTATTAGAATTAAGTCACGTAGTTGCGCCATTGTGTCCGTGCTAATTTTTCGGTGAATTTTCATATATAGAACATCAAAAACCGATCTAATATGACCAAGTTATAAAATAAACAAAATAAGCAGAAATATAACGAATATATATGTATAGGCCGACTGGCCGATCGAACTGGGCAAGTGGCTGTCGATTGCCCAGTCGACCCGCTTTGTAATTTTGCAGACGCGCGATTGTTAATTCGTTCGAACGAATGAGAAGCATCAGAACACGTCATTTGCACCCTTTATTTTAATACAGTCCCTCCGTTTTTGCGTCTGATGGCTCCTATTCAGCATATGACGTAGTTGCATCCTATTCAATCTCCAAGTCTAACAGTCCGAGATCCACTTCTACACATACAAATAGACCCCTGGATCTAACACTTTTTCTCATTCTAGATTACTCCGCTTAGGTTCACCTTTCTAGGAAAGGACCCAAAAAGGAATAATTTTCCCAAGAGAGAATCTTTTTAATAAAAATTATTTTACAACTTCAAGTGGATCTGGAAAGACCAAAGGAAAAGCTTAGGAATAGAGGTGAGTGATTGTAACTATTTAAAAATTTCTTTAAGTAATTTAAAATAATAAGGTTTTCAATAGTTGTAGTTTTACTACGATTTTTGAAATAGCATTTTTTAGTAATTATTTACAGTTTTCAGTTATTTTCAGTCTATCCAGCTATTCCTTTCAGTAATTTTAGTATTATTTCTGTTAATTATAAATAATTATTATTAAGCATAGTTCTTTATTAATTTACAATCTATTTACAGTATTTAGGTTTATTTACTGTTATTTATCTCTTATTTACATCTTTTCGACATTTTGGATTTTATGCAAGCGTCTATTCTCATCATTCTCCTTTTCTGCACATATGGATTAAAATAAATTGAACGTAAATATGTATTTTATAAGTAAGTATATTAAATGAAGAAAATGAGATGTAAATTATAAAGGCTGTAATAAATAATGGAATTGGACTGAATTACGCATAATTATAATTAGAATTGGATTAATTAAAGATAATTGGCATAGTTATAACTTAGATTATAACTAAATGAAGAAAAAGGTGAAAGAAGCTTATTTTCACACTTAGACCTTAGGTTAAGTAATAAGCATGACTATACGTAAGTTATAATACGAAAAAGATTAGAATGAGGCTTATTTTATGGCTTGGGATAAATTAATAAGCGTAGAAAGTAAAAATGGTAATAAAGGCATATTGAAATAATTTATCTAAGTTAATAAGCAAAGATGAAAGTATGACCTGTACCAAATAGCATTCCTTAGAGTACGTTTATGCTAAGAATGGTAGTAATTGGTCAAATAGAAGTCCAAATCACGGAGATTTGGATAAGGGGTGCAACTAGATATTGTTTGGATGAAGGGCCAGTACCAACAGCATTTCCCCTATTTATCTATGGACACACGGTGATCTCGCATTAGACTGAAGTGAGATGAGGGGAATGTTGTGCTGTACGTTGGAGGTAATGAGAAGACCCAATAGGTGGGGAAAAAGGTAGCATGGGCATGGTGGCAGTTACGCGTGCCACTTCCATTCGGGTGCTCAGTAACAGCTATGAGTTCCAAGAGCTTAGTATGTTGTCTTAGTAGACATCATTGACTTCTTTGTAGGGAGCTATATATGTCGTCCAAATCCTCAGTAGTTGCTCTGTGTATCTTCCGTAGATACCATTGGCTGCCGTGCAGGGAGTTATATAGCGAATAGTCCATAGAAAGGTCTATGGAGTAGCAGGCCGATCAAAAAGGGTAGAATTAGGGTCACATCCTGATTACAGGATTAGGAATTCAGCCTAATTAAATCAGAACAAGTGAAAAGAACCATAGTTAACCTATCTTGAGCAATATTTAATCGTATGTATTTCCTGTTTATCTCTTTGCTATTTTCCTTTGTTATCCTTATTTATGCTAGAACTATTGTAGAGTCTATTACTTTTATCTTGCTTAAATACTCTAGTAATTACTATCATTCACCAGACTTTTAGTCAAACCCACTCCTTTATTTCCCCCCTTTTCCCCCTTAGGCAATCAAGGAAGAAGCTAGTAGTTTGGAGTTCTTCTTGGAGGAGACTTCTTCTATACGTTTCTTTTATTTTCAGCTGTTGTTCTTGTATGCACTGGTTTATTTATGAGACATATTACAGACTCTGATTTTGAGACAATTAATTTTCATTTTGTAAGACATGATGAGTTTTGAATGTTGTATTTGGCATGTGACTTATATTTATGAATAAATTTTGAAGCTTTGTTTTAATAATATACTTATTTATTCCGTTGCTTTTAAATATTTTGGTCTTTTAAATCTTAGTCTCCGTTAGTTTCAGTTATACCTGCAATGCACCACGCCTTTTAATGTGTCCTTTTGGGTATATTAAGAGATGTGGGGTGCTTCAATACTACTACATAGTTTTGAAAACTAAAATATATAACAAGCACACACTCTCTCTTGTATACACACATGCATACACACACTCTCCTGATCCAATCTTGGATGATAATTCCTTTTCTATCTTTACCGGACTATGGTATCAACTCAAGTTAATTATGTAACCTAGAGCATTGATACCAAATGTGATGACCATCCTATACCACCAACATCGAATATAACTAAATAGCGCGAAAATGATGTGCTTAGTTGATGTAAGACGATTGTCAATGGTTAAAAAGAAATAGACCATCGTAAAGCCTGTTGTACATCTCACTGCGTATGGAATAAAATACAATATACATTACAAATATGAAACAGGAAAGACAACAATATTAAGTGAACCAAAATCAGTACATGGTTCCACTGAGTTATACTGTGCAACAAACCAATTTTTTAGTAACAATTAAATTCAGTTAATAAAATGTAATTTGATCAATTAAGTTGGAATTTTAATGTAGTTTGATCTAAAATTTGAAATCAATATATGTAAAAGAAGATGAAAATGATAGAAAATAAAAAGGGGTTTTTTGGCTTAAGGTAAAAATTGGAAAAAAAATTAGTTTTAAGAACAAAAAATTTGCTTTTTAGGCTAAGGACATTTTTTTAGTGTAAATCACGGAATAATGATTGTAACTACCATTTTCAATTTACACTAAAAAATTTGCTTCAGACTAAAAATCAAACTTGCTGTCGAACTCTTGCTGTTGCGGAGACTTTTTTTTTTTAACTTCTTCCTTGTGTGTATATTTTCCTGAAATAAGAATATGTATATTTTCTTACTAAAGAAGCCCAAGCATATTGATTATCTTCTCTTCTTCTCTATGATATTTTCCTTGCTTATCCCAATTTTGGACGGTATCCCTGGTCATTTCAGCCCTAGCTTCCTATTTCCTTAAAAATCAATTCGTTCGATCCTAAAAAAATCGCATAAGGGCTTGGTAGCGTCGGTTGATTTAGGGGAAACGAGCATGTTATCATGCTTGCACGCGATAGCACCAGGCTGCAGGTGACGCAATCTTGGGGAGGCGTCTTAGTCGAGCAATTGCGTTGTTGACTTGGGTTGAAGGTGATCGAACTTTAGTGACCACAACTTGGAACCTCAATTGGCATAGGAGCTGAGAGTGTGGCGTTCTGATGGCTATACGTGCAGAGGAGATGATGACAAGGTTGTTGGTGACTTTCTTTGCGCAGCAGCAGGTTGAGTCTGAGGCTTTGACAGCACAACGGTGAGCTAAAATGGTCACCAGTGCCAGGCGATGCACGGGACATCGACTTTGGGACTGAGATGAAATTTTCCTTGGTTACATCGTTTCGGTGAGCTTCAATACTCACAACTATATCTATATCTCTTTGCGCAAATACACACGCACACACACATATATATCCATTGAATTGTTGTTTAGAATATTGGTTAGGATTGATTGTGGTTTAGGATATAGGAATGCATGTAGGTGTGCGAATACTTTGATAATTCATGATGAAAATATGCATTTATATTTCTATTTAGATAGTCTAAAATAAACATATTTAAAATTTTATATAAATTTTAGGATATTACATATGAATATAAAATACTTTAAAGTTTAATTAACTAATAGATTGAATTTAATAATATTATTTAAATGAAAGATTAAATTGTGAAAAGTTTCTTAAATTAATATTTTATAAATCTTAAAGTATATTATATGAAATTGTAAAGCATAATTCAGTTTTAAAGTATTAAATTGAATAAGAATATGTGTGTGTGTGTGTGTATATATATATATATATATATATATGTATATTGATTTGTATGTCTCTAGTTATTTAAAAATAATAATTAGTTATAAAGAGTTATAGAACTACTATTATATGCATTAACCGTTTGTAAATTATTGTTAAGTTATCAAGATAGGAATGAGTTTTACAATGTAATTAGCGTATACTAAATTACTATTTAATTTTATAAAAGATTAGGTAACTCGTTGTTTATCGTATAAAATATATCATATTTGAGTTTAAGTAACTGATTATTTAATATTAGAATATATGAATATTATCATATTATGAATGGCACCATTTGAGGCTTTATATGGGAGACCTCGCAAGTCCCCATCATGTTGGGTAGGATCTATGGAGAAGTTATTACTTGGACCCGATATGGTTAGAGAGACCTCTAAGAGGGTGGAGTTGATTCGACGAAGGATGAAGATGGCTCAAGGCAGACAGAATTCGTATGCGGATAGGCGGAGGAGAGACTTAGAGTTTCAGGTTGGAGACTTGATTTTTATCAAAGTAACCCCGTTTAGGAAAGTGGTAAGATTCGAATCTAACGGAAAGTTGGCCCCTAAATTTGTTGGACCATTTTCTATAATAGAGAGAGTTGGAAAGATGGCTTACCGAGTAAAGCTACCAAATAGGCTCGTAGGAGTGCACGACGTTTTTCATGTTTCGCACTTGTGAAAGAACTTACATGACTCGGTGGAGGTGGTAGAGCCTAGTCAATTAGAGGAGGTGGAGGTTGAATGAGAAGCTTCTATTCGGCGTATCCCCATGAAGATTGTTAGAAGAGATATCAAGCGACTAAGGAATTATGAGGTTCCACTGGTAAAGGTACAGTAGGGAGAAGATGTTGCAGATGCCACTTGGGAAGCATAAGAGAAGATTCGTAGTTCCTATCCTCATCTTTTTGATAGTAAGTTTTAGAATTCATTTTTCCATCTTTAAATTTGAATAGGTTCTTTCCTTTATTATGCTCTGGGAGGGTAGAACTTAGGATTTAACCTATGGATGGTAGGATTTGATGCAAGCATGTTGATAGAACATGTTATAAATAATGTACGCTAGTGGTTGCAAGTGTTTGCTAGTGGATGCTATGGACACATGTAGGTATACTAGGTACTATTATTTCTTAGGGATCGATATAACTAGGACACTAGAGCATATGCGTATAGATGTGTGTGCATTTTTATTTCATTCCCATGATTGCTATAAATGGATGTTTATCACATGATTGTTGCATTTGGATGATGTTTGTAGCGTGTATATAGAATTATCAGTATCATTAGGAAATTTTTGCATTCATTTGGATACATGGAACAGATAAGGTCGCATAAAAGGAGGTCAACTGAAACAGTGGACCACCTAATCCTTTGCATTAGTCAGGGACATTTACACTACATTTGCATAAATTGTATTAGAGAAACTTAAGAACGATGGATAAATGGTTGATGATTGACTAGTTGTTGTAGAATTGGATGAAAACATTTAGTACATTCTTTTATCCTTAGAGATTTCAGGGACGAAATCCCTTAAGCAGAGGAGAATGTAACAATCCAAAATTTAACCCGCAATAATAAATTTGTTAATTAATTAAATAATAAAATAACTTTGTGAAATTATTAGAATTAAGTCACGTAGTTGCGCCATTGTGTCCGTGCTAATTTTTCGGTGAATTTTCATATATAGAACATCAAAAACCGATCTAATATGACCAAGTTATAAAATAAACAAAATAAGCAGAAATATAACGAATATATATGTATAGGCCGACTGGCCGATCGAACTGGGCAAGTGGCTGTCGATTGCCCAGTCGACCCGCTTTGTAATTTTGCAGACGCGCGATTGTTAATTCGTTCGAACGAATGAGAAGCATCAGAACACGTCATTTGCACCCTTTATTTTAATACAGTCCCTCCGTTTTTGCGTCTGATGGCTCCTATTCAGCATATGACGTAGTTGCATCCTATTCAATCTCCAAGTCTAACAGTCCGAGATCCACTTCTACACATATAAATAGACCCCTGGATCTAACACTTTTTCTCATTCTAGATTACTCCGCTTAGGTTCACCTTTCTAGGAAAGGACCCAAAAAGGAATAATTTTCCCAAGAGAGAATCTTTTTAATAAAAATTATTTTACAACTTCAAGTGGATCTGGAAAGACCAAAGGAAAAGCTTAGGAATAGAGGTGAGTGATTGTAACTATTTAAAAATTTCTTTAAGTAATTTAAAATAATAAGGTTTTCAATAGTTGTAGTTTTACTACGATTTTTGAAATAGCATTTTTTAGTAATTATTTACAGTTTTCAGTTATTTTCAGTCTATCCAGCTATTCCTTTCAGTAATTTTAGTATTATTTCTGTTAATTATAAATAATTATTATTAAGCATAGTTCTTTATTAATTTACAATCTATTTACAGTATTTAGGTTTATTTACTGTTATTTATCTCTTATTTACATCTTTTCGACATTTTGGATTTTATGCAAGCGTCTATTCTCATCATTCTCCTTTTCTGCACATATGGATTAAAATAAATTGAACGTAAATATGGATTTTATAAGTAAGAATATTAAATGAAGAAAATGAGATGTAAATTATAAAGGCTGTAATAAATAATGGAATTGGACTGAATTACGCATAATTATAATTAGAATTCGATTAATTAAAGATAATTGGCATAGTTATAACTTAGATTATAACTAAATGAAGAAAAAATGAAAGAAGCTTATTTTCACACTTAGACCTTAGGTTAAGTAATAAGCATGACTATACGTAAGTTATAATAAGAAAAAGATTAGAATGAGGCTTATTTTATGGCTTGGGATAAATTAATAAGCGTAGAAAGTAAAAATGGTAATAAAGGCATATTTAAATAATTTATCTAAGTTAATAAGCAAAGATGAAAGTATGACCTGTACCAAATAGCATTCCTTAGGGTACGTTTATGCTAAGAATGGTAGTAATTGGTCAAATAGAAGTCCAAATCACGGAGATTTGGATAAGGGGTGCAACTAGATATTGTTTGGATGAAGGGCCAGTACCAACAGCATTTCCCCTATTTATCTATGGACACACGGTGATCTCGCATTAGACTGAAGTGAGATGAGGGGAATGTTATGCTGTACGTTGGAGGTAATGAGAAGACCCAATAGGTGGGGAAAAAGGTAGCATGGGCATGGTGGCAGTTACGCGTGCCACTTCCATTCGGGTGCTCAGTAACAGCTATGAGTTCCAAGCGCTTAGTATGGTGTCTTAGTAGACATCATTGACTTCTTTGTAGGGAGCTATATATGTCGTCCAAATCCTCAGTAGTTGCTTTGTGTATCTTCCGTAGATACCATTGGCTGCCGTGCAGGGAGTTATATAGCGAATAGTCCATAGAAAGGTCTATGGAGTAGCAGGCCGATCAAAAAGGGTAGAATTAGGGTCACATCCTAATTACAGGATTAGGAATTCATCCTAATTAAATCAGAACAAGTGAAAAGAACCAAAGTTAACCTATCTTGAGCAATATTTAATCGTATGCATTTCCAGTTTATCTCTTTGCTATTTTCCTTTGTTATCCTTATTTATGCTAGAACTATTGTAGAGTCTATTACTTTTATCTTGCTTAAAGACTCTAGTAATTACTATCATTCACCAGACTTTTAGTCTAACCCACTCCTTTATTTCCCCCCTTTCACCCCTTAGGCAATCAAGGAAGAAGCTAGTAGATTGTCGTAGCTTGGAGTTCTTCTTGGAGGAGACTTCTTCTATACATTTCTTTTATTTTCAGCTGTTGTTCTTGTATGCACTGGTTTATTTATGAGACATATTACAGACTCTGATTTTGAGACAATTAATTTTCATTTTGTAAGACATGATGAGTTTTGAATGTTTTATTTGGCATGTGACTTATATTTATGAATAAATTTTGAAGCTTTGTTTTAATAATATACTTATTTATTCCGTTGCTTTTAAATATTTTTGTCTTTTAAATCTTAGTCTCCGTTAGTTTCAGTTATACCTGCAATGCACCACGCCTTTTAATGTGTTCTTTTGGGTATATTAAGAGATGTGGGGTGCTTCAATACTACTACATAGTTTTGAAAACTAAAATATATAACAAGCACACACTCTCTCTTGTATACACACATGCATACACACACTCTCCTGATCCAATCTTGGATGATAATTCCTTTTCTATCTTTACCGGACTATGGTATCAACTCAAGTTAATTATGTAACCTAGAGCATTGATACCAAATGTGATGACCATCCTATACCACCAACATCGAATATAACTAAATAGCGCGAAAATGATGTGCTTAGTTGATGTAAGACGATTGTCAATGGTTAAAAAGAAATAAACCATCGTAAAGCCTGTTGTACATCTCACTGCATATGGAATAAAATACAATATACATTACAAATATGAAACAGGAAAGACAACAATATTAAGTGAACCAAAATCAGTACATGGTTCCACTGAGTTATACTATGCAACAAACCAATTTTTTAGTAACAATTAAATTCAGTTAATAAAATGTAATTTGATCAATTAAGTTGGAATTTTAATGTAGTTTGATCTAAAATTTGAAATCAATATATGTAAAAGAAGATGAAAATGATAGAAAATAAAAAGGGGTTTTTTGGCTTAAGGTAAAAGTTAGAGAAAAATTTAGTTTTAAGAACAAAAAATTTGCTTTTTAGGCTAAGGACATTTTTTAGTGTAAATCACGGAATAATGATTGTAACTACCATTTTCAATTTACACTAAAAAATTTGCTTCAGACTAAAAATCAAACTTGCTGTCGAACTCTTGCTGTTGCGGAGACTATTTTTTTTTAACCTCTTCCTTGTGTGTATATTTTCCTGAAATAAGAATATGTATATTTTCTTACTAAAGAAGCCCAAGCATATTGATTATCTTCTCTTCTTCTCTATGATATTTTCCTTTCTTATCCCAATTTTGGACGGTATCCCTGGTCATTTCAGCCCTAGCTTCCTATTTCCTTAAAAATCAATTCGTTCGATCCTAAAAAAATCGCATAAGGGCTTGGTAGCGTCGGTTGATTTAGGGGAAACGAGCATGTTATCATGCTTGCACGCGATAGCACCAGGCTGCAGGTGACGCAATCTTAGGGAGGCGTCTTAGTCGAGCAATTGCGTTGTTGACTTGGGTTGAAGGTGATCGAACTTTAGTGACCACAACTTGGAACCTCAATTGGCATAGGAGCTGAGCGTGTGGCGTTCTGATGGCTATACGTGCGGAGGAGATGATGACAAGGTTGTTGGTGACTTTCTTTGCGCAGCAGCAGGTTGAGTCTGAGGCTTTGACAGCACAACGGTGAGCTAAAATGGTCACCAGTGCCAGGCGATGCACGGGACATCGACTTTGGGACTGAGATGAAATTTTCCTTGGTTACATCGTTTCGGTGAGCTTCAATACTCACAACTATATCTATATCTCTTTGCGCAAATACACACACACACACACACACACAGATATATATATATCCATTGAATTGTTGTTTAGAATATTGGTTAGGATTGATTATGGTTTGGGATATTGGAATGCATGTAGGTGTGCGAATACTTTGATAATTCATGATGAAAATATGCATTTATATTTCTATTTAGATAGTCTAAAATAAACATATTTAAACTTTTATATAAATTTTAGGATATTACATATGAATATAAAATACTTTAAAGTTTAATTAACTAATAAATTGAATTTAATAATATTATTTAAATGAAAGATTAAATTGTGAAAAGTTTCTTAAATTAATATTTTATAAATCTTAAAGTATATTATATGAAATTGTAAAGCATAATTCAGTTTTAAAGTATTAAATTGAATAAGAATTTGTGTGTGTGTGTGTATCTATATATATATATATGTATATTGATTTGTATGTCTCTAGTTATTTAAAAATAATAATTAGTTATAAAGAGTTATAGAACTACTATTATATGCATTAACCGTTTGTAAATTATTGTTAAGTTATCAAGATAGGAATGAGTTTTACAATGTAATTAGCGTATACTAAATTACTATTTAATTTCATAAAAGATTAAGTAACTCGTTGTTTATCGTATAAAATATATCATATTTGAGTTTAAGTAACTGATTATTTAATATTAGAATATATGAATATTATCCATTCATAATATGATAATATTCATATATTCTAATATTTGAGTTATCAAGACGACATGTTAAATTATTGTTATATACATCTTTTGATATTCTAATATTCTAATATTCTAATATATTCTAATATGTCGTCTTATAATTCCAGCCATCATATTTGAGTTTAAGTAACTTAACCATAGTTATATACATCTTTTGACATGTCGTCTTATGATTTAATTATTGATGCCGGTGTTATTATATTATTATTCCGTGTTCATACTGTGTACCATTCTTATAACCCTTGATTAGATATAGTCTGACCCGTGTGTTATTAATAATACCCAGGTCAGTCCGAGACATTTCAGGTTTATAGACGACATGACCATCTTGTGATTTACTAGACTTAGATGAGACACATGTTAGGATGCTGTATGTTGAATATATGGTGTTAATTCAATGTACATGTATGACACTGAGCTGTATATTGATTATGTGCCTTATTTTGTTGAGAGAGTTGGCATTTGAGATATTTATGCCTAAACTGTATCATATATTATATACTAGAATATTATTATAGCTAAGATTGACTTTGTATTCTCTTTTGTTTATTGTACATTATGTATTGTTTTATCCTAGAGGCTTACATGTTTATTGTTTTGTATTAATACGGTGTATGTATAAAAGAGATATTTATTTGATATTTTAATACGTGTAAGTATTAGCCCAAGAGAATATTCACGTATGTACCACATATAGCTTCATTCTCCGTACTATCTGACAGTATTATTCTGGAATACTCTTGGATAGTATTGGTGTAGAGGTGGAGTGTTTCAATTAATTTCAGAGCGAGGTTCAGAATAATATATTATATATAGGAGACATGAGTGAAGTTCTTAGATGAGACTTAGTGTCCCTGGTCCTTGGGTGTGTCGGTAATTTTCTATAATAAGAATAATATATTATATATATAGGATGATTACTAGGGTAATCATCAAGAGACGTATTTGACTTTACAAATATAAAATATATAATTAATTTCTTTTTCTTTAAGCATGAAGTACAGAACGGTTGGAATAGCAAGTACAAAAGGAGTTAGTCCAACTAGGAGCATATGTGTTTATGATTTTGAATGATTTAATATTTGCTTGGTTTGATAGTGTTGTGTTTGGTTTTGATCAGAGTGCGCAATGGAAAATCTATTTATTAGTCTCCGTTGAATATATTTATTTTGGTTCTCTTATGTTTGTTTAGTTAATTGAAATTGTCGCTATTTAATTTAATTTTGAAATCTGTGTGTTTAAAGGCAGTATGAAATTATGTTAACTTGTCCGACGATAAGGATTCTTAAACACTTGGATGGGACATTTTGACACAATGGTTTGGAATGAACAAAATGTTTTGAAAAAAAATTAACGTGTTGGAATTTTTTTGTAATGTTGAGATTTTGGAAAGGTGAATGTTGTTAGAATATTTGAAACAAAAATAATGTTTCTGAAAAGGAGCCATTAATTTCGAAAGTGAATAATTGGTGAACATAAGTTGAATATAAATTTGAAGGAAACAGAAAATTTGGAAAAATAGAGAATTACTACTTTGGAAAAAAATGTAAAGATTTTGAAAATGTTATAACCAATATTTTGTGAAGCAACTAATTTTTTGAAAATTATATTTGGAGCGATGTCTGAATTTTTGAAAAGGAGAATAATAAAGTAATTTGGAAAAATTAAAAATATTATGAATTAGTGCAAATAAGATTATCAGTTGTATCTGAAAATGTGCATTTATATATTCAAGTAGCAATGATAGTTTGAGCAAATAAGATTATTATTGTGCTCAGTAATGCATCATTGTATGTTTTAAACTTTAATGCTTACTGCACAATCCCAAAATATTGAACTTTTCCTGCTCTTTGAACAGGTGCCATAAATCCTCCCTATGATTACCAAAATTTTCAATTCTAATATGTAATTTAATTCTGTATAAGCAGTAATGTGTATACCCAGCATTATACTGATCCAAACTATGCATCACACACACACACACACACGTATGTATGTATATTGATTCTTAGTTTGGTTTAGTAACAGAAAGCCATATAGTTTCGGAAAAGAAAGAAAGGAAAAATAATAATAATAATAATAATACAGAACTATTTTGGGAGAAACTGAGAAGTACCAAGACAATAGATATTCAGTAACTAATATATAATTACATGAAAATATAAAACTATCTTGCTTCATCAAAATTAAGAAGTTTTTGTGTACCCAATTCCTTTTTGAATTCAGACTGAATGCAACCTCAGATTTATAAAATGGGTGTAGCATAATCACAACACGATATACCATTAAATGAGGAATTTTATGGCTGTGGACAATAGAAAAATAATTGTTGCTGCAATTCTTTTGATTTATGTCACAGCGTCATCCCCGCTGTTTTATAATTCATTTCATTTTCAATTCCGTTTGCCTATGGTGGTGTTGTACTCTTATAGGTTTTTGCACTTGCTTTTGAGCTTATGTTGCCGATGTAATTTTGAGTGCATAGACCTCCTTACTTATCATACATTCGTAGCAAAAGGTACGTAGCCAGGGCAATTCAATGAAAATAAATAAATGAGAAATTTTAGAAAATAATATATATATATATATATATATATCAGCAACTTAAAAAAACTGCTATTATAGAGCAGCATAACCTATTTGATAGTAAATCGAATATCGAGAGGTCTGCACGTCATTCCTCGCACCATCCGTACTCGCTCTATAGCGGCGACTGAGCAGACAGATCGGTCTGCTTTTTCCTCCTTGTATCTTATCTGAGTGTTGCTTAATCTGATTCTCATTGCTTGTCTCCTACTCCTCTGTTATCTCGGCGTTCATGTCGAACCTCCTCTTCTGGAATATTCGTGGTATTGGCAACGAGGCCTCTTGCGCTAGGTTGAAGCGCATTGTCCGGAAACATTCTGTTTGCTTGGTAGCTCTTTTAGAACCTTTTGTGGGTCCTGGAGAAGTTACCAAGGTTGTACTGTCACTTGGGTTTGGCGGTGCCATGTCCAATGTTTCGGGTAAGATTTGGATCCTTTGGTCCAAAGATTGTGTAGTTCGCCCTGTTTTTGACTCGGCCCAGCTTATCTCTGTGGTGTGTTCAGCTTCTCACTTCCCTCAACCTTTTCTTTTCTCGGCGGTATACGCCAAGTGCGATAGGATGGAAAGATTATCCCTTTGGGATGATATTCTTTATCTAGCTGAGATGGGGTTCTCTTACTCTGTTGTGGGTGGTGATTTCAATGTTGTCGCTAGTCAGGCTGAAAAACTAGGGGGGGTGGCCATCAATCGCTCTTCCGTTTCTGACTTCAATTCGTTCATTGTGAGCTCCGGTTTATCTGAAATCCCTTTCATGGGCTCTGCTTATACCTGGTCTAACAACCAGGAGGGACCGAACCGGATCCTATCCCGGTTAGACTGAATTTTTGTTTCTCCCGAATGGCTAAATCTCCCCTTTTCCTTCTTAACTTCTCATCTTCATCGGTCCTGTTCTGATCATGCCCCGTTGGTTTTGCGCTGTTCTCCGCGCTCTCAATCGAGGCCTTCATCTTTTCGCTTCCTGAGTATGTGGTGTTCCCATCACTCTTTTCTTCATGTAGTGGAGGACTCGTGGTCCTCTCCTATTTCTGCTTCTCCTATGAGGGCTTTCTCCCAGAAGCTGAGACGTCTTAAGGCTAGCCTTAAGAGCTGGAATTCCCTTGTTTTCAAAAACATTTTCGATCGTGTTCGGGCGGCGGAGGAATCCCTCATCCTTGCCGAATCTTTGTTCGACGAGAACCCGACTGCCGATAACAAGGAGAAATGGGCCTCTGCTCAGCTGTTTTTCTCTTCGGAACTCCGTATCGAAAACTCCTATCTTCGCCAAAAGGCGAGGGTCAAATGGGTGGTCGAAGGGGATTCGAATTCAAAATATTTCCATTCTTCCATTCGCAAGAAAGCCAACTTTCCTTCCATACGCGAAATTTTAAGGCCAGATCTCTCTGTGGCTTCGTCCCCAGCTGAAGTCAAGGAGATCATTTTGTCTCATTTCCAATCCTTTATGGGTTCCCCTTCTGTGTCGGATCCTGTTCTGGATATCCAATCCTTCATTCCCCGTTTGGTCTCTCCTGTGGGGAGTGACGCTTTAGTTGCTCCCCCTACACTGGAAGAAATCCGTGCCTGTGTCTTTGCTTTAAGCAAGGACAGTGCCAGTGGTACGGATGGTTTCAACGGTTCTTTCTATCGGAGTGTTTGGCCTATCATTCAGCCGGACTTTTGCCTGGCTATCCAACAATTCTTTTCCGGCAGCATTCTTCCAATTAGTTGGTCTTCCACCAACTTGGTCCTAATTCCGAAGTGTGATAACCCTCGGTCATGCGCGGAATTTCGTCCGATCAGCTTGTGTAATTTCTCCAACAAAGTGATTTCTAAGGTGTTGGCCATTCGTTTGGCTCCGTTCCTTGATCGCATCATCTCCTCTTCCCAAGCGGGTTTTGTTAAAGGACGTTTGATCACGGATAACGTCCTGTTAGCCCAGGAACTGATTTCGTAGATTGACCGAAAGGTCGGAGGATCTAATGTAGTTCTCAAACTAGATATGGAAAAGGCCTATGATCGTATGTCGTGGTTTTTCGTCATTAAAGTTCTGCGTGCCTTTGGGTTTCCTGAAACTCTTATCGATTTGGTTTGGAGGCTTATCTCTAACTGTTGGTTCTCCGTTCTCATTAACGGGTCAGCCAATGGTTTTTTCAGATCGGGTAGAGGTCTCCGATAAGGTGATCCTCTATCTCCATCTCTTTTCATTATTGCGGCTGAGGCTTTCATTAGAGGGATCCACACCTTAACGATTTTCGGCCAGGTTCACCGATTTGGCCTTCCGACAGGGTGCCCGCTCGTTTCCTCTTTATCCTTTGCGGACGACATTGTCATTTTCTCCAACGGAAATCGGTCCTCTGTTCGTCGGCTGATTCGCTTCATTCATCAGTACGAGCGATGCTCGGGCCAGCTAGTTAACTCTTCGAAGAGTTGCTTCGTTCATGCGAAGGACATGGTTCCTTCCAGGGTTTCCTTGGTCCAGTCGTTTACCGGCTTCAGGGCTGCTTCCCTTCCTCTTCCTTACTTGGGTATCGTTCTCTACAGAGGTAGGAAACTAAACGCCCTCTTCGATCCTCTAACGGACAAAGTTAGGGGAAAGATTATTCGTTAGAACGCGTCTCTTCTTTCTCAAGCAGGAAGATTGGTACTCATCAAATCGGTATTAGGCTCACTGGGTACTCATGTCTTCGCTGCGATGTCCCCTACCGCTTCTTTATTCAGGTCTTTCCAATTTTTGGCTTCGTCCTTCTTCTGGGGGTCAAAGGTTGACAACCACCGTCATCATTGGGTTTCTTGGGACGTGGTGTGTCGTCCCAAGAACGAAGGCGGGCTTGGTCTGCGAAACCCCAAGGACATTTGCTTGGCCTTTGCTTGTAAGTTGTGGTACAGGTTTGGGTCTAACGATTCCTTATGGGCGAAGTTCCTACATGCCAAGTATCATAGGCTGGCTACCTCTGGCTTTTCCGGATCTCCATCTTTCGCTAGTGAGACGTGGAAGCACATGCAATCGGTCAAATCTTTCACCGATTCTCATAGCGGCCTATCCGGTTGGGATGGTGGTTCGTTTTCTATCTGGAAAGCCTGGAGTTCTGGTCGTAACCTTACTCCAGTTCTCCCTCTTTTCTCTTACATCTGGGACGCTAGAATCCCTCCTAAAGTGTATTTGTTCATGTGGCGAACCTTACATAAGGGTTTACCAATTGATGAGAACCTTCAGCGGATTGGCATTTCTTATGTTTCCCGCTGTAGATGCTGCGGCGTCGGGGAATCAGAATCTCTGGATCATTTGCTTTTCTCTGGTTTTACGGCCAGATCCTGTTGGAATTACTTCGGTAATCTTATTGGCATCCGAGGTAGCAACAGATCGCCGGGTGATTTACAGAGAACCTAGTGGAACAGAATCTCTGATAAATCTCTTCGCTCTGTCATCTTTTGCTTGATTCCTTGTCTGATCTGCTGGCACCTCTGGTGCGCGCGGAATAAGGCAATTTTTGAGGAATCTCCCATGAATCTCCCTTCCGTTATTCGTCGGGTTAGAAATGATGTTTTTTTAGCGTTTCGTGGTAGAAATTTCAAGGGATCGTTAGTTCCCGTTCTGGCCGCCTTGTGGACCTGCTTTCTATTTACTGCTCTGTGTCGACCCCTAGAGCGGGAATTGGATGATGTCCGCTTCCGAGCTAGGTGGTGCTAGCTTTCCGGTCTCCGTTGATTTCGCCATCCACCCTCCCCCCCACCCCCTCTTTTTTTCTCTGATTTTGTGGCTTTTGATTTTCAGGATCTGGATTTATAGGTTTGGATTGGGGATTTCTTTACCTCCACTTATATTGGATTTCGGGTGGAGGATATTCCGGATCTCTCTGTCGCCGATCTCTTTATCGTCTGTCTTTTCTGGTTTTCGTCCACTTTGCTTAGCGTCTCTCCCCGTAGGGAGTCATTGCCAGCTATCGCTGTTATTTTGGTCTTCTGTTTTTTGTAATTTTCTGGCTTCGGCGGGTTTTTTTCTTCTTCTTTTGTTGGTTACCTGTCAGGCATGTTGACAGCTTTTGGTGATTATTTATACTAGTCTTTAATTAAAAAAAAAGTATAATTATATTTAGCTCTAGTTTTTACTCCATGGTATCATATGATATCGTTTGCTATTATTTTTGCATGAAAGTTTTACAGTAAAAGTACGGTCGATGTACTTTATTAACCTCTTCTAGCCTTTTGGATTTGATTTTGTTCAATAGATTTTGGTTTGGGCACTTGTTTGGAATGAATTTATAATTCCAAAAGTTGATTATTTAGTTGGCACAGCTTTCAAAATGTTAAATTACATGAATATATAAGATAAGTAGGCAACTTATAGTTGACTATATGCCTGTCTATTGCATGGCCCTGCAATCTCAATTTGGGCTGTTTGATATTTAAATTGGTTCTCAGCGTTGTTCCAATCTTCTTTGAGATCATAGTTTTGGGGCATGCATGATGTACACATCTTTGCACCAATATGGTTATATTTTATGTTTATTTTTGTGTTTTTATTTTACTAAATTAAATGCGTAAGTTAGCATTTAGAAGATCATTACAGTTTGTATTTTCTTGGTTGCAATTTTTAAAACAAATAGTTTTCTAACATGGGCCTGTGCGCAAATTTCAAAAATCTGAATCTGTGCATCTACTGTTTCGGCCATAACTCTCACTTCGACGACCCGCGTTCGATGAATAAGAACTCCTTAGAAAGCTATGGAAGTAAGTAATAACTTTTCTTTAGAATGTGATGTGAAATTCTGCTGTTTATTAGGCGAAAATCTAGAAAATCACTGGGACATTTTATATATATTCAGTTTTGACTTCCTTTATTAAAAACGCTGTTACTCTCAACAGATTAAGTGTATTCATGATCTGTTTTTTTTTTTTTTTGTAAGAAGAATGATATATAGAAACCACCAAAAGCTGTCAACAAGCCTGACAGGTAGCTCACCATAAAAAAAAAGGGGAAAAACAAATGAAGCAACTAACCAAAAACAAAGGCCAACAACAACAGAAACATCCTAAAAAAACCAAGGGACCCTTCCCCCCATAACCGCTGAATCTAGCTCCGGCAAGGCCACCGCCCGATGACGATGATGAGAGAACAAGGAGATAGGGAAGGGCAAGCCAAACCGAAAACCCTCCAACACAGGCGAAAGAACTGACCACCAACCTTCCAGCAGAAAGAAAGCAGAACGATAAAACCAGAAGAACCCCAAAAGCTCCGCACCGCACATATGATGGACACAGAGAATCGACTACCCAAGGAGCCAAGTACCTGTAAGCAAAACCACACAAAACACAAAAATAATTATTAATAAAGGGGGGGGGGGGAGCTGAGGGGAAGACGGACCGGCAGGAGACTCGAGGACACCCTTGTCCAAAACGGATATCAACCAATACCCGCTCTGTTAGAAGAACGAGAGCAGGTTATAGATAAAAGGTTCACAAGGCGAACAGAGCGATGATTGACCGTACCGCGGAAAGGATGACCACGAAAAGTCAAGAACACATCTTCTCTGACTCTTCGAATAATGGATAGGGGATCCATGATCTGTAAGATGTTTTGGAAACTATATTTGACGTGGTTTGGTTTTACTTTTGATTGCTACCTTAAATTTTGATGTTTTTACCTTTAAAAGTTAGCTTGAACATGACTGAACATTGAATACATAAATAGAAATGTAATATAAATTAAAAAAATTTGATTAAATAAATAGCACTAATGTAATATAAATTAAATTTAATAATGAGAATTTATTTTATCGCTATGATGGATGCAGTATGATGATTATGTGTATATGTTATACAGATCTTTATACGAGGTTGTTGTTCATATATCACGTTAACTACCAAAGCGATGATCCATCTTTTATCATTGGAGTTGTTAGAGATTCTCCTCATATAGAAATTGTGAGGACGCAATTCATTTAAGTGGATAAGTCTTTAACAATCCAATTTTAAATAATAATTAAATTAAGTTAATAAAAAATATAATTAATTAAGTTGAAATTTCAATGTAATTTTAATTTAAAATTTAAAATTAATTTTATATGTAAAAGTAGATTGAAAGGAAAGAAAATAAAAATATCCACATTTGTTTACCAAAGAATACCAATCCCATTAATTATCTTTCATTCTCCACTTCTCTAGAATATTTCCCTTTTTGCTTCACCCAATTTCAAACGGTATCCCCGTTCGTTTTAGCCCTAGCTTCCAATTTCGCCAAAAATCGATTCGTTCGAGAGAAAAAATGAAACCGCTTAAGGGTTTGGTAGCATCAGTTGATTTGGGGGAAACAAGCACCTGGACGTAGGTGACGCAATCTTGTGAAAGCGTCTTAGCCGAGCAATTGCAACATTGACTTGGGTTGAAGGCGATTGAACTTCAGTGACCGCGACTTGGAACCGCGAATGGCACAATAGCACCGAAATGGAGCTGAGCATGTGGGGTTCTGATGGCTCTACGTGCAGAGGAGATGACAATTTGGTTGTTGGCAATCTTCTTTGCACAACAGCAGGTTGGAATTTGGGGCTTTGACGACATAGCAGTGAGATGAAATGATGAGCAGTGCCAGGCGATGCAAGACATTTGAGATGACATCGACTTTGGGGCTGAGTTGGAATTCGCCTTGACTACATCGTTGTGGTGGGTTTCAATACTCACAACTATATCTATATCTCTTTGCATAAATATACACACATATATCTCGATGGAATTATTCTTCAGAATACTGGTTGGTTAGGATCGATTATGGTTTGGGATATTAGAATGATTGTGGACTTGCGAATATTTCGATAATTCATGGTGAAAATATTCGTTTATATTTTTGTTTAAATAAACTAAAATAAACATATTTAAACTTTTATATAAATTTTAAGATATTATAAATGTATATAAAATAATTTGAAGTTTAATTAACTAATAATTGAATTTAATAATATTATTTAATGGAAAATTAAATTATGAAAAGTATCTTAAATTAATATTTTATAATTCTTAAAGTATATTATATGAAATTAAAGTATAATTCCAATTTTAAATTATTTAATTGAATAAGAATATATATTGATTTTTATGTCTGTAGTTATTCTAAAAACAGTAATAAGTTATAAAGAGTTATAGAACAACTCCTATCTGTAGTAATAGTTTGTAAATTATTGTTAAGTTAGCAAGATATGAATAAGTTTTCCAATGTAATTGTTGTATATTAAATTACTACTTAATTTTATAAATGATTAAGAAACTCTTTGTTTATTGTATGTAATATATTGTATTTGATTTTAGGTAACTGATTATTTAATGTCAGAATATGTAACGACCCAGAATTTTTGATAATTTGAATTTGAGTATTTAATTAATTTTAAATATTAATAAGTGGAATTTTTAAGTCGAATAATTTATTTTTCGAATATTGGATTTAATAGGGTAATTTAAATCGATTATTTAATAGTGAAATTCCACAAATAATTTAATATTGGGTTAAATATGATTGAAAATGATTTGGAAAATTTTGTTTTATCATATTGAAGTTATAGGAATATTTTGGAACTTTTAAAACTGAATTTGGAGTTAATTTGTAAAAATTGAATATTTTAATATTTAATTATCGACTGAAAAATAGCCAATTTTTGAACAGTCTCAGAATTGAACGAAACGAGTTCCATTGGATCCGTAATAGTTAGTTATTATCGGATTTCAATTTTCGTAGCAATCGGAGTTGTCGTTTGACCGTGGCAGCTCCAAACGCATCGATATCGTTTTAATTTTAATTCGGCGAGTAAAAATAGCCATTTTTCAAACGGTCTCGGATTTCGACGAAACCAGTTTCATCGGATCCGTAATGTGATATTATTGCAAGATTTCAAATTTCAAGTCGTTTGGATTTGCCGTTTGTCCGGTACAAGCCAAAACGCCTAGAAATCGCTTAAATCGGTTTAAATTTAAATCGAGCGTTTATTACCGTATCTCACACATATGATGGAATTAGCTTCCGAAACCTGTTCCATTGCGTCCGGAACGCGGAAAAACTTTAGAATCGCCTGTCGGAACGCGTAGATTGGAGTTCGTTTGCATAAGTTATTAAAAAGAGAATTTTATTATTAAAATAAGATTAATAACATATATCTCTTAATATTTTTCAAAACCCTAGCTCCATATGCTCAGCCGCCGCATATTATAGTCAATGGCCGAAAATGATTTAGCTTCTTCCTCCCAAATCTCTCAATCCATGCAGTAATTTCATAAACTCCCAACTAATAAATTGAAGAGAGAGTCGAGATTCACGTATTGAACGGTCGAGATCGGAAATCATGCAAAGGATCATCGGGAAATCTCATTTGAAGGCTGGCCGTTTAAGCTTGAATCCCAAGGCCTAGGAGCAGCCGAGTGGGGCCGGCCTCTGGCCGAGAATGGAGCTCGTGATGGCGAACGTAATGGAGCTCGTTGATCGTGTCGTAGGCGTTTGTGGTGAAGACGAGAATTAGGGCTAATGGGCGGCTCATGGGTTACGTGCGTGAAGTCTTTCCTGTAGCCGTGCGCAAGAGAAGAAGGGGGGAGAAGGTGTGATGAGCGGCCAGGATTCGTTTGTATGGTATTGGGAATTAAGTTGTTAATTAATTTTATATTAGATCGTGTAAATGTTTAAACTGTGATATCTTTTTGCTGCGAGGTCCAAATTGAACGAGATTTTTTGCGTTGGCTTCGTATCGCCGTGCTCTTCGCAATGCAACTGGTTTGGAGTCGATTGGAGCTCGTTTGAATTTCGGGTAAAATTAAACGTTCGTTTAATTTTATTCGAAACGAACGCGAAAACCGGAAATAAAACCAAGGTGAGAACTCCTCACTCAATCGAACCGTTTGGTTTAAAATTTTAAATAGTTAATGTTGATTGATGATTGCCGTTTGATTGTGGTAGTAGATATAATAGGATATATATTATATATAGCAATATATATATATTGGCATATGTATATATTGGATTTGATTTCCCGCCTCGTATAGCGGATGAGACCCTATTGCGCCGTTATTAAGCGGAATATTTATAAAATCCCATATACCGCGATATTCCACCTTGAAGTGGAATTGGTATTGTGCTAACGTCTGTGGATGCAGGGTAACAGGTTGGAGGGATCCAACTGGATTCCTCACATATTTATTTGTTTATGAATATTATGTTGATTGTTGATAATCACATTGATATATGATGTTATTCCCATGATTGACCATTCGATGTCGTTGCATCATCGGATTCTAATTTTTAAATTAAAAATAACGGTTTTGAATTTAAAAGGGGTTTTAAATCGACTTTTCAAAGAATATGGTTTATTAAAAATTTTGAATTGATTAAATTTTAAAATAAATAGATGGATAAATTTTTATGTTTTAAAAATTTATATTTTTATAAAATATAACTTAAAAGAAATTTTTAACAATAATAGGTTTTTATAAAATAGTTAAATTTGGTTTTTGGGAAGTTATTATTATTAATGGTTTATATAAAGGATTTTATAAATGGATGTTTTTAAATAAAAAATTATTGAAGTTATAGAATAAATTTATAAAGTGTTAAGTTGATGTATAACATGAATTTCACTAGGATTTATAGATTAATAAATGTGAAATTTATAAAACGAATGGTTATTGGAAAATTTTAAGTTTATAAGTTATTAACTTATAGAAATGGATTTGGGCATTAAAAAGGGGAATTTTATAGAAATTGTTAATAAATGAAGATTTCATTAGTTGAAATTATTTTAAACCATAAAGAAATCTTGTAAGTGATAAGATTTTAAATTGGTAAAGTTCAAAGGAACGATTTGGTAAATAAATAATATTATAAGTATTTAACTTACAATATGGCTTTTGGGTATGAAATTGGGTTATGTAAATTGCATCGGATTAATAAAGGAATTTGTAAAATTGGGGTTTATAATAGAAATGGAATTTATAAACTATGTTTATAAATTTGAAATCCATCGAATTTGATAAATTGAAATATGGGAATTTGTTAAGTGGGCTATATTCACTATTTTGAATATTGAATAGATTATTAAATAGAATGGGTTTGTTTTTGGGAAAGGAATGTTTTAAATGGAATTTAAAACGAATTAAAGGTGTTTTAAAATGTATTGAGTATTGAAAACATAGATTTCAACATTGATTGTTGAAATAGACGTTTTCGAGAAACAGAAGGGGATAATTTGTATAGTGTTGGATTTATATATCTATTTTTTTTTTTTTTATTTCAAATCCATATACTAGTGTTTTTGGGTTGTCGTAACGATGTTTTACGCAACATTCGTTTTTAACCCAAATAAATGTGAATAAAGGAATGTTTTCTTAAAGAGAATGGAATAAATACTTAACTGTGATTTAAGTATATGGGATATTTTCAAATCGTTGAAAATAAATAAATTTGTGAATTACTTATTTTTAAAATAAGCATGGGAATGGTTTTCTAATATGAAATGGAACGGTTTTTGTGAATTCACCTTTAAGGTAATTGAAAGCAAATAACTTGAAATCGATTTGGGAATCGTATGCTAGTAGATGCTTGGAATTTAAATCCACTTTGGAATTTATATATATGAAGGGAAATTTGTTTAAAAATAAATGTTGATTTATTCTTAAATGTGAAAATATAATTTACGAATTTGGAACGTAAGTAAAATAAATCGGTAAAGATTTATTTGGTGGTTTGAAATTTGTTTCAAAAGGTATATACGGTTAAGGTGATTTGAAATTAGTTTTCAAATGGTTAAGGTGATTTGAAATTGGTTTGCAAATGGTTAATGTAATTTGAAAATTGGTTTTCAAATGGTAAAGGTAAATTGAAAATTGGTTTTTCAATTGGTTAAGTGTGGAAAATTTTATCGTGAAGTGGTTTTGGTAAAACAAATAACTGGGGCAATTATTTGTAAATGGTGTATATATATATATATATCTTGTAAAGATATTTTGGGACTTAATAATTTTGGAAAAATTATTTGGAATCTGATGATGTGGCGCATCTTTATTGATAGTTAAATAACCGACTATCAATATTTACCCTTGGATGGTATTGATTGTGTTTGTTTGGAATTGAATGCACACTTATTTTTTTAAAATAAGCGCTCGCTATTCGGTTTAGCCGGGAGAGGACCTTTGTGTCATATATCCCATTCCGAATATGCGATACGTCGTTTGGATCGCATTTGAAGACCGGTGTTGAAGACCGGGTATTTGTGAAAACGATAGGATGACCTATCGATTGTCTCCGCATCGTTAGCTACGATATGGAGATTTCCTTTGTGATGGGAAATTTTATCGGGATTGTGAATACCCGGATTGCAAGGGCTTTTTTGGAAGTGCCTTCGGTTCTGTTCGAACCCGGAACAGACTTGTATGGTTACGTGTCTGACATTACATTTTGAGAGATAGAGCAGATTTCTTTCAAATACATTTCTGTTGGTGGCGGAGAATTTATTCTCTTAGCTTAACACCCTTCTCTGAGACGTACGAGCTCAGAGGTTATGTAGTTGAAGGTTATCAGCGATATTTCCCAATCTGGTAATGTGGCATGCTGAGTGCTGCTGTGTGATGATCATTGGTTGATCGTTTGGATATGATCATTTGTTTGATCATTTATCTTTGTGATTATTGCTTTGGTCATCTGTGGACCCAAAGCATGGCTTTGTTACACAAAGCGTAGCTTTGTGGACGAGACTTCGTCAGGACCTCACTCCCCGGAAATGGTCGAAACAGGAATATGCGGCAAGGTTATGAGGGTCGCGCCCTTTAGGGTATGTCATTTCCTTCTGGAAAAGGGTGGTATCATGGTATGGAGCCCAGATATTTACTCATGTGGAAACACTATATATATATTTCTGTGTGGTGTTGTTGGTATCGAGCGCTCGGATAAAGGTCCCAAAGGACCGGGGGATGACATATTCGTGTAGTAGTTACCTAGTTACAGAGGTAACCCGGCCTTGTGTTGGCAGAGATCTAACCGTAACGTTAGTTCTCGGGACGTCCCGCCAGAGGCGATCCCATGTGGCAGTAGGAAGTTCCTTAGCCTGACCATTTGTTGGAAATCCAATCAAAACAATACGCGCCTTGTACGGTTTTAGTTGTAGAACCTGCCATTTAACATGGCAGCTATAGTAGGCATAGTATCATGGTACCTATGCTGGCTAGGATTTATATTATACTTTCGAAATATTTTCCACTATGCACTAGTAATAATATCAAAGAATTTTTCTCGTAGTAAGCATGTTTGACTATCATAAGGAGAAATCTCCCCCATGTGTGCGTTTGCATTGTGTGTGTGCCGGGAGGCCTTATGGTAGTTTCATTTTCCAAAAAGCATTGCGGATTTCAAAATTTAAACTTTCTTGTTGCGTGTTTAAAGATAAACTGTTTTGAGTTCTCACACCAGTCCCATGACTGACCTGGAGTTTATTGTTCCTTTCCTAAACTCTGGGTGCCCACTATTTTCCACACGGGCAGTCTAGAGTTAGGTTGTCAGGTTATTCTGGATTCGGGAGTTGCTGTGCAGATGTTGGAGGCGAGCTTGGATAGCGTAGTCTATTATCTATTGTATATAGTATTCTTTCCGCTGTTTTATTGTTGTACACTCTGATGATATGATGTATTGTGATGTATGTATAAAATGTATAGTTCTTTTGTTTTAATGAATATTCATTTATCTATTATATGTTGTTCCGCTGCGACTGTGAGATTCTGTTATTGTTTCTCGTTCTGTTACTTGATTTTCTGTTTTCTCTTCTCTTTCTTTTCTTTCTTCTTCTACCTCTTTCTTCTTCTAAAACCCTAACGGTTCGATTTTTCGGCAACGAAAAATCGCGATCGTTACATTTGGTATCAGAGCTTATGGTTAAGCGACAACCTGCTCTGTTGGGTATTACTCATTAGAGATAGAGTCAGCAGTACTCTAGAATGAGTATGAGTGTAATAATAGATATGAGTGCGTATTTGTTAGTGAATATAAAATTGTTTTATATTGTGATGATTGGTTTATTGAGTGGTATATGAACCTTCGTCGGCGCAGCCTCGAAAACTGAATCGAAGGGGTTCCTAAACACTTGAATAGAACAATTCGACACAATATTGTTTTAAATTGGGTAAATGAAATAATTTTACCTCGATTATATTTTATATATAAAAAGAAAATAATTTTTCAGGAATTATTGAAGTGTGTATATAATTGATTGCTTGGTTGTTGTAAATGATATATATATATATATAAAATAATTAAAAGTTGTTTGAATAAGCTGATAAAAGCAACTATTGTAAAAAGAATAATGGTATAAACCAATGAATCATAAGATGAAATTATAATTGATAATGATTTACAATTGTAAGATAATCATGTATGTATATAAGAAGTAAAATTATATAAGTAAAAGGTTTATAAAAGTGATTTATGAATAATAAAAGAAAACTTTTTGAAAGAATATTTAGCATTGATTTCACTATTGTCACTGGGAAATAATAAGGGTGATGACTGCAGCATCATCAGTATCATTTTCGAGTTTCTATGTGATGGATTTGCTACAAAAATGAATTTAAAATTGAAGTTTTGTTGTAATAAATCAATTTGAAATTAAAATTCAATTTGAAGTTGATAAGTATAAGCGAAAAAAAGTTTTGAACTTATAATATAAGTTAGAAGTTGAATAATAAGTTTTATAACTTATTAAATGGGAAAATGTAAGTGAAACCAGTTGTTGAAGTGGTTAAACAATTAAGTTAAATAAAATGGAATATGAATTTGAATATTGATATGAATTTGACTTAAGTAAAAGTTAAATAGGATTTACTTTGGAATTTAAAATCCGAATTGAATTGATAAGTAAAACTTAAGTTTAATTAACAAATGATGTTTAAATGGAATAACTTAAGCAAAGTTGAATAAAAATTGATATTTGTATCAAAGTTAAATAATCAAGTGAATTAAATGATGTAAATAAAGTTGAAAGGGAATGCAAGTTAAGTAATGTTGAAAGAATTGATGTTAATATCAAAATAAATGAATAAAGTGAGTAAATGAAATTGTTAAAGATGTGAACTTAAGTTATATAAATGAAATTCAATTTTATTTGTAAAAAAGAACTAGCAATTGAATTAAAGAATGGATTGAATGTTAATCAATCGAATGTAAGTAAGTTGATATGAAATGATGCATGCAAGTGTAAATTCATTTGAAAATAGTTGAATAATTGAATGAAAATCAATTGAATGTAAAACCAATTGAAATTAAAACAGTTGAACCAAATTGAATGTAAGAAAAATAAATAAATTTGGTTGTATTGGATGTACATTGGTCGTTATTGCTTGTTGGTTGGTTGTATGTAAATTCATTAAATGTTAATGAAAATTGAATTAGTAAAATTTGAAAGCTATGTAATTGAATTCAAATGAAAATTGGAATGCAAAGTTGAATGAAAATGAATATGCAACTTTAATAGTAAACTAAAAGTGGTATAAGAAGCATGTATTGGAAATTTTATAATTGAATTGGCAAATTGGTTTGAATATTATAATTGGATATTATGCTAGCAGGATATACAGGTTATAAAGGAATTGGGATTTTGATTTCAAAGTTAAAAAATTTGTAACGCTCGACAAAAAGGTACGTATTTCAGTTTTTATATGAGATTTGATGATTTCCTTCTCCAGCCACTTGGCTTTCTCTTTTCTTTTTGATTCTGAGGGGCCGTAGAGCCGTTTTGTAGTCGTACCGATCTAGCCGCGCAAAGGAGACTCTGGCGAAATTTTTTGAAAATTTAGGGAGTTAGAAAAATTTTGAGAAATTTTGAAAGTTTGAAATTTGAATTTAAATTTAAATTTAAATTGTTAAGTAAACGAAGTTGTTTGAAACTTATAATTGAATTGGGAAAGCTAATTGAAATGATAGTAAATCCTTAATAAAAAGATTGGTGTTAGAAGGTTGATAAAACTATTAGTTTTGGAAAAATAATAAACGGATTATGAATTATTCTCCTTAACTTGCAATTTCGAGGACGAAATTCTTTTAAGGGGGGAAGATTGTAACGACCCAGAATTTTTGATAATTTGAATTTGAGTATTTAATTAATTTTAAATATTAATAAGTGGAATTTTTAAGTCGAATAATTTATTTTTCGAATATTGGATTTAATAGGGTAATTTAAATCGATTATTTAATAGTGAAATTCCACAAATAATTTAATATTGGGTTAAATATGATTGAAAATGATTTGGAAAATTTTGTTTTATCATATTGAAGTTATAGGAATATTTTGGAACTTTTAAAACTGAATTTGGAGTTAATTTGTAAAAATTGAATATTTTAATATTTAATTATCGACTGAAAAATAGCCAATTTTTGAACAGTCTCAGAATTGAACGAAACGAGTTCCATTGGATCCGTAATAGTTAGTTATTATCGGATTTCAATTTTCGTAGCAATCGGAGTTGTCGTTTGACCGTGGCAGCTCCAAACGCATCGATATCGTTTTAATTTTAATTCGGCGAGTAAAAATAGCCATTTTTCAAACGGTCTCGGATTTCGACGAAACCAGTTTCATCGGATCCGTAATGTGATATTATTGCAAGATTTCAAATTTCAAGTCGTTTGGATTTGCCGTTTGTCCGGTACAAGCCAAAACGCCTAGAAATCGCTTAAATCGGTTTAAATTTAAATCGAGCGTTTATTACCGTATCTCACACATATGATGGAATTAGCTTCCGAAACCTGTTCCATTGCGTCCGGAACGCGGAAAAACTTTAGAATCGCCTGTCGGAACGCGTAGATTGGAGTTCGTTTGCATAAGTTATTAAAAAGAGAATTTTATTATTAAAATAAGATTAATAACATATATCTCTTAATATTTTTCAAAACCCTAGCTCCATATGCTCAGCCGCCGCATATTATAGTCAATGGCCGAAAATGATTTAGCTTCTTCCTCCCAAATCTCTCAATCCATGCAGTAATTTCATAAACTCCCAACTAATAAATTGAAGAGAGAGTCGAGATTCACGTATTGAACGGTCGAGATCGGAAATCATGCAAAGGATCATCGGGAAATCTCATTTGAAGGCTGGCCGTTTAAGCTTGAATCCCAAGGCCTAGGAGCAGCCGAGTGGGGCCGGCCTCTGGCCGAGAATGGAGCTCGTGATGGCGAACGTAATGGAGCTCGTTGATCGTGTCGTAGGCGTTTGTGGTGAAGACGAGAATTAGGGCTAATGGGCGGCTCATGGGTTACGTGCGTGAAGTCTTTCCTGTAGCCGTGCGCAAGAGAAGAAGGGGGGAGAAGGTGTGATGAGCGGCCAGGATTCGTTTGTATGGTATTGGGAATTAAGTTGTTAATTAATTTTATATTAGATCGTGTAAATGTTTAAACTGTGATATCTTTTTGCTGCGAGGTCCAAATTGAACGAGATTTTTTGCGTTGGCTTCGTATCGCCGTGCTCTTCGCAATGCAACTGGTTTGGAGTCGATTGGAGCTCGTTTGAATTTCGGGTAAAATTAAACGTTCGTTTAATTTTATTCGAAACGAACGCGAAAACCGGAAATAAAACCAAGGTGAGAACTCCTCACTCAATCGAACCGTTTGGTTTAAAATTTTAAATAGTTAATGTTGATTGATGATTGCCGTTTGATTGTGGTAGTAGATATAATAGGATATATATTATATATAGCAATATATATATATTGGCATATGTATATATTGGATTTGATTTCCCGCCTCGTATAGCGGATGAGACCCTATTGCGCCGTTATTAAGCGGAATATTTATAAAATCCCATATACCGCGATATTCCACCTTGAAGTGGAATTGGTATTGTGCTAACGTCTGTGGATGCAGGGTAACAGGTTGGAGGGATCCAACTGGATTCCTCACATATTTATTTGTTTATGAATATTATGTTGATTGTTGATAATCACATTGATATATGATGTTATTCCCATGATTGACCATTCGATGTCGTTGCATCATCGGATTCTAATTTTTAAATTAAAAATAACGGTTTTGAATTTAAAAGGGGTTTTAAATCGACTTTTCAAAGAATATGGTTTATTAAAAATTTTGAATTGATTAAATTTTAAAATAAATAGATGGATAAATTTTTATGTTTTAAAAATTTATATTTTTATAAAATATAACTTAAAAGAAATTTTTAACAATAATAGGTTTTTATAAAATAGTTAAATTTGGTTTTTGGGAAGTTATTATTATTAATGGTTTATATAAAGGATTTTATAAATGGATGTTTTTAAATAAAAAATTATTGAAGTTATAGAATAAATTTATAAAGTGTTAAGTTGATGTATAACATGAATTTCACTAGGATTTATAGATTAATAAATGTGAAATTTATAAAACGAATGGTTATTGGAAAATTTTAAGTTTATAAGTTATTAACTTATAGAAATGGATTTGGGCATTAAAAAGGGGAATTTTATAGAAATTGTTAATAAATGAAGATTTCATTAGTTGAAATTATTTTAAACCATAAAGAAATCTTGTAAGTGATAAGATTTTAAATTGGTAAAGTTCAAAGGAACGATTTGGTAAATAAATAATATTATAAGTATTTAACTTACAATATGGCTTTTGGGTATGAAATTGGGTTATGTAAATTGCATCGGATTAATAAAGGAATTTGTAAAATTGGGGTTTATAATAGAAATGGAATTTATAAACTATGTTTATAAATTTGAAATCCATCGAATTTGATAAATTGAAATATGGGAATTTGTTAAGTGGGCTATATTCACTATTTTGAATATTGAATAGATTATTAAATAGAATGGGTTTGTTTTTGGGAAAGGAATGTTTTAAATGGAATTTAAAACGAATTAAAGGTGTTTTAAAATGTATTGAGTATTGAAAACATAGATTTCAACATTGATTGTTGAAATAGACGTTTTCGAGAAACAGAAGGGGATAATTTGTATAGTGTTGGATTTATATATCTATTTTTTTTTTTTTTTATTTCAAATCCATATACTAGTGTTTTTGGGTTGTCGTAACGATGTTTTACGCAACATTCGTTTTTAACCCAAATAAATGTGAATAAAGGAATGTTTTCTTAAAGAGAATGGAATAAATACTTAACTGTGATTTAAGTATATGGGATATTTTCAAATCGTTGAAAATAAATAAATTTGTGAATTACTTATTTTTAAAATAAGCATGGGAATGGTTTTCTAATATGAAATGGAACGGTTTTTGTGAATTCACCTTTAAGGTAATTGAAAGCAAATAACTTGAAATCGATTTGGGAATCGTATGCTAGTAGATGCTTGGAATTTAAATCCACTTTGGAATTTATATATATGAAGGGAAATTTGTTTAAAAATAAATGTTGATTTATTCTTAAATGTGAAAATATAATTTACGAATTTGGAACGTAAGTAAAATAAATCGGTAAAGATTTATTTGGTGGTTTGAAATTTGTTTCAAAAGGTATATACGGTTAAGGTGATTTGAAATTAGTTTTCAAATGGTTAAGGTGATTTGAAATTGGTTTGCAAATGGTTAATGTAATTTGAAAATTGGTTTTCAAATGGTAAAGGTAAATTGAAAATTGGTTTTTCAATTGGTTAAGTGTGGAAAATTTTATCGTGAAGTGGTTTTGGTAAAACAAATAACTGGGGCAATTATTTGTAAATGGTGTATATATATATATATATCTTGTAAAGATATTTTGGGACTTAATAATTTTGGAAAAATTATTTGGAATCTGATGATGTGGCGCATCTTTATTGATAGTTAAATAACCGACTATCAATATTTACCCTTGGATGGTATTGATTGTGTTTGTTTGGAATTGAATGCACACTTATTTTTTTAAAATAAGCGCTCGCTATTCGGTTTAGCCGGGAGAGGACCTTTGTGTCATATATCCCATTCCGAATATGCGATACGTCGTTTGGATCGCATTTGAAGACCGGTGTTGAAGACCGGGTATTTGTGAAAACGATAGGATGACCTATCGATTGTCTCCGCATCGTTAGCTACGATATGGAGATTTCCTTTGTGATGGGAAATTTTATCGGGATTGTGAATACCCGGATTGCAAGGGCTTTTTTGGAAGTGCCTTCGGTTCTGTTCGAACCCGGAACAGACTTGTATGGTTACGTGTCTGACATTACATTTTGAGAGATAGAGCAGATTTCTTTCAAATACATTTCTGTTGGTGGCGGAGAATTTATTCTCTTAGCTTAACACCCTTCTCTGAGACGTACGAGCTCAGAGGTTATGTAGTTGAAGGTTATCAGCGATATTTCCCAATCTGGTAATGTGGCATGCTGAGTGCTGCTGTGTGATGATCATTGGTTGATCGTTTGGATATGATCATTTGTTTGATCATTTATCTTTGTGATTATTGCTTTGGTCATCTGTGGACCCAAAGCATGGCTTTGTTACACAAAGCGTAGCTTTGTGGACGAGACTTCGTCAGGACCTCACTCCCCGGAAATGGTCGAAACAGGAATATGCGGCAAGGTTATGAGGGTCGCGCCCTTTAGGGTATGTCATTTCCTTCTGGAAAAGGGTGGTATCATGGTATGGAGCCCAGATATTTACTCATGTGGAAACACTATATATATATTTCTGTGTGGTGTTGTTGGTATCGAGCGCTCGGATAAAGGTCCCAAAGGACCGGGGGATGACATATTCGTGTAGTAGTTACCTAGTTACAGAGGTAACCCGGCCTTGTGTTGGCAGAGATCTAACCGTAACGTTAGTTCTCGGGACGTCCCGCCAGAGGCGATCCCATGTGGCAGTAGGAAGTTCCTTAGCCTGACCATTTGTTGGAAATCCAATCAAAACAATACGCGCCTTGTACGGTTTTAGTTGTAGAACCTGCCATTTAACATGGCAGCTATAGTAGGCATAGTATCATGGTACCTATGCTGGCTAGGATTTATATTATACTTTCGAAATATTTTCCACTATGCACTAGTAATAATATCAAAGAATTTTTCTCGTAGTAAGCATGTTTGACTATCATAAGGAGAAATCTCCCCCATGTGTGCGTTTGCATTGTGTGTGTGCCGGGAGGCCTTATGGTAGTTTCATTTTCCAAAAAGCATTGCGGATTTCAAAATTTAAACTTTCTTGTTGCGTGTTTAAAGATAAACTGTTTTGAGTTCTCACACCAGTCCCATGACTGACCTGGAGTTTATTGTTCCTTTCCTAAACTCTGGGTGCCCACTATTTTCCACACGGGCAGTCTAGAGTTAGGTTGTCAGGTTATTCTGGATTCGGGAGTTGCTGTGCAGATGTTGGAGGCGAGCTTGGATAGCGTAGTCTATTATCTATTGTATATAGTATTCTTTCCGCTGTTTTATTGTTGTACACTCTGATGATATGATGTATTGTGATGTATGTATAAAATGTATAGTTCTTTTGTTTTAATGAATATTCATTTATCTATTATATGTTGTTCCGCTGCGACTGTGAGATTCTGTTATTGTTTCTCGTTCTGTTACTTGATTTTCTGTTTTCTCTTCTCTTTCTTTTCTTTCTTCTTCTACCTCTTTCTTCTTCTAAAACCCTAACGGTTCGATTTTTCGGCAACGAAAAATCGCGATCGTTACAGAATATATAGATGTTATCCATTCTTAAATGTTTATTTTCTTATATAAGATAAAATGATGTGATTGATATTTATTGGACATCGATTTAATTGTTTTATAATTATATTTATTTACATAATTTATTTTTTAGTTTGCATGTTAAGTTTCTCCCATACATACATTGATCTGTTGTAATTGAAGTAATGTTTTATTTGGGATTTGAAAATATAAATTATCATGTCATAAAGGATGTTAACTTGTTTAAGGAAAATGTTTTTGAATGCATTGTTTATTTAAAAGATATAAATATATAACATTTGGAAAATAAATTATTACGATTAATTAAGAATTTTCAAAATTATAGTTTATGAAATTGTGTGTGTGTATGTATTTATAATTACTTATGAATTATTAACTTGAGTTATACACACACACACACACATACTATTATGTTTGAGTTTTTTGAGTTTCCCGATTCCTCATCTTCTTTATATGGATTTTGATGACTATGAGTGATTCACCGTTGATATTGATTTGACGATGAATTTAACATGATACGATGATGACATCTTTGATTTGATTTTTTATATTCAATTCTATGTGACGAGAAATCTGATTAAACGGAGCTAAAATATCATTCGGGATGGGACATTCGGTAATATTTTCCTGATTATTCTTCAGACTCGTTATATAGAATACTGGATGGATTGAGTGTAATTTATAAGCAATGAATAAATGTATAAGTGTCACACAATGGTATGGGATGCTGTTGTGATATTTATTTGGTTATTCGTGGTAAGTAGATAACAATCACATGACGGAAATAGAGTGGATAGTGTGTGGTGATACATGCAGTGGTATATGGCTATATGTCTATATGTAGTGAGTATGGCTCCGTGCCAAATATTAATCATGACTTCGTGTCTATATGTATTAGTTCTACATGCCACTTTTATGATGTACTCCTATTATGTTTATTGGAGAGGAGCAGATGACTAGAATTCACCCTAGCGGCCTGATCATGGGGTCGCTCCCCAAATCCATGACACTTTATATCTATATAGTTTCATGCTAATCCTATGCGTTTGCCTGTAAGTCACCTAGGCCAGTAATCTGTTAACTATAGCTTTGTGGTAAGGGGAAATTGGAGTGCTACGACTGATTAGTCCTCGCATTGACGAGCATACCTGTGGATGTCACGATGACTGTGGACTAACAAAAGACTATTGAGACTCCATGTCTCTGGAGCTTGCTTTCATTCTATCAGTCTCCCTTCGGGTATTGACGGAGTAGTAGATTGGCATATCTGATTGATACACCACACCATGGTATTGATATTGGCCAGATGCCACATATTATTATATATAGATGACTTTACTTGAGACTTTGTATTTTAGACAGTTATTCCCCATCATTATACTTTCTAGCAGTATATATATAAGGAGACGAGATTATACCTAAGATATATATCCAATGTATAGTGGATTCTTAGTATTTGTTAGGCAGCCTATCCTATTTTATTTTTATTGATGATTTTTATAGAGATTGAGAGTTATATTTGGGCAACGCTTAGTGCTAGCCTGATTATACTTAGTGATATCTTCTCTGGTGATATATTTGGTTTTGATGAAGTTTTTATGGATATGTATGATTCAAATATTTGTGTTAATTTTGTGATGTCTGATCTGATATGTTTCTACATGGGCGATGACATTTTTTTGATATAAGACTTGATGTTTCACATGGTTTGAGATATTTGGATTATGTGATGCCATGATGATTTTTCATACCATTATATACATTTTATACATTTTATGCATACATTACCATAGTTATGTACATCTTTTGACACGTCGCCTTATGATTTAATTATCATGTTAGTGTTCTTATATTATTATTTCATGTTTATATTGTGTACCATTCTTATATCCTTTGATTAGACATAGTCTGACTCGTATGTTATGTTATAATACTCGGGTCTGTTCGAGACATTTCAAGAACAGGGAAAACATGACCATCTTGTGATTTATTGAGCTTAGAGGGGACATATATTAGGATGTTGTATGTTAATTATATGACATTAATTCACTGTACATGTATGATACTTTACCGTATATTGATTACGTGTCTTATTTTATCGAGGGAGTTGACATTGAAATATTTATATCTAAATTGTATAATACATTATATACTATAATACAAATTATTGCTACGATTGACTCTATGTTCTCTGTTGTTCATTGCATATTTTGTATTGTTCTATCTTGGAGGCACATGTGTTTATTGTTTTGTACTGATACCGTGTATTTGTAAAAGAGATATTTATTTGATGTTTTAGTATGTACAAGTATTAGTCGAGGAGAATATTCACGTATGTACTCCATATAGCTTCGTTCTTCATATTATCTGACGGTTTTATCTTTGTAATACTCTTGGATAGTATGGGTATAGGGGTTCGGTGTTTCAAACGGCATAATAATTGAGTTTATACAAAGTGGAAATAAACTCAAATGACTGTCTCATCATAATAAGAAAATACAACCAAGGCTCCTTGGTGGAACATAGTGGAAAAAACATAATAATAATCCATATATAATATGAGTAGGCTCCATCTGGTTCGTCCTCTGCACAGCTACTTCGTCTTACGTAGACTTGCTATCTAGTTTAGTTATTTAAAAGTACCCAAGATAATAAAAAGTAAAGCATAAAATCTCGATCAAACAACTATCTAGTGTGAAGGATAAATGAATCTCAAAATACTATACAAGTCGGCATAGTAAGGAATTAGGGTATATGACATGTCCTTGCAACCAAAGAGTTAGCACATAACAAATATGGTATGTTACTCTGCAACATCATAAAGTGTACTAAAGCCCAAGTGCAATGATAGGCGTTTAAGTATCTCTATCCATAATACCTGCCTCGAGTGACACCCCTAGAATGATAGACTATGGGAGAAAGCAATCAAAACAAACATAACATCCATCAATAATCATCACTATCACCCATTATGCTATGGATGTATGATAACTCTTACAACCTTTCACTTGTTAGGGATTAATGGAAATCCTGGTTTTCAGTGTACTCTCTTTAGCCTGAAGCTGATTTTAGACCCCTTCTATAGGTCCAAGGTATACATATCCATTCCATCGATCTGAGGTAGCCAAATAAAGTACCCACGAGTGCACTCACAAAACCCTCGCTTTTGAGTACATCGAAAAACACTCGAAGTATTAACAATCCCTTCGCATGCATATCTGAGCTCTTTTATTGCTCCATCTAATTTTTATTATTTTAAAGGAATCATTTCATATTGCTTCACTCCACGATAGAACCATTCAACATTATATCCACAGATTACCCTTCTTGGAACCCATCCTTTCTGGGCAATCATTCTCATGACTCCTTTAAACATCGAACCACCATCTTTAGAACCAACTTCAGTCATCATCGAATTGCGATCACCTAAGTCTTAAAGCTATCATTATGCTACTTCATCGCCCTCAATCCCCAAGTGAACCATCAACCACTTTAGCACGACCTACAAAACTGTTGCACTTCCCCATGGAAGCTCCAACCACTCTGCTCACCAAAATTCAAGTCGGTACCATCCACAAGTGATCGGTACCGAGACCTACTGTAACACCCCGTAAAATTAACCATAAATAAATTGGATAAATTAAATTATATAATATAGAGGTAAAAATGGAAATTTTTGCGTAAGTTGGAATTTGGCCACGAAAGTTATGCCATTGCATTCATAACGAAATTCTGTCCAATTCCATACATAATATGTTGAAAACGGAGCTCAAACAGAAAAGTTATGGACATTTGAATTTTTCTGGTCTAAAATAATTTAAATCGAATTAAAATACTTATGAATTATTAATTTGAAATTTTGAAATTCAAAAGTCAATAGTAATTAGACTTGGGGCTTAAGTAAACGTTAAAATCAACGTTAACATTAAATATTTATTACGGAATATAATAAATTAAACAATGGCTAAAAATCAACATTCCTAAAATAAATAGGTCGATCAACCCCTTAAACTTGACCGGTTCAACCTTTAGTGGTTGACCGGTGGTAGAGCGTAGTCGATTACTTATTGAGAATGGCAGTTGCGGTTTTGGCATTTTGAACATTCTAGATTTAATTATTTAGATCCATTTGTTCTGCCACTTTCTCACCACCCATACTTTTATTCATATAATATTCTGGGAACATAAGCGAAGTTCTGCCAGTTCGTCTCTTTAAAGATTCAGAAAACTCCATTAGGATTTCAAGTAAGAATTCCTATAGATCTATCATTGTTTATTATTTATTTTCTCAACTTTTTCTTCTCCAAACCTTTAATTCTTTAAACCTAATATATTCAAATTCTTTTGCAGTATATATGTATCAAAAAGAAGAGACCTGAAAAGAGAATGTCAAAGGTGTATTAAATCCAAAGGAGGTAATGAAAGTGTGCTATGGATCGTGTAATATGGATATATGATAATGCAGAGTGTAGTGATAATAACTATACTGTAAATAGTGCGGAATATAAAGTAGTATTAATAAAAATGACACCAAAGATTTTTATACTGGTTCGGGGCTTCATCCTACGTCCAGTCCCAGACTCCTTCTAGAATTTCACTAAAACAACAACTCTCACTTAACTCGGAGGAACGGGTCTATACAACCCCTGAGCAGGAGAACAATGGCCTGAGCAGCGGAACATGATTTTGCCTCAGCAGTCGAAGAGGACTTCACACGTCTGAGCAGCAGAATAGGACTTCAACAAATATAAAATATTGTTTGACTTTTTGTGCTCTGATAACATGGACAAGTCTGTTTATAGTGCACCCTTCCTATGATCTCCTCGAGTATAAATATATATTTGAAGTTTATGAAGAATAGAAAGGAATAATATTTCTTAGATTATGCTAATGCAGAATATTTGAGAGTAATATTGCAAGTATATTCAAGAGAGCTAGATAAGAAAGATAAGAAAATTCAGTGATTTGGAATCATGTTAGAATATGTATTTATAGATGTTAAAAAGCAGCGACTATTGATGAAGCGTTTCGGTTGAAGTGTTGCGTCCAAATCCCTTTGTAGAGATTCGTAACTCTTCACAAATGGTCGTGTCTTTTCAGGAAAATATAGCTGTTATAAAAATTCCGTCAACTGAACCTCTGGGTTAGTCGACTGGATATTCAAATGAATTTTAAATATATATTTGTTTATTTGTGCATCTGTGCATGTTGTACAGAAATTGTGAGGTCAGTCGACTGACCTACCAGGTCAGTCGATTGACCTGGTAATTTCTATGAAATTTGCATAGTTTCCACAGGTTTATATATATATATATGATATATGATTCTAAAGAAAAACTTTGAGAATATATATATATATATATATTATATGCTTACGTATATATAAATCATTTGAAAATAAGAAGATTATATATAAGCTAATATATATGTAAACGAGGAGAGATCTTAACAAAATTGACTTAAGACTCCAAACAAGATAATATAAAAATTGATACATCAATTTTGATGTCTTGTCTCCATGTAGTATATATTTTCTTTTTATCGTAACAGTCGTCAAATCTGTATGTTGTAGTGATAGCTTTGTGTCATGAATCAAAACCAAGTCTTAACATTCTCCCTCTTTTTGATTGATGAAAACCATAAATAGATATATATTTTGACTGTATATAATATAAATACTTACTCCTCCTGGATCTTTGACGATCTGTATCCTGCATTCTTAATGTTAGTGATAAATTTTCGCCCCCTTTATCATCGATGAAAAGGAATAAAGAGCATGAATAATAGTATGATGTATTCATAGATATTAAAAGAAAACGAGCATTCATACCTTACAATATCACAACAAGAGTTTTGAAATAATACGAAAACATTGGCTAATTAGTACAAGCCATCATGTCGTGAAATTAAAGATTAATGTTTTTAGAGCATAAGAGAAGCAACAACTTACTCTATTATAAGCTTACCTCTATTACCATGAGAACTTTGATCACCACTATCGCCTCCATTTCTACCGTTGTCGCTGCTACTCGCTTGACAATCGGAAGAGGAAGACCAAGTGAAGATGGGTTGTTTACTCGGATCACTAGTGTAGCCGTGGAAGTGCCGGATGAACACGAGATCGCTTGCCATAACTTTGTGAAAAATCCTTTACTTTATCAAGCTTTTTGTCAAATTAGTGATATGGGATCGAAGAATTTTTTGGTTACGGCATGTCATGGAAATAGATTCATGTGGAGGAAGGCCCGGATTAGGAATCATAATTTCGTCTTGTTGACAAATAGTTGACCTTTGGTGAGTTGGACGGTGAGATGCTTCGCCTTGTTGTTGTGATGGTTGATCTTAAGGTAATTGGCGTTGAGTCCATTCTTCAAAAGAAATGATAGGAGGAGGTCGAGCAACCGATAATTTCATTAAAACTAGAGTACGGGAGTTTAAGTAGCCAACGGTAGAAGCCGGTGAGTTGGGTTACAGAATCTCACATTCTTTAAGTGAGCACATAATGTACTCACCGTAGCATATGACATTCATTCAACCATTGTTGAAGCTTAAGAACTCATCAAGAATTAACCGGAGCTAATTGACTTTGATGTTTCCAAAAATGGAAAATAAGGCTGTGAAATTATGTTCATCAACGAATTCATAACTTCCGGTTCTCGGAGTTATGGTTTTTCATTAATGCATAGTGCATAATCCTAGATTCAGGCCTTAATGACATAGATTTGAGTTGACACATATCATCTTCCAAAAGTAAATGACTAATACGATCACGAACAACCATATCACAATCAACATTACTTAATTTTATTCCATCATTTTCAAATTTTAAAATGTGAGCCATTCGATCTAACGAGAAAAATACCTGTTTTCCACAAACCAAAACTCCATACACAATTATCCTGGTTTTGAATGTTTTGGTGACTAAAATTAAGATTGGCATAAAATAGCTTGACCATAATTTGGTTTATTTTATGCTTGTTTTCATCAATATTGAACAAAGACTCCAAATTTCTACACGAGCCAATTCTTGTATATGATAAGGTGAAAAATAGGCAAATTTCACAAACGAACTTTCAAAAATACGAGAATCTTGCATTCTTCTCCATCGTCTAACCGCGGTATCGTCGAAGAGCCATTGTTGGATTTGGTCATTGGAAGGAGATTGGAAAGACGAAGATGCTTGTCCTTTTCTTTGTAGAGCCATTGAATTTGAGTGTTTGGATGTAAAAGTTTTGTTTTTAAAGATCTAGGGTTTTAGTAGAGTTGAAAAATCTGAAATGAGAGTGAAGAGTAAAGGGAAAATTGAAGATTAAAAGGTGAGAATGGGTGGGTAGGAGCAGTAAATTGGCTTAGATCTACAAATCAGTCGACTGAATCAGGTATTCAGTCGGCTGAACCTGAATTTCAAATATTTTCAAACTTCTGGTTCATTCAACTGAAGGCCTGATTCAGTTGATTGAATTTGGGTCAGTAAAAATTAAACTTCTGGTCCAGTCGACTGATCACTATGATAGTCAACTGAATCTGGTGTAATAATTTTTTTATCCCAGTATCATTCGACTGATCAACTGGTCCAGTTGATTGACTTGTATAAATTTTCCCAATAAGCCTGTTGTTGTGTAATGTTATATATATTCATACTGATGAAGCTATAAATTTATTTATCTGAATATTAGAACCAACATTTGTGTTGTGAAAATATGAAGGAAAAGAAATGATTATTTCATTAATTAAAAAATATGTACAAAATTTGTTAAATTATTCGAAAAACAAAATATAATAAACAATTACTCTTATTTTGAAGGACTAAGAGTTTTGTAGCTCTGTAGCTGTTTGCGTCGAACATTGGATGCTTCATTCTGATCCCATGAGTTTGGTGAGACCGGTGGTCGTGGAGGGGATGAAGTAGAAGGCCGACAAATAGGCGAACGACTTGTTCGTCTATTGGATAGAATGAAGCACGATAGAATTTCATGGCAATGTGTTCTATAATACTTAGACGTCTCGAATTGATTTTCTGCTCGTAATACATTTCGCGCTGAAGCGTCAACGACTCTTATTGATAGTGATGCAAATCACTTTTTTTTGTTTAGTAGTTGGAGAGACGTCAAACATCATCTTCTTTCCTTTCTTTTTCTCCAAAGTGTATTCGGTATGATAGTGAGAAGTAGAAGGCGGTGTAGAATAATGGAGGGGTGTTTTTGGTGATTCGGAAGTGGTTATGATTTCAATGGAGTGAGTTGATTGTAAAGATTTTGAAATTATGGTAAGACTTTGTATTTTTGTTAGCAGAGAATAAGTATGCCTATTTATAGATTATAGTTGAGAGTAAAAAAGATAAAATGAATGGATTATATTGATTTTAGCTATAACAAATTTGTTAGTTATAGTTGCTATTTTGGTGATTTTCTGTTATTATGATTTATCTATGTAAATGTAATATGCCGAAAACACACACACACACACATATGTTAATATTATACACAATTTAGAGTATAGTTGTAAACATATAAGAAAACCACGAACTGGACTGTAATGAAAATAATCAATAGCTAAGGTGGTTTAGACATTTGGATTATTCACAATTGGTCATAGATTCGAGTCTGAGCATGGTCAGAAAAATGATTTTTTTTTTCAAAATTTTTATTTTTGAGTTTTATTCTAAAATTTCGTATTTTATTATTATATATCTTTAATTGACATTATACCGAGTTCTCGACATAGTTTTATAAATATGTTTTCTAACAATGGTTTAGTAAATATATTAGCTAATTAATTTTCAGATACAACGTAAACTAAATTTATCACATCTTTTTCTATATTGTCGCATAGAAAATGATGTCTAATATGTATGTGTTTAGTTCTATAATGATTTACTGGATTTTTAGATAGATTTATTGCACTGGAATTATCAAAGTAAATTGTTGATTTTGACATATTAACTCTGAAATCTTTGAGTGTCCATTGCATATAAATTACTTGTGCACAAGCTAATGCTACAGATATATATTCTGCTTTACAAGTTGATAGTGAGATACAATTTTGTTTCTTGCTAAACTACGATATTAATGATTTACCAATGAAGCAACATGTACCGCTTGTAGTTTTTCTATCCGTTCGTGATCCTCTGAAATCAGCATCACTATATGATACTAACTCGAACGAGCAATCTTTTGGATAGAAATGTCCGAAATCTTTAGTATTACTAAGATAATATAGTATTGTTTTACGGCTCGTAAGTGTGATTCTTTTAGGTCAGCTTGAAATCTTTCACATAGACATACACTCATCATTATATCTGGTCGACTCGCTCTTAGGTATAGTAATGATCATATCATACCACGATATAGTTTTTGGTCTACACTCTTACCGTTTTCATCTTTATCAAGATGTGCTGTTGTGCTTATAGGTGTCGGTTTGGCAGAAGTGTTTTCCATTCCGAATCGTTTGGTAAGATTATTACAGTATTTTTCTTGAGTTATAAATATTCCATTTGAAACTTGTTTTATTCGAAGACCTAGAAAATACGACAATTCTCCCATATGGGAACATTTCGAATTCTCTAGTCATTATTTCAGAAAATTCGTTACATAATTTATTACTAGTTGAATCAAATATAACGTCGTCTAGATATATTTAAACTATTAAAATATCTTTTAATGTTTTATAAATAAAGTCTGATCTACTTTTCCTCTTTCGAATCCTGATTCAATTAAATTGCTTTTAAGGCGTTCATAATAGGCACGTGGTGCTTTTTTTAAACCAGATAAAGCTTTCTTAGGTTCATAGACATGATCTGGATATTTTTCATGAACAAATAAAGAGGGTTGTTCAACAAAAACATTTTCTTTAATATAACCATTTAAAAATGCACTTTTAACATCCATTTGGTAGAGTTTAAAGTTATTAAAACACGCGTAAACCAATAAGATTCATACTACTTATAGACTAGCGACTGGAGAAAACGTTTCTTTGTAGTCTATTCCTTCTTCTTGGTTATACCCTTGTGCTACTAATCTCGCTTTGTTTCTAGTTATATTTATAATTCATCTGCTTTATTTTTATAAACCCATTTAGTTCTTGTAATAGTCTGATCGGTCGGTCTGGGTACTAGTTTCCAAACTTCATTTTGTTCAAATTGATTCGGTTCTTCTTGCATAAAAATAATCCAATTTTCATCAGATGATGCTTCCTTAGTATTCTTAGGTTCTATAGTAGAAAGAAAAGCTACATGACCCATTAAATTTAGTTGATTTCTAGTTCGAACATTTGAATTTATTTCTCCAATTATATTTTCTGTAGGATGATTTTGTAAGATTTTTCGAGGAGATCTCATTGTATTAGTAATATTTCTATTTTCTGAATTATTAACAATGTTTTCATCTTCTCTAGAATTATAAACAATATTTTCATCTTCTCTTAAATTGCTTATTTCTATGTTCGTGTTATTATCATGTAAATCATCGTCATCGTTTGAATTTGAAATATGTTTAGAGTTTTCATCAAAAGATATATGGAGTGTTTCTTCAAACTGTATTAGTTCATTTATTGAAAATTCGATAAGCTTTGCTTCGATTCGAATATCCAAGAAATATACCTTTATCACATTTTGAATCAAAATTTCCAAGCCGATCTTTGGTATTTAATACAAAACATTTTGATCCAAATATTTTAAAATAAGATATGTTTGATTTTCTACCGTTAAAAAGTTCGTAAAGTGTATTCTTAGTGAGGGGTCTAATAGAAACACGATTCAATACATAACAGGCCGTTGAAACGGCTTCTGCCCAGAAACGTTTTGGTAATGTGCTTACGTTTAGTAAGGTTCTAGTGCATTCTTGTAGAGTTTGATTCTTTCATTCTACAACTCCATTTTGTTATGGAGTTCTAGGAAACGAAAAGTTATGAAATATTCCTTTCTTTTTACAATAGTTATCAAATAGTTCGTTTTCAAATTCACCTCCGTGATCGCTTCCATTATTTTTAATTTTAGTACCTTTTTAAATTTGAATTTTTTTAACAAATGTTTGGAAATTCTCAAAAGTATCACTTTTTTTCTTCATAAAGATAGTCCACGTATATCTAGAACAATCATCAACTATTACAAATACGTATTTATTATGATTTATGGATTGTACTTGGGTTGGTCCAAATAAATCCATATGAAGTAATTCAAGTGGTTATAATGTCGAAATGACTTTCTTTGATTAAAACGAAGATTTAGTTAGTTTACCTAATTGACATGCATCACATGTATTATTAACTTTAAAACTCAACTTTGGTAATCCTTTTATAAGATTATTTGTAGAAATTTTATTTATAGTTCTAAAATTGATATGACAGAATCGCTTGTGCCATAGCCAGAGATCATTTTCTTTGGCTATTAAACACAGATCTGAGTTATGATTTACTTTCATATTCAAAACATAAATGTTTTTATCTCTTTCTCCTTCGAAAATAAGATTCTGATTTTGATCGAAGATACTACATTTATTTCTAGAGAATGATATTTTAAAACCTTTATTGCATAATTGACTTATACTTTAAAGATTATGTTTTAGATTCTTAACTAATAAAGCGTATATAATAAGAGGTAAATTAGACATACCATAATTGCTCACATCTCGTTTGCCGACGATATATCCCTTGGAATTATTTCCAAAAGTGACAGAACCTCCGTCTGACTATGTAATGTTTGTCAGCATATCTTTGTCTCCTGTCATGTGTTTTGAGCAACCGCTGTCGAGTATCCATTTTACTCTCTTCTTGAGCGGTACCTGTAAAAAATATGAGATGACGTTGGTACCCACCTTTTTAATAGGGTCCTAAGAGTTAGATCTTAGGAAACCAAACCCAAGTGGATTTAGTATCCCTTTTATAGATATAATTCTTATTATTAAGAATGTTTTCTATGAATGATCTAATATACTTATTCCTTATTAACTTGTTATTTGTTTTAGGAACCCGTATATTGATAGTTTTAGAAACTAATCTTTTTGAAGATATGGGTGTTTTATTAGACTTAACATTGTTTAAATTACTAGATTGTGAATTCTTGACTTTCTTCTTATAACCTAATCTGTTTTTGTTGTAAGCAGGTTGTGAATTTTCAATAATTGTAGATAAATTTTCTCCGCCTTTATTAAATTTGAAACATTTTTAGCGATTCCTTCTAGTTTGGTCTTTAGACTTGAATTTTCTATTTCTACCATTTTAATATTAGTTTTCATATCATGATTTTCAGAAACAAGAACATCATTCTTTTCCTTTTGAGTCTCAATTTCTTGGCTCAATAATATCAGTTGAGAACTAACATTTGAAAGCGATTCTTGAGTTTTCTCAAGTTCTTCTTCCAATATTTTCTTCTCGTCTTTAAGCATATCTATTTCGAATTCTGGCTTGTTCTGATTTTCAACAGCCTCTTTATATTTTCTTTTGAGACTTTTTAAAGTATCTAACAATTCTAAGTTTATCTCTATCATATCATCAAAAGTTAAAACACTAACCTCATTATCTTTGGCCATAAAGCATACGTTGGCTTGTTCATTATCGCTGTCACTCTCACTTTCAGAGGAGAAAGTGGAGTCTGAATCATCCTATGTAACTGAGAAAGCTTTACTTCTGAATTTGTCCTTCCTTTTATTGTGATATTCTTTCTCTCTATCCGAACAGTCCTTCTGTATATTCCTCTTTTTGTGACAGTTAAAACACTCCAGAACTGATGAAGACGGTGATTTATTGTCATTTGAGCTTCTCTTGCCATTACTACTATTTCCTTTTCTACACTTTTAAAAATTTCTTGAAGTTTTTGGCAATAAAGGCTAGATTGTCCTTGTCTGAATCTGATTCTTCTTGTTCTGCATAGAATGCTATATTCTTTTTCTCTTGAGCTTGAACTTGTTTAGCCTGTAAATTTACTTCATAGGACATTAGATTTCCTATTAAATCTTCCGAAGTTATTTTGGAAATATCGTTCGCTTCTTCAATAGCGAGAACTTTTCTTTCCCATTCTTCCGTTAAAGAGTTAAGGATTTTGGATACAATATCAAAATCTGAATATTTTTCTCCTTGTCGTATTAATGAATTGTAGATATCCTGAAATCTTGAATATATACCATTTACAGATTCATTGTCCTTCATCCTAAAGTTTTGAAACTGACTTTTGAGCATGAATATTTTGCTTTGTTTGACCTTGTTAGTTCCTTCATGTGTAACTTTGAGTGTACGCCATATTTCATATGCAGTGTTGCACATGCTAACATAATTAAACTCATTTTTATCTAAGACACAAAACAACATATTCATGGCTTTTGCATTTGCTGCGACATCTAGTTTCTATGTATTTGTCCAAGTAGAATACTCTTCAGTAGGAATAATATATTCTATCTGAGTTACATTTTATGAATCAAAACCATTTGCTTGCATATATATTCACATTCATGTGGCCCAATAGTTATAATTCATGCCATTAAATAGCGATGGACATGCAGTGGATTGCCCTTCAATGAAGCTACTGTTAATGCTAGTGCTAGTGTTAGTTTCCATATTATTAGATTATCGGATAGCCGTGTTACGGTTATATGATGACCTTGCTTTGATACCAAATGAAAGTGTGCTATGGATCGTGTAATATGGATATATAATAATACAGAGTGTAGTGATGATAGCTATACAGTAAATAGTGCGGAATATAAAAGCAGTATTAATAAAAATGACACCAGAGATTTTTATACTGGTTCGAAGCTTCGTCCTACGTCTAGTCCCAGACCCATTTTGGAATTTCACTAAAACAACAACTCTCACTTAACCCGAAGGAACAGGTCTATACAACCCCTGAGCAGCAGAACAGGGACCTGAGCAGTGGAACAGGATTTCACCTTAGCAGTCGAAGAGGACTTCACACACCTGAGCAGCAGAATATGACTTCAACAAATACAAAAGATTGTTTGACTTTTTGTGTTTTGATAACACAAATAAGTCTGTTTATAGTACACCCTTCCTATGATCTTCTCCTCGAGTATAAAAATATATTTGAAGTTTATGAAGAATAGAAAGGAATAATAATTCTTAGAATACGCTAATGTAGAATATTTGAGAGTATTATTGCAAGTATATTGAAGAGAGTTAGATAAGAAAAATAAAAAAATTCAGTGATTTGGAATCATGTTAGAATATGTATTTATAGATGTTAAAAAGCAACGACCATTGACGAAGAGTTACGGTTGAAGTGCTACGTCCAAATCCCTTTATAGAGATTCGTAACTCTTCACAAATGGTCGTGTCTTTTCAGAAAAATATAGTTGTTATAAAAATTCAGTCAACTGAACCTCTTGGTCAGTCGACTGGATTTTCAAACGAATTTTAAATACATATATGTTTATTTTTGCACCTACGCATGTTGTATAGAAATTGCCAGGTCAGTCAACTGACTTACCAGGTCAGTCGACTGACTTAGTAATTTCCGTGCAATTTGCACAGTTTTCACAGGTTTATATATATATATATTATATGATTCTAAAGAAAAACTTTGATAATATATATATATATATATATATATATTATATGCTTATATATGTATAAATCATTTGAAAATAAGAAGATTATATATATAAGCTAATATATACGTAAATAAGGAGAGATCATGTAGTTTATATTCTCTTTTTGTCGTAACAGTCGTCAAATTTGTATGTTGTAGTGATAGCTTTGTGTCATGAATCAAAACCAAGTCTCAACAGGTAAAGCTAAACTATACTGTGAATGGAAACCTTTGCTTTTCTATTTTATTAGTTGATTAGTGTAATTTGGGTTTGAATATGCTTTAGTGGGTTTTAGTTTGCGACAACATCACATTATAAACTCCTAAAACTTCTTCATCATGAAATGTCAATTCTATATTGAAATCTCAAATTGTTATTGTCAAAATAATGAAAATTGCGTAGATTTGCAGTATACATAATTTTACCCTCTATTCCACTCTTTTTTATGTTTATTTGAATTTGGTTAAAGGATTTTGATTAAGGAATAGTGTGCAAGGTATGAATTTTATTCGTAATTTGCACTGATTATTTCCAAGAATTAAGTAAAAATTCCTTTGTTTATTTTTGTGTGAAAAAGAAGTTGAATAGAGTGCAAAAATTAGAATTGTAAGTTTTTACTATCAATATTCCACTATTTTAATGTAATAAGGTTAGTTTAAACCTTAATTGTGTACTAGTTATTGATTAGAACTTTTGGTAAGAATATTAATATTTGGGTATTTTTGATAACTTGGTATGAGACTTGTACAGTTCTTTTAAGAGTTGACATTTAAACACTAGTTTAAGGTGCAAACTCTGCAAGGTTAGAAATTACTAGGTGCGTGAGCATATGCTTATTTATATATTTTTGTAATTAACGTATAATTATAACATATAATTGCATAGTTACTAATTCTATTAAATCTCCCTTAGGAAGGTAATAAATGTCAAAGCCGGAATAATGGAGATTTATTATAAGGCCATAATTTTGGAAATGGTGAGGTGAGGTAATATATGTTGAGTGTGAGATAGGTTATGAGTAAGTTATAGGAATGCAAGGCCAGTCAAAAGAAAACGAAAGTCTTCCCAGCTAATTTGGCTACAAGCATTGTGGCTTTTGGCTGATGTGAGTCATCAACTATAAGAAGTAATTATGCTGATGCGAGGTTAGTTCCAAATTCTATACTGTAAATCTGCCCAGCTAATCTGGCTACAAGTACCTACGAATAGTCAGGATAATGTGAGACATCACCGTGGGGTATGGGTCATAATACAGATTACCTACTTCGTATATTGAAGGCATGAAGTGGTTATGTGAGGGTTCGCCTCTTCTCTATTTAGGAAGTAGTAAATGGTCGGGGTTATGGGTTAGGCATGATAGAGGATATCTCGAAAAATGACCTGCTTCAAGATGAAATATTAAGTAGCTGAAGAGATTTCGCTGTTGATATTTTAGTGTAACACCCTTAATTTTGATTAACAATATTCAGAAGATTTAATTAGATTTATTAAACATAATGATGTTGTAACAACCTAGAATTTTAGTCATTTGAATTTTGAATATTTAATTAATTTTAAATATTGAAAAATTAGTTTTATAAGTTAAATAACTTGAATTTCAAATATGGTGATTTATTTGATAATTTAATTGTTAAACTTAATATTTGGAATTTTTTAAATGATAGAATATTGAATTTAATATGAAGAAAATGATTTCATAAGTTGATTTAAAATTCTATTTGAATAAGGAAGATTGTAAACTTTTAAATTGGATCTAAAAGCAATTTAATTGATTTTAGAAATAGCTCTTCGGAGAACTATCTCGGATTTCTACGAAACCAGTTTCGTTGGATCCTTAATAGTGAATTATGATATGCCATCAAATATCGTGGCGATCGGACTTATCATTTGGTCGTAAGAGTTCAAAAAACATGGAAATTAATTTAAGCAATTTAAATTAATATAATTTAACCTTGAAAGTTAACTTCTGTATATCGTAGAATTAGTTCCCGGTATATATTCTGTTGTATTCAGAATAGGTGTATAAAATATAAAATGCCAAGCGGCACGCTTCATTTGGAGTTTGAAATTTTCACGGATGAATAATACCGTGAAAATTTTCTATATATGGACTTAAATTCTACCTTTGCGATCAAAACCCTAGCTAACTTCAGTTGCCTCCTTTTAAAAATTTAATGGCTAAAATTTAACCAATTTACTCCTTCGATTTTTCTCCATCCATACTCTTTCAAGCTTCGAGTTCAACTAGGAAGATGGAGCTCGACGTGGTCTACAAGATCAACGGATGGATCGTTTTTTGGCGAGGCGTGGTGGCACAAATCTTGGCTCGAACGCACGTGAGTTTTGGGTTCATTACGATTTCATTTGAGCGCACACGTGGTTGGTTGTTGGCAAGGTGGCGGCCAGTCGAGGAGGGCGCACAAGGTGCTGGTGGGTGATGGTGGTCATTCGAGGTAGTGGCGCATTCGATATCAAAATTATATATATAAAGTCGAGCTCGGCCTGGGTTGCATGAAGGAAGACAGAGAAAGAGGGAAAGCAAAGAAAGGTTTAATAATTTTAAACTTTACTTTAATTAAGTTAATTATAGTTTAATTATGTCATATGTTAATTAATTCATAATTTTCTCGTACGATGTCGGTTTCAAGCCCGACAAGTTGCATTGCATTCGTATCAGTGAGCACTATGCTATGGATTTAGATTGGAAGAATTTGGAGCTAGTAGGAATTTTGGGTTATATTGAATGACCGTTCGATTTTAATCCAAACCGGAACGTTTTGGCAACTATTAAAATCAAAATGAGTTAATCCCGACTTTTTGGTTAACAGAAAATATATTTTAGTCAATAAAAATTATTTATTGGATGTTTGGATATTTATTATCGATTGTTACTAACTATTTGGATAATTTACTAAACTATACTATAGGTTTGGATATATTCCTGCCCTTGGAGCTGATGAGACCCTATTACGTTCACGTGTAAGAGCGGATGGCCCACTGTATACGAATCCCACCTCAAAGCGGTTGATTTGTATTTTTATTATTATATACTGTATGTAATCCAAGGAGACATGTTAAAGGGATCCAGCAGGATTTCTCAGGCTATTGATTTTATTTTTCATATATATCGTGATATAGGATATGTTTGATGTTATATTGGATGACACGAACATGATTTCGCTTATTAATTCTTTGTAGCATTGGGCCTTGTATTTTTGTATTTTAAGATATCATAAAATAGTGATTAATTTAAAAAATGGATTTCCAAGTGATTTTGAAAATTATATATGTTTTAAATAATTAGTCTTGAATAATTGAAGGAGTAATTTATTTTAAAATCAAAGGTAAGATTTTTGGATATTATAATTTAATAGTTTTATGAAATATTTTTAAAATGGATTTTGAACAGTGAATAAAGATTTTTAAAATCTTGGAAAATAAGTCAGTCTTTTATAATGAAGGGATATATTATTAAAAATAAAATTGAAAATTTTTGATATAATATTTATTAATCATCTTTGTATAAAGTGACATATATGTGTATACGTATATATATTATAATTATTCATAAATATGGAATTTATAAATGGGATAATTTATAAGAGTGATATTTTTACAAGGAAGTGTAGATTTGTAAAATTGTATTTTGTATATAAAAAGCATGGATTTATAAACGTTGCTTATAAATTAAGGAAAACTTTATCACTGGATAAATTGGCAAATAAATCACAAAATTGTGGATTTATAATAGGATGTGGAATGAAATTTTAGAAAGTAATTGATTCTACTTTCGAAATTCAAGGTGTGGGTAAATTTAGGAACATTGCATGATATTTTATAAATTAAGAGGAGTTTACAAAGGAAATTTACACCCATGGAAGCAAGGTTAAAATTTATTGAGATTATTTTTTAAATGAGATTTATGAATAAGTGAGATTCATAAAGAAAATAAAGTAACAAATGGGATTCATAAATAAATGGATTTTATGAAAGGAAGATTTTATAAAATGGAAAGAGAGAAAATGACTAGGTTGAAGATTTAAGAACGGATTTTTATCAAGGAAATATATTTTGTTTTAAAGTTGGTTATTCATGTTAATATTGCTTAAAGTTATTTATAAATATTTAAATAATTTTGAAAAGTTAATTATTTAAATTATTAATATGGTTTGAAATTAATAATAATGATTATTAATAATATTTTGGTAATTTATCATTATTATTAGTATGGTAAAGTTAACGATTGTTTTATTCATAATGTTTTGAATTATTAATTATTATATTTTAAGAGCTTAAAAGTTAATAATTATTAGTTTTACGATGTTTATTATGAATAAACACTATTATATAATTATATTTTAAAGAAAGTGATTGGGACTTATTCATGATATTTTGAGATTCATAAATAGAGTTTTGTAATTGGACTTGGATTTTTAAAAGAGGAGCTTATAAAATGGTTTGAAGATTCAAAGGAAGATTATTTACAAGGTAAAGAGCTTTATAAATAGATGGATATTTATAAATGAATTTTAGAAATGAGTTTATAGATTTATAAAAAGAGTTTATAAATTATTGTATGGTTTTATAAAGGGTATATAAATGACTTGAGAAATAATTTATAGAAGGTTTTTAGAAAATTATAATGGAGTTTTTAAACGATTTTAGAATTTGATAAAAGGGAGATCATCCCCAGTTTTTGGTAAATATACTTATACCATTGAGATAGGTATATAGATATTTTCTAAGTATTGAAAATATAAATATTGTGAATATATCTTTGCAGAAGTATTTTAATACAAGCATTTACAAGGTAACTTTAATTAATGAAGATATTAATTAAGGAGGCAAGCGGTTGCTTATGTGATTAACCAATGTTGGATTTTCCTTGAAATAAATCATGATTTGAATGTGCGATTATTGATAGATAAATGACCGGCTATCAAATGCGGACCTAATGTAACTTTCAGCCATCTCTAATGATGTTGTACTGTGCGTGTAAGTCTTGTTTCGATCTTCTAGGAAACGATAAGGAAATCCATCCACTTACGGTTAGGAGGTGATCTCCATTCTTATCTTTGACTATTTATTTCCTAAAGGACTACGGTTGAGTTTATCGAAAAATGCCAAATCTTATTTCGAAGAGACTGGGATCAGATATGTTATCCGAAAACCACTTCGATCCAACTCAAGTGTTCGAAGCGAAGACATCTTGAAGATGATGGAATTGGAGACCAAGTTCTCAAACATTTCGTTCAGTCCAAGGGCGAACTTGAATGGATGAATGTTGGTATTTCAATGTTGCTTGGAGGGAAGCGTTAGCATTCTAAGTGGGAAGTGCTATATAAATTAGAACGTAGCTTCGAGCCTCACATGAAGAAAATGAATAAAGCAGGACATGCGACAGGGCTAAGTGGGTCGCAACCAAATAGGGTATGATCATCCAAATTCTAGAGCGATATTTATGTATGCTTGGGGATCCCATTGTGTGGTTGTTGATTGCAACCAAGGTGAGATCATATTCGGCTCTACTCGAGAAGGGGTAGTGCTAGTCCTAAGTAGCAGAGGTGCAACGTGTTGTAGCCCCCGTACATTTTATCTAGAGGTGTATGGATTCGGTGGGTGGTCCCTTACCCTTTTATAGTTGGAATCCATTTTCCAGTAGGAGCTTTCGGTTTTAATTGTAGAACCTAGTATGCTGGAATTTAATTAATGCAACAATTTCGGCTATGACTAATAAGTATGCCTATATTAGACATTATTGTAATATCAGAGAATTTCATATGAAATGTTTTGGTTATCATAAGGTAAAAACCTGTCTGTATTTATATATGGCGTGGTCTTACAAGATACTTTTGTTTTCAAAGGCTATTGCAACTTTTAAGTCCAGTTGGGTGTGCTTTCTCACGTTGGTTTTCTAGACTGGCTCGGGTGTTATTTCATTATAATGGTTGGGTCAGACCGAGCATATTTGCAGATTGCTTTGGATGCATTGGAACTCACGAGACCTGTTGGAGGTCTTCAAGTCATATTCTCATATATGTTTATTTTCCCCTGCTTTGTTATTAACATCATCAAAAATTATGTTGATAAGTTGTTTATAACTGTCCAGGTTGAGGATTGTGTTTTTTATACTCTAATGGATGTATGTCTATAACAGTTTCTATTGTAAAGATCTTTGATATATTATTATATATTGTTCTGCTGTGATTGTGAGATTCTGTGTTATTTTTAGATTCTTTCTTCTTTTCTTGTCTTCTTCTTTCTTCTTTCTTTCCCTTAACTATATGTTTCGATTTGGGTTGGACATGTATGGTTTATTGTGAGCTTAAATTGAACAAAAAAGCAAGTTGCAACAAGTGGGATCAGAGCTTAGGCTAAGCGAACTTCTAGGCTTTGTGGGAATTTACTCATCTGAGATAGGGTAAGCGAGAGCTTAGGATGAGTTTGAGTGTGTATATATAACTATATATTTATATATGTGAGCGCATATTTTTTAGTGATTATAAAAAAGTTTTGTACCATGTTAACATATCCGTTGAGGGCTTATGAATTCTGGTCGATGCATGAGACACGATATCGATAGGTGTTTCTAAACACTTAAACAAGGCAAATCGACATAATACTATTTTATAAAAGGGTAAATGAAATAATTTTACCTAAATTATATTTTATATATAAAAGAAAAGTTTTCCAAAAATTATTATAGTTATATATGGAGTGGGTTGTTAGAGAATGATAAAATTTGATTATTATCATTTGTTGTGCGTTGTTTTGATAAAAGTTGTTATTATCATAATTTAAACAAGGATAAACGTTTATATATATGAATTATAATGAATTTATTATGATTAAAACAATCTACAATTGTGATATAAATTTCATCGGAAGTGATGTTTTATAAATATGATTTATAAGGTGACTAATAAATGAAAAGTAAAGGAAATTGCCTAAGTATATTTATATTATGACTTGTAAATAAAAACGAGTTTAAAACAAGAAGTTGGAGGATTTAAAACACATTTATTTTGGAAATTATTTTTGAAAGGTTTTAGAAAAATAATAATAGTGTTATTTTGAAAAATATTTTGGGTTAGAAATATTTAAAATGGAATTTAAAGAGGTAGAAAGCACTGTACTCACTTCAGTCATTGGAAAATATTTCTGGTGATGACTACAGTACCATCAACATTGATTTTTGAGTTTCTATGTGAGGAATTGCTACCATTGAAGTTGTTTAGGTAAAAAAAAATTGTTTTAGATTCCAAAAGTGAAATTTGATATATAAAGGAGTTCTGTATATTATATGATTTCAAAATGATTTGAAATAAAAATGATTTTTTAGTATCCCGAATATTTCTAAATGTTTTGAGAAACATAAGATAATGAACTTTGAAGATGGTATGGATAAGAAATAAGTTTACAACATATGAATTTGAATGGGATAAGTCAAAAAAAATTCTAAATGTGTTGGATATTAATGTCAAGGAATGAAAATCATAAATTGAGATAGGTAATTAAATTTAACTTAGGTTAAGTTGAATAAAATGATTTTTCGAAATGGAATTGATTGTGATTTGAAACGAATTAATGAAAGAACTTATTAGATAAATTAGTGAATTGAATATGGTTTAGAATGTTGTTGATAGAATGGAATGTTTGAATTGAAGTATGAATTGAGTCAAATGAGATTTAATTTCATTTGTAATGTATTAATAAAAGGGATATGAATTTGGGTTATAAAATGAAATTCAACTTAAGTTGTAAATTAAACTGAAAATGGTTTAAAAGGTTGTTGGAGAAAACTGAATATGAACTTAAAATGCGAAGTAATAATAAACATGAGTTGTGTAGTATAAAATTTTTGTAATTAAATTTAGGTAAATGTTGTATGGAATGGGTCATAAATAATATTAGTATTGAAAGAAAAATATAAGTGATAATGAAATAGGATTAAACTTAGGAAAGTTAAAATGAAATGATTTTATGGAATGAGCTATAAATGAATTTAGTATGGAATGAAATGTTGTTAAAAGAATGTGAATAAATGGATGTGAACCAATGAATGTAAAAGGATCGAGCGTAAATAAAGTGAATGCATATGATTGAATGGAAGTAAATTGAAATAAATATGTATGTTGTACGTATATTATTTTATTCGCATAATTGTTTGATTCAGATTCGGGTATATGATTTCGAAGTGATTTACACCGATCCAAGTTAGGATTTTTCACTTGATTCTCGACGTGAAACGCTTTAATACCCCATGTTTTTTGTAACATTATTGAGAATAGTTAGTTAGCTAAATAAAATAAAATAATGTAAGATGATTAACAGATTAAGATTTGATTTAATCAAGGGTAGTCGTGCCTACATGTAGAATGAACTAAAGAAATATGATGGAAATAAGTATTAGGAAATAAGAGAGGGAAAAATAGGAAAATGATAGAACTTATACCCTAAATGCTTAGAAAATCAAGCAGACGTTCATTTTATTCTCAAGTAAAATATTTTAAGGCCGACCACTATTTTCAATCTCAAGAGAAGATAAAGTTAGGATTTCAAAAGAAGAAAAAGATCAACTTATTCAACATCAAATCTCAAATCTTTAATCACAAAGCTAAGGTGAATGATAACTACATCCCGTTTTCTTATAGTTTCCTGTTTTAAGGTTAGCCTGAAATGATTTTGCATGATAATGCCATGTTTTGGATGATAAAATGTTTATATGCACTTGTTGGTGATTTATGCATGTTCATATTGATTTTTGTGATATGTTTTGATGTGAAAACCCTATTTAATGACATCCAAATGCCTGCGATTTTAGATATAGACCAGAAATGTTATATTAGAGATGGGTTTCAGTTTTCATAATTTTATTAATTAATGTGGATTTTATATTACTTTTCTAGTGAAGAAAATGATTTATTGGATTATAAATTATTTACGGCAAAATATATAATTATTTGGATCTGAAATTTATATATGTTAGAAAACATATTGAAAAGGATTTTTTGGAATTTTTGTAGAATTTTCAGAAGTGTTTTGATGAATATGTAAAATTATTTAAGGTATGAGACTTAAATGTTTTAAATATTTAACTAAGGAGAAGGGGTATTTTGCAAATGATTTAAATAAATTAATTCTAAAATTATGGCGTACGTTTAGACAAGAAAAATTAGCAACCAATAAGAGTTTGACAAACAAGGCAGGTTAGTTAAAAAGTTTATACTTAAAAAAGGGTTAAATCAGGAATTCCTACTAAAAGCATGTTTCGCTTCTTTTGGTTTCTCCCCGGTTGCTTTCGACTAAGACCTCCGCCTCCTTCCTTAAACCAATGCACATAATATCAATTTCGGTACACAGTGAATTAGACAAAGGTGGAAGGTAAGAATTGAAACCAAGGGGTTCCGAAAGGGTCGCCTGCTTGCTTTCGACCAAGTAGCTTTGGACTTAGTTGGCTTTCCACTTTATCAATTGATTTAAAAGAAAGGTTTTTAAGGTTGCACCTTTGTTCTAAGAAATAGCTTTCGAATAAGGTTTAAAAAGGTTGGTTTCGGAATAGTTGCATCATTATTTTTAAATAATCGCTCTTGACTATGTCGAAGCTTTACTGCCGCTTTCTACCTTTTGAAACAGAGCTTTTAAAGGGGATGTTTTGTTTTATGAGAATCCTACATTTTCTCCAATACTTTCGAAAGGGGTGATTTGACACCATCACTTCCTAACTTAGTAATAACTTTCGAAATGGTAAGGTTTCGTCCCTCTTGTTTGTGACCTTTAGTGAATTTTAAAGAATAACCTGATGGTGCCGAAAGATAATAGTTTCGACTTAAAAGGTTTCGAAAGGTGTTTTTCCGCATGCTTTAAATTGAATCCCAATTGCTATCGAAGGGTTTAAGGTTCTTTTATACCTTCCAAAGGTTTTAAAGAAGGTTTCGAAGGGGAGGTTCCCCAATGGTTATGAAAGGTCTAAAGGAATGGTTTTTCAATGGTTTTGAATGGTTTAAAGGAAATGTTTTTTTCTATGGTTTCAGAAGGAAATGTTTATTAGTTTTAAAGAGGGACATCTAAGGCTTTTAGCTTTCGAAGGAAAAGGATTTGGTTTCGAAAGGTTCATATGAATGGTTTCAAAAGGGGTACTTTCAATAAGATCGAAGGGGTACTTTCAAATATTTAAAGGTTTTACTCAACAAAGATTTGAGTAAAGTGTGTGTGTGTGTGTGTGTGTGTGTGTATAACATGGCAAGGTGATTTTGAGTAAAGCATAAAGTATAAATGTTTTCCATGTTTAAGTTTGGTTTAAAAGGTCTTAAATCAATTTTAGGTTAAACGGTTTTTAAGGAAACTTATGGGATGGTTTCCTTAAGTGAAAATGACTTAGATATTAGAATACCAAATGGGACTGGTATAGAGTCACGCATTATACGTTAGCTATTGGCCCCAGCTAATTTAGTTCAAAATTCCGGTGTATAGGGCTTTGTCACAGGTAAGAATAAAATTATAATTACATATAGAAGGGAATATATGTTTGTACACAGATAGGTTATTGGCGAGCCCGCAAAAACATTAGGATCAGGTGACACAAGGAGATGTTAAGTTAGGGACAGTCCGTCCAGAAGAGATGTATTAAACAGATAGTTAAGGACAAACCGTCCAGAAGAGGTGTGTCAAAAAGATGTTAGATAAATTTTGTTATTTTGTCTGGTAGGCCCGAGTCAGCCAAAGGTTAATAGTAAGCCAAACAAAAATATAATGTTCGGACAGATAGTGCATTTGTTACCAAATATGTATATTTACATAATAACGACTTACAGTTTTAGCCAGTTTTGGTTGCAGGACAAAGGTTTGCAAATGATATGTTTAAAAGAATGTTAGTGGTGGGAAACCTATTCTACTAAGTGGCATGGTCTCACTTAACACTAACCGAGATGTATAGTATAATTCACACCAGGATTTATGTCTGAATCAAAGATTTTGTTTTCCTCTTGAACTCTTGGGTGCTCAAAATTGATTTGAGTAGGCTGAGGATTGAGGTTCTTTTAGGTTTTAGTAGGATGACGAATAAAGCTACCAAGAGGGCAGGAGACTAACGGATAGCTATATAGGAGTTGCAGTACTTTGTTTTGTGTTTATTTTCGCTATGTATGTATTAAGTCAATTATGACTACATGACTCTGATCATATAAGAGAGCATCTTCAAATGTCGCTCTTGGCATATTTTGTAGTAAGTATATTTGTCTTGTCAGGGTAACATTTTAGGATTATGTAATCTGAATATGGAACATCTGTTTTGAAATGTAACGGAAAAATATTGTTTTAAATCTGTGCTTTGTTTCATATTTAAGTGCTTCTGATATTATAGATACCATTAACATAGCCGTATGTAGTCGCTGGAAGTTAATATTGTAGATGACAATAGCATCTATAGAGCTTAGTTTTGGGCCGCTAGATAGGGGATGTTACAACTTGTTATTGGAACATAGGTTTATGAAATACTTTAACTAAAAATGGATTTTGAAAACTTAATCCTTAGGAATTAAAGATAAGATCGGGGTATAGGATAACGCTATAGTAACATACTTGTGTTTGCTATATGTATAAGTATACGCTTTATCTGCAGACTCATATCCTTGTTATGATATTCTTATCTCACGAGGCTTGAATACAGATATGGAAGGAAGAAGTGGCAGAGTCAATCTAGGAGGTGACAACACCACTATAAATGGAAATGCCCGACCAAATGCTAGAAGAGGTCAGGCTCAGACTGAGAGTGTTTGTGCTGGGGTTCCCCATGCAGACATGAAAGCCATGTATCAGTTTTTCATAAACATGATGCAAGCTGGAATGCAGCTGGAGTTGTAAGTGGAAATAATGTTGGAGGAAGAGTTCAAGAAGCTTCGATGGTTACTCAGTATAATAATTTGAGTAGAGAATATACAATGCTTGGAGGAAAACCGTTTATTAGAACGGAGGATGCTATTGAAGTATAAAACTGGCTGCTACATTGCGAGAGGATTTTCGCTGACCTAGGGCTCAATGACGAGAAGAAAAGAAGACTTGTTTCAAGACAGCTTCAAGGAGCTGCTTTATTTTGGTGGAATATTGTAACTACTGGTGTGGATGAAGAGACAATGACTTGGGTGGTGTTTAAAAGGAGGTTTCAAGAAAGGTTCATGTCAGTAGTGGCACATTCTATCTTGGTCAGGAAGTTTGCTTAGCTAGAATAGGGTGAAATGTCAGTTCTGGAATATGCTAGTAGATTCGAAGAATTAGCCCGGTATGGGTATCCCATTGTCGACACAGTGTTGAGGAGAAATGAAAAGTTTGTTAGAGTTATAAAGCCGGAGTTGGCTAGGGCTACTTTACCGCACATTTGAGATCCATGTGATGTGGTAATGGAAATGACATTAAGACATGAAGAGATGTTAGCTTTTTTGGAGAAGAAGAAGGAGAAAGAGGTCCAGGTCGGACAAGGCCAAAAGAGAGAGTTTTTCCATAAAAAGAAGGTGTGGTAAAGAAAAGATAGTCTAAGGTGGTCTGCTATAAGTGTGATAAGAAAGGTCATTATGCTCATGAGTGCGGGACAGGCAAAGGAAAGAAGGCTGCTGAGAAGAAAGGATTAGATGTTTTAACTGTGATCAAATTGGGCACTAGAAGAACCAGTGCAAAGAGCCAGCAAAAGAGGAGAAAGGCTAGATGTTTGCATTGGATTCTACTATGTCAAAGTCGACAGCGCAGGAGAAGGGAAAGGCTGTATTATGAGGTACGCTTAAGATCCATGATACATTTGTTAGCATTTTATTTAATATTGGTGCATCTCATTCTTTTATATCTAGATGTTTGGTAGACAAATTTAACCTAGAACCCACATATTTAGTAACTTCCTTTAGAGTAGCAAATTTGACAGGAGGGTATGCGACGCTTGGGATGAAGTATGACCACTTAGAGTTTAATTTGCTAGGTTACACCTTTGTTGTAGTTTGCATGCATTTGATTTTTTGGGTTCGAAATTATATTTGGTATGGATTGGTCAGGTAATTATGATGCTAGCATATTTTTCCTACATAGGAAAATATCATTTAGACACTCGGATTGTAATGATCAGATAGTTTATACTGTAGAAACAACAATTGTGAGGTGAATGCTTTGTTGGGTGTTATGGAGTTGGAAGATGAGTTGAATCGCATTTTCGTAGTTACAGAATTCGTGGATGTGTTTGAGCCCGTCGTTGGATTGCCGTCGAAACAAGCTATTGAGTTTCGGGCTGATTTAGTTCCTGGTACAGAACCGGTAAGTAGGCCGCCAAGAAGAATGACATCTACAGAGATGAAGGAGTTAAAATCTTAGTTGGTGGACTTGGAAGGCAAGAGTTTTATCAGACCAAGTAGTTAGCCATGGGGAGCAGCCACTATATTTGCTAATAAGCCGAATGGAACATTATGGTTATGTATCGATTGTTGCAAGCTAACTGAGAAGACGGTAAAGAATCGATATTCACTACAAAGGATTGACGACTTGTTGGACTAGTTGAGCGGGGCAGATATATTCTCTCAGTTAGATTTGGCAATAGGATTTCATCAGCTTAGAGTAGCTGAAGATAGTATACCTTTGAAGGCATTCGGAATAAGTTATGGGTTATGAGAATGATTAGTTATGCCGTTCGGACTCACTAACGCGTCGACATTCTTTGTTGGTTTGATGAACCAAATTTTCCAAGAGCACTTGGATAGATTCGTGTTGGTTTTTATAGATGATATTCTGATATATTGTAAGGATGAGAAGGAGCATGAAGTTCATCATAGAATTTTACTTGAAACGCTGAGCCAACATCAACTAGAAGCAAAGTTTTCGAAGTGCCTTTTTTGGAAGAGAGAAGTAAAGTTACTTGGTCACGTGGTTTTGGAGAAAGGATCGTCAGTTGATCCGAAAAGATTGAAGCCATTAATAATTGGAAAAGACAAGAAACGGTAACCGAGATAAGAAGTTTCCTTGGATTAGCGAGATATTACCGGATTGCAGTGCTGACGACTAAGCTGACACGAAACGATGTAAAGTTTTATGAACCGATAAGTGTGAGGAAGCATTCCAGAGCTTGAAGCAATTGTTGACCCATGCACCTGTATTGGTGGTTCCGGAGTGAAATCAGGATTTAGTTGTTTATATTGATGCGTGCGGTACTGGGTTGGGAGCTGTACTAATGCAGAGAGGTAAAGTGAATGCCTGCGCTTCTGGATAGTTTTTAGACCACATGAGGTTAGGTATCCAGCACATGACTTGGAGTTAGCTGTAGTTATATTTGCATTGAAGGTGTGGAGGAATTACCTTTAGGGTGAGAGGTTTGAGCTTTATACCGATCATAAGCCGTTGAAGTACTTGTTCTCTTAGATGGAGCTGAACATGAGACAACAAAGATGGTCGGAGTTTCTAGCCACTTAAGATTTTGGAAAGAAGTACACAATCAGAAAAGGAAATAATATTGCAGAAGCACTCAGTAGGAAGCGTCAAAAAGTAATGTTAGGTATGGTAGCAAAATGGAAAGACTTAGAATCTTGTCGGCTTGTAGATTACTATGGCGATCCGAAGTTAAGTCTGGTGGAGAGTCTGCTACGTTGTCTTGCTTAGAAGTCTGACCAGTATTGATTGAGAAGATAGCTTCTAAACAGGAGGAGGATCTAATATTGGATGAACGGATCAGAATGTTAAAGGAAGTAACGGAGAGCGATGACTTAAATGATTTCCATCTTGACCAAAACATATGCTTGAGAAAGAAGGGCAGAAGGAAAGAGATTTTGGAGGAATGCCATTATTCGAAGTTCGCTATCCATCCAGGAGAATTGAAGGTGTATCAAGATACGAAGAGAAGTTTTTTAGGAAGGCATGAAGAGGGATGCTGACATATGGGTGAAACAGTATTTGAACTGTCAGCAAGTAAAAGCCGAACATAAAAAGCTAAGTGTATTGCTTTAGCCATTGGACATTCTAGTATGGAAGTGGGATTCCATCTCTATGGATTTAATTGTTGGGTTGCCGAGGACTAACAGAGGGATTGAAAGTATATGGGTTAGTAGAGAGGTTGACCAAGAGTGCCCATTACATCCCGGTTAAGACAAACAGGACGACACCTGTATTGGCTAAGTTATTTATGAAGAATGTGGTTAAAATGCATGAAATTCCTAGTAACATTGTCAGTGATAGAGATTCCTTATTCACTAGCAAGTTCTGAAAAAGTCTTCAGGAGAGTTTAGGAACCAAGCTCAAGATGAGTACTGCTTATCATTCACAGACAAATGGGCAGACGGAAAGAGTTAACAAGATCTTGGAGGTCTTGTTGCGAGCTTGTGTATTAGACTTCGAGGGATCATGGGAAGACCACCTACATCTAGTCGAGTTTTCATATAACAATTATTATCGGACTATTATAGGCATGACACCATTTGAGGCTTTGTATGGAAGACCATGCAAATCTCTTGCATGTTGGTTACAGACCGGGGATAGATTGATTCTTGGTTCTCATTTGGCAAAAGAAGTAGTAGAAAAGGTTGTACCGATAGAGGAAAGAATGAAGGAAGCTTAGTCAAGGCAGAAAAGCTACGAAGATAGAAGACAAAAAGATTTAGAGTTCTCTGTAGGAGACCATATTTTCATCGAAGTATCGTCGATGAAAGGTGTTATCAAGTTTAGGATGACGGGGAATTTAGCACCGAGGTTTATTGGACCATTTTCTATTTTAGAAAGAATCGGGGAAACCCACGTATAAAGTAGAGTTATTGAGTAGTTTAATAGGAGTCCATGAATTTTTTTCATGTGTCTTATCTGAGGAAATGTGTTAGGGGTCCAGACACTACTATAGCACAGACTATGTTAGAAGATTTAGTAGTGGAACCAGATATGACTATAGTTAGAAGAACCAATCCAGATAGTCATAAGAGATGAGAAGAAACTGAGGAACAAGATAGTCAGATTAGTGAAAGTGCAGGGGAGGGATGATGCTAGAGACTATATTTAGGAGACTAAGAGAAGGATTAGAGACGCTTATCCTGATTTGTTTTGATGGTATGTTTTATCTTTGATTGCTTGATGTGTTCCTTACCATAAGTTCGAGGACGAAATTCTTTAAAGAAGGGAGATTGTAAAACGCCATATTTTAGTAACATTATTCAGAATTAGCTAAATGAAATAAAATAATGTAAGATGATTAATAGATTGAGATTTGATTTGACCAAGGGTAGTCGTGCCTACATGTAGAATGAACTAAGGAAATATGATGGAAATAAGTGTTAGGAAATAAGGGAGAGCAAAATAGAAGATGATATAACTTATACCCTAAACCCTTAGGAAATCAAACACAAGTTTATTTCATTCTCAAGTAAAATATTTTAAGGCTGGCAACCATTTTCAATCTCAAGAGAAGATAAAGTTAGAATTTCAAGAGAAGAAGTAAATCAACTTATTCAACATTAATCTCACATCTTTAATCACAAAGCTAAGGTAAATAATAACTACATCCCATTTTTCTTATGGTTTTTGGTTTTAAGGTTAACCCGAAATGAATTTGCATGATAATGCCAAGTTTTGGATGATAAATTTTTTATATATACTTGTTGGTGATTTATGCATGTTAATATTGATTTTTAAGATGTGTTTTGATATGAAAACCTTATTTATTGACATTCAAATGCCTTGCAATTTTAGATATAGACCAGGAATGTTATTTTAGAGATGGGTTTCAATTTTCATAATTTTCTTAATTGAAATGAATTTTATATTAATTTTCTAGTGAAACGATTTATTGGGTTATAAATTATTTATGGCAAATTATATAATTATTTGGGTGTGAAACTTATATGTTAGCAAACATATTAAAAAGGATTTTCTGGAATTTTTTAGAGTTTTCCAAAGTGTTTTGATGGATATATAAAATAATTTAAGGTATGAGACTTAAATGGTTTATATATTTAATTAAGAAGAAGGGGTATTTTGCAAATGATTTAAATAAATAAATTCTGAAATTATAGCAGTTCTTTTAGAAATGAAAAATTAGCAATCAATAAGAGTGTGACAAACAAGGAAGGTTAGTTAAAAAGTTTTACTTAAAAAGGGTTTGAATCAGAAATTCATGCTAAAAGCATGTTTCACCTATTTTGGTTTCGCCAAGGTTACTTTTGACTAAGACACTTCGCCTCCTTCCTTAAACCAGTGCACATAGTACCAATTTCGATACATAGTGAATTGGACAAAGGCGGAAGGTAAGGGTCGAAACAAAGGGGTTCTGAAAGGGTCGAAGCGCCGTTTTGTTCTAAAAGAGAAAAGTGCCTTCTTGCTTTCGACCGAGTAGCTTTCAACATAGTTGGCTTTCGACTAGGTCAATTGATTAAAAAGAAAGGTTTTTAAGGTTTCGCATTTGTTTTAAGAAATAGCTTTCGACTAAATCTGCTTTCGACAAAGTCAATGGTTTAAAAAGGTTGGTTTCAGAATAATCGCACCATTGATTTTAAATATAGCTTTCGATTATGTCGAAGCCTTTACTGTCGCTTTCTTCCTTTCGAAATGTAGCTTACGAAGGGGGTGTTTTGTTTTATGAAAACCCTGCCACTTCTCCAATACTTTCAAAAGGGGTGTTTTGACACCACCACTTCCTTACTTAGTAATAGCTTTCGAAAATGCGAGCTTTCGACCCTGTTGCTTATGACCCTTAGTGATTTTTGAAGAGTAACGCAATGGTGTCGAAAAATACTGGTTTTGACTTAAAAGGTTTTGAAAGGTGTTTTTCAACATGCTTTAAATTGAATCCCAATTGCTTTTGAAGGGTTTAAGGTTTTTTATACCTTCTAAAGGTTTTAAAGAAGTTTTCCAACAGGAGGTTCCTAATGTTTTGGAAAGGTCTAAAGGAATGGTTTTCCAATGGTTTTGAATGGTTTAAAGGAAATGTTTTTTTCTATTGTTTCGAAAGGAAATGTTTATTAGTTTTAAAGAGGGATGTCTATGGGTTTTAGCTCTCAACGGAAAAGGAATTTTGATGGTTTCAAAAGGTTTATATGAATGGTTTCAAAAAGGGTACTTTTAATAAGATCGAAAGGGGTATTCTCAAATGTTCAAAGGTTTTCATCAACAAAGATTTGAGTAAAGAATATATATAACATGGCAAGGTGATTTTGAGTAAAGCATAGAGTGTAAATGTTTTCCTTGTTTAAGTTTGGTTTAAAAGGTCTTAAATCAATTTCAGATGAAAAGGTTTTCAAGGAAAATTATAGGAAGGTATCCCAAAGTGAAAATGACTCAGATATTAGAATACCAGATGAGACTGGTATAGGGTCATCCCCTATACATTAGCTATTGGCCCAGCTAATTTAGTCCAAAATTCCAGTGTAGGGCTTTTTCACAGGTAAGAGCAAAATTATTATTACATACAGAAGGAAATATTGTTTGTATATAGATATGTTATTGGTACGCCCGCAAAACCATTAGGATTAAGTGACCTAGGGAGATGTTAAGTTAGGGAAAAATTATCTAAAAGAGAAGAATTTAACAAATAGTTAAGGACAGATCATCTAGAGGAGGTGTGTCTAACAGATGTTAAATAAATTTTGTTATTTTGTTTGGTAGGCCTGAGTCGGCCAAAGGTTAATAGTAAGCTAAACAAAACTATAAAGTTCGAATAGATAGTCTATTTGTTACCTGGTATCTATGTTAAAATAATAATGCTTTGCAGTAACCAGTTTTGGTTGCAGGATAAAGGCTTGCAAAAGATTTGTCTAAAAGAATGTTAGTGAGGGGAAACCCATTCCGCTAAGTGGTGTGGTCTCACTTAACATTAATAACCGGGATGTATAGTATTATTCTCCCCAGGCTTCATGTCTGACTCGAAGTTTATGTTTTTCCATTAAACTCTCATATACTCAAAATTGACTTGAGTAGGCTTGAGCTTGAGGTTCTTGTAGATTTAGTAGGTTGGCGAATACAGCTACCGGAGGAGAGCAGGAGGCTAATGGATATCTATATAGGTGTTGCAGTACTTTGTTTTGTGTTTATTTCCGCTGTGTATATATTAAGTCAATTATGACTACATGACTCTGATCATCCTAGGGAGCATCTTTGTATGTTGCTGTTGGCGTATTTTGTAATAAGTATATTTGATAGTTGCTTGGAAAACGTTTTGGGATTATGTAATCTGAATATGGAACTATTAACATAGCCGTATTTAGTCTTCGAAAGTTAATACTGTGGATGACTGTAGCATCTGTAGTGCTTAGCTTTGGGCCTCTAGATAGGCGATGTTACAAATGCTGGATATGGATTTTTGATAAATTTTGATATTTTATGCCATAGTATATGGCTATGCAAGGAGAATGATGGTTTCTAAATAAAGAACCGATTCTGAGTCCGCACTATAGTGGTTGTGTGAAACATACTAGTTCAGAAGTGAAACTGTGTGATCGAGCGAGTGATCAGATATGGTTTTGCATATAGATGATATACGTATAGCGTACGAGATTTAACAAATTTAATATTGGCATTGTAAATGTAAATTGATATGGTTATGAATTAATTAGATGAATATTAATTGGTTGATGGTTTCTCTTGTTGCATTTGCAACATTTGCATATGGATATCGTATTAGTATGTGTTATATATTGATATTACTTTCTACATACTTGTTCTCATTGGTTTTTGAGTGTTTAATAGTGCGGATGGCGTGTGCTTTACATTTGAAGCTTGCTTTCGTATTTTACTGATTGTGTATGCTTGCTAATGCTAAAATAAAGTACACATCTCGGATTACATATTGTACTTTTATATTTTTCCCTATGGGATACCTCATCCTCAAAGATGAGATGAATGTTTATGAATTTATATATATTGTAAATTTTTACAATCGAGCTGCGCAAAGGAGACACTGGCGAATTTTTTCGGAAATTTAAGGCGGTAATTTTTTTTGAGAATTTTGTAAATATTTTGAAACTAAAATTTGAATTTTTTTTTGTCTGTAAATTAAAATGATATTAGTTGATTTTTGAAGTATTATTAGTTAATAACTATGAATGAAAGATTTAGAAATTTTTTTATAAGAAGTTAAGCGACTTAAAAGAATTTGGTAACCCATTTCAACTAATTGTTTTTGAAAAGTTAATGGGTTCATGACATTTTTCTTACTTGGCAATTTCGGGACGAAATTCTTTAAGAGGAAGCGAATGCAACGACCTAGAATTTTAGCTATTTGAATTTGGAATATTTAATTAATTTCAAATATTGAAAATTAATTTTATAAATTAACTGACCTAAATTTCAAATTCGGTGATTTATTTGATAATTTAATTGTTAAATTTAATATTTGGAATTTTTTAAATGACTGAATCTTGAAGTTAATATAAAGAAAATGATTTCATCAGTTGATTTAAAATTCTATTTGAATAAGGAAGATAGTAAATTTTTAAATTGGATTTAAAAGTAATTTAACTGATTTTAGAAATAATTCATTTTAAATAACGTGTTAAAATAGCCCTTTGGGGCACTGTCTTGGATTTTGTTGAGACTAGTTTCATTAGATCTGTAATAGTGAATTATAATATGCCGTCGAATTTCGTGGCGATCAAACGCATCATTTGGTCATGCGAGCACGAAACGATAAAAATTAATTTAAGAATTTTAAATTAATATAATTTTATTTTGAAAGTTAGCTTATGTATATGATGGAATTTTCTCCCAATATATATTCTATTATGTTTGGAATAAGGGTATAACATATAGAAAGCCAGGCGGCATGCTTCATTTGGAGTTTAAAATTTTTACGGATGAACATTGTCGCAAATTTTTTATATATAAGGACTTGAAAATTCTATCTTTGCAATCAAAACCATAGCTAACTTCAGTCGCCTCCTTTTAAAAATTTAATGTCCAAAATTTAACCATTTTCCTCCTTGATTTCTTTCCATCCACACGCTTTCAGGCTTCGACTTTAACTTGGAAGATGGGGAGCCCGACAAGCTTTACAAGATCAATGGATGGACAGTCGTTTAGCAAGGTGTGGAGGCACAAATCTTGGTACAAATGCAGTTTTGGGTTCATTACAATTTCGCGTGGTTATTTTCTAGCGAGGGGGTGGCGAGTTGAGGAGGGCGCACGAGGCGCTGGTTGGTAGTGGTGGTCGTTCGAGGTGGAGGTGCGTTCGGTTTCAAAATAAAAATATATAAAGTCGAGCTTGGCCTGGGTCGTGTGAATGAAGAGAGGGAGAGATGGAAAACAGAGAAAGGTTTAATAGTTTTCAACTTTAGTTTAAATAAGTTAATTATAATTTTAACTGTATCGTATGTTAATAAATTCGTAGCCTTTTCATTCGAGGTCGGTTTCAATCAGATAAGTTGCGTTGCATTCTTATCAGCGGGCACTATTTATGGAGCTGGATTGAAAGAATTTGGAGCTAGTAGGAAATTAGGAGTGAATTGAATGACCGTTCAATTTTAATCCGAACCCGAATATTTTCGAAACTATTAAAATCAGTGAGTTATCTCATCTTTTTGGTTAATTGGAAATATATTTTGGTTAGTAACAATTATTTATTGGATGTTTCGATATTTATTATTGATTATTATCAACTGTTTGGATAACTTACTAAATTATATTTTTGGTTTGGATATATTCACGCCTCCGGAGTAGATGATGCCCTATTACATTCTCGTGTAAGAGCCGATGACCCTTTGTATACGAATCCCGCCTAGAAGCGGTTGATTTATGTTTTTATGATTATATACTATATGTCGTGGTGGAGGACAGATTAGAGGGATCCAACAGGATTCCTCACATTATTGATATTATTTTTCATATATATTGTGATGTATGATATACTGGTAGTTATAATGGATGACATGAACATGATTTTGCTTATTAGTGCTTTAGTAGCATTGGGCCTTGTATTTTGGTATTTTAAGATACCATAAAATAGCGATTAATTTAAAAAGGAAATATCTAAGCAATTTTGAAAATTATATACGTTTTAAATAATTAAACCTAAATTATTTGAAGGAGTAATTTATTTTAAAATCAAAGGTGGGATTTTTGGATATTATAATTTAATAGTTTTATGAAATATTTTAAAAATAGATTTTGAATCGTGAATAAAGACTTTTAAAATCTTAGAAAACATGTTTGTCTTTTATAATGAAGGTACATGGTTGTAAATAGAAAATAGAAATATTTTGATATAATATTTATTAATCATCTTTGTATAAAGTGATATATACATATATACGTACATATATTGTAATTTTTTCTTAAATGTGAAATTTATAAATGGGATTTATAAGAGTGATATTTTTACAAGGAAGTGAAGATATGTAAATCGTATTTTGTAAATAAAAAGCGTGGATTTATCGATGGTGTTTATAAATTAAGGAACACTTCATCATTGGATAAATTGGAAAATAAATCATAAAATTGTGGATTTATAATAAGATGTGGAATTATATTTTAGAAAGTAGTTGAATCTACTTTAGAAATTGAAGGTGAGCGTGAATTTGGGAATGTCGAATGATATTTTATAAATTAAAAGGAATTTATAAAGAAAATTTGTACCTATGAAAGCAAGGTTAAAAACTCTTGAGATTGTATTTTAAATAAGATTTATGAATAAATGAGATTCATAAAGGAAATAGAGTCTTAAATAGAGTTCATAAATAAATGGAATTTATGTAAGGAAGTTTTTATAAAATGGAAAGAGATTCTTAAATGTAATGTGATAAATATGGAAATGACTGGGTTAAAGATTTAAGAATGGATTTCTATCAAGGAAACATATTATGTTTTAAAGTTGGTATTCATGCTAATATTGCTTAAAGTTGTTTATAAATATTTAAATAATTTTGAAAAGTTAATTATTTAAATTATTTAAATTATTTATATGATTTGAAATTAATAATAACGATTATTAATGATATTTTGGTAACTTATCATTATTATAAGTATGGTAAACATGAACGATTGTTTTGTTCATAACGTTTGGAGTTATTATATTTTAAGAGGTTAAAATTTATTATTATTTATTTATGATGTTTATTATGAATAAACACTATTATGTAATAGTGTTTTAAAGAAAGTGATTAGGACTCATTTATGATGTTTTCGAGATTCATAAATAGAGTTTTGTAACTGAACTTGGATTTCAATAAGAGGAGCTCATACAATTATGGCGATCTATGCTTTTCAACCATCGTCAGTGGATATACCCCACCGTAGCTTACATCAGCACCTCACGATTTTCTTTTACAGCCAACCTCGTGATAGTAAGCCCAACTGGCAAACCAATACTTTATCACTAGGGGCATGTAGGAGTAAGAGTCATCTGTTCCTTACCTAACAAGAAGCGAGAACCCCCTATCATGCTGAACAAGATCAATGAAATCCATCCCCGGTCTCTCCGAACCAACAACAAAAAAAGGCCAAATATTTGATAGTTGGTTATTTAACTATCAAAGCAAATAAAAAATATCTAGCACCATAAGCAATCACTAGGCCTATTTAATTAATCTTTATTAATTAAATAAATTTCCAAATATTTCCTTTAAATTATCTTTAAAAAGGTATATCCCCAAAACCATTTCAAATCTTTCTATATTGGAAAACATTTCCATATACTTATATCAACTGTATAAGAATATTCACACACTTCCAACACTTAAAAAATATCTTCATATACTTATATCAACAATATAAGCATAGTCACAAATCACTTCACTTCCAACACTTATAAAATATCTTCATATACTTATATCAATGACATAAGCATATTCACAAATCACTTCATCTCATCACTTAGAAAAATTTCATATACTTATATGAACAGTATAAGCATATTTACAAATCATTTTAGAAAAGCTTTATATTTTTCAAAACACTCTTTATTAGATCAAATGAATGTTGCATAAAACATCGTTATAACAACCCAAAAACATTAGTATAGGGATTCGATAAATAAATGTACTGATAAATAAATCCCATATACTATATAAAACATTTCCTTTCGGAAATCATTTTCTTTAACAACAGTGTTATAGTCCAAGCCTTCCTTACTTCTTGAAAAATGTGTATTACAACAATAAATGTTTAAATCTACGTTTTTCGATATATATCATATTTTAAAACTTTTCTCAAAACCATTAAATCCATTTAAAACCTTTACTTTCAAACCTTTACTTCCAAAAGGTAAGTTACCTTTTAAAACCAGTAACTTCATCAAAATATCACTTTCAAACATTTCTTTAAATAAAAACGCATATTTAAACTTCAACATAAATCACTTCCATATTTATAAAACTATTTTTATAAATATTATTTGGTTTATATAAAACTTCTATTTTACAAAACTCATTTATTTACCAAGTTCTATTTATAAATCCATTCTTTATAAAACTAATTTTACCATCAAAATCCGTTTCTAAGCCTTATCTTTATAAATCAAACTCATTTATAAAAATCTATTTTTAAAACAACTTCAAATCCATTTATAAAATATATACAAATTATTTTTTTAAATCCACTTCTTTATTTATAAAAAATATCACCTTTATAAATCATTTATATAAAACTATTCAAAAATCTATTTTCAAAGCATTTCATAAAACCATATTTTTAAAAATCAAAAATAACTTTTTATTTAAAAAAGAAATTCATTTCTTTTTAAAATAAATCAAAAATCATTAAAACATATTTACTTGCAAAATCAATTTGAATAGCTTTTCAGTTCAAAATCATCAATTTCAATATTTCCAAAATATCAAAAACAAGGCCTAGTTCTACCATAGCACTAAATAAGTCAAATAACATCAAAAACATCATCATGGCATCCATAACATCATATATCATCAGATATCTGAAAATAAATCAACAGTGGTGGGGAATCCTGTTGTATTCATCAAACCTGTCTCCTTGCATCAAATACAACATATAATCAAATAATATAAAAAACAGCCGCTTCAAGGCGGGATTTGTGTACAAAGGGTCATCCATTCATACATTGGAACGTAATAGGGTCTCATCCGCTCTAATAGACGGGAATATAACCAAACCAACTAATATATATATATATATATATATATATATATATATAATATATCGTATATCATCAAAACAAGCATTAATCGTCATAATCAATTTTTTTCACTTATATGTAATATAAGCGAGCCAGAGAGGTGAGTTAACTCACCTTGGCTACAGTCGTCGTTGTAGTACCTTATTTCGATTAAAATTAAACGGACGTTTAATTTTAACGAAAAATCCTACGAGCTCCAATCCAATTCCAATCCGTAGTATTCGCGATAACAAACGCAACACAACTCGTTTCGTTCGATTTGGACCTAAAACGAATTAGTTATGAGTTTTATAAGATTTCGCAGTTAAGAATAAAATTTTATTTCCCTTTATTACAATTACTAGTAACTAATCACGTTTACCCTAATCACCATCTTCACTCGTTCGTTCATAGGCTACCACGTTTTCAACCCACGACGTCGCCCCTTTCAATCGCCAATACCGTCGGCTGAGGCGATGATCCACCGACGAATCACGTCAGAACGGAGCCCAGACCTCGTGCTCCATGCCAGCACCCTCCACAAAATCTAAATCGCTTTCATCTCCTTGAAACCGTGCCTAAAACTGCTCAAAAATGGTGCTGATTCGTCGATGCCTCACCGAACTAAATCCATCTCCCCTGTTAATCCCTATAGATTGTTAAGCTCTACATTTTTGTAGTTGGGGTCGGAGGTTAATATATCCTATAGTGGTTCGAATTGGTGGTGGCCATAGGATCTGGGAAGAGAGGGAGAGAGATGGCGGTGGGTTCTCTCTTTGACTTTAGGGTTAAGGAAAATGACAATGTTTAGGGTCCTTATATAGGCACACTCACGAAACAATATTCACACAAAATAATTCCGAACTCCAATTTAGGCGTGCCACCTGGCGTTCTATATGTTTTACCCCTACTCCAAACATAATAGAATATGTATCGGAGGCCAATTCCATCATATACAAAAGATAGATTTTTAAAATCGAATTATTTTAATTAAAATTCCTTTAATTAATTTCTATGCATTTGAACTTGCACGATCAAACAATACGTCCAATCGACACGAAATTTGATAGCGTACTATAATTCACTATTATGGATCTAATGAAATTGGTTTAATCAAAATCCGAGGTAGTGTTAAAAATGTCTATGTTTACTCGTTAATTAAATCATAAAATTTCCAACTTCTATTTATTCAATTTTTAATCAAATTAAAAGTTTACTAACTCTATTCTAGTTCAAATAGAATTTAAATGAACTTTATAAATCATTTTCATTCACATTAAATTCAAATTCAATTATTTAAACAGTTTTATTTATTAAATTAACAATTTGGTTATCAAATAAATCATTAGATTTGAGATATATGTTATGTAACCTATAAAATAAACTTTTGAATATTTAAAATAAATTAAATATTCCAAATTCGAACGACTAAAATTTTGGGTCGTTAAAGACTTCCCCGCGTAAAGAATTATGTCCTCAAAATTACCAAGTAAGAAAATGTCACAAAATCCCATTAACTTTCCAAAACAATTCATTCAAATTAGATTACCAAATTAATCCAACCCTTTTAAAATTTTGAAATTAATTAGTTAAAATCTCTTAATAAACTTTATCTAAGTATTCAAATTTATTCATAATAATTAACTAATACTATTCCAAAAGTCAACCAGCATCATTTCGACTTAAAACTCAAAATCAAATCAAAACCTTAGCTATCAAAAAATTTCCCAAAATTCTTAAAATTTTCTAACACCTTAAATTTACGAAAAATTTCGCCAATGTCTCCTTTGCGTGGTTGGATCGTAGTAGGATCACAATATATATATATATCACAAATATACATCTCATATTCGAGGATGAGGCATCCCGGAGGGGAAAAAAGTGTAAAAGTACGATATGTAATCTGAGATATATACCTTTTATTATATTAACGAGCATATACAACTAATAAGCGCGAAAGCGAGCTCCAAATGCAAAACATACATCATCTGCACTTACAAAACACTCGACAACCAAATGAGAACATGTACATAGCATATAATATCAATATATAACATACTATACAATAATCATATGAAAATGAAACGCTATGCAACATAAGCAATCATCAAACAGCTAACATCGAACTAATCGATTTATAATCATTAATTTGCATTTTACAATGTCGATAGTTTAATTCACTTCCATTTCTTATTACACTTTAATTGATTTGCATTCAATTAGATTCATCACTTTAATTTGTTTAATAATATCCAATTAGTTTACATTCTACAAATTTACATTCATTCCAACTCGTATTCACCTTCCTTAACATTCACATTCCTTTTCTATCAAACAACATTCTAAAACTTATTCACTTCTTTTTACAACTCAAGTAGAAGTGCATTTATAACTTATGTTCATCTTCAATTCAAAATTCAAATTTTAACTTCATTTAACCTGTTTCATTAATTCATTACAAATTCAATTTTCTTTCATCCCATTTTACTAAACTTTAAGTTAAATTTCATTATTTTTAATTCAAATTCAAAATTCAATTTCTTTTCTTCTTAATATTATCATTCAACAAATTATACATTTATTTTTAGCTTACATTATTCAAATCCATAAGTTATACAAATTTATTTACCTAAAATTTGGATTTTATCTAATTCACTTCAAATTCAATTCACTTTTATTTAACTTTTCTTAAGTTAAATGTCATTTCATTTACTTCACTTTGCTAACTCAATTTATTAACTTTACTTATTTATCTTTGATCAAGTTAATTCTTTTATTATTTCATATACCTCAAATTCAAATTTCCTTTTGTTTTTTCTTAACCAAAATGTTCAACCATTTTAAATTTAGTTTTAATTATCCTGTTCAAATTCAAAAATTACAACTTATTTCTTATTTATACTATTTCCAATTCATAAGTTCAAAAACTTATTTCTCATATTTATCAAATCATACTTGGAATTATTATAATCAAAACTTTTTTATCAAAACAAAATTTATTTATCAGAACAAAACTTATCTTATCATAACATAACTTCAATAAAAAATCATTAAGGGTAACAATTAATCACTTGGAGACTCGAAAATGATACTGATGATGCTGCAGTCATCACCCGAATTATATCCAGTGATAAAGTGAGTTTAGTATTATTTATTTCTTTTAAATTCCTTTTTCTATTTATAAATCACATTTGTAAATTTATACTTATATATAATTTGCTTATTTGACTTTGGGTTATATAAAGCCATTTCTTATTTATCTATCTTTTTTTATATTTATAATAACAATAACTTTTTATTAGTTCACAAACAACGAATGATAATAATTAAGAATTACCATCCACTAGCAACCAAACATCTATATATAACTATAATATTTCTTGGAAAATTATTCCTTTACATATAAAATATAACTTAGGTTATTTTTTTTCATTTACCTCATTTTAAAACAATATTATTTCAACTTGCCTCATTTAAGTGTTTAGAAACTTCTATCGATCACATGGCGTCCCATGCACCGACCAGAATTCATAAGACACTCAACAGATGCATCAACACAATATAAAACATTTTCATATCACTAACAAATACACACTCATATATATAATAAACTCAAACTCAATCTAGGGTGCCACTGACCCTATCTATATCGAGTACACATCAAAGCCTAGAAGTATACTAAACTTAAGCTCTGATACCATATGTAAAGGCCTAGAAATCCACCCGGTTCGAGCTGATAACAAACCACACATGTCCAGGCCAAAGTGAATGGAAAACCGGATCTTTATGGAAATAAAGAAAGAAGAAAGAATAAAACGAAAGAGAAGAGGAGAGAAAAAAGACAAAACAAAAGAGCTAAAACAATTATAGAATCTCACAATCACAGCGGAAAAGCATATAATTTCATATCAATGATCTTTACAAAACAGTAACTGTAATATATATATATATATACATACATCAATCAGAGTACAACAATCAATCACCAATCATCAACCTGGACAGTTATAATAACCTATCCTTACAATTGCTGAGAATTCAAACAACAAAGCAGTGGAAAATAAAAATATACGTGGAATACGACTAGAAGAATTCTAGCTCGTATGCTGAAGCTCCAAAGCATCAATATCTACATCTGTAAATATACTCGGTCTGACCCGAGCATTGAAAGGGAAGAAAGTCCGGATCAGTCTAGTAAACCAGCCTGAGAAAACAATCTCAACTAAACTTACTTGTAGTTATAAAAGTATTCTTTTGTCAAAACAATGGTATCTCGTAAGAAACGCCTACATAAAAACATAGACGGGTTTTTACCTTATGATAACCAAACTTTTCACATCAAATCATCTGATATTATACTAGTGTCTACTATACAAATAATATTCAAATAGCTGAAATTGTTATATTGGTTAAATTGGGTGGTGTAATAAGTTTACAAATAAAATGGCAGGCGCAAAGTGGAGAATATATTCCATACAAATGACAAGGTAAGGGACTACATGTTGTACATCTTTAGAAAAATTTACCTAGGGTCTAGATACTGAATGCCTAAACCAACATAGAACCGGCCTACCCCTTCCATCTGGATAGTACTGAATATGACATCACCCCGGCTGTTCCCGACCTATCCATGGCCACGTCATACAACATTCAAATATATAGGGTAATCTAGAAAGGTGATGACCATTTCCTTATGGGTGCGACCTACATAGCCCTGCCGCTTCTACCCTGTTTCTGTCATTTCCGAGTGATGAGGCATAAGGTCACGATTAGCTTTCACATAGCATATTTCACTTTTAATGCCATATTGCCATTCCTTCGATCAATGTTGACATTCACAAACATACAACCTCCAAGCTCATACATCTCAAAAAGGGGTGTTAAGCTAAGAGAAGTTGCCTTCTCCGCCACCAAATAGATGTACGTTTATAAAAGTAAACATACAATATTAAAAACGCAATGTCAGCCATCCATCCATACAAGTTGTCAAGGAACACGACAAATCGAAGGCATTGTCCTACAACATCCTATCGGGAATTACCTATAGAATTAGTAGCGAGAAGTCCTTGCATATCATAGATTTTCATAACGAAGCACTATTACGACCATAAATAAATGATATGGTAGATTTCACCTCGAGGGACTAGTGGCTAGTAGCCCTACGTCATGAAGATCTCTGTCTTCTAAATCATAATAATAAACCTGCACTTTCGAATGCATACACTGGTCTAAAGTGGTTCTTGGATAAATTTGACCTCGGTCTCTCCAAACAAACAACGATAAAAAGGGCAAATATTTGATAGTCGATTATTTAATTATCAAAGCAAACAAACAATATCTAGCACCATACGGAATCACTAGTCACATTTAATTAATCTTTGTTAATTAAATAAATTTCCAAATATTTTCTTCAAATTATCTTTAAAAAGATATATCTCCATAACCATTTCAAATCTTTCTATATTGGAAAACATTTTCATATATTTATATCAACAGTATATGCATATTCACAAATCACTTCACTTCCAACACTTAAAAAATATCTTCACATAATTATATTAAAAATATAAGCTTATTCACAAATCAGTTCACTCAAACACTTAGAAAATTTCTTCATATACTTAAATCAATGGCATAAGCATATTCACAAATCACTTCATCTCATCACATAGAAAATATTTTCACATATTTGTATTAATAGTATAAGCATATTTACAAATCCTTTTAGGAAAGCTTTATATTTTTCAAAACACGCTTTGTCAGGTCAAAACAAATGTTGCGTAAAACAGCGTTATGTCAACCCAAAAACATTAGTATAGGGATTCGATAAATAAATATATAGATAAATAAATTCCATATACTATATCAAAACATCTCCTTTCGGAAGTCATTTGCTATAATAAATGTTATAGTCCAAGCCTTAATTACTTCTCGAAAAATGTGTATTACAACAATAAATGTTGAAATCTATGTTTTTCGATATATATCGTATTTTAAAACATTTCTCTAAACCATTAAATCCATTTAAAAAATTTATTTTCAGACCTTTACTTCCAAAAGATAAATTACCATTTAAGATAATTTCATCAAAATATCACTTTCAAACATTTCCTTAAATAAAAACCAATATTTAAACTTCAAAATAAATCACTTCCATATTTATAAAATATTTTTATAAACATTCTTTGGATTTCAAAAAACTTCTATTCATAAAACTCCTTTATCTCCCAAGTTCTTTTTATAAATCCATTCTTTTATAAAGCTAATTTTACCATCAAAATCCATTTCTAATCCATCTCTTTATAAATCAAACTCATTTATAAAAATCCATCTTTAGACAACTTCAAATCCATTTATAAAACATATACCTTTTTAAATCAACTTCTTTATTTATAAAAAATATAACCTTTATAAATCTTTTATATAAACCTATTCAAAAATCTATTTTCAAAGCATTTCATAAAACCATATTTTTAAAACATAAAAAATCATAACTTTTTATTTAAAAAAAAATTCATTTATTTCTAAAATAAATCAAAAATCATTAAAACATATTTACCTGAAAAATCACTTCGAAAAGCTTTTCAGTTCAAAATCGTCAATTTCAATATTTCCAGAATATCGAAAATAAGGCCTAGTGCTACCATAACACTAAATAAGTCAAATCACATCAAAAACATCATCATGGCATCCATAACATCATATATCATCATATATATATATATGAAAATAAATCAACAGTGGTAAGGAATCCTGTTGGATCCCTCCAACCTGTCCCCTTGCATCAAATACTACATATAATCAAATAATATAAAAATCAACCGCTTCGAGGCAGGATTTGTAACAACCCTGGTTTTAGTGATTACTTGTAAGTATTAAATTATAATGGTAGTTATAATTTAATACTGAGAATCAAAAATAATTTTGAGAATTTAAATTGTTTATTTTGAATGAACAATGAATTTTGGGAATAAAAAGAGAAAATAACATTCTGGAACTTTATTATAGTGGTTTGAGTTAATAATAAGTGGAAGATGATTTTTATTTGGTGATAGTTCAATAATTTTATTAATTATTTTGATTTGCTTCTTTTAATAAAAAAATATATATTAAAAGGAGTATTTGCTTCTTTTAAAGAGTGTTATATTAAATAAAAAGGTGAAATTAGGTTTAGAAATATGAGTTGGTCATAAAATTGAGTTTAAATGATTGGTTACATTTTATTACACAAGAAGATTATTTTTGTGTAATTTTTGGGATTAAAAATAGTGGTTTATGTAATTATAAGTATAATTGGCTACTTATTTAAAAATAAGGATTTTTAATAATAGAAATATTTTCATAACCAAATTTATCCATTTATTAAGTACAAAATACTTTAATTAACATGTAAACAAGGTTTCATAATTTTATCATGTGAAAACTTTGAAACATTTGATGTTTGTTTAAAAACATAAGGGTTCACTAGTGTATTAAGTGAAAAATGAATTAATTTAGGCTACTTCTTTTATTAATGGGTCTTAAGCCCATCTAGTCACTAGTCTGTAAAAAGAAATGAGGAATATCTCATCTTCCTTCTACGTACAGTTCAGATAGTGAGAAACCTGAGAAACCCAATTTCTCTTGCAAACCCTAGCCAAAAATCATCAAATCAAACTCAAATCTTATGTTTTTTAAATCAAATTGGAGCTAAATCAACAGGTAATCAAAATCTAAAACCATTTATTCATCAAAAATCAAGTTTTGAAAGTGTTTCTCTGTTAACAGTACTTGTTCTTCTTGCATGTCATTGTTTCAAGTTTATACAGGTTAATTAAAACTTCCTCCTTCTTAAAGCTTGTCTAATTCAACACAAATTCCAGTTATATTTTCTCTACAGTAAGGTGAGTATCAAAACTCACAATTTTCTAGCTTTGATTGAGATTTCAAGGTAGAAATCTCAATTTCGTTTATTGCCTTTCATTTGTGAATCACTGTCAGTAAATTGTGCATATCTCTTTCGTTTTAAATCGGAATTCGATTTTCTTTGAAGTTCTGGAAAGCCTGAAAAGAATGTGACAATTTTTATGTTGAAAATATTCGAAAATTTTGAGCATAGATGGTCGGAAAACCCAAAACAATCTCGCTGCTCTGTCACTGTAAAATTGTGATTTTCTGTGCTAAGTGCTGTTGGAAATTTAAACATATCTTTTTGTTTGATGTCGGAATTTGATGATTCCTAATGCTCCTGAAAGCTTAGATTATATGCTACAATTTTCATGTTTTGAGTTTTGTCAAATTTTGATGTTTACATGGTCGAAAGTTCATTCTAGTATCGCTGTCCCGAAACCAAAACAACAGCTATAGTGAAATTCATATCTGAAATTTGTTTTGGCCATATCTTTCATGTTTCTTATCCAAATTTAATAACTCAAGATGTTCCAGAAAGCTTAGCCTTTGTGTTAGAAGTTTTAAGTTTTGAGTTTTTTAAATTTCGAAGTTAGCTAGGTCAAAACTATATTTGTTTGTTGCTGTCTCGAGAGCAAAACGACAGCAATAACAATCATTGAACTGAGAATTGTATTGGCTTATTTTTGCTCTCATTCTTGTTCGATTTTGATGTTGTTTTTGAGATGTTTTGAGAGCTATGGTGCCTATCAATAAGCTAGCTATATTTAGAGAATTTGAAACGCAAATTTAAATAGAATTTGAATTGACTTTGGGTTAAATTTGAATTGAATTCGTATTGAGTTCATGTTATCGGTCTTGAGTAATCTCTCTTGTTATTCATTATTTTCGAGCATGATTTTCAATAAACCATTTTGAAGTGATTTTTGAAATAAATGGACATTTTAAATCATTATTACTTGTACTTTAAAATTATTTTTCTAATATAAAATCTATTTATTTCCTATAATAAAGAAATTTTAAATATTGGTTTTATTAATATTTTCGGGAAAAAGTTTAAAAAGCTTGTTTTCTCAAATAAATTATTTTATATATAAAATACACACTTTTATACTATTCGAACGTATGAGAAAGAGAACTAAACGATTTAGTAAAACACGTGGTATGGGACATGTGCGTTCACTATTTGGGTTAATTCCGGACTTGTACGATCGAAGCTATTTGGGATTATTGATTCTGAGATATTTTACCATTTTATGGCGTATTTTGAGTTTTATAATTACTATATATTGGACTTATTTAAGATGGCCAATATTTGACAAGTATTATGGTTTGAGATCTCCTATGTAAGAGTATGGTCGATGAGAACCATCACGATGTTTTACTTACTTGTCAATGATATAAGGCAAGTCTTGAGTATATGATTTCATATTTTGAGATTTATGGTTTATGAGGAACCATCACGATGTTTTCACTTGTCGATGAAATGGGATAAGTTATGATGTTATTTAATACTTGTCGATGAGATGAGACGAGTATGGTGTCTCTTTATCACTCGCCAATGAGATGAGGCGAGATATGATTTTATGAGTTTTATGATGTTCCTAGTGTGGCACCGACTAGCGGCTAGTAAATCGCTAAGTGCGAACGAGTGGTATGGGACACACGTTAACACTTTTCGGATTCCTATCCGTGAGTTTGTGACACATTCACGATGTTTAGCTAACAGAACTGCTTTGAGAGGTGTCAGCGACCTTGTCATGAGGACGAACCGCTTAGGGAGGTGTTAGCGACCTTGTTAGGGCTGACAAAATAGCTTGGAGAGGTGTTAGAGACCTTGTCATGAGGACAAACTGCTTAGGGAGGTGTTTGCGACCTTGTTAGGGCTAAAAAATAGCTTGATGAGGTGTCAGCGACCTTGTCATGAGGACGAACTGCTTTGAGAGGTGTTAGCGACCTTGTCAGAGGCTTCGGCCATCTGAGAATGGCACGTGCAGCATCGCTTCGGCATGCAAATGAGATTTGGCCAATCTGGGGAATTTTTATAAGTTTATGATTTCGATTTCACCAATTTTGAGATGATGAATTTATTTATAGCCTTGAGTTAGAGAAAGGCATATATATATATATATATATATATATATATATATATATATATATATATATATGTATGTATGTATGTATGTATTTTTATGGTGATTTCGATATGGGGATTATAAACTCTTATTGAGTTTCATGAGTTTTGATTTGGAGATTTTTCATCGGCGATTGTTTATATTATTTGAGCGTTATTGTCGAGTTTACCTCTTTTGAGGTCGTTGTATAATTAAATGACATTATTCACTTAAGTCATGAGTATGTGTTCTTTCTATTGCCTCTTCTCATTTGAGAAGAATTATCACCTTGTATCTTATGCTTCATATTATCGTCTATCCTTCTTAACTGATTGTTTTAGCTAGACTGACTTGCGTATTTTATACTCGGGTCACACCGAGTTGTTTCAGGTTAGCTATCAGCTCGGGACTTAGCTTTGATGCATCTGCTTGGATTTCAGCGTAGCACTTTTGTGTAGTTTATATTTCTTTCCGCTTGACTCTGATATGTATTTGATTGGATGTATATAGTGTGGTCTCTGTACCACTTTTGTGTATCACTTTGTATCATACTGTGATGTATCTGTTTATATGTATTTATATATTATGATTACTGTTCTGTGATGTGATATGTATTTTGTTGTTGTATTTTGTTCTGATAGATCCGTTAGCCCCCTATAGTTTTGCATTAAGCATTTATTGGATATGTCGATCCACTTGGAATAGAAAAAAATAGATCATTTATCGACGTATGCAGTAGATGTTTAAGACAAGATTATAGATGGTCGCTCCTAACCAGCCCTATTCTCCGCATTATCAGATAGAATTGCCCAGTAATTCTCTTTGTTAATGTGGGTCTCAGGGTGGGGCGTCACAGCTTGGTATCAGAGCTGAGTTCAGAACAAAGTATGATAAACACAGAACAAAAATCCATATTGCGGCACACCTAAGTGTGATACGAGTGTTACGAATCCCTAATCGTTGTGTCCTTAACCTTATCGTGTCTTTTGGAGTAGACAATTTGGGATATATCTAGGAATATTTTTATTCCGTAATATTCCCAAATTTAATTGATGACATCTTATCTTAGGAGTAATCCTAATCGTGATTGTCTTATTCAAGTCCTCTTCAATACAGATGCTTGACACCCATCCGTATCGATGAAGTTTGTTGATGATCTTTGACCTTCTTATTTTGTGATTTCTTTGAGGATTGCGAATCCTATTGAGGGGATCTGCAATATTTGGTTTGATGTTAAGGATTTTGAGATTTTTCCTTATAAATTATCTTTTCAAGTGAATTAACATGCTTTTTTTTTTCTATCTAGAGTTTGGAATGATTTGAGTTGGGGTAGCTTGGATATTTTCTAGTTGCATTCTGTAATCCGAAGGAAGCTAAAATTAGGTATCCTAATTTTAGCAGATTTGTTGTTTCCTGCTCTTTAAAATGTTATTGATGATTTTGATGTATCTGTATTCACTCTTGAGTTTCGAGATGTTGATGATATATCTCAAATTCCTGTCATGTGACTCTGTTGACTTCTATGAGTCCGTTTTGGGTATGACACCCAATCGGGCAATCAAATATTGTATTGACTTCATTCTCGGTTCTTGGCCTGTCAGTCGTCCTCACATAAGGATGTCCACTAGGGAAACGAGGTGATTCATTGAATTTATTTGATATTGCCATTCTTATCCCTTTTCAGATATCCTTCTTGGATGCTCAATTGTTGATATACTGTGTGGTATTACTTCACTTGAAGTAATGATGTGTTGTTTGTGCTCTGCTTCTCGTTCGAGAAGATATCTTGTCATTAATCTTATATCTCATAGATTTCTTTTAATCTATTGAGCGGTGCTAAGATCATTCCTTGGCTTGACGTTACACCAATTTTTCGCGGGCTACGAGTCGTGGAGGATAGCGTTACTCTTAGCGCGTTCCACACTCGTTGTGAGTCTTGTGAGTGGTTCATTATACCATTCGGAATAATGAACACTCCAGTCTATTCCATCAATCTTGAGGATCGAGTATTCTGGGAATAACTCGTGAGTTCTTCTTGTGTTTTTGATTTTTAGAATAAGTAATAAGTTAAGTTTTCAAATTTCCAAAAAAAAAACCAAAAACAAAAAAAAAATTAACTTAAGATATGTTTCTAAGAGGAATCGGTGTATATTTTTGGGAAAAAATATATTTTAAGTATTATATATGAGGTATTTCTTTTTTCTTTTTTTTGAAAAAAGAAGAATTTTTGTGTTGGGTTGTCCGTCTAGTGCTTTAAGAATTCTGGTCGATGCGTTTGGCCAACGTTATCGATAGGGATTTTCTAAACGCTGTGATGAGAAAGTCAGACATGGTAAATTGAGTTTTAATTAGTAAAGTTTGAGAATAATTAATATGGTGGAGTATTAATTTTATTTTAATTGTTTAATAAAACCATTGAACCATAGTGACTGTTGGAGGAGTGGCGAGGCAGTTTTGATCGTTTGATCAACTCTGCAGCCAATCGATGGGGTCGTTCACTATAAATCAATGGTCGGGCAATACCCTTGTATTATGTGAAATTTGAGAAATTGAATATGGTAATTTGGGTAAGTAAAGTGAATAATTCTAATTAAGGGGATGCCTTAATTAGAAGAAAATATTATTTGATGTTTTGATTGATAAAATGATGCATTTAAGGTAAAAGAATACATTGGTTTGCAAATTAACTTATCAATTGAATATTTTAGTACAAGTTATTAATGATGACTATAAAAAATTATTTTGATGGATAATCAATAATCATCTCTTGATACTGCAAGAAATTAGTTATCTCTTCGAAAATGAGTTTTCATAATGAATTGTTTTTAAAGCTAGATTTTGTAAAGTAATGAAAATATTTCCACTTAATAAAATGTTTTGTGGTGAATACATAAAGTTGATCATAATTTTATATGTCTTAGCTTTCCAGGGAAAAAGAGGATCATTTAATAAATGATTAAAAAAATCTTGTTTGAAATTTGTAGTTTGAAATTAAAATGGTTTGGGAGAATTTCAAATTTCAAATTGATTTTAAAAGCCGAAATTTCATTTAGAAAAGTGCTGTACTAAAACAGTGATAACTAGAGACTTATAATTCCAAATAAGCTCAATCTTTTCAAAAGAAAGAGCTTTCAGTAAGCTATAAAGTTTCTTTATACCACTTTAAAATATTTTGCGTTTTACTGATTCTAAAATGGGTTTTAAAGTGGATAGGCAGTTCTGCCCTATAGAAAAATTCTCTAAGACTTAAGCTGAAAGTAAATTGAACATAACTTTCAAACCGTAAATCCGATTTTGATGATCTTTATATTGCTGGAAAGCTTAGACTGAGTAGAACAACTTGCAATTTATAAATATCTTCAGATTTTGTCGTTTTCTTTGTCAAAAAAGGTCTTATTTATAGAAGGTCTGAACTGAAATTGATTTATTTCCCCTCAATAGTTAAGTGTAGCATTTCTTATTTATGATCATGAACTAATATCATCTATTTGAGTTAAGTACTGGTGAAAAAGGATGGTTGAGCTATATTTTGAGCCAAAAAGATTATATATAAGATTATGCAAACTTGCTTTAAAATGCTAAAAAGAAAGGTATGTTTTCGGATTAAATTTTAAAGTGTTAAATGATGATATATATTGTGTTTCCGACCTAATGGTCGATGTATATCATATAAATCATTTTTATAATATTGTGTACGGCCCTCCGTACAAAGGAGACTCCGCCGATTTTTCTGAAAATTTCTAACACTTAGAAAATTTGAGAAACAAATTGAAAAATAATATGTTGCAAACTAGAGTGTACCTATGGAAGAATTAGAGAATAACAACTTAAACTTTATTTACACTAGTCAAGAGTAATAAATTTAAAGTCTAAGTAAGAAGTTTTGAAAAAAATTTCAAGTGTTTAAAATTATGGTTATAACTATAAAGTATTGATCCTTTGGAACTCTAAGAATTTTTGATTGAGAGTATATACATATATTTTAGTTCCTTATGAGTATCTTACTCTTGTGTTATTTTCTAACGACGTGCATTTATGCGGTCGTCCGAGTTTGAAACCACCTTTTGGTTGAACTATCTTGTATTAGTGTTGTTCCTTCCGGGTGTCATACGGAAAGATCATATCGATAATTATTTTGTTGGTTAGAGTTCGGGTAGGAGTTGTGCTAAATTCCAACTCTACTCAAGGCGCTTTTGAGAAATCTATTTCGTTTGAGTAATCTTATATATGTAGCAACTTTTTGAGTTTCTATTTTGAAGGTGAGATGCCTTCGAAATTTTATGTGTTGCTCGAAAAATTCAATGGTTTGCTAGTCTCGATATTAGCGCTTTGGAAACCATAGAATTAATCGAGCAATCTTATCTTGGTTTTCTATTATCTTGTTTTGAAGGTGAGAAATTTTAAGCTTGAGCCTGTCAATCTTCTTTTGCTTGATGAAATAGTTATGTTGAATACAGCTCTTTTCTAGAAAATTGCGGGGATGCAATTTTTATAAGGGGGGAGGTCTGTAACAACCCTGGTTTTAGTGATTACTTGTAAGTATTAAATTATAACGGTAGTTATAATTTAATACTGAGAATCAAAAATAATTTTGAGCATTTAAATTGTTTATTTTGAATGAACAATGAATTTTAGGAATAAAAAGAGAAAATAACGTTCTGGAACTTTATTATAGTGATTTGAGTTAATAATAAGTGGAAGATGGTTTTTATTTGGTGATAGTTCAATAATTTTATTAATTATTGTGATTTGCTACTTTTAATAAAATAATAATTAAAAGGAGTATTTGATTTTTTTTAAAGAGTGTTATATTAAATAAAAAGGTGAAATTAGGTTTAAAAATATGATTTGGTCATAAAATTGAGTTAAAATGATTGGTTACATTTTATTACACAAGAAGATTATTTTTGTGTAATTTTTGGGATTAAAAATAGTGGTTTATGTAATTATAAGTATAATTGGCTACTTATTTAAAAATAAGGATTTTTAATAATAGAAATATTTTCATAACCAAATTTATCCTTTGTACCAAAATACTTTAATTAACATGTAAACAAGGTTTCATAATTTTATCATGTGAAAACTTTGAAACATTTGATGTTTGTTTAAAAACATAAGAGTTCACTAGTGTATTAAGTGAAAAATGAATTAATTTAGGCTACTTCTTTTATTAATGGGTCTTAAGCCCATCTAGTCACTAGTCTGTAGAAAGAAATGAGGAATATCTCATCTTTCTTCTACGTACAGTTCAGATAGTGAGAAACCTGAGAAACCCAATTTCTCTTGCAAACCCGAGCCAAAAATCATCAAATCAAACTCAAATCTTGTGTTTTTTAAATCAAATTGGAGCTAAATCAACAGGTAATCAAAATCTAAAACCATTTATTCATCAAAAATTAAGTTTTGAAAGTGTTTCTCTGTTAACAGTACTTGTTCTTCTTGCATGTCATTGTTTCAAGTTTATACAGGTTAATTGATGCTTCCTCCTTCTTAAAGCTTGTCTAATTCAACACAAATTCTAGTTATATTTTCTCTACAGCAAGGTGAGTATCAAAACTCACAATTTTCTAGCTTTGATTGAGATTTCAAGGTAGAAATCTCAATTTCGTTTATTGCATTTCATTTGTGAATCACTGTGAGTAAATTGTGCATATCTCTTTCGTTTTAAATCGGAATTTGATTTTCTTTGAAGTTCTGGAGAGCCTGAAAGGAATGTGACAATTTTCACGTTGAAAACATTCGAAAAGTTTGAGCATAGATGGTCGAAAAATGCAAAACAATCTCGCTGCTCTGTCACTGTAAAATTGTGATTTTCTGTGCTAAGTGCTGTTAGAAATTTAAACATATCTTTTTCTTTTGATGTCGGAATTTGATGATTCTTGATGCTCCTGAAAACTTAGATTATATGCTACAATTTTCATGTTTTGAGTTTTGTCAAATTTTGACGTTTACATGGTCGAAAGTTCATTCTAGTATCGCTGTCCCGAAACTAAAACAACAGCTATAGTGAAATTCATATCTGAAATTTGTTTTGGCCATATCTTTCATGTTTCTTATCCAAATTTAATAACTCAAGATGTTCCAAAATCTTAGACTTTGTGTTAGAAGTTCTATGTTTTGAGTTTTTTGAAATTTCGAAGTTAGCTTGGTCAAAACTATATTTGTTTGTTGCTGTCTCGAGAGCAAAACGACAGCAATAACAATCATTGAACTGAGAATTGTATTGGCTTATTTTTGCTCTCAATATTTGTTCGATTTTGATGTTGTTTTTGAGATGTTTTGAGAGCTATGATGCCTATCAATAGGCTAGCTATATTTAGAGAATTTGAAACGCAAATTTAAATAGAATTTGAATTGACTTTGGGTTAAATTTGAATTGAATTCGTATTGAGTTCAAGTTATCGGTCTTGAGTAATCTCTCTTGTTTTTCATTATTTTCGAGCATGATTTTCAATAAACCATTTTGAAGTGATTTTTGAAATAAATGGAAATTTTAAATTTTTATTACTTGTACTTTAAAATTATTTTTCTAATATAAAATCTATTTATTTCTTGTAATAAAGAAATTTTAAATATTGGTTTTATTGATATTTTTGGGAAAAAGTTTTAAAAGCTAGTTTTCTCAAATAAATTATTTTATATATAAAATACACACTTTTATACTATTCGAACGTATGAGAAAGAGAATTAAACGATTTAGTAAAACACGTGGTATGTGACATGTGCGTTCACTATTTCGGTTAATTCCGGATTTGTACGATCGAAGCTATTTGGGATTATTGATTCTGAGATATTTTGCCATTTTATGGCGTATTTTGAGTTTTATAATTCCTATATATTGGACTTATTTAAGATGTCCAATATTTGACAAGTATTATGGTTTGAGATCTCCTATGTAAGAGTATGGTCGATGAGAACCATCACGATGTTTTACTTACTTGTCAATGATATATGGCAAGTCTTGAGTATATGATTTCATATTTTGAGATTTATGGTTTATGAGGAACCATCACGATGTTTTCACTTGTCGATGAAATGGGACAAGTTACGATGTTATTTAATACTTGTCGATGAGATGAGACGAGTATGGTGTCTCTTTATCACTCACCAATGAGATGAGGCGAGATATGATTTTATGAGTTTTATGATGTTCCTAGTGTGGCACCGACTAGCGGCTAGTAAATCGCTAAGTGCGAACGAGTGGTATGGGACACACATTAACACTTTTCAGATTCCTATCCGTGAGTTTGTGACACATTCACGATGTTTAGCTAACAGAACTGCTTTGAGAGGTGTCAGCGACCTTGCATGAGGACGAACTGCTTAGGGAGGTGTTAGCGACCTTGTTAGGTCTGACAAAATAGCTTGGAGAGTTGTCAGCGACCTTTTCATGAGGACAAACTGCTTAGGGAGGTGTTGGCGACCTTGTTAGGGCTGACAAAATAGCTTGGAGAGGTGTCAGCGACCTTGTCATGAGGACGAACTGCTTTAAGCGGTGTTAACGACCTTGTCAGAGGCTTCGGCCATCTGAGAATGGCACGTGCAGCATCGCTTCGACATGCAAATGTGATTTGGCCAATCTGGGGAATTTTTATAAGTTTATGATTTCGATTTCACCAATTTTGAGATGATGAATTTACTTATGGCCTTGAGTTAGAGAAAGGCATATATATATATATATGTATGTATGTATGTATGTATTTTTATGGTGATTTCGATATGGGGATTATAAACTCTTATTGAGTTTCACGAGTTTTGATTTGGAGATTTTTCATCAGCGATTGTTTATATTATTTGAGCGTTATTGTCGAGTTTACCTCTTTTGAGGTCTTTGTATACTTAAATGACATTGTTAACTTAAGTCATGAGTATGTGTTCTTTCTATTACCTCTTCTCATTTGAGAAGAATTATCACCTTGTATCTTATGCTTCATATTATCGTTTATCCTTCTTAACCGATTGTTTTAGCTAGACTGACCCGCGTATTTTATACTCGGGTCAGACCGAGTTGTTTCAGGTTAGCTATCAGCTCGGGACTTAGATTTGATGCATCTTCTTGGATTTCAACGTAGCACTTTTGTGTAGTTTATATTTCTTTCTGCTTGACTCTGATATGTATTTGATTGGATGTATATAGTGTGGTCTCTGTACCACTTTTGTGTATCACTTTGTATCATACTGGGATGTATCTGTTTATATGTATTTATATATTATGATTACTGTTCTGTGATGTGATATGCATTTTGTTGTTGTATTTTGTTCTGATAGATCCGTTAGCCACCTATAGTTTTACATTAAGCATTTATTGGATATGTCGATCCACTTGGAATAGAAAAAAATAGATCATTTATCGACGTATGTAGTAGATGTTTAAGACAAGATTATAGATGGTCGCTCCTAACCAGCCCTATTCTCCGCATTAGCAGATAGAATTGCCCAGTAATTCTCTTTGTTAATGTGGGTCTCAGGGTGGGGCGTCACAGGATTCGTATGCAAATGGTCATCCGCTCATACATGGGAATGAAATAGGGTCTTATCCGCTCCAATAGGCGGTAATATATCAAAACCAACTAACATATATATAATATATCATCTAAACACGCATTAGTCATCATAAATAATTTTTTCCCACTTATATATAATACAAGCGAGCTGGAGAGGTGAGTTGACTCACCTTGGTTGCAGTCGTCATTGTAGTACCTTATTTAGATTAAAATTAAACGGACGTTTAATTTTAACTAAAATTCCTACAAGCTCCAATCAACTCCAATCCAATTTCTATGCATAGTATTCGAGAACGAACGCAACACAATTCGTTTCGTTCGATTTTGACCTAAAACGAATTAGTTATGAGTTTTATAAGATTTCTCAATTTGGAACAAATTATTATTTCCCTTTATTACAATTATCAGCAACTAATATGTTTACCCTAATCGCCATCTTCACTCATTCGTTCCCAGGCAACCAAGTTTTCAACCCACAACGTCGGTCCTTTCGGTCACCAATACTGTCGCCTAAGGCGATGAACCACCGCTGCATCATGTAAGAACGGAGCCCAGACCTCGTGCTCCACACTTCCACCCAGCACAAACCCTAAATATCCTTCCATCGCCTTAAACATGCGCCTAAAACTACTCATAGATGTAGCTGATTAGCCGATGCCTCGCCTCACTAAAACCCATCTCCACCATTGGTCCCCTATAGATTATCGAGCTCTACATTTTTGCAGTTGGGATCGGTGGCTAATATGGTCTGTGGTGGTTCGAATTGGTTGTGGCCATAGTATCTGGGAAGAGAGGAAGAGAGATGGCGACGGGTTCTCTCTTTGACTTTAGGGTTAGGGAAAATGACTATGTTTAGGGTCCTTATATAGCCACACTCACAAAACACTATTCATACGAAATAATTGCAAACTCCAATCGAGGCATGCCGCCTGGCATCCTTTATGTTTTACCCTTATTACGAACATAGTGGAATATATAACGGAGGCTAATTCCATCATTTATAGAAGATAGAGTTTCAAAATCGAATTATTTTGATGAAAATTCCTTTAAATAATTTCTATGTGTTTCGAACTCGCACGATCGAACGATACGTCCAATCGACACGAAATTCTACACCATACTATAATTTACGGATCCAATTTCGTCGAAATCCGAAACAATGTCAAAAATGACTATTTTTACTCGTTAATTAAATCATAAACTTTCCAATTTCCGTTTATTCAATTTTAAATCAAATTAAAAGTTTAATAGCTCCATTTTAATTCGAATATCATTTAAATTAACTTTGTAAATCATTTTCATTCACATTAAATTCAAATTCAATTATTTAAACAGTTTCGTTTATTAAATTTAACAATTTACTTATCAAATAATTCATTAAATTTGAAATATAATTTAAATAACTAACTAAATAAAATTTTGAATATTTAAAATAAATTAAATTTTCCAAATTCAAACGACTGAAGTTCTAGGTCATTACAAAAATGGTTTGAAGATTCAAAGGAAGATTATTTACAAGGTAATGAGGTTTATAAATAGATGGATATTTATAAACAAATTTTAGAAATGGGTTCATAGATTTATAAAAAGAGTTTATAAATAATTGCATGGTTTTATAAAGTGTTTATAAAAAGCTTGAGAAATAATTTATAAATGGTTTATAAAGGGTTTTAGAAATTTTTAATGGAGTTTATAAACAATTTTAGAATTTGGTAAAAAGGAGTTCTTCCTCAATATTTGGTAAATATACTTATAACGTTGAGATAAGTATTTGGATATTTTCTAAGTATTGAAAATATAAGGTTTGTGAATATATCTTTGTAAAAGTATTTTAATACAAGCATTTACAAGAAAACTTTAACTAATGAATAGATTAATTAAGAAGGTTAGTGGTTGCTTATGCGCTTAACTACTGTTGGTTTTTCCTTGGAAGTAAATCCTAATTTATATGTGTGATTGTTGATAGTTAAATAATTAACTATCAAATGTGGACCCTACGAAACTTTGGAAATATCGAGGAGAAACACCTGAATTATATGGCACCGTCATCTCCAATGATGTTGTACTGTATTTGTGAATCTCGTTTCTTTTAAAGAACCAGAGTTGAGTTTACCAGAAATTATCGAATGTTGTTTCAAAGAGATTGAGATCGAAAATGTTATCCAAAAACAACTTGGATCCAACTCAAGCATTCGAAGTGAATACATCTTGAAGATGATGGAATTGGAGACTGAGCTCTCAAACATTTAGTTTTGTCCTATGATGGACTTGAATGGATGAAAGCTAGTATTGCATTGTTGCTTGGGGGAAGTGTTATATTCCTAGTAGGAGGTGCTATATAAAAAAAGAACGTAGCTTTGAGCCTTACACCCAAAAAATGAATAAAGCAGGGACGTGCGGCAAGGCTAAGTGGGTCGCACCGATGTAGGGTATGATCATCCCAAATCTAGAGCGATATTCATGTATGCTTGGGGATCGCATTGTGTGATTGTTGATTGCAGCCAATGGGTGTTCATATTCGGTGCTACTCGAGAAAGGGGTAGTATGGGTCTTGAATAGCAGAGGTGCAACTGTTGTAGCCTCCCGTACATTTTGTTTAGAGGTGTACATATTCGACTGGTAGACCCTTACCCTTTCATTGTTGGAATCCATTTTCTAATACGAGCCTTCGATTTTGGTTGTAGAATCTAGTATGCTAGATTTAATTAATGTAACAATTTTGGCTACGATTAATAAGTATTTTCATATTAGACATTAATACAATATCGGAGGATTTCATATGAATTTTTTTGGTTATTATAAGGTAAAAACCCGTCCGTGTATATGTGCAGCATGATCTTACGAGATACGTTTGTTTTTAAAGGTTTTTGTAACTTTTAAATCCAGTTGGGTGTGTTTTCTCATGCTGGTTTGCCATACTGACTCGGGTGTTATTTCAATATAATGCTCGGGTCAGACCGAGTATATTTGTAGATTGCTTTAGATGCACTGGAGCTCAGTAGATGTGTTGGAGGTCTTCAAGTTGTATTCTCATACATGTTTATTTTCCACTGCTTTGTTGTTAAAATCATCATAAATTGTGAGGACAGGTTGTTATACTATCCAGACTAATGATTGTGGTTGTCGTACTCTAATGGATGTATGCATATAATGGTTTCTCTTGTAAAGATCATTGATCTTATATTATATATTGCTCTGCTGCAATTGCATGATTCCGTGTTGTTTTTAGATTCTTTCTTTTTTACTTCTCTTATTCTTTCTTCTTTCTTTCCCTTAACTGTCCGTCTTTGCGTTCGATGTAGGTGAGACCTGTGTAGTTTATTGTCAGCTTGAATTTTACGAAAAAGCGGGTGGTTACAAATGTAATTCATATTGAGATAGGGGAATTAATATTTGATTAACATTAAGGTTGAGCCTTTACTAAAAAAATTGATAAGACTGTTTTAGTGGCTTAAAAAAATAAAATAATATATAAGAGGGGTATAATAGGACTAGATAAATCCTTTAAAACACTTACCTCCCATGTCATTCACGTTTTCACAAAACAAAAATATCAAAGATAGAAAATTAAGGCCAGCCATGAGCTAGAAGAAAAGAGTCAGAAAAACATAGGAAGAACTAAGGGAACCAATTGAAATAAATAAGTCTTAATTCTCATTATCAAATCAAAGTGAATAATATTACAATCCATCTCATTTTTGTTATGTTATGATTGTTTAATTTTGGCTACAAAACAGAATGGATTAGTGTTCGAATGAATTGCCATGCTTTATTTTCCACGTTTTGAGTTAATGAAGAAATAAATTGATTTTACGAAATTAATTGATAGGTTTAAGAGCAAAACCAAGTTAATAATCTCCAAATGACTTGAGTTTTTGATACGATATGTAAAATAATAATTTGGAGATGAGTTTTTAGTTTCATTATTTTCCAAGATAGAATATTTTAGGAATTTTCTAAGAAAAAAAGGCATTTATTTCTGGTTTAAATTATTAAAAATATTAAAAAAAGATTTTAGCCTCGAAATTTTTATATGATGAAGAATTTTTTCTGATTTTTGGTGAAATTATAGGATATTTCCTAAGGGTTTTTGATTTGTTGTGAATTTAATAAGTTAGAATGATTAATAATATTTAAATGTGTGAAAATGTGATTTTTGTGCCAAAACAGGGTGCGGTAGATTTTTTGGAAAGAAATGTATTAAAGATTGTTTCAACCAATCAGAAATTGATAAAGACTAAGAGTTGGTGGAAAAGTATATGCACTAAATAAAAAAAAGTTAGGTTCAATAATAATTACAGGAATGTCATGAGCCTTTGTTTAGTGTCGATACCCTTCTGGGTTCGAAGCCATTCGTGTCATCATTGACTTTAAGGGGAAGTACACGAGATCAACGATGCTGGCATGGAGTGGGTTGAATCACGTATATATGGTATTCGACATTGACATCGACGTTGACATAGCTTCTCGTAAATATACCTATGTCGCCTTTCATCAAGCTTGCCGACCTTGTTCTTGTTTTAGACATCGTCGATGCCGCATGTTTTCACTAAGGTTTTGAACGACACCACCACTCACTATTGTAACAACCCGTTTTTTCCGTCGTTTGAATTGGAATATTCAAATGGTTTTAAATATTGAATTTGAATTTTAGATTGATTATGAATATGAAAATTTAGGTTTTTACAAAATAAATACAGAATTTAAATATAGCAATTTATTAAATAATTTAATTATCGAATTTTGTAATTGAATGTTGGCCAAATTTTTTGTATCTTGATTTTTGAGCTTGATAAAAATAATTTAAAGGCTTGTAAAATTAATATTATTAATAATGAAGATAATATAAGTTTTAAAATTGAATTTAAAAGTGATCTGTTTAATTTTAAAAATAATTTGTTCAAATTGACATTTAAAAATAACGATCCGGAGCATCGTCTCGGAATTCGATTAAACCAATTCCATTGGATCCGAAATAGTGTATTATTACCAGGTTTCAAATTTCTTAGCTTTTGGAGTTATCGTTTAGCCGTATGAAATATAAACACGTTGAAAATTATATCAAAATTTCAATATAATAATTGGGCCCGATAAAGCTATCTTCTCCATACAGTCAGATTAGGATTCGGAACCTTTACCTTTTCTTTTGGAATAGGATATAATATTATTAATGCCTAGCGGCACCCCTCGATAAGGGTTCTAGATTTTTTTTCTATGAAATCGATATGATTTGAAATTTTAAAATAATGTGTATATATATAGTCAAAGTCAAAGATCAGGGCTGTCGTCCTTAAATTTAAACATACACGTTACCTTTATCTTCTCAAACGCACGATCTTTCTTCCTTCTCTTTTTAAAAAGACCCAACCTTATCCCCCTTCCTCAAAATCAAAAGACAGAATAAAAAAACAGAAATTTAAATCTCGACTTCGAAAAATAAAATTGGAGATAGGATTGAAACGTGTTCCTTCCTTCTTCAAAATCAGATTCGAGTATCCCTACTTGTTTAAAATTATATGTAGGGATTTAAAATCAGAGCTTAATATGGTGGAATGCAAATCTTAAGTTAAATCAAAGCTCATCTCGATGGGATTTAAAATCTATTCAGGGGTCACGATGATTTTCGGTAGCAAGCGAGCTTGATGGCCGCGATGGTGGAATCGCGCACAGCAGCGCAATCGTGCATGATGGAGAGGAGGAGTCATGAGCTCGGGATAAACTGGGTTTTGGGTTGCGAGGTCAAGTGGAAGGCGCAAGGCGGGGGTATCGATGTTCGATGGTTTTTCGACGTGGGATGATGCTGTTCGTTGGTGAATCGATTAAGGACGCGAGCAAGATGCGTGAAAGGAACCGAAATTTAGCAGTAAGGTAAATTAAAATTTTTGTTAAGAACATAAATTTAAAACTTTATGTTGAGTATGTTAATGGTAATTTAAATTATGTCAAATTCTAATAAATTTGAAATTTATGTATACGAGGTCCAAATCGTGGAAACGAGTTGAGATGGAAATGTTTGCAAATAAAAATCAACGGTGTGAATTTATCACTCTTTTGGATTGCCACGATTAAATTTAAATGTTTAAAATTTAAATTATTAGATGCTGGATGGATTGATAAACTTATAATTTATCCGTTGGATGATACATAATATATATATATATATACAGTTGTACATATATTAGTATTTGGAGTGATATTCTCGCATACTATAGCGAATGAGACCCTATGTGCTCCGCATAATAGCGGATAACCCTATATACTGCGATATCCCTCTCGAAGTGGGATTGGTATTATCTTATGTTGTATTAACATTTGTGGATGTAGGGAAACAGGTTGGAGGGATCAAACTGGATTCATCGAATTTATTTTTATTTTTCATATATGCTGATATACGATTGTGCGTAGAATAATTTATTGTAGATTATCGTGGTGATTAGAACTATTGGATGCTATTGTAGCACTGGCCCAAATTTTGATAATTTAAATACAATAAAATATATATATATTTCAAAAAGAAAGATATAATTGAAGGGAATTTGAATATATATATATATTTTGGAATTAGAGTTATTTTATGGAAATTGAATTAGAAAAATTATATTTGAATTTAGTTATACTCAACTATTGAATTAGTAAATGGAGATTTTTCAAAAATGAATTATATAAGACAATTTATAAACGATATCCTCGAAATTAAAAAAGAGTTAAAATCAATATTGAAAATAGATTGGAAGTATAAATGGAATTTATAAGAAAAGAATTTATATAATGGAGTTAAATAAATAAGATTTGTTTATAAACAGATAAAAACCAAAAGGGGTTACAAAATTTACAAACAATGTTTATGGATAAAGGAATTCGATGTCAGATGATAATTGGGATAAATTCATAGGAGGAATTTATATTTGAGTATGAAAACAAGGTTGAGAAAAATTGGAGATCCTATTTTTGAAATGGAAATGATTAGGGAAGCGAAGATAAATCGAGATGTTGTGAAATCGAGAGGAAGTTATAAATTAAATTGGCTATTGAGATTTTAAAAGTATAGTTTTAATTTTAAGACATGATTTTGTTTCAAAAGATAAATTTTATTATTTAAGAAAAAAATTATGAAATTTTAAACTAGTAGAGATTGAAATACTTGGCAAGTAGATTTTTAAATAAGAAGTATTTATTTTAGCAAATTCTAACTATTAAAATCAGCTTTGAAAATTTATTTGTTTAACTAAAGATAAGTTATTAATGTTATAAAAGTTTTTTCAATATTTTAAATAATTACTTGAGCATATTTTAAAAATAAATTGTTAATATTTTAAATACCTATTATATATATATATATATAGAGTGATTTTAAAGTAATTAAAAAATTTATTTTATAAATTCTCTCGAGATTCGAGAAAAGGGCTTAGAAAAGGATGTGGTTTTGAGAAGAGAAAATTTATTTGTGATTCTAGAGGTTTTTGGAAATAAGTAACGGAATAATTCTCTGAAAAAGTTAATATTGAAAGGATTTTGGGAAATAAGACTTGTAATATTTTCCTAAGTATGAAAAATAGAAATTGAGAATATTTCTAAGTGTTGAGAGGTTTGGAAGTACCCGTTATAGATTTGAGTATCTGAAAAATTGTTTTCAAATGTTGGAAGGAATAGATATCTTTTAAAGATATTTTGAGATACATTTTGGGAAATTTATGTTAAGCCCTGATGATTGTTATGGATGTTTATTGATAGTTAAATAACCGACTATCAAATTTGGCCAATTTCACTAATCGGTTCGAAGAGGCTAGGATCAGATTTAATTATCTGTAAACCACTTCAATCCAGTTTGAAAGTTACGAATGAATACCGCGAAGATGATGAAGACGGTGATTCTATTTGTACAAACGTAGGATAACTTGTATGGATTAATGCTATAAGAACATCGTCATTGGAGGGCGATGAGCATTCTAAGTAAAATTTCATTCCTTGAAAGGTAACGCTTAGCCTCGAGCCTCATCGATTGGAAATGACTAAAACATGGGAGTTGTAGCAAGGCTTAGTGGGTCGCACCCAATTAGGGTATGTTATCATCTTTTTTAGATGTTCTCGGGAAACCTATTCATTATGGATATTGTTGTGCATGGAAGGAGCGCTCGGTGGTAAGGGCAGGAACACCCGGGGTGATAACATATTCAGTCTATCCAGGTTAGGGATAGGCTGGTCTTGTGTAGCAGGGCATCCCGGCGTGGTCATCGGTACATTGTTCTAGAGGTGTACTTTGGTAGGAAAGACCCCAGTGGCCCAGTCATTCGACGGAATCCATTCTCCAATAAGCGTCGTACGTTTATGATTGTGCCCAACTATGAAGGAATGTGAGATGCAAGCCTTTCAGCTATTTTCTATTTACTTTCTATAGACATTATTATAATATCAGATGATTTTGATATAAAATATTTTGGTTATCGTAAGGTAAAAACCCGTCGTGTTTACGTGTGGTGCGGTCTTACGAGATACCTTTGTTTTTTAAAGGATTTTTTAAAGTCTAATAGTTCAAATTGAGTGCGTTTTCTTACGCTGGTTTTCTAGACTGACTCGGGTGTTATTTTATTATAATGCTTGGGTCTAACTGAGTATTACAGATTCATGTTAAATGCTATGGAGCTTAGGAGACTAGCTGGAGGAGTTTTCAGACGTATTTCCGTACTTGACTTATTTTAAATTTGAATTAAAGGGATTAATCACGTGTTATGAAAATGGTTTCAAGGATTTGAATTATAGAATAGCCCAAGTTTTGAGTTAAAATTACCAAAGAGAATACTACTTAAGACTAAGTAAATATGAGACAAAAAAGATTATTATGTAACATCCCCCACTAGGAGGCCCAAAACTAACGGCTACAGATGCTGCAATCATCCATAGTTATTAATCCTCGGCAATCAAATACAGTAATGTTAGATACATTGATATAATAGAAACACATGGACATGGAAAAAAATTTAAATCTCAAAACAACATTCACATTCCATTCCAAAAACCATTTCAACATTCCTTACATAACTCCACAAACGTTAACCATGTTCAGAAAAGCATAATTACTGCACATACGCCAAGAGCGACATATGAAGAAACCCCCTTGGTTAATCAAAGTATATAATAAGGCAATAAAACAAGTCTACCTTTACATCCAAAATACACAGTGGAATAAAATAACTCTAAATAACTAGCATGCCTCCTTCATGTCTCCTGAAGCTTTATTCGTCTAAGAAGAGAACCTGGAAACGTTGACCCTCAAACTACTCAAAATCAATTGAATACCTGAGAGTTTAAGTAGAAAACAAAAACTTCATGTCAGACATAAAGCCTGGTATGAATAATAATCCAACATCTCAAACCATTTAGATATCTAGTGAGACCACGTCACTTAGCGGAACAGGTTTTCCCCTGACTAGTATCCTGAAAACCTTTATATAACCATATACTATGCTCTTGCATTCACAATGGTTAAAACATAGCAACTCAAAATATTATGATGATATGCATACATATTAAAACAATCTGGATTTCCCATCCTCTATTGACTACTTCCATATTTATAGTTTCTTGGGTCACTATTAATCTATTAGTATTCATGGGCTTACTAATAACTTTTTTCATATTTTATGGACTCCCCATCCTATTTCATAGTTTTCATGGGATCGCTAAGAACCTATTGGCCCTTGCCAATAACTCAGTTAATTCATGGGTTCTCCCTGAACCTATTGTTAGCTCCAATAACTTCTTTCTTATCTTAGTTTTCATGTGTTGACTAGGAACATAATGACATCTGTCAATAACTTAATCCAGATATAGTTTTCATGGGTGCACTACAAACCAATTGGCTCCTACTAACCACTCTTACAAACATATTTTTCATTGGATCACTATGAACCTTTTAGTAACTCCAATAACTTCCTAATCATAGTTTCCATGGGGTTACTATGAACCGGTCTCCCTGACAACTTACATGTTTTAGGCATCCTATAATCTGGTCTCCATAACCTCCTGGATGAAATTCTACTCATTCAGGAGTTTAATTAATTTATATTCACTACTGGGTCAACGCAGCTGGTACTTTTGCCCTTTTATCCCCAAAATGCAATTATGGGTTTGTTATAATGTGAGTACATTTATATTTGAAGAAGCAAACATAATACAAAACAATACCACTCCCATGGGTTTAATATTCTTGAAATCATTTTCCTATAAAACATGGTTAATCCCTTTGACCTATTATTTTATCAAGGAAACATTTCTTCAAATCTTCATACTTAAAATATTTTCAAAGCTCCTTTATTTAACCATGGGTTTTCTTTAAATGAGAATGAGTTATTTGCTCTGAAAAACAAAGTCTTTCGAAACCTTTGAAACCTTGCTTTCGACTTTACTGGATAACCTCCTTCGAAAGCTTTATAATCTATTTTCAAAACATTAGGCCCATGCCTTCCAAAACACTTTAAAACCCTTCTTTTGAAACATTTTGAATGTATTAAAGTATTACCATTTAACTATAGAAGCATAGCTTCAAAACCATTTGAAAGTTGGCCTTACGAAAACATTGAAAGTCCCTTTTTTGAGAGCATTGGGTTTATATTTAAATCATCATCTGGGTCAAGTGAATATAAACGAAAGTATCTCTTTCGAAACCATTCTTTATCTCATAATGTATTAGGGAAAACATGATGGCATCGACACCACCTTTTCGAAAGCATAAGACATTTGGGTAAAACACCTGAAGGTTGCTTCGAAACCCCGTTCGAAACCATTTCTTTTGAAACCACTAACCCCTTTTGAAAGATATAGGAAGTGGCTTACATTTTTTTAGAACAAAGATCACCTTCCGAAAGCATTGATATCTTTAATACCTTCGGAAGGAATAGAAGCGGAAGAAGGGTTTCGACTTGGTTGAAACTACCCGTTTCGAAATCTCTAATTTGAAAACAAAGTAGCTCCTTTCGAAGCTACTACTTTAATCAATAAGGCGACAAATCTCATTTGAAAGCTTGTTTAAAAGATCCTTTCGAAAGCCTTAGTTTCGAATCCTTTGAAAGCATTTAAATAAACGGGCAAGTGCTTTTCTTTAGAAAACAAAACAACAGTTTCGACCCCATCGGAAGCAATGTATCGAACCATGCCTTCCACCTTTCTCCAATCCACTACGTACCAACAAAGTGATAACATGTGTATGGTTTTGTCCTGGTGGGTTTTGACCTGAATGAAGGCGGATGCTCTAGGTCGAAGGGGTGCTTTCGAAAGTGGCGGAACCTACTTTTTTTGTGGAAAGGCTGTTTGTACCAAATAAAATAATTTATTTGTAACAAACTGGCCTACATGTAAACCATTGATTAGTTGCCTTAAACATTTCAAATAATTGCCACATATTTTTAGATTTAAACCATGATAAACTTTCACAAATAAGCCCATCCCATTTAACAAAAATTAAATCATTTAGGTCCTCCTTTCAAAATAATTTAATTTCCGTAACAAATACTTAGTAAAAATCCCCAAAAATTATAGAAATTCACTTTTAATATGTTATCTAACATATATAAATTTCAGACCCAAATTCATCATATAATTATCCGAAATAAATTTTTAACCCAATTAGCCATATTTTCCTTTGAAAATTCATAACTAATTCTCCAAAGCTTGGAAAATTATAAAAATTGAAGCCCAACTCCAAAATCATGTTTCCTCTAACATATAAATTCCTCATGTCATTTTAAAATATATCAAATGTTTTACCCTTAAAACCATGTTCAATCATTTCTAAACAAATATGTTTGAATCCATCATTTCATAAAATCGAGCATACCATCAAAAATCATCATACCAGATTTAATCTTAACCCGAAAATCAAATGATCATATATAAACCAAAATAGAGGTGTTTTGATTATTGTTCGCCTTAGTTTGGATAAGGAAATTGGAGATTGTTTGAGATTGATTCCCCTAGCTTGAATCCTATGCTTAAATCTTTAATTTTTCTTCTCTTTTTACTCCTAATGGCCGGCTCCTCTTTTTCATTCTTACGTTTATTTTGTTTGTGATAAAATAAACGTGAATGGTAAGGGAATAAGAGTATAGGGTAAGGAATTAGGAGCGGCAATTACCCTGATGCCCTCATGTTAATTAATTAACATTTGACCATTTGTAGCCCAATTTATTATTATTAAGCACGACCTCTATTTTATTTTACAAATCTCAATCCCCTTATCATTCTTCTGTTTACATTATTCCATTTAATTTGTCTACTTAAATCTCCTGAATAATGTTATCAAAAATTATGGGTATTACATACTAATTGAACATATTAAACGATGGATGTTATATGTTTTGTATCTATTGGATCAGTTATATTATTATATTGATTGGACATCATTTATGACCCATAACTACATTTTAGGTTATTAAGGGTAGAATAACCAACTAGGTTGATCCAGTAGTGAGTGTAAATGGAGGTAGTACTTGAGCTAGTAGAATTGCATCTAGGGGATCTTGTAGATCAAAAATGTAAGATGCCCAAAACTAATCAAAAGATTATTAGCTTAGATAGGTTATTAGAATGGTCCACTAGGTTCATGGTAAGCCCATGAAAACCACAATTGGAATATTATTAGAGGGTATCTAATAGGTTCTTAGTGATCCCGTAAAAATTATGAAATGAGAGAAGTTATTGGAGAAGCCTATATGCTCATAGTGTAATGCCTCTGAATTTTGATTAATACTATTCAGGGTATTTAATTTGTGACGACCCGTCCCTCTCAACCCTCAAAAATCGACACAAAATATGCTACAGTATAATATGCCGACGATCGGGTGCCGGAAAAGATAGATTGTTAAGGAAAAAGAAAAAAGATAAAAGAAAGAAGGAACTAAACAATAATAGAATCTCACAATCGCAGCGGAACAAAATATAATAGTCAATAACAGATCTTTACACAAAATGAAAACTATATCTGTTTGATATATTACATCATCAGAGTATCACAAACAAACAACAATTACCAGCCTGACAATTATAAAAAATCACAGCAACGGATATAAACAAATACGGTAATACGTCTCAGACTCCATCTCCTTTATTGAGCTCCACAGCATCATTTCCTGTAATCTATAATACTCGATCTGAACCAAGCATTATAATGAGATAACAACCAAGTCAGTCTGGAATACCAGCGTGAGAAAAATACACCCAAAATGATTATTAAAGTTTCAAAATACTTTGAAATCAAAAGCATCTCATAAGACCACGCCACAAATAAACATGTCGGGTTTTTACCTTACGATAGCTAAAACATTTCTTATCAAATCCTTTTGATATTATAATAGTGTCTATAGAAAGTAAAATAGAATCTAGCTGAAATGCTTGCATCTCACGTTTCAGCAATAGTTGGGCACAATCAAAACTGTACAGGCGTATAGGGAGAATGGATTTCCAACTAATGACTAGGCACTGGGGTACCACCTGCCACAATACGTGGCCTAGACCAGCATACCGAGGATCCACCCTAAATCCCCTGCAACACAAGACCGGGACTACCACTTACTGGATAATCCCGAGTAAGATCGCCCCACGATTGGGATCAGCAACCGCCACACAGCCTAAATACAAAGGGACATCTAGACAGGGATGCCCTCACCCTAATGGGTGCCACCCACTTAGCCTTGCTGCATAACCCTTGATTTTCAGTCATTCCCGGTTGATGAGGCTCGAGGCTAAGCGTTACTGTTTTAGAACACATCTCTTAGAATGCTCATCGCCCACCTGACGATGTTCTGAAAGCATTCATCCATACAAGTCCGTCTCGGGTTCGAACCGAAGGCACTACTCCTACTACATCCATTTTGGAATCACCCTCAGGATTAGTAGCGACTAGTCCTTGCACTTCACTGCTCCATCTTCGACTCCGAACTCGTTTCCCCACGAAAACGTACAAACCGAATCGATGTGGTTTTCAAGAAATTAATCACGATCCTGGTCTCTTCGAAACGATCAGCGCATTGTCTAATATTGATAGTCGGTTATTTAACTATCAATTAACATTCACAAACATCCATCAAACAATAAATAATTCCCCAAATTATTTATTTACCTCAAAATATCTTCATAAGATATATTCCCAATTTCAACCCTTTTGAAAACAGTTTTCATACCATCTTCCTTTTTAAGGAATAATTTTTCCAAACATTTTCTATTTCCACTGAAAATAACCAAGTCCAAATACTTTAGATTTTAAAACATTAGATCATTTTATTCTAAATATACCTTAAAATATATTTAAAAATATTTAAAGCAAAACTAGTTTATAAAATATAGGCTAATTTTAAAATATAAGTTAAATTAAACTAAATTCTACAAGAAGAGTTACAAAATCCTATACAATTTTCAAATAAAATATTAACCAATTATCTTTAAAATAATCCATTTTATAAAATATGTATATTGTAAGTTCCTTTTGAAAATTAATACTACTTCACCTTTATAATAATTAAATATCATAATTACTTAAATAAGTATTTACTTATACTTAAAAATAATTAAAAATAATATTTTGCCTAAAATATTCTAAAACACATTTTAAACTGCCAATATATTTTGAAAGCTTTTCTTTGAAACATACCAAATTTCCAGGAAAAATGCACCTTCCATCCTTTAAAGATAATCTCATCTTCACTTTTAAAACAATTATACCTTTCTTATAGAATTTCCCATCGGAAATCTATATTTCCAAATTTATCCACTGATAAATATTTTATTCCACTTCATTTGTAAATCCTATTTACAAATTCCCATTCCTCATCACAGTTTCAAAACTCTTAACAAATTCCAAATCAATTTCTTGAATTTAATTTTCTTAAATTCATTACTTAAAAATTCCTTTCATTTTCCTTTAATCCCAATTCATTTATTAGTATTTTTAAAATACCAAATTATATTTATCCAACCATAACACAAAATTACAAAATTCCAAATCAATTTATCACAGGATGTCAATGAGACATGCCACAGATTATGAATATAATTTCTATTTGTGAGGAATCCAGTTGGATCCCCCCAACCTGTTCCACATCCGCAGATGTTAGCACGACAAATAAATATCGATTAAATCTGATAATAATTTTCACATTTTAACCAATCAATCAATCATTTAAATATTAACTATTTAAATTAAATGGCATCCAGATGTGAGTGAGATTAACTCACCTTGAATTCATCGAGCCTTTCAATTGTAAATTAAATCAAGCGCCTTCGATTTAATCTAAAATTTTCACGAGCTCCAATAGCCTCCGGATCTGTTGCAGCGCGTAGATCGCATCGCTGCGATTCCGACGCTTCTCGTTTTGTCAAAATCTGATTGCACATGCAAAAGACATAGAATTTTAAAGTTTTGAAACAAAATTTAAACCAAATTTCCTTTTAATTTTAATTTACTACTACACAAACCAAATCAAGGCCACTGGATATGGAATATGAAATCAAGGCCGTAGCCTTTGTCTTCCACACGTAAGCTCCAGGCCGAAACAACAAAAGATACAAAACCCATTGCCCTCGATTAGGGTTACGAACCGCACTTCCTACCATCGCCGAGAACGAGATCAACCTAGCCCTCGTCAAAGCCCACTGCGCCACCCATCCACGGTCCCAATATGACAGAGTTTGGTGCCATAAACGCCTAGAAAAACACGCATGAAATGAAGGTGATTGCGGCAGAAATCTGGCTCCAAACGATGGTTTTAAGCAAGAGCCATCGTTGGATAGGACGAGCTTGAAAAGCTCTACAATTTGTTAGTTGGAGGTTTTGGCTAAAACTTCGAGGATGAAGAGAAAACTAGGAGAAATAAAGTTGATTTTCGGCCATAGAATAGTTTGAGTGGGGGTTGAGAAAGAAGAATAGGGTTTCGGCCCTGAACGTGTTTATATATATGTTTATATAATTATTATTTTATTACTATCCTCAAATTTTACAAGCTTTTTCGAACGAACTCCAAACAACACATGCCGCTTGGCGTTTATAATATTTTACCCGCATTCCGAATACAATGGAATGTGTTTCGGAAGCTAATTCAATCAAACATGGAAGATAGCTTTTTGAATCGATTTTAAATAATAAATTATTGATTTAAATTTCAACGCGTTTCTCACCCGTATGAACAAACGGTAACTCCAAATGCTACACAATTTGAAATCCGACAATAATTAACTATTACAGATCCAATGGAACCGGTTTCGTTGAATTCCAAGACTGTGTCCCGGAAGGCTATTTTAACTCGTCGATTAATTTGAGCGATTTTAAAAATCATCGAAATCACTTAAAATTTTATTTTTAAAACTTTACTAACTCTATTATAAATCATATAGAATTTATAATCACATTGGAAACCATTCTGATTCATTTCGAACCAAAATCTGATTATTTGCATTATTATATTAAATTCGATTATTAATTAATATAAAAAAAATCCAATTTTAACTTATCGACTTTAGATTCCATCCAAAAGTCCAACATCATTATTTAAATCCATATAAACTTAAAATAAATTTTAGAAACCATTTTTATATCTATTTACACCCAGATTCATCAATTATCCCAATTCCAAATATTTAATTGTTATTATTCAATTTCAATTGAATTTCCATATTTGAAATTTTGACTAATTTTATTGATTTAACCAAAATTTTCTTATTCAAAATTAAATTATAATTCACATTCAACATTTAAAATGAATTAAATGTTCATAATCTAACGACCAAAATTCTGGATCGTTACATTCCTCCCCCCTTATAAAAATTTCGTCCTCGAAATTTGCTAAGGTAGGAAAATGCTACTAAACTCGTTTACTTACCCAAACTTACTTAGTTAAAAACTTACATTCACTTCACCAAAACCTTGAGCTCAATTCCAAAACCATTTGCTTTTATTTCTAACTCAAAAGCTTGTTTTCAATATCACTTCAAAAATCGCTTTCCTAGTTAACCCAAAAATTTCAAGATTCCCAAAAAATTTCCAACTCCCAAAATTTTCGAATTTTTTTGACAGCGTCTCCTTTGTATGGAGAGCATTTCACAATATCACAATAGACACAAATATATATATACATCGACCCACATGGTCGAAAAACAAAATATATCACAATATATATATCATTTTCAATTTTTATAGTGTAGGCGTACCTTAGATTAGCATTTTAAAAGCAAGCGGCTAATTTATATTGCATTTACGCACTCCAACTCCATCGATTGCCTTCCGTACCTGTACTTACTCAAACAAGCACATAGGTTTTCGATAATATGAGATTTTAACAACCTTTTATTCATTAATCTTAGCCAAACACAACAATTACGTAGTCCAAACAAAAAATTTCCATAATCCCACATGTTAACCATATTTTATAAGAATCACAAGGTTCAACAATATTTCTATTTCCTTTACCAATCCAAACTTCATTCTTATTTCACTAGAATGATTTACATTCAAGTTTTCTACATACAATTCATATTTGCCATAACCAATTCATCTTTGCACCAATTAATCTTATAAGCCTTATTTACATAAATTTCACCCTTTTCCAATTCTAAATTGATTAATTTGCGTCATATTCATAATTTCTTTCACTTATATACAAATCCACTTAATTAGAATTCCAACCCATTCCAATATATTCAAAAACCAACTTTATTCGCTTTTTCAAATCAATTTACTTCCATTTACGACAAAACAGCTATTTTCTTGTGCAAATTTTAATGTCATTTATACAAACAACAATTACATAAGCTTATACCAATTTCAATTAATTCATCTCAATCTATATTAATTTTATTCCATTCGGAATTATTCACAACCCAAACATTCTTACTTCATTACAATCATTGAATTAAATCCTTATTCTTACATTCAATTTCGTTACCCATACCGATTCATTCAATGTTCATTACACAGGCTTGACAACAATCCTTTCACCATTTGTTTAAGTTATCTCAACTCTATTACATTCATGTTTTCTTACATCAAATTTTATTTTCATTTTTATTTGATTCTTATTCAATCAAATTCTCATCCGTTACAAATTTTAGCTCAATTAGTTTACTGACTTAGTCCATATTAAATTTTAATTCACCTCCTTAATTCACTCTTGAATTTATTTTATTAAAAACATAACCATTCCAATTATTCTAAACCAGAACTGGGTTTTATTTTGCCTTTCAAATTTTTAACAAGCTACCAAAATTTTATTCATCCCATTACCCTTTTATTTAATTTAGCTTACGCTAAATTCATTTCCAAACAATTCTTTTTGAATTTAGTTGAGTGAGAATTTAATTCATTCAATATCATTCTTACTTAATTTAAATTCCATTTAATTCAATTCTTTTTCAAATTTAATTCAAGTCAAACTAAATTTTATTTAGCCAACTTAAATTCATACCATTTCCTTTACCATTTTAAATAAGAATTGAATTTCGTTCAATATTATTTATAACACAACTTAATTTTGATTTTTTTACTTCAATCCAATTTCAACTAAATTTTATTTCTCAATATATAAGTTCAAAACTTATTCACTAACCTAAGTCCACTCACATTTTATATTTTTCTTCACCTTATTACAACTCTCCTTCCATTTAGAATTAATTTTAGAATTTTCCTTCCTTTTTAACATAATATTCAACCATTTCTATTTAGGTTTTGCAATTCATTTCTCAATTCATATGTTCACCAACTTATTCACTTAAAAGCTTACATTGCTCATTCGAGTCCATCTTCATCTTATAATCACCATTCTAGATTATGTATATAACACTTAATAACTTAAGGGTATTACACAATTTTAACTCACAATTATAATCATTTTACATTTCAACTTTAACCAATTTAATTCGATTTCAATTTCAATTTTTATTTAACTTATCCTGAGTTAAATTCAAATATATTTTATTCGCCACCATTTACTCAAGTTAAATTTTAATCTCAAGATTAAATTTTCATTTCTCCCTTTCATATTGAAATCACTTCACTTAATAAGTTCAATAGTTGCTTTATCTTAACTTTTCACATTATTTAAATAGAGTTCCCAGAATTCAATTACCCGGTTTTATTTCAAAACCAATTTGAAATTATGAATAACTCATACACACCTGGTATATCAAATCAAACTTCTGGATTTCTAAAACAACCTGTTTTTGCCAAAACAATTTCCCTTTTGAAATTTCTAAAACACCTTGTATATCAAACAAGTCTAAACATATATCATAACTAATCACCACGGACGCAATCCATCACTTTAGAAATTAGAAAATGAATTCTGATGATGTGGCCATCATCATCATGATTATTTCCCAATGACTGAAGTGAGTTCAGTGCTTCCTTACTTCCACAAATTCCTATCAAACAATTTCCATTCAAAAAATATTTCCCTAAAATAATACTCTATTATTTCCCTCCAATACTTTGGAAAACATTTCAAATATTTCCAAAATTGTCAATTCACAAACTTTTGTTTTAAATACATTTGAAACACTTTTCAAAATTTCCGGGATTTAAATTCTGGTTTAAATCAGATTTTAGCTATACTCCTTTTTATTTAAACCATACTTAGATAATTCTACATGGTTATAAACCATTTCAAATTTTAGACTCTTATATTTGATTTTAATATTAACATCCAAACATCCAAATATATAATAATTTCAGAAAATTTATTTCTTTTATATCAAAATATAATTTTGGGTAAAATCATTTACACACTTTAAAAACAATACTATGTTGGTTTATTTTGTTTAAGAGTTTAGAAACCCCTATCGATATGGTTGTACTTTCCGTATCGACCAGAATTCATAAACATCAATCGATAAGTCAACACAGTATAAAAACAATTTTTATATTCACTAAGAAGTACGCTGTCATATCTATTATTACACTCAACTCATTCTAGAGTTCTATTGACTCTATATCTAATGAGTAATTTTCCCCACCAAAGCCTAGGTTATCACTAACCAAGCTCCGATGCCACGTGTGACGACCCGTCCCTCTCGACCCTCGAAAATCGACACAAAACATGCTACAGTATAATATGCCGATGATCGGGTGCCAGAAAAGACAAATTGTTGAGGAAAGAAAGAAGGAACTAAACAATAATAGAATCTCACAAAAACACGGAACAAAATATAATAGTCAATAACAGATCTTTGCACAAAATGAAAACTATATTTGTTTTATATATTACATCATCAGAGTATCACAAACAAACAACAATTACCAGCCTGGCAATTTAAAACAATCACAGCAGCGGATATAAACAAATACGGTAATACGTCTCGGACTCCAGCTCCTCTCCTGAGCTCCACAACATCCTTTCCTGTAATCTATAATACTCGGTCTGACCCGACCATTATAATGAAATAACACCCGAGTCAATCTGGAATACCAGCGTGAGAAAAATACACCCAAATTGATTATTAAAGTTTCAAAATCCTTTGAAATCAAAAGCATCTCATAAGACCACGCCACAAATAAACATGTCAGGTTTTTACCTTACGATAGCTTTAACATTTCTTATCAAATCTGTATGATATTATAATAGTGTCTATAGAAAGTAAAATAGGATCTAGCTGAAATGCTTGCATCTCACGTTTCAGCAATAGTTGGGCACAATCAAAACCTTACAAGCGCGTAGGGAGAATGGATTTCCAACTAAAGACTAGGCACTGGGGTACCACCTGCCACAGTACGTGGCCTAGATCAGTGTACCGATGATCCACCCTAAATCCCCTGCAACACAAGACCGGGACTACCCCTTACTGGATAATCCCGAGTAAGATCACCCCACGGTTGGGATCAGCAACCGCCACACAGCCGAAATAAAAAGGGACATCTAGACAGGGATGACCACACCTCGATGGGTGCTACCCACTTGGCCTTGCTGCATAAACCCAGATTTTCAGTCATTCTCGGTTGATGAGGCTCGAGGCTAAGCGTTACCTTTTTAGAACACATCTCTTAGAATGCTCATCGCCCACCTGACGATGTTTTGAAAGCATTCATCCTTACAAGTCCGTCCGGGGTTCAAACGGAACCGAAGGCACTACTCCTACTACATCCATTTTGGAATCACCCTCGGGATTAGTAGCGACTATCCCTTGCACTTCACTGCTCCATCTTCGACTCCGAACTCGTTTCCCCGTGAAAACGTACAAACCGGATCGAAGTGGTTTTCGAGAAATTAATCCCGATCCCGGTCTCTTCGAAACGATCCGTGCATTGGCCAATATTGATAGTCGGTTATTTAACTATCAATTAACATTCACAAACATCCATCAAACAATAAATTATTTTCCAAATTATTTATTTACCTCAAAATATCTTCACAAGATATATTCCCAATTTCAACCCTTTGAAAATAGTTTTCAAACCATCTTCCTTTTTACGGAATAAATTTTCCAAACATTTTCTATTTCCACTGAAAATAACCAAGTCCAAATACTTTAGATTTTAAAACATTAGATCACTTTATTCTAAATATACCTTAAAATATATTTAAAAATAATTAAAGCAAAACTACTTTATAAATATAGGCTAATTTTAAAATAAAAGTTAAATTAAACTAAATTCTACAAGAAGAGTTACAAAATCCTATACAATTTTCAAATAAAACTTTATCCAATTATCTTTAAAATAAATCCATTTTATAAAAAATTTATATTATAATTTCATTTTGAAAACTTAATACTACTTTACCTTTAAAATAATTAAATATCATAATTACTTAAATAAGTATCTACTTATACTTAAAACTAATATTTTTCCTAAAATATTCTAAAACACATTTTAAACTGCCAATTTATATTTTGAAAGCTTTTCTTTGAAACATACCAAATTTCCAGGAAAAATGCACCTTCCATCCTTTAAAGATAATCTCATCTTTACTTTTAAAATAATTATACCTTTCTTATAGAATTTCCCACCGAAAATCTATATTTCCAAATTTATCCACTGATAAATATTTTATTCCACTTCATTTGTAAAACCAATTTACAAATTCCCATTCCTCATCACAGTTTCAAAACTCTTAACAAATACCAAATCAATTTCCTAAATTTAATTTCCTTAAATTTATTACTTAAAAATTCCTTTCATTTTCCTTTAATTCCAATTCATTTATTGATATTTTTAAAATACCAAATTATAATTATCCAACCATAACACAGCATAACAAAATTCCAAATCAATTTATCACAGAATATCAATGAGACATACCACAGGTTATGAATATAATTTCTATTTGTTAGGAATCCAGCTGGATCCCTCCAACATGTTCCCTGCATCCAAAGATGCTAGCACGACAAATAAATTTCGATCCAATCTGATAATAATTTTCACATTTCAACCAGTCAATCAATCATTTAAATATTAACTTTTTAAATTAAATGGCATCCAGATGTGAGTGAGATTAACTTACCTTGAATTCGTCGAGCCTTTCAATTTTAAATTAAATCTAGCGCCTTCGATTTAATCTAAAATTTTCACGAGCTCCAATAGCCTCTGGATCTGCTGCAGCGCATAGATCGCATCGCTGCGATTCCGGCGCTTTTTGTTTTGTCGAAATCTGATTGCGCATGCAAATGACATAGAATTTTAAAGTTTTGAAACAAATTTTAAACAAAATTTCCTTTTAATTTTAATTTATCACTACACAAACCAAATCAAGGCCGCTGGGTCTGGAATGCGAAATCAAGGTCGTAGCCTTTGTCTGCCACATGCAAGCTCCAGGCTAAAACAACAAAAGATACGAAACCCATCGTCCTTGATTAGGGTTACGAACTGCACTTCCTACCATCGCCGAGAATGAGATCAACCTAGCCCACGTCAAAGCCCATTGCGCCACCCATCCACGCTCCCAATATGGCGGAGTTCCGTGCCATAAACGCCTACAAAAATATGCATGAAACGAAGGTGATTGCGGCAGAAATCTGGTTCCAAATGATGGTTTTAAGTAAGACCCACCGTTGGATAGGACGAGCTTGAAGAGCTCTACAATTTGTTAGCTGGAGGTTTTGGCTAAAACTTCGAGGATGAAGAGAAAATGAGGAGGAAATGAAGTTGATTTTCGGCCATATAATAGTTTGCGTGGCGGTTGAGAAAGAAGAATAGGGTTTCGGCCCTGAACGTGTTTATGTATACATTTATGTAATTATTATTTTATTAATATTCTTAAATTTTACAAGCTTTTTCGAACAAACTCCAAACAACACGTGCCGCCTGGCGTTTATAAGGTTTTACCCGCATTCCGAACACAATGGAATGTGTTTTGGAAGCTAATTCAATCATATGTGGAAGATAGTTTTTTGAATCGATTTTAAATAATAAATTATCGAATTAAATTTCAACGCGTTTCTCACCCATACGAACAAATGGTAACTCCAAATGCTACATAATTTGAAATCCGATAATAATTAACTATTACGGATCCAATGGAACTGGTTTCGTCGAATTCCGAGACCGTGTCCCGGAAGGCTATTTTAACTCGTCGATTAATTTGAGCGATTTTCAAAATCATCGAAATCACTTAAAATTTTATTTTTAAAACTTTACTAACTCTATTATAAGTCATATAGAATTTATAATCACATTAGAAACCATTCTGTTTCATTTCAAACCAAAATCTGATTATTTGCATTATTATATTAAATTCCATTATTAATTAATATAAAAAATCCAATTTTAACTTATCGACTTTTGATTCCATCCAAAAGTCCAACATCATTATTTAAATCCAAATAGACTTAAAATAAATTAAAGAAACCATTTTTATATCTATTTACATCAAGATTCACTAGTTATCCCAATTCCAAATATTTAATTGTTATTATTTAATTTCTATTGAATTGCCATATTTGAAATTTTGACTAATTATATTGATTTTTCCAAAATTTTCTTATTTTTAATCAAATTATAATTCAGATTCGACATTTAAAATGAATTAAATGTTCAAAATATAATGACCAAAATTTCGGGTCGTTACATAATTGGATAAATTAAATAGAATATTGTGAATAATTAGGGAAATGAGGTTAATAATCCGATGACCGTGTCTATATTAATGAACTAAAATAAGACTTAACTAAATTTAAAAGGAGGAATTTCCTAAGGGGTAAACTTGAAAATGAGGCTACATTTCTTTGTATATTTCTCTTCCTCCACCTTAATAGACTTCCACTTTTTCATTCTTCACTTCCATATATTTCGACCGGCCATTAAAATGCTCCAGGAAGAGTTTAAATTGAAGAATAAGCTAAGGAATTAAAGCTAGGAAAGTATCTCATTCTACAATCAACTAATCAAGGTGAATATTCATGTTTATCGTCTCATTTTTCTATGATTGAATCGGTTATGGGTTATACACGATTCATATTTGTGATTTTGGTTAGGATATAACCATTTAAACCTTTGTTTGGATAAGACATATGTTTTTAAAATGTTAATGGGCTAATTAACACGTTTCCATTCGGTCCAGGTTAAATTTCAAGTTGTTTTGACCTTCATATGCTTCGAAATTTTAATATGATAAAGTATAAAATTTATAAGATTTTTGGTGATTTTTGGGAATTTTTCATTAGTGATTTAGTAAGGTAATTAAATTATTTACGACCAAGGGCTAAACTGAAAAATTTGCTTCCCAAATTATTAAAATTCGAAAGGAAATTGCTTTTGGAAATAATTGAGGAAGAAGTACAGTGTTTTGAGAAAAAGGTTGACTTTTGTATACTTTTACCCTTTCGATGAAGTCGGAAGGTATCTTTCGTCTAAAATAGAACGTAAACTGTTACCTTCCACCCAAGTCGAAAGGTAGGCACATGGCCGAAGGGAAGAGGGACGAAGGGATGGGGGGCTGCTTCTTTTGCTTGGGATAGACATAGAAATGTCTTTCGAATAAGTTGAAGGGGGATCCTTCAAGTCTAACATTTTATAAGAGATTAAAAGTTTTATATATTCAAGAAGGGGTTTCATAGGGGATCTTCGAAAGCTTCAACCTTAAGGGTACTGCTTTAAAAATGTTTTTTGAAATGGTGTTTTAATACCTTTTAGTAGGCCAAAGGATTAACCTTCCATCATGGATTGAAGTATACTTTCGAAGGGTTGGTTCTATTACCAACACTTCATTGTTTTTGAATGATTGCAAAAGGTTTTGATTTCGAAAGGTTTGACTTCGAAAGGTTTGATTTCGAAAGGTTTTGAAGCGGTTATCTTAAATGATTGTGAAAGGTTTTGATTTCTAAAGGTATGACTTCAAAAGGTTTGATTTTGAAAGGTTCTGAAGGGGTTATCTTCAATGATTGCGAAAGGTTTTGATTTGCAAAGGTTTGATTTCGAAAGGTTTCTGAAGGGGCTAACTTTGGATTTATTTGCTTTTGAATGGGATTTCATTCTAAGGGGTTTAAAGGGCTATTTTTAGCCATTTTCATGAGTAAAGTTTTGCTAATTTGAAGGGGATAATTCGAAGGGTTATAACATATATTCCTATCTTTGTTTGAATATATAAAGGGGATCCTTATTTAAATTGAATGTTATAAAACCTTGGGGACACCGAGGCGGGTTTAATGTTTTCGATACATAGTTTGGGGTTAAAAACAGAAATATGCTTTCGAAAATATAAATTGGGGCTATCAATGTGTTTTTTATTTAATTTAACCTGATTGGGGATACCAATGAGAATAGGTTAAACATGTGGTATGCCTGGGAAAATTAATTAATCACGGGGATCATGGATTTTTGTAAATAATCATGGGGATCATGATATTTTAATTGGTCAGGTGATTGGTTCTTGGTTAAACTAGGAAAACCATGGAATGTGTGGTGGATATCCCACATTAAATTTCTAAAGTAAAGAATGTTTTGCCAGCGGTGGTTAGCCTCGGGATTTGGCACCCAAGGGTTCATAGTCATCCTTGGAAAACTATGGATCATGTGATGGATAGCCTACACCATCTTTTATAAAACAATGTATGATCCATAATCCACATTTATTTTGAATGGATTTTGGATGGATAGTCCTGTTAAACTATGAAGGACGGTCATTTTTGTGATTTTAGAAAGGAACTCAAATAAATTGATTTTTAGATAGGAAATCTAATAATTTTCTTTTAGATGGGGTATCTAATAAATAGGTGGATGGGATGTCCAATACATATGATTTATGGCTTTATTTCATATTATGTTAAGACTGATCATTTTGGGTGCAGGGGCATAGTAAATGATTTGCATGTTTCATTTTGGATACTAATGAGGGGAAAACCTATTCTGCTAAGCGGCGTGGTCTCACAAGATATCTATTTAAGATAAGAGATGATAGAGGAATCTATTAGTGCTTTGATCATCATAAGGGGACATCTTCATACTTCTGGGTTTATGTGATTAAATCTTAAATTGAAATTCATAAGAACTGAGAAATTTTGTTTTGTTGAAGTTTAAATTTTTTTCATATTCTTGTGTTTTTGTGTTGCCAATAGTTTCAAGATTTCGATTTTGGTCACTCAGAAATAACACCTATGTATGACTGCAGCATCCATAGTAGTTAGTTTTGAGCCTTCGGAAACTGGATGTTACACGTAGTAAGCCCATGAAAATTATGATTTGAATGTTATTGGAGGGTATCTAATAGGTTCTTAGTGATTCCACAAAAATTATGAAATGAGAGAAGTTATTGAAGAATATAATAGGTTCATAGTTAGCCCATGAAAACTATGATTGGAAGATTATTGGTAGAAACTAATAAATTTTTAATGATCACATAAAACTTTTGAAGTGGGACAGACTGTCCCAGTCAGCCCATGAAAATAATAGGTTCATAGTGACCCTAGAAAAACTATAAATCGAGATAGATGGTCTGATAAATTAGGATGGGTAATCTAGGGTATATTGCATGCTTGCATATCATTACATATGATTATGTTTTAACCAATTTGAATGTAGAAGCACATTATACGGTTAATGTATTTCGGCTAAGATACTAGTGACGGAAAAACCCATTCTGCTTAGCGGCATGGTCTCACTAGGTATATATTTGGTTTGAGATGGTAAGCTATTGTTCACACTAGATTTTTTGTCTAATCCAAAGTTTTTGTTTTCCCCGTATGCTCTTGGATACTCATTTGAGTGGGTCGGGAGTGAGGGATTTTTTAGGTTTCTATTAGGCGAATAAGCTTCCGGAGACATGCATGAGGCATTCTAGTTATTAGGAGCTTTATCTAATTCGGTTATGTTTGATTTTGCTTGAATGTATGTAATGGTAAGTTGTATAAACGACAAGCACTAGACTCTGATCAACCAAGGGGACATCTTTATATGCCACTCTTGGAGTATTTTATAATAATTCTAATTTCTCAGAACGTGGGTCTGTGAATGAGATTATACAGTGAATATGGAATATCAATTGTGAAATGAAATGTGAAGATTTGTTAAGAAAAATTGTGTTTAATATTTTGCATATTCATGTGCTTCTAATTATTGATATAATTAACATACCACATGTTGTCGCCAGGAATTAACAACTATAAATGACTGCAACATCCGTAGAGGTTAGTTTCTGGCCTTGAAATGAGGTATTTTACATTGGGATAAGTTGAGAAGAAGAGAACATTTTCCCCATGTCAATAGATATGCAATTGACGAAAAGAGATGCTTCAGGAGAGATAGACACCTATGCTTCCCAAGGATTGATAGCATATCGTTGGAAGTGCTTTTAGAATGTCACCATTCACGAATGACTATTCATCTCAGAGGAGATAAGACATAAAGGGTATAACATGGATTTTCTATTGGCCAGGGATGAAGAAGAAAGTAGCTGAATTATTTTTGGTTGTTTGAGCTGTCAAAGGATTAAAGCTAAGCAAGAAAGCACGAAGAATTGTTATTGCCATTAGAAATCCCAACTTGGAAATGGAAATATATATCAAAGGACTTCATAGATGGGTTGCCTAGGAGTCAACGAGGCTATAAAGCAATTTCGGTTATAGTTAAGAGATTCAACAAAAGTGTCCATTTTATTCCCATTGGGAACATTAGGACCGCAACATCTTTAGCACAGATTTATATTTAAGGAAGTGGTTCGACTTCATGGAATTCCAATAAGCAACGTCAGTTATAGAGACCCTTTATTTACTAGCGAGTTTTGAAAGAGTTTGCAGACTACATTATGAAAATCGTTGAATCTTTGTACTACTTATCACCCCAAATAGATAATCAAAAAGTGTAAATAGGATATTGGAGAACTTGTTGAAAGCATGCACAATGGACTTCGAAGGACGTTGGGAGCAGCACCTACCTTTAGTGGAATTCCCTTACAACAATAGTTATCGACGATTGGTATAGCACCCTTTGAAGCACTTTATGGTAGTCCATGTAAATCACCTAACTATTGGTGGAAAGCCACCGACAAAATTTTACTCAGACCAGATTTGATTACCGAAATTTCGATGAAGGCGGAGCTGATTAGGTAGTGAATGAAGGCAACATAAGATCTCCAAAAATACTACATGGATAAGAGAAGGAAAGAATTAAAGTTGGAGGTTGGGGACATGGTGTTTATGAAATCTCCTCTTTTAGGAAGGTAATGAGATTTGGAAAATCAAAGAAGTTAGTGCCAAGATTTGTTAGGCCTTTTTAAATTGTGGAAAGAATAGGTAGACTGGCTTATTGCATGAAGCTACCCAACAAATTATTAGGTGTCCACGACGTTTTTCATGTTTCACATAGCTTTTGTGGGAGGGCATGTCCACTTGGGGGATATTGAGATGAAGGCAATAAAATCCAGTTTCACTATACGCATTATGGAGCATGAAACTTTGAAGCTTCGCAATAAAGAAATTAGGTTGGTTCGAGTACAATGAATAGATAACCTGGTGGAAAGCACATGGAAGACCGAAGAAAAGATGATGATCTCTCATCTGGAGCTTTTCAGTGGTTACTTTTTCTTTCCAAAATTATGTTTTGGTTACATCGTGGTTTCTAGATTGGATGGTAAGAGATGTCTACTACACTTTTTTCCATCACTTTGCACTCATGTAGAAATTCCATGCTTATCTAGGGTGTTTTGCATACATACTTATATGTCACAGTCATACACTCATGCTAGGATTGAGCTTATTCATAGTATGCCTACAATATATAATCACATTGTACTTATGGATAAGTAGATGGATATGTAAATAACTTGGTCGTATAAAATATGCAATTCGCTCTTTAGAAAAGATCTCAAGGACAAGATCCTTTTTAAGGGGAAGAATATAATATCTCGTAAAATCAACCACAAATAAATTGGTTAAATTAAATTAAATAAGATAGGAGTAAAAATGAAAATTATGCGAAATTCAGAATTTGGCTACGAAATTTATGCCATTGCAATCGTGGCAAAATTCTAATCAATTTTCATATGTAATATGTTGAAAATGGAGTTCAAATGGAAAATTTATTAACATTTGATGTTTTTGGGTTTAAAATAACTTAAATAGAACTAAAATTCAAATGAATAATTAATTTTAAAATTTAAATAAAAAAGTTAAAAGTAAGTAAACTTGGGGGTTAAGTAAATGTTAAAATCAATATTAACACTAAATATTATTTAAAGAATGTAATAAATTAAACACGGGCTGAAAATCAACATTCCCAAAATAAATAAGCTGGTCGATTGCATAACCATGATCGGTCGACCTCTAGCGATCGACTGGTGGTAGAGGGGAGGTCGACCGCTTATTGACAGTGACAGCTAAGGTTTTGGCATTTTGAATATTTTAGATTTAATTATTTTAATCTGATAATCCATCTGCTCTCTCACGACTATAAACAAGACCCTAGACCCATCACTTTTATTTATATAATATTTCAGGAACATTAGCGAAGCTCTATCAGTTCGTCTCATCAAAGATTAAAAAAACTCCATTAGATTTTCACGTAAGAAATCCAATAGATTTATCTTTGTTTATTATTTATTTTTTAAACTTTTCCTCCTCCAAATCTTTAATTTTCTGAATATATGTATAAAAAAGAAAAGATCTGATAAGAGTTTGTCAAAGGTGGGTCAAATCCAAAGGTGGCAAACCTAAGGCTATATTGTGAGTGGAAATCTTAGGTTTTCTGTTTTAATAGTTGATTAATGTAATTTGGGTTTGAATATGCATTGGGGAGTTTTGGTTTGCAAAAACATCATATTATAAACCCCTAAAACTCTTTCAATACGGAATGTCAATTCTATGTTGAAATCTCAAATTATTATTGTTAGAATAAAGGAAATTGTGTAAATTTGTCGTTTTTATAATTTACATTCTATTCCACTCCTTATTCATTTTGTTTGAATTTGGTTAGAGGATTTTGATTAAGTAATAGTGTCTAAGGTAGGAATTTTATTCGTAGTTTGCACTACTTATTCACATGAGTTAAATAGAAATTCTTTTGTTTATTTTTGTGTGAAAAAGGATTGAATAAATCCTAAAGACTAGAAATTTTAGCTTCTCTTTTCAATAATTCCACTAATTTGATGTAATAAGTTGATTTTATATTTAAATTCTATATAAGCTTAATGATTGGAACTTTCGGATATGAATATTGGAATCTTGGTATTTTTGATAATATGAAACGAGACTTGTATAATGATTTAAAGAGTTGACCTTTAAATGCTAGTTTAGGATGTAAACTCTGCACGCATAGAAATTACTAGGTGCATATATATTATGTGTGTATGTGTGTGCGCATATGTATTAGTGTGATTAATGTATAATTGCATAGTTAAATAGGTTGTTAATTCTATCGAATCCTTCTCAAGAAGGCAATTAATGTCGAAGGCGAAATAAGAGAGATTTCTTATAAAGCCTTAATTTTGCAAATGGTGAGGTGTATCATAATATATGTAGAATTTGAAATTGATTATGACTAATTTATAGGGACGTGGGGTTAGTCAAAAGCACATAAAAGTCAGCCCAGCTAATCAGGCTATTAGCAGTGCGACTTTGAGCTAATGTGAGGCATCACCTATAATAAGTAACTACGGTGACAAAAGGTAGTCCCAAATTCTATATGGTAAATCTGCCCAACTAACCTGCCTACCGGTACTTAGGAATAGCATGCTAATATGAGACACCCCCATAGGGTATGGGTCATAATACGAAGAACCTACTTTAGACATTGAAGGTATTAAGTGGTTGTATGAGGGCTCACCACTTTTCTATGTAGGAAGTAATAATGGTCGGGTCTATAGGCATGATAGAGGATATCTTGGAAAAAGCCCGCTTTAATAGAAAGTATTAAGTAGCCGAAGATGTTCTGTACAATGTCAACTGGATAGTTACTAGTGAAGAGTCCACCCTAGGATTATAGGCAGTAAATGACGTGGACCTGCCTTAAATAAGTTATTAAATGGTTGGAGTCTTCCTAATTCTCATTGAAAGGTATTCAGTGACTTGAATACACTCTCTTACTCCAATAGGACAGTATGGATGAAAGATGTGGGTTATTGGGTTGATAACAAGTTAGTTATGAGCTTATATTTGAAAATCCTTTAATTTTAGATTAAGAAAAGCCTTTGGGCTTAAATTTGAAAAGAATTATTTTACAGGTAGAAACGTAAGACATACTCCTATTCGAATTAAACTGCCCAAGTAGTAATACAGTAAGGCTTGAGATTTTTATTCACCAAACATATGTTATTTGGACTCGCTCCTCATTTCAACATAGGTAGAAAGGATGATGCAGATGGCGAAGATATTGATGGTGCATATGGTAGTAGTCTTTCTATCTACTTATTATTTTCTGTTGTTTTTGATGTACCTGTAAAATTAAAACAATGTAGTAATTTCGAAATATTTCAAAATATTACGGATATGTTCGATTGTTGTTGGGATTTGGTTGTATGGATATTTTGTTATAGTTTTAAATGGAAATTAAAAATTGGAATAAAATGGATAGTGTGGTTAGTACTATATTTTATGTTTTTGTTGTTAGATTCTGAGTATGTAAAAAATAGCTTTATATTGTTCTTCTTACCAGCCAACAACCAGTTTTTGAGATGGTTTTAAGTTTTGATGGACTTTTCTGGGTCGGAATTTAGGCCCATTATAGGGTGCGTCATTACACTTATACTTGGATAATTTTTGTGAAGTAATTCTCCAGATCCAGTCCCCCTAGCTCCCAAGTCCAAATCATCTACCTGCTGCCAAGAAAACAAGTTAGTAGCAATAAAAGTGCTCATACCAGGTTCAGTGCTTTTCTAATTTTTGGCTCTTATCCCTCTAGAATCTTCTTCCTTGCTTGCCCTGAAGCATTCCTCGAAGTTCCAACTGCTCTAACCCGAAGCTCTACCTAATTCACCTATAACCTACCTGATTTCTACCGAACTAAAACCACTCATCATGCGCACTGTCTACCTACTGGAATTTGGTATGACTTGAACCGTGGGCTCTACCCATACTCTAGAGCCCCTCCTTCAAGTTTCATCCAATTTCGGCCATCATTGCCTTCAATTTGCCCAATTCGACAACCTCCTTCCTAACTTGGTAAAAGCACTAGCAAATGATATCAAAGAATAATATACAAACATGAAATATCATCCATTTTACGAATACTTAATTAATTTTAAATATTTAAATAATTTGTTTTTAAAGATCAAATAGCTCAATTTTATTATTAAATAATGGAAGTAACCTCATTTTGAAATTTTGTTTACAAAAATATATAATTTGGTAGAAAATGGAAAGTGTGACTGAAATTCATTTTTTGGATTTTTGACTTTTCATCAAGCTAAAGTTGCTATAATATGGTTGCACACACATGTATTGGTGCAAATATATTTATATAGAAAATAAGAATTTGTTTAGCATTAAACAAATTAATAACTTTATTATCATTTGGAAAAGTTTTAGAAAATGATTAAAATATTAAATGAGACTTTTCTTCTTCTCTAATTTATTAATAAAGTACCATTGTTTTTTCATAATTACCATAAGGGGGTAGTCACTTGTAATTAGCATGGAGGAGGTGTGGGTTTGGTGGCTTGAAAAGAAAGAAAGTGAGAAGTGTAGTTTGGTCATTTAGCATTTTTTCTTGTTTACAAAAGTGAACAGCATTTTCCTATTTCACTTTTACACCTTCTCATCCATTTCGCTGTTCTCTTCTCTATCTTCTCCATTTTACAAACCAAGGTCAAACCACTTTAATTTTTTCCATATTATTTCCATATACATACTAAAACCTTTACAATCCTCAAAGACACCAACTTTAAGTGCCAAACCCCACTTCTTTGCCAAGGCCATACCCCCCTGGACCATCTTTTCGCCATTTGCCATGCACCCTCTTGGGCCTTCCAAGCCTTTTTATATGCGTGTTCTAGGGGAGTGTGCCGGGTTTATTTAGATAGGTTTCGCATTTTGGTAGTTTGGTGGTTGGTTTCTTTAGTAGTAAGCTTGGCTAACATCTCATCGCATTTGGAAATGAGAAATCTCAATTTAAACTATATTTATTTTTCGTATGGATGTTGTAATTATTTATTGCCATATTATTGCTCACTTATGTATGTATGTAAAGTATACGTGTTTGGTTTTGAGATGTATTCCCGCTCGTTTAGCGGAGGCATATGACTTGCATTTTGCAGGGAACTATGTGAAACACATAGGATTAGACATGGGACTATGGAAATGTATCGAAATGGTTCATCGCGGAAAGGCTACGATGAATACACTTTGAAGGATTTATGGAGGGCGGGACTCTTAACAAAATTTTACTATTTATATATTATGTGAAAGGCTCTTGTGCCAGAAGCTTCGTAGTTGGGCCTATTGAGGATGTAAATATTGCTATGACTTGAGAATAATCATAACTACTCGAAGTAGCAATTAATTATATTAATAAGTCTCTTTTCGAAAAAATTAAAAAAACATTTGATTTGAAATTTCAAAGTTGGATTTTAAAACAACTTCAAAATTGTAATAATGTATAAAAGAGTTGGCTTTTCTTTTAGGCTTTGGAATTATTCTGGAAAGCATGTAGAAATATAATTATTTTTCCATAATCTTTTTGCTAAGTTTTTTCCTACTGTAATAAAGGATTGTTTAAGTTGTAGTTTGACATTTAAATTATATTTTTAAAACAAATTGGGATATGGAAGTGAAAAATAGATTTTAAATAAAGGAAATGTTTTTACTTTCAAAAGTCAAGTTTCCTTTTTAAGTGAAGGATTACACAAGTGATGCTTTTAAATAAATTTTATTCCATAATCTTAAAAAGGTTTTAAGGATGTGTTTAAAGAAGAATGAAGCTATGGACTACAACATTTATTGTTATAATAAATATTTTTGGAAAAGGATGAAAATAAGTTTGTTTTATAATAATTTATTTATTATAAATAATATATAGAATTTATGAGTTCTTATACTTGACGTTAAGCTTCTAAGGTAGAGAAACTTCTAAATATTTTGGAAGTTAAGAATGTTGTCTAGTCAATATTTGAGAGGTAATAATACCCAACTTGAAGTCCTCATTGTTAACCGATGAATAGTTTAAGTTTGGAATTGAAGATTTATGTTAAGCATATGAAGAATTATTTCCATATAAAAATTCAGTTACTTATGGAAATTAAGTAGTCCTGTATTTAGTACTAAAAAGCCAAGGAGTAGATTGATCCTCTGTCCGTGTGATCTTAAACCGGAGTGTTTAGCTATGGCAAGGCTAGAAGCAATCAGTGCCTCGATTTACCTGCTTTGTCAGTGGGCAAGGGATAGAGTATGAAATGTAAAAAATGGGACAAGTATAGGAGATTCGATTTCCATAAATGATCTTTATAACTTATGGTGGCATAGAAAGTATTCTTTTCATACTTAACATCTAATTCCGAGGTATGGAAATGTATCTTTATTTGTGAGAATTAAGAATGTATGTCGATGTAAGGATAGTTCTCTAACTTGTCCGACTTCATTATTAAGAAAGGGATAACACAAGTTTGAAATCGAAAAGTGCTAGTAAGTATATTTGGTTTAATTTCCATACGACCCATTTACTTGCTCTAGAAAAAGGAAAGAAGTTTTAATTAATAGAAGTATTAATTAAAGAGGCATGGTTTTGCTTTTCTGCTTAAATCATGCTCGGCCTCCTTGTAAAATTAAATCTAATTGTTGTTTATTTGATAGTTAAATACCTTACTATCAAATCTTGGCCAGTTTTGAAGCTATAAATTATTGGTTCTGAGAAACCATGATCGGGTAAGCATGAATTATCGGAAAACCACTTCGAACTGGAATAAGCTTCGAATTGGAGACATCATGAAGATGATGGAATCAAAGACAAGATTCTTTAAAGTGAAAGGGGTACTTGCTAATAATCTCGAGGGTGATTCCAAGAAGGATGCAGTAGAAGTTGGGTCAATGGATTCTTTATTTCCTGAACAACTTGTGTGGCCAATGTAGGCATTACACTGCTACCTAGGGGGCGGTGTTAGAATTCCAAGTGGGATTTGCTATAATGGTAAGACATAGCCTCGAGCCTCTTACCCAGTAATGACAAACATGGGATACCAATATGGCTATGTGATTCACATCCATTAGAGTATGGTCATCATCGGATCTTAATTGATATTTATTGATTTATGTTGTCTTTGGACCCAGGGTTTGGTTTATGCAACAATTGAGGTGGTGACGTAATTGGTACTATCTAGGAAGAGGCAGGCCAATTCTGTGCTGGTAGAGGGTCCTTGCGAGGCCCTTAATACATTTTTCTAGATGTGTACTGTGGAAGGTGGTGCCCAAGTAGCCTTGTCATTGATGAAATCGATTTTCCAATATGTGCCTTTACAGACTTAGTTGTATACTATGTATGCCACTGAATGTAACTAATGTAACCATTCCGGCTGTAATTATTTATTTATATTAAAACCTAGACATTATATAATATCATAAGTTTTTCAATAAAATAGTTGGGTAATCGTAAGGTAAAGCCGGCCCGTGTTTATGTGCATCGTGGTCTTACACGTTGTTTATGGAAGGGCTTTGTAAATATAACAATCCATATTATTTGAGTTCCTCACGCTAGTTTACTAAACTGTTCTGGGTGTTGTTTTCTTAAATTCTCAGGCTAGACCTGAGTACTTTTCTCGGATTTAGCGATGGACGCTTGGAGCTTCAAGAGACGAGATGGATGCCTCCAAGGCACGATATATTTTATTTTACGATGTATTTCCTGTTTTGTATTTATCGGCAATTGTAACGACCTGATGTGACTATCTAGGCTAATGATAGGTTAGTCTGTATGTATATTAAAAGTTTTCTTTTGTAAAGATCATTTGGATATTATATATTACTCGTCACAATATGTATGTCTTTTTTTTTTCACCCCAACAATACATCTTTCAATCACTTGGATGCTAGGCATGTGAATACCGTGGATATATTAGTGTACGACTTTTATGGGTCAAAAAGGCGAGACATTACATATAGACAACCTAGAATGGTGGCACTCTTATAGCACCTCATCTCGCAATACATCGACATTGGAAACATAAAATTTCCCATCCTTACAGAGCCATCATCTCAAGCGATTCAATATTGATTCATATATTCCAGACTCTACCCCTTTTTCTATCGTCGCCATGATCACTGCTAGTCTAGCATCTCAACTTTGGCTAGTAACGATCTACTTAATCAAAGTAGTCTAATTGCCAAGTTTGCAATGCGGTGTGAAGTCATATCTAACAATATACTCAAATTGATTCCACTTAAGGAACATTACTCGTAAATTGGCATGTCTTCTACTTAGTGCATCGCTGACCACATTTCCCTTACCGTGCATATCGGAAATGTTGAAGTCATGGAAGGCCAAGAATTCCAACCTCGCTGTTGGCAAAGGTTGAGATCCTTTTAGGAGAAAAGATACTTCAAGGATTTATGGTCCATGAACAACTCGAAGCTTTCTCCTAATAAATAATGCCTCTAAATTTATAAAGAAAACACTATCATCACCAACTCCAAATCATGAGTTGGATTCTTCTTGTGTGGTTTCAATTGTCGACTAGTGTAGATGACAATTTTTCTCTCTATATCAACACCGCACCTAATCTAGTGCCACAATCATCTGCATATACTGTAAGATCATCATTCTTGCTCAGAGTGTTCAATATTGGTGCACTTATTAACCACTCCTTCAGACAGACAAATTCTTGCATACACTTCATGTCTCAAACAAAAGTCTGATTCTTCTTTGTCAAAATTGGTCAATCCTCATGCAATCTTCAAGCGATCCACGATGAAATGCCTATAAAATCCCACCAATCTAAGAAACATCCTCACATCAGTAGTTTTATTTGGTTGGTTCCAGTCCTGAACTACTTAGAGATGACATGACCTAAGAATCTCACTTCCCTCCTCTAGAATTGACACTTCAAAACCTTCACTTTCAACTTATGCTTCTTAAACACTTTAAGAGCAATCGTCAAGTGAATCTTGTGTTCCTCCTTTATCCTATAATAGAAAAATATATCATCCATTACACATGCATGAACTTATTATGCTGATATCTGAAGTCATAGTTCATGAGACCAATAAATTAGGCCAAAACTTTGGTTAGCCAGAATGTCATAACCAACCAATCATAGAAACAAGAACGACGTATGAAACATGGTGATCGGCACACCCTCATTTACTACTGTTGAAAGCCTGTCGCAAGATCCAACTAAGAGAACACCTTCACACCATGGAGAAAATGAAACAGGTCATCTATACGATAGAACAAATACTTATTCTTCCTCGTTACCTTAATTAGCTTATGGTAATCTACACACAACCTTAGATAACCATCCGCCTTAGTGGAAAGCACTACAGGTGTTCCTCACTTGAATATGCACCTAAGAATGCACCCTCGTTTCAACAGGCCGTTCACCTGCACCACCAACTCCTACTCTTTGGATGCCAAACACCTCAAAGAATTACTATCGGTTGGATATCCTTTTCTAAGTCATTGTGGAACTCAATCTCTTGGTATGGCGGTAATTCAGTCACCTCCTCAAACACATTCGGATATCGTCTCACAATAGGTACAGATGATAGCTCTTGATATGGAATCTCGACCAAATATATAAAGCTAACCAGAATCTTATCCTTTGGAATGCAGCCAATCAATACCGTTCATCCTTCCATGGCTTATGCCCTACCGATAGCTTCTCGCAATCCACTACTACTACATACTTCCTTAGCTAGTCCATCATCAAGAACATTCTGAACCCAACAAAATTAAAAACAAAGAAATCACTAACAAAAGAGCATCCATGATTAGATAGGATCAAACCATGGCAAACCATATAAAGGCAGTGGAGCCTTCAACAAGGTTAGCCACGATCAATGGTCGATCAACTATCTCAAGTTTCAATCCCAATCTATGTACTAGGTTACTAGATATAAAGGAATGCAAAGCCCTGATATCAAAAAAACATGTATAAGAACATCATAAATAGAAAGTTAACCTTAGATAACAATGCTTTTCACCTTCCCTTTCGTCGAGGGAGCACTCAACAAAATCAGAACAATATCCAAAGCATATGCCTTTACACCTTCTTCTACTATGCTAGTTTTGGGCAACTCTTCTACATATCTCCTAACTTGTCGTTGTCATAAACTTCTTATTTCCATTAGCTCTATAGTCTCTGATTAAGTGACCCTTCTCTCCATAATCATAACAGACAAGATCCCACTTGTTTCTTAGCATTCTTCCCTTGAAACTTACCATTCCAATTCTTCTTGCCTCCACTGCCATGTTGCGATTTTGGCTCTTCCTTAATTACAATAGCTAACTTGGAATTGGATTACAAACACTTTTGGCGAAGACCTTTCTCGACGAGTCTCGAAAATGGCTTATCGATGTAGCTCACCAATTTCTCCCCTAATTAGTCATTCCAAATCCATAAGTTACTTCTCATTTTTTCTCAATGTAGTATTGATGAAAGACATCCCGTATTTTGATGAAGCATTAAACGCAAGAACATACTTGAAAACAAACATGTCCCACTGCTTCAAATCCATAAATTCCTATATAGCAGCAACTTCTGAGCAACCAAAAAGAACTTCTCCTCGAATTAGGTTTTGAACTGGTCCCAAGGAAACCGATCCTTAGTTGTAGAAACTCTAATAGTGTTCCAGCAGTTCGTGGCTCTCCTTTAAAGCTATCGGGATGCCAACCTCCTCTTCATATTATTGTCCAATTCAAGGTCATAAAAGATTCTTTCGTAGGTGTTCAACCAATCCTGCACTTCCATTGTTGGTTCCGTTCCTTGGAATGGTTTTCCACCAAGACTAGCAAATCCTTATTTAGCTTAGAAAAATCAACTATAGATGCTTGACTTGAGCATCATAACCAATATCAATATTAGGAGCGACATTTGCGCATTTTGCAATATGTTCGCTATCATCGCATTAAACATCGCCTGCATGTCAGGGTTAGCAGCCCCAAAATTGTTCCTTCTTCGACTCCAAAGATGAAGTTTTTACGGTGTTTCTTATATGCTGGCTCATTCTTGATATGTAACAAGAATTGTCAGTCTCTTATATAAAAAACTTCATCAATGGTACTCGTGTGTGCATGTGAATTATATGCTGTATATACCCATATAGTTTTGTAAACTAAATTATATAACAACTACATTCCCTCTCGTATGTGTGTATATAGACTCTCGGTCTTGTTTAGGATGATAACTCCTTTCCTATCTCTACTGGACCACTATATCAACTCAGGTTAATAGTGTAACCAAGGGCTCTGATAACAAATGTGACGACCATCCTATACCACCAGCACCTAATATAATTAAAAAGTGCACTGCTTACGTGCCCAGCCGATGTAGAACAATTGTCAATGGTTAAAAAGAAATAAAGCATCATAGAACTGGTCCTATATCTCACAACGTATAGAATAAAATATAATATACATCGTAGATATAAAATATAATAGATGGTAATAACTAAGCGAACCAAATATCAGAGCACAGATCCACAAAGTTATATATAATAGTAAGAAAGTTTATACAAAATGGAAAAAACTCAAATAACTATCTCATAATAATAAGAAAACACTACCAAGGCTCTAAGCATTGCATAATAGAATAGGCATAATAATCCACATATAATACTAGGAAGTTTCATCCATCCCGTCCTCTGCACAGCAACTGCATCTTACCTAGACCTGCTATTTAGCATACTCACTTAAAAGCACCTAAGATAATAATAAGCAAAGAATAGAACCTCAAGTCTGAAAACAGTCTAGAGTGAGCAATAAATGAGTCCCAAAATACTACATAAGTCAATATAGTAAGGAATAAGGGTATACGAACCATAGCTGACCTATCCTTGCAACCAAAGAGTTAGCACGTAACGAATATAATTTTCTACTCTACAACATCATAAAGGTGCACTACAACCTACGTACGACAATAACTGTCCAAGTATCTCGATCCACAATACCTACCTCGAGTGACACCCCTAGAGTGGTAGACTATGGGAGAAAATATTTAAAGCAAACATAGCATTCATCAATAATCCTCACTGCCACTCATTGTGCTCTACATATATGATAAATCATATAACCTTTCACCTGCCCGGGAATAATGGAAATCATGATTTTTAGTATACTCATCTTTGGCCTGAAGCTAATACTAGACTCGTTCCACTAGTCTAAGGTATAAGATTCATTCACCAACCCAGGGTAACCAAACAAGGTACCTATGAGTGCATTCACAATAACCCTGCTTTCGAGTACATCAGAAAACACTCCAAGTATCAACAATCACTTAGCACAATTATCCTAGCCCTTTCCTTGCTCCAACTAGTTTCAATTATTTTAAAGGAACCGTTCCACATTCTTTTGCTTCAAAATATAATAACTCAACATTCTATTAACATGCCACCCTTCCTAAAACCCACCCTTAATGGACAATCACTTTAATGACTCCTTTCAACATTGAGCCGCCATCATCTGAACCTAACTTCATTCACCATTATGTTGCCATCACCCAAGTTCTAAAGCTATCATCATGCTACTTCGTTGCTATCAATCCCTAAGCAAACAAACGACCACTTTCAGCATAATCTACAGAGCTCCTGCACTTATCCATAGAAGTTCCAACCACTTGGTCACCAACATTCATGTCGGTACCAACCAAAAGTGATCGGTACCGAGATCTATACTTAGCCAATTTGGCTAAGAAATCTCCAGCTCCATTCCCCTTAGCTCCTAAGTCCAAATCATCGACGTGCTGACAAGAAAAAAGCAATTACCAATTAAAAGTGCTTGGTATCGGGTCCTGCACTTAGCCAATATTTGGCGCTTTCTTATTTTCTTAACCCAAAGCATTCCTCGAAGTTCCAGCTCCTCTAACCTGAAGCATAACCAAAATATTATCTTATGAACCAGATTTCTACCAGCCAAAAACTACTCATCGTGAACGCTTTTTGCCAACCAGAATTTGGTGTGACTTGAACCATAAGCTCCACCCATGCTCCAGAGCCCCTCCTCTAAGTTTCATCTAATTCCTACCATCTTTTCCTTTGATTTTCCCAATTCGACAACCTCTTTTCTAACTAGCTAAAAGCACTATCAAACCATATCATGCAAACGTGAAATACCATCCACATATGTTCATACATATATACAATCCATCAAAGCATGAAAAATCAATATTTTGGATCTAACTTTTACACTAACATGCCAATATGATCAAAAGGGGTTCTAAATTCATTTAGAGCCAATATAAATCATTTTAATTTTGCCATAAATATGATAAGGTGTGATTAAAGTTTGAAATGGTTTATCATCAAAATCATATTAAAAGCATCAAATTTAACTATACAAGCATGTATAGGATAGTGAGATGTCAAGAACCACCCACCAAATACCTAAAATTACCATTTTGATCCTTGGATTTGAGATAAACATCCAAGAATCTAAATTTGCATGCACTAAATTGATTGATCTACAAACCCTTTCATTGATTACCCTTCTAATGATGATTTGCCTAAGATAAGTAAGGAAAAAGAGATGCTTTTTGACAGAATTAGGTTTAAGGGAGGTACGAGATTGTTTTGCGAAATGGAAAACGAGATAAGAGATGTCCCATCAGCTTCGATTAGATGAAAATTGTAAAACTAGTTAGTGGGTTTGGGTAACCGGCCAGTAGGAGCCAAAACTTAAAACATGTACAAATTTTAAATGGTAATTTTATTTTACTATTATAACCACTCTACAAATGGTAAAGTATATCTAAAGCAATGTTCGTGTTTTCAGACCCTAACTTGACTCCTATCAAATGTTATAGTCCATAAAAGATTTTCAGGGTTAAAATGGTCACATCGAAATTTGAAAAAAATTATAGATGTAGAAAATGTCCCTAAGAGCTATTTTTCAAAATATTAGAGTAATATGACCTCATATGAATCAAATAAAAATATTTTACAATCCTCCGAGAAACAAAATACGGGTGGTTGCTGAAATTCTGGATCGTATTTTCTACATATGTAAATAACTAAACCAAATGTATTACATAGGAAAATTACATGATTTATTAGGCCGACCCAACCTCTTTATAATGATATATACCCCAGCTTCCAATAATAATGGGGAACTTTTGGAGCCACTAGACTCTGCCAAGCAAAAACCACCAAATAGAACACTGAAGCTGCATATTTGACTATAAATCATGGTACTTTATATCCAGTTCTTTGTAATAAGCTAAAATATAATAAAGAATAAAAATAAACAGTGGATGTAGGCACGTTCTAGTCGAACCACTATAAATACGTGTTTACTTTATTTTACTAGCATTTTCTACTTATTTACTACTATAAATTGATTAAAAGCATTTGTCCATTTTTCATACATACATCACCATTCTTATATTATAATACCATGATGATATAAAATGGTATATATAGTATATATTAAAATGTTTGGGTTTGGTATGGATATTTCAACATAGGAAATTCGCTTAAGGTACTAAGTAGATATCAGATACATTATTTGGACATATGTACTCATTCCCTTATTGACGATCGTTTGAATTATTTCTATAATTTTATGTGTGAAATTTTATTAATAATGTGATGATGTATTTGTTACTTGATTATTGGTTGCCTAGCATATGTATCTATGCACGATACACATATATTTAAACCATATAGTGGATAAGTTGTTACACACACTCATACACACACATAGAATATATAGGTATGTAGTTGTTGTGATATAATTTACATACATACATACATACATATGGATATATATATATATATATATTTGTGTGTTTGTTTAAATAAAAAGTGGCACAAACACCCAAATCAGTATAGTAGAGAAAAGAGTGGGGAGACTAAATAAAAACAAAAAAAGCAAGACATAAAAGTTTATTGTAGTTCGGCTAATCGTTGCCTACGTCTACTTAGCTTTGTTGTTAATTTATTGGTTGTTTACAAGTATAGTTCTTAAGGATTAATACCATTCACCGGTGATTATAAGGAAATATGCAATAATTGCAAGGAAGCAAAAGGATCACTTAAAATGAGCCCTTAACCTCCTATTTATGGCCGTTGGTTGTTGGGATTTTCTCCTCCACGATCTCCATCATGTTATCCACGTACTAGCAGTTGTCAAACTCAAAGAAACTTGGCCATCGTTAGCATTGGCTATGAATTAGTACTGATACATAGGCATGGATCAACGCCAATTCATAAGATTGCCTTATGAATCGATTCTATTGCTCTGTATTATGGCAACTTGCGAGCGCCCAGATTGATACGCTCATGGTGAGGAACTCAATATCAGGGGTCGAAGCAGGGACGAGCATCGAGTGGCTGTTAACCCTAAATGTAGGCTATGTTCACACATGTGATGATGAAAATGATGCAAAATGCCCAATGAGGAGCTCCTTGTAAAATGGCTAGTGGTTCATAGGAGCAAGCACCCAGATTTGATTTTTCTAAGATCAAACAAGGGACTATGCTAGCTAAGGAGGAAAATCATTCATAGGGACTAAGTCAGTTTTTGAGGCACGGGACTAATTGGATACCTTTGAGTGTATCTTTGATGATCTTGGGTCTTAGAGCGCTCAAAAGAGGAGGATAACCTCATGGCAACTTCAAAAGAGGAAGTTATGCTAGCTTGGGAGGAAAATCGTTCATAGGGACTAAGTTAGCTTTGAAGCATAAGACCGATTGGATACTTATTAGTGTATCTTTGATGATCTTGCTTTGAGAACGGTCAAAAGAGGAAGTTAGCCTCATGGTAACTTCAAGGAGAAGCTATGGGACAATGAAATATAATTAAGACGACCACCGCTAAAGATCAGTTTACTTGAGATCAAATTAAAGCTCACTTTAAAGAGAATTTCATTCATGCTGCATAAAATTCTATCTTGTTTAGGAAATTTACCAATTTAAAATAAGGTGATATGTCAATATAGGAGTATGTAGCCTTGTTCAACTCTTTGTCAAAGTTTGGTATGCCATTCACCGATACTCCCCTAACGAAGAATAAGAAATTCATTATTGGGCTAAAGGACCATGATGGTGAGCGCTAGCGAACCACAATGATGAGATCTTTGAGAATATTTTAGAGAAGGCACAGAGGCAAGATAACTAGTAACCAATGCCAAAACTAGCTATTGTTCCCATAGAGGAGGCTAAATAGCAAATAGGCAGAGGTGAGAATTGGAAGCAACCATGAAACAATGAGGGAAAGAAACAACTTCAGAATAAAGAGAAGGGAACAAATACTGAGTAACATTATCGGTAATAAAGATTCTTCGTTTACTAGTGATTTCTATAAGAGTCTACATGAGGCTTTAGGAACCAAGATCAACATAAGTACTGCTTACCATCCACATACTAATGGGAAAAAGGAAAGAGTTAACAAAGTTTTGTAGGATTATTTAAGAGCATGTGTATTGGACTCCGAAGGATCATGGGAAGACCATCTTCATCTAGTGCAGCTTATGTATAACAACTGTTATCAAAGTAGTATTAGGGTGGCAGTGGTTGAAGCTTTGTATGGAACCATGCAAATCTCCCGCATTTTGGTTAGAGACCGGGGATAGATTGATTCTTGGTCCAAATTTGGTAAAAGGAAGATGCAGAGAAGATTGAGTTGATCGAGCTAGGATGAAGGCAGCTCAGTCTAGGCAGAAAAGTTATGCAGACAGAAGAAGGAAGGACTTGGAATTCTCTATTGGAGACTATGTGTTTATTAAGGTTTCACCAATGAAAGGTGTGATAAGATTTGGAAACACAGGAATTTTAGCACCTCGATTTATTGGAACCTTCCGTATTGTTGAGAGGATCGGGAAACTCACTTATAAAGTGGAGTTACCGAATAGTTTGGCAGGGGCTCGTGATGTTTTCCATATTTCTCATCGTAGAAAGTGTGCTAGGGACCCGAAGACCACTATAGCACCTATAGTGTTAGACGATTTAGTAGTAGAGCCGTACTTGATTATTGTTTGGAAGCCTGTCTGGATAGTCGAGAAAGATGAACAGAAGTTGAAGAACAAGACAGTCAGATTAATGAAAGTCCAATGGAGTGACGATGTAAGAGACTGTGCTTGGGAGATCGAGAGAAGGATTAGAGAGGATTACCCTGATTTATTTGATGATAAGTTTTACAGTAATTTTGAGGATGAAATTCTTTAAGGTGGGGAGTCTGTAACACCCCATGTTTTTTTAACATTATCTAGGATATTTAATTAGCTAAATTAGATAAAATAATGTGAAGATTAACAGGTTGAGATTTTATTAAATTAAGGGTAGCCATGCCATGTTAATGTGTAAATTAAAATGAGAAAACATAAACTAATGTGTTAGGAAATGAGTAAGGGCGTTATGGGAAATAGGAAAGGCATATACTCTAAAACCTTAGGACTTGAAACTCACGTTCATTCTTATTTTACCAAACTAAAAACTCTTAATACTGGCCACCCATATTGTTCTCAAGGAATGATTAAAGTTAGGATTCAAGAGAAGGAAGATAATCAACTAATTCAACATCAAATCTCACATCTTTAATTTCAAAGCTAAAATGAATAATTAATAAATCCCATTTTCTTATGGTTTTTTGTTTTAAGATTATATATTTGAAATGCTTTCGCAAGTAAATGTCATGTTTTGATGATTAAAGTTATATAACCGTTTGTTAGTGAATTACACATGTTCGTATTAGTACTTACGAAACGTTTGATATGAAAACCCTATTAAATGACATCCAAATGCCTTGAAAATTGAAATATAGGTCAGAAGTGATATTTTAAAGATGGATTCTAATCACCATAATTTTCTGAATTTATGTGGATTTTATATTAATTTTCTAGTAAAGAAAATGATTTATTGGGTTATAAATTATATACAGCTAAATAAATAATTATTTGGATTTGAATTTTTTATATGTTGGAAAACATATTATAATAGATTTTCTAGAATTTTTCTAGATTTTTCCTAAGTGTTTTGATGAATATATAAAATTATTTAAGTTATGAGACTTAAATGTTTTATATATTTAATTAAGAAGAATAGGCATTTCATAAATAAAATCGTTATTTAAATTTGAAATTAGTGGCAACATTTTTTTGAAAAGTATTTATTAACCAATGAGAATTTGACAAACAATGGCAGGTTAGTTTAAAAGTTATCTGTTTAAGTTAAAAATAGGAAAACCACTCTTTTAGCATGTTTCAACCATTTTAGGCATCAAAACCATCCGACCTAGACCTTTCGACAAATTCTAAAGGTTATAAATTTTGACAAGGTATAACCAATGCATATGGTACCAAGTTACCGGGTACGTAACGAATTGGACAAGGTCGAAGGGTACTTAGTCGAAAGGTTAGTTGCCAAAGAGGTTGGAGTATGTTTGTTTTATAAACCAAAAGAGTCGCTTGCTTTACTTTTGAATAACAAATTTCGAATTGGTTGCTTTCGAGCAGGTCAAACATTTAAAATAAAATTTTTTTACCTTCCGACAAGGTCGAAAGGTTACCGTCGCTTTTCTAAAGTCATTTCTTTCGAAAAAGTCAAAAGGTTGACCTATTTCTAAAACCAGCCTCTTCCCAATGATTTCGAAAGGTATCTATGCTTTTGACTTAGATGGGTTATCCTTGTTTTATAATTATAGTATAATCCAAATCTTTCGAAAGAGTTGTTTTAAAGGCAGAAGCCTATTGTTTTAAATGATATGTTTTAAAGCTTTTGAAGCAGATCCTTCGACAAAGTCGAAAGGTTGCTTCCAATGAAGTCGAAAGGTTTTTAAATGAAGATTTCAACATGTTTAAAATTGAACCCAGTAAGCCTTCGAAAGGTTTATGTTTTAAAAGGTCGAATGATTTCGAAAGGATTTAGTTCAATGGTTTTGAAAAGTTTGAGTTCAATGATTTTGAAAGGTTTTAGTTCAATAGTTTCGAAAGTTTTGAGTTCAATGCTTTCGAAAGTTTTGAGTTCGATGATTTTGAAAGGTATGCTTTTAATGGTTTTGGAAGTTTTAAATGGAGGGTTTACCAAAGGTTTTCTAAATTAATGTTTTAAGTTTTTTTTAATGTGGGATGTGTAAAGTTGTATTGCTTTCGAAAGGAATGATTTCAATAGCTTTGAAAGGTTTGATGATTGGTTTCGAAAGGTAAGTTTTGGCCTTTTGGCCTAGATAATTTAAGGGTTTCACTTAGTTTTGAAACTGAAGTTTTCAATGGTGTCGAAAGAGGTACTTTCAAATGTTTAAATGTTTTCATCAACTAAAGTTTGAGTAAAAAAGATATATAAAACATGGTAAAGTGATTTGAGTAATGCGTAAAGACGATATATTTTCCTTGTTGTGTTTGGTTAAAAGGTTTTAAATCACTTTGAAAATGTTTTCAAGGAGAATTATGGGAGGGGTACCTTAAGTGAAAATGACTCAGATATTAGAATACCAAATGGGACTAGAATGGGATTGCGCCCTATACATTAGCTATTAGCCCCATTTAATTGTTGTCTAAATTTCCAGTGTATAGGGCTTGGTCATCAGTAGATTAAAATTATGAGTACACACCAAAAGGAATATATGTTTGTATACAGAGAGGTTATTGGTAAGCCTGAAAAACGATTAGGATCACGAAGTCCTGAGGGATGATTAAGTTAGGTACAGACCATCTAGAAGCAAAGTATTTAGCATATAATTAAGGACAAACTGTCCAGAAGTGAAGTATTTAACAGATAGTTAAGGATAGATAGTCCAGAAGAAGAATAGCTAACAGATGTTAGATTAATTTTGATTATATGGTCTGGTAGGCCCTAGTCAGCCAAAGTTTAAAAGTTATCCAAACAAAACATATGTGTTTGAATAAGTAGTTCATTATTACCTGATGTTATGTATGTTTACGTAATGATTTGCTTTACAGTATTAAACAAATTTTGGTTGTAGGAAAAAGTTTTGCAAAGATATGTTTTAAAAGGATGTTAGTGAGGGGAAACCCGTTCTGCTAAGTGGCGTTGTCTCGCTTAACATATTAAACCGGGATGTGTAGAATTATTCGCACCAAGCTTTATGTCTGACTCGAAGTTTATGTTTTCCCCTTAAACTCTCGGGCGTTCAAAATTAATTTGAGTAGGCCGAGGGGTCAAGGTATTTTTAAGGTTTAATAGGATGGAGAATAAGGCTACCGGAGGCATGCAGGAGGCAAACGAATAGCTATTTAGGTGTTGTAGTTTTATGTTTTGTTGTATTTCGACTGTATTTGTATTAAGTCTATTATGACTATGTGACTCTGATCATCTAAGGGGGTATCTTCACATACTGCTTTTAGTGTATTTTGTATTAAGTATATTTTATCTATGCCTGGGAACGTTTTGCAAATATGTATTAAGAACATGGAACATCTATCTAAATATAATGAAGAAAATGTTGTTCTGAAATCTATGTTTTGTTTCATATTCAAGTGCTTCTGATATTTTAGATACAATTAACATGGCCGTATTTAATTGCCGGATGCTAATACTATAGATGACTGCAACATCTATAGCGCTTATTTTTGGGCCTCCAAATAAGGGATGTTGCGGCTTAGTATCAGAGCATGGTTTATGAAATACTTTAATTAAAAATGGTTTCTGAAAACAAAATCCTTAGCAATTAGAGTTAAGATTGGGGTATAGGATAAAACTATGTAACATACTTGTATTTGTTATATATAAGTATACACCATATCTCTAGACTCCTATCTTTGTTAGGTTATTCATCCATATCCCACGAATCTTGAATGCAGATATGGGAGGAAGAAGAGGCAGAGTTAATCTTGGAGGAGATAGAACCACCACTAATGGAAATGCCCGACCAAATGCTAGAAGAGGTCCGGGTCAAGCTCAAGCTAAAACGGCTGGTGTTGGGGTTCCCCAAGTGGATGTGGGAGCCATATATCAGTTCTTTGTAAACAAGATGCAAGCTGGAATTGCAGCTGGAGTTGTCGGAGGGAATGCTGCTGGAGGAGGAGTTCAGGAAGCTTCAATGGTCAACCACTATGCCAACTTGAGCAGAGATTGTACCAGGCTTGGAGGGAAGCCGTTCATTGGAACTGAAGATGCGATTGAGGTAGAAAACTAGCTGCTACATTGCGAGAGAATCTTTGTTGACCTAGGATTGAATAACGAGCAGAAGAGGAGATTAGGTTCATGATAGCTTCAAGGAGCTGCCCTATTTTGGTGGAATACTACTGTAGCTGGTGTTGACGAGGAAACCATGACTTGGGTGGAGTTTAGAAGAAGGTTTCAAGAAAGGTTTACGTCGGTAATTGCATAGTCGACATCGGTAAGGAAGTTTGTTGAACTAGAATAAGGAGAGATGTATGCTTTAGAGTATGCAAGAAGATTTGAGGACTTGGCCCGGTACGGGTATGCCTTAGTCGATACGGTGATCAAGAGGAATGAGAAGTTTATAAAAGGCTTGAGGCAGGAGTTGATAAGTGCTACCTTACCGCACTTAAGAAATCCTAGTGATGTAGTGGTAGAAATGGCGCTGGAGCAGGAAGAGCCGTTAGCTTGTTTAAGGAAGAAATTGAAGGATGCCCAGGTAGGACAAGGCCAGAAAAGAAAGTTTTTCCAAAAAAAAAAATGAATGTCAAAAGGGAGGAGCACAGAAGAAGGGAAATGCTGAGGTGGTTTGTTATAAATGTGAAAAGAAAGGACAATATGCTAATGAGTGTCATACTGTAAAAGGAAAAGAGAAAGGAAAGGAGATGATTGGGAAGAAGGACATTCGATGCTTTAATTGTGATCAGATCAGCCATTATAAGTACCAATGCAAAGAGCCTACTAGAGATGGACAGAGGCCGATGTATGCATTGGAGCCTGCAATTTCAAGGCCAGTTGTGCAGGAGAAAGGAAAGGCTGTTCTGGGAGGCCCACTGCATATTCATGGTATGTCTGTTAGCATTCTGTTTGATACTGGTGCATCACTTTCTTTTATTTCTTAATGTTTGGTAGATAAGCTTAACTTAGAACCCTCGTGTTTGTTTACTTCCTTAAGGGTTGCAAATCCAGTTGAAGGGTATGCGACACATCGGATGAGATGTGACCATTTAAAGTTTGATTTGCTAGGTTACGCCATTTCTTGCAGTCTGCATGTATTTGACTTTGTAGGGTTCGGAATTATATTGGGTATTGATTGGTTAAGTAAATATGAAGCTTGGATATTTTTCCATGATAGAATAATATCACTTAGTTACCCGGATTATAGTGATCGGATAGTTTATAAAGTAGAGAACCCAATTGCGAAGTGAATGCTTTATTTGGTATTATAAAGTTAGAGGACGAGTTCATCGATCTTTGTAGTTAGAGAGTTTGCTGATATGGTTGAGCTAGTGTCTGGATTGCCAACGAAATGAGCCACTGAGTTTTGGATTGATTTGGCACCGGGAACAGAACCATTGAGTAGGCCACCAAGCAGCTTGACACTCGCTGAGATGTTAGAGTTGAAGGTGCAGTTGGTGGATTTGAAAGGCAAGAGTTTTATTCGACCAAGTAGTTCACCTTGGGGAGCTGCCGCGGTGTTGGTTAAGAAGCCGGGCTGATTGTTGAGGCTATGTATCGATTATCGTAAGTTGAATTGACAATTGGTTTGACCAGCTGAGTGGAGCGAAGATATTTTCTCAGTTTGATTTGGCTACCGGGTTTCATCAGCTTAGAGTTGTAGAAGATAGTATACCATTGATGGCGTTTAGGACCTATTATGGATCATACGAATGGTTAGTTATGCCGTTCGGACTAACTAATGCGTTGGCATTCTTTGTAGATCTGATTAACCGAATCCTCAGAAAGCACTTGGTCAGATTGGTGTTGGTCTTCATAGATGATATTCTTATATACCCTAAGGATGGAAAAGAGCATGAATTTCATTTTAAAGTTATACTTGAAACGTTGAGGGAGCATCAGTTGAAGGCTAAGTTTTCGAAGTGCCATTTTTGGAAGAAGGAAGTGAAATTCCTTGGTAATGTTGTCTCAAAGAAACGACTGTCTGTAGTTCCGACCAAGATTGAAGCGGTGAATAATTGGAAGAGACGTAAGACGGTGACCTAGATAAAGAGATTTCTTAGATTAGCTGGATATTATCGAAGGTTTAAAAAGGATTTTTTATGGTTAGTTGCACCGTTGACTAAACTTATGCAAAAAAGATGTGAAATTTGTATGGATTTATAAGTGTGAGAAAGCGTTCCAGACCTTAAAACACTTATTGGCCCATGCATCGGTGTTGGTGGTTTAGGAGGGGAATCAGGATTTAGTTGTTTATACTGATGCATGTGGAACTAGATTGGGAGTTGTGTTGATGCAAAGAGGTAAAGTGATTGTTAAACCTTCTAGAAAACTCATACCACATGAAGTTAGGTATCCAACGCATAATTTGGAGTTTTTTGCCATTGTATTTGCTTTGAAGGTGTAGAGGTATTATCTTTTGGGACTGTGATATGAGCTTTACATGGATCACAAGTCGTTAAAGCACTTGTTCTCTCAGAAGGAGTTGAACATGAGACAACAGAGTTGGTTGGAGTTTATTGCTGCCTATGGTTTTGGAATTGAGTACACACTCGAAAAAGGAAACAAGGTAGCGGATGCACTTGGCAGGAAACGTCAGAATGCAGTATTGGATGTGAATGCCGAGTGGACAGATTTGAAAGCATTGTTAGCTTGTAGAGTGCAGTTTAGATTCAAGGCATGTTCTACTGCAGGAAGTGCTGTATTTTCGTGTTTAGAAGTTCGACCAATAATGATGGAGAAGATAGCTTATAAACAGGAGGAGGATCCTGTTTTGGCTGACTGAATCAGAAAGTTAAAGGAAGGAACAGAGAGCGATGACTTAAAGGATTTCAATCTTGACCAGAAGGGCTGGTTAAGAAAGAAGGGAAGGTTGTGTGTTTCGAATGTAGTGGACACGAGGAAAGAAGTTTTGGCTAAATATCATCGTTCGAAGTTCACTATCCATCTAGGAGGAATGAAGATGTATCAGGATATAAGGAGAAGTTTCTTCTAGGAAGGAATGAAATAGGACATTGGTTTATGTCTTAAGTAGTGCTTGAATTGCCAGTAGGCAAAGGCTGAACACCAGAACAGAGCGGATTTCTTCAGCCGTTGGATGTTCCGATGTGGAAGTGGGATTCTATCTCTATGGATTTTATTTATGGTTTTCCAATATCTAATAAAGGGAATGAAAGTATATGGATCATAGAGGATAGATTAACCAAGAGTGCCCATTTCATTCCCGGTAGGTCAAATAGGACGGTACCTAGTCTTGCGAAGTTGTTTATGAAGAATGTGGTTAGACTGCATAGAATTCCTAGTAGTATTGTTAGTGATAGAGATTCTTTGTTTACTAGAGAGTTCTGGAAGAGTCTACCGGAAGCGTTAAGAATAAAGCTCAATACGACTACCGCTTATCATCTATCGACTAATGGGAAAATGGAAAGAGTTAACAAAGTCTTGGAGGATTTGTTAAGAGCTTATGTACTAGATTTCGAGGGATCATGGGAAGACCATCTTCATTTAGTTGAGTTTGCGTATAACAACAGTTAATAGACTAGTATTAGGATGGCACCATTTGAAGCTTTGTATGGAAAACCACGCATAACTCTCTTATTTTGGTTAGAGACCGGGGATAGATTAGATCTTGGTCCAGATTTGGTCAAAGAAGCCGCAGAGAAGATTGAGTTGATCCGAGCTAGGATGAAGGAAGCTCGGTCTAGGTAGAAAAATTATGCAGAAAGAAAAGGAAGGACTTGGAATTCTCTGTTCGAGACTATGTGTTTATTAAGGTTTCATCGGCGAAAGATGTGATTAGATTTGGAAGGTCGGGAAAGTTAGCACCTAGATTTTTTGGATCCTTCCATACTGTTGAGAGGATCGAGAAACTAGCTTACCCAATAGTATGGCAGGAGTCCATGTTATTTTCCATATTTCTCATCTTAGAAAGTGTATTAGGGACCCGGAGACCACTAAAGCACTACATGTTAGAAGATTTAGTAGTAGAGCTGGATTTGATTATTGTTGGGAAGCCTGTCCGGATAGTCGAGAAAGCCGAAAAGCAGTTGAAGAACAAGATAGTCATATTAGTGAAAGTCCAGTGGACTGACGATGCAAGAAACTGTACTTGGGAGACTGAGAGCATGATTAGAGAGGCTTGCCCTGATTTGTTTGATGGTGTGTTTTACCTTTGATTGTTTGTGTGTGCCTTATAGTAATTTCGAGGATGAAATTCATTAAGGTTGGAAGTCTATAACAACCCATGTTTTATAACATTATTTATGCATTTTATTAGTTAAATTAAATATAATAATGTGAAGATTAGTAGGATGAGATTTGATTAAATTAAGGGTATCCATTCCATGTTAATTTTATAAATTAAAACGAGAAAACATAAACTAATGTGTTAGGAAATGAGTAAGGACATTATGGGAAATAGGAAAGGCTTATACCCCTTAGGAATTGAAATTCACGTTCGTTCTCATTTTACCAAACTAAAAACTCTTAAGCCGGCCACTCTTATCGTTCTTAAGGAAGGATTAAAGCTAGGATTCAAGAGAAGGAAGATAATCTACTACTTCAACTTCAAATCTCACATCTTCAATCTCAAAGCTACGGTGAATAATTGCTACATCCCAATTTATTTTGGTTTTTGGTTTTAAGATTAGATCCGAAATGTTTTTGCATGTATATGTCTTGTTTTGATGATCAAAGTTATATATTTGTTTATTGGTGAATTGCACTTGCTCATATTAGTATATATGAAATGTTTGACGTGAAAACCCTATTAAATGACATCCAAATGCCTTGAAAATTTAAATATAGGTTAGAAACGATATTTTAGAGATTGGTTCCAATTTTCCTAATTTTCTGAATTTGTGTGGATTTTATATTAATTTTCTAGTGAAGAAAATGATTTATTGGGTTATAAATTATTTACGGCTAAATAAATAATTATTTGGATTTGGAATTTTTCCAGATTTTTCCTAAGTGTTTTGATGAATATATAAAATTATTTAAGTACAGCACTTAAATGTTCTATATATTTAGTTAAGGAGAAGGGGCATTTTGTAAAAGAAAATCATTATTTAATTTTGAAATTAGTGGCAGCACTTTTCTGAAAAGTATTTATTAACCAATGAGAATTTGATAAACAAAGGCAAGTTGGTTGAAAAGTTATCTTTTTAAGTTAAAAACCAGAAAGCCATTCTTTTATCATGTTTCAGCCATTTTAGGCATTAAACCTTCTAACCCAAGCCTTCCGACAAAGTCGAAAGGTTATAGCTTTCGACAAGGTCAAACCAATGCATATGGTATCAAGTTATGTGGTACGTAATAAATTGGACAAGGTCGAAGGATACTTAGTCGAAAGGTTAGTTGCCAAAGAGGTTGGAGTATGTTTGTTTTATAAACCAAAAGAGTCGCCTGCTTTGCTTCCGAATAAGAGATTTTGGCTTGGTTGCTTTCGACCAGGTCAAACATTTAAAATAAAGGTTTTAAACTTTTCGACAAGTTCGATAGGTTGTTGTCGCTTTTTCTAAATTAATTGCTTTTGACAAAGTCGAAAGGATTACCTGTTTCTAAAACAACCTCTTCTCAATGCTTTCGAGAGGTATCTAAGCTTTCGACTTAGATGGTTTACCCTTGTTTTATAATTGAAGTATAACCTAAAGCTTTTGAAGGATTTGTTTTAAAGGCAGAAGCCTATTGTTTTAAATGATATATTTTAAAGCTTTCGAAATAGATCTTTAGACAAAGTCGAAAGATTGCTTCCAATGAAGTCGAAAGGTTTTTAAAAGAAGATTTTCCATATATTTTAAATTGAACCTAGTAAGCCTTCGAATGATTTAAGTTTTAAAAGGTTTAATGCTTGCGACAGGTTTTAGTTTAATGGTTTCAAAAGGTTTGAGTTCACTGATTTCGAAAGGTATTAGTTTAATGGTTTCAAAAGTTTTGAGCTCAATGATTTCAAAAGGTTTTAGTTCAATGGTTTCTAAAGGTTTGAGTTCAATGATTTCGAAAGGTTTGCTTTGAATGGTTTTGGAAGATTTAAATGGAAGGTTTTCTAAGGCAATGTTTTTTTTTGTTTTTAATATAGGATGTCTAAATTTTTATTGCTTTCGAGAATGATTTCAATAGCTTCTAAAGGTTTGATGATTGGTTTCTAAAGGTAAGGTTTTGGCATTTTGACCTAGTTAATTAAAGGGTTTCAATTAGTTTTGAAAGAGATGTTTTCAAAGGTTTAGAACGAGACACTTTCAAATGTTTAAATGTTTTCATCAACTAAGATTTGAGTAAAAAAGATATATATATAACACGGTAAAGTGATTTTGAGCAAATTTTAAAGATTATATTATTTCCTTATTGAGTTTTATTTAAAGGTTTTAAATCATTTTGAAAATGTTTTCAAGGAAAATTATGGAAGGAGGTTCTTAAGTGAAAATGACTCAGATATTAGAATACCAAATGGAACTAGTATGGGTCGCGCCCTATACATTAGCTATTAGCCCCAGCTAATTGTTGTCCAAAATTATTGTGTGTAAGGCTTGGTCACAGGTAGAATATAATTATGATTACCAACCGAAAGGAATATATGTTTGTATACAGATAGGTGGTAAGCCCGAAAAACCATTAGAATCATAAAGACATGGGAGATGATTAAGTTAGGGACAGACCATCCGGAAGCAAAGTATTTAACAGATGGTTAAGGATAGACCATCTCGAAGTGAATTATTTAATAGATAGTTATGGATAGATAGTCCAAAAGAAGAATAGCTAACAAGTGTTAGAATAATTCTGATTATATTGTCTGGTAGGCCCTAGCCAGCCAAAGGTTAAAAGTTATCCAAACAAAACTTATGTGTTTGAATAGATAGTCATTATTACCTGATATTAATGCATGTTTACATAATGAATTTCTTTACAGTATTTAACCAATTTTGGTTGTAGGAAAAGGTTTTGCAAAGATATGTTTAAACAGAATGTTAGTGAGGGAAAAACCGTTCCACTAAGTGGCATAGTTTCAATTAAGAAATTAAACCAGGATGTATAGTACTATTCACACTAGGCTTTATGTCTGACTCGAAATTTACGTTTTCCCCTTATACTCTCGGTTTCACAAAATTAATGTGAGTAGGATGAGGGGTTAAGGTCTTTTTCAAGTTCAGTAGGATGACAAACAAGGCTACCCGAGGCATGTAGGAAGCAAACAGATAGCTATTTAGGAGTCGTAGTTTTATGATTTGTTGTATTTCCGTTATGTTTATATTAAGTTTATTTTGACTATGTGACTCTGTTCATCCAAGGGGGTATCTTCACATACCACTCTTGGCAATTAAATATATTTTCTTTGTGCCTTGGAAGTTGGGATTATGTATTAAGAATATGGAACATCTATTTTAAATATAACGAAGAAAATGTTGTTTTGAAATTTGTGTTTTGTTTCATATTCAAGTGCTTCTGATATAGTATATGCCATTAACATAGCCGTATTTTACCGCTGGAAGCTAATGCTATAGATGACTGCAGCAGCTGTAGCGCTTAGTTTTGGGCCTGCAGATAGTGGATGTTACAACTTGGTATCAGAGCATGGTTTATGAAATACTTTAACTAAAAATGGTTTTTGAAAACAAAGTCCTTAGTAATTAGATTTAAGATCAAGGTATGGGATAACACTATAGGAACATACTTGTATTTGTTATATATAGTATACGCTATATCTCTAGACTGGTATCTTAGTTTGGTTATTCATCAGTATCTCATGAAGCTTGAATACAGATATGGAAGGAAGAAGAGACAGGGTTAATCTTGGAAAAGATAGGACCACCACTAGTGGAAATACCCGACCAAATGCTAGAAGAGGTCCAGGTCAGGCTCAAGCTGAAACTATTACTGCTGGGTTTACCCTAGTGGATACGGAAGCTATGTATCAGTTCTTCATAAACATGATGCAAGCTGGAATTGCAGCTAGAGTTGTCAGAGGGAATGTCGCCAGAGGAGGAGTTCAGGAAGCTCCAATGGTCAACCACTATGCCAACTTGAGTAGAGATTATACCAGGCTTGGAGGGAAGCCGTTTGTTGCAACCGAAGATGCGATTGAGGTAGAAAACTGGCTGCTACATCATGAGAGAATCTTTGCTAACCGAGGTTTGAATGATGAGCAGAATAGGAGATTAGCTTCGAAACAGCTTCAAGTAGCTGCTCTATTTTGGTGGAATATCGTTGTAGCTAATGTTGATTTGGAAACAATGACTTGGGCGGAGTTTTCAAGAAGGTTTCAAGAAAGGTTTATGTTGATGATGGCACAGTTGGCATTAGTTAGGAAGTTTGCTGAACTAGAACAGGGAAAGATCTCTGTTTTAGAGTATGTAAGAAGATTTGAAGAGTTGACCCGGTATGGGTATGCCTTAGTTGATACGGTTATCAAGAGAAATGAGAAGTTTATAAGGGGCTTGAGGCCGGAGTTGATAAGTGCTACCTTACCACACTTAAGAGATCCAAGTGATGTAGTGGTAGAAATGGCGCTGAAGTAGGAAGAGGCTTTAGCTTGTTTGAGGAAGAAAATGAAGGAGGACCAGGTAGGACAAGGCCATAAAAGAATTTTTTTTCCAAAGAAGAATGCTTAGAATAGAGGAGCGTAGAAGAAGGGAAAAACTGAGGTGGTTTGTTATAAATGTGATAAGAAAGGACACTATGCTAATGTGTGTCGTACTGCAAAAGGAAAAGAGAAAGTAAAGGAGGTTAAGAACATCTGATGCTTTAATTGTGATCAGATCGGTCATTATAAGAACCAATGCAAAGAGACTTCTAGAGATGGAAAGGGACAGATGAATGCATTGGAGCCTGCAATTTCAAGACCAGTTGTGTAGGAGAAAGGAAAAGCTGTTCTGGGAGGCTCGCTACAGATTCACGGTATGTCTGTTAACATTCTGTTTGATACTGGTGCATCACATTCTTTTATTTCTTGATTTTTGGTAGATAAGCTTAACCTAGAATCCCATATTTAGTTACTTTCTTAAGGGTTGCAAATATGATAGAAGCGACACTTGGGATGAGTTGTGACCACTTAGAGTTTGATTCACTAGGTTACACCTTTTCTTGCAATTTTCATGTATTTGACTTTATAGGGTTCAGAATTATATTGGGTATGCATTGGTGAAGTAAATATGATGTTAGGATATTTTTCCATGATAGAAAAATATCACTTAGCCACCCGAATTATAGTGATCAGATAATTTATACCATAGAGAACTCCAGTTGTGAAGTGAATGCTTTATTGGGTATAATGGAGTTGGAGGATGAGTTGCATCAAGTCTTTGTAGTTAGAGAGTTTTATGATGTGTTTGAGCCGGTATCTCGATTACCATCGAAATGAGCCATTGATTTTTGGATTGATCTGGTACCGGGAATAGAACCAGTTAGTAGGTCACCAAGCCGGATAAAATCCACTGATGTGAGAGAGTTGAATGTGCAGTTGATGGATTTGGAAGGCAAGAGTTTTATTCGACCAAGTAGTTCACTTTAGGGAGATGCCACAATGTTGGCTAAGAATACTAATGGGATGTTGAGGCTATGTATCGATTATCGTAAGTTGAATGAGAAGACGATAAAGAATCGATATCCATTGCCAAGAATTGACGATTTGTTTGACCAGTTAAGTGGAGCGAAGGTATTTTCTCAGCTGGATTTGGCTACCAGGTTACATGTGCTTAGAGTTGCAGAAGATTGTATAACGTTGGCGACGTTTATGACTCGTTATGGATCATACAAATGGTTAGTCATGCCGTTCGGACTAACAAATGCACCGACATTCTTTGTAGATCTGATGAACCAAATCATTAGAAAGCACTTGGATAGATTTGTGTCGGTCTTCATAGATAGTATTCTGATATACTCAAAGGATGAGAAGGAGAATGAAGTTCATATTCGAGTTGTGCTTGAGACGTTGAGGGAGCATCGGTTGAAGGCTTAGTTTTTAAAGTTCCATTTTTGGAAGAAGGAAGTGAAATTCCATGGTCATGTAGTCTCAGAGAAAGGGTTATCTGTAGATCCGACCAAGACTGAGGTGGTGAATAATTGGAAGAGACCCGAGACGGTGACCACGATAAAGTGCTTTCTTGGATTAGCTGGATATTATTGAAGGTTTATAAAGGATTTTTCACAAATAGTTGCACCGATGACTAAGCTTATGTGTAAAGATGTGAAATTTATATGGATTGATAAGTGTGCGGAAGCGTTCTAGACCTTGAAACACTTATTGACCCATGGAACGATGTTGGTGGTTCTGGAGGGTAATCAGGATTTAGTTGTTAATACTGATGCATGTGGAACTAGATTGGGAGCTATGTTGATGTAAAGAGGTTAAGTGATTGCTTATGCTCCTAGATAGCTTAGACAATATGAAGTTAGTTTAGGAAATGCGGACAACGGATCATAAGGCTGTATTAACACTAGGGTGAGGTAAATAGTATTTAATGGATTTTATGGAATTTTTGAAATCTTTTCAAATTAAACACATACAGATGCAATTTCACAAACATAGAGACAATCACAGAATCAAACGCAGATGCAAATATTAAATAAAAGTAGTAAAGGAAAGAACATATCAGAATTTTATACTGCTTTGGAGTTACCTTACATCTAGTCTCACACAATTTATTTTGCAGATTTCTTTTCAAATATAATGCGATATTACAACCTCGATTTTAAGGCCATGAGATACACCCTCATGTCTTCGAGTCTAAGGCAAACTCTCTTGATATAACCAGGCTATAAGGTCACCTAATTGATTTACGGGCTACAATCATACCCAATTGATTTACGGGCCACAATCACACCTTTTCCAATCACATTTCGATAGAGAGAGACTCGATACACTTCTTTGATTACAAATGATCCTATAACTCTGAATAGCACTGAGATATTTGAGAGAGAGTGGCATAGAATCAAACTAGAGATGATTGAGTTTGATTCACTTAGAATTTTGGTAGAGTTTTGTTAAAGCATTTGAAATATAATAGAATATTTGAGTGGAGAAGAAGGAGCGAAGAAATGAAGAAAAACTAACTTAAAATTTGTTGAAAACAACAGGTATTTATAGGAAAACAATGTTCACGTCTATTTGTGAAAGGTTATGATGAATAAACACTTCTTTTGAAAATTTGAAATTTGAATCCTACGGCTACCATGTTGACATGGGGGTATGAGGGATGTCGACATGCCTATGTTATTTTTGAAAATAGTTTTTTCTTTAAAATGATTTCTATTGTCAAAACAATTTCTAGACTTTGTAAATCATTTTGAATATAATTTAAACATATAAAAGGGTTTAAAAAGTAATCTTAAAATATATAATCTATAACATAAAAGTAATATTAAAAACTAAGCATAGATATATTAAAGCTAAAACATTAAAATAAAGAGATAGTTAAGAAAACAAGAGATGATTTTGAATTAATATGATTAAAAATAGTTTTTGAGTCAAGATTAAAATATTTAAATCGATAGAGCTGACTTTAAAGTGATAGTTTTGAAAAAATAAATCATTTTGAAAATTTCATGCATTCCATTCCATTAGAGACGATCGTGGGTTCCATCCCACTAAAGAGGTTATGGGTTTCGTCCCACTATTAAAGCAAGAAGGTGGATTCGATTCCACAATTAAAATCCGAATAAAGTTTTTTGTGCTATTATGAAGTATTAACATAAATATAAACTCTACTACTTATCTTAATATCTTGAACTCCTAAAATCTTGATACTCAAGAGTCTTCAGTCTTGATTTCTTCAATCTTGAATTGGTCAGTCTTGAATCTCTATACTCAGTGTTGAATTTTTAAATTCTATAGTCTTCATTCTTAGTACCTGCATATATATATATATATATATATATATATATATATATATATATATATATATATATATATATCTGGCATATACATATATATATCTAGACAAGGATATTAGTATTTATATTTTATAAAAAGTCCTAAGGTTTCTGTCATCAAAACCATCACCTCAGGAATTAACAATCTCCCACGTTTTGATGATGACAACCTATGTATATAAAATATACTCCACTAAACTTTGATTCTACTCTGACTCCCCCTTATTCCAACAACTCCTCCTTACTACAAACTCCCCCTTAATCTAAGCCAAACTAACCTATTTATAATTCTCCCCCTTTGTCATCAACAAAAACTAATCCCAAACTACATAACTCCCCCTAAATCGTATACTGTAGCACTATATAGGATAATAACACGGTGTAGTAGAATATAAATGAGACATATAACAATATGAATAAAATATAGTAAGGTAAATGTGAGAGATATGAAAATTTCAAACATAATTAATCAATTTATACATCATTTTCTTATTAAACCACACCATGTTCAATCATATATTAGACACCATATTCGAAAATCCAAACCATACCAAATCAAATCAAACAATTCAAACCAAATCAAAGTAAACCAAACAACATATGTCAAGTCAAACATTTCTTGGAATTTGAACCCATCATTCTTCGTCGAAGATAGGATCAGCCTTCATAGCATCCATTCTTCATTTTCTTTATTTAGAGTTCCTTCTGGATTCACTTCAAGTTCTTTTTTGTTGAGGGCTGAGATCATCCATCGAATGGCATCGAAATCCATTTCTTGTTCTGTTATCATATGAATTTGGCTTAATTCTAAGTGACATTGATTGCAAAGGATAAAAGTAAGTATGTTCTTGAAGGAGTTAAGAGGTTCTTCAAGATTCTCACTTAGACTATGAATAAAAGAGGCCATCTTTTGATAAAATATGAAGAAATTCAATAGAAAATAAAGGGAATTGAAAGTATGCATTTTTATGGAGGAAATAGGCATTTAAAGAGTTAGAAAGTCATTTGAAATGAAAAGACACAATGTAGTTATGTCAATTTCTATTAAAAAAAAACCATTTTTTGGCCGTTACATGTCGACATAGGGGTTAGGGGGATGTCGACATGCCCTTAGTAATTTTGCCAATTTTCTTTGTTTCTTTATATTATATACAAGTCTAGATATACTTATATAATATAATATAATAACAAGCATTCCAGAGATAATTTATAGCTAATGAGCAGAAATAAAAAAAAATTCATTGATAAATTTAGTTAACATTACATAAACGATACATAAAATTAACTAAAGAGAGATACAAACTAATACGACGTGAAATGAAACTAGTATTAGTTAGAGGACGATGAAGATGATGATAATCTAAGCTTCGACTCACTTTCCAAAGAATTTGTTCATTCTGGTGGAAATCTTGTCCAACTTTTTTCTAACATATCTTTTGAAAATCCATTGGTTTTCCACGACAATCTTTTGATTATGGAGAAGCGTTTTGTTGGATGGATTGTTAGGATTGATAGGGTATTCGATGCTTTCCAATGAAGTCGTTGGATGGATTGTTAGGATTGATAGGGTATTCGATGCTTTCCAATGAAGTCTCTTCCTCCTTCACTCCTTCTTTTTCAATTTCCATCTCCTCCCTTTCTTCTTCCTCCTCCTCCTCTTCTTCCATCTCTTCATAAGCTAATCTCTCATCCTTTTCGGCAAGTTTTTCATATGGCTGAAACAAAAATAGAATTTTCATAAGAGAGATGCTAACATGGTTAAACACTTTTCTAGAAACGAACTCCTTCTTCTTATAATCAACACCAAAGTAGTTAAAAATTCGAATGAGATAAATCCCATGACATAAAGTATTTTCACCTAAAGTAAAAATTTGGGACGAAGTTCATCCAAAATCACTTGCGCCCAATTAATGTCATAGTGTCCAATAATTGCGAAAAGTGCCTTACAAACTTTTAAATTTAGCAAATTGAAATTTCCCGATCTTGGAGTTATGGTATGTTGGAAAAGAAGGTTTACAATTCTAGCTTTAGGATGGAAATTTCAATTTATAAGCTCAAAGTTATCATATCCTTCAAAAATGTGATGAAATGTCTCATGATCATGTTCACCAATTTGAAAAGCCAAAAGAGCCGTTCCTGTATACTTACAACCAAGAATGTTACCCAAAATCTCACTATTTAAAACAACACGCATTCCTTTAACGCCACTCCGCAATTCCCCTTCATTTGCTACATAAAAACCATGATTCAAATTTGCATAATACATTTTGACATGATTCAGATAACAAGCAAAACCATTTTGAGAATCACCAATTAAGCTTAGAATTTTGTTCTCTTCAAAATGAACATTGATTTCATAGGAAGAAAAATCATTAAAGATTCCTATATGGACCTTTCCGAAGTTTAATAGCTTATGTAAGCCTTGGTACCTTTTGGATCACTATAGAGGAACTCTTTGGTGGCCTTGGACAGTCTAATGGTGGATGGAGTGCTTGAGGAAGCCTTTTTGAAGAAAGTGAGAGATTGAGAATTTGAAAGAGAGTTTAAATGTTGAAATGAAAGTGAAAAGATATGATAAAGTTAAGAAGATAAATAGATATCTAAAAGCCATGTTCTCTGGTCACGAGACACCAGTTCAGAGCTTTGGAGTTAGTAAAAAGGTGAAGGGAAATTCAAAGTTTTGAATTCAAATATGAATTTCCAATTTCTGGAGGGATGTCGACATGGGGGGTAGGGTCATGTCGTCACGGGTCTCTTAAATCATGTGACTTATTTTATTTATTTTATTTAATATATATATATCCTATAATCTAATTTGTATTTTATCTGAAATAATATTAAATATAATAACACTTTAATATTAAAATAATATTATTTGAAAATCAAACTTTTAAATTCAAACAACAAGCAATTTCAAAACATGCAAACATTCAAACAAGCAATTTTAATTAATGTAATTTAAATTCATACCTATTTTTAGATCCATATTTCCGAGATCATTAGAATCGTGAAAAGCTGTAAAGCACATGTTTGAATTTTCCATCTCTTGATTTTTATCATTAGAGGATGGGTCTGAATCGTCCATTGTAGCAATATATGCTCTTTTTCTTTTCTTTGACGAATCATTGCTTGGAGAAAATTTCTGTTTATACAGATGCAAACAATCTCTTTTAAGTGGCCTGGCTCATCACAATTGTAACATCGGCCATTGTTTTGAGTTTCATTTTGTTCATCTTTCTGTATTTTAGAAACTTTCTAAAATTCCTTGTCATTAAGGCTATTTCTTCATCGTCGTCACTGTTTGAGTCTGAACCATTTGTTATCGCATTGAAAGCTATCGACATCTTTTCTAAGATCTTGCTTTCTCTTATCCCTTGCATTTGTACTTTAAAGGACATCAAATTCTCAATCAATTCTTTAATTTTCAGAGTACAAATATCATTAGCCTCTTTAATTGCAAGAGTTTTCTGATCTCATTTCAGAGTGAGTGAATTCGGAATTTTTCTTACCTGATCTTCTTCGAAAAAGTTCTTTCCTAATGTAATTAGTGAGTGCATAATGTATGAAACCTATTGTACATGTCTGAAAAGGACTCATTTGGATTTGTCTTGAATAATTGAAACTGATTGGTCAAGATAGATATTTTGGTCTGTTTAACTTTGCTTGTTCCTTCATGCGTAACTTGCAAAGTTTTCCAGATCTCATATGCAGACTTATAAACAAACAATCAATTAAACTCATTCCTATCAAGTGAACAAAATAGAATATTCATGGCGTTGGAATTATTTTGTGCAACCGCCTTTTGCTCAATAGTCCACTGTGCAAATTCAGTTGTGGGTTAAATGTACTCTGTTTGTATGATATTCCAAGTGTCTAATCCTATTGGTTATAAATAGATTTTAATCCTGCATGCCCCATATGCATAGTTACTGCCATTAAAAAGTGGTTGCCTGAGAGTAGACTGACCCTCTACAAATGAACTAGAGATAGTGTTGACATTACCAATGTTGGCAACCATTTGAAAACTTTTCAAAAATCTGATTATGAAAACTTTGAATACTAATGCTTCGATACCAAATGTAGGAAATGTGGATTACGTATCTTAAGGCTGGATTAACATTAGAAGGGGATGAATAGCGTTTAATGGATTTTATGGAATTTTTTAAATCTTTTCAAATTAAACACATACAAATGCAATTTCACAAACACAGAGACGATCACAGAATCAGACACAGATGCAAATAGTAAATAAAAGCAGTAAAGAAAAGAGCATACTAGAATTTTATACTAGTTTGGAATTACCCTACATCAAGTCCCACACAATTTCTTATGTAGATTTCTTTTCAAATATAATGTCGATATTACAACCTCGATTTCAAGGCCACGAGATACACCCTCCTGTCTTCGAGTCTACGGCAAACTCTTGATTTAAGCAGGCTACAAGATAACCTAATTGATTTACGGGCTACAGCCACACCCAGTTGATTTATGGGCCACAATCACACCTTTTCCAATCACACTTTGATAGGGAGAGACTCGATACACTTCTTTGATTACAAATGATCTTATAACTCTAAATATCACTAAGATCATTGAGAGAGAATGACCGAGAATCGAATAGAGACGATCGAGTTTGATTTACTTAGAATTTTAGCATAGTTTTGTTAAAGCATTTGAAATATAATAGAGTATTTGAGTGGAGAAGAAGGAGTGAAGAAATGATTAAAAATTAACTTAATGTTCGTTGAAAACAACTGGTATTTATAGGGAACAACGGTCATGTCTATTCGCAAAAGGTTACGACGAATTGATGCTTCTTTTGAAAATTTGAAATTAGAATTCTACGGCTACCACGTCGGCATGAGGGGATGAGGGATGTCGACATGCCTATGTTATTTTTGAAAATAGATTTTGCCTTAAAATAATTTCTATTCTAAAACTTGTATAAACAATTTCTAAACTTTATAAACCATTTTGAATATAGTTTAAACTTATAAAAGGGTTTTAGAAAGTAGTCTTAAAATATATAATCTATAATATAAAAGTAATATTAAAAACGAAGTATAGATATATTAAAGCTAAAATATTAAAATCAAGAGATAGTTTTAAAAACCTAGAGATGATTTTGAAATTAATATGATTAAAAATAGTTTTTGAATTAAGGCTAAAATATTTAAATTGATGGAGATGACTATAAAAGGATAGTTTTGAAAAAATAAATCATTTTGAAAATTTCATGAATTCCATTTCACTAGAGAAGATCATGGGTTCCACTCCACTATTAAGGTCATGAGTTCCATCCCACTATTAAAGCAAGAAGGTGGATTCCATTCCATAATTAAAATCCGAACCAAGTTTTTGTGCTATTACGAAGTTTTAACATAAATCTAGGCTCTATTACTTATCTTGATATCATGATGTCTTGAACTCTTTATACTCATGAGTCTTCATTCTTGATTTCTTCAATCATGAATTTGTCAGTTATAAATCTTTATACTTAGTCTGGAATATTTATACTGTACAGTGTTCATTCACAGTGCCTGCATATATATATATATATATATATATATATATATCTTGCATACACATATATATCTAGACAAGAATATTAGCATTTATATTTTTATAACAAGTCCTAAGGTTGTTGTCATCAAAACCATCAACACAGGAACTAACAGTTAGGTATCCAGCGCATGATTTAGAGTTTTCTGCCGTTATATTTGCTTTAAAGGTGTGGAGGCATTATCGTTTGTGAGAGCGATTTGAGCTTTATACGGATCACAAGTCGTTGAAGTACTTGTTCTCTCAGAAGGAGCTGAACATGAGACAACAGAGATGGTTGGAGTTTATTGCTGCCTATGATTTTGGAATTGAGTATACACTCGGAAAAGGAAACAAGATAGTGGATGCACTCTGCAGGAAGCATTAGAATGAAGTATTTGCTATGTTTGCCGAGTGGAAAGATTTGGCAGCACTGTCAGCTTGTAGAGTGCAGTTTAGATCCGAGGCAGATTTTTGTGCAGGAAGTGTTGTATTGTCATGTTTAGAAGTTCGACCAGTAATGATTGAGAAGATAGCTTATAAATAGGAGGAAGATCCAACTTTGGATAAACGGATCAGAAAGTTCATGGAAGGAACAGAGAGCGACGACTTAAAGGATTTCAGTCTTGACCAAAAGGGATGGTTAAGAAAGAAGGAAAGGTTATGTGTTCCAAATGTAGGGGACATGAGGAAAGAAGTTTTGGAGTAATTCCAACATTTGAATTTCTCTATCCATCCAGGAGGAATGAAAATGTATCAGGATATGAAGAGAAGTATCTTCTGGGAAGGAATGAAATGGGACATTGGTTTACATGTTAAGCAGTACTTGAATTGCCATCAGGCAAAGGCTGAACGCCTGAACCGAGTGGATTGCTTCAACCGTTGGATGTTTCAACGTGGAAGTGGGATTCTATCTCTAAGGATTTTATTTATGGGTTGCTAAGATCTAACGGAGGGAATGAAAGTATATGGGTCATAATGGATAGATTGATCAAGTGTGCCCATTTCATTCCTGTCATGTCAAATAGGACGATACCAAGTCTGGCGAAGTTGTTACGACGAATGTGGTTAGACTGCATGGAACTCCTAGTAGTATTATCAATGATAGAAATTCTTTGTTTATTAATGAGTTCTGGGAGAGTCTATAGGAAGCTTTAGGAAACAAGCTCAACATGAGTATTGCTAACCATCCAGAGACTGATGGGAAAACGGAAAGAGTTAACAAAATCTTGGAGGATTTGTTAATAGCATGTGTATTGGAATTAAAGGGATCATAGGAAGACTATCTTCATCTAGTTGAATTTCCGTACAACAATAGTTATCGGACTAGTATTAGGATGGCACCATTTGAAGCTTTGTATGGAAGACCATGAAAATCTCTCGTATGTTGGTTAGAAACTGAGGATAGATTGGTTCTTGGTCCAGATTTGGTAAAAGGACGCCACATAGAAGATTGTGTTGATCAGAGCTAGGATGAAGGAATCTCAGTCTAGGTAGAAAATTTATACAGATAGAAGAAGGAAGCACCTGGAATTCTCTATTGGAGACTATGTGTTTATTAAGGTTTCACCGATGAAAGGTGTGATTAGATTTGAAAAGAAAGGAAAGTTAGCACCTAGATTCATTGGACCCTTCCGTATTGTTGAGAGGATTGGGAAACTCGCTTATAAAGTTTAGTTATCGAATTGTTTGGTAGAAGTCCATGATGTTCTCCATATTTCTCATCTTAGAAAGTGTGTTAGGGACTTGAAGATCACTATAGCACCTACAGTGTTAGAAGATTTATCAATAAAGCCGGACTTGACTATTGTTAGGATGCTTGTTCGAATAGTTGAGAAAGATGAGAAACAATTGAGGAACAAGACAGTCTGATTAGTGAAAGTCCAGTGGAGTGATGATGGAAGAGACTGCACTTGGGAGACTGAGAGCAGGATTAGAGAGGCTTACCCTGATTTGTTTGATGGTTGCCTTATAGAAATTTCGAGGACGAAATTCTTTAAGTTGGGGAGTCTATAACACCCCATATTTTTATAACATTATCTAGGATATTTAATGAAATTAAATAAAATAATGTGCAGACTAATAGGTTGAGATTTGATTAAATTAAGGCTAGCCGTGCTATGTTAATGTGTAAATTAAAATGAGGAAACATAAACTAATGTGTTAGGAAATGAGTAACGACATTATGGGAAATAGGAAAGGCTTATATCCTAAACCCTTAGGAATTGAAACTCACATTCATTCTCATTTTACTAAACCAAAAACTCTTAAGGTCGGCTACTATTAATGTTCTTAAAGAAAGATTAATGCTTCGATTCAAGAGAAGGAAGATAATAAACTAATTCAGCATCCAATCTCACATCTTTAATCTCAAAGCTAATGTGAATAATTACTACATCCCATTTTATTATGGTTTTCGATTTTAAGACAAGATACGAATTTTTTTTGCAAGCATATGCCATGTTTTGATGATTAAAGTTATATATTGTTTGTTGGTGAATTATGCATATTCATATTATTATTTATGAAATGTTTGATAAGAAAACCCTATTAAATGAAATCCAAATGCCTTGAAAATTTAGACATAGGTCAAAAATGGTATTTTAGAGATGGGTTTCAATTTTCTTAATTTATGTGTATTTTATATTATTTTTCTAGCGAAGAAAATGATTTATTGGGTTATAAATTATTAACGGCTAAATAAATAACTATTTGGATTTGAAATTTTTATACTTTGGAAAACATATTAAAATCGATTTTCTATAATTTTTTCTAATTTTCCCAAAGTGTTTTAATGAATATTTAAAATTATTCAAGGTATGTGACTTAAATGTTTTATATATTTAATTAAGGAGAAGGGGCATTTGATAAAATAAATCATTATTTAATTTTGAAATTAGTGACAGCACTTTTCTGAAAAGTGTTTATTAACCAATGAGAATTTGATAAAGTAAGGCAGGTTAGTTGAATAGTTATCTTTTTAAGTTAAAAATAAGAAAGCCGTGCTTTTAGCGTGTTTCAACCATTTTAGGCATCAAAACATCCGACCCAGACCTTTCAACAAAGTTAAAAGGCTATAGATTTCTACGAGGTCAAACTAATGCATATGGTGTCAAAGTTACTTGTTACATAATGAATTGGACAAGGTCGAAGGGTAGTTAGTCGAAAGGTTAGTTCCTAAAAAGGTTGGAGTATGTTTGTTTTGTAAATCAAAAGAGTCGCCTGTTTGCTTTCGATTAAGAGCTTTCGACTTGGTTGCTTTCGACCAGTCAAACATTTAAAGTAAAGGTTTTAAACCTTCCGACAAGGTCGAAAGGTTACTGTTGCTTCTCTAAAGTCATTGCTTTCGACAAAGTCGAAAGGTTTACCTATTTCTGAAACCAGCCTCTACTCAATGCTTTCGAAAGGTATCTAAGCTTTCGACTAAGATGTTTTACCCTTGTTTTATAATTGAAGTATAACCCAAAGCTTTCGAAGGAGTTATTTAAAAGCAGAAGCCTATTGTTTTAAATGAAATGTTTTAAAGCTTTCGAAGCAGATCTTTCGCCAAAGTTGAAAGGTTGCTTCCAATGAAGTCGAAAGGTTTTTAAAAGAAAATTTTTCCACATGTTTTAAATTGAGCCCAGTAAGCCTTCGAAAGGTTTATGTTTTAAAAGGTTGAATGCTTTCGAAAGGTTTGAGTTCAATGGTTTCAAAAGGTTTGAGTTCAATAATTTCGAAAGGTTTTAGTTCAATGGTTTGGAAACGTTTGAGTTCAATGATTTCGAATAGTTTGCTTTAAATGGTTTCAGAAGGTTTAAATGGAAGATTTTCCAAAGGTTTTATAAGGCAATGTTTTAAGTTATTTTTAAAGTAGGATGTCTAAAGTTTTATCGATTTCGAAAGGAATGATTTCAATAGCTTCGAAGGGTTTGATGATTGGTTTCGAAAGGTAAGCTTTTGGCCTTTTGGCCTAGATAATTAAAGGGTTTCACCTAGTTTTGAAAGAGATGTTTTCAAGGGTTTAGAACAAATGTTTAAATGTTTTCATCAACTAAGTTTTGAGTAAAGAAGATATATATAACATGGTAAAATGATTTTGAGTAAAGCATAAAGACTATATTTTCTTTATTGAGTTTGATTTAAAAGTTTTAAATCATTTTGCAAATGTTTTCAGGAAAATACGAAAAGGGATACTTAAGTGAAAATTACTTCGATATTAGAACACCGGATGGGACTAGTATGGGTCACGCCCTATACATTAGCTATTAGCCCCAGCTAATTGTTGTCAAAAATTCCAGTGTGTAGCCCTTGGTCATAGGTAGACTAAATTTATTATTACGCACCGAAAGGAATTTATGTTTGTATATAGAGAGGTTATTGGTGAGTCCAAAAAACCATTAGGATCAAGAAGACCTGAGATGATTAAGTTAGGGACAGACCGTCCAGAAGCAAAGTATTTAACAGATAGTTAGTGATAGACCGTCCAGAAGTGAAGTATTCAACAGATAGTTAAGGATAGATAGACTATAAGAAGAATGGCTAACATGTGTTAGATTATCTTTAATTATATTGTCTGATAGGCCTGAGACAGCCAAAGGTTAAAAGTTATCCAAACATAACTTATGTGTTTGAATAAATAGTTCATTATTACCTGATATTTATGTATGTTTACATAATGAATTTATTTACAATATTTAACCAGTTTTGGTTGCAGGAAATGATTTTGCAAGGATATGTTACAAAAGGATGTTAGTGAGGGGAAACCTGTTCCGCTAAGCGGCGTGGTCTCACTTAACATATTAAACTGGGATGTATAATTATTCACACTAGGCTTTATGTCTGATTCAAAGTTTATGTTTTCCCTTTAAACTCTCAGGTGCTCAAAATTAATTTGAGTAGGTTGAGGGGTCAAGCTCTTTTTCAGGTTTAGTAGGATGACAAACAAGGCTACATGAGGCAGGAATGAGGCAAATAGATAGCCATTTAGGAGTTGCAGTTTTATGTTTTGTTGTATTTCCGTTGTGTTTGTATTATGTCTATTATGACTATGTGACTCTGATCATCCAAGGGAGTATTTTCACATACCGGTCTTGGCATATATTGTATTAAGTATATTTTTTCTTTGCTTGAAAACATTTTGGGATTATGTATTAAGAATATGAAATGTCTATTTTAAATATAATGAAGAAAATGTTGTTTTGAAATCAGTGTTTTGTTTCATATTCAAGTGTTTCTGATATTGTAGATACCATTAACATAGTCGTATTTAGTTGCCAAAAGCTAATACTATAGATGACTACAGCATCTGTAGCGCTTAGTTTTAGGCCTCTGGATAGGGGATGTCACATATTATGAACCGCCTTTTCAAAAATCGGCAAAATAAGTTCATGCTTTTATTTATTGATGATATTCTTGTCATTCATGGACTTAAGAGGAACATCAGACATACTTGAGAGTGATGCTTGAGATGTTAAAGAAACGCCACTAGAAAGCTAAACTTTCAAAGTGCCACTTCTGAAAGATGGAAATGGGGTTTTTGGGTCATGTTGTTTTTTAGCAAGGCATTGCTATTGATACCGCCAAAGTAGCAGCAGTCCAATACCGAGAAAGACCTAAGAGTGCAATGAATGTAAAAAAAATACTTAGGTCAGTGGGTTAATACTAAAGATTCATTAAGGGCTTCTCTAAGATTGCCGCACCGTTAACTCATTTGACAAATAAGAATCAAACTTTTATGTGGGACACGAGATGTGAGTAGGAATTCCTTAATCTGAAGAGAGGTTGATGAGTGCACCAAAGTTAGTCATTCCAGATAGGAATAAAGAATTGACAGCATACAAAGATGCATATGCTACCAAACCTAAATGGTATCGATGCAAAGAGATAAAGTTGTCGCTTGTGCGAGTAGGCAACTGAAACCTTATGTGTTGAAATATCGGACCCACAATTTGAAGTTAGATACACTATTGTTTGCATTGAAGGCATGAAGACATTAATTTCTAGGAGAAACTTTCAAGTTATCGCCGACTATAAATCATTGAAATAACTTTTCTTATATAGGGAACTTATTCTTGGTAGTGAAGATGGTTAGAGTTCTTAGCCTCCTATGACTTTTACATTTCCTATATGCGTGGTAGGATTAATGCAGTGTGGATGCCTTACGTAGAAGATATGACACCTTCAGAGCTATGTTTCTAGAGTGGATGTAGTTAGAATATATGATTGGATATGACTTCCAGCTTAGTTACGAGCTAGTGCTATTAATGTTGGAAAGCTTGGCGAATAGATCTACTGTTATAGAATAGACTGGTACTAGTCAAAAGTGTGACGCTAGACCAATGAAGATTATTACTAGGCTTGATACAGCGGTACATCCTAAGGATTTGAAGTGCTAAGGAACTGGCCGAGATAGTTTACTTCATAATATTGGAAAATTGTATATTCTAGATGTAGATGGACTAAGAAATGAGGTACTACTATACTGTCATCATTCATAGTTGACAATCCATCTTGGTGGAAATAAAATGTACACAGAAATGAAGCATATATTATATTAGGTAGGAATGAAAAAGGATGCTGGGACATTCATGCCAAAGCGCTTGAATTGTCAGCTTGTAAAAATGAGAAGAAGAAACCAAGTGGTTTGTTGTAACTACTCAAAGTTCCATAGTGGAAGTGGAAGCAAATATTAATGCAATTCAATAATGAGTAGCCATGGACCGGAGGACGATACAATATGAAGGAAGGTATAATATCTTTTGGGTTATAACGATAGATTGAGGAAGAGCGCATGCTCATACCTTTAAAGTCTAATAAAATGACACTGAAACTGATTGAGTCATACTTGTTTGATCGTATTTCCCATAGAGCATTGAAGGACATTTTTAGCGTTAGAGACCTGTTATTCACGAGTGGATATTTGAAAAGTTTCCAAAAGGCATTGAAGACAAACCTAAGTATGGGTATATCTTATTGTTCGTGAACTAACATTTCGACCGAGAAAGTGAATCATATTCTAGAAGATCTTTTATGAGCTTTCATACTGAATATGAAGGGTCATGGGATGGTCTTTTACCTTGGTAGTGTTTGCACACAATTATAGCTCTCAATCAAGCACTTGCATGACACTATTAGAAGCTTTATACAGTTAGTCATGCAATAAGCCATCATGTTGGTGAAAAAATAGGAAACAAAATGATACTTTGACCATATATGATTAGAGAGACTTCAGAGAAGACAAAGTTCATTCGAAAACGAATGAAAGCTATATAAGGTAGATAGAAAGCTCTCATCGTAAATGTTTGATGCTTCTTGGGTCTTCTTTGGCGACCGTGAAGTCACCGAATGAATTATTGTTCTCTATTTCCAAGATAGTGGATGCCAAATTTTCTCTATTGAGGAATGGAGTTCAGTTTAGTAATAAGGGGTAGTTGGCACAAAAATTTGTTGGACCTTTTCCGATACTTGAAAGGATTGGGAATGTTGCACGTAGTGTCGACTTACCTAAGAAGATGACGAGCGCACACAATGTTTTCCATCTTTCTCACCTTAGGAGGTTTGTGCATGACTTGGGAGGAAAGGGTCAATTCAATGACTTATAAGTTGAATATGAAGCGTCAAGACCTTGTAGGCCTATTCTTACAATCGAGCAATGTGTGAAGAAGCTTAAGAGGAAGTTCATAAAGCTAGTAAGTTTCAATTGTGCAAAAGCAAAGGAAATAACACTTAAGAGACTGGGGAGAGCACAGTGACCATTTATTCAAATCTCCTTACTTTGTAAGAGGTTGTTTATCTCAGTTGTATCACATTTGATTGCTTACGTAATATGCATTATAGGATGCTAGTTTAGATTTGTTGTAATACTTTAATGTTATGCATACTTGTTCAATTGTTTGTTTTGGTTATATTTGTTTGACATTGGAATTTCCAAGAGTGAAATTCATAATGGAGGGTGGAAGAATGCAACGACCCACACTTTTATGTATCGATATATAGTTAAATATTATTTACATCTCCAAAAAAACTTAAAAGGAGTTAAAACTGTAGGTAAGGTAGTAATTTTACATTTGTGGAACTTTAGAATAAAATGAGGAAATTTTTGATCCAAAAAATGGTAAAAGCTATAACTTTTGATTGGAGAAAAATTTCGACCATATTCTTATTCCAAAAAAAAGATTTGATAGTTCCTCGTTCCCTAGAGTGGTCATAAAATATGTTGGTCCAATCATTTTGATAGTTAACGTTGTTTTAACTTTAACTAGATTTTCGTCACTAGGCCCAAATTCCTCTATTCAGGCATGAATAGTGATTTTGAGAAGTGTGTTAACCCCAGGGTTAGCACAACTACCACATCAGTATTTTATCGTCCTAAAACTGACCTCAACCTCCATTAATCATCTATCTAACCAAATCTTTATTAAATCTTACCATTTTAAGCTAAGATAAATAAATTAAATTAGGAAATCAAGCTAGGGATTCAATAGAGATCATCCAATCATCGTTTGAAGGTGTATTCATGTTTCTTTGCAATTGGATTCAGATTTTCATCAAATTGGAGTTTAGTTCATTGATTTTACATTGATAAGTGAGTGGTCTATGATCCATAGCATATTATATATTGAAGTATATGTTTAAAGCCGAGTGTGATCCATTTTCCAAGTTAAAAATGTTATTTTTACACCCGACCCGATTGATTAACAAGAATCTAAGCATATTTAAATGACTTTAGATTGTTTAGTAATATATTTTGATGATGTGGATGTTGAATATGCGCTTATATGTTTTTGTTCGATGATAATAAACATATATATTCATTTAAATGTATTTGTTAATGTACTATTTTATTTTTCATAGATTAAATAAATATTTGTTGAATAAAATAAATTACACAGAATTTGAATTTAAACAGAATAAGTTACAGAGAATTTGAATTCAAACAGAAATTTTATTCAAACAAATATTTATTACATTTTTGAATAGTACAAATGCAAGCTCTCACTATACATATACAATTTTTATTCTAATTACATCACAATTCAGTTTACATAATTTCCTCACTACATATCACTCACACTCGTAGTTTTATCTTCAACTTCATTCCAGTTAGAATCCAACATCTGAGCAATCTGCAAAGATATTCACCAACGCAGTAAAATTGAAAAAGAAATATTTTTGCGGTATAAAATAAAATATGATTTTGAAAATATTATTTGCATAAGTTATTTGGTTTGTTCGTCATCATTTATATTTGAATTCATCACACACGAACAATGTGACATGCACAGTGTATCACGGTACATGCCACAAGGCCGTGCACACCGATGTACACTTGATAATGCTACAGGGACAGGTGAGCACAAGGTCAAACCAAAATAAAAAACGGGTTCAACTCAGGTGCGACATAAATAAAATCTCGACTTCAGCACAAGGTCAAACCCGAGTTTTTGAAACTGGATTCAACTCAAGTGAAATTTCAAAAATCAACATGAATGGATGCAAAGACCAGTAATGCAACAGTGATATGCACATATGCATTCAAAATACAAACCAGTTGCAACATGGATGTCACAAGCAAAGACCAGACACACTTGAACATAGTGAGAAACACAAGTCAAATAACTCAGCATTGAAGTGGACGTACAAAGCTCAAGTTCAATCCCAAAGCAACTAGTAATGACACATCAACTACCGTCTACTACAAGCCCAAGTGTACAAAGAAGACAATGACACAGCAGCCAACAAAAGAAGTTCAGTGCCACAACGAACATGGTTCGAAACAGCATACCAAATAAATCAGATGAACAGCTAAGGATAAGAGCTCAATGCATATGAAAGCAAGAATTCAAATGCACAAATATCAATATATAGTGATCAAGATGCTTCACAGTACAACATACAAAATGAATCATACAGTTTCAACGCTAACTGCTCAAATAAAGCATTAAAACCCCAATCGTCATCATCGGTAATTTAAAAGCATCAGAGTTCAAACAAGCATCAAACCAGAAAACAAAAGGAGAATAGTACATACCGAAATCGCATACGAACTCGATTCAAATTGAAGAGCCGAGAGCTAATCGGAGAAACGAGCTAATCAGAGAAATAAGCAATTAAAAGCGGCGACTACAATTTGAAAGCCCTAATTTAAGAGCACGGGATCGAAGAGAACGAAGCCCTAATTTCACAAAGAGGAACGAACGAGAGAAAGCCGCCACTAACCAAAAATAAAGAAGACGGGCCGAATAATAAAACAAAAGGGGCCGGCTTATTTCTCTTTTATATTATATAAGGGCTTTTTATTTTTAAATTCGGGATATTTTTTTTAAATTGTTTCTAATTTGCATTTTCTTTTTTAAACCATTTAATTTTCTAGTCGTGTTACTAGGGGACAAGCTACGTGGTGTAGGTTGAGAATTCGCAACTCAGTGGCTGAGTTGTGGCAGGGTTTTGAGCGTAGAGTTATGTTTAGTCGATAGTTGTAATGACCCACAATATTTACACAACTATGATGTTGTGATTTAAACAAGTATAAAGTATTGAAGTATATTTGTGCACATTTGGACTTGGGGGTAAATTTGTAATTCCCCAATGGTTAAAACCCTAGCCGTGAATGGATTAAAAAAATAAAAATAAAAATAAAAAAAAGAGAAGAAAAGAAAGATGTGGCCGGCTGTTTTTCATTTTAACTTGCTCGTTTCAAAACAAAAAAAAAATGGCCGAAGCCCTAGAAATCAGATTGGGGGGAAATTATCTCGCCGTATCGAATGGCGTTGGATTCGTGAGAAAAAGGGGGAAAGTTATGGCAATATCTAGGGGATCGACATCTCATATAGCTACGTGAGTGTTCTTAATCATGATTTGGCAATAAGACCTATCTCAGGCAGCCGTGGTTATATTTTCCGTAAATTAATTTGTGTGTATGGATGCTTTGCGTGTATTGATGCTTGTTAATGATTGTTTGATCTTGGTTGCTTGCGTGTTCATATATTGGTGATGATTAAGTCTGATTATGATCATATCTGTACTGAGATGATATTTATTCACTATTAAGTCACGGTACACTGATTTAACACTTGTATTACTGCCAAATGAATTGCTTAAGCACACTCATACCAGACGTATTATGTCTGACCCTGTTGATTGTCTCGACAATCTCCTGGGGTGTCTCATTCAACGAGGCAGTTCGGGATGATGTCTTTACAGGTTGTTATGCACATATTGATGAGATGATGATGTAAGAGATGGAGTTAGAATGATTTATACTACATGTAGATGATATGAAGAAAGTATTTAAGTATTTTTTTATTGTCACTTCATATGTATTGCTGAACTAAAATATGTATGTAATGCCATGAACAGTGAACCATTATGTGTTAGATTGATTTGTATATAATCTTGAAAACTGTATTGTCTTATGTGTAATTGCAAGTTGAAACTGAAACACTTGGATTACTCAGTTTGTATATATTTCCTGAAATCTGTATTTAGAGAAATACTGGTGTCAAGGCAGTATACACAAGTGTTTACACTTGTGTATATGCGCAGACCCATAAAACTGCTGAGTTTTGTGATTTAAAGGATTTTTTTTATGGATTTGTTCAAGTTTCCTTTCAGAAGTTTTGGGAAAAACTTTTATAAACTTATCTTGATGGATTATTTCCATATTTATGCACAAGCATATATGGATCTGGAGTTTGATTTTTGTATGTAATTTATCATATCTGAGAATGTATAGATATATATATACATTTTTTCTCTATGTTATGGTTTTTTTTCTGAGTTCAAGTTACTTAGTCCTGTGATATTTGATTTTTGATGAGATATTTGATATTTGATATTTGCTATTTGATATTTGATATTTGATCTGTGAAAAGCAAAGATGAGATATTTGATGCCGCAAATCTTTGAAGGAAAGATGGATTGTTTTGATGATTTCAAATGCATTATGATTTTTGGGAAATGAAATTTTTATGCTAAGTGGCTGTTGCTATTCGAATCTGTATATAGCATATAGCTAATATATGTTCATGTGATAGATTCTTGAATTATATTGAGCACTTGCCATATAAATTAAAATACGTGCATGCCTTCACTTTACATTTCTAAAATGAATAAACACAGTTTTGGGTAAGTTTTGCAAAAGAAAGTAAACTGTTTCATATTCATAAGTATTCTAGAAATGGATTACCATTCTATGTATTATCTTGAGATTTTATAAAAAGAACTTGTTAGTTTCCAATTGTTTGTGTTAAAAATATTTGTATGATGCAGAATAGCTTTTGTTCTTGCATCAGTGACATGTTTTGTTTTAAAGAAGGATAGTTGATGTAAATTCATCTTTTATGTCGGAATATAGCTTGCATAAATGAGAAAGAGGAAACTCGATGACCTCATTTTTTTATATAGTTGGATTGGTGATCTTTTGTTTATACATATAATTATTAATATTTTGTTGGTGCCAAGGCTTCATTGCCTATTCATTAATACCATTGCTTGAGCTTGTGTGTTGGCGAGGCCGTGCACACATGTATTTATATGTGTGTGTACGCGCAGCCACACCTATAATTGTGTTATAGCAAGAGTTGAGTCAAGTAAAGGATCTCTATGATTTTTATGATATAATCAGGAATTCTGATGTTTCCTGTCTGCTTGTGTATCTTTTGTGCCATATTGCAAATAATTTTCATAAGAAGGAAATGGGTTTATATTTATATGAAAATGCTATGTGTGAATGCTTTAGCTAATTCTTCTTAACTCTGATTTAATAACTAAAGAGATTGGTATATCTTCATATGTACTAATCTATGTTTTCAGAATACACCAATATTTCTATATTGGTAATAGTGGATCCTGGTTTTGGTTTTGAAGGTAGATGACCCTGTGTTTTCATTTAGCATATATTTATTTATGCAAAAAAAAAAAACAAATTAGCCCATGATTTGGCCACTAAAAAAGTAGGGTCATCTCATTTGGTATCAGAGCTATGTTGGTAGAGAACATAGCAAAAATTTAATTTGTGTGAATTTATTTGTATTGACTGCTTTGGTTGCATTGTTTGAATTGATTGCTTTGGATGATTTATTTGGATTACATCAATGTTAATGATGTTTCTCCTTTCTACTACTTTGTTTTGAAAATTGTTTAATCAATCAAATAACCTGATTACAGAGATGAGTTTATGACTCAGTTTTTATAAGAAAATAATTTGATTAATTTACTGAGAAGTAGGGTATTGAATAATAGTGGATTAGGCAGTATGAACAGAGAGGTTTATGCTCATGTCTAGTTCATTTAAATTTGCTAGGAACAAAGAAGTATTATGAAAATTATATAAATTTCTGAAGTGGTTATTATGGATGAGATGGATGTTTGTTTGTGCATTTCTATTTGGAGTTTTGTATGTCAGATTTCCAAGTTAAAATGGTTTGAGCATTTTTATTATTCTATTCTTATTATTGTCAAGTATGGATTTAAATTATTTAGAACATAGGCAGCAAGATAGAAATCTGGCTCATGCTTATTTTCTAAATAATAAGATATGAGGTTTTCTGGGTTTTTGGTGAAATTTTCTTAACAAACACCTCTGTCCATATCTTTACAATAATACAGTAGAATCATGAATGCCTAAATTATTTTGAAAAGCCCACAAACCTATTGTAAATCTCTGTAGTAAGAAATTTAAAATGAGGGAATTTGAATTTATAAATGTTTTCTAATACAAGAAAAGTTGGATTAAGACACCTATGTTTATATCTGATCTAAAAGATGGTTAAAATTACAGTTTTACTTCTTTGTGGACTTCATGGATGTTGCTTTGTTTCAATATAGATGGTGTATTTATTTATTTTGATTTAAATCTGAAATCACCACTGTTACACCATAACTAATAAGTATATGTTTGAGAACTTGATAAACAAAATAATGAGCTGATGCAAGTGATGTTGATATTTGGTAAAATTTCAAATAATAAAAAAAAGATAAATATCAAATGCCAGTATCAATTGCAATAGGTCATTATATGAATAAACATTGAAAAGTGAATTGTCTGATTTGGATGCATAATTGTTAAGTTGCATTTCTTGAATATGTTTGATAACTGCATATAACTTTGTGATGGAAGTTTATAAAACAGGTCCCTTAGAGGAAGATAAAATTTCTTATGAATATAACCTGAAAAAAAAATGGATTATATAATCATTACAGTCAAATGTGATCTAAGATTGGTTAAGTACAAAGCAGTAAAAGGAGGGAAGTTCTTTTGCTTATGTATGGTATTTAATAAGGGGATAAGAGTGCAATGGTTTGACCATGTGCTGAGCTCTAGTTGCCTAAGTATTTCCTCAAAAAAAAAATATACACATATAAACATCTCTGGTCACATGTTGATTGTAATATAAAATATGAAAAACATAAGAATTTTCTGATATGCAAAATCCCTGTGCTTTACCTGCAAGTTCATATAGCCCAATGATATAAGTGAAGACAAAAGGAACACTTATAGCTACTTATGATTAGGTGTATGTTAGTTTTATATGAATGAAAATAAGTTTTGTTAACCACATATGTGTTGGATGAGTTTCTTTGTGGTGATATAATCTATGTGAAATGTTTTGATGCCTTGCTGGTTGTTAGATTTGGTTCTTATGACCTCCATGTTCACTATTTTAATGCCAGTAACAATAACCTGAACAGTTTATGTTGCTTTAAATAATATGGATGTGAAACCTTTGTGGACAAGATTCACTGGAAAAAAAAAAATATAAGTTGACCGCAAGTATCTTGTTACTGGGAACCCCAGTGATATTTTATCTCCTAAAATATTTGATCTATGTTTTAGTCAAAGGCCTGTCTCTGAACACAAAAAAATTTGGCTTGAAATGATGTACAGATGTGATTAATTGATTGTTGAAATGTATGAATGGATGAATGTTTCATGGATGCATGAAAACTGCTTGCATTTACTGGTTATGTACATAAAGATTTTGAGCATGATGCAGTATAGTTGAGACCTGCACACATGAAAGGAGAACTTAGTAATTAAACTAAGAAATTGGGTCACCTCTATCAGGTTGGGTATGAGGGAAGTGGGTATGACATAGTGGTTGGCTTGCATCAAGGATGGGGTGTGAGTTTGCACATGGCATGTTCATGTCCAAATAGCTTGTAGTGTGCTGGAAATCAAACAGATGTTCCAGGCAGTGTGCACCAGTGCAACCATAAATGTGATATTGGACCTTAAAAAAAAAAAATATGAAATGAACCTACAAGCAGAAGTGATTAGGCTAGGGGTATGGTGAGTTCTGGTATGCAGACTCAGTTTTGATGCCTTAGCTCAATGTTGTGGGTTTTGCTTGTTCATATTTATGAGATGTTTGTGTGATTTGGGTGATGGTTGTTATGAATTCTTGAAATAAGAGTTTCTGCTAAGATACTTGTTGGATGATTTCTGATGGCAAGCAATTAGTTGATGTTTTTATAGATGTCTGGTTTTCTTTTTGGAACAAAATATATATATATATATATATATATATACCAGTATTAAGTGGTTGTTTGTTGTTTGTATTGATTGAGTATTATTTGTATAAACTTAATTCATACATATGTTTATGATATTTTGCTTTGATTGCCAAGAATGGGGTCTGTTTTGGATTAAAAATTCATTTAAATAAAGACAGATTGTATAAGGGTATTGATCTCTATTTTGACTTGCATATAGATGATATGTATTGCCTGAAGATGGTGTGTATAGCCTGGATGAATGAGCATTACATTTAAAATGACTTCAATATGAATCATGAGTAGGAATGCATTTGTAAGCAATATATAACTTGATGACAAAACCTATAAACTGTTACTGAATTAATAATTGTTTAGTTCTGGTTGAGTAAGCTTGGTGTATAAATATGTTTGAGACATTAGAAATGTTTTGAAAAGCAGAAAGTAAATTCTGTATTGATTCTAAAATGTACTAAACCAATTTGTCAATAGGGTTTAGTTTAAAACTGAATGTGAACACTATTATGATGAATGCAATGGCACTGTTTCCTGCTCTCATTTGTACACTGCCATATGTATGCATATTCACTTCATCCTGTGTGCACCCCTGAGTTACACTGTATGCATAGATTTAGTCCAAACACTGTTGCATCCGAAATCTGCTGTTGCACTTGAGATTTTAGACTTGATTTTGCTGTTTACATGCAGTGGCAGTTCTATATACATATATGTCCATGTACTTGAAATAACTTGATGCTGCACACTTGTGCTTTGTCTTGATCACTTCTGTTGTTGTCATTTTGTGTTGTTGCCTTGCATTTGCCAAGTCTATGTGTAAGTTCCCACACATCCATCTGAAGTTGCTGTTTTCAAATGCACTGAGTTGTTGAATATGTTGCTTTCTTATGACAGCTGCAGTTACCCTTGTGCGGGTTCATTTGATGATGAAACATGTTGATTGAAATTTGTTGGTGCACTCGAGTTGGCAAGGCAGTGCACACGTGTATATTTATACATGTGTGTATTGCAGCCACTCCGCAAAATTTAATGAATATTTGGGATGCTAGAACGAGTAAGAGTGAATTGTGAGGACACAATTCCAAAAAGGTGGGGTATTTGTAATGACCCACAATATTTACACAACTATGATGTTGTGATTTAAACAAGTATAAAGTATTGAAGTATATTTGTGCACATTTGGACTTGGGGGTAAATTTGTAATTCCCCAATGGTTAAAACCCTAGCCGTGAATGGATTAAAAAAATAAAAATAAAAATAAAAAAAAAGAGAAGAAAAGAAAGATGTGGCCGGCTGTTTTTCATTTTAACTTGCTCGTTTCAAAACAAAAAAAAATGGCCGAAGCCCTAGAAATCAGATTGGGGGAAAATTATCTCGCCGTATCGAATGGCGTTGGATTCGTGAGAAAAAGGGGGAAAGTTATGGCAATATCTAGGGGATCGACATCTCATATAGCTACGTGAGTGTTCTTAATCATGATTTGGCAATAAGACCTATCTCAGGCAGCCATGGTTATATTTTCCGTAAATTAATTTGTGTGTATGGATGCTTTGCGTGTATTGATGCTTGTTAATGATTGTTTGATCTTGGTTGCTTGCGTGTTCATATATTGGTGATGATTAAGTCTGATTATGATCATATCTGTACTGAGATGATATTTATTCAGTCACGGTACACTGATTTAACACTTGTATTACCGCCAAATGAATTGCTTAAGCACACTCATACCAGGCGTATTATGTCTGACCCTGTTGATTGTCTCGACAATCTCCTGGGGTGTCTCATTCAACGAGGCAGTTCGGGATGATGTCTTTACAGGTTGCTATGCACATATTGATGAGATGATGATGTAAGAGATGGAGTTAGAATGATTTATACTGCATGTAGATGATATGAAGAAAGTATTTAAGTATTTTTTTTATTGTCACTTCATATGTATTGCTGAACTAAAATATGTATGTAATGCCATGAACAGTGAACCATTATGTGTTAGATTGATTTGTATATAATCTTGAAAACTGTATTGTCTTATGTGTAATTGCAAGTTGAAACTGAAACACTTGGATTACTCAGTTTGTATATATTTCCTGAAATCTGTATTTAGAGAAATACTGGTGTCAAGGCAGTATACACAAGTGTTTACACTTGTGTATATGCGCAGACCCATAGAACTGCTGAGTTTTGTGATTTAAAGGATTTTTTTTATGGATTTGTTCAAGTTTCCTTTCAGAAGTTTTGGGAAAAACTTTTATAAACTTATCTTGATGGATTATTTCCATATTTATGCACAAGCATATATGGATCTGGAGTTTGATTTTTGTATGTAATTTATCATATCTGAGAATGTATAGATATATATATACATTTTTTCTCTATGTTATGGTTTTTTTTCTGAGTTCAAGTTACTTAGTCCTGTGATATTTGATTTTTGATGAGATATTTGATATTTGATATTTGCTATTTGATATTTGATATTTGATCTGTGAAAAGCAAAGATGAGATATTTGATGCCGCAAATCTTTGAAGGAAAGATGGATTGTTTTGATGCTTTCAAATGCATTATGATTTTTGGGAAATGAAATTTTTATGCTAAGTGGCTGTTGCTATTCGAATCTGTATATAGCATATAGCTAATATATGTTCATGTGATAGATTCTTGAATTATATTGAGCACTTGCCATATAAATTAAAATACGTGCATGCCTTCACTTTACATTTCTAAAATGAATAAACACAGTTTTGGGTAAGTTTTGCAAAAGAAAGTAAACTGTTTCATATTCATAAGTATTCTAGAAATGGATTACCATTCTATGTATTATCTTGAGATTTTATAAAAAGAACTTGTTAGTTTCCAATTGTTTGTGTTAAAAATATTTGTATGATGCAGAATAGCTTTTGTTCTTGCATCAGTGACATGTTTTGTTTTAAAGAAGGATAGTTGATGTAAATTCATCTTTTATGTCGGAATATAGCTTGCATAAATGAGAAAGAGGAAACTCGATGACCTCATTTTTTTATATAGTTGGATTGGTGATCTTTTGTTTATACATATAATTATTAATATTTTGTTGGTGCCAAGGCTTCATTGCCTATTCATTAATACCATTGCTTGAGCTTGTGTGTTGGCGAGGCCGTGCACACATGTATTTATATGTGTGTGTACGCGCAGCCACACCTATAATTGTGTTATAGCAAGAGTTGAGTCAAGTAAAGGATCTCTATGATTTTTATGATATAATCAGGAATTCTGATGTTTCCTGTCTGCTTGTGTATCTTTTGTGCCATATTGCAAATAATTTTCATAAGAAGGAAATGGGTTTATCTTTATATGAAAATGCTATATGTGAATGCTTTAGCTAATTCTTCTTAACTCTGATTTAATAACTAAAGAGATTGGTATATCTTCATATATTCTAATCTATGTTTTCAGAATACACCAATATTTCTATATTGGTAATAGTGGATCCTAGTTTTGGTTTTGAAGGTAGATGACCCTGTGTTTTCATTTAGCATATATTTCTTTATGCAAAAAAAAAAACAAATTAGCCCATGATTTGGCCACTAGAAAAGTAGGGTCATCTCAATAGTGGGTGTCGCGAGTTTACGTATGTAAGCGTCTGACTATCTAATTTCTAGTAGAAACCTTGGGGGTAGCACGTAGGCAGGGTTTTTCCCAAGCTGGATAAATTCTGTGTCGTTCTGTTTCTGCATTTTATTATTCTTTTATTTTTCTGTGCTGCTATTAATCTGTGATCTGTGTTGAAATAACTTTATAAGCTTCCGCAATTAATTTTTAAAATTTATACCATCACCCTATTCACCCCCCCTCTAGGGTGAAATCGATCCTACAAGTGGTATCAGAGCTAGGAATAGAAGTCAATTTTTGTTTTAAAAATTCATTTTTCAAAAATCAGTTTTTGTTTAAAAGTTTGAATTTTTAAAATGGCTTCTTTTAATAATGCTTTTGCTGAGGGTCAGTCTATAGTTAGACCACCAATGTTCAATGGTGAATATGCTTATTGGAAAAATAGAATGAAATTTTTTCTGAAAAGCATCGACGCTTGGAACATTGTTGAGACAGGTTATAGATCACCAACTATAATTGTAGACAATCAGGAAATAGATAAACCGATGGACAAATTTGTTTAACTTTGAGAGATTTTATATTTGTGCCTTTTGAAACCCAAATTGGTATGGTTTTTACATGTTTGGGTCTATACCAACAATTATTGTGATCGTGTCCATATTTTCTACAAATTGTGCACATGGAATTTTCTTGATTAATATCGCTTTCAACATTTTCAGATTGACTATATCCAAGTCCTTGTCTAATTGTATTACCAGTTTTCTTTCCTACTAGCATATTCAACGATTTTTCACCTTTTGAAAATTTATCTAAGGTCGTCGACAATTGTTGGACTTGTGTTTTGAGAGATTCATTTTCGTTTAACAATTGTGTGCACTTTTTAATAGAGTTCTCTCTCCTTGTTTTTTCACTTTCTTTCAAAATCAGAATTTCATTTTCAAGTGATTTTATATTAGTTTCTGATTTTTTGATATCTTCTTCGAATGTTAGACACTTATCACACTTAGGGATCCTACTTTGATAGGTTTTAACTAATTGGTCAAGTTGTTTATTTAAATCTATCAAAGTATCTTTTTGTGATTCAAGTTTGGCATACTTCTCTCTAAGTCGTTCAAAACAACCATTCACTTCGTGGAAATATATAAGTAATTCCGAATGAGAAAGTTTTGATACCTCACTTGGCTCGTCATCATCACTGTCAGTTATTTCACCATGAAGACACAAGTCTGCTTTTTCATCCTCACTGTTAGCACTTTGATTATCTTCGTCACTTGTATTCCACGTGGCAGCAAAACTTCTCCTTTTTTATTTCTTTTCAAAGTCGCATCGATTTTGAGGACAATTGGGCTTGATGTGTCCGGGTTGATTGCACCTATGACAGATGATCTTTTGTTCTTTTGGATTGTCCAATATTTTATTTATTTTGCTTTTCAATTTTCGATTTAGAGCTGAATTTCCGTATTTGTAATTCTGCCTTTTGACTTTCTTTATTATCAGCTCCAATTCTGCTGCTCCATCATCATTATCATCACTATCACTTTCTGTTGTTCCTTTAAGAGCTATTGATTTCTTTCGAATATCACCTCCTTTACGTTCTTCCTTGAATTTCATTTCTAGCTCATAAGCGGTGAGATTTCCTATGAGTTCTTCGACTTTCATTTGTTTCAAATCTTTTGATTCTTGAATGGCAGTCACTTTGGCTTCAAAACTTCGTGGAAGGACTCTGAGGATTTTTCGGACTATCTCCAACTCTGTATATGGTTTTCGAAGGGCTTTTGATTTGTATATGATATTGGAAAGTCGTCCATGCATCTCTTTGACATTTTCTTCTTTTGCCATTGTGAAATTCTCGTATTCGCTGCTTAACATGGCTAGGCGAGATTCTTTGACTTGAGATGTTCCTTCGTGAGTTACTTCGAGCGTGTGCCATATTTCCTGCGCAGTTAAACAATGAGGGACACAATTAAATTCAAATTGATCTAATGAACAGATAATAGAGTTCATAGCTTTAGCATTAGCATTTTGTAATTTATTTTCTAGCTCTGTCCTGCCAAAAGGAACATATATAAACAGTTTTGGGTCTCCACAAAATTATTTTTCTAAATATTCTGCCACTAACAACCATGGACCTATAAAAACAAATAGGTCACATAAATCTTTTCCCGTGTAGGTGTGGTGGCAGGCTAAGGAACAACAACAGTGTTTTCTGAATTTTTGGCTGTTCCAGAAACACAACGGGCGACAAAGCAAAGTTCCTTAGCCTATTATAAAGGTGACAGAATCACAATGGATAAACAACGAAAAATATCGTAAAGGTAAAACAGGTAATGGTGTATTTACGATATATTAAATGTGATGATCCGCACCATAGTCTGAATTAAAATCAGCCAATATCGAGATGGTAAAGAGATGATGATTTTTGATTCTGACTTGTTCAACATAGTTGGCCAATTACATTTATGCCAAAATCACTAATCTTTGAATTACTTCATACATATTTGTTTGGATTAAACATTGTGTTTTGTCGGATGATAATGCATTTGGTTATAATTCGGCTAACTCTATATTCACAGTTTTATATTATTTACACGGCTTCAATTCAAATTCAAAGAATGTCATTTAAATTGTTGTTGAAATTGAGTTTGAAATTTTTTATGCACACTTCATGGTCTGGTCTATCAAATTTAATTAGTGATGTTTTTGAGTGAAAAAGAATTTCAGATGCAGTTTACACTGGTAATCTAGTTGATAGAAAAATTACAAGTTGAACGTAATTTTTGAGACATTTAGTAACTGCATCGTTTTTCAAAGAAAATATCTGCATATTTTCCATTACAAATAATTTTCAAATAGCAGAAATTTTTCTCATATAGCCCCTTCAAGAAAATCATTTTTTTGACGATATTTTCAGATTAGTCATTTTTATTTGATTTTAAATGACAAATTTTTGACTAATCCGATCCCCTACTAATTATCAAAAAAGATAAATAGTGATTGAAAAGGTGATAAGCGTTGATATTTAACATGCATTACTCAAGAGAGTATATTTGGAAAATTTCTTTAGGAATTCAAACAAGAGTTATAAAAAAATTTGTTGGGTAAAGATTCCATTACCATTTCTATATCTATCATATTTCTATCGATCATTGTTTATCAAAACTTAAATATAGTTGGTCGATATGTGGTACTATAATCAGGGATCATTTGTTTTTCATTTCATATTTTTTTTGTAAAAATAAATAAATATCCAGAGTATTCACTCTCATGTAAAAGTCCTCACGGTTATGCATGGGTGAATTACTTGGATTTTTGATTATGTGCTTCCATGCTCATTTAAAAGTCCTTACGGTTATGCATGTATGGAATGCATATCAAAATTAATTGATTAAATAGACAAGTTGATTCTAATCCCATTTAAAAGTCCTCACGGTCATGCGTGGTTAGAAGATACTTGATTTCATTTTTAAAAATTAAATTGGAATACTACTAATCTCATTTAAAAGTCCTAACGGTTATGCATGATTAGTAGATATTCAAATTCCTGATATAAATGTACCATAATATGATACAATTGTATGATTTTATATTAGAACATCATTTCCATTCTTTCTAAAAGTGGAATATGCGCCTAACAAGGGTAGTTATGATTTTTGTTTGATTTTTAGTGAAGTTTAATATTTATATTCAATTTGAGTTTAATGTTGGATTAATATTGATCACTTTATCTCTATTTTTCTATAACACTATTATTCTTTTGCTGATAACAAAAGGGGGGGAGAAAAGTTAAGATTTTGTCAAATAGAATCAAGCAAAGGTCAAATAATTTTCCATTTGCATCTAGGCACATTTGTATATTTATATTTGTATGCATATATGTAGGGGGAGCATCATGTGGAGAGGAAGCATTTAAATAGGGGGAGAAATTAGAGTATATCATTGATCAAATACATTTAACGCAGTCAAAATCTTAAATATGTGTTTGTTATCATCAAAAGGGGGAGATTGTTGAACATGCGCTTATATGTTTTTGTTTGACGATAATAAACATATATATTCATTTAAATGTATTTGTTAATGTACTATTTTATTTTTCATAGATTAAATAAATATTTGTTGAATAAAATAAATTACACAGAACTTGAATTCAAATAGAATAAGTTACACAGAATTTGAATTCAAATAGAAATTTTATTCAAACAAATATTTATTACATTTTTGAATAGTACAAATTCAAGCTCTCACTATACATATACAATTTTTATTCTAATTACATCACAATTCAGTTTACATAATTTTCTCACTACATATCACTCACACTCGTAGTTTTATCTTCAACTTCATTCCAGTTAGAATCCAGCATCTGAGCAATCTGCAAAGATATTCACTAACGCGGTAAAATTGAAAAAGAAATATTTTTGCGATATAAAATAAAATATGATTTCGAAAAAATTATTTGCCTAAGTTATTTGGGTTGTTGTCATCATTTATATTTGAATTCATCACACACGAATAATGTGACATGCACAGTGTATCACTGTACATGCCACAAGGCCGTGCACCACCGATATACACTTGATAATGCTACAGGGACAGGTGAGCACAAGGTCGAACCCAAATAAAAAGACGGGTTCAACTCAGGTGCAACATAAATAAAATCTCGACTTCAGCATAAGGTCAAACCCGAGTTTTTGAAATTGGGTTCAACTCAAGTGAAATTTCAAAAATCAACATGAATGGATGCAAAGACAAGTAATGCAACAGTGATATGCACAGATGCATTCAAAGTACAAACCAGTTGCAACATGGATGTCACAAGCAAAGACCAGACACACTTGAACATAGTGAGAAACACAAGTCAAATAACTCAGCATTGAAGTGGATGTACAAAGCTCAAGTTCAATCCCAAAGCAACCAGTAATGACACAGCAACTACCATCAACTATAAGCCCAAGTGTACAAAGAAGACAATGACACAGCAACCAACAAAAGAAGTTCAGTGCCACAACGAACATGGTTCGAAACAGCATACCAAATAAATCAGATGAACAGCTAAGGATAAGAGCTCAATGCATATGAAAGGAAGAATGCAAATGAACAAGTATCAATGTATAATGATCAATATGCTTCACAGTACAACATACAAAATGAATCATACAGTTTCAATGCTAACTACTCAAGTAAAGCATTAAAACCCCAATCATCGTCATCGGCAATTTAAAAGCATCAGAGTTCAAACAAGCATCAAACCAGAAAACAAAAGGAGAATAGTACATACCGAAATCGCATACGAACTCGATTCAAATTGAAGAGCCGAGAGCTAATCAGAGAAACGAGCTAATCAGAGAAACAAGCAATCAAAAGCGGCGACTACCATTTGAAAGCCCTAATTTAAGAGCACGGGATCGAAGAGAACGAAGCCCTAATTTCACAAAGAGGAACGAACGAGAGAAAGCAGCCACTAACCAAAAATAAAGAAGAATGGCCGAATAATAAAATAAAAGGGGCCGACTTATTTCTCTTTTATATTATATAAGGGCTTTTTATTTTTAAATTAGGGATATTTTTTTAAATTGTTTTTAATTTGTATTTTCTTTTTTAAATCATTTAATTTTCTAGTAGTGTGACTAGGGGACAAGCTACGTGGCGTAGCTTGAGAATTCGCAACTCAGTGGCTGAGTTGTGGCAGGGTTTTGAGCGTAGAGTTAGGTTTAGTCGATAGCGGATGTCGCGAGTTTACGTATGTAAGCGTCTGACTATCTAATTTCTAGTAGAAACCTTGGGGGCAGCACGTAGGCAGGGTTTTGCCGAAGCTGGGTAAATTCTGTGTCGTTCTATTTCTGCATTTTATTATTCTGCTATTTTTCTGTGCTGCTATTAATCTGTGATCTGTGTTGAAATAACTTTATAAACTTCCACAATTAATTTTTAAAATTTATACCATCACCCTATTCACCCCCCTCTAGGGTGAAATCGATCCTAAAGTGGATTTATGCTTGTAATTTAGGCATAAATGAGAATATTTATGTGGACTGTATGCTTGCTATCACGATATTTTTGCTATTGTTGTATTGCAAGTGTTTGATTGTCTAGATGAAACACACCATGTGGAGTGAAATGGGGATGATTATCATATGGGCGTGGATTCCTTAGTGCATGGGAAAAGCTATTATGGTGGAGTTTTTGATGGATTTCGCTAAGATGGAGGATCCAAATTCATCAAATACGCTTCAGTGGATTTGCTCTATAGAGTTTGGAGTTGATCATTGCAAACTATTGATGGACGTTGGTCAAGAGGCTTGAAAAAAGGTGGATTGATGGCAGAATGAGACCAAGGAAAAAGACTTAGCCAAATTTGACTAAACGATGGAAGCAATTCCAATCAATATCAATATTGAACTTCGCATATTTTGGAGCTCTATAACATAGAGGATCGATCACAGGCCAAAGTAAGAGAATTTTGACTAAGTGTATGGATTGACACCGATCCATTTCTAGGATATGGATTGCCTAAATCCATTATTTCATGGATCAGTGCTGATCTATGATGGATTAGTGATCCATAGAAATAGTGGATTTTGGCAATATGAATCGTAGGAATTAAAGAGAGTCTAATTATTTTTCTATGTACATGGACTTGCATCGGGATCGGTACCAATCCCTGTTACAACAATATTTTGGTGTAGACTTTAAAGGGAAGATAATTAGAGCATTAGGGGATTATCCTAGCAGACAGGAACCATATGATAATGACTTATGGAGTGGAACAAGGAGGTTCTACTATCAGTATGTGTGCAAAGGGATCATTGATGACCAATGGCTTTGATGTGTGCTCGTAAAGAACGAGTAGGCAGGGACACTCACTGTAGATCATTTGAGTGGATCTATGTCTTTGCTCTAGACGGTACGAGTGTTTTTGTTTCCTTCGCCGTTTGAGTGGGCAGGTATCCAAGCATCCACAATGTTGAGTAGTCTTTGACCTTACGATTTTGATCATTTGTATTATCATATATCCAAGTGCACTGCGAGTATGAGTGATGCCTAATTAATTGATGGTTTTTGTGGTCGTCTATGTGATGTAGGTATTATTAAGTCTAATACCCTTACACTCAAGTTCTTTATTAAATTGAGTAGTACACCCACATTGGTGATAGTATATTGGTGTATACTTTGTTTCTTTGCTAAATTTTTTGAAGTTGGAGTGGGTATGCTATGATTTCCATATCATGTTTCTCTTATTTACAATATATCATTTTTATGTCATTTTTGAGGCTAATAGTCTACTTATACCAGAACGATATCTGATTAAGGTTATTTGCATGGCTTTTATATTCCTAGGCACTCTTAAATGAGTACATTGAGATACAAGTATGATGATAGCGCATGGAACTGGGCCGAGGGTAAGCAGGAGGCTTATGCTTGCTTATATATTACTTTTGCAGTACCATGGAGCTATTACCACTTTACCTTACATGTATAATGATGGTTTTATTATGGATTTTACATGATGTACTAAAGATGTATAAACTCACATACATATTCTTTGGCCTATGACCATTCGAACCTTTCTACGCTCTGATGTTATTTTATTTTAGTTCATTTTATCATACTACTGTCTTATCTATATTATTTTTATGTTTGATATCATATTTCATCTACGCATTATGAGATATAGCACGGGTTATAATTTCGTTGCATTATTTTACATTGGACGGATTCCCTATATTGATCGTTTACCTCTACAGTACACTACTTAACCATTGATAAAGGTATATCGAGTACTTGAGGTAGAGGGAGGTTGTCGTATATAGATCTAATGTATTCCAATTTTACTGATTCTCATACCATGCGTTATATAGAATATCTCTCACATTTTATATGCAAATGTATTTGTTAGTAGAGTGTGTGTTATTATTCCACTGTGAGATTATATCGATATAACATTCGAGATAATTTTCTTTAAATTTACCTCGATAGTCTATCACTTTCGATATTAGAATCATATGGTATTGTTCAATATTGATTCAGGATATCGTAAATAGTGGGTCGTTACACGTGGTATTGGAGCTTAGGCACACCTTATTTGTAATTCATGGATTGAATTTGTGTATAGTATGTCCAAGGAGTACTTGAGTGAGTTAATAGTGGTTCCTTATGTAGTGTCATATGGACTCTTGAAGAAGCAAAGTATATATAAAAGATGAGCACACTTAGGAGATAGATAAATTGCAATAGTAAAATGTCAACAGAAAGTAGTTGTATTTTATGGACTTTTATTGTATGCACACATCCACTACACTATCTCAAGTTACCCTTAGTTGTTGCGAGTAGTCTACCATGACATGAGTAATATAAATTTTGAGGACACATGTCGAAGTGCGGCAACAAGAAACATCGAATTTGGCGGTTTAAGTGTCGTACCCCTTACACCAAGGGCTGGCTTTGTAAAGTCATATAAGAAGCTTCTTGAGTCTTAATAGCTAGTAAATAATGGGGTAGAGTCTTTTAGTTGTACTCAAACTCGCTTTTGATTCTATGTGATACCCCTAATTTTGATTAACATTAATTAGGATATTTAATTTGATAAATAAAATATAATAATGTAAGAGGACAAGAAGATTGAGATTTGATAATTATGATATGGGTCGAGACTCAATTAATGAACTAATAAGATTGATTAGAAAGTTAATATGATGGAAAATTTATGAGAAGGGCAAAGTAGGAAAATGCTACTTTTCCCTAACTTACACCCTTACATTGTCATTTCCTTCCTAACATTCATTCATAAAAACTAAAAAAACCAAGGCCGACCATTGTTGGAGAACTAAGAGGAATAAAAGCTAGGAAATTGAAGAGAAAGCTTAAGGAAACCAAATCAACACTCAAATCTCAAGTTTCATTATCTACTGACGGTGAATAATGATAACCCATCTCAAGTTTTCTTGCTTATGTTCGGTTTTATGATTAAATCCATAACTTTTATGCATTATTATTGTATTATGTGAACGATTGATAATTATATGCTTTATGATGATTTATTGGATTTATTTATAACATTGGTTAATAGGTTTAAGTACGAAAACCTATTATATAATAACCAAATGACTTGAAATTATGATATGATGTTAGAAACATAATTTACAAGTGGGTTTTAAATTTCATCATTTACCAGGTAAATATGAATTTTTCGTGGACTTTCTTAGTGAGGAAATTGATTTGTTTTGGATTTTAATTACCAAAAATAATTAATAATATTTTTGGCCCTGAACTTTTATATGTCAAAGAATATGGTAAATCCGATTTATTCTGATTTTTAAGAATTTTTCCTAAATGTTTACGAATTGTTACGAGTTTTTTAGGCTAGAAAGGCTTAATAATTATATTAAAATATTAATATATGCTTGCAAAAATGTTTGGGAATGTAATTTTTGATCTACAACATTTTTTCTAAAAAGAATTGGTAAAGAAATTTATTATCCAATAACAATTTGATAAAGAAGAGGGGTTGGTAAAAAGAGGTTAGTTTATATAGAAAATTTATAGTTTTTACAATAGTTACAGGAATTAAAATTCCCTCATTGATGCCGCAATCCATTTTTGTTGCACCCAGGCTTTTCTACGTCAACCAATGGTGATGCATACGATATCAACCAGGTTGAATGCAATGAATAAATGTTGGTTGAAGTGAGAAATATAGCTTCGTTGTCGACATTGTCGCTTGTGACGTTAGCTATCCTACATATTTCGTTGTTGCGTATTAACGTCGCATATCACTGCTTATCTCTATCAGTATGAACGATACCGCTATCTTTCAGTGTCAACTCCTCATGGTTTTGATGCCGTATGTTGTTTAAGGCGCAAGTCTACCTTTTCAACATTGACTATATTGTGGCTGTTGTGCCGCTTTTATTACTTTTGACATCTGTTTTATACGGCAATATTGCTGCTGTTTTCTTATGTCACGGTGTTTGTCCATATGCTCATATAGGCTACTTTTGACATTGATTATTTTACGGCGATGTTGCCGCCTAGTCATGATTTCGACGTGATTTTGATATGGCTATATGCCAATATTTTTCGCAAATCAAACTCTATACTTCTTTGCTTCGGCAACCTATATATGCGACACCAATGGTTTTGGCCCTATGGCTAAATCAGATGCTTTAATATGGTTTCAATATAGAAAGGGTTGGATTACCCGTATAAGCAATATCAATGCTACACTTTATCAATATTAATGGTTTTATTGTACATGGCTTCATAGCCTAAGGCTTTGATTTGCGACAACCTCTAAGTGATTTTGAAATGCATCAACATTATTTTATAAAGTATATATATCTTGAAATAATATTTTTGATAAGGAAAAGGACTATGGTTTCCTTATTTTAAAGTTTGATTTCAAGGATTAAATCAATTATAAAGTATGTTTCAAGGAAATAAAAATTGTATTTAGACTAGGATTTATCTAAAGAGAATACAGTTTTTATAACCTTCAAAAAAATTGTGATAGGATGAATTGTCTCCATGATTGGAAAACCAGAGGGACTGAGGTAGTATCACATCCTATACTTCAACTTTTAGTCCCTAGTTGATATTAATCCACAATTCCAGTGTGTAGGGCTTCGTCAAGAGTAAGACTAAAAGTAGATTAACGAATAGAAAGGTGTACACAATGATGAAATAGGTTATTGGTTAGCCTGCAAAACTATTAGGATCAGAGTGACCCTAGGAATAGTAAATTTCAGATAGACTATCCAGTTTACTTCTAACAGTAAATTAGAGAGTTTTCTATATTTGGTAGCCTTATGTTAGCCACATAGGTTTGTAGTTACCCTGAGAAAAAATGATGTTGGGACAAGCAGTCCATTTAATTAGATATATTGGTCATGATTGCCCAGGTTACATGCATACATATGATTGTTTATATCATCTAGTCAAACTATTTGGGTTGCAGGTGCTTGATTTATAAAAGACATATTTTTAGAGGATACCAATAAGAGGAAAACCCGTTCCGCTCAATGGCATGGTCTTACTAGATATTTATTAACCAAGATGGCACATTTTGTTCACACTAGAATTTTTTATTTGACCCGAACTATTTTTATTTTCCCCTTTAACTCTCGCGTACTTAATTGGGTTGTTTGAGAGTAAGGTCACTAAGATTTTAGGTTTTACAAACAAAGCTTCCGAAAACATGTAGGAGGCAGAGCAAGCTATATAGCAGTCTTATCATTTTTCTTTAATGTATGTAATGACAGAAGTTGTATCTATCTAGTAGCAAAATCTGATCAATCAAAGGGTCATCTTCATATGTCGCTCTTGGAGTATTTTTTAATAATTATATTTTATCTAAACCTGGGAATTTTTTTAGAATTATGTAATGAATATGGAAATTAATCAATGAAATCTATGTTTTAGAAAAATTCATACTCCTATGCTTTGATGTTAATGATTCTATCGACTGACCTCATTTTGACATCGAGAATAATACTATTGATGACTTCAGCACTAGTAGCGCTTATTTTCGGGGCTTAGAATGACAGATCTTACAACTTGGTATCGGACAAAGGTTTATGTAAAACTGAAAGAATTTTGTACTAAAAAGAGTTTTGAAAACAAAATCCAAATGAATTAGATAATGAGATTAGGGTATGGAATAACGTTATAGTAACGTACATGTATTTGCTACATATAAGTGTATATCTTATCTCTGATCTTCCCTCTCTTTTAGACCGTTCTTACATATATTACTAATGTCTTAACACAGATATTAGGAAAGTATGATATGTGGACAGCAAAGGAAGAGTAAATCTTGGTGGAGGAATCACCAAAACAAATGAAATGTCAGGCCCAATTCAAGGAGGAATCCGACGATAAACAGTTGCTAATGTGGGTGTTGGAACGCTGGTGGGTATGGAAGATATGAACCAATTCTTTGTCAACATGATGCAAGCCAGAGCTCTAGCTAAATTAGTTGGTGGTAATGTTAGAGGAGAAAATCCTGAAGTTTCAGATGTCGATAATTATGCTGTTTTGAGTAGTGATTATGCAAGAATTAGAGGGAAGACATTCATTGAAACTGAGAATTTTATCGAGGTGGAGAGTTGGCTGTTGCATTGTGAAAGGATTTTTGGTTATTTTAGTCTGAACAATGAGCATAAGAGGAGATTGGCATCCAAGTAATTGCAAGGAGCTACATCATGCTGGTGGAAAAATGTAAATGTGGGAGTATCATAAAAGTATTTGACTTGGGTAGAGTCCAGAAGGAGATTTGAGGAGAGATTCATGTCTGCGATAGCCAAGTTGACTTTTCTTAGAAAGTTTGCTAAGTTAGTGCATGGAGACATGACTGTGTTCGAGTATGCAACAAGATTTGAGGAGTTATCCAAATATCGGTATGCTACGATTGATACAGTGATTAAGAGAGATGAAAAGTTAATTTGTGGACTAAGACCAGATCTTGCTAGGGAAACCTTACTACATCTCGGGGATCGATGTGATGTGGTAGTGGAGATGGCACTAAGGAATGAAGAGATGCTTGCTTTCTTTAGCAGAAACAAAGCAGTAGAGACTCAGAGTTGGGCAGAGTTAGAAAATGAAGTTATTTTCGAAAAAGGTAGCTCATAATGATCGAGTTGCCAAGAAAGGAAAGCGGATAATGTTATAAGTGTGACAAGAAAGGGCACTTTGCCAGTGAGTGTCTTTTTGAAGATGGAAAGAAGGTCATCGAAAGGAAGAACATGAAGTGTTTCGACAATGAATAGATTAGGCATTATAATATCAGTGCAAGGAAGCCGCTAAATTAAGAAAGGAAAAGTGTTTGCTTTGGAACTAGCAACCTCGAGACCAACAACAGAGGAGAAGGGAATTTTTTTGATGGGAGGAATGCTATTGATTCATGTGTTATCCCGCCTTCTGGCAAGGCCGTGACACCAAGAAATTAATAGAAACCAAAGAAAGTTCGTCCTGGAGATCGGTTGTACATAGGTTCACTATGGAAACTGGTAAAATTTGCCTAAGTTCGGATCGAGCTACAATTGATATGACATGACAAGTAAAGCTTTGAAAGCCAATGTCTCAAATTTCAAGTCGATTGGAGTTCGTGTGCTCAAGTTATGGATCGATCAAGTTCCATGACAAGCATGTTCTGTTCGTATCCACCCATTTCATTTCGATCCATTTCATATCCATCATCTTGCAACCATCCTATTCGTATCCATCGGCCCACAAGCATCAGTTCATATCCATTCATCATGGCCCTTCAGTTCTTATCCATCATGCATAAGCGGCATGTTTCATGTCAATCACTCACTTGATCGATATGAAGGAAAGAGCCAAAGATCGGTACGAAAGAGCTTACACAAGAACGGATACGAAGAGCAATCCCCAGGGTCGATACGAAGAGACCAATAGGCATCATCGATATGAAGCGGCCTCCAGCCATCGATATGAAGTGACTTGCGAGCATCGATACGAACAGAGCCTCACATAATCGATACAAAGAAGGCATAGTCGAGTGAAAGAAGCGGTCGTTTGGCATGGAATGTGGACTTCCCCTGAACCATCGCTCCACGTCATCGCTTCGATAAGCGGAGGACCAATATGCAAATCAATCGATATGAACGGTTCAGCCAACTACAAAATCGATCTTGGATCGATCGTAACTCGAATTCTACATGTTCAAATGCAACCACATTTTTACAGGAGCTTGCGTGCTACCTCAAGAATGTGCCTGATTGATCTCAGCCCAGAACAATCATTTCTTGATCGATACGAATTCCATACGCATCGATCAAGGATCGAGCCGAAATGTCCGTGGACCGATCATGTGGGTCCACCCACGTGAGAGAACAAGTCTTCCAAGATCTGAGCGAGATATTTGCAACCTACACCTATAAATAACGACCCTAGACCTACAAAAATGGTCTTTTTTGGCTTCTCCACGCTGACACTCTGCCGAATCACTGCTATGCTTCAGTTGTACTGCTGTAATCTCTTGTAATTAGCAAGTCAAATTCAATAAACGTCAATCATTTCATAGTGTACATAGGCAATAGACCGAACCACTCTAAACTTGTATGTTTCTGCATTGTTTCTTATCTGTTGATTGGTATGTTTGTTAGATCTCCCTCATTTTACATTTACTTTCTTCATTTTATCTCTTCGAACGCATCCGAAGAGTTTTATGCCCAATTTTGGTACAAATACTTTAGTGCTTTCACTAAGAGCCCAGCTTTTCTCCTGCTCATTAGATCTACCGCCGATATTGGATTGTAAGAATCTAAGGAGAAGATCTTGATCCCAAGCCTAGAAGTTCTTCCATTCTATTCAGATTTGCACCAAGTCTAGGAGAGAATTTCGCTATTCAGTATGTCGCTACCAAGACTACCTCGATAGCTACAGATCCAAAAGGATGGGATAAGCAGAACCTCACATAACTTCCCTCTATAGACCAGAATGCTACCGGACCATCAGATCCACAAGGCCCTGTCACCTTGAAGAGTTTCAGCTACAGATGCAAGACCTGACTTAAAGCTGCTAGCAGCTTACCCTAAAGCTCCATGCCAACGCCGAATTAGCCAATCGACTGAACCATGAAAGACGAAAGAGATCCAGAAGGGATTAGGCTTCCTACTCATCTACTTAAAGTTCAGCTTCTTTTGATTACAATCACAGATCCACGCGCCCACGGCTAGATGGAAGCTATAACAGACCACTGGACATCAGTTCACTTTAAATCTTAGGCAACCGAGAGTTGGTCCGTCAACCAGCTACCAGATCAGACCCTCCTCCCAAGGAGGGATGGTCTCTTATCACACTACTAACAACCGCGCTGCTGCCGCAGCTATTGAGTTGGGAGTTGACACTCAGAACCGAATGGATCCGAACCATCGCTAGCGTGATTACACTCCTGAGCCTTATGTTCCCGAAGACCTATAGCCAAGGAGGCAAGATATGGACCGTCGACCGCGACCGGCCCATCCACGCATTGTGGAACCCGACCACACTTCGCTCAACATGCCCAGATTGTTCAAATGCCAAACATCATGACAATGATCCATCAAATGATCCGCGAAAGTCAAGGCCTCATCAGTGACGACAGGGGAATCTCTTGGAGTCATACCTCTTTCACCGATGACATTCTCTACGACGAACCATCTCGGCGATTCAGAATGCCAACTCTACCTGTTTATGATGGGAGCAATGACCCTAACCAACACATTTTAAAGTATGAATGGTTAATGAATGCCACATGGGCATATCATGTAGCCAAATGCCGAATTTTCCCAATCTCCCTAGGGGCATCACGACTATGTGGTTTACTCGCCTACCACCCCGATCTATTTCATGTTTCGACCAGCTGGCAGTGAATTTTGTCGAGCAGTTTCGCATGCATGCCACAAGGCCCAAAGATGTTAGTACCTTGTCCAATGTCACTCAAGCTCCCAGGGAGACACTAATATGTTACCCGGAAAGGTACCACGTTGCATGTGATGAGATTAGTAAACCTAATGACAATTCCATTCTGATGGCACTAACTAAGGGAATCGATCCTGATTTTGAATTTGGCAACTGGTTAGCCAGAAACCCCCTACCGTCATTGGACCGTTTCTATTACATGGCAGCTTAGTTCTTGAAAAGGAAGGATGCAAAACAGTCTAGGAAAAAGGATGACAAGGGGCCCAGTGTGGAAGGAATCCAAAATAATGTTGCTGTGAAGCAAACAGGGTAGAGTTCCGGAAAGGTACGGTTATTTTTTGCAAGAAAAATTGCACACCTAGCTCAGGTAAAATGAGCCAGATATACCACCCATGCACTGCCTTTCGGGCTTATGTGAGGGAAGTGCAGAGCATGGCGAGTGCACACACTTTTGGGCATACACCTATCGACCGTAGGTGGTTTTTATTAAAAAACTTCACATGTGTTCCATACATGCATAACATGGGGACTTTTAAATGAGTATGAAAGCACATAATCAAAGATTCCAAGTAATTCACCCATGCATAACCTTGAGGACTTTTAAATGAGAGTGAATACTTTGGATATTATTACTATTATTTCTAAGAGAGAGAGAGAGTTTTGCAAAATCATCTTAGTACCATTTAACTTAGAAGACAAATATATCCTTTACTTTAAATCAACCACTTTTTAAAACAAAGATTTTCAGTTAGGATGTACTTCATAATTAACATGTATGAATCTTCCTATATACTAGTTAAACCATTATTATTTGTAATAAGACTTCATTTTTATTCTTATAAAGGCAAATAAATTTTCAAAAATTTCAATTTAATAAACCAAAACCATATATTTATCTTATAGCGTTTCTTTTAAAAATAAATCAAAAGAAAAAAAAATTGGGATTTTTTTGAGATTTTAAAGCAAAAATAAACCATGAAAAAAAAGATAAGACACCCCCCACACTTGATTTTGACTGTGTCCCCACAGCCAACCCAAGTTAAAGGAGAAAAATAAAAACATAACCTTTATTTAAATGAAAACGAAAAGATGATTATTTACAAGACATCAGAAAGTATGCAGTTAAAGAGTAAATGAACCGATCTTCCAAAAACTGATTCATTTGTCTCGTCAAGTAAGCGAGACACTGCTTAATCTCAAAAAACCAAATTGTAAAAGATTTCGAAGTTGATTGTCGATTTGGAAAAACGAATTTTGTTTTATTAAAAATTAAATGAGTTGTTTTGTTTTCAATGATTTTTGGGGTTGATAAAACAATTGATTGAAATTCACATTTATTTTCACCAAATTGAAATTCAAGTTTGTCATTGAAAACTTCCTCCAAATTATTGATTTCAAAGTCAAAACGGTGATCGAAATCTTCCCCATCAAAATTTAATGACTCATTTTCATAAATTCCATAAAACTCGTGTTCGTTAAATTCATCTTCCTTTGTTGGATTATCAACAACTTCGTCGCATATATCCATTTCAAAATCCAAAGTTGTTGTATTCAAATTTTCAGAAAAAAGGAAGATCGAAATTTAAATCGAGTTTCTTACCCTCAAAAGAATTGAAATCCAACTCAATTACCGTGTTTTCAACAACTTCATTAAGATTGTTATTTTCAGTTTAAAAAGTTATTGTTTGAAAATCGTCAATTGTGGTAAAAGATGGATTATCACTTGACTCATCACACGTTGGAATTTGATTTTGTTTATCACGTTGCTTCATATATGTTTCAAACAACGAATTCATGCGATCATCATAAATTTCGTTCATTTGCTCGAACAAATCCAATTTATAGTTATTAGCTTGAGAATTTTCAATTTGGATTTGTTGAGAGAAAAAAAAATTCACTCGTATCGTAGTCAAGATTATTCCCATTGCCAAGTTCGTTTGAAAAGTTGTTCCCATTTTCATGTTGAGTTTGATATTCATTTTGAAGTTCGAAATTGAATTGGCATAGGTTATAATTGTACTCGTTTGAGTTTGAATTGAATTCAAATTTTGAAACCCTTTACTCGAGTTATTAAACAAATATGAATTACACAATTCATTTATACTTTGATTTTGTTGTGTAGAGAGTTCGAGTAAAAATGAAATGTTTTTTTCGAGATTTGAGGGTTGTCCATTGTTTTGAAAACTTTGTTGTTCGAAATTCGAATTATTTACACAATAGTTGTTGTTTAAATATCCATACAAATTTGGAGTGAAATCATATGGATTATACTGGTTTTCACAACTATTGTCAAATTCAAGTGAGTAAGGAAAAAGAAACACGGAAAGTTTTAAGAGTTTTTTTTTTTGATTTTTTTATAAAGGAAATATATTTACAAACAAAATTTATTTTTCAAAAGGGAAATTGATTTTTGTTTTGTTTTTTGGTTTTTCAAAAAAAATTCTTTGTTTTTGAAAAGGTTTTACAATTTTTTTTGAAGTTTATTTTTCTAAAATTTTTTGGATTTTTGAAATCTCAAAGAAGAAGGATGTAAAAATTTCAAAAGAAAAGGAATATATACAATTTTTTAGTTTTGGATTTTGATTTTTTTTTAAATATGCATGAACTAATGCAACTAAATGGATGCAAGGTTAATTACAAATGATTTATCCTAAGTTAACCCAAAATTATATAATCACACTTTGTCTTAGAAAGCAAGATAGTTCTCAGCCAGGTAACGGACAGGATTTATCGGTGCACCACGAATCACCGTAGCAATGCAGCCGAAGGTTTAGGTACCTTCAGAGGAACATCCACTATAATATTTACGAATCACCATAATATTTATAAATGGTTATTACTCTACCGTAGCCTAGACACCAAGAAATTAAATTGTTCAATGAAGACAAGTTGTCAAATACAATTAAGTGTTATTGAGTTATAACCGTTATTATTAATCAAAATCTAGGATGAAATGCAAAACAGAAATTAAACTTGTATTAACAATGCAACTATGAATGGATTTTTGTTTTGCTTTTTTCATTTTTTTTAAATGCAAGCAAACAATAATGCAACTAAGAACAAGAGATAGAGCAAGGAAGTAGTTTATTTATTTTATTTTATTTTTGACAAGCAAAGCGAAGCAATTATTTTTGGCAAGCCAAGCGAAGCAAACGACTCTTCCAATCTGCTTTGGCAACCTGAAAATAAAACAAGATGTATACAGTTTTTTAAATATGTTTATCAATGATGAAAAACAAAACTAGTGAAAAACAAAACAAATGAAAGAAAATAATATGAAAAACTAAAACAAGTAAAGCTAATACAAGTGAAAGCAAATGAAAAATAAAAGTTAAACAAAGTTAAACTTGTTTTTTTTATCTAAAACAAATGGGAAACACGAAACAAACTAAAATCAACAGAAAAAAACCCTCTATCTCTTTTTTTTATAAAAGAAAACAAAGAAAACAAAAGAAAATTTTTTATTGACTACCCCAAGAAACAAAAGCAATTTTTTGTTTATTTAAGAAGAACAAAAAGATTAAAAATGAATGCATATTTAAAAACATGAATTAAATTATTGCACCCAAATCCACAAACCCCACAAACTGGTGTGCTACTTCAACAAACCTGGCCCTTTCTCCTTCCTTTTTAATAAAACACGCCTTTATTTTACTTCGTGAGAAAAAGGAAACTAGTCCTCTTCCTTTTTTTCTTCTTAAAAATTCAATTCCAAGCAAAATTAGGTTCGGTTAATCGGCTTTGTGAATTGGGAATTGTGGTATGGAAATTCGTTTAACTCGAGCTGGGTTCAAAGGTAGAGGCGTTGTTCTGGAGCTGCTGATGGGATGTAGATTAAGGCGATGGCGATTAATGTTTGGGGTGATTTGATCGTTGGGATTTTCAATGGAGGGGATTTTGATGGTTGCGAAGGATTCGTGTGTTCGAAAGGGGGTGGTTGCGATTGCTACCGGAGGCGTGTCAAGAGTTTGAATTTGGGTTGCGTTTTTGGATTGGTAGGTTTGATTTGGCAACCTGTAGTGGTTAGGTGCGATGGATTCAATATCAAATTGAAGGTGGATCAGCGAAACCGAGTGCGAATTGGGTTGTAGTAGATTGAGTGCATCGTGCTGTGGGACGCGTTCAGGCGTGCTGTTGAAGGAGATTGAGTTCGATGTCGTGTTTTGTGTGGGTTTCGAGGTGATGGTTGAGGTGAAATTGGCTGGGAGGTGATGTTGAAGATCGGTTTTTGTTCGATGCTCACAGCACTGATGATGTTTGGGTGATCGATTGATGTGGGATAGTTTTGTATGAGTTGTAAGGGGGTAAGTGGTTGGATGTTGAACTGAGGGGAAGAGTGCTGGTCTGTTTTGAATGGATGAAACAGTGGTATGTAGACGAGGAGATGGCAGGTGATGTTGAGGCAGTAAGTTTTTTTGGTTGTTTGGGAGAATGGCGGAGGGGAGTAGAACAGGGAATGGTGAATGATTATGGTGTGATGAGGGTAGATGGAAAGTAGAATGTAGGCAGGTGGTCAGTGTGGAAGGAATGGTCATACGCAAGTCAGTGGTTGTATGGTGGTATGTGTGTAGGCAAGTGCTGCTGTTGTGGAAAGGAGACGGAACTGAAATGTGGTTAGTTTTGATGGGGGAATGAGGGTTGTTGGGTGCTTGTGACTGGTGGTTTAAGGGACTTTGGTTGTAGTCAGGGGAAAAGTGGATGTTGATGGTGATTTTGCTGCTGACAGAGAAGGTATGAAGTGTGGGGGAAGTTGTTTTGATGTGGTTGTGGAGTTTTGCGGTCAGGGAGGTGTTTGTGTGTGATAGGGTTGAAAATGTGAATTGTGATATGGGTTGAAACTGAGAAGTGTTGTAACAAAGAATATAACAGTTGAACAAACAGAAATGAAATTGTAACAGAACAGTGTAACAGAGAGTGTAATAACAATCAAAGTTGTACAAGTGAAAATTGAAATAGATGCGAAAAATGAAATGGAATTTTTTTTCTTATTCAAATGAGATTGTAATGTTTTTTAGTATGGAGATGCAATGGAAACAAAAAGAAAATAAGAAATCACACAAACAAATGCAAAAAAAAACAAGAAAATCAAACACACAACAAAATGAAAACAAAGATCACACAACTAACACAATTTTTTTTTAAAACGCAACACACAAAATGAAACACACAAAAATTAAATGACAAATAATTCGAAGAATGGAAAATTAAAATCAAACTATTCCCCGGCAATGGTGCCAAAAACTTGTTTATCGACGGAAATTCTATCGAGTTAGAAAACCGTCGAAAAATTTCAAAATTAAAATAACCACAAGCACCCGGCATACGAATGTAGTACGTGGCGAATACGGGTCGATCCGCAGGGGAATTGATGATTTTAAAAATTCTATTCAATCAAATTATACCAAAGTCGAGTGAAAGTTAAGCTAGAGAATTAGAAAATTAGCTAACTAACTAAAAGAAAAGAAATGCAAATATAAGAGTTAAGTGACAATTTAGGAAATAAACCCACTCTCTAGATCATGTAGTTTAACACATATGAAATCATGATCTCTCTTTTAGGGTCATTAGTGTTTTAATTGATGTGCTTATCACAAGTATGGCATATTTGTGCTATTGATTAGCCAACATAAGCCATCAAACTATAACACATCCCTTAAACCACTTAATAACTTTCATGAAACTTGACAACGAAAATGAAAATGAAATCTATTTTAAGTATGGCCTATTAGCTATTGATTAGAAATACAGACCATCAAATTTGAATTTCAAATCACTTTCTTATGCCATAATCATATTTTGATGAAGAGGCATTTGTGTTAGTGATTGTTTAAGCATAGACAATTTGGTGCCAACAATATAGGCTATCAAATTCAAAGCAAAAACTACAATTAAACCATTTCCATCATCATCATTAAGCACAAAAAGAGAGCATTAATTAACAAATAGTTGAAGCTACACAATTAGAGAGCTTCATTACCCCTAAATTGAAGGGGTTTAGCCTCTCGTATTTGTTATTAAAACAACAAATGTAACTTGCAACATGAGAGAAAAAGAAAAGGAAAAGGAAAGCAAGATAAAGAAAAACTATTCTATTTGCATGAAAAATAAATCTACACTACAACATGAAAGTAAATAAGCATGAAAAGGAAAAGAATATGTATTGAAGTTGCATAAAAAAATTACATAAAGAGAAATGGCTAAGTAGCCATGAAAAGAAAGAAGAGAGCTTGGTTTTATTTTGAGCCGACTAAGCCAGAGGGTTACATGAAACATAAGAGGTATATATACATGTGTTAAACCCTAATTCATATTTTTGGGGAATTCCCCAAATACCCTTGAGAAAATATGGAGGCCAAGTAACCATTAGCTTCTACTAATAATCATTTAAGTGTACATGAAGCCATTAATTCCATAAGCATGTGCATTAGCCTCTAATTTGTACATTAAGGTGGTGCGTAGGTCGGGTCCTCCATGATCTTCACTTTGAATTATTTCATCTCCATTTGCATTGTTTCCTTTTGTGCATGCATATCTTCATGAAGCCATTTGTATTTAATTTAAATTCCTACAAAACTACATAGAAATTTTCTATTAAATTTTAGAATATTAATATATGCACAAAAATGACCATTTTGCCCTTGGATGAGGACAAATATGTGAAAAATTGAAACTAATTTGAATTTTGGTTTAAACTTGTGAAAATACCCAATACGATCATTTATTTAATTTAAATAGATTAAATATGGTCGTAAAAATATGCATATTTACGTGCACATCAGTCCCTCGCCTCCTTTTAAAGAGACCATTGAAGGAACTTCTCCCAAGAATTAACCTGCATCCAGCTCTTTGCCGAAAAGTGCCGATATTAACTCGGAAGATACGAGCGACACTTTTGTGAACATAGGTGGCTTGATGGATGAATACACTTCGGAAGGGTTGCCTTCCCAGCGCACTTAGATCATCCATGTAGGAATCAATGTCCTGACATTAGTTGGCAATCGATCTGGTTTCTATACTCTGCAAAGGTCGTTAAGCTGCAATACACACTCTATATTACTATTATTTTCTACGATGTTTTAGTTCATCAAATGCCTCTTTTTTATAGCGTTATATCATTTGGCGTAGGAATCATATCTCTTGGCTTTTGCAATGATCTTGATCGAATATTGGAATCTCAGCATTCGCACAGACGCTCTTCCAAGTAGCACACTCCCCGAGAGACTAACGTGGAGAGGAAGAGGAGGAAGGATAGGGATGTGGAAGAGTGTCACCATGCTGAGAAAGTTCAAGGCCATGATAGAGGAAGTGGCACGAGAAGAGGAAGAACCCGACTGAGTGTGTAGATCTGTTGAAGAGGATGAAATAGACCAAGGCGAGAACCCGCTTCATAGCTTCCTGCTTCCACTGGGATAAATGTTGCTGCTTCCGATGTCGTGACCTCCCCCACTCATGTTGCTATGACCGCCTCTCTCCCAATTTCTAAGCATGCACCTTTCATTCTCCACGCCGGTCCCTTGCATCTACAAGATGCATTCCCCAACTTGTCCTTAAGGAGGGTTGTTTTTGATAGGCCCAATTTGAAGTCAATTCGTACCGAATCTTAATCACCCCATCTCTATTTGATGCAGAGCAGTTTAGGGCAAGCCGAGGGGTGGAAAAAATTATGCATGCAGCTATCGACTATGAATAGAAACCAGTTGTAACACCCCTAATTTTGAATAACATTATTCATAAGATTAAATTAGATAAATTAAATATAATAAAGTAAATATTAGAGCGATAAGTTGATTGAGATTTGAAAATAAATTAGAGGCCGAGCCTAATTGAAAAAAATGGCATCATGAATGGCTTATATGTTAATTAACAAGAAAAGAATTAATGCAAAGGCTTATTAGGAAATTTCCATACCATTACCCTTAATATTCTCGTTTCCTTTTATTTCACGTTTATTTTTACCAAACCAAAAAACGTAAGAAAAAAAGGAGAAGAAAACGAAGGGAAAATCAATCTAAAGCTAAGGATTTAAGCTCTGGGAATTAATCAAGGATCAAATGTCAAAGTCCTTATCCTAATTAAGGTGAATAATAATCAAAACTATCTCTACTTTTGTTCTTGTGATCATTTGATTTTTGCGTTCAAGCTCAAATCCATTATGCTATTTTTTTGATTGATGATATGCTTGGATTTTAAGACATGTTTGATTCAAACAAAATTGTTTGATAATTGTTTTATATGGTTTTAAGGGTAAAATCACTTATATTGAATTTAGAATGCCATTAGGAATTTATATGCTATGTAAAACATTATTTTGGAGATGGTTTTATTTCTATAATTTCCAAACTATGGAAAATTTATTATGAATTTTCAAAAAAAATATGAGTAATTTGGTTTAGAAATTAATTTTGGCTATATCATGAAGAATTTGGATCTGAAATTTTGATATGTTAGATAATATATTAAGAGTGAATTTCTATAACTTTTGGGGATTTTCTCTATGTAATTTATTATAGGAATTAAATTATTTTATATGAAGGACTTAAATGATTTTATTGTTTAGCTTAATGGACGGGGTTATTTATTAAATTAATCTTGGTTTAGATCTTAAATTATGTGGTTGTTTTAATTTGGAAAAAATTTGTAAAGTTCATGGCAACTAATTAAATGTTTACAAATAGGTAGGTTAGTTAAAAAGCAATTACTTTAAAAGGCATTAAATCAGTCTTTACCTAGAAATTATGTTCCACGTCTTTCAAAAGCAACCTTTCGACCTTATGCTTCCACTTCAACTAAGTCACAACCAAGTCGAAACCAATACACAAGGTATCAATGAGTTTGGCACAGAGTGGATTGGAGAAAGGCAGAAGGCATGGTATCAAAATCCTTGCTTTCGATGTGGTCAAAACCATTGTTTTTTATTCCAAAAAAATGTGCTTGCCTGTTCTTGCTAAATGCTTTCGAAGAAGTTGAAACAAATGCTTTCAAAAGGGTATTCTAAATAGCTTTCGAAGGAGTTACCACCTTAAAAAAATGTAGCTTGCGAATGAGTTGCTTTGTTTTTAAATCATAGCTTTCGAAAAAGGGTAGTTTCGACCCAATCGAAACCGTACTGCCAACCATATGCCTTTCAAATTGAAGTCACCAATGTTTTCGAAGGGTAGTTTTTGATTTATACTTATACAAATCCACTTCTTAAACCTTTTGAAAGGGTTATTAGTTTCAAAGGCAATGGCTTCGAATGGGGTTTCAGAGCTATCCTTCAAATGTTTTACTTCTATAATTTAAGCTTTCGAAAGGATGGTTCGAAAGCAATCAATTTTTCCTCAAATAATTTTATAGAGAAATTAATGGTTTCGAAAGGGTTACTTTCGCATGCATTAACTTAGAATTAAAAGATATTTTCGAAGATAAACCCATTAGTTTCACAAAAGATACTTTCAGTGATTTTGAAAGGAGTACTTTCAATGGTTTTGAAGCTATACTTCTGTTAACCCACCTTTTGGCAAGGCCAAGATATCCCGGAATTGACTAAAGACCAAAGATCGCTCAACCCAAATGTCGAATATGCATAAGTTTGCTATGGATGTCGATAATTTTTTTCAAGTCCGGATCAGACATCAATTGACATGACATGACAAGCAAAGCTGTGAAGCCAACGTTTCAAATTTCAAGTCAATCCGAGTTTGTATGCTCAAGTTATGATCGAAGCAAGTCAAGGAAATCAACAAAATCGCATCCATCAATTCATATCCATTGAGAATTGACGTCACCTGTTATTCATATTCTTCAAGGGTCGGCATCATCTTTTGTTCGTATCCATCAAGCCTCGGCCTCTTCGTATCCATCAAGGTGCAATACTTCGTATCCATCGAGAGAATCGGCCTTATTCGTATCAATCCGTTTTCGAATCCATCGGATAAGAGCACACTTCATATCGATCAGCAGCCAGATAGAGCCTACATCATTTCCATCCGGACCCTCCTACTTCGTATCCATCGACAGCGACACGGATACACATTTCATATCGATCGAGCTTCAGACATATTTCGTATCGATCGACTACGGATTGATACGAAATCAGCACTTTCCATCGATACGAAGTGCAATTCAATCTATTGATGCGAACAAAACCATATGACTGATATGTGATGTGCACTAGGATCGATATGAACAAAATCATTTCCATCGATACGAATTATACAACTTCCACCGATTCAAACGACGCAACGGTCTACGATATGAACGAGGCAAAAGCTTTGGAACGACTAGGTCAGCTCGGCATCGAAAGTGGATCAGTCCAAATATCAGGCGCTACGTCGACTCACAGGCACGTGTCCAGGAACGATTCGAACTGAATCGATACAAAGGCATCGATTCAAACGCTTCAGCCTTCATAAAAGCGCAAGTTTGCATCGATCATAACTCGCAATCCACAAGTCCAAATGCTATTAAATTTTCGCAGGAACTTACGTACAACCCAAAGAATGTTCCTGCCAAATTTCAACTCGGTTGGAACAAATCTTAATCGATACAAAATTCGTTCGTATCGATCACGGATCGAGTCGAAATCGCCTGGGATCAATCGCGTGGGCTCACCCTCATGTCAGAAGAAGTCTTCCGAGATCTAAGTGCGATATCAGCCTCCTACACCTATAAATAGATCCTCAAGGCCTACAGAAGAAGGATCTTTTGGCTTTTTGACGTCCAGACTCTATCGAATTCAACTTTGCACTCCATAGCCGTTGTTGTACTTGAATTTCAAAACTATAATATGCTATAATCCTTTGTAATTAGTTGTAATCGGCAAGTGATTATCAATAAATCATCAACTTCATAGTGGCCGTAGGCGATATGCCGAACCACTCTAAATTGCCGTGTTTCTACATGTTTTTCATTCTTTTTTTTGAAGTGTTTGTTAGATAATCCTCGTTTTACATTTCTATTCTTCATTTTTATCTCTTCAAATACTTTCGAAGAGTGTTGTGCCTAATTTTGGTACAAACACTTTGGTGCTTTCACTGAGAAAATATAATTTTTCTCTTGCTCTTTGGATCTACTATCGATACCGGATTGCACAAATCCAAGAGGAAGATCCATATCTCAAGTTCAGAATCCATCCAACGTACTCAGATTTGCATCAGATCTAGGAAAGGACTTCATTTTTCGTTATGGTTAACACAAGGACCGCCTCCACAGCTACAGATCAAGAAGGACGGGATAGATAGAATCCTGCGTAATTTCCTCCATCCAACCAGATTGCTATCAGACCTCAGATCCATCGGGCCCAGCTACCAGACTAGAATTTCAGATGCTGCTCCAAGAGTTGACCAGAGTCGGCAACAACTGACTGAACAGCTTTGTGCCAACATAGAGTTGACCAGCCAGCTAAACCGCGAAGGGCATAGGAGATCCAAGAGGGATCACACCTATTACTCATCCATTGGGAGATTAGCCTCATTTGACTACCATCACAGATCTACACGTCCACAACTGGACGTAAGCTACACCCAAGCCATCGGATATCAACCTACTCTGAATGTTGGACAACTGAGATTTGGACCATCAACCAGCTTCCAGACTGGACCCACCTCCTGGGGAGGCACTGTTCCTCACTACACCACAGACAACCATGCTACCACTGCCGCTGTTGAACCAGGGGTTGATGCCCGGAACCAGCCAGATCTGAACCATCATCAGCGTAGACGTACTCCCGAACCATACGTCCTTGAAGACTTGGAACCAAGGAGGCGAGACGTGGACCAACCATAGCGTCCGGTCCAGCATTGCATTGTGGAACCCGACCACACCTTGGCTCAACGTGCACAGACTGTACAAATGCTAGACATCCCCACTATGATTTGTCAGATGTTTCGAGAGAGTCAAGGCCTCACAAAAGACGACCAGGGAATCTACCGGAGTCACACTCCCTTGACAGATGAGATACTTTATGCTGAACCCCCTTGGCAATTTAGAATGCCGGCTTTACCAGTTTATGAAGGAAGTTCTGATCCAAACCAGCACCTTATGAAGTTCGAGTGACTAATGAATACCTGCGAGAGCTAATGATGCAGTTAAATGCCGTAGTTTTCCCATTTCTTTGGAGGGCTTTACTACTATGCCGATCCATTTTTTGCTTTGACCAATTTGCCACTAAGTTTGTAGAAGAATTCACAATGCATGTTGCGAGGCCTAAAAGTGTTAATATTCTGTCCAGTGTCACTCAAGCTCCCAGAGAAACACTTAGACGTTACTTGGAGAGATTTCATGCTACATGTGCAGAAATAAGGAATCCAAATGACAACTCTATTCTGGTGGCATTAATTAAGGGGTTTGATCTAGATTCCGAGTTCGAAAGTTGGTTGGCCGGAAAGCCACCTGCGTCATTGGACCATTTTTATTCCAAGGCATCCGATTTCTTAAGAAAGGAGAATGCGAAACAGTCTAGGAAGCATGATGACGCAGGGAATTCAAAGAAATGTTGCAGTTAAACAGTCCAGGGAGAGCTTCGAAAAAGTTCAGTTAAATATCTAGAATAAAAAGCTCAACAGAAGGATGGTGGAAATCAGAGTAGAAAGCAAGATCAAAACCGTGGTCCGCGAGTAGAGGTATAATGTTTGATAATTACACTCTACTGAATATGTCGCTAGATAATGTATATCTGCAAACTTGTAATACTATGCAGTACAAGAAGCCGGCTCCGAAGCCATCATCGGAGAGGCAGATCCGAACAGGGAAATTTTTGTATGTTTCATGAGAGTTATGGCCATAATACAAATGAGTGTCGCCATTTACAAGATCTCATTGATAAGATAATACGTGAACGGAAGTTGGATCAATTTGTGCGGGCGCCGCAATCAGGAGTGCATGCCCATCAACTCAGAATCGTGTACCAAACCAGGAAAGACAGGAGGAACACGCTCGCACCAACGGGAGGTTGGTGATAAATACAATAAGTGATGGACCTTATCCAACAGACCGAAGCTGGAGGGAAATTGAGTCATATGCCAGCTCTATTAGGCAAGCACACTTCGAGTGTTGTAGTAGTTGTGAGCATGGGGATCTAGCCAAGCAGCAGAAGACGATGACCAACGACATCGTGGTCTGAAACAGATCCGCTGATAAGGTCGAAGCCCCCACTATCGATCCACTTGTCATATCTGCTCAAGTAGGTCCTACTTGGATGAAGAGGATCTTGGTTGACAGTGGAGGCTCTGTGAATATGTTGTTTAAGTGAGCTTATGATTTGATGATGATGGAAGCCAAAGACTTAAAACCTTGCCAATCTAGAATCCATGGCTTCAATGGGAGTGCTACTATACCCACCGGAGTGGTGGAACTACCAGTGGAGTTGGGAATTGGAGAACGCCGGAGAGTCCGGATACTATAATTTATTGTTTTAGACATAGACTCCACTTACAATGCTATCTTGGTCCAACCGGCACTTGCTGGATTCAAAGCATCCATTAGCTCATGGTAATTGACTCTAAAGTTCCCCATCGATAGAGGGGTTAGAGTCGTTCAGGGAGATTAGGCTGCTGGACGGGTCATTATGTTGCTGAGCTGCGTGGCTCGCAGCAAAAGGAGAAAGGGAAGGGCGTAGAGGAATCTCTCTACGCCGTTTTGCTGATAATTGACAATTGGTGCCTGGGACCAAGCCAGGACACCTTAACCAATTCCAGAGGGATCTTGTCCCAAGAGACACTGGAAGTAAAGATGAAACTAAAAACAGTCAAGCCTCCCCAGTCGAACTGACAATCAATGTCCCGATCGACGATGATGACGATTCAAAGATGATAAAAATTGGATCTCGGTTAAGCTAATAGATGCAGTAGGAATTGGTTGAATTTCATCGGTCGAATCTTGATGTATTCGCCTGGATGCATTCTAACATATGTGGGATCTTGTCAGACATCGCGAGCCACATCATGAATAATGACCCGTAGTGTATCCTGGTCAAGCAGAAAGGCGTGGTATAGATCTAGTGAGATCTGCCGCCCTTAAAAAAGAGGTCGATAAGTTGAAATCGAATGGGTTTATCCGAGATGCCTTATACCTGGAGTTGGTACCCAATCTCGTACTTGTCCGGAAGTTGAATGGGGGATGTGTGTTGATTATTCTGACTTGAACAAAGCTTGTCCGAAAGACAGTTTTCCACTTCCCCGAATTGATTAGCTCGTAGATTCAATGGCTGGGCACGAGTTATTATCTTTTCTGTTTGCTCATTTTGGTTATAACTAGATACCCATGCACTTACCCGACCAAGAACATACCAGCTTCGTGACCGATCCGGGATTTTACTGTTACAATGTCATGCCTTTCGGACTCAAGAATGCCGGGGAAACGTACCAACGATTGGTCAGTCGAATGTTTGCCAATCAGATCGGAAAGACCATGGTAGTATATATGGACGACATGCTGGTAAAGTCACGATTCTTCACTGATCATATTAAAGACTTGGAATCAGTGTTTAGCATCCTTCGAGAATACAGGATGAAGCTCAATCCACTGAAATGTCACTTTGGAGTCGCATCCGAAAAATTCCTTGGCTCCATCGTCTACGCTTGAGGAATCGAAGAAAATCCCAAAAAGATCTGGGCAATCACAAATCGTGAAACTCTGAGAACCATAAAGCAAGTCCAGAGCCTCAACAGGAAGGTAGCAGTATTGAGCAGGTTCATTTCAAAATCCAACGACAAGTGCATTCCCTTCTTCGATCTGATCCGAAAAAGGAGACGAAACATTGAACAGACCACACAGCGTGAAGGCAAATTCCGAGCACTGATTCAACATCTCCCTACACCATCCATTTTTTCAAAGCCCATCGATCACTAGTAATTATACCTTTACTTGGCGGTATCAGAAAATGCAATCGGTGCTGCCTTAGTTCGGGAGGAAGACCAATTGTAGAAACTGGTCTACCACATTAGTAAACAACTAACCGGAGCCGAGAGAAATCATCCAAAGCTAGAGAAATTGGCTTATTGTCTTTTTATTGCCTCAAGGAAGCTCCATCCATATTTCCAAGCTCATCCGATCACTGTTTACACCGATCAGTCGTTAAGACAGGTGCTTATGTAGCCGGAGACGTCTGGTAGGTTACTCAATTGGAACATTAAACTGAGCCAGTTCGATATCACTTTCACTCCGAGGCGAGATACTCAAGGACAAGTCCTAGCGGATTTTATAAACGAATTTACCATCCTAGAGGACTTTCCCAAAACTAATGAATCTCTCGAATATATTTGGAAGCTGCACGTTGATGGTGCATCAAACGACTGATGCTCAGGTGCTGGAGTAGTACTTGAAACTCCCGAAGGCCGATCAATATGCTATGCCCTTATATTCGGTTTTCGTGCGACTAATAATGGAGCTGACTATGAAGCCTTGCTTGCTGGATTAAAACTCGCCCTAGCTGTGGAAATTTATTGTGATTCACAATTAGTCGTATGCTAAGTTCGGGCTGAATATCAGGCCAAGGATCGAAGACTGGCTGCTGATCTAGCTCAGGTTCAGGAAATACTTTATCAGTTTGATTACTGTGCCTTCATCTAGATACCCCGTGAGCGCAATCAAAAGGCTGATTCATTGGCGAAGTTAGCAAGTATGGGCAAAGCATAGAAAATGAGGATTGTTCTTGTGGAGACGTTTTCTTTCCCAAGCATTGATCGGATGGAGACAGACTTCGTATTTGAAATCACTCCCAGTAAGGAGTCGTGGATGACTCCGTACCGAAATTACATTGAGCATGGAACACTGCCAGAGACTTGGAGTGAGAAGAGACAGATTCTTTGAAAAGCTTCGCGGTTCACCATTTAGAATGGATTCATGTATAGAAGAGTATATTTCGTTCCTCTCCATCTATGTATCACCCATGATGAGGTTAAGCGAGTGTTACACGATGTGCATGAAGGAGAATATAGCGATCACACCGGAGGGCAAGCTCTCACTAAGAAAGTACTCCGATATAGATATTATTGGCAAACTGTAAACCGTGATGCAGCAGACTATGATAAGAAATGTGATAGATGTCAAAAGCATGCTCGAATTCCTAGAGCCCCACCTATTGAGATAACCTAAATGGTCAGTCCGTGGTTGTTTGCAGTATGAGGCATTGATATCATTGGCTCTCTACCTCTAGCCAAAGGTGGTGTGAAGTACGTCATCGTCACAGTTGATTACTTTAATAAGTGGGTCAAAGCTGAACATCTTGCTACAATCACGACAAAGAAGGTGATCAACTTTGTAGTTCGAAACATTTTATGCCGATTTGGGCTTCCTCATACCATCATCACTAATAACGGAGCCCAGTTCGACAGTGTTGAATTCAGAGATTTCTGCCAGCGATTTCACATCCAGAAGAAATTCTCTCCAGTTGCACACTCTCAAGCGAATGGCCAGGTTGAAGATGTTAATAAGGTTATCAAGTCTATTCTAAAGAAGCGACTGGATAAGGCCGGAGACAAGTGAGTTGATGAACTTCCTATGGCTTTATGAGCTTACCGGACAACCGACAACTCCACGACCAGACACACTCCATTCTCTCTATCCTATGGTTCAGCAGCCGTTATTCCAGTCAAGATGGAAGTACCTTTTCATTGTATGACTTATTGTGATCCAAAGATAAATGCCATATTACTTGCTGAATCCTTGGGTTCGTTGGATGAGAAGCGTGAAGAGGCTGATTTGAGGGCAGCCGCATACCGAAGTCGAGTCGCGCGATTATAAAATGCCAAAGTCTGACCACGAACCTTTGAACTTGGCGATCTCATCCTCAAGAGAATTTATCCAGTTCCTTCGCACATGAAACCAACTTGGGAAGGACCATATGTGATTTCACGAAAACTTGGAGATGGTACATTTAAGTTATCGACCGTTGACGGTCTTACTTCGCCAAGAGCCTGGAACAGCGAGAGTCTCCGTCACTACTACACATGATAGGCTTTATCTATTTTAGTCCATTTTCCATTTGTAATTTGTCATGCATTTCGAAATTTGAAATTGTAATAAGGCAAATGACTTTGCCGTATTTTCTCATTTCAGCAATAAAATGTCATCTCTTCGAGCAAGAGCCGTGATTTATTGAACGTGACATACAACCATCACGACGCACGAAGAGCTAAGTTCCATTACATGGTGGATTTAATTCAAATAGGGAGCGATTGTGATACGACCGACTACTTGCTAAGTGAAACCCGAGCCTAGGGGCAAGTTACTACACTAAAGCCAAAAAAGGATTGACACACGACAGTCCTTTAACTAACTCCAAACTTTTAGAGTGCAAGTTGGAGTATAAACTCATGAATAAGATTATGAAGAGGGTGGATCCATCCACCTAACGACTTTGACCGTATCCTAACCAAGTTCGAGGAGGATGGATCCATCCATCTAACGACCTCACTTGTTAACTTAGGGTGGATGTGAATCGACCATCCACGATCCTAATAAATCCATCGTTTTCAGAGTACGAACAAAATTCAAATGCCTAAACAGGCATGACTGACTGTCTATCGACCAACTCCAAATTCCCAGATTGCGAATTGGAGTATAAACATCAACTCCAAATTCTCAGAATGCGAATTGGAGTATAAACACCAACTTCAAGTTTCCAGAGTGCGAATTGGAGTATAAAAATCAACTCCAAGTTCCCAAAGTGCGAATTGGAGTATAAACATCAGCTCCAAATTCCCAAAGTATGAGTTGGAGTATAAAAATCAACTCTAAGTTCCCAAAGTGCGAATTGGAGTATAAACATCAACTCCAAATTCCCAGAGTGCGAATTGGAGTATAAACATCAACTCCAAGTTCCCAGAGTGTGAATTGGAGTATAAATATCTAAGTCCCGAGAGCATGGACTGAAGTATAAACTATCACTAACTCTAAGTCCCCAAAGCGTGGACTAGAGTATAAGCACCGAGTAACTTTAGATCCCTAGAGAGCGAATTAGAGTTTGAGCACAAACCGAAAACGAACTGATCATCCGTAACACAACTTAAATCCCTAGAACATGGACACATACTTAAAAACTTAAACAGGCGTGATTGAGCGTCAAAATTCAAATAAAAATCCCAGAGAGCAGATGTGATCATTATTAAGTGAGCGAGTGTGATTCAACCACTCAACTCTCGTTTGTTTTAGCATCGATTCGACGATGTTAAGCTCAAAAAAATGAAGGTGAAATGCAATCACTGGCCAGTCTTTACAACTCATCCTCGAAACTGGCGGCATGGCTTAAATGTCAACCCGCGACTGAAGTAGTGCAACATCGAAGTTCAACATTACCCCCAATCACAGCTCGCGTTTGTGATTTTCGAACTTGACAAATAAAAACAAACTTAACTCAAAGGTTTATACTCCGCGAGTGCACTGGATTGAAATTCAAATACTGGAAGACTAAAGCATAAAAGACAGAAATAGAGTTAAAGCCAAAAAAAATTCATTTCAACTAACTATGAAAGACGTTCATGTACAAGTTTTTCCAAAATTCCTACTAGCAGGGCCGAACCAGCATCTATACACGGCCGACGAAAGAAAAACAAAATTATATTTCTATCCATCTAGCCAAAATAAACCGAGGAAGAACATCTACTCTCTCTTCTTTTTTGGCTTTTTCTTCGACGTGGATCCGCCGGAACTACCAGTAACTTTCCTCTTTGAGCGTTTACCCTTCGACGGCCGATCTCCAGGTGAGGGCATGATTTTAATATCTTCCTACGAACTCGAGTGTATGGGGATACTTCCTGAAAGTGGAGTCAAAGGAACTGGATCGACTACAAGAGGTGGAATAGACATGCTTGTGTCAGTAACTGTACCACCAGGCGATATCATTCTCAACACAACTGGACCAGGTGCTGCCATTCCACCTCTAGAACTGCCACCGCGATTCGCTGCCTCCATTCAACATTGATTTCGGCCAATATTTCTTCTTCGCGAATTGATTGGGCCTCATTGGGGGTATCAGTGGTCTGCATTGAAGAACCAGTAGCAGGCGCGAGTCCACTTATGACAAATGGAAGGTCCGCAAAGGGGTCACTGTGGCGACTGAGGAGTTCATCCATCATCTATTAGTCAAAGAAAAGTGCGCCCACTGCGTTTTATAGATCGGCGCAGTCGCTGTTGTGGTTGTTGCCTCGGTAATGATGGCCTCCTGAGCCTGATGCAATTCTTGAGTTGTAGGAGGCGCAGTCAATATAACTCCAGTCACTAAACAAAGAAAAGGAAAAACTGTTAGTAAGTGCTTCAAATCAAGCCTTTTACTTTGGACATGTGTGAAGAATTTTCAGAGTACCTTCCTCAGTTAGGCCGGCGGATGGCTGAGTGGCTTCAGAAGTATGCTCTTAGCAGGAGATAGCTGCGGCTTTTTCGGATGATAAGCAGGGACAGATTGGGGTTCAACTGCTGGTGCAGGTTCAGGTTGAGATGGAGCAGGAATCTCAAGACTTGTAGAGTGATGCTCAACACCTGAACCTTCCCCAATCTCCGAGTGTTGGGTGCCGATCTTCTCCCTCTCATATTAAATCATTGACTCATGGAGAATCTATTTTTCATCCTTAGTCAGCACACGATTCTCGAGCTCGAACTCGTCAAATGATTCACCTAGATGCACCGCCTTTCCTCCTTGACCAATCATCCCCAGGCACTATAGAGATGTGTTGAATGGTTTTCGAGCCAGGCCAAATTTCTATATTTCAGCACGTTAGCGTTGTAGGTGACAAGATGATCTTCTATATCGGCCTCCAGCCTGGACTCCGCCATTCGAACTTTCCCCTCAACCTCAGACTCCACGACGTGGACTCTCTCCACTACCGCATCCCGTTTAGCTAGAAGCACTACGGCCTACTCACATGCCTCTTGGGCTGCGTTGGTCACATCATCCCTATCCTTGGCAATTTCAGAGAATGGCCTTAAGCTCATTGAGTTCTTTGAGGGCCGCATCCCGTTCGGCAGTAATGGTGGTGTTCCGATGGCCCATCTCTTCCACCAATGCATATTGTTCCTGCCTCATCCTCTCCATGGCCGAGTTAGCCTCGTCGGCTTTTTGAATAGCCTCCATCTCTGACATTCGGGAGGATTCGGCTTTATTTTTAAGCACCTAAATGATGCGATCCTTCTAGGAGAGCTCAGTCTCTAACTTTTCTCTAACTTTTCAATAGTGGCCACGATCTCAAAGGCTAGTTTCGATGCTTTCTTCGCGGCTTTTCCTCATTCCTTGTATTGAGTGTAAATGCCATGGATGTAATCGTGCATTGTGTTCTCAGCCTCCGCTTGAATTCTCTTTAAGTGCGGGGGGAAAATATAACCATCAAAGCCGATATCTAGGAAATCCTTCTTCAATCGGTCGAGTCTAGTCGCTCCTTCACCTATAGGCTTGGTAGGGACCTACTTTGCAATTATGGGAGCCATTATTCCAGTTCTATAATGGTGTGATTCAGGCCTAAGGGCTTGAGAAGACGGTTTCTGGCGGGGAGGCTCTGCCACTTGTTTTCCGTAGTTTGAGGGTTATGTAAGGATTTTAGAAGGTGGAGAACGACATCGCGATCGGTGTCTATGCTCCCTATCTCTGTCATGTCGCTCCTGACTAGAGTATCCACGATCATAGTCCCTATCCGCCTCTCCCCTATGCGATTCATAATATGTGGAAGATCGGCGAGCTTTTCGAAGATACCTAACATCGAGCCTCGGGCGGACATTGTATAGGCAAATAAAAGAAGAACAGAGTTAATAATCTTCCAAATTAAGCAACTTATGGTTGGGAATTGTGTAGTTCTGTGAAGTGTATATGTATGTGCAACCCCCCGACCAACCGAAAATGTCGGCCATGCTTGTGGGCAGAGATTCGCTTAAATCTAACGCACATTGAAGCTCATCCAAACCAACGTCATCCTAGAGTGACACATAATCCGGGATTGGGATATCGGTGAGCCTTTCAAAGAGGCATTCCACCTGCGAAGGAGGAGCCTCTGAAATTTTAATCCCAAGGATAGGCAAAGACACGACCATAGATTTCTGTCTCCTAGATTTAAAGCGTTTGAAAGCTGGTGCCTTGCCTTTTCTCTTTCTTTCGGAACCCTGAAAGGCATCAGAAGGCCCGGCCATAAGTTCATCATCGGTGTGTGTTCTCTTTAGACCAACCTCTTCGGTTATAACTACTCCAGGCGTCTTACGCTTCACTCATTTCTTCAAGACAGCCCTTAGCGTTCCTTCAAGCCTTATACTTTGGCTACAATCGATCAATCCAACGATTCTCAACTTTCTATCTGTTAGAACCAAGTCACTGTCCCTCTCTTCACTCGGAACTTCTTGAAGAACCCGAACTATCTCCTTGAAGTGCTCACTTTCGGGTCGTGGAATTACAGTTGTAAAGAAAAAAGAGATACAAGATTGGGTGTCAGCTATGGTTATCTTGCTAACCACTTGAAAAAACTACGGCACTTACATCTGAACAGCCATCGGCTGGCAAACCCTGAGGGACGGCGAACATAGAACCATTCCGTTTAAGTAACTTAACTGGTCGAAGACCCCGTTACTACTTGACAATTTCTAACCGCTTCCAGGAATGTAAAAGAAGGGCTATCTCCCGGTTGTTGATGTTGAATAAATATCTAATCTCGATCGGTGTTGGGGGTCGAAAGAGATGCTCCATAAATACGATGAATAAGCTATTCAACAGAGCATATCCGTTGGGGTGTAGTTGAGATGAAGCAATTCCAAAGAAAGATAACAGTTCCTTAATGTATTGGTTGAATGGGGGAAGTGTTCCAGTTGTGCACGCATGGCGATTGAATGCGGTACACCCTTCCAGTGGATAGTGCGGTCTATCATTTGGTCCTGGTAATAGCACATCATCTAGTGACAGGCCGTGCCTTAAACATATTCGTCCCAACATGTCTTCAGAAACGTTGGATGATACAGAGTCTGGCGAATTACCAATAAAGAAGGCGACGGGTAGCTCATCCGAAGTTGGATCTATGACTTCGACCACAATGGCCGGTATCTCGATTGTTAGGAAGAGTGAACTCTAAACTTTCTGTTGTTGTGAGCTTGAAGTTTCCATAAATAACTTATGAGAAATCATAATTAGAAAATAATAATCTCATGCATCCCCTAGTGTGAAGTGTGTGAATGTGTTATGCAGTGCAAGCTGTATATTACTTAAAGAATTTTATAGAGTTAAAGAAAGCATTCGAATGATGAGACTTTAGAGTTTGACTGGAGAAACCGTCATCGCTAACCGTCACAACCATGCCGCCCAGGCTTCAGAGAACGATCTGTGCTAAAGTTTGTTACGATTTTAGTTAAATTACAGTTCCATCGACGAGCTTCAAAGGATAGTTAAATATGTAGTTTAGTGATCAAGTCCAATTATGCAAGTCAAAAGCTTGTCGGAGTCCATTGTCTGATTTTGCATGGAGTTCATATTTTATCAAAGCCGAAAACTCATATTAATTATTGAGAAGGCCTTAACTTTATATCAGTATCGAGATAGTCGATCCGCATCAATTAGATTTTTGATTTCATATCGGTTCAAAACCCGAGTTTCATATCGATCGAAGCTTATTGACTTTGTATGGATCAGAACTTGGTGGCATCATAGTGATCGGTTCATAAGTCACTATACTTCATGTTGATACAAAGTTTTTGACTTCATATCGATTATTGAAGGCTTATGCACTTCTCATCGACTCCATGATCTGCAATTTCATACCTATCATTGCAAATCGACAAGAAGAGTCACCCAATACCTCGCATCGATACGAGTTTGATGCTAGTGACTCCAGCATACCTTTCGGTTGCCTTCTTCTTCTTCTCAGATCGATGCGAGTGCCATTAACCCTTCCTTAACCTCACCTTGACCCAATTCCGGCATCACCGACACTAGGACTAGCGACGGCCATAGGTAGAACGGCTTTCGAACTCAAGTCTCATCATCGTGAGAGGATATTAATTATTTAATTACCTAGGTGAAGTGATCGATTCAGAGGATCGGTGACTTTTTTCGGTTCAACGGCAGTTTTAATTCTCTCTGCATAGAGCGATGCGAAGACGAGGAAAATAAAGTGAACAGATAAAAATTCGGCTAAGTGTAGAGGTATTTATATGACATGAGGCGAAGACGAAAAACGATTCTCCTCCCAATCAAGATGACCGACTAAACTGGTCGATAATGCCATTGGTACGAAGGCTCTGTTCGTATATGTCTACGAACATCAGACCCAAGCGCTACTGGTCACCTCTATTTGCCTTCGATCCAAAATGTTACCGTTCATATCCATCAATAGCCTATCGTTTTGAAAACTATTCGATTTCATATCTATCGGTGCGAGCTGCATAAAAATAAGTAAATTTGTGTCGATCGACGTCGATACGAAAACAATTTTTCAACCTTCTAAATTGATTCATGAGGGATTGATAGAGAAAATTCCAAAACAACCATCAAGCGTTGTTACAACTCGAATTTCACGTTGATTCAGGAGAGGATCGATACAGAATTCAATAAGGAAAAACTGACAATGACTTGTAAACGTGCGAACGTTAACAAGAGTCAGGTTAACATATACGCATGAATGTCAGGCTAATTTTTAATTTTCAATTTTCAAAACACACAGGTCAAATGCCCACATGATGACGATTACAACAACAAACAGCCAATCGTTATTATGCAGCAATTAGTTACAATGGCATACAGTACAACAGTTAGCAGTCTACAGTTCATAGTTTATGACTCTATGGTCAGTCAAAGATTACAACTTCCAACGAGAAGACGATAACTATTTAACAAGTTAAATGGAACTATTCTGAGTGAATATTGCAATTTTTCAAAGCATGTCACGTTCACACAAGACATACTTTGAGGGGCAAATGTTATCCCGCCTTTTGACAAGGCTGAGATATCGAGGAATTGAATTAAGACCAAAGATCGCTCATCCCAAATTTCGAATATGCACAAGTTTGCTATGGATGTCGATAAATTTTGTTCGAGCTTGGATCAGACTAAAATTGAAAAGGCAGGATAAGAAATGCTGTAAAAGCCAACATTCCAAATTTCAAGTCAATCCGAGTTTGTATGCTCAAGTTATGATCGATTCAAGTCAAGGAAATCAACACAATCGCATCCATCAATTCGTATCCATCGAGACTCAGCATCATCTGTTATTCGTATCCATCAGGGGTCGGCATCATCTTTTGTTCATATCCATCAAGCCTCAGCCTCTTCGTATTCATCAAGGTGCAATACTTCGTATCCATCGAGAGAACCGGCCTTATTCCTATCGATCCGTGTTCGAATCCTTCGGCATACAAGCACACTTCGTATCGATCAACAGCCAGATAGAGTCTACTTCGTATCCATCGGCTACAACGCAGAAATCCACTTTGTGTCCATCCAACGGTGGCTTTTTTCGTATCTCGCATGTTCGTATCGATATAAATGATTGTTCTTCGTATCCATCATCATCAATTAGTTCGTATCCATGGAAGGATTGTCGCTTCGTATCGATCGTATCGTTCACTTCGAATCGACCAATCTATCCACATGCTTCGTATCGATCAGCCATTGATTGACACGAAGGACACATTACTGATCGATGCGAATGTCAACCTTTTGATCGAGGCGATACGAATAGAGCTAGTTCTGTTCGATACGAACAACAGGCTACGCGATCGATGCGAACTGAGGAACTTTCACCAATATAAACTGTGCATCCTCCACCAATTCGAACGAAGCAACGGTCTTCGATATGAACGAGGAGAAAGCTTTGGAATGACTTGGTCAACTCGGCATCGAAAGTGGATCGATCCAAAGATCAAGCGCCACGTCAACTCACAAGCACATGTCCAGGAGCGATTTGAACTGAATCGATACGAAGGCATCGATTCGAATGCTTCAGACTTCATAAAAGGTTAAGTTTGCATCGATCATAACTCGCAATCTACAAGTCCAAATGCTATGAATTTTTACAGGAGCTTACGTACCACCTAAAGATTGTTCTTGCCAAATTTCGACTCGATTAGATCAAATCTTGATCGATACAAAATTCGTTCGTATCGATCACGGATCGAGTCAAGATCGCCTGGGATCGATCATGTGGGTCCACCCAGATGCCAGAAGAAGTCTCCCAAGATTTGAGCAAGATATCAACCTCCTACGCTTATAAATAGAGCCCCAGGGCCTATAGAAGAAGGATCTTTTTGCTTTCTGATGTCCAGACTCTATCGAATTCAACTTTGCACTCCATAGCTATTGTTGTATTCGAATTTCAGAACTATTATCCGCTGTAATCAGTTGCAATCGATAAGTGATTATTAATAAAGTCATCAACTTCATAGTGGACATAGGCCATACGTCGAACCACTCTAAATTGCCATGTTTGTGCATGTTTTTCATTCTTGTTTTTGAAGTGTTTGTTAGATAATCCTTGTTTTACATTTCTATTCTTCATTTTTATCTCTTCAAATACTTCCGAGAGTGTTATGCCCAATTTTGGTATAAACATCTTCTAAGAGTTAATAAGTGATGCTTTAACACTTTCGAAAAGTATTTTTTGATGGTTTCGAAAGAGATGTCTAAAGTGTTTCGAAAGGCATATGCTAGTGTTTTAAAAAGAAGATTTTAATGCTTTCGAAAAAGTTATCAAATGTTTTCAAAAACAAAGTTTTAAGGTTTAGAAAGCGTTGTTTTTCAAAACAAATAACACAATCTCATTTTTAAAGGAAAACCATGGCACCAGTAATGGAGTTTTAAAATGGATTTTAAGTATGAAGTTTTTGAAGAAGCTTTGCTGGATAAAATAATAGGTTAAAGGGATTAACCATGCCCTACATGAAAATGATTTCAAGGATATTAAACCACAGATGCTGGTGATTATTATATTATTATGGCAACTTCTTCTAATATATGTATATTCACATTAAAATGGACCTATAAGTATATTTTGGGGAAGTAAGGGCAGAATAACCAGCTTGGTTGACCTAGTAGTGAATATATATTGAATTAACTTCTGAATGAGTATAATTACATCCAGAAGGTCAAATAGACCAGAATGTAGGATGCCTATATACTAATTAAAGAAGTTGTTAAATAGACAGGTCCATAGTAAGCCAATGAAAATTATGTTTAGGAAAAGTTATTGGCAGGGGACGATAGGTTCATAGTAAACCCATGAAAACTATGGGTAGAAAGAGTTCTTGGTAGGGACCAATAGATTTGTAGTGAACCCATGAAAACTATATCCGGGTTAATTTATTGATAGAAGTCAATAGGTTCCTAGTCAACCAATGAAAACTAGGATGAGAGGGAAGTTATTGGAGATACCAATAGGTTCAGGGAGAACCCATGAAATAACGAAGTTATTGGTAGGGACCAATAGGTTCTTAGTGATTCCATGAAAACTATGAAATCAGACAGGGATTCCATAAACTATAAACAGGTTGTTAGTCAGCCCATGGAAACTAGTAGATCAATAGTGACCCTAGAAACTATAATTAAGATAGATTGTCAAATTGAATGGGGATGGGAAATCTGGAATTGATATACTTGTTTGCTATCATCATAATATTTTAAACTGGTATGCTTTAACCATTGTGGATCCAGCAGCACAGCGTATGGTTTAATAAAAATTTGTATAAGATACTAGTGATGAGAAAACCCATTCTGCTAAGCGGCATGGTCTCACTAGATATCTAAATGGTTTGAGATGGTAGGTTATTATTCATACCAGGCTTTGTATCCGAGTCGAAGTTTATCTTCTCCCCTTAAACTCTCGGGTGCTCAATTTATTTTGAGTAGTTTGAGAGTTGAAGTTTTCAGATACTTTTTCATATGAATAAGCTTCCGAAGATGTGCAGGAGGAAAGCTAGAATAAGAGTTCTTTATATCTTGATTCCCCTATGTTTGTGTTGTAAAGGAAAAGTTGTTTACATGCCTATTTATGTGCTCTTATCATTCAAGGGGCATCTTCATATGTCGCTCTTGGCATATGTTGTAATAATTATATTTTCTTTGAACTTAGTTCTTGTACTGGGATTATGTAATGAACTTGAAATTTTAGAAATGGAATGTGAAATTTGTTCGATGATTTTAAAATTTTCCATATCCATGTGTTTTTGCCATATTAATGTATCTAACATTCTCGTATTTGGTCATCGAAGGTTAGTAACTATGGATGATTGTAGCATCCATTGTAGTTAGTTTTGGGCCTCCAAGTGGGAGCTGTTACAAGTTGGTATCAAAGCATAGTTTTATGAAAACTTAAATGAAATTTTAAACCTAAAAGATTTTTCAAAACATAATCTATTGAATCAGAAAATAAGATTGGGGTTTGGGTTAACGCAATAGTAACGTACTTGTATTTGATATATATATATATATATATATATATATATATATATATATATATATAAGTGTGTGTGTATATATAAGTATGTATTCCCTCTATCTTAGACCGCTCTTTTGTATCTTACTAAGGATCATATGTAGATTTATGAGAAAGAAGATGTGAAGGCAGAAAGTGGAAGAGGAAATCTTGGTGGGGGAAGCACCACAACTAATGGAAATGCTCGACCCTCCAGAAGGAACCTTGGTCGACAGGCTAATGCTAACCAAAATGCAGATGCCAATATGGGTATTGGAAATTCACCAGTAGAAATGAGGATAATGTATCAATTCTTCATCAATCCGATGCAACCAGGAGTAGCTACTATTGTTACTCAGAATGTTAGAGCAGCTAATCCTATGGCTCCAATTGGGAATAATTATGCAAAGCCGAGCAGAGATTACACCAGTCTTGGTGGAAAGCTGTTTATGGGAACTGAGGATTCCATAGAAGTTAAAAATTGGTTGTTGCATTGTGAAAGAATTTTTGCTGATTTGGTTTAGATGACGAGCAAAAGAGGAGGCTGTCTTCTAGGCAGTTGCAAGGGGTAGCACTTCATTGGTGAAATAGTGTTACTGCCGGAGATTTGGAGGAAGAGTTGACTTGGGTAGAGTTTAGAAGGAGATTTGAACAAAGGTTTTTTATCTAAAGTTGCCATGTCAGCATTATCGAGAAATTTTATAGATCTGGTATAGGGAGAGATGTTGGTAATTAGTATGCAACTAAGTTTAATGAGTTTTCCTGATATGGGTATGCTACTATAGACACTGTCATTAGAAGGAATGAGAAGTTCATTTGGGGATTGAGGCCCGAGATTGCTAGGGTGACCCTGCCACATCTTCGTGATCCTTGTAATGTGGTTGTGGAGATAGTAATTCGTTATGAGGAGATGCTTGCTGTTTGTGCAAGAGAAATGCTGGTTGAACTCACGGTTTTCAGGGAAAGAGGAGAAAGTTCTTTAAGAAGAAGGGAGCCCAAAAGGGAGATTCTGCAAAGAAGGAAAAGGTTGATTTAATTTGCTTTAAGTTTGACAAAAATGGTCATTATTCTCATGAGTGCCGATCAGGTAAGGGATAGAAGGCTGCAAAAAAGAAGGGTGTGAAATGCTTCAACTGTGACTAGATTAGGCATTATAAGAATCGGTGTCCTAAACCAGTCAGGAGAGATAAGGGAAAGGTGTTTGCTATTGGACCATCATCTGCTAGGCCTAATATAGCTAAAAAGGGAAGACTGTGATGGAAGGTAGGCCTTTGATTCAGAGTATAACGGTTAGGGCACTATTTAATATCTATGCTCCACATACCTTGTTACTTCCTTAAGGGTTGTGAATCCAATAGGAGGGTATGCAACTCTAGGGATAAGATGCGATCAATTAGGACTTGATTTTTTAGGTCATAAGTTTGCATGCAGTTTGCATGCTTTTTTTCCATAGATTTCAAGATCATATTAGGTATGGATTGGCTGGTTAAGTATGAGGCTAGGATATTTTTCTAGGATAGGGAGATATCACTAAGACACTCTAATACTCGTAACCGAATCATATTCTCAGTGGAGAATTCTGACTGGAGTATTTATGCTTTGTTAAGTGCTACAGAAGTGGGAGAAGATTTAAGATAGGTTCGTATAGCAAGAGAGTTTATAGATGTCTTTGAGCCAGTTATAGGACTAACATCGAAACGAGCTATATAATTGCGGATAAATCTTACGCCAGGAGCTGAACTTGTGAGAAGACCACCTAGCAAGATGACACCAACCAAGATGAAGGAATTGAAGGTGTAGCTAGTGGATCTAGAAGGAAGGAATTTCATTAGACCAAGCAGTTTGCCTTGGGGAACAACGACGGTGTTCGTGAAGAAACTAGATGGGTCGTTGTGGATGTGTATTGCCTATCGTAAGTTGAATGAGAGGACGATTAATAATTGGTATCCTTTGTCGAAGATTGATGATCTATTTGATCATTTATGTGGAGCCAGAGTATTCTTGCAGTTGGATTTGGCGACACGTTTCCATCAGTTAAGAGTGGCAGAGGACAACATTCAATTGACAGCATTACAGACCAGGTATTGTTCATATGAATGGTTTGGTGATGCCATTCAGGCTAAAGAATGCACTCGCTTTCTTCGTGGATTTAATCAACCAAATTTCCCAAGAGTACTTGGATAAGTTTGTGTTGATGTCTATAGATGAATTTTAGTATAATCTATGGATGAAAGAGAGCATGAGGATCATCTTAGGGTGGTGCTTGAGATGCTAAGGAAGATCAGCCGAAGGCGAAGTTTACCAAGTGTCATTTTTGAAAGAAAGATATTAAGTTTCTTAGTCACATGGTTTCATAGAAAGGTTTGTCAGTCAATCCAGATAAGATCGAAGCTGTCAACAATTGGAAGAGACCAAATATGGTGACTAAGATTAGAAGTTTTCTTAGACTTGCTGGCTACTACTGGAGATTTATCAAGGATTTCTCACGGATGGCAGTGCCTTTAACTAAGCTAACCAGGAAGGATCTGAAGTTTGTCTGGTCTGACAAATGTGAGGAAGCATTCTTTAAGTTAAAGCATTTGTCAACCAACGCATATGTGTTAGTAGTTCAAGATGGAAACCATGGGTTGGTGGTGTACACAGATACAATGGGACTGGATTAGAAGCTGTGTTAATGTAGAAAGGTAAAGTTATTACTTACGCTTCACGACAGCTTAGATCACATGAAGTGAGATATCCTACTCATGATTTGGAGTTGGTTATGGTGATCTTTGCATTAAAGATTTGGAGACATTATCTCTTAGGGGAGAGGTTTGAGCTATACATAGATCATAAGTCTTTAAGGTTTTTTTTCTCTTAGAAGAGTTGAATATTGGACCGTGGAGGTGGGTGAAGTTTTTTGCTTCTTATGATTTTGGTATAGAGTATACAACTAGGAAGGTAATAAAATAGCAGATGATCTTAACAGAAGGATCAGAATGTGGTGTTAGCTATGTTGGCAGAAGGGAAGGACTTAGAAGCTTTAACTACTTATAGTGTGAGGTTAAGGTCGACTACTAGTCCTAGCCAGAGCCACCATGTTGTTCTGTTTAGAAGTTTGACCATTGTTGATCGAAAGGATTGCTTCTAAGTAGAAAGAGGGTCCAATGTTAGTCGAGAAGAAAAGAAGGCTTGAGGTCAGAACTGAGATCGATGATCTAAAGGGTTGTAGTCTTGACCAGAAGGGATGGTTGAGAAAGAAGGGACGATTATGTGTTACAAATGTTGAGGACTAGAGAAAAGAAGTACTTTAAGAATGTCATTGGTCCAGGTTTACTATTCATCCTATAGGGACCAAGATGTATCAAGATATGAAGAGGAGCTTCTATTGGGAAGGTATGAAGATGGTTGTTGGCTTGTGGGGTTTGGCAATGTGCAAACTGTCAACATGTGAAGGCTGAACATCAGAAGACAAGTGGGTTGCTTCAGCCTTTAGATATTCCAGTCTAGAAATGGTGAAACGACCCGCTATTTCGGATTATTCGCATCCGCACATGTCGGACTTCAATAATTCAAAATAACGATTTGTTAATTTAAATTTGGCAAAACTGAACGTATACAGTAAATAAATAATCACAGATCACAGACACAGAGTAATAAATGCAGCGGAAACAAAAGATAGTAGTTCATGAAGCTACTATATACATATCAGAGTTAAATAAGGTACAACAGAAGTCTCGAATACAATAGTCAAATACAAGAATAAGAATACATCACTAGAATCAACTGAATATCTGAAAGCTGGACAGATAGCTGGATCTCCACGCGAAGATCCAACTCCAAAGGTGAGTCCCGAATACTGGTACACTCAATCTGACCCGAGCGTAAAGCAAAACACAAAACACTCGAGTCACGATTAACATTCTTATATCAATAAATCCAACTTAAGTGAAATAACAACTGAAATACAAATAACTCAAAGAACGTGGGAATAACCATCCTCTAAGGATCCGTTAAGCTATCTACTATATAGTAGTGTACACTAAGTAGTTAATGCCTATCAGTAATATAAAGTATCAAAATAGTGTAAAGGTGTTACCGTTATCCCCCTTAACACATTTTATATAAGCGTCATAGTCTATACGGCACTGTAAACTCCACCGTAAACTATAGGGATATCAGGAGGTACTCTATAGGTATAACACACAAAAAATTCGTAATGGTCGCATATATAGACATACAAGTATGACAAGGCACATGAGGCAATAACCAAGGTAGTGAAACTACCATTTGCCTGATCCGGATTGTTGAGAACGCATCGCCGCAACGATCGCAACACCGCGAAACAGCACCCCCAAAATTTCAAGGGTGCACACCAATCAATAACAAGTAATGAGTAGTTTACGAAGAAGTGTGTTCGCTCGAGGTGGCTAACCCCATTTGGCCCGGCACGGCTCCTATTTTAGTCATTTCCTATTTGACACAAGTGTCAAGGCTATCCATTATCATTCTCTTTCTTCAGTCATCACGTACATCATTCCAACCACTTTGTTCTGGATCACACTCCGCGTATAGTTATTAAAGTGGTTTTCGGTTTAGACAGTGAGTATGTCCCTAACCTATTCCGGTCTCTTTAATAACCTTCGTAATTATTCACCGATTGGTCATTTAATAAATTTCAAAACCAAATCAAATTCAAATTCAATTTAAAATTTGTAAATCATTATTTCCTTTGTCTTTCTAAAACAATTTTCGAAATTTACGTTTCATAACTTTCGAATTTCCATTTCCAAATTCTATAATTCAATTACAAAAACTTGATTTAATCAATTCAAATATACATTTAAATTTGTATATAATTTTCATTCTGTAATCATTTAAAATGAACTTAATTTAACATTCAAATCGATTTAAAGTCATTCGTCGATTTCATTCAATATTCGTTACAATAGTTTATCATTTAGAACTATTTCCATTAAATTTCCAATTCATTAAATTACATTAGTCCAACATTATTATACCAAAGCTTCCAATTTGAATTAAGTTAAATTCGCCAAATCAAATTCTTTAAATTAAGATCATACATTCATTTCAATAAAACACATTTTATTTCTTGTTAAAGAAATCCAATTTCATTTATTTATATACTTAATTACAATTTCAAAACTCAATTAATAGAGAAACTTAGTTTCACTTATTCAAGAGGTTCAATTTCACTTAATAAAGAATTCAATTTAATTTAATTATTAAATAATTTAATCTTATTAAATTATCAAATAATCTCAAAACGTAATTATTATAATTTCAAAACTTAATTGTTAATAATTCCAAAACTAAATTATTAATAATTCCAAATTTAATTATTAAATAATTAAATTTTAAACAATGTTCTTTCGTTAATTACTTCATTAGTACTTTGTTTCAGATTTCAATTATTCACATTTTCCTTTCATTAAAATTTAAATTCCAATTTTATTCAAAACCTTATTATTATTCAAATAAAATCTTTATTTTATGTTAAATCAAATTTTTTGACCAATCGGATTTAATTTAATACTCTATCCCAAGTCAAAGTTTCATTTGGGTATTTATCATTTCAACCCGATTCCATTTCAATTCAAAAATCAAAACATAGCAAAGGGAACTTGTAGCGTGATAACTGGGATGGTGTCAAAGTAAACAAACAAGCAATAACAACAATCAATAACAATCCAATAAGTAATTCAAATAATCCCGAAATAATCGTATTAATTCTCATTGTTGTTTGTGCAAATTAAAATAATTATTTCTAGAATCTACGATATCATTTCATGTAGATTAAAGATTATTACACTATTATTTTATACGGTTCTACACTTGACATTTATTATTCGATTTCATACTACATCGATTATACAACATACATTTAATGGTTCAAGGTGTAATTAATCAATTTCTACGTGTCAATTAATTTAACATTTAAATGGGGTCATATTATACAAATTTAAATAATCACATCATCACATATATCAATTTAAATTATTAACTATCCTATATCAAATTCAACTTCATATTATTTATCACTTTAAACAATTAACAATTTTAATGTCCAATGTCAACATCAATAATCAATCATTTATCAACCAAACTGGATTATCATCGTATAAATAACAGATAATGGTGTCAAATGTCACAGGTGAACTGATACAAGTAATAACATATATATATCAGTGTAAATAACTAACAACAACATATTTTATTTGTCGTTTCAATTGAAATAAAATTTAATAAGTAAAAGAACATTAATCTTGAGTGATTGCTCACCTTTCGAAGCTAGACAGATTTGACACTGAAGCATGAATTTCAAAGCAAAGCACGATTTACAAGGGTTAGACATACAAACTGATAAATCAAAAATCGATGAGAATGAATCAAATCAGTTTATCACTATTGTAGTATATAATATTTTTCAATACTTCCTTAAAAAGATCATATTTAAATATCCTATTTATAAAATATTAAATTAAAAATCAAAACATATATTGAAAAATATATTGCTTTGCAAACTAATATGTATATGCAGACCCAATACATCTAATAACACTTAATGCACTATGCAGATTTATATAAATTCGGACATCATCTGTGAATACACTAAATGTACTATGCAAGCCAATATGTACTTAAAAGAATGCAAATCAAGCTAGGACAAAATTGAATAGAGCAAGACCAATATTTTCTAAAACCCAAGTACAAGTATATTGATCATTTATACAAACTAATACATATCCCTGATACTGTAATAATATGCGACTAAAGGTTAATTGACAATTTCAAAATCTAAGTATGTTATATTTCCAAATCACGATTTATATAAATATCTATGCACTTTTACAAAATAAGTATATACATACATCTAACCATAAAACTAATACATATAAGCAACTTGACATTTTACTTATAACAGACAAAACTTAAAACAGAGGTATATATACTTTAGCTTAAATTGTATATAACTGTAAGCGGTTTTCTAAAATCAACAAATATAGCTATATATATATAATGTAACTGACCATTGACAGGAACCACAGGAAAATATACGCCACAAACGAAAAAATGTAACATATAACTCACGCAACCCACCGTACCGCTTACATGTACTATATGTATAGATTTATACAACATAGATAAGTAAATTTATATGTTAGGCTATAACAATTGTTTGTAAAACAAATATATAAACTACAACCGAACGCTACTTACATATATATATTATTATATAGACCGTAACTCAAAATATAATTTTAAAAAATATATGATATAATAGAATATACTACAATACAATATACATTTAATAATATGTGTAACATACATAACCTACTAAGAAGGAAAAACAAGAAGCACCTTTAACACACTATAATATGATATGACAAGATGAAATATATTATAATAAAACCTCCTATAACTTATACATTATGCATTAGTAACCATACATTTATGACCAAATTACATACTTAGTAACAACATGTTCAATAGATTTTACTTAAACAAATAACGCATATATATACACACTTTTATATATAGCAAGCTTGATGGGAACGAATGCATTCGACAGCCACATCTTAAATTAGTATAACATATACATATAGATATATTAAAAAAATCAAGATAGCCCTGTATAAAATGTAAGCAAAAGAAATCTTGTATATATACTTCTATATAACTAACAGACCTTATATAATAAACTAAGCAAATACTATAAACTTATATAGAGTATCCACATACCATAAGAATCAATGAGCAGAGAATATACATAAATTGTATGAGAAGGTGATGTGGTGGCTTCGGCAGAGGTCTATAGAGTGGGCAAAGTCGAAGTGGATGGAGAGGAAGGTGAAAACTTGGCTTCAGGTTGGAGGTAAAAGAGGGGAGAGAAATGAAGCGTTGGTGGAAATGGGCGCAGAGGGTGGCGGTGATGGCGATAGGTACTTGGTCGGCGTAGTTGAAAGGCCTAGGCGAGGCTCGGCTAAAGGAGAGGAGGTCGGCCGGGGTGTTGGAGGGTTTGTGGACCGGGTCGGAGGAGGTAAGGTAGGTGATGGCTGGTTAGCCGTGGGTTGTGGGAAAAAACGAGCTTGGGGTCAGGCCGATGGAATGAACGGTGAGTGGGTGGCGCTACTGTGCTGCACGCGGAGGATGGGCGATGGCCGTGGAGTATGGATAAGGGTTGGCGATCTGTGCTTGTGTGCTGTGATGGAAATGGTGAAGGCGTGTGAGTTAAAGGGGCAAGGGTGAGGCAACGAGAAGCAGGGAAGTGAGAAGATAGGAGACTTTACTTTTGAATAATTTATTTATTTATTTTCTTCTTCTGTGAGCAAAATTAAAAGAAGAACAGTAACGAAGAGGGAGAAGGTGGAACGAAAAGCAACAAGCAAATGTCTTGGAGATGGGGCATGGGAAGATGGAGTCATAATTAAAAGGATTAAGGGAATGGGTAGAATATAAAACTATCTTGTGAGCAACAATTTGAAAAGAATGTAGGATATGAATTGTTATCTCAACTTAAAAATATAAGTTATATTAATTTATTTCTTTAAAAGAAATGCACGAACATCGAAGAGACAAGAAGTGCAATGCGTTTATAAATCAAGGGAAAACAAAGCACGGAACTGGTACCGATACAGTATCCGATATAGCAAGCCACTTTGTCATTCCCAATGTGTACTAGACACCAAAACACAGAATTGAATATACCGCATAGACTAACACGATGAGACGATCAAAACGGTATACAGATATCAATGGTACGATTGAATTATAAAATTTCGAAATTTCTACTAGCGGAAAATGCAACAAAAATGAAGGAAAATAAGATCGACGGAGCTAAAGAAGTCCGAATTTGGAAAAACGAAAAATGATGTATTGCTCAGAAGATGTTTTAGAATTTTTATATGTAAAAATATTTAGGTTTCGAAAACGTTTTATTTTCATCAATTCTTAACTGATTAAATTTAAATAAAATTACACACGAAAATAAACTTTCATATTTTCGGATGAAAATTTACCAGTTGCTATGTTCAACTAGACGCATTTCAAATATTAAATTTTTATTTCAAAATTTTATCGTTTACAATTTCTCAAAATTTAAAATATATCAATAAAACAAATAAAATTATTAAAATTTTACGGGTCGTTACATGCTCCCCCACTCAAAACTTTTCGTCCCCGAAAAGGAAGGAGGTAGGAAAATAGAAACAACCAGAAAGAAAAATAGATTGAAAGTCAAAATAAATAATTAATTCAAACCAAATAAATTTCAATTTAAACAAACTTATATTCAACCATTTGTTTTTAAATTCAAGGTTTCCATTAAATTGATTTGATTTCACATTCATTAATGTTAGGTACAAAGGTTTCTTTCAAATGAAATTCAATTTAAATTTAATTAATTCAAGATATCTCATTAAGTTGATTTAATTTCAATTTATTAACTTTCAAAAGAAATTTTTTATTTTATTAATCACATATATTACTCAATTAACTTATTATTATATTTATCTCTATTATCATTTTATAATCAAATTAAGTATATATCATTTATTATAAACACTCAAATTTATTTATAAACCAGTCTATATTGTATATTATCCAATTACATATTCAACTTCTGAATAATTTAGGCAAGTTGTATTAGAATGAAATCGGATATTATACAAGAAAACTTTTCCCAACTAAATTATTTCAAATATAAATATTTATTAAAATATTTTTTTATATTTTTTATATATATTGAAATCACCTTTAACACAAATTTAAGAATTAAATTTCCGATTAACTTCAAACCATTTTATAGATAAATGCTCATATACTATATATATCAAATCAAATCTATAATCGTATACTTATATATAATATATATCATAAATCAAGTCATTCTTAAGAAGTTCAAATCAAATTCATTTTCCAAACAAAAAAGTAGCAAAGCTACTAAATGGTCTCTCCACTTCGAAACTTGAAAATGAATGTCGATGATGCGGCCGCCATCACTGAAATTATTTTCCAACGACAAAAGAGAAGCGCTCTAATTTAATCAAAAATTCTTTGAAAACCATTACTATTTGAAAATATTTTAAATAATATACATTTTAAACTTAAAAATCATAGTTCGAAATTATCGAAAATTAAATTCTCAAATTCTAATTTAAGTTCACTTCAAATTCTAATCAAATTATACCCAAGTTTTATAAATTCATTTATTTATATTATAAAATAGTCAATGGTTTAAAAACAATAAATGAAAATTAAATATTATCATTTCGGAAAACAGATTCATTAACAATTTAATTTTCGAAAAATTTATACTTATATATAATATAATCATTCAAAATTATTTACTAAATTTGAAACAATATTGTGTCAATTTGCTCTGTTCGAGTGTTTTAGAAATTCTATCGATAGCGTTAATCAGACGAATCGATCGAAAACCTAAATCAACATCAACAACTCAAACAACACAATATATATTAAAACATTTTAATATTAATTCACAAAATACACTTCCTCGCTCGACGATACAAGAATGTTTTTTAAAGCAACGATAGAGATTCAAATTGATTGGCTCAAATTAAAGAGAATTTCTGATTCGAAGATAAGTTCGAAACATATGATAGATGATTAATGTCAAAATAGGAAGATTGATAAGTTTACTAAATCGCAGGCAACCTTAATCGGGTCGACCGTGACTTCAAGAATAAGATAGATGCAGAATTCCGAGGCAAATTGACATTTGATCTTAAGAAATAGAATTCAGGCATAGCAGGAGATAGATAGCATCGTAAACTGAGGATACATAAATCTCCGGTAAATAGATATCTATTGTAAAGGAGGTTCACCCCTTTTATAAATCAGTTTGAGATTGGCAAGACCACCGACTCATTATAAAGATCATTCGAAGTGGAGTTATGGGATACTCCAGAATTAAAAGAAGATGAATAGTGAGGGACACGAATGGATTTTGGAACCGTAGGGAATGTTCCAATATTCAAAGGAATCGAGTCGAAAGGAAGACATTCAAACTCGAATGAAAGTGATTCTGTAAATACATTTACCCTATATGCTGAGTTTTGCCTAGAGCTACCAAAGCTTTAATACCAACTGAAACGACCCGCTATTTCGGACTATTTGCATCCGCACATGTCGGACTTGAATAATTCAAAATACTGAATTGTTAATTTAAATTTGGAAAAACTGAACATATAGAGTAAATAAATAATCATAGATCACAGACACAGAGTAATAAATGCAGCGGAAACAAAAGATAGTAGTTCATGAAGCTACTATATACATATTATAGTCAAATAAGGTGCAACAGAAGTCTCGAATACAATAGTCAAATACAAGAATCAGAATACATCACTAGAATCAACTGAATATCTGAAAGCTAGATAGATAGCTGGATCTCCAAGCGAAGCTCCAACTCCAAAGGTGAGTCTCGAATACTGGTACACTCAGTCTGACCCGAGCGTAAAGCAAAACAAAAAACACTCGAGTCAGGATTAACATTCTTATTTCAATAAATCAAACTCAAGTGAAATAACAACTGAAGTACAAATAACTCAAAGGACGTTGGAATAACCATCCTCTAACGATCCGTTAAGCTATCTACTATGTAGTAGTGTACGCTAAGTAGATAATGCCTATCAGTAATATAAAGTATCAAAATAGTGTTAAGGCGTTACCATTATCCCCCTTAACACATTTTATATAAGCGTCATAGTCTATACAGCACTTTAAAGTCCACCGTAAACTAGTGGGATATCAGGGAGTACTCCATAGGTATAACACAAAACAAATTCGTAGTGGTCGCGTATATAGGGATACAAGTATGACAAGGCAAATGAGACAATACCCAAGGAGTGAAACTACTGTTTGCCTGATCTAGACTGGTGAGAACGCCTCGCCGCAACGATCGCAACACCGAGAAACAACACTTCCAAAATTTCTAGGGTGCACACCAATCAATAAAAAGTAATGAGTAGTTTACGAAGAAGTGTGTTCGCTCGAGGTGGCCAACCCCATTTGGCCCGGAACCGCTCCTGTTTTAGTCATTTCCTATTTCAAACAAGTGTCAAGGCTATCCATTATCGTTCTCTTTCTTCAGTCATCACGTACATCATTCCAACCACTTCATTCTGGATCACACTCCGCGTATAGTTATTAAAGTGGTTTTCGGTTTAGACAGTAAGTATGTCCCTAACCGATTCCGGTCTCTTTAATAACCTTCATAATTATTCACCGATTGGTCATTTAATAAATTTCAAAACCAAATCAAATTCAATTTCAATTTAAAATTTGCAAATCATTATTTCCTTTGTCTTTCTAAAACAATTTCCGAAATTCACGTTTCATAACTTTCAAATTTCCATTTCCAAATTCTATAATTCAATTCCAAAACTTGATTTAATCAATTCAAATATACATTTAAATTCGTATATAATTTTCATTCGGTAATCATTTAAAATGAACTTAATTTAATGTTCAAATCGATTTAAACTCATTCATCGATTTCATTCAATATTCGTTACATTAGTTTATCATTAAGAACTATTTCTATTAAATTTCCAATTCATTAAATTACTTTAGTTCAACCTTATTATACCAAAGCTTCCAATTTGAATTAAGTTAAATTCGTCAGATCAAATTCTTTAAATTAAGATCTTACATTCATTTCAATAAAACACATTTTATTTCTTGTTAAGGAAATCCAATTTCATTTATTTATTTACTTAATTGCTGTTTCAAAACTCAATTAATAGAAAAACTTAGTTTTACTTTGTGACGAACCGGAATTTTAGGCAATATCATTTAATAATATGTATTTATAATTAAATTGATTTGATAATTTTTCTTTATAATTTTATTTTAAATTGGTAAATTTAATCTTTTAAAGGTTAATAAATTTTTAAACTGGCAAAATTGATGAGATTTATTTTTCAAAGCTAATAAACTTTTATTCTATTTATAATATATATATTTCATATATATTGTGAATTGAAAATCTTTTATTTTAAATAAATGATGAATTTTCAAATTGTAATATATATGTATGTATATGTTATAATTTGGAATGGTTTTGGAATTTAATTTAATATATTAATAATTTATATATGAATAAATTTTAATTTAAAGCTTTGTTTTAGAATTAATATTTTTCAAAAGTTAATTTAAGTTTAATTCAATTTATTTTTAAAATATAAGATAATTGTTTATTTCAAATATGATATTTTAAATAGGATATAATCAAAGTTTTGTTTTCTTTTCTTTTAAAATGCTTAAATTAAAATGGTTATGAATGTGTGTGTGTATATATATATATTAGATTTTAAAATACATGTATAAAGAATTTATTTATATTATAATTAGTTTTAGAATATTTTCTTTTAAAGGTAAACTTATATTTATTAATTTAGTGAATTAAATAAGTAAGTTTATATTTATATTTAAATTAAATGAAAATTAATTAAAAATACTTAAGTAACATGTGTAAACATGTTAGGATATCTTAATAACATATGTAAGAAAATTAAGCAAATAGAGTGACAAATGTAAGTTTAATCAACATGTGGCAACATTTCTATTTTAATTTTTAATAAATGTTTTAAGAAGGAAACTAGTTTTTTTCACAAACATTTTTATTTCTTTGTTTTCACTTCTTAACTCAAAACAGAAACTTTTCTCAAATCTGAAATTAAAACAAAAAGCAAAGATCAAATTTGAATTCAATTAAAATCCTGCAACATCAATTTACAAACCTACAATTCAAAAGAAATCAAGATCAACAGCAAGTCAGATCTGTTCCAACATTTTAAAACATTAGATTGAGGCATGCAAAGATTTTCAACATCAAAACATATTTTCCAGATTAAGGATTTCAAGGCCTGGAAAGTTTTTAAACTGCTCTGCAAATTAGAAAAAGGTGAGTAAATCATTTTAAAAACAGTTTTAATTAATCTATGGTTGAATGGTGATGCATGCAATTGAATTTTTCTTTGATGATGAATATTTGTTACATGAATATTGTCAAGTTTGTATGTTGAAAGTGTGAATTACCAGGAATTCATCTGACTATAAATATTCATTCCCTGTTTGAATTTTTGAAGTTGTTCCTTATGAAAATTTAAATCTTCCAATCTATACCTTATTTGATCTTGATATGTGAATGAAAACTGTATGATAATGTTTGATAGTAATTTTAAAAATAATTTCATAATTTTAAAAGCAACAAATAATTATAAATAAGGGGTTAACAGTAAAACTAGAATTTTTGTTAAAAATTAACTATCTTAAATTCTAAATTGAACTACATGAATGTAATCATGATGGAAAATCATGAATTTTGATATGCATTTTGTAATTTTTAGTTGAGAAATTAATGTGAATTTGGGGTTTGTTCGATTTGAGTGTTTTGGGAGTTTGCCGTTGATTCGCGTGATGATTGAAGCTAGAATTTTGATCGAAGCTTGCTTATGTATCGTGGATGATGGGAAAAATGTTCAAGAATTTTTCCATTGACCATGGTGTTGGGATTCGATCGTATTAGGGTTTTAGCTGGGTTTTTTTCGGCTTGACTGTCGTGATATTTGTGATGTGGGAGATGGATCAGAATGTTTCGTGAGTTGGGACGTATAGTTTCAGTGTTTTACTCGGGAATGTTCCAGTCGTAGCTGGGTTTGCTTCGGGGTAGGCACGTATAGTTTCAGTGTTCTACTCGGGTTTTTAGGTTGATATTTTTAGTTAAGTACTGTGTAGAGTTTAGTAGCAAATTTAAACTCGAGTTTGTGGTCGTGTGTTCTTTTTGGTTAGTACTGTGTAATGGTATATGTTGCAAGTAACTAGAGTTTGAATAAATGAAGGTAAATTCTAAAATTATAAAACAAGTTTATAAAAGTAAACAAATTTATAAAAGTTAAACTTGTTCTTTGATGAAAATGTAAATCTAATTTTTAAAGTATTAATTGAATTTATTTTAAAATTTAAATTTGTTAAAAATGATTTCTTTTTGAAGTAATTAACTTCATTAAATTTTGAATTTTAATTTAAAGGAAATGTTTTGAATTTAAAGTATTAAATCAAAGTTTTAAGCAAAATTTTAAAGTAAAGATTTAAAAACTAAGTATTAATTTATATTGAAAATAAATAGGTTTGAAATTACATAATTTAAAGTGTTTTAAATTTGAAATTGATTTCTAAATGCTTTATCTTCAAGTAAGGTTATTATTATGATTTGTAAACCAAATTTAATAATTTGTCTTTAAGTTAGTAAGATTTAATTTATTCAGATAATCTATTTATGAAGATAAATTAGGTTAAATTATTATTGATATGAACTTAACAATACTTAATTTAGAATTTGTTAATAAGTAAAGATTTAATTAAGATTAATGATTTTCTTAATTAAATAAGGATTTTGAAATATAAGAAGTTACTCAATTAATTATTTAATTAATTTTAAATTAATTAATTGTTTATTTAATTTTTAAAATCACTTAATTATGAAATTAATTAAGTGTAATTACTTAATGAAGTAATTAATGTTGAATTTCTGAATGTAATTAAGTAAAGGAAATTACTTATGGAAGTAATTACTTATGGAAGTAATTAATGGAAAATTACTCATGGGAGTAATTAAATGGAAGGGATTAATGGATAATCACCTGATGTTATTGATTAAGAAATTAATTAATATAATTGTTTTGAAGTTAATTAATCATGGAGTAATTAATTAATTAAAGAATTAAGGATTTATTCAATAATGGGATTAATTACTTGTTAAGGTAATTAATTTAAAAGGGTAATCATCTAATGGAAGTAATTAGAAGATAATTACTTATGTAAGTAATTAAGGGTTAATTACTTAATTAATTTAGTTAATTAATTAATGTGATTAATAAATTAATGGATGTGATTAATTTTAAGATTAATTACTAAGGGTAATTAATTAAAAATGTAATTAATTAATAAAGTAATTAATTAAGGATTTATTAATTAATTTAAATTGGATAATAATTACTTAAAGTAATTAAAGATTAACTAATTAGCTTAATTAATCAAAGATTAATATAATTAATTAAGATGCTAATTAAGATAAGTAATTACAAATTCTTAATTACTATTTATGATTAATTATTAATTAATTATTTAATTAATTAAAGGGTTGATTAATTAAAGGGTTAATTAATTAATAAGGATCATTAGTTAATATAATTAATAAAATTAATCAACAATTGATTAATAAAAGTAATCAATTTAAGTGTGATTAATTAATTGTAATTAATTGAGGTTTAATGCAATTAATCATAGTTAATTAATAAAAGTAATTAATTTAAGTGTGATTAATTAATTGTAATTAATTGAGGTTTAATGCAATTAATCATAGTTAATTAATAAATTGAAGTAAATGAATGATCATTAATTAATGTAATTAATGATAGTAATTAAAGATTAATTACTCTATATGGTTAAGGATAATTACTTGAATGTAACTAATAGATAATTAATCAAGGGAGATTAAATAAGAAGATCATTAAGAGATGATTTATTTATTTATTTAGAATAAATTAATGAAGAAGGATTTAGGTAATCCAATTGATTTAGAGTTAATTAATTCTGCTTTTGGATGATTGGTTAATATTGATTGATTGATATTTGATGATTGATATTGGGTGATTGGTTGATACTGGATGATTTGGATATCTCTTATATGTGATATGCTGCATTGTGAGATGAATGTTTGATATGAATTATCTATTGTGATAATGTGATTCATCTATCTGTTTATATCATCCTGAATATAAGTTAATTGTTTAAAACCCTTAAACAACTTGGACATTAAAATGGCGTTTGGATTCGGTGAGACCAGGATCGGGTTTCCATATTTGGATATCTGAAAACCACATCGATCCAAATTAAACGTTAGGTCGTGAATCCAAGTGGAGCTTAGTGAAGACTCGAAGTGTAAGAACTATTCGTCAGTATAACTCTGGGGCTGATTCCTTGATGAGTTTGACGGAGATAGTACTTACAGGTTCGAGATGGTAATGCAGAGTGCAAGGGCTATGGTCGTTGATCTGAGGGTGATTCCAAAATGAGTGCTATGAGATAGTGCCTCTGGTTTCGTTCAAACCCGGAATGAACTTGTATGGATTGAATGCTTTCAGATCATCGTCAGGTGGACGATGAGCATTCTAAGATAGATGTGTTCTATAAAGGTAATCGCAGCCTCAAGCCTCATCAATCGAGAATGGCTAAAGCAGGGGAGGTGCAGCAAGGCTAGGTGGGTAGCACCCATTTCAGGGTGAGGTCATTCCTGTCTAGATGTCCCTTTTATTTCGGCTTAGTGGGTGGTTGGTCGCGCCAACCACGGGGTGATCTTACTCGGGATTGTTCAGTAAGGAATGGTCCCGGCTTTGTGATGCAGAGGATTGGGGGTAATCCTTGGTACTGTGATCTAGGTCACGTACTGTGACGGGCGGTACCCTGGTAGCCTTGCTATTGATGGAAACCCATTCTTCCTATGAGACCCTATGGTTTTGTTTGTATTGCCCACTTTTGTGGCTAGTAGCTGGGATTCAATAATGTAACAATTTTGGCTATTTCATATTTACTTGAAAACCCTAGACACTATTATAATATCACTAGATTTCCTATCAAATGTTTTTGTTAGCGTAAGGTAAAAACTTTTTCATGTTTATTCGTGGGAAGTCTTGCGTGATACCTTTTCTTCTCAAAGGATTTTCTAAAGTTAAGCAAGTTTAACCCGTTTACTCACACCAGACCCCTGTCTGACCCGAGTGTTTATTTTCTGTTTTATCAAACTCTTGGGCACTCATGTTATGTATGAGTAGTCGAGGGATTCTGGTTAGCTTGACGAATTCTGGAGGAGATATGGAGCAGGAGGCTTCCACGTGTAGATATATTATGGTTCCGCTGTGTTTGTGTGATATCTGTATCTTGTGATATCTTGAATTGTATGGTTAGACAGATGTTTATAACTATCTAATATGTGTTGTATAAGTTGTGTACTCTGATGTAATATGATACTATGTAATATTTTATGTGATATGCTATATTTCATTCGTTCCGTTGTGAGTTATCTTATGTTGTTGAGTTTCTTCTTTCTTATCTTTTCTTCTTCTATCCCTTTCTTTCTTAATTAGTGATGCGACTTTCTGGTGATAGAAAGCCGGGTCGCTACAGGTTGTATCAGAGTGTTAGGTTGAGTGAATACCTAGGCTCTAGAGTGGTGTCTTTCTTGAGAGAGCGTACTTGTAATTTTTATATATAACTGTATATCTATATATATCTATATCTACCTGATTTGTTGGGTTATCTGTTTGGATTTTCCAACATAAGTTTTAGAGGTAGTTGGAGTAGTGGTGTGTTTGTAACACACCACTACTCTGATGGAAGAGGTCCATATGTTTGAGGATGGAAGTATTTTGTCGAGACTGTAGACCTAATACCGTCTCGAGTAGGATTTGTAGTTTGGAGTAAGGATTTCTCTGATATCCGAAGGAATTTTTTTTAAAGATTCAGAGTTTATCTTTGAAGTGTAAGTTTGGATCTGTCGAAAGTGCAGAAGTAAGTGATGATATCTTGATAACTGCGTGATGAGATGTAGTATCCATGGATGTTTCCGAAGATGTTTTCGCTTAAAGTAGTTAGAAGTAGTTGAGGAGCAGTCTTTACCTGCCGCAGGGAAGATTCGTCTGTGTAGAAGTTATCTGAATTTTTAGAAAGGAGGTTGGCTGTTTTGGAACATAAGACTAAGGTCTATAAGTTGCTTCGCTTCGGCATGGTCTCATTTGTCATTCCTTAAGGAGAGCGAGATGTTGATGCTTGGTTTGGAGCCCGAATTTCTTGAGAGGATGTCTGCCATCTCGGAGGTCCGTTGTGTGGTTTGTTGATCATTTTGGAGTTCGAGAAGCCTTTGGATTAGAAGTCTTTGGTTAGCTGTGGTAGCAGTGCAACTCGAAGTGTTCGGTGTGCTGACGAGAAGGTCTTTTAGCTTTGCAGTATCATCGAGGCAGAGTTTGGAAGCAGCAGTGTGGCCGTTTCTATGATGGTTCAGGAATCTTTGTGGTTCTTCTTTCAGCGGTTCGGGCAGATGGTGAAATTTTTCTTAAAGGGTTAACCTTGTTTGGAAAAGCTTAAAGCTGTTCTAATTTGTAAAGAGAGGACAGTTTCTTTGGAATTCTAACTAGGTAGGATCGCAAAAGTGGCTTGCGATTAGTTTGGGAATTTTTCTTAGGTAATCTTTTGTTAGAGACTGAGGATTCTCATGTGGGAGTAGGAGCTACTGAGGTAATCAGAAGTTCGACTGCATCTGGAGTTGAGTTCCATATTGTTTTGGGTTCCAGAAGCAATACTGGTAGTCAGCCTGGTAGTAGGATGGTTCTTGGAGAGAGAGAGTTGGTGTAATATCTCAGAAATGTTTTAGAGTTTGGATTGGTCAGATCTAGTTTTTGAGTTGGATTTCTATTATAAGATTGTGTGACCGAGTCAGATGGGTCACTCAGATTTTATGGATTTGATGAACAAAGTTTCCCGGATATATTGGATAATTTTGTATTCGTATTCATCAACAGTATTCTCATCTATTTCAGAATCAGAGTTGTGCAGCGGAAGCGAGGTAGCAGCTGTACAAGGAAGGAAGCAAGTTCAGTTTCCTATTGCTTGGGAAGTAGAGCTTGTGTTCTAGATTTCGACGGATCTTGGAAGACTTTTCTGTTGAATAGGATCCAGAAACTGGTTTGCTTTGGTCTAGTTGTTTCTGGAAGCATCAGCATAGGTTGAGCTGATCAGGAAGAAGATTGGCAGCCCAGGAGTGTCTGTTGAGTTATGCAGATATGAGATAAGGAGTTTGGAATTCGAAGTTGGAGTCTTCATTGTTGTTAAGATTTCTCTGGGCAAGACAGCAGTAATTGGGTAAGATTGGATGGCTAGTTCTGAGGCATTTGGAATTTCTTATCTGTGTTTTTGATAAGATAAGTTCTGTTGTCTATAAGATTGAATTGCCAGTTTGGATAGCTGGAATTCATTGTATTTCATGTATCTCTGAGGGAGTACGTATATGATTCATTGTTGGTTATAGAATCTGCAGTTCAGTTATATTTGGAAGTTGTGCTGGACTTGGGTATAGTCTGATGTTCTGTTCAGATTGGTGGATCTAGAGATGAGAGGAGCTCTGGATTTTGGTAGTGGTGTAGTTTGTTAACTTCTGTAGAGCGAGTCTCCCAGTGATTTATACTTGGGAAACTCTAGATAGTATTTAAGATTTATTTTGATTTATGTCAGGATAATTTGTTAGGTTTGTTTGTTTGATTGGTTGATTTGGTTATTAGTAACTGGATGATAGGTATGCTTTGCTGATTTAAAATTGAAATCTTTGCTGGGTTATTAAATTACCTTTGCTTTTAAATTTCGGGGATGAAATTCTTTTAAGGGGGGAGGAATGTGACGACCCAGAATTTTAGGCAATATCAATTTAATAATCTGTAATTATTATTAAATTGATTTGATAATTTTTCTTTATAATTTTATTTTAAATTGGTAAATTTAATCTTTAAAAGGTTAATAAATTTTTAATCTGGCAAAATTGATGAGATTTATTTTTCAAAGCTAATAAACTTTTATTCTGTTTATAATATATATATATATTTGATATATATATTGTGAATAGAAAATCTTTTGTTTTAAATAAAAGATGAATTTTCAAGTTGTAATATATATGTATGTATATGTTATAATTTTGAATTGTTTTGGAATTTAATTTAATCTATTAATAATTTATATATGAATAAATTGTAATTTAAAGCTTTGTTTTAGAATTAATATTTTTCAAAAGTTAATTTAAGTTTATTCAATTTATTTTTAAAATATAAGATAATTGTTTATTTTAAATATGATAGTTTAAATAAGATATAATCAAAGTTTTGTTTTGTTTTCTTTTAAAATGCTTAAATTAAAATGGTCATAAATGTGTATATATAAATGTTTTAGATTTTAAAATACATGTATAAAGAATTTATTTATATTATAATTAGTTTTAGAATATTTTCTTTTAAAGGTAAACTTATATTTATTAATTTAGTGAATTAAATAAGTAAGTTTATATTTACATTGAAATTAAATGAAATTAATTAAAAATACTTAAGTAACATGTGTAAACTTGTTAGGATATCTTAATAACATATGTAAGAAAATTAAGCAAATAGAATGACAAATGTAAGTTTAATCAACATGTGGCAACGTTTCTATTTTAATTTTTATTAAATGTTTTAAGAAGGAAACTAGTTTTTTTCACAAACATTTTTATTTCTTTGCTTTCACTTCTTAACTCAAAAAAGAAACTTTTCTCAAATCTGAAATTAAAACTAAAAGCAAAGATCAAATCTGAATTCAATTAAAATCCTGCAACATCAATTTACAAACCTGCAATTCAAAAGAAATCAAGATCAATAGCAAGTTAGATCTGTTCCAACATTTTAAAACATCAGATTGAGGCATGCAAAGATTTTCAACATCAAAGCATATTTTCCAGATTAAGGATTTCAAGGCCTGGAAAGCTTTTAAACCTGCTCTACAAATCAGAAAAAGATAAGTAAATCATTTTAAAAATAGTTTTAATTAATCCATGGTTGAATGATGATGGATGCAATTGAATTTTGCTTTGATGATGAATATTTGTTACATGAATATTGTCGAGTTTGTATGTTGAAAGTGTGAATTACCAGGAATTCATCCGACTGTAAATATTCATTCCCTGTTTGAATTTTTGAAGTTGTTCCTTATGAAAATTTAATTCTTCCAATCTATACCTTATTTGATCTTGATATATGAATGAAAACTGTATGATAATGTTCGATAGTAATTTTAAAATAGTTTCATAATTTTAAAAGCAACAAATAATTATAAATAAGGGGTTAACAGTAAAACTAGAATTTTTGTTAAAAATCAACTATCCTAAATTCTAAATTGAACTACATGCATGTAATTATGATGGAAAATCATGAATTTCGATATGCATTTTGTAATTTTTAGTTGAGAAATTAATGTGAATTTGGGGTTTGTTCGATTTGAGTGTTTTGGGAGTTTGCCGTTGATTCGCGTGATGATTGAAGCTAGAATTTTGATCGAAGCTTGCTTATGTATCGTGGATGATGGGAAAAATGTTCAAGAATTTTTCCATCGAACGTGGTGTTGGGATTCTATCGTATTAGGGTTTTAGCTGGTTTTTGTTTTCGACTTGATTGTCGTGATATTTACGACGTGGGAGATGGATCAGAAAGTTTCGTGAGTTGGGAAATGGTAGCGTGGAGGTTCGGCGGTGCTTTGGAGAGGTCGTTGGAGCTTTCAGGTTGTGGCGATCATCGGTGGTGATGGGTTTTGGGGGTTGAGATGCTGCAGTTTTTCGAGAGAGAGATCGAATTTTGATTTGATTAAGTTTCGTTCGATCTGGGTGTGTAATCGTGCTCGCATGTGATAGTGTGATCGTCGACAATGGGCGCGACGAACTACGGCGGCCGGAGGTGATGGGGTAGGTGCACGTTTGTGTGCACTGGGGATTTTTGTTTTGGGGAAGACGAGTTGAGACCGAAGTAGCTCTCGCGTTATCATAAGTAACGACTCGAAGTGGGTGGTAGCTGGGTTTGCTTCGGGGTAGGCACGTGTAGTTTCAGAGTTTTACTCAGGTTTTTAGGTTGATGTTTTTAGTTAAGTATTGTGTAGAGTTTAGTTGCAAATTTAAAGTCGAGTTTGTGGTCGTGTGTTTTTTTTTTGGTTAGTACTATGTAATGGTATATGTTGCAAGTAAATAGAGTTTGAATAAATGAAGGTAAGTTTTAAAATTATAAAACAAGTTTATAAAAGTTAAACTTGTACTTTGATGAAAATGTAAATCAAAATTTTAAAGTATTAATTGAATTTATTTTAAAATTTAAATTTGTTAAAAATGATTTCTTTTTGAAGTAATTAACTTCATTAAATTTTGAATTTTAATTTAAAGGAAATGTTTTGAATTTAAAGTGTTAAATCAAAGTTTTAAGTAAAATTTCAAAGTAATGATTTAAAAACTAAGTTTCAATTTATATTGAAAATAAATAGGTTTAAAATTAGATAATTTAAAGTGTTTTAAATTTGAAATTGATTTCCAAATGCTTTATCTTCAAGTAAGGTTATTATTATGATTTGTAAACCAAATTTAATAATTTGTCTTTAAGTTAATAAGATTTAATTTATTCAAATAATCTATTTATGAAGATAAATAAGGTTAAATTATTATTGATATGAACTTAAGAATACTTAATTTAGAATTTGTTAATAATAAAGATTTAATTAAGATTAATGATTTTCTTAATCAAATGAGGATTTTGAAATATAAGAAGTTAGTTAATTAATTATTTAATTAATTTTAAATAATTAGTTAATTGTTTATTTAATTTTAAAAATCACTTAATTATGAAATTAATTAATTTTAATTACTTAATGAAGTAATTAATGGTGAATTTCTGAATGTAATTAAGTAAAGGAAATTACTTATGGAAGTAATTAATGGAAAATTACTCATGGGAGTAATTAAATGGAAGTGATTAATGGATAATCACTTGATGTTATTAATTAGGGAATTAATTAATATAATTGTTTTGAAGTTAATTAATCATGGAGTAATTAATTAATTAAAGAATTAAGGATTTATTCAATAATGGGATTAATTACTTGTTAAGGTAATTAATTTAAAAGGGTAATCATCTAATGGAAGTAATTAGAAGATAATTACTTATGTAAGTAATTAAGGGTTAATTACTTAATTAATTTAGTTAATTAATTAATGTGATTAATAAATTAATGGATGTGATTAATTTTAAGATTAATTACTAAGGGTAATTAATTAAAAATGTAATTAATTAATAAAGTAATTAATTAAGGATTTATTAATTAATTTAAATTAGATAATAATTACTTAAAGTAATTAAAGATTAATTAATTAGATTAATCAATCAAAGATTAATATAATTAATTAAGATGCTAATTAAGATAAGTAATTACAAATTGTTAATTACTGTTTATAATTTAATGAGATGATTAATTATAAATTAATTTTTTAATTAATTAAAGGGATAATTAATTAATAAGGATCATTAGTTAATATAATTAATAAAATTAATCAAGGATTGATTAATAAAAGTAATTAATTTAAATGTGATTAATTAGTTGTAATTAATTTAGGTTTAATGCAATTAATCATAGTTAATTAATAAATGGAAGTAAATGAAGGATCATTAATTAATGTAATTAATGATAGTAATTAAAGATTAATTGCTATATATGGTTAAGGATAATTACTTGAATGTAATTAAAAGATAATTAATCAAGGGAGATCAAATAAGAAGATCATTAAGAGATGATCAATTTATTTATTTATTTGGAATAAATTAATGAAGAAGGATTTAGGTAATCCAATTAATTTAGAGTTAATCAATTCTGCTTTTGGATGATTGGTTAATATTGATTGATTGATATTTGATGATTGATATTGGGTGATTGGTTGATACTGGATGATTTGGATATCTCTGATATGTGATATGTTGCATGGTGAGATGAATGTTTGATATGAATTATCTATTGTGATAATGTGATTCATCTATCTGTTTATATCATCCTGAATATAAATTAATTGTTTAAAACCCTTAAACAACTTGGACATTAAAATGGCGTTTGGATTCGGTGAGACCAAGATCGGGTTTCCATATTTGGATATTCGAAAACCACATCGATCCAAATTAAACGTTAGGTCGTGAATCCAAGTGGAGCTTAGTGAAGACTCGAAGTGTAAGAACTATTCGTCAGTATAACTCTGGGGGTGATTCCGTGATGAGTTTGATGGAGATAGTACTTGCAGGTTCGAGATGGTAATTCAGAGTGCAAGGGCTATGGTCGTTGACTCTGAGGGTGATTCCAAAATGCGTGCAACGAGATAGTGCTTTCGGTTTCGTTCGAACTCGGAACGAACTTGTATGGATTGAATGCTTTCAAAACATCGTCAGGTGGACGATGAGCATTCTAAGATAGATGTGTTTTATAAAGGTAACCGCAGCCTCAAGCCTCATCAACCGGGAATGGCTAAAAAAGGGGAGGTGCAGCAAGGCTAGGTGGGTAGCACCCATTTCAGGGTGAGGTCATTCATGTCTAGATGTCCCTTTTATTTCAGCTTAGTGGGTGGTTTGTCGCGCTAACCATGGGGCGATCTTACTCGGGACTGTTCAGTAAGGAATGGTCCCGGCTTTGTGATGCAGGGGATAGGGCGTAATCCTCGGTACTGTGATCTAGGCCACGTACTGTGACGGGCGGTACCCCGATAGCCCTGCCATTGATGGAAACCCATTCTTCCTACGAGACCCTACGGTTTTGTTTGTATTACCCACTTTTATGGCTAGTAGTTGGAATTTAATAATGTAACAATTTCGTCTATTTCATATTTACTTTAAAACCCTAGACACTATTATAATATCACTGGTTTTCCTATCAAATGTTTTGGTTAGCGTAAGGTAAAAACTTTTCCATGTTTATGTGTGGGAAGTCTTACGTGATACCTTTTCTTTTCAAAGGATTTTCTAAAGTTAAGCAATTTTAACCCGTTTACTCACACCAGACCTCGGTCTGACCCAAATGTTTATTTTTTGTTTTATTAAACTCTTGCGTGCTCATATTATGTATGAGTAGTCGAGGGATTCAGGTTAGCTTGACGAATTCTGGAGGAGATATAGAGCAGGAGGCTTCTACGTGTAGATATATTATGGTTCCGCTGTGTTTGTGTGATATCTGTATCTTGTGATATCATGAGTTGTATGGTTAGACAGATGTTTATAACTGTCTAATATGTGTTGTATAAGTTGTGTACTCTGATGTAATATGATACTATGTAATATTTTATGTGATATATTATATTTCATTCGTTCCGCTGTGAGTTATCTGATGCTGTTGAGTTTCTTCTTTCTTATCTTTTCTTCTTTTATCCTTTTCTTTCTTAATTAGTGATGCGACTTTCTGGTGATAGAAAGCCGGGTCGTCACACACTTATTCAAGAGGTTCAATTTCACTTAATAAAGAATTCAATTCTATTTAATTATTAAATAATTCAATCTTATTAAATTATCAAATAATCTCAAAACTTAATTATTACTAATTTCAAAACTTAATTGTTAATAATTACAAAACTTAATTATTAATAATTCCAAATCAAAATATTAAATAATTAAATTTTAAACAATGTTCTTTCATCAATTACTACGTTAATACTTTGTTTCAGATTTCAATTGTTCACATTTTCCTTTCATTAAAATTTAAATTCCAATTTTATTTCAAAACCTTTTTATTATTCAAAAAAAAAATTATTTCAAATCAAATTTTTTGACCAATCGGGTTTAATTTAATTCTCTATCCTAAGTCAAAGTTTTATTTGGGTATTTATCATTTCAACCCGATTCCATTTTAAGTCAAAAATCAAAGCATAGCAAAGGGAACTTGTAATGTGATAACTGGGATGGTGTCAAAGTATATAAACAAGCAATAACAACAATTAATAACAATCCAATAATTAATTCAAATAATCCCGAAATAATCGTATTAATTCACATTGTTGTTTGTGTAAATTAATATAATTATTTCTAGAATCTACACTATCATTTCATGTAGATTAAAGATTATTACACTATTGTTTTATACGATTATACACTTGACATTTATTATTCGATTTCATACTATATCGATTATGCAACATAGATTCAATGGTTCAAGGTGTAATTAACCAATTTCTACGTGTCAATTAATTTAACATTTAAAGGTGTCATATTATACAAATTTAAATAGTCAAATTCATCACATATGTCAATCTAAATTATTTACTATCCTATATTAAATTCAATTGCATATTATTTGTCACTTTAAACAATTAACAATTTTAACGTCCAATGTCGACATCAACAATCAATCATTTATCAACCAAACTAGATTATCATCGTATAAATTACAGATAATGGTGTCAAATGTCACAGGTGAACTGAAACAAGTAATATATATATATATATATATTAGTGTAAATAACTAACAGCAGCATATTTCAATTGTCCTTTCAATTGAAATCAAATTTAATAAATAAAAGAACATTAATCGTGAGGGATTGCTCACTTTTCGAGGCTAGAGAGATTTGACACTGAAATGCGTTACGAATCCAAACACGAATTTCAAAGCAAAGCACGATGGACAAGGGTTCGACGTACAAGCTGATAAATAAAAAATCGATGAGAATGAATCAAATCAGTTTATCATTATTGTAGTATATAATTTTTTTTAATACTCCCTTAAAAAGTACATATTTAAATATCCTATCTATAAAATATTAAATTAAAAATCGAAACATATATTGAAAAATATATTGCTTTGCAAACTAATATGTATATGCAGACCCAATGCATCTAATAACACTTAATGCACTATGCAGATTTATATAAATTCAGACATCATCTGTGAATACACTAAATGTACTATGCAAGCCAATATGTACTTAAAAGAATGCAAATCAAGCTAGGACAAAATTAAATAGAGCAAGACCAATATTTTCTGAAACCCAAGTACAAGTATATTGATCATTTATACAAACTAATACATATCCCAGATACTGTAATGAGATGCGACAAAATGGTAATTGACAATTTCAAAATCTAAGTATGTTATATTTCCAAATCACGATTTATATAAATATCTATGCACTATTACAAAATAAGTATACACATACATCTAACCATAAAACTAATACATATAAGCAACTTGACATTTTACTTATAACAGACAAAACTTAAAACATAGGTATATATATACTTTAGCTTAAATCGTATATAACTGTAAGCGGTTTTCTAAAATCAACAAATATAGCTATATATATATAATGTAACTGACCATTGACAGGAACCGTAGGAAAATATACGCCACAAACGAAAAATTGTAACATATAACTCATGCAACCCACCGTACCGCTTACATGTACTATATGTATAGATTTGTACAACATAGATAAGTAGATTTATATGTCAGGCTATAACAATTGTTTGTAAAAAAAAATATAAACTACAACCGAACACTACTTACATATATATATATATATATATTATATAGACCGCAGCTTAAAATATAATTTAAAAAAAAAGATATAATAGAATATACTACAATACAATATACATATAATAATATGCGTAACATACATAACCTACTAGGAAGGAAAAACAAGAAGAACCTTTAACACACTATAATACGATATGACAAGATGAAATATACTATAATAAAATTTCCTTTAACTTATACATTATGCATTTGTAACCGTACATTTATGATCAAATCACATACTTAGTAACAACAGGTTCAATAGATTTTACTTAAACAAATAACGCATATATATATATATATAAACTTTTATATATGGAAAGCTTGATAGGAACGAATGCATTCGACAACCACATCTCAAATTATTATAACACACACATATCGATATATTAAAAAAATCAAGATAGCCCTGTATAAAATGTAAGCAAAAGAAATCTTGTATATACACATCTATATAACTAACAGACTTATATAATAAACTAAGCATATACTATAAACTTATATAGAGTATCTAAATAACATAAGAATCAGTGAGTAGAGAATATACATAAAGTGTATGATAAGGTGATGCGGTGGCTTCGGCAGAGGTCTATAGAGTGGGCAAAGTCGAAGTGGATGGAGAGGAAGGTGAAAACTCGGCTTCAGGTTGGAGGCAAAAGAGGGGAAAGAGGTGGAGCGTTGGTGGAAATGGACGCAGAGGGTAGTGGTGATGGCGATGGGTACTTGGTCGGCGCAGTTGAAAGGCCTAGGAGAGGCTCGGCTAAAGGAGTGTAGGTCGGCCAGGGTGTTGGAGGGTTTGTGGACCGGGTCGGAGGAGGTAACGCAGGTGACAACTGGTTAGGCGTGGGTTGTGGGAAAAAAACAAGCTCGGGGTCAGGCCGATAGAATGAACAGTGAGTGGGTGGCGCTACTACGCTTTACGCGGAGGATGGGCGATGGGCGTTGAGTATGGCTAAGGGTTGGCGATCTGTGCTTGTGTGCTGTGATGGAAATGGTGAAGGCGTGTGAGTTAAAGGGGCAAGGGTGAGGCAACGAGAAGCAGGGAAGTGAGAAGATAGGAGACTTTACTTTTGAATAATTTGTTTATTTATTTTCTTCTTCTGTGAGCAAAATTAAAAAAAGAACAGTAACGAAGAGGGAGAAGGTGGAACGAAAAGCAATAAGCAAATGTCTTGGAGATGGCGTATGGGAAGATGAAGTCATAATTAAAAGGATTAAGGGAATGGGTAGAATATAAAACTATCTTGTGAGCAACAGTTTGAAAAGAATGTAGGATATGAACTGTTATCTCAACTTAAAAATATAAGTTATATTAATTTATTTCTTTAAAAGCAATGCACGAACATCGAAGAGACAAGAAGTGCAATGCGTCTACAAATCAATGGAAAACAAAGCACGGAACTGGTACCGATACGGTATCCGATATATCAAGCCATTTTGTCATTCCCGATGTGTACCAGACACCAAAACACAGAATTGAATATACCGCATAGACCAGCACGATGGTACGATCAAAACAACATACAAATATCAGTGGTACGATTGAATTATAAAATTTTGAAATTTCTACTAGCGGAAAATGCAACAAAAACGCAGGAAAATAAGATTGACGGAACTAAAGAAGTCCGACTTTGGAAAAACGAAAAATGACGTATTGCTCAGAAGATGGTTTAGAATTTTTCTATGTAAAGATATTTAGGTTTCGAAGACGTTTTATTTTCATCAATTCTTAACTGATTAAATTAAAATAAAATTACACACAAAAATAAATTTTCATGTCTTCGGATGAAAATTTACCAGTTTCTATGTTTAACTAGACGCATTTCAATATTAAATTTTTATTTCAAAATTTTATCGTTTACAATTTCTCAAAATTTAAAATATATTAATAAAACAAATAAAATTATTAAAATTTTACGGTTCGTTACAAATGGGATTCGATATCCATGGCTTTTATAGACGGTTTGCCAAGGTCAAATAAAGGAAATGAAAATATATGGGTCATAGTGGAAAGGTTGACCAAGAGTGCCCATTTCATTCCATTTAAGTCAAGCAGGACGACACCAATTTTAGCAAAGTTATTCATGAAGAACGTAGTTAGACTACATACAATTCCTAGTAGTATAGCCAGTGACATAGATATGTTGTTATCTAGTGAATTCTGGAGATGTCTACAGGATGTATTAGGTATCAAGCTTAACATAAGTACAATATATCACCCTCAGACGGATGTACAGACACTAAGAGTCAATAAGGTACTCAAGGATTTACTGAGAGCTTGTGTATTTGACTTTGGTGGATCTTGAGAAGATCACCTACATTTGGTTGAGTTTTCCAATAATAATAGTGATCAACCGATATAGGAATGGTGCCTTTTGAAGCTTTGTATGGAAGGTTATGCAAATCACCATAATGTTGGTTGGAGAAGGAAGATAGATTAGTCTTAGGTCCAAATCTGGTAAGAGATGCGACGGAGAAGATTGATTTGATCCGAGAAAGGATGAAGGAAGCTCAGTCCAGAAAGAAGAGTTATGCATATAAGAGGTGTGGAGACCAAGAATTCTCAGTTGAAGATAAAAATTTCATTAAGGTATCAACAATGATGGGTGTGGTATGATTTGGAAAGTCTGGAAAACTGGCCCCGAGATACATTGGTCCGTTCCTACTTTTAAAGAGGATCGAGAAGCTCACATATAGAATAGAGTTGCTGAGCAGTATGGCACTTCTCCATAATGTGTTCCATGTATCTCATTTTCGCAATCCAGAGACTATTATTCCTCTGACAGGGTTGGAAGTTTGATAGTAGAGCCTAATTTGACTTTTGTTAGACAACAAATTCGGGTTGTAGCGAGAGATGAGAAAATGTTAAGGAACAAGACAGTCGGGTTGGTGAAAATTCAATGAAGCGACAACGCGGAGGACTGTACTTGGAGAAAGAAGACAACATTAGAGATACATATCCTAATCTGCTTGAGGGTATATCTATATTAGCTTTATACAGATAGTTGCTAGTCAGGTAGGCTAGCATGGTTGTTAGGAGTCATTACAGATGATTGTTATGTTTGAGATTTAGTCATTACTGAATTTCGAGGACGTCATTCTTTAAGGAGGGGATCCTGTAACACCCTTAATTTATAATATCATTATCGAGGACATTTAATTAGATAAATTAAATAGAATAATGTAAATATTAGAGTAATAAGGGGATTACGATTTGAAAATAAAATAGATGCCGAGCTTAATTAAATACATAGGCTTATGAATGGCTTATATGTTAATTAATAAGAAAACAATTAATGCAAGGGCTTATTAGGAAATTGTCGCAGCATTACCTTTAATTTTTTGTTTCCTTTCATTTCACGTTCATTTTTACCAAAAAAACGTAAGAAAAAGAAGAGAGAAGTCGGCCAATACTTAGGAAGAAAAATAGAAAAATCAATCTCAAGCTAAGGATTCAAGCTAAGGGAATTAACCAACGATCAAATCTAAAATACCTTATCCTAATCAAGGTGAATAATAATCAAAACCACCTCTATTTTTGTTTTTATGATCATTTAATTTTCAGGTTTCAGATTAAATCCATTATGATGATTTTTGATTGATGATATGCTTGGATTTTAAGACACATTTTATTCAAACAAAATTGTTTGATAATTGTTTTACACAATTTTAAGGGTAAAATCGTTTATATTGAATTTGGAATGCCATGAGGAATTTATATGTTATGTAAAACATTATTTTGGAGATGTGTTTTAATTTTTATAATTTTCCAAGCTATGGAAAATTTATTATGAATTTTCAAAGGAAAATATGAACAATTGGGTTTAGAAATTAATTTCGGCTGTATTATGAAGAATTTGGATATGTACTTTTTATATGTTAGACAACATATTAAAATTGAATTCCTGTAACTTTTTGGGATTTTTCCTAAGTAATTTATTATGGAAATTAAATTATTTTAAATGGAGGGCTTAAATTATTTAATTGGTTTACTTAATGGAAGGGCTTCTTTATTATATTATTCTTGGTTTAGATAAGAAATTATGCGACAATTTTAATTTGAAAGAGAATTTGAAAAGTTTATGACAACTAATTAAATGTTTATAAATAGGCCGGTTAGTTAAAAAGCAATTACTTTAAGAGGCACTAAATCAGTTTTTACCCAGAAATTATCTTCCCCCTCTTTCAAAAGCAACCTTTCGACCTTATGCTTCCGCCTCAACTAAGTTCCTACCAAGTCGAAACCAATACACAAGGTATTAATGAGATAGGTACGTAATGGTTTGGAGAAAGGCGGAAGACATAATGTCGAAACCCTTGCTTTCGATAGGGTTGAAACCTTTGTTTTTCTATCCAAAGAAATGTGCTTGCCTGTTTTTACTAAATGCTTTCAAAAAAGTCAAAATAAATGCTTTCGAAAGGATCTTCTAAATAGTGTTCGAAGGGGTTGCCACCTTTCTTTTTAGAGTGTAGCTTTCGAATGAGTTTCTTTGTTTTTTAAATGAATGCTTTCGAAAAGGGTAGTTTCGACCCAGTCGAAATCATAATACTGACCTTATGCCTTTCAAATGGATTGAAGTCATCAATGTTTTCGAAAGATAATTTTTGTTTTATACTTATATTAAGCTACTTCCTAAAGCTTTCGAAAGGGTTAATGGTTTCGAAGGCAATGGCTTCAAAAGGGGTTTCGAAGCTAGCCTTCAAATGTTTTACTTAAATAATTGAAGCTTTTGAAAGGATGGTTCCAAAGCCATTAATTTTTCCTCGGATAATTTTATATGAAGATTAATGGTTTTGAAAGGGTTACTTTCGCTTGCATTCACTTAGACCTAAAAGATATTTTCAAAGATAAACCTAATGGTTTGGAAAGTGATACTTTCAATGGTTTTGGAACGGGTAGTTCTAGTGGTTTCAGAAGCTATGATTCTAAGAGTTAATAAGCGATGCTTTAATACTTTCGGAAGGTAGGATTTTATGTTTTCGAAAGAGATGATTTAAAGTGTTTCGAAAGATATATGCTAGTGTTTTGAAAAGAAGATTTTAGTGCTTTCAAACAAGATTATCCAATGGTTTCGAAAGTAAATTTTTGAGGTTTCGAAAGCCTTAGTTTCAAAACAAATAACCGAATCTCATTTTTAAAGGAAAACCATGGCACAAGTAAAGTAGTTTTAAAATGTATTTTAAGTGTGAAGATTTTGAAAAAGCTTTCCTTGATAAAATAATAGGTTCTAGGGATTGGTTATGCTTTATATAAAATTGATTTCAAGGATATTAAACCCCGAATATTGGTGATTATTATGTTATTATGTTTGCTTCTTCTAATATATGTATATTCACATTGAAATGGACCCATAACTGAATTTTGGGGAAGTAAGGGCAGAATAACTAGCTAGGTTGACCCAGTAGTGAATATAAATTGAATTAACTCCTGAATCAGTAGAATTGCATCTAGAAGGTAGATAGACCAGAATGAAGGATGCGTAAATACTAATTGAAGAAGTTGTTAGATAGATAAGTTCATAGTAAACCTATGAAGACTATGTTTAGGAAAATTTATTGGCAGGGGCCAATAGGTTCATATAAACCCATGAAAACTATTGTTAGAAAGAGTTATTGGTCGGGGCTAATAGGTTTGTACTGAACCAATGAATACTATATCCAGATTAAGTTATTGATAGAAGTCAATAGGTTCCTATTCAACCTATGAAAACTAGGATAAGAGAGATGTTATTGGAGATGCCAATCGGTTCAGGAAGAACCCATGAAATAATGAAGTTATTGGCATGGGCTAATAGGTTATTAGTGATCCCATGAAAACTATGAAACTGGACAGAGAGTCCTTAGATGTTAAATAGGTTATTAGAAAGCTCATGAAAACTAATAGGTTAATAGCGATCCTAGAAACTATAATTGAGGCAAATAGTCAAATTCAATGGGGTTGGGAAATCCAGAATTGATTTACTTGTTTGCGTATCATCATAGTATTTTAAATTGCTAGTAACAAATATGGATGCTGGAGCACATTATATAGTCTAATAAAATTTAAGATAAGATACTAGTGAGGGGAAAAACCTGTCCGCTAAGCACCGTGGGCTTACTAGTTATCTAAATGGTTTGAGATGTAGGTTATTAATTAAACCAAGCTTTATGTCTAACTCAAAGTTGATGTTTTTTCCTTAAACTCTCGGGTGCTCAATGATTTTGAGTAGTTTGAAAGTTGAAGTTTTCAGGTACTTCTTAGACGAATAAGCTTCCCATGATGTGCAGGAGGTAAACTAGATAATAAGAGTTCTTTATATTTTGATTCCGCTTTGTTTGTGTTGTAAAGGCAAAGTTGTTTACTTGCCTAGTTATATATATGATCATCCAAGAGAGCATCTTTATATACTGCTCTTGGCATATGTTGTAATAATTATATTTTCTCTGAATGTGGTTCTCATATTAGGATTATGTAGTGAACTTGAAATGTTTTTAAATGGAATTTGAAAGTTGTTTGATGATTTTAAAATTTTCCATATCCCTATGTTACTACTATATCATTGTTTCTAACATTACCATATTTGGTCGTCGAGGATTAGTAACTATGGATGATTGTCCGTAGCCGTTAGATTTGGGCCTCTAAGTAGGGGATGTAACATAAGTACTAAGAAATTCTCCTATTCTATTTTCAAAAGGATAAGTATGAGAAGCAGCTCATGGATCATGATACAGAGATTGAGAGGCTGAAGAAAGAGAGGAATGATGCCCTCAAGAGGGAGAGCAAAAGTGCTTCTTTGTTTAAGGAGCTGAAAGAATGCACTAACTGGGCCTTTCCCATATTTAAATATGAGGTAAAGAAGTGCCACCCTGTTGAGGTGGCTTTAGAAGAAAAGTTGAGGATAAGCGATATGATGGTTGAGAAGCATAAGAAAACCATCGCCGAGCAAGTTTAAGAATGTGCCTCTCTTCACGAACAAGTTTTGACTTTGGATGTTGAAAAAAAGCAGCTAGTGGTGGAGAACGCTAGCATGGAAGCCAACTTTTCAAAGCTTCAGGATACCTTCGCAAAGAAGATGGAAGGCTTAGATGCTACCATTTTTGGCTTCTATGTCAACTTCGTGCTACATAAGGAGCACCTTAGCTATTTGGATGCGACGATCCTAATTCTAACTTACAATATTTAGGACATTTAATTAGATAAATTGAATAAACATGTAAATAGTTAAGGGTTGTACAATCTTAATGTAGGCATGCCCAAGTAACAAATGAACAAAAGAGAATTAAAACGAAATTGGTAAGGGTAAAAAGTTAAGGGCAAAATAGGAATAGGTCATATCCTTATACCTAAACCCTTAATTCATTTTCATTTTAAAAAAAATCACAAACAAAACTAAACTCAAGCTAGGTCGGCCACAACTGGAAGAAGATAATGGGATGATAGGCATCAAAAGAAGAAGTTTAATCAAAATCAATTCAATATCAAATCTCAAACTTCTTAAGAACAAATTAAGATTAATAATAGATTACATCTCATATTTATTATTTTTGGTTTCTTGATTAGATCCGTATGTTTTACAAAGTATTATGCCAGGTATTGAATGTTTAATGGATATATATATATATATATGCTTGTCGATGAATTTTTGTTGTTTCATATCGATTTTATGATAAGTTTTGATTTGAAAAACCTATCCAATGACGTCCAAAAACCTTGCATCTTTGGTATCAGACCAAAAATATTATTTTAGATATGGGTTTTAAGTTTCATAATTTTCTAAATTAATGTGGATTTATTATAAATTTTCTATTAAAGAAAGTGGTTAAATTGGGTTTAAATTTCGGCTATTATATATTGGCTTTGGGTTGAAAATTTAAACACCTTAGAAAACATATAAAAAGTGATTTATGGGTATTTTTGGAGAATTTTCCTAAGTATTTTATTAAAGATATAAAATTATTTAAGGCATGGGACTTGAATGTTTTATATGTTTATAAAAGGAGATGGATCTATTTGCAAAAAATTTAATTTGTTAATTTCTAAAATTTGGCAGCACTTCTAGAAAATGTTTTGAAAAAGAATTGGCAACTAGTTATATGTTGACAAATATGGAAAGTTAGTTGGAAAGAAATTGCTTTAAAAAGTAAAAATTGGTTTTATAAAGATTCACTGCTTTGCCACTTATAGCAGCTACCTTTCGACCTCATACTGCCGCTTCCAACCAAGTCGAAACCAAAACACATAGTATCAGCTTCGTTACATAGTGATTTGGAGTTAGGCGAAAGGTATGGAGTCAAAACAAGCTTTCGAAATGGTAGAAGTAGCTCTTAAAACTTAAAATTATTTTGGATACAAATGAAGCTTTCGAAGGAACCAACTATCGACTTGGTCAATTATTTTAAAAAAATGGGCTTTCGAAAGCGTTTGCCACCTTTGTTTTAAAAAGAAACTTTTAAAGGGGTCGAAACCCCTGCTGCCACATTCAACCTTTCGAAGAAATGTCTTCGAAAGGGTCTTTTGCATTAAACCATCAAGTCACTTTTCCATGCTTTTGAAGGGGTTGGTTTTGACACCATCCACTTTCCTTTATTTAGGACTACTGCTTTCGAAAGAGATGCTTTTGTCCCACTTCTTTTAAAACCCTTTGATATATTGAAGGTTAAACCCAAAGTTATCGAAATGAATGATTTTAATTGGTTTCGAAACTATGTTCCACACACTTTTACTCGAACCCAATGCTTTCTAAAGGTTTGTTTTTTAAGTAGAGGAATTTAATGCTTTCAAAAGGTATTTGATGAAGGTTTCAAAGGGGTGAATTCCTAATTTTTCTGAATGGTTTACCTTTAGTGTTTGAATGGAAGGTTTCAAATGTTTTTGAAAGGCAAGTTTAAAATGCTTTGAAAAGAGGATGTCTAAGGTTTTATAAAGCTTTCGAAGGGACACTTTCAATAGTTTCGAAAGGTCTATTATAAGTGATTTTGAAAGGTATGTTTTGGCCTTTCGGTCTAGAGTTTAAGGCAAAGTAGTTAACTTGTTTCGAAAGGGATACTTTCAAAGGTTTCAAAAGAGATTGTTTGAATCTTTTAAACAAGGGATTCGAAGGTTTTCATCAACAATGTTTTGTGTAAAGCATATATCATGGCAAAGATATTTACGTAAAGAAAAAAGTATATTTTCCTTGTTTAAGTACGATTTAAAGGGCTAAACTAATTTGAAAGATGTTTTGAAGGAAAATTTGATGGGTAGTTAATCCTTACTAAATGACCCAGATATTTGAAAACCAGATGGGACTAGAAAGGGTCACGCCCTAGACATTAGCTATAGGCCCTAGCTAATTTAGTCCAAAATTCCATGTGTAGGGCTTAATTACAGGTAAGACTTAAATGATGTTACAACAGAAACGAATATACAAAGAAAGCGGATAGGATATTGGTGAGCCTGCAAAACCATTAGGATCAGTTGACCGAGGAGAAGTAAGTTAAGGATAAACCGTCTAGAATTGTATCTAACAGATGTTAGATTATTTATTTTGTCTAGTAGGCCCGAGTCAGCCAATGGTTTGCAGTTAGCCAAAAAAAACAATATTGTGCGAACAGATAGTTGATTTATTACCTGATTTATGAGCATATATGATATTACTATTATTGTTTTAATCGATTTGATTATAAGATTCTCATTTGCAAGAATATATTTTTTAAAGGGATATTATTGAGGGGAAACCCATTCTGCTATTTAGTGTGGTCTCATTTAATATCAATAAACCGAGCTATAATACTATTATTCACACCATTCTTTATGTCTGAATCGAAGTTTATATTTTCCCTTTAAACTCTTAGGTAATCAAAATTAATTTGAGTATATTGAGAGTTAAGGATTTATGGGTTTAGTTGGTGGACGAATAAAGCTTTTGAAGACATGAAGAAGGCAAAGTAATCTATTTAGGAGTTGTTATTTTTTATTCCCTGTGATGTATTAAGACTGTCACGTCTATTAGTACTTTGATCATCCAAGGAGGCATCTTCATATGTCGATCTTGGCGTAATTTGTAATAATTATATTTGATCAAAACCTAGGAAACATTTAGGATGGTGTAGTGGAATATGAAACATGATTTTGAAATGTAATCATTAAAGTTGATTTTGGAATCTGTGATTTTGTTTCATATTCATGTGCTTCTAATATTATAGATACCATTAACATTACTGTATTTTATCATCGGAAGTTAATATTATAGATGACTGCAGCATCTATAGTGCTTAGCTTCGGGCCTCAACATAGAGGATGTTACAACTTGGTATCAAAGCATAGGCTTAGGAAAATTAAAAGAAATTTAAAATTTAAAATGATTTTGAAAACATAATCCTATGGAATTAGGGAAAAGATCAGGGTATGGGACAACACTATAGTAACGTACTTGTATTTGCTATATATAAATGTATGCGTTATCTCCATTCTACCATCTCTCTTAAGCTATTCTTTTGTATCTTACAAAGACTCATATGAAGATTTTATGGATGTAAGATCTGGATGCTAGTAGTGGAAGAGTTAACATTGGTGGGTGAAGCACCACAACCAATGGGAATGCGAGACCAATTACTAGGAGGAATTTAGGTGCTGCACAAGCTGTTAATGTGGGTGTTGGAATACCGGAGGTCGATATGGAAGCAGTGCATTAGTTTTTTTGTTAACATGATGCAAGTATGATTGCTATGGGGTTTACTGGAGGAAATGGTAAAGGAGGAAATCGAGGAGCTCTAGTTGTTAATAACCATGTTGTATTGAGTAGAGATTTTGCAAGAATGGGAGGAAAACCGTTTATCGATACTGATGACGCAATTGAAGTGTAGAATTGGTTACTTTATTAGGATAGAATTTTTGTCGATTTGGGGCTCAAAGATGAGCAGAAATGTAGACTCGCTTCTAGACAATTACAGTGAGCAACACTATATTGATGAAACAATGTTACTGTTGGAGTCAATGAGGGGATCATGACTTGGGCTGAGTTTCGAAGGAGGTTTTAAGAAAGACATATATCAGATATTTCTATGTCTACTCTGCTTAGGAAGTTTTCTAAGTTGGAGCAAGGAGATATGACAGTACTTGAGTATGAAAACAGATTTGAGGAGCTAGCAAGGTGCGGATATGCTACGGTTGATACTGTTATTAAAAGGAATAAGAAGTTCATTCGCGGATTGAAGCCTGAGCTTGCTAAGGCCACATTGTCGCATAATAGAGATCCGTGCAATGTTGTTGTTGAGATGGCCTTAGAGCAGGAAGATATGCTTGCTTATCTTGAAGGAAACAAGGCAAAGGAGACTTAAGCAGGGAAGAACTGGAAAAGGAAGTTTTCCCACAAGATAGGAGCTTAGAAGTGAGGAGCTACTAAGAAGGGAAAGGCAGAAGTTTTCTGTTATAAGTGTGGTAAGAAATGACACTATCCTCATGACTGGCGTACTGGAGAAAGAAAGAAATTTGTTGAGAAGAAAGGAGTGTGGCGTTTCCGATCAAATTCCATACTAGAAGGACCATTGCAAGGAGCCAGCCAAGGATGGAAAACATAAGATGTTTGCATTGGAACTAGCTACCATGAGACCAACATCAGAGGAGAAAGGAAAAGCTATGTTGGGAATTATGCTTTTGATTCATTGTGTATCAGTTAGATTTCTATTTGATATGGTGCATCGCATACTTTTATATCTCATTGTTTGGTAGATAAACTTAACCTAGCATCTCATACCTAGTTACTTCCTTAAGGGTTGCAAATCTGATAGGAGGGTATGCAACCCTTGGGATGAAATGTGACCGGTTAGAATTTTAATTATTAGGTCATACATTTGTTTTCAGTTTGTATGTGTTTGATTTCGTTGGATTCGGAATTATTTTCATATGGATTGGTTAAGTAAATATAATGCTAGAGTATTTTGCCATGATAGGAAAATATCGCTTAGACACACTGACTGTCGTGATCGGATTGTATACCCTATAGAATGTCCTTATTTTGAGATTAACGCTTTGTTTGGTGTTGTGGAGACCGAAGACGAGTTAATTGATTTTTTGTTGTTAGAGAATTCGCGGATGCCTTCGAACCTGTAATAGGATTACCGTCGAAATGAGCTATTGAGTTTCAGATAGATTTAATGCTAGGAGCAGAATCAGTGAGTAGACCGCCAAGCAGAATGACACCCACCGGCATGAGGGAGCTAAATGTGCGGTTGGTGGATTTGGAAGGTAATAAATTTATCAGACCAAGCAGTTCGCCTTGGAAAGCAGTCCTAGTGTTTGCCAAGAAGCCGCTAGATTATTAAAGTTATGTATCCATTATCGTAAGTTGAATGATAAGATGTTAAAGAATCGATATCCGTTACCTAAAATTGACGATTTGTTCGATTAGTTGAGTGGAGCCAAAGTGTTTTTTCCCAAATGGATCTGGCAATAGGGTTGCATCAGCTTAGACTGGTAGAGGATAGTATTCCTTTGACGGTGTTTAGAAATAAAAATGGATCGTACGAATGGTTAGTAATGTCGTTCGAACTAACTAATGCGCCAGCAGTCTTCGTAGATTTGATGAACCGAGTTTTTTGAGAACACTTGGATAGGTTCGTGTTGGATTTCATTCATAATATTTTGATATACTCAAAAGGTGAAAGAGATCATGAAGCTCATCCTAGAGTGGTGCTTGAGATGTTGAGGCAACATCAACTAAAAGCAAAATTTTCGAAGTGTCATTTTTGAAAGAAGGAAATAAAGTTTCTTGGTCACGTAGTCTCAGCGAAAGGGTTGTTTGTAGATCCAACTAAGATCAAGGCAACGAATAATTGGAGGAAGCCTAAGATAGTGACTAAGACAAAGAGTTTTGTTGGATTAATTGGGTATTATTGGAGATTCATGAAGGATTTTTGTGGATAGCGGCGCCGATGACCAAGCTAATGCAAAAAGATGTGAAGTTCGTTTGGGCCGATAAGTGTGAGGAAGCATTCCAAAGATTGAAACACTTATTAACTAATGAACCTATGTTAGCTGTTCTAGAAGGGAATCATGATTTGGTAGTGTATACAAATGCATGTGGAACAAGGTTTTGAGCTATGTTAATGCAAAGAGGTTAAATGATTGTTATGCTTCTCGATAGCTAAGCCCCGTGAGCTTAGTATCCAACACACGATTTGGAAATAGCTGTGGTAATTTTGTAGTGAAGTTGTGGAGACATCACCTTATTGGAGAAAGATTCGAGCTATATACGGTTCATAAGTAGATGAAGCATTTATTCTCTTAAAAGGAGTTGAATATGAGACGGTAGAGGTGGTTATTTTTTTTTTGTCGCTTACGACTTTGGTATTGAGTACACACCAGGAAAAGGCAACAGGGTTGTAGATGAACTTAGCAGAAAATATTAGAATGCGGTACTGACAATGATGGTTGAGTGGAATGATTTGCACGCATTGACTACTTGTAGGATACAGTGGAGATCTTAAGCTAGATCTAGTAAGGAAACTGCTATGTTGTCATATTTAGATGTTCGACAGACGATGAACGAAAAGATTGCTTCTAACAGAAGGAGGACGCATCATTAGTTCAATGGATAAGAAATTTAAAGGATGGAATAGAGAATGGTGACTTGAATGATTTCGGCCTTGACCATAACGAATGGTTATGGAAGAAAGGAAGACCATGTGTTCCAAATGTGGGAACCATTAGGAAGGAAATTCTTAAAGAATGTCATCGTTCGAAGTTCACTATTCATCTGGGAGGAACTAAGATGTATTAGGATATGAAAAGAAGTTTCATCTGGGAAGGTACAAAGAGAGATGTAGGCATATGGGTGAAATAGTATATGAATTGCTAATAGGTAAAAGCTGAACATCAGAAACCTAGTAGGTTACTTTAGATTTTAGATGTTCCGGTTTGGAAATGAGATTCTATCTTAGTGGATTTTATAGACGGGCTGCCAAGGTCAAATAGATGAAATGAAAAGTATATAGGTTATAGTGGACAGGTTGACCAAGAGTGCCAATTTTATTCCACTTCAGCCAACCAGAACAACACTTGTTTCGGCTAAGTTGTTCATGAAGAATATAGTTAGACCGCATGAAATTCCTAGTAGTACAATTAGTGATAGAGATTCATTATTCACTAGCGAGTTCTAGTAGAGTTTATAGGAGAAATTGGGTACCAAGCTGAAGGTGAGTATCACTTACCATCTGCAGACGGATGGGCAATCAGAAAGAGTTAACAAAGTCTTAGAAGATTTGCTACGAATTTATATGCAAGATTTTTGCGGATCATGGGAAGACTATCTACACTAAGTTAAGTTTTCGTATAACAATAGTTATCAGACTAATATAGGGATGGTACTATTTGAAGCTTTGTATGGAAGGCCATGCAAATCTCCCGTTTGTTTTTTAGAGACCGAGGATAGGTTGGTTTTTGGTACGGATTTGGTTAGAGAAGCTGTAGAAAAGATTGTGTTCATTTGAGCTAGGATGAAGGCAGCTCGGTCTATGAAGAACGGCTATGCCTATAGAAGACAAAAAGACTTGTAATTCTCAGTTGGAGAATATGTTTTCGTCATGGTATCAATGATGAAGGTATAATCAGGTTTGGAAAATCAGGAAAATTGGTGTCGAGGTTCGTTGAACCATTTTCTATTGTAAAAAGGATTGGGAAAGTTGCATATAGAGTGGAGTTACCAAGTAGTTTAGCAGAAGTCCAAAATGTTTTTCATATTTCTCATTTATAGAAGTGCATTCGAGATCCAGAGACTAATATAGCATCGATTGTGGTAGATGACTTAGTAGTGGAACCGAATTTGACTATAGTAAGAAAACCAATTCATATAGTCACGAGAGATGAGAAGAGACTAAGGAACAAGACAGTCAGATTGGTTAAAGTCTAGAAGAGTGATGACAAGAGAGGCTGTACGTGGAAAGCTTGGATCAGGATTCTAGATACTTATCTTGACATGTTTCATCGTATGTTTTACCTTTACGATTAATTCTGATGAGTACCTTATCACAATTTCGAGGATGAATTTTTTTAAGGAAAGGGGTCTAGGATGACCCTAATTTTGACTAATATTATTTAGAACATTTAATTAGATAAATTAAATGAAATAATGTAAATGGTTAAGAGAATTGAGATTTGTAAAATCTTAAAGAAGTTGTGCCTGAGTAACCAATTAACAAAAGAGAATTAAAATGAAATTGGTAAGGGTAATAAGTTAAGGGCAAAATAGGAACATGTTATATCCCTATACCCTACATCCTTAATTCCATTTTCATTTTACAAACCTTCACAAAAAAAACTAGACTCAAGCTAGGCCGTCCACCATTAGAAGAAGATAAGGGAAGATAAGCAAGAATCAAAGGAAGAAGCTTAATCAAAATCAACTCAAGAGAAAATCTCAAACTCCTTAAAAACAAGCTAAGGTGAATAATAGATTACATCTCTTATTTATTATTTTCGGCTACTAGATTACATCCGAATATTTTTGCAATGATTATGCCACTTTTGAATGTTTAATATATATATATATATATGCTTTTGATGAATTTTTGTTGTTTCATGTGGATTTTATGATAAGTTTTGACTTAAAAAACCTATCCGTAAAGCGGTATGGTCTCACTTAATATCAGTAAACCGAGATTTAATAGTATTATTCATACCAGGCTTTATGTCTGACTTCGAGTGCTCAAAATTAATTTGACTAGGTTGAGAGTTAAGGATTTACAGGTTTTATTGTTGGAAGAATTACATGCAGGCGGCAAAGTTAGCTATTCTAGAGTTGTTATTTTTTGTTTCCGCTATGATGTATTAAGACTGTTATGTCTACTGGGTACTCTGATCATCAATGGGGGCATCTTAGTATGTCACTTTTGGCATAATTTGTAGTAAATATATTTGATTAACACTTAGGAAACGTTTGGGATTGCGTAATGGAATATGCAACATTATTTTGACATGTAATCGGTGAAGTAGACTTTGGAATCTATAATTTTGTTTCATATTCATATGCTTCTGATATTATAGATACTATTAACATTACCGTATTTTTTTCACCGAAAGTTAGTACTATAGATGAATACAACATTTGTAGCACTTAGCTTCAAGCCTCAAGATAGGGTATGTTACGTGGGGTCCATCGTTCTCTCATACGCTTCATTTAGTCTAGGAAGATATTCTGGCCCTATTTCAACACATGGGCTGCAGTTACACCGAAAAGGAGTTAGTTCAAGCATACCTGAATAAAGAATCCCTCTAAGCTTTAGTGGAAGCCCAGGAAATCTTGAGACTGGAGAGGGAATGAGAAGTAATTGCTGCCGCAAACCCCGCCAAAGCTATAGCTGGGCATTTTCCTTCAGGCCCTTATGAGTCATCTTCGCATCTTCTTGCCGATGAGGCGTTCATTTCTAATTCTTCCATAATTGGGTAGCCATTAAAGGAGGGCAGCGGCGAAGCCTTTAAACTTGGTGCACGAGCAGACCACCCGCAGTAGTAATTTTGATATCTCTCACATGCTTGAAGACTTCTAATTTTAGCCTGATGAAATTGCCGAGACAACCACAATTTATTCTGATATTATATGTCAACCCCCTCTTCCTTCCAAGTTACCTCTTCGTCATAGTGTTGGATCTGCCACCATTCTGACCTTATCAACCTTCGTCTCTACATCTACCTCACAGCCCGGTTTGCACTACGAGCAAATTGCAGCGCTACATGCTTTGGATGATCCCATTGTATCTCAAGAGGAACGTTTGGCAGCATCAGAAACACAGGAGCAGGTGGATGAAGTTAGCCAACCACATAAAGTAGAGGCCAAGCAGGCGTTGACCGAGATACAGATGATAACAGTGAAGAAGGAGAAGGTTAAAGTGCAAAAAAGCCGTCAAAGAGTTCTCACAGATCTCGCAAGCTAAATAGCGAAAGGGGGTCCACCAGTGGCCATGTTTCAGAGAGTGAGATCATCCAAGGAGGGGAGAAGCCTTTGAACTTGCCGATCAGAGGTGAAAAAGGTGACATAGGAAGCAATGACAAGAAGTCACAATTTGTCTTTTACTTTTTTGGTTGCCTTTTGTACAAGGGCAGGGTTTGCACTTTGTACTTCTTCTTGTTGTTGTAACACTGGTGTTTTTATTTTCCTATTCTTGGCCGATACTTTTTGGGCACGTGCCCCGCTGTTCATTGTTATACATGAAAAACAATATCAGTTGTAATGTCCCCCTACTTGGAGGCCCAACTAATGGCTAAGGATGCTGCAGTCATCCATAATTATTAATCATCGACGACCCAATACGGCGATGTTAGATACTTTAATACATAGAAACACATGAATATGGATAAATTTTAAACATTAAACAAATGCCACATTCCATTTCAAGATATTTTAAACTCATGACATAATCTCAGTACATAGCCACATTCAGACAAAATATACTTATTGCAAAATATGCCAAGAGCAACATATGAAGATGCCCCTTGGTCGATCAAAGTTTGTATTAAGACAAAAAATAATAATTTACCTTTACAACCAAACACAGAGGAAATAAAAGAAGTATATGTATCTAGCTTGCCTCCTGCACGCCTCTTAAAGCTTTATTCATCTAAAAAGAGAACCTGGAAATCCTAAACCTCAAACTACTCAAAATCAATTGACTTCCCGAGAGTCTAAGGGGAAAAGAAAAATTTCGAGTCAGACATAAAGGCAGGTGCGAATAATAATCTACCGTCTCAAACCATTCAGATATCGAGTAAGACAAAGCCGCGTAGTGGAACGGGTTTTCCCCTTATTATTACCCTTAAAAAAACGTTTACCAAACCACATATTGCGCTCCTGCATCAACATTGGTTAAAACATAGCAAATCAAAATATTATGATGATATGCATACTTAATTAAAACATTCTAGATTACCCATCCTCTATTAAATTGACAACCTACTATACTTATTGTTTCCAGGATCACTTTTACCCTTTTAGTTTTCCTAGGCTTACTAATAGCCTTTGTATAATGTATGGACTCCCATCCTTTTTCATAGTTTTCATGGGATAATTATGAACCTATTGGCCTATGCCAATATGCTTAATTGTTTCATGGGTTATCCATGAACCTATTGGTGACTCTTCTTACTTATCTTGGTTTTCACAGATTGACTAGGAACCTATTACCATATGTCAATATCTTAATCTAGATATAGTTTTCATGGGCGCAATACAAATCAGTTGTCACCTATCGATCACTCTTAAAATCATAGTTTTCATGGGATCACTATGAACCTATTGGTTACACCAATAACTTCCTAATCATAGTTTTCATAGGGTTACTATGAACCTGTCTCCTTGAAAACTTCTATGTTTAAGCATGCTATATTCTAGTCTTCCTGCCCTCCTGGATGAAATTCTACTCATTCAGGAGTTTAATCAATTTATATTCACTACTAGGTCGACATAGCTGGTTCTTCTACCTTTTATCCCCAAAAATGTAGTTATGGGTCCGTTATAATGTGAATATATTTATATTTGAAGAAGCAAACAATAATAACATAACAATACCGCTCCATTGGGCTTAATATCCTTGAAATCATTTTCTTATAAAATATGGTTACTCCTTTTAACCTATCATTTTATCAAGAAAAAACTACTTCAAATTTTCATACTTAAAATCATTTCAAAACTCCTTTACTTAGCAATGGTTTTTCTTTAAAATGAGACTGGGTTATTATTTTTGAAAAAATAAAGCTTTTGAACCCTTCGAAACTCAGCTTTCGACCTCACTGGATAACCTCCTTCGAAAGCATATAAATCTATTTTCAAGACATTAGGCCCCTGCCTTTCGAACACTTTAAAACTTCTCTATCGAAACCTTTGAATGTATTAATGTATTACTATTTATCTTTAGAAGCATAGCTTCAAAACCATTTGAAAGTACCTCTTTCGAAACCACTGGGTTTATATTTAAAATATTATTTGGGTCAAATGAATATGAACAAAAGTATCGCTTTCAAAATCATCTTTATCATATAAAAGTATTAGGGAAAACTTAATGGTGTCCGCGGCACTCCTACGAAAGCATAAGTCCTATGGGTAAAACACTTGAAGGTTAGCTTCGCAATCCAAAATCCCCTTCGAAAACTATAGGAAGTGGCTTAAATTTATAGAACAGAGATTACCTTTTGAAAGCATTGATATCTTCAATACCTTCGAAAGGCATAAGGTCATAGATGGGATTCGAATTGGTCGAAACTACCCATTTCGAAAGCTTTCATATGAAAACTAAGTAGCTCCATTGGAACCTACTATTTTAATCAAGGCGGCAACCCTCCTTCGAAAGCTTGTTTAAAATACCCTTTTGAAAGCATTTCTTTCGACTCCTTCGAAAGCTTTTAATAAAACAGGAAAGCACTTTTTTTAGAAAACAAAACAAAAGTATCGACCCCATCGGAAGCAATGTCATCGACACCCTACCATCCCCCTTTCTCTAGTCCACTACATAGGAAAAGAGTGATACCATATATATTGGTTTCGACTTCATTGGCTTCATCTTGGTGGGGTTCGACCTGATTGAAGGTGGAAGCTCTGGGTCAAAGGGGTGCTTTAGAAAATGGTGGAATCCACTTTTTCTAGGTAATGGCTATTTTTACCAAATAAAGTAATTCTTTGTAACAAAGTTTCCTACACATAAATTATTGATTATTGCCTTCAACTTTTCAAATTTTGATACAAATAATTGCCGCATATTTTCATATCTAAACCATGATTAATTTTAACAAATAAGCCCTTATGTTAAGCAAAACAATTAAATCATTTAGGTCCTTCTTTCAAAATAATTTAATTTCCATACTAAATTGCTTAGCACAAATCTCCAAAAATCACAGAAATTCACTTTTAATATGTTGTCTAACACATATAAGTTTTAGATCCAACTTCATCATATAATATAACCCAGATAACTATATTTTTCCTTTGAAAATTCATAATAAATTTCTCATAGCACGGAAAATGGTAAAAATTGAAACCCAACTCCAAAATCATGTTTCCCATAGCATAAAAATTCCTCGTGGCATTTTAAAATAATATCATATGATTTTACCCTTAAAAATGTGTTAGTCAATTTTAAACAAACTTGGTGGAGTCTATCATTTTATAAAATCAAGCATATCATCCAAAAATTGTTATGTTGGATTTAACCTCAAACCCGAAAATCAAATGATCAGATATAACAAAATAGAGATAGTTGTAATTACTATTCATCTTAGTTTAGATAAGGAATTTGATATTTGTTTGAGATTGATTCTCCTAGCTTGAATCCTAAGCTTTTACTTGAATTCTTCTTTTTCCACTTTCTCTTAATGGACGACTCCTTTAGATTTCTTTCATTTTTTAGTTGTGATAAAAATGAATGTGAATGGTATGGTAACATGAGTATAAGGGTAAGATGATATGGGGCGGCAATTTGCCCTAATACCCTTGGTTTATTAGTTAATAATTTACCATTTTTAAACCCATTCATTTTAATTAAGCGCGGCCTCTAAGTTTATTTACAAATCTCAATCCCCTTATCTCTCTTCTATTTACATTATTCTATTTAATTTATCTAACTAAATTTCCTGAATAATGTTATCAAAATTAGGGTGTTACAAGCTTCCCAGCTTAGAAAATTTCGTCGTCAAAATTCAGTAAGAACTAGGTACTAAACAAAGTAATCACCTGTAATGGCTCTTAACAACCATACTAGCCTACATGACTAGCAACTTATCTATATAAAACTAATATAGATATACCCTCAAGGTAGACCAGGATAAGTATCTCAAATCCTGTCCTCGGTCTCCTAAGTATAGTCCTTCTCGTTGCCGCTCCATTGAACTTTCACCAACCTAACTGTCTTGTTCCTAAATCTCTTCTCATCTCTTGCTATGACTTGAACTGGTTGCCTAACAGCAGTCAAATTAGGCTCTACTATCAAATTATTCGACCCTGTCGGAGGAATAGCAGTCTTTGGATCATGCATATACTTGCGGAGATGAGACACGTGGAATACATTTTGGACAGCTGCCATATTTCTCGGCAACTCTACTGTATATGCGGGCTTTCCAATCCTTTCTAAAACTAAAAATGAACCAACATATCTTGGGACCAGTTTCATCGACTTTTCGAACCATACCACTCCCTTTATCAGTGAAACTTTAATGAAAACACTGTCTCCAACTAAGAACTCTAAATCTTTATGCTTCTTATCTGCGTGACTTTTCTATCTGGATTGGGCTTCCTTTATCCGCTCTCGTGTTAGCTCAATCTTTTCTGATGTCTCTCTAACCATATTTGGACCAAAGAATAACGTGTCTCCAGTTTCCAACTAGCATGTTGACGACTTGTATGGCCTTCTATACAAAGCTTCAAAAGGCACCGTTCCTATACTAATCTGATAACTATTATTATAGGAAAACTCTATCAAATGTAGGTGATCCTCCCAAGATCCACCATAGCCCAATACATAAACTCACAATAAATCCTCAAGTACTTTATTGTCTCTTTCTGCCCATCCGCCTTTGGGTGATATTCTACACTCATCTTGAGCTTGGTACCTAATACCTCTTATAGACTTTTCCAAAATTCGCTAGTGAATAATGCATCTCTTTCACTGACTATGCGACTAGGAATCCCATGAAGTCTAACTCTGTTGTTCATGAACAACTTCGCCAAAATAGGTGCCATCCTGGTTGACTTTACTGGAATGAAATAGGCACTTTTGGTCAACCTGTCGACTATGGCCCATATGCTTTCATCCCCCCTATTTGACCTTGGCAACCCATCTATAAAATTCATGAATATCGAATCCCATTTCAATACTGGAATCTTTAAGGGTTGAAACAAACCACTCTGCTTCTGATGTTCGGCCTTCACTTATTGATAGCTTGCGCATTGCCCAACCCACAAGCCAACATCCCTCTTCATGCCTTCCTAATAGAAGCTTCTCTTCATATCCTGATACATCTTGGTTCCACCAGGATGAATCATAAACTTGAATCGATGACATTCTTCAAGAACTTCTCTTCTTAAGTTCTCTACATTTGGAACACATAATCGCCCCTTCTTTCTCAACCTTCCTTTTTGATCTATTCCGAAATCTTTTGATCATCGATCTCTGATCCTAACTCAAACCTTCTAATACTCTCAGCTAATACTAAATCCGCTTTCTATTTAGAAGCAATCCTTTCGTTCAGTACAGGTCGAACTTATAAACAAGAAAACATGGCAGTACCCTGACTATAACTAGTAGTTGATCTTAACTGCACACTACAAGTAGTCATAGCTTCTAATTCCTACCATTCTACCAACATAGCTAGCATCACATTTTGATATCTTTTTCTAAGAGCATCTACTACTTCATTTCCTTTCCCAGAGGTATACTTTATACCACAATCATAAGCAGCCAAAAACTCCAACCACTTCTGTTGTCTCATATTCAACTCCTTCTGAGAGAATAAGTATCTTAAATACTTATGACCGGTATAAAGCTCAAACCTCTCCCCTAAGAGATAATGTCTCCAAATCATCAATGCAAAGATCACCACAGGCAATTCCAAGTCTTGAGTATGATATCTCACTTCATATGGTCTAAGTTGTCATGAAGCATAGGCAATCAATTTATTCTTCTACAATAACACAACCCCTAATTCAGTCGTACATGCATCAGTATATGCCAACCCTTGGTTTCCATCTGGAACTACTAATAGTGGAGCATTGGTAAACAAATGCTTTAACTTAAGGAACCCTTCCTCACATTTGTTGGACCAAATGAAATTCACATCCTTCCTAGTCAACTTAGTCAAATGTGCTGCTATCCATGAGAAATCTTTAATGACTCTGCGATAATAGCCAACTAGTCCATGAAAACTCTTAATCTCAGCTACTATCTTTGGTCTCTTCTAATTATTGACAGCTTCAATCTTAACTGGATCGACTAACAAGCCATCCTCTGAAACCTCATGACCAAGAAGCTTAACCTCTTTCTTTTAAAAATGGCACTTGGAAATTCGCTTTCAGCTGATGCTGCCTTAGCGTCTTAAGCACTACTCTAAGATGATCGTCATGCTCTCTTTCATCTTTCAAGTACACTAAAATTTCATCTATGAATACCAATACAAACCTATACAAGTGCTCTCGAAAAACTCGGTTCATTAAATCTATGAAGAAAGCAGGTGCATTCGTTAACCCAAATGGCATCACTAACCAATCATACGAATCATACCTAGTTCAAAATGTTGTCAAAGGAATGGTGTCCTCTACCATCCTTAACTAATGGAATCCTGTTGCCAAATCCAATTGAGAAAACACTCTAGCTCCACTCAACTGATCATACAGATCATCTATTCTCGGCAGAGGATACCTATTTTATATCGATCTTTCATTCAACTTAGATAGTCGGTGCACATCCTTAACGACCTATCTAGTTTCTTTATGAACACTGCGGCCGCTTCCTAAGACGAATTGCTTGACCTAATAAAATTCCTTCCTTCTAGATCCATTAGCTCCACCTTCAATTCCTTCATCATAGTCGGTGTCATCCTGTTAGGTATTCTACTGATAGGTTCACCTCCTGGTAAAAGAACTATCCAAAAATCAGCAACTCGTTTCAGTGGTAATCCTGTAACCGGACAAAGACATCTGCAAATTCTCTTGCTACTCGAACCTGACATAACTCTTCTCCCACTTACGTAGCACTTAAAAAAGCATAAGCAACTGGAATTCTACATTGAGAAGATGATTCTGTTATGACTGTCATTCTCAATGATATTTTCCATTCTAGAAAAATATCATAACCTCAAACTTACCAAACCAATCCATACCCAAAATGATCCTGAAATCTACGAAATAAAAACATTCAAATTGCATGCAAACATATGACCTAACTAACCATGTTCTAACTCGTCAAATCTCAACCCTAGAATTGCATACGTCCCTACTAGATTCATAACCCTTAAGAAAGTAACAGGGCATGTGGGTTCTATGCATAACGTATTGACCAAATATAGTGATACGAATAATGTGATGCACCGGTATCGAATAGTACCCTAACTGGTGTACTTTAAATCAAAAGCATACCTTCCATCACTATATTCCGACTACAGCTGGCCTAGAAGAAAATGGTGGTCAAATAACAAAAATCTTTGCTCTATCCGCCTTAATTGGCTCTGGACACTGATTTTTATAATGCCTAACTTGGTTGTATTTGAAGCATTTCACATTCTTCTTTTCTACAGATTTCTTCCCCTTGCCCGATCGGCACTCATGAGCATAATAACCCTTCTTGTCACACTTGAAGCACACTAAATCAACCTTTACCTTCTTGCCAGTATCACCTTTCTGGGCTTCTTTCTTCTTAAAGAACTTCCTCTTCTTTCTCTGAGGACCTTGGGATTCAACTAGCTTCTCTCTAACACAAACATCAAGCATCACTTCATGGCGAATGGCCATCTCCTCAACCACATTGAAAGGATCACAGATATGTGCCAGGGTCACCCTAACAAGCTTGGGCCTCAATCCCCGAATGAACCTCCCGTTCCTTTTGTTGTTAGTGTCTATAGTGGCATATCCATTTCGAGACAGCTCATTAAACTTAGCAGCATACTCGATTACTAGGTCGACCTAGCTGGTTCTTCTGCCCTTTATCCCCAAAATGCAGTTATAGGTCCATTATAATTTGAATATATTTATATTTAAAGAATAAAACAATTACCACTCCTGTGGGTTTTATATCCTTAAAATCATTTTCTTATAAAATATGGTTAGTCCCTTTAACTTATCATTTTATCAAGGAAAATTTTCTTTAAATTTTCGTACTTAAAATCATTTCAAAACTCCTTTATATAGCCATGGGTTTTCTTTAAAACGAGATTGGGTTATTCTTTTTGAAAAACTAAAGCTTTCGAACCCTTCGAAACTCAACTTTCGACCTTACTGGATAACCTCCTTCGGAAGCATATAAATCTATTTTCAAAACATTAGGCCTCGCCTTCCGAACACTTCAAAACTTCTCTGTCGAAACCTTTCGAATGTATTAAAGTATTACTATCTATCTTTTGAAGCATAGCTTCGAATCCATTTGAAAGTCCATCTTTTGAAATCATTGGGTTTATATTTAAAATATCACTTGGGTCAAGCGAATATAAATGATATTTTTGAAATCGTTCTTTATCATATAAAAGTATTCGGGAAAACTTGATGGTGTCGGCACCACTCCTTCGAAAGCATAAGCCTTATGGGTAAAACACTTGAAGGTTGGCTTCGAAACCCCTTTCGAAACCATTGCCTTCGAAACCCCTAACCCCCTTCGAAAACTACAGGAAGTAGCTTACATTTGTAAAACAAAGATAACCTTCTAAAAGCAATGATATCTTCAATACGTTCAAAAGGCATAAGGTTATAGAAGTGTTTCAACTGGGTCAAAACTACCACTTCTGAAAGCTTTAATTTGAAAACTAAGTAGCTCCTTCGGAAGCGACTACTTTAATCAAGGCGGCAACCATCCTTCGAAAGCTTGTTTAAAATACCCTTTTCAAAGAAAAATTTTCAAGTCCTTCGAAAGCTTTTAATAAAACAAACAAGCGATTTTATTTAGAAGACAAAACAAAGGTATCGATCCTACCGAAAACAATGCCATCGACACTCCATCTTCCGCCTTTCTCCAATTTACTACGTGCCAATAGAGTGATACCATGTGTATTGGTTTCACCCTCATGTGTATCGTCCTGGTGGGTTTTGACCTGAACGAAGGCAGAAGCTCTGGGTCGAAAGGGTGCTTCTGAAAGAAGAGGAATCCACTTTTTCTAGGTAAAGGCTATTTTTACCAAATAAAGAAATTTCTTTGTAACAAACTTGCCTACATGTGAACTACTGATTGGTTGCCTTAAACTTTTCAAATTTTGATACACATAATTGCTGCATATTTTCGTTTCTAAACATGATTAATTTTAACAAACAATTCCTTCCATTAAGGAAAACAAGTAAATCATTTAGGTCGTCCTTTCAAAGTAATTTAATTTCCACATTAAATCACTTATCAAAAATCCCCAAAAAACTCATAAGTTCACATTTAATATGTTATCCAACATATATAAATTTCAGACCCAAATTTATCATATAATATCCTAAATAAATTTCTAAACCTACTTAACTATATAGTCCTCTGGAATTCATATATATTTCCCATACCTTGGAAATTTGTAGAAATTGAAACCCAACTCCAAAATCATATTTCTCATAACATAAAATTCTATATGGCATCTTAAAATCATATCTTATGGTTTTACCCTTAAAACCATGTTAACCAATTTCAAACAAACTTGTTTGAATCCATATTTTAATAAAATCAAGCATATCATCCAAAAATCGTTATATTTGATTTAATCTCAAACCCGAAAACCAAATGATCAGATATTACAAAATAGAGATAGTTGTAATTATTATTCACCTTTATTTGGTAAAGGAATTTGAGATTTGTTTCAGATTGATTCTCCTAGCGTGAATCCTAAACTTTTGCTTGAATTCTTCTTCTTCCTCTTTCTCTCAATGGCCGCCTTCTTTAGCTTTCTTTCGTTTTTTTTAATTGTGGTAAAAATGAACGTAAATGGTACGGTAATGTGAGTATAAGGGTAAGATAATATAGGGTGGCAATTTAACCTAATGCCCTTGTTTTTATTACTTAACAATTTACCATTTTTAAACCTATTCATTATAATTAAGCACATCCTCTAAGTTTATTTACAAATATCAATCCCCGTATCACTCTTCTATTTACATTATTCTATTTAATTTACCTAATTAAATCTCCTAAATAATGTTATCAAACTTAGGGGTGTTACATCAGTAATAGAATGTTGAAATTCTTATGTAACTTCACTTGTCTACTTATTTATGTTCCGTGCAGTGTTGCTTTTTTATGCAACTCTTTTTTGTTCATCGTTGTTTTATTTAGTCTCGTAATCACTACCAATATTCTTTGTTTGGAGTTACAGAACTATAAATGTATTCGTTGCGTTATTTAAATGTTAGTGTGTGCCCTAGAGTTCATGGGATTGTTTACTTCAAATACTTGATACGAGACTAGGTTCCACTAGAAGCCTTCCAGATGTCCCCAGTCAGATCTATACCGCAACTCCTATCTTTGGGAACTTCTAGCATGAGATATCCATGAATCTTGTTAGAGGCCTCATGGAGAGCAGTTTATGCACTCAATTGATTTACGTACTTAAGTGAACGGGACGCCGAAGCAATACCGGTTACTTGATTTCTTGTTAAGTGATTAAGTTGTGACGCTGATAGCCAGGCTATCATGATATGTATCGCTCCTTGTAGTGCTATTTTGTTGGCTCCAGGGGTGTTAAATGATTTTTGAAATATAAGGGTTCATCATTTATGGATGAATTTTTGCTGAGCCAGGTTGTAGCGTGTGCCTTACGTAATGCGCATGGTGGGATCGTGGCTTGCTTGGTCGTAGTTTTGCGAACCTTGAAGCAATGCATGGCTTATGAGATGCATAGTTTAGGTAATAATGTTTGCTTGAATGTGGTTCCATAATCCAAGAGTCGGTTTGCAACATACCAAGTGCACAGCTTTAATTTGGGCCTTCCCAGTGTCGTCGAAGCAACATCGGTTCTTAGAGGATCGAGATTCGTCGATCCAATGGTTTGAGTTGAGACGACGGGTAGATGGGGCATACTTGAGCATGATCCCACTATCTTGAGTAGCTATTGGATGGTCTTGATTCGATTTGACCCCATCAACTTGGTGGGTAACTTTTGTGCATATATTTTTATCGGTTCAAAACGCAAAGCAATTCATTAGTAAATCTTGGGTAAGTTTTGCCTATTCATAATGCGTTCGGTATTCTAAGATGGCTTATTTGCAGGAAATAGGAAATACATAAGATAGTATTAGATAAAGTAACGACGCAACGATTTGCTTTTCCAAGCTCGAGGAATTTGGGTTCCATGAATAGTTGTTAGCTTTAACGTGCTATCCCTTAGCTTTTGGCCGATCACGAAGGGCCCTTCCCAGTTCGGTTTGAATGTTCCTAGAATATGGTAGATCTGCTCGTGGACAACGTCTCCTACTTCAAAAGTACGGTTACAGATCTTGGAGTTGAAAAATCACGTGACCCTTTTTTGGTGAGTAGCAAGCACTAATTTGGCTTCTTCCCTCTTCTCATTGACCATACCGAGGGACTCGAGTAGGGGCGACTCATTCTTCCTTTGATTGAAATTTTCCTTCGATAAGAGGGGACTTCTAGCTCGATTGAGATCATTGCTTTTGATCTATATACCAGGACAAACAAAGAGTACCCGATTGTAGATTTGTATGTTGTCGTATAAGCTCATAAAGCGAGTGGAAGTTCATTAAACCAATTTCCTTTAGATTTAGTTAGGTTCTTTTTGATGGTGGACATAATAATCTTGTTCACTGCCTCCACTTGCCCATTTACCTGTGGATGTACAACAGCGGAAAAGCTTTTCTCGATTTGGAAGTGCTTGCAAATGTCTTTGAACTCAATGATTTCGAATTGAGTCCCATTGAATGTGATGATTCTTTATGGAACTCCAATCCTACAAAGAATGTTTTTAGTGACAAATTTAATAACTTTCTTTATGGTGATAGTAGCAAGCGATTATGCTACGGCCTATTTGGTGAAGCATTCAACAACAATGATGGCATATTTGGCTCCTCCTTTGGCTATTGGTAATATACTAATCAAATCGATTCTCCAGATTGCGAATGGCCATGAGCTGATCATCAACATTTTCTCTGTTGATGGAATTCTTTTGATCTTGCCGAATATTTGGCATTGGTCGTACTGTTGGCATAATTAGTTGCATTGAGGTTTACTGTTGGCCAAAAATAACCATATTGAAGGATTTCCTTTGCAAAGGTTTACTCGCCGGTGTAATCTCTGAAGTTGCCTTCATGAACTCCCCTAAGGATTCTTTAAGCTTCACCGTTGGTCACACACTCGAGCAAGGGGGTAGAGAATCCCCTTAAGTAGAGTATCCATCCTCTACTACGAACCATGATGCCTTTCAAAGAACCTTTTTATTTGATTCTGAACCAAGTGAAGTGTTCCTCTGAGTAGGCAATACATGATCTTCGGTTGTTTCAAAAATGTAGTGGATATCCATTTCGCCTACGCTTGGTGTAGTTAGCGTTTCAACCGGGATCTGTCTCAACAACTGAGCTTCTCTAGAACTAGCGAGTTTGGCTAGATAGTCAGCTTTCATGTTTTATTCCCTCAAGATAGGAGTTATGTTGTAATGCTTGAAGTCATTCAGTAATTCCTGCAGTTTAGATAGATATGGGGTGATGTTCTCACCCCGGGGTTGAAATTCTCCTTTCGCTTGAAAGACGACTAGTTGAGAGTTGATATAGATGTGAATGGACTTTATCTCGAGTACCTTCACAACTTTCTTAAGGCTATCAATGCTTCATACTCTGCTTCATTATTTGTTGCAGGGAATTCCAAGCATAAGGCATAATATACAGATCATTCTTCAGGAGTTTCGAGGATGGCTCCTGCCCTCGAGAAGAAGTTGTTAGATACTCCATCGACAAACATCTTCCAATATGTCTCCACTTTTGAGTAACTTCTTCTTCCTTATCTCATATTGTAAACTCGGCAATGAAGTCTGCCAATGCTTGCCCGTTGATCATCCTTTGAGGATGGTAAGTGATTTCATATTGACTTAACTCGATGTTCCATTTGATAAGCCATCCAGAGGTCTCGGGGTGGTACAACACTTGCTTCTAGAGTTGATCTATTAGTATTTTGATCGGGTGTGCCTGGATGTATGGCCGTAACTTTCTAAGTGCAACCAAGAGGCAATATGCTAGTTTTTCCAATTTTGGATTGTTCTTCTCGGCTCTAATAAATCATTTACTGATGTAATACATGGTTTGTTGGACCTTAGCTTCTTTTAATATGGGTGCAATACTCAATGCATTGGACGAGACTGGTAAGTAAATTAACAAGTCTTCCCCATCTACTGACTTGGATAGAATTGGCAGAATCTCCATATACCGCAGCAGTTCTTTAAAAGCAGTCTGACAAGAAAGACTCCATCTGAAGTCCTTCTTTCACTTCTTTAGTGCGTCGAAGAATGGTATACATTTGCTGGTTGCTTTTGAGATGAATCGGCTTAGTGCTGCAACTTTCCTATTCGATTTTTGTAACACTTTCTTATTCTTTGGGGCCTCAATTTCTCGTAAAGCGGTAATTTGTCCAGGATTTGCTTTGATGCCTTAGGCATTTGTAGGAAATACCAAGAACTTTCCAATGGCTGGCCTGAAGTGACATTTAAGTGGATTGAGTTTCATTCTATAATTGCGGATTATTTCAAACATTTTGAGCGAGGTTGTTAAATTGATTTGTAGCTATGCACGATTTAACCAACATATCATCTACATAGATTTCCACATTCTTCATGATCTGATGCTCGAACATGGCATTTACTTATCATTGGTATGTTGCCCCAGCATTCTTTAAATTGATCAACATCACTTTGTAGCAATATAATCCCGTATCGGTAATGAAACTGGTGTTTTCTCGATCAGGTTCGTGCATTATCATCAAGTGTACCTCTAGTAGGCGTCCGTAAATGATAGCAATCTGTGTCTAGCTATCCCATCCATAAGCTGGTCGTTTTGGGTAGAGGAAAGCAAGCTTTGTTTAGGTCTGATACCCATTTGGCATAGGTGCATCATGGATAAAGCATTCACCATAGGCTTATCCACTTCTTCTCCCAGCCATTTGGACCATTCGGGTCCTGGGCTGCGTCTCTTCTACATCACTGGTGTATACATGGGACCAATATTAAGTGCACGACATGCAATTTTCGATGAGATCCCACACATATTTGAATGTGTCCAAGTGAATACGTCCTGGCTGGTATGAAAAAATCTGATTAGTTCATGTAAATTTGGTTTCCAAGATGTGACCCAATTCAAGACCCAAGTTAGGTCATCCATATCGAATGGGATAGGCACCATCAAATCCGCAGGTGTAAGGACATGAAATTTGAATGTGTCCAAGCGAATATGTCCTGGTTGACACGAAGAAATATGATTAGTTCTTATCAATCTGGTTTCCAAGATGTGATTAAATTCAAGACCCGAGTTGGGTCATCCATATCGAATGGGACAAACACCATCAATTCTACAGGTGCCGCCCGATCCTCCCCTAAACTATTCTTCATAAGGTCCAAAGCCTTGTTGGGCCAGCTATGGTCCCCAAGCCAGAGGCGGCTGCATAGTTGTTATTTGGTAGATTCACGAATGTATAGAGCAATCCCTACATTCTTCCCTTTTTCCTTTCTTTTAAACTAACATAGTTCGGCGATGTAGCATTCTCTAGCAGCATTTTGGTCCCCTTTGTTCACCCTAACTCCATTCTCTGTTGGAAATTTCATGGTTAGATACCATTAAAATAAAGCAATCCTAAAATTTACCAAAGCAAGTCACCTAAGAAAGCATTGAAGACTGGTATTTTATCTACAATCACAAAGGTCTGGATAACGATGACTCTTTGATCGCCATCTCCAAGTTATACGGATAAATTAATAATTACAACAAGTTTCTTAGGCTTACTGGTGAATCTCTGAATCTTCGTTTAGCAAGCAGATATGTCTTTCATGCTGATCTTTATCTGATCAAATGTCTGTCTGAATAGGGTATTCATTGAGCTGCCACTATCCACCAATACTAATCGAAACATGGCTGATCTGATTCCTACCAGCATGACCATAGGGTCGAGGGCCAGAGTTTATTCCTTCAGTGTCTCGATCATAGAATACTATATCATCGTTCAAGGTTCTCTGCTACTTTGAAGGAGCTCCGTTTTCAACTGCAAAGCATGAAACTTTTGTAGCATGTCTTAACGAGCTTACATATCGCCCAATATCTCCCCAACTCTTCAGCACTTGGATGAGGTCCCGCAATTATCATTTCGAAGATGAGTCGCTGGTCGGTGCGTCTGGATCCCTCTTCGCTAGTTCCAGCTTGGTTCCCTCGGTCATTAGGAGCTTGGGGTGTTGTAGGCTGTTCAGGTTTTTGTGGATTCCTTACATAATGCTGAAGCTTGTTCTCCCGAATTAGCTCTTCAACCTGGTTCTTCATGTGTTGACATTTGTGTTATGACCGTGGTTTCATGAAAGCGACGGTACTTTCTCGAATGCCTCTACTATTCGGTCACTTTATTTTTAGACGGCTTATTGTACTCCTCCATCCCATGTGTTCCAAGGTAGATGTTTTATAAAGTATCATTAAGTAGGGTATAGCCTTCGGGCCTCAAGCCTTTAAGTCGCTTATTACCTCCGTTTATCTTATTGGAATTTCGGTTCTTCCTTCTCTTGTTTCCTATGTGTTCCATGTAGTGATCCTGGAGGTATTTGTATATTGATTAACTACCATACCATTCTGGCCTGCACTAGTTGGTTGTAGGTTAGCATGCTTTCCATCTAGCTCCTCCGCTTCTTCCAATCTCAAGTACTGGGCTTCCTTTCGGTTAAAGTTCTTCCCAATTGTTGGTTGTTTATTCTGATCAATTTTCCAAACTCAATGTCAGGATATATAGCGTAGACTAGGGCCATAAAAACCATATTTTCTTTGGGTTACTTACTTCAGTTATCGCAATGTTGAACCGACTTATGAGAGATTTCAAAGATTCATCTCTTTCCAGGAATATGCTAGATAAGGACATCACCTCTTGTGGTTTTGCCTTGCGAACCCTAAATTGACAAGGGATTTTTTTTGCTTATTGAAAGTGGAGATCGATTTTGGTGGGAGCCTACCGAACCACATGGAAGCAACTCCCTTCATAGAGATTGAAAAACATCTACATGGAATAACATTTGAAGCATTCACTCCGTCCATGTACCTACTTCATTATACAAGTGAGTTTTTGGTTCTCTAGTTCCATCATAAGACAGAAAAGTCAGCATAGTGAACCTTTTGGGATACCTTTCATTTAGAATGTCAACAGTGAAGGGAGTCGAGCATGGAGCGGATCCCCATTCGTCATCTCTCCTATCCTTACTTTCGTCCATCAAGCACTTGATCATATCCATGATATATCTATTTTATGTTTGGTAGTCCGCAGATTGGCTACCAGTGACTACACCAAGTGGTTGATCTTACAAACGATCTTAGTGCTAAATCCTAAGCTCTTCAGTCTTTAGGAGAGCCACTCCCTCAGAAGATCCATTGGCTTGTGTTTGTTCGGGTATAGGTAGTTTGGACCTCCCTGCCGGTATTGAGTGCATTAGTGTTTTCTTCCAACTCATCGTCATCAAGTTGCTCACCATCTTCAGTGTCGAAGAGATCCGCTACTATATCTTCTTATGGGACTTTCATCCCTAGATTCAGGTTCATGGTGGGATGCTTTGCTGTTGATGGAGTGATTGCATTTCCTTCTATAGTGATTCATGTAGCTCCACCCACTACTCCTTTCTACTTTTGCCTTCTGTTTCTTCTACTTAGGTCAGAGATGAAAGCATTTTTCTATTCTGTGGCCGCTATAGGTCCTGGAATGTGTTACACTAAAAATCAACCTTCCACCTATGATGAAAGGTCTTTCAAAAAAAGCTAAGGAAAAGGAGCACAGTCCAAACTTTTTGAAGGAGTCGAAGGGATGCCGTCATCAGAATTCATTAGCATTAAACTTTTTAAGGAGCGGAAAGGTTCCATCTACAGTATCCAAAGTGTTCCTACCTTTCGAAGGGGATGAAGAAGTCAAAGAAATCGTGAGCAACTACATAGTGACCTTTTCGAAAGCATAACAAGTGTTTCGAAACGGTTGAAGCACATCCAGGATACCTTTCGACATTATCGAAAGGTTTATAAAGAAAGCAACACTCTCAAGCCATTAAAGAAGAAAGACAACCTTTCGACAACATTGAAGGAAAGCACACCTCTCGACAACAATCAAGTGAAGAGCAACCTTCCGACAAGGTTGAAGGGTTCACGATAATTAGATGAGAAGCAACCTTTCGACAAGGTCGAAGGGTTTACAACAACCAAGGGAAAAGCAACCTTCCAATAAGGAAAAAGGGTTCACAGCAGCACAAAGAAGGAAAACTTTTCAACAAAGTCGAAAGGTTCATGAAGGCATAAAAAAGAAAATATTTCGAAAAATTCAATATATCCGTGATAACAGATGAAAGACAAATCTTTCGAGTCGAAAGGTTCATAGCTGCATGAAGAGGGGCATCTTCCGACCCAGTTGAAAGCTTGGAGTCGAAAGGTGGGTCACCTGCATCTATAAATAAAACCCAATGGGTCCTGTTTAGGGAATCCGGATTCTCTCATTCTAATCTTGTACTTTTTAAATAAAAACATTGTAGCACTAATTGGGTACTAATTTGGGAATTAAATAAAATAGAGTTTTGCATGGATAAAGAGGGATGTCTTATGATCTATTAACTACTTTACTGTTTGAATATACTTTTGTTGGATTAACTTCTAATTTAAGGTTCAATAACACCGAAAGGTTCTTATCGACAAAGTCGACAACACTGCTATTACAAGTAACAACTACAACCTTTTGAAGCCCTTAGCCCTACAGTCGAAACCTTTCGACAAGGTTGATAATACATCTGGCCAAAACATCATTAATAACCTTCCAAAATGATTAGCTTTAAGGCCTAAACCTTTCGGCAAGGTCAAAAGTGCTTGTGCTATAAGAATACTAGTAACCTTTCAGGATTATAATCCAAGTGGTCTAACCTTTCGACTAGGTCAAAATCTGCTCTTTAAGTATAGATCCCTGGATTTAAATGGTCTAATCTAAAGAGATATCATTCCCATACCCTTCGACAAGGATCAAATCTACTTCACATAAGTGACTTCGCCTTTCGACAAGGTCGAAAGCTTCTATATATATCTTCCAAGGAACTTGATATTCTACCTAATCCCATAAAGAACTATCATCCTAACCTTTCGACAGGATAAGTATTTTCCTTTTGAGGATAAATTCAACGAGCTTCATCCGAATCAAAGAGGAAAATTTAGAGACCTTGTGCAAGTTCAACCAATACAAAAAGGTTGCTTAATCAAAAGGCTAAATCTTTCGACGACGTCGAAAGGTCCAATCCAATAATCAACAATAAACAAGGTAAGATTTCAAGGAAGATCATGAGGGTATCATGCCCTACATTTCAAACGAGTCAATCCATTCTACTTGGAATAACTTTATGGCGTTGACAAGAAATCTTGTTAACATTTTTGGCGCTATAATGTGGGCTCGAACATCTGACCTGGTTAACCCCCTAACATTACTATTCTCCAACCTCCCTTGGGTAAATCTTACATAAAGTCTATCTACTGTGGTTTGATCATGGTCAGAGGATTTAAAAGATCTAAACAAGGATCTTTTGAACCATACTTGACAAGGTTCTCCTAAGCAGACATCAAAGCTCCAATCAAGATGAAGAGCAAAGACTAAGGCTCGAAGCCTTAAGGATTACAAACAAAAAGAAAGCAGAATCTTACGACCCTGAAAAAAAGAGCCTAAATCCCTTTCATGTTGGCCCTACCCCAGTCTTTGCACTTGGAAGGAGAACAAATGGAAGCGATGGTATCTTTAATCAAATGAGAAGAACAATTCAACATTATGCTAAGGGCACAATCTTTGAGGAAGAGAGAATGAATGATTACAATGCCTTTGCACACAAATGGAAACCAACTGCATTGAGAACACTTCCTCTATCCACGTCCAAGAGGGCCATGGTTGAGCACTAAACAAGCCCTTAATAGCGCTGCATAAGGGCCTGGTTAAGGCACCTCCTGAGGGAGGATGGAGTAAGCCTCTATCCATGCCTAAGATGGCTAGGGTAGAACATCGAACAAGCCATTAACTGCGTTGCAAAAAGGGCCAGATTAAGGCACATCCTGGAGGGAGGACAGAGTAAGCCTCTATTCATACCTAAGATCGTTAGGGTAGAGCACCGAACAAGCCTATATCCGTGCCGCAAAAGGGCCAGGGTATGGCGCCTCCTAGAGGGAGGTCAAGTAAGTCCTTGGCTCCAGCCCCTAAGATGAGCTAACCAAAGAGCACCAGACAATTGACTAAGATGTCTAGGCCCAAGAAGAGGCCCAATAAAAAAAGAACTAAAATGTCCAAGCCTAATTGAGGCTCATTCAATAATGGACTAAGATGTCCAGGCCCAAGAAGAGGTCCAATCAAAAAAGGACAAAGATGTCCTAGCCCAAATAAGGCTCAAGCCATACTGAACTAAGATGTTCAAGCTCAAGCATATTCAATCACAGATCGAGATGTCCTAGCTCAAGAGGCAGCCGATAAAATTACTTCTATACATATTTAAAACCTAGAGGGTTCATGAACGTCTAAGAAGATGAAAACAGAGGAGTAGAATGGAACTCCACTTTCTATTACCCGAATCTGTGTTTCGGGACTTTCTTGATATCATCTATTAATGCCTAAATCTAGGTTTCGGGATATTCATCCCAAAGCGTCAATATATAATACTTGAATCAAGGTTTTGAGTCTCTATTAACCATTGATTATCTTGACATACCCGAATTTGGGTTTCAGGATTTTTGTTTCTAAACATCGGCCATCAATACCTGAATTAGAGTTTCGGGTCTTTCATATAAAAGATTTCATCATCTAACACCCGAATCTGGGTTTCAAGTTATTATAAACATCCAACTTATTATACCAGAATGTAGGTGTCAAAGACTGTTATTTGTTTAAAATTTAATTTGGGTATAAGATCTTCAGATTTCTATTCATCTCAAATGCCCGAATCTGGGCCAAAGAATATTATTAAAAAGATCGCTATTAAGAGCCTCCAAATGGGAACTTTAGGCTTCTAACTTTTAAAATTCCAATAATACTGAGGAATGGGTGAGAGAGTTACTACTTCAAAGTTTTAGACATAAACTCCTGAACTAGGTTCTTTATTGAATAAAAGTTATATCCCAATATTCGTGGCCTTGTGATAAGGCAGAATTTATTACCAACAAGTATTATGAATAGCGAAACAAATTAAAGAGGTAAAATTCCTAATCATTTGTCATCATGGTTAAAGATGATATCTTAAGGTTTTGAATAAATTACTTTTCGTACAATTGGCAGGATGATTTGCTAATCTTGACAAATGATATTCATAGACGAATATATCAATTTCAAGCTAATAATTAAAAATATTGTTTGTTATATATTTCTCATAGAAAGTGGGACGACAAAAGATTCTGCAAGCACAAAAGTCACTGAATGAGTAATTCAAAGACATATCAAAAGTGACACTACAAAAAAGGATCACAAATCGGATGATATTTACAAAATTTCTATAATTTACATAAGTTATGAAATTATTTACAATTAACAAAAATCATGTCAAAGATAGATTTACGTGGTTCAAATGCATAAATAAATTACAAATCTTGAGATGCTTTATTAATAGTCTCTGCCACTGAAGGATTACGACATGATTGATCGCTACGCAAAGAACCTCCTTTAGCTTCTTTTCTATTCTCCTTATTTGGTTTTCATCATCAAATGCCTCGATGTTGGTCTTTAAGGTGTGATTAAAAGATCTATTTGCAGCCCTAACTGTTTTATTTTCCCTTTCTGGCTCAGCAACCTGCTTGTCGAGCAAATAATTATCATATTCTAGCTTTTGATTCTTAGCAGCGTAATCAATAATCGTCTGGGAATACTCCATCTTCTGTCGCTCATCAAAACATTTGTCGATTTTGAATTTTACCCTCCAACACCGGTTTCCCATTACATTATCGTCTAAGCCAGTGGGAGGGTTGGGCATAGTGGGAAATTTTTGAGCTGCAAGAAGTTTTGGCCTAGTAGGTTTGAAAATTGGAGGGGTTGCTTGAGAGATCGGAAGATCAATATTTGGAGACTTTTCCCCTATAAGGAATTCTAAAGAGGCACATTGAGCTTAACTATCTCTTGATTTTAACTCTATATCACTTATCCGCTGGATGAGTTCGAACATCTTTTCATTGAAGTCGATTGTAGGATTTGACTTCACTTATTGTTTAAGCATAATAATCGCTTCATCTTTTATCTTAATCTCGGCCTCAAGATAGTAAGTGTGATCCTTATGATTGCTAGCTACGATTTTACCTTTTGTGCCATTTTACGGCTCCAACATTACCACAAAAATGTTATAATAATACTTCTCTCTTATAACATCAATATGGGATATTAAGCTATGAGCAAGAGAGGTTGTAGATGACTATGGCTCCTATTTAAAGAAAGGAATTGAAATAAAATCGAAATTGAGATAAAAGATATCTTTATTACTATAGTAATGGATTACAACTCAAAATAGGAGCAAAGTCAAGAGATACAACAATCATCACATCTAAAGTTGAGAGACAACGTTCCTAACTTTTCCAACAGTATTTGCCGAAAACATGACTGTATAGTTAAAAGGTACAGTGACTCCTTCAGGAGTTATAACTGAAGGATATTTACTATAATCCCATTTTTCGGCTGGTGAAGTACTGCTACCACAAATCAATTTGGAATGGAATGTTCTGATTTCTTTTAAGAATAATTCCTTTTCTTCACCGAGGAAGTCGAAGCAGAGTCGGGGGTATTCCAAATACAATTTTTGTAAATTCCAAAGAAAGTAATATCTTGCTAACTTCGAAGTCCTTAAAATCGGTCCATTTTTACAGTAAACTCTCTTCAATTTTACTTACTTATGTGGTCTCTTGGGATGACATGACCTAAAGAATTGACATTCTAAAATAGCACAATAAAAAGAAGCTAAATATAGAAAGCATAACAAAAACATGTATTCATAAATCAGTCACTTGTTACATATTTACAATCATTCATCCAGTTCATACAAAATAGACCTAGAGAAAAACTCAGAAACAAATTTATCCTTATAATACTTAAGTTTTTCAAGGGGGAGATCTTGAGGACTTGCTTTGAATAGCGGCAAAGTCTAGCAAGCCCTAGGATGCGGGGCAAAACAGAAGTTATCTAAATATCTTTTGTGAAACATCTAAGAAGACCCCCATGGACTCCAATCAGTATGAAAAATCTATGATAGAGTGTGCTTTATACAAAAAATGATTAATATGTCTCTCTTTTCCATCGTCATCCAGAATAGAATTATTAATTCTCTATTTTCTTTTAAGAGAGCATCATATCGGTGATGCGCTTTCTTTAATAAAGGAGCTGCCCCCTGATATTTAAAAGTTTCTAGAATGGAAGTGCCCCTGTCTAGACTATGGTATTTTTGAGATAGAGCATTGTGTTCCTTTATTAGTTTGCCTAACTCCCTATATAACTTGTTAATTTCCACCTGTTTGCTCTCAAGTTTTGTTCTATAGGGAAAATTTGACTTCATCTTTATCTAAGATAAATGATTTACACTAATTATTATCTTCGAAGTATAATTCATTTAACAGGGAATTCCACGCCTATGAAACTAGAATGGAAGCCCGGGAGCTTGTTCCTTCTCTTGTGGATCTTTTGAATATGTGGGAGCAATTTCCTCCTTTGGAAAAGCAGTTGGACTAGGGGATGTTGGTGGCACATCTTTTAAGGGGTTACTTTGGTTCGAGTGATTTATCTTGATCTCTACTATCCATCCCTGAAGCATTGGAAGGCCTCCCTATCTCCACTATGGCATTGACCTCCATAGAGTTTATCATCATCATCATCATCATCACCATCATAGTCACTATCCTAATTGATTTTGTCACCATCTTCCTTCTCCTTAGTATTTTTATCCTTATCATCCACTTCTTCAGAGTCAAATTCAATGTCCAAGGAGGGAATATCAAAAGATAGAGCTTCTTTTACATTAACAACCTTCTTCTCACTCCCGGACTCGATACCCTACCTAAATTGAACAATTTTGTCCATGGCTCTTTTGGCTAATACTCGGTCAAAAGAAAGCCAAAGTCAAGGACATTTGTCACGGTTGTCGGTATAGGCGAGCATGAAGGCATCTTTATAATGATTCGGCATTATAGGCCCCAAGGTGGATTTAGAGAACTTAGTAACATAGTTTTGGAAATCGGAGAGAGTTTGAACAACTAGCTTAAGTGAAGCTCCGGCCCTCTTGAATTTTTCTTTCAACAGAGTATTCTAAGTAACCAAACAAGCTTTCTCCTCCTCCGAATCCTTCAAATCCAACTCTCTTGCAAATTTTTCGTCGAAGGTAAGACGATGGGCTTGCCTCTCTTGTTCTAGATCGTCCTCAGTCCTAGTGAGGGAAGCCTTGACTCGCTCCAACTCAGAGGTGGAATCATATGAAGCAGCGGTCAATGAAGATATTTGACTTTTCAGCTTAGCATTTTCCTCCTATAACCTAGAGGATCCAGAAGAAATCCTGAAGATATGTTCATTTAAGGAAATCTAGTTCCCAGAAATCTGCAACAAGAAGAAGTGTAACACAAGTTAGAGATTAGGAAAATCCAAAGATAATAGGATTAATTGGATAAAGCTTACGAAGAGTTGTTTCTCCATGAGAGAGGGGTGATTTTATGCAAAGTCTGAGCTAAATGATGGAAAAGAAGAAGAAGTGAAGGATTCTGAATGAAGGATGATCTCGATGAGTTCGTCGAAATTAGTTGGTAGAGGAATAGAAGATGACGACTCCGGAGGGGCTTGTGACTTAGAAGGGATCTCAAGAAGAGCAAGATGCATCTATGCTAGTTTAGTTGAAGAGTTTGAAATTGCAACATATGGAAAGGGAGCAGATGTAGGTGGAGTGGCTCCACTTGTCTGTTCGAGCTTCAACAGTAAGACTCTTTGAAGCTTTCTTTATAAATATACGCTCCTCCTCCTCCTCCATGTTAGTGATTTTTTCTACTTTAGCTAGAGGAGCGTCTTCGGGAGGCACTATTAGCATTCTTTATGAAGATCTCTTGGATCTTGAAAAAGTCTCTGAGACTAATATCGCATCTAAACAGGGTGGAGGAGGGGCGGCATTACTTGAGGATACGATGGCCTTTGAGGAATTTGAAACCAATTCAAGCAGATATAAAATCAGTCAAAGTAATTCAGAAAGTTTTTAGAGACAAAGGAGCTAATAATATACTTGAAATGTCAGAATGAATGGGTGACAGTTTAGTAAAATGTTCAACATCGCCTAAAGAAAAGAAGTGTTTTTCACGAGAATTGAGCACAATGGTGGATGGAGTGCCTAGAATCCTTTGGCAAGTCGACAGTAAAGAATGTTTCCTTAGATTCAAAAGAGTTAGGAGTGTCAACATGCTCCTAAGTTTTTATGGAGCTGCAGTTAAAGAATAGATGGTGCTTTGGTATGCATCACTAAATGTCTTGGGAGATTAACTTGAAAACGATCTGAGATTAGTTGGCAGAAAACATTGAGAAAAGCAAAGACGATATTGAAATAGACTTAACTTGGGAAGGCAAAGGCGCTACAAACATCCGCAAAGCACTTGACGAGGAAAAATTAGTTTTTCCAATCCTTAAACTTATTACTTAACCTTGCCAGCTTGGTTAAGGAGTTTAAAACTTCAGGATGGAGTGAAGGAAGCCCGGATTCCAACCCTAGTGTTTCAAGAGATAAAAGATGGGTATATAAATTAGAAGAAAGTTGTATTGGAGTAACTCCAATATGAAATGGGTAGGAGAGCAAAAACTTAGGGAATGGAAGAAAGCCATCATGCCAAATGTGGGTGGTAGTATATGCAAAATACACTTCTAGAGGGTTGTCTATGGTGTTAGTTGGTTTAGGAGGGATAGCTTCAATCTTGGTAATGCCAGTGTCTTTCTATATGGCATTCACTTCACTTCTAGACTCGATGAAAGATTGTTTAGAAGTGGCTTCAATCTTTGGAGAGATCATGATTCTGCCAGGTAAAAATGTTTAATTAAAGATTCTTAATCAACTATGAATTTTAAAAGCAATCAGGAATTCAAAAGTGAATAAGTTTGCTCAGATATATTAAGCATGAAAACATACACAAGGTTTAGAAAATGGTGCAAAAAGTTTGAGTCAAAAGACTTAATGGTTAAAAATTTCGGCGAAATCGAAAGGTGTACGATGAAAGCTTTCAACAAAGTCAAAAGGATAATAAAGGCTTTCGACAAAGTCGAAGGATTATAGATCAAGCTTTAGACAACGTCGAAAGGTTAGCAATTCAAGCTTTCGACGATGTCAAAAGGACAATGATATCAACTTTGTCCATCATACTTCAACAATTTTGAAAAAGCAAGTAAAAATACAACTTCCAAAATCTAACAACAAAGTCTAAAGGAAGAGGTGGGACATCAACCCATCCATTGCCGTTCGACAAAGTCGAAGGCTTTATGAAAACCTAAATCTACTCCAAGTGTAAGATAAAGTTAAGTGGAAAAACCTTTCGTCATGATCAAAACCAAAACACTTAAATTTCTAAGTTGGAGAATATTGATATTGTTGATGTTCTTGAAAAGTATAGTCAAAGTTATCAAAATATGTCATATCCATTGAAGTCGAAAGGTTTCAAGTTTGACTTATGTGTGCTTAAAATGTTTCGACGAACATGGGCAGAAGCAACCTTAAAGTTCAAGGATTACAACCTTGATGAAAGCTAGTAATCGAAGGCTTGAAATCCTTCAACCTTGTCGAAAGCTTGCTGCTAAAAGGTTGCACCGCTTGTTTATCTAACCTTTTGACAAAAATGGTAAGTTGAAATAACAATACCTTTTTACCACGTTGAAAGGTAAAAAGAGGGAAAAACCATATTTGCCGCCTCAATCTCTATCGGCAGGGTAGAAGGGTCATTTTGTGATAGAAATTGTACATGAGAGGGTTCCAGATTGTCATATTGGGTTTAACCTAACATGGACCCAATAATAAATGCATTTTAAAAGTTTCCTTGAAAAATAAGTAAAACAAACCCACTAACAAAACTGATCTCATCTGAAATCAATCTAATTCAATTTCGAAGAGTACCAAAAACTATCAATAAGTCAAAACTCAAGACTGAAAACAAAAGGAAAAAATTAAGGACTTTGGGTTAAACGTTAAACCCGATTTGGGGATTTCCTTATCAAACACGTCTGACTTTAAATCCAAAACCACAAATGAACGTTGTTAGAAATCGGTTTGAAAGTAAAATTTCTAGAGAACCGATTTGAAATTAAGTCTTAATTTTTGATATAAAAATTAGAAATTTAACTGAAAACCAATAAGAGAAGTTTAGATTAAGATTTACGAATCAAATTCAAGAGACTACCTTATTGTTTTGAAACGAGATCTGAGAAATTTCGAAAAACTCCTTTACTCATGCGCGATAATTTTTATTTTAGATAAAAGTGGAAGAAAGAGAAGAAGCACATTATATAAGAAAAATCGCCCAAATTCTCAACCGTTGGATCGGATTTAAATGGACGGCCCAAATCAATGCAGGAAGGCCAAGAGGCGAGAAATTTTGTGGCTTTCGACAAAGGTGTCTTGGAAATTAAAGGGCATCCCTTCGAATGGGGGGAAGGAAATGTTACACTAAAAATCAACCTTTTGTCTTAAATGAAAGGTCTTTCAACAAAAGCATAGAAGCACACCCCAAACCTTTTGAAGGTGTCGAAGGGATGCGGTCATCAGAATTCATTAGCATCAAACCTTTCGTAGGGGTCGAAAGGTTCCATCTACGGTATCCAAAGTGTTCTTACCTTTTTAAGGGGATGAAGAAGTTAAAGCAGGTATGGGAAATTTCTTAGTGACCTTTTCGAAAGCATAGCAAGCCTTTTGAACTGCTTGAAGCACATCCTAGATACCTTTCCACAATGTTGAAAGAATTATAAAGAAAGAAGTACTCTCAAGTCGGTAAAGAAAGAAAGAAAACCTTTCAACAACATTAGAGGAAAGCACAGCTCTCGACAACAATCAAGTGAGGAGAAACCTTTCGACAAAGTCAAAGGATTCACAACATAAAAAGATACCTTCCGATAAGGTCGAAGGGTTTATAACAACCATGGGAAAAGCAACATTCCCACAATGACGAAGGGTTCACAGTAGCACAAAGGAGGAAAGCCTTTTAACAAAGTCGAAAGGTTTATGAAGGCATAAAAAAAAAGTAAACCTTTCTACAAAGTCAAAAAGTCCATGAAGCAAATGAAAGACAAACCTTTTGACAAAGTCGAAAGGTTCACAAATGCATATAAAAGGGGAACCTTCCAACGTAGTCGAAATCATGGGGTCGAAAGGTGGGCTGCCTGCATCTATAAATAAGACCCAAATGGTCCTGATTAGGGGATCCGGATTCTCTCATTCTAATTTTATACTTTCTAAATAAAAACATTGTAACCATAAATGGGTACTGATTAGGGAATTAAATAAGATGGTGTTTTACATGGATAAGAGGTAAGTATTATATTCTATTAGTTACTTTACTGTTTGAATATACCTTTGTTGGATTAACATCTAATTTCACATTCAGTAACACCAAAAGGTTCCTATCGACAAAGTCGACAACACTGCTGCTATAAGTAACAACTGCAACCTTTTGAAGCCCTTAGCCCTACACTTTAAACATTTCGACGAGGATGATAATACATCTGGTCAAAACATCATTAATAACCTTTCGAAGTGATTAGCTATAGGGCCTAATCCTTTCGACAAGGTCAAAAATGCTTATTCTATAAGAATATCAGTACCTTTCGAAACTATAATCAAAGTGGTCCAACCTTTCGACTAGCTCAAAATCTGCTCTTTAAGTATAGATCCCTGGACTTACAAGGTTTAATCCGAAGAGATATCGTTCCTATGCCCTTCGACAAGGATCAAATCTACTTCACATAGGTGACTTAACCTTTCGATAAGGTCGAGAGCTTCCACATATATCTTCCAAGGAACTTGATATTCTACCCCATAAACAACTATCATCCTAAGCTTTTGATAAGATAATTATTTTCCTTTTGAGGACAAATTCAAGGAGCTTCATCCCAATCAAAGAGGAAAACTTTTATAAGAGATCTCATGCAAGTTCATCTAAAGAAAAAAGTTTGCTTAATCTAAAGGCCAAACCTTTCGACGACATCGAAAGGTCCAATCGAAGAATCAACAACAAACAAGGTTAGACTTCAAGGTAGATCTTGAGAGTATCACACACTACATTTCAAATGAGTCAATCCATTCTACTTGGAATAACTTTGGGATGTTGACAAGAAATCTTGTTAACATCATTGTTCTTAGAGTAGACAGTGATAGCAACATAAGGAGGGTACTTAATTTGTCTATAAGAGATTTTTGGTTGTTCTCCATCTTTTGATTTATCTTATTCCTGCCTTTAGTGACAACTTCATGCTGGATAGAAGATCCCAACACTTGATCTCCTGTGTTGGCTCCAAAATTTGCTCCGATAAATGTACATTGGCACCTTTGACCTCCACTTACTGAGGATTGGTCTCTTCTCTAGTTATTACAACTTTTATGATCTTATGGAAGCAGTTCCCTTTCTTTCCGGTGCCATTGATTCATAGTGGAAAATCATCTGAGTAGAGATTGAGAATCTATACTTCTGTACCCATTAGATCCAAAGTAAATAGCTAGATAGAAACTTGAGTTGGGTTCTTAGTGAAAGCACCAAAATGTTGACCCAAAAAAGGATCCACACCATAGATTGAGTGCGAAAGCACCAGCCTGTTTATCAAGGCAAGTAAAATAGGAAAAGCAATAGTAAATCACTGCAATAATTAAGAGATAAGAGATTTTTTTATAGTGGTTCAGTTGCTAACAAAGCCTACTTCCACTTTATAGCTTTAGTTGATCAACTCCTATTATAAAGGAGTTTGGACTACAATATGATTCTTCTTTCCTAAGTTAGATCAAGCCATCATTGTTAGAGACAACCAAGATGATTTCAGTTGCCCTTTAATGGTTGTTGTGAAGGAGAAGAAGAGTGAAGAAACAATGGTAGAGTTTCAGTAGAGATTAGAGAAAATCCCTCTTATATTGTAGATAAAATGGTATTTAAATGGGTTGGAAAGCTCTTGGGCCGAGAATAGTTTTCTAAGATGCCTACAGTCATCATATAGAGAGAGCTCCGAAAGTTTGGGGCCAAAATTGGCCATCATTTTGGATCGGTACCAATCCAAATCCTTAACCAATTTTAGGTTCCGATTTGTTTGGTCAAGCTTCTTACTTCATAGTGATGCTCTCTGTATAATTTCATAGCTTGTTGACTTGTTTCGATGATGATTCACTTGTGGGTTAGATTGTACCGTATTCTTAATCAGATGAACCTTCACTTCTCAAACTCGGATGCTTGGAATGTTGCCAAACTTGTTGGGTGAACTTGGTTGAGGCGTAAAGTCATAATGCAAAAGGATTAGCTTCACCGAAAACCATAAATTCGGATCGGTATTGATCCAAATGGATTGTATCGATGCCGATCTAAAAGGATGGCATATTTTTGGCTCAAACTTATTTAGGTCCTTTGTCTTATATTTTTAGGCTTTTCGATCAAGTCTCGAGTTGTCTTGGCTTTGTGAGAAATGCGGATTACGGTTCTTAAGGCTAGAATTAACACTAGAGGGGGATAAATAATGTTTAAAGAAATTACTAATTCTTTTTGAGTTTATATTAATTTGAACAAAAATGTATGCAATATTCAGATACAGATATGATCACAGAATCAACACAGATATAAAGTAAAAGCAATAAAGAAAAGAACACACCGAATTTTATACTGGTTCGAAGTTACCCTACATCCAGTCCCGCAACACCGAATTTTATACTGGTTCGAAGTTACCGAATTTGTTTTCTTTGAATATAAATTCTTTCTTGTATTAAAACTATTTAAAGCTTAATAAATATACTTAACTATAGTTAAAATAAATAAATAAGTATAGAGAATAATATTTTGGTATATGTAAAATTTTACTATAATTTTATATTTAAATCTAAGTATAAATATTAAAAGTTAAACACATTATAATTAAAAGATAGTTTAAAACCAAGGATAATTTGATTTTGAAAATAAAGACTATTTTGAGGCTAAAAGTATTTTAAAACCAGGATAAATGTTTTTGATTTTTAAAAGAAGATTTTGAAATCATTTTGAAAACAAGATATAATTTTTCTAAATATTTTAATAAAAGGTAGTGGATACAAAACAATGTTCCACTAGATTTTTCGTAGGTTCCATCCTATTTAGGGTTCCATCCCTTTAACGGGCTTGACGTGGATTCCATTCCACCAATAAAATGGATTTTAAAATGCCAGTTCTTTTCTAGGATTTTTAACAAAATTCCTAACTAAATTACTTATATTGAAGTCTTGAACTCTTGATAATCTTGGTACTCATGAGTCTTTAATCTTGATATCTTCGATCTTGAGTTTATCCGTTCTTGAATCTTTATACTGTACAGTCTTCATTTTTTGGTACCTGTATATATATCCTGCATATATGTCTAAACAATAATGTTAGTATTTATATTTTATAATCTTATTCTAATGTTGTTGTCATCAATACTAACTTCCTAACAGGCTTAATCTAAATGTTCTAACTCCCATTGAATTTTGTTGGGTTAAAAACTCGGTTAACAGTCCGCATTCAGTTTCAACTCTCAATCATAGCATTGGCCGCTTATGGCATATCCATATCCTTTCTCAAACCATATCACATGTTTAAGAAATCATGCATACTTGGACCTCATATTGTGTTGATCCCACTCTACCAAACATACGCACTATTCTACATACATTCCCTCCTTTTGAACCTCTTATAAGTTCCATCTGCGAAAATACATCGTCTCCATTTGATTAATATCCTAAACTAGGTAAACAATATTTAACAACATCGCCACGACCTATTGTCCATTCATATGAAACTAGCTTCGCTACAAGTCCTAACATGCATCCAATTACCATTAAATAGTGCCATAACAATTCATGTTTTATATAATTTTATTTATAAATTTAGGCCTTTGGTTGAGGTTTAATTCAGAAGTTTTCATTATGGATGATCGACCACTGTTCCTCTAGGGTCGACTACTACCAATCGACCGCTGGGGTTTAGGGTTGACCATTCATGAACAAAAATTTATGGTTTCTTCTGATTTCAATTGTCGATTGTTTACCTACATTATTCAGGTTGTTAATAACATTTAATAAACTTTAATTACAACCTAAGCATCAATTTATAATTAAGTTTAGGGTTAGTTGATTTAGGTTTTCCAATTTCAAGAGGAAAAGGTGTATATGCAACACTCTTCAATTTACAGATTACTGACATATAAGGCCGAAAGTAAACAGTTAAGATAGGATGACAAATGGTGTCAATCCACCATACGCCGAATGGTATATGACAGCTGATCCGCCTGCCGCCACACTTATAAGTACAAACACAATAGCTATTTGGAAGGGGCGAATTTTTCCTATCACTTTTCTTACATTTTGTAATTTGTAAACCCTAAATTAAATTGGGAATTATAGAGCCTATTTTAAATTTTATGATTCTTTGAAAATAAGGACTTGTACAAATTGATTTTGTATAGCATACTATTAGTAAATAAATATTTTAATCTATTATATAACTTATAACTTGTATATGACTCTTATGCCCTATTGCTTATGACACATACATGATTTCTTTGTGGAACGCACATACTTCTTGTTTGCACCAAAATTGGGCAACACCCTTTGGAAGTCTTTGAAGAGATAATAAGTGAAGAACTTAAATTGGAAATGAAAATTATCTAACAAAAACTCCAAGTTATAGAAAAGTAAATTGCATAGAAGACAAGAATTTAGAGTGGTTCGGCGATGCGCCTACGTCCACTATGAAGTTTGATCACTTTATTGCTTAATACTTGAAGGTTACAAGTGTTTTGAAGCAAATTACAGCAGACAACAGACTTAAATTCGAAATCAGCAGCCAAGATGGTGGTATGGAGTGATTCTGGCAGCGTTTAGGCGTACTCTTTCTCTCCAAATTCTCCGACCCCTTCTCTGAATGACCAGGGGCTCTATTTATAGGTGTGGAAGGCCAAAATCCCGCCTAAATCATGGAAAGGCTGCTTGGCACGTGACGGGGAGCCCACAGGCCCGCGTTCTTGAAGTGCGTGCCCAGTTTGGGATCGATTCGAATCGATCAAAAAATTGTCCAATTGCGATGAAACTTGGCGTGGACGTTCTTCATCATGTAGACAAACTTCTGTAAAAATTTCATGGGATTTGGATCAGTAGATTGGGAGTTATGATCGGTTCGAAATTGGGTGTTCGGCATGCTGTTTGGTTCGAATCGATGGAATCGATTCGTTCGAATCGATGCATGGCCGAAGCGAATACTTCGAATCGATTGGGGCGCGCCTGTCTTCGAGCCGATCCATGTTCGTGCTAGCTTAGCCGCTTTGTTGGATTCGAAGGTCGTCTTCGAATCGATGGAGTGGATTCGTTCGAATCGATCCAAATGCGCCCTGGATCGATTCGAAGTTGTCGAAGTCGATGGAGTCGAAGGTGAGTGATGGAGTCGAAGATGATGGATGGATTCGAAGGTGAGCGATGGAGTCGAGGCTATGATGGGTTCGAAGCTATTAATGGATTCGAAGCTGTGGTGGATTCGAAGCATAGGAAGGACTCGAATTTGTGATGGATTCGAAGTAGGGAGTTCCTTAGATGGATTCGAATGTCGCCTCTTCCTATGGGTTCGAAATAGATGGTTTCGAACACGATGGTTTCGAACACGATGGGTTCGAATATGATGGGTTCGAACATGATGGGTTCGAACCGAGCAATGTGCACCTTCTCAACTTGAATCCCATCATAACTTGAGCATACGACCTCGGATTGACTTGAAATTTGAAATACTGGCTTCTATGGTCTTTCTTGTCATGCCCTATCAATTGCGGCCCGATCCGGGCTCGGACAAAATTCATCGATATCCATAGCGAAGAGAAGTGCAACCAATCTCTGAGACGAACTGTCCTTTGTTTTTGGCCAATCTTTTGGTATCACGGCTTTGCCAAAAAACGGGATAACATTTTGCCCCCCAAAGTACGTCTTGTGGGAACATGACGTGCTTTGAATAGCTGCCATTTCTTTCTGAAAAATCATTGCTCTCTTTTTGTTGAGACTCGTACGCTGTATTACTGCAACCTTGCCTTGATATGATTGATTGCTGTATAATAGCGCTTAGCCGTTGGCTGTTGTAGTTGTAACAGGATGACTGTTTGATCCCTGTAAATGTCTAAAATCAAATGTTAGTTCGATAGGTATGCACATATACTAGTTTGACCCTTGTTAACGTCGTGCGTTCACGAGTCATGTCGGTTTTGTTCGCTATTGAATTTCGTATCGATTCTCTCCTGAATCGATTTTAGATTCAAGTCAAAGCATTGTTTTTATGGTTGTCTATGATTATCCTCTTGTACCGATCCTCTCCTGAATCGGTATACAAGGTAGACAAGTAATTTTTCAAATCATAGCGATTCATTTGCTCTCATAGACGTCCTTTGATGGATTCGAAGTCACGTCTGTTCGGATCGATCGTCTTCGAGTCGACGGTTTTTTAATCCAGCCTTTGCTTAGTGCTTCCTTGAATCGATGATTCCTCGCACCGATAAAGTTGGGATGGATTCGATCGTGTAAAGGTAGGAAGGCAATGGATTCGAAGTGAAATTTGAGTTGTAACAACGTTCGATGGTTGTTTTAAGTCCTTCCTTTTGTACCGATCCTCTCCTGGATCGATTTGGATGTTAGAATGTATGCTTCGTATCGATGGATATGTAATATTGGATCTTGGATTGATGGATACAAGTGTAATGTTTTGTGTTGATGGAGTTGAACGATCCAGACATAATCGTGCAGTGATTGTTTGCGGAGGATATTCCATCTCTCATTCGTCTATTCAAGAAGAATTCCCCACGGTAGATAGCCTTCGATAGGAGTCACCCATGACCCCTTTCTTGGATCCATCTCTAAAATCTAGTCGATCTTCATCTTTCAGCGCTTGGAATAGTAAATATCTCTACTGGGATAAAGTCTGTTTGTTGCGCATCCCCAGAGTTGGCTAGCTCAGCCAATGATTCGGCCTTTTCGTTTTGTTCTCTAACGATTGGGATAGTGGCGTAATACTAGAAGTCGGCTAGTATCTCTAGGATACAATTGAGATAAGGAGCAAGACGTTGCCCCCTAGTCAGATAGTCCTCCCTGACTTGGCACATTAAGAAGAAATCGTATAAGATATGTAAAGCTTCCATTCCTATTCTTTTTGTAAGTCTTAGCTTGGCGACTAAGGCTTCATACTTAGCTTTATTATTCCATTTGAGTAAACTTTCAGACATTTAAGGTTGCCATTGGTCCCATCGTAACGGTTGGTCGGTACAAACATTAACAGGGTAAGCTTGTCAATAGCCAGCTTTCATTGCATATTAGTCTTTGGATTAGTTTATCTTCACATAGCATTGCGATGCCTATGGCGTGTGTTGACATGACCCAATTGAAGTGTAGATCTTCACGATCCAAGATCTTGGGCAAAATGGGAGGCCTCTCTGAGCGATCTATCAGAGCTGCTTGGTTTCCTCCATATATGGATGACTCTAATCTTCAGCATTTTCTGACATTAGCCTCAATCCCACGGGAATTGATGACGAAACCCGAGAATTCATTTTATACAACGCTGAAAAGAGCCTTTCAAAGGATTAAATTTCATTCTGCGGTTGTTGGATAGCACTGAATATCTTTGTCAAGTGATCGATGTGGTCGCTTGATGGTCGTGATCTCACAAGCATGTTAACTACATATACTCTCATTGATCGGCCGATCTGATTTTTGAATGATTTGTTAATCGTCCTTTGGTAAGTAGCATAAGCGTTCCAAAGTTTGAATCCAAGGAATGCAACATAGCACTATAGGCTCGCATCAGTAATGAAACAGTTGTATTCCTAGTCTGGGATATGTTTCGGTATCTGATTGTATCTGGAGTTTGCGTCCATGGATGAGAGTAATTCATGTATGATGGTTGAGTCTATTAGTTGGTTGATCATTAGATGTGGAAAGCTATGCTTTGCCATGCCTTGTGCAAATCTGAGTAGTCGGCGTACGTTCACTACTCTCCTTTTGTTTCTCGCACAAGCAAAGGAATGAATACTCATTTTGGGTAGAGGACACCGCGGATAAACCTATTGGTTTTGAGTAGATTCGCCTCCTCCTTAAGTGCAGGCATTAATCTGAGGATTCTATCTCTAAGCATCATTTCGGTTGTAACGTCAAGCTGTTATAAATACTAGGCACAAGCTATTGGGTTGAGTAGTTGTATCCAGCTCTTGGATGATCACATTCATGTCCCCAGTCTTGGGTTGATGGGTGTATTGCATGAATGATCGAGCCTAGCTTCTATTGTGTTTATACTGTAGTCCAAGTTGTAAGAGCTAGAGTTGTTTGATAAAAGATCAAATTATATTCATCTCATTTCTCGTGTATGCCCCTAAGTCTGGGGACTATCTCGATAAACAGCAAGGTAGATAGTGTTCGCTTCAATTTCACACTCTATCCCATTAAACCGTGATATCGAGTTAACCGATGGAAGGTCGAGCCGTGCCATATTCTGCATTCTGTCCTAGTTCTTTCCTCTAGGTAGAATACTTTCTTGCCTCATAGACATTCACTTTTTTGCTTATGTCGTCATTCTCTGGGCAGATTGAAGAGTGAATCGTCCAGTAAGATCCAATGTAGGATTGATACTTCCCTTATCGGACCGAGGGTAAGAATCGGTGCGTGGCCAGTTTTGTTGCACTCGTTGTGAAAAGCTCGCTTAGTCGGATTATGGTAAGAGTCGATGAATGAATGGTCACATTGCATTCTTTCGGAGTTGGGTGATCAACCATGTCAGTTTTGAATTACGTTCTCCCGTCAGATCTACAAACAAAATTAGCTCAAATGCAGTCAAGTCATGCTCATCCAGTCTCATGCCCTTCCTGGTGGATCGAAGGAAGGCGACGGAGGACGAATAGTCAAGTCACACTCATTCGTGGTTCTATCCATTCTCTGGTGGTCGTAGGTATTCGATGGGCGCTCGTGTCACATCGAATTGCAGTCGAAGAGGATCGATATTGGCCGTGGATTTAGCGACACAATGCAGAAAGTACGGACCTCATAGCATATCGATACAGGGGTATGACATGAATGGTTCAGATCGATATTGCCCGTCGATCAGGCGGTACGGTGTAATTGGCTTCCTGTAACTTCGGGCATCGTTCTAATTGGTTAGCATTAAGGCCTCCTTGTAGTCATTGCCTTAAGTTGTGAAGGACCCTAAGCTAGCAATGTAGCGAGTCACCTTTCTCTTCTTTCAATGATTTGTTCTTCTGCCCCCAGTCTTGGTTTTAGCAGAGTTAGTTTGTGGACGGTCCAATTGCATCTGTAGCGAGTTTATACTCCTCTCGTCGACTTTAGGTCGGAGTTGGTAAATGAACGGTCGAATCACATTCTTTATCTGTCTATCGTCGCAGTCGCACTCTGGGGACTAGAGGCAGTTGAAGGGCCATTAGTCACACCTATTTGATGTTCATACCCTTGTCCCTACTCTGGGGACTAAGAGTTTTAGTAGAAAATGGTCAACCGCATTTTCCTCGATTAATTCCTCTGGCACATTGCGGTCACATTGCGGCAACTTTAATTTGATGTTTCTCCGATTGAATTGGAGGAAGGAGTTGATTGGCAGATGGTTGGGTCACCTCCGTCCATGTTGCATGCACAACTCGCCAGATCGTTGGCTAGAGTTAGCGGATGTACGGTCGTGTCATGTTCATTTGCGGTAGGATGGGTAGTCATATCCATTTAGGATAAGGCGTTCAGCTAGGTCCGTTTTGCGAATCTACATCTCCCTGTCGAATCAAGGAAGAAATCTTGTCTTGCTCGGTTGGAGTGCATCTCTAAAAGATTATGTTATAGGTCCCGTGCCGGGAATAAGTGTTGATGCATGAACGGTCATGTCGTGCCCGCTTAGTGCTAGTTAGTCGGATCACAACCGATTTTTTATGATAAGTGTGCCCCCATGTCAGGGGAAGAGTTGGAAAGAAGAAAGTCTAACCACATCCGCTTTTTGTACTACAGAACTTGCTGCGGAATTAGAATTGATAGATGGACAATAAAATCGCATCCCTTCTGGTATTTATATTCCAATCCATGCTTCGAGGATTGGAGTTGGTTGATGTTTACAATCCAGTTCACACTCTGGGAATCTGGAATTAGTTGATGGGTGGTTAGTCATACCCATTTGGAATTCGTGCTCCAATCCGTGCTCTCAGGACTTGAGTGAGTCGTTGTTTTATATTCCAATTCATCCTCTGGGAATCTGGAGTTTATTGATGTTTATACTCCAGTTCGCACTCTGGGAATCTGGAGTTAGTTGATGTATGGCCGTTCACACCCATTTTAGTGTTTATACTCCAGTCCGCACTCTGGGGACTTAGAGTTATTAAATGTTTATACTCCAGTTCGCAACTTTGACTTGGCATTCGCACTCTAATTCACACTCTGGGAATTTGGAGTTGGCATTTGTATTTTGGTCCGCGCTCCGGGAACCAGGAATTGATGTTTATACTCCACTTCACGCTCTAGGGAATTGGAGTTGACATTTGTATTTTCCGGTTCGCCCTCCGGTAACCTGGAATTGATGTTAATGCTCCGATTCACGCTCTGGGAGTCTGGAGTTAGCATTTGCATTTTGGTTCGCACTCTGGGAACCTGGAATTGTTGTTTGTACTCCGACTCGCGCTTTGGGAATCTGGAGTTAGCATGGATGCTTCGGTTCGTGCTCCGGGAACCTGTAATTTATGTTTATACTCCAATTCATGCTTTGGGAACCCGGAGTTCGCATTGATGGGTTGGTTCGCACTCCGGGAACCTGGAATAGATGTTTATACTCCAATTCATACTCTGGGAAGTTGGAGTCAGCCAATAGATGGCCAGTCACACCTATTTGAGCTTTTTAGGAATTCGTTCACACTCTGGGAACGATGGATTTGATGTTTATACTCCAATTCGCACTCTGGGAATTTGGAGTCCGTTCACACTCTGGGAACGATTTATTGGATGTTTATACTCCAATATACAGTCTAGGAAGTTGGAGTCCGTTCGCACTCTGGGAACGATTTATTGGATGTTTATACTCCAATTCACACTCTGGGAAGTTGGAGTCCGTTCGCACTCTGGGAACGATTTATTGGATGTTTATACTCCAATTCACACTCTGGGAATTTGGAGTCCATTCGCACTCTGGGAACGATTTATTGGATGTTTATACTCCAATTCACACTCTGGGAATTTGGAGTCCGTTCGCACTCTGGGAACGATTTATTGGATGTTTATACTCCAATTCACACTCTGGGAATTTGGAGTCCGTTCGCACTCTGGAAACGATTTATTGGATGTTTATACTCCAATTCACACTCTGGGAATTTGGAGTCCGTTCGCACTCTGGGAACGATTTATTGGATGTTTATACTCCGGTTCGCACTCTGGGAACCTAGAGTTGATTGCAGGACTGTCGTGTGTCAGTCCAGTTCGGCCATTGATGTGATGGCTTGCCCCCGAGAGGTGGGTTTCGCTTAGCAAATGATCGGTGGGATCTCGATTACTTTCCACTTATCTTCCATCAACGAAGGAGGAGACTTGGTTTATGGACGGATGAATCACATCCGTGTTCATTTGGATCCCGCTTCTGCCAAGCCTAAGGAGTAAGATTAGTGTTCTGGCAAGCTTTGAGCTCGAGCAGAGGAGAGGATGGCTGAACTACATCCACTTTGAGTTGTGTATTTTCCCTTAAGTTGGGGGCAAGAGTTGGAGAGTAGATGGTCGAGCCACGCCCACTTTACGCTTTGCACTCTTCCAGTCGAGTTGAGGAAGAGAGTTGGAACGATGGCTCATGATGGTTTGTGAGTAGGTAGTCATTCATTGATGACTATAGATTGATGGTTGGCCCCTGATGAAGTTGGTTTAAGGCATGATTGTTTTGCCGAATCACAGATGCAAACTGGAGAGTGAATGATCAAATCATATCCACTTTAAACATATGTCCTCAAATTACCCCAAGTTCTAATGTAGGATTGGATGCATAGATGGCCATGTCACGTCGACTCTCGGTGTGATTTAAATTTTATTGGGCATCCGAGGAAGCATAAGTATTTTGGTGAGCTTCAAGTAAGAGATGGAGAGTGCATGGTTGGGCTACATAACTCCAAGTCTTTCTCAAATCTTCTAACTAAATTGCATGGGCATGTGAGTGGATGGTCGGTTGCATCCACTTCGTACTGGAGCCCTAAACTTGTCTGTCTTTTCCACTTTGATGGCCTGCCCCAAGTCAGGTGCGTATAGCAACCGACGAGTGGTTGAATTATGCTCGCCATGATGATACCTAAATGACTTTATCATAGTCCACGGAGGTTGTTTTGCACCCGTCCTTAAGTACTCGGTTACCTGCATCATTTGCAAGTAGTTTAATTCAAGTCGATTATATCTTGCAACATAAACGAAATAGAAATAGAAATAATTCAAAAGAGATCGGATAAAATCTCATTGATAAGTGAAGCGGCGTCGTATGCTCGCTATTGCACTTCGGTCCAGCCTTTCACAGTTGGGAGTCTAACGCAAATGGTTCAGTTTGATCAAAGTTCCAATTGAGGTCGGGGGTTCCCGGCTCTTCATTTTATGGGGCTTGAACATATTGCCAGAGCTATCCTTTCTGGAGCAGCCTTATGGCGTTGGCATCCATGATAGTCATATAAAGAAAAGGAGCTTCCCGATTTAGAGTATGGAGCAGGTTCCCTTGTATGTCGCCAAGTTGATCCTTCGTCTGATTCATCAACGTAATGTTGGCCTGGACATGTTGGTGTAGTCGTCGGCGACTATCCACCAATTCTGTTATCAAACTCTGGAAATAAGCTTTTGTGCTGATTTCATTTATTAGTGTTGGCAGCAATGGGCTGTAGATTTTGATCAGTTCATTGGCTGCCAGCTTCTTTATTCCCTTTAGCAATATGAGAAGTAGAAATGATATGCCTAACTACGATTGACAGTCTTCTTTGAGAAATAGGGGATACAACGCATTTGATGGTATTCATCACTTTTCGTGGACTCCATTCACCATTCTCACTTCATGAGGTAGTGGTGGAGGTTGAATTTCCATAGTACACGGACATAGTCGACATGCTGAATTTTAGTTAGAAATTCTACGTGTAGGATGGTCTCAATGAATAGGCCCTGACTGGGAACGATACTCGAATCAACATTATCAAGTCCATTTTATGGTTACGGGGTCTTGTGATACTGGTGAATGATGTATGCCCGACTGCCTAATGTTCGAGTGGTTGGTAATGTCGATCGGATGGTGAGTGGATTAATATGGGCTCATTGATTGGTGATTATTTCTAATTTTCACCATGAAGGAGGCTCGCATAAGATAGTTAGGAAGTCCTCTTAGAGTTGTATGTCATGCTTTTAGTCATATGGACATGGAATGATTAAGATACGGGCATATGAAGATGGTTCAGTGGTGAACAACTATGTTTTGAGTTGGCAGAGTAGACAAGGCAGGGTAGTCGTAATACTAGCCATCGCACCATAATTGTCAGTTTAGGAGTTTTAAAAGCTGGTTAATTGGAGGAAGTTGCAGTCCACTTTAGAAGCATGATACATTAATCAACCCTAGTTCGTGCCATATTAGCTAGGTTCTCCAGCCTCTGGGAGCACCATTTGAATAGTATTTCAATACCCATTCCTTGATTGCAACTCAAAAATTGCTATTGTAATCTCCTACTTCCCGTCCAGTCATGGAACGACCTGAATGTTCCTTTATTTAAGTTGAGGTTTGGATTAACTATGCTGGTGCTCTGCGCTGCGGCTAGGGTTCGGGGGGAAATTTAGATCGTACCCGAATTTTTTTTTTTTTTAAATGATGGATACGAAATGTTCGTTCGCATCGATGGTTCGAGCGCTTAAATGATGGATCGAACTAAAGGCAGATAGATGGATACAAACTGCATGTGCGTATTGATGCGAAATGGAGGCAGATGGATGGTACGAAGTACCTGTGAGTATCGATTCGAATTGGAGGCAGATGGATGGATACGAAGTAGCGCTCTATGATGGATACGAAGTAGCGCTCCCTGATGGATACGAAGTAGCGCTCCGTGATGGATACGAAGTAGCGCTTCGTGATGGATACGAAGTTCACCGCATTTCTGGATTCGAAGCTATGGATACGAAATTCACCACATTTCCTGGATTCGAAGTTATGGATACGAAATTCACCACATTTTCTGGATTCGAACCTATGGATACGAAATTCACCACATTTTCTGGATTCGAACCTATGGATACGAACTTCACCACATTTTATGGATTCGAACCTATGGATACGAACTTCACCACATTTTCTGGATTCGAAAATATGGGTTCGAAAATGATCATATTTTCATGGATTCGAACATATGGATACGAAATTCACCATATTTTCTGGGTTCGAAAATATGGATACGAAAACCATCATTTTTTCATGGATACGAAAATATGGTTACGAAATTCATCATATTTTCATGGATACGAAAATATGGGTACGAAAAACAGCATTTTTTCTGGATTCGAAAATAGGGGTACGGACTGCATGATGAATATGGTTCTTCTTAGATTTCAGAGCAATCTGAATAGAATAGAAGGAACCCATGAACGATAGATCTGGATCTCTCTCTTAGATTTATTCAATCCGGTATCGATGACAGATCCAACGAGCAGGAGAAAATCTAGGTTTTCTCAGTGAAAGCACCAAAATGTTTGCACCAAAATTGGGCAACACCCTTCGGAAGTCATTGAAGAGATAATAAGTGAAGAACTTAAATTGGAAATGAAAATTATCTAACAAAAACTCCAAGTTATAGAAAAGTAAATTGCATAGAAGACAAGAATTTAGAGTGGTTCGGCGATGCGCCTACGTCCACTATGAAGTTTGATCACTTTATTGTTTAATACTTGAAGGTTACAAGTGTTTTGAAGCAAATTACAGCAGACAACAGACTTAAATTCGAAATCAGCAGCCAAGATGGTGGTATGGAGTGATTCTGGCAGCGTTTAGGCGTACTCTTTCTCTCCAAATTCTCCGACCCCTTCTCTGAATGACCAGGGGCTCTATTTATAGGTGTGGAAGGCCAAAATCCCGCCTAAATCATGGAGAGGCTGCTTGGCACGTGACGGGGGGCCCAGAGGCCCGCGTTCTTGAAGTGCGTGTCCAGTTTGGGATCGATTCGAAGTGAACTTCGAATCGATCAAAAAATTGTCCAATTGCGATGAAACTTGGCGTGGACGTTCTTCATCATGTAGACAAACTTCTGTAAAAATTTCCTGGGATTTGGATCAGTAGATTGGGAGTTATGATCGGTTCGAAATTGGGTGTTCGGCATGCTGTTTGGTTCGAATCGATGGAATCGATTCGTTCGAATCGATGCATGGCCGAAGCGAATACTTCGAATCGATTGGGGCGCGCCTGTCTTCGAGCCGATCCATGTTCGTGCTAGCTTAGCCGCTTTGTTGGATTCGAAGGTCGTCTTCGAATCGATGGAGTGGATTCGTTCGAATCGATCCAAATGTGCCCTGGATCGATTCGAAGTTGTCGAAGTCGATGGAGTCGAAGGTGAGTGATGGAGTCGAAGATGATGGATGGATTCGAAGGTGAGCGATGGAGTAGAGGCTGTGATGGGTTCGAAGCTATTAATGGATTCGAAGCTGTGGTGGATTCGAAGCATAGGAAGGACTCGAATTTGTGATGGATTCGAAGTAGGGAGTTCCTTAGATGGATTCGAATGTCGCCTCTTCCTATGGGTTCGAAATAGATGGTTTCGAACACGATGGTTTCGAACACGATGGGTTCGAATATGATGGGTTCGAACATGATGGGTTCGAACCGAGCAATGTGCACCTTCTCAACTTGAATCCATCATAACTTGAGCGTACGACCTCGGATTGACTTGAAATTTGAAATGCTGGCTTCTATGGTCTTTCTTGTCATGCCCTATCAATTGCGGCCCGATCCGGGCTCGGACAAAATTCATCGATATCCATAGCGAAGAGAAGTGCAACCAATCTCTGAGAAGAACTGTCCTTTGTTTTTGGCCAATCTTTTGGTATCCCGGCTTTGCCAAAAAGCGGGATAACACTTCTTACGAGTTGACATACGGCTATCCAAATCTACCATTAACCAAGCCTTATCTACTTTGAAAATTTTGGGGTTAACAAAGAATTTTTTTAACATTTGGCACTAGAAGGAGGGCTCAAACCTTCGCCCCCATCATATCTCATATTGGATTGTTGTTGACCTACATATATAGGGTATAGAGGATTTACCGCAACCTACATTCTCTATAAAGGAACTTTCCAAGCATTCACTAACATTCTTTGGACAATATGATGACTATCCGGAAGAAGGATCTTCTAAGCCTCAAATAGTTAGGCTAATTGATCGAATTGCTTCTGACCCTCGATTTCATGAGGAACAAGTGTTAAGGATGTTAGCACAAAAAATCATGGAAGAAAAGAGATAAGTGATTCTTTGTAATCCTGATAAATGGACCACAGATCCATTTCGTATAGGACCTCCTCGCATCCATGGTTATCTTCCCCTACTTGGAAAGAAAAGCACAAAAAAATAGTTTGGTCCTAGAAATGAGAAGGGCTATACAATTCAAATCCAAAGAAACTATTTTTGAAAAAGAAATAACAAGAGACTTTGATAAAATTTTCTAGAGGTGGAAGGAAATAATTGATCATCCTCTTGCACTAATCAAAGCTCGTGAATATTTAAAGAGAAAACTTATGGATGATGCTAATATATCAACTCAATGCTACAAGAGAATCAAGCAGAAGCATAGCGCATAATCCTATAGAATTTTTCGATCTACAAGGTGTCATTCCCTTGCCCCTTCCCATAAAAATATCTACCACCAAATTAATGAAAAATTAAACTATTGCTTTTAAAGAAGGAGCAGCTAGAAAATGAAAGAAATCTTGAAGGTGCTTATTGCCAATATCATCAAAGGAATAGACGTGAAACCAACCAATGTCGAGCTCTAAAAAGAAAGACTAAGAATTTCATAGGAAAAGAGAGCCTTAAGAGTTTATTATCAAGATTTAAGCAAAACGCAAATGTGTATACAAAGAACGAGTAATCATTAAAGTAGAATGCTTCATAATGAGGATTTATAAAATAAAGTAAAATGCCTTTGATCCTGCAAAGATGGCCTTATCAAAGCACCTCCTAGAGGAAGGTTAATGTAAGCCTCTGTTCCTACCTATAAGGCCTGTCTAAAGCACTGCATGCCTTCGGTCCCACCCATGTAGCTTGGTGGCAAGGCCAGAGCATCGACCAACCTTATGTCTACTGTTTGAAGTGCCACCTAGAGGGAGGATAGAGTAAGCCTTTGGTTCCACCTATGACGGTCTGGCCAAAGCACCGAACCATCCTTCGGTTCCGCTATTAAGGCCTGACTGGAGTGTCTTCTAGACGGACGATATGTAAGACTTTGGTTCTGCACAAGATAGATAACCAAATGCATGGACCGGCCTAATAGACATTACCTATAAGGTAATAAGGGGCTCAAGCCTAAATCACTACCAAGAAGAGTAGTAAGGGGAAAAGGAAATCAATCAAAGCCTAACACTACCCAAATAGTAGTAAGAGGTAGTCTTCTAGGGAAAGATTAATCGAATGCAAGAGCAAATCAAACTATGTCCTAAAGAAGGATTGAGGTAGCCTTCCAGAGGAATATTAATCAAATGCAAAAGCAATCTTCTGGAGGAAGAACAGTCAAACACATTTAGTTCCACACCAAGGAAAAGTTAAAGCAACCTTCGAAGGAAGGATCAAAAGCTATTAATCATGCAAAAGTGATAATTTTGAAGTCAGAGGTGGAATCTAAGAAACTGTGACTTATTACCCAAGCCTAGGCTTCATTCTTTGAAATATATGATTAATATTCAGTCCAGAATTCTATATTAGAATTCAAATTATCAAATAATGGGAATTTTCATTAAAACATACTTCTAAACAATGGGAATCTCCGTTAGTAATCAGATTTCTAGTTTTTTAACATATGGAATTTTGGACTTGTTATTAGAAATATTTCTAGATTATTACCAAATGGATTTCTGGCCTTCTGTTTAGATTAAATTGTGGTATTTTTACTATTTGTGATTTGGTCAAAAACACAAAGAATAGATTTACATAGAGAAGTAAGTGAAGTAAAATTAAATTAAACCGAGGAAATGACTAAGATAATAACAGATAAAAAGCAATAATCAGAGACATAGAAGTTTATAATAGTTTGGCATTTTATGCCTATGTCTACATTGAAGATTATTCTTTATTAATCGCTTATAAATCCAATTACATCAGTAGGATGTAATAAACACTTGATTACAATGGAGTCCAGAGTAATAAGCGATGTAAAAATCGACAAAATGACCCATTAAGCCAGTATTTATAGGTGAAGATGACCACCAATCGCTCTGAAATTTCGATTAAAGGACCATCTAATCCACATGGGCCCGTTAGATGGATCGCTAGGCCCAGTTCCCAATGTGGAGGGATCGATACCGGTCACTTCATTGGTCGATATTTGGGAAGTGATCCCTATGTTGGATTCTCCATGCAAAAATATGTTTAGCCTCCAATTTCATGTCATTTGGACCACTACAACTCAAGTTATTGCTTGATTTTGATTTAACATAACTTGTGCAATGTTCACTGCTGATACCTTCCAAGGGATACTTGCTGATCCCTCCAGCTTGGTCCTTGTGACGTGCAATCCCTAGGGTAGGCTCCCAAGGGTCCATATACCTTGACCTCCAAATTTCATTTGCTTTGAACTTGTAAATCTTGAGATATTGATTGTAGTATGCAAGAATGCACTAGGACTTTGATGCAAGCAAACTACTCTTCTATAGAGCTTGACGACCTATAACACACCCTGTATTGAGGCCCGAAGCTAAGCGCTACATATGTTGCAGCCATTTATTGTATTAACTTCCGATAGCAAAATATGGTAATGTTAATGGCATCCATAACATCCGAAGCATATGAATATGAAAAAAAATTACAGTTTCCAAAAACAGCAACTTTGTTGATTACATTTCAAAAACATGTCTCATATTCCATTACACAATTCCAAACATTTCCCAAGTTTTGGTCAAATACAGTTATTACAAAATATGCCAAGAGCAACATACGAAGATGCCCTCTTGGATGATCAAAGTACTCCAATAAACAAAACAGTATAAATACATCGTAGCAGAAAAAAAATAACAACTCCTAAATAGCTAACTTTAGCCTCCTGTTCATCTTCGGAAGCTTCATTCGTCCACTTACTAAACCTGCAATACCTTGACTCTCAATCTACTCAAATTAATTTTTGAGCACCTGAGAGATCAAAGGGAAAATTAAAACTTCGAGTCAGACATAAATCCTGGTGTGAATAATACTATTACAACTCAATTTACTGATATTAAGCAAGACCACGCACTTTACAGAATGGGTTTCCTCTCACTAATATTTCTTTAATACATGTCTTTTTTGAGAATCAGAATCCTATAATCAAACTGATGAAAACAATAATGGAAATATCATATACTCACAAACAGTTAACAAATGGACTATCCGTCCAAACAATATAATTTTGTTTGGCTAACTACTAACCATTGGCTGAATAAGGCCTACCAGACAAAATAAATAATATAACATTTGTTAGACACTCTTGGACGGTCTGTCCTTAACTTACTTCTCAATGGTCGCCTGATCCTATGGCTTTGCGGGATCGCCTATAGTCTATCCTCCTTCTCTATATTTATTCATTTCTATGCATAACATCATTTAAGTCTAAACTGTGACTAAGCCCTTCACGTTGTAATTTTGGACTAATTTAGCTAGGGGCTATAGCTAATGTATAGTGTGTTACCCTATACAAGTCCCATCTAGTGTTCAAATATCTGAATCATTTACTTAGGTTTAACTACCCTTCAATTTTTCTTTGAAAACCCATCAAATTGATTTAACCCTTTAAATCATACTTAAAGAAGGAAAATATGCTATTTTCTTTAGTCAAATCTCTTTGCCATGATATATGCTTTACTCAAAACACTATTGATGAAAACCTGCGAAACATTTGTTTAAAATCTTTAAACAATCTCTTTCGAAACCTTAGAAAGTACCCCTTTCGAAACCACTGAAAGTATCCATTTTGAAACAAGTTAACTATAAATTAGGCCAAAGGCCAAAACATACCTTTCGAAGCCATTCACAATAGACCTTTCAAAACCACTGACAGTGCCCTTTCACAGGCTTTATAAAACCATAGACATCCTCTTTTAAAACATATCAAATTTTCCATTCGAAAACATTGGAAAACTTCCATTCAAACACTAAAGGTCTTTTGAAAACATTGGGGAATCACCCCTTCGAAATGTTTATCATATACCTTTCGAAAGCATTAAAGTCCTTTATATATAAAGAACCATTTGTAAGCTTTGGGCTCAAGTAAAAGCTTGTGAAACATGGTTTTGAAACCAATTAAAACCCTTTCTTTCGAAACCTTTGGGCTTAACTTTAAAAATATAAAAAGGTTCTTAAAAGAACAGGGATGAACGTAACTCTTTCGAAAGCATTTTCCTAAATAAAAGAAGTGGATGGTGTCGAAACCAACCCCTTTGAAAGCATTGGAGAAGCAGCTTCAAGGTTTAAAATAAAAGATCCCTTTCGAAAGCATTTCCTTCGAAAGGTTGAATGCAGAAGTAGATCAAGTCGAAAGCTATTTCATTCGAAAGTCACATTTACAACCAAGATGTAACACCCATATCTAGAGGCCCAATGCTAAGCGCTACAGATGATGTAGTCATCTATAGTATTAACTTTCAGCGACTAAATACGGCTACGTTAGTGGTATCTATAATATAAAAAGCACTTGAATATGAAACACAAAGCAAAGATTTCAAAACAACGTTTTTCTATTACATTTCAAAACATATGTTTCATATTTAGATTACATAATCCCAAAACGTTTCCCAAGCAATGGTAAATACATATATTACTAAATACGCCAAGAGCGACATATGAAGATGCCCCTTTAGATGATAAGAGTCATATAGTCAAAATTGGCTTAATGCATACACAACAGAAATAAACACAAAACAAAGAACTGAAACTCCTAAATAGCTATCCATTAGCCTCCTGCTCGCCTCTGGGAGCTTTATTCGTCATATATTACTAAAACTTGAAAGAACCTCAACCCTCAGCCTACTCATATCAATTTTGAGCATCCGCGAGTTTAAGAGGAAAACATAAACTTCAAGTCAGAAATAAAGCCTGGTGTGAATAATATTGTACATTTTGGTACTAATGTTGAGTGAAACTACGTCGCTTAGTAGAACGGGGTTCCCCTAACTAACATTCTTTTATAACATATCTGCAAATCTTTTCCTGCAACCAAAACTGTTTATATACCTTAAAGCATCATTATGTAAACATACATATTAGGTAATAAAAGAACTATCTATTCAAACACTTCAGTTTTGTTTGGCTGACTATTAACCTTTGGCTGACTCTGGCCTACTGGACAAAGTAACAAAATTATCTAACATCTATTTGACTCCACTTCTAGACGGTATATCCTTAACTATCTTTTCAATTCTTCTCTTCTAGACAGTCTGTCCTTAACTCAACATCTCCTAGGATAGCCTGATCCTAATGGTTTTGCGGGCTCACTAATCACCTATCTATATACAAATATATATTCCCTTCCGTGTGTAATCATAATTTTAGTCTTACTTTGTGACAAAGCCCTACACATTGGAATTCTGGACTAAACTAGTTGGGGCCAATAGTTAATGTATAAGGCGCAATCTAATACAAGTTTCATCTGGCATTCTAATAACTGAGTCATTTTACATAGGCATATCTTCCTAAGATATTCCATGAAAACATTCTTTCAAAGCGATTTAAAACCTTTAAATCAAACTCACATAAGAAAAATACATTACTATGTGCTTTACTCAAAATTGCTTTGCCATGTTATATATACTTTATTCATTCCTTAGTTGATTAAAATATTTAAACACTTGAAAGTACCTCTTTCGATTCTATTGAAAGTCCCCATTTCAAACCATTGAAAGCACTTTTTCGAAACCATGTAAAACCCTTCATTTATCTAGGCCGAAAGGCTAAAGCTTCCCTTTCGAAATCATACTTAAAATACTTTTGAAACCTTTAAAAACTTCCCTTTCGAAAGAATTAAAAACTTAGACGTCATATCTTAAAATAGTTCAAAGCATTGCCTTTAAAAACCTTGTAAAAATCTTCCATTTCACCCCTTTCGAAACCATCAGAAATACCACCTTCCGCCTTTGAAACCCTTCGAGGAACCACCCTTCAAAACCATTTTAAATTCCTTTCGAAAAGCATCAAACTTTTAGAGACTCAAACCTTTCAAAAGCACATGGGTTCAATTTAAAACATGCGGAAAAACACTTTTCGAAACCTTTGGTTTATACTTCAATTAGAACAAAAAGGGTCATTTAAAACATCTAAGTCGAAAGCCTTCCTTTCCAAACCTGTTCCTAAGTAAAGAAGTGATCTCGTCGAAACCATCCCTTTGAAAACCTGTTCCTAAGTAAAGAAGGGATCTTGTCCCTCAACCTCTTCTCATTTCTCTCGAATATTCGGATAGGCTTCCTAGCTGTAGTCATATTTGGTTCCACCGCTAAATCTTCTTACATAGTCGGTGCTATAGTAGTTTCTGGATCCCCAACACATTTCCTCAGATGAGATACGTTGTAAACATCGTGGATTTCCGCCAAACTACTCGGTAATCTTACTCTATGTGTGAGCTTCTCGATCCTTTCTAAAATAGGAAATGGTCCTACAAACCTTTGTGCTAACTTCCCCGTCTTCCCGAACATGATAACAACTTTCATCGGCGATACTTTGACAAAAACATGATCTCCAACAGAGAACTCTAAATCTTTTCATCTTCTATCTGCATAGCTTTTCTGCCTAGACCGAGCTTCCTTCATTCTCACCCTAATCAGGTCAATCTTTTCTATTGATTCTCTTACCAAATCAGGACCAAGGACTAATTTGTCTCTAGTCTCTAACCAACATGTAGGGGATTTGCATCGTCTTCCAAACAAAGCCTAAAATGGTGCTATCCCTATAATATGATAACGATTGTTTACGAAAACTCGATTAGGTGTAGGTGGTCTTCCCATGATCCCCTAAAGTCCAATACACAAGCTCACAACAAGTCCTCCAAGATCTTGTTAACTCTTTCTGATTGCCCATCTATCTATGGATGGTAAGCAGTACTCACCTTGAGCTTGGCTCCTAAACTCTGCTGAAGACTTTTCCAAAAATCGCTAGTGAATAAGGAATCTCAATCGCTAACAATACGACTAGGTATTCCTTGAAGTCTAACAACATTCTTCATAAATAACTTTGCCAATACTGGTGCCATCCTATTTGCCTTAACCAGAATGAAATGGGCATTCTTGGTCAATCTGTCCACTATGACTCATATACTTCCATTCCCTTTATTAGATCTCAGCATCCCATTAATAAAATCCATAGAAATGGAATCCCACTTCCAAACTGGAATGTCCAATGTCTAAAGCAATCCACTCGGCTTTTGATGCTCAGCTTTTACCTGCTGACAGTTCAAACAATATTACACGCATACGCCTACATCCCTCTTCATGCCTTCCCAAAAGAAACTTCTCTTAATATCCTGATACACCTTCATTCCTCCTAGATGAATAGTGAACTTGGAATGATGGCATTCCTCCAAGACTTCCTTCTTTATGTCTCCCAATTTGGAACACATAATCTACCCCTCTTACTCAACCACCCGTTCTGGTCAAGACTGAAATCCTTCAAGTCATCGCTCTCCATTCCTTCCTTTAACTTTCTGATCTGTTCAGCCAAAACTGGATCCACCTCTTGTTTAGAAGCTATCTTATCAATCATTATCGATCGAACTTCACAACACAACACCTTCTCCACCGGATTTAGCCTTGGATCTGCACTGCAATCTACAAGCTGGAAATGCTTTCAAATCTTTCCACTCAGCAACCATTTCCAACACTGCATTCTGTTTTTTCTGCTAAGTGCATCTGCTACCCTATTTCGGGTGTGTACTCAATTTTAGAGACATAAGCAGCAATAAACTCCAACCATCTTCGTTGTCTCATTTTCAGCTCCTTCTGAGAGAACAAATATTTCAATGACTTATGATCCATATAAAGTTCAAACCTGTCTCCAAAAAGATAATGCCTCCATACCTTCAAGGCAAATATTACTGCAGCTAACTCCAAATCATGCGTCGGATACCTAACCTCATGCGGTCTAAGCTGTTGAGATGCATAGGCAATCACTTTACCCCTCCGCATTAGTATCGCTCCCAATCCAGTATCACATGCATTAATATAAACAATAAAATCTTGATTCCCATCCAAAACAACTAACACTTATGCATGGGTCAGCAAGTGCTTCAAGCTCTAGAATACTTCCTTATACTTATCGGTCCACACAAACTTCACATCCTTCCATGTTACCTTAGTCATCAGTGCTGCTATCCATGAAAAATTCTTTATGAACCTCCGATAATATCCCATCAATCCAAGGAAACTTCTTATCTCATTTACTATTTCTGGCCACTTCCAAGTATTAATGTCTTCGATCTTTTTTGGATCAACTAACAATCCATTCTCCAAAACCACATAACCAAGAAACTTCGATACTTTCTTCCAAAAATGGCACTTCAAAATTTTTACCGTTAGCTGATGCTGCCTCACCGTCTCAAGCACAACCATAAGCTGAAATTCATTCTCTCCTCATCCTTAGAGTATATCAAAATATCATCTAAAAATCCAGCACGAATCTATCCATGTGCTCGTGGAAGATTCGGTTCATCAAATCCACAGAGAATGGTAGCGCATTAGTAAGTCCGAACGACATAACTAACCATTCGCGTGTCCCATATTTTATTCTGAACGTCATTGCAGACATACTATCTTCGACCACTCAAAGCTGATGAAATCCTATCACCAAATCTAACTGAGAGAATACAATAGCTCCACTAAACTGGTCGAACAAATCATCAATTCTCGGCAATGGATATCAATTTTTATCGTCTTCTCATTCAGCTTACGATAATCGATATATAACCTTAACGATCCATCCGCCTCCTTTGCAAATACTGCTGCTGCTCCCCAAGGATAACTACTTGGTTTAATAAAACTCTTGCCTTCCAAATCTACCAACTGAGCTTTCAACTCCTTCATCTCTATTGGTGTCATTTTGCTCGGAGACCTACTTACTGGTTCTGCTCCAGGCACTAAATCAATCCAAAACTCAATGGCTCGTTTCGGTGGTAATCCAACTACAGGCTCAAAAACATCAATTAATTCTCTAACTATGAATACACGATTCAACTCATCTTCTAAATCATAACACTCAACTAAGCATTCATTGCATAGCTAGGGTTTTCTACGGTATAAACTATTCGATCACTACAATCCGAGGGGTCAAAGTGATATTTTCCTATCTAGGCAAAATATCCTAGCATCATAATTACTTAACCAATCCATTCCCAATATTACTTCGAACCCTAAAAATTCAAATACGTGCAAGCAGCAAACAAAGGTGTAACCTAGCAAGTCAAACTCTAAGTGGTCACACTTCATCCCAAGCGTCGCATACCCTCCTATCAAATTTGCAACTTTTAAGGAAGTATCTAAATATGTGGGTTCTAGGTTAAGTTTATCTACCAAACATTGAGACATAAAAGAATGAGATGTACCAGTATCAAATAAAATGCTAACAGATGTATCATGGATCTGAAGCGTACCTCCTAACACAGCCTTTCCCTTCTCATGCACTATCGGCCTTGAAGTAGCAGGCTTCAATGCAAAGACTTAGCCTTTATCTCCTTTAGCTGGCTCTTTGCATTGGTTCTTGTAGTGGCCAATCAGATCACAATTAAAACAGCTGATGTTCTTCTTTCCAATCACCTCCTTTCCTTTTCCTTTTCCAGTATGACACTCATAGGCATAATGTCCTTTCTTATCGAACTTATAACGGACCACCTTAGTTTTTCCTTTCTTTGCTGCTCCTCCTTTCGGAGCATTCTTCTTGTGGAAAAACTTTTTCCTTTAGCCATGTCTAACTTGGACCTCCTTCTCCTCCTTTTTCTCCAAACAAGCTAACATATCCTCATGTCTTAACTCTATTTCAACAACCAGATCACAAGGATCTCTGATGTGCGGTAAAGTAGCCCTAGCCAACTCCAACTTCAAACCTCTAATAAAATTTTCATTCCTTTTCAACACTGTGTCAATGGTGGCATACCCATACCGGGCTAACTCTTCAAATCTACTAGTATATTCCAAAACAGACGTCTCTCCTTGTTCCAGCTCAGCATATTTCATAACTAGCACAGACTGCGCCATAACTGACATGAACCTTTCTTGAAACCTCCTCCTAAACTCTGCTGATGCCATAGCCACTTTATCCACACCAACTTTTACAGTATTCCACCAAAAAGAAGTAGCTCCTTGAAGCTGTCTTGAAGCAAATCTTCTTTTCTTCTTGTCTTTGAGCCCTTGGCTAGCAAAAAATACTCTCACGGTGTAGCAGCCAGTTTTCTACCTCGATAGCATCCTAAGTCCCTATAAACGGCTTTCCCCTAAGCCTGGCATATTTTTTACGCAAATTAGCATACTGGTTGACCATCGGAGCATCCGAAACTCTTCTTCAGTAGCATTTTCTCCTACAACTCCAACAACGATCTCAGCTTGCATCATGTTTATGAAAAACTGTTACATGGCTCCCATGTCCACTTGGAGAACCCCAACACCAACATTCTCAGCTTGAGCCCGACCACTTCTAGCATTTGGTCGGGAATTTCTATTCGTGGTGGTGTTGTCTCCTCCTAGATTTACTCTGCCTCTTCTTTAATCCATATCCGTATTCAAGCCTCATGAGATACAGAAGAATAGCCTAACAAAGATAGGAGTCTAGAGACAAAGCATATACTTATACAAAGAAAATACAAGTACGTTACTATAGCATTATCCCATAGCTTGATATTAACTCTAATTCATAAAAATGATGTTCTTAAAAATCATTTTTAGTTATAGTATTTCATAAACATATGCTCTGATACTATGACGACCCGCAAATCCGTACCCTCTAAATCGACAATAATCCACACATGTACGATCCAAAAAGCAAAGATTGACAGACAGTCAAGAGAAAGAAAAGCAGAGAGAAGAAGAGAAGAGAAGAAAGAGAGAAGATAGAACCAAACTGAACAATACAGAATCTCACATCGCAGCGGATAATATATAATATCATATCAATGATCTTTACAAAACAGAAACTGTATATATACACACACATCAATCAATAGTTAACATCCTGAACAGTTATAATAACATGTCCTTACAAATGCCGATAATTTAAACAACTAAGTGCACCGAATAATCAATAATCAAAATAGATACGCGTATACGAAATGAAGATCTCCGGCTCACCTGTTGAAGCTCCAAAGGCATCAAATCTAGACCTGTAAATATACTCGGTCTGACCTGAGCATTGAAAGGGAAGAACGCCCGGATCAGTTTGGTAAACTAGCGAGAGAAACACACTCAACTGAATTTATTAAATTACCAAAACTTTTCCTTTATCAAAACAAAAGTATCTCGTAAGACAAGTCCACACATAAACACGGACATGTTTTTACCTTACGGTAACTAAAACATCTCATATCAAATCCTCTTATATTATAATAGTGTCTACTATATACAAATAATATTAATCATAGCCGAAATTGTTACATTGATTAAAATCTAGCATATAGCCCAATTGGGTAGTACAATCAAAATGGCAGGGACGTAGTGGAGTTTGGATTTCCATACAAATGATTAGGTGAAGGGACTACCTTCCGGCAGTACATATCTAGAAGAATGTACCGAGAAACCATCACAAAGTTTCTCTACCAACACAAGACCGGCCCACCTCTATAACTAGATAGTACCGAATATGTCATACTCTGGTCGTTACCGACCTTTACCGAGGGCCCTATAGCATACAAACCACAATAATAAGATACACGACGTCATAGCGTGTAAAGATACATCTAGAAGAGGATGATCATATCCTAATTGGAATGACCCACTTAGCCCTGCTGCATCTAACCCTGTTTTGGTCATTTCCGGTTGATGAGGACTGATGAGGTAACGATTACCTTTCACAATCACATTTCACATCACTTAGAATGCCACACAACCATTTTCGTTGACTACTAATTGCCTTCCACAAAAATACAATCCTTAAGCTCATACGTCTCAAGGAGGGTGTTAAGCTAAGAGAGGGTGCCTTCTCCACCACCACTGATGTACGTTTGTAAAAACCAATGTACGTAATCTTTAGTAATGCAATGTCAGACAAACATAAATACAAGTTGTCCAGGAACAGGACAAACCGAAGGTACTTTCCTACCACATCCTGTCGGGAAATCCCTAGGATTAGTAGCGAATAGTCCTCGCACTATATATTTCATAATGAAGAGACCACTGCTACTAGATGTATATTGGGATTTTAACCCCAAACGATCAACAAGCAGTCCCCCACTATGAAACTCCAGAATAACAATATCATCACAAAGCAACATGCACAATCGTCGCATATACATTGGTCCGAAGTGGTTTTCGGATAAACTGATCCCGGTCTCTTCGCACCAATAACACAAAAGCGTTTCTCAACCTCACATAGAAACTAAGTCTCATAGACTTATCACGTTTCCAACTTTCAACTTACTATCCTTCGGGTCGAGAATGAAGCTCAATAGATTGGAGTAATACTCCGCACTAAATGAATCAACATCCTCAACACAAACGATAATCAAGCCTACACAGAAGGCTACGTAATAAGTGTACGACTAAATAGTTCCCACATCAAGTCGAGGAACAAAAATTTGGCAAAGTCTGATTGTCAGTTATTTAACTATCAAAAGAAACAAACAAATATTCGACACCATAACAATCGCTAGGCCCTTTTTATTAATCTTTTATTAATTTAAATCATTGCCAAATATACACTTCAATTTATCTTTAAAAGATATAATCTCAAAACATTTCAACATTGGAAAACATTTCCAAATACTTATTTAATAATAAGTAATTCACAATATAATTTATTTTCAACATTTGGAAAATATTCAATATACTTAAATCAGGAATAATTATATATTTAATCTTTGAGGAAAACATTCTCTTAAATATCTTTGGGTTAAAACAAATGTTGCGTAAAACATTGTTACGACAACCCAAAATCACTATTATAGGGATTCAAAAATAAAATAGATATATAAATCCCAATACTATAAAAATCGTTTCCTTTTGGAAATCATTTACTATAACAACAGTGTTATAGTCCATCATTTCCTTTTACTTTTAGAAAAACGTCTATTTCAACAATGAATGTTTAAATCTATGATTTCGATCCTTAACACATTTTAAAACATCTTTAAAACATTTTATTCCATTTAATAATATTCACTATTTAAAAATATCCATTTTATTTAATATATTAGTCACTGTCCAAAATCGTGAATAAAAGGTCTTTACCAAATTTATTACTTTTATATATTCATTAAAGGATTATCCACTGTCCAAAATCATGGATATATCTCCTTAAATAAACTTCTATATTTAACTTAACAAATTCAATTGATTTAAGATTTATAAAACAATGTTTATAAATTCCATTTCTAATTATAAAAACTTCAATTTATAAAAGCCCGTTATTAATCAATTCCATTTATCTCATTTAAATGCCAAAATCCAAATTATAAGATAATTGCTTATAAATCATTTATTTACAAAATTCGTTCCTTTGATAACTTCACAACTTCATAAATCTTATTTACTTATAAGATTTACTTATACTTCATTTTGACAATTTTAAAACTCCTTTATAACACAATTATTTTGATTTACAAAATATCAATTTTATAAATCTTCTTTATAAACCAATTTACAAAATAGTTAACTTCCTATTTCAAAAATCATATTCATATTATATTTCCCAAAAATCATATTTTTTATAACAATAAAAATTATCACATTTATTTATTCAAAATAAATCAATTCTTAAAGAATTCAAAAATTCAATAAAACATTTATTTCCAAAACCACTTTAAAATCCTTTTAAATTTGGAAATCATCACTTTAACTTTTTTAAATTACCAAAAATAGGCCCAATGCCGCAACAGCACTAAATACATCAATCATAGCATCCAAAACATCATATATCAAATGATAACAGAATATATAACAATATCTGTAAATAAAATCAATACTGTTGAGGAATCGAGTTGGATCCCTCCAACCTGTCACCTACAACAAATATACATATTAGAATATGTGTACAATGTCCGCATCGAAGGCAGACGTGCGTACAAAGGGTCATCCGCTCATACACGGGAGCGTACAGGGTCATCTACTCCACTGGCAGGTATATATCCAAATACCAATCAATATATAGATAATATATCATATATCATCCAAACAATCGTCAATCATCATAAATAATATTTATTCTCACTTATATAAAAATATCAGTGAGTCAGAAAGAGTGAGTTGTACTCACATCGCGTCCAATAGAAGTTTCAGTGTTTTAAACGCGCGTTTAATTTTACCCAAAATTCACACTAGTTCCAATCAGCTCCAATCTAGCTCCAACGTGTAGTATTCGCGAATACGAACCCAAGTAATTCGTTTCGTGCGAAACGTACCTCATATGAAAAAGTTATGGTGTTTTAAAGTTTGCACGAATTAATATATATATATATATATATATATATAAGTTACAATTTATTTTCAATTTCAAACCCTATTTTCAATCATGGCCGTCGATCCCCCATGGTCCAGATCTGGCCGTCATTTGCTTTTCTTCTCCTAGGTTTTATACGTGCAAAACAAACCCATGGCCGCCCAAAACCCGAGCTAGCCGCACCACCAACATCCACTTCTGCCACGATCAAGCAACTCCAAACGAATGGCCACCCCATGCTCCTCCTTCGACTTGAATATGATGAAGCTCGGTCATGGCCATGCCTTGAAAAATATGCGCTACTGCAGTGTCTTTAAGAGTGGATTAACATCGATCCGTAGCTCGAAACCCAATCTCGACCGTTGGATTTATAGTTCTCGACGTTGTCTACAACTTTCATTTAGGAAGTTTCGCGAATTGTTTGGTGGATTTGAAGGAAAATGAGGAGGAACGAATCAAAATTCTGTCCATTAGAATGGGAAGTGGCGGCTAGCCCTAAGCCTAGTAGGGTTTTGTGAAAAATGAAGAAAGAGGGGGCCTTTTATAGAAAATTGCAAAACACTATTCACCCGAAAAAATTTCGAACTCGAAACGGAACATGCCGCCTGGCGTTTATAATGTTTTACCCCTATTCCGAACGCAATGGAATATATATCAGGAGCCAATTTGATCGTATTTGAAAGATAAGTTTTCGAATCGAATTATTTAAATTTAAAATTTACTTAAACCGATTTCTACGCGCTTTAGCTTGCCCCAGACAAACCGTAAATCCGATTAACACGAAATTTGAAACCATACAATAATATAACATTACAGATCCGATCAAACTAGTTTCATTGAAATCCAAGACTTCTTGAAAAATGGTTATTTTTACTCGTCAATTAAATATTAAAATATTCAATTTCTACAAATTAACTTTTAATTCAATTTTAAAAGTTCTCTAACATCATTCCAAATCAAATAAGATTTAATATAACTTTACAAATCATTTTTATTCATATTAAATCCAATTTCTAATTATTTCAGCAATTTCAAATATTAAATTAACAATTTAATTATCTAATTAAATCTGGATATTCGAAATATAAGTTATTCGACTTATAAAATTTACTTTTAAATATTTAAAATTAATTAAATATATGAATTTCAAATGACAGAAATTCTGGCTCGTTACAGGTACCTAGTTGTAACATCCTCTATCTAGAGGCCCAAAGCTAAGCGCTACAGATGTTGTGGTCATCTATAGTGTTAACTTTCGGCGACTAAGTACGACTATGTTATTGGTGTCTATAATATTAGAAGCACTTGAACATGAAAAACAAAGCACAGAATTCAAAATGAAAATTTTCCAATACATTTCAAAACATATGTTCCATATTTAGATTACATAATCCTAAAACGTTTCCCAGGCAATGATAAATATACATATTACAAAATACGCCAAGAGCGACATATGAAGATGCCTCCATAGATAATCAAAGTCATATAGTCAAAATCGACTTACACAGCGAAATAAACACATAACAAAGAATTGCAACTCCTAAATAGCTATCTGTTAGCCTCTTGCTCACCTCTGATAGCTTTATTCGTCGTCTTACTAAAACCAGAAAGAACCTCAACCCTTAACTTACTCGTATAAATTTTGAGCGTCGAAGAGTTTAAGAGAAAATCATAAACTTCGAGTCAGACATAAAGCCTGGTGTGAATAATACAATACATCTCGCTTACTAATGTTAAGTGAGACCATGCCGCTTAACGGAACGGGTTTACCCTAATTAGCATTCTTTTAAAACATATCTTCTGCAAATCTTTTCCTGCGACCAAAATTTGTTAAATTCCATGAAGTATCATTATGTAAACATACATATTAGGTAATAAAAGAACTATCTATTCGAACACTTTAGATTTGTTTGGCCAACTATTAACCTTTAGCTGACTCGGGCCTAGCAGACAAAGTAACAAATTTTATCTAACGTTTGTTAGACACTCCACTTTTGGATGGTTTATCCTTAAATATCTGTTAAATTTGTTAAATATTTCCCTTCTAGATGGTCTATCCCTAACTTAACATCCCCAGGGTTACTAGATCCTAATGGTTTTGTGGGCTCACTAATAACCTATCTGTATATAAATATATAGTCCCTTCTGTGTGTAACCATTAATTTAGTCTTACCAGTGATAAAGCCCTACACACTGGAATTTTAGACTAAAATAGTTGGGTCTAATAGCTAATGTATAAGGCACGACCCTATACCAGTCCCGTTTGGTATTCTAATATCCGAGTCATTTTACTTTAGGGATATCTTCCCAAAATTTTCCTTGAAAACTTGTTTTTAAAGTGATTTAAAACATTTAAATCAAACTCACACAAGGAAAATACATTACTTTATGCTTTACTTAAAATCACCTTGCCATGTTATTTGTACATTATTCAATCCTCCGTTGATGAAAACATTTAAACACTTGAAAGTACCCCTTTCGATTTATTGAAAGTCCCCCTTTCAAAACTATTGAAAGCACCTCTTTCAAAACTATGTAAAAACCTTCATTTATCTAGGCCGAAAGGCCAAAGCTTCACTTTTGAAACTTTTAAAAACTTCCTTTTCGAAAGCATTAAAACCTTAGATCTCATATCTTAAAATACTTCAAAACACTACCTTTAAAAACCTTGGAAAAACCTTTCATTTCAACCCTTTCGAAATCGTCAGAAACACCACCTTCCAACTCTTTCGAAACCCTTTGGGGAGCCAGCCCTTTAAAACCATTTTAAACACTTTTTGAAAGTATCAAACTTTTAGAAACTCAAACCTTTATAAAGCACATGGCTTCAATTTAAAACATGTGGAAAAACACCTTTCGAAACCATTTAAACAAACTCTTTCAAAACCTTTGGGATATACTTCAACCAGAAAAGAAATGGTCATTTAAAACATTTAAATCGAAAGCCTTCCTTTCAAAACCTATTATCCGGATGATTGATGGAAGAAACACCAAACATATTAAAGAAGTAAAGGTGTCGAAACCACCCCTTCGAAAGCATTGGAGAAGCGATTAATATAAAACAAAGTATACCTTTCGAAACCATTGACTTCGAAAGGTAGAAAGGCGGCAGCTAGGGGTTTCAACCCCCTCGAAAGTCTTACTTATAACAAAAGAGCGCAACCCACTCAAATCCTTTACTTTAAACACTTGACTCAGTCGAAAGCCAACCGAATCAAAAGCTATCCTTTCGAAAGCAAAGCAGGTGCTACCTTTTATTTTAAAACGAAATGGCACTTCGACCCTTTTGGAACCTCTTGGTTTTGACCCTTACACTCCGGCCTTTGTCCAATTCACTAGGTGCTAAGAGGTTGTACTCTGTGCATTGGTTTGTGGAAGGGGTGGAGGGTCTTATTTGAAAGCTACCTGGGTGAAACCCAAATAGGCGAAACACTTTTGGCATGAAATTCTAATTTAAAACCTTTTTAAGTAAACCTTTTAACCAAACTACCTTGTTTTTCAAAATCTTATTAGTTGCTAAATTTTCTTTTCTAAAAGTGCTACTATAATTTCAGAATTAATTAACATAAGTCATTTGCAAAACACCCCTTCTCCTTAATTAAATATATAAATTATTTAAGTCCCATACCTTAATTAATTTTATATATTCATCAAAAAACTTAGGAAAATATTATAAAATTCCAGAAATCCTTCTCAAATTGTTTTTAACACAAACAAATTTCAGACTCAAATAATTATTTATTATACCGTAAATAATTTATAACCCAATAAATCATTTTCTTCACTAAAAAATTAATATAAAATCCAAATTAATTTAAAAAAATTATGAAAATTGAAACACATCTCTAAAATGTCATTTATGATCTATGTTTAAATTTTTAGGGTATTTGGATGTCATTTTCTATGGTTTTCATGTCAAATATATCATAAAAATCTGATATGAACATGTATAAATCATCAACAAGCATATATAATCTTTCAATCATCCACAACATGGCATTATCATGCAAAATCATTTTGGGTTATCCTTAAATCTGGAAACTAAAAGAAATATGGGATTTATTAATCACTCACCTTAGTTTTGTGATTAGAGTTGTAAGATTTGATGTTGAATAATTCGATTTTCTTCTTCCTCTTCAAAACTTAGCTTTATCTTCTCTTGAGATTGAAAATGGTGGCCGGCCTTAGGTTATTTTTGCTTGAGAAAAATGAAATGGTCGTGTGTTTGATTTCATAAAAGTTTAGGGTACAAGTTCATCCTATTTCCCATTTTTCCCTCCCTTATTTCCTAACACTTTCATTCATGCTATCTCATTTTGATTTACTTTTAACATGGCACGGCTACCCTTAGTTAAATCAAATCTAAATCTATTAGTCATCTTACATTATTTTATTTTATTTAGCTAATTAATTATTCTAAATAATGCTATTAAAAATATGGGGTGTTGCACAAAATAATTCTAAGTTTCCAAAGCTACTACAACTCCTTTGAAAGCCTTGCTTTGACTCCAAACCTTTCACCTAACTCCAATCCACTACGTACCAAAGCAGATGCCATGTGTATTGGTTTCGACTTAGGTAGAGATAGCAGTGTGAGGTCAAAAGGTGCTGTAATAAGTGGCAAAGTAGTTAAAACCTTATAAAAGCGATTTTCAACTTTATAAAGTAATTTCTTTCCAAATAATTTGCTTTATTTATCAACATTGATTGGTTGCCAATAATTTTTCAGAATCTTTTCCTAAAGTGCTGCCGAATTTCAGAGATTAACAATTAAACATTTATAAATTACTCATTCTCCTTTTATAAACTTATAAAACATTTAAGCCCCTTACCTTAAATAATTTTATATGCTTATTAAACACTTAGGAAATTTCTCCAAAAAATTCCCATAATTACTTTTAGTATGTTTTCTAACTTATATAACTTTCTGATCCAAAGCTAACATATAATAGCCGTAATTAATTTAAACTTAATTTAACAATTTTCTTCACTAGAAAATTCATAATAAATCAACATTAATTCAGAAAATTATGAAACTTGAAACCCATCTCTAAACTATTATTTTTAACCTTATATCATAATTGTAAGGCATTTGGATGTGATTAGATAGGTTTCTCAAACAAATCTTATCATAAAATCCATATGAACAAATAAAATTCATTGCCAAGCATACACACACACACATACATACATATATTTATAATTTAACTTTAAAACATGGCATAATACATTGCAATTCTTACAAGGATCTGATCTAGAACCAAAAACAAGAAATATGAGATGTAATCTACTATTTGCCTTAGCTTGTTGTTAAGGATTTGAGATTAACTCTTGAATTAAATTTGTTAAGCTTCTTCCTCTTGATTTTATCTTATCTTCCTCTTTCATTCTTCTAATGGTGTCCCTCCTCTCTTGAATTTACTTTTGTTTATGAACATGGAAATGAAAGTGGCATGGGGTTTAGGGTATAAGAATATAAATTATTCCTATTTTGCCTACATCTATAGGCCTTGCTTATTTCGTATCCCATTTGTTCAATAGTTTATTAGACATGGGTTACCTCTAATTATACAAATCTCAATCCCTTAAATATTTACATTATTTCATTAAATTTCACTAATTAGATGTCCTAAATAATGTTAACTAAAAATAGGGTCAATACAGACTCCTCTCCTTAAAGAAGTTCATCCTTGAAATTAGGATATGTTACTCATAAAAATCAAAAAAAAAAAGGTAAAACATACCATGAAAAAGTCGGGATAAGTATCTTTAATCCTACTCTTAGTTTCCCAAGTACAACCTCTCTCGTTTTCAGCCCACTAGATTTTGACTAATCTGAATGTCTTGTTCCTTAGCCTCTTCTAATTTCTCGCGATTATACGAGTAGATTTTCTAACTATAGTCAAATTTGGTTCTACTACTAAGTCATCTAACATAGTCGGTGCTATAATAGTCTTTGGATCTCGAATGCATTTTCGAAGATGAGAAATATAAAAAACATTTTGGACTCCTGCCAAACTACTTCGTAACTCCACTCTAGATGCGAGTTTATCAATCCATTCCACAAGAGGAAATGGTCCAATGAATCTCGATGCCATTTTCTTGATTTTCTAAATCGAATTACACCTTCATCGGTGATACCTTGACGAAAGCATGATCTCCAACTAAGAATTCTGCCTAGACCGAGCTTCCTTCATTTTGCCTCGAATGAACTCAATCATTCCTGCAGCTTCTCTAACTAAATCCAAACCAAGACCAAACTATCCCTGGTTCTAACCAATAAATGGGAGATTTGCATAGTCTTTCATACAAAGATTCAAATGGTGCAATCCCTATACTAGCCTGATAACTATTATCATATGTAAAGTCAATTAAGTGTTGATGGTCTTCCACGATCCCCTAAAATCTAGTATACAAGCTCGCAACAAATATTCTAAGACTTTGTTACCTCTTTCCGTTTTCCCATCTATTTGCGGATGGTAAGCAGTACTCATCTTGAGCTTGGTTTTCAAAATCTCCTATAGACTCTTCCAGAACTCACTAAAAATAAGGAGTCTCCGTCACTTACTATACTACTAGCAATTCCATGCAATCTAACTACATTCCTCATACCTAACTTAGCTAAAACAGGTGTCATCCTGGTCGACTAAACTGGAATGAAATTGTCACTCTTGGTCAACCTGTCCACTATAATCCATATACTTTCATTTCCTCTATTTGATCTTGGCAACCCGTCTATAAAATCCACTGAAATAGAATCCTATTTCAACGTTGGAACATTAAAAGGTTGAAGTAATCCACTTGGTTTCTGATGTTTGGCTTTTACCTATTGGTAGTTCAAACACCGTTTCACCCATGAGCTCACATTCCTCTTCATATCTTCCCAGAAGAAACTCCTTTTCATATCTTGATACATCTTAGTTCCTCCAAGGTGAACAGTGAACTTCGAATGATGGCATTCCTCAAGATCCTGCCTAATGTTTCCCACATTCAAAACACATAGTCTTCCTTTCTATCTTAACCACCCATTCTGGTCAAGATTGAAATCTTTCAAGTCATCGCTCTATGTTCCCTCCCTTAAACTTCTGATCCATTCAACTATTAATGGATCCCCCTTCTGCTTAGAAGTAATCTTTTTGATCATTGTCGGCTAAACTTTAAACATGACGACGTAACGGTCTCCTTATTAGATCAGCCTTCAGATCTCCACTGCATTCCACGTGTAGCCAATGCTTCTAATGTTTTTCATTCAGCTATCATTACCAATACTATATTCTGATGTTTTCTTCTAAGTGCATCCGCAACGTTGTGGCCATTTTCTGGTGTGTATAAGTACCAAATTCATAAGCGGCTAATAAATCTAAACACCTTTGATGTCTCATATTCAACTCCTTCCGAAAAAATAAATACTTCAGCAACTTATAATCTATATACAGCTCAAATCTCTCTCCCAAAAGGTAATATCTCCACACCTTCAATGCAAAAAATACATTAACTAATTCCAAATCATGTGTTGGATATCCAATCTCACGTGGTTTAAGCTGTCGAGATGCATAGGCAATCACTTTACCCCTTTGCATTAACATAGCTCCTAACCCTGTTCCAAATGCATTTGTATACACTACGAACTCATGATTCCCTTCTGAAACAACTAACATAGGTGCATTAGTCAACAAGTGTTTCGATCTCCAAAATGGTTCCTCATACTTATCGGTCTAAATGAGCTTCGCATCCTTTCACGTTAGCATGGTCATCGGTGCCGCTATTCGCGAAAAATCCTTTATGAGTCTTCGATAATAAATGGCTAATCCAAGAAAACTCTTTATCTCAGTACTGTCTCAGGTCTCTTTAGATATTCATCGCCTCGATCTTAGTTGGATCTATAGACAACCCTTTTTTTGAGACTACCTGCCCAATAAATTTCACTTCCTTCTTCTATAAATGACACTTCGAAAATTTTGCTTCTAGTTGATGCTACCTCAACCTCCCAAGCACCACTCTATGATAAACTTCATGCTCTCTTTCATCTTTAGAGTATATCAATATATCATCTATGAATACCAACATGAACCTATCCAAGTGCTCTCAAAAAACTTGGTTCATCAAATCTACAAAGAATGCAGGCGCATTAGTTAGTCTGACCAAAATTAATAACCATCTGTATGATCTATATCTGGTCCAAAATGCCTGCAAATGAATACTATTGAAACATCCCGTAACTGGAGGCTAAAAGCTAAGCATTATGAATGTTTCAGTCATCCAAAATGTTAACTTCTGGTGACGAAATACGGTAGTGTTAATGGTATCCATAATATATCAGAAGCACTTGAATATGAACAAAATCACAAATTTCCAAAATACAAGAATTTCAGTGTTTATATTTTAAATAAATAATATCCAAGTTATAAAAATCCCAAATGCAATCACAAGCATTGATCAAATATAATCTTACAACAATACGCCCAGAGCGACATATGAAGATGTCCCTTGGATGATCAAAGCAATATAGACATAATTATCTTAATACACAGCAAACAATTTTAACACAGAATCCCTAAATTAGTTATCTGTCAGCCAGCTGCTCATCTTCGAACGCTTTATTTGCCAAAATCTGCTAAAACCTAAAAACCTATACCCTCAGCCTACTCAAATCAAATTTTGAGCACCCGACAGTTTAAAGGGAAACAAAAACTTCAAGTTCGTCTTAAATCCTGGTATGAATAATTTCTGTTACATCTTAGTTTATTAATGAACATTAAGATCACGCCGTTTAGTGGAACGGATTCCCCTCACTAATATCTCTTGTCAAAACATATATTTTGCAAATCCTTTCCTGCACCCAACTGGTTAATCAACTGATTATAATAATAATAATATAGCAATATCCATTATGCTAAAATAGGAAATGGAAGAGACTATCTGTCCAAAATTTTAACTATCTATTCTAAATTCTAAAATATCTGTCCAAAATTTTAACTGCCCTCAAAATGGACCGACTCTCTGAATTTAAAATGAGCCAACTGCAATAATTTTCTTTTGGATTAACCACCCCTCAAATATCGAAGCTGACTACTCTTCATATTTTCCTTGAAGCCTTTTTAGAATGGGCTAATCTGTCAAATCATATATATACAAGGAAAATATATCTTTAACTTTTACTCTAAGCTATTTTTTCCATGTTATATATATTTTACTGAAAATAATGTTGATGATGTACAATAAGTTTGGCTATCCTTTAAAATAAGTTAATGTCCTTTATAACTTAAAAAACTTAGGATATCTGCCTATTTCTTTTATTTAAAACCTTTGTTTAAAACCCTTAAACAACCTTTCGAAAACAAAGAAGGTGACTCCCTACAAAACCATTCATAAAACCCTTCAAAAGTATAGAAGATAACTCCTTCTTATCCTATAATAAACCTTTCAAAATCATTGAAGGTTACCCCTACTGAACCCTTTAAAATCTTTCTTTTCATAAGCTTTAAAACATATGACACCCACCTTTTAAATCCGTTAAACCGTAGCCTTTCGAAAAATAGCAAAACTAAAGCTTTTGACCTTTTCGAAGAGTCCTACCTTTCGATCTTATCAGATGGTTTCTTTTCGACCTAGTTGAAAGGTTTCACCTTTTGACTTTGTCGAAAGCCTGGGGTACCTCCCCTATATAATAAACCTTTCGAAAGTAATGTACTTCAAAACCTTTCAAAGATATTGGGTCCAATTTAAACAGGTGAAAACCATTTCAAAACCAATCAAAGTTAACTACATTGAAACTTTTAAAACGTTTCGACATAAAACATTTGGAGTACGCAAAGGGATCTGAAAAACATTAGAGTCGAAAGCAACTGCTTCGAAACCTTTATAAAAACCTTACAAAAACATTCGAAAATAATAAAATGTTGGTGTTGGAACCAACCCTTCGAAATCAATGGAGAGAGGCGGCAAGTTTTAGAAAACAAAAGATAACCTTTGACTCCATATCACGCCCCATTTTCATGTACCCTTTGAATCGACAATAAGCCACACATTCCAACTCAAATTGCACGAAAATACGGAACATGAAAGGAAATAAAGAAAAATAGACAAAATAGAATCTCACTCTAATGGAATAACATATAATACTGAACAAATATCTTTACAGCAAAAAACTTTTAAATACATATATCAGAGTCTAACCTAAATTCAGCTTGGATAGTTATAAACATATGTCCTTACAACTGCTGACAAACATCAAACTAAAATAACTAAGTACGGTAGATAATAGAATATGCTCATAATTATGATGAATATCTCCAGCTCTCCTATGGAAACTCCAACAGTCTTTGATTAACCTGAACTACTTGGATCTGACCCGAGTACTGAAAATACGCGGTTCAGGTTTGATAAACCAACGTGAGAAAAACTCAATAACAAATGATAGTGTCATATATCAGCCTTTGGATAAAATCCTTTGAAAATAAAGAGTATCTCATAAGACCACGCCCACATATAAACACGGATGGGTTTTTACCTTATGATAACTAATCACTTTTATATATCAAAATATTTGATATTATTCTTAATGACATCTCTTTGAAAACATTTGCAAATAAACTTATTAATCTTATCTGAAATGGTTACCCATATAGCATTTCGAGGCTATTCATTACGCCAATACAAACAAAACCGCAGGTTATTACTGGAGAATGGATTTCCATACAAATGAACAGGGGAAGGATCTATCTTCCGAAATGGGTACACCTCTAGATGGATGCCCCGAGGCACAGAAAATCTGCCTCTACCAACACAAGAACGGCCTACCTCTGTAACTAGATAGCACCGAATATGTCATCCCTCGGTCGTTACCGACCTTTAACCGAGCGCTCGTTTCCATACACCACATTAATTTACATCCCGAACGTCATAGCGGGAAGAAATATATCTAGAAGGGGATGATTATACCCTAATTGGGAATGACCCACTTAGCCTTACCACATCTAATCCTATTTCAGTCATTTCCGGTTTGATGAGGCTTGAGGCTACGATTACCATTTCACAAAGCACATATCACATCTTCGAATGCCACATTGCCATTTCTGCTATCTACTAATTGCCTTTCACAAAAATTCAACCCTTGAGCTCGTATGTCTCAAGGAGGGTGTTAAGCTAAGAGAAGTTACCTTCTCCTTCACCACTGATGTACGTTTGTAAAACCAGTGTACATAATATTTAGAAATGCAATTTCAGACAAACGTCCATACAAGTTGTCCAAGAACAGGACAAACCGAAGGCACTCTACAACTACCACTAGCAGCGAGTAGTCCTTGCAATCCGAAAAATCTCCACAACAAGGAGACCACTACTATATATAACTCTATAATGGGTGAGACCCCGAGCAAATCAACAAGCATTCCTTATGCTCTGAAGATCCATGGTCTTCAATAATCATCGTATTCAACATGTCTTCAAGTTCGAACGTATACATTGGTTCGAAGTGGTTTTCGAATAGGAATTTCCCAAATCCGACCCCAGTACCTTTGAAATCCAATTATCGATAAAAAGTGAATATGAGTATACATGATTTATTAAGTCTCTTTTCACTTTAATTCTTTTCGGATGATTTCAAAATATCTTTCTTTTGACTTAGGATAATTCTAAGTAATTCATTCTTTTGCTTTGGAAAATATCTCAAATTTCCTTACTTAACACTCGGTCCAAATTCCTTAACTTTTAAGCAGGTCAAAAACAATGTTATTTATGACATCGTTTACAATAAACCCTAAATCAATTTGAGAAAACATTTTTGAGTAAATAGAAAACATTCATTCTGGACATTTCTTAAATTTTGGATAATACCAATCTTCTTTTATTTTGGAAACTCAATACGATCTTTCTATTTAAGAGCATCCGGGCTTTCCTTTCGATCTGTTCCACCCCTCACCTAAGAAAAGAAAACATAAGCCAGGTAAGTTCAGGGCACTGGTTGCTCCATCCCTCACCTTAATTAAACACCTTGTTTTATCTTCCTAGATCTTACAAGCGGGACAAATGTACTAGTCGTTTCCGCAAACGCAAATTTTTCACTTTATTTTTGAATTGCTTACAAATATTCCAAATTATCTTTCAAAACGCTTAATTATCCTTTTTAAAACATTCACAATTGAATCTGGAACAATCGTTATTACATTTAACTCACTTCCAAAAGGTTATAGAATTCGCAGCATAAAAGTGTCGTGGAAAGTGCCATATAAGCTTAATTACATAAATCAACTACTAAACATTTGCAACTCATATATCACTTTTAAATCATTTAAATAGATTTATCAAATTTATTTTATATTTTTCCATAACCAGAAACATTCATTTGAACATATTTCCTGTTATGGTCACTTAACTGCACTAGCGCGATTTTTCTGGAAAATTGATTTGGACTTATTTCAAAATCTACAAGATGAAATATTAATTTTCTTTCTTCGTTTAGAACATATGGATATAATAGTTTGGAATTTTCTTTTTGCAAGGAATTCCAAGCTATATTTTACTCTACACATTCATTTGAACTTTTCTGCGCGAAATCGCGAACTACCGTTGCGCGACGCGCCTAGTTTTAACTTATTTTTCATTATTTGAAATAATCTATTCAAATTAAATTCTATTACTTATAAAATCATTACAAATCATTTAAAATCGGTATCTTCACTTTTAAAGTAATAAAAATATATTTTCACTATTACCATATTATAATATTATTTTATTCCTAATATTTTAATATTAAATTTTAAATTCCAATTTTAATTCAATTTCAATTCTAATCTCAAATTAAACTCATTTAAAACTTAGATTTTAAATCTAATTTCAATTTAAACTTCAATTCAACTTTTATCTCAACTTCAATTTTTCAAAATCAATTTCAATTTCTCTATTCGTCGCGATTTCAATTTCTAATTAACTATCCTTTTCAAATCCGTTTCACTTCAAATTTTAAATTCTCTTTTATTTTAACTTTAATTTCACGTCTAAATGAAAAAAGACTTATTTTTCCAAAATATCTCATATCACTAAAATATGGTCTTACTAACAAAGTGATTATTTAAATCAAAATGAACATATCCAATATTCATATTTATCACTAGCATAACATCCATTCAACCAATCACATATATGATTTCAAATCCAACATTCACTATAAATATCATAACGGGACAGATTATCACAATTCAATTAATTAACTAATTATCAAATCATCCATACTAACAATCAGTATTAACATTCATATATCATATGTGTGTAAATGTGATTTTTTTTAATATAACTAAAATATAAATCTAAAAGCGATGAGAATTTCTCACCTTCATATCCACTCGGTCAAACTTTTTCATAGGCTACGTGCTTTTCGGACAAACGCGCTTTTTTCGAACGTTTTGAATTCTCGCCTTAACTTATTTCTTTCCAAACCACTTTTGTTTTCCTTTTTTTTCCTTTTCTCTCTTTTTCCTTCTTTTTTATTTATTTATTTGGGATGTGAGCTTTTGGGAGGAGAAGAGGGTGTAAGACCTTGTGTGCGGAGTGTAAGGGTTTGGGTAGGTGGTGTAGGAGGTGGATAGGTGGATGTTTGGCTCGGCTTGGGGTGTTTGAGGGTGCGTAGGTGATTTCGGTGAGGGGTAAGGTGGTTTAGGTGATGAAATGGTGATGTGGAGGTGGTAGCTTGAAGGTAGAAGAGAATGGAGGTGGAAGAGGGGTTGGATGCCATGGAAATGGAGGTGAAGTAGAAGGAGAAAGTGAAGAAGAAGGTAGAGAATGAAGTGTGAAAAGTGAAAGGTATGGATGCATATTTATACTTGAGCTTTGAATGGAAAATAAATAAAATACACTTATCTACTTTTCTGACTTTTCATTTACTTTTTTACCCTTGATTTGACCTTTGCTTAATGGAGAAGAAATTGTTTGATTTGAATTTGTACTTAAGAAATGATGTTTACCTCTTTTTCTTACAATTTCAAATGTTAAATTAACATTTGCTCCTTTTTCATAAGTGATACGACTTAAGCATTAATGGTGATGTTAAAGATAGGAATGATTACTTACTTTTCTTTCTTCAATTTTGTATTTTAAAGAGAAGACTTTCGCTTTGATTTGATTTGCATTAATTGTAAGCATATGTGTCGCTAATCCCTTTAGTTAGCTTTCTTTTCATACTTTACTTTGCTTGAATTCTATGTGTATAAGTCCTATCTTGCATAAGAGAAAAGAAGTGTATGTAATGATGTTGTTTTATTTGTTTACTTTTGCACTCTTTTGTCAAATCATGTATTAACATTATTTTTATCATTTATGTAGACTTTTCAAAAGTAAACTTTTTTTGTATTTTAGTGCTAAATTTAAAGCGTTTAAAAGGTTTGTAAACTTGCATTTATATGTTAGAAAATGTATCAAGTTGCAATAATTTGTCGACAACTTGTTTTGGTTGAAAATTGGTGTTCTTGTCGACAAATTTTACAATCAAAATTTGGCCTTTTTGTTAAGATATATTTTGAAGCAAATCAAACTTTAAAATGAACTTTTACTTCTTTAAATAAATTAAAACATGTCTCTTTGTATTTTAAAATCATATTTAATTAATATCAAAATCTCTATTTTTAAAGTGTATGTAAAACTGACAAAATGCGACAAATTTTGGTTTTTTTTGTAAACGATTATTAACGTATTTTCAAATATATAAATATACTTTTCTTATCATTATTAAATGTTTTATGTAAGTTTTACCTTTAAATAAATATTTAAATCCACTTATTTAAGCCTTTATTTATTATTAATAGAACTTAACTTTTGTCAATTTGTTCAAAAATCCAAATTTATACCTTTTAATTTATCAACTATAAGAATAGATAATTATTTATTATATATAACATATTTATTTAAGATTTAAATTCATTTTAAATTTAAAACAAACGAAATCTCTTATTTTCGAAGTAGTGAAATTATGGGTCGTTACATTCTCCCATACTTAAAAGCATTTCCTCCTCGAAATGAAAGTTAGATAAAGGAATCTATCTCATACTCATATCCCAAAATAATTTGACTTATTTCTATTGATAATAGAAAAGAAGAAGGTCGATACCATAACAACACTAAAACAAATGATGCCACACATACATACAAAGATTTTCCATACTAACCCGAGTACTTATCACTTACTTAAGGTTATATATACATACATCAAGTCAAACTTCTATCATACCCATCCTAGTGCATACTGCACTCTTAAGATAATATATATAAAAACCAAGCAAGATTATGCATCCAAAACAACCACACTGATACTATATCAAGATAAACGAATACCACCACATAACTCATTATTTGACCTAAGCATGTACTATATCTGAGGTCTATACACATATCAAAATATCATTCCAACCACTATCTCTTAGTGCCTATTATTTGAGATAACTGTCCGACTACTAAGTAGACATACCCAAAACATCATACTATATGTGATATTTGATTCGATTTATTATTTGAATCCATAACTTTACTTCCGAACTAGTATCGATCCGCCGATTTTCTAGTGCAGACTTTGATCAGACTTCTTGATCACAACTCTTGCTTTCCTTGCATAGCTCTTAACTATGATAGAAAACTTGAGCATATAATCACAAACTCTCATCAATGCTCGCCGTCAAGAATCGAGTGATAAATCCTTTCTCAGATTGGTGTGGACACCTCAAAGTTCTGTACTCAAATCTTAGATCAAAATTTATGTGCTGAAATAATCTATGTTTAACTTATATACTTATTCACATTCATCTTTACCTAATACATTTCTTTAAAATTCCGTTAATCCAAGTTTATTTCACACCCATTCACTTTTTACTACATCCATTATTGCTTAAGCATACAAATATGACTTAAACTTGTATAATATACTTTTGCTTCCTAAGAGTGTATATACATATCCCCAAACTTCAAATTTTATTACTTCAACTGAGGTGTTTAACTAATATGGGACTCTACTATTATCTCAAATTAATAAGTTATAAAACTCAACCCTTAGTTTTCTTAGCCTAAGGTCTTCAACTAGCTAACATTATTTATTCAATCCATATATTAATAAGACAACTTTACTAAGTGTACATCTTTTTTTCACCAATTCTATGATTAACTACTTAACTTAATTACCTATCCATTTTTTAAATCAAATTTATTAACCTTAAATCCACCAAATACATTATAGTCAAATTGTGAAACTTAATTCACATGATATTTGTTACTTAAACATTTTCATCCAACATTCAACCTACTAACCATAGTGTTTAAAATTATCTCCTTCTAATCTTACTTCATCATGAATTACAAATGTTACCCTAAATGTATCACTAATTCAAATTATTACATTAGGATGATAATTCTTATACTTCTTGTTCGTAAATTTCACTTTGATTTTAACCTAGTCAAAGTGTCTAAATTTCAAATTAACTTATCTCTCTATAAGTTATACAACTTATCCTTTTATATTATATTTAGTAAAAAGTCTTAATTCCGGCTTATTTTTTTCTATCTTATTGATAAGAATTTTTCTATGCATTTTCGTTTTACTTTCTCCAATTACAACTTCTAGCATCAATATTGTCATCAAATATCTTATATTTAAATTATGAATTTTACTTCACTAGATATTTGTACTTAGCTTTTAAGTCCATCCATTATGATAATCACTTAATCATTATTATTTCTTAATACTAAATATCAAAGGGTATATGATTAAAGTTCTAAATTCTAGCTTTCAACTAATTTATTCTATATGGAATATCTTATAGTAAAATCGTGCAATACTAATCACAAGATATTCATATTTTAGTTTTTCTAAGCAAAATTACGATCAATCCTTAATTTCTGATCCAAAAAGATAATAATATCCCCTTTAATATTTAAAACATAAACCCAAGGTAAAATTAGTTCATTTACCAATTTCTTTAAAACAAAAATCATTTTTATAAAATTAACAAATACGCGCTCAATATATATAATACTCTCATATCTCATTCTAGGATGTTACTAACCCTATCTTTAATGGGTTACTCATCCTACGATATTATTAATCCTATCTCTGATGAGACTTTACCAATAATAGAGCCAAGTTCTCGCTTAACCTTCAGCTCTGATACCAAATGTCACGAACGGGTTTTTTCGCACCCGCCCCAGTAGGCTTTTCAACCATCCCGCTACCCTTCTGCTTTTCAACATGGGGGCACTTCTGTATTTTCAACATGGAGGTGACAACATGTGGTACATTGGATATGCTTTCACGGCAAGCCTCTCGACTATCAACCAACCCTTTCACACTAGGGACATGTACGGGTAAGAGTCTAAGCTTCCTCACTGTTCACTAAGCGAGAACGCCCTATCATGCTGAACATAATCAAACAAATCCGATACCCGGTTACTTCAAAATCTAATTATCGATAAAAAGTGAATGTGAGTATGCAGGATTTATTAAGTCTCTTTTCACTTTAATTCTTTTCGGATGATTTTGAAATATCTTTCTTTTGACTTAGGACAATCCTAAGTAATTCATTCTTTGGCTTTGGAAAATATCTCAAATTTCCTTACTTAACTCTCGATCCAAATTCCTTAACTTTTAGGTAGGTCAAAAACAACGTTATTTATGACATCGTTTACAATAAACCCTAAATCAATTTGAGAAAACATTTTTGAGTAAATAGAAAACATTGATTCTGGACATTTCTTAAATTTTGGATAATACCAATCTTCTTTTATTTTGGAAACTCGATACGATCTTTTTATTTAAGAGCATCCGGGCTTTCCTTTCGATCCGTTCCGCCCCTCACCTAAGAAAAGAAAACATAGGTCAGGTAAGTCCAGAGCACTGGTTGCTCCATCCCTAACCGTAGTAAAACACCTTGTTTTATCTTCCCAGATCTCACAGGCGGGACAAATGTACTAGTCGTTTCCGCATACTCAGATTTTCCACTTTATTTTGGAATTGCTTATAAATATTCCAAATTACCTTTCAAAACGCTTAATTATCCTTTTTAAAACATTTAAAATTGATTCTGGAACACTCGTATTACATTTAAACACACTTCCGAAAGGTTATAGAATTCCCAGCATAAAAGTGTTGTGGAAAGTGCCATATAAGCTTAATTGATTAAATCAACTTCTAAACATTCGATAACTCATATTCTTCAATCCAAATCTCTTTTAAACCATTTAAATAGATTTATCAAATTTATTTCATATTTTTCCATAATTAAAAACATCCATTAAAACAGATTTCTTGTTATGGTCATTTAACTGCACTAGCGTGATTTTTCTGGAAAATTGATTTGGACTTATTTCAAAATCTACAAGATGAAATCTTGATTTTCTTTCTTCGTTTAGAAGGTAAGGATATAATAGTCTGGAATTTCCTTTTCTCGAAGAATTCCGAGCTATATTTCACTCTACACATTCATTTGAACTTTTCGGCGCGAAATCACGAAGTACCATTGTGCGATGCACCTAGTTTTAACTTATTCTTCATTATTTAAAATAATCTATTCAAATTGAATTCTTTTACTTATAAAATCATTATAAATCATTTAAAATCGGTATATTCACTTTTAAAGTAATAAAAATATATTTTCACAATTACCATATTATAATATTATTTTATTCCTATCATTTTAATATTAAATTTCAAATTCCAATTTTAATTCAATTTCAATTCTTATCTCAAATTAAACTCATTTAAAACTTAGATTTCAAATCTAATTTCAATTTATACTTTAATTCAACCTTTATGTCAACTTTATTTTTTCAAAATCGATTTCAATTTCAATTTCACTATTCACCTCAATTTCAATTTCAAATTAACTATCCTTTTCAAATCCGTTTCACTTAAAAATTTAAATTCTCTTTTATTTTAACTTTAATTTCACTTTTAAATGAAAAGAGACTTATTTTTCCAAAATATCTCATATCACTAAAATATGGTCGTATTAACAAAGAGATTATTTAAATCAAAATGAACATATCCAATATTCATATTTATCACTAATATAACATCCATTCAACCAATCACATACATATGATTTCAAATCCAACATTCATTATAAATATCATAACGGGGCAGATTATCATAATTCAATTAATTAACTAACTATCAAATCATCCATATTAACAATCAATATTAACATTGATGGCTTGGTGAGTTTTTAGTAGGATCCTTGGGTAAGGGATGGCTTGGTGTTGGAAACTTTGCTGAGTAGCCAAGAAAGGCTGCAATCATTAATAGGTTATAATGCTCGAGCTGTGGACTTTATTGTCAATGGGAAGCTGCAGACTCCATCTTCTAGTAATCAGGTTGTCAACTCGTTAAGAAGGAGTTTATGTGATCATGTGGTGCTTATGAATCATGAGACTGAAGTATGTTGGAAGGGTAGGCCTCATAGAATTGGTAGGGTGTATGATCTCCTCCTAAATGCTGATGCTTTACCTATCTTTCCATGGGATAAGGTTTGTTAGACTTCTCATTCCACTACTAAGGATAACTTGATGTTCTGGAGAATAATAAATAAAGCAGTTCTAACTAGGGATAAATTGGTGTCTACAGGTATTGTTTTATATCATCTATGTGTATTCTGCAATCGGTGCCATGAATATGCTGACCACCTTTTCTTTGATTGTGAATACTTATCCAACATGATTTGTACCCTGATGAATAAAGTAGGTATTTCAAACTTTTATGGCAATACAACTTCTGATTGGAATGAGCTGATGAGGGCTACGAGGTGGAGACTAAATAAAAGGGATATTATTTTCTTTGTCCTTAAAATTTACTTCAGATCTATCTGGTTAGAAAGGAATTCACGTTGCTTCAGAAGTGAGGCCTCAACTGCGCATCAGTTTTGGGTCAAAGTAAAGACGAAAATAGCTATTGGGATCAGATTTTCTAGGCATGGATTCTCTCCTCATATCCACGAGTTTTGGAATTGATATTGGGCTTCTGCTTGTTGGGTGTTACTGTGTGCATGAGTCTGTTCGTGCATGCTTTTGTGCACGTCTGGCTTTCTTGTATTAGTCCTGCTTGTTTTCTCTTGCCTTTGTCATTTTATTTTCTTTGTTTGTCCATTTGTGTGTTTCGTTTGTTGTTTGCTTGCATGTCTTTGTTTTCATGCTTTCCTGTTGTTTTCGCGGCAAAAGCATGTTTTTGTCGTGGTCTTCTTTTGTCTTTTTTATCAATAAAAATTGATAGGGGACCCGTCAACCCCGCTTGCCTTTCAAAAAAAATACATTAACATTCATATATCATAAGTGTGTAAATGTGATTTTTTTTAATATAACTAAAATATAAATCCAAAAGCGATGAGAATTTCTCACCTTCATATCCACCCCGTCAAACTTTTTCGTAGGCTACGTGCTTTTCGAACAAATGCGCTTTTTCGGAACATCTTGAATTCTCGCCTTAACTTATTTCTTTCCGAACCACTTTTGTTTTCCTTTCTTTTTTGTTTCTTTTTTTTTTATTTGAGACGTGAGCTTTTGGGAGGAGAAGTGTGTGTACGACCTTGAGTGTGGAGTGTAGGGCTTGGGTAGGTGGTGTAGGAGGTGGATAGGTGGATGTTTCGCTCGGCTTGGGGTGTTTGAGGGTGCGTTGGTGATTTTGGAGAGGGGTAAGGTGGTTTAGGTGATGGACTGATGATGTGGAGGTGGTAGCTTGAAGGTAGAAGAGAATGGAGGTGGAAGAGAGGTTGGATGCCATGGAAATGGAGGTAAAGAAGAAGGAGAAAGTGAAGAAGAATATTGAGAATGAAGTGTGAAAAATGAAAGGTATGGATGCATATTTATACTTGAGCTTTGGATGAAAAATGACTAAAATACCCTTCTTTAATTTTTTGACTTTTCATTTACTTTTTTACCCTTGATTTGACCTTTGTGCAATGGAGAAGAAATGGTTTGATTTGAATTTGTACTTAAGAAATGATGTTTACCTCTTTTTCTTACACTTTAAAATGTTAAAATAAAATTTTCTCTGAATTTGTACTTAAGAAATGATGTTTACCTCTTTTTCTTACACTTTAAAATGTTAAAATAAAATTTTCTCTTTTTCCATAAGTGATATGACTTAAGCATTAATGGTGATGTTAAAGATAAGAATGATTACTAACTTTTTCTTTCTTGAATTTTCTATTTTAAAGAGAAAACTTTTGCTTTGATTTGATTTGCATTAATTGTAAGCATATGTGTCACTAATCCCTTTAGTTAGCTTTCTTTTCATACTTTATTTTTCTTGAATTCTATGTGTATAAGTCCCACCTTGCACAAGAGAAAAGAAGTGTATGTAATGATGTTGTTTTATTTGTTTACTTTTGCCCTCTTTTGTCAAATCATGTATTAACATTATTTTTATCATTTATGTAGACTTTTCAAAAGTAAACTCTTTTTGTCTTTTAGTGCTAAATGTAAGGTGTTTAAAAGGTTTGTAAACTTGCATTTATATGTTAGAAATGTATCAAGTTGCAATAACTTGTCGACAACTTGTTTTGGTTGAAAAAGGGTGTTTTTGTCGACAAATTTTACAGTCAAAAATTAGGGTTTTTATTAAGCTATATTTTGAAGCAAACCGAACTTTAAAATGAACTTTTTACTTCTTTAAATAAATTAAAACTTGTCTCTTTATATTTTAAAATCATATTTAATTAATATCAAAATCTCTACTTTTATAGTGTATGTAAAACTGACAAAATGCGACAAATTTTGTTTTTGTTTTTGTAAAACGATTATTAACGTATTTTCAAATATATAAATATACTTTTATTATCTTTATTAAATGTTTTATATAAGTTTACCTTTTTAAATAAATATTTAAATCCATTTATTTAAGCCTTTATTTATTATTAACAAAACTTAACTTTTGTCGATTTGTTCAAAAATCCGAATTTATACTTTTTTATTTATTAACTATAAGAATAGATAATTATTAATCATATATAACATATTTATTTAAGATTTAAATTCTTTTTAAATTTAAAGCGAACGAAATCTCTTATTTTCGAAGTAGCGAAATTACGGGTTGTTACACTCCATCTGTGTCAAAAAGGTTAGGAAGTGGAAAATATGCTTTCAGCCTTATCATAAGCTATACCTTTCGACCTTGTCGTAAGTTTTCATTTAAAACAAGAAAGCAAATCAACCTAAAACTTTTTCTTCTAAACCATTTTGACAATTTCGAAAGCTCTTTGTCGAAAGTTAGTAGGCGTATTTTCTTTAAACCAAAATAAAACATAATCTCTTTCGAAAGCTATAACTTTTCGGCCCTAAACCTTTCGACCACTTTCAATTCACTACGTACCACTTGCCTGATACCTTGTGCATTGGTATTTGACCTAGTCAAAAGATATGATACCTTTCGATCTTGTTGAAAGGTCTTGAATGAAGGCAAAAACTCTGCCGAAAGGGTTGAAATAGAAGAAAAACTATTTATTTGTACTTTAAAATGGTTCTTTTATTCCCCACTTGCCTTGTTTGTCTAAATTTGACTGATTGTCAGAATTTTATATTTAAAAGTGCTGCTGATTGCCCTTATTTGGTAATTTGAATAATTTTGAAAAAGTCCCTTCCTCCTTTATAATTATATAAAATATTTAAGTCTCATACATTAAATAATTTTATATAACCATTAAAACACCTTCAAAAATTCTAGATAATTCCATAAAATCAAATAATATGTTCTCTTCAACATGTAAAATTTTCGAATCCAAGCTATAATTATTTTTCCCTTAAATAATTTATAATCCAAATAAACCTCTTCTACCTTAGAAAATTCATAACAATTCCATAAAAATTCTAAAAGTCGAAACCCAACTCTAAAATAGTTTTTTAGATCATCATACAAATTCACAAGGCTAACGGATGTCATTTAATATGGTTTTCCTCTTAAACCATGTCATAAAATCTATATGGACATACATAAATCATAACGTCTGTGTGTGTGTGTCATTTTTTTATAAACAAGGGAAACGTTTGCATAATTATTCAAAATTAACCTTAAAACCGAAACCATAAAAGTTTAGAGATGTAAACATTATTCACCTTCTGCTTTAATGATTAAGGAGCTTGAGATTTGAATGAGTTTGATTTAAATCTGCTTTCCTTTATCTTCTCTTTTGTTTCCTCTTCTTCTTCCTTCGTTAATGGTGGCTGGCCAAGCTTTTAATTTTTGAAAGTGAGAATGAACATGTGTTGAAACACATGGCCTAAGGAAGATGATATGGGAATGGCCTCTTTCCTATATTACCCCCTCCTCTAATTCTCTTTTTTAACCCTTCATTTAATTTATTAGTTAAAAAGCCACGCCTACCTTAATTAAATCAAATCTCAATCTCTTAATAACACATTTTTTATTTATATCTAACTAAATTTCCTAAATAATATTATCTAAAATCTAGAGTGTTACAGACTCCCTCCTTAAAGAATTTCGACCTCGAAATTATAACAAGGCTCAAAATAAACAAGAAGGTAAAACGTACCATTAAAACAACTCAGGATAAGTATCTCTAATCCTTCACTCAACCTCCCAAGAACAGTCTCTATCGTCATCACTTCACCGGGCTTTGACTAATCTGACCGTCTTGCGTCTAAGCCTCTTCTCATCTCTTGCAACAATGCCAACTGGCTTCCTCACCATGGTCAAGTCTAGTTCTACCACTAAATCATCTAGCAGTATTGGTGTAATAGTAGTCTTTGGGTCTCTATTGCACTTTTTTAGATGAGAAATATGAAAAACATCATGGACACCTGCCAAACTGCTCAATAATTAAAGTCTATACGTGAGCTTCCCGATCCTCTCAATAATAGGAAAAGGTCCTATAAACCTAGGAGATAACTTCCTCGACTTCCCAAATCTAAGTACACCCTTCATTAGTGATATTTTGATGAAAACCTGGTCCCTAACTGAGAACTCCCAATCTTTCCATCTCTTATCTGCATAACTTTTCTACTTAGACTGAACCTCCTTCATCCTATCTGGAATGACCTCAATCTTTTCTGCAGCTTCTCTGACCAAATCAAGACCAAGAATCAACCTATCCTTGGTCTCCAACCAATAAACGGGAGATTTGCATGGCCTCCCATACAAAGCATCAAATGATGTCATTCCAATACTAGTCTGATAACTGTTGTTATATGAAAGCTCGACTAGATGCAGATGGCCCTCCAATGATCCCCTAAAGTCTAGAGCACAAGATCTCAACAAATCTTCCACGATCTTGTTTATCTTTCCGTTTGCCCATTTGTCTACGGATGGTAAGCGGTACTCATCATAAGCTTGGTTCCCAAAACTTCCTACAGACTTTTCCAAAACTCACTAGTGAACAAGGAATCTTTATCATTAACAATGCTGTAGGAACTTCATGTAGTCCAACCACATTCTTCATGAACAAATTTGCTAAAATAGGTCCGTCTCAGTTGACTTAACTGGAATGAAATGGGAACTCTTGGTAAATCTGCCCACTATAACCCGTATACTTTTATTTCCCATGTTCGACCTTGGCAACCCGTCTATAAAGTCCATAGAGATAGATTCCCACTTCCACACTGGAATATCTAATGGCCGAAGAAAACCACTCAGTTTCTAGGGTTCGACCTTTTCCTGTACCAATTCAAGCATTGCCTTACACACAAACCAATATCACGCTTCATTCCTTTCTAGAAGAAATTCCTCTTCACATTATGATACATCTTGGTACCTCCATGATGTATAGTGAACTTCGAACGATGGCATTCATCTAAGACATCCTTTCTTATGTTTCATATACTCGAAACACATAATCTTTCTTTATTTCTCAACCACCCATTCTGGTCAAGACCGAAATCCTTCAGGTCATTTCCCATGGTTTCTTCCTTTAGCTTACTGCTCCTTTCAGCTAACACTACATCCTCCAACTACTTAGAAGCAATCCTTTCGATCAAAAGTAGTCGAATTCCAAACAAGACAATACAACTTCTCACCACTAGACCCTACCTCGGATCTCCACTGCACTCTACAATTTGATAATGCTTCTAAATCTTTCCACTTAGCCATCTTGGCAACAGTACATTCTGATGCTTCCTGCTAAGTGCATCTACAGCCTGGTTGCCTTTCCCTGTGTGTACTTAATCCCAAAATCATAAGCGACTATGAATTCTAACAATCTCTGCTGTTGCACGTTTAGTTCCTTCCGAGAGAATAAATACTTCAGCGACTTATGATATGTAAAATGCTTAAACTTTTCTCCCAAAAGGTAATGTCTCCATACCTTCAAAGCATAAATCATAGCAGCCAACTCTAAATCATGCATTGGATGTCTGACCTCATGCGGTCTAAGCTATCTAAAAGCATAGGCAAACACTTTACCTCTGTTCATCAACACAGCTCCTAATCCAGTTCCACACGCATTGGTATAGACTACCAAATCCTGATTCCCCTCTAGAATAACCAATATAGATGCATGGGTCAATAAGTGTTTCAAACTCTAGAACGCTTCCTCTCACTTATCGGTCCATACAAACTACACCTCCTTCCTTGTCAGCCTGATCATTGGTGCTGCTATCCATGAAAAATCTTTAATGAATCTCCGATAATAACTAGCCAACCCAAGGAAACACTTTATCTCCATTACTGTCTCGGGTCTATTCCTATCATTCACTGCCTTGATCTTAGTCGGATCAATCGATAACCCTTCCTTTGAGACTACATAACCAAGAGACTTCTCCTCCTTCTTCCATAAGTGACACTTCGACAAATTTGTTTTTAGGTGATGTTGCCTTAGTGTCTCAAGAACTACTCTAAGATGAACTTCATGCCCTCTTTCGTCCTTAGAGTAAATCAGGATATCATCTATGGAAACTAGCGTGAACCTATCCAAGTGCTTTTGGAAAATCAGGTTCATCAAATCTACAAAGAAAGCTAGAGCATTCGTCAGTCCGAACGGCATAACTAACCATTCATATGATCCATATCTGTTCTTGAATGTTGTCAAAGGTGTACTATCCTTTGTTTCCCTGTGCTGATGGAAACTGGTTTCTAAATCCAATTGAGAAAATACCTTTGCTCCACTTAGCTGGTCGAACAAATCGTCAATCCTGGGCAATGGATATCGATTGTTTATCGTCCACTCATTCAACTTATGATAATTGATACATAGCCTCAACGATCCTTCATGTTCTTAGCAAACACTTCCGCTACACCCTACAATGAGCTGCTCGGCCTGACTAAACTCTTGCCTTCTAGATCCACTAACTGCATCTTCTACTTCCTCATCTATAAAGGGGTCATCCATCTTGGCGGTCTACTCACCGGTCTGCTACTGGATCCAAATCTATCCGAAACTCAATGGCTCATTTCGGCAGCAATCCAACTGTAAGATCAATCACATCTACAAATTCTCTAACCACAAAAACTCGACTCAACTCATCATTGGTACCCAATGCCCCTAACAAAGCAAACACTACACCACTAGAACCTCCTAGGGTGAAAACATTCTGATCGCTACAATCTGGGTGACTAAGTGATATCTTCCAACCCTGGCAAAATTTCTTAGCATCGTACTCACTTGACCAATCCATATCTAGGATGATCCCAAACCCTGTAAAATCAAACACATGCAAACTTCACTCAAAATTATGACCTAACAGGTCAAATCCAAACCGGTCACAACTCAACCCTAGAGTTGCATTCCCTTCTATTAGACTCGCAGCCCATAAGGAAGTAAATATGTGGGTTCAATGTTAAGCTTATATATCAAACATATAGATATAAAAGAATGCGATGCACCAATATCTAATAAAATGCTAACAGAAATACCATGAATATGAAGCGTTACCCCAAGGACTGACTTTCCTTCTCCTAGGCTGTTGGCTTGGAAGTGGCAGGCTCTAATGCATTCACCTTTCCCTTACCATCTCTAGCAGGCTCCTTGAGCTGGTTCTTATAATGGCCTATCTATTTATATTTAAAACAACTGACATTCTTCCCCTTAGCCACATCCTTCGCTTTCCTTGAGTGACACTCATTAGCAAAGTGTTCTTTCATGTCGCATTTATAGCAGACAATTTTAGCCTTCGCTTTCTTGGCCATTCCACCCTTTTGAGCACCTTTCTTGGGAAAGTACTTCCTCTTCTAGCTCTCCCCAACCCAGACCACTTTTGGATTTCTCTTCTCCAGCTCGAGGACTTCTTTCTGCCTTAGTGCCATCTTAGTAACAATATCGGAAGGATCTCTAAGATGAGACAAAGTAGCACTAGCCATGTTTGTTCCAAAATTGGGCACAATACTCTTCGGATGTGTTTGAAGAGATAAAACGAAGAATATAAATGGAAAATGAAGAAGATCTAAAAATAATACCAATCGATAAACAGGAAAAACACATAGAAACGCAAAATTTTAGAGTGGTTCGGCGTATGGCCTTCATCCACGATGAAATGGCTGACATTTATTAGTATGTGCTTGTTGGTTACAAAGAGTTACAATAGTACAATTCGAGTACAATAGTAATTTCGACAGAGTCCGGACGTAAAAGTGCCAAAAATTCTTTTTGGTAGATCCTGAGCTGCTATTTATTAGCGTACACAACAAATATCTAGCCCAGATGTCGGAAGACCTCTTCCCTCACGTGGGTAGGCTCACGTGATCGATCCCTTGTTCTTTGGGCTCGATCCATAATCGATACGAATGAAATTTGTATCGAATAAGATTTTTCCCAATCGAGTCGAGATCGATTGTGAACATTCCTGAGGTTGTACGGAAGCTTCTGTGAAAATTTGGTAGCATTTCGACTTGCAGATCTCAAGTTATGATCGATGCAAGTTTGAATGTGTTAAAGGCTGCTGAGTTTGCATCGCTTCTGTCCACATGATGGCCGATGATGTGGCGCTAACTTTAGGATCGATCCACTTTTTATGCCGATTGACCAAGTCTTCCACTTCTATAGGCTTTTTTCGTATCGACCTGGTGTATTCATTTCGTATTGATGCCTTCATCTCCATTTCGCATCGATGTCTGAGGCTGCTTCGTATCGATGACTTAAGAGATGTTTCGCATAAATTACATGCATGTACTTTGTACCGATGGTGCTTATCTTGTTTCGTATCGATAAAAGATATTACATCATATCAATCATTCGGTGGCTCATTCGTACTGATCGTTGATCGATCGATACGAACTGTGCAATCGGAATTGATATGAATTAACTTCAATTAATGGATATGAAGCCAAGTAAATGTGATGGATACGAAATATAACCAGGAAAAGTGGATACTAAGTAGAGTAGGCATGATGGTTACGAAGTGATGGTTGCTAAATAGATGGATACAAACCGAATGTGCTTTTCACCTAATTCGATCGATCTATAACTTGAGTATACGAACTCCGATCGACTTGAAATATGAAATGCTGGCTTATGTGGCTTTGATTGTCATGTCATGTTAATTGTAGCTCGATACAGACTCAGGAAAAATTTACCAGCATCCATAGTAAACCTGTGTATGACCGCTTTTCGGGATGAACTGTCTTTGATTTCTAGTCAATTCCTTGGTATCACAGCCTTAACAAAAGGTGGGATAAAATTTGCCTCCCAAGGTACGTCCCGTGTAAACATAACGTGCTTTGAGAAGCTACCACCCTCACTCTGAAATGTTCTATCCGATATGTTGAGTAGTTGTTATCTTTTCGTTGAAAGATGTAACATTTGATTGATCTTCGGTAATATAAATAACGAATTATAGTCTGCCAATTATTGTACCGTGCACAGTTGTAACTGAGTATTAAAGGATAACAATCTGTTGTATGTTGTAATCACCATCAGGTAAGCATTTAACTCCTTGTGAGTTTTGAAAATTGGATGTTTGTCCGTCATACATGTACGTATGTTAACCTGACTCCTGTTAACGTTCACATGTTCACAAGTCCTCGGTTTTCTCGCATCGAGTTCCGTATCGACCTCTCCTGAATCGATGTGAAATTCGAGTTGTAACAACGCTTGACAGTTGTTTTGGAATTTCTTTTTGTGTCGATCCTTTCCTTGATCGAGTTTAAATGTTTAAATGCACGCTTCGTATCAGTGGCTATTGATAAGAACATGATGGTTTCTTTGGGATGCTTCGTATCGACGGATACGAAGCTTTTATGGTGTTTGAATAGATGGATACGAATCTAACATCTTGTATCGATGGAGTTGAGTAGTCTAGGTGCAATCTCGCTTCAACTTTCTTATCGATATACAAATGGATACGAATTTGTTACTTCATATCGATGGATTCGAATAGCTCAAATATGTCTTTGTTGAATCTTTTGTATCGATGGATTACCGGTGAAAACGAACAACCGTGTTCTGGATTGATATGAATTGATGGTTACAAATAGCCGCTGCCCTGACCGATATGGGTGGATGAATACGAAGAAGGCTCTTCATATCAATGATACTGATAACCGCTTCTACCTGTTTTTAGCACTAGTAGACAAATCATTTCCTCATAGTTTCGTATCTATATAAATACATTTTGGATTTAGCTTAATTTTCACTTGTTTTTATCTCCACACTTTTCTTTCGTACCGATAGAATAGGAGGAAACGAAAAACATACTCATCTCCAAATCATTCAACCTGTTAATCTCTTGAACTAATTGCTTAAATTAGGTAATTAACAAATTGAAACCGCCACAAAAACCGTAAAACCCGAGTTTAAAACCAATTCATCCAAATTGGTGGTCGATTCCGTTGGCACTGTTGCTGGAGTTGGGTCGGAGCGAGGTCAAGGAAGAACTAATGACGTTTAGGTTGTTTGGAGAAGAAGGACCGCTGAAGGATGCAAAGGAGTCATGCGCATCGAATCTTGGCTCTAACCTTGTATCGATAGATGAAGGAAGGATCCACTTTTGCATCGACCCAGGACAGGGAACTCGCATCGATCTGGAACCGATACGCGGAAGAAGGAGCTTCGTATCGATTTAGAGTGGTCGAAATTCATATCGACCTAAAGCGATCGATACGAAGCATTGGCAGTGTGATCGATACGAGATTGAGGAATCAATGATCGATACGAATTATTGAAAGGCGATCGATATAAAACTATGAATTTTTGATCGATACGTAATCCTTCCTTCTTCGGTCGATATAAATAAGACTTCTAGGGATGGATCCGAGTTCAAACCTTAACGGATATGAAATCTTGCATAATCGATACTTGACTCCAACGAGCTTCAGCCTTGCATAATTGGACTTAACCATTTCACTGCATATTTGACTACCCTGCGAAGCTTGTCGATGGAACTGTAACTTGACATAACTTAGCGAACATTAACTAGGATCGATCTTCGAAGTCTGAATGGTACGGTTGTGACGGTCAGTCGGTCGCTCTGGTCGAATCTCAAAATCTTATTGTTTGAACATTTTCTCAAATTCTGTAGAATTTCTTAAGTATTATATAGCACTACACTATACAAAGCATTCATGCACTTCACACCGAGGAATATGCGGGCTTATTATCATCTAATGATGATTTTTACCGAGTTGATTAGTTATAGAACCCGGGAGTTCACAACAGCAAGAGGTTCAAAGTTCACCTTCTCCGATAATAGAGATGCTGGCCATTGCGGCCGAAGTTATAGGTCCATCTCCTGATGAGTTACTGGGAGCATCTTTATTGCGAATCCACAAGATTATGTACCATCCAATGTCTCCGAAATTATGTCGAGGAGAATCTGCTTAAGACATGGTCCAGCACTAGATACATTTTGCCACGAGGACCGAATGATAGGACACACTCTCCCTCAAAAGGATTCACTACTTTTAACAGTCATTCGTGCATAGCTGGAATGCTTCGTCTATTTAACCAATATATTTGAGAAGTGTTAGCTTTCTTTAGGATAGCTCCATCACAATTGCATCCGAATGGATATCCATTGTTGCACAACCTATTCAATGTTTTTATGGAGCATCTCTTTCGACCCCCGATCCCAGAAGAAGTCAGATTGATGTTCAACATCAAGTGTCGGAGAGATAATCCAACATTCACCTTGCTAGAGGCAGTCAGGAATTTCCAAGTGGAGACTGGATCCTAGATCAGGATTAGCTGCTTCAAGACAGAGTGGTTCTACGTCCGGTGCCCACTAGGGTTTGCCAAACGGTGGTTAGTTAGAAGTAAGTGCCGCAATTTCTCTAGTGGCTAATGAGATAGTTTTAATCGACATTGCTTCTAATATTTTCTTTCCTTTACAGCCGCAATACCATGACCCGAGGGTGCCTAATTTAAAGAAATAGTGCGGATTCTTCTAGAGGTGCCTTGTGAGATAAGAGAAATTGACTCGGTGATGACAGATGAAAATTTGTGGGTCGTTGGGCTAATTGATCAAGACCAGAGCATAAGACTTGAAGGATCCCTTATGGCAGCTCAGCAAGACGGGCTAAGCGTAGGGCATTCGGTATTGTAATTGCTGAACAAGGTAGTGAAAAGGATAGGCCCATCGAAGATGAACCCATAGTCGGGCCCCCAAATAGTCTTCGACATTCAGAGAGGTAGAGGCAAAGCAAGGTAGTTGCTCACAAACTTCATAAGTCTTCAAGATGGAAATCTGTAGTCATGTCCTTGCCAGCCTCCGGTGTTAGAATCTCGAAGACTCCTCCCTCACAAATGGAGAATCCTTTCGAAGGACTCACCGACGTTCCAATCGCAGACTACGTGTCGCTCCATCAAGACACCAGATTGGAAGGGCTCCACATCACTTCAAATTTAGGCAAGTCCCTTCCTATGAGCACAGCCGATATAACCGGTTGTTCGGGGGATTGCACGTGCATACACACTTTACGACACTACATGATTTCCAATCATAAGCTATTCATTTCTGGAGATTACCGATTCTATTTCTCTTTCTATTTCACTGATACGATGACAAGGCTAGAATCCATTCTTGGTTGCCTTCGCTCGGCACGCTAGTCTCCGTTTCAAATTATGAGTTCCGTAGAAGGGAGGCTGGTAGAGACCGCAATTGCGGTTATTCTAGCGAGAAGCATTACGAAAGGGAGAGGGATAGAGAGAGAATATAGGCTTCGTTCCTGATCACGCTCCCCACCACCTCGAGCTCCAACACAACCCTATGATCATGGCAAACAACCCTTTGAACCTTCATGCCAAAGACTTCCTGCTCAAGTATCAAGGTTCGATTCACAGTGCAGGAGGATAGAAGCCGAAACTCCCACTATTACTGAGCAAGCTGTTACAGAGCCCACTGAGGAGTAAGCGACTAGAATCGCCCGGCTGAAAAAAGATTTTTCAAACATCTATTTTGATGGGTTCATCTTCCCTCCGCATTAAAGAGAATTCCAATCAAGGCTGAACGAACAATGCACGACTATGTCCATTACGTTTACAACCAGTACCGGGAATGGATGAATACAGCGGATAAAGCATCGGCGGTGGCCTTCTAATGGGAGAAAAAATTCGAGAAATTAGAAACTGATCTCACTCAAAAGGACAACATAATTTAGGTGCTTTATAATGAGAGCGAGTCTGCCAAAAACACAAAGACAGAGGCCAATACAAGGGCTGATGAGGCCATTCGGCGAATAGAAGAGATGAGATGGATGAACCTAGCTTTGATCGAGGAGATGGTGCCTCATACCACCAAAGTTATGGCCGAATGCAATATGGCGCTTAAAGAGCTTGAAGAGCTTAAGGCCAAACTTGCTGAAATCGTCAAAGAGAAAGACGATGCAAACAAAGCTGCCTAGGAAGCATGTGAACAGGTTGTGGTGCTTAGGAATGAAAGGGACACGACAACGCTTAAAATTCAGGAAGCCGAGGCTAGGGTTGAGAATGAAGTGAAGATGGAAGAGGCCAGGTTGGACGCCAATATCGAAGATCTTCTTATCACATACAACGCTAATGTTTTGAAGTATTGAAACCTAACCTAGCTCGATAACTATCCATTACACTTGTATAGTGCTTGGGGCCTCTTGGTGGAAGATGTAAAGGCAAAACACCAAGCCGAATCTGTCGATGAATTTGAACTCGAGAACCAAATGCTGAGTAAAGATGAGGGAAAAGTCCTACATGACATCATGATCACATATGAAAAGGAGAAACTTGGTCCTCAGCATTTCGAGGCTGGAGAGGGTTCTGGTGTTAAGCACCATGGTGTGGGTTCTGAAATTTTTATGCCAACCTTGCCTGAATCTACATCTGTGGTTGATCCTCAATCTGTTCCTACATATAATCTCGATCAATCGCAGTTGTCTCCAGCTCGTGAGCATGTCTCTGAAGCTGCTCCGCCACCCGAGAGCCAAACTGAGGAAGGTATTATGAACATTTCTCATGCTCATTCAAAGACGAAAACGTTGATTGAAGTAATCGCTAACTCCTTTTCTTTTTCTCTATTCAGTGATAGGAGTTACATCTGCCATGCCTCCTACAACTCAAGAGCCTCATCATGAGCAAGAGGCCATCATAATAGAAGCAACCACAACAATGGCCACCGCACCAACCGTCGAGGCACAAGGAAGCATGCTTAATTTTGATGAGCAGATGATGGAGGAGCATCTCGTTCATCATAGTGATACCTTTGCCGATATGCCATTTGTTATTGGTAGAGGCGTACCTACGACCAGCTCCCTGGGCCAAACTCCAAGCATCCTTGGAGATGCCTACATAATGCATAAAGAGGAGATAATTACTAAAATCAATGCTAAAATGGAAGCGTATGTGCGAGCCATTGGCATCAGAGATGGGATGGCGGGTCCCTGGTCCGGCTTCTTTGTGAATGATTTCTTTTAGAGGCACGGTCGTCGACACCAGTGTGCCTCTCCTGCATCCTAACTTCGATCCTATCCCTCCGACTCTGCCTTCAGAAAGTATTCCAATCCATGTGAGCTCGGAGGAGGAGGTACCATAATGCCTCGACTGGAGATCAACCGCCAAAAGGCAAGGGCTGAAAGTGGCATCCAAGCGACAATTCCAACAGTGGGTCGATGATGAAGAAGAAGAGAGAATAGGCATGTCTTCTTGGCTCATTTTTGGTAGATAAATAGGAATTTCCTTTTGCTTTTGTAGGCCATGTATAGATGTGGGTTCATATCCTACGAGTAGGAAATTTTTTGGAATAATTTTGTACTTATCCCTCTCTTCCAAAGAATAATTGAAATAGAATTTCATCTTGTCTTCAGCACTGTTTGCGTTAATTCCGCTTTAGTTTTGAGCGTTCGAACTTCCATTCAATGTACTTGTGGAGTCTTAATCTTCGAATCGGACCCGAGTTCAGTTGCTAAATTCTAAAATCACAGCTTCGGGCCACGATTGAATCATTAAGTCAAGTTCCAATACTGTGCTGTCATGATCAGTGGTTGATACTTAAGTTCTGCCTCCAGTTTCGAGGACAAATTGACAAGATCGGTATGCCATTATTTTTCGTCTTTATTATATGAAGCTCAGCTCCATGGAATCGAGTCTGAAACATGACAAGTTCGGGTGGTCGACCACACCTGCTCATCATTTGATGATTGCTTCCACACTCTGGGGGTCGCACTTGTACATCGGCCATTGGTTACGTCTGACTAAGTTTTTGAGATATGTCCATGCTCCAGGGACTTAAGTTATTTTATGGGCAGTCAGCCATACCCCTTTGATATTTAGAACTACGTCCGCACTCTGGGGACTTTGATTGATTCATGGGTGTTCAGTCACCCCCACTTTGCGTTTATACTCTTGTTCGCACTCAGGGACTCAAACTTATCCTATGAGTGGTGGTTTCACATCCGGTTTGTGTTTATACTCCAATCTGCACTATAGGGATTTAGAGTTAGCTGATGTTTATATTCCAGTCCACACTCTACGAACTTAGATTTAGTTGACATTTATACTCCAGTCCACACTGGGGACTTAGAGTTAATTGATGTTTATACTCCAGTTCACACTCTAGGAATCTGGAGTAGTTAATAGATGGTCAATCACATCTGTTGCGAGTTTCAGAATTTTGTTCGCATTACGGGAACGATGAAATTTCAGGATCGTAGATGGTTGATTCACATCCACCCTAAGTTAATAAGTGACGTCGCTAGATGGATGGGTCCATCCATCTCGAATTTGGTTTGAGTGTGGGCGAGGTCATTAGGTGGATGGATCCAACCTCTTCAAAGCAGTACTTGTAAGCTTATACTCTAGTTAGCATTCTGGGAATCTGGAGTTAATTAGAGGATTGTCGTATATCAATCCTTTTTTAGCTTTAGTGTGATGACTTGTCCCTGTGCTCAGGTTTCACTTAGCGAGTGACCAGTCGTATCACAATCACTCCCTATTTGAATAATTCCAACCAAAGGATGGAACTTAGCTCTCCATGCATTTTGATGGTCGTATGATGCATTTCAAAAAATCACAGCTCTGGCTCGAAGAGATTAGATTTTATTGCTAAAATAAGAAAACATGGCAAAGCCAGTTGCCTTTTTATAAATTGAAATTTCGAAATGCATAAGCAAATTGCAAACAAAAAGCGGATTAAATGAATAAATAAAGCCTGTTATGTGTAGTAGCGACGAATACTCTCGCTGGTTCCAGGCTCTCGGCAAAGTAAGACCGTTAACGGTCGGTAATTTAAATGTGCCATCTCCGAGCTTTCTTTCGGTAATAAACGGCCCTTCCCATGATGGTTTTATATGTGAAGGAACCAGGTAAATTCTCTTGAGGACAAGATCGCCGAGTCCAAAGGTTCTGGTTAGACCTTGGCATTGTATAATCAGGCGACTTGACTTCGGCATGCGGCTGCCCTCAAATCATCCTCTTCATGCTTCCCATCAAATAAGTCAAGTGATTCGACAAGTAATATAGCATTCATCTTCAGATCATAATAAGTCACACGATGAGAAGGTACTTTCATCTCGATTGGATTAACGGCTTCCGAACCACATGAAAGTGAAAATTGAGTGTGGCCGGTCGTGGACTTGTGGTTTGTTCAGTAAGCCCATAAAGCCACAGGAAGTTCATCAACCCATTTTCCCCAGGCCTTTTCCAGACGTTTCTTCATAATAGACTTTATAACTTTATTAATAGCTTTAACCTTTCCATTCGGATGAGGGTGTGCAACTGTGGAGAACTTCTTTTGAATGTGGAATCATTGACAGAAATCCTTAAATTCAACACTATCAAATTGTGCTCCGTTGTCGGTGATAAGGGTATGTAGGAGACCAAATCGACAGATAATATTGCATACTAGAAAATTGATCACTTTCTTCGTTTTGGTTGTAGCAAGGGGCTCAACTTCCGCTTATTTGGTAAAGTAATCAACTGCAACGATGGCGTACTTCACACCGCCTTTGGCTAGACATAGAGAACTGATAATGTTAATGCCCCATACAAAAAATGGCCATGGACTGACCATCTGAGTTATTTCGGTAGGTGAGGCTCATGGAATCCGAGCGTGTTTTCGAAATCTGTCGCATTTTCTGGCGTAATCCGATGCATTGCAGTTTACAGTCGGCCAATAGTACACATATCGAAGCACTTTCTTGGCAAGGTTTTGCCCCCGTTGCGATCGCCACATTCTCCTTCATGTACAACATGTAATACTCGTTTGATTTCATCATGGGTGATACACCGATGTAAAGGAACGGAGTACCCTCTTCTATACATGACTTCATTCTGAATAGTGAACAGCGAAGCCTATCGAAGATTCGTCTTTTTTCACTCCTGCGCTCCGGCAGGGTCCCAGGCTCGAGATAGTTTTTGAACGGAGTCATCCATGACTCCTTATCGGGAATGACTTCAAATACCCAGCCGGCTTCCATCTTGTTGATGCTTGGGGAAGGTAATGTCTCTACGGGAATGATTCTCATTTGTTGTGCCTGACCTGTACTAGCTACCTTTACTAGGGAATCGACTTTCTAATTGCATTCTCGAGGTATGTAATAGATGGCATAAACATTGAACTGATCTAATATTTCTTGAACCCAAACAAGATAAGTAGTCAGTCTTCGATCTTTGGCCTGGTACTCTCCCCAAACTTGACACACAACCAACAGTGAATCACCGTTAATCTCCACCCAATAATTCTTAAATCACTGGCAAGTCTTAGTCTGATGAGTAAGGCTTCATATTCAGCCTTGTTTTTAGTTGTATGGAAATCAAATTTCAAAGCATAGCATATTTATCGACCTTCGTGAGTTTCAGGTACAACTCCGGCGCCTGAGCAGCGGTCATTAGATGCACCATCAGTATGTAGCTTCCAGACATATTTAAGAGATTCACTATTTTCGGGTAAGTCCTTCGGGATGGTGAATTCAACGATGAAATCCACTAGGACTAGTCCTTGAATGGCTCGCCTTGGTATGTAGGTGATGTCGAACTGGCTCAGTTCGATATTCCACTTGAGTAACCTACCAAACTCTCAGGCCGCGCAAGGACCTGTCGTAACGGCTGGTCGGTGTAGACGATGATAAGATGGGCCTGGAAATACGGCTGTAGCTTTCTTTAGGTAACGAAAAGATAATAAGTCAGCTTCTCCAGCTTTGGATAATTTCTCTCTGCTCCGATTAGTCGTTTGCTAATGTAATATACTCGCTGTTGTATCTGGTCTTCCTCCCGAATTAGGACAACACTGATTGCATTTTCTAACACCGCCAAGTAGATGTACAATCTCTCATGATCAATAGGCTTTGACAGAATGGGTGGTGTGGATAGGTGTTGAATCAGTGCTCGGAAGGTGCCCTCGCATTCTAAAGTTCATTCGAAATTTTATTTTCCTTTGATGATCAGATCGAAGAAGGGAATGCATTTGTTGATAGATTTTGAGATGTACGTGCTTAATGCAGCTACTTTCACATTGAGCCTTTGGTCTTGCTTTATAGTTCTTGGAGTCTCAAGATTTCTGATTGCCTAGTTCTTCTCGGGATTAGCCTCAATTCCTCGAGCATTGATGATAAATCTAAGGAACTTTTCAAAAGCGACTTCGAAATGACACTTCAATGGAATGAGTTTCATTTTATATTCTCGGAGGATGTTGAACATCGATTCCAGATCTTTGATATGATCAGTGGAGAACCTTGACTTCACAAGCATGTCGTCCATATATACCTTCATGGTTTTTCTGATCTGGTTAGCGAACATTCGATTAACTAGCTATTGGTAGGTTGCCCCGACATTCTTGAGTCCAAAGGACATGACTTTGTACAAATAAAGTCCTAGATCGGTGACGAAGCTGGTATGTTCTTGATCAGGCAAGTGCATAGGTATCTGGATGTAGCCAGAATACATGTCCATGAAGGATAAGAGTTCATGTCAAGCCGTTGAGTCTACGAGAAGATCGATTCAGTAAAGTGGAAAACAGTCTTTAGGGAAAGCTTTATTCAAGTCTAAGCAATTAATCCTTTTACCGTTAGGCTTTCTGACGAGTACAGGGTTGGACACCCATTTTGGATATAATACATCTCGGATAAACTTGTTTGACTTGGGTTTATCTACCACTTCCTTAAGGGCGGCAGATCTCTTTGGATCCATATCACGCCTTTTTTGTTTGACTAGGACATGCCACTGGTCAATATTCAATGTATAGTTCGCAATTTCCGAGGAGATTCCACACATGTCAAAATGTGTCCAGGAAAACACGTTATGGTTTGCCTTGAGAGATTCAACCAATTCCTCATGCATATGTTGGCTTACCGAGATCCAATCTTTTTTATTTTAGAATCGTCATTGTTGTCGATCGGAACATCGATCGTCAGTCCGGCCGGGGAAGCTTGACTGTCACTACTTTCCTCTATTTCAGTATCTCTCGGGTCATGATCCCTTGGGAATTTGTTGGGGTTCCCGAGCCTAGGCCTAGGCGTTAGCTGTCAATTTACTGCAAAGCGGACGCAGAGAAATTCCTCTACACCCTTTCCTTATTCTTTTCACTGTGCCTCCCGTAGCTCAGTAACATAACAGGCTTGTCCAACAGCCTAATATCCTTGAATGACTCCAACTCCATTGTCGGTAGGGAATTTTAAAGTCAGCCACTAAGGAACAATGGCAGCCTTGAACTCAGCTCGGGCTGATCAGCCCAAAAAAGCACTGTACGGTGAGCCTATGTCCAACACAACAAAATGTAATATCCAAACTCTCGACGTTCTCCAATTCCCAATTCCACTGGTAGCTCCACCATCCCGGTGGATATAGTCGCACTTCCATTGAAGCCATGAGTGCGAGATTGGCAAGGTTTCAAACCCTTTTCTTCCATCTTCATCTGATCAGAAGCTCGCTTAAACAATATGTTCACTGAACTTCCACTACCCACTAAGATTCTCTTCATTCAAGCAAGACCTATCTGAGCTGAAATGATAAGTGGATCAATGGTTGGGGCTTCGACTCCGTCGCCATCCCTGTCCCAAAATATGATGTCGTCTGTCATCATTCTTTGTTGCTTGGCTGGATCTCCATCTTCCAAATTACTTTAACATTCAAAGCTCGCATGCCTAATAGAACGGGCACACGATTCCATTTCCTTCCAGCTTCAGTCTGCTGGATGAGGACCACCGCTAACAATATTAATCATTAACCTCCCGCCAGTACGAGCGGGTTCGTCCGTTCTCGCCTGATTTGGTATATGGTTCTGATTCGATGGGCCTGCACCTCCTGACAGCGGTGCCTGCACAAACTGCTCTAACTTTCTCTCTCGTGTCAAATTCTCAATAATATCTTGTAAATGACGATACTCATTTGTGTCATGGCCATAACTATCGTGAAATCTGCCAAACTTTCTGTTTGAATCTGTTTTTTTGACGACTTCTTCGAAGCAGGTTTCTTATATTAAATAGTATTGCAGGTCTGCAAGTACACATTTCCATCGATGTATTTAGAAGAGTATAATTGTCAAACATAGAAGCCCTACGTTGTAGCTCACGATTCTGATCCCGTTTCCCATTTTGATTTCCATTGTCTTTCTGTTGATTTTTTATTTTATTTGTTCAGTTGCACCTTTCCGGAACTCTCCCCAGTTTTTTTAACAGCAACATTGCTTTGGATTCCATCCACATTAGGCCCTACATCGTCCTTTTTCCTAGACTGTTTTGCATCCTCCCTTCTCAAGAACTGGGCCGCCTTGAAATAGAAACGGTCCAATGACGCAGGGGGTTTTCTGGCGAACCAGTTGCCAAATTCAAAATCGGGATCGATTCCCTTAGTTAGTGCCATCAGAATTGAATTGTCATTGCAATTACTAATCTCAGCGCATGCAGCGTGAAACCACTCTGGATAACGTCTAAGTGTCTCTTCGGAAGCTTAAGTGACACTAGACAAGGTATTAACATCTTTCAGCCTTGTGACATGCATGTGAAACTGTTCAACAAACTTCATTGCCAACTGGTCAAAGCACGACATAGATCAGGGTGGTAAATGGGTAAACCACATGGTCGCTATGCCCTCTAGAGAGATTGCAATATTCGACACTTGGCCATATCATCGGCTCGTGCAGCATTTATCAACCATTCGTACTTCAAAATGTGCTGGTTAGGATCAGAGATCCCTTCATAAACGGGTAGAGTCGGCATCCTGAATCGAGGAGACGGTTCAGTGTAGAGGATGTCATCAGTGAAGGGGGCATGACTCCAGGAGATTCCCCAGTCATCATTAGTAAGACCCTGAATTTCGTGGATCATCTGACGGATCATTGTCAGGATATCCAGCACCTGGAAGTTTTAGGTATGTTGAGCCAAGGTGTGGTCGGGTTCCACATTGCGAGGATGGGCCGGTCGCGGTTTATGGTCCGTATCTCGCCTCCTTGGTTCTAGGTCTTTAGGAACATAAGGCTTAAGAATATAATTGCGTTAACAATGGGTCGGATTCGTTTGGTTTGGAGCATCAGCTCCTAATTCCTTAATGGCGGTAGCAGCATGGTTGTCAATAGTGTGATAAGGAATAGTACCTCCTCGGGAGAAGGGTCCGGTTTGAAGACTGGTTGATGGGCCAACTCTCGGTTCCCTAAGATTAATGGTGCACTGATGTCTAGTAGCCTGCATGTAGCTTCCATCTAGCCATGGATGCGTGGATCAGTGATTGTAGTCAAAATAGGTTAACCTCTTAGCGGATGAATAGGAAGCCTGATCCCTTCTGGATCTCCTTCGTCTGTGACGATTCGGTTGATTGGTTAATTCCGCATTAGCACTGAGTTGCTAAGTAAGATGCTGGCGGCTCTGCGTCAGCACTTGCATAAGTAGTTGAAACTCTTCCCTAATGACAGGGCCTTGCGGATCTGAAGGTCCGGCAGCATTTTGGTTGGTGGAAGGAAGTTGCGCGAGGTTTTGTCTGTCCCGTCCTTCTGGATCTGCCGCTGTTGATGCATTCCTAATGTTGACCTTGGTGGATAGAGAAGCTATCTCCTAGAATTGATTCAAATCCAAATAGGATGGAAGAACTTTTGAATTTGTAATCTGAAACTTCTCCTTCGATTCTTGCAATCCGATGTCGATAGTAGATCCAACGAGTAGGAGAAAAACTAGGTTTTCTCAGTGAAAGCACCAAAGTGTTTGTACCAATATTGGGCACAATACTCTTCGAATGTGTTTGAAGAGATAAAATGAAGAATATAAATAGAGAATGAGGAAGATCTAATAAACACACCAATCGATAAACAGGAAAAACACACAGAAACACACAGATTTAGAGTGGTTCGGTGTATGGCCTACGTCCAATATGAAATGGCTAACTTTTATTGATATTTGCTTACTGGTTATAAAGAGTTGCAATGGTATAATTCAAGTACAATACTAATTTCGACAGAGTCTAGATGTAGAAGAGCCAAAAGTCTTTTTCAGTAGGTCCTGGGCTCCTATTTTTAGGCGTAGGCAGCAAATATCTCGCCTTGATCTCGAAAGACATCTTCCCTCACGTGGGTGGGCCCACGTTATCGATCCCCTGTTGTTTTGACTCAATCCATGATCGATACGAATGAAATTCATATCGTTCAAGATTTTTCCCAATTGAGGTGAGATCGATCATGAACATTCCTGAGGTTGTACGCAAGCTCCTGTGAAAATTTGGTAGCATTTGGACATGTAGATCTTGAGTTATGATCGATGCAAGTTTGAATTTGTTGAAGGCTTCTGAGTTCGTATCGCTTCTATTTGCATCGCTTCTATGCACGGATGGCTGATGATGTGGCGCTAACTTTTAAGATCGATCCACTTTTTATGCCGAGTGACCGAGTCTTCCACTTCTATAGGCTTTGTTCATATCGACCTGGTGTATTCATTTAAAATGGTGCCTTCATCTCCATTTCGCATCGATGTCTAAAGCCGCTTCGTATCGATGACTTATGGGATGTTTTGCATTGATTACATGCACATACTTCGTATTGATGGTGCTTGGCTTGTTTCGTATTGATAGGAGATATTACTTCGTATCAATCGTTCAGTGGCTCATTCGTACCAATCGCTGATCGATAGATACAAATTACGTAATTGGAATCGATGCGAATTGACTTCAATTGATGGATACGAAGCCGAGTAAATATGATTGTACGAAATAGAACCAGGCAAAGTGGATACAAAGTAAAGTAGGTGTGATGGATATGAATCGATGGATGCTAAATAGATGGATACGAATAGAACATGCTTTTCATAGAATCTGATCAATCCATAACTTGAGTATACGAATTCCGATCGATTCGAAATTTAGAATGTTGCCTTCCATGGCTTTGATTGTCGTGTCATGATAATTGTAGCTTGATCTGGACTCAGGAAAAATTTACCAACATCCATAGCGAACCTATGTATAACCACTCTTCGGGATGAACTGTCTTTGATTTTTGGTTAATTCCTTGGTATCACGGCCTTACCAAAAGGTGGGATAACAAGCCAATTCTTGCTTCATCCTATAATTAATTTCTCATTCCATTTCAGCATGGTATCCACCAAAGGATACCCATACCGAGCCAACTCTTCGAACTTCCTGGCAATCTCTCCCTGCAACAGTTAGCAAACTACCTAATCAAAGCTGACTGTGCCATTACTGACATAAACTTCTCCTAAAGTCTCCCTTAGAAATCCTCCCAGGTTATTATCTCCTCATCAACTGTCACTTGTACACTGTTCCACCAGAACAATGCAGTCCCTGAAGTTGTTTGTACACCAACCTCCTCTACTGCTCGTCATTGGGTCCTAGATCAGCAAAAATCCCTTCGCAGTGCAACAACTGGTTCTCCACTTCAATGGCATCCTCCGTTACCATAAATGGCTTCCCTCTTAGCTTCACATAATCACTACTCATCTTATTGAAATGATTAACCACAGGAACTTTTGGAACCCCTACTCCTACGACATTTCCTCCTACCACTCCAGCAGCAACTCTGGCCTGCATCATATTCCTGAAAAACAGATACATGGCTTCCATTCCAACCCAGGGGACTTCTCCACCAACATTCTCCACCTGACCTAGGACTCTCCCTGCATTAGGTCGCGTTTCCTTGGCTAACTCTACTTCTTCTACCATCCATATATGTATCCAAACCTCATGAGATACAGAAAGATAACTTAAACAAAGATAGATGAACGGAGATAAAGCACATACTTATGTATAACAAATACAAGTGCTTTACTATAGCATTAACCCAACCCCAAATCTTACTCCAATTTACTCGGATTTTTGTTTTCTAAACCAAATTTTAGTTAAAATTTTCATAAACCTATGCTTTGATGCCAAGCTATAACATCCCGTATCTAGAGGTCAAAAGCTAAGCGCTATGAACGCTGCAGTCATCTACAGTATTAACTTCTGGTGACGAAGCACGGTAGTGTTAATGGTATCCATAATATTAAAAGCACTTGAATATGAAAAGAATCCTAGATTTCCAAAATACAATAATATCAGTGGTTATATTTTATATAAATCATATCCAAGTTACATATGAAGATGTCTCCTTGGATAATCAAAGCAATATAGACATAATTATCTTAGTGCACACCGGAAACAATTTAAAACAGCATCCCTAAATTAGCTATCCATCAACCACCTACTCGTCTTTGGATGCTTTATTCGCCAAAATCTGCTAAAATCTGAAAACCTAAACCCTCAGCCTAATTAAATCAAATTTTAAGCACCCGAGAGTTTAAGGGGAACCAAAAACTTCGAGTCAGACTTATATCCTGGTATGAATAATTTTTTTTACATCTCAGTTTACTGATAAATATTGAGACCACGCTGCTTAGCTGAACGGGTTTCATCTCACTAATATCTCCATTCAAAACATATTTTTGCAAATCATTTCCTACAACCAAACAAGTTAATCGACTGATTATAATAATAATATAGCAATATCCATTATGCTGAAACAGGAAATGAAAAAGACTATCTGTCTAAAATCTGAACTATCTGTTCTGAATTTTGAACTATCAGCTCTTTTCAAGACTATCAGTCCTAAAATTGATTGTAGCAATATCTTTTATGCTAAATAATGGGCTATCTTCCCAAAATAGGTAAAAAGGATGGACTTACTGTCCTTAAAAATTTTGCAAAGTTCGTTATGCTGATAAATGAACTATCTGTTCATATTAGAACTAACTGCTCTTTCTAGACTAACTGTCATCTAGCTTGACTTCCCTCAAAATGGACCCGACTGTTCGAATTTAAAATGAGCTGACTGCACGAATTTTCTTTTAGGATAACTACCCTTTAAATATCAAAGCTAACTACTCTACAAAATATCTGAGCTAACTGCTCTTTAAATTTTCCTTAAATCTTTTTAGAATGATTTAATCCGTCAAATCATATATATAAAAGAAAATATATCTTTAGCTTTTACTCTAAGCTATTTTTGCCATCTTATATATACTTTACTCAAAATAATGTTGATGACGTTCAATGTGGGCCGGCTATCCTTTAAAAAAAAGTTTATTTCCTTTATAACTTTAAATACTTAGGCTATCTACTTAGTTCTTTTATTCGAAACCTTTGTTTAAAACCCTTGAACTACCTTTCGAAAACATAAAAGATAACTCCCTAAAAACTATTCACAAAACCCTTTGAAAGTATTGAAGGTAACTCCTTCATATCCTTTAATAAACCTTTCGAAATTATTGAAGGCAACTCCTTCTGCACCTTTTAAAAGCTTTCTTTTCAATAGCATTAAAACATATGACACGTGCCTTTTAAATCCTTCAAACCTTAGCCTTTCGAAAACATAGCAAAACTACAGCTTTTGACCTTTTCGAAAGGTCTTACCTCTCGACCTTGCCGGAAAGTTTCTTTTCGACCTAGCCGAAAGGTTTCAGCTTTCGACTTCGTCGAAAGCCTGGGATACCTCCCCTATATAATAAACCTTTCGATAGCAATGTACCTCACCTTTCGAAGACATTGGTTTCAATTTAAAAAAGGTGGAAAAACTTTCGTAACCAATCAAAGTTAACTACTTTGAAACCTTTAAAACGATTCGACTTATAACATTTGGATTATGCAAATGGATCGGAAAAAAATTAGAGTCGAAAGCAAATGCTTCGAAACCTTTATAAAAACTTTCGAAAACATTCGAAAACAATGAAGGTTAGTGTTGGAGCCAACCCGTCGAAAATGATGGAGAGAGGCGGCAAGTTTTAGAAAACAAAAGATAACCTTTGACTCCATCTATGTCGAAAGATTAGGGAGCGACAACTATGCTTTTAACCTTATCGTAAGCTATCCCTTTCGACCTTTTCAGAAAGTTTCATTTAAAATAAAAAAGCAAACCAACCGAAACCTTTTTCTTTCAATCTTTTTGACAATTTTGAAAGCTTATTGTTGAAAGTTAGCAAGCGTATTTTCTTTAAACAAAAACAAAACATCATCTCTTTCGAAAGTTATAACCTTTCGACCTCTTTCAATTCGCTTCGTACCAATTGCCTGATACCATATTCCTTGGTATTTGACCTAGTCGAAAGGTTTGGTACCTTTCGACCTTGTCAGAAAATCTGGAATGAAGGCGGAAGCTCTTCCGAAAAGGTTGAAATAGAAGAAAAACTATTTATTTGTACATTAAAACACTTCTTTTACACCCCACCTGTCTTGTTTGTCTAAATTCGACTGGTTGCCATAATTTTATATTCAAAAGTGCTACCGATTTCCCTTATTTGGTAATTTGAATAATTTTGAAAAAATCTCGTTTCTCCTTTACAATTATATAGAACATTTAAGTCCCATACTAAAAATAATGTTATATACCTTTTAAAACACCTTTAAAAGTTCTAGAAAATTCCAGAAAATAAAATAATATAATATGTTCTCTTCAACATATAATTTTTGTGAATCCAAACTATAATTATTTTTTCCGTAAATAATTTTATAATCCAAATAAACTTTTTATTCCTTAGAAAATTCATAACAATTCCACAAAAATTCTAAAAATTCTAAAAATCGAAACCCATTTCTAAAATAACTTTTTAGATCATCACAAATATTCACATGGCTAACATATGTCATTTAATAGTGTTTTCCTCCTAAAACATGTCATAAGACTATATGAACATACAAATCATCAACGTGTATATGCATATCATTTTATCTTCTAAAAACATGGAAAACCTTTGCAAAATTATTCGAAATTAACTTTAAAACCAAAACCATAGAAATGCAGAGATGTAAACTTTATTCACCTTTTGCTTTAATGATGAAGGAGATTGAAATTTGAATGAGTTTGATTTGAATTTTCTTCCTTAAGCTTCTCTTTTGTTTTTTCTTCTTCTGCGTTCGGTAATGGTGGCCGGCCAAGCTTTTAATTTTTGAAAGTGAGAATGAACGTGTGTTGAAACACACGGCCTTACGAAGATGATATAGGAATGGCCTCTTTCCCATAATGCCCCTCCTCTAATTCATTTTTTAAACCCTTCGTTTAGTTTATTAGTTAAAATGGCACACCTGCCTTAATTAATTCAAATCTCAATCTCCTAATCAACACATTATTTTATTTAGTTTATTTAACTAAATTTCCTAAATATTGTTATTAAAAATCTAGGGTGTTACACCTATCCTCTACCACTCTAAGCTAATGGAACCCTATTGCTAAATCCAACTGGGAAAATATTTTGGCTCCTCTCAATTGGTCGAACAAATCATCAATCCTAGGCAACATATATCAATTCTTTATCGTCTTCTCATTCAACTTACGATAATCGATACACAGCCTTAACGATCTGTCTGCTTCTTTGTCAACACTACGGCTGTCCTTGAGGTAAACCACTTGGTCTAATAAAATTCTTACCTTCCAAATCCACCAATTGTAGTTTTAACTCGCACATGTCGGTAAGTTGCTTGATGTTCTATTCATCGATTTTGCTCTTGGTACTAAATCTATTCGACACACAATCGCTCATTTCGGTGGCAGTCCTAATTCGAGTTCAAAGACATCCATGAATTCTCTAACGACTAAAGCTTGATTCAACTTGTCTTCTGCCTCCACAATATCCAACAAAGCATTAATCTCAAAACTAGAGTTTTTTTACAAAGTATATAATCCGGTCACTACAATCGATGTGTCTAAGCGATGTTTTCCTATTATGGAAAAATTTCCCAGCATTGTATTTACTTAACCAATCCATACCCAAAATTGTATCAAACCCCATGAAATCTGACGCATGCAAACTGCACACATAGGTATGACCTAACAATTCAAACTCTAACTGTTCACACTTCATCCCAAGTGTCACATACCTTCCTATCGGAATTGCAACTCTTAAGGAAGTAACTACGTATGAGGGTTCTAGGTTAAGCTTATCTACTAAACAACGAGTTATAAAAGAATGCGATGCACCCACTTCAAATAGAACTCTAACTGATACACCATTAATCAAAAGCGTACCTCCTAACATAGCGTTTTCCTTCTCCTCTATTGTTGGTCTCGAGGTAGTAGGTTGCAATGCAAACATCCTGCCTTTCCCGTCCTTGGCTGGCTCCTTAGGCTGGTTCTTATAGTGCCCAATCTTATCATAGTTGAAACACCTTACTGCTTTCTTCTCAACAGCTTTCTTCCCTTTGCCTATTTGTCATTCGTAGGAAAGGTGTCCTTTCTTATCACACTTGTAAAAGACAACTTCTACCTTTCCCTTTTTAGCAACTCTACCCTTTTGAGCTCCTTTCTTGTGGAAAAACTTCCTTTTTTGAGTCTGCCCTCCTTGATCTTCCTTTACCTTGTTTCCTTTAAGAAAAGCAAGCATCTCTTCTAGCCTTAAAGCTATTTCCACAGAAACATCGCATAAATCTCTAATATGTAATAACGTGGCCTTAGAAAGCTCAGGCTTTAACCCACAAATGAACTTCTTATTTCCCTTAATAACAGTATCAGCCATAGCATATCCATACCCTGTTAGCTCCTTAAACCTGGTTGGAGACTCAAGCACTGTCATATCTCCCTGCTCCAACTCAGCAAACTTCTGAGCAGAGTAGAAATGGAAATCTTCGACATAAACGTTTCTTCAAACCTCCTCTTGAACTCAACCAAAGTCATAGTCTCCTCATTGACTCTAAATGTAATACTCTTCCACCAATACTTTAACACTACCCCTGGTAGTCGTCTGGAAGCGAGTCTCTTTTTCTGCTCATCGTTGAGCCACAAATTAGCAAAAATCCCGTCGCAATGAAGTAATCAATTCTCTACTTTCGGTTGCATCTTCAGTACCAATAAAAGGCTTTCCTACCAACCGAGAATAATTTCTACTCAAAACAGAATAATTATTAAAAATGGATCTTCTTGATTTCCTCCTTCAACATTTCCTCTATCTAACCCCGCAACAACTCCTCCTTGCATCATGTTTACAAAGAACTAATACATTGTTCCTATGTTGACTTGCTGGACTCCAGCACCTAAACTTGGAGCTTATGCCTGAATATGATTCCTCTAAGTATTTCGTCCAGCATTTCAATTAGTAGTGGTGCTTCCCCCACTAATGTTAACTCTTCCACTTCTAGCATGCAAATCTTACATCCGTAAAATCTCATTCGAGCCTTTGTAAGATATAGAAGAATAGCCTAAGAGAGATAGGAGAATAGAGATAAAAAGTATATTATATAACAAATACAAGTATGTTACTATAGCGTTATCCCTAACCCCAATCTTTTCCCTAATTCCTTAGGATTATATTTTCAAAATCATTTTTGGTTTGAAATTTCTTTTAAGTTTCCATAAACCTATGCGCTGATACCAAGTTGTAACACCCCCTATCTTGAGGCCCGATCTTAGCGCTACAGATGTTGCACTCATCTATAGTATTAACTTTCGGCAACAATATACAGTAATGTTAATGGTATCCATAAAATCAAAAGCATATGAAAATGAAACAAAACCATGGATTCCAAAAACGTCAAATTTACTGATTACATTTCAAAAACATGTTTCATATTCCATTACACAATCCCAAATGTTTCCCAGGTTTTGGTCCAATATAGTTATTACAAAATACGATAAGAACAACGTACGAAGATACCCTTTAGATGATCAGAGTACTCAAGTAGACAAAATAGTCTAAATACATCATAATGAAATAAAAATAACAACTCCTAAATAGCTAACTTTAGCCTCCTTCTCGTCCTCGAAAGCTTCATTCGTCCACTAACAAAACTTGCAAAACCTTGACTCTCAATCTACTCAAATTAATTTTTGAGCACCCGAGAGTTTAAAAGGAAAACATAAACTTCGAGTCAGACATAAAGTCTGGTGTGAATAATACTATAACATCTCGGTTTACTGATATTAAGTGAGACCACACGCTTAGCAGAATGGTTTCTCCTCATTAATATTCCTTTAAAACATATTTTTTGCAAATTAGAATCCTGCAATCAAATTGATTAAAACAATAATAGCAATATCATATATGCTCACAACAGGTAACAAATGGACTATCTGTTCGAACAATCTAGTATTGTTTGGCCAACTACTAACCATTGGCTAACTCGGGCCTACCAGACAAAATAAATAATCTAACATCTGTTAGACACACTCCTAGACGGTCTATCCTTAACTTACTTCTCCAAGGGACACCTAATCCTAATGGTTTTGCGGGCTCATCAATAACCTATCCTCCTTTGTATATATTCCTTTTTGTGTGCAACATCATTTAGTCCTAATTGTGACTAATCCCTACACATTAGAATTTTGGAGTAAATTAGCTAGGGGCTATAGCTAATGTATAAAGCGCGGCCCTATACCAGTCCCATTTGGTATTCAAATATCCGAGTCATTTACTTAGAGCTAACTGCCCGTCAAATTTCCCTTGAAAACCTTTCAAATTGATTTAACCCTTTAAATCTCAAACAAGGAAAATATATTGTTTTCTTTACTCAAATCACTTTGCCATGATATATGCTTTACTCAAAACATTATTGATGAAAACCTTTGAAATCTTAGTATAATCTTTAAACAATCTCTTTTGAAACCTTTGAAAGTACCCCTTTCAAAACCATTGAAAGTGTCCCTTTCGAAACAAGTTAACTACTTTACTTTTTAACATTAGGCCAAAAGGCCAAAACATACCTTTCGAAACCTTTACAATTGACCTTTCAAAACCATTGAAAGTGTCCTTTCGAAAGGTTTATAAAACCTTAGACATCCTCCTTTAAAACACTCCAAATTTGCCTTTCGAAAACATTGGAAAACTTCCATTCAAACACTAAAGGTTAACTTCTAAAAAACATTGGGGAATTACCCCTTAGAAACCGTTATCATATACCTTTCAAAAGCATTAAAGTTCTTTACATATAACAAACCTTTCAAAAGCTTTGGGTTTAAATAAAAGCTTGTGAAACAAATTTATGAAACCATTTGAAATCCTTCCTTTCGAAAACTTCGGGCTTATCTTTCAAAATGTAAAAAGGTTCTTAAAAGAACTAGCACAAATGCAACTCTTTCGAAAGCATTTTCCTAAATGAAAGAAGTGGATGGTGCCCAAACCAACCACTTTGAATGCATTAGAGAAGCAGCTCCAAGGTTCAAAACAAAAGAACCCTTTTGAAAGCTTTGCCTTCGAACGGTTGAATGTTGCAGCAAGGGTTTCAACCCCTTCAAAAGCATCTTTTCAAAGTAAAGGCGGCAAACCTTTCGGAAGCTCTTTTCTTTAAAACAATTGACCAAGTCAAAAGCTATCTAATTCGAAAGACTCGTTTAAAACCAAAATAGTTCTAAGTTTTCAAAAGCTTCTTCAACCTCTTCGAAAGCCCGTTTCAACTCCATACCTTTCACCTAACTCTAGTCTAGTACGTAACAAAGTTGATATTATGTGTATTGGTTTCGATTTAGGTGGAGGCGGTAGTGTGAGGTCGAAAGGTGCTGCTATAAGTGGCAAAGCAGTGAAACCTTATAAAACTAATTTTTAACTTTATAAAGCAATTTCTTTCCAACTAACTTTCTTTATTTATCATAATATGATTGGTTTCCAATACTTTCTCAAAATATTTTCCTTAAGAGATGCCGAATTTCAAAGATTAGAAACATTTATAAATTGCCCATTCTCCTTTTACCAACATGTAATACTTTTAATCTCTTAACTTAAATAATTTTATATACTTATTAAAACACTTAGGAATATTCTCCAAAAATTCCCATAAATCACTTTTAATATGTTTTCTAACATATATAAATTTCTGATCCCAAGCTAACACACACTAGACGTAATTAATTTTAACCTAATTTAATAATTTTCTTCACTATAAAATTCATAACAAGTTAACATTAATTCAGAAAATTATGAAACTTGAAATCCGTCTCTAAAATATTATTTCTGACCTTATATCAGAATTGCAAGGCATTGGGATGTTATTTGATAGGCTTTTCAAATCAAATCTTATCATAAAATCCATATGAGAAAACTAAATTCATCGCCAAGCATATATATATATATATATATATATTTAATGTTCAAAACATGGCATAATACTTTGCAAATCTTACTTGGTTCTGATCTAGAACCAAAAACAAGAAATATGAGATGCAATCTATTATTCACCTTATCTTGTTGTTAAGGAGTTGAGATTGGCTCTTGTATTAAATTGATTAAGCGTCTTTCTCTTGATTTTAGCATATCTTCCTCTTCCTTTCTTCTAATGGTGGCCAGCCTCTCTTGAATTTTGTTTTGTCGTGTACGTGGAAATGAAAGTGGCATAGGGTTTAGGGCATACAAATATAACTTATCCCTATTTTGCCTATATCGATAACCCTTACTTATTTCATATTAATTCCCCTTTGTTCATTAGTTTATTAGGCACGACTAACCTTTATATATACAAATCTCAATCCCTTAACCATTTGCATTATTTCATTTAATTTAACTAATTAGATTTCCTAAATAATGTTAATAAAAAATAGGGTCATTACAGACTCCCATCCTTAAAGAATTTCATCCTTGAAATTAAGATATGTTACCCATCAAAATCAAGCAAAAAGGTAAAACATACCATGAAACAAGTCGGGATAAGTATCTTGAATCATGCTCTTAGTTTCCCTAGAATAGTCCCTCTCGTCATTACTCCACTGGACTTTGACTAATCTGACCGTCTTGTTCCTTAACCTCTTCTCATCTCGCCTGACTATATGAATAAATTTTCAAACTATAGTCAAATTCGGTTCCACTACTAATTCATCTAACATAGTCGGTGCTATAGTAGTCTTTATATCTTGTATACATTTCCTTAAATGAGAAATATGAAAAACATTATGGACTCCTGCTAAACTACTTCGCAACTTCACTCTATATGCAAGTTTATCAATCCTTTCTGCAAGACGAAATGGTACAACGAATCTCGGTGCCAATTTGTTGATTTTCTAAATTGAATTACACCTCTCATTGGTGATACTTTAATGTAAACATGGTCCCCAACTGAGACTTCTGCCAAGACTGAGCTTCCTTCATTTTGACTCAAATGAACTCAATCTTTTCTGCAGCTTCTTTGACTAAATCCGGATCAAGATCCAACCTATCCCTGGTTCTAACCAACAAATAGGAGATTTGCATGGTCTTCCATACAAAGATTCAAATGGTGCCATCCGTATACTAGCCTGATAACTATTGTTATATGTAAACTCGACTAAATATAGATGGTTTTCCATAATCCCCAAAATCTATTACAAATCTCAATCCCTTGACAATTACATTATTTCATTTAGTTCAACTAGTTAAAGTCCTAAATAATGTTAATCAAAAATAGGCTCTCGATTGAGTATGTCGATCCCTCCTGATGGGCCAATCTATGATGACAACTTGAGGGTAAGGAATTTCTGGATCTAGAAATTTATTTCATGTAATTGAACCTTTTCAAATTTTTTCTTTTTAGAGCCAAAAAAATTTATGCCAAAATAATAGATGCCAAAAAGAATGAGTCATATTCCATGCTTTGAGCATCCTACATTCTACATCCATCAAATCCATTCAATTCTAACTTCATATAATCATATGTACTTGACTTTTGGGCCCCACAATCATCATTTCAGAATCATTGGCTTTGATGGCAGTCGGATCTATCTCATGCAATTAGTTTAATATAGTCGGGCTAGAATGTCGGGTAACACTTGTGGGAAAGTGGCCCAATTAGTTTCCTAAAGGGTTGCTATTGTCTGATCATTTTCCTACGTGTTGTATGTCTTATCGGCCACATGACGTTTGGTTGATTTCCCTCAATATAATTTCAGTGTCATATTCCGTCAATATATATATATATATATATATATATATATATAAGCCTGGTTCCATGAGACTAATAAGCTTTTACTATCTAGTCCAACATCGAACTAAAAGGTTTCAAGTTTTAACTTCATTTTGATGATTTCAAAATATTGAACTTTTAGGTTATTTACATGTACATTGATATGTACATTTTTTGTTGTTGGCACTTGGACACGCTCACACGTTCATGGGTCATTACCAACTTCCATGTGTTTTGTATGTACATGTTTATAGCCGTACCCTTACAATCATTTTTTTCATTCATTCATTTCATTTTTTTACATAGGGATCAGCATATGTTTAGCCGATCCCTCTCTCTCCTTATTTTTAGAAACATTTGTAAGGGTCTGCATGCATTATGCCGATCACTCCTTTCCACTTATCACTTCTACGTTGAACGACATACCTCTTGCCGATTCCTTTCTATCTTCAAATGCCAGCACATGGCTAATCCCCTTGTCCCCATATATAAAGTAGCACCCCAACTATCCTTTGTCTTTACTTGCTTCATTCTCTTTCCATCCTCTTATTTTCCCACATCCGAACTCTCTCCAACTTTTAAAAAAGAGAAGTCGATACATTTCCCTCCACTTAGCCATCGCTCTAACCAATTAATCCATCTTCCTACTTAATCTTAGACCATCGTTCCACCTTCCAATCAAATCATAGTCTAATCATTTTCCCTTTTCATAGTTTACCTTCAACAAATTAAGGTAAGCTTCCTTTTTCGTTCTCAATTTTAAGGTGAGGCGTTGGATTCTACTTCATTGTTGACAGTTTGATACGTGATGAAGTGGATGACTAAGGGCATTGTTCGTTTGGGGAAGATGAGGTATGGAAAGGATTAAGGCTTGGTGGAATGATGAAAGAGGAAGAAGAAGAGGAAACATAGGAGGGATCATTATCTGAGTTTTGGGTATTGTTGACCCAAAAAATGGACCAACACCCTAGTTTGGATTTGAAAGCACCAGCCCTGTCCTGACATAGCAATATCACATATCACAGATATAAAGAGGGACCGTAAAATAAAGAATATAGAATTTTTTAGAGTGGTTCGACCATTAATGAAGCCTACGTGCACTTTATAATTTTATTACAGACTGATTGCTGTTACAAAAGATGTATGATTACAAGGCTATGTTCGTATCCTAGCTGGATTGAATCTCCAGAGTTAGAATCCACTAGATAATCATAGTGTATTCCTTTAGAGATTGTTATGAAGAAGGCAGAAAGTGAAGAATAATTCCAGCAGAGCTTCGGCAACCAATCCAGAGAAGATCCTTCTTATGTTGCTGGTTGGATGGCATTTATATTGAGCGAAGACCTTCTGGGCTAGGACAAGCCTTCATAGGCTCATAGGTAAGTAGTAGACGACCTAGGGAGTGTTTGGCTCGCAAAATGAGCTAAATCCATGGGTCGCTGGTGAACCATAGCCTATGGGTTGCTAAAGGCCTATAAACTTGGCTCGTTTTGCAAGCCAACATCTTAGCCTCTATGTTGTGTTCCTTACTTATCTCGTTTGAAGGCTGGAGGAGAAGCATGGGTCACTGATGATCCAATCAGTTAGGATTTTTCTGGAGTCTGAAAATGGATATGTTTCCATAGCCCTTTATCGTAGTTATCACGTTTCGATGGCAATTCACTAGCTGTTTTCGTTCAGCGCTGATTGGACTAAAAGAATGCTAATCTCTAGGCTTCATTAATCGTAGTCGTTGTCTAGCTATATAGCTTGGACCTTGTCGCTTCCTTGTCTTATCTTTTCTGGTTTAGTCCTAAACCATCCAGTCTACACAAGGTTTTTCTGTTTTCTATTGACTTCTGCTAGGTTAAAACCCCGATTAACAGTTGCCCCCCAATGTACGCCTTTTGAATGAAAGGTGTGCTTTGTTTAAGAATAAGTTCATGTCTCTAGTCTTTGATAATTGAGCTTTTTAGGTGCTTTAGCCTTGGCGAATTGTCCAGTTCCTTCGGATTCTCATATCAATAACAAGTTGCTCCAAACCAACTACGTCTTAAGACTCTAGACTCTACCCAAGTGTAATCTATATATTTATAATTAAATCGCATGCTTCCAATTACATCGCATATGTCCAATTACATCGCATATCTCCATTTACATCACATATCCCTAATTATCCCATGTTCATCCGGGATTAACATCATTATCACTCAAATTTAATTCATAGTTATGATATATCAAAATCATCATATATCGAATCACATCATATCACATCACACATCAAAGTCATCCTGTGTTCATCCAGGATTTATTCGTTTTATTTTATTTATAAGGCCTTCAAATCCTTTTTGCATAATCAAATCTGTTTTAAGGTTCGGTCACTCCGAATCGTTTAACGTTAAGTTTAATGCACGATCTCTCGGGATCGTTTAGTGTTTAGTTTAATGTGCGATCTCTCCGGATCGTTTAATGTTTCAAGTTAAGGGAACGATCTCTATGGATCGTTTTTTTGTTAAGTTAAAGGGGATTAAGTAAGCCCATCCGCTCACTCTCTGATGAGTGGACTTACTTCTTGCACTTCGGTCCAGCCTCTCCGATCGGGACTCTGTGGCATTTGATATCGTACAAGTCTATCCACTCGTTCTCTGACAAGAGGACTTACACCTTGCACTCCGGTCCCGTCTCTTCGGTCGGGACTCTATGGCGTTCAAAATTAGTCGTCACATATGAATTTTAAAAAATTCAAATTTGGTACCAAGAAAACAAGTAGAAATTAAATAAGCAGAAATCCTGAATGTTTATCACAGACATCCAACTCAGGACGTGACAAGGGACCAATCTATGTTTTGCGCACGTCCAAGCGGTCTAAGATTATTATCTAAAGCATTCATCCCAGATATCCGACTTAGAGAGGGACTAGGAACTAATCTAGGTTTAGCACACGTCTAAGTAATCTGGGGTCATTATCCTTTTTATCGCTAATACACGAAAAGGGAAATGCAAACAAAATGAAACCAAAACAAAAAATAACAGCCGGATTTATCTTCCCATCCATCATGGTTATAGGTTTATCTGTCTTGGCCCTGATCCTTGGCATTCTATGAAGCATCTTCTCTAGGTGGTGGTTGCTCCAGCTGTGCTAATGCTTCTCTATTCTTACGTATTGCAATAGCTGGTTATTTCGAACCAATTTTTCTATCAGATTACAAAGGAGTCGATACTCATTTGTTTCATGCCTGCTCAGCTCATGGAAGATTAAAAACTTTCTAGATCCTTTCTCTCGATCAGTGGGCTCTCTTCTCGAAGGATTCTAATAGGGCATTTTCCCCTTAGTATTTAGGTATATCCTTTATAGGGTTCCAGTCAGCTTAGAGTAGTAGGATAATTTGGGCTCCTTTCTTTGTCGTTTCGGTCCCCTAAAATCATCATCAGCTTTTCTTTTCCCGTTGTCTTTTCCGAATCCTGTTCCAGAGGATCCCTTGCCATCCACAACGTAAATTTCTACATCTTCAAGTGCATCTTCAGTGTCAGTATCCTCTTGACGTAAATATCTCTCAGCTTCATTGTAAAGCTCTACGAGATCCATTGGTGGATCTCTCTTAAGTGCAGCACTGAAGTCGGTCTTGCTTGTGAGTTCAGACACTACCGCCATCAAAAGCACTGATGGGTCTGGCCTATCAACCGCAGCTATTGCTGCATTGAATCTTGTTAAATAACTTCTCAAGGTCTCCTCGGGCCTCTGTTTCACATTTTCCAATGTCGTTACATTCTTTGGTTGTGCAACATGAATTCGAAATTGTCTCAAAAATATGCCTACTATGCTAATGGACCCATTCTCCAGCTATCTAAACCACATTGTCGCTAAGCCTGTTAAGTATAATGGGAAGAACCGCCCTATTAACTCCTTAAAAGCACCCAATACTTCCATATGTCGGATATATCTCATTAGATGAATCATTGGATCAGTATTTCCGCCGTACATTTCCAATGTAGGAAGCTTGAAATCAGGAGGATTTCTCGCATTTCGGATATTAGAGTAAACGGGTTTCTGTTCACATCTTCCAAACCCTGATCCGTGGGTCCTTCTCTAACCAACCTTCTTGCTAGTTCAGCAATTCGATTTTCACCATCCAATAAAGGTCTTCATCCGAGAGCAAAGTTCTGCCCCCGCCTTGGCAAGAGAAATCTAATGCATACTCAACTGGTTGCACACAGTGTTCTACCCTACTCTCCTAGTCTCATTCTATCATTCGCCCCTCCGAGGTAGCCCTGACACATATTTCTCTGTCGGTTGCACTCTAGTATTCGGATTACCTCCCGTTCCACCAGTTCCTGGAATTTCAACAGTCGCTCCTTTGTTGGCCCTTTCGGTACCAGCTCCAATATTGATCCCATCATTGGTGTTGATTTCCACGTTAACTCCATTGTTGCCCTTAAGTATCAGTTTCTCTTGGCGTGGAGGTAATGTTCCATCTCCTTCTAGTCCAACTCTAGCAGCTCCTGTATTATTTCCTAGGGTCTAAATTCTTGTAGCTCCTATAGTTCCATGTTGTTCCATCCTTTGGAAGAATCCTTCCATCGTCTCTTGTTGCCTAGCCAAGATAACATCCTACATCTACTTTATAATCCTTTCCGTATCTTCTCTAGTTACATAGTCGGATTGGTGAGAACTTGAGGATACTTCCTGACTGCCCCAGGCTGTGGTTGACTTGTTCCAGTTTTAGATGTAATGTTAGGCCTCTTTATTTTTTCCCCCAATCACAGATTCAAAATTCAAGTTTCCATATCTACCTTTTTTCTCAGTGAAAGCACTAAAATGTTAACCCAAAAAATGGACCACTACCCTGGTTTGGATTTGAAAGCACAGCCCTGTCCCGACAGAGCAATATCACATATCACTGATATAAAGAAGGACTGTAAGAGGAAGAAGACAAAATTTTTATAGTAGTTTGGTTGATAATGAAGCTTATGTCCACTTTATAGTTTTATTATAGACTGATTTTTTTACCAGAGATGTATGATTACAAGGCTTTGTTTGTTTCCTAGCTAGATTAAATCTCCAGAGTTGGAATGCACTTGATAATCATAGTGTATTCCTTTAGAGATTATTATGAGGGAGGTAGAGAGTGAAGAATAATTCCAACATAGCTTCAACAGCCAATCCAGAGAAGATCTTTCTTATGTTGCCGGTTGGATGGTTTTTATATGGAGCAAAGACCTTTTGGGCCGACCCGGGCCTTTATCACCTCACTATTAAGTAGTAAGTGACCTAAGGACAGTTTGCTCACAAAACAAGCTAAATCCATGGGTCGTTGGTGACCCATGGACTTGGCATGTTTTTCGAGCCAAAATCTTGGCCTCTTTGTTGTGTTCCTTAGTTATCTCGCTTGAAGGCTGGAGGAGAAGCATCGGTCACTGATAATCCAATCACTTAGGATTTTTTTGGAGTCTGAAATCGAAGATGTTTCCATAACTGTTTATCATAGTTGTCACATTTCGATGGCAATTCACTGGCTTTTTTCGTTCATCCACTGATTGGACTAAAAGAATGCTATTCTCTTAGCTTCGTTGATACTAATCGTTGTCTCAACCATATAGCTTGGACCTTGTCGATCCCCTTTGTTAGCTTTTCTGGTTAAGTCCTAAACCATCCTATCTATAAAAGGTTGTTCTATTTTCTATTGACTTTTGCTGGGTTAAAAACCCGGTTAACAAGTATAGACCGATCCCTCGTTAGTTGACAAGGGATCGGTATTGAGGCCTGACAAAAGGATGATAAAGTAGAGGGATCGGCTAGCTTTGTTCAAGTAGAGGCATTTTCGTAATAGAACAGCTTGGTGCGATTAGTGGTCGGACTTTACTCAAGTAAAGGGATCAATAGAGTTTGTTAGGAGAGAGGCTTTGGCCCTGTTACTTAAGAAGAGGGGTCGACAGGGTTTGCAGAAAAGAAGGGGTTGGTGCTAGTAGTTTAAGGAGAGGGTTCGGTTGAAAGGCTTTGGGACAAGGATCGGTATAAAGGGTTCAGTACTATGGGGTTGGCACATATGCTTTTTGAACTTGAAACTAATCCAAACTTGCTTGCTTGAACAATTACTACCAATCCATTTCCACAAACTAGAAGGCATGATGATGATGAATAATAGAACTTGCATATTCACCACTGTAACATCCCGCCTTTTTGCACACTTTAAACCGACACACGTGCCAATTCAAAGCATACGCAAGGGCGGATTGTTATGGGGTAAATAAGAAAAACAGAGAAGAAATAAAAACAAAAACAGAATCTCACAGCGGAAGGATAAAATATAATAACAAATATACAGTTCATAAACAGTTTACAAAAGCTTGATTTTACTTATACAATGAATATCAGAGTTACACATACCAAATACGACAATGCAGCGGAATATAAAGAGTGTGGTGCAATACTATATATAGAATAATACTGATTCTTCGTCTTCGTCCTCCAAAGCTAAAACCTGTTATCCTGAAACGCTCGGACTGACCCGAGCGAATTTGAAAAGACAAAAACACTCGAGTCAGACTAGAATATCTTATGTGAGTTAAATAAACAGACATAAATATGAGTGCAGTAACTCAAGAGATGTTCGGGATTTACATCTCCTAAGGATCCGTTAAACTATTTACTATGTAGTATATTGCGCTATTATAATAGTGTCTATTTATAAAATAAACTTACTTTTAAATAGCGTTAAGGCTTTACATTTTCCACCTTAACACGTAATAGTCCCAGTAGTCCGTCCAATATCATAGCCCCTCCTGATCGGGAAGCCACTAGAGGATACCACACGGGCTACGGGAGAAAACCAAACTCGTACAAGGCGCGATATGGTAGGTGACACGGCACAACTAGGCAATGCCAGGGTAGATATACCAATTGCTATCCAGGCTGGTGGAAACGCGTAGCCGCAGTTACCGCCCACCTCGGACTAACTCCCCAAAATCAAAATATAGAAGTGGCCACTGAATCAAATCCAAGTCAAATTATAATATCGAAGAGGAGCGTCCGATCAGAGGAATGACCTCATTGGCCTGAGAATCGCTCCTGTTTTAGCCACCTTATGCCAACTCACGGGAGTTGGGTCCACGTATTTACCTTACAGGAAACGTCGCCACCACCTACTTCATTCTGGAATCTCCACCGCGTACACGGTTAGTCAAAGTGGTTTTCGGTATCGACAGAGAGTATGTCCATATCCGATCCCGGTCTCTTTGCCAACCCATCGTTATTATAACACCGCGGTCATTTAAAAATAGTTTATACTTTAAAACCAGAATATAATCCATTTCAAAACCATAATATTACGATATCATTTCTTCTTTAAAACCCAAAAGGATTCATTTTGATATTATTTTTTTTAAACCCAAATCAATGATATCATTTCCCAAATAAAATATTCCTTTCCAAAAATTATGTCACTTTTTATTATTTAATATCCCATGTAACCAATATTCTGTTTGTAACTTTCAACATAATTCTTCGAAAATCCATAGTATTTTAAAACCATTATTTTCAAAACTAAATGGTTTGGATATTCAACGGTATGCGAATTAAAAAGGTTTAACTTTACTGTTGCTTTATAACGAAATAAATTACATGGCTTTCCAAATATTTCTTCTTTTAAAGTTAAACCAAAATCCAAAATATTACTTCCAGTCCCAAAACCATTTCAATTTTATATATATTTATATCCATTTTGGAGCATTAATATTTCAACTAAAGTTGGATTTTTATCTTTTCAAAATCAATATTCTATTAATTAATCTTGACCATTCACATAAAATCCATAATTAATAAGACTTCAATTTCTAGTAAAATATATATATATATTTCCAAATTCAATTTTTACTAGAATATTCATTTCAAAATATTTTGGGAAAAATCCAATTATAAACATCATAGCTTTAAAATTTCCAACTTAATATTTAAACATAGGATATAAATCATCAAACTCCATTTTCTTAATTTTCTTCCATTTTTAATAAAGAAATTTATTCACCTTTTAATTTCAAAATTTCAACTTCATATGCGTATAACTATGGAAGAAAACATTTATTCAGTATAAAATTTAAGATTTTTATAAACCGTATTCCATCCAAACCATAGAAATCACATTAAAAATAGTTATATATAGACCACGGTGCCTGTATATAGTTTTCTATCCTATGGTCAAGTGATACGGATATTTATCATTTCAATCCGCAATTTAAAAAAATAAAACTGCGGTTGTATATCATTTCAAACCGCAATCCCGAATGAAATGAAAAATGCATACTAACTTGCAGTTTAATGATATCAAATAAAACATCCATTCAATAACACATCCATCATCCAATCACAACCATCAAGCAATATCAATCAATAACAATATATGTTTGGTAATATACAACAGGTAATAATTGGCAGTTTTATTTCAAATTATATTTATCAACTATTAATCTAACAATTTATATTCAGTGATAATTGACATAACTGTTAACTAGCAGTTCATATGCAAACAATAATTTCTAACAGCCAATTAACACGCAATAAATCAATTAAATTAACAGTTAAATTCAAAAAAATGCAATTCTACAGATATGAATGAAATAACATGCCAAAAGCTCATAAATAAATTTCTATTCATTTCTAAAATTTATTTAACAAACATAAAAGCTTCTAGTGGTTGTGAGTGGGTTAAAACACTCACCTTTTGAATTTAAATCGAATTCAAACCCGATTTAAACCCAAAAATTCGCCCGTCTCAGAATTCGTCCAAACCAGCGTCATCGAGTCCGGAATTAAATTACGATCCTAACAAAAAAAATTTCGTGTGAATCCGACTTCGTATGAGAAAGTTATGGCGAAAAATGGTGATTGAATTCAAAATTTAATATAAACAAAATGACACATATTTTCACCATTCATTCATAATTGCTTTACACGTCACGCATGCTCTGTAGACTATCTTCACGCGCACGAAGGCAACACGCAACAGCCGCCACCCATACTTTATCAACCCTAATCGAAAATTCCCGCCAATCCAACCGTTGAAACTCGAAACAAACTACATAGATGCGATCCCCTCGGTTCCCTCTCCAAAACCCAGAAACCGTTTTCCGATCCGACGAAGTTTTGCGCGACGATGATGAACGGTTTTGGGGCTGTTTGAATTTATTCTGGATGAACGACAGCTCCAATTGAAAAACGAATTTCACCAGTATATTACGTGTATCGAATACTTCAACATATATTTTTTCTGGAATTTTCTGAAATTTTTGAGTTTTGACTTTTGATTTTGAACTGTGGATGGATCTGGAATTGGATCTGAGATGTATGCATTTGGGGAAGAGAAAAGAGTGAAGAAATGAACGTACAGCAAATGAAAAAGAAAGGAGCTAGGGTTTATAGATGTATATTTATAGATAGGCTAGAGGTAGGGTAGCTAGACTGGATACGCGAACGTACGTGACAAACCATGGTCCAAAAAGCCCGCTATGCCTCCGGAGTCGGATTTGTTAAAACTATATATCCAAATAGGTGTTTTAAAATATTTTGAACGCAATGGAAAAAGTTTCGCGACCAAATTCGATCGTATGAAGAAGTTATGCCAAAAAACAAAAATTTCACATTGATTTCAAAATGCGTAAATTTCAAGGCGTTTCGAGTCCGTACGATCAAACGACAAGTCCGATCGCAACGAAACTTGAAACATTATTATAATTCACCGTTACGGATCCGATGAAACTGGTTTCGTCGAAATCCGAGTCCGTGACAAAAATGGCTATTTTTAATATTTATTAAATAAATTAAAATAAACCATAAAATCCAAATTTTCTTTCAACTTTAAATATTGGCCAAATTTCATTACTTACATAATCCAATCAATTTCAAATAATTTAGCAAGCTTGGATATGAATTAAAATTTATAAGTATATCAATTTCGCAGTGTTAACCTCTGCGTTTTCTTATTATTAATTTCTTAGCCTATAAATAACAATTTACAGCACTTAAATTTCTCGTCACTTTGTTCCAACTGGAAATTCTTAGACTTAAATTCCCATGGTTTCATTTCATTTAGTCATTTGCTTCAAAAAAAATCACAGATCTTAATTTCTGCACTTTCTTATTAATTGGGAATTATAAATTTATTCTCACAAATTACCTAATCTTATACTTATACACTCTCATCTTAAACCAAATTAAATAAATAACTTGATTTCCATCTCAACTTACTTTTAATTGCAGTTAACCCTTTTCACCGTAATTAAAATTCCAAATTATAAATAAATTTTTATTCCCATTCCCTTAATTTTCTTAACTATTTATTTATTCAAATTTTCAATATTCAACATAAATAGTTTGGTTAAGTTCATTTATTTACCTTCTTCCTATGATTCACAGTTATGGATGTCAATATGATGAAGTTTACATTAGTTAAGATTTCACTCAATTGTTCTCTAAGTCAAATGTTTACATCTTTCATTTAACTTTAATAACGTACTAATTTACGTTAAATTCCATTTTTTAAATGAAGTAATTACCATTCGTTGAATCAAATACTCAATTCATAAATAAAGTCTTGTTTTCAAAAAGTTATATCACAAATGGTCAACTAAAATTTGAATAAGCTTTACTAAATTCTATGGTATTAAATGTTGCAATAAATACAAATTGCCATGTCTTAAATCCAAATTACTAATTAAGTCTTGATTCCTTTATTATTCCTTTGGTTTTCAAGTAAGTTTTTATGATGAATGTGAATTCAAATGAACAATGGAAACCCATTCCCATTTGATTTCACTATTCCATTAAATATCTTCATATTCCAGCTAAATCAACTAACGTATGAATTAGCTATTTCAATCTTCATTAAATTGCGGTTTTTATACAATAGAAATTAAATCCCATTAACATATAAATAAAGGTTGATATCCATCTATTTACATTATATCACACTTGTGCTTCTATTTAGCTTTGTATAAATGTATGAATGCGGAGTCTTGCCTATTAACGTATTAAATAAGCCTTAAAATCAATTAATGCCCCTCCTTAGTTTAACCTCTTTTTATCCATATTTATTTTTAGAGTAACTCTTGGATTAAATTCCCAAATCACCAATTCAATTAATTATACCTTTCAATCCAAATGTAAATCTTCCACCTTTGAATTCTTATATTAAATGAATTTTATTCTAGGCAATATTTTTTACAAATGTTTACTGATTCCACATTTATAGGTTTCTTAAATTTTACTCCATCTAAATGTGACACATTTTTATTTCATTTCAAACCAATATATATATTCATTCCTATTCAATATATATATTCATTCCTATTTCTTTCATTTTGTTACTGCATTGAAATCTATTTATTAGCTAATACTACGTTACTATCATTAATTAAATTTTGGATTATATTCCAATTCCTATAACTAGGCCTTAAGTCACCATTTTACATAGTTTTAATTTAGCGTTTATTTAAATCTTCGTTTATCGTTTAGAATTTCTACTAAATTGAAATGCACAACTTATGAACTTTAACCAATTTAGTCCACCTAATAAAATTTTCAAATGTTTGTGTGTATGTAATCCAATTCAGTTATTGTTACATTAATACCATTAAACCAACAAATTAAGACTTATAACTACAACACAACTTTCAGTTATTTTCAAATCTATGTCATATAACCTTTTAAATCTCTACCTGTAATTACAGTTACTATCTAACTCCTACATTCATCCTTTTAAAATCCTAAGACTTTAATTTTATACTGGATTAAATTAGCAACATATAAATTAAATTTATAAAAATATCATAAATTTATCAGGTCGTTACAACCACCTAACTCGAGATTGAACAATAAAATCCTTGGATCTTTTAACATAAACTAAATACTTGCATATTGACTTGAATGACAAAATTCAGACTTCAATATACTGATAATCGATCCTAAAACTTTTACAACCGATCAATCTCATCATCAGTTGAGATGATCGGCGATGACGGTCATTCTTGTCGGGATCCAAAGTCTAATAGTTTTACTTTATTTCTTTTAATTTTAAACTGTTTATATCTGTTATACACTACACCACACTGCACTAGCTCACTCATAGCATGAGGGGAATCAATAAACTTTTCTAACCCCGATTGTCTACTTTGTATAACTAATATGGACTCTAGATGCTCAAAGTGTTTAGCTGCTATGTCTTCCGAACCGGCCATGCAGCACACCGATCCTGAATCAAAATCAAGTTGTGTGACTATATCTTGCTGGCTTTTCCCCAATCATCAAGCAGAACAGACGGAAGTTTTTGGCCCATCGGTCGACCTTTAATGAGATGTTCCATTCCTCCCGACGGGGGATATGAGTCCTGCTCCCGATACAGTAGAGGGTGCCATTCTTCTAAATAACCCGATCGATTCTCAATCCGCCTTAATTGGTGAGGCTGCCCTTTGTCGGCTGTGTTCCATAAATGGGATTTCATTTGTAGATATCTTGGTTCCTTCAATAAACGACAGGCCTCACTTACTCTCGAAGGGGTACGCGGCGTATAACAAGTTTACGTGCTGGGCCGGATGACTATCGGCTTTAATACGTTTATTCGAGAGATGTTGTGATGTCTTAGAATAGCTTCCACTTAACTCCATCCCAGAAGTTACGCCTTCTTACATGGAAACTTTCTGTTGTTCATGAGGGTTCTCTTTAGACTGCCAACTCCCAAGGACATAAGATTCATTTACAACATTAAACGACGGTCAGTAAGTCCTTCTTACATTTTTATTGAACTTTTGCCTAACTACCAAATCTTAACAGGCATTTGAATAAACTCTCTCTGTTAAAGCACGGGTGGTCCTATGTTCGTTGTCCACCTGGCTTTACGAGGCGATGATTGGAAGGACATAAGTGTTACTTTCATTTCATCCTTAATTTCATTAATCCAAGTAATATTTTCAAATTTATTAACATCCAGGATTCTTTCAGGTGTCCGCCCACCTCCTGAAGGCATTAATTTTTCAAGAGCGATCGCCGTTATTCACGCTACCCTTATCGAAGACAGGGACATCAAACTTCTTGTAACCAATGACTTATGATCTTTATTCAGGCCGTTGGAAGAGGAACATAGCATACGACTCCTCGGAAGTGCAGCATTGCCGAGAAACTTCATAAACCAAGAAAGGGATGCCATCAATCCTATCAAGCCCCCAGCCGAGGGGACTTGGAATGACATCGAAGAAGAGAGATTAGGGATTCCCAAGATAGTAAACCCAACAACGCTGATGCGGGCCAAGATAATGCTTCTATGGTCGAATTTCCACTTGGTGTGCAATCTCAAAAACCCATCAAGAGAAAGAAGAAGATGGCATACAACCTTCGCTGAAGAAAAACTACAGCAGATCCGGAATTCGTCATTACTTCTATTAAAGAAGAATCATCTTCCCAACACTTGGACGGTTCATTAAAGGGATTTTCAAATCTCCAAATTCCTAATGATATTATGACCTACAACTTTCCAAATATCAATATTGATGGGCTCAATTATCCTACTAAGAGCGGTGAAGACACACAACCTACCGATAAAGGAGAGAGAATGCTTATAATCAAGACTACAACCACCGATCTATCAAGGGGGACACTAGGACACTTATGACCATGTTCACTTCACTACATGCTCTTCATTAATCCTTCACACAATAGTAACTCACATGTTCTCAGTTGGTCTTTGCAGGTACAATGACTCAATCTCGGGCCTTTGATCGCTTAAGATGTTCTTTAAGTATAATCGATCTAGCCATGACTCAGAGTCTAGTAGGCATAGAGAAAAATCAACGGATGGGAAAAAAGCTATCAATAAATGGAATCCTCCTCTTCTAAGCATAAATCCCAATCTCAGATATCTCGACAGGGAGATCAGCCTAATTTTCCTGCTTATAGTCGAGACCAGCCTCCCTACCGCCATCCTAAATTGCTAAATCACATTAGCAACATTCTAGTTATTCAAGCCCTAAGCAATCTCGCGACCTAGATCGAGAAAGCATCTGATTTCCACTTCTGATTCATCCTTGCCGACCGTTGCTTTTGACACTTCTACAATGGAGAAATTGGCCAAGCTTAAGGCCAGTTTCCTGTATATCTATTTCAATAGGCTTAAATTCCTTCCCATGGTACATATGATCCCGAGTCATGCCAAAGCAAGTTCTCTTGCATTTGTTAGCGACGAGTTCGTGCAGCATGAACCATTTCAACACTTAGCATACAAAATCTCTGAGGTGTCAATCGTGTGAAAATATGAAATAGATCACCTCAAGCTAGAGATGATACATGATAAAGACATAATCAAACATCAAGATGTTGAACTATCAAAATTGAAATCAAATGTTGCCAAGGCAAAGAAAAGTGGCAAGGAAATGTCTAAGGCAGTGAACCATTTAGAAGCTTCAATTAAGAAAGAACTTGATGTTTCCCTCAATCACAGTGGGGCACTCTCTCTGGAAAAAGATTCCTTGAAAAAGGAAAAGGATGTCTTGGCCCGCCGCTTCAAGAAATTGGAGGAACTTCTCAAGAAAGAAAGGGAAGATTGAGGCTCGGGAAAAATCACAAAGTTACTACAAAGAGGCTATCAAAGCCAGGATCTTGAAAATTAAACTTAATGAGAAATTCACCAAAATAGAAGCTCTTAAAGAGGAGGCATGAGAGGAAGGCCTCAAGGAGATGATAGAAGAAATTGAAACCTAGTAGAAGATGCTAAAGTGTTCGGTCGGAATGAAATCAAGAGCTTGTTTGATCCATTGATCATCGAATACAACTCCAAAGTCCCCATCCACCGCGACTTGAGTTAGCAAAGATTATCTCGAATTACTTGCTGAAGCCTAAGAGCATATCATTGAGATGAAAAGAGGTTATCAGGAGGAGCTGAGTTTGATTAAGAGAGATTTGTGCGGGAGATCCTCCATGGAAACAACCCCCAGATCGTGCCATTGCAAAACTCTAATATTTTGATGTGTCAGCACCTTCTATCATAGGCTGACATATTGCTGGATCTTTGAAGGTTGATCCCTAGGATGCATCTTCTTCCCAAGCGGTTGGAGTATCGATTTCCTTCGAGCCGAAGCACGACTTGAGTTATAATCCATATAAGCCCAGCTATCAATCCAAAGTGTTGTTCTTTATTTTGGAAGTGGTCACTCCAGCAACCATCGAGAAAAAGCCGGATGTGGGTATTCCCCCATAATCTCCATATTATGAGAGGTTTTTTACTTTGTAGCCAATGGTTTTAGGCTTATCTCCTTGGTTTGACAAATTGGCAGGTCTTTTGTGTCCTGGTCAAATTCCTAAAAGCGATGCTGCTGTAGAGAAAAAAAGAAACAACCAGAGATTCTGATGACCATTGATGTACCTGAGCCCGATGCTTAAGTCATCGGAACTCTTGACGATGATAAGGTTGAAGATCCTCTCCCAGTGGATGAATCCAACGATGTGGTGCATCCGAATGCACTGATGAGAGTAGCTTGAAAGAGCATATAGGAGAAGCTGCTAAAGAAAAAGGCAAAGCTTAGCTCATCGAGGTGGACATGACGATCTACACCTTGTGCCACTACAAGTTTCTCCACCTGGTGGGTCGATGTCCAATGAACTCCCTCCTACTTTTGTAAGCTTTCTAGTAAAAGGTGGCCGAGGATCCTAGAAGAGAACAATTATGGCTCGAGCGGCACCACTCCTAAAAAATCCAAAAAGGAGAGGAGATCAAAGAAATAGTTGTCCCCTTGGCTTGGCGTGTACATAATTTTCACTACTGCTTGTTCGTCATTTCTTTTATTATTTGTGGTTATACGGGTATGATTCTCGGTTTTTGAAATAACTTGTACCATAATATTTAAACCTATCATGTGAATAATTTTTTTCTTTTGAGCTTCCATGTGAATTGCTACTTATGTACTTGAACAATTACTTTCCATTCAGTGTACTCGTAATTCATTGTTCATCAATTCTGGTAACAATCTAATAGCTCCATCCCAAGATTCACATGTGGTTGTGGCCTTGAGCCGTATCTAAAGCTAGGCTCGAGCCTTAGTGTTACGCCATCGAATTCGATGGTTGTGAGTAACCATTCTCTTGCTCCTAGTCTTAGTTTAGAGGGGTTAGATGTTGGATGGTCGAATTCCATCCTTAGCGGGTTCACACTCTTTGGGAAAAAACAACAAAATCCAAAAGAAATTGTCAATTTTCATCAATTCAAGAGTGAACCTTTAGGAAAATTTTTGAAAGACTTAAAGATCTTTTGATAAAATGTACACATCATAATTTTTAAAAATAAGCTCTTTGCTGAATCTTATACGATGGACTTTAAAATAGCTCATTGACTATTTTTGAATCGATGTGCTAAGGTAATTTGCTCATCCAACATTAGGACGATGCTTGGTATGTTCTTGAAAACTTGGCCGAAAAATAATCTCAACGATAATATTCTAACAAAAAATCCATTTATGCACGATTGAGCACAGGCTAATAGGATCTTCGTTAGCTTTGGAAGCTAAAATCGATGCAATGATTAATGAATTCAACAATGTTTTCTCATCCAACCAATCAAGCTTCACAATTAATGTGTTATAAATGCAACAATCTAAATCATATAGCCGATCGGTGTCCCAATTTGATAGAACAACCCAATGCTTTCAATAGGCTTAAAAATGACCCGTTTCCTCCAACATACAATCCTGGTTGGAAAACTCATCCTAATTTCGCATGAAACCAAAATAATTCCAATAGGAATTTGGTTCGTCCTAGTTTTCAAGCATTTTCGAATAATGCTTCGAATCTTCCTTTTCAACCCAATCATTTTCAATAAAATTTTATGGGTCCATATCAAAATAAACCACGACAATCTTTTGCTTCCCAAGATGATAAACGATTGACTTCACTTGAAAAAAGCCTTAAAACTTTGGCTAAAGCAACCACCCAATGCCTCCAATCAAACAACAATTTATGGAATTTGTTAACCTTGTACGTGCAGCATACTAATCAATCGATTGCTAAACACGAAATGAAAATGAGTCAATTAGCCACGACTGTAGGTGAACGTGAACGAGGCACATTCCCAAGTCATCCAGTTTCGAATCCAAAAAATCAAAACATGAATTCAAATCAAGCCCATGTTTTTTAAGATAGCAATGTAACCCAAATGAATGCTATCATGAATTCGGGTGAAAAACGATAATCAAGTGGTTAATCCAAATGAGTTACCGAAATCTCTCCTTGACAGTTCAAAGATAACGTGAAATTATGAACAAAACACTGACCTAAACATTGAATCGTATCCAAATTCTTCTTCTACTCAAGTAGACTGACCTACTAAGTATCATGTTCCATTTCCGCATCGCCATAGACCCAAGAAACATTCTGATGAAATAGAAAAGATATTGGAAGTTTTAAGCAAGTCAAAGTAAGCATTCCTCTTCTTGATAATGTTTAACAAGTCCTAGCTTATGCTAAGTTTCTCATGGACTTGTGCGCTCAAAAACGACAAATTCATGCACATAAGAAAATTTTCGTAGCTGCAGAACTTAGTGAAGTTTTGTCTCAATCAATCCCCATTAAATACAAAGATCCTAGATGTCAGATGATATTGTGCACGATAGGAGAAAAGATGATTAATAAATGTTTACAAGATTTGGGTGCGAGTATTAATTGGATTCCCTATTCAGTTTACCGACAACTTGGCTTGGCTGAACCAAAATCAAAAAAAGTAGCTCTTCAATTTGCAAGATCATTTGATAAAGAAACTGTGGGAGAAATCCAAGATGTACTCATTAAAATTGGTCAATTATTCTCCATCGATTTCAATGTTTTAGAGAGACAACCTATGAATAACTCGATGAGTCAAATTCCATTGATTATAGGCCGAGCTTTCTTGACTACTTCAAATGCTCTAATCAATTGTCAAAATAATGTAATGAAATTTCATTTGGAAACATGACTTTGGATCTTTACATTTTCAATCTTAAAAATCAGTTGAACAAATCATGTGAATAAACGCTGGATGTTAGCTTCGTTCAAGAAAATTTTGATAATGAAACAGTTGAACTTAACAATAAACACGAGATTGAATATGAACAACTGTTTCAAGGCGAGCCCAATGAAATTGAAAATGCGCATTCGTTTGAACGCCTCACCGTTGAACTAGAATTTCAACCGAATTTTTCAATTGAGCAACCCTCGATGTTGGACCTCAAACCCCTTCCTAATAACCTTAAGTACATACACTTAGGTGATAGTGAAACGTTTCCTATAATAGTTTCAACTCTTTCCCTTGATCAGGAAACTTCCCTTCTTTCAATTCTATCGAAAAACAGAGAACCAATAGATGGTCGATTGCTCATATAAATGAAATTAGTCCACCTCTCGATCAACATTATATCAATTTAGTTGATGATGCCATGCCTATTCATGACTCACAATGAACGCTTAACCTAAAAATGAAGGATGCGGTTCCAAGACGAAATTCTTAAAATCCTCGATGACGAATCATTTATCCCATTTCTGATAGTTCGTAGGTGAGCCCAATTCATGTCGTGCCTAAAAAGTCTAGACTTATTGTTATCAGAAACAACACTAATGAACTCATTCTAACTCGTACGCAAAGGAGTTGGCATGTTCGCATTGATTATCGAAAATTAAATGCTACAACACGTAAAGATCACTTTCCTCTTCCTTTCATTGACCAACTGCTTAAACGATTAGTCGGCCACAAATTCTACTGCTTTCTTGATGATTATTCCGATTATAGCCAAATTCCAATTGCTTCCGAAGATCAAGAGAAAATGACATTCTTGTGTCCCTTTCGCACATTTGCGTTTTAGCGTATGCCATTTGTCCTTTGCAACACTCCTGCTACTTTTCACGTATACATAGTCATCATCTTTTCCGACATAATCAAACGCTTTCTGGAAGTGTTTATGGGTCATTTTTCTATCTTCGAAAACTCTTATTCTGAGTGCTTACACCATCTTGAGTTGGTTCTTAAACAATGCAAGGACAAACACTTAACATTAAATTGGAAAAAATGCCATTTTATGGTCAAACATGGCGTTGTCCTTGGGCATGTCATTTCAAAAAAAGGCATTGAGGCAGATAAAGCCAAAGTTGAAGTATTTGCGAAACTACCCATTCCTAAATCTATTAAGGACATTTGTTCATTTGTTGGACATACTGGTTTCTATCGACGCTTTGTGAAAGACTTATGTAAAATTGCTCGATCGCTTACTAATCTTCTTGGAAAACACATTCCATTCAACTTTAATTCTAACTGTGTTTCTGCTTTCGAATGTCTCAAAAATTAACTCATTTCTGCACCCATCATTTTCTGACCAATTGGGAACTTCCTTTTGAAATAATGTGTGATGCTTATTACTTTTCTATTGATGTTGTCTTAGGACAGCGCTTTAACAAAAAATCTCATGTCATCTACTATGCTAATATACTCTTAAAGATGCACAACTCAATTATATGGGGACTGAAAAAGAGCTTTTAACAGTAATCTTTGCGCTCGTAAAATTCCGATAGTATTAGATTCGCTCACACATCATTGTTTACACTGACCATTTTACTCTTAAATTCCTGTTCACTAAAAAGGATGCTAAGTCTCATTCGATCCATTGGATCTTCATACTCCAAGAATCTGACCTTACGATCAAAGACAAAAAAGGATCCGACAATTTCATTGCTGTTCATCTATCGCATCTTCCAAGCGCACTATTTTCTATGCCTATCAACGAGAAATTTCCTGATAAACAACTCCTTTTTGGTTTTGTCTATCCATGGTATTCTGACATAGTGAACTATTTAGTCACTAAGGAAACTCCTTAATTTTGATCGAAATAAGATGATATAAATTTCTTTCCTATGTCAAGTGCTTCTATTAGGATGATCCATACTTGTTTAAGTACTGTTTTGACCTAATCATCTAACATTGCATTCCAGATTATGAAATCAAGAATGTTCTTTCATTTTTCCATGACGAAGCTTGCAGTGGTCACTTTGGTCTAAAGAAGACTGCGGAAAAGGTGCTTCAATGTAGTTTTTGCTGGCGAATGCTTTTCAAAGATGCATTCGAGTTTTGTAAAACTTGCAATCACTACCAAGTGATAGGAAGAATCTCTCAACGAAACATGATTCCTTTGAACCCCACTCTTAAGATCGAAATCTTTTACGTTTGGGATACTGACTTTATGGGACCGTTTCCCAATTCTTCTGGAAATTTGTACATTCTTCTTGCTGTTGATTGCGTCTTGAAATGGGTTGAAGCCATTTCTTGCAAAACAAATGACCACAAAATTGTTGTGAAATTCATAAAAGAAACAAATTGAGCTATGGAACACCTCGCACAATAATAGCGGACAATGGAACCCATTTTTATAATCGTTCATTTGAAACTCTAATGAAGAAATACTTGATAAACCACAAGTTATCCAATCCTTATCATCCTCAAACTTGTGGTCAAGTTGAACTTTCAAATCGCAAAATCAAACAAATTTTAGAGAATATTATGAATAAAATTCGAAAAGATTGGTCACAAAAATTGACAGATGCACTTTGGTCTTATAGAACTGCATATAAGACCAATCTTAGGATGTCTCCTTTTAGGCTAATATATGGTAAAGCATGCCATTTACCCATCGAACTACAACATAAAGCGTTGTGGGCGATTAAGAACATAAATTTTGATCTTGAAAACACAGGCGGAAAACAAAAAATCGCAAATTAATGAATTAGATGATATTAGGAATGACACTTATGTAAACGAGAAAATTTACAAGGAAGGAATAAATGTATTTCATGACAAATCAATCCTAAGGAAAACTTTTTCGCCAAGTCAAAAAGTTATTTTGTATGACCCTCGACTTCATTTGTTCCCTGGGAAGTTAAACTAAAGGTAGACAAGAGCTCACTTGGTACGTACTATTTTTCCACACGGTGCCATAGAAATAGAAAACCCTAGGGATGGTTTGATTTTGTCAATGGTCATCGTTTAAAGCCTTATTTATAGTTGACGAGTGATCGAAAGGAGGAGCTCATGACTCTTCATGAGCCTTACTACGTCTAGTAAGAAACATTAACCCACTCTTGTAAATATGTACATATTTTTTCTCCATTACACTCATTATATCATGCATTGACTGTTGGGACGCAGTCAAAATCGAATGTTAAGAAGAGTCTCATGTTCATTTATGAATTTTCATGTTTTATTTTTTTCATTTTCTTCCGAAAACTAATAAAACAAAAACCTTTTTTTGATAAATTTTCTGTTTAGCATATTGATTTGCTTTTGAAGAAACACTATAGGAAAAGTATATGTATTTGGTTATTAAATTAAAATTTTGAAAATTGATTGGTCTCAACAAAAATAAAAATAAAATTTGATTACAAGTATGGTTTAACTAGTATATACGAAGGTTCATATGTGATAATTATTAAGTATGTCCTAGTTGTAATTTTTGTTTAAAAGTGTGGTTGATTTAAATTAAAGGTGGTAACTTTTTTAATCTTCTAAGTTAAGTGGTGCTAAGATGATTTTGCAAAACTCTCACTTATTATTATTTTTTTTTAGAATTAAGAAATACCTAGAGTCATGTATTCATACACAAGTGTGTACACTATCCATGCTCTGCACCCTTCTCACATAAGTCAGAAAGGCATTGAATGATTGGTATATCTGAACTCAGTTTATCTAAGTTAGGTATATGTAAATAAAATAAAATTAATAAAAATAACCACCTAGATCATGTGTTCGTACACAAGTGCTTACATTCACCATGCTCTATACCCTTCTCACATAAGTTCAAAAGGAAGTGCATGATCGGTATATCAAACCTGAGTTTATCTGAGTTAGGTGTGTAAATAATAATAATGTTAATACTTTTTAGAAATAGAGAGAGCAAACAATTGAAATCCAAGCACTATCTTCACTTACTTGATTCAAATTGTTATTCAAAATAAATCAAAATACCACCTTGCAAAACTTTGATAATCAACTAAAGGATTCATTTCATAGTTGCACTATGTTATCAACCGAAACAACTAGCCAAAATAAAGCCTAATTGTGTTGTTAACTTAATTTTTGTTGGAAGTTTTGACGAGTAGAATGACTAAAATTTCTTGATAATGACCAAAACTTATATTTAACTTACACATGTCAATCTAAAAGTAAATTCTTCATTTGTAAATATTTTTGAAAACTTGCATCATGTGGTCGCATTAGAATCTGCATATCGCATTTGGATTTTGTGGGCACTTAAAACCCTCACGAGACAAAACTCGTCCTACTAGGAACACATAGAGGTTTAACGGCTTGTTGCATATGCTCAATGCAATTATGTTTCCTATGAAAGTGGATTTAGCTTAGTTTTAATTTATTCGAGGATGAATAAAAAGATAAGTGCGGAGGTGTTTGATGTGCACGTAAAGTACATATTTTTACTTCCATATTTAATCTACTTTTATTAAAATAAATAAGCACATTAAGGTATTTTACATGTTTAAACCAAAATTTAAATTTTTTCAAACCATCATTTATTCATCTTTATTTGGGACGTAAAATGGTAATTTTGTGTGTCATTTTATATGAGAAAATTTATTTGCATATTTTTATTTTATTTGTAGGAAATGAAGTACAAATATGAATATGATTCATGGAAGAGTGCATGCACATATATTGAAGGCAAAGGATAATTGAAATAAATAAATTCATGCAATATGGAGGAGCCCACAAACCACTACCACGTGGTCCACAATTAAAAGCATATACACATGTTAATGGAGGTTTAAAGTCATCTTAGCGAGGAATAATTAATTTCCTAATGATTACTTGGAGGTTAAACTTTCCAAAGGGTATTTTAGATGGTCCCCAAAATATAAATTAGGGTTTTAAGCATGCATAAATAACCCTTATGTCTCATGTAGTAATTTTCTTACCTTTCATGCAAGTTATAGCCATAAATTTAAAGACAAATAAAAGCTTCTTCACTGGCTTCTTAGCCTTCTTTTTACTTTCGTGCAATTTTTATTTATGCTTTCTTTTATGCTCTTTTATTCTCTTATGCTCTCTTTTGATTCATGCAATTAGTTTAGATTTATTTTATGCAAGTAGTTAGTTCCTTCTTCTTTTAATTAGTATTTTTTTTATTTTTATGTTGAAATCACTTTATGTTAACATGTTTTCCAATTATAGGCAGCTAAACCCTTTCAATTTAGGGTTAATGAAGCTCTAATGAAACGTACTAAAATAACATAAGGATTTCATTATGATCTCTCGTATGTACTTAATGGAAAATATGAATGATGGTGGTTTATGCTTTTTATTCAATTTTAATATCCTTTGTTAACATCTCAAATAGTCTATGCTTAAATCCACTTTAAACATAAATTATTTAATCATTTCCCCAAGTGAATTTGATATGAATGTTAAGTTAGAATAAAAAAATTGATGGCCTATGCTACTAATTAATAGTAAATAGATCATACTTAAAGGAAATTTTATTTTTTAATTTTCATGTCATTTTTTCATGAATGTTGATAAGTGGGTTTAGTGGTGTGTTAAAATTTGATGATTTAAGTTGTGCTAATTAATAGCACAAATAAATCATACTTATAATAAGCACATCAATCGTTTCTACCTATTATTTCAATGAGAGATTACAAGTGAATTTCATGTTGATTTATATGAAAGATTGGAAGTGGATTTTCCTCTAAATTGCTTCTTATAACATAGTTTATTCACCTTTTCTCTAGTTTCATTTTTTTAATTTTTCATAGTCCAAAATCACTTCAAAACTTTTGCTTAATTTGATTGAGTATTACCAGAATTTAATTCATTACCTATGAATCGACCAGTACTTGCATATGTGCTACAAATGTACGTCGTGCGCTTGCGGTTTATAATGATTATAATTTTTTTCGAAGATTTTCTAGTCGATAGAAAATTCTCCATCTAAAGCCATACCCTTGGAAGTGTGATGCCATCGATAATCACTAGCTCGAATGTTCCCTGTCCAAGCCTCTATTCAATGACATATGGTCCTTTCTAGATTTGATTCATGTGTGATGCGGTCGGAAAAAGCTAATTTAGGACGAGATCACCGATTTCAAAGGTTCTAGGTTGGACTTTAATGTTGTAATACAGGGCAACTCGGTGTCGATGTGCAGCTCCCTTCAGATCGGCTTCCTCACGCTTCTCATTTATAAAGACAAGAGAATCCAAATGTAGATCTTTATTTGTTTTGGGATTGTAGTAATTCACTCGATAAGTCGAAACTTCGAGCTCAACAAGAATAACGGCTTCGAAATGGTAAGCAAGGGGAATGGAGTATGGCCAGTCCAAGACTTATGGGTAGTCTTGTAGGCCCACAATGTCGTCGGAAGTTCATCCACCCACCCGCCTCTAGCCTTCTCCATACATTTCTTCGGATTAGACTTTATGATTTTGTTTACAACTTCAACCTATCCATTTGTTTGAGGGTGAGCAGCCATCGCAAATCTCTTTTCAATATGATACCTTCGACAGAAGTCTTTGAATTCAACAGTGCCAAATTGAGTTCTATTATCTATTACAATAGTTCGCAGAAGACCGAAATGACATTGATGTATCAAACTATAAAGTTGATTACTTTTTTAGTTGTAATCATAGTTAAAGGTTCTGCTTCGTCCATTTGGTAGAAGCAATTTACTACCACGATAGCGTACTTCGCGCCACCTTTAATTATCGGTAAGGAACCAATAATGTCTACACCGCACATGGAAAATGGCAACGGGCTGACCATTTGCGTGATTTATTTTAGGGAAGCTCTTGGAACTTTGGCATATATTTGGCACTTATCACATCATCTTTTATAGTTAGCAGCGTCTAGATTTATGGTTAGCCATAATACGGAGTATTTTCTTTGCCAGTGTTTGCCCCTAGTGTGATCGCCACATTCCCCTTTGTGGACTTCTTTTAGAATATGTTTGTCTCATCATGAGAAACACACCAGAGTAGGGGAACTGCAAAACCTCTCCTGTATATAATTCCTTCTTACATGATATACCGTGAAGCTTTGCAAAGGATTCATCGCTTATCATTCCTTTGTTCGGAAAGAATTCCCTGTAGCAAATAGTCATTGATCGCCATCATCCACGACTCCCTTTCAAGCTCCGCTTCTTGTGTTTGATCGATTTCTATCATTTTTACACTTAGGGCGGTTAATACTTCAACTGGAACCAAGCCTATCTAATGTGCATTACCAATTCTGGTAGACTTTGCCAATGAATCAACCTCTCTGTTTTGATCCTAGGGACATGCGATATGTCATAATACTCAAATTCTGCCAATGATTCATTGACTTGGGGTATGATATGGGGAAAGTCGTCATCCCTTAGCTTGGTAATCTCCCCTCACTTGGTAAACTACCAACTGCGAATCATAAAAGATTTCAAGGGAATTTTATTCCGAGTGCTCTAGGGAGTTTAAGTCCTGCCATCAGAGTTTCATACTCAGCTTCTTTGTTTATTAATGGGCAATCAAGCTTTAAAGCATAACAGAATGGCCGACCTTTAGGAGTTACAAGCACAATTCTAGCTCCAGAGCAATGAGCATTAGACGCTCCATCAGTATACAATTTCCAACATATGGTAGGGATTTGACGGCCTTCAAAGGATCATCTTGCGCAGTAAACTCTACTATAAAATCTACCAACGCATAACCTTAGATAGCCCTTCGAGGGAGATTGTAATATTAAATTGACTAAGCTTAAAATTCCACTTCAGTAACCTCTCGGACGTCTTAGGTCGCTATAGGACCTATCATAACGGTCGGTCGATGTAAAGAATGGTTGGGTAAGCCTGGAAGTACGGATAAAGCTTTTGTGATGCAATCAGCAAGCAGTATGGCAGTTTCTTAATTTTTGGGTAGTTCCTTTCATCTCGCATTAATTGTTTATTGACATAATACACCGGGCTTTGGATCTGATCCTCCTCACGAAGAAATGTGGCACTTATAGCGTGTGCCGATACGGCCAAATAGATGTATAAATCTTCATGATCCACCAGCCTTGACATTATAAGGAGTCTCTTCAAATGATTCACCAAAGCTTGAAATGCGTCTTTACAATCCTATGTCCATTCAAAGTTTATTTTCCCTTTCCTAATCAAATCAAAGAAAGCAATGCATTTGTCGATAGATATTGAGATAAATTGACTTAAGTGGGCAACTTTCTCATTCATACTTTGTACTTGTTTAATAGTCTTTGGCGCTTGGATATCGCGGATAGCCTGAATCTTCTCGGGATTATCTTCTATTCAATGGGAATTAACAATAAAGCCTAGGAATTTCCTTGATGCAACACAAAAAGAACACCTCAAAGTAATAATTTTCATCTTTTAATGTCGAAGGATGTCAAACATTTCTGCCAAGTCTCTAATGTGGTCGCTTGATCGTTGTGACTTCATGTGCGTATCATCCACGTACACTTCCATTGTTTTTTCAATCCAATCTTTGAACATCCTGTTAACTAAGCGCTGATAAGTAGCTCCTGCATTCTTTAATCGAAACTACTATGTAGTAATACAATCCAACATCTGTAATGAAACATGTGTGCTCTTGATCAGGAATATGTATTGGGATTTTATTATATCCCGAGTATGCATCCATGAAAGATAGAAATTCGTATGCTAGCGTTGAATCCACCAACTGGTTGATCCTTGGAAGGGGAAATTGTCTTTTGGATATGTTTTGTTCAAATTTGAGTAAGTAATGCATGTTCTCCACTTCCCTTTCGCTTTTATCACAAGTACAGTATTAGATACCTATTTTGGGTAGAGGGCATCGTGAATAAGCTCGTTGCCTTTTAGTCTATCTACCTTCTTTTTGAGAGTGGCATATCTCTCAAAATCCACACTGCATCTTTTTTCCTTCATCAGGACATGCCTCGAGTCGATATTCAGTGCATGGCTCGCAATGGCAGGTAAGATTCCACACATGTGAGAGTGAGTCCAAGCGAACACATCAAGATTCGCTCGGAGAAAAATAGTAAGTTATTTCACCATCGGGGGGCTGAGTTGTGACCCAATCTTTAGGAATCATGGTGGGTTGTCGTGGCTAACCGTATATCAATTGTTAGCTCAGCCGATGCAGCCTTGGTCTCTTTGGGCTCTTCTTCATAATCTCTTAGATCTAATCTCTATAGAACCGAATGTGGAGCCCGAGTCAAGGCTCATGTCCTAGTTGTCAAGTAGCTTAGATGCGGACAGTCTTGTCCACACCCTTACCTTTTTCTTTTCACTGAGATCCCTTAACTCTGCTACATAACAGGCACATCCAGTCGATTGATCGCCATAAACAACTCTAACGCCATTATTTGTTAGAATCTTCAAAGTCAAACACAATGGGCAAGAGCTGCCCGGAATTCAGCTAGGGCCGGTCGTCCCATGAAAAAATTGTGTGGAGAGTCAACATCCAAAATAACAAATGGCAAGATCCGCACTCACCTTCGTTTAACTTCTCTCAACTCTACAGAGAATTCTACATAACCAACAGCTTCAGTTGTAACACCGTTGAAACTGTGTATATGCTTTAGACAATTTTAAGTCACTGGCTTCCACCCTCATAAGATCATAAGCTTTCTTGAAAATTATATTTACTAAACTTCCACAATCAATCAGTATCCTTCTCACCAAAGCGGGGCTAATCATGGTCGAAATGACCATTAGGTCGATTGTCCGAGCCTTTTACTTATCTGCATCTCTATTCCAAAACGTGATATCATTTTTCATCATACGTTGTTGTTTTGCCGGAGCACCATCCTTCGTATTCGAATAGCGTTCTAAATCCACATGCCTAATCGCGCTAGCATAACACTCCATCTCTTGCCAACTCTAATCCACTAGATGCGGTCCTCCAACTATTGTATTTATCATCGGTCTTCCACCAGTCCACGCAGGCTCCTCAGCCCAACGCGATGCTTGTCCTCGATTGGGGTCAGATATCCATCACTCGCCATCGTCCAAGGCTTCCATAAACTATAATAATTACCTTTGCTGAATCATTTTTTCTATAACATCCTGGAGATTTCTGCATTCATGTCTATTGTGCCCATAGCACTCGTAAAACCGACTATATTTCCCAATCCGTTTCACTTCTCTATTGATTTTTTTGGAGGCAGCTTCCTATACTCCATGGAATTCCAAGTGGATAGATAGATATTCTCTAAGGATGTATTCAATGGCATGTAATTATTATATATTGGAATCCAGGGGTTCAATCTTCCAGAATCCATCTTTTATTCTCGGTTCCTATCTCGGCCTCCCCTTTGCAGATTTGGTTTATTCTGGACATTCATTTAGACTTGCCCAGAACGGTCATCAGACTGTTTTACGGTAATATTACCATGTACTCTCTCTCCACTTGGTCCTTCAACATTCTTTTTTTTAGAGGATTTGGATTCCTCCTTTCTCAAATACCGTGCCATGTTTGCATAAAAGCGCTCCAATGTCGTGGGCATCTTACAGGCTAAGCAATTGCCAAAATCAAACTCCGGATCAACCCATCTCATCATGGCCATGAGTATCGCATGATCATTCAGATTACCAACCTCTGTAGTATCTGCATGAAATCTCTATAAATAACCTTTCAATGCCTCTCTTGGAGCCTGAATCACGCTGAAAAGGGACGTCACATCTTTAGGACGAGTTGGGTGCATCCGGAACTGTTCACTAACTTGGTTGCCAAGTCATCGAACCTATAAGTTGATCACAGGGGTAGTCTCGTGAACCCCATCATTGCTATTATAGAGAGAGTTATGGGAAAGCATCTACATTGGTTCATCATCAGCTCGCGTAGAATCCATCAGCCATTCGTACCATATGATATGCCGCCCGCGGTCGGTCTTTCCCTCGTAGCTAGGCATTGATTCCTATTAAATATCCTTAGATATTCTACATGTAAAACATTATCAGTAAATGGGCTATTACTTCTTAAAATTCATCGGTCATCGTTAGTAAAGCCTTGGCTCCCTCTCACCAACTGTTTGAACATTGCTGATAAGTCTGGTGTTTAGATGGTGGGTACGAAGCAGTGGTCATGCTCCACCTCAAGTGAACAGTCTGGTCGATGTCTATGGGATGTTTCATGCCTTCTTGGTTCACCGTCTTCTCAATGCATATCTTGTACATTCATTTCGTCATCATTCTGGGGAAGTACATGGTCAGCATTCAATCGAACACCATCATCCAAACCAGTTGAAACAGTTCACCTCGATTCCCAAGATGTATAGGGGAAATCCCTCCACTAGAGGAGGGATCGGTACTGATCCCTATGGAGGGTTCAACACCGATCGGTCCTGGCCGACCGTAATGGTCTGCTAGGTGATGCTCTGAAGTTTCTGAGTGGTATTCTTCAATCTTTCGATGCCTATGCATATGTCTATGATATTCAACCGATGAGCTAGAACTTTCCGATGCTAAGTAAGGAGTTGGATCCGCCCTAGCTTTCCCTTGCTATTGCTGATTGATTTATTTCATAGTGTTTGTATTAATCTAAATTTGTTGACTTAGTTGTCCAAGGCTCTCCATCACCTCTTTCATTAAATTATGAAATTTATCTCTTGTAGTAGAATCGGTGGGGTTCTGAAATTCAACCCGATCAACATTCACATTTGTTAGTTGATTTCTTGGGTCTCCTTACTGAATGCTAGTATTCTCATCTCCTTCCACATTCTGAGAAGTTGATCTAGTATGTATCACCATTATTAATAGCCTTGCTTACATTTACACAAATCTGAGTAGTACTAGCAACTTCTTGAAGATAATGCAAATCTCCTTTGGTGGATCTATCCAATCCAGTAGCAATAAGGGGATCCTAGCAAGTTGGAATCAAGGTTCTCAGTGAAAGCACTAAAATGTTTGCAACTAAATTGATTGCATACACAAAAGAATAGATTTTTTGTAGAGAAGTAAGTAAAGAAAAATTAAACTAAACTGAGGAAATGATTGATTTAATAATAGATAAAACGCAATAATCAGATACACAGAGATTTATAGTGGTTCGCAATTGTATGCCTATGTCCACTTTGAAAACTATCATTTATTAATCACGTATAAATCTGATTATAGCAGTTGGAAATAACAAATTCCTGATTACAATAGAATCTGGAGTAAGAAGCAGCGTAATAGTCCTTAGAATGACCTAATAAGTCAGTACTTATAGGTGAAGTCGACCACCAATCGCTCTGAAATTTGGGCAAAAGGACTTCTAGTCCACATGGGCCCATAGAGGGATCGCCAGGCCCATTCCCAATGTGGAGGTATTGGTACTTATCCTTTCATTGGTCGACTTTTGGACAGCGATTCCTACGATGGCTTTTCCACGCTAAAATATGTTAGCCTCTAATTTTCATGTTATTTGGACCATAGGAACTTGAATTATTACTTGACCTTTGATTTAAGATAACTTACGCACTACTCTCTAATAATCCCCTCCAAGGGTTACTTACCGATCCCTCCAACATTGTCCTTGTTACATGCAATCCTTAAGATAGGTTCCTTGGGGTCCAATTACCTTCACCTTCGAATTTCATAAACATATGCTTTGGAATCGTAAATCTTAAGATATGGACGTAGTGTGCAAGAATGCACTTGGACTCTAATGCATGCCAGCCCCTCTTCAGTAGAGCCTGTCGACCCCTCTGGATCGAGTATGTCAATCCCTCATAATGAGCCAATATATGCCTAAACCTTCTGTTCTTTGAGCATCCTACATTGGACGTCCATCAAATCCACTCAATTCTGACTTCATCTACTCATCTGTACTTGATTTATATGCCCCACAATCATCATTCTGAAATCATCGGCCTTGATAGCAGTTAGATCTAACCTATGTAATTAGTTCAATATAGCTGGGCAAGAATGCTGGGTAACAATTACCAAATTGATTTTCCTATATTCTATTCAATTGCCAGATGGTTTCCAAGTCTTCTATTTCAAAGTTATTGCTATATGAATTTATGGTCTCCTAATTAAATTATTTCCAAAAGATTTTTGATCTTCAATACGAATGAAATTGTAATTATAAAATGGACTTTTAAATATTTGCTCCTTTGAGACTAAAATTTTAGGCATCAAGCTCTTCTAGGTTTTAATGACAAGTGTTATATAAAGAAGACAAACCAATACTCAATCAAAGGCTACATATCGTATTGCATCAAGTTAATGCTCTGGAAAACAAGTTGTATTTTTCAGACAATTCAACAAATTCAAAAAGAATAATACAAAGTTCTTTTAAGGTAGCAAACATTCAGGTACAAATTTGTCTCTTTTACATGTTACTAAGAAGATGTGGTCAAAAGGGAAATCTACCGAAAAACTCACAAGCACTACTTCATTAAGTGTCGAGTTTTTGCACATACTCTTTCAAAGTTTCAATGACCAAATAAGGTTCAATAATGTGATGAATTATCATATCTAAAAGTTCCTAAAGCTTCTTTGCTTTCTTCTGAATATCATCTATGTCATCGATCAAATCAACATGGATTTTCAATGCACGATTGTGCGCTTTATTGGCTCCCTTTAAAGTTTGAATTTCGCTCTTTACTTTCTTAACCTCAAATTCAAGAGCATATTTTTCACTCTCAAGTTTATCTAACTGACCTTGATAATTGCTAAGATATCGAGGAACTTTGTCATCCCATTGTTTGTTCAAGAATTGAATGCATTCATTTCTAACTCTCTGACTCCATTTGGCCATTTTGCATTTACCTAAACTTAAAGATAGGTTCCACAAAGCAGAAAACTGTTCTTTACCAATAAAAGGGGTGGGAGAAGGAAGGCTGGATTCACCTCTGCTCATAATAAGTTCTAAGGATTGATAGTGTAATTGGGTTTTCAATAAATCTGCTTCAAGATCCATTACCCTTTGATGTCGTCAGGCAATTTCTACATCAACTTTGATACCTAAGACTGAAGGTCCAAACTGGCCATTTGCATCCATCTTCTCTTTTAACTCTTGAATTCCTTTATCATTTTCTTTAATTTTTCTTCTAGGTTGGTTGTAATCTCCTTTAAACTACTAAATGTGGACTTCAATCTATAGTATTTATCATGCCATTTTATTGCATATGGGTTATCCAATAATGAAAAAGTTGATGCACCTTGAGAAGAATGTTTCTTCTCGTATTTCGACAGGAACTTAGCTTTAATAATATCTAAACGAATGAGGAGGTCCGAATGAAAGATGGGAGCATTAGTTGTTTTTCCTGACAAAAATAAATAAAAGGGTAACAAGCACGAGTAAATTCAATTTACATCAACAATACAAGTTTTATGCTTTAAAAGTTTAAAAACAGCAGGTTAAGCCCTTTTAGGTGATCCAGCAAATAAAGAGAGGGTAGATTCAAAAGAAATTTTAAACCCTCGAGGGTTATTAACCAGAGGGAATTTATGGTAGCCCCATTTTCCGGTTGAAGGATTGATCTCACCATATAACAATCTAGCATAGTTGGTCCATATCTCACTGAACAATTTGTTCTTTTCGTAACGCAAGATGTCAAAATGAAAGTGTGGAAGCCGTATGTAAACTTCTTGGAGATCTCTAAGGAAGGAATATTTTACTAATTGAGAATTTTTAAGAATTAATGATTTCTCTTTAAAGTCCCTCATTAATTTGATAAATTTACTTAAGAGTTCCAAGGAAACAGAACTACCTAGTGATTCCTTAATCTGTATGGTTTATAAAAGATAAACTAGTTGCAAAGAAATGAAATCATTGAAATTCATAAAACTATCTGGATTATACATTAAAGACAAAATTACTTAGGTTCGTACAATATTGATCTTTTGTGAAATTAATGAATCTCTCCATGTGAAATTTAACTTTATTAGGGAGGAAGTGTATTTTGGGAAGAGTGTAATAATCACAATCCTGGGAAGATTCCAACATTCTCCAGGATCGGGATCAGTTCCATGCTTATCCAAATATCTACTACGCAAATGCCTAAGCAAACCTCCACTTTTCTCCCAAGAATGGAAAATCGGTAAGAACATTTCTGGAGTAAATTTTGTTGGAGGAACTCTACTAAAGATTCCCTCCCATTAATAAGCTTTCAGAAGAGAGTAGTCAACTATTCATTTTCTCTTATGACTGTGTCCGGATGAAGGCAAGACTTCTTCTATAATGGGGCTAGTCATTTTCCTTTGAAGTTCTTTAGCCATGTGGCATAAACAGAATGGTTCCTATACATATCAGATAATTTTTTATGTTCCTAAATTACCCTTTAAAGTTCTCTATTCAATCTATGCACCTCCCTTTTGCTCTTTTCATATAGAGTCTAGTAGTATTTGGATCTTTTCCTTAACTAAAGTAATAAACTTGTTAACCAAAGAATGTCTAGATAATTTTAGGCATTTAAATTATGAATTTCATACCTACACGATCGAAATCTGAGAAGATAGGGCTTGAGCCTTCTACTTTGGAAGTTGACTGAGATATATTTTTTCGACGAAGCACCTTGAGGATTGGGAAAGTCAGGAAAATGCGCATCATGGGCAGACGAGTCATAACCACCTGATCCATGCCCTCGTCTCTTAGTTCTTCCAGACCCTTGCCCCTATCATCTCTATCTTGTTTATCACCATCATTAGCATCATCATTTTCATCAACTTCATTATTATCTTTCTTTTTATCAGATTCTTTGCCCCTTCAAGCGGAGGGTCATTTAATGTTAAAAGCTTCTTAGGATCACTCTTCAAGAAATTCATCTTGAAGTGACCCTGGGCTTTTTCCATCATAAGATAAAAGTTTTTTCCTAATTTGTCATTTAAGTATGGGAGGGAAGGAATATCCAAACTAGAGCATCTCATAATATTGTCGTTGTACTCGACAAAAAGGGTATTCTCATAGCACTTCTTTGTTATTTCGGTAAGAGCCCAATTAAGGAAGAAAATGACTTTCTTTTTAGCATCCTATATGATGTTTTTAGTATAGACTAGGTTGGCATATCTAGTTTCCAACTAGCTTTCCAGAGATTTTATCTTATCGGCCATTTCATCCTTCTCCATCTCTAAAGTCTTTATACTTTCTATAAGTAATAGTTTAGCTTTTCTCCTCATCAAGGGAGAAGGTGATTTTGCCCTTCTCAAGGATTGCTACTTCCTTTTCTACTGTGATATCAATCATATTACTCTACATGGTCCTAATATTAGCCTATTAATGAGGAAACTTGTCCATGAGCTCCGCAACTTAACTAACTAGTCCTTGGGAGGTCTATTGAAGAAAAAAAATATGCTTGGCCATTTGAAAAACACAATAAATATAAGAAAGGTTGTACCGAATTTGAGCATATATTAGACAAATACTAAAAGATACTAATAAAAGTTGCTGATAAAGGACATAAAGATGATTCGTTGAAAATGATGAATGCTACAGTAGCATATGGGAAGTAAAATTGGGAGACTGAACAACTGAATGAAAAAGATCATCGAAGCTCATGGGAACAGTTTGAGCTTCATTCTTAGAAGGAAGAGATTCAGAGAGAAATGCAGATAGACCTTAACAACCCGCCCTGAAACAGACCTAATTTCGACTCAATAAAAGTGCATCGAACCTTAGGCCCATCTCAAGGTAAGTTGTTAATTTGATAAATTTTAAAATAATACATATTACATAGAGCTATCTACCTATACTCTTAGAATCTCACAACGGAATGGATAAAAAAGAATACTAGAAATAAGTACTCATTCCATAAAAGAAAACCATTTTAGAAATATACATTTTATTACCAAATCTCACAACATGTCTCCATATGATCTCTACAGCACAATATTTCAAAAATGACATATTTTTCTAAATTGGGTACATTAGAAATATATAAGATGTATAAATAAATAGATAACTACCACAAGTCTTTATCTCCAACCTTATCCCTAAATCAGCATCGCCACCTTTAACCTTTGTGTTGTAATGAGGAGTGGGTCAGAAAACAAATGTCTGCTGAAATGAAAATCTCAAGCTTTACCATAATTGTACTTGGGCAATATTATTTAGATAAGAAATATGTCTTATGTATTTAAAACTATACCATACTAATAAGTTTAACTACAAGTCCAAAGGCCTTTGCATTCCATTTCCAATAATTTAATGCAACTAATGTCAATGATGCAAGAGAAAGCACCCAAACCAATAAATACACTTTGTTGGAGATCAGGCAGACTCTAACCAACAAAAACCTAGCCCATTTCCAAATTCTAACGCAAAAGTCATTAACCATATGAAAGCAAGTACCTCCAAACCACTAAATACCTCTTTCCTAGTAACTTAGGCAAACTTTGATCATTTAAGATAGCGCTGTCAATGGGTACCCGAAAAATCCGATATCCGTCCGAATCCGTATCCGAAAATATGAAAAATATCCGTTATCCGAAAAGCGGATACGGATATCCGATATCCGAAAAGCTTTTCGGATACGGATATGGTTATAGTGGTATCCGTATCCGAAAAATATCCGTCCGATTAACTGATGCATATTTATATAATTTAAAATAGGAAAATAGGGCTATGAGTGTTTAACTTTTGAATATTTTTGGATACACATACATATATTAGTATAAAACAATGTTTTATCACCATATTTTTTATTTCTTTGTTTTTTATAAACAACGGTACAAAAAATGTTTTATGTTGATCTAAACTTTTTTGTTTATACCTTTAAATTTATCAATAATTGGCGGAGCGGATAAATATCCGATATCCGTCCGTATCCGAAAATTAAGCGGATACGGATATCCGATATCCGAAAATTAAACGGATACGGATACGGATATGGCACTATCCGTATCCGAAAGCATCCGTTGACAGCCCTAATTTAAGAGCTACAAAATAAATAGGTCCCCATCATTTAAGACCTAACCCAAAGCGAGTCCCTATATGGTTCGCATTAAGGGACATCATAAGAAATCCCACTAGGATATTTAATACTTCTCATAAGAAGGAGGCGGATCCTACAGTAGCCACTTAATACCTCTGACCAAAAGTGAACCCCTCCAAAGATTTCTTATATCATCCCAATGGCATAACTTATTACCCATAACCCAACATTGACATTAAAGATTAATCAGACTATTCGTAGGTACTGGTAGCCAGATTAGCTGAAAGGATTTATCCTACAGAATTGTGACAAACCTCACGTCCACTTGGGTTATTTATTATAGCCAAAGTCCCAAATCAGTTCGCAAAGCCACAACGTTGGTATCAAGATTTAACTGGGGAGACTTCTATGTAATTCACACTGACCTCCCATCCCTATAACTTAGTCATACTTCATATGTATAACAATGTATACATATACCATGCTACGAAATTGGTAATTAAGGCCATATAAGGTTTACTCTTTTATGCCTTTAATTATGGATTAATTCCCATAGTTATTTTTAACTACCGCCCTAAGAAATTAATGTTATTTACCATACTATTAATTTTAGTCAATATTTTCAATACACTATAATCATACATTATAATTAACTTTAATAATCAATACATTAATATGATAGATATACGCATGCGATTCAAATAAAATATTTCTAGTCACATGCAAAGAAAATGTTTATTAATTTAAATATCAACCTCACACAAGTACCAAACTCCAAGAAAAAAATAGCTAATATCTTTAGCCAACAACTTGACATATAAAATAAAAGGAATAATACCAAACTTATCTCATATTAATATAATATAATTAACTCTTCTATTCAATGAACAAGCTTTAAAATGTAAACCTTTTATATTCTATACAACTTTTTCAATTACCGACTTAGCATGAAAAAGGAATTCATACTTATTTTAATTTTCATAAATAGTCGGTGCAAACTAAAAATAATCAAAAATCATACTTTGCACATCATTTATAAATTTATTAATTTTTAGAATCCTTTAACACTATTAGAGAAATCAAAAGTGATGAAGTAGGACAGATTATAAATTGCTTAAATCTTAACACATATTGATTCTACTATATTACTACAAAATAATTGAAATTTCAGCATATTCAAAGATTGACATTTATTTACAGAAATTATGGGTATTTTAGACGTTGCGTTTTTGTTTATCAAAATTTCCCAAGGCATGCATCAAATCTAACTAAATCTTGTTCAATAAAAAAAATGCAAAATACTTGATATTTCCATTCATAGAGAATTGTTTGCGTCCTAACTGGACTTGATTCCACCTCGCCCAATTCTTCTTCAGATCTCCTTCTTTTAGAATATCAAAAAGTGAATTGTATATATAAAGTGGATTTAGAATAAGAGATCAGAGGGGAATAGAATCAGAAAGCAAAAGGATTAAACATCTAAATCTCTTACTTGAAAATCCTAACTGATTCTATAATCCAACGAGGAAAAAGAAGAAGATAGGATCTGATTTATACTACTCCTAAACTACTATTAGATTCCCCCTTTTGAATACACAATAATAGATTATGTGTGTGTGTAAGTTCTAAAAGTCAGAAGATATGGAGTTGAAAGATTGATAAACTAATTTAAATTAAAGATTAGAAGTAACTTATCAGAAAGATTACTGTTTCTAAAACCTTAAGGGGAAAGATTTTGATAGAGCTTCGTCGTTGCTATGGAGTTTCATCTGGAAAAGCAGGGTTTCATCTTTTTATAGAAGTGAGAAGGAATCAGAACATTCAGATTTAAATAATTAAATCCTAACCGTTAGAATAGCCAAAACCCTAGCTGCCTTTGCCACTTACCGGTCGACAGCTAACCATAGGTGGTCGATCGCTTGCCTATGGGCGGTCGACAGACCTCTGTTTGTAACCGTGAATTTATTTCTTTCCATATTACTATATTTATTTCTTAATAAATTCGTACGTTTTTGTTAACACTGCTACTTAATTGAACGTTAAGTATCTCTTAATGTTGATTATTTAAAATACGTTAAATATTTCAAGTATTTAATTTTTCAAATTTAAACTCATTTGAATTATTTCAAATATGGAAAATACAAACATCCATAACTTCTCCGTTTGAATTCCGATTTCAGCATATTATACATGGAAAGTAATCGGAAAATTGCCACTGACGTAATGGTATAATTTCCGTGGTCGAATTCATAAATTTACAAAATTTCCTTTTTACCTTTATTTTAATTAATTAATTTCTTATTAAATTTGATGGGGTGTTGCATTCTCCCACCTTAAAAAAGATTTCGCCCCTGAAATCATCAACGGATGAAAGTGTAATGCGCACTCAGTAACCACGTTGCACAACTATATTTCTACAATAATATACACAACCATCTATTCAACCAAAATTGTACTGTGATTATGTATGCAATCATGTTATCGGTGAACTCAAACCATGCATGAACGCAAGGTAGTGACATATAAGCATGTATGCAAGCTTCCTAAATATACATGAAACTCTATATGAGTACAAAAATAACAGTAAAAAGTGTGGAAAACATCTCCTACCATTCATTCTAGCAGCCATGATGCAACCAAATACCTATATTTTTGGAGAAAAAAGTTTACTGGAGAAAAGCTCAGGATGAGAAATAGTCTTCTTTTCTTTGGTATCTCATATGCTTTCTTCTAGGTTATCTGCTCATCTACTTGGACCTATCCAATTTTATTTATTACAAAGCCTCTTAATACCTTGCTCTACAATGCGTGCAATGGCACAGGAGGGGGGCAATGGGCTCCATTTCAACATCAATTAATTAATCATGCTCCACTACAGAGACAATGCTATGTAGACATTTCCTCAAGTATGGAACATGAAAGACGTCATTGACTCTCGCTAACTAGTTCAAAAGCTCCACCAAATAAGCTAATTTTCCCCAACCTCTCTAAAATCGAGAAAGGCCCAATGAACCAAGGCACCAGCTTCCAAGATGTTCCAAACCTCATTATCTTTATAAGAGGAGAAACCTGAATGAATACCATATCCCTAACTAAAAGCTCTGATTCCCTTCTTTGCCTATCAGCATAGGACTCCTAATGGTACTATGTGGCCATCATTCACTACCTAAACACTTCTACATTCTCCAAGGTCGTCCAAATCCATGAAGCAAGCTCTCAACAAATCTTCTAAGATTCTTGTACACCCTTTCCATTGAACCATCGGTCTGTGGGTGGTAAGTTGTGCTAAGATCCAAAGTCGTTCCCAAAGCAGATTGCACTCCTCTAAATTTCCTAATGAATAAACGGTCTCTATCACTAACCATGCTACCTAGAAATTCATGTAGTTGCACCACTTCTTTGACATACACCTACAATAGAGATGCTACAGCCTTTTTATTTCTAACAGGCATAAAATGAGTCAGTCTACTATAATTTGAATAGCATCACTGCCTTTAAGAAACTCATCTATATAGTCCATCCATGTATACTACCATATCCAAGTCAGAACTTCTAATTGTAATGACAACCCTACGAGCTTTCCTTGCTTAGCTTCAATCCTTTGGCACATCAAACAATTGAAAACAAATTCGGTGACTCTCCCTTTAACCTTGACCAATTAGAAAATTCTGCTCATGTCTATATACACCTTACCATATTCGGAGTTAATGGTGACACTCTAAAAGTTTAGTATTGAAGCATCTTATTCCTCATCAACTTCCAGTCTTTCCAATGGTTTATTGCTAGTTAAGTGCCAGAAAGAAATTTTCTTATTTACGATGTTGCTCTATAAAATAAATATGGTAATAAAATAGGAACATGTCTTATACCATATCGAACACTTTAATCCCTAAAGGAGACAGCTAGCAACCACAACCCAAAAATTCCAAAAGAAATTTTGCTGGAAGGTGCCCTTAATCATTAATTGGTGTTAATAATGTTAGGGTCCTAATGCTCCTTACCAGTTTAAGATGAACATTCCTAGAATATAATTTCACCATTACTCGCTTTCCTTTATTTTCCTTCTTAATTCAAATAAATATGTATTACCCATAAAACTAGTTATAATGTTGAAATTGATAGCCTTTAATCAATCCTTATTTAATCCATTTCAATCTATTACCAGACTAAAAAATCACCTGCTATGAGCATTCGATTGCTCCATATACCAAATTAGCTTCCTTAATTAGTCTTTTGTCTAATTCCTTTTTAATCTTCTATTAATTACAAATTCATTGCCCACTAAATCTATAATTAATGTCCACAAATTCTAATCCTATAAGTACAACGCCGTTTATAATTAATACAAATACCAATGTTAATTACGCTATTTATGTATTTTTTGTTTCTTATTTCTAAACTATAACATTCTTCTCCATATTTTATTTTATTAGAGCCTTCCTTCCGAATAGGATTACCATTGAAAAATTCCTTAAATTAAGCACAAGTGATATGTTTATTTGTTTGAAATTATAAGAGAATATTTCTCTTTCTTTTATTGAAATACGTAGTGTAAACTATAGAAAAGAATATCTATATCTTACACCTTTCTTTCCCTTTTTGGTATATCCATTGTTAATTCAAACGTTGCACTTTTATACATTTTAAGGAATTAGATATTTTACGAAAATTACATGAAACCTTCTTTCAATAAATCAATATATAGAAATTCACTTTTTAAAGGAAATCTAACTTACAACCCAATTATAGATCTGGAATACCTTTATAACACTACCAACATTCCGCAAATAAATGCCTGAGACTGATTTTAAATTTCCAGATCTGATTGTACATACTACTCTTATTTCTATTCATATCATAACATGTTTAATCTTGTCTCCCTAGATAGTGATCCCTATCTACTACATAAAGTACAAATTTAGAAACCCACATTACGCTAGTATATGACATTTGAAATTCAAAATTGCAAAAGAGTTTGCACATCTCAAAAGAATACATTTAATTATACTTTCCAAAAGAATTTCGAACATGCAAAACAATTTGGGGGATCAAATTCCCAAAAACATTTAAACACCATATTTTATTTCATTCCATATATCATTTCCATTTTTATTTAACATTTGGAGAAAAATTCCAACAATCTTTGAATCCGACTTTTTATAATTTTCAAAATATTTTCTGCTTTATTCGTAACCTCAAATTTAAAGGTTCTAAAATTGCTCAATAAAATAGTTGCCCTTCTCAAATACTTTTACCTCGAAGACTTACTTCTTTAAAATAGGGTCTTTAATGCAAACGTTTAAAAACTCAATTATTAAACCAAACTATCAAAATTTCAAAAAGGATTATTTTGTCGAAAAAGTTCCAAAGTAAATTCCCTCTTTCAAAAACTTTCTACATCAAAGATTTATTCTTTTGAAAGTTGATCTATTAATTTGAAACATTCAAATACATGTTATATAGCTTTAAACAATGAAAGTGGAGTAGACAAAGACAACTTCCATCCTGCTATTTTCCTATCACATTTTCATCACTTCCCTCCTACATTATCTCTAACTGGATTACTGACCCTATTTTATAAATTTCTACACTATTCCTATCCAAATCTTTGAATATTTTCTCTTTTTTTATTTCTCCTACCTAAATGGCTTCTACATCATTTTTGTCAAGTTCTGTTTCCATTTAAAATGAAGAATGTTTGAAGAACTTCCAAATTTAAGAAAAATTATCAAGTCCATTCTATGCTCTATTTTACATTTATTTCAAAAAAGAAATCCCTTTATCGAAAAATATGTAAACTAAAAACTTTTTGACCCAACCGAAACTTTTAACTAAGAGTTTCTGAAATGAAAAATCACTTTTTATCTAAAACATTTTTTAAGAACTTTTCACTGCACAACCTTTTTTTAAGTTATAAGTTTCCAAATTTTTTTTCAAAATAACAACTTCTTAACAAATCTTTTTAAAAATATATTTAAAACATTTCAATGAAGTTTCAAAGAAAATCGTTTTATAACATTCTTTGACATGGGATTGGATTTGAGGAATTGACTTTAACTGTCTTCCCTATTGAATTTTTCTTCTTTTTTCATCCCTTACTTCTGGATGTTTCTAACTACACTACCTCATAGTATTTAATTACTACCTAACATGCTTATTTACTAATTCTATAAATGTGGATTGTCCATAATAAATGATTAATATATTATTTGGAAAATTTCTAAAGGCATTTATTTGTTCATCCAATCTTTCCTATTAAAAATTCTTTACCTCTCTATAATTACCCCAATAATCTCTTTAATTAGTCCACTTTATTTTTATTTAATTATTGTAACTCCTTATTTATTGCATTTTTGTTGTTACATTCTTTTCCATCTACATTCCTATGATACGACATTTGTTGCATATTCCTTACTCCATTTATTTTTTGCCCAGCCCATAGTCATTTTTCCCAACCTTTTGGAGTATGGTTGTGACCAATTCTTTAGTTGAGATTTATATAGTATATTCAATGTAAGTATACATATTTATATATAGAAATTTTTTGAAAAGTACTTTCAAAAATAACAAGTATGCTACTCGTATATATACCTCTGCCCATTGATTGAGTAATATAAACTCTAATACCAAGTGTGACGGTCATCCAATATTGTGCTAGCTACAAATGGTAACATCAGCAACTTGTTTTACGGCCGGCCACTCGGCAACGCAGTCGATCCTCCAACTAGCTGACTAACCTACGTTGGGGCACATAGTAGTAAGAGACAAAGCTTCGCCATAGTTCACAATAAAAGAACCCCTATTATGCTTCAATAAGCACTAATACCAAGTTTAACAACCCATATTGAAACGGACCAAATTTCGACCCAATAAAAGCTCATCGAATCTTAGGCCCTCTTAAGGCGAGTTGTAAAGTTAGTAAAATTAAAACAATATGTAGTACACGGAGCTATCTATCTATACTTTTAGAATCTCACAATAGAATGGATAAAATACACAAAATAAGTACCCATTTTATAAAAGAGGACCATTTTAGAAAATATAAATGTTGTTACTAAATCTCACAGCATTTCTACATAAAATATCAATAGTACAACATTTCAAAAATACATAATTTTGTGAACTAGGTATATTAAAAATATTTAAAAAGCATAAATAGATAGATAACTGCCAAAAGTCTTTATTTCCACCTCCGTTCCAAAGCCAGCATCGTCTCCTCTAACCTGTATGTTGTAATGAGAAGTGGGTCAGAACAATAAATGTCTAGTGAAATGAAAATCTCAAGCTCTACCATAATTATACTTGGGCAATACTATTTAGATAAGAAATATGTCTTACGTATTTAAAACTATACCATACTAATAACTTTAACTATAAGCCTAAAGGATTTTCCAGTCCAATTCCAAAACTTCAATGCAACTAACATCAAAAATACAAGAGAAAGAAGCCAAACTAATAAATACCCTTGGTTGGAGATCAGGCAGACTCTAACTAATAAATACCTAATCCATTTCCAAACTCTAATGCAAATGATGTGAGGGCGAGAACCTCCAAACCACTTAATACCTCTTTCTTAGGAAAGTTGGTAGATTCTAACCATTTAAGACCTATAAAATAGGCATGTCACTAACTGACATTGTACGTAATCCTATTAGGTCACTTAATACTTTTCCTAAGAAAGAGGCAGACCCTACCATAGCCACTCAATCCCCCAAACCCGAAGCAAACCCCTCCTAAAAATTTCTCTTATTGTCTTAATAGCATAAATTATGACCCATAATCTAATTTTAACATCTCAGATTAATTCGACTATTCATAGGTATTCACAGCCAAATTAACTAAGTAGATGTACCCTACAGAATTGGGACTAACCTTGTGTCCATTGGGTTTTTTATTATAGGCGATATCCCACATTAGTTCTCAAATCTACAACGTTGTTAGCCAGATTTAACCACATAGACTTCTATGTAACTTTGGATTGACCTTGCATCCGTATAACTTAGTCATACTTAATATGTATAACCATTGTATACATCGTATACCTATACAAAAAATTTAATTAAGGCTACATAAGGTATCCCCTTAGTACGCATTTAATTATGGATTGATTTCCATAATTACCATTAATAATCTCCCTAAGAAATTATGCTATTTACTATCCTATTAGTTTTAATCAATACATTCCATTCGCTATAATCATTACGTTATTGTTAACTTTAATAATCAATATGTCAATATTACACATATACACACACATGTGATTTAAATATTTCCAGTCATATGAAAACAAAATTCTTATTAATTTAAATGTCAAACATATACAAGTCCCTAACTCCATGCTAATATCCATACCCAACAACTTGACTTATAAACAAAAAGGAATAATACCAAAATTACCTTACATTAATATAATAGAATTAACTCATGTATTCAAGGAACAAGCTTTATAATTTAGACATTTTATATTCTGTCCAGCTTTTGAAATTATCACATTGGAGTGAAAAAGGAATTCATACTTATTTTAATTTATAGAAATGGGCGATGCAAATTACGAACAATCAAAAATCTTACTTTTCATGCCATTTATAACTTTATTTATTTTTATGATCCTTTAATACTATAAGTGAAATCAAAAGAGATGAAGTAGGATAAATTATAAATTGCCTAAATCTCAACACATATCTAATTCTACCATATTAATATAAAACAACTAAAATTCCAACATATTCAAAGATTGACATTTATTTAGGGAAATTCTAACAATTCAAGATGTTATGTTTTCGTTAACTGGAATTTCCCAATGCATGCATCAAATCTAAATAAATACTATTCAATTAAAAAAAGGTGTAATTTTTGATATTTCCGTTCACATAGATTTGTTTGCATCCTAACCGGATTTTATTCCTCCTCGCCTAATTCCCCTTTAGATCTCCCTCTTTTCAAATATACAACAAAGTGAATTGTATATAGAAATTAAATTTTTGAATAAGAGGTTAGGGAGGAATACAATCAGAAATGAAAACAATCAAACGTCTAAATATCTTACTTGAAAATTCTATCTAATTCTAGAATCTAAGGGGAAGAAGAAGACGACGGGATCCGATTTATACTACTCATAAACAATTGTTAGATCTTCCCCTTTTGAATAAACAACTATAGATTTTGTGTGAGTGTATATAAGATTTCAGAAATCAAAAGACATGGAGAAGAAGGATTGAGAAATTAATTTAAATTAGAGATTAGAAATTAGTATTACTTGCTAGAAAGTTTACTGTTTCTAAAATCTTAAGTGGAGAGATTTTGACAGAGCTTCGCCCTTCCTATGGAATTTTAAGGGGAAAAGTGTTGGGTCGCCTATTTATATAAGTGAGAAGGAACTGGAATTGTCGGATTTAAATAATTAAATCCGGATTGTCAAAATAGTCCGAACCCGAGCCACCTTCACAACTTATCGGTCGACCGCCGGGCATACCGTGAATTTACTTCTTTTCATTTTATTATATTTATTACTTAACTAATTAAATTATTGTTAACTCTAATGCTTAACTAAATGTTAAGCACCGCTTAACGTTAATTATTTAATTTGAATTTTAAACCTTTTAAGATTCAGAATTTTCAAATTCTAAATTTAAACTAGTTTGAATTATTTCAAATTCAAAAACATCAAATCTCCTGACTTCTCCGTTTGAATTTCGATTTTTACATATTATATTTGGAAACTAATCAAAAAAACACCACGGATGCAACGGTGACACCTTCGTAGCCAAATTTCGACATTTATAGAGTTGCCTTTTTAACCAAATTTTAATTTCTTAATTTCTTATTAAATTTAATAGAGTGTTACACAGACCTAACTTCTCAAAAAAGCATTGGAAACCGATGGCAAAAGTCGGAAGTGAGATATTTAATAGAGGATTTAGGTGTGAACACCCTCTATATGTTCCTTTATATCCTAGCCTAGAAGACTTGAATTAATCATGTCAAGATTTTTAATGGTCACGGAAGCATCCGTATTCGACTTCCCAACAACTACATTTGAAATCTACACTTTGCTTAGGCTTTTTGTTTAGAGGGGGATTGAAGAATCAGTTGAGTCTTTTGCACTTGCTTTCCTTTTTATAGTATCAATAGCTTTAGAAATAAAACTCCCAACATGGGCGAGCTTAATTTATTTGTCTAAGGCAAAATTGCGGGTTTTAGCTTTCCTAGACTTAGAAGTAACAACAGTGGCAAAGGAACCTAAATCGGTGAAAAATTCATATGGCACCACAACGAGAAACTTCGTTTAACTATGATATAAGCTTACTGGAAGAATCATGTTGAATAGAGGAAGATGAAGAAAAAGCATTCCCATTACTAATAACAAATTCCTACTTTCTATGAGAATCTCCTTTAACCATATATGGATCTTCAAGTACCTTATGGCTTTCCAGCATTAAACAATATTTTCGAAGGTTGGTTTTAATTATAAACATGAATCTTTTCTTAAGCAAGGTAGTAATGAGATAGTAATGGAAGTGTCGCTACCTCTAGAAAATGATTCTAAAAGAGAATAACGGTCGTTAGAGAATAATAAAAAGTAATAGAACTTACTAGGAGAAGAAACGGACCCTTTGATTTGAGGGGTGTAGCAATTAATTAAAACATTTTATTCTCCTAATCCCTTGCTTTATTGATCATGTTGGTAACCAAGCTCTTCGACTGAGGAAGATGTAAATATATAGAACCCTCTAACTGCCCTTCTACCTTTATAGGATTTGCCAATAAATGGAATTTCAACACTAAGTGAAGTGAGGTTAGCTTCCTTAGAAAGTGTCTCCCAGTAGCTCAAATGAGCAAAAGAATTAGGAGTAAGCTGAATTGAAGTGATATCCAGATGTTCCAAGAACTGTATGAGAAATTCAGGAAAAGGAAGATAACTTGAGTTCCAAATGTGGATAGAATAGAAAGCAAAGAATTACCTTAGAGGATTATCTATCCTAACAAATGGACCAGTAGCCATGACTTCTATGTTTACAATTCAAAATTGTCGAATAATAGAATCCACTTCTTACTGAGTAGTTATAAAGGACTAACAGAGCTTATAATCTCCACTCTTTAAAGAAGGAGAAGGCTTGGAACTTATCAAACTTCTTGTTATCTATCTGTGTACCAAGATGATATTACACAAAACCAAGGAAGTATTGCATATTTAATAAAAAAATTAAAATACTCACAGATCCTAAAATAAACACTCGAGTGCTTAATTAATGAGTAGTTGATTAATTAAAAACAATCTGGTTCATGGAGGTGGAATACCAAGACTAAGAGACCCTATAAAAATTATAAAATGGTAAAAGGGAAACGAAGAAGTGGACGAGTATATGTAGAAGGAAGGAGGAGTAGTGGGAACTGTTGATCTCAATTTAAATTTACCAATGAGATTACAGTGGAATGCCAATGGGCGACAATATGGCCGCCACAGGTGGCATGCATGATATCAAGGTTTTAACTTGAAGAGCCAACATTTCTTCTACATAAGAAGATGGGAAAATTTTTCCATAGATAATGATGTCAAAGATATAAAGAGAACTTGTCAAAATTCAAGATAATGAAAGTAGTAGAACATTCAGTAATGGATACCGAAAGTTTAATTAAGATGTCGACTTACAAGATGATGTAAAATGTTTAAAGGGGTTGAAGAGTGATACTGAATCCGTAGAAGTTACGAAGCCCTATAAAGGAAGATGTTATTGAGCATTGGGTAAAAACTAAATGATGTCTAGCGACAACACTGAAAGAGGTGTCGAATACCTAACATAAGAAGATATTGGATCACAATAGCTAAAGTGATATCAGGCTCCAATGATTTAACACCGTGGATCATAAAGTAGAAGAAGAGTGTTGAATATTTAGTCACAACTATAATAGTTTAAACTAGAGACAAGTTATTTCAAGCATTTACAATCAGCGGAGGACGGTGGGCTTAAAAGAGTATCAAAGATATCAAATGCTTACAGTAATCAAAAATGCTATAAGTCAACAGTGCGTAAAATAATATCATAAATCATCAATGCGGCAAGGGATGTTGAATATTAACAGCTGTGAAGGATGTCGTAAACCATAAATGTGGCAAGTGTGCTGCAAATCATCAATATGGCAAAGATGTTGTAAACCATCAATAAAGTAGGATGCCAAAATTCATCAATTGAAATGCTTTATGCATATCAACAATATAAAGAAGGATGTTGTGATTCATCAATGTCGTAAATCATCAATATATATAAGGATGTTGTATTTATCAGAATAATAAACAAGCCCAAAGATAAACATTTAAGAGAGGATGACAGATGGCATCAATCCACCACGTTCCGAATGACATATGGCAGTTGATCCGCCTACCACCACTCGTATAAATATGGATCTAGTAGCTATTTGGAAGGGGCGAATTCATCCTATCACTTTTCTTACATTTTCAAATTTGTAAACACTAAATCGAGTTAGGGAATTAGAGCGCCTTCTGCAAATTTCTAACACTTTGCAAACAAGGAATTGTACAAATGGATTTAGCGTAGGATACTCCAAGTAAATAGAGATTCTTGTCAATTATTGTAAAATCCCCTACTTGGAGGCCCAAAAAAATGGCTATGGATGATGCAGTCATCCATAGTTATTAATCCTCGACGGCCAAATATGGCGGTGTCAGATTCATTGATACACAGAAACACATGAATATGGAAAAAAATTAAAATTTAAACAAAATCATATTCCACATCAAAAAAATTCCAACTCGTTACATAATTCCATATCCGTAAATCACGTTTAGAGAAAATATATTATTACAATATACTTCTAGAGCGACAAAGGAAAATGCCCCTGAGATGATCAGAGTATATACAGGCAATATAGCAACTTTGCCATTACAAACAATACAGAATAATCAAAAGAAAGGAGAACTCTATATAGCTATCACGCCTCCTGCATGTCTTCATAAACTTATTCGTCTTAAAAGGTACCTGAAAACCTCAACTATCAAAGTACTCAAAATCAATTGAGTGCTCGAGAGTTTAAGGGGAAAACATAAACTTCGAGTCAGATATAAAGCCTAGTATGAATAATAATCTACCACCTCAATCATTTAAATATCTAATGACACCACGCCGTTTAGAAGAACGGGTTTCCTCTCACTAATATCTCAAAACCTTTATAAAACCATATACTGTACTTCTGCATCCACAATGGTTAAAGCGGTTTAAAACATTATAATATGATGATACGCAAAACAATTGAACTAATTCTAGATTACCTGTTCCATTCATTTTTAGACTATTTGTATCAACTGTAGTTTATAGGATTACTATTAACCGATTAGTTTTTATATGCTGGCTAATAACCGGTTAAACATCAAGGACTCCTAGTCCAAATATATAGTTTTCACGGGATCACCATGAACCTGTTGGTAACTCCAATATCTTACTATTATTCCAGCTCTCATGGGTTAACTCGGAATCTATTAGTAAACCCAAAATCCTTTCTGCATACCCTAGCTTTCATTGGTTGACTAGAAACCTATTGACATCTGTCAATATTTCATCAAGAAAAAGTTTTCATGTCCTAACTACAAACCTCCTGGCCATGCCAATATCCACTGATAGTTTTCATGGGATTACTATGAACCTGTCTATCCAACATCTTCCTTTATGCATAGTTTTCATGGGCTAACTCTATCTAAGATCTTCCATTTTACTCATAGTTTTCATAAGCTAAATATGAACCTATTGACCCCTGGCAATATCTTTTTATATACACAGTTGTCATGGGCTTACTGAGAACCTACTTGCCCCTGCCAATATCTTTATTTTATATTTTAGCATCCTATATTCTGGTCATCCCGACCTCCTAGATGCAATTCTATATATTCAGGAGTTTATTCGATTTATATTGACTACTATATTAACCTAACTAGTTCTCTACCGTTTATCCCCAAATTGCAGTTCTGGGTCCATTATAAAGTGAATATATTTATATTAGAAGAAGCATTATAACAACATAGCAATTCCACTCCTATGGGTTTAATATAAAACAAGGTTAATCCATTTAACCTAATTCTTTATCAAAGATAGTTTCTTCTAAAAATCATTAAAAAAAATTCCTTTAATATTGCCATGGATTTTTCTTTTAAAAGTAGAGTTTGGATCATAAAATCTTTCGATATCTTCGAAACCTAGCTTTCAATTTCATAGGATGATCTCCTTCGTAAGCTCTTAAAAACATTAGGCTCTTACCTTATAATACAGTAAATTCTACCTGTCGAAACCTTTCGAACACATTAAAGTATTAGCATTTAACTTTAGAAGCTTAGCTTCGAAACCAATTGAAAGTACCGTTTTTGACACTATTTGAAGTACCCCTCTAAAATCATTGAAAGTAACCCTTTTGAAAGCATTAGGTTCATATTTACAATATTATTTGGGTCAAAGTGAATATAGTCGAAAGCATCTATTTCGAAACCATCATTTATCATATAAAATATTGGGGAAAACTTAATGGTGTCGGCACCATCTATTTCGAAAGCATAAAACATCTAGGTAAAACTTTAGAAGGTAGGCGTCGAAACCTCTTTCTAACCCATCACCTTTGAAACTCCTAACCCCTTCGAAAGCAGTAGGAAGTGGCTAAAACTTAATAAAACAAAGTACCTTTCGACAACATTGATATCTTCAACACCATCGAAAGGCTATAGGATGGTAGCAGGGTATCAACTAGGTCGAACCCTTTCTTTCAAAACATTCTTTTATATGTAAGGAACCCAGTCGAAAGCTATCTTAAGTTAACGGCAATCCTTTCGAAACTATTTAAAACCTCTTTTGAAACTGAATGCGTCGAAACAGACGAAGGCTTAAAACAAAACAAAGGCAGACTCTTTTCATTTTAAATACAAACCAAGGCTACGACCCCCTCGGAAGCTATAATTTCGACACCTTACCTTTTACCTATCTCCAACCAACTACCTACCATCATAGCGATACATTATTTGTGTTAGTTTGATCATACTTGGTTTCGACAAGGATGAAGGCGGAAGCTACTGTGTCGAAAGGCGCTTTCCTAAGTAGGCGGAACCACTTTTTCGAACAAATCAAGTTTAATTCTTATTTTAAGTAAACTTTTCACTAACTAACCTTCCACGTGTCAACACTAGATTGGTTGCCTTATCATTCTCAATTTTTTTTTCAAAAATAACTTCCGCTAATCCAGATCTAAACCATGGATAAGTCAATCAGTTAAGCTCTTCCAACTTTTTTAAAGAAGTGCCTCTTCTAAAACAATTTATTTTGCACAGCAAATCATTTCAAAAAAATCCTAAAAATTCCAGAAATTCACTTTAATCACATTATCTAACATATCTAAATTCCAGACCCAAATTCTCAATATACTTTCCAAAATAAATTATACACCCAAATAATCATATTTTCCTTTGAAAATTCACAATAATCTTTCCATGGCTTGGGAAATTTTCAAAATTTAAATACAACTCCAAAATCATGTTTCTCATAACATAAATTTTCCATGGCATTTAAACCATCATTAAATCTCGGTTTTGACCTAAATCCTTGCAAAATTCTTTTAAACAACCTTGTTTAACTCAAATATACCATGAGTCAAGCATATCATCATCATCCAATATATCATAAAAACGAATTTATCCCTTAAATCCGAAAATATATGATTTAAATAAATAGAGATAAAATTAATATTCGTCTTGATCTAGATAAGGGGATTGGATTGAAATTGATTTCCCCAAGCTTGATTTTCTAGCTTTTATTTTTAAATTCTTCTTCCACTTAATGCTAGTTGTTCCTTTCACTTTTAATTTTTGTTCTAAAATGAAGTGAAAGGGAAGAAATGGTTGGAACGAAAATATATATATATATAGGTAAGGGTCCTTAGGTGGAAAATTCTGATTATACCCTTATGTAATTTTTTTAACCTAAAACCAATTCCTAAGCCCATTAACTAGTTTATTAGGCACGACCTTTATTAATTAATTCAAGTCTTAATCCCCTTATCACTTACATTTACATTATTCTATTTAATTTATCTAATTAAATCTCTTCAATAATGTTATCAAAAATTAAGGGTGTTAAAGGCTGTTCTCCTTAAAGAATTTCGTCCTCGAAATTCAGTAAGTACTAAATACTAAACATAGCAATCATCTATAACGACTCCTGTCAACCATTCTAGTCTACCTAACTTGGAAATATCTATATAAATATAATATAGGCATACCCGCAAGGCGGATTGGGATAAGTATCTCGAATCCTATCCTCTATCTCCCAAGTACCGTCCTTCTCATTGTCGCTTCATTGAAATTTCACAAACTTGACTGTCCTGCTCCTCAATCTTTTCTCATCTCTCGCTATAAGCTGAACTGGTTCATCTAAACAAAGTCAAATCGGGCTCTACTACCAAATCCTGCAACTCTGTCTGAGGAATGGAAACCTTTGGATCATGCACATACTTACGAAGATGAGACACATGAAATACATTATGGACACCTACCATACTTCTCGGCAACTCAAATATGTATGCAAGCTTTTTGATCCTTTCTAAAATGTAAAATGGACCACCATACTCGGGGCCAACTTCCCTGACTTCTCGAACCGTACAACACCCTTCATCTGTGACACCTTAATGAAACCCTGTCTCCCATTGAGAATTCCAGGTCTTTAGGCCTCTTATCTGCATAACTCTTCTGTCTGGATTGAGCTTCCTTCATCCATTCTCAGACTAATTCAATCTTCTCTAATGCTTCTCTTACTAAATCTGGACCTAAGACCAATCCGTCTCTAGTCTCCAACCAACATGTAGGGGATTTCATGGCCTTCCATACAAAGCTTCAAAAGACACCATTCCTATACTATTCTGGTAACTATTATTATAGGAATACTCAAACAAATGTAGGTGATTCCCAAAAGATCCACCAAAGTCCAACACACAAGCTCTCAAAAAATCCTCTAGTACCTTATTGATTCTATCTGTCTGCCCATCCGTCTGTGGGTAATATGCAGTACTCATCCTGAGCTTGGCGCCTAGCACATCCTATAGACTCTTATAGAATTCCCTAATGATAAATCATCTCTATCGCTGACTATGCTACTAGGAACTTCATGAAGTCTAACTATGTTCTTTATGAAAAACTTTGCAAAAACTGGTGCCGTTCTGGTCGACTTTACTGGAATGAAATTGGCACTCTTGGTCAACCTGTCCACGATAACCCATATACTTTCATTTCCTCTCCTTGACCTTAGCAAGGCATCTATAAAATACATAGATATCGAATCCCATTTCCAAACTGGAATATCTAAAAGATGAAGTAACCCACTCGGCTTCTGATGCTCGGCTTTCACTTGTTGACAGTTTGCACACTGCCTAACCCACAAGCCAACGTCCATCTTCATGCCTTCCCAATAGAAGCTCCTCTTCATACCTTGATACGTCTTAGTCCCTCCAGGATGAATCGTAAACTTAGATCGATCACATTCCTCAAGAACTTCTCTTCTCAAGTTCTCCCCATCTGGAACACATAAACATCCCTTCTTTCTCAACCATCCTCTCTGATCAAGACAAAAATCTTTCAAATCATTGACCTCAGTTACAATCTCAAGCCTTCTGATCCTCTCAGCTAATAATAGATCCGCTTTTTATTTGAAAGTAATTCTCTCGATCAACACTTGTCGAACTTCTAAACAGGACCTAATGGTAGTACACTGACTAGAAACAGCAGTCGATCTTAACAGCACATCACAACTGGGCAAAGCTTCTAGTTCTTTCCGCTCTGCAAATATAGCTAACACTACATTATGATGTTTTCTGCTGAGGGCATCTGCTACTTTATTACCTTTCCCCAGGGTATACCCTATACCAAAATCATAAGCAACCAAAAATTCTAGCCACCTCTACTGTTGCATATTCAACTCATTTTGAGAGAATAGATATCTTAAAGACTAATGATCGGTATACAACTCAAATCTATCCCCAAAAAATAACGCCTCCAAATCCTCAATGCAAAAATATCCACAACCAACTCCAAGTCATGAGAAGGATATCTTACTTCATGCGGTCTAAGCTGCCTAAATGCGTAAGCAATAACTTTTCCCTTCTGCATCAATGCTACTTCCAATCTAATCCTGTGCAGATCATGTATACTACTAACCCTTGGTTACCACCTGGAACTACTAACACTGGAGCATTGGTCAACAAATGCTTTAACTTAAGGGATGCTTCCTTACATTTTTCGGACCAAACAAACTTCACTTCCTTCCCGGTAAGCTTAGCCAAAGGCACTGCTATCCGCGAGAAATCCTAAATGAATCTTTGGTAATAGCCAGCAAGTCCAGGAAAACTTCTGATCTCAGTCACCATCTCTGGTCTCTTCCAATTGTTCACAGCTTTGATCTTATCTGGATCGACTGAAAATCCTTTATCTAAAACCACATGACCAAGAAAATTAACCTCTTTCTTCCAAAAATGACACTGGAAAACTTCGTCTTTAGCTGATTCTACCTTGGTACCTCAAGCACAACTCTAAGATGATCTTCATGCTCTTTCTCACCCTTATAGTATACCAAAATGCCATCTATAAACACCAACACAAATCTATCATAATACTCTTGAAAGATTCGATTCATCAAGTCAACAAAGAAAGCAGGTGCATTCATCAACCTTAATGACATCACTAACCACTCATATGAACCATATCTAGTCCGATGTAGTTAAAGGAATACTGTCCTCTGCCACTCTCAACTGATGGAAACCCATCGCTTAATACAATTGGGAAAAATCTTTGGCTCCACTCGACTGATTAAATAAACCATCAATTCTGAACAAAGGATACTTATTCTTTATCGTCCTTTTGTTTTGCTTACGATAGTTGATACATATCGTCAATGACCCATCTAGTTTCATTACGAATATTGCAGCTGCTCTCTAATGCAAACTACTTGGCCTAATAAAATTCCTTCCTTCTAGATCCACTAGCTGCACCTTCAGTTCCCTCATCTCTTTCAGTGTCATCTTGCTAGGTGGTCTACTTACATGTTTAGCTACTGGTACAAGATCTATTCAAAATTCAACAGCTCGTTCGGTGGTAGCTCTATGACTAGCTCAAACACATCTACAAACTCACTTGCGATTCGAACCTAACATAGTTCTTTTTCCACTTCAATTGCACTTAACAAAGCACAAATACTCTGGTCAGAATTCTCTACTGAGAATATAATTCGGTTTTAACTATCTGGGTGTCTCAAAGATATCTCTCCATCCTGGCAGAATATCCCGGCCTCATACCTTCCTGACCAATCCGTACCCAAAATGATTTCAAAATCAACGAAATCATAAACATACAAACTACATGCTAACTTATGACCTAACAAATCATGTTCTAACTGGTCACATCTTATCCCCAGAGTTGCATACCCTCCTATTGGATTCGCAAACGTTACGGAAGTAACAAGGTATGTGGGTTCTAAGCATAACCTATCAACCAAAAATTGGGATATAAATGAATGTGATGCACGGGTATCAAAAAATATCCTAAATGGTGTACTCTGAATCTAAAACGTACCTTCCATCACAGTATTTCCTTTATCAGCTGTAGTGGGCATAGATGATGATCCAACAGCACCCTTATCCACCCTAGTTGGCTCTGGACATTGGTTCTTATAATGCCCAACTTGATCATAGTTAAAGTATGTCACATTCTTCTTGTCTGCAGCTTTTTCCCCTTGCCTGACCGACACTCATTCGCATAATGACCCTTCTTGTCACATTTGTAGCACACTAAATCAGCCTTTGCCTTCATGGCAGACTCCTCTTTCTAAGATCCCTTCTTCTTATAGAATTTCTGCTTCTTTCCCTAAGGACCTTGCGATTCAACTAGCTTCTCTCTAGAAGAAATAGCAAGCATATCTTGATGGAAAATGGCCATCTCCACCACCACATTAGTAGGATCACGGATATGGGTCCTGTTCATCCTAGCAAGCTCAGGTTTCAATCCTCAAATGAACCTTTCATTCCTTCAGACATCAGTGTCGACCAAAACATATCCATATCAAGATAGCTCAACGAAATTAGTAGCGTACCCGACCACTAACATCTCTCCTTGAAATAGATCCATGAACTTTCTCATCAATGCCGATTTAGCAACCTCGGACAGAAACCTCTGCTCAAACCTTCTTCTGAAATCAGCCCATGTCAGCTCTTTCTCCGATACCCCGATGGTCACACTATTCCACCAATAAAGTGTTGCCCCTTGAAACTGTCTAGAGGTTGGCCTTCTCCTTTGCTCATCATCCAAGCCTAAATCGGTGCATATCCTTTCACAACTCAGTAGCCAATTCTCAACTTCGACAGCATCCTCCATTCCAACAAACGACTTTCTACCCAAATTGGTGCCGTCTCTGCTTAGCTTAGCATAGTTATTCCCAATTGGAGCCACATGATTAGCTCCTCCAATGTTACCAGCTAACAAAAGGTAGGCCAACAACTGATACATTATCCTCGCATCTACTAGTGGATTTCCAGTACCTACATTGGCTTCAGCATTTGGATTAGCATTAGCATGTCGACCTTGATTCCTCTTGGTATTAGGTCGAGCATTTTTAGTAGTTGTGGTGCTTCCTCCACCTAGATTTCCCCTTTCGTTTCCCACTTCCATATCTTCTTTCTCATAAATCTACATACGAGCTTTATTAAGATATTGAATAATAGTCTAAGAGAGAAGGGAACATGTACTTATATCTGCACATACATACACATACACATCTATATATCAAATACAAGTACATTACTATAGTGTTAACCCAAACCCCGATTATATTTTCAAATTCATTGGATTATGTTTGAAAATCTTTTAGATTTTAATTTCTTCTAAAGTTTCATAAATCTATGCTCTGATACCAACTTGGAACGTTCCCTTACTTGGAGGCCCAAAACTAACGGCTACGGATGCTACAATCATCCATAGTTATTAATCCTCGACGACCAAATACGACAGTGATAGATTCAATGATACACAAAAACACATGAATATAGAAAAAAAATAAACTTCAAACCAAATCACATTCCATATCAAAACATTTCTAATTCATTACATAAAGCATATTCGTAGAATCTTGTTCAAAGAAAATATATTTATTACAACATACGCCCAGAGCAACATATGAAGATGCCCTCTGGGATGATCAGAGTATATATAGACAATATAACAACTTTGCCGTTACAAACAACATGGCGGGATCGAAAGAAAAGAGAACCCTAAATAGCTATCATGCATCATGCATGTCTTCGGAAGCTTATTCGTCTTAAACCTCAACTCTCAAACTACTCAAAATCAATTGAGTACCCGAGAGTTAAGGGGAAAACATAAACTTCGAGTTAGACACAAAGCCTGATATGAATAATAATCTACCACCTCAAATCATTTAGATATCTAGTGAAATCATACCACTTAGCGGAACGGGTTTTCCATCACTAGTATCTAAAAACCTTTATAAACCATACATTGTGCTCCTGCATCCATAATGGTTAAAACAGTTCAAATAGTATAATATGATGATTTGCAAAACAATTGAATTAATTCTGGATTACCCATCCCCATTCATTTTTAGACTATCTGTCTCAATTTTAGTTTTTAGGATTACTATTAACCTATTAGTTTTTATGGGCTGACTAATAACCGATTAAACATAAAGACTCCATGTCCAATGACATAGTTTTCATTGGATCACTATGACCCTACTGGTAACTCCAATATCTTACTCTTATCTTAGTTTTCATAGGTTGACTAGGAAACTATTGGTAACCCCAATATCCTTTCTACTTACCCTAGTTTTCATGAGATGACTAGGGACCTGTTGACATCTGTCAATATTTCGTCGGGATAAAGTTTTCATAGGCTAACTACAAACCTACTAGCCTGCTAGTATTCTTAGTTTTCATGGGCTTACTATGAACATGTCAATCTGACATTTTTCTTTACACATATTTTTCATGAGATAACTATGAATCCGTCTACCCGACTCTTCCATTTTACACAGAGTTTTCATAGGCTGAATATGAGCCTATTGGCCCCAGCAAATATCTTTTCTTACACACAGTTTTCATGGGCTTACTGAGAAACTATTGGCCCTTACCAATATCTTTCTTTTATATTTACCATTTTATATTCTGGTCTTCCTTACCTCTTGGATGCAATTCTGCTCATTCAGGAGTTTATTCAATTTATATTCACTACTGGGTAAACCTAACTGGTTCTCCTACCCTTTACCCCCAAAATGTAGTTATGGGTCCATTATAAAGTGAAAATAAATATATTAGAAGAAGCAATATAACAACATAGCAATGCCGCCCCTGCCAGTGTCTTTCTTTTATATTTTAGCATTTTATATTCTATTCTTCCTAGCCTCCTGGATGCAATTCTTCTCATTTAGAAGTTTATTCGATTTATATTCACTATTGGTTAACCTAAATAATTCTGCTGCCTTTTATCCCTAAAATACAGTTATGGTACATTATAAAGTGAATATATTCATATTAGAAGAAGCAATATAACAACATAGCAATACCACTCTTGTGGGTTTAATATAAAACATGGTTAATCCTTCTAACCTTTCTTCTTTATCAATGATAGCTTCCTCTTAAAATCATTACAAAAACTCCTTTAATATTTCCATGGGTTTTCATTCAAAAGTAGAGTTTGGGTCAAAAAATCTTTCGATATCGATAACCTCCTTCGAAAGCTCTTAAAAACATTAGGCTCCTACCTTATAATACTTTTAAATTCTACCTTTCGAATATATTAAAGTATTTGCATTTAACTTTTGAAGCTTAGCTTTGAAACTAGTTGAAAGTACCCCTATCGGCACTATTGGAAGTACCCCTTCGGAATCATTGAAAGTAACCCTTTCGAAAGCATAAGGTTTATACTTAAAAAATTATTTGGGTCAAAGTGAATATAGTCGAAAGCATCTATTTCGAAACCATCCTTTAACATATAAAATATTGAGGGAAACTTGATGACGTCGACACCATTTCTTTCGAAAGCATAACATCTGGGAAAAACATTAGAAGGTTGGTGTAGAAACCTCCTTCAAACCCACCAACATCGAAACCCCTAAACCCTTTTAAAAGAAGTAGGAAGTGGCTTAAAGTTTATAAAATAAAGTACCTTTCGGAAAAATTGACATCTTCAACACCATCGAAAGGCTATAGGATAGCCATGGGGTATCGACTGTGTCGGAACCCTTCTTCCAAAACATTCTTTTATAAGCAAGGAATCCAGTCGAAAGCAATCTTAAGTTAATGACATCATTTTTGAAAATTTTTAAAACCGCTTTCGAAACCAAACACTTCGACATAGTCGAAGGCTTAAAAGAAAATAAAGATAGGTGGTTTTCTTTTTAAACGCAAACCAAGGTATCGACCTTTTCGGAAGCTATGCTTTCAACATCTTACATTTCGCCTGTCTCCAATCTACTACGTACCATCATAGTGATACCTTATGTATTGGTTTTGTTATAGTTGGTTTTGACAAGGGTGAAGGCGGAAGCTACTTTGTCGAAAGGCGCTTTCCTATGCAGGTGGAATAACTTTTCTGAACAAATCAGGTTTAATTCTTGTTTAAGTTAACTTTTCTCTGACTAACCTACCACAAGTCAAGACTAGATTGGTTGCCTTAAATTTTTCATATTCTTTTTCAAAATTAATTGCCGCTAATCAAGATCTAAACCGTGGTTAAGTTAATCAATTAAGCTCTTCCAATTTTTATAAAGATGTCCCTCTTTTAAAACAATTTATTCTGCTTGGCAAATCATTTTGGAAAAATCCCCAAAAATTCCAAAAATTCACTTTAATCATGTTATCTAACATATCAAAATTCCAGACCCAAATTCTCAATATATTTTCCAAAACAAATTATAAACCCAAATAACCATATTTTCCTTTGAAAATTCATAATAATCTTTCCATAGCTTGGAAAATTCTCAAAATTGAAACCCAAATCCAAAATTATGTTTCTCATAACATAAAATTTTACCATGGCATTTAAACATTATTAGATCTTGAATTCGACCCAAAACCGTGCAAAACCTTTTTAAACAACCTTGTTTAAATCAAATAAATCATGAATCAAGAATATCTACATTTAATATATCATAAAAACGAATTTATCCCTCAAACCTGAAATTATATGATTAAAAATAAAATAGTGATGGAATTATTATTCATCTTGATCTAGAAAAGGAGACTGGATTGAGATTGATTTCCCTTAAGCTTGATTTTCTAGCTTTAATTTTTAAATTCTTCTTCCTCATAGTGGTCGGTCGTTCCTTTCACTTTTAATTTGCGTTTTAAAATGACATGAATAGGAAGAAATGGTAGGAATGAATATATATATATATATATATATATATATATATATATATATATGGATAAGGGTCCTCGGGTGGCAAATTCCAATTATACCCTTGTGTAATTTGTTTAATCTAAAACCCATTCCTCAGCCCATTAATTAGTTTATTAGGCATGGCCTTAATTAATTAATTCAAGTCTCAATCCTCATATCACTTACATTTACATTATTCAATTTAATTTATCTAATTAATCTTCTGAATAATGTTATCAAAAATTAGGGGTATTACAATGATGTAACTTATGACTTGCATATGACTCTTATGCCCTATTGCTTATGTCATGTACATGATTTCTATGTAGGAAACACATACTTCTTGCGAGTCGACATAAGGCTATCCAATTCCACCTCTAACCGTGTCTTATCTACTATGCACAGTTCAGGGATAATAAAGAAATTTGTTAACGTTGTCTTTATCTTTACACTTCTCTTAAGATAATCTTTTGCTTCCATATATATCTATCTTTCATACACACAATTTTAGATAGATCATCTTCTTTTTAAAATTCGTAACTTTTATTAAATACCTTCCATTTATGTATGTATGTATGTATGTATGTATGTATGTATGTATGTATGTATGTATGTGTGTGTGTGTGTGTATGTGTATATATATATCTTGTTACACTATCTTTCTTTTCAAATAACACTTTACTTCTGTGCATATATTGTTATTCTTACTTTTCAAACATATATGAAAGTGAATGAATTATTTTTATTTTTAAAGTATATTTTTACACTCTCTTCTTAGCACATGCAATGTGTATTAACTACAATAATACATTAATTAATATCCTCTCTTTACACTAAATATCATCTTGTTTATTAATGTTCAGTGGCAAAATCGTACTTTTTTCAAAATATGTTAATTCATTATGTTTTTCATTTCTTTAGTATATTCAACCTATAAATTACAATAGTAATTAGTGCTTTCCCTTTGAAACATTTTCACATCCATGCACATAAATATTTTTTCGTTCATTTCTTTTAAATGCATACTCATCATTATACCCTCTCTTTTCTTTTTCTGGAGTAGTTCATGCATGTTCAACTTATTTCTTAACAAATAAGTTATCTTTATTCTTGCATTAATTCTTACACTTAGTTTCAAAATAGGCGCAAAACACAAAATGCACGCCATGGTAAGTATTCTATATCTTTTTTGGAACCCTAGTAAATCCGCCATTGTTGGCAACAATTAGGGGAAACACAATGGAAACCTACTTGACACAGTGGAAAAGTCTAATTCTCTAAATTCATTCATTTATACAAACTTACTATTTCATTCTTTTATGTGAAATTGAATTTTTATCCATATTAATATTGAATTTAATTAATTTTTTTAAGGTGTTACATTAGTGAATAAAGAAATTATTTTTGAATGAACTATAATTGCCTTGAATTGTCTAGGATAAAAATGGGCCTTAAAAGTGTATATACTAATTGGTATATTTTTAAAATATTATTAGTTGATTCATTTAGCTAAGAATGTTTTTTTAGCTAGGAAAGATTGAGAATTTAAAGAAATTGCGAAAGAGGTTTTGATTTTTGTTAGTAATATATAGAGGAAGGTATATTCAAAAAAGGTATTTATATAAATGTATAAAAAGAAATCATATTATTTGATATTAAAGTGTGTATAAATTAATTATGCAAAACTATATATACATGTTGGACTATTTTGTAAATGAAAATAGAGAAGAATACTATACAAGGTTTAAAGTGTTTATAAATACATATGAACGAAACTGTCTTATTTGATGCATACCAAAAGGGTTAATTAAATAAATAAAGAGGAATTTTTCTTTAGAAAAAAGCATGTTACATCGCATGAATGTTTGTGTGGACATGTATGTATAAATGAGTAAGACTATGTATGATTCTTTGTACAATGATTTCTAATTGTATGCATATGGTATACATGTTTAGAAGTGTACCTTTATAGAAGTAAAAACTGAACTAACTTACAGTAAATATTTCTTATAAAGTAGTTTTATTGACATGTGTTATATGCTAGAATTCTAGTTGAGTGCTAGTATGAAGTTACATGTATGCAACAAATTATGAGACATACTCACAATACCATATTTTGAGTAAAAGCAAGGTACAGAAAAGCAATAGCCTGGCTTCATAGAAGCTTGCTTGCTTGCTTTAAATCGCATTTAAATGGTATGTTGCTTGGCAGTAAGTTTCAAAAAAAAAAGTATGCATGATATATATGATATACATTATCATTGCAATTGGATTGGATATGTGTATAGTTGGATGCCATATATTACAAATTGGGAAGTGTAAGAAATCGCATTGTACAAAGGAGACGTTGTTGAATTTTTCCATGACTAAACATCTATTTGAATTTAAAAAAATTATAGCTTATCGTTGTAGTATATGATTAGCATACATATTCTCTAGTGATTGATTGGTCACGAAGATGTTTAATATAGCAACATATGACTTATTGTTTGTTTCTATATAAGTTGCTTGAATGCTACTATTGATAGATGTTATTATTGGTTCAGGTTTGTGGGTGCTAGAATAGTGGGGTTATATTTCCTAACCGTATAAGATTTTTAGAATGAAATTCCTTAATGTGGAAGAATTTAACAACCTGTATTTTTAAATGCACGGAGATTTAATGACTATATAAATATTAATTATTTAAATCAAATGTCCAAAAAGCTATATTTTGATGATGAACGAAATAAGACTCAAGACAACTTCTATTGAGGCTGGAATATTTTTTTCAGCGAATTTTCGAGCATAATCATCGTTAGGTTTAATGTTATGTTGATTTCAAGATTTATTTGTAGTTATATGTATTATACGGATATAATCATATAATCAAACCTAGTGGAATCTTGCTAACAGTTCATGTTTTTAGAAAGAGAAAAATATTACGAGTTCATGGGTTAAAGAATTTTTAGAATCAGATGATATGATAATTAGTACAATGTCGAAATAAAAGAATATATCATCTTAGGGCTTTGTTAATAATAGGCTCTTATTATATGTCATCATAAAGGGAAAAATGTGGCAAATTGTGATTTCGAATAATCATCATGACAAATACTCCTACAAGTCGTACGAACTTGAAATGTGAATGAAATTTTATAAATAAATTATACTAGAATTATTAAAAATAGTTTTTTTATCCCTTTATGTAAATAGTACCCATCGTTAACATCCACCATAAAAAAAAGATAACTTCTCCGCTAGGGGAGACTTGTGACATGTTACCCTTCTTTGCTAGTGAGGTGGTGATTTGTGCGAGCCGACACTTTAGGATTTCTGGTTAAGCCATTTAGGAAAAATTAAAGGCAAAATTATGAGAAAGTGAGGGTGATTTTATGATTTTCTTAAGGAGCTACGTCAGAGAATTTGGTCGGAGGGTCTTCGTTTGCCTTATTTAAGTCGCAAAACTTCCTTATGGGGAAAAATAATGTGTGTTTGCTCCAAACATGGGAAAACACTTCCAATTAATCAAAAAAAAATTAAAAGATCAATAATTTAGAATAGAGAACGAACATTGAAAGTTTTTAAAGTGGTTTGGCTTGAACGTTAAGCCTACCTTCACTTTAGATATTATTTTGGATTATTCTTACGATTACTACCAGTTTACAATAATTTAAGGTTTAAAAATAAGTTGATTTCCAAAATGGTAGAAGTTAAGTGGAAAAATACAATGAGAGATCAAATAGTCCTTTTCTAAGTGTGATAGAATGTCTATTTAATGGATAGTCCCTACACCATTGTCGACAGAATGAGTTTGAACAAGTAACATCCACATTCGAGTTTCCAACCACGAAGAAGTTATTAAAAGAAACAATATTAATAAGTAAAACTGTTTGGTACTAACTGGTTTAGGCCACCGAGATGTTCAATGACAACAGAGCATGCATTGGATCGAGATAAGTGACAAAATTTAACTGCAAAGAAGCTTTCGTTTTCGAAACTGTAATGGAGAAATATTACATCTAATTTGAGAATACCAACACACTGCTTCATATAGACATTGTAACACATTTTTCTGCAGATATAAAAGCTGAAGCTCCCAAATGTGCGTGTAAATGTGCATATTTTTACTTCCATGTTTAATTGAATTTAATTAAATAAGTGAGCATATAGGGTGTTTTAACATTTTTAAACCAATATTCAAATGATTTTCAAATCATCATTTATTCATCTTCATATAGGGCCAAAATGATCATTTTTGCGTATATATTAATTCGAGAAAATTTACTTGGAAATTTTAATGTTATTTTGTAGGAATTTGAATACAAATTACAAGCGGCTTCATGGATAATATACATGCACAAGAGAATACAAGCAAATGAAGATGGAAATAATTCATTTCATGAATCATGGAGGACCCCACCTACCTACTTACTGTGATCCCCGTTTAAGAGCTAAAACACATGCTAATGAAGATTAAAGTTACACGCAACATGCAATGGTGGATTATGCTCATGCTAATGATAACTTGAAGGCCACACTTCCAAAGGGGTAGTTTGGGTAGTCCCAAAAAATAGGATTAAGGTTTCCAAACATTTATAAATACCCCATAAGTTCATGTAGATAAAAACTCTTTCGTAAACCTCCTTAGCTGCTATTTTGGTTAGTTTAATTTGAAGCTCAAAAATAAATTAAAACTCTCTTCTCTTTTTCATGGCTTCTTAGTCATTTTTCTTTCATGTAATTCTTTTTTTATTCAATGTTAATTCATGCTCTTTCTTATTTGCATGCGGTATTTCCTTTTATGTTAGTAGTGTAGTTAATTTCTTATGCAAGTAGATTAGCTTTTATTTCACTTTAATTAGCTTTTTTTTGCTTAGCTTGCATTTTTTTCTTTTAATTTCATAATGAATGCTACATTTGTTGAAATGATAAAAAAATATAAGAGATTAAACACCTTCAATTTAAGAGCAATGAAGATTTCTTAATCATGTAGATTCAACATTTCGATAAATGCAACATCAAAATTTGATTGGCTAAACAAGTTTTGGCACCGTTGTGAGGGAGTTGATTTGATTTTGATTTCTATTCTTCGAATTATTTTTGTTTGATTTTTGTGTGATTTTGAGTGTGTATTGCATTTTTTAAAAGGAAAAAATAAAAAAATATTTGTGCATTTTGTGTGATTTTTTTTGGCATTTTGACGTTGAATCTACATGATTAAGAGAGCTTCGTTACTCCTAAATTGAAGAGGTTTAGCCTCTTATATTTTTTTATCATTTCAACAAATGTAGCATTCATTATGAAATAAGAAGAAAACAAAAAAGAAAATTGCAAGCTAAGAAAAAAGAAAGCTAATTAAAGTGAAATAAAAGTTAATCTACTTGCCTAAGAAATAAACTACACTACTAACATAAAAGGAAATACAGCATGCAAATAAGAAAGTGCATGAACTAACATTGCATAAAAAAAGAATTACATGAAAGAAAAATGGCTAAGAAGCCATGAAAAAGAGAAGAGAGTTTTGATTTATTTTTTAGCTTCAAACTAAACTAACCAAAATGGAGGCTAAGGAGGCTAACGGGAAGAGCTTGTTGAATATGCGAGTATATGATTTTTGTTTGATGATAATAAACATATATACATTCATTTAAATGTATTTGTTAATATACTATTTTATTTTCACATATTAAATAAATATTTGATGAATAAAATAAATAATACAGAATTTGAATTCGAACGGAAATTTTATTCAAACAAATATTTATTACAATTTTTGAATAGTACAAATTTCAAGCTCTCACTATATATACACAACCTCAATTACAATACAATTTTGATTACATCACAATTTCTAATTTACATTTGACCTCACTACATATCACTCATTCACTCAACTCGTATTTATCTTCAACTTCATTCCAATGTGAATCCAGCATCTGAGCAATCTGCAAAAATATACATTGACGTAGTAAAATTGAAAATAAAATATTTTGCAGTATAAAATAAAATGTGGATTTTGAAAATAATATTTGCCTCAGTTATTTGGGTTGTTCGTCATCATTTAAATTCGAATTCATCATACACGAACAGCTTGTGACATGCACAGTGTATCACCGTACATGCCACAAGGCCGTGGACACCGATATATACACTTGATAAAATTACAGGGACATGTGAGCACAAAGTCAAACCCAAATCAAAGTCGGGTTCAACTCAAGTGAAATCATAAACGAGCACAAGGTCAAACCTGAACTTTAAAGCTGGATTCAACACAGGTGTAATTCCAAAAATCAAGAAGAAGTTCAAGTAAAATCAAAATGAAAAGTGACGTGCACAAGCAAAAGAACATGTCAGGAAAGCACGTGCAGCACAAACCAATTAGGGGCAAAACTGCAAACAAATACAAACTGTCTCGATGCATACATATGGCCAAGCGATGCATCACTGAGACAATGCAAAAATATATATATATATATATATATATATACACACACACACACACATACACACACACACACATGTGTATATACACATGTATACATACAAGTCTTGACTCAATACAACCAGACCAGTTCAGGTTAAAGAGGCGATGGTACAAAATACATGAAGGTCTGGCAACAAATGAAACATATGCACCAGCAAACAAGGCTACAACTTCACATGAGCCAAACAGTGCATAAAGGCGGTAGTACAACTCTAACTAGAAGCAAAAAGCACATACATGGCAAGACCAACAAAACAGAAGCAAGGCACAACTTAGTACACACCAAGATGATACAAGAGAGGTCAGAGAATGCACACACAAAGATAATGCACTCAATTAAATCCAACCCGGGCAAGTCTTCACAGAAGTACAACATACTACAATGAACCAGTGGATAGAACAAGTGCATCTGAAATAAGACTCGGCGTGTACATGAAGAGCAGACAACAAAACAATTATATACAAGTTTCACTGACTCGAAGGAACAAGCCAATATGGCAACAAATGAACATCACATGCAACAGCAGGTACAAGTTAAAGATGAACAAACCATGGTGGCAAGTTCGAACAAATCCAAAGCCGAGCAAATACAAATATACATGTACGCGCATATATATATATGTGTGTATGTATGTATGTATGTATACACATACATATCTATATAAAATGTAACAGTACCAAATCAAAATAGTTCAAGTGGCCGGAGTCATGAAACGGCAAGTAAAATCGAACAAGATCAAAAGTGCTATCAGGGATGAACACAAACAATGGCCAGAGCCGAAGCACACAGAAACAAAAGTCAATCAAGGGAGTCAAACAAGTATATAGGTCAATGAAACGCCGAAGTCATCAGAATTTCACATAAGCCAAAACCAGTTCAATATCGAAGAATCAGATTAAAGTTAGAGCCTTGGCAATCAAGGAATCGAACCAAGTCAGAATTCAAAACGGTGTTATTCAAGTAATTTGAACAAGTCAGAGATTAATTCCAAGCATTAAAACAAAATCGAATGGCCGAGATAAATCAAGTGACGAATTTAGACAAATGTATACAAACAAAAATCAAGGATCTCGAATCCTATATAAACAAGTAAACATCATCGGCAATTCGATATCGAGTTCAAGAAAGAAAATCAGAAGAAGCAAAAAGGAAAGTTTACATACCAAATCAAAGTCAGACTCAATCAAGGAGGAGGAGCCGCGAACGATTCAATTGAAGTAAGCAATCGAAGCATCAACCATCAATTAAGCGGCGACTTCACAAAGCCTTAATTTCAGAAGCTAAAAGGAACGAACGAAAGAAGGAACCAGTCCGACATTTCTTCTTAGAGCAAAATAGATAAAGAAGATAACAGGGCCGTAATTTTTAGTGATAATATTTTGGGCCGGGCCTTGTCTCTTAAGTATTAGTTTATATTAAAAAGGGATAATTAGGCTATTGGTTTTTAATTGTTTTTAAATTGTGGGCTTTTGTATTTTCTTTTGAAAATTGTGTATTTACTAGTCGTGTAACTAAGGGACAAACTACGTGGCGTAGTTTGAGAATTCGCAACTCAGTGGCTGAGTTATGGCAGGATTTTGAGTGTAGAGTTAGGTTAGTCAGCAGCGGGTGTCGTGAGTTTACGTGTGTAAGCGTGTGACTGCTTAATTTCTAGTAGAAACCTTGGGGGCAGCACGTAGGCAGGGTTTTGCCGAAGCTGGGTAAATTCTGTGTCGTTCTACTTCTGCATTTATTATTCTGCTATTATCTATGCCGCTATTATTTTGATATATCTGTACTAAAATAATTTTATAAGCTTCCGCAATAATTTTTATAATTAACAGTACCACCCTATTCACCCCCCCCCCTCTAGGGTGAAATCGATCCTACAGAGCTTTTGTCTACATGAACTTATGCAGTATTTATACATGTTTGGAAACCCAAATCCTATTTTTTGGGACTATCCAAACATGGCCTCTAAGTTGTCATTAGCATGAGCATAATCCACCATTACATGTGCGTGTAACTTTAATCTTCATTAGCATGTGCATGAGCTCTTAAAAGGCGATCACAGTAAGTGGGTAGGTGGGATCCTCCATGATTCATGAAATGAACTATTTCCATCTTCATTTGTTTGTATTCTCTTGTGCATGCATATTATCCATAAAGCTGCTTCTAATCTGAATTCAAATTCCTACAAAATAACATTAAAATTTCCAAGTAAATTTTCTCGAATTAATATATGCGCAAAAATGATCATTTTGCCCCTATATGAAGATGAATAAATGATGATTAGAAAATCACTTGAATATTGGTTTAAACATGTTAAAACACCCTATATGCTCATTTATTTAATTAAATTCAATTAAATATGGAAGTAAAAATATGCACATTCATGTGCACATCAAATACCCCCAAACTTATCTTTTTATTCGTCCTCGAATAAACTAAAACTAAGACAAATCTATTTTCATAGGGAGCACGATTACATTGAGCGTATGCAAGAAAATGTTATACCTCTAGGTATCCCTAGTAGGACGAGGGTTGTCAAGTGAGGGTTTCAACGGATACTACCCACAAAATCCAAATGCCAAGTCAAAAATTCCTAAATGCAAGTATAAAGATATGAATTCAAGTTTTTTAAAATATTTACATTAACACGAACAAGTTAAATATAAGTTCTGGTCATTATTAAGAAATTTAAGTCATTTATTCAACAAAATATCAAATAAAAATTAAGTTATCATCACTGTAACTACTCGAAATTTAATCCATAATAATTAATTCTTTAATTATTGAAATATTAAAATAACTTTGTGAAATTATAAGAATCGAGACATGGGAGTTGCATCGTTGGGTCTGTGGTAATTTTTTCGTCAATTTCCATTTACAGAATGTCAGAATCCAAGCTAATATGAGCAAGAAACAAAATAAACAAGAAGAGAAAGATATATATATATATATGTATGTATGTATGTATTGATATATATATATAGGGATAGGTTAACCAAGAGGCCGACCTAACCAAATCCTGGGTCGGCCGGCCGGTCGACCGAGGAGGAGGGGAGGTCGACCTGCCTATGGGCATGGAAGGAAGAAAATGTTCTTCGTTCCAGAGTATGAAGACTCGGAATTTTCGAACATTTGAAATTAGAATATTTGATTGATTTTGAATATTTGAAAGGTTAATTTTAACTTAAATTCAAATATCACTATTTATTCGATAATTAAACTATTGAATTAAATAATTTGAAGTTGGGTAAATTGTTGAATCTAGAGTTTTAAGCCTGTTAAAAATAATTTGAAGGCTCATAAAATTTATATTGATAGTACTGAGGATAATAGAAGTTTTAAAATTGAAATTAACAGTGATTTGTTCAGTTTTGAAATTTTATCATTTAAATCGATATTTAAAAATAGCCTTCCGAGGCATAGTCTCAGAATTCGATGAAACCGGTTTCATTGGATCCGTAATATAGAATTATTACCGGATTTCGATGTCGTAGCATTAGGAGTTGTCGTGTGAGCATACGATATGTAAACGCGTTGGAATTTATATCAAAATTTAATAGTATAACTGAACCCAAAAAGCTATCTTCTCCATACGATCAAATTAGGACTCGAAACTTTTTCCATTGCGTTTGGAATAGGGGTTTAACATTATAAATGCCTAGTGGCATGCCTCAATAGGAGGTCAAGATTTTTAGCTACAACATCAAGTTGATTCAAATTTAAATTTAAATAAAATATTCATATATTGTTTTGACTGCTTAAAGGTTCACATCGGAAACTTTTCAAAAACTTTTCCCAACATCTTGAATCACCGTACAAATTTATTCAATACGCTACCCTATCCCTTCTTCAATATGCCTCCTTTCTCATTTATTTCAAAGCCGAGCCTTCTTCAAGAATTCACGTATTAATCTTATTTGTGAAGCCATCCTCGTTCAAATTAAGACTTCCCCTTTCTTCCTTTCAAAATCGAACGCAGATAAAAAGAAAAAAGAAAAGAAAAAAAAGGCTGAATCGAAGTATAATGGCCGAGCTCCTTTTTGTGGGATTTTGATTATGAGTTCGTCGGCAGGAGTGGATCTCGAGAGTTAATAATGGATTGCTGCATTCGAACGTTGAGATGGCGCAAGATTTAGGGTTTGAGGGCCGCGCCCTCCTCAGTACGCGTGTGCGCGTAGGTGCTGTGTCACGACTTTTGGCATGGTGGCGAGCGCATGGGCTGGCCGAGATCGAGGGTGAGATGGAAGGATCGGCGATTGAGGCAAGCAGCGTTTGGAGCTCACGAAGACCTAGGGAGTATTGGCCAAAGTTCATTTGCAAAGAGGGTTGCGTGGCCTTGTTCCTGTGCTGGTGATTTTGGGAAGCATGGGTCCTTGCGAGTGGACAGGTATATCCTTGTTTTTAATTTAGCAATTAGATATATAATTGTTAGTTAAGATTCCATCTCAGAGAAAAAAATATAATAGGTTATGAAATATATGCATGCATAATTTTTTTTCTTGCTGTTAAATTTTAAAAGGATTTATATCTCAAGGTAATCTAATCTTTCCAAACATTTTAATTTAAGGGTTAAATAAGTCAAACTTTTAGTTAACTTGTTTATAAAAAATAAATTTTAAACAATAAAGTAAAATTTATAACTTTATTAACCTAACAGATTTGAAAAGTAATAGAAGATAAAATGAATATTTACACATTTTAAATGCTACTGTAAAATTTTAGATAGATTAAGCTTTACAGTAATGAAATTACTACTTATATTATTTGCAGGAAAAGAAATATACATCCATGTTTAGAATATAGATAAAAATAGAAAAAATGAATATAAATAGAGATTAATTGTTTGACTGAGCCAAATATTAATAAACCGTACGAATGTTTGTACAAGGTCTAAATTCATGGGGAAACAAGTCGAGATGGAAATGGATTGCCAAACAAAAATCAAAGGTGAGTTAATCTCACTCATCTAGTTATAATTTAAATTTAAATGGTTAAATTTAAATAATTGGTTGATTGATTGATTGATTTGATTTGATGTGCAATATTATATATAGTAGTATATAATATATCTTGGAATGATTGATTTCCCGCGTTTTATAGCGGATGAGACCCTATGCACCGCATAATAGGGGACGATATTTTATATTAATCTCATATACCGCGGTATTCCACTTCGAAGTGGAATTGGTATTATGCTAACGTCTGTGGATGCAGAAAAACAGGTTGGAGGGATCCAACTAGATTCCTCAACATTTATTTAAATTATTTAATATCCTCTGTCATGATTATTTTATATTCTATGATGAATTATATTGGAATATTGAATGTTGTGGTTTACTTGAATATATTCCAGTACACTGAGTTATCAAAATATATGGAATTGGATTTTTGAAAATAAAAGGAAGAGAATTTGTAAGTGGAATAACTATAGAGAATTTAAATAAATTAAAAATGAACTGGATAAGAATATTAGTGGTTTTAAAATTCTAATAAATAATTCCGTGTATGAAAGGGAAATTTGAATAAACAGGAAGATAATGAATTTTAAACTTCAGTGTTATTATTTAAAAGAATAAAGCATTTATTATAAATTTAAGATTTAAATTATCAAGAAATAAGTGGAAATTTGGAAAATCTGAAATTGGTATGTTTCAGTTGAAAGATCTAAAATCAAACGAAAAATAATAATAAAGTCTATAATTAATGGATTTCGAAATGAATTGAGTAAGTAAAGAAATTTATTTCAAATTGAGTAAATTGGAAATCAATTTGGAAAATTGATTTAAGTAACTGAAATTGGAAATTCTCCCTGGATAACCAAGACGTTTTTAAAGTAAATTTTTAAATATAAGTTAAAAGTTTTAAAGTTATTTTAAAAAGCAAGTTTGGAAAATTTATTATTTCTAAAATATTTAAATTCTAAAGTAAGTGTTTTCTTTTAATCTATTACGGTAGTAATTATTTAAAAGTGACTTGGTATTTGTTTTAAAAAGAGAAAATCTAGTTTATATTTTATAACGCACCCTCATTTTAAATATTCCTGTAGTATATAGTTTTAATAAAGTATTAAAGTAATTTTAATTTAAATGTTTTAAATGATAATTTATAATAAAGATGTTTAAATTATTTTTAAAAATCTTAAGTTTTGTGCTTGGTTGTTTCAGTGGAAATGAATATTTAAAAATTTATCTTATGAGAAAAGTATGGTTTGAATCTGTTTTCAAAAGGGTTGAAAATAGAAATATATCTAGCGAAGATATTTATAGAATAATAAATAATTTGGAGAGATTATTTACTGTTTGATGGATGCTATGAATATTAATTGATAGTTAAATAACCGACTATCAATATTGGCCAAACGCGCTGATCGTTTCAAAGAGACCGGGATCGGGATTAATTTCTCGAAAACCACTTCGATCCGGTTTGTACGTTTTCGAGAGGAAGACGAGTTTGAATTCAAAGATAGAGCAATGAAGTGCAAGGGCTAGTCGCTACTAATCCTGAGGATATTTCCAAAATGGATGTAGTAGGAATAGTGCCTTCGGTTCCTTTCGAACCCGGGACGGACTTGTATGGATGAATGCTTTCAGAACATTGTCAGGTGGACGATTGGCATCCTAAGTGAAAGGATCTTAAGGGTAATGCTTAGCCTCAAGCTTCATCAACCGGGAATGACAGAAAATCAGGGGTTATGCCGCAAGGCTAGGTGGGTAGCACCCACTTCAAGGTGAGGTCATCCCTGTCTAGATGTCCATTTTTATTTCGGCTTAGTGGTGCGGTTGTTGATCACAACCGTGGGGTGATCTTACTCGAGATTATCCAGTAAGGGACAGTCCCGGTCTTGTGTTGTAGGGGGTCGGGAGTGATCCTCGGTATGCTGATCTAGACCAAGTACCGTGACAGGTGGTACCCCAGTGCCTATTCATTAGTTGGAAATCCATTTTCCCTACGTGTCCGTACGGTTTTGATTGTGCCCAACTGTTGCTGAAACGTGAGATGCAAGCATTTCAGCTGGATTCTATTTTACTTTCTATAGACACTATTATAATGTCAGAGAATTTTAATAAAAAAAGTGTTTTAGCTATCGTAAGGTAGAAATCTGACATGTTTATTTGTGGCGTGGTCTTACGAGATGCTTTTGTTTTCAAAGGATTTTTGAAACTTTAATAATCAACTTGAGTGTGATTTTTCACGCTGGTATTCCAGACTGAATCGAGTGTTATTTAACTATAATGCTCGGGTCAGACCGAGTATTATAGAATACAGGATATGGTGTTGTGGAGCTCAGGAGGCGAGCTGGATAGCGAGACGTACGTCCGTACTTGATTTTTATTCCGCTGTGTATTCAGTTGTGTGAGGACAGGTTATGATTACTGTCCGATTGTGTTATGTGATTGATGTACTCTGATGATGTATGTATAAACAGTTATATTTATTTTTGTGTAAAGATCATTTATTATCTATTATATTTTATGCCGCTGCGATGGTTAGATTCTGATGTTGTTTTCTATTTTCTTCTTCTACCTCTTCTTCTTTAACCCAAATGGTTCGTATTTTCCATTCATCCTGAGTTGATTGATGTAGAATAGTGTTGACTCAAGGGTTACGGATTTGCAGGTTGTTGCAGTTGGTATCAGAGCTTAGGTTGGTGATAACCTTGGCTCTGGTGGGAATTACTCAAATTGAGTCTGTATCTAGAATGAGTTTGAGCGTATTAATAGATATGAGCGCGTATTTGTTAGTGAATGTAAATCTTTTTAATATTGTGTTGGCTTATTGATTGGGTGGAATATGAATTCTGATCGAGTAAGTTGGCCGCTATTCGAGAAGAGTTTATAAACACCTTACATGATAAATTGACACAATATTGTTTTAAAGGTGGGTGAATGAAATAATTTTACCCAAAATATATTTTGATATAAAAGAAAAGTTTTTGTAAACTATTTTAGCTAATATATGGTTGCTTGGCTGTCGGGAACGATAATATTAAATTATTATCATTGTTGTGTGAAAATTTAACTAGAAATTGAAAATATAACCAATGATTATGGAAATAAATTTATTTATAAAATGAAATTTATAAACGTGAATTATAAACGTGATTTATAAATTGAAATAAAATCAAATGGGAATTTGTATGATCATCAAGCATATAAATGAATTATAGTAAAATTTGAATTAAGTCCAAATTTGAAAATTTGAAAACCCCGGAGATTTTGGAAGTGTTTTGAAGATAAATAATAGCATAATTACCTTGAAGATATTTCTGAAAGGAAATTGTTTCAAATAAATTTCGGGAAGGGATATAGCATTAAACTCACTTCAGTCGCTGGAAAATAACTTCGGTGATGACTGCAGCATCATCGATGTTCATTTTCGAGTTTCTAAGTGACGGATTGCTGCCAAATTGATTTGTTCAGAAGAATTAGTTTATTTTTAAAATTTCAAAGGAAATTTGTTGGGAATAAAAAAACCAGGAGTAGTTTAAAATTTTGGAGAAGTGTGATTTTGAGATGTTGGAGATTTCAAAATTATTTGAAACCAAAAGCTGGGTGCTTAAAGTCTGGATGAGATAGGTTGTAAGCTTATAATTCGAGATGATTTTTAAATTAGGAAGGAAATATGAGCTTTGAATGTTGGAATTTAAATATAAAGTGAAAAGTAAAAAAAAAATTAACTTGGATTGATGAAGAAAATTGAATCGAATTGAATTAAATAAATCTGAGTTAAAATATAATTGAATTAGAATAAAAATTCAGTTGAGTTATGGGTGATATTGAATGGAATTAGATCCTTAAATAAATGGAAAATAAGTTGGATAAGAATTGGATTGGAATAAATAAATCAGAATAACTTATAAAAAAATCCATGGAATAAAAATATGCTTGGATTATAAATAAGTGTAAAACTCGAGTTAAAAATAAAAGATGAATATATTCAAGCCTAGGATGAATGGAAATGTGCGAAATAATATATTGTGACTTATAAAATTGAAAAATGGAATAGAAAACCCAAAATAAATATTGATAGATGATTTGGAAAATGAAACAAAAATCCAAACTTGAATTATAAAATAAATTAAACTTAAGAAAATTTAAATGAAGAGATTTTGAGATTAAAAATCAAGTATTGAATTATAAATAGGGGAGAACTAGTTAGATAATAAATTAGTTAATGAAATATGTAAATGAAACCTAATGTAATTAAATAGAAGCTGAATTGTAAGCTAATAATGAAGCTTGGAAATAAAACTCGAGTTATAAATTAAATTCGACTTGAATCGTTAGTGAAGTAAATATAATTGAAAATGTTGCCAGATAAAAAGAATTGGATTAAAGTAGGGATGGTTTTAGTTGTAAATAAAACCCAGATGAATTAGGGAATAAATTGAAAATAGCATTGTAATTAATTAAATGAATCGAGAATAAATTGAATCTGGAAATTTAAAATTTATAATAACTAATCAAATAAATTTGAATATTGAAATGAGATTTGATGGAAATAGAATCAAGTTAAACCAAAAAGAAAATTTTATTTGTAAAATGGAAATGAGCTTAAGTGTGAAATTTGAATAATTTGAAGTAAATTAATTTAAGTTTAAATTAGTGGAAGCTTAGGGTAAAAGACCATTAAATAAAAGCTTGTGTAAATTTAAATTGGTTATAAAACTTAAGCAATTATTTGTTCACATGGATATCATCAAATTATATAGAATAAATTGTCGTTTGACGTAAACGAAGGTAATTAAAATTCTATGAATCATTGCAAGTAAATGAAATTGATTTTTGAATCAACTGGGATAAAATTGAAATAGAATGTGTTGTGCTAAATAAAATGGTTGTAAATGAATTAAGATAGAAGGATTTAAATAATAAATTGAGTTGGAATCAATTTAAAATGATTATAAGCTTAAGTAATTGTTATTTGCATGAATAACATCAATTTTGCATAGGAAATTTATCATTCTATCGTAAACGAAAGTAAATGTACTAACAGAGGCGAATAGAGTTGATTTTTAAATCAGTTGGAATAATATGAGTTTGTTTATAATTAAAATGAATTGAATGTAAGCAAGTGGGTTGTAAACCATTCAAATTGAATGAAAATGGTAGATGAATTAATTGATAACAGTTGAATTAGTATTAAAACTATATAAATTGCTCATGGAAAGTGTTTATTGTGCATTGCTTTTAGAATTCTTATGATTAACTATTGCAAATAAGTGAAATATTGTTAAACTTCATATATATGGCACTTACATGTTTGAATTGAGTAAGTCCAGGTACCTAGAAGCCGTTTGGCTGGATTTTGGGCACGCTAACTGCTAAGTAAATAAGCTGCTTGCTTAAAATGCTAAACAAAGGTATGCCAATGCAATAAAAATAGGAAATATGAACGGTTTTTTTTTTTCGACCGGGTGGGTCGATGTATATATATTTATATCTTTTGTCAAATTGTAAAAGCTCTTTCGTACAAATGAGACTCTGCCAAAAATTTTCGGAAATTTTTGGAGTTAGAAAATTTTTGGAAATTTTTTGTTAGCGACAAAACAATTTCGAATTGGAATTAAAACAAGGAATTTTGGAAATGGAAATTGAAACTAATTTAAAATAATACCGTGAATCAGTTATAAATGGAAAATAAAATTCAATATTCGGAGTTGAAGATAAATTGAATTTATATGGAAATGGGAAAAACTAATTTGAATAGAAATAGATATAAACTAAAGCGGTAAAGTGAAAATAAATAAAGAAGCGTATAAAACGCTTATACTAACTTAAGAAAGGAAAGGTGAATTCTTGATTGGAAATTGATATTACAAGTATATTCTAAGTTAATATTTGAATGAATAAATATTGAGATTTTGTAAGGAAGTCGATAAAATGTTTTTGGAATGTTGTGATTGGATATTATTGCTATGTAGGATAGACAGGTATTGCAAAGGAAAAAGGAAAATTGGTTTTGATTTCAGAAGATAAATTTGAATTGCTCGACAAAAAGGTATGTGTTTAAATTTCTATATGAAATTTGATTGGATTTTTGATCGAGCCACTTGGATTTTTGTTTTCTTTTAGAATTTGGGAGCCCGTAGAGGCATTTTTTAGTTGTACCGAGCTAGCCGCGCAAAGGAGACACTGGCGAAATTTTTCAAAAATTTAGGGAGTTAGAAAAATTTTAAAATTTTAAAACTTGGTTTTGACTTATAATTTGAATGGTTGAATAACTAAAGTTAACTGAAAACTATAAAAGGTTTTGGGAAGTTGGTTGAAGTAATAGTGTGTCTTCAACAAAAAGATTGTTTCGGGAAGCGTTTGAAACTGAACGGTTTTAGGGAAAAATAATAAACGGGTATTGGACCATTCTACCTAACTAGTAATTTCGGAGACGAAATTCTTTTAAGGAGGAAGGAATGTGACGACCTGGAATTTTTGAACATTTGAAATTAGAATATTTAATTGATTTTGAATATTTGAAAGGTTAGTTTTAACTTGAATTCGAATATCACTATTTATTTGATAATTAAACTATGGAATTAAATAATTTGAAGTTGGGTAAATTGTTGAGTCTATAGTTTTAAGCCTGTTAAAAATAATTTGAAGGCTCGTAAAATTTACATTGATAGTGCTGAGGATAATAGAAGTTTTAAAATTGAATTTAACAGTGATTTGTTCTGTTTTGAAATTTCATCGTTTAAATCGATATTTGAAAACAGCCTTCCGAGACATAGTCTCGGAATTCGATGAAACAAGTTCCATTGATCCGTAATATGGAATTATTATCGGATTTCAATTTTCGTAGCATTTGGAGTTGTCGTGTGAGCAGACGATATACAAACGTGCTAGAATCTATATCAAAATTTAATATTATAACTGAACCCAAAAAGCTATCTTCTACATACGATCAAATTAGGACTCGAAACTTTTTCCATTACGTTCGGAATAGGGGTTTAACATTATAAACGCCTAGCGGCACGCATCGATAGGAGGTCAAGATTTTTAGCTACGACTTCAAGTCGATTCAAATTTAAATTCAAAATAAAATATTCATATATTGTTTTGACTGCTCAAAGGTTCACATCAGAAACTTTTCGAAAAATTTTCCCAACATCTCGAATCACGTACAAATTTATTCAATACGCTACCCTATCCCTTCTTCAATACGCCTCCTTTCCCATTTATTTCAAAGCCGAGCCTTCTTCAAGAATTCACATATTAATCTTTTTTGTGAAGCCGTCCTCGTTCAAATTAAGACTTTCCCTTTCTTCCTTTCAAAATCGAACGTAGATAAAAAACGATAAAAAAGGGGAGAATCGAAGTGTAATGTTCGAGCTCCTTTTTGTGGGATTTCGATTACGAGTTCGTCGGCAGGAGTGGATCTTGAGAGTTAATAATGGATTGCTGCATTCGAACGTTGAGATGGCGCACGATTTAGGGTTTAGGGGTCGCGCCCTCCTCAATACACGTGTGCGCGCAGGTGCTGTGTCGCGACTTCTGGCATGGTGGCGAGCGCGTGGGGTGGCCGAGATCGAGGGTGAAATGGAAGGATCGGCGATTGAGGTAAGCAGCGTTTGGAGTTCGCGAAGACATAGGGAGTATTGGCCAAAGTTCGTTTGCAGAGAGGGTTGCGTGGCCTTGTTCCTGTGCTGGTGATTTTGGGAAGCAGGGGTCCTTGCGAGTGGGCAGGTATATCCTTGTTTTTAATTTAGCAATTTGATATATAATTGTTAGTTAAGATCTCCTTGTGAGTGGGCAGGTATATCCTTGTTTTAAATTTAGCAATTAGATATATAATTGTTAGTTAAGATTCTAACTCAGAGAAAAAAAATATAATAGGTCATGAAATATATACATGCATATTTTTTTCTTGTTGTTAAATTTTAAAAGGATTTATATCTCAAGATAATCTAATCTTTCCAAACATTTAAATTTAAGGGTTAAGTAAATTAAAATTTTAGTTAACTTATTTATCAAAAATAAATTTTAAACAATAAAGTAAAATTTATACCTTTATTAACCTAAACAGATTTGAAAAGTAATAGAAGATAAAATGAATATTTACACATTTTAAATGCTACTGTAAAATTTTAGATAGATTAAGCTTTACAGTAATGAAATTATGACTTATATTATTTACAGGAAAAGAAATATACATCCATGTTTAGAATATAGATAAAAATAGGAAAAATGAATATAAATAGAGATTAATTGTTTAACTGAGCCAAATATTAATAAACCGTACGAATGTTTGTACAAGGTCTAAATTCATGGGGAAACAAGTCGAGATGGAAATGGATTGCCAAACAAAAATCAAAGGTGAGTTAATCTCACTCATCTGGTTATAATTTAAATTTAAATGGTTAAATTTAAATAATTGGTTGATTGATTGATTTGATTTGATGTGCAATATTATATATAGTAGTATATAATATATCTTGGAATGATTGATTTTCCGCGTTATATAGCGGATGAGACCCTATGCACCGCATAATAGGGGGCGATATTTTATATTAATCCCATATACCGCGATATTCCACTTCGAAGTGGAATTGGTATTATGCTAACGTCTGTGGATGCAGGAAAACAGGTTGGAGGGATCCAACTAGATTCCTCAACATTTATTTAAATTATTTAATATCCTCTGTCATGATTATTTTATATTCAATGATGAATTATATTGGAATATTGAATGCTGTGGTTTACTTGAATATATTCCGGTATACTGAGTTATCAAAATATATGGAATTGGATTTTTGAAAATAAAAGGAAGAGAATTTGTAAGTGGAATAACTATAGAGAATTTAAATAAATTAAAAATGAACTGGATAAGAATATTAGTGGTTTTAAAATTCTAATAAATAATTCCGTGTATGAAAGGGAAATTTGAATAAACAGGAAGATAATGAATTTTAAACTTCAGTGTTATTATTTAAAAGAATAAAGCATTTATTATAAATTTAAGATTTAAATTATTAAGAAATAAGTGGAAATTTGGAAAATCTGAAATTGGCATGTTTCAGTTAAAAGATTTAAAATCAAACGAAAAATAATAATAATAAAGTCTACAATTAATGGATTTCGAAATGAATTGAGTAAGTAAAGAAATTTATTTCAAATTGAGTAAATTGGAAATCAATTTGGAAAATTGATTTAAGTAACTGAAATTGGAAATTCTCCCTGGATAACCAAGACGTTTTTAAAGTAAATTTTTAAATATAAGTTAAAAGTTTTAAAGTTGTTTTAAAAAGCAAGTTTGGAAAATTTATTATTTCTAAAATATTTAAATTCTAAAGTAAGTGTTTTCTTTTAATCTATTACGGTAGTAATTATTTAAAAGTGACTTGGTATTTGTTTTAAAAAGAGAAAATCTAGTTTATATTTTATAACGTACCCTCATTTTAAATATTCCTGTAGTATATATTTTTAATAAAGTATTAAAGTAATTTTAATTTAAATTTTTTAAAGGATAATTTATAACAAAGATGTTTAAATTATTTTTAAAAATCTTAAGTTTTGTGCTTGGTTGTTTCAGTGGAAATGAATATTTGTAAATTTATCTTATGAGAAAAGTATGGTTTGAAACTATTTTCAAAAGGGTTGAAAATAGAAATATATCTTGCGGAGATATTTATAGAATAATAAATAATTTGGAGAGATTATTTACTGTTTGATGGATATTGTGAATATTAATTGATAGTTAAATAACCGACTATCAATATTGGCCAAATGCGCTGATCGTTTCAAAGAGACCGGGATCGGGATTAATTTCTCGAAAACCACTTCGATCCGGTTTGTACATTTTCGAGAGGAAGACGAGTTTGAATTCAAAGATGGAGAAATGAAGTGCAAGGGCTAGTCGCTACTAATCCTGAGGATATTTCCAAAATGGATGTAGTTGGAATAGTGCCTTCGGTTCCGTTCGAACCCGGGACGGACTTGTATGGATGAATGCTTTAAGAACATCGTCAGGTGGACGATGAGCATTCTAAGTGAAACGATCTTAAAGGTAACGCTTAGCCTCAAGCCTCATCAACCAGGAATGACTGAAAATCCAGGGTTATGCAGCAAGGCTAGGTGGGTAGCACCCACTTCAGGGTGAGGTCATCCCTGTCTAGATGTCCATTTTTATTTCGGCTTAGTGGTGCGGTTCCTGATCACAACCGTGGGGTGATCTTACTTGGGATTATCCAGTAAGGGGTAGTCCCGGTCTGGTGTTGCAGGGGATGGGGAGTGATCCTCGGTATGCTTATCTAGACCAGGTACTGTGACAGGTGGTACCCCAGTGCCTAGTCATTAGTTGGAAATCCATTTTCCCTACGTGCCCGTATGGTTTTGATTGTGCCCAACTATTGTTGAAACGTGAGGTGCAAACATTTCAGCTAGATTCTATTTTACTTTCTATAGACTCTATTATAATATCAGAGAATTTTAATAAAAAAGTGTTTTAGCTATCGTAAGGTAAAAACCTGACATGTTTATTTGTGGCGTGGTCTTACGAGATGCTTTCGTTTTCAAAGGATTTTTGAAACTTTAATAATCAACTTGAGTGTGATTTCTCACACTGGTATTCCAGGCTGACTCGGATGTTATTTAACTATAATGCTCGGGTCAGACCGGGTATTATAGAATATAGGATATGGTGCTGTGGAGCTCAGGAGGCGAGCTGGATGGCGAGACGTACTTCCGTACTTGATTTATATTCCGCTATGTATTCAGTCGTGTGAGGACATGTTATGATTACTATCCAATTGTGTTATGTGATTGATGTACTCTGATGATGTATGTATAAACAGATATGTTTGTTTTTGTGTAAAGATCATTTATTATCTATTATATTTTATTCCACTGCGATGGTTAGATTCTGATGTTGTTTTCTATTTTCTTCTTCTACCTCTTCTTCTTTAACCCAAATGGTTCGTATTTTCCATTCATCTTGAGTTGATTGATGTAGAATAGTGTTGACTCAAGGGGTACGGATTTGCGGATTGTTGCACAGAGGCTTTCGAACACATATTTTTCATTCTTTATCCCCATCTGGTCCCTTCATGCTTCCATCCGATGGCTCCTTTTTAGCTTATGACATGGTTGCATCCTATTCAATCTCCAAATCCAATGGTCTAAGATCCACTTCTACCCCTATATATAACACGCTAGGCTTAACACTTTTTCTCATTCTAGATTTTCTCCGCTTGGGTTCACCTTTTCAGGAAGGACCCTAAAAGGAATAATTTTCCAAGAAGAGAATCTTTTTAATAAAAATATTTTAATACCCTCAAGTGGATTTGGAAAGACCAAAAGGGAAGAGCTTAGGACCACATGTGAGTGGTTGTAATTATTTAGATTTTTATGTAATTTAAAATAATAGGGTTTCCAATAGTTGTAGTTTTACTACGATTTTTGAAATACTATTTTTAGTAGTTTATCTACAGTTTTTAGAATTATTTTCAGTCTATTTCTTTTAGCTATTCTTTTCAGTTAATTTTAGTTTATTCCTATTAATTATAACTATTCCATCTATTAACAGTTTATTTACCATATTTTAATTTACTTACTTATATTTATGCGTTATTTACATCTTTTTCCTACACTTTGAATTTTCTTCTATTCTCAGTTCTCTTTTATTTCTCCCTCTTCTTCGCGTATGGATTTGAATAAATTAAATGCGAATATGGACTAAAATTATAAGAATACTGAAATAACGGAAGATAAGATGTAAATTGTAAAGACTGTTATAAAAATGAAATTAAGACTGAAATTGAGCCTAATTATGATATTAATGTTAGAATTTGACTAATTAAAAGATGATTCGCCTAGTTGTAACTTAAAATTATAGGTAAAGGGAGTATAAGATGGAAGAAGCTTATTTTTACACTTAGACCTTGGGTTAAGTAATAAGCATGATTATAACATAAGTTATAATAAGATAAAGAACGGAATGAAGCTTATTTTAAGACTTAGGATAAACTAATAAGCACAGATAGCAAGAAAAAAAGGAAAGGCTTATTTAAATAATTTATCTAAGTTAATAAGCAAGAATTAAAGTAAGACTTATACCAAATAATATTCCTTTTTATTTCTATGGACACAGTGTTTCACATAATACTGAAGTGAGATAAGGGGCATGCTCATGCTAATAACGATAGTAATTGGTCAATAAGTAGAAGCCCAAATCATAGGGATTTGGGCAAGGGGCGCAACTAGATATTGTTTGGCTGACGGACCAGTATCAGCAGCATTTCTCCTATTTTCTATGAACACGGTGATCTCACATTGGCCTGAAGTGGGATGAGGGGCACGCTTATGCTGGAGCTTGGGGTAATAAGAAGACCTGATAGTTGGAACAGCAGGTAACATGAGCATGGTTGTGGTTACGCGTGCGACTTACATTCGGGTTCTCAATAATCGTTATGAGTTCCAAGCGCTTAGTAAGTGTGCCTTTCGTAAGGATAGTTGCCTTTTGTGTAGGGATCTATATAACGTCTAGTCCAAAGTAGATACTTTGCAAGTCATTCGTAGACATCATTTCTATGTAGGGAGTTATATAATGTCTTGACTGTAGTAAGGTATGTGGAGTAGCAGCCCGATCAAAGGGTAGAATTAGAATTTCACCCTAATTATAGGATTACAAATTCAGCCTAATCAAAGCAGCTACAAAAGACAAGTGCAAATCATCAAAGTTAATCAATTATATCAATTAAGTCAATTCGTTTTCCTTCTCTCTATTTCCTTTGTTTTCTTTTATATACTAGAACTGTTGTAAGGTCTATTACTTTTACTCTACTTAAAGAGTCTATTAATTACTATTATTCACCAGACTTTTAAAATCTGACCCACTCCTCTATTTTCCCTTTCCACATCACCCCATAGGCAATTGGGGGCAAGGAGGATAGATCGCAGCTTCCTGGTGACTAGGAGACCCTTTTATGTATTCCCCATTTTTATTTCTAGCCTTTTGTTCTTTTATTGTGCTAGCACTTAAGGAGCGAAAGTTTGTGTTTATACTTTTGTTTTTCTGATGAGACTGAGATTTTATTTTCTTAAGACAATTGTATATGGTATTTAGAATATATGTGGTTTGTCTAAAGTACTTATGAAGTATTAATTTTTAAAATCACTTATTGTTTTTAATTACTTCCGTTGTGTTATTATCTATCTATTTTGTCTTGTGAATCTTAGTCTCTACTAGTTTTAGTTATACCTATAATGCACCACATCTTTTAATGTGTCATTTTCGGTATACTAATGGGTGTAGGGTGTTTCACTTGATATTAGAGCCTAAGCTTACTGGATTCCTAAAAATTTGTTTTAAAAATAAAGTATTTTTCAAATATAACTTCCTTTAAATTATTTTTCAAAAGAGAATTTTAAATTTGGTTTTAAGCATTAGAGATTTTTTTTTAAATCCCCTCAAAAGTTCAGTTCAATCCCCTCCGACTCTTTCCAAAACTATCATTTTCTTTTCGTAGAATGGCGGATGCCCCGAACCTTTACGAGGGCATTCTAGTCCCCGACTGGTTTCGTAGGTATCTACAAGCCACAATTCCAAAGAGGCATGGGCAAGCGCCCAAGCCAGCTCCCACAGGTGGGAATCCCATCAATCCACCTATCGCCGTTAATTATTCTAAGCTTTGTAAGGAATTTGCGAGTTTGGGGGAATGACTTTTTCTGGTATGGAGACATTGTAGAGGCGAGAGCTTGGCTTAGAGACACAGAGAGGTTGTTCGAACTATTGGGATTGGATGATCAACAGCAAGTTCAGCTTGCATCTTAACAGCTAAAAGAGGAGGCTTCGTATTGGTGGGAGGTCATTGAGTTAGAAGGAAGTGAGGTGACTTGGAATGGGATCTCGAAGCGATTTGATAGAAAGCTTTTGTCTTAAGCAGAGGAAAGTGTTCAGCTAGAGCGATTCATTAATTTTAAGCAAGGGAATCTATCGGCAAAGGAGTACATCAATCAATTTCATGAATTGTCTCGGTTCGGAATGGAGTTGGTGAATACGCCACACAAGAAAGATATGAATCTTGCGAAGAGATTGAATCATCCCCTTCAAGGATTGTTGTTGACTCATGTACCAATGGGAGCTACTTATGAGTCTTTGGTAGAGATAACACTTATGTCTAATGCAGTCAAGGAAGGAGAGTCTAAGGAAGTTGTTAAGTCGTAAGGTCCAAAGAAGAAATGGTGGACAAACAACAAAGAGAAGAAGAAAGGCGATGGCCCTCAGAAGCATATTAAGAAAGGATTGAGGTGTAATAGCTGTGAGATTGTGGGACATATCGTTAAGGATTGCAAAAGGGAGAAGATGAAGGGAAAGTGCTTTAATTGTGGGCAACCCTGTCACTTGAGTAGGAGTTGTCCTAGAGGACGGAACAGGGAGCTAGTACACCAGTCGTGCATATTTAGGCATTAAACGCAGCACTTTCAGTGGAATTTCGGATAGAGGTAGGAAAGTCACTGTTGAAGGTTTGATTTCCATTTCTGATTTCCCCATTTGAACTTTATTTGATTCTGGAGCATCAAACTCTTTTATCTCTAGTTCTCTTGTGGATCGTTTGCATTTAGACATTTCTTTAGCAGTGGACCCCATTGTTATTTCAAATCCTATAAAAGGATCGGCATACTTATCTATGGTTTATAGGGGTTTGAAAATTCATATCCTAGGCACAAAGTTTGACTACGATTCCTATGTATTGGAATTTTCGGGTATGGGATAATCTTGGAGATGGATTGGCTATCCACACGTGGAGCTATATTAGACTGTGAGACGACAGTCATTAGGCTAGAGACATGTAGCGGTAGGACTCTTGAGGTTTTTTGCGACCCGCAAGGTTCCGTCATGTTGAGTTTCCTTTATTCCCTCGATTCTTCATCGTCAGAGTTAAATTCGGTTCATGTTATCAGAGATTTTCCGAATGACTTTGATGAGGTTAGGGGACCCAAGAGAGAGATTGACTTCAGGGTTTATTTAACTGAGAAAGTTAAGCCAGTAGCATTATCTATGAGGCATACGACACCTAGGGAGAGGAAGGAATTGAGCAAGCAGGTTTGTGAGCTTTTGGAGAAGGTTTTCATAAGGAGGAGCGTATAGGAGTGGGGAGCACCAGTCATCTTTGCTACTAAGGCAGATGGTTCTCTTCGACTTTGCATTGATTATAGAAAATTAAATAAGCTCACAAAGAAGAAATGATATCCACTCCCTAGGATTGATGATCTTTTTGACTAGTTAGTTGGTCATTGGCATTCTCCTAACTAGATTTAGCCACAGAATTCCATCAGCCTAGAGTTGCCTATGACAGCATGATAAGACTGCATTTAGGACTCCAGACAGATTTTATAAGTGGTTGATTATGCCTTTTGGGCTAACCAATGCCCCAGTCTATTTCGTGGACTTGATGAGCCGTGTCTTTAGAGAGGTCCTAAATAAGTTTGTGGTAGTATTCATGGATGACATCAAATATTTAGAAGCATGTTTTTCATTTAGAGGAGGTTCTTCGCACAGTTCGTAGTCACCATTTGAAAGCTAAGTTTTCGAAGAGTTAGTTCTGGAGAGAGGAGGTACATTTCTTGGGGCACGTGGTCTCGAAGGAAGGTTTAGCTGTTGACCCCGCTAAGGTGATTACAATACAAGATTGGTAGGCCCCTAAGAACATCACTGAAGTTAGGAGCTTCCTAGGATTGGCAGGCTATTACGGGAAGTTCATTAGAGACTTTGCCAAGATTTCGGCACCACTCGCGCACCTTACTAAGAAGAATAAAAATTTCACGTGGGATGTGGATTGTGAGGATTCCTTCAAGAGACTTAAGAGAGCCCTTACTAGTGCACCAGTGTTAGTTTTACTCGATGGAGCCTAGCCCTTTGCTGTATACACTGATGCATGTGGGATGGGTCTAGGAGCGGTGTTGATGCAAGAAGGATGGTGGTATGTTATGGTAGTAGGAAGTTGAGGATGCATGAGAAGAACTACCCTACTCTCGATTTGTGGTTAGCTGCTATAGTTTTCGCACTCAAGTCTTGGAGGCACTATTTGCTTGGAGAGAGGTTTGAGCTTTTCATTGACTATAATTACCTATTCTCGCAGAAGAATTTGAACTTGAGGCAGCAAGGGTGGATGGAATTTTTAGTGTCGAAAATTTTGAGATAGCTTATACCCCTGGAAAGGGTAGTGTGGTTGCGGATGCATTGAGTAGGAAGAAAGCAATACTCAGTCCTTTGTTCGTAAAGTGGAAGAGCTTGGTATTTATTTCTAATTTTGATTTTAAGACCTCTACGGACATTACCTCTGGATTGTTAGCTATGCTTGAAGTGAGGCGTAGCCTTATTGATCAGATTGGCTCAAGGCAGCAAGAGGATCCAGAGCTCATGGACATTACATATAGGATTAGCCGAGGAGAGTTCTCTAGTCATCTTCAACTTTATTCCATTGATGGAAAAGGATGGCTTAAAAGAGATGGAAGGCTTTGTCTTCCCCACACTAGTGATTTGTCAAAAGTGGTTGTAGAGGAAGCATACCATTCCTATATGACCATTCATCCAGGTGGTGACAAGATGTATAGGAACATGAAGAGGATGTTTTATTGGAATAGCATGAAGAAGGATGTGGCGGATTTTCTAGCTAAGTGTCTTATTTTCCAAAGGGTTAAGGCAAAGCAGCAGAAACCCGCCAGATTACGTCATCCCTAAGTTGTGCCAGAGTAGAAGTGGGACAACATTTCACTAAATTTCATCGATGGTTTACCACGTTTTAGAATGGTGAATACTAGCATTTGGGTAATCGTAGACCGTTTGACCAAAAGTTCCCATTTCATTCCTGTTACAAGCAATACCCAAAAGTTCCCATTTGGGTATTCGTGAGATAGTCCGACTTCATGGAATTTCCTCTAGTATAGTGAGCGATAGAGACCCTATTTTTACTAGAGAAGTTTGCAAGGGGCTTTAGGGATGCAGCTTAGATTGAGTGCGGCCTATCACCCTCAGACTGATGGCAAAACGAAAGGAGTTAATAGAATGCTTGAGGACTTGTTGCGGATGTGCATTTTGGATTTTGGGGAGCTTAGGAGGATCACCTTCCATTGGTGGAGTTCACGTACAATAACAGTTACCAAACAAGCATAGGAATGGCACCATTCGAGGCTTTATATGGGAGATCTTGTAAGTCACTTTCATGTTAGGTGAAGCCTATAAAGAAGTTGCTACTTGGGCCTGACATGGTTAGAGAGACACAGGAGAAGGTGGATTTGATTCGACGGAGGTTGAAGGCAGCTCACGACAGGCAGAAATCTTATGCGAACAAGCAGAGGAGAGACATCGAGTTTTAGGTTGGAGACTTAGTTTTTATTAAAGTATCCTCGCTTAAGAAGGTGGTAAGGTTTGGGTCGAATGGAAAGTTATCCCCTAGATTTGTTGGACCATTTCTTGTCTTAGACAAGATTGGGAAGATGGCATACTGAGTGAAGCTACCGTAGAGGCTCGCAGGAGTTCACGACGTTTTCCAGGTTTTGCACTTGCGAAAGTGCTTACATGACTCAGCGAAGGTTGTAGAGCCTAGTTGTTAGAGGAGGTGGAAGTAGAAAGGGAGCATCGGTTTGGCGTATTCCTACGAAGCTCATTAGACGAGACACCAAGCGACATAGGAATAAAGAAGTTCCGTTAGTAAAGGTGCAATGGGGAGACGATGTTGCAGATGCTTTGTGGGAGACTGAAGAGAAGATTCGTACTTCTTATCCTCATCTCTTCGATAGTAAATTTTGAATTTTCTATTTTCCATCTATAGTTCTGAATAGGTTCTTACCTTATTATCCTTTGGGAGGGTAGAACTTAGAATTTAACCTACGGATGATAAGATTTGATATAAACATGTTAATAGAACATGTTATAAATGATGTATGCCAGTGGTTGCAAGTGTTTTCTAGTATATGCTAACGGACGCATTTACTTACACTAGGCATTATTATCTCTTAGGGATCGGCCTAACCAAGACACTAGAGCATATGCATATGGATTTGTACGCATTTTACTTTATTTTCCATGATTTCTATAGATTTATGATCATCACATGATTGTTGCATTTGGACGATGGTTGAAGCACATATATAGAACTATCAATTATCATTAGGAATTTCTACATTCATTTGGATACATAGCACGGGCATGATTGCATAAAAGGAGGTCAACTGAATTAGTGGACCGCCTAATCTTTTGCATTAGTTAGGAACATTAACACTACACTAATTGCATAAGTAACATAAATCGTTTTCTAAGGACAATGGATGGATGGTTGATGATTGAGTAGTTGGTGTAAATATTGGATGAAAACATTTAGTTCATTCTTTTATCCATATAGATTTCAGGGACGAAATCACTTAAGGAGGGGAGAATGTAACAACCCAAAATGTAACCTATAATAATAATGAAATAATAAAATAACTTTGCGAAATTATCGAATTCGAGCTATGGGAGTTGCACCATTGTGTCCATGGTAATTTTCTAGTCAATTTCTTATATAGAACGTCAGAATCCGAGAAAATATGAGCAAGAAATAAAATAAACAAAAAATATATATATATATATATATTGTTTATTTTATTTCGTGCTCAGACTAGGTCGACCAAGAGGTCGACCTAACTAAGCCCTGCGTCGACCGGCCGGTCGAAGGAGGAGGAGGGGTGGTCGGCCGCCCGGTCAACCCGCCTACGGGTATGGAACGAAGAAATTTTCTTCGTCCCAGAGGTTTTCAAACACGTAGTTTTCATTCTTTAGCCCCATCCGGTCCCTTCGTTCTTCCAACCGACGACTCCTATTTAGCCTATGACGTGGTTGCACACTATTCAATCTGTAAATCCAACGGTCCGAGATCCACTTCTACCCCTATAAATAGAACCCTAGGCCTAACACTTTTTCTCATTATAAATTTTCTCCGCTTTGGTTCACCTTTTCACGAAGAACTCTAAAAGGAATAATTTTCTAAGGAGAGAATCTTTTTAATAAAAATATTTTAATACCCTCAAGTGAATCGCAGAAGACCAAAAGGGAAGAGCTTAGGACCACAGGTGAGCGATTGTAATTATTTTGATTTTTTAAGTAGCATAAAATAATAGAATTTCCAATAGTTGTAGTTTTACTACGATTTTTGGAATAACCTCTTTAGTAGTTTATTTACAGTTTTAAGAATTATTTTCAGTCTATTTATTTTAGCTATTCTTTTCAGTTAATTTTAGTTTATTTCTTTTAAATATAGCTTTTCCATCTAACTACAGTTTATTTACATTATTTTAATTTATTTTCCGTTATTTATGCATTATTTATATATTTTTCCTACGCTTTGGATTTTCTCCTATTTTCAATTCTCTTTTATTTGTCCCTCTTCTTCACGTATGGATTAGAATTATTTAAACGTGAATATGGACTAGAATTTTAAGAATACTAAAATAACGGAAGATAAGATGTAAATTGTAAAGACTGTAATAAAAAAGGAAGTTAAGACTGAAATTGAGCCTAATTATGATATTAATGTTAGGATTTGACTAATTAAAAGATAATTGGCCTAGTCGTAACTTAAAATTATAACTAAAAAGAGTATAAGTTGAAAGAAGCTTATTTTTACACTTATTTAAATAATTTATACACTAGCAAGAACAAAAGTAAAAGCTAATTTAAATAATTTATCTAAGTTAATAGACAAGAATTAAAGTAGAACCCGTACCAAATAGCATTCCTCTATTATTTCTGTGGATACGATATTTCACATAATCCTGAGGTGAGACAAGGGGCACGCTTATGCTAATAATGGTAGCAATTGGTCAATAAGTAAAAGTACAAATTATGGGAATTTGGGCAAGGGGCGCAACTAGATATTGTTTGGATGACGGGACAGTACCAACAGCATTTTCCTTATTTTCTATAGGCATGGTGGTCTCACATTAGCCTGAAGTGGGATGAGGGACACGCTTATGCTGAAGCTTGAGGTAATACGAACACCCAATAGGTGGTATAATAGGTAACATGAGCATGGTGGCAGTTATGCATGCGACTTTCATTTGGGTGCTCAGTAGTCGTTATAAGTTCGCTTAATATGTGTGCCTTTCATAGGCACCATTGCCTTCTGTGTAGGGAGCCATATAATGTCTAGTCCACAGTAGATACTTTGTGTACCATTCGTAGACACCATTTCTATGCAGGGAGTTATATAGCATCTAGTTCGCAGTAAGGTTTATGGGGCTGTGCAGTTAAAGCGCTCAGCAGATTCAATGCGGTGGAGATGTAAAAAGTCATAGCGGGGATACAACGAGGGTATAGCGGGATATTGCGAATGAGCATAAAATAGCATACAAAAGTCGTACTTAATGTTATTAAAAATATATAAATGGTAATCAAATGAAAAAATAACATTCAAATGAATTATAATTAACACATAAATAATTTGAAATAAAAACATGTGCGAATACACTCTAAATAAACATAAAACTTTTATATAACATAATTGAATTTAGTAGAATATTAGAGTATTTTCATTTCTAAAAATATATTAAAATTTCAATTGAATTAATTAATTTCATAATTTTTATAATGCATAAATGTCATTTTTCAATTCATTTCTTTCAAAGAAGATATAGCAAAAATGGCGGAAATAACAGGATATAGCGGAAAAAGCAGGGCTTAAAGCAGAAAGGCTATAATTGGGACTATATGGAAAAATCGTAGCAGTAGAAATCCGCTATGAGATATAGCAGGGTAATAGCGGGTTAATAGCGGGGCATTAACTACATAGCGATGGAGTAACAAACCGATCAAATGGTAGAATTAGGATTTCAGCCTAATTAGAGGATTAGGAATTCAGCCTTATCAAAGCAGTTATCAAAGACAAGTGAAAATAATCAAATTTAATCAATTATATCAATTAAGTTAATTCGTATTCCTTCTCTCTATTTTCTGTGTTTCCTTTATATACTAGAACTGTTGTAAGGTCTATTATTTTTACTTTGCTTAAAGATTCTAGTAATTACTATCATTCACAGACTTTTAGTCTGACCCACTCCTCTATTTTTCCTTCCCCCTATAGGCAATCAGGAGCAAGGAAGATAGAACGTAGTTTCTTGAAGACCCTTTCATGTATTCCACCTTTTTATTTCCAACATTCTGTTCTTTTATTGTACCGGCACTTAAGGAGGGAAAGTTTGAGTTTGTACTTTTGTTTTTCTGATGACACTAAGATTTTATTTTAATAAGACAATTGTATTTGATATTTGGAACATATGTTGTTTATCTGAAGTATTTATGAAGTATTAATTTTTAAAATCACTTATTGTTTTTAATTACGCATATTGTGTTATTATCTATCTATTTTGTCTTGTGAATCTTAGTCTCTGCTAGTTTTAGTTTTACCTACAATGCACCACATCTTTTAGTGTGTACTTTTGGGTATACTAAGGGGTGTGGGGGTGTTTCAACCACAATTAAACTCTAGTTTGGCTAGTTGTTTCGGTTGATAGCATAGTGTAACTACGAAATGGATTCTTAGTCTATTATCAAGGTTTTTCAAAGTGGTATTTTCATTTCTTTTGAATAATAAGTTAAATCAAATAAGTAAAAATAGTGCTCGGATTTCAATTGCTTACTCTCTCTCTCTCTCTATTTTTTGAAATTTTGTTGATATTAACAATATTTACATATTCCTAACGTAGATAAACTAAGGCCAGATATATTACTCATGTACTAACTTGCGGACTTACGTGAGGAGAATATAGAGTGTGGCGAGTGAACACACAAGTATGTATACCTATCGACTGTATGCATTATTAAAAAAATAATATTTATATACATATACCTAACTCGAATAAACTGGTGCCAGATATACCGATCGTGCACTGGTTTTTGAGCTTATGTGAGAAGGGTACAAAGCATGGCGAGTGAACACACTTACGTCTGAACACATGACTCTAGGTGTTAATAAAAAGAATATATACAAATATACAAATATATTTTTTCTTTTGTTTGTTTATTTATGCTTTTTTTTAAGAGAGTTTCGTAAAATCATCTTACCACCATTTAACTTAGAAGATAAAAAATGTTGTATCCTTTTCTTTAAATCCAACACTTTTTAAACAAATTTTCAATTAAGATATACTTCATAATTAACACGTATGAACCTTCCTCTATACTATTTAAACCATGGTTACTTGTAAGAAAACTTTAATTTTATTTTTGTTAAGACAAATAATTTTTCAGAAATTTCAATTTAAGTACCAAAACCATATATTTATCCTATGGTGTTTCTTGAAAAATAAATCAAAATGCTAAAAGAATTGTTTTTGGGTTTTTTTCTTTCGTTACTTTTTTATAAAAATTTTGAGCTTTGGAAAGAGAATGAAAAAATAAACCATGAAAAATCAAAAAGAAGATGAAGCTCCCCCCACACTTGATTTTAACTGTGTCCCCACAGGCGACCCAAGTGAAAGGAGAAAAATAAAAATAAAAATATGCATGAAAAGATTATTACTTACCAGAAATCAGAAAATATGCTGTTAAAGAGTAGATGAAACGGTCTTTGAAAACCAATTCATTTGTCTCATCAAGTATGAGAGACACAGCTTAAGCTCAAAAAACCAAAACATAAAAGATTTCATAGTTGAATGTTGATTTGAAAAAACGAATGTCGTTTCATTAAAAATCGTATGAGCAATTTTATTTTCGATGATTTTTGGGTTTGATAGAACAATTGGTTGAAGTTCAAGTTTATTTTCACTCAATTGAAATCAAGCTAATCATTAAAAACTTCTTCAAAATTATCGATTTCAAAATCAAAATGGTGATTTAAATCTTTCCCTTCAAAATTTAACAACTCATCTTCGAAAAGTGGATAAAGTTTATGTTCACAAAATTCATCTTCCTTTGTTGGATTATCAACAAATTCATTGCACGTATCAATTTCAAAATCTAAAGTTGTTGTGTTCAAATTTTGAAAATGGAGAAAAGAAAGATTTAATTTTAAATCGAGTTTCACACCCTCAAAAAAATTGAAATCCAAATCAATTACCATACTTTCAACAACTTCATTAAGATTGTCATTTTAAATTTCAAAATTTGTTATTTTTAATTGTTAATTTTGGTAAAAGATGGATTATTACTTGACTTGTCACATGTTAGGGTTTGATTTTGTTTCTTGCATTATTTCATATATGTTTCAAATAACAAATCCGTATGATCATCGTAAATCTTGTCTATTTGCTCAACAAAATCCAATTTACAACTATTAACTTGATAATTTTCGATTTGAAATTGTTGAGAACAAAAACTGTCAATCGCATCGTAGTTGAGATTATTCTCATTGCCAAAATCATTTAAAAAGTTGTTACCATTTTCATTTTGACTTTGATACTCATTTTGAAGTTTGAAATTGAATTAGCATGGGTTATGCTCGATATCATTTGAATTTTGAAGTGAATTCAAATTTTGATTATTTTGAAAACTTGAGTTATTGCACAAATATGAATTACACAAATCATTTATCCTTTGATTTTGCTGTGTATAGAGTTCAAGTAAAGACGAAATCGTCTTAATACTATTTTTAAGATATGAGGACTGGTCATCATTTTGAAAACTTTGTTGTTCAAAATTCGAATAGTTTTTACAATAGTTGCTGTTAAAATATCCGAAAGAATTTGGTGTGAAATTATAAGTATTATATTAATTTCCACAACTATTGTAAAATTCATGTAAGTATGGAACTCAGACATTTTCAAGAATGTTTTCTTTTTTTGGGAATTTTTTATAAAGGAAAGCTATTTACTAAAAGGAATTAATTTTTAAAAAAAAATCAAAAATTTAATTTTTTTTTTTTTGGTTTTACAATTTTTTTTTGGTTTTTGAAAAGATTTTTTTTAGATCTTTGTTTTTTTTTTGTAAAACTAACTTAACTTTGTTTTGGATTTTGATTGAAAATTTTCAAAGGCAAAAGTTTATAAACTAAATTAAGGAATATTTACAAATTTATTTTTAGTTTTGGATTTTGAATTTTTTTTTTTTTAAATATGCATGAACTAATGCAACTAAATGAGTGCAAGGATTTAATTACAAATTTTCTATCCTAAGTAGCTCCTAACCCAAAATTGTATAATCACACTTTGTCTTAATCCAACAAGATAGTTCTCAGCCAGGTAACAGACGGGATTTATCGATGCCCCACGAGTCACCGTAGCAATGTAGCCGCAGATTTAAGTACCCTCATAGAAACAACCACCATAATATATTAATCACCGTAATATTTATAAATGGTTATTGCTCTGACGTAGCCTAAAGACCAAGAAATTAAATAAGACAACTTGTCAAGATAGTTATCGATGTCTAACCATTATTATTAGCAAACTTAAAGATGAAGTGCAAAACTGCAATTAAATGTGTATTAACAATGCAACAACGAATGGATTTATGTTTTTTTTTTTTTTTTGAAATTTTTGTTTTATATGCAATCAAACAATAATGGAAAGCAATTAAAAACAATGGCAACGGGCATGATAGCAGAGCGTGCAGAATTGTTAGCAAATTGTTTTAAAAGCAGGAATTTTTTTAAGCAAGAAAGTGGAGTAGTTTTATAGCAACAACTCATTTTTTTTTTCTGCAACCTGAAACTATAAGAAAGATATATACAATCTTTTTTAACACAAAGAAACTAAGAAAAACACGAAATCAAAACATTTTTTTTTTAAGAACTAAACAAGTGAATCTAAACCAATTTACCAAACCATTATGAACTAAAACAAACGAAATCAAAAGGACCGCTCTTTTTTTTTTTAGTAGAAATGAATTTACAAACAAAATAAAACAAACTCATTTTTTAATACAAAGAGGAGCAGTTGGTAAAATTAACTTCCTCAAACCAAAACAAAACAAAACAAAATTACTTCCTAAAACAAAACACAAAACATAATATATATTTTTCCCTGTTTTTTAGGGCCGACCCAAATACCCCAAAGATTAAAAACAAATAGTTATCAAATAAAGATTAAAAAGAAAAAGTCAGCAAATAAGCTGTCAGAGAAATTTAAATTAAAAACCACATATGAAATCGAATCACGAATCCTGTTAAAAAAGAAAAAAATTTCAACCAAATTCGATGTAGTTTCAACTCCAATTGCAATTTTAGAAGTAAAGGTGATTCTCGAGCGTTTGTGGATTAAAGGCACGGTCGATTTGGTTTAGAATTGGGTAGGTTGTGGATTGGGATTTGGGGATTTGATGTTGCGATTTGGGGATTGTCGATTGGTGTTTAAGTGAGGAGATGTTGTAAAAACTACGTGGTTGCGGCTGCAGATTGTGAAGTTCAGCAAGGGTTGGTCAGAGGATTGTAGTTTTATGGAGGGGAAGGTGTTGTCGACAGGGGATCGATGATGAAGCCGAGGTTGTAAGGGAATGGGAGTGGTTATAGTGGGAACAGTCAAGTATTAGAGAAGCAAGCAGTTTGGTATTGGCGGTTTTGAGGAGAACAAGTATTTAGCAAGTGAAGTGCAGCAGGCTTGGGTATGCTATTGCGTGAAGTGGGTATGTGCAATGAAGTAGAGGGGGTGTGGGTGGTTGGTTTGTGCAGTGTATTGATGCACTGTTAATATGCGGTTGTAAGTGGTAAGGTGATTTGGCACAGTTGCAGCTGTATGATGAAGTATGGTCTGATGGTATGTTTGTTGTAGAGAAGGCAGAGATGTTAGCAGATAGCAAGGTGGTGGTAGGCATTGGCAATAACAGTGAAGTGAAGGATGTTGACAAGAAATGGATGAATTTGTGGCAGTTGATGAACTTGCAAGAGTGGTTTTGTAGCAGAAATGGTTGTATAGCTGTATGAAGGCAGAAAATGTGGGTTAGTGATCAGTGAGATGACTGGTTGTCGTGAGTTGTCGTTGGAGTGGTGATGGTTCAGGAAGTGTACAAGCAATTGGGCAAGGGGTAGGCAGCAGTAATGGGTGAATTTGGATGGTGAAGTTGTGAAGGTTGGATGATGTGATCAGGTGAACTGGAGTGTTCAAAGAGGAGGGTAGAGGTGGTGAAATGGTCAATAATATAGCACAGTGGTGAAAATGTGACTGGGTGGATGATATATGGTTTTCAGGGGTTAAGTGTGTGGTTGTCAGGGCAGTTTTGAAGGTAGGTGTCTGATGGAGGCAAGGGGTAATGGCTGTTTTGGTGTTGAAGTATTTGTATGGTGTAGACTTGTAGTAGCAGTTTTAATGAGGAGATGGCACAAAAGTGTTGTATGAGGAGTAATGGTGGTCAAGAAGTGGTATTGTGTTGTGAAGCTTGGGTTGTGAAGTTGATACGGTGTACAATAGTGGATAGAGGGTAGTTAGGTGCACAGTTTGAGGCAATGTTGTGGCCCGAGAAGGGATGTGCGGTGGACTAGAGAATGATTGCTGGTGGATGGTTTGTGGTAAAGGTGAAAGTGTAAACCTGAGAAGAGATGTGTGAAGGAGTGGCTTGTAACAAAGAGCAGCAACAGTAGTGAAACAAAACGGTGTTTTTTTTTTTTTTTTTAAATTGTAAATTGTAAATGCAAATATGAAATATAGAAATGTATATGAAATAAATTTTTTTTTTCTTTTCTAAATAAAATTGTGTATATTTTATTTTTAACATGGAAATGGAAATACAAATGAAACTAGAAAACAACAAACACAAAATCAAAATGCCACAAAAATCACAAAAACACACAAATTTTTTTTCTTTTTTTTTTTGAAAAAAAATGCAATACACAAACAAAATGAAACACACAAAAATCAAACTAATATAATTTGAAGAATAGAAATCAAAATCAAATCAACTCCCCAGCAATAGCGTCAAAAACTTGTTTGACGGCCAAATCTCTATCGGATTAGAGAATAACCGATCTAATTTTAATTGAAAAACCGCAAACGCACGGCGTATAATGTTAGTATGTGGCAAGTACGCGTCAATCCGCAGGGAATTGTTTGGATTTTAAAATTCCTATTCAATCAAATTAACCAAAGTTGTGAGTATTGTTAAGCTAAAAATGTAAATAAACTAACCAAAAAAAGGGTAAAAGTATGAGAGTTTGATGACAATTTAGAGGTAATTTACTTCTCGTGATTACATAAATCAATAAAAATGAAATTATGATCTCTCTTTTGGTCATTAGTCAAATTAGTTGATGTGCTTATCATGAGTATGAAATATTTGTGCTATTAATTAGCCAAATGTAAACTATCAAACTATAAAACAACTAATAAATCACTTTTTAACTCTTATGAAAATGTTAATGAACTTGAAAATAAAATCTATTCAAAGCATGATCTATTAACTATTGATTAGAAATATAGACCATTAAATTTTGGTTTTAACAATCACTTCATTACCACAATCATATGTAGATGAAGATGTAATTTATGCTTTTATTTGTTTAAGCATAACATATTTGGTATCAACAACATAGACTATCAATTCAAAACTAAAACAACAAGGTTTAACACATTCAAACATATACATTAAGCACAAAAAAGAGATCAAAAATTATCAAAATGTTGAATCTACATGATTAAGGGAGCTTCATTACCCCTAAATTAAAGGGGTTTAGCCTCTCATATTTGTTATCATGTCAACAAATGTAGCATTCAAAATGCCATTTGTCTATGGCTTATAGTGTGTCACTCGATGAGAAGGTACTTCCAGTTCGACCATAATCATAGCCTTCGATCCATATGCCAGAGCTAATGGAGATGGTCCAGTACTTGTGGGTCGTTTGATAGGCTTAGAGTATCAATGAAGTTTATCGACCAACTTGCTCCCGAACATTTCTAGTTGCTTTTTAAGAATGGACTTGATAAAATTGTTACAGTTTCAACTTATCCATTTGTTTAGGATGTGCTACCGCAACAAACCTCTTCTCCATGCGACGTCGGCGAGAGCTTTTCTTGAATTCGATACCGCCAATTTAGGTCATATTATAGGTAATAATTTCTTTTTGAAATCCAAGATGACATATGATATTTCTAGCAACAAAGTTGACCACTTTCTTTAGGGTGATCACGGCTAATGTTTCAGTCACAGCCTATTTGGTGGAGTAGTCAAATGCAACGATGAAAAACTTTGCATTAGCATTAGATATCGATGACACCCCGACGATATTAGTTCCCCAAGCTGCAAACGATAAAGGACTAGCCATTTGAGTAATCTCCATTAGCGTGGCTCTCAGAATTTTTGCAAATCTTTGGCACTTTTCGCACATTCGAGCGTAATTAGCCACATCTCATTTGACAGCTCGCTAGTAGTATCTATAGTGGAGGAAATTCTTCACCAGAGTTTGCCCCTCGGTGTGGTCATCACAGGCCCCTTCATGAATTCACTCGGCCTTGCCTTGAGCGACACACCAAAACATAGGAACAAAGAAACCCTTCCTCTAGAGTACTCCTTCCTGTATGATATATCTTGATGCTTGTCGAAGGAGCTTTCGTTGGTCATTCCTTCTCTTTGAAAGGATTTTTCTCTTAAAATAATCATTTATTGGAGTCATTTATGTCTCCAAGGTCCAGTCAACATCTATCTGGTCGATGCCAGGAGCAGAAAGTACTTCCATTAGAACCAGGCCCATGAGCCGCACATCTCTAGGCAAGCAGCGTATTTGGTGAGCCTGCCTTTTTATTTTCCTCTTTGATATTTTGAGTGTGATCGCGCCTACCTCCAGGCGTCAATCGAGATTCAATACTTAAGATAGCAGTTCAGGTACCCCTTTTTGGGATAGTAATATTTGATTGTGTCAAGCTATGGATGAAAGTTTAGGATTAACTGCTTGGGATCGTAGCTTGTACATCCTCATCCAAGATATTTATTCCAATTGTGCCTAATTTCGAGTTTCGTTTGAAGGCTTTGAAAGTTGGATCCTTCCTTAGTCCAGGCATGGACCTTCTATTTTTGTTAACCCATGCAAGACGTTAAGGATTGGACGGTCCTGACACGTCCACTGTTTGTTTATACACCTACCCCTAATCCGAGGATAAGAGTTGAGCGAGTGAACGGTCGTATCAAGTTCATTTTGATTTATACTCCTAGCCACGCATTAGGGGCAGGAGTTAGTGTATGGACGATCATGTCACGTCTGGCTGAATTTTATACTCTTACTCCCAATTTAAAGGCAAGAGTGAAGGTGTGGATGGTCATGTTACATCCATCTCAAGTTTATACTCCTACTTCTACTCTAGGAGCGTGAGTTAAGGAGCGGACGGTCGTGTCACATACGGCTTGACTTTATACTCCTATCCCCAATTCATAGGCAAGAGTTAAGGTGTGGATGGTCATGTCACATCCGTCTTAAGTTTATACTCCAACTTTCGGAGCGAGAGTTAGTGCACGAACGGTCATGTCATGTTTGATTTGAGTCTATACTCCTGCCCCTCATCCGAAGGCAAGAGTTAAGGTATGTATGGTCATGTCATGTCCGGCTTGAGTTTATACTCCTGCCTCCATTCCAAGGGAAAGAGTTAAGGTGCAGACAGTCATGTCATATACATCTCAAGTTTATACACTTACAACTACCCCGGGAGCGAGAATTAGCATACGGACTATCATGTCACGTCCAGTTTGAGTTTACACTCCTTACCCTACTCCAGGAGCTTGAGTTAAGGTGCATATGGTCATGTTATGGATGGCTTGAGTTTATACTCCTGCCTCCAGTTCGGAAGCAAGAGTTAAGGTACAAACGGTGATGCCATGTCCGACTTACATTTATACTCCTGCTCCTGGAGGGAGAGATAATTAGCATCTATCTATGGAAGTCATGTGTGGTTAAATCTTTTTGGTCTAATCATGGTCTGTGGAAGTTTGGACGACACCTATCTTCGAGTGCCGTACATTTGCATTAATCACATGCAAATCCATTTGTGTTGGTCAAGTCGTGACTCTTGAGTAATGGAGATATGGTGTCTTGGACTCGGAAAGTAAGTTATAAAAGACTGGAAATAGCTAGTTTTTCAACGGACTTTTTCAAAAGTTTTGATGTAATATCGGTTCTTAGAAGGTTAGGGATCGAATGTGACTGTCGACCCAATTGTTTGGACTTTCCCGACATTGTTGAAGAAATGCCAATTTTCAAAAGGTTAGGGGTCGAATGTGATCGTCGATCCAGGGATTTAAACCTTCCCTACGTTGCCATAGCAACACCATTCGTAGAAGGTTAGGGTTCGAATGTGACCATTGACCCAGTGGTTTAAATCTTCCTAAAATTGCTAGAGCAACGCCGGTTCTTAGAAGGTTAGAGATCAAACGTGATCGTCGGCCCACCGGTTTTTACCTTCCCGACGTTGTCGGAAAAACACTAATTCTCAAATGGTTAGGAATCCAATGTGATCATCGACCCAGCGATTTAGACCTTCCTGGCATTGCCAGAGAAACATGATTCTCTGAAATTTTATAGTCAAATGTGACCGTCGACCTAGCGTTTTGTGAGTCTACACTCCCCGTCCATCATTCGAGTACTAAAAAGTGCTTCCTTAGTCATGTCGAGGGCTTCAAGGCAAGGAAATCCTACTTGCAAGAAAACGATTTTATTGGTTCAAGAAGATAATTTTATTAATAAGTGAAAGAAATGGCAAGTCCCACCTATTACGGTGCATCCAATATCCGTGGGAGGCTTATTTGCAAAGAGGGAAAACTAGGTAGTGACAGATGTGGCAGCATGGCTGTCGGCTGCTACTCCATCCCCAAGTGATCGGTTATTTGATGACCAGTCTATCATTAGCTCGCCTTTAATCCAGCTTCATGGGTTTGGTGTTCGGATGACGGAAATTCTGTCGGTTTAGAAAACTGTCAAACGAATTTATACTAGAAAATAACCGCAAGCGCACGGTGTACGAATGTAGCACGTAGCGAATACGGGTCGATCCGCAGGGAATTGATGATTTTAAAAATCTATTCAATCAAATTAAACCAAGGTTGAAGAGAATGTTAAACTAGAAAAGAAGAAAAACAAGCAAAAGAAAATTGATAAAAATATGAGTGTTAAGACAATTTAGAGGCAATTTCCACTCTCTAGATCACACAAATCAACAAAATAAAGTTATGATCTCTCTTTTCTTGTCATTAGTGAATTAGTTGATGTGCCTATCATAAGTATGGTATATTTGTACTATTAATTAGCTCAATATAAACCATCAAACTATAACACAACCACTAATACACTTTTAAATCTCATAAAATATGACAACAAAGTTGAAAGCAAAATCTATTTTAAGCATGGCCTATTAACTATTACTTAGAAATATAAGCCATCGAATTTTAATTTCAACAATCACTTCTTTGCCATAAGCATATGTAGATGAAGAGGCAATTTGTGTTTTGTTTGTTTAAGTATAGCCTATTTGTTATAAACAACATAGACTATTAAATTCAAAGCTAAACAACATCATTAAACCACTTCATTCATTCTCATTAAGCACAAAAGAGAGCATAAACATCAAATTAAGTTGAAGCTACATGATTAGAAAGCTTCATTACCCCTAAATTGAAGGGGTTTAGCTTCTCATATTTGTTATCATATGAACAAATGTAGCTTGCAACATGAAAAAAAAAAGAAAAGGAAAAGAGAGCAAAGTGAAATGGAAAACTATTCTAATTGCATAAAGGAAAATCTACACTACTTGCATAAAAGGAAATGAACATGTAATTAAAAAGAAACAATAATTAACATTGCATAAAAAAAGAATTACATAAGAGAAGAAATGACTAAGTAGCCATGGAAAGAAAGAGAGATTTGATTTATTTTCTAAACTAAAACTAACTAACTAAGAGGAAGAGGGCTACATGAAATATAAGGGGTATTTGTACAAGTTAGAAACCCTAATGCATATTTTTGGGGAGTACCTAAAATGCCCTTGGAGGAAGTGTGGTGGCCAAGTTATCATTAGTTTTAATAATCCCCCACTTAAATGTACATGAAGCTTTAAATGTCTTTTAGCATGTGCATTAGCCTTTAATTTGTACATTAAGGTAGTGGGTAGGTTGGGTCCTCCATGTTCTTCACTTTGAATTATTTCCATCTTCATTCCTTTATATTCATGTTGTGCATGCATGTGTCTTCACGAACCCACTCCTATTTGATACCAAATTCCTACAAAAATTTATATAAATTTCCAATTAATTTTTCTCAAATAAATATATGCACGCAAATGACCGTTTTGCCCCTATATGAAGATGGATATGTGACAATTTGGAATTAATATGGATTTTGGTTAAAACAAGTTAAAATACCCAATATGATCATTTATTTGATTTAAAAAGAATAAATATGATGGTAAAAATATGCACGTTTACGTGCTCATCAAATATCCCCACACTTATCTTTTTATTCGTCCTCGAATGAAGAAAAACTAAGATAAATCCATTTTCGTAGGGAGCATGATTGCATTGAGCGTATGCAATAAGCCGTTAAACCTCTGGATGTCCCTAGTAGGACGAGTGTTGTCTCGTGAGGGTTTTCAGCGGATACTACCCACAAAATCCAAATGCAGGATGAAAATATTTACAAAATGCAAGATTTATTTACAAAGAGACAAATGCGAGTTTTTGAAAGTATTTACAAATGAAGGACTTACTTTTAAATCAACACAAATAAGTTAAATACAGGTTTCGGTCATTACCTTGAAATTTAAGTCATTCACTCGTCAAAGTTTCCAATAAAGACGAAGTTATCATAAATATACTATAGTATAACTCGTTATTTCGGCTGATAACAAAGTGTAATTATGAAAAGAATTCTTAGTTGATTATCAAAGTTTATCAAAGTGGTATTTTCATTTCTTTTCAATAACAAATCAAATCAACTAAGTAAAAATAATGCTAGGATTTCAATTGTTTGCTCTCTCATTATTTGCAAGTAAAATTACACACCTAGCTCAGGTAAACTAAGGCCAGATATACCACCCATACACTGCCTTTCGGGCTTATGTGAGGGGAGTACAGAGCATGGCGAGTGCACACACTTTCGTGCATACACCTATTGACCGTAGGTGGTTTTTATTAAGTCTGTTTTTTTACATGTGTTCCATACATGCATAACCGTGAGGACTTTTAAATGAGTATGAAAGCATATAATCGAAGATTCCAAGTAATTCACCCATGCATAACCGTGAGGACTTTTAAATTAGAGTGAATACTTTGGATGTTTTTATTTTTATATTTTTTTAATAGAGAGAGAGAGAGTTTTGCAAAATCATCTTAGCACCATTTAACTTAGAAGACAAAAAAATGTTATATCCTTTACTTTAAATTCACCACTTTTAAAACAAAGATTTTCAATTAGGATGTATTTCATAATTAACAGTATGAATCTTCCTATATACTAGTTAAACCATTTTTTTTTATAATCACACTTCATTTTTATTTTTGTTAAGATAAAGAAATTTTCAATAATTTCAATTTAATAAACCAAAACCATATATTTATCCTATAGTGTTTCTTTAAAAATAAATAAAAACGCTAAAAAAATAAAAATTCTTCTTTTGTTTTTGGATTTTTTTTGAGTTTTTGGAAGAAAAATGAAAAATTAATCCTAAAAAATCAAGAAGAAGATGAGTCTCCCCTCCACACTTGATTTTGACTGTGTCCCCACAGTCAACCCAAGTGAAAGGAACATTTATTATTATTCACATGAAAATGAAATGTATCTACACGGCATAAGAAAGTATATCGTCAAAAAGTAAATGAAACGGTCTTCCAAAGATCGATTCATTTGTCTCATCAAGTATACGAGACACAACTTAAGCTCGAACAACCAAACCATAAAAGATTTTGAAGTCGAATGTGGATTTGAAAAAACGAATGTCATTTTATTAAAAATCATACGAGTTGTTTTATTTTCGATGATTTTTGGGGTAGATATAACGATTGATTGAAATTCAAGTTTATTTTCACCAAATTGAAATTCAAGTTTGTCATTGAAAAATTCTTCAAAATTATTGATTTCAAAATGGTGATGTAAATAGTCCCTTTGGAATCCAATAACTCATCTTCAAAAAGTCCAAAGAAATCGTGTTTGTTAAATTCGTCTTTCTTTGTTGGATTATCAACAACTTCATTGCGTATCTTAAGTTTAAAATTCAAAGTTGTCGTATTCAAATTTTCAGAAAAAGGAAGATCGAATTTCAAATTTGGTTCCATACCCTCAAAAGAATTGAAATCCAACTCAATTACCTTGTTTTCAACAACTTCATTAAGATTGTTATTTTCAGTTTCAACATTTTTTGTTTGAAAATCATCGATTTGGGTAAAGGTGGATTATCATTTAACTCGTCACATGTTGGGATTCGATTTTGTTTATCACGTTGTTTCTGATATGTTTCAAACAACAAATTTGTGTGATCATCGTAAATTTCATTCGTTTGCTCAACAACGTCAAATTTGTAATTATTAACTTGAAAATTTTCGATTTGGACTCGTTGAGAACAAGAATTGTCAATTTCGATAAACGGTAGATTATTATTTGATTCTTCACTAGTTGAGATTTGATTATGATTTTCACGAAAAGATTTGTATTTTTCAAGTAATGAATCCCCGTTATCTTTTTCCATTTGGTCAACAAAATCAAATTCATGATTATTAATTTGAACATTTTCATTTTGAATTTGTTGATAACCAAAGTTTTCAATCGTATCGTTATTAAAACTATTCCCATTGCCAAAATTATTTGAAAATTGGTTCACAATTTCTTCTTGATTTTGAAATTTATTTCGAAGCTCGAAATTGAATTGGCATGGGTTATACTCGAAATCATTTGAATTTTGAAGTGAATTCAAATTTTGACTATTTTGACTTGAACTATTGCACAAATATGAGTTACATAAATCGTTTATATTTTGATTCGTTGTGTAGAGAGTTCAAGTAAAGATGAAATGTTATTTTAAGATTCGAGGGTTGATCATCGTTTTGAAAACTTTGTTGTTCAAAATTTAAATTATTTATACAAAAGTATTTAAAATATCCATATGAATTTTGAGTGAAATCGTATGGATTATATTGATTTTCACAACTATTGTAAAATTCAAGGGCATGGGAAAAAGGAAATTCAGACATTTTCAAGATTCTTTTTTTTGGTTTTTTTATAAAGAAAAATATATACAAATAGAATTTATTTTTCAAAATGGAAAATTGATTTTTTTGTTTCGTTTTTGAATTTTCAAATTTTTTGGCTTTTGAAAAGATTTTATATATTTTTTTTGGATTTTTTTTCTACATTTTTTTTTGGATTTTTGAAATTTCAAAGGAAAAGGATTTATAAGTTTCAAAAGAAAAGGTAATATTTACAATTTTTTTCTTTAGTTTTGAATTTTGAAATTTTTTGTTTTTTTAAATATGCATGAACTAATGTAACTAAATGAATGCAATGGTTAATTACAAATGACTTAATCCTAAGTTAACACAAATTTGTATATTCACACTTTGTCTTAGATAAACAAGATATTTCTCAGCCAGGTAACGGACAGGATTTATCGATGCACCACGAATCACCGTAGCGATGCAGTCGAATGTTTAAGTACCTTCATAGGAACAACCACTATAATATTTACGATCACCGTAATATTTATAAATGATTATTACTCTGCCGTAGCCTAGACCCCAAGAAAGTAAATTGTTCAAAGAAGACAAATTGTCAATATGCAATTAGGTGTTATCAATGTCTAACCGTTATTATTAATCAAAATTCTAGAATGAAATGCAAAGTAGAAATTAAACGCGTATTAATAATGCAACTACGAATGGATTTTGATTTTTCGAATTTTTTTTCCAATGCAAGTTAACAACAATGCAAGACAAACAAAAACAATAGATATATACAATGCAAGAAAAATAAAACGAAAATTATAAATAAGCAAGCAATTTTTTTTGGCTAGCAAAGCAAAACAATTATTTTTGGCAAGCCAAGTGAAGCAAGCGACTCTTCCAATCTGCTTTGGAACCTGAAACAAAAAATGAGATATATACAATTTTTTTTTGTTAAAAAGAATGAAAGCAATTTTTTTTATTCTATATAACAAAGAAGAAGTAAAACAAACCAAAAAAAAATTGAAAAAAAATAAAATAAAAATGGAGCTATATTTTTTTTTTGTATATAAAAGAAGCAACTTAAAAAAAAGGAAATCAAAACAACATAAAACTAGAATATTTTTTCTTCTTTTTGGAAATTTTGAAAAATAAATGGCTTCCACAACAAAACCCCCTTTTCTTTTTAAACTTTAAACAATATCAAAAACTATCCTGGCCCATATAACCCAAAGCCCATTATCACCTTTAAACCAAACCCGCAAGAAAATTTTATTTTCCCAAAGTTTTATCTTCTTTTTTTTCGTTAAAACAAAACACATCGACTACCTACAAAATAAAAGAAAGCGCATTTCTCGAATCAAACACAAAAAATTGAAGTCGGGTTCTCGATTCATGTTTTAGTTTAAGTATCGAAGACGAAGGCAGGTTGCGATTCGCGATTTCATGGTTGTGGATAAGGTTGGTTGCGATTTCAGAGGTTTGGGGATGGAATTGGGTTTGCTGGTGAGGCAAGTTGGTGATGAAGCATGGGTATAGCGGGTGGTCGGCAGTTCGATTGTGATGGTGATGTCGCGATGCAGTGTCGTTGTGGTTTAAAGTGGAATTCGGGGTATTGCTAATCGAGCGAGTGGGTGAGGTGGCTGCCAATTCTTGATGAGGTAGGTCGATGTGGAGGAAGTGGATGGTTATTGAAGGAAGAGCGGTGAAGTTTGGAAGGGGAGTGTGATGTGGGTTGAAGCACTGGTTGGCGTTGTCGATAGTTGTGATAGTGGAAAATGTGGCAATGCTGTGGAGGTTGAAGAGGGAGGCAAGACGGTTTTAGCTTGGATGCGTGTTTGTGGATGGAGGCACGATGGCAGTTTGCAGTTGAAAGTAGTGGATTGTGGAGGGCAATAGGCAATAATGGTATTTGATATGCAGTAATGGTAGAAGTGGTTTAAGGCAATAGGCTGGTGGTTAATTACTAGGGGAAGACGAGAGTAAGATGGTTGGTGCAATGTTGACAGAAATGTGGTTTCGGTCGTTTGGAATTCCAGCAAGCGATGGAGTGGTGAGGTGATTGACATTGAAAGCGAGTTCGGTTTGACTGGGTTGTTGAATTGGGTTTGGGTAGAGGATTCGTTTATGGCAGGGAGGAAGGAAGCGTGCAGTTGAGTTAAGAGGAGTTGTTCACTGTTGGGGGTTACGGCAGTAGTTGGGTAGAAGGATGGTTGAGGAAAATGGTCAAAGAGAAGGGGATGTTTGAAGTGCACTCGAGACAGTGTTGCAGCTGTTATGTTGAGGCAAGAGGTCATGATTGTCGAATTGGGTGATGGAGTGGAAGTGCAGTGATGTTGTAATTGACAGGAGATGGTATGGGTTGTTGTCTGTGCTTGTTAGAAGTGAAGTGGTGGCAGTGGGGTGTAGCAGCAGTTGAGTTGTGCAAGAAGATGGTGATTGTAAGTTGAATTTGCTGACAGGCGAAGGTCGATGAGATGGCGATTGGATGAAGTGTGGTGGTAGTGGGATGTAAAATGATGTATGCAAGGGGGTTCAGTGATTATGGTGGCAATGTGAGTGGTGAAGGCAAGTATTGACAGTGGAGGTTGAACCGAAGTAGAAGCAGTTAGGGGGTGGAGATGAATGTTGTTCAGGTGATGGAATGTAATGTTGAATGAAGCAGATAGTGATGAAAGTTTGGTCAAGAAAAATGTAGAGGTGCACGGTTTAGGGGTGAAGTACAGACGGTGGATGGGAAGGCAGTGGTCAAAGGTGGTTTGTATATATGACAGAGGGGTGTCTGGAAAGGGATGAATGCGACAGCAAATGGAGTGTTGAAAGTATGAAGGAGGAAGTTGAAGTTGAAGTTGCTGCTTGGTGATATCTTTTTGTGGAGAATGTGGAAGGTAGTTGATAGGGTGACAGGTTGAATGAAATTGGAGATGAAGTTGATGGAGGAATTGCAGTTTGGTTTGATGATGGGTTTGAGGTGAATGTTATTGGCTGTGGGGTAGTTAAGGCAGTGAACAGAAAGAGTTAAATGGCTGAAGTGTTGGTTTTTGAAGAATGAAACAGTGCAGTTTGATGAGTTGTATGTAATGGTTTGAGGATGTGGGTAAATGTGGAGTGAAGAAGGAGATGAAAATATGCTTGGTGATGGAGAAATGCACTGTTGTGCAGAGTTATGTGGTGAAACAGAAAACAAAATGCAGTGCACAGCAGAGAATCAGTGTAAATTGCACAACAGAGTATCGATTAGCAATGTAACAGTAACAACAATGAAAATTGTAAATGGAATCAAATTTGCAATGAAATAAAATATTTTTGTTTTTGTTGAACTCGTGTATGCTGTTTTTTTTTTATGTTTTTTTTTTATAGAAAATGCAAATTGTAATAAAAAAGAAACTAGCAATCTACAAACAACAAATCAAAATGCACACAAACACACAAATGTTTTTTTTTTGACAATCACAAGCAAAACAAACACACGAAAATTATGAAAAAATAATTCGAAGAATAGAAAATCAAAATCAAAACAATTCCCCGGCAACGGCGCCAAAAACTTGTTCGGATGACGGAAATTCTATCGGTTTAGAAAACTGTCGAACGAATTTATATTAGAAAATAACCGCAAGCGTACGGTGTACGAATGTAGCACATGGCGAATACGGGTCGATCCACAGGGAATTGATGATTTTTAAAATCTATTCAATCAAATTAAACCAAGGTTGAAGAGAATGTTAAACTAGAAAAGAAGAAAAGCAAGCAAAAGAAAATCGATAAAAATATGAGTGTTAAGACAATTTAGAGGCAATTTCCACTCTCTAGATCACACAAATCAACAAAATGAAGTTACGATCTCTCTTTTCTTGTCATTAGTGAATTAGTTGATGTGCCTATCATAAGTATGGTATATTTGTGCTATTAATTAGCTCAATATAAACCATCAAACTATAACATAACCACTAATACACTTTTAAATCTCATAAAATATGACAACAAAGTTGAAAGCAAAATCTATTTTAAGCATGGCCTATTAACTACTAATTAGAAATATAAGCCATCAAATTTTAATTTCAACAATCACTTCTTTGCCATAATCATATGTAGATGAAGAGACAATTTGTGTTTTGTTTGTTTAAGTATAGCCTATTTGTTATAAACAACATAGACTATCAAATTCAAAGCTAAACAACATCATTAAACCACTTCAATCATTCTCATTAAGCACAAAAAGAGAGCACAAACATCAAATTAAGTTGAAGCTACATGATTAGAGAGCTTCATTACCCCTAAATTGAAGGGGTTTAGCCTCTCATATTTGTTATCATATGAACAAATGCAGCTTGCAACATGAGAAAAAAAGAAAAGGAAAAGAGAGCAAAGTGAAATGGAAAACTATTCTAATTGCATAAAGGAAAATCTACACTACTTGCATAAAAGGAAATGAACATGTAATTAACAATAATTAACATCGCATAAAAAAAGAATTACATAAGAGAAGAAATGGCTAAGTAGCCATGGAAAGAAAGAGAGGTTTGATTTATTTTCTAAACTAAAACTAACTAACTAAGAGGAAGAGGGCTACATGAAACATAAGGGGTATTTATTCAAGTTAAAAACCCTAATGCATATTTTTGGAGAGTACCCAAAATGCCCTTGGAGGAAGTGTGGTGGCCAAGTTATCAATAGCTTTAGTAATCCCCCACTTAAATGTACATGAAGCTTTAAATGTCTTTTAGCATGTGCATTAGCCTTTAATTTGTATATTAAGGTAGTGGGTCGGTGGGGTCCTCCATGTTCTTCACTTTGAATTATTTCCATCTTCATTCCTTTATATTCATGTTATGCATGCATGTGTCTTCATGAACCCACTCCTATTTGAGACCAAATTCCAACAAAAATATATATAAATTTCCAATTAATTTTTCTCAAATAAATACATGCACACAAATGACCGTTTTTCCCCTATATGAAGATGGATATGTGGCAATTTGGAATTAATATGGATTTTGGTCAAAACAAGTAAAAATACCCAATATGATTATTTATTTAATTTAAAAAGAACAAATATGGTGGTAAAAATATGCACATTTACGTGCTCATCATTTGGGCTATTCATTTAAAGCAGGCAAACCCTAGGGTCTTACGATTTCTCCGTCGTTAGGTAGTTCCTTAACATATTGTGGGAGCATGTTATTCATTATCAGCTCCTCAATCACACTTTTCAGACGTTGACATTCTCTAGTGTTTGTCCATTAGTTTCATGGAAATGGCAATACTATCCCAAGTGCTTTGCTTCATCAGTCGCCTCTCTTGCATGGAAAGATAGATATTCTCCAATGTATTGTTCGGAGATGTATATTCCTCTAGTTTTAACTCCCTCTGGTACTTGATTTTCTCTCTATGGTGGTTGTTTGGAGCTTGATACTTTTTCCTCTGATTATCAAAATTTCTACTGTCAACTACTACGTTTGCAGAGTTCCCTCCGGCCTGCTTCATGGTGACATTGCTTTGTATCACCTTATTTGAATTTCCAACAATTGTCCTTCATGGAGGCTTGTGCACATTCTCTTGACACAAATTTTCGTTGGTCTTCCTATAAAAAGCTTTCATGGTTGATGGTTGCTTCCTCTCTAACCAGTCTTCGACATTTTAGTCAAGGTAAACTCCCCTACATAGCGCCATCAATACCATGTCATCCTTAGGATCAGTTACTTCGGCTACAGCCGTATGGAACCAATTCAAAAATTCCGTAAGTGACTCTCCTTTTGCTTGACAAATGGTGGATAATTACACCATGTGTTTCAAACATAAAGCGTGTACTGGAGTTGCCCCATGAACTATCACGACGGCTTAGGGAAAGACGATATGGAGTTTGGTGGGAGCCATGTGAACCACATTATCGCGACCCCTTCTAAGAAAATTGGGAAGCGGCACTCCATAGCATCTGGTGCTTAACTAAATTCATGTGACATTAATATCTCAGTAAGTGTTGCTAGGGATCCATCGTTCCTCCATACAATGACATTGTTGGCATATTAAATCTCCAAGGATATCTCACATAAATAATATTTTCATAAACGGGTTCTAACTTGCATAGATTCCCCATTCATCACTGGTTCTGGATCTGTTATCACTATCCAGTCTCATAAGCATATCCTCCAGATAATCAAAATCAAAGGGTTCGACTAAGCGGTGGTAATCGTGTTCGGCCCTGAATGTTCCATCTGGTGAACGCTTTCGAGAAGGTGCTCAATACCTAGGCTTCCCAAACTTCGGGGGACCCATTCATCCAGCATTCCCCCTGTTTGATTCCCGTGAGTAGCATCATCAGCAATATTGTGATTTTTCAAATTTAAATCTTCAACTGCACGTCCTAGGATGTCATCCAAGTCGCCTTCCAAAATATGGGCCCTTGGCCTACCATTTTGGGTTCAGTACTGAGTCCCAAGTGGAGGTCGGTACTAATCCCCAAATTTGAGCCCAGAGGTCATCAAATGCTCCATCAGTGTATTGAGTTTTGTTCTACTTTCTTTCCCTCTATATTCAATCAGATGAAGAAGAACCCTTCGACTCTGACTTCAAATTCCTACTATTCCTCTTGTGGCAGTTTTGTGTCCGTTTACTCAGCAGCCTCAAGCTCTACTACGTCATGTAATTCATCTCCTGTTGACTAGCTTGGAACCTGTCTTCCATCTGCTTCATCGTTATATCCATCTTTATTTTGGTCACAACATTAGTTGGAGTCTGGATCTTAGGTTGAGTTTGTTGGAAACTCCATTTCCTTGTTAAGTATATTGATTCTTAACTTCAGTAGTAGCACAAGAATTGGTAGAACGATCTCTTCTTAATGGGGCCATGGCAGAAAACTTTTAGTATATCTTGGAAAATCTGAGTTAGAAATTAGAAGAAAGAGGAGTTGGATCTAAACTATAGGAAAGAGGAGTTGGATCTAAACTATAGGAAAAATGCATCAGACAATTGATATGCTCTATTATTTGATTGCATATCTATCATTAAATCTTATGTTATCTCATTTCATATCAGATCACAGATATGCCCCATCATTTGATATACACTAACACAACAGAAAAAACCATATGTTATCTAATGTTGTAGTATCATTTCTAGAATTTCCTATTACACAACATATATATATGGACTAATATGCATACCGATTACAGTTACATTATATTTGCAAAATAAAATAGATAAATTGCAATTTTATTTAAAAAACATTTTATTTAATCAAATTCAATTTAATAAAACTTTAACTATCGCTGTCATATATACAATTTTTCTCTACACTCTCACTTATAACCATTTTTTTACTCGCTCTCACCCACAATCGCTCGAGTTTATTTTCGATGCGTTGATCTTGATTTGCTTGCTCCAGCTTGTATCCAGTCATCTCCTATACCTATCTAATAAACAATATAGTAAAATGGAAGAGAAAACAAACCTAAATTACATAATTAAATTGAATTTGAATATTAATATTGCCTTAGTTTGTGGGTTTGTTTCTCTTTATTTTTTAGACAGGGACAAACATATATGTTCACATGTAACTTATGATAGGCATAAATTATCACTATGAATATCACAAGCCCGGACATCGATTATATCTCACAGACCATTGCACAAATAGGTAATGGAACAAGCACATGAAAGTGCACAAACCATGTTAACAACCAACATTCACTATATACATATATACATATGTATGTAAATACATGAAATTCCGAGCAAAAAGCAAGTTTCAACAAATTCAACAACATGTACCAGCAAAGATGAAAAAGATCTAAAAGTGCCAGTATGCACTGCCTTAAACAGGGTGGTGGCAATGCAGCATCAAACTAAAGAAAATTCCTATCAAAGCACCATCAAACAAAGCTTAAAGTCACACAAAAAATAGACAACATATAAACGAGTTAAACCAGACTCATAGGTTCAAACATGTCGGTAATTGAACAAGTGCAAAAAATTGAATAATAATAAGTCCATGTCACTAACAATTTCATATCACTGCATTGAAAAAGTGGCACAAATTAAACAAGGCACAAATTGAACAAGTACCATAAAATTGAACAAGACTCTAACACTACTCACAAATTCGAACCACCAACATTTACGCATATATACATACATATGTTTATATCATATACGTAGATGATGTTGGAATCAAAATGCACAATTTACCTCAATCGATAGTTGAACTTACTGCAAAGTACTAATCCAAGTAAAAATAAAGTGCAGACAACAATGCAACATGTGTATAAGTATCAGTTTCATGCTAAACCATAGAACTAGGCTAAACCATAGAACACATACATACATTTATGCATGTATATACAGGGATGAACCAAGATAGCATAACTAATACACACACACACATATGTATATGTGTATATATATATATGTACATAGTGAGCAACAAGCAGTTCATAATCGAATTAGTAAATAGAATATGAAGTAAAGGAATAAGAACATAAAAGTGCACATGAAACTGTATATAAGAAACCAAAGCACATGAAAGTAATCAAACAGAACAATATGCAGTAAAGGCATAAGTACATGAGAGTGCGTAAATAAGTAATAAGCACATAATAATGCACAAGCACATAATTTCAAGTATAAGTATAGTGAGAAACACATATATACACATACATACACACATGTATACATGTATATATGCATCACATGTTCAGTGTTGAAGTGCACTGCCTTGAACAAGGGAGTTCCAGTCAAACTTCCTTGGAAAAAAAGGTCCAACATAACAATCAACTAAATCAGGCACGAAGTCAAGAGCATATGTTCAGGCAACATAGTGAAAAAAAAGGTCCAACATAGCAATCAAATTAGAACGAAAACCAAAGCAGAAATTCAAGGATCAGAAAATCATCAAGAGCGTTCAAACATAAATGACAACCATGAAAAATAATTTTAGAAATTCAAATCGAACCATAAATTCACGTACTTCGGAAATAAATTCCTATATAAGAAACCCAAATCATCCTCGGCCAGAGATTAGAAGGAGAGAACAATATAAATCGGAAGGGACATAAATCATACCAATATCAATCGAAGAACACTCAACATGGAGGAGTGACAACCATCAATAGTCAGTAAATCAAAGTACGCAATCTATAAGAAAGGAAGGGAGTAAGGTGATTTGAAGCTTATCTTTCAAGCAATGGCTTTCATGAAACCTTAATTTCAGATCGAAGACCAAAGTGGGGGCTCTAATTAGGAAATCCTAAGTTTATCAGAGAACATCGACGTGATGGGAGAAGGTTATGGTCGGCAATAAGCAACGACTAGGAGGAGGGATAGGAGAAGGCGGTGGGGAAAATAATTGAAGAAACAAATGCGATTTTTCTTAAGAAATAAAAGAAAGATGGGAAAATAATCGAAAGAACACGGCCACAAAATAATCTAGGCAACGTTGGGAGGGAAACCAAAATTTTGATAAGGAGCCAAAATGAATTTTTGATAATTTCAATCACGCAACAAATAAAGTGTTGTTTGAATGACATGGATGGAATTTCAATGGAACAAAGATTTCATGTGCTGTGACACACAACAGATGTTTTTTGTATGTGTTGTGTGCAACAGTGGTAAATAGTGGGATAACAACAAATCTACCTTATGTTGTGTGATCGCTATTGTCTGATTCACTTTGTGGCATAGTGCTATCTCTTGGATATAGGAAATTCAACAGTAGATGATGGATCCAAGTAGCATGAGTTGAATTTCTTAATGATAGCACCAAGATGTTTGAACAAAAAATGGAACAAACACCCAAAAGTTTATGTAGTGGAGACTAAATAAAGAAAAGTGAATGAAAATGAGAAAATAAATGTTTGCTCCAAAAGTTGGCACAAACATCTAATAGAGAGTTTGTAGTGAAATAAAAAAGAATCGAAAATGTAAACAAACGAATATGTTAATGAAATAGAAGTAAATCATTGCAATATCATGAACATGGCAATTTATACTGGTTCAACATCGTTTGCTTATGTCCACTTTGAATAGATTGATTTATTAATCACTTTGTAAACTGAGTACACTAGGGATGTGATGAAAATCCAAAGCTACAATAGTGGAAAAGTAACAAGCAGCGTAAAAGTTCCAAAAATGAACAACCAAGCCTATCTTAATAGACGAAGATGGGAAAATATCTTCCTCAAAATTCGACAGAAAGACCTCCAAGACCATATTGACGGCCAAATCCCAAGGAATAGGGATCGACATTGATCCCTATTTTATGGGAATTTGGGGTGCCATCCCTTTGGTATGTTTCCCACCTTTGAATGTGCTTAGCCTCATAGTCTCATGTCAATTGGATTAATAGGACTTGAGTTATTGCTTGATCTTTGATACATTGTAAGTTATCTTCTAATTTCATTCGATCTCAACTGAGGGAAGTGGGTCGATCCTTCTTATTTAATTATTTTGAGGCATAATCCATAGAGTAAGCACCTTACAGTCCCCGCACCTTGCTCATAAAATTTCATATGCATTGGACTTATGGAACATAAGATACTGATTGTTTCCTATTGAATTGCACTTGCTTCCTGAAACATGCCGATCCCTATGTTAGATGTTGATTATAACTGATCCCTCTTATATGGTGAACCATATTCCACACTTTAAACATCCTGCATCGCGTGTCTCTTAATTCCAATCGATAACAACTTCATATTATCATCTGTACTTGATGTTTAAACCCTAAAATTATCTCTCTAGACTTAGTGACCATGATGACAATCGAATCTAACTTGTTCAATTATTTTGAATATAGTCGGTTTAAAATGTCTGATAACACTTGCCTCCCAATATATGTCTTGTGATGAACATGACATGTTTTGAGTCAAAGCAAGTTAGAGTTATCGGAAAAAAAATCTATCCATTTTTCTGAATAGTCGCTATCCTTCCTACGAATTATTCTCCCAAAGTATCGAATCTCGCTTTGATCGTCATAACAGTTGATCGATTTCCAATAGTATTATTCTAGGATCATACTCCGTTAGTTGATATTTATGTCTGGTTCTACGAGACTAATAAGCTTTGGCTATCTAATCTATTTTCGATATTGAAAGCTTTAGGTTTGAATTAAATTTTTGTTGATTTCAAAAATTGATATTTTAGACAATACGTGTGCATGTTCGTTTATGCGTTCTTGTCGTTGGCTCCCAAATGCATTTGCTTGCTCCTGGGTCGTCGCTAATTTTCGTCGAATTTTATGCAATTTCATTGCATTTTGTACAAATGTACTTTACAGAATCTTCGTGTCAATGTTTGTATGCACATATGCTCATTGCGATCCATTCTCTACCTTTTTTATGTATGTAGAGATTGACATTCTTTTAGCCAATCCCCCCTCCTTTATTTTTTATATATGTTCATAGGGATCGACATTCCTCTAGCCGATCCATCCCTCCTTTTTCTTGACTTTGGAAAGAAATTATGGCAGGCCGAATCCTCATCTCCCATATATAAGCTAACACTTTTCTTTCCAACTGTCACATATCTTATTTCCCTTCCATTTTCTCTTATCCCTTTCAATGTTGAACCCTCCTTATTTCACCATTAAAACCGAACCATTCCTCCTCTCTTCTTTCCTCAGCTTTGAAAAAAAATATTTCACAATCCAACATAACTCTATAAATTAGTCCTTTTCCCTTCAATCATGATCATATCTATGCCACTCATCATCTCCGCTAACATATATATATATATATATATATATATATATATATATATATATATATAGGGGTAGGTTTTCTTGTCATTACCTCTAATTTTATGACGAGATATTGGATTCGATGGCATTAATTCGTGGGTTAAGGAAGAGACGATATGGATGATAATGATGTTGAGTTCAAGGAAGTAGCAAAGGAGGAAGAAAAGAGTGTACAATGAAGGAAATAGATGGATCGGTTATAATGAAGTATGGGGGAGAGGGATCAATGATGTTATTGGAAGGCATAGGAGCTTTTCGGAATGTTTAAGGGAAGCATGAGAAAGTTGAAGGAAAGGGATCTATTTAGTAATCACGTGGAATAGGGTCCAAATGGAGTATCAGTAGGATGAGGGAGCGGCTTTTAAAGTACGAAGAGGGATCAATTTATGGGTTCTTTGAGAGGGTTCGGTTGTGATGAGATTGGGGGATCGGTTGTTTGGTTAAGTGGGAGATTTTGTGAATTATAAAGGTGGCTAAATGGATGGATCAGTTATTTTAGATTATGGAGGGATCGACTGCTTTGTGAAGTGAAAAGGGATCAGTTGTTATAAGGGATAGAGATCGGCATAAATATGTGTCGGCATACACAGGGATTGACATAAATAGGGATCGGCATAAATAGGGATCGGCATAAGTAGGGATCGACTTTTGTACTTGTTCGATTCTAAGCTTTAAATTGAACTTGAAAACCAATCCATATTCACTTGTTTAAACAATTAGAACCAATCCAATCCTAGTGAACTTGAATGTATGACAATAATGAACAATAGGAGTTGCATATCGAATATCGAACTCATAATTGAACGACTAAACTTTTAGGAGTTAGGATTGAACTAAAATTAACATATTAACTTTAAAATGGGCTTTACACTTTGACATGCCGATGGTCGATTCCATTTCTTACCCAACCGATCAATCTAAATGTTAGTTGAGACGTCAGCGGTGACTTCACTCTGGTCGGAATCCAAAGTCTCATCATTTACTTTTTCTTTTTTTTGAACATCTTATTTTGCACAACACTACACCATACTAGCTTATACATTGCATAAGGGGGATAGGTAAAATTTTCTAATCTCAATTATCTATTGAATTTAGTGTATATAGGCTCCAAGCATTTAAAGCATTTAGCTGCAATGCCTTTTGGACAGCCTTCTCAACTTATCCATTCCAGTTTTCTGGCCCGTCGATCAACTTTTCTTTGATGTTCTCGTCGTTCCCGTTGAAGATATATGTCCTACCCCCAACGAGGTGATATATTTCTAGATGACCCAACGGATTCCTAAGCATCTAGAATTAGTGAGGCTTCTATTTGCACACTATGCTCCATGGGATTCCATTTAGAGATGTTTCGGTCCCCTCAGTGAATTATAGGGCTTATTTTCCCCCAGAGGGATATATGGCATGCAATATATTCATGTATTGTGCCGCATGCACACTGCCTTTCAATTCTTTCATCCGTGAAATGCTAAATTATTAGGAATAGCTCTCGCCCAGCTGCACCCGAACAGCTATGCTTTCCTCCATGGCACCTTCTTAATTTTTATGGATGTTCTATTCCCCCCACCATCTCCTGAGGACATTAGGTTCATTTACAATTCCAAACGACGAGCAGAAAGCCGTTCTTACACTTTGTTCGAGCCTTTTCCCAATTGTCTGGTTATAACTGGTGCTGGAATAAGCTCAGCGTCTTCAAACACAAACAATTTTTCGTTTGTTGTCTACCGGCTTTGGAGGCAATGGTCGGAAGGACGTAATATTGTATTCACTTTATTCAACTTATAGTTTGAAAACTTAAAGGTGTCCATCCACATCCAGAAGTTGATAGCTTCTCAAAGGTAGTATCTGTAATTTGTGCCACTCTAATTGAAGACAGGGACATCAGATCCCTTGTAACTAATGAATGATTATCTTTATTTCAGCTACTAGAAGAACGACGCGATATTAGGCTTCTAGGAATCATTGTATCACCAAGAAATATAATGGAATGGAAGGCGGTGCTAATCATCCTATTATTCCCACCGTCAAGGGGGATCAAGACGATGCCGAAGAAGGCAAAATTATAGGTGTTGAAATCGATAGCCTGGCGGCGCTGATGCAAGTACGGGCAAAGCACCTATGGTCGAGCCATCACAAGGCATGCAATATCACATGCCAACAAGGAGAGAAAAGAAACTCGCATGTAAACTCCATAGGAGAACACCTGCCGAAGAGCCAAAGTCTATCATCGCCTCAGTTGATGAAGAGTCTACTTCCCAACATCTAGAAGTTTGACGGAAGGGTTCTCGAATCTCCCGATCCCTGATGATATCATGACTCTTGACATCCCCAAATTCAGTATTTGGGGGGATCAACTCCACCAACAGGAGTGGTGATGGCATTTCTCCTACTAGCATAGGGGAGAAAACTCCTATGTGCAAGGCTGTAGTAACTGGCTTGTCGGAGGACACTATGACACTCACAATTGCGCACACTTCATTGCATGAATTTTCTCTATCTTTTGTTGATGGTCACTTAATACTCTTGTTTGGTTTGTAGGAGCTATGTCTTTGTCCCATGCTTTCGATTGCTTAAGGAGCATGTCAACACAAGATGGATCCGGTTGTAGTGCAGAATTCGGTAGGCATAGAGAGAGAGATGACAGCTAAGAAAGAAGTCTTCGCTCAAGGAAGTCTTTATCTTATCAGGAGGTTCAACCCAATATTTCGATACTCAGTGGTGATTAGATTCTTTCCATGCTCCTCAAATGCTGTGCCGCCTGAGAAGCATTCTGGTTCATCTAATTCCTATAGTCCCACGGCCATAAGTCAAGCAAAACGCTCACTTTTCGCTTCTAATCCTTCTATTCCAATTGTAGCTCCTGAGGCTTCCACTATAGAAAAATTAACCAAACTTAAGGTCAATTTCCCAAAAATTTGCTTTGCCAGGTTTTAGCTCCTTCCTTCCATTCATACAATTCTAGGGAATTCTAAAGAAAGCTCCCTGGCATGTGTCAATGACATTTGTGTAACACGAAGCATTCTAACATCTAGCCCAAAAAAAGCTCCAACGTGTCTATTGAGAGATAACGTGAAATCGATCGTCTCAAGCTTGAGGTGATCCATGACAAAGACTTAATTGAACATCAAGATAATAAGATCTTAGAGTTGATAGTGAAGCTAATCACGGTAGAAAAGACTGCCAAAGAAACATCCTAGGCAGTTAGTTGTCTAGAAGTGGCTCACAAAAAGGACCTTGATGCTGCCCTCAACTTGATGCTTGCCTTAGAAAAAAATACACTGCAAAAGGAGATAAATATTCTAGACCAATGGGTTGAGGAGCTTAAAGAAATTTCTAAAATAGAGAAGGAAGAGAATGTCGAAGCTTAGGAAAAGTCGCAAAGATATTGCGAAGAGGTTCTTGAAGCCAAGGGAATGAAAATTAAGCTTGACTAGTAACTCGCTTAAATTGAAGTTCTCAAAGACCAGGCAAGAGAAGTGGGTCTTAATGGGTTTACATAGCAGATCGGGGCCTGGTTAGTAAATGCCAAAGAAGCCGGTCGAAATGAAATTAAGGACCTGTTCGATCCTTTGATCATTATATATAACGCTAAAGTCCTAATTAAACATGATCCGAGTTTCCTTAGACAAGGATATCTTTAATCGCTCGTCTAGTCCATGAATGCATTATTGAAATGAAGAAAAAAGCCATCAGTAAAGATGATTTAGATGAAGAGAAGCTTGTGTGGGAGATCCTTCACAGTGATGTACCTTTAGACCTTGCTACCGTGAGACTATGATACTTTGACGTTTTAGCATCCCTTGGCAAAGGGAAAAGCATTGCTATGTCTTCAAATTCTGATCCAAATGGTCCATTGCACTTTAAATGGTTGGAGCATCAGTTTCTCTTAGCATGGGATAGGATCAAAACTATGACCTGGACAGACCCAGCTATCAATCAAAGGGTTAACTCCTATTATAGAGGGGAGCACTTCAACGACAATTGAAAGTCAGCCTGACATAGGTATCCACTTTATTCTCCATTATTCGAGAGATTTTGTTGCTTATGTATAATAGTTATGAGCTTATCTTGTTGTTTTCATGAATCTGCATGTCTTTTGCGTCCCAGCCAAACTCCAAGACGTGGTGCCACCATGGAGCAACAATCGACATCTACTAAAATTCTGACGTCTATCAACATTCTAGGTGTGACGCTAATATTATCGAAGCATTTGATGATGATAAAGCTTATGACCGGCACTTGCAGGATGAATCAGATTACTTTGTGATCACTTGCACCACTGAACATACGACTGAGCTTAGCTTACAAGAGCGCATCGAGAGAGGAGTTGTTGAAGAAACAGAATTAGGCTGAACTCGCTGATGTGGACATCGATGATTAAAAATCTCATCCCACTACAAGTTATTCCACTTGGTGGGTCGGTCCACGAAGAACTACCTCCAACCTCAAAGAACTCTCTTGCCAAGGGCGGCAAAGGATCGAGGAAAAGGACAAGCGGATGCTCGGGTGGCGCCACTCCAAAAAAATCCAAAAGAGAAAAAGGGAAGAAGAAATTTGCATTGCTTTAGCCTAGTTTGTATATAGCTTGTAAAGCCGTTTTTCTTTTTGTTCACAGTATTATGCGGGTAAGGTCCCATTTTTGAATAAACTTGTATCATAATTTTAAAGTTTATTATGCAAATAAAATTTCTTTGTTTTTTGTCAAACTCATATGTAAATTTTATCTAAGTAGTCGATCTATTATTTTTCCATTCAGTGTACTTGTAATTTTTTGCTTGTTGATTCAAATGATAATCCATTAATTCTATCCCAAGGCTTTCATCTGGTGTGGCCCTAGGTCACACCAAACATGGGGATCGTGCCCTAGTATTACGCTAACAGATTCAGTGGTTTGGGTACTGCTACCCAAAGTCTTGGGTTAGCGGAGTTAGGTAATAGATGGTCGAATTCCATCCTTAATGAGTTTATACTCCTCTTGTAGGATTCAAGTTGGAGTTTATGGTTAGTGAGTTGTCGAAGCGCACTCATCTAGTTGTTTATACTCAAATCCGCACTCTAGGGATAAGAGTTAGTTAGCTGGTGTCGAATCGCACCCAACTTGTGTTTATACTCCAGCTCACACTCTGGGGATATAGATTATTTCGAAAAGTATTCGGATCGTACTTTCCTTAATTGATTGATTTGGCCCCAAATGCGGGTTTAACATAGAGAGCGATTGGTCGTATCACGATTGCTTTTGATTCATGTTTGCCCTTTCACTTTTAGGGTTAACTTGGTTACCATATGGTAGAGTCACATCCATTCTTGTTAGGTATTCTATCCATCGAGTTGTGAGCGAGAATCATTAGGTGAATAGTCATACAACGTTTATTTTGTTTAGTTCAATCGTAAACTAATGTGATCAGCTAGCTCCAAACTCTAGGAACCTACTCGCACATATCAATATTAGTTAGTCGGGTATCGTAACTAATATGTAATGCTATAGCAATCACAAATATGAAGGAAATTTAAATCTTTATTTTCCAAACGGAAAGAAATGAAAAAATATGCCTTATTACATATCAGGACAATCAAATGCTAAAGAAAATTTAGAAATTGAATACAACTAAATGAAAAAAGAATAAACTAAGTGAAATAGCATCGTAAATGCTTGATATTCCATGCTCTTGCGACTGTGACATCATCAACAATCATTAGCTTGAAATTTCCTTCTCCAAGCCTTTATTTAATGACATACGGTCCTTTCCATGTAAGATTCTATGATGGGGCACGAAAAACCCGTTTCAAGTCAAGATCACTGATTTCAAAGGTTTTAGGTCGAAATTTAGTGTTGTAGTATCGAGCAACTCGGTGTCGATGTGAAGATGCTCTCAAATTAGCTTCCTCTTGCTTCTTATCTACAAAGTCTAAATATTCCAAGAGGAGATCTATTCGTTCTGGGATCATAGTAGGTCACTCGATGAGAAGGGACTTCGAGTTTAATAGGAATAATAGCATTGGAGCCTTAAGCAAGGGAGAATGATGTATAGCCAGTCACAGACTTGTGGGTGGTTATATAAGCCTATAATGCCGTTGGGATTTCATCCACCCACTTGCCTCTAACCTTTTCCAAACTCGTTTTCAAAATGTACTTTATGATTTTGTTCATAGCTTCAACTTGTCCATTTGCTTAAGGGAGAGCAACTACCACAAATATGTTTTCAGTACGATTCCGATGGTAGAAGTTTTTGAATTCAACGTTGTCCAATTGGGGGTCAACTATCAGTCACAATGGTTTATGGAAGGCCAAAATGGCAGACGATGTTCCGAATAATGAAATTGATTACTTTCTTTGTCATGATCGTGGCTAAAGCTTCAGCTTCGGTCCACTTAGTGAGGTCATCAACTATGACGATTGTGTACTTTACACAACCTTTAGATAGTAGTAAGAAGCCGATAATGTCTATGACCCATATGGAAAATGGCCATGGACTGATCATTTGTGTGATTTTCATCGGCAGATCTCTCGAAAATTTGGCATATATCCGGTACTTGTCACATCGCCTAGCGTAATCAACAACATTTTGGTTGGCAATAGGCCAATAATACGCATAACTGAGTAGTTTCTTTGCTATGGTTTGTCCCTTAGTGTGGTCGCCAAATTCCCTTTCATGAACTTCCTTTACGACTCGATCTTTTTTCTTCGTGAACGATACACCGAAGCAGGGGAACGGAAAAATCTTTCTTAACATGACTCATTCTTGAATGATATACCATAAAGCTTTGCAAAGGACTTGTCGCCTTTCCTTCCTTCGGTCTGAAATCTCTCGGTACCGTGTAATCTTTAATTGGAGTTATCCATGACTCCTCATGATCCATCTCTATAATCCAGTCGATTTCCAGGTAGTTTATGCATGGAGCGTTTAGTGCTTTGATTAGAAACAAGCCCATCTATTGTGCATCCCCGATGCTATCAAGCTTTACCAATGAGTCGGCCTCTTTATTTTAATCCAAGGGAATGTGCATGATGTCATAACACTCAAAGCGAATTAACAGCTCTTGGACTTGGATAAGGTTCAGGGCAAGCCCTTGTCCTTTAGCTTGTTAATCTCCCCTGACTTGGTATACTACCAATTGGAGTCACAAAAGATTTCAAGAGATTTTTTTCCCAGTTCTATAGAAAGTTTGAGTCCGATAATCAAAGATTCATACTCAGCTTCATTGTCTGTTGCAAGGAAGTTATGCTTTAAGGCGTAGCAAATACTAACATGATTTTGGCTCCAGAACAACGATCATTGGTTGCTCTATCTGTACATGTCTTTCACCAAATGATAGGGGCTCCACTGATCTTTAGGAGATTATCTTATGTCATGAATTCTGCTATAAAGTCCGCCAATTCCTATCCTTAGATAGCTCTCTAAGGGAGAGAAGTGATGTCGAGTTGACTCGGTTCGATGTTCCACCTGAGCGACCTTCCAAACATCACAGGTCATTATAGGACCTTTCGTAACGGCAGATCGGTATGAACATTGAAGGAATTAGCCTTAAAATAGGGGTTGAGCTTTCGTGAAGCAATCAACAAGCAGTACACCAATTTCTCTATCTTTGGATAGTTTCTTTCAGCTCCTGTTAGTCGCTTGCTAGCATAATAAATCAGTCTCTTAATCTGATTTTCTTCGTGAAGCAATATGGGACTTATTACATATACCGACATAGCCATGTATATATACAAGTCTTCATGATCCACCATCTTTGACAAGATAGGAGGCTTCCCTAAATTTTTCACCAAAGCTAGAAATGCATCTTCACAATCCTACGTCCATTTAAAGTTCCTTTTTTCCCTTATTCAACCCAGTCGAACAAAGGAATGCATTTAACGGTAGCTTTAGAAATAAATTAACTCAGGGCAGCAACCTTCCCATGTAGACTTTGTACTTGCTTGATGGTCTTCGGCATTTGGATGTTATGAATTTCTTGAGTCTTCTTAGGATTAGCTTCGATTCTGCGAGCATTGACGATACAACCCAAGAACTTTCATGATGCAACGCCAATGGAACACTTCAGAGGATTAATCTTCATTTTGTAATATCAAAGTATATCGAACATTTCTTCTAATTCTTTAATGTGGTCTCTTGATCGTCGTGACTTCACGAGCATATCATCCACATATACCTTCATCATCTTTCCAATCCGATCCTTAAACATTCTATTGACTAGATGCTGACAGGTCGCTCTAACATTCTTCGAACCAAACGACATTACTACATAGCAATACAATCCAAAATCGGTAATAAAGCTAGTGTGCTCCTGGTCGAGAATATGCATCGTGATTTGGGTACATCTAGAGTATGCATTCATGTAAAATAGCAATTCGTGTCCTATGGTTGATTCTACCAGTTGGTCAATCCTTAGAAGGGGAAAACTGTCCTTCGGGCATGCCTTGTTCAAGTCCGAGTAATCTGCATGTCTGCCACTTTATTTTCGTCTATTCACAAGTACAAGATTAAATATCGATTTTGGTTAGAGGGCATCACGATTAAGCCCATTGTCTTTGAGCTTATCCATCTCCTCTTTATGGGTTGTAGATTTCTCTAGACCCATGTTGTACTTTTTTGGTTTCACTGGAACATGCCTCAGGTCGATATTTATTGCGTAGCTCGTAATGTTTAGCGAGAACCTACACATGTTTGTGTGATACTAAGCGAACATTTCAAGATTCGCTCAGAATAACCAGTGAGTTCTTTCATCATTGGGGGGATGAGCTATGACTCAACCTTTAGGACCCATGATGGATCATTGCGGCTGACCAGTTTGTCAATTATCAGCTCATTCACTGCAGCCTTGTTCTTTTTAGGCTCCTCCTCGTCACCTCTCGGATCAATATATTTATATAATCGACTATGGTACCCAATCCATGGCCAAGGAGCTGATTGTTAATCTTTTGTAGTTTAGATCAAAGAGACTTATCCATGCCCTTACCTTTCTCCTTCCATTGATCATCTCCTAATTCAGCTACATAACGACAACTTCTGATCGCTTGGTCAGCAAGCACAACTCTAAAGACCATTATCGGTTGGGTACTTCAAAGTAAAAGCATGGTGCATGAACTTCTCGAAATGCAGCTAGGCTGGTCGGCCCAAATAACATTTTATGGAGAGCCAACATCTAAGACAACAAGTGGTAAAATCCATACTTTTCTGTGGTCACCTTCTGCTAACTCCATGAGCAATTCAACATATCTAACAGCTTCGCTTGTAGACCATTAAAGCCATAAATGCGGGTTTTAGACAGTTTCAAGTCCTTTGCTTATATTTGATCGTATGCCTTTTTGAAAAATTATATTTGCAGAACTTCCAAAATCTACCAAAATCCTTCTCATTAAGGCAGGGTTGATCATGGCCGCAATGACCATTGGATCGATTATCAGTGCCTCTACCTTATCTACATCACTATTTTGGAAAACAATGTCATCTGCCATCATATGCTGCTATTTTGCCGAAGTTCCATTCTCTGTACTCGAGCAACATTCAAAATTTGTATGCTTAATGGCGCTAGCATAGCACTCCATTTTATGCTAACTCTTATCAGCTAGATGCGGTCGTCTGACAATCGTATTGATCACTAATCTTCCACCAGTCCACACAGGTTTCTCGACTCTATATGGAGCTTCTACTCGATTGGGGTCAGATGTCCCATTACAGCCATCGTGCGTGGCTTTAACGAGCTATTGTAACTTTCTTTCTTGATCGACAATATCCTGGGGCTACCTACACTCATTCGCGTTATGTCCATAGAGTTTGTAGAACGGGCAATATTTCCAGTCCGCTTCTATTTCTCCGACGATTCTTTCGAAGGTGGCTTCCAATTTGCATTATATATGCAGGTAAACAAATAAACATTCTCTCGAGATTTACTTAGTTGTTTGTAGTTATCATACGTTGCAATCCTAGGTTTTCCTCGTCTAGAATCCCTCTTTCGTTCACGTTTCCTATCACCGCTTTTCTTTTGAAGATTCAGTTTATTTTGGACATTCACATGAACTTTTTCAGAAATATCAAAAGGCTGCTTCACTGCAAAGTTACTCTGCACTCCTTTTCTACTGGGTCGGACAACATTTTTCTTCCTAGAGCATCTAGCTTCCTTTTTCCTCAAATACTGAGCTGCTTTTGCATAGAAATGCTCCAATGCCATGGGCTATTTGCGAGCTAACCAACAGCCAAAGTCAGGTTCCGAATCAATCCGTCTAATACTGCGATCAATATTGAATTATCATTTGGATTACTGACTTCTATGACAGCTATATAAAAAATTTCCAAATAATCTTGTAGCGATTATTTCAGAGCCTAGATCATGCTGGATAGGGACATCACATCATTGGGGCAAGCTGCATGCATATGGAACTAACTGACAAACTTTATTGCTAAATCGTCAAATCTAGAGATAGACCGTGGCAGTAATCGCATAACTCACATCGTTGCTATGCCAAAGAGAGTAATGGGAAAAAGATCTCCATTTTGCCGCATCATCAGCTCATGTAGAATCCGTCGGCCCTTTATATCTAATGATGTGCTCCCTAGGGTTGGTTTTTCACTCAAAGACAGGCATTAATGGCATACCGGGCATCCTTGGATACTCTGCATGTAAAATATTGTCGGTGAATGCGATATGGTTTCTCAAGATCCCCAGATCATCAATAGTCAAGCCTTGGCTCTCCCTCACTAGCTGTCTAACCATAGCTGAAAAGTCTGTTGTTTGGATAGTTGGAGCCTAGCGGTGGTGGTGCTCCACCTCACATGAACGGTCTAGTCGATGTTTATGGGTTGTTTCATGCCTTCTTGGCTCAACATCCAATCGATGTATATCACGTACATTCACTTCATTGTAATTCCAAGGAGGCAATAGGTCTGCACCCATCTGAACTCCAATATCAAAATCAATCGCAACAACTCTAGCTTAGGCACTAGCATGGAAAGGTAGGCTCCCTCCTCTAAAGGACGAGCTGGTACCGATCGCTATGGTGCGGTCGGCACCAATCGGTCTCGGCGGACCATGTAGGTTTGACTATTGATGTCCCAAAACTTCTGTGTGATATGCGTTAGTTCTGCGATGCCTGCGTCTGTGATAGTCTTTTGATGAACTAGAACTCTCTAATGTAGAATAAAGGGTAGGGTCCCACCTAGATTTCCTATGTTGTTACTGGGTGAGTTGGTTCAGTCAGATCGATATTGGCTTGAATATGCCGATTCAACCGCCGATGGCTATCCACTAGATCTCTCATCATATTCTGGAATTCATCTCTTGTGATGGTAATCAGCCGGGTTTTGGACATCAACTTGATTTCTAGCACTTACATCTACTAGTGGATTGTTCCGGCCATCTTGCTGGATGCCATCATTCTCACTTTCTTCTATATTTTGAGAAGTAGATCTGGTGTTCCTAACTACTAATGATAGTTCTCCTTAGACTTTTCCAAATCTAAATAGAATGAAAAGCTTCTTGAAGACAACTCAGGATCTTTTCGGGGTATTTATGTAATCTAGTAGCAACAAAGGAATTCAAATAGGGCAGAGAATCCAAAAAGTTTGCAACCAAAGTTGGCATAAACACCGATTAGAGAGTTTTTAGAGAAGTAGATGAATAATCTAAAATGTAAACAAGGGAAAATGGCAGTAAATCAAAGCAATAATCCGAATATAGTGATTTATAGTGGTTCAACATTGTTTGCCTATGTCCACTTTGAATAGATTGCTTTAATAATCACTTTATAAAATGAGTACAATAGGGATCGGATGAAAGTCCTTAGTTACAATAGAGTGCACAGTAATTAGCAACGTAAAAGTACCAAACATGAACAAGCAAGCCTGTATTTATAGATAAAAATGGCAAAATATCTTCCTAAAAAATCGATAGAAGGACCTCTAAGACCGTATAGACCCACAAAAGGGATAGCTGGCCCAAATCCCAAGGAGTACGGATTAATGCCGATCCCTATTTTATGGGAATTTAGGGGTGCGATCCCTTTGGTAGCTTCCCTATGTTGTAATGCGCTTAGCTGAAAAGTTTCGCGCCTATTGATTAGTAAAACTTGAGTTATTGCTCAGTCTTTGCATCAATGTGAGTTGTCTTTTGATTTTAACCGATCCCTGTTGAGGAAAGATGATTAATTTTTCTAATTTCATTCTTTTGAGGCGTGATCCATAAGGTAGACTCCCTAGGGGCCCTACATCTTTCTTACAAAATTTTATATGCATTGGACGTATGGATCTTGAGATATTGATTATTTTCTATTGAATTGCACTTGCTTCCTGAAACATGTGGATCCCTATGTTGGAGATTGATTATAGCCGATCCCTCTTATATGGTTAACCATATTCCATATTTCAAACATCCTGCATCGTCTATCTCTCAATTTTGTTCGATCATGGCTTATCATATGTACTTGATGTTTAGACCCCACAATCATTGCTTCGGACTTACTAGCCTTGATGATACTCAAATCTAAATTGGCCAATTAGTTCGGATATAGCAGGGTTAAAATGCTTGATAACAATAAGCAAGACACAATCGTTTATAGTAGTTCGATAAAGCAAGGCCTAAGTCCACATTGAAGTTTTATTGGTTATTTTTAATTTGAAGGAAGAAGTTCTTAAGGTCGATACAACTTCAACACTTAGAATTTCAAAGTTACATGAATATAATAAATAATGGAACTAAAGCCAAGGATCCCCAAAAATGAGCTCTATCCTCCTATTCATAGGTAGTGGGCCTGAAATCTCGCATACAATATCTCCTTGCAGTTGTACTCGGTTTAGACTGATTCCTCCACAAAAAAGTGCCACATAAGCAAGAGTTGGGAGTTGGTACCGATCCCCATTTGGGAGGCAATATCAATCCCCAAGACGGCCACATTGGTCTTCTCCAACTTTTCATCCCAGATTATCTATAGTTAGCTTCATGATTACATAGTTGTTTGTACCAATATTAGTTTATTTATGAGTCCAAACAATGGAGTTGTGGGAGAAAAAAGTTTTAATTTCAAATGTTTATAGATATCGATGGAGAGTTGCATTGAAACAACAAAGTGACATTGGAAATAAACTCTCGACATCAAGATAGGCTTGTAGGTAGAAGATGGATCCACCCTAGGAGGATTTGGAAGCCGGAATCAATCCCTACTTAGGGGTTGGTATTGATCCCCAACTTGGAGGATTATTGTTCTCCTTAGTTTGGGTTATTTCGGCTTCGGGTGGACATGCTTGAAGTCTGACCCGAGAAATTTAAGTGTTTGCTTGGGGCTTGACCTGAAGATTCTGTTAGACTTTTGTGTTTTAAGTTTTTGATCGCCTGCTTGGAGTTATTACCAACTTGAGTGTTTTCTCCGAGTCATCGGGAGTCGATACCAAATCATGCCTAGGAGAACGTACCGAATCGTGCTTAGGGTTTCTGCATGGATAACTTCGGGTCACGCTTGAAGCTTTTCCTAAGGCCATTCTACTTTGATTCTTATTTAAGGATTTTGCGGATTTGCTCCGAGCCATCTCTTTCAAAAATTTAAACTTCCAAATTTCAACATTTTTCGCTCATTTTTGGATATTTCATTTTTCTTGCCATTTTATGACATTCAGTCCTTGAGTCATTACTTCGTCTTCTGCTCATTTTATTCAATTTTTTAGTCCATTTGAAGACTATGGAAAATTCGATCATAACACTCGCCCTAAAAGTATATCTTGTGAACTCTGAGCTATACATGGTTTTTGGACTTAGGGCTATCTCTCTGGGCTGACTGCCTTGATAAGTTTGACTCATCTAGTTTGTCCGAATATTGTCTAGTGAAAGGATGGATAATAATAATAGAATCGATAGTCAAAAAATCAACTATTAGGAGATAATCAAAATGATCGTATATGAAAATTAAATCTTGTATCCTTACTACTACTCGTCAATTCAAACTTGCACTAGCCCTTGGTTAAAAATATAGCAGGCAAGTGAAGGTGGTGTTACCTCTAAGCTTTGCCTTGACTACATTTTAAACCTTCGAGATAAAGATGAGCTTCCCTTCCTCGATGTTTAGTGTTGAGAATATGACTAAGTCCTTTCCATACAGCGCATGTCGTTTATGGAAATTTAATTTCTTATCATTTCCGAAGCGAGTCAAACTTTTAAAACCGAAATTGTGCTGGGACCTCACATCATAAATATTAACTATACATAGCATTATTAAATTTGATTAATTAACTTTAAAAATGATTAATTACTTCAAACATCATTATTTAAAATGAGTAATTAATTTTAAAGACGATTAACTACTTTAAATATCATTATTAAAAATGAGTAATTAACTTTAAACATGGTTAATGAATTTTAAACATCATTATTAAAATGATTAATTAACCTGGAAATCATTATTAAAGTGAATAATTAACATTAAAAATCAATGATTAATAAACTTTAGTTATTATTAATGAAATGATTAATTAAGTTTAATGTCATTATTAAAATGATTAATTAACTTTGAACATCAATATTTGAATGATTAATTAACTTCAAACATCATTATTCAAATGATTAATTAATTTCAAAAACATAATTATTACAATGATTAATAACTTTAAAACATCATTATTAAATTGATTCATTAAAACAATTTATTATTAATATCTCTGAACTACATCCACAACAACCATTGCCATATGGACCATAACTCCTAAATTTGTTATGTAAATCAAAATTGCTTTAAACCATGGTATAAAACAACATTTTATAATGTGATATTCCATAATTTCAAACCCAATTTAAATATGATAATCTTTTTAATAAATTAATTAAGATTAATAAAATTGTTATTTTAAACAATAATAATAATTGTGTTGTAAATGTATATTGTAAATGAAATTAATATATACAAATGGAAATGGATTTGTTAAAATTGTATACATATCAAATTTGATTTCTAAATTGAATTTGGAATTTTTATAGAATTTGAATTGTTAAATTGAAATTTCAAAATAGGGTTATTTATATTTTAAATTATACTTTGATTTTTAAAAGTGTATTTCTATGATTTTATTTAGAATATAAAATTTGTTTTATATTGATTTCTTTTAGGAAGAATTGATTTATATAAATTAAAAGTTTGGAAACAATAATGGACCAACAATGGACCAACAATGAACCAACAATGGAAGAGGCAAAACAAGAAGAAGTCTGGAAACAAAAATGGACCACGCAAACGCTATATTTGTCAGCAAGAAGATCACCTGGCGAATAAGTGTCCCAGAAAAGGGTCGCAACAGCAGCAACAACATTATAGTCGACCAGGTTCCGCTTTAGTTCAGAAGTCTCTTTACTTCAACTGCTTTCAACCGGGACATAAGATTAAAGATTGCCCGCTCCTTCATAAAGTCCAGCGGAATAAAATATTTGCTTTAGAAGGTGCACCATCAACCTCGTCTAAGGGAAAAGGAGTATTGGAAGGTACCTTACTTTTAGATGGAAAATATATTAAATTTTTATTTGATTCTGGTGCTTCTTTGAGTTTTATTTCTTTGGAATATTTAGAGAAGTTCTTTCTTACCCCTAGTACCGTAGACAATCCCATCTTTGTATCTAATCCTATAGGGGGGGGTGATCAAATTAGATAGGATCTGTAAGGATTTGAGAATCTCCTATATATCCCATAGTTTTTCTTGTGACCCTTATGTATTGGATTTTAAGGGTTTTGACCTTATATTGGGGATGGATTGGCTTGATAAATATAAGGCTGTCTTAAATTGTGATGAGAGAACAGTTTCGTTGGAAACTGATCTAGGTAGGATTGCCGGAGTAATGTGTGATAACTCTGGAATACGATTGAGTAGTCTTTTACATGGAATTGAGACTTCTCAAGAGGAGGTTGAAGATATTGAAGTAGTACAGGATTTCTCAGACGTATTCGAGGAAGTTAAGTGTTTTCCTCCGCATCGAGAAATAGAGTTTCACATAGATTTGGTTCCAGGAGCAGTACCCGTAATTCAGCCTAGTAGGAGGATGGCTCCTAGGGAGAGGGAGAAACTAGTGAAGCAAACTTAAGATCTGTTGGAGAAGGGTTTGATTAGACCCAGTTTTTCTTGATAGGGTTCGGCTGCGGTATTTGTCACCAAGTCGGATGGGTCGCTAAGGTTCTGTGTAGACTATCGTGAGTTGAACAAGGTAACCATTCGAAATAAGTACCCTCTTCCTCGTATTGATGATCTTTTTGACCAGCTTCATGGAGCTTCAATCTTTTCTCAGTTGGATTTAGCATCAGGTTTCCATCAGTTAAGGATAGCTGAGGGCAGTATTCCCTTAACTGCATTTAGGGGACCTAATTGTTTCTATGAGTGGTTGGTTATTCCTTTCGGGTTAATCAACGCTCCTGGCTGCTTTGTAGATCTGATGAACCGAGTCTTTAGAGATGCTTTGAATAAGTTTGTTTTGATGTTCATCAATGATATCTTGGTTTATTCTATGTCGGAAGAAGAGCACAAGCAACACTTGAAAATAGTCTTGGAAATTCTAAGAAGGCATGTTCTAAAGGCGAAATTCTCTAAGTGTCATTTTTGGAAATCAAAAGTAAAATTTTTGGGGCACATTGTTTCTGGTGAGAGAATCTCTGTTGATCCAGCTAAAGTTGAGACTATTTTGGAGTGGAAGCAGCCTCGGACACCAACAGAAGTTCGCAGTTTTCTGGGATTGGCCGGTTACTACAGGAAGTTTATTAGGGATTATTCCAAGATCTCTTCACACCTAACAAGTTTGAGGTTTATACTGATGCATGTATTGTTGGATTGGGAGCTGTGCTAATGCAAAATGGTAGGGTAATTGCGTATGCGAGTCGACAATTGAAGCCACATGAGAGAAACTACGCTACGCACGATCTAGAGTTGTTGGCCATTGTTTTTGCTTTAAAGGTCTAGAGGCACTATCTTTTAGGAGAAAAGTTCGAGCCATTTACAGATCACAAACTATTGAAATATCTTTTCTCTAAAAAAGATCTCAATCTAAGACAGCAGCGATGGGTCGAGTTCTTGGCATCGTATGATTTGGATATTCTGTATACCTCGGGAAAAGCGAACGTTGTCGCAGACGCTCTTAGCAGAAATGCAGTTCTATCTCTTTTGTAAGTGGTTCCATCTCTTCTGGAAAGGATTTCGAGCAAGCAATAATCTGATAGTAAATTAAGAAGAATCATGAGGAGAGTTAAGAAGGGTCAGTGTTCCAGCTTTAAGATTGATGACCAAGGGACACTGAGGATCAACAGAAGGATCTGTGTTCCGAATTTCAAAGAATTAAAGCAAGAGGTCTTATCTGAAAGTCATCGCTCCAGATTAAATATCCATCCAGGAATCTCAAAGATTTATAAGGATATGAGAAGGATTTTCTGATGGCCGGGTATGAAGAAGGATGTAGCTAGATTCATGAATAGTTGTGCTATTTGCCAGCAAGTTAAAGGAGATCAGCTGAAGTCAGCCGGTTTATTGCAACCTTTGGAGATCCCGATGTGGAAGAGGGAGATGATTTCGATGGATTTCATCAACGGATTGCCTAGAACCAAGAAGGGAAATGAAGGAATATGGGTGATTGTTGATTGTCTAACCAAAAGCGCTGATTTTATACCAGTTAAGGCAACCCGTACTGCAGCTTCTCTGGCAGAAATTTTCTTGAGAGAGATAGTCAGATTGCATGGTGTTCCAGTTAGTATTGTAAGTGATCGATATCCTATCTTCACCAACAAATTCTGGGAGGCTTTGCAATCAGCTATGGGAACAAGTTTGAGAGAGAGTACAACATATCATCCCCAGACAGATAGGCAGACGGAGAGGCAAAATCGAATTCGAGAAGATATGTCGAGAGCCTGTGTATAGGATTTTGGTGGATCGTGGGAAGACCATCCACATCTTGTGGAATTCTCTTATAATAACAGTTACCAAGCAAGTATTAAGATGGCTCCCTATGAAGCTCTGTATGGAAGACCGTGTAGATCCCCATCCTGTTGGATGGAGTCGAAAGACCGTCTTATGCTTGGACCAGATCTGATCCGTGAAGCATCATCTAAAGTTAAGCTTATCAAGAAAAGGATGAGAGCTGCTCAGGACCGTCAAAAGAAATATGCAGACAAAAGACGAAGACAATTGGAGTTCGAGATTGGTGATTTTTTCTTTGTCAAAGTTTCCCCTATTAAAGGAGAAGTAAGATTTGGAAAGACAGGGAAACTCGCTCCAAGATATATTGGTCCGTTCCGAGTGCTCGAGAGGACTGGTGCCATAGAATACAAGATTGAATTGCTGGTCCGGATGGCTGGAATTCACAATGTTTTCCACGTATCTCATCTATGGAAATATGTGCACGATCCATCTTTTATTGTGGAACCAGCTGTGCAGGAAGACTTAGAGGTTGAGCCGGACTTATCTGTTGTCAGACATCCTTTTCGAATTGTTGATCAAGACGAGAGGCAACTCAGAAGCAAGATAGTGAAGCTTGTTAAAGTCCAGTGGAGTGAGGATTCCAGAGATTGTTCCTGGGAGACACTAGATAGTTTTAGGAAGGCTTATACGGATATGTGTCCGGATAGCTAATGATGTTTGTATTGGATGCATTGTTGTTTGGATGCTTTGTTTGATTGGTTGCTTATGTATGGATGATATGTATGCTTGAATTGTTGAAATGAAATGAAATTTTTTGGATTATCCTTTGTTTAAATTTCGGGGACGAAATTATTTTAAGGGGGGAGGAATGTGATATTCCGGAATTTCTAACCCAATTTAAATGTGATAATCTTTTTAATAAATTAATTAAGATTAATAAAATTATTTTTTTAAACAATAATAATAATTGTGTTGTAAATGTATATTGACTTTAAATGAAATTAATATACACAAATGGAAATGGATTTGTCAAAATTGTATACATATCAAATTTGATTTCTAAATTGAATTTGGAATTTTTATTGAATTTGAATTGTTAAATTGAAATTTCAAAATAGGGTTATTTATATTTTAAATTATACTTTGATTTTTAAAACTTTATTTCTATGATTTTATTTAGAATATAATTTTTTTTATATTTATTTCTTTTAAGAAGAATTGATTTATATAAATTAAAAATGTATTTTAAATTTAGAAAATTAATTAATAAAAACATTTAAAAATCCTTTTTGCATGAAGATTACAATTGTTAAAATTTAAAGCACTCTAATAACATGTGTTAAGAGGACAACATTGTGTAATGACAAATGTTAGAAAGTATTACAAGTGTCACAATTTTTAATTTATTTTCTTTAATTTTTATAAAACAAAATCATTTTTATAAAAGGGTATTTCATCTTATTCTTCTAAATTTTTCCCATTCTCATTTTATAAAGCAAGAAAAAATCACTCTTTCATTTACAAATCTAAACTTCATAAATTTCCACTCTTTCAACAAAAATTAAACAAGAATCCAAGTTTCTAATCTTCAAGCATATTACAAAAAAATCTGCAAAATCAGATTCCTGAAAAATCAAATTTCTGAAAAGAAAATTCAAAGCTCTCCCCCATCTTAAATGCTGATTGAACTAAAGTTGAAAACAAGCAAAAAATTTCATCAAGCTTTCCTTTTCTGGATCTCCAATTTTTAAGATCTGCAGTCCATTTTTCCAGAATTCCAAATTTTGGTCTCTGCTTAAAATAAATTCAGGTGAGTAAATTTTTATTAAGAAAATTTAAGTAGATAAATTTGTGCATGTGAATTTCTGTGATGTTGGATGTCATGCATGTATATATATATAGGAGTAATCTTTATGTATATTTAGTATTAAACTGTGCATGTTTGAAAACTGTCTGATTTCCTCTCTATTTTCAAATTTCAAAGTAGAAACTAAAACAAAGGTTCAAAATTTACGTAACAAATCACTGTTAGACTTGAGTTACAAACACAACATGTTTATTTAATCACCAATTAAAGTTTAAACCTTTATTCAAATAAAATTGGTTTGAATGTCTTCTGAATCAGGATGATACAGTGAATTTTTCTAATAACATGATAAAATCAAGTATTGAAATTTGTTGATTCAATTTTACATCTTGAATCAACTTTGTAAAACATGATTTTTAAGGTAAAAATCAAGATTTTTAAATTGGATTAGGGGCAGTATTTGGATGATGACCGGAAATTGGTTTCTGGGCAAAATCTGGCGACTGGGTAGGTTCTAGAGGTTGAGCTTTGGGTCGGATTTGTAATGGTGATGGGTGAATCTGTGAAAAATAGTAGGAAAGGTAATCAATCATCAGGGAATTAGGGTTTTACTCTATGTTTGGTTGCGTTCGAAAATTTCGTGACTGGAAATTCTGTGGTGGATCGAGTTGCGAGTGTTTTTGGGGATAGCTGCGTGGAGGCCTTGCGGTGATGTGGCCGAAGTTGCGTAGCGAACGATGGTCGAGTTTGATGGTTTCGGTGGATATTCTGATGAAGGGGTTGTTGTAGGGATGGTGCAAACTATTTCGTTTTTGATTGGAGTCGCGTGATGGCAGATCAACGGTGGGAGTCGCATCTGTGGTCGACGTGGAGTTCGCGCGCGGTGTCGCTGGTGGCGACGGCGGTGTTGGCGCGACGTACACGTGCACCGTGTTAGTGTTTGTGTCAGTGAGGGTTGGTGATGTGGTGACTCGAAGCGATGATCGAGTAAAAGAGGGGACTGGCTCGCGTTTGGCTCGGGGTAGCGCTGTTGATTGGTGCGTGCCTGGTTCATGTATGTTTTGCTTGTTCCAAATTTCAATGTAATTTAAGTTTACTTTGCTGAAAGAAGAAAGAAAGGAAGAAGGAGGGATTGAACCCGAGTTGTTCAAGAGTGGGTCGGTCGTACCCGATTCAAGTGTCATTTTAAAAAGTTTTCAAATTTGTTTTAAGTTTTAAAATTTAAATTTATTTAAATTGCTGTGTGAAAATGTTAAACTATTTAATTTAGAGTATTTTATACTTTGATAATTAAATTTTGAGATAATTTTATATTTATTTAAATTTAACTTTTAAAAAGTAATTAGTTTAAATAAATTGGAGATGCTTTAAATACAGGAAAATAGGCACAAGGAAGAAGTTGCAAAAAAATTTAGTTTCAGGGACAGCAAGTTTGATTTTTAGCCTGAAGGACATGTTTTAGTGTAGACTGAAAATGATAGGTGTAACTATCATTCTGTGATTTACACTAAAAAGTGTCCTTCAGCCAAACTTCTTGTCCCTAAAACTAATTTTTTCTCCAACTTTTTCCTTGAGCCTAAAAACCCCTTTTAAATTTATAATAATTTTAAGTAATTAATGCAATTGATTTGTTTTAAAAGTTAATTAAGATTTCATGGTTAAAGTTTACTTTAATTAATAAAGTAATTAAAGTGAAATTCATTAAAAATTTTGAATTAATTAATGTATAAAGATTAAATTATAAATTAGTTATGGTTTAATTTAATTGATAATTAAGAATTAAATTAAATTATGGATAATTAATTAAATAATTATAGATTAATTAATACGTGATTAGTAATTAATTAATTAAGTGATTAACGATTAATTAATTAATAGTTAAGAATTATTTAATTTAGGTTAATTAATTAAGTAATTAAACATTAATTAATTTATAATTAATAGTTAATTAATTAGTGGTTAAGACTTAATTATTTAAATGATTAAGGTTAGTTAATTATAATTAATTAAGTAATCAAGATAAATTAATTAAGTAATTGATTAAGATTAATTAATTGTAAATTAAGGGTTAATTAATAATCAATTAAGGAATGATTAATTTTTAATGAAGTTTTATTAATGAATAATTGGAGTTATTAATTAATAATTAATGGATTATTAATTAATTAAATATTAATTAATTGATAATGAGGATAATTAAGAAGTGATTAATTAATTAAATGATTGTGATTAATTAATGATTGGTTAAGCAAGGTAAAGTGGTTAATTCTTAAGTAATTAATTTAATTTGAATTAATTAAATTAATTATAATATGAATTAGAGATATGCTTGCTTATGGATGATTGTTTTGAATTGAATATCTGGATTTGGTTGATATCTGTTGGATGGTAGTCTGAGATATTTTGTGATAAGATATTGTATATATCTGTGATAGATGTTTGTTATTATCTGTGGATAATACTGTGTGGATTCAATGTTTAAATTGAATTGAATTGTTTAAATCTTTAAACAACTTGGCCTTTAAGACACGTTTGGATCTCGATGAGACCGGGATCGGGAATCAAATTTGATTTTCCGAAAACCACATCGATCCAAGTTGAACGTTAGGTCGTGACATCTCAAAGTGAAGATCGAGATGGAGTTTTAGAGTGCAAGGGTTATTGTCGTAAACTCTGAGGGTGATTCCAAAATGAGTGTAACGAAATAGTGTCTTCGGTTTCGTTCGAACCCGGAATGAACTTGTATGGATTGAATGTTTTCAGCACATCGTCAGGTGGACGATGAGCATTTTAAGAAATGTGTCCTATAAAGGTAATCGTAGCCTCAAGCCTCATCAACCGGGAATGGCTAAAACATGGGAGGTGCAGCAAGGCTAAGTGGGTCATGCCCAAGTAGGACGAGATTTTCCCCTGTCTAGAAGTCCCTTATTATTTCAGCTATATGGGCGGTTGTTGGCTGATGTGCACGTAAATGTGCATATTTTTACCATCATATTTATTCTTTTTAAAATAAATAAATGATCATATTGGGTATTTTAACTTGTTTAAACCAAAATTCATATTATTTGAAATTGTCACATATTCATCTTCATCTAGGGGCAAAATGGTCATTTTTGTGCATATATTAATTTGAGAAAATTTAATTTGAAATTTTTATATTATTTTGTAGGAAATTACACTCAATTACAAGTGGGTTCATGAAGGAATATGCATGCACAAATGAAAACAAAGGAATGAAGATGGAAATAATTCAAAGTGCAGAACATGGAGGACCCCACCTACCCACCTACCTTAATGTACAAATTAAATGCTAATGCACATGCTTATGGATTTAATGGCTTCATGTACATTTAAGTGGGGATTAAAACATGCTAATGATAACTTGGCCTCCACACTTTCTTATGGGCATTTTGGGCATTCCCCAAAAATAGGAATTAGGGTTTTAAACTTGTATATATACCCCTTATGTTTCATGTAGCATCCATCTCTTAATCTCTTCACTTAGTCTCTCTTAGGCCTCCTTCTCTTTAGTTTAGTTTAGATCAAATAAAAGAAAGCTCTCTTTCTCTTTTCATGGCTACTTAGCCATTTTTATTTTATGTAATTTTCTTTTCTTTTATGCAATGTTAATTAGTGTTTCTTTTTAATAACATGTTCATTTCATTTTATGCAAGTAGTGTAGATTTTTCTTTATGCAATTAGATTAGTTTTCTTTCTCTTAGCTTTCATTTTCTTTTCTTTTTGTTCAATGTTGCATGCTACATTTGTTCATATGATAACAAAAATGAGAGCTTAACCCCTTCAATTTAGGGGTAATGAAGCCTCTAATCATGTAGCTTCAACATTTTGATGTTTTATACTCTCTTTTTGTGCTTTAATGAGAATGTATGAAGTGGTTTAATGATGTTGTTTAGCTTTGAATTTGATAGTCTATGTTGTTCATAACAAATAGGCTATGCTTAAACAAACAAAACACAAATTGCCTCTTCATCTAAATATGATTATGGCAAAGAAGTGCTTGTTGAAAATCAAATTTGATGGTCTATATTTCTAATTAATAGTTAATAGGCCATACTTAAAATAGATTTCATTCTCAACTTTGTTGTCATTTTCATGAGAGTTGTTAAGTGATTTAAAGGTTGTGTTATAATTTGATGGCTTATGTTGAGCTAATTAATAGCACAAATGAGTCATACTTAAGATAAACACATCATTTAAATTCACTTATGACCCAAAAAAGAGAGATCATAATTTCATAATTGTTGAACTATATGATCTCGAGAGTGGAATTATCTCTAAATTGTCATTTAACTCTCATATTTTTATCACTTTCTTTTTGACATTTTTCTCATTTTCTAGCTAATCACACCCTTCAACTTTGGTTTAATTTGATTGAATAGAATTTTAAAATCATCAATTCCCTGCGGATCGACCCGTATTCGCCGCGTGCTACATTCGTACACCGTGCGCTTGCGGTTATTTTTAATTCAAATTCGTTCGACGGTTTTCTAAACCGATAGAATTTCCGTCGACGATCATTGGCCACAACTGCAGGATTGTCTTGTTCGGAGCTGTCTAGTAAGAGATGGTTCTGGCCTTGTGTTGTAGGGGATCGAGAGTGGTCCTCGGTACAGTGATCTAGGCCTCGTAATATGACGGACGGTACCCAGTAGCCCTGCCATTGATGGAAACCCATTTTCCCTACGAGACCCTACGGTTTTGATTGTATCACCCACTTTTGTGGCTAGTAGCTGGAATTTAATCATGTAACAATTTCGGCTATTTTCTATTTGCTTGAAAACCCTAGACCCTATTATAATATCACTGGATTTCCTATCAAATGTTTTGGTTAGCGTAAGGTAAAAACTTACCCATATTTATGTGTGGTGAGTCTTACGTGATACCTTTTGTTTTCAAAATGATTTTAAAGTTAAACAACTTTAACTTGTTTACTCACACCAGACCCATGTCTGACCCGAAGTTTATTTTATTTTTCATAAACTCTTGGGTACTCAAATTTTTATAAGTAGCCAAGTGATTAGGTTGGGATTGGCAAATGTTTTGGAAGCTGGATCTGGAGTCCAGACGTAACTATCTATCTCTATCCGCTGTAGTGACTTTTGGTGTTGTGTTTTTGGGTTGTATGGATTGGAAAACTCTTATAAATGTCAGATGTAATGAAGTTGTATTATTTTGTGTACTCTGATATGTTAAACTATGTAATGGATATGTGTAATATTATATTTTGTTCCGTTTCCGCTGTGAGATTCTAATGATTGTTGTTCTTTCTTTCTATCTTTTCTATTTCTATCTCTTTCTTTTCTTATTGATGATACGTCTTTCTATGGTATGAAAGACGGGTCGTCACAATTGGTATCAGAGCATAGGTTGAGAAACACCTAGGCTTTGGAATAGTATCTATCCTGAGAGTGCGTATTTGTTATTTTCTTATATAACTATATCCCTATCTAAATTGGTTGGGTTGCTTGTCCAGGTAGCCAGAATGAGTTCAAGAGGTAGAAGGGGAAGGGCTGTAGAAAGTACATCAACTAGTAATAGGAGAGAACAGACTGATAATGAAGCTGGTAATCCAGTACCGTCTCCAGTCAGTTTTGTTGCGTTTGCAAGGACTTCGTTAATCTTGGAGGAAGACCATTTCAAGGGTCAGAAACTATAATAGAGGTCCAAGAATGGCTTCGTTCGCGTGAGAAAATCTTTAAGAGCACGAAATTATCAGATGAGCAGAAGAGGATAATGGCTTCGTGGCAATTACAAGGTGGTGCTGCAGCCCGATGGGATGTAGTGACAGCGAATGTCTCGGAGGACGATATGTCTTGGAAAGATTTTAAGGAGTTGTTTGAGGAGAAGTTCAAACCTACAGCAGGGAGAACTCGTCTTTATCAGGATTTTCTGAATCTAAAGCAAGGAAACAAAACTATAGCTGAGTACGAGACTAAATTCAACGAGTTATCTTGCTATGGCCCAGGTCTTATAGACACTCCTCTTAAAAAGAACGACATGTTTGTACAAGGATTGGGGCCAGAGTATCATGAAAGGATGACAGCACACTTTAAAGGGTCTTTTGGGGAGCTAATTGGTACGACATTAAGATATGAGGACTTGATGAATAAGATCAGTGGCACGAGTTGCTGCATCAGGAGGAAATTCTTCTAAACCTAATAAGAGAAAATTCAATCCTAATTGGAAGAGGCAAAATAAGAAGAAATCTAGAAACAACAATGGACCATGAAAATGCTATATTTGTCAGCAAGAAGATCACCTGGCGAATAAGTGTCCCAGAAAAGGGTCTCGACAGCAGCAACAGCATTATAGTGGACCAGGTTCAGCTTTAGTTCAGAAGTCTCTTTGCTTCAACTGCCATCAACCGGGACGTATGATTAAAGATTTCCCGCTCCTTCATAAAGTCCAGCAGAATAAAGTATTTTCTTTAGAAGGTGTACCATCATCCTCGTCTAAGGGAAAAGGAGTATTGGAAGGTACCTTACTTTTAGATGGCAAATATATTAAAGTTTTGTTTGATTCTGGTGCTTCTTTGAGTTTTATTTCTTTGGAATCTGTAGAGAAGTTCTTTCTTACCCTAGTACCGTAGACAATCCCATCTTTGTATCTAATCCTATAGGAGGGGTAACCAAATTAGATAGGATCTGTAAGGATTTAAGAGTCTTCTATCTATCCCATGGTTTTTCTTGTGACCCTTATGTATTGGATTTTAAGGGTTTTGACCTTATATTGGGGATGGATTGGCTTGATAAATATAAGGCTGTCTTAAATTGTGATGAGAGAATAGTTTCGTTGGAAATTGATCTGGGTAGGATTGCCAGAGTAATGTGTGATAACTCTGGAATACATTTGAGTAGTCTTTTACACGGAGTTGAGACTTCTCAAAAGGAGATTGAAGAAATTGAAGTAGTCCAGGATTTCTCAGATGTATTCGAGGAAGTTAAGTGTTTGCCTCCCATGAAATAGAGTTTCGCATAGTTTTGGTTCCAGGAGCAGTGCCCGTAATTCAGCCTAGTAGGAGGATGGCTCCTAGGGAGAGGGAGGAACTAGTGAAGCAAACTCAAGATCTGTTGGAGAAGGGTTTGATTAGACCCGGATTTTCTTGTCGGGGTTCGGCTGCGGTATTTGTCACCAAGTCGGATGGGTCGCTAAGGTTCAGTGTAGACTATCATGAGTTGAACAAGGTAACCATTCGAAATAAGTATCCTCTTCCTCGTATTGATGATCTTTTCGACCAGCTTCATGGAGCTTCAGTCTTTTCTCAGTTGGATTTAGCATCAGGTTTCCATCAGTTAAGGATAGCTGAGGACAATATTCCCTTAGCTGCATTTAGGAGACCTAATTGTTTCTATGAGTGGTTGGTTATGCCTTTCGGGTTAACCAACGCTCCTGCCTACTTTGTAGATCTGATGAACCGAGTCTTTAGAGATGTTTTGAATAAGTTTGTTTTGGTGTTCATCGATGATATCTTGGTTTACTCTAAGTCAGAAGAAGAGCACAAGCAGCACTTGAAAATAGTCTTGGAAACTCTGAGAAGGCATGTTCTGAAGACGAAATTCTCTAAGTGTCATTTTTGGAAATCAGAAGTAAAATTTTTTGGGGCACATTGTTTCTGGTGAGGGAATCTCTATAAATCCAGCTAAAGTTGAGACTATTCTGGAGTGGAAGCATCCTCGGACACGAACAGAAGTTCACAGTTTTCTACGATTGGCCGGTTACTGCAGGAAGTTTATTAGGGATTATTCCAAGATCTCTTCACACCTAACAAAGCTGACAAGGAAGGGAACTAAATTCAAGTGGACACCTTAACGTGAGGAGGCTTTTCGGAATCTAAAGGCAAGGTTGACAAGTGCTCCTGTGTTGGCTATTCCAGATGGGAAGAGCAAGTTTGAGGCTAATACTGATGCCTGTATTGTTGGATTGCGAGCTGTGCTAATGCAAAATGGTAAGGTAATTGCGTATGCGAGTCGACAATTGAAGCCACATGAGAGAAACTACGCTACGCACGATCTAGAGCTGTTGGCCATTGTTTTTGCTTTAAAGCTCTGGAGGCACTATCTTTTGGAGAAAAGTTCGAGCTATTCACGGATAACAAACCGTTGAAATATCTTTTCTCTCAAAAAGATCTTAATCTAAGACAACAATGATGGGTCGAGTTCTTGGCATCGTATGATTTGGATATTCTGTATACCTCGGGAAAAGCGAACGTTGTGGCATACGCTCTTAGCAGAAATGCAGTTCTATCTCTTTTGAAAGCGGTTCCATCTCTTCTGGAAAGGATTTCGAGCAAGCAAGAAAATGATAGTAAATTAAGAAGAATCATCATGAGAGTTAAGAAGGGTCAGTATTCCAGCATTAAGATTGATGACCAAGGGACACTGACGATCAACGAAAGGATCTGTGTTCCGAATTTCAAGGAATTGAAGCAAGAGGTCTTATCTGAAAGTCATCGCTCCAGATTAAATATCCATCCTGGAATCTCAAAGATGTATAAGGATATGAGAAGGATTTTTTGGTGGCCGGGTATGAAGAACGATGTAGCTAGATTCGTGAATAGTTGTGCTATCTGCCAGCAAGTTAAAGGAGATCAGCTGAAGTCAGCCGATTTATTGCAACCTTTGGAGATCCCGATGTGGAAGTGGGAGATGATTTCGATGGATTTCATCGACGGATTGCCAAGAACCAAGAAGGGAAATGAAGGAACATGGATGATTGTTGATCGATTAACCAAAAGCGCTCATTTTATACCTGTTAAGGCAACCTGTACTGCAGCTTCTCTGGCAGAAATTTTCTTGAAAGAGATAGTCAGATTGCATGGTGTTCCTGTTAGTATTGTAAGTGATCGAGATCCTATCTTCACCAGCAAATTATGGGAGGCTTCGCAATCAGCTATGGGAACAAATTTGAGATTGAGTACAACATATCATCCCCAGACAGATGGGCAGACGGAGAGGCTAAATCGAATTGTAGAAGATATGCTGAGAACCTGTGTATTGGATTTTGGTGGATCGTGGGAAGACCAACTACATCTTGCGGAATTCTCTTATAATAACAGTTACCAAGAAAGTATTAAGATGGCTCCCTATGAAGCTCTGTATGGAAGACCGTGTAGATCCCCTGCCTATTGGATAGAGTCGAAAGACCGTCTTGTGCTTGGACCAGATCTGATCCGTGAAGCATCTGCTAAAGTTGAGCTTATCAAGAAAAGGATGAGAGTTTCTTAGGACCGTCAAAAGAAATATGCAGATAAAAGACGAAGGCAAGTGGAGTTCGAGATTGGTGATTTTGTCTTTGTCAAAGTTTCCCCTATTAAAGGAGTAGTAAGATTTGGGAAGACAGGGAAACTCGCTCCGAGATATATTGGTCCGTTCCGAGTGCTCGAGAGGATTGGTGCCGTAGCATACAGGATTGAATTGCTAGTCCGGATGGCTGGAATTCACAATGTTTTCCACGTATCTCATCTACGGAAATATGTGCATGATCCATCTTTTATTGTGGAACCAGCTGTGCAGGAAGACTTAGAGGTTGAGCCAGACTTATCATTTGTCAGACATCCTGTTCGAATTGTTGATCAAGAGGAGAGGAAACTCAGAAGCAAGATAGTGAAGCTTGTTAAAGTCCAGTGGAGTGAGGATTCCAGAGATTGTACCTAGGAGACTCTTGATAGTTTTAGGAAGGCCTATCCAGATATGTGTCCGGATGGCTAATGATGTTTGTATTGGATGCATTGTTGTTTGGATGTTTTGTTTGATTGGTTGCTTATGTATGGATGATATGTATGATTGAATTGTTGAAATGAAATGAATTTTTTTGGATTATCCTTTGTTTAAATTTCGGGGACGAAATTCTTTTACGGGGGAGGAATGTGATATTCCGGAATTTCTAACCCAATTTAAATGTGATAATTTTTTTAATAAATTAATTAAGATTAATAAAATTGTTATTTTAAACAATAATAATAATTGTGTTGTAAATGTATATTGACTTTAAATGAAATTAATATATACAAATGGAAATGAATTTGTTAAAATTGTATACATATCAAATTTGATTTCTAAATTGAATTTGAAATTTTTATTGGATTTTAATTGTTAAATTGAAATTTCAAAATAGGGTTATTTATATTTTAAATTATACTTTGATTTTTAAAACATTATTTCTTTGATTTTATTTAGAATATTTTTTTTTTCTTTTAAGAAGAATTGATTTATATAAATTAAAAATGTATTTTAAATTTAGAAAATTAATTAATAAAAACATTTAAAAATCCTTTTTGCATGAAGATTACATTTGTTAAAATTTAAAGCACTCTAATAACATGTGTAAAGAGGATAACATTGTGTAATTACAAATGTTAGTAAGTATTACAAGTGTCACAATTTTTAATTTATTTTCTTTAATTTTTATAAAACAAAATTATTTCTATAAAAGGGTATTTCATCTTCTTCCTCTAAATTTTTCCCATTCTCATTTTCTAAAGCAAGAAAAAAATCACTCTTTCATTTACAAATCTAAAGTTCATTAATTTCCACTCTTTCAACAAAAATTAAACAAGAATCCAAGTTTCTAATCTTCAAGCATATTACAAAAAAAAAATCTGCAAAATCAGGTTCCTGAAAAATCAAATTTCTGAAAGGAAAATTCAAAGCTCTTTCCCATCTTAAGTGCTGATTGTATTAAAGTTGAAAACAAGCAAACAATTTCATCAAGCTTTCCTTCTCTGGATCTCCAAGTTTTAAGATCTGTAGTCAATTTTTCCAGAATTCAAAATTTTGGTCTCTGCTTAAAATAATTCAGGCGAGTAAATTTTTATTAAGAAAATTTAAGTAAATAAATTTGCGCATGTGAATTTCTGTGATGTTGGATATCATGCATGTATATATATATGAGTAATCTTTATGTATATTTAGTATTAAACTGTGCATGTTTGAAAACTGTCGGATTTCCTCTCTGTTTTCAAATTTCAAAGTAGAAACTAAAACAAAAAAAATTCAAAATTTCCATAACAAATAACTTTTAGACTTGAGCTACGAACACAACAAGTTTATTTAATCACCTATTAAAGTTTAAACCTTTATTCAAATAAAATTGGTTTGAATGTCTTCTGAATCAGGATGATACAGTAAATTTTTTTAATAACATGATAAAATCAAGTATTGGAATTTGTTGATTCAATTTTACATCTTGAATCAAATTTGTAAAACATGATTTTTAAGGTAAAAATCAGGATTTTTAAATTGGATTTGAGGCAGTATTTTGATGATGATCGAAAATTGGTTTCTAGGCAAAATCTGGCGACTGGGTAGGTTCTAGTGGTTGAGGTTTGGGTCGGGGTTGTAATGGTGATGGGTGAATCTGTGAAAAATAGTAGGAAAGGTAATCAATCATCAGGGAATTAGAAATTGAGGGAATTAGGATTTTACTCTATGTTCGGTTGCGTTCGAAATTTTCGTGACTAGAAATTCCGTGGTGGATTGAGTTGCGAGTGTTTTTGGGGATAGCTGCGTGGAGGCCTTGCGGTGATGTGGCCGAAGTTGCGTAGCGAACGATGGTCGAGGTTGATGGTTTCGGTGGATATTCTGATGAAGGGGTTGTTCTAGAGATGGTGCAAACTATTTCGTTTTTGAGTGGAGTCGCGTGATGGCTGATCAACGGTGGGAGTCGCATCTGTGGTCGACGTGGAGTTTGCACACGGTGTCGCTGGTGGCGGCGGCGGTGTTGGCGCAACGTACACATGCACCATGTCAGTGTTTGTGTCAGTGAGGGCTGGTGACGTGGTGACTCGAAGCAACGATCGAGTAGAAGAGGGGACTGGCTCGCGTTTGGCTCGAGGTAGCGCTGTTGATTGGTGCGTGCCTGGTTCGTGTATGTTTTGCTTCTTCCAGATCTCAATGTAATTTAAGTTTACTTTGCTGAAAGAAGAAAGAAAGGAAGGAGGGATTGAACCCGAGTTGTTCAAGAGTGGGTCGATCGTACCCAATGCAAGCGTCGTTTTAAAAAGTTTTCAAAATTATTTTAAATTTTAAAATTTAAATTTATTTAAATTGCTTTGTGAAAATGTTAAACTATTTAATTTAAAGTATTTTATACTTTGATAATTAAATTTTAAGATAATTTTATATTTATTTAAATTTAACTTTTAAAAAGTAATTAGTTTAAACAAATTGGAAATGTTTTAAATATATAATAATTTTAAGTAATTAATGTAATTAATTTGTTTTGAAAGTTAATTAAGATTTTATGGTTAAAGTTTACTTTAATTAATAAAGTATTTAAAGTGAAATTTATTAAAAATTTTGATTTAATTAATGTATAAAGATTAAATTATTAATTAGTTATGGTTTAATTTAATTGATAATTAAGAATTAAATTAAATTACAGAAAATTAATTAAATAATTATAGATTAATTAATAAGTGATTAGTAATTAGTTAATTAAGTGATTAATGATTAATTAATTAATAGTTAAGAATTATTTAATTTAGGTTAATTAATTAAGTAATTAAACATTAATTAATTTATAATTAATAGTTAATTAATTAGTGGTTAAGACTTAATTAATTAAATGATTAAGGTTAGTTAATTATAATTAATTAAGTAATCAAGATAAATTAATTAAGTAATTAATTAAGATTATTTAATTGTAAATTAATGGTTAATTAATAATCAATTAAGGAATGATTAATTTCTAATCAAGTTTTAATAATGAATAATTGGAGTTATTAATTAAAAATTAAAGGATTATTAATTAATTAAAGATTAATTAATTGATAATGAGGATAATTAAGAAGTGATTAATTAATTAAATGATTGTGATTAATTAATTAATGATTGGTTAAGAAAGGTAAGGTGATTAATTCTTAAGTAATTAATTTAATTTGAATTAATTAAATTAATTATAATATGAATTAGAGATATGCTAGCTTATGGATGATTGTTTTGAATTGAATATCTGGATTTGGTTGATATCTGTTGGATGATAGTCTGAGGTATTCTGTAATGAGATATTGTATATTTCTATGATGGATGTTTGTCATTATCTGTAGATAATACTGTGTGGATAATATGGTATATTTCAATGTTAAACGTTAGGTCGTGACATCTCAAAATGAAGATCGAGATGGAGTTTTAAAGTGCAAGGGTTATTGTCGATAACTCTGAGGGTGATTCCAAATGAGTGTAATGAAATAATGCCTTCGATTTCGTTTGAACCCGGAACGAACTTGTATGGATTGGATGCTTTCAGCACATCGTCAGGTGGACGATGAGCATTCTAAGAAATGTGTCCTATAAAGGTAATCGTAGCCTCAAGCCTCATCAACCGGGAATGGCTAAAACAGGGGAGGTGCAGCAAGGCTTAGTGGGTCATGCCCAAGTAGGAAGAGATTTTCCCCTGTCTAGAAGTCCCTTATTATTTCGGTTGTGTAGGCGGTTGTTGGCCACAACTACGGGGTTGTCTTGTTCGGAGCTATCCAGTAAAGGATGGTTCCAACCTTGTGTTACAGGGGATCGGTAGTGGTCCTCGGTACGGTGATCTAGGCCCCGTACTGTGACGGGCGATACCACAGTATCCCTGCCATTGATGGAAACCCATTTCCCTACGAGACCCTACAGTTTTGATTGTATTACCCACTTTTGTGGCTAGTAGTTGGAATTTAATCATGTAACAATTTTGGCTATTTTCTATTTACTTGAAAACCCTAGAACCTATTATAATATCACTGGATTTCCTATCAAATGTTTTGGTTAGCGTAAGGTAAAAACTTACCCATGTTTAAGTGTGGGGAGTCTTACGTGATACCTTTTGTTTTCAAAATGATTTTAAAGTTAAACAACTTTAACTTGTTTGCTCACACCAGACCCATGTCTGACCCGGAGTTTATTTTGTTTTTCATAAACTCTTGGGTACTTAAATTTTTATGAGTAGCCAAGTGATTAGGTTGGGATTGGAAAATGTTTTGGAAGCTGGAGTTGGAGTCCAGACGTAACTATATATCTCTATTCGTTGTAGTGACTTTTACTGTTGTGTTTTTGGGTTGTATGGATTGGAAAACTCTTATAAATGTCAGATGTAATGAAGTTGTATTATTTTGTGTACTATGATATGTAAAACTATGTAATGGATGTGTGTAATATTATAATTTGTTCCATTTCCGCTATGAGATTCTGATGATTGTTGTTCTTTCTTTCTATCTTTTCTATTTCTATCTCTTTCTTTTCTTATTGATGATACGTCTTTCCATGGAATGAAAGATGGATCGTCACATATAAAGTATCAAATTGGAACAAATATTTTTTTTTGCAAAAACCCAATCACGAGATCAAGAAAAGATTTTAAAAAGAGATGATATGACAAAGAGTCGATACATTGATAATTGCTATATAGACACTTCCATAAAACATTTTATACGTCATATAGATTCATCAAAACATCTCTTAACATAAGGATATATATATATATAATGACATCAATACAACATGGAGAGAGCATCGCTTGTAAATAATTATTTAAACATTTCGACTAAATCTCATGTCATTAAGTAATTGTCACATATTTCATCCGCTTCAAATTGGTACCAAACCAAACAATCATTACTCTCCACACATATAAAACAATCAAGTAACATATATTACTATCACATAATAAAGTTTAAACCTTTCTTTCTAAAAGTGAGATTTACTCATCAAAATCCATACAAATGCAAATCAAAGCTACCGCAATCTAGCACCAACATCTGGATCCACTTTCCTTTTCAAATACTTATTTTTAATGCCTTGGGAGGTGAAATTTGGCACACCCTACACATACATGGGCTCGGCCATGGCTTTGAGGAAGGAGATCCAGTCGACTGCATATTTCGTTGTCTTTGCCACTTATCTTAACTTCTCTGGGTTCCAGTGCTTCAATGACCACATCTATCACCATATCAACAATGCTTACTCTTCCATCCTTTCCAACTAGGTCTAGCTTCGGTCCTAATTCTGAGAAGATAGGCGCCCTAGAGAACTTGGAAAACATAAAAAATTTCGTTGATGACAACATGGCAGTCATCTCTGATATGGGGGCGTGAGATACTTCTAATGGTTGATAAAAGGGCGATCAATCCGTCTAACCTAAAGAACATCAAGCTCAAGATTGACACTGAGAATAGTCCTCCTCCAAGATCTACGTCTCTCGTAACCTTGAGCATTCATATCAAGCCACCTTTGGGTTCCACCTTACCACCATCCTCTACACCGGTCTCTGGAGCTTCCCTCAAATCTTAGCTGACTCCCACTTCCTCATCATGTGACCATTTGGACAAAGATGAAGACAAGCCGCTTTTCAACTCCACCACAAAGGCAACCGCAAAAACGTGATGGCATGAGTTCTAGGAAGGGTAAAAAAAAGTTGAAGTAGGAAATCATTTTTGACCTTTTTCATGTACGCTGGCAGTTAATGTGCGAGAATGACCGCCACAACTTCATACTCGAAAATGAATGTAAATAAAAGTTATTTTCTATTCAAGTCTATCTAATTTACTTTATCACATCTTTATCTCTTTTCATATGTACTTGTAAGCTTCTATAATATATAACCATCTACAATGAGATTACTTATCTATCAAACCTACCCGTGTCTATGATTTGCGTAATGTTTTATTTATTGTAACTTCATGCACATAAATAAGTTTTCTATAATTACCTAATGTTATTCCATTACTCAATTTCCTTTATTATCGGTTAAATGTATGTTGTTTAATTAAATGAAGATGTGCCTTACCGATTAAGTTTTCTTATTAGGGGTCGAAATGCCCCACTTGGTTGTAAACATATTTGCGTTCTATCAATGCAGTAGAGTGCAGCTTATCTTCTCATGTTGTCATGAGCATCAATATAACTTAGTAGTGCAGCTGCAAAAAATTCCAACTATACATATATTCCTATCAATTGGAATTAGTGTTCCTGATACCCATCTCCATGCATCTAATAATGTCTAAGCCTACCTCTTGGGATTGTTTAAAGATGTAACGTTCAAGGTTAAATTATCCGATCACACATTGTCGAATATACTCCAACATCCAATCATTGACCAAAGGAGTTCGTTTCTAGGTTCCAAGACATCCGGTTATCAAAATAAAAATTGTTTGATTGTGCCATTTCTTTTGCAACGTAAAGTTATAATTTAAGAATATGGTTCTGTTGATTCAAAAAGCTAATTTTATTTATGAACAAATGGCAGTTATCTTCTTATTACATAAAATCTTCATGAATTGGATGCCTTATTCACAATAAGAAACCAAATGAAATAGTGCCGCAAATAATCGTTATTCCATGCCTATGGAATTAGGATGCCATCTATTGTTGACAGCATGAAAGTAATGTCTCCAAGCTTCTGTTCTGTCACATAAGGACCTTCCCAGTTTGGACTAAATCACCTTGTACGAAAAAAATACTCATTTTAAAATGGGAGCACTTATCTAAAAGGTAAGAGTTTTGACCATGGTATTTAGTTATCTTGCTATTCTTCGTCGGTGAGTAGCTACCCTTAGATCGGCATTTTTTCACTTTTCTTCAACCAATCAAGGGCCTTAAGCAAGAGTTCTTCATTTATTTTGGGATCATAATGTAATCTTCTATAAGAATAAAGTTTGGCTTCAATCCATATCATGGCCCCAGTTTTGTAACCAAAGCAAATGGAGTATGACAATTGTTGAATTTTGGGTTGTTTGATAAGCCCATAATGCAAGTGGTGACTCATTCACCAGTTTCTCTTCGCTCTCTTCGGCCTCTTCTTGATGATGGACTTGATGATTTTATTCACCATCTCCACCTATCCATTTTCATGTAGATGTGCTATCACCACAAAGCTCTTCTCAACTAGATATGAATTACAGAATTATTGAAAATTTTCACTTTTGAATTGAGTTCCTTTATTAATGATTGTCTCCTATGGGACTCTAGATATATATAAAATACTATCACCACAAAAACTTTCTCTAAAATAGTCATCGTAAGCGGTTCTTCTTCTGTCCATTTTGTGAGGTAGCCCAAAGCTACCGTTGCATATTTTGGTTGCCTCTTCACATTGGCGGCACTCAAAGATATGTGTTCTCCAAAACACAAAAGACCATGTGACACCTCCACCTCTAGGCATACCGAAAATCGGACATGACTAGAAGCACGGGTGGTCGGGTGAAATAAAAACCTATAACATAGCATAGAGGCTTAGATAACAGCATAAAATGATTAAAACATTACAATGGAAGAAAACTTTCAGTAATTATAAATTAATAGCAAAACAGCGTCATTAAAAACAACATTATCTCAAATTTATTTCTAAAACCAAAAGTACCAAGTGGTCTCCACTAAAACATAAACCACAACAAAGTTCACAATATAGGAATGGGTCATTCATAAAGTCTGGTGAATGAGAAATAAGATGAAGCAGAAAGAATAAAATAGTTTTATTCCAGGTCTTCCCCGGATATCGTAGAGGGTGAACAATATAATGAAGTGAATCCTTCTTAGATACAGTTCCTAAGAAGCCAAAGTGCATGGTCACTCTAGGAAAGTCAACCATGCAGTAATACTAAATGTCAATCGGCCTATCGGACCTGCTATCCTTACATATCCACGTGTTACAGCATGAAAGTCGTGCCTTCACCAATGCATTGTGACTAAATGCCTCTTATGTCTGACTAGAGCTGATTCAAACAACCTAGCAGGACCCCGAATTTGCACTCTGGCTTTGCCAAACTGGACTCCTATCCTCCTGTCTCCTTGGTCACCAACATGGACTTGCCCCTATCCAAAGTTCTGGTGCTTCAAAAGAGCACCCGCAGTTGGGTCGGCTGCGCAAAATCCTCTAACGATCTGCCAAAGAAGCCTACTTCGGAGAAAACATGTCATGTTATATCCACGTCGATCTGCCTAAAGAAGCCTATGATTGCAGATATTATCTGTCCTACATATTAGCAATCTATAAAAGGTAACAAACATCCTTGCGAACCTTCTTGCCTGCACTTAGTACGTACAGCCAAAACTATATTTTGTCTTAACTGCATGAAACACCTATCCAGGCCTTTACACGGTTTACCAACCAAATCTCTTCCAAATTAATTAATTTTACCATTACAGTTTACATATTGTTTATTTCCATTAATCTTCTTTAGGCCATTTTTACATCCGATTTGGTTATTTCACAATTTTTCTTTTTCTTACATAAATGGTGTTTCAATTCCACGTTCGTTCAATCCATATTGTTTGTCTGTAATTTTTATACCATTTTGTTATAGATTTACACTAGCCTTTGGGGTCCATTTAATTACATTTTTTTCCACCCTAATTTATGTTCTCATTTTAGAGTTTTAATCTGTACAAATTTGTATCTGATAGCCATAAACCATTTAATTACATAAAATCCCACTTTTACATTTTTTAGGCCACATATGAAACAAACAATTATGCCAATAGGTTTCCCAATTTTATTTCAAAATCATACTCAAGATTATGTAATTATATCAATCAAAACCATAGTTTCATTCAAGTAACATACGCTGAATTTATTCAACTAACATGTTCTACCAATAGAAATTGAATAACAGTCCTAACTCAGTTTAATTAAACCAATCTTATATACGCCATGAAATGTGAATAACAATTTGTTTGTTCCAAATTTGAACCCAAACATGAATTAGAATTGAGAAGTGGTAGAAGGAGAAGATACAATAATTAACATAAATTTCAATCTTATTTATGCCATAAAACGTGAATAGACAATTTATATGTCCCACGTTTTAAACCAAACAAGAATTAGATTTAAGAAGTGAAAGAAGAAGAAGAAGTTGCACTAATTTACATCTATTCTCAATTAATAACAGAAATTAATTCATATTAACGTACCAGAAAAGAACTGAAACTGAACTATTTTGTTTTTCTATTTCATATTAGTTCCCACTCACCTGGCACTTCAGCATGTATAAATTTGAAAAAGCTTTGCTTTAATCTTTCTCCCTTTGATTCTTCTAAATTCCCCAAATTGCTTGAATATATATAGATAATTTAATTTGGAAGAGATTTGTTTATTTAGTAGAGAAAAAATGAAGAATAATACATACTAATTTTACCGTAGAATTATGTCAACGACTAAATAAGAGATTAGGTTTGGGTTAGATGATTTATTTATAGTTTTTTGAGTGAATATAATCCATTAGATTATTTTAGAATTAATCTGGTTCTTTCATACACTTAATGGTTATCTAATCTAGCCTATACACATCACTCAAACAATAAAATTTAGCCATCTCATCCTATTACATCACTGGAGCGAATGGGAAGCCGCCACATGTCAGAAACAAGGCTTAAATACGTAGGAAAATCGCTGGAAACGAACTAGCTAAAAAACATCGCTCTAGATTTTGGGCGACAAGGGGACTTGATCCCTGGTCACTAAGGAAGTAAACACACGCCTTTACACTGTACCGAATGCGCTTTTAATTCCTTTTAATTATATTTCCCATAAAATATCGGGGTGTTACATTCTCCCTCCCTTAAAGCATTTCGTCCCCGAAATCTCCAAAACGGAAGAACATAATTAACAACCAGCATCGAAGAACTACATCCATCTACTCAACAATCATCCATTTCTACCATTGTCCTTATTTCTAAATAATGCAATTTATGATTTATGCAAAGTGAAAAAATGCATATGAACTTACCTAATGCGAAAAGGTGGTCAGTATACTGATTCCGTTGATCTCCAATAATGCAACTATGCTTATGCCATGCAACCAAATGTATGCAATTACTCTAGTATAATTGATAATTCTATATGTATGTTCCAATCATTCACCCAAATGCACCAGCCATATGCAACATTCATTTACACACACACACATATATATACACACACAACCATGTGCAAATGCACGAGATAACATGCATGCACATGCATATGTGTGTACCTAGTTGGCCGATTATCCTAATAAATATCTATCTAGTGCATGCAATGCATCCATTTGCAAACATTGGCATCCACTTGCAATTATTTTCATCCATCAAACATAACATGCTTTAATGACATGTTTACAACCAACCTACCATCCATATGTTTCACCTAAAGATTATCGAAAAGACCCTAACTGAGGAAAGATCAAAGAAAGGATATTTGAAGTGTACCTTCAAATAGAAAAGGATAAGTAGTTTTAATTCTATCCTCGAATTCCCATGTGCACTCCACGGGGTCATCTCCCCACTCAACCTTATCTAGACGAACTTCCTTGTTGTGTAATATCTTGATGCCATGTTCCAATATACGAGTAGATGTACAACACACAAGTGATTCACACTCTACCTCTACTTCCCTTAGCTTATCGGATTCTCCTACTAGTATGGAATCATGTAGACACTTATTCAGACGTGAAACATGGAATACATCTTGAACTACCGCCAAATTATCTGGAAGATCGATTTTGTTTGCCAGTTTTCCAATCCATGGAGTAAAAGCGAAGGGTCCTACAAATCTCGGTGCCAACTTACACACTGAGCCAAATCTCAAAACGTTTCTCAGAGGAGAAACCTTAACAAAACCATATCTCGAACCTTAAATTCCCAATCTGAATGTGTTCGATCGTATATGACTTTTGTCTATCTTGTGTAGTCTTCAACCTCTTGCGAATCAAATCCACCTTCTCGAGAGTTTCCCTCACCAAGTCTGGTCCAAGTAAGATCCTATTGGAGATATCCCACCAATAGGCTGGTGATCTACATGGTCTTCCATAGAGGGCCTTAAACAGTGCCATTTGAATGCTTGCTTGATAAATATTATTATACATGAACTCCAACAAAGATAGGTGGTCTTCCCAAAAGCCTCCGAAGTCAATGGTGCAAAATCTGAGCAAATCTTCCAAAACCCTATTTACGCGCTCAGTCTGTCCATATGTCTAAGGGAGATATGCCTACTAAGATTCAATTCTATTCCCAAGGCTTGCTGAAGACTCCTCCAAAACTCACTGGCGAACATTGGATCTTTGTCGCTCACAATGCTGGCGGGAACTCCATGAAGCATAACTTCTCCCTTACATAAAGAGTCTACAAAGAAGCTGACGTTCTATTACTTGTAATGGGTATATAAGGAGCGCTCTTTGTCAGTCTATCACAATGATCCAAATGCTCGTGTTCCCTCTTTGTGACCTTGGTAATCCATCCATGAAGTCAATAGAGACGCTCTCCTATTTCCATAAAGGAATATCCAATGGCTGCAACAGTCCTCCGAGCTTCTTCTATTCCGCCTTTCCCCTTTGGCAAGTGATTCACTTCGACACATACTTCGCCACCCTCTTCTTCATTCCGGGCTAATACAATACCCTCTTCATATTCTGGTACATCTTATCACCACCGGGGTGCGCTTTCATCCTAGAATGATGTGACTTGGGCAACACCACATCTACTAAATCCTCACTACGAAGGACACAAAGTCTACCATCTCGTCTAAGCCATCCCCTATTATCCATGGTATAGCGCCTAAGATGTGGGGATGACTCTCATCTAAGCATATCTAAAATGTCCCTTAGCTCTTCGTCCTCACCTTGCCTTGCTCAATCTACTCCATCCAAGTAGGCTGAACATCGAGGGCTACTAACAATCTCAGAGCTAAATCCAATGGTGGTCTAAATTCAAAAGTAGCAGTGTACTCCAAATGCTTCCATTCCAAAAACAGAGGACTTAAAACCACATTGCATCTACTCAACACATCTTCCACTACATTACCTTTGCTAGGGGTATAAGAAATCTCAAAGTCATAAGAAGCTAAAAGCTCCATCCATCTTCGTTGTCTCAAATTCAAGTCTTTCTGAAAGAATAGATACTTCAAAGACTTATGATCTGTGGAAAGCTCAAATCTTTCTCCTAAGAGATAGTTCCTCTAATACTTGAGAGAAAAAACTATAGCTGCCAACACAAGATCATGCGTCAGGTAGTTCTTTTCATGCGATTTCAGCTATCTACTCGCATAGCTCGCTACCCTACCCTCTTGCATCAGTACCGCCCCTAGCCTCGCACCACAAGCATCCATATAAACTGAGAAAGGCTTGGTTCCATCCGGTAATACCAATATGGGTGTGGTAATCAAAGCTCCCTTTAATCAACCAAAGGCATCCTCACAGTTGGCATCCCAAACAAGAGTTGAGTTTTTCTTGGTAAGGCGGGTAAGTGGAGTTAATATCCTAGCGAAGTCCTTAATAAACTTCCTATAGTATCCCCCAAGACCAAGTAAACTCCTTATGTCTGTGGCATTCTTTTGGGTCTGTCAATCTTATACCGCTGCCACTTTCGCCGGATCTACTTCAAGTCCATGCTCTAAAACTATGTGTACCAAAAAGCGAACACGTCCCTCCAAAAGTAGCACTTGGAGAACTTCTCCTTCAATTAGCATCCTAAGCATATCTTCCAAGTGAACAGTATGCTCCTCCTTACTTTGCGAATAAAACAAAATGTCGTCGACGAACACCACCATAAACTTGTTCGAAGATTCGTGAAATACTCAACTCATCAGATCCAAAAAATATGTTGGAGCATTAGTTAGCCCAAATGTCATGACTAACCTCTCAAATAACCCGTCCAAAGTCATAAATGTAGTCTTCTTGATGTTATCCTCCACCACACACAACTGGCGAAATCCTCTGGCCAAATTGAGCTACGAAAATACCTTAGCTCCTACAAGCTAATCGAAGATATCGTCTACACGAGGAAGAGGATAATGATTCTTCTTCGTCATCTTATTAAGCTCCCTATAATCCATGCAAAATCTGAGAGAGCCATCCGCCTTAGTGGCAAAGATGATGGGTTCACCCTACTCAAAAATGCTCCTACGCATGAAGCCCTTCTCTAAAAGCTCCCCAATCTACAACCCACAATGTTCCTTAGGAGCCATATGCCTTACTGGTAAAGCATCTGGTTTGTCATTATCGATGAGATAAATCTTAAACTCGATCTCTCTTCAAGGTGGAAGGCTAGCAACCTCCTTCAACACATCTGGAAAGTCTCTAACGAGGGGTACCGAACTTAGACTATCGGGCGATAAGTCAACAGAATAAAGGCCACTCAACATGACTGACCCTCTAGGATCACAAGATACCTCCAAGGTATGTCCACTACAAGTGCCTAACCTCACTATCTTCTTATCGCAATCAAGAACGGCACTATACATGGAAAGCCAATCCATACCAAGAATCAACCCAACTCAGAAAAGCCCAATACAAAGGCACTACAATCAAAATCAACCCCTAAAACAATTTCAAATCCCGACAAAACATGGACAAATAGGCCGATCCTCCTATGGGATTTGATACTACTACCAGGTCGGTCACCGAGAAAGCATCAAGACCACGAACTCTACAAGAGTACTAGACATAAAAGAATGCAAAGCTCTAGAATCAAATAGGGTACGAATAGGAAAATCAGAGATAGATAACACACCTTCGATGATCACCTTCTTTTCCTTGTCCATAATCAGACGAGTGCTAAAGGAAGGAGCTGCCTCAAAAGCATAAGCTTTTGCAGGCTATGAAGGCGTCTATGAATGGTCCTTGGGCTTCGACGAACAGTCCTTCTTTGTATGCCCCACTTGATTGCAAAGGTAGCACCTCAGTCTCGGTCGCTCTCCCGCCCCTCTACACTCCTTAGCAATATGACCTATTTCCCACAAGTATGGCACTTCAAGTCATTCCTTGAAACTTTTCTTTTTCCACCTGACCCTCCTCCTCCTCTCCTCTTTCCTTTCCACTTCTTCTTCCCATCACTTTTCTGTGCCACATCTCCTTTCTTCTCAATATCAGCAAGTAAAGCCATCTCTACCAATCCTTCAAAAGTGGCTTCCATCAGAATGTGGCTCACCTCCAAACTCCATAGTCGTTGACTCAAACCCTTAGCGAACTTCGTCACCTTCTTATGGGGAGTATTGGTCAGATCTAGTCCAAATCTGGCAAGCTCATTGAATTGATTAACATATTCCATAACTGTCATATCCCCTTGCTTAAGCTATATAAATTTCTCTAGCTACACTTCCCCTTCAGCCTACAATAAGAATATCCTCTCGAACCTAGTACAAAAATCCACCCAAGTAAAATTATCGGCCTCAGCCTCCACAATCTCCCACCAACAAAGAGCCTCTCCCTGCAACTGCCATGAAGCCAACTGTCTTTGAGCCAAGTCCTCCAATCTCGTAAGTCTAAATATCAGCTCACAACTATAGATCCAAGCTCTCGCCTTAGTATATGACTCAGTGCCAAGAAACGACTTGCCTCCTAAGCTGGTGTGGTCCTTGCATAACTTGGAAAAATATGGAATGCCTGACGAATGGGCTGGAGCCCCTTCCGCCAGAGCGGCATCCCTAGTTGGTGGCTCCGCTCGTGCAATAGCCTGCAAATAACGTCCGAACCAAGCAGGCATATTAAGGCCTGGAACTCCGGGAATATTTTGTGGTTTAGACATTTCTATCTGTGTATATTAAAAAAAGGGGATTAGGTACTCCACAAATATTTCAATAGATAGGGATGTAGAGATATAAGGAACCTATTTCTAAAATTTCTTTTCTTTCCAAAATGTATATACTTTTAAAAGTATTATTTGGAATACCCTTTAAAAATTATTCAAAAAAATTTATATTTTTGAAATATTTTTGGGATTACCAAAACCTTAGCTCTAATACCAATTGTGACACCCCGCACCTCTATGCACCGTGAAAATCGGACATGACTAGAAGCATGGATGGTCGGGTAAAATAAAAATCCATAACATAGCATATAAATTAAGGTAACTGCGCAAATGATTAAAATATTATAGCGGAAGAAAACTTTCACTGATGATAAATTAATAGCAAAAAGAGCTTCATCAAAAACAACATTATCCCAAATTTATTTTTGAAACCAAAAGTATCAAGTAGTCTCCACTAAAACATAAACCATAAGAGAGTTCACAATATAGGAATGGGTCAAACATAAAGTCTAGTGAATGAGAAATAAGATGAAGTAGAATGAGTAAAACAGTTTAATTCCAGGTCTTCCCTGGATATTGCGGAGGGTGAATAATATAATGCAGTGAATTCTTCTTTGATACAGTTTCTAAGAAGCCAAAGTCCATGGTCACTCCAGGGAAGTCAACAATGAAGTGATACTAAACATTAGTCGGTCAATTGGACCTGTTGTCCTTACCTAGCCACGTGCTACAGCATGAAAGTCGTGCTCTTCGCCAGTGCACTGTGACTAAATGCCTCTTATGTCTGACCGGAGCCGACTCAAACAACCTCGTAGGACCTCAAAGTTGCGCTCAGGCTCCACCAAACTGGACTCCTATCCTCCTGTCTCCTCAGTCACCAACATAGACTTTCCCCTATCCAAAGTGCTGGTCATCCAAAAGAGCGTCCGCGGTTGGATCGGCTGCATAAAATCCTCCAACATTCTGCCTAAAGAAGCATACGTCGGAGCACACTTCTCTTGTACCATCCACGTCGATCTGCCTATAGAAGCCTACGATTATGGATGATATCTATCCTATGTACTAACAACCTATGAAAGGTAACAAACATCTTTGCGAACCTACTTGCCCGCCCCTAGTACATACAACCAAAATTATATTTTGGTCTTAACTGCATGAAACACCTATCCAGACCTATACATGGTCTGCCTACCAAATCGCTCCCAGATTAGTTAATATTACCGTTATAGTTTACATATTTTTTATTTCAATTAATCTACTTTAGGCCTTTTTTACATCCTATTTGGTTATTTCACAATTTCCCTTTTTCTTACATAAATGGTGTTTCAATTTCATGTTCGTTCTGTCCGTATGGTTTGTCTGTAATTTTTATACCACTTTGTTACAGATTTACACTAGCCATTGGGGTCCATTTAGTTTGCATGTTTTTCCACCGTAATTTACGTTCTCCTTTTAGAGATTTAGTCTGTACAAAAAATTTATCTAATAGCCACAAGTCATTTACACAAAACTCAACTTTTACAATTTTAGGCCACATAGGAAACAAATAATTATGCCAATTAGACTTCCCAATTTTGTTCCAAAACCATATTCAAAATTACGTAACTATATCAATCAAAACCATAATATTATTCAAGTAACATATTATAAATTTATTCAACTAACCTGTTCTACCATTAGAAATTGAATAACAATCCTAACTCAATTTAATTAAACCAATCTTATTTACGCCATGAAACATGAGTACTAATTTTTTTGTTCCAAATTTCAACCCAAACATGAATTATAATTGAGAAATGGTAGAAGGGAAAGATACAATAATCTACATAAATTTCAATCTTATTTTTGCCATAAAATGTGAATTGAGAATTTTTATGTCCCATATTTTAAACCAAACATGAATTAGATTTGAGAAGTGAAAGAATAAGAAGTTGAACTAATTTACATCTATTCTTAATTAATGACATAAATTAATTCATATTAACATGCCAGAAAAGAACCAAATTGAACTACTTTATTTTTCTGTTTCATATTATTTCTCGCTCTCCTGGCACTTGAGCTTGTATAAATTTGAAAAAGCTTTGCTTTAATGTTTCTCCCTTTGATTCTTCTAAATTCCCCAAATTGCCTGAATATATATTGATAATTGAATTTGGTATAGATTTGTTTATTTAGTAGAGAAAAGGAGGAAGAATAATACACACTAATTTTATTGTAGAATTATGGTGACGGCTGAATAAAAGATAGGTTTAGGTTAGATGGTTTATTTATAGATTGTTTGAGTGAACATAATCCATTAGATTATTTTAGATTAAATCAGGATCTTTCACGCACTTAATGGTTATCGATTCTAGCCTATACACATCACTCAACTAATAAAATTTAGCAGTCTCATCCTACTACATCACTGAAGTGAATGGGAAGCCGCCATATGTCAAAACAACGCTGAAATACATAGGAAAATCGCTGGAAACGAACCAGCTAAAAAAACATCGCTCTAAATTTTGGACGACAATGGGACTTGATCCCTGGTTACTAAGGAAGTCAACATGCGCCTTTACCATTTTATCAAATGCATTTTTAACTTCTTTTTAATTATATTTCCCATAAAATATCGGGTTATTACAGACCATTTGCTAAACATTTACGTAAGCTCTTTAGAGAGGGCTTTTTGAATCTTAACAAATCTCTTACACTTATCACGTCTCCTAGAGTTATCAGATACACCACTTTTGACATTCAGCTAGGAATAACCAAAAGAAGAATATTTTTTACTGAAGTTTTCCCCCCATATGTGATCATAAAAATTTCCAATATTTTTATCTGCAAGGATCTTCTTCACTTAGTCTTTAGCAGAATACCTTGGCCAGGGGTTGAGAATTATCCCCCACGAAGCACTCCTACTTGCATAACAAATCAAGGTCCTTAAGGCAGGAGCTTTTTTCCTTTCGTTTCTTCCTTTTGGCTGAGTTCCCTTTAGCAAATAATCTTTTATCGAGTAATAAATGACTCCTCATTTTCCTTGACCTCAAAGATCCAATCAATGCCGGTCTCACCAATGCTTGGAGTCATCAAAACTTCTTCTAACACGATTCCTCATAATCGCACAACAATAAAACTTACTAATTTGGCCAATGAATTAGTATCTGCATTCTCTTCTCTTGGTATGTGCATTATCATGTAGTGTTCAGTACTGGCTAATGGTTCCAACACTTTTGATAGGTAATGAGCAAGCTTTACACCCTTAGGTCAGAGGTCCCTTGTAACATCCCGTATTTCGAGGCTTGAAAATATATATTATTGATGTTTTAGTCATCCTTAGCATTATTTTCCAATGAAAAAATGAGATCCGTTATTGAATAACTAACAAAAAGAGTACTAGAATTTACAAATTTCTAATAAAACATTTCCATTCATTAGTTTACATTACATTTCCTTGTCTCCACCAATACATCGTTTAGATGAAATATAATACTTACATATAGTTCCAAGAGCGACATATAATGATTTCTTCATGGATGATTAGGGTTTTAACTATATAGGTGGTTACAGTGCCTATCATTACACGCTTTCAACAAAAAATAGTTGAACTACTACATAAAGAAAATATCTATATAGTAGCTTACCTCCTACACGTCTCTAGAAGCTTATTTGCCTAACCTAAAAAACCCTACTCCTGGTCTACGCAATTTCTAATAGAGTACCCAAGAGTTTAGGGTGAAATCAAAAACTCCACGTTACATAAAAATTACAGTGCAAATAATTTTATTCCATCTTGAACCAAAATATGGTACCTTGTGAGACCACGTAGATGAGCGAAATGGATTTCCTCTCACTAATACCCTATCAAAATATATGTCAATCATTACATATCCTACATCCAAAATGATTAGCATATCATCATAATAACATATCATATCATGCATGCATGGGTTAAAATAAATAATTTTTCATTCTTAAGGGTTAGGGTTACACATTCCCATAACTACCCATTCCTATATTTGGTTCATTCAACGACATAGTTTACCTAAAGTCACTATGAACCAATATTAGTTTTCTCAGGCCAACTAAAAACCTGTCGGTTGACTTGAGCGAAGATTTATCGGATAATTCAACGGCCTTCAAATAAAGTCAGAAGAGATATCAATGGTCTCCTAGATCAGTAAGAGAAGATAACAACAGTCCCTTAAAAGCAGTAAAAGAAAAGAATATCAGTCTCCTAAAAATGGTAGAAGAAAAGAATAATGGCCTCCTAAAAAGGGCACGAAAAAGTCCCTAGAGTGCAGACCGGAGTATAGACATAAATCAGGTATGAACTGACCACTAACGAAACTGAGTCCCTAGTGTGCAGACTATAGTATAAACATAAATTAGGTGCTAACCAACCACCCATCAACTAAATCCTATCACCAGAATGTGGATATGGATATGAATGAATAGATGAGTGGAATTCGGCCATGCTCTATTCCACAAACTCCGGCCTAAGGCTGACAGGAGCACTATAAACTTGCTAAGGAAGGATGTTCGACATAGGCCTCGCTAAATCAAATTCGGCGGCAGGAGCACAGTTGCTCAATAAACTGTTGAATCCGATAGCGTTACACTAAAGTGTGAGCCTAGTGTTTGATATGACTCGAGGCCACGACCACTAGAACTCCTTGGGATAGAGTTGGTGAGTTGATACCAGGATTTACAAACAACGAATTACATGTACGATGAATGGAAAGTATTAGATCAACTACTTAAATAACAATTCGCAAGAAATCTCAACAAAAAAACATTTTTCACATAACATGTTTTGGGATCTCGTTACAGTTTATCCCAAAAAATCGAGATTCATACCCGCACAACCACAACCACAACTAGTAAAAGAAAGGATTATGCAAACTATACACATTAAGCCAAAGCGGTAGCTATTTCTTCGACTTCCATTTTTGTTGGATTTCTAGGGAGTAGAGCCACTTGTGCTTCTCTTTCAAGACCTCTTCCCACCTTTAGCAGAAGAGCTTACGGAGGTATGAGGAAGTTCATTGGGGATCGCCCCTCCTAGTGGAATAACTTGCGGTGGCATAAGATAACGATCGTAAATGTCCACCTCAGTGGGTTCAGTCTTGGCTCTACTTTTCATAGCTCCTCCTTTTCAATCCTTCATACTAGCCTTGTCAGTGCTTTTGGAGACGTCGGTAAACATTGCATCATCAGACTCGTCAATTGGGAGTGGATTGTCGATCCTATCGTCATCAAGGGCACCGATGACTTGAGCGTCGGGCCCCAAAACATAAGCAGCTGCTGGACCTCGGCTACTTTCCCCTGTTACTCTGCAGCAGCACCACTTCTAGGAATTTGATTAGGGCATGGAAAACTTGCAAAATTTGTTTAAACAGGGAGACTATTGTGCATGAAGAATAAAACATTTTATATACGGAGAAGTAAAGTGCGATTCCAGCATCCAGTTGACTCTCCATAGGTGCCAGGAGTACCTCCTACTAAAATGGGGGATAACACCTTGGATTGGAAGCTAGGCTTGTCCAGATCATGGCCAAGGTCCTACTCCATATCAAGGGATATTGATGTTTTGGCTACTTGGAATAAAGAAGGACCCTTAGGATCAACCCATGAATATTCGACAATATGTTCTCCTCCCTCGGTGGGTGCAGAAGTTTGAAGTATTAGACCTACGTGGTAGCTAAATCCAGGGGTTCGTTTCCATGAAGAATTTCCTTAACTAAATCTTCTTTATTGAGCTCAGATTCATCGAGTTCTTTTTTCTTCATCTCGATAACATGCTCCTAAGCATCAGCGAGTGATTCGAGATAACCCTCACCAAGAAAACTTATGTCTCGGTGGATAAGGACTTTGGCATTATATTCAATAATAAATGGGTCGAACAAGTCTCTATCTTTTTTCTACCAGATTCTTTAGCAGCTTCCACTTGGAAGTCAACTTGTTTAATCATTTCATTTTGGCCATGTTCTCAAGCTTCCTTTTTAAGAGCTTTGATTTTAGCAAATTACTCATCGCCATTAGCATTTAGGCTCCTAGCCTCAACAACTTCCTCGCAGTACTTCAGCAATTCTTCTTGGGCTTTGATTTTCCCCTCCCTTTCCTTTTTGAAAAGTTATTCTAGTTCCTCGATGCGGTGAGCCAGAGAATCTTTTTCCTTTCACAAGGACCTTTTTCTAGATTAAGTGCCCTGCTGCGATGAAGGGTTGCGCCGAGTTCCTTTTTGTAATATGTTTACAAATGGCTTACTGCCTCTGCCATTTCCTTATTGTTTTCTTCGCTTCAGCATGAGTTTCTAATTCTAACAATTCAGCATCTTGACATTTGATTATGTCCTTATCATGTATGGCTTCCAACTTGAGGCGGTTTATTTCATGTTGTCGCTCAACAGATACTTTGGATACTTTTCTACCTAGTGTATGAACAACTTGTGCTGCACAAATTCATCATTAACACACGCGAGAGAAATCTCCTTGGCATGACCTAGAATTATGTCAATGATAGGAAGGAATTTAAGTCCATCAAAGATTTTTTTTGGAAAAGTGGCCTTGAGCTCAGCCAATTTCTCTACGGTAGAAATATCAGTAGTAATAGCCGACAAAGGCGGATCAGAAGTAGCAATTGGATGTTTTCCTGATCGATGTTCGCGAGATTGTTTAGAGCTTAAGGATCTGGAATGTTGCTCGTGAGATGCAGCAATATGAGGGCCTCCACTTTGAGTAGGAAAGTTAGGCTATTCACCATAACTTGATGTTAGGGACTAGGATTTAGGTTTAGAAGAAGAAGAAGATTCCCTTGAGTGATAGCTTTTATCCTGTCCCTCATCTTTCCCTACGTTGGGTAGACTCTGAATCCTGACAAGACCAGTGGTTTGATGAAGAACTTTTGAGGCGATATAAGGCTCTGGACTGGGAGATGGCACCAACAAAGACCAAGCGAGAGCGTATTGGTGATTGTTGCATGAAAGATTAGTAAAAAGTGTGTAGTGAAGTGCATGTAGTTGTGAGTGTCCTAGTGTTTCCCCCAACAGATTGGTGACTGTAGCCTCACTCATCAACATTTTCTCTCCTTTATCAAAAGGTCAAATGCCTTCACCACTTATAATGGAAGAGTTGAGTCCTTCAATGTTGGTATTCGGAAAGTCGTAGGTCATGATGTCGTACGAAATTTGATAATTTGAAAATCCCTTTAACGAACTTTTCTGATGTTAAGAAGATGATTCTTCTTCAACGGATCAATAACGAACTCTCATTACTATAAACAGGCCTTTTTATAGCATTTGGATACCGCTACCAAAACTTTCTACAGCGTTTCTTTAAACGCCATATACCAACGTATCGTAATAAATCCGAGAGATACAATAGCGTTTCAAAATTACCATAGAAAATGGACTTTTAATAGCGTTTTTGTTGCCATCTTAGCATTTCAAAATTGCCATAGAAAATGGATTTTAATAAGTCTAAGAGATATAATAGCATTTCAAAATTGCCATCGAAAATGGACTTTTCTATAGCGTTTGAAGCTTGCTGTAGAAAATCTTTTATGACGCATTTGAAACGCTGTAAATATTATAAAAATTTTCTTTTCATAGCCTAGTTAAACGCTATACATAGTATAAAACCTTTAAAAAATTTCTTTTCGTGGCCTAGTTAAAAAGCTATAAAAAAAATCATAGCCTTCTTAAAACGCCATAAAAAGTTTAAAAGTGTTAAGAAAAATTCTTTTCATAGCCTAACTAAAATGCTATAAAAAAATTAGAAGCTGTAACGATATTTTTCTTTTCATATCCTTGTTAAAACGCTATAAAAAAATTTGCTTGGCATTTTTTATTTCCATATAAATTCAAGCTTACAATTTTCAGTGACCAAGCCTATTTCAACTAATATATTATAATAATTCAAAAAACCGCACTTATCACATTGTAGTGTACATAATCAAACGGAAGCATAAGCTAAACCACAATATATATATACATATATCCATAATATTTCATACATGGAGTATTAAACATATAAATATTTGTGACAAAAAGTAACAATACATACAACTGTAGCTAATCAAAATGATACATATTAAAAAAGAATGCGACATCATGTAGATAACCAAAATGATACATACAAAAAATGACCGACTTGAAGGAAAAAGAGTGCAACATCATGTAGCAACCCCAAAAGCATCATACAACACCTATCAAAAAGAAGCACATATGTGTGTATGTTAGTCACAAATGATAAGAAACTTTATGAATCAATGTTAAGGGGTAGCTGGCTGTTTCTCTGTAATGCAGTGCGCGGAAAAAAAGAAAACCCAACTGCACTCGTTCTGGTTTGCTTGCTTAACTTTTTTTCTTCATAGATTAAGTTCAACCAGAACCGTATTGGACATACCCTAGCCCATGCAATACTCAATTACTATTTTTGTGTTTCTATATAGTTTGTTAGTACTATTGTCATGCAATACTGTCAAAGGCAGGTAATCCCTGACTTTCATATTGCATATGTAGACACATATGTAGATACTTTACTGAGAACGTTGAACTCGTATTTTTTTGCCTGAATGTTTCTTCTCTTAATTTGCATGTTTCAGGGTTCAGTCCTGTTGCATATTTGTTTAGATATTTGTAGGTTGCAACTATTTTATTTCCCATAAACAAAAGGACAGTAACTTACATCCTAATAAACTCCTCGGAAAATGCCTTGAACTCTAGTAGACATAAACTTCATGTACTTACCATTAAGATTTCTAATCGTCATACTGGAAATTTTTTGTCTAAATTTTTGAAGTCCATACATATACATATACAAATATCTGCTATTTACTATTATATCCATATGGATTCAATAATTATCGAGATATTCTTACCTAATTTACGTTAATTAATAATATTGTAGATGTAGGAGAAATACTGATTAGACATCTATGTACTAAAAAAAGGCTGTCTTATGACTAATTCAGAGACCGTGAATGCTACAATAATTAAAGTATTACGTTTGGAAAAGTTCTAAATAAGTAGTGGTGGACTGTTGCTTAGTTGACATTGGTTTCTAAATTTGGAGCTAATGACATTTTAAAATGAAGCATGATTCTTAGCAATGAGTACATTTCCCTTAACAACTTCAGTTAGAGGCAACAGTCCATGTGATTTCATGTGACTAGTTGCCCAAATCAGACCTAATTTAGCTTAAATTAACGCATGGGGTCCATAGTCATTTATTGGGCACTAAAGTTTCCATTTTTGGTTAAAAATGTATGTTGCGACCATAACATTATGTAGATTGTATCAATTTGTATCGATAATTGGGGTAGAGCTGAACAACTTGGCGATTGCATCTGCCCAAATTTAGCAAAGATATGAGGCTATGAGTTGCACAATCGGTGAAGATATATAATTATTAGGTAAATAATGGTTTTTAGGAAAATAGGGAGAGAAAAAAATCCAGTCACATTTTCAAATAAAAAACATGATTTTCAAACTTTAGTCTTAAAAAATGGCAAATACTAAAACAAATATTATATCAACTATGGGCATGAATGTCAAATGAACTCTAGTAGACACAAATTCAACTCGGCTACATAGGACAACATCGAGTGTACCTTTAAATTCAAGGACGTGTGTTTTCCTCAATGGTAAAATATGCAACCCATGCTGACTTCATAATTCTAGCATCTCTTGGCCTATGTTAATAAACTAATAAGTATTAACATCTGCGTGAACATTTTATGTTGAAACATTAAACAGTTTTTATAACATTTCATACCAAATATGTGCTTCCAACCATCATTTACACCGACTATCAAATTCCTTTACTTGAAGAAAAATTAGACATATATATTACTTTAAACATAAAATAGTTTAATCAAAGGAAACTGGAATAAAAAATTATATATATTACGGTAGAAAACCAGTGCAAGTGAATACATACTCAAATAAAAGTTTATAATTATATAATTTCATGTACAATGTTTATTCTCTTTAATTATTATCATTTTGTTGTAACATGCAGCGAATTATAGCTGAAACGTAATTACTATAGGAAAAGAATTGTTATCTGAAGCTAAAGCTCAAACTTATTGTAGAAGCTAAAACTTCATGTTGTAATTTGTAATTCTTTTCTTTTATTTAATGAATTGTTATCATTTACTATAACTATTTGAGAGCTTCTTTTTAAAGTTAATAAACATTAAACTGAATTGGTTTAACAATCATCCTAGAGGCTTATGCTTTGATTCAAATGGTTACCTTGCTAACGTTTTTCCAAAACCATTTAGCTATCGAGAAGGTTTTATCCAAATCGGATAGTGCTAAATCTAATAAAGAAAAAACGTTTAGCTGTGTATTTATTAAGAAAACATTTATCCTTCTCTAAGAAACTGAAGTGTATTTATTAAGGAAAAAGAATACGTTTTATCTTTTCATGAAAATATTAAAAACGGAGATTTTTCAATATTTTTCTTTGTAATATATGTTATCAACTGTAATACGATAGAGCGTCTTTGTCTGCAATTTTTTAATTTTGTGATATTTCCATTTCAATTCTAGAATTAATTTTATTACGGTGATGAATATATACAAATTTAAGGCAGTATTCAACTAAATAGGAAAATTCTCATATCTAAACAAAGTTTGAATTATACTTACTAGAAGTTGATTGCATTATAACATTTGCAATAAGCCAATCTATCGTAGTACCAAGAGCATCTTCAATGACTTATAAATCGGACGTTGTTCTCCATAGACATGCTTTTGGAATTTTTACAATATCTACCAAAATCTTGATTGCATTCTTCCCCAAAGGAATATAATGAACCATTGAAGTTTGATCGGTTGAAGATATGCGGCCTAACGCAACTATTTCTCTCTTTCCCGACCAATCGATCAACTTGCATTTACAGTTTTCCATAGAATTTTTACTTTATCAATTAAACAAAGAGTTTATGTTATTATGTGCTTCAATAATTTATACAATGAAAAAATAATTGAATCACGTATAAATAAGTTTGCTACCTATCTTCTCGACATCTCCGACATTACTCGTACGATTATTTGATGATGCAGTGTTAACTGTTTCGACAACTACTTTTGATTCTGGGCATGCAACTTTGATACCAATGGCTTCTCCAACTTTTGTCAATCCTTTATTGGGCCTCCAAAGAAAAGCATCTTATTATATCTATGATTTAATAATTATTATTATTATATGCACACTTCAATAATCCCTAATTATTAAATTATATTATATTATTCTTCTTCTTTTAAATTTAGTTAATTTTTACTAACTTAATTAATTTTACAAAACAGTCAATTTTAATAACAATTTAACAAAGATTACAACATGTATAACATCATTTTTATAAAACTAAATTAATTTTCATAAACTTTAGATAATTTACTTAAAAAATTCAAATTTTGTTGATTTTTATAAAACTCAATTAACTTAGTTAAATTTTATATAACTTAGTTAATATTTATATAATTCAATTAGTTCTTATAAAATTTAATTATCGTATCCTAATAATCTTTAACTTAGTAAGCGTTTAATCAATTTCATAATTATCCTAATAATCTTTAATTATTATAAAATTTAATTAACTTGGTTAATTATTTAAAACTTAGATAATTTGTTGTTGTTGTTCTTATTATTACATATTATTTTACTACTATTACTATTATTATTATATTATTATTATTCTAAATTTAATTAATTTTTATAAACTTAATTAATTTTTATAAAACTTAGTTAACTTAGTTGATTTTATAAAAATTCAACAATTTTTATAAAACTTAGTCAATTTTCGTAACAATTTAGCAAAGATTGCAAAATATAGAACATGAATTTTATAAACCTTAATTTTTATAAAAAAATTTAAATTTATAAAAAAAAGTTAGCTTCTTTAATTATTATAAAACTTAATTAACTTAGTTTCTTATTTTAAATTTAGTTAATTTATTCTTAATATATATTAATATAATATTATTTTATTACTACTTATATTTTATATTATATGATTATTCTTCTTTTAAATTTACTTAATTTTTATAAACGTAATTAATTTTTATAAAACATGACTAACTTAGTTAACTGTTATAAAAATTAGTCAATTCCATACAATATTAAAAAAGAAAAAATAATATAATAATTTAGAATAAACACATATTGGATTCCTAGATACATTTGTCCTATAACATGTGATGTTATTGCACATGCACATAATTTAAATTTATAATGAACAAATTTTCAATAGAGAAATTTGGATATACGATCAGATTTTAGTATCAAGTTAAATAATTTGCCATTCTAGTGAAATAATCTAGTAAATATTTTTAAGGAGTGGATATGATAACCTACCAACTATGTCGAGCTCAGTTTCAAATTCTTTCAAGTTATGATGGATGTATATTCTCTTTTTGGAAATTCTCTTTGAGTTCTTTATCACACATTTGTATACGATGCTTGAAATGCCATAACCATTGATATAGGTTTCACTTAAATTCTCAGTGATCGACAATATATCCTAGTAAGTGTAAATTGCCTCCATTTGAAGAACAACCAACGCTGGTGGACCTGTGTAAAAAAAATTCTTAAGAAAGAGACAAAAATCAAACTTCTATTATAACTAAAAAAAAGCTTGCACTCCTCATGAAAATATATGAATACACACCCTATACTGTTCTTTTTGAGCCTTTCATGAAGGGATGTGATTGATTAAAATTGTATATTGCTATAAATAGCATTGTTAGAAAGGCAACATAATCTATGACAGCAAGAACAACTTTTGAAAAAGAAACTATAAAAAACACATGGAGATGAGATTTTGGATAACTGGAAATCTTACATGATGAGATCAACAAACTTTTCGTATTACTTTTGTCTCTGGATATCCACAAGATTCTTTCAAGTTATCAAACAACATAAGATTGCCTACAAAGCTACAATAACCATATTTGCATCTTTCATTTCCTTATTCTATATTCTGAAAATCACTCGAGAGGACTATAGCTTTTCTTTCATGCCCAGTGGAGTTTTGATACCATTTTGTTGAGATTGAGAACGAAATGACAAAAATTGAAAAATAGAGAACTTAAACACAAAACTACAATTAATAACTTAATCTTTATTAAATAACAGTGGCTATTATATAGCCTTACATGAAAAAACAGAACTGCTAGAAAACATCCCACAACAACATTAATATGGTAAATGCAATAGTGATCAAAACAAAATTCATTTAGACTGAGCAATAAATCAAACACTTCTTCATCTTCAATATCACTAGAATAAAAAATATGATGGTCCAAAATAGTAAAAAAAAAATGAATAAACCCTTAGGGCGATTTTAAAACGTTTTTTTTTTCTTCTTACGACTTTCATGAAGTGGTCTGAAAAGGAAAGTGGAAATTTCATATAGGTTATTTGTGATTTGTTAGAATTTAAACAGTAGCCTTGCTTGTTTAAATGAGCATTCGCAATCACCTAAAGTTAAGGCAGATTTATGATGAGAATTTTAGAGGATAAGAAAATAAAAAACAATCGTAGTTATTTATTTTCCCCTTAATAAGATACATAATTATCAAATTTGAACGCGTAAGCGATGAAACTATTAGATGTTAACGCAAATATTTATGAACTATTAGAGAGTTGCATATGTTTGTGCATTCTTTTTGTTCAAATCTTATTGTGCAGCTTCCTTTTCGAACTTTTTACGGACACATTAAGTTTGGGCATAGAATTTTAGTTTAATTAAGCTCAAGCGTACATTATGAATTCTCTGTTTTAACATTACTTTGATAGGAGAGCATGTGGTTGTTGTTGAATAATTTTTTTGTTTCCCATAAAAACATTTATTTCACATTAATTGATGATTTTTGTCGATCAGGAGTCTTAGAAACTACAATATGCAAGGGCTTGTTCTTGTTCGTAGTGGGATACGCCAACTTAGTTACTGATGAGTTGTTTGATTGTACTATATATGAAGTTGGATAGCCGAACACAAATAAAACTAAAAATAATTCATTTATGGGTATACTTCATTTCTCTTCTACTATTAATTATTGATGCATTATAAAATTGTGAGCTTGATATTTCAGAGATCTTAGTGGTAATCTTAGAGATCTTAGTGAAATTATATTGATCTTTTGGCAAAATTCACTTATAATTATTTCATTAATTTTACTTTTGATGTTGTAGTGACTTGTAAAACAATTCTCTCACTGGACATATTCCTTCAAACTTTTCAGGCCTTCCTAATCTCTAGAGATTATGAGTGCAATTCTTTTCACTATATTATTGAAAATGGCAATTTTATAACCTTCTAAAAAATTTTGATAGAAAAAATTGGTTTACTGCTAGAGATCACATAATGAATGTTGCATGTTTTGTTGTTTATAGGTCTTTTGAGAACAATAAACTAAATGGTTTTGTTCCACCCTCAATATGGAAGAATGCATTATTCATTGGAATTAGAAGTCTTATTGTGTAAGCTCATCTTATTTGAATAAATTATTCCATTGACGTTTTCGGTATTTAAGGCATAGTCCATTTTTCTAGGAATCTCCAAAACAACTTGCTCACAAATATATCTAGTCCTATTCAGCCTCCTGTGAGTGCCATAATTTTTTAAGTTCTCTCTTATTCTTTTATTCCTTACCCTATTATTATTTATATTTATTTTATATATATTTTGACGTATATTCAAATTCCTTGACAATACATATGCTTTATTTACAAATGATTTGTGAATTTACTTGAATGATTTGCTTGATGTCAAGGAAAAATTCATCTGCAAATGTTAAAATATGTACGCTTACCCATAGTATGTTCTAATGAGTTTACTAGTAAACATACTCTTGTAAAGTCTTGCATAAATTGAATGAATCGACACACACATACCAAATTCCCTGAAACTCGACTTGGAAATTAAGGATTTGGTAGAGCATGTTAATTATAAAAAATAAAGATCCTAAGGTTCAAAATTCCAGAAAACACAAGGCTAAACATACTTTCAACGACTATTAATGGACAGAGATAATACAATTTTCATGACGTATTTGGTAAGAAAATCAACTAATGTAAAACACAAACATTTATTTTATATCTTAGCTTTTAAACCAAGGAGAGAAAAAAATATTGATGTAATTCTTAAATCACACATGCTCGCTTATTATCATTATCATAACATTATTATAACTTAAAAGGAGAATGAATAGTTATAATATAACGGTGTGAATCTACATGTCAAATATAAGATAAATAGTTATAATCTTATTCATACTATTTTATTATATATGATCACGAATCAGATTAATATTTTCCTGTAAGAAACTCCCTATTATTTTCTTGCTTTCACGCTCAAAAATAGAACATGCCTTCACATACATAAAAAATCATTTTAGGATGTAAGATTAAATCTACCTACAAAGATGGTCTGGATGCAGGCAAAATAAAGAAGACTGATCTTGATACTAAAAAAGAAAAAGTCCATGTTTGGAAACTTGGCTATTAATTCCTATTATTATCTCTTGTTCCAGTTTTGATATAAATAAAAAGTTTATTTTCTCTTATTCCAGTTTTGATATACATAAAAGGTAAGTACATTGCAATGATGCAAGTGAGGAGAAGTGTCAATCTGCACAAATATAAAACAGGTAAATAGGCACAAGGAAGAAGTTGCAAAAAAAATTAGTCTCAGGGACGACAAGTTTGTTTTTTAGTATGAAGGACATTTTTTAGTGTAAATTGAAAATGATAGTTACAACTATCATTATGTGATTTACACTAAAAAGTGTCCTTCAGCCTAGAAAACAAACTTCTTGTCCTTGAGACTAAATTTTTCTCTAACTTTTTCCTTGAGCCTAAAATCCCCTAAAAAATATAAGTATCAAAAAAATAAAAAAAACGAAAAAAAGAAAAAACTGAACACTCGGGGTTAAGTGTATTTTCATAACCAGATAAGATATATCAAGTGACAAAAATAATTTGATATCTATAAGTAATCAACCTACAATTTACTGCATACTAGTATTATTACGCTATCAGCCCACCGCACCATTCTGGCTTGAAGATTGTGACAGCAGATTGGAGGTATCTATTTTAAGGGAGGATTTATTATATATTTTAGTTAACTTTTCCCACATTTCTATTCAAACAGAGTTTTTCAGCTATTTTGAACATCTACCGCTAGTTAGTAGCAGACATGTCGTTGGCCCAAATGGATCAGATTTGTGTTTGTACAAAGATATTAACAATGTCAATTTGTAATACTTCATGAGATTCTTGAGTTTTAAAATGAAATAGTGTTGTAGTAATGAACATGAAACGTAGTAATTAAATAAAGTTAATTTCTATGTAACAGAGGTTGTAACGACCCGTAATTTCACTACTTCGAAAATAATAGATTTTACTTATTTTTAAATTTAAAAGGAGTTTAAACCTTAAATAAATATGTTATATATAATAAATTATTATCTATTCTTATAGTTAATAAATTAAAAAGTATAATTTTGGATTTTAGAACAAACTGACAAAAGTTAAGTTTTTAAAAATAAATAAAGGCTTAAATAAATGAATTTAAATGTTTATTTAAAAAGGTGAATCTTATTTAGAACATCTAATAAAGATAATAAAAGTAATTTTATATATTTAAGAATATGTTAATAATCGTTTTAAAAAAATAACCAAAATTTGTCGCATTTTGTCAGTCTTACATACACCGTAAAAATAGAGGTTTTGATATTATTTAAATATGATTTTTAAATATAAAGAGACTTGTTTTAATTTATTTGAAGAAGTAAAAAGTTCATTTAAAGTTTGGTTTACTTCAATATATAGCTTAATAAAAAGGTCAAATTTTAACTGTAAAATTTGTCGTTAAAAATACCGTTTTTAACCAAAACAAGTTGTCGACAAGTTAATGCAACTTTATACATTTTCGGACTTATAAATACAAGTTTACAAACTATTTAAACACTTTAAATTTAGCGCTAAAAGACAAAAGGAGTTTACGTTTGAAAATATTTACATAAATGATAAAAATAATGTTAATACATGATTTGACGAAAGAGTGTAAAAGTAAACAAAAAAACAACATCATTACATAACTTTCTCTTCTCTTACACATGATATAACTTATACACCCAGAATTCAAGCAAATGGAAAGTGAAAAGATAAGTAACTAAAGGAATTAATGACACATATGCTCACCATTAATGCATACTTACAAATCCATCTAATGCAAATCAAATCAAGCGAAAGTCCTCTTTCTTTTTAACACAAAGTTTAAGAAAAAAAAAAGAGTAATCATTTCATAAATTCAAATCACATTAATGAGAATTACTAATTTACATGGAAAAGGAGCAAATTTTATTTTAACATTTTAAAAGTTTAAGAAAAAGAGGTAAACATCATTTCATTAAGTACAAACTTACATCCTACCATCATTTCACTATTAATATACTTCTTATCATGTTAGGCAAAAGTCAAAAAGCAAGCCAAGTGTATTTAGGACATTAGCCACTCAAACTCCACTTATAAATACAAGCATAAACCCTTCTTTCTTCACTACATTCTTATTCTACAAAATTTCTAAACACCCTTCTCTTCCTCTTCTATTACTTCCTCCTTCTTCCTCCATTTCCATGGCTTCCTACCTCTCCATTTCCCTTCTACCTTCAAGCCATCACCCTCATACTCCAAACCATCACCTTACATCACCAAAACCAAGCTTAACTTCCACCTACCCACCTCCTCCTCACCAAAAACTCGAGCACCCTAGCCAAGCCGAGCCCCTACACCGCAAGGCCGAGCACCACACACCCCAAACCCGAGCCTACACCCTCCTACACGCCTAAACCCAAGGCCACACCCTCCTCCGCACCAAGGCCATACTCTCTCTCCTCCTTTCAAAAAAAATCTCACATCCTCCATATAAAAAAAGTAAAAAAAGATAGAAGAAAAGGAAAAAAAGAAAGAGAAAAGAAAAGGAAATCAAAAGCGTTCGGAAAGGAAACGGCAAAAGGAGAGACTTTAGAAATAGCACGATAGCGAGATACGGAAATCTTACATTAAAGTTTGACAGAGTGGATATGAAGGTGAGAAATTCTCACTGTCTTTTAACTTATATTGATTATCATGCTTAATTATTATGTTAGATAATCACTATTTGTTGATATGAATGTTTGGTTGGTTGTTTGAATATGTTGGATAATCCGTAGTAATGTTATGACATTTATCGTTTTGGATAGGTTAGTGTAATATGATAGTTGTATGGTTGTGATGATAATTTGGACATCAAATTTCTATTAGTTAAGTAATCCCTTTGTTTAATAAGACCATATTTTAGTAATATGAGATATTGTGAAAAATAAGTCTCTTTTCATTTAGAAGTAGAATTAAAATTAAAATGAAAGAGAATTTGAAATTTGAAGTGAAACGGATTTGAAAAGGATAGCTAGATGAAAATTGAAACTGAGATGAATAGTGAAATTAAAATTGAAATCGATTTTGAAAAAGTGAAGTTTATTTTGAGATTAAATTGAAGTTTTAATTAAAATAAGATTTGAAACCTAAGTTTTAAACGAGTTTAATTTGAGATTAGAATTGAAATTGAGTTAAAATTGGAATTTAAAATTTAATATTAAAATAATGGGAATATAATAACATTATAATATGGTAATAGTGAAAATATATATTAAATACTTTAAAAAGTGAAAATATTGATTTAAAAAGATTTGTAACGATTTTATAAGTGTTGAAATCCAATTTGAATAGAATATTTCAAATATTGAAAAATAAGTTAAAACTAGATGTGTCGCGCAACGGTAGTTCGCGATTTCGTGTCGAAAAGTTCAAATGAGTGTATAGAGTGGAATATGGCTCGGAATTCTTCGAGATAAGAAAATTCCGGACTGCTATACCCATATCTTCTAAACGAAAAAAGATAATCAAAGTTTTGATAAGTAGATTTTGAAATAAGTCCAAATCAATTTTCCAAAAAAATCGCGCTAGTGCAGTTAAGTGACCGTAACAGAAATTTTATTTAAATGGATGTTTTTAATTATGGAAAAATATAGAATTAATTTGATAAATCTATTTAAATTATTTAAAAGAGATTTGGATTCGAAAATATGAATTATCGGATGTTTAAAAGTTGTTTAATTCAAATAAGCTTATTTAGCACTTTCCGCAGCAGTTTTCTGTTGTGAATTCTATAACTTTTGGAATATGAGTTTAAATGTAACGACATTTTGCAGAATAAATTGTTAATGTTTTAAAAAGGATAATTAAGCATTTTGAAAGATAATTTGGAATATTTATAAGCAATTCCAAAATAAAGTTGAAAATCTGAGTATGCGAAAACGGCTAGTACAATTGTCCCGCCTGTGAGATCTGGAAAGATACAACAAGGTGTTTAACTAAGGTTAGGGATGGAGCAACCAGTGCCCTCAACTTACTTGGCCAATGTTTTCTTTTCTTAGGTTAGGGGTGTAACACATCGAAGGGAAAGCCCGGATGCTCTAAAATAAAAAGATTATATTAAGTTTTGAATTAAAATAAAATTTGTATTATCCAAAAGTTAAGCGATTTCCAAAATGAATGATTTCTATGATCTTATTGACTCAAAAATGTTTGCTAAGGTTGATTTAGGGTTTATCGTAAACGATGTCTTCAATAATATTGTTTTTGACCCGCTTAAAAGTTAAGGAATTTGGATCAAGAATTAAGTAAGAAAATTTGAGATATTTTCCAAAAGCAAAAGAACGAATTACTTAGAATTATCCTAAGTTAAAAGAATGAGATTTCGAAATCATCTGAAAAGAATTAAAGGGAAATGAGACTTAATAAATCTTGTATACTCATATTCACTTTCTATCGATATTGGATTTCGAAGGAACGGGGGTCGGATTTGGGTAAATCTCATTCGAAAACCACTTCGAACCAATCTATACGTTCGAACTTAAAGACATGTTAAAGATGATGATTATTGAAGACCGTGGATCTTTATAGCATGAGGACTGCTTGTTGACTTGCTTTGGGTAGCTCCCGAGTTATATATAGCAGTTGTCTCCTCGTTGTTGAGATTTTTCGGATTGCAAGGACTACTCGCTACTACTGGTAGTAGGAGAGTGCCTTCAGTTTGTCCTGTTCCTGAATAACTTGTATGGACGATAGTCTGACATTGCATTTCTAATGATTACGTACATTGATTTTTACAAAAGCACATCAGTGGTGGCGGAGAAGGCAACTTCTCTTAGCTTAACACCTTCCTTGAGACGTACGAGCTCAAGGGTTGTATTTTTATGAAGGCAATTATTAGTCATGCAACGACCCGCTATTTTGGACCATTCAAATCGACAATAAAACCATACATATTCGACTTGAATAATTCGAAATACCGTATTGTTAATTAAAATTTGGCAAAACTTAAAATATACTATAAATAAATCAATCACAGATCACAAAGTAATATAATGCAGCGGAATAGATAAAGAATAGTAGTTCATGAAGCTACTATATACATCAGAGTTAGAAATAAAATACAACCGAATAGTTGAAATGCAGTGAAGTCTCCAATGCAACAGATGACTTCTCTGAACCAATCAACTGGAAAGGCTGGAATCTAAATCGATAGTTGGATCACCAAATGAAACTCCGAACTCCAAAGGTGAGTCTCAAATGTTGTATCACTCAGTCTGACCCGATCGTAAAGTAAAACACAAAACACTTGGGTCAAGATTAACATTCTTATATCAATAAATCCAACTCAAGTGAAATATCAACTGAAATATATTTAACTTAGAGGATGTTTGGGATAACCATCCTCTAAGGATCCAAGGAACTATCTACAGAGTAGAAATGTACACTATAACACCGTGGTCATTTCAATTTTATTTATATTTCAAAACTAAAATATCATTTTCATTTCAAATATCTCTATTTTCCAAATTAGTATATATATCCAATAATTTATGAAGTAAAGTATTTTTATTTCCTCAAACTTCACAAATCGCTTCAAAAATCAACTCGACCTTCCCGTTCAAATTTATTAAACCAAAATTTATCAATTTCCATTCAATTTAGTTTCTGACTAATTCAAATTTTATCTATTTTAAATACAGATTTGAACCACAAAAATACCCCTTTATATTTCAATATATTTCAAAACTTTAAGTATTCAACGTTTCAACTAAATTTTTATTCAATTTAGTTTTCTAAATAATAAATTCAAATTTGGTTCAACCTAAATTTCACTTTAATTCAATTTAGTTGCTAAATAACAAATTCAACCACGTTGATTTCAAATACAGATCTGAATCTCAACATAAACCATTTAAATTCCAATATAGTTCAAGGCTTTAATATTTAAATGTTCTATATAACAGTTTCATATAGATCTCGATTTAACCTCATTATTATTTAGTCTTGAAATACTCCCTTATTAGATTCAACATCATTTAAGTAACCTTAAATTACATTTTACTCAATATTTTCTTTAATTTTATTAAACGTGAAATATTCATTAAATCACTCAAATCAAAAATCCAATTATAAAATCATACCCTTTAAATTTCCCATTCAAAAATTTCAAATCGATTTAATTAAATAAATCCTTATTTAAATACCATTTTTATAAACCCAAATCAATCTCCCAATCTTAATTATTCAATTTGTTACAAGAGAATCTATTTGAAATATAGATTTACATAAATACTTAGCCATATTATATGTATTAAATCAATCTAATTTAAATCAAATATTACTACTAAATCTATATATACAATTTTCATGTATATAATATCTTAAGAATCAAATTTATTAAACCATATATTTCTTTCCAAATTTATAGAAATTATTTTCAAAATATTTATATGGACCAACGTTGTCTGTATATATTTCCTATCATATAGTCAAGTGCTACGGATATTTATCATTTCAATCCATATACTAAATATATACGGGTGGATATCATTTCAACCGGTAATCCCAAATTCAATTAAATGAAAATCGCTTGGGTTTATCATTTCAACCTATAACGATTTTCTCCTATTCTAAATTCTGTTCGGGTATGTATCATTTCAACCCATACTGATTTCTAAACTACAGGGAACTTGCAGAGTGATAACAGAAAATACAATGAAATAATAGGCATATATCATCGATAACAATATAATATAAACAATAGGATATGGTGTCATATCCCGCAGGTGAACAGTTACAGATAATAGCATATATAACAAATTTAAATAACTACAACAACATATTTCAATTGTCGTTTCAATTGAAATCAAATTTAATGAATAAAAGAATGTTAATCGTGAGTGATTACTCAACTCTCGAGCCTAAAGAATACAGAAGATGACACGGATATGCATACTGCTACAGACACTGAAATTTGAATTATGAATCGAAGCAAAGAAAAATTGGCACGAATTCGACGATCAAAGCTGATAACAAGAATTGATGGAACAAGTCAGAACGGGATCGGCGAAGATAATGGTATGAGTGGACTCATATATATATATATATATATATATATATATATATATATATATATATATATATATATAACTACGTAGAACTATACATATAAGTCACATTCTAAATTCAACACATATTAAATTAAATTAAATATATATGTATTTACATTTTCCAAAATCATTGTTTTTTTATTTAAAACACATAAATTAGAATCAAGCATATATACAATATGAAATTTGAAATAAATACTTATATAAACAGACTAGTATTAATCATGTGCTAGGTTACAATACTGACATATTTTAGCTGTAAGAAAGAGTATAATGAAAGAAGTCAACATCAGTTATAATATATTTATATAAACCAAATGTAACATATATTTAGTTGACAAAACAAATGAATTCTTTTATAAAATAATATACATTGGGTTTTATTTCATAAAAATGCACATACAATACCATTTATATACGAACAACAAAAGTAGCTTGTATATATAGATATATTATTTAAAAATCTATATTTACATTTCAATGAACATCAAACAAATATAAACTTTATACTTTATATATGTTTTATAGAAAAAGAGAAAAAAACAGAACGCAAAGTGGATCCAACGTTTGGAATTCAGGGATTAGTGCTGAAGGCTAATACACCGTTGGAACATTTTTATTAAATTTTTGGATAAATTTCAGTAGAAGGGTAGCAATTTATTTAAAATAACGTGGTGTGAAATAAATTGATGGAATGAATAAAGTAACGTATTATTAGTACCCAAATAATCAAATGACACAATACGTTGGTTTCTTAATAACGACAGTAACGTTCAATTTGCTAAAAGTTAATTTAGGACGTTTTCTTCGTCTTATTTGTAAGCGATTGATATCATATCTCTTTTAAATTTAAGATCAACTCATGGCACAGCGAATGAAAATTCAAATTCCATCGCATCGTATATTTATTATATTTAGTTTAGAAATGTAAGAACTTATCAAATTTTTTTTTGGCTATAAATGACGTAAAACACCACTGCTTATTAAATTTGTCGTGTACTGCGTTTAAATACTTCCAAAGCGTTTGGCAATTTATTTAAAAGCTATAAAATGAAAGGAGTGAAAAGAGAAAAAAAGAAAGAAAATATATATATATAATAAAAAAACATGGGGAGAGAGATGAAGATATAGATGGTGGTACGTATCTTCTTTTATTCATAAGTAAATATCACTATAAATTCCTTTTCATATTTTTAATTGCTATAACCAATGCTTCCATATAAAACAGGTCCAATCTTATATACATAGCTACATGTTATAAAGGGTTATGAAAACTTATATACATACACCTTATAGTATAATATATATAACTAGATAAAATGTATATTTTAGATAATAGAATACAATAATATAGATGAAAAGAGAATTGCAGCAAGCTAAAATTTATAATAAAAAAACAAAGTGTTGCAGGAAGTTGAAAACAACAACTAATGCAATAATATTTATTATAAGTTTCGAAATCCATTAGACAAAAGAAAACACAGCTTGTATAACATATCGATTAAACAAAATAGACTGTATATAGTACTAGTACATATTCATGCTATATGTAAACATTTAAAAACGAAACATATATTGCAATATGATACGCATACCGTTTATAAAAATATGGATGATGAGGGGAGGAGGCATGGAGTGGGTGGTGGCTCTTGACAGGTGGTTCGAGCTGTGGTGGCGGTGGCTTGACAAAGCTATAGGAAGGAGAACTGGTCCTTTTTCATTTTTCCATCATATGTGTTTTAGCATTATAATGGGAAAAATCTCTTTTTTTTCAAGAAGCAACAGAGAGGAAGAAAAAATGAAGCTAAATAGGCTCAGAGACTACACGTTATAAATATTTAATAAAGTTGAACGGTAGGAATGAGTAATCCAGCAACTAAAATTAGAACCATGGAAATAGAGGGGTTAATCGCTAGAATTTAGGAGGTATGAATGGTAACGGTTGTTTGAATTGTATACCAAATATATAACTTTATATTCCATTATTAATTGATAGGAGAAATGAATGGGTGGAGAATGAGCTGTCCATTTATGATATACTGTTACATATAATTTATTAAAGAAGAAACGGTAGAATAATGATAGATTTGAATTATATACTGATGTGATGCAATAACAACGGTTGAGTTGATAAGGTGGATATTTAAACAATTTATTGCTTGATTGGAAAGGATGTGAGTATGGAAAGGCAAGGATATTAAAATGGAAAAAGGAATGGACAGAGAAATTTAAGCGAAGATAAAACGTACAGGAATAAATATAGAATAGTGGGATGGCCACGATAATTCAGTGGATAATTAAAGCAACTTTTAATGCCACCAGCTGCACGTTCAAATCTGAAAAGGCAGAGTAATGGACCATATAATAAATTGAAACGATGGATTGATAACTGCTGCAAGTATATATTTAATAGAAAAGAACGGACAGAGAAAATTTTGTGAAACGTACTGAAAATAAACATGAAGTACTTATTATATTATACGTTTCTTTTTGAATGCAGAGTCCAAAATTTGAAAGCCAAGTAATGGTCAACCCTTGATTTGGTGAAAATAATTGTAGCAATTAATAAAAGAAATAAATAGCAACGGTCACGTTGCTTTTATTTAGCTGACCCATCAAAGCAAATTATTTATAATTTAACCGGTAGGAAACGTAAAGAAACGTACCACCATAAAAATGAAATTGATAACATCTGTGCATTGATTCCGCAATATTTATTAAAGAAATTGATTCCGCAATATTTATTAAAGTAATTTATTAGCTAGCTTTAATTAAATAGAATTTCACAATGGAATAAACTTTGATAAAATAAATTAAAATTTTAAAATCTGCTATGTTTAATTGGACGTAATCCAAATATTAAATTTTTATTTCAAAATATTATTATATAAAATTTCTCAAAAGTTTCAATTAATTACGTTGAATAAAACCATTTAAAACTATTAAAATCTACGGGTCGTTACACTCTCCTCCACTCAAAACTTTTCGTCCCCGAAAAGGTAGGAGGTAGGAGAATAGAACAACCAGAAATAAAATAATTGAAAGACAAGATAAACAATTAATTTAAAACTATTTAAATTTTATTTGAAATATTTATTTGATAACTTCATTTGAAATTTAATTTTCTTTAATACTTTAATACTTTTCAAACTCCTTTGAAAAAAATTATTTACATTATTACTTATATTTACAAAGAAGATATTGAAATATCAAATCCAAAATTCATAAATTTTTATTTTGTTTCAAGATACCTTCCAAATATTATTATTAGATCACAAATCATTTTTTTTATAAAAAATATGTTTTATTTTAGATAAATAACATCTAAAATGTTTATGACACTAAAATTTCTATTAAACCATGTAGTATGTAATTAAACAATATTTTAAAGGATATATCCAACAAGGAAGGAAGGTAGATTTGGAAAACAGAATCAAGGTGAATAACTAAACTGAGCAGATAAGGTAGATGCAAGGAATAGTATCGGGCATGAATAATTAATCTAGAACCATTAGAATTTAAATTTCAAATATTAATTCAACATTTCTTTGTTGGGAAAAATACTTTTATAATAAATACCTTTAAAATAATACTTTTATAATAAAATACTATTATATCAAAATAAATTTTCTTTTCGAAAATACTTTTATAACTCGATGTTTCAACAAGTTTATCCTCGTTCTTGCAGACTCTGGCCATGCGTTGATCAGGTGCAAAGCTAGAATTCTTCAAGTACTTAGTAGACTTGTTTCAACACCTAGTGAAAATACTTGAAAAACCTTTAAAACAGATATGGAAAGTACAATCCAAACAAACAACCAAACCAAAACCTTTGTTCGACCATGGTTCGCAGATACACAATGGTTACGCCTGGATCCCCCAGGAAACAATCCGTATCCGTAAGCTTTCTCAGCCCTGTGAGTTACGCCATGATGACTAGTAGAGTGCAGGATACACAATGGTTACGCCTGGGTCCCCCAGGAAACAATCCGTACCCCTAGGCTGTCTCAGCCAGGCAGTTTCGCTACTATTCGCGACCTACACAGATTGCAGGATACACAATGGTTACTCCTGGATCCCCCAGGAAACAATCCGTACCCCTAGGCCAGACTCAGCCAGGCAATTGCGCTATGCAGTCGTGAGAGGAAAAAAAAACCATGGGTTACGCCACGGTGGGAACACTCGAGTATTACCTCCGAAAAACCAAAAATCAGAGAGAATAATATCGATAGAATGAATCCACGATGTGGCCACAAAGTAGATATCAAGCAGAAGGCACTTTCCATATCTTTACTTCGAAAATATATATCATATAGTTCCTTTTCAAATCACTTTCAAATATCGTACTTATATAAAGTCCATATATATAGGATTCCATTTTTCCCAAATTGAATACTTTCCAAAATCAATAGTAGATCAAATCATACTTATATAGACTTCGATTATATAAAATCTCTTTCCAAATTGAGTACCTTTCAAATCAATATATTTCAAATCAACTTCATACTTATACAATCCATTTTACATAAGTTCGACCACTCCCAAATCATGTGCTTAATAGTATAAGGTTCTCAAATTTCAAATCATTTCAATGTCAATTCAGTTTCAAAATCATATATGATTTCACCAAATTTTCTTCCAAATTAAATATCTGAATTTCAAAGTTCCCAAAATAATAGGTTTAGAAAATTATCCCATTTTCCAAATTAAAATAATTCATGTCAAACAAATTCATTTCCAAAAATCACCATATAAGTATGGTTTTCAATTCCAATTTAATTTCAAAACCAAATATTTTCCCAAAATCAATTATACTCAAAATGGTTTTCAAATTTATAATTATCCCTTTTTTTTAAAAACTTTTAAACTATCTATTTCTATGTGAAATATCCAATTTACCTTTCTGAAAACCATTATTCAACTATTTTTTTTTTAAAACATTTCAAAACTAAATTTATATTCTTTATCAAACATTCTATACTCTTTGAAATTTCTTAGCTTTGAAAATTTAATCTCGATTTGGAAGTGTTCGAACATTCAAAATAGTTTGGGAAATCAAATTTTCAATTCAAGAGTTGAAAATCAACAATAAATCAATTATAAAATCCGAAACTCGAGGACTGAACATCAGTCTCATTTTAAATTGTTTCAAATATATACATATATCTTTCGAAAATATCAAATTATACTTTGGAATTTGAAATCAAAACGGTTTTACAAAATCACTCGCATAGCGAAGCTATTAAAGAGGCCTCTCCCCCACTCTGAAACTCGAAAATCAATATCGACGATGCATGCACTCATCGCCGAAATTATTTTCCAGCGGCATAAGTGAGTTCTAGACTTCTATTTTCGTGAAAACTTCTTTTAAATTTCTTCAAAATTATTGGAATTCATTTGAACTCATTCGAAACATTTCTTATTCGAAAAATACTTTTAAATCGTATTAATTTTTATATATTTTCCAAAATCATAAAACCAATTTCAAAATACCGGAATTCAATTATCGAATTTCAAATTTAACTTTACAGTTATATATCATTTTTATATAAATCTATTTCTATAAATTTTCGAAATTTGAAACCCTTTCAAAACTTTTATATATAGGGTAACATTTTCACTTTTATATATACAATAAAATCATAGTTATCAAAATAAAATTTCGGTACAAACAATTTCAAAAATACAAACAAAACCCAATTTTCAAAGGATAATTCAAGAATGGATTTCAAAACAAAGATAGCGATTTAATTTAGAGGAACTCCAATCAATAGAATCCTGATTCGAAGATAGACTCGATCGAAGATGAGATAATTAAATTACAAAATAGAAGATGGATATACTTCTATCGTGGGCGACCTTTACCGGTCAACCGTGATTCCAAAATTAGATTGGTGTAGAATTCTGAGGCAATTCGACATTCGATCGCCAGAGATATAGAATTCGGCATAACAAGATATAGCAGCATCGTAAACCGAGGATGTAGAAATCTTGGGTGAGTCAATGCCAATTGAAAAGGAGTTTTCACTCCCTTTGATAATCATTCAGTGGAGTTATGGGATACTCCGGAATCAAACAAATATAAATAGGGAGAGACAGAATGAATTTCGGAACTGAGGGACATTCCAAAATTCAAAGGAAATGAAGTTAAAAGGAAGAGATTCAACTCGAGCGAAAGTGATTCTGTAAATAAATTTACTATATGTGCTAAGTTTTGCCTAGAGCCAAAGCTCTGATACCAACTGTAACGACCCGCTATTTTGGACCATTCAAATCGACAATAAAACCATACATATCCGACTTGAATAATTCAAAACACCGAATTGTTAATTAAAATTTGGCAAAACTTAAAATATACAATAAATCAATCAATCACAGATCACAAAGTAATATAATGCAGCGGAATAGATAAAGAATAGTAGATCATGAAGCTACTATATACATCAGAGTTAGTATTAAATACAACCGAATAGTTCACATGCAGTGAAGTCTCCAATGCAACAGATTACTTCTCTGAACCAATCAACTGGAAAGGCTGGAATCTGAATCGATAGTTGGATCTCCAAATGAAACTCCAAACTCCAAAGGTGAGTCTCAAATGATGTATCACTCAGTCTGACCCGAGCGTAAAGCAAAACACAAAACACTCGAGTCGGGATTAACATTCTTATATCAATAAATCCAACTCAAGTGAAATATCAACTGAAATATATTTAACTTAGAGGATGTTTGGGATAACCATCCTCTAAGGATCCAAGGAACTATCTACCGGGCAGAAATATACACTATAACACTGTGGTCATTTTAATTTTATTTATATTTCAAAACTAAAATATCATTTTCGTTTCAAATATCTCTATTTTCCAAATTAGTATATATCCAATAATTTATGAAGTAGAGTATTTTTATTTCCTCAAACTTCACAAATCGCTTTAAAAATCAACTCGACCTTCCCGTTCAAATTTATTAAATCAAAATTTATCAATTTCCATTCAATTTAGTTTCTGACTAATTCAAATTTTATCTATTTTTAATACTGATTTGAACCACAAAAATACCCCTTTATATTTCAATATATTTCAAAACTTTAAGTATTCAACGTTTCAACTAAATTTTTATTCAATTTAGTTTTCTAAATAATAAATTCAAATTTGGTTCAACCTAAATTTCACTTTAATTCAATTTAGTTGCTAAATAACAAATTCAACTACGTTGATTTCAAATACAGATCCGAATCTCAACATAAACCATTTAAATTCCAATATAGTTCAAGGCTTTAATATTTAAATGTTCTATATAACAGTTTCATATAGATCTCGATTTAACCTCATTATTATTTAGTCTTGAAATACTCCCTTATTAGATTCAACATCATTTAAGTAACCTTAAATTACATTTTACTCAATATTTTCTTTAATTTTATTAAACGTGAAATAATCATTAAATCACTTAAATCAAAAATCCAGTTATAAAATCATACCCTTTAAATTTCCCATTCAAAAATTTCAAATCGATTTAATTAAATAAATCCTTATTTAAATACCATTTTTATAAACCCAAATTTATCTCCCAATCTTAACTATTCAATTTGTTACAAGAGAATCTATTTGAAATATAGATTTACATAAATACTTAACCATATTATATGTATTAAATCAATCTAATTTAAATCAAATATTACTACTAAATCTATATATACAATTTTCATTTATATAATATCTTAAGAATCAAATTTATTAAACCATATATTTCTTTCTAAATTTATAGAAATTATTTTCAAAATATTTATATGGACCACGGTGTCCGTATATATTTCCTATCATATAGTCAAGCGCTACGGATATTTATCATTTCAATGCGTATACTAAATATATACGGGTGGATATCAATTCAACCTGTAATCCGAATTCAATTAAATGAAAATCGATTGGGTTTATCATTTCAACCCATAACGATTTTCTTCTATTCTAAAGTCTGTTCGGGTATGTATCATTTCAACCCATAGTGATTTCTAAACTGCAGGGAACTTGCAGAGTGATAACAGAAAATACAATAAAATAACAGGCATATATCATCGATAACAATATAATATAAACAACAAGATATGGTGTCATATCCCGCAGGTGAACAGTTACAGATAATAGCATATATAACAAATTTAAATAACTACAACAACATATTTCAATTGTCGTTTCAATTGAAATCAAATTTAATGAATAAAAGAATGTTAATCGTGAGTGATTACTCACCTCTCGAGCCTAGAGAATACAGAAGATGACACGGATATGCATACTGTTACAGACACTGAAATTTGAATTATGAATCGAAGCAAAGCAAAATCGGCACGAATTCAACGATCAAAGCCGATAACAAGAATTGATGGAACAAGTCAGAACGGGATCGGCGAAGATAATGATATGAGTGGGCTCATATATATATATAACTATATATATAAAGTCATAATCTAAATTCAACACATATTAAATTAAACTAAATATATTTGTATTTACATTTTCCAAAATCGTTGTTTTTTTATTTAAAACACATAAATTAGAATCAAGCATATATACAATATGAAATTTGAAATAAATACTTATATAAACAGACTAGTATTAATCATGTGCTAGGTTATAATACTGACATATTTTAGCTGTAAGAAATAGTATAATGAAAGAAGTCAACATCAGTTATAATATATTTATATAAACAAAATGTAACATATATTTAGTTGACAAAACAAATGAATTCTTTTATAAAATAATATACATTGGGCGCTATTTCATAAAAATGCACATACAATACCATTTATATACGAACAACAAAAGTAGCTTATATATATAGATATACTATTCAAAAATCAATATTTACATTTCAACTAACATCAGAAAACAAATATAAACTTTATACTTTATATATGTTTTATGGAAAAAGAGAAAAAAACAGAACGCAAAGTGGATCCAACGTTTGGAATTCAGGGATTAGTCCTGAAGGCTAATACACCGTTGGATCATTTTTATTAAATTTTTGGATAAATTTCAGTAGAAGAGTAGCAATTTATTTAAAATAACGTGGTGTGAAATGAATTGATAGAATGAATAAAGTAATGTATTATTAGTACCCAAATAATCAAATGACACAATACGTTGGTTTCTTAATAATGACAGTAACGTTCAATTTGCTAAAAGTTATTTAGGACGTTATCTTTGTCCTATTTGTAAGCGATTGATATATCATACCTCTTTTAAATTTAAGATCAGCTCATGGCATGGGGAACGAAAATTCAAATTCCATCGCATCATATATTTATTATTTTCAGTCTAGAAATGTATGAACTTATCAATTATTTTTTTGGCTATAAATGACGTAAAACACCACTGCTTATTAAATTTGTCGTGTACTGCGTTTAAATACTTCCAAAGCGTTTGTCAATTTATTTAAAAGCTATAAAATGAAAGGAGTGAAAAGAGAAAAAAAGAAAGAATATATATATATATATATAATTAAAAAAACATGGGGAGAGAGACGAAGATACAGATGGTGGTACGTATCTTGTTCTATTCATAAGTAAATATCACCATAAATTCCTTTGCATATTTTTAATTGCTATAACCAATGCTTTCATATATAACAGGTCCAATCTTATATACATAGCTACATGTTATAAAGGGTTATGAAAACTTATATATATACACCTTATAGTATAATATATATAACTAGATAAAATGTATATATTACACAATAGAATACAATAATATAGATGAAAAGAGAATTGCAGCAAGCTAAAATTTATAATAAAAAAACAAAGTGTTGCAGGAAGTTAAAAACAACAACCAATGCAATAATATTTATTATAAGTTTCGAAATCCATTAGACAAAACAAAACACAGCTTGTATAACATATCCATTAAACAAAATAGACTATATAAGTACTAGTACATATTCATGCTATATGTAAACATTTAAAAACGAAACATATATTGCAATATGATACACATACCGTTTATAAAAATATGGATGACGAGGGGAGGAGGCATGGAGTGGGTTGTGGCTCTTGACAGGTGGTTCGAGCTGTGGTGGCGGAGGCTTAACGAAGCTATAGGAAGGAGAACTGGTCCTTTTTCATTTTTCCATCATATGTGTTTTAGCATTGTAATGGGAAAAATCTTTTATTTTTCAAGAAGCAACAGAGAGGAAGAAAAAATGAAGCTAAATAGGCTCAGAGACTACACGTTATAAATATTTAATATAGTTGAACGGTAGGAATGAGTAATCCAGCAACTAAGATTGGAACCATGGAAATAGAGGGGTTAATCGCTATAATTTAGGAGGTACGAATGGTAACGGTTGTTTGAATTGTATACCAAATATATAACTTTATATTCAATTATTAATTGAATAGGAGAAATGAATGGGTGGAGAATGAGCTGTCCATTTATGATATACTGTTACATATAATTTATTAAAGAAGAAACGGTAGAATAATGATAGATTTGAATTATATACTGGTGTGATGCAATAACAACGGTCAAGTTGATAAGATGGATATTTAAACAATTTATTGCTTGATTGGAAAGCACATGAGTATGGAAAGGCAAGGATATTAAAATGGAAAAAGGAATGGACAGAGAAATTTAAGCGAAGATAAAACATATAGGAATATATATAGAGTAGTGGGATGGTCACGATAATTCAGTGGATAATTAAAGCAACTTTTAATGCCACCAGCTGCACGTTCAAATCTGAAAAGGAAGAGTAACGGGTCATATAATAAATTGAAGCGATGGATTGATACAGCTGCAAGTATATTTTTAATAGAAAAGAACGGACAGAGAAAATTTTGTGAAACGTACTGAAAATAAATATGAAGTACTTATTATATTATACGTTTCTTTTTGAATGCAGAGTCCAAAATTTGAAAGCCAAGTAACGGTAAACCCTTGATTTGGTGAAATAATTGTAGCAATTAATAAAAGAAATAAATAGCAATGGCCACGTTGCTTTGATTTAGCTGACCCATCAAAGCAAATTATTTATAATTTAACCGGTAGGAAACGTAAAGGAACGTACCACCATAAAAATGAAATTGATAACATCTGTGCATTGATTCTGCAATATTTATTAAAGAAATTGATTCTGCAATATTTATTAAAGCAATTTATTAGCTAGCTTGAATTAAATAGAATTTCACAATGGAATAAACTTTGATAAAATAAATTGAAAATTTAAAATCTGCTATGTTTAATTGGACGTAATCCAAATATTAAATTTTTATTTCAAATATTATTATATAAAATTTCTCAAAAGTTTCAATTAATTACGTTGAATAAAACCATTTAAAACTATTAAAATCTACGGGTCGTTACAAGTCAACGGAAATGGCAATATGGCATTCAAAGATGTGACATGTGCTTTGTGAAAAGGTAATCGTGGCCTCAAGCCTCCTCAAACCGGAAATGATCGAAACAGGATTAGATGCAGCAAGGCTAAGTGCGCCATTCCCAAGTAGGGTATGATTATCCCCTTCTAGATATATTTCTTCCCGCTATGATGTTCGGGATGTATATTAATGTGGTGTATGGAAAACGAGCGCTCGGTTAAAGGTCGGTAACGACCGAGGGATGACATATTCGGTACTATCTAGTTACAGAGGTAGGCCGGTCTTGTGTTGGTAGAGGATCCTCTGTGATGGTCCTCGGGACATCTATCTAGAGGTGTACCCCTTTGGAAGGTAGATCCTGCGCCTGGTCATTTGTATGGAAATCCATTCTCCAATAAGAACCTACGGTTTTGTTTGTAAAGCCTAGTATGCTGGAATTTAATCAATGTAACAATTTCGGCTAAGATTAATAAGTTTATTTGCAAAGGTTTTCAAAGAATGTCATTAGAAATAATATCAAATGTTTTGATATAAAAGTGTTTTAGTTATCATAAGGTAAAAACCCGTCCGTGTTTATGTGTGGGCGTGGTCTTATGAAATACTCTTTGTTTTCAAAGGATTTTATTCAAAGGCTGATATATGACACTGTCATTAATTATTGAGTTTTTCTTGCGCTGGTTTACCAAGCTTGATCCGGGTATTGTCAATACTCGGGTCAGATCCGAGTAGTTTTAGGTTTAGTCGAAGATTGTTGGAGTTTCCAGAGGAGAGCTAGAGATATTCATTGACATATGGACATATTCTATTATCCGCTGTACTTAGTGAATTTTGTTTGATGTTTGTCAGCATTTGTAAGGGCGGGTTTTATAACTGTCCAAGCTGAATTTAGGTTAGACTCTGATATATGTATTTAAAAGTTTTTCGTTGTAAAAATATTTGTTCAGTATTATATGTTATTCCATTCGTAAGAGATTCTATTCTGTCTACTTTTCTTTATCACACTTAAAATCCATCTTTTCGTACAATTTGAGTTGGACATGTATGGTTTATTGTCGATTCAAAGGGTACGGGAAAACGGGCCTTTACATAGGGTAGCTCAAACAATAAGATGCATCATTCCCTGGTCAACTCATAAGTATAGCCAACTGGCCTTTTTCCCCTTACTTGACAAAGAAAGCAACTTTTAAATATTTGGACACTTCATCAATACTTGCATCATGGTTTGAGAATTTGATTGTAGACATATGGGTAAGAAACTCCTTAATTCATTGCTTGGAAATAAGTTTAGTGTATTTTTTTCTTAGGTCCCAACCTAAATTTAAGCAGACCCAACTTTACTAAGATGAAGTTGAATTAGAACATGTTTATATATTATTTAAATCAAAAGAATCAAGGGTTCAATACAAGGAATCATCTTCAAGAATATGTGAAGAAAATGAGTTTATAAATAAAGTTTTGGTATAAAGAACCATCTTTAAGAATAACCAAGCAATTATTGAATAAGTAAAAGTACTAATAAGTGCAAATAAAGTAACATAAAGATCTACAATATGCTACTTACTTAAAATTAAGGGTGTGAGTTAAACTAACATCTGCCTATTTAACACGTTAATAACATACTGTTGAATAGCATATTAGATGAAATAGCCCAATATATAAATTCATCAAAGCTGATAAAAGTTGTAGGAATGCTTAGCTTTCCTCTATTTTTTCTTTTGCATATAATAGTTATCAATTAAGAAACAGTTTAGCCATTAAATTTTATTTGATCAGGTTGACGACAACATCCTAGACGATTGACCTAACCAAATGCGTAAATAACAATTGTATCTCTACCACCTCGCCTATTGTTACCTTGAAGGTATTCTTAGTAAATAAGAATCAGTATCAACTCACATATAGACTAAAATAGAAAGACATACTAAATAAAAGAAAACTAAATAACTTGCAAATAAGAATTCATTTAAACAAAAGCTTCTGAGAAAGAGATCTAGAGAGGATTATTAGGATATGCATTTGTTGCTTTGATGGTTAATTCGTCTGTTTGAAGTCTCTCATTTCTATGACTAATGACACTTAAAGTTCATTCATTAATTTAAAAAGAACAACATTCGTTAACTCAAACGTATCACAAAAAGGTTAGAAAGGCACAAAATCAATTAAGCCTAGCCTTTGGAAATCAAACTAGTAAACACAGAAGAATTGTAAGAATATTATTGTTATGAATAAAAATAGCAGACCAAAGCACGAAGTTGAATTGTCTACGTCAAACTTACCTCTTGCAACATTGAATAATTTTGAAACAGCCTGGTAGGAAATCCATGATAAGTGCGACACCAACAACTGAAATTCACAATTGAATCAAGTTCAAAATTAGTTAGACATCCTATAGAACAAAAAAGTACAAACAATAATCATAATCAAATTTGTCCCATATTAAAATCATGATAAATAAATAAAATCTAACCCTAAATTGAGAAGCGTAAGAAACTAGGGTAGAGTTCACTTTTCCAAAGGATTATTCACTGATTAACACGACTTAGGCGAGAACAGCACAACAACAAAGGGGCAGACGGTCTAGAGCAGCGATAAAGGGGTAGACTGTCCAGGGTACCAACAATTGAATTGGGAATTTGTTTCTTAGGGTTCTGATTGAGAGGCGGGAATGGGAAAGCAAACACGGGAGCGAAAAAAATAGGAAAAGAAGCAGCCTAGAAAATATATTGTCTGCCTGAACATAAATGTTGACGTCTTATTGATTTACATCATGATTCAATGCCACGTATATTTTCTTGTACTTCATACGGAAGTAATAATTGCAACTAGCATTTAAATGCTGTTACAAGTTGCCGTCTATAACCTGTTTTCTTGTAGTGTCTGGGTCTGTGGCGTTTTTTTCCTTCTATGAAGCTTGTACACCAACCTTTTCTTTTTGTGGGTATTTGGGATTGTACGCCTTGTAATGGTTCGACAATTGGCACCTTCCCTGTGCCAGCATCAACGTCTCTCGGCTTGGTGGCCTGAGAAACTTTAATCTCACCCTCTTCGGTATCACCACGAGTCCTCTCGATAAGGAGCATGATGGGATTGATGGTATCCCTTCTTTGTTCTGCAACATTCATCGACAATGTTGCACTTTCAAGGAGCTCAATACTACGACCATCCTCCAATAGCCCGAATAAGGATAGTAACTCATCAGTTCCAAGAAGTTTGTTGTCCCCATCCTTAAAAGGGTTAGCGTGAATGGTAGAGACAGCTCTTGAAAAATCGAAGCCTTCAGAAGCGAAAACCTAAAAGAACTCCGGATGTTCGTAGATTTAAAAGAAAAGTTATGACTTGGATTTGTGAACTTGAGAAAGACATGAAGGTAACACTTACGTCGCAAAGCCGGAAGGGCGTCGTACATAAAACCATTTATGCTTAAACAAAGAAAGTTCATTCCAAGCACCTGTCAGAACTTAGCAATTCGGCGAGGGTTTAAAAAAGCATAAGAAGGGCTTCCCGACTGCTGTTTGAAGTTGTAAATAAGTCTTTTATCTTTTTGAGTTGATGGACGAAATAGAGCACTCATAAATAGCAAGAATGTTCCATGTATGAAAGCGTTGCAATTTGGATGGAGTTGAGTGGGGACTATCCTAAGGTGTCTCAACATCTCTTGGACAAATGAGTTAAAGGGTAGCACACATCCGACCCAACATATAAATTTATTGCACGTCGTGTACATAGTTAGTGGCAAGTGAGACCTATCATTTTTGGAAGGAATCATGACGTCCCTAAATGGGATTCCACAAATAAAACACAGTCAGTGGATAACAGCCTCGCCAATTTGACAAGCCTGTAAGTCCACTGGGTTATCTAACAGAATAGCGCCCTCTAAATATCGGGATCAGGACTTATGTTCTTTGTCAGGAGGAATGGTATATCTGAGAAAATGTTGACCTATAAGTTAGAAACATCTGCTCGTTCTACTTGATGGCTAGGAGAAAGCTGCCGGATATGGTTATGGAACTTTACTTTGCGTCAAAACTGATGTGTTGCATTGCTGGAACTGAAGACATATCAGTTGAATGCTTTGAGCATCTAGAATCTATATTAACTATACTTAGTAGATAATTGAGATTAAAAAAGATAACCTGTTTCCCCTATGCTAAGTGTGAGCTAGTGTATTGCAGTATAGTGTATAATAGATATAAACAGTTAGAAATCAAAAGAACGAAATAAAATGACGATATTTGAGAGTTCAACAAAAGAGACTGCCATTGTTGACTTTCTCAACAGGCAAGAAGATTGATTGGTTGTGAAAGATTTGGGATCGATTATCAGCATATCGAATTGTGTAGTTTTTCGTTTGAGTTCATTTGCAATTTTTTAGTCCGTACTAAAAGTTTAGGGAATTTGTTTGCTCAAACTCAAGTCCAAGAGTGGATATACATTTTATATTTTCGTCGTCATTATATGTCCAAGGTCACTAAGGCAAAATAATGATGATTTTTCAAATAAATTAGGTTGTATAAGTTTTCAAGTTTAGGAAGTCAATTCTTGACTTTATGTTGATCCCTATCCCATGAACTTTATATTGATCCCTCTTATCGACCCGGGAATACCGACCCCTATTCCACCTTCATGATCGATTTCTATGCGTAACGCCCTCTACCAATCCCTCTCCTCAACTAAGACCAACCGATACATATGGATAGGCCGAACCATATCCTACGGCATTACCATAGAGCCTTCATTCATCAAACTACCATCCCATTAAACGAAACTTATACTACCGATCCCATACCTAGTTTCACTAAGACCATTCTCTCCCTTCCAAACCCAATAACACCGATCCCTACCTCTGCGCTATCTTCCTATATATGAATCTCTTCCTTCTCCTGTCCATAGCCTATCTTCCATCGAAACCCCTCGCAGGACCCTCACCTTTCCTCTTCTTCTCCTTTCTAATCTTCTAACTCAACCTACCGAACCGTTTATCTAGTAGTCATTAATCCATCCAAAATCGCTTGAAATCACGACACTGAACACTTACCAACTACTTAAAATCCAAAATCTCACCACATAATTGAATGGCATGATTCAAGAATCTTACCAATATGAATGTTCGAACTAGGTGGAGGTGAATGTTTGGATATACGTAAGTTCGAAGGTAAGGCGAATCGAATTTATGAATAGGACGGAAAGTAATATGATTCAAGTATAAGTACCAACAAGTTTTGTTTGGTTTTGTGAGTTAGAGCAAGGATTCGAAGCAAAAGGCAAGGAAATGAAATAAGTGAAGGAAAAGGGAAGCAAGCGTGCGTTCTGGTTTATATACGTGGGCTAAGGGTTCGGCCTGAATTTTTAAGCGCAAATTGAGGAGACAGGGATCAGCATAGAAGCTTGCCGATCCCTATTAGCGTGACTTGAAAGCGGGATCGACATAATGCATGCCACCCCCATATATAACAAAAGAAAAGAAAAAGGGAAGGGAAAAAATAAACATGGTTGTAAAAGTTGGCAATGGACATGAACATTAAAAATATTATAGAAATTGGCAATGACCCATAAGTGGTTCGAACATGTCCAGGAGTCAACAACAAAACATGTATATGAATGTGCACACGAATGACTTAATGTTCAATTTTTTGAAATCAACAGAAGCAGAATCAAACCAGAAACCTTCAAGTTCAAGGCTGGTCTAGATGACAAGAGTTTGAAAGTCTTGCAGAACTTGACTTATATCTGACTTATATATATTGACGGAATATATCATTAGATTTACATTATTGGAAATAGACCAAACGTTATGGCAATTAATGAAAAATTCAATGCATTGGGAAAATGATTTGATGAAGGAATAACAATCACTCAAGAAGCTAGATGGACCTCTTTTTAATAATTTAGACTTATTTTGATTCAAACCACATCACGTTACTCACAAGTCGTACTTTGGGGGCAAGTGTTACTCAGTATTCCAACCTGGCTATATCAAACTGATTGCGCAAGAGAGATTCGACTGTTGTCAAGTTTTATGACCCTAGAGCAATGGTTGTGGGACCTGAAAGTAAAGTATAGATGGTTATATAAAGCTAGAATTTGATGGAATTGTTAGATAAATAATGCAGGATATCTAAAGTATGGAATATGTTAAAAGGAAGGGATCGATATGGTTTGACTATTTGCTAGGATCAGCATATTCCAGTTACTAATGGAGGGGTTGAATTGTTGATGATAAGGGGTTGGCATGGTCAAATAATAAAGGGATCGACATATAAGAGTATAGGCCTGCATGGTTGATTAACTTGAAATGTCAAACTTCAATTCACAGAGAAGGGCCCGGCATAGTTGGATGACATGGATCAGCATATCTAAAAAAAATTGGATCAGTCTATTTCATTAATAGGGACCGGCATTCGTCAAAGTTCAAGTATTTTTTAGTATACAATAATCATTATCTCGAGATCATTGAGATCAAAACATATGTAATTTGGAGAGCAAGGCATGTAGGCTCTAGGGGAACATCGTAAGACCCCGCATTTTTCGATAATCAAATAATCAAATAACGATGAATAGTGAAAATAAACATTTTTGGAATTGTCAGAATATGGCCTCGAAACTTATACCATTGCGCCTATGGCGATTTTCGGATCAATTTCTATATATATATATATATATATATATATAAATTGTCAAAATTTGATTCAATGCGAAGAAGTTATGAGAGAAACGAAAAATGGGAAATAATCGAAAATAGAGGAGAGAAAAAATAAAACCTATATGGGTCGACCAATAAGTCAACACAGAACCTCCCTAGGGTGATCGCTAGGTCGACCTGGAGGAAGCTTAGGTCAACCCTAGGGTCGACCCGCGTTACTACTTGGACGCCATTTCATACAAGTATGAGCCGTGTCGAACCGAGCCGAGCAAAATCAATTTTTACGCAAATCTGAGCCATACGTTGGTGTATCTAATGGCTCCAAACGACCCCGTGATGTGGTAGCTTCACATTCAATCCAAGAATCCAATAGTCTGAGATCCCCAAACTCCACTATAAATAGGTCCCAAGGCCTAGCTATTTTTTCACAATCAAACTTTTTCCCAACTGGGTTTATTGCCTTAGGCTCGACCCTAAAATGAAAATATTTTTAAGGATAAGATCTTCTCAATAAAAATATTTGACACCTAAGAAGTGGGTCTAGGAGGACCATGGAGCCAAGCTAAGCACAAGAAAAGCTAAGGACGATAGGTGAGTGGATTTAATTATATATCCTTTACATTTATGATATATTATCGTTAGATACCCGTTAAATAATTTTATTTAGTATTTATTTCAGTAATTAATTCTATTAATTACTTATGCCGAGACTATAAATTGTATAAGATAGCCTATATGTAGTTATTGTTATATGGAAAATGGTAATCAATTTAAATATGAATAGTATTAGGCTTGACGGTTAGATAAAGGAATAAGCATAAAAATAAGAAATTTATAGTTATTTACATCTACTTTAAAAGTTGAAATTTGGCATGTAAATGTTAGCTTCTTTTTATTCCTTTTTATACGAATAAAATAGTAGAGAAAAGAATTCGCAAATACAGACTAAAATAGAAGAACAATAGATTTACAAAAATTAGATGTAAATAAGAAAAGCTGGAATGAAAAGAGAAAAATAGGAATTTACAGTTTATGCTAAAACGGAGAAAAATAAATTAAAAAGGAAAATTAAATAACTTGATAGGGACGTAATTGATAGACTAGTTAGTTGGAGTGGAAAAGAGAATACAAATCCATAGTTTATTATTTAAAAGATAACGATAAACATGATTGCAAGAATAAAGGAAAGAAAAATGGAATTAATGTAAAATAGAGACATTAGTATATTTTTACACAACCTAAAAAGTAAAGAAATAATAAAAGGAATATCTTGCAATCACAGATTATTGTTTATAGCTTCATTTAGTATTAAAATATGGAAATGGATTTTTAGCACATTTTTCGTAACCAACCAAATAGAATGGAACTACTTCCTAGAATATAAGAAAATAAAGTGAAGAATTATGAAGAAGAAATCAAGTTAATAATTACAACAAGACTAGAAGCACTTAACAGAAATGTATCTAAGTCTGCATTTACTGCGCAAATAATTGAATAAATCTAAAGTGATTATTATGATAAGTAAATTTGTGACAGTCGCACGTAGTCCCAAGCCAAAATGGTCATATAATATAAGAGAATTAAAGAGAATTTGATATCATAATAAAAGAAGACAGACTAGAATAGAAAAGTGATGTTTGTGATTATATTTATTATGTATTGATTATAGAAGAATTTAGTAGTGATAATTGCAAGTAAAATTACAAAAGAGATGCTTCTGTATTCCTGCCCTCCCTTCTCCTTTGACATTTCCCATCAACCACATCCTTTGTGACCCATGCCTCCTGACCGTCCCATGCCAACCATCCCTTCTCCCTTAGTCCCCGAGGCCACCCTTGGCCTCCAATCCATCCTCCTGTCCTCCTCTTCTTCCACCAACTCCCACTCTGCCTGACCCACAGCCTGTCAACCTCTCCAATCCTTCCCAATCCTGGTCGAACCTCTTCAAAACTAAGCCACGCAATGCTGGTGTTTACACTACGATCACCATGAACCTTCAATTCAATGGAGAGGCCATGATTCTGCCCACTAAAGTAATGGCAGCTGGCACAGCCATTTGGAAAGACCATATTGTAGGCTTCTTCTTAGACAAGCCTTTTTCTTTCACAATTGTTGTTGAAAATCTCAAAAGGATATGGAAATTGAAGGGATTTGTAAAAGAAAATATGACGGTGTCTTGTTCCTTTTCCATCTCTCATGTGCTGAGGACAGATCAAGGATACTAAGAAGTGTTTCATTAGAAACAAGATTTTCATCATTCAAGAATGGACCCCTGAGCTTGGTAATGTCAGAGGTAAAGTTAGGGCGGCTCTTTTCCGGTTACAACTCTCCAATATTCCAATGTATGCCTGGTCGCATCTCGAAATAACTGGCTGGCAACAAGAATTGGGAATTGACATGTCTAGATAAATCAACTAAAAAGCTTGAAAGAATCAACTACGCTAGATGCCCAGTTGAAGTGATACCAGGAAAAGAATTGGTTGAGAGGTTCCCAGTCATGCTTATGGATGGAAGTGAACAACTTGTTCATGTTAGCTACCTATGGAAGCCAGAAATCTGTTTACACTGCAAAAATGTTTGGTCATAAGCCTAAAATGTGTGAACTAAGGCCTGAGCATGTGCATGAGGAGACCTATATACATGAACATGATGTGATTGACCATGATAATGTTGGTGAGGAAAGTAAAAAAAGGGGAAAATAATAAAAGGACACAACAATGGTGGAAGGTTGCAAGGAGGAAGCAAGTACACAAGATTAGTGAAACATAGAAAAGAATGGTGGTGTTCAACATGCATGGTAGTATTCTGCCATTGGGTTTTAGTAGTATGCAACCTGAAAAAGCACTTGAGAATTAGACATCCAATTCAAGAAATAACCAAGATAACTCGCCGTTACCTCATGACAACAACAATGAATATTTTCCTAAAGCACAAGAGAATAAGGAAACTACATCGAGCAATAACATAGAAAAGGTGGGTTCTCATCGTGGAAATGTGGACCTGTGTGGTATCACAGAGCATAATAGGTTCAAAGCACAGTCAACCCTGGAAGTGGATGATGGAGTGGAGCATGGAGCAAATATCAAAGACTCTGTGGTTATTACTGAAAGTAACAAAACATGCATAGAAGATGTGTGCACGGTGAAACCATGTGCACACATAATTTCTCTGCCTTCAAACCAATTATCTAAGACTACCACTATGCCCACCCCGAAAACAAAACAACCAACTCCACCCTCTCCCTATAACCAATTTGATGACATTGTCCTCAATGTCATGTCTTTCCCTCTAAACCCTTACTCCCACATCCTACCACCTCCTGGTTATTTTGACATGCCCATTCCCTCCAATGACCCTGTTACACCTTCCTCTAAGCTAAAAATTAATCAAATCACCTACGCCCATTCACACCATCCCTATTCCAAATCCAAATCCAAAAACAAAGGAAACAACCGCCAAAGCAATAAATCCATTCAAGATTTCAACATCTCTATGATCTCCTCTGACACCAGAATCCTTCCAGAAACAAGTGGAAGCCCTTCTTCTGGAACCAGAAGCAAGATAAATCATAATCCAATAAAAACAATCTATCTCGATGACACAAGTCTTGGGAGTTTGGAATATAAGAGGAACCCATCTCGAAACTAAACTTAACCAAGTAAAAATCATCATTATGAAACATAATCTCCATCTTGTAGCTATCCTTGAAACTAAACACAACCCATCCCTCAGCCTTAAAGCTGCTTATTATATCAACCCTTCATGGAAAACCTATCACAACCTTCATGAAGCTCCTTATGGAAGAATTTTGATCCTCTACAACCCAAACATCTACAAAATGTCCCCGATTCTCTCTCACAAACAATTCATTCACTGTCACCTTCTTCACATCCCTACATCCAAATCCACGTATTTAACTGTAGTGTATGCTGATAACAGTGCTCACAGCAGGCAATCGCTTCATGAATACCTCCCCACCTAGGCCAAAATACCCATCCCTGGATTGTTTCTGGGGATTTTAACTACCTCCTTAACTCTAATGATCGAATAGGTGCAAACACAGTAACGTTAAAAGAGATCTCGCCACTGAACACTTCAATAAACTCCTCTAACCTTATTCATGTTCCATTTTTTGGAGCCACATATTCTTGGGATAACAAAAGTAGGACTGGAAGAAGAATATACAGTAAAATTGATCGCATTTTTTGCAACTATCCATCCTTAATGACCTGGCCATCCTTGACAACCTATCTCCCATCTCCCCTTCTCTCTGATCACTCACCCCAAATCACTCACATGGAAATTGGTAGCTTGAAAAGGAAGTCCTCTTTTAAATTTTTAATATTTGGACATTAGAGCCGGATTTTTTGAATATTGTAAAAGAACCTTGGAGCACTAACTACACTAGTACCCCCCATGTTTTTTTTGCAGCAAAAGATGAAGAACACGAAAAGAACTCTTGGATCTTGGGCTAGAAGAATATTTGGCAAAGGTGATTTCTCTCTTCCTCTCTTAAGACCACTTTGGCTAAAGCTTGATCACAAGCAATGCAAAACCCAAATAACATAGATTTAGCTAACACCGAATGCAAACTTCAAGACCAATACCAAAGGCATTAAAAATAAAGGATGACATGAGTAGATAGAAGCGCGGACTCAAATGGAATACTCTTGGTGACAGGAATACCAAATTTTTTCATGATAGCCTAAGACTTAAACACCCCAAATCCCACATATATAGCATAATTGATCGAACTAGGAGATTTTGTTCTACTTCACATGCAGTTGATAATGCCTTCCTTGATTACTTCGCAAATCTCCTTGGGAATGCTAAAGATTTCCAGCCTGACCTGTCTACCCTCAACGACCTGGACCTCCCTTATTTCGGCATTGAGCAAGTTGCTTTTCTATCTCCTAAGGTGAATGATGATGAAATAAAGCAAAGCATCTTTGAGATGAACAAGGAATCATGTGGAGGACTAGACGGTTTTAGTGCTAACTACTTTACTAGTTGTTAGGGAATCATGAAGAATGATCTCAATAGAGCTGTGAATAGCTTCTGCTCCCATAACAAGATGCTTTCAGGAGTAAATGCTACCAACATAGCTTTAATTCCCAAAATAGACCATCCACTTAATGTTTCAGACTTCAGACCTATCTCCTGCTGCAACATCACCTATAAATGCCTCTCCAAAATCATTGCAAGTAGGCTTAAGGCTGTGTTATCTTCCCTTATATCTCCAAACCAAGCAGCTTTCCTGTAAGGGAGAAGCATTCGAGAAATGTGCTCCTCTCCAATGAACTTCTCAAGGATTGCAATAACACCATTATTAGCCCAAGAGCCATGTTAAAACTTGATATAAAGAAAGCATAAGACACTGTTCAGTGGTCTTCTATCTTCAGACTTCTTGCCAAAATGAACTTCCCACCACATTTTTCCTCTTGGATATACACCTGCATCTCTTTTGTTCACTTCTCCTTGAATTACAATAGAATGACAATTGGATATTGCAAGAGTATGCAAGGAATCAGACATGACTGCCCATTGTCTTCTTACATTTTCATCCTTGTCATGGAAGTTCTGATACCTATGATAAATAAAGAGATTTCATGCAACAAGATTCTCACTCACCCCAAATGTAAAGATCCATTAATCTCCGCACTTATGTTAGCTGATGATCTAATAGTTTTCACTAAACCCACAACTCAATCTATCAGCCGCATCATGGAAGTTTTAAATGCATTTCATAATTTATGTGGGCTTGCTATTAATTATGACAAGTCCTCCATACATATTGCAGGAGTTTCTGCCTTAACATCCCTTTCTCTATTGCAAATCTGTCACCTTCCCCATGCTCAAGAATCATCTTCTTACCTTGGGATTCCCATGACCTCCTCCAAAATCACCACGAACCAGTGCATGCATCTATATGAAAAGGTTACTAGTACCATGAATGGTTGGGCCAGCACAAAACTCTCTCAAGTTGGAAGACTAGCTCTCATTAAATCTATCATATTCCCATATACAACCTACTGAAGTAAAACATTCATACTCCCCAAGAAGCTTATCCATATGTTCAAAAAGGCAATGTGTAACTTCCTTTGGAATGGATGTATCCATTCTACCAGTCTCAAGCCTATTAGCTTCAACAAAGTTGAAACTAAGAAGAACTTGGGTGGCCTTGGAATCATTAATATCAAAAATTAGAATGTGGCTGCCTTCAGTGCTCATCTGGACAACTTACTTAACTATAAAAATAATTTATGGGTAACATGGACAAATAAATATAACCTATGAAATAAATCTTTTTGGTGTATGGAAATCCCCAAAGGGTGCAGTTGGACTTGGAGAACAATTCTGAACCTAAGACCCAAGTTGCTGCCTTTCCTAAAGCACATAGCCTCTTCTGATGGAACTATCGCTTTTGGAATGATCCTTAGGCCAAGAGTGGGCTTGTTCTAAGCAAAATTCTATCCTACAATCAAAGATTCCAAGCTGGAATACCATGCAATGCCAAAGCTAAGGATTACATCTGTGTTGGTACCATCACCATGCCTTATTCTAGTTATCGGCATATTCAGCATATTCAACAATCAGCATATTCACCTATGCTGATACCATCTGTGCTGGAACACTCCAATTCCAAAGTTTATGATTTTTTGAACCATGGTTCTGATATGCCTCGATTTGCATGGAAGAAGAGGGTATGAAATCGCTACTGTAAAGAAAATGACAACCTACTATTATGGAAGGTGTTAAGGTATGCTTTTAATTTCAAAGACAGACTGATCAATCTTTGTGTGGCTTTTGATGCATCATGTTGTTTCTATCATGATGATCAAGAGTCAAATCTACGCCTATTTTTCAATTGCAAGGTTGTGCATTGCTTTTGGCAGAAACTCATGTTGATCCTTGGCAATGGCAGCTGGGGTAGAATCAGCAATATAGATTGGTGCAACATACATAGGGTAACCAGATGGAAGAATGACACGAGCATGATAATGTTGCTGGCTCACAAAAAGTTCATCCGAGTGATATGGGGGAAAAGAACTGATAGAATCTTCAATGGAAAGAATAAAAATGAAATTGAAATGTTGAATGAACTAGTTAATACTATAAGGGTTGGTGTGAGATTCGGCTCTTATAGTTTTGGGAGTCTTGTAATGGGGATGTGGAACTAATTTGCGTCTTTGCTACCCTCCTTGTTAGTTTTCTTTGTTTTTTTGGCTTTCTCTGTTTCTTTTTTCTTTGTGTCGTAGCTTGTTATAGTGCAAATTTCATTTATTATACTTGCAATAAACTGGTCGGGGACTAGTCAACCCCACTTAGCTTTGCTAAAAAAATAACAACAGAAAAGGTTTATTTTAAGACTTAAATTAAGTTAATAAGAAAATAGAGCAAAAATAATAGATGAAACTTATTTTAATAACTTAGATCTTGGATTAAGTTAATAAGCAAGATAATATAAGTGGCCATACCAACAGCATTCCCTTTTAGTTAGGAACTAATGGTTTCACAATAGTAAGGTGAGGCTGGGACCAGATTATGCTAATTAGGGTAAATAAATAGCCAATAGAATAAGAAAAGTCACTAAACGATTAGATTTAGGGTCTAATAAAAAAGTAAGATGCGTTTGGAGCAACCCAAGTGTAACGACCCCACTTCCTACTCCCAGGAAGATGCATCGTTAATAAGAAAGAAAGAGGTGAGAAAATAGAAAAGATAGAGAAGAAAGAACAACAACATCAGAATCTCACAGCGGAACGAATAAATTATAATAATCACATAAGTATTTACATAATATACAACATCAATCAGAGTCATACAGATAATACATCACATACTAGACAGTTATAAACACCTGTCTAGTTAATACAACACAATTCAAACAAAAGACTCAGAGATACCAATACAGCGGAACTATATATACAACTACAACGCTGAAGCCACCTGCTCCATTGCTCCTCCAGAATGCGTCCAAAAGCTAACCTGAATCCCTTGGCTACCCGTAAAAATTTGGGTACCCGAGAGTTTATGGAAAAGAAAAATAAACTCCGGGTCAGACATGGGTCTGGTATGAGTAACAGGTTAAAGTTGCTTAAGTTTGAAAATCTTTTGAAAACAAAAGGTATCACGTAAGACTTCCCACACATAAACATGGAAAAGTTTTTACCTTACGCTAACCAAAACATTTGATAGGAAATTCAGTGATATTATAATAGGTCTAGGGTTTTCAAGTAATAGAAAATAGCCGAAATTGTTACATTTATTAAATTCCAGCTACTAGCCACAAAAGTGGGTAATACAATCAAAACCGTTGGCACTTATTGGATTATGGATTCCATACAATGGCAGGGCTACTGGGGTACCGCCCGTCACAGTACGTGGCCTAGATCAACGTACCGAGGATTACTCCCTTCATCCCCTGCAACACAAGGCCGGAACCATTCCTTACTGAACAGTCCCGAACAAGATAACCCCGCAGTTGGTGTACATCCAACCGCCCACAAAGCCGAATAAAAAGGGACATCTAGACAGGGGAAAAATCTTGTCCTGCTTGGGCATGACCCACCTAACCTTGCTGCACCTCCCCTGTTTTAGCCATTCCCGGTTGATGAGGCTTGAGGCTGCGATTACCTTTATAGAACACATTTCTTAGAATGCTCATCGCCCACCTGACGATGTGTTGAAAGCATTCAATCCATACAAGTTCGTTCCGGGTTCGAACGAAACCGAAGGCATTATCTCGTTACACTCATTTTGGAATCACCCTCAGAGTTAACGACGATAACCCTTGCACTCTAAATTTTCATCTTCACTTTAGATTCACGACCTATCGTTAATTTGGAAACGATGTGGTTTTCGGATGTTCCTAATGCGGAAAACCCGATCCCGGTCTCATCGAAATCCAAAACGTGTCTTTTAGGGCCAAGTTGTCTATTTAGCCTTAACAGTTTAATTCAACATAATTAATAAACACACAGATGGATAATTCATAATATCACAATAAATAATCATCTCACATACAGATAATCAATATTATCGTCCATTAGACAATTACATATTATCCTACTTAAACCAAGCATCCATATCACAAGATATTACCCATCTCATATCTGAGATCACAATCATCAAATGAAATATCAATATCATTCATTCATAAGCAATGATTTATAATCATACCATTTGTAATTAATTTAAAATGAATAAATTAACTACTTCTATCTCTAATTAATTTAAAGTAAATTAAATTAATTACTCCATCTATAAATCCTGCCTATACAACTATTAATCAATTATAAATTAAGTAAATTGATTACTCTTTAGATATGCATCCTGATTAAATACCTTAGATATATCATGTCTAATTACAATAAGTAATTAGTCTTAAATAAATTTTACAAATTAATTATTCTAAATCATTCCTAGTAATTAACTTTTAATTACTTCCTTTATAATTAATTATATTTATTCTTAATTAATTACATAAATTAATTTTCACATTATTAATTATTCCTTAATTAAACAATTCTTAATTTATATCATTAATTATATTAATTAATGATCTCTAATTCAGATTAAATCACTTTATTAATCACATTAAGTGATAAATCTTTAACTAAACACAATTATTAATCACCCTTGATTAATAACAACCAGTAATTAATTATCCTTAATTACTCATATAAATTAATTATCCCATAATTAATTTTCTCCATAAATTAATCCCCTGATTAATTTCAAAAGTAATTTTCCAAATTACTTTATTAACATATCATCTTTCACTAATTACATTCAGTAATTATCATAAATTACTTCATTAAGTAATTATGCTCCATTGCATACACTTGTAATTAATCAATTTATCAAATGATTTCTTTAAATTAATTAAAATAAATTAACTAACTTAAATTAATCATTTTATCAAAATTAATTACCATAAGTAATTAATCTCTTAATTACTTCCATCAAGTAATTATCTAATTAATTATCCAAAGTTAATCATATATATTAATTAATTAAAGATCTTTAGTTAATTGTCTACATTTAATAATATTTCTTAATTTTACTTCTTAATTGATCTTTATTTATTAACTTTAATACATAGGACATTCCTTAATTACCCTATTATCCTTAAGATAATTCATTTCTTAATAAATGACTTTATTAACATTGCATTTTAAATTTAAGTATCATTTGAATTGAAGATTCAAATGATTGTAATTAAATTCAATTTAAAATCTTTTAAATTAAACTATTTAAACTTTTAATTCAAATTTAAATTTCCAAATTACATTAATAGTTAACCTGCAAACTTCAAGTTAAACAACTTATTTACTTTCCATTCAAAACTCTTTAATCAAAGAGTTTTAAAAATCAAGTTAATTTTAATTGAAACAATTTACTTTTCAATTATTTTATTTGAACTCATTCTTAAAACATTCATATTTAAACTGATTTAAATCTTCAGATTTTGAAATCTAAGCAAACTTGAATTTCTCAACTTATTTTGATTTTAAACTTTGATTTAACTTTCTTTAACAACTAGCATTAAGAACTTGATTTTTAAATCCAAATCTATTTTTAACTTTAAAATTCAAATATGCATTTGTATCAAAACTTTAAACATTTGAATTGAACTGCTGCAACATTTTGTTTCAAGTCTAATCTTTGAAAATCTGGAAACAAATCAGGTATTAAAACCTGAAACTCATTTTAGTATTAAAAAAAAACTGCATTTTGATTTAAACATAAATTTGAATTCATACTATAATTAGATTTAGACTTTGTTAAATCTTAGTTGATAAATTAAATTCAAATACATCATGATTTTAACTAACTTACATTTTATTTTGCTTTAAATTTGGTTTAAGTTTGGTTTACAGGAAATTTTATACAATCTGTAGCAATTCCAACTTTCCCCTGAAACCAAAGCAAATTTACTTCGGGTCAACTGCCTCCTTACTTCGAGTTTTCCATCACATTGCTTCGAGTAATCAACTCAAGTGACTCGAGTACTACCTGAGACCAAAACTGCACATTAAAAAAAACACAACAACACCATACTTCACTGACACGGTGCACGTGCACCGTGGCCCCTGCATACTCCGGCCATCCCCTGACACCCCCACATGACGTCAGTTACCTCCAGATCCTAACACGACCACCGGATATTAACCACATGCTCGAAAAACAAGAATACACTTCCCTCTGTAACCTGAAGCACCAACATATCCCACTGTCAAACCTGTCACCCTCAAGTTCTCCACTCTCTGTTCATGTGAGCGTCTACAACTCCATCACCTTGTTCGACAACAACCCAACTACCACCACCCCAAATGTCTCTGCACTCGATCACCAACATGGGCCGTGATGATCAATTCTTATACACAGCAGAACTGTAGGGTTCTAGAATAAAACTTGCTACCGCACCCTTGACCCTTAACATAAAAGATGAAATTTTGCTTTCTAAATTTGTTATTAAGTATAAAGATTCAATTCATGATGCTGAATTATTAAATTTAGCAAGTTTGAATTTTACATAAATTAAAGCCTCCCTGTTTCCTTTTGTTTCCAGAACAGAATTTAAGTTATTTTTAACTTTATAATATAATCAGGCAACATATCTTATTTAGATCCAAGTCATCACAACAAGTAAATCAAGAGATGTTAAGTTTTTAATCACCTGAATTTGAATTCTACATACAGGGATGCATTACAGGAATATAGAACCTGTTATTATCTTATTTCATAATCACACAGAATTTGAGCCATTTATCAACATAAAAACATAGTTATCTTAATACTTATATCTAACAAACAAATACTTAAGTATAAGAAGAAGTTATTTACAGCTAAAATTAAACTTCAAACAGAAACATGCACAGAACAACTATACTTACAGTTTTGATTGTGATGTTACTTGCTAATAATTCAATATGCAGTAATTTCAACTCACCATTTCCCAGATAATGAAATGAAATAAATGAATATTCACACAATAAGTCAAGCATTCAGACATTAGCATGTATCAGATTAAACTTAAGTAAATTTTTAAAAGGGGTGTTACTCACTTAAAACAAACAGGCAGATTTATGATGCAAACAGATTTTGAAATTGCAGGCTTTAAATATTGCATAGATTTTCATTTCACAAACACCCAGAGAAAAGAAGATATAAATATCCACACAATATATTTATGCATTCAAATATTAGCATGCCACAAGTTTAAAAACTTAAGTTATTTAAAGGAGTTACTCACAATTTGCAGAGAAGACAGATGCTAAAATTTTGAACAGAACCTAGTTTGCTTTGCAACAGGCTTGCAATATTTACAGGTTGAATCTACTGAAACCCCTTTTTCTTTGCTTCCAGAATTTTGTTTAAGTTTTGAAATGAAGAAACTTTACTTTTTAATTGATTCGAATTGAATAAAGTGAGACTGCTTTATAGAAAGAAAGAAGACAGTGTATATAATTATGTCTCAACAATCTGAAACAAATATGTGCAAAATCTTTGTTTGTACAAATGTTTCCAGAGATATTTTATTTAGGGTGGCTGATATAAATACTTAATGTACTAAAAGATTTTTACATTAATTACTTTTTGTTTGTTAGCTTAAGATATTTGATAATGTCTTCCCTCACAAGCTACTCATATATATATACAGTTTATTTATCTTGTTACTGTCCTTTACTTATTTGGCCTGCACACTTAGATATTTTTTTATCTCTCATTTTGTTTGTGTAAGGATATTGCAGTTTTGTTTTGTACTAGACTTTTTAGTCATTTTATATTTGCAGATCTCTGTTTGAACATATTTACTGTTAATATGTAAACAGAATGTTAAATGTATTCATAATGATTTATACTTAGCATGCTTACTGACCCATTTGTTTACAACAGTCTTTGTTACTGTCTCTACTTAGTTTCATACAATCTGGCCTGCACATATATATATATTTGCTCATGTTGGTTTACAACTTAAAAACTTATTTGTTTTCTAGTTTATTTGTTGTCTTGCTATTATAAATTGTAATATTTGTGAATGTTATATAAATTTATCCAATATGATTATTTCTTATTTTAACTTATTACATATAGTATGTTAGCTTCTAGTTCATAGCTTTATGTATATTTTATTTTATTTCTATGTTTACTTATTACTTAAAATCTTGCATCCTTATATATATACATTCTTACTTATTTATATTATAAAACACATGATCAATTTGAAAAGATAGATAGAATAAACTACATATTTTATTAATGTATGTTGATGTATTGTTTTACAAAATTATATATATAACTCATATATGTTTTTAAATTCATATTTTAAATCAAACTATACTAAAAGAAAAGAAAACAAATCATTTTGTTAATAAATGTTAATTTTAAACTTAAGTTCAAATAAGTTTCCAATATATTTAAACATTTACTTATGTATTGAAAATCCTGTATTTATTTATCTTTGAAAAGTTTATATTAAATAAAACACAATTTCTAATTCACTAAAACATATTAGTATTTAAACATATTTTATTAGTTAAATTTTAAAACAAATTCATCTATTTACAATGTATACAAATATATACATATATAAATAGAAAACAAACAATTAATTTCTAACAGATACAATTTACCTATTGAATATTTATTAAAAGAAAAGTATCAATTTGGATTTTATTAATAAAAATATATCATATCAATTTAATATTTAATTCAGATTATTAAATTGATATTGCTAGAAAATTCCGGGTCGTCACATTCCTTCCCCCTTAAAAGAATTTCGTCCCCGAAATTTAAAAGCAAAGGTAATTTAATAATATATTTAAGATTTTATTTAATTTCAAATCATAAGCATATATCAATCATATGTTAACAATCATCACAACCAATCAACTCAATCAACAAAGCAAACTATCCAGACAAAATTCTGGATAGAGTTTCCTAGAGTTTCCCAGTATAATACCGGAATACTTGATCTATAGAATCCAAATAGTCTATACTACTAATCTATAGAACTCCTTTGAATCAGAGAAAATTCATACAAAATGAAATCTCCGACTCCCAAATCCAAATTCCTTAATCTCTTATCCATCAAATACTTCTGACAATCCAAAACTGCCTTCAACCCACTGATCAGCTCAACCTTTGCTGATAACTCCTACAATAATCTGAATCTAACAACAAACCAGTAGAATGATCTTCTCAAAATCAACCAAAACCAAGAACTCAACCTTTTCTATCAACAGTAGGAAACAACTTCTCTTTTCCAGAAAAGCAAAACAGATGCACTTCTAATTGCTTCCGCTGCACAACTCTGATCTGGATAAATGAAAATGCTAATGATGCACACATAAGCACAAACTGGACATCACCTTATAAAAATATGATTCAGCAGATCCAAAATAAAACTCAGAAGTCCCTTCAAAACTTGAGTTGCTTAACCAATTCTCTCTCTAGAAACCATTCTACTACTAAGCTGAACCATAGTGACCATTCTACTACTAAGCTGAACCATCGGCACTTCTTCTGAAATCCAGTCGATACCAAACTCAACTCCTCAGATGCTAAGGCAAACCACCGACTTCTTCAAAGATATTCAGAAAAATTCTGCCATCCCAGAGAACACTTAACTATCGCAAGTCACTTTTGCGATCAACCCAGGCTAATATCCAAGGAAAACTATTCTCTCCTTATCAATCTGAACAGCTTAAGCTTATTCAACCAATCCATTGAAGAAATGGATTCACAAAACTGCCTCTGAACTTCACTTCTAAAGAACTGCTGACAAATGACCACCTCGCGTGCCGGCAAAACAATCTGAGCTGCAATACTGCTGCTGATGCCAGAATTCCTTAATCCAAAATTCTTCGAAAAACTCAGTCCTCAAAGCCAAACACAACATACAGCTGAACTCAACCTCAAATTATTGCAGATACACTTCCTTATCCAAAGAGCTTTGAGAGCTTCTTCGAAAACAAATCATCGCTACTGCATCTCAACATACAACTATTTACTTCTTGAGTTACTGAAATAATATTCTAGCTTCAGCTCAACTGACAAAAATCCAAATTCTACTCATCCAAACTTGTACAACAAAATGGACTCCAAATCTTAACAGGTTCCTCAAGAGATTTAGGTGAAATCCTTACACCATGAATTTACTCGAGACGGTATTAGGTCTACAGTCTCGTTAAATATACTTCCAACCACGGGTAGTCGTGTTACACACACCACTACTCCATCTATCCTTATGCTTATATTGGAAAACCCGAACAGGTAATCCAACAAATAGATAGAAATAAATATATATATCAAAATTACAAATACGATCTCTCAGGAAAGAATTCACTTAAGAGCCTAGGTATTCACTCAACCTAGCGCTCTGATACCACTGTAACGACCCCACTTCCTACTCCCAGGAAGAAGCATCGTTAATAAGAAAGAAAGAGGTGAGAAAATAGAAAAGATAGAGAAGAAAGAACAACAACATCAGAATCTCACAGCGGAACGAATAAATTATAATAATCACATAAGTATTTACATAATATACAACATCAATCAGAGTCATACAGATAATACATCACATACTAGACAGTTATAAACACCTGTCTAGTTAATACAACACAATTCAAACAAAAGACTCAGAGATACCAATACAGCGGAACTATATATACAACTACAACGCTGAAGCCACCTGCTCCATTGCTCCTCCAGAATTCGTCCAAAAGCTAACCTGAATCCCTTGGCTACCCGTAAAAATTTGGGTACCCGAGAGTTTATGGAAAAGAAAAATAAACTCCGGGTCAGACATGGGTCTGGTATAAGTAACAGGTTAAAGTTGCTTAAGTTTGAAAATCTTTTGAAAACAAAAGGTATCACGTAAGACTTCCCACACATAAACATGGAAAAGTTTTTACCTTACGCTAACCAAAACATTTGATAGGAAATTCAGTGATATTATAATAGGTCTAGGGTTTTCAAGTAAATAGAAAATAGCCGAAATTGTTACATTTATTAAATTCCAGCTACTAGCCACAAAAGTGGGTAATACAATCAAAACCGTTGGCACTTATTGGATTATGGATTTCATACAATGGCAGGGCTACTGGGGTACCGTCCGTCACAGTACGTGGCCTAGATCAACGTACCGAGGATTACTCCCTTCATCCCCTGCAACACAAGGCCGGAACCATTCCTTACTGAACAGTCCCGAACAAGATAACCCCGCAGTTGGTGTACATCCAACCGCCCACAAAGCCGAATAAAAAGGGACATCTAGACAGGGGAAAAATCTTGTCCTGCTTGGGCATGACCCACCTAACCTTGCTGCACCTCCCCTGTTTTAGCCATTCCCGGTTGATGAGGCTTGAGGCTGCGATTACCTTTATAGAACACATTTCTTAGAATGCTCATCGCCCACCTGACGATGTGTTGAAAGCATTCAATCCATACAAGTTCGTTCCGGGTTCGAACGAAACCGAAGGCATTATCTCGTTACACTCATTTTGGAATCACCCTCAGAGTTAACGACGATAACCCTTGCACTCTAAATTTTCATCTTCACTTTAGATTCACGACCTATCGTTAATTTGGAAACGATGTGGTTTTCGGATGTTCCTAATGCGGAAAACCCGATCCCGGTCTCATCGAAATCCAAAACGTGTCTTTTAGGGCCAAGTTGTCTATTTAGCCTTAACAGTTTAATTCAACATAATTAATAAACACACAGATGGATAATTCATAATATCACAATAAATAATCATCTCACATACAGATAATCAATATTATCGTCCATTAGACAATTACATATTATCCTACTTAAACCAAGCATCCATATCACAAGATATTACCCATCTCATATCTGAGATCACAATCATCAAATGAAATATCAATATCATTCATTCATAAGCAATGATTTATAATCATACCATTTGTAATTAATTTAAAATGAATAAATTAACTACTTCTATCTCTAATTAATTTAAAGTAAATTAAATTAATTACTCCATCTATAAATCCTGCCTATACAACTATTAATCAATTATAAATTAAGTAAATTGATTACTCTTTAGATATGCATCCTGATTAAATACCTTAGATATATCATGTCTAATTACAATAAGTAATTAGTCTTAAATAAATTTTACAAATTAATTATTCTAAATCATTCCTAGTAATTAACTTTTAATTACTTCCTTTATAATTAATTATATTTATTCTTAATTAATTACATAAATTAATTTTCACATTATTAATTATTCCTTAATTAAACAATTCTTAATTTATATCATTAATTATATTAATTAATGATCTCTAATTCAGATTAAATCACTTTATTAATCACATTAAGTGATAAATCTTTAACTAAACACAATTATTAATCACCCTTGATTAATAACAACCAGTAATTAATTATCCTTAATTACTCATATAAATTAATTATCCCATAATTAATTTTCTCCATAAATTAATCCCCTGATTAATTTCAAAAGTAATTTTCCAAATTACTTTATTAACATATCATCTTTCACTAATTACATTCAGTAATTATCATAAATTACTTCATTAAGTAATTATGCTCCATTGCATACACTTGTAATTAATCAATTTATCAAATGATTTCTTTAAATTAATTAAAATAAATTAACTAACTTAAATTAATCATTTTATCAAAATTAATTACCATAAGTAATTAATCTCTTAATTACTTCCATCAAGTAATTATCTAATTAATTATCCAAAGTTAATCATATATATTAATTAATTAAAGATCTTTAGTTAATTGTCTACATTTAATAATATTTCTTAATTTTACTTCTTAATTGATCTTTATTTATTAACTTTAATACATAGGACATTCCTTAATTACCCTATTATCCTTAAGATAATTCATTTCTTAATAAATGACTTTATTAACATTGCATTTTAAATTTAAGTATCATTTGAATTGAAGATTCAAATGATTGTAATTAAATTCAATTTAAAATCTTTTAAATTAAACTATTTAAACTTTTAATTCAAATTTAAATTTCCAAATTACATTAATAGTTAACCTGCAAACTTCAAGTTAAACAACTTATTTACTTTCCATTCAAAACTCTTTAATCAAAGAGTTTTAAAAATCAAGTTAATTTTAATTGAAACAATTTACTTTTCAATTATTTTATTTGAACTCATTCTTAAAACATTCATATTTAAACTGATTTAAATCTTTAGATTTTGAAATCTAAGCAAACTTGAATTTCTCAATTTATTTTGATTTTAAACTTTGATTTAACTTTCTTTAACAACTAGCATTAAGAACTTGATTTTTAAATCCAAATCTATTTTTAACTTTAAAATTCAAATATGCATTTGTATCAAAACTTTAAACATTTGAATTGAACTGCTGCAACATTTTGTTTCAAGTCTAATCTTTGAAAATCTGGAAACAAATCAGGTATTAAAACCTGAAACTCATTTTAGTATTAAAAAAAACTGCATTTTGATTTAAACATAAATTTGAATTCATACTATAATTAGATTTAGACTTTGTTAAATCTTAGTTGATAAATTAAATTCAAATACATCATGATTTTAACTAACTTACATTTTATTTTGCTTTAAATTTGGTTTAAGTTTGGTTTACAGGAAATTTTATACAACCTGTAGCAATTCCAACTTTCCCCTGAAACCAAAGCAAATTTACTTCGGGTCAACTGCCTCCTTACTTCGAGTTTTCCATCACATTGCTTCGAGTAATCAACTCAAGTGACTCGAGTACTACCTGAGACCAAAACTGCACATTAAAAAAAACACAACAACACCATACTTCACTGACACGGTGCACGTGCACCGTGGCCCCTGCATACTCCGGCCATCCCCTGACACCCCCACATGACGTCAGTTACCTCCAGATCCTAACACGACCACCGGATACTAACCACATGCTCGAAAAACAAGAATACACTTCCCTCTGTAACCTGAAGCACCAACATATCCCACTGTCAAACCTGTCACCCTCAAGTTCTCCACTCTCTGTTCATGTGAGCGTCTACAACTCCATCACCTTGTTCGACAACAACCCAACTACCACCACCCCAAATGTCTCTGCACTCGATCACCAACATGGGCCGTGATGATCAATTCTTATACACAGCAGAACTGTAGGGTTCTAGAATAAAACTTGCTACCGCACCCTTGACCCTTAACATAAAAGATGAAATTTTGCTTTCTAAATTTGTTATTAAGTATAAAGATTCAATTCATGATGCTGAATTATTAAATTTAGCAAGTTTGAATTTTACATAAATTAAAGCCTCCCTGTTTCCTTTTGTTTCCAGAACAGAATTTAAGTTATTTTTAACTTTATAATATAATCAGGCAACATATCTTATTTAGATCCAAGTCATCACAATAAGTAAATCAAGAGATGTTAAGTTTTTAATCACCTGAATTTGAATTCTACACACAGGGATGCATTACAGGAATATAGAACCTGTTATTATCTTATTTCATAATCACACAGAATTTGAGCCATTTATCAACATAAAAACATAGTTATCTTAATACTTATATCTAACAAACAAATACTTAAGTATAAGAAGAAGTTATTTACAGCTAAAATTAAACTTCAAACAGAAACATGCACAGAACAACTATACTTACAGTTTTGATTGTGATGTTACTTGCTAATAATTCAATATGCAGTAATTTCAACTCACCATTTCCCAGATAATGAAATGAAATAAATGAATATTCACACAATAAGTCAAGCATTCAGACATTAGCATGTATCAGATTAAACTTAAGTAAATTTTTAAAAGGGGTGTTACTCACTTAAAACAAACAGGCAGATTTATGATGCAAACAGATTTTGAAATTGCAGGCTTTAAATATTGCATAGATTTTCATTTCACAAACACCCAGAGAAAAGAAGATATAAATATCCACACAATATATTTATGCATTCAAATATTAGCATGCCACAAGTTTAAAAACTTAAGTTATTTAAAGGAGTTACTCACAATTTGCAGAGAAGACAGATGCTAAAATTTTGAACAGAACCTAGTTTGCTTTGCAACAGGCTTGCAATATTTACAGGTTGAATCTACTGAAACCCCTTTTTCTTTGCTTCCAGAATTTTGTTTAAGTTTTGAAATGAAGAAACTTTACTTTTTAATTGATTTGAATTGAATAAAGTGAGACTGCTTTATAGAAAGAAAGAAGACAGTGTATATAATTATGTCTCAACAATCTGAAACAAATATGTGCAAAATCTTTGTTTGTACAAATGTTTCCAGAGATATTTTATTTAGGGTGGCTGATATAAATACTTAATGTACTAAAAGATTTTTACATTAATTACTTTTTGTTTGTTAGCTTAAGATATTTGATAATGTCTTCCCTCACAAGCTACTCATATATATATACAGTTTATTTATCTTGTTACTGTCCTTTACTTATTTGGCCTGCACACTTAGATATTTTTTTATCTCTCATTTTGTTTGTGTAAGGATATTGCAGTTTTGTTTTGTACTAGACTTTTTAGTCATTTTATATTTGCAGATCTCTGTTTGAACATATTTACTGTTAATATGTAAACAGAATGTTAAATGTATTCATAATGATTTATACTTAGCATGCTTACTGACCCATTTGTTTACAACAGTCTTTGTTACTGTCTCTACTTAGTTTCATACAATCTGGCCTACACATATATATATATATTTGCTCATGTTGGTTTACAACTTAAAAACTTATTTGTTTTCTAGTTTATTTGTTGTCTTGCTATTATAAATTGTAATATTTGTGAATGTTATATAAATTTATCCAATATGATTATTTCTTATTTTAACTTATTACATATAGTATGTTAGCTTCTAGTTCATAGCTTTATGTATATTTTATTTTATTTCTATGTTTACTTATTACTTAAAATCTTGCATCCTTATATATATACATTCTTACTTATTTATATTATAAAACACATGATCAATTTGAAAAGATAGATAGAATAAACTACATATTTTATTAATGTATGTTGATGTATTGTTTTACAAAATTATATATATAACTCATATATATTTTTAAATTCATATTTTAAATCAAACTATACTAAAAGAAAAGAAAACAAATCATTTTGTTAATAAATGTTAATTTTAAACTTAAGTTCAAATAAGTTTCCAATATATTTAAACATTTACTTATGTATTGAAAATCCTGTATTTATTTATCTTTGAAAAGTTTATATTAAATAAAACACAATTTCTAATTCACTAAAACATATTAGTATTTAAACATATTTTATTAGTTAAATTTTAAAACAAATTCATCTATTTACAATGTATACAAATATATACATATATAAATAGAAAACAAACAATTAATTTCTAACAGATAAAATTTACCTATTGAATATTTATTAAAAGAAAAGTATCAATTTGGATTTTATTAATAAAAATATATCATATCAATTTAATATTTAATTCAGATTATTAAATTGATATTGCTAGAAAATTCCGGGTCGTCACACCAAGGATAAAAAGCCCAACGAAGCAGTTTATCACAGATTTCACACAGAAGAAGCACGTCCAACTTAGTTATTTTGGGCCAGAAGGAAGTACGAGACTTCAATGGGACATGAGGATACTCTAGATGGTCCTCTAGGGTAAGCATAGTGAAGCAGTCCCTCGAAGGCAGGTCTGTAGGTGTTCCATCAAGAGATTATGCCTTGACTGCTTTTTGCATGGTTGGACAATTATAGGCAGTCAAAAGGGGTCGATGTTTAGAGTAAGATATTCGTATGACATTGTACTTGACTTGCGAGTCGGTTTTAGTGGATAGGTCCCAAAAGGATAGTCGCATGCGGATATCGGGCCAGCATCAAAATCTAGAAGTGAGATCGGGAAAGACTAGAGTTAAACCAAAAGGCGAATGATTCTTTCACTATCGAGACATTGGATGAGGGGTGCAACCAATTGGATGTTTAGATTATTCGTTGTAGGGAACAACCCCTTAGCTCTTTAGAGGTCTTTCGATTAGTTAAGGAGTGGTTGTGGGGGGCCATAGCCACGATAAGAAAAGAGACAGACCAAGTAGAACATCTGCATTGTAGGCCTAACAAGGCAGTCCTTCATAGACTTAGAAAATCCCCGACTGAGTTACGTACAAGGTAGACCTTATTAAGCGGGATTCAGGGAGTAGATAGAATGATTACATATAGTCCTCAAGGTATGCACTGGGTAGTACATTGTGGATGTCTGAGTATTAGTACAGGCTAGTGCGGATGCATTTTTATGTTTTTATAGTAGACGACGAAACATTTGTATTGTAGGCCTTATGAGGAAGTCCTTTATGGATGTAGTCAAAGAACACTATAGGAGCAAGAAGATGGAGTCCTTTGCGAGGAGGATACACAAGGTACTATGGTAGTACTTAAGACCGATGCAGACTTTGGGCATATAGCTATATGTATATGTATGTATGTATGTATGTATGTATGTATGTATGTATATGTGTATATATGTATATATGTTTAAGTTTTTAGGTTTTAATCAACTAGGAAGTAGATAGGCACGATTCACGAACTAAAGCGAGAGTATTATAAACCCAATATATAATGGTAAATGGAAATAAAACGGTATATTTAGAATTAAGCTGAGAAGCGTATAATTTGTCCATTCACCAGAATTTTAGTTCTGACCCCCCTCCTCATAACATCCTATAGGTTAACTAGATGGCAGAGACTTTCCAGCTTTAAGAAATTTGTTTAGAAAGTGTTATTATATTAGTTAGTATTTAGTTACTAAATATTATATTTTAGTCAGTTCCGATGTGAGATATTTATTTGAGCTCTGATATATTTGGTTTTGCCTATTTGCAGGATACCAGATATCCAATTCGGGATTCGACGTGCTTGGGCTTTAGCATTTTTGCGAAAAATCCGAAACACACTAAAATTAGGGTTGTTGCATTTGGTATCGGAGCCTAGGTTTAGGATTCCTAGGTAGATGGTGAATGAACATAGATTTTAACATATGTAAAGTTTTTGGAAGTATATTTGAGCATAGTTTGCTAGTTGGGTTTGGGATGACCCAAGTATGTTTAGCCCTATGTTATTACCAATTTATAGCGTACAAATAAGCCATGTTTTGAGAGAAGATTGGTATCCATATGTTATAGATAGTAGGGAAATTCCCTAAGGGTGGTAGGGGGAATGTTTTCATTTTGGAAGGAGTAAGAGGTTTTATTAAGAAGAAAATCCACTTTATGTCTAGCCCAATAAAATGAACTTTTGAAATTGAAAAGTTGAAAAATATAATTGTTAGTATATTGAGGAAGTAAATATTGGGTTTTTGAAAAGAAAAAAAAGTGGTATGAAAGTTAAATTGATTTTTATATGATGTAAATTCTCTTGAAAGTGAAACTCATTTTGAAGAATTATAGAGCACGTATAGCTCGCTAATTTCTTTGTAGGTAAAGAAAGATTTTAAATGTAAAAACCTATAGTGTGTTTAAGTATCGGAAACATAGGTTACAACATTTATTGTTGTAGTAGATGTTTTCAGTAAAAATGATGGAAGCATAGACTATGACACTATTGTTATAGTAGGTGACTCCTAAAGTAAATGTTTTTACATAAGTATATGGGATTTATTAATAGTTATTTTAATTCAATCCACATATTTGTATTTTTGGATTGTAGGTATGGTGTTTTACGCAACATCTGTTTTGAACAAATGAGTATTGGAGACAATTTCTAAAGTAGTTTGTATGTACACTTATTATTTAAATAAGTATATGAAAATATTTTCTAGTTATGAAAACTTAAAGTGGTTTTGAAAATGAGTTCTTTTGAAAAAAAATATGCATGTTAAATTAATGAATTTAATTGGAAATATCTTATGTAAGTGAATATAGAGTAAACATACTTTAATCTATTGGAATGAAATGAATATTGATATATTTTTCTATTAATCAGAAATAAAGATGCTTTGTGTAAGTTATAAGGAATGCATGAAAGCGATGTACAAGGTATGGAAAGTCCATATTTTGTATAGCCTATTTCAATAACATATAAAATAAATTCCTTATAATTTTACATAAACATGAAATCCTCCTTTAAAGAATTCATAGAAGGTTTTATTGTTAATGGTTTCTCATAAGAGAAAACAATTCTAATACATTTAGGTATAAAACCATTAAGTGTAGTAAGTTAGAAACTCCTCCTAGGTTAAGTAATTGGAAGAGTGGACAAGTTAAGGGACTTTTGATAAAATAATTGTTCTTATCAACTACGGTTTTAGTAAGTTTGAAAATCTGTGAAAAGAAAGTATTTTGAAAACATGTGAGGACATTTTTTGTAGTCAAGAAAAAAGAAATATGTTTTAGGAACAAGCAAGTCGTGTTTTAAAGAAAGATGGTTTGGTGAAAAAGTAAATAAGTTTTTGGATAGATAAAATTTTAAGTAACCAAGTACTTTCGAATTTAACATAAATTTCAAAATAACATTTTCAAAGGCAAGAATTTTGGGATTTAATGTTTCAAAAATTTAGAAGCTTTAATTTTTGATGTAAAATGATAAATACCAAACCAAACCCGACTTTTAAAATGGAGCAGATAGGAATCATTTCCTACGTGTAACAGGAAAAGTGTAAGGCTATAGCAGCAATTACTCCTAGTAGTAATAATAAAAGTTCTTGTAAGGTGTATGGGACACTAGTGAAAACCTAAAAATGTTGCTTCATGTGTGTAGACTATAAAAGAATAGTGAAGTGGTATTAGTAAGATAGTAAGACATACGTGGTTGGGAAAAGTAGATCTTAGTTGGGGGAAAAATGAAAGGTAAAGATAAAATTTCCCCAAGCTTAGTTTCCTTTTTGAATGGAGTTTTTGAATGGAGTCTGTATAGAATGAAACCCTTATCCATTGCAATAAACGAGACTTGGTTATTCCTTTTTGAGCATGGAATAGAAGCGATGAATAGATCTTATTCGTCATAAGTAACACAGTGTAAGTTGGTAACAAACAATAGGCGGCAGGAGGAGCATATGAGTTACTTGGATTCCTAGAATAGGACATTTCTGTGTCAGAGTGGACATGGTCCTAGACCTCTTATCCCTAGATGATAGCTCTTTTTAGTTGCTATATTAAAAGAAGAGTAAAATCAAAAAAAAGGTAACTAAAGTAAAAATAGTAAGATCTAAAGAAAGTAACAGAAACATCAATAGAAATAAATGAGAATTGCAAAAGAAAATAAATCTTTCCCACAAATTAAGCTTGGGAAAGAGTTTGAAAAGAAAAATCTTTCTTACGTAAACCGTGCTTGGGAAAGAAAATAGAGATTTTATAGGATAACGGCATAAGTTCCAAGTATGGAGTAAGATGTACGCAAAAGTAAAATGGAGAATTGTGAGGTTGTTCGGTTTTTACCTTTTTCTGATACAAGAAATCGAGTTCGAAAAATTATACTTTTCTGAAATTCGAATATTAAAAATTGTGTGGCAAGATTTGGAAGTAAATTCATTGAACTACACCCCTATTCAGTAGGAGTGTATAAAAGATTGCATTCATATAGAAATTGCAAGAATATTAAGGGTATGTGCATCATATTTAAAATAAATTTTTAAGGAAAAAAGCATTTATATATAGGGTGCCACTTAGAAATTCATGTACATGCAGGTATTTTGCATTGAGCAACACTTTTGCACAAGAACACGGATGGTCGCGAAATTGGATGTACACAAAATGGTTGTGATTAATGCGAAAAATTACATAATTTTACCCTTATTGAATTTCGGGGATGAAATTCCCTAAAGGATGGGAGAATATAACACCCTGCAATTTTCGATAATTAAATAATCAAATAACGATGAACCGTGAAAATAAACAATTTTGGAATTGTCACATTTTGGCCTCAAAACTTATACCATTGTGTCAATGGTAGTTTTCAGATCAATTTCCATATATAACTTCTCAAAATCCAAGTCAATATGAAGAAGTTATGAAAGAAACGAAAAATGGGAAATAATTGAAAATAGAAAAGAAACAAAATAAATAAACAAAATGTATATGGGTCGATCAATAGGTCAACCCAGAACCTCCCTAGGCCGACCGCCTGGTTGACCCGAAGAAAGCACAGGTCGATCCTGGGGTCGACCCACATTGCTACCTGGATGCAATTTCGTCCAGGTAGGCATGGTCTCACTAGATATTTATATGGTGATGGTAGGTTATTAGTCATACTATACTTTTTATTTGACTCGATGTTTATGTTTTCCTCATAAACTCTCAATTGATCAATTGATTTTGAGTAGTTTGAGAGTTAAGGTTTTTTGGTTCTCCTTTAGACGAATAAGCTTCCAGGGATGTGCACGAGGCAAGCTAACTATTAAGAGTTCTTTCTGTTTGATTCTGATGTGTAATTAGATGTAATGTCAAAGTTTTTTAATTGCCTATATTTAGACTCTGATATACAAAGGAGGCATCTTCATATGTCGCTCTTGGCGTATTCTGTAATAATTATATTTCTCTGAATGTGGTTTACAAATTGGGATTATGTAATGGGTTTGAAATGTGATTTGAAGTGGAATGAGAACTTTATTTTAAAAATTGATTTTAAAATTTTTCTTATCCATATGTTTCTGGTATATCAATGTATTTAACATTACCTCATTTGCTTTCTCTGGATGTCACACAGCTGCCCGGCTAGAAGAGCGGCTTGCTCTGTAGTGTTGTCACACAGGATAAGCACGCCACCCGCCTGCTGGCCGGGCGAATCGAAGTTCTCTTCCGGTCAACTGTCCACCCGGTAAAAAGTAAAATTAATAAGTATAGATGACTGCGGCATCTGTAGCAGTTAGTTTTGAGCCTCCAAATGGAGGATGTTATAAGTTGGTATAAGAGCATAGGTTTACTTAAATTTAAAAGAAATTTGAACCTAAAAGCTTTTCAAAAACATAATCCGAAGAATCAGATAATTAGGTTGGGGTTTGGGTTAACGCTATAGTAACGCACCTGCATTTTATATATATATGTGTGTGTGTGTTTGTATATATATAAGTACGTATTCCCCTCTCTCTTAGACCGTTCTTCTGTATATTACTAACGGTCATATGCAAAATTATGAGAAAGGAACGTATGGAGGCAGGAAATGGAAGAGAAAATCTTGGTGGAGGAAGCATCATAACTAATGAACTGCTCGACCAATACACAAAGGAATTTGGGTCGAAATGCAAATGCTAATCCAAAGGCAATTGCCAATGTAGGTGCTGGAACCCAACCAATAGATATGGGGATGATGAATCAGTCCTTTGTCAATCTGATGCAAGCTGGAGCAGCTGTAGGAATAGCTAAGGAAATTCTGTGAATGTTGGAGGAGTTAATCTCGTTGCCCTAGTTGGAAATAACTATGCCAAGCCGAGCAGGAAATATACCAATCTTGGTGGGAAGATGTTTTTGGGACCAAAGGATGTTGTCAAAGTAGAAAACTAGTTATTGCGCCGTGAAAGAATTTTTGCTGACTTTGAATTAGATGATGAGTGTTATCCCTCCTTTTGGCAAGGCCAAGATATCAAGGAATTGACTGAAAACAAAGGATCGCTCGTCCGGAATATCGAGTACACATAGGTTCACTATTGATGTCGATGAATTTTGTCCAAGTCTGGATCAGGCTACAATTGACAAGATACGACAAGCAAAGCCATGAAAGCCAACGTTTCAAATTTCAAGTCAATCTGAGTTTGTATGCTTTATGATCGATGAAAATTGACGAAAATAACCCCATTTCATATCCATCATTGAGCCTCGGTTCGAATCCATCGTTTTCGTATCGATCAGAGCGGTAACAACTTCGTATCCACTTAGAGCCTCAGTTCGAATCGATCTAATTCGTACCCGTCGTCAAGCCTCGGTTCGTATCGATCGCATTCGAATCCATCTTAGAGCCCTCGTTCGTATCAGTCGACTATTGCCCACTTCGCATCGATCATCCTTTCGCTAGTTCATATCGATAAAAAAAAGTCCACTTCGTATCCATTGCGACATGGATGCACATTTCGTATCGATTGGGCTCTAGACATGTTTCATATCGATCGACCACGGATCGATACGAAATCAACGTCTCCTATCGATGCGAAGTGCGCTTCAATCTATCGATGCGAAGTAAACCCTACTACTGATACATGTTATGCATTTGGAACGATACGAACAAAGTCATTTCTATCGATATGAATAGTACAATTCCCATCGGTTCGAACGTGACAACAACCTTCGATATGTACGAGGCAAAATCTTTGGAAATGACCCGGTCGACACAGCGATGAAAGTGGATTGATCTAATAATCATGCGCCGCATCATCACTTGGGCACATGCGTTGATCGATTCGAAACAATCGGTACGAAATCATCGATTCGAACTCCACAGACTAAAGAAAACATAATCTTGCATCGATCATATCTCACAATCCACAAGTCCAAATGCTATAAAATTTTCACAGGAGCTTGCGTACAAACTAAGGAAGGTCCGTGCCAAGTTTCGACTCGATTGGATCAAGTCTTGATCGATACGAATTTCGTGCGTATCGATCATGGATCGAACCGAAACTTTATGGGATCAATCGCATGGGCCCACTCACATGCCAGAAGAAGTCTTCCGAGATCTGGATGAGATATCTGCCTCCTACTCCTATAAATAGAGCTCCAGGGCCTGTAGAAGAAGGATCTTTTGACTCTTGAACGCCCAGACTCTACCGGATTCTACTTTGCACTCCATTATTGCTATTGTACTCGAACTCACAACTGTAATTCACTGTAATTAGCTGCAATCGATTGTAATCATCGAAATAATATCAATAAAATCATTGAACTTCATAACAGACGTAGGCAACATGTCGAACCACTCTAAATTGCTGTGTGTCTGTGCATATACATATCTATTTTTGGAGTTTTTGTTAGATAATCCACATTTCACATTTATATTCTTCATTTTTTCTCTTCAAAGATTTTCGAAGAGTGTTGTTTCCATTTTTGGTATAAACACTTTGGTGCTTTCATCGAGAAAATACAGCTTTTTTCATGCTTCTTGGATCTACTGTCGATACCGACTTGCATAAATCCAAGAAGAAGATCCAGATCTCAAGTCTAGAATCCTTCCAACCTATTCAGATATGCATAAAATTTAGGAAAGGACTTCACTTATCACAATGGTTCGCACTAGGACCGCCTCTACTGCCGCAGATCAAGAAGGACGGGATAGATAGAATCCTGTGCAATTGCCTTCATCCAACCAAATTGCTACCGGACCCCCCGATCCATCAGGCCCGGTTACCAAACAAGAGTTCCAGATGCTGCTTCAAGAATTGACCCAGAGTCGGCAACTGTTAACTGAACAGCTATGCGCTAATGCTGAACTGACTAACTAGTTGAACCGCCAGGAGATCCAGGAGGGACCACGCCTCTTACTCCTTTACCGAAAGTTCAGCCTCGTTTGACTACCATCATAGATCCACCCATCCCCAGTTAGACGGGAGCTATACACAAGTCACCGAATATCAGCCTGCAATGACCGTTGGACAACTGAGAGTTGGCCCGTCGGCCAGTTTCCATACCGGACCCTACTTCCGAGGAGGAACTGTTCCTCCCTACACCACAGACAACCATGTTACCACTGCCGTGGTTGAACCAGGGGTTGATGCCCGAAATCAGCTAGATCTAAACGATCATTAGCGTGGACGTACTCCTGAACCATAAGTTTCAGAAGACTTGGAGCCAAGGAGGCGAGACATGGATCGTCGACAGCGCCCGGTCCAGCCTCGCACCGTGGAACCCGACCACATTTTGGCTCAGCATGCACAGAACGTAGAGATGCAGGATATTCCAACTATGATTGGGCAGATGATTCGACAAAGCCAAGGCCTCACAAATGACGACTGGGGAATCTTCCGGAGTCATACTTCCTTTACAGACGAGATACTATATGCTGAACCCCCTCGGCGATTCAGGATGTCAGCTCTACCATGTATGAAGGAAATTCTGACCCCAATCAACATATCACGAAGTATGAATGGTCGATGAGTGTTGCGAGAGTTGATGATGCAATAAAATGCTGTAGTTTTCCCATTTCTTTGTGGGCACTGCTACTATGTGGTTCATACGATTGCCACCTCGGTCCATTTCTTCCTTTGACCAGTTGGCCACCAAGCTTGTAGAACAATTCTGTATGCATGTTGTGAGGCCTAAAGATGTTAATACTTTATCCAATGTCACTCAAGCTTCCGGAGAGACACTCGGACGCTATCTAGAGAGATTCCATGCTGCGTGTGCGGAGATTAGTAATCCCAGCGATAACTCTATCCTAATGGCATTGACTAAGAGAATTGACTCTGACTCTGTGTTTGGAAATTGGTTGGCTGGGAAACCTCCTACGTCATTGGACAGTTTCTACTCCAAGGCTGCCCAGTTCTTGAGAAGGGAGGACGCAAAACAGTCTAGGAAGCAGGATGATGCGGGACCCAGTATGGAAGGGATACAAAGTAATGTTGCGGTTAAGTAGTCTAGGGAGAGTTCTCGAAAAGTTCAGTTAAATATCAGAACAAGAAAACTCAACAGAGGAATAATGGCAATCAAAATAAGAAGCGAGATCAAAACTGTGGTCCATGACATAGGGCTCCAATGTTCGATAATTACACTCCATTGAATACATCGCTAGAGAATGTGTATCCACAAACCTGCAATACTATCCAATACAAGAAGCCTGCTCCGAAGCCGTCATCGGAGATGCTGATCCAGATAGGAAAGTTTTGTAGGTTCCATGAGAGTTACGGCCACAACACAAATGAATGTCGTCATTTACAGGATCTCATCGAGAAATTGATTAGAGAACAGGAGTTGGATCTGTATGTGCAAGCGCCACAATCGGAAGGTGCGGGCCCATCAAATCAAAATCGTACGTCAAACCATGAAAGACAGAAGGAACTTGTTCGTACTGGTGGGAGGTTAGTTATAAATACAATAAGTGGTGGTCCTCATCCAGCAGACCGAAGCTAGAGGGAAATGGATCGTATGCTAGCTCTATCAGGCATGTGGACTCCGAGTGTTGTACTAATTGTGGCGATGGGGCTTCGGCCAAGCAACATGGAACGATGGCTGATGAGATCATATTCAGAAATAGAGATGCTGATAAGGTCGAAGCCCCCACTATCGACCCACTCATTATATCTGCCCAGGTAGGTCCTGCTTGGATGTAGAGGATCCTGGTTGACAGCCGGAGCTCTATAAATATTTTATTGAAGCGAGCATATGATTTAATAAAAATGGAGGCCAAGGATTTGAAACCCTGCCAATCTTGAATCCACGGCTTCAATGGAAGTGCTACTATACCCACTAGAGTAGTGGAATTGCCAGTGGAGTTGGGGCTTGGAGAATGCCGGAGAGTTCGGATATTGCAGTTCGTTGTTTTGGACATTGACTCCCCTTAGAATGCCTTTTTGGGCCAACCGGCCCTTGCTGAATTCAGGGCAGCTATTGCCCTATGGTGCTTGACTCTGAAATTCCCCACCGATTGTGGGTCGGAGGTTCAAGGAGATCAGGCTGTTGGAAGAGCCTGTTATGTTGCTGAGCTGCGCAGGGCGCAGTGAAGGGAGAAAGGAATGGGCGTAGAGGAATCTCTCTGCGTCCGTTTTGCCGATAATTGACAATTGGTGCCTAGGACCAGGCCCTGGCCCGGGCACCCCAACCAATTCCAGAGGGATCTTGACTCGAGAGAAACTGAAAATAAAGATGAAACTAAAGATAGTCAAGCCTCCCCGGCTAAGCTGATGATCAATGTTCCGATCGATGATAATGATAATTCAAAGATGATAAAGATTGGATCTCAATTAAGCCAACAGACGCAACAGGACTTGGTTGAACTTCTCCGGGCGAATCTCGACGTATTCGCCTAGAAGCACTCTGACTTGTGTGGGATCTCGCCGGACATCGCGATCCATACCCTGAATATTGATCTGCGGTGTATCTTGGTCAAGCAGAAAAGGCGTGGTATGGATCCAGAGAGATCTGCCGCCCTTAAAGAAGAGGTCGATAATTTGAAATCGAATGGGTTTATCCGAGACGCTTTATGCCTGGAGTGGGCATCCAATCCAGTACTTGTCCGAAAGCCGAATGGGAAATGGAGGACATGTGTTGATTATTTTGACTTGAACAAAGCTTGCCCGAAAGACTGTTTTCCACTTCCCTGAATTGATCAGCTCGTAGATTCGACGGCTGGGCATGAGTTATTATGTTTCATGGATGCTTATTCCGGCTACCGCCATATACCCATGCACTTACCCGACCAAGAACATACCCGCTTCATGACCGATCTGGAACACTACTACTACAGAGTCATACCCTTTGGAATCAAGAACGCCGGAGCAACGTACCAATGCCCGGTCAACCGGATGTTTGCCAACCAGATCGGGAAGACCATGGAAGTATATGTGGACTACGTGCTGGTAAAATCGTGATTCTCCACTGATCGTATAAAAGACTTGGAAATAATGTTCAACGTCCTTCGAGAATACAAGATGAAGCTCAATCCGCTGAAATGTCATTTTGGGGTCGCATCTGGGAAGTTCCTTGGGTTCGTCGTCAATGCTCGAGGAATAGAAGAAAATTCAGAAAAAATATGGGCAATTAGAAATCTTCAAACTCCGAGAACCATAATGCAAGTCCAGAGTCTCAACGGGAAGGTAGCAGCGCTGAGTATGTTTATCTCAAAGTCCACCGAAAAATGCATTCCCTTCTTCGATCTGATCCGAAAAGGAAAACGAAACTTTGAATGGACCACGGAGTGTAAAGGCGCATTCCAAGCACTAATTCAACATCTCTCTACACCGTCGATTTTGTCAAAGCCCATTGGCCATGTGCAATTATACCTTTACCTGGCGGTCCCAGAAAATGCAATTGGTGCTACCTTAGTTCAAAAGGAAGACCGAGTGCAGAAACCGGTCTACTATGTTAGTAAACGGTTAACCGAAGCTGAGAGAAATTATCCGAAGCTAGAGAAATTGGCTTATTGTCTCGTTATTGCCTCAAGGAAGCTCCGTACATATTTCCAAGCTCATCCTATTACTGTTTACGCCGATCAACCGTTACGACAGGTCCTTACGCGGCCTGAGACATCTGGTAGGTTACTCAAGTGGAACATTGAACTGAGCCAGTTTGATATCACTTATACTCCAAGGAGAGCTATTCAAGGAAAAGTCTTAGCGGATTTTATAGCTGAGTTCAGCATCCTAGAGAACTTGCCCGAAACCAGTAAATCTTTCGAATATATCTGGCTGCATACTGATGGTGCATCCAATGATCGGTGCTCGGGCACTGGGGTAGTACTTGAAACCCCCGAAGGCCAATCCATATGCTACGCTCTGAAATTTGAATTTCGAGCTACCAATATTGAAGCCGAATATGAAGCCTTGCTTGCTGGACTGAAGCACGCCCGCGATTTGAGAATTGTTGCTGTAGAATTTTATTGCGATTCCCAGCTAGTCATATGCCAAGTTCGGGGTGAATATCAAGCCAAGGATCAAAGATTAGCTGCTTATCTAGCACGAGTCCAGGAAGCACTTGATCAGTTTGATTATTATTCCATCTTATGCATACCATGTGAGCACAATCAAAAGGCTGACTCGTTGGCGAAGCTAGCAAGTACGGGTGAGGCGCAGCAAATGGTACTCGTTCGTGTTGAAATTTTATCTCCCTAAGCATTGATCAGATGGAAACAGACTATATATTTGAAATCACTCCTAGTAAGGAGTCGTGGATGACTCCATACCGAAATTACATCAAGCATGGAACGATGTGTGAGCGCAAGAGAGAGAAGAGACAGATTCTATGAAAAGCTTCGTGGTTCACCATTCGGAATGGAGTCATGTATAGAAAAGGATATTATGTTCCTCTCCTCCGATGTATCGCGCACGATGAAATTAAACGAGTGTTACGTGATGTACACGAAGAAGAATGTGGCGATCACACCGAGGGGCATGCTCTCGCTAAGAAAGTACTCCGATATGGATATTATTGGCCAACTGTAAACCATGATGCAGCAGACTAAGCCAGGGAGTGTGATAGATGTCAAAAGCATGCTCGAATTCCTAGGGCCCCACCTACTGAGATAACCCAAATGGTCAGCCCATGGTCGTTTGCAGTATGGGGCATTGATATCATTGGCTCTTTACCTCTGGCCAAAGGTGGCGCGAAGTACGCCATCATTGCAGTTGATTACTTTACCAAGTGGGCTGAAGCTGAACCTCTTGCAACAATCATGACGAAGAAGGTGATCAACTTTGTAGTTCGCAGCATTATCTGCCGATTTGGTCTCCTGCATACCATCATCACTGATAACGAAGCCCAGTTCGACAGTGCTGAATTCAAAGATTTCTGTCATCAATTCCATATCCACAAGAAATTCTCTGCGGTTGCTCACCCTCAAGCGAATGGCCAAGTTGAAGCTGTTAATAAAGTTATCAAGTCTATTCTGAAGAAACGACTGGAAAAGGCCGAGAGCAAGTGGGTTGATGAACTTCCTGTGGCTTTATAAGCTTACCGAATGACCCACAAGTCCGCTACCGGACACACTCCATTCTCTCTATCGTATAGCTCAGAAGCTATTATTCCAGTCGAGATGGAAGTATCTTCTCATCGCATGACTTACTATGACCCGAAGACGAATGTCATATAACTTGCTGAATCTTTGGATCTTTTAGATGAGAAGCGTGAAGAGGCTTATTTGAGGGCAGTCGCATATCGAAGTCGAACCTTCAAACTTGGCGATCTCGTCCTCAAGAGAATCTATCCGGTTCCTTCATACATGAAACCAAATTGGGAAGGACCGTACATGATTACAAAAAACTTGGAGATGGCATATTCAAGTTATCGACCGTTGACGGTCTTACTTTGCCGAGAGCCTGGAACAGCGAGTGTATCCATCGCTACTATACATGACGGGCTTTATTTATTTAGTTCATTCTTTTATTTGAAATTTATTTCTGCATTTCGAAATGTGATTTGTAATAAGGCAACTGATTTTGCCGTATTTTCTCATTTCAGCAATAAAATGCCATCTCTTCGAGCCAGAGCTGTGATTTATTGAGTGTGACATACAACATCACGATGCACGGAGAGCTAAATTCCATCATACTGTGGAATTTATTCAAATAGGGAGTGACTGTGATACGACCAGCCACTCTCTAAGTGAAACCCAAGCTCAGGAACAAGTCACTACACTAAAGTCAAAAAAAGGATTGGTACACGACAATCCTTTAACTAACTTCAAACTTCCAGAGTGCAAGTTGGAGCATAAACTCATAAATATTGTTCTGACGAGGGTGGAACCATCCACCTAACGAATTCAACCGTATCCTAGCCAAATTTGAGGAGGATGGATCCGTCCATCTAACGACCTCGCTTGTTAACTCAGGGTGGATGTAAACCGACCATCCACGGTCCGCATAAATCCATCGTTCCAAGAGTGCGAACGAAGTCCTACGAGATTAAAATGATGTGACTGACCATCTATCGGCCAAGTCCAAGTTCCCAGAGTGCGAATTGGAGTATAAACATCAACTCTAGGTTTCCAGAGTGCGAACCAGAGTATAAACACCAACTCGGAATTCCTGAAGTGTGAATTGGAGTATAAACGCCAAATCCATGTTCCAGGAGTGCGAACTGGACTACAAACATCGATTGTCATTGGATTCCCAGAGTGCGAACCAGATGATCGATTGCAAATAACTCTAAGTCCCCAGAGTGCGGTCAGAGTATAAACACGACTCAAGTGCGAACGACTGCACATAAACTTACTTAAGTCCCCCAGAGCATGGACATGTACTTAAAACTTCAATAGGCCTGACTGACTGCCGAAATAAAAATGCGGACCCCCGTAGTGCAGTGTGACCATTTATGAGTAACCGAGTGTGATTCGACCGCTCGACTCTCACTTGTTTTAGCATCGGTCCGACAATATTAAACTCGAAGAAATAGAGACAAATTGCAATCGATCTCTGCAACCTATCCCCGAAACTGGAGGCAGGGCTTAAGTGTTAATCACTGACCAAGTAGTGCAGCGTCAGGGTCCAACTCGATCTCTAGTCACAACTCGTGTTCATGATCCCAGACTTGGCAAATGAAAAAATTCAACTCAAAGGTTGAAACTCCATAAATGCACTGGACTGGAATTCAAATACTGGACTACTTAAACAAAAGAGACAGCAGTAGATTCAAAGCCAAAAGAAAATTTTCATTTCAACTAATTGTAAATGAAGATTCATATACAAGTTTTCCTAAAATTCCTACTAGTAGGGACCGACCCCGCATCCATACACGGCCTACAAAAGGAAAGCAAAAACAAGTTCCTATCTACCAAAAATGCACCGAAGAGGCCTACCAACTCCCTTTTCGTCTTTGGCTTCCTCTTCGATGTGGATCCGCTGGAGTCGCTAATGATTTTTCGCTTCGAGCTCTTGCCCTTTGGCAGATGGTCTCTAGACGGAAGCATGATTTCAACTTCCTCCTCCGAACTTGAATGTACGGGAATGCTTCCTGCAGGAGGGGTCGGAGGAGTCGGATCTACTATAGGGGCGGAATGGGCACACTGGTGTTATCATTCTTAACGGTGCCGGACCGGGCGCCACCAATCCACCTCCCGAACTACCACCATGCGCCGCTCCCTCCAATTCAGCATTGATCTCAGCCACTATTTATTCTTCGCGAATAGATTGGGCTTCGGTGGGGGCAGCGGTGGTTTGCATTGAAGAACCAGAAGCGGGCGCGAGTCCGTTGATGACAAATGGTAAGTCCGCGAACGGATCACTATGCTAGGAGCTCATTCATCATCTACTCATCGAAAGAAAGCAAGCTCCCCTGCATCCCTTTAATAGGTGCAGTCGTTGTCATAGTGGTCACTTCAGTAATAACGGCCTCCTGTGCTTGATGTAATTCTTGGGTTGCAGGAGGCGCTATCAGTGTAGCTCCAGTCACTGAACAAAGAAGAAGAGAGATTGTTGGCAAAAAGCTTCAAGGCAAGTTCCATATTTCGAACGTACATAAGATTTGTTCATAGTACCTTCCTCAGTTTGGCTCATCGATGGCTGAGCAGCTTCAGAAGTGTGCTCCTTAATAAGGGATAGTTGCGGTGTTCTGGATTATAAGCCAGGACAGACTGTGGCTCGACCGCTGGTATAGGCTCAGATGGAGGTGGAGCAGTAATCTCAAATCTTTTAGTGTGATGCTCGACACCTGAGCCTTCCCTAATCTCCCGGTGCTGGGTACTGAGCTTCTCCCTTTCATGTGAGATCATTGACACATGGAGAATCTTCCTTTCATCATCGATCAGCAAGCGATTCTCCAGCTCGAACTCATCAGAGGATTCACCCAAATGCACTGCCTTCTCCTCCTCAACCAACTGGCTCCAGGCATTATAGAGATGTGTCGTATAGTTTTTGAGCTAAGCCAAATTCCAGTGTCTCAACACATTAGTGTTATAGGTGACGAGAAGGCCTTCAATCTTAGCCTCTAGCTAGGATTCCGCCGTCCGAACTTTTTCCTTAACCTCAGCCTCCACCTTGCGAATTTTTTCCACAACCGCATCTCTCTCACCTCGAAGCACCACAGCTCACATGCCTCATGCGCTGAGACATTGGCGGCATCTCTCTCTTTAATGATTTTTGAAAGATTTGACTTAAACTCATTAAGCTCTTTGAGAGCCGCGTCTCACTCAGCAGTGACGGTGGTGTTCATATGGCCCATTTCCTCCACCAAGGAGTAATGTTCCTGCCTCATCCTATCTATGGCCGAGTTGGCATCATCGGCCTTCTGAAGAGCTTCCATTTCAGATTTTCGATAGGACTCAGCTTCAGTATTGAGCACCAGGATGATCCGGTCTTTTTGAGCAAGCTCTTTCTCCCACTTCTCAATCACGGCTGTCCGCTCAAAACCACCTTCGATACTTTTTTAGCCGCTTTCACACACTCCTTATATTGTAAGTAAATATTTTTGACATACTCGTGCACTGTGTTCTGAGCCTCCGTTGGAATTCTCTTTAGGTACAGGGGAAAAATGTAACCGTCGAAGCAGACGTCGGGAAAAATCTTTCTTCAATTGAGCTAGTTTAATTGCTCTTTTCCCCGAAGGCTCAGCAAGAACCTGCTTTGCAATTTTGGGGGCCTCTATTTCATTTCTATAGTGTTGAGTTGCAGGCCTGGAAATGTGAGAAGACGGCTTGTGCCATGAAGTTTTCGGCGGACATGAGACGTGAACGGGAGGCTGTACAGGGTTTCTAGGAGGGGAGAACATGATCGAGATCCGTGCCTATACTCCCTATCTCTATCATACCACTCCTGACTGAAGTAACCACGGTCATAATCCCTATCCGCCTCTCTTCTGTGCGGCTCGTAATATGTAGAAGATCGGCGAGCTTTTCGAAGACTACGTAGCATCCAGTCTCGGACGGACATCGTATCTGCAAAGCAAAAGAAGAACTGAGTTAATAATCTCCTGGAGTGATTAACGTATGGTTAGGAATTATGTAGTGTCGTGAAGTGTGTATATATGTGCAAACCCCAACCAAACCGAAAATGTCGGCCACACTAGCTGAAGGAGACACGCTTAAGTCAAAATCCTGCTAAAACTCCTCCAACCCGGCATCATGTTGAAATGACACGTAATCCGAAATCGGAATATCGGCAAGTCCTTCGAAAGGATTTTCCTCCTGCAAAGGAGGGCCTCTGGAATGTTAATCCCGGGAACGGGTAAATATACAACAACAGATTTCCTTCTACCAGATTTAGGATGCCTAAAAGTAGCAACCTTGCCTTTTCTCTTTCTTTCGGAACCTCGAATTGCATCGGAAGACCCGGCAAAGAGTTCATCATCAGTAGGTGTTCTGTCCGAATCAGCCTCTTCGGTTATAACAATTTCGGGCATCTTACGCTAGGCTCGTTTCTTCGAGACGGACCTTAGCATTCCCTCGAGTCTTATACTCTAGTTTCGTTCAATCAATCCAACGGTCCTTAGATTCCTATCCGTCAGAACCGATTCAATGTTCTTCTCTTCACACGGAACTTCTTGGAGGACCCGAACTATCTCCCTTAAATGCACACCTTCGGGTCTCTGAATTACAGCTGTAAAGAAAAAGAGATATAAGTTTGACATTAGTTATAACTGTCTTATTAGCTACATGAGAAGAATGCAATACTTATATTTGGCTAACCATCGGCTGGCGAATCCCGAGGGACGTCGGACATAGAACCATTCCGTTTTGAATTAACTTAGGCTGGTCCAAGACCTAGTTACTATTTGGCAATTTTTGACCGCTTCCAAAAATGTGAAAGAAGGGCTCTCCCGGGCTTTTGATGTTGAATAGATATCTAATCTCGATCGGGATTTGTGGTCGAAAGAGATGCTCCATGAACACGATAAACAAGCTGTTCAACAACGCCTATCCATTGGGGTGTAGCTGAGATGGAGTGATCCTAAGGAAAGACAACACTTCCCTAATATACTGGTTAAACGGAGGAAGTGTCCCTGCTGCGCACGCATGACGATTGAATGCGGCATAGCTTTCAGGTGGATGGTGCGGTCTATCATTCGGACCCGGCAATAGCATGTCATCCAGTGACAGACCATGCTTCAAGTATATCTGTCCTAACATGTCTTCGAAAACATTGGACGGTACAGAATCTGGCGATGTACAATAAAACAGCCCCTAGTATCTCGTCCAGAGCTGGATCTATGACTTCGGCAGCGATGGCCGGTATCTCGATTATTGGAGGAGTTGAACTCTGAACTTCGTGTTGTTGTGAGCTTGAAGGTTCCATAACTAAATAACGTATGAGAAGTCATTGTTAGACGATAGTAAGCCCATACATCCCCCAGTGTGAAGTGTGTGAATGTGTTGTGCAGTGTTGTGATGTATGTTACTTCAAAAGTCCTATAGAATTAAAGAAAACATGCAAACGAAAAGACCGCGAAATTCAACTTGAGTGACTGTCACCGCTGACCGTCACAACCATGCCATCCAGATGTTAGCGATCAACCCAAGTTAAAGTTCATTATATTTTTATTAAGTTACGGCTCCATCGACGAGCTTCGATAGGCAGTCAGATATGCAGTGAAATGATTAAGTCCAACTATACAAGGCAGAAGCTCATCGGAGTCAAGTGTTTAAATATGCATGAAGTTTCGTATCCATCGAAGTCCAAACTTGGATCGCTCCTCGCAAAAGACCCTCATTTCGCATCGATCACAAAATCTTCCTTTCGTATCGATCAAAATACCCTCATTTCATATCGTTGCAAAACCTTATTTAGTATCGATCCAAAACCTTCACTTCGTATCGATCAAGGAAGCCTCAACTTCGTATCGATCAAATCCATTGACTTCGTATCGATCAGGTCACATTGACTTCGCATCGATCGTGTTGCAATGGAGTTCGTATCCATCACGAATATGCTTCGTGCCCATATCGATTCCAAGTGATAGAAACAAAAACAGAGAGTCAACAATCGACACGAAACCCAAGGCAGGTGACCAATACAAAGTTCCTGGTTGGGGTTTGATGCGAAATCAAGTGTCTCTGACAACTCGTCGATACGAAATTAAGGCCACAGCAAACTTTCACCGATTCTTGCGTATCCCTCTTCACTCCTTCTTTTCCAAATGGCCCTAATTCTATTTCCTTCCTCAATCCTCGACCTTGCTCTAGCCCATATTTGACCTCAGTTTCGTCAGAATTGATCACAAAGGCAAACAAAATGTCAAAGATTTCGAGTCTCATTGTTTACGCGTTTGATTCATTCGATGGATTACTTAGATCAGATAGTTGATTTAAGGGACTGAAAGTCTTGCTCGGTTCGAGGTCACGCAAGTTTCTTCTTTTTCCAAGTGTCTGGAACAATGTGAAGATGAAAATATAGAACAGAAAACAAGTGAACTTTTCTAAGTCCAAAACGTATTTATATGGACTCGAGTGTGAAGGGAAAGGACGATTCACCTCCCAGTCAAAGTGACCGGCTACAGCAGGTCCACCACTGAATCAGTACGAATGAACTATTCATATCCATCAACTCGAGTTTTATCGATACAAAATCTATAACAGCGATTTTTTAGAGTCAACATGGTCCATCGATATGAGACTATAGTTCGTACCCGTTGTTTTCGACTCCATCCACAGCACATCGATACGAACTACACCGTTCGAATCCATCATGTCATAGCCTCCAAAGGCCCATATCCACCGATGCGAATTGGCTATTCGTATCCAACAACACAGAGTTCATCGATACGAAGTGCACAACAAAGGCTGTTCTGAAAACATTAAACTCCATGGATACGAAATGCTTTATTCATATCCACCAGTGCTGAACCCACAATAGCACAAGTTTATCGATGAGAAATCGCAACCAAATACCCAGAATAGTGGACTCCACCAAAACCTGTATCTATCGATATGAACGCTTATTTCATATCCATCATTGTGAATTGCATCGATACGAAAACCTCCTTTCAACCTATTACATCGATTCAGGAGAGGATCAACACGAAGGAAAATTCGAAAACAAGCATCAAGTGTTGTTGCACTCTAATTTTACATCGGTTAAGGAGAGGATCGATACGGAATTCGATATGAGAAAACTGACAACGACTCATGAATGTGCAATATTAACGAGAGTCAAATTAACATATATGCATATAACTAATATTCAATTTTCAACATCCAGAAGAATTGGATACTCATGTGATAATGATTACGACGACCAACAGCTGATCACTATCATATAGCAATCAGTGACAACAATACAGGGTACAATTGTTGACAATCAACAGTTTCCATTACTGAGGAAGTCAGTCAGAGCTTACAACTTTCCACGAAAAGACGATAACTGTTCAGAATGAAGGTTGAAGCTTTTCAAAACATATCATGTTTTCACAACACGTGCTTTGGGGGGAAAATGTTATTCTACCTTTTGGCAAGGCCGAGATATCAAGGAATTGACTGAAAACCAAGGATCGCTCGTCTCGAATATCAAGTACACACAGGTTCACTATGGATGTCGAAGAACTTTTTTCCGAGTCCGGATCTGGCTATAATTGACAAAACACGACAAGCAAAGCCATGAAAGCCAACATTCCAAATTTCAAGTCAATCCGAGTTCGTATGCTCAAATTATAATCGATGCAAATTGACGGAAATAACCCCATTTCATATCCATCATTGAGCCTCAGTTTGACTTCATCATTTTTGAACCAATCAGAGCGACAACAACTTCGTATCCATCTTAGAGCCTCAGTTCGAATCAATCTAGTTCGTATCCATCATCAAGGCTCGGTTCGTATCGATCGCATTCGTATCCATCTTGGAGCCTTGGTTCGTATCGGTCGACTATTGCACACTTCGCATCGATCTGTCTTTCCCTAGTTCGTACCGATAAAACAAAGTCCACTTTTATCCATCGCGACATGGATGCACATTTCGTATCGATTGGGCTCAAGACATGTTTCGCATCGATCGACCATGGATCGATACAAAATCAACATCTTCTATCGATAGGAAGTGCACTTCAATCTATCGATGCGAAGTAAACCCTATAACTGATACATGCTATGCGTATGGATCGATACGAACAAGGTCACTTAAATCGATACGAATAGTACAAGTCCCATCGGTTCGAACGTGACAACAACCTTCGATGCGTACGAGGTGAAATCTTTGGAAACGACTCGGTTGACGCGACAACGTAAGTGGATCGATCCATAAACCACGTGCCACATTAACACTTGGGCACGTGCGTTGATCGATTCGAAAAAATCGATAAGAAATCATTAAATCGAACTCGGCGGACTAAAGAAAACACAATCTTGCATCGATCATATCTCACAATCCACAAGTCCAAATGCTATAAAATTTTCACAGAATCTTACGTACAACCTAAGATAGGTTCATGCCAAGTTTCGACTCAGTTGGATCAAGTCTTGATCGATATAAAATTAACCCGTATCGACCATGGATCGAGTCGAAACTTTATGTGATCGATCCCGTGGGCCCACTCACGTGCTAGAAGAAGTCTCCCAAGATCTGGGTGGGATATCTACCTACTACGCCTATAAATAGAGCCCTAGGGCTTACAAAAGAAGGATCTTTTGACTCTCGAACGCTCAGACTCTGTCGGATTTAACTTTGCACTCCATTATTGCTGTTGTACTTGAATTCACAACTGTATTTCGCTGTAATCCACTGCAATCAATTGTAATCAACGAAAGAATATCAATAAAATCATCAAACCTCATAGCAGACATAGGCAACACGCCGAACCACTCAAAATTGCTTTGTGCCTATGCATTTACATATCTGTTTTTGGAGTTTTTGTTAGATAATCCACATTTTACATTTCTATTCTTCATTTTTATCTCTTCAAAGACTTCCGAAGAGTGTTGTGCCTATTTTTGTTACAAACAATGAGCAAAAGAGAAGACATGCTTCAACACATTTGCAGGGAGCAACACTTTATTGATGGAATAATGTTACCATAGGAGTTATTGTTTAACGATGAATTTCTATCAGATTAAAAAACCATCGATAAATTTAAAATTAACATTTACCGTAAGCGCATGATATGCGAGTATGGGTCGCTCCACAGAGAATTATTTAGATTTTGAAACTCTACTCAATCAAATTAAACTAAAGTTGATGGATTGTTAACTAAAAAAAAGAAAAGTAAAAACAAACTAAAACTAAGGAGAACAAAAATATGAGATTAAAGGGAAATTTAGAGGCAAATCCCCTCTCATGATCACATAAGTCAACATAATGAAATTATGATCTCTTTTTGGTCATTTGTGAGTCTAGTTTATGCATTTATCATAAGCATGGCCTAATTAGTTAAAACACTTAAACCAACAACTTTAATGCACCCTCTAACCCACTCACTAACTTTAATGAAAATGACATGAAATTAAAAGTAGAATCCATATTAAGCATGGCTTATTAACAATTGAATTAAAAACATAAACAATAAAATTTTGATTCTAAATTCACTTCCATTACCATGATCAAATGTAGATGAAGAGGTAATTAGTGATTCATATGACTAAGCATAGCGTAATTGTTTTAAACAACATAAGCTATCAAACTCAATATTAAACACAAAATCGCACAAACATCTAACTTTCCATTAAGCATAAAAGGGACATAAATGAAAATTTATGTTGCATCTACATGATTCAAGAGAGCTTCATTACCCCTAAATTGAAGGGGTTTAGCCTCTCATATTTTTTATATTAGCAACAAATGTAGAAAGCAACATGAAACAAGAAGAAATGAAAAATGCAAGCTAATGAAAGTAAATTGAGAGCTACTCTACTTGCATAAATTTGAAGAGCATGAAATAAAAAGACATAAAAGGAAATTGCACAAAAGAAAAGAGGCTAAGAAGCCATTTTTATTTCATGAAACATAGAGCTTACAACTTGCATTTTAAATTCCAAAGAGTAGAAGATATTTACATGTACATAAGAGGGCTATTTGCATAAAACCCTAATTAAATTTTTAGGATGCTTTCCAAAATCCCCTTTAGGAAGTGCGACCGCCAAGTAAACATTAGCCACTAATTAATCCATCATTAAATGCATATGAAGCTTTAACTTTCACTTAGTTATCCGTTTGCTTTTAATTATAGATTTAGATAAGTGGGTCGGGTCCTCCATGATCATGAACTTGAATTATTTCCTATTCATTCCTTTGTATTCTTTTGTGCGTGCATATATCTTCATGAAGGCCTCTTCCATATGCATCTAAATTCCTACAAAAATCATAAAAAATATCCAAGCAATAATTTTCAAATTGACACATGCACAAAATTGACCATTTTGCCCCTGAATGAAGATGAATATATGATGATTTGAAAAATAGTTGAATTTTGGTTTTAAACATGTTAAAATGCCCAAATATGATATTTATTTAAATAAAAACAGATAAAATATGGATGTGCATATATACACATTTACGTGCACATCAAATACCCCGACACTTATCTTTTTATTCGTCCTCGAATAAAGGAAAACATAGATAAATCCATTTTCATGGGGAGCACGATTGCATTTAACGTATGCAACAAGCCGTTATACCTCTGGGTGTCTCCAGTAGGACGAGTGTTGTCTCGTGAGGGTTTTTATTGGGTACTACCCTTAAAATCCGAATGCAAAGTGAAAATATTTACAAAATGCAAGATTTATTTACAATGGGATGGATGCAAGTTTTTGAAAATATTCACAAATGAAGGATTTACTTTCAAATTGACACGAATAAGTTAAATATAAGTTCTGGTTATTATCAAGAAATTTAAGTCCTTTTACTTGTCAAAATTTTCAACAAAAATTAAGTTCTCATAACAGATAGACTGTAGTTTGGCTAGTTGTTTCGGTTGATAACACAACGTAATTATGAAATGGATCCTTAGTTGATTATCAAAGTTTGTCAAAGTGGTATTTTCATTTCCTTTAAGTAACAATTTAAATCAAAGAAGTAAAAATAGTGCTTAGATTTCAATTTCTTACTCCCTCTAGTTTGAAAATTTTATTGATATTAACAATATTTACATAAGCCTAACTCAGGTACACCGAGGCCAGATATATTACTCGTGCACTGCCTTGCAGACTGATGTAGGGGGAATACAGAACGTGGCAAGTGAACACACAAGTGTGAACACTTATTGATTGTAGGCGTTATTAAAAAGAATTTTTATATACATACACCTAACTCGGATAAAGTAAGGCCAGATAAACCGATCGTGCACTACATTTCGAGCTTACGTGAGAAAGATACAGAGCATGGCGAGTGAACACACGAGTGTGAACACATGACTCTTGGTGTTAAAAATATATACATATATATATATACAAATGTTATTTTTTTACTTATATATTTTTTGTGTTTTTTATATATTTCTTAGAAAGAGAGAGTTTTGCAAAATCATAGCACCATTTAACTTAGAAGATAAAAATGTTATATCCTTTACTTTAAATTTACCACTTTTTTTAAACAAAGATTTTCAATTAGAATATACTTTATAATTAACACATATGAACCTTCCTATATACTAGTTAAACAATTTCCATTTGTAATCAAATTTCATTTTTATTTTTGTTAAGATAAATAAATTTTCAACAAATTTCAATTATGTAACAGAAACTTATACTTATCCTATAGTGTTTCAATTATGTTTTTGAGATTTATCAATTTTGAGATTTTCTATAGTCAAACGAAAATGAAAATTCAAAAATGCCATGAAGAACTAAAAAAATGAAAGTGAGACTCCCCCTACATTAATTTTGACTGTTTCCCCACAGTCAATCACGATATAATGAGTGTAACGGGAAAATATATGTTCATATTTACAAAAGAGGGTTAATATTCTTACTTGACGTAGCATGGCTCATGAAGAATGATGAGCTCCTCCTCTTAGTTATTTGGCAATTCCATAAAAGGTTTCAAACAATGACCATGGACTTTAAAGATCGATCCATCCTTGTGGTTTTCTATTTCTACGGCACCATGTGGAAAAACAGTTCATACCACAAATGGTCTGGTCCATCTCGAATTAAGTTTCACAACAATTCTATGATCGTTGGTTTTGCAAGGAACGGCTTCGACCCATTTTGAGACGTAATCGACAGCAAGAAGGATATACTAGTTTCCAAAAGAATTGGGAAAAGGTCCCATAAATTCGATACCTCAAACATCAAAAATTTCGAACTTAAGGATAGGGCTTAGAGGCATCATATCTTATCGACAAATTCATCCAAGCATTTGACAACGATTGCAAGTTTTTAAAAAGAGAAGGCTAATAGAAACCACATTAAAGCACCTCTTCCGTAGTTTTTCGAGGACCGAACTGTCCACCGCACGCTTGATCGTGGCAAAATGAAAGAACACTCTTGATCTCATTATCCGGAATGCAACATCGGATGATTTGGTTGGGACAAAATTTGAACAATTATGGATCATCCCAATAGAGATATTTCACTTGGGATATAAATTTGTATTTGTCCTGTTTGGACCAAGATGAGGGAGTTTCTTTAGTGACTAAATAATTCACAATATCAGTGTACAATGAATCGATAAAAATTGAAAGAAGTTGTATATCGGGAAAGTTTTCATTGATTAGCAAAGAAGATGGTGCGTTTGGAAGATGATATAAGTGATTGGCTATGACATTATTGGATCCTTTTTTGTCTTTAATTGTAAGGTCAAATTCATGAAGTAAAAGGATCCAACGAATCAAAGGGATTTAGCATCCTTTTTGGCAAAAAGGTATCGAAGAATAGTATGGTCAGTATAGACCGTGATGTGTGAACTTATCAAGTTAGATCAAAACTTTTCAACAGAAAAAATGACAACTAGAAGCTCTTTTTGGTTCTTTTGTAGTTGAGTTGAGCGTCGTTCAAAGTCATACTTGCGTCATAAATGACATGAAGGATTTTGTTGATGCGTTGTCCTAAGACGACACCACTGCAAAGTCAGAAGCATTACACATTATTTCAAATGGGAGATCCAAATTGCGAGCGCAAATGATTGGAGCAAAAATGAGCTCGTTCTTAAGACGTTCAAAAGAAGAGATACACTCAAAGTTGAAATCGAATGGAATGTCTTTTCCAAGGAGGGTCGTCAAAGGACGAGCGATTTTGCTATTGTCTTTCATAAAACGTTGATAAAAGCCAGCGTGTCCTAGAAATGATCAGATGTCCTTAACAGATTTGGGAATAAGTAGGTTTGCAATGACATTGATTTTCGTTTATCTACCTCAATGCCCTTTATTTGAGATGATATGTCCAAGGACTATGTCTAGTTTGACCATAAAGTGGCATTTTTCCCAATTCAAAATCAAATATTATTCTTTGCATTGATTTAGAACCAAATCAAGATGATATAAACAATCAGAAAAAGAATCACTAAAGATAGAGAAAACTGTAGGATCGATTTCACCCTAGAGGGGGGGTGAATAGGGTGATGGTATTAATTATAAAAATTAATTGCGGAAGCTTATAAAATTATTTTAACACAGATCACAGATTAATAGCAGCACGGAAAAATAGCAGAATAATAAAATGCAGAGATAGAACGACACAGAATTTACACAACTTCGGCAAAACCCTGCCTACGTGCTGCCCCCAAGGTCTTTACTAGAAATTAGATAGTCACACGCTTACACACGTAAACTCGCGACACCCGCTACTGACTAACCTACTCTACGCTCAAAACCCTACCACAACTCAGCCACTGAGTTGCGAATTCTCAAGCTACGCCACGTAGCCTGTCCCTAGTCACACGACTAGCAAATACAAGGTTTGAAAAGAGTTTCAAAATTAAAAAAAAAAATTAAAACAAAAAATTAGATAAAGCCCTTATTTTAAAAACTAAAGCCCTTATTTTAAAACAATAACCCTAATTCTTAAAGGTCGACCCCTTTTATTATTTAGACCCGATCCCTTTTTATTCATTCCTTTGGGAAAATGGCGGCCATTGCTTTCTTTGTTCGATCTGAATTAGGGTTTCGTTCCCTTGTGGAAATTAGGGCTCTTCAATAGAAACCGCCGCTTTTGATTGCTGGTAGTTTGCCTTGTCGATCACTTATTTCTCTGATTAGCTCACGGCACTTCAATTGAATCGGGTTCGTATACGATTTCGGTATGTACTTTTCTCCTTTTGTTTTCTGGTTTGATGCTTGTTTGAACTCTGATGCTTTTAAATTGCCGATGATGACGATTAGGGTTTTAATGCTTGAACTCGATCGATGGTTATTGCCAATGATGATTGTGGGTTTATATATGGATTTCGATTTCCTTTAATACGTTCGTCTGATTTGTTCAACATAGTGCTTCAGCCATTTGATTGATGTTGGACGTTGATGATTTATTTGACAAATTCAATTCGAATAACTTCCTTACTTTACTGTTACGGCTATAATTTGAGATCGTTCGATCCTGCCTTGATCGTTACGGCAGCTACTTTCCTATTTTATTTTTGACTTTTTCAATTCTTCTCTTGCGTTGAATTCTGACTTGGTTTAATATTCCATGACTTTGGCTTTGACTTTGAATATGCTATTCCATGACTTCGGCTTTGATTTGAGATCATAAAATAGAATCTAGTGGTAATTTCGAACTGTACCATCTATTCCATTATGATGGATTCTGTTTCTTACTGAAACTCTTTGTATACACTTGAGTTTTGTTCATTCAATTCATTGAAATTGATATTGTACTTTACTGTGTATATTCGTCTGTACTGTCCAGTTGAGTTGTTGCCGTTCCATATTGAACTGGTCTGGAGTATATTTGTGTTACTACATACTTGTAAGTATATTGATCGTCTGCACCTTGTCCTGAAGTATTTGCTGTGTCATTGTCTTCTTTGTACACTTGGGCTTGTAGTTGATGTTTATAAATTCATTGATGCAACAATATTTCCATATTGATCCCTCTGTTTGCTTTAGCTTCATTTGATTATGTGATGTTGCATCACTTGATGTTGCCCTGTTCCCTGACCTTTGTTGCCTCTGTTTATTTGTCTGCACATATTTCATTTGCACTCAGATGCATTCTGGAGTTGGTCTTGTTCACTGTGTCACTTAGGTGCATTTGTTTGCATTGTGCATTGACTTGAGCTTCTTGGTTCACTTCTGATCTGATGCTGAGGCTTGCTTAGTCTTGAGCACTACACTTGTATATATTCACTATTACTTGCTCTTAGCTTGGAGTTGCATCTCTGAGTTGAACTGGTGCTTTCTGTTTACCCATGTACATGCTTTTTGATACATGTTTGAACTGTCTCTGTCATTTGCTTAGTGCATTGTGCATTTGTTTTGGACTTGCAGTTTGAATTGCATTGAGTACTTATCCTTAGTTATTCATCTGTAAACATTGTAGCCTTGGTCAAAAAACTGGTCACTAACCCATGTATATTTGATGTTGTCATTGTGTGTTGGTGGTCGACACACTTCAAGTAGTCTTCATTTAGCTTGTTCTCTGATTTATGTCTTTACTGGTCTGATCATGCTTACTTGAAAATCTGGCATACCAACTTGTTGAGATCACTTCTCTTCAGTTGAGTAATTTCATCACCTATGTGTACTTGTGTTTGTACTCATGTCGAGAGTACTGTACTTGCCTTCATTGTGTATATCTATATGTTCATCCACTTGCAATATTGTGGTTCATGTGTTTGATATACTGTTGAGTCTTTGATATTGGTATGGAGTACATTGTTGGCTATGTGTAGCATTCTGATCATTTTGGCACTTGTATTTAGTTTGCGTTCATGTCTGATCATTGAAGAGTTGCATTGTTCCATGTATTTGTGCTTTGATGCAGTTTTGATTTGTCGAAGCTTTGCATTTGAGTTGAGTCTGGACTGTGCATTAACCTTGAGTTGAATCCGGCTTGGATTTGACTTTGTGCTGAATGACATTGTTTTATTGCACTTGTGTTGAACGCGTCTTTTTATTTTGAGTTTGACCTTGTGCTCACCTGTCCCTGTAACATTGTCAAGTGTACATCGGTGTGCACGGTCTTGTGGCATGTACAGTGATACACTGTGCATGTCACATTGTTCGTGTATGATGAATTCAAATATAAATCATGATGAACAACCCAAATAACTGAGGCAAATATTATTTTCAAATATTTTATTTTATATTGCAAAAATATTTCTTTTTCAATTTTACTGCGTTAGTGAATATTTTTGCAGATTGCTCAGATGCTGGATTCTAACTGGAATGAAGTTGAAGATAAAATACGAGTGTGAGTGATATGTAGTGAGGAATTTATGTAAATTAAATTGTGATGTAATTAGAATCAAAATTGTATATGTATAGTGAGATCTTCAATTTGTACTATTTAAAAATGAAATAAATATTTGTTTGAATAAAATTTCTGTTTGAATTCAAATTTTGTGTTATTTAATTTTATTCAGCAAATATTTATTTAATCTATGAAAAATAAAATAGTACATTAAAAAATACATTTAAACGAATGTATATATGCTTATTATCATCAAACAAAAATCATATAAGCGCATATACAACAATCTCCCCCTTTTGATGATAACAAACATATATTTAAGATTTTGAATACGTTAAATGTATTTGATCGTTCATATGCTCTAATTGCTCCCCCTATTTAAATGCTTCCTCTTTACACAAAGCTCCCCCTTCATATATGCATACAAATAAAAATATACAAATGAGACTAGATGCAAATAGAAAATTATTTGACATTTGCTTGATTTTATTTGACAAAATCTTAACTTTTCTCTCATTCTTTTGTTATCAACAAAAGAATGATAGTGTTAGAGAAAATAGAGATAAAGTGATCGATATTAATTCAACATTAAAACTCAATTGAATATAAATATTAAATTTCAATAAAAAAAATCAAACAAAAATCATAACTACCGTCGTTAGGCGCATATTCCACTTTTAGAAGTAATGGAAATGATGTCATCATATAAAACCATACAGTTGTATCTGTTTGTGGTACATTTATATCAGGAATTTGAATATCTACTAATCAAGCATAACCGTTAGGACTTTTAAATGAGATTAGTAGTATTCCAATTTAATTTTAAAAATGAATTCAAGTATCTTCTAATCACGCATAACCGTGAGGACTTTTAAATGGGATTAGAATCAACTTGTTTATCTAATAAATTAATTTTGATATGCGATCCATACATGCATAACCGTGAGGACTTTTAAATGAGCATGGAAGCACATAACAAATTCCAAGTAATTCACCCATGCATAACCGTGAGGACTTTTAAATGAGAGTGAATACTTTGGATTTTATTTTGTTTTATAAAATGAAAAACGAATGATTCCTGTTTAAAGTACCACATATCGACAAACTATATTGAATTTTTGATGAGTGATGGTACATAGAAATGGTTATGGAATCTTTACCCAACAAAAAGTTTTATAACTCTTGTTTGAATTTCTAAAGAAATTTACTAATTATACCGTCTCGAGTCATAGTATATGATCAATATTAGCACTCATCACTCTTTCAATCACTATTCATCCTTTTGATAATCATAGGGAGTCAGATTAGTCAAAATAGCCATTTAAAATCAAATTCAAACACAATTATGAAACCAATTTTTCAAAATGACTAATCTGAAAATATGGTCAAAAATGATTTACTCGAGGGGGTTTTATAAGAAAATTTTCTGCTCTTTGAAAATTATTTGAAATAAAAAATATGCAGATATTTTCTTTGAAAAGCGATGCAGTAACTAAGTATCTCAAAAATCACGTTCAACTAGTAATTTTTCTATCAAGTAGATTACCAGTGTAATCTGCATCTGAATTTCTTTTTCACTTAAAATTATCATCAATTGAATTTGATTGACCAGACCATAAAGTATGCAACAAAATATCTCAAAATAAAATTTAACAGCTTTTCAAATGACATTCTCTTGAATTTGAAATGAAGCCGTGTAAATAATCAAAGAACCATGAATGTAGAGTTAGCCAAATTATAACCAAATGTATTAATATCCAACAAAACACTATTTTTGATCCAACCTAATATACTCAAAAAAATTAGAGAATTTTATAATGTTTTTGGCATAAATATAATCGGCCAACTATGCTGAACAAGTCAGAATCAAAATCATCTCTTCACCATCTCAATATTGGCTGATTTTAATTCAGACTATGGTGCGGATCATCACATTTAATATATCGTTCAAATAAATATACCATTACCTGTTTTACCTTTACGATATTTTTCGTTGTTTTATCCATTGTGATTCTGTCATCTTTATAATAGGCTAAGGAACTTTGCTTTGTCGCCCGTTGTGTTTCTGGAATAGCCAAAAATCCAGAAAACACTGTTGTTGTTCCTTAGCCTGCCACCACACCTACATGGGAAAAGATTTATGTGACCTATTTGTTTTTATAGGTCCATGGTTATTAGTGGCAGAAGATTTAGAAAAATAATTTTGTGGAGACCCAAAATTGTTTATATATGTTCCTTTTGGCACCCAAATTTGTTTAACTTTGACAGATTTTATATTTGTGCCTTTTGGAACCCAATTGGTATGGTTTTCACATGTTTGGGTCTATACCAACAATTATTGTGATCGTGTCCATATTTTCTACAAATTGTGCACGTGGAATTTTCTTGATTAATATCGCTTTCAACATTTTCAGATTGATTATATCCATGTCCTTGTCTAGCTGTATTAACAGTTTGCTTCCCTAATAGCAGATTCAACGATTTCTCACTTTTTGAAAATTTATCTAAAGTTAATGACAATTGTTGGACTTGTATTTTGAGAGATTCATTTTCGTTCAATAATTGTGTGCACTTTATGATAGAATTTTCTCTCCTAGTATTTTCATTCTCTTTCAAAATTAGAATTTCATTTTCAAGTAATTTCTGATTTTTTAATTTCTTCTTCGAATGTTGGACACTTATCACACTTTGGGATCCTACTTTGATAAGTTTTAACTAATTGGTCAAGTTGTTTATTTAAATCTATCAAAGTATATTTTTGTGATTCAAGTTTGGCAAACTTCTCCCTGAGTCGTTCAAAACAACCATTCAATTCGTGGAAATATATAAGTAATTCCGAATGAGAAAGTTTTGATACCTCACTTGGCTCGTCATCATCACTGTCAGTTATTTCACCATGAAGACACAAGTATGCTTTTTCATTCTCACTGTTAGCACTTTGATTATCTTCATCACTTATATTCCACGTGGCAGCAAAACTTCTCCTTTTTGATTTCTTTTCAAAGTCACGTCGAGTTTGAGGACAATTGGGCTTTATGTGTCCAGGTTGGTTGCACTTATGACAAATGATCTTTGGTTCTTCTGGATTGTCTAATATTTTATTTATTCTGCTTTTCTATCTTCGATTTAGAGCTGAATTTCCGTATTTGTAATTCCACCTTTTGACTTTCTTTATTATCAGCTCCAATTCTGCTGCTCCATCATCATTGTCATCACTATCACTTTCTGTTGTTCCTTTAAGAGCTATTGATTTCTTTCGGGTATCACCTCCTTCACGTTCTTCCTTGAATTTCATTTCTAGCTCATAAGCGGTGAGATTTCTGATGAGTTCTTCGGCTTTCATTTGTTTCAAATCTTTTGATTCTTGAATGGCAGTCACATTGGCTTCAAAACTTCGTGGAAGGACTCTGAGGATTTTTCGGACTATCTCCAACTCTGTATATGGTTTTCCAATAAGCATATTCACCATTGAAAATTGGTGGTCTAACTATAGACTGACCCTCAGCAAAAGCATTATTAAAAGAAGCCATTTTAAAAATTTAAACTTTAAAAAAAACTGATTTAAAAGAAAAATCAAATTTTTGAAAACCAATGTTTATTCCTAGCTCTGATACCACTTGTAGGATCGATTTCACCCTAGAGGGGGGTGAATAGGGTGATGGTATTAATTATAAAAATTAATTGCGGAAGGTTATAAAATTATTTCAACACAGATCACAGATTAATAGCAGCACGGAAAAATAGCTGAATAATAAAATGCAGAGATAGAATGACACAGAATTTACCCAGCTTCGGCAAAACCCTGCCTACGTGCTACCCCCAAGGCTTCTACTAGAAATTAGATAGTCACACGCTTACACACGTAAACTCGCGACACCCGCTACTGACTAACCTAAATCTACGCTCAAAACCCTGCCACAACTCAGCCACTGAGTTGCGAATTCTCAAGCTATGCCACGTAGCCTGTCCCCTAGTCACACGACTAGCAAATACAACGGTTTGAAAAGAGTTTTAAAAATAAAAACAAATTTAAAGCAAAAAATTAGATAAAGCCCTTATTTTAAAACAATAACCCTAATTCTTAAATGCCGGCCCCTTTTATTATTTAGACCCGGTCCCTTCTTATTCGTTCCTTTGGGAAAATGGCGACGTTGCTTTCTTTGTTCGATCTGAATTAGGGTTTCGTTCCCTTGTGCAAATTAGGGCTCTTCAATTGAAACCGCCGCTTTTGATTGCTGGTATTTTGCCTTGTCGATCACTTATTTCTCTGATTAGCTCACGGCACTTCAATTGAATCGAGTTCGTATACGATTTCGGTATGTACTTTTCTCCTTTTGTTTTCTGGTTTGATGCTTGTTTGAACTCTGATGCTTTTAAATTGTCGATGATGACGATTGGGGTTTTAATGCTTGAACTCGATCGATGGTTATTGCCAATGATGATTGTGGGTTTATATATGGATTTCGATTTCCTTTAATACGTTCGTCTGATTTGTTCAACATAGTGCTTCAGCCATTTGATTGATGTTGGACGTTGATGATTTATTTGACGAATTCAATTCCAATAATTTCCTTACTTTACTGTTACGGCTATAATTTGAGATCGTTCGATCCTGCCTTGATCATTACGGCAGCTACTTTCCTATTTTATTTTTGACTTTTTCAATTCTTCTCTTGCGTTGAATTCTGACTTGGTTTAATATTCCATGACTTCGGCTTTGACTTTGAATATGCTATTCCATGACTTCGGCTTTGATTTGAGATCATAAAATAGAATCTAGTGGTAATGTCGAACTGTACCATCATTCCATTATGATGGATTCTGTTTCTTACTGAAACTCTTTGTGTACACTTGAGTTTTGTTCATTCAATTCATTGAAATTGATATTGTACTTTGCTGTGTATATTCGTCTGTACGATCCAGTTGAGTTGTTGTCGTTCCATATTGAACTGGTCTGGAGTATATTTGCATTACTACATACTTGTAAGTATATTGATCGTCTGCACCTTGTCCTGAAGTATTTGCTGTGTCATTGTCTTCTTTGTACACTTGGGCTTGTAGTTGATGTTTATAAATTCATTGATGCAACAATATTTCCATATTGATCCCTCTATTTGCTTTGGCTTCATTTGATTATGTGATGTTGCATCACTTGATGTTGCCCTGTTCCCTGACCTTTGTTGCCTCTGTTTATTTGTCTGCACATGTTTCATTTGCACTCTGATGCATTCTGGAGTTGGTCTTGTTCACTGTGTCACTTAGGTGCATTTGTTTGCATTGTGCATTGACTTGAGCTTCTTGCTTCACTTCTGATCTGATGCTGAGGCTTGCTTAGTCTTGAGCACTACAGTTGTATATATTCACTATCACTTGCTCTTAGCTTGGAGTTGCATCTCTGAGTTGAACTGGTGCTTTCTGTTTACCCATGTACATGCTTTTTGATACATGTTTGAACTGTCTCTGTCATTTGCTTAGTGCATTGCGCATTTGTTTTGGACTTGCAGTTCGAATTGCATTGAGTTCTTATCCTTAGCTGTTCATCTGTGCACATTGTAGCCTTGGTCAAAAAACTGGTCACTAACCCATGTATATTTGATGTTGTCATTGTGTGTTGGTGGTCGACACACTTCAAGTAGTCTTCATTTAGCTTGTTCTCTGATTTATGTCTTTACTGGTCTGATCATGCTTACTTGAAAATTTGGCATACCAACTTGTTGAGATCACTTCTCTTCAGTTGAGTAATTTCATCGCCTATGTGTACTTGTGTTTGTACTCATGTCGAGAGTACTGTACTTGCCTTCGTTGTGTATATCTATCTGTTCAACCACTTGCAATATTGTGGTTCATGTGTTTGATTTACTGTTGAGTCTTTGATATTGGTATGGAGTACATTGTTGGCTATGTGTAGCATTCTGATCATTTTGCCACTTGTATTTAGTTTGCGTTCATGTCTGATCATTGAAGAGTTGCATTGTTCCATGTATTTGTGCTTTGATGCAGTTTTGATTTGTCGAAGCTTTGCATTTGAGTTGAGTCTGGACTGTGCATTAACCTTGAGTTGAATCCGGCTTGGATTTGACTTTGTGCTGAATGACATTGTTTTATTGCACTTGTGTTGAACCCGTCTTTTTATTTTGGGTTTGACCTTGTGCTCACCTGTCCCTGTAACATTATCAAGTGTATATCTGTGTGCACGGCCTTGTGGCATGTACAGTGATACACTGTGAATGCCACATTGTTCGTGTATGATGAATTCAAATATAAATCATGATGAACAACCCAAATAACTGAGGCAAATATTATTTTCAAATATTTTATTTTATATTGCAAAAATATTTCTTTTTCAATTTTACTGCGTTAGTGAATATTTTTGCAGATTGCTCAGATGCTGGATTCTAACTGGAATGAAGTTGAAGATAAAATACGAGTGTGAGTGATATGTAGTGAGGAATTTATGTAAATTAAATTGTGATGTAATTAGAATCAAAATTGTATATGTATAGTGAGATCTTCAATTTGTACTATTTAAAAATGAAATAAATATTTGTTTGAATAAAATTTCTGTTTGAATTCAAATTTTGTGTTATTTAATTTTATTCAGCAAATATTTATTTAATCTATGAAAAATAAAATAGTACATTAAAAAATACATTTAAACGAATGTATATATGCTTATTATCATCAAACAAAAATCATATAAGCGCGTATACAACAATCTCCCCCTTTTGATGATAACAAACATATATTTAAGATTTTGAATATGTTAAATGTATTTGATCATTCATATGCTCTAATTGCTCCCCTATTTAAATGCTTCCTCTCTACACAAAGCTCCCCCTACATATATGCATACAAATAAAAATATGCAAATGAGACTAGATGCAAATAGAAAATTATTTGACGTTTGCTTGATTTTATTTGACAAAATCTTAACTTTTCTCTCATTCTTTTGTTATCAACAAAAGAATGATAGTGTTAGAGAAAATAGAGATAAAGTGATCGATATTAATTCAACATTAAAACTCAATTGAATATAAATATTAAATTTAAATAAAAAAATCAAACAAAAATCAGAACTACCCTCGTTAGGCGCATATTCCACTTTTAGAAGTAATGGAAATGATGTCATCATATAAAACCATACAGTTGTATCTGTTTGTGGTACATTTATATTAGGAATTTGAATATCTACTAATCAAACATAACCGTTGGGACTTTTAAATGAGATTAGTAGTATTCCAATTTAATTTTAAAAATGAATTCAAGTATCTTCTAATCACGCATAACCGTGAGGACTTTTAAATGGGATTAGAATCAACTTGTTTATCTAATAAATTAATTTTGATATGCGATCCATACATGCATAACCGTGAGGACTTTTAAATGAGCATGGAAGCACATAACAAATTCCAAGTAATTCACACATGCATAACCGTGAGGACTTTTAAATGAGAGTGAATACTTTGGATTTTATTTTGTTTTATAAAATGAAAAACGAATGATTCCTATTTAAAGTACCACATATCGACAAACTATATTGAATTTTTGATGAGCGATGGTTGATAGAAATATGATAGACATAGAAATGGTTATGGAATCTTTACCCAACAAAAAGCTTTATAACTCTTGTTTGAATTTCTAAAGAAATTTACTAATTATACCGTCTCGAGTCATAATATATGATCAATATTAGCACACATCACTCTTTCAATCACTATTCATCTTTTTGATAATCGTAGTGTGTCAGATTAGTCAAAATAGCCATTTAAAATCAAATTCAAACATAATTATGAAACCAATTTTTCAAAATGGCTAATCTGAAAATATGGTCTAAAATGATTTTCTCGAGGGGGTTTTATAAGAAAATTTTCTGCTATTTGAAAATTATTTGAAATAAAAAATATGCAGATATTTTCTTTGAAAAGCGATGCAGTAACTAAATATCTCAAAAATCACGTTCAACTAGTAATTTTTCTATCAACTAGATTACCAGTGTAATCTGCATCTGAATTTCTTTTTCACTTAAAATTATCATTAATTGAATTTGATTGACCAGACCAAAAAGTATGCAACAAAATATCTCAAAATAAAATTTAACAGCTTTTCAAATGACATTCTCTTGAATTTGAAATGAAGCCGTGTAAATAATCAAAGAACCATGAACGTAGAGTTTTCAAATGATGCTGAGGCTTGCTTAGTCTTGAGCACTGCACTTATATATATTCACTATCACTTGCTCTTAGCTTGGAGTTGCATCTCTGAGTTTAACTGGTGCATTTTCTGTTTACCCATGTACATGCTTTTTGATACATGTTTGAACTGTCTCTGTCATTTTCTTAGTGCATTGTGCATTTTTCTTGGACTTGCAGTTTGAATTGCATTGAGTTCTTATCCTTAGCTATTCATCTGTGCACATTGTAGCCTTGGTCAAAAAACTGGTCACTGACCCATGTATATTTGATGTTGTCATTGTGTGTTGGTGCTCGACACACTTCAAGTAGTCCTCATTTAGCTTGTTCTCTGATTTATATCTTTACTGGTCTGATCATGCTTACTTGTAATCTGGCATACCAACTTGTTGAGATCACTTATCTTCAGTTAAGTAATTTCATCACCTATGTGTACTTGTGTTTGTACTCATGTCGAGACTACTATACTTGCCTTCATTGTGTATATCTATCTGTTCATCCACTTGCAATATTGTGGTTCATGTGTTTGATTTACTGTTGAGTCTTTGATATTGGTATGGAGTACATTGTTGGCTATGTGTAGCATTCTGATCATTTTGGCACTTGCATTTAGTTTGCGTTCATGTCTGATCATTGTAGAGTTGCGTTGTTCCCTATATTTGTGCTTTGATGCAGTATTGATTTGTCGAAGCTTTGCATTTGAGTTGAGTCTGGACTGTGCATTAACCTTGAGTTGAATCCGGCTTAGATTTGACTTTGTGCTGAATGACATTGTTTTACTGCACTTGTGTTGAACCCGTCTTTTTATTTTGGGTTTGACCTTGTGCTCACCTGTCCCTGTAACATTATCAAGTGTATATCGGTGTGCACGGTCTTGTGGCATGTACAGTGATACACTGTGCATGTCACATTGTTCTTGTATGATGAATTCAAATATAAATCATGATGAACAACCCAAATAACTGAGGCAAATATTATTTTCAAAATCGATATTTTATTTTATATTGCAACAATATTTCTTTTTCATTTTTACTGCGTTAGTGAATATTTTTGCAGATTGCTCAGATGCTGGATTCTAACTGGAATGAAGTTGAAGATAAAATACGAGTGTGAGTGATATGTAGTGAGGAATTTATGTAAATTAAATTGTGATGTAATTAGAATCAAAATTGTATATGTATAGTGAGATCTTCAATTTGTACTATTTAAAAATGAAATAAATATTTGTTTGAATAAAATTTCTGTTTGAATTCAAATTCTGTGTTATTTAATTTTATTCAGCAAATATTTATTTAATCTATGAAAAATAAAATAGTACATTAAAAACGTAGAGTTAAACGAATGTATATATGCTTATTATCATCAAACAAAAATCATATAAGCGCATATACAACAATCTCCCCATTTTGATGATAACAAACATATATTTAAGATTTTGAATATGTTAAATGTATTTGATCATTCATATGCTCTAATTGCTCCCCCTATTTAAATGCTTCCTCTCTACACAAAGCTCCCCCTACATATATGCATACAAATAAAAATATGCAAATGAGACTAGATGCAAATATAAAATTATTTGACATTTGCTTGATTTTATTTGACAAAATATTAACTTTTCTCTCCCCTTTTGTTATCAGCAAAGAATGATAGTGTTAGAGAAAATAGAGATAAAGTGATCGATATTAATTCAACATTAAAACTCAACTGAATATAAATATTAAATTTCAATAAAAAAATCAAACAAAAATCAGAACTACCCTCGTTAGGCGCATATTCCACTTTTAGAAGTAATGGAAATGATGTCATCATATAAAACCATACAGTTATGTTTGTGATACATTTATATCAGGAATTTGAATATCTACTAATCAAGCATAACCGTTAGGACTTTTAAATGAGATTAGTAGTATTCCAATTTAATTTTAAAAATGAATTCAAGTATCTTCTAATCACGCATAACCGTGAGGACTTTTAAATGGGTTTAGAATCAACTTGTTTATCTAATAAATCAATTTTGATATGCGATCCATACATGCATAACCGTAAGGACTTTTAAATGAGCATGGAAGCACATAACAAATTCCAAGTAATTCACCCATGCATAACCGTGAGGACTTTTAAATGAGAGTGAATACTTTGGATTTTACTTTGTTTTATAAAATGAAAAACGAATGATTCCTGTTTAAAGTACCACATATCGACAAACTATATTGAATTTTTGATGAGCGATGGTTGATAGAAATATGATAGACATAGAAATGGTTATGGAATCTTTACCCAACAAAAAGTTTTATAACTCTTGTTTGCATTTCTAAAGAAATTTACTAATTATACCGTCTCGAGTCATAATATATGATCAATATTATCACTCATCACTCTTTCAATCACTATTCATCTTTTTGATAATCATAGGGAGTCAGATTAGTCAAAATAGCCATTTAAAATCAAATTCAAACATAATTATGAAACCAATTTTTCAAAATGACTAATCTGAAAATATGGTCAAAAATGATTTTCTTGAGGGGGTTTTATAAGAAAATTTTCTGCTATTTGAAAATTATTTGAAATAAAAAATATGCAGATATTTCCTTTGTAAAGCGATGCAGTAACTAAATATCTCAAAAATCACGTTCAACTATTAATTTTTCTATCAACTAGATTACCAGTGTAATCTGCATCTGAATTTCTTTTTCACTTAAAATTATCATTAATTGAATTTGATTGACCAGACTATGAAGTATGCAACAAAATATCTCAAAATAAAATTTAACAGCTTTTCAAATGACATTCTCTTAAATTTGAAATGAAGCCGTGTAAATAATCAAAGAACCATGAACATAGAGTTAGCCAAATTATAACCAAATGTATTAATTTCCAACAAAACACTATTTTTGATCTAACCTAATATAATCAAAAAATTTAGAGAATTTTATAATGTATTTGGCATAAATATAATCGGCCAACTATGCTGAACAAGTCAGAATCAAAATCATCTCTTCACCATCTCAATATTGGCTGATTTTAATTCAGACTATGGTGTGGATCATCACATTTAATATATCGTTCAAATAAATATACCATTACCTGTTTTACCTTTATGATATTTTTCGTTGTTTTATCCGTTGTGATTCTGTCACCTTTATAATAGGCTAAGGAACTTTGCTTTGTCGCCCGTTGTGTTTCTGGAGCAGCCAAAAATCCAGAAAACACTATTGTTGTTCCTTAGCCTGCCACCACACCTATATGGGAAAAGATTTATGTGACCTATTTGTTTTTATAGGTCCATGGTTGTTAGTGGCAGAAGATTTAGAAAAATAATTTTGTAGAGACCCAAAACTGTTTATATATGTTCCTTTTGGCACCCAAATTTGTTTAACTTTGAGAGATTTTATATTTGTGCCTTTTGGAACCCAAATTGGTATGGTTTTCACATGTTTGGGTCTATACCAACAATTATTGTGATCGTGTCCATATTTTCTACAAATTATGCACGTGGAATTTTCTTGATTAATATCGCTTTCAACATTTTCAGATTGATTATATCCATGTCCTTGTCTAGCTGTATTAACAGTTTGCTTCCCTAATAGCAGATTCAACGATTTCTCACTTTTTGAAAATTTATCTAAAGTTATTGACAATTGTTGGACTTGTATTTTGAGAGATTCATTTTCGTTCAATAATTATGTGCACTTTTTGATAGAATTTTCTCTCCTAGTATTTTCGTTCTCTTTCAAAATCAGAATTTCATTTTCAAGTAATTTCTGATTTTTTAATTTCTTCTTCGAATGTTGGACACTTATCACACTTTGGGATCCTACTTTGATAGGTTTTAACTAATTGGTCATGTTTATTTAAATCTATCAAAGTATCTTTTTGTGATTCAAGTTTGGCATACTTCTCCCTGAGTCGTTCAAAACAACCATTCAATTCGTGGAAATATATAAGTAATTCCGAATGAGAAAGTTTTGATACCTCACTTGGCTCGTCATCATCACTGCCAGTTATTTCACCATGAAGACACAAGTATGCTTTTTCATTCTCACTGTTAGCACTTTGATTATCTTCATCACTTGTATTCCACGTGGCAGCAAAACTTCTCCTTTTTGATTTCTTTTCAAAGTCGCGTCGAGTTTGAGGACAATTGGGCTTTAAGTGTCCAGGTTGGTTGCACTTATGACAAATGATCTTTGGTTCTTCTGGATTGTCTAATATTTTATTTATTCTGCTTTTCTATCTTCGATTTAGAGCTGAATTTCCGTATTTGTAATTCCACCTTTTGACTTTCTTTTTTATCAGCTCCAATTCTGCTTCTCCATCATCATTATCATCACTGTCACTTTCTGTTGTTCCTTTAAGAGCTATTGATTTCTTTCGAGTATCACCTCCTTCACGTTCTTCCTTGAATTTCATTTCTAGCTCATAAGCGGTGAGATTTCCGATGAGTTCTTCGACTTTCATTTGTTTCAAATCTTTTGATTCTTGAATGGCAGTCGCATTGGCTTCAATACTTCACGGAAGGACTCTGAGAATTTTTCGGACTATCTCCAACTCTGTATATGGTTTTCCAATAAGCATATTCACCATTGAAAATTGGTGGTCTAACTATAGACTGACCCTCAGCAAAAGCATTATTAAAAGAAGCCATTTTAAAAATTCAAACTTTAAAAAAAGACTGATTTAAAAAAAATCAAATTTTTGAAAACCAATCTTTATTCCAAGCTCTGATACCACTTGTAGGATCGATTTCACCCTTGAGGGGGTGAATAGGGTGATGGTATTAATTATAAAAATTAATTGCGAAAGCTTATAAAATTATTTCAACACAGATCACAGATTAATAGCAGCACAGAAAAATAGCAGAATAATAAAATGCAGAGATAGAATGACACAGAATTTACCCAGCTTCGGTAAAACCCTGCCTACGTGCTGCCCCCAAGATTTCTACTAGAAATTAGATAGTCACACGCTTACACACGTAAACTCGCGATACCCGCTACTAACTAACCTAACTCTATGCTCAAAACCCTACCACAACTCAGCCACTGAGTTGTGAATTCTCAAGCTACGCCACGTAGCCTGTCCCCTAGTCACACGACTAGCAAATACAACGGTTTGAAAAGAGTTTTAAAATTAAAAACAAATTTAAAACAAAAAATAAGATAAAGCCCTTATTTTAAAAACTAAAGCCCTTATTTTAAAACAATAACCCTAATTCTTAAAGGCCGGCCCCTTTTATTATTTAGACCCGGACCCTTTTTATTCGTTCCTTTGGGAAAATGGCGGTCGTTGCTTTCTTTGTTTGATCTGAATTAGGGTTTCGTTCCCTTGTGGAAATTAGGGCTCTTCAATTGAAACTGCCGCTTTTGATTGCGGGTATTTTGCCTTGTCGATCACTTATTTCTCTGATTAGCTCACGGCACTTCAATTGAATCGAGTTCGTATACGATTTCGGTATGTACTTTTCTCCTTTTATTTTCTGGTTTGATGCTTGTTTGAACTCTGATGCTTTTAAATTGCCTATGATGACTATTGGGGCTTTAATGCTTGAACTCGATCGATGGTTATTGCCAATGATGATTGTGGGTTTATATATGGATTTCGATTTCCTTTAATACGTTCGTCTGATTTGTTCAACATAGTGCTTCGGCCATTTGATTGATGTTGGACGTTGATGATTTATATGACGAATTCAATTCGAATAATTTCCTTACTTTACTGTTACGGCTATAATTTGAGATCGTTCGATCCTGCCTTGATCGTTACGGCAGCTACTTTCCTATTTTATTTTGACTTTTTCAATTCTTCTCTTGCGTTGAATTCTGACTTGGTTTAATATTCCATGACTTCGGCTTTGACTTTGAATATGCTATTCCATGACTTCGGCTTTGATTTGAGATCATAAAATCGAATCTAGTGGTAATGTCGAACTGTACCATCTATTCCATTATGATGGATTCTTTTTCTTATTGAAACTCTTTGTATACACTTGAGTTTTGTTCATTCAATTCATTGAAATTGATATTGTACTTTGCTGTGTATATTCGTCTGTACTGTCCAGTTGAGTTGTTGCCGTTCCACATTGAACTGGTCTGGAGTATATTTGCATTACTACATACTTGTAAGTATATTGATCGTCTGCACCTTGTCCCGAAGTATTTGTTGTGTCCTTGTCTTCTTTGTACACTTGGGATTGTAGTTGATGTTTATAAATTCATTGATGCAACAATATTGCCATATTGATCCCTCTGTTTGCTTTGGCTTCATTTGATTATGTGATGTTGCATCACTTGATGTTGCCCTGTTCCCTAACCTTTTTTGCCTCTGTTTATTTGTCTGCACATGTTTCATTTGCACTCTGATGCATTCTGGAGTTGGTCTTGTTCACTGTGTCACTTAGGTGCATTTGTTTGCATTGTGCATTTACTTGAGCTTCTTGCTTCACTTCTGATCTGATGCTGAGGCTTGCTTTGTCTTGAGCACTGCACTTGTATATATTCACTATCACTTGCTCTTAGCTTGGAGTTGCATCTCTGAGTTGAACTGGTGCATTTTCTGTTTACCCATGTACATGCTTTTTTATACATGTTTGAACTGTCTCTGTCATTTTCTTAGAGCATTGTGCATTTGTTTTGGACTTGCAGTTTGAATTGCATTGAGTTCTTATCCTTAGCTGTTCATCTGTGCACATTGTAGCCTTGGTCAAAAAACTGGTCACTAACCCATGTATATTTGATGTTGTCGTTGTGTGTTGGTGGTCGACACACTTCAAGTAGTCTTCATTTAGCTTGTTCTCTGATTTATGCCTTTACTGGTCTGATCATGCTTACTTGAAAATCTGGCATACCAACTTGTTGAGATCACTTCTCTTCAGTTGAGTAATTTCACTACCTATGTGTACTTGTGTTTGTACTAATGTCGAGATTACTGTACTTGCCTTCATTGTGTATATCTCTCTGTTCATCCACTTGCAATATTATGGTTCATGTGTTTGATTTACTGTTTAGTATTTGATATTGGTATGGAGTACATTGTTGGCTATGTGTAGCATTCTGATCATTTTGGCACTTGTATTTAGTTTGCATTCATGTCTGATCCTTGAAGAGTTGCATTGTTCCATGTATTTGTGCTTTGATGCAGTTTTGATTTGTCGAAGCTTTGCATTTGAGTTGAGTCTAGACTGTGCATTAACCTTGAGTTGAATCCGGCTTGGATTTGACTTTGTGCTGAATGACATTGTTTTATTGCACTTGTGTTGAACCCGTCTTTTTATTTTGGGTTTGACCTTGTGCTCACCTGTCCCTGTAACATTATCAAGTGTATATCGGTGTGCACGGCCTTATGGCATGTACAGTGATACACTGTGCATGTCACATTGTTCGTGTATGATGAATTCAAATATAAATCATGATGAACAACCCAAATAACTGAGGAAAATATTATTTTCAAAATCCATATTTTATTTTATATTGCAAAAATATTTCTTTTTCAATTTACTGCGTTAGTGAATATTTTTGCAGATTGCTCAGATGTTGGATTCTAACTGGAATGAAGTTGAAGATAAAATACGAGTGTGAGTGATATGTAGTGAGGAATTTATGTAAATTAAATTGTAATGTAATTAGAATCAAAATTGTATATGTATAGTGAGAGCTTGAATTTGTACTATTTAAAAATGAAATAAATATTTGTTTGAATAAAATTTCTGTTTGAATTCAAATTCTGTGTTATTTAATTTTATTCAGCAAATATTTATTTAATCTATGAAAAATAAAATAGTACATTAACAAATACATTTAAACGAATGTATATATGTTTATTATCATCAAACAAAAATCATATAAGCGCATATTCAACAAAATCGTCCATAAAAACTTCTAGAAAGTGCTCAATCATGTCAGAAAAGATGCCAACCATGCATCGTTGGAAGGTTCAGGAGTGTTGTAAAGTCCGAATGGCATATGTGGATCAGAAAAGGTACCAAACGGACAAGTGAAAGTCGTTTTCTCTTGATTTTCGGGAGCAATTAGAATTTGGTTATGTCCGGAATAACCATCAAAGAAGCAGTAAAATTCGTGGCCAGCTAAAAATTCGAGTATTTGGTCAATAAAAGAAAGAGGGAAGTGATCTTTTCGTCTTGCAGCATTTAGTTTTCGATAATCAATGCAAACACGCCAACTAGTTTGAGTCCGAGTTGGAATAAATTCGTTTGAATCGTTCTTTACAACGGTAAGCTCAAACTTTTTCGGTATAACGTGAATTCATCTAACCCATGAACTATCAGAGATTGGTAAATGATTCCGTTGTCAAGAAGTTCAAGAATTCCATCACGCACCGCGTCTTTCATTTTTCAATTAAGCCTTCGTTGTGTGTCACGAACAAGCTTGGCATCGTCAATTAAATGGATGCGATGTTGAACAATAGCTGGGCTAATTCCGTTAATATCAATAATGGACTACCCAATTGCTTCTTTTTTTTGAAAGAATAGAAAGTAAGGAGGTTTCTTGATCAAGAGGGAGGGTTGTGGAAATTATGACGGACAACGTTTCGTTATCACCTAAGTATGCGTACTTAAGATGATCGGGAAGTGGTTTGAGATCCAACTTTTGGAGTTTTTCGATCAAAGAATTGGTTTGAGATTCGGGACCAACTGGAAGCGATTCAAAAGGAAGAATGTATTCAATCTCATTGGGAATTTAGTGAAATAATTTTTCATACTTGGCCTCGCGTTCATCGTTAAGGTCAATCGTCTCGTTTTCAAAGTTTTCATGAATAGCCTAACTTCCGACGTTTGGTCGCGAGGTTCATTCGGGTGGCATTCAAGATTAAAAATGTTTAGATCTAAAGTCATGTTTCCATAAGGGATTTTCATCGATTCGCTATGGCAATTGATTAAGGCATTAGAGGGGGCTAAGAATGGTCCGCCCAAAATCAATGGAATTTGACTCGCGGGATTTGTCACGGGTTGTTTCTTGAGAATGATAAAATCAATAGGGAATATGAATTGCCCTACTCGAATGAGCCTGTCCTCGATTTATCTCACGTGCTTCTGGATCGAGCGATTGGCAAATTGAAGCGTGACTTTTGTGGGTTTGAGCTCTCCCAAGCCTAATTGTTCGTACACGGAGTATGGAATCATGTTAACACTCGCGCCTAAGTCAATCATATATTTTTTAGTGGTCAAATCTCCAATTGTACACGAAACCATAGGGCAGCCAGAATCTTTGTATTTGACGGGCATGGATTGGGACAAGACTTCATTCAAACTAAAGGCTAAGAAGACTTTTTTGGGCACTTGAATGTATCGCTTTTGGGTGCACGAGTCCTTAAGAAATTTCGCGCAAGTGGGGATTTGCTGAACGATGTCAAGAAGTGGGATGTTCACTTTCACTTGTTTAAAAAATTTCAACATCATTTCCATTTGATCCGAGTGTTTCTTTGGTCGAAGGCGATATGGAAATGGAACACGATACTCGATAGACGGGTCTACTCGAGTAGAAGAAGAAGAATTTTGATTGGCATTCGATTCAACATTTGGCTCCACGTTCTTTTCCGATTCATTTGTTGTTTTAGAAGTGTTGAGAGTGGTTTCTCGTAAATCGTTCGGATTAACAACTTGATTATCGATTTGTTTACCGAAACGTAGAGTTATGATAGCATTCAATTGGGTGGCATCACTGTCTCGAACAACATGAGCTTGATTTGAATTTGCATTTTGATTTCTAGGATTTGGAGTGGGATGGCTTGAGAATGTTCCTCATTCGCGTTCACTTACAGATGTGGCTAGTTGACTCATTTGCATTTCAAGTTTTGCAATCGATTGGTTTGTGTTTTGCATATATGATGTCAATAAATTTTGCAAATTGATGTTTGATTGAAGACTTTGAGTAGTTGCTTTTGCCAATGTTTTAATAGTTTTCTCAAGCGAATTTAAACGTTTATCATTTGGGGAAGGTGAGTAGAATTTGACTGAAAATTTGATTGTTGAGGTTGATTACGAGATGGACCTGTAAAGTTCGGTTGAAAATGGCTGGGCTAAAAGGGAGGATTTGAAGCATTATTCGAAAATGCTTGAAAATTGGGACGAATCTTATTTGTGTTGGGATTGCTTTGGTTCCAAGCAGAATTTGGGTGATTTCTCCAACCAGGGTTGTGCGTTGGAGAAGACGGGTCGTTTTTGGCTTTATTGAAAGCATTGATTTGTTCAACAGAATTGGGACACGGATCAGCTATACGATTAGGATCGTAGCATTTATAACTCATCGGTTGGGAAGCTTGGTCATTTGATTCGATGAGAAAAGGTTATTGAATTTTTTTAATCTTTGTGTTGATCTTAGCTTCCAAAGCAAAAGAAGATCCTATTGAGTGTGCACTCGATTGTGAGTAAATTGAATTTTCGTTCGATGGTTCCCATAGTAATGATTTTTCGGCGAGGTTTTCAAGAAATTTCCAATCATCGTCGTGATGTTAGTAAAGAAAGTTGCCGAACATTGATTAAAGCATGGTTCGTGAGCTATTTTCGAGTCCATCATGTAAGATTTGGCAAATCGTCCATTTCGAAGTTATGTTGCGGACATTTTATCAAAAGATTTTTGAATCTTTCAAAATATTTTTCGAATGGTTCTCCCTTGAATTGATGAAAATTTACAATTTCGTTTCGGATTCCACTCGTTTTTCCGAGAGGCAAAACTTTTTTAAGAAAGCATTTACAAATTCCTCCCAAGTTTTTATCGAGTTCAATGGTAAGCTATACAATCATTTTTCAACATATTTCGTAAGAGCAAATAGGATTAATCGAAGTTTGATTCCATCATCTGAAAGTTGTTGGAGTTTAATGGTTGCGCAAGCTTGTTCGAATTTCGTCAAGAAAATGTATGGGTCATCGTGCTTAAAATTGCCAAATTTTGGAAGCGTAGCAATTTGGTTCGAGTGAATTTCGAAATGGTTATATGTATGGGCGGGTAATGTAATGCAAGATTCAATTGAAACTCTATCGGGAAAGATTCTATCCATAAGAGTTCGAGGGGTGTTCTTGTTCGCCATTTCGGAAGGATCGACTATTTGAGTTAAACGATTAGTTGTTGAGTCGCGAGTCCAATGATTTGTTGTTGTGTCACGAGTCCAAGTACTCATGCACAAGTGAAATTCGAGAAGAGAAGTAAGTTAGAATCAAGTTTGGAAAGTAAAACAAGAGTTGGAAAAAGAAGTGAAAAATTGTTTTTGTTTTCTTTTTTTTTAAAGGAATAAAAATATTTACCAAGTGAAATTTATTTTTTAAAAGAGAAGTTTGATTTTTGATTTTTCAAATTTTTATATGTTTTTGTTTTAGTAAAAAAAATTGTTTTTTCTTGAATTTTCAGATTTTTCAAATTTTTACCGAAAGAAAGTTTTTACAAAATGGGAATTTGATTTTTTTTTTTTTTTGAATTTTAAGAAATAAATTTGAAATTTTTTTTATATTTTTTTGGATTTCTATTTTTGGTTGAAAATTTTCAAATGAAAGGAAAAAGAATTTTGTTTTTTTTTTTTTTGGAATTAAAAATTAAGTTAAGTAATATTAACAATTTTTTTTGCATTTTGGATTTTTGAATTTTTTTAAATATGCATGACCAATGCAACTAAATGAATGTAAAAGACTTAATTACAATTTTCTGTCCGTAGTAGCTCTTAACCCAAAATTGTATAATCACACTTCGTCTTAAATCAACAAAAATATTTCAGTCAGATAACGTGCAGGGGTTATCGGTGCACCATGGATCACCGTAGCAATGCAACCGAAGGTTTAAGTACCTTTAGAAGAACAACCACTATAATATTTACTAATCACCGTTATATTTATAAAAGGTTGTTACTCCGTAGCCTAGACAGCAAGGAATAAAATTGTTTAAAGAAAACAATGGTGATGAAACAATTAAGCCCTAGATGAGCTCGCAACACCCTTAAGTCGAATGTCTATTCTTTGTTAATAGTCAAATCCTATGACGAAATGAGATTTGTAGGCTAAACAAAGGGTGATAAAATCCTTCACCTTATGTGAATTGGGATAGTGTCCTTAGAAAATAAAATAAGACGAGATGAATGCAAAACAAAAATTAAACGTATATTAACAATGCAACTAAAAGGAAATTTGTTTTTTTGGGTTTTTGAAATTCTTTTTTTTTTATGCAAATGCAAGCTACCAACGATGCAATCAAAATAAAACAAAGGAAAATGGCATGATAGTAGAGCGTGCACATTATTAGCAATTCTTTTTAGCGGCAATTTATTTTCAACAAAGCAATGTGGTTATTTTAACAAGCACTTCTACCTTTTAATATGCTTTGGCAACCTGAAAAGAAGTGAACCAATATATATACAACTTTTATGTTTTTTATATATTTATCAAAGAAGAAAATAAAACAAGTGAAAAGCTAAACAAATGAAAATAAAATAAACGAAAACTAAGACAACTGAAACTAAAAGAAGAGAAATAATAATAATAATAATAATAATAATAATAATAATAATAATAATAATAATAAATGAAAATTAAACTTGCTTTTTAAAGTATGTAACCAAACACGAAGCAAAACAAATTAAAAGCAAAATGAACTCACAAATTAAATAAAAAATCTACTTTACCAAACAAACAAAACCCGGCCCAATTGCAAACCATTGAGTATTACTCCCGGTATTTAATTTCCTTCAAAACAAATCGAGTTCTGATCAAAGTTCATTGAATTAATTTCTTTTGCAAATTGAAAGTCGGTCGCAGTTCAAAAAATTTCAATCGTTATTCGCAATCAAAAATTTTAATTCACTAAACATATTGTTCGGTTGTGTTTGGATAAGTTCGACTATGGATGCAGGCATTAGGCCATGAAATCGGAATTGCGATTTTGGGTTTCGAGATGTTCGCTGCGTATTTTCAGCTGATTAGAGAAGGTGTTTTTGTTTGTTTCGTAGCGAAGGTGATTGGGTTGCATTGCCGAGGTGGATTGTGGCAGCCGGTTTGTGGGTGGAGATTTACGAAGGCTGGTGAGTGTGAATTGAGGGAGGCGGTGAATTTGTGGTGTTCTGGTATTGTGGTGGTGTTCTGATAGGTGGTCGAGGATGGGTTGCTAGCTATGTGACGAGGAAGTGGTGGGGAAGTCAAATGTCGAACAGTGGCAGGTAGGGATTAGTGGTTGGTTTGGATGGTGGCACAAGTAGCTGCTGGTTGGCAGAGTTGGAATAGCAAGCAGTTTGGGTAGTATGTGATATGTGCAGTTGAATGGATATGGAGAGCTATATGTGGAGATTAGAATTGAGGTTGGGTCAGTGGACAGGGTTGTTTTGATTCTTGGTAACAGGGGAGCTGCAATGTTGTACAAGTGGTGGATGGTGACAAAAAGGTGAGTGTATGACACACTGTCAAGTGTCCCCTTTTTTTGGAATGGCTGTTGTTCAATGTTGCAAGTAGATGGTGGAAGTCGAAGGTTGATTTGTTGATGGTCGTTGGCACTGTGTTAGAGGTCAGTGATAATGGTAGGTGGTGGAGATTGACGGAAATGCAGGAAGAGAAGGTGAGACTGGGGGAAGGACGTGAGTATGTGTTTGTAAGGAGTGGTAGAATGTCAGAGGGCAAGTTGAACTGCAGTTGTTAGTACAGTGAAATGTTGGGGTTGGAAGAGGTTGCGCAGTCGCATGATCAAGAGATTTGCAATAATTATTCAGGATGAGGTTGGTCTTTGGTGATGTTGAAGTGATGTTTAGTTTGTTGTTTTGGTGGAATGGTCAACGATATTGTGTGATCGAAGCAGAGACAGGTTAGAGGTAGAGTGGCTGAATCGAAATGCAGCAAGCAGATTGTGTCAGTTTGGATTGTAGGGTCTGTGGTGATGTATATGAGGCAGAAGTAGTTAATAAATGAATGTGTTTGAGATGACAGTGGATGTTTGGTCACTGGGGATGGATATGTGCAAAGAGGATATATAGAAATATGAAGTTTGGGTGGTGTCAAAGAGTGGCAGTAATATAGAAGAGAACGAAGTGAAAACAGAGAGGAGTGAATGATTGTGCAGGGCTATGCGCAGTGCACAGTGAACAGTGCACAAATGTATTTTTTTTTTTTTGGAAATTTATTTGTTTTTAACCAATGTAAAACGAAATTTTGTAAAAAAAATGAAATGAAAAATTGAAAAGGAAATAAAATGTTTTTGTTTTTGTTTTGAAGTTGTGAATTTTTTTTAATATGCAAATGCCAATAGAAAAGCAACAAACACACGATCAAAATGCAAACCAAAATCACACAACACACAACACACATTTTTTTAAATGCAAACAACCACATAAAATAAACACACGACAAAATTTACACGAAAATAATTCAAAGAGTAGAAAATTAAAATCAAAGAAAAACCTCCGACAACGGCCCCAAAAACTTGTTTAACGAGTAATTTTCTATCGGATTAGAAAACCGTCAATAAATTTTAAATTAAAATATAATGCAAGCGCACGGTGTACGATCGTGGCACGTATGCGAGTGTGGGTCAATCCATAGATAATTGTTTAGATTTTGAAATTCTATTCAATCAAATTAAACCAAAGTTGACGGATTGTTAACTAATTAAAAGAAGTCTAAAAATAAACTAAAACTAAGAAGAATAAAAATGTGAGATTAAAAAGCAATTTAGAGGCAAATCCCCTCTCATGATCACATAAATCAACATAATGAAATTATGATCTATTTTTAGCCATTTATAAGTTTAGTTGATGCATTTTATCATAAGCATGGCAATTTATTAATTAACACACTTAAACCATCAAACTTTAATGCACTCTCTAACCCACTTACTAACTTTAATGAAAATGATATGAAATTAAAAATAGAATCTATTTTAAGTATGGCTTATTAACTATTGAATTAGAAACATAAACCATAAATTTTGATTCTAAATCCACTTCCATTACCATGATAATATGTAGATGAAGTGGTAATTAGTGATTTATATGACTAAGCGTAGCCTATTTGTTTTGAAAATAATTGAATTTTTTTATGCATGTTAAAATGTCCAAATATGATATTTATTTAAATAAAAATAGATAAAATATGAATGTAAATATATACACATTTACGTGCACATCAGTTTCCGAGGAAGAGTTGACTTGGGTAGAATTTCAAAAGAGATTAGAAGAGAAGTTCTTGTCTGAATTTGCCAAGTCAGTACTGTTGAGAAATTTCATGGACTTAGTGCAAGATGACATGTCGGTGATTGAGTATGCTATGAATTTTGATAAGTTGTCTAGATATGGATATGCTACCATTGACACCGCCATTAAAAGGAATAAGAAGTTTGTTTGAGGGTTAAAACCCGAGACTGCTATGGAGATAATGTCATACCTCTGTGATCCAAGTACAGTTTTAGTGGAGATGACAATCAGCAAAGAAGAGATGCTTTCTACTTATGGGAAGGAGAAGTAGGTCAGGACCCAGGATTCAGAGGGCAAGAAGAGGAAATTCTTTAAGAAGAAAGAAACTCATAAAGGAGGAGCTCCCAAGAAAGGAAAGGCCAATGTAGTTTACTACAAGTGCGATAAGAAAGGACATAATGCTCATGAATGTCGAGCTGGAAAAGGGAAGAAGGTTGCATATAAGAAAGGAGTGAAATGCTTCAAATGTAACCAGATTGGACATTATAAGAATCAGTGTCCAGAACCAGTCGGCGTGGACAAGGGAAAGATTTTTGCTTTGGAACCATCTTCTTCTAGACCAACTGCTGCTGGAAAGAGAAAGACTGTGACGGAAGGTACGCTTTTGATTCATAGTATACCAGTTAGGGTACTGTTTTATATCATTGCATCGCATTCATTTATATCTAAGTATTGGTAAATAAGTCATGTTTAGAACCCTCATTACCTTATTACTTGCATAAGGGTTGCAAATCCGATAGGTGGGTATGTAAATCTAGGGATGAGATATGACCAGTTAGAACTTGAGTTGTCAGGTCATAAGTTTGCATGCAGTTTATATGTTTCTGATTTCGAAGGCTTCGGGATCATTTCATAGACTAACCAAAAGTGCTCATTTCATTCCCATTAAGTTAAACAGAATGGTACCTATATTGGCTAAGTTGTTTATGAAGAAATTGTTAGATTGGATGGGATTCCTAGTATTATAGTCAATGACAGAGATACATTTTTCGCTAGTGAATTCTAAAAGAGTCTACATAAGGTATTAGGTACCAAGCTTAAGATGAGTACCGCTTATCACCCACAAATAGATAGGAAGATAGAGATAGTCAATAAACTACTTGAATATTTTTTGAGAGCTTATGTACAAGATTTTGGTGGGTCGTGGGAAGACCATTTGCACTTGGTTGAGTTTTCCTATAGTGACAGTTATCAGACTAGTATAGGAATGACACCTTTCAAAGCTTTGTATGAAATGCCGTTCAAATCACCAGCATATTGGTTAGAGACCGGAGATAGGTTGGTACATGGTCCAGATATCGTAAGAGATGCCATAGAGAAGATTGAGTTAATCTAAGATAGGATGAGAGAAGCTCGGTCTAGGTAGAAAAGTTACGAAGACAAAAGGTATAAAGATTAAAGTTCTCAGTTGGAGATCAGGTTTTCATTAAGGTATCAACAATGAAGGGTATGATATGATTTGGAAAGTCCGGGAAACTGGCACCGAGATACGTTAAACCGTTCTCTATAATAGAGAGGATCGAAAAAATCACGTACCAAGTATGGTTACCGAGTAGTTTGGTAGTAATAATAATTTGTTTCTTGTTTCTCATCTTTGGAAGTATGTGCATGATCCAGAGACTACTATTTCTATGACTGCATTGGAAGATATAGTAGTAGAGCCAGGTCTGACTTTTGTGAGAAAACCAGTTCACGCTCTAGCGAGAGATGAGAAGAAGTTAAGGAACAAAACAGACGGATTAGTGAAATTTCAGTGGAGTGACAATGAGAAAGACTATACTTGGAAAACAGAGTACGAGATTAGGGATACTTATCCATAGTTATTGTGATGGTATGTTCTATATTTTTTGTATATAGACTTAATAGCTAGTAGGATATACTAGCATTGTTTACATGTTTGATGAGCTTCTTTTGCAGTCCTTACTGAATTTTGAGGATGAAATTTTTTAAGGAGGGAAGCCTGTAACACCCCAAATTTAGCTAATATTATTCAAGATATTTAATTGGATATATTAAATAGAATAATGTAAATGGTTAAGAAAAAAGATTTGAAAATTTACAAGGTTGAAACATTACTAATGAACTAAATAAGATTTTTTTTTTTAAGTTTAATATAAATGAAATAGTGCATGAGATTGTTAAACTAAGAAATAAACACACCCTTTTCCTTAAACCCTATCCCTTCATATCACTCATATTCTCATTTACAAAATAATCACAAAAGAAAACTTTGAGGCCAACCATTAAAACTGGGAAGAAGAGGATCAAAATTAGAGGAATTTCAAGAGCAAGCTTAGGGAAATTAAAGCAATACCAAATCTCTACTCCTATAATTAAATCTAAGGTGAATAATACATTACATCTCTATTTTCAATTCGCGAATTCGGCTATGGATAATATCCAAACGATTTTGATGATTTTTGGCAAGTTATGGTTGTTTAATCATTATTTGGATAGAATAATGATTTAAGAAATTATATATGAAATTATTTAAGTGGTTTTTAAGGGTAAAACCTAACTTTTTAATCTCTAATAGCATTAATTTTTTTAATATGTTGAGTGAAACATTATTAGAAGATGATTTTTTAATTTCATAATTTTTCAAATTAAATTGAATATTTTGTGAACTTCCTAAGGAGCTATGTAGTTAATGCCCTGCTATTACCCCGCTATATCTCATAGCGGATTTCTACCACTACGATTTTTCCATATAGTCCCAAAATATAGCCTTTCTGCTTTAATCCCCATTATGTCCCCATTATTCCCGCTATATTTTACTGTTTCCGCTATATCTTCTTTAATAAAATAAATAAAAAATTGCATTTATAAATTATAAAAATTATGAAACTAATTTATTTGATTTAATTTTTAATATATTTTCAGAAATGAAAATACTCTAATATTCTACTAAATTCAATTATGTTATATAAAAGTTTTACGTTTATTTAAAGTATATTCGCACATGTTTTTTGTTTAAAATTATTTATGTACTAATTATAATTCAATTGAATGATAATTTTTATTTAACTACCATTTATATATTTGTAAAAACATTAAGTACGAGTTTTATATGCTATTTTAGAGCCAACCACTATATACTCACTGTATCCCTGCTACGACTTTTTGCACCTCCACCACTTCGAATCTGCCGAGCGCATTAACTGCACAGCTAAGGAGTGACAAGGTTGATTTTGAGTTCTAATAATTTAAAATAATTCAATATGGTTTTTGGCCTTAAAATTTTTATATGATAAAGAAAATAATAAATATGAATTTCTACGAATTTTTCAAAAATTTCTCAAGTGATTATGATTTGTTATGAAATTATTATCCTAGAAGAACATTTAAAAGGACTACTAATTAAGGATATTAATTAATTGGTTGTTGTATGTTTTGAAACTTGGGATTTATGTAGCGGTATTTTTTGAAAAATATTTAGTTTTATCGAATAGAAATTGGACAAAAGGATAAGATTTGGGGATAAGAAATTGCTCTAATTGGTAATAAATAAATTTCCATCCAGATAATTTCATGCTACTACTATTGTTGTCGGGCCTAAACAACACCATACCCTTGAGTGTCAACATCGATGAGGAGGCAAGCATAGGATAATTATATAGGTAGTTATGGTATGTTTCCAATCATGTTGAAGTCGATAATAGTGATAACCTAAGTTCAGCGGCATTGCACTTCATGATTCATCAATGCTACATAATACTATTTTTAGCATTTGAAGTTAACTATATAAAAGGCAATGATGTCGTTTGTTTAACTTTGACCCCATACACTAAGTGACAAATAGTCGGAGTCCTTAAATGTGATATTGTAACGAAGCTACTTGTTTTGACGTCGGGATTCATCAATGTCGGTGACCTTCTTTCTTCAATGCCGGTAAGGCTTTGTTTTTTAAACTAAAAATATTTTTCGAAGACGATGAGGTCCTTATCGCTGTTATTCATCAAAGTTGGCAAGACTTCTTTTATATTGTTTAGGCAATGATGCAGTGCGGCATTGATTGCCATGATTTATAGTGTCGACTTTGTCCAATAGGCTGATAACCTATAAGGTATGTAAGTCAACAGCGTCGCTTTCGACAAAGAGTTTTACACTTGAAAGATTTTAAGTTTAAGTTTTTGGTCTTCGACCTTGGACAGTGGTCGATAATGTTTTAATAATGCATGATTTATTTTATTAAAGGCGAATAGCCTTAATCCTTTTTGTTGACAGTATTATTGATGTCGACATTGATTTTTTTAAACTTTTTAATGGCGACGAACCATATGACTTATGATTTTTTACTTTAAAACTTTTGGGATACCAATGTATATCTTAATGAGTTCGACATAGATTATTGGGGATTCTAATGTATGTCACTCTAACATGTTATAATTTGAAGGGTTGATAGCCTAATTGGGGACATCAATAGACATAGGTTCAACATGTGGTAACATGAATCAGATTGTTGAATGATGGTTCATAGTCATGCTAGGAAATTTTGGGATATCAGATGGATAGTCCACATCATGATGGAGATGGATAATCTCTGCAAGGTTAATGAAGGGTTTATAGTCATCCTAAGAAAACTATGAAACGTGTGATGGATAATCCGCAACAATTTTTAAATGAATAAGCTATGTGTCATGGATAGTCTATATAATTTTAAATAGCTAACATATGAGTGATGGGTGTCAACATGGTAAGGGGTGAGTAATGTTTGATGTGATTTTTTATTTGATGATAACAAATATATATCAATTTATATATGTGTTTGCAGATTGTACTATATACATATAGGAATAAATATTCATATTGAATAATAATACTATTGCACAGAATTTATATAATCCAATCAGTATTTTTATTCAATATAATATTTTATTTCAACACTTATACAATACAAAGTTTTAAGCACTCTCTATATACATACACTGGTTCATACATTTCACATTCATATTTTTTTTCTCACTACAACGCTCAACACTTAGTTTCTCACTCTGTCTGCACATCTGCATCTATCTGCATTGTCCAGCTCCAGTTCTTGTCCTGTCTCCTGTGTACCTGTATAATTAGCAACTACAACAGTAATCTGAAAATAAATTTGCAAAAATATAAATTTGTTTTTATTGGTGTCTCAGATATATGGGTTATTGTCATCATTTGTGATTATGTAATATCTGTGCATATCAGTATTCTTATCAGGGACAGGTAATCATGAGTGGCTGCAATACACACGTGTACATTTATACACGTGTGCACTGCCTCGCCGACTCGTGTGCGCAGTCAACAAAAGCAATCATGCACAACATAGACACAGCTGGATATGCAACCTGACAATGCTCAAGTCGAGCCAAAAGACATGGTGAGCAATACAAATGCAGTTATATACACACTAAATCAATGCAACTCAGTGCAATGCAGACCAACTAGAACAACTTCAAATGACTCAGATGAACTCATGGCCAAGAGTAATGTCAAATGCACAATAGGCCGAGAATCAAGACCACATGCAAACTGAAACAAGTCTCGACCAAAATCAGTGACTCAATGCAAATACAACAACAGAGCACAATGCACCAAGAACTAAACAAGGCAGACTACAATATCAAGTTCAAGCCAGCCCAAGTATACAACAAGTGAATAAACCATGCAACAGAGAGATATACACAATACAGGCAAAGCAGGATGATCACAAATACATCAAACTTAATCTAAAGACTTGGTCAAGAAATCAAATATGGCAAACAAATCTTGGCAATGCAAATATATGGAAAAGATTTTTTCCATATTTGATTAAAGAATTCGAATGCATATATGGACAGAAATAATTCGAATATGGGACGAAAAAAATTCCAGAACAAAATCAGCAGTTCAAATTTCAAAATTGTGAAAACATATAGGAAATATCCAAAGCTGTGGGTACCAAGAAAAATTCGAACCGTATATACCCAAAATGTCACAACAAAATCATGGAAATATTCAACGACTTGGAGGCCAAGCAAGAAATCAAATCAGACGCGAATTATTAGGGTTTCTACCCTATATATATATATATACATACACATACACACACACACCCCAAGATCATCATAGAGTGAGAACAAGAGAACAAGCAAGATAAATCAGAAAATCTCAACTCAAATCATACCAATTCAATCACCCGATCCTTTAGCAATCGGAATTCGCTCTAAACGTGGTTGCGCAAGCCTTAATCAGAGGCGATTGGACATTCAAAGGGAAGAGTAGCAATTGGAGGCAACTCAGAGATCAAATCGGATCGTAGTTGAGACAAAGCTGTCATTTTCAGAATCCTAAATTGCATCAAGAGGGAAGTGGCCGTGTTTTGTTTTCTTTTGGGTCCGGTTGTTTTGTTTAAGGGCAAAAATTTGTACTCAAGTTTTTATTTATTTTTGCTCTTATTTTTATTTTTGAAGTCTGCACTTTTCGAATCAAATTTTGAAAAATCACCACCTAGGATTTAGGTTGTGTCAGATTGTCTGGTTAGGATTAGTTCAGTAAGCAGGGTTTGCGAGTTTGCAAAATTCTATAGGCGGTAGCAGGGTTTGCGAGTCTGTTAGAGTGTTTGTAAGCGGGAGACTGTTTAATTCTAATAGAAATCTGGGAATGCAGCAGTGGGCAGGGGTTGCCGAAGCTGGGTAAATTTTGTGTGTGATTTACTTTTCAGCATATTTACTTCTCTGCAGTTTGTTTTTTTTTTGTTTAATTCGAGAAAATTTTCTATAACCCTATTCAACCCCCCTCCCCTCTAGGGTTAATCTTGATCCTACAAGTGGTATCAGAGCGAGTTTTTTTTCTATTGCTAGAGTCATGAATCCACCAAATAATGCTTTTTCTGAGGGGCAATCTATTGCTAGGCCACCCATGTTTAATGGGAATGATTATGCTTATTGGAAAGTTAGGATGGGTATTTATCTTAGTTCTGCTGATTATGATGTTTGGGACATTATTGAAACTGGCTATAAATCTCCCACTATAACTGTTGGTGATACTGAGATTCCTAAACCTAAGGATAGGTGGGATGCTAACGATAAGAAATTAAAAACTAAAAATGCTAAAGCCATGAATGCTTTGATCTATGCTCTTGATAAGACTGAATTTAATAGAATTTCTCATTGTAAAACTGCACAGGAAATTTGGCATACCTTGGAGGTGACACATAAAGGAACCTCTCAAGTCAAGGAGTCTCGTCTAGCCCTATTCAGCAATGAATACGAGAACTTTGTGATGGACAAAGGCGAGAGCATAAAGGACATGTTTGGACGTTTTTCAACTTTGGTGTGCAATGCTAGAGCGCTTGGGAAGGTATTCACCGAGGTAGAGCTTGTGAGGAAGGTGCTACGAGTCTTACCGATAAGCTTTGAGGCAAAAGTCATGGAAATACAAGAATCGAAAGATCTGAGTAAACTAAGCATGGAGGAGTTAATCGGCAACTTGATGACATATGAGCTTGAGCTAAAGCAAAGGAGGAACGCAACAACTCCGAATCAAAGAAGAAGATGATTGCCTTAAAGATCAAAGAAGAGAGCGATGAAGAAGATCCAATTGAAGAGCTTGCAATGGCTGTCAATAATCTTAGAAAATGGTCAAGATTCAAGCCACGCAAGAAGAAAACAAGTGGTAATAGGTCAAAAGATTCTGACAATTCTGATAATGAATTGACGTGCTTTAACTGCAAGAAGCCTGGCCACTTCAAACAAAAATGCCCACTTCTCAAAAACAACAAAGGAAAGGAAAAGAAGAAGAAGGCCTTTGCAGCGACTTGGGATGATGAAGAAGGAGAGGAAGTTTCGAATAATAGCTCAGAGGAGGCTAACTTGTGTCTTATGGCAAAATCATATTCAGAAGCAAACTTAGAGGAATCTAGTGAGGTACGTGACTATTATTATAAAGAACTTATTTTGATGTGTTGTGATCTTACTAAAACAATTGATACTCTTGAATCTAAAATTGAAAAACTGAAATCTGATAGGAGATAACTTGTCCATGAAAATTCTAGGTTAGAAATTGATCTTGAAAATATTCAAAACCTAGACTGTTAAAAATGTAAAACTTTAGATTCAGAATTATCAAAACTTAAGAATAGCTTTGAGAATCTTGAAAAAGAAAACTTGAGTCTTAAGGAAACCATTGACACTAGGAAAAAGGATTTTATAAATAGATGCACCTCACTTGTAACTGAAAACACAACACTAAAAACCAAACTCCAAAATCTTGAAAAATCTCTGAATAACTTTTCAAGAGGAGAAAAATCATTCAACATGTTATTGGAAAATCAAATTTTTGCTAACAACAGAAAAGGACTAGGCTTTAGGAAAACACAAGTTGATGATAATGCAAAAGGTAAGAGTGTCTTTGCTGGATGTGAAATAATTGGACATCGTGTTGAAAATTGTAGTCATAGGAACAAGAACACAAAATTTATACAAGTTTGGGCTCCTAAGAATTCTACAAACAAATTTCACGTCTATTAGAACAAGAATGAAAGGACAAAACAAGTTTGGGTTCCAAAGGGATTGTTTATTCACAATGCTTTAGTCACTAATATCATTGGACCTAAGAGTTTCTCTAGGTCATCCTCCTCTCTCTTTATGTAGGTCTGTTGGCGGGCTAAGGAGAAACAAGAATGGTTTCTAGATTCAGGTTGTTCTAGACATATGACAGGTGACAAATCGAAGTTCCTTAGCCTAGAGAATTTTAAAGGTGGAAATGTGATCATGGGAGACAATAGCAAGTGTAAGATTATTGGTAAAGGTGAAGTAGGTAACGATACTTCTTCCTTGACTAATGTTTTATACGTTGATAATTTGCATCACAATCTCATTTCTATTAGCCAACTATGTGAAAAAGGTATGAATGTGATTTTTGATAGTGATACTTGCAAAATCATTGATAAATCTTCTAATAAAATTGTTTTTATGGGCAAAAGAAAAGGAAATGTTTACTCGCTTTCGTTTGATAATCTAAATATTTCTAGATGTTTGGTAGCCACTGACGAAGAGGCATCTTTATGGCATAGGAGACTTGGACATGCTAGCATGAGCCTCTTAAAAAAACTTGAAACGAAAGAATTAGTCAGAGGGTTACCACATCAGAAATTTAAAAATAATAAAGTGTGTAAAGCATGTTCCTTGGGCAAGCTTAGTTGTGAAGACCCGTAAATCCGTACTCCTTGAATATACACTAATCTCCATAGATTAACTCAAGATGAAAAGAAATACGAATTATCAATGTTTAAGAAAAGGAAAAGGTAGAAGAAGAGAGGAAAAGAGAGAAAATAGAGAGAAAAGGAAATAGAAAATAGAACGGAACAGAAAACAACAAAACAATAACAGAATCTCACAATTCGCAGCGGAACAACATATAATACATAAATGAAAAATCTTTAAACAAAGAACACTATATCAGTTATTACATTTTTATACATTACATCATATCATCAGAGTGTACAACAACATACAACAACAAACAGTGCAGCGGAAAAAGAAATACTATACATAATAATACGCCATGCCATCCATCTTGCCTCCAGCAACTCCAGAATATCCAGAATATCCTGATAAACCTAACTCTTGACTGCCCGTGTGTAAATTGGTGGGCACCCAGAGTTTAGGAAGGAAAACAATAAACTCCGAGTCAGTCATGTGACTGGTGTGAGAACTCGAAACAGTTTATTTATCTTTAAAATCAAAATAGAAAAAAAATATTTTTAAAGTCAATTCGCAATGCTTTTAAAAATGAGACTACCATAAGGCCTCCCGCACACACACACAATGCAAACGCAGAATCGGAGGAGATTTCTCCTTATGATAGTCAAAGATGCTTGATACGAATTTAAAAGAACATTTGATATTATTACTAGTGCATAGTGTAGGAAAAATTTATTTCGAAAGTAGAATATAAATCTTAGCCAGCATTGACATTTCGAACTATGCCTACTATAGCTAACTATGTTCAATAGCAGGTTACCGCCACATTCCATAGCAGGTTATACAACTAAAACCGTACAAGTCTCGTATTGTTTCTTTGGATTTCCAACGAATGATCAGGCCAAGGAACTTCCCATTGCCATATGAGAATGCCTCTGGATGGACATCCCCGAGAACCAAACCGGATCTCTACCAACACAAGGCCGGGTTACCCCTAACTGAGTAACAACTGACCGAATATGCCATCCCCCGGTCCTTTGGGACCTTTCAACCGAGCGCTCGCAATCAATTCACACAATCATAAAGTGTTTTCAACATGAGTAAGTATCTGGGCTCCATACCATGATACCACCCTTTTCCAGAAGGAAATGCACATATCCTAAAGGGCGCTACCCCTCATAACCTTGCCGCATCTTTCCTGTTTTGACCATTCCCGAGGTGTGAGGCTCGACGAAGTCACGTCCACAAAAACATACTTTATACAAAAGCCATGCTTTGGGTCAACAAATGATCATAGAAATGATCACCAGGATAGACGATCAAACAAATGATCCTATCACAAATAATCAACACAATGATCATTTCACAGCAACACTTAGCATGTCACATTACCAAATTGGGAATATATTGCTAAAAACCTTCAACTACATAACCTCTGAGCTCATACGTTTCAGAGAAGGGTGTTAAGCTAAAAGAATAAATTCTCCGCCACCAACAGAAATATATTTGAAAGAAATCGGCTTTATATCTCAATTTGTAATGTCAGACATACAATCCATACAAGTCTGTTCCGGGCTCGAACAAAACCGAAGGCACTTACAAGAAGTCCTTGCAATCCGGATATCCACAATCCTGATCGGATTTCCCATCACATATGGAGAACTCAATACCGGAGCAACTCGGTGCAGAATCAATCGACAGGTCATCCTATCGCTCTCGCAAATACCGGGTCTTCAACACCGATCTTCAATGCTATCCATTACGTCGTATCACTATTCGGAATGGGTAATCCGAATAACGAGCGCAATAATTTAAAAATAAGTGTGCATTCAAATTCAGCAAATCACAACAAATACCTTTCAAAGGTAAATATCGATAGTCGGTTATTGAACTATCAATGGATATGCACACATCACCAGATTCCAAATAATTTTTCAAAAATTATTTATTTCCCAAAAATATCTTTACTAGATATATAATTTTCACACTTCAAAAATAAATCAATATTTATTTTTAAACAAATTTCCCCATTCTTTTAGAAATTCCACAGTGAATTTTCATTCCAAAATATCCATGCATATACGATTTCAATTATTCATTTCAATTTATCTTCAAAAAGATAAATTCTCTAATATTCACTTTATATTGGAAAACATTTCCATACTTATTTATTAAGTAATTCTCAATCCATTTATTTTCAACACTTGTAAAATATTCAATATACTTGAATCGAGATTAAGTATATATTTCATTCTTTAAGGAAATCATTCTCTTAAACATATTTATTTGGGCCAAAACGAATGTTACGTAAAACATCGTTACGACAACCCAAAATCACTAGTATAGCGATTCGAAATTAAAATAGATATATAAATCCCAATACTATACAAAACATTTCCTTTCGGAAATCATTTACTATAACAACAGTGTTATAGTCCACCATTTCCTTTTATTTCTCGAAAACGTCTATTTCAACAATAGATGTTGAAATCTATGGTTTCGAATCTCAACACATTTAAAACATCGTTAGATCGTTTTAATTCAATTTAAAATATCACATTCTAAACATTTTCTTTAACATATTATTCACTATTCAAAAACGTGAATATACTACGTTAACGAATTTCATCCTTTTATTCATTTTATTTTAAAGGATTATTCACAGTCAAAACGTGAATATAACTCCATTAATAGGTTTCAACAATTTACTTATCAAAATAAGTCGTTTGCGAATTTATAAAACAACGTTTATAAATTCCATTTCTATTTATTTTATAACAACTTCCTTTATAAATTCCTTTATTAACCTATCCCAATTCATATCGCAATGATATACTAAAGATTCATATTATAAGTGAAATACTTATAATTTATTTGTTTGCAAAAATCGTTCCTTTGAACTTTATAATTATAAATCTTATAACTTATAAGATTCAATTATTTATCCAAATATATTCTTTCAATAACTTTATAAATTTTACAAACCTACTGTCTATAAAATTCCATTTATAACTTCACCGTTTATAATTCTATAAATTTCATTCATTTATGAAATTCATTCACAATTCATTCTAACACTTATAAAAATCTCGTTTTATAATTCAAATGTTTCAATTTATAAATATCAATTTATAAATCCTTTATAAAATCAATTTATACTATTATTTTAAAACATCTTTAATCTCCTTTATAATTTCACCATTCTCTTGATTTATAACATAATCAAATTTTATAAATCCTATTTTTAAACTTTTTATAATAAATTCAAAAATCCAATTTAATTATTTTATAAAAACATTAACCCATATTTCTCAAAAATAAATCTTTAACCGTATTTCTTAAAATCATAATTTTTATAACTTTAAAAATTATAACGTTTATTTATTTAAAATGGATCTATTCAAAAATATTTTATAAACGTTTTCTTTCAAAAATCACTTTGAAATCCTTTTAAAATTCCAAAATTTGGTCCAATGATGCTACATACCAAATAGTCAATCGCGACAACAACGATATCATATATCGATATGATAATCCATCAAATATCAAAATATCTGAAATCAAATAAATACTGTTGAGGAATCCAGTTGGATCCCTCCAACCTATTTTCCTGCATCCACAAACATTAGCACAATACCAATTCCGCTCCAGTACGGAATTATCGCGGTATATGGGATTTAAAACATTATCCGCTTAATAGACGACGCAATAGGGTCTCATCCGCTATACAAATGCGGGAAATCAATAAATCCAATATATACATATGCCAATATATAAATATTGCTATTATATATAATACCAATTTCACTGTTTATGAAATATTCGCGGTATATGTTTTTAATAAATAACATCCGCTTACTAACGGCGCATAATGTCTATTTTAACAATCAATATATAACAATCATCATTCAAACATGCATTCAAATATTTTAAATCTAACTATTTAAAATTAAAACCGAAACCGATTCGATTGAGTGAGAAGTTCTCACCTTGATTTCAATTTCGTTTTAGCGATTTATTTCGAATAAAATTAAACGGACGTTTAATTTTACCCGAAATTCTCACTAACTCCAAATGACTCCAATCCAATTCCATCGCGTAGTGCTCGTCCATACGATTCCAACGCAACTGGTTTCGCGCGTTTTCGACCTCGTATGAAAAAGTTATGATTTTTATAAGTTTTACACAAATTTTATAATTAAAATTTACAACTATATTTAAAATTTTAACCTATAACAACTCCTAGCCACTGGATCTCACGTGCTTGCATCTGGGCCGTCCACCCCTCTTCTTCATCCTCTTCGTTCACGCGCGTGAACTCACAGAACATGCCGAACCCATAATCATACTTAGGGTTAGTTTTCTCGACCACCACACCACGCTACAACACGATCAACTACCACCATCTTGCTCGCCTCCATCCCCTCAATGTTTGGCTGCAATACCATAAAGCTCGGCCCCCCCTTTTCATCGAAATGCATGCGCACTCCATGACAAACGCGGCCATCTTGTCGACGATCCTGACAACGAAACTCGATCACAACCGTACAGATCGATAGAGCACGAGATGCTCTACAATGTTGTAGTTGACAACATTCGCTAATTGTTTGTAGATTGGGAGAGATTGAGGGGAGAAAATTGGAGATTTCTGGCCGTAGATAATAAGGGGTGCGGCTGCGTTTAGGGTTAGGTTTTATATATATATATATATTTTTAATTTAGAGAGAGAGGGGGCTATTTATAGGAAACGAACGAAACACTATTCATTCCGGAAATTCCGAACTCCGATTTACGCGCCGTAACCAGTGTTTCTAGGGTTTACTCCGCGTTCCGGACACAATGGAATAGGTTTCGGAAGCTAATTCGGACATCTGTGCGAGATATGGCTACAAACATTCAATTTAAATTAAACCGATTTAAACGATTTTCTAGGCGTTTTAATTTGTACCGGACAAACGGTAAATCCAATTGACACGAAATTTGAAACCATACAATAATATCACATTACGGATTCGATGAAACTGGTTTCTTCGAAATCCGAGACTTTTTGAAAAATGGCTATTTTGACTTGCTAAATTAATATTAAAAATAATTCGATGCGTTTCGAGCTGCCACGATCAAAGGTAACTCCGATTGACACGAAATTTGAAATCCGGTAATAACTAACTATTACGGATCCAATGAAACTAGTCTCGTCCAATTCTGAGACTGTTCAAAAATTGACTATTTTCACTAGTCGATTTAATATTAAAATATTCAATTTTCACAAATTAACTTTTAATTCGATTTTAAAAGTTCTAAAATATCATTCTAACTCCAATATGATAAAATAAAATTTTACAAATCATTTTCAATCATATTTAACTCAATTTTCAATTATTTCCATATTTTAACATATTAAATTATCGATTTAATAATCCAATTAAATCCAATTATTCGAATAAAAATTTATTCGACTTATAAATTCACTTATTAATATTTAAAATAAATTAAATATTCAAATTTTAATTACTAAAAATCCTGGGTCGTTACATTAGTCGATCATCATTTCGCCCTAAAAACATTGTTAGCACATGAAGGGTCCTTGAATTAATTCACATGGACTTATTTGGACCAAATGAAATTGCAAGCTTGAATGGAAAACGTTATTGTTATGTATTGGTTGATGATTATTCTAGATTTACATGGGTTTATTTCTTAGCCAAAAAGTCTGAATCTTTTGATTATTTTTCAAAATTTGCAAAACTTGTTCAAAATGAAAAAGGAATTTCAATTAAAACCTCGAGAAGTGATCATGGAGGCGAATTTGAAAATTTGGAATTTGAAAGCTTTTGTGAAGAAAATGGTTTAAAACATGAATTTTCTGCTCCACATACACCTTAACAAAATGGGATGGTTGAAAGGAAAAATCATACATTGCAGGAATTGGCTAGATCCATGTTGAGTGAGTATAAACTACCTCTAACCTTTTGGGCAGAGGCAGTGAATACTTCGTGCTATGTAATGAATAGAGTAATGATTAGACCAATACTTGGCAAAATGTCTTATGAATTGTGGCATGAAAGGAAACCTAACATTTCTTATTTTCGTGTATTTGGATGTCCTTGTTTCATTCTTAACACAGGTGATCAACTTGGAAAATTTGAATCAAAGGCTGATGAGGGAATTTTCATGGGCTATTCAACAAGGAGCAAGGCTTACAGGATATACAACAAACGAACAAAGACAATTGTTGAATCAATCAATGTGAAATTCGATGAATCTGACCTGGAAAGGACGACTGAAAAGACGGTTGACGATGGGGTAGATCATAAAGGCATTGAAGAAGGGACATGTAGTGAGAAAGCTGAAAGTAGGACTGTTGATGCTAGTAGATTGAAGTTCAAATCCAATCATCCTCCTGAATTGGTTATAGGTGATCCTACGGAAGGTATACGCACTCGCTCTTCATTTGATAAAAATTTGTGTGCGTTTTGTTGTCACAGTGGTTTTATTTCTGAGATTGAACCTGATTCTGTTGAAATGGCTCTTAATGATGAAAGTTGGGTTTTAGCAATGCAATATGAACTTAATCAATTTGAGAGAAATAAAGTTTGGTAATTAGTTCCTAGGCCTAATGATTATCCAATTGTTGGAACTAAATGGGTGTTCAAAAATAAACTTGATGAATCAGGAAATGTAATTAGAAACAAAGCTAGGTTGGTCGCAAAAGGATATAACCAAATAGAAGGCATAGATTTTGATGAAACATTTGCTCCAGTTGCTATGTTAGAAGCCATTAGGATTTTGCTAATTTTTGCATGTTATAAGGGTTTCAAACTTAAACAAATGGATGTAAAAAGTGCCTTTCTGAATGGTGATTTGAAAGAAGAAGTTTTTGTTGAACAACCCCCCGGTTTTGAAAATCATGATTTCCCAAATCATGTGTATAAACTAGAAAAAGCATTATATGGTCTTAAGCAAGCTCCTAGAGCTTGGTATGACTGCCTTTGTACATATCTTTGGAAAAATGGCTTTAAAAAGGGGAGTGCTGACACGACATTGTTTCTATTACATAAAGGAAGTGAATTTTTGATTGTTCAGATTTATGTGGATGATATCATTTATGGTGCTACTAATGAACTCTTGTGCGAGAAATTTGAACAAGTCATGCAGGCTAAATTCGAGATGAGCTTGGTTGGAGAATTGAAATATTTTCTTGGATTTCAAATCAAGCAAAGTAGTGATGGTATTTTCATTTCACAATCCAAGTATGTGTTGGAACTGTTGAAGAAATTTGGAGTTGAGAACTCCAAACCATTGAGAACTCCTATGAGCCCATCAACAAAGTTGGACAAAGACGAGAAAGGAATTGCTGTTGATCAGAAGAAATGTCGAGGGATAAGTGGTTCACTTCTCTATCTTACTGCTTCTAGACCTGATATTATGTTTTCTGTGTGTTTGTGTGCACGTTTTCAATCTAATCCTAAAGAATCTCATTTGAAAGCCACTAAACAAATTTTGAGATATCTTTCACACACACACAAATTTGGATTATGGTACCCTTCTTGTGAAAATTTTGATTTAGTTGGCTATTCTGATGCTGATTATGCTGGTTCATTGGTTGACCGAAAAAGCACTAGTGGGACATGTTTCATGCTAGGACATTCATTAGTTTCATGGTCAAGTCGAAAACAGAATTGTGTTGCATTATCCACCACTGAAGCAGAATATATTGCTTTAGGAAGTTGTTGTGCTCAAATTTTATGGATGATGTAAACTCTTTCTGATTTTGGTTTAGTTCATAAATAAGTTCCATTAAAATGTGATAGTAAAAGTGCAATAGACTTGTCAAATAATCATGTTCATCATTCACGCACAAAACACATTGATGTGAAACACCACTTTCTTTGATATCACATTGCTAAGGAAGACATTTGCATTGAACATATTTCAACTGAGGCTCAACTTGCTGATATTTTCACAAAACCCCTCCCCGAGACAGATTTTCTAGATTACGTTTGGATTTGGGGATTATAGAAATTGACTAATCATTTTCCATTTTTTGGTTGAAATATTCTTGGATATTTATTTTCAACTTCAATTTCTAGGATTCAAACCAGTTTTGGAAATTATTCAAAGATTGATTCGAATATGGTATTCAGTAGTGGAAATTTGTTTGTTTTATTTTAAAAAAAAATCATAATATAATTAACTTGGTAACTTATTCCAGGACCATTTTTATTTCTACCATCTTTCTATCATTCATAATGGTTTTATAAAATCAGAAGAGTGAATTATCTTTTAAAAAAAAATTATCTCTCATGCATCCATTCTCATTTAAAAGTCCTTATGGTTATGCATGGATGGAGCATGTGAGTGAATTATTTTTATTTTATCACCACTCCATTCTCATTTAAAAGTCCTTATGGTTATGCATGGATGCAGCATGGTGGCTAAGTATTTTTCTGGTCTCACTTAAAAGTCCGGATGCTTAGACTAATAAGTAACTGCTAATCCCATTAAAAAGTCCTTATGGTTTGCGTGGTTAGTAAGTGCTTATTTTTGTGCTTAAATGTCAAATTATTTTTAAAATATCTCTCTTCTTATTATACAAAAACCGAATCATCGATCCATTCTCTACAATGTGGAAATTGTTATCTCGTTATGATATATTATGATTTTTTCTTTATTTTTGCATTTGTTTAATAAAAAAAATCCTACCGTTCCATTAGTTTTTGTCAGTCTTTTGATAATGACAAAAGGGGGAGAAGAACAAGATTTTGATAAGGAAGTAAATATTTTTTTAGAATACTTCAACAAAACTGTTAAATGTTGTTGGTTAATTTTCTTTAGTTCTTTTATTCTTCTGTAATTTTCTAAATCTTCTAAATAGGGAGTGGTCTCAGTTGTAGGGGAGCATTCATATAGGGGGAGCTAAATATCTCATGCTCAAACACATTTATTAGAATTTCAAAATCTTTAATATATATGTTTGTCATCATCAAAAGGGGGAGATTGTTTGATGTGATTTTTTGTTTGATGATAACAAATATATATCAATTTATATATGTGTTTGCAGATTGTACTATATACATATAGGAATAAATATTCATATTGAATAATAATACTATTGCACAGAATTTATATAATTCAATCAGTATTTTTATTCAATATAATGTTTTATTTCAACACTTATACAGTACAAAGTTTTCCGCTCTCTCTACATACATACACCGGTTCATACATTTCACATTCATATTTTTTTTCTCACTACAACGCTCAACACTTAGTTTCTCACTCTGTCTGCACATCTGCATCTATCTGCATTGTCCAGCTCCAGTTCTTGTCCTGTCTCCTGTGCACCTGTATAATTAGCAACTACAACAGTAATCTAAAAATAAATTTGTAAAAATATAAATTTGTTTTTATTGGTGTCTCTTATATATGGGTTATTGTCATCATTTGTGATTATGTAATATCTGTGCATATCAGTATTCTTATCAGGGACAGGTAATCATGAGTGGCTGCAATACACACGTGTACATTTATACACGTGTGCACTGCCTCGCCAACTCGTGTGCGCAGTAAACAAAAGCAATCATGCACAACATAGACACAGCTGGATATGCAACCTGACAATGCTCAAGTCGAGCCAAAAGACATGGCGAGCAATACAAATGCAGTTATATACACACTGAATCAATGCAACTCAGTGCAATGCAGACCAACTAGAACAACTTCAGATGACTCAGATGAACTCATGGCCAAGATTAATGTTGAATGCACAGTAGGCCGAGAATCAAGACCACATGCAAACTGAAACAAGCCTCGACCAAAATCAGTGACTCAATGCAAATACAACAACAGAGCACAATGCACCAAGAACTAAGCAAGGAAGACTACAATATCAAGTTCAAGCCATCCCAAGTATACAACAAGTGAATAAACCATGCAACAGAGAGATATACACAATCCAGGCAAAGCAGGATGATCACAAATACATCAAACTTAATCAGAAGACTTGGTCAAGAAATCAAATATGGCAAACAAATCTTGGCAATGCAAATATATGGAAAAGATTTTTTCCATATTTGATTAAAGAATTCGAATGCATATATGGACAGAAATAATTCGAATATGGACCGAAAAAAATTCCAGAATAAAATCATCAGTTCAAATTTCAAAATTGTGAAAACATATAGGAAATATCCAAAGCTGTGGGTACCAAGCAAAATTCGAATCGTATATACCCCAAATGTCGCAACAAAATCATGGAAATATTCAACGACTTGGAGGCCAAGCAAGAAATCAAATCAGACACGAATTATTAGGGTTTCTACCCTATATATATACCCCAAGATCATCATAGAGTGAGAACAAGAGAACAAGCAAGATAAATCAGAAAATCTCAACTCAAATCATACCTATTCAATCACCCGATCCCTTAGCAATCGGAATTCGCTCTAAACGTGGTTGCGCAAGCCTTAATCAGAGGCGATTGGACATTCGAAGGGAAGAGGAGCAATTGGAGGCAACTCAGAGATCAAATCGGATCGTAGTTGAGACAAAGCCGCCATTTTCAGAACCCTAAATTGCATCAAGGGGGAAGTGACCGTGATTTGTTTTCTTTTGGGTCGGGTTGTTTTGTTTAAGGGCAAAAATTTGTACTCAAGTTTTTATTTATTTTTGCTCTTATTTTTATTTTTGAAGTCTGCACTTTTCGAATCAAATTTTGGAAAATCACCACCTAGGATTTAGGTTGTGTCAGATTGTCTAGTTAGGATTAGTTCAGTAAGCAGGGTATGCGAGTTTGCAAAATTCTATAAGCGGTAGCAGGGTTTGCTAGTCTGTTAGAGTGTTTGTGAGCGGGAGCTTGTTTAATTCTAATAGAAATCTGGGAATGCAGCAGTAGGCAGGTGTTGCCGAAGCTGGGTAAATTTTGTGTGTGATTTACTTTTCAGCATATTTACTTCTCTGCAGTTTGTTTTTTTTGTTTAATTCGAGAAAATTTGTTGTAACCCTATTCACCCCCCCCCCCCCTCTAGGGTTAATCTAGATCCTACAAGTAATCCAAGTAATAATAACATGTGAGATGGATAGTCTACATAATTTTGTTAATGAAACCATGGATGTGTGTAGTCAACATGGTAGGGGATGGATAATCCAAAGAGTTAGTATATGTGAGATGTATAGCCCACATAAGTATAAGACGGATTATCAATGAAATTTATATAGGTAGTCTAATAACTTGGGATAGGTAATCAAGTGTACATTACATGTCTACATATCGATATTATTATGTTACAACCATTGTGGATGCAGGAGCACAGTATATAGTTTTGATATTTTAGTTCATATATTAGTAAGGGAAAAATCGTTCTGCTTAGCGGCATGGTCTTACTAGATATCTATTTGGTTCAAAATGTGGTTATTATTCACACCAGGCTGTCGTCTGACTCAAAGTTTTTGTTTTTCCTTAAACTCTTTGGTACTCATTTGAGTAGGTTGGGAGTAATGTTTTTTAGGTTTCTAGTTAGGCAAATAAGCTTCCGGAGATGGGTTGGATGCAATCTAGCTATTTAGGAGTACTTATCTTATTTGTTGTATTATTTGGTTTTGTCTGTATGGATGTAATGACAAGCAATATAATTGCCAAATGTTCGACTTTGATCAACCAAGGGAGCATCTTCATATGTCGTTCTTGGATTGTTTTGTAATAATTATAACCTCTCTGAACGTCGATTTGGAAATGGACTAGTAATGAATATGAAATAATATTTTGAAATGGAATGTAAAAGTATTTCTGAATTGTGTTTGAAATTATTTTATATTCTTATGCTCCTAATTATTGATATGATTAATATAACGGCATTTTATCACCGAGAACTAATAAATATGGATGACCACAACATCCATAGCTGTAAGTTTTTGGGCCTCGAAATATGGGACGGTACAGTTTTGCTTTGGCCTATTTGTTAAGTAATAAACTGCAAGGGAGTCATATTTAGCTCCTTCTTTTGCTATTGGTAACACGCCGATTTAATCAATCCTGAAGATTATAAACGGCCATGAATTGACCATTTGCGTAAGTTTCGTAGATGGGGTTTGCAAAAGCTTTGCAAATCTTTGGCATCGATCGCACTATTTGGAATAGTTTGCCGCATCTTGGTTTATCGTTGATTAGAAGTATACATAGCGGAGAGCCTTTTTTGCCAATGTTTACCCCCCAATGTGGTCATCTCAAGTGCCTTACTGAATTTCCATTAGGATTTTCTTGGCTTCATTTTTTTCACATACCTAAGTAAGGGAGTAAAGAATCCTCTCCAGTACAGTACTCCATCCTAGTGCCTTCCAAAGGATCATCTTTCATTCATTTCGGTCCCTTAGGAGTATTCCTCTGGGCACGTAGTCCTTGATCGACATCATCCACGATTCCTCCTCTTCTGTGGTATCCAGAATAAAGTCGACATTCATCCGGTCTATGCTGGGAGCCAACAATACTTGCATTGGAACTAGTCCTAGCGATAGTAGATCTCCGGAGCAGGGCATTTTAGCCACATGATTAGCTTTCACATTCTATTACCCAGGAATATGAGTTATCATGTAGTGTACGATATCATTGAGCAATTCCTATACTTCCAATAGATAAGGGGCGATTGTAATATCCTCTATCTTGAGGCCCAAAGCTAAGCGCTATAGGTGCTGCAATCATCTACAGTATTAACTCTCGGTGACAAAATATGGTAATGTGAATGGTATCCATAACATCAGAAGCATATGGGTATGAAATAAAATCACAGATTTCAAAAAAAACAATTTTTTTGATTACATTTCACAAAAAATGTTTCATATTCCATTATATAATTCCAAATGTTTCACAGGTTCAGATCAAATATAATTATTACATAAATACGCCAAGGACAACATATGAAGATGCCCCCTTGGTTGATCAGAGTGTTAAATAGTCATATCAGACTTAATACAACATAGCGGTAATAAAAAAAACAACTCCTAAATAGAGCTAACATCAGCCTCACGCTCGTCTCCGGAATCTTTATTTGCCCTTCTACTAAACCTATAAACCAAACTCTCAATCTAATCAAATTAATTTTGAGAATCTGAGAGTTTAAGAGAAAAAATATAAACTTCGAGTCAGACATAAAGCTTGGTTGAATAATACAATTGCCTATTGGTTTAGTGACATTAAGTGAGACCACGCCATTTTGGCGGAACAGGTTTCCCCTCACTAATATCTCGTTAAAACATATCATTTTGCAAATCAAAACCCTACAACCAAACAGGTTAATCAAAATAATTATATCAATAATAGAAAATATCATATATGCTCAAAAACAGGTAATAAATGGACCATATGTCCAAACAATGTAGTTTTATGTGGCTAACTACTGACCTTTTGCTGACTCGGGCCTACCAGACAATTTATCTAACAACTGTTAGACATACTTCTGGATGGTCTGTCCTTAACTTACTTCTCCAAGGGTCACCTAGAACTAATGGTTCTTCGGGCTTACTAATAACCTATCTTTCTTCTATGTACATAAATTCCATTCTATAAGTAACAATCGTCTAATCTTACCTGTGACTAAGCCATATACACTGGAATTTTGGACTAAATTAGCTAGGGTCTAATAGCTAATGTATAGGGCGCAACCCTATACTAGTCCCATCTGGTAAATGAATATCCGAGTCATTTTACTTAAGGTTAACTACCCATTATATTTTCCTTAAAAACCTTTTCAAATTGATTTAATTCTTTAGATCATTTAAAACAAGGAAAACATACTATTTGCTTCCCTCAAATATCTTTGCCATGATATATGCTTTACTCAAAATATTGTCGATGAAAACATTTGAAACCTTTGTTTAAACCTTTAAACATTCTCTTTCGAAACCATTGAAAGTACCCTTTCGACATAAGTAAACTACTTTACTTTATAACCTTAGGCCGAAAGGCCAAAATATACCTTTCGAAACCATTTACCATATCCCTTTTGAAAACATTGAAAACTTCTCTTTCGAAATCTTTTTAAAACCGTAGACATCCACTTTTAAAACACTTTAAACATGCCTTTCGAAACCATTTGATACCTTCCGTCTAAACCTTTTTGAAAACATTGGGGAACCATCCTTTTGAAACCTTTAAACCTTTCAAAAGCATTAAGTTCTTTACATAAATTAAACCTTTAAAAAGCTTTCGGTTTCAAGTAAAACATGTGGAACAACCTCTGGAAACCATACAAAACTATTCCTTTCGAAACCATTTGGGTTTTTCTATCAATAGCACAAAGCGTCGTAAAACAACTAAGTCGAAAGAACTCATTCGAAAGCAATTTCCTATGTAAAGCAGCAGATGGTGTCGAAACCAATCCCTTCGAAAGTATAGGAGAAGCAACTTAGGTTTCAAAATAAAGAAACCCTTTCGAAAGCATTGCTTCGAAAGGTAGGATGCGACAGCAAGGGGTTTCGACCCCTTCGAAAGCTTCTTTATAAAACAAAAGGCGCAACCTCTTTTGAAACCGTTCTTTAAAATCATTTAACCAAGTCGAAGAAAGCAATCCTTTTAGAAGCAAAGCTGACGCATTTCCTTTTAAAAGTAAATTAAGGCTTCGACCCCTTCAGAACCCCCTGTTTTGATCCAATACCTTTCGCCTTTGTCCAATTCACTATGTACCAAGTGTTTGATACCATACGCAATGGTTTCGATAAAGATGGAGGCAGAAATACCTAATCGAAAGGTTGGTGACAAAAGTGGTGAAACAGAAGAAATAAAGTAAAATTGGTTTTTGTCTTTTAAAAGTAATTCTTTTCAACCAACCTGCCTTGTTTGTCAACATATGATTGGTTACTAATTTCCTTTTCAAATTCTTTTCTAAAGTGTTGCCATAATTTTAGGAGTAAATAATGTAAGATGTTTACAAAATTCCCCTTCTCCTTTTATAAATATATAAAACATTTAAGTCCCATATCTTAAATAATTTAATATATTTATTAAAACATTTAGGAAAATCCTACAAAAATTCGCATAAATCATTTTTATTATGTTTTCTAACATACATGATTTCTGAACCCAAAAAAGTTAAGTTAGTCGTAATTAATTTTAAACCCAATTAATCCATTTTCTTCACTAGAAAATTAATAATAAATACACATTAATTCAAGAAATTATGAAACTTGAAACCCTTCTCTAAAGTATCATTTCTGACCATATATCGAAATCGCAAGGCATTTGGATGTCATCTGATAGGTTTTTCATATCAAAACTTGTCATAAAATCAATATGAATATGCATAATTCATCAACAAGCATATATATATATATATATATGTATGTATGTATGTATGTATCATTCAAAACATGGCAATATGCTTGCAAAAACATTTGGATCTGATTCTAGAAACCAAAACATCAAAAATATGAGATCTAACAGTTATTCACCTTTAGCTTAGTTAAGGAGTTGAACTTGATCTTAAATAAGTTTGAATAAGCTTTCTTCTTTTGATTTTTAGCTTCTTTTCTTATTGCTTCCCTTGATGGTGGCCGGCCTCTCCAGGATTAGATTTTAGCTTGTGAATGTGTAAAATGAAATGGTATGAAGGCCTAGGGTACGTGAATATGATTCATTCCTATTTTACCCTTACCTACTTTCCCCTTCCTATTTCATTTTAGCTCCATTTACTTCATTAGTTTAACTAGGCACTGCTACCCTTTAAATTATACAAATCTCAATCCCTTAACCAACTTACTTAATTTTATTTTATTTAACCGATTAAATATCAAAATAATGTTACTCAAAACTAGGGTTGTTACAGACACCTCTCTTTAAAGAATTTCGTCCTCGAAATTACGATAACGTACTTATCAAAATCGATCCAAAAGGTAAATCGTACCATGAAACAAGTCAAGATAAGTATCTTGAATCCTGCTCTTAGTTTCCCAAGTATAGTCTCTCATCGTCACACCACTGGACCTTGACTAATCCGACTGTCATGCTCATTTGCCTCTTCTCATCTCTCATGACTATACCAACTAGTTTTATAACTATAGTAAAATCTTATTCCACTACTAAGTCATCAAATACAGTCAGTGCTATAGTAGTTTCTAGATCTCGAATATACTTCCTTAGATGCGAAACATGAAAAACATCGTGGACTCCTACCAAACTGTTCGGTAACTCTACTCTATATGGGAATTTCCCCATCCTATCTACCATAGGAAATGGTCCAACGAATCATGGTGCCAAGTTTCTCGATTTCCATAATTGGATTACAACTTTTATTGATGACACTTTGACGAAAACATAGTCTTCGACTAAGGACTCTAAGTCTTTCCATCTTCTATCTGCGTAGCTCTTCTACCTAGATTGAGTTTCTTTCATTCTAGTTCGAATCAACTCAATCTTCTCTGCAACTTCTCTAACCAAATCCGGACCAAGAACTACCTATCCCGGGTCTCTAACCAACAAACCGCAGATTTGCAAGACCTTCCATACAAAACTTCGAACGGTGCCATTCCTATACTTGCCTGATAACTGTTGTTATATGAAACTCAATTAAGTATATATGGTCTTCCCATGATTCTCCAAAATCTACCGCTGAAGCTCGTAAAAAGATCTTTTAAGACTTTTTAACTCTTTCTGTTTGCCCATTTTTCTACTAGTGGTAAGTGGTACTCTTCTTAAGCTTGGTACCTAAAATCTCTTGTAAACTCTTCCATAATTTGCTAGTGAATAAAGAATCTCTATCACTTACTATACTACTAGGAATTCCATGCAGTCTAATTACACTCTTCATAAACAACTTAGCTAAAACAGGTGTCGTCCAGGTTGACTTAACAGGAATCAAATGGGCACTCTTGGTCAACCTGTCCACTATGACCCATATACTTTCATTTCCTTTGTTTAACCTTAGCAACCAGTCTATAAAATCCATTGAGATAGAATCTCATTTCCACACTGGAATATCTAAAGGCTGATGTAACCCACTTGGTTTCTAATGTTCGGCTTTTACCTGTTGATGGTTTAAACACTGTTTTATCTATGACCTTATATCTCTCTTCATATCTTCCCAGAAGAAACTTCTCTTCATGTCCTGATACATCTTAGTTTCTTCCAGGTGAAAAGTGAACTTCGAATGATGGCACTCCTTAAGAACTTCTTTCGTACTGGTTCCTACATTCGAAAAGCGTAATCTTCCTTTCTTCCTCAACCACCCATTCTGGTCAAGTTCATAATCATTTTAGCCATCGCTCTCTATTCCATCCCTTAACTTTCAAATCCATTCAACTAATTATGGATCCTTCTTCTGCTTAGAAGAAATCCTTTCGATCATCTCCGATCGAACTTCTAAACATGAAAATATAGTAGTGTCCTTACTAGATCTAGCTTCAGATCTCCACTGCATTATGCATGTCGTCGGCTCTTCTAAATCTTTCCACTCAGCTATCTTTGCCAAACTGCATTCTAATGTTTTCTGCTAAGTGCATCTTCGACCTTATTTCCCTTTTCCAATGTGTGCAAAATACCAAAGTCATAAGCGGCTAGAAAATCTAACCACCTCTGATGTATCATATCCATCCCATCTGAGAGAATAAATATTTTTGCGACTTATGATCCGCATACAGCTCAAATCTCTCTCCCATAAGGTAATGTCTCCACACCTTTAATGCAAAAAGTACTGTAGCTAATTACAAATCATGAGTTTGGTACCTAAGCTCATGCATTTTAAGCATTCGAGATGCATAGGAAATCAATTTACCTCTTTACATTAACACTGCTCTTAATCCTGTTCCACACGCATCCGTGTACACCACTAAGTCATGATTTCCCTCTGGAACAACCAACATAGGTGCACTAGTTAATAAGTGTTTTAGCTTCTAGAATGCCTCCTAACACTTATCTGTCCAAATGAATTTGACATTCTTTCGCATTAGCTTGGTCATCGGTGCCATTATCCGTGAATAATCCTTAATGAATCTCCAATAATAACCAGCTAATCCATTATCTCAGTCACTGTCTTAGGTCACTTCCAATTATTTACTGCTTCGATCCTAGTTGGTTCTATAGACCACCCTTTTTTTAAAACACGCGACAAAGAAACTTCACTTCCTTCTTTCATAAATGACACTTCGAAAATTTCGCTTTCAGCTGATGTTGCCAGAACATCTCAAGCACCATTCTGAGATAAAATCCATGATCTCTCTCAGCCTTAGGCTATATCAATATAACATCTTTGAAAATCAACAAGAACCTTTCCAAGTGCTTTTGGAAAACTTGGTTAATCAAATTTACAAAGAATGCTTGCGCATAAGTTAGTCCAAACAGCATTACTAACCATTCATACGATCCATATCTTGTTCGAAACACCATCAAAGGAATACTATCCTCTGCCATTCTATGCTGATGGAACCCTGTTGCCAAATCCAAATGGAAAAATACTATAGCTCCACCCAACTGATCAAATAAATCATCAATTCTAGGCAGCGGGTTATCTTCTCACTCAACTTACGGTAATCAGTACACAGCTGTAACGATCCATCCGGCATCTTAGCAAACACTGCAGATGCTCCCCTAGGCAAACTGCTTGGTCTGATAAAATTCTTGCCTTTCAAATCTACTAACTGCACCTTTAACTCCTTCATCTCGGTAGGTGTCATCCTGCTTGGTGGTCTACTCACCAGTTCTGCTCTTGGTACCAAATCTATCTGAAACCCAATGGCTCATTTTAGTGGTATTCCTACTATAGGTTGAAAGACATCTACGAATTCTCTAACAACAAAAACTTGAATCAACTTGTCTTCTTCCTCCATAAAACCCAACAAGGCACTAACTTCAAAACCAGGTTCTTCTAGGGTTTATACCATCCAATCTCTACAATCAAGGTGCCTAAGCAATATTTTTCTATCATGGCAAAATATCCCAACATTGTATTTACTTAACCAATCCATACCCAAAAGAATTCTGAACCCAATAAAATCAAACACATGCAAGCTACAAACAAAAGTATGACCTAACAATTCAAACTTTAAGTGGTCACACACTTCATCCCAAGTATCGCATAACCTCCTATTGGATTTGCAAACTTTAAGAAAGTAAACAGGTATGAGGGTTCTAGGTTAAGCTTATCTACCAAATAATGAGATATAAAAGAATGTGATGCACCGGTATCAAATAAAACTCTAACCAATACACCGTAAATCAAAAGTGTACTTCCCAACATAGATTTTCCCCTCTCCTCTCCTATTGGTCTTGAGGTAGCTGGTTCCAATGCAAATTTCCTTTCCCATCCTCGGCTAGCACCTTGCATTGGTTCTTATAATGCCCAATCTGATCACAGTTGAAATACTTTATTCCTTTCTTCTCAGAAGTTTTCTTTCCCTTGCCTGTCCGGCAATCATGGGCATAAGGCCTTTCTTGTCACACTTGTAATAGACCACTTCCACCTTTCCCTTTTTAGTAGCTCCACCTTTTTGAGCTCGTTTTTTGTGGATAACTTCCTATTCTAACTCTACCCTCCTTGAGCTTCTTGGACCTTATTTCTTTTAAAAAAAGCCTGCATCTCTTCATTCCTTAAGGCCATCTCAACATTAACATCACTTGGATTCCTAATGTGTGGTAACACGGCCATAGCATGTTCAAGCTTCAACCCCCCGATGAACTTCTCATTCCTTTTAATCATAGTATAAATCATAGCATAGCCATATATTTCTAGCTCATCAAACCTCGTCGCATACTCGAGCACAATCATATCCCCCTACTCCAACTCGGCAAACTTCTTGAGCATAGTGTACTTAGCAATCTCTGACATATACCTTTCCTTGAACCTCCTCCTAAACTCATCCCAAGTCATATTCTCCTCGTTGACTCCAACTGTCACACTGTTCCACTAATACATACAGCCCCTTGTAGCTGTTTAGAAGTAAGCCTTCTCTTCTGCTCATGATTGAGCCCTAAGTCAGTGAAAATCCCCTTGTAATGAAGTAACCAGTTCTCTACTTTAATTGCATCTTTAATACCAATAATCGGATTTCCTCCCAACCGAGTATAATCTTTACTCCGAATAGCATAGTAATTCACCACTTGAGCTTCTTGGTTTCCTTCCCTAGCATTTCCTCCAACTACTCCGGTATCAATTCCCGCCTGCATCATGTTGACAAGGAAATGATATTCTGCTCCCATGTCTACTTATGGGACTCCAGCACCCACATTTGCAGCTTGTGCCTGGCCTCGATTTCTCCAAGTATTTGGTCTGGAATTTCCATTGGCTGTGGAGCTTTCCCTACGAAGGCTAACTCTTCCACCTCTAGAATCCATATCTGCATTCGAGTCTTCGTAAGATAAAGAAGAATAGCCTAAGAGATATAGACGAATGGAGATATAGCGTATACTTATATATAGCAAATACAAGTACGTTACTATATCTTTATCCTATACCCCGATCTTCTCTCTAATTCCTTAGGATTATGTTTTCAAAAATCATTTTAGTTTAAAGTTTTTCGTAAACATATGGTGTGATACCAAGTAGTAATATCCCTTATCTTAAGGCCCAAATCTAAGCGCTACAAATGGTGTACTCATCTACAGTATAAACTCCCAGAAAAAAAATATGGTAATGTTAGTGGTATTCATAATATCAGAAGCATTTGAATATGAAACCAAATCACAGATTTAAAAAAAACAACTTTTTGATTACATTTCCCTAAACACGTTCCATTTTCCATTACATAATCCTAAACATTTTCTCGGTTCAGATCAATACATTTATTACATAAATACATCAGGAGTGACATATGAAGATGCCCCCTTGGTTGATCAAAGTACTAAATAGTCATATCAGACATAATACAACAAAGCAGAAATACAACGAAACAAGTCTTAAATATAGCTAACATCAGCCTCCCGATCATCTCTAGAAGGTTTATTTGCCCTCCTAATAAATCTATAAACCCAAACTCTCAATCTACTCAAATTAATTTTGAGCATCGGAGAGTTTAGGAGGAAAAACATAAATTTGAGTCAGATGTAAAGCCTGGTGTGAATAATACTATTACATCTTGATTTTGCTGATATTAAGTAAGGCAACGCCGCTTAGCGAAACAAGTATCCCCTCAATAATATCCCTTTAAAACATATCTTTTTTGCAAATCAAAACTCCATAATCACACTGGTTAATCAAAATGATTATATCAATAATAACAAATATCATATATGCTCAAAAACAGGTACCAAATGGACAATCTGTCTGAACAATGTAGTTTTATTTAGCTAATTACTAACCTTTGCTGACTCGGACCTACTAGACAAACAAAACAAATTATCTAACAAGACATAAGTCTCAGTGGTTTATCCTTAACTTATTTCTCCAAGGGTGACTTGATCCTAATGGTTTTTCGGGCTTACCAATAGCCTATCCTTCTTCTCTGTACATATATTCCTTTCTATGTTAACCATCGTTTAATTCTTACCTATGACCAAGCCCTAGGCATTGGAATTTTGGACTAAATTCGCTAGGGACTAATAGCTAATGTATGGTGCGCGACCCTATACTAGTACCATCTGGTGTACAAATGTAACACCCCATGTTTTTATAACATTATTTAGAATAATTAATTGGATAAATTAAATAAATCAATGTAAAGATTAAAAGATTGAGATTTGATTTACAAAGGAGCTGTGCCATCTTAGTGTGTTAATCAAAATGAAATAACCTAAGTTAATGTGTTAGGACATGAGAAAGGCAATATGGAAAATATGTAAGGTTTATACCCTAAACACTAAGGAATGAAGCTCATGTTCATTTTCATTTCATTTAAACTAAAATTTCCTAAGGTCGACCACCATTTTTATTCTCAAGTAGAAGATCAAAGCGAGGATCCAAAAGATGGAAGAAAATCAACTAAATCAATATCAAGTATCATGTCTATAATCTCAAAACCAAGATGAATAATTATTGCATCACAATTTCTTTTAGTTTTTGTTTTTAAGATTAAACCCGAAATGATTTCCCAAGTATATGCCATGTTTTGATGATTAAAGTTATATGTCCGTGTGTGTGTTGTTGATGGATTGTATGTTCATGTTAGTTTTGATGATATGTTTGACATGACAACCATATTTATTGAATTCCATGTGCTTTAAAAATATAAATATAGATTAGAAATGATATTCTAGAGATGGATTTCAATTTTCATAATTTTATGAATTAATATGGATTTTATATTAATTTTCTAGCGAAGGAAATTGTTTATTGGGTTATAAATTTTTTTTGGCTATTATAATAATTATTTGGAGTTGAAATTTTTATATATTTGGCAACATATTAAAATATATTTTCTAGGAGGGGATCCTTAAATGAAAATGAGTCAGATATTAGGATACCAAATGGAACTAGTATAGGGCCGTGCCCTATACATTAGCTAATAGCCCCAACTAATTGTTTGTCCAAAATTCCAATATGTAGGTTTTGTAACAAGTAGACTAAAAATATGATTACATGACGAAAGGAATAAATCTTTGTATACAGATAGGTTATTGGTGAGCTCGAAAAACCGTTAGGATCGGGAAGACCTGGGAGACGATTAAGTTAGGGACAGAGTGTCCAGAAGTAAAGTATTTAACAGATAGTTAAGGACACACCTTCCAGATAGGAATTATTTAATAGATATTTAAGGACAAATATTCCAAAAGAAGAATATCTAATAAGTGTTAGGTTAATTTTGATTGTATTGTCTGGTACTTTCGAGTCATCCAAAGGTTAAGATTATCCAAACAAAACTTGTTTATTTTAACAGATAGTTAATTATTACCTGATATTTATGTATGTTTACATAATTGCTTTATAGTATTTAACCACTGCGGATGCAGGAGCACAGTATATGGTTTTATGAAAGGTTTTGTAAAGATTTGTTTAAAAGGATGTTACTGAAGGGAAACCCATTCCGTTAAGCGGCATGGTCTCACTTAACATAAATATTCCGGGATGTATAATATTATTCACACAGGGCTTTATGTTTAACACGAAGTTTATGTTTTCCTCTTAAACTCTCGGATGCTAAAAAATCAATTTGAGTAAGCTGAGGGATCAAGGTCCTTTTTATGTTTTAGTAGGATGACGAATAAGCTACTAGAGGCATGCAGGAGGCAAACGAATAGCTATTTAGGAGTTGCATTTCTTGTTATATATTGTTGGATATTTCGCTATGTTGTTTTGTATTAGGTCCATTATGACCATGTGACTTTGATCAACCAATGGGTGTCTTCACTCTTGGCGTATTTTGTAATAATTGTATTTGATCTATGCCTGGGAACGGTTTGGGATTATGTGGTGAATGTGAAACAATTGGTTTTGAAATGTAGTGAAGTAAAAGTTATTTTTTGATATCTTTGTTTTGTTTCATATTTAAATGCTTCTGATATTATTGATACTAGTAACATAGCCGTATTTAGCCCCCAGAAGCTAATACTATAGATGACTATAACATCCATGGCGCTTAGTTTTGGGCCTCTAGATAGGGGATGTTACAGCTTGGTATCAAAGCATGGTCTATGAAATACTTTAATTAAAAATGATTTTTGAAAACATAATCCTTAGAAATAAGAGCTAAGATGGGGTATGGGATAACGTTATAGTAACGTACTTGTATTTGCTATATATATATATATATATATATATATAAGTATACGCTATATCTCTAGATTCCTATCCTAGTTAGGCTATTCAACTTTATCTCACGAGATTTGAACATAGATATAGAAAGAAGAAGAAGTAGAGCAAATCTTGGAAGAGATAGCACCACCACTAATGGAAATGCCGAACCAAACACTAAGAGAGGTCGTGGTCTGGCTCAAGCTGAAACTGCTGGTGTAGGAGTTCCCCAGATGGACATGGGAGAAATGTATCAGTTCTTTATAAACATGATGTAAGTTGGAATAGCAGCCGTAGTTGTCATAGGAAAAGCTACTGGTGGTGGAGCTTAGGTAGTTCTTATGGTCAATCAGTATGCTAACTTGAGTAGGGATTACATTAGGCTTGGTGGGAAACCATTTATTGGTACTGCAGATGCAATCGAGTGGAAAATTGGCTACTGCATTGCGAGTGAATTTTTGCTGACTTAGGATTGAATGATGCACAGAAGTGGAGATCAACTTCAAGGTAGCTACAGGGAGCTGCTCCTTTTTGGTGGAATACTGTTACTGCTAGAGTTAATGAGGAAACCTTAACTTAGGAGGAGTTTAGGTAAAGGTTTTCAAAAAGATTCATGTCTGTTATGGCGTAATCGGCGTTTGTGAGGAAGTTTGCAGAGTTGGAATAAGGAGATATGTTTGTCTTGGAGTATGCAAGGAAGTTTGAGGAGTGGCCGGATACGGGTATGATTTGGTGGGTACCGTGATTGGGAGGAATAAAAAATTTATAAGGGGCTTGATGCCATAGTTGATAAGTGCTACTTTACCACATTTGAGAGATCCCAGTGATGTAGTGGTAGAAATAGCATAAAGATAAGAAGAGGCATTGGATTTCTTAAGGAAGGAGATGAAGGAGGCACAGATTGACAAGGCCAGAAAAGGAAGTTTTTCCAAAAAAAAATGATTAGAAGGGAGGAGCATAGAAGAAAGACTGAAGTGGTTTGCTACAAATGCAATAAGAAGGGACACTACGCTAATGAGTATAGTACCGTGAATGGAAAAGGAAAAGGGAAAGTAGCTATTGGAAAAAAGAATGTCTGTTGTTTTAGTTATGATCAGAACGGCCATTATAAGAACAAATGCCCTGAGCCTGCTAGAGATGGAAAGGGATAGATGTATTCACTGGAGCCCGTAATTCCAAGGCCAGTTGTGCACGAAAAAGGGCAGGTTGTTGTAGGAGACACATTGTAGATTCACGGTATGTATGTTAGTGTTCTATTTGATACTAGAGCATCTCATTCTTTTATTTCTCAATGTTTGGTAGATTGGCTTAACCTAAAACCTACATACTTAGTTACTTCCTTGAGGGTTGCAAATCTATAGGACGATATGCAATGCTTGGGATAAGGTGAGACCATTTAGAATTTGATTTGCTAGGCTATACTTTTGGTTGTTGTTTGCATGTATTTGACTGTGGGATTTGGGATTATCCTTAGGATGGATTGGTTAAGTAAATATGATGCTAGGATATTTTGCCATGATAGGAAAATATCACTTAATCGCCCGGATTGTATTGATCAGATCGTTTATAACGTAGAGAACTCTAGTTGTGAAGTGAATGCTTTATTAGGTGTTATGGAGCTGGAGGATGAGTTGCATCTAGTCTTTGTAGTTTGGTAATTTGTTGATGTATTTGAGCCAGTAGTTGGACTACCACCGAAATGAGCCATAGAGTTTCGGATTGATTTGGAGCCTGGAGTTGAGCCGGCGATTAGGCCATCGCGCAGGATGACACCTACAGAGATGAGAAGTTGAAGGTGCATTTGATGGATTTGGAAGGGAAGAGTTTTATCTGACCAAGTAGTTCACCATAGGGGGCTTCCACACTATTTGCAAAGAAGCCGATGTGATCATTAAGGCTGTGTATCGATTATCGTAAGTTGAATGAGAAGTCGATAAAGAACCAATATCCATTGTGAAGAATTGATGATTTGTTTGGTCAGTTAAGTGGGGCCATGGTATTCTCTTAGTTAGATTTGGCGACAAATTTCATCAACTTAGAGTGGCAGAGGATAACATTCCTTTGACGGCGTTTAGGACAAGATATTGATCATACAAATGGTTAGTTATGCCATTCAGACTACTAATGCGTCGACATTCTTTGTGAATCAGATGAATAGAATTTCCAAGAGAACTTGGATAGATTTGTGTTGGTCTTCATAGATGACATTTTGATATACTCTAAGGATGAGAGGTAGCATGAAATTCATCATAGAGTTATGGTCGAAATGTTGAGGGAGCATCAGTTGAAGGCTAAATTTTCGAAGTGTCATTTTTGAAAGAAGGAAGTGAGGCTTCTTGGTCATCTAATCTTAGAGAAAGGGTTGTCTGTAGATCCAACTAAGATATAGGCTGTGAATAATTGGAAGAGACCCGAGATGGGGACTGAGATTAAGAGCTTTCTTGGATTGGTTGGGTATTATCGAAGATTTATAAAGGATCTTTCGCGAATAGCTGCACCAATGACTAAACTTACGCGAAAGGATGTGAAATTCGTATGGACTGATAAGTGTGAGGAAGCATTTAAGAACTTGAAACACTAATTGACTCATGCACCAGTGTTAGTGGTTTCGAAGGGGAATCAAGATTTAGTTGTTTATACTGACGCATGTGGAACTGGATTTTGAGCTGTGTTGATGCAAAGAGGTAAATGATTGCTTATGCTTCTAGATAGCTTAAACCGCATGAAATTTTGTATCATACGCATGATTTGGAGTTAGCTTCCATTGTATTTGCTTTGAAGGTGTGGAGGCATTATCTGTTGGGAGAGCGATTTGAGCTTTATACCAATCATAAGTCATTGAAGTACTTGTTCTCCCAGAAGAAGTTGAACATGGGACAACAAAGATGGTTAGATTTTTTCGCTGCTTATGATTTTGGAATTGAGTACACACTCGGAAAAGGAAACAAGGTGGCTGATGCACTCAGCCAAAAACATCAGAATGCAGTATTGGTTATGGTTGCTGAGTGGAAAGATTTGGAAGCATAATCAGCTTGTAATGTGCAGTTTAGATCCGAGTAGGTTCAAGTGTAAGAAGTGCAATGTTGTCTTGCTTATAAGTTCAACCAGTCATGATTGAGAAGATACTTTCTGAACAGGAGGAGGATCCAGTTTTGGCTGAGCGGATCAAAAGGTTGAAGGAAGGAACAAAGAGCGATGACCTAAGGGATTTCAGTCTTTACCGAAATGGGCGGTTAAGGAAAAAAGGAAGGTTGTGTGTTTCGAATGTAGGAGACACTAGGAAGGAAGTTTTGGATGAGTGCCATCGTTCGAAGTTCATTATCCATCCAGAAGGAACAAAGATGTATCAGGATACGAAGTGAAGTTTCTTCTTGAAAGGTATGAAACGGAACATTGATTTACGTTAAGCAGTGCTTGAATTGCCAACAACCAAAGGCTGAACACCAGAAACCTAGTGGATTGCTTTAACCGTTAGAAGTTCCATTGTGGAAATGAGATTCCATCTCTATGGATTTTATTGATGGGTTGCCAAGGTCTAGTAGAGGAAATGAAAGCATATGGGTCATAGTAGATAGATTGACTAAGAGTGCCCATTTCATTCTGGTAAAGTCAACTAGGACGGCACCTATTTGGCGAAGTTATTTATGAAGAATGTAGTTAGACTGCATGGGATTCCTAGTTGTATTATCAGTGATAGAGATTCTTTATTTACTAGTGAGTTCTGGAAAAGTCTGCCGAGATCATTGGAAACCAAGCTCAACATGAGTACCACTTACCATCCACAGAGTGATGGGCAAACGAAAAGATTTAACAAAATCTTGGAGGATTTGTTAAGGGCTTGTGTATTGGATTGCGGGGGATCATAGGAGGACCATCTTCATCTGGTTGAGTTCTTATATAACAATAGTTATCAGACTAGTATTGGGATGGCTCCATTTAAAGCTTTGTATGGAATACCATGTAAGTCTCTCATATGTTGGTTAGAGATCGGGGATAGATTGGTTCTTGGTTGACATTTGGTGAAGGAATCTATGGAGAAGATTGAGTTGATCTGAGTTAGGATAAAGGAGGCTCAATCTAGGCATAAAGGTTATGCGATAGAAGGAGGAAAGATTTGGATTTTCTGTCGAAGACTTTGTGCTCATTAAGGTTTCATCAATAAAGGGTGTGATTAGATTTGGAAAGTCAGGAAAGTTAGCACCTAGATCCGTTGAACATTTCTGTATTATTGAAAGGATCGGAAAACTCGCTTATAGAGTAGAGTTACCAAGTAGTTTGGCTGGATTCCATGATTTTTTTCCATGTTTCTCGTCTTAGACAATGTGTTAGAGACCTGGAGACTACCATAACATCTGTAGTGTTAAAAGATTTAGTAGTAGGACCGGATTTGACTACAGTTAGAAAACCGATTCAGATTGTGGCTAGAGATGAGAAGAAGTTTAGGAACAAGACAGTCAAATTAGTAAAAGTACAGTAGTGTGACGATGCTAAAGACTACCTAGGAAACGGAGAGTTGGATTAGAGACTTTAACCTAATTTGTTTGATGGTATCTTTTACATTTTGTTGTTTTGATTATGTACCTTATCGTATTTTCGAGGATGAAATTCTTTAAGGTGGGGAGTCTATAACACTCCATATTTTTATAACATTATTTAGAACTAATTGGGTAAATTAAATAAATAACGTGAAGATTAAAAGGTTGGGATTTGATTAACAAAGGGTAGCAGTGCCATCTTAGTGTGTAATTAAAATGAAATAAACTAAGTTAATGTGTTAGGATATGAGAAGGGCAACATGGGAAATAGGTAAGTTTATACCTTAAACCCTTAAGAATGAAACTCGCGTTCATTTTCATTTCATTCAAACTAAAATTTCCTAAGGCCGGCCTCCAATTTTATTCTCAAAAAGAAGATTAAAGCTGGGATTCAAAAGAAGGGAGAAAATCAACTTAATCAACATCAAATCTCACATGTATAATCTCAAAACTACGGTGAAAAATTACTACATCCCAATTTCATTTATTTTTTGGTTTTACGATTAGAACCGAAATGATTTTGCAAGTATCTGCCATGTTTTGATGATTAAATTTATGCATATGTTGTTGATGGATTATATATGTTCATGTTAGTTTTTATGATATGTTTGACATGAAAATCCTATATAATGACATTCAAATGCCTTGGACGTTTAAATATAGATCGAGATGGGTTTCAATTTTCATATTTCTAAAATAATATGGATTATTTTATAATAATCTTCTAGTAAAGGATACTATTTATTGGGTTAAAAATTATTTTCGGCTAAAATAATAATTATTTGGACTGAAATTTTAATATGTTAGGTAACATATTAAAATAGATTTTCTGGTATTTTTCTAGATTTTTCCTAAGTTATTTGATGAATATATAAAATTATTTAAGGTATGGGACTTGAATGTTTTATATATTTAATTAAGGAGAAGGGGTATTTTATAAAAGGAAATTATTATTTTATTCTACAAATTATGGCAGCATATTTCTGAAAAGAATTTGTTAACCAATGAAAATATGACAAACAAAGGCAGGTTAGTTGAAGTTATCGTTTTATGTTAGAAACAAAGAAAACATACTTTTTGCATGTTTCAACCTTTGTGGCAACACACCTTCCGACCCAGACATTCCGACAAGGTCGAGAGGTTCTAAGCTTTCAACAAGGTCAAACCAATGCATATGGTATCAAGATACTTGGTACGTAATGAATTGGACAAAGTCGAAAGGTTCTAGGTCGAAAGGATGATGGCCAAAGAGGTTAGGGTATGTTTGTTTTATACACCAAAAGCTTTCACCTACTTTGCTTTCGAATATGAGCTTTCGAGTTGGTTGCTTTCAAGTAGATCAAAATTTCTAAAAGAAAGGTTTTAAACCCTTCAACACAGTCGAAAGGTTACTGTTGCTTTATTACTACTTTGTTTTGAAACATTCCTAATTAGTCGAAAGGTTATTGTTGCTTTATAAATGTTTTGTTTTGAACCTTACGATAAAAATGAAAGGTTTACTTGTTTTAAAAACTAGCTGCTTCTCTATGTTTTCGAAATGAAGCTTTTGACTAAGGTGTTTCACCCTTATTTTATAAATTGAAGTAAAACCCAAAGCTTTCAAAAGAGTTGTTTTAAAGGATATGTTTAAGGCTTTCGAAGTAGAACTTTCGACAAAGTCGAAAGCTAGCTTCTAATGGTTTTGAAAGGTTTATTGAATGGTTTCGAAAGGTTTTAATTGAATGATTTCAAAAGGTAGCTTCTAATGGTTTCGAAACGTTTATTGAATGGTTTTGAAAGGTTTTAGTTGAATGATTTCAAAAGGTTTGATTCAATGGTTTCGAAACGTTTATTGAGTGGTTTCGAAAGATTTTAGTTGAATGATTTCGAAAGGTTTAATTCAATGGATTCGAAAGGTTTAAACGGAAGGTTTTCCAAGGTTTTATAAGTCAATTTTTTAAAGCGATTTTAAAGAAGGGTGTCTAAAATTTTATAGCTTTCGAAAGGTTTGTGAAAGTGTAACAGCCCGTAAATCCGTACCCCTTGAATCAACTCTATTCTACATCAATTAACTCAAGTGGAATAGAAATAGGAACCATTAGGGTTAAAGAAGAAGAGGTAGAAGGAAGAAGGAACTAAACAATATCAGAATCTCACAGGCGCAGCGGAATAAAATATAATATATAATATCAGCTCTTTACACAAAATGAAAATTATATCTGGTTTATAAAATATATCATCAGAGTATCTCAAACAAACAACATTTACCAGTCAGAAAAATCCAAACAATCACAGCAGCGGATATATATACAAGTACGGATAATACGTCTCAGACTCTAGCACCTCTCCTGCTCCAAAGCATCCTGTCCTGAACATATAATACTCGATCTGACCCGAGCATTATAATGAAATAGCACCCGAGTCAGTCTGGAATACCAGCTGATAATAATACACCCAAATTGATTATTAAAGTTTCAAAAATCCTTTGAAAATAAAAGCATCTCGTAAGACCACTCCACAAATAAACATGTCGGGTTTTTATCTTACGATAGCTAAAACAATTTTTATAGAAATCCTCTGATATTATAATAGGGTCTATATATAAATACTTATAAAATAGTCGAAATTGTTACATTATTATATTCCAGCTACTAGCCACAGAGTGGGTAATACAAACAAAATACGTAAAAGGCTCGTAGGGAGAATGGATTCCAACACTGGGGTACCACTTGTCACAGTACCTGGTCTAGATTAGTGTACCGAGGACCACGCCCGATCCCCTGCAACACAAGGCTCGGACTACCCCTTACTGGATAGTCCCGAGTAAGATCACCCCACGGTTGGGATCAGCAACCGCACCACTAAGCCGAAATAAAAGGGACATCTAGACAGGAATGACCTTACCCGGAAATGGGTGCTGCCCACCAAGCCTTGCTGCATATCCCCTGTTTTTCAGTCATTCCCAGTTGATGAGGCTTGAGGCTAAGCGTTACCTTTTAGAACGTTTCACTTAGAATGCCCATCGCCCACCTGACGATGTTTCGAAAGCATTCGTCCATACAAGTCCGTCCCGGGTTCGAACGGAGCCGAAGGAACTACTCCTACTACATCCCTTTTGAAAATATCCTCAGGATTAGTAGCGACTAGCCCTTGCACTTCATTGCTCCATCTTCGACTCCGAACACGTTTTTCCACAAAAGTACAAACCGGATCGAAGTGGTCTTCGAGAAATGAATCTCGATCCCGGTCTCTTCGAAACGATCAACGCATTTGTCCAATATAGATGGTCGGTGATTTAACTATCAATTAACATTCACAAACATCCATTACACAATAAATAATTGCCCACATTATTTATTTCCTCAAAATATCTTTACAAGATATAATTCCATTTCAAAATCCCTTTGAAACACTTTTCAAATCCAATTCTTCTCATGGAATAGATTTCCAAATCTTTACTTCCTCTGAAAACTTCCAAGTACCAATATTTGAAGTTTAAAATAATTTAAATACTTTATTCTTGAAAATACGTTAAAACATTCATATTAAAACTTCTTACATAGTTGATTTAAAATATATATATACTTTTAAAAATATCTCAAATAAAACTGCTCAATAAAATATAAACTATTATCCTTAAAATAAACTTAAGTCATACTAGATTCCAAAATAAAGTTATGAATCCTTATACAATTTCAAATAAAACTTTAATTGATTATCTTTAAAATAGAACCATTTATAAAGTATAAATGTTAATAACATTCTTTTTAAAACATAATACTACTTCCATTAAAATAATTACTTCTATAAATAATTCGATAGACATTCACTTTTAAAATTCTTATCACTTAAATGATTTTCTTGAAACCATTCTTTAATATAACTTCAAAGCTTCTAACTTTGCAAAAATCAACTTAAAAGCGTACTTGGCTTTCAGGGAATTACTCTTCCATTTAGGATAACTCAAAGAATTCCTTTTATCAATCCAACACGATTTACCCAATTAAATTTTACGTTTATCCCATAAATTCCTTTCCATACTTTAAAAATAGCTCCTTCTATTTTTAAACACATCGCTATTTCCTGGAAATCATTTTCAAACATATATTTAAATATATTTAAAATAAAGTTTCTAGAAAACTATTCTTTTTGAAAATAATACTTAAGGAAATATATAGGGGTTTCCTAAGTACTTTAAGTCAAATTTAACCTTCAAAATAAAGTTATTAAATCAAATATTTATATTATAATTTCCTTTTGAATACTTAATATTACTTTACTTTTTAAAAATAATTAAATGCCATAATTACTTAATCAAATATTTGCTTTCACTTAAAAACAATTTAAAATAATATTTCTTACTAAAATGTTCTAAACGTATTTAAACTACAAATTTATAGTTTGAAAGCTTTTTTGAAAACAAAATAAAATTTCCAGGAGAAAGCACACTTCCCATTCTTTAAAAATAAATCTATCTATTATTTTTAACAATTCTCAATTCCCTTTTTAAACCACAAATTCAAACACTTCATATTATCAACCCATCACTTGAATTTATTTCCTTTTAAATTCTTTATTTAAGAATTTTTTTAATTTTCCTTTAAACCCAATTTATTTATATTTAAATTTCCAGGTTGTATTCACCAAATCAGAGCACAACACAATTAAATTTCCAATTTATCTATCACAATAAATAAACAGAGCAAACCATAACAGGATCTAAAACAATTTTATCACAGAATATAAATGTGATATATTACAGAATATAAATAAATTTCTATTTGTGAGGAATCTAGTTGGATCCCTCCAACCTGTTTTCCCTGCGTCCACAGATATTAGCAAAACAATATATATCGATTCAATTTGATAAAAATTATCATATTCAACCAATCAAGCAATCATTTAGATATTGACTATTTAAATTAACCAGCATTCCAGATGTGAGTGAGTTAAACTCACCTTGGGTTTTCGGCGAGCATTCAAATTTAAATTAAATCGAAGGTGTTCGATTTAACCTAAATTCTTACTTGCTCGGAATGAATCCAGAATTGCATCACTACGTAGTACGCGTCTCTGCGATTCCGGCGTTGCCAATTTCGTTGAAATCTGACAACGAATGTTCAAGTTACGAATTATCAAAGTTTGAATAATATTTTAAAACAAACTTTTCCTTTTATTTTAATTTATATTACCCAAACATCATCTAGGCCGCTAGATCTAGAAACTAAAATCAAGGTCGCACGTAACAAAAACCCTCATCTTCCTTATCACGCGCGTTTCCAGTATGAACGAAACCCAAAAATCGCGGTTAGGTTTGAACGCCGCTGTTCCCACGATCGACTAGGAATCGATCAAGCACCACCACTTCGAACCCCATCGCCGACTCGACCTCCACCACGAACGCGCGCGAGCTCGGCCCTAAACTCTACTCAGAAAACATGAGCGAACGGCTGTGTTCTTCAACCAGATTCAGGCTTCAAACGGCGGCATCGGCAAAGATCTATCGTTGGATCTATAGTACTCGACGAGTACTACGATTCTCCAGTTGGAAAAATTGCGAATTAATGCATGGATTTCAAGAGAAAAGAGGAAGAAGATGAGTGACTTTCGGCCATGAACATGAGAGTGGCGGCTGAAGAAAGTTTCTAGGGTTTCGGCCTCTTAATTAAATATATATAAACGTTGAGTTGTATTATTTTAATATTAAATCCACTTAAAAGCAACTTTTTCACACGATCTCCAAATAACGCGTGCCGACAGGCATTTCTAAGGTTTTACCTACGTTCCAAACACAACGGAACGTGTTTCGGAAGCTAATTCGATCTTATACGCGAGTTACGGAAATAGATGTTCAATTTTAAATTAAATCGATTAAAGTATTTTTTATCCGTTTTAAGCTGTCAGGGTCAAACGACAACTCCGATTGCTACGAAAATTGAAATCCGATAATAACTAACTATTACGGATCCAATGAAACTTGTTTCGTCGAATTCCGAGACTGTGTCCCTGAAGGCTATTTTAACTCGCCGATAAATTCGATCGATTTTTCAAAATCGTCGAAATCATTTAAATTTCACTTTTAAATTTTATTTACTCTACTATAACTCGTATAAAATTTATATTCACATTAGAGATCATTCTGATTCATTTCGAGCCAAAATCTAATTATTGGCATTATTATATTATTAAATCCCATTATTAAATTAATATAAAATTCCAAACTCCATTTATCAACTTCTAATTTCACCTAACAGTCCAGCATTACTATTTAAATCAAAATAAACTTAAATAAATTTTTAGAAACTATTTTTATATTTATTTACACCCAGATTCACTCATTATCCCAATTCTAATATTAAGCTATTTATTATTCAAATTTCAATTTCATTCCCGTATTTGAAATTTAACTAATTCTATTAACTTAACCCAAATCTTTTTTATTTCAAAATCAAATTACAATCCATATTCGACATTTAAAATGAATTAAATGTTCAAATTTGGCGACCCAAAATTCCGGGTCGTTAGATTCCTCCCCCCTTATAAAAATTTCGTCCTCGAAATTTGCTAAGGTAGAAGAATGTTCCAAACCCAATAGCAAAACTTAGTGAAAATCTCAAATTCACTTTGCCCAAATTCCTTTAGTTTCAAATCGAAACCACTAGTTTCAATTCCTATTCCAAATTTGTTTTGTTTAATTTTAATTTGAAATCAATTTGTCGTTAACGAAACATTTTCAAAAATTTCAAAAATTTTCTAACTCCCAAAATTTCCAGAAAATTTTGGCAGAGTCTCCCCTGTACAGAGGAGCTTTAGCAATATCACAATAGATATAAATATATATACATAGACCCACACGGTCGAAAAAACCAAAAACAGTTCATATTTCCTATTTTTATTGCGTAGGCGTACCTTTATTAGCATTTTTAAAGCAAGCGGCTAAATAATATCGCATTTATGCGCTCCAACTCTATCAGTTGCCTCACATACATGTACTTACTCAAACAAACACATCGGTTTCCAATAATATGAGAATTTAATAACATTCTATTCATTAAACTAAACCAAACACATCTATTTCATAGTTTAACCAAGCAAACTTCATAATTTAACAATGTTAACCATATTTTATTAGCACTTCAAAGATTTCAATCACCATTTAATTTCTCGACAAATCCAACTTCATTTTATTTCACTTGAATTATTTACATTCAAGTTTACTATTCTCAATCCATATTCACATCAATATGATTAACATGTGCTTCACTAACATCAGTCTATTTCAATTCAATTCCAAATTGATTCACAATCAAATCCTTATTTTCAATTTGAAGCATTTGCATTCCTTTTATGATCCATTTTCATTCATATGCAAAAGTCACTTAATAAAATTTCAATCCATTTCCGGTTGACTCAAAAACCCATTTCTTTTGCTTCTTTAAACCAACTCAAGTCCGAATACAGCAAAACGACCAATTCTTATGCAAATTTTCATGTCATTCAAGCAAATAACCATCACTTAAGCTTATAACCATTAAAATTCCAGTTTAAATTTATATTAATTTTATTCCATTCGAGATTATTCACAACCCAAATATTCTTATTTCCTTGCAATTTCAAATCAAATCCTTATTCTCACTTCAAATTTATCATCCAACTTAAGTTTAAATTAATATCATATCATTCTATATTATTTACAACTCATATATTCTTATTTTATCACAATAATTAATTAAAATTCTTTCCCTTGCATTTAAATTTTATTATCTAAACAAACTCATTCAAGACCACATTATAAAGCTCGATCACAATTATTTTTCAATTTGCTTAAGTTGTTTCAATCACACAACATTTCCATTTCTTCTTATATCAATTTTATTTTATTTTCATTTGATTCTCATCCAACCAAATTCCAATTCATTTACAAATTTGTATTCAATTTGTTTATTTATTCAATCCATTTTAAATTTATTTATTGACAAATGAGACCACTTTAAATTATTTCACTCATTTGAATTTATTTACAATTCAAACCCTCACTATTATAATCTAATTCCATTATTCATTCACACTCTCAGCTTTTTATTGCCAAAACTAATTCCATACCAGGACTGGGTTATTATTTTCTTTTCAAAACTTTCTTAACAAACCACCGAAATTTCATCCATGCCAATACAAATTCCCTTAATTTAGTTTACACTAAATTCATCTTCAAGCTTCTCTTTATTTAATTTAGCTTACGCTAAATTCATTCTCAACAATTCCTTTGGATTTAGTTGAGTTAAATTTTTATTCACGCAATATCATTCTTACTTCTCTAAATTAAATTTCCTTTCAATTTAATTCTTTTCCAATTCTAATTCAAGTTCAACCCAATTTATTTAGCCATCTTGAATTTATGCCATTTCCTTTACTATCTTAAATAAGAATCTAATTACATTCATTTTTATTCATAACACAACTAAATCTTGATTTTAATTAAATCCAAATTCAACTCAATTCCATTTAGTCGAAGTTAAGTCCAATTCAATCCAATTTTAATTCTCCATATATAAGTTCAAAATTTATTTACTGACTTAAGTTCATTCGCATCCTTTATATCTCACTTTACTTTATCTTACCTTACATTTCATTTGAGATTAAGTTTAAATTCACCATACCATTCAATTTTTTCCATTTTTGATTATAATTCCATTTTACTTGGGTTTCTGATTTTCTATTCTTAAGTTCACCAACTTATTTACTTAAATGCTTATATTGCTCATTTCAATCCATTTGCATCTTATAATCACAATTCCAAATTTATATATAGGTATCACTGAATTCTTAAGGATACAAATTTTCTTTCACTTTAATCCTTTGCAAATTTTAAATCCACAATTTCATATTATAAGTATAATACTTACTAGCTTATGAGTACAATTTATTACACAATGTCCCACAATTACAAAATCATTTTACACTTTGATTTTATCCAAATCAATTTAATTCTAAGTCCAATTTATTTAACTTATCCAAGTTAAATTCAAATTTTCTATTCACTTCAATATATTTTTTTCACTTCCACTTACTCAAGTTAAATTTTAATTCCAAGATTAAAATTTTCATTTCCTTCTTATTAATATCAACTTCACTTAATAAGTTCAATAGTTGATTCATTTTAACTTTACACATTATTTAAATAGAATTTTCCAGAATTCAATTTACCCGGTTTTATTCCAAAACCATTTTGAAATAATAATCAACTCATGCCTACTTGGTACATTAAATCAAATCTCCGGATTCCAAATAACTTGTTTATATCAAAAAAAATTCCCTCCTTTTGAAATTTCCAAAACAACTGGTATACCCAACAAGTCCAAACAATATCATAACCAACCACTTTGGTAGCCATCCATCACTCAAGAAACTCAAAAATGAATTCTAATGATGTGGCCATCATCATCAGAATTATTTTCCAACGACTGAAGTGAGTTCAGTGCTTTCTTACTTTCACAAATTCATTTCAAAACAGTTTCCATTCAAAAATACTTCCCAAAATAATATTCCATCATTGCCTTCAATTCTTTGGACAACATTCCCAAACATTTTCAAGATTTTAAATTTCCAAATTTTGTTTTCAATACATTTAGAATCCTTTTCAAAATCCTCGGGATTTAAACTCTGGTTTAATTCAAATTTAGTATTCTTCTTTTTGTATAATTTATTCTCATAGAATTTTGTTTGATTATAACCTTTTCAAATTTTAGATTAAATTTTAGATTCTTATTTGATTAAGATATCCACATCCAAACAATCAAATATATATAGTAATTTCAGAAAAAATATTCTTTTTATATCAAAATATAATTTTGGGATAAAATTATTTCATTTACCCACTTTAAAACAATATTATGGCGGTTTATCTTGTTTAAGAGTTTAGAAATCCCTATAGATACGGTTGTACTTCCCGTACCGACCAGAAGTCATAAACACTCAACCGATAAGTCAACACAATATAAAAACAATTTTTATATTCACTAATAAGTACGCTCTCATATCTATTAATACACTCAACTCATTATAGAGAACTATTGACTCAGTTTAATAAGTAATTTCCCCACCAAAGCCTAAGTTGTCGCCAACCTAAGCTTTGATACCAAGTGTAACAGCCCGCAAATCCGTACCCCTTGAATCAACTCTATTCTACATCAATTAACTCAAGTGGAACAGAAATACGAACCATTAGGGTTAAAGAAGAAGAGGTGGAAGGAACAAGGAACTAAACAATATCAGAATCTCACAGTCGCAGCGGAATAAAATATAATATATAATATCAGCTCTTTACACAAAATGAAAACTATATATGTTTTATACAATATATCATCAGAGTATCTCAAACAAACAACATTTACCAGTCAGACAATTCCAAACAATCACAGCAGCGGATATATATACAAATACGGATAATACGTCTCGGACTCCAGCTCCTCTCCTGCTCCAAAGCATCCTGTCCTGAACATATAATACTCGGTCTAACCCGAGCATTATAATGGAATAACACCCGAGTTAGTCTACAATACCTGCTGATAATAATGCATCCAAATTGATTATTAAAGTTTCAAAAATCCTTTGAAAACAAAAGCATCTCGTAAGACCACGCCACACATAAACATGTCGGGTTTTTATCTTACGACAGCTAAAACAATTTTTATAGAAATCCTCTGATATTATAATAGGGTCTATATACAAATACTTATAAAATAGCCGAAATTGTTACATTATTAAAATCCAGCTACTAGCCACAGAGTGGGTAATGCAAACAAAACTCGTAAAAGGCTCGTAGGGAGAATTGATTCCAACTAATGACTAAACAATGGGGTACCACCTGTTACAATACCTGGTCTAGATCAGTGTACCGAGGACCATGCCCACTCCCCTGCAACACAAGGCCCGGACTACCCCTTACTGGATAGTTCCGAGTAAGATCACCCCGCGGTTGGGATCAGCAACCGCACCACTAAGTCAAAATAAAAGGGACATCTAGGCAGGAATGACCTTACCCGGAAATGAGTGCTGCCCACCAAGCCTTGCTGCATATCCCCTGATTTTTAGTCATTCTCAGTTGATGGGGCTTGAGGCAAAGCGTCACCTTTTAGAACGTTTCACTTAGAACGCCCATCGCTCACCTGACGATGTTCTGAAAGCATTCGTCCATACAAGTCCGTCTCGGGTTCGAACGGAACCAAAGCCACTACTCCTACTACATCCCTTTTGGATATATCTTCAGGATTAGTAGCGACTAGCCCTTGCACTTCACTGCTCCATCTTCGACTCCGAACACGTTTTTCCACGAAACGTACAAACCAGATCGAAGTGGTTTTCGAGAAATAAATCTCGATCCCGGTCTCTTCGAAACGATCAACGCATTTGCCCAATATTGATAGTCGGTGAGTTAACTATCAATTAACATTCACAAACATCCATCACACAATAAATAATTGCCCACATTATTTATTTCCTCAAAAATCTTTACAAGATATAATTCCATTTCAAAATCCCTTTGAAACATTCAAATCCAATTTTTCTCATGGAATAGATTCCCAAATCTTTACTTCCTCTAAAAACTTCCAAGTACCAATATTTAAGGTTTAAAATAATTTAAATACTTTATTCTTGAAAATACGTTAAAACATTCATATTAAAACTTCTTACATACCTGATTTAAAATTTATAGATATATATACTTTTAAAAATATCTCAAATAAAACTGCTCAATAAAATATAAACTATTATCCTTAAAATAAACTTAAGTCATACTAGATTTAAAAATAAAGTTATGAATCCCTATACAATTTCAAATGAAACTTTAATTGATTATCTTTAAAATAGAACCATTTATAAAGTATAAATGTTGGTAACATTCTTTTTAAAACATAATACTACTACCATTAAAATAATTACTTCTATAAATAATTTGATAGATGTTCACTTTTAAAATTCTTACCACTTAAATAATTTTCTTGGGACCATTCTTTAATATAACTTTAAAGCTTCTAACTTTTCAAAAATCAACTTAAAAGTATACATGGCTTTCAGGGAATTACTCTTCCATTTAGGATAACCCAAAGAATTCCTTTTATCAATCCAACACGATTTACCCAATTAAATTTTACGTTTATGCCCATAAATTCCTTTCCTACTTTAAAAATAGCTCCTTTTTTTTAAACACATCGCTATTTCCTGGAAATCAATTTCAAACATATGTTTAAATACATTTAAAATAAAGTTTCTAGAAAATTATTCTTTTTGAGAATAATACTTAAGGAAATATATAGTGGTTCCTAAGTACTTTAAGTCAAATTTAACCTTTAAAATAAAGTTATTAAATCAAATATTTATATTATAATTTCCTTTTGAAAATTTAATATTACTTTACTTTTTAAAAATAATTAAATACCATAATTACTTAATCAAATATTTGCTTTCACTTAAAAATAATTTAAAATAATATTTCTTACTAAAATGTTCTAAACTTATTTAAACTGCAAATTTATAATTTGAAAGCTTTCTCGAAAACAAAATAAAATTTCCAGGAGAAAGCACACTTCCCATTCTTTAGAAATAAATCTAGCTATTATTTTTAATAATTCTCAATTCCCTTTTTAAACCACAAATTCATACACTTCATATTATCAACCTATCACTTGAATTTAATTCCTTTTAAGTTCTTTATTTAAGAATTTCTTTAATTTTCCTTTAAACCCAATTTATTTATATTTAAATTTCCAGGTTGTATTCACTAAATCAGAGCACAACACAATTAAATTTCCAATTTATCTATCACAGTAAATAAACAGAGCATACCATAACAGGATCTAAAACAATTTTATCACAGAATATAAATGTGATATATTACAGAATATAAATAATTCTCTATTTGTGAGGAATCTAGTTGGATCCCTCCAACCTGTTTTTCCTGCATCCACAGATAATAACACAACAATATATACCAATTCAATTTGATAAAAGTTATCATATTCAACCAGTCAAGCAATCATTCAGATATTGACTATTTAAATTAACCAGTATTCCAGATGTAAGTGAGTTAAACTCACCTTGGGTTTTCGGCGAGCGTTTAAATTTAAATTAAATCGAAGGGTGTTCGATTTAACCTATATTCTTACTTGCTCGAAATGAATCCAGAATTGCACCACTGTGTAGTACGCGTCTCTGCGATTCCGGTGTCGCCAATTTCGTTGAAATTTGACAACGAATGTTCAAGTTACGAATTATTAAAGTTTGAATAATATTTTAAAACAAACTTTTCCTTTTATTTTAATTTATATTACCCAAACATCGTCCAGGACTTTAGATCTAGAAACCAAAATCAAGGCCGCACGTAACAAAAACCCTCATCTTCCTTATCACACGCGCTTCCAGTATGAACGAAACCCAAAAATCGTGGTTAGGGTTGAACGCCGCTCTTCCCACGATCGACTAGGAATCGATCAAGCACCACCACTTCGAACCCCATCGCCGACTCGACCTCCACCACAAATGCGTGTGAGCTCGGCCCTCAACTCCACTCAGAAAACGCGAGCGAACGACTACGTTCTTCGACCAGATTCAAGTCTCAAACGGCGACATCGGCAAAGATCTACCGTTGGATCTATAGTACTCATCGAGTACTATAGATTCTCCAGTTGGAAGAATTGCGAATTAATGCGTGGATTTCAAGAGAAAAGAGGAAGAATATGAGCGACTTTCGGCCTTGAACATGAGAGTGGCGGCTGAAGAAATTTTCTAGGGTTTCGGCCTCTTAATTAAATATATATAAACATTTAGTTATATTATTTTAATATTAAATCCGCTTAAAAGCAATTTTTTCACACGATCTCCAAACAATGCGTGCCGACAGACGTTTCTAAGGTTTTACCTACGTTCCGAACACAACGGAATGTGTTTCGAAAGCTAATTTGATCATATATGCGAGTTACGGAAATAAACGTTCAATTTTAAATTAAATCGATTAAAGTATTTTCTATGCGTTTTAAGCTGCCAGGGTCAAACGACAACTCCGATCGCTACGAAAACTGAAATCCGATAATAACTAACTATTACGGATCCAATGGAACTGGTTTCGTCATTTTTGAGACTGTGTCCCGGAAGGCTATTTTAACTCGTCGATAAATTCGATCGATTTTCAAAATCATCGAAATTTCACTTTTAAAATTTTATTTACTCTACTATAACTCGTATAAAATTTATATTCACATTAGAGATCATTCTGATTCATTTCGAGCGAAAATCTAATTATTGGCATTATTATATTATTAAATCCCATTATTAAATTAATATAAAATTCCAAACTCCATTTATCAACTTCTAATTTCACCCAACAATCCAACATTACTATTTAAATCAAAACAGACTTAGATAAAGTTTTAGAAACTATTTTTATATTTATTTACACCCAGATTCACTCATTATCCATATTCTAATATTAAGCTATTTATTATTCAAATTTCAATTTCATTCCCGTATTTGAAATTTAACTAATTCTGTTAACTTAACCAAAATCTTTTTATTTCAAAATCAAATTATGATTCATATTCGACATTTAAAATGAATTAAATGTTCAAATTTGGCGAGCCAAAATTCCGGGTCGTTACAGTGAAACACCCCAAACTCTTTAGTATATCCAAAAGGACACACTAAAAGAGGTGATGTGTTGTAGGTAGAACTAAAAACTTACAGAGACAAAGATTCACAAGACAAAATAGATAAAAACAGTGAAAACTATTGAAGTCAAACTTCATAAATACTTTATAAACCAAATAAGTCACAAAATACTAAATACATAGGATGTCTCGAAATGCCAAAACTTGTCTTATGAAATCAAAACATATGTCTTATAAAAATTAGAGTACAAACTATCCCTAAAAGAGTGCCAGTACAACAAAAGAACTTAAAATTGAAAATGAAGAAAAGGAATACACGAGAAAATCTCCACCAAAAAGTCTCTAAGAGTCCACAATCTATTGAACCTGCCCTTGCTGGCCTATAGGGGGAAAATGGGAAAATAAAGGAGTGGGTCGGACTAAAAGTCTTGTGAACGATAGTAATTACTAGTATTTTTAAGCAAAGAAAAGATAATAGACTTTGCAACAGTTCTAGTTATAAAATGAAACTAAGGAAATAGAAGGAAAGGTAAAACTAGAAATAAATGCGATTTAACTACTAGATTAATTCACTTGGATAACTTTGATTATTTACACTTTTCCTTGATTAATGCTTTGATTTGGCTGAATTCCCAATCCTACTTTAATTAGGCTGAAGTCCTAATTTACCCTATTAATCGACCTTCTACTACGTGTCTACTGAAGTTTAGACACTAATGCCTGCGAAAGGCACCTATTAAGCGCATGGAACTCATAAAGATTACTGAAAACCAACTGAAAGTCATGCTTGTGACAAACATTATGCTCATGTTACCTGTTGCTACACCTATTGAACCTCTTACCTACCATTGATCCAGCATAAGCGTGCCATCATCTCACTTCAGGCTATAGTGAGACACTGTGCCTATAGAAATAGTAAAATGTTCTTGATATGGGTCCGTCATCCAAATAATATCTAGTCGCGCCCCTTGTCCAAATACTCGTGAATTGAACTTCTATTTATTGACCATTTATTTACACTTCTATAGCATAAGCGTGCCCTCATCTCATTTCAGGCTAATGTGAGACAACGTGTCCATAGAAATAATAGGGAATGCTGTTGGTACACGTCCTTCTTTTATCTTTTCTTATTAACTTAGTGTAAATTATTTAAATAATCCTCTACTGTTATCATTGCTATCTTTGCTTGTTAATTTATTCTAAGTCTCAAGACAAGCCTTTTCCTATTTTGTTATTATTATAACCTACATTATAATTGTTCTTATTAATTTAACCCAAGGTTTAAGGATAAAAATAAGCTTCTTTCTCTTTATACTCTTCTTAATCATAATTATACATCATAATTAGGCTTAAACTCAGTCCAAGTCCAATTTATTACAGCCTTCACATTTTACATCTTATTTTCTGTAATTTTAATGTTCTTGTTATTTAATCCATTTTCATGTTTCGATCTATTATATTCCATTCGCGTAAAAAGAAAAATATAGAAAGAAACTGACCATTATAGAAGAAAATCCCAACGTAAAAAAATTTAAATAAAATGTAAATGATAGTAAATAATTATAAATACTGTAAATAGCTGTAAATAAATGGAAAATCTATAATTAACAGCAACTAATTGCAAATAATTGAAAAGAATAACTAAAAGGAAAGAGACTGAAAAATAAATCTAAAACTGAAAATAAACTGGCAAAAAGGTTATTCCAAAATCATAGAGAAACTACAGCTATTGGAAACTCTATTATTTTGAATTACTTAAAAATTTAAAATAATTATTAATCACTCACATGCGGTCCTTATCTCTTCCCTTATTCTTCCCGGATCCACTTGAGGGTATTAAAATATTTTAACTTAAAACGATTTTCTCCTTGAAAAATTGTTCCTTTTAGGGACCTGCCTGAGAAGGTGAACCCAAATGGAGAAAATCTTGAATGATAAAAATAGCTAGGCCTAGGGTCATATTTAAGTGGCTCTTGTGGATCTCAGCAGTTGGATTTAGAGATTAAATCTGGTGCAACCATATCATAGGCTTGATTGGAACCGCTGGATGGAAGAACGGATGCACCGGATGAGAGAAAAGATGCAAAATGACGTGTTCGGTGCGCACTCGAACGAAGAATTCAATTCTTCGTTTAAAGTCAGAGGTGGGTCGACCATACTGTCGACTGTCCCCCTTGCTAGGTCAACATGGCCGTGGTTAGGTTGACCTTAGTGTCGACCTAGCCATATTTATATATTATTTTTCTGATTTCTTGTTTAATTTATATCTCTCTCGTTGTAGCTAGGATTTTGACCATCTATATATGAAAATTGATCGGAAAATCGCCATGGACACAGTGGTGCAACTCCTGTGGTCCAATTCTGATAATTTCACAAAGTCATTATATTATTTAATTAATTCGTTATTTAATTATTAAAGCTTAAATTTTGGGTTGTTACATTCCCCCCTCCTTAAGGGATTTCGTTCCCGAAATCTCAAAGGGTAAAAGAATGAACTACATGTTTTTATCCAAGTTCTACAACTAACTACTCAACCATCATTCATTACATCCATTGTCCTTAAGTCTTTTTAATGTAATTCATGATACTTATGAAATTAGTGTAGTGTCAATGTCCCTAATAATGCAAAAGATTAGGCAGTCCACTGATTCAGTCGACCTCCTTTTATGCAATCATGTCAGTGCCATGTATCCAAACGAATGCAATTCTCTAATTGATAGTTCTATATGTGTACGACAATCATCATCCAAATGCAAAAATCTTGTGATAATCATCCATTTATAGAAACCATGAAAAATAAAATAAAAATGCAAATGCACACACATCCATATGCATATGCTCCGGTGTCCTAGTTAGGCCAATCCCTAAAGGTAATAGTGCCTCGTATAAGTATATGCGTCCATTAGCATCCACTAGCAAACACTTGCAACCATTAGCATCCATCGTACATAACATGTTCTAACGACATGTTTACATTAAATCCCACCATCCATAGGTTAAATCCTAAGTTCTACCCTCCTAAAGAATAATAAAGGAAAGAATCTATTCAAAACTGAAGATGGATATATGAAATTCTGAAATGTACTATCGAAAAGATGAGAATAGGAAGTACGAATCTTATCTTCAGCCGTGTCTGCAACATCATCTCCCCACTTCACCTTTACTAATAGAACCTCTTTACTCCTAAGTTGCTTAGTGTCTCGTCCAATGGTCTTCGTAGGAATATGACGAACCGATGCTTCCCTTTCCACTTCCACTTCCTCCAACTGACTAGGCTCCTCAACCTCCGTCGAGTCATGTAAGCACTTTCTCAAGTATGAAACATAGAAAATGTTGTGCACTCCTTTGAGCCTCTCTGGAAGCTTCACTCGATATGCCCTTTTTCTTACTCTCTCTACCACTGGGAATGGTCCTACAAATCTGGGGGCTAACTTTCCACTCGATCCAAACCTTACCACCTTCCTTAGCGGGGATACCTTCATAAAAACGAAGTCTCCAACGCCAAGCTCAATGTCTTTCCTTCGCTTTTCCGCATAAGAATTCTACCTTTCTTGGCCTGTCTTCATCCTCTTTTGAATCAAATCCACTTTCTCCAAGGTTTCCCTAACCATGTCAGGACCAAGTTGCTACTTCTCCGTACACTATACCCAACATGAGGGTGATTTGCAAGGTCTCCCATATAGAGCTTCAAATGGTGCTATCCCAATGCTAGCTTGGAAATTGTTATTATATGCGAACTCCACCAAAGGAAGATGCTCCTCCCAAGTTCCTCCAAAGATTAGAATGCACATCCGCAACAAATCCTCGAGCATTATATTAGCTCTCTCTGTTTGGCCATCCATATGGGTGATAGGCCATACTCAATCTAAAGCTATGTCCCTAAAGCCTCTTGCAAGCATCTCAAAAACTCGCTTGTAAAAATAAAGTCCATGTCGCTCACTATGCTAGAGGGAATTCCATGAAGTCGGACTGTCTCATGAACATATAAGGATGCAAAATAAGATATTATCCTCTTACTCTTAACTGGAATGAAGTAGGCACTCTTAGTCAAACGATCTACAATCACCCAAATGATAGTATTCCCCTTCCTAGATCAGGGTAAACCACCTATGAAGTTCGTTAAAACATTGTCCCACTTCCATTTGGATATATCCAATGGCTGAAGTAATCATCCGGGCTTCTATTGCTCCGCCATAAGCCTTTGGCCTATAAGACACTTGGCTACAAACTTTGCCGCATCCTTCTTTATGCCACTCTAATAGAGCATCCTCTTCATGTCCCTATAGATCTTATCACCTCCCAGATGAATAATCATACAAGAATGATGTGATTCCTCTAGAATCGCTCTCAACAAAACACTAGCGCAGGGAACATAAAGCCTTTCATTTCTCCTAAGCCACCCTTTGACATCAATGGAATAACATTAAAGATGTCTAGAGACCTCTCCTTGGCTAATCATATCCATAAGCTCTGAATCCTCTCACTTCCTAGAGCCAATCTGATCTATAAGGGTAGGCCTCACCTCAAGCTCTACTGATAATCCAGAGGTAATGTCCATAGAGGGCTTAAATCAGAAATGAAAATAAACTCTAGGCTCCTCCACTCTACGAACAAAGGATTAATGGTTATTTTCTTTCTACTCAATGCAACCGCAACCACATTTCCTATGCCAGTGGTATAAGCTATCTCAACTCATACGACACCAAAAATTCCATCCATCTCTACCGCCTCAAGTTCAAATCCTTCTGCGAGAATAGGTACTTCAATGACTTATGGTCGATGAAAGGCTTGAACCTCTCTTCAATCAATTAATGCCTCCAAGACTTGAGTGCAAAAACTATAGCAGCCAACTCCAAATCATGGGTAGGGTATTTATTCTCATGCGTCCTCAACTACCTATCCTTCTTGCATCAATACCGCTCCTTGACCCATCCTACATGCATCAGTGTATACTGTAAAAGGCTTAGCTCCATCGGGTACAACTAGCACTGGTGCACTAGTAAGAACTCTCTTAAGCTCCATAAAGGAATCTTCACAATCCATGTCCCAAATGAATGATTTGTTCTACTAATTGAGGCGAGTAAGTGATGCTGAAATCTTTAAAAAAACTCTAATGAACTTCCTATAATAGCTAGCCAATCCTAAGAAGCTTCTAACTTTGGAAACATTCTTGGGGGCCTTCCGATCTTCCACTATCATCACATTAGCGAGGTCAATAGCCAAACCCTTTCTTGAAACTACATGCCCTAAGAAACATATCATATCGCCAAAAGTCACATTTCGAAAAAAATTCCTCAACCGATGACTATGAAGTGTGCGAAGAACCTCCTCTAAATGAACAAAATGCTCCTCCATACTCTTGGAAAACACCAAAATGTCATCCACGAAAACCACAACGAACTTATGTAGAACATCTCTAAAAACACGGCTCATCAAATCTACAAAGTAGGCTGGAGCGTTGATTAGCCCAAAAGGCATGACTAAACACTCAAAGAATCCGTCCGTTGTCCTAAATGTGGTCTTATCAATGCCATCACCAGCGATCCTAAGCTGATGAAATCCAGTGGCTAAATCAAGTTGAGAGAATACTAAAGAGCTAGCCAACTGGTCAAAAAGATCATCTATCTAGGAAGTGGATAACAGTTCTTCTTCGTGAGCTAATTTAATTCTGTATAGTCTATGCAAAGTCAAAGGGAACCATCTACCTCAGTAGCGAAGACGACTAGAGCTCCCCACTCCAATATGCTCCTTCTTATGAAACCTTTCTCCAAAAGCTCATGAATTTGCTTGCTCATTTCCTTCCTCTCCCCAGTTGCCATATGTCTCATGGGTAATGCTAACGGCTTAGCATTATCAGTTAAATAAATCTTGAAGTCAATCTCTCTCTCGCTGGGGTGGGGGGGGGGTAGTCCTCTAACCTCCTCAAAGAAGTTTGGAAAATCTCCGACGATAAGAGCTGAATATAACTTTGCTGATGATGGATTGAGGGTATAGTGGATGCTCAACATAACTGACCCTTACGGGCCACAAGAAACCCGAGAGTCCTGCTGCTACATGTTTCTAGTCTAATGACTCTCCTCTCGCAGTCTAATATAGCTCCATATGTTGATAGCCAATCCATCCCCAAAATCATCCCATATCCCGAGAATCTCAATACATAGACGTCGCAATCAAATTCTACGCCTAGGATAAAAAATTTCAAGCCCCTACAAACCATAGACAAGTGTGCCGATCCTCCTATGGGGTTTGAAACAACAATGGGGTCTACAATTAAAGAGATGTCTTAGTGCAAACAATCTACCATTGAAATCGAGATGAAAGAATGTGATGCTCCAAAATTGAAAAGAGTCGAATGGAAAAATCAGAAATAGAAATCAAACCTTCCATGGTGGCTTTCCAACCTCTCTCTGGAACGCTGCTAGACGGTGTTGCATCTTATGCCCGAATCTGCATTACTAGTGCGCTTACTCCCTGCCCCGTCTTCGAGGGACAATTCCTACTCATGTGACTGGGTTTCCACAATTATTGCACTTTCCCTTTATTTCTCCTTCCTGCGATCCTTGGAGATATGTCCAACAATCCCACAACAATGGCACTTCACTCCTTTCTTGATTTGCTTCTGAGGGCCATCTCCTTTCTTCTTATCTTTATTGTTCTTCCACCATTTCTTCTTAGGACCTTCCGACTTAGCAACTTCTTTAGACTCCCCCTCCTTAGCTGCATCAGACATAAGCGCCATCTCCACCGGTGACTCATAGGTAGCTCCCATCTATACGTGAGTTAACAACAACAACCCTTTAAGGGGCTGATTTAATCACTTCACGAACTTCATAACCTTTTTTGTGGTGTATTCACCAACACCATTTCAAACCGTGACAACTCATTAGATTGGTTGGTATACTCCTTCACAGACAAACTTCCTTGCTTCAAGCTAATAAACTGCTCCAAGTGGACACTTCCTTCTGCTTGAGATAAAAACTTTCTATCAATTTGCTCCCGGAACCCAATCCAATTGATATCTCGTCCTTCTAACTCAATAACCTCCCACCAATAAGAAGCCTCCTCTTTCAGCTACCAAGATGCTAGCTGAACCCGCTTCTGATCCTCCAATCCCAATAGCCCGAAATCCCCTCTATGTTCCTTAACCAAGCCCGGGCCTCCACAAAAGTCTCCATACCAGAAAAATTATTTCCTCCCAAATTCGCAAAATCCTTACACAGCATAGAGAAATTGGCTGCTGCAGGTGGGCTGATGGGATTCCACCTGCTGGTGCGGGAATAGGCGCTTGCCTGTGCACCTCTAGAGTCGTGGCTTGTAGATACCTACGAAATCAGCCTGGGACTGGAATAACCTCTGGAAGACTAGAGGCATCTGCCATTCCATGCAAAGAAAAGGGAATTTAGGAAAGGGTCGAAGGGGGATTGAAGTGGACTTTTGAGGGGTTTTTTGTAAAAACTCTTCTATACTTGAAAACTATTTCTAAGAGTTTCTATTTGAAAAATACTTTTAAAACAAGTTATTTTGAAAAATACTTTGCTTTAGAACCAATTTTTAGGAATTTTGTAACCGTAGAGTCTCATACCAAATGAAACGCCCCACATCCCTTAGTGTACCCAAAAGGACACATTAGATGATGTGGATCGTTGTAGGTATAGCTGAAAACTTGCAGAGATTAAGATTCACAAGACAAAATAGTGGAAAATATTGAAACCAAACTTCATAAATACATTATAAACCAAACAAGTCACAAAATACTAAATATATAGGATGTCTTAAAATTCCAAAACATGTCTTATGAAATCGAAACCTTGGCCTCATAAAAATCAGAGTACAAACTATCGCTCAAAGAGTGCCAATACAACAAAAGAACTTAAAACTGAAAATGAAGAAAAGGAATACATGAGAAAATCTCCGCCAAAGAAGTCTCTAAGAGTCCACAATCTATTATCCTTGCCCTTGCTGGCCTATGGAGGGAAAAAAGGGAAAATAGATGAGTGGGTCAGATTAAAAGTCTAGTGAATGATAGTAATTACTAGTATTTTAAGCAAAGTAAAGATAATAGACTTTGCAACGGTTCTAATTATAAAAAGAAACAAAGGAAACAGAAGGAAAGGTAAAACTAGAAATAAATACGATTTAACTACTAGATTAATTCAATTGGATAACTTCAATTGTTTGCACTTGTCCTTGATAGCTGCTTGATTGGGCTAAATTCCTAATCATACTTTGATTAGGCTAAAGTCCTAATTCTACCCTTTCGATCGGTCTTCTACTATGTGTCTACTGAAGTTTAGACAACAGTGCCTATGAGAGGCACGTACTAAGCACATGGTACTCGTAACAATTACTGCGCCTAAATTGGAAGCCGCATGCGTGACCACCACTATGCTCATGTTACCTTTTGCTTCACCTATTGAACCTCTTACCTACCACTGCTCCAGCATAAGTGTGCCCTCATCCTACTTCAGGCTATTGTGAGACACCATGTCCATAAAAATAGCAAAATGCTGTTGATATGGGTCCGTCCTCCAAATAATATCTAATTGCACCCCTTTTCCAAATCCCCATAATTTGAACTTCTATTTACTGACCATTTATTTACCACTTCTACAGCATAAGTGTGTCATCATCTCACTTCAGGCTAACGTAAGACACCGTGCCCATAGAAATAATAGGGAATGTTGTTGGTACAAGTCCTACTTTTATCTTTGCTTATTAACTTAGTATAAATTATTTAAATAAGCCTCTACTGTTATCCTTGTTATCTTTGCTTATTAATTTATTCTAAATCTCAAGATAAGCCTTTTCTTATTATGTTCTTTTTAAAACCTATGTTATAATTGTACTAATTAACTTAACCCAAGGTCTAAGTCTAAAAATAAGCTACTTTCTCTTTTTACTCTTCTTAATCGTAATTATACATCATAATTAGGCTTAACTTCAGTCCAAGTCCAATTTATTACAGTCTTCACATTTATTTCTTATTGTCTGTAATTTTAGTGTTCCTATTATTTAATCCATATTCATGTTTTAATCCATTCTATTCCATTCACGTAAAAAGGAAAAAAATAGAAAGAAACTGACCATTACAGAAGAAAATCCCAAAGTAGAAAAGATGTAAATAATTATAAATACTGTAAATAACTGTAAATAAATGGAAAAGCTATAACTAACAGTAACTAACTACAAGTAATAGAAAAGAACAACTGAAAGGAAATAGACTGAAAAATAAATCTAAAACTGAAAATAAACTGGTAAAAAGATTATTCCAAAATCGTAGAAAAACTACAACTATGAGGAACCCTAATATTTAAAATTACTTAAAAATCTAAAAGAATTACTAATCACCCATATGTCGTCCTTAGCTCTTCCCTTGGCCTTCTCGGATCCACTTGAGGGTATTAAAATATTTTAATTTAAAACGATTTCCTCCTTGGAAAATGATTCCTTTTAGAGTCCTGCTTGAGAAGGTGAATCCAAACAGGTAAAATCTTGAATGAGAAAAATAGCTAGGCCTAGGGTCTTATTTTCAGTGGCGCTTGTGGATCTCAGACCGTTGGATTTGGAGATTAAATCTAGAGCAACCACGTTATAGGAACCATCGGATGGAAGCACGGACGCACCAGATGAGAGAAATGAGGAAAAATAACGTGTTCAATGCGCATTGGAATGAAGAATTTAATTCTTCGTTCAAAATCAGTGGCAGTTCGACCATAGTGTCGACCGTCCCCATTGCTAGGTCGACCTGCATGTCGACATAGGAAGTGGTTAGGTCAACCTAGGTGTCGACCTAGCCTTATATATATACGTAATTTTTTGTTTAATTCATATCTCTCTCATCCTAGCTCAGATTTTGACAATCTTTATATGAAAATTGATCGTAACATCGCCACGAACATAATGGTGCAACTCCCGTGGTCCAAATCTGATAATTTCATAAAGTTATTTTCTTATTTAATTAATTTGTTAATTAATTATTATAGCTTAAACTTTAGGTTGTTGCGGTTTTCTTTTCAATTAGTTCGAAAGGATTGGAGAATGTTTTCGAAAGGTTTGAGAAATGATTTCAAAAGGTTTGATATTGGTTTTTCAAAAAGGGGATTTCAAGGTATAGAGAGAGGTTCTTTCAAATGGTTAATTGTTTTCATCAACTAAATTTTGAGTAAAGTGTGTGTGTATATATATATATATGACATGGTGTTATGACTTTGAGTAAAGTATAAAGATTAATAATATTCCTTGTTTAAGTTTGATTTAAAGGTTTTAAATCAGATAGAAAATGTTTTTAAGGAAAATTATGGGAGGGAATCCTTAAATGAAAATGGTTTACATGTTAGAATACCGGATGTGACTAGTATAGGGTCGTGCCCTATACACTAGCTAATAGCCCTAGCTAATTGTTTGTCCAAAATTCCAGCATGTAGGGATTTGTAACAGGTAGATTAAAATTATGATTACACATCGAAAGGAATATATGTTTATATATAAATAGGTTATTGGTGAGCCTGAAAAACCAGTAGGATCAGGAGGACCTGGGAGATGATTAAGTTAGGGACAGACTGTCCAGAAGTGAAGTATTTAACAAATAGTTAAGGGCATACCGTCTAGATAGAAATTGTTTAATGTATAGTTAAGGATAGATAATCCAAAAGAAGAATATCTAACAGGTGTCATATTAATTTTGATTGTATTGTCTGGTATGCCTGAGTTAGCTAAAGGTTAAAAGTTATCCAAACAAAACTTGTGTGTTTGAACAGGTAGTTAATTATTACCTGATATTTATGTGTGTTTTACGTAATTGCTTTATAGTATTTAACTATTGTGGATGTAGAAGCACAATATATGGTTTTATGAAAGGTTTTGCAAATATATGTTTCAAAAGGGTGTTAGTGAGGGGAAGCTTGTACCGCTGAACGGCGTGGTCTCACTTAACATAATTATTACAGGATGTATAATATTATTTACGCCAAGCTTTAAGGGTGACTCGAAGTTAATGTTTTCCCCTTAAACTTTTGGGTTCTTAAAAATCAATTTGAGTTGGTTGAGGGATTAAAGTCATTTTTAGGTTCTACTAGGATGACGAATAAGCTACCATAGAAATGCACGAGGAAAATAGATAGCTATTTAGGAGTTGCAGTTCATGTTATGTTTTGTTGGATTTTCTGCTATGTTGTTTTGTATTAAGTCTATTATGACCATATGACTCAGATCAACCAAGGGGGTATCTTCATATACCGCTCTGGGCGTATTTTATAATAATTATATTTGATCTGTGCCTTGGTATGGTTTGGGATTATGTGTTGTGAATGTGCAACAATTGGTTTTAAAATGTAATGAAGTAAAAGTTGTTTTTAGAAATATGTGTTTTGTTTCATATTCAAATGCTTCTGATATTATTGATACCATTAACATTGTTGTATTTAGTCGTCGGAAGCTAATACAATAGATGACTACAGCATCTGTAGCGCTTTGTTTTGGGCCTCTAGATAGGGGATCTTACAACAAATATCTAAGTCATTTTACTTAGTGTTAACTAACCTTCAAATTTTTCTTGAAAACCTTTTAAAATTAACTTAACTTTTCAAATCATCTAAAACAAGGAAGACATACTATTTGCGTCACTCAAATCTCTTTGCTATGATATATGCTTTACTCAAAATATTGTTGATGAAAACAATTGAAACTTTGTTTAAACCTTTAAACAATCTCTTTCGAAACCATTTGAAGTACCTCTTTCGACCCAAATAAAATACTTTACTTGATAACCTTAGGCCGAAAAGCCAAAATATACCTTTCAAAACCAATTACCATATCCCTTTCGAAAACACTGAAAACATCTCTTTCGAAAGCTTTATAAAACCTTAGACATCCTCCTTTAAAACACTCTAAACATGCCTTTCGAAACCATTGGAAACCTTCCATCCAAACCCTTTCGAAAACATTAGGGAGACACTCCTTAGAAATCTTTAACTTAAAACTTTCGAAAGTGTTAATTTCTTTACATAAATTAAACTTTTCGAAAGCTTTTTGTTTTAAGTAAAACATGTGGAACAACCTTTCGATACCATATAAAACTATTCCTTTCAAAACCATTTGGGTTTAACTTTCAATAGCACAAAGGGTCGTAAAACAACTAAGTCGAAAGCACTCTTTCGAAAGCAATTTCCTAAGTAAATAAGTGGATTGTGATGAAACAATCCCTTTGAAAGCATTGGAGAAGCGGCTTAGGTTTTAAAACAAAGAAAACCTTTCAAAAGCATTACTTCGAAAGGTAGGATGTGGCAGTAAGGGGTTTCAACCCCTTCGAAAGCTTCTTTATAAAACAAAAGGCGCTACCTCTTTCAAAACCATTCTTTAAAGCCATTTGACCAAGTCGAAAGCTATTTAAGTCTAAAGCATTCCTTTCGAAAGCAAAGCAGGCGTATTTCCTTTTAAAAGAAAAGTAAGGCTTCAACCCCTTCGGAACTCCTTGTTTTGACCCAATAACTTTTTCCTTTGTTCAATTCACTACATACCAAGTCTTCAATATCATGCACAATGGTTTCGATGAAGATGGAGGTGGAAATATCTAGTTGAAAGGTTGGTGCCGAAAGCGGCGAAACAGTGGAAATAAAGTAAAAGTGATTTTTATCTTCTAAAAGTAATTACATTTAACTAACCTGCCTTGTTTGTCAACATATGATTGGTTGCTAATTTCTTTTCCAAATTGTTTTCTAAAAATGCTGCAAAATTTCAGAAGTAAATTATTTAAGATGTTTACAAAATTCCACTTCTCCATTTATATATATATATACATATATCATTTAAATCCCATACCTTATATAATTTTATATACTTATTAAAATAATTTGGAAAATTCTACGAAATTCCCATAAATCATTTTAATATGTTTTCTAACATTTATAAATTTTTGATCTAAAAACAATATAAGTTAGCCATGATTAATTTTAAACCCTGTTAACCCATTTTCTTCACTAGAAATTTAATAATAAATAAACATTAATTCAGAAAATTATGAAACTTGATACACTTCTCTAAAATATCATTTTTGACCATATATCAAAATCGTGAGGCATTTTGATGTCATTTGATAAGTTTTTCATCAAAACTTGTTAATTTATCAGCAAACATGTATACATACATATATATATATATATAACATTCAAAACATGGCAATATACTGGCAAAAACATTCGGATCTGAGTAAAAGCCAAAACATTAGAAATATGAGATGTAACAATTACTCACCTTTTGCTTTGTTAAGGAGTTGAGTTTTGATCTTGAATAAGTTTGATTAAGCTTCTTCTTTTGATTTTTAGCTTCTTTTCTTCTTGATTCCCTTAATGGTGGATGGCCTCTCTAGGTTTAGATTTTAATTTGTGAACGTGTAAAATGAAATGGTACGAAGGCTTAGGGTATATGAATATGATTCATTCCTATTTTACCCTAATTTACTTTCCCCTTCCTATTTCATTTTAGTTCCATTTACTTCATTAGTTTGACTGGGCACAACTATCCTTTAAGTTATACAAATCTCAGTCCCTTAACTAACTTATATTATTTCATTTAATTTAACTAATTAAATGTCCTAAACAATATTACTCAAAATTATGGTTATTACAGTGACGTTCACACCCTTAGCCTGATACCCTCATTTCACTTGGTAGATGACTAACTGAGAGTCGATGTAAAATATGGAGAGCTTTGGTTCCAAGTTCCTTTATAATCTTCAGCCCCTCTAGTAATGCTCATACTCTACCTCGTTATTGGTAGCAAGGAATTCTAACCTTAGATCATAACAGATTGACCGTTCTTTGGGAGTTTCAAGCACAACTCCCTCTCCTGAGCAGGATTTGTTTGATGCACCATCGACAAATAATTTCCATTGTGATGCTGCAACCATTATGTCCTCCTCATCGTCATTCTAAATTGTGAATTGATGATGAAGTTTGCCAATGTCTATCCATTAATCACTCTCTAGGGATGATAAGTCGCATCGTACTAGCTTACCTCGATATTCCACTTCAAAAGCCATCTCGAGGTCTTGGGTCGGTAAAGCACCTGCTTGGGTTGATCCATCAACACCTTGATGGGGTGAGCTTGGAAATACAGCCGCAGCTTCGTTGATGCTATCAGTAAGCAATACACAAACTTTTCTAATCTTCAGGTAGTTTCGTTCTGCTCCAATCAACTGTTTGCTGATGTGGTAGATGGGTTGTTTAATCCAAGCCTCCTTACGCACAAGTGTTGCACTAAGTCCCTGGGCTGACACTGCCAAGTAGATGAATAGATCTTCCTCATCTGTTGGTTTAGATAGCACTGGCGGTGTCTCCATTTTTTGAGGTAATTCCTCAAATGTTGTCTAGCAATCTTCATACCATTTGAAGTTCTTCTTACCCTTCTTCAATGCATTGAAGAATGGTATAAAATTATCCATCACTTTGGATATGACACGTCTTAATGCTACAACCTTCCCATTCAAGATTCGCAACTCATTTTTTATCGATGGGGCTCTAACATTCCGCAATGCAGAGATCTGTATTGGATTGGCCTAAATGCCCCAAGCATGTACTACGAATTCGATAATTTTTTCCAAAAAAATACTTAACGGGCACTTCATGGGGTCCAATTTCATCCCATACTTTCGAAGGATTACATACATCTATAAGAGATTATACAACTAGTTTTCAAATACTCATGATTTCACAAGTATGTCCTCCGCATATACCACCATTGTATGTCTGATCTGATTCTTAAAAACTCCATTTACTAATCTCTAATAAGTAGCACCAGCATTATTTAAGCCAAACGGCATTACATGATAACAATATTGTCCTAAGTTAGTAATGAAGCTGGTATTCTCTTGATCGGGCTCATGTATCATAATCTGATTGTATCATCCATAAACTAGAGCAGCTCATGTCCTACGGTTCTGTCAATGAGCTGGTCGATTCTAGTAGTGGAAAGCTATCCTTTGAGCAAGCTTTTTTTAGTCTGGGTAGTTGATGCAAACCCACCGCTTCCCATTCGATTTCTTCACTAGTATAAGATTTGACACCCATTCAGGATATGTTGTGTTAGGTATAAAACTACTGGTCAACAGCTAATCCATTTCCTCCATCAATGTAGTGGATTGCTTCGGACCTAGACTACTCCTCTTCTACCTTACTGGGGTGAATTTGGAGTCGATATTAAGTGTGTGACACACTATCTCGGATGATATTCCACACATCTCGGGATGCGTGCAAGCGAACACATCCAGATTGGCACGAAGAAATTTTATCAATTCATTTTGCATCTTGACTTCAAGATGTGAGCCCATCTTCTAGACCTAAGTTGGGTCACCAGTGTCGACAGGGACAGCAACCATAAACACTGTTGATGCTTCCCGTTCATTCCCTGCACTCTTTTCCCTTAAGGTCTATAGTCTTGTCAAAGTGACTATGGTCCCCATGCTAGGGGATGTTCTATAATTGCAATGCTCACGAATGTGGAGAACCTTCCCCACATTCTCATGCATTTGGCATCGTGCAATTCAACTACGTAGCATTCTTTTGCTGGGCTTTGGTCTTCTCTTACCACTCCAGCACCATTTTCCATTAGGAACTTCATTGTAAAGCACCATAGAACCAAAAGCTATTCGAAAATCAGCAAGGTTCAATCGGCCCAAAAAAGGATTATAAGCTGAGAATTCATCAATTATCACGAAGGTCAAAAAAGAACTACCCCTCGTTCTCCTTCTCCAAGTTCTACATGTAAGCCAATCATCCTGGCTAGTTGTTTGGGTTCGTCTGTAAATCCTTGAATCTTCGTCCTACAAGCGGTCGCATCCTTCATGCTGATCTTCATCTGATTGAAAGTTTGTCAGAAAAGGATGTTAACCGAACTTCCACTATCAATCAACACTCTACATATAACTACCGACCCATTTCCAACCTTTACCGCCATTGGGTCGAGAGTTAACGCCTCCATACCTTCAGTACCTAGTTTTAGAATATGATTTCAATAGTTATCAACTTTTGTTGTTTGGCTAAGCTTCATCTTCAATGGCATAACAAGTTTCCTTAGAAACATGCTTTAAAAAATGGCATATCATTCCATCTTGCCCCAACCCTCAGGTGAGGTCCTCCAGTGATGGTAATTATGATGAGTCTCCGAACAATCCGATAAGGCCCTTCACCCTAGGTATGGACCGATTTCCTTGATTGCTCGGAACTTGGTGTCCAGCAACTTGGTCAGAATTTTGCGACTTCTACACATACTATTGAAGCCTATTGTTCCCTATTAGTTCCTCGGTTAAATCCTTTAGATTCCGACATTCATTTGAGCTATGCCCGCGAGTCTCATTAAAGCTACAAAACTTCACTTATTTCTTTTGTTATTCAGACACTTCCCGATTCGGCGGTTTGTTGTGTCGCTTAGTTCCTTGAGTGGAAAAGTAAACGTTTTCAAGCTATCATTCAATAGTGAATAATCCAAGGGTCTAAGATCCCTTAGACGTTTCCCATCGCACCTACCAGAGTTTTGATTCCTCTTCTTCTAATTTGAACTTTTTTATGTGTTTCCTGCCATAGCTCTAGAACTGTTTCTATCCTTATTAACCGCGACATTGCTCTAAACCATTTTCTTTGGTTGTCCGTCAATAGTTTTGCCTTCGACTATAATAGCCTCTTCCAATCTTAGAAACTGGGTTTCTTTATGGTGTAATTCCTTAATGGTAGTGGTTGTTTCGCTTAATCCATCTACCAATTCGTATATGGGTGAATGGCTCAGACCAAGGCCCGAAAAATTATATCCTCCTTTTTATTGCTTACCTCACTAATTGCGATGTTGAACTGGTTCATGAAAAAATTTACCGACTCATCAGGTCTTTGGAAAAAGCCATATATGGACATTATGTCTTTTGATCGTGCAGTATGGAGTCTAAACTACATTAGGAACATTTTTGCTAATTCATCGAAAATGGAGATAGATCTTGCTGTAATTCTAGTGAACCATATGGAAGCAATTCCTTTCAAGAAGATAGGGAAATATCTAAAGCGAACAGCATCTATCGCCCTAGCTCCATCCATATGCCACTCATATTTTTACAAATGTTGTTTAGGGTCTATCGTTCCATTATACGAAGGCATAGTTAGCATAATTAACTTCTTAGGATGTTCTTCTTTTAGAATGTTTAAGTGAATGGAGTTCGGCTAGGTGCAAAACCCCGATCTTCATCCCTTCTACCCCTACTTTTCTCCAATAACCGTTTTACCATGTTAGCGATGTACTCCTCGCTGGCACGGTGGTTAACAGGTCGGTTATTAGGGGTTATGCTGAGTGTTTGACTCCGTAAATGGTCTTGGTTTGCCAGTCGATGCTTAGGTTCTCCATTCTTCAAGAGAGCCGGTGGGGTCCCATTGGTGCATGGTTGGTCTTACGGGGCAGTTTCAACTTCGTTTTTGGCATTTTTCCCATTTACATCAGAGTTCAGTTCCAATCCATCACCACCAAGTTGCATGTCATCTCCAGAGATAGAAACAATAATTGCGTTGTTCACAGGCATTTTTCAATAGGAGGAGAACTTTCGTTTATTTCTATTATAATTCCTACAGCTCCTCTAATAATCACCTTCTGCTTTGGTTTATAGTTCCTCCTATTCATGCCCGAAACAGAGGAATTCTATTACTTTATGGCAGTTGCAGCTTCTTGTCTAGCTTTTAGAACACTTTTGGCTGCAGCGCTAGCAAAGAATCAGTCATTTCCATAAGATACTTTTGGCTATCAGTCAATTTCTAGTTAGTTTTGTTAACAATATGGTTAAGCTCCCCTTTAGTCACTACATCCTATTGAGTGGAAGAACCTGGTGCTAGATTTCTAGTATTAACCTCTTTTCGATAATTGTTAGTATTGTTCACTTCAGTTTGTTGGGGTTTGCTTCATCCCCACCAACTATTGGTTCTAAATATCTCCCAAAATCATATTTTTGTTTTCTTAATGCCACTGATCTCCAATAACAAGCCTACAAATCTTCAAAGCAAAATCCCTGGATCTAACAGTTGGATCTCTACTAATCCAAAATTGCAACCGAGATCTAAGCCTGGATTCATATTCTCTCAGTGAAAGAAACAAAATATTAATGCCCGAAATGGATCGGTGCTCAAGAATAGGTTGTAGGGAACATATGAGACCTAGATCTAGTAGGTAATGATATTGGTAAAGAGAAATAAACAGCAATAAGAAAAAGAGATGTAGGATTTTATAGCGGTTCAACAATCTTTAGCTGCGTCCAGTTTATAGCGTTGTTGCTTAAAGATTTGATTTCAAAGGGTTCGAGAGAGAATAAGTCACGAGTACAGGGGTTAGACTGATTCTAAGTCTTGGAATTACCTAAAGTAGCTTCCTTCTTGGCTATTGTATAGAGGAAGGAGTTAAAGAAGAGATAGGCTTCCGTGTAGTGGTGGCAGAAACCGAATCATGTTTTAATTGCTCTATAGATTTGTATTTATTTGGGTGGCAATCATATTATGCCAGAAGTAGAGTTGGCATAGAGTCCAAATGAAGGCCCGAAGGTGTATGCGAAGTCACACGTGCTACCGAGTTGACATGACATGTTGGTACCGACCTCTCATGTCGGTGCCATATGTGTAGTTAATTCTGATTGCCTAGAGCTCTTTTATGTTCCCAGTCCTACTTTTCTTTGAGGTGTCCCATGTTGTTTCTATAGGTGGTTGGCTGATATTTGTGGTAGTTCCTTCATCACTTAGTTTATTCTATTGTTCTAGCTGCTAATTCTTCAAATCAAGTAATCGGCTATTCGAAACCCTTGGAAATCTCTTAAGCAAGCATAGAAGAGGTAAAGTAATCGGCTGTTCGAAACCATTGGAAATCTATTAAGCAAGCATAGAAGAGGTAGTGAATGACTTCTACAAAGTTTAAATGGAAAACGCAGAGCCAAGAGAAGTCACCATCAACATGAGAGGTTGGTACTGACCTATACCGTTGACTCCACTTTGATAGAAACTTTCTTAAGTTATTCTTTTGCCTTATCTTAATGTGCCTCCAAGATTTCAAGTTGTTCCATCTTCGTCTCGAAGTTCTTGTTTGCACCAAAAATGGGCAAACACCCTTCGGAAGTTTTTGAAGAGATAGTAAATAAAGAACTTGAATTGGAAATAGGGACTATCTAACAAAAACTCCAAGTCACAGAAAAATAAATTGCGCAGAAGACAAGGATTTAGAGTGGTTCGGCTATGCGCCTACGTCCACTATGAAGTTTTTTCACTTTATTTCTTAATACTTGAAGATTACAAGTGCTTTTCAGCAAATTACAGCGGGAAATGGACTTAAATTCCAAATTGACAGCAATTGAGACAGCATGGAGTGATCCTGGCAGCGTTTAGACTTGTTCTTCTTCCCCAAATTCTCCGACCCCTTTTCTGAATGACCAGGGGGCTCTATTTATAGGTGTGGAAGGCCAAAATCCCGCCTAAATCATGGAGAGACTGCTTGGCACGTGACGGGGGGCCCACAGGCCCGCGTCCTTGAAGTGCGTGCCCAGTTTGGGATCGATTCGAAGTTAACTTCGAATCGATCAAAAAATTGTCCAATTGCGATGAAACTTGGCGTGGACGTTCTTCATCATGTAGACAAACTTCTGTAAAAATTTCATGGGATTTGGATCAGTAAATTGGGAGTTATGATCGGTTCGAAATTGGGTGTTCGGCATGCTGTTTGGTTCGAATCGATGGAATCGATTCGTTCGAATCGATGCATGGCCGAAGCGAATACTTCGAATCGATTGGGGCGCGCCTGTCTTCGAGCCGATCCATGTTCGTGCTAGCTTAGCTGCTTTGTTGGATTCGAAGGTCGTCTTCGAATCGATGGAGTGGATTCGAAGTTGTCGAAGTCGATGTAGTCGAAGGTGAGTGATGGAGTCGAAGACGATGGATGGATTCGAAGGTGAGCGATGGAGTCGAGGTTGTGATGGGTTCGAAGCTATTAATGGATTCGAAGCTGCGGTGGATTCGAAGCATAGGAAGGACTCGAATTTGTGATGGATTCGAAGTGGGGAGTTACTTAGATGGATTCGAATGTCGCCTCTTCCTATGGGTTCGAATATGATGGGTTCGAAATAGATGGCTTCGAACACGATGGTTTCGAACACGATGGGTTCGAATATGATGGGTTCGTACATGATGGGTTCGAACCGAGCAATGTGCACCTTCTTAACTTGAATCCATCATAACTTGAGCATATGACCTCGGATTGACTTGAAATTTGAAACGCGGACTTCTATGATCTTTCTGGTCACGTCCTATCAATTGTAGCTCAATCTGGACTCGGACAAAATTCATCGATATCCATAGTGAAGAGAAGTGCAACCAATCTCTGAGACGAACTGTCCTTTGTTTTTGGCCAATCTTTTGGTATCACGGCTTTGCCAAAAAGCGGGATAACAGTTCTAACATCTATTGATACAGCTTGGTTAAAAAACCAATCAATATATAAAATTTCTTACTTACCTATAAATCAATAAATACCAATTAGTTTTCTATGCTTAAGGGTGCTCAACGACTATATATATTATGTACACTATTTATATTATAATTGAGAGAGAGCGTTATTAATTTATATTCATAAATTAAATTAATTTTATAAAGCATTATTTACTATTTAAGGGAGAGAGTACAATGTTTATAACTCATGATATTACGTATCTTTTATTTAAATCCAATGTACACTCCCTTAATTCTAATGGGTTTTTGTTATTTTTAACATCTCGTTTTTTTATGCATATAATATATGTACAAACATTTGATTATGATAACATTTATAATTTATTATGTTATATGTGTATATATATTCATATGTATTCTTTTATTAATCATGTAATTTAATTAATGTATAAATTAATATTTATGTTTACTTATTTATTTTTAAAATAGATTTAAATTTGCATTACGTAGTTATTTAATTGACATCAATTTTAAATCAATTTAATAGTATTACAATATGATATTTGAACTAACAAAAGACTCAAAAATACTTTTGAATCTGCCATAAGGGCATACCCTAGAAACAAATTGTCATCCCACCTTTTGGCAAGGTTGCATATCATCAACTTGGCCAGAAACGGATGGTTACTAGCCTTGAGAAACAGTTGTATATGAAACTATAGATGATAGTCGAGTAGATCCGGACCGGGACCCAAGCGAGGTGCAATCAATACGGATTGACAGACATAGCCCTATGAAGAAACATTCCAAATTTAAGTCAATCGAAGTTCATATGATTGAGTTACAGACAAAGCAAGGATTTATATGGATCAATCACAAACGATCCATAAAAGAACTCAAATCAGTGAAGATCGAGTGATATATCAAAATCCACAAGGCCAATTCACTTGAAACTTTCAAGGCATCGATATATTAAAGAGTGGAGCCCACAAAGATAATCGCAGGTCAAAACTTTAAGTTTCAAGAAATGTCGATTGTCTTATGCCAATCGTTCCTAACGACCGGTGTAATTCAGCAAGCAACCCAGATGCAACCAAGGTTGACCAATATCTCACAATCTACAACTCAGAATGACTTTATATTTTAGGAGCATGGCATAGAGCCGTGTTGGACCACCCACAAAATATGGCATAGCAATCAGAGGCAAAAATAATGATTGCATGGAAATTAAAGGCTAAAATAATGATCGGTATAATTTGTACCAATCATTCTAGAACATCGATCCAAGGCCACCGATCGTCATGGTTGGCCCCTATGGACCTGGAGAGCATCATGTCGAAATCTTAACGAAATATCTCATTGTCTCACCCTATAAATACAAACCTATTGGTTCATTTTCAAGATCTTTACACTGCTTGTTACTCTAGACTCCGTTAAATCAAGCACTAGCTTTATTCAACTGTTGTAATCGGATTCACAAGAGGGCAATAAAGGATAAGCTTCAAAGTGGACTTAGGCATACAACGCCGAACCACTATAAACATCTGTGTCTTTGACTTCTACTTATTCTATATTGCTTACTTATTCATTTACTCAGATTAATTTTTTATTTTCTTCGTTTACTTCTCTATGAAAACTATTCTTGAGTGTTTGTAACCATTTTTGGTGTACACATAGATCATTTCGACGACTCAAGTAAAGGCTAGGAGATCGGATGGTTTTCCACTCTGGTCCTTAATTAGAGTAACCTTCTCTTCAATTTAAGCACTTTTTTCCTAGACCCCCATCTACTTTAATTTTTCCTAAAGTAGTTCAACATATGTTGATTGATTATCCACACAAACACGATGTGGGCTCTGATGCCATCGTTGGATCAGGTGCACTAATAGTGGGATAAAAAGATTGAATTTCGAAAACTTCACATTTTTCTAAATTACACAAGGTCTTATTTTGTATTTGTGTAAATGTTATTTTATTAAACTAAATCAAATTTTGTGTCTAATTAATAAAAGAGTTTTGATGATATTTTAATCTATTTGATTTAATTAGAAAATTTATTTATTTTTAATATTTATAATAATATCTATAAATAATTTAATTTGAAATCAATTTATTAAATTATTTTAATTTAATATTTTATTATATCCATATTCATAATATGAACATTACAAGTATAAATAAATAAACTATCCTAGGGGCTCATGAGGAAAATTGACTGTGTCCTACAGTTAATAAGATGTCACGTGTGCCAAAAAAGTTGTCAACTTAATGTTAGCATGTAAAATTATATCTATACTAATAACATAATATTTTTCAGCCACGTGAAATGATAAAAATGATATTATACAAATTATATATACATATAATTTAAAATGTGTATATATATAATATTATTATAAAATAATTTATTTTATTGTAAAATAATAGTAATAAAATCATCTAACATATATCAAATATTATATATACATAATTATTATATTTATTTTGGTTTTAATTTTAAATTGATTTTAAAATTCAAATTTGAAATATTTGATTTATTTAAATATGAATTATTTTTCAATTGTTGTAGCTGTCAACAATATTATGTATATGTATAATGACCAAAGTTTAAAAGGTTTGAAAAATTCAAAATTATGATTTTCAAAATAGTCTAACAATGCAATATAATAATATATGCAAATACTGTATATTTTACTATAATCGAAAAAAAAGTTTAAAAATGAAAATATTTATAGAAAACCCTGACAACATAATTTTAAAATTAATTTTGTTTTAAATATTTTATAACTATTTTAATGCGCACATATTTTTAAGTTTTCAAAAAATAAAATTTGATAATTATGTATATATGGGAAAATCTATTATGACACAAAATTTAGACATAATTGGTGAAACAATGGACCTCTACTGTTTGATTGCACCCTAATTTCCACATCCTATTTAAGGACAAAATGATCCGATGATCCAGAATCTTTATACCATCAATGGTGCTTAATTTTATGCCTAAATAGTCGGCCCATATATATATATATATATATATATATATATAAAATAAAGTGGGTATAAATTTGTTAAGGTATTTCAGCCAGAAGGATCAGCTTGTACAATATAGGTGTATTACAAAGCGCAACCTCTTTAAGGCAATATGCCAAATACCGCCCAAATAAGTTACATACAAAAAATGAATCAGGCCAATCAAATTTACATAATTAACTAATACAATCGATCTAAACTTTGCTTTTATTTAAAAACATTCCTTTTTCAATTTAGGGCTCCAGATTTGAAATGAAATCATGGCAGTAGAGAAGGTGATCGGGTTCCATCACTTCTATAAGCTCGTCCTAATCCATTAGCTTTTGACAAACCTTCTTAATTATCGTTTCCTCATAATTCACTATATCTCGACCATGCTATACATTAAACTATGGGAAATTTTTAGATTCAGGTGAAACCGATCAATACTCACATATCTTGTCAAAGTTTGGTAAAACACTTCTCTTCCTTTTTTATTTTAGCATGATGAATTTGACTAAATTATCGATTTGACTTCATATTTGGAATTTAGTGCCATTGTATTGCCTATAAATTCCGTTGTTCCTCTCTAACTAACAATTTTGAACACATGTAGTAAAAACCGCTCTAGCTAAGTCCATTAGTCAATTATTAGTATGAAAATGATGTGATATGGACTCAATTTGACTTTGAATTTCTATTGTATCAATATAAAATGGCACTGCAAGCCTACTTCTATATCACTGCCAAATAGAAGATGTACATTTAAAGAAAAGGAGTTTAACTGTTTCCTCACTCTAATTGCAACGAAGGCATTTGTTGTCCACTATCATATGTCATCCTCTCAAATTATCTATTGTAGATAACTTGTTAATGCTCTATAAGCATACACTGCCAATTTTGGATTATTAGTTTTGTCCTAAATAATTTTTGCCCAAGGCATAGTGGGAAAAGAAACTCTAATTCTTTTATGTGCTTAATGAAAGTGTCCATCGGTTGTTTCCTTACGATGCAAGAAATCTTGGTCATTTTTGGTATATATGGTTATACTTATAATTTTAATTCACAAGTTCATAGTGTGAGAGATTCTATATATACACTAACTAATATTGTTTATAATTCTACCTATTTTAAGATTATCACCTTCTAAGGTATTCAAAGCTTGGTAACCCAATTTATGTAGTAAAATTCCACTATTTAACTAAGGGTGATACCACAGTTTTGTTGATTTACTATTAACTCAAAAAATGGATCAATACCCAAGATTGAGTGTGAAAGCACCACTCATGTTCTTACAGAGCAATAATATGGAAAATAAGTGTAAAAAACAGAAACAGAGAGAAGACAAGAAGATTTTATAGTGTTTCGGTTGCTAATGAAGCCTACATCCACTTTATAGTTTTTATTATTGACAGTTTGCTATTACAAAGTTGATCGGATTACAGAGTTCATGATAACCCTGGTAAGATCAAGTCCCAAATGCTAGAGTTCAATGGAGAATCACATTGAACTCTTTGGATGACTATTGTAAGGAAGGAAAGGAGTGAAGGAAGCTTTCTATAGAGTTTCATAAATCGGTTTGGAAGATCTCATTTATGTTGCAGATAGGAGAGTATTTATAGACGTTAGGGAGCTATTGGGCCAAGCCTTTTCGCCAACTACTTGTAGATGATCACAGGATGGTACACTGAAGCTTGCCTCACGACCAGACCCAAAACCATGGATCGCTAGTGATCCATAGTGTATGTTCGAATGCGAGCCAACCCATCGCATTTACCATCTAGTTTGTTTCGTATGAGTAGCAGCGAACCTATGGCGATGTACGGATCGTTGGCGATCAGTGGTGTATGGTTCGCTAGCTATCCATACACTTAGCTTTTTCTGTACTTTGGTGTCTGGAGTGCTTTTGTTGTCTTGTGTCGATGTTGTTCATGTAATCTTGTTGCACATTGCTTTGTTTTGATGACGGTTTACTTCCTAGTTGTATTTAGCTGCTGATTGGACTAGACGGATGCTTGTATCCTGATTTAACTAACTCAGAATCTCATCAAACTCAGTCGTTGCTCCTATAATATGGATTGAATCATGAAGCAAGAGACATGACAAACTCCTTAGTTAATACTATGGATTGCTAGCGATCCATATCCTTAGTTTATTTTCTCATTCTTTTTCCCTCTCCTCCTTTGGATTCTTATTCTGGTCCTTTTAGTTGGTTATTGAGCTATCCTGAGTGTTCCGACTTCTCTTGGATCCTGTTGGATTAAAAATCCGGATAACAATTGTCCCCCAGAGTATGTCTTCGCTGAAAAAAAGGCATGCTTTAGAAGTAATTGCTTTTTAGTCTTTGCTTGTTGAATTTCAAGTAGTTGTGTTAGGGTCACACGAATGTGAACTAGGTTATGCTGCTGCTGGCTAAGTTTTGACCTCGACCACCATTGCTTGTCATAATAGATCGAACTTTACTCTATAGCTCCCAACGTGCCTTGAAGTAGTATATAGATGTCGCTGGGGAAATTTGAGACAAAGAGCAAGCAATCCTATGGATCGCTAGCGATCTAATTACTTGGAATATTTTTCGTTCTTATTTTCTGTTCCCATTTAAGACTTCGGGTCGACCTATCCAATTCTTATTTCATTTCCCGAGCTTACAACTTCCTCCAGCGATTTATGCTTCGTTCGGTGACCTGACCTATTTTCCTCAGCGATTTGATCTATCATCCGATCGATCCATAAGTTCATTCAGCCTTCCACCACCGTCGTCCATCATCTTGCCATTGAATTCATAGCCTCGCCATCGCCGCCACTTCGCAATTGTTTCCTGTCCTTTTTTTTTCCACCGTCACCCGAACTCTAGATTAGCTCGTTGACTTGCATAGGCCACCGCCGATCCATTGATTGGTTCGCTAGATTAAGAAGTTCAACCTCTTTGCCTCTTGATTACTGATTCAAGGTAGGTTTACGGATTATGATGTTGATTTACCGATTGGTAAGGGAGTTGTATTTGAGGTGTTAGTCGTGAAAAGTTTAAGTCGATTGCGGCTTAATAGAGGAAGATAGTAAATCGAGTCTTGAGTTTTTCACGGAATGGCATTCACGCCTTGCCCCGATGATTGATATGTTTTGCTAGCTTTGTCCATTGAGCCTGAATTGAATTGTGCTAGGTCCCATTGCTGATACCGCACGAAACATCGTGAATTGGTTTCGTACGTCTGGAGGATTCAGATTGATTTTTCTTTCTTTTGCAGGCACGGTATGCCTGTAGTGGAAGGAACTTTCAGCATCGTTTCGGACAATGGATACGTTATCGAACATTGATCGATAATGGGTAAGTATGGGAGAAGTAATTTCAAAAATAAAGCGAAATGGGGAAGTCCTTTTCCCTCTCAACTACGAGCGTATTATCTACACGTGTAAGGGCATTTGTAGTGTTTAGGACACCGATCCCACCACCGATAGATGACACACCGCACTCATCCGGGTGCACACTTGAAATTCGACGTGTCAGCATGAACCAATATTTCTTTGGAATTTAAGTGTAGTACAGGGAATTCTTATTTAGAGTAGAATTACCTGACTGTTTTGACGCAAGTCCTGTTGTTTAGAATGAAGCACCCACCTTCTGGCCGTAAGTCTAGTGGAGGAAGTCCTGGGATTTCGAAGGCTGAGTCGTCGTCTGTCGCTCCTCCTCCTTCTATTTCATAGGCTGAATATGGCCTGCTAGTTCCAATCAATTTGGTCTTGGATCGAACTCCTCCTAATTTTGGAGTTCTTCTCAATCCACCAAAGAGAGCTTCCATCGTGATTTCTGCTAAAGTCTTGCATAACATCTGACTACAACATGGAATTACGAGGTAGACATGTGCCTCTCAGAGAAAGATGAATTACCTCATATGCTGCCTCTGGGATATACTGCTTATCATCGGTATATGTGCCTGAATGGAGCAGTGCCCTCCTCCAACGATTTTTTACGAGAAACCCTCTCGAACTTGGGAATCGCTCCGTTTTAGATTCATCCTAACATATACGCTATTCTAACTTGCTTTCATGTTCTTTCATGCGGACTCTCAATCGTGCTCCGAGCTTCGACGAGTTAAGATATATTCTCTCATTTAAAAGAAGATACCAGTGTCCATCCTTGGTCATGATTGCGGCCATGAAAAACTGTAAAATTATTTTGCGGCTGCAGAGAAATTTATCTCAATACAAGACCTAATACTTCTTTGTTAGGTGTCCAGAAGGATTTGATCGTATTTGGACAACAGAGGGTACGTTCTTTTTCTCACTTATAGGACTCTAATATGTCGCTACAGAATTACTAACAAGTGAAATGCTTCCTATAATTATCCCGAGGCCAAACAAGGACCTATCTCTCGATGAAACTTTTTGAACCCTAAAGGCTGTTAACGATGAGAAGAGATCGGTTAAATTCTTATTGGCGGATGAGAACCTGCTCATGTATGGGCTGTAGCATCCATGGAGATCTACAGTCATGATTGAGGTCCCATCCCCTTGTCGATCCAGGATACGTACGTCATCCACTTCTTTGGGGCTTGAACTTCTCGTAGTTTAATTATTTGCTCTGGATTTGCTTCAATAACCTTGGCACTTACTATGAATCCTAAGAACTTTTTGGAAGCCAGTACGAAGTGACATTTAAGTGGATTGAATTTCATTCCATACTTCCGGAGTATTTCAAACATTTTAGTGAGATTATCCAGGTGATTGACAACTACTCGCGATTTGACCAACATGTCATCTACGTAAACCTCATGATTTTCACGATCTGGCGCTTGAACCAGGTATTTACGAACCTTCCATAAGTTTCCCTAGCGTTCTTTAAATCAAATGGTATTACCCTATAGCAGTATAGTCCTAAATCGACGATGAAGCTAGTGTTTTCTTGATCAGCTTCGTGCATCAGGATCTGGTCGTACCCTGAGTATGCGTCCATGGACAATAGTAGTTCATGTCCTGTCGTTCTGTCCATAATCCGGTTTATTGTGGGCCAAGGGAAGCTATTTTTTGGCAAGTTTTGTTAAATCCAAGTAGTCAATATAGGTTCGTCACTTCCTATTGGACTTTTTGACTAAGACCAGGTTAGATGCCCATTCAGGATAAGTTGCATCACAGATAAAGCCATTGGCTATTAGCTTGTCCACCTCTTCTCTTAACTCCTTGGACCGTTCAAGACCAAAGTTGCGCCTCTTTTTCTTTACTGGCGTGAACTTGGAGTCAATGTTGAGCATGTGGCATGCGATTTCTGGTGACACCCTATACATATCAAAATGCGTCCATGCAAACACATCCAAGTTGGCAAGAAGAAATTAATTAAGCTCCAATCGCATCGTATTTCCAAGGTGTGATCCAATTTTCAATCCTTTTGTTAGGTCATCCATATCAACTGGGATAGACACCGTAAATTCTGTCGGTGCTGCTCAGTCCTCACCTGAACTCATCTTTCTAGGGTCCAAAACCATGTCGAATCGGCTATGGTTTTTGAGCCAGGGGCGGCTCTGTAGTTTCCATTCAGAAGGTTCACAAATGTGGAAGGTTCTCCCTATATCATTCCCTCTTTCCCTTCTTTTAGATTCTTGTAACTTTGTAATGTAACATTCTTTGGCAACGCGTTGATCTCCTTGACCGCCCTGATTCCGTTGGTAGTTGGGAACTTCATGGTAAGGCACCATTAGGCCAGAGCAACTCTTAAATTAGCTAAGGCGAGTCGTCTAAAGAAGGAATTATACGCAAAAGTTTCTTCCATAATTACGGAGGTTTGAATAAGGGTAACTCTTTGATCGTCCTCTCCCTACTCCACTGGCAATTCAATTGTCCCTACGGATTGTTTGGGTCTGCTGGTAAACCCTTAGATTTTTGTTTGGCATGTAGACATGCTTTTCATGCAGATCTTCATTTAGTCAATGGTACATTTGAAAAGTATATTGACAGAACCCCGCTATCGACCAATATTCATCGGAACACAACAGGTCTGATTCTTACTATCACCACCATTGGATCAAGAATTGGAGCTTTGATCCCTTCGGTATATTAGCTTCTGAATACAATATCATCATTCAAAGTTTTATGTTGCTTCGTTGGGCCACATCTTCTTTTGTGAGACATGATTCCTTCAGAACATGATTTAATGAAATTGCATATCGCTCCATCTCTTCCCAACTTCTCTATGCAGGATGTGGACCTCTAGATATCATTCTAATCATGAGTCTTTGATTAGTTTGCTTTGATCCCTCTTTACTGGTTCCGGCTTGGTTTCTTTGGTTCCTAGGGGCTTAAGGTGTTGCTAGCTGGTCAGGATTCTATGATTTTCTCACGTATCGCTGAAGCTTGTTTTCCTAAATCAGCTCTTCAATCAAGTTCTTTAGGTAGCGGCATTTGTTTGTGTTGTGGCTGTGTGTCCTGTGGAAGCGGCTGAACTTCCCTGAGCACTTTTGTTGTTCAGTTCTTCCTTCTTAGGCGGTTTTTTTATTCCTCGGTCCCTTGTGTTGCGAGATAAATATTTTCTGGAGTTTCACTGAGAGGGGTGTAATCTTTAGGCTTGGAGCCTTTAAGGCATTTATTATTTCCATTTTTCTTATTGGAATTCTAATTCTTCCTTTTTTGATTTCCATCCCATGATTCCTTCAGCGGTTCCAAAAATGTTTGTATTCTGATTCAACGCCACATCACTATGCTCGATGTTCATTGGTTGCATGCAAGTAGACTTCCTTTCTAGCTCCTACGTCTCCTCCAATCTCAAGTATTAGCTTGCTTTGCGATTAAAATCCTTCCTTGTGGTGGGTTGTTGCATTTGGCTCCACTTTTCGAATTCAGTTTCAGGATGAATAGCACACACCAAGGCCATGAAAACCAAGTTCCCCTTTGGATTGCTTACCTCTGTCACTGCAATATTGAACCGGTTCATGAAAGACTTTAGCGATTCGTTTTGTCATTGGAATAACCCAAATAGGGACATCACATCTTTGGGTTGCATGGTATGTAGCCTGAACTGAACGAGGAATCTTATTGCTAATTGGTCAAAAGTGGAGATGGATATCGGTGGAAGAATAGTAAACCACATGGAAGCAATTCCTCCTAGAAAGATGGGAAACATCTATACCAAACAACCTCCGAAGCATTTTCTCCATCCATGTACCAACTATACTTGTATAAATGGGGTTTTGGTTCTTTTATCCCATCATAGGATGAAATAGTTGGCATCGTGAACTTTTTCGGATATCGCTTATTTAGGATCTTATCGGTAAAGTGAGTCTGACTTGGTGTGGATCCCCATTCATCATCTCTTTGATTTCTATTTTCATCCATCAATCGCTTAACCATATCCATGATAAATGCCTCTACTATCCGATATTCTTAGGGACGGCTTTAAGGCATTACACCAAGTGTTTGACTTTGCAAACGGTCTTGGTGATTGGACTTAAGCCTAGTTTCTCCTGCCTTTGGTAGAACCACTCCTTCGGGATCCCATTGGCTTGCGGTTGGCCTGACTGCGGCAGTTCGGACACTTCCAGCATTATTGAATATATTGGCATTTTCTTCCAACTTGTCGTCGTTGAATTGTTCTACGTCTTCTGGGTCAGAGAGATCCATGGTTATATCCTTTCTTACTTCATTTCATTTTATACGCCTAGATAACGTCTATTTTTTACCCTTTCTTACTTTGTTTCAATTTATTCTTACTTCAATATCGATTTTTTGCTTCTCAAATATCCTTCCTCTTTCAAACTTGAACGAATTTGAGGCTCCTAAAACAAAAAATCCTAAAATCTCTAAACGAAAACAAGACCAAGCAACTTCCTCAAATCCTCAAGTTTGCTTAGATGATCAAGTTGAACGATGGATGAATCAAGTGCCTCATTCACTCAATAGATATGAGGATATTCAGAAGAAGAAACTTCACACGGGTCCATTTTATAACTTACTCAAGTTCCTAATGTACAATTTAGATGAAATGTGTGAAAATGCCTGTTTAGAAACTTTGATATCTTTCAATCCTAATAACATCCTAATTGATTAGTTGACTATATTTCTCTTCTACGCTAATTTGGATAGCACAGCGGTTTGGAACACTGAAAATGGGGATAATTGGTTATGGTCTAGTGTTTATGGAAACACAATTAGGCTCACTCCAGGAATCATCGACAGAACTCTCGGATGTTTCGACTCCGGAGAAGATCTATATAGTATTCCTAATATGTGTCTCAAACCAAGAGACAATATAACACATCAAATGTGGGAAGATGAAATGCCAAAATTCGCATCCAAGTATATACGACCTAAGGCGAGATTTCTAACTCGAATGATTATCAACACTATCATTCCTCGTCTTGGTAGTTATGAACAGATAACGGAATCAGAGCACAAGGCCTTGTATGTTATATTCAGCGGAACAAGAGTAAATTGGGCTGAATTTATATTTGACGAGCTCAAACATTTTTAGACTCGATCATGGCCATCAATTATCTACCCCACATATACCATGAGACTTCTACGTGCTCACAACATCCTCTCCTATTTATCCACTTTTGAAGAAATTTCTCCGAAATATGCTTCCACGAAATTTTTCTCACTAATGCACCTACTGGAAAATCCTCTAGAGTTTATATCATTTGAAGAGTGGACGCAAGTTGTCAAGCCAGACAAGCTGGGCCTCCACCTCAACCACACCATGAACCATCACAAGAGGTGGAGCAACATCATGAAACTACTCCTCCTGCACCATTTGATTATATGTGCCATGATGAGATTTTGGAGACTTGAATAGAGATGAACCCAAATGAAAGTATTTGAGATCTCACTCTTCTAAATCAGCATATCTTATCTCGAAATCAAAAAGTTTTGGCTAAGCGTATTGACAGCTTTGAAACATCTTTTGCCACACTCCTACTCACAGTTGAAACATCACTTTCAGCTGTATTATCGGTTTTTAAAGTGGTTCTTCAAAGGGTCTGTGGCCCTACACCACCTTTCGAAGATTAACCAACCCTAGTTCCTTCTTCTCCTTCAAAACATTCCAAACTTTTTGAGGAGAACGAACCTCCAGAACAAGCTTCGACATCTCCTACAAAGCAACCTAGCTCTTCCAAAAAAATGAAGATAAAGGAGATGATCGAGAAAAAGCATCCCCAAAAGACTCATAGATTTTTAGGAGTCCATCTTATGAGCAATTGATAAAAATCTTTGAATGTACTCGATTACAATTATTAATGAAATTTCTCTATTGATGTGTTATTTCTATATATATCTTTGTCTTACAACAATTGGTTGATATTTAATAATTTCTACATTTAAAGAGTTAGATATCCTTTTTGTTAATGCCAAAGGGGGAGAAATAATAAGCACATATTCAGGGGGAGATTTATAAAATTATATATACGTACATTGTATAGTTGTCATCATCAAAAAAGGGGAGATTGTTAGGAAATCAAATCTACGGTTTCGATGACAACAACTATACAATGGAAATCAAATATGCACATATATTTCTATATACAGGTACTTGCTAGAGCAACATCACTAGAAAGAAAAGAACAAGGCTCAAAGAACATTACAAGAGACTACAAGTTGATAGGATCAAAGAAGCAACAAGAAAGATGTAAAAAACAGACATGCACAATTTTCAGACATCCGGATGCACAAGCCAGACATCTGGAAAAGTCCTCTGGAGCAGCAAAACAAATAGGACCAGACGTCCGGTAGATGCACTCAAACGTTTGAAAATCTACAAAGACAAAAAATATACAGCATCAGATGTCTGATACAAATACCAGACGTCTGATTTCGAACTCGAAATTTAAATTTAAATTTCAACTGCCACATTTGAATAGACATCTTCGCTTCTCTTCGTTGCAACTCTTCATGACTATCAGAAGCAACTGTAGAGCACTTGTTGTTGGATGCGACTACTCAAGGAACCTCTCTACAACTTTATATATCATCAAGAATCAAAGAGAACAAGCACCTTACTTGCTTGCGCTCTTTACTTACATACTCTGTTATATTCTTGATCTCTAGCAATCTATACTTGTACTTCACTCTTCCATATATTTAGTTCTTCTCAATCAATACTCTCTAGATATATATTGGAAGCATTTGTACTTATTAGTCAATATCCGTGTTATAGATCACATACTTGACAAGAACAAGTTATTGTAACCAAGCCAATTCCTCCGGGTGAAGTGAGGGTGTTTGATAGTCAAATTCCAAAGGGGAGCTTCGGGACTGGACGTAGGACGGGAGGTCTGAACCAGTATAAAATCTTGGTGTGCTTATTCTATATTTACCTAGATTAATATTATTTTAGTTGCATCATATATTCTGTCACATATACTTGCATATACACTACACTATCCACGCTGTAGACTTACAATTTCTACATCATCTACTCCACATCCCCCTTTTGATCATCGACGCTAACCATTACAAACCATTACTGCCACTCCAATTCACCCACTTCATCTACCAGAAATTGCCAAAACCATCATCTGAAATTGAACAACCATCCATACATTGTTGTCATCCCTACAACAGACTTCACTAGAACACATTGCTACTGACCATCACTTGCCAAAGTTACATACTTCATCTTCACTGTCATAGCCATTCACCCGCTTTTGACACAGTGCAACAGCCATAATACAAATTGCAGTAGCCTCTTCACGAAAAAATAAAGACAATTCTTTGCTCACCACTGACCATTCACTCTCCACTTCACTGTTGTTGCTCATCAAACCCCCCATATCTATCTTCGACCACCTGAACACACAAACGCCCCCACTTCAACGGACCCAAACTCCACAATCTACATCCCAAGCAATGCAGCTTCACCAATCAACCAACTCCTCTTCAACCCCAGCCTCCAATTCAAAATCGCCTCTCTGCAAAATTAAACCACCTTCACCCCAAATCGCCAAAATGGACCTCAAACCATAACCAAACTCCATCAACAGCCAACCCCAACCACGAACTCGAACTCGACTGCAAGCGCATCCGCCTCGACCTTAAAACATCACACTGCCTCAATCCTACTACCTTTGCTACCATGAAGTCCCCACAATCGCTTCTTCATTTTCTACGATTTTAAAAAAAATTAGAAGGAAAGGAGATTCGACTTGAATTTTTTTGAGAAAGGAAATGTTTCTATCTTCGTTGAATTGAGGAAGAATGCATGGGTAACTAATGAATCACTTTATTTTAAGTGGGTCGGGTTTGTTACATCATTTTCTTTTTGTTTTTTATTTGTGTAACTCATTTTATTTTGTTTTGTTTTAAGTCATCCATATATACATATATAAAAAAAAAACAAGTTGGTTCCTGTTTTTTGTTTTCTAGTGTTGTCTTTTATTTCCAAATAAAAAGTTTCTTTTTGTTTTATTAATTTTAAATTAGTTTAGCTTTGTTGAATTAGTTTGTTTCAATTTATTTTTAGTTCCACAATTATTTTAAAAAATAACAAACGCTTGCTCATTTATAATTTTCTTTTTATTTGCCATGCATTGTATATATTTATTGTTTTTATTTGTCTTGCATTATCGTTTGCTTGCATATTAAAAAAATTAAAAACAAAAACAAATTTCATCGTAGTTACATTGTTAATACACATTTAGTTTCTACTTTGTATTTCATCTTTGAGATTTGGTTAATAATAATGATTAGATATTGATAACACTTAATTGTATATTGACAAGTTGTCTTCCTTGAACAATTTAAATTCTTGGTGTCTAGGCTACGGCAGAGTAATTACCATTTATAAATATTACGGTAATTCGTAAATATTATAATGGTTGTTCTTCTGAAGGTACTTAAACCTTCGGTTGCATTGCTATGGTAATTCGTGGTGCACCAATAAATCCTGGCGGTTACCTGGCCGAGAACTATCTTGTTGATTTAAGACAAAGTGTGATTACACAATTTTGTGTTAACTTAGGATAAATCATTTGTAATTAACCTTGCATTCATTAAGTTGCATTAGTTCATGCATATTTAAAAAAAAACAACTTCAAAATCCAAAACAAAAAAAAATTATAAATATTCCTTTTCTTTTCCTTTGAAATTTTTAAACCCTTTTCCTTTGAAATTTCAAAATCTGAAAACAATTCGGAAAATCAAAATCCAAAAAAAATATAAAATCTTTCCAAAAACAAAAAACTTGAAAAATCAAAAACAAAACAAAAATTAATTTTTCATTTTGAAAAATAGATTCTATTTTTAAATATTTTTCCTTTATAAAAAAACCAAAAAACATTCTTGAAAATGTCTGAGTTTCCCTACTTACATGAATTCTACGATAGTTGTAGAAATCAATATAATCCATATAATTTCACACCAATTCGTATGGATATTTTAACGATAGCCATTATTGAAACGATTTAGATTTTGCACCACAAAGTTTTCAAAATAACGAGCAACCCTCAAATCTTGAAAATAGCATTTCATCTTTGCTTGAATTCTCTACACAACAAAATCAAATGATAAATGATTTGTGTAATTCGTATATGTGTAATAACGCGAGTCAAGGATTTCAAAATTTGAATTTAATTCAAAATTCAAATGATTTCGACTATAACCCATCCTAATTCAATTTCGAACTCCAAATGAATTTCAAACTCAAAATGAAAATGGAAACAACTTTTCAAACGAATTTGGCAATGGGAATAATCTTAACCACGTTACGATTAAAATCTTTGTTCTCAACAATTTCAAAATGAAAATCCTCATATTAATAACTACAAATTGGATTATGTTGAGCAAATGAACGAAATTTACGATGACCACACAGATTCGTTGTTTGAAACATATATGAAATGACGTCAAAAAAAATTCCAATATGTGACCAGTTAAGTGATAATCCACCTTTTATCCAGATCGACGATTTACAAATAACAATTTTTGAAATTGAAAATGAGAATCTTAATGAATTTGTTGAAAATTCGATAATTGAGTTGGATTTCAATTCTTTTGAAGGTGTGGAACCAAATTTAAAATTCAACCTTCCTTTTCTCGATTTCAAAATTTTAAATACAACAACTTTGGATTTTGAACTTGAGAAATGTAATAAAGTTGATGATAATCCAACAAAGAAAGATGGATTTAATGAACATAAATTCTTTGAAATTTTCGAAAACGAGTTGTTGAATTCTGAAGGGGAAGATTTTGATCACTGTTTTGATTATGAAATCGATAATTTGGAAGAAGTTGAACTTCAAAAAGAAATTATGTCTACCCCCAAGAATCATTTAAAATAAAAAACTCGTACTATTTTCAATAAAGTGACATTCTTTTTTCCGTGTCAACACTCAACTTTGAAATCTTTTATGATTTGGTTTTCCGAGTTTAAGTTATGTCTCGTATGCTTGACGAGACAAATGAATCGGTCTTTGGAAGACCGTTTCATTTACTTTTTAACGATATATTTTTGATCGCATGTAAATACCATTCATTTTCATATAAATATATGTCATCTTTTTATTTTTGTTTTATTTTTCTCCTTCCACTTGGGTTGACTATGGGGACACAGTCAAAAATCAAGTGTGGGGAAGACTCATCTTCATTTTCGATTTTTCATGATTTATTTTTACTTTTTCTTTCCAAAATTAAAAAAAATCTCAAAAAACAATTTTATTGAAGCATTTTTGATTTATTTTTAAAGAAACACTATAGGATACATATATGGTTTTGGCTTATTAAATTGAAAACTGTGAAAGTTTATTTGTCTTAGCAAAAATAAAAATAAAGTTTGATTACAAATAACGATGGTTTAACTTGTATATAAAAAGATTCATGGTGATAATTATGAAATATATTCTAATTGAAAATCTTTTTTAAAAGAAGTGGTGAATTCAAATAAAAGGATATAACATTTTTTGTCTTCTAAGTTAAGTGGTGCTAATATGATTTTGCAAAACTCTCTCTTTCAAAAAAAATATGAAAAAAAAAGATATAAAAAAATATTTGTATATATATAAATATTTTCTATTAGCACATATAGTCGACAGGTGTTCACACTTGTGCGTATACTCTCCATACTTTGTACTTTTCTCACGTAAGCCCGAAAGAAGATGCATGATCGGTATATTTGGCCTCATTTTATCAGAGCTAGGTGTATGTATACAAAAATTCTTTTATTAATAATGCCTATAGTCGATAAGTGTTCACACTTGTAAGTTCACTCGCCACGCTCTATATTCCCCTCACATCAGTCCGCCAGGCCGTGCATGGGTAATATATCTGGCCTCAGTTTACCTGACTTAGGCATATAAATACTATAAATGTCAATAAAATTTTTAAAATTCAAGAGAGAATAAGCAATTGAAATCCTATCAATATTTTTAACTTATTTGAGTGGACTTTTTATTGAAAAGAAATGAATATACCACTTTGATAAACTTTGATAATCAACTAAGAATCTATTTCATAGTTACACTTTGTTATCAACTGAAACAACGAGTTAAACTATTGTCTATTGTTACGATAACTTGATTTTTATTGGAGATTTTTACGAGTAAATGACTTAAATTTTCAAGATAATGACCAATATTTAACTTATTCGTGTTAACTTAAAAATAATTCCTTCATTTCTAAATATTTTCAAACCCTCGCCTTCATCTCTTTGTAAATAAATCTTGCATTTTGTAAATATTTTCATCTTGCATGTGGATTTTGTGGGTTGTATCCGTTGAAAACCTTCACGAGACAACACTCGTCCTAATGGGGATACCCAAAGGTTTAACGGCTTGTTGCATACATTTAATGCAATCTGCTACCCATGAAAACGGATTTATCTTAGTTTTAGTTTATTCGAGGACGAATAAAAAGATAAGTGTGGGGGTATTTGATGTGCACGTAAATGTGCATATTTTTACCACCATATTTAATCTATTTAAATTAAATAAATGATCATATCGGGTATTTTAACCTGTTTAAACCAAATTTAAATTATTTTCAAATTGTCACATATTTATCTTCTTATAGGGGCAACATGATCATTTTTGTTCATTTACTAAATTGTGAAAATTTACTTGGAATTTTCTATGTTGTTCTGTAGGAAATTTAGTGAACTTTCAAGTGATTTCATGAAGACATATGCATGCATAAGAGTGAAGAGGACAAATGAAGATGGAAATAATTCAAAACCATGATCATGGAGGACCCCACCCACTTACCTTGATTTTCAATTAGGAGCTAATGCAATGTTTAACAGCCATCAAAGCTTTATGTACATTTAAGTGAGGGATTAAGACATGCTAATAATTACTTGGTGGCCACACTACCTCAAGGACAATTTAGGCATTCCCCAAAAAATGAATTAGGGTTTAATACATGTAAAAATACCTCTTATGTTTCATGTAACCCTCCTCTTCTCTTAGTGAATTTTAGGCTCAAAACAAAACAAAAACTCTATTTCTCTTTTCATGGCTACTTAGTCATTTTCATCTTATGTATGTTCTCTTTTTATGCAATGTTAATTATGGTTTCCTTTTAATACATGTTCTTTTCCTTACTTGTTAGTAGTATAGATTCATTTTTCATGCAAGTAGAATAGCTCTTCTTTACTTTGCTCTATTTTCTTTTCTTTTTCTTTCATATTGCATGCTACTTATGTTGATATGATAACAAAAATGAGAGGCTAATCCCTTCACTTTAGGGGTAATGAAGCCTCTAATCATGTTTCTTCAACATTTTGATAATTATTGCTCTCTTTTGTGCTTAAATGAATGTTGATGAGATTTATTATTTCATATTTAATTTGATAGTCTATGTTGTTCATAAAAAATAGGCTATGCTTAAACAATCATGTACAATATTTACCTCTTCATTTACATATGATGATGGTAATGAAGTAAATGTTAAAATTAAAATTTAATGGTCCATATTTCTAATTAATAGTTAATAGACCATACTTAAAATAGATTTTGCTTTCAACTTTGTTGTCATATTTCATGAGAATGAAAATTAGTTTAAATGGTGTGTTATAGTTTGATGGATTATGTTGGGCTAATTAATAGCACAAATAGACCATACTTATGATAAGCACATCAAATAAACTTACTATTGACTAAAAAAGAGAGATCATAATTTCATACATTGTTGAACTATGTAATCTAGAGAGTGGATTTATCTCTAAATTATCATTTTATTCTCTTAGTTTTATCTATTTTTCTTTTGCTAGTTTTTGTTAGTTTTCTTACATTTCTAGTTTAATTCACTCTTGACTTCGGTATAATTTGATTGAATATAGATTTAAATCTAACAATTCCCTACGGATCGACCCATACTCGCCACATACTAAAATTTTACGTCGTACGCCTGTTATTAAATTTTAATTTGAAAATTCTCAACTATTTTCTATACCGATAGAAAATTTGTCGTTGAACACATGTACAGTGATACACTGTGCATGTCACAAGTTGTTCGTTTAAGATGAATTAAAATGAATGATGACGTACAACCCGAATAACCGAGGCGAATAATATTTCTAAAACACATACTTTATTGAGCACTACAAAGATATTTCTTTTCCAATTTTACTGCGTAGTGTTTACTTTTGCAGATAGTTCAGATGCTGGATACAGACTGGAATAGAGTTGAAGATCAAATATGAGTGTTGAGTGAATATTTGTGGTGAGGTGGAAATTGTAAGGTGAAAATTGTACATTGAATAATGTGTTGTAAATCAAAGTTGTATTATAATTGGAAAATGTGTAAATGTATAGTGAGAGCTCAAATTTGTACTATTTGAATTTGTAATAAACTATTTGTTTGAATAAATTATTTGTTTGAATTTAAATTCTGTGTTATTTATTTTATTCAACAAATATTTATTTATGTGAAAAATAAAATAGTACAACAACAAATGCATTTAAACGAATATATATATACATATGTGTGTATATATATATAATGTGTGTTTATTATCATCAATAAAAATCATATACTTGTATATTCTACAATCTTCCCCCTTTGATGATAACAAACATATATTAAGATTTTGACTCTATTAAATGTATTTGGTTTTGATGAATTATGTTAGCTCTCCCTATTTGCATGGTCCTCCTACAACAAAGCTCCGCCTACACAGATGCGTGTAGTTAAAACTGCAAAATTAGTTAAAAATAACTTTGAATAAAACACTCTCAAATATTAGTAAGGATGTCGCTCAAAAATCAAAATATTAACCACTCTCCCCCTTTTTTATTATCAAAAATAATAATAGTAATTGAAATAGCTATGATTTTGACTAAAAATATATAATCAAATCAAAGGGAAATATTAATTTCAAATTCCAATTAATAAAAAAATCATAATATTTTATTAATTAGAAACAAACTCCACTTTAGAGAAATGGTAGGATTATGGAACATTTTATATAGTGACAAGAGTTTAATATTTTCAATAAAGAAATAATTTGTGCATTTTCTCTTTTCAAATATAATACAAAAAAAGTGAAGCACTTACTAACCATGCATAACTGTTAGTTGTTTTAAATGAGGTTAGTAGTTGCCCCTTTTTAAAAAAAATATGTCAAGTATTTTCTATCCAAGCATAACCGTGAGGACTCTTAAATGAGATTAGAATATACTTGTTATTTATCCCTTTCTTATATGCGTCCCATCCATGCATAACCGCGAGGACTTTTAAATGAGTGTGGAAGCCCATATATAGAAATTCAAGTGATTCACCTATACATAACCACGAGGACTTTTAAATGAGAGTGAATACTTTAGGATATAATTATTTTATAAAAAAAATATTTCCTTATTTTGAAATACCAAATTCTGCACACTACATTATGATGTATGTATTGACAGAAAGGTGAAAGTGATAGAAATGATCATGGAATAAGTACTAATCTAAAAATATTATAATTTTTTTAAATTTTTATGAAATTATAAAATTATACTTCCTCTTGTTATGGAATATAATTTAATCACTATCCATCACTTTTCAAGCACTATAATAATTTTGATGAGTTCCAAAAGATTCGATTAGTCAATGATTATCTTTTCTAGAGTACATCTCTTACCGAAATAAACTAGAGTATTTTTAACACAATGAAAACCCAAGTTTCGAAAATTAAAATAAGTGAAAATCAATTTTCTATGAGGAGGTTTTATGAAAATGACTTCTAGTTGAAAATCAATATAAATAATTAAATAATTGCAAAAATGATTTCAACATGAGATGATATCAGATACCACTTGTATTTGAGGTATTCATGGTGATATATAGCGGTATATAAGAAAAACGTGTACTCCTTAACATTTGAATTGTTTTTTGAAAATTTCAACACGTACATTTATATCAAGCACAAGTAAAGTAATCTATATTAAGCAAAAATACACATATTCAAAAAATTAGTCAAAGCAGTTTTTCATGACATTCCAAAGTGAATCGATAAAAACTAAAACAGAAAATTTATAGCATTATCGATTAGCTTTACAGAACTTTAATAATTTCACAAATCGGAGTTAAGAAGCTCAAGATATGGTAGAAATATTTCAACAATGTAGATGAACACATAATTAACAATATGTGAACAAAATTGAGTTAAGATATCATATCTCGCTTTCCTTCGATGTCTTGATATCTGAAATGCGATGATCTCTATCTAATCTTTATAGGCTAAGGAACAATTAAATTTTAGTTTATCAATTACCTAGAACAAATCAAATTCTACCTCTATCAAATTTGTCCCTTAGCCCACTTATGTATCTGAATTTTGGAGAAGGCAAGTGGTCTAACTAAGGTGTAGGACCACTATTATTATCTATTGAAATTTTTGGTAACCAAATTTGTCTATGTAAAAAACTATTAGTATCCACAATTATACTTCTTGGAAACCCTAAATTTGAAAGCATTTATATTCGTACCTTTTGGAATCCATATTTGTATAACGGTTTTGTGTTTGTATATATTTCGATAATTATTCTTGTCATGTTCAGTATTTCCACACATTGTGCAATTGGGTATCACACTTTTCCCATTAACAGCATTATTAGTCATTTGTTCATATCTTGACACTTTTGCAAATCTAAATCCTTATCTTTTATTCACGAAGAGTTGATTTTCTAGGAGTGTATTAAGTGATCTTTCTACTATGAAAAATTTCCGAGTAATCAACTCAAGTTTATTAATTTTGGATTTTAAAAGTTTGTTTTCATTTATTAGCTTCGAACAACAACTAATGATACTATCTCTCTTTTCAAAATTATTCATTTTCAAGTCCATATTTTCATTTTCAAGCTCTTTAATTTTAGTCTCAATTTCTAGCATCTCAGTTTCAAAGAGTTAGAGCTTTTTATGTTCAATTTTTTCAAAATCTTTTATTTTTTCAATCTCCTTTTCAAATTCATGATTTAATCGAATAATTTTAGATTTTCTCAAAATCACGTTTTCTTTTTCAAAGGTTTTGAAATTTTCGTTGACCTCTTTTAATTTATTTTCAAAAATCGCACATTTAGAACTTTCCGACCTCTTAGATTACAAAATATTATTTTTACAAATTAACTCAGTTTTGTTCTTCTCCCGAATTAAAATTTTGTTTTCTAAATTTTTGAAAGTTTTCGTGAAAAAAGGAAAATTCTTTTTCATTGTTCAAATAGTTTTGCAAGAATTTTTATTTTCCTTAATATTTTTAAGCTCATTTTCCAAATCATTATTTTTCTGACGTGGTTTAGATTGTTCCCTATTCAACTTATTATTTTTCATCTCAAGAGCTTTATTATTTTCAATTAATTTTTGGCACAAGAGAACTAAATCATTGAATGAAAGATCACTTATCTCATCGATTATTGAATCTTCATCACTATTGTCTTTTGCAAATCCTGCCAAGCATGTTTCTTCAACTGAATCGATATGGAGGATTTCTCACCGTTGTTGACTTTTGCATCATATATTGCATCAAAAGTATTCCAGATTTCCTGTGCACTATCACAATGAGGGATATAGTTAAAATTATCTAGATTAATATGAGAATATAGTATATGCATAGTAAGAGCATTAATCAAAGTATTTTTTTTGTCTACTCTATTACACCCATTTTCAATAATATCCCAACATCTAATATTAACTGATTTTAAATATAATTCCATTTTTAATTTCCAATTTAAAAAAATTGTTCCATCAAAAATTGAGGGAATAATATTGGACTAACTCTTGCTAGATTTGCAACTAGGGTTAGACACCCTTGCTATTAATTTGCTCTAATACCACTTGTAAGATCATTTTCACTCTAGAGGGTGGGTGAATAGGATGATACTAATAATAATAAAAATTAATGCGGAAATAAAAATAATAACTGAAAGTAATGCAGAAGAGATCACACATAAATATACCCAACTTCGACAAAACTCTGCTTACGTGCTGCCCCTAAGGTTTCTACTAGAAATTAAGTAGTTAGACGCTTACATATATAAACTTGCGGCACCTTCTAATGACTAACCTAACTCTACGTTTAAAATCCTACCACAACCCAGTCACTGAGTTGCGAATTCTTAAAATATACCACTGTAGTTCGTAACCTAGTCACATGAATAGAAAGTTACACAGTTTAAAAGAAAATTACAAAATAAAATAAACAAAAAAAAATAAAACACTAAATATAATTAAGCCCAATAAAGGAAATAATTAAAGTCGGCCCAATAACAATTTAAAAGAGACGGTATTCTCTTTTATTTTCTTCTGAGTAAAAAATGTTGGTCATTCTTTGTTCATTCCTCTTTGAAAGCTAGGGTTTCATTTGATTGAAGCTTCGCTTGAAAATTAATCGATCGAAATATGATTTCACTTGATTTGCTTCTTCAACCGATTCTCTGGCCTTGATAGTTTGCGGCTTCAATTTATGTTGAGCTCGATTGATGTGAAAGTGGTATGTGATTTGTCCCTTTTTGATATTGATTATTGCTCGACTTGTTTGATTCGAGTTTTGGATATTTTCTATGATTGGTTCTACGTATCCTCTCTGATTTATCTCAAACTCGAATACCCACTATCGATGATGATGATTGAGTTTAAATAGGGATGAAAACCCTCAATATACGTTCGTATACATTGCTTTGAATTCTTCATGAATGTATCTCTTGCGTTGCTTTGTGCTTGAACGATGGCGATTTATTCTGACTGGTTTAGTTGATTACACGTTACTGACACATTTTTACTTGCTTGAGTCTGTTGGATATGATTTGAATTTTGGTTCCATTCATTATTCCTTTGACTTTGGGCCTTTGAATTTTAAGATAATTTTTGCTATTTTAATTCGTGGTTCTTCTGCAAGTTCGGTTCTTTTCCGGCTTTGACTTGATGACCACATTTAAACTGCTGCCTTGTTATCTTATTCTGGTTTGGGTCCTCTTGCGTTGATTTGTGATTGAATATGAACTACGATCTCTAACTTGATTTCACTGGCTTCGTTCCATTGGAGTACGTCCGGTGCACTATATATATATGTGCACATGTGTGTTCACGCTTGTATATACGTGTGTTGTGTGTTTTGTGTGCTTATTCACTTGATTACCTCTGGTCTGATTTGAGTCATTATTAATTTGTACTTGAATCTCATATGCATGCTTTCTAGTTGTGATGGTCTATTTGTAGTCTGGTGTGTACATGTTCATGTGACTTGGTTGCATGAGTCTGGTCATTGTATGGTTGAGTTCATTTGTAAGTCTGCACTTGAGGTTTGTTCATTTTGGATCTTTGATTGGTTGTAGTTGTCTCCTCTATTGCATCGTGTGCTGTCCACCACTTTTTGTGTGGTTTACCAATTTATTGTCTTTGCATATATATCTTGTTGTACTGTTGGTCTGGTCTGAGTTACTTCAGTCGCTTTGAGTCTTGTATATGTCGTTTCCTGAGTTGCTTCGAGTTAAACTACACCTTGCCTCTTCACTTTCTTATGCTTGTCACTTTGGTTTGTGCTCTTGGTTGCACTGTCCAATTTGTTGCATATGTTGGGTGCACATGAATCAAGTTTGTTGAGGCTGTTGTGTTGAGTATTCATGTTTCATATGTATTCATGTACATTTTATAGTGGATGTTGTTCCACTGGCAAGTATTGAGTCTTCATGTATACTGCTATGTTGAGCTTCTCTGCACTTTGGTTGTTCATACCTTGTTTTGATGTTCAGGCTTTGTTGTTGAATTTTGTATGCTCGATTTGATTGTTCTTTGTTGATTGCTTTGCCACTACATATATACATGCATACATGTTTGAATATGCATGTATATGCGTATGCTGTGTTACTTTGGCTTGTTCCACTTGCATTGACCTGGACATGTTATTTTGGTCAAGACTTAAACTCCATTGTAATTGTCTACATTTGTACTTCGAGTTAAATGTCCAGTTGCATTCAAAGTTTGGTCTTATTATCCTTGTATTGCTTCGAGCTCTATGTGTATTCTCTATTGCATGGGAAGTTTTGTTTTGGTCGAGTATTTTGACTTAAGTTGAATCCGGCCTCGGCTTGAATTTTTGACCTTGTGCTCACCTATCCCTACGACTTTAATAAGCAAGTGTATATCGGTGTGCATGGCCTTGTGGCATGTACAGTGGTACACTGTGCATATCATAAGTTGTTAGTGTAAGATGAATTAAAAGGAATGATGACGAACAACCCAAATAACTGAGGCAAATAATATTTCCAAAATATACACTTTATTGAGCATTACAAAATTATTTCTTTTTCAATTTTACCGCGTATTGTTTATTTTTGTAGATAATTCAGATGTTGGATACAGGCTGGAACAGAGTTGAAGATCAAATACGAGTGTTAGTGAATATTTGTAGTGAGGTGGATATTTTAAAGTGAAAATTGTACATTGAATATTGTGTTGTAAATCGAAGTTGTATTATAATTGAAAAATGTGTAAATGTATAGTGAGAGCTCAAACTTGTACTATTTGAATTTGTAATAAAATATTTGTTTGAATTTGAATTTTGTGTATTTATTTTATTCGACGTATATTTATTTAATTATGTGAAAAATAAAATAGTACAACAACAAATACATTTAAATGAATAAATATATATTTATCATATTCAAACAAAAATCATATACTAGTACGTTCAATACTTCTATTTTGACTTAATTATATTAACTTATAAAAGACTCTCGTCGTGTCATTACGTAACTATGCTAAACAACTACAAGTATGGAATCCTTTAGTGCCCCCGTCGGTCATGAGTATATCATCATCCATCATATGGAGAGTGTTACGTACATTATTCTCAATAGACGAATAAATATATCTAGACTAGAAACATCTAAGAAGTTAGTGTTTTTGTTTACATCAACCCAGTACTCATGGTTGCGAACACATCCGTAACTGCAATCAATTAAACACCACTTCTAAAGATTTTCAATTTATATATGTTTAGTGTAATTAATTCATTATTTATATCACAATATAACAAGACATATAATTAAAAATAAATACAAAATCATACTTTATTACTAATAAGATTGTTTACAGTATTAAGTTTATATAGCAAATTATATAATTGTCCTAAAACATGTCCTTAACTCTGTCAAGAATGATTATCGTAGCTAGCATGCGCGTTAAGTTATATTGTACGAAGATTAAATGTTTATTGCTTTGAGCATCAAGTATCTATATTTCGATGTTAGTGCAAAAAAAGTTGATGTGTTAATGAATGGGACTCCTACTTTTTAAAAGAGCAAATTTTTTAAAAATTTAAAAAATTGATTTTCCTTTATATATATGTGGGGGAGGCTATTTGGACACAAAATTAAACACAATCGGGTGACACAAAAGATTTAAACCGTTGGTTTTTTTTTGTCCTTATATGAAAGGTAGAATTCAGGAGGCAATCCAATGGTATAGATATTTTGTGTCACTAATTGTGTCTATATTGTGTCTCAATAGGCTTTCTTGTATACACACACCTTTGTTATTTAAGTATGTTTTCTATCTAATAAATCCATTTTTACCATTATGCAAATTATGATTTTGTTTTGAACGACACTTGTTAGCTCCCCTAAAGCGCTAGCTAACTTGAGCCTTTTTTATTTTATTTAAATTTTTTTTTTTTCCCTACCAGCCGTAACCTGAGACAATCGTTACCAATTAGCATGTTCCCCCTGAATTTCCTTGTATAAAGAGTTAACCATGACATTTTTCATTCACTGAAAACATCATTTACCAACAGTATAAAAACAGTAAAACCAAAAAAAACAAATAGTAACCATTACAATAATCCAACACTCACTACAAACTTATATAAATATCCTCACTTAACCTCTACACTTATCACCTTCATAATTATTTACCACCACCCACCCAACAACAGATCACCATGAACTTCGACGACGCAGACGACCCCACCAACTCCGACTCTTCCAACCGCAGGCTCCCCCCAACCCCCTCCTCCTCCACCTCCTCCACAGTCAAATACCGCGAGTGCCTCAAGAACCACGCCGTCACGATCGGCGGCCACGCCGTCGACGGCTGCGGCGAGTTCCTCCCAGCCGCGTCCGATAACTCCATCGACTCCCTCCGCTGCGCCGCCTGCAACTGCCACCGCAACTTCCACCGCAGGGAAACTTCCACCTCCGACCACAGCTCCCACCAGCTCGCTCACTTCTCCCCCTACTACCGCACCGCCACGGCCCCCTCCGGCTACCTGCACTACCCTCGCGCTGGCCCTCCCCTCCAGCAAATCCCTCCCGCCCTCGCCCTCCCCTCCACCTCCGGCGGGCCCCACGAGGAATCCGCTTCCGAGGAGCGCAACCCCGACATGGTCGGACCCGGAAGCGGCAGCGGAGGCGACGGAAGCAGCATGAGGGCGTGCGGAAGGAAGCGGTTCAGGACGAAGTTCACGCAGGAGCAGAAGGATCGGATGCTGGACTTGGCGGAGAGGTTGGGATGGCGGATTCAGAAGCACGACGAAGCTGCCGTACAAGAATTCTGCAACGAGACCGGGATCAAGAGGCACGTTTTGAAGGTGTGGATGCACAACAATAAGCACAGTTTGGGGAAGAAGGCGCCGGAATTGCCTAGGGTTCCGGACGGCGGCGGCGGCAGTGGTGGTGCGGTGGGGTTTCAATGAAGTTTGTGCTGCATGTGTGAGATTTGTTTCAATGTTTATCGGATTAGGGTTAGTTAGAGTTAGTGATGATTACAAATTAGGGTTAGCGAGTTGTTTCATTTGTGCTGGTTGATTCATTTGGAAATTGGATTGGAGATGTTTATTGATGTGTTTTTTCCTTTTCTTCCTCTTCTTTTTTTCTTTCCTTTTTCCTTGTTTTTTTTTTCATGGGTTATTTTTAGAGATTTTATGGCAATGGAGGAAGAGTGGCTAGTTAGCTTCTTAATTTGTTGCATTTATTTCTGATTTGGTAGGTTTGGCCATTAATGTAATCACATGAAACCAGTTGGTTTTGAAGTTATCTTCTCTACTTATTCTTCTTATACAAAGGTTTATGTTCAATGGATGTGTTTAATGTTGGGGACTTTTGAGGCAAGACATTATTGGCAATGGCAATTGAAAAGCAATAATCAAGGTCGAAGTGCAAGGCTAAGGAAGAGATTTATGGATCCAAGGCAATAATGATATGTGTGGAGATTTGAGAGAGAAGGAGAAGAAGAACAAAGGAGGGAGGGGCCATTAAAAAGTACACACAACTCTTAGCAAAAAGGTATACTAACAACATAGAAGTGGAACCCATGGTAGTTTCCGTTAAGTGACCAGTCTATACGGGCTTCTTCTGGTTTTGGTCTTTTTGGTAGGGCAAGATTGAGAACCCTAGCTAGAAATGAGAGGTAACAATGAAGCAAACGTTGTATTTTTAGGTTTGCTTATTTTGAAACATAAAACCAAGAAATATTTGGTGTTGTATGGTTTTGATTTAATTTGATTGTCTCGTCTTGTTGGATGTCTAGCTACTTGTCTAACTTCATTGTGTATTGTTTCCTTTAAGGATGTTGGAATCTCTTTTCTTTTCAATGTGCTTGTGATCTTTCTTTACCGTTCAGGACTATTATGTGAAAATTTTGATTTGTAAACAGAAGTTGATCACTTTTTCATAGCATAATAATAATGGATCTACAAAATATACATATTTCTTTAATTATCGTTTTTTTATTTCAACAAAAGAAAATCGTGTGTGTGTTGGGTTTTTGTGTGTTTTTTTTTTTTTTTTTGGGGGGGGGGGGGGGGTGGGGTTTGGTTTGGGGTGGGGGGGTGTGGGTTTGGGTAGGGGGTTTGGGTTGGGAGGTTGGGTGTTTGTTTGGTTTTGTATATTGATTTTAAACATTTAGTTTTAAAGAATTTATTTTGTGTGCATGTTTCGAGCTAGATTGAAATATAATAAATCCAACCCATTGTACCACTGTAAATTTTGTAAATTTAGTCGTTCGAATGTATAGACCATGCAAAAATGATGAAAACTTCATAGAAAAGGGCATACTTGATATTAACAATGTGCAGTTATAAATTATTGCTATTTTAAAACATGACACGCGCAAATGGTTTTACTACATGTCACGAGAATAGCAATTTGGATTTTCTTCCATACTAGATGTGTTTGGTTTTGTGTATAATTTTAAATATTTAGCTCTAGAGAATTTATTTAAGAGAGTATTTCCTTGAGTGTTATAGTCGTTTCTCTTTAAGATCATGCCAATGAGATAAAAATTTCATGCAACAAACCATAATTCCTATTAACACCGTGTCGTTATAGGCTAATGCGTTTTCAAAACGTGTCGCGGGTACATGGATGTACTATGTATCATGAAAATAGAAATTTGAATTTCGTTCCATACTAGGTGTGTTTGGTTTTATATACTGATTTTAAACATTTAGATTTAGAGAATTTACTTGGTATGTATGTTTCAAGTCCATTGGAATAAAATAAACTCAACTTATCATACCCTTGTAAATTTAGTTGCTTGAACAAGTATAATCCACGAGAAATAGATGAAAATTTCATACAAAAGACCATACCTGCTGTTAACAATGTACAGATATAAATTATTGCGATTTTAAAACGTGACACGCGCAAATGGTTTTACTACGAGGCACAAGAATATAAATTTGGATTTTCTTTTATACTATGTGTGTTTGGTATTGTATACTAATTTTAGACATTTTGCTTTAGAGAATTTATTTTGTATGTGTGTTTCAGGACTACTGAATATAATAAATTCAATTAATTACATCCCTATAAATTTAGCCGCTCTAACAAGTATAGACCACGAGAAACAAATAAAATTTCATACAAAAGACCATACCTGCTGTAAACAATGTGACGTTACAGAATACCGCGTTTTAAAACGTGACACACGCAAATGGTTTTACTGGACGTCAACTATCACGTGAATGGAAATTTGGATTTTTCTTCCTTTCTAAAAAGCATAGAAGGCGGTGTTGCTTATTAATTATGCTTTTGGAGTGTATTTCCTTACTCGAGTATTCTAGTCTTTTCCCTTCAATGTCATGCCAACGAGATGAAAATTTCATACCACGGACCACAATTCCTATTAACAATGTGCCGTTTCAAACTGTTGCGTTTTCAAAACGTGCCACGCGCAAATGGTTTAACTACGTATCATGAGGATAGAAATGTAGATCTTTTTTCTTTTACTAAAATAGTGCAGATGGTGGCGTTACTTATTAATTACTCTTTTAAAGCGTTTCTCTCTCTTGAGTATTATAGCCATTTCCTTTTAATGTTAGAACAATGACTAATTCCTATTAACAATGTGTCATTACATATTATTGGTTCTTAAAACATATCACACGAAAATGGTTTTACTACATGTTACGAGGATAGAAAATGGATTTTCATCTTTATTAAAACAACATAGAGGGTGGTGTTGCTAATTAATTACTCTTTCAAAGCCTATTTCCTTTCTTTAGCATAATATTATTTTTCCTTTTATATCAATCACACCCGGATGCACATGGTTTTTTATGTCCTTCTCATTGCGGGATTTTAGTTTGTAGATTGATCTCAACTAAGATAAGATACTTAAGCTGGAGTTACTGCTTATTCAAAGGAAGTGCATTAACAATAGCAACAGCAATATTTATAGTAGTAGAATAGTGATATTTTTGGTGAAAAATAGAGTAGTAATATTAGTAGTAATGATAGTAATTTTAAATGATAATAATGTAAAATTTTCCAACAATGAAGTTTATTGTGTCGCATTAGGCAATGGTCCGCAGCTGGTGGTGCATGTAAGTGGCTGTACAAGTAGAAAGTGGTGGCAATGTAGGTGAAGGTAGCCGCTTAAATGGTGGGAGGCTAATGATTGGATCGGGAAAGAAGCTAGGACGAGATAAGGATATGGGCTAGATGTAAGGGTGATATTGTGATGTAAACATATGTACATATACATACAAACACACACAGTGTGTGCGCTCACACGCATGCACATTTAGATAGTCTACGCGAAATGCACGACAGACAAGTATATATGTATGTGTGCGTGCGACCATACACAGAAATTCATGACTCATCTCATAAGTAGTCCTCGGCGGTCGCTTATTTACTTTTTATGATAAAATGTTTTCAAAATAAAATAATATTTTGGAGTAACAAAGGAGATGGTTGCCATTTAGATCATTGGACAAAATACTGGACCATTTCATAAGGGCTAACTTGTTCAAAGTTCATACGCCATCAAACCGTATGCCATTTTGTAAATGTTTAGCATTAGATAATCCATATTGTATGTGGAAAATTCAGTTGGACATACTGAGTTCAATTCGGTATGTTCCATGAATCCAATCAAACCTCATTATTTGAATAAAATTTTCATGCTAAAATTGATAATTTTTAGTTACCAACGAGTCATTATAGCACGGTTTTTTATATAAGCTCCATGTAAATGTTTTATTTCGTGTCACGAGTATGGAAATCTAGATGTATTTTCAATTATTTGGTTTACCAAATTTCAAAATTGGATGTTTGTAGTGTATTGGTTTGTTTAGGATATTTAAATTTAATGATGCGATGACTATATGTGAATAGGGCCGACCATAGAGGTACGCTATCAAGGCAGCCGTTTAGGACAACAGACGTGGATGTAACAGTGATTTGGTGAACAAAAACTTTTTTAACAATGTTAGTCGGGTTGGCAATCTTTGTACCAATGATTTTCAAATTCATCTATCTTCTCTTAAAGTGCGGTAAGTTAGAGAGATTGAGTCCCTAATGGAAGAAGTGTTAGGAGTAGTGAATTAAATTACAAACATAAAATTCTTGACGTGGTTGTAGGGCTTAAAAACTATTATTCTAATCATTGATATAATAGGATGAGCTACACACATCCAGATTTCCATGTAGGACGGTAGTTGACAAATGATATCAAAGAACCCATCTGTTTATCTTTCTTCGTAACACACAAGTATTTGACAAACCTAGAGTCAAACAACGATATGTAAGAGCCACAATGTCATGGTTTTGGCTTGGGGTAATTTCACACTGTTGGTCAACAGAAGGTACAACTGAAATTCAAGTAGCAATATTTGCTACTTGAAAAAGACAGGTCATAAAAGGTATATAAAATCCAAATAAAGGATGGAAGAGAAGATGTAAAAGTAGATGGACACAAGGAAAATATGACCCGTTCATGAAAATGTTAGAATAGAAGGTAGAGTCGCTTTAGCATGGCAATGTGGAAGGTTGGAGACGAGAGACCGGACATGAGGAGGGTGAAGGGCATATATGCCTCTACTCAAACTTGAGGGGGTGGGGGAGGGCACGAGGGATCATTTTTAGCCCTTGAAAAATAAAATGGATCCTAAAAAGGGCAAAGCATGTGCCCTAAATTCCATCATCACATGATGCATGATTTTGTTTGGTCTTTTCCTCCACTTCAGGCTTGACGTTGACAATTCATGCACAAGAAATGTAAAAACTATTAAAAGGACATGGAAAACGACAACTCTACAATGTCATGCTCATTTGATCCTATTATATCTCCTCCGTCTTATTGTTTCCCATTTCCTCATTACTTCGACTGAATATATAAAAAAAATTTAAAATCAATCAATTTTAAGTATAGACTTCTTGAACTCGCTGTCAAAATTATTAATTATACCCACTTTATGGGCACAGCTCAAAAGTCCCATTTTACATCCCTTTACATACCAAAATTATAAAGACCATATAAATTTAAATTTTTTGAAGTTGTTTTTTTTTTTGGCTCGTATCTTATTTTCAAGAAAACTTAGATGCGCATCCTCCGAATTAAGCATTGTAAATTTAACCCCTGTAATTTATACCCTACCGCTCAGGCAAAAATTCATTTTCATGAACAATTTAAATTGCAATATTAAACGCGATAACTTTCAATAAATTTATTGGGTTTTAGTTTAGTTTTCACCATTAAATTACATATTTTATTATCTTTCTATTAATATACATATATGATATATTTCGAGAATTTTTTTCTTCAATTTTCAGTGGCGAATATTTGAACATATGCTTGGTAAATATTTGCCAAGCAAATGTTTGCCACTCCATTTGTTCAAGAGCCACTCTATCTTTTTCAGGACCCACTACACCTTGCTTAGTACTCACTCCACCTTGAAAATTCTCATGCATGTTTACAATAGAGAATTCTTACTTGAATTTACGAAGCAAATAGTTGCTTACTTGAATATTTTCCTGGCGAATATTTGTCTGACAAGTATTTGCTTGGAATACATTTACCAGGCAAATTCAAGTAAACATGTTCAGGGCAAACTCCACGTTGATCAGGGACCACTCCACCTTATTCAGTACCTAGATTCCCATGTGGATTAATTATACTTTCAACCCAGCAATCCATTGATAGTTCGGGGGCACCCAATAAGTCACCTTGGCTTATGTAGATGGGGAAGGAAGGAGGTGGAAGAGGAGGATGTGGTAGCGAAGCTCGTCATCAGCCGACAACTGCAAGATTTGGACTTGGACCATAGCTTTCGAATTATGATTGGATTGGCGCTAATGAATATACTCTGCCCCAATAGAATCGAAAGATCAGCTCTCCCCCCGCCCAGTATATTAATTGGGCGTAGGTATCTCCTGAGACCTTTAAAGTTCTCGTGCATGTCTACAATACTTCAATATTTGAATACTTTCCTAGCATATATTTTCCATGCAAATTTAAGTAAGCAAATATTTGCCACTCCGCCTTGCTCAGGACCCACTCCACCTTGTTCAGCAACAACTCCACCTTCTTCAGTATCCACTTCACCATTAAGTTCTCATGCATGTCTACAATAGAGAGTCATACTTCAATTTACCGAGCAAATATTTGCCTACTTATATTTGCTTGGAAAATATTTAAATACCTACCCTTTAAATTTCTTCATTTTTTTATCAAAACATATGTTATATAGATTTTAATAGAAAGATAATGAAATTTATGATTTAATGGTAAAAGAAAAATTGAAATATGATAAATCTACTGAAGAAATAACGTTGTAATATTGCAAATTAACTTCTCAATATAGCAGATATTTGCCTAGGAGGTACTGTATAAATTATAAGGACTAAATTTATAATGTTTTATTCGGAGGGGGTAAACTTACATTAGTTTTGAAAAGTAAGAACGTGTCCCCAATTTTCGCTTTTTTCTTTGGAAACTTGATTCTATTCCCACTAGAATACACGGTTAATAAATTAATAATAACATAAAAACATAACACTATTTACTTGCTTATTTCTTTATCCTAAGTTCATCAATTTAAACCTTCAACCTCTTATTTAATAGATTGTTCAATCCAAATTGAAAAAGGCTCCAAACTATCAAAAATTAATATGATTCAAATTTCAACTTTGGAAGGTAAAAACCAGCATATTTCAACCAAAAAAATAACTGCAATTTTTGTAACCTAAATCAATTTAATCTCATTTATCATCAGCTATCATTGTATCTTCTGGTATAAATTAATTGTTTATTTTGTAATAAAATTAAGATTACCCATACAAACAACCTTATTTCATACTAGTGTAAATCACATGTACGCGCATATAATAGTTATAATAATTATATTTTATTTAATAAAAAAATTATGGATGGATGTGTGCTATAAGTGCAAAAGCTTTGGTGGTCATCACACTTTCATTTTGTAGTGAAATTCCGTTAATAGATGGTTGGAAAGAGGCGATGGAGGTTGCAATGAAATTCTATTGGTGGATGTAGGGTATTTTTGGAATTTCAGAAAGACAACATGAAAATCTATTCATATAATTCTCTTTATTAATAGTTGGGATATGAATTGAATTTTGTACCTTTCATATGAATATTTGATGATAATAATATGCTACTTTTATAATATCCAGCATTAATAATAAAATAAATTAAAAAGCATGTTTTGATCAATTTAAAAGTGTAATCTCAAAATGACAATTTTTTAAACAATGGAATTTGACCACAAGATCATGCCATTGCGACCGGCTCATTTTTCTGATCAGAATGGTATTTAAGTTTGTCCGAATCAGAGGTCATATGACGGAGATATGAGTTCGGGTTTGTGTCAAGCTAAATGGGTTTAGTCCAACAATTTGAATTTTGAATTTCAAACTCTAAACGGACACATCCTATCAATTATAAAACGACCCATTTATAAACAATGCATATGTTTTTTCTCATCTCTCTTCTTCTTCCCATCCTCACTTTCATTCATTTTTCCAATAAACGATCATAACTTCCTCATTTCTTAATGAAATTACAAAAATAAAATATTGAAAAGATCATGAGAGCGAGGCTGCATATGGAAAAGAATTAGACAAAATATTAAAATTGGTGCACAACAATCTCAACAACGGAGTATTTCGAGATTGGATCTTCAATTTCTAGGAGTGAGCTTATATCTTCTACTTATATTTTAAGCTACATCATCACTTTAATGTGTTGTTAAGGATTAATCATAACAACCGATAATTATTGATTGATTTAATCAATTAACTAAAGGGCCAAGATAAGCTCAATGAAAAGAAAAGGGGTAATGAACTAATGAAAAAGAGTACGAGGGCCTAAACCTAAATTATATAGGAAAATAGACATTACTCTTTCTATTTATTCATTTGATTACACTAAAAATAAAATAAAAGCTGTAGAGGAACATAACTGGTTGTAGTCTAAAGGGAGCAAATAAAGAGAAGACAAGGAAACACAAGCTAAAGAGGGATTATGAAGACTAAAGCAAGATATGTCAAAGATCTAGGTGAGTAATAACTAAACCTATTTTACCATACCTATTTGTTATAGTATGGTTTTGTATACTTTTATATATGATGGAATTTCATATCGATTTTTATTGAACAAGTAAAATTTTAACGGATGTTTTAGGAAAAATAGATGAATATCGTGTATTTAGACATATTTACCTACTATATAGATTTCTAAATGCTATTTTATATGAAGTTTTAACCATGATTTAGAAATAGGTTTTTGGTTTGAGAGGTTTTCCATGTCAGAATAATTTATTCTGAATTATTGAAGGAGAATACCAAGAAAATAAATAAGGAAGATATCCGTTAAACTCTAAATCAAGAATAAAGTATATTAGAATAGTTGTCCATGAATTTTTTGGAATTTTATTAAGGTTTTCTATGAAGAAAATAACCTAATATAAGGTGGGTACTACGCTAGGGATAAGGGAATTGCTCGGTCGCCCAAAAATTTAAATTAATATGGTGAAACAAGTGTTAAATAAATATGAGGGAAGATCCCTATAAAAGCTGATAAGGAAAATAAATGACACTGTTAATAATTAAAAATGAAATTGCGACGAATTCGGCAGTGACGTGTATAAAGATGCTGCTAGACATGTTAGACTTTTTCTGGTATAGAGCTGAAGCAGATCCCTTAACGTTTTATAAGAAAACTACACATATGGGGATGGGGTAGTAATTTGCCAAGGGGGTCTAGTGACTTTTAGAGGAATGTATATCTGCGCCACAATATGTGGTAGACATGTTGCACCGTAAAACTGTAAAGTTGGAAGAGACTGAACTAAGCAGCCATATGGGAACGACATACTACGCCAAAATTTGGAAGCTTTCTTTAATAAGTAAAGAATGTATTGTGTAACACCCCTAATTTTTGATATCATTATTCAGGAGATTTAATTAGATAAATTAAATAGAATAAGGTAAGTAATTAGAGTGATAAGGTGATTAAGATTTGAATAAGTGATGAGAAGGTCATGCATAAATCGATAAATTTAATTAAATGGACTTAAGAATGGTTTTACGTTAATAGCTGCACATTATACCCATGTATCCATTCATTTCACGTTCACTTTTCATGTCTCAAAAACAAGAAAACGTAAAACCTAAGAAGAGCCGGCTATTGCTAATGAACATAAGAAGATAAATTCACTCTAGAGTTAAAGATTAAAGCTAGGGGAAATTAATCTCAAAGTCCATATCAAAATCAAGGTGAATAATAATATATACCATATATATTTTGTTTTTACAATCATTTGATTTTTCGAGTTTAGGATTGAACTATTTTGATGTTTTTTGGATAAAGGATTTGAGTTTAAGTTATTTGATAAAGGATTTACACGGTTTTGAGGATAAAACCGATCATAATGATTTACGAATGCCATAGAAAAATTATATGTTATGCAAAATATGATTTTAGAGATGAGTTTCAATTTTGTAATTTTTCAAGCTATGGAAGATTTAATATGAATTTTCAAAGGAAAATATATATAATTGGGATTAAAATTTTATTTCAATTATTTTAGAAAGAATTTGGGTCTGGAATTTTTGTATGCTAAATAACATATTGAAAGGGAATTTTTGTAACCTTTAGGGATTTTTCCTAAGTGATTTACGAAGGAAATTAAATTATTTTGGAAGAATGACTTAATTGCATATTTGGTTTTACTTAATGGGAGGACGTAATTGTTAAATTTTCCTTGATTTAGATCTGAAAATATGCGGCAGTTATTTCTGTAAAGAATTTGAAAAGTTTTGAGGCAATCAATTAAAGGATTACAAATAGGCAGGTTAGTTATAAAGTAATTACTAAAAATAGCATTAATTCAGCTTTTACCTAGAAAAGTTGGTTCTGCCTCTTTTAGAAGCCTTTTAGACCCTATGCTTCCACTTTGACTCAGTCGAAACCCACCGTGTTGAAACAAACATAACTGAAACCAATACAAAAAGTATCAACAACGTTGGTATGAAGTGGATTGGAGAAAGGTATAAGGCATGTTGTCGAATGCATTGCTTTCGATGGAGTCGAAACCATTATTTGGTTTCAAAAGATATGCGCCTACCTTGTTTTTAGAAAGGTGCTTTCGACCAAGTCGATACCTTGTTGCTTTCGAATCTATTGCTGCCTTTCTTTGTTTAAAATAGAGCTTTCGAATGAGTTCCTTTATTTATAATACAATGCTTCCGAAAGGAGTGGTTCTGACCTATTAGAAACCCTACTGCCATTCTTTTTCCTTTCAAAGGTAATGAAGTCATCAATGATTTTGAAAGGTAGCCTTTGTTTTAAACATACACTATGTCACTTCCTAACGGCTTTAGAAAGGGTTCAAGGGTTTCGAAGGCAATGGCTTCAAAAGGGGGTTTCGATGATAACCTTTAATGTTTTACATAAGTATTTTGAAGCTTTTGAAAGGATGGTTCCGAAGCCATCAACTTTTCCCCAAACAATTTTATACGAAGATTAAAGATTTTGAAAGGGATATATTCTTATATATTCACTTTGACCCAAAAGATGTTTTTAAAGTTAAACCCAATGGTTTCGAAAGGGATACTTTCATTGGCTTCAAAGTTATGTTTCTTAGAATTAAGAAGCAATGCTTTAGTGCTTTTAAAAGCTACATTTTGGTTTCGAAAGAAATGATTTAAAGAGCTTCGAAAAGTATATACTTAGTGTTTTGAAAAGAAACTTCAATGCTTTCGAAGGAGATTATTCGGGGATTTCGAAAGTAATGATTTAAGGTTTTGAAAGCCTTAGTTTTTAAACAAATAACCTAATCTCATTTTAAAGGAAAACCATGGCATAAATAAAGTGTTTGAAATGATTTTGAGTATGGAGTTTTGAAGAAGTTTTCCTTGCTTAACAAGTTAAAGGGATTAACCAAGTTTTATATAAAATGATTTCAAGGATATTAAACTACAGCTGTTGTTTTTTTATTTTATTATGTTTTCTTCTTCATATATATATTCACATTGTAATGGACCCATAACGGTATTTTGGAGAAAGGTAGAATAACCAACTAGGTTGATCCAGTAGTGAATATAATTTGGTTAACTCCTAAATTCGTAGAACTACATCCAAGAGGTCAAGAAGACCAGAATATAAGATGCTAAAATATTGATTAAAGAAGTTGTCAGGAAGACAGTTTCATAGTAAACCCATGAAACCTATGTTTAGAAAAAGTTATTGGAGTTACCAATAGGTTCATATTAAACCCATGAAAACTAAGAGTTATTGGCAGGGGCCAATAGGTTTGTAGTAAATCCATGAAAACTATATCCGGATTAAGTTATTGGTAGAAGTCAATAGGTTCCTACTAAACCCATGAAAACTAGGATAAAAGGGAAGTTAATGGAGTTACCAATAGGTTCAGAGAGAAACCATGAAATAGTTAAGTTATTGGCAGGAGCCAATAGGTTCTTAGTAATCCCATGAAAACTATGAAACTAGACAGGGAGTCCATAATTATTAAACAGGTTATCAATCGGCCCATGAAAACTAGTAGACTAATAGCGACCCTAAAAACTATAACTAAGATAGATAGTCAGAATGAATAGGGATGGAAAGTCCAGAAATTGATTTACTTGTTTGCATATCATCATATTATTTTGAATTGTTTTAACCATTGTGGATGCTAGAGCATAGTATATAGTTTTATAAAGTTTTAGGACACCAGTGAGGGCAAAACCCATTCCGCTAAGCGGCATGGTCTCACTAGATATTCAAATGGTTTGAGATGGTAGATTATTTTTTATATTAGGCTTTATGTTTGACTCGAAATTTTTGTTTTCCCCTTAAACTCTCAGGTGCTCATTTTATTTTGAGTAGTTTGAGGGTTAAGGTTTTCAGGTTCTTTTTTTAGATGAATAAGCTTCTAGAGACGTGAAGGAGGCAAGCTAATTAATAAGAGTTCTTTTATTCCGTTATGTTTTTGAATGAAATAGTAATGTTGTTTACTTTCCAATCTTATACTCTGATCAACTAAGAGGCATCTTCATATGTCTCTCTTGGCATACGTTGTAATGATTATATTTTATCTGAACGTGGTTAATGATTATGGGATTATTTAATGAACTTGAAATTTTTTGTAATGGAATGTGGAATTTGTTTGATATTTTAAATTTTTTCCATAATCATGTATTTCTATTATATCAATATATCTAACATTACCGTATTTGGTTGTCGAAGATTAATAGCTTGGATGACTACAGCATCCATCGCCGTTAGTTTTGGGCCTCCAAGTGTAGGGATGTTACAAGTTGGTATCAGAGCATAGGTTTCTGAAACTTAAAAGAAATTTAAAACTAAAAGATTTTTCAAACATAATCCAATGAATCTAAAAATAAGACCGGGGTTGGGATAATGCCATAGTAACGTACTTGTATTTGATATACATATGTGTATATATATATATATATGTGTGTGTGTGTGTGTGTGTACTCCCCTCTCTCTTAGATCATTTTTCTGTATCTCGCAAGGCTTGTTTGTAGATTTATAGAAAGAAGATATGGAAGTAGGAAATGGAAGAGGAAATCTCGGTGGAGGAGGAAGCACCACAACCAATTGAAATGCTCGACCCACCAAGAGGAACCCGTGTCGACTGGCTAATGCTAACCAAAATGCTAACGCCAATGTGGGTGCTGGAAATCCACCCGTAGATATGGGGATGATGTATCAATTTTTCATCAATTTGATGCAAGCGGGAGCTGCTTTTGGAGTTTGAGGGGTTGGATGTGCTAATCCTATGGCTCTAGTTGGGAATAATATGCTAAGTTGAGTAGTGACTACACCAGTCTTGGTGGGAAACCGTTTATGGGAACGGGGGATACCATAGAGGTAGAGAATTGGCTGTTGCATTAGAGCGTATCTTTGCTATTTTGGGTTTAGATGATGAGGAAAAGAGGAGCTGGCCTCTAGACAGTTGCAAGGGTCAGCGCTTCATTGTTAGCATAGTGTTACTACTGAGGTTCCGGAGGAGAAATTGACGTGGGCTGATTTTCAAAGGAGATTTGAGCAAAGGTTTATGTTTTAGGTTGCTAAATCAACACCATTGAGGAAGTTAATGAATATGGTGCAGGGAGATATGTCGGTTGTTGAGTATGCCACTAAGTTCGATGAGTTGTCCCATTATGGATATAATATTATAGACACCGTCATCATCAGAAATGAGAAGTTCACTAGGGGACTGAGGCCCGAGATTGCTAGGGCAACGCTGCCACATCTTTATGATCTTAGTAATGTAGTTGTGGAGATGGAAATCTTCCATGAGGAGATGCTTGCTATTTGTACCAGAGAGAAGCCAGCGGAAATCTAGGGTTCTAATGGAAAGAAGAGGATGTTCTTTAAGAAGAAATAAGCCTAGAATGGAGATGCTATTAAGAAGGCAAAGGCTGATTTAGTTTGCTTCAAGTATGACAAGAAGGGTCAATAAGTGCATGAGTGTCGGTCAGGAGGGGGAAGAAGGCTACAGATAAGAAGAATGTGAAATGCTTCAACTGTGATCAAGTTGGGCATTATAACAATCATTGTTTAGAGCCAGACAGAGAGGACAAAGGGAAGGTTTTTGCAATTGGACCATCATCAGCTAGGCGAACTACAGCTGATAAAGGAAAGTCTGTGATGAAAGGTACACTTTTGATTCATAATATAGTAGTTAGGGTGCTATTTGATACCGGTGCATCACATTCATTTATATGTCAGTGTTTGGTTGATAGATTATGCTTAGAACCCACCTACCTTGTTACTTCCTTAAGGTTTACGAATCCAATAGGAGGGTATGCAACTCTAGGGTTGAGATGTGACCAGTTAGAACTTGATTTGTTAGGTCATAAGTTTGCATGCAGTCTCTATGTTTTTTATATCTAGAATTCTAGATTTCCTTGGGTATGGGTTGGTTGGGTAAGTATGAGCCTAGGACATTTTTCCAGGATAGGGAGGTATCACCATGACACCTCGATAGTCACAGCCGAATCATATTCTTAGTAGAGCATTCTGACTGGAGTGTGTGCTTTGTTAAGTGCTATGGAATTAGAGAAGATTTAAGTCGGGTTCGAGTAGCAAAAGAGTTTGCAGATGTATTTGGGCCGGTTACATTGTTACCACCGAAACAAGATGTTAAGTTTTGAATAGATCTTGTTTTAGGAGCTGAATTTATAACACCTAGCAGGACGACACCTACTAAGATAAAGAGAGTGAAAATGCAACCAGCGGATCTAGAAGGAAGGAATTTAGTTAGACCAAGCAGTTCGCCTTCGGGAAAGGCCGCGATGTTCGTGAAGAAACCAAATGGGTTGTTAAGGATGTGCATTGACTATCATATGTTGGACGAGAGGACAATTAAGAATAAGTACCCTTTACCGAGAACAAACGATCTATTTGATCGGTTGAGTGGAGCTAGAGTGTTTTCCCAGTTGGTTTCGATGATAGGTTTCCATCAGTTAAGAGTGGTAGAAGACAGTATTCCATTGACAGCATTTTAGACTAGGTATGTTTCATATGAATGGTTACTGATGCCATTCGGGTTAACAAATGCACCTGCTTTTTTCATGGATTGGATGAACCAAGCTTTCCGAGAGTACTTGTATATTTTATGCTAGTGTTTATAGATGACATTTTATTATACTCTAAGGATGAAAGAGAGCATGAGGATCATCTTAAAGTAGTGCTTGAGATACTAAGGCACCATTAGCTGAAGGCGAAGTTTACTGAGTGTCATTTTTGGAAGAAATGGTTAAGTTTCTTGGTCATGTGGTTTTAGAGAAAGGCTTGTCAATCGATCCAGATAAGATCAAAGCTGTTAATAATTAAAAGATATCAGTGATGCTGATTAAGATTAGGAGTTTCCTTGGATTTGCTGGCTATTGCCGGGGATTCATTAAGGATTTCTTGTGAACAGTAGCACCTTTGACTAATTTAACTAGGAAGGATGTGAGTTTTTCTAGTCTGACAAATAGGAGAAAACATTCCTTAAGTTAAAGCATTTGTTGACCAATGCACCCGTGTTACTATTTCTAGATGGAAACCAATGGTTGGAAGTGTATATCGATGCATGCAGGACTAGATTAGAAGCGATGTTGATGTAAAAGGGTAAATTTGTTACATACGCTTCAAAATATCTTAGACCGCATGAAGTGAGATATCATACTCATGATTTGGAGTTGGCTGTGGTGATCTTCGCACTAAAGATTTGGAGACATTATCTCTTAGGGGAGAGATTTGAGTTATACACGAATTATAAGTTTAAGATACTTATTCTCTCAAAAGGAGTTGAATATGCGAAAACAAAGGTGGCTGAAGTTTTTGGATGTTTATGAATTTTATATAGAGTATACACCTAGGACAGGAAATAAAGTGGTGGATGCTCTTAACAGAAGACATCAAAATGTGGCGTTAACTATGTTGGCAGAGTGGAAGGATTTAGAAGCTTTGACTACTTGTAGTGTGTAGTTAAGATCAACTGCTAGTTATAGTTAGAGTACCGCCATGTTCTCTTGTTTCTAAGTTCGACCAGTATGATTGAGAGGATTGATTCTAAGTAGAAGGAGGATCCAGTATTAGCCAAGAAGATCAGAAGGCTTGAGGTTGGAACTGAGATCAATGATAAAGGATTTTAGCCTTGACCAAAGCGAATGGTTAAGAAAGAAGGGACGATTGTATGTTTTGAATGTTGAGGACTTAAGGGAAGAAGTTCTTGAAGAATGTCATCGGTCCAAAGTTATGATTCATCCAAAAGGGACCAAGATGTATCAAGATATGAAGAAGAGCTTCTTTTGGGAAGGTATGAAGAGGAATATTGGCTTGTGGGTTAGGCAGTGTGCAAACTGTCGGCAAGTGAAAGCCGAACACTAGAAGCCAACTGGGTTTCTCCAGCCTTTAAAGATTCTAGTTTGAAAATGGGATACGATATCCATGGATTTTATAGATGGGAGGCCAAGGTCAAATAGAGGAAATGAAAGTATATAAGTCATAGTGGACAAATTGACCAAGAGTTCCTATTCATTCCGGTTAACTCAAGCAGGACAACACCTGTTATAACTAAGTTGTTCATAAAGAACATAGTTAGATTACATGGAATTCCCAGTAGTATAGCCAGTGACAAGATTCTTTGTTCACTAGTGAATTCTAAAAGAGTTTACGGGATGTTTTAGGTACCAAGATTAGTATGAGTATTGCATATTACTCTCAGATGAATGGGTAGACAGAGAGCGTCAATAAGGCACTTGAGGATTTACTAGGAGCTTATGTATTAAACTTTGGTGGATCTTTGGAGGATCACCTACATTTTGTTGAGTTTTCCTATAATAATATTTATTAGACTAGTACATGAATGGTGCCTTTTGAAGCTTTGTACGAAAAGCCATGCAAATCGCCAATATGTTGATCGGAGACTGATTAGTCTTAGGTCCAGATTTGGTTAGAGATGCGTCAGAGAAGATTGAGTTAATCCGACAAAAGATGTGCAAAGCTCGGTCCAGATAGAAGAGTTACGTAGATAACAGGCTTAAAGACCAAGAATTCTCAGTTACAGGTAAGGTTTTCATTAAGGTATCACCGATGAAGGGTGTGGTAGGATTTAGAAAGTTAGGGAAACTGGCCTCGCGATATATTGGTCCATTCCAGATTATAGAGAGGATTGGGAAGCTCGCATACAGAGTGGAGTTGCCAAGCAGTATAGCCCGTATCCACATTAACGTATTTCATGTGTCTCATCTTTGCAAGTATGCGCATGAACCTAAGACTACTATTACTCTAATAAGGTTGGAAGACTTGATAGTAGAGCCTAATTTGACTTTTGTTAGACAACCGATTTGCGTTGTGGCGAGAGATGAGAAAAGACTGAAGAGCTAGACAGTCAAGTTAATGAAAGTTCAGTAAAGTGACAATAAGAATGACTGTACTTGGGAGACAGAGGACAGGATAAGAGATACTTATCATGATATGCTTTAAGGGTATGTTTATATTAGATTTATATAGATAGTTTCTAGATAGGTAGGCTAATATGGTTGTTAGGAGTTGTTACAGATGATTACTTTGTTTAGTATTTAGTCCTTACTGACTTTCGAGGATGAAATTCTTTAAGGAGGGGAGCCTGTAACACCCCTAATTTATGATAACATTATTAAGGGGATTTAATTAGATAAATTATATAGAATAATTTAAATATTAGAGTGATAAGGGGATTGAGATTTGAATAAATGATATGAAGGTCGTGCTTAAAATAATAAATTTAATTAAATGGGCTTAAGAATGGTTTTACATGAATTGCCGCACCTTATACGTACATATCCATTCATTTCACGTTCACTTTTCATTTCTCAAAAACAAACAAACGTAAAACCTACGAGGAGCCAGCCATTGCTAAGGAAGAAAAGAAGATAAATTCACTCTAAAGCTAAGGATTAATGCAAGGGGAAATTAATCTTAATCAAACCTCAAAGTCCTTACCAAAATAAAGGTGAATAATAATCTAAACCATTTTATGTTTTTGCAGTCATTTGATTTTTGGGTTTTGGGTTAAACTCATTTTGATGATTTTTGGATGATGATATGCTTAGGTTTTATGTGATATTAAATTCAATGAATTTATTTGATAAAGGATTTACACGTTTTGAGGCTAAAACAAGGCATAATGATTTTCGAATGCCATGGAAAAATTATATGTTATGCAAAATATGATTTTATAGATGGGTTTAAATTTATGTAATTTTCCAAGCTATGGAAAATTTATTATGAATTTTCAAATGAAAATATGTATAATTGGGTTTAAAATTTTATTTCGATTATTCCAGGAAGAATTTTATCTGAAACTTTTGTATGTTAGATAACATATTGAAAGAGAATTTCTGTAACTTTTAGAGATTTTTCCTAAGTGATTTACTAAGGAAGTTAAATTATTTTGGAAGAACGATTTAATTGCATATTTGGTTTTACTTAATGGAAGGGCTTAATTGATAAATTTTCCTTGATTTAGATATGAAAATATGCAGTAGTTATTTCTATAAATAATTCAAAATTTTTAAAGGCAACCAATTAAAGGATTACAAATAAGCGGTTAGTAATAAAGTAATCACTAGAAATAGCATTAATTTAGCCTTTACCCAGAAAAGTTGGTTTCGCCTCTTTCATAAACCCTTTCGAGCCTATGCTTCCGCTTCGACTCAATCGAAACCCACCATGTCGAAACAAACTTAGCCGAAACCAATATACAAGGTATCAACAATGTTGGTACAAAGTCGATTGAAAAAAGGCGGAAGGTATGGTGTCAAATGCATGGCTTTTGATGGAGTCAAAACCATTGTTTAGTTTCAAAAGATACGCACCTGCTTTGTTTTTAGAAGGGTGCTTTCGACCAATTACCCTGTTGCTTTCAAATCTGTTACCACCTTTCTTTGTTTAAAATAGGGCTCCCTAATGAGTTTCTTTATTTATAATAAAATTCCGAAAGGATTGGTTCCGATCTACTCGAATCCCTACTGCTATTTTTTTGCCTTTCAAAGTTATTAAAGTCATCAATGCTTTCAAAAGATATCCTTTGTTGTAAACTTATACTAAGTCACTTCCTAAAGGCTTTTTAAGGGGTTCAAGGGTTTCGAAGGCAATGGCTTCAGAAGGGGGTTTCGTTGCTAACCTTCAATGTTTTACATAAGTATTTTTAAGCTTTCGAAAGGATGATTCTGAAGCCATCAACTTTTCCCCAAATAATTTTATATGGAGACAAAAGGTTTTGAAAGGATATATTCTCATATACTCACTTTGACCCAAAAGGTGTTTTTAAAGTTAAACCCAATGTTTCGAAAGGGGTACTTTCATTGGTTTCAAAGCCATGTTAATTTGTAAGAATTAATAAGCAATGCTTTAGTACTTTTGAAAGTTACATTCTAATTTCAAAAGAAATGACTTAAAGAGCTTCAAAAGGTATATGCTTAATGTTTTGAAAAGAAGTTTTCAATGCTTTTGAGGAAGATTATCTGGAGGTTTCGAAAGTAATGTTTTAAGGTTATGAACGCCTTAGTTTTCAAAACAAATAACCCAGTCTCATTTTAAAGGAAAACCCTGGCATAAATAAAGTGTTTGAAATAATTTTGAGTATGGAGTTTTTGAAGAAGTCTTCATTGATTAACAGGTTAAAGGGATTAACCAAGTTTTATATAAAATGATTTCAAGGATATTAAACCACATGTGTTGGTATTATTATGTTATTATATTTGTTCTTTATATATATATGCATATATATATATATATGCATATATATATATATATATATATATATATATTCACATTGTAATGGACCCATAACGATATTTTAGGGAAGAGCAGAATAACCAGCTAAGTTGACCCAGTAGTGAAAATAAATTAGGTTAACTCCTAAATGAGTAGAATTGCATCTACGAGGTCAGGAAGACTAGAATATAGGATGCTAAAATATCGATTAAAGAAGTTGTCAGGAAGACAGGTCATAGTAAACCTATGAATACTATGTTTATAAGAAGTTATTGGAGTTACCAATATGTTCATAGTAAACCTATGAAAACTATGATTAGAAAGAGTTATTGGTAAGAGCCAATAGGTTTGTAGTAAACCCATAAAAACTATGTCCGGATTAAGTTATTGACCGAAGTCAAAAGGTTCCTAGTCAACCCATGAAATCTAAGATAAGAGGGAAGTTATTGGAGTTATCAATAGGTTCAGGGAGAACCCATGAAACAGTTAAGCTATTAGCAGAGGGTAATTAGTTCTTAATTATCCCATGAAAACTATGAAAATGGACAGGGAGTCCATAAATATTAAACAAGTTAATAGTCAAAATGAATGGGGGTTGAAAATCTAGAAATTGATTTACTTCTCTACATATAATTATATTGTTTTGAATTGTTTTAACCATTTTAGATGCAGGAGCACAGTATATGGTTTTATAAAGTTTTAGGATACGAGTGAGTGGAAAACCCATTCGGCTAAGCAGCATGGTCTCACTAGATATTTAAATGATTTGAGATGGTAGATTATTATTCATTCCAGGCTTTATATCTGACTCAAAGTTTTTGTTTTCCCCTTAAACACTTAGGTTCTCAATTGATTTTAGTAATTTGAGGATTAAGGTTTTCATGTTTTTTTAGAGGAATAAGCTTCCGAAGACATGTAGGAGGCATGGTAGCTAATAAGAGTTCTTTTATTCCGCTAGGTTTTTGGATGCAATGGCAAAGTGGTTTACTTGCCCTAAGGGGCATCTTCATATGTCGCTCTTGGCGTATGTTATAATGATTATATTTTATTTGAACATGGTTAACGATTATGGGATTATGTAATGAACTTGAAATGTTTTGTAATGGAATATGGAATTTGTTTGATGTTTAATTTTTTTTCCATATTCATGTGTTTCTGTTATATCAATGTATCTAATGTTATCGTACTTGGCCGCCGAAGATTAATAACTATGAATAACTGTAGCATCCGTAGCCGTTAGTTTTTGGCTTCTACGTCGGGGGATGTTACGTATTGAGCTAACAGGTTGGGGCAAGGTGGTTTTGCACCAAGGAAAGGTGTAAATGGAACCTAATATAAGACCATTAGGTAGGACTCGAGTAGAGTCCAAGGATATTAAGGGAAAGAACTCCTACACTGGAGGTAGGGTTGGAAGGGCTATTGACGTCGGGTGGAGACGCTCATTCGAATGCATCCATTGGAAAGGTGAGGAGAGGCATTCAACTTCCAAGAGACTGTGGTAGGATGACTCTATGCAGTGTTAAACAAAACAAGTGTTTGGGGACTTCGATTAGCTGTCTCATAGAAATCTAGAATTTAAGTAAATAAATAAATGGGGACTGCATATGATTGTTTCTTTCTGATCCAGAGCTTAAAGCATAAATGAATTTAAAAAATACTAGAGGGGGACGAGTCTATGTAGTTTAAGTTTAATTAATGAATTTAAAATAATACTACATGGGCTAGGTCTATGCAATTTAAGTCTAATGAATGAATTTAAAAGAATAGTATAGGGAGCTGGGTTTATGTAGTTTATATTTAATGAATGAATCTAAAGGATACTACGGAGGCTGATATTAAGCAGTATCAGACTAAGGACTAATTAGAAATGGAAAATATAAGGGGACTAGGCGAAGGACACAGTAGTAAAAAAGGAAACAACATAAGGCGCATTAGTATTTAGGTACCACAAAAGAGCGCACAAGGCGAAGTAGTAGATGTGAACTGCTTAAGAGCGAAGAAGCAGTATTAGTAAATAGGAACTATGGAAACTATAATTGTTTCATTTATGATATTTTGGATAGTGAGAGGAATACGCGTTCCATATTGTATGACATGGTCTTAATATGTGCTTGTTTTGGGTTAATATTATTCATACCGAACTTTATGTCTGATCTGTATGTTTTTATTTTTGTTTTTCCTATAAACTAACAAGCAATTGGTTAAGTAGATCTAGTTTATGGGATTGGACTGTTTATATCAGAAGCCATAGTACGTAGAATGAAGATAGGGCAGAAGGCTTTATTAGCAAATAAAGGTGTAGTTTTTTCTGTTTTAAGGAGTTTATATGACATCATCATTTTTTGACTTCGCTCTTTACTATGTTATTTTCTATTGTTATTTAACCCCTACATAGGCATGACTTTGGCATTAATTTTGAAAAGAAATGTATGTAATAGTATTAAGAAAATTTCAATGAAACAAAAATATTTAGCCGCGTTGTTTACTTTGTCTGTATTTGAATATATTAACTCATTTCTATCGTAGGAAGATAATTTTGATGATCACTGCAGCATCATCAGCGTTCATCTTCGAGTCTCGAAATGGGGGACATTATAGTTGGTATCACAGGATAGAACAAGGACATTTAAGTAAAAAAAGCTAAAATTAGAGAACAACTTAAGGGAGGGTACACGTTATCATATAAATAACGTACTTGTGCTTTGCTTAACAGATATCGAGATATACATAAAAATATCTACCTTTCTATTGTTGATTCGCTCTCTTTCGCCTTATTTCTATTGAAGATTTGCTTAGTAGAAAAGGCAAGATGGATTTGGGAAGTGGGCAAGTTATGATAGGAGGGTCATACACAAGGAGGGAGGCTATAATATGCAGACCAATGGAGAGAATATGAGGAATTCACTAAAGTGGTAAGGGAGGAAACTGTGTAGCCCATTGATGTTGCTGGCATGGATGTGAATGCTTTATTTAGGGAGTTTATATTTCACATGATGAGGGAGAATATGCCCAAGGCGGTAGGGCCTAGACTTACAACAATGGGAGAGGACTTCTCATGGATGGACAATGACTATAGAAACTTGGAAGGGAAGATGTTTGCGGGGAAGGAGCCTGCAGTTGAAGTGTTGAATTAGCTTAGAGATTATAAGCACATATGTGGAGACTTAGGACTAAATAATACGCATAAGAGGATATTGGTATCTAGGTAGGTACTTGAGATTTCACTGGATTGGTAGGAGATAATAATCGTAGAGACCCCAAAGGAGGAGATTACTTTTGAGTAGTTTGAAGAAAGGTTTAAGGCTTAGTTCTTATAGAGTGTACAATTAGGAGAATTCATTGATCTGAAACAGAATGAGCTTACACTGGAGGGGTATATCTAAAAGTTTAACTCTTTGGCTAAGTACAGCACAGAGACCATTATTACAATGAAGAAAAATGAGAAATTCATTAGGTTTTTGAAGCAGGGTCTTGATCATAAGGTGATGGCTCAACTAGCATCTTCTTTTGAGTTTTTAATTGACATGGCTCAAAGGTATGATGGGATGTACCAAGAGCAGAGAAGAGTGGAGATGAGGCCCAAAGCAGAGCAGAAGAAGAAGCTTACCACATTTACCAAAAGCAGAAAGGGAGTGCCAAAGGGAAAAGATGTGAGGTTGCTGCTGTAGAAGTGGTCTGCTATAATTGTGGACATAGGGCATTTTGCTACAAAGTGCCTAACACTAAAAAATCTTGGAAAAGGTAAGTTCTTTAAGTGCGATAAGTTGGAGCATTTAAAGAAGGACCACCTAGAGCTTAAACCACAAGTTTATGTTTTAAAGGGACCAATGGAAGAACCATTTGCTAAGGAAAGAGGCAAAAAGGAAAATTCTGGAAGATTAGGCTTTGAATTTTGGTATTTGAGTTAGAGTGCTATTTGATACTGGGGATACATATTCATTTGTAGCTAAGAATATGGTAGGTAGACCTAGGTTAGAAGTACTACATTAGGGCGTACTGCGATGAAAAAATAGTTACTTTGAGTCACCCAAATCGCAAAGATAGAATGAATGTGGCCTTACGGGAGTGTAGGGCAAGATGTAGAGGCGTAAAGTTTGCTTTAGCTTTAGAAGAAGTGAACCTTGGTGCACTATGCACGGTGAAGGAGTTCTCAAATATAACTGAAACAATTTCGGGACTGCCACCTCCGAGAGCGATGGAATTTTGTATAAATTTAGTAGTAGGAACTGAACCATTCAGTCGACCTCCTAGTAGAATATTTCCAAGGGAGATGGAGGAATTGATGAAGCAGTTGGTAAAGTTAGATGGAAAGAGCTTCGTAAGGCCAAATAGCTCTCCTTAGGGAGCAACGACAGTATTTTTCAAGAAGTCTTAAGGGTCTTTAAGACCGTGCATAGGCTATCGAAAGCTGAATGAAGGAACAGTGAAGAGTAGGTATCCTTTGCTAAGGGTTAACGACCTATTTGATTAGTTGAGTGGAGTTGTGGTGTTTTCACTGCTAAACTTGGCTTTAGGGTTCCATTAGTTGAGGTTGTGGAGGAAAACATTTCTTAACTGCATTTAGAATAAGGTCTGGTTCATATAAGTGGCTAGTAATGTTGTTTGACCTAATACTTGCACCAGGGTTCTTTATTGACTTGATGAGTAGAATTATTCGAGGCCTGTTAGATAGATACGTGTTAATTTCCATAGGTGACATCTTAGTACACTTGAAAGGTGTGGCAAAGCATGCCATTTACTTGAGGCCTGTGTTGGAGATCTTAAGACAACACAAGTTGAAAGCGAAAATTTCAAAATGTCAATATTGGAGAAGGGAAGTGAAATTCCTAGGCCATGTTGTTTCAAAAAGAGGTTTGGTAGGAGATCCTTTAAAGGTTGATGCAGTAAATGGATGGAAGAGACCTAAGATGGTGTATGAAGTTTCCTAGGATTGGCTAGCTACTACCGGAGATTCATTAAGAACTTCTCTCACATAGTTGCGCCAATGATGAGACTAACCTGGAAGAGTGGGAAGTTCTAAACACCGACTGACTATTTCACCTGTATTAGTGATACCGAAAGGGAATGATGATACGACTTTGTAGACCAATGCTTTAGGGTTAGGTTAGCGGCAGTATTGATGTAGGAGGACAAAGTGATCGCATATGCATCTACACAGTTACGAGCCCATGAAGTTTGATATCCTACCCATGACTTGGAGTTAGCGGGCATTGTCTTCACATTGAAGATCTAAAGATATTATCTCTTAGGAGAAAGATTTAAGTAATTTACATACCATAAGTCTGTTAGATATTTGTCCTCTCAAAAGGAATTAAAAATGAGGTAGTGGCGGTGGTTAGAGTTTTTACCATCTTATGACTTCGAGAAAGAGTACACCCGAAGGAAGGGAAATATGGTAGCTGATGCCATCAGTTGAAAATAGTAAAGTTGTGTTTTTGGCTATGGTAGAAGAATGGAATGTCTTGCAAATGTTATCAACATGAAATGTGCAGTTTTAGTCTAATGCAGGTTGGAGCAGTATTTGGGGATGCTATCATGTTTAGAAGTAAGGCTTTCACTGGTAGAAAGGTGCAACACCCCTAATTTTTAATAATATTATTCAGGATATTCAATTAGAATAAATTAAATAGAATAACGTACAGTGATAAGGTGATTGAGATTGGTAAATAAATTCAGCGGTCGTGCTTACTAAGATAAATGGGCTTGCAAATGGATTAAATGTTAACTAAATAAACATAAGGGCATTAGGGTAAATTGACGTGCATGTTTCCCACCCTTATACTATTATCCCTAAGCCATACACGTTCATTTTTATCATAAGCAAAACAAACAAAAGAAAGATAAATTCAAGCTGGCCATTAGGAGGAAGAAGAGAAGAGGAAATTAAAATCTAAAGCTTAAGATCAAGCTAGAAGAAATCAATCCTAATCAATCTCCAATTTCCTTATCCAATCTAAGTTGAGTACTAATCACAACATCTTTATTTTATGATAGTTGAATTTCGGATTTAAGGGTAAGTTTATTTTTATGATATACTAGACGATGATATGCTTGATTTATAATTTGTTTAGTTTAAACAAGATTATTTAAAAGGGAATATACATGGTTTTAGCGCAAAACTGAGATTTAATGATTTTTAAATGCCATGGAAAAATTATATGTTATGGAAACTTGATTTTGGAGTTGAATTTCAATTTTTATAATTTTCCAAGTCGTGAGTAATAATTATGAATTTTGAAAGGAAAAAATGGTTAATTAGGTTTAAAAAATTATTTCGAAAATTATATATAGAATTTGGGTTTGAAAGTTTGATATGTTAGATAACATGATTAAATTAAATTTCTGGAATTTTTGAGGATATTTCATATGTGATTTTTAAATCATTTTAGAAGAGGGACTTCTTTGCAATATTGTTTTTGTTTAATGGAAGGGCTTATTTGTTAACTTTACCATGATTTAGATTTGAAATTAGTGGCAGCTATTTAAAGTAAATAATTTGAAAAGTTAAGGCAACCAATCACAAGTTTATATATGGCAGGTTATTTAGAAAGTGCTTACTTTAATTAGAAATAAAATAGTTTACTCAAAAAAGCTTGTTTCGCCTTCTTTAGATGTACCTTTCAACATAGAGCTTCCGCCTTCGACCTAGTTGAAACCGATACACAAGGTATCACTTAGATAGTACACAGGGGATTAGAGAAAGGCGGAAGGTTAGGTTTCGAAAGCATGGCTTACGAAGGGTTCGAAGCTCTGTTTGTTTTAAAATGAAAAAGCGCCTGCCTTTGTTTTATTAAGCCTTTGAAGGAGTCGAAGCATATGGTTTTGAAAGTGGTTTTTAAAATGCTTTCAAAAGGGTTGGCATCAACTTATCTTTTTAAAAGAGTAAGCTTTTGAAGGGGTGCTTTAATTATAAATTAAATGCTTTCGAAAGAAGGGGTTCCGACCCAATCGAAACTCTACCGCCGCTTTATAGCCTTTCGAGGGTGTTGAAGTCATCAATGCTTTTGAAACGTAGTGTTTGTTTTAAAGTTATTTTAAGCTACTTCCTATAGCTTTAAAAAGGCGTTAGGGCTTTCGAAGGAAATGGTTTCGAAAGGATTTTCGAAGCCGACCTTTAATTATTTTACCCAGATGTTTTATACTTTCGGAAGGATGGTGACAACACCATCAAGTTTTCTCCAAACACTTTTATGAGATAAAAGAATGGTTTCGAAAGAGATGTTTTTGCTTATGTTCACTTTGACCCAAAATGATATTTAAAATGTAAACCCAATGGCTTCGAAAGGTATACTTTCAATGGTTTTGAAAGGAGTACTTTTAATGGCATTGAAGCTATGCTTCTAAAGTTAAAAGTTATATTTTAATACATTTGAAAGGTTTCGAAAGAAAGATTTTAAAGTATTAGAAAGGCATGGGTCTAATATTTTGAATACAGATTTTGATACTCTCAAAGGAGGTCATCCAATGAAGTCGAAAGCACGATTTCGAAGGAGTCGAATGGTTTTGTAACCCTAACTCATTTTTAAAAGGCAAAACCCATGGCTTAATAAAGGATTTTGGAATGATTTAAGAAGAAGCTTTCCTTGATAAAATTATAGGTTAAAGGGATTAACCATGTTTTATATGAAAAATATTTCAAGGACATTAAACCCACATGAGTGGTATTGTTTTGTTATTATGTTTTCTTCTTCTAGTATAAATATATTCACATAATAATGGACCCATAACTATGTTTTGGGGGTAATGGGGTAGAAGAACTAGCTAGGTTAACCCAGTAGTGAATATAAGTTGGTTAAACTCTTGAATGAGTAGAATTGCATCCAGAAAGTCAGGGAGACCAGAATATAGGATGCCTAAACCTTGAAGTTGTTTGGGAGACAGTTTATAGTATACCCATGAAAACTATGAATTGGAAGTTATTGGAGTAACCAATGTAACCAATAGGTTCATAGTGATCCCATGAAAACTACGTGTTAAAAATGGTTGGCAGGGGCCAATTGGTTTGTATTGAACCCATGAAAACTATATCCGGATTAAGTATTGACATTAATCAATAGGTTCCTAGTCAAACCACGAAAACTAGGATAAGAAAGAAGTTATCGGAGGCATCAATAGGTTCCTAGTCAACCCATGAAAACTAGGATTAGAGAGAAATTATTGGAATCGCTAATAGGTTCAAGGGAACCATGAATTGATTAAGTTCATTAGCAGGGGCCTATAAGTTCTTAGTGATCCCATGAAAACTATGAAATAGGACAGGTTGTCCATAAAAAATGAAAAGATTTTTAGTAAGCCCATGAAAACTAATAGATTAATAGTGACCCTAGAAACTCTAATTATGAGAGGGTATCAATTAAACCGGGGATAGGAAGTCCAAATTTTTTATTATGTGTGCATGCCATCATAATATTTTGAAATGCTATGTTTTAACGTTGTGGATGCAGGAGCATGCTATATGGTTTTATAAAGGTTTTAGGATACTAGTGAGGGGAAACCCATTCCGTTAAGCGGCATGGTCTCACTAGATATCTAAATGAGCTTGAGATGTTAGATTATTATTCATATTAGGCTTTATGTCTAACTCGAAGTTTTTCCCCTTAAACTCTCGGGTACTCAATTGATTTAGGGTAGTTTGAGGTTTAGGGTTTTCAGGTTCTCTTCTTAGACGAATAAAGCTTCCGGAGCCAAGAAGGAGGTAGTTAGTTATTTAGAGTTATCCTTTTCCGCTGTGTATTTTGGATGTAAAGGTAGACTTAGCCTGATCATATACTTTGATCAACCAATGGGGCATCTTCATATGTCACTCTTGGCTTATGCGTAATAATTATATTTTTTTAAACATGGTTAATGTTTGTGGGATTTTATAATGAATAACAAATATTTTGAATGGAAAGTGGAAATATGTTTTTATTTGTCAAAATTTCTCCATATTCATTTGATCTATGTATCAATGCATCTAGCACCGTCATATTCGGTCGCTAAGTATTAATAACTATAAACGACTGCTGCATCCATAGCCGTTAGTTTTGGGCCTCCAAGTTGAGGGTGTTACAAGTTCGTATCAGAACATAGGTTTATGAAACTTTAAAAGAAATTTAAACCTAAAAGATTTTCAAACATAATCTAATGAATTAGAAATATGATCGGGGTTTGGGATAACGTTATAGTAACATACTTGTATTTGATATATAGATATGTATCTAAGTACGTGTTCCCCTCTCTCTTAGATCGTTCTTCTGTATCTTGCTAAAGCTCGTATGCAGTTTCATGAGATACAAGATATGAAAGAAGGAAGCGGAAGAGGAAATCTAGGTGGAGGAAGCACTACAACTGACGAAAATGCTCGATCTAATACTAAGAGGAACTAAGGTAGACAGGCTAATGCTAACCCAAATGTAGAGGCCAATATTGGTGTTGGATATCGGCCAGTAGATGCGAGGATGGTGTGTTAGCTGTTAGCCAATCTTTTGCAAGCTGGAGTAGCTGGTAATGTTGGAGGGGCTAATCATGTAGCTCCAGTTGGATATAATTATGCAAGGCTGAGCAGAGACTATACCAGTCTGGGTAGAAAGCGGTATGTTCGAAGGGGGGATGCTGCTGAGGTTGAGAATTGGCTTTCTCATTGTTAGAGGATCTTTACTTATTTGGGCTTAGATGATGAATATAAGAGGAGGCTGGCCTCTAGGCAGTTGCAAGAGGCAATGCTTCACTGATGGAATAGTGTGACTGTCGAAGTTCTATAGGAAGAACTGAAATGGGCTGATTTCATAAGGAGGTTTGAGCAGATTTTTTTATCTGAGGTTGTTAAGTCGGCATTGATGAGAAAGTTTATGGAGGGAGATATGTCAGTGATCGAGTATGCTGCCAAGTTTGATGAGCTGCCTCGATATGCATATGCCACTATGGACACTGATATAGGAAGGAGTGAGAGGTTCAATCGAGGACTGAGCTTGCTAGAATGACTATAACGCATACCCGAGAACATTGTAATGTGGTGGTGGAGATGACCATTCGTGATGAAGAGATGCTTTCAGTGTCTGCTAGAGAGAAGCCAGTTGAATCCCATGGTCCTCAGGGAAAGAAGAAGACATTCTTTAAGAAGAAGCAAGCCCAGAATGGGGATACTGCTAATAAGGCAAAAGATGATTTAATGTGCTTCAAGTGTGATAAGAAGGGTCTTTATGCTCACGAGTGCCGGACATGTAAAGGAAAGAAGCCCTCAGAGAAGAAGAATGTGAAATGCTTCAACTGTGACCAATTTGGGCATTAAAAGAGTCAATGTCAAGAGCTAGTCAGGGTGGACAGAGGGAAATTTTTTGCTATAGGACCACCATCTTCTTCTCGGCCTACTTTAGCATAGAAAGGGAAAACTATGACGGAAGGTACGCTTTTGATTCATAGTAGACTAGCTAGGTACTATTTGATATAAGTGCATCACATTCATTTATATCATAGTATTTGGTCGATAGGTTATGCATAGAACCACCATACCTTGTTACTTCCTTAAGGGCTGCGAATCCAATAGGAGGGTATGCAACTCTTAGGAAGAGATGTGACCAGTTAGAAATTGATTTGTTAGGTCATAAGTTTGCATGCAGTTTGTATATTTTTGATTTCGTAGATTTTAGGATCATTTTGGGTACGGATTGGTTAGGTGGTAAGTATGAGGCTAGGATATTTTTCCAAGATAGGGAAATATCATTGAGACACCCTGATAGTCATATTCGAATCATCTTCCCAGAAGAATTCTAGCGTGAGTGTTTGTGCTTTGTTAAGTACCATGGAGTTTGTAGAAGAGCTAAGTCGGGTTTGAATAGCAAGAGAATTTGCAAATATCTTTGAGCCAGTTACAGGACTACCACCAAAACGAGCTATTGGGTTTCAGATAGATACTGTATCAGGAGCTAAACTTATGAGTAAACCACCTAGCAAGATGACACCGACAGAGATGAATGAATTGAAGGTTCAGCTAGTGGATCTTGAAGGAAGGAATTTTATCAGACAAAACAATTCGCCTTGGGAAGCGACCACGGTGTTTGTAAAGAAACCATATGGGTCTTTAAGGATGTGCATCGACTATCATAAGTTAAATGAAAAGACGATCAAGAATATGTACCCTCTACCAAGGATAGACGATCTATTTGATCAGTTAAGTGGAGCCAGGATGTTTTCCCAATTGGATTTGATGATAGGGTTCCATCAGTTGAGAGTGGCAGAGCACAACATTCCTTTGACTACATTTTGGACTAGGTATGTTTTTTATAAGTGGTTAGTGATGCCATTCGGGTTGATGAATGCACCTGCTTTCTTCGTAGATTTTATAAACCTGGTTTTCTGAGAGAATTTGGATAGGTTTGTGTCGGTATTCACTGATGACATTTTAGCATACTCGAAAGATGAAAGAGACCATGAGATTCATCTTAGAGTGGTGCCTGAAATACGAAGGCGGAGTCAGCTGAAGACAAAGTTTTCCAAGTGTCATTTTTGAAAGAAAGAGGTTAAGTTTCTTGGTCATGTAGTTTCAGAGGAGGGCTTGTCAGTCGATCCAGTTAAGATTGAAGCTATCAATAATTGGAAAAGACTAGAGAAGGTAACTAAGATCAGGGGATTTCTTGGACTTGCTGGCTATTACCGGAGATTCATTAAGGATTTCTCACGGATAGCAGCACCTTTGACTAAGTTGACTAGGAAAGACGTAAAGTTTGTTTGGTCCGAAAAATGTGAGGAAGGGTTCTTTAAGTTAAAGCATTTTTGACTAACGCGCCAGTGCTAGTAGTTCAAGATGGAAACAAAAGGTTGGTAGTGTACACTGGTGCATGTGGAACCGGATTGAGAGCAGTATTGATGCAGAAGGGAAAATTTATTGCCTACGCGTCCAAACAGCTAAGACTGCATGAAGTAAGATATCCTACTCATGATTTGGAGTTTACTGCAGTGATCTTTGCCTTGAAGATTGGAGGCATTATCTCTTAGGAGAAAGATTTGAGTTTTATACAGATCATAAGTTTTTAAGATATTTGTTCTCTCGGAAGGAGTTAAACATGAGGCAATAGAGGTGGTTGGAGTTTTTTGTTTCTTATGATTTCGGTATAAGGTATACTCCTGGGAAAGGAAATAGGTAGCAGATGCTCTTAGCAGAAAACAACAGAATGTAGTGTTAGCTATGTAGGAAGAATGGAAGGATCTAGAAGCTTTGGCCAGCTGCAGTATGTAGTTAAGATCTATTGCTTGTTCTAGTCAAGGTATTCCATGTTGTCTTATTTAAATGTTCAACTAGTATTGATCGAAAGGATATCTTATAGACAAAAAGAGGATCCAGTATTAGCCAAGAGGATTAGAAATTAATGACCTAAAGGATTTTAGTCTTGACCAAAGAGGATGTTTGAGAAAGAAGGGATGATTATGTGTTCCGAATGTAGAGAACTTGAGGAGAGAGGTTATAAAAGCATGTCATCAATCCAAGTTTACGATTCATTCTGGAGGGACCAAGATACACTAGGATATGAATAGGAGTTTCTTTTAGGAAGGCATGAAGAGGGATGTCGGCCTGTGGGTCAGGCAACGTGTAATCCATAGTTAGCGATAGAGATACATTATTCATTAGTGAAGTTTGGAAGAGTCTGCAAGAGGTATTAGGTACCAAGCTCAAGATGAGTACAACATGTCGCCCACAGATAGATGGGCGGACATAGAGAGTCAATGAGGTACTCGAGGATTTATTTAGAGCTTATGTATTGGACTTTGCTGGATCTTGAAAAAGATCACCTACATTTGGTTGAGTTTTCCTATCATAATAGTTATCAAACTAGTTTAGGAATGGCGCCTTTTAAAGCTTTTTATGGAAGTCCATGCAAATCACCGATATATTGGTTGGAGACTGGAGATATATTAGCCTTAGGTTCAGATTTGGTTAGAGAGGCATCAGAAAAGATTGAGTTAATCCGAGATCGGATGAAGGATGCTAAATCCAGGTAGAAAAGTTACGCAAATAAAAGGTGTACATACCTAGAGCTCTCGGTAGGAGATAGGGATTTCATTAAGGTATCACTAATGAGGTGTGTAGGAAGGTTTGAAAAGTTGGGAAAGCTGGCCTCGAGATATGTTGGTCCATTCTAGATTTTAGAGAGGATTTGAAAGCTCGCATTCAGAGTAGAACTACCGAGCAGTTTGGCAGGCGTCCATAATGTATTCAACAAGTCTCATCTTTGCAAGTTTGTGCATGATCCAGAGTCCACTATTCCTCAGATAGAGTTGGAAGACTTGGTAGTAGAGCCCGATTTGACATTTGTTAGACAACCAGATCGGGTTGTAGCAAGAGATGAGAAAAGATTATGGAGCAAGACAGTCAAGTTAGTGAAAGTTCAATGGAGCGACAACGAGAAGGACTGTACTTGGGAGACAAATGACAGGTTTCGAAATGCTTATCCTAATCTGCTTTGATGGTATGTCTATATTAGATTTATACAAATTTGTTGCTATTCAGGTAAGCTAGTATGAACATTAGGAGTCATCACAGATGATTGCTATGTGTGCTAATTAGCCCTTACTGAATTTCAAGGACGAAAATTCTTTAAGGAGGGGAGCCTGTAACACCTTTAATTTTTAATAATATTTTTTCAAGAGATTTAATTTGAATTAATTCAATAGAATAATGTAAAATGATAAGGGGATTGAGATTGGTAAATAATTTAGTGGCCATGCTTATTAAAATGAATTGGCTTACAAATGGATTAAATGTTAACTAAATAAACATATGGGCGTTATAAATTGTCACCCATGTTTCCTACCCTTATACTATTATCCCTAAGCCATAATCTTTCATTTTTATCATAAGCAAAACACACAAAAGAAAGATAAAATCAAGCTGACCATTAGGAGGAAGAAGAGAAGAGGAAATTCAAATCTAAAGCTTAAGATCAAGCTAAAAGAAATCAATCTACAATTTCCTTATCCTGTCTAAGGTAAATAATAATCACAACATATCTATTTTATAATTCCTGATTTTCAGATTTAAGGGTAAATTCGTTTTTATGATATATTGGATGCTGATATGCTTGATTTATAATTTGTTTAGTTTAAACAAGATTGTTTAAATGGGAATATACATGGTTTTAAGGGAAAACTGAGATTAAATGATTTTTAAATTCCAAGGAAAAATTATATGTTATGAAAACATGATTTTGGAGTTGGGTTTCAATTTTTACAATTTTCCAAACCATGGAGAATTAATTATAAATATAAAAATATGGTTATTTGGGTTTATAAAATTATTTCGAGAATTATATTGAGAATTTGATTCTAAAATTTTGATATGTTAGATAACATGATTAAAGTGAATTTCTAGAATTTTTTCGGATTTTTCCTATGTGATTTGTTATGTAAATCATATTATTTTAGAAGAGGGACTTCTTTGCAATATTGTTTTTTTAATGGAAGGGCTTATTTGTTAACTTTACAATGATTCGGATTTGTAATTAGCGGCAGTTATTTTAAGTAAAGAATTTGAAAATTTAAGGCAACTAATCATAAGTTTATATGTGGCAGGTTAGTTAGAAAGTTTTTGCTTTAATTGGAAATAAAAAAGTTTATCAAAAAAGCTGGTTCCGCCTTCTTTAGATGTACCATTCGACACAGAGCTTCCGCCTTCAACCTAGTCAAAACTAATAACGTCGAAACCAGTACACAAGGTATCACTTAGATAGTACGTAGTGGATTAGAGAAAGGCGGAAGGTTAGGTGTCGAAAGCATGGCTTCCGAAGGGTCGAAACCTCTGTTTAGTTTAAAAATAAAAAAAATGCCTACCTTTGTTTTATTAAGGTTTCGAAGGAGTCGAAGCATATGGTTTCGAAAGAGGTTTTTAAAATGTTTTCGAAAGGGTTTCCATCAGCTTATGTTTTTAAAAGAGTAAGATTTTGAAGGGGTTCTTTAATTATAAAATAAATGCTATCGAAAGAAGGGGTTCCAACCTAGTCGAAACCCTACTACCACTTTATAGCCTTTTGAGGGTTTGAAGTCATCAATGCTTTCAAAAGACAGTGTTTTTTTTAAAGTTTTTTTAAGCTAGTTCCTATAGCTTTCGAAAGGGGTTTTGAAGGCAATGGTTTCGAAAAAGGTTTTGAAGCCAACCTTCAAATATTTTACCCAGATGTTTTATACTTTCGAAAGGATAGCGACGACACCATCAAGTTTTCCCTAAATACTTTTATGAGACAAAGAATTGTTTTGAAAGAAATGCTTTCGTTTATGTTCACTTTGACCTAGAATATTATTTAAAATGTAAAGCCTATGGGTTCGAAAGGTATGCTTCCAATAGTTTTTAAAGGAGTACTTTCAATGATTTCAAAGATTTGCTTCTAAAGTTAAATTTATACTTTAATACAATCGAAAGGCTTCGAAAGAGAGGGTTTAAATTATTCGAAAGGCAGGAGTCTAATTTTTTGTAGATAGATTTTAATGCTTTCAAAGGAGGTCATCCAATGAAGTCGAAAGTACATTTTCGAAGGAGTTGAAAGGTTTCGTAATCCAAACTCATTTTTAAAAGGCAAAACCCATAGCTAAATAAAGGATTTTGGAATGATTTAAGAATAATCTTTCCTTGATAAAATTATAGGTTAAAGAGATTAACCATGTTTTATGTGAAAAATATTTCAAGGACATTAAACACATAGGAAAGGTATTGTTTGTTATTATGCTTGCTTCTTCTAGTATAAATATATTCACATGATAAAGGACCTATATCTGTGTCTTGGGAATAAAGAGGTAGAAACCAGCTAACCCAGTAGTGAATATATGTTGATTAAACTCTAGAATAAGTAGAATTGCATCGAGGAAGTTAGGGAGACTAGAATATAGGATGCTTAAACCTTGAAGTTGTCTGGGAGACAGTTCATAGTACACCCATGAAAACTATGTATTAAAGATGGTTGGTAGGGGCCAATTGGTTTGTAGTGAACCCATGAAAATAATATCCGGATTAACTATTGACATTAGTCAATATGTAGCTAGTCAACCCATGAAAACTAGGATAAGAAATAAATTTTTGGAGGCATCAATAAGTTCCTAGTTAACCCATGAATAATAGGATTAGAGAGGAGTAATTGGAATCACCAATAGGTTTAGGGAAACCAATGAATTGGTTAAGTTAATTGGTAGGAGCCTATTGGTTCTTAGTGATCCCATGAAAACTATGAAATATGACAGGGTGTCCATGAAAAAAGAAAAGGTTATAGTAACCGCATGAAAACTAATAGGTTAATAGTGACCTTAGAAACTTTAAATATGATAGGGAGTCAATTAAACTGGGGATGGGAAGTCCAAAATGTTTATTATGTGTGCATGTCATTGTAATATTTTGAAATGTTATGTTTTAACCATTGTGAATACAGGAGCACAATATATGGTTTTGCTAGACATCTAAATAGGTATGAGATATTAGATTATTATTCATACCAAGCTTTATGTTCTAATTCAAAGTTTTTGTTTTTCCATTAAACTCTCGGGTACTCAATCGATTTTGAGTAGTTTAAGGTTTAGGGTTTTCAGGTTCTCTTCTTAGATGAATAAAGCGTCCGAAGGCATGAAGGAGGAAGTTAGTTATTTAGAGTTATCCTTTTCTGTTGTGTATTTTGGATGTAAAGGAAGACTTAGCCTTATTATATACTTTGATCAACCAAGGGGGCATCTTCATATGTCGCTCTTGGCATATGCGTAATAATTATATTTTTTTGAACATGGTTAATGTTTGGTGGATTATATAATGAATAAGAAATATTTTTAATGGAATGTGGAAATGCGTTTTTATTTGTTAAAACTTCTCCATACTCATGTGATCTGTGTATCAATGTATCTAGAACTGCCGTATACGATCGTCGAGGATTAATAACTATGAATGACTGCAGCATCTGTATCCATTAGTTTTGGGCCACCAAGTAGGATGATGTTACAAAAGGATTGATGCACTACAGAAGGAAGATAAGTTTTATGCTGACTTAACTAGGGGCTTAGATTCAGGAATCGCGACAATAGAGTTGATGGGGTTTATTGTTGATAGAAAAGAAAGATTATGGAAGAGTGAAAGGTTGTATGTTTCGAGTATAGAAGGACTGTGGAGGGAAGTATTGGACGAATGTCATCGCTCAACGTTCATCGTTTACCCTGGAGGTACCTAATTGTATCGAGATATGAAGAGAAGTTTCTTTTGGGAAGCAATGTAGAAAGATGTAGAAGAGTATGTAAGCAGATGTCTTACATGCCAGTAGGTAAAGGTAGAACATCAGAAGCATAGTGGGTCCCTACAACCTTTGGAGATTCTAGTTTGAAAATCGGATGCCATATATAAGGACTTCGTAGATGGGGTCACCAGGGTCAAGGATAGGGAATGAAAGCATATGGGTCGTAGTTGAAAGACTAACTAAGTGTGCCCATTTTATTCCAGTGAAGGCCATGATAAGTACACCAAAGTTAGTGTGTGTGAAGGTCCTTATTTGCTAGTGAGTTTTGGCGTACCATATAGAAGGTGTTGGGTACAAAGTTGTGCATGAGTACTGTGCACCATCCATAGACAGATGGGTAGATTGAAAAAGTCAATAATGTTCTAAAAGACTTGTTGGGAGCTTGCATATTAGACTTTGACGGATCTTGGGAACATTACCTACACATGGTAGAATTTATATACAACAACAGCTACCAAAGAAGTATTGGTGTGTCCCTATTTGAAGCGTTGTATAGAAGGTCATGTAGATCGTTAGCGTGTTGGCTAGAGACAAGGGACCAAATTGTACTAGGACCAGATGTGGTAATGGATGCTCCTGAAAACCTAGAGCTAATCCGACCTGGGATAAAGGAAACACAATCTAGGAAAAAGCGTTGTGTCGATACAAGGAGGAAGGAATTGGAATTCACAATAGGTGATCATGTGTTTGTGAAAGTTTCTCCAATGTGAGGTGTGATACGCTTTGGGAAGGCAGGAAAGTTATCACATGTAGGACTGTTTTTGATCTTGGATAAGGTTGAATGGTGGCATAAAGAGTAGAATTGCCAAGTGCTTTTGTAGGGATTTATAATGTGTTTCACGCATCACATTCATGGAAATGCATTAGAGATCCGGATGTGGTGGTTAGTTCGAGGGCAGCAGGAGATCTGGTCATAGAGCCGAATATGACCTACATACCCAAACCGATCCAGATAATGGATTGGGATGAGGAGCGACCTCAAAACAAGGTGGAGAACTTAGTATATGTACAGTGGAGCATAGAGTGGGAAAACTACATATAGGAAACATAGGATAAGGTTAGGAGGACCTATCCAGAATTGTTTATTTCATACTATCATAAGAGCTATGTGCTAAATTGTATTAGTGTAGACCTTATATATGTATGAATATTATGGTCGATTATCGTATTAGTAAATTACGTAAGTACATTTCTGTGAATTGAGAATTCATGGGTTTATTCTTAAGAGTAAACAAGGGGTAGATTGGCAATCACTATCGTACCGTAATTGAATTTCGGGAGCGAAATCCTTTTAAAAGGGGAAGACTATAACAAACCGTAATTATTAATTAATTTAATGATTAATTAAAAGGGCCAAAATAAGCCCAATGAAAGGAAAAAGGTAATGAATTAATGGAAAAGAGAATGAGGGTCAGAGCCTAAATTATTGTGGGACAATTATAAACATTACTCTTTCATTCATTCATTTCATTTCGCTAAAATCAAAATAAAAGCTTAAGAGGGATACAAATGGTGGTACTCCAAAGGGAGAAAATAAAGAGAAGATAAGGAAAAGCAAGCTAAAGAGGGATTAAGAAGACGAAAACAAGATATTTCAAAGATCTAGTGAGCAATACTAAACCTATTTTATAGTACCCAATTATTTGGTTGTGGTATGATTTTGTATACTTTAATATATGATGTGATTTCATATGGATTATTATTGAATAAGTAAAATATTATTGGGTGTTTTGGGAAAAATATATGAACATTGGGTGTTTAGATATATTTCCCTACTCTAATGATATCTAAATGCTTAAAAAGTTTAATATGAAGTTCTAGCCAGGATTTTAGAAACGAGCTTCTGGTTTGAGAGGTTTCTCATGTTAGAATAATCTACTATGAATTATTGAAAGAGAATACCTAGGGAGTAAAAAAGGAAAATACTTGTAAAATTATAAATCAAGAAATAAGTATATTAGAATAGTTGTCCATGAATTTTTTAGGATTTTATTAAGGTTTTCTATGAACAAAATAAGCCAATATAAGGTGGATAGTACGCTAGGATGAAGGAAACTGCTCGATTGCCTAAAAGTTTAAATTGATACGGTGAAACAACTGTTAGATAAATAAGAGACATAATCCATATAAAATCTAAAAAGGAAAATAAAGGAAACCATTAATAATAGAAGTGAAATTGTGATGAATTAGGTTGCGACGTATGTAAAGACGTAGCCAGGTGCATCGGACTTTGTCTAGTATAGAGCTAAGACGATGACCTAATGTTATATAAGAAAATAGTGAATATGCGGATGGGGTAGTGATTTTCAAAGGGGATCCAAGGGCCATTAAGAGAAAGTAGATCTACATTGCAATATGTCGAAGACATGCTGGACCATAAACTGTAAAATTGGAAAAGAACGAATTGCACCGCCATATGTAATAGGCATACTGCACTGCAATTTAGAAGCATTCTCTTAATAAGTAAAGGGTGTACTACAGTAACAAATTAGGGCATGGTGGTTCTTTGCCAGGAAAAGATGTTAATGAAAACTAATTTAAGACAATGAGGTAGGACCGGGAAGAGCCTATGGCTATTAAGGGAAAGAACTCATGCACTATAGGTCAGGTTGGAAGTGCTATTGACATCAAGTGGGGATGCTTACTTGAATGCACACCTTTGAAAGGTGAGGAGAGGCATTCAATGTCCAAGAGACCGAGATGGGCAGACTCTATGAAATTTCAAGAAAAATAAGTGTGTGGGGGCTTCGAAGGTTGTTGTTTCACAGTAGTCCAGAATTTAAGTAAATAAATACATAGGACTGCATGTGGCTGTTTATTTATGGCCTAGAGCTTGACAAAGAAATTTAAAAGGAGACTGTAGGGGGCTGTATCTATGCAGTTTAAGTTTAATGAATGAATTTAAAAAAAATACCATTGGAGCTGAGTCTATGTAGTTTAAGTTTAACGAATGAATGTAAAAGAATACTGCTGGTGGTTGGGGCCATATAGTTTAAATTTATTAAATGAATTTAATGGATACTGCAGGGGGTCGATTCTTGGTAGTATCAGACAAAAGACCAATCTAAAAACGAAACTACTAAGCGACTTTATCGGGGGCGCAATAGCAAAAAAGGAAACAACATAAGAGCGCATAAGGTGCAATATTACTAGGAAATCACATAAGAGATCATAAGGCGAAGTGGTAGATGTGAACCGCATAAGAGCACAATCGTAACATTAGCAAATGGGGACTATGCAAACTACGATAATTTCATTTACGATGTTGTGGATAGTGAGGGAAAAACTAGTTTCATGTTGTATTGCATGGTCTCACTATATGCTTATTTTAGGCAAGCATAATTCACATTAGATTTTATGTTCGACCCATGTTTTTTTTATTTTTTCCCTATAAACTCATAGGTACTATTTGAGTAGGTTAAGATTATGGGTTTAGATAGGTTTGTATCAAAAGCCGTAGTACGTAGATCAAAGATGGAGCTGGAGGCTTTGTTAGCAAATAAAGATGTTGTTACTGTTGTTTTAAGGAGTTCACGCAACATCATCATATGTTGACTTGAATTTTACTATGTTATTTTCTATTGTTAATTGACCCCTGCGTGGGCACGACTTCAGGGTTAATTTTGGAAAAAGTGTGTGCAATGAACATTAAGAAAAGTCTACGAAATGAAAATATTTTGGCATGATATCAAATTTATCTATATTTGAATATACTGAACTCACTTTCGTCATCGAATAATTCTGTCGCTTACTGCAACAACATTAGCATTTATCTTCATGTCTCGTAGTGGGGGATGTGTTAATTATTGGTTTAGATAGTGATAAAATTTGGTAGAATATGAGATTTATTGATAATTTGATCATTAGAATCAATGAAAATGAATCATTGGCGATGTTTAGCTAAATGATTGAACATCTAGAATGAACACTTATTATATGAAGCTAAGGTTTAAAATGCATGGTTTGATGTAAACTTAAGTATATAATGAGAAATCATATACGTTAGAGAATAGAATCTGAAACTAAAAAATATATAGATATATATGTATATATATGTATGTATGTATTTATATATGTATGTATAAAAGCATGGATTGGCTATCATTTTTACTACACCTCAAATCCCCCCAATTTCAAACGCATGTTTCGAAGTAAATAATAAAATGAGGTGGCAAGAGAGAGAAAATAAAATTATTAAAATCAAATCATGTGGCTGAAACTATAAGGAGTTTGAGGTATAGCAAAAATGAGGTATAACCGATCCTTGCTATATATATATATATATATATATATATATATATATATATATATAAAATAAGTGCATATAAAAGAAGAGAAGAATACAAACGAGTTAAGGTGTGTTGACACAAAACATATGCTAAAATACTATATGAAATAAAGTATATAAGAAATTGTTTGTAAAGGCCCTTATGGTATTTTCAATGATAATATAATTTACTTCGAAATTATTGTGATTTTTAATGACATTTTGAAGTATACAAGATAAAATTTAATATTTGATATTTTTAAAACTATTTTTGCAAACAAAAGAAATTTGATGAATTTGGATATGGTTTTGATGTAAATGTTTCTTTGAATTTAAAGTATAATGATAATACAGAGACATATCAAAGTCTGATTGAAAACAAATTGAAAAGAAAATCAGAAATAATGAAGAAAAGAGAAAAAAAATTGAAAATAAATATACAGGTGCAGTAAGCAATAGAAGCTTCTGCACTTGTTCATCTAGCAACCACCAATCAACCGGTGGTGCAACCAATTGATTAGTGGCTGAATGTTGGGTCCAGTTTGTCTAGACCTAGCAGCGACATGTTATATAGAAGTAGAATCATATTAGGGCTTTTCCAAAGTTTTTCTAGTGACGTTTGGGCTATGTTTTAATGTGATTTTCCAACATGATTGCATGAAGTGATTGAATATATAATGGATGTATATATATTAGCACATGTGTGTACATGTATTTATATATATAGTTGTTGAGTGTAGAAGTTAATATTTGATGTTTGTATCAATCATATATTTTAGTTAATGGTTCTTATTGACTTATCATGGCATCACATATCGCACATATTGTGTATTTAGACCATAAGAGAATGGAGACATCCATGTGCAGGCTAATAGGACCCTCGATGGACCGTACTTAAGACTATGTCTATCATTTGAAGTATAGCGAGTGTAAGACGTGCTATATCATGTCATTAATATATGTATGACATTTAGATGAATATGCTAAACGGTTAGGTATAACATTGACCATAATTAATTAGTCAACTCTTGGATGTTGATGTTACTCTCATATGTATGTCTGTAGGTGAAGGTATGTATACATAAGTTAAATAGATTAAAACAATGTTATATTAGTATTCGAAATACATATGAAACATATTAGTTTGACTCAGTTAGACATAATTTTGACCCCTTTTCCATGTTGTTATTATATGATATTGAAAGGTAGACGGACTATGGAGTCAAGCTATCTTAGATGGTTTAGATAATGCTAATGACGTAGGCATTACATTTGTATATTTGTGTGTTTATATGTGTGTGCATTCATCGGACATTATAGTGTGTAATTTGGATCGACAATTGTATAATGTATAGATTTATGACTTACATATTCATAAAGATTGGTTTGAATATATATATTGGTTTATGTTATACATTGCTCCTTCCATTGTGAGTTTAGAAATGTATAGTTAGAAATATCAGTTTGTTTCTTGTTATCAAACTTAATGATATGACGTTTTTAATTTTCGAGATTTGAACATCGATTTAGGCATTAAATCCAAGAGTTGAAAAAGGTGGGTTGTTACATTCGGTATAGAGCAAAACTTATCCTTAAATCACGGATTAGGACATATTGAGAGAATGTATTCGTATTTCTATAAACCTATGTACATATATTATATAAGAATTGAGTACATGCATATATAATGTTTCCATCTCTAGTTGAGTTAACTATATGTTGAGGAGTTTCTATTGAATCTCATTTGTAGATAATAGAGAATGAGTAACTTAGTGGATATTGGAATAGAGACTAACAATGGTGGGGTAGAGAGAAGGGCTGGAACTATATCAGAATTATTGCTGTTGATATCCTAAGAGTGAACATCCAAGCATGGTTTAAATGCTGCCTATAGCTAACATGCCCGACTACCATTGACCAGGCTAAGATCAATCCCCCAAAACTGTACCTACAGCTCACAGAGTGCTTCCTATCCAACCACCACCCATGGTATATTTCCCAAAGTTGTGTGGAGAGTTTGCCAGTCTAGGTGCTAAGCCATATGTAGGAACTGAACCTTATTTAGAATTTGCCAAAATACAATCCAATCCTTTAATCCTCCGTTTTAATCCAATTATAATTAGGATGGTCTACCCTAATATCAATTTACTAATGTTGGGTCGAAATCCATCAATCCACAAATAAGTCTCTACTGGCCCCCTTAAGCAACTTCACCTCTTATCCGCATCAAAACTTCTTTCTCTATAATACTCTCTATCTTTAAGTAGTTCGTCGGACCACTAAACCCACGATCATGCTTGCGCCAGCATCATTAATTGGTCATCACTACAACAACTATTAGCCCTACATCTACACAAAAAAGGTAAATTCTTGTAACTATTAAATACTTATTTTGCATTTTCTTATTTGTTGCATGATTGATTAATTTTGGAAATAGCTAAGTTCTTCACCAACTTGAGTAATTTTGGAAAATGTATTTGAACTTGAATTTTAATCTATTATCAGCAAATGAAGCTCGGAGTCGACTGGTTGGTTTGGGTATGATAAAGAGGTGAAGAAAAGAGAATGGATCGAAGAAGACAATACGTATACGGTTGTTAGAAAAGAAATTTAATAGAATATATGCAGTACCACACAGTGAGAGATCGAAGTGCATTCACAATACCCCACCATCCAAGTGTGAGACTACTGATTGGCTAAGTACATATATGTCTCATGCATTAACCATCTTCATCGTATATAAAGTTGACGTATGTTAATTTGGGTACTTGATTATAGTAGACTAAGCTTGGATTCACCATATAAGGATGGGATATGAAAATATATAGGTATGCAATGTTCGTTATTGAAGAAATAAGAGAATGATTAGTTTAATTGTACCGGAACAACTATGGTCATGTTGTCTACACATTTATTTAGTATTTGTCACTAAATCTTCGTAAATAAATATTAAGATGGATAAGTTAGCCAGTATATGCCACTAATCATGGAACTTATATATATATATTTTAGTTTTTTTATGTTTATAGAGTGGATTAAATTGGTTGACCCATATATGGAATGGATTGAGTCATATCGACCCTTTTAATAAATGTATTTGCAACGATCCGTATTTTTCGATAATTAAAAATAGTTAATTTAGTAAAGTTTTGTGATTTAATGTTGAAAGAAATAATTTTTTTTGTGATTTAATAATAAGAATGTGATTGGAATAAAATGTAATAGTTTTAATTTAAGGTAATTTATAATTGCTTTGAATGAAATTTCATTTCATTGAAATGGTTAAAAAGTTATAATTGGATATAGATTGTAAATTAATTGTAATAATGTGTGTGTTAGTTTATAACCGGATCAAAGAATAATTGATAATTTAAATGTTGGTTAATCAATGAAATAGTATGTAACTAATTGTAATTAATAAAAAACAGTGTTGTGGTAGTAGTTATGACATTTGTGTGTAGATAACAAACTTACAATTGTTATTAAATTAAGTAAAGGTAACAATTGTCATTTGTTACCAATTTGTTTAATTGTTGAATTCAATTTGAAATCAAATGCAACTAAATGTAATAAAATGTTACGTTAATGTAAATAAAGATGATATTGGAGAATATTAATGTAATGAGATATAAGCCAAAGTTAACTACATCTAGTTGATAATGATTTGGTTGAATAAAAGATTGGAAGAAAGTTTGATCAATTTATTGGAACTTAAATTTTATTAATTAGATTTATTGAAATTAAATGTAATGAAATATAATGTTAAAGAAAATTAAGAAAATTAAGATGATAACTGTAGATTTTTAGTGTAATAAGATATAAAAAACTGTTAATTATAGCCATGAGATGACAATTGATTGAATAACAAGATGTAAAGGAAAATAAATGGATTTATTAGAATTTAAAGTAATAATTACTGTATTTATTTCAATTGAAATTGAACATTGCAACTGGTGTAATAATTAACACTGAATTGATATGTAAATTCGATTTGAGTTATTGTAAATGTCTAAGTAATCAAAAATGAGAAAAATTGGCTAATTATATAACTCGAATTGGAAAATGATTTAATTAATTAATAATAATTTATTAATTAACGTGAAAATAGCTATTTGGCCATTGTCTCGGATTTTGACGAAATCAATTTCATAGGATCCATAACGGTGAGTTATTGTAGAGTTTCAAGTTTCGTAGCGATTAGACTTGTCGTTTGAATGTACGGGCTTGAAACGCTTAGAAATTGATTTAATTAAATTCAGTTGAAATTAATTTGAAATAAGCTGATTTTAAGCTAACTTCTTCATACGATGGAATTATGACTTGGAACCTGTTTCATTAAGTTTAAAAATATCGAAAACATCTATTTTGGCATATGGGACGGCCCACTTTTGTTTCGAAGTAAAACGGGCTTTTCAGGTCGTTATTGTCAATTCAAACCAGTTCGATATGTTATTCATTCTTATCGAGCTTCGTTAGTATATAACATTCTGTCAAAACCCTAGCAGCCTTTCATTCTCATTATTGTATGTGCAGTTCTTTCTGTCAATTCCTTCCCATCTCCTCTTTCTAATGGCAGACAGTCCAAAACCTAAATCCCAATTCAATTTTTAATTTGAAATCAATTTCAAAATTAAAGCCCCTCAAATTATATCATATTATATACCGTTTCGAAGCCTCAACGAGCATAACCTACTGCACTAATTCGTTTCTCGAATCGAAGCATCGTTTGGTCGGAAATCTATGATTTAGTTTCGGCCGTTCGTATGTGGTCGTTGGATTGTACGGTGGATCTATGTCTTGGAAGCAATCGGGGTTTTTCATTGCGTAGAGGAGGACCGGGGCTTTGCATCGATGGGTTCGTGATGGTCAAAAGGTCTTGGGGTTCGTCTGAAATCAACATGAGGTAAGCGACAGCCCAGCAGCCACGAAGGGACCGGAGTGGTCGAAATCTCGGCTATGGGTGCGGCCGGAGGAGGGCTACTCTATGACACTGTTCGATTGGAGCCAAGGTGTTGGAGTCGGTAGTGAAATCTGGTCAAAGGTGGCGATGGGGTAGCGGGATCAGGCTATCGGGTCGAACGAAGATTAGGGTTCTAGTGTTTAGCATGAACGATGTGAGTGCTGACGTGGACAATCTTTTGTTAATTTAAATTGTTTTATATTATATACTTTTTACCTTCTAATGCATATAACTTTTACACACGAGGTCTGATTTATGGGCGGTTTGCTCCGTTGGGATCGTATCTTGATTTCAAACATTTTGAAACTGGTTTGGACTAATTCTGAGGCTGTTGAATTTTGGGCCTTATTTTGGATTTCAAATGGATTTGAAATCAAAGGTGGGTGTTTTAATCCACTCACAATTACTAAACTATCTTATATTAGTTAAATTAATTTTATGATGTGATTACGAAAAAATTGACTGATGTTTGTCATGTTTAAATTGTCATTCTAGTTAAATCTTACTTTATTTGTACTTAATCAACGTTTAATTTAATATTGAATTTAATTGTCAATTTAATACATGTTATTGATAATCAGTTATCTATTTGATGTAATTGGTTGATTGAGATGATGGTTGTGATGGATATTGATCGTTGATATTGGATGACTGGATGTTGTATTTTTATATTGTTATAACACTGCAAGTTCCCTATGAGTTGAAATGATACATACCCGAGTGATCTATAGATTAGGGAAAAATAGTTATGGGTTGAAATGATAAACTCAAGCGATTTTATGGATTTTAGTTAATTCAGGATTGCGTTTTGAAATGACCGTAAAATTTTAAATTGCGGATTGAAATGATAAATATCTGTATCACTTGACCATACGGTAGAAAATTATATACGGACATTGGATTGGTTAAATTGAATGATTTTTAATTCCTTAAATTTTGATTTCAGTTAACTGGCATTTTGAAATAGAAGTTGATCTATATAAACTGAATTTTTTTCGATAATCCAAGCGTTAATGTTGAAAATTGAAATTAATTTACTGAATTGTTCAAAGGATTTAAATTGGAATTCAAAGTTGAAGTTTCAAATATAAATGAATTTATCGGAATTGAGTTATTGAAAATGTTTGGATATAACTTTGAAATCTATTTTGATTTAATTTAAACTATTTTAATCAATGAAGACTATTTTAACTTATTTTAATATATTATAATCTATTTAATCCAATTTAATCTATTTTTACCTATTTTAAACTAATTAAATTTATTAATCTATTTTAAATCTATTTAATATAATATACATCTAATCAATCTATTTTAAATTTATTTAATCTATTTAAAATCTACTTAATATAATTTAAATCTATTTAATCTATAATTTATCTGTTTAAATCATTTTAAATCTACTTAAATCTATTTAAGCTATATTTAATCTATTTAAATCAATTTAAATAAAACTAAATCAAATTTAAATCTATTTAAACTATTTTTACTATTTAAACTATTTTTATCTATTTAAACTATTTTTAAACTATTAAAACTACTTATGACTATCTAAACTATTTTCTAAAATTTCAAACTGTGTAAAGTTGAAGTATTTATATTTAAATCCTTGATAATGATACAACCTAAGTTAGAATTGATACCTTGTGTGAAATGACATATTTGAGTAAATATGATGGTTTTGAAATGAGGATTTAGATAACCTATCTTATCGAAAATTTTAAAAGCGAATATGGTTTTGAAAGTGAATATGATTTCGAACGTGATATGGTTGTGAGAATATGATATTTTGATATCAATTATGAATCGGTTTTGGAAATGTAAAAGAACCATCCCGTGTAAAATAAGCATTTGGTTGTTGAAGTGACCATGATCAGATATTGTCACACTCTCTGCCAATTCCGAAAACCACTTTAACAACTTTGTACGTGGTGGAGAATACATAAATGAAGTAGGATAGTTTGGCGAACGATTCTGTATGAGATATTTATGTGACCCTGACTCCCGTGTGTCAGCTTAGATATGACTAAAACATGAGCTATACCTAGGCCAAGTGAGGTCATTCCTCCAATCGGCCATGTGTCTTCGATACTATATTATGACTTTGTGATGATTTGGTGGCTACTCCTTGATTTTGATTTGGGAGTGTGTTCCAAGGTGGGCAGTAGTAGCTGCTGTGCTTACCACAACCTGGATCTACAATTGGTATATCTACCCTGACATTGACTCGAGTGCCATGTTCACATGCCCTATCGTGCCTCCTACGAGTTTTTTGTACCATACCTATGGGGTGCCCTCTGGATAAACCTCACGGAGGAGCTTTCGGTATTGTATAGACTACGGGAATATACAAATGAGTTAAAGGGGATATATGTAACACCTTAACACTATTTTAATACTTACTGTACTGTATACACTATTATAATAGCGTACTGTACTACATAGTAGATAGTTTAACGGATCCTTAGGAGATGGTAATCCCGAACATCTCTTGAGTTTCTACACTCACATTAGACACTGGATAGGAGATGTCAAACCCCTTAAACATCTCTTACGCCGTTACACTCATATTTATTTACTTTTGATTAACTTACGTAAGATCTTTAGTTCTGACTTGAGTGTTTTGTCTTTTCAATTCACTCGGACAGTCTGAGCTTTTCAGTTTATTGAAGATTGCTTTGTGAAGGATGAAGATGAAGATTTTGTACTATTATCTTTTATTATAATTATTCCATTGCATCATGTTGTTTCGCTGTATTTATTTATTTATTCCTTTTATATGTAACTCTAATTTTGTGTTGTAAAGGAATAATCAAATGTATTTGTAAAACAGCTTCATGAACTGTTATTTGATTATTATATTTTGTCATTCTACTGCAAGATTCTATATATTTTTTATTTATTTCTCTTCTTTTTCTTATTTACCCCATAACAATATACCCCTCTGAATGGGTTGAGTATGACATGTATGGTTTATCATCGATTTAAACCGTCCAAAAAGGCAGGTCGTTACAATTGGTATCAAAGCTTTGGTTTAGCGGTAACCTTAGCATTGTGGGGTCTGACTCACTAGAAATAGGGTAGTAATACCCTAGAGTGAGTCGTTGAATGTATGTATGTATGTATACACACACACACACACACACGAGAGAGAGAGCGTATTTGTTAGTGTTATAAAAGGTTTTTGTATTGTGTTAATTTTCTCTGTTTTGTATTTATAAATTCTTGCCGGTACACGGGACGTTGTGGCACCGTTAGGGATTTCTAAACAATTAATAGGGCAGACTAACATAATATTTGTTTTGAAATATAGGGAAATGAAATAATTTTGCCTAATATATATTTTGTATATAAAATAATAGATTTTGTAAATGATATAGGTGGATGTAATATATTGTTTGTTAGGTAGATTTTTTTTATAAATATTGATTTAAAAATAGGATTTACTAATAAAGTAAATATAAATTGCAAGTTTAGAACTGAAGTTCTGGGATTTTGAAATCTCTTTCAAAAATGGTTTTGGAATATAATATTCGTAGTGTTTGAAAGTCTTTTCTGATATGAATATTTCAAGGTGATTTGAAAGAAAGTTTTAAAGGGAACTTTTAAAGGAAATAAGTTCTGTATTCTGTCGTTGGAAAATAATTTAAATGATGATTACACGCATCATCGACGTTCATTTCCGAGTTTCAACATAGGTAGACGGTTGTGGTATTTTTATTACACCTTGTTCAATAAATGAATCTTAATTTTGAATTCATAAATGTGATTTAATCTATAAATAATGAATATATATGTGTGTGTGTGTGTGTGTGTGTGGGTGTATGTTTATTATTTTAAAATGATTTGGAAATATAACCTGAAGTTAGTCCTTAAACCTTTTGATAATTAGTAGTTTTCAGTTAATGTAATAAAATGAAATCCTAACTATTTGAATGTTTGGAAGCTGCTAAGACATGAAATAAAAAATTAGATGTAAGGAGATTAATGAAATATAAAGAAATTGAAGGTTGTCATTTATAAATTAAGAAATGGAAATAAGAAAATGTAACTTTTGAACATTTTGTTAATAAAAATAAAAATAAAAAAGATAACTTGTGTAACTTTCTATTGCATTCTAAAAAGACATATATATATATATATATATATATATATATATATATATATATAGCTTACCAAAATGTAAAAAGTTGTAATGTTAAATAGGATATGTAATAGAATATTGTGCAAGTAAACTTGGAAACGAAGGTGTTCAATGGAATTACTTTCATAAATAAGAATTCTGATATTATATATTGTCATCAACTTAGGTTAATAGTTTGAAATGCCACTAATTGAATCTAATAAATGTGAATAATGTAAGAAAAATGATTATAAGCTTAAGTTGACGTTTAAGCTATCTATAATCAGATTGAATAGGTAAAGGTGAATACTGTAAGAAAATAATTATAAACTTAATGTAATATTGAAGCCATTTATAATTAAAATGAGTATTACGTTAATTGAATGATTATGACTTCAGAAAATATTGAAATGATTTAGAAATAGATTTAATATTCAATAATACTATATATATATATATATATGTATATATATATATGGAAGAATGAAGGTGAAAAGGAAATAATCTAATGATGATGAATTAAAATGTAAAGGGACTTACATGACAATGGATAATCTAGATAATTGAATGGAAACAACTTATGTAAGTCATCAAAAGAAAAAATAGCATTGTATGTATAATGAAATGAATTTTTCTAAGTAATGAATGTAATATAATAGAAAATGAATTTTGTAAGTGATAAACGAAAATTAAAGAAACAATCATTGTATGAATGAAAAATTATGAACGATGAATGATGTGGAATGAAATTAATAAGAACGAACTTGAATAACACATTGAAAGTATTGTTTGTTTGGCTTATAGATTGGTTGGAATGATAAACCTCTATTTTATATAGGGATGTATAAATAATCTATAAAGTTCTATCTACGACTGTTGAGTGTATGGTATACTTAGTAGTTTATTTATATTTTATACGATTAAAAGTGTCTAAACCCGAACAAATCATTTGTTTTGCTTGCTATAGACCGAGGGTGGATTACTTTGATTGCATGTGATGATTATATGCTTGTTTGCAAGTGAATATTGTTATGTTGGGTTGATTTGTTTGTTATAAATTGAAACAATATAAATATTTCTTTTATATAATTATTAATTTCCTTCAGATTTATAAGTGAAATATAGGTTTGTGGAAGCAATAACTACTGCTTTTGGTTTCATAAACTAAGCGTTGTTTGCCCGACAAATAGGTACGTTTTCAGATTATGGTTTGCCGACGATATTATATTGTTTTTCCCGTGGTTTGAGATATTTTATTTTGAAAAATATGATATATATTGTTATTATTGATATTATTATTCTTCCAGATCTCTCCGTGCAAAGGAGACTCTGCCGAAATTTTCTGTGAATTTTGGACTTAAATTTTTTTGTGAAATGTTTTCCAAACTTTTGTTAAATTTAAAAGTAAAAGGATTTAATTGTCATAAATTAATTTATTTTATTTAAATTATTTAATTATGTAAATTAATTGTTTACATATTTAATATTTTGAATAAGATATACAAAATCCTTATTCCTTCTTTTTCCTTTTTGAGGTCGAAAAGTTTTGAGTAGGGAGAGTGTAACGACCCATAATTTTCGATAATTAAAAATAGTTAATTTAATAAATTGTGATTTAATGTTGGAAGAAATAAAAAAAAATTATGATTTAATAATAAGAATGTAATTGGAATAAAATGTAATAGTATTAATTTAAGGTAATTTATAATTGCTTTGAATGAAATTCCAATTAATTGAAATGATTAAAAAGTTATAATTGGATATAGATTGTAAATTAATTGTAATAATGTGTGTTAATTTATAAAGGATCAAAGAATAGTTGATAATTTAAATGTTGATTAATCAATGAAATAATATGTAACTTATTGTAGTTGACAAAAAATTGTGTTCTAGTAGTAGTATGACATTGTGTGTAGATAACAAACTTACAATTGTTATTAAATTAAGTAAAGGTAGCGATTGTCATTTGTTACCTATTTGTTTAATTGTTGAATTCAATTTGAAATCAAATACAATTAAATGTAATAAAATGTTATGTTAATGTAAATTAAGATGAAATTGGAGAATATTAATGTAATGAGATAAAAACCAATGTTAACTATATCCAATTGATAATGAGTTGGTTGAATAAAAGATTGAAATCAAGTTTAATTAATTTATTGCAATTTAAATTGTATTAATTTGATTTATTGAAATTAAATGTAATGAAATATTATGTTAAAGAAAATTAAGATGGTAACTATAGATTTTTAGTGTAATAAGATATAAACAACTTTAAATATATCCATGAGATGACAATTGATTGAATAATAAGATGAAAAGGCAAATAAATGGATTTATTGGAACTTAAAGTAATAAATACTATATTTATTTCAATTGAAATTGAACACTCAACTGGTGTAATAATTAACACTGAATTGATATGTAAATTTGTTTCAAATTATTGTAAATGTCTAAGTAATCAGAAATTAGAAAAATTGGCTAATTATATAATTTGAATTGGAAAGTGATTTAATTAATTTAATAATAATTTATTTAACTAACGTTAAAATAGCCATTTGGCCATTGTCTTGGATTTTGACGAAACCAGTTTCATCGGATCCGTAATGGTGAGTTATTATCGGATTTCAAGGTTCGTAGCGATCAGACTTGTCGTTTGATCGTATGGTCTCGAAACGCGTGTAAATCGATTTGATTAAATTCAATTAAAATCAATTTGAAATAAGCTGATTTTAAGCTAACTTCTTCAAACCATGGAATTAGAACTTGAAACCTGTTTCATTGAGTTTAAAAATATTGAAAATATCTATTTTGACATATGGGATGACCTACTTTCGTTTCAGAAGTGAAACGGGCTTTGGGGTCGTTATTGTCAATTCGAACCAGCTCGATATGTTATTCATTCTTATCTTCATTAGCATATAACAGTTCTATCTAAACCCTAGCAGCCTTTCATTCCTAATTCCTGTACGTACAGTTCTATCTGACAATTCCTTCTCATCTCCTCTTTCCAATGGCAGACAGTCCAAAATCTAAATCCCAATTCAATTTCTAATTTCAAATCAATTTCAAAATTAAAACTCCTCAAACCATATCATATTATATACCATTTCGAAGCTCTCGATGAGTGTAACCTACTGCAATGATTCATTTCCTGAATCGAAGCATCGTTTGGGTGGAAATCTGTGATTTAGTTTTAGCAATTCGTGTGTGGTCGTGGGGTTGTACGGTGGATCTACGTCCTGGAAGCTATCGAGGGTTTTCGTTGCATAGAGGAGGACCAGGGCTTTGCATCGGTGGGTTCGTGATGGTCAGAAGGTCTTGGGGTTTATTTGAAATTGACATGAGGCAAGCGGCGGCGCAGCAGCCATGAGGGGACCGGAGTGATCGAATTCTCGGCCGTGGGTGCGGCCGGAGGAGGACTACTCGACGGCACTGTTAGATCGGAGCCGAGGTGTTGGAGTGTAACTTACTAATAATGTGTGCAAGATGAAATGATTAAACTGATTTAAAATCTTAATTAATGTGTGCATTTATTTATAATGGGATATAAAAGGTAAATAAGTAATTTAAAATGTTAACTTACTAATAAAATAATGTATAATGAATGGAATAAATTAGTGTATGAACTAATGGTAGCACTTGTTGTAAGCTAATAAGTATTAAAACGTAACAGTGCTAATTTAGATTAATAATTAATAGGTTGAATGAAATGTCAATCAATGAATTTATTTAAAACTGTAAAGTTATAATAATAGATGGTAATTGGTTGGGAAGAATAAAGATAACTAAATGTAGTTTAATGATAATTAATATAATAATGGTAAGTGTGGATGTAAATTTAAAAAGGAAATGAAAAATTTATTTATAAGATAGTAATTGGTGTAATAGAAAGCTAAATAAATTTATTAAGAGTATTAATTGTAATTGGATGTAGATTAAAGTGATAACATTAATGCATGTTGATAAAATTTAATTTAGTGCCATTCCAATTTATGGAAACCAATTGTATAGTTATAATTGATTTAGATTGGTAGATTAGGGAATAAATTCAAAGTTATATTTATTGATTGTAAATAGGAATATTTGGTAATAAATTAATATAAGAAAAGTAAATGTAAAGGTCGGGTTAATCAAGGAATTAATGATGAATAAATAACGATGGAATAAAATCAATGTTCTATATGGAATATAACCTAGGATGATAGGTAACAACCTTATAAATGCAATTAAAAGTAAGCAGGTGACAATTGACATAGGTTGTTTGTTTATTTAATGTGTCAAATAAATTTTTGGTAATCGATTATAATAAATCTAAATTTAACGTTTGGTAAATGTAAATTAAAGTAATAATTGATGTAATAAAGAATGGAGCCAAGTTAAATTAATTTATTAGATTTAAAATCTAAATTTATGGGTGAAATTGACAAATTTCAATATGATTGAAATTTTGTAGTTATTACACAATTAGTGTAAATAAAATGGTTAATACGAATAAAGGTGAAACGGAAAGTATCAGTGTAATGAAACGTAACCAATTGTTAAATATATTTATAGGATAATGATTGTTTGAATAATAAGAATGAGAATCAAGATTTTTTTATTTGAATTTAAGTTATGGTAATTGGGTTTATTGCAATTAATTGGAATTAAATATTTAAATATTACGTTAATTGAAATTAAGATGGAATTTGAGGATAGTAATGTAATAGAATTTGAATCCAATGTTAAATTTATCCACTGATAACAATGAATTGAATAATAGAATGAAAGTAAATTTAATAGAATTCGGGAAATTTAATTTTATACTTATTGAATTTAATAAAGTTGAGGGCAATGCTGAAATTGATAAATAAATCAACTATTAATTGACATTCAAATTTGTTAGATCATTGTAAGTGTTTAAGAAATTTAAAATGATAAGAATTGTCAATTTTGGAATTGAAATTGAAAAGATGATTTAATTAATTTAATTTTCTATTTACTTAATTAATTGGAAAATAGCCATTTTGGCCACTGACTTGGATTTCGAGAAACCAGTTTTATCGGATCCATAATGGTGAATTATTATAGGATTTCAAGTTTCGTAGCGATCGGACTTGTCATTTTATCGTACGGACTCGAAACGCTTTGAAATTTATGAAATTGAAATCTATTGAAATCAATTTGAAAAATATTGAATTTATCATAACTTCTTCATATGATGGAATTTGGACGTGAAACCTATTCCATCGCGTTTAAAATATTTTAAAATATCTATTTTGATATATGGATTGACCAAATTTTGTCCCGGAGTCGAAACGGGCTTTTTGGGGCCATTTTGTCATTAACGCGTATATCTATCTTAGCCATCTATTCTATTTTCGACTTCGACTATAAATACCCGGTTATAAACCTTGACCTACTTCTATTTCTCATTTGTCTGTATGTACAATTCAACTATCTCTCCTCCTCAATGGCAGAAAAACAAAATCTGGATCCAAATACAATTCCAAACCAAATCAAAAGCTAAAATTTCAAACTCCACAATATATGCCAAATTTAATATCAATTTGAAGCTCTCGAAGAGCGCAACTCAGATTTGCAACTCGTTTTTCGATTCGACGCATTGTTTGTTCAGAAATCGAAGAACAATTTTTGGTCGTTCATCGCGCGTCGATGAACATCGACGGATCGAAGAACCATTTCTGGGTTTTGAGGGAACGGAGGGGAGTTCATCGGCGGTGTTCGCTTGTCGATCTGACGGTTGGATCTAAGGAAAAATTCAATTAGGGTTTTAAATTTCGAGTGCCAGCTATTCATGTTGGGTGCGGCTGAGGTCGACGTGGCGATGTGAGGAGACGCGGTTGGTGGCGACGAGCTCGGTAGGGTCGCGGTGGTGATGGCCGAACGCGGTTGCGTAACTTGAGATGATTGAGGTGGCGGTTGGAAATTTTTTCTATCGCGTGCAAATTAGGGTATGTAGGGTTTCTCTGGGAACAACGTACGTACTGGTGACGTGGCAAGAAAGGCAAAAGTGTGTATTTTTTTTTATTTTAAAAATTGAAATTCAAACACAATTATCGCTATATCTTTCATATACGAATACCAATTCACGCGCGGTTTTTTTGTTAGGATCATATTGAAATTCTAAACATTTTGGCGCCAGTTTGGACGAATTCTGAGACAGTTCAATTTTTGAGTTTAAATTGGATTTAAATTCAATTTAAATTCAAATGGTGAGTGTTTTAACCCACTCACAACTTCTAAAATTTCTTATGTTTGGTAGATAAATTTATGTTGTGATTATGCATTTATTTATGGCTGTTTCGTATATTTTTTATCATCATCTCAGTTAATTGCATTTATTGAAATTAAATCGTTATTTAATTTATTATTGAATATAACTGCCAGTTAATTACCTGTTATATACTATCAGTTATATATTGATATTGATTGATTGTTTTGTATGATGATTGTGATGGATGTATGGTTTTATGATAGAGGATGGATGTTTTATTTATATCATCATAATCTGCAAGTTGTTATGCATTTATTTTGATTAGGGATTTCGGTTTGAAATGATATACAACCGCATTTTTATTTTTAAATTGCGGATTGAAATGATTAATATCCGTATCACTTGACCATAGGATAGAAAATTACAGGCACCGCAGTATATATATAAAATTATTTTTGAAATGATTTTTATGGTTTTGTAAAGAAATATATGGATATACAGATATTGATTTTAGATGTTATATAAATGCTATTTTATTATTGATTTGGCTATGTATAAATTTATCTGGAACTATAAAATAAGCTAAATAATAGGGTTTGATTTCTTGTATATAATATAGTTAAGTATCTATTTAAATTCTATTGTATATAGAGTTTATAATGACTTAAATAAAAATTTAAGGTTTGAAGATAAATGTGAAATTGATTTGAATTTAAGATTTAAGAATTATCCTCGAAAAATTTGATTTAAAATACAAATAAATTAAGATTTAAAAGGGTATGATTTTATAACTTGATTTTTTTGTTTAGAGGATTTAAATGAATATCAAATTGATTTTAATGAATATTATCAAGTAATGAAATTGAAAGAATATCCAATTATTTGAAGTCTAAAGGTTTTACTAAAATGATATTTGATTTATTAAGTAAACATTTCAAATCTAAATAATAGTAGTTGGAATTGATATATATGAAATTATTAAAGAATAAGTTTTGAAATGGTGGAATAATTAAAGCTTTGAAATATATGGAAATTATATTGGTTTATTTGGAAATTTAAAATCCATATTGGAATTGATTTGTTAAGGTGAAGAAGCTATTTTACTATACAAAGTAATTAAATATTTAAACCATTTAAGTGGTGTAGTATGTTTCAAAGTTATGAAATTCAAAGTTTTATGTTTTGAAAGGCTATATTTCAAGTTTTGATTTCGAAATATTATAACTTTGAAATGTTATGGTTTTAGAAAAGGATATATTTTAAAATGACATCAAATTTGATTTGGTTTTTAAAAAGAGGAATGATATCGTATTTATATAGATTTGAAATGGATATTATATTCTGGTTTTAAAAGTATAAGCTATTTCAAAAAGACCGCAGTGTTATAATAACGTTTGGTGGTTAAAGTGACCGGAATTGGAAGTTGTCATGCTCTCTGCCAACTTCGAAAACCACTTTAACAACCGTGTATGCAGTGGAGATTCCAGAATGAAGTAGGATGGTGGCAGCGTTTCCTTTGAGGTAAATACGTGGACCCAACTCTTATGAGTTGGCATAAGACGGCTAAAACAGGAGCCATTGACGGGCTAATGAGGTAGCATCTTTGATCGGACACATCCCTTTGATATTATACTTTGACTTTTGGATCGATTCGGTGGCCGCTTTTGATTTTTTTTTGGGGTATGGCTCGAGGTGGGCGGTAGCTGCGCGCTACGCGTTACCACCGGCCCGGAAGCGTAATTGGTATATCTAACCGGCATTGCCTAGTTGTGCCGTGTCATCTACCCTATCGCGCCTTGTACGAGTTTCTATTTGTGTCGTACCTATGGAGTATCCTCTGGTAGCCTTTCGATCAGGAGGTATTACGGTACTGATAGACTATTGGCATTATTACGTGTTAAGGTGTAAAATGTAAAGCCTCAACGCTATTTAAAAGTAAGTTTATTTTACAATAGACATTATTATAATAGCGAAATATCACTACATAGTAAATAGTTTAATGGATCCTTAGGAGATGTTAATCCCGAGCATCTCTGAAGTTACTGCACTCATATTTATTCCTGTTGATTTAACTTACATAAGATCTTTTAGTTTTGACTCGAGTGTTTTGTTTTTTTCAATTCGCTCGGGCCAGTCCGAGCATTTCAGGATTTGAAGATTTTTATTCTAGAGGACGAAGACGAAGAATTATTATTACTATTATCTACTATATTACTCCACTACATCATTTTATTCCGCTGCATTGTTATCTATTATTCTCTGGTATGTGTAACTCTGATATGTATTGTTTAAGTATAATCAAATGTTTTGTAAAACAGCTTCATGAACTGTATATTTGATTATTATATTTTATCATTCCGCTACAAGATTCTATTTTTTTTCTTTCTCTACTTTTTCTTATTTACCCCTTAACAACCCGCCCTTCTGTATAGTTTTAAGTCTGACGTGCATGGCTTATCGTCGATTTAAACCGTTCAGAAAGGCGGGACGTCATGGAGTCGGTGGTGAAATCTGGTCAAAGTTGGCGATGGGGTGGTTGCTTCAGGCTATTGGTCGAGCGAAGGTTAGGGTTCCAATGTTTAACATGAACGATGTAAGTGCTGACATGGATAATCTTTTCTTAATTTAAATTGTTTTACATTATATACTGTTTACCTACTAATGCGTATAAATTTTACATACGAGGTCTGATTTATGTGCAATTTGCTGCACTGGGATTATATCGAGATTTCAAACATTTTGAAACTAGTTTGGATGAATTCCGAGACTGTTGAATTTTGGGACTTATTTTGGATTTCAAATCGATTTGAAGTCAAAGGTGAGTGTTTTGACCCACTCACAATTACTAACCTACCTTATGTTAGTTAAATTAAATTTATAATATGATTAGAAAAAAAATTGATCGATGTTTAGTATGTTTAAATTGTAACTCTAGTTAAATGTGACTTTATTTGTATTTAATCATCGTTTAATTTAATATTGAATTTAATTGTCAGTTTAATACCTGTTATTGATAATCAGTTATCTATTTGATGTTACTGGTTGATTTGGATGATGATTATAATGGATGTTGATTGTTGATGTTGGATGACTGAATGTTGTATTTTTATATTGTTATAACATTGCAAGTTCCCTATGGGTTGAATGATACTTACCCGAACGATCTATAGATTAGGAAAAATCATTATGGGTTGAAATGGTAGACTTGAGCGATTTCATGGATTTTATTTAATTCAGGACTGTGTTTTGAAATGATATATAAGCATAAAATTTTAAATTACGGATTGAAATGATTAATATCCATATCACTTGACCATATGGTAGAAAATTATATACGGACACTAGATTGGTTAAACTAAATGATTTTTAATTCATCAAATTTTGATTTTAGTTAGCTGGCATGTTGAAATAGAAGTTGATTTATATAAACTGAATTACTTTCGATAATCCAAGCGTTATTGTTGAAAATTGAAATTGATTTAATGAATTATTCAAAGGATTTAAATTGGAATTTCAAAGTTGAAATGTCAAATATAAATGAATTTATCAGAATTGAGTTATTGAAATTGTTTGGATATAGCTTTGAAATCTATTTTAATTTAATTTAAACTATTTTAATCAATTAAATCTATTTTAATTTATTTTAATCTATTATAACCTATTTAATCCAGTTTATCTATTTTACCTAATTTAAACTAATTAAATTTATTTAATCTATTATAAATCTATTTAATATATTTTAAATATATTTTAAATTTATTTAATCTGTTTAAAATCTACTTAATATAATTTAAATCTATTTAATCTATAACTATTCTATTTAAATCATTTTAAATCTATTTAATATATTTTTAACTATTTAAATCAGTTTAAATCTAATTAAATCAAATTTAAATCTATTTAAACAATTTTAATCTATTTAAACTATTTTTAAACTATTAAAACTATTTTTGGCTGTCTAAACTATTTTGTAAAATTTCAGACTGTGTAAAGTTGAAGTATTTATATTTAAATCCTTGATGATGATCAACCTAACTTGGAATTAGGAACTGATATTTTTGTATGTAATGACATATTTGAGTAAATATGATAATTTTGGAATGAGGATTTATATAACCCGTCTTATCAAAAATTTCAAAAGTGAATATGGTTTTGAAAGTGAATATGATTTCGAACGTGATATGGCTATGAGAATATGATATTTTGATATCAATTATGAATTGGTTTTAGAAATGTAAAAGAACTATTCGGTGTGAAATAAGCATTTGGTTGTTAAAGAGACTAGGATCGGATATTATCATACTCTCTGCCTGCACCGAAAACCACTTTAAAAACTATGTGCGTGGTTTATCATCGATTTATACCATCCAAAAAAGCAGGTCGTTACATTATTAAATGGGTTGGGTCATAAAATGGGTCAGATTAATTTTGACCCGACCCATTTTGACATGACCTGACCCATTTGATAGGTCTAACCTTATTTGGTTATGCTGCATGGTTTTGCACTTGTGGGAAAATATTTAGATTGTTGGTTTAAGTGATATTACAAGGAGACAACTAACATCCTAGCACCTTCAGGGAGAAGTATCTAATCGGTGGGAGATTTTAATTCTTAAAGTCGATGAGGAAAATATAACATGGGCAAATTTTGAAAGGAAATCCAAAGCTAAGTTTTACCAAAAAGCATAGAAAGGGTTGCTGTTTGAGAAATTCATTCATTTAAAATAGTGGGAGTTCCAAGAAGTGCCATTCTTGAACAAATTATTATGCTTATTATAATAAAAGGAGGGACTAACCAATTGGAGAGTATATTAATCAATTTAATGAATTAGAAAACTTTGGATTTAATTTAATCAATACACGATTAAGAGGGAACTGAAGTTTGGAAAAGGATTGAATTCAACATCAATGGAGTTGGCGCTGAACCAGTTACCATATGGAGCTACGTTTGAAGGATTGGTAGAAGCGACATTGTTAAATTCGACCAATAATGGAGTGACTAAAGTGGAGGAGTTAAAAAAGGACGTAACCTAGCATCATGGTAATCCTAAGTTAAATATACCCAAGAAGGCTAGAATAAGAAATAGACAAACATCTGTAGGGGGTGTAAGATAAAGGATCTTATCTCAAACGATTGTAGATCAACATATCAAAGATTAAGTGTCATACCATGATCAGTATGGCAATATACAGAAGGATTGCCCAAGAATGCAAAAGGAGGCTAACTAGTGAAATCTTATGCTTAGGAAGCTGTCCCATGCGTATGTACACAAACGGCTGCTCAAAAGGAAGGATAGCGCACCATGACTGGAGGTGAGTTATTACTTTTGATGTTGGATGTTATGGTAGATAATTTATGTAACACCCCTAACTTTTATTACATATTATTCCAAATATTTAATTAGGAAATAATTAAATAAATAATATGGGAGAACACAAATATATAGATAGTATGGATAATTGGCATACAAATGTAATTTGAAATTCAATATTTAAAATGAAAAATTGTTTTATAGGGAAAGAACTAACAGGGGCTTTAATTATAAAGGAGAGAAATAAAGAATTATTTCCTCTAACTTTCTTACCCATCTTTTCATTATATTTTGTCCACTATTCATAAACAAAGAAGAGAAAAAACAAAATGCAAAGATTAAATAAACTCCAATAAAATTTATTCATTAAAAAAGAAGAAGAGGAAGAAGGCTAAGGAAAGGAAGTAAGGCAATTATCTCTACCTATATCTAATTCTAAGTAAATAATATTTTCCTCTCTTTATTATATGTTGCTTAGTTTAAGATTTGTGATGAAACATGAAATGATTCTTGTTATTTATCATGCATATGGATTGGATAATCTTTTAGATGAGTTATGGTCATCACTGAAATATTTTATGAAATTATCTTAAAGGATTTTGGTGTAAAATCCGTGTTTTTTAAGTGCTTTTAATTTTTAAGATGATGCTTGAAATGATATTTTGAAGTTAGGTTTTTAATTTCATAATTTTCTGAGTTATTATGAATTTAATATGAACTTTCTAGGTAAGAAAATAGACAATATCGATTTTTAATTATTTAAAATATGAAAATATAATTATATTATTCCAAAAAAATTATAGGATGCCGAGTGGAAAATTAGGATTTTTGTGAATTTTTTGGGATTTTCCCCAGTTAGTTTCGGATTAAAATAATTTTTTTGTAAAGAGGGTTATATGTTTAAAATAAATTATTAATGGCATAATTAATTGAAAATTTATATTTTGAGAAATAAGAACAAATTTCTTTCTTTTTCAATAAATTTCTTAAAAGATTTTGGCTAACCGATGAAAGTTTGATAAAGGAATTGGTTTGGTAAAAAGTTTTTATTTTTAAACGTATAAATCAATTTTGTGATATTTACAGAAATGTCATTAACCGACTTGCGATAGCCCTATTAATCAATATGCAATAGCAATATTTTCTCAACACATGATAGTTATGTTATATTAACCTGCGATAGCAGTTATTTGGTCAACTTGCGATAACTATTATTTTATCAACTTGTGATAGATAACATTTTTATCAACTTGCGATAACTACTGCTTTTATCAACTTACGACAACTACCATTGTTGTCAACTTGAAGTAGCTGTTGTTTTATCAACTTGCAATAGCTATATGTTTTCAACTTGCATTAGCTTTCAGTTATCAAGATGCAATGGTTTTTTTGGTTGACATGCGATAGTTATATTTGTAAATATGCGATAGCATATGTTTTAAAGTGCTTTAGCACAAAGTTTGTAAAAGTGCAATAGCACATGTTTTTACGTATGATATACTAATTTTTGATACTCGATATAGACATTTGTGACATGCAATGTCATGTGATTTTGAAATTGGATAGCATATTTCACGACCCATTATTTTTAAACTCTATACTTAGGTTATGTTTTACTTAAATAAAAATGTAATTTTTGTTAAGAATTTAGATAAGATTTCCAAAAAGGAGAAAAGATGTTTATATCCAATTTCAAAAGAGTTTTTTTGATGCAACTTATTAATTAAACATAAGTGATTGTGTATAAAACGACCATCATATGAATATATCTTGGTGATTGATGGTTGTTTGTGATATGTTCTTTTTTGTACCGTGATCAATTATTATTGCATATGCTAAATTATTGACATGCTCTCTTATGTATTTTATGTTATCATGTAACATTTATAACCTTAGGGATTTGGAAACTGATGACTTGTTTAGGTTGTTTCAATAGTGATTATGGTCGGACTTAAACTCCCAAGTGATTAGAATTGCATCTAGGAGATCGGATAGATTACATTGTGTTAGGATACCTCGAACTGAATAAAAGATAAGACTAAAGGATATTTTAAAAAATAATATTTTAAGCTGGAGACTGGGGTAGGATCATACCCAATCCTCCAAACATAAAGCCCATGATTGGCCAGGCTCGCGATTCCAATGCGTAGAAATTTTCCGATATCGAGGTAAAATTTTGAAGTTGTGCATAGGAAAGAACTCATAGTAGGGACACTCGCCGTTGTTTTTCTTCTATTAGAAGGAAGCCAAGGTTATTTACTCATATTGTACAAGCAATTTTGGATTATTAGATTATATTTTTAGCCCGAGTCATCCCGAGTCAGCCCGATAGGCATTATTTGGTCTTGAAAACTAAAATAGGTTTATGGAGGCCCTGGGAAAACTACGCCATGGACTATTTTTATGGGATTAGGCAATAAGGGGAATATGTAACCCTTTGACCCAAGTGAACAAAATATTTTTTGGTCCATTATGCATAATGATATAATATTGATGTGATGATTATATTTTAAACTTTTTGGTTATAGATGTGCTATGACTGACCTATCGATTATAATGGTATTACCGAGGGGGAAATCGTTCCATGCTTGAGCGGCATGGTCTCACTATTACCTGATTTGTTTTGAGATGATATAATATTATTCACACTTGAATTTTTGTTTGATTGAAGTTTTTGATTTCCTCATAAACTCTTTGGCACTCAATTTGAATTGGGTAGGCTAAGAGTAGGGTTTCAGGTTAGATGAATAAGCTTTCGGACACATGCAGAAGGCGAACTATTATTTAAAAGTATTCCCGCTATGCAGGGTTATACTTTTATTCTATATTTGAATGTATCTATAATGGGCACTGTAATTATTTAGTAGTTAAGACTCTAATAATCTACGGGAGATTCTCATATATCGCTCTCAAATTATACTTGTATTTATTATATTTTATTAGAATGATGGAATCGTGGGGTTGTGTAATGTAATTGAGTGTAATGAATTTTCAAATGGTTTAATGGAAATGTTTGTATAAAATTTGTGAATTCTTGTACTCTTGATGCGATTAATATAATAACTGATCTCATTTTTTCACTGAAAAATAATGCTAAGAATGACTGCATCATCAATAGTATCTATTTTTGAGCCTCCAACTAGGGAATATTACAGCAGGTATCATAGTATAGGTTTACATAAAACTTAATAAGATTTCGAAAAACATAACCCAAACAAATTAGGAATAAAGATCAGAGAATGGGGCAGGGTTATAATGGTGCACTTGTTATTTGCTATATATATAAGTATATATATATATATATATATATCTATTTGTCATATCCCCTCTATCTTAGACCGTTCTTTTGTATCTTATGAAGGCTGTCCATAACCACCATGTCATGTTAAGTAAGGATTATGATAGCTTAAAGGAAACCATTCTTGAGGATGAAGAACTACATCGGGGTGGGGGATTAGGTTCTTTTGTGCGAAAGGATTTTTTCTGATCTTGGATTGAATAATGATCAGAAATGGAGGTTGGCATAAAGACAGTTGCAAGAAGATACTTATTTTGGTGGAATAGTGTTACGGTAGGAGTTTCGGAGGAAGAGCTTACTTGGGCTGATTTCAGATAAAGGTCTAATGAGAAATTTTATCGAAAGCAGCAAATCAACTTTTTATAGAAAGCTTTTAGGGTTGGAACAATGCGAGATGACTGTATTGGAGTATGTTATGAAGTTTGGTAAGTTATCAAGGCAAGGACAAGCCATTATCAATACTCTGCCTAAAAGGAATGTGAAGTTCATTCATGGACTGAAGCCGGAGACTGCTAAAGCAATGACGCTGCACCCTAGAGATCTATCGTTACAATCCATCCTTCGTAATACCAGAAAATTAGCGTCTTACATCATTGATCAACTTTCAAAAACCATAAAAGGTAGATTGTTGGGGTAAAATTAAAATAAAATACCAAAACAAGACATCGATAAGATCTCAGCATATGATGTTAATACATAATATACATGAGCACAACATGATAACAATACATAAGAGACCACACTAACAGAAGTGAATGATAAATAAATATTAATACAAAAGTCAAAATACATCAATTCCCGACAATACGTAGTTCTGAATAAATATATGAAATAATGGTCTTATACACAAATAATAAGGCTGTCATGTATTACTAAAATATCAAGTATCCAAAATATTGGTGCCAGGCCTCTAAAATGCTTTAGCTGTGCATTCTAATAGCATATCCTCAAAAGCACCTGACTCTAAAACTACTCAATTATGTCAACGCGAGAGTCATCATGACATAAGCAGACAAAGAAAAAATGTTGATCATACTTAAAGTATGGTGTGAGGGAAACTATATCAAAATACTGTATATCAAAATTATATACAATTAAATAGGAAACTACTAAGGCCCAGTCGGTCCTCTCCAGGAACGTGCCTTAAGGGTAATCCGAACTTTCCATAAACAAGCAAAGATTTCCTACCTCAAGATGATAAGAAATCATACCATACCATACCATGTTCTTCTTTTGTCATGAACGAGTCAGCCAACTAATATAATGTGACAGCCACGTAATAATATACTATAACAAGGTAACCACGCTATACAAATGCAGAAGTGATAGAAGTTTTATAATATAGGCCTACACTATGCTATACGCAAATATAATATCAACCAACTAGTATATCACCAACACAACATACCAATAATGAAAAATAGAGAGTACCTACTATTGTCCCGAACTGAACGAAATATAAATGGAGCTACATCTTATGTGACCTTTGGATTTATATACATTCCTACCCTTGAGAGTCCACGAATGGAACTGAGTGTCCCGATACCACCTCATGTTTGTACATATGCCCCCATACAGACCTAGACCTTACCCCGACAACAATGAAAATCTTTGCCACTGTAGTACTTCCTATCATCTATATCGACGCTATTTCTACTGGGTACAAATACCCCTTAAACGTCAACCCCCTCGAAGGCTTGGTTCAAAACCATAACACAATGTACGAACAGATACGTAGCACTGGAACCACACTACAATCCAAATCTAATCATGTACCCTATGATTCCCTTGTTGTGCACTTGCTCTGACCTCAACAGATTACTTAAGCATACAACATTTGGAACCATGGAATATACGCTAATTATATTCTTCCACGTCCATCCGTTCTGCATTGCAGTCATCACGTGCTCACACATATGCCTGAGTCTGGATTCGACTCCTTGCCTTCACGTGCTTCTCCTAATCATATATGCTTATCGTACATGGAAGTGAAACTGACCACGTCCCGATCCCATATCTAATTAGCACTCGATTACTGTCTCAATCTCCTATTATACCCATGTAGGAATAGTCCATGCCTTGTGCTCTTCAACTCAATCGCTTCCTCGTCTACTTTCCTGAATGCCTTATTGATCATTGCTGACCACTTGTTTATTTCTTACATTCATATTCTAATCCTAAGCCTTGCATTTTACCATCCCAAGTAGTTTGAAGCTTCCCCGAAGTCATGTCGAAGTCTCACATCGAACCGCGTCTGAACCAAGGGAGAAATCCCCAGAAAACACTCACCTAGGACAGGTCTCCATCGGTGTACCGGTCAAGTCTCACCAGTGGAGATTGCTCATAGTTAGTAAAGCCTGGGCAGCAAGCTATCGAGCCCCACTGTTCACTGTTTCATGCATCGTTTCCTCCATTGCTTATTTCGATGAGCTGCCTTGCTCCCCAAGCCTTCTTTTACTACATCAGGCCTCCCAGAGTTCATTGATTGATGTTTTGGAAGTGGTTCCTTATATGTATGGAAACATATTTTGGCACGAAATCCACTCTTTGCAGTTGTAGAGTTCAACGGACGAATATAGTGACCTAATATAACACCCCTTATTAGGATACCTGAAAATAAATGTCAATGAAGCTGCAGTCATCACCTAAGTTATTTACAAGCGAATAAGAGTAAGTTCTGTATTTTTCAAAACAGCCTAAATAAACAAAACCGAAAACAATTTTCATTTTATCAAGTTTGCCTTATTACATACATTTTAAAAGTTAACCGTAGGTCTTATGCAGGGGCCAAAATATAACATAAGAATACATAGAAGATTGTCGGGCCAACATATGACAATGTCACCTAACATTTAAAGCAGCGGAATTAGCATATATTAACAAATAACTAGGTCTCCAGTTCCGTCTTCGATCTTCGTCCTACGCCCAAGATAACCTATCTATCCCATAAACTCAACCTATTCAAATGAGTGCCCGTGAGTTTATGGAGAAAAAAATTGTAAAAATATGGGTCAGACATAAATTTTGGTATGAATAATTTCTTACCTAAAAGTAAAACATAGATACATAGTGAGACCATGCCGCATAACGTAGAATGGGCTTTCCCCTCACTACGTACAAACAGTATGTGTAATACTGTACACAAAAAAGGTCATAGTTACTTACATTGGAAGCTTTCTTAGTTTTATTTAATATAATTACTAATTTGCTCATACTGCACTGACCCTTATCAGCATTCCTTGAATTCTTTCTTCGTTTTACTTTCACTACAATGACCCCTATCTCTGCAATATGATTTTATTTGTTTGTTAAATAATAGATTGCACAGAGTCACTCCCTCTAGTACTATTTACTTAGTTCTGGGCTAGTATGCTACCCCACCATCAGCCCCATTCTTATGAACTTGTTATGTTCAAATCTGCTATGAAACAGCCATTCGTAGATTCTCCATTCTTTCATCTCTTTAGATTATTTGATTAGACTTAGGACCATAATGAATCGACCAGCCGTAGTCCCCTATATAACATTTATTCATTATTTCTGACCTGCTATGAATCACCCACCCGCATGTCTCATTTACTATTATTTAATTCTGGACTACAAAGAATCATCCATAGGTAGTCCCATACTACATAGAATCAGTCCTTGTGTACTAATGTTTTTTCTAATTTGAGATTGCATGGAATCAGCCCACTGCAAACCTTTGGAAGTTATATGCCTTCCCTCACCAGAAGTTTTTTCAGTTATGAATTCAAGCAAGAGTTCTTAATATTGTCAGTAGCCCTTCCACTTTCCACTTCCGCTCATATTACTTTGACGTTGTACACCTTGCCCCAATCCATGTGCACTACACACTCTTTACTTATTGAGCCTGTTCTTTTCTAAATTGTGGTGCAGTATGGTAGCACAATCTGTTTTATTCTCTTCATAATTACGGCGCTATTTATCATTCATAAAAATAGCGGTGCAGAACTACTTTCCCTAGAAAATCCCTAGATTGTTTTGACAAATCACTTCTTCAATGTCCAACACAGTATTATGTAGTACCATTCTCCTTTAAGACATTTGGCCACTGCCTCCCTAGCTTAGTTCCTGACAATATCTAACACCTTTGGCAAAGCACGTTACCTCCTTTATACGTGTTTCCATTAAATATATCACCTTACTATTTTTATGACATTTACAGAGTCCTTTGTTTATCTTTTCAGATATTGTTATGGATCTTGTCCCCTTTTTAATATATAAATCATTTCCATCAACTCTCTGTGCAGGTCCCCCTTCCACCAGTGTAGTTCATCATTATTTCAAGCTTATTTTATCTATAGAAAGTCCTACAAAATTCTACAAAATTTGTGAATAATTCCTTTATCCTTACCTTATCTTTCATTTGAATTACAAGTTATTTTTGTTGTATATTTCATAAGTGTTTACATTAGAAATTAATAACAATTTATTCCTAAGCTATGAGTTTTTAAGTAACTAATCTAACTTTAGAACAATTGTTAGGATATCATAATAAGTTTTCGTTTTAACGCAAATCTATACAATACCAAAAAAATAACATGATCCAATCAACTAAAACGAATTGAATAAAAGCTAAAGTTTTACTCACCTAAATCATTAAGAAATCTTGTTTAGATCTTCTTCTCTTTTCCTTAGCTTGTATTTGCTTTATTTTTTTCTTTATTCCTATTTTTTAATCCACCTTCGTAAATGTATCTTTTAAGCTTTTATTTTACTTTTTGTGGAATGCTATGAATGAATGGAAAAGAGTGAAGTTTATTGTACTACAATTACTTGGGCTTTGGCCCGCATACTCATTTTCATAAATTCATTGTCCCTTTTTGTATCATATTTAGCCTTCTTAGCCTTTTAATTAATTAATTAATTAAATTATTCACAATTTATGGGTTGTAAAAGTCTCCCCTCCTTAAAGGAATTTCACCCTCAAAATTCAATTAAGGCTCGATATGGTTTGTCAACTATCCCATGCTTACCCAAAGAATAACCGCGAATTCCTAATCCATAAGTAAAATGTACTAGTGCTTTCTAGTAATACAATAATCAACAGTTACACTCGCACACACATATGGTTCATACAATACATTGCTTATATGCTATTTGAAGATAAACAACTCAGGATATGTCCACCTGATCTTATCCTTTATTTCCAATATGCCGTTCTCTCGATTCGCGCGCCACTGAACATAGGCTAGCTTCACTACTGGTTTTGAAGCCTATTCTCATCTTAGTCCACTATCACATTTATCATATTTGGCTGAATGATCAGATCTTCTACTGCCCTTGAATTAACTACTGTGCATGGATCATTAATGCATTTTCACAGATGTGGCACATGAGACACATTACGGATCTTGGCAAAAACACTAGTAGTTCCACCTTGTACGCCACCTTCCAATTCTTTCTATGGTTGGAAACGACCCTATATATCTTGGTGAAAGCTTCCCAACCTTCTCAAAGTGCATCACACCTCTTATTGAAGAAACCTAATATGAATACCTGAGGGCCAACAACGAACTCCAATTCTCCTCTTATAGCATTGGCACAACTTTTCTGCCTTGACTACACTGCTCTCATCCAAGCTTGGATCAGCTCTACCATGTCAGTAGCTTCCTTAACCACTCATGGATCCATTATGATCCGATCCCTCCCCTCCAACCAACAAGCATATAATTTACATTGTCTTCCACTCAATTCTTCAAATGGAGCCAATCTAACACTACTCTGGTAGCTATTGCTGCATGAAAACTCTACAAGTGTAAATAATCTTCCCAAGATCCACCGACGTCTACAAATCTTCCAAGACCTTGTTAACTCTCTCGATCTTCCCATCTCGTCGTGGACGGTACGCAGTACTCGTGCGTAGTTCAGACTCCATAGCACTCTAAAAGCTACCCAAACTCACTAGTTAACAAGGGGCCACGGTCACTAACAATAGTGCAAGGAACCACATGCGATCTCACCGCTGCCCATATATATCTGTACTAGCCTTGGCATAGTTCTTGTGGCCTTCATCGGAATGAATTGGCACACTTAGTCTGTTCACTATGACCCATATGCTCTCATTCCTTACCCTTGATCTTGGCAATACATCTACGAGATCTGTAGATATTGAATCCTATTTCCAAACCGAAACACCCCAAGGCTGCAAGAGCCCACTTGGCTTCTATGTTTTGACTTCACTTGCTAGAATGAAAGAGATCTTCTCACATACCCTCCTGCATCTTTCTTCATCCCTTCCCATAAGAATCTCTTCTTCATATCTTGGTAAGTGTTTGTACCTCTAAAGTATGTGGTTAATTTTTAATGATGACATTCGTCCAATACTTCTCTTTGCAGTCCTTCCGCACTCGAAACATATAACCTTCCATTCTTCTATAGTCTACCCTCTTTATCAGCAATGAATCTGTCAGCTCTACAACCTCAACTCTGGATTCCAATCTTCTTACTATGTCTGTGCAGAACTTGTCTTCCTTCTTTAGTTCTGCTATTCTTTCCACCAATGCAAACCTAACCTCTAAGTATGCAAGCATTGTCAATGTATAGTTCGAACCTGTGCTAGATCCAAACTGCACACACACAGACAATGTTTCTAAAGTGGCCTATTCCTCTATCATAGCCAAAACATAACTTTGCTGCTTTTGTCTTAAGGCAACATCTACTTTGTTTCCTTTTCCTGGTGTATGCTCCATCCTAAAATCATATAATGCTAGAAACTCTAACCACCTCTGCTACCTCGTGTTCAACTCCTTCCGAGAGAATAAATATCTCAATGACTTGTGGTCAGTATACAAATCAAACCTCTCCCCTAAGAGATAATGAATTCAAACCTTTAGTTTGTAGATAACTGCTGCTAACTCTAAATCATGGGTTGGATATCCAACTTCATGCGGTCACAATTGCCTAGACACATAGGCAGTCACCCTACCCTTCTACATAAATACCGCACCAAATCCTGCTCCTGAAGCTTTCATATACATACTCATACCATCATTCCCTTTGGGGATTACTAGCATACGTGCATATCCCAATCGATGCTTTAATTTCTAGAATGCGTTTTCAAGCTCCTACGCCTAGAAAAACCTCTTACTCTTCTTGGTCAGCTCATCGTTAGTGCAACTATATGAGAGAAGTCCTTAATGAATCTCTGATAGTAGCTAGACAACCTAAAGAAACTTCGCACTTCAGTAACATTTTCGGGCTTCTTCCACCCATTCACTACGTTAACTTTCGAAGGATCCACCGCTAACCCTTCTTTTGAAATCACATGGACTGGGAACTTCAGTTCCCATCTCAAAAAATGACAATTGGAGAACTTTTCCTTTAACTTGTGCTCCCTCAATGTCTCCAGCATATGCCTTAGGTGGACTATACGCTCCCCCTCATTTCTGGAGTACACTAAGATGTCATTTATGAATACTAACACGAACTTTTATAGCCAATCTCAAAAAAATCTATTCATTAAATTAATAAAGAACGCTGATGCATTCGTCATCCCAAATGGCATTACTACCTACTCATAGAAAACAAACCTTGATCTGAACGTAGTTGTAGGAACACTGTCCACCATAACTGCAACAACCCATATATTTTACGATTATATATTTAAGTGTTTTATTTAAATATAGCATCGCTAGTTAAATTTAAAGTCCCAAATATGGCTTTTTGTAAACCGTCGAATTCGGACTAGAGACCACCTCCATTGAGTACATAACGACGTAACTTGTTTGAGTATAAATATTGATATGTTCGGAGTTGATTAGAATTTTGGTATTTTCATTTGGGCTTTGGGTTATGTTCTAGCCCACCAACCCAATAAGAGAACCCAAACACCTCACAAATACCCTAACTCCTCTACTCTTCATTCATTCGACTCCTCATTTCCTTACACTCAAGCTAAAGAGAAAAATGGGGGAAAAGGGGGGAAATCAAAATTTCTAAGCCCTGGATCTTAGGAAATTCAAATTCAAGTTCCAAAATCAAAGAGAAGCTTAGGCAAGCCTCATCTTCATCATCTCCATCTCAACCTCAATCTCTTTTCAATTTACAAAAATTCCTATAACCTAACTTGGAAAATCTTTGCATTTGATAGTAGATCGAAGATTCAAGAGGTGTAGTGAAGAGGAACTGGTCTAGCTTTGTTTTAGAGCTTCTCATTCTTTGTTTTTGAGTTTATAGGTGTGATCTTGATCTCACATCTATGTCTTTAGCTTCCATTGTTGTAGGTATGAATTCCTAACATCTATTTCATGTTCATTTTCTCTTGAATTGAATTCGTTTGGTGGATTTTCCAATTTTTGTATTTTGAATTCCAAATCTATGAAAATCCTAATATGGATGTTTGGACATGTTTTTTGGAGTGTATTGAAGAGCCTATAGGGATGGGTTGTCGCTTGGCATAAATTCCTAGCCATCGTCGCTCATTCGATTGCTTCGAAGTTGATTTGGCCATCAATGGCCTAGGCAAAATTATGCCCTCAGCTTTAGCTCAGACGTCTGGTAAAATGCTCGGACGTCTGATGCTACGGAATAAAAATTCCAGACCTTCAGCTCAAATATCTGAGGTTATTTACCAGACTTCTGGGCGATCTGGAAGAAAATTTCCAAACCTTCAACTCAGACGTCCGGGAAGACCACCAGACGTCTGACCCTGATAAATTAAGCCAATTTGCCTATTTTGAGTGGATTTCCCTTTTAATCGATTTTGTGTTGATCCGATTGGTTGTTGTCATTTATTATCGACTTTGATGACTTCTTTTCTGGATTTTGGGAACATCCATTTGATGGATTCGATATTGATTTTCATGGTTTTAATTCACGTCGTCAAATGTGAATTTTGGTGATAGATTGTCTTCACAATCATTTCTGTGATTTGTCACTTTAAAATACAAAGGTTTCTGTACTAATAGTAAATACTCAAATTGTTTCACAAAAATGATTTCAACATTACTTTTAATAAAAAGCTCGTTTTTAAAATCGTTTTCTAGTATATACAAACATTTACCTCATTCGAATGAGAAATCCAATTAAATAACTTACAAAACAAGTGGTATGAAACACTTGCGTTTACTTCATTGGTTAATTCTTAGACTTGTTCGATTGAAATCTTGTGACAATTTTTGAGTGGAAATCTATAGTTTGTTTATAAATATTTAATTTAAGCCAGTGGTTATGGGACATGAAGCTAAACTTATTTATTTACTAGCTTAGTGTAATTTACACTTTTATTGATCTATGATGATCATTTTGTGGTTTAGACTAGCGATATGCGATGTCTCTTAGTTCGCATGGGGGACTGTACCCCGTTCTATAGAGTTTCATCTCATTTTTTTATGGGCTAGAGAACCTGGTCTTTTTATGGGGTTCGGTTCATCGGGCGTACCGTTGTATTACGTTGTTGTTCTGGCTTATTTGAGTTTCAGGTTCCTCGGGCGTACTATTGTACTACGTCGTTGCATCGGCTCTATGGGTTAGCGACCCATGGGATAGCGTCCCTTTGGTGATACACGTGTTGGTGAGTTTTCATGCTGCCATTTGTGATAGTTCTCCCTCTTTTTGTGTTTAATATGATTTCTAATTACTGATTTCTAGAATTTGTGTTTCATCAATTTTTGTGATTTGCATTGATAAGCTCTATCGATATATTTTTGATTTGAAGCTAAACAATATGGCATTCTTTTTGGTGTTTGAGAAAACTTGAGATATTGTTTGATTTTTATTGTTGTCATATATATTTGTCATATCTCTTATTCTGTCTCATCTTACATGATAATTATAGCCAGACTGATCCGTTTATTATTTTTCTTTTCAAATAATACTCAGGTCAGACTGAGGTGTTTAAGGTGCTTTCGCTTGACTTCTTAGTAGGGACTAGCTTCTTACTTTTAGCTAACTATTTAGCTTAGTAGTTTTTGTTTTTATACATTCGAGATAGAGACTCCTTGATGTATGCATATTCTTCTGTCTAGCACTTGTACCCTATTCTTTTGTGATATAGTGGATCTTCTATGACCACTATGTTGATGTTCACTTCTATGTGTTATATTCATATCTGTTTCCGCCTTAGTGATATGAATATCTGTGACTGATCTAAGTTATGCTTATTTTATATTTGTTTCCGAAGGCCACATAGCCACTATGCAATAGCTTTGAGTTTGTATTTGATATATCAGGTTTCCTCTTGAAATGAAATGCATGACATACCATCTGACATATTGGTACTCACACAAAGCAATTACATGGATGGTCACTTCTTAACAGCCTTATTCTTCGTACTAATTGACGGCGCTACCCAGTAGTGTCCTTGGTTAGTATGAGTATAGAGATGCCACGTCACAGCTAACCTTAACTAATGGAACCCTTTAGCTTTATCTAGCTATGAAAATACTTAGTTCCATTGAATTGATCAAAAAGTCATCAATTCTCGACAAATGTTATCTATTCTTCGTTGCTCTTTTGTTCAACTTCCGATAATCTATCATAGCCTTGATGACCCATCAGACTTCTTCACAAATAATACTGCTGCTTCCTATCATGAGCTACTTAGCCTAACAAAGCTCTTACCTTCTAACTCAACCAACTATTTCTTTAATTCCTCCATCTCCTTCGGCGGCATTCTACTAGGAGATTGACTAAACTGTTCAGCCACTGGTAGCAAATCTATATGGAACTTTTTGCTCTCTAGAGTAGCAACCCTAAAACTGGTTCAAATACATCTTGGAATTATTTCACCAACCAGACCGCTCCCTGTTGTTCATTTTTTCTTCAAAAGCTAAAGCAAACAAAACACTTGCTGCCCTAAAACTGGTTCAAGTTCATCTTGGACCGTGCGGTTCATGCTCCGCTATTACCTCACTACAACCCTGCTATATCTCATAGCAGATTTCTACTGCTATGATTTTTTCATATAGCCTCTCCACTTTAAGCCCAGCTATTTCAGCTATATCCCATTATTCCCGCTATGCACGGCTATTTCTGTAACGACCCGCCTTTCATTCCATAGAAAGACGCATCATTAAGAAGAAAGAAAGGGATAGAAAAGAGAAAGAATGAAAAAAAGGAACAGACAACATCAGAATCTCACAGCGGAACGAATAAATTATATTATATCACATAAAACTTTACATAGTATCATATACATCAGAGTAATACTGCTAATACTACACAAACTAGACAATTATAAACATCTGTCTAGCAATTACAACTCAAGTACAACAGAAAAAACAAATACAACTCAAACACAGCGGAACCACTATATATATATCTACATGCTGAAGCCTCCTGCTCCATTATCTCCTCCAGAAACTCGTCAAGCAAATCCTGAATCACTTGACTACTCATACATAATATGAGTACCCAAGAGTTTAATAAAGCAGAAAATAAACACTCGGGTCAGACATGGGTCTGGTGTGAGTAAACGGGTTTAAAATTTCTTAACTTTAGAAAATCTTTTGAAAACAAAAGGTATCACGTAAGACTTCCCACACATAAACATGGAAAAGTTTTTATCTTACGCTAACCAAAACATTTTATAGGAAATCCAGTGATATTATAATAGTGTCGAGGGTTTTCAAAATAAAATACAGAAATAGCTGGAATGCTTACATCTCACGTTCCAACATAGTTGGGCACAATCAAAACCGTACAGGCACTTATTGGATTTTGGATTCCATCAATGGCAGGGCTACTGTGGTACCGCCCGTCATAGTACGTGGCCTAGATCACCGTACTGAGGAGTACGCCCGCCCCCCTGCAACACAAAGCCGGAACCATTCCTTACTGAATAGTTCCGAGCAAGACCACCCCGCAGATTGGCCGTCACCAACTGCTACGGAGCCGAAATATAAAGGGACCTCTAGACAGGGGTAAATCTTGCTCTCTAGTGGAGGCTACCCACGAAGCCTTGCTGCACCTCCCCTGTTTTAGCCATTCTCGGTTGATGAGGCTTGAGGTTATGATTACCTTTATAGGTCACATCAATCTTAGAATGCTCATCGTCCACCTGACAATGTTCTGAAAGCATTCAATCCATACAAGTTCGTTCCGGGTTCGAACAAAATCGAAGGCATTATCTCGTTGCACTCATTTTGGAATCACCCTCAGAGTCAACGACCATAGCCCTTGCACTCTAAATCACCATCTCGAACATATAAGTACTATTCCGTCAAACTCATTACGGAATCACCCACAGAGTTATATTGATGTATAGTTCTTACACCTCGAGTCTTCACTTGCTCCACTTGGATTAACGACCTAACGTTTAATTGGAATCAATGTGGTTTTCGGATATCCAAATATAGAAACCCGATCCCGGTCTCACTGAAACCAAAGGCCATTTTAGTGTCCAAGTTGTACTTAAGAGTTTTAATCAAATAACTCATTTCATTATTATCTATTTCACACAGATAGATAAACTAGATATCACAATAGATAATCACATTCTCATTATAGACATATAATCTGTATCATCATCATAAACAGATAATCATCACAACCAGATAATCCATCACAAACCATCATACTTTAACCAAGCATCCTTATCATACAGATACTACTCATCCCATTACTGAGATCTCAACCATCCAATCAATAACATACATAAGCAATGATTTATTAACCATCAATTATAATTAATTTAAAATGAATTAAATTAATTACTTCTATCTCTAATTAATTTAAAATAATTAAATTAATTACCACATTTAAATCCTGCTTAATATTCTTTAAATAATTAACCTAGTTAATTAATCACTCTCTAAGCATTTAACTTGATAAAACATCTTTGATTTATCATCTTCTAATTACAATAAGTAATTAGTCTTTAATTAATTCATAAATTAATTAACCTTAATCATAAGTAATTAACATTTAATTACTTCATTAATTAACTATAATTAATTATATTTATCCTTAATTAATTACAATTAATTAATTACTTAACTAATCAATTATTACTTAATTAAACAATCATTAATCACATCATTAATTATATTAATTAATGATCTCTAATATTTAAATAAATTACTTAATTAATATTAATTACATTTAGTAATTAATCTAATTATTAATCACCTTGATTAATATTCAATTCAGTAATTAACCGTCTTTAATTACTCATTAACAAATTAATTATCCAATAATTAATTATCTTCATTAATTAATCCTTGATTAATTACAAAAGTAATTATTCCAATTACTTAATTAAAAATTATCTTTACTAATTACATTCTAGTAATTATCATTTATTACTTCTCAAAGTAATCCTGCTCTATTAATTACATTAAGTAATTACACTCATTAAATGATAAAATGATTTACTTAAATTAATTAAACTAAATTAATTAACTTAAATAAATCACAATATTAAATTTTTTACAATAAGTAATTACTCTCTTAATTACTTTTATCAAGTAATTATATTTAACCTATTACAATTGATTATATTCAATTAATTAATCTAGTTAATTATCAAAATTAATTACATTAATTAATTACTTAATTATCCTTAGATAGCTATCATTATTAATTAACAACATCTTCATTAGTTACTTACTTGAGAAATTTATCTTAGATTAATTATTCATTAATCATCTTTAATTATAAATTAGTTCAAGTCATTATTTAAAATCAAATAAATAAGTAAATTCTTAATTATTCTAATTATTTTCAAATAATTCATTTACTTATTAATGACTTTATTTAACATTCAAAAAATGTATCTTAAACAATACCTTCTAATTTAAATTCAAATTCGTTTTAAAATTTAAAGATTTCAGAATGTTTAACCATTTAAACATTATCCAAAATTTAAATAAATTTATAAACCTTGAAATAAAAATAAATGTTAAAGAACATTCATTACTTAAATATATAATAAAAGTTTAAAAACCAAATTACTTAAATTTATTAAAGAAACAAGTTTAAAAAGATTATTTAACTTTTCAAATTAAAGTTAACACTTCATGTCTTTAATTCCAATATTAAGAAAAGAATTCTTATAGGTTAAAACCTTTATTTTAAACAAACTTATTTTTAAATTTACTTTAAAACACTTTAAACTTGATAAATATTTGAATTTTACAAATCTGTTTAAATTCAAATTTGTATTCATAATAAACTTGAACCTATATTTAGACTTGATTTTTAAAACATATTTAAATCTTGCTTAAATTTGAATATTTTCATTTTTAAAACTTTGAATTCAAAATTTCATTTGAATTCAAATTCAACTTACACTTGAATCAAATTCCTGCACTACAATTTGAATTTCATTCAAATTTCATAAAAAACTGCATATCTTCAGGTTTTAAACCTGCAACACACTAACCCGAGAACCCCCATACCCACTTCGAGTTAAAGTCCTATGTCCTTCGAGTCACTACACAATATACTCGAGACCATCTTCGAGTCAATTATCCTGCACAACCCCCAAAGGTTCATCAGACTTCAGATATGTACTGTGCATATGCACCGTCACCTTCGCGATCTCCAGCCACTCTAACCCGCTTCTACAACTCGCCGACCATCTCCTCACACGATCACGACCATCCAAACCCCCATATCAGCTTGAAATCAATATTAAGAAATCAACTGCAACTTGGAAACCCAAATGCACCATATACCCCAAACCTGTCAACAGCGTACAAACCCACCTCCGATCATCTGGCCACCCACAACTCCGGTCATCTCTTCTTCAACATCTCCTCTACCCAATTCCAGAGTCTTGCATCACTCGATGCAACAGAGAGCATGTGATGAATCCAAAACTTCAACACTCAAAGACCAGGGTTTGAAACCTGTAAACAACTATTGCCATCGCTACCACCCTCTGGCGATCCATCTCCCAATTTCCCTTCACTCATCCATCAGGCCCCTACTTCCAGGAAGCACTACAACTTCCAAAATCCATTTGACAAAACAGATAGATCCAAAATTACCAATTCTGTTCAAAACAGAAATGCCCTCCCAACAGTTTATTTAGAAATGCAATATTTGTTTTAAAATACCTGATTTCAAACATGTATTCTAGATATAAAACTGTTTTATTGATTTAAGATGTTTGGTATATGTTTCTATTTTCAATGATAACTGGTTCTTGTAGTTTATAGAGGCAACAGATTTTGGTTCAAACTAAATTATAATTTATAAATCTCAATCTATACCAAACAAACACATTTTGTTCACACAACAAATCCTAACAGAGAACCAGTCAGGAGATATGGGTTTTATTTAAAGATTCTTAGTTTTTATAAAAAACCCAGAATAGGTGTCTGATAACAGTCATATGTGTATTTATATGCATATATAGAATATCTTCACAAAACAGTCATACAAACTTGCTTACTACTACCAATTCACATGCACACATGACATAAGTTTTAGTATTGTGAGGTTAATCACTAAAAAAAAATACAGAGCAGTTTTCATCTAACAATTTTTAATTCATGTGAACTAATACTTGAATTCAGGAAATTTTATTTAGCTTTGATTTAAAAGAAAAACCGTTTTTAAAATAAGAAGTTTACTCACCAATTTTAATTGAAGATGCAGAAAATACTCAGATGCATTTGTATTATTCCTGGAACCTGTTTTGAAATGCATGTAGAAATCTGGGCTTACTTCCATTTTGATTCTTGAAGTTGCTTTTTATTTGATGATGTAAATTTTTGAACTTGAACTTGCATGCAGACCCTTATCTTCATTGCTCATATTTTAAATTGAACTTCATATTGATTTTGCAGATTTATAAACATGCATTGTCTGGGTTTTGCAGATATGAATCTGGCTTGTAGATTTGGGTTTTGAATTTTCAGATTTTTGATTGAAGATTTAAATGGAATTTGGGTTTTCTGGATTTTGATTGAATTTGGGTTTTGAAATTTCTTTTAAATCTGATTTTCAGATTTCAATTGAAGATAATGTTTTAACAAAATGCATTGTTACATTTCTTATCTAAAAGAATAAATTTCAAAAATAAACAAACATTGCCACTTGTTGTATTAGGTTTGTAATGTGATTACTAGTGTCTTCTCTTGTGTATTAAGAGTCTAACACATGTGCATTTTTAATATAAAAAGAAGATTCTTAATTTATAAATGTATTTAAATTTATTCTAGAACCATTTCTAGTTTAATTTAAGATGTTTCAAATGTTTTATCACAATATTTAGCCTTAGATGAAAACTTCTTTTATAACATATACATTTTAATGTTTGCTTAATATTTTTAAAATAATATTTTAAAACTAATTTTCAAAAGAGAAATTCTTTAAAAGAATAAGAATGTTGAATTCAATTTAATTCAAAAGTTTCAAATCAAAACACTATACTCTAATATGAATGAATTAAATCTTATTTTAAAAGAAAAACAATTTCCTTTAAAATAAAACAAAATAAACTTGTATTATAAAATAAAATTTAAACTATATTTATTTCTATAAACAAAATAAATACTTACTTATATTTCTTTGATAATGTAAGAAAGACTTTTAAATTTACCCTTGAAAAGTTTTCAATACCAATTTTAAATCAAATTAACCAATTTACAATTTATACATTTATATATATTATAAATTGGAAAATATTCTTTATTAAATTTAAATTAAAATCAAAACTCCTATTTACAATGTACACACATATATACATTATAAATAAAATATCTTTAAATCAGCTTAGAAAGATAATTTTATTATTTAAATATTTTTAACATCCGAAAACAATAAGATTCTCAAAATAAATTATTATTGTTATAAATTTTGAAAAGAATATCATTTATCAAACTAAATAATAATTAATTTTCAAAAGATAAATCCTGTTTGAACTAAATTATTGAATCAATATTTCATATCTTGAAATAATTATTAATGAAATTATTAAATAAATTTTGCCTAAATTTCCGGGACATCACAATTTCCGCTATATCCTCTTTGAAAGAAATGAATTGAAAATTACATTTATACATTATAAATTTTTTGAAATTAATTTATTTAATTAAAATTTTAATATATTTTCAGAAATGAAAATATTCTAATATTCTATAAAATTCAATTATGTTATATAACAGTTTTACATTTATTCATATTATATTCGCACATGTTTTATTTAAATTTATTTATATTAATTATAACTCGCTTGAATATTAATTTTTCATTTAATTACCACTTATATATTTATAAAAACACTAAGTATGAGTTTTATATTCTACTTTAGAGTCATATGCTACATCTTGCAATATCCTTGTTGTATCCCCGCCATGACTTTTTGGACCTCCGCCGCATTGAATCTGCCGAGCGCTTTAACTGCACAGATCTTGGAGTTCGTTTTCTAACCAGATCGCTTTCTAGTCCTTCTTTTGTTTCTAAAGCTAAAGAAAACAAAACACTCCTATTCCTAGTTATGCACTCCTCTAAGACCACATCCATTATATTCTTGCAATTTGGATGGCTAATAGTAATAATTCTCTTAGTGCAGTGCACATGTGCATAGTGCCTCTCCAACAAATCCATCTCTAGAATAACTCCAAAGCCTATAAAGTCAAATACATAGGGATCATAAGAAAACTTATGCTTCTCAAACTCAATATCTAGCTCAGTGTATCTAAGTTCGAAAGTGGCATATCCCTCTATCGGATTAGCTACATGTATGGAGGTGACTAAATAGGTAACTCCTTACCCAAGTCTATCAACCAAATCTCTTGCTATAAATGAACGTGTAGCACCAGTATCATAGGGTGCCCTAAAAGGAATACCAAAAGTTAAAGACATACCTTCCAAGACCTTCCCTTTTTCCCTTTCTTTGGCAGATGGTCCTTGCTTTGGTCCTATTAAAGCATAAACTTACTCCTAAAGCTCTGGGCAGTCCTTCTTTAAATGCCCTACTTTATAACGCTTGAAGCATTTAGCCCTCATAAAATCCTTTGGCGTTGGAAACGTGGTAGCATGGTGTCCCTTCTGTTCGCGGTTGAAATAAACAACTTCCGTGCTATTAGGTACTTCGCTCTTCTCCCAACGACACTCCCTTCTTTCCTTTGGTATAAGGAATAAACTTCTTCTTCATATCAGATTTGGGCCTTTACTCTACTCATGACGCATCCTATCGTATCCTCTGGCCATATCAAAAACAAATTCAAAAGAAGATGTCAAGTGAGCCATCACCTTATGATCCAACCCTTGCTTCAAGCCCATGACAAACTTCTCAATCTTCTTCATTAGAGTGCTGATGATCTCCCTACCATATTTGGGTAAAGAATTAAACTTCTGAACGCATCGTTCCAAAGTAAGGTCTCCCTACTTCAAGTCTGTAAACTCATGCAATAACACGCTCTGCTGAGACTTGAATATAAACCGAGCCTCGAATCTTTCTCTAAACTACTCTTAGGTAATATATTTCTCAGGTGTTCCAGCAATTATTATCTCCCACCAATCTAGTGCATCTTCCCACACTGCCTCAAGGCCAGTCTCCTCTTTTATGCATCGTTCAACCCTAGGTCTCCCATTATCCTTTCGTAGTTTCTTAGCCAGTTCAGTACTTCAACCGTGGGCTCTCCTCTCTTAAACACTTTTCTCCCCTAAACTCTTGCATTCTTTACACATCTTTGGGAAATCTTCACTTAAAACAACGATCTTGGCTCAACTGCTTCAAGGACATTTTTCCTTATCATCTGAGCCACGATCTCTCTAAATAAGGCATTCACATCTATGTCCACCGCATTGACTGGCGTGCAGCTTCCACCCCTACTGCTCTTGGGACTTCTCCCTCGCTTCCTTTATTAGTCTTTGCACTTTCCCCATCTCTCCTTGCATTTGCCCCTTCAACGCAATTCGCCTATTCCTCAAATCCATCTTGCTTTTACTGTTAAGAAAGTCTTCGTCCAAAACAAAAAGGAAAGAGCAAAATAATAATATAAGGGTAAATATATTTTCCTATATATCAATAAATCAATTATGTTATACACACACATATACATACATACATACATACATACATACATACATACGTACGTACGTACAAAAATGCATATATATATATATATCTGTGTGTGTGTGTGTGTGTGTGTGTGTGTGTCAGTGTGTGTGTTTGTGTGTGTGTGTGTGTGTAAAATAGCGCATACCCAACTGTAGGGTTTTCTTCTTATTCTAAGTTCTTATTCCAACCTTTAACCCGTTTTAACCCATTTTTATTTAGGTTACCTTAACCCTAAGCTCTGACAGCTACTATCACATCCTTACAAGTAGACCTGAAAATGAATGCTAATGAGCTGTTGTTGTCACCTTAGCTGTTTCTGAGCAACGAGGAGAAAGTTCTGCATTAGTCGAAATAGTCTAAGTAAACAGAACAACAATCAATTTTCATTTCATCAAGTTTAACTTAATATTTCTTACATACATGCTAAAAGTTAACCTCAAGTCGTATCTGCGCAGGGGAAAAAATATGACGTAAGAATACATTAAAGAATATCGGTTAACATATGACGATGCCACCCAACATTTAAAATAGTGGAATTAGCATAAACAGGCCTTCAGCATCATCTTCGATCTTCGACCAGCACCCAAAATAACCTTCCTATCCCATAAACTTGACCTACACAAATGAGTACCCATGAGTTTATAGGGAAAACAATGGCAAATACATGGTTTAGACATAAAGTCTGGTGTGAATAATACTTACATGGAAGTATAACATAAATACAAAATGAGACCATACCTTAGAATGTGGAACGAGTTTTCCTCTCACTATTAAAAAACATACATAATCCTGCATAGAAACAAAGGTCACATTTACTTGCCCTAGAAACTTCCTCGGTTTTACTTAATATATTTACTACTGTGTTCATATCAGACATACCCTATCAACATCCCCCTAATTTTTCTCTGTTTTACATTTAATTCACTGACAGCCGTCTCCGCAGTATTATTTATTTGTTTGTTGAGTGCTAGACCACATGGAATTACTCTCCTTCAGTACTGTTTTATTTAGCTCCCCCTGGCTGCCCTATTCTTATAAACTTATTAAGTTCAAATCTGCTATGAAATAGCCACCCGTGGATTCTCCTTTCTTTCATCATTTACATTATTTGATTTGATTTGGAACCACCATGAATCAGCCGACTGTAGTCCCTGATCTAATATTTATTCATTTATTTCTGACCTATTATAAATCAAACACCCGTAGGTCTCATTTAATTCGTATTTAATCCTATACTATAAAGAATTAGCCACATGTAATCTCATGCTGCATAGAATTAGCCATTGCAGTAATATTTTATTTTTAGTTTGAAGTTGCATAGAATCATCCCCCGATAAACCTCTAGAAGTTGAACGCCTCTCTACATATGAAGTTTCTTAAAGTGTGCGTTCGAGCAAGTGTCCTTACTTAGCGTCAGTAAACCTTACACTTCCACTACCGCTCATATTGCTTTGGCATAGTACACCCTGCCTTAGACCTATATGCACAGTACATTTTTTTACTTATTGTGCATGTTCTTTACCAAATTGTTGTGCAGTATGGCAGCAAAATTAGTCTTATTCTCTTAATAATTACGGCGCTCTTTATCTTTCATAAAAATTGCGGTGTAAAACTACTTTCCCAAAATTGTCACTGGATTCATTTGGCAAAGCACTACCTTAATACTCAATGCACTATTAGTGCCATTCTCCTTGGAGATGTCTGGTCACCGTCTCCTTAGCTCAGTAGCTGACAATATCTAACGGCTTTGACAAAGCATGTTACCGCCTTTACACGTGTCGCCATTAAGTACGTTACCTTATTATTTTCCTGACATTTACTGTCTTTTGTTTATCTTTTCAGCTATTTTTATGGATCTTGTCCCTTACATTATAATTTTAATACATATATAATTTCCATCAACTCTTAGCACAGGCCCTCTTCCATTAGTGCAGTCCTTCATTAGTTGAAGCTTATTTTATGTATTGAAAATCTTATAAAATTCCGGATAATTTGTGAATAATTTCTTCACCCATAGCTTATCATTCATTTGAATACAAGTTATTTTAATTATTTTCGAAGTGTTTACTTTAGAAATTCATAACAATTTATTCTTAAGCCATGAGCTTCTCGAGTTACTAACCCAACTTTAGAATAAGGGTTAGGCTATCATAACATCTTTTCATTTTGATGTAAATCTATTTGAATACCAGCAAAATAACATGATCCTATCAACCAAAACGAAGTAAAAGTTTAGTATTACTCATGTGAATCTTTAAGAAGTCTCTTCTCTTTTCCTTATAGCTTATATTTGCTGCTTTATTTCTCTTTATTATCGTTTCTTTAAGCCACCACCATCAATGTATCTTTTGTGCTTTTATTTTGCTTTCAGTAAATTATGAATGAATGGAAAATAATTATATTTATTGTCCCACGATTACATGGGCTTTGGCTCACATACTCGTTTTCATTAATTTACTGTCCCTTTTTCTTTCGTACTTAGCCCCTCTTAGCCTTTAATAATTTGATTAAGTTATTTGTAATTTATTAGTTGTTAGACCCGACTTGACTAATCATGCCAAAATGCATTCAGCCGGCCATTTAGCCTCTTATAATGCCGGCATGTGCTAGCACACTCATTGATGCACATTTACACATGCATACACAAATAGACTACAACACAAATCACGTTTTGGACTTCACTAGAGAGATTAGTCGATCTGGTATATTCTCATGCCACTTAGCGCATACTATGGTCAGTTTGGCTACGTGATACACTCGAAACGTTCTTATATACAAATGTATTTACACACACATGCACGCACGCGCGCGCACAAACACACACACATACACACACGCGCGAACACACACACACACACACACACATATTCATGCGAATACACCCATACGGTCAAACAAACACGCACAATAATTATAATTGAAATACATAAATTGTTTCGATTGTTATATTCTGTAGATACGCATATACATATATTTTCCCATAATTGCATGCATATACATATATTTATAGAAGTAATTCATTTATTACTTAACCAAATCTTACTTTTGTTTACCAAATATTTTCAATAAAAGTCTAATATGATTTCATACTATTTTATAAAATTTGACAACTCTTTTATAAAATATATAACTAGCTTGTAAATCATTTTAAGCTTTACACACTTAATTGCTTCATTAAAATTAAGTGTGTATCTTATTATAGTTGTTATAACCAAAAATCCAAGAACGAATTAATAGATGAGGTGTAGTTAGACTTCATTATGTCCTATTTGGAGCCTTCATATGTAAATGGAAGCCACCATGCCTAATCCGAGCCATCATCAACAAATGGAGTTATCATGAGACAGTTTATAAAAAGTTATCGCTAAGAGTTCCGCAATACCCTCACCTGATGATCTTAAGTATTAAAGCAAAGCGATTGAGAAGAGGTCCAAATATCCGTCACTAAGAGTCTTCCAAAAACTATTGCTAAGAGTCTTCCAAAAAGTATGGCTAAGAAAGTTTCCTCTCTAAATACTATGAAGATTTTATAAGGAAATTTGCTGGGAGCTTCTATGTGATAATTTGGTCACAAAAAATAAAGCCGCCATGACATATTTAAAGAAGCAACCACTTATTGAAGTAAAAGTGCCACTACGGGGAGATTCTTAAAGCCTTTTGCATTGAAAAGCAGTTAGAGCTATCGTGAAGCAATATAACAAAGCCTTCGCCAATAGTTTATTGGAGCCATCATGAATGGAAGAATTAGAGCTATCAGGAATTAATTCATTAAAGCCACCTTGATATGTTGTTCTAAGCCATCGTAAAATATCGAAGCCATTGTGAGGAAATTATTCAATCTGTTGTGTTTTAATTATTTAAGTCATCAAAGCCATCGTAATAATTCAAGCTATTAAAGGGAGAAGAAGCCATCGTGATAATTTATGCCATCGTGATGATTCAAGCCGTTACGATGAGCCACAAGCTATCACTATTGATTAAAGTTGATTTGCGTCAAATAAAGTCCTCATGTGCTAATTAAAGCCATAATATAATAGTGAATTCCAAGCAATAGCCTATACACAGAAGTAGTGTATTAATATGAAGGGAGGTATGTGTAACAAAGCTTCAAAACACTCTTGTACAACCATGCCACCATTGTTGATAATATGGACGAGGTAACAATCCACGCGAATTACTAGTGTATGTGGTGATGGCAAGTGGCACCATCAATACCGTCCATCTTGCTAAGTCACCAATCCACATTAACTTCAATCAACCAATCCACGCAAGTTGTACCACTCTCTAACCTCTATGAATAGAGACCGACCACTACCTAAAAAAGGCTCTCTCTCCTTTCTCTCTTAGTACAAATCATAATTTTGAGGTTGGACATCTCTAAGCTCCAATGAGAGCTTGAGATGTCCTTTAATGGTCAATAAAAAAGAAGATGGCTTGCAATTTTCGATGAAAGGACCTTTGAAAATATGAATCTGCATATCAACTCCTTTCTTGATTTTGAATTTGAATAGAGGAAGATGAATTGTATTTCTTGCATATTGGAAATCGAATAAAGAAGATTACATATATTTTCAAATTTGTTATTTATTGCAATTTTATTCAAATTCCATGTATTTCAAAAATATTTAAATATTATGCTAAAATTGGACTAACATTTATTGGCACTTCCATCGAGAGTTGAACTCATGGACATATCATTTAAAAAAATTAAAACTTTTTTGAATTTTTTTTAAATAGTATATTTTTTCTTAACATGATGGTTGAAGAATTTTTAAATTTGGATTAATATGGAGGAAGATACGAATTTTTGAAAGTTGTTAAAATAAAAAAATTCATACTATCACTGTTTAAAATTATGCAAGTGACGACCAATTCATCGTTATGCTATGATTTCCACTCCAAACTACTTCAAATCCCATTCACTATGACAACAAATTCATTGCGACAACTGATTATTCACTTCAAGTAGCTCTATCACCCCAACTCATTGCAATGACTGCCTAATTCACATCGATGCCGTTAATTCCAACTCGTCGTGACTACTACATAACTCAATTCGTCGCTATGCTATGATTTCCACTCTAAACTACTTCAAATCTCATTAATCGCGACAAAAAATTCATCATGACAACTGATTCTTCACTTCAGGCTACTCCATCACTCCAACTCACTGCGATGACTCCCCAATTCACATCGATGCCATTAATTCCAACAATCGCAACTACTACACAACTCATTATGATGTCTTCCATCTTCATTAATTCACCAACTCACCATGATGCCTTGAAGTCCCCAAAATATAATGTGATAGCTTGAAGTCCTAAAAACTGATTGTGATAGTGATTGATCATATCGCGATCTATTTAAATTGATCGCGATAGTGATTGATTATGGTAGCTTGAAGTTCACTTTGATTTCCAAAAATTGAACAGTTTTCATCCATAATCACTCCATTGTGATCAATCACTATGACTTTCATTTAAACAATTCACGATGATATATTGATATGGACAAGTGATACACAGGTGGTGCATAATGATGCATAGCTGGTGAAGATCATCGGGGTTGATCAACCGCGGTTGATTACTATGATTATTCAAGATGGCATCAAACGTCACTCACGAAGGCTTCAGAGGTGCCTACTAGCATGCGATGAGTAATCATCAAAATGCGAAAGCTTAAAGAAATAAATTTATGAAGAATAAATATGGAAACAAAAAGTTTATCAATATGGCGAACTTCCAATCATCGCGATTTCTAGCAACTCTGGGGCTAGTTAAACCATTAGAAAATCTCCAAGAAGAAGGGAGCGCATTGACGAATCTTTTCCCCATTATTCGCTCTTCTATCAACGCTTAGAATTGCTTGAGAAATTGATAACCCATTTGGGTTTTGAATGGAAAAATAATGGATGATCATAGTCCAAATTCTCTCTAACCATCGCATTAAAAAATTAGCGACAACTATCAAAATCAAGCCCAGACTCTCCTCTACATTCTTTGGAAGGTGCGATGATTTTTAGAGCTAATGGGATGTCAAAAGAATTGAAAGAACATAAGTGTTTTTTGATAGTTTCAACTCAAATTGGCGGTAGATTATCGTGAATTAGGGTAATCGGCCACTGTAGATTGATTACAATCAACGAGATTTATGCAGCCATACAATCAATTTGAAAAACAGTTTAATAAATTTAATGTTGCCTATTGACAGCCATGATTAGGCCATACATGTTTGCGAAAATCCAATAGGAGTAAATTTTGATGAAACCAGCACCATTGGAGAGGTCCTTAGACAATATGAACAAGGCAAAGACCGTTCGCTCATGTCCATTCGTATGCAGAAGAAATTACTTGTTGAAGCTTGAAAAATCAAATTATGATCGATTTTGATTTTCAAATATTTGAACGTTTTTAAAATTCAAAATAATCGAATAAGGATTGAGACAAAAATAAAGAAAGGAATATAAATAAATTATAAATAAATGTATATGAAAACTATTTAATCGCTTCGAGAAACACATAAAAGGTACCATATGAAAACGACTTCAATAAAAGATGGAGTTTTGTTAATGAAATTGAGAGCTTAGAAATAATTTATATCCATCGCAAGCATACCAGGTAAGCGATTATCATAGAATTACAAATTTCTCCTATATTATTAACTAAGGATATACGTTAATAATTTGAATTCAAAATTTATGATTTACTAATCGAGAATTTGAGTTTCTTTGTAAGTAGAGGCAAGGATACCAAGCCATGAAATTCTAGATTCTCATTACATATGCAAACGATGAAGCTTGGGATATTGTTCTTTGAATTGTTGAATTAAATAATGAAGTTGAGGAGCCTCTATCTGTTATTTCTGAACATAGATTTGAATTCATCCGAGTTATAATTTTTATTATCAAAGGGAAAGTCAAGGTATTATAGTTCTTGCTATCAAATACGGATTACTATCAAATTATGGAGCTTGGATTCGTACTTTCTCCAATAAGTGATGGATTACCTCATGTACTTTTGTTTTTCTTATTATAAGGATAGAGAAAACTCCCACTATTGAAGATTCTTTCTAGAATTCTGGATTTCTCATTGTTATTATCTAGATGACAGTGTTCTCTTTGTTGAATTATTTCTTTCTTATTTCTGGTCGAAGGGGTTCTCGAAATTTTTTTCCAACATCAAACGAATTTCTGTAGGACCTGAACTCAAATTCTTCTTTGTATCATGATGGATTTCCTTATTATGTCGACTTTTGGTTTTCTTATCATTATTATCTGAGAAATAAAACTCTTGTAGTTCAAAAATGTCACCTCTTCACTATGATAAGGGAATTTTCAGGATTGGAATTATCAGAATATCCTACTTTAGATGAATCCTTAAAAAGACTATTAATTCATAAATCATGACTTCTCAGCCTTACAAACAAGAAATAATTTTTTATTAAGGAAAATCTAAGATACAACCACATTTACTTTATACAAACGTGGTAGATTGAAATGATATTTTTGAAAAAGAAAGTAGAATTTCAAAATAATAATAATAAAAAATACTAATTTCATTGTAAATAAAATATTTCTATCCAAAAATATGGATTATGGAAGTTTTGAAAAGTTATTTCGAAGTTCGAAGGATTTGTTACCAAACCACTTGCATGCCTAAGGAAGTATAAATGCACTTATTTTGGAAATGGTTTGTGAAACCTTCAAAGTTATACTTCCATCTAAAAACTGTAGTCCCAAAAGTATTTTGATTAACTATGATTGCAGTTTTTTGAAATTTTCACCAAGCATTTCTATTTCGCAAAAAAAAGATTCTTTACAAAAGTTCAATTTTCCGAGAAACATTTTCGATCCGTTGGCTCGAAACCAAACCAAATATTGGTTTATGAAAAGAAAATTGGCTATTGGGAAACTCTTCTTGGTATATTAAGGACAATGTCAAAAAGAAATTTTTATATTCTCAATGAAATTCCTCAGCCTATGAGGTAAGGATCGCCATCACCAGGAGCTATATACCTTGTTATCAAAATTATGAATCTATAAAGTTCCAGATCAAATCATAACGCATTAGTCGTTATTTGGTAATGGAGCTCTGAACATTATCTTTTGGGTTATCAAGTTGAATAAAATCTCAATTTGTGATTATAGAACAAAGGCTCAAGTTCCTATTAAGCATCGGTGAATCTCTTTGTTAAACGTGTTTTTGAAGGTTACTTGTAAAACCTTAGGGGACAAAATATTTACTATCGAGATGCATGTAAGTAAGCATTTAAGCCAATGAAGTTTCTAGAGTATTGATATGACGTCCTATTCCATATGAACTCCCAATATTAGAATACAAATCCCAACTTAAGTATCCATAGAATGCTTATTGTCAAGACTTACGAATCCCAATGTTAGAATATGAGCACACGTAATATACAGATGAGTATTAGAGATTTTCGGGATAAGGAAAAACAATTGAAATAATCGATAAGGATCAAATAGTCCATTAAGAAAAACTCTAAATTACTGTATTATTTTATAAGGAATAAGTATTGCCCAATGATGTAATTTAAAGTATAGTCCCCTCATACTATAATAGTACATGTTCAAAGAGAAAAAATCGAACTCCAAATAATCAACATGATAATAAGGCTTTCTTACTCCTTGTCTAATAAAGTTTAGTGGTAATATCTTTTAATTAGTACGATAAGCTAACCTTCTACTTTGGGAAAGAGTTGAATCATCCATTACTACAGATTTCTAAATACAATTTTTATTATAAGAACACACTCCCTTCTGCCTAGTGGTCTATAAAGGATAGATATCGTCTTGTTTCTCTTTTACAGACAAGAATCTACGTAAAAAAGATCATATGGTTTTCGATCCACTTAAATTTCACCAATAAATGCCTGAGTCTACAAGGGTATAAATTTCACCACCAATTACAGATTTCTTTTTAGTAATAAAGCCCTAATCCCTAATCTTGGAACATGGATTATTGATCTTATTTGCGGTAACTCCTACCACCAGCTCAAGTATGGAATAAGATAGAATTTCAGCCCCCTACCACTTATATCAATGCCCAATTAATTGAATAAGTATCAATAAAGGGAACGTTGTTACAAGAAAAGAATAAATCAAAGGAACCAAAGATGTTATACCTTTCTACAATATCATCGACAAAGCACTATAAGAAGGAATTAGTCTTTCTAACTTCAGCGGTAGGAATGGAAAGAACTCAATTGTTTGAACATATAGGAGAGACTGAGACATTATCTACCCAAAAGTCCTAGGATTTATAGAACACAAAAGCTACAACAAAATGATTGAAGATACCCTAAAAAAGAACGCTTCAGTCAAAATTTCAAATAATGGAACTATTTTGACTTGCGACCGGAAAAAATGCATAGAGCCACTGGACATTCCATTCTTTTACCAACATAAGAATTTCAAATAATGCAACTAGAAAAAGTAAGGATTCTACCACATCAGGAAATCATGTATGCTTGAGAACCAAACTAAGAACCTACAAATAAATCTTTGGAATTAGCCAAAACCATATTGTGAGTAGTGGAATATTAACAAGAAAAATCTCAAGTATCTTAGTCCAAGTAAACTTGCAAAAGGAATGATTATGCATTAAAACGGTAAAAAAATTCGAAAGCAAGGCCAGTACCTTTTAGGATCAGCATTGGAAAAAAAATCTTCTACTAAGCTCCTATTAGTCAAGCTGACCTAATAAAGTTGCAACATCAAGGATATGAAACTCCAATGATTTGAGACAGGGGATAAAGGATTTTAAAGGAATCGTCCCAACGAATAAGCCCTTGGATTAGAATGCGATATGTTTAACTTAGCTCCTAACCTAATAAGGTTGGCAAGATTAGTTTAGTAGAGGCACACATCATACCTGAAAGAGGTCAACTATGCCGTTGAACCCGCCATTGGGCTTGGTCAAAGCACTCATCCAATGAAGATGGGCGAAAAGCATTATATCCTGCCTTTCGGCCTGGCCAAAGTTGTCATCCAAAGAGTGATGGTCAATAAGGATCCCACCGCCGAGCTTGGTTAATGCACCCAACCAAGGGAGATGGATGGAAAGCTTTTGATCCCACCTTCGGGCCTGACCAAAGCAACCATCCAAAGAGTGATGGTTAGTTAAGCTTTTGATCCTACCGTTGGGTAAGGAAGATGAATGAGAATCCTTTGGTATTGCATCTAGCCGTAGCAAAAGCAATCATCCAAAGGTTGATGACCAATTGAGCCTTTGATCCCGCCACTGGGCCTGGTCAAAGCATCCATCCAAGGGAGACAGACGAGAAGCCTTTGGTTTCATCTTCGGTCTTAGACAATGCAACAGTCCGAAGAGTGACGATCAATTAAACCTTTGCTTTCGCCATCAGACCTGGTCAAAGCACTCATCTAAGTGGGATGGACAAGAAACCTTTAATCCTGCCTTCAAGCCTGGCCAAAAAAACCATTCAAAGAGTGATGGTTAGTCAAGCCTTTGATTCCATCATTGGGCCTCATCAAAGAACCTATCCAAAATAAAGATCAATGAAATCTAAAATGATCAAGCAAAGTCTATGGAAATAACCATCCAAAGAAGGAAGATTGGCTGAATTCTCGATTCAATGAGCAATCAAACTCAGGATAGGCAAAGGACATAATATATCTTTCCAAAGGTTCAAAAAATTTATGTCTTATTGCAACATCAATTCAGAAAACTCCCAAAAAGATTTCAATAGGATTTCCTTACTTACAAAAATTCATTCTTTGGAAAATCATACTCTAATAAATGCATAAATCTAATTTTTCACATTAAATGGTTTACCAAATGAGGTTATGAAATTTCTTCTTTACATGGATATTTTTGATTAAATTTGTTTGAAATTGCTTTACAAAAATTACAAACTTATACATTTAGTGAACGTTTTATGAAAAGTCATAATGTCGGGGAGTAAAAGTTACAGAAAGTAGCACAGACAACCAATGATGAGAGATAAAGTATGTAACAACCCACAACTTAGTGGGCCTGAATTCAACTTAGTCGAAACCTAATTTTATTAGGGTGTGGATCGTTGGTTTTGGTAATGTAATAAACATAAGTATATCAACAAAAGATTAATATAAACTCGTAGAGGAATAAAAAAAAAATACCAGAATACATATATCGACTAATGCTACTAACTTCGTGTCAATATTATTCCTTCGATGACTAGTTGCCTTATTAGGGTCAAGCATGAATAAGAAGATTTTACCTTATGTAGTTCCCATTGTCTTGCACAGTAGCCTATCCCTTTAAATCGATCACGTGGACTGTAATGAGGATGTGATCAAAACAATGCTATGGAAATTGGAAAAATTACACACTTACCCATAACATTAATTTATGCTGCTTAATTTCCATTTAAGTATTATCCTTATTATTCATGGCTAATCTGTTAAATCCTATGTGCGAGTATGATATGTCTAACCTCCTCTAAGGTATAACTATATATATATGCTTACACACACACACACACACACACACACACACACACACACACACACACACACACACACACACACATAAACGATGTGCTGCCAAAAATGCCCAGCTATTTAATACTTTTTAAATAGGGAGCAGGCATACCTATTGGCCATTTAATACCTCAAACCTCAAAGTGGGCTATCCGCAACGTAAACGTGTCGATCGGTCCTAGCTACAGAGATCGATGACCCAAAGATAAAAATTTGTAATTTAATTTCCGTATTACCAATGCATCTCAAAGACTCATCTAAGGGTTAACTAACCCATCGTCGACAAACAAACAACTAACTAAATTGACTTGAGTTTTTTGCGGTCCTATACATATTCTACACTAGTAGGAAGCAAAATCCATCAGAGCATAACCTGAGTCTTTACTACCGATCTCCCGGGACCGTTGGTAGTCACAGCTTGTATGTCATCCCTACTACTAAATACTGGTTCATCAACAATACAGGCATAGCCCACCAACCTAATGTAAGTCAAGGAAAATGCCCCTTCTAGTCACTTAATACCTCTTATTAAAAATGAAAGCAGACCATATTTCCTTAAAAGTATTGGGCCATTTATTACTTTAAATCCGGGATAAATCCTTTGTATATTTTCTACTGCCTATATGCAAATGAATTTCTCTTTCCTACAGGTCCTATGGTTGGAGATGTCTCACATCAGTAGTGAGTATAAATGAATGCTGGCCGCCTCTAGGTGAAGGGGATAGTTCTATTGTATAACTCTATTGATCTAGCTCCCAGCCCAATAAATCAAACCAATTATCCCAGGACTAAATATTAGACTAGGCTCATTAATTTACGCCTATCCTAAACATATAATTAAGATTTGATAATTTGTCACTATGAAAATTATACTGCCTCCTAGTATTTAATACCCATCCTATTCGCTTATTCCCTATATTCCACAAATGCCAATTGTTTGTAATATATGGTCATTATTATTCTATGTAGACAATTTCTAATTTATTTTTTTCGTTCTAATTCAACATATTATGTCTATTTTATTGTCCCATAAATGCCATATTAAATCCTTTAACAAGTCCTATTAACCACATTTATATCCCCATTTAATTCATATAACTCCATATTAACTGCACATTTATTACCCTATTAATTTTTAAGTTACTTTTTTTCTATCTATACCTCCTAATTCATTACACTGTTTTTAACTAGACATCCAAATTATAACAAATGCAAAAATTGACTTATATTATGTTATATAAATATATTTATATTTTTTGTCGGTGGGCGCGGTTGTACTTATATATACATATATATATATTCCTATTCTAACACATTAATTCCTATGCTTAGGAATTTCAAAAACTAATTTCCACATTCTTATTATTAGAGTTATCCTTTCCAAAAATATTATGGTTATAACTTTCTATAAATTACCCAAAGTGAGACATGTGCTCCATTTGAAATTACAAGAAATTATTTCATTTTCATCCATTGAATAGAGATTACAAACTACGGAGAAGAACCTCCGTACTTTACACATCTCTTTCATTTGTGATATATCCTTTATTACTTTAAATGATGGACTTTTTATACATCCCACAATAGATAATTTTGGAAAATTACATGGAAATAGTTACAATTAAATTGTACCCCTTTCCTAATAAATTAAAATATAGAAATTCACAATCCAAGTCAAATTGGGGCAATCTAATCTAATACTAACATTTTACATCCTAACTATAAATAATAAACTTTGCAACTTTATTAACATTCAACTTTAACAAAATTTAAGGACTAATTTCCAAATTTCCCTAATTATGGTGTAAATAATATTCCTATTTCAGTTACCTATTTTAGAGAATATGTAGGTAATATTCCTATATGTTTACTTCGAGTCTCCAAATAATCAAATCTTATACAAGCATAACTATTAAATTAAATTCAACAAGATAAATTTCAATACTATAAATAAATTGTATAATTTCCACTCACCTTTGTAGCTTTCCAATTCCCCTAAATCTGAATTCATCCCTTTACTTGACTCCTTTTTCATTCTAATCCAAAAGAATATGTATAACAAGATACACACACACACACACACATACTACAAGAATTACAGATCTATGAAGAGATTTGAGATTAAGGGGAATATAGATTTACAATTATGAAATTTACCTTCTTTCATAGTATTGATTCGCTCCTCTTCTTCTATTTTATTTTCTTCGCTTCTCCAAATATATATATATATATATATACAATACTATCATATTTTACAATTAATAGAAATAGCGGGGAATGGAAAATGGTAGAGCTTTGTTGCTTTGATTAAAAAACAAAGAAGCGACAGGTTAGACCTGTATTTATAGACACTCGAATCAATTATAGTTTTTAGATTAAAATAATTAAATTCTAGCCATTTGGCCAAGGTTCAAACTCTAGCCGCCACATTAGGAGCGGTCGACCGCTCCGTATGGGCAGTCGATCGCTAGCGATCGATCGGCCCAAAAAAGGGGCCGACCGGTGAGTCTACATTATATATTATTTACTTTCTATTTTTCATTTTTAATCGTTTTCATTTCGAAAATATCAAAAGCTGATAACTTATTTGCTTGATTATCGACCGCGAATCTCTAAATATGAAAGTTGCTCAAAAAATTGCCATAAACGCAATGGTGCTAGTTTCGTCACCCGATTCTAAAGCTTTCACTAATTCCATTTTTCTAGCCTAATTAACTGTTTACTAGTCATCGTTAAATTTATGGGGTGTTACATACTCCCTTCTTAAAAGAATTTCGTACCTGAAAATTCTCAATGGTTGAATTATCTAACATAGAGCGCAACTATCTAAACTATCAAACCAATCAATATTTCAGCTAAACATGTACGAATGCGCAATATGTCACGACATTTACGAGATGCATGCTGCAAATTCTAAATCAGTGCCTCCTATTTGAATGCACTCTTTTAAAAATATATAAACAACCTATATATACCGGCCGTTCTACATATATGTAAGTTCTCAAAAGTCTAAAAAAATTCACACAATAATTTCCACACTCCAACGAGTAGGGGTATGGTTCAATCAATTTTTCATCCAATCCTTACCGTTCAATACCTACCACACAATTTCTAACATCCAAAAAATTTGAAAATCTAGTTTTCCTAGATCTGTACTCCTATGCCGAAAAAGGAATTTAGATGGAGAAATTTACATTTCCACCATTTTTTTGAATAGTTATTCCATTATACTTTGGAACCTTCTCTTTTACCTCTAATTTTTATATAATTTCACCAACTACAGCTCACACAAAGAGATTTATTTTTGGATGTTAAAACCAAATTATCCAAGATGCAAGTTTCATTTCACTATCAACAAAGTATGGAAAATTGCAAAGCTAAATTAACATTTCCCCACATTATTGTCTATATTTAGTATACGGTTACCCTTATTGGACAGTAAAATTCATATTCATAAACACGTCGACTCTCCCTACACATTTGGCACTGGAAAATTGGAAATTTTCATTATACATCAAGATATTTTTCCCTATTCAATCAACTTGCAAAATAGTTAGAAAAACAGACTTCCCAAACATATTTAAACACCAATTTTTTTCAAAAGCACTTGAGCAATATTTTTCAAAATCATTTGAATCCAACTTCTCAAAAGCATTTAAACAAAAAATTTCAAGAGCTATTAAACTTGGTTTTTCAAAACATTTACCTTTTCATCCTTAGAACAAATCAAGCCATATCTTGATGTAATTGAGACTTGGACGATGAGTTAATGAAAACGATTGACCTTAGCATTATGCAGTTAATCCTAGATTTGGGGAACCTTTCCTTTTACTCTTAAACAACAAACAACCTACCAAAGTATTTATAAATTTTAGCTTTTAAGACATAGGGACAGTGATCCGTGATTTCACAGCAACCCATCCCTGTCCTCTGCTTGCAAATAATTTTTTTCCCTAAAATTACGAAGTTTTAAATCTAAGCATTCTCTACCACGAGTTGTTAATTTGATTTCCTAATATTTTATAAACTTCCAACTTTACCAACATTTTATCGCCAGTTAATTGTCGTTATAAGGTTTTCTTATTTACATTGTTTCCCAGTATATATTTGTATATATATAGTAGTCCAAGCCCATCCGGAAAATCAACATAAAGATAAAATAAGAACATATCTCATATCGTATCTTATGATTTTCCAATATCCAAGAAGAGATGACTAGTGATTACAACAAAAATAACTTAAAGAAACAATTCCTGGAAATTTTCCTTTGTCACTAACTGACGTTAATGATGTTGGGGCCCTATCTCTTCTTACTTGATTAAGATGGACATTTCTAGTATGTCATTCAACTATAATCCGTGCATCTTAACTTCCCTCCTTGGCTCCCCATAAATAAGGCACATCCATTGCTTTAATTATTATAACTGATCGTGGTATAAATTGTGCATTTCCACATCGAAGTGAGAAATAAATATAAGCTATGTGTATTTAGAATAACTCATCGAAAAATTGACTTAATGGAATAACTTCATCCATCCGTCTTGCCTTCCTTAACCTTGAGTCAACCAACATCCTTTATGTGGGTTCAGAATCTTATTTCCCTCTTCTCTGATCATACTACTACCTTCTCTCAATTAAAATCACTTGATAGTATTTGCAAACATTGGTATTTACTTTCCTTATCCTTGATCTTTCATGCGAGCATATGCTAGGACTCGCAAAATTGTACTTTGATATCGTTTCCTATACTGTGGGTTCTTGTCGCTTCCACACATCTCAAATAAAATATTCCTAGGTTCATACCAGTATTCCTTATATTCAATGTGGATTCCTTGTTGCTACCCTACGATCATCCAAAGCTATTTTATTCATAGCCGAAACCTTTACCCCATCTTACATAGGTAATCATACTTATCTACTCCATATTAAAAGCTGTTCAGGTTTAACCACTCTTCATAAAAGGAAAACTTTTCAATCGTGAAAGCACCTAATCCAAAGCCTTTATCTCTGGAAATATTAATTTAGAAACCCTTTTATCGAATTAAAAAATTGCTTGGTTTCAAAAAAGCATCCATGAAACATTTCCCTATTTAAAAACTTTCTACAACAAAGATTTACCTATTCAAAAGTAGGATTTTAACTAAAACATTTCTCATGTTTGCATCCAAAAATCCAATTGTCATTACCAAACCATTTTTCTTCCACAAACCTCTTCCATAACTTTAGAAAAACATAAAAACTGGAATATACAAGGATAACTTCCATCCTATTATTTTCCTACTATTCACGCTATTTTCACTTTCAACTCTGGAGGAGATTTTAATAGAATGCGAGGTGGACTTTTAAAAGATAGGTGTATTTACAACATTTATCTAAGCGCCCATCTAAAATATATGCGCAATTACTACACAAATCTATGGAATTTATCCATTCCTCCTTTCCTTATTGTTCTTCTCTTATACCATTTCTAACTAGATTGCCAGTCCTATTTTATGTAAATTCATAATGTTATTTTATTCATACTTCATAATATAGCTACAATTAAAATTTCTCCTACATAATAGCCTTCAAGTAGCATCTCCATACATAGCTCTTTCCCTCTTTTATTATTTTCCCATTGACTCAATGTAGTGCATTTGCCTACTGCTTTAATCCCTAGGCTTTTCTTCATTAACTTTAAAAGAGATGTGTATAATTTATTTCGGTTGTTTTTCTCTGTATTTTCCTTATACACGAATATTCCTCTTATCTTCATTATTAGGCATTCTTACCCATATATTCTCTTTACTCAATCTTAATCAAGTACCATTTCCATTTATCCACCCTTTCGAAAGAATTTGAAATAAATTTATGAAAATAGTAAAAATCATAACCAAACCTACTCTCTATTTTCCATTTATTTAAAAAGTAAATAAACCCCTTTATCAAAAAAATTTAATCCAGACTTTTTGACCTAACTAATTTTAAACTAAGAAATTCAATTTTTCTTGCTTTTTTTTTAAAACTACTAGTTCCTAATAAATCATTTGTTCAAAACATTTCAAAAAATTACAAAAATCTCTTTATCAAATTCTTTCGAATGGAGTCAGACTTGGAATGGACTTTAATTGTACCTTATTTTGGACATTCCTTTTTCGCTTAACCTTAACTCATCTTCTTAAAAAATTTGGGTTATTTTCTTGTAGTGATCAATGTATACCTTCTTGTAGGAATTGCTCAATCCTTCTTCACCCCTTGCTTCTAGATGCTTCAACATATAGGTTCTTACTTCCCATCCATTTGGATGAAATGTACATCTTCAACCGGCAGCCCTTCGAAATTCACGGTCATTAGGCATCCTAGACCCAATAAAGGAGTCAAGTACCATCCAAATTCTGGGGTCGTTCTATATATCTCATGCCCATTCACTTCTTGGTCAACGCCTTTTGGTTCAACCATAGAACATAAGGTAATCATGGTAGATGTACAAATTTAAATCTATTAATTTTTCCAACTCATAGTTCTCTCATCCATCTTTTCATAATATGGTCACAATTACCTTTACAGTCGGAATTTATAGATTTTGGCGCATGTGTTTATTTATAGTTAAAAATATAATATGTTCTCTTAGCGTAACCTAATTTCTATGACTGTCTAAGCCAAGCTTTAATACCAAATGTAACAACCCCCACTGTAACGACTCGAATTTTGCCCGCTCGAAAATCGACATCCATACTTCATATCGTATTCGAATGCCATAGATTCGACCGTTCAAATCCGATTCGCCGGAGCTTATAACAACATTAAGTAAACAACACAGCGGAATAAAAGAATAATACATTGATATACAACTTTGATACAATATCTGATACAACAGATGATCCAATAGATATCAATATACATCAGAGATATGATACAATAAATAGCAGCGGAAAAGAAAACGATAACATCTAGCAGCGGAACAATATAACTCTAAGATAGTCTTCAAAAGAGAACTCCAAGACCTGCAACTCCATTTCCAAGAATCAATCCAGCAATAGCTCGAACTCCCAATAACGATGCATAAAGATAAGCAAGTGCGGTGTGATCCAAAGACTAAACTAACTCCAGATAACCTATTAATCTGACTATCTGAAAAACCCAACTCTAGACTGCTCGTGTAGAAAATAATGAGCACCCAGAGTTTAGGAAAGAAACAATAAACTCCGGATCGGTCGTGGGACTGGTGTGAGCAACAAAAACAGTTTATCTTTAAAAACATTCAACAAAAGATTTTCAAAGTCAATTCGCAATGCTTTTTAAAAATGAGATTACCATAAGGCCTCCCGCACACACACAATGCAAACGCAGAATCGGAGGAGATTTCTCCTTATGATAGTCAAAGATGCTTGATACGCATTAAAAAGAAACATTTGATATTATTACTAGTGCATAGTGTAGAGAAAAATTCATTTCCAAAATAAAGATTTAAATCTTAGCCAGCATAGACATTTCGAACTATGCCTACTATAGCTACCATCTAAACAGTGGTGACCACCATAAGTAAATGGCAGGTTCTACAACTAATACCGTACAAGGTTTCGTATTGGGAATTGGATTTCCAACGAATGATCAGGCCAAGGAACTTCCCATTGCCACATGAGAACGCCTCTGGATGGACGTCCCCGAGAACCAAACCGGATCTCTGCCAACACAAGGCCGGGTTACCCCTAACTGAGTAACAACTGACCGAATATGCCATCCCCCGGTCCTTTGGGACCTTTCACCGAGCGCTCGCAATCAATTCACACAATCATAAAGTGTTTTCAACATGAGTAAGTATCTGGGCTCCATACCATGATACCACCCTTTTCCAGAAGGAAATGCACACATCCTAAAGGGCGCTACCCCTCATAACCTTGCCGCATCTTTCCTGTTTTGACCATTCACGGGGTGTGAGGCTCGACGAAGTCACGTCCACAAAAACATACTTTATACAAAAGCCATGCTTTGGGTTAACAAATGATCATAGAAATGATCACCAAGATAGACGATCAAACAAATGATCCTATCACAAATGATCAACACAATGATCATTTACAGCAACACTCAGCATGTCACATTACCAAATTGGGAATATATCGCTGATAACATTAAACTACATAACCTCTGAGCTCGTACGTCTCAGAGAAGGGTGTTAAGCTAAAAGAATAAATTCTTCTCCACCAACAGAAATTTATTTGAAAGAAATCGGCTTTATATCTCAATTTGTAATGTCAGACATACAATCCATACAAGTCTGTTCTGGGTTCGAACAGAACCGAAGGCACTTACAAAGAAGTCCTTGCAATCCGGATATTCACAATCGCGATCGGATTTCCCATCACTCAGGGAGTCTCTATACCGTTGCAACTCAGTGCAGAGACAATCGATAGGTCATACTATCGTTCTTGCAAATACCCGGTCTTCAACACCGGTCTTCAAATGCTATTCCTAACGACGTATCACATATTCGGAATGGGTTATATGACCCAAAGGTCCTTTCCCGGCTAACCCGAATAGTAAGCGCAACATTTATAACATATGGATAAGGAATTTCAATTAAGTCACAACTTAATAATCCAAAACCTTTCTTTCAAATGGTATAAACAAATTACCATTTCAAATCTTTTTAACAAAAGATTAATTTCACAAAATTCCATTTACGGATTTCAAAACAATTTCCATTTCAATTGGATTAACTCGTTAAATCTTTAAATCAAAGATTTAACTCATAGCTTTCAAAATTCGATTAACTTGTTGAATCTTTAAATCAAAGATTCAACTTATAGCTTTCAAAATCTTTTCTAAAGATTCATTCATAGCCTTTCAAAAACAATTTCAATTCAAGTTGGATTAACTCATTTGGCCTTTGAATCAAAGATTCATTTCATAGCTTTCAAATCATTTCAATTTTATTTCAGCTTGAAACCTTTTCAACATAATTGGGAGATCCTTTCTTTAAAATGAAAGCTATTATTATTTGAAAACAATAGTTTTCGTTTCGAAGAAATTCGATCTTATTTATACAAGTTAAATCTTTTGGGTTAATTCAAATTCCCAAAATAACACCTCAAAAATGGTTTAAAAACCCATATAACTTATTATAAGTTAAATAACTTTTCTTTATATCCAAGTTTCCAAATCATAGAATTCAATTTCAAATATTGAATTCAAATTTAAATCAAAATATTTAAATTTCAAAACTCAATCAAGTTATCCAAACTATATTTCATCTTTGAAATTCCATTTCAAAAGCTTTTCACTTTAATCTCAATCCATTTTCAAAACATTTGAATTCAAATATTCAATTTTATAAATCATTTCAAAATCTGTGACTTAATCGATTTCCTCGTGAAATCCATATTTGTGTGTGTATGGTGTGGTCCAGGGGTTTAACACAATAGAGCAATATCATTCAATCATCACAGATTTAAGTACAACAATATCTTTGATAAGCGGTATAACTATAACGCTTATCGTCAATTCACAGATTCACAGATAATATAACAATGTAAATAAATGGATAAATCATACACAGTCACAGAACAAAATATTACCGATCAAATAAGACAGTCAATTCAAGATTTCTCATACAATACAATGCAATATAATCATTCATAAGTAAGGTCAAGCATTTAATAATCATTTATAAACAGGATTAATTTATCGTTTAATCCTAATCAATACAATTTATTTCAAGTAAATTAATTACTTATGAATTTAATTATCCAATCCTGATTTATTTTACAAATCATTTGATATAAATTTACTTATCTAACACTTTAATTAATTAAATTATTCTTAATTAATCATATTAATTAATTAAATCTTTAAACCAATTTCATAATTAATCATTCAAATTAACTCAAGTAGTTAATAACAAATTTATCAATCACTTAAACATTATTAATTCAACTCTAATTACTACTTTAAAGTAATCCGTCTTAATTAGTTTCCAAAATAAGTAATCAATATCAATTAGTCATCTTAATTGGTTACAACCATTTATTTACTTTAAATTAATTACAAGATTAATTAATTATAAATTAATAAACATCCCTTAATAACTTAATTAATTTAAATCATAAATTAATTAACTTATTAATTTAACCATTTAATTACCTTAAAAATTAGATGGATTATAAATCATTAAACCTTAATTATCTTTAAAACATCGTTTTAGTAATGATTTAATTATCATACTCAAATACATTTTTAAAAACATGTTGTTTCAAATTCACTTTTAAATTCTATTTCATATTAAAAGAATTTGAAATAACTACAAATTTAACTTTACAATTTTAACCAAGTTAAAACTCTTTTTTTTAAAATTAAATTTTATAAAACATTTATCTTTATACAGAAATTTATACTAGAGTTTAAATCAATCATTTAAATTCAAAACATTTTAAATTAATGCTTTAACCCCTTTTTAAAGTAGTTCAAATAATTAAATTTTTTTTTATAAAACATTCTTTAATTCAAACTAGGATACAAAAATAAATTTGGATTCATCTTTCAAATTCTAGTTTTAAACATTATGTTAAAACCTGGTTTCAAATCTTCAAAATCTGTTCAAATTCAAACAGACAGGTTAATTAAAAACCTGTAACATTCAAATGACCCGAGGCACTCAAATTTTTGCTTCGAGTCCATCCCCTTCCTGCTTCGAGCAAAATGCAGGAAGTACTCGAGATAAACTCGCGTGCAAACCTGTTCCACCCAGCTTCTTCCCCCACTTCCCAAATTTTCCAGACCTCTAAAACAATTGCACGGTGCACGTGCACAGCCCCTCTGGCCAAATCCGGTCATCGTCGACGTCATCAACAAATCGACCATCATCCCCCAATCTGACAACGACCATCCAAACTTCCTTACGCACGTGAAATCGAATTTGAGTTGTTCAAACTCTAACCTGGAAACGTGACCAGGTTTCGCCATCATCCTGGAAACACGGCTCGTTCACGAAGCGTCGACCACCAGGAAACTTCAAACTCCGGCTACCCACTCTCCAATATCTCCTCTACCCACACGCAAAGTCACGGCGAACTCGGTCGCCTAGGCAAATCGCGGCAGCTTCACAAACGTAGCGACCCGAAAGCAATCGTTCGAACCCTAAATCGTTCTCATCCCCAAAATCCTCGCATTAGAATTTTTTTTCCAATATTTTTCCCGACACCATCGATCACTCCTCCACCTCCCCGAACAACCCTAGCACCTCTAATACCCCCGATCGCCATAAATCCCCCAAAAACCCATTTCCGTTCAACTTCAAACTGCTACCAAACTACCCCACTAAAAATCACGAAACCCATCTTAAAAATCATCATTTTCAGTATGAATTCAAGTTATATATACCAATCACCATTTCGCGAAGTTCGAATTTTGGTCCACCTTAAGTTTGTTCAAGATTTTGGGTTTCCAGAGATGAATTTTAAGTTGTTTTAATCTTAACTAAATTTTAAAGCTTAGTTTACAATGATATAAACGTATTTTGTTTAAGTCCTAAGTTCAATCATCAATCAAAAGAAGAGTAAAAGATTTTTTTTTATTTGAATCCATCAGTTGAAGTTTTACTGAAAACAGATGCAAATCTTTTTTTTTTAAAACAAAAGCCTGCATACTTATTTTCAATCTTCCCATATATATAGAGAGAGAGAATTATCTATGCACACACAACATTTCTCAGATACACTTGCATAAATTCAAACCCTAAAAAAAATGAAATGTTACTCACCTTGTCATGAGAAGAAGAACAGAGGTCTTCTACTTGAAATAGGCTTTGAATACAAGATGGAATCCCACTTGTTTACTTGCTTAATTCCCAGATTTTCCAGTTTGTAATTTGTATTTGTTTTTTTTTCCCTTTCTTCTTCCAGATTTGAAAAACTGGTTACAGGCTTTTGGTTTGTGGAACAGACTTACAATGAGAGGCGAAGGCTAATATAAAGGAGATGTGTACAGGGGTTATTATTGTTTGTTTGTACAATAGTTATGGGCTGGTTTGAAAGCATTAAATGCTTCATGCTTCAATGTAACAGCCATCTCATTTTAATTCTTACAAGTACATTATGCATACACTTATATAGATATGCTGTTTGATTTCCTTTGCAAGTACCAAGTCTTATATTCAAAGTTTTCTTTTCTTTTGTGATCTAATCCAGTTTTATTTTTCTTGTTCTTGTTTTATGTTTTGACTATGCTAATTTGATTTCGGCTGGAGATATTAGTGGCTTGCAGATTTGTTTATTAACTTGTATTTATATTTTGAATTTATATTTCTTTTTGCTTTGTTTTATCACTTTATATTTAAACTTTGTTTTGTTTGTACTTGTTTGCTTTTACTTTATGTTTCTATACTTAAACATATACTTGCTGTCCTGCTTCCTATTTTCTAGTTTACAGCCTACATACTTTGTATATTTTTTTTTCTTTTGTTTATTTGGGTTGAGATGAAAGCTTTAATTGTTTATGTACTTTATGTTTTATTCTTATCTCTTTTACTTGTTCTTTTTACTTCTATTTTTAGTTTAAATATTTATCATAAATTTTACTTTAAAAATTATTGTTTTACATTTCTCTATTTACACATATATTTTATATAACTCAAATTATCATTATTTATAAATTTTTTTAAATCAATTTATTTATTTATTTTTATACTTGTGTCCAAAGTATATTATTTATTTTTCAAAATCATTTATTTAAGAATTTATTTAAAATCCAATATATACATATATATATTCACATATATACAAATTTTCAAATCCATATGACTTTACATATTTTCTATTTGAATCGAGGAAACTCGCTTCCATTTATAATTAATTCTACAAATTTTTATTCAAAAAAAATCATTTAATTATTAATTTAAATTAAATAAAAATCTAGGGTCGTTACACCCACCTTAAGGGGATTCAAATTTCAACTAAATCAAAATTCAAGTCCAGAGCACATGTCATTGATTTTGGTAACCTGTAATAAACACAAGTATAACAGAGTGTGATCAACATAAACTCACAGTGAAATATAAGAATACATTAGAAAATAAATACTGATTAAGGCTACTACATTGGAATCAATAGTATTCCTTGGATATCTAATGGTCTTGTCAGCATCAAACTTGAGTAAGAAGACTTCTCCATCTTAGGTTCCAATTTTGCTTTAGTAACCCGTCCCTCTATTCTATTTTATTGGTTGTAATATGGAGGGGATCAAAATAGTGTTATGATGATTAGAAAATTACATAGTTTACCCATAACGCTAATTTATGCCGCTTACTTTTAATTTAAGAGTCATGTCTATTATTTATGGCTAATCCGTCAAATAATATGTGCATGTACGATGTGTCTAGCCTCTTCCGAGGCTGTGTGGTTAAAGTGCATAGCTGTTTTATAGCGATGAAGGTGCAAAAATTATAGAGGGACAGAGCATGTAAAATAACGGAGGTGCAAAAAGATTCATTATGTATAAAATCAAAGATTTAAAGTTACTTTATTCTCATTTTCACATCATTTGTGTATGAAAAATAAATATTGTTTAATCTTATATAACAAAAAGAAAAATATCATGATTTATGCAGAATAGATCTGGCGACTATAATAGATTCCTAACACATATTGAGCACTTATGCATTAAAATTAGGTCTTTACGCTAACTTTACTAATTTGTTTTAACAGAGAACTGGTCAAATCGACCTTTTTATATCAATATCTCTAAGCGGGTGCTAAAAAGCCTTGATTTAACGGTTGTAACGGAAAACATTTGGGCTTAAAGTGGGTCTACTATTTAATAGTATTAAATTAAAATAGTGTAGCAGTCGAAGAGCGCACATGCGCTTTGGTAGGGGTTTTACGGGGCTTTAGCGAGGCTTTAACCGCATAGCTCCGAGGTATAACTATATGTATGCCTATATATTATTATATATATATATATATACACCGTATACTACCCAAAAGTCCCAGCCACTTTATACTTCTTAAAAATGGAGGAGACTAACCCAACGACCATTTAATACCTCAACCCAAAGCACGGCCGTCCGCTACGTAAACGCTAGTTAATTGGTCCTAACTACATAGACCGATGATCTCTATATACAACTTTATAGTTTGATTATCGTATTACTAATGTATTTCAAAGAATCATCTAAGAGTTAATTAGTCTGCCTCTAACAAACAAATAACTGACTAACTTATTAAAATTGAGTTATGTGCGTATCCTATACAGATTCTATACAAGTGGGAAGTGAAATCCATCAGGGCATAAACAAAATCTTTACAACCGATCATATTTGATCATAGATGATCGTAGCTTATATGCCAGCCCTACAACTAAATATCATTTCAACAATAATATTGACATAGTCCTTTGATCTTCCACTGCTGAAATCCCATTTAGGCTAACCTATTGTAAGTCAAGAAAAATGCCACTTAGAGTTACTTAATACCTCATTGTAGAAATGAAGCAGACCCCATTTCTTTAAAAGCACCGGGCTATTTAATACTTAAAATCCGAGACAAACCCTTGATATATTTCTCCTATCTATGTGCAAACATATATCCTTCCCCATGCGACCTACGGCCGGAGATGTCCCAAATTAGTAGTAGCTATACATGACTACTAGCTGCCTTTAGGTGAAGGGGATAATATTGTTTTGTAATTCGGTTGACCTCGCATACCAACCCACCAAATCAAACTAATTGTCCTAGGCCTACATAATTCATGCTTATCCTAAACGTAAGAATTAAGGTTTAATAATTTCCTACTATGAAAATTACATTACGTCCTCATGCTTAATTCCTATCTTATATGCTTATTCCCTATATTCCATAAATGTCAATTGTCAGTAATAAATGATTATTATTATTCTATTTGGACAATCTCTACTGACATTTATTTATTCGTTCTAATTCAACTTATTATGCCTATTTCATTTCCTTGCAAATGCCATATTAAATCATTTAACTAATCCCATTAACAACATTTATGTCCCCATTTAATTCTTATAACTCCCCACTAATTGCACATTTATCACTCTATTAATTTGGAGTAACTATCTTTTCCATCTATGCCTCCTAATTTATTATGTTATTTATAACTAGATATCCTAATTAGAATTAATGCAAAAATTGACGTATATTACACTATATAAATATATTTTAATTAGTAGGCTCAATTTTATATGTATGTATGTATGTATTCGTATTCCTAACACATTAATTCCTATCCTTAGGAATTTTTGAAAATTAATTTCCATATTTTTATTTGTTAGTGTTATCCTTCCCAAAAAGGATTATCATTATAACATTCCTTAAATTACCCAAAGCGAGACTGGTGCTCCGTTTAAAATTACAAAAAATTATTTTGTTTTCATTTATTGAAATAGAGAGTGCAAACTATAGAGAAGAACCTCAGTACACTATACATCTCTTTCGTTTGTGGTATATCGCTTATTACTTCAACCAATGCAATTTTTATATATTTATGTAACTAAATAATCTATGGAAATTACAAAAAATAGATACAATTGAATAGTACCCCGCTCTCAATAAATTAAAGCATAAAAATTCACATTTCAAGTCAAATTAGGGCAATCTAAACTAATACCAACAGTTTACAACCCGACTATAAATCTAGAATAAAGCTTACAATTTTATCAATATTCAGCTTTAACAAAATCAGGGGATGATTATTTCAAATTAGGGTGCAAATAACATTCCTATTTCATTTACCTATTCGATAGAATATGTAGGCAATAATTCTATACGTTCATTTCAAGCCTACAACTCATCAAATCTTATATAGGCATAACAATTAAATAATATTTAACGATATAAATTTAAATTTATAAATAAATTGTATAATTTCCCACTCACCTTTCTAACTTTCCATGTCTCCCAAATCCAAATTCATCTTTTTACTTAACTCCTTTTCCAATTCGATCCAAAAGAATATGTATAACAAGATATATACATACTATTAGAATTACATATCTGAGAAGAAATTTGAGGTTAAGGGGAATATATATTTACACCTATGAAATTTACCTTTTTCAGCAATATTGATTTGCTCCTCCGGTTCTTCCATTTTATTTTCCACCCTTCTCCAATTATATATACGCATACTATAATATTTTATAATTAATAGAAATAGTAAAGAAAGGAAAATGATAGAGCTTCGTTGCTCTGGTCAGAAAATATGAGATGTGAAGTGACAGGTTAGGCCTGTATTTATAGATGCTCGAATCAATCATATCCGTTAGATTAAAATAATTAAACCCGGAACATTTGGCCAAGGTTCAAACCCTATTCACCACTTCAGGACCGATCGACAGGCCCAAGGAGCAAGTCGTCCGATGGATCCATATTTAATATTATTTATTTCCTATTTTTGTGCTTTGTTTTCGTTTCGAAAACTTCAAATGCTACTGACTCAAACCATCGCGATGAATCACATGCTAGCCCGTATTGATTATGTGTCTAATAAAGCCCTCATGCGTTAATTAAAGTTATCATATAATGGTGAAATCTAAGTAATTGAATATACAAAGAAGTAGTGTATTAATATCATAAGAATTATATGTAGTAAAGCTTCAAATCTCTTTTGTACAAACCATGCCACCTTTGTTGATAGCATGGCAAAATAGCGATCATGTGAATTACTAATGTATTGAGATGATGACGGGTGGCACCATCAAGACCATCCATCTTGCCAAGTCACTAATCCACATCAACTTCAATCAACCAATCCAAGCGAGCTATACTACTCTACAAGCTCTAAAAATATAGACCACTCCTACCAAAAAGGTGCTCCTATCTCCTTTCTCTATCTTAGTACAAATCATAATTTTGGGGCTGGACATTCCTAAGCTCTCTTGAGAGCTTGAGATCACCATTAATGGACAATGAGGAAGAATATGGCTTGCACTTTTGGACAAATGGACCTTTAAGAATATGGATTTACATATCTACTCCTTTCTTGATTTTTGAATTTAAATAAAGGAAGATGGCTTGTATTTCTTGCAAATGGGCCATCGAATAAAGAGGATTACTTATATTTTCAAATTTTACATTTATTACAATCTTATTTAAATTCCATTTATCTCAAAAATATTCAACTATTAGGGTAAAATTTGGACTAACAACTATCTGATAAAATCTCATTCCTTTTTTTAAAATCTATACTTCATTTATAAAATCATATAACCGTTTAAAAAAACTAAATAAGTTTCATTAATCCTCTAATCACTTTAATAATAAGTTTATAGTTCAAAACTCACGTAATTTGCTTACTAACTTTTCTAAAAATTTTTAAATTAGTTTCATTATTATTAACTAATGACACACACTTAATTATTTCATACAATTAGTTTCTAATTCATCAAAACATCAAAGATAATTATTTAACTAACCCAAAACAAAAATATTTATTAAGGTCTTAAACAAATAATGAGTTAATATAAGCATGTTCATGATGTGAATACAAGTATAAATCAACCCTAACAATCTGCAAACCACTTCATATAAGTCCATATTAATCCATAAATAAAAATACAAAGATTAACACATAAATATGTATATGGCAAATCATCCTACTTACCTTCCTCGTCACCAAATCAAGCTCTAATCACCTAAAACTCAATTTTTTCTCCCTTAAAATCTTGGATGAAGATCCAAACTTCGATTCAAGCTAACTCCTTGAATGGGTTATGTGAGGAATTGGGTGAGAGGAATTAAGTTGATTTTAGTTTGAATTTAGGAACTTTATTTAAGCATGATTTGGTTGATTTAGGGCTAGGTTTAAGAGCATGATTTAGCAAAAGGATTAGGAGATGGAAATGAAAGGTAACGTTGAATGAAAATTAGATGAATGGTAAGAAAAATTATAAGCTAGCTAATAGGCCTTAGCTCAAACTCAATTTCCATTCCTCACTAGAAATCACCATTCACTCCAAAAATTTACCGACTCTAAACATAGTTAAGTTTATATTCATTCTTCTCGCGATGGAAAAATGAACTAAACTACGGTTTTCAAATCCCAATTCACTTGTCTTGAAAAGTCCAGTATAAGGGGCACTCTGTTAATTAACGATTAAGATTTTAAATTAATTACTTAAATATTCGATCGTTATAATTATTTGTGTTACATTCTTCCCTCAAAAGAATTTCGTCCTTGAAATTCCTACGAATGCAAGAAAGTAATTGGACCGAAGAAACATTCCCGAATCTTTGTTTTTACAAATTTTAGCAGTACTTTCCCTCATGCTTTCACCATTACAGAAATTCCGAAATTAGAATGCAACCCACAATGAGGAATATGAGTTAACCAACATTATCCTACATTTCCAAAGATACATATCTCTTTTAAGACAACTTACCGACATTTAAATTCAAATCAAAACAAATAAGCATTTATATGTCCCTACTTCAACTCTCGAGTACCTAATTGTGTTGTGCCTAGAGGATTATGTACCAACGCAACAACCACATAGAATTCATACCTTTATAAACTTAGCATAGTAACCAATACTACCATAATCATACCTGACAATCTATTGGAGAGTAAGCTTAACTAAGTCTGTATCAAAAATATACCATTGACTCCGAGTCACATCAGAAGGCAGTAGACTGGTGTAGATCCCATCTCCACCCCACAGTGGGCATGGATTATATGCGATCTATTTTAGATAGCCTTCGCTATCACCCTTTGAACGCAATCTAATTATAAAATTATAACTATCATACAAGCAAACAAAGACACAAAACAAGAAAAAATCGATCAATAATAAACGACAAGCAACCGTCTTACAAACAACGATAAGCAACCATAACTAGTGTGACGATCGCCCTATAGCTTCGGTACTTGATATACCCGTATAATGATCCGTGGTGCTACCCGATCGATGTAGGACAATAGCTAAGGGTATAAAGTAACAAAATCCAAAACATAGAATCTATAGAACATCTTATCGTGCACATACAAATAATATAGTAACATAGATATAAAATAGATGAGATAGAAATATATATTTAAATGAACCATAAATAAGAACATCAGGGTGCAATAGATTCATACATTATACAAAAATACCGAAATAGTAGAGTCTATACAACCCATATCTCCAAAATGAACCCCAGTACTACTTCTAAAGCATTACAAGTACCGGTGCAATTCCACAGTACTGCATACCATAACATAAGTAACAGTAACCTCTTAGTGTGATATACGAAAGTGTAGCCTACTGTTTATACTTCATACATCTCCATGTGCTATCCAAACCTGTTATCCATAATCTACTTATTTAAGAGTACCTAAGACAATAAGAAGAAAATCATAAAACCTTAGATCGGACCGTAGTCTGCTGTGAGCGATGCATCATCACAAAATACTATAAAAATTGTATATGGTAAATAGTGGTATAAGTTATGAAAAACCTTAACTGACCTGCCCCTGCATATAAAGAGTTAGCATATAATAATCAATAAATGCTAATCTACTATCACTTCCGTATAGGTGCACTATTTCCAAAGTACAATGTATAGTGTATAGGTGAACAGTCAAAGATACCTGCATAGTGTCATAAACAATCATGAGAAACATAGCATCCACCATCCTCACCATCATTTATGTGCATTAGATATATGATAACTCGTATGACATAATCACACACCAGGGACGCAATCATAATCCTAGCTTCATTGGTGCTTGAATCCATGCCACTTCGTAATCCATGCCACTTCGTAAGGCTAGCAACCATGCTCATTATCATAAAAGCTAGGGTAATCTACTATCAAAAGATCTAGACATGATCGCAATTCTGTGGGGCATCCCTACATACCCCATCTTTACGAGCACACTAGAAACCCCTTTGTTATTGTTTGAAATTAAGTTGGTCACAAACCCCCAAGAATAGATTTATGTAGAGAAGTAAATAACGAAAGTAAAATTAAGACGTAGGAGTAGAATAAACTAACAACAAATAAAGAACAATAATCAGAAATACAGGGAGTTAACATTGTTCAACTTTATATGCCTACGTCCAGTTTTACTATTATCTTGATAGATCACTTAATAATCTTTTCATAGCGGGAAGGAATAGAAAAACCTGATTACAATAAAGACTAAAGTAACCAGCAGCATAAAGATCCTTAGAATGACCTCTTAATCTAGTATTTATGGACGAAGATGACCACCAATCTCGCTGAAACTTGGACCTTCTATCAAATGTGGCCCACTAGAGGGGTTGCTAGGCCCTAATCCTCATGAAAAGGGATCGGTATCGATTGGGCAGCGGTCCCTATGATGGCTTCTGCATGCTTTAATATGCTTGTCGTTCAAATCTCATGCCGTTTAGACCAAATGAGCTCAAGTAATTGCATGATCTTTGATTCAAGATTGTTTGCGTACTGCATTCTTCCTGTCCCTCTCATGGGCTTTATCTCGATCCCTCCATCCTTGTCTATTTAATGTGCAATCCCTTGGGTATGTTTGTAATAACCCCAATTACAGTGGGTCTAGAATTTTTGCAAAAATGCCAAAACTAAAGCCTACCGAAGCCGAGTTGGGTATCTGGTATCCTGCAATAGGCAAAGACAAATATATCAGAGTTCAAATAAATATCTCATAGCGGAACTGACTAAAATATAATAGCAAGTAAATACTCTACAACATAATAACACTTTCTAAACAAGTGTCTCAAAGCTGGAAAGTCTCTGCCATCTACCTAACCTATAGGATGTTATGAGGAGGGGTCAGAACTAGAGTTCTGATGAATGAACAAATTATACACTTCATAGCTTAATTCTACATATACTTTTTTATTTCCATTTACCGTTATAGTGGGTTCATTGGGTTCATAATACTCTCGCCTCTATGTGTAAATCATGCCCATCTACTCCCTACTAGAATAAAACATAATAACTGATATATATGTAGTTGTATGCCCAAAGACTGCATCAGTCTTAGGTACTACCCATATTACCTTCCGTATCCTCCTCGCATAGGTCTCCATTCTCTTCCTCCTTTTGCGTTTCGTGACTACATCTATAAAGGACTGCTGCGTAACGCCTACAATACAGATGTTCCGTCGTCTACCACGAAAACGTAAAACTGTGTCCGCACTAGCCTATACTAATGGTCGGACATCCATAATGTACCACCCAGTGTGTACCTTGACAACTATATGTAATCTTTCTGTCTACTCTCTGAATCCCGCTTAACAAGGTCTACCTTATACGGAACTCGGTCGGGGGTTTTATAAGTCTGTAAAGAACCGCCTTGTTATGCCTACAATACAGATGTTCTACTTGGTCCGTCTCTTTTCTTATCATGGCAATGGTCCCACACAGCCACCCCTCAACTAATTGAAAGACCTCTATAGAGCTAAGTGACCGTGCCCTATTGGAATCAATTTAAACATCCAATTGGCTGCATCCCTCATCCAATGTCTCGATAGATAAAGAATCATTACCCTTTTGGTCTAACTCTAGTCTTTCTTGATCTCGCTTCATGGTTTTGATGTTGGTCCGATATCCACATGCGACTATCCTTTTGGGTCCTGCCCACTTAAACCTACTCGCAAGCCAAGTACGGTGTCATATGAATATCCTACTCCAAACATCAATCCCTTTTGACTGCCTATAATGGTCCTACCATGAAAAAAGCAGTCAGGGAATACTCTCTAGATGGAACGCCTACAAACCTGCTTCTGGGGGACTGCTTCGCTCTGCCTACCCTAGAGGGCCATCCTAGAGTACCATCACATCCTGTTGAAGTTTCGTACCTCCTTCTAGCCCAAAATAACTTTGTTGGATGTGCTTCTTCTGCGCTAGAATTTGTAATGAACTGCTTTGTTAGGCTCTTCATCCTTTGGGCTGCTCCAAACGGATCTTACTCCTTTATTAGACCCTAAGTCTAATATTTTATTTTGCTTTTAGTTGCTTTTATTATTCTATTGGCTAATTATTTACCCTAATTAGCATAATCTGGTCCCAGACTCACTTAACTATTGTGAGACCATCAGTTCCTGACTGAAAGGGAATGCTGTTGGTATGGGCCACTTATATTATCTTACTTATTAACTTAATCCAAGATCCAAGTTTATTAAAATAAGCCACTTTTGTTATTTCTGCTCTATTTTCTTATTAACTTAATTTAAGACTTAAAATAATCCTTTTCTGTTCTTTCTACTTAATTATAACCTATATTATAATTTTACTTGCAATTGTCACTACTATATTATTTTATAATCAATATATTATAAATATAATCAGAAGCATCTCTTTTCTATTCTAGTCTATCTTCTTTTATTTTGATATCAAATTCTATTTAATTATCTTATATTACATGACAATCTTGGCTTGGGACTATGTCCGACTGACGCAAATTTACTTGTCATAATAACTGCTTTTCTTTTATTCTACTATTTGCACAGTTAATGCAGACCTAGATATGTTTCTATTAATTGCTTCTAGTCATGTTTTAATTATTAACTTGATTTCTTCTTTACTTCCTTTAATTCTTCACTTTATTTTCTTATATTCTAGGAAGTGGTTCTATTCTATTTGGTTGGTTAAAAAAACTATGCTAAAAATCCATTTTCATATTTTAATACTAAATGAAGCTATAAACAATGATCCGTAATTGCATGATATTTCTTTTATTATTTCTTTACATTTTGGGTAGTGCAAAATATAGTAGTGTGTCTATTTTACACTAGTTCCCTTTTTCTTTCCTTCATTCTTGCAATCACGTTTACTTTTATCTTTTAAATATAAACTATCGATATGTATTATCTTTCTAAGACAAACAACTAATCTATCACTTACTTCCCTATCAAGTTATTAGATTTTCCCTTTTAATTTATATAAAAACTTTTTAGCTAATTTACTGCAAATTTCTATTTTTCTCTTTTTATTTCAGCTTTTCTTATTTACATCTATTTTTTATAAATCTAATGTTCTTCTATTTTAGTCTATATTTGCGAATTATTCTCTTTACTATTTTGTTCGCGTACAAAGGAATAAAAAGAAGCTAAGATTTACAGGCTAAATTTCAACTTTTAAAATGGATGTAAATAACTGTAGATTTCTTATTTTTAGGCCTATGTCTTTCTCTAACTTTCAAGCCTAATATTATTCATATATAATTTGATTACCATTTTTCATATAAATAATAATTACATACAAGCTCTCTTATACAGTTTACGGTCTCAGCATAACTAATGAACATAATTAATTACTGAATAAAATTATTTAACGGGAATCTAACGATAATATATCATAAACGTAAAAGATATATAATTAAATCCACTCACCTGTCGTCCTTTGATTTGCTTGTGCTTAGCTTGGCTTCGCTTCATGGTCCTCATGGATCCCCTACTTGGGTGTCAAATATTTTTATTGAGAAGATCTTCTCCATAGAAATATTTTCTTTTTAGGGTCCAACATCAGGCAATGAGCCCAATTGGAAGAAAATCTGGTTATGAGAAAATAGCTAGGCCTAGGGTTCTATTTATACTGGATTTTGAGGATCTCAGACCATTGGATTCATGGATTGAACCTGAAGCCACCACGTTAATGGGTTATTTTGTGCCATCAGACGCACCAACGTATGGCTCAGATCACGTAGCGGAATGGGTTTTCCCCTCACTAGTTTCTTAACTCGATTTATAATAACCGTATAATGTGCATCTGCATCCACAATAGTTAAGACATAACATAATAAAATGTATCATGATGATATGCAAAGATGCAATATGCTATGGATTTACGGTCCCCATTTATTTGACTATATGTATCATGTTATAGTTTCTAGAATCACTATTAACCTATTAGTTTTCATGAGCGGGTTAAAAACCTATTTCAAATATATGGACTATCTGTTCGTTTTCATAGTTTTCGTGGGATCACAATGAATCTATCGGTGTCTACAAATAACATCACCTAATCATAGTTTTCATGGAGTCAGTATAAACCTATTGGATTTCCAATAACATCTATCATGCCATAGTTTTCATGGGCTCACTATGAACATATTGAACTATATCAATAACTAGTTCTGGACATAATTTTCATGGGATCACTAAGGATCTATTGGTCATTGCCAGTAATAATTTCCATACAAAATTTTCATGGGCTTACTAAGAACCAGTCTAAACCAATAATCCTTTAATCAGTCTTTGGGCATCCTATATTCTAGTTTGTCTGACCTCTTAGATGCAATTCTACTCACACAGGAGTTAGCTCAATATATGTAACATTCCTATTTTTAAATCAAATATAAATTGGTAATTAATCTAATTTTTGGAATTAAATTGTGAATTAATTTAAAAATTTGGAAAATAAATAGATTGTGAATGGAATAAAATATATATTTATAAAAAGATATTTGTTTGTTTATTCACTTATAAATACAATTGATTGTATATTAATTTTTGAATTTGAAATTTAAAAATAAATGTTTTAGATAATATATTGGATTTGAAATTCAATAATAAAAATATTATGAATAAATTGGATTTAATACTCCATATTTTCGGTGCTGACTTTATTCTTCCCTGAATCCTTTCGACGCTGCTCTCTGCCCTCTTCGCCTATCCGCTCCTCCTCCCCTCTTCATGCCCGCTTCTCCACCTCGGCCCTCTCCCTCTTTCTCCCTCGTCAACTTGGTCCGGACGCGTTTTCAAAGTCATGGCTTTAGCGCCTGTGTGTCCTCAACTTTTCCTACAATCTGCCATTGAATTTTCGCCTCTGCATGCAAACTTAGTTCGTCCTATGGTTTCGCTCTTCAGCAAGGGTACGTATTCGCCTAGTAAGCACCCCTTTCCTGTCACGAGTGGAGTTGAAGTGAGTAATCTTGAGTATATGAATTGTGATTTGCGGAAGCTAGTGTCGAGTGTTGCGATTGGTGCTAGGGCTGATGTTGGTTTGTCTGTTCGTGAACTGGGTAGTGTTTCGGCTGATTATCCAAGCTTAGGTCAATGCACTCCTGCTGCTTGTGATAATGCCCCTGTGAAAGCTGTTCCTTTAGTCAGTGTTGGTTGTTCTGGAAATTCAATCCCTACCGCCTCTATTGTTTCCCCCTTCGTCGCGGAGCATCCTGGTCCTGCTGCTCCACCGCTACCAAGCCCCAAACCATGATCTTCTCTATTCACGTCCCTGCCCCATAATATGGGTGACTACGTCCCGATTGAATTTGATATGGTCGAGGAGAATGGTGTGATGATCCCTCCCCCTTTTATTTTGCAAGCCGGTGTGGATTTGTGGTCTGATTATTTGGTTGGTTTCTTTTTAGAACCTAATCACCGGCTTCTTAATGCGTCTTCGGTTTGTCGAAGGGCTTGGAAGCTTCTTGATAATTTGCATGTTAAGCTGATCGACTCCGTAGCCTAGCTAATGACTGCTTGCACTCTGTAGCCTCCACAGCTGCTCCGAAGATTCCTTTGCCTCGCCCCTCGCATAGGATTTGGGTTCCCGTGCCCCCTGCGTCTCAGATTACCCCTCCTCCGGCTGTTCCAATATCTGATCTGAGTCCGTCTCCTTTGCCTTATGCTAAGCCCGTCTCTTCTCCTGATTCTGTGGTCCCTTGTGACGTTGCTGCTCTTATCCCGTCCTCGCCGCGGTTTCCTGTTGTTTGGGATGAGTCCGAGCGGTGTTGGGTTGATCATAAATATGATATGAGATTTAACCCTGTGGATGGATCCTTCTTTAGATTTGTCTCCGATGATTATCTGGACCTTAGATGCCTTCACTACAAACCGTCTGGTTACTCCTTAGTTCTCGATTTGGACAGTTTGTATGCGAGTTCGAATTCTGTCATGCTAGCTGATACTTCCTGCGATCGTTCGTTTATCTACTCTTCTGATGCTATGGGTTATGATCCTTGTCTTGCAATCCTTTTTCATCCCTTTGCTGGTCTGTGTGGGAATGTCCCTTTGGTATCTTCTCAGGTGTCTACGGATGATGGTGACTCTTCCTCTTCGGAGGAGTCCTAGTCTTAGTGATATTTTTAATTACTGTGACATAGCTGTCACGTACCTGTGCTGTATTTTACTTTTTTCTTTGTAGTTAAGGTGCTTTTACCTTACTCCTGTACTTCAACTTTTATTATGTTCATAATAAAAAGTGGACGGTCCACTATAAAACTGGTTGGCCTTGCCCAAAAATAATACTCTATATTTTAAAAAGTTTGTTTTCTAATTATAATATAATTATTTGGAAGTTATATTTTGAAATTAGTATAATAATTTTTTAAAAGTTAAATTTGAACATTTTCAACACTAGTATTATTTATATGAATTTAAGAATAATAACTTAGGTTTAATTTTAAATTTGTACATAACTAATGAAATTTGTACGTATACATATACATATAAAAGTATTACAAACTAAGTTTAAAATAGTATTGGTTATAAAGATTAGAACATTTTCTTTTAAAAATATAGTTTGTAAATATATAAAAGTATAACTTGCTTAAATTAATAAAAAATTAAAATACTTTTCTTTTATACTTGAAATAAATTAGTTTTGTATATATTTAAACCAAATAGAAAATATATTACATAAAGGGTTTAAAAACATTATTTGTAAATTTATTTAAAGTAAGGAGTTAAACACAAAATGCTCATGTTTTAACAAGTGTAAATATTTTAAAATGTATTAAAACATTTGTCAGCCATGTATGCCATAAATAAACAAGTGGCAATTTTATTTTCTCCAAAAATTTAAATCTAATAAAATGTAACAAAAGAAAACTTGGTTACTTCATTTTTCATTTTGAAACTTATCATATTACATCCTCTTTTCTAAAACCTTTATCATCCTTCAAAATAAAAAAAATCAAATCTGGATACCAAATTCAGATTAAAAAAAAGAAAAGAAAACAATCGGAATAAAAAAAAATCAAACCTGAAACAAAAGCCTGTAAACTAAAAAGAAATTCAATTCAATTTTCACCCTGGAAACAAGATCAACTCAGCAAAGTTCAAAAACCAATTTTCAACCCAGAAATCAAAACCAGATTCAAGTTGAATCAAAACAAAATCATCTCAGCAAATCAATATGGAAGTAATCAAGCAAGAATTAGATTTAAATTTGCGACCTGAAGCATAATCAAAGCAAGTAGGAAACAGATCAATTTCTAGATTCAAAGCAAACCTGCTCTCTGTTCAAAGTCTCTCTGTTTTCATATTTTCTGCTGAGCTAACTAACTTCTAAAACCCTCAAATCTTTTACATCTTGGTTTGCATGTTGTAGGTTTTTGATGTAAGTTGTGAAATGTGTTTGTATGCATGTGAAAGACGCTTGTATGCTTGTGTGTGTGTGTGTGTTTAGGTGACTGTGTACATGATTATGTGCAGGCCTTATGCCTCTGTTACAAATTCAAAAGGTATTAAAAACAATTTTAAAATTCAAATCCTCTTCGAGTAATCAATTATAGGCTAAAATCTTAAATATGAAATGTGTATAAAGGTATAACGTTATTTTTAAAAATAGTTTTAGGTAAAAACATCGATTAAATATTGTGGAAATAATAATTTACAGTAAAAATTATTTAACTCAGGAAATTCAAGTATTTTGAATTCCATTTCTAATTAAATACTTTGATTCGCATTAGAGAATGATGAATTTTGATGATAGAATTATGATTTTTAAGTTAGGAATTGTCGAGTAAATCGAGTTGGATGAATTTTAAAATTTTGCCAAATTCCAGCGATCAGCATGAATAGGATCATTGGGGTTGGGACTGAAGGTGGCTGAGGGTTTAGTGACCATCGAAAAAATACAGGAGGAACTTATTATCGATCATGGCAACGGTTCGACGAAGATTTAGGGTTTAAGAATGGTTTTTGTTGATGTTTGAAATGTGGGTCGTTCAACAACGAGGTAGGATTGGAGTCGCCGGGACTTTGGGGGATCGATGCGTTGTGATCGAGTGCAGTTTTGGGTGAGACGACGAGGTGGTTGGTGATTGGGATTGTCGTCAGCGATGGGTTTTTCTGATCTGGATTTGGGTTCCAGTTCGATCGACAAGCTCATTATCGATCTATGAAGAAATCATGGAACCTGAGTGTTTGGGAGGCTTAGGCAAATCGTCGACGATGTGTTTGTGGCAACGAAGTCGATCGGATCGTCGGCAAAGTGATGTGCACGTGCATGCGAGCGCTTTTGTGTCAGATCTTGTTTGATGGCATCGGGGAAGATGAAGGAACTCGGGACGATCTCGAGTTTGTTGCGTGAGTGGCTCGAAGTCATTCGTGTGTTGGCTCAAAGGATTTAGAGCAGGAGATTTTGCTCGGGCATTCGCTCGGAGATGAAGTTGTCTTGGCTCGGGATTTTTATTTCTAAATTTTAGGTTTTAAAATTTGAAAGGAAAAGATATACCAGGTTTTAAATTTTATAAATGATAACCAAATTTCTAAAGTAATTTATTAAAACAAGTTTAAACAATTTTTTCAATGATTTAATTCCAAAGTTAAATGTTTTAAATTTGTTTTGTTTTGAAATAATTATATATTAGGTAATTTTATAATTAATTCATTAAATGTTTCCATATGTAATTTAATAAAGATGTAATTAAATAATTAATTAATGAAAGGGGTTTATCTTGACTAAATTAAGTTCTTGATTTATTAAGAATCATTCATTGGTGAATAAAGGATAATCAATTATTAAACGAGATTAATTAAAGTTTAAGTAATAGTTAATTACTAAATTAACCAAGGTGGTTGATTAATGAACAATTATTTAATGTAATTAAATAAAGGTTAATTTGTGAACGAAAGTAATTGAAGATTAATTACTTACTTAATGGCATTAATTAGGATGATTAAATGACGTAATTATTTAAATGTTAATTAATTAAAGTGATTAACTAAAGGAGAATCAACCCATGTTGTGATTTAATTAAGGATAATTAATTAATTTAGATTAATTAATGTAAGTAATTAAGGGAAATTAATTACTTAAAGATAATTACTTAATTAAAGGTAATTAATTAATAATTAAAGTTAATTAATCAAATAATTAAAGGATAATTACTAAAAGTAATTAATTTGTGATTTATTAATATAAGTGATTAGAATAATCACTTATTGTAATTAATTAAAGATAATTAATTTATTGGTAATTAATTAAGAATAATTAATGAAAGTAATTATGTAATTAATTAATTATAATTAATAATAATGACTGTAATTACTTAACAATAATGTAACAAGGTTAGATAATTCATTACAGTCAGATAATTTATTAATCTTGCTTATGGATGCATGAATTGTACGAATGCCTTGAATTGATTATTATTTCTGATCTAAAATATTCTGTGATGTGAATTGTTGAATTGAGCTGTATGTAATTTATTTATCTGTGATGAATTTATATTATTTATCTATAAATCTGTGAATGAAGATAAGCGTTATAGGATTATACCGCTTATCAATATTGCTGTGCTTGGATTGTGATGATTGATGATGTTGCATTACTGTGTAAAACCCCTAGACTACACCATACACACACAAATATGGATTGCATGAGGAAATCGGTTAAGTCACATATATTTGAATTAAATATTAGAAAAAGGTTTTAAAGTTGAATTTTGAATCCAAATGATTTTAGAAATGGAATTGGGTTGAATATGAAAAGCTTTTGAAAAGGAAGTTTGAAATTGAAATATAGGTTGAATATAATATATCCTGTTTAAGTTTTGAAATTGGTTTGAAAGTTTGATTTGAAAGGTTTATATAGGTTATATAATATATATGGATTTTAAAACCATCTATAAAGTATTTTAAAAGTATTATTTTGGGAATTTAAAATTAACCAAAGTTTATACTTTAAAGGATATAACTTGTGCCTATTTGATCGGATTTTCTGAAATGAAAACTCTTTGTTTCAAATGATAATGGATTTCAAATAAAGAAAGGACTTCCAGTTTGTTTGAAAGGATTTCAGTTTTGAAATGGAATTGTTTTGAAAGCTATTAATGAATCTTTGTTAAAGGTTGGTGAACTTTGTTTCCAAAATAAGTGGGTCATAAAGGTGTATCATTTGTATAAAAGATTTAAATTATAAGTAGTTTTGGAAACTATGAATGAATCTTTGTGAAAGATTGGTGAACTTTGTGAAGTGAATCTTTTTGTTTAAAGATTTGAAAATGGTAATTTTTTAAAACCATTTGAAGAAAGGTTTTTGGGTTTTAAGTTGTGACTTAACTAGGATCCCAATATACATATGCTTTTTAAATTAAGCACTCACTATTCGGTTTAGCCGGGAGAGGACTTTGTGTCATAAAACCCATTCCGAATAACGATACGATGATATGGATAGCATTTGAAAACCTGTAGTGAAGACCGGCTATTTTCGAGAATGAAAGGATTACCCTTCGAATGTCTATGCACTGAGTCATGCCGGTATAGAGATCTCCATATGTGATGGGAGTCCGATCGGGTTTGTGAACACCCAGATTGCAAGGGGTTCTTTGAAGTGCCTTCGGTTCTGTTCGAACCCGGAACAGACTCGTATGGATGTGTGTCTGACATTACACTTTCAGATGTAAAGCTGATTTCTATCAAATACATTTCTGTTTGGCGGCGGAGAATTTATTCTCTTAGCATAACACCCTTCTCTGAGATGTACGAGCTCAGAGGTTATGTAGTTGATGGTTACTAGTGATGCATTCCTAATTCGGTAATGTGGCATATGAAGTGCTACTGATCATTTGTTGATCAAAGCATGGCTTTGGTGAAAAGCGTAGCTTCGTGAATGAGACTTCGTCAAACCTCACAACCTGGTAATGGTTGAAACAGGAATCGTTGCAGCAAGGTTATTTGTGGGTAGCGCCCCGTGAGGGTATGTCCATTTCCTTCTAGATAAAAGGTAGTATCATGGTATGGAACCCATATATTTAACTTATGTGGTTGTTGCAAACTTATTGTTTCGTGGTTGTTGGTGTAGAGGTACCTCGGATAAAGGTCAGTAATGACCGGGGGATGACATGCTCGTGTCAGTAGTTACCTAGTTACAGAGGTAACCCTGCCTTGTGTTGGAAGAGATCCGGTTAGGTTCTCGGGTACGTCCCTCCAGAGGCGTTCAATTCGGTGTAGGAAGTTCTTGTGCCTGACCCTTATTGGAAATCCAATCATCCAATACGCGCCTTGTACGGTTTTAGTTGTATAACCTGCCATTTACTTATGGTGGTCACCACTGTTTAGATGGTAGCTATAGTAGGCATAGTTCGAAATGTCTATGCTGGCTAAGATTAACATTATACATTCGAAATGTTTTCTGCACCATGCACTAATAATAATATCAAAATGATTTTTTCGTATCAAGCATGTTTGACCATCGTAAGGAGAAATCTCCTCCAATTGTGCACTTGCATTGTGTGTTTGGCGGGAGGCCTTATGATAGTTTCATTTTCCAAAAAGCATTGCGGATTTCTTATAATTTCTTTCTATTTTCTTTTGTTCAAGATAAACCATTTTTGTTTGCTCCTACCAGTTCCATGACTGACCTGGAGTTTATTGTTCCCTTTCTAAACTCTGGATGTCCATAATTTTCCACACGGGCAGTCTAGAGTTAGATTTTTCAAATAGTCAGATAGTAGATGTATATTCGATATCTTTGGCGTCTTTGGATTTGGCAATTGCATTTGGTTCATTAGTTGCCTAGTTGTCTACATTGCAACAATGATGGTGGTTCGAGCTTTTGGTTTGCGAGCTGTTTTCCAAGGAGCTTTGGATTGGAGATGTAGATTGTGGATTCACTCTCTATTGAAGATCATATTGGAGTTATCTCTTCCGTTGTTATCTTTTTCGCTATTGTTTATTGTCTCTGATAATGTTGTACCATATTGTATCAGATATTTTATCCATTGTTGTATCAATGATATTCATTTTCTTTCGTTGTGTTGTTGTACTTAATGTGTTATAAGCTCCGACGAACCAGATTCGATGTTTGAATCTACGGCATTCGAATACGGGTCATGTATTTGGTGCTGGTTTTTGAAGGTCGAGTCAGGGTCATTATAATATATATTCACTACTGGGTCAACTTAACTGGTTATTCTGCCCTTAACACCCCAAAATGAAGTTATGAGTTAATTATCAAGTGAATATGATTATAGAAGCATACATGATAACTGATCAAAACATAACTATATAAACATCCATGATTTAATAACCTGTAATCATTTTTCTAATGAAATATGGTTAATAACCTTAACCCACTATCTTTAATAAGGGAAACTTCCTTTAAAAAAGGTTAAATGCCATTCCCAAATTCTTCCTTATTTTCATGCATTTACTTTAAAAATGAGATTGGGTTTCTTATCTGAAAACTTAGGCTTTCAACTAGAAACTTTGGATCATTGTGACATCATGAGTTACCCTCCGCCGCTCTCCTTTTCGAAAGCATTACTTAAAATCTTAGACCTTCTCTTTCAAAACCATTATAACATACCTTTTAAAGCATTAAAACCTTCCATTCGAAACACTTAAAAATTATCTTTCGAAGACATTTAATTCAAGCAGAATTTATGGAAGTATAGCTTAGAAACCATTTGAAAGTATCTTCTTTTGAAATTATTAGGTTAAGCATTAATTGTAACTTCTGTGTCAAAATGAATAAAAGCTAAAGCTTTGCTTTCGAAAGCATTAATCTTAAGAAAAAGAATTAAGGAAGCAGATATCTTTGAAACCATCGTTTCAAAACCATTGCTTCCGAAACCGTTGATAAAAGTGGCTAAAAGGACCCTTTCGAAAGCATCAGGAAGGCAACTTCAATATTAATAAAACGAAAGCCTTCCTTTCGAACCCATTGTTATACGTCTATAAATAAAAGTGGTCTTTAACCAATTCAAAAGGCACGAATACGGAAGCTAGGTGTCAAATGAGTTCGAAATGCGGCAACGCTTTCGAAAGCTGCTTTAATAACGAAAATCAGCGGCAACTATTTCGAAATACCCTTTCTAAAACCAAAGAAACGTTGATGGGTTCAAATGTTTATAAAAACGACTGCAACCTCTTCGAAAGCTTGCCTGCGACGAAGACCCTTCTGCCTTTGTCGAATACACTACATGCCAATTGTATGATACAATGTGCATCGGTTTCAAACGGGTTCGGAAGGCCTGTTGGGAATGGTGACGGAAGCAAGAAAAGGAAGTGGAAAAGTTGTAATTCATGATAAAACTGATTTTATGCCTTTCGAAGTATTTTTTTTCACTTAAATTGCCTAATTTGTCAAAATGTGATTGGTCGCCATTTCTTTATCAAAATCCTTTCTCTAACAAGCTGCTGAATTCGCAATTAACAATTTAAAACATTTAAACCAAATAAGTCGTCCCCTTGATAAAACGTATAAAACATTTAAGTCCCTTAACTTAAATAATTTTATAACCAAAGTAAAATACTTAGGAAAATTCACCAAAAATCACAATAGTTCACTTTTAATATGTTTTCTAACATATATAAATTTCAGACATGAAGTCACTATATAATTGCCTTAATAATTAAAATCCAAAACTATCTATTTCTCCCATTCAAAATTCAAAGAATTATCCATAACTTGGAAAATTATGAGAATTTGAACCCATCTCCAAAATATGTCCTACATAACATATTCAAACATCATGGCGTCCGAAAATTAATTTGCCCGATTTTACCCTTAAAATCTAATTATATCATCCCATAAAATCGTTGTTTAAATTATAACATGACATATAAATCAAAGCATATCATCATTCATCCATCCAAATAGTTTTAAAACTTAAAATTGAATTTAAACGTTCAAGAAGACATATATGAAATGCTTTAGATCATTATTCACCTTTTTTGGATAAGTAACATGTGATTTGTTCTTCATTTAATCTTCCTAGCTTGATTCTTAGCCTCTAATTGATTTTGAGCTCCTCTTCTCCTAGAGTTATGGCCGGCCTTGTTTTATTTTTTTTTATTTTTTGATTTGTGAAAATATGATTGAGAATGAGGTAAGGGATTAAGTGCTATGGGGTTCATCTATTCCCATATTGCCCTTGCCTTATTCTCTTAGGTATTTAACTTATAAACCACTTTTATAAATCCATTTAGTTAAGGAATGACCCTAATTGGTTTTCAAATCTCAATTCCCTTATCAATCTAATCTCTACATTATTCTATTTAATTTATCTAATTAAATCTCCTGAATAATGCTATTTACAATTAAAGGTGTTACAACATTCCCTAAGAACTTCCCTCCTTAGGTTTCCAACATATGAAAAACATAATCGTCCCTTCTTCCTTAAACATCCTCTCCAATCAAGACTAAAATCTTTTAGATCATTAATATTGGTCCCACCTTCTAATCTTCTAATCATTTCGGTTGGTAATGGATCATCACTGTACTTAGAAACAATCTTTTTGACTAACTTTGGTCAAACTTCCAAACAAGATAACATAGATATAATTTGACTAGAACTAGTAGCTGATCTTAACTACTCAATAAAAGTAGTCAACGCCTTTAATCCTTCCATTCAGCCAACATATTTAGCACCACATTCTGATGTTTCCTACTAAGTGCATTAGTAACTTCAGTTCCTTTCCCTATTGTATACTCAATACCAAAATCATAAGTTGCTAAAAATTCCATCCATCTCTGATGTGAGACATTCAACTCTTTCTAAGATGATAAATACCTCAAAAATTTATAATCCATGTACAACATGAATCATTCTCCTAAGAGGAAACATCTCTACACTTTCAATATGAAAATCACCGCTACCAACTTAAAACCATGAGTCGAATATCTAACTTCATGTGATCTGAGTTGTTGGGAAGTTTGAGAAATAACTTTACCCCTAAACATCACTACAGTTCCTAATCCAGTTCTGTGCGCATTCATATACACCACCAAATCCTGATTCCCATTGAAACAACTAAACCGAGCACATTGGTCAACAAATGCTTCAACTTAAGGATTGCTTCCTTGCATTAATCAGACTAAGTAATCTTCACATCCTTCATGGTTAGTTTAGTCAGGAGTGTTGCTACCCATGAGAAATCCTTGATAAATCTCCAGTATTTACCAGCCAATCCAATAAAACTCCTTATCCCAGTCCTCGTCTCGGATCTTTTCCAACTGTTACAGCTTCAATCTTTGCCCGATCGACTAACAATCCTTTCTTTGAAACTAAATGACCAAGAAACTTCACTTCCTTCTTCTAGAAATGACACTTCAAAAATTTGGTTTGAGTTGATGCTGCCTTAATGTCTCAAGCATTATTGTGAATCTCATGATCTCTTTCATCCTTATAATATATCAGAATGTCATCAATGAATACCGATACGAACCTATCCAAGTGCTCTCAAAAAGTTCAGTTCATCAAATCCACAAAGAAAACTGGCGCATTAGTTAATCTGAATGACATTGCTAACCACTTGTATGAACCGTACCTCATTTGAAACATCGTCAAAGGAATATTGTCCTTCACCACTCTTAGTTGATGGAACACTTTCGTGAAATCCAAATGATAAAATTCTTTGGCTTCACTCAACTGATCAAAACATCATCAATTCTTGGCAAAAGGATATCAATTCTTCACCATCTTCTCATTCAACCTATGATAATCGAAGCATAACTTTAATGACCCGTCTGGTTTCTTCGTGAATACTTCGATTGCTCCCTAAAACGAATTTCTTAGTCTAATAAAGCTCTTTCCTTCTAAATCCACTAGCTGCACCTTTACCTCCTTCATCTAAGTAGATGTCATCCTACTAGGTAGTCTACTTATGGGTCAGCTCCAGGTAAAAGATCTGTTCGAAACTAAATAACTCATTTTGGTGGTAGTCGTATAACCGGCACAAAAACATTTGAAAACTCTCTTACAACCAAAACCTGATTTACTTTGTCTTCGACTTCCATTTCTCCCAACAAAGTATAAACATCCACAGTAGAGTTATCTACTGAGTACATAATTCAATGACTATTATCAGGGTGTCTAACTTATATTTCCCTATGCTATCAAAGTATCCCAACATCGTATTTATGCAACTAATCCATACCTAAAATAATCCCAAAACCTAGGAAATCAAATACTTACAAACTACAGGCAAAAGTGTATCCTAGCAACTTAAACTCGAGATGGTCACGTCTCATCTCAAGAGTTGTGTACCCTCCTACAGGTTAAGCTACCCTTAAGGGAGTAAAAAGGTATGATGGTTCTAAACATAACTTATCTACCAAACATTGAGATAAAAATGAATGGATGCATCGGTATCAAATAAAACCCTAATTGATATGCTATGAATCACAAGCGTATCTTCCATTATAGACTTTCCCTTCTTAGTCGCTGTTGGTCTTGATGCAGATGGCTCCAAAGAAAACACATTTCCTTTGTTAGCCTTGGCCGCTTCTAGACATTTGTTCTTATAATGCCCTACCTGGTCGCAATTAAAGCACTGCACATTCTGCTTGCCCACAACCATCTTGTCATAACTTGATCGACATTCCTATGCACAGTGCCCTTTCTTATCACACATAAAGCAAATGACATCTACCATCCCATTTTTAGCAGCTCCACCCATCTAAGCTCCCTATCCCATAAAGAACTTCCGCTTCTTGTTCTAAGAACTCCGGGTTCTAACCAGCTTCTCCTTTCCATTTCGGCCTTGTCAAAACCTGAATGAGTAGAATGCAAAGAAGAATAAGAGATAATAGCTCTAGCAAGGACCTTTCAAAGGAATCGAAGGGATGCTACAGCCAAAGGCCAGAGTATAACAACCTTTCAAAGCAGTCGAAAGGGTCAAAGACACCCTTCTGCTTCAGTGGTTCCCTTTCAAAGCAGGTGCTTTCGCATACACAAAGGCCTTTCCAATGAGTTGTAGAAATACCTTTCGAAGACAATGGATAAAAACCCTTCATATGAACCCCAAACCTTTCGAAACCAAAGGTTTCATCTTCATTAAAACTACTCAGAAAGATGCCTTGGTCAGAACAACCATTTCAAAAGTAGAATCAAGCCTTTCGAATCCGTCAAAGTCTTTGATATCCAGGGAAGATTTTGCATCAATTTGCAAGCATACATTTGGAAGGTACCTATCGCATCGGAACCGTCAACACTTCAATAACTTCGAAACCATAGGAAACTACCTATCCACAGAGTCGAAAGCTTGTACCTTTGCTTCTTATGACAACAAAGAAACACGAAGAAAAAAGGCTCAAGCATCCAAATTTCAACGAAGACGGAAGTGTTCAAGCCTATTTGAAAGCATTGCATAGGAATGCGCAAGTGTCAAAGGAGTCGGAAGATATCTGAAACCACCTTACGACCAGGTCGAAAGCACTAGGTCGAAAGCACTAGGTCGAAAGGTGCAAATCTACATCTATAAATAAGACCTAAGGGATCTGGTTTTGGGATTGGATTTCATTCACTCTATACTTGTATTTTATTAACTTTTCAAATTTGTAAACCAAAATTTGTAAATAAAATTGGGGGAAATTGATCAGCATAGTCATCATTGGATTAATAAAGGGAAGATTTCAATATTTTTGATTATATTGCTATTTAAAGGCTTTTGTTGGATTTTACTGTGTTTTACAGTTACCGACATCATCGTAAGGTACTTTCCGAGCAGATCAAAAACCTTGCTCTTCAAGTAATCAAAATCTTTAATTCCGAATCACCACTCACTAAACACTCACCTTTTAATAGATCAAAGCTTTGGACCCAACCCATTTTCCCTTAGATTTCAGAACAATATCCAAGTCATTTAAGAAACTTGCTTTCGACAAGGTCAAAACCCATCTAGGAAAACTATACTTACAAGCCCTTAGTTCCATCCTCTAGTGTTACACCACTGAATCGAAAGGAAGGCTTTGAAAGGATAATTAAGCAACTTCATTAAGCTTGAAAGATTTGAAAGAAAAGAATAAAAGTGTTGCCACCGAGTCGAAAGGTCAATAAGGGAAAGTTTTACAATAAAGACCTATTCAAGAGGTGAATTAAGGGAAGTATTCACATCCTTCTCCTTTTACTTAACCAAAGGAGACCGAAAAGACTAACTCTTTCCTTAAACTCTATTTGGGGTGTTAATCAGTTTTCTTATTAACATTTTGGTGCTAAAATGAGGGCTTGAACCTTCGATCCTGTTAAACATCCAACACCATTTCCTCTAACCCAATTCTAGTTCAAGCTTACCCATTTTAGACTTTACTTCATCATGATTGGCAAAATCAAAAGATCCGAGCAAGGTTCCACAGAGCCACTTCCAATTGTATTTTCCCATGAGACAATTATTGGTAAGAATCTACAAGAAGTAACAATTGTTAAGGATGAAGGCTTTAAGGATCATAAGGAAAAAGAAAGCCGAAGCCTATGATCCACTTAAATGGAGTTTAAACCCTTTTCACATTGGTCCCATCCCAATCTTTGCCTTACGAGAAAAGGAAAATTGTCGTGACAACTTGTTTGATCAAATGAGGAAAACAGTTCAATATTATACCAAAAGCACAATCTTTGAAGAAGAATAATGGCTGATTATAATGAATTTGCACACAAATGGGATCAAATAGCAAGTGAAACACAACCTACACTAGAATTACAAAAGGTTTTAAAGAGAAAACCAGTTGATAAAAGTGTAACTTTAGAGCCATGTAATAAGAGATCTAAAAAGCATCTTCGAGAAACAAGCTTCAAGTCAAGACTTCCAAAGAATGCAACTAAACAGTATTTATTGAGAATGTCTACTTGCTAACCAAAGATGAGCTCAACTTTTGGCCATCACAAAAGAAGAAACCAAAATACGAAAGGAATCTGGAAGGATCCTACAACCATTACCATATAATGAATGGTTATTAAATTAACCATTACAGAGCTCTGGAAGGGATGATAATCAACTTTTTTCGTCAAGGCAAAATCAATGATTTTGTAAAGAGATCAAATGAAGTCAATAAAGAACGACTTTGCTAAGAAAAATATACATGAGAGTTAAATGCCCCTTTCATATGGACATTAGCTTAAACAGTCAAAGCCTCTGTCCATGCCAAGTTGGCTAGGGCAGAGCGCCTCCTAGAGAGAGGAGTGTAAGCCTTTATCCGTGCCACACTATGGCCAGGATAAAGCATCGACAAGCCCTTGACCGTGACACGCTATGGCCAGGTTAAGGAACCTCCTGGAGGGCGGACGGAGTAAGCCCTTGATCCCGCCACGCTATGGCCTGGCTAAGGTACCGAACAAGCTCTTGGTTGTGCCATATTATGGCCATGGTAAGGCACCTCCTGAAGGGAAGAGTGTAAGCCTTTATCCGCACCACGCTATGGCGAAGTTAAAGCATTGACAAGCCCTTGGCCATGCCACATTATGGCTAGGTCGAGGCTGCTCCTAGAGGGAGGTTGGGTAAGTTCTTGGTTGCAGCTTAAGAATAAGCTAACCAAGAGCACCAGACAACAATGGACTAAGGCATCCGACCCAAGAAGAGGCATATCAAGTCATGGACAAAGGCATCCAAGCCCAAGAAAAGGCATATCAAATCATGGACTAAGATGTCCAAGCCCAAGAAGTGGCATATTAACAATGGACTAAGATGTCCCAGCCCAAGAAGTAGCGCATCAAACATCAGACTAAGACATCCAAGCTCGACAAGCGGCATATCAAATGATAGACCAAGACCTCCAAGATCAAGAAGCAGCTAATCATACTACAACTACATACAATACCTAAAGGGTTTGCACATGTCAAAGAAGTTAAAAACTATAGGAGCGGAATCAAATTCCGCTTATTAATACATGAATCTGGGTTTTGGATCTATAATTTCTAAACTTCATCTGTTAATCCCTTAACTTGGTTTCAAAATTATTACCGAACTTAACTTTTTAATGCCCTAATCTGGACTTGAGATTTCTATTACAAAGATAATTATTATGGATTTTTGATTACCCACCACTAATACCTAAATTTGGGTTTTGAGACTATCACTTAACTTCACTCATTAATGCCCAAATCTGGGCCCAAGACTTCTAATAAGAAGATTATCATTGATTTCTGGTTATTATCTACTAATACCCTAATCTGGGTTCCAAACTTCCTAACTTTTGAATTTCATTTATTAATGCCCGAATCTGGGTCATTGGTTATTACCATAAGTGTTTAGATAATGATCTCTGGACTTCAAATACATGGTCGTTATTAACTTTCTGTTAGCTATCTCTAAAATATGACTTTCTAAAATCATTTATATCCTTGGTTGAGACAATGGTTTTCTACCATTAGAGTTCAGATTTTCCAGCAATATGTTTAAAGTTGAATTCTTAGTTATCACTTACCATTACCAAAGATGGGTTTCAAAGCATTTCATCAAAAGAGATTGCTTTTCAATTATTGTCATATGTTGACATAGTGATTTCTTAATCTCCACAAATGATGTGGTTAAACTCTTATATAGATTTCAAGCTAATGATAAGAAATATTATTTGCTTCGTGCTTTTCTGGGAAAGCAGAACAGTAAAAAAGGATTGAAAGATCCACCAAATACATAAATTATGGAACATATTATCAAAGAGATGATTCAATAACAACATTCTAAGAAAGGATAACAAATCAGTTGATATTTATAAAAAGTTTATGACTTACATAAATTATGACATTATTTGCAAGTGTACGGAACAAATATATATATATATATATATATATATATATATATATATAAGTAAACACACACACACACATATACTTCATAAATATAAACCTTTCATTAATCTTGAGCAGCTATATTTAGACTCTCAGCAATGAATGGATCCACGATGTGATGAATAGGAAGGCGAAAAACCTCTTTTAGTTTCTTCTCTTTCTTCCTCATCTTATCTTCATAATCAATAGCCTTGATGTTGGTTTTCAAAGAACGATTGGAAACTTTGTTTGTGCCCTTAAGGGTTTTATTCTTCCTTTCCAAATCAATGATGCTCTTTAAGAGAATATACTTATTGCGTTCATTTATGCGTTGTGAGTATCTTACTTTTTGCCGCTCGTCAAAATACTTCATTATTTCAAATTTAACTTTTCTTCACCATTCTCCCACTATCTTTTTGTCTATCCTAGTGGATAAGTCATAGTGGGGAACTTCAACATAGAAAGGGAAGTAGACCTTGAAGATTTTGCGACAGATGAAATAGCAGGAGAAACCGGTAAATCAATGCTTGATATATTATTCCCATAATGAACCCTAATTATTCACATCAAGCCTGACTATCTTTTAATTTCATCTCCAAATCGCTTATTTTTTGGAAGAGTTCCGGTATTTCATGATCAAAGTTAACTAATGGATTTGACGTGACTTGACGCTTCAACGTGGAGATCGCTTCACTTTTGCTCTTAACATCTACTTCTAAATTGGCAATCTAATTGTTGAGATTTCTAATAGTTTTTTCTAAAGCAAAAATCTTCTTTGCCCTTTTAATGCTTCCGTGTTATCTTGGAAACGAGCAGATAAAGTATCGCAAGAAGTTTTTTCTTTTCAAGATCCGCTAATAACCTATCTTTGATATTGATAAAGCATGATGTCAAGTCTAATGAGAAAGGCATTGCAGTTAACTGTAACTCCTATTTAAACAAAAAGGAAAAGAAAATAAAGTCAAGACTTAAGTAAGCAATCTCTTTATGACAACAATAAAAGATTACAACTCAAGTAACAATGAAACTAAAGAGTAAAATTAGACATTTTCTTTAAATCTAAAGTTGAAATTGCATTTCTAAATTTATTCAATGAATTAGCAGGAAGATTAACTGTTGAGTCAAAAGGAGCATTAAGTCCTTCCGGAGTAATAACCAGAGGATATATACTATAGTCCCGTTCCCTGGCAGGAGGACTATCATGACCACACAATAGTTTGGTATAATACGTTCGGATCTATTTAAGTAGCTTTACTTTTTATTAACCAAGAAAATCGAAGCGGAGACGAGGATGTTCCAAATAAAGTTTTTGAAAATCTCTAAGAAAACAATATCTGGCTAGTTTTGAAGATTTCAAAATTGATGCCTTCTAAAGATAATCTCTTCTTAGTTTAACATGCTGGCTTAGATAATTTCTAAAGACATAATTTCTTGAGGGACATTCACTCTATGATAACATAATGAAATACAACTAAGTATAAAAGGAAATCTAAAATAAACGTTCACAAATTAGTTTTATTACATAAGTATGACTATTCATCTAGTTTATACGAACTCGACTTTATAAATAATTTTAAATAAGCCCGTCCTTATAATATTTAAGTTTATCAGAAGGCAAGTCTTAAGGAATTGTTCGGACTTGTGGCAAATTCCAACATACTCCAAGATGCGGGTCAGATTCAAATTCGTGCAAGTATCTCTTGTGCAAAGACCAAAGTAGACCCCCACTAAAGTCACCTAAATATGAGAAATCTACAGTTGGGTGTCTATAATAGGCTTTATATAAAAAATCCACCAGAATATTTCTCTCCTTAACCAACATCCAAAAAAGTGCAATCAACTCCTGGTTTTCATTCAAAAGAGCATCATATCGAAGGCGCGCCCTCCTCAATCGTTGGGCTGCTTCTTGATGTCTGAAGGATGCTAACACTGCCATACTCCTGTTAAGCCTAGTATATTTATTTGAAAGAATGTTGTGTTATCTCAGTTGCTTATCTAACTCCCTATACAAACTATTTATTTCCAATTTTTTCCTCTCAAGCTTGGTTTTATAGGGGAAGGTTTCCTCCTTATTCAAAGTAAAGGATTTTACTATTATTATCTCGGAAGCGAAAGCTGTTTAAACAAAGGATCCCACACCCGAGAGACGGGAATTGGCGCTTGACAAAACTGATTTTTCTCTCTTGATTCTTCAATATTAATATAAGCAGGCTCCCCTTGAGGGTTTGAATACGTAGGGGGTTCAGGTGGGCTTGCTACATGATGTGATGGATCAGGATTGACTTTTCAGAAGTTCTCGTATTTTCATCTCTATCTTTCTTAGGATCATCAATTTGACCACCGCTATTGTCGCTTAGACCTTGACCTCTGTCGACGTGATCATCATTGTTATCATCATCATCACCACCTTATCATCATTATTGTTGCCGTTCTCTTCCTTAGCAACTTCTTCTTTGTCACCTTCTCTTTAGAGTCAGATTCTATTTTGAAGGAAGGGACTTCAAAAGATAGAATTTTTAAGGAATCAATTTCCTTTCTTTCAGCGACTTCGATCCCCTCCCTATCCTTTTAATTTTGTCCAAGATTCTATTGATGAAAGCAGGGTTAAGTGAGGGAAAGCTCAATTCCGGCACTTATCGACGTTGTCAGCATAGGTAAACATCATATCATCTTCAAAAGAATTCATAATGATATCCACAAGAGAAGTTTTGAGAAACCGAGACATACACCGCTTAGCATCACAAATGTTGTCGATGGCCAACCTTAAAGAACCTTTATATTTATTTTCCTTTTGCTTTAACAAAGATTTTTTAGCCTCCATTTAAGTTTTTTCCTCATCGGACTCTTTCATAGTCATTTTCAGAGCTAAATTTTCATCAGTAAGAAGTTGACGAGCTTCCTATCCTATGAAATAATAGATTTTGGTTAGACGATAGAAGCCCTCAATCTCTCTAATTAAATCACAACCTTATTTTAATCCGATGATAAAGAGGAAACTTGATTGTTTAAGTGAGAAATTTCCTCTTGAAGCTTAGACAATTCAACGGAGAATTTCGACGCATTTTTGTGCAAGGAGAACCAACTCTTGGAAATTTGGAAGAAAAGCTACAACATAAGTCAAAAATTAAAGGAAAAACAGTAATAATAAAGTTAAGTGAAGTAAAGCATACCAAGAATTGTTTTTGTATAAGGGACCGATAGTGACCCGCCTGATCAGAAACAAAAAAGGGCGGGTGAATTGAAGCAAATGAATAAGATTAAGATAGATTGGGCCATCTTTTCAAACTCACTTGAAGATGTAGGTGATGATGGTCTAGAAGGGACAAGCTCTTGGAGAGGGGTCAAAGTCCCCAAATCATTCTACATCTGCTTAATCACACTTGGAGAGCTGGAGATGGCAAAGAAAGAAAGTGGATCAACCTTCATGGGAGTCTTCTTAGGTTTGATCGCGAGAAGCTGTGGTAGTTAGACTTTCCATAGATTTGTTAATATTAACAAACTCCCCTTATTCCAGTGGTGGAGAATCGGGAACTTCAACAATTTTGGATTTCTTTGGAGATGGTTCCACCACATTCATTTTACGTAATTTTCTTTTGGTGGCAATCTTCGATCTAGCAATGGCTAGGGAAAAGGATGGCGCACGAAAAGTTGAAGTCGGAAGAGCTGGATCATGTGACGGCTGCTCAAACTAAGGAGTAGCTATAGAAAATTTAAACAAGTTATGAGTCAGTAAAGTGACTTGAAAATTAATACAACAATAAACTACAAGTACCGTGTTTAAACTTACCGAGTGATCAGGGCAAATTGGTGACATGGAGGAGAAGTTTTTCGAATCTCCCAAGGAAAGGAAGCACTTGCTCTGAGATATATGCTGGACAAGAGAAGGTTGACCAAGTATCCTCTGACTAGCTGGCAAGAGGGAATGTTTTTGTAAATTTTTGGGATTCAACAGAGTTAGCCTGTTCCCAATCTTACTTGTGGCGGCAATCAACTACTCTACTGTTTTCCTATCTTCTTCATTTAGTCCTTTAGCAGAAGCACTTAACAAAGAAGCACAGAATAGGAAAGGAAAGTAATTAAATGGAAAAATGAAGTCCGAGATCAACTTAAAAGGAGAAGAGAAAACCCCACTAATATTAGGAAAGCACTCGGCAACGAAGAACTGGGTTTCTCAGTCCCTGAATTTACTTACCCCCTCAAATATTAGGTTCTTTGGGGGGTTGGATCTAAAGATCTAGTTGTTCGAATTTCTAAGCTTAACCAACCAAACAAGATAATTTAGTACTTCTACATTAAGAGAAGGAATTCTAGAGTCCAAGGCCATAAGCTCCAAGGATAGAAGGTAGGAGTACACATGGTGATAGTTGAATGATGGCAACTCGGAAGTAGGTTATAAACTTGGACAAGAAGTCCAAGAAAGGAAGGAATCCTCCATGCCAAATATGGATTTCTGTGTAGGCAAAGAACCCTTTAGGAGGGTTGTGAATGGTGTTGTTTTCAGAAGGGAAGATGGCTTCCACCCCAGTAATTCCAAAGTCATTAGGGATTCCATCCACCTTATCCTGAGTGGATATTAAGGAATGTTTGGAGATAGCTTCAATCTTCTGGTGAACTCATGATTCTGCCTGGTGAAATCATTTCAGTTAGAAATTATAGTATGTTATGAAATTAACATTCTTTCAAAAGTATTGGAAACCTATTGCAACAATTAGAATGTCAAACAAAACATTAAACTACATATTCTTGAAAGAAAGTTAAAGTAAAAAATTGATGGGATTTATTGAGCTTTTGGTAGAGTCGAGAGTGAAAAATAGAATTTGACTCCTAACTAAGACCCTTAGTTAATGTCGAAAACCCAAGTATGACATTTACTGAACTTTCGGCAGGGTTGAAATGGAGGCCGGAAATATACATCCAACAAACACTTCTCAACAATGCCGAAGGCTCAATAGAAGATTTGTTATAGAAAAAGTAGTTAAGACTTATCCAACAAATTTTAATAAAATATACGTTACTGACATTCAACAACAATTTGAAAGAAACTTTCTACACTGATGAAACCCATAGACTTAGTTTCTCTTAGGGAATGTGAATGCCGTCAAAACATTTTTTGCCAACTAAGTTGAAAGGTTTTGAGTCTTAATCATTTTGATAAAAAATAAAAGAACCGAGGATGTTTCGACATCATTGATAAAAGATAATTATTGAATCACAATTAGTTATAAAAGACTCCGTCAGAGTCGAAAGTGGTGCATAGTTTCGAAAGCATACCAACAACCCATTTTTAATCAATACAATAGGTTTCAATTGAGTCAATAACAAAGTGGATTTGAGCACGATTTAAACATTTGTACTTCCAAAATCTTTGAGATGAAGATTTAGATTCTTAAAAAATAATAATAATAGTAGGATTCGAATCAGGTAGGTTTAAAATGAAAATTAATAGAAAAACATATCGAATCCAAGCATGTAAGTAAATTATAGAATTCTTTCTGGTAGATAAAAACTTAGACGATTTCAAATGAATCAAAATAGTGGTTCAATTCCGAACTGTAAAGGTTTTAGAAATCTAAATTCACAATGAAATGGAAAATTCGAAAAATAAGATAATAGAAACTTACTTTAGATCTAAATTTTTGTTTGTTGGAGATGAAGATTATTTGAGAGTTAAAGAAATTTATTGTCTACTTTAAGTTTGTTTTGATTACAGATGAATGAAAGAAGAGAAGAAGAGAACACGGTTTAAAAGAGAAGTCAACAATGACGGTAGACTGCTCGATCAAATTTAAATGAAAGGTCGAGATGTATTCTTAAATATGAAAAGGCAGAAAACATTGAGGGTTTCGAATTGAATGACATGGAATGTCAAGGGCATCTCTACAAGGGGGCAAATGTTACTACTAAATACCCTCTCGACCTTGCCAAAACCTAAATGAGTAGAAGACAAAGAAGAATAAAAGATAACAGCTCTATCAGAACCTTTCGAAAAAGTTGAAGGGATGCTACAGCAAAAGGCCAGAATTATTACAAACTTTCGAATGGGTCAAAAAGGTCAAAGCCACCCTTATGCTTCAGTGGTTGCCTTTCGAAGCAGGTGTTTCTGCATGCATAAAGGCCTTTCGAATGACTTGAAGAAATACCTTTTGCAGACAATGGACAACAACCCTCCATATGTGTGCCAAATCTTTCGAGACCAAGGATTTCACCTTCATTCAAACTACTCAGACAGATGCCTTGGTCAGAAACACCCTTTCGAAAGCAGATTCAAGCTTTTCTAATCGATCTAATACTTTGATGTATAGGGAAGGTTCCGCATCAATTCACAAGAATTTGTTTGGAAGCCACCTATCGCATCGGAACCATCAACACTTCAACAATTTCGAAACCATAGGAAACTACCTATCGACAGAGCCGAAAGCTTGTACCTTTGCTTCTTATGAAAACAAAGCAACACGAACAGAAAAGGCGCAACCATCCCTTTCGAGCCCATTCGAAATGTTGTGGAGGGATGGGCACGTTTAAAAGGAGTCGGGAGGTATCTGAAGCCACCTTTCGACCAGGTTGAAAGTATTGGGTAGAAAGGTGCCAACCCGCATCTATAAATAAGAAACAAGGGGTCTAGCTTTAGGATGGGATTTAATTCACTCAATGCTTGCATTTTCTTAACTTTGCAAATTTTTAAACTCTAGTTTGTAAATAAAATTGGGAAAAATTGATCATCATAGTCATCATTGGATTAATAAAGGGAAGATTTCAATAATTTTGATTATATTGTTGTTTGAAGGCTTTTGTTGGGTTTAACTATGTTTTAAAGGTATTGACATCGTCGAAAGGTACCTTCTTAGTGGATCGAAACCTTTGCTTTTTCAAGTAATCCAAATCTTTAACTCCAAAAAAAACACTCATCCAACACTCATTTTTTAATGGATAGGAAATTTAGACCCTACTTGTTTTCCTTTAGATTTCAGAATCAGATCCAAGCCATTTAAGAAAACAACTTTCGACAAGGTTGAAACTCATCTAGGCAGACTATACTTCCAAGTCCTTAGTTTCATACTCTAGTGTTTCTATTGTTTCGCCACCGAATCGAAAGGAAGTCTTCGAAAGGATAATCAAGCAACTTCACCAAGCTTGAAAGACTTGAAAGAAAAGAATAAAAGTGTTTTAATTGGATCGAAAGGTCAATAAAGAAAAGTTTTACAATAAAGACCTATACAAAAGGTGAATTAAAGGAAGTATTTGCATCCTTGCTCCCTTTACCTAACCAAAAGAGACCGAAAAGAGCTAACCCTGTCCTCAAACTCTACTTTGGAAAGTTTTCTTGTTAAAAGATGGATCTTGGATATGTGGCATGGCTGCCTTAACAATCTCTTGTCTCAACCCCCGGATAAACTTCTCATTCCTCTTGATAATAGTGTCAACAGTGGCATACCATATTTGGATAGCTCATCGAACTTAGCAGATATTCCAATACTGGCATTTCTTCCTACTCCAACTCCATAAAATTCCTGAGCAAGGTTAACTTAGCTAATTAGACAAAAACCTTTACTCGAATCTCCTTTGAAATCTTGTCCAATTCAATTCATCTTCTGGTACCCCTATGCTCACCACGTTCCATCAGAGCAAAGCATCTCCTTACAACTATCTCGAAGCCAACCTCCTTTTTGGCTCATCGTTCAAACCCAAATCAAAAAAAAATCCTTTCACAATGTAACTGCTAATTCCCTATTTCTATTGCATCCTTACTCCCTAGACATGGCTTTCCACTTAGACTAGTGTACCCGCGACTCAACTTAGCATACTTATTATCAACTAGCACTATGGGAATGACTCCTCCTGCATTAGCAGCATTTCTTCTAACTTTTCCTGCAGCTGCTCCAACTTGCATCAGATCGACGAAGAAATTAGACATAGCCTCCATATCTACTGGTGGGGTTGTAGCACCTACATTGGCATTTGCATTTTGATTAGCAATTACCTATCTATCCGGATTCCCTCTGGTGTTGTGCCAAGCATTTCCATTAGTTGTGATACTTCCGCCAACAAGATTTACTCTTCCTTTTTCTACTTCCATATCTTTCTTTCACTTAAATCTACATGCGAGCCTTAGTAAGACACAGAAGAACGGTAAAAGAGAGTGGAGAATATGTATAGAATACTTACTTATATATAACAAATACAAGTACAATACTATAGTATTAATCCATGCCCAATCTTATTCTCTGATTCATTAGGATTATGTTTCAAAAAGTCCTTAGATTTAAGATTTTGAATATGCTAGTATATGATTTTTGTTTGATGATAACAAACATATATATATATATACATGATAATTTAAATGTATTTGTTAATGCACTATTTTATTTCCACATAATTAAATAAATAATTTATAAATAAAATAAATAAAACAGAATTTAAATACAAACAATTTTATTCAAACAAATATTTATTACAATTTTGAATAGTACAAATTTAAACTCTCACTATATATACACAATTTTCTATTACAATACAAATTTGTCTACATCACAATTTTCAATTTATATTTGCACCTCACTACATATCACTCATTCACTCTTTTTTATCTTCAACTCTATTCTGGATTGAATCTAGCATCCGAATTATCTGCAAAGAAAACACTGATGCAGTAAAATTGAAAAGGAAATATTTTGCAGTGTAAAATAAAATGTATTTTGATAATATTATCATTTGAAAATATTATTTGCCTAAGTTATTTGGGTTGTTCGTCATCATTTAATTTTGAACTCATCAAATATGAACTACTTGTAACATGCACGGTGTACCAATATGCAAGCCACAAGGACATGCATACCGAAATACACTTGATAAATCTACAAGGATAGGTGAGCACAAGGTCAAACCCAATTAAAAGCCGTGCTTAACTCAAGTGAAATACAAATATAGTCACGATATTAGCACAAGGTTATACCAAAGTTATAAGATGGATTAAACATAGGTGCAACCCAAAAATACACTTGAAGTTCAAAGTGAAGCCACGATGAAACTGCACTAATGCGGACAACATGATTTGGGTCGAAATCAGTAAACAACTTATATGCGTATGCAATAGTCGGAATACAACCAGACTAACATGAAGATTTCATGAACCAACTCATAGGCCACTCATCATCAAAATGGGAACTAGCTCAAAGCAACAGGCAATGAACTGATACAATTAACTCAAACCAAGGTAGCACAAAGTTCAATGAGATGTAATATCAAAATACATGAAGTGCAACAAGAATACAATAAAGACTAGACTGCATGGCTACACAATGAAATCACAATCCATACATACACACATGTATACACACTGTATACATATATAGGCAATGCAACAGTGAAAACAATAAGATTCAAATCAATGTACATTAAGCCAGAGAAGGCTGCATAAAGACCAGACATAGCAAATTGATGTACTCAATGCAACCCAAAGCGAAGGAAAAGCTATGCCCGATAATATAAAAGTACGGACAGTGTCGACGTGAAGTATGTATGAAATGACCAGAGTTACAATCACATTAAACTTCATCAGAGGCATGCACAACTACAAGCAAACTACTTGACTGGACAAAATATCCAATACCCGTGAACAGCAAGTGGTCAAGACCAGATTCAAGTATATATATGAAGCTTCAAATTGAATACATACTTCAAGTCTAGTAGGCAGTGTTAATAACGACCATGAAGTACAAAAGTGCACCATGTAAACAACTCGAAGTTAACAGAAGAAGAGCATGCCATGAACCAAGTTTAAAACATGATACCATATGCAACTCGGACTACATATATGAGCTTCATATCCAAAGCAGATTACATGATGAACTTAAATACGCAAGACTCTAATGTACAACTTCAAGTTCACATATGTAACAACATTGCCGACAAGTCAGACATGAAACAGGGATAACAGTGGTGCACATGCATTCATAGTTCAGAACTACTCCAGACATAGATATACAAAACGAAACCACAAATATACATACATAAATGTACGTATACAAGTGGAAGTGATACTGTAGCCACAAATAGAACACATATGGTCAGACACAAGAAAAATGAACCAATAAGTAAAACATGAGACTACAGAACAATTGACCAAGGTACAAGTCGAACAAGCAATAGAGTATCAAGTCGAGCAAGACTTCACAAGTAAACCCAGTCCAACATCACATGATACAAGCTAATGGACGAAGGATTTTACACCATAACCGAAGTCAACTGAGAATCAGAGACTTGGTGACCAAGGAATAATTCAAACAAGTCAAAATGCCCAAAATCAAAGCCGTGACGACCAAGGCAAAAAGAACGGAACCAAGTCAGAAACGAAAGCCGTGAAAAACAAGCAACAACATATACGAATTGAAAAAGTCAATACAAATCATAACATTCATTCATAATCAAGTGGGCGAGATAAATCAATTGATGAATTCAAGTAAATGTATTCGAATGAAATTATGGGAATTCGTATCCTATTTAAACCATAACATCATCGGCATATGAAATCATCGAGTTCAAGCATGCTAACTAGTAAAGAAAAAAATAAATCACATACCATTTTAGGCGAACTCGATGAAAATTGAGCAGCCGTATGAAAAGTGAAGAAACAATCGATAGTTTAAAAAATCATGAGTACATCCACTTGATCAATCAATAAAGTTGGCTTCTTCAATCTACAAAAGCCCTAGTTTTCGAGCAATGGAAAAGAAGCTGCCATAATCATAGGCAAAAGAAAAGGAACGGGCCGAAGAAATAAAGAGATAAAAGGGACATTTTTTTACTTTATTTTGTTTTTGGGTCGGCCTTTATATTTGGGCTTTAATATTTTTAAAATAGGGTTTACTTTTTTTAAGTTGCTTTAACTGGTATTTATTTTTTAAACTATTGTAAAGTCAAGTCGTGTGACTACGTGACGAACTACAGTGGTGTAGTTCGAGAATTCGCAACTCAATGACTGAGTTCTGGCAGGATTTTGAGCATAGAGTTAGGTTAGTCGATAGCGGGTGACGCCAGTTTATGTGTGTAAGCGTCTGAGTAATTAATTTCTAGTAGAAATTTTAGGGGCAACATGTAGGCAAGGTTTTGCCGAAGCTGGGTAAGTCTGTGTTGTTCTATTTCTGCATTTATCATTCTATTATTATTTGTGCTATTAAATCTGTGTTGAAATTATTTATATACTTCTGCATTAAACTTTTATAATTGATAGTATCACCCTATTCACCCCTCCTCTAGGGTAAAATCGATCCTACAAGTGGTATCAGAGCTAGGAACAAAAGCCATTTTTGTTTCAAAAATTTGATTTTTTAAAACAAATTTTGTTGTTACAAATTTGAATTTTTAATAATTCTTTTACTGAGGGTCGGACCAATATTATTCCTCCTGTTTTTGATGGAACAGATTTTTGAAATTAGAAATTAAAAATGGAATTTTATTTAAAATCTGTTAATTTTAAATGTTGGGATATTATTGAAAATGGGTGTGATGTAATAGATGAGAAAAATACTTTGATTAATGCTCTTAGTATGCATATATTATATTCTCATATTAATCAAGACAATTTTAAATTTATCTCTCATGGTGAAAATGCACAGGAAATCTGGAATACCATTGATGCACTATATAGTGCAAAAGTCAATAACCGAGAGAAATCCCACATAATTAACTTAGTTAAAGAAACATGCTTGACAAGATTGACAAAAGTTAGCAGTAATGAAGATTCGATAGCCGAAGAGATAAAATGATTTTCCATTCAATGATTTAGTACTTTTGTGCCAAAAATTAACTAGAAATAATAAATCTCTGGAGTTGAAAAATAATAAGTTGGAAAGGGAACGAGCTAAACTTTGTCAGAAAAATAATGATTTGGAAACTGAGCTTAAAAATATTAAGAAAAATAAAATTCTAATTGCAAAAGGTGTTTGAATCATGAAAAAGAATTTGCCCGTCTTCGTGAAAACTTTCAAAAGATAGAAAACAAAATTTTAGTACAGGAGAAAAAAACTGTGTTGATTTGTAAAAACAACATTTTGCCAAAAGAGTTGCATAGTTTAAGAAGACAGAAATTTCTAAATGTGTGATTTTTGAAAAGAACTTAAATGAAATCAACTGAAATTTCAAAACTCTTGAAAAAGCAAGCGCGATTATGAGCAATTATGAAATTATTAGATTAAATCACAATTTAAGAAAGAGATTGAAGAATTCAAGGATTTTGAAAAAATTAAATATAAAAAACTCCAACTCTTTGAAATCGAGATGCTTAAAATTGAGAATAAATTAAAGAGCTTCAAAATAAAAATATACGATTAAAAATGAATAGCTTTGAAAAAAAGATTATAATATTAGTTGTTATTCTAAGATAATAGATGAAAATAAACTTCTAAAATCCGAAGTTAATAAACTTGAGTTGATTACTCGAAAAAATTTCCCTAGAGAAAAATCATTTAATATGCTTATAGAAAATCAACTCTTTGTGAATAAAAGAAAAGGATTTGGATTTGAAAAGTGTCAAAATATGAACAAACAACTAATAATAATGTTAGGAGGAAATATGTGATACCCAAATGTGTGAAGTGTGAAAATATTGGACATAGCATGAATATGTCAAAATATATACAATCATAAAAACGTTGAATAAATATGGATTCCAAAAGGTACGAATATAAATGGTTTGAACTTTAAACAGATTTGGATTCCCAAGGGTGCAATTGTAAATGCGAACAGTTTGTTATACAGACAAATTTGGGTACCGAAGATTTCAAAGAAAATAAAAGTGGTCCCACATCCTTAGTTAGACCAATTGTCTTCTCCAAAATTTAGACACACAAATGGGCTAAGGAACAACCTTGATGGGGATAGATTTCGAGTTGTTCTAAGTGATTGATAAACTTAAATTTAAACGTTTCTTAGCCTATAAAAATTAGATGGAGATCATCGCATTTTGGATATCATAGAATAGAAGGAAAGTGAGGTATGATCTCTCAACTCAACTTTGTTCATATATTGTTATTTAGGTTTTGATCGACATTAATGAAGTATTTTTGACATATCATGATCATCTCAACTTTGATTTGTGAAATTCTTGAAGCTTTTGAAAAATCTAATCGTTAGTGCTACAACTTCTCTGACTTTTGATTCACTTTGGAATGTCATGAAAAAGGTCTTTGACAAATTTTTCTGAGTATGTGTTTTTTGCTCAATTTAGATTACTTGTGCTTGATATAAATGGATGTGCTGAAAATTTCAAAACAAATTCGAATGTTGAGGAATACACCTTTTTTTGCCACGATATATCACTATGAATATCGAAAATACAAGTGGTATCTTATATGATCTCATGTTGAAATCATTTCTACAATAATTTAATTATTTATATTGATTTTGAACTTGAAGTCATTTTCACAAAACCCCTTATAGAAAATTGATTTTCACTTATTTTTGTAATGATATCTATCTAATAATAACCTTGAGTTAAAACGAAATTATGATGTAGATTACATTAGTAATCTAGTTGATAAAAAATTTACTAGTGGAACATGATTTATGTTGGGACATTCAGTAGCTGCATCAATTTCAAAGAAAATATATGCATATTTTTTGTCTCAAATAATTTTCAATTAGTAGACATTTTTCTTTTATAAAACCCCTTCCATAAAATTATTTTGTTGACCTTGTTTCAGATTAGCCATTTTAGGAAATTTGATTTTATAATTAATTTTGGATTTGATTTTAAATGACTACATTAACTGATCTGACTCCCTACTGATTATCGAAAAGATATACAGTGATTGAAAAAGTGATGAGTGTTGATATTAATTATATATTATTACTTGAGATGGTATCATTAGTAAATTTCTTTAGAAATTTAAACATAAGTTATAAAAACTATCTATTGGTAAAAATTCCATAACCATTTCTATTTCTATCATATTTCTATCGATCATCACACATCAAAATCCAATATAGTATTTCATTATGTGGTATTTTAACCGGGAAATCATTCTTTTTTCATTTTATTAAATTTTTTGTAATAAAAACATCCAAAGTATTCACTCTCATTTAAAAGACCTCATGGTTATGCAAGGATGAATTACTTGGAATTTTTTATTCGTGCTACCATGCTCATTTAAAAGTCCTCACGACTACGCATGTATGGAACACATATAAAAATTGACTAATTAAATAAACAAGTTGATTCTAATCCCAATTAAAAGTCCTCATGGTTTGGCATGGTTAGAAGATACTTGAATTCATTTTTTACAAAAATTAGTAATACTACTATTCTAATTTAAAAGTTGTAACGGTTATGAATGGTTTGTTAATATACAAATTCCATATATAAATATACCACAAATAGACACAACTATATGGTTTTACATAATGACATTATCTCTATCATTCTAAAGTGGAATATGCATCAAAAAGAGCATTTATGATTTTTGTTTGATTTTTTATTGAAATTTAATATTTCTATTCGATTAGGTATTAATGTTTTATTACCGTCTGTCACTTTATCTCTATTTTTCTAACACTATTACTCTTTTGCTGATAACAAAAGGGGGAGAGAAAAGTTAAGATTTTGGAAAATAAAGGTCAAATATTTTATTTTGTATTTTTTATTTGCATCCAGGTTCATTTGCATATTTATTTTCATGCATATATAAAGGGGGAGCTTTGTTGTAGAGAGGGAGAATTCAAATAGGGGGAGCAAATTGAATGATCAAATACATTTAATAAATTAAAAATCTTAAATATATGTTTGTTATCATCAAAAGGGGGAAATTGTTGAATATTCTAGTATATGATTTTTTTTTGATGATAGTAAACACACACACACACACACATATATATATACATTCATTTAAATGTATTTGTTAATATACTATTTTATTTACACATAATTAAATAAATATTTGCTGAATAAAATAAATAACATAGAATTTAAATTCAAACAGATATTTTATTCAAACAAATATTTATTACAATTTTGAATAGTAAAAATTTAAGCTCTCACTATATATACAATATTCAATTACAATACAAATTTGACTGCTTTACAATTTTAAATTTACATTTCACCTCACTACATATCATTCATTCACTTATTTTTATCTTCAACTCTATTCCTGATTGAATCCAGCATCTGAATTATCTATAAAGAAAACACTGATGTAGGAAAATTGAAAAAGAAATATTTTTTCAGTGTAAAATAAAATGTATTTTGAAAATATTATTTGCCTTAGTTATTTGGGTTGTTCGTCATCATTTAATTTTGAATTCATTAAACACGAATAACTTGTGACGTGCACAGTGTACCGCTGTACATGCCACAAGGCCGTGCACACCGATATACACTTGATAAATCTGTAGGGACATGTGAGTACAAGGTTAAACCTATTCAAAAGCCAGGTTCAACTAAAGTGAAACACAAATAAAGTCACGATATTAGCACGAGGCCAAACCCGAGCTACAAGCTGGATTCAACACAGGTGCAACCCAAATGTACACTTGAAGTTCATAGTGAAGCCACAATGAAACTGCACTAGTCCAGACAACATGAACAACATGATCTGGGCCGAAATCAGTAAACAACTTATATACATATGCAATAGTCGGAATACAACCAGACTAACATGAAGATTTCATGAACCAGCTCGTAAGCAACTCATCATCAAAATGCAAACTAGCTCAAAGCAACACGGCAATGTACTGATACAAGTGAATCAAACCAGGGTAATGCAAAGTTAAAAGAAATGCAATATTAAAATACATGAAGTGCAACAAGAATACAATAAGGACCAGACTGCATTGCTACACAAAGATATCACAATCCATACACACACACACACATATGTATACACAATGTATACATACATAGGCAACGCAACAGTGAAAACAATAAGATTCAAATCAGTGTACATCAAGCCAAAGAAGGCTTCACAAGACCAAATATAGCAAATTGATGTACTCGATGCAACCCAAAGTAAAGGAAAAGCTACATCCGAGAATATAAAAGTACAGACAGCCTCAACATAAAGTGTGAATGAAATGACCAGAGTAACAATCACATTAAACCGCATCAGTGGCATGCACAACTACAAGCAAACTGCTTAACTGGAAATATAAATATATCTAAGACCAGTGAACAGAAAGTGGTCAAGACCAGATTCAAGTACGTATGAAGCTTCAAACATGAATACAGACTTCAAGTCTAACAGGCAGTGGCAACAAAGACCATGAAGTACATAAGTGCAATATGTAAACAACTCGAAGTGAAGAAAACAAGAGCATGACACGAACAAAGTTTAAAACATGATACCATATGCAACTCAGACTACATATATGAGCTTCATATCCAAAGAAAGATTACATGATGAACTCAAATACACAAGACTCTAATGCACAACTTCAAATTCACATTTATGACAACATTGCTGACAAGTCAGACACGAAATAGGGATAACGGTGGTGCACATGCATTCATAGTTCAGAACTACTCCAGACAGAGATGAACAAAATGAAACCACACATACACATACATAAATGTACGTATACAAGTGGAAATGATACTGCAGCTACAAATTGAACACATATGGTTAGACACAAGAAAAATGAAGCAATCGGTAAAACATGAGACTACAGAACAATTAACCAAAGTACAGTCGAACAAGCAATAGAGTATCAAGTCGAGCAATACTTCACAAGTAAACCCAGTACAACATCACATAAAACAAGCTACTGCACGTAGGATTTCAAATCAAAATAGCAGTTTCAAACAAAGTCGAAATATCATCATAAAATCACCAAAATCGAAGTCATCTGAGAATCAGAGACGTGGTGACCAAATAATTTGAACCAGTCAAAATGCCAGCAAAATCAAAGCCATGATGACCAAGTCAAAAAGAATGGAACCAAGTCAGAAACAAAAGCCATGAAAAACAAGCGATAACTTATAAGAATGGAAATAGTAAATACAAATCATAGCATTCAACCATAATCAAGTGGTCGAGATAAATCAATTGAGGAATTCAAGTAAATATATTCGAATGAAATTATAGGAATTCGAATAATATTTAAACCATAACATCATCGGCATACGAAATCATTGAGTTCAACCAAGATAACCAGTAAAGCGAAAAGAATAAATCACATACCATTTTAATCTAACTCGATCAATTTAGAACAGCCGTGTGCAAAGTGAAGAAACAATCGTTAGTTTAAGCAACCACGAAAACATCCGCCTGATCGATCAACAAAGTCGGCTTCTTCAATTTATCAAAAGCCCTAATTTTTTAGCAAAGGAAAAGAAGAATGAAGCAGCCATAGTAGCAGATAAAAGAAGAGGAATGGGCCGAAGAAACAAAGAGATAAAGGGGACATTTTTTACTTCATTTTGTTTTTCGGCCTGCCTTTATATTTGGGCATTATTATTTTAAATTAGGTTTTATTATTTTTAATTTGTATTAGTTTGTATTTCATTTTTAAACTATTGTAAAGTTTAGTCTGTGACAAGGGGACGAACTATGGTGGTGTAGTTCAAGAATTCGCAACTCAGTGGCTGAGTTATGGCAGGGTTTTGAGCGTAATGTTAGGTTAGTTGATAGCGGGTGTCGCGAGTTTATGTGTGTAAGCGTCTGACTACTCAATTTCCAGTAGAAATCTTAAGGGCAGCACATAGCAAGGTTTTTCCAAAGCTGGGTAAATCTGTGTTGTTCTATTTTTGCATTTATCATTATGCTATTATCTGTGCTGTTATCTCCGTGTTGAATTATTTTATATACTTCCGCATTAAACTTTTATAATTGATAGTATCACCCTATTCATCCTCCCTCTAGGGTGAAATCGATCCTACATAAGATTCTTTTAATAATAAACCTATGCTTTGAAACTAATTTACAACATCCTCATTTTAAGGCCCAAAACTAACCGCTATGGATGTTGCAATCGTCCATGGTTATTAATTCCCGACAGTAAAATTGGCTACGTTAATTATATCAATAATTAGGAGCTCAAGAATATGGAAAATTTTCAAACACAATTTAAAAACAACTTTTACATTCCATTTCAAAATATGATTCTATATTCATTACAAAATCCCAATCCCAGATCCATGTTCAGTTAAATTATAATTATTACAAAATACTCTAAGGGTGACATATGAAGATTGCCTCATTAGTTGGTCATAGTTTAACATTTGATAATTATATGGCTTACCATTACATTTATACAGAAAAAGTCAAACAACACATCAGATTAGATAGGTTTTCCTAAATAGCTATATTGCCTCCAACACGTGTCTGAAAGCATATTCATTTAACTAGAAACCTGAAAACCATTACTCCTAACCTAGTTAAACAAGCACCCGAGAGTTTATGGGGAATTACAAAAAATTTGGGTCAAACAACATTCTGGTGTGAATAATAACCAACCATCTCGAACTAAATAGATATATAGTGAGACCGCACTTCTAAGCAGAACGGGTTTCCCCCTCACTAGTATCTGAACTATAATATCTCGATTATATACCATGCTCCAACATCAATGGTTATTACATAATAATATATTGATATGCAAACACCCAATATACAACTGGATTACTCATCCCAAGTTATTAGACTACCGATCTAAATCCATTGACTATCTGCCTTATACTCACGTGGACTATCCATCTCATATATATTAATTCTTTGAATTATCCGTCCCCTACCATGTTGACTACATATCACCCACGGTTTCATTGACAAAATTATGTGGGCTACCCATCTCACATGTTATTATTACTTGGATTACCCATCCCTTACCATGTTGACTACCCATCACTCATGGTTTAGCTATTTAAAATTAAGTAGATTATCCATCACACATATCCCATTCATTTTGAAAATTGACATGGACTATCCATCACACATCCCAATTTTGATGAATTTGAAACCTTCTTTAACCTCGTAGAGACTATCCATCTCCATCATGATATGGACTACCCATTTCACATCCCACAGTACTCCTAGGATGACTATGAATCAATCATTTAACAATTTATGTTACCCACATGTTGAATCTATGTCTATTGGTGTCCCCAATTAGGTTATCCCCTTTTAATGTTATAACATTCCAAGTGACATACATTGTATCCCCAAATGATGTATGTTGAACTCATTAAGGTATACATTGATATACCCAAGGTTTTAAAGTCAAAATCATAAGTCATATGGTTTGCCGCCATTAAATAGTTTAAAATAGATCAACGTCAATGTAAATAATGCTGTCGACAAAAAGGATTAAGGATCTCTGCCTTTAATAAAATAACTCACGCGCTATTAAGACATTGTTGACCTCTATCTAAGGTTGAAGATCAAAAACTTACAGTATAATTGTAGAACTCTTTGTCGAAAGCGACACTGTCGACTTGCATACCATATAGGTTATCCACCTGTTGGAAAGCTTTAATATAATAAATCATGTCAATCAATGTTGCACAGCATCATTGCGTAAACAGTGTCAAAGAAGCCTTGCCGACTACAATGAATAGCGGTGACAAGGACCTCGTCGTTTTTATAAAACAGCTTTAGTTTACAAAAAATCAAAGCCATACCAAAAATGAAGAAAAAAGGTTACCGACATTGATGAATGCCAACGCCCAAACAAGCGACGTCATTACAATATCATTTTTAAGGACTTCGGGTATTATGCTGCTTAATGTATGGAGTCGAAGTCGAACAAGCGGCGTCACGCCTTTTATATAGTTAACACCGAAAGATAAAAATTGTAATATGCGGCGTTGATGAATCATGAAGTATAATGCCACCGTACTTAGGTTACCACCATTGTCGACTTCGACATGGTTGGAAATATTTCATAACCTAAGTTGTTATTCTATGCTTGCCCCTCATCGATGTCGACACCCAAAGATGCAGTGTTGTTTGGGTTCGATGATGATAGTAGTGGCATAGCATTATCGTAAATTTGATGAAAACTGGTTTATTACCAATTAAAGCAACTACTTTTCACCATATTTATCCTTTTGTCCAATTTCTATTGGATAAAAAAAAACCTTTTCAACTTTTTAAGAAAATTTCTGTAGCATAAAATTTCCAAGTTCCAAAACATATGATAACTAATTAATTAATATCTTTAATTAATTATTCTTTCAAATGTTTATCCAACATAATAATTTCATAACAAACCATAATCACTTGAGAAAATTCCTGAAAATTCATAGAAATTTAGATTTATTATTTTCTTTACCATGTAAAAATTTCAGGGTCAAAACCACATTTAACTGATTAAAATCCGTAATTAACCTAATTTCTGCCTTAGAAATTCATAAACTATTCATTTTAATTTGGAAAATTATGAAATTAGAACACATCTTGAAAATAATGTTTCACTTAACATACTAGAAAACTAAAGCTATTGGAGATTAAAAACTTAGGTTTTACACTTAAAAGCCACTTAAATAATTTCATAAATAATTCCATAAATCATTATTCTATCCAAACAATTATTAAACAACAATAACTTGATAAAAATCATCAAATCCATTTGAATATTATCCGTAGCCGAATTCTAGAACTAAAAATAGAGATGGTTCATTTATTATTCACCATAGATTTAATTGTTGGAGTTGAGATTTAGTGTTACTTTAATTTTCCTAAGCTTTCACTTGAATTTCATTTAATTTCGAACTTTTCTTTCGTGATTGAATGGTCGACTTCAAAATTTTCTTTTGTGATTGTTTGTTAAATGAGAATATAAGTGACATGGGGGGAGGGGGTTAAGGAAAAGGGTAGGTCAATTTCCTAGTTTACTCCCTCATTTATTCTTTCTTTTATTAAGCTTAAAACATTCTTATTTAGTTCTTTAGTAATAGTTCAACCTTATAAATTTTCAAATCTCATTTTCCTTAACCATTTACATTACTTTATTAAATATATCCAACTAAATATCTTAAATAATGTTAAACTAAAATTAGTGGTGTTACAGGAACCGCTTGCCACGGTTACTGCTAAATAAGCAATTAAATTTATAACAAAAAACATTATTTTTGGGTTTGGAGCACCATAGAAAATCATCATTGATACTAGAACTCGGTTCTATAGTGCTGATTTCATAAATTTCTACAAGCTTTAGCGGATCGAGAAGAGATTTTTCATAGTAGCGTAACCGTAGGAAAATGGGCAAGTGGAGGAAATAAAATAAAAAAATAAAGTCAACATTAAAGAAACGACTGACGAAAGCTAAAAGGAATTGGATTGATGAATTTCTCCTTGCACTATGGGCTTATAGAACGATACACAAATCTGCGATGGTACATTCTCTCTTCGCTTTAGCATATGTTTCAGAAGCTATGATACCAGTGTAATTGAAAAGTCCCCTTCCATCGCAGAAGGCGTTTCAACCAAAGAAAAATGAGCAACTATTGCTCGAATCACTTGATCAGATCGATGAGACGAGGGAGGAAGCTAAGCTTAAGACCGCTGCTCACTAGAAAATAGTGGCACGACACTTCAACACCAAGTTTTTGAAACTGTATCTTTGAAGTGGGAGATATCTTCCTAAAACGGATCTTCTAGAATACGGGAGTACTTGGCCCAAATTGGGAAAGACTCTACGTGATCAGTCAAAAACTTGGAGATGGAACATTCAAACCGACGATGGTTTTCGATTACCCATGGAACCCGCAATCTTGTAAGCCATCTAGGGACACCCATGGCATTGTAAGTAGGCAGAATTTGCCTTTTCCTACTACTAATAATATATCTCATTTCTTGATCCAATGGAACCCACGTTATTGTAAGCAAACTGTCGAGTTGACGAAGAAAATCGACTCAAACAACGTTTAACATCCCCTATCTTGAGGCCCCAAGCTAAGTGCTACAAATGCTGCAGTTATCCTTAACTTCAGACAACTAAATACGACTTAGAGCATTTTGAATGTGAAATATATGATTTCAAAAAGTAATGTGAAACATGTGCTTTCAAAATGTATTGCTTTCAACCTTTCGAAACCCCTGAGGAACCACCCCTTGAAACCTTTCTTTAAACCTTTCGAAAGCCGTTGGGGAAGAACACCTTCAAAATCATCATTTAAAACCTTTCAAAAGAATTTGGGTTCAATTTAAAACATGTGGAAATCTTTCGAAACAATTCAAAATTTACCCTTTCGAAACCTTCGAAAACCATTTCAGTCGAAACAATTTGGATTATGCCTTCAAGTAAAGCAAAAGGGTCTAAACCTATTAGAGTCGAAAACATTTCTTTCGAAAGCTATTCCTAAGTAAAGAAGTGATGGTGTCAAAATTGCTCTTTTGAAAGCATTGGAGAAGTGACCAAGTTTAAAAATAAAGTATACCTTCCAAAACCATTGACTTCGAAAGGTAAGAAAAGCGGCAGCTAAAGGGCTTCAACCTAATCGAAAGCCTATATTTAAAAAAAAGGCGCAACCTCCTTAAAACCCTTTCTATTAAAACAATTTGACCTGGTTGGAAGCTAACCAAGTAGAAAGCAACATTGTCGAAAGCAAACCATGCACGTTTTCAATTTAAAACAAAGGCATGCTTCAACCCTATCAGAACCATATATTTCGTCCCTACATCTTTCGCCTTCATCTAATTCACTACATACCAAGTATATTGATGCCATGCACATTAGTCTCGAAAGCCAAGATGGTAAAATGTCTTGGTCGGAGCTTTTGGTGCAAAACGTAGCGAAACAGGCTAAAAATAAGTAAATTTTGTCTTTAAGTTAAAAGAGAAATACTTTTTGACTAACCCGCTATATTTGTTAAAATTTGATTGTTTGCTAAAATTTTCTTTTCTAAAAGCATTGGCATAATATCATAAATAAATAATGATTATATTTTATAAAACGCACCTTCTTCATTTATAAATATGTAAAACATTTAAGTCCTTTACCATAAATAATTTTATATATTCATTAAAATATATAGGAAAAATTCTACAAAAACTCAAGCAAATCATTATTTATATGTTTTCTAACATATATAAATTTCAGGCGCAAATAGATAATTATTTAGCCGTAAATAATTTATAACCCAAAAAATCATTTTCTACACTAGAAAATATATATAAAATCCACAATAATTCAGAAAATAATGAAAATTGAAACCTTAGATTCAAGTGAAAATTCAGGTCGGGTTCTAGGACATGAATTATTCAGGTTCGAGATTCTTCGATGGCGGATCTGGCAGCAGCAACTTGGCACGGTGGTGTCGAGTTACAGAAAGAGGCATCGGCAAGCAGTGATACCACAAGAGCAGGTCGGCGACGTCGGTTGAAGGGATGGAAATTAGGTCGGCATTGGAAAGGTTGGTGTAAGGCTTTGAGAATGAGAAAGCAACAAATAAGGAAATGTGATAACATGAAAGGATAGAGTTCATAAATGTTGATTAATAAAGAGAAATGAAAATTTTCTTTAAGTTAACATGTCAGCACTGACATGAGAAGTCGGTACTTACATGTCATATCTTCCCCAATGCAACTTAAATTTGATACAATGAATCCACTCAGCAATCAAAAGCAGCATGTTTGATACTAATATGCATATTATAATGCCAATGCAGAAAAGAGTAAATTCAACTCAAACTAGTGCATATAGTTAATAGAAATGATCAATTAAGACCAAATAAAAGCAATTTTTCAAGACAACATTCAAATGTTCAACTGGAATTTAGAAATTAGTAATCCAAAACTTATCTCGATTTAGAGTACACTTTATTTTCAACGAAGGCACAACCTGGGGGAAAATGTTAACCTGGTTTTTAACCAAGTAGAAATCAATAGAAGTTAGAACATTGAGACCAAAATGAAATGACTTAAATTCTTGGAGGCGCATTTAGACAAGGAAAAGTAATAAATCGAGAAGATTTCAACCAAAAATGGAGGGAATTGTAGAGATCAGTACCGACCTCTCATGTCGATGGGGACTTCACTTAGCTTTGTTTTTGTAACACCCCTAATTTTTAATAACATTATTATGGAGATTTAATTAGATAAATTAAATAGAATAATGTAAGTATTAGAGTGATAAGGGGATTGAGATTTAAAAATAAATTAAAGGCCAAGCTTATTGAAATAAATAGGCTTATAAATGGTTTTAAATTGTTAATTAACAAGGAAACAATTAACATAAGGGCTTATTAGGAAATTGCCACACCATTACCTTATTTTCTCGTTTCATTCTCATTTACATTCATTTTACAAAACAAAAACAAACGAAAGTCAAAAGAAGAGCCGACCATTCCTTAGGGGAAAAGAAGATAAAATCAATCTAAAGCAAAGGAATTAAAGCAAGGAAGATCAATCTAAATCAAGTCTCAAAGTCATTACCCTAATCAAGGTGAACAATAATCTATACCATCTCTATTTTGTTTGTATGATCATTTGACTTTTGGGTTTAAGATTAAATCCATTATGATGATTTTTGATGATGATAAGCTTGGATTTATGACATCTTTGATTCAAACAAGATTGTTTGATAATTGTTTATACTTGATTTTAAGGGTAAAGTCGTTCAAATTGAATTTTGAATTCCATAAAGAATTTATATGTTATGTAAAACATGATTTTGGAGATGAGTTTCAATTTTTATATTTTTCCAAGCTATGGAAAATTATTATGAATTTTCAGAGGAAAATATGAATAATTAGGTTTAGAAATTAATTTCTATTATTTTATAAAGAATTTGAGTCTGAAATATTTATATGTTAGATAACATATTGAAACTGAATTTATGTAACTTTTAGGGATAAGAAATTTACTATGGAAATAAAATTAGTTTAAATAAAGGACTTAACTGTTTTAATTGTTTTGCTTAATGGAAGGGCTTATTTGTCAAACTAATTTTTGTTTAGATCTGAAGTTATGCGGCAGTTATCTTGGTAAAGAATTTGAAAGGTTATGGTGACCAATTAATGTTTGCAAATAGGCAGGTTAGTTATAAAGTAATTAATTTAAATGGCATTAAATGGGACGTTATTTAGAAAATATGTTCCACCTCTTTTAGAAGCAACCTTTCGACCTTATGTTTCTGCCTCGACCAAGATGAAACCACCAATGCCGAAACCAATACACAAGGTATCAGTACGATTGGTACGTTGTGGATTGAAGAAGGGCGAACGACATGGTGTCGAAACCCTGGCTTTCGATGGGGTCAAACCCTTTGTTTTACTTTCTAAAGAAATGTGCTTTCCTGTTTTTACTTAAAGCGTACGAAGGAGACGAAACATACACTTTCGAAGAGGTGTTTTTATATTACTTTCGAAAGGGTTTGCTGCTTCTACTTAAATTGTAGCTTCCAAATGAGTACCTTAGTTTTAAATTCAATGCTTTTGAAAAGGGTAGTTTCAACCGAGTCGAAACCCTTCTGCCATCCCTATTCCTTTCGAATGGATTGAATTCATTAACCAATTTAAAAGGTAGCTTTTGTTTTAAACCTATACCATGCCACTTTTTAAAGCCTTCGAAAGGATTCAACTCTTTCGAAGGCAATGTCTTCAAAAGTGTTTTCGAAGCTATCCTTCAAATGTTTTACTTAAATGTTTTGAGCTTTCGAAAGGATGGCCCCGAAGCCATCACTTTTCCCCAAACAGTTTTGTATGAAGATTAAGGGTTTCGAAAGGGGTACTTTCCTATATATTCACTTTAACCCAAAATATTTTATTAAAGATAAGCCCAATGCATTCGAAAGGGGTACTTTCAAGTAGTTTCGAAGCTATGCTTCTAAATTTTGATAAGTAAATCTTTAATATTTTCGAAAGGTATTGTTTTATGGTTTCAAAAGTGATGTTTTAAAGTTTTTTGAAAGGCATATGCTTAATGTTTTGAAAAAAAGTTTTGAATTCTTTTGAAGGAGGTTATCCAATGGTTTCGAATGTAAAAGTTAAAGGTTTCGAAAGTCTTAGTTTTCCAAACAATGAACCCAATCTCATTTTTAAGGAAAAACCATGGCATAAATAAAGGAGTTTTGAAATAGTTTTGTCTATGAAATTTTTGAAGAAGCTTTCCTTGATAAAAGAATAGGTTAAAGGGATTAACCATGTTTCTTATGTAAATGATCTCAAGAATATTAGACCACAAGTGTTGGTATTATTATGTTATTATGTTTGCTTCTTCTAATATACATATTCACTATTATATGGACCTATAAGTGTATTTTGGGGAATAGAGGTAGAATAAATAGCTAGGTTGACCCAGTAGTGCATATCAATTAAGTTAACTCCAGAATGAGTAGAACTGCATCGAGGAGTTTAGGAAGGCCAAAATATAGGATGCCTAAGTACAAAGTAAAGAAGTGACCAGATAGACAAGTTCATAGTAAACCCACGAAAACTATGCATAGAATAAGTTATTGGCCGGGGCTGATTGGTTCATAGAAGACCCATGAAAAATAGTAATAGAAAGAGTATTGGCAGGGCAAATAGGTTTGTAGTGAACCCACGAAAACTATATCCGGATTAAGTTACTGACAAAAGTCAATAGGTTCCTTGTCAACCTATGAAAACTAGGATAAAAGGAAAATTATTGGAGGTACCAATAGGTTCAATGAGAACCCATGAATAAGAAAGTTAATGGCAGGGGTCAATAGGTTCTTAGTGATCCCATGAAAACTATGAAACCGGACAAGGAGTCCATAAATATTAAACCGGTTATTAGTAAGCCTGTGAAAACCAATAGGTTAATAGTGACCCTCAAAACTATAACTGAGACAGATAGTAAAAAAGAATGGGGAAGGGTAATCTAGAATTGATTTACTTGTTTGCATATCCTTGTAATATTTTGAATTTTTAAGTTTTAACCATTATGGATGCAGGAGCATAATATATGGTTTTTATAAAGTTTTGAATAAGATACTAGTGAGGCGAAAACCCGTTGCGCTAAGCGAAGTGGTCTCACTAGATTTCTAAATGGTTTGAGATGGTAGATTATTATTCATACCTGGTTTTATGTATGGCTTGAAGTTTATGCTTTCCCCTTAAACACTCGGTTGCAGAATTAACTTTGAGTATTTTGAGAGTTGAGGTTTTCAGGTACCTCATTAGACGAATAAGCTTCCGGAGACGTGTAGGAGGCATGATAAGTATTTAGAGTTCTTTTCTATTTTAGATTCCGCTACGTTTTGTTGTAAAGGCAAAGATATTTAATTGCATAGCTATATACTCTGATCATTCAAGGGGGCATCTTCATATGTCTCTTTTGGCGTATGTTGTAATAATATATTTTCTCTGTATATGGTTCTCGAATATAGTATTATGTAATGAATTTGAACAAATTTGAAATGTAATGTAAAAGTTGTTTTTTGATTTTAAAACTTTTCCATATCCAGGTGTTTCTGTTATATTAAAGTACTTAACTTTACCGTACTTGGTCATAGAGGATTAATAACTATGGATGACAGCAGCATCTGTAGCCATTAGTTTTGAGCCTCCAAGTGGAAGATGTTACAAGTTACTATCAGTGCATAGGTTTATGAAAACTTAAAGAAATTTAAACTTAAAAGATTTTCAAACATAATCCAAAGAATTAGAAAATAAGATCGGGGTTTGGGTTAATGCTATAGTAACGTACTTATATTGGATATATGTGTGTATGTATGTGTGTGTATATATAAGTACATAATGCCCTCTCTCTTAGACCATTCTTCTATCTCTTACTAAGGCTCTAATGCAGATTTACACGAAAGATGATATGGAGGCAAGAAAAGAAAGAGGAAATCTCAGTTGAGGAAGCACCACAACCAACGAAAATGTTCGACCCACCAGGAGGATCCCGGATCGACAAGCTAATGCTAACCAAAATGCAGATGCCAATGTGGGTGCTGGAAATCTACCGGTGGTATATGGCGGTGATGTATCAGTTTTCGTCAATCTGATGCAAGAAGGAGCTACTGCTAGTGTTGCTGGAAATGTTGGAGGAGCTAATCCCATGGCTCCAGTTTGGAGTAGTTTTGGTAAGTTGAGCAGAGATTACACCAATTTTGGTGGAAAGCCGTTTATGGGAATGGAGGATGCTATAGAAGTTGAGAACTGGCTGTTGCATAATAAGAGTGTCTTCACTTATTTGGGTTTGGATGATGTGCAAAAGAGGAAGCTGGCCTATAGGCAGTTGCAATAGGGCAGCACTTTATTGGTGGAATAGTGTTACTGCTAGAGTTCCAATGGAAGAGTTGACTTGGGGCAGATTTTAGAAAGAGATTTAAATAGAGGTTTTAGTATGAATTTTCCAAGTCGGCTTTGCTGAGAAAGTTCATGGATTTGGTGCAAGGAGAGATGTTGGTAATTGAGTATGCTACTAAGTTTGATGAGTTGTCCCGTTATGGGTATGCTATTATAGACACCGTTATCAGAAGGAATGAGTGGTTCATTCGAGGATTGAGGCTTGAGATTGCCAGGGCGACCTTGGCACATATACATGATCCTTGTAACGTAATTGTAGAGATGGCAATCCGACATGAGGAAATGCTTACTATTTGTGCGAAAGAAAAGCCAGTTGAAACATAGTGTTCTCAGGGAAAGAAGAGAAAGTTCTTTTAGAAGAAGGGAGCCCAAAATCGGGAGGTTGCTAAGAAGGTAAAGACTGATTTAGTTTCTTTTAAGTGTGATAAGAAAGGTCATTGTGCTCATGAGAGCTGGTCAGGCATGGGGAAGAAGGCAGGAGAAAAATGTGAAGTGTTTCAATTATGACTAGGTTGGGCATTATAAGAACTAGTGTCCAGAACCAGTCAGGGAAGACGTGGGAAAGTTTTTGATGTTGGACCATCATCTTCTAGGCCAACTACAGCTGAAAAAGGGAAGATTATGATGGACGGTGCGCTTTTGATTCAAAGTATACTGGTTATGGTACTATTTGATACCGGTGCATCACATTCATTTATATCTCAAAGTTTGGTTGATACGTTATGCTTAGAACCCACATACCTTGTTATTCCTTAAGTGTTGCGAATCCAGTAGGGGTATGCAACTTTAGGGATGAGATGTGACCAGTTAGAACTTGAGTTATTGTAAAGACCCGTAATTTACCACTTTGAATATGGAATATTTAATTTATTTAAATACTCAAATATAGAATTTTCAAACTTAAAAAATCATGTTTTAATGATAAATAAGAATGGCAAACTTATTTTTGATATTGAATAAAGATTTTGGATTTCCATTATAAAATTGAGAAAAGTCGAATTTCCATAAAGTAGGATGAATATTCGAGAAATTTGTTTAAAGGATAAATAAATCCTTTTATATTTGATATCAAAATCATTTGACAATAATAGTAATTTAATTTATAATGGTTCCATAAATGTATAAAACTTGTTCTATAAAAGTTGACAAATTTCGTCGCATATCGACAAATCGATGTCATAATTTTACAAATAGATTTGGATATTGTTTTATATTATTTTATACATCGAATATTCTTATTTTAATTATTTAAATATAATAACAAATAAATTTTGAAGTTTGGTTTATATAGATAAATAGTTTAACCAAAACGTCTAAATGTGACAGTAAAACGTTTTGTCGAAAATCAACGTTTTGTCACTTAAAAGTTGTCACAACGTTGTCGCACCTTTATTTCTTATATAGAAACATATATTCAAATAGTATAAATATTAATTAATTCTATCCAAATTTCATTTTACTAAATACGATTAGGAAATTCTAGAATATCATTGAGAAAAATAAGTAAGCTTAAGAAAAGTCAAAAGTAAACATCAAATCCCAATCACATCAAAATCCAAAAAAATAATTACTTTTCTTTACTTAATATTTAAATGACTAAGGCATAAAGTAAGAAGTGAAAGGATGACGTTAAGTATTGAAAAAGTGGACTTTGATTTATGTTGAAGTAAGGTTAGTTTGGTAATTTTGTAAGCGGTTATTTTGTAAATTACCACTTCTCTCTTTTTGTTTAAATACTCACCTCCTTCTTCACTTTCATTTACATTTATTCTTCTTTTCTCAAGCTTCTTCATCTTCCTCATCTCCTCTTTAATGGCTTCCAAGCCATAGAAAAAAATTAGAAAGATATAATGTCAAAATATTTACAAAATATTCAAAAGAAATAAATGTTCATTCTCTTCAAATCAAATTTCTCTTTTCTTCATATTTTACCTCTTCTTCTCTCGGCCATAACTTCTTCACACTGAACTAGAATGCAAAATTCATTTTTTAAAATCAAATATTTTTCCTATGGCTACAAATTTCATGTTGACCACTTTTTTTCATCCTATAGTCAACCGTGTCAAAATCCACTTCTTTCCAGTGTATTTTGTGGTCTAGTTTTTTAGGCCAGAGAATATCCCATTTTATAGTGATCATAACTTAATCATAACAGATCAAAATTAAGAAATTATTTTTTTCAAACATATAAAATTCCAGTAGCTACAACTTTTAAATGTATCACTTTTTCCAATTTTGAGGTTTTCTATACCTGAAACTCAATTCTTTAAAGTGCATTTTCGGGCTTTACTTTTTGTCAATCCGACAATGCCTCTTCTTATTCCGTCATATCCCCCTCAAAACAACTTGATTCAAATGATTCTATTTTTTACGTTCAAGAGAAAATAATTTTAAACAACTTTTTAGTGAATTTTTTTCTAAATTTTGAGATATAAAGGGCCTAAAATCAAATACAAGATAACCTATTTTTCAGATCAAAATATTGGGAATTCAATTTCAAATCTCTACCGCTTCTTCTATACACTTTCGGCCAACTTCCAACTCAAGCCTTGGCCAAGCTATTGGAAGGAAGAGAGTGTTTTTTGCTAGTGCTTAATGCAGTAGGAAGTAGTTAGTGAAGTGCTGGTTGATTAGAATGTTGGTAGGAAGTTTATCGCTTTGGTTTATGGTGACAAACTCAATTTAACATCTCTATTTATATACATACATGTTTGATGATGTATTATAATTGCTATGGATGCTTATATATACTTTGATCATCAAGATTGATTATTTGATATGATTGTCAATTTGATTTACGAAGCCACGTTACTACACGTCGATAAGCACAAAGGAAATCACTTTCCTCTTCAAAATGAAATAGTGTACATGGAATGATTAAACCTTTTGGAAATAGTTTTAAAATGAGTTAGAAATGTTTTATAAATATTTAAATATGTTTAAAGAAATAAAGAAAGAAAATCAATATTTCATCTTGTATATTTTAAATATGTCCAAAACAATTTTCCAGAAAATTCGCGCTTTTGCAACAAAGTGACCAAAGTTTAAAGTTGATACTTTAAATGTTTTAAAAATATGAAATAAATGCTAAAAAATATTTTAAAATGTTTTAAAAGAGATTTAAGTTGAAAAGTTTGATTTCTAAATGATATAAAAGTCATTTAGAAGAATATAACTGTTAAAATATATTTGCAACACTTTTCGCAGTAATTTTTAATAACTTTTGAAACTTAGTTTTGAGCTTAACAATTCTTTCCTATATTTTTGTTGAATGATTTTAAAATAATAATTAAGTAATTTAAATAAGATTTGAAATTTTTAATAAGAATTTGAATAAATGGTCTAGAGGAATTGTTCAAATCACTTAAATAAAGTAAAGAATATTGAATATAATAACAAATTAAGTATGCGGAAAGGACTAGCACATTTGTCCCACCCGTCTAAACAGTCAAACAAGGTGTGTAAGTAAGGTTAGGAACGGAGAAACCAGAGCCCTGAACTTACCTGGCCTTTGCTTTATCTTTTAGACGAGGGGTGGAACAGATCGAAAGGAAAACCAGGATGATGTAAAAGATCGTATTTAAAGTTTTTCCAAGATAACAGAGAAGACCTTCACGATGTAGGATTACTTGTCACGGGTCCCTAGAGGTGAAATTTACCATATATATGATGGCAGCAGTGCTCTGTTTTAAAAAATTTGAATCTGCAAGAATATGATTTGAAGTTAAGAAAGAAATCATTAATTTAGATTTAATGAATGATTTAGGAATATTGTTCCCTAAGTTAAAAGTCGTAACTTGAATGAAAGAAATATTTGATTTAGATTTATTAAATGATTTGGGAACATTGTCCCTAAACTAAAAATTATAACTTGAATAAAAGAAATCTTTGATATAGATTTAATGAATGATTTGGGAATATTTTCCCTAAGTTAAAATTTATAACTTGAATGAAAGAAATATTTGATTAAGATTTTGGGAATAATTGGGAATATTTTCCCTAAGTTTAAAATTAATACTTGAATAAAAGAAATCATTGATTAAGATTTAATGAATGATTTGGAAAGGTTTTCCAAAGTAAAAGGGAAAATAATTTGGAATTATTCCAGGATTTAAAAAAGGTTTAAATAAATCAAATGATTTAATAAATGAGGCTTAATGATTTCATATACTCTTGAAAAGAAAATGGAATAAATTAAAGAAAAAATATCTAAGAAAGATATTTGATTTAAATAAAAGATGATGTAATCGATTGATGATTGATATCTACATAAGAACTTAACAACTTTTAAAGCAATGATTGGCTTCGAAGGAACTAGGTTCGGATTTGGGTGATTCCGATCCGAAAACCACTTCAAACCAATTTACGTATTCAAAGATTGAAGATGTTTGAAGACAAAGATATTAAGACGAATAATAAAGATGGACTACTTGTTGATTAATTAGGGATAAAATCATGATTCACTATATTGTAGCAGTGGTCTTTTTGAAAAACATCAAAACCACATGGACTTCTCGCCTAGTAATGGCCGAGGAAAGTACCTTCGGTTTCGTTCAGTCCCGAAACGAACTTGTATAGACAGATGACTAACAGTGCATTTTCTGAGATTATATACATTGGTATTTACAAAAATACATCTGTGGTAGTGGAGAAGACAACTTCTCTTAGCTTAACTCCCTCCTTGGGACGTACGAGCTCAAGGGTTGTATTTTTGTAGAAGGCAATTAGTAGTTAATGGAATGACAATGTGGCACTTAAAGAAGATATGCTATGTGAAAAGGTAACCGTTTACCTCAGGCCTCATCACCCGGAAATGACAGAAACAGTGTAGAAGCAGCAAGGCTAAGTAGGTCGCTCCTAATTAAGAGATGTCATCGTCCTTCTAGATTTACTCTATTCACGTCTAAATATGTGATGAATGTATGAATCAGGTACCCGCTAATGGTCGTTAACGACCGAAGTGATGACATATTCAGTACTATCCAGCGTGAGGGGTTGGCCGATCTTGTGTTGGTTTTGGCTCCCAGTATCTGGACCCTAGGTGCATCCCTCTAGAGGTGTACTGTCAGAAGGTAGTCCCTTACCTTATCATTTGTATGGAAATAAATTCTCCAATGAGAACTAACGGTTTTGTTTGGATTATCGTAATGAATAGTATTAAAATTTAATAATGGTAACAAATTGATCTAAGATTAATAAGTTTATTTGCAAATGTTTTTAAAGAATGCCATTAGAAATAATATCAAATGCATCGATATATACAAGCGATTTAGTTATGATAAGGTAAAAACCGGTCCGTGCTTATGTGTGGGCATGGTTTTATGAGATTCTCTTTCTTTTCAAAGGAAAACATTTATATTTGGGTTTCTCACGCTAGTTTATCAAGCCTGATCCGGGTATTTTCAATACCCGGGTCAGATCCGAGTAGTTTCGGGTTTAGTGAAGGAGGTTTGGAGTTTCCAGGGGAGAGCTGGAGATATTCATCTACGTTTGGACGTATTCTATTATCCACTTTGCTTAGTGAGATTCATACATGATAGGGGCCCCAACAGTCGTTTGATGTTTGTCAGCATTTGTAAGGACAGATGTTTATAAGTGTCCAAGCTGAACTTAGGTTAGACTCTGATATATATGTATCTTTAAAAAATTTCCACTGTAAAGATGTTGTTCCACATCATATACATTATTACATTCATGTGAAATTCTGTTCTGTCTTTATTTTCTTTTTCACCCCTTAAAGATCCTCTTATTCGTGTATTTTGAGTTGGATATGTGTGGTTTGTTGTCGTCTCAAAGGGTACGGAAATTCGGGCCTTCACAATTATTAGGTCACAAGTCCACATGTAGTCTGCATCTTTCGATTTTATAGATTTCAGAATCATTTTGGGTATGGATTGGTTGGGTAAGTATGAGGCTTGGAAATTTTGCCAAGATAGGGAAATATCACTAAGATACCCTAATAGTCATTGTCGAATCATCTTCTTAGTGGAGAATTCTGACAGGATTGTTTGTGCTTTGTTATGTGCTATGAGAGTTGGAGAAGAGTTAAGTTAGGTTTTAGTAGTAAGAGAATTATTAGACGTCTTTGAGCCAATTGTAGGACTACCACCAAAATGAGCTGTTGAGTTTCGTATAGTTCTTGTGCTAGGAGCTGAACCTATTAGTGGACTACCTAGCAGGATGACACCGACCGAGATGAAGAAATTGAAGGTGCAACTAGTGGATTTAGAACGGAGAAATTTAATTAGACCATACAGTATGCCTTAGAGAGAAACCGCGGTGTTCATGAAGAAATCATATGGGTCGTTGAAGAAATGTATCGACTAGCATAAGTTAAATTGAGCTAGAGTGTTCTTCCAGTTGGATTTGGCGACATGTTTCAATCAGTTAAGAGTGGCAGATGAAATTATTCCCTTGGCAGCATTTCAGACTAGGTATGGGTCTTATAAGAAGTTAGTAATGCCATTCGGATTAATGAATGTACCTGCTTTCATCGTTGATCTGATGAACGATTTTTCTTAGAGCACCGGGATAGGTTTATATTGATATTTATAGATGACATTTTAGTGCACTCTAAGGATGAAAGAGAGCATGAAGATCATCTTGGAATAGTGCTTGAGACGTTGAGACAGCATTAGCTAAAAGTAATGTTTTCCAAGTGTTATTTTTGGAAGAAAGAGGTCAAGTTTCTTACTCATCTGGTTTCAGAGAAAGGCTTGTTGATCGATCTAGATAATATCGAAGCTGTTAATAATTGGAAGAGACTAAATGTGATGACTAAGGTTTAAAAATTTCTTGGACTTCTTGGCTATTACCGGAGATTAATCAAGGATTTCTTGTGGATAGCAGCACCTTTGGCTAAGTTAACAAGTAAGGATGTGAAGTGTGTCTGGTCTGACAAATGTGAGGAAGCATTCCTTAAGTTAAATCATTTGTTGATCCATGCACCCGTGTTAGTAGTTTCAGATGGAAACCAAGGGTTGGTGGTGTATACCAATGCTTGTGGGACTGGATTAGGAGCTTTGTTGATGTTGAAGGGTAAAGTTATTGCCTACGCTTCAGGACAGCTTACACCGCATGAAGTAAGTTATCCTACTCATGTTTTAGAGTTGGCTGTGGTGATCTTTATATTGAAGATTTGGAGACATTATCTCTTAGGAGAGAGATTTGAACTATACACAGATCACAAGTCTTTAAGGTAATTATTCCGTCAAAAGGAGTCGACTATAAGTCAGCAGAGGTGGTTGGAGTTTTTAGCAGCTTATGATTTTGGTATAGAGTAGACTCCTGGAAAAGGAAATAAGGTAGTGGATTCCCTTAGCAGAAGCCATCAGAATGTGGTGTTAGTATGTTGGAAGAATGGAAAGATTTAGAAGCATTGACTACTTGTAGTGTGTAGTTAAGATCGACTGCTAATTTCAGTTAGAGTGCCACCATGTTGTCATGTTTCGAAGTTCGACCAGTGTTGATCGAAAGGATTGCTTCTAAGCAGAAAGAGGATCCAGTATTAGCTGAGAGGATTAAAAGGTTGAGGTTGGAACTGAGATTGATGATCTATAGGATATTCGTCTTGACTAGAGCGGATGGTTGAGAAAGAAGGGACGGTTATGTGTTTCGATTATTGAGGACTTAATGAAAAAAGTTTTGGGAGGATTTCATCAGTCCAAATTTACGATTCATCTTGGAGGGACCAAGATGTCTCAAGATATAAAAAGGAGCATCTATTGGGGTGATATGAAGAGGGATATTGGCTTGTGGGTTAGGCAGCGTGCAAATTATCAAAAAGTGAAAGTAGAACATCAAAAGTTGAGTGGATTGCTTTAACCTTTTGAGATTTAAGTTTGGAAATGTATTCAATATCCATGGATTTTATTGATGGGTTGCCAAGGTAAAATAGAGGAAATGAAAGTACATGGGTCACAGTGGATAGGTTGACCAAGAGTTTCCACTTTATTCTAGTTAAGTCAACCAGAACGACACCTGTTTTAGGTAAGTTGTTCATAATGAACATAGTTAGACTACATGGGATTCCTAGTAGTATAGTCAGTGATAGAGATGCTTTGTTTACTACTGAATTCTGTAAGATTCTACATGATGTATTAAGTACCAAGCATAAGATAAGTATTGCATACCATCCTCCGATGGATGGGCAGACAGAGAGAGCTAACAAGGTACTCGAGGATTTATTGAGAGATTATGTATTTGAATTTGGTGGATCTCGGGAGGATTACCTACATTTGGTTGAGCTTTTTTAATAATAGTTGTAAGAATAGTAGAGGAATGGCGCCTTTTGAAGCTTTCTATGGTAGGTGTAACGATCTCGAATTTTGAATCAAATTTAAATTAATAATTAATGTAAATTTTTGGAATAAATTTTGAATTAATTTAAATTTGACCTTAGAAATTGAATTTGAATATTGAATTTGTATTTAATAAATAAATGAATGTTAAGTACAAACAAGGAAATAAAAGATACAAATACACTCAAGTATAAAGTAAATACATTGGTAACAATTCTTACAATATATTAATTATGGATATCATTTTTGTTTCGAAGCAACAAGGCCAAAATAAATAAAACTATAAGTATGTAGAAACAAAACAAGAAACAAAAGAAAGAAAACAATTAATATAAAAAAAAATATAAAACAAGTATGAGCTCTTACAAAAGGAAACAACAAATGGGTAAGTATAAAAAAGACAGCAAATATCTTTGTACAAATAAAGTATAAGCATGAAGACATATGCACCTTGGCATTAAAGGCTAGCACAATGATGTTTCATTTGCAGCCACCAAATATCTTTGATATTATACATAGCAAGCTGTATCACTTGTAAACAAATGAAAGAAAAAATATACCAATGTTTATGTACAAAGCAATTAATGCTAGCACTATCATCAGCCACCGAAGTAACATGTAGTCAAAACAAGGATAGAAAAAGATATGGCCAAATCTTTACAAAATATTTCCGGTACATAATAAATTATATTAACCTGTAATCCTTTCTTTTATATATCCTGTACATTTCTTTTCTTATATATCAAGTCTTTTCATCCCAGTCTCATTTATTCGAAGCTGAGTAAAACCAGAGTAAACATCATCTTAATAACTTAAACAAAATCAATAACTCAATTTAAAAAGACAACTACAAACCAGAAAGTAAAGATGGAATTCCAGCTTGTAGCCAAAAGCCTGTTTCAACAAAAATAAGGCAGCTCTGTTCATTTGAAACCCAGTGATTAACATCCACCTTTTTAAACTTTAACAAACTTGACTTGGTTGCATTTACATCTGGAAAACAAGTATAGTTTTATATAATTGAATGCTCTGAGAGTAGACATAAGTTATAAATAGTTTTATTTTGATCTGTGTAAATTTACTTATGTGTTCATTTTCTGGAAACACAAGCGAGTAGCATATTTTTCATAAAACTTAAAGGTATAAATATGTTGGTTATATATATATATATATCTTTGAATAAGTTGTATATGTATATATATGGTTTCTCTGGACAAATTTAAAAGCTGGAAGTATTTATATAGGCTATTGTTGTACAGGTTCTCTGTGTTGTGGTTTTAAACTCAAAATTCTTATTGAAGAAAATAAACTATTTACCCTTGTTCCTTGTATTGTTTGGGCTTAAGTTTCAAACAAAAATCGTTTGTTATATCATAAATTAAAGATTAAAAATTTATTTAAGAAGAACACACAGGTTAATAGCTCTGGAAAGCAAGAATACTGAGCAAGCTTGAACTATGTTGAAATACAAATGTTTTAATTCACGATTTCAAGCATATAAAATGAATTCTCTTACTTAAACTTGATTTTTAAAACAAACATCATGATATTTAGGGCTAAGATAAAAGAGCAGTTGCGAGATGAGCGAGATACGGGTTTGGGGGAAAATCTGGTGATCGGCGTGTTAATTTTTGGCGAAATTTGGCATGGAGGTGCTAGTGTGATCGTAGATTGTAGGAAAAATGCTAAGTAGTTAATCATTGCTCGATGGTGGTGGTGGCGACCCATTTATGTTTTTAAACCTAGTTCGGTTGGTTCGGGGATTTTCGATCACTACTCTTTCTACGGTTGATCGAGTGCGACCGGATTTTGGGTGATGGAAGGTTGACGCGTTGGCATGGTGTGGCCAAAGGAGGAGGGTCTCAGGTGGTCACGGTGGCGGTGGCGAAGTCGTTTTGTTGACTGTGGTGAACTGCAGTTTTTCGAGCAAAGGATAATTTTTCGGTTCGATATTTTTTGGGTCGAATTTGGTTTGGTTTTCCGATCAATCGAGGAGTCGCGACTTTCCGATGGCGTTGGAGTTCACCTGATCTCAGTGGAACCACCATGCACGTGCACAGTGGCGCGTGAATGTGTCTGCAGTTTCGAACGTGGGTCGCGAGTCGAGCCCGAGTTCGAATGATTCTTTGGGTTTTCTGTCGAGTTCGAATGCAAATTTCCTGATGTTAATTATACTTAGTTTAAGTTTTTAAACTTACTAGAATAGATAAACCTAAACTACAGAGAAAAGAGAAAAAGAGGGAAGAAGAAGAAAGAATGTGACAGGGAGTGTTGATGGGTTTGGGTGGTTACAGGATTTTTGTTTACTCGAGTAATCCCTGTGTTTGACACGAAGCATTCGTGTATTGGACCCAAAGCAAAATAGTTTTGTCTTGGGTCATTTTTGTTTGCGTAACTCGCTTTCCAGATTTACCTGTCCTGTTTTTTTAATATTAAAATTGCATTTAAAATTTCAAACAAAGTTTAAACTAAGTTTTAAATCAAAAGTTTAGACATGAATCCAGGTTTAATTTGAGGTTTAGTTTGCAATAAAGTATTTTAAAAATTTTAAATTGTTTTAGTAATTTAAAAAAAAGTTTTAAGCAATTAAGTGAAATAGAAGATTTGTATTTAAAATAAATTTGAAATTTATTTTAAAACAAGTTAAATTAAAAACTTGAAAACTGAACCTGAATCAAAACTGAATCCCAAATTTTGAAACAAAATAGATTTTTATAAATCTAAATGTTCAAAATTGATTTGTTTCTAAAAGGAATGTGCGATAGGTTAATTTCATTAACTTCTAAATGTTTACGAATGGGATTTTGATGATACTAATTAAAGAATGATTAATTTAAGGATAATTAATCAAGGGATTTAAGTATAATTACTCGATGTAATTAAATTTTGATTTATTAAAATAAGTGATTTGGGATAAACACTTATTGTAGCCAGTTAAGGATAATTAATTGAATGATAGTTAATTAAAGATTAATTAATTAATGAGCTATAATTAGTTGAAGATTAATTAGTTATTGTAAGTAGCCAATTATTAAGGTTAATTAATCAAGTGATTAAGATAAAATTACATTTAATGTAATTAAAATGTTGATTTATTATAAAGATAATTAATTACTTAAAGATAATTATTTAATGAAATAAAGTAAGGTTAAATGATTTTGTAATTAACTTAAGGTTAATCTAATTAGTTCATTAATTAATAATAATTAATTATATTGTTTGATAAATTAATTTATATCAAATGATTTGTAATTAATAAATCAGGATTTGATAATTAAATTCATAAGTAATCAATTTACTTGGAAATAAATTGAATTGATTAGGATTACACGATTTATTAATCCTGCTTATGAATGATTGTATTGTATGAGATGCCTTGAATTGATTATCCTATCTGATCTGTGATGTTTTGTTCTTTGAATTGAGCTATGTATTTTATTCATTATTGATGATACATCTGCATACTTTATGTGAATGAACGATAAGCGTTATAGTTTATATCGCTTATCAACTATATTTCTGTGTTTTAATCTGTGATGATTGAATGATGATGCACTATTGTGTTAAACCCCTGGACCACACTTACACACACACAAATATGGATTTCACGAGGAAATCGGTTAAGTCGCAGATTTTTGAAATTGTTTTTAAAATTGAAAATTTGAATTGAAATGTTTTGGAAATAGATTGGGTTTAAAGTGAAAAGCTTTTGAAATGGAATTTCAAAGATGAAATTTATTTTTAACTTGATTGATTTTGGAATTTAAATATTTTGATTTAAATTTGAATTCAATATTTCAAATTGAATTTTATGATCTGGAAACTAGGGACTAAAGATGTTATACCAGTTTATATATGGGTTAAACTATTTTAAAGGTATTGATTTGGGAATTTGAATGTAAATTCAAAGGTTTTAACTCGTGTAAATAAAATCGGATCTTTCTAAAATGAAACTATTTGCTTTCAAATAATAAAAGCTTTCATACAAGAAGTGAACTTGCAAATTGTGTAAAAAGGGATTTCAAGTTAAAAATGAAAATGATTTTCTAAGTTATGGAAACTGTTTTGAAAACTATAAGTTAAATCTTTAATTTAAAGATTTTAAACGAGTTAATCCAATTGAAATGGAAATTGTTTTGAAATCCAGAAATGGATCTTTGTGAAAATGGGTGAACTTAGTGAAATAAATCTTTTGTTTAAAAGATTTGAAAATGGTAATTTGTTTAAATCATTTGAAAGAAAGTTTTGAATTATTAACTTGTGACTTAATTGAAATCCCATATCCATTTGTTTTAAATGTTGCGCTCACTATTCGGTTTAGCCGGGAGAGGACCTTTGTGTCGTATAACCCATTCCGAATATGTGATTCGACGTTATGGATAGCATTTGAAGACCGGTGTTGAAGACCGGGTATTTGTGAGAATGATAGGATAACCTATCGATTGTCTCTGCATCGAGTAGCTACGGTATAGAGATTCCCTAAGTGATGGGAAGTCCGATCGGGATTGTGGATACCCAGATTGCAAGGGCTTCTTTGGAAATGCCTTCGGTTCTGTTCGAACCCAGAACAGACTTGTATGGTTGTATGTCTGACACTACACTTTGAGATATAAAGCAGATTTCTTTCAAATACATATCTGTGGTGGCGGAAAATTTATTCACTTAGCTCAACACCCTTCTCTGAGACGTACAAGCTCAGAGGTTATGTAGTTGAAGGTTATCAGCGATATATTCCCAATTTGGTAGTGTGACATGCTGAGTGCTGCTGTGTGTTGATTATCGTTTGTTGATCATTTGTGATCAGAGCATGGCTTCTGTATGAAGCGTAGCTTTGTGGACGAGACTGCATCAGGACCTCACAGCCCGGAAATGTTCAAAATAGGAAAGATGCGGCAAGGTTATGAGGGTCGCTCCCTTTATGGTGTGTCACTTCCTTTTGGAAAAGGGTGGTATCATGGAATGGAGCCCAGATACTTACTCATGTGGACACCATACATTTATTACCGTGTGATATTGTTGGATTAGAGGTGCCTCGGATAAAGGACCCAAAGGACCGGGGGATGGCATGCTCGTTTAGTAGTTACCTAGTTACAGAGGTAACCCGACCTTGTGTTGGCAGAGAGCTGGTTAAGTTCTCGGGACGTCCCGCCAGAGGCAATCCCATGTGGCAGTAGGAAGTTCCTTAGCCTGACCATTTGTTGGAAATCCAATCAAAATAATACGAACCCTGTACGATTTTAGTTGTAGAACCTGCCATTTAAAATGGTAGCTATAGCGGGCATAATATAATGGTACCTATGCTGGCTAAGATTTATATTCTGCTTTCGAAATATTTTCCACTGTGCACTTATTATAATAATATCAGAAATTTTCTCGTATCAAGCATGTTTGACTATCATAAGAAGAAATCTCCTCCAATTCTGCGTTTGCATTGTGTGTGTGGCGAGAGGTCTTATGGTAGTTTCATTTTCGAAAAGCATTGCGAATTGACTTTAAAATTCTTTTGCTGTTTGTTTTAAAGATAAACTGTTTTTGTTACTCACACCAGTCCCATGACTGATCTGGAGTTTATTGTTCATTTCCTAAACTCTGGGTGCTCACTATTTTCCACACAGCAGTCTAGAGTAGGATTTTTCAGATAGTTAGGTTTGGTAGATTATCTGGAGCTAGTTCAGTCTTTGGATGCACAACAGTCTTGCTTGTCTTAGTGAATCGTGATGTTGGTTTGAGCTGCTGCTGGAGTTCTTTCTTGAAGACTCTATCTCGAGTTATTTGTTCCGCTGCTGGTGTTATCTATTTCCTTTCTGCTGCTATTTTATTCTATCTTATATATGATGTATATTGATATTTATTGTATCATCTGTTGTATCAGATATTGTATCAATGCTGTATATCAATGTATTATCCATTGTTTCTTCCGCTGTGTTTGTACTTAATTGTGTTATTAGCTCCGGCGACTCGGATTTGAACGCTCGAATCTGTGGCATTCGAGTACGATGTAAAGTATGGATGTCGATTTTCGAACGCGAAAAATTCGTATCCTCACATGTGGTATCTGAGCTATGGTTAAACTTTAACTCAGGAGTATAACGCATTAAGTAGCTCATTAGAGATAGGGTGAAGTAAACCCTAGAATGAGTAATCCCTAAGATATCCGTTCGAATGTCTCAGTAAATTCTCTTACTATCCATTGATAGTAAGTATGAGTGCAAGAAGAGGACGAGATAGGGGACAGGGGAGTACCACTACAAATGGTTAATATCCTGCAATAGAGGAAACAATTTTCTCTATCAATCTCCTTTGATTCGATTTTGAATTCTTTGATATCTTCGTGACAGTCCCAGAAGAAGTTTCGATGTGATGGTGGCCCTATGAATCGCTGTAGAAAATCCTTACTTCGTGTCTTTATCGGTTTCTTATCAGCTTTTCGTTTTAAACATAATGAATTAGAAATTGAAAATTCTGAATAAATTGGAAATTTAATTTGAGTTAAATTGATTAATATAATATGAAGGATAATTTGAATTGTATCAATAAAACGATTTCGTTTAAAACCAAATTTGAAATTCTATTGTAATTTCTTGGGTTGATCGAAGTCCGAAGAGGGACAAACTGGTATATACCTTGAGTATTCCGACCTAAGTTTGAAATCCATATCTTGTGTTTGAAAAATTGTAGAAGATTGAATCCACCTACCAATCTCTTTTGTTCAGCATCGCTTTTCAATTCTTTGACGGTTCCTGATAGATCCAGGAAGAAGATTTGATATATTTGCATGGGATATAAACTCCAAATAGGCCAGAATTGTTTGTTTGGATGAATTGGTTGCTTTGATTTCTATGGTTAATAGGTATACTTCAGTTCTAAACTAAAAGTTTTGAAATTGTATCCATATATCTGTCTATTTTTGGGTCCATATATATTCTACGAATGGTTAGTTATCCACCGAACTAACCAGTGCCATGCATATTTCGAAGATTTGATGACCCGAGTATCTTGTGAAGTATTAAATAGATTCATTCTTGTATCTATTGTTGATATTCTGATTTGGTGTGCCAAATACAGAATAGATATTCAGTTTGACTAAATGAAACATTCCTCATCTATCTTTCATTTATCTCTGTGCTGTTTTCATGCCTGGCAAATTTCGGGGACGAAATTTCTTTGAGGAGGGGAACTTGTAACGATCTCGAATTTTGAATCAAATTTATATTAATAATTAATGTAAATTTTTGGAATAAATTTTGAATTAATTTAAATTTGACCTTAGAAATTGAATTTGAATATTGAATTTTTATTTAATAAATAAATGAATGTTAAGTACAAACAAGAAAATAAAAGAAACAAATACACTCAAGTATAAAGTAAATACATTGGAAACAATTCTTACAATATATTAATTATGGATATTCATTTTTATTTCAAAGTAACAAGGCCAAAATAAATAAAACTATAAGTATGTAGAAACAAAACAAGAAACAAAAGAAAGAAAACAATTAATAAAAAATAATATAAGATAAGTATGAGCTCTTACAAAAGGAAACAACAAATCGGTAAGTATAAACAAGACAGAAATATCTTTGTACAAATAAAGTATAAGCATGAAGACATATGCACCTTGGCATTAAATGCTAGCACAAAGATGTTTCATTTTGCAGCCACCAAATATCTTTGATATTATACATAGCAAGTTGTATCACCTGTAAACAAATGAAAGAAAAAATATACCAATGTTTATGTACAAAGCAATTAATGCTAGCACTATCATCAGCCACCAAAGTAACATGTAGTCAAAACAAGGATAGAAAAAGCTCTGGCCAAATATTTACATAATATTTCCAGTACATAATAAATTATATTAACCTGTAATCCTTTCTTTTATATGTCCCTGTACATTTCTTTTCTTATATATCAAGTCTTTTCATCCCAGTCTCATTTATCCGAAGCTGAGTAAAACCAGAGTAAACATCATCTTAATAACTTAAACAAAATCAATAACTCAATTTAAAACAGACAACTACAAACTAGAAAGTAAAGATGGAATTCCAGCTTGTAGTCAAAAGCCTATTTCAACAAAAATAACGCAGCTCTGTTCATTTGAAACCCAGGTGAGTAACATCCACCTTTTAAAACTTTAACAAACTTGACTTGGTTGCATTTACATCTGGAAAACAAGTATAGTTTTATATATTTGAATGCTATGAGAGTATACATAAGTTGTAAACAGTTTTATTTTGATCTGTGTAAATTTACTTATGTGTTCATTTTCTGGAAACACAAGCGAGTAGCATATTTTTCAAAAAACTTAAAGGTATAAATATGTTGGTTATATATATCTTTGAATAAGTTGTGTGTGTGTGTGTGTGTGTGTGTGTGTGTGTGTATGGTTTCTCTGGGCAAATTCAAAAGCTGGAAATATTTATACAGGCTATTATTGTACAGGTTCTCTGTGTTGCGGTTTTAAACTCAAAATTCTTATTGAAGAAAGTAAATTATTTACCCTCATTCTATGTATTGTTTGGGCTTAAGTTTCAAACAAAAATCGTTTGTTATATCATAAATTAAAAATTAAAAATTTATTTAAGAAGAACATACAGGTTAATAGCTCTGGAAAGAAAGAATACTGAGCAAGCTTGAAATATGTTGAAATACAATTGTTTTAATTCATGATTTCAAGCATATAAACTAAATTCTCTTACTTAAACTTGATTTTTAAAACAAACGTCATGATTTTTAGGGCTAAGATAGAAGAGCAGTTCGAGATGAGTGAGATATGGGTTTGGGGGAAAATCTGGTGATCGGCGTGTTAATTTTTTGCGAAATTTGGAATGGAGGTGCAAGTGTGATCGTAGATTGTAGGAAAAATTCTAAGTAGTTGATCATTGCTCGGTGGTGGCGGTGGCGACCCATTTAAGTTTTTTATCCTACTTCGGTTGGGTCGGGGATTTTCGATCACCACGCTTTCTACGGTTGATCGGGTGCGACCGGATTTTGGGTGATGGAAGGTTGACGCGTTGGCATGGTGTGGCCAAAGAGGAGGGTCTTAGGTGGTCTCAGTGGCTATGGCGAAGTCGTTTTGTCGACTGTGGTGAACTGCAGTTTTTCGAGCAAAGGACAAATTTTCGATTCGATATTTTTAGGGTCGAATTGGGTTTGGTTTTCGGATCTATGGAGGAGTCGTGACTTGCCGATGGCATTGGAGTTCACCTTAGCTCAGTGGAACCACCGTGCACGTGCACGGTGGCACGTGAATGTGTCCGAAGTTTCGAACGTGGGTCGCGAGTCGTGCTCGAGTTCGAATGATTCTTCGGGTTTTCTGTCGAGTTCGAATGCAAATTTCCTGATGCTAATTATACTTAGTTTAAGTTTTTAAACTTACTAGAATAGATAAACCTAAACTACATAGAAAAGAGAAAAAGGGGGAAGAAGAAAAAAGAATGTGACAGGGAGTGTTGATGGGTTTGGGTGGTTACTGGATTTTTGTTTACTCGAGTAATCCCTGCGTTTGACTCGAAGCATTCGAGTATTGGACCCAAAGCAAAATGGTTTTGTCTCGGTTCATTTTGGGTTTGCGTAACCCGCTTTCCAGATTTACCTGTCCTTTTTTTTTGTTTTATATTAAAACTGCATTTAAAATTTCAAACAAAGCTTAAACAAAGTTTTAAATTAAAAGTTTAGACATGAATCCAGGTTTAATTTGAGGTTTAGTTTGGAATAAAGATTTTAAAAAAATTCAAATTGTTTTAGTAATTTAAAAAAAAGGTTTAAGCAATTAAGTGAAATAGAAGATTTGTATTTAAAATAAATTTGAAATTTGATTTAAAACAAGTTAAATTAAAAACATGAAAACTGAACCTGAATCAAAACTGAATCCCAAATTTTGAAACAAAATAGATTTTTATAAATTTAAATGTTCAAAATTGATTTGTTTTTAAAAGGAATATGCGATAGGTTAATTTCATTAACTTCTAAATGTTTACGAATGGGATTTTGATGATACTAATTAAAGAATGATTAATTTAAGGATAATTAATCAAGGGATTTAAGTATAATTACTCGATGTAATTAAATTTTGATTTGTTAGAATAAGTGATTTGGGATAAACACTTATTGTAGCCACTTACGGATAATAAATTGATGATAGTTAATTAAAGATTAATTAATTAATGAGTTATAATTAATTGAATATTAATTAGTTATTGTAAGTAGTTAATTATTAAGGTTAATTAATCAAGTGATTAAGATAAAATTACATTTAATGTAATTAAAATGTTGATTTATTGTAAAGATAATTAATTACTTAAAGTTAATTATTTAATGAAATTAATTAAGGTTAAATGATTTTGTAATTAACTTAAGGTTAATCTAATTAATTTATTAATTAAGAATAATTAATCAAACTATTTGATAAATTAATTTATATCAAATGATTTGTAATTAATAAATCAGGATTGGATAATTAAATTCATAAGTAATCAATTTACTTGGAAATAAATTGAATTGATTAGGATTAAACGACTTATTAATCCTGCTTATGAATGATTGTATTGTATGAGATGCATTGAATTGATTGTCCTATCTGATCTGTGTTGTTTTGTTCTGTGAATTGAGCTATGTATTTTATTCATTATTGATGATACATCTGCATACTATCTGTGAATCTGTGAATGGACAATAAGCGTTATAGTTTATATTGCTTATCAACTATATTTCTGTGTTTTAATATGTGATGATTGAATGATGATGCACTATTGTGTTAAACCCCTGGACCACACTTATACACACACAAATATGGATTTCACGAGGAAATCGGTTAAGTCACAGATTTTTGAAATAGTTTTAAAAATTGAATATTTGAATTGAAATGTTTTGGAAATAGATTGGGTTTAAAGTGAAAAGCTTTTGAAATGGAATTTCAAAGATGAAATTAATTTTTAACTTGATTGAGCTTTGGAATTTAAATATTTTGATTTAAATTTGAATTCAATATTTGATATTGAATTCTATGATCTGGAAACTAGGGACTAAAGTTGTTATACCAGTTTTTGAAGGTATTGATTTGGGAATTTGAATTTAAATTCAAAGGTTTTAACCCGTGTAAATAAAATTGGATCTTTCTGAAATGAAACTATTTGTTTTCAAATAATAAAAGCTTTCATATAAGAAGTGAACTTCCAAATTGTGTAAAAGGGATTTCAAGTTAAAAATGAAAATGATTTTCCAAGTTATGGAAACTGTTTTTAAAACTATATGTTAAATCTTTAATTTAAAGATTTTAAACGAGTTAATCCAATTGAAATGGAAATTGTTTTGAAATCCGGAAATGGATCTTTGTGAAAATGGGTGAACTTAGTGAAATAAATCTTTTGTTTAAAAGATTTGAAAATGGTAATTTGTTTAAACCATTTGAAAGAAAGTTTTAAATTATTAAGTTGCGACTTAATTGAAATCCCGTATCCATATGTTCTAAATGTTGCACTCACTATCCGGTTTAGCCGGGAGAGGACCTTTGTGTCGTATAACCCATTCCGAATATGTGATTCGACGTTATAGATAGCATTTGAAGACCAGTGTTGAAGATCGGGTATTTGTGAGATCGATAGGATAACCTATCGATTGTCTCTACACCGAGTAGCTATGGTATAGAGATTCCCTAAGTGATGGGAAGTCCGATCGGGATTGTGAATATTTGGATTGCAAGGGCTTCTTTGGAAGTGCCTTCGGTTCTGTTCGAACCCGGAACAGACTTGTATGATTGTATGTCTGACACTACACTTTGAGATATAAAGCAGATTTCTTTCAAATACATATCTGTGGTGGCGGAGAATTTATTCTCTTAGCTCAACACCCTTCTCTGAGACGTACGAGCTCAGAGGTTATGTAGTTGAAGGTTATCAGCGATATATTCCCAATTTGGTAGTGTGACATGCTGAGTGCTGCTGTGTGTTGATGATCGTTTGTTGATCATTTGTGATCAGAGCATGGCTTCTGTATGAAGCGTAGCTTTGTGGACAAGACTGCATCAGGACCTCACAGCCCGAAAAAGGTCAAAACAGGAAAGATGCGGCAAGGTTATGAGGGTCGCTCCATTTAGAGTGTGTCATTTCCTTCTGGAAAGGATGGTATCATGGTATGGAGCCCAGATACTTACTCATGTGGACACCATACATTTATTACTGTGTGATGTTGTTGGATTAGAGGTACCTCGGATAAAGGTCCCAAAGGACCGGGGGATGGCATGCTCGTGTAGTAGTTACCTAGTTACAGAGGTAACCCGGCCTTGTGTTGGCAGAGAGCTGGTTAAGTTCTCGGGACGTCCCGCCAGAGGCGATCCTATGTGGCAGTAGGAAGTTCCTTAGCCAGACCATTTGTTGGAAATCCAATCAAAACAATACGAGCCCCATATGATTTTAGTTGTAGAACCTGCCATTTAAAATGGTAGCTATAGCAGGCATAATATAATGGTACCTATGCTGGCTAAGATTTATATTCTACTTTCGAAATATTTTCCACCGTGCACTTATTATAATAATATCAGAAATTTTGTCTTATCAAGCATGTTTGACTATCATAAGAAGAAATCTCCTCCAATTCTGCATTTGCATTGTGTGTGTGGCAGGAGGTCATATGGTAGTTTCGTTTTCGAAAAGCATAGCGAATGGACTTTAAAATTCTTTTGCTTTTTGTTTTAAAGATAAACTATTTTTGTTACTCACACCAGCCCCATGACTGATCCGGAGTTTATTGTTCCTTTCCTAAACTCTGTGTGCTCACTATTTTCCATACGAGCAGTCTAGAGTTGGGTTTTTCAGATAATTAGGTTTGGTAGATTATCTGGAGCTAGTTCAGTCTTTGAATGCACAACAGTCTTGCTTGTCTTAGTGAATCGTGATGTTGGTTCGAGCTGCTGCTGGAGTTCTTTCTTGAAGACTCTATCTTGAGTTATTTGTTCCGCTGATGGTGTTATCTATTTCCTTTCCGCTGTTGTTTTATTGTATCTTATCTCTGATGTATATTGATATTTATTGTATCATCTGTTGTATCAGATATTGTATCAATGCTGTATATCAATGTATTATTCATTGTTTCTTCTGCTGTGTTTGTACTTAATGGTGTTATAAGCTCCAGCGACTAAGATTTGAACGCTCGAATCTGTGGCATTCAAGTACGATGTAAAGTATGGATGTCGATTTTCGAATACGAAAAATTCATATCGTCACAGTAGGCCATGTAAATCACCAGCATGTTGGTTGGAGACTGGAGATAGATTAGTCTTAGATCCACATCTGGTTAGAGAGGCAATAGACAAGATTGAGTTAATCCAGGAAAATATAAAGGACGCTCAGTCCAAACAGAAGAGTTACACAGATAAGATGCGTAAAGACCTAGAATTCTAAGATGGAGATAAGGGTTTCATTAAAATACCACTAATAAAGGGCATGGTATGATTTAAGAAAGTCAGGGAAACTAGCACTGTGATATGTTGTTCCATTTCAAGTTAAGTGGAGGATCAAAAAGCTTACATATAGAGTAGAGTTACTGAACAGTATGGAAGGTGTCCATAATGTATTTCATGTGTCTCATCTTTGCAAGCATGTTTATGATTTAGAGACTACTATTCCACCAACAGGGTTAGAAGTTTTGATAGTAGAGCCTAGTTGGACTTTAGTTAGGCAACCAGTTCAAGTTGTAGTGAGAGATAAGTAAAGCTTAAGGAACAAGATAGTCAAGTTGGTTAAAGTTCAATAAAGCGACAATGAGAAAGACAGTACTTAGGAGATAGAAGACAAGATTAGAGATACTTATCATGTTCTGTTTTGAGGTTATTTCCATATTAGTTTAAATAGATAGTTGCTAGTCAGGTAAGCTAGTATGGTAGTTCGGTGTGGTTACATATGATTGCTATGTTTAGTATTTAGTCCTTAAAGAATTTCGAGGATGAAATTCTTTAAGATGGGGAGCCTGTAACACCCTTAATTTTTAATAACATTATTCAGGATATTTAAATAGATAAATTAAATAGAATAATGTTAATATTAGAGTGATAAGGGGATTGAGATTTGAAAATAAATTAGACGTCGAGCTCAATGATATAAATGGGCTTATAAATGGTTTTAAATTGTTAATTGACAAGGAAACAAATTAACGCAAGGGCTTATTAGGAAATTGCCACAACATTCCCTTATATTTGTTTCATTCCCATTTACGTTTATTTTACAAAAGACAAACGTACGTAAATCAAAAGAGGAGTCGGCCATCACTTAGGGGAAAAGAAGAGAAAAATCAATCTAAAGCTAAGGAATTAAAGCAAGGAAGATTAGTCTAAATCAAATCTCAAAGTCCTTATTATAATCAAGGTGAATAATTATAAACTATCTCTATTTTCTTTATGATCATTTGATTTTTGGGTTTAAGATTAAATCCAGTAAGCTTGGATTTTTGACATATTTGATTCAAACAAGATTGTTTGATAAATGTTTATACAATGATAAAATCATTAAATTGAATTTCGAATGCCATGAGGAATTTGTATGTCATGTAAAATATGATTTTGGAGACAGGTTTCAATTTTTATAATTTTACAAGCTATGGAAAATTTATTATGAATTGTCAATGGAAAATACGAATAATTGGGTTAAGAAATTAATTTTGGTTATTTCATGGAAAATTTGAGTTGTAAATTTTATATGTTAGATAACATACAGATAGTGAATTTCTGTAGTTTCTGGAGATTTTTCCTAGGTAATTTACTATGGAGGTAAAATTGTTCTAGATGAAGGACTTAATTGTTTTAATTGTTTTGCTTAATGGAAGGGCTTATTTGTTAAACTAATCTTTGTTTAAATCTGGAATTATGCGAAAGTTATTTCGGTAGCGAATTTGAAAAGGTTATAGTAACCAATTAAGTGTTTATAAATAGGCATGTTACTTATAAAGTAATTACTTTAAATGGCGTTAAATCATACGTTATTTAGAACATATATTTCGCCTCTTTTTAGAAGCAACCTTTTGACCTTATGCTTTCGCCTTAACCAAGACGAAACCAACTAAGTCGAAACAGCTAATGCCGAAACCAATACATAAGATTTCAATATGATTGGTACGTAGTGGATTGGAGAAGGGAATAAGGCATGGTGTAGAAACCCTTGCTTTCGATGAGGTAAAACCCTTTGTTTTACTTTCTAAAGAAATGTGCTTGCCTGTTTTTACAAAACGTTTTCGAAGGAGTCGAAATATATGCTTTCGAAAGGGACTTTTTAAATTTCTTTTGAAAGGGGTTGCTATTTCGTGTTTAAATTGTAGCTTTCGAACGAGTTATTTAGTTATAAGATCAATGCTTTCGAAAAGGGTCGTTTCGACCAAGTCGAAACTGCAGTCCCTATACCTTTCGAGTGGATTGAAGTCATCAACCAATTCGAAAGGTAGCTTTTGTTTTAAACCTGTACTAAGCCAATTTCTAAAGGCTTCGAAAGGATTCAAAGTTTTCAAAGGCAATGGCTTCGTAAGGGGTTTTGAATCGATCCTTCAAATATTATACATAAATGTTTTGAGCTTACGAAATGATGGCCTCGAAGCCATCAATTTTCACCAAAAATTTTTATATGACGATAAAAGGTTTCGAAAGGGGTACATTCTTATATATTCACTTTGACCTAAAAAATATTTTTAAAGATAAACCCAATGCTTTCAAAAGGGGTACTTTCAAGTAGTTTCGAAGCTATGCTTCTATGTGTTGATAAGTGACACTTTTAATACTTTCAAAAGGTATAGTTTGATGGCTTCGAAAGAGATGTTTTAAAGTGTTTTGAAAGGCATATGCTTAGTGTTTTGAAAAGAAGATTTGAATGCTTTCGAAGGAGGTTATCCAGTGGTTTCGATAGTAAAAGCTAAAGGTTTCGAAGGCCTTAGTTTTCCAAACAATGAATCCAATCTCATTTTTATGGAAAAACCATGGCATAAATAAAGGATTTTTGAAATGGTTTTAACTATGAAGTTTTTAAAGAAGATTTCCTTGATAATAGAATAAGTTAAAGGGATTAACATTGTTTGATATGTAAATGATCCCAAGAATATTAAACAATGTCTGTTGGTATTATTATGTTATTATGTTTTCTTCTTCTAGTGTACATATTCACTTATAGATAGACCCATAACTGTGTTTTGGGAAAAAAGGAAAAATAACCGGCTAGGTTGACCAAGTAGTGAAATACCAATTGAGTTAACTTTTGAACGAGTAGAATTGCATCCAGAAGGTCAGGAAACTAGAGTATAAGATGCCTAAATACGAAGTAAAGAAGTTGCCAGATACAGGTTCAAAGTAAACCCATGAAAACTATGCCTAGAAAAAATTATTGGCAAGGGCCAATAGATTCATAATATACCCACGAAAACTATGATTAGAAAACGTATTGGCAGCGATCAATAAGTTTATAGTGAACCCATGAAAACTATATCCGGATTAAGTTATTTACAGAAGTCAATAAGTTCCTAGTCAACCTATGAAAACTAGGATAAGAGGGAAATTATTGGAGACACCCATAGGTTTAGTGAAAACGATGAATAAGGAAGTTATTGGCATAGGCCAATATGTTCTTAGTGAGCCCATGAAAACAATGAAACCAGATAGGGAGTCCATAAATATTAAACAGGTTATTAGTAAGCCCATGAAAACTAGTTGGTTAATAGTGACCCTAGAAACTATAACCGAGACAGATAATCAAAATGAATGGGGTTGTGTAATCTAGAATTGATTTACTAGTTTGCGTATCGTCATAATATTTTAAATTGTTATGTTTTAACCATTATGGATGCAGGAGCACAATATATGGATTTTATATAGTTTTGGATAAGATACTAGTGAGGGGAAACTTTTTCCACTACGCCGTGTGGTTCCACTAGATATCTAAATGGAGATGGTAGATTGTTATTCATACCGGGCTTTATATCTTACTCAAAGTTTATATTTTCCCCTTAAACACTTGGTGCTCAATTAACTTTGAGTAGTTTGAGAGTTGAGGTTTTTTGGCATCCCTTTAGAAGAATAAGCTTCTGGAGACGTGCAAAAGGCATAACTATTTAGAGTTCCTTTCTATTTTAGATTCCGTTGTGTTTTGTTGTTAAGGAGAAGATGTTTAATTGCCTAGTTATATACTCTGATCATCCAAGGGGGCATCTTCGTATGTCGCTCTTGGCTCATGTCGTAATAATTATATTTTCTCTAAATATGGTTCTCAAATATAAGATTATGCAATGAATTTGAAATAATTTTAAATGGGACGTGAAAGTTGTTTTATGATTTTTAATTTTTTTCATATCCATGTTGTTATATCAAAGTACCTAATATTACCATATTTGATAGCCGAAGATTAATAATTATAGATGATTGCAGCATCCACTACCATTAGATTTGGGCCTCCAAGTGGGGGATGTTACAGTTTTTTCCACTCAAACCTTGCAGATGTCATTTTATACCTATTCTATGCTTGGTCAAGAGATTTTCAAGGGTTTCGAATAGTCGGTTATAAGAGTTGAAGAGTTAGCAGTTAGAACAGCAGAATAAACTAAGATTATTAAGACATGAAGGAACTAAGATTACCAGGTTTGAAGAATAAATTAAGAGATTTCCAAGACATGAAGGAACTATCACCAATATCTACCAATCACCTATGGAACTACATGGGGCACCAAAAAATACAGTAGGAAGGGGAACATAAAAGAGCTCGAGGCAATTGGAATTAACTACATATGTCGGCACCAACATGAGTGGTTTGTACCGACATGTCATGTCAACTCAGTAGCACATGTGACTTTGCATGCACCTTCGGGCCATCATCTAAAGTTTGCACGACTCTCCTTCTAGCCTAATACGACTACTACCCCGGTAAATACAAATCATAGGGCAACAAAAATCAGATCGAGTTTCTACCATCACTACGCGGATGCTTTATCTCTTCTTCATCTCCTTGCTTTACACAATAGTCACCAAGGCAACCATTTTAGGCATTTTTTGACATAGAATCAGTCTAATCCCTGTGCTTGTGACTTATTCTCTCTCAAACCCTTTGTAGTCTCATTCAAATCTATTAGCAGCAAAACTATAAAGTGGACGTAGGCCAAAGATTGCCAAACTACTATAAAATCTTGTGTCACTCTTTCTTATTGCTATTTATTGCCCTTTACTGTTACCATTACCAGCTAGATTTAGGTCTCACGATTTTTCTACAATTATTCATGAGTATTGATCCATTTTTGGCATTAACATTGCATAATTTTATCAAGTGCTCTCAAGGATACATAACTCTCTTTACGGTACCGCGAAATGATGGGTTTACAGTGTCCAATGTACTTCATAATTAGTTGAGCACCCTCATGGTAATGATGATGGTTTGAAGCATAGTTAAAATCATGTTAGGATATATATGAGATATACTTGTAAAGTGTTACTTACCATTTATGGGGACTACAATTGTTAAGCACCTTCAAGGCTGTAGTAACGTGATAAATGGGTTCTAACACCCATAAAAGGGACTTATGAAATTCCGTTACCTCTTTTAGGATTTTCGAGATATGCAAACTTCAATCGAATCCTTATTATATAAATATAATAAAGCATTTTAATAAGTATAAGAACATACACAATGATAAATGTAACGACTCGTAAATTAATTGCTTTGTATCTGAATATTAAAATAATTTTCAAATATTTAAATAATGGATTTTAATAACCAAATAAACATATTTTAAATATCCATTAATAATATTAAAATCATTTTAAATTTTGTTTACTTAAATAAATAGTTCAAATAAAAATAGAAAATGTGAACGAAAAACATTTCTCGAAATTTCGGCTTTCTGGCTTCGGAAAGACATCGAGAACGTTGTGCACATTTTTGTACCACTCATATACACATGCAAACTTGCATATATGTCATGCGACAACCTAATTATATTGTTAAAGTTAAAAATTCATGCTTAGTTTAAAATAAAACATGATTTGACATTTTATGTATATATACGTATTTTATAACCATAGGAAATTAATTAAAAACTCTAACCATGACCTAAGCAAGTACCTAAGGCATGGCAAGGGAGAGGGGAGAGAGGTGTGTGCTGTGTTTACTTGGTGGGGTTGAGGGGTATGGCATGCATGCAAGTATGCAACATCAAAACATTTCAATTATTTATTGTTTAAGTTATTATGATCACCTCTCCAATTCCTTTGCATATAAATACTCCTTATCTCTACACATTTGCCATTTTACATATTCATCCGCATCTTCATTTCTTATCTCTTCATATACATGAACACCCATGGCTTCCATGTCCATGTTTAAAGTTGGCAAAAATAGTCTTCTTCACTATAAAACTCCACATATTCATCTATAATTGCTCTTCTACCAAAACAAAGGCCATCTCCACCTCATAACTCCAAAGCCGAGCCTAATTTGGCCTTTGGCCAAGCCATGTTGACCATACAAGCCAACATAAGTGCATAAATTAAAATTAAGGAAGTTTGCTCAGCGTTTATACAAGTTCGATGGAAGTTAGACTTTGTTTTAGTGCATTTTAGTGAGTAAAGCTTCAACCTTTGATCCATAAAGTGTAAAATATGTTCATGCTCATATTTGTAGCAATTAAATGCTTATCATATAGTTGTGATAATGGTTTGATCGATGGATTGGTTAGTCACTTCAAAGTTGGTCACTTTAGAAAATTAGTAAGCGAATCTCAAGTTATATGAAAATCTAGTGGTCAAATCAATCTCGTTGAAAATAATGCTTCATATATGTTGTGTTATTGTAAATCATCATTTATGTATGCTTATTCCCTTATGATGTTTTTTTGTATTGCAAATGACATAAGCTTGAATTTCGAACTGCCCATATAACGATAGTTACTATATCGGCACTTTCGCAAAATCACCTTTTATCAAAACCATTTGGTTTCATTATCGTGCTTGGAATTATTTTACAAGTTAAGCAAGTTTTTTATTAATGATGTTTTCAAAAATAATTAATAATAAAATGCTTATTTAATTTAATTAATTAATTATTTAATTAGTGATGATTAAAGTTAACTAATTAACTTATTAATGATGAGTTCTAAATTTGACTAATTACATAGTTAATGATGTTTTAAATTTAACTAATAATTTTATTTAATGATGTTTAAGGCTAATTAATTTTTTGATAATGATGGATTAAGATTTATTAATATAGCAATTGATGACATTTTTAAAATTAATTAATCCTTTTTAATTAATAACTTTCAAAGGTTAATAAATTTGTTTAACCTTAATTAGTCATTTCTTAAATAAAGTTTTAAATTAATCAATCACTTTTAAATAATGGTATCTAATTGTTAGTTAATTAATTAATTTAATTATATTATTAATTAATCGAATTAATGAAGTTTTAAAGGTGGTTTACCCTTTTTAATTAAAGGCTATTGAAGTAACTTAATCAACTTAGTTAACGAAGTTTTAAAGTTGAATAATCAGTGTAATAAGAATATTTTAAGTTGTCAAATCCTTTTTATAATGATGTTTCAGAGTTAGTAAACTCTTTAGCAAAGTGTTCTAAAGCTAATATTTGTAATGTGAGGCCAAGTACAAATTTAGGTTTTATAAAGGAAAAAAATTAATTCGATCATGGAAATGAATTAATTTTCGTAAAGCGAATCACTTATATGGAAACGAACCATTTGTATAATTAGCACTAAATGCCGAAGAAGTAGACTTGTCGCTATTTCGAAAGATAAGAATAATCACGAGACATTACGTTGAGGTAACAATACCTTGAGTTGTTTGGTATTATTGTTAACCAAGAAATTGTACAAGTTTGAATTCGATAAGTGGTGGTAAGTATACTAGACTTAACTTCCATATACGATCGTTTTACGTCCTCAATAGTTGGTTTCTCAACTATCGATTATTTCAGCTACTACATTATCGTCATCCTAAAATGATTTATTTCTCCATTGGGCATTGATATCCTTTATCAAAAATGACTAAAACCGAAGCGCGTGAGATGGCCAAGCTATTAGATGTTAAATATTTGGATTCTCAAAACGGTTTGGCAGGATCTGACATGGAGGGTTTTAAGAAATTTCACAAAGTAAATGAGCTTCTCAGAAGTATATTACTAGAGGTATAATTCAAGAGGGTTCACCTTCCTAGTCATTTGTTGCAAATTTTCCTTTTCTGATTAGATTCAAGCCTTCAAATTTGATTTGCATCGGGAAGAGTCCACCACTCTTCGTGATGTTTAATTATTTATCCATTATTTACGTTTGGATGTTGATTTGTGTGGGAGTGAAACCATTTCGTGCTCAGCGGAGTGGTGTCACAATTTATGTTTACTTTCACACCCATTGTTTTAAAATTTTACTCATACCAGGCATATCGTCTGACCTGAGTTGTTTGTATTCTAACTCTCGAGTACCAATTTTATTCAAGTAGTTCGAGAGTAGCAGGTCTTTACTGGGCTCTTTTAAAGACGGTGTCCGAGCAGGAGGTTTTTTCTACTTAGCAATCTATTCCGCTGTTTATCTAGTTTGTGTAAGTGTATTTTGTTTCGGCATTTGTAAAGGCAGGATGTTATAACCTGTGACGACCCGGAAATTTTTAACATTTGAAATGGAATATTTAATTGATTTTAAATATTTGGAGGTTAGTTTAACTTGAATTTCAAGTATAACTATGGATTTAGCAATTAAATTTTTAGATTTAATTTTTGAAATTTGGGTAAAATATTAAATCTTCAATTTTATGCCGATTTAAAATAATTTGAAGGCTCGGAAAATTTATATTGATAATACTGGAGGTAATAAAACATTCAAAAGTGAATTTAAAAGCAGTTTGTTCAATTTTGAAATTATATCGCTTAAATCGATATTTAGAAAATAGCCTTCCGAGGCACTGTCTCGGAATTCGACGAAACCAGTTCTATTGGATCCGTAATATTATTTAATTATCGGATTTCAATTTTCATACTATTTAGAGTGATCATTTGGCCATACGATAAGCAAGCGCGTTAAAAATTTAAATCGAAATTTAATTTAATAGTTGGGTTCAAAAAAAGCTATCTTCTCCATATGATCCAATTAGGGCTCGAAACCTTTTCCATGGTGTTCGTAATAGGGGTTTAACATTATAAACGCCTAGTGGCACACCTTGATAGGATGTCAAGATTTTAAGCTACAAATTCAAGTCGATTTAAAATTTAAATTTAATATAATTTATGCTTTGCCAGACCACTCAAATTTCATGTCAATGTTTTTCGCCTTCGCCTCACAATACTGTAGCCTTTTTTCTCCCATATGCTACCAAGTGTCCTTATATTGTACCGCTATGCTATCTTCCTTTGAAAGCTAACCAATCTTTATAAAAGTCGAACATCTTCACTCCTCAAGCTCAAAGCATAACGAAAATTAGAACAGAAAAAAAGGCCGTCCTTTTTTCCACTTTAGATTTAACGAACACGAGATCTGGGCGTGAATTGGTGGCGGTCGAGCGAGGTTTTGGGCACAACTTCTACTCGCGATGATCAACGGGGATGTACTCGATAGCGAGCAAGGGATCGATCTAGGGTAAGGCATCAAGTGGGCGTAGGTAGCGAGATCGAAGGTCACGGAGGTTCTGGCCAAGGGTCAGGGTAGATTGTTCATTCACGGTTGCTCGATGCACTCATTTGGGGATGCTCGAACTTGGAGAGGATAGCGATCAGATCAGGAAAAGGCCGCGTACTCATCACAAATCGAGTTCGAGACGAAATTGGGCACTAGGGTTTCGCTGGAATTCAATTCGAGTAGGGTTGTCGTGAGTTGAGGTTAAGGCGACTTCGACTGCGGATTCGAACGATGTGCGACGTTCTGCAAGGTATCTTATTTTATTTTATTTTACTTTGTAAATTTTATATACGTACATAATAACAAAAAAATATAAATGCAGATAGGATTTTGATTCACATCCAAGTACAAACAATGCTATTTTGAATTTATATATATATGTGTTGATTAAAAAGGATATTACTTATAAACAGTTTGACAATGAAAAATAGGCAAATATACATATACATATTCTAAACCCACTAATTTATTTTTAAAATGATGAGCTATAGTGATTAACTCGTTTAATTTACCCATTTAATCATTTTAATCACTAAAAATATTTTATGAAAGAAAATTTGTTTAAAAAAAAAATCATTAGTTCAAAACCAATTTTTTAGTTAAATAAAATCATTAGTTTAAATTAAAATTAATTAATTTGTAATTAATTGTTTGATCCATAAAAATATTAATAAATCGTCTAAATGTTTATACAAGATCTAATACAATGAAGAAAATAATCTGGAATGAAAATGGATTGCACGCAAAGGCAAAGGTGAGATCTTCTCACTCAAATATTAATAATTGAAAATTTCGGTTATTGATTGATTATTGAATTGTGATAGTTAAATTTAAATTGTTGATTGTGTGCTTGGATGATAATTTATTATCAATTGTATTGAAATAGACCCTATACGCCGCATAATAGCGGATGATATTTTATAAATCCCATATACCGCGATATTCCACCTTGAAGTGGAATGGGTATTTAATTGTTGTGCTAACGTCTGTGGATGCAGGGAAAATAGGTTGGAGGGATCCAACTGGATTCCTCAAATATTTGAATTTGTTTCAATATTGTATGTTGATTATTTACAATCTGTGTGTGATTATATTATGATTGAAATCATTGAAGGTTAAGATTTAGCCGAATAAAATTTTTGGTATCATAGGATACCAGATATAAATAAAAATTGGATTTTTAAATTTAATTAGAAAATCTATAGTGAAATCCTATTGAACAAAATTCCAAAAATATGGGGAAAAAGTTTAATAAATGGATTTCAAGTAATATTATTCAAAAGATGAAGAATTTATTTTAAAAATATGATTTGTAAATAATTTGGAAAGGATAAAGGAATTTATTTCAAAAAAATAAATTCGGAAAATTGATTTGGTGTTAAAAGAATAAATCTTTGGGGAAACAATATGAAAATTTATAATCAAATTGGAAATTGATTTGGTGTTTGTATACGATTCTTGAAATCGATTAAAGGATCATATATCAGTGGATATTTGGGAATTTAAATTCACAACGGGACTTTTATAAAAGGAAAGGGAAATTTGTTTTAAAAATAAATATTGTTTTATTTTTAAAAGTGTGGAAAGGAATTTACGGATTTGGAACGTAAATTTAAAGTAAATCCTGAAGGATTTATAAATTGATTTGAATGAACCATTTTAGAATGGAAGGTGTACTTTCCCTGGAAAGCCGAGCATGTTTTCACTATAGTCTATAAATATGAAATTGAAGTTGTGAAGATGGTTTTAAGGAAAATTATTTGGAGAAATTATTTTCTTAAGTTATTTTGAAAATCTTTAAAGTAAATTTTATTTAATTAATTATAGAAGTGGTTATTTAAAGATTAAATTGATATTTGTTTTAGAAAATGGGTATTTAAAATAGTTATACCCTATCTACTAATTTTATTTTAAAGTTAGTTTGGACTTGAAATTTTATATGAGACATTTATATAATATTTTCATAACTAATATTTAAATAAATGTTTTATAATAGTTTTATCTAAATGTTTCCAAGTATATATTTAGGATAAGTGATTTAAATTATTTTAAAGTATTTGAACTCGGCAGACTTTCAGTGGAAATAAAAAATATCGGGAATATTATTCCGCAAGTGAAAAGTGATTTGGAATTTGTTTTCAAACGATTGAAGTATTAAAAATATATCTTGCGAAGATATTTTGAAAATAATTATTGGAAAAATTATTTAAATCTTGGTGATTGTTGTGAATGTTGATGATAGTTAAATAACCGACTATCAATATTAGCCTTTTAATGGCATTTAAATTTCGATGCGACCGGGGGTCGGATTCCAAATGGATATTCGAAAACCACATCGAACCCATGTGATTGCGGTAAATCTTTTATTTAAAAGATCAAAGTGGAAATTGTTGTGATTTGTTTAAAATCTGAATGAAGACTTATTTTAAAAAAATAAGTGCTCATTATTCGGATTAGCCAGGTAAGGACCTTGTATCATAAAACCCATTTCGAATAATGATACGACGAATTGGGATTGCATTTGAAGATGGTGTTGAAGATAGGGTATTCTCGAAAATGAAAGGATTACCTGTCGAATGTCTCTGCACCGAGTTGCTCCGGTATAGAGATTTTATCACCCTTTGTGATGTGGTTTCCGGACGTGATTAGTGAATATCCGGATTTGCAAGGGCTTCTTTGAAGTGCTTTCCATTCCGTTCGATCCCGGAACGGACTTGTATGGATGTGTGTTTGACATTACACTTTGAGATATAAAGCTAATTTCTATCTAATAAATTTCTGTTGGTGGCAGAGAATTTATTATCTTAGCTTAACACCCTTCTCTGAGACGTACGAGCTCAGAGGTTATGTAGTTGATGGTTATTAGTGATATACTCCCAATTTGGTAATGTGGCACACGAAGTGCTGCTAATCATTTGTTGATCAAAGCATGAAACTTTGTGAAAAGCGTAGCTTTGTGGACGAGACCTCATCGAGCCTCACAAACCGGTAAGGGTCGAAACAGGAAAGATGCGGAAGTGTTTCAAGGGTAGCTCCCCTAGGGTATGTCCATTCCTTCTGGAAAAGAGTGGTATCAGGTATGGAGCCCTGATATTTAACCTATGTGGTTACTGAAAATACTTTTCTTTGTGGTTGTTGGTGTAGAGGATCCTCGGATAAAGGTCGAAAACAACCTAGGGTGGCATATCATAGGTTTTACTCCCCGGGAAGGGGGTAACCGACCTTGTGTTGGCAGAGAGCCGAGTAGGTTCTCAGGACGTCCCTCTAGAGGTGTACCCATGTGGCAGTAGGAAGTTCCTTAGCATGACCATTTGTTGGAAATCCAATTCCCAATACGAACCCAGTACGGTTTTAGTTGTAGAACCTGCCATTTAACATGGCAGCTATAATAGGCATAGTATAATGGTACCTATGTTGGCTAAGATTAATATTATACATTCGAAATGTTTTCTGCACTATGCACTAATAATAATATCAAAAAGATTTTGCGTATCAAGCATGTTTGACTATCATAAGGAGAAATCTCCCCCAAGTCTGCTATTGCATTGTGTGTGTGCGGGAGGCCTTATGGTAGTTCCATTTTCCAAAAAGCATTGCGAATTTCTTTTATTCCCCTTTTGTTTTCTTTTGTTAAAGAATAAATGTTTTTACGATCTCACACTAGTCCTACGACTGACCTTGCTTATCTTTGTGAAACGTGATGGGGGTTCTCGCTTTTTGTTTGGTGGCGAGCAGGAGACTCTTACCCCTACACGTCCTCTTTAAGGGGTTGGTTAGCCTTAAGGCATGACAATCGAAAGTCTGGCCGTAAAAGCAAGGGCAGGGTACCATTGTGAGCCACGGCGGGGCTGGGATGGTTGAAAAGCCTACCAGTCGAGATTGGCCGCTATAGATGGTTGAAAAGCCTAGACCTTTGCAATGTGGTATCAGAGCATTTGGTTAAGCGACAACCTTGGCTCTGGTGGGTGTTACTCATTAGAGATAGAGTCAATAGTACAGTAGAATGAGTTGAGTGTATTAATAGATATGAGCGCGTATTTGTTAGTGAATATAAAAATTGTTTTATATTGTGATGATTGGTTTGTTAAGTGGTATATGGAATCTGATCGGTATAGTCTGTACAACTCTATAGATAGGAATCTCTAAGCACTTGTACAGAACAATTCGACACGATATTGTTTTAAAATTGGGTAAATGAAATAATTTTACCCAAAACTATTTTCGTATATAAAGGATATAATCTTAGTAAATTATTATAGTATATGGTTGCTTGATTGTTAGGTAGGGATAATATTATTATCATCTGAATAAGAAATTGAAATCGTAACTCCAAAATTAAGGAATAAATTCACATACAAATGAAATTTGAGAATATAAATTGTAAATGTGATTTGTAATTTGAAACGGAATTCCAAGGAAGTATTTGGAAATGTTTTGAAAAGAATTTGAAAATTTTGGAGATTTGGAAAGTTTAAATCCCTTTTGATTTTGAAGATGATTTTCAAAGGGTTTGAAAAAGTGTTTTGAAGGGATGAAGCTCTAAACTCTTTTTGGTCGCTGGAAAATAACTTCAGCGATGACTACAGCATCATCTATGTTCATTTTCGAGTTTCCAAGAGAGGAATTGCTGCCAAATTATTTTAAATAAAAGTTTTTTGCAAACTAGGTTTGGGTTTAGAAATTTAAAGGGGATAATTTGAATTGATTTCAAAAATGATTTTGAAAGTTTGAAAAAGACTCTGGAATCTTATTAAAAATAGATATATATGGAATAAAATTTATTAAAGTGGAAAATAAATTTTGAATGAATAAATAAATTCACCATTGCAAGTAAATGAAAGGAGAATTGAATGTTGAAATTCATTTCGAATTTGTAAGTAATTAGAACTGGAGTTGGAATGGAAAATTGATCTGTGATAAACAATGCGAAACATTCAAACAAAATCAGTAAGTGAAACCAATTGAAGGAATGACAAAATTGAAGATGATTTGAAATGAATCGAATTCAATAATTATAAACGAAAGGTAAATTAAATTCATATGGAATTTGAAATCCAGTTTAATATAAGTGGTTATAAACGAAAATAGTGAATTGAAAATAAATTTTTGGGAATGAACAAAGGAATAAAACTGGAATTGGAACGGAATATTGAAAACCTATTTGAATTATGTGAAATAAAATGAAGTTGTAAAATTGGTTCGAAGCAAACTAAAGATAATAAAAGTGGAAGAAATAAAAGAAAAAAAAAAAGAAAAAAACTTTGGTTTTAGATAAAATGAATTGGAATTTTTAATAAATTAGTAAATGAAACTAATTTAAAATAGTGATATGAGTCAGTTGTGAATGAAAGGTAGTTGAAAAAAAAATTATATTCAGAAGTTAAATTGAATCCAAACAGAATTGAAAGTTTAAATCGAATTCAAAGGAAATTGAAAATGCAAGATTGAATGATAACGAATATATAACTTGAATAGTGAAGTAAAAATGGTATAAGAAGTATTCAAACTTTTGTAATGAAATATGCAAATTGATATTTGAATGTTGTAATTGGATATTATGGCTAGCAGGATATACAGGTGTATTAAATGCAAAAGGAAATGAGATTTGATTTTTGAAGATAAAATTGAATTGCTCGACAAAAGGTATGTATTTAAATTTTTATATGAAATTTGATGATTTTCTTGTCCAGCAACTTGGCTTTTTGTTTTTTTTTTTTTGAATCTGGGGGCCTATAGTGCCATTTTGTAGTCGTACCGAGCTAGCCGCACAAAGGAGATACTGGTGAAATTTTTCGAAAATTCAGGGAGTTAGAAAAATTTTGAGAAAATTTTGAAAATTTGAAAATTGAATTTAAATATGAATTGTAAGAAAATAGTATTGTTCGAAAACTATGAAAGTGTTTGGAAAGTTATGAAGTAATAAGAATGATAGTGTGGCTTTGATGAAAAGATTGTTTTGGCAAGTTAATAAAACTATTTGGTTTTGGAAAGATAGCGAATGGGTTAAGGATCGTTCTTCTTAACTTGTAATTTCGGGACGAAATTCTTTTAAGGGGGGAAGGATGTGACGACCAGAAATTTTTAACATTTGAAATGGAATATTTAATCGATTTTAACTATTTGGAGGTTAGTTTAACTTGAATTTCAAGTATAACTATGGATTTGCCAATTAAATTTTTAGATATAATTTTTGAAATTTGGGTAAAATATTAAATCTTCAATTTTATGCCGATCAAAAATAAATTGAATGCTCGAAAAATTTATATTAATAATACTGGAGGAAATAAAACTTTTAAAAGTGAATTTAAAAGCAGTTTGTTCAATTTTGAAATTATATTGTTTAAATCGATATTGAGAGAATAGCCTTACGGGGCACAGTTTCGAAATTCGACGAAACCAGTTCTATTGGATCCGTAATATTTTTTGTTATCGGATTTCAATTTTCATACTATTTGGAGTGATCATTTGGCCGCACGATAAGAAAAAACGTTAAAAATTTAAATCGAAATTTAATTTAATAGCCGGGTTAAAAAAAATCTATCTTCTCCATATGATCGAATTAGGACTCGAAACCTTTTCCATGGTGTTCAAAATAGGGGTTTAACATTATAAATGCCTAGCGGCACAACTTGATAGGATGTCAAGATTTTATGCTACAAATTCAAGTCGATTTAAAATTTAAATTTAATATAATTTATGCTTTGCCCAACCAGTCAAATTGCACGTCAATGTTTTTTGCCTTCACCTCACAATTACTGTAGCCTTTTTTCTCCCATACGCTACCCAGTATCCTTATATTGTACCGCTATCCTATCTTCCTTTGAAAGCTAACCGATCTTTATAAAAATCGAACATCTTCATTCCTCAGGCTCGAAGCAGAACGAAAATTAGAACAGAAAAAAAATGACCGTCCTTTATTTCCACTTTCGATTTAACAAGCGCGAGATCTGGGCGCGAATTGGTGGAGATCGAGCGAGGTTTTGGGCACGACTTCTACTCGTGATAATCAATGGGGATGTACTCGATAGCGAGCAAGGGATCGATCTAGGGTAAGGCATCATGTGGGTGTCGGCAGCGAGATCGAAGGTCACGCAGGTTTTGGCCGGGCGTCAGGGTAGATTGTTCATTCGCAGTTGCTCGATGCACTCGTCTAGGGATGCTCGAACTTGGAGAGGATCGCGATCGGATCAGGAAAAGGCCGCGTACTCGTCGCAAATCGAGTTCGAGCCAAAATTGGGCACTTGGGTTTCGCTGGAATTCAATTCGAGTAGGGATGTCGCGAGTTGAGGTTAAGGCGACTTCGAATGCAGATTCGAACGATGTGCGATGTTCTGCAAGGTATTTTATTTTATTTTATTTTACTTTATTTTACTTTTTAAATTTTATATATGTACAGAATAACAAAACGAATATAAATGCAGATAGTATTTTGATTCACATCCAGGTACAAACAATGCTATTTTGAATTTATACATATATGTATAGATTAATAAGGATATTAATTATGAACAATTTGAAAATGAAAAATAGGCAAATATACATATACATATTTTAAACCCACTAATTTATTTTTAAAATAATGAGCTATAGTGATTAACTCGTTTAATTTACCCATTTAATCATTTTAGACACTAAAAATATTTTATTAAAGAAAATTTGTTTAAAAAATAAATCATTAGTTCAAAACCAAATTTTTAGTTAAATCAAATCATTAGTTTAAATTAAAATTAATTAGTTTGTAATTAATTGTTTGATCAATAAAAATATTAATAAATTGTCTAAATGTTTATACAAGGTTTAATACAATGAAGAAAATAATCTGGAATGAAAATGGATCGCAGGCAAAGGCAAAAGTGAGATCTTCTCACTCAAATTTTAATAATTGAAAATTTCAGTTATTGATTGATTGCTGAATTGTGATAGTTAAATTTAAATTGTTGATTATGTGCTTGGATGATAATTTATTATCAGTTGTATCGAAATAGACCCTATACGCCGCATAATAGCAGATGATATTTTTTAAATCCCATATACCGCGATATTCCACCTCGAAATGGAATGGGTATTAAATTGTTGTGCAAACGTCTGTGGATGCAGGGAAAACAGGTTGGCGGGATCCAATTGGATTCCTCAAATATTTCTGCGTGTGATTATATTATGATTGAAATCGTTGAAGGTTAAAATTTAGCCGAATAACATTTTTGGTATCATAGGATACCAGAAATAAATAAAAATTGGATTTTTAAATTTAATTAGAAAATCTATAGTGAAATCATATTGAATAAAATTCCAAAAACATGGGGAAAAAGTTTAATAAATGGATTTCAAGTAATATTATTCAAAAGATGAAGATTTTATTTTAAAAATATGATTTTTAAATAATTTGGAAAGGATAAAGGAATTTATTTCAAAAAAATAAATTCGAAAGATTGATTTGGTATTAAAAGAATAAATCTTTGGGGAATCGATATGAAAATTTATTTGATTTTGAATGAAAATCGATTTGGTGTTGGAATAAATTTAGAAATCAAATTGGAAATTGATTTGGTGTTTGTATACAATTCTTGAAATCGATTAAAGAATCATATATCAGTGGATATTTGGGAATTTAAATTCACAATAGGAATTTTATAAAAGGAATGGGAAATTTGTTTTAAAATTAAATATTTTTTATTTTTAAAAGTGTGGAAAGGAATTAACGGACTTGGAACGTAAATTTAAAGTAAATCCAGAAAGATTTATAAATTGATATGAATGAACCATTTTAGAACGGAAGGTGTACTTTCCCTGCAAAGCGGAGTATGTTTTCAATATAGTCTATAAATATGAAATTGAAGTTGTGAAGATGGTTTTAAGGAAAGACTATTTTGGAGAAATTATTTTCTTAAGTTATTTTGAAAATCTTTAAAGTAAAGATTTATTTAATTCATTATAGAAGTGGTTATTCAACGATTAAATTGATATTTGTTTTAGAAAATGGGTATTTAAAATAGTTATACCCTATCTTCTAATTTTATTTTAAAGTTAGTTTGGACCTGAAATTTTATATGAGACAATTATATAATATTTTCATAACTAATATTTAGATAAATGTATTACAATAGTTTTATCTAAATGTTTCCAAGTATATATTTTGGACAGTTGATTTAATTTTTTTAAAGTATTTTAATACGACACACTTTCAGTGGAAATAGATAATATCGGGAATCTTATTCCGCGAGTGAAAAGTGATTTGGAATTTGTTTTCAAATGATTGAAGTATTAAAAATATATCTTGCGAAGATATTTTGAAAATAATGATTGGGCAAATTATTTAAATCTTGGTGATTGTTGTGAATGTTGATTGATAGTTAAATAACCGACTATCAATACTAGCCTTTTAATGGCATTTGAATTTCTATGCGGCTGGTTCCGATTCCAAATGGATATTCGAAAACCACATCGAACTTTTGTGATTATGATAGATCTTTTATTTAAAAGATCAAAGTGGAAATTGTTGTGATTTGTTTGAAATCTGAGGGAACAGTTATTTGAGAAAAATAAGCGCTCATTATTCGGATTAACCGGGAGAGGATCTTGTGCCATAAAACCCATTTTGAATAATGATACGACGAATTAGGATTGCATTTGAAGATGGTGTTGAAGACCGGGTATTCTCGAAAACGAAAGGATTACCTATCGAATGTCTCTTCACCGAGTTGCTCCAGTATAGAGATTTTATCACCCTTTGTGATGGGGATTTCGGACGTGATTAGTGAATATCCGGATTTGCAAGGTCTTCTTTGAAGTGCCTTTGGTTCCGTTCGATCCTAGAGCGGACTTGTATGGATGTATGTTTGACATTACACTTTGAGATATAAATCTGATTTCTATCAAATACATTTCTGTTGGTGGCGGAGAATTTATTCTCTTAGCTTAACACCCTTCTCTGAGATGTACGAGCTTAGAGGTTATGTAGTTGATGGTTATTAGTGATATACTCCCAATTTGGTAATGTGGCATATTAAGTGCTTCTGATCATTTGTTGATCAAAGCATGGCCTTGTGAAAAGCGTAGCTTTGTGGACGGGACCTCATCGAGCCTCACAAACCGGTAATGGTAGAAACAGGAAAGATGTGGCAATATTTCAGGGGTAGCTCCCCTAGGGTATGTCCATTCCTTCTGGAAAAGGGTGGTATCAGGTATGGAGCCCTGATATTTAACCTATTTGGTTACTGCAAATACTTTTCTTTGTGGTTGTTGGTGTAGAGGATCCTCGGATAAAGGTCAAAAACGACTGAGGGTGGCATATCTTAGGTTTTACTCCCTGGGAAGAGGGTAACCAGCCTTGTGTTGGCAGAGAGCCGAGTAGGTTCTCGAGGTGTCCCTCCAGAGGCATACCCATATGGCAGTAGGAAGTTCCTTAGTCTGACCATTTGTTGGAAATCCAATTCCCAATATAAACCTAGTACGGTTTTAGTTGTTGAACCTGCCATTTAACATGGCAGCTATAGTAGACATAGTATAGTTGTACCTATGCTGGCTAAGATTAATATTGTACTTTCGAAATGTTTTCTGCACTATGCACTAATAATAATATCAAAAAGATTTTGCGTATCAAGCATGTTTGACTATCATAAGGAGAAATCTCCCCCAAGTCTGCGATTGCATTGTGTGTGTGCCGGGAGGCCTTATGGTAGTTTCATTTTCCAAAAAGCATTGCGAATTTCTTTTATTCCTCTTTTGTTTTCTTTTGTTAAAGAATAACTATTTTTAAGATCTCACACCAGTCCCACGACTGACCTAGAGTTTATTGTTCTCTTTCTAAACTCTGGGTGCCCATAATTTTCCACACGGCCAGCCTAGAGTCAGGTTAGAAGTTATTCGGTTACAAAGTCAAGAAGATGCTGTGGAAATCAGGAGTTGGAGCTGGATGGCGAGGCGTATCACTTGTATATGTAATATTTCTTTTCCGCTGTTTGTTGTTGTAAACTCTGATAATGTGATGAATAAACTGATATAGTGATTTTGTTTAAAGATATTCATTTATCTATTATATTTGTTCCGCTGCGAAATGTGAGATTCTGTTATTGTTTCTGTTTCTTCTTCTATCTTCTTCTTCTTTAACCCTAACGGTTCGGTTTTTCGGCATTTTACTGTGCGGCATTTGATACAGTGGAGGTATTAATGTCAACTTTCGGGCGTCGAAAAATCGGGTCGTTACATAACCGCCTAAGCCGATTTGTAGTACTTTTATGTAACTCTGATAACTCCCTTTTAAGGTGTAACCTGATGTACTATTGACTATTATATTTTATTTAACAGTTTCGTTGTGTGGTTTTCTTTTCTAAATTTCACCCCATGATGATTCATCTTTTCGATGGTTGGGCAATGGCACACGAACATCAAGATGTGTTAAATGTTGTTCTTAGGGGTCAGAAAGATGGGTTGTCACAATAAATAACTTAATCTATTGAATATACATAGATCAAATGAAACAATAAAGTTAGTTTTTGAAAAGAACACATTAACTGGGGAGAAATACAAAGACCGACCAAGGAATTTTAATATAGACCTCACATATGAATAGCTTTGATACATGTTCGCCAATGAGCTGTTAACTAGACCTAAAAAAGCGACTTCCCAAACAGACTAATGCTTACAAGGATTGGTCAACGAATTATGAACTTGCTCATTTTTACATGTTGTCCACTACGAGCATCGGGCTCTAAAGGCAGCATGAGAATATGAATATCCATGAAATATTCAAACACCAATGAAAATGGTATAGTGAGCAATCTCGTACGATAAGTATGAGATATCGTGGGAAATATTCCATGGGAAAATGAGTATGTGATCATTGGTCCAAAATCATGTGCTCAATATGATTGAGTACATTGAAAGGCTTGCTGAGCTTTACGCTTGACATCGAACTTCAAACTAACTTGATTCTTCGAGCATTAACTCCACAATTCAATCTGTTTGTATTGAACTTCAATATGGGCTCTCTAAAGGTACTTCCATTTACCTCATTATTACATTGCAAACCACATTACTATGTTAAGGACGACTAAGGAAGAACAAGCTAATGATAAGTCGAGATACATCCTTTGCAAGTACCATATGATAAAGCAGTTTATCCATGATAAAGAGATTGTGATCGAGAGAGCAGACACAAAATATATCATAGTCGATTTATTTACTAAGGCACTTTCTCATTCTATTTTAGGAAGATCGGTTGAAGGTATGGGAATGAGGCTCATAACCCTTAAGGGCAAGTGGGAGATTAATAGAGTTAAGGATTTGCCATAGTGGAAATTTTATAATTTGTTACATAATTAACTCTATAAACAATCTTGTTCATAATAAAATACGCTTTGGTTTGTTTTCTATTTTATGTGTTGTTATATTATGCTATAAATAATGAATTAATTACATTAACATGCATTTAAAATCCTTAGGAGTATTATTTAATTGATTTAAGTTACGAATGTATTTGTAGCTATGAGTATTGAATAGATATAAGTAAAAACACTAACTTTTTAAATGCTCCTAGTCAAGATATACTGAGACGTGGATATCAATATTTTGGTTTAGACTAGTGTATGTAACGATCTTTACATGAAGGACAGTGATATACTCATGATCGGTGTGGGTACCAAGTAGTTTCATACTTGTGGTTGTTTGGAACAATCACATAATGACTCGACGAGAATCTTCTATAGGTTAATATAGCTAAATCAAAATAGAAGATTTCAGGATAACAACATATAGAAGTCTTCAGACTTAAGATTACCATCAAACATAAGTATGTAGACTGTACATTGGTTATGGTCAACCACAAGGCATAGTGACCGTGATACGCCATTGTTAGGTACATATTGAAATAGTTGAAGTAAAACATAATTAAGAGAGGATTCGTCTCCTTCTTGATAGAAGATCAGTATCACTATAATTGGTAAATCAACTTTAAGACCAAATCTCTAGTCCGAGTAAATAGATTAATCGATAAATATTATGAGATTTAACCGAGGACTTTAATGCGACCTACGCAATTAATATGTGTATTAACATAGTTTTTTTAATTTAGACTAAACTTCAATTATCTAAGTGATGTAGTGATGACGAAAAGTATACATATACAAACCATCATTACTAGGTAAGGTCATTTGAGATCAGAAATATGGCTTCATCGAAATGCTTTATATGCATTGAACTTGACATAATATTATGCTTCAGCAAGTCCATATAGGCTTTAGTATTTTAATTGTTTAAAGTTGACTGTGGACTGAGTTCACATCAAACACTTAACACAAATGTGTTGTTAATTATTTCGAAGTTCAACCAATGGTAAAATTAAGTTATAAATATTATAAATAACAATAAGTTAGTACAAATATTGTATAATATTTCATGACTGTTCTAATTATTCAATTAAAGCCTAAAATCAAAGAAACGATGTATAAAATTTAGATGGCAGTTCAATCAGTCTTGGAGACAGAAATTAGCTAATTATATGGTAATTAAAATGGGAGTCAAAAAGGTCTTTGACCATGCTTGGTCAACCTCTAGGCTAGCTACATATAGCGATAAGAAAGGTTTTACCAAGTCTTCAAAGGCTAGAGGAAATCATGGAGGAAAGGGTGCAAATCCTTTGCTATGAATAACCTAGCCTTTCCACAGTTTCTGTGAGCTTTTGCAGGGTTTGATGTGCTATGTAATACTGTGCAGAATGGATCTAACGGCTAATGCAACACTAAAGAGGGAATAAATAGTGTTTTAAACTTTTTACCAAATTATGTTTTGATTATTAAACTTAACAAAGAAGAGTAAGTTCCAAAAGCAGTAATATAGTAAATTGGGAAAGTAAAAGGCAATAAAAGTGAAGAGAAGAGACCAAGAATTTACATACTAATTGAGATTCCCAATCTTACATCCAATCTTGTACCCCGTAGATAATTTCCACCATAACAAACTTGCAATTTCATGGATGGCAGGTACACCTTTACAACTTGATTTTGAATTAGTGGCCATAACGCCTATCCCAAGTTCCCACGGATAACAGGAAATACCTAGACCTTCTTTACTTTTAACCTGGAAAGAACACCTATCATGACTCTCTATGGGTGGCAGGACACAACTACACATCCCTGACTTTTTAAGCGTGGTAGTATACACCTTTACAACAAGTAATAGAGTAATATCTATAAGGAATTTAGCCTTTTGATCACAATTTCAAGTAGTCTTTAATACAAGTTCTAGTTGGCCTTCAATAGTAGATATATCTTTGATTTCTTCGAGGATTAAGATAAGAATGAGGAGTAAATAATAGAGAATTTGTGTGGGTTCTCTCTAACTTTTTGTAGATTACAAATCCATGAAGAAATAGAGAAAACAAAGTGGATTCACAAAGTATAAATGTGCAAACAAATGGACTTATTTGCAAAATGTGGGGATGTGGAGAGGAAGAGAAATGAGTGAGAATTAATTGAAAAATTCATTATTCAATTCCTTCAAATAGAAAATGAAGAGAAGTTACTTTTCCCAAAAGGGTAAAAGAAAATGTTTGTTCCATTAGAATGAAAAGCTGTAATTAATGTCTTGTTTGTCGACATTTACTTTTGGATATATCAACATACCCTTGTGTAAAATAACAATCTTTTTATAAAAATTATATTTACTCTTTCAACTTGGAAAACCAATATTGAATTTTTATAAAAAGGTTATGAAGAGTAAAATAAAGAGCTTTTAAAGATAAAATTCAAAGAATTGGCACTAGAGCTTTAACAATTATATCTAAGACACTTTATACTTTAAAATTTGAATGCCTATTATCATGTGCTCTTCTAGCCTTCATTACTTGAGTCTCCTATGTTCTCCTAGCCTTGCCATTGCATCTTTTTTATTCTTGTAGTCTTATTGTGACACCCCACTTCTATACTCATATTATCCAATAGTACTACTGAGTAATGCTATTAGATAATACGGAGAATGAGGCTATTGGTGGTACACATGGAAATATTCCGCTGGGCTAACACTGGTACATATTTAAACATCGAATACAACTCCCATAAAACACACTCAGTTTTAGCGTAGAACAATAAATACCCATGCCTCTAGAAGAAAACAATGCATAATATATAGTACGTAACAAAGAACACAGAGTCAGAATTACAGTGATAATATATAATGCTAAATATACATAGTATGTCCAATATACATCACATGAATATACATACACGAGACAATACAATACAAGATGATAACTACTATAACAAATACTAGCTCTCTATGCCCAAAATATAAGCCGGTGTCACTGTCCCAAAACTCAAATGTCATGGACTGACCTGAGTATTACGTAAGTAAAACGTGGGTCAGACTATATCTAAATCAAAGGGTTAATGTACATATGGAACTTAGTATATATTAGACATAAATAATAATTCGATAACACCATCGGAATAAACAATAATCATAACATCAACATATATAGCAATGTATGCATGGTATATGATGGTATCGTTCTTAAACTAGCCTTAAAGTGTCATATAACATAGAATATCACAAAGCCATACATAAAGGTGTCATGATCCATAAAAACTCATCAAATCATAAATCACGAACAACATCAAGTATGTGAATCATCCATATTTAGAAATCATCATCAAAATCCATAAATCATTATTAAAATCCAATAATCATCAACATATGAGATATCACCAAAAGTAATCAGGTTGGCATATAGCATTACGCAAATATATCTCTCTGTTAAATAATATAATACCACCATTAATGTATGATATATAAGGTGCCTATTGGGTAAATTATATATAATAAAAGATATGAAAATACACTATACACCAGACATCTATCCCACCGCATGTATTATCTCATCTCCTCATACAGTGATGGGAATTGACTATACGTTAGACACAAGGTCTCAAGTAGAGTCAGATCATAATATGGCTATCCATCATCTCGAAGTGCACCTGGGTTATCCATTAGGATCTGTTTCTAATACATAAGCGAGGTGTATAAATAATATGCACTTGTCTACTGTGACAGCCCGCAAATCCGTACCCCTTGAATCAACAATATACTACCCTAATTGACTCAAGTGGAACAGAAATACGAACCATTAAGGTTAAAGAAAAAGAGATAGAAGAAGAAGAAACTAAACAATATCAGAATCTCACAGTCGCAGCGGAATAAAATATAATAGTAACTATAGAACTTTACACAAAATGAAATCTATATCTGTTTATACAACATACCATCAGAGTACCTCATACATCAATCAACACATAACAGACATACCATACAATCATAGCATAGCAGCGGATATATATATAGATAGAATAGTACGTCTCGAACTCCAGCTCCTCTCCTGCTCCATAGCATCCTATCCTGAACAAATAATACTCGGTCTGACCCGAGCATTATAATGAAATAACACCCGAGTCAGTCTGGCATACCAGCTGATAATAATGCATCCAAATTGATTATTAAAGTTTCAAAAATCCTTTTGAAAACAAAAGCATCTCGTAAGACCACGCCACAAATAAACATGTCGGGTTTTTACCTTACGATAGCTAAAACACTTTTTATAGAAATCCTCTTATATTATAATAGGGTCTATTTACAAATACTTATAAAATAGCCGAAATTGTTACATTCATTAAATTCCAGCTACTAGCCACCGAAGTGGGTAATACAAACAAAACTCGTACAAGGCTCGTAGGGAAAATGGATTTCCAACAATGACTAGGCACTGGGGTACCACCTGTCACAGTACGTGGTCTAGATCACAGTACCGAGGACTACTCCCTTCGTCCCCTGCAACACAAGACCGGAATCACCTATGGGCAATTCCGAATAAGATCACCCCGCGGTTGGGATCAGCAACCGCACCACTAAGCCGAAATAAAAAGGAACCTCTAGACAGGGATGACCTTACTCTCCAGTGGGGGCTACCCACGAAGCCTTGCTGCATATCCCCTGATTTTCAGTCATTCCCGGTTGGTGAGGCTTGAGGCTTAACGTTACCTTTAGAACGTTTCACTTAGAATGCCCATCGTCTGCTGACGATGTCACGAAGCATTCGTCCATACAAGTCCGTCCCGGGTTCGAACGGAACCGAAGGCACTATTCCTACTACATCCATTTTGGAAATATCCTCAGGATTAGTAGCGACTAGCCCTTGCACTTCACTGATCCATCTTCGACTCCGAAAACGTTTTATCGCACGAAAACGTACAAACCGGATCGAAGTGGTTTTCGAGAAATAAATCTCGATCCCGGTCTCTTCGAAACGATCAACGCAATTTGTCCAATATTGATAGTCGGTGATTTAACTATCAATTAATATGCATAAACATCCATAGCATCCATCACACAATAAATAATTCCCAAATTATTTATCTATCTCAAATATCTTTTTAAAGATATATTACCAAATTTCCAAATCTCATTTGAAAACACTTTCCCAAAATTCTCCATTTACAAGGTAAATCATTTACCATATATTCCCATTGGAAATATCCAAGTTCAAAACAGTTTAGATTTAAAACAGTTAAAAACATTTTAATTTAAAGTATACTTTAAATAGATAAATTTACTACTAATTATTTAATCAAAATATAATTCCAAAATATTTAAAGCAAAACTGTTTAAAAGATATAGCTTAATTTAAATTAAGGTTAAGTTATACTATATATTAAAATAAAGTGGTAAAAGATTAACTCTTATTTCAATATACTTAGGTCAAAACTAGCTTTTAAAACAAATCCATTTGTAAACATAATTATTAAAATATTTATAAAATTTTACTATTGCTAATTTATAAAAAATCACTTTAAAATAATAATTTTTAAAACATTCTTTAAGACCAGTTTAAGATTTTAAAACTTCTTTTTATAAAATCAATTTAAAACTCGAACTTGGATTTTCCTTAGGAAATCTCATTTCTACTAAATCATCACAGAAATCCTTAACACAATTTCTGTCCATTTATTTCAATTTAATTTTATATTTTAATAACATAAATTTAATTTCCCAAAATTTCAACTAATAACATTTAAATTAATTATCATTCCAAATTTTAAAACTTCCAATTTACATTTTAAAATAGATTTCAGATTTTAATCCCTTTTAAATCCATTATTTAACAATACCTTTATTTCTCTAAATTCAATTTATCAAATATAATTAATTTTGGATTTATAATTTATCCAGTAATATTTCTATACAAATTTATTTCAGTTTTCCATTCAAATCAGGTTTCGAATATTTATATTCTCTTAATTTCTTATTTAACCATTTCTCAATTTCTTTGAAACCCAATTTAATTTCTTATAATTAAAACTGCAATTTTCTTTATAACTAATATTCTGGGTTTATAGTTTAAACCACAATATCACAATGCAATTAAATTCCAACTTATCAATCACAATATATAAACAGGCATAATCATCAATATAAAAATATTACTACTTTGTGAGGAATCCCGTTGGATCCCTCCAACCTGTTTTCCCTGCATCCACAAACATTAGCACAACAGTATATATATCAATTCAATTTGATAATAACTAACATATTCAGCTAAACATCCAAACAACCAATCAATACTAACTGTCTACTTTACTAGTATCCAGATGTGAGTGAGAATAACTCACCTTGAGTTTCGGCGAGCGTTCGAAATTTAAATTAAACCGGACGGTGTCCGATTTAACCCAAATTCCTACTTGCCCGGAATGGATCCGGATCTGCACCAACGCGTAGTGCTCGACTCTGCGATTCCGGCGCTACCAAGATTGTTGATTCCTGGTTACATATGAACAAGTTATTTAAATTACAATATTTGAATTTAATTTCAAACAATTTCTTCTTTTTATCTTTTTTTTTTTTAGAAAAACAAAAGAAAATACCAAATCAAAACTCGGCCCGCCTCTTCCTTCCTCAACATCACGCGAGCGACAACGAAGCTCGACCCTAACAGTACGCAAAACCCTACATGTCGCAACACCCAAAATCGCCCAGAATCCGATCATCTCCTACCACAACGTAGCCCGACGCGGCCTCCACCAACGACGAGAAAACAAGCAAGCCCGGTCGACGATCCTCACCAGAAATCGCGTGCGAAGCGACAACGAACGCAAGCTCTAAACTCCTCCAAACGAGAACTTCACACAAAAACAACCGTTGGATGCTTAGATCTCGAGGCTCTCTACACTTTCCCAGTTGAAAGTTTTTGAAAATAATTGGTTGATTACGAGATCAAGGAGGAAAAACGAAAATCGTTACCGGCCATTGGAAATAAAATAAGCGGCGGCCTGGTTTACTAGGGTTTAGGAGAGTAATAATATATATAATATTGTTTATTAATATTATAATCAACAAATATCTCAATTTCACATCGTATGCAAACGAACTCCAAATCTCGCGTTCCGACAGGCTATCCTGGGGTTTTTCGGCGTTCCTGACACAATGGAACAGGTTTCGTAAGCTAATTCGATCGTATGCACGAGTTACGGAATAAAACGATCAATTTGAAATTAAACCGATTAAAACGATTTCGATGCGTTTCGAGCTGCCGGGGTCAAACGACAACTCCGATAGCTACGAAAATTGAAATCCGGTAATAACTAACTATTACGGATCCAATGAAACTAGTTTCGTTGAATTCCGAGACTGTGCCCCGGAAGGCTATATTAACTCGTCTATTTAATTAAGCGATTTTCGAAATTATCGAAATCACTCAAATTTCCATTTTTAAAATTTTATTAACTTAACAATAATTCATATTGAATTTATAATCATATTAGAAATCATTCTGGCTCATTCTGGACTTAAATCGAATTAATTGCAATATTTAATAATATTAAATTCATTTTAAATTAATATAAATTCCCAAATATTAATTTATCAACTTTAAAATTCTTCCAAAAATTCCATAATATCAATTATGTCCAATTGAACTTAAAAACACATTTAAACATCATTTTTATAACAAATTCACATCTAATCCCCATATTCTCTCAGTCCAATACTTAATTATTATTATTCAATTTCTAATTTAATTTCCCGTATTTGAAATTTCGACTAATTTTATTAACTTAACCAAAGTCATCTATCTCTAAATTCAAATTATAATTCACACTCAACATTTAAAATGAATTAAATGTTCAATTTGAATAGCCTAAAAATACGGGATGTTACATCTACCACTCCCTGTAGAACCATAGGGAGACTGACAACTACACGTTTGCTCCAAGAACCTAGGACTACACCACCCAGATCCACACCTACAATCTTTAGTTACCTAGTCGGTATCATGACAATATCCACCAAATGTGCCCGTCGACACAAGGAGTCTTAGCCATGAGCCGGCTACTCCGCCCTAAGGGCTAACCACTCTTCACTAAATTCCCATGATGCCATCTGAAATATAATAGAGATTTCACAGATCTAGTGCGCGATCCTGCGATCAGATTGCCAAGGTGGGTACTGGCCATCTGACCTGCTTACTCCTAATCATATTTTGAAGCACTTCATGATAGATGAGTAGACGGTATAAATGAATATATATGGGTACATCTCCATAATTCATTGAATATATATGCATATGGGTACACCCTCATAACTCAATCATCCATGAGTTTTCTCTACCCCGAGCATCAAGTCACATAAATATAATCCTAAAATCTTAGTTCCCGTCACTTGAGTGACGTCTACTAGAATAGTTGATTAATTATCCCATTGGCGTCCCATACCACTGTGTGATGCTCAATCGTTCATTCAATACTCATAAAATACACTCGATTTCCATAATATTCTATATAACGAGTCAAAAGAATAATTGGAGGAATATTATCAACTATGCTATACCAAACCATATTATAACTTTTTCATTCCGATTTCTCATCATACAGAATTAAATATCTCGAAATCATAAAGAAGGGTGCCATCACAGTAAGAAATCACATCAAAAGTAATTAATCAAATCGATACCTAATGCCGAATCATTTATAACAACAAAAATCAATATGGAAGAAATAAGAAACCATAGAAATGTGGTAAAATTTCATTTTGAACAAATATGTAAAATAAACATCTTATACTCTTAGTTTTACTTATTGATTATAAAATAACTTTTGAATTTCTTATAATATTAAGTAAAAAATATTTTTATTTTCAAAAATTATATAAAATATTAGATAGTCATTTAATACCAATTATAGCGTACTTTTATTAACTTAATAATTTTAGATAAAACTTTTCCTCAATCAATTTTATATTCAAGAATTAATAAAACTAGTAAAAAATTTATATGCCAAATACTTTCACACCATTTATACAATGGCAAAAACAAAGATTCAACATTATAATTTACTTTCAAATCCTTTTTTGTATACATATAAAACAATCATAATCTCTTCACTAATTAGTTGTAACTTATAGAGATTACCATAATGACATTCTATTTAAAATAAATTTTTTTAAACAACCAAAATAATATATAATATGATTCATAATCTTTAGTTCATATTAAACTAATTAGAACTGAAATGTTCTCCTTTAAATTGCACCATAACAAAAATTCTATTATAAAATTTTTTTTATTTATTCAAACATATCCAAAATCTTGTAAATATTTTAAAAAAGAATTTTTAATTTTCCCAAGTTTTGAAAACTCTTTAAAAAAATATTTAAATAACCTTTACAATAAAATATAGCTTAAAAGTAATATTATAATTTTTATAATATATTTTATAAGATAGCAATATATTATATTTTACCACTATAACAATTCCAAATTTATAATATATTATAATATTGATTTTAAAAAGAGTTTTACAACCAAAAAAAACTATATTTATATTTCTAATTCAAATTATATTTATAAGTATAGAAAAAGCTAATTGAATAAAATTTAGTTAATTATTTATAAAATATTTCTAATAAAATTTCAAACCCTTGCATAATTTTTTTAAAACTTTTCGAAACAACTATTAAAATATGAAAATAAATATGTATATATATATAAATCATGGAGTAAAATTACTCGAAGAATATTTTTCAACCAATCAACACTATAAATCTATTGCGTGACTCGAGTCGAGTTCCGTCGAACTACAGTCATTCAAAAATTACATGCATCGATATACACACACACACACATATACACACACACATACATACACAAATATATATATATATATATATATATATATATATATAGTTCAATTCACACTCGGATAGAGTTCCTTTTGCAAATTAATAATTCCAATCAACACAATCGGCCAATATCAAAACTACAATTAATTCCCAATAGATAATTTAACCAATCGATTTAACCTATTTATGGAACAAACACATATCTTCCAATATGATCCAAATATAATTACAAGTTTAGAAACTCACCGGGATGATGAATGCAGAATTCACAATAACCTAGATGATTCTACTCCATCCCAAATTGAAGTGTTCACTCCTCTATCATCGCTGCCCAGTCCATGCACAAGCATTCCCATGTCGCTGCCAACCATACTATAGCCAGCATAGCTTAACTTTCCAACATGAACTCTATCAAATCCTAGAATAGAAGCAGCAACCTTCTTCGACCATTAACTCTACCCAAACGGATGGTAAAAATTTCCATGCACATCCCCATCACATCAGTGACGTGTTCATCTTACACCACCAAAACTCACATGCCACCTATCAGATTCTGCACCTACTCCCATGAACACCACCACTAGCATGCGCAAACTCCCTATCGTTAGCTGATCCTCTACATTGTGAGACCTCCCCCATTTGGTCGTCGATAGCATCGCCAGCCCTCGGCGTGACCCAACCTTTTCGATTTTCTTTTGCTTATTTATTGTTTCTCTTTCTCGTGATTAATTTGAGCTAAAGAAGGTTTTGGGGAAAAGGGTTTTGAAATAGTAAATAAAGATAGAGGTGCCTTTCTTCTGTATTGAGCAGAAAGTGATCAAGAAGGTTTTAGATTATTAAAAAATTTCCAAGATTTGCATTGTCAACAATTATACCCTTTTTCATTTATTTAGTTTAAATACCATATTTTTTTCTACCTTTTAATTAATTAAAAATTTATTTCCAGTTTAAATTAAATTATTAATTGTTTCATAAGGAATATTTGTTAATTTATATATATATAGGTTGTCCTTCTTCGTTGATTTTTTTTGTTAATGTTGTATGAAATTTCTTTTCATCTACTTTAAATTGCTTTACATCTAGTTATACATATTATATTTCGACAATAGCACAAATTTATTGAATACAGCACTTGTTTGTTTATATTTAATTATTCTATGTATTATTGTAAGGTAAATTAATTTTCAACTATTTTGATCATTTGAAAGTTATTTATCATCCACATATGTTTCATATATTCAATTTCAATATATTGTCTAAAATGAACTTATTAATTTAATTCAATTTGTTAAAACAAAATCATTTATTAAATAGAATTTAATTACGTAAAATTTATTTTTAGAAATAATAGTTATTAGAAATCAATTCTGAATGTTTTTATTTTAACCACAACTATTTATTATTATAGCATAGAAAATAGAATTATGACAGACTCCCCCTCTTATGCAAATTACGCCCTTGCAATTTTTTATAAGGGGACGTCAAATATAACTCAAACCCTTACTTTCTATATATGCAATCTTCAATCAAATTTGAACTACAAAAGCCTTTATGTGGCTCTTTCTTCAATTTCTGTTATCAAATGTTACAATTTAAATAGATTCAATTCAATGAATTACTATTTTTGCATACGAGAAAATTTTGTGAAAGTTTTCCATGTGTCGAATTTTACGAAAATTTTCAGTAGGAACTTCTTTGTACGAAGACATTTTAAAAAATCAAACACAAGGATATCACAATTTATATATACTGATTTTTGACTCGGTTGATTCGGATTCATCGGAAAGTTAGACTCAATGATAGTCAAGGCAAGGACTCGTAGAGATAATCATGTAGTCCAGAGATCAAGCACAGACATTAATATAAAGAAACGATCAACCGAGGCTAAAAATAAACTCTTTTGGAATATTCTAAGTATGGATTAGCACCTCTCCTAGGTAGGGACCAGAACCCATCCCTTTCCCTAAGTAGGAGATTGGATCGTAGCACTATGTAACAAACAGTATCAAATAACAGTCCAACTCAAAAAGAATTAATCGATATATCTAAAAACATGAAAGCAATTATGCAAACGACTTTGGAAACATGAAGTTGACATGGAGGGGGACCCGTCAAACTGATTGTAGCATGCCACATGTCCAAGTGAACCGATCGCTATACATTGAGAATTAGGCCATGAAATTTTTTGAGCAATCTTGTCTATATCTGGAAATTCTGCTGGTGAATTTTCAGAAAGATATTCGGTCGTCTACCCCTAAATATAGAGTTCATAGTTCATTTCAGAGACTTTTATGTTGTTATTTTGCTTGTTCACTATTGTATTTGTTGATTTCGATCCGATTCCTTTTTTACATAAAAATTAAAGTGATTAATAAAACTGTTCCATCAAATTGGACATAGGCACTCAATGCCGAACTACTTTAAATATGTTTGTTACTATTTTTACTTGTTTTCTACTTGTTTCCTCTGTTTTAATTTAGATTTCTTCATTTATTTCTCTACATTCATTCTATTGGGAGTTTGTGCCAACATTTATCGCAAACATTTTGGTGCCTTCACCGAGGGAGAATTCTCAGCTTGACTAGATCTCATCATCTACTTGTGATTTCCAAATTCACGAGATAAGTCTATATTTCTGCTGAAAAGTTTCCCTTTCTACTAAGATTTGAAGAAGATCTAAAAGGAAGCTACTGGCTATGGCCAGAGGAAAGTCTACTGCTTCCCATGCTCATATTGAAGGTACTGAAGATGCAAGTGTGCAAAAAGTTTATCAGAGCGCATAATCGGCTACTGCCAATCGCCAGAATCCAATTGAATACATCACCAAAGCAGACTCTGAAGTCCTAATGAAGGAATTAATGGATAACCGTTAGTAGCTCAACTAGCAAATCCAGGCTAATATAAACACGACGAACTAGTTGAAAGATCAGCGTGGAAAAACAAGGAGGGAGCCCACTCCATACTCAGGATCGGAGAGCTGCTCCTCATCTGATGAATATCATAGAAACAAATGTTTCAACATGGATGCGTTTGTAGCAGGTTCATCTGGGTGGAATCAGATGATCGACTATGGCCGATCGGCACCGATCAGTACCCAACCCCTTAGGGGAATCAGCACTAAACCCTCGAGCCATGGGGGCATTTAACATGCAAGTGGAGGAGCTCACTCTTAAGGTGATATAATCGATCAAATTACCGAAGCTCTGGTGAATGTGGTTGAGCCACTACTGTGAGACAAAAGTAGAACTGGAGCTCAAGAGATGGATCAAAAGCAAGAGGATCCAAGGCAACATGGCATTGCCCGGAGGCGTGGATTAGTTCGTTTGTCTAAGGTGGAACATGAGTACCGCTTGGCATCAACTCTCCAAACACCAGACTTAGCAGCTATGGTAAGACAACTAGTACAATAAAGTCAAGGCTTGGCCGACGATGATTAGGGAAACTCAGAAGACATGCTCCATTCTCCAATGATGCTTACTTATACGGGAATAACAGACATTAGGCATCATCTTTTGAAGTACGAATGGCAATGGACTCTGCCCCAGCCACTGATGCAGTCAGGTGTAGGTTCTTTCCCATTTTTCTAGAAGTTGTCACGAACATGTGGTTCACCAAGCTACCACCGTGGCTAATCTCCTCATTGGATGAGTTAGTAAAGAAGTTCTTGGAGTAGTTCCACATGCTCATAACTCGCCTCAAGGATTTAGTATCCCTCTTCAACTTATTCCAGGCCCCCCGAGGGGGGGGGGTTCATTGAATGATTTTCTAGAAAGACTTACTATAGCTACTACAGAAGTCAACAATCCTAATGACGATGCAATGCTTATGGCACTGACTAGGGGTGTCGACTCCGATGCTAAAATTGGTAATTGGTTAACGGGAAGCCTCTATCTACATTAGACTGTTTCTTTGCAAAGAATATTCAGCTTTTAAGGAAGAAAGAGGTAAAGTGAAGCAGGAAGAGAGATATTACATGCCCAAGTGCAAAGGGAGTGTGGAGTAAAGTGGCAATGAAGTAGTCTGGTGATAGTTCCGGGAATGTTAAAATTAATGCTCAGAATAAATCAAATGAGCAGAAGAAAGGCAGTGGTAGAAGCCACAACTGTATATAGGATTATTGGAGAGGGAAGCCGAGGATCCCATCGTTTGATACATATACACTTTTGATTATGTCGCTAGAGAATGTTTATCTATCGACTTGTCATACTATGCAGTACATGAAACCACCTTCGAAGGAACTGATAGAGATGCAGAGACAGTCCGAAAATAGTGTAGATTTCATGAAAGTTATGGACATACCACAGACGAGTGTCTCCACCTCCATGATGCTATTGAAAATTTAATTCGAGAGAGAAAGTTGTAACAAATTGTTAAAGCCTTGCTGGATGGCTGGCGGGGACATCTGACCCCAATCGAGGATAAGCTCCACCCGATGTTAAGGAACCTCGACGGATAGGAGGAAGATTAGTTTTTAGCACCATTATTGGAGGATCACCTGAAATCGACAAAAGATGAAATGAAATAATGCATTATGTAAATGCTATCAGAAATGTTGATATTGAATTTCGTATTTTGGAGTAGAGATGCGTATTTTGGAGTAGAGATATTTAGCAAACTATGGTAGATGTCATATTTTGGAGTAGAGATGCGGATAAAGTAGAGGCACCTACTATCAACCCAAGGGTGATGTCGGCCATGATAGGCCTTGTCTTGGTGAGAAAGAATCTGAATGATTGTCTGTAAGTTTTGTAAATACCATTTTCAAGAAGGCATATGACCAAATGTTACTGGAAGCCAAAGATCTAAAACTTTGCAAAGTCCGTATTCATGGCTTTACTGGTACTGCAACTAAAGCAGTAGATTATGTCGAGCTACTGGTGGAGTTAAGAGATGGCAGCGAAGAGTGCGAGTGCTATCGTTTGTTGTGATGGATGTGAACTGTCCGTACAATGCTTTTTTGGGCCAACTGGCCCTTGCTGAATTCAAGGAAGCTATCGTTCCATGGTGTCTGACACTCAAATTGCTGACAAAGAATGGCGTAGGAATTATCCATGGAGATCAGACGACTAGACTTGCTTATTATACGACTGAGTTGAGAGATGCTTAGCAAAAGGAGAAAAGAAAGGATATGAAGAAGCCTCTCTACGTCAAACTAATGAAACTTAAAAATCAGCGCCGAGCCTTAGCTCGGGCACCAAAGTCGGTTCTATAAATATATAGATCCGAGAGATGAAGAAGGGGAGCCCAAAGAAACAAAGGTTTCCTGCTGAGCTGATGATCGATATCACAGTCAGCCACGATGATGAATCACAGGTCCTAAAGATCAAATCATAGATTAGTGCAATATTGTTGAAAGAATGAGCTGGTTTTCTCCGTGAAATTCTTGATGTGTTCACTTGGACTCATTCTGAAATGTGTGGGATCAAGCCGACCAATATAAGATATGCATTGAAAACAAAAACAACACGGCACGTATCTGGGGAGATTTGCTGCACTTAAAGAGGAGGTTGAGAAACTCAAAAACAATGGGATTATCCATAGTGCCCTTTACCCGAAATGAGTATCCAATCCCGTCCTCAAGAGAAAAGCTAATGGAATGTGGTGGATATGCATCGACTACCCAGACCTTAATAAGGCATGCCGGAAAGATGGCTTTCCACTTCCAAGGATCGACCAGCTGGTAGACTCAACCGCAGGACATGAACTGCTTTAATTCCTGGATGCGTACTATGAATACAATCAGATCCAGATGCACATCCTAGACTAGGAACACACCAGCTTCATTACCGACCTAGGAATACACTACTATGTTATGGTGCCTTATGGACTAAAGAATGTTGGTGCTTCTTACTAGGGACTGGTCAATCGGATATAGAAGACTAGATCGGGCAACTAATGAATGAATATGTAGATGACATGCTCTTAAAGTCATGACAATCAATCGACCACAATGATGACTTGGCAAAGACGTCCATTGTTCTCCGAAAATATGGAATAAGACTTAACTCCTTGAAATGCTCTTTTGGTGTTGCATCAGGAAAATTCTTGGGTTTCATCGTCAACTCTCCTGAAATTGAAACGAATCCAAAGAAGATTCAAGTGATCAGAGATATTCAAGTACCAAAGACAATTATGTAGGTATAGGACCTAAATGGGAAGGTTACCGCCTTTAGTCGATTCATCTCTAAGGCCATCGAAAAGATCATCCCTTACTTTGACTTGATCAGAAGAGGGAAGAGGAACCTTGAATGGATGTAGGATTGTATTGAAGCATTTCTTGATCTGGCATATCACTTAGAGAGACCCCCATATTTCCCAAGCCATTAGATCATGAAGACTTTTATATTTAATTAGTAGTGTTGGTACATACCATAAATGCCACGTTGCTATGCAGAGAGGATCAAATCCAAAGGCCAATGTATTGTGTAAGCGAGCGATTGACAGGTGCTTAAAGGAACTATCTGTAACTGGAGAAGCTTGCATAATGCATGTTGATTGTGTCAAGAAAGCTCCACCCTTATTGCTAGGCTCACCCCATTAATGTCTTCACCAACCAGCTGTTACGATAGGTCCTACAACAATCTAAGATGTTTGGAAGGTTACTTAGATGGAACATCAAATTGAGTCAGTTCGATATCATTTATCTCCTTCGAAGGGCCATCCAAGGACAAGCACTAACAGATTTCATATATAAATTTACTTCATACGATGAATCTCTAAAGGGTAGTAAATAACCTACCATCCGATGGAATATGTACACGGATGGAGCATCCAATGATCGTTGTTCTGGCGCTGGGTCATACTGGTAACTCCTGAGGAATGCTCGATCTACTATGCCCTAAAACTTGACTAACCTGCAATGAATAATGAAGCTGAAAAAGAAGCTGTGATTGTTAGGCTTAAACTTGCTTGAGAGCTAAGAGTAAAGGCATTCCAAATTTTCTATGATTTCCATTTAGTAGTAAACCAAGTCTAGGGATAATATCAGACCAGCGTAGCATGACTTGCTCCTTACCTCAAAAGGGTCCAAGTGCTGCTAATCAATTTTGAGCATTAGACTATTACACATATCCCTAGAGAACAAAATGAGAAAGCCGACTCATTGGCCAAGCTGGAAAATTCTAAGGATGCATAGCAAATAGGCATGGTCCCAGTTGAAGTACTTAATGCTTCGAGAATCGATCAGATGGAGATTGATTGAATCTTAAAGATGCAGCCTGAGAAAGAGTCTTGGACGACTCCGGTTAAAGACTATTTGCAAAGGGTAATCCTTCCTAATGGAGGAATGAAAAATGCAGATCCTTCATAAAGCTTCACGATACATCCTTCAAGAAGTAGTCATGTACAGGAAGGGTTTCTCCTTCCCCATGCTTCGGTGTATCGCCAACGACAAAATCGAGCAAGTATTAAGAGAAGTCCATGAAGGAGAATGTGAAGATCACGTTGGGGACAAACCCTGGCATAGGAGATACTCCGCTATGGTTATTTATGGAAAAGTGTCAATCAAGAAGTAGCGGATTATGTTATATGATGCAACAAGTGCTAGATATTTGCAAAGATTCTAAGAGTCACACCAATGAAAATCAGTTAGATGGTCAGTCCATGACCGTTTGCTACTTAGGTATTGACATCATTGGCTCCTTGTCCATTTCCAAATGTGGTGCGAAGTATGCCATCGTTGCGGTTGATTACATCTCTAGATGGGCTAAAGAAGAACCTTTGGCCAAGATTAAAATGAAGGAAGTAATCAATTTTGTGGTTCGGAACATCATCTACCATTTTGGTCCCCCCAACCAATCATAACTAACAACGAGACTTAATTCAATGGTGCTGAATTCAGTGGCTTTTGTCGCCAACATCATATTGATAAAAGAGTGGTAGTTTCACACCCTTAAACTAATGGACAGGTCAGAGCTGTTAATAAAATAATAAAGTCCATTTTAAAGAAGCGCTTGGAAAATGCTAGAGGTAAGTGAGTTGATCAACTCCCATCAACATTACGGGAATACAGAACAACATATAAGTCCGCAACTGGCCACACTCCATTCGCCCTTGCTTATACCTCTAAAGTGGTGATTCCCATTGAACTTGAAGCCCCTTCTCATTGAGTGACTTGCTATGACCCCAGAAATAATAAAGATCTCCTTTTGGAATCTCTACACATGATTGATGAGAAGTGCGAATAACCTGGCTTGAGGGCAGCTGCACACATACACCGGATCAATCGGTATTACAGTGTTGAAGTCTGACCTAAGACATTTGAAATTGGCGATCCTATCCTAAAAGAAGATCATCCTAGCCCTATGAACGTGGGCCCGTGATAGGAAGGACCGTACGTCATCACTCAAAAGTTTGGAGATGGTAGTTTCAGCTAGCGACTTTTGATGAAATCACACGCCGTAGAGCATGGAAAAATAAGCATTTACGATGCTATTTCACTTAGTTTTGTGTCATTTAGTTGTATTTCATTAAGAATTTTCATTTTCATTTGAATTCAAAGCTATACAAGAATAAATAATCTATCGCTCCTTCTTTAAGTTGTAATAAAATCTAAAGTTTGCTCCATATATGTAAATTGTTTGTGCATAATATAATAGTTGTGATATGCGACCAACTTACATTTACATGTGCCTAATATAAATCAAAAGGACGCTGTCGTTTCTTGCCAACCAAGTACTCGAGTCCATAATCAAATTAAAAAAATGAATGTGCTTCGACCATTCATCCATTAACTCTTGCCTGCAATCTGATAGGCAGAGTATAAAAAAGAGAATGGATGTGACTCGACAATTCGTTAACTTATTCCTCCTCCTGATTCTATGGGAAGAATGTCAAGTAAAAGTGATCATGATATGGCTGATCACTCTTTGAATTTTCTTCCGACTTGGGGGTAAGGGAATTAATCAAAGTAAACGTGATTCGATTGTTTCCTGGAACAACTTCAGTTCCCAGAGTGAAGGAAAGATTATGAACATTAAACGAATGTCATTAACTGCCCATCGAATGACTCTAATCCCCTAAGTGCAGATTAGAGTATAAACAAAGCGAATCGGTGCAATTCGACCATTCATTCTCCAACTCTGATCTAAGCCCGACAAGAGTAGTATAAACTCATCATGCATGAGACCCAACCTTCCACGAACTTACTCCGCTAGCCCAAGATTAGAGGTAGGAGTATAATCACTTAACCGCTGAACATGACAACATAAAACTGTGGCTCACACCTTGTGTTTGATACTATTTATGACCATGAACCAAAAGGAGGTCTTGAGATGGATTTGTCGAATCGACAACCAAAGCAATGGGTAATCGAAAGACATTACAATTGAATGACAAGCAATGAATTACTAGTAAAATGAATGGAAAATGTAATAGCTCGAACACTTAAACAACTTCCGTACAAAAGCTGAACAGAAGTGAAAGAGTTTTTATTCACATATTGAAACTTGGAAACCAAATACAAGTTTACTTTAGAAACTAAAAGCCAAGATAGGGGCTGTACCTGCACAATTATAGCCAACATAAAGAAATTACTACCTAGCTATGAACTACAAAAGCTGATTCGACGACTATTTCCTATCCTTTTTTGGCTTCTTTCGGGCGGACTCTCCAGAGCTGCCACCTCGTCCTCTCCCCTTCGACCATCTTTTCCCTTTTCTACACTTAGGAGAAATCATTTCAGAGATAGGAGCCGAAGCAGTCTCACTTTGGGAAATAGAAGGATCAACCTCCTTCGGAGTGACACCACCCGACAGTATAACTTGGAGAGGAGTGATATCCACTTCAGCAGTCTCCTTATTGACTTCTAAATCCAACCCGGGTTAAGTTTTCTAGTGTGTTCAGAGGCATAAGTGACTACGACATCCTCTGTTTCATCCAAGCCCCGTTATTCATGGGTATTTTCATCATTTAGAGCTCCAACGACCGAGTCATGAGTCTTAACATGTTGATCGGTAGGAGCCACCTGTACAGTAATGGCTATAACAAACCTTGTGATCAATGCCTGCTATCCTAGGATAACATCATTATCGGGAGCATGGACAGATGCAGACCGATCTACATTGTCATGAAGACCAATAACTATTCCTATGATTATCAGGCACGAGATGTAAACTATAACGTCCACCTACTTGGAGGCCTAAAACTAATGACTACGGATGCTGCAGTCATCCATAATTATTAATCGTTGATGACCAAATAAGGCGTTGATAGATTCATTGATACATAGGATCACATGAATATGGAAAAAATTTAAACTTCAAATAGAATCACATTTCATTTCAAAATATTTCCAATTCATTACATAATCCCATATTCATAAATCACGTTCAGAGAAAATATATTTGTTACAACATATGCCAAGAGCGGCATATGAAGATACCTTTTTGGATGATTAGAGTATTTACAGGAAATATAACAAATTTTCCATTACAAACAACACAACGGAATCAAAAGAAAAGGAGAACTCTAAATAGCTATTATGCCTCCTGCATGTCTCTGGAAGCTTATTCGTCTTAAGAGGTGCTTAAAAACCTCAACTCTCAAACTACTCAAAATCGATTGAGTACCTGAGAGTTTAAGGGGAAAACATAAACTTCGAGTCAAATATAAAGCCTGGTATAAATAATAATCTACCATCTCAAATCATTTAGATATCCAGGGAGACCATGCCACTTAGTGGAACGGGTTTTCTCCTCACTAGTATGTCAAAACCTTTATAAAATCATAAACTATGCCCCTGCATCGACAATGGTTGAAACAATTCAAAACAATATAATATAATGGTATGCAAAACCAATGAGTCAATTCTGGATTACCCATCCCCATTTATTTTAGACTATCGGTCTCAATTATAGTTTTCGGGTTTACTATTAACCTATTAGTTTTTATGGGCTGACTAATAACAGGTTAAACATTTAAGGACTCCCTATCCAGTTACATAGTTTTTCATGGGATCACTAAGAACCTATTGGTAACTCCCATATCTTACTTATATCCTAGTTTTCATGGGTTGACTAGGAACCGATTGATGACCCCAATATTCATTCTTCTTACCCTAGTTTTCACGGGCAAAATAGCAACCTATTGACATCTGTCAATATCTAAATCCATATATAGTTTTCATGGGCTAGCTACAAACCTATTGGCCGTTGCCAGTATCAAATCATAGTTTTATATGCTCGCTATGAACCCATCTTTCTGACATCTTCCTTTATAGATAGTTTTCATGGGCTAACTATGAACTTATTGGCCCCTATCAATATCCTTTTCTGTACACAGTTTTCATGGGCTTATTAAGAACCTATTGGCCCTTGCCAATATCTTTCTTTCATATTTTAGCATCCTATATTTTGGTCTTCCTGACCTCATGGATGCAATTCTACTTATTCAAAAGTTTAATCAATTTATATTCACTACCGTGTTAGGTTCTTTTACGCTTTATCCCCAAAATGCAGTTTAGGGTCCACTATAAAGTGAATATATTTATATTTGAAGAAAATAAATCATAATAACATAACAATATCACCCTTGTGGTTTTAATATAAAACATGGTCAATACCTTCAACCTATAGTTTTTTATTGAAAAGCATCATCTTCAAACCATTACAAAACTCCTTTAGTTTAGACATGGGATTTTTTTCCTTATAAAAATGGAGTTTGGGTTATAAAACCTTTCGATACCGTCGAAACCTGGCTTTCGACTTCATAGGATGACCTCCATCGAAAGCCTTAAAAATCTATCTTCAATACATTAGGCTCCTGCTTTCTAATAATTTAAAATCTTCTTTTCTAAAACTTTCGATTGTAGTAAAGCATTAATATTTAACCTTTAGAAGCATAGCTTCAAAATCAGTCGAAAATACCCCTTTCGTCACTAATGGAAGTAACCCTTCTGAAATCATTGAAAGTCCCCCTTTCGAAAGCATTGGGTTTATACTTAAAGCAATATTTAGGTCAAAATGAATATAGGCGAAAGCAACTCTTTCAAAACCATCCGTTATTATATAAAATATTAGGGAATTATGATGTCATTGGCACCATCTCTTTTGAAAGCATAAAACATCTGGGTAAAATATCAGAAGGTCAGTATCGAAAACCATTTCGAAACCATTGCCTTCGAAACCCCTAACCCATTTCGAAAGCTATAGGATGTGGTTCTAATTTATAAAACAAAGTACCTTTCGATAGCATTGATATCTCCAATACCATCGAAAAGGTTAAAGAACGACAGCAGGATTTCGACTAGGTCAGAACCACTTCTTTCAAAACGTTCCTTCATAAGTAAAGGAACCCAGTCAAAAGCAATTTAAAGTTAATGGGAACCCGTTCGAAACCTTCTTTACAACCTCATTCGAAACCATCTACTTTGACTCCATCGAAGGCTAAAACAAAAAAAGGCAGGTGCTTTTCTTTTAATAAACAAATCAAGGTTTCAACTCCTTCGGAAGCAATTTTTTCGACACCTTACCTTCCGCCTTCCTCCAATCCACTCCATACCATCTTTGTGATACCTTATGTATTAGTTTCAATATAGTAGGTTTCGACTAAGATGAAGGAAGAAGCTTCTGTGTCGAAAGGTGCTTTCCAAAGTAGGCGAAACCAATTTTCTATGTAAATTTGTTTTAGTTCCTCTTAAAATAAACTTTACTCTAAGTAACCTGCCATGTGACAACACCAGATTTGGTTGCCTTAACTTTTTCAAATTTTTTTCCTAAAATAACTGCCGCTTATCTAGACCTAAACCATGGTTAAGTTAATCACTTAACCGCTTCCATTAACTAAAACCAATTTTGCAAAGAAGTCCCCCTTCTAAAATAATTTATTTTGTATAGCATATCACTTTGGAAAAATCCCCAAAAATACGATTTAATCGTGTTGTCTAGCATATCAAATTTTCAGACCCAAATTCTCCCTATATTTTCCAAAGTAAATTTATAAACCCAAATAACCATATTTTCCTTTGAAAATTCATAATAATCTTTCCATAGCTTGGAAAATCATAAAAATTGAAACCCAACTCCAAAGTCTTGTTTCTCATAACATAAATTTTCCCATGACACTAAATCATCGTTAAATCTTAGTTTTGATCAAATACCATATAAATTCTTTTTGAACATCTTACTCAAATTAAAAAATCAAATCTCAAGAATATCATCATTCAGTTCATCTTAAGAACAAAATTATACCCTAAACCAAAACACTAGATTCAAACAAAAATAGAGATGGAATTATTATTTACCTTAATCTAGATAAGGATATTGGTTTGAGATTGATTTCCCCCAAGCTTGATTCTCTAGATTTTGATTTTAATTCTTCTTCCTTAATGGTCGTCCGTTCTTTTATCTTTTGATTTGCATTTTCAAAAATGACATGCATGGGAAGAAAAATGGTAGGAATGAAAATATACAAGGGTAACGGTCATCGGATGACAAATTCCTAATATACCCTTATGAAAATTAATTAATCAAAAACCATTCTTTAGCCTATTATTTAGTATATTAGGTTCGGCCTTAATTAAATTAATTCAAGTCCCAGTCCCCTTATCACTTACGATTTACGTTATTCTATTTAATTTATCTAATTAAATGTCCTAAATAATGTTATCAAAAATTTGGGATGTTATAGGCTCCTCTCCTTAAAGAATTTCGTCCTTGAAAATCAGCATGGACTAAATACTAAACATAGCAATCATCTGTAACAACTCCAAAAAACCATACTAGTCTACCTAACTAGGAATTATCTATATAAATCTAATATAAACATGCCCATAAAGCAGATAAGGATAAGTATTTCGAATCATGTCCTCTGTCTTTCAAGTACAGTCCTTCTCGGTGTCGCTCCACTAAAATTTCACCAACTTGACGGTCTTTTTCCTCAATCTTTTCTCATCTCTCGCAACAAATTGAACTGTTTGTCTAGCAAAAGTCAATTCAGATTCCACTACCAAGTCCTCTAATTCCGTATGAGGAATAGTAGCCTCTGGATCATGCATATACTTACGAAGATGAGAAATATGAAATTCATTATTGACACCTACCATACTGCTTGGCAACTCAAATCTGTATGCAAGCTTTCTAGTCCTTTATACAATCTAGAATGGATCAACATATCTCCGTGCCAGATTCCTTGACATCCCTAAGCGTACCACACCCTTCATTGGTGATACCTTTATGAAAACCTTATCTCCTACTGAGAACACCAAATATTTATGCCTTTTATCTGCGTAACTCTTCTATCTGGATTGAGCTTTCTTCATCCATTTTTCGATCAACTCAATCTTCTCTGACACCTCCCGGACCAAATCTAGACCTAAGACCAACCTATCTCTAGTCTCCAACCAACATACATGGGATTTGCATGGCCTTCCATAAAGAGCTTTAAAAGGCCCCATTCCTATACTAGTCTGATGACAATTATTATAGGAAAACAGAATCAAATGTAGGTGATCATCCCAAGATCCACCAAAATCCAACACACAAGCTTTCAACAAATCCTTGAGCACCTTATTTACTCTCTCCCTCTTCCCATCCGTCTGTAGGTGATATGCGATACTCGTATTGATCCTTGTACCTAACACAACTTGTAGACTCTTTCAGAATTCGCTAGTGAATAAATCACCTTTGCAGCTGATTATGCTACTGGAACTCCATGAAGTCTAACTATGTTCTTCATGAACAACTTTGCCAAAATAGGTGCCGTCCTGGTTGAACTTACTAGAATGATATGGGAATTCTTGGTTAGCCCAACCACAATAAACCATATGCTCTCATTTCCTCTCTATGACATTGGAAAACCATCTATAAAATCCATGGATATCAAATCCAATTTCCAAACTGGAATATCTAGAGGCTGAAGTAACCCACTCAACTTCTGATATTCACATTTCATTTGTTGATAGTTTACACACCGCCTATCTCATAAGTCAGCATCCCTCTTCATGCCTACGCAATAGAAGATCCTCTTCATATCTTGATACTTCTTGCTCCCTCATTGATGAATCGTAAATTTGGATCGATGACATTCCTTAAGAACTTCTCCTCTCAAGTTCTCCATATTTGGAACACATAACCGTCCCTTCTTTTTCAACCATCCTCTCTGGTCAAGACAAAAATTTATTAAATCATCGACCTTAGTTCCCACCATAAGCCTTCGAGTCCTCTCAGCTAATAGTGGATCCTCCCTCTGCTTAGAAGCAATTCTCTCGATCGACACTGACCGAACTTCTAAATAGGACAACATAGTGGCATTCTAACTAGAGCTAGAAGTCGATCTTAACTGCACACCTCAACTGGCCAAAGCTTCAAGATCTTCCATTCTTCCAACATAGTCAAAACCACATTCTGATGTCTTCTGTTGAGAGCACCGCTACCTTATACCTTTCCCAGGTGTATACTCTGTACCAAAATCATAAGCAACCAAAAATTCTAGCCATCTTTGTTGTCGCATATTCTACTCCTTCTGAGAGAATAGATACCTTAAAGACTTATGATCGGTGCATAACTCAAATCACTCCCCTAAGAAATACTACCTCCAAATCATCGAGGCAAAAATCACCGTAGCTAACTCCAAGTCATGAGTAGGATAACTTACTTCGTGCGGTCTAAAATGCCTAGATGCATAAGCAATGACTTTTCCCTTCTGCATCAAAACAGCTGCCAATCCAGTCCCACACACAGTCGTGTATACTAGCAACCCCTGATTTTCATCTGGAACTACTAACACTAGAATATTAGTCTATAAATGATTTAACTTAAGGAATGCTTCCTCACATTTGTAAGACTAAACAAACTTCACTCCCTTCCTAGTAAGCTTAGTCAAAGGAATTGCTATCCGTGAGAAATCCTTGATGAATCTCTAGTGGTTGCCAGCAAGTCCAAGAAAGCTTTGATCTCCGTCACTGTTTCTGGTCTCTTCCAGTTGTTCACAACTTCGATCTTATCTGGATCGATTGACAATCCTCTCTCTGAAACCACATGACCAAGAAACCAAATCTCTTTCTTCCAAAAATTACACTTGGAAAACTTCGCCTTTAGCTGATTCTGCCTCATCATCTTTAGCACAACTGTAAGATAATCTTCATGCTCTCTCTCATCCTTAGAGTACACAAAAATGTCATCTATAAATACCAAAACGAATCTATCCAAATACTTTGGAAGACTTGATTCATATAATCTACAAAGAAAGCAGGTGCATTACTCAACCTGATTGACATCACTAACCATTCATACGAACCATATCTAGTTTGAAACGCTGTCAAAGGAATGCTGTGCTCTGCCACTCTCAACTGATGGAACCCTGTCATCGAATCCAACTAGGAAATCACCTTGGCTCCACTCAGCTGATCAAATATATCACCAATTCTCATAAGAGAATACTTATTCATGGTCGTCCTTTCGTTTAGCTTACTATAGTCGATACACATTCTCAACGACCCACCTGGTTTGTTCACGAATACTATGGTCACTCCCCAAGGCGAACTGGTTGGTTTAATAAATTTCCTTTCTCCTAGATCAACTAGTTGGGCTTTCAATTCCTTCTTCTTAATCGGTGTCATCCTGCTCGGTGGTCAACTTAAAAGTTCATCTCCTAGCATAAGATCTACCTGAAACTCAACAGCTCGTTTCGATGGTAGTTCTATGACTGGCTCAAACACATCTACAAACTCTCTAGCTACTCAAACCTGACTTAGCTCTTCTCCCACTTCCATTGCGCTTAACAAAGCAAAACTACTATGGTCAGAATTCTCTACTGATAATATAATTCGGTTATGACAATCAGGTGTCTCAAAGATATCTCCCCATCCTGGCAAAATATCATTGCCTCATACCTCCTCAACTAATCCATACCCAAAATGATTCAGAAATCCACGAAATTGTAAACATACAATCTGCATGCAAACTTATAACCTAACAAATCAAGTTCTAACAGGTCACATCTCATCCTTAAAGTTGCATACCCTCCTATTGGATTTGCAACCCTTAAGGAAGTAACAAGGTATGTGGGTTCTAAGCATAACCAATCAACCAAATACTGGGATATAAATGAATGTGATGCACCAATATCAAAAAGTATCCTAACTGGTTTTCTCTGAATCAAAAACGTGTCTTCCATCATAATATTTATTTTATTAGCTGCAGTAGGCTTAGCTGATGATCCAACAGCAAAAACCTTTCCTTTATCTACCCTAGCTGGCTCTGTACATTGGTTCTTGTAATCCCCAACTTGATCATAGTTAAAGCATTTCACATTCTTCTTGTCTGCAACTTCTTTCTTTTTCCTGACCGGCACTCACTTGCATAATGACCCTTCTTGTCACATTTATAGTTGTTATCCCGCCTTTTGGAAAGGCCGAGATATCAAGGAATTGACTAAAAACGAAAGACCGCTCATCCCGAATATCGAGTATGCACAGTTTCACTATGGATGTCGATAAATTTTGTCCAGGCCTGGATCAAGCTACAATTAATGTGACAAGATAAGCAAAGCAATGAAAGCCAACGTTCAAAATTCAAGTCAATCCGAGGTCGTATGCTCAAGATATGATCGATACAATCCAAGAAAAAAAATTTGTATGCAACCATCTATTCATATCCATCAGGAACTTGCGACTTCGTATCGATTAGTGGAACGATACTCTTCATATCCATCCACTTAATGGCCTTGTTCATGTCCATACTTGTTCATGTCCATAGAGCATCCAGGTCAAATCTGACTTCATATCGATGTTATTCGAATAGATCAGTGGCGCGCGATTTCGTATCGATCAGCAAAACTGCACTTTTCGTATCCATAAAGCATCGACTCTTCCTATCCATCCATCGATTCATCTCGCATCCATTTGTTCGTATCCATCAAATTGTCAGTTGTTCGTATCCATCAAGTTAGAACAACTTCGATCGATACGAACTAGACCACACAGTCGATGCGAGTCGTGTAACTTGGATCGATACGAACAGAGCCACGACACATGATACAAACTGAGCCACTTCCAGTGATACGAACTGTGCCACTTCCATCTAAACGAACAAAGCAATGGTCTTCGATATAAACAAGGCGAAAACCATGGGATCACTCGGCCAACTTGGCATCGAAAGTGGGGCGATCCAAAAATCAAGCGCCACGTCAACTCCTAGGCATGTGCTCAATGTCGAGTCGAAATAGATACAAACAGCATCGATGCGAAGGGGACCGTGACTAAAAAACTCTAATTTGCATCGATTATAACTTGAAATACATAAGTCCAAATGCTATGAAATTTTCACAGGAGCTTACGTACGACCTAAGGAATGCTTATGCCAAGTTTCGACTCGATTGGGTCAAATCTTGATCGATACAAAATTCGTTCATATCAATCATGGATTAAGTCTAAATTGCATGGGATCGATCGCTTGGGCCCACCTACGTGCCAGAAGAGGTCTTCCGAGATCTGAGCGAGATATTTGCATCCTACGCCCATAAATAGCACCCTAGAGCCTACAGAAAAAGGGATCTTTTGGCTCTTTGATGTCCAAGCTCTGCCGAAACCATTTTTCTACTTCAAGGCTACTGTATTACTCAAAATTCATCACTATACTCCGCTGTAATCAGTTGTAATCAGCAAGTGAATATCAGTAAACTCATTAATTTCATAGTGGACATAGGCCATACGCCGAACCACTCTAAAACCCTATGTTTCTGCATGTTTTCCTTAACTATTTTTGAAGTGTTTATTAGATAATCCTCCTTTTACATTTCTATTCTTCATTTTTATCTATTCAAATACTTCCGAAGAGTGTTTTTCCCAATTTTGGTACAAACACTTTGATGCTTTAACTGAGAAAACACAGTTTTTCTCCTTCTCTTTGGATCTACTATCAATACAAGATTGCACAAATTTAAGAAGAAGATCCAGATCTCAAGTTTAGAATCCTTCCAACCTATTCAGATTTGCATCAAATCTTGGAAAGGACTTCATCATCCACCATAGTTAGCACAAGGACCGCATCTACAGCTCACGGATCAAGAAGGACGAGATAGACAGAATCTCGTGCAACTACATCCATCCAATCAGAATGATGCCGGACCATCAGATCCGTTAGGCCCTGTTACCAGGGAAGAATTCTAGATGCTTATGCAAGAGCTGACTTAGAGCTGTCAACAACTCACTCAACAGTTGCATGCAAACGCAAAATTGACCAGTAAGCTAAATTGCCAAAGGCGTAGGTGATCCCGGAGGGATCAGGCCTTCTATTCCTCCATGGAGTGTTTAACCTCGTCGGATTACCATCACAGATCTATGCACCCATGGCTAGACGGGAGTTACACTTAGGATACCGAACATCAACCTACGCTGAACATTGGGCAACCAAGAGGTGGCCTGTCAACCAGCTACCAGACTGGACCCTCCTCCCGAGGAGGTACTATTCCAAATTATACCGCAGACATCCGCGCTACTATCACCGCTACTGAACCAGGGATTGATGCTCAGTTCATCCAAATTTGAACCATTGTCATCGTGGATATACTCTTGAAACGTACATCTCCGAAGACTTTGGATCAAGGAGGCAAGACATGGACCGCGGACCGCGTCCAGTCCAGCCTCGCATTGTGGAACCCCACCACACCTTGGCTCAACGTGCACAGAATGTCCAGATGTTGGATATACCGACGATGATTTGTCAGATGATTTAAGAGAGTCAAAGCCTCACAAATGACGATTGGGGAATCTCTCGGAGTCATTCTCCCTTTACCAATGAAATACTTTATGCTGAACTACCTCGACGATTCATGATGCTGACTTTACCACACGATGAAGGAAGTTCTGATCCCAACCAACACTACCTGAAGTATGATTGGTTTATTAGTGCTGTACGTGCTGATGATGCAGTTAAATGTCAAAGCTTCCCAATCTCTCTAAGGGAATGGCTACTAGGTGGTTCACTCGTTTGCCACCTCGATCTAATTTTTGTTTTAACCAAATGGCAACCAAATCTGTTGAGCAGTTTCGAATGCATGTCGCAAGGCCAAAGGATGTTAACACTCTGTCTAGTATCACTCAAGGTCCTGGAGAGACACTCCGATGTTATTTAGAAAAACTCCATGCTGCGTGTGCTGAGATCAGCAACTCAAATGATAACTCCATTCTTATGGCATTGAGTAAGGAAATCGACCCCAATTCTGAATTTGGCAACTGGTTGGCCGGAAAAACACCTGCGACGTTGGACCGTTTCTATTCCAGAGCAGCCCAGTTCTTGAGAAGGGAGGATGCGAAACAGTTTAGGAAGCAAGATGACGTAGGGCCGAGCATTGAAGGAATCCAAAGTAATGTTGCAGTTAAACAGTCCAGGGAGAGCTCTGACAAAGTGCAATTGAATAATCAGAATAAACGGACTCAGCAAAAAGGCAATGAGAATCAAAATTGAAAGCGGGATCATAAGTTTGGTCTACGACGTAGAGCTCCTATGTTCGATAATTACACTCCTATGAATACATCGTTGGAGAAAGTATATCTACACACCTATAATACTATCCAGTACAAGAAGCCTGCTCCGAAACCATCATCGAAGCAGCAGATCCAAATAGAGAAATTTTGTAGATTTCACGAGTGTTACGGCCATAACACCAATGACTACCGTCATTTGCAAGATCTCATTGAGAAGTTGTTTGGAGAGAGGAAGTTAGAATAGTTTGTGCGGATGCCACTGTCTGGTGGTGCGGGTCCATCAAATCAAAATAATGTACCTAATGTGAGGAGACAGGAGGAACCCGCTCGTACCGACAGGAGTTTGGTGATAAACACTGTATGTGCTGGTCCTCATCCAGTAGACTGAAGCTAGAGGGAAATGGAGTCATATGCCTGCTCTATTAGGCATGCAGACTTCGAGGGATGTAGTAGTTGTGATGATGGGGCTTCGGCCAAACAACAGAAGACGATGACTGACCACATCATGTTTCGAAATAGAGACGCTGATAAGGTCGAACCCCGAACTATCAATCCACTGGTCATATCAGCTCAGGTAGATCCTGCTTGGATGAAGAGGATCTTGGTTGACAGTGGAAGCTCTGTGAATATTTTGTTTAAGCGAGCATACGATCAAATGAAAATGGAAGTTAAAGACTTGAAGCCTTGTCAACCTCGCATTCATGGCTTCAACGGTAGCGCAACTATACCCACTGGAATGGTGGATCTTCCAGTGGAGTTGGGAGTTGGAGAGCCCTGGAGAGTCCGGATATTACAGTTTGTTATGTTGGATATAGACTTCCCTTACAATGATTTCTTGGGTCGACCGGCCCTTATTGAATTCAAGGTATCCATTGCCCCATGGTGTTTGACTCTAAATTTTCCCACTGATCGTGGAGTCGGAGTCGTTTAGAGAGATCAGGCTACTGGGAGAGTCTATTATGTTGCTGAGCTGCGCGAGGTGTAGGAAAGGAGAAAGCAAAGGGCGTAGAGGAATCTCTCTGCGTTCGTTTTGCTGGTAATTGACAATTGATGCCTGGGCCTAGTCCCGGGCACCCCGACCAATTCCAAAGTGATCTTGACCCTAGAGATACTGAAAGTGAAGATGAAACTAAAGATAGTCAAGCTTCCCAGGCCAAACTGACAATTGATATCTCGATCGACGATGATGACGATTCAAAGATGGTAAAGATTAGATCTTAGTTAAGCCAACAGACACAGAAGAAATTGGTTGAATTTCTCCATGCAAACCTCGACGTATTTTCCTAGACGCATTCTGACATGTGTGGGATCTCGCCGGACATCGCGAGCCACAATTTGTGTATCGACCTGCGGTATGTCTTGGTCAAACAAAAAAGGCATGATATTGATCCAAAGAGATCTGCCGCCCTTAAAGAAGATGTCTATAAGTTAAAATTGAATGGGTATGTTGGAGATGCCTTATACCCGAAGTGGGTATCCAATCTCGTACTTGTCTAAAATCCAAATGGAAAATGGAGTACTTATGTTGACTACTCAGGCTTGAACAAAGCTTGCCCGAAATACAGTTTCCCACTTCTTCGAGTTGATCATCTCGTAGATTCAATGGATGGGCACGAATTATTATCCCTTATGGATGCATATTCCGGTTACAACCAGATACCCATGCACTTACCCGAACAAGAACATACCATCTTCATAACCGATCTGGGACTCTACTACTATAAAGTCATGCCCTTCGGACTCAAGAATGCCAGGCCAACATACAAACGACTAGTCAGTCGAATATTCGCTAACCAGATCGGAAGGACCATGGAAGTATATGTAGATGAAATGCTAGCGAAGTCATGATTCTCCACTGATCATATTAAAGACTTGGAATCGATGTTTAGTATCCTTTGAGAATACAGGATGAAGCTCAACCCATTGAAATGTCATTTTGGAGTTACATCTAGAAAATTCCATGGATTTATCATCAACGCTCGTGGAATTGAAGCTAACCCTAAAAAGATCTAGGAAATCATAAATCTCGAGACTCCAAGAATGATAAAGGTTAGAGCCTCAATGGGTAAGTAGCGGCACTAAGCAGGTTCATTTCAAAGTCCATCGACAAATGCATTCCTTTCTTTGATTTGATTTGAAAAGGGAAACAGAATTTTGAATGGACCATGGAATGTGAGGGCGCATTTCGAGCACTAATCCAGCACCTCTCCACACCACTTATTTTTTCAAAGCCCATCGATCATGAGCAATTGTACCTTTACTTGGCGGTATTAGAAAATGTAATCAATGCTACCTTAGTACTGGAGGAAGACCGGGTACAAAAACCGATCTACAATATTAGTAAGCGACTAGCCGGAGCTGAGAGAAACTATTCGTAGCTTGAGAAGTTGGCTTATTGTCTCTTTATTTCCTCAAGGAAGCTCCGTCCCTATTTCCAAGGTCATCCTATCACAGTTTTCGCCAATCAGCCGCTACAACAGGTCCTTAAGTGGCCTGAGACGTCTAGTAGGTTACTCAAATGGAATATTAAACTTAGCCAGTTTGATATAACTTAGACTCTGTGGGGAGCTATTCTAGGACAAGTATTAGGGGATTTCATAGTTGAATTTACCATCCTAGAGGACTTGCCCAAAACCAGTGAGCCTTCCGAGTATATCTGAAAGCTGCACACTGATGGTGCATCAAACGACCGGTGCTTGGGTGCTGGAGTTGTACTTGAACTCCCCGAAGGTCGATCAATATGTTATGCTCTAAAGTTTGATTTTCGTGTGACCAATAATGAAGCTAAATATGAAGCCTTGCTTCCCGGATTGAAACACGCCCGAGATTTGAAAATCATTGCTGTGGAGATTTATTGTGATTCACAATTGGTTGTGTGGCATGTTCAGGGTGAATATCAGGAAAAAGATCGAAGGCTAGCTGCGTATCTAGCTCGAGTCCAGGATATACTTAGTCAGTTTTATTATTATGCCATCTTTCACATATCCCGTTAGCGCAATCAAAAGGCTGACTCATTGGCAAAGTTAGCAAGTATGGGCGAAGAACAACAAATGGGGCTCCTTCCTGTGGAAACGTTATCTTCCCCAAGCATTGATCAGATAGAGACAGAAGGGATATTTGAAATCACTCGCCATCGGGAGTCGTGGATGACTCTGTTTCGAAATTACCTCAAGAATGGAACGCTACTCGAGCGTAGGAGTGAGAAGAGACAGATTCTTCGAAAAGCTGCACAGTTCACTATTCAGAATGCAGTCCTGTATAGAAGAGGGTACTCCATTCCTCTACTCCGATGTATTGCCCAAGATGAAATTAAGCGAGTGTTACATGATGTTCATGAAGGAGAATGTGGCGATCATACCAGGGGGCACGCTCTTGCTAATAAAGTACTCCGATATGGATATTATTGGCCAATTATAAACCACAATGCACCAAATTATGCCTGGAAATATGATAAATGTCAAAAGCATGCTCGAATTCCGAGAGCCCCACCTACTAAGATAACCTAAATGTTTAGTCCACGGCCGTTTGCAGTATGGGGCATCGATATCATTGACTCTTTACCTCTGCCGAAAGTAGTGCAAAGTACGCCATCGCCGTAATTGATTACTTTACCAAATGAACCGAAGCTTAACCTCTTGCTACAATCCTGATGAAGAAGGTGATCAACTTTGTAGTCCACAACATTATCTACTGATTTGGTCTCCCATACACCATCATCACTGATAACGAAACTAGTTCGACAGAAAGCTCCTTAAAGATTCTCCAGTTCTTTGCTTCAGTAATGCTAAACTCATCACATTCTTGGGTCTTGAAATGTGAACTCTGAATGGCCTCATAAACCTTTTAGTCAAATCGGTCCATGTGCCAATAGAGCCACTCATTAGTTGCCTAAAACATAGCGTCGCAATGTCTGCTAGGTATAATGGGAAGCACCAGACCATGACCTCCTCTGATGCCTCCTGCACTTCCATATGCCTTATATACTTTGCTAGATGAACTGTAGGGTCCATCCTCCCATTATAAATCTCCAATGATGGTAGCTTAAATTCCGCTGGGTTCCTAGCTCGCCTAGTAGCTGGAGTGAAGGGACTCCTATTCACATCCTCCAAGTCTTTGTTTACCAATCCATCTCTCATAGCTCGTCTGACCATCTCCGCCAACCTGTCATTATCTCCAAGTTGTAGTCCTTGCTCATTGCCTTTGACCTGCCCCCCGAGTTCACGAGGGAATCCTAGAATCTGTTCTCCTGACCGAGCATCCGCTCCTCTACCAATGCCATGCTGTGCGGGTCCACCTGATTCTCTTTCCGAGATTAGATCAACATGTTCTAGGTGAGTGCCCCTTAGTTCTAGCGCTGCACCAGATGGTCTTGCTACATTCTAAACTCTGATTGCTTCTTGATTTTGCGCTCCAAGTTTCCCAACCTGTCAAAAAAATTCTAGATCATTTCCTCCTGTCTTTTCATCAGTGTCTCCATTTCATCCCTGGTGATGAAGACCGAGGCTTGGTTCCCCCCTGAGGAAGCCTCCTGACTCCCTTCATGCTGACTTCTCTCTGGTCATGGCCTTTTGCTTGATTGCCTTGTCATAGCATTTCAGATCCGAATCCTTAAACTATCAAGTTCAACCTCTAAGCGATAGAATCCCTGAATTAGCGTTCTTAGTGAAAGCACCAAAATGTTTACGTCAAAAATGGTCACAAACACCCAATCTTCATAGAAAGCACCAGTTCACAATCACGGATCTCAGATTAAGAGCATGCAAAGAATAAAAAATGAAGAACACTCGAGAAATTCAAAAGAAAGTAGTAAACAACATAGGATTTATAGTGGTTCGGTGATTTGGCTTATGTCCACTCTGAAGTTGATGATTTTATTGATATACACTTGATATTTCAATCAATTACAGCAAATTACAGTGGATTATAGCTCTGAAGTTCGAGTACAACAGTAGTGGTGAAGTGCAAAGTAGAATCCGGCAGAGTCTGGACGTTCAAGAGTTGAAAGATCCCTCTTCTGTTAGCCTTAGGGCTCTATTTATAGGCTTAGGAGGCTGATATCTTGCTCAAACTTCGGGAGACTTTTTCTGGCACGTAAGGGGGCCTACGCGATCGATACCATGAAGTTTCGACCCGATCTGTGATCGATACGAACCAATTTCATATCGATCAAGAATTTTTCAAATGGAGTCAAAACTTGGCAGGAACATTCTTCAGCTTGTACGTAAGCTCTTGTGAAAATTTCATAGCATTTGGACTTGTGGTTTGAGAGATATAGTCAATGCAACCTTGGGTTTTGTGTAGACTTTCATGTTCGAATCCATAGCCTTCACATCCATCTGTTCGTATCACTCATTTGACACGTGCCCAAGTGTTGATGTGGCGCGCGACTTTCGAATTGGTCCACATTCTGCATCAAATTGACCAAGTCATTCCCACACATATGCCTCGCTCGCATCGATCGCTCAGTGCTAACTTCGTATCGATCAATGGATGGCTCCTTCGTGTCGATAATAGGGTAGCCGATTTCGTATCGATGGAAGGTGTCTAGGTTGATATGAAACAGACCCCTGTTTCACTTCCAATGGATTCGAAGGGGATAGTTGCCGATGGATACGCAGAGAAGTTCTCTCACTGATGGAAGCGAAATGCAGTACATCTCGATGGATACGAATCATGGCTCCATGATCGATACGAACAGTGACTATGTGATGGATATGAACTGCGCAGTTCAGATGGATGCGAATGTAACGATGCGAACATGGGTTCTATGGATTCGAGCGGATGAGCATTGCATGGATATGAACTCATCGATCCGAAACCATGCATAATAGATGGATGCGAAACTCGATCGGTATGAGCAAAGTCCCTCTAGATTGATTCGAACAGTGTAGCCTTTGACGGGTTCGAATATGATCGATTCGAACATGACCCCTTGATGGATACGAACATAGTGACCACTTGGATTGCAACGATCATATTTCATGCATACGAACTTCGATTGACCTGAAATTTGGAGCACTGGCTTCTTCGGCTTTGCTTGTCACGTCATATGAATTCTAGCTTGATTTGGACTCGAACAAAATTCATCGATATTCATAGTGAGCCTGCGTACAACCAATCTACGAGACGAACTGTCGTTGGTTCTCGGCTTATCTTTTTAATATCATGGCCTTGCTAAAAAGTGGGATAACACTCGCCCTCCAAAACATGCCTTGCGAGAGGAAGGTGTGTTTTGTAATGCCATAAGCTGGATGTTCATATCCTGTTGATGACTTGCAAAGAAATTGATGGTCTCATCTGACCACGAATGGCGATCGTTTGGGATCGTATGTCATTGGAGGTGATATGTGACCATTCGCGGTCAGATGCCGTTCGCGGCGAATGGTGGTCGTTCGTGGTCGGGTGTGTCATTCGAGGCGAATGGTGATCGTTCGCGATCAGGAGCCATTCGAGGCGAATTGTGACCATTTGCGGCCGGGTGCCGTTTGAGGCGAATTATGACCGTTCGCGGTCGGGTGCCGTTCGAGTCGAATGTGTGTGCCCAAGGGAGACTCGGTATTGTCAATACTAGATTTCACGTTGAGTGAGTTTCTGGATTGTTTGTTAGGGCGGTTTATCGCCATCTCAAAGCATGCCTAAGGACCGTTCGCGACCCCATACATGCGTAAGTACCTTTGCCATTTCAGAATTATCAAAACCAAATATCCATTCAACTGAGTTTTTCAACAAAAATGTTTGACAAAATCAAATCCAAACATGAGAAGCAAAAAACAAATGCAAAACAGTGACGTCATAGCGCAAACACCTACATCGATGCGATTTGTTGTTGTATCAGAGAATGCCTAAGGATCGTTCGTGGTCCTGTACATGTGTAAACAACTTAATCGTGTAGGTGTGGAGTTTGCTGCTCGTTCGTCATTATCTCAATCAATTAATAATAAGTCGACACCTCGATCCTGAGCCATCTTCAGTTGGTGCAGGCGGTGGTCGTTCTTGTTCCACCGTCGTGGCCCTCCTTCTAACATATGCGATAGCAAACCATTTTGGATATGTTCCTCGACTTTATCCTTCAAGTATCTACAGTAGTTTGTGCTATGACCATTCAACTCATGGAATAACAAATACTTGTATGACTTTCTTTCATTGCAGGTCGGATCCCTCCTCATCGGCTTTCGATAAGGAACCTGTCCCTTGGTGTCCTGGTAGATCCGTTCTAAAGTCTCGTTCAGCTCCGCAAATGAGGTGAATCTTGGTTCTTTTCGGGGTCGCGCTGATCTGTCACCGTTATTCTCAGCCTTTCTCGTCCCTTTACCAGTTTCTACACATTTTTCAGGAGGATTTCCGTCCTTGACTGCATAAACATCGATTCCTTCACCCTCCTCTCTTTTAGCATTTGCATCTTCCAATTATAGAAATCTTTCAGCCTCGTGATAAAATTCCCATACGTCCATAGGGGATCTCTTGTCAACGAATTCTTGAACTTTGTGCCATCACTATGCAGATACAACTACCATTAAAACCATGGATGGATCTAGTCGATCCACCGATGCAGCCACTTCATTGAATCGCGTCAAAAAGCTCCTCAAAGAATCTACAATCTTTGCTTCAGTGCTGCTAAGCTCATCATGTTCCTGGGTCATGAAATGTGAACTCTGAATTACCTCATAAACCTTTCAGTCAAATCAGTCCATGTTTCGATATAGCCACTCTCCAATTGCCTAAACCATAGCGCTGTAATGTCTGCCAGGTACAATGGGAAGCACCGGGCCATGACCTGCCTTGATGCCTCATGCACTTCCATATGCCTAATATACTTTGTTAGATGAACCGTAGGGTCCATCCTCCCATTATACATCTCCAATGATGAAGCTTAAAATTCGGTGGGTTCCTAGCTCGCCTAATAGCCGGAGTGAAGGAACTCCTATTCACATCCTCCAAGTCTTTGTTCACGAATCCACCTCTCATAGCTCATCTGGCCATCTCCTCCAACCTGTCATTATCTCCGAGTTGTAGTCCTCGCCCATTGTCTTTGACCTGCCCCTCGAGTTCATAAGGGAATCCTGGAATCTGTTCTGCTGGCTGAGCATCCGTTCCTCTACCAATGCCCCTAGTTGCCAAATAGGTGGTTCAGATCCACCTGATTCTCTTCCCGAGATTAGTAGGTGAGTGCCCCTAGTTCTGACGCCGCGCCAGATGGTCCTGCTCCATTCTGAACTCTGGTTGCTTCTTGATATTGCGCTCCAAGTTGCCCAACCTGTCGAAACAAATTATTGATCATTTCCTCTTGTCTTTTCATCACTGTCTCCATTTCATCCCTGGTGATGAAGACTAAGAATTGGTTCACCCATGAGGAAGCCTCTTGATTCCCTTCATGCTGACTTCTCTCTAGTCTTTGCCTTCTGCTTGATTACCTTGTCATAACGTTTCAGATCTGAATCCGTAAACTTTCAAGTTCAACCTCTAAGCTATAGAATTGCTGAATTAGCGTTCTCAGTGCAAGCACCAAAATGTTTGCGCCAAAAATGGTCACAAACACCCAATCTTCATAGAAAGCACCAGTTCACAATCACGGATCTTAGATTAAGAGCATGCACAGAATAAAAAATGAAGAACACTCAGGAAATTCAAAAGAAAGTAGTAAACAACACAAGATTTATAGTGGTTCGACGATCTGGCCTACGTCCATTCTGAAGTTGATGATTTTATTGGTAAAAACTTGATAATTTCAATCAATTGCACATATTACAGTGGAATATATGTATGAAATTCAAGTACAAAAGTATTGGTGAAGTGCAAAGTAAAATCAGGCAGAGTCTGGACGTTCAAGGGTTGAAAGATCCCTCTTTTGTTGGCCCTAGGGCTCTATTTATAGGCGTAGGAGGCTGATATCTTGCTCAAACTTTAGGAGACTTCTTCTAGCATGTGAGGGGGCCTACGCAATCGATCCCATGAAGTTTCAACCCGATCTATGATCGATACGAACCAATTTCGTATCGATCAAGAATTTGTCCAATGGAGTCAAAACTTGGCAGGAAAATTCTCTAGCTTGTACGTAAGCTCCTATTAAAATTTCATAGCATTTGGACTTGTGGTTTGAGAGATATTATCGATGCAACCTTGGGTTTTGCATAGACAGTCATGTTCGAATCCACAGCCTTCGCATCCATCTGTTCGTATCGCTCATTTGACACGTGCCCAGGTGTTGACGTGGCGTGCGACTTTCGAATCCATCCACGTTTTGTGCCGAATTGACCCAGTCATTCCCACGCATATGCCTAGCTCGTATCGATCTCTCAGTGCTAACTTCGTATGGATCGATGGATGGCCCCTTCGTATCGATCATACGGTAGCCGATTTTGTATCGATGGAAGGTGTCTAGATTGACACGAAACAGACCCCCATGTCACTTCCAATGGATTCGAAGGGGCCAGTTGCCGATGAATATGTAGAGAAGTTCTCTCACAGATGGATGCAAGATGCAGTACATCTCGATGGATACGAATCATGGCTCCAGGTGCAAGTTCACGGTCGGGTGCCGTTCGAGTTGAATGGTGTGCTCGAGGGGGACTCAGTTTCGTCAATAACAGATTTCACGTTCGAGTGAGTTTCTTGATTGTTTGTTAGGGTAGTTTATCACCATCTCAGAGCATGCCTATGGACCGTTCGCGACCCTGTACATGCGTAAGTAGTTAGCCGTTTCAGAATTATCAAAACCAAGTATCCATTCAATTGAGTTTTTCAACAGAAATGTTCGACAAAATCAAATCCAAACATGAGAAGCAAAAAACAAAAGCAAAACAGTGACGTCAGAGCGCAAACACCTACATCGATGCGATTTATAGTTGTATTAGAGCATGCCTGAGGATCATTCGCGGTCCTGTACATGTGTAAACAACTTAGTCGCGTTGGTGTGGAGTTTGCCGCTTGTTCGTCATTTTCTCAATCAATTGATAATAAGCCGACGCCTCGATCCTGAGCCATCTTTAGTTGGTGCAGGCGGTGGTCGTTCTTGTTCCACCATCATGGCCCTCCTTCTCATATACTGCGATAGCAAACCATTCTGAATATTCCCATAGACTTCATCCTTCAAGTGTATGCAGTCGTTTATGCTATGACCATTCAACTTGTGGAATAAGCAATACTTGTCTGACCTTCTTTCATTGCTGGTCGGATCCCTCCTCATCGGCTTTCGATAAGGAACCTGTCCCTTGGTGTCCTGGTAAATCCGTTCTAAAGTCTCGTTCAGCTGTGTATATGAGGTGAATCTTTGTTTCTTTCGGGGTAGCGCTGATCCATCACCATTATTCTCAGCCTTTCTCTTCCCTTTACCAGTTTCTGCACCTTTTTCAGGAGGATTTCCACCCTTGACTGCATAAACATCGATTCCCTCTCCCTCATCTCATTCAGCATTCGCATCTTCAAGTCGTAGAAATCCTTCGGCCTCATGATAAAATTCCCCTAGATCCATAGGGGGATCTCTTGTCAACGAATTCTTGAACTCTGTTTCATTAGCTATGCCAGATACAACTACCATCAAAACCATGGATGGATCTGGTCGATCCACTGATGCTGTCGCTGCATTGAATCAGGTCAAAAAGCTCCTCAAAGATTCTCCAGTTCTTTGCTTCAATGCTGCTAAACTCATCACATTCTTGGGTCTTGAAATGTGAACTCTGAATTGCCTCATAAACCTTTCAGTCAAATCAGTCCATATTCCGATAGACCTACTCTCAAGCTGCCCAAACCGTAGCGCCGCAATGTCTGCCAGGTATAATGGGAAGCACCGGGCCATGACTTTCTCTAATGCCCCTAACACTTCCATATGCCTAATATACTTTGTCAGATGAACCGTAAGGTCCGTCCTCCTAGTATACATCTCCATTGATGGTAGCTTAAAATCCGGTGGGTTCCTAGCTTGCCTAATAGCTGGAGTGAAGGGGCTCCTATTCACATCCTCCAAGTCTTTGCTCACCAATCCACCTCTCATAGTTCGTCTGGCCATCTCCGCTAACCTTTCATTATCTCCGAGTTATAGTCCTTGCCTATTTCCTTCGACCTGCCCCCGAGTTCACGAGGGAATCCTGGAATCTGATCTCCTGGATGAGCATCCGTTCCTCCATCAATTCCATGCTGTTTGGTCCACCTGATTCTCTTCGTGGGCTTGGATCAACATGCTCTAGGTGAGTGACCCCTAGTTCTGGCTGCGCCAAATGGTCCTGCTCCATTATGAACTCTGGTTGCTTCTTGATTTTGCACTCCAAGTTGTCCAACCTATCAAAACAAACTCTAGATCATTTCCACTTGTCTTTTCATCATTGTCTCCATTTCATCCCCGGCGATGAAGACAGAGGCTTGGTTCGCCTCTGAGGAAGCCGCCTGACACCCTTCATGTTAACTTCTCTCTGGTCTTGGCCTTCTGCTTTATTGCCTTGTCATAGCTTTTAGATCTGAATCCGTAAACTTTCAAGTTCAACATCTAAGCGATAGAATCCCTGAATTAGCGTTCTCAGTGAAAGCACCAAACTGTTTGTATCAAAAATGGTCACAAACACCCATTCTTCGTAGAAAGCACTAGTTTACAATCACGGATCTCAGATTAAGGGCATGCTAAGAGTAAAAAATGAAGAACACTCAGGAAATTCAAAAGAAAGTAGTAAACAACACATGATTTATAGTGGTTCGGCGATCTGGTCTATGTCCACTCTGAAGTTCATGATTTTATTGATATACACTTGATAATTTCCATCAATTACAGCAGATTACAGTGGATTGTAGCTTTGAAATTCGAGCAAAAACAGTAGTGGTGAAGTGTAAAGTAGAATCCGACAGAGTCTGGACGTTCAAGAGTTGAAAGATCCCTCTTCTATTGGCCCTGGGGCTCTATTTATAGGCGTAGGAGGACGATATCATGCTCAAACTTCGGGAGACTTCTTTTGGCATGTGAGGGGGCCTACGCAATCGATCCCATGAAGTTTCGACCCGACCTGTGGTCGATACAAACCAATTTCATATCGAACAAGAATTTGTCCAATGGAGTAAAAACTTGGCAGGAACATTCTTTAGCTTGTACGTAAGCTCCTATGAAAATTTCATAGCATTTAGACTTATGGTTTGAGAGATTTGATCGATGCAACCTTGGGTTTTGCGTAGGCTGTCTTGTTCGAATCCATAGCTTTCGCATCCATCTGTTCGTATCGCTCATTTGGCACGTGCCCAGGTGTTGATGTGGAGCATGACTTTCGAATCGATCCACGTTTTGCACCGAATTGACCAAGTCGTTCCGACGCATATGCCTCACTCATATCGATCACTCAGTGCTAACTTCATATAGACCGATGGATGGCCCCTTCGTATCGATCATATGGTAGCCAATTTCGTATCGATGGAAGGTGTCTAGATTGATACGAAACAGACCCCCATGTCACTTCCAATGGATTCGAAGGGGCCAGTTGCCAATGGATACGTAGAGAAGTTCTCTCACTGATGGATGCAAAATGCAGTACTTCTGGTAGAATACGAATCATGGCTCCATGATCGATACGAACAGTGGCAATGTGATGGATACGAACTACGTAGTTTAGATGGATGCGAATGTACCGATGTGAACATGGGTTCCATGGATTCGAACAGGTGATCATTGCATGGATACGAACTCATCGATTCGAAACCATGCATAGTAGATGGATGCGAAACTCGACTGATACGAACAAGTTCCCTCTAGATCGATTCGAACAGTGTGGCAATGGATGGGTTGAATCTGATTGATTCGAACATGACCCCTTGATGGATACGCACAGAGTGACCATTTGGATTGCATCGATCATATTTCGTGCATACGAACTCCGATTGACCTGAAATTTGGAGCACTGGCTTCTACGGCTTTGCTTGTCGCGTCATATCAATTCTAGCTTGATTTGGACTTAGACAAAAATCGTCGATATTCATAGCGAGCCTGCGTACAACTAATCTTCGAGACGAACTGTCTTTGGTTCTCGATTAGTCTTTTTGGTATCACGGCTTGGCTAAAAGGTGGGATAATAGAACTTAAGTGTCAACCATTGATTGAAGCAGTGCAACATCAAAGTTTAACTTAATTCCCGATCATGACTCATGTCCGTGATTTTCGGACTTGACAAATAAAAACAAAGTCAAATCAAAGGTTGGAAATTTGCAAGTGCACTGAACTAGAATTCAAATACTGGAACACTTAAGCAAAATAAGCAATAATTGAGCTGAAGTCAAAAAAGAGTTTCATTTCAACTATCTGTGGAAGAAATTCATGTAAAGGTATTTCCAAAATTCCCATAAGTAGGGGCAGAACCCGCATCTATACACGGCCTAAAAAGCTAAAAGAAAATTCCTATCTACTCAAAAATGAGCCGAGGAAGAAGAGTATCTATTCTTTTTCTTCTTTGGTTTCCCCTTTGACTTGAACCCGCCGAAGCCGCCAGTAATTTTCCTCTTCAAGCCTTTGCCTTTCGGCGACTGGTCTCCAGTAGGTAGCATTACATCTACCTCCTCCTCCAAGCTCAAATGAATAGGAATAATTCCTATAGGCGGAGTCGGAGGGGTCGTGTCCACTACAGGAGGTGGGATAGACACACTGGTATCGATAACTGTACCACCAAGTAAAATCATTTTCAACAGAGCTGGGCCAGGTGCCGCCATTCCACCTCTAGAACTACCGTCACGAGTTGCTGCCTCCATTTCAGCGTCGATTTCAGCCAATATCTCTTCTTCACTAATTGCTTGAGCCTCGCTGAGGACATCGATGGTCAGCATTGAAGAGCCAGTAGCAGGCGCGCTTCTACCCATAACAAATTGTAGGTTCGCAAAAGGGTCACTGCTATTACTGAGAAGTTCCTCCATCTTTTGTTCATTGAAAGTGAGTGTGCACCCTTGCGTTCCATCAATAGGTGCAGTCATTGTTGTGGTGGTTGCCTCACTAATGATGGCCTCCTGCACTTGATGCGATTCTTGAATTTCTGGAGGTGCAAACGATGTAAATCCATCCACTAGATAGAGGAAAAGATAGACTGTTAATAAACGCTTCAAATGAAGCTTCTTATTTCGAACACCTATGAAGAATGTTCCTCAGTTCTGCTCGTGGACGGCTGAACGACTTCAAAAGTGTGCTCTCTAGCTGGAGATAACTACGGCTAGTTCGGATTGTAAGAAGGGACGGACTAGGGATCAACCGCTGGTGTAGTTCAGGTTGGGTTGGCACGGGAATCTCGAGACTTGCGTCATGATGCTCAACACCTGAACCTTGTCCAACCTCCGAGTGTTGGCTGCCAAGCTTCTCCTTTTCATGTGAAATCATCGACTCGTGGAGAATCTTTCTTTCCTCTTCATTTAGCATACGATTCTCAAGCTCAAACTCTTCAATTGATTCACTCAGATGCATAGCCTTCTCCTCAACCAATCGGCCCCAGGCATTATGAAGATGCACCAGATAATTTTCGAGCGGGGCTAGGTTCCTATGACTCAGCACATTAGCATTATAAGCGACGAGGGGATCTTCGATATCAGCTTCTAGCCTGGACTCCACCGTTAAGACCCTCTCCTCGACCTCGGTCCCCACCACACGGACTTTATCCATCGCCGCATCTCGTTAACCTGGAGTATTATGGCCTGCTCACATGCCTTCTGGGCTGTGCAATTTGCATCATCCATTTCCTTCATAATCTCGAAGAATTTGGCTTTAAGATCGTTAAGTTCTTTAAGTGCCACATCCCATTCGGCAGTGACGATGGTGTTCCGATGGCCCATCTCCTCCAACGGGGTATAATGTGTCTGCCTCATCCTCTCTATGGCCAAGTTTTCCTCGTCGGCCTTTTGAATGGCCTCCATTTCTAACTTTCGGGAGGATTCGGCATCATCATTAAGCATTTGGATGATTCGAACTCTCTGAGCGAGCGCGTTTTCTAATTACTCTTTGGTGGTCGCCCGCTTAAAGGCTAGCTTCATTGCTTTCTCTATGGCTTTCGACCACTCCTTATACTGGGTATAGATGTCGTAAATATAATCGTGCATCGTATTCTCTGCTTTCGTTGGAATTCTCTTTAAGTGTGAAGGAAAGATGTAGCCATCAAAGAAAATGTTTGAAAAATCTTCCTTCAGTTGTGCGATTCTAATAGCCCCTTCTCCGGTAGGCTCAGTAATAGCCTGTTCAATGGCAACGGGAGTTTCGACCTCGTGTCTGCGACGGCGTGATTCAGGCCTAGAGGTTTGGGAAGATGGTTTATGGCGGGGAGGCTCTACAGTTTGTTTTCCATAGCTCCGGGGGTGTGTAGGGATTCTAGGAGGTGGAGAACGCGATCAGGATCTATATCTGTAGTCCCTATCCTTACCCCTGTCATATCTTTCTTGGCTAGAATTTCCACGATCATAATCCCTCTCCACCTCTTTCCTATGTGAGTCATAGTATGTAGAAGATCGGCTAGCAGTGCAAAGACTCCCCAACATCAACCCACGTCTAGACATTGTACTTATAAAGTAAGAGAAGCAAAGTTAGTAATCACTTGAAGTAAACATCTTGCGATTGGAAACCGTATTGTGCCGTGAAGTGTGTATGTACGTGCAAACCCTGACCAACCGGAAATGTCGGCCACACTTTTAGGAAAATACTCGCTTAAGTTTAAGGCACTCTGAAGCTCCTCCAATCCGGTGTTGGGTTGGAGTGATACATAATCCGAAATTGGGATATCGGCAAGCGCTTGAAAAAGGTTCTCCACTTGAGAGGGAGGAGCCTTTGAAATTCTAATACTAGAAACAAGGAGGGACACGATCATAGATTTCCATCTTCTGGACTAAGAATGCTAATGGGCTGCGGCCTTGCCTTTTCTCCTTCCCTTAGAATCTTGAAAGGCGTAGGAAGGCCCAGCAATGGGTTTATTGTCAGTGGGTGTATCTTCATCATCATCTTCTTCATCTATAACAACCCTGGGCACTTCACCAATCTAGTCGGGACTGCCTCAATATTCCTTCGAGCATTATACTCTGATTTCACTAAATCAGCCCAACCATCCTCAAGTTTCGATCTATTAGCATGGACTCTATTTCCCTCATCTCAGTGGCACTTCTTGAAGGACACAAACTATCTCTCTAAAATGTGCGCCCTTGGGTTGTGGGATTACAGCTGTAAAGGAAAGAAGATATAAGTTTTGGTATCAGCTATGATTATCTCGTTAACCGCATAAAGAGATTGCAGCACTTACGTATAAATAACCATCGATTGGCGAATCCTGGAGGGCATCTGACATAAAACCACTCTGTTTTAAACTTATTCTGCCTGGTCCAGGAGCCGATGACAATTTGACAATTCCTGACTGACTCTAGGAATGTGAACGATGGACTATCTCCTCGACTCTTGACATTGAATAGATATCTGATGTCCATCGGGGTTGGTGGTCAAAAAAGATGTTCCATAAATACAATGAGTAGGCTGATCAGCAAAGCATAACCGTATGGATATAGATGTGATGGAGCAATTCTGAAGAAAGATAACACTTCCCTAATGTAATGGTTAAATGGAGGAAGTGTTCCTGCTATACATGCATGGCGATTGAAGGCAGTAAACCCCTCTGGTGGAAAATGTGATCTATCATTTGGTCCCGGCAATAGCACATCGTCCAATGACAAGCCATGCCTTAAGAATATCCGTCCCAGCATGTCTTTGAAAACGTTGGACGGTACAAAATCTAGTGGATTACCGATAAAAATAGCGCCTGGTAGCTCATCCGGAGCTGGATCTATAACTTCGGCCGCGATGGCCGGTGTCTCGACTGTTTGAGAAAGTGAACTCTGAATTTCCTGTTGTTGTGAGCTTGTAGACTCCACAACTAACTAACAAATGAAAAACCATCATTAGACGATAATAAGCCCATGTATTCCCTAGTGTAAAGTGTGTGAATGTGTTGTGCATTACAGTGCAACATATTACTTGAGAGATTCTACAGAGTATGTGAAAATATTCAAACGACGAGACTTTGAAATTCAACTGGAGTGACAGTCATCGTTGACCATCACAACTTTGCCATCCAGACTTTGGAGACCAATCCTAGCTAAAATTCTTTGAGATTGAGTTAAGTTACAGTTCCATCGATGAACTTCGAAGGATAGTCAAATATGATGTTCAAAAGGTAAGTCCAGTTATGCAAGGTTGAAGCTCGTCGGAGTCAGGTGTTCAAACGTGCAAGAGGTTTCAAGTTCATTAAGGTTCGACTCGTATCAGTTGCAAGAACCCTGGTTCATAACGATCAGTTTTGTATCCATTAGGACATGCGTTCGTATCGATCAAGGCCAAAGACTTCGGTCCGATTCAAAGTGACCATTTCGTATCGATCAACTTAGCTTCCACTTCGATCGAACAATTCAAACTCCATTTCATATCGATCAACTTCAATCCATTTCATACCAGTCCAACATCATCAACCTCGCATCAATCGAACTCACCATCCACTTATCAATCAAAGATGTACACCTTCGTATTGATCAGTAGCGATTCGAAGCAACCGATACTAAGTGGTTGTTCCATGATTGATACGGAAAGCCAGATGACAATACGAGATTTTCAATCGATGTAAAAGTAAGGTCGATAGAGATCGATACGAAACGAAGCGCCTTCTTCTTCCCCAATCCATCCAAGCGCCATTAACCCTTCTTCAACCAAGCTTCGACCTAGCTCTAGCCTAAGTATCACCACAATCAACCATAAACATGCATGGAGTGGCATAGCAACTAAGTCTCATCATTTTTAGATGGATTTAGTTCGTTAATTACCTAATTTAAGCGATTAATTCAAGATATTAACAGGCTGAATGATTTGGAGTCGAGGACGGTTCTTCCTATTTCCTTTTGTTATATCAATACGAAAGCAAGGCTGAAGGAAAAATGAGCAAGCAAAAATACTTCAAGTACGAAGGGCTTATATATGAAAGGCAAATGAAGAATCGTATCCCAGTGCTAAACGATCAGTTTCAACATGTTTCTTCTATCGATACAAAGATGGCTATTTATATCCATCCATTTGAGTCCATCTAAAGTCCATCGATACGAAGAGTCCATCTCATATCCATTAGTGAGAATTCCAACGATACGAAACCACAACTTCGTATCCATTTGCTCTGGAGTCCATAGAAACTCACATCCATCGATATGAAGTGAATTGAGACTTCGGCCTATTTTTCCTATCAGTGCGAAATATTCAAAAAGAGATAATGAGTTCGTATCGATCACCATCGATACGAACACAAATTTTCAACTCCTCCAATCGATCTCGGAGAGGATCGATACAAAGAAGAATTCCAAAACAACCATCAAGCATTGTTACAACTCGAATTTCACATCAATTCGGGAAAGGAATGATATGGAATTCAATACGAAAAAACTGACAACGACTTGTAAGCGTGCAAATGTTAATGAGAGTCAGGTTAACATATATGCATGTGTGTCAGACTAATTTTCTATTTCCAAAATTCATTGGAGAAATGCCCACCTAATGAACAATTACAACAAAGAACAGCTGATCACTATCATACGACACTCAATTAGAGCAGTATAAGGTACAACAGTAGACAGCCAACAGTTCATGTTTCATGCTTTTATTAGTCAATCAATAGTTATATCTTTCGGTGAAAAGACAATAATCGTTCAACAAGTTAGGCAGAACTGCTCAGATTGAATGATACAATTATTCAAAGCACATCATGTTCCCACAAGACGTACTTTGGGAGGCAAATGTTATCCCACCTTTTGGCAAGGCTGAGATATCAAGGAATTGACTGAAAACCAAAGACCGCACATCCCAATTATCGAGTATGCAGGTTCACTATGGATGTCGATAAATTTTATTCGGACCTAGATCAAGCTACAGTTAACATGACATGACAAGCAAAGCTCTGAAAGCTAGTATTCCAAATTTCAAGTCAACCCGAGTTCGTATGCTCAAGATATGATCGATACAATCCAAGGAAAACAATTTGCACGCAACAATCTATTCGTATCCATTAGGAACATGCGGCTTCGTATCGATCAGGGGAATTACACTCCGCGTATCCATCCACTTAGGGGCCTTGTTTGTGTCCATAGAGCATCTAGGTCAAATCTGACTTCGTATCGATCTTATTCAAATCGATCAGAGGTGTGATTTCGTATCGATCAGGAGAACTGCACTTTTCGTATCCATGAACCATCAACTCTTCGTATCCATCCATCAACCTCATCTCGCATCCATCTATTCGTATCTATCAAATTATCAGTTATTCATATCCATCAAGTTAGAACAACTTCGATTGATATGAACATGACCACAAAATCGATGCGAGTAATGCAACATGGATCGATACAAACAGAGCCACGACACTCGATACAAACTGAGCCACTTCCATCAATATGAAATGTGCCACTTCCATCGATACGAACAAAGCAACGGTCTTCGATACGAACAAGGTGAAAACCTTGGAATCACTCGGTCAACTCGGCATCGAAAGTGGAGCGATCCAAAAATCAAGCGCCACGTCAACTCGCAGGGACGTGCTAAACGTCGAGTCGAAATGATCGATACGAATAGTATCGATGCGATGGGGACCATAACTGAAAAACTCTAATTTGCATTGATCATAACATGCAATCCACAAGTTCAAATGCTATGAAAATTTCACAGGAGCTTACGTACGACCTAAGGAATGTTCACGCCAAGTTTCGACTTGATTGGGTCAAATCTTGATTGATACGAAATTCGTTCGTATCGATCACGGATCGAGTCGAAATCGCATGGGATCGATCGCGTGGGCCCATCCATGTGCGAAAAGAGGTCACCCGAAATCTGAAAGAGATATTTGCATCCTACGCCTATAAAAAGCACCTAGAGCTGCAGGAAAAGAGATCTTTTATGCTCTTTGACGTCCAGACTCTGCCGAAACCATTTTTGCACTTCATGGCTGCCGTTGTACTCGAAATTCATCACTATAATCTACTGTAATCAGTTGTAATCAGCAAGTGGATATCAATAAAATAATTAATTTCATAGTGGACGTAGGCCATACATCGAACCACTCTAAAACCATGTGTTTCTGCATGTTTTCCTTATCTGTTTTTAAAGTCTTTGTTAGATAATCCTCTTTTTACATTTCTATTCTTAGTTTTTATCTCTTCAAATACTTTCGAAGAGTGTTGTGTCCAATTTTTGTACAAGTAATAGCATACCAAATCACCCTTTGTCTTCTTGGTAGCATGCCCTTTTTGGGCTCCCTTCATCTTAAAATACTTCCTCTTCTTTCCATGTGGACCCTTGGATTCAACTGGCTTTTCTCTAACATACATAGCAAGCATCTCTTCATGGCGAATAGACATCCCCTTTACCACATTACAAGGTTCTCAGATATGGTTCATGGTCATTCTAGAAAGCTTAGGTCTTAGTCCTCGAATGAACCTCTCATTCCTTCTGACATCAATATCAATCATAGCATATCCATATCGAGATAGCCCATCAAACTTAGCAGTGTACTCAACCACTAACATATTTCCTTGAACTATATCAATGATCTTTCTCATCTATGCCGACTTAGCAACCTTAAACAGAAACTTCTACTAAAACCTTCTTCGAAAATCAGCTCATGTCAGCTCTTCCTCCGGAACTCCGGTTACCACACTATTCTGCCAATGAAACACTGCCCCTTACAGTTGCCTCGAAGCCAGCCTCCTCTTTTTCCCATCATCCAAGCCTTGATCAGTACTGATCCATTCACAATGAAAAAATTAATTCTCAACTTCAACAGCATCTTTCGTTCCTACAAATGGTCTCCTACCCAAATTGGTGTAGTCTCTATTTAGCTTAACATAGTTATTCCCAACTGGAGCCATAAGATTAGGTCCTCCAACATTACCAGCTACTCTAGCTTGCAAAAGATTGGTTAACAACTAATACACCGTCACCGCATCTACTAGTGGATTTTCAGCACCTACATTGGCTTCAGCATTTGGATTAGCATTAGCTTGTCGATCTTGGTTCCTTTTGGTATTAGGTCAAGCATTTCCATTGGTTTTGGTGCTTACTCCACCAAGATTTCCTCTTCCATTTCCTGCTTCCATATCTTCTTTCTCGTAAATGTTCATATGAGCCTTAGTAAGTTACATAAGAATGGTTTAAGAGAGAAGGGAACACATACTTATATATATATATATATATATATATATATATCGAATACAAGTACGTTACTCTAGTGTTAAACCAAACCCTGATCATATTTTCAAACATCTCCCGACTTGGAGGCCCAAAACTAACGGCTACGGATGCTGCAGTCATCAATAGTTAGTAATCCTCGGCAACCAAATAAGACGGCATTAGATTCATTGATACGTAGAAACACGTGAATATGGAAAAAATTAAAACTTCAAACAGAATTACATCATTTCAAAATATTTCCAATTCATTTAATAATCCCAAATTCGCAAATCACATTCAGAGAAAATGTATTTATTATAATATACGCTAAGAGTGACATATGAAGATGTCCCCTTGGATGATCAGAGTATCTACGGGCAATGTAAAAACTTTTCCATTATAAATAGCACAGCGGAATCAAATGAAAAGGAGAACTCTAAATAGCTATCATGCCTCCTGCACATCTCCGGAAGCCTATTCGCCTTAAGTGGTACCAGAAAACCTAAATTCTTAAACTACTCAAAATAAATTAAGTACCTAAGAGTTTAAGAGGAAAACATAAAATTCGAATCAGACATAAAGCCTGGTATGAATAATAATCTACCATCTCAAATCATTTAGATATCTAGTGAGACCATGCCGCTTAGCGGAATGAGTTTTCCCCTCACTAGTATCTCAAAACCTTTATAAAACCATATACTGTGCTCTTGCATCCACAGTGGTTGAAACAGTTCAAAATAGTATAATATGGTGATATGCAAAACAAATGAATCAATTTTGGATTACCCATCCCCATTCATTTTAGACTATCTATCTCAATTATAGTTTTCGGGTTTACCATTAACCTATTGGTTTTCATGGACTGAATAATAACCGGTTAAACATCTAAGGACTTCCTGTCCAATTACATTGTTTTCATGGGATCTCTAAGAACCTATTGGTAAATCCAAATCTTACTCATATCCTAGTTTTCATGGGTTGACTAGGAACCTATTGGTGAACCTAGTATTCATTCTTCTTACCCTAGTTTTCATGGGCTGACTAGAAGCATACTGACATCTGTCAATATCTCAATTTGGATATAGTTTCTATGGGCTAACTACAAACCTTCTGGACCCTGCCAGTATTAAATCATAGTTATCATGGGCTTACTATGAACCTGTCTTTCTGACATCTTCCTTTATACATTATGGGCTAACTATGAACCTATTGGCCCCTACCAATATCTTTTCATATACACCATTTTCATAGGCTTACTGGAACCTATTGGCCCCTGCCAATATCTTTCTTTTATATTTTGGCATCCTATACTCCTGACCTCCTAGATTCAATTCTACTTATTCAGGAATTTAATCAATTTATATTCACTACTTGGTTAACCTAGCTGGTTCTTCTACATTTTATCCCCAAAATGCAATTTTGGGTCTATTATAAAGCAAATATATTTATAACAATCATAATAACATAACAATACCATTCCTGTGAGTTTAATATAGAACATGGTTAATACCTTTAACCTATATTTTTGTTAAAAAGCTTCCTCTTCAAACCATTACAAAACTCATTTAATTTAGCCATGGTTTTTTTATTTTAAAAAGAGACTTTGAGTTATAAAACCTTCTGATATCTTCAAAACCAAGCTTTTGACTTTATAGGATGAACTCCTTCGAAAGCCTAAAAAATCAACCTTCAAAACATTAGGCTTCTTCCTTTTAATACTTTAGAACCTTCCTTTCAAAACCTTTCAATTGTGGTGAAGTATTAATATTTAACCTTTAGAAGCTTTGCTTCGAATCTAGTTGAAAGTACCCCTTTCGACACCAACGGAAGTAACCCTTCCAAAATCATTGAAAGTCCCCCTTTCGAAAGCATTGGGTATATACTTAAAACATTATTTGGGTCAAAGTGAATATATGCTAAAGAAACTCTTTCGAAACCATTCTATAAAATATTAGGGAATTATGATTACATCGGCACCATCTCTTTCGAAAGCATAAAACATCTGGGTAAAATATTAGAAGGTTGTTATTGAATACCCTTTCGAAACCATTGCCTTCGAAACCCCTAACCCCTTTGAAAGCTTCAAGAAGTGGCTCTAATTTATAAAAAATACACCTTCCGACTGCATTTATATCTCCAATACCATCAAAAGCTTAAAACGGCAACAGGGTTTCGACTAGGTCAGAACCCCTTCTTTCAAAACATTCTTTCATAAGTAAAGGAACATAGTCGAAAGCAATCTTAAGTTAACAACAATCCTTTAAAAACCTTCTTTAAAACCACTTTCAAAACCATCTTCTTTGACACCATCGAAGGTTAATATAAAATAAAGGCAGGCGCTTTTCTTTATTAAAAAAATCAAGGTTTCGACTCTTTCGGAAGTCATGCTTTTGACACCTTAGCTTCTGCCTTCCTCCAATCCATTATGCACCATCTTTGTGATACCTTGTGTATTGGCTTTGACATAGTAGGTTTCGACTAAGATGTAGGCAGAAGCTTCTGGTGGAAAGGTGCTTTCCAAAGTAGGCAGAACCAATTTTCTGAATAAATCTGGTTTAGTTCTTCTTTAAGCAAACTTTTCTCCATCTAACCTAACAGATGTCGACACTAGAATGGTTGCCTTAACCATTTCAAATTCTTTTTAAAAATTAACTTCCGCTAATCTAAATCTAAACCATGGTTAAGTTAATTACTTAAGCCCTTCCATTAACCAAAACTAATTTTGCAAAGAAGTCCCTCTTTTGAAATAATTTATTTTGCATAGAAATCACTTTAGAAAAGTCCCCAAAAATTCCTAAAATTCACTTTAATCATTTCATCTAACATATCAAATTCAGAACCAAATTCTCCATATGTTTTCCAAAATAAATTTATAAACTCAAATAACCATATTTTCCTTTGAAAATTCATAATAAGCTTTCCACTGCTTAGGAAATTATAAAAATTGAAACCCATCTCCAAAATCATGTTTCTCATAACAAAAAAATTTCTCATGGCATTTATTCGTCGTTAAATCTCTGTTTTGACCTAAAATCATATAAATCCTTTTTAAATATCTTTTCTAGATTAAAAAAAATTCAAATTTCAAGTATATCATTATTTCAATTTATTTTAAAACAAATTTATCTCTTAAATCTGAAACATAAGACTCAAACAAAAATAGAGATGGAGTTATTATTCACCTTGATTCAGACAAGAAGATTGGACTAAGATTGATTTCTCCAAAGCTTGATTCTCTAGCTTTTAATTTGAATTCTTCCTCCTTAATGGCCAACCGTTCTTTTATCTTTTGATTTGCAATTTCAAAATGACGTGAATGGGAAGAAAAATGGTAGGAACAAAAATATATAAGGGTAATGGCCATTGGGCGGTAAATTCCTAATACACCTTAGTGAAATTTAATTAATCCAAAACCATTCTTTAGCCGAATAATATTATTAGGCTTGGCCTCAATTAAATTAATTCAAGTCTCAATCCCCTTATTACTTAATACTTACATTATTCTATTTAATTTATCTAATAAAATTCCCAAATAAAGTTATCAAAAATTAGGGGTGTTTCATAAACCTTCTCGAACGTCAAAGAAGTAAGAGATATGCGTTCACTAGATTAGCCTTAGGTCGTATTTGGAGTGCCGCCTTCTAAAATCGGAGACAACCCAAAAGGTTTATGCAACCCTGGTTGATCGGGAATGCAGCCCGCAACCTTTTTTAGGGCATGAGAAATTGAAGCACCGGTTGCTTCAGTAGTAGGGTGGTTTTGGGAACCAAATCCCAAGGCTTCACCGCCATCTTTATCTTTCAGTGGTCATTGATTACTGAGTAAACTAAGCCGAGTAGCCCTAATTCTAACGGGCTCTTCATCGTGCAAAATTCAGAATATGAGTTTCCCTTCATCCACTTTAGCACCACTAAGCGATTTTTGAAGGAACCGGGTTAGCTCTAGCGGAAGAAATAGGCGAATTTCAAAAAATTTAGCCATTTTGCTTCTTTAATGGTCTTAAGACATCTAAATATTCTTAGGACTTTTCTAAGTTTCTTTTAAATAAAATCAGTTTTTTATTTTATTTGAAAAAAGGATTTTAAATTTAATTTTGACTTATAGGTATTATAATGAATGTATCGAATAAATTCACTTGTCAAGTGTAAGTGTAGTATACAAGTGGTCTATAAATGAAATATGTACAAATGAATTAAGAGGAAGGGACCATTTGTTTCTCTCTCTTACTTAATTCGGTTAATAAAGAGAAGATATGGTGGAATATAAAAGGGGGAACACTTTTCATTTCTTTCCCTCTCTTACGCTATTTAGTTAATAGAAAGAAGATATGGTAGAATATAAAAGGAAGGAAACCATTCATTGCTTACCCTATTTAATTGTAACATTTAATATACTAAATAACATTTATTACTTATCAATCAAATTTACATACGCCTATGTTATCTAATTTTTATTAATGAAATATATACGTACATTCATAATAATCGTAAATATGCAAACATATATATAAAATGAAAAACTCTCAGTTGTTATAAACAATTTGAAGTCTAAAATTAACATTAATAGATATGATTTCAATTAAGAAAGGTTTAAAAACAAATTTTTTACATTATTGCTTATATTCTTTGTGCATATTTGGATTATATTTGTATTCCATATATTTGGTAATTACAATTCAATAATTTAGATCTGAACAACAAACATTTGCAAGCATTATAGCATATGATATTTTTATATACATTTTATAAAAGGTTTTTGGTTTTAATGTTGACAGTTTTCGTTAAACTTTTAATTTAGGAATGAAATAATACTTTAAATCTTACATGAAACTTTAAATGTAGAAAACAACAAAGAACTATAATTTGCACTAAAATCCATTCAATAGTCTTAAGTCAAAGTTTCCCCTTTTAAAAAAAACAAAGATTGAAACAATTGTACACATTTATTTAGCATATGAAAAAGATCAATTTCAAGGAATGGTAGACAACTTAATAAATATGTAATTCATTAGCAATCGAATAAGTGAATGTTATATTCTTGTCTACATAAATCTTATTCAATGTAAATTTCAAAAGTTTCTGAAATAAAATTAAAGAGATTTGAACAAGGCATACATGTGTAAATTTTTTACAAAATTTTACAGATCCAAACAATATACAAAGAATAAAGATAATTTATTAGAAGTAATATAAGAATCAAAACATGTCAGTTTATCATAAATATACGTTAAAAGGAATTGCTGAACAAACATGGATCAAAATAAAAATAGTACAACAAACATGATTTAATCAAATTAAGCATAATGTACACGTTGTAGGATGAAAACCGAAACATATAGTGAATCATATGAAATCTAATTATATTAATCATATGAATATATAAGTGAATTTAATTGAACATTAACTTTGGATGTAGCCAATAAATCACACCTTGAATGATTAATCAAAATTCCACGATTCAGAAATCAAGCTTTGGACTTTGCAAGGCCCTTACAACCCAAAGCCTTGAAACACTCCTTGAAATGAATTTCCCTTAGGATGTTTCTTAGAAGTCACACCTTGAACGATGATATCTCTATTACCATTCTATCATTGCAAGAGATGGATAAACCACTTTTTTTTTAAATCCATTTGATGCTTTTATTTGGAGTTGAAAGGTTTTGGAAATTTGAATTTGTTTTGTTTTGTTTCTAGTATAAAAGTAAGGAGGTGAGAAAGAAAGGGAATGAATAAGAAAGAATCAATTGTACGTTCCATATGAATTAGATAATATGTTTTATTTGAAAGAATAAATTTTTCCCATCAATAATAATAATAATTAACCGAAATGATCTGGCCAGAGACTTTGACTTTAAATTAACTTCAACTGACCATGATACTAACTTCATATAACTGAGGAGTTGAATCCTCACTTGAATAGTGTTTCACTACCAATGCTTCTACTCGACCCAACTACAGTCGTTCGATGGACGCCGTGCCACAATTTCACTATAATAAAAGCAGAGCCTTCACATTGAAGATTAATAGTATTCTCAAGTCGAGAGAACTTTGTAAATTAGTCACATCGATATTTTCTTCTTGACTAGGTTATATTAATCAACAGAAAACTATCGAGTGACTCATTCTATAATTATCCAATAACTATCAGTACGTAACACCTTAGTGGCTCGAATAGTCATGAGTAGTACACTGCCCAACATTTGGAGAGCGTTACGTACTCTAGTCTCAACGGATATGTCAATATTCAGTCACGATGCATCTTGACTAGGAGCGTTTAAAATGGTATATTTGTTTCATTTTGATAATATACTTACGTTTACAACACTTTGTAACTACTATCACAAAACATACTATTTATGGATTTTCTATTAAATGTACTTTTGACTAAATTGATACAACCACATTATATCAAATACATAATAGAAAGAAAATAATTTATTTCAAATAAGGTTGGTCAATGTGTTAGATATATGTACAAATTACATAATTGCCTCTAGGGCATACCCCTAACTGTATCAATTTCTTCTTTAGATCTACAATATGGTCTCAAGCTTCGACAAGCGACTTGGTATACCCTTCTCTAATAAAGAAGAGGTTGCAATTCATGAGGACGCATACATTATAATATATTAGTAATAGATCGAAATCATCCTTTATCTTTGTCGGACCAATTTTCCAAGCCTCTTTCTTTAGGGCCTCTATCTGTGCAAGTTGTCTGTTAGCCTCTATTTTAGTTTCACAAGCCTTAACAGTGTCCTTGCAATATCGTTGAGACTCCAGTTGTGCCGCAAGTTTCTCTTTCTTTTCCTTCTCAAGCTCCTTCTAAAGTTTAATAATAAGGGCCATAGCATCATTGTCTTTTTTCAGCACAACCTTCTTCTTCTGCACGATGTCCTTTTCAATAGCTAGCGTGCCACTACGATGAACAACTGTGTCTAGTTTAGATTGCTGGACTTTCATCAGACGCCCAACTGCTCTAGAAGATTCATCGGCTCTTTTCTAAGCATCCGCCAACTTTGTACCCTACTGCTCGACCTTCTCATCCAAATGGTTTATGGTTTCTTTATCATGGATCGCCTCAAGAGTCAAGTGATCGATCACGTGCTTTCTCTCTATATACAGCTCGAAAATCTTCTCAGCCACATAAAGCGCAGTGTTGTATTAGATGTCGACATCATTAACATAAGCAATCATTTTCCCTTAGCATATAGAGGAATCAGATGCATAAGAGGAATAAGCATGAACTGATCGAAACACACCTTTGAAAATGTGGCCTTGAGCTCAACCATCGTTTCAGCTGCAATGGCATCAATAGTAGGTGAGGCTGAGAGGCTCATTTTTCATGCATACTGGATGAAGTAGCAAGACCTACTGTGCCATACTAGCGTTTCAAAGATCAATGGATGTTAGAAGGACCCGAATGTTACTCGGGTGCATTAGCTGAGGTGGGAGCATGAGGCAGCGACTTGCTACTACTATATGTTATAGGGTATTGACCAACACTCTTATAGTGAGAAGACAGAGATTTTGACTTATGCCTAGATGATGAGTCCTTGGATTGTTGGCTTCAGTCTTGATCTTCTCTTCCTTAACTATCTTCTCTATCTCGACCAGGGTCTAGACCTTGACTGGGCCCAAAGTAAGACGGCTGGGAGTATGCTGAACTCTTCAAATGATCATAGTTGCGGGGGAGTCCCATCAAGCCTGCAAACACAATTAAAGTCTATAAGAATCACTAGAATTGAAGATAGATGAGTGTCATATGGTGAAGTGCACATGATCATGAGTTTCCTAGTGTCCCACGATGGACCAATTACTAGAGCTTTGCTAGCTAGAATGATCTTGCCCACACTAGTTAGAAGAATGTCAGAATGTCAATGCCAAATCGAGTGGGAGATTTGGAGCCGCCTGAGCTTAAATAGGCAAAATCATGATTCCCAACATCATTTGGAATTTGGATGCCTGATATCTCCTCAAATAAATTTTCTAGAGGTAGAGAGATAAATTGATCTACCGCAGTAGAGACTGACTTGGATTTCTTCGAGACCAACCCTCTATGAAGCATATAAACGAGCCTATTTCTTCTTCTCTTATCCGAAGCAGGAAGTTATGGGTCTTGGTAGGGTCAAACTGTAGGTTTATAAACATCATCATGACCAGGCTCATTTGTATCGCCCCTTATCTCGCCTTCTTCGGCTGCATCCGGAGCTCCCTCAGCAAGGGGCATGATGGGATCTACTTCGTCACCTTCCTGCCAAACGGGGCCTTTTCTTTCTACTACTTCCTCCTTGGTGTTTCTTAGCAGTTCTATGCTGCAGCCTTCTTCTAGTAAGCCGAAGCTAAAAAGACACTCATCGGTAAGAAGAGATCTGATGTACCTATCCACCACGTGTATATTTTTGAACGTTGAAACCACCTCTAAATATCTATTATCATTGGGTCGTGGATGGCTACCTGCAATTTTTTGAAAAACTTCTTAGTTCCGGAAATGACTTGAATAAAAAAAACTTAAAGTTGAGTATAAAGAGACACTTACGTCCTTTCAGCCACCCTTCAGCAAAACTAGGTGGGCAGTGCACATAGAACTATTCATTCTTAAAAGTAATCAGTTTTTTCCAAGCGTGAGTTATGACCTAGAAGTTGGTGGCTGACTCAAGGAAAGTGTACAAGAGGCTTCCCTTTCACTGCTAGAGATTGTAAATGAATTTGATGTCTTTCGGGGTCGGCTCACGATATAAGAATTCAAGGAATATCATATGCGTGCAGTATAGAAACTCATAGCTATTCGGATGCAGCTGAGCTGATACCAATCTTAAATAATGTAACATATTTGAATGAACGGACTGAAAGGCAGAACAAAACCTTCCCAGCATATAAACTTGTTGCATGCAGTATACCCCTCCGGGGTTAAGTGAGCACTATCGTTACGAGAAGGGACTCACACATCCTCGTACAGAATCCTATGTTTAATGCACAGTTTATGGAAAAGAGGTTAATTGACCCTTGAAGCTACTAAATCCTTTGCATCATTTAAAAATATGGCATCTTCTAAAGTGTCAGTAGCTGGCTCGATTTTTACTTCTAAAGTCAAAGAAAAATCTGGCACCTATTATGAACTTTCAGGATGTTCAGGTTGACGGCTTGGAGAATTTCATGTGGATATTATTCCAGAGCTTGACTCAACATCGAGATTGTCATAAGAAGAAGCTTGTTCGGTGCCCATAGCATCTAAGTGCGGCGAGCGTCTAGAACCTATAGCTATCAAACTTAGTAAATAATCATTATTAGAGAAATTAACCCGCTCCATCGTGTAAAGTGTAAACTGGTTCGGTATGGCGTAGTGTTGTGCAATGTAGTGATAAAAAGTTCAAATTAAACCATAGCTGTGACGAGAGTTTGAGATTCGACTGGGGTGACTGTCATCGCATACCATCCCAATCGATTTTCACATCAATGGTTGTGGATTTCATATAAGCTTTGGGATCAGTTATCGACATAATGAAGTATGAACTTTTCATTTAAGTTTATTCAAGTCCATGAGACGAGCAAGTTCAAGCTCAAGTTTGAAATCTTACGCAAATGTCAAAGTTCAAAAATGTTCATGTCTGAGTTTATTTTACGTGTTCATGCCCCTAAGGAAGGGTTTGGGTTTATTCATGCATACAAGTTTGTGTAATCAAGTCCTAAAGTTTAAATGTTCTCAAACAAGACGAAAAATCACTTAAATCTCCCTAGCTAGAGAAATCGTACTTGATCCCTCACATAGGCAGTGATGCCATAGGCCATTTAGAACTTTATATGCCAATAACTGATCACTCGAAACTAATTACACTAATCCCTCTATTTCAACAATCAACATATCCCACCATACTAATATCTCGTATCCACATCATTGACCAATCCCTCCACTTATAACTACACCCTTCCATCTTCTCCATACAAGCGATCCCGTACTTTATTTGTCACCAACGTGCCAGTATCGATCCCTACTACGCCGATCACCTGACTCCACAACTCCACCTACTTAATCTTCTCTAATCCAACATTGACCTTCACTTCCACTTATGAACGTGAATCCAATTGTCTCATCATGTTATCGCACTCGAAATCGTTTACAACAAGTTCAAACCCAACTATGTATGCAAAAGAATATGCAAGCGGGAATAAAAAGATGGATCAAGTCAACCGCCAAGAAATGGAAGGGTGATTTGGGCCTAGGGAAGGAGCAGTTTTGTTCTAGTTTTGTGATGAAATGAATTTTTTGGATGTAGGATCTTGGTCTTGAACAACAGCGAGGGTAGGGGAGAAGGAATGATCAAATCAGCGGCGTGCTAAAGGCATTTGGTTTGATTTCTCGCATGCAAGATTGATAATGGAAGATGCAAGAGTTTGAAGTAAATGAAACAAGTGAAGAAGATTAAAGCCAAGTGGTTAGCATATATATCGTACGCGGGCCAAATAATGAGCCTGGAATCAGCTAAGTCCGTATAAGTAGAGGGATTGGATTCGATCCACCACTTTGGGGATTCATACCGTTCCCTTATAATTAAAAAAGGAAAAAATAAAGAAATATATAACAATGCAAACATATTCAAACTACATGGAATTGGCAATGACCCATAGGCCGTGAATCTGTTCGGGAGCCGATGACAAAATATGTACATAAACATGTGTGCACCTGATACATTCGATTTCTTAAATTGATAGAAATTGAATTATTACCGGAGAACTCCTGAAAGAGTATATTAATTCAAATAATTAAGGCCTACTAACTTTATCGACATGCACTATGGAACCAAAAGCAAAGACAAAGACTAGGGATTACCCGCTAGATTTATATTGGAAAATATTGATAAAGTGTCTCTAAAAATGGAGAGACACACGACCCTTCGAAAAGACAACTTGAGGAAAGGATAATGACAATTCAAAGAGCTGAATAGAATCATTTCCAGCAAATCCAACTAGCTTCGATTCAAAGCATGTCACTTTCAAAACAAGACATATTTTCGAGGGCAAGTGTTATCTGACCTTTTGATCCAACTGTATCCAAATCAATTAGAAAAGTTAGATATAATGGTAGACAAGACAAGCAGCCTAGAGAGGTGATCATGGAGTTTATAGATCAAGAACAAACAACAATATAAAGCAATGATCAAGCGAGACCAAGAGATAGAATATTCGGAATATTCTAAATATGGATTAGTTCCTCCGCCAAAAAAGGGATTGGGTTACATCACAATGGTCATGAATAAAATCAAAAAATAGTTTAACTCAATGGGAATTAGTCGATATCTTTGATAACGTGAAAGCAACCATGCAAACAACTTTAGAAATATGATGCTGACATGGGGTGGGAACCACCAAACCTATCGCCGCATGCCATATGTCCAAGATGACCGATTGGTGTCGGTCTCTATACATTAGGAATTGGGCCCATAAGTTTTCTTGGTCACCTTGTCTACATCTGAAGATTCTGCCAGCGAATTCTCAGGAAGATAATCAATCGTCTACCCATAAAAATACAGAGTTCATAATTCATTTTAGGGATCTTTATTCTATTATTTTGTTTGTACCCCATTGTATTTATGGATTTCGATTTGACTCCTTTGTACTTGAAAATTCAAGTGATCAATAAAGCCGTTTAACCAAAGTGTTTGTACACATTCAACGGTGAACCACTATAAATCTATTTGGCATTGTTTTTTACTTGTTTTATGCCTTTTTCCTCTATTTTAATTTTAATTTCTTCATTTATTTCTCTATATCCATTCTACTGGGTGTTTTCGCCAAATTTTGTCAACCAATATATATATATATATATATATATATATATATATATATATATAACCCTAGGCATCTAGAAACATAGGGAAACGATAGAATATCACATCATATAATGATATATCATAAATATGAACCTTTTTATTAGCATTTTAAGCGAGCTGTAAACTTTTATGCTAGAAAAAGCATGCTAAAGTCGCCACTAAGTCCAACTTTTCTGCAAATACTCATATTATTAACTTATACCAAACGTTAATCGCGTATATAAAGAAGAATGAAAAGTATGCAACCATCTAATATAAAACTAACATAACGTTCATAAACGTTCATATTTAAACCACTTCCTAATAAATTTTCGAAGGTCCAAAACACCAAATCATTTAATGGTTTCAAAGAAGGATTAGTTGCATAATGTGATTACTGTTGATCAGCACAACTTTCGATTGCATAAACATTAACTACAAATCGAGTTATTACGATATATATATAAAATGTAAATTCTGAAATGATAACCCAATTATAGGCCTATTTAAAAAAACCTTGGTTTTAGACTAGAAATGACAAAATTTTGCAAAATGTTTAGACTAAAAGTTGTTGTTGATGTTTTTAACTATCCAAAATGGACAAGATCATCGAAATGGGATAATTCGTTCGAAAGTTATAATCCAATGAGTTCAATGCAATTATATAGGTGCTGCATTTTCAAGACAACAATATGTTACCACCATTATTCAAGTTTTAACCATAGTTATTTTGGAAAATTTACATAAATTTTCAATTAGAAATTGTTCTCTAATTGCTTAGCTTTCTAACAAATTCAAAAACATCGAAAACGAGCTTTTAGTTTGAGATTTGTAGATAAATTAAATCATAATTTTATCATAAAACTTTCTATGCATTGCCAAATTACTCAACTATTCAAAACAAAATTTTTTTACAACTTCAAATTTAATTTATTAAAACATAAAAATAATATATTTAATTAACTTATTTCATAAAGCATTTTGTCTTTGTTAGTATTTCACAAACTCGAAAACCTTTTATATAGATTTCTCTTTAAATACACTTATTCTGAAATGCTAAAATCATTATCATTTAAAATTTTATTTCATATTATTTTACTTTCCACTTTGCTATGTACTAATACGTACTCAAACCAAATAAAATTTTCTAATTCAAACTATTTAAAAAAATAAATCAACTTTGTTTCATAAAAGTTTTTACTTCAAAGCCCATAAATATATCTATCACATAAATATATATATTCAACAAATTTTAAATTTAAACCAAATATATATCATATTATTTCAAATAAGAAATAATTCAAACTTAAACTCCATTAAGTACAAACCACTTTTTAATTTTTCAGTACACTAAATACCTTTCTTTCATGCAAATTAAAATTGCTAAAGATGTCGAATTAAAATATATTTTTTTCAAACTGCTTTATTGTTCTCCTTTTTAAAATCTCAAATACCACCCAAAAATATTATTCCAAAACATTAGTTACTTTACAAAATATTATTTATAACACTACCAAGAACTTCATATAGTTTTTCAAAAGAGGGAATTAGGATCAATGACAAACTTTGAAAAAATATTAGGCTGAAGAACACCAAGTTTCATTTCTGGACTTAAGTACAAACTTTGGAAGAAAATTAGATTGAAGGACAATGCTAGGTGTAACTAGCATTATATTCAATTTTTACACTATATAAGATGTTTGCTATAGCTAGCATTATATCCGGTTTTACACTGTACAAAATACTAGTTATATTTAGCATTGTCCTTGAGCCTAATATTTTCGAAGTTTATCCTTCAGTCTAAAAATGAAACTTGTTCTTCAGCCTCATTATTTTTCAAAGTGTCCTAGTGCCTATTTTCCACTTTTCAAAATTTGTCTTTTCCATTTTTCAAACATTTCTTTTATACATATTTTTCATGCGTTGTATTATTTTTATAGCATTATTTTTATTTTCAAAGCATGTAACTCATTTCAAACCATTATATCGAAATGTCTCATCCTAATGTTTAGGTATCTCAATCTATAACTTTGACCAAACGCATCAACTAGAATTCTTAAAGCACTCAACAGAAAAATTAACACGAATTTAACTACAATTTTTCTTCTTCAAGTATTCTAATATATAAATATTTTTTCTTACTTTGTCAAAATCATATGCTTGCTTTTACCAGATTCATAAATTAATAGTGATTTTGTTAATAACCAATAATCTATTACTAGCAACACACAATCAAACAAATAATTAAATTCATTTATTTCGTTTCACATTTTTTGGCAAAGCCAACTGGGCTTTAAAGTGGCATATCCACTTTTATTACCACGAATTTTTTTAAAAGGAGCTAGGCAGAATGCCTCCCCTAGTAATAAAAGAAAATACTAATAGGAGTTAGGAAAAAGGGCCTAAGCTACTATAAATAACCTAAAATACTATGGGCTCCTACTCCCAAGAGGACAAGGAATCACTTCCTTCTGGGGCTAATACATGTAGATAATCCATAAAGAGAGTCGTAATATCTGGAACATAACCAGGGTAATCCTTATAGTAGATAAATTTCCTATCCCAACTATCATCAAGGAAAAGAGAACTATTCCACTTACTGTGGGAGCCTTTCAGTGTAAGTACTATACTATCACCATCAATAGATTAATGAAGAATTCTGGATTCTCCATCAAGATCACTAACAAACATATGTAAATCATGTCCAGTAGGATCATATCTCATCTAGACATAACGTGGATCCAAGATTTCTCAATAGAATTCCACTCAATACCAATAGCCAGGATCGCCGAAGAAAATACAGGACCAGCAATATCAATAATGTCAGTTGTAGGAATCACATGAGAAACCAAACCTACTTCAGACGGGGAATTAGGATGTATAATAGGTGGCACAGAAGGAGGAACAATAGGAACATGAGGCACATTGCGCACTTTTAGGACCCACTTAATGACCGAAGGCCGACGTAGTGGGGTCCAAATAGAAAGAGGCCCAACAGTAGACTTACACGAATAAGTTGCCGAGAGATAACCAAATGCATAGCAGGACGTATGTATATTTTGTTTCCAACCATATCGTATAACTATTTCTGCAACATAATCATCAAACACTCTAACTTTAATCGTATTCAACAACGACTTATCATGTGACATTTCGATCAAAGATTTAGCATGAACTAATTTTTCTCTTTCCACAGTATTCCAATCAAAACATTTCACATTCCCAAAAGCACTAGCCAACCAATTTTGATCTAACATAGGTTGCAAAATAGAGGGTGTATGAGAAAAGTACGTCCAAACTGATATGGATAATACATGTTGCCTGGCAAAGTCAGTAGAAGGACTTTAAGTAGTGGTAATAAAAGGCCTACCTCTAATAAATATAGGATCTTTGCTAAGAATTCGAAGACGCTCCTCGGTCCTCGAGAACTTGAAGAAAAACGTGGAGTTGTCCATGTGAACTTGGAGACTACCCTTAGGCTTCCACGCTTTTAAGCATTGATCTATAACCACAGAATAAGGCGTGTTGAAATCCAGAAAAATATCGATAAGATAGTCTGACCAATAGTCAATTCCTGCCTAAATTACCTTCGATGGTGGAACCGTAACCCCATCATTATCCACCATATAAAATAAACAGGGCACAAAAGCACCTACATTTCTTGGCAATGAGGAGAACAAAGAAGACCGTTTAAATTCCTTATTAGGCTCATTAGAATATTAGAGTGTGAATTAATATCAGCAGATGAAGGCTGCAAAATATGATATATAATAGGAGAGGCAACACTAAGGTTCATGACATTTACATTCAACATAGAAGCTGCAACCTCACTACTGGCCATAACAACCGTATTAGTATCTGTTGGCGCCAAAAATGGGAATCAACACCTGATAGAATCTACTAGAGGTTAAATGAAGAATAAAATTAAAATAGAACATAAGTCATAAATGAACACATATATTTTTATAGTGGTTCGTCAATCTTGGCCTACGTCCACTTCATATTTTTATTGATCTTCCACTTGATTATGATTACAAGAGTGTTTGGATCAACCGAGATCCATTAGTACAAAAGTGAAGAATAAGAGTGACAGAGCCTCGGTAGAGAAAGCAGAATCCCTTTTCTAACGCTATGCCTACTGTATTTATAGGAGAAAATATGCACCGATCGGACTGAAATTTTGGTAGAACGTTTGGGTGACCAAGACGAGGCCACCCAAAAATTTTGCGTGCCCGTCAGGGCCCACAATATGGATCCGACCTCTATAAGTGCATCCAGATGGGCTACGATCCCTTTGAGGGATGGCCCATGATGTTAAATACTTGCTCCCTAAGTTTTCGGGAATTTCGATGTATGTTTTGTGAGATATAGCATTTTTCATGAAGTAGTGTTCCTTGAATTATGATTTCTTCAATCCCGCTAAAGGGAGTTATGTCGATCCCTCCAACTTCCTCCAGTTGCAATGAGATCCCTAGAGGATGTTCCATATATTGTTGTAAGCTTGTACTCCAAGTTTTATGTTTATAGAATGTGTAGATTTTGAGTTACTGACCGATCATCACTGCAAAATTGAGTTATGCAATCGATATGATATGATCCACAGTGTTGAAAATGGATTATACCTCATCCATCTTCGGGAAGTAGTGAGCTGTCATGCTTCTACATCATATTATCACCTATACTTGATTTTTGGTACCCATAATCATCGCTCTGGGCTCCTTGTCTTGAAGACATTCGAGTCTAACTTGACCAGTCGGTTAGGACATAGCCGAGTCAAAATGCCAGATAATAGTACCTGTATCACTATTGTTATCCCGCTTTTTGGCAAAGCCGTGATACTAATAGATCGATCAAAAACAAAAGATAGTTCGTCTTAAAGGTTGGTTATATTTTGCTTCACTATGGATGTCGCTGAATTTTGTCCGAGTCCAGATTGAGCTACAATTGATAGGACATGACAAGTAAAGCCATAGAAGTCAGCATCTCGAATTTTCAAGTCAATCCGAGTTCGTATGCTCAAGTTATGATGGATGTGAGTTGAAGGAAAAAGCTTCGGTTTCGAATTGATCATCAAGCTCCAATTCGTATCGATCGATTTCGTATCGATCATGGGTCCAGCGGTTTCATATCCATCGAAGAGCACCGGTTCGTATCGATGAACTTGGCTATGTTCATATCCATAAAGTTCGTATCGATGGACTTCGTACCCATCATAAAGTCGCGCTTCGTATCGATCAGCATTTCCTTATTCGAATCCATTGGCATCTCCCCAATTCGTATCCATCATAAAAGACTCTCTTCGTATCCATCAGACAGCTGCTGTTCGTATCCATCATAAAAGACTCTCTTCGTATCCATCAGACAGCTGCTGTTCGTATCCATCATGTTACCTTACTTCGTACCCATCAAAAGGTTCAAGTTCGCATCGATTGACCTCATATCCATTAAGAAGCTACATGGTTCGTATCCATAAAAGAAAGGCTTGTTTGTATCCATCGACCATAAGTGGTTCGTGTCCATCAATAATTACTGTTCGAACCCATGAGTGAAGCTTTCATTCGAATCCATCAAGCCAGCAAGCCTAGGTGACGTGTCATCCCTCGATACGAACAAGCTGAGATATATGGAATCGACGCGGTCAACTCGGAGCAAAGACCGGATTGAGGCGAAGATTGCGCTCCATGTCATCACGAAAGCGCGCTACAACATCGATTCGAAGCAGTCGATTCGAACAGCTCGATTCGAACCGAACAGCCACTCGAGAATACTCATTTCATACCGATGGTATCTAGAGATCTACTAATCCAAATGCCATGACATTTTCACAAGAGCTTGCGTACATGCTGAGGAATGTATCCACCAAATTTCTGCTCGATTGGACGTCATCTTGATCAATACGAAATGACTTCGTATCGATCGCTGATCGAGTTGAAACTTCCTGAGGTTGGTCGCATAGGCCCGCTCTCCTGCTCGTTGGATCTGTCATCGATACCGGATTGCATAAATCTAAGAGAGCGATCAAGATCACAAATCTAAGTTCCTTCCCTTCTACTCAGATTTGCATAAAGTCTAGGAAAGGAATTCAACCTTCAAGATGGTTAGCACAAGGACCACCTATAACGCTATCAATCAAGAAGACCAGGATGGACATAATCCTGCGCCACTACCCCCATCCAATCAGGACGCTACCGTACACACGGAACCATCAGGTCCGGTTACCCGACAAGCGTTTCAACTGCTGCTCCAAGAGCTGACCCAGAGTCGGCAGCAACTAGCAGAATAGCTACGCGCTAACGCCGAGCTGATCAACCAGCTGGATCGCCAGAAGCGAAGGAGATCCAAGAGAGACCATGCTTCTTGCTCCTTCAGCGAAAGTTCCTCATCTTCTGACTATCATCATCGATCTCCACGACCCCGGCTAGATGGGAGTCACATACAAGCTGTTGGAAATCTACCGGCGAAGACCGTTGGACAACTGAGAGTTGGCCCATCGGCCAGTTTCCATACCGGACCCTCCTCCCAAGGAGGTGCCGCTACTCACCACACCGCAGAATACCGCGCCATGAACGCCATGGTTGATCCAGGGGTCGATGTCCAAAATCAGTCGAACCTAGACCGTCGTCATCATGGACGTACTCCTGAACCATATGTCCCAGAGGACTATGAGCCAAGAAGGCAAGATTTGGACCGTCGAAAGGATCCCGTCCAACTCCAGAATATGGGATTCCATCATACTTCGGCACAAGCTGCACAGAGCATACAAGTGCCGGATATTCCGACCATGATATGTCAGATGATCCGTGAGAGCCAGGGCCTCACGAACGATAACTGGGGAATCTCTAGAAGTCACACTCCTTTCACGGACGATATTCTTACCGCTGAACCACCTCGGCGATTCAGGATGCCGACTCTACCCATGTACGAGGGAAACTCCTACCCCAACCAACATATTCTGAAATACGAATGGTCGATGACCGCTGCCAGAGCTGACGATGCAGTGAAGTGTCGTAGTTTCACCATATCCTTGGGGGGCATCGCTACCATGTGATTCACTCGATTGCCACCTCGATCCATCTCCTCATTCGACCAGTCGGCCACAATATTTGTTGAGCAATTCCGCATGCACGTCGCAAGGCCAAAAGATGTCAACACTCGGTCCAGCATCACCCAAGCCCCTGGAGAGACGCTCAGACACTACTTAGAGAGATTCCACGCTGCATGTGCCAAAGTCAGCAATGCGACGATAACTCCATCCTTATGGCGTTGACTAAGGGGGTTGGCCTCGATTCTGAGTTTGGCAACTGGTTGGCTGGAAAACCCCTTACATCGTTGGACCATTTCCTAAGAAGGGAAGATGCGAAACAGTCTAGGAAGCAGACTGATGCAGGGCAAAGCACTGAAGGAATCCAAAGTAATGTCGCGATCAGACAGTCTGGTGAGAGTTCCGGAAAAGTTCAGTTGATCGTTCAAAATAAACAAACTCAGCGAAGGGATAACGTGAACCAAACCAAAAAGCGAGATCAAAATCGTGGCCCACAGCGCAAGAATCCTATGTTTGACATTTACACTCCTTTGAATACATCACTGGAGAACCTGTATTTACAAACCTGCACTACAATTCAATACAAAAAACCTTCTCCAAAACCGTCATCAGAGAGACAAATCCAGATGGGAAAATTTTGCAGGTTCCATGAAAGCTACGGGCACGATATGAATGAATGTCGTCACTTGCAAGATCTCGTAGAAAAACTGATCAGAGAAAGGATGCTGGAATAGTTTGTGCGGGAACCACAGCTTGGAGGAGCGGTCCCATCAAATCAAAACAATGAACCCGATCGACCGAGACAGGAGGACTCTACCTGTCCCCGTGGGAGATTGGTGATAAACACCATCAGTGTCGGACCCACTTTGTCAAGAGCTTGGAACGACGACGACCTTCGTCACTGTTGCACATGACAGGCTTATTCGGTCTATGAATACTTTGCAATTTCCTTTACATTCTAAAGTTTGAATTTGTAATAAGGCACTGACTTTGCCATGTTTTTCCGTTCCAGCAATAAATTACTGTCTTTTCAAGCTAGAGCTGTGGTTCACCGAATGCAACATTCAACAATCACGACGCACGAAGAGCTAAGTTCCATCGAACAATGGAATTTATTCAAATAGCGAGTGACTGTGATACGACCGGCCACTCACTAAGTGAAACCTCAGCTCGGGGGCAAGCCATCACATCAAAGGCAGAACTGGACCGACACACGATATTCCTACAACTAACTCCAAATTCCCAGAGCACGAATTGGAGTATTCTCATCTACTCTAGGTTCCCAAAGTGCGTACCGGAGTACAAACACCAACTCCAAGTTCCCAGAGTACGAATTGGAGTATAAACATCAAATCCATCGTTCCTAGAGTGCGAACGGACTCCAAGTTCCCAGAGCGTGAATTGGAGTATAAACATCAAATCCATCGTTCCCATAGTGGGAACGGACTCCAAGTTCTCAGAGCGTGAATTGGAGTATAAACATCAAATCCATCGTTCCCAGAGTGCGAACGGACTCCAAGTTCCCAGAGCGTGAATCGGAGTATAAACATCGAATCCATCGTTCCCAAAGTGTGAACGAATTCCTAAAAAGCCCAAATAGGTGTGAATGACCACTTATCGGCTAACTCCAACTTCCCAAAGTGTGAATTGGAATATAAACATCTATTCCAGGTTCCCGGAGTGCGAACCGACGCATCAATGCAAACTCCAACTTCCCAGAGTGTGAATTGGAGTATAAACATGTATTCCAGGTTCCCAGAGTGTGAACCGACACGTCAATGCAAACTCCAACTTCGTAGAGTGTGAATTAGAGTATGAACATCTATTCCAGGTTCCCAGAGTGCAAACCAAAATACAAATGCTAACTCCAGATTCCCAGAGCGCGAGTCGGAGAACAAACATTAATTCTAGGTTCCCAGAGTGCGAACCGAAACATAAATGCTAACTACAGATTCCCAGAGCGTGAGTCGGAGGATAAACATCAATTCCAGGTTCCCGTAGTGCGAACCGAAACATAAATGCTAACTCCAGATTCCCAGAGCGTGGGTCGGAGTATAAACATCAATTCTAGGTTCCCGGAGTGCGAACCGAAACATAAACGCTAACTCCAAGTTCCCAAAGTGTTAATCAGAGCATTAACATCAATTCTAGGTTCCCGGAGGGCGAACCGGAAAATACAAATGTCAACTCCAAATTCCCAGAGCATGAAGTGGAGTATAAACATCAATTCCAGGTTCCCGGAGCGTGAACCATAAAATATATGTCGACTCCAAATTCCCAGAGTGTGAACTAGAGTAAAAATACCAAGTCAAAGTTCCCGAAGAGCGAACTGTGTTACAAACATCGATAATTCTCGAATTCCCAAAGTGCGAACAAGATTATCGGTTACAGATTGTCCTAAGTCCCCGGAGTGTGGACAATTGCTCAAGATTTGCAATAGGTGCGATCGACCACCAAAATACAAATGTTGTTCCCCGGAACTGGGGGCCAAAAAGCTTAAGTGTTAATCACCAACCGAAGCAATACAATGTCCAAAATTCAACTCATTCATCGATTACAACGTGTAATCAAGATTTTCAGACTTGGCAAATAAAACGAACTCAACTTGAAGGTAGAAACACCACAAGTACACTGGACTGAAAGCCAAATGCTGCAAATACTTAAGCACAAAAGAAATGAGAGCTAAAGCAAAGAGACTAAATATCATTTTAACTAACTGTATGTGAAGATTCATGTATAAGTTATTCCAAAAATTCCCACTAGCAAGGGGCCGAGCCTGCATCTATACATAGCCCATGAAAGAAAATATGCAAACGACAAAGCTTCGAAGTCCAGCTATAATGACTGTCATCGCTGATCGTCACAACCGTACTATTAAAATGCTGGCAAGTATGCAGTTTAACTATCAAGTCCAGATATGCAAGAGTGAAGCTCGTCGAATTCATGTTATTGAGAGTTCAAACTTTCGTATCCATCACAACACGGATTCGAATCGATCAATAGAGGCTTGTTCGAATCCATCATGATACATGTTCGTATCGATCCCGGGGGGCACGCTTCGAATCGATTGACAAGTTCGAATTCATATCGATTAAAGAAAGATGACTTTGAATCGATCCTTGATTGCTTGGTTCGTACCGATCAGGAAGCTCTCAGCTTTATATTTCCCACGTTCAAATCGACACTCTTTGTATCGAACATGGAGGTAAAATTCGTATCGACCTAAAGATGAGCACTTCGAAACGACCAATTACTTATCGTTCGTATCGATAATTTCGTGTCGATGCGATCCACCTCCTTCATAACCAGTACGAACTGCATCATCTCCATTGAAATATTCCAGTGATCGATGCGAAATCCAAGGAGAAATATCCCTATTTTCATCGGTTCGAACACAAGCCCCCAGATCAATTCGTTCTTTACATTTCCATCTGACCAATGATACCCTTCGGTTCAAAGTGGACAGTGAAACTTCGGCTCGAAGTCCATGTTCGCATTAACAAGTTCATAACTCCATCCACTGCATATCAATACAAACAGAAACTTCGTATCCATCGTAACTTATACACTGCTCATCGATACGAACTGATATTTCGTATCCATCAAAACTCATTGATACGAACGATCATTTCGTATCCATCATTTCGACTCACATCGATACGAAAAACTACTTTTCAACCTTCTATATCGATTCAAGAGAGGATCGATATGAAGGAATTTCCTAAAATAACTGACAAATTTTGTTACAACTCGAATTTCACATCGATTCAGGAGAGGATCGATACAAGAGGATAACCAAAAACAACCGTCAAGCGTTGTTTCAACTCGAATTTCAAATGGGTTCAGGAGAGAATCGATACGAAATTCGATAACAAACTAAACTGACAACGACTTGTGAACACTCAACATTAACGAGAGTCAAGTTCACATATATGCATGTATGTCAGGCTAATATTTGATTTCCAACATTCACAGGGATTGAATACTCATCTCATTTCGATTACAACGGAAAACAGCTAAGCACTATCATACAACAATCAATTATATCAACGCAAGGTTACAACCTTCGACAAAAGAGCAATGATTGTTCAGAGAGAAATTGCAGCTTTCAAAGCGCGTCATGTTTCCACAAGACATACTTCGGGGGGCAAATGTTATCCCGCTTTTTGGCAAAGACGTGATACCAAAAGATCGATCGAAAACAAAAGACAGTTCGTCTCAAAGGTTGGTTATACTTTGCTTCACTATGGATGTCGTTGAATTTTGTCTGAGTCTAGATTGAGCTACAATTGATAGGATATGACAAGCAAAGCCATAAAAGTCAGCATCTCGAATTTCAAGTCAATCCGAGTTAGTATGCTCAAGTTATGATGAATGTGAGTTGAAGGAAAAAGCTCCGGTTTCGAATCGATCATCAAGCTCCAGTTCATATTGATCGATTTCGTATCGATCATGGGTCCAGCGGTTTCATATCCATCGAAGAGCACCGGTTCGTATCGATGAACTTCGTTGTGTTCGAATCCATCGAGTTCGTATCGATGGACTTCGTACCCATCATAAAGCCGCACTTCGTATCGTTTAGCATTTCCTTATTCGAATCCATTGGCATCTCCCCAATTCGTATCCATCATAAAAGCCTCTCTTCGTATCCATCAGACAGCTGCTGTTCGTATCCATCATGCTACCTTACTTCGTATCCATCAATAGGTTCAAGTTCGCATCGATTGACCTCGTATCCATTAAGAAGCTACATGGTTCGTATCCTTCAAAGAAAGGCTTGTTCGTATCCATCGACCATCAGTGGTTCGTGTCCATCAATAGCTACTGTTCGAACCCATAAGTGAAGCCTTCATTCGAATCCATCAAGCCAGCAAGCCTAGATGACATGTCATCCCTCGATACGAACAAGCCGAGATATATGGAGTCGACGCGGTTAACTCGGAGCAAAGACCAGATCGAGGCAAAGATTGCGCTCCACGTCATCACGAAAGCGCGTGACAACATCGATTCGAAGCAATCGATTCGAACAGCTCGATTCGAACCGAACAGCCACTCGAGAATACACATTTCATATCGATGATATCTCGAGATCTACAGATCCAAATGGCATGAAATTTTCACAGGAGCTTGCGTACATGCTGAGGAATGTCTCCACCAAATTTCTGCTCGATTGGATGTCATCTTGATCGATACGAAATGGCTTCGTATTGATCGCCGATCGAGTCGAAACTTCCTGAGGTTGGTCGCGTGGGCCCACTCCCGTGCCAGAAAAAGTCTCCCGAGATTCGAGCGAAGTCTCAGCCTCTTACGCCTATAAATAGAGTCCCAGAGCCTACAAAAAGGGGATCTTTGGACTCTCAAGCGTCCAGACTCTGCCGGATCGAGATCTACATCATCCTACACCATATTCTTGCTGTCAATTTCGAATTTCCAGTTGTAACTTGCTGTAACAACTTGTAATCATTGAAAGAGAATTAATAAAACTGCAAAAAACTTCATAGTGGACGTAGGCAACACGCCAGACCACTCTAAATTGCTTGTCTACGCATTTACTTTCCCGTTGATTGGAGTTTTTGTTAGATAATACTCATTTTCAGTTCATATTCTTCATTATTATCTCTTCATAGACTCCCAAAGAGTGTTGTGACCAATTTGGTGCAAAAAACTATTGTTTTATTTTCCATTATTCAACGGATTGATTTGTAGAGCATCGTTAGCGTCTACAACAGATTCATTCCAACAGTTTACATCAGACGCATCATTTAACATATGGGATGATGAGTGCTTACCAAATATCACTGGCCGATTATTAGGGCATTAAGCAGCTGCGGGAAGAGAAGCAATCTCAACAATCAAACCAGGAAGTGGGCTAGGTTCAAAATAAATAATATGGACAAATGAAGCATTTACGCTTGCATCCAAAGCAATTTCATAACATAAAATAATTAAAGCAGGCTTTCCATCAACAAGCAAAGACTCAATACGAAGCTGGGAGGGAGGGCATGACGATGGAATTGTTACGGTAGGGGTCTCTAAGGAACTGACCATAAGCGAGGAAGTAAAGTTGAAAATACGGCCAGAACGCATCAGATACAATCCTTCAATTTCCAAATTTGATGCAAAAATCGAATTATGAGATTTCTTCTCTTCTTAGGTATAAGGACGAGATGAGGCATAGGGAAGGGCAAGGAGATGAGGCATGCGACTGGGGGAGGAGGAAGGAGCGATGTTAGATGGCAGCGGAAGAAGAAAAATCACCAGCCGCTGGTGATATTGTTGCCATTGATGATGAAATTATTTTGATTGTCATTTCATTATTCATTCGTACTCACATTTTAGTTATATATATCTATTAATTCCTTAATAATTTTATTATCCCCTAGAGGTTCGGATTTGGATAAACTGCTGGCTTCTATTAACATTTTGCTTCATCCAAAGTAAAGTGGGTTTATAAATATTTAAGTGGTAATTCCTACTTAGTTCCCACATTCTAAACAAGACCCAAATAAATAAATAAACATATAAATAGAATGATTATTAATACAGCAATAAACATGCAAATCAAACAAATAAATGAATGCCTTTAACAGAAATATATCTACCAGCATTCGATGCGCACTCTAATCTCTATTGGATCAGGCTACTCTATTCAAAGTCACACAGAGGTTTATTCACCATCACCAATACCGACACTACTGGTCTGACTAATAATACCTGGCTTCACTACCTCCATTAACGACTTAAAATCCATAAGGGGATTAGCACACAAAAGTGATAGGGATAAAATAATGTATATATTTGGAAAAATAACAAGTACATCCCCAAATGATTGCCCCAGTAATAACCGTATATGCCTTCTATCCCATTAATACAAACGCCCAAGGGGACAGGGAATCTAAGCCTTATCTAAGATCAAGACTCATGTCTCTTATACACAGTTTTATTTCGAACCTTGCTATGATACCAAATTATAACACCCTACCTCTACACCCATACTTGTTAGGAACTGAGATGTTGGTTTTCACGACAACAACTTTTTAACTTATCTTACTATAAAATATATACTAACACTATTGTCTAGATAGATATGTATATGTAGGATATATATACACACACACACACATGCATGCATTGATTACTGAAGAATGATCAGTGTAAAGATTCAAGACTCAAGATTCAGAATGGATATATCAAGATTGAAGACTCTAGAGTATCAGGATCAAGATTTCAATATAAGTGTCTCTTTTTTGTTAAAACTTCATAATAGTATGTAAATCTTCATTCCAAATTTCATTTGGGATGGAACCCATTTCTACCTTTTTAGTGGCTTACAAACCCACGATAAGCAGCTTACAAACCTACGACAAGTGGCTTACAAACCCATGAACATTCTAGTTTTGTACTAGTTCTCGAGTCCTGATGTGATGAAATATTCTACTGGAAGAAGCTTGTAAAACTACTTCAAAATGGCTTTTCAAAATGATTTGCAAAACTGCTTTTCAAAATGTTTTAGCCTTGAACATTATATTTTCAAATTATTTTCAAAAACATGTTTTAGCCTTAAAATATTCTTTTTTTGTTTTTAAATAAACTCTTGTTTTAAACTTCGTTTGTTTTTAAAATTATCTTTTGATTTTTAAATATTCTTTATAATATATACACACACAAGAGATTTAAAAATCAAATTTATATATACATTCTAAAAATATTTTTTTCTACTCTTCTTTACTTTAAAACATAGGAAAATTTATTTATTTTACTCCAAAATCATTTTATCTTGTTTTCCTTTCAATAACATTTGCGAAACAAATTTTACATTGTTTTTAACTAAGGATGTCGACTTCATAGGATACCCATGTCGACATGGTGGCCGTTGAATGCAAAGTTTCAATTTTCAAAAGAAATGTCTATTCATTTAAATCTTTTCCCGAATGGTTATGACCGTTACTAGCCTATAAATAGCCTTCACAAATGAATTTTTTAACTAAATTATTTTCTTATTTTCTTCACTCCCTCTTCTCCACAAATCCATATTCTAAAATTTTCATATCTTAGATCGTGCTGAAGTTCTTCCGAATTCTCAATTGAATCAAATTAGAATTTCATTCTTGTTTCATTCTTTGCCCTCTCTCGTTGATCATAGTGATATTTAGATTTATAGGATAAATTTATAATCGAAAGTTTATCAAGTCTCTCTATAATGTGTGGTTGTGCCTAGAAATGGGTGATCTTGTGTCCTGTAAATCAAGAGAGTTTGCCCCGGACTCGAAGACAGGATGGTACTTCAACGCCTTTAGAAATTGACGATTGTAATCTGGACACTATTATAATAAAAGTATGTACGAGGTGTTTTCCTTGGTACAGGAATGGATGTAGGGTAACTCCGAACCAGAATAAAATCCGACGTGTTCTTTCCTTTTACTACTTTCTATTTACTTTCAGCATCCGTGTTTGATTCTTGATTGTTCTATGATTAATTTCTGCATTTGTTTATATTACAATTTTTAAATTAGTCCATATAAGTCTTAGAATCCTTAAACACTATCCACCCTCTCTAGTGTTAAATTAGCCTTAAGATCCTTAATCTACACTCCCTTTCAATTGGTATCAGAGCTTGGTTTTCATAGTTAATTTGAAACTTGAAATTTTTTTAGTGGCTACCAACGCTGGTCATGTCAACTCTGGCACTAGTTCGGTTAACACTAACATTAGTTCATTTGTAGAAGGTCTGTCTACTGTCAGACCACTATTTTTCAATGGTAGTAATTACGCATATTGGGCATGTAGAACGAAAATTTATTTACAATCAGTAGGATTAAACACTTGGAATATCACATAAACTGAGTATGTTGAACCAACTATCAATTTTGCCCAATGGACTGCTAAGAAAAAGGGTGTTGCACAAAATAACTCAAAGACCATGAGTATTTTATTTTGTTCCCTAGATAGGAATGAATCTAATAGAGTGTCTATTTGTAAGTCTGCATTTGAAATCTGGAAAACTTTGCAAGTTATGTTCGCACAAAAAAGGGCAAACACCTCCAAGTCGTATGATTTAGTCGATTTTATGTTGTTCTTAGCGATTTGGGTGATTTATGTAATTATGTAAAAAGCAGAGGCTAAACTATAAAGGACACACAGATTTATAGTGGTTCGGCCAGAATGTGCCTACGTCCACTTCATATGTTATTCGCTTTCACTGTTCAGATTACAAGTACAAAGCTTTGATTACAAGTGTATGAAAGTTGTTTGAAAGTTCTGTCCATGCTTGAGCTCTGAAACTTGTCCTCCATTGTTGTACCCCTGCCCCTCTATTTATAGAGTGAGGCTGGGGGTAGGGGTCTTGGATATATATAGCGGTTGGTGGGCTTGGGCTGATGTGATCTGGCCTGGCGTTGTTGGTTCGGTAATACCTTCTTTACTTTGGTTCGGTAGTGGGTTGGTTCGTGGATTGGTTCGGTAGTGGGTTGGTTAGTGGATTGGTTCGGTAGTGCGAGGAGTGTGGTTGGTCCAGTAGTTCCTTCGTTGATTGATTCGGCAGTGCCTTCGTTGGTTGATTCGACAGTGCCTTCGTTGGTTGATTCGGCAGTGCCTTCGTTGGTTGATTCGGCAGTGCCTGGTCTGGTGGAAACCCGCCCAACATTTGCCCCCCAAAGTGGGGCATATGCCTGCATATGTCACGCTTTGTTTTTCTCAAATTGGACACCCGCATTCGTCCCAAGTGCCGAACCGGTCGGTCCGGTCCTCCAACGTTGCCTATAAATATAGGCTTTACGCCTTTTACGTCCTTCATCATTTGAAATAGCCGAATCAATCAAGTACCAAACCAGACTTGACTACCGGACCAGGTGAGGTTTCCTTTTGCCGAATAAACTTCATGCTTGAACTACCGAATGATTCCGTGGAGTATGAGTGCCGAATGGGCTTTCGCCTCGAACTACCGAATGCACTTGGGGGTACGAGTGCCGAATGGACTCTGGCCTCGAACTACCGAATGAGCTTTTATGTTTTGTATTATGAATGAGATTCCAGGCCGTAGGTACATGTTTGTCTACATCCCTTGTTCTAACGATGTGTTTTCTCGTGTTGCAGATAATGTCTCATAAAGTAGAAACTCGTTCTGACAAGAAGAAATCTAAGGACAAAGGGGAGTAGCCCCATAGTGCCCCCAGTTCAGTCAGAGCCAAAACGACACGGACCATCCCGGAGATCATTAGTAGATGGGTAAGGTCTTCGGGAGCTTTTGAATTCACCGCCAGACTGCTTTCCCAGCTCCCTCAAAGACGAGCAGCTTGACATTATATCTAGATCCTTTGGGATTGACAGAGAGCATATGCTGTTGCCAAGGAAAGGAGTGATGCCGTATAACCCCCCTGAAGGATATTTTGCTTATAGCAGGTATCACTACATGTGTGGGGCCATTTCTCCGATCAATGCTAGGATCGTCAGCTTTATCACATACTTGAAGGTGGCCCCTTTCCAGCTTCAGCCCAACTCCTATGCCATCTTGGTGAGTCTGTTTATTATCTTCTAGAGAAAATACGGGCGTCCTCCTTCCAACCGGGAGAGGCTACAAGAAGGGCTCTCCATATATTAGCTTAGAATCAACCGTGTCTTTCAAGCCGGTCCTGGGCTTATATTCAAAATGTTGCATGTTCAAGAAGGAATGGTTCTTTGTCAGAGATGACTCTGTTTCTTTCCACCACTTCACCTCTGGCTGTAAGCTGGCTCTTATTTATAATTTCCATTCTGACTACAATTCTCCTCCTTATGTGCTTTGTTTCTTGCTAGCGACATGTGGCTTTGTGGTTGTAGAGAATGATCGTTTGGTTTGGATGGCTGGGGAAATAGAAGCCATCCCAGAAAAGGAGAGGGTAGCTTCTTATTTGATCAGGAATGCCACTCTTTTGGCACACAACTTGATTCTGCCATGCCAGTCTGTGGTCAAGCAAAGAGACACAGCTGAGGAGAGGGCCGTCAAAGCTAAAGGAGGGGCTACGGCGAAGAGCGGCAAAAGGAGACCCTTCTCGAAACATCCAATCGCCGGGGGGAAGAAACTTAAGAAGTCCGATGGACCCTCCCCCAACACATGCCCAGATGTCCCGAAGGAGGAAGATGTGGAGGAGGAAAGAGGCGAGGATGAAGGAGGTGAGGCGGAGAGTGGAAATGGTGGAGAAGGTGATGGTGATGGTCACAACGATGACGGTGGCGACGGACGGAGTGGTGATGGCACTGGGGCTTTGTCTTCTGAGCAAGCGGGTGTGATCCAAGAGTTGACAGATGACGCTTTCCTCCTAGCTTTTGAAGGGTTGAAGGAAGGGTCGGCTTTAGTGGAGAAGCCTAAAAAAGCTGACAAGGCCGATGCCGATTCATCTTCTAAGAGCGCTCCAACTAAGGCAATTCCTGCGATTCAAGGTGAATTTTTGACTCCTGCCGACTCCATTTATGATAAGAATTTAGGAATACTTTATGGTCAGCTCCCGTCCTATAATGAGATCCAGGACTTATTGCAATATCCTACTCCTCCCCAGGGTTTGTATAAAAGCGTCTCTTTACTCTTCTTAACTTGATATATTTCATGAATTGTAGCTCAATGTATGCTTGGAACACTTGGTTTTCATCACAGAAGCGGGTAAGGTGGCCAAGACATCAGATGTTCGGCACCGCCTTGAACAATACAAACTTCTCAAGGCTTCTACCAAACCAAAGCCTCCGACTAACCGCCCTGGAGACGTAGTCGGCTACCGTCCTCTTCTTGGAGTTATCGAAGAGGATATCCAAAGGGAGAAGAGGAGTCGTTCCTTGTTTGAACCCTCACCTGTTCCTTATTCCCCAACTCAGCCTCTTCGGGATACCACGAAGAAGAATACTGAATCTATACCTCCTCCGCACCCGTCTGAAAATCCTACTGTTACCCGGATAGGCCATCCCGGCTTGGCTCGTAATCCATTTGCAGGTCATCCGGATCTGGATTCGAGTTCTTGTGATATTGCCTTTGATGAGGCTATCGGGGAGCACCTCCTTCCCCGTAATCCTATGGTAAGAGTATTGGATGAAGCTAAGTCCCTGGACCTTGATTTGCTTACCACTCGGGTCGTAACTTTGGGGGACGAAGCAAAGGAAAACATTGACCGGGTTGCTGAGGAAACCAGGAAGCTGATGGGGCATCATGCCCGACTGGTCAAGGCTGGAGAAGAAATCGGGAGTGCTAACATTCGATTGCGGTGAATGGTTTTCGACCAGGCCAAACAACTTGCTGATCAGGCCATTCAGATCTCTCAACATAAGGCTGCTTCTAGGCAGTTAAAGAAAACTATGGAGGAGGCCAGCAGGGCAGAGTTACGGAAAATGGAGGCGGTTTGCAAGGATCAGATTGATATGGCTATTGCAACGGTGGATGAGGTTCGGAAAGCGGATCTCGAGCGGGTACAGGAGTTATCCGAGAAACTTGAAGCCGCAGAGCTTGCTCAAACCAAGCTGAAGGAGGAGATGGAGGCGATGAGGAAATCCTTTCAGGCTGACTGCTCGCGATACCAATCGGAGAGGGATGCTGCCACTGCAAAGCTGTTGGCTTCTGAGGACCGAATAAGGGAGTTCGAGGAGAACGAGGGGATAATGGATGAGATGCTTCATGATATATATTTTCGCACTTGGAAACAGGGCAACTTATCTTGGATGGATGATTATCTCCGAGTCATGGCCAGGATTTATATCCGGGCCCTGGAGGAGGCTTAGGCCGATGCAGATAAGAAGGGTGGCGTGGCCTTTAGAATGGATGTGGTTACGGCTCAATTCACCGAGGAGGAGAAAATGGCGGTGAAGGAGGGTATGCGGCTGCTTACTGCTAAGGAGGTAGGTGTGCAGTTAGAGGATGATGATCAAGGAGCAGGTGCTGGTAAGTCTTCCCTTTTAGCTTTTCGTAACTTGATTGCTTATTGTCTATTTAATGGATTCTTCTCCTGAATTGGACAGCCGGGACCTCTGAAGCACCAACTACCTCTGGTCAACATGCTGAGAGTTCTGATCCTGCGGTTAAGTAGATCTCGGAGGGCCAGTAGGATAGAGGTGAAGCTCTGATGCAGTCGACTCCTTGTCTTGATTTGGATATCTTTTGGTTTACTTGACATTGCTGTCTATGGTAGTCCCAAAACATTAACATGACTTTTAGGCTGTAATCATGTTATTCGTAATGAACGACTTTATTCTTGGCATGTAATTTTTAACTTAAGCTGATTCTGTCATATTTGAATGCAATTGTTATTTTGGTGTGTTGCATAAGAAATATAGCTGTGCATATTCCTGTGATTTAATTGTGTTTGATGTCAAGTTCTTGCTTAAAATATAATTTCATATCTTGCAATGTTAGTGTGATGTGCGAATAAATTATATCTATGTATTCATATACAAAAGAATAATGTACCTCTCTTTATGTTTTAGTTGTAGACGGTTGCTTTGAGCGTCTTGTATGACTGAGCGTGGAATGTAGCTGAGTGATCTATCATCCGGTTGTGAGTTCCTATTCCATTAGCGAGCGTCTCCTATTTTGTGTCCTGTACTTTGGGGATCGTATAGAGGATAGAAGGAAAGTTTTTTAAACAAAATAGAAATACAAAAAAAAAGTAAAACTTCCAATCACGGAAGGCCTACGACGTGCTTAAGTTCGTGGCAAACGGGTTTTGTAGTCACTTTCCTAGCTATGGGTCTTGGAGACATTTGTCACCCATCTTATGCCTCCGCGGGGAGTTGCTCTATTTTACCATAGCCGTACTTAAGACACTCGGAGCCGAGATCGCGCACAGTAACTAACCGGGCCATTATGGCCCGTAATCGTGGGTATTATTCGATTTACCGTGGCCGGCTAGCGTGGGTGCCGATCGTCAACTGTGAACTACCCCTGGCTAGCCACACCTTATGTTGGGGCTTAAAGTAGGTTCATGGTTGCCGGCGAGCCGAACGCCATAATAAGCTGCCTCGGCTATAGTCGACCTTCTTGGTGGCTTATAATCGGCTCATTACAGTTGGCTTTAAGGGCCGATCGCGAGCAATGAGTTAACCCGCAGCAGAGGGATGCTGGAGCAAAAGTGTCTCATTGGCGAGGGCATAGATTCGTATAGTACCTGTTAGGTCTTGTCTAGGTGAAGTCGCTCTGTGATGTGTCTTGAATGGAAATGCCATTACATAGGATTTTGTTCAACAGAAAAGGATAAAGTTAACAAGCAGCCAAGATATAAAGGAACAAGTTAAAAAAGAGACAAGTTTTTAAAGTGGTTCGTCACGAAAATGCCTACGTCCATTGATTCTCTTTGTTAATTCACTTCATATGGGCAGTACAAGTTAAGAAAAGTATCGACGAAGGTGTTGGATGTTCCATGCCCTTTGGAGCACTTCTCCGTTCACCGTTGACAGGTATAAGCTCCGTTGTGGAGATCTTTATGAATTACATGTGGTCCATCTCAGATTGGATCTAGTGCACCGGGCGGCTTGAGGACAAGATCTCCTTCTTGTAAGCTACGATGCTTGACTTTGGAGTTGTATTGTGCTGCCACTTTTTTGCTTGTGAACTGCTGCTTTGTGTGCTGCATCGTTTCTTCTCTCTTCAATTAGATCCAAAGACATGTGAAGGAGTTCTTCGTTCTCTTCTAGATTATAGTGGATCCTACGGTGGGAAGGCACTATAGTTTCGACTGGGAGCATGGCCTCCGATCCGTATGCCAAAGAGAAGGGAGTATGCCCCTTTGATGTTCTGAAAGATGTGCGGTAGGCCCAAAGTGCCGTAGGAAGTTCATGCACCCAAGCGCCTTTTGATTTTTCAAGCTTCTTTTTTATTAGAGTTTCGAGAATTTTGTTGACAGCTTCAACTTGTCCGTTTGCCTGGGGATAAGCCACAGATGAGAAGCTTTTGTGAATTCCGTGCTTTTGGCACCAGTCGGCAAACTTTTCGCTGTCAAACTGAAGTCCATTGTCCAATATGATTTTGAGTGGAACCCCGTACCTGCATAGAACATTTTTGATCAAGAAGTTAATAACTTTTGCCGAGGCTATTTTATTTAGAGGTTCCGCGTCCACCTATTTGGTGAAATAGTCGACTGCCACTATAGCATATTTGGCTCTGCATCGGCCCACCGGCAGTTCGCCAATCAGGTCAATTCCCCATACTTCAAAGGGCCAAAGGCTGGTCATTTGAGTAATCTCATTTGTTGGTAGTCGAGGAATCTTGGCAAATTTCTGACATCTGTCACATTTTTTAACAAAGTCTAAGGTGTCTTTGTTTAAGGCGGGCCAGAAATATCCATATCGAAGTATTTTCTTTGCCAGAGTCTGTCCTCCAGTTTGATCTCCGCAGCTTCCTTTATGGATGTTGGATAAGATTTCCTTAGCTTCCCTTCCAGCGACACACCTTAATAAGGGGTTAGAGAAGCCGCGCCGATAGAGGATGCCTTCTTGTATTGTGTAGCGGGAAGCTTTCCTCAAGATTTTCCTGACTTTGTTACGCTTGCTGGGCAGTGTGCCATCTTGTAAGAATTTTCGAATGGGAGTCGTCCAATTTTCCTCTTCGATTGCAGCTACAAGGTTCACTTGCTCGAAACTCGGGGTTAGTTGCATTGAGATGGCTACTGTTCCGGAAATGGTACCGTCTTTCATGCTAGCTTGCTTTGCCAGCTCGTCGGTCTCTTGGTTCTCTTCTCGAGGGATGTGTTTGATTAAATAGTTATCCAATTGATCGAGTAGCAACTTGGTCTTCTTTAGATATGTTGTGAGTCGTTCTCCTCGAGTCTGAAATTCTCCTAGTATTTGGTTTACAATAAGTTGAGAATCACTATGAAGACCGTGTCTTTCAAGCCGGTCCTGGACTTATATTCAAAATGTTGCATGTTCAAGAAGGAATGGTTCTTTGTCAGAGATGACTCTGTTTCTTTCCACCACTTCACCTCTGGCTGTAAGCTGGCTCTTATTTATAATTTCCATTCTGACTACAATGCTCCTCCTTATGTGCTTTGTTTCTTGCTAGCGACATGTGGCTTTGTGGTTGTAGAGAATGATCGTTTGGTTTGGATGGCTGGGGAAATAGAAGCCATCCCAGAAAAGGAGAGGGTAGCTTCTTATTTGATCAGGAATGCCACTCTTTTGGCACACAACTTGATTCTGCCATGCCAGTCTGTGGTCAAGCAAAGAGACACAGCTGAGGAGAGGGCCGTCAAAGCTAAAGGAGGGGCTACGGCGAAGAGCGGCAAAAGGAGACCCTTCTCGAAACATCCAATCGCCGGGGGGAAGAAACTTAAGAAGTCCGATGGACCCTCCCCCAACACATGCCCAGATGTCCCGAAGGAGGAAGATGTGGAGGAGGAAAGAGGCGAGGATGAAGGAGGTGAGGCGGAGAGTGGAAATGGTGGAGAAGGTGATGGTGATGGTCACAACGATGACGGTGGCGACGGACGGAGTGGTGATGGCACTGGGGCTTTGTCTTCTGAGCAAGCGGGTGTGATCCAAGAGTTGACAGATGACGCTTTCCTCCTAGCTTTTGAAGGGTTGAAGGAAGGGTCGGCTTTAGTGGAGAAGCCTAAAAAAGCTGACAAGGCCGATGCCGATTCATCTTCTAAGAGCGCTCCAACTAAGGCAATTCCTGCGATTCAAGGTGAATTTTTGACTCCTGCCGACTCCATTTATGATAAGAATTTAGGAATACTTTATGGTCAGCTCCCGTCCTATAATGAGATCCAGGACTTATTGCAATATCCTACTCCTCCCCAGGGTTTGTATAAAAGCGTCTCTTTACTCTTCTTAACTTGATATATTTCATGAATTGTAGCTCAATGTATGCTTGGAACACTTGGTTTTCATCACAGAAGCGGGTAAGGTGGCCAAGACATCAGATGTTCGGCACCGCCTTGAACAATACAAACTTCTCAAGGCTTCTACCAAACCAAAGCCTCCGACTAACCGCCCTGGAGACGTAGTCGGCTACCGTCCTCTTCTTGGAGTTATCGAAGAGGATATCCAAAGGGAGAAGAGGAGTCGTTCCTTGTTTGAACCCTCACCTGTTCCTTATTCCCCAACTCAGCCTCTTCGGGATACCACGAAGAAGAATACTGAATCTATACCTCCTCCGCACCCGTCTGAAAATCCTACTGTTACCCGGATAGGCCATCCCGGCTTGGCTCGTAATCCATTTGCAGGTCATCCGGATCTGGATTCGAGTTCTTGTGATATTGCCTTTGATGAGGCTATCGGGGAGCACCTCCTTCCCCGTAATCCTATGGTAAGAGTATTGGATGAAGCTAAGTCCCTGGACCTTGATTTGCTTACCACTCGGGTCGTAACTTTGGGGGACGAAGCAAAGGAAAACATTGACCGGGTTGCTGAGGAAACCAGGAAGCTGATGGGGCATCATGCCCGACTGGTCAAGGCTGGAGAAGAAATCGGGAGTGCTAACATTCGATTGCGGTGAATGGTTTTCGACCAGGCCAAACAACTTGCTGATCAGGCCATTCAGATCTCTCAACATAAGGCTGCTTCTAGGCAGTTAAAGAAAACTATGGAGGAGGCCAGCAGGGCAGAGTTACGGAAAATGGAGGCGGTTTGCAAGGATCAGATTGATATGGCTATTGCAACGGTGGATGAGGTTCGGAAAGCGGATCTCGAGCGGGTACAGGAGTTATCCGAGAAACTTGAAGCCGCAGAGCTTGCTCAAACCAAGCTGAAGGAGGAGATGGAGGCGATGAGGAAATCCTTTCAGGCTGACTGCTCGCGATACCAATCGGAGAGGGATGCTGCCACTGCAAAGCTGTTGGCTTCTGAGGACCGAATAAGGGAGTTCGAGGAGAACGAGGGGATAATGGATGAGATGCTTCATGATATATATTTTCGCACTTGGAAACAGGGCAACTTATCTTGGATGGATGATTATCTCCGAGTCATGGCCAGGATTTATATCCGGGCCCTGGAGGAGGCTTAGGCCGATGCAGATAAGAAGGGTGGCGTGGCCTTTAGAATGGATGTGGTTACGGCTCAATTCACCGAGGAGGAGAAAATGGCGGTGAAGGAGGGTATGCGGCTGCTTACTGCTAAGGAGGTAGGTGTGCAGTTAGAGGATGATGATCAAGGAGCAGGTGCTGGTAAGTCTTCCCTTTTAGCTTTTCGTAACTTGATTGCTTATTGTCTATTTAATGGATTCTTCTCCTGAATTGGACAGCCGGGACCTCTGAAGCACCAACTACCTCTGGTCAACATGCTGAGAGTTCTGATCCTGCGGTTAAGTAGATCTCGGAGGGCCAGTAGGATAGAGGTGAAGCTCTGATGCAGTCGACTCCTTGTCTTGATTTGGATATCTTTTGGTTTACTTGACATTGCTGTCTATGGTAGTCCCAAAACATTAACATGACTTTTAGGCTGTAATCATGTTATTCGTAATGAACGACTTTATTCTTGGCATGTAATTTTTAACTTAAGCTGATTCTGTCATATTTGAATGCAATTGTTATTTTGGTGTGTTGCATAAGAAATATAGCTGTGCATATTCCTGTGATTTAATTGTGTTTGATGTCAAGTTCTTGCTTAAAATATAATTTCATATCTTGCAATGTTAGTGTGATGTGCGAATAAATTATATCTATGTATTCATATACAAAAGAATAATGTACCTCTCTTTATGTTTTAGTTGTAGACGGTTGCTTTGAGCGTCTTGTATGACTGAGCGTGGAATGTAGCTGAGTGATCTATCATCCGGTTGTGAGTTCCTATTCCATTAGCGAGCGTCTCCTATTTTGTGTCCTGTACTTTGGGGATCGTATAGAGGATAGAAGGAAAGTTTTTTAAACAAAATAGAAATATAAAAAAAAAGTAAAACTTCCAATCACGGAAGGCCTACGACGTGCTTAAGTTCGTGGCAAACGGGTTTTGTAGTCACTTTCCTAGCTATGGGTCTTGGAGACATTTGTCACCCATCTTATGCCTCCGCGGGGAGTTGCTCTATTTTACCATAGCCGTACTTAAGACACTCGGAGCCGAGATCGCGCACAGTAACTAACCGGGCCATTATGGCCCGTAATCGTGGGTATTATTCGATTTACCGTGGCCGGCTAGCGTGGGTGCCGATCGTCAACTGTGAACTACCCCTGGCTAGCCACACCTTATGTTGGGGCTTAAAGTAGGTTCATGGTTGCCGGCGAGCCGAACGCCATAATAAGCTACCTCGGCTATAGTCGACCTTCTTGGTGGCTTATAATCGGCTCATTACAGTTGGCTTTAAGGGCCGATCGCGAGCAATGAGTTAACCCGCAGCAGAGGGATGCTGGAGCAAAAGTGTCTCATTGGCGAGGGCATAGATTCGTATAGTACCTGTTAGGTCTTGTCTAGGTGAAGTCGCTCTGTGATGTGTCTTGAATGGAAATGCCATTACACAGGATTTTGTTCAACAGAAAAGGATAAAGTTAACAAGCAGCCAAGATATAAAGGAACAAGTTAAAAAAGAGACAAGTTTTTAAAGTGGTTCGGCACGAAAATGCCTACGTCCATTGATTCTCTTTGTTAATTCACTTCATATGGGCAGTACAAGTTAAGAAAAGTATCGACGAAGGTGTTGGATGTTCCATGCCCTTTGGAGCACTTCTCCGTTCGCCGTTGACAAGTATAAGCTCCGTTGTGGAGATCTTTATGAATTACATGTGGTCCATCTCAGATTGGATCTAGTGCACCGGGCGGCTTGAGGACAAGATCTCCTTCTTGTAAGCTACGATGCTTGACTTTGGAGTTGTATTGTGCTGCCACTTTTTTGCTTGTGAACTGCTGCTTTGTGTGCTGCATCGTTTCTTCTCTCTTCAATTAGATCCAAAGACATGTGAATGAGTTCTTCGTTCTCTTCTAGATTATAGTGGATCCTACGGTGGGAAGGCACTATAGTTTCGATTGGGAGCATGGCCTCCGATCCGTATGCCAAAGAGAAGGGAGTATGCCCCTTTGATGTTCTGAAAGATGTGCGGTAGGCCCAAAGTGCCGTAGGAAGTTCATGCACCCAAGCGCCTTTTGATTTTTCAAGCTTCTTTTTTATTAGAGTTTCGAGAATTTTGTTGACAGCTTCAACTTGTCCGTTTGCCTGGGGATAAGCCACAGATGAGAAGCTTTTGTGAATTCCGTGCTTTTGGCACCAGTCGGCAAACTTTTCGCTGTCAAACTGAAGTCCATTGTCCAATATGATTTTGAGTGGAACCCCGTACCTGCATAGAACATTTTTGATCAAGAAGTTAATAACTTTTGCCGAGGCTATTTTATTTAGAGGTTCCGCGTCCACCTATTTGGTGAAATAGTCGACTGCCACTATAGCATATTTGGCTCTGCATCGGCCCACCGGCAGTTCGCCAATCAGGTCAATTCCCCATACTTCAAAGGGCCAAAGGCTGGTCATTTGAGTAATCTCATTTGTTGGTAGTCGAGGAATCTTGGCAAATTTCTGACATCTGTCGCATTTTTTAACAAAGTCTAAGGTGTCTTTGTTTAAGGCGGGCCAGAAATATCCATATCGAAGTATTTTCTTTGCCAGAGTCTGTCCTCCAGTTTGATCTCCGCAGCTTCCTTTATGGATGTTGGATAAGATTTCCTTAGCTTCCCTTCCAGCGACACACCTTAATAAGGGGTTAGAGAAGCCGCGCCGATAGAGGATGCCTTCTTGTATTGTGTAGCGGGAAGCTTTCCTCAAGATTTTCCTGACTTTGTTACGCTTGCTGGGCAGTGTGCCATCTTGTAAGAATTTTCGAATGGGACTCGTCCAATTTTCCTCTTCGATTGCAGCTACAAGGTTCACTTGCTCGAAACTCGGGGTTAGTTGCATTGAGATGGCTACTGTTCCGGAAATGGTACCGTCTTTCATGCTAGCTTGCTTTGCCAGCTCGTCGGTCTCTTGGTTCTCTTCTCGAGGGATGTGTTTGATTAAATAGTTATCCAATTGATCGAGTAGCAACTTGGTCTTCTTTAGATATGTTGTGAGTCGTTCTCCTCGAGTCTGAAATTCTCCTAGTATTTGGTTTACAATAAGTTGAGAATCACTATGAAGACCGTGTCTTTCAAGCCGGTCCTGGACTTATATTCAAAATGTTGCATGTTCAAGAAGGAATGGTTCTTTGTCAGAGATGACTCTGTTTCTTTCCACCACTTCACCTCTGGCTGTAAGCTGGCTCTTATTTATAATTTCCATTCTGACTACAATGCTCCTCCTTATGTGCTTTGTTTCTTGCTAGCGACATGTGGCTTTGTGGTTGTAGAGAATGATCGTTTGGTTTGGATGGCTGGGGAAATAGAAGCCATCCCAGAAAAGGAGAGGGTAGCTTCTTATTTGATCAGGAATGCCACTCTTTTGGCACACAACTTGATTCTGCCATGCCAGTCTGTGGTCAAGCAAAGAGACACAGCTGAGGAGAGGGCCGTCAAAGCTAAAGGAGGGGCTACGGCGAAGAGCGGCAAAAGGAGACCCTTCTCGAAACATCCAATCGCCGGGGGGAAGAAACTTAAGAAGTCCGATGGACCCTCCCCCAACACATGCCCAGATGTCCCGAAGGAGGAAGATGTGGAGGAGGAAAGAGGCGAGGATGAAGGAGGTGAGGCGGAGAGTGGAAATGGTGGAGAAGGTGATGGTGATGGTCACAACGATGACGGTGGCGACGGACGGAGTGGTGATGGCACTGGGGCTTTGTCTTCTGAGCAAGCGGGTGTGATCCAAGAGTTGACAGATGACGCTTTCCTCCTAGCTTTTGAAGGGTTGAAGGAAGGGTCGGCTTTAGTGGAGAAGCCTAAAAAAGCTGACAAGGCCGATGCCGATTCATCTTCTAAGAGCGCTCCAACTAAGGCAATTCCTGCGATTCAAGGTGAATTTTTGACTCCTGCCGACTCCATTTATGATAAGAATTTAGGAATACTTTATGGTCAGCTCCCGTCCTATAATGAGATCCAGGACTTATTGCAATATCCTACTCCTCCCCAGGGTTTGTATAAAAGCGTCTCTTTACTCTTCTTAACTTGATATATTTCATGAATTGTAGCTCAATGTATGCTTGGAACACTTGGTTTTCATCACAGAAGCGGGTAAGGTGGCCAAGACATCAGATGTTCGGCACCGCCTTGAACAATACAAACTTCTCAAGGCTTCTACCAAACCAAAGCCTCCGACTAACCGCCCTGGAGACGTAGTCGGCTACCGTCCTCTTCTTGGAGTTATCGAAGAGGATATCCAAAGGGAGAAGAGGAGTCGTTCCTTGTTTGAACCCTCACCTGTTCCTTATTCCCCAACTCAGCCTCTTCGGGATACCACGAAGAAGAATACTGAATCTATACCTCCTCCGCACCCGTCTGAAAATCCTACTGTTACCCGGATAGGCCATCCCGGCTTGGCTCGTAATCCATTTGCAGGTCATCCGGATCTGGATTCGAGTTCTTGTGATATTGCCTTTGATGAGGCTATCGGGGAGCACCTCCTTCCCCGTAATCCTATGGTAAGAGTATTGGATGAAGCTAAGTCCCTGGACCTTGATTTGCTTACCACTCGGGTCGTAACTTTGGGGGACGAAGCAAAGGAAAACATTGACCGGGTTGCTGAGGAAACCAGGAAGCTGATGGGGCATCATGCCCGACTGGTCAAGGCTGGAGAAGAAATCGGGAGTGCTAACATTCGATTGCGGTGAATGGTTTTCGACCAGGCCAAACAACTTGCTGATCAGGCCATTCAGATCTCTCAACATAAGGCTGCTTCTAGGCAGTTAAAGAAAACTATGGAGGAGGCCAGCAGGGCAGAGTTACGGAAAATGGAGGCGGTTTGCAAGGATCAGATTGATATGGCTATTGCAACGGTGGATGAGGTTCGGAAAGCGGATCTCGAGCGGGTACAGGAGTTATCCGAGAAACTTGAAGCCGCAGAGCTTGCTCAAACCAAGCTGAAGGAGGAGATGGAGGCGATGAGGAAATCCTTTCAGGCTGACTGCTCGCGATACCAATCGGAGAGGGATGCTGCCACTGCAAAGCTGTTGGCTTCTGAGGACCGAATAAGGGAGTTCGAGGAGAACGAGGGGATAATGGATGAGATGCTTTATGATATATATTTTCGCACTTGGAAACAGGGCAACTTATCTTGGATGGATGATTATCTCCGAGTCATGGCCAGGATTTATATCCGGGCCCTGGAGGAGGCTTAGGCCGATGCAGATAAGAAGGGTGGCGTGGCCTTTAGAATGGATGTGGTTACGGCTCAATTCACCGAGGAGGAGAAAATGGCGGTGAAGGAGGGTATGCGGCTGCTTACTGCTAAGGAGGTAGGTGTGCAGTTAGAGGATGATGATCAAGGAGCAGGTGCTGGTAAGTCTTCCCTTTTAGCTTTTCGTAACTTGATTGCTTATTGTCTATTTAATGGATTCTTCTCCTGAATTGGACAGCCGGGACCTCTGAAGCACCAACTACCTCTGGTCAACATGCTGAGAGTTCTGATCCTGCGGTTAAGTAGATCTCGGAGGGCCAGTAGGATAGAGGTGAAGCTCTGATGCAGTCGACTCCTTGTCTTGATTTGGATATCTTTTGGTTTACTTGACATTGCTGTCTATGGTAGTCCCAAAACATTAACATGACTTTTAGGCTGTAATCATGTTATTCGTAATGAACGACTTTATTCTTGGCATGTAATTTTTAACTTAAGCTGATTCTGTCATATTTGAATGTAATTGTTATTTTGGTGTGTTGCATAAGAAATATAGCTGTGCATATTCCTGTGATTTAATTGTGTTTGATGTCAAGTTCTTGCTTAAAATATAATTTCATATCTTGCAATGTTAGTGTGATGTGCGAATAAATCATATCTATGTATTCATATACAAAAGAATAATGTACCTCTCTTTATGTTTTAGTTGTAGACGGTTGCTTTGAGCGTCTTGTATGACTGAGCGTGGAATGTAGCTGAGTGATCTATCATCCGGTTGTAAGTTCCTATTCCATTAGCGAGCGTCTCCTATTTTGTGTCCTGTACTTTGGGGATCGTATAGAGGATAGAAGGAAAGTTTTTTAAACAAAATAGAAATATAAAAAAAAAAGTAAAACTTCCAATCACGGAAGGCCTACGACGTGCTTAAGTTCGTGGCAAACGGGTTTTGTAGTCACTTTCCTAGCTATGGGTCTTGGAGACATTTGTCACCCATCTTATGCCTCCGCGGGGAGTTGCTCTATTTTACCATAGCCGTACTTAAGACATTCGGAGCCGAGATCGCGCACAGTAACTAACCGGGCCATTATGGCCCGTAATCGTGGGTATTATTCGATTTACCGTGGCCGGCTAGCGTGGGTGCCGATCGTCAACTGTGAACTACCCCTGGCTAGCCACACCTTATGTTGGGGCTTAAAGTAGGTTCATGGTTGCCGGCGAGCCGAACGCCATAATAAGCTGCCTCGGCTATAGTCGACCTTCTTGGTGGCTTATAATCGGCTCATTACAGTTGCCTTTAAGGGCCGATCGCGAGCAATGAGTTAACCCGCAGCAGAGGGATGCTGGAGCAAAAGTGTCTCATTGGCGAGGGCATAGATTCGTATAGTACCTGTTAGGTCTTGTCTAGGTGAAGTCGCTCTGTGATGTGTCTTGAATGGAAATGCCATTACACAGGATTTTGTTCAACAGAAAAGGATAAAGTTAACAAGCAGCCAAGATATAAAGGAACAAGTTAAAAAAGAGACAAGTTTTTAAAGTGGTTCGGCACGAAAATGCCTACGTCCATTGATTCTCTTTGTTAATTCACTTCATATGGGCAGTACAAGTTAAGAAAAGTATCGACGAAGGTGTTGGATGTTCCATGCCCTTTGGAGCACTTCTCCGTTCACCGTTGACAAGTATAAGCTCCGTTGTGGAGATCTTTATGAATTACATGTGGTCCATCTCAGATTGGATCTAGTGCACCGGGCGGCTTGAGGACAAGATCTCCTTCTTGTAAGCTACGATGCTTGACTTTGGAGTTGTATTGTGCTGCCACTTTTTTGCTTGTGAACTGTTGCTTTGTGTGCTGCATCGTTTCTTCTCTCTTCAATTAGATCCAAAGACATGTGAAGGAGTTCTTCGTTCTCTTCTAGATTATAGTGGATCCTACGGTGGGAAGGCACTATAGTTTCGACTGGGAGCATGGCCTCCGATCCGTATGCCAAAGAGAAGGGAGTATGCCCCTTTGATGTTCTGAAAGATGTGCGGTAGGCCCAAAGTGCCGTAGGAAGTTCATGCACCCAAGCGCCTTTTGATTTTTCAAGCTTCTTTTTTATTAGAGTTTCGAGAATTTTGTTGACAGCTTCAACTTGTCCGTTTGCCTGGGGATAAGCCACAGATGAGAAGCTTTTGTGAATTCCGTGCTTTTGGCACCAGTCGGCAAACTTTTCGCTGTCAAACTGAAGTCCATTGTCCAATATGATTTTGAGTGGAACCCCGTACCTGCATAGAACATTTTTGATCAAGAAGTTAATAACTTTTGCCGAGGCTATTTTATTTAGAGGTTCCGCGTCCACCTATTTGGTGAAATAGTCGACTGCCACTATAGCATATTTGGCTCTGCATCGGCCCACCGGCAGTTCGCCAATCAGGTCAATTCCCCATACTTCAAAGGGCCAAAGGCTGGTCATTTGAGTAATCTCATTTGTTGGTAGTCGAGGAATCTTGGCAAATTTCTGACATCTGTCACATTTTTTAACAAAGTCTAAGGTGTCTTTGTTTAAGGCGGGCCAGAAATATCCATATCGAAGTATTTTCTTTGCCAGAGTCTGTCCTCCAGTTTGATCTCCGCAGCTTCCTTTATGGATGTTGGATAAGATTTCCTTAGCTTCCCTTCCAGCGACACACCTTAATAAGGGGTTAGAGAAGCCGCGCCGATAGAGGATGCCTTCTTGTATTGTGTAGCGGGAAGCTTTCCTCAAGATTTTCCTGACTTTGTTACGCTTGCTGGGCAGTGTGCCATCTTGTAAGAATTTTCGAATGGGACTCGTCCAATTTTCCTCTTCGATTGCAGCTACAAGGTTCACTTGCTCGAAACTCGGGGTTAGTTGCATTGAGATGGCTACTGTTCCGGAAATGGTACCGTCTTTCATGCTAGCTTGCTTTGCCAGCTCGTCGGTCTCTTGGTTCTCTTCTCGAGGGATGTGTTTGATTAAATAGTTATCCAATTGATCGAGTAGCAACTTGGTCTTCTTTAGATATGTTGTGAGTCGTTCTCCTCGAGTCTGAAATTCTCCTAGTATTTGGTTTACAATAAGTTGAGAATCACTATGAAGACCGTGTCTTTCAAGCCGGTCCTGGACTTATATTCAAAATGTTGCATGTTCAAGAAGGAATGGTTCTTTGTCAGAGATGACTCTGTTTCTTTCCACCACTTCACCTCTGGCTGTAAGCTGGCTCTTATTTATAATTTCCATTCTGACTACAATGCTCCTCCTTATGTGCTTTGTTTCTTGCTAGCGACATGTGGCTTTGTGGTTGTAGAGAATGATCGTTTGGTTTGGATGGCTGGGGAAATAGAAGCCATCCCAGAAAAGGAGAGGGTAGCTTCTTATTTGATCAGGAATGCCACTCTTTTGGCACACAACTTGATTCTGCCATGCCAGTCTGTGGTCAAGCAAAGAGACACAGCTGAGGAGAGGGCCGTCAAAGCTAAAGGAGGGGCTACGGCGAAGAGCGGCAAAAGGAGACCCTTCTCGAAACATCCAATCGCCGGGGGGAAGAAACTTAAGAAGTCCGATGGACCCTCCCCCAACACATGCCCAGATGTCCCGAAGGAGGAAGATGTGGAGGAGGAAAGAGGCGAGGATGAAGGAGGTGAGGCGGAGAGTGGAAATGGTAGAGAAGGTGATGGTGATGGTCACAACGATGACGGTGGCGACGGACGGAGTGGTGATGGCACTGGGGCTTTGTCTTCTGAGCAAGCGGGTGTGATCCAAGAGTTGACAGATGACGCTTTCCTCCTAGCTTTTGAAGGGTTGAAGGAAGGGTCGGCTTTAGTGGAGAAGCCTAAAAAAGCTGACAAGGCCGATGCCGATTCATCTTCTAAGAGCACTCCAACTAAGGCAATTCCTGCGATTCAAGGTGAATTTTTGACTCCTGCCGACTCCATTTATGATAAGAATTTAGGAATACTTTATGGTCAGCTCCCGTCCTATAATGAGATCCAGGACTTATTGCAATATCCTACTCCTCCCCAGGGTTTGTATAAAAGCGTCTCTTTACTCTTCTTAACTTGATATATTTCATGAATTGTAGCTCAATGTATGCTTGGAACACTTGGTTTTCATCACAGAAGCGGATAAGGTGGCCAAGACATCAGATGTTCGGCACCGCCTTGAACAATACAAACTTCTCAAGGCTTCTACCAAACCAAAGCCTCCGACTAACCGCCCTGGAGACGTAGTCGGCTACCGTCCTCTTCTTGGAGTTATCGAAGAGGATATCCAAAGGGAGAAGAGGAGTCGTTCCTTGTTTGAACCCTCACCTGTTCCTTATTCCCCAACTCAGCCTCTTCGGGATACCACGAAGAAGAATACTGAATCTATACCTCCTCCGCACCCGTCTGAAAATCCTACTGTTACCCGGATAGGCCATCCCGGCTTGGCTCGTAATCCATTTGCAGGTCATCCGGATCTGGATTCGAGTTCTTGTGATATTGCCTTTGATGAGGCTATCGGGGAGCACCTCCTTCCCCGTAATCCTATGGTAAGAGTATTGGATGAAGCTAAGTCCCTGGACCTTGATTTGCTTACCACTCGGGTCGTAACTTTGGGGGACGAAGCAAAGGAAAACATTGACCGGGTTGCTGAGGAAACCAGGAAGCTGATGGGGCATCATGCCCGACTGGTCAAGGCTGGAGAAGAAATCGGGAGTGCTAACATTCGATTGCGGTGAATGGTTTTCGACCAGGCCAAACAACTTGCTGATCAGGCCATTCAGATCTCTCAACATAAGGCTGCTTCTAGGCAGTTAAAGAAAACTATGGAGGAGGCCAGCAGGGCAGAGTTACGGAAAATGGAGGCGGTTTGCAAGGATCAGATTGATATGGCTATTGCAACGGTGGATGAGGTTCGGAAAGCGGATCTCGAGCGGGTACAGGAGTTATCCGAGAAACTTGAAGCCGCAGAGCTTGCTCAAACCAAGCTGAAGGAGGAGATGGAGGCGATGAGGAAATCCTTTCAGGCTGACTGCTCGCGATACCAATCGGAGAGGGATGCTGCCACTGCAAAGCTGTTGGCTTCTGAGGACCGAATAAGGGAGTTCGAGGAGAACGAGGGGATAATGGATGAGATGCTTCATGATATATATTTTCGCACTTGGAAACAGGGCAACTTATCTTGGATGGATGATTATCTCCGAGTCATGGCCAGGATTTATATCCGGGCCCTGGAGGAGGCTTAGGCCGATGCAGATAAGAAGGGTGGCGTGGCCTTTAGAATGGATGTGGTTACGGCTCAATTCACCGAGGAGGAGAAAATGGCGGTGAAGGAGGGTATGCGGCTGCTTACTGCTAAGGAGGTAGGTGTGCAGTTAGAGGATGATGATCAAGGAGCAGGTGCTGGTAAGTCTTCCCTTTTAGCTTTTCGTAACTTGATTGCTTATTGTCTATTTAATGGATTCTTCTCCTGAATTGGACAGCCGGGACCTCTGAAGCACCAACTACCTCTGGTCAACATGCTGAGAGTTCTGATCCTGCGGTTAAGTAGATCTCGGAGGGCCAGTAGGATAGAGGTGAAGCTCTGATGCAGTCGACTCCTTGTCTTGATTTGGATATCTTTTGGTTTACTTGACATTGCTGTCTATGGTAGTCCCAAAACATTAACATGACTTTTAGGCTGTAATCATGTTATTCGTAATGAACGACTTTATTCTTGGCATGTAATTTTTAACTTAAGCTGATTCTGTCATATTTGAATGCAATTGTTATTTTGGTGTGTTGCATAAGAAATATAGCTGTGCATATTCCTGTGATTTAATTGTGTTTGATGTCAAGTTCTTGCTTAAAATATAATTTCATATCTTGCAATGTTAGTGTGATGTGCGAATAAATTATATCTATGTATTCATATACAAAAGAATAATGTACCTCTCTTTATGTTTTAGTTGTAGACGGTTGCTTTGAGCGTCTTGTATGACTGAGCGTGGAATGTAGCTGAGTGATCTATCATCCGGTTGTGAGTTCCTATTCCATTAGCGAGCGTCTCCTATTTTGTGTCCTGTACTTTGGGGATCGTATAGAGGATAGAAGGAAAGTTTTTTAAACAAAATAGAAATATAAAAAAAAGTAAAACTTCCAATCACGGAAGGCCTACGACGTGCTTAAGTTCGTGGCAAACGGGTTTTGTAGTCACTTTCCTAGCTATGGGTCTTGGAGACATTTGTCACCCATCTTATGCCTCCGCGGGGAGTTGCTCTATTTTACCATAGCCGTACTTAAGACACTCGGAGCCGAGATCGCGCACAGTAACTAACCGGGCCATTATGGCCCGTAATCGTGGGTATTATTCGATTTACCGTGGCCGGCTAGCGTGGGTGCCGATCGTCAACTGTGAACTACCCCTGGCTAGCCACACCTTATGTTGGGGCTTAAAGTAGGTTCATGGTTGCCGGCGAGCCGAACGCCATAATAAGCTACCTCGGCTATAGTCGACCTTCTTGGTGGCTTATAATCGGCTCATTACAGTTGGCTTTAAGGGCCGATCGCGAGCAATGAGTTAACCCGCAGCAGAGGGATGCTGGAGCAAAAGTGTCTCATTGGCGAGGGCATAGATTCGTATAGTACCTGTTAGGTCTTGTCTAGGTGAAGTCGCTCTGTGATGTGTCTTGAATGGAAATGCCATTACACAGGATTTTGTTCAACAGAAAAGGATAAAGTTAACAAGCAGCCAAGATATAAAGGAACAAGTTAAAAAAGAGACAAGTTTTTAAAGTGGTTCGGCACGAAAATGCCTACGTCCATTGATTCTCTTTGTTAATTCACTTCATATGGGCAGTACAAGTTAAGAAAAGTATCGACGAAGGTGTTGGATGTTCCATGCCCTTTGGAGCACTTCTCCGTTCACCGTTGACAAGTATAAGCTCCGTTGTGGAGATCTTTATGAATTACATGTGGTCCATCTCAGATTGGATCTAGTGCACCGGGCGGCTTGAGGACAAGATCTCCTTCTTGTAAGCTACGATGCTTGACTTTGGAGTTGTATTGTGCTGCCACTTTTTTGCTTGTGAACTGCTGCTTTGTGTGCTGCATCGTTTCTTCTCTCTTCAATTAGATCCAAAGACATGTGAAGGAGTTCTTCGTTCTCTTCTAGATTATAGTGGATCCTACGGTGGGAAGGCACTATAGTTTCGACTGGGAGCATGGCCTCCGATCCGTATGCCAAAGAGAAGGGAGTATGCCCCTTTGATGTTCTGAAAGATGTGCGGTAGGCCCAAAGTGCCGTAGGAAGTTCATGCACCCAAGCGCCTTTTGATTTTTCAAGCTTCTTTTTTATTAGAGTTTCGAGAATTTTGTTGACAGCTTCAACTTGTCCGTTTGCCTGGGGATAAGCCACAGATGAGAAGCTTTTGTGAATTCCGTGCTTTTGGCACCAGTCGGCAAACTTTTCGCTGTCAAACTGAAGTCCATTGTCCAATATGATTTTGAGTGGAACCCCGTACCTGCATAGAACATTTTTGATCAAGAAGTTAATAACTTTTGCCGAGGCTATTTTATTTAGAGGTTCCGCGTCCACCTATTTGGTGAAATAGTCGACTGCCACTATAGCATATTTGGCTCTGCATCGGCCCACCGGCAGTTCGCCAATCAGGTCAATTCCCCATACTTCAAAGGGCCAAAGGCTGGTCATTTGAGTAATCTCATTTGTTGGTAGTCGAGGAATCTTGGCAAATTTCTGACATCTGTCACATTTTTTAACAAAGTCTAAGGTGTCTTTGTTTAAGGCGGGCCAGAAATATCCATATCGAAGTATTTTCTTTGCCAGAGTCTGTCCTCCAGTTTGATCTCCGCAGCTTCCTTTATGGATGTTGGATAAGATTTCCTTAGCTTCCCTTCCAGCGACACACCTTAATAAGGGGTTAGAGAAGCCGCGCCGATAGAGGATGCCTTCTTGTATTGTGTAGCGGGAAGCTTTCCTCAAGATTTTCCTGATTTTGTTACGCTTGCTGGGCAGTGTGCCATCTTGTAAGAATTTTCGAATGGGAGTCGTCCAATTTTCCTCTTCGATTGCAGCTACAAGGTTCACTTGCTCGAAACTCGGGGTTAGTTGCATTGAGATGGCTACTGTTCCGGAAATGGTACCGTCTTTCATGCTAGCTTGCTTTGCCAGCTCGTCGGTCTCTTGGTTCTCTTCTCGAGGGATGTGTTTGATTAAATAGTTATCCAATTGATCGAGTAGCAACTTGGTCTTCTTTAGATATGTTGTGAGTCGTTCTTCTCGAGTCTGAAATTCTCCTAGTATTTGGTTTACAATAAGTTGAGAATCACTATGAAGACATAAAGAACTGACTCCAATCTCTAAGGAAAGTTCTAGTCCAGCTATTACTGCTTCGTATTCTGCATCGTTGTTGGTGGCAGCGAATTCCAACCTTAGAGTATAGTGTAGCTTCCTTCCCTTGGGAGTGACCATTACAATACCTGCCCCGGAGCCTTGTTCGTTTGTTGCTCCATCCACAAAGAAATTCCACTTAATGTCTTTTTCTATCTTAGATTGCTCCTTACCTTCGTTGGTAGTGAATTCGGCAATGAAATCGGCCATGGCTTGTCCCTTGATGGCGGTGCGAGGATGGTAGGTGATATCATATTGACTCAGTTCAATGCACCATTTAAGTAGTCGTCCGGAAGTATCGGGACGATGGAGTACCTGCCTTAGCGGTTGATCGGTTAGAACTCTGATGGAATGAGATTGGAAATAGTGTTGCAGTTTCCATGACGTGATTAGTAAACAGTATGCTAGCTTCTCAACTTTAGGATATCTGGCTTCTGCCCCCGTTAACCTCTTGCTTACAAAGTATACTGGCCGTTGCGCGCGGTTGTCTTCTCTCACCAAAGCAGCGCTTAGAGCATGAGATGACACAGCAAGGTATATGTATAGCTCTTCACCTTCGTTTGGAGTTGAGAGTACTGGTGGTCTCTGGAGGTATTCGATTAGGTTAAGGAAGGCTGTTAAGCATTCGTCAGTCCATTTGAACTTTCCTTTATCTTTCTTTAGAGCCTCGAAGAAGGGGACGCACTTGTCAGTCGCTTTAGAGATGAATCTGCTTAGGGCGGCCACCTTCCCATTTAGGCTCTGCATTTCTTTTCGAGTGGAAGGTATCCTGACATCTTTCAGGGCTCGGACTTGTTCGGGGCTTGCTTCAATCCCTCTGGCATGGACGATGAATCCCAAGAACTTTCCTGACGATACTCCGAATGAGCACTTTAGAGGATTCAGCTTCATTCCATATTGGCGAAGTACTTGAAATATCTTTCCTATGTGGCTTACGTGATCGTTGGCTTTCCCCAATTTACTAGCATGTCATCCACATAAACCTCCATAGTCTATCCTATCAGTTCCGCAAACATCGTGTTGACGAGGCGCTGATAGGTAGCTCCGGTGTTTTTAAGTCCAAAAGGAATTACTCTATAGCAGTACAATCCCCAGTCAGTGATGAAACTAGTGTGGTCTTAATCAGGGCATGCATAGGAATTTGGTTATATCCTGAGTATGCGTCCATAAAAGATAAGAGTTCGTGCTCGGCAGTGTTGCCCACAAGCTGATCGATTCGGGGGAGTGGGAAGCAATCCTTCGGGCAAGCGTCATTTAGGTTGGAGAAGTCAATGCATGTTCGCCACTTCCCATTAGCCTTCTTTACTAGTACCGGGTTAGCGATCCACTCTGGGTAGATGGCTTCTCGTATGAAGTTATTGGCAAGTAGGTTCTTTACTTCTTCATCGAGGGATGCTGATCGTTCTGGCCCCATACTTCTCTTTTTCTGCTTTACTGGCGCCTTGGTAGGATCGATGTTTAGTACGTGGCATGCCACGTCTGGGGAGATTCCAGTCATGTTAGTGTGCGTCCATGCAAATACATCTAAGTTGTGGCGGAGAAAATCAATGAGTTGATCCCTCAATTTTGCTCTTAGCTGAGATTCGATTTTCAACAGTCTACTCGAGTCGTGTTTGTCTACAGATACAAACTCCATAGCCTCTGCAGGCTCGGCGGTGGCCTCCTCCTCTTTGTCCCTGGGGTCTAATTCATTGAAAGGATCACTGGTATATCTAAGAGGAGGGGCTTTCTTTAGTTGCTATGCTTCCAAGTTTTTCATGCAGAGAGTAGTCTCTGCATTCTTCCGTCTATCCTTCCTGCGATTATTGCGAAGTTCAGTTACATAGCAATCTCGAGCGGTGTCTTGATCTCCCTCTACTTCCCCTCTTCCATTGTCTGTTGGAAATTTCATCTTCAGGCACCACGGGGCCAGGACAATTTGGAAGTCAGACAAGGTTGGACTTCCTATTTCAACAAAAAGGTCCAATTGCCCGAGGGGCATCTTTGCGTCTCCAGTGAAACCGTGTAGTGGTTTGTTGCAGGGAGACACATCCTTCATTGACAGCTTCATTCTGTCGAAAGCATGCTTGAATAGGATGTTTACTGAGCTTCCAGTGTCTACTAGAATTCGGAAAACTTCAGCTGGGCCGAACCGGCCAGAGATGACCATAGGATCCATGTGGGGGTACTGCCTTCCTTCTAGGTCACGCCTATTGAATGTGATGTCATCATTCTCTTTTCGCTTCGGGTGGCGTTCCTCCATAACAGAACTAACGTAGCCTTCATTGTTTCTAAGTGACTTTCCGTATCTTTCCATCTCTGCCCAGCTTCTGTCGGTGATGTGTGGTCCTCCCGATATGGTATGGACCACTATCTTCTCTTGACTGGAGCCGCTGGTGTTGCGATTTCCCCCTCCTGTTTCTGGGAGGGGTATCCTTGGGTTCTCATTGACAGGAGCTGGGGTCCTGTTCTGACCTTTTACATAGCGTTCCAGTCTCTTCCTTCTGATGTGTTCTTCTTTTAAGTCCCGGAGATGATGGTATTCATTAGTATCATGCCCATGAGATTCGTGGAAGCGGCAGAACTATCCAGACTTAATTGCATTATCTGATTCCTTCTTGTACGGGGGGCGTCTGTATTTAACTTCGTCTTGGGTGGCCAGGAAGATGTTTTCGATTGTCTCATTAAGAGGAGTGTAAGTGTCAAATCTCGGTCCTGGCCGATATAGACGTTTTTCTCTCTTCTTGCCCCCAGCATTGTCTCTAGAGTTATTTCTTCAAACGTCCTTTGCTACAGTGGGTGTGTCGCCATGAGCTGCCTTGGTTTGTTGTCCTGTCTGTCTTTCGGTGGCAGCGTCTTCAAGTCTCATATATCTTCCGGCTTCATGGAAGAAATCGGGTAAGGTAGCTAGTTTCTCTTTCGTTAATCTTCTAGCAAACTTAGTATCCGGATGCACACCACTACAGAGGGCCATTGAGATAAGTTTCTCATCAGCATCTTAGACTGCAGCCGCTGCAGCATTGAATCGGGTTAGATATTGCTGCACTGTCTCTCCAGGCTTCTGTTTGATATTAGATAGGGAATAAGCGTCTTTGGGTTGTTCCACATGAATGCGAAACTGGCCGATGAACTTTTCTTTCAACATTTCCCATTAGCTGATGGATCCTTGGGGTAGGTGGCATAACCAGGAGGTAGCTAGATCTGCCAGGAATAGTGGAAAGCATTTGCAAAATACTCCTTCTATGGCTCCGCTCATGAGCATATGCTGCGTGTATCTCTGCAAGTGTACAATGGGGTCAGAGATTCCCTTATAAGGTTCCATTGTTGGCATTTTCCATTCTCGTGGGGTAATGGCAATTTCGATATTGCGGGTGGAAGGGCTAGTTACCCTAGCGCCTATCCCTCGATCTCTTTGATCCCGTTGGAGGCACTCTCTGAACAACCGCGCCATCCTTTCATCAGAATTAGGAGCAGATAGAAATGAGTTTCGTTCTTCTCTGCGGGATTGATTCCGTCCAAATGATCTGTAGGGATGGTATCGTCTGTCACTCCTAATATTTTCCAGTGGCTGTCTCTGGTCTTCTGGGAGCATGCTAGGGTTAGCTACAGTTGGCCCTTGCCTTGATCTTCCCCTGCTGGGTTCTGTCCTGAGCACTTCCTCGGGTCCAACTTCCGGCTGGACTCTAGCTCGGCCCCGTTCATTGGTGTTTCCATGGCTAGGTAGCATGACCGGCTCAGCCATAGCCGACCCTCGCCTGGTACGTCCCCCGTTGGGTTTGGATCCAAATGTTTCCTCGGGTTGGAGTTCGGGCTCAGCTCCTATTATTGCTGCTTCTGTTGTTAGCTTCTTCAAAGAAGAAATATCTTTTTCGCCTCCCAGATCCTCCAGACTGTGACTCATCCCATGATTCAGTGTTGCGATTGGATTCTTCAGCATCCCTTAAGCGTGACATGAGTCGGTCCACCAAGGCTTCTTGTTGGGATGTCAAGCGGTTAGTCACCTCAGCCACAACCCTGTCCAGATCTTCCCTAGTAATTGCTGCCGGTTGTTTCGTGGCAGGGGCTGTCGGATTTGCCTGATTTCCATTTCGTACTGATGTTGAAACGGGGCGGTTCTCTTGATCTGCGATCACTGGATCTGGAACGCTGCTAGTTGCGATGTTCTTTCCTTTGCTAACATCTTTCTTCTGCCTGGGAGGCTTGTCTTCCAATCAATGAGCGATGCTGTCGGGAAGAAGTTTAAGTGGGAGAAGCTGAAGCTTCTAGCTTGAGTTCAACTCTCAATGAAAGCAGCAAAAATGTTTGCACAAAAAATGGGCAAACACCTCCAAATCGTATGATTTAGTCAATTTTATGTTGTTCTTAGCGATTTGGGTGATTTATGCAATTATGTAAAAAGCAGGGACTAAACTGTAAAGGACACACAGGTTTATAGTGGTTCGGCAAGAATGTGCCAACGTCCACTTCATATGTTATTCTCTTTCACTGTTCAGATTACAAGTACAAAGCTTTGATTACAAGTGTGTGAAAGTTGTTTGAAAGTTCTGTCCGTGCTTGAGCTCTCAAACTTGTCCCCCATTATTGTGCCCCTGCCCCGCTATTTAAAGAGTGAGGCTGGGGGTAGGGGTCTTGGATGTATATAATGGCTGGTGGGCCTGGGCTAATGTGATCTGGCCTGGCATTTTTGGTTCGGTAATCCCTTCTTTACTTTGGTTCGGTAGTGGGTTGGTTCGTGGATTGGTTCGGTAGTGGGTTGGTTAGTGGATTGGTTCGGTAGTGCGAGGAGTATGGTTGGTCCGGTGGTTCCTTCGTTGATTGATTCGACAGTGCCTTTGTTGGTTGATTCGGCAGTGCCGTCGTTGGTTGATTTGGCAGTGCCTGGTCCGGTGGAAACCCGCCCAACAAGTTACTTATTAAGGAATAAGCAAAGTTGAACAGACTAAATTTCCATATTAACTAATTAGTTTCAATTGTTCAATGCAAATGAGTCAATTTTTGACATGTATTTTGATTTCAAGATATTGTTCATTCACTAATTGCATCGGGAAAATGCTTTTCATAGGACGACCAAGTTAGAAATTTTCTAAATTCACTCACTCCAGAATGGGATCAAAAGACACTTGCAATCGAATAAGCAAATGATAGCAGTCTAACGAAAATAGAAGAATTGATTAAGAATCTAATGTCTTATAAAGTTCAACTGCAAGGAAGTAAAGAAAACAAGGCTATAGAAAAGAAGTCATTATCATTCAATGCAACAACTGAATATTCAAAACCAGACAATGATGAGGAGATTGCTTTTATGACAATAAATTTCTAAAAATTCCTAAAATATAGAAAAGTGAATAACTACAAAAGAAATGATCAAAGGAATTCCAAAAATAATATGGAGTACGTAAACAATGATAGAAGCTACAATTGCAATAAAGTCAGTCATCGTTGGAAAGATTCTCCGTATCTAGATAAACATTTATTCCCTCCAAACGATGATTCGCCAAGGAAAAGAAAGAAAACATACACGGCAACTCTTGACGACTAAGACTCATCATCCAGTGACGATGAAAAGAAGGCGGATAATTAAAATATGTGTTTCACTGCTATTCATGAATCAGAAGATGACGGGAGTATGGATCTAAAAATAAGTACGCATTTACATTATTTTAATTTTTCTTGTTTGAATGGATGCTTGTTTGTTTGCTTGAATTTTTTAAATTCCTTGAATTTTAGATTAAAATTTATCCCTTGAAATTTGAATATTATATTCAAAAATAATATTACTTTAATAATATTTTAAATATTAAATTGTTAATATTTAAATATTATTATATTTAATGTTATCACAGGAATTATATAAATAAAATATAGGATACAACATATACATTTATTAGAAATTAGGAATAGACACTTCTCCTTTGATTCAATAGGCACATGTCGACATACCTGGATACCCCATGTCGACATACCCCTCGGAAATTTGATTTCAAAATTCAAACTTTTGAATTTCCCTCCACCTTTTCACCAACTTCAATGCTCTAGAATGATGCCTCTTAACCAGAGAACATGTCTGTAGATACTCTATTTAATTCACTCTTCTTATCATCACTTTTCACTTTTATTTCGAATTTCAAATTTATCTTCATTATCTTCAACTCCTCTCAAACTTCTTCAATGGCCTCTTTAAGCACTCCTAACACCATTAGGCTTCCAAAAGCTATCAAAAACTTTCTTTTTAATGACCCGTAAGCTATCAAAGCTTACATCAACTATGAAACTTTGGTAAAATTCAGACAGAGAAATTTGCTTTTTTGAAGATTTTCTTTCTTATGAAATTGAAAATCTTTTTCAACAATGTTCTATTCTTAATTTAGTAGATAACGAACAAAATGATTTTGTATGTTATCCAAATCTTGTTAAGATGTTTTATGCGAATTTGAATCATGGTTTTTATGATGGGCAAGATGGACAAATTTGGAGCAGTGTTAAAGAAACACTAATACTTTTGGATTGTGAAATTTTAGGAAATATTTTGGGATGCAAGTATACCGGAATGAATCTCTTGGAATTTCAAATAAACGAAAATGATCAAGAGACATTTCATCACATCTTTGAAGGGGATGACAATTTTGAATTCAAAAATCATTATTTTTGTCCAAAAGCAAGAACTGTTAATCTTCTTATTCATCACACCCCTATACCAAGACCAGGAAAATACAACAACCCAACTTTGAAAGTTTTCGAAGCACTTTTTGTAATTTTTGGAAATTATGATATCAATTGGACTCGTGTTATTTTGGATGAGCTAAGGCCCAAGAATTTTACTATGGGTGAAAACACATTTATCATGGAGTTTATCTCACTCAGATTTTTAATTACTTTGGAGTTGATTTCTAAAGGGAAGAATTTATAACTAGAAAAGCGTTCAACCATGGAAACGTTTCCCTTATGCTAATTCGTTTAGTGTTTCAATCATATGAAACACTTATGGAAAAGGAAGAATGGCTTGCTCACGAAGAGATGGAGGAAATGGAGGAAGAAGAAGAAGAAGAGGAAGGAAGGGAAATTGAAGAGGAGGAAGAGGAAGATCAAGAAACTTTCTTAGAGAGTATTGAATATCCTACTAATCCCGCTAATCCATCCAATAAGATCATTCTCAATAATCAAAGAATTCTAGTGGAAATCAAAAAATCAATGAATAAGAAAATGGATAAGATTTCCACTAAAATTGACAAGTTCTTCGGGAAAGTTAGTAGAAAGCTTGGACTATCATCTTCTTCATCTTCATCTAATTAGTTTAATTCATGTATCTTGTTTACTTCAAGTTCTGTCCATGTATTTTCTTTATTTTAGTTAATATTATATTATTTTATGTGATGTTGACTAGAATCATCAATGAAATCTTTTATTTCCTGTTATTCAACTTCACTTGTCTCTGTAATTGCTTGTTTTTATGTTATACAAATTTAAGTTGCATAGATTTGTTCAAAATATTAAAAACAAAGCAAATTGTCACTTTAGGCAGAGGCATGTCGACATCCACCATCCCCCCATGTCGACATACAACAGGCAGAAAGTAGTTACACTTTCAAATTTTAATTTCATGTAACTAACTTGTGACTATTCATTTTACTCGACATTTTACCCCTATTTATACCTGTTTCTTCCAGAATAAATTATCAAACTTCATTTCTAATCACTCCCTTTCATATCTCTTCCTATTTTTTGAACTATGGCTTCTATAACTAAGAATCTAAGTGACAATCTTGAGGAAACTCTCACTTCCTTCAAAAATATCCTTACATTCATACTACGTAATCGACGCCACTTAGAAGTGAGTCAAAAGCAGATGATCAAGGAGCATTAACGACCCGTAAAGTTTCGATAATTAAGTTTTTTTAATTTAATAAGTTTTCATGGTTTAATGTGGGAGAATTAAAAATTTGTAATTTATTTATGATAATAATAAATAGAATGAATTGCAATAAATTTTATCTAAGTAAATTATTTATGAATTGAGTGAAATCCCAAATCAATTGAAATAATATATAGTCAATGGTAATGGAATGAAGTTGTATTATATAAGAAATTGTGACACTTGTTTGTAAATAATAAACTTATAAGTGAGATTTAACAGTTAGTGGTGATAACTATTTGAGTTACCTATTCATTTAATTAGTCGAATTGAATTTGGGAACCAATTGCAATTGAAATGAAATTTTATATATTAGTTGAGTGCATTATCTCTAACTGAAGTTAAATAATAATGTGGAATTCATTTGAGGTAATAAAGTAATCGACTGATAACGAAAATTTATTTAAAAAATCCAATATTGAAATCCGTCAAATATTGAACAATTAATATGTTTAAAATTTAATATTACAAATGTTTGAATAATTAAATTCAGACTTGGATATGATTAATTTGATATTGAAATTTTAATGTATGAAGATAGAGTGAATAACTGAAATTTGATTTAATATGATTCAAATTGGTTTCCAAAGTGAATATAAGTTATATTTAGATTATAATAGAGTTAATAAGATTTTAAAATTGGAAGTTTAAGCAATTCTGTAAATTTTGAAAAGTCATCGATTTAACTGACGAGTTAAAAATAGCCTTCCGGGGCATAGTCTCGGAATTCGACGAAACTAGTTCCATTAGACCCGTAATAGTTTATTTTTATCAGGTTTCAATTTTCATAGCAATCAGAGTTGTCGTTTGACCGTGGAAGCTCAAAACGGTTAGAAATTAATTTAATCGATTTAATTTAAAATCGATCGTTTATTTCCATAACTCGCACATACGATCGAATTAGGCCCTGAAACATGTTCCATTGTGTTCGGAATGTGGGTAAAACATTGTGAACGTCTAGCGGCACGCCTCGATAAGGTTTCAAGATTTTGAGTTACGTAATCAAGACGGTTCGAAAATTTAATTAATATATATATATATATATATATATATATATATATATATATATTTGATTTGACCATACCCTTCACATCTGTCTGTTTCTTCTTATCGGCCGACGCCCTAGTACCTATTTCCTATTTCCTGTTCAAACACGCATACTCTCCTTTAATAGCCCACACACGCAAGCTTTACAAAGAAAAAAAGAAGAAGAAGCAACTTCAAAATTTCCTTACTCCAATTCAATTCAACTAAAAATCTCGAAACCTTCTCTAAAAATCCTATTTTATCATTTGCTTCAATCCTGTATGCTTTTGGCCTGGTTCGACCTAGAGTTTGGGAGTGCAACAGTGAAGACACGAGAGATTTTGAAGCTAGGGTTAAGCTTCACTTCATTTTCATTCATCGATTCGAGAAATAAAGCTCGTATTTGGATTCTACTCGTCGAATGGCATCTAGACATGCGTTTTGGTGAAGCTCGGTGGCATTTTGGGTCGTGCGTCTTGGCCTTGGGTGATGAGGAGTGGTTCGCACACGATTTGACAGGTAGGGGCAAGCTTCGATGTGAGGGGTCCGGGAGATGGAGATTGAGAGGAGAAGCTTGGCGGCGCGATCGGTTTCGATTTTCATCGCCTGTAGCTCCGTATCACTAGGATTAGTGCACGGCTTGGCGGGTTCTTTTCTCGTGCTCGTACAGGAATTTAGGGAAGATGGAGTTTTAGTGGGCTGGGCTTTATTGCTTTGGGTATGGATTAATTTAAATATAATATAAATTGTTTTATAAATTCAAATGTCGATAACTTAAAAATGTATAACTTCTACATATGAGGTCCGATTGAGACGAGACTTTTTGCATTGCAATCATGTTGACAAGATCTTCACAATGAAACTAGTTTGGATGGATTTGGAGACGGCTGAAATTTGGGCTAAAACCGGACGTCGTTCGTTTTAAATTCCAAACTGGAACGTCTCGGTGACAACTGAAAACTCAAGGTGAGTGTTTTCTAATGCTCACAACGTACTAGAATATCTTTATGCTAGTTAAATTTGACAGTATGAAGTGATACAATTTTACTTGTTGTTGTTTGATAAACTAAAATCGTCATCCAGATTTGTCATTCAATTTAATGCTAGAAAATTAAAATTGACAGTCAAATTGAAATTAAAAATTTAATTGCGATTAAATTACCTGATATCGATAACTATGAAATTGCCGTGAATTGTATTGTCTATTGGATGATGTATTTCGATGGATCCTATTGGTTGATATTTAAATGTTTGGATGTTTATTTACTTATATATATCCTGTTATGTATACATATGACATTGTGATTTGATTTAAATAATATTCATCCCTGACATTTAATTGAAATAACTAATCACTTGGCCATAGGATAGAAAATTATATACGGACACCGGTTTTGTTAAATTAATAATTTTTAAAATCGTTGATTTGAAATTTATTTAAATGTTTTGATTTAAAAGTTATAAACAAAATCAATTTATAGAAATCGAATTTATCGAAAAAATTGAGTTTGGAATGTTGAAATAAATTTTGGTTAAAAGAAATTGTTAAATAATTTAAGTTGAGACATTGAAACTAAAATGGGGATATGATTGAATTTCGAAAATTATTTATTTCAAAGATTGAACAGTATTTCGAGCTTTGAATATTACTAAGTAAAAGTGACATAAAAATGATATTTTGAAATTGAGCTTGGAATTGAATCATATTTGAAATTTGGATTTAAATTTGAATATTTAAGGATAATTTTGTTAAGTGTTATAAATAGATATTTTGAAAAATCAAGCTCCAAATCGATATAAATTGAAATTGAATTAATTGAAGGTGAATGTAGAATTGAATTAATTTGAAGTCAAAGTTGACATTGATTTCAATTGAAATCGAAATTGAATCGGTAGGATGGAAATTGAAATTGATTTGAATTGGGAAGTTATAAATGAAATGGTTTGGTTTTTGAAGCTGTTTCATTTTGTTTTCCAAATTACCCTATTATATAAACCATTTTTAAATAATTAAACTATTTTAACCTACATTAACTATATTAATTTATTTTACCTATCTTAAACCATGTTAACTTATTTTAATCTATTTTAAATCTATTTAACCCAATTTAATTTATTTTAAACTAATTAACCTATTTTAATTTATTTTAATTATATTTAATCTAATTTAAATCTATTTACCTGTTTAATTATATTTAATCTATCTTAAATCCATTTAACTATATTAAATTAATTTATTTATTTGAAATCTATTTAAAAAATTTAAGTACTTTTAGTATTTTAATTATTTAAACTACTTTTAAACCACTTAGAACTATTTTCTAAAATTTCAAGCTGGTCAATAGGGTGAAATGTTTATATTTAAATCTTGAATTTAAATATGAATTGGGTTAAATGAAGTTGCAACCCAAATTGAAATTTGAAATGATTTCGAAATTGAAATGAGATATTGAGGCGAAAGAAAATTGATTTTCGAAACGGAACCTTACATTTTGAATAGATATGATGATATTTGAAATGGATTTGATTTTTGAAGTGAATATGATATTTTGATATCAATTATGAATTGATTTGAAATGTAAAAGAGCCATCGGTTTAATAATACGTAGTTAATAAAGAGACCTGGATCAGATATGGACATACTCTCTGTCGATACCGAAAACCACCTTAATAACTAGTATACGCGGAGTGTTGATCCAGAATGAAGTGGATGGTTTGGTGAATGCGTTGACTGAAGAAAGAGAACGATATTGGATGACCCCTGACATGACTAAAACAGGAGCCGCGTCGAGCCATTGAGGTTCGCCATCTCTAGCGGACACACTTCTTCGATACCATATCTATTACTTTTGTGATTCGATTTGGGTGCACCCCTTGATTTGGTAGTGTTGTTTCGCGGTGTTGAGGTAGCTGCTGGCTATGCTCAACCTCAGTCCGGATCATGCAACTACTAGTATCCTAGTTGGTATCGCCTCATGTACCTTGTCATACTAATTATCATATTCGCGACCACTACGTTTTGTTTTGTGTTATACCTATGGGGTACCCTCTGATAACCACTAGTTTACGGTAGGGCTTAAGGTGCTGTATAGACTATGGCATTATAAAATGTGTTAAGTGGAATTATGGTAACGCCTTAACGCTATTTTAATGCTTTTACTTTACTGTAGACATATTATAATAGCGTATTGTACTACATAGTAGATAGTTTAACGGATCCTTGAGAGCTGGAAAATCCCGTAACATCTCTTAAGTTATTACACTCACATTGACACTGGATAGGAGATGTTAAACCCCGTAAACATCTCTGACGCCGTTACACTCATATTTATTTACAATTGATTTAACTTACATAAGGATATTTTAGTCCCGACTCGAGTGTTTTTGCCTTTTCATTTCGCTCGGGTTAGACCTGAGTTTTTCAGCTTATTGAAGATCTATTCTGGAGGACGAAGTCGAAGATTTGGTATACTATTACTATTATTATCTTTGCATCATGCTGTCTGTTGCATTATTTTATTTGTTCAGGTGTATATGTATAACTCTGATAAATGTTATATAAATAACGATCAAAGTATAGTAAACAGCTTCATGAACTGTTTATTTGACTATTATATTTTATCGTTACGCTGCAAGATTCTGTGTTGTTTCATTTCCTTTATTTCCCTTTCTTTTCTTTTCTTATTTACCCCAATAACCATCTGCCCTTTTAAATGGTTTGGAATCGGCATGTGTATTTGATCGTCGGTTTAAATTGTCCAAAAGGATGGTTCGTTACAGTTGGTATCAGAGCTTTGGTTTAGCGATAACCTTAGCCTTGTGGGGTCTGACTCTTTATAAATAGGGTAGTAATACCCTATGATGAGTCGCTGAGTGTGTACATATGAGAGAGCGTATTTGTTAGTGATATAAAATGTTTTATATTGTGTCCGTTGATTTGTTGAGTGGCTTATGGATTCTAGTCAATACGAGTAATTAACGTCATTGATAGGGATCTCCAAACACTTAAATAGAGTAATTCGACATAGTATCGTTTTGAAATTGGGTAAATAAAATAATTTTGCTCTAATTATATTTTGTATATAAAGAAAATTTTCAGAAATTATTGTGACTTATCTAGCTTACCGGGTTGTTAGGAATCATTAATTAGATATTGTAATTTAATAAATAAGGTGAATTACAAAATGAACAATGATAAAACACTTGTGGAATGTTTTGAGAAAGATAATCCTATAAGAATATTTTATAAAGGGGACTTATAAATTAAAATAGATTTAAATTGGAAAATATTGAATTTAAGACCCAGAGGTTCTGACAATGGTACTCAAAGCTTTGAAGAAAATATATTGTGATATTAGTTGGAAACTATTTATGGGAAATATTTTGAAAGGATTTTTAAGAAGGAATGAATTCAGTACTCCTCTCTTCTGTCGCTGGAAAATAATTTCGGTGATGACTACGCATCATCATCGACGTTCATTTTTGAGTCTCAAAGTGGGGGAGACTTCTAAGAAGCTTTGCTTTTCTTCGAAATTATTTTGTGTAAATGGGTTTTGGTTTAAACTCCAAAGGTATGATTTGATATATTAAAGATATAAGTGTATATGTTAATTTCAAATGATTTGAAAAGAAACGGGCATTTAAATTTCTAAGTTATGTTAATTAGTAATTTTCAAATTATTTGAATGAAATGTGAATAACCAGAATTTATAAAGTAAGAGGATTAAGATATCTAAGCTTATGTTTTAGGAAAACTTTAGAGTTGTAGTGTACCTTTAAAGTTAAAAGGTAAAGAGGATTTAAATAAATTAAGTATGTGAACATTCTAATTAAGTAAAATGAAATTCTATAAATTTGTATAATACCAAATTTGCATTTTAATAACATATAATATGACTTACCAAATATTAAGAAGTTGAAATGATGTTTTGGATATGTAATGAGCTATTGTACAAATAAACAGAACCTGAAAATAATTTAAGTATACAAGTAAGGAAAACTCAAAAGGAATAAAATGTGTATAAATGGAAAATTTGGTTGTGATAAAAATTATAAATACTTGAATATAACATGAAATGATGAATGGATAAATGGAACAAGTAAGTGAACTTAAGAAAGAAGATAAATGAATCGTATTATATCTTTGTAAATTGTTAGAAAAATAAATATAAATTGCAAAGGGATTGTAAAAAAATTGAATTTGTAACCTTTAAAATAACTGTAAACTAAGAAAAGTCAATTATGAGAGGTTATACTTTTATAGGATGATTAATAAACTAAAGTGCTGGTTAATAAAATGTTCCATAAATAAATTTGTTACTAACTAAAATTATGAAATTGAAGTAAATGTAAACAAAAGAATTTGGTATAGCTAAGAATCAATTGGAAAATGAAATTGAATTTTATTGAATTATATAAAATGTTTAAAATGAACTTGAGTAAGCAAATTCTATGATATGATGTTTAAGAAAAGATAATGTTAAAGAATATGCTATGTAAAGAAATGAATATACTAACTGAATAATGGATTGTGAATAATTAATTGTAAATAAAAATAAAAGTCAATAAAATAATTTAGTATAGATAAATTGGATAGAAATCCATTGGAAGGTAATATGTGAGTTGTACGTATATTATTTTGTTCGCATAACGATATGATCCAAATTCGAGCATAAAATTACGAGATGATTTATATCGATCCAAGTTAGGATTTTTCACTCGATTCTCGATGGCAAACCCTGGATATGGATTTTTGATTTGATTCTGGAATTCTCTATCATAATATACGGCTATGCAAGGAGAGTAACAGTTTCCAATCAAGGAACTAAATCTGAGTCCGCACTAGAGAGTCGTGTGAACGATACTAGTTGGAAGTGAAATCGTGTGATCGAATAAGCGATTAGATTTGTTATTGCTCACGGATGATATATGTACGGCTTACAGACTTAATTAAAAGCTAATATTGGAAATTGAAGATGCCAAATATAAAATGATTCTTTTAAATTATATAATTGGATATCATTGGTAAATGAGATGCAGGTATTTAAAATCAAGAAAACGTGGATTGCCTGACAAAAGGTACGTGTTTATTTTGTCATTGGATTTGGTATTTTTGATTGAGCCATTTGGCTTTTGGTTTTGTTGGTTTGGGGACCATAGTGGCGTTTTGTAGCTGTACCGATCGAGCCTCGCAAAGGAGACTCTGCCGAAATTTTTCGTAAATCCGGGTGTTAGAAAATTTTTCAAGTTTAAATTTTATAACTTGTTTTGATAACTAACTCATAAACTTCATAGGCTAATCAGAGTAGCGCAGTGGAAGTGTAGTAACGATTTTATTAATGGAATTTCATTGTTTTACAAGTTGATAATTTTGAATAAAATATATCAAATTTTAAATTCTTTACTTAGTTCCTTTTCCCTTCTTTTCCTTTTCGAGGACGAAAAGTTTTGAGTGGGGGAGAGTGTAACGACCCGTAAAGTTTCGATAATTAAATTTTTTAATTTAATAAGATTTCATGGTTTAATGTGGGAAGAATTAAAAATTTGTAATCTATTTATGATAATAATAACAAGAATGAATTGCAACAAATTTTATCTAAGTTAATTATTTATGAATTGAATGAAATCCCAAATCAATTGAAATAATATATAGTCAATGGTAATGGAATGAAGTTGTATTATATAGGAAATTGTGACACTTGTTTGTAAATAATAAACTTATAAGTGTGATTTAAAAGTTAGTGGTGATAATTATTTGAGTTACCTATTCATTTAGTTAGTCGAATTGAATTTGGGAACCAATTGCAATTGAAATGAAATTTTATATATTAGTTGAGTGCATTATCTCTAACTGAAGTTAAGTAATAATGTGGAATTCATTTGAGGTAATAAAGTAATCGACTGATAACGAAAATTTATTTAAAAATCCAATATTGAAATCCGTCAAATATTGAACAATTAAATTGTTTAAAATTTAACATTACTAATGTTTGGATAATTAAATTCAGACTTTGATATGATTAATTTGATATTGAAATTTTAATGTATGAAGATAGAGTGAATAACTGAAATTTGATTTAATATGAGTCGAATTGGTTTTCAAAGTGAATATAAGTTATATCTGGATTATAATAGAGTTAACAGGATTTTAAAATTGGAATTTTAAGCACTTCTGTAAATTTTTAAAAGTTGTCTATTTAACCGACGAGTTAAAAATAGCTTTCCGGGGCACGGTCTCGGAATTCGACGAAACCAGTTCCATTAAATCCGTAATAGTTTATTTTTATCAGGTTTCAATTTCCATAGCAATCGGAGTTGTCGTTTGACCGTGGCATTTCAAAACGCTTAGAAATTAATTTAATCGATTTAATTTAAAATTGATCGTTTATTTCCGTAACTCATACATACGATCGAATTAGGCCCTGAAACATGTTCCATTGTGTTCGAAATGTGGATAAAAAATTATAAACGCCTAGTGGCATGCCTCGATAGGGTTTCAAGATTTTGAGTTACGTAATCAAGACGGTTTGAAAATTTAATTAATATATATATATATATATATATATATATATATATATATATAAATTTGATTTGACCATACCCTTCACATCTGTCGGTTTCTTCTTATCAGCTGACACCCTAATGACTATTTCCTATTTCCTGTTCAAACACACAGAATAGATGGATCCGATTTATAAATGCGCTGAACGATGAATGGCCCAAAAAGCCCGTTCTGACTCCGAAATGAAATTGGGTCAACCCGTATATCAAAATAGATTTTTTGAAATACTTTAAATGCAATGGAACAGGTGTTAGGTCTAAATTGCACCGTATGAAGAAGTGATGCAAAAATCAAATTATTTCAAATCGATTTCAATTGATTTCAAGGAGTTTCAAGCCCGTACGATCAAACGACAAGTCCGACCACTACGAAACTTGAAATCCTACAATAATTCACCGTTATGGATCCGATGAAACTGGTTTCGTCGAAATCCGAGTCAGTGGCCAAAATGGCTATTTTTACATTAATTAAATAAATTAAAAATCAATCAGTTAAATCCAATTTTTAATTTCACTTCTATAATCGAAAATTTTTATCACTTTTATTTTTCTTAATCATTCACCTTAATTAAAACAAATTTAGATGTCAATTAGAGTTGATTAATTTAAAAATTTCAGTGTTTACCTCAATTTCATTGAATTCAGAAATTGTAAATTAAATTTTCAAAAATTTCATTTAATTACTTTTCATTCTATTATTCAGCCTATTATTATCAAAAGGATGCAATTTACATTGGGTAGTAGTTATTGCGTTAATATTCTCAAATTTCCTCATAATTTCCATTAATGTAGTTTTTAATTACGTTTTATTTCAATGGATTTAAATCCAATTCAATAGATGAAATAAATGGGTAAACCATCAGTGATTATCACCAATTTGCATAATTTAGTCTCATTCTTACTTTATTATCAATAACAAACACTGTAATCACTAATCTAACCTTGATTGTGTCCATTTTACAATTTATTACGTATTGCTTCATTAGTTAATATAACTTTGAATTCACTCCCCAATTTACTAATTTCAATCAATTATAACTTACTATTTTATATAAATTCATTAAATTTCAATTGTCGTCCCAATAAATCCATTCATTTGAATCTTTCGTTATTTTCCTTATTACGAATCAATTATAAATGTACCATCTTAAAGGTAATGTCAAAATTTTAAATTATTAATTTACCTTTTATATCCCATTATAAATTAATGCACACACAAATTAAGATTTTAAATCACATTAATCATTCAACTTGGTTCCATTCCTTTTATTACATCAACTATTACTTTATGAATAAAATTAGCATTTCTTATTCATTTTGTTACATTCATAGTCTCCGTTATTGTCTTAAACTTGCAAATGTAATATTAAAGTTTATTTAATTCTAATTGATTCCCCATTTAAATTTAATTGACCAATTAAATAGGTAACTTATAACAATCGTTATCATGACTTTTAATTACACATATGAATTCACTATTCACAAACAAATGTTACAATTCTTACATAATTTTGATTTTATTCAATTGCCATTAACTATCTATTATCTCAGTAATTAATTCATATTTACATCCACTTTCATATATTAATTTTGTAACCAAGTTATAACATTTACATTGTCAGACGACCCGACTTTCTTACCACAGAAAATCGCATCATCTTTAAGAAAGAAAGGTATAGAAAAGAGAAAAGATAAAGAAGAAGAAAGAAACAACATTAGAATCTAAACAGCGGAACGAATAAATTATATTAATCACATAATACTTTACAAAGTATCATATACATCAGAGATACATAGCTAAAACAACACATACTAGACAGTTATAAACACCTGTCTATTATACAACTCAATACAACAACTCAGAGCAACAACTCAGAGAACACACAGCGGAAAACTATATAGCTATACGAAGAAGCCTCCTGCTCCATTTGCTCCTCCAGATTTCGTCAACCCAACCTAAAATCCTAACCTGAATCCCTTGGCTACTCGTAAAAATTTGAGTACCCAAGAGTTTAAGAAAAACAGAATAAACTGCGGGTCAGACATGGGTCTGGTGTGAGTAAACGGTTAAAGTTGCTTAACTTTTAAAAAAAACTTTTGAAAGAAAAGATATCACGTAAGACTTCCCACAAATAAACATGGAAAAGTTTTTACCTTACGCTAACCAAAACATTTGATAGGAAATTCAGTGATATTATAATAGTGTCTAGGGTTTTCAAATAAATAAGAAATAGTCGAAATTGTTACATGATTAAATTCCAGCTACTAGCCACAAAAGTGGGTAATACAATCAAAACTGTTGGCGCTTATTGGATTTTGGATTCCATACAATGGCAGGGCTACTGGGGTACCGCCCGTCACAGTACGTGGCCTAGATCACCGTACCTAGGAGCTTCCCTAACTCCCTTGCAACACAAAGCCGGACCCATTCCTTACTAAACAGTTCCAAATAAGACAACCCCGACGGATGTAGCTATTCAACCGCCCACACAGCCGAAATAAAAGGGACCTCTAGACAGGGTAAATCTTACTCTCAAGTGGGGGCTACCCACGAAGCTTTGCTGCACCTCCCCTGTTTTAGCCATTCCCGGTCGATGAGGCCTGAGGTTACGATTACCTTTAGTGAACACATCACTTAGAATGCTCATCGTCCACCTGACGATGTTCTGAAAGCATTCAATCCATATAAGTTAGTACCGGGTTCGAACGAAACCGAAGGCATTATCTCGTTACACTCATCTTGGAATCACGCTCAGAGTTAACGATAATAATCCTTGCACTCTGAATCACCATCTCGAACCTATAAGAACTAGTCCGTCAACTCATTACGGAATCACCCATAGAGTTATATTAACGTATAGTCCTTACACCTCGAGTCTTCACAAAGCTCCACTTTGATTCACGACCTAACGTAAATTTGGATCGATGTGGTTTTCGGATATCCAAACATGGAAACCCGATCCCGGTCTCATCGAAATCCAAAGCGTGTCTTTTAGGTCCAAGTTTTTTTTAAAGTTTTTGAAACAATTCAATACAATATCTATATACGCACAAGTAGATAACTCATAAATCTCAATTGATAATCAACATTATCAAATAACCAGTAATCCACATTATTAATATCATAATAGATAATCCATATATCAGCATCCCAATCGATAATCTATGTAATCATCACAATGCAACCAAACATTCATATCACACAACCACACTTATCTCATTATTGAGATCACAAAGCATTCAAGACAATCAATGTCATTCATTCATACATAAGCAATGATTTTACTCATATCACAATATAATTAATTTAAAATGAATTAAATTAACTATCTCTATCTCTAATTAATTTAAAGTGAATTAAATTAATTACTTCATCTCTTAATTAATTTAAAATAAATTAAATTAATTACCTTCATCACAATAAATCATGCTTACTTATTTTTCAATTAAACAAATTAATTAATCATCATCCTAATTAATCAACCTTGATTAATTAACTCTAAATCAAGTAATTAAATCTTAATTATTCCCATTAACCATATCAAATAATGAACCTTAATTAATTAATCATGCTTAGATTAATTGCTTTTAATAAATCAACTATAAACCGTAATTAATTATTTTTAATTTATTCTTAATTACTTTTAATTACTTTATAAATTCTTTGATTTATTACACCAAGTAATAAACCTTTAATTACTTTAACAAGTAATTACTCATTTAAAAATTACTTCCTAATCAGTAGTTTACCTAACTCAATTACCTTTGTAATTTATCAATTACTTATCTTAAGTAATTTGCCTTATCAAACTTATTAAGTAACATACTTAATCATTTATCAAGTGACTATATTTAATTAATTAATAGTTTAATTAACTGAACTTGATCACATTCATCTCATAAAACAAAATTGAGTAATTCATTCCTTAATTATTCTTTTACCAAATTAATCTTCAATTAACAGATTAATTATCATTAATTATTAATTAATAAATCTTATTTATTAATCAATTCTTTAATACAAAGTAATTAAACTTTTATAATTAATTAATTAACCTTAATTAACTAATTAATCAACTCTTAATCATTAATTAATAAACTTAATTATTAATTAACAATCTTAGTTACAAATTAATTAATCCATAAATATAATTAATTAATCCTTAATTAAAATTAATTAACCTTAAATAAAAATAGTTAATTAATTCTTAATTAGCTTGCATTTTAGATTAATAACCTTTTAATTATTAATTAAGAAACCCACTTAAAACTTAATAAAACCTTTATTAATTAATTACTATTTTAATTAACCCTTAGTTACTTAATTAATAAGTAATTACAATTTAATTAATCATTAGACATTAATTAAATCATCATCTTAATTAATAGTTAACTAAATAAATAATTATACTTAATTAATTACTTAATTAACCCCCTTTAAAATAATAATTAAATTAATTAATTAACTTAAAATTCCTTATTTAACTAACTAATTACAAATTATTAATACTTAATCATTATTTAAGATAAAACATTATCTTAAATAAATCTTGAAATCTTTACTTAACTTAATTCATTAATTAAATTAAATTATAAAGAAATCATTAATTACTTTCCTTAATTATTAATTAACAATTCTAATTTCAAGTCAAATAATTATCTTAACTTTAATTGTTAATTTTAAATCATTTTGCACTAATTAATTTAAATAAAACATTTACTTAAAATTCTCTTTTATATTTCAAAATAAGTTTTGAAATAATATTAAGATTTTAACTTAAGACATTTAAAACATCATACAAGTTTATTTATAAAAACAATTCAATTCATGACAAGAATTTTAATTTAATTTAAGCTATTTAAAGTTTAAAACTTATTTTATATTTTAGACTAAAGATCAGGTTGAACATTAATTTGGGTTCAACCCATATATACTTGAATTCAAGTACAAGTACCTTTTTTTAAACAACAATCTGCCCCTTTTAAAATTTTAAAACCGTTTTAATTTAAAATTTAAAACTATTAAAACAGACAGTTTAACACTGCAACTCAAAACCCCTGTGACCACGCGAGTATTACCCCATGCCACAACCAAAAATACTCGAGTTTCCCCCGAGTCTCCTCCCTTACTACCCGAGCTAATACTAAACACCCAAACAACTACAACCACTGACTCCAAGCCCATCGTGCACCTACACCGGTGCCAGAACCTCCTCCAGCCACTGTCGACTTCACCGACACTTCACTCCTCCATCCTACAAGCCTCCACAATCAACAGAACCTCACTTCTTCCCTCGATTCAAAATTGAGCACTCTGGTTGAACTGAACCCAAAATCCATCAACAGCAAAACCAAAAAATCATCGCCTCCGATAAACGATAATCGCCACCACTCCGGCCATCTGTTGCTGACCCATTGCGCCTTCTCCTCCCAAAAAATCATCAAGCCCGATGCAATGAAGAAGATGCCATAGACCAATTTACAGCAGACCCCAAAACTAGGTTAAAAATCAAATTTGAGCAAAATCAAACTCCTCAGTGATTTAAAAATTCTTTAACCATTTTTTCTATACTCTCTGATGCCTCATCTAGCTCCATCAACAATCACGTGCAACCCAGATCTTGGGATCATCGGAGATTTGCAGAAACCCAATATGCAGAAAACCCCCAATTCCTCCCTCACGAAATTTTTAAAATTGTAAATTTTTTTCCAAAAATCATACTCTCCAATAATAATCTAGATTTTATAGTTATTTCATCATATTTTAACATTTGATTTCACACATTGGTGATTAAGTATCACTGCTTTCTTGGTTTACCAGAAAACTTCAAATACCAAGACTCTGTTCATCTTTCAATCTTTATTAATACTTAAACTAATTTTTCTTGTTTAAATTCTAAGACTTAACTATTGTTTAAATATAATAGCTTGAAATTTCTGACTATATCTTAATTTTCAGTAAGATGAAACATGATTATAACATGCACAGATTCAAGCTTTACAACAAATTTGCAGATTTATCTACATAGATATAAATTCATATTCACTGCAATCATCATCATAAACTTATATAAAATCAGATAATTACTGTTTTATATTTTAGTAAAATTATTTACTCACCTCATCTAAAAGAAGACAGTGTGGAGGTTTTGAAGATGAACTGGAAATTTTCAAGATGCTTTGATCTGAACTTGCAAAAATACTTTGAATTGATGATGAAGCTTTATTTGAAACAGAGAAACCTTCAGATTGCCTTGACCCATTTGCATGCACATGAAAGTTGATGTAGACAGGAAAATTGCAGATCTAATATTGATAACTTGCATGCATTTGAAGTTTGAGGCAAACATGGGATAATGCAGACATTCAAATGCAGAATTGGGTTGTTAACATGCATCAAACTCTGAAAACAAACTGCAGATATTGTTTTGAAGATAAACTGCAGACATGCAGTTGATTTGGAGGAAGTTTCAGGTTTTGGTAACAGGGAGTTGTGTTTGAGTTTGAAGAGTGTTTGCAAATGCTTTATTCATTTTGCTTCAGATTTGCATGCACAAAAAAATGATGCAGACATTCAAAATGTTGCACTACACATTTATTTTGAGAGGAGTGTTTGAATTTGAGGAGATTGTTTCAGGCATTGATCACAGAAATAGTTTGAGTGAAGGTTTTGATTTGAATATTTTCTGGTTTTGGGTGAGTGAAAGTTGCGTGATAGATCTAGTTTTCTTCTAGGCATGAATACAAAATTTTAGAGAAAAAAAAATAAGAAGAGAGCGTGTATAAATGGGTGAATTTTCAGATTTAATAAATTAAAAAGAAAATAGAAACAAAAATAGATACTTGTATTAAAATTACACAAATGTTTTACACTTGTTAACAAAGTGTTTTAAAACAAAACATTTGTCAATATTGAGTTTATTATAATTCTAAAGAAATTTAAAAGACTTTTTAAAATATTTCCTAATGAACAAACATGTTTTTCTTAATTTGAAAAATGCTTTTCTAATTAAATATCTAATAAACAAATACATTTTTTACATTTATAAAAGTATGCTAATATTTATATAAGTACAATCTTTAAAAAGAATGAAACCGAATATAACTTAAATAAAATTATATACAACATTACCAACTTATTTTAAAATGTTATTTCAAAGCCTTGTATTTATTCTTATTAAGTAAACACAAATCAAATTTCTTTAGATAAACTTCTATAAAAGAAAAATACAAAACAATCTTTATTTTTAATTAAAAACATTATCTATATAATTTAAAACCAAACTATATATACTACTTTATTTTAATGTGTATGTATTTATTTGAATTCAAATTTATATTCATTTTCAAAGTCAAATTTGAAAATCAAATCTAAAATAAATTTAAGTAAATATAAACATCTATTTTTAAATAAGCTTATTATTATTTACAAATAATATATCCTATTTTAAAATCAATTTAAAATACACAGATATAAATGCGTTTTAAACACACTTATAAATTTTGAAAACAATATACCAATTTATAGCCATAATTAAAATATTACTTGGTTAACTATCTTTGAAAATAACAATTTTATCAATTTCAAATAATTAAATAAGAGATTATCAACATTTTAAACTCCTGGAAATTACGGGATATTACACATTGTTTCGCTTATTGGAATTACATCCAAGTTATTAACAATTATCTTACATTTATACTATTGCAATTCATTCTAGTTATAATTTCCATTAATAATTCACTAAATTTTTTATTTCCTTCAATATTAAGCTACAAAATTCTTATTAAATTAAGAAATTTAATTATTGAAAATTTACGGGTCGTTACACGATTGGTGGTTAAAGAGACTAGGGTCGGATATTATCTTACTATCTGCCAATTCCGAAGCCACTTTTACAACAGTGCACATGGTGGAGAATCCAAAACGAAGTAGTATGGTTTGGTGAACACTACTGTTATGAGGTAAGAACGCTACCCTGAGCCTCAGGTCAGCTTGGTATGACTAAAACAGGAGCTATCCCAGGCCAAGTGAGGTCGCTTCTCCGATCGGACATGCTTCTTTGATACCATATATGTTACTTTGTGATTGGTTGGTGGCCACCCTCGATTTGATTATAGGAGTGTGTTCCGAGGTGAGCGGTAGTAACTGATATGCGTTGCCACCGGTTCGGGTGTGAAAAACGATAAATCCTATCCCGGGCATTACCTCGCGTTCCTTGTCATATGTCTTATCGAGCCTACTATAATTTTGGTTTGTGTCATACCTATGGAGTGCTCTCTGATAGCGCCCTAGTTTGGTGGAGTTTAAAATACTGTATAGACTTGGGCATTTATAAAAATATGTTAAGGGGAATATAGGTAGCTCCATAATGCTATTTTAATACTTTACTTTACTGATAAACGTTATAAATATAGCTTATATTACTACATATAAATAGTTTAATGGATCCTTAGGAGATGGAAATCCCGAAACATCTCTTAAGTTATTGCACGCACGTTATACACTGAACAGGAGGGGTAAAATCCCATAAAACATCTCTAAAGCCATTATACTCATATTTATTTACTGTTGATTGAACTTGCATAAGATCTTTTACTTCTTCCTTGACAGTTTTGTCTTTACATTACGCTCTGGTCAGCCTGAGCTTTTCAGTGTTGAAGACTTTATTTTTGGAGGATGAAGACGGAGTTTGGTATATATTGTATTATTAGTAATTTTTCGCTGCATCATTATTGATATGTCATTGTTTGTACTCTGATTGTTGTAAAAATTTATAATCAAATGTATATTATAAAACAGCTTCATGAACTTATTATTTGATTATTACATTTTGACATTCCGTTGTGAGATTTTGTGCTTTGTTTTTTCCTTCTTAAATTTATTTTCTTATTTACCCAATTAAAAGTCCTCCCTTTTGAATGGTTTGAGTTGAAATGCGTATTTATTGTCGACTCAAACCATCCAAAAAGGTATGTCGTTGCAGTTTGTATCAGAGCTTTGGTTCAGGGATAACCTTAGCTTTGTCAGGTTTGACTCTTTAGAATGGGTAGTTATACCTTAGAATGAGTTTGTTGAGCATATATATATATATATATATATATATATGTGTGTGTGTGTATGTATGTATGTATGTATGAAAGCACATACTTGCTAGTGTTATAAAATGTTTTATATTGTATTTACTTATCCGTTTAGTTGTTTATGAATTCTGGTCGGTGCGTGGAAGCCATGTTATCCATAGGGGTTTCTAGACACTTAAACGAGGCAAGTCGACATAATATTGTTTTGGAAATATAGAAAATGAAATAATTTTACCTAGAATTGTATTTTGTATATATAATAATAATTTTATAAATGGATATAGCTGTATGTGATATGTTTATTCGTTACGAAGTGAAATTTTATAAATATTGGTTGCAAAATAGGATTTACAAATAAAATGAATTTAATTAGAAATTTGAGAAATTAAGTTCCGGGGCTTTGAAATTGATTTTCAAATATTTTGAAATATAATATTAGTATTATTTGGAAGTATTTCCGAATATAAATATTTTCAATTTGATTTGAAAGAATTTTTTAAAGTTTTTTAAAAAGGGAATAAATTGTATACTCCCCTCTTCTGCCACTGGAAAATAATATCTTTGAAGATCTCAACATCATCGACGTTCATTTTCGAGTTTCAAAGTGGAAAGAGCACTGTAGTAGCTTTGCTACACGTTTGTCTTGATAAACAAATTTTAATTTATTTTCTTATGTATGATTTGATTTATATAAAGATACGATTATATATATTATTCCAAGATAATTTGAAATGAACCCGATATTTAGTTCTTAAGTTCTTGTTAAATTAATGATTTTCAGTTGCAGAAGTAAAGTGAAATTTTAATAGTTGGAAACTTCTAAAATGAAAAATAAGAAATTAGAAGCTAAGTGATTAATGAAACTGTAAAGAAATTGGAGATTTTTCACTTGTAAATTAAAGCATAATTAAATTTAGAAGATATAAATTATCAAATAATTTTGCTAACAAAAATAAATAAGATACATTTATATAACATTCAATTATATTCTAAAAGCATATATAAAACTTACCTGAAATATTTAAAAGTTGAAATGTTAATATGAATATGTAACAAGTGAAACTTAAGTAATGGAGTCATGTCCACAAATAAAAATTATGATGTACAAGAAACATTTTAAAAATAAGTTTATATTTTGAAATGCTAATAATAAAATTGAATATTGAAAAATGAATAGTGTTTAAGTAAATGATTATAAACTCAAGTAAAGACTAAAATGATCATTGATGAATATTAACATTAAAATGGATATCAAGGTTATAATAAATGTGAAATAAACTGCAATGAAATATAAATAATACTTTAATAATGGATTGATTGATGATTTCAAATATTGAATGGGAAATAAATTGTCTAAGTAATTGTTATATGGGTTTTTAACCCAGCAGAAACCAATAGAAATCTAGACAACCTGGTGTACACGGGATGGTTCAGAACTTAACCAGAAAAGCTAGGATGAGAAATCGACAAGGGCCAAGCTATACGACTAAAACAACGACTGAAATCGATAAGACCGAGAGATCAGCATTCCTTCAGTACAATTAGCCGCCGATTGTAAACTGCTACCGACTTTCCATCAAAATGTGACAACAACGATATAAGGCTATGGAAACATCTAAATTCCAAACTCCAAAAAAATCCTAAGTACTTAGATCGTCAGAGACCAATGCTTCTCCCAGAACATTCAAACCAACCAGCTGTAGAACACTACAAAAGAGGCGAGACGTTGTCCTACAAAGCGAACCAAGGCCATAGGTCGTCAACAACCCATGGTTTTGGCTTGTTTTGCGAGCCAAAGTCCCCCTAGGTCATTTGATGCCTACCTATGAGCTGATGAAAATAGGCCTGGCCTACAAGCTCTCCGATCTCTATAAATAGCATCCCACCTGCAACATAAAGAGGATCTTCTCCGTACTGGTTGCTAAAGCTCTGCTGGAATTATTCTCCACCCTCTATCTCCCTCGCAACGATATCCAAAGGAATACACTGTGATTCTCCAGTGGATTCCAACTCTGAATATTCAATCTAGCTAGGAAATAATCAAAGCCTTGTATTCAAACATCTTTGTAACAACAATCAGTCTTTAGTAAAACAATAAAGTGGGCATGGGCTTCATTAACAGCCGAACCACTATAAAATTCTCTATCTACTTTCTTTTACTATTCTTTCTTCATATCTGTGATTTGTGATATTGCTCTGTCAAAACAAGGCTGGTGGTTTCAAACTCTGCTAGGGTGTTGGTCCATTTTTTAGGTCAACATTTTGGTGCTTTCACTATGAAATACAACTCAGGATCCAGATCTAACTATCAACTTTGGATCCCGTAGGTCCAGAAGTTAGATCCTTATCTTTTCTTGAAGAATCCAATGTTTGGAATCAATGGGTCCTGGAAGATGAAGAACTGCTTCTGGAAGGTCTATAGGGGCAGTAGTAGTTGGAGAAGATGTTAATCCCAAACAAACCAAAGTGAATGGTGCTAACTTTGGAAATCAAGCACCTACCTCCTCCAATCAGCATGAGATTGTTACCAGGGATGAGTTAAATAAAATGGTTGATGAGACCAACCTAAAAATGGAGAGTAGCCAAAAAGCTCTAATGGATAAGCTTAATGCTCTCCTCACCCTACAATCAAATCCTGCTTCAAGGACTATGCCCGAACCCGCAGCTGCTATGGAACAAGATAATTTCTCCGTTTCTGGTCTACGTAGAAGAAACGGTAAACAACCACAGAAAGGGTGACAACAGGACTTAATGTGGACTGAAATGCAAGCACTCCGCTAGCCACAAGGCAACCTATTTTGAATTTGAGTCAGGGGGCAAAGACCTCATAGAGGACATAGCTATGGATCTTTCTGACTTAGAGGACGCAGAGCCAGTTGACAAATTGGAGGAAGATGCTAACACATTTGATAATGCAACGAATACCCAAACTGCACCAGGGCAAGTCAACGGGACCATATAGGAGTGGCTCTCCCAATGACAGGAGATAGTAGGCCTCAGCCCACTCACCAAGACAGTTTGCAAAGTCAAACACTTAGCGTAGTGACTGATCGCTGTCCTTAGGACTACCAGACATCAAAGGCATACATAGTAGATATGGTTAAATGATTGATGGAAGAAAGTAAAGATAGAAGAGACGATGAGTGGGGATCTGCGCCAAGTCGGGCTCCATTTACCAACGAAATCATAAACGAGAGATATCCAGAAAAGTTCATAATGCCAACTATTTCGTCCTATGACGGAAGGAAGGACCCAAAGCCCCACTTGTTCAAATACAATTGGTATATGGATGGAGCGAATGCCTTTGAAGCTGTTCGATGCAAATGCTTCCCTATCTTTCTCGGAGGGGTTGCATCAATGTGGTTTACAAGGCTTCCACCAAGATCTTGTTGAATATGCGCTTATATGATTTTTGTTTGATGATAATAAACATATATACATTCGTTTAAATGTATTTGTTAATATACTATTCTATTTTTCACAGTTTAAATAAATATTTGTTGAATGAAATAAATTACACAGAATTTGAATTCAAACAGATATTTTATTCAAATAAATATTTATTACATTTTTGAATAGTACAATTTCAAGCTCTCACTATAACTATACAACCTTGATTACAATTACATCACATTTCATATTTACAGTTCACCTCACTACATATCACTCACACTCGTATTTATCTTCAACTTCCTTCCAGTTTGAATCCAGCATCTGAGCAATCTACAAAAATATAAACTAACGCAGTAAAATTGAAAAAGAAATATTTTTGCAATTCAAAAATAAAAGATAATTTTTGAAAATATGATTTTCCTCAATTATTTCGGTTGTTCGTCATAATTTAAATTTGAATTCATCATACACGAACAACTTGTGACATACACAGTGTATTACTGTATATGCCACAAGGTTGTGCACGCCGATATAGACACTTGATTGATTTACAGGGACAGGTGAGCACAGGTCAAACCCAAATAAAAAGCTGGGTTCAACTCACGTGCGATAACATAAAAATCACGACTCGAGCACAAGGTCAAACCCAAGCTGTGAAACTGGATTCAACACAGGTGCGAATGGCCAAAACTCAAGAATCAAGTGTCGACTAGTCTAATATAAACAAGACAGTAACTCAGTGCCAACATGGTCAGAATGAAGACAAGTACACTTGAACAAAATGAACAAGTGGAGCATCTGTGTAAACTGGGCAAGTATGATCAAGGCAACAGTGATCAGGCTTAATGAAAACAAAGCAGCACAAATACAAGTTGCCAACATACATGTCAGACCAACATAATGCAATAGCAACATGCACATTAACCAAAGTCAAGGTCGAAAATGAAGACTGCAAGAACATGAATACAGGAAAACATGTCACTGCAACATGAATGTCACCAGCATGCAAACAGGATCTCAATATCCAAGCATGAAGGTCACAGTGGAAATTACTCAACTCAGATACAATAGGTAAAATGACCAAGTGCAACTACACAACTACAATTCGAGTAATATCACAGGTGAAGTTCACAGTGAAGCCAAAGTATACAACTACAAGATCAGAATGGAGCAGAGACAAGTAATGCAACATGTATGCACCAGTAAACCGAGCTAAATGCAAAACAGTGACAACTACCTAATGCTCAACTGGAAGTATAATGAAGTCATAATCAAAACATGAATGAACACTTACACTTACAACATGCAAATGCAACAAAACAATGTCGAAGTTATTCCAGCAACATGACAGCAAACAGAAGTGCACCAGTACAATGCAACATGAACCAACTCCAAATGTATCAGTAGCATATACTACAGGGATGAACACACGAGAATGGAATGCACAGGTCGGAGATACAACAATGGAACCATCACAACAGTTCACATTGCAGTAATATCATATCACTACAGAAGTTCAAATCAAAACAATCAAATGGAGACCAGAGAAGATGGCCAGAGACGAAGACTACAAGATGAACGAATAAATTCACGAAACCAAAAATTCACGTAATCAAAACATGGTCGAAGTCAAGTCAAATCAAACCGTGATGACCAAGGCAACTAGTTCAATATTCAAAGCCGTGAGATGGAGTCAAAATTCAAGAAGCCAAAATTAAAAAATTGGAACAAGTCAAACAAGTGTTTCACCGTGATAGCCAAGAAAATTGACCACGAAATCAAATCAATACCGTGTGAATCAAGCTACCAAAAATACAAAAGTGACAAAGTCAGAACAAATCCCACGCATCAATACAAGATCGAACGGCTATTGACGAATTCAAATATATTTAGACGAACGTAATTCAAAGAATTCGAACGCATATATAACCCAATCATCACTGGCAATTTCAAGCATGGAGTTCAAGGATCAACCAGTAAAGCAAAAGGGATAAATTACGTACCGAAATCGCAACAGTGAACTCGATCAAACAGAAGCGGCCAAGAGCGAACGAACGAGAACAAAGCACACGAAAAGGCGCAGCTTCAAAACCCTAGTTTGGATTGAAGAGAACGAAGCCCTAAATTTGCAAAAAGAACGACCGACATTATTCACGAAAAGTAACGGAGCAACTAAAAGTCGAACGGGCTAGAGAAAAAGAAATTGGACCGGCCTTGTTTATAAAAGGGCTTTTTATTTTATTTCTAGGGTTTAAGTTTAATTAGGGTTATTTGTTTATTTGTTTTTTAATTGTTGTTTTTATTTTTCGAATCGAAGAATTTGTAAATCACCACCTAGGGATTAGGTCGTGTCAGATTGTCAGTTAGAATTAGTTCAGTGAGCATGGTGTGCGAGTTTGCAAAGATCTATAGGCGGGAGCAGAGTTTGCAAGTAAGCAAAGTTCTACTGTAGGCGGGAGCAGAGTTTGCGAGTAAACGAAACTCTATAGGCGGGAGCAGGGTGTGCGAGTCTAGTAGAGTGTTTGTGAGCGGGAGCAAATGTTTGCGAGTCTAGTAGAGTGTTTGTGAGCGGGAGCAAATGTCTGCGAGTCTAGTAGAGTGTTTGTAAGCGTGATACTGTTTAATTCTAATAGAAATCTGCGAATGCAGCAGTAGGCAGGGGTTGCCGAAGCTGGGTAAATTTTGTGTGTGATTTACTTTTCAGCATATTTATTTTTGCAGTTTATTTCTGAGTTTAAATCGAGAAAATTTGCTATAACCCTATTCACTCTCCTCTAGGGTTAATCTAGATCCTACAAGTGGTATCAGAGCCCGGTATTTTGTTTTTATCTCTAGAGTCATGAATTCACCGAATAATACTTTTTCTGAGGGGCAATCTATTGCTAGGACACCCATGTTTAACGGGAACGATTATGCTTATTGGAAAGTTAGGATGGGTATCTATCTTCGTTCTGTTGATTATGACGTTTGGGATATTATTGAAACTGGCTATAAACCTCCCACTATAATCGTTGGTGATACTGAGATTCCTAAACCTAAGGATAGGTCGGATGCTAACGATAAGAGATTGAAAACGACAAATGCTAAAGCCATGAATTCTTTGATATGTGCTCTTGATAAAAATGAATTTAATAGAATTTCTCATTGTACAACGGCACAGGAAATTTGGCACACTTTGGAGGTGACACACGAAGGAACTTCTCAAGTCAAGGAGTCTCGTCTAGCCCTATTCAGTAATGAATACGAAAACTTTGTGATGGACAAAGGCGAGAGCATAAAGGATATGTTTGGACGCTTTTCAACCTTGGTATACAACGCTAGAGCGCTTGGGAAGGTCTTCACTGAGGTAGAGCTTGTGAGGAAGATACTAGGAGTTTTACCAATGAACTTTGAGGCAAAAGTCACAGCAATACAAGAATCGAAAGATCTGAGTAAGCTAAGCATGGAGGAGTTGATTGGTAACTTGATGACATATGAGCTTGAGCTAAAAGCAAAGGAAAAACGCAACAACTCCGAACCAAAGAAGAAGACGATTGCCTTAAACAGCAAACAAGAGAGCGATAAAGATGAAATAGATCCAATTGAAGAGCTTGCAATGGCTGTCAATAAACTTAGAAACTCATCAAGATTCAAGCCACGCAAGAAGAAAACAAAGGGCAATAGGTCAAAAGATTCTGAAAATTCCAATAATGAACTGACGTGTTATAACTGCAACAAGCCTGGCCACATCAAACCAAAATGCCCACTTCTCAAAGACAACAAAGGAAAGAAAAAGAAGAAGAAGGCCTTTGCAGCGACTTGGGATGATGAAGAAGGAGAGAAAGTTTCAGATAGCAGCTCGGAGGAGGCTAACTTGTGTCTTATGGCGAAATCAGATTCAGAAGCAAGCTCCGAGGAATCTAGTGATGCAGGTGAGTATTCCTATAGAGATCTTGTTTTTATGTGCTTAGATCTTACTAAAACAATTGATAGTCTTGAATCTAAAATTGAAAAACTGAAATCTGATAGGAGAGAATTTGCTCGTGAAAATTTTAGGTTAAAAACTGAACTTGAAAATATTCAAAACCTAGAATGTAAAAAATGTAAGATTTTAGATTCAGAATTATCAAAAATTAGGAATAACTCTGAGAATCTCAAAAAAGAAAACTTGAATCTTAAGGAAAACATTGACACTAGGAAAAAGGATTTTATAAATAGATGCACCTCACTTGTAACTGAAAACACGTCACTAAAAAGCAAAGTCCAAAATCTTGAGAAATCTCTGAATAACTTTTCAAGAGGCGAAAAATCTTTCAACATGCTATTGGGAAATCAAATTTTTGCTAACAATAGAAAAGGACTAAGTTTTGAGAAATCACAAGATGATGATATTGCAAAAGGTAAAAGTGTCTTTGCTCGATCTGAAATAATTGGACATTATGTTGAAAATTATAGTCATAGGAACACAAAATTTAATCAAGTCAATTTGATGTGCACGATTTGTAGAAAATTTGGACATAATCTAAATAATTGTTGGTATAGACCCAAACACGTGAAAACTATACCAATTTGGGTTCCAAAAGGCACAAATATAAAATCTTTGAAAGTCAAACAAATTTGGGTGACAAAAGGAACATATATAAATAGTTTTGGGTCTCCACAAACATATGCTTCATATTCTGCCACTAACAATCATGGACCTATAAAAACCAAAAGGTCACATAAATCTTTCATCGTGTAGGTGTGGTGGCAGGCTAAGGAACAACAACAGTGTTCTCTGGATTTTGGATGTTCCAGAAACACAACGGGCGACAAAGCAAAGTTCCTTAGCCTAGTACAAAGGTGACAGAATCACAATGGACAATAACGAAAAATATCGTAAAGGTAAAAACAGGTAAAGGTATATTTTTAACGATATATTAAATGTGATTATCTGCACCATACTCTAAATTAAAATCAGCCAATATTGAGATGAACAAAAGATGATGATTTTGATGCTATGACTTTTTCAAAATATTGACCAACCATCTTTAAATAGAATTACTTGGAGTAATTATGATGGTTGACTGATTCGGACTTAATTGATATGATTTTTTGACTTGTTCTTATTTATGACATTGATTTGTGCTTAATTGATGACCAATCAGATTTTCAATTTTGAACTAATTTATATAAATTTGTTTGGTCAAATGATTGTTACTCATGCTACACGTAGATATATTTGTTTTGATATTTTGGTCACTGCTTGTAAATTTGCACGATTTCAATTTTCATGTGAAAACTGTTGAAAAAGAACATTATGAAATTGTTGAAACTTCAAGAAATTGTTTTGAAATAATAATGAAGTTTTAATGACTGTTGATAGTTGTTCATCCTATGGCTTCTAAGATTGATACTATGATATGTTTTTGATTGTTAACACGGCTTCAATTCAACTTCAAAAGAATGTCATTTAAATTGATGTTAAGTTTGAATTCTTGGTGCACACTTCATGGTTTGGTCAATCAAATTCAACGAGTGAATATTGAGTGAAATTTAAATTCAGATGCAGATTACACTGGTAATATAGTTGATAGAAAAATTATTAGTGTAACGTGATTAATTTTTGAAACATTTATTTGCTGCATCATTTTTTCAAAGAAAAATCTCTGCATATATTTCACTTGAAATAATTTTCAAAAAGCAGAATTTTTTTTTTAAAAACCCCTCGAGAAAATCATGTTTGACCATATTTTTAGATTAGACATTCTTATTGATTTTAGATGACAAATTTTGACTAATCTGACTCCCTTTGATTATCGAAAAGATGAATAGTAATTGAAAAAGTGATGAGTGTTGATATTTATCATATATTATAACTCGAGAAAGTATAATTAGAAAATTTCTTTAGAATTTCATAACAAGAGTTATAAAAACTTTTTGTTGGGCAAAAGTTCCATGGTCATTTCTATTTCTACCATCTTTCTATCGACCATCACTCATCAAAATTACACATAGTATGTAAATTTGTGGTAGTTTACAAAGGAAATCATTCGTTCTTCAATATCTTTAAATCTGTGAAGGAAATTATTTGTGCTTCAATTTATTATATTTAGCAATAAAAATAAATATCCAAAGTATTCACTCTCATTTAAAAGTCCTCACGGTTATGCATGGGTGAATTACTTGGATTTTTGATTATGTGCTTCCATGCTCATTTAAAAGTCCTCACGGTTATGCATGTTTGGAACGCATATCAAAATTAATTGATTAATAGACAAGTTGATTCTAATCCCATTTAAAAGTCCTCACGGTCATGCGTGGTTAGAAGATACTTGATTTCATTTTTTAAATAAAAATTGTGAATACTACTAATCTCATTTAAAAGTCCTAACGGTTATGCATGATTAGTAGATATTCAAATTTCCTGAAATAAATATACCACAAATAGACAGAACTGTATGATTTTTGATGATTTTATCCCCATCACTTCTGAAAGTGGAATATGCGTCTAACAAGGGTAATTATGATTTTTGTTTGAGTTTTATTGAAATTTGATATTTATATTCAATTGAGTTAAATGCTTGATTCATGTCTGTCACTTCATCCCTATTTTTATAACACTATTATTCTTTTGCTGATAACAAAAGGGGGAGAGAAAAGTAAAGATTTGTCAAATAGAATCAAGCAAAGGTCAAATAATTTTCCATTTGCATATAGGCTCATTTATATATTTCTATTTGTATGCATATATGTAGGGGGAGTATTGTGTAGAGAGGGAGCATTCAAATAGGGGGAGCAATACATTTAATACATTCAAAATCTTAAATATATGTTTGTTATCATCAAAAGGGGAAGATTGTTGAATATGCGCTTATATGATTTTTGTTTGATGATAATAAACATATATACATTCGTTTAAATGTATTTGTTAATATACTATTCTATTTTTCACAGTTTAAATAAATATTTGTTGAATGAAATAAATTACACAGAATTTGAATTCAAACAGATATTTTATTCAAATAAATATTTATTACATTTTTGAATAGTACAATTTCAAGCTCTCACTATAACTATACAACCTTGATTACAATTACATCACATTTCATATTTACAGTTCACCTCACTACATATCACTCACACTCGTATTTATCTTCAACTTCCTTCCAGTTTGAATCCAGCATCTGAGTAATCTGCAAAAATATAAACTAACGCAGTAAAATTGAAAAAGAAATATTTTTGCAATTCAAAAATAAAAGATAATTTTTGAAAATATGATTTGCCTCAGTTATTTGGGTTGTTCATAATTTAAATTTGAATTCATCATACACGAACAACTTGTGACATACACAGTGTATTACTGTATATGCCACAAGGCCGTGCACGCCGATATATACACTTGATTGATTTACAGGGACAGGTGAGCATAGGTCAAACCCAAATAAAAAGCCAGGTTCAACTCATGTGCGATAACATAAAAATCACGACTCGAGCACAAGGTCAAACCCGAGCTGTGAAACTGGATTCAACACAGGTGCGAATGGCCAAAACTCAAGAATCAAGTGTCGACTAGTCTAATATAAACAAGAAAGTAACTCAGTGCCAACATGGTCAGAATGAAGACAAGTACACTTGAACAAAATGAACAAGTGGAGCATCTGTGTAAACTGGGCAAGTATGATCAAGGCAACAGAGATCAAGCTTAATGAAAACAAAGCAGCACAAATACAAGTTGTCAACATACAAGTCAGACCAACATAATGCAATAGCAACATGCACATTAACCAAAGTCAAGGTCGAAAATGAAGACTACAAGAACATGAATACAGGAAAACATGTCACTGCAACATGAATGTCACCAGCATGCAAAAAGGATCTCAATATCCAAGCATGAAGGTCACAGTGGAAATTACTCAACTCAGATACAATAGGTAAAATGACCAAGTGCAACTACACAACTACAATTCGAGTAATATCACAGGTGAAGTTCACAGTGAAGCCAAAGTATACAACTACAAGATCAGAATGGAGTAGAGACAAGAAATGCAACATGTATGCACCAGTAAACCGAGCTAAATGCAAAACAGTGACAATTACCTAATGCTCAACTGGAACTATAATGAAGTCATAATCAAAACATGAATGAACACTTAACTAACAACATGCAAATGCATCAAAACAATGTCGAAGTTATTCCAGCAACATGACAGCAAATAGAAGTGCACCAGTACAAAACAAGTCAATGCAACATGAACCAACTCCAAATGTATCAGTAGCATATACTACAGGGATGAACACACGAGAATGAAATGCACAGGTCAGAGATACAATAATGGAACCATCACAATAGTTCACATTGCAGTAATATCATATAACTACAGAAGTTCAAATCAAAACAATCAAATGGAGACCAGAGAAGATGGCCAGAGACGAAGACAACAAGGTGAACGAATAAATTCACGAAACCAAAAATTCACGTAATCAAAACATGGTCGAAGTCAAGTCAAATCAAACCGTGATGACCAAGGCAACTAGTTCAATATTCAAAGCCGTGAGATGGAGTCAAAATTCAAGAAGCCGAAATTAAAAAAATTGGAACAAGTCAAACAAGTGTTTCACCGTGATAGCCAAGAAAATTGACCACGAAATCAAATCAATACCGTGTGAATCAAGCTACCAAAAATACGAAAGTGACAAAGTCAGAACAAATCCCAAGCATCAATACAAGATCGAACGGCCATTGACGAATTCAAATATATTTAGACGAACGTAATTCAAGGAATCAAACGCATATATAACCCAATCATCACTGGCAATTTCAAGCATCGAGTTCAAGGATCAACCAGTAAAGCAAAAAGGATAAATTACGTACCGAAATCGCAACAGTGAACTCGATCAAACAGAAGCGGCCAAGAGCGAACGAACGAGAACGAAGCACACGAAAAGGCGCAGCTTCAAAACCCTAGTTTGGATTGAAGAGAACGAAGCCCTAAATTTGCAAGAGGAACGGCCGACATTATTCATGAAAAGGAACGGAGCAACTAAAAGTCGAACGGGCTAGAGAAAAAGAAATTGGACCGGCCTTGTTTATAAAAGGGCTTTTTATTTTATTTCTAGGGTTTAAGTTTAATTAGGGTTATTTGTTTATTTGTTTTTTAATTGTTGTTTTTATTTTTCGAATCGAAGAATTTGTAAATCACCACCTAGGGATTAGGTCGTGTCAGATTGTCTAGTTAGAATTAGTTCAGTGAGCAGGGTGTGCGAGTTTGCAAAGATCTATAGGCGGGAGCAGAGTTTGCAAGTAAGCAAAGTTCTATTGTAGGCGGGAGCAGAGTTTGCGAGTAAACGAAACTCTATAGGCAGGAGCAGGGTGTGCGAGTCTAGTAGAGTGTTTGTGAGCGGGAGCAAATGTTTGCGAGTCTAGTAGAGTGTTTGTGAGCGGGAGCAAATGTCTGCGAGTCTAGTAGAGTGTTTGTAAGCATGATACTGTTTAATTCTAATAGAAATCTGCGAATGCAGCAGTAGGCAGGGGTTGCCGAAGCTGGGTAAATTTTGTGTGTGATTTACTTTTCAGCATATTTATTTTTGCAGTTTATTTCTGAGTTTAAATCGAGAAAATTTGCTATAACCCTATTCACCCCCCCTCTAGGGTTAATCTAGATCCTACAGATCTATCTCTACTTTTGACCAACTAGAGACAAGGTTCCTTGATCAATTTTGACTCCATACTGCGCAGCCAAAAGATGTCATGTCCCTATTCGGGTTATTTCAAAGGCGTAATGAATCACTGAAGTCTTTCATGAACAGGTTTAACACCACGATGATGGAAGTAAGCAAACCCAACGAAGATAGTTTTCATGGCATTAGTTTGTTCCATTCACCCGAAAACTGAATTCGAAAAGTTGTCCACGATTATGGAAGTAAGCAAACCCAACGAACATAGGTTTTAATGGCATTAGTTCATTCCATTCACCTGAAAACTGAATTCGAAAAATTGATTAAAATGAAGCAACCTACCACCAGGAAAGATTTCAATTGCAAAGCAAGTCATGACCTAAGGTTAGAGGAAGCGTAGGAATTGGAAGGGAAGTCTACTAGTGTTCAACCGGCAAATGTCGAGCAAAATGATGTAGCAATGAATCAAAATGTGCACACTTCTCGAACTAATGAAGGAACCACTAGGAAAGATGGGAATTCATAAAGAAAAGGTCAAAAATCCAACAAGAAGAATGGTAATGGCAGCAATAAAAAGATTAAAGGGATTAGGCACGATGGCTACACTCCCTTGAGCGATACACCGGAAAATACTTTTCTCGCAATTCAAGGAACTAAGGAATGCTAAAAGCCATCCAGAAAGGAGGCAACCGAGCAACAAAAGCGCTCAGGGATGTTCTTCTGCTTCCATGAGACACACGACCAAAATACAAATGAATGTCACCACCTAATGAATCTCATTGAGGAACTGGTCCAAAACAACAAACTACAGCAGTTCATAAAGCAGCCACAAAACCCCGATCAGTCTGCGACACCTCGATACCCATGAGAACAAAGGAATTAAGCTGGAACCAGTGAAGAAGGGTCGAAATGAACCGACCGTACGCTTGTTATTGAAACAATATCATGGGACCACATCTAGCACAAAGAATATAGGGGGAAATTGAGCAATATGAAAGTTCGTTGAAGCACGCTCCAAAGGAATCATGTTTGGCTGTGGAAGACGAAACTCTGGTTAAAATGCAAAGGATCTTGAATGATGATATTGTGTTTCGAAATCCGGACACCAAAGGGATCGAAGCTCCAAATCTCGATCCAATGGTGGTGACGGTAGGAATTGGACTTGCTGTAGTTCGGCTACAATTGGTTGACAGCGGCAGCTCTGTTAACATTCTCTTTAAATGCACTTTCGATCAAATGAAGATTGGCATGAAAAGTGTGTCCACATGCCAAACAAAGATTAAAGATTTTATTGGTAAACCCAAGCAACCGATAGTGACAATTAACCTACCTATGGAGCTCGGAGAGGGTGAGCATAGGGTCACCCTCATTCAGACTTTTGTGATTATGGATGAAATGTCAGCATACAATGCCTTCTTAGGACGGCCTGCATTTGCCAACTTCAGAATAACAATGGCCCAATGTACCTTACAATAAAGTTTCCTATGGAACATGGAGTCGGAATTGTGAACAGAGTTCAAAGCGCCGCCCAGAAATGCAACATTGCAGAATTGCGTGAGTCGAGGAGAAAGGAAAGAATGTAGGTAAAGCCCTCCACTTCCATGATCCCTCCGAATAGCAACTACACAGCCGTCCTTGGCTTGGGGACCATAGCCATTTCGACAAAGCTTTGGACTCCAGAAAGAAGAGCTCAGGGGAGGATCAGGCAGCGCCGGTAGAATTGATGTGTCTGTCCTAGTCTGTATGGATGACCCAATATGGGTCCTGAAAATTGGATCCACCTTGCCCTAAATTTTTATTCCTTTTATTACGGTTATCGTTGTTATTTTCAATGTTACCTCCCTTATAACAGCCTCATTACTTTTTATAGAATTGCTTGACTCTGCGGTGTTTCCTTTCCATATATAAATCTTCTAATCATATAAATTGATTAATCTTTAGTAATAATCTTTTAGCACAATTTGCTTCCGCGTATCAACCCACTTTCCAAACTATGAATCCTTTTCCACTCCTTCAACCTGAGCCATCAATATGTGACTGTGCTCTAGATTCCTTGCTTCAATTATTGAAGCAATAAAGCTCTTTAGATAGATCTTTAATTACTCTATTGACCTTTGCTTTGTAATAGCCAACGAAATCACATCCTTGGGTTGCACTAAATGTGCCCTTAATTATTTAAAAATTTATTCACTAATTAATCAATGGATCCTGGCTCAAGCCTGTAGAACACATCATCTCCAATCCCTTCGAAAACAAGGGTATGTTTCACAAAGTCATCTGCCCTTAAACCATCCATATATCAGTGATACCAAAGTAAATGCTACAAAGAATCAACTAGTCCATTGTACATGGGCAAGGATATCATTATGAATTTGCAAGGATATTTTACCTCTCTAATCTTCATAGTAAACGGATCCCAACTAGAGTGGTGTTTCTTGGTTTACTCATAATAGGAAACAAGTCGGCCTGCATAGCTTTCAACACCCTCGCCCCCACAAACATATGGCCTCATTGGTACTCAGCCTGGTCCATTATCTATGCAGGTGCCTAAAAATAGCCCTCAAAGCACTTGAGCTCCTGAACACTTAATGGGACCAAACAGCAGCCCGACCAGATTACACTTAGTAGGTTACCACGAGTTCCATGCATGAATCTTCCATCTCTCTTTGCCACCAAAGTACCTGCCCACAACATCGAAACTCTCTCTGCTCTTCCTATCAAGCTCCTCAATCATCACTGCCTTCTGCTCCCTTCAAGATTGGCCTGCCACAGCAACCATGCTTTGTCTCTACTCGATAGGCCTTTGACAAAAGCATATATTCGTCCCTGCATAAAGAAGCAATGATTCTGCATTATTCTACTAAAAACGTCAGCATAAGGTAACATTATTCAATTAACAAAAGTGTCACTGTGCAACAACCATCCCTTATCCTTATTCGTCCATATGGAGACGATATTTCTTTTCAAATAACATTCTGTCCCAATGTTGCTTCCCCGATGGAACATGCTTTGATATAGCCTGGCTGTTGGTCATAATCAAACTACTCATTCCACCCAACATCCTAGCTGGCCAACATTCGGATTGCATCACTCCATCAATGAACCTATGGACTTCTAGGACTTGGTACATCAATCTAAACTATCTGAACCAAATATCAATAGCTATACGTACAACTTTGCATGAACTTATACAGTAGTTGAACTTTCATTTCTTACACACATTTTTCTCTTGTAATTCAAGAATTGTAACCAGATCAAAGACAGTAAAACAACTACCATAGTGGAAGTAGAATAACTTGATCGAACAACTTAATCTTGTGTCTCTTAACTATATTCATATCCTCATTGATTATCCCTTCCTTTTCCTTTTATTTAGTATGGTTTAATAGGTTACCTTTATAATATTTGATTCAATCTACGATTTTAATATCGGCCAAAATTTTAGCCGACATTTGGATGTTAGAAGGCGTCCATCCCTAAAGCACTCAACTTTTAATTAGTTTTCTTCTTCTCAAACTCGCACTCTAATCAAAAATTTACACCATGCAAATTAATGGTGAGAATTAGGCTGAGAACATAAACAACAATAATGCAAATTAATGGTGGGAATTTGTCTCATTTTGAGATTTGGAAATAATGTGTAGCTTCGTTCCGTCAGTGGGCTCACTAGCATTGGGTAGATTTCCTGTGATTTGAATGAACTCATGGCTACACTAGATGCCCTAGAAATTATTAATTATAGCCCGACAATCACATCGTCAATGGACCGGAACCCCATCCAGCCTGTTATTCCAAGCACTTTCAATGTACTACATAATTCCTCGGTACGGTCGTGTTGGAGATGCCTATCGAGGCCATTCAACGATCAACAAAGCCATACATGCTACACATAAGCAAGACTTCACTCACGATATTCTTATACTTGAACCTGCATTTCATATTGAAGCTCCATGCTGGTTATTGCTCCATCTCCATAGAAAGATACTCTATGTTTGAGCGCCTTCAGGAAGTAGAGAGTGATTTGTATTTGGATCACTTGAGCGAAAATGAACAAGCCAAACAACACGAGTGTAGAAATCTTTCAATTCGTTCTCCACCCTAGAAGGAAGCCCTAAAACAACGGTCACATGAAAGTGTAACACCCTAAATTTTTGGTAATATTATTTAGGATATTTAATTAGCTAAATAAAATAAAATAATATGTTGATTAGGGGATTGAAATTTTATTTAATTAAGGGGAAGCTGTGCCATTTAAAAAATGAATTAAAGGAAGAGTTTAAATTGAAATAGAGGAGGGGTAAAATAGGAAAGAGACCATTCTCATACACTAAACCCTTAGCCGTGTACCTCCTATATGTCCGTTTCATTTTATAGAAAAAATTTAAACCAAGGTCGGCCACCATTAACAAGAGAAAGAGGACGAAGATTAAGAAAAGCTAAGGAATAACTAATTCACATAAAATTCATTCACATCTCAATCTCTTCAATCTCTAAAGCCAAGGTGAATAATGTTTACATTTCAAAATTTTACTTTTTTGGTTTTAAGATGAATACCCAATATTTTGCATTCATTTTCCATGTTTTTAAATGATGGAATGATTATATATACTTGTTGATAAATTATGGTTGTTCATATTGAATTTATGACCTATTTTGTGGTAAAATATCTATTAAATGACATCAAAATACCTTGCAAATTTTTACGAAGATCCTAAATGATATTTTAAAGTTAGGTTTTCATTCTTAGAACTTTCTGAACAATTGTGGAATTTATATGAATTTTCTAGTAAAGAAAATGTTAATTTGAGTTAATAATTAATTACGGTTAAATAATAACATATTTGGGTTTAAATTTTTTATATGTTGGAAAACATATTAAAAGAGATTTTTTGAAATTTTGTAGATTTTTCTTAAGTGTTTTAATGGATATATAAAATTATTTAAGGTATACGACTTAAATGTTCTATATATTTATAAAAGAAAAAAGGGCATTTTGCAAATAATTCAAAAAGATTAGTTTTGAAATTGCAGTACTTTTTATTAGTAAATACAGAGCTAACCAGTCAAAATTTGAAACGTAAAGCAGGTTAGGTGAAAAGAACTTTTGTTACATGTTTTTCACTGTTTCGATGCTTTTAGCACCAGGTTCCGCCTCCTTAGCTTCGCCTCCGACATAGTCGAAATCAACGCACATAGTATCAAGGAATTGGTACATAGTGAATTGGACGTAGGTGGAAGGTAACTAAGGTTCTGAAGGGGTTGAGGCACTACTTTGCTTTTAAATTAAAAATGCACATGCTTGCTTTCGACTAAATAGCTTTCAACTTAGTTAGCTTTCGAGTAGGTCAAATTGATTTAAAGGAAATGGTTGCGATTGGGTTGTGCCTTTCTTTTTTAATTGCTTCTTTCGACTAAGTCGAAACCTTTTGCTGTTCGTTTTTATGTTTTGACTCAGATGGTTTCAAAGGTGTACTTTGTTTTAAAAAATTGGCCACTTCTCCAATGTTTTCGAAGGGATGGTTTCGACACCATTACTTCTTTACTTAGGAAATGGTTTAAAACAGACGCTTTCGACTTTAATGTTTTAAAGACCTTTTTCTATGATTGAAGTAAAATCAAATGGTTTCGCAAGAGATAGTTTTAAATGGTTCCAAAATAGATGCTTTCAACTTTAATGGGTTTCTTATCATTTTGCTCTACTTGAAGGCATAATTCAAATGGTTTCGACCGAGACGATTTTCAATGGTTTAAAAGTACAAATTTTTGAACGGTTACAAAAGGTTTCCACATGTTTTAAATTGAACCCAAAATGCTTTTGAAAGGATTGAGTTTTGACTATTTCGAAAAGTTTTAATGAATGGTTTTGAAAGGGGTGGTTCCCTAGTGTTTCGAAATGGTTGAAAGGAAGGGTTTTTCCTTTGTTTTCGAAAGGCAATATTTAAAGGTTTTAAAGGAGGATGTCTAATGTTTTAAAGCTTTCTTAGAAAAGAAAGGAATAGTTTTTCTAATGTTTTCGAAAGAATTTTAAAGGTTTCAAAAGGGTCACTTTCAAAGGTTTCGAAGGAGTTACTTTCAATGATTTCGAAAGGTTTGTTCAAAGGTTTTAAATAGAGGTTTCGAATGTATTAAATAGGCAATGTGACCTAAGTTTTTTCAAGCTAAAAAGGGTTTTAACTTGTTTTGAAAGGATAGGTAATCCTATTAAAATTCATCAACATTATTTTGAGTAAATTATGTATATCATGGCAACAATAGACTAGAATAAAGCTAAGATTATATTTTTCTTGTATAAGTATGATGAAAAGGTTAAATCATTTCAAAAAGGTTTCAAGGATAAAGATGAAGTGTAGTTAACCCTAAGAAAATGATTCATACATATAGTCCATCTTGTTTCGGACACGTAGTCCAGTTTGCGAATAGTTAGTCCAGTTGTGGGCAGTCGGCCCAATTTTCGGACAAATAGTCCATTTATAACTTGTGGATGGGTAGTTCATTAGTTACATGATTATAGCTTAATGGACTTACCTATTATTATCATTATTATATCAGTTTGATTAAGCAGTTTGGTTGAAGGAATGGATTGCCAAATATATGTTTTAAAGAGGATATTAGTGAGGGAAAACTCATTCCGCTAAGCGAGGCACTCTCACTTAGTGTCAGTAATCCTAGATGTAACAGAATTATTCATTCGAAGCTTTATGTCTGACTTAAAGTTTTTATTTCCCCTTTCGGGTGCTCAAAATTAATTTGAGTAAGCTGAGGGTTAAGATTTTCTGGTTTTAGTCTTTTTGGCGTATAAGCATCTAGAGATGAGAAAGTGGCTGACAGATAGCTAATTAGGAATTGCAAATTATTTTGTTTATCTACGCTGTGTATTAAGTTAGATATGACTATATTACTTTGATAAACCATGGGGGCATCATCATGTGTCGCTCTTGGTGTGTAATTATTATAATTAATCTTCACTTGGGAAATGATTATGGGATTATGTAATTTGGATATGAATTTGTTTTGAAATGTAATCGGTAAAATAATGTTTTTTGGAAATTTGTGATGTTGTTCATATTCAAGTGCATCTGATATTATAGCCATTAGCATTACCGTATTTTGTCACCAAAAGTTACTGCAATGGATGACTGTTGCATATATTTTGTTTAGCTTTTGGCCTCTAGATACGACTTGTTATAGCTTCGTATCAGAGCATGGTTTATGAAAAACTTTAAAACTAAAATGGTTTTTAAAACATAATTCTAAGGAATTAGAGTAAGATTAGGGTATGAGATAATGCTATAGTAACGTACATGTATTTGCTATATATAAGTATACGCTTTATCTCTAGTACCCTATCCTTGTTAGGTTATTTTTTTGTATCTCACGAGGTTTAAATACAAATATGGAAGGTTGAAGAGGAAGAGTTAACTTAGGAGGGGTGGGCACCGATGGGAATTCTAGACCTAGTACAAGGAGGACCCATGGTCAGGCACAAGCATATAATGTAGGTGATGAAGTCCCACAATTTGGAATGGAAGCTATTTATCAGTTTTTCATGAATATGATGCAAGCGGGAGTTGCAGTTGGAGTATTAGAATGAGGTGTTGCAGGGGCAGGAGTTGCGAAAGTTCCAGTAATTAATTATTATGTTAAGATCAGCGAAGATTACGCTAAGCTTGGAGGGAAGCCTTTTCTGGGGATAGAGGATGCTATAGAAGTGGAAAATTGGTTGCTGCACTATGAGAGAATCTTTGCAGACTTAGGGCTCAATGATGAGTACAAGAGGTGGTTGGCATCCAAACAGCTTTAGGGAGCCACTTTGTTTTGGTGGAACACTGTGACAGCTCGTGTAGATGAGGAAACCTTAACATAGGAAGATTCCAAGAGGAGGTTCTATAAGAGGTTTATGTCTATGGTGGTACAGTCTTCTCTCATTGAAAAATTTTCTAAACAAGAGCGGGGAGAGATTGCTTCAAGTGCAACAAGAAGGGCCACTTTTCTAATGGGTGTTGTGCTGAAAAGCAAAGGAGATAGCCGGAAAGAAGAATTTCAGGTGTTTCAATTGTCACCAGATTGGCCATTATAGGAACTAGAGTAAGGAGCCCACAAAGGATGGAAAGGGGAAGGTGTATGCATTGGAGCCTGCTGCTTCGTAGCCAATAGCTCAGGAGAAAGGAAATGTAGTTTTAGGAGGTACATTTTCAGATTCATGATATGTCTATTAGCATTCTATTTGATACTAGTGCATTGTAACATCTCGCCTTTTTGTATGCTTTAAATCGATGATAAACTACACACGTCAGACTCAAACCATACAGAAAGGTGGATTGTTATTGGGGTGAATAAGAAAAAGCAGAGAAATAAAAAAACAAAACAGAATCTTGTAGAGGAACGACAAAATATAATAATCAAATAATAGTTCGTGAAGTTGTTTACAAAACTTTGATCATACTAATACAATATACAATCAGAGTTACACATACCAGAGTATAATAAATAAAAATGCAGCAGAACAGTATAAATGTAGTGGAATGATATAATGAATAATAGTAATACATTCTTTGTCTTCGTCCTCCAGAAATAAAGTCTTCAAAGCCTGAAGTGCTTAAACTGACCCAAGCAAAATGAAAAGACAAAACACTCGAGTCAGAACTAAAAGATCTTATGTTAATTAAATCAACGGTAAACAATATGAGTGGAATGGCATCCGAGATGTTTATGGGATTTGACATCTCCTATCCAGTGTCTAACGTGAGTGCAGTAATTAAGAGATGCTCGAGATTCACATTGTCTAACGTGAGTGCAGTAATTAATAAACTTACTTTTAAATAGCATTAAGGCTTAACATTTTCCATCTTAACACGTAATAGTCCCAGTAGTCCATCCATTATCATGGTTCCTCCTTCTCGGGAAGCCACCAGAGGATACTCCACGGGCTACGGGAGAAATCCAAACTCGTACAAGGCTCGCTAGGGTAGGTGACACGGCACACACGGCAATGCCAGGGTAGATAAACCAATTACTATCCGTACTGGTAGTGACGCATAGCGCACAGCTACCGCCCACCTTGAGCAACGCCTTAAAATCAAAAATCAAAAGTGGCCACCAAATAAATCTCAAAGTCAGAATATAATATCGAAGTAGTGTGTCCGATAAGAGGAGCTACCTCACTGGCCCGGAATCGCTCCTTTTTTATCCACCTTATGCCAACTCATGGGAGTCGGATGCACGTATAGACCTCTAAGGAAACGCCGCCACCATCCTACTTCATTCCGAAATTTCCACCGCATACACAGTCGTTAAAGTGGTTTTCGGAGTTGGCAAAGAGTATGGCAACTTCCGATCCCGGTCTCTTTAACAACCAAACGTTATTATTACACCGCGGTCATTTCAAAATAGTTTATACTATAAACTGAAATATCATTTCCATTTCAAACCATATAAATATGACATCATTTCCATTTCAAAACTAAATCAATATGCTATCATTTTTATTTCAAATATATCCTTTTCCAAAAATCATAGCACTTTCAAAATTATACACTTCGAACCCAAAACACATGAAGTTATAACACTTTCAAATCATAATACTTTGAACTCGTAACTTTGAAACATAACTTCCACCAAATGGTTTAAATAATAAAATAATTTATAAAATAAAATAGCCTTTTTCAATTTCACAAATAAATTCCAAAACAACTCGAATTTCTAAAATTTAGTTTAAACAAAATCCCAAATCATAAATTTCAATACAATTCAGCTTCCAAATAAACTACTCCAAATTATATTGATTCAAACAGATTTGATCCACAGAATAAACCATTTCAAATTTGATATATTTCAAACTTTAATTATTCAACAATTTCAAACTAAGTTTGGAAATTACAATTCAACAATTCAATTTTCTATTATTTATTTTTGAAATATCTTACTTAATAAATCCATTATCATTTAAATTAACTCAAATTACAAATAACTAAATTTTTCCTCCAACTCATTTATACTTGAAATATTCATTTAATTCACCTTAAACCAAAAATCAAGTTATAAAAATCATACCTTCTAAAATTTCAAATTTCATAAATTTCGCATCAAATTTATCTGTGTTTAATTTTTAAATAAATTCAATTTCAAATAAATCTCAAATTTAGCTTTCAACCTTAATTTATTTAAATCATTATAAGCTCTATATTAAAATATAATTGAAATACTTAACCATATTTTCATCAATATAATTTAAATACTTAACCATATTTTCTTCAATAAAAATCAAACTTATTATTAAGCTTATTCTATATTAAAACGAATTATACATAGCTTAAAATCAAGTATAAAATAAAATTTATATAATATCAAAAATCAATATTTATCTAAAACCATATATTACTTTTCAAAACCATAGAAATCATTTCAAAATATTTTTATATATAGACCATAGTCTCTGTATATAATTTTCTATCCTATAGTCAAGTGATACAGATATTTATCATTTCAATCCGTAATTTAAAATATAAATACGGTTATATATCATTTCAAAACGTAATCCCGAATTAAATAAAAATCCATAACACTTGCAGTTTATAATATATAAAATACAACATCCATTCCTCCAACATCAATCATCAAACATTTATCACAATCATCGTCTAATTCAATCAATAACATCAATATAGAACAGATAATAAATAACATGTATTTGCTGGCAATTTATTCAATAATAAATTATACGACTATTTTATCCAAATAAATTCAAATAAACTGAGATGTTGATTTAGAATCTGCAAAACAGTCATAAATAAATTTCTAATCACATCATAAATCAATTTAACAAACATAAGAAACTTTAGAATTTGTGAGTGGGTTAAAACATTCACATTTGAATTTAAATTGAATTTAAATCCAATTTAAACCCAAAATTTGAATAGTCTCAGAATTTGTCCAAACTAGTGCTAAAATGTCTGGAATTTTATCACGATCCCAGTGGAGAAAACCATGCGTGAATTAGACCTCATATGCAAGAGTTATGTTAGTTAGAGCGACTTGAATTTAATTTATATAAAATAAAAGAAAACAAAGCTCACCACACGTTCAGACACATCAACAGCATCTCCCATGAAACCCAAGGTTAAAGTAATCTCGATTGTTTGTGCGTCGCCATCTCCATCGTCGTCGTTCGACGCCTGAAGCCCACCGCAACCTAGACCACAACCCCCACGCCTTTGCCGACACCTCCTCCCTCGGCCTACGCCACCGCGGTCAACCACCCTCGACCAGACAACGCATCCGCTGCCGGCATTATATAACCCTAATCCAAATTTAGCCGCCGATCTAACCGTCGATTTGTCGAACAACCACCAATGATGAACTCCGAAAAGCCCTCTCCATGCCACGGTACCATTTATTTGATGATCCGACAAAGTCAATCAAGAAGAAACGAACGGCCGTGACTTATTTCTCGAATTCTAGCCTCGTAGAAAACCAAATTGAAAAATGAGTCATATATTTGACTTGCGCTCGTCGAGAGCTTCAACTCCACATATAATTCGATATAGTTCATGGAGTTTGAATTCTGAAGTTGTATTTCGAATTGAAATTGGATTGAGAAGATTAGGGTTTTCAGCCATTGAGGAAGAGAAGCTACAGAATTTTCTATATGTACAGAAATGAGAAATAGAAAGGCTGCTAGGATTTATAACCGGATATATATAGGCAAAGCTGAAAATAGAACAGGTCGACACGATTGATTTACACGTTGAACGATAAAATGGCCCGAAAACCCCTTTCGACTTCGGAACGAAAATGGGTCAACCCATATACCAAAATATATGTTTTAAATATTTTAAACGCAATGGAACATGTTTCAAGTCCAAATTCCATCGTATGAAGAAGTTATGATGAATTCAATTTATTTAAAATTGATTTCAATTGATTGATTTCTAGGATTTTCAAGCTCGTACGATCAAACGACAAGCCTAATCGCTATGAAATTTGAAATCCTACAATAATTCACTGTTACGGATTCGATGAAACTAGTTTCGTCGAAATCTGTGTCAGTGGCTAAAATGGCTATATTCCAATTAATTAATTAAATTAATATTAAATTAAATTAAATCACTTTTCTATCCAGTTATCGTTATTTCCAATTTCTATCACTTTGGATTATTTAGTAATTTAAAATTCTTTAAGACAAATTCTCTTATTAACTTACTATTGAACATTTCACAATTATCTTATTAACTTATTATTGAACATTTCATAATTTACCACGTTTAATTTCAATTTCAATTAATTCAGAAATTATAAATTTAAATTACCAATTAATCCATATATTTGGTCTCTAAATCTTGTTATTGAATCAATTATCCTTTCATGGGTAAAATTATCATTGGTTTGTTTTTATTACATTAATAATTCTCATTTCATTCTAGTTTTCAATTATTATAGCAATTAATTTCATTTACTTATCATTAAATTCATTTATTATAGATTACATTCCAATTAATTAAAATTGATTCCCATAATTTGATTTGATTTAATTTCCATCTTTATACTATGCCTACTATTTCTTTATAAACCTGGTTACATTATTTTTATATTCCATCACATTAATATACCCCTATTTACATCTTAAATTTGTATAAATGCTACTTTTTTAAATGTGTGCTTTTATCAATTCTACACATTGATTAAGGTTTGAAACCAATTAAATAAATTTACCTTAGGTCTATTCTTTTTATTAATTTATTACTTTATAAATAAATTTGCGTTTCTATTTAATTTATACATTCACACCTTTGATTTTATCGTTCACAACAAATGTTACCATTTGTATATACCCAACCTTTATTCACTAGTCATTTATTTCATATTATCCCATTTATACATTTTAATGTTTGCATTTTTCCTTACATTAATTTATAGCCAATTATAACAATTTTCATTACTTCACTAAATTGAAATTTCATTTCAATTGTTACAAATTAGTTTTAAATTTCATTTTTATATACCAAGCTTATTAAATTAACAAATTAAATTATTGAAAATTTTCCGGTCGTTACACTTTTTCCCACTCAAAACTTTTCATTCCCGAAAAGGAAAAGAAGGGGAAAAGAAAGAATTGAGTAAACAATACATATTATTCAAAAACATTAACTTTATAAACAAATAAATTTACAAAGTTAATTAATTTAAATAAAATATACCAATTTACAACCATTTAATCTTTTTATACTCGAATTAATAAAGTTTGGAAAATATTTTCAAAATTTTTCTATGTCCAAAATTTACGAAAAATTTCGGCAGAGTCTCATTTTTACGGTGAGGCTCGGGAGCAAATATAATATCAAATATAACAATATATATATCATAATATCTCTAAATAATATATTCCAACAATGGGAAAACAATATAATAACGCTATAAAACCGTAATCCAAGAACGTACCTATTTGTCGGGCAATTAACGCTTATTTTATAAAATCAAAAGCAGTAGCAATTGCTTCCATAACCTGTATTTCACTTTTATAATCCAAAAAGAGTTAATAATTATATAAAATGAAATATTTAAAGCTGTTTCAACCACTAACAAACAAATCCATAATGATCACTTGCAATCCCAACATACAACCATCATATGAAGCTAATAAAATCAACCACCCATATATCCATAGCAAATAAACAAATAGATGTTCGGGTTTAAAACTTTAAATTGTACAGAATCGAAAATAAACCACTAAGTGCATCATTTACTCAACAGTCTTAGATGAAACTAAATAGATTGTTCATACATCCAAACAATTTTAAAGTATCCTTGCCCAAACAGCCATAAACCAAACGAACAACAATTTCAAACAATAGATCAAGTTCATTCTTTATAATTTCATTTCATACATTTGTTGTTTAATTTCCTTTTTTATTGCATTACATTCATTCATTTCTCAATTTCGTTTATTTTCATTCATTTATTAACAGTGTTCATGTTCAATTCAATTACTTAGCGTTTCAGTTCATTAACATAAGATTATAGTCCTTTACTTGCAATATTTAATTTCTATCACATTTTATTATAGTAATATTTCAATTATAACTTAAGCTTATAACCACTATAACATCAAATTCTTATTTATAAAAGTAATCCATTGAGTCTTCTATTACATTAGTTTTACTTGTAAATTTTTCCATTACATTTTCTTATTAGACATTTCAACCTTTAAATCTTTTGGTAAGTTATATATATGCTTTTTAAGAATGCAATTGAAATTTATACAAGTTTATCTCATTTCTTTTAAATTAATTTAATGTTCAAAAATCATATCTTTTGTTTTTATAGGTTATAAATTTTAACTTTCTTATTGTTTCGTTTATAACCTAGCATTTAAATTCTTATGTTAACTAAAGGTTCCAATGATTAATTAGTTACATTCCATTTCACTATAATAGTTGAAAATATTAATTAACGGAAACTTAAGAACTAAATACCGGGTTAAATTTCAAATCATTTTATAATAATAGATAGATGTATACACTTACAACTTCTACATTCGATTATATTTAAAACAATTTGAAATTTATATTTGTTTATCAAAATAAATCTGTAGTAAAACTACTACATTGGCCTTCCTACTTAGAAACTCGAAAATGAATGTCAATGATGCGTGCGGTCATCATCGGAATTATTTTCCAACGACAGAGAGGGGAGTACAGAACTTATTTCTTTCTAAATCTCTTTAAAACAATTCTTTCAAATTACAATGAAATATTTGTATCATAAAGTACTTCTAAATAATATTATTATTATATTCCAAAATCATTCGAAAGAAATTTTCAAAACCTCAGAACTTAAGTTCTAAATTTCCAGTTTATTCTCATTTATTTTACTTTTCAAATCTTATTTCCAACCTATATTCATAAATTTCACTACCTAACAACCATTATATTACAACCAAATATATATCATTTATAAAAAAATTATTTTATGTATAGAAAATATAATAGGCAAAATTATTTAATTCACCTATATTCAAAACTAATATTGTGTCGGTCTATCCTACTAAGTGTTTAGAAATCCCTATTGATGTCATAGCGTCCTATGCACCCATCAAAATTTATAAATAAAAAACGGAACAAATTAACACAATATTAAAAACCATTTATAACACTAACAAATACGCTCTCTCATATATATACACTCAACGACTCATCACAGGGTATTACTACCCTATTAGTAAAGAATCAGACATCCACAAAGCTAAGGTTTATCGCTAAACCAAAGCTCTGATACCAAATGTAACATCCCGCCTTTTTGTATGCTTTAAATCGACGATAAACCACACATGTCAAACTCAAATCACACAGAAGGGCGGACTGTTATTGGGGTGAATAAGAAAAAGCAGAGAAAAGAAAAAACAAAACAGAATCTTGTAGAGGAACGAAAAAATATAATAATCATATAATAGTTCATGAAGTTGTTTACAAAACTTTGATCATACTAATACAATATACAATCAGAGTTACACATACCAGAGAATAATAAATAAAATGCAGTGGAACAGTATAAATGTAGTGGAATGATATAATAAATAATAGTAATACATTCTTCGTCTTCGTCTTTCAGAAATAAAGTCTTCAAAACCTGAAATGCTCAGACTGACCCGAGCAAATTGAAAAGACAAAACACTCGAGTCAGAACTAAAAGATCTTATTAAAGTTAAATCAACGGTAAACAATATGAGTGGAATGGCATCAGAGATATTTACGGGATTTGACATCTCCTATCCAGTGTCTAACATGAGTGCAGTAACTTGAGAGATGCTCGGGATTCACATCTCCTAAGGATCCGTTAAACTATTTGCTATGTATTAATATTTCGCTATTATAATAATGTCTATAGTAAAATAAACTTACTTTTAAATAGCGTTAAGGCTTTACATTTTCCACCTTAACACGTAATAGTCCCAGTAGTCCATCTAGTATCATGGTTCCTCCTGCTCGGGAATCCACCAGAGGATACTCCACGGGCTATGGGAGAAATCCAAACTCGTACAAGGCTCGCTAGGGTAGGTGACACGGCACACACGGCAATGCCAGGGTAGATAAACCAATTACTATCCGGACTGGTAGTGATGCATAGCGCACAGCTACCGCCCACCTCGAGCCACACTTCCAAAATCAAAAAACAAAAGTGGCCACCAAATCAATCTCAAAGTCAGAATATAATATCGAAGGAGTGTGCTCGATAAGAGGAGCAACCTCACTGGCCCGGAATCGCTCCTGTTTTAGGCATCATATGCCAACTTTCGGGAGTCGGGTCCGTGTATATACCTCAAAGGAAATGCCGCCACCATCCTACTTTATTCAGGAATCTCCACCACGTACACAGTCGTTAAAGTGGTTTTCGGATTTGGTAGAGAGTATGACAACTTCCGATCCCGATATCTTTAACAACCAAATGTTATTATTACAACGCAGTCATTTCAAAATAATTTATACATTAAACCAAAATATCATTGCCATTTCAAAACCATATAAACATGATATCATTTCCATTTCAAAATTAAATCAATACGATATCATTTTTATTTCAAATATATCTTTTTCCAAAAATCATAGCACTTTCAAAGTTATGCACTTCGAACCCAAACATTTGAAGTTATAACAATTTCAAATCATAATACTTTGAACTCATAACTTTGAAACATAACTTCCACCACTAGTGGTTTAAATATTAAAATACTCTATAAAATAAAATAGCCTTTTCAGTTCCACAAATCAATTCGAAAACGACTTGAATTTCTAAAATTTAAATTTAAACCAAATCCCAAATCATAAATTTCAATACAATTCAGTTTCCAAATAAACTATTCCAAATTATGTTGATACAAATAGATTTGATCCACGGAATAAACCATTTCAAATTCAATATATTTCAAACTTTAAGTATTCAACTATTTCAAACTAAATTTGAAAATTACAATTCAGCAATTCAATTTTCTATTGTTTAGTTTTGAAATATTTTACTTAATAAATCCATTATCATTTAAATAAACTCAATTACAAATAACTAAATATTTCCTTCGGTTTATTTATACTTGAAATATTCATTTAATTCACCTTAAACCAAAAATCAAGTTATAAAAATCATACCCTCTAAAATTTCAAATTTAATAAATTTCACATCAAACGTATCTGAGTTTAATTTTTAAATAAATTCAATTTCAAATAAATCTCAAATTTATCTTCCAACAATAATTTATTTAAATCATTATAAACTCTTTATTAAAATATAATTTAAATACTTAACCATATTTTCTTCAATAAAAATCAAACTTATTATTAAGCTTATTCTATATTACAACAAATTATACATAACTTAAAATCAAGGATAAAATAACATTTATATAATATCAAAAATTAATATCTATCTAAAACCATATATTTCTTGACAAAAACATTGAAATCATTTCAAAATATTTTTATATATAGACTACGGTGTCTGTATATAATTTTCCATCCCATGGTCAAGTGATACGGATATTTATCATTTCAATCCTTAATTTAAAATATAAATATGGTTATATATCATTTGAAACCGCAATACCGAATGAAATAAAAATCCATAGGACTTGTAGTTTATAATATATAAAATACAACATCTATTCATCCAACATCAATCATCAAACATTTATCACAATCATTATCCAATTCAATCAATAACATCAATATAGAACAGATAATATATAACAGGTATTTACTAGCAGTTTATATTCAATAATAAATTAAACAACTATTTTATCCAAATAAATTCAAATAAACTGAGATGATGATTTAAAATTTGCCAAACAGTCATAAATAAATTTCTATTCACATCATAATTCAATTTAACAAACATAAGAAATTTTAGAAGTTGTGAGTGGGTTAAAACACTCACTTTTAATTTAAATCCAATTTAATCCCAAAATTTGAACAGTCTTAGAATTTGTCCAAACCAATGCCAAAATGTCCGGAATTTTATTACGATCCTAGCAGAGAAAACCGCACGTGAATTAGACCTCATATGCAAGAGTTACGCTAGCTAGAGCGACTTGAAATTTAATTTATATAAAATAAAACAAAACAAAGCTCACCACACCATCAGACACGTCAGTAGCATCTACCCCAAAACCCTAGGTTAACGTAATCTCGATCGTTCATTCGCCGCCATCTCCATCATCATCGTTCGACGCCTGAAGCCCGCACAACCTAGATCACAACCCCCACGCCTTCGCCGACACCTCCCCCTTCGGCCTCCGCCACCACGATCAACCACCCTCGGCCAGACAACGCAGGCGCCACCAGCATTATATAACCCTAATCCCAAATTAACCATTGATCTAGCCGTCAATTTGTCGAACAACCACCATCGATGAACTCCGAAAGCCCCCTCCATGCCACGGTACCATTTATTTGATGATCCGACAAAGTCGATCAAGAAGAAACGAATGGCCACGACTTATTCCTCAAATTCTGGCCTCATAGAAAACCAAACTGAAAAACAAATCATATATATAACTTGTGTTCATCGAGAGCTTCAAATCCATATATAATTCGATATAATTTGTGGAGTTTGATTTCCGAAGTTGTATTTTGAATTAAAATTGGATGGAAAGATTAGGGTTTTCAGCAATTGAGGAAGTGGAGCAACAAAAGTTTCTATACGTACAAAAATGAGAAATAGAAAGGCTGCTAGGGTTTATAACCGGATATATATAGGCAAAGCTGAAAATAGAATAGATGGACACGATTGATTTACACGTTGAACGACAAAATGCCCGAAAAGCCCGTTTCGACTTCAGAACGAAAATAGTTCAACTCATATATCAAAATATATGTTTTTAAATATTTTAAATGTAACGGAATAGGTTTCATGTCCAAATTTAATGGTATGAAGAAGTTATGAAAAATTCAGTTGATTTCAAATTGATTTCAATTAATTGATTTCTAGGCTTTTCGAGCCTGTATGATCAAACGACAAGCCCAATCGCTCCGAAACTTGAAATCCTACAATAATTCACTGTACAGATCCGATGAAACTAGTTTTATTGAAATCCAAGTCAGTGGACAAAATGGCTATATTCCAGTTAATTAATTAAATTAATATTAAATTAAATTATATCACTTTTCTATTCCATTATCGTTATTTCCACTTTTTATCATTTTGGACTATTTAGCAATTTAAAATTCCTTAAAACAAATTCTCTTATTAACTTATTATTGAATATTTCACAATTTACCGCATTTAATTTCAATTTCAATTAATTCCGAAATAATAAATTTAAATTCCAATTAATCCATATATTTGGTTTATAAATTTTGTTATTGAATCAATTATCATTTTATGGGTAAAGTTATCATTGATTTGTTTTTGTTACATTAATAATTCTCATTTCATCCTAGTTTTCAATTAATATAGTAATTAATTTCATTTACTTATAATTAAATTCATTTATTATAGATTACATTCCAATTAATTAAAATTGATTCCCGTAATTTGATTTGATTTAATTTCCATCTTTATACTATGTCCACTATTTCTCTATAAACCTGGTTACCTTAGTTTTATATTCCATTACATTAATATACCCCTATTTACATCTTAAATTTGTATAAATGTTACTTTTTTAAATGTGTACTTTTTTCAATTATACACATTGATCAAGGTTTGAAACCAGTTAAATAAATTTACCTTAGTTCCATTATTTTTACCAATTTATTACTTTATACATAAATTTACGTTTCTATTTAATTTATACATTCACACCTTTGATTTTATCGTTCACAATAAATGTTTCCATTTTTATATACCTAGTCTTTATTCACTAGTCATTTATTTCATATTATCCCATTTATACATTTTAATGTTTGCATTTTTCCTTACATTAATTTATAGCCAAGTATAATAATTTTCATTACTTCACTAAATTGAAATTTCATTTCAATTGTTACAAAATAGTTTTAATTTTCGTTTTTATATACCAAATTTATTAAATTAACACATTAAATTATTGAAAATTTTTGGGTCGTTACATGCATAGCATGCTTTTATCTCTAGATTTTTGATAGATAAGCTTAACCTAGAACCCACATATTTAGTTACTTCCTTATGGATTACGAATCCAATAGGAGGGTATGCAACTCTAGGGTTGAGGTATTACCAGTTAGAGTTTGACCTATTAGGTCATACTTTTGTTTGCAGTTTGTATGTGTTTGATTTTGTAGGGTTCGAGATTATTCTTAGGATGGATTGGTTAAGTGAGTACAATGTTAAAATATTTTCCTAGGATAGGAAAATATCACTTAGACATCCTGATTTTAACGATCGGATAGTTTATGCCGTAGAAGGTTCTAATGGTGAATGCTTTGTTGGGTCTTATGGAATTGGATGATGAGTTGAGTCGTGTTTTTGTGGTTTGAGAACTCATGGATGTTTTTGAGCCTGTAGTTGGATTTCCACTGAAATCAGCCATTGGGTTTCGGATAGATTTGGTTCTAGAAGCAGAACCAGTGAGTAGACCGCCAAGTAGGATGACTCCTGTAGAGATGAGGGAGCTAAAGGTGCAGTTGGTAGATTTGGAAGGCAAGAGTTTTATTAGGCCGAGTAGTTCGCCTTAGGGAGTAGCCGTAATGTTTATTAAGAAGACGGATGGATCATTAAGGCTATGTATCGATTATCGTAAGTTGAATGAGAGGACGATAAAGAATCGATATCCATTGCAGTGGATCGATGATTTGTTTTCCCAGTTGAGTGGAGCCAAGGTATTCTCGCAGTTGGATTTGGCAATAGGTTTTCATCAGCTCAAATTAGCGGAAGATAGTATACCTTTTACGGCTTTGACGACCAGATATGGATCATGCGAATGGTTAGTTATCCCGTTCGGACAAACTAATGCGCCATCTTTCTTTGTGGATTTCACGAACCGAGTTTTTCGAGAGCACTTGGATAAGTACGTACTAGTTTTTATTGATGATATTTTGGTATAGTCTAAGGATGAAAGAGGGCATGAAGTTCATCTTAGAGTAGTACTAGAAATGCGGAGACAACATCAACAGAAGGTGAAGTTTTCAAAGTGTCATTTCTAGAAGAAAAAAGTGAAGTTTTTGGGCCATGTAGTCTCAGAGAAAGGGTTGTTAGTAGATCCGACCAAGATTGAAATAGTGAATAGTTTAAAGAGACTCAAGATAGTGATGGAGATAAAGATTTTCCTTAGGTTGGCTGGTTATTATTGAAGGTAGGTTCATTAAGGATTTTTCACAGATGGCAGCACCGATGACCAAGTTAGTGAGAAAGGATGTAAAGTTTGTGTGGACCGATAGGTTTGAGGAGGCATTCCAAAATTTGAAACACTTATCGACCCATGCACCAGCTTTAGTTGTTCTGGAAGGGAATCATAATTTGGTGGTTTATACTGATGCGTGGAACAGGATTAGGAGCGATGTTGATGCAGAGAGGTAAATTGATTGTCTATGCTTCTAGACAGCTTAAATCACATAAGTTCAGATATCCAAAGCATGATTTGAAGTTGGCTGCAGTATTTTTTGCTTTGAAGATGTAGAGACATTACCTTTTAGGGGAGAGGTTTGAGTTGTATACAGATCATAAGTCGCCGAAGTATTTGTTCTCTCAGAAGGAGCTGAACATAAGAAAGTAGAGGTGGTTAAAGTTTATTCTTACTTATGATTTTTGGATTGAATACACACCGAGGAAGGGCAACAAGGTTGCAGATGCATTTAGCAGGAAACATCAAAATGTGGCATTGGCAATGATCGCTAGGTGGAAAGATTTGGAAGCATTAGCAGATTGCAGAGTGTAGTGGAGATCCGAGGCTTGGTCTAGCGGACAAACCGTAGCGATACCTTGTTTGAAAGTTCGACCAATAATGATGGAAAGGATTTCTTCTAAAAAGAATAAGATTCGTTATAAGCTAAGCGGATCAGGAAGTTAAGAGATGAGCCAAGAGTGATGACTTGAAAGATTTCAGTCTTGACCAAAAGGGGAGATTGAGAAAGAAAGGAAGATTATGTGTTCTGAGTGTAGGAAACATAAGGAAAGAAGTCTTTGAGGAGTGCCATCATTTGAAGATGATTATTCATCTGGAAGGTACTAAGATATTAGGATATGAAGAGGAGTTTCTTCTAGAAAGGTATGAAGCGGGATATTGGTTTGTGTGTAAATCAATGCTTGATTTGCCAACAGGCAAAGGCAAAATACCAGAAGCCAAATGGCTTGCTTCAACCATTACATATTCCGGCATGGAAATGGGATTTTATTTCTATGGATTTTATTGACAAGGTGCCAAGGTCGAATAGAGGAAGTGATAGTATATGGGTTATATTGTACAGACTGACTAAGAGTGCCCATTTCATTCCAGTAAAGTCAACTAGAACGGCACCTGTATTAGCGAAGTTTTTTTTGAAAAATGTGGTTAGACTACATAGAATTCCTAGTAGCATAGTTAATGGTAGAGATTCCTTATTCACTGGCCTATTCTAGAAGGGTCTACATGAATTTTTGGAAACCAAGCTCAAGATGAGCACCGCTTAACATCCATAGACATATGGGAAAATGGAGAGAGTTAACAAAATATTAGAGGATTTTTAAGAGCTTGTGTTCCAGATTTCAGGGAACCATGGGAAGCCCGTCTGCATTTAGTCAAGTTTTTGTATAATAACAGTTATCAGACTAGGATGGTACCATTTGAAGCTTTGTATGGAAGGCCATGCACATCTCTCGTATGTTGGTTAGAGACCAGGGGTAGGTTGGTTCTTGGTCCATATTTGTTCAAAGAAGCTACAGAAAAGATTGAGGTCATTGGGGCTAGAATGAAGAAGGCGTGGTCTAGGCAGAAACTTTATGCAGATAAGAGACAGAGAGATTCAGAACTCTCAGTTGGAGATCAAGTTTTCGTCAAAGTATCATCGATGAAGGGTGTGATCAGATTTGGGAAATCATGAAAGTTAGCACCGAGATTCGTTGGACCTTTTCCTATTGTTGAGAGGATCGGGAAGCTCGCATATAGAATCGAGATACGAAGAAGCTTGGCAGGAGTCCACGATTTTTCCATGTTTCACATCTTAGAAAGTGTGTAAGAGACGCGAAGACAAATTGCACCGACCGTGCAAGATGATTTAGTGCTAGAACCGGATTTGACTATAGTGAGGTAGACTATTCGTATTGTTGCGAGAAATGAGAAAAGGCTTCGAACTAAGACGGTCAGATTAGTCAAAGTCCACTAGAGCGACGATGATAAGGACTATACTTAAGAGATTGAGAGCAGGATTAGAGATACTTATCCTGACTTATTTGATGGTGTTTTACCTTCTTGTTTGATTTGTTGTGTACCTTATCGTAATTTCGAAGACGAAATTCGTTAAGAATGGGAGTCTATAGCACTACAGATTTTTTGTAACATTATTTAGTATATCTAATTAGCTAATTAAATTAAATAATGTGTTGATTAGGGGATCATGATTTGATTTAATTAAGTGGTAGCCGTGCAATTTAAACAATGAATTAAAGGAAGAGTTTAAACTGCAATAAAGGAGATGTAAAATAGAAAAGAGGTCAATCTTACACCCTAAACCCTTGGTCGTGTAACCCTTACACATCTATTTCATTTTATCAAAAAAATTTAAACCAAGGCCGACCGCCATTAATAAGAGAAAGATGAAGAAGATTAAGAAAGCTAAGGAAGAAGCTAATTCAAATCAAATACATTCACATCTCAATCTCTTTAATCTCTAAAGCTAAGGTGAATAATGCTTACATCCCAAATTTTTATTATTTTAAGTTTTAAGATGTATTCCGAATATTTTGCATTGATTTTCCATGTTTTTTAATGATGGAATGATTATATATACGTGTTGATGAATTATGGTTGTTCATATAGAATTTATGATATGTTTTAAGGTAAAAACTCTATTAAGTGACATCCGAATGCCTTGTGAATTTTTATGAAGATCCTAAATGATATTTTTAAGATGGGTTTTAATTCTTAGAATTTTCTAAATAATTGTGGAATTTATATGAATTTTCTAGTAAAGAAAATGTTAATTTAGGTTAATAATTAATTACGGTTAAATAATAAAAGATTTGGGTCTGAAATTTTTTTATGTTGGAAAGCGTATTAAAAGAGATTTTTTGGAATTTTTGTAGATTTTTCGTAAGTGTTTTAATGGATGTGTAAAATTATTTAATATATGGGACTCAAATGTTTTATATATTTATAAAAGGAGAAGAGGCTTTTTGTAAATAATTCAAAAAGATTAGTTCTAAAATTGAAATACCTTTTATTGGTAAAGAAAGAGACAACCAATCAAAATTGAACATGTAAAGCAGGTTAGGTGAAAAGAACTATTTGCTACATGTTTTCACTTTTTTGATGCTTTCGGCACCAAGTTCCGCCTCCTTAGCTTCGCCTCCGATATAGTCAAAACCAATGCATATGGTATCAGGGAATTGGTACGTAATGAATTGGATGTAGGCAAAAGGTATGGAGTCGAAACCAAAGGTTCCGAAGGGGTAGAGGCAATACTTTGATTTTAAATTAAAACGGTATTTTCTTGCTTTCGACTAAATAGCTTTCGACTTAGTTAGCTTTCGACTAGGTCAAACGGATTTAAAGGAAATGGTTTCGATTGAGTTGCGCCTTTGTTTTTTTTTAAAAAAAATTCAATTGAGTCAAAACCTTTTTCTGCCACCCTTTTATCTTTCGACTCGAAGAGGTATTGTGTTTTCAAAAATTGGCCACTTCTCCATTGCTTTCAAAGGGATGGCTGCGACATTGTCATTTCTATACTTAGGAAATGGTTTCGAAACAGTTTCTTTCAACTTTAATGTTTTAAATACCTTTTTCTTTGATTGAAGTAAAACTCAAATGGTTTTGAAATAGATAGTTTTAAATGGTTTCGAAACGGATGCTTTCGACTTTAATGGGTTTCTGATACATTTGCTTTACTTGAAGTCATAATCCAAATGGTTTTGACCGGACGTTTTCAAAGGTTTCAAAGGAGTAAATTTTCAAATGGTTTCGAAAGGTTACCACATATTTTTAGTTCAACCCAAAGTGCTTTTAAAAGGATTAAGTTTTGACTGTTTCAGATGGTTTTAATGAACGGTTTCGAAAGGGGTGGTTCCATAGGGTTCCAAAAGGGTTGAAAGGAAGGGTTTTTCCTATGTTTTTAAAAGGCAATATTTAAAGGTTTTAAAGGAGGATGTCTAATGTTTAGATGCTTTTGGAGGAAATATAGAAAAGGTTTTTCCAATGTTTTCAAAAGACTGTTAATGGTTTCGAAGGGTTACCTTCAATGATTTCAGAAGGGTTGTTTAAAGGTTTTGAAAAGAGGTTTCGTACATATTAAATAGGCAGTATAACCTAAGTATTTTCAACTTAAAAAGGGTTATAACTTGTTTTGGAAGATAGCTAATCCGTATTAAAATTCATCAAAATTATTTGGAGTAAAGTATATGTATCATGACAAAAATAGCTTAGATTAAAGCTAAGATTATATCATCCTTGTATAAGTATGATTTAAAAGGTTAAATCATTTTGAAAAGGTTTTCAAGGAAAAATATGTAGGGTAGTTAACCTAAGAAAATGATTCGGATATATAGTCCATTTTGATTCGAACAGTTAGTCCAGTTTGCGGAAAGTTAGTCAAATTGTAAGAAATCAGCCTGGTTTTCCGACGGATAGTCCGTTATAACTTGTGGATAGATAGTTCATTAGTTACCTGATTATAGCTTAACAGACTCAGCTATTACTATCATTATTATATCAATTTGATTAAACATTTTGGTTGCAGGAAAGGATTTGCAATCCGAGACGTGCAAAAGTGAGGGGAAACCTATTCCGCTAAGCGGCACGGTCTCACTTAATATTAGTAATCCGAGATGTAACAGAATTATTCCTACCATGCTTTATGTCGGACTTGAATTTTTTCCCCTTAGACTCTCGGGTGCTCAAAACTAATTTGAGTAGGCTGAGGGTTACGGTTTTCGAGTTTTAGTCTTTTTGGCGAATAAAGCTTCCAGAGACGAGTAGGTGACTGGCGGGTAGGTAATAGGAATTGTAGATTATTTTGTTTATTTCCACCGTGTATTAAGTCAAATATGACTGTATTACTTTGATCAACCAAGGGGGCATCGTAATATCAGTAACCAACGAGTCATTTTACAATAAAATATTACACCTAGGACAGAATTAGAACAACCCCACTCACAAAGTTTTCAACGCTCTTTTAGATATTTTCAAAAAATATGACATAAATTGGGCTCAAGTGATTTATAATGACTTTGTTCAAAATAAAATTTCTAGACATGTAAACATACGTTACCGTGGTGTATATTTTACTATAATTTTCAACTACTTTGGTATTGACATAAAAGGTGAAAACATTTTGCCTCATAAAGTTTTTGACAAAATATCTCATCTCCACATTCATTTTGAATTTGAACCCAATGAGTCTCTTACCGAAAAATAAGAAATATTTGCAAGAGAAGAAGAGCAACAGATTCTTCAAGAAGAAGAAAGTTATGTGATGGAATAAAAAGAATGTAAGAATGAGGAAATGGATATATCTATTGAAAGTTATAAACCATCACCCTATGCAAACTTAGAGATTCTTAGGAATTAAGAGATCCTTAATAATCAAAAGGAGCTTAAGCATTCTTTTATTAAGAAATTCACCAGCCTCTCAAGTAAAATTAACAACTACTTTAGGAAGATAATGAGAAAGATTGGTAGAAATTCTTCTTCTTCATCATCATTCTACGTCTACTTAACTATCTTTAGATGTTCTAGTTCTATTTGTTTCATTGTCATTTTTCATTATGTTTATATACCTTTCTATATTATTGATGAAATTATTCATTTTGATTGTCAATCTTGTTCTTTTATTCTCTAGAATCATAAACTAAAATAATATGAAATATAAACAAAAATTATGAAACAAAACAAAAATATGCAAACTACTGCATGTATGTCGACATAGCCTACCTATATAGTTAACATGCTCTAGTATTTCTAGAATTTGAATTTCAAAAAGATTAGTTTTTCTTTTGAGGGATTTGTTTATAATCTGACTCTTCAATTTCATAAAACCATATTTCTTCCATAAAAAATCAAAATCAATTCATCTCTTATTTTATTCTTCTCTACACTTCTCTTTTCAAAAAAAAAATGAATTGAAACATTAATTTTTCAGACCAAAATTGTAATGATCTGAAATTTTGAACACTTGGTGTTTAAATATCTAAATTATTCAAATACTTGAATCTTGGATTTAATGTGAATAAATGGATTTATAGCCTTATAAATCCCTTTTAGTAAATAACTAATGTTAAGAATGTGTTTCTAAATTTTTTTGTACATAAATAAATAGTTCGAAGAAATATCAATAATGCGACGAAAACTATTTTATCGATAAATGACTTTTTATTCAACAAAAATCATTCAAAATCTTTGGAACTTGTAAAACAACATATGAACACATTAATGAGTTTTTAAACACCTCTTTTTCTTAAAAAAAGATTAACTAAACATAATAATTAAAGGGACAAAGACCTTTGATTTAAGGAGGGAATCATGGAGTGGTTTAGGGAAGGCATGGTGTGCACGTTCTTGCATTTGGAAGGAGAGAGGGAGGGTGCTATGGCTACCCATAAAGGGCATTAGGGGTTATTTTTTCATTGCTAAATCATTTCTTCAACCCACTTGTTTTCATAGTTGCAATTGCTAAAGTTTTGCAAAAAAGAAATTTAATTCCAACTCTCTTATCACATCTTTAATTCTCCAAAACTTCTTCAAATCAACTCTTATCTCTTCCAAACTTTCACATGGGCCTTAAATCTTCATTAGAACATAGTTTAGAATCTAAAATTAAAGAAATTATGAAGCAAAAGGGGGAACCAACCCAGGTCATGTGCAATCTTGGAGTGCAGGAGGCATTGGCTTGTGTTTTCAGGATAAAAGTGGTAGCTTTGGCTTCGCGATTTTGTTAGGAAGTTATTCCTTGATTCTAATGGGTTTCTCTCTATTGTATTCTTCGTTTTAATGTGAGTTACCTCACCATTAAGTAAGTATATATGTTTTTGTATTGAAATGTAAAGTTGTATACGAAGAACCACGAAGGTTATCACTTTTGGACCCCTCCTTGCTTTGGAAATCAATTGACAATATTATATGACTATAATCTCTATTATAACCCACTAAAGCATGTAACATGGTGATGAATTGTTGTTAACAAGTTTGATAGTGTTGTATGTGAAGTTGAAGTGTGTTGTGAATGTTTGGAGCGAAATAGTTATTATAAATGCACCTTGAAATCCCTTGTATTTAACATATGTTAAATTGGTTAAAATTTGAGTATATTGAGAAAATATATATTTGATTGTTATCTACACATGTTTTGGTGTATTGACATAAAAAATTAGTTTGGAAAGTTGTGAAAATAATATAACAAAGTTGTGAAATTTAGAAGCGAAAAAGTCACCATGGAAGCACATTGAAATCATTTTGTGTTTGACGACTTTAGGTTAAAAATGATAGACATCCTAAGCCTTTCTTTGTGGTTTTTATAATTAGAATATAAATACTTACTAATTTAAAATTATCATGTTTTAAAATGGTTAAAAACTAGTCAAACGAAGTTGTAAATGTTAATAGTGAAATAGTCGTTATATCGGCACTTTTAGATACCTTATTTTCGAGAATTAATGTTTATTTTAGTAGATACATCCTTCAGGATTTTTTACCAATATGAAACGTAAATTATATTTTGTTCTTTCTGTAAAGAATTTGAAGTTTAAATCATTTACTAACTAGTTAAACAAAGTGGCGAATGTTATAGTAAAAAGGTCGCTATATCATTATTAGAACAAGTAAAGGGTATATTTACTTTATTTTGAAGTACTCTAAATATACTAACTACTATAAAAAAATCGAATGGAAAATAAATTGTTTAAGCATAGAAAATTAGACAAAATCTTGTCATAAAATCATATTTAAAACAATCCAAGAACTTTAGATAGCATTTGGAAAGTGCAGTCTTTGCTTCCTAAACGCATATTTCCTTTTGTGAATTATTTAGATAGCAATCCTGAATTGTTATCGTTTGTGTATGAACTTTAAATGGTTTTAAGTGTAACAACTTTGAACCCCAGTTCTGCAAATACAGTTGTTTATTGTTCGAAACATTAAATGGGTTTAAAGTATAACAGAACCTTAGACAACATCTTTGGAAATACTATAGTATGTTGTTGGGACTTTAAATTGAGTAAAAAGATATTTAAATTAAGAGTTTTTCCCAAATATATTTAGGGTTATTTTTTAACTTATATTAGAGTGTTTTAAAATTAGTTTCAAATCTAAATATGATTTTAGTAACTAATTATGAATTTTTAAATTAAGAGGCTTTTAAAATAAAACATTTCTATTTTTTCCGTTTATTTCGAAAAAATTATTTATACATAATATTTTATATAGATAATTATAATATATATTTTAAGTAGTTTAAAAGTGTTTTAACATAATTGTAAGTATTTTTAAAATATATGTATAAGTTTGAAAATGTAATTTAAGTATTTTATAAAAGTAGTAAAAGAAATTTTGGGTTTTTAACTCTTAGGTTAAAATAAAGGGTTTTGTGAGTTTAATTAAAAGTTTAATACCTTAATAAATTAAAATGAATGCCTTAAAGATAGTTGTAAGTATAAAAATGCTTTTGGGTTATAGTAAACAATGTTTTGTGACATTTGTTTTTTATCCCTTATTAATTATACTTAGGAATATAATTAGATATTTAATAGTGAATGTTTTAAAGATAATTGTAAATAAAATCATTTGGGTTTTTAGTGACAAATCGTTAGGTAACATTGGTCTTTTACCCTTAAGATTATACTTATATCATTAGTAATGGATATTTAAATTATAATAACTAGTATGGAATCTAAATAAAATGATAGAAATTGTCAAAATTTAATTCATAAAAGGGAAGGTGTTTGTAGAAAAAATATATAAATAATGTTTACCTTTACCCTCTTTGATTATATTTTAGAGTAAACAAATCCAAATGATTTGCAGATATACTTATACCATTTGAGATAGGTATATGAATATTTTTGAAGTATAGAAAAATGTAAAATTGAATAGCAAATACGTGAATAGTAAAGTACATTAATAGTATATATCTTTTTAAATGGGAAATTAAATCTATATACAAGTATCAGTAAGGAAGTTTAATAAATAAAGAGGTTTAATGAAATAAATGAAATATTAATTAACAAGAAGTTTAAATAAATAAATGAAGTTTTTTATTAATAAGGAGTTTAAATAAATAAGTGATATTTTAATTAAGTAAGAAGCTTAATTAATAAAGGTTAATAATGGAAGTTTAATTAACAAGGTTTTTAAATAACAGAAGTTTTAATTAAAGAAAGAAGTTTTAATTAAAGAATAGAGTTTCAATTAAATGAAGAAGTTTTATTAGATAAAAGGAGTTTACTAATAAAGAGGTTTTAATAAATGAAATATTAATTAACTAAAAAGGGGATTAAAACTCGTTTATGTGACTTAATCGTACCTTGTGTAAGTTGATCTTGTTTTGTGTGATTACTCATCTACGGAAAGTATTTAGTCTTGTGCTTAGCACTTAAAGCCATCGAAGTACACCTAATTCTATATGTGAGAGTTATGAATGATGATTCGAGTAGGGTACAGAAGCAATAGTACTCTAATCTACCGAGCTTCACTCTTAACTTAGGGGTAGTAGATGGTGAAAAGGTTGGAAATGCGATAAGTATACAAGACTAGATTTTCATATGAGTTCGTTTCATTTTTATTGAATTTGACTAAATTAGCTTAGGAATTTGGAAGAAATACGGGAATTATACGGTACGGTTATTCACTCGGCGATGATATAACCTATGTATAAAGTCAACTTTCTCTTTTGGGACAAGTGATATGGAAATCCGTCCAGATAGGAGATGATCTTCGTTGTTCTCATTGTTTGTTTTTTCTGAAATAGCTGGTGTTAAGCTAACCCGAAATTAATCGATCCAGTATTGAAGAGACTAGGATCGGCAAATGTTTCACATATCAAAAATCGCTTCAAGACTGAGATACATGTTCTCTTGAAATTAGACCTATTCGATTTTGGAATCTATCTAGAGATTTGACATATGTTCGAGATGCTTGAATCCATGTAGAGGTTCGTTATCTGTTCGAGTTATGGCTTATTTGTTAATATTTTGAATGTGACTTCACCATCGGTATGTGGCTAAAAACAGTGTAAGCTGAACAATCCAGGGGTTTACCTAACCAATGAGGGGTACATCAACTTCAAATCTATAGTTGTTTTCAACATGTTGGCGGTGGGAGTTGATGATACTTTGTTCACGTGTTCGGACGTGGTCACTTGTGTTTACCTTATGGTATGTTTTATCTAGAGATATACGATGCTTGGAAGGTAATTTTTGATCCTTCTGCATGAGTTCGTATCTGGCTTGATCTAGAGAGTTCTCAATGGAAAATCCTTATGTGTATGCACCTTAGCGGTTTTGGTTGTGCTTTAATATTGTAGTGTCATAAGATGCAATCAGCACAGCTATTTTCTAATATATATCCTTCGTTCTAGACATTATTTATTATATCATCTTATATACTTATTGGATGGTGATTCTTTTGAGGGGATAACTGTTGTTGCATTCCATGCATTCCCAAAAGTACTTTTATATGTTGGCCATATATGTTTTTAGTTTCTCATGCTGGATTTACGTCCGACTCATGCTTTTATATTTCCCTGATTTCCATGGGTGCTCTTTTAGGTAGTCTGGGAAAGGAAAATTTTTTTTGATGTTCTTTGTGCTCTTGGAGAGGAGCTAGATGTTTTACCTACTGTATATTTATTTCCGCTGCGTTACTTTATGTGTGTGTATATATACACACACATATCAGCAATTGTAACGATGAACTGTTATAACTGTCCAGGCGGATTATAATACTTCGGTTAGTAACCCCTGGAATGCAATTTGTATTAGAGCAAATCTATTTACTGCCTTTTGATATTATATGTTTCCAATCTGCAAGTGAGATTCTGATGTTTTTGTTCTCCTCTTTCTTGTTCCTTCTCTTTCCTTCATTTTCTTACCACAATGTTCTGTCTTCTCAAAACTTGGGTGTTCGACATTGAATACCATGGATATGTTAAGGTCGACATTCGGGGGTCAAAAGGTTGTGCATTACTAAAAATCTAAGCGACAATGTAGAAGACAGTCTTCAATCATTCAAGAGTTCTCTTTACTTCATCATTTACATTCGATGACACTTGTAGATTGTTGGATACAAATGATTAAAGAACGAAAAAATAATTCGACTCTCTTCGATATTTAATTTCTTGTTTCCCTAATGAAGTTCAAAGCAATGCCCCGGAATTCTCAAACTCTAAAGACAAAGTGGAATATGATGATTGGGAAGTTATCAACACCATTCCAATTTTTGGATCTCAAGGATGGATCGAAATTCCCAAGAAAATTTAGTTTAATCTATATTTAAAATATGTATTTATTATTTGTACATTTTAGTCAATGTAATCCGAGACTGCTTTTTATGTAATTAACTATTTATAACTGTATATAAATGTAATACTAGTGATGTACGATTTAAAATAGATGTAATTATATGTACACATATAAAGATTTCTCAAAATTACTGTTACGTAATTAGTATTGATTTTGATTCCATATACAACATTATCACATTTCATAGTATTTAATATGTCACATTTAGGGGGATTTTCTATTTCTTAGCGTATTTTTGTTGATGACAAAGGGGAAGAAAAATTATAAAATATATCGTATGCATATACTAAGAGGGAGTTATTTAAAATTGGGGGAATTACCCGATTTAGGGGGAGTTACATTATATTATATAATTAAGTATTTACATGGTTGTCATCATATGAATATGGAGATTGTTAATACCGTAGGTATTGATTTTGATGATAACAACGATATTTAGGAACTTATGTTTTTCCAAGTCATGTAAATATTTTGCAGGATATTACACATGTTTATATAATTACAGCATAATTGAGTTTAAGGACTGATTAGTAAAGCGACCAGAGATCAAGATTCGGAGATGATTAAGACAAATGAAGACTCATGAGTTTAAAGACAAGAAACGAAGAGTTATGGACTATAGATTATGGTTAATGGACAATATATGAATTTGTCAAAATCCTTGAATAGCAACTTCCTTTTCATTGACTACTCTCACACAAAAATATTTGTTTAATTTTAGAAATATATTTCTACAAATATTCTATAAACGTTTTATGTATTAAAAGTATTTAAAAACTATATTGAAATAATTTTACAAAATTCAGAATTTTGAAACACCTTATAAGTGTTTTTGTTTCCAAAACACACAAGGATATGTCGGCATACCCTTCCTATGTATGTCGATATATGTAACATTGAAGAGTGTTTTTAAATTCTGAATAGTTGTAGCTTTTAGCTCCATCTCTTTGTAAATAGACATGCCACTTCAAACACTATTTAAAAGGGACTCAAAAATGAAATTTAACAACTACTTTCTCTCTATTCTTCTTACTCTAAATTCTCATTATTTATTTAACAAAATCCACTTTCTATACTCATCAAATCCACTCAAATTCAATCTCTACTTTACCATATTCATTCTGTAAAATCTACTCACTGATCTGCAAGTATTCTCTCAAAGGGTATAGGATATTATGTATCCAATGTACAACTATTTGTATTTGGAATCAATAACACCTACTACTATTTGTGTGGGTGTGCTTGTTGCACATTCAAATCAAGTGGGTATGCTTACTGCCCTTGTGATGTACGATTTAAAATAGATGTAATTATATGTACGCATATAAAGATTTCTCAAAATTATTGTTAAGTAATTAGTATTGATTTTGATTCCATATACAACATTATCACATTTCATAGTATTTAATATGTCACATTTATGGGGAGTTTATATTCTTAGCGTATTTTTGTTGATGCCAAAGGAGGATAAAAATTATAAAATATATCGTATGCATATACTAAGAGGGAGTTATTTAAAATTGTGGGAACTACCCGATTTAGGGGGAGTTACATTATATTTTATAATTAAGTATTTACATGGTTGTCATCAAACGAATATAGAGATCGTTAATACCGCTGGTATTGATTTTGATGATAACAACGATATTTAGGAACTTATGTTTTTCCAAGTCGTGTAAATATTTTGCAGGATATTACACATGTTTATATAATTGCAACATAATTGAGTTTAAGGACTGATCAGTAAAGCGATCAGAGATCAAGATTCGGAGATGATTAAGACAATTGAAGACTCATGAGTTTAAAGACAAGAATGAAGAGTTTAAGACTATAGATTATGGTTAATGGACAATATATGAATTTGTCAAAATCCTTGAATAGCAACTTCCTTTTCATTGACTACTCTCTCACAAAAATATTTGTTTCATTTTAGAAATATATTTACAAATATTTTATAAACGTTTTATGCATTAAAAGTATTTAAAAACTCTATTGAAATAATTTTACAAAATTCAAAATTTTGAAACACCTTATAATTGTTTTTGTTTTCCAAAACACACAAGGTTATGTCGACATACTCTTCCTATGTATGTCGATATATGTAACATTGAAGAGTGTTTTTAAATTCTGAATAGTTGTAGCTTTTAGCTCCATCTCTTTGCAAATAGACATGCCACTTCAAACACTATTTAAAAGGGACTCAAAAATGAAATTTAACAAATACTTTCTCTCTATTCTTCTTACTTTAAATTCTCATTATATATTTAACAAAATCCACTTTATATACTCATCAAATCCACTCAAATTCAATCTCTACTTTACCATACTCATTCTATAAAATCTACTCACTGATTTGCAAGTATTCTCTCAAAGTGTATAGGATATTATGTATCCAATGTACAACTATTTGTATTTGGAATCAATAACTACCTACTACTATTTGTGTGGGTGTGCTTGTTGCACATTCAAATCAAGTGGGTATGCTTACTTCCCGTACAAATCAAGTCGGTGTGCTTATTGCCAGTTCCAATCAAATGGGTTATCTTATCGTCCGGTTAAATCAAAAGAGTCTACCTTGAGCATGGAAACTCAGAAGGGTGTATCTTATTACTTTGAATTCAGGCTTATATTATAATTTGCTTACAACCTAATTAAAGTAGGTATTTAAAAGGAAAATTTCCAGATGCTATGTTGGACTGAATGTATAATTGGTCAATCCGGACCAGTTGAAAACTCTTGGTGTTATCTCTCTTACTTTTACATTATTTCTATTACATTTATACATATATGTGATTGCTTGTAAATATATTTCTTTGTTGATTATCTTTATCTTAATTTAAATCATGAAACTATTTAGAAAAGTTATATATAAGTTATTAAAGCAATTCACCCCTTACTGTTAAAGTAGCCTTAAGACCCTTTCCCATAGGTATAATTTATACTAAATTGTTTACCAAACATCACAATTATGCATAAAAATGCTAACTGAGTTTATGCATCAAATAATAAACTCTGAATAACTATCTCAAATGTTAATAGGATAACAATAATAAAGTTCTACATTGCTACATAACGGAAATATAGCAGATATGCTCAAAAGGAAGATATATGAAAAGCATAGCTTCCTGCTCGTCCTCTGCACGGTTCAATACGCTATCTCATACCTACTATCTACTTTACTCATTTAAGAGTACTTGAGACAATAAGAAGTATAGGTTAAAACCTCAAGTCAGAAAATAGTATGGTATGAGCGATTTATAACTCCAAAATACTATAGAACTCGATATAAAAAACTAGGAAGACACAAAAGGAAGAACCATACCTTACCTATTCCTGCATCAAAATTATTAGCACATAACATAATATATGCTATACTATCATCATGTGAGTAAACTAGGCTGGTATAATATGGTGTGTCAGGTATATAACACGGTAATACCTACATCGCATGACGTCCATGTCAATAATCAAAGTAAACTCAACAACCATAGCACATATAGCAACCAAAGCTATCACCACAACTATCACTAAGGTCACACATCACAACTAAGATGCCTTCTGGTATATGATAACTCGTCCAACTATTAATAAAGTCGATGCTTGATCACCTATGAAACACCCACACACCACTTAGTATTCCTAAAAGGGCAAACTAAAGGATGTGGTGCGTTATAAGTATAGCTAAAGCATTATAGAGACTAAGATTCATAAGATAAATAAGTAAAAATAGTGGAAAACACATAACTTATCATCCATAATTAAACTTCATCTCGAAATGAGTCGTAAAAACATAACACGTCTCAAAAACTCAAAAAATTTCGTCTCATGAAAATACATGTCGGTCTTACATAATCAGAATATAAAAATAATACACATAATCCGTCCGACAAGTGCCAATCCATAATAAGCCAAATAAAAAAGATGAAAAGCAGAAGAATACATTTGAAATAAGAAAACTTCAGAAACAATCTCCAAGCACCCTGAATCAACTGTCCTCAACTCTGCTAGCCTATTGGGTTAAAGGAAAGATAGAGGAGTGGGTCAGAAAATAAGTCTTATGAGTGAAAGTTTACTAGAATTTCTAAGCTAGATAAAGATAATAGAGTAAGAAATAGTCCTAACTTGAAAAGAAAATAAAAAAGAGATAAAACTTGCATAAAATACTGTCTTCGATTTTATTTGATTGTTTACTTTGATTGTTTGTACTTGTCTTAAATTATTGTGATTAGGCTGAAACCCTAATCCTATCTCAACTGCTAACTTGATTAGGCTGAAATCCTCATCCTACCCCTTTGATCGGCCTTTCCTATCTCTGTTGTGCCCCTGTGGACAAATCTTGTTGTCTCATAGCAAAAGACACCTATTAGCGCTTAGGACGCAGTAGCGAATTATTTACCCTAATCGATGCTGCATGCTCGATCATCGTCGGTACACACTGACTATCGCCCCGTACTTAACCCTTTATTTACCTTAATCAGCACAAGCATGCCCGGCCTCACCCACTTGTGAGACCATCAGTCCTCGACCTGAAAGGGAATGCTGCTGGTACTTGCCTCGACAAACAAATCTTCTAACTTTTCACCCCTAGCCCAAATCCCCAAATTTGAGCCTCTATCTTTTTGCCACTTATTTACGCTAATCAGCATAAGCATGCCCAGCCTCACTCACGTGCGAGACCATCAGTCCTAGACATCAAAGAGAATGCTGTTGGTATGGGTCACTACTACTATATTTTCTTATTAACTTAATGCAAGATCTAAGTTTTAAAATAAGCCCCTTCTATATATTTCTTTCTTTCAAATTATAACTTATGTGTTATAATTGTTCTTGGAACTGTTACTCTTCTATTTTCTCTTTTTAGTCATAACCACTTGTCATAATCATGCTTGCAAATATCTCAAATTTGCCTATTTCGGTCCATCTCTGTTTTATTTCAGTTTTTCTCATTTTACATCTGATTTCTTTAAATTTAATGTTTTCTATTTTTATCCATACTTACGAATTCTTCTCTTTTTAATATTTTATTTGCGTCAAAAAGGATTAAATCTCTATAAAAAGAAACTAACATTTCTAGGCTAAATTCCAATTTAAAACAAATGTAAATAACTACAAATAACTGAATAAAATAGCCGAATAAAAATAGACTGAAAATAACTTCTGAAATTTACTTAAAAACCGACGGTAAATAAACTTACATAAAAACTGCCTCAAAATTATAGAAAAACTACAACTATTGAGAACCATATTATTTTAAATTGCTTACAAATCTAAAATAATTACAAAACACTCATCTGTGGTCCTTAGCTCCAATCCTAGGCCTTTCTAGATCCACTTCTAGGGTGTAAATATTTTTGTTAAAATGATTTCTTCCTCAGAAAAATTTTCGATTCAGGATTCAGCCTTAGGCAATGAATCAGGTTAAATCTAAACGAGAAAAATAGCTAGGCCTAGGGTTTTATTTATAGTGTGGCTTATGGATCTCTATCCATCGGATTTGAAGACTTAATCTAGTGCAACCACGTCATAGGCTCACTAGGAACCATCGGATGCAACTACGAACCAAAAGGATTTCACCAAAAATCAAATTTACAGTCTTCGGCTCGCACCTGGACAAAAAATCATCCAGGGAAGATTGTGAGTCGACCCGACTTAGGCGAGGGTCGACCCGTAACGGGTCTGCCTTTTTTTAATTATATATATAATTCTGATTTTCTTTGTTTCTCTCGGAACTTCTCCATACCGACTCGGATTTCAATAAGTTATATGTAAAAATTGATCAGAAAATTACCATGGACCAAGTAGTGCAACTCCCATGGCTCAATTCTGACAATTTCCCAACCATATTTTATTATTCAATTAAATTGTTAATTAGTTATTATTACTCTAATTTTTCGGGTTGTTACATTCCCCCTACTTAGATGATTTCGCTTCCGAAATCTCCAAGGACAGAAGAATGAAATAAATATTTTCATCCAAATTCCACAACCACATATTCAACCATCATCCATTACATCCATTGTTCTTAAGCATTTTAATGCAATTTATGATATATACAATAGTGTAGTGTCAATGTCCCTAACTAATGCAAAAGATTAGGTGGTCTACTGATTCAGTCATCCTCCTTTTTATGCGCTCATGTCTGTGCCATGTATCCAAATGAATGCAAATTCCCTAATGACAACTGATAGTTCTATATGCGTGCTACAATCATCATCCAAATGCAACAGTCATATGATAATCACCCATTCATAGCAAACATGAAATAAAAATGCAAGTGCACACACATATGCTTTAGTGACCTAGTTAGGCCAATCTCTAAGAGATAATAGTGCCTAGTGTGTGTATACGCGTCCATTAGCATCCACTAGAAAACACCTGCAACCACTTGCGTCCAACATACATAACATGTTATAGTAACATGTTTACACTCAGTCCTACCATCCATAGGTTAAATCCTAAGATCTACCCTCCTAATGTATACTAAAGGAAAGAACCTATTCAACACTAAAGATGGAAATCATAAATTCAAGACGTACCATCGAAGAGATGCGGATAAGAGATCTATATTTTCTTCACAGCCTCCCACGTAGCGTCCTTAATACTATCTCCCCACTACACCTTAACCAAAGAGACTTCCTTTTTCCTAAGCTTCTTGATATCATGTCTAACGATCTTGGTAGGAATGCGACACACCGATGCTTCTCTCTCCGCTTCAACTTCCTCAAGTTGGCTAGATTCCACTACCTCTACTGAATCATGTAAGCAGAAGTGCGAAACATGAAAAACATCATGAACTCCCACGAGCCTCTCTGGTAGCTTTATCCGATACATCATCTTTTCTATCCTTTCTACAATGGGGAATGGTCCTACGAATTTGGGAGCAAGTTTCCCCCTTGGTCCAAACCTCACTACCTTTCTTTGCAGAGACACCTTAATGAAAATCAAATCTCCTACCTCGAACTCAATATCCCTTCTCTGCTTATCTGCATAGGATTTCTGTCTATCTTGGGCTTCATTCTTCTTCTAATCAAATCAACCATTTCCTAAGTCTCTCTAACCATGTCGGGACCATGCAGCAATCTTTCGGTAGACCCTAACCAACACAAGGCGACTTGCAAGGTCTTTCATAAAGGGCTTCAAAAGGAGCCATCCTAATGCAAGCCTGAAAAATATTATTATAAGGAAATTACACTAAAGGAAGGCACTTCTCCCAAGTCCCTCCAAAATCAAGAATGCACATCCTTAACAAATCTTCAAGGACTTTGTTAACTCTCTCCGTTTGGCCATTCGTTTGAGGGTGATAGGCTGTACTCAATCTAAGCTATGTCCCTAAAACCTCTTGCAAGCTCCTCCAAAAATCGCTATTAAAGATAGGGCCTCTATCGCACACTACGCTAAAGGGAACTCCATGAAGTTAGACTATCTCATGAACGTAAATGGATACTAAATAAGGTGCTATCCTCTTACTCTTGACCGGAATGAAGTGGGCGCTCTTAGCCAAACGATCTACAATCACCCAAATCCTGGTATTCCCCTTCCTTGATCAGGGTAAACCATCTATGAAGTCAACCGAAACACTATCCCACTTCCATTCCCAGTGGCTGAAGTAATCCACCAGGCCTCTACTGCTCCGCCTTAACCCTTTGACACACAAGACACTTAGCCACAAACTCTGCAACATCATTCTTCATGCCACTCCAATAAAATACTCTCTTTATATCCTTATACATCTTATCACCACTGGATGAATAGTCATCTGAGAATGGTATGCTTCTGTTAGAACTGCACTCATCAAATCACCAGTGCAGGGACACAAAGTCTTCCATCAGTCCTTAGACACCCTTTACTATCGATGGAATAGCGTTGGAGATGTCCAGAGACCTCTCCTCTGCTAATCCTATGCAGAATATCCGCAAGCTTTGAATCCTTTCGCTGCCTTGAGCCAATCTGATCTACGAGGGTAGGTTTAACCTTAAATGCTACTAATAATCCAGGAGTAATGTCCGTAAAGGTCTCAAAATCAAAGGTGGAAATAAACTCTAGGCTTTTCCACTCCAAAAGCATTGGGCTAAGGGTTATTCTCTTCCTACTTAATGCATCCGCAATGGTTTTCACCTTTCCAGGGGTGTAAACTATCTCAGAGTCATATGATGCCAAAATCTCCATCCAACGCTATTGCCTCAAGTTTAAATCCTTTTGTGAGAATAGGTACTTCAATGATTTGTCGTCAGTGAAAAGCTCGCAGCTCTCTCCTAGCAAATAATGTCTTCAAGACTTGAGCGCAAAAATAATAGCAGCCAGCTCCCAATCATAGGTGGGGTACTTCTTCTCATGAGTTCTCAACTACCAACTCCCATAGCATACTACCCTCCCTCCTGCATCAATACTACCCCAAGGCCAGTTCCATATATATATATATATATATATATATATATATATATATATATATCAGTGTATACTGTAAAAGGCTTAGCTGCGTCGGGTAAAACTAACACCGGTGCACTAGTAAGGACCCTCTTTAGCATCGTGAATGAATCCTTACAAAATGCCGCATTCTTCTTAATAAGGCGAGTAAGCGGTGCTGAAATGTTTGCAAAATCTCCGATAAACTTCCTATAATAACCAACCAAACCTAGGGAACTTCTATCTTCGGTAGCGTTCTTGGCGCCTTCCAATCCTGTATCGCTACTACCTTAGCGGGATCCACAAGTAGACCCTCTCTTGAGACTACATGCCCCAAGAAATGCACCTCCTCACGTTAAAAGTGACACCTCAAGAAATTTACTTTTAACTGATGAACATGGAGTGTGCGAAGAACCTCCTTAAGATGAATAACATGCTCTTCCACACTCTTGGAAAACACCAGAATATCATCCACAAACACTACAACAAACTTATTTGGGACATCTCGAATAACCCAGCTCATCAGATCTAAGAAATAGGCTGGGGCATTGGTCAAACCAAACGTCATAACCAACCGCTCAAAGAATCCATCGGGTGTCCAAAATTTTGTCTTATCGATGCTGTCGTCAGCAACCCTAAGCTGGTGAAATCCAGTAGCTAAGTCAAGCTGGGAAAATACTGAAGAGCCAACCTATAGATCGAAAAGATCTTCTATCCTAGGAAGTGGGTAATGGTTCTTCTTCATGAGCTTATTCAACTCTCTATAGTCTACACAAAATCGAAGGGAACCATCCAACTTTTTAGCAAAGCCCACCACTAAGATATGCTCCGTTTGATGAAGTCATTCTCTAATAGCTCACCCATTTGCTTACTTTACTCCTTCCTCTCCCTAGGAGCCATATGTCTCACGAGCAATGCCACTGGCTTCGTATTATCATTTAGATAGATCTTAAAGTCGATCTCTCTCTTAGTGGGTAGCCTCCGAACCTCCTTAAAAACGTCTGGGAAATCTCTAACAACTGGAACTAAATCTAACTCTCCTAGTGATGAATCAAGAGAATAAAGGAAGCTCAACATGATTGACTCCTCCAAGTCGCAAGAAACCACTAGAGTCCGTCCGCTTCATGTCCCTAGCCTGACGACTCTCCTCTAGCAGTCCAATATCACACAACAAGTAGATAACCAGTCCATCCCCAAAATCATCCCATATCCCAAAAATCCCAGTACATAAGCGCTATAATCAAACTCTACGCCCAGTATAAAAAATTTCAAACCTCTGCAAATCATGGATAAATGTGCTGATCCTTCTATGAGGTTTGAAACAACTATAAGGTATACAACTAGAGAAATATCTAAGTGCAAAAAACTCAATCAAGGAACTAGAAATGAATGAATGCGATGCTCTAGAGTAAAATAGAGTCCTAATTGGAAAATTTGAAATAGAGATCAAACATTTTACAAAGACTTTCCTACCTCGGTCCGGTCAACTAGTAGAAGGTGATGCATCCAAAGCCCGTAATTGCACCGTAGGTGCTTATACTCTCTTCCATATCCTCTAAGGACAAACTCTACTAAGGTGTACAGGCTGCCCATGGCTGTAACACCTCCTCTTCATCATGTCCTTACACTCCTTTGAGTAATGCCCAACCAATCAACAATTATGACATTTCTCGCCCATCTTGATCTATCCCTTTTGAGGTCCTCCTTCTTTCATCTTGTCCTTATCCTTCTTATTCTTCCACCACTGCTTTTTAGAGTTTTTTGATTTTGGAACCCCTTTAACCTCTTCTTCCTTGGCAACATCTGATATGAGAGCCATTTCCACAAGTTACACATACGTCGCTCCCATAGGTATATGTGTCTATGCCAACCTTTGGAGGTGCTGGTTCCAACCCTTAGCAAACTTGATGGCCCTCTTATGTAGTGTATTAACAAGCTCCATCTCACCTCGATAATTCATTAAACTGATTGATATACACTTTCACCGAAACACCCCTTGCTACAGACTAATGAGCTTCTCCAACTACATGCTTTCCTTCGCTTGCAAGAAGAGCTTTCTCTTAAACCTTTCCTGAAATCCAACCCAACCAATGTCTCTACCCTCTATCTCTACAATCTCCCACTAGTAATAAGCTTCTCTCTTCAGCTGCCAAGATGCAAGATGAACTCTCTGTCGGTCCTCCATTCCTAATAGCCGAAATATCGGCACCATATTTTTCAACCAAGTTGGTGCCTCTATGAAGTTATCCATGCCAGAAAACGTCTTGCCTCTTAATTTAGCAAAGTACCTGCATAGCTTAGAAAAAGTTGCTGCTGTAGGTAGATTAACGGGACCTCCACCCGCTGGTGCTAAATTGGCACTTTCTTTTGCACCTCTGATGTCGTAGCTTGGGGGTATCTACGAAAACAGCCAGGGACTTGGACACCCTCTGAAAGATTTAGGGCGTCTGCCATTCTATGCAAAGGAAAGAAAATATAGGCTCGAAAGAATCAAAAGAAGGTTGAACTGGACTTTTGAAGGATTTTATAAAACCTCTCTTATACTTGAAAACTATTTCTACAATAAGAGTTTCTTTTTGAAAAATACTTTTAGTTTGAAGATACGTTACCGTTGAAAAATACTTTACTTTTAAAATAATTTTTTAGGAATCTTTTAGCCTCAGACTCTGATACCAAATGAACACCCTACACCTTAGTATTCCCAAAACGGGCACACCAAAGGATGTGGTGCATTATAGGTATAGCTAAAGTATCACATAGACTAAGATTTACACGACAAGTAAGAAAAAATAGTGAAAACACATAAATTATAATCCAGAATTAAATTTCATCTCAAAACGAGTCATAAAAACATAACATGTCTCAAAAACTAAAAATTTCTCATGTCTCCTAAAAATACACCCCAATCTCACATAATCGGAGCACAAAAATAACAATAATAATTGCTCTCACTAGGGCCAAACTATCATAAGCCAAATGAAAAAGATGAAAAGAAGAAGAATACAACTGAAATGAGAAAACTCCATAAATGAGTCTCCAAGCAACCTGAATCAACAATCCTCAAATCTGTTGGCCTATTGGTGAAAAAGGAAAGATAGAGGAGTGGGTGAGACAACAGGTCCAGTGAAAGTAATTACTAGCATTTCTAAGCAAGGTAAAGATAATAGACTAAGCAATAGTTCTTGCATGAAAGGAAGATACAGAAGAGATTAAACTTTCATAAAATACTATTTCTAATTCTGTTTGACCGTTTGCTTTCATTGTTTGCACTTGTATTAAACTGCTATGATTAGGATGAAACCCTAATCCTATCTCAAATGCTAACTTGATTAGGCTGAAATCCTAATCCTACCCCTTTGATCGTCGTTTCCAATCTCTGTTGTGCCACTGTGAATCAATCCTATTGGACCCACAACAAAAGACACCTCTTAGCGCTTTGGACATAGTAGTGAATTATTTACCCTAATTGATGCTGCATGCTCGGTCATCGCTTGTACACACTGACTATTGCCCCTTACTTGACTCTTTATTTACCCTAATCAGCATAAGCGTGCCCAGCCTTACCCACGTGTAAGACCATCAGTCCTCAACCTAAAAGGGAATGCTGCCGGTATTGGTCCTAACAGAAAAATCTTCTAACTTTGTGCCCCTTGCTCAAATCCCCAAATTGGAGCCTCTATCTATTGGCCACTTATTTACTCTAACCAGCAGAAGCGTGCCCAGCCTCACCTACATGTGAGACCATCAGTCCAAGACCTGAAAAGGAATGCTGCTGTTATGGGTTACTACTGCTATATTTGCTTATTAACTTAATCCAAGTTCTAAGTTTTAAAATAAGCCTCTTCTGTTATTTCCTTATTTCTAATTATAATCTACGTGTAATAATTGTTCTTGCAACAGTTACTCTTCTATTTTTTTATAGTCATAACCACTTGTTATAACCACGCTTGCAAATATCTCAAATTTCCCAATTCTAGTCCATCTCCACTTTATTTAGTTTTTCTCACTTTACATTTGATTTTTGTAAATTTGGTGCTTTTCTATTCTTATGCATATTTGTGAATTCTTCTCTTTTTAAAATTTTATTCACGTCAAAAAGGATTAAATCTCTACAAAAAAGCTAACATTTACAGGCTAAATTCCAACTTAAAACGAATGTAAATAACTGTGAGTAACTGCAAATAACTGAATAAAGTAGCTGAATAAAAATAGACCGAAAAGAACTTCTAAAATTTACTTAAAAATTGACTGTAAATAAGATTACATAAAACTGACTCAAAATCATAGACAAACTACAATTATTGAGAACCTTATTATTTTAAATGCATACAAATCTAGAATAATTACAAAACACTTTCCTGCGGTCCTTTGCTCTGAACCTAGGCCTTCCTGGATTCTCTTCTAGGGTGTAAAATATTTTTGTTAAAAATATTTCCTCCCTAGAAATATTTTCTATTTAGGTTTAAGCCTCAGGCCATAAACCCAATTGGGAGAAAATCTGAATGAGAAAAATAGCTAGGCCTAGGGTTGTATTTATAGTGTGGCTTTGGGATCTCAGGCCGTTGGATTGGAAGATTTAATCTGGTGCAACGTTATCGTAGGATAACTAGGAACCATTGGATGCAACTACGAATGCACATGATTTCACCAAAAATCAGATTTATAGTCTTCGGCTCGCACTTTGACGAACAATCGTCCAGGGAAGAATGCGTGTCATCCCGTAATGGTTCTGCCTTTTTTCTTGAATTATTTTTATAATTCTGACTTTCTTTGTTTCTCTCCTAACTTCTCCATGCTGACTTGGATTTAAACAAGTTATATTTTAAAATTTCTCAGAAAATTACCACAGACCCATTGATGCAACTTCCTTGGCCCAATTCTAACAATTTCCCAACCCTATTTTATTATTCAATTAATTTGTTAATTAATTATTATTGCTCTAATTTTTCGAGTTATTACAACCAACCACCACTATGGTACCGCCAACACTATGGTCATTGATGCATAAGTAAACACAAATACACACCCCTATTAAATGAACATATATTATGTCCTTGAGTCATCAATAATAATTTCAGCACAATATTCAATAGAAAAACAAACTAAGTACCACCCCATTAGTCCACATTGTCGAATGTGCCTCCTTGGACCACTACTAAGTCCTATAAACACTTCTCACTTGAAATTTTGACCCAAATGACTCATGTTGTCGTCTCGTTAAAGTATGGAATATCACCTAAAATTTCTAAGACTCTCTAGAGTGTCCGAAGCATTCCACAAATCCTCTAAGTGAGGCCCAAAGAAAGAAGGCCATCTCCATATGCCATTCTTCACTATCTCCATCAATTATCATTGGCCTATATCTCAGCATTCATAGACCTAATCCACTTGTGGTCGACTACATCACCACAACTACTCCCATCGGTCATAAAACCTAGTGACTAATATTAACTGTTCGCCATTGAAAGGCAGTATCCAATATTTATACAAACCTTTGGCCATACCAAAATGACTCCTTCACTTGCCCTGTAGTTGCCACATAAATGCTTGAAAGCACCATTGGTCCGTACCAAACCATATGGTTCAACACCCAACAATTTGACTTAAGGCTTAGCCAACTTTTTGCTACGTCCAACTTCTTTACTCAATGTCGCGTCGCCTCGACCAAGTCCTAAAGCCCTTCCTTCCCAAGCTTGTAGCATCTATCGCAAAACCTAGAAGCAACCCAGTCTCCATCACTAGTCATCTTTTAGAGGCAAATCGATCTATTTTGCATCATAACTCCAAATCCATGCACCCAAACACCAAGCGATCGTTTACGTAGGCTCCTTACAACACTCTAAGCTCCCAATATCAATTGTGCTCCATTTTGATCAATTGCATCGAATCACAGTGATCGATAACCATAGAAACTTGCTTTCCTTTTGTTTTTATGAGTTGATTCCATCTTTGATTTAAATATATTAACTCAATATGCAATTTGGTGCATTGATTTAGCCTCAAACTCTCTAGAACCCATCAATACTCCAAAACTCATATCGATACAACATATCTTAACTTAAGCGAACAATCATGCAAAACTACCAAACAACCATCATATCATTGTAATATAGTAAATATAATCATCACATCATTCAAATCAAGTCAAACTACAAAATAGTACATCCACAGGAATATATATGCAATCTTTATATCTAAATCCGCCTTTAGCCGTTTAATTCATTTTGAAAACATAGGTAAGTTTAGATTTTGTACAAATCATGTTTTCAACAAAAAATCACTACGTAAAAATTGTTTAATACTATACTAGCAATCATAGTATGGTGAGAGGCATAACTACTCACCCAGATACGAAAATGCACTAAAATCGTTGTTGGTCTAGTCATATCAACACACACAGACTTCATAATACAGTGAATCTCGAATCCCAATGATCCCCTTATTGATACAAATGCTAATTACCATTTAATTGATTGACTTAATTAGATTTAGTTAGAGATTTGATGGCTTTTGGCTAAGAAATAAGTTGATCAAGGTTTAGAGTAGTTTTTAACTGGGAAAGTGATTAGGGGCTATTCCATCAGCTACTATTGGCTCAAATCTCAAAATGGGCTAATGGTTAACTATGGGATTAGTCTAATTACTGGATAATTTAGCCAAAAGATGTCTAACGCCAAATTGCATATCTAAGGCCAAAAATCTATTATGACCACTTTAAGTAAAGAGAAACCATCACATCTTTAATTTTAAAGTGGTTTCGGACCCTAATTTGGTTGTTATCAAAAGTTTTAATTCTTACAAGTTTTTAGGGTCAAAACAATCCTATATTTATTTTCGAAGTCAAAAACATCAATATTCTACATTTCCAAAACATATGTTTAATGTGGGCCCAATTTGGGTAATATTTTTACAACCTACCAATATGTAAAAATGTGGGTCATTACAAGGGATGTGGTCAGAGAGCAGAAAGAAGCCAATAAAATCGACTATCGAGCACCCCACTACACAATCATGGGTAGAAAGCTGTATTTGAGGGGCTATTCCACTCCACTCGACATTGTGTCACCAAAAGAAGAAGTAGATCAAATAAAATACCAAAGTTGGTCTAAAAGTAAAATGAAATAAAATTCATCAAATAAAATATCGAAGTTGAAACTAAAATAACATTAATTTTATAAAACAAAGTAATTTTTGTTTAAAAACTGTAGCTCTGTTTAATTTGACTACATTATATATGATAACACAAAATGAAGATTTAGTGCAAAATTAACAGAATGATTCTTTTTTCAATTCGCTCATTATAAACCACTACCAATGCACCTGATCCAAAATTTTGAATTAGGTCAAATTATCTTTAAACTAAATAGCAAAATTATAGGAGGGATAATAGGTTCCAAAATTTAATTGTAGATTAAATATACATATTTATTTGGAATTTAAAATTAAAATCACGTTTATATTTTAAACTATTTTAATAAAACCAAATTTTAATTTAAATAATACAAACACACACATGACATTCGTTGTAATAAGTTTTGACTTAGTATAACTGTTTGCATGCAAATTGGTCACAAACACCCGAGAATAGATTTGAGTAGTGAAATAAATGAAGAAATTAAATGAAAAACAAGAAGTAACACTAAATATTCAAGAAAAGATAGCAGAAAGTAAAAAAAAAGATTTCTAGTGTTTTAGCGTTGATTGCCTATGTCCACTCCAAATGCTATCTTTATTGCATTATCACTCCATTGATTACAAGTACAATTCATGATAAATAGCTTGAGAACAAATTTGAACAAAGAGAGACTGATTACAATAATGAGAGAGGTTTCACTTGGTAGCCAAAAAAGGATCCCTAAGAATGGCCGCCTGCCCTTGTATTTATAGATGAAGGTAGCCTTCAGCCTGACCATTTGGGCCCACCATATGAAAAGCTGAGCCTAACATACTATGCCAAACCAAACTATCATGCCGATCCATTGTCTTATTTTCGTCATATGCTGACCCCGTCATAGTATGCCCTCCTCATAACATACCTTGCTGACCTATCCAAACATGCCGACTTGAGTTACCATAAATACCATGTCGATCCGATAGTATTCACACTTTATGCCGACCCATAGCCATCTCCTATGTTGACCCAAAATCCTTCGCTTCTATGCCAACCAAAGTCACCATAAATATCATACGGACCCAGTCTAGCATAAATTCCATGCCGAATCGATCCACTCTACAAACTATGCCGACCCGATGTACTCTTTTTGTTATGCCGAGCCTATGGAGGCCACACACTCTTCAACTTATCAATCATCTATGCCAACCCATATCCCACAAAGCTAACCTTTGTAATTCTGACATCGTGTATAATACATTCATCGGCCTTATTTACCATGGGCTTTAAGTTATTGCTCGAAAATCACACTCCGACCACATAGATGTCATCTCTTGGCCATCTTCCCTATCCATAGTCAATTCTAATCTCTGTAATTACCATTGTTTAGCCGTGCCAAGGTACCGGGTAACACCTTCCTTCCAAAGTAAATCTTTTGAATAACATAATGTGCTTTGAATCGGAGAAACATCCAAGTTCCTGGTGATAAGATTTTCATGTCATTGGTTGATTGATGTTCTTTACCAATATTCGATGAAGTCCCATCCTATTTGAATGTACAAATTAAGTCATATGAAGTCTTCAGTTGTTTCGGCCTAACTTCTTAAAGGTAGAATTAATTGGTCCCTTTCCATCTCATGAACACCCACTATTCAAGCACGTCTTCTCTTCACCTTCAATGTTTGCTATATATTACATTTTTTGTATTTATCATTTATTTTATTATTGTTTTTTGGGTCAGCATCTTCATATGCTGACCCTTAGTAGCATGCTCGAATAGGGATCGGTAAAGCTCAAGACCGACCCCTTTTTCAACCCATGACCGAGACACCTGGAGTGACTGGTTCGTATTCCACAAGTGCCAATATAAAAGTCCACTCCTTCTCCTCTTTTTCTTTCACTGTAACTTTCCAATGCCTGCAACTTCATTCATTCCTCTCTTCCCAACCGACCACTCCAGAGTATAGCTTGAGACCCCTCTTACTTAACTCAAATTCAACTGCAAGATCATATTTTCAACCTCCATTAACATCAATTTGCTTTTAATCCAAGCCGCGACCTTGCGATCGAAACCAAATAGGTATAGTTTCTCCCTTGTTTTGCATTATTGGGTTGTAACCTTTGAGTTTGGGGCGAACTTGTATGTCACTTAGGTGCAAGTAGATGGGTTTCATGTAAAGAGGAGAATATGAGGGAATAGGAAGAAGGGAATGGAGAAGAAGGAGGAAAAAGAAGGTTCGGGTGAGGTGGTGTTGGATGGAGAGAACTCGACATGGGTTTGAGTGTAGCGGTTGGGTGAGGGTTCGTTGAGGGAGACGTAGGAGATTGGGCTGGTAGGGCTAGGGATTAGTGTAAGTTAGAATAGAAGTGGGAGGTCAGTGCATATTATTTTAAACACGAGGTCGGTATTTCTCTTTTAGGCATAGGAATTAGAGAGAAAAGGGGTCGGTATATTCTGGGAAAGGAGGTTCAATATATAAGTTGGAGGAAGGGATCAACATATAGGTTGGAGGAAGGGATTGGCATAAATTTTGGAGCAAGGGATCGGCATAAATTGTTGGGGCCGGTGTTGACGAATTAAAACCATCCTAACTCGTGTTATTTGAACATATGACTGCATATCGCCTTGCCCAACCATAAAGTGACTAACAACAACACGATTAACATATATGCATCGATGGACTTAAACCTGAACTAACAAATTGCCAATCTACTCAACACGAGTTAAGTTTAAAACCAGCCCAACATATTCGAACAACAGACTTTATAATCCTGAATGTCAACATACGACCCAAATGCTTTTGTCGTCGATCACCTTTTATGTTGTCCGAGACGGTCAGCAATGGCGGTCTCTCTGGACAAAACCTCCAAGCTTTGACATTTTACGTTTAATTTTTGCTTTCCCAATTTTAAAATGTTCACATTCATTTCATGTTCCATTATACTATTTCACACACATCATGGGGGGACATGTGATTATTTCTAATATTGAATGTCTATTGAGTGTAGCTGACATAGATATGAGTTATACAAAGCATTCTCCCGCTATGTCTTCGTAATTAAACATGAAATCAAGCTCTGCTACTTTTTCTAACAAGCCTGTGCCAAGCTAGCAAAGAGGAGGAGTAGAGAAATTTAATCCACATGCAGACCTTTCTTCCATTATCTCGATCTTTCCACAGAAGTTATAGGTCCAGCTCCCTGATGTTGTGGAAGATGCCATCATCTTGAATAATTTTATGGACTCACAGGCTTCAAAAGTCGACGAAGCTGCTCTTCATCGATTGTATTCTATCCACGGGATCCCCTTTGGAGATGTTCTGGTTTCGCCAAGGCAAGATAGGCCTCACTTTCCACCAGCTGGATATATTGCATGCTGTAAGCTCATGTGCTAGGGTAGATGTGTGCAACCTTTCAACTCTTTTATTCGTGAAGTGCTGAAGTATATGGGAATTGCTCTCACTCAACTGCACCCCAGTAGCTACACTTTTATCCATGGCGCTTTCCTCCTCTTCATGAATGTCCTATTTTGTTTGCTAACTCCCAAGGACATCCAGTACATTTATAATTTCAAAAGACGAATCAACAGCCCTTCATACTACTTCCACGAGCCTAAGCCCAAATGTCATGTCTTAATGGGGGCATGGAATAAACTCTTCTTGTTCAAACAAGAATGGTTCTACATGCGATGTCCTCCCTGCTTCGTCATAAGGTGTTTGGAAAGACGTAAGTACCATCCTCGCCTTTCCCTTATTAGAGAACTCCACATCTTCTTTCCTAGTTGCATGAATTCTTTCAACTCTTTCAGATGCTCACTGTCAACCCGAAGGTGTTAGATATTCCAAGGCAGTTGTGGCTATCCGTGCTACTCCGGTAGAGGATAGAGGGATCAAACTCCTCATCATTGATGAACTGCTCTCACTATACGGGCTATAAAAAGACGGGCATAGCATCGGTCTCCCAGGGATAGAGTAATCCCAAAGGTTATCGCCGAGAAAAGGGGAGAGCCGAACAATCGTGTGGTGTCACCTGCTAAGGGAATTCAACAAGGCATCGAAGAAGGGGAGATAAAGGAAACAGAAGGCGCAGGGCCAAAATATGAGGATGCAGACCTTGGACAAGCATCGGTAGTTGATGCGCCGCACATAAGACAACCACAACCACCCCCGAAAAAGGGAAATCGTCAGGTGCATAGGATTAAGAAAAAGAAAATCGAGGAAACCCTAAAATTCATTATAACTCTTATAGAAAAGGGTTCGTCTTCTCAACAAATAGAGAGCACGATGAAGGGACTTTGTGACATCTCTATTCCGAGCGATTTATTGATTTATGACTTTACCACCCTTGGCGTTGAATGGCTTAACTCTCCCGTAAGAAGCATTGAAGGCAGGCAGCCTTCTAACCAAGGAGAAGGACTCTATGAGTAAAGCAAACGTTACTGGTCCGTAGGGGGGATACACTAGGACACACACAAGCACTTGCACCCTAACATTCACTTGCACTTAACTCTTGACATAGCAACTACTAATACGTTCTCGCTTGGTTCATTTGTAGGTGCAATGTCTTATTCACATGCTTTCAATCTTCTTCATGGCAGTTCCATCTTTTATTGTTCGAGTCGAAATTCTGAGTCTGAAAGACGCCGAGACAGAGACGAAGGACGGGAAAAAGATTATCATTCTCGAGAATCATTTTCATCATCCAGAAGGATTCCCCAAGCACACGCTTCGCATCAAAGCGACCCAACTAACCCTCCTTCACGCAGTGGAGATAAGTCCACGCACCGAGGCTCTCAATATGATGCTCCTTACGATTAACATTCTGGATCATCAAGCACTAGGCGGTCTTGTGAGCATCGTAAACAAATGCTGGTCACATCTGAAAAAATTCCCCCGGTTCATATGCATGATTCCACTATGGTGGAGAAACTAGTTGAGCTTTTACCTTTCCAAAGATTTGTTTTGGGGAGCTCAAATGCCTACCTTCTATACATATTATCCCTAGAATTGCCAAAGAGTGCTCATTGGCATGCATGGATGATGTGCATGTATAACATGAAGCATTCATTCATTTAGTCGAAAAAGTCTCCGTGGTTTCCATTGAACGTCAACATGAGATTGATTGCCTTAAGCTGGATGCCGTCCATGGTAAGGACACATCAGGCACCAAGATACTGAGCTGCTCGCATTCAAAGCTGAAATTGACGACGCGAAGAAGAACGCAATGGAGACGGCTAAGGCAGTTAGTCGCCTGGAGGCTTCTCATAAAAGGAACTGGATGATGCACTCCACCATGGCGGCACCTTGTCTTTGAGAAAGGACTCCATACATAAGAAGAAAGACATTTTAGCCCAATGCATGGAGGAGTTAGAAAAACTGTTGTCCAAGGAGTAGGAGAGAAAGTCGAGGTGCAAGAGGAGGCACAAAGGTATTGTAAGGAGATCATCGAAACAAGAAACCTGAAAATGAAACTTGAGGAGAAATTCCTGCAAATCGAAGACTTGAAAGAAGTCTCTCGTGAGGAGGGCAAGAAAGCAGCGCTTGAGGAAGCTGACTCATGAATTGAGGCAATGACTAAGTCCGACAGGGAGGAAATAAAGAGCTTATTTGATCCACTCATCGTCGAGTTCAATGCACAAGTCTTCCTTCACCGTGACTTGACTTTTCTAGGTGAAGGCCACCTTGAGTCGCTTGATGAAGCTTGGGAGATCATCACAAGGATCAAGAAAGAGGAGATGGGATTGGAAGATCTTGATAGGGGGCACTTGTATCAGATGTGCTTCGAGGAAATAAGCCATCTGACTTAGTTTCTGCTAAACTCCAATTTAGCAAGACACCTGCACTGGTCCAAGAGAAAGAAGATGTTGCAGGAACTCTTAAAATAGAACCCAAGGTTCCTTCTATTGATACACAGCTGGCTGTAATGTTCTCTTCTCATCCCATGGAGGTGCACTTCAGTTATGATCTAGATAAACCCGTACTTAGCCCACATACAATGTCTCCTATAATCGAAGAGAGTACTCCAATGACTATCGAGAGTCAACCAGATGCTGGTACCACATCGTGCCCATTTTAATCAAAAAAGGGCATGTTCTCGATAAATAAGAGTTGTTATCTAACATTTTATTTTTACAAAACTCTATAGGCCATCCTGGTCCTAAGTCAACTCCTAGGAACGATGTCGCCATGGAGCAGGAAGGACAAGTTTCCAAGGCTGCGGCCACCGTAGATATCCTAGGGCTCGATGCTTAGGTGATTGGGGCGCTTGGTGAGGACAAACTTGAAAGCCAATCACCTAAGGAGGAGCATAATGATATTATAGTTGCAGGTGCTTCTGAGAACATTGATGAGTTTAGCTTGAAGGAGCAGATTGAAAAAGAGGAGAAATCAAAGCTTGAAGTTAAGGGTGAACCCGATTTGGTGGCGGTTGATGATCCTCTCCATCGGCCTTTACAGTTCGTCCCTTTCGACAGCTCCACTCCTGTTGTGGTTCCTCCTTCTTCTTAAGTATTTCTACTCAACGAGACAAAGGGTCTCGAAAAAGACGCTCGACCGATTCGACCCCCGAAAAGCCAAAAAGGAGAGGAAGTCAAAGAAATAATCGGGGTCTCGTATTATCATGCTTAGTCCAAATAATTTAGAATTAAGTTTATTTTTCCTATTTTTTCCTTAGTAGCACATGTACAGGTGTGGATTCCGACCTCTCGAATGGTTTGTAAAGAATTCCTAGGATTTTATTATTCCTTAGTCAATCGTTGGATGAATTATTATTTCATAATATAACTTCTCCCGTTGCAAGTGCTTGTGATAATTTTTCCAAGTTTCGTTGATAATTCATTATCTTAATCTCAAAGCTCCTTTGTAGGCTCCATCTTAAGTCACAAACGATTCCAAGGTGGAATCGTAACCAACAGTCGTACCCTACCATAATAGTTTGAGCATCTTCCGTCGATCTCAGATCAAAGTTCGTGGGATAGCGAATGGTTGATAGCTCTCCAGTTTATCCGTCGGTTTGGATACTTAGAACTTTCAAGTCCGCTTCACTGACTTAGAATATTTTTGTATGTAGTTTACATTCTAGTCCGCGGTACGAAGACTCAAAGATTTTTTCAAGTCGTTTATACTATAGTCCGTGCTTTGGTGACTCAGAGTACTCTATTCCGCACTCTGGGAACTTAGAGATTTTTTCAAGTCCTTTATACTCTAGTCCGTGCTCCGGGGACTTAGAGTACCCTAATCCTCATTATGGGGACTTGGAGACATTTTCAAGTCGTTTATAGTCCAGTCCATGCTCCGGGGACTAAGAGTACTCTAATCCGCACTATGGGGACTTAGAGATTTTTTCAAGTCATTTATACTCTAGCCCACGTTCCGGGGACTCAAAGTACTCTATCCCGCACTTTGGGACCTAGAGATTGTTTCAAGTCGTTTATACTCTAGTCCACACTCCGAGGACTTAGAGTACTCTAATCCGCACTCTAGGGACTTACAGAATTTTTCAAGTCGTTTATACTCTTGTCCATGCTCCAGGGACTCAGAGTACTCTAATATGCACTCTAAGGACTTAAAGATTTTTTTCAAGTCATTTGTACGGTAGTCCGTGCTCCAGGGACTCAAAGTACTCTAATATGCACTCTGGGACTTAGAAATTTTTTCAAGTCATTTATACCCTAGTCCACGTTCCGTGGACTCAAAGTACTCTAATCCGCACTTTGGGGACTTCGATATTTTTTCAAGTCATTTATAGTATAGTCCACGCTACGAGGACTCAAAGTACTCTTATCTGCACTCTGGAGACTTAGAGATTTTTCTCGTTACACATCTGTTCATACGTTGCATATGTCGATATCAATCGGTTTCAACATATATTTAATATAACATGTAATAATAATAATTTAGGCAAAAGGGGCTTCAATTATTCATCACGAATATGAGGATAGAGTAACTTTCCTTATTACACATAAAAAAATCAAATACCAAAGCAAATATTGAAAACAAATTCTACTGAAATATGGAAGAAATAGTCTAGGTAAAATAGCATCATAAATGCTCACTGTTCCATGTTCTTGTAAGCGATACGCCATCAACAATCGCTAGCTTGAAAGTTCCTTCTTCAAGCCTCTGTTCAATGACGCATGGCCCTTCCCATGTCCGGTTCATGTGCGACGGGACTAGAAAGATACGTTTTAGGATAAGGTCGCTCACTTTGAATGTTCTTAGTCGGACTTTAGTATTATATTATTAAGGCGACCCAGTGTCAATGTGCAGCCGCTCTCAAATCGGCTTCCTCATGCTTTTCATCAATAATATCCAATGACTCCACTAAGAGATTTTGTTTTATTTTGGGATCATAGTATGTTACTTGATGAGAAGGAACTTCGAGTTCTACAAGAATAACTACTCGGCTCCATAAGCCAGGGTGAATGGGATGTGGCCAGTCGTAGACTTATGAGAGGTCCTATAGGCCCAGAGCGCCATAGGAAATTCATCCACCCACTTTCCTTCAACATTTTCCAAACTCTTTTTCGAGATAGACTTTATAATCTTATTTATAGCTTCAACCTGTCCATTCGCTTGAGGGTGATCGACTAAAGCAAACCTTTTCTTAAAACAATACCTCCGACAAAACTCCGTGAACTTTGCACTATCAAATTTAGTTATGTTATCTGTTACGATAGTTCATAGAAGATTGAAACGACATACAATGTCTTGAACAACAAAGTTATCAACCTTCTTGGTTGTGATCAAAGCTAACGGCTCTTCTACCGCCCACTTGGTGAAATAGTCAACCGCGACAATCGCATATCTCGCACTAACCTTAGAAATCGGCAAATTGCCGATGATTTCAATTCCACATACTACAAACGTCCATGGGCTAACCATTTGCGTGATTTCTGTCGGTGGCGCTCTTAGGACTGTGCATAAATCTGGCATTTGTCAAATCGTCATAAATGATTTGCGGCGTCCCGGTTCACGTTCGGTCAGTAGTACCCATATTGGAGTATCTTTAGCTAACATCTACCCCCCAGTGTTGTCACTACATTTCCTTCATGGACTTCTTTCAAGATCGGCTTTATCTCATAATGGGCGATACATCTGAGTAAGGGAATAGACAATCCCTTTCGATACATAATTCGGTCCTATATAATATACCATGAGGCTTTACAGAGGACTTGTCGCTTTTCATTCCTTTTCTCAAGCAAGACTCTATGCAATAAGTTTTCTTTAAATAGGCACATCCATTACTCCCTTTCGAGTACTGTTTCTGGTACATGATCATCTTCCATCGCATTTATATTTGGGGTACGTAGGGTCTAGACCGAAACCCGGCCCATCTGTTTGTGCATCGCCAGTGCTTTCGAACTATGACAACGAATAGGCATCCCCACTCTGCTCACTTAGGATATATGAAATGTCATAGTGCTCAATGCCCGTCAACAACTCTTGAACATGAGTAAGTTTGGGGTAAGCCATTATCTCTTCGCCTGGAAATCCCTTCTAACTCGGTACACCACAAGGTGCGAGTCGCAAAAGATTTCGATCGGTTTCACCCCAAGCTCTTTAGGTGGCTTCAATCCAGCAATCAACATATCATATCCGGCTTCATTGTTTGTAGCATGGAAATCAAGCTTCAAAGCATAGCAAATTGGTCGGTTCTCAGGGGTCACATGAACGACGCCAGCTCCAGAACAATGATCATTGAACGCTTCATTAGTATATAGTTTCCATCGTACAGTAGGAACTATATCGCTCCCACTTGGCTTATCATGTACCGTAAATTTTGCCATAAAATCCATTAATGCTTGTCCCTGGATAGCTCTTCAAGGCAGATAAGTGATGTCAAACTGGATGAGCTCGATGTTCCATTTAAGCAACCTTCTAGATGTCTTGGGCCGCTGCAGGACCTATCGTAAAGGCTGATCGGTGTAGATGTTGATTGGATGTGCCTGGACCCGATTAATCGTATGCCGACGTAATACACTGGTCTTCGAACCCGGTTCTCCTCAGGAATCAAAGTGGAACTTCTAGCATATGGCAATACAGCAAGTAAATATACATCTCCTCATAATCTACAGGCTTCACAAAAAAGAGGGTATCTCCAGATGACTCACAAAAGATCATAATGCACCTTCACAATCTTGCATCCATTCGAAATTCCTCTTCCCTTTTCCTTATCAAATCGAAGAAGGGAATGCACTTTTCAGTTGCCTTGGAGATAAACTGACTTAAAACAGCGACCTTCCCGTTCATACTCTGTACTTGCTTAATAGTTCTGGGTTCTTGTATATCCCGAATGGCTTGAATCATCTTTGGATTCACTTCGATTCCTCTTGCATTGACAATGAAGCCCAGGAACTTTCCTGATGCAACACATAAATGAGCATTTCAACGGGTTGATTTTCTGACTAAAAATCAAAAGATATTAAAGATCTCCGCTAAGTATCGAATGTGGCCGTTTGATTCCCGCCACTTCACAGCATATCATCCACATAGACTTACATCGTCCTGCCGATCCGATCTTTGATCATCCGGTTAACCAATCGTTGATAGGTTGCTCCCACATTCTTTAAACCGAACGACATTACTACATAACAGTATAACCCAAAATCTGTGACAAAACCGGTATTCTCCTAGTTCGAGATGTGCATTGGGATTTGGTACCCCCTGAGTACGAATCCATAAATGACAACAATTCATGTCCTGCGGTCGAGTCAACCAGCTGATCGATTCTAGGTATGGGAAAACTATCCTTGGGGCATGCCCTGTTCAGGTTCGAATAGGCAACACATATTCTCCATTTTCCATTAGCCTTCTTTACCCGTACAGGGTTGGATATCCATTCGGGATAGAGGGCATCATGAATAAACCCATTGGTTTTGAGTTTATCCACCTTCTCTTTGAGAGCAACGGATCTCTCCAGTCCATGCCTCATCTTTTTTGTTCTACAGGGACATACTACAGATCAATATTCGGTGTGTGGCTCGCGACGGCAGGTGAGATCCCACATATGTCAGAATGACTCCAAGCGAATACATCAATATTCACAAAATCAGTAAGTTCCCTCATCATCGAAGGACTGAGTTGTGATTCGATCTTCAACACTCATGGTGGTTCATCATGGTTGACTGTGATATCAACTTTCAGTTTAACTGATGCTATATTGGACTCCTAGGGTTCCTCTTCATCGTCCCTTGGACTTATATCTCTATAGAACTGACTATGGTGCCCAAGCTAAGGCTTAGGCACTATTTGTCAATCTTTGGTAACTTGGATGCGGATAGGACTTATCCACACCATTTTCCTTTTTCTTCCGCTAAGCTTCTTCCAACTCGGCCACATAACAAGCAAGGCCAGTTGCCTGACCGCCATGCACCACACGTACTCCACTATCTGTAGTAAATTTCGAAGTCAAGCACCATGAGACAAGAGCTGCCCTAAACTCAGCCAGGGCTAGACGACCCAGAAAAACATTGTACGACGAATCAACATCCAAAACAATGAACGATATGATTTCCACCCTCCTACGTTCACCTTCTACCAACTCAACCGGTAACTCGATAAAACCTACCTCTTTAGTAGCCACACCATTGAAACGCTGTATGCGAGCGTTAGATGGTTTCAAATCCTTAGCCTCCATCCTTATTTGATCATAAGCCTTCTTATAGATGATGATCAAAGGACTTCCATAATCGATCAATATCCTTCTCACTAGTGCAGGTCCAATCAAAGAGGAGATAACCATTAGATCTATAGTGAGAGCCTCTACTCTATCGGCATCTCTACTTTTGAACACTATATCGTCCATCGTTGTACGCTGCTGCTTTGTAGGAGTTCCATCATCTGTGTTTGATCAACATTCAAAGTCCACATGTCTCATCGAACAAGCATAATGGTCCATTTTCTACCAACTTCTGTCCAAAGGATGCGGTCCACCAATTATCTTGTTTATTACCAACCTTCCGCCGGTTTGAGCGGGCTTCTCGAGATGGCATGGAGCTTTTCCTTGATTGGGATTAGACATTCCTTGTGCCCCATTTTGCGGATTCTTTTCAAACTACTGCAACTTTTTCTAGAAAATTAATTTCTCAGTAGCACCGTGGAGGTGCCTACTCTCATCAGTGTTGGGCCCGTAGGATTCACGAAACCGACATTACTTCTAGGTTTGCTTATGTCCCTCGGTCGTTTCGTTCGGATGTGGCTTACTATACTGGAAAGTGTGATAGGCGGACATGTATATGTTTTCTAAAGAAGCATTCAAGGGTGTTTAGTCGTTATAAGTAGGAATTCGTGGCTTTCACTTTCCAGGCTCCCTGTTCCATTCAGGATTTCCTTCTCTACCCCTTTTCTATTGACTGCTTTGTTTTAAACATTCACATGAACCTTTCTAAAGCTCTCGCCAGATTGCTTTACTGCAATGTTACTTGGTACCGCTTCTCTACTTGGTCCTATAGCATGGCTCCTTCTAGACAATTTGGCCCCCTCCTTTCTCATGAACTAGTTTGCCTTTGAGTAGGAATGCTCTAGCATGGCCGACGATTTTCCAGCTAGCCAATCACCAAACTCGAATTCTGGGTCAACCCCCTTGTCATAGCCATAAGTATAGCGTGGTCATTTCAATTACTAACCTCAGTAGTAGCAACATGAAACCTCTACAAATAATCCATAAGTGATTCCCCCTAAGCCTGGATTACACGGAATAGTGACATCATATCTTCGGGGTGATAGCATGAATTCAGAAGTGCTCCATGAATCTTGTAGCCAGCTCATCAAATCTCGAGATTGACTGCATGGTAGCCTTGTGAACCACATTATAGAAATCCCAGATAGAGTAATAGGAAAGCATCTGTAGTTGGCTACGTTATTCGCCCTGGCCGAGTTCATCAACCATTCATACCTCATGACATGTTGCTGGGAGACATTCTTCTCTTCGTAAGCGGGCATTGCAGGCATGTTAAACTTCCTAGGATATTCAGCCTGTAAACTGTTGTTAGTAAATGGAGTATAACTCCTAGAGACTCCCCAGTCATCATTAGACAAGCCCTAGTTTTCCCTCATTAACTGCCTGACCATTGTGGACAAGTCCGGAGTCTAGATAGAGGGTGCCAGGTCAGGCTCCATCCTATTTAAATGTTCTGGCCGGTTACTTCAAGGGATCTCATGCCTTCTTGGCCTATTGTCCTCTAGATGCATGTTTTGAGGATTCACTTCATTATAATTACAGGGAGGTAACTCATTGGCATTCAGTTGTGCTCCAAAGCCTAAGCTCCAGGGGGAGCATGACCCTCCAGTTGCAGTCGAGGAGCCATCGTCATGGTTGAGGGATCGGTATTGAACCCTATGGACAGTTCGGCACTGACCTGATTTTGTTGCCTGAGGTGGCCTGCCTCGTGTTGGTCCATCACTCTAGCTCACGTTGTTTCAATTCTATGGTGCCTTCTCCTGTGTTTCTCATCTAATGAGGTTGAGCTATCCGACGTCGAGCATGAAGCGAGACCTCCTCTGGTGCTTCGGTGTTGCTGTTGAGCAATCTGGTTCATCAAGTTGGCATTAGCCTGGATTTGCTCGTTTAGCTGTCTTCGGCTCTCCATTAGCTCCCTCATAAAATCATTAAATTTGGCCCTGGTAACTCAATCAACAGCGTTCCAGACCGCTATGAGTTCCACATTCGCATTACCAAGCTAGTTGCCTGGCCCCCCCTTATTGGACACTAGCAGTTTCGTTGGCATCAACATTGTGGGAAGTATATCTAGTGCGCCTTACCATCTTAGAGTCCTCTGCTTAGTTCTTGGAACAAGGAGAAACTAATTACAAAAATGGCAAATTTTTCCCTTGGTAGCCGAAAAAGGATCCCAAAGAATGGCCTCCTACCGCTGTATTTACAGATGAAGGCAGCCTTCAGCTTGACAATTTAGGCCCACTATAAGAAAAGCTTGGCCCAACATACTATGCCAAACCAAACTATTATGCCGACCCAATGTTATGTCATCATGATATGCCGACCTTGTCATAGTATGCCCTTCTCATAGCATACCTTGCTGATCCATCCAAGCATGTCGACTCGAGTTACCATAAATACCATGCTGACCTGATAGTTTTCGAATGTTATGCCGGCCTGAAAGCCTTCGCTCCTACTCCGACCCAAAAGTCTTCGCTCCTACGCCGACCCGAAAGTCTTTGCTCCTATGCCGACTCGAGTCACCATAAATACCATGCCGACCCGGTCCACCACAAATTCCATGCCGACCTGATCCATTCTACGAACTATGCCGACCCGGTTTACTCTACTTGCTATGTCGAGCCAATCGAGGCCACACACTCTTCAACCTATTAATCGTCTATGCCGACCCCTATCCCACCAAGCTAACCTTCATAATTCCGACATCTTGTGTTATCCATTCGTCGACCTTATTTACTCTAGGCTTGATATAGTTGCTCGAAAATCACACTCTGGCCACATAGATGTCGTCTCTTGGCCATCTTCCCCATCTATAATCAATTCTGATCTCTGTAATTTTAAATACATTATTTAATATAATTAATGATTTACATTATATATATATTAACTATGTATTTAAATGGATAAATATTATTAATAAATATATTTATGTTAATATACAAAACTATAATAATAAAGGATATATCAAGCTATATATTTTGTATTATGTAATTAATATGTATATGCAAAACCACATATACATATATACATACATATATATTCATATAGCATAATATTTGGCAGTGTATATATTAGAAATATATAGTATAAATTTAAATACCAAGAATTGTTACTTTTTTAAGTTAATATGAAGAACTATATTTGTGTGCGCTTATGTGTATGCGCATATATGTGTGTGTGTGTGTGTGTGTGTGTGTGTGTGTGTGTGTGTGTATTTGTGTGTGTGTGCATGTGCGCAAGTATATTAATACACATTTAAATGTATTTTAAGAACTAATGAAATTTTAAATTATCATACCCCACCTATAACCTTTAAATATATTAAATATAACTTAATATGGCAATTTGTTGACATTAATACACAGCAAGATATAGTGTTTCCACATTGACTTTTTGCTATTCTCTTGTTGTTGCTAGTCATTACCACTCCTCGTGATGCCATGGAACCACAAGCAGTGAGTTCATTTCTATCTAATTTACCCTTAAAGAAACATTCTATACCAATGATTTGCTTTATGTTCTTTATAATTCTGCTATAAGACGAATTGGTAGTTCCATTCACTTCCTGTAATAATATTTCAAGTCTATTGTCCCCCTACCATAAGTCTGCCCTTCTTGTAGTACCCAACAAAATCATAAATTTCAAGTTATCTCCAATAGCTATATCTCTAATGCATTGTGCTTCTCTTTTCACTAGCAAAATGAGAAATGTAGGAGTTAATACTCCCTCAAATTTGTAAACGAATGTGTTAATTGAACCAAAATTTCTCCAAGTGAAGTTATTGAGCAATGAACCTTATTTTGGCATGATCATCTAGTCTTTTTCTTCCTCGGTAAGAACTCCCTTTCTGCATAGTTATGAGTACGCTTATCCATCATTAGAGATTGACGGGTAGCATCGAGATGCAGTATGAAAAAACTCTCTTCTATTTTGAGTTCTCTTTGTCTTTGGATCAGCAAAGGATTCTAGAAGCTAAAACATAGTTGTAAATAGTCTTTCATTCATCTTTACTCTATGGAGCCCTTTTTAGGTCGATTTCGCTCATAAGCTAATACATTCTACCTGTGTTTTGATTCATTTCTCTAATATCCTTCTGTTCTACAGTCAATGATTGGTAATGACTGGTTGGCAAACTTGATTGATGATATGCTTTATTTTGATGTTGTATCATGCTAACTCTGCACTGGCATCTCTTCCTATGAAGAAGAATGAAACCATTATTCCCATTTTAGAGATGATTCAACTTCTGGTGCCCTAGTTAACAAGTAGACCTGCAAAATGATGCCCCATCCGAATCTTATCCTTCTATTATTACTTTCATGGTTTTAGTACCTTCTTCTCTTGGTGAAGTTCAGGTAGCTAATCTTGTCGCCTCTCAAGTTTCTTTAGTACCTACTTATATTGTAACAACTACTCCTATACAAATAGGTTCTCTAATCATATGGGTGAAAACTTAGGTTCATGTCTCCATAACAATTAGCCTGATTAGTGATACTTACTTCAAGCTTGTAGTGGATGTTGATGGAGAAAAGTTATATATTTGTTTTACCATATTAATGTTGATTCCCTTTCTTTCACTTCTTATAGTAACCTGTGAAAGATGAACTTAGAAATATTACAACATAATAGTTAGCACATAAGCTTCATTTATTCTGTTGAGTCTATTGGCTATATCTCAAATCTAGTTAGGCTATTTTTAGCTCATGTCCATGTTTAGTTAGAGTCTTGGTTCTAGCAGTTCTTCCATTATAGAAGAATACTATTTTTGCATTTACATAGTACTTAAGAAATTTTGGCCTTGCACCTATTATAAACTTTATAGTTTATGCTACTGAAGTATTTAAGCCTTATGCCTATTTAGTGCTTTATAAAATAATGGATTGTCCACTATGTAACCGGCCTTGTAACAACCAGCATCTTAACTGACCTGATTTTTCGATTAAACCAAAAAACGGAATCCATTAGGATACAGATCATTGGTGTTGGTAACATATAACAAACATAAGTACATCAGCGAGTTATCTATACGAACTCACACTGGAATAGAAAAATATAATAAAACATATATATTGACTAAGGCTGCTACCTTGGAACCAATATTACTACTTGGATATCTGGTTGCCTTATTAGTGTTGAGCATGAATAAGAGGACTTATCCATCTATTGTTCCAAACATGTATCATGTCCCCTAAATCTATCATGTGATTTGTAACGAGGAGAGGGTGAAAACAACATTTTAACGATCGGTAATTTATATTTTTTTTTCATAAAACTAGTTTATGCCGATTGATTTCCATTTAGTTGCCATGTCCACTATCAATGGAATAGTCATTAAATTCCTTATGCATGTACGGTATATTCAACCTGCTCAGAGGTACAAGCAGCTATATATATAACCTATTCCAAGATATAAGTATATATATGCTTGTATGTGATACGTGTGTATTTTTAATGCATCACTATACTTTCCAAACGAAAACATCTTCGTAACATAAGTGATACTCAACTAGCCTGTAGGCCGATGAATCCTAGACTTAGCTTTATAATTTAACTAGCCTTACTACTACTGCATCTCAAAGATATATTTGAGGGTTAGCTCGCCAACCTCCAACAAAACAAACAGACAACAAACTTTGATATCAGTGCATATCCCATACAAATTCTATACTGGTAGGACATGTAATTTGTACAGGCTTAACCTAAGTCTTTGCTAACGACTGCTTGTAACCGGTGGCGTCCCCGACTTACGTAGCCCTACTACAAGAATCTCAGTCTATCAAATAAGGCTTGCATAACATACCACCACCTGAGAATCCCATTTAGATTTGACTAATGCTACTCGAGGAAAATGCCCATTGTCTGTTACTTAATACCTCTGGTATAGAAATGAAGCAGACCCTTCCTTCTTAATTAGGCACTTCATAGGTTATTTAAGACTTCTTTAAATGGTGCAGAGGCAGACCCAATAGTCATTTAATTCCTCTGCCATGAAGTAAACCATTTGACTACCTAAAGGTACTTATTCATTTAATACTTTAAATCTGAGGCAAACACCTTGGTATATTTTACCAAACCTACACGCGAACGTATATCCCACTCATGGGTCCTATAGTTGGAGATGTCTCACATAAGCATTATGTATACACAACTGGCAGTAGCCCTTTGCGGATGGCAGACTTCCGTTATGTAACTCTACTGAACCGCATCCTAATCCATACTAAACCAAGTCATTTATAATTATTCTAAATATCGGGCTAGGCCCGCTAATTCATAACCAATGCAAACATCATATTGAGGACATATAATTTCAACTATGGAAATTGTTGCGCCTCTTAGATTTTGTTATTTATTTATATTTATTTATTTATTTGTTACAACTTCTTCTTATTTTATATGTTTACTTCCTTTATTTCTAGCTTCCATAATGGTGGTTAATAACATTTATTTATCATGCCTTTTTAATTTTTCCTTTACCAGTGCCATATTTGGTCTCTGTAATTAAATTCAGTAAATGGTTTATTTCTTATATTTACTTGATTATAGTAAATTCCATTTACCCTTTTATTATTACCTTATTTATTATAGCGTTTTATTTATATTAGTATGCAAACATACAATTAATTGCAGGTTGCCATACATATATGTATTTATAAAGAAGTTGACGTTTGTTTGTTTATTTTTTAAACTTACATTTTATTTTTCATATATATATATATATTTAATTGGTAAACAGGATTATTTTTATTTATAACTTTTTAGTTCCTACATTTAGGGATTTCTAGAAATACATTTATATGCAAATTCAATAATATATTTATTTTAACAATTTAATGCACTAGAACCATATCATTTTCAAGAAGGAAATGTTACCATTGTAATTGTCTGTAAACTACCAAAAGTAAGCATTGTGTTGCATTTGAAATTTCAAGGCATTATATTTTTCTGTTTTTATTGAAATAGACAGTGCAAACTATGGAAAGACATCACTACTTTTCACATCTCTTTCATTTTGGGAAAATTCCTTGTTATTTCAAATAACGTACTTTTATAAATAATTATGAGGTTGGACAATTTATAGAAATTCCCATGGAGATTTTTACAATTCCAACAATTAAAATATATAAAATAAATCTCAAATAAAATTAAAGCATCTCCAATTGATGATTAACAAGTTTAATCATTGGAAATCTAAATAAAAAAATCTCGAAATAGTTGCACAATTCTATTAATATTATATTCAAAAAAATTTGTGGTCGGCTCTGCCAAACATCCAAACCTATGGTGTGTATAGGTGTTTCATCCAGGACAAACAATTCTTGGACATATAGGCAAAGATTTCAAGTCAGAATTATTTGTTTAAGCCTACAATTCCATTATTTTTACATAAACATAACAACCAAAAATAGAATTTCACAAAAAAAATTAGTTTCAGGAAAACTACATAATATTCCACCCACCTTTTGGCTCTCAAATCTCTAGATCCAATTCATTCTTCTTGCTTGACTCCATTTTCTTTTCAGTTAAAAATATGTATATATTCCTATTAGAGCTACAAGTTTGATAGGAGATTTGACTGGTGAAATATAATTTATAATTTCTAAACCTACCACTTTTGCAGAATTGAGTCACTCCTTCTCTTCTTCTCTTATATTTCATGTCCTTCTCTAGTGTATATGTATACAGAGTATTTTTCTAATCTCTAGAAATAGTGGAGAATGAGAAATGGCAAAGCTTCGCTGCTCTAGTTTAAAGAATATGAGAAAAAAAGTGAGGGGCTAGGCCTCTATTTTATAGGAATTGGAATTGATTATTTTCGTTAAATTAAAATATATTGAATCTGAGCCGTTAAGACTAAGGTTCAACCTTCCACCACACATATTGATCGAGCAGTCCTTAATTAACGTCGATCGGTCCCTTAGATGTGGTTGATCGACCTAAAGAATGTGGTCGATCGTGATGGTTACTAACATTAACGTATCTTGTTTATTTTATTACCTTAACTTCAAAATGTTAATATATTATTAACATTAGCTTTCTTCATTAACTTAAACGTTATGTTATTAGTATTTATTGACTTAACTTGTTTTAAATTATTTTTGATTCGAGAACTTAAAACATCAATAACTTCTCTGTTCGAACTCCAATTACGAAGTTTTATATGATAAAGTTGTTTAAAAGATCACCATGAACACGGTAGTGAAAGTTTCATTGCCAAATTTTGAAGTTTGCAAAATTCCATTTTTGAGCATTATAAATTATTTATTAATTCTTTTTATTTAATTACTGTTTATTTTATGGGGTGTTACATTCTTCACTCCTCAAAAGAATTTCATCCCCGAAATACACAAAGGACTGAACCAAGTAACATAACGTACAACATTTTTAAACTATCGAACCAAGACTATACGACCAATTTTCAACCAATCATATACAAGTGCATGGCGTATCACAACACATAAGATATGTAAGCTAAATAAAAATAAATTAGTATGAGACGATCGCCCTGCACCACTAGCACTCTATTTAACTATATAGTCTGCTGCCGATGTGTCTGGTCGATGTTGGACTATCACTGAGGGTTATAAACAAATTTTTTTTACAAAGAACTAGTTGTATATCTCATATCGAAGGGAGTAAAATATAATATACATTGTAGATATAAACAGGAAAGTTAGTAACAACTAAGTGATCCAAATATCAGAATACGGATTCACAAAGTTATACAACAAGTAATAAAGTTTATACAAAATAGAAATCAATTTGAATGACTATCTCATAATAATAGTAATAATCAAGCACTGTCAAGGCTCCATAGTATTCCATAGTGGGATAAGAGTTGAAATCCAAATATAATACAAGATAGCCCCATCTATTCTTTCCATTGCATAGCTACTGCATTGCACCTAGACCTGCTATCTACTCCACTCATTTGGAGTAACTAAGATAATAAGAAGCAAAACATAAAACCTCGGATCTAACAATAGTTTAGTGTGAGCAGCAAATGAATCTCAAAATACTATACAAGTCGATATAGTAAGGAATAGGGATATACGAACCATACCTGAACATGTCCCTTAACCAAAGAATTCATACATAATGAATATAACACGCTACTCTACGAATATCATAAATGTATATTGCAAACTAAGTATGACGACGGGCATCTAGGTATACCAATCCCGATTACCTATCTCCAGAAACATCTCTAGAGTGATAGACTACATAAGAAGACAATCAAAGCGACATAGCATCCATCAAACAACACTTACTGTCACTCATTGTGCTTTACATATATAATGACTCGTACTGCCTTTCCCATGCTATGGACAAATGGTAATCACAGTTTTAGGTGTAATCGTCCTTATCCCAAAGCTGATACTACACCTAAATCCATAGGTCTAGCGATACAGATCAAAAACAAACAATCTAAGGCAACCAAACAAAGTACCCATGGGTATCCTTATAATACCCTAGCTTTGAACACATTAGAAAACACTTTGAGTGTCAATAAGCCCTTAGCATGCATATCTAAGTCCTTTGCTTGTACCATCTATTTATCATTATTAACGAGGAACCATTCCACATTCCTCCATTCCATGATAGAACCATTCTCACGTTCTACCCATAGGTCACCCTTCCTACAACCCACTCTTTATGGACAAACAATTCTCATGACCCCCTTCAACATCGAGTTGCCATCATCGGAATCTATCTCCATTCACCGTTGAGTTTCCATCACAAAAGTCCTAAAGCTACCATCATGCAACCATATCACCATCGAACCCCAAGTGAACAAACGAGCACCTTCGACGCGACATGTAGGACCTCCACTCCCTTTGTAGACGTTCTACCCTGATCCCATCAAAATAGACCTCTTGGTATCGATTGGACCTCTTGGTATCGAGAGGTGTACTTATCAAAATATTGGTTAAGTTTTCGTCCTCCTTTTCCAGAGCTCCAGTCTGAGTGCTGGGACTTGGACCACACTTTTAAAGCTCTCGGCATCAATTCCAAAGCTATTTGTGCTAGGTAAAAAAGCTCTTATTTCCATGCCCTCCAAAACTCTTGGTGCTTGGTTAATGACTTACCAAACTTTGGCACCTGCCTTCTACTAATCACCCTAAGCCCTAGCTTGAAGTATCAATCTCCCACCAAGTGGTTTCCGTAAAGAAAAAGCTATCGGTACCGACTCCTATACTTAGTTCCAATTATGATGCAAATTGAACCTCGAGCTCCTCCTATGCTCCATAGTCTCCCCTTCAAGTTTCATCTAATTTCGACCATTTTTGCCTTCGATTTCCTAATTTGACCACTCCTTTCCTAATTATTTAAAAATTCTAGGAAGCCACATCAAAGCACAACGTACAAACAAGGAATACTAAAAATTTACATTCATTTGTATATGCAATAAATAAGAACGTGATAATCAAGAAAATCCTAATCTAAATCTAAATTTTACTATAGCATATGAATATGAAAAAAGTGGTTGCAAAACCATTTAAAAACCACTTAAATCCTATGAATTTTGGCGATAACCATATGTCAATGTCCAATTAAAGTTAGAAAGCAATTTAGGATCAAAATAATGTTAAAAACATCATTTTTAACTATAAAAAATGCATAGTTTGAGAGGTCGAGAACCACTCAACAAATACCTAAAATAACAACTAATCCCCTAAGATCTGAAGTAGATTGCAAGGAAGGGCAATGAAAATTAAAAAAATGATACTCCCAAGTTTTTCTATCCTGATAACTTCACTAATTGATGATTTGGCTAAGATTAGTAAGAAAACTGTAAGTTTGTTGATGAACTAGGATTAACATAGTTTAGAGCTATTTTATGGAAGATGGAAATACTTGGATTTGTTCCTACGACCTCCTCTTAGCACAATTTTTGAGATGGGGCAGTGCACCCAAGCACCGGCTTAGTTAATTGTCCCCTAATACAACTCAATAGCAGCCAAAACATAAAACAATTATTGCCTTCAAAAGTAAGTCCATTTATCTATTATGACCACTCTACGAAATGGATAACCATCATCTTGATGCAATGGAAGTTGTTTGAGACCTTAACACGACTCCTATCAAATGTTATAGCCTAAATAAGATTTATAGGGACAAAATTGTCACATAGAAATTTGACAAAAATCATACACATGGAAAATGTCTGTAAGAATCACTTCCTAAAGTTTTAAAGTCATATGACCTCATATGAATAAAATAGAAATATTTTACGATTCTGCAATACATAAAATATGGGCCATTACACTCTCCCTCCTTTAGGAATTTCACCCTTAAAATCTCCGAATAGCTCAAGGAATAGTAAATCAGATTTATCCTACATGCTTAACAATCATATCCAATCATCATACATTTCAAACAAGCGGCCAAGCAACCAATAATGTAGGTAAGCTTATCCAAGCATGTGAGATACTAAACTACCTTATATTTTATCAAAGGGGAAAGTAAATACGATATAAAGTCAGCCTTACTGTACAAATAGCTCTGGATATATGGCGCTCAAACTTTCTTCGGTTTCCAACGTGCATCGCCTTCACTTCCTACTCATTTAACCTTTTCTAACTCCACTATCATCCACCTAAGATGTTTCATATCGTCGACGAAGAACTCCAAATCCCTACATCTCCTATCAGTGTAGCTTTTCTGCCTATCGTGAGAAGCTTTCATTCGTTGCTAAATAATCTCTATCTCCTTCGAGGTTTCTTTAATCATATCTTGCCCAACTATTAGTTTCTCACACGATTCCAACCAACATAAAAGGGCATTCGACGATCGACCATACAATGCCTTATATGGTTCCATACCGATACTAGACAGATAACTATTACTGTATGCGAACTCCACTAAATGCAAGTGATGGTCTCATGAGCCTCCCAAATCGAGTATGTTCAAGCTCGTAAGAGATCCTCTAATATACAGTTTAATCCCTCGGTCCACCCATTAGTCTCCGTGTGATAAGCTGTATTAAGGTGCAACTCAGTCTCCAACGCCTCTTGTAGCTCTTTCAAACTCGCTAGTGAACAACAAGTCTCGGTCGCTTACAATGCTTTTTGACACACCATGAAATCATGCGACCTATTTCATATAAAACTCGGCTAGTTCGGTTGTGGTTCTACTTTACTTGATGGGTATAAATCCAGCGCTCTTGATTAATCGATCGACTATGATCCAAATATTATCGTACCTTGCTTGAGTCCTCTCTAGTCCATCAATGAAATCCATCGATACTTGCTCCCGCTTCCATTCGAAAATTTCTAGTTGTTGCAACAACCCACTTGGCTACATGTCATGGTACATCTTATTACTGTTGGGATGTATTGTTAACCTAGAATGGTGGCACTCTATTAGTACCTCGTATCGTAATCCATCAACATCGGGAACAAAAATCATCCAACCTTATGGAGCTAACCTTCTCCGTCGAGTCCAAATTGCTTCATATCTTCAGACTCTACTCCTCCTTCTATTTTGCCGTGATATCCACTAGTCTAGCATCTCACCTCAACTAGTACCGATCCACTCAATTAAAGTAGGTATGATCATCAAACTCGACATCATCTCTGGCTCTAACTCATAATAAGTTCTGAAGTTATAGCCAATAATATACTGGTACTACTTCCGTACTATGAATATCGCTCCCAAACTTGGATATCCTCTATTTAATGCATCGAAGGTAACATTTCCCTTACTAGGTGAATAGGAAATGTCAAAGTCGTAGGAGGCCAAGAATTCCAACCATCGCTGTTAGTGAAAATTGAGATCCGTGAACAGCTTGAACCTTTCTCCTAATAAGTAGTGCTGCCAAATCTTCAAAGTAAACATTATCACTTCTAACTACAAATCATGAGTGGGATACATCCTCTTGTGCGCCTTTAGTTATCGATCAGCTTAGGTGACAACCTTTCCCTTCTGTAACATCGCCCATGTTGCGATCCAAAACTAAGTGTTGTGGATGGTATAGTCATCCATAGTATTAATTTCTAGTCAAAAAATATGGTTATGATAATAAAATCAGTAATCAGAAGCATGTGAATATGAAAATTTTCAAAAACAATTTCATAACAATTTTTCACATTTCATTTCACAAATTATATTTCGTATTCATTATATAATCCCACTTGATCCCAGGTTCATAATAAATATAATTATTATAAAATATTCCAAGAGCCACATATGAAGATGTCCTCTTGGTTAATCAGAGTCTAGCGCTTGGCAATTATACAATTTTCCATTATATCCATTAAGTAAGATGACTTCTACAACAGAAAATAAAAACACTTAGTAATAGCTAGATTTGCTCTTGCACGTTTCTCGAAGCTTATTCGTATAATTAGGAAACCTGAAAACCCAACTCCCGACCTACTCCAATGAGCACTCGAGTGTTTAAAAGGAAAAAACAAAAACTTCATGTTAGATAAACAGTCTGGAATAAATAATAACCTATCACTTCGAACCAAAATATACATCTAGTGAGACCACACCACTGAACGAAATGAGTTTTTCCATTACTAGTAACTTAACCAAAACAAATCAATCATATACTATGTTCCTACATCCACAATGGGTAGAACATAATAAATAAAGTTTTGCAACCATGCAACATACAATGGACTGTGCATCCCAACTTATTTGACTATCCTTCCAATTTCATCAGACTATCTGTCTTAATTCAAATGACTCTCAGTCTTATATTTATATGGACTACCCATTTCACATATAACCATTACATGGATTATCTATTCCATACCATATGGACTACCTATTATAGAAGGTTTACTACTTAAATTATGTGGATTATCCCTCACACATGTTCCATTTATTTAAAATAATATGGACTGTCCATCATATATCTCATAGTTTTCCTAAGATGACTATGAACCCTTCATTAACCATAGGGAGATTATCCATCTCCGGCATCATGTATACTATCCATCACATGTTCCATAGTTCTCCTAGGATGTTTATGAGCCTATATAATATCACTTTATAATTAGGTTATAACTTTATTCCCCCAATTGCTCAATATATGTCTATGGTATCCCCAATTAGGTTATGTAACCCTTAAACTTATAACATCTCAAAACGATATGCATTAGTATCCCCAATGAATAATTTCGAAATTCCAAAATATTACATATTGGTGTCCCTAATAAATAATGTCAAATCATAAACTTATGGTATATAGAAATGTAAAACATTAAAATCTCCGATGAATAATGTCAAAATCATAAGCCTATGGCTCCCCACCATTGACATGGCAATCTAAAGAACTTATAGAATTCATGCCGCAATAACAATATTGAACCTTTATCCAAGGTCAGAAAACATAATTTTAATTTTTATAAATCATAAGGCTAACTTCTGACATTATAAGGTTATTGACCTTATTAAAAATATATGCTCTCTCACCGTTAAAACATCCCTTTGGTTTACATAAAACAAAGCCTCGCTGACATTAAAATAAAGAGATGCAGCATAAATGCTGCAAGGCAAAGTTGCTGAAATCATTAAATAAAGAATGCTGACATTGATATACGGCGACATCAATATCCAAAGCTGAGATTAATGACTTATGGCATCATTATAAGTACGTCATCATTATTATACTTTGGCTATTATACTGCATCTATAGAAAGATTAGCAGCGTCTTTGCTTCAAAATAGATTGGTACCGAAACTGATGACTTGTGGCATTAATTTAGAAAAAGCTAAAAACTATCGGCATTGACAACTTACGATATTAATATATCGTACACCAGGAGATGAGGCATTTCCTGAATGTCAATGTTGGATGCATGACTCAATGCATCGCATATTGATAATAGAAGTATCACCAGCATTGCTTTATGTTAATGTTGCATATTTTTGATATCGCTTAAAATTGTAAATTCGTATTGCTTATTATTAATGTCGAACATCATAGGAATGTCGCATATCGATGCATTGTCATAATTATAATAAAAACTATTTTATTTCCATTAAAAGCAATTTCTTTTTACCAACTTTTATTCTTTGTTAAATTTCTATTTGTTGAAAACAAACTTTACCAATTCCTTTTCAGAAAAATGCAGCAAATTAGTTCTATAATTCCAAACACATTAACCAGCTTAATTGATTAATACCCTTAATTGGTATTAATTTAAATGTTTTTCTATCATGATAAATTCATAGAAATCATCAAGTAATAGCCTACACAAAAATAGGGGATTCCACTTCAATTTCAGGCTTTCCTCCTAAGATCAATTTTTTTCGATCCGAATCAAGATTTCCCACCAATAACCACGTCAACAATCCATGTACAATAAATAACCAAGATAGATAATCAACAAGTCGTGTAATCTGAAGGTAGGAATCAAAAGAAAGAAGATTGGCATTAGTGACTCTTATAATTCTTTGTACACTACAAATAGATAAGGAAAAATATCAGAGAAAGGAACGATTTTTACTTTACTTTTTTTTTAGCACTAAGATAAAAAACCATACTCTCTACCATCTTTATCTATCTAAGAATGAAAGAAGAAGATAAGGACATTTTCCCATAGACGCAGGATTCGTTAACATCCGAACCACGTAAATTCTTTATGTCATTTGTTGCTTTCAATACTTTGCTTTTTATATTTTTATTTCTAAAATTGGAATGTATTGCCGAACGAATTGGATAGAGACCTTTAATGGAATTTGGAATATTTTTCCTCATAATTCTGTAAGCATTACAACATATAACTTTTCCATTAAAGGCAATTTTAATATTACTTAACCTTATCAATTCTTAATCAAGGAAGCATTTCAGCATCGTGGTTACTTCAGAAAAATACTCAGGTGTTTCTGAGATGAAGATGAAAAATCTATTAACATTTTTTATGCTAGAAGGAGGGCAGATTTCCCTCTTTGGCAGAATTTACCCTTTTTTCTTTAGACACCACTATAACAGCATGAATCACACTGATTACAATGCTCCTCTTAACTAAGAACAACTTCATATGACCTTAAAAATATCAAAAAGGAAAATCCTCACCTTTTTGACCCAAAATGAGGTAGGTACTTCTGTTGAGCCCACCTTGCATCCTACCCTAGCTACTCCCTAAGCCTTTACAAACCAGTTAAAGAAATGCATGGATGGACTAGAGAGATCCATGGCCCAATATATTTCCCTTAAACTAATCTCCACTCATCCTTCCACGGCACATCGATTGTACCGATTATGCAGCAAGTGAATGACAACCGCAATCTCAGAAATAAGAGCGGTTGTCTAAAGAAAACATATACAATGCTCATAGGGAATTCAAACCAATCCTAAAATCAAATTGAGGTCTGCGAACATCAATCCATTACTACTAAAAAAACATAAGCTACACCCAGTGATGATGATGTCATCTCACTCTAAAAAGATAGCTCATCCCAAATAGACCACAAAGGGGATGAGATCCATCGATTAAAAGCACTTGCGGAATAGCTGGCAAGATTTTGGAGACAAAACAATAGTAAGGAGGTAAGGGAAGAGAGTTTTTCCTTATTTAGCCATAAGTATTTATAGAGGCAAACTTCCCTAATAACTTTAAAGCCCCATCAATCAATAAATTAGGTAGGACTACCAAACAAGATGAACATATTTGTAATGCATGGATGTATTAAAGATAGAGAGAATGGCCATGTGTAAGCTCTTCCTATTATATTTGGAAGGGGTAGCTTCTAGATGGTTTAAGTTATATGGACAAAGGAGGTTCATTCTTGGCCATAACTAGAAGCAGATTCCTTGAAACAACTCAACTCGATGAGCGAGGCTTCTCCAGATGCGAATACCATATCCTGCATAAGGTAGGACAAAAACGAAAGCATTTGCAACATTATAAACTGGTTCAAATCCAAGGCTCTTCGAATTAAAGTAACTTTTGAAGAACCATTACTAAAGGCAGCGCATGTTGGGATTGGAAGGAACACCGCTATGTGGGTTAAAAATAGTAGGAATCCATGCCATGACACAAAGGCTTTCTATGAAAGGGCCAGTGGCTACATCTGAATGGAAGAAGCTAGGATCGTAGAATTACCCGATCCAAAATAACTTCTTCTCCCCATAATGAAAAAAAGAGGGGGCATTAGGATACCATCCACCTATGAAGCGTTAGGGAGAATTTAACTTCATAACTAAAACTCCTTTCACCCGTTCACCCAGTTATATATATGAGATGACCATGACTGAACTAGCCTACAATGTACCGAACAGGTTGGAGAAGCCAGAATATAATAGGTTGAGCGTATTACTGCTTCCATAGAGCCAATGGCCACCATATTGATAAACTCCGACACCTAAGGAACGAAATTGATAGGTCAGTGAAAAAGGGATGTTTAGGAAGCTATTAAATAGAAAGCAATGTGGGAAGAACCGGGAATCCCTTTCTAGACCCAAATGAAGGTCAAGCAAGAAACAAATTTAATCTCATAGCTTCGATCCACGAGAGACCCAATTTCGTTGGAGAGAGCAAAAAAGCATAGGAGCGGTATGTGCAAGAGGCTACGGCAGAACAAAAAACCATATTCCATATGAAGCAGAAGCCTGCTCTGGACATTCTTTACTCCTGCTGACGCCATTGTGGTGGTATTTCCACATCAAGACCCGTTGATAATTACGGTGCAGATCTCAAATTGCACCATGAAGAAAATCTTTGTATAATATGGGAACTTTGTTAAAGTTAGTTTCAAACCTGCATTTCATAAGATGAAGCTTTTAGTGGAAATACTGAAGCCGAGCCCCGAACCAATTTACGAGTTCAATAATACCGCGACTGTTCCTAGTGGTTCAGCACGTCTTCTCATAACCATTGGGACTGCTCCTTTTCAGAAATCATTCCAGCCAAGCTTATTGGTCATTAAATATTTGTCTCTATGCAACGCACTCATAGGAAGGCCTACACCAAATGACGTAAGGGAAGTAGTTTCTCAGTAAGACTCACTTATGAATTTCATACTTCTATTGGAATAGGGTCAATTGAGGGGATCAATTATTCGGTGGTGAATTGTATAATGTAAATCTCAAACCCAACAATAAAATTGTTCTAAACTATTCTACTATCTCTTACAATAATTGTGATGATGATAATAAAAAAGAAGTCAACCAGTTCCAAGAGCTGCATCAGTATAAGGTACAAAGTCTAATGTTGAAACAGGTTATTCTGCAGCCATATCATCGGTAGGGGGAAAAAGAGGGAATATATGCACATGATCAGTATTGATAAATATAGATCAATCTATCCATGGTATTTTTTCCAAGAAGCTCAGAAATAGGATTTCTTCATCACTTCACAACTGATGATAAATAAGAAAGTGAAATAGATATGAGATTAGAGGAAGCGAGGAGAGAGATTATTGGATAATCTCAAGGATATATAGATGGATCCTAAAGATCCTTCGAAGGTTCTCAAGGTAGGAAATAGCCTCAGGGCCGAAACCAAAACAGAATTGATAGACTACCTAAAGAGTTCAATGGATATTTTTTCCTAGACACACTAAGACATGGTATTGCACATAACATCAATCCCAATTGTTTACTAGGGAAGTGTATTACCCAAAGTTGATTGGCAACCAAGTTCTTGTAAATAAATCCAATAGGATTTAGAGAACTTGCATAGACTACACCAACCTCAAAAATCCCTGCTAAAATAATAGCTTTCCTCTACCTATAACCGATCAATTGGTGGATGCAAATAGTAGATATGAGATTCTCTCATTTATGGATGAACACTTACGTTACGACCAAATAGTTATGTCTAAGCTAGATCAAGATCATTCCCGTTTTGCAATGGACAAAGGCTTATACTGGTACAAGGTCATACCGTTCTTACTCAACAACACTGGGGCAGCCTATCAAATGTTAGTTAGGATGATATTATCAGACCAGGTTTGTCAAAATGTCAAAGAATATATTGATAACATGCCCATGAAGTCAAAAGATGCATCGAGTCATGTATAAGATATAAAGGAAATCTTTGCAGTCCTATGGTAAGATAACATGAAATTAAATCCATTGAAATGTACTTTGCCATTCAGTCAGGGAAATTTCTAGGGTAAATAGAAAGTGCCCGTGACATTGAAGAAAATATATTACAGAATGATGTCATAGGGAATATGGGAGTCCCTAGAAATACAAAGGAGATCATGAGCCTAAATGGCAAGCTGGCCGCTCTAAATAGATTTATCTCTAATTCAACCAAAAAATGTATACCGTTATTTTACCAAGTAAAAAAGCGGTAGAATTTTGAGTGGACCGAGGAGTTCATAATTGCATTCTAGAGTATGAAGGGCCATCTGATCAGTACTCCTATCCTACTAAAATCGCCAACAGGTGAGGACTTATATGTGTATTTAGCTGTAGCTGATAAAGCTATTAGTGCTACAGTAGTTCAGGAAGATGAAGGGACCTAGAGGCCTATATACTTCACAAGAAATAGGTTTTTCGAGGTAGAACTCAATTACTTGGTCATTAAAAATTTATCTTTCAACCTGCTTCTTATAATAAGGAAACTATAGACTTACTTCCAAGGGCATCTCATCAAAGTCCTCATAGAAATATCGTTGAAGCAAGTGCAACAGAAGCCAGAGATGTCAGGTCACTTGATAAAGTAAGCAATGGAGCTGAGTCACTACGATATCTCCTACTGCCCAAGAAAAGAAATCAAAGGATAAGCACAAGAATATCATTATGGAATGCACACTAACCGTTAAATCATAATTTAAGGAAAAGGCACCAACGACATTGTTTCGATAATTGTTATTGGATGGGTACTAAATGAATAGGAGGAAGGGATCAGATATGTACTGATCACTACAGATAAGTAGAAACTATATGGAATAATGCGTAATAAATTCAAAGCTACCAATAATGCAGTAGAATGTGAGGCTTTCCTTTCTGGCTTAAGGATGGCTCAGGTAATGAAGTAACCCGTATTAAAATTCATAATGATTCCAAATTTGTTGTAAATCAAGTGCAAAGTATTTAACAGACGAAAGAGCCAACTTTAGTTAAATATGTAGAACTGTCCAAAAGATTACTATAGTGATTTGATCCATTCAACATTGAGCAAATCCCACGTGAGAACAATTCCTTCACGGACTAATTGGCTAAACTTGGAAGCACTAAAGTAGTGCTAAAAATGAAAGTTATCCTAATAGGACATCAAACTGAGCCAAGAATTACTAAGGCCAACATATGCCAATCCTGATTAGAGCATAGCAAGTTGTGGTCAGAAAAACTCCAAAATAAGAAATAACTGAAAATCTAGAGCATACTTTGACTGCGCCTATCCTTCATCATACAGAGGAAGATTGATGGATGACCCTTATCAAACTATTCTAGGTAAGCATGGTCTTACCTAATAAGAATGAAGCTAGTAAAGTTAGATATCTAGCTTCATAATTTTCCACCTTTGATTGCATATTATACAAGATAGGATACTCTACCCCTTTATCTTAGATGCGTATCTAAAGAAGATGGAATACATTTCATGGGTGAAGTACATGAAGGATGGTGCGGAGAACACTTTGGAGAGGCTAAGCTAACAAAGAAAGTGCCAAGACACGGTAACTACTAGCCCACCACACTTCAAGTTGCATAAAAATAATTAAGAAATGTGATCGATGATAATGCTTTTACCACTATCCTAAGACTACCTTCCCATGAGCTCATCCCGTTAGCCAGCGCATGGCTATTTGACATGTAGGGCATAGATTTAATAGGACTGCTTCCTATGCTTAAAAGAGGGACAAATTACGCCATGATGGCAATAGACTACTTCACCAAGTGGGTAGAATCAAAAACCATAGCTACAATCACTACAAAGAAGATAGCCACTTTATTGCGAGGAAAATAATTACTAGTTTTGGGATCCCCTGTAAAATAATTTCTGATAACGGAACAAAATTTGGGAGTAAGGAGTTTATGGAACATTGCAAAAGAAATGGGATAATAAAACGATTCTCTTCATTCACACACCCATTGGTGAATGCGCAAGTTGAAGCTGCAAATCAACCATTAAGAAACTATTCAAGAAAAGACTGCAAAAGGCTAAAGGAAAATGGGTAGAAGAGTTATCTTCAGTAATGTGGGCTTATAGAACCTCAACCAGATCCCTAACTGGTCGCGCATCTTTCTTTGTAGCCCATGGCTTTTAAGCGATGCTCCCAATTGAAAAAAAGATTTCATCATACAGAAGAATATCATATGTGGAAGAGAAAAACAAAGAATTAAAAATAAGATGCACTCGATCTTATTCAAGAAAGAAGAGACAAGGTAGTAATCTGATCGCATGCCGATAAAGGATGGTGAAGAATTACAACTTTTAAGCTCAACAATAGAAACTTCTGTAAACAGGATGTGGTACCACGAATGGTAGTAGCTAAGATCAAGGACTCATTAGATGGAGCTCTAGGCCCAAATTGGGAAGGACAGCTAGTTGTGGTAGAGGTCTTAGCTAATAGAGCCCACCGACTCTCAAGAATGGATGGAAATTTAGTTTTAAGAACTTGGAATTTTGAGCATCTCAAACCTTACATTATATAAGCAGTGTTATTCCTATAGCAAAATAACAAGTATTGTAATTATTACGAGAAGTAATAATACAATGAATTGGATATAGGGATATTAGACGACCCAAACTGGTATAAAAATTTCTCTGTATTAAATTTACTGACATAGCCAATAATATTGAATTGTATCACACATGACTCGGCTTTTCGGCCAAATAATTACACTAGACGTAAGGATATTAGACGACCCAACCTAGTACAAACATATGCACCTGAATTAAGGTTGTAAATACACAACCCAACTTTACAGACAAAAAATAATCTGTCCCTCAGTTGCAGGGTAGACCGTTCCAAGTGCACAAACAAAAGACGGATGCAAAGCTGAAAATAAAGCAAATCCAAATGATCTAAATTAAAAGAAAGTCCAAACAAGCTAAAAACTCATGAGGTACCTATACACATTTACAAAAGAATTTGTAACATACCATATCTGAAGGCCAAAAGCTAAGCGCTATGGATGCTACAGTCATCCCAATATTAACTTATGGTGATGAAATGTGGTAATGTTAATGTTATCCATAATATTAGGAGCACTTGAATATGAATAAAATCAAAGATTTCCAAAAACAATAATGTTCAATGACAACATTTCGAATAAAATCATATCCAAGTTACAAAAATCCCCAAACGTAATCCCAAGCATTGATCGAATATAATTTACAACAATACGCCAAGAGCGACATATTAAGATGTCTCCTTGGATGATCAAAGAAATATAGACATAACTGTCTTAATACACAGCTAAAACAATTCAAAATAGAATTCGTAAATTAGCTATCCGTCAGCCACCTACTCATCTTTGGATGCTTTATTTGCCAAAATTTGCTAAAACCTGAAAACCTAAGCCCTCAGCCTACTCAAATCAAATTTTGAGCACCGAGAGTTTAAGGGGGAAAAACTTCGAGTCAGACACAAAACCTAGTATGAATAATTTCTGTTACATCTCTGTTTACCGATATATAAAGAGACCACACTGCTTAGCGGACCAGGTTTCCCCTCACTAATATCTCTTTTCAAAACATATATTTTGCAAATCTTTTCCTGCAACCAAACCGGTTAATCCACTAATTATAATAATAATATAGCAATATCCATTATGCTAAAATAAGAAATAAAATAGACTATCTGTCTAAAATTTGAACGATCTATTCTTTACTGGATTATCCATCCCAAGTTCTGCGCTAACCGCTCTATTCTAGACTAACTGTCCTAAAACTGATTATACAAAAATAGCAATATCTTTTATGTAGATAATGCTATCTGCCCAAAATAGGTAAAAAGGGTTGACTAACTTTCCTTAAAAAGTAGCATGGTCTGTTATGCTAATTAATGAACTAACTGTTCATATCAGAGCTAACTGCACTTTTCTGGACTAACTGTCCTCTGGACTAACCGTCCTCTAGGCTGACTACCCTCAAAATGGGCCGACTCTCCGAATTTAAAAGCTAACTGCCTGAACCGTTGGGTTAACTACCCTTCGAATTTTCCTTGGAAACCTTTTCAAAATGATTTAGTTCGTCAAATCATATATACATATAAACATATATATGTGTGTGTGTGTGTACAACGAAAATATATCTTTAGCTTTACTCTAAACTATTTTTTCATGTTATATATACTTTACTCAAAATAATGTGGATGATGTTCAATAAGGATTATCTATCCATTTAAAAAGTTAAAGTCCTTTACAATTTAGACACTTAAGCTATCTGCTTAGTTATTAAATTTGAAACTTTTGTTTGAACTTTAAACAACCTTTCAAAAACATTGAAGGTAACTCCTTCTAAACCATTAATTAAACCATTCGAAAGCATTGAAGGTAACTCCTTCATAACCTTTAATAAAACCTTTCGAAATCATTGAAGGTAAGTCCTTCAATACCTTTTAGAAATTCCTTTTAGAAGCTTTAAAACATATGACATGCACTTTTCAAATCCTTTGAACTTTAGTCTTTCGAAAACATTAAAACCATACCTTTCGATCTTGTCAAAAGGTTTGTCTTTGACCTAATTGAAAGGTTTCACCTTTCGACTTCGTCGAAAGCTTGGGTTATCTCTTCTATAAAATCATTATAAAGATTTCGAAAGCAATGAAACTCAAAACCTTTCGAAGACATTGTGTTCAATTTAAAACAAGAGGAAACCTTTCGAAACCATTCAAGTTAACTATTTTGAAACCTTTAAAACTTTTTGACTTAAAACATTTGGATTATTCCTTCATGCAGAGCAAAAGGATGAGAAAAACATTGTAGTCCAAAGCCATTGCTTCAAAACCTTTATAAAATCATTCGAAACCATTTGCAAATAATGAAGTGTTGGTGTTGGAACCAACCCTTCGAAATCAATGGAGAGAGGCGGCAAGTTTTATAAAACGAAAGATAACCTTGGATTCCATCTGTGTCGAAAGATTTGGAAGCGGCAATTGTGCTTTCAACCTTGTTGAAAGCAATACCTTTCGACTTTGTTGAAAGGTTTCAATTAAACCAAGAATGCAAACCAATCGAAACCTTTTTCTTTTAAACCATTTGACAATGTCGAAAGCCCTTTGTCGAAAGCTAGCAGGCATATTTTCTTTAAAACCAAAACAAAGTCTCATCTCCTTCGAAAGCTATAACATTTTGTCCCTAAACCTTTTGACATCATCCAATTTACTATGTACCACTTTCCTGATACCATGTGCATTGGTATTTGACCTACTCGAAAGCTTTAATACCTTTCAACTTTGTCGGAAGGATTGGAACGGGGGGGGGGGGGGGTAGCTCTTGCCAAAAGAGTTAAAATAGTAGAAAAACTATTTATTTGCACATTAAAATAGTTTTTTTGGACGCAACCCTGCTTTGTTTGTCTAAATCCGATTGGTTTCCAGAATTTTATATTAAAAAATGCAGCTGACTTTCCTTGTTTGGAAATTTAAGTAGTTTTGAAAAAGCCCCTTTCTCCTTTATAATTATATAAAACATTTAAGTCGCAAACCTTAAATAATTTTTATATAACTATTAAATCATCTTTGAAAATTCTAGAAAAATTCCAAAAAATCCATTAATATGTTCACTTTAACATATAAAATTTTCAGATCCAAACAACAATTATTTTTCCCGTAAATAATTTAATAATCCTAAATACCATTTTCTTCCTTAGAAAATTCATAACAATTCCACAAAAATTCAGAAATTGTTGAAAATTGAAACCCATCTCTAAAATAACTTTTTAGATCATTAAAAAAATTTGCAAGGCTAATGGATGTAATTATTAAGGTTTTCATCATAAAACTTGTCATAAAATCTATAAGAACATGCATAAATCATCAACATATATATATATATATATATATATATATATATATATGTATGTATGTATGTATATGTATGTATATGTATATGTATGTATGTATGTATGTATATATGTATATAATCATTTTATCATTCAAAAACATGGCAAATCTTTACAAAATCATTCGAATTTACTCCTAAAATCAAAACCATAAAAGTTTGGAGTTGTAAACATTATTCACCTTTGCTTTAGAGATTAAGGAGCTTGAGATTTGAATGAGTTTGGTTTGAATTTTCTTTCCTTTAGCTTTTCCTTAGTTTCCTCTTCTTCTTTCCTTGCTAATGGTGGTCGTCCTTGCTTTTAAATTTTAGAAATGAGAATGAACGTGTAAAACGATACACGGCCTAAGGAAGGAGATATTGGAATGGCCTCTTTTCCATAATACCCTCCTCTAATTCATTTTAAACCATTCTTTTAATTTATTAGTTAAAATGGCACGACTACCTTAATTAAATCAAACCTCAAACCCTTACCAATATATTTTTTACTTAGTTTATCTAACTAAATCTCCTAAGTAATGTTATCAAAAATCTAGGTATTACTGACTCCCCTCGTTATAGAATTTCGTCCTCGAAATTACAATAAGGCTTAAAACGAATAAGTAGGTAAAACATACCATCCAAACAAGTTAGGATAAGTATCTCTAATCTTTTTTCTTAAACTACCAAGTATAGTCTATATCATCATCACTCCACTGGACTTTGAGTATTCAGACCACCTTGGTTCTAAGTCTCTTCTCATCTCTCGCAATAATGCGAACTAGCTTGTTCACTATGGTCATGTCTGGTTCTACCACTAAATCATCTAGAACTGTCGATGCAATAGTAGTCTCTGGGTTTCTAACACACTTTCTTAGATGAGAAATATGAAAAACATCATGGACACAAGCCAAACAGCTCGGTAACTCAAGTCTATACGCAAGCTTTTCGATCCTCTCATTAATAGGAAAAGGTCCAATGGACGTTAGAGATAACTTCCTCTACTTCCCAAATCTAAGCACACCATTCATCAGTGATACTTTTACAAAAACCTGGTCCTTAACTAAGAACTCCAAATCTTTTCGTCTCTTATACGCATAACTCTTTTTCCCAGACTGATCCTCCTTCATTCTAGCTCGAATGACCTCAATCTTTTCTACAGCCTCTCTAATTAAATTTGGACGAATAGTCAACCTATCCTCGGTCTCCAACCAACAAATGAGAGATTTACATGGTTTTCCATAAAAAGCTTCAAATGGTGCCATCCCAATAATAGTCCGATAACTGTTGTTAGACGAAAACTCGACTAGATGCAGATAGTCCTTCCATGATCCTCCAAAATCCAGAACACAAGCTCTTAACAGAACTTCCAAGATCTTGTTAACTCTTTCCGTTTGCCCATCTGTTTGTAGATGGTAAGCGGCATTCGTCATAAGCTTGGTTCCGAAAACTTCCTGTAGACTCTTCCAAAACACACCAGCGAACAAGGGATCTCTATCCGCTAGGAACCCATTCAGTCTAACCACATTCTTCTTGAACAAACTCGCTAAAATAGGTACCGTCCTGGTTGATCTAACTGAAATGAAATGGACACTCTTGGTCAATCTATCCACTATGACCCATATACTTTCATTACCCCTGTTCAATCTTAGCTACCCTTCAATGAATTCCATAGAAATAGAATCCCGCTTCCACACTAGAATATCCAATGGCTGAAGTAAACCATTGAGTTTCTGGTGTTCGACCTTTGCATATTGGCAATTCAAGCACTGCCTTACACACAAACCAAAATCCTGCTTCATACCTTCCCAGAAGAAACTCCTCTTTATATCCTGATACATCTTGGTACCTCGTATAGTGAACTTCAAACAGTGTCATTTTGTTAATACTTCCTTCCTTATGTTTCCCACACTTGGAACACATAATCTTCTGTTCTTTCTTAACCACCCATTCTGGTCAAAACTGAAATCTTTAAAGTCATCGCTCTTGGCTCATTCCTTTAAATTCAAGATCTGTTCAGCTAACATAGGATCCTCTATCCGCTTAGAAGCAATCCGTTCAATCAACACTAGTTGAGCTTCCAAACAAGACAATATGACTGTATTACCACTAGACCCTACCTCGGATCTTCATTGCACTCTGCAATCTGCTAATGCTTCTAAATCTTTCCACTTAGCCAACATTGCCACTACGGCATTCTAATGTATCCAGCTAAGTGCATCTGCAACCTTGTTGCCTTTCCCGGGTGCGTACTCGATCCCAAAATAATAAATGGCTATGAACCCTAAACATCTCTGATGTCTCATGTTCAGCTCCTTCTGAGAGAATAAATACTTCAACAACTTATAATTTGTGTATAGGTCAAACCTTTTTCTAAAAGGTAATGTCCCCACACCTTTAAAGCAAAAATCACCGTACCAATTCAAAATCGTGCATTGGATATCTGACCTCATGTGGTCTAAGCTATCTAGAAGCATAGGTAATCATTTTGCATCTCTGCATCAGCACATCTCCTAATCTGGTTCAACATGCATTGGTATAAACTACCAAATTCTGATTCCCCTTTAGAACTAACAACATAGGTGCACGGGTAATAAGTGTTTCAAACCCTAGAATGCTTCCTCACACTTATCGGTCCATAAAAATTTCACATCTTTCTCGTCAGCCTGGTCATCGGTGCTTCTATCCGTGAGAAATCCTTAATAAATCTTCGATAATAACCAGCCAACCCAAGGAAACCATTAATCTCGGTCACTGTCTCGGGTGTCTTACAACTATTCACGGCCTTGATCTTAGTCGGATTCACAGTCAACCCTTCCTTTAAGACTAAATAACAAAGAAACTTCACCTCCATCTTCCAGAAGTGACACTTTGAAAACATCGCTTTCAGCTGGTGCCGCCTTAGCATCTTAAGCACCACTCTAAGATGAAGTTCATACTCTCTTTCATCCTTAGAGCAAATCAAGATATTATCTATGAAAAAAAGCACGACCCTATCCAAGTGCTCTGGAAAAATCCAATTCATCAAATCCACAAAGAAAGCTAGAGCATTCGTCAGTCTGAATGGCATAACTAACCATTCATATGATCTATATCTGGTCCTGAATGCTGTCAAAGATATACCATTCTTGCTACCCTGAGTTGATGGAAACCGGTTGCCAAATCCAACTGAGAAAATACCTTTGCTCCACATAGCTGGTCGAAAAAATCATCAATTCTGGGAAATGGATATCAATTTTTTATCGTCCTCTCATTCAACTTACGATAATTGATACATAGTCTCAATGATCCATCTGGCTTCTTAGCAAACAATACGGCTGCACCTCACGGCGAACTGCTCGTCCTGATAAATCAATTTCCCTATAAATCCACCAACTACATCTTCAACTCCCTCATCAACTTTTGTAGTTACACTATTCCACCAAAGCAATGCAGGTCCCTGTAAAAATCCTTTCGTAGTGCAATAACCAATTATCAACTCAAATGGCTCCTTCATTCCCATAAATGGCTTCCCTCCTAGCATCACATAATCACCTCTCATCTTAGCAAAATGATTACTATAGGAACTTATGGAAGCCCTACTCCTACAGCATTTCCTAATAACACTCCAGTAGCAATTCGTGCCTCCGTCATATTCCTGAAAATTGATACATGGCTTCCATTTCGACCTACGGGACTTCAGCACCAACATTCTCAGCCTGACCTTGGCCTCTCCCAGCATAGGTCTGGCATTCCTTTCGGTGCTTCCCCTTCCTTGGTTAACTTTGCTTCTTCTACCATCCATATCTGTATTCAGACCTCATGAGATACAAAAAGATAACCTAATCAAAGATTGACGAATGGAGATAAAGCGCATAATTATATATAGCAAATACAAGTACGTTCTTGTAGCGTTAACACAAGCCCAAACCTTACTCTAATTAATTTGGATTTTTGTTTCCAAAAAAAATTAATTGTATTTTTCATAAACCTATGCTCTGATACCAAGTTGTAACATCCTGTATTTGGAGGCCAAAAGCTAAGCGCTATAGATGCTGCAGTCATCCGCGGTATTAACTTCTAGTGATGAAATACGATAATATTAATGGTATCCATAACATCAAAAGCACATAAATATAAACAAAATCATAGATTTCCAAAAACAACAATTTTCGATGATTACGTTTAAAATAATATCATATCCAAGTTACAAGAATCCCCAAACGTAATCCCAGGCACTGATCAAACATAACTAATTTTAAATTACTATTAAATCATCATAAAAAAATTTGAAAAAATTCTAGAAAATAAATTAATATGTTCTCTTCAACTTATAATTTTTCAAATCAAAACAATAATTATTTTTTTCGTTAATAATTTAATAATACTAAATATCATTTTCTTCCTGAGAAAATTCATAACAATTCCGCAAAAATTCTGAAAATTCTGAAAATTGAAACCCGTCTCTACGATCACTTTTTAGATCATCATAAAAATTCGCAAGGCTGACGGATGTCATGTAGTAGGGTTTCCATCATAAAACATGTCATAAAATCTATATGAACATACATAAATCATCAACATGTATATATAATCATTTTATCATTCAAAAACATGGCAAACCTTTGAAAAATCATTCAGATGTAATCCTAAAACCAAAACCATAATAGTTTAGACATATAAACTTATTCACCTTTTCTTCAGAGATTAAGGATCTTAAGATTTGAATGAGTTTCACTTGAATTAGCTTTCCTTTAGCTTTTCCTTTGTTTCCTCTTGTTCTTTCCTTACTAAGGGTGGCTGGCCTCGTTTTAAGTTTTAGAAATGAGAATGAACTTGTAAAATGATACACCGCTTAAGGAAGGAGATATAGGAATGGCCACTTTCCCGAAATACCCCTCCTCTAATTCATTTTAAACCCTTCTTCTAATTTGTTAGTTAAAAAGACACGACTACCTTAATTAAATCAAATTTCAAACCCTTATCAATATATTACTTTATTTAGTTTATCTAACTAAATCTTCTAAATAATGTCATCAAAAATCCAGGGTGTTAAAGAATTCAATCTATACGGTTTCCTTGTTGGTATTTGCACAACAAATGGAATGTTTTCCATTTGTAGTCTTAGAAAAGTGATTTAAAATATAAGTTTGAAAATACCACAAGGATTTTGAAGTATTGAGTTTAAGGAATGCTAACCAAAGATCGGTCCATTCTAAAATGAAAAGTTTTCCTATGGTCAAAGTTACCATTTCTCGATGGATTCATTGGATCCTCCTTAATCACAACAAATCCTTCTTTATTACATTAAAAGCTCAGATCAAGCGCAAAGTAAAAATAATTAAAAACATCTATAGGTCATTGCAAATGGAATCTGCCCCATCTTACATTTGACATTCTCCCTTCTAAGCTTCTCTTTGAGGCTAGCAATTTGATCCTGCCATCGTGTATTAACAGCAGCTGCTACGACATTGGAGACAGCCTGGCTTTATTGTAGTTGATCTTTAAGTTTCATAAATCTTAAGTGTAGCCGTCCCTCTTATCTAATCTATGTCCTTATTAATTCAGCACTTATCTTTTTTAAGTCCCTAGAAAAACCACCAAAATATTTGAAAGCATCCGATTTCCACCGTTCATTGGCATGCGATGAGTACCTTCGTCCCTATTCGCTTTAACTATTACTTATAATGGTCTTCCAATGATCTAAATCTACCTTGATAGTGCAGTTCTAACTTCTTTTTCCACTCATTCGCTAATACGGCATCCATGCTAGCAAGTGAGTAGGGCCTGCATCCATGTTGATCTCCTTAGTAGCCTTCCCTTCTACAACATCGCCTTTCTCCCGTGAGCAGCGTGATGTGGCAAGTTTTCTATATTTTTTTATTAATCCCTTGATCTCTTCTTGATAGATCACCATGTAAAGTGCTTCATTTTCCTTCAATGTTTGCTACAGTTCGGCCACCTTTGAATTTGAAGCATCAACCACCGTGCTAAGTTTGGTATTGTATTTATGTTGGAACTCGTTTGTATCCTTTGCTTTTTTGAAATCAAAAAAGGTATTCTTTATACCTCTTTTGAGCTTTCCATTGATAAGTGTTAGTTGTAGGTTCCCCTCCCCTAAGGTTGCACTAGAAATCGTTGTCGCAACCTTAGATTCTGGTATGCCTAAGTAATTCAGGCTATAGATAGCGAGAACCTATGGTGCATTGGATTCGAAGACTTCAATTAACTGAGAGAGATTCCATAAGGAACAACATAACCGACTTAGTAGATAATCATTGGAATTAACCTCAATGAGATCTAAATTACTCAAAGTTAAGTTTGGAAGGATATGTTGCATAAGACAAGTTTTATATGAAGGATTGCAATAAGTTTACAAGAAAAATTGAAATGATAACGATAAATAGGTTTCACTCTTCATTTAAACTCCTAAGCCTAATCCTAAACCATTCAAGATAAGGGCTATTAGGAGAAAAAGGATTTCTCTCTAGGACATAACACTAGCGGCTCAGTACGAAGCCACTAAATGCTCCCTCCCCTTTAACTACTTGGTCGATTTTTCAAATCCACCCTTGGGTTTCTTTTTTAAGTTGCATAAATGCCTCATCTAACTATTTCTCTCACTTACAAATAGTTACTACACTAAGACCAAAAAGATCTACAGTTTGAATTTGGAGTTTTTCCTTGCTTTCCTTTAGGAGTTCAGTAAATATTACTTCTTTAGAAGACTATAAAGAACAAAGGATTGAAAAACAATGTAGCCATTCGTAGTGTAGTAAAAAAAAGTAAGACGATCAAAGAAACTGATCACGATAAGATTGGAAAAAAAAGTCTACTTCATTACATACCAAAAAATTCAAGGAAGACAAAGGAAATAAGGGGAATAGTAAAGTTCAAGGGATATATGGACTTGGGAGGTAGTGGTTACATCGCTCCCCTTAGACAATGCATCTTTATTACGCTACTGCAATGAGGTAAATTGAGAAGCATAAGGGGATCCACTTTCCTTAGTCCTCTCTATAACCCTCTCGAACGTACAATAGGCAAGGACCTCTTCAATATGTCAGGGGTCCACTAAGAAGCCACAATCAACCACAAGCAGTCGCATCATCAAGGTAGTTGGCAAAAAATCTTTACTTAACTACAGCATTAATTTTGGAGAGGACTACATTAGTAATTTGGTTAAGTCTACCCTTAGTCGTAGCCAACTCTTCCTCCTTCTCCTATAAGGCCCTAGCTTTCCTTTCCAATTCTTCGCCTTTCAGCTTCAAAACCTCCTTCACTGCCCTCGTCGACCCCTCCGCCTTCTCAGCCTTATCTTGTTGAACCCTGAGCTCTTCATATAGTTTTGTTTTCTAAGAAGCGGCCATAGTAAGGCCTGCCTCAAGGTCAGCAAATCAAGAAGTAAATAAGACCAGGTCTCCGTGGCCCACTTTCGAACCTCAATTTTAGAGCTCCTATTTATATAAAGCAAATGTAAACAAGTTGATAATTTTCAAAGTAAATCGTCATTGAGGAATGAAAGAAAGGAAGTCACTTACACAGGGCCAAGTCCTGTCGTGCTCGACAGCAAATTCAGGGAAGAGGATCGTAGGAAATGGAAATGTAATATTGTTAGAAATGGGGGCAGAAGAAATATATGGTAAACTATCCAATGCAATATGCCAAACTTTCTTAGCAAGATTAATCATGGGTCCTTCGGGTAGGGGTGGGAAGCATATGTTTAGATCTCGGAAGGACTAGAAAGGTGAGATGGGAAGTACATATAAGGAAGGAAGAGAAGGAAGAAGACGCGTATAGGGTCTCTTGAGAAGTCTTTTAGAAGTTTCGTCGTTATTTTTCTTTCTCCTGTCTCCCTTCTTCCTCTTTTTCATCTCCAATCTCTTCGATGAGGGTCATCAAAAAATACATATGAGAAGTCTCTATCCATTTTACTTGCATAAAACGAGTTAAGATCGATAATTATCTTTTGCAAAAAATTATAAAATATAATTTCAACATCCATCTTATCAAAGATTCATCTATAACTAAATAGAATTTAAAGATATAGTGAGAGAAGTCATGACTGGTATGTAGAAAGTCGTACTTGAGCGATAATGACTTTGTAAAAAATAACTTTATTTTCATGTCCTCTCCACCCAAACCCAAGATGTCCTTCCTACGAGATACAAATGACCTACTTGCTTGATCAGAGAAGATAGGACAACTAGGCTATGGTTGGAAAGAAGAAAGGAAGTCGTCTAAATTTGAAACGAAAAAATATTGGTCAGTTCATTTCTAGGCCTTTCGAGGAACATATGTAAGAACCGGTTTCTTTGCCTGGGTGTAATAAAACTAGTAATCACCTAACAAGGACTTTTATAATTATCAAATAAAAATTGAAGTTCCTCATCGGAAGGAGGAGAAAACTTTTCATAAAGAATGAAAGTGGCAGTCAAAATGGAGAATGAAATTGAGGCAAGTTGTATGGGAGTAATACCAGTAACAAATAGCCATTCATAAATAATATTGTTGGGAGGAAGATAAATCCAACATAGAATTTTCTTGGGAGTAATGGAAATGAATCCATTTAGAGGCGTATGGATACGATCATGAGATTTAAATACCCTAACTACATGACACTCAATCCTAAAGTGATCCAAGGTACCCTATATTTCCTCTAGTTCAGTTATTCTAAATGGCAAGCATAAGGAAGAGGTGGTCCCCTCGATCGAAGTAGTATTCATAACAAATATACTGGGTTGGTTACTAGCTACCACTAAGATATAGAAGAAGAAACTATAAAAAAGAATATGCTTACTTTTGTTTGAAAAAGAATACCCTTGATTTTGTTTGACAGAGAAATTGTATATTGAAGAAGATGAGATTTGCAATTAAGGTTTCCGAAAGTGCATAAAAAAATAAAGAAGTAGAAGAACATATACTTGATTTGAATCTCAGCCATGAAACTGGAATAATGAAAGAGCCCCAAAATGTCAATTGGTTAATGATAGGGGAGATTAACACAAGATCCCATACAAATTTTCTTAGGAGATGAAAAGACTAAAGAAACAACTTTTTAGAAAGCTGACCAATAGAAAATTGACACATATAGTGGGATATTAGATTTAAAACGACGATAAAGACTTTTTCAATTTGAAAAGAAGAGAAAGCAGCAAGAAGTGATGAGACACATGAAAATATAGAAGCAAAGACAAGTCCACACCGATCTCCAGTCGTTGTAGACTTGGAGGGCAAGTGTTGCACCCGTATTTTCCAAGCACGTGTATAGGCAAAATGATGGTAGCACAGATCAAAAAGATCTGCTCCTATAATAGAAGTTGGACTATGATGAGGAAACAAACAAAAAAAGGAAAATATGGACAGTACAACACCATACTTTGAGTGTAGCATCAATGCCATAGTACTGCTCTAGTGTCCCGAGTTAATCATAAAGTGTAGGGACTGCTCAACAATCCTAATACTTACTTCAATAGGCAAAACTACAACACAACCTTCAAGTATTAAAATATGGAGGCTATGTTGCGATTCCAAAAGAAAGACTAAATAAGTTGGAACTGTGGCACAATCTTTGAGTTATAACAAGGGGTAGAGATTGTGTTGCGGCCCGAAAAGCAATATTAATGATGTAGATTAGTGGCGCAATATTTAAAGCAATTATAAGCAATAGGGATGGGCCACAATCTTGAAATAATATTAATGCGGTTGATTTGTGCCACGATCTTGTATTAACAATGAAGTAATAAGGATCGGCCACCGTCACGATTTAACATTGAAATGACATAACAGCGCTGCAATTCTAAAAAAGTGCTACCCGCAAACACAAAGATTCAAAGGATAAAGAAATAGAGTAAAGCTGCTTTGCGACCACAAGCTTAACTACGTTCATTAAAAGCAAATAAAAACCCATGACTTCTTTCTCAAACAAAATATTAAGATGAAGGTGGAGGCGCAGTCCTCTACTAATAAAACAATTTGGATTTGGTTCTGGTGACATGATATGCTTTAAAATGGTGGCACAGTTTTGCTTACTGAGTCATATAGCTTGGCCTTGATTACACCTAACATTGTGCTTTCCGATAAGTTTGGAGTGAAATAGTGCCGTACGACTTTAAGAGTGTTAATGCAGTTCAATGATTATGTAATATTGTCATCTCGTACATTTATGGATGTGCGGTTACCAATGGCCCATTTATGATAGAAAAATTCTAGATTGTTTATAACCATATAGCTTTTCTATATTGGGGCCAGTTTCTCATTGTGGCCTTACCTATGCATATGTGCGGTTCATTGACTTGTTACTTCACAAAATCATCAGGCCATGACATATTCAAAAATTGGGTTTCCCGCTTTAATTTCAAGTTCTATCCCAAGATCAAAATTTATCAATCCAAATTAATATTTCCCGCCAAAGACAACATCAACAATCCATGTACAACAAATAAGTAAGATGGATGGTTAACACATGTCAAAATCCAAAGGTAGGAATCGAAAGAACAGAAGATTGAGGTTAGTGATCCATGTAATTCTTTGTATACTATAAATAGATAAGGAAATATAGTAGAAAGAAGGAGAATTTTTACTTTACTCCATTTTGAGCACTGAAATAAAAAATTAGACTCCTTGCCATTTTCACTTCTACTAAGAATGAAAGAAGTGGATAATAACATTTTCACGTAAACATAGGATTCGTTAACATCCAAACCACGTAAATTATTTCCATCACTTATTGGTTTTTGTACTTTACTTTCCCGACTTTAGTGATAAAATTTGAATGTATTGCTTGACGAATTCGATAGAGAACTTTCGTGGAATTTTTAATGTTTTCCCTTATAATTGTGTAAGCATTACAATACATAATTACTTCTTTTAAAGGCAATTTAATATTACTTAATCTTGTTGATTCTTAATCACGAAAGCATTTCAGCATCATGGTTACTTCAAAAAAATACTTGGGTGTTTCTGAGAGGAAAAATAACATTAATAGCCAACACATCGGCCCTTCATATGATAAGCATGTAGTCTTCGAAATCAAATATTTTATCACTTTCCATTCCAATTTTTTTCTTTTCATTAAATTTGTAATATAGTTTGAAAATTAGAAATTTAATGTTTTGAACACAATGTTTCAAAATCATTCCCTTTACAACTTTAAAATAAATCAAGCCACATCTTAACGTAATCAGGACTCTATAAATGAGCTAACACATATGGTTGCCTAGCATCTTAAATGGTTAATATAAAATCTTAAAAATCTTTTTTTTACAGAACAACAAACAACAGATAAGTATATTTACAAATTTTAGCTTTTAATGTGCATGGATAATGACTTGCTAGTTTCGCAACAGCCCTTCCCTGTCCTTTACTTGCTAAAATTTATTTTTTCTGAAATCTTAAATTTTTTAGGATTAGGCATTATTTGTTTTTAATTGCTAATTCAATTAATTTCATAATTTTTTATAAAGTTCCAGCCTTACTTTAGATTTATTATTAGTTAGAATCCGATGATGCAACAACATCGAATGGTCAATCACGGGAATAACATCATATATCAATGTGATTATCAACAATCAACATAATATTCATAAACAAATAAATATGTGAGGAATCCAGTTGGATCCCTCCAACCTGTTACCCTGCAACCACAGACGTTAGCACAATACCAATTCCACTTCAAGGTGGAATATCGCGGTATATGGGATTTTATAAAATATCCGCTTAATAGGCGGCGCAATAGGGTCTCATCCGCTATACGAGGCGGGAAATCAAATCCGATATATACATATGCCAATATATATATATCGCTATATATAGTATATATCCTACTATATCTACTACCACAATCAATCAACAATTATCAATCAATATTAACTATTTAAAATTTTAAACAAAACCTTTCGATTGAGTGAGGAGTTCTCACCTTGATTTTATTTCCGTTTTCGCGTTCGTTTCGAATAAAATTAAACGAACGTTTAATTTTACCCGAAATTCACACGAGCTCCAATCGACTCCAAACCAGCTGCATTGCGAAGAGCACACGAATACGATTCCAACGCAAAAAACCGCGTCTGAATCCGACCTCGCATGCAAAAGTTATCACGTTTTAAAGATTGAACGAATTTGAATTTAAAAGGGGTTTTAAATCGATTTTTCAAAGAATATGGTTTATTAAAAAAAATTTTGAATTGATTAAATTTTAAATAAATAGATGGATAAAATTTTATGTTTTAAAAATTTATATCTTTATAAAATATAACTTAAAAGAAATTTTTAACAATAATAGGTTGTTATAAAATAGTTAAATTTGGTTTTTGGGAAGTTATGATTATTAATGGTTTATATAAAGGATTTTATAAATGGATGTTTTTAGATTAAATCATTGGAGTTATAGAATAAATTTATAAAATGCTGAGTTGATGTATAACATGAATTTCATTATAAATCTATAGATATATAATTTGTGAAATTTATAAAAAGAATGGTTATTAGGAAGTGAAGTTTTATAAGTTATTGACTTATAAAAATGGATTTGGGGCATAAAAAGGGGGTTTGTTGAAATTGTTAATAAATGAAGATTTCATTAGTTGAAATTATTATGAACCATAAAGAAATCTTGTAAGTGATAAGATTTTAAATTGGTAAAGTTCAAAGGAACGATTTGGTAAATAAATAATATTATAAGTATTTAACTTACAATATGGCTTTTGGGTATGAAATTGGGTTATGTAAATTGCATCGGATTAATAAAGGAATTTATAAAATTGGGGTTTATAATAGAAATGGAATTTATAAACTATGTTTATAAATTTGAAATCCATCGAATTTGATAAATTGAAAATATGGGAATTTGTTAAGTGGGCTATATTCACTATTTTGAATATTGAATAGATTATTAAATAAAATGGGTTTGTTTTTGGGAAAGGAATGTTTTAAATGGAATTTAAAACGAATTAAAGGTGTTTTAAAATGTATTGAGTATTGAAAACATAGATTTCAACATTAATTGTTGAAATAGACGTTTTCGAGAAACAGAAGGGGATAATTGGTATAGTATTGGATTTATATATCTATTTTTAATTTCAAACCCATATACTAGTGTTTTTGGGTTGTCGTAACGATGTTTTACGCAACATTCGTTTTAACCCAAATAAATGTGAATAAAAGAATATTTCTTTAAAGGAATGAAATTAATACTTAACTATGGTTTAAGCATATGGAATATTTTCGAATTGTTGAAAATAAATTGAATTGTGAATTACTTATTTTTAAATAAGTTTAGAAATGATTTTTCAATATGGAATGGAATGTTTTTGTGAATTCACCTTTTAAGGGTAAATTGTAAGCGAATATTTTGAAATCGATTTGAAATCGAATATGAATGGGTATTTGGAATTTAATTCACGTTGGAATTTATAATATGAAGGGAAATTGGTTTAAAAATAAATGTTGATTTATTTTTAAAGATGGAAATAAAATTCACAAATTTGGAGCGTAAAATTTAAAAATAAATCGGTAAAGATTTATTTGGTGGTTTGAAATTTGTTTCAAAAGGTATATATGGTTAAGGTGATTTGAAATTAGTTTTCAAACGGTTAAGGTGATTTGAAATTAGTTTTCAAATGGTTAAGGTGATTTGAAATTGGTTTGCAAATGGTTAATGTAATTTGAAAATTGGTTTTCAAATGGTAAAGGTAAATTGAAAATTGGTTTTTCAATTGGTTAAGTGTGGAAAATTTTATCGTGAAGTGGTTTTGGTAAAACAAATAACTGGGGCAATTATTTGTAAATGGTGTATATATATATATATCTTGTAAAGATATTTTGGGACTTAATAATTTTGGAAAAATTATTTGGAATCTGATGATGTGGCGCATCTTTATTGATAGTTAAATAACCGACTATCAATATTTACCCTTGGATGGTATTGATTGTGTTTGTTTGGAATTGAATGCACACTTATTTTTAAAATAAGCGCTCGCTATTCGGTTTAGCCGGGAGAGGACCTTTGTGTCATATATCCCATTCCGAATATGCAATACGTCGTTTGGATTGCATTTGAAGACCGGCGTGAAGACCGGGTATTTGTGAAAACGATAGGATGACCTATCGATTGTCTCCGCATTGTTAGCTACGATATGGAGATTTCCTTTGTGATGGGAAATTTTATCGGGATTGTGAATACCCGGATTGCAAGGGCTTCTTTGGAAGTGCCTTCGGTTCTGTTCGAACCCGGAACAGACTTGTATGGATACGTGTCTGACATTACATTTTGAGAGATAGAGCAGATTTCTTTCAAATACATTTCTGTTGGTGGCGGAGAATTTATTCTCTTAGCTTAACACCCTTCTCTGAGACGTACGAGCTCAGAGGTTATGTAGTTGAAGGTTATCAGCGATATTTCCCAATCTGGTAATGTGGCATGCTGAGTGCTGCTGTGTGATGATCATTGGTTGATCGTTTGGATATGATCATTTGTTTGATCATTTATCTTTGTGATTATTGCTTTGGTCATCTGTGGACCCGAAGCATGGCTTTGTTACACAAAGCGTAGCTTTGTGGACGAGACTTTGTCAGGACCTCACTCCCCGGAAATGGTCGAAACAGGAATATGCGGCAAGGTTATGAGGGTCGCGCCCTTTAGGGTATGTCATTTCCTTCTGGAAAAGGGTGGTATCATGGTATGGAGCCCAGATGCTTACTCATGTTGATACACTATATATATTTCTGTGTGTGGTGTTGTTGGTATCGAGCGCTCGGATAAAGGTCCCAAAGGACCGGGGGATGACATATTCGTGTAGTAGTTACCTAGTTACAGAGGTAACCCGGCCTTGTGTTGGCAGAGATCTAACCGTAACGTTAGTTTCTCGGGACGTCCCGCCAGAGGCGATCCCATGTGGCAGTAGGAAGTTCCTTAGCCTGACCATTTGTTGGAAATCCATTCATCCAATACGTGCCTTGTACGGTTTTAGTTGTATTACCTGCCATTCACTTATGGTGGTCACCACTGTTTGGATGGTAGCTATAGTAGGCATAGTTCGGAATGTCTATGCTGGCTAGGATTTATATTCTACTTTCGAAATTGATTTCTACACTATGCACTAGTAATAATATCAAAAATGATTTGATTTTCGCGTAGTAAGCATCTTTGACTATCATAAGGAGAAATCTCCTCCAATTCTGCGTTTGCATTGTGTGTGTGGCGGGAGGCCTTATGGTAGTTTCATTTTCCAAAAAGCATTGCGGATTTCAAAATTTAAATTTTCTTGTTGCTTGTTTAAAGATTAACTGTTTTGAGTTCTCACACCAGTCCCATGACTGACCTGGAGTTTATTGTTCCTTTCCTAAACTCTGGGTGCCCACTATTTTCCACACGGGCAGTCTAGAGTTAGGTTATCAGGTTATTCTGGATTCGGGAGTTGCTGTGCAGATCTGGAGGCGAGCCAGATAGCGTAGTCTATTATCTATTGTATATAGTATTTCTTTCCGCTGTTGTTGTCATACACTCTGATTGATGTAATGTAATGTGATGTAATGTATAAAATGTATAGTTCTTTTGTTTTAATGAATATTCATTTATCTATTATATGTTGTTCCGCTGCGACTGTGAGATTCTGTTATTGTTTCTCGTTCTGTTACTTGTTTTTCTGTTTTCTCTTCTCTTTCTTTTCTTTCTTCTTCTACCTCTTTCTTCTTCTAAAACCCTAACGGTTCGATTTTTCGTAATTGAAAATGAATTTGTGAAATCGATTTGAAATCGTATATTCATAGATACTTTGGAAATGTAAATTCACTATGGAATTTATAAAAGAAAAGGGGAATTTGTTAAAAATAAATATTGATTTATTTTTGAAATGTGGAAATAAATTTACGGATTTGGAACGTAAGTTTAAAATAAATCGCTAAGGATTTATTTGATTAATTTAAGTGAACCATTTGAAGTTTAAAATGGATAAATATTTGGAAATGTTTCCATTTAAGGAAATTGCTTTGAAATTTGTTTTCAAAGATTAAAAGGTGCAAAATGATTTGAATTTGTTTCAAATGGCTAAGTGTGAAATTTTTTATATCTTGTAAAGATATTATTTTTGGGAAATTTGAACAATTAGTTCAATTTGGAAATTTTCAAAGTGATTGAATTTTGAGTTAAATTGAGTTTAACTTTGTCACCCAAAACAAAGTAAGTTGAACTTTGAATTTTAAATGGATGATTTGGATTGTATGTCTAACGTCGTGAATTGACGACATATCAGTTGATTTCTATTAAATATATATCTGTTGGTGGCGGGGAATTTATTCTCTTAGCTTAACACCCTTCTCTGAGACGTACGAGCTCAGAGGTTATATATCGATAGACATCAATTATGTGTTGAGAATTGACGATGTAGCGTGAAATCCAAATCGAGTGTGTGAAGTCGATAATAAATTGGATTGTGAATGTGTATTAGGTTTGATATAACCTTAAAATTCCAAATCGACTTAGAGGAAAATTTTAAATGGATAATGAAATGGAAATTTGTGAAACCTCTATTTGTTATGGGTATGAAATGTTGTGGTTTTCATAACGTATATGTGTGAATACGATTAATTCGAAAACCAATTAGTTTGGAAAAGTAATTGTTGTGGAAAACTTATGTAAGTACATGAGTATGATATGTACTAAATGTGAAGTGAAATATTATATATGTATGTATAATATTATGTTTTCCAAAATTGAGGATATGGAAAGGTACCTTCCATTTATACTGTGTGACTGTGTGATGGTGATGGAACTCGAGATGAGTATCCATTTAAAAAATCGTAGCTACGTAGTATTTCCATTAGTTGGATGACCATTTATATTTCCATTAGTTGGATTGACCATTTGTTTTCCATTAGTTGGATTGGCCCTTTGTCTTCCATTAGTTGGATAGGCCATTTGTTTTCCATTAGTTGGAGTGACTAGCGTAATTTGAGGGGCGAGATGCCTACAGTTACAAGCGATTCCACTGGGATAGTGGCGTAACCGCCGAGTAACTGCAATCTAGAAACCATAGCGAAATTCCTTTGGGACCTTTATCCGAGCGCTCGATACCAACAACACCACACAGAAATAGATATAGTGTTTCCACATGAGTAAATATCTGGGCTCCATACCATGATACCACCCTTTACCAGAAGGAAATGACATACCCTAAAGGGCGCGACCCTCATAACCTTGCCGCATATTCCTGTTTCGACCATTTCCGGGGAGTGAGGTCCTGACGAAGTCTCGTCCACAAAGCTACGCTTTGTACAACAAAGCCATGCTTCGGGTCCACAGATGACCAAAGCAATAATCACAAAGATAAATGATCAAACAAATGATCATATCCAAACGATCAACCAATGATCATCACACAGCAGCACTCAGCATGCCACATTACCAGATTGGGAAATATCGCTGATAACCTTCAACTACATAACCTCTGAGCTCGTACGTCTCAGAGAAGGGTGTTAAGCTAAGAGAATAAATTCTCCGCCACCAACAGAAATGTATTTGAAAGAAATCTGCTCTATGTCTCAAAATGTAATGTCAGACATGTATCCATACAAGTCTGTTCCGGGTTCGAACAGAACCGAAGGCACTTCCAAAGAAGCCCTTGCAATCCGGGTATTCACAATCCCGATAAAATTTCCCATCACAAAGGAAATCTCCATATCGTAGCTAACAATGCGGAGACAATCGATAGGTCATCCTATCGTTTTCACAATTACCCGGTCTTCACGCCGGTCTTCAAATGCAATCCAAACGACGTATTGCATATTCGGAATGGGATATATGACACAAAGGTCCTCTCCCGGCTAAACCGAATAGCGAGCGCTTATTTTTTTAAAAATAAGTGTGCATTCAATTCCAAACAAACACAATCAATACCATCCAAGGGTAAATATTGATAGTCGGTTATTTAACTATCAATAAAGATGCGCCACATCATCAGATTCCAAATAATTTTTCCAAAATTATTAAGTCCCAAAATATCTTTACAAGATATATATACACAATTTCCAATTAATTTCCCAAAGTTATTTGGTTTACCAAAACACCTTTACACGATAAAATTTCCACACTTAACCATTTGAAAACCCATTTCAAATTACACAACTCAACCATTTGAAAACAAATTTCAAATCCCACACCTTAACCATTTGAAAACAAATTTCAAATCACATATAAATCCTTACCGATTTATTTTTAAATTTTACGCTCCAAATTTGTGAATTATATTTCCATCTTTAAAAATAAATCAACATTTATTTTTAAACAAATTTCCCTTCCTATTTATAAATTCCAAAGTGAATTTCCAATTTCCCAAATATCTGCACATACACGATTTCAAATCAATTTCAAACTATTCACTTCGATTTACCTTTAAAAGGTGAATCCTCAAAAACGTTCCTTTTATATTGGAAAAAAAACATTCCCATACTTATTTAATAATAAGTAATTCACAATTTAACTTATTTTCAACAATTTGGAAATATTTAATATACTTAAGTTACCGTTAAGTATTTTATTCCATTCTCTTTAAGAAAACATTCCTTTATTCACATTTATTTGGGTTAAAAACGAATGTTGCGTAAGACATCGTTACGACAACCCAAAAACACTAGTATATGGATTTGAAATAAAAAAATGGATACATAAATCCACTACTATTCAAAATATTCCCTTCTGTTTCTCGAAAACATCTATTTCAACAATCAATGTTGAAATCTATGTTTTCAATACTCAATACATTTTAAAACACCTTTAATTCGTTTTAAATTCCATTTAAAACATTCCTTTCCCAAAAACAAACCCATTTTATTTAATAATCTATTCAATATTCAAAATAGTGAATATAGCCCACTTAACAAATTCCCATATTTCAATTTATGAAATTCGATGAATTTCAAATTTATAAACATAGTTTATAAATTCCATTTCTATTATAAACCCCAATTTTATAAATTCCTTTATTAATCCGATGCAATTTACATAACCCAATTTCATACCCAAAAGCCATATTGTAAGTTAAATACTTATAATATTATTTATTTACCAAATCGTTCCTTTGAACTTCACCAATTTAAAATCTTATCACTTACAAGATTTCTTTATGGTTTATAATAATTTCAACTAATGAAATCTTCATTTATTAACAATTTCAACAAACCCCCTTTTTATGCCCCAAATTCATTTTTATAAGTGAATAACTTATAAACTTAAAATTTTCCAATAACCATTCGTTTTATAAATTTCACATTTATTAATCTATAAATCCTAGTGGAATTCATGTTATACATCAACTTAACACTTTATAAATTTATTCTATAACTTCAATAAATTTAATTTAAAAACATCCATTTATAAAATCCTTTATATAAACCATTAATAATAATAACTTCCCAAAAACCAAATTTAACTATTTTATAAAAACCTATTATTGTTAAAAATTTCTTTTAAGTTATATTTTATAAAAATATAAATTTTTAAAACATAAAATTTTATCCATCTATTTATTTTAAAATTTAATCAATTCAAAATTTTTAATAAACCATATTCTTTGAAAAATCGATTTAAAACCCCTTTTAAATTCAAAACCGTTATTTTTAATTTAAAAATTAGAATCCGATGATGCAACGACATCGAATGGTCAATCACGGGAATAACATCATATATCAATGTGATTATCAACAATCAACATAATATTCATAAACAAATAAATATGTGAGGAATCCAGTTGGATCCCTCCAATCTGTTACCCTGCATCCACAGACGTTAGCACAATACCAATTCCACTTCAAGGTGGAATATCGCGGTATATGGGATTTTATAAATATCCGCTTAATAACGGCGCAATAGGGTCTCATCCGCTATACGAGGCGGGAAATCAAATCCGATATATACATATGCCAATATATATATATCGCTATATATAGTATATATCCTACTATATCTACTAGCACAAACAATCAACAATCAACAATCAATATTAACTATTCAAAATTTTAAACAAAACCTTTCGATTGAGTGAGGAGTTCTCACCTTGATTTTATTCCGGTTTCGTCGTTCGTTTCGAATAAAATTAAACGAACGTTTAATTTTTCCCAAAATTCAAACGACCTCCAATCGACTCCAAACCAGCTGCATTTCGAAGAGCACGACGATACGATTCCAACGCAAAAAATCTCGTTCGAATCCGACCTCGCATGCAAAAGTTATCACGTTTTAAAGTTGACACGATTTGAAATTTAAACTTAAAAAAAAAAAAAAAAAAAAAAAAAAAAGAACACCCTCACCTCCTCACGCGCATGGGGCCCACCCCATTTCTCTTCCCTGTAGAACGCAACTTCATCCCCCAGGTAAACGCACGCAAGAACTAGGGTTAAGAACCCATAGCCGCCCCTCTTTCTCAAATTTAAACGGCCACCACGACGAAGTTGAAGATGATCAGAAGGTGCCACAGCGTTCGCCTCCGCATGCTCCACCTACGGCCAGAAACTTATGGAGCTCGGCCCCCCCTGCCATTTCGAATTGCGTGCCAAACGGCCGGCCTTCATGGCCCCCTAACGACCACCACGCAACTCCGATTCAGATCACTACCGTTGGATACGTAGTGCTCGAGGCTCTCTTCGTTTTGTTAGTTGGGAACTTCTCTCGAAAGTGAACGGATTGGAAGAAAAATCAAGATGAAAATCGTTGCGTTCTGGCCATGGAAAAATTTAGGGCCGGCCATAGGTGATAGTGATCCAAACGTCGAATCTGGTTCGCCGGAGCTTATAACACATTAAGTACAACACAGCGGAAGAAAAAGAATAGCATATATCAATATACAACATTTGATACAATAACTGATACAACAGAATGATACAATGGATATAAATATACATCAGAGATACAAGAAATAGCAGCGGAAAGAAAAGATAACACTAGCAGCGGAACAAAATCTCCAATATAGTCTTCAAGAAAGAACTCCATCTTCAAAACACCAATCTAGCAATAGCTCGAACTCCCAATCACAATACACAAAGAAGAGCAAGTCTCGTCCGTAAAGGATTTCCAAATCCTAGGCTGAAAGCTATCGAATCTACACCTACCATTGATTTCTGAAAACCCCAACTCTAGACTGCCCGTGTGGGAAATAGTGGGCACCCAGAGTTTAGGAAAGAAACAATAAACTCCAGGTCAGTCATGGGACTGGTATGAGCAAACAAAAGCATTTGGTCTTTGAAACTAACAAGAGAATTTAAATTTGAAATCCGCAATGCTTTTTAGAAAATGAAACTACCATAAGGCCTCCCGCCACACACACAATGCAAACGCAGAATTGGAGGAGATTTCTCCTTATGATAGTCAAATATGCTTAATACGAGAAAGTTTTCTTTGATATTATTACTATAAGTGCAAAGTGTGGAAAACAATTTCGAAAGTAGAATATAAATCCTAGCGAGCATAGACATTCCGAACTATGCCTGCTATAGCTACCATCCAAACAGTGGTGACCACCATAAGTGAATGGCAGGTAATACAACTAAAACCGTACAAGGCACGTATTGGATGAATGGATTTCCAACAAATGGTCAGGCTAAGGAACTTCCTACTGCCACATGGGATCGCCTCTGGCGGGACGTCCCGAGAAACTAACGTTACGGTTAGATCTCTGCCAACACAAGGCCGGGTTACCTCTGTAACTAGGTAACTACTACACGAGCGTGCCATCCCCCGGTCCTTTGGGACCTTTATCCGAGGTACCTCTAATCCAACAACCACAAAGCAATCACAAAGTAATAGATCTGCTGGGAAAACAAATGCCCAGGCAAACCATTGCCTCTGTCCCCTGTCTCTGCTTCAATCTAGTGAGCAAACACTTTCACCTCTGTTTTATGTTTTGATGCTTGTGAGAATGATGTTGTGCTTGCTTAAACTTTGTTCTGGAGATGTTATTGATGTGCTAGTGTACTTGAGTATGATTTGTTTTCTAAACTACCTGGAAGTTTGAACATGCAATAGAACCTGTTACAATTGATGATACTTCAGAGAATTTAGTTGTGTTATGGTTGCATGTAAAAAGTTGAGTAACTTCATTTCTAAAACTCAAAAAAAAAAAATATATGGCTGCATGTGTTGTCTCCCTGAGTGCCTCTGTCCATTGCCACTGTTTCCAGGTTCCTATTCAAATTTAAAAAAACTCCAAACCCTTGATTAATTTATGTTTTAAACTTAAGTTGTAAATTAAACTGAGTTGTTTTTCATCTTAAAGTTAGATTAAAACTTTACTTAAGCTAAGGGTATTTAGGTATCTGGAAATATTCAGAAAAAAAGAAAAAAATGATGATGACAGTTGAAAAAAAAAAAAAATGTGTCAAGAATCCAAACTTTGAAAATTTATAAATTCAGGGTTATAACTTGAATTCATAAGCTTTAACTTGATTTTTGAACTAAAATCATATTTTATAATTTGGGATTAAGTGGGTTTTCTGGGTTAACAAGAAAATGGAAGTTTGGGGTTTCCAGGTTTCAAAACCCTTGTTTAAGTGTTGCAGTTCTTTGTTCTTCCCATGCTCTCTGCTGCATCGAGTTGGAGTGGGATTTGGGAGGTTGCAGAGGGGGTGTAGATGGGTCATTCACCGGAGTTTGGTCGATGATGTTGGTCGGGGATGAGAGAAATTGGAGTTGACAGGTCTTAGGAAGTTGGGGGTAAGGCTGTTTCAGGTTTGGGGGTTGGTTTTGGGATAGCAGTGTTTTGACTCGGGATGGACTCGGGTTAACTGAAGTGAAACTCGAAGCATATAAGCTTCTGACTCGAAGCAAAATTTATGGTGACTCGAGTATACCATTTTTTGTTTCAGACTTTAATAAACAGAGCAGTTCTGTTTTAAGAATTTTTTTTTTTAAAGTCTTAAATTAATCTGGAGATTTAAAATCAGAATCTAAACTTGAATCTTAAGTTGAATTCAAATATTTTGAATTCTGATTTTGAATACTTTAAATGCAGTAATTCAAGTTGTAAAAAAAAAAAAAGAAGAGAGGAACAGAAAAACTGTTTGCAGTTTTTAAAATTGAAGTGAAAGTTTAAAATGCAAACTCAATTTGGACTTAGGCCTTAAGAACCTGAATTTGAATATGAATTCAAATAAGTATGAATTCAAATAGTTTGAATTCTGTTCTTTTGAAACAATGTAAATTTTAAAAAAAAAAAAAAGAAAAAGATTTCAAAGCTTAAGTTTTTGAATTAAACAGGACTGTTCTGTTTTATTTAGAAATTTATAAAGAAAAGTTTGAATTTAAATATGGAACTTAGAAATAAAACTGAATCTGAAAATGAATTCAAAGAGTTTGAATTCTTATTTTGAAATAATGTAAATGCAGAATTCAAATTTGGTTTGAAATTAGAATAAAGAGAAAAGGGAAAATTGAAAGCCTGTTTCAGGTTTGTAAAGTTTGAAATAAAATGCAAACTAAAGTTTTACTTAGGATGTTAAAACTGAATTCAAATATGAATTTAAATAAGTTTAAATTCTGTTTTCTTTGAAATAGTTTGAATTCTGGGAAATTCAAAGTTTGTTTTTTTTTAATAATACAGAAAAACTGTTTTCTGTTTCATATGTAAAGATAAAGTTTAAATTTGCAGGTGAAGATTTTAAACTGAGTTTTGGTTGGAATTTGAATATGAATTCAAATTTGATTTGTCTGGAATTTGAAATCATTGATGGCTTTTAAATTTAAATTTAATTTTAAACTCTCAAGTGTGAATGCATTGTGTTTTGGCATTTGAATTGAAAGGTTAAATGTTTAAATTAGGAAATTCAAATGAATTTAAAACTGAGTTTTTTTTTTAAATCTGAATTTAAAATTTTAAACTTCAGTTTTAAAATGAAGATTTAAGTTTAAATTTTTTTTAAATGATTTGCATTGAATGGAAGGGGTAATTGTAAGAAGCATTTTAAAGAATTTAAACTAGAATGAGAATGGAAGTTATATTTAAGTTTTGAAATTTAAAGAATTTTTAAATTTGATTTGAATTGAGATTTAAATCCTTTTTAACTTATTAATTAAGCATATGTTTCTTGTAAACATATAAGATTTAGATTTGTATTATTTTAAGAATCTTATTTTAAATAAATTTAAGTCTTAAAGTTTTAAAGAAATGTTAAATGGAATTTAATGTAAAATTTAAAAACATTTTTGTTTTTAAATGCATAATTTAAATAAGGAATGTTTATCTAAAGATAAAGAAAAGTTTAATGATTTGTAATTCATTAAATTATTAAGGTAGTACAAATGGTTAATTAATATAATTAATTAATTAATGAAATGGATAATCAATTTAAGTAATTAAGAAATTAATTACTTAATGTAATTAATTTAATTAAATGAGATTGTTTAATTTAATTAATTAAGTTTAATTAATTTTAAACATTTGGGTTTTATAAATAACTACTTTATGTAATTAATGATTTGGAAATTACATAGTTAAGTAATTGTTTAATATTTACAGATTGTAATTAAGTGGAGATGTTTAAGTGGGAGATAATTTGGATTAATTATTTAGTAATTAATCAAATAATTAATTTAAGAAATTAAATTAAGGATAATTAATTTGGGTCAATATAGTAATTAAGTTGTTAATTACTTTGAGTAATCAATTTAAGAAATAATTTAAATCATTAATTATTTAATTAGTGATGTAATTAAGGATGATTAATTTGGATTAATTTATCAATAATAGGTAATAAATTAATGTAATTAATTTAGAAGTAATTAAAGAAGCAATTAAGGATAGTTCATTACTAATGAAAGTGATTATGTGAGGAATAGATTTAAAACCACATAGATTTATTCATCTTAATTATAGATGTTTGATTGCCAATGCTTCATGATGGATTGATATTTTTTGTGATGCTATGTAATGCTTTGTGCTGGGCTATTTTAATTGTGACGTATATATTGTTATATGTATATGCAACCCCTTGACCCGTAGAACGACATTTAAATTTCGATGCGACAGGGAGTCGGATTCCATTTGGTTATCCGAAACCCACATCGAATTGTAATAATTGAATCTGTGCTGATTGATGATGTTGTGCACTATTGTGTAAAACCCCTGGACCACACTATACACACACAAATATGGATTGCACGTGGAAATGGGTTAAGTCACAGATTTTAAAAATCGTTTTAAAATTGAATTTTTCCAAAAATAGTTTTGGAATTAGAATTGATGCTTTTGAAAATGAGTTTTCAAAAAATAAAAGTTATTTGAATAACTTGATTGAGTTTTTGAAATGTAAATAAATTGATTTAAATTTGAATTCAATATTTGAAATTGAATTCTATGACTTGGAAACTAGGGTTTAAAAAAGTTATTCAACTTACAAATGGGTTATATGGTTTTAAACCATTTTTCAAGGTGATGTTTTGAAATTTAAATTCAACTCAAGATTTCAACTTATATAAATTAGATTTGCTTTCTCATAAGAAATGGACTTTCAAGTTGTGTTAAAAGGATTTTCAAGTCTAAAAGGAAAATTGTTTTCCAAGTTTTAGATAAATTTTTGGAAATGTGTTTTGAAAGCTATAAATCTTTAATTTAAAGATTTAATTGGGTTAATCCAATTGAAATGGGAATTGTTTTGAAATCTATGAATAGATCTTTGTGAAATTTGGTGAAACTTTGTGAAATTAATCTTTTTATTTAAAGATTTAAAATGGTAATTTGTTTAACCATTTGAAAGAAAGTTTTGGATTTTATAAGTTGTGACTTAGCTAAAATCCCATATCCATATGTTTTAAAATATGGCGCGTACTATTCGGTTTAGCCGGGAGAGGACCTTGTGTCATATAACCCATTCCGAATAGTGATACGACGTTATGGATTGCATTTGAAGACCGGTGGTGAAGACCGGGTATTTGTGAGAACGATAGGATAACCTATCGATTGACTCTGCACTGAGTTGCTCCGGTATAGAGTTCTCCTTAGTGATGGGAAGTCCGATCGGGATTGTGGATACCCGGATTTGCAAGGGCTTCTTCGGAAGTGCCTTCGGTTCTGTTCGAAATACTCCACCGTACTTGAATGCCGGAGATTCAAACGTTGAAATTCGAGTCGCGCCGGAGCTTATAACACATTAAGTAAATAACACAGCGGAAGAAATCTCCAAAATAGTCTTCAAGAAAGAACTCCAGTATCAGCAATCTCCATCTCCAAAGCACCAATCCAGAAATAGCTCGAACTCCAAATCAAGATGAAGAGAAACAACTCGATCCAAAATGCGATTGCCAAATCCTAAGGCTGAAAGCTATCGAATCTACACCTACTATAGATTATCTGAAAATCCAAACTCTAGACTGCCCGTGTGGGAAAATAGTGGGCACCCAGAGTTTAGAAAAGGAATAATAAACTCCAGGTCAGTCATGGGACTGGTATGAGCAAACAAAAACATTTGGTCTTTTAAAAACAAACAAGAGATTTTAAATTTGAAATCCGCAATGCTTTTTGGAAAATGAAACTACCATAAGGCCTCCCGGCACACACACAATGCAAACGCACACATGGGGGAGATTTCTCCTTATGATAGTCAAACATGCTTACTACGAGAAAAATTCTTTGATATTATTACTAGTGCATAGTGGAAAATCTTTCGAAAGTATAATATAAATCCTAGCCAGCATAGGTACCATGATATTATGCCTACTATAGCTGCCATGTTAAATGGCAGGTTCTACAACTAAAACCGTACATGGCACGTAATTGAAGAATGGATTTCCAACAAATGGTCAGGCTAAGGAACTTCCTATTGCCACATGGGAACGCCTCTGGCGGGACGCCCCGAGAACTAACGTTACGGTTAGATCTCTGCCAACACAAGGCCGGGTTACCTCTGTAACTAGGTAACTACTACACGAATATGCCATCCCCCGGTCCTTTGGGACCTTTATCCGAGAGCTCTCCAACAACAACATCACACAGTAATAATATAGTGTGTCCACATGAGTAAGTATCTGGGCTCCATACCATGATACCACCCTTTTCCAGAAGGGAATGACATACCCTAAAGGGCGCGACCCTCATAACCTTGCCGCATATTCCTGTTTCGACCATTTCCGGGGAGTGAGGTCCTGATGAAGTCTCGTCCACAAAGCTACGCTTTGTGCAACAAAGCCATGCTTTGGGTCCACAGATGACCAAAGCAAAGATCACAAGGATAAATGATTAACAAATGATCATATCACAAACAATCAACCAATGATCATCACACAGCAGCACTCAGCATGTCACATTACCAAATTGGGAATATGTCACTGATAAATATCAACTACATAACCTCTGAGCTCGTACGTCTCAAAGAAGGGTGTTAAGCTAAGAGAATAAATTCTCCGCCACCAAGCAGAAATGTATTTGATAGAGATCAGTTAATATCTCAAAGTGTAATGTCGGACATACAACCATACAAGTCTGTTCCGGGTTCGAACAGAACCGAAGGCACTTCCGAAGAAGCCCTTGCAAATCCGGATAATCCCTAATCACGTCCGGACTTCCCATCACATATGGAGATCTCTATACCGGGGATCGGCCAGTGCAGAGACAATCGACGAGTTATCCTTTCGTTTTCGGAAATAACCGGTCTTCACCACCGGTCTTCAATTGCTATCCATAACGTCGTATCACTATTCGGAATGGGCTATATGACACAAGGTCCTCTCCCGGCTGAACCGAATAATGAGCGCCATATTTTAAAACGTATGGGTATGGGATTTTAGTTAAGTCACAATTTATAAAAATCCAAAACTTTTCTTTCAATGGTTAAACAAAATACCATTCTAAATCTTTAAACCAAAAAGATTTATTCACAAAGTTTCACCTAGTTTCACAAAGATCTATTCATAGATTTCAAAAAAACAACTTCCATTTCAATTTGATAAACCCAATAAATCTTTAAATTAAAGATTTAATTTACAGCTTTCAAAACACGTTCCAAAGATTAATTAATAACTCGGAAAAACCATTTTCCATTTTCAAAACTTGAATCCCTTTTTAACACACATTAGAAATCCATTTCTTATATGAAAGCTTCTATTATTTGAAAACAACAGTTTTCGTTTCCAAAATCCAATTCTATAATTTGAAACTTGGGTTAATTTTAAATTCCAAAATATCACCTTTTAAATTGGTTTAAAAACCATATAAATCCATTTATAAGTTGAATAACCTTTTAAACCTTAGTTTCCACATTATAGAATTCAATCTCAAATATTGAATTCAAATTTAAATTAAATTATTTAAATTTCAAACTCAATCAAGTTATTCAAAATACCCATTTTCAAAAGCTTCAATTCCAAAACTATTTTGGATTCAAAAGGTTAAAATTTAAAAAAAAAAAACAATTTCAAAATCTGTGACTTAACAAATTTCCACGTGCAACCCATACTTGTGTGTGTATGAGTGTGGTCCAGGGGTTTTACACAATAGTGCAACATCATCAAATATCACAGATTCAATTATTACGATTCGATGTGGGTTTCGGATAACTAAATGGAATCCGACTCCCTGTCGCATCGAAATTCAAATGTCGTTCTACGGGTCAGGGTTTGCATAACAATATATACATCATAGAAATAACAGCTTAGCACAAAACGTCACATAGCATCGCATCACATATCAAATATATCAATCCATCACACAACATCAATAACAATCAAACATCTTTAATTAAGATGAATAGCCCGTGTGGTTAAAATTTTATTACTCACATAATTACCTTTGTTAGTAATTTTAATCAATGATTAATTTTAATTGATTGAGTCTTAACCACCTTCATTAACTAATCACTTCCTTAATTAATTATCTTAATTAATTAATCCTTAGTTGTAATTAATAAAATCTTAATCACTTTTATAAATGGGCCTTAATTAATTAATCTCAAGACTTAATTAAAATTGTTAATTATTTAATCAATCATCCATATTCCTAATTAACTAAATAGTTAATTATCCCACTTAATTATTTTAAAAAATTAATGAACCCAATCATTGAATTTTATTTATCTTTTAGATAAATATTTCTTACTTAATTAAAGAATTTAAATTTCACTTTTAAGTTTCATTTTAAACTTAAGATAAAAATTATCTTAAACAAGGTTTTAATACAATTCAAAAACCTTTATCTCATATTTTAAAAGAAACACATGCTTAACAAAAATTGGTTTTAAAGGTTTTAAATATCAATTCAATTTAAATTCAAACTTATTTTAAAAACTGAAATAAAAGTTTAATTCCAGATTTAAACTCACTTTTAAATTTCTGATTTAAAATTTTAAACTTCCAATTCAATTTCAAAACACATATATGCTTTTACACTTTTTAAAATCTAATTTAAATTTGAAAATATGAATTATTTCAATAACCTTGTCGCATCTTTCCTGTTTCGACCATTTCCGGGGTGTGAGGTCCTGATGCAGTCTCGTCCACAAAGCTACGCTTTGTGCAACAAAGCCATGCTTTGGGTCAACAGATGACCAAAGCAATGATCACAAAGATAAATGATCAAACAAATGATCATATCACAAATGATCAACCAATGATCATCACACAGCAGCACTCAGCATGCCACATTACCAAATTGGGAATATCACTGATAAATATCAACTACATAACCTCTGAGCTCGTACGTCTCAGAGAAGGGTGTTAAGCTAAGAGAATAAATTCTCCGCCACCAAGCAGAAATGTATTTGATAGAGATCAGTTAACATCTCAAAGTGTAATGTCGGACATACAACCATACAAGTCTGTTCCGGGTTCGAACAGAACCGAAGGCACTTCCGAAGAAGCCCTTGCAAATTCGGATAATCCCTAATCACGTCCGGACTTCCCATCACATATGGAGATCTCTATACCGGGGATCAGCCAGTGCAGAGACAATCGATGAGTTATCCTTTTGTTTTTGGAAATATCCGGTCTTCACCACCGGTCTTCAATTGCTATCCATAACGTCGTATCACTATTCGGAATGGGCTATATGACACTAGGTCCTCTCCCGGCTAAACCGAATAATGAGCGCCATATTTTAAAACATATGGATATGGGATTTTAGTTAAGTCACAACTTATAAAATCCAAAACTTTTCTTTCAAATGGTTAAACAAATTACCATTTTAAATCTTTAAACAAAAAGATTTATTTCACAAAGTTTCACCTAGTTTCACAAAGATCTATTCATAGATTCAAAACAACTTCCATTCCAATTGGATTAACTCAATAAATCTTTAAATTAAAGATTTAATTTATAGCTTCCAAAAACCCGTTCCAAAGATTTATTTATAACTTGGAATACCATTTTCATTTCAAAACTTGAATTCCTTTTAACATACATTGGAAATCCATTTCTTATATGAAAGCTTCTATTATTGGAAAACGACAGTTTTCGTTTCAGAAAAGTTCGATTTATACAAGTTGGAATCTTGGGTTAATTTTAAATTTCAAACATCACTTTTTAAAATGGTTTAAAACCCCATATAAATCCATTTATAAGTTGGATAACTTTTTTAAAACCCTAGTTTCCAAATCATAGAATTCAATTCAATTATTGAATTCAAATTTAACTCAAATTATTTAAAATTTCAAAACTCAATCGAGTTATTCAAAATAACTTTTATTTTTGAAATCCATTTTTTTTTTCAAAAACTTCAATTCTAATTCCAAAACTATTTTGGATTCAAAAATTCAAATTTTAAAACAATTTCAAAATCTGTGACTTAACCCATTTCCACGTGCAATCCATATTTGTGTGTGTATAAGTGTGGTCCGGGGGTTTTACACAATAGTGCATAACATCATCATTACAGATTCAATCATAAAGATAAGCGGTATAACCCATAACGCTTATCTATATTCACAGATTCATAGATAAAGTAAATTATCAATCACAAAAATTCACAAATATGATTCGATGTGGGTTTCGGATAACCAGCTGGAATCCGACTCCCTGTCGCATCGAAATTCAAATGTCGTTTTACGGGTCAAAGGATTTGCATATTCATATAATCATATATATATCATAGATATAACAGCTTAGCATAAGGCATCAAATAGCATCACATCACATATCAAAATATCAATCCATCACACAACATTCAATAACAATCAGCATCTACAATTAAGATGAATAAACTGGGTGGTTTTAAATTTATTACCTATATGATTACTTTCATTTATTATTCCTAATTAATTAACTATCCATATTTATTCAATTAATAAATCTTCAATTATTAATTTAAAATCTAATATCATTCAATTAATGATTTCTTAATTACAAATTAATTATTCTAAGAAAAATTAATCTTAAACTTTAATTAATCAAATGAAAACCCTTAATTACTTTAATTAATTATCCATTTGTACTACCTTAATAATTAAATGAATTACAAATCATTATACTTTTCTTTATCTTTAAATAAACATTCCTTATTTACATTATGCATTTAAAAACAAAATGTTTTTAAATTTACATTAAATTCCATTTAACATTTCTTTTAAACTTAAAGACTCAAATTTGTCTTAAATAAGAGTTTAAAACAATACACAACTTAATCTTATATGTTTAAAAGGAACATATACTTTATAAATGAGTTTTAAAAAGAATTTAAATTTCAATTCAAATCAATTTAAAAATTACTTAAAAATTTCCAAATTGAAAATACAACTTCCATTTCATTTTAGTTTTAAATTCTTTAAAACTCTTTCTATAATTTACACCTACAATTCAAATGCAAATCATTTGATCATTAAAAACAATTCAATTTAAACCTTTATTTAAAACTGAAGTTTAAATTTTAAATCCAGATTTTAAAAACTCAGATTAAATTCATTTTGAATTTTTTTAAATTAAATACTTAACCTTCCATTCCAAATGCAAATCACATATGCATTTCCACAAAGAGTTTGAAAATCAAATTTAAATTTTAAAAACCATCAATGATTTCAAATTCCAGATAAATCAAATTTGAATTCATATTCAAATTCAACTTAAACTCAGTTTTAAACCTATACCTGCAAAATTTAATTTTACCTTAATATTTAAAACAGAAAACAGTTTTCTGATTATTTTAAAAAAAAAAAAAAAAAAAAAAAAACAAACTTTGAATTTTCCTGAAATTATTTCAACAAAATTCATACTTATTTGAATTCATATTCAAATTCAGGTTCTTAAAACCTAAGTCCAAATTAAGTTTACATTTTAGACTTTCACTTTCAATTTTAAAAACTGCAAACAGTTTTCCTGTTTCTTTTTTTTTTTTTTTTTTTTTTTTTTTTTTTTTTTTTTTTTTTTTTTTTTTTTTTTCTTATCTTATGTTTTGAACAGCTTTATGATTTTGAGATTAGTGGAGGCAAATCTGTTTTCAGATTTTCTAAGATACCCATGATTACATATGGGAAGATGTAAAGTTTTCATAATTTTAAATTTTCATTTTTTATATTCAAATAAATATTATGAATGCCATTTGTTAAAAATCATCATAAACTTTGGATTTTGTTGATTGTCTTACTCTACTCCATCTCACATGTGTATGTATGTTCACATGTTCAATGCTAAAAGAATTTAGTCAACATTTATATATATATATATACATATATTATATCTTAATATTTTTTTTTTTAATGCTACTCATTTTTAAAACACTCATTTTAAATTTAAATTTCAATCTTAACTTGAAATACAACATTTGTATTTATTTTACTTTTACAAAATTTAAAAAAAAGAAATGAATTTATAACAATTTGTACACTCAACAAATACATCACACATAAATATACATTTCTTAGTTCATGGTGCTTTTGTAAACTTATTTTATTACATCAATTTTTATTACAATACATTTATTAAATTCCAAAAGGTAAGTATTTCATATTCATTCTTGTTTTTTTAAATTTTTAAACTCAAGTCATTGTACCAATCATATTTTTTTTATTAATTCATGAATTCTATTTTTAATGTTTAATATACAAATCATATTCAACTCCTTAGTTTAAATTATTTTATAGATTCTATTTTTAAATCTTTTAATTTAGCTCACATATTAATATAAATATATTTTATACATCTTATTTTTAAATTCAATATTTGTTTATAAAATACTTATTCATAAATCTTAAACCAATCCTACTTTATAAGCTAAATTTTTTTATTCTAGAAATTATCCAATTAATTCATAAATAAATTAGCAATTTATCTTCAAAAATTAATTTAATTGCCAATTTAAACTTGATAAATTTCAGGAATGTTACAGACTTCCCCCCTTAAGAAAATTTCGTCCTCGAAATTTGAAAGTAGGAAGACAACCAATGATGGATAGATACACAAGGATAGATAATCGACTCATAAATCAGGCCGATTAACTATTCTGCATTTGGCTTACCAAATAAGAATATCAACAATAGATATGAGAAAAATCTCATATAATATTACACAAGATATTTGGGTCCATCGGTCTACGAATATGCAAGGGCATTGACTAGTTCGAAGAGATACTAATCGTTCGTAGAATATATCGGATCCCAGAGAATAGATAGATGGATCAAATCTTCATGTTAGTTAACCAATTTACTAATTTAAAATTTCCAATTTATTTAATATTTTTAACTTCAAATTCATTAGAATTTAGATCGAAAAGCTGATAAGAAACCGATGAAGATACGAAGTAAGAATTTCCTACAACAATACGTATGGCCATCATCACACCGAAACTTCTTTCTGGAGCAGTCACGAAGCAATCAAAAGAATTCGAAATTGAATCAAAGGAGATTGATAGAGAAAAGTTGTTTCCACTGTTGCAGGGTATTGACCATTTATAGTGGTACTCCCCTGTCCCCTATCTCGTTCTCTTCTCGCACTCATACTCACTATCAGTGGATAGTAAGAGAATTTACTGAGGCATTCGAACGGATATCTTAAGGATACTCATTCTAGGGTTTACTTCGCCCTATCTCTAATGAGTCACTTAATGTGTTATACTCGTCTATTTCAACAATCAATGTTGAAATCTATGATTTCGATACTTAACATATCTTAAAACGTCTTTAATTAGTTTTAAATTCCATTTAGAACGTTCTTTTCCAAAAACACGTTCATTTAATAAAATAATACATTCACCGTTCAAAAATAGTGAATACAACCCCTTTAACAAATTCCATATTCAATTTATCAAATTAAATTGATTTTTCGGATTTATAACAATGTCCATACATCCCATTTCTATTTATGAAACTTCGTTTTAGAAATCTCCTTTTATTAGTCCAATTCGATTTACATAACTCGATTATATACTAAAATCAATATTATAAGTTAAATACTTATAATATTATCTATTTACCCAAATCGTTCTTTTGAACTTCACCAATTTAAAATCTTATCACTTACAAGATTTCTTTATGGCTTATAATAATTTCAACTAATGAAATCTTCATTTATTAACAATTTCTATAAAATTCCCCTTTTTAATGCCCAAATCCATTTCTATAAGTTAATAACTTATAAACTTAAATTTTTCCAATAACCGTTCGTTTTATAAATTTCACATTTATTAATCTATAAATCCTAGTGAAATTCATGTTATACATCAACTTAACACTTTATAAATTTATCCTATAACTTCAATAATTTTTTATTTAAAAACATCCATTTATAAAATCCTTTATATAAACCATTAATAATAATAACTTCCCAAAAACCAAATTTAACTATTTTATAAAAACCTATTATTGTTAAAAATTTCTTTTAAGTTATATTTTATAAAAATATAAATTTTTAAAACATAAAATTTTATCCATCTATTTATTTTAAAATTTAAATCAATTCAAAATTTTTTAATAAACCATATTCTTTGAAAAATCGATTTAAAACCCCTTTTTAAATTCAAAAACCGTATTTTTTTAAATTTTTAAAAATTTGAATCCGATGATGCAACAACATCGAATGGTCAATCATGGGAATAACATCATATATCAATGTGATTATCAACAATCAACATAATATTCATAAACAAATAAATATGTGAGGAATCCAGTTGGATCCCTCCAACCTGTTACCCTGCAACCACAGACGTTAGCACAATACCAATTCCACTTCGAGGTGGAATATCGCGGTATATGGGATTTTATAAAATATCCTATCGTTCTCACAGATACCCGGTCTTCACCATCGGTCTTCAATGCTATCCATAACGACGTATCACATATTCGGAATGGGCTATATGACACAAAGGTCCTCTCCCGGCTAAACCGAATAGTGAGCGCAAAATTTAAAAACATATGGATATGGGATTTCGGTTAAGTCACAACTTAAAAATCCAAAGCTTTTCTTTCAAATGGTTAAACAAATTACCCTTTTAAATCTTTAAATAAAAAGATTAATTTCACAAAGTTTCACCAAATTTCATAAAGGTCTATCTCTAGATTCAAAACAACTTCCATTCCAATTGGATTAACTCGATAAATCTTTAAATTAAAGATTTAATTTATAGCTTTCAAAACACGTTCCAAAGATTTATTCATAACTTGGAAAACCCTTTTCATTTTAAAACTTGAATTCCTTTTAACACATATTGGAAATCCATTTCTTATATGAAAGCTTCTATTATTTGGAAACAACAGTTTTCGTTTCAGAAAAGTCCGATTTATACAAGTTGAAAATCTTGGGTTAAATTTAAATTCCAAACATCACTTTTTAAAATGGTTTAAAAACCCATATAAATCCATTTATAAGTTGGATAACTTTTTAAACCCTAGTTCCCAAATTATAGAATTCAACTTCAAATATTGAATTCAAATTTAAATCAAATTATTTAAATTTCAAAACTTAATCAAGTTATTCAAATAACTTTTATTTTTTTGAAATTCATTTTATTCAAAAGCTTCAATTCTAATTCCAAAACTATTTTGGATTCAAAAATTCAAATTTTTAAAACAATTTCAAAATCTGTGACTTGACCCATTTCCACGTGCAATCCATATTTGTGTGTGTATAAGTGGTCCAGGGGTTCAACACAATAGTGCACAACATCCATTATCACAGATTCAATCATATCGACAAGCGGTATAACCCATAACGCTTATCTATATTCACAGATTCATAGATAAAGTAAAATATCATTCACAAAGATTAACTAATATGATTCGATGTGGGTTTCGGATAACCGACTGGAATCCGACTCCCTGTCGCATCGAAATCCAAATGTCATTCTACGGGTCAAGGGTTTTGCATAACAATATATACATCACAGATATAACAGCCTAGCACATCACATCACATAGCGTCACATCACATATCAAATATGTCAATCGAGTACACATCATTCAATAGCAATCAAACATCTACAATTAAGTGAATAAATCGTGTGGTTTAAATCTATTACCCACATAATTACTTCTATTTGAAATCTTTAAATCAATGATTAACTATCATTAACTAAAATTAATTAAGTCTTAACCATCTTCATTTATTAATCAATTATTAAATTAATTATCTTAATTAATTATCCTTTAATTTTAATTCATTAACCTTAATTACTTATTCCTCAATTAATTACTTTAAATAATAAACTTTTAATTTTTGATTAAATAAATCTTAGTTAAAATTAGTTGTCCTTAATAAATAGATTTATTTTTCCTTAATTAATTTCAACAATTAATTATTCCTAAATTAATAATGATTTGTTAATCATTCTAAGTTTATTAACCATAATTTATTATTCTTGATTCAATTATCTTAATTAATTAACCACATTAATTAATTTTACTTTAAAGTAATTAACCTCATATATTTGATTAATCAATTCCTAACCTTTAATTATCTTCTCTTAATTTCTTTCACTAAGTAATTACTATTTTCATTTTGATCATTCATTAATTACTTGATTAATTGACTTAATAATTTAATGAAATCAAATCATTAAATTCTATTTATTTATTTTTAAGATAAAACATCTCTTACTTAAATAATGCATAAAAAAAACAATTTGCTTTCACATTTTAATTTAAATTTCATTTTAGATTTAGGATTTAAAATGAACACGAATTTAACTTAAACAAAGTTTTAAAAACAATTCAAAAACCTTTTTATCTCATAAGTTAAAGAAACATTCATTTTATAAAAGAGGTTTGTAAGAGTTTTAAACCAAATTCATTTATTTATTTTTTTTCCATTTCATTTAAGTAAATTATATAATTTCAACTTATACTTTATGAATTTGATTACCTCTTTTTTTTTTTTAAATAAACTTGAATTCAAAAATACATTTAAATTCAGATTCAAGTTTTACTTGAATCAAGTTGCAATAAAAAAAAAATAAGAATTTATTTCAAACTGTAAAACTACCGGATTAAAAACCTGAAACTGTTTTGTTCTTAATTCTTGATTAAAACAGAATTTAAAACTTGTTAAATTTAGATTTTCATTTTTTTTAAAAAAAAAAAAAAAAAAAAAAACTTTGAATTCCAAACTCTATTTGAATTCAGATTTAACTTGCATTTAAATCAAATTACAACTTAAAATATAAGTTTCATTAAAAACATTAAAACTGCAAAACATCTCTCAGGTTTAAAACCTGAGACAGTTTTAATTTTGATTTAAACAGAAATTAAAATTTTGTTTACATTTAAAAATTTCATTTTTAAAAACCCTAACTCACAACTTCACTTGAATTCAATTCTAATTCATACTTGAACCCAAGTTCCAAATTAAAATATGAATTCCATGAAATCAAAACTGCAACACTCTCTGTTATAAACCTGAAACCATTCTACCCGAGTAACCCAATATTTTACTTCGAGTTACTACACCTATTGCTTCGAGTCAGAAGCCAAACTACCCGAGTTCAACTTCGGGTCAAAACCCTGCACCCCAAAAGTTCACCAGACATCAACTACCAAACCTGGAAAACCCAATTCACATCTCCTCTCTCTGATCCTTCATCACCAAAAATACTCCATTCTTGCATCAATACCCCATTAATAAAAGCATCTAACACCTAACATCCACTACAATAACAGATACTTCAAATTTCTATTGCTGTTTTAAAACAGAAAGTTTTTTTTTTTTTTCCCAACAGTTTGTTAAAACTGTAATATTATTATTTTTATTTCCCTGTTTCAACATGTTTCCTAGTTTTAAGCTTGTTTCTAATAATTTAAGATATTTGAGATTAAGGCCAGTTACATTTGTTTTCAGAGGCACAGATCTTTAATTAAACCAAATTTATCAAAAAGCCTAGATAAGAAAACAGAATTTATGTCTGTAGATAGCTAGCATCACACATATATGCATATTAATGAACACACAGAACATCATCACATATCATCAAGCAAACATGCTTGTTTCAACCAGCACTCATGCAACAGATAATTTAAATCCACTTTTAAAATTGTGAAGTCACACACTAAACCAAATGGAGACAGAACAATTTCAATCATAGCAGTTTTGATTCTTGAAAAAAAAACAGTTTGCATACATAGCTTAAGTTCTGGCAAACTTCCATAGTTGTATTATTTTCATATATATATATATATATATATATATATATATATATATATATTGTCCAATCAAAGGTTTTCTAGAAAATCAACACGGTAATAAAATAGGAACATATCTCATATTGTATCATATGTAGTTTTTATACAAAAGGAGACAGCTAATGCTTACAACCCATATATATATATGTCATATTGTATCATATGCTACTCAGCTCGAATCTCTTGTAGCCAAGCCTAAATCTAGAGCTAAGCATCACCAATCTCCCAAAGATATGGGCTTTGTATCTCTACAACCCCTTTCCCTGCCTTGTAGCCTTCTATCCTCCTTCCTCAACTGGTACCTCTACACTCCCCACTCTCCTTAGGAAGGACCTATCAAACTGGGTGGGAAACTTCTTTTGAACTGTCTACCCTTAGAGTTTCACCTCGAACTGCCTAAAAACGCAAGTGAAGAGGTGACAGTATGGGATGAAGCTCAAAGGAGTCCCAACTCAAGGATCTACATGTTGGCACACATTGGCCCTAACCAAGTTCACTACAACACCACCTATCTAGCATATGTGGCTTTCTGCACCAAAGAATAAATCAAGTCGAAGCTCCCTTCTTAGGGATGATGTTTTGATGGACGATGCAGGTGACAAGATAGGCTTGGTCCCACATGTTGTATGTTCTCTAAATACCTACTCCTCAGTGGAAAATCCAATGCAAAATCTCTAGGATGGTGGTCTTAATTTCATCCAAACCTGCTCTTACCCCGAGGATGCCTAAGATGCTCCTAAATTCCTCATCCATTAGAGTGATCTATATCTCCTTCATCTCTGACATGAAATGTCTGACATCCTCGTTAAACTCGTACTCCAAGTTGGCATAGGATGCAACTACGGTAACAACCCCGCTAAATAGCCTCGTGGCTCAAAATCAGTGACAATCTTGATGTCGTAAATATCTATCCCAATCTGTACGTGGCAAAGACACCAAACTTTGTCGGCCTTCCTTGAAAAATGCAAAATTTGCCGAGGCCTTATAACTAAACATTCTCCCTTCTTCTCCTTGGAGCTAGACGATCTCTTGAGGGGTGAGAGTTGGATGGTGTGAAGATGTGTTGGCTTGTCTTTGGGTTTCCATGGACTACTATGGAGGTGGAGTAGGAGGTTATAGTTTAGGGACTTGATCTGGTAAGGCATGTTACTTAGCATGGTCGCATGCTAGGGTATGGGGCTCATTGGCATCAATGACTTCTATGCTAGTGAGGGGTATGGGAGTGGCATTCGATAGGAAGAACATAGATCGAGAGGAAGGGAGGAGGAGGAATGTGAAAAGAATGATTGGCTGAGGATTTGGATATAGTTTTATGTTGTGCTTGAGGTTCGAGGCACGTAGAAAGATAGAGACCCATCAATCGCTTAATCAGGGCCAATAGACTGCTACTAGTCAATAGGTTCTTCCTATGCATCGACCGTTTTCCAATTTTCAGGCCTAGGTTAAACCTAGACTCTAATCGGGCCGAGTAATATATCTTTTTTAGCTTATTTTCTTTCGTTCCTGATTCTGTTCACTTCAAGTTGCTCCGCGACCCTATTGGAAACCAATCTACCCATGGCGGTGCATTAGCATATTTACTCAGTTGTTGGGCTCTTTTCTCCCTTAATATAACTTATATTATCAATTTCTCCCATCCGAGCCTGCCATCTTCATTGTGTATATATTTCATTGACTGTTTTTCTTCGTATCATCCTTTTATGGGAATATTTTTCTTGTCTTCATTATTGGGCATTTTTAGCCTTCTACTTGTTCACGCCAAAAATCGGCATCAACACCTAATAGAATCTAGTACAGATCAAATGAAGAATGAAATTAAAATAGAGCAAATATCATAAATGAACACACAGATTTTTATAGTGGTTCGGAAATCTTGGCATACATTTACTTTATATTTTTATTGGTCTTCCACTTGATTATCATTACAAGAACGTTTGGATCAGCTGGGATCTATTAGTAAAAAAGTGAAGAAGAAAAGGAAGAGCCATGGTAGAGAAAGCAGGATCCCTTTTCTGATGTCATGCCTACTATATTTATAGGGGAAGACATGCACCGATCGGACTGAAGTTCTAGCAAAAGATTCGGAAGACCAAGACGAGGCTACTCAAAAATTTGCTGGCCCATCGTGGCCCACAATAGGGATCAGTACCGATCACTATAAATTCTTCCAAATGGGCTGCGATACCTATCAGGGATGCCAAATTATGTTAGCTACTTGCTCTGAAATTTCGTACAATTCCGACATATGGCTTGTGAGATATCGCATTTTTCGTGATGTAGTATTGCTTGTATTCTGATTTCTATCGATCCCTGTACAGGGATAAGCACCAATCCCTCCAACTTGGCCCAAATGCCATGCGATCCCTATGGTGTGTTTCGTACATCCTAATTAGCTTATACTCCAAGTTTCATGGTGATAGCATTTGTTGATTTTGAGTTATCGACCAATCATTGTTGCATATGTAGTGAAAGCTGAATATAGGCGATCCCTTTATACCGATCCCTTTTGATAGGTGAAGAAATTTGCCCATAACTTGAGCATATAAACTATAAATGACTTGGAACTTAAAATGCGGCCTTCCTTGCCAGCCAATATTGATCTTACCAAGTTTAGGACAAAAATCGATGATATGTACCGATCCTCTAGGGAAAGGGATCGGTAGTGATCCTCCGCCTAGCGAAGGCATTATTCCATAATTAGAATACTCAAATTAGTCTATCTCTTGGCCTCGATTGATCTTCACTTCATATCATTGTTGTGCTTGATCTCTAAGCCTAATAGTCATCCCTCCAAGCTATCTTACTTCATGATCGTCTAGTCTAACTTGTCTAGTCGGTCTGAATATAGCAAGGCCAAAAGGCCGGATAACACTTGCCCCCCCCCCCCCCCGAAGCATGTCCTGTTGTGTACATGACATTCTTTGAATTAAAGCCAGTTAGAGTCATTGAAAAAAATCCATTTAGTTTCCTGAATTGTCGCTACCCTTCGGTTGAATTATCTTTTGAAAGTGTTATATTCCTCTTGGATCGTCATGACGCTTGGTCGATTTCAAATAGTATAAATCCAGGATTGTATTCCATTAGTTCTAATCTATGTCCGATTCTACAGGACTAGTAAGCTTTGGCTATCTGATCCAGTATTTTCATTAATAACTCTAGGTGAAAATTCAATTTCTGTCGATTTCAAAAAATCGAATCTTCTGAATATGCACGTGCATTTTCAGGCAACATTCTTATCATTGGATCCTGGGTGCGTTTGTACGCTCACAAGTCATCACTTATTCCTTCAAGTTTAATTGCAATTGGATTGCAATTCCTTGTCTATGTATTATTTTATAATGAAATAAGGGTTGTAAAAGGTCACTCAATGAGATGGGACTTCAAGTTCTATAGGGATGGCAACCTCAGGGAGCCATAAGCAATGGTAAATGCAGTACGCCAATTATGGACTTGTGGGTGGTTCTTTGTGCCCATGAGAGTTCCTCGATCCACTTACCTTTAGTCTTTTCCAAATGTTTCTTCATAATGGACTTTAGGATTTCGTTCACATGTTCAACCTATCCATCTACTTGAGGGCAAGCAACTTCCACAAATCTCTTTTCAATATGATACCGACAATAGAAGTCTTTAAATTTAGCGCTATCGAATTAGGTTCCATTATCGTTTTTATTTGTTAATGGAAGGCCCAAATGACTGATGATGTTCCAAACGATGAAGTTGATTGTTTTCTTCATCATGATCATTGTTAAAAGTTCTGCTTCAGCCCATTTGGTCAAGTAATTAACTACTATCAGGTGTATTTCACTCCACCTTTAGAATAGGCAAGAAGCTGATGATGTCAATGCCCCAAGTGGCAAACAGTTATGGACTGGCCATTTGAGTAATTTCCATCAGCTGGGCTCTCAGAATTTTTGCAAACATCGGGCACTCGTCGCATTGAATTGCATGATCAGCTGCATCTCGATTGACAATTGGCTAGCAATACCCATAGCGGAGTAATTTGTCAAGATTTACCCCCTGATGCGATCGTCGCATTCTTTATGATGGACTTCTCTTAAGACCCATTTGATATCATCATGAGTAATACACTAAAGCAAGGGAATGGAGAAAGCCCTTTTCATACATGACCCTCTCTTGAATGATATAGCATGAAGCTTTAAAGAGGATCTGTCGTTTTTCATTCCTCCATTCATGAAGAATTCCCCATTGTAGGTAGTCCTTGATAGGAGTCATCCATGGCTCATTTTCTAGCTCCAACTCCAAGATCTAGTCGATATCCATCTGTTAACGCTTGAAATGTTAAGTATTGCAACCAGGACAAGTCTATTTGTTGCGCATCCCCAGAACTAGCCATCTTGACCAATAACTTTTCTTTTTCATTTTGTTCTCTGAGGATGTATGTAATGGTGTAATACTCAAAGTCGGCAAGTAGCTCTTGGGCCCAGCTAAGATAAGGAGCAAGACGCTGCCCCCTAGCAAGTTAATCTCCCCTAACTAGGAAAATCAGTAAACGAGAATCAGAAAAGAATTATAAAGTTTTTAGTCCTAGTTTTCTGGCAAGCTTAAGCCCAGCAATCGGAGCTTCATACTCGAATTTGTTATTTATTGCAAGAAAGTAGTAGCGGATTGGTCGTTCCCTGGGAATCATTAACACGAAGATGGTGCTAGATCATTAATCATTGGATGCTTCATTCATGTACCTTTTTCCATTGGTTGTTTGGTTCTCCATTACTCTCTCTGTGGAGTTCGGCTACAAAATTCGCAAATGTCTGTTTCTGGATAGCTCTTTGAAGGAGATAAGTGATATCAAATTTTCTTAGTTTGATATTCTACTTGAGTTGTCTTCCACATGTCTTAGATCGTTGTATGACCTATCGTAACGGGTCGCATAGACATTAATGGGGTGAGCATAAAAGTAGGCACGGAGCTTTCATGATGAAATCAACATGCTTTAGTGAGCTTTTGTAGCTTCAGTGAGTTTTCTCTTAGTACCTTTCAATCGCTTGGTTACATAATATACTGGTCTTTAAATCCGATTCTCTTCGCATAGCATTACATCGCTTATGTCGTGTACCAACATGGCCAAATTGATGTATAAATCTTTATGATCCAACAGCTTTGACAAAATAGGAGGTCTCTTTAAGTGGTCCACCAAAGCTTGGAATGCGCCTTTACAATCCTATTTCCACTCGAAATTCCTTTTCCATCTCTGGATTAGGTTAAAGAAGAGAGTACACTTATCGACGACCCTGGAGATGAATCGACTTAGGGTGATGACCTTCCCATTTATACCCTATACCAGCTTGATTGTCTTTGGTACCTAGACGTCTTGATAGCTGGAATCTTATTAGCGTTGGCTTCGATTCTACGATAAACATTAAACATGGGAATTTCCCCGACGCAACGTTGAAAAAGCAGACCAAGAAACTGAGTTTCATTCCATTTCTTCGGATAAAACAGAACATGTCCGCTAAGTCATAGATATGGTCATTTGATTGTCGTGGCTTCACAAGCGTATCATCCATATATACTTCTGTCAATCACCCATTCCGGTCTTTGAACATCTTATCGATCAGTCTCTAGTAAGTAGCTTGAGTATTATTTAGTTCAAACGGCATCAAAACATAACAATATAGCCCTAGATCTGTAATGAAGCTGATGTGCTTCTGGTCAAGGACATGCATTAGGACCTGGTTGCCCCTGAAGTAAATATCCATAAATGAAAGTAGTTCATATCTAGTTGTTGAGTCTACTAGCTGGTCGATCCTCAAAAGTGAAAAGTTGTCTTTCGAACTTGTCTTGTTCTGGTTTGAGTAGTAGATGCATGACCGCTACTTTCCATTAGCTTTTCTCACAAGAACTGGATTTGATACCCATTTTGGGTAAAGGGTGTCGCGGGTAAACCTATTGTTTTTTAGTTTGTCTACATCCACTTTAAGTCCAAGAAACCTCTCCGTATCCATGAAGCATTGCTTTTGTGTCACCAGGACATGCCTCGGGTCGATATTCAATTCACGGCTCGTGATAGTCGGTGAGATCACATACATTTCAGAATGGGTCCAAGCAAATGCATCAAGATTCATTCACAAAAAGCTAGCTAATTCCTTCATCGTCGTTGCTCTGAGCTGTGATCCAATCTTAATCATAGTGGGTTGTCATGGCTGACTATAATGTCGACTATCAGCTTAGCGGATGTTGTCTTGGATTCTTTAAGTTCAAATGTAACTATTTTGCATAACAATCAATGTGGAATTTGGTTAGGACGGTCAATGATGACGGTTACTCTGGACGAATCCCACAGTCTTGTCATGAATTATTAAGTCTGATAGTGCAGGGCTTTAAATGCTTTGAGCGATCATCTGCATATGGCCAAAGACCAGGCTTTGAAGCATGTTGAATCAAATCTCGCGTAGGGGTCTGCCTCGAGTTGCGTGCAGCTGCATAGCTAACTCTTGCTTTGAGTTTGAATATGATTGCGTATTCGAGTAACGTGTTTTCCATTCAATGTATGGGAGATCTATTGCTCATCGTTTAGGCTGAATGATAGCCAATTTCCAATGAGCTTGGGCATCGATTCAATGAACCTATCTCTAGGCATCTTTTTGGTCGTAGCCTCGAGTGGTTTTAAACTCTATATATAAGTTACAATATCAAGTTACCACGACCAGTTTTTAGATGATCACACTTCTGCTCTCAGTCTTGGGTTGATAAATATACTACATGGATGGTCGAGTCTTGTCCGAGCTATGTTTGTACTCCCATCCAAGATCCCAAGACATAAAGTTGATTGATGAATAGTCGGTCCACATTCATCTTGTTTCTCGCTCGTGCCCCCAATTCTGGGGCATACATCAATAATTAGGAAGGCAAGCCATATCCACTTTAGCTTTACACTCTTTCCCATTGAATCGCGGGATCAGATTAGTTGATGGAAGGCTGAGTCTCACTCATTTTGGATTGTATTTTGGTTTTTCCTTCTAAGGGAAATACTTTGATGCTCCTTTGGATTTTGGGCATGAGTTGAGTACTGGATGGTCAGCCATGCCTACTTTGACTCATATTCTCCAATTAGAACTAGGGTAGAGTTGGCTTAGGTGCAATAGAGTCATGCTCATCCGATTTCATACTCCTCCCGACGGATCGAAGGAGGGTGCTGGAGAAATAACGAGCAAGTGTTAGTGGTTTATTCTCCTATCCGCACTATGGTGATCATAGTTTTTCAAAGGACATTCGGGTCACATCTGTTAGTGTTTGCTGTGGATTGAAATTGACCATCAACCCAGTGGCATAGTATTTTCAGTTACCCGTAACATCGGACGTCGTTCTGATTAGTTTTGTATTAACATCTCCTTACGGTCATTGCCTTAAGTCATAAAAAAGGAAAACCGAAGCTATAGTGAGCTATTGTATTTAGCTTTTAGTGATTTGCACTCCTTCCCCATCATTGATTCAGTGAGGCCAGAAGTCAAACGATCGAATTCCTTCCTTAGCGAGTTAATAATCCTCCTTTTGATTTCAGGCCAGAGTTTGTGGAACAGAGAACGTTTGAAATCCACTAATCTATTCATTCATGTTTATACCACAATACGCACTCTGGAGACTTAGATTTATTTGGCGGGCAGTTGGTATTAGCCTGATTTGTGTTTATACTCAAGTTCGCCCTCTGGTGACTTAGAGTTATTTCGTCAACAGTCGGTATCCACCCGATTTTTGTTTATACTCCAGTCCGAACTCTAGGTACATGGAGTAGTTTTACGGGCAGTCCGTATCTTCCCTATTTATATTTATATTACAGTTCACACTTTAGGGACTTAGAGTTGTTTCATGGGCAGTCGGTATCTTCCCGATTTATGTTTATACTCCAGTCCGCTCTATGGGAACTCAAAGTTGTTTTATAGGCAGTCGGTATTAGCCCGATTTATGATTATACTCTAGCCTGCATTCTAGGGACTTACAGTTGCTTTATTGGAAGTTGATATTCGCTTAATTTTCTAAACTCCAGTTCGCACTCTAGGGACTGAGAGTTGTTTTGTGGGTAGTCTGTATCCGCCATAATTATGTTTATACTCTAGTCCGATCACTAGGGACTTAAAGTTTTTCATGGATAGTCGGTGTCCGCACCATTTACATTTATACTACAGTCCAGACTTTGGGGACTTAGAGCTATTTTACAGGCAGTCAGTATCAGCTCGATTTATGTTTATACTCAAGTTCGCAAAATGGGGACTTAGATTTGTTTTTCGGGCGGTCAGTATCCTCCCTATTATGTTTATACTCCAGTCCGCACTTTGGGAACTTAGATTTGTTTGATGGGTGGTCAATCGTATGCTTTTTTATTTATACTCCATCCGCCAAGTTTAGGTAAGAGTTATCAAATAAACAATCGAACCACATTCATTCATGGAGTGGAATTCTACCCTATGCATTAAGGACAGAACTTGGCAAGTGAGACAATTGATTCATGTCTGCGTAGTGGTTGTAGCTCTTCTTGTCAAGTCTAGGAAGGAAGTAGGCGATGGATTGTCAGATCACATCCGCGCTTGGGTTGGGCGGGTAGGTCACATCCACCTTAAGCTGTAGTCGTGTCCATGTGTTGAGGACGGTGGTTGATGAGTGGCAGTCAGTGACGCCTACTTTAAGTCGAGCTTCCGAACTTCCCTCTATGTCCAGGGTAGGAGTCGATATGCAGACGATCAAATCATTTCCACTTTAATTAGATTCTAGCATTGTAGAGCTTCGAGAGAGGCATATGTATTTTTCTAAATTTTCTAAGTATGAGCTGAGGAGTGGATGGTTGGGTTGCATCCATTCCAATCTTTCTTTGGTCTCTAAGTTTGGTGCGGAAGTTGATGAGTAGAAGATCAGTCGTGTCTGATTTTTGCTGGATCCTGACCTTGTCGGGTTTGTCTATTTCTAATCCTTGGCCCTAAGTTAGAGGCATATGATTGCTTATGAGTGGTTAAATCATGCTTATCTTAATTAAACTCCAAAGGTCCGATCATGGTCCGTGGAGATTTGTTGGCGCCCAACTCTAAGTACTTGGTCACCTGCATCGTTTGGAAGTTATTTAGTTAAGGTTGGTCGTAGTTCACAACACAATTGAAATTGAAATAGACATAATTCAAAGAAGATCAGAATAAATCTCATTGTTAAGTGAAGTAATGTTGCATGCTTGCTCGTCCACTTTGCTCCTAGCTCCTTTTAGCGGGATGTTGACCATCAACGGTCCGATTGATATCAGAGTTCTTTATTGATAGGCATCAGATGATCCATGCCCGCCATTCTGAAGGGCTTGTACATAATATTGAACCTTTCCATTTCGAAACAACTTTTCGATCACATTTCGGAGGTGTTTGCAATCGCTAGTGTTAGGACCATGTGGGTCTTGGAATATACAAAATTTCATGGATTTTCTTAGGGCTTCGGTGGAGTCTCTAGAGGCTGGTTTTTAGTATTACTCTTAGTCATGAGTCCCTAAGTAGATGTTATTGATTGAATCGTTCAAAGCAGTATATAAGTCGAATTTTGAGATTCTGGGCCGTCTTGTGGAATTTGAGACCTTAGCCAATGGGCTTGTAGTATTTTTTCCTAGTTTACTCAACCTCTTCCTTGCTTAGGTTCTGACTCACTTTATAACAGAAATGGTCCAAGGTCATATGAGGCTCTCCAGCTAAGTAACTGCCAAAATTTGTCTAGGGTTCGATTCCCCTCATCAACGCCATCAGTATGATATCCTCGCTAGGATTGCTTGCTTTAGTGACAACGACGACATCAAATCTCTACAAGAAGTCTTTGAGTGGCTCACCTAGCATCTGGAATAAATTGGATAATGAAATCACATCCTTGGTTTGAGTCACATGCATTTTGAACTGCTCGACAAATTTCTGATCCGGTTGATTGAAACAAGAGATGGATTTGGACGACAATCGCATAAACCGCATGATCGATACACCTACAAGGAATATATGAAAGTGGCCGCATTCGATGGCACATATCGCTCTGGCTGAATTCATATGCCACTCAAATTTCATGAGATGTAGTCCAAGGTTTGTTTTCCTTGAGTAAACCAATAAGATTGGTACATTGAATCTCCTCGGATATTCTACCCACTGAACGCCTTCAATGAATAGGCTTCGACTGGGGAAGGTGCTTCACTCATCGTCAATCCAGTTCATTTTTAAGTAACACCTACTTGTTATGCTTTTGAATGATGTATGCATGCCTGAGATATGAGCAAAGCAAGATGTATTGTTATTGATGGATCAGTGGTAAGTTACTTGGAGGCGAACCCAAGAAAATCTGCTATTTGCTTGGAGACAGCAATTGGTTTGCTTGGAGAAAATCTTGGTTTTACCCGAGTTTGGATTTGGCCAAAATTTCTTTCGTTTGCTTAGAATCACGTCACCTATGTTCTCCAACCTTTGGGAGTATTGTTTCAGTAGCGCCTGCTTGTCCATTCCTTGGTTGTAGTTCAGAAGCTGCCGTTTAATCCTCTATGCCTTGGTCAGTCACAAGATGCAAGGAATGTGGATAGAATTAACCGTCTTTAATTTTAGTTCCAAATCAGAATGTGGGGGCCACTATGGTGCGTTATGGGTTAGAGCTATTTTTAAAAAATGGATCGTACTCGATTCATCATTTTTTTTAAATGGATCGTACTTGATCCATATATTCTTTTGGTATAGGTATCGGTCCCATGGAATTTTAAGAGAGGGGTTGGCAGTATAGTGATCGGTCAAATTTCCTTGGTAATCTATCGGTCGTTTGCCATATGACAATGATCGGTTGTGGGGGATGTGAAAGAGGAATCGACCGAAGGAATCGGTTTTGAATGGATTTGTAAAGGGATCGGTATTAAGCATAGTTATCAGCTTGCGGGATCGATATAGCTTGAGGGGTCATTATATATACATTGAAGAGGGATCTGCATATACACACCTTGGAGAGGATCGGTGCATATACCTTGTATATGGGTCAGTATATATACTGAAGGGATTGATATGCATATATATTGAAGGGATTGGTATATACACCTTATAGAGGGATCGGTATATATGCTTTTTAGAGGGATCGGTATATATGCTTTTTGGAGGGATCAATATTCATGCTTTTTGTGAGTATTAGTATTGACGTCTTCCATAGGGATCAGTATTGACAAGATTGGAAAGTGATCGACCATTTAGGCCTTCAAAGAGGGATCAGCCATCATGGCCTTCGGAGAAGGATCGACCATCTAGGCCTTCAGAGAGGCATCGACCATGAGCCTTGGGTGAGCGACCGACCATCATGACCTTCTGAGAGGGATTGACCATAACTTAACTTGAGTGCAAACTTCGACATCTGATCCTAAGATCTTCCATACATGAGTGAATTCGATCCCATCCAAATGGACATGAACACATGAACAACTCCAAACAAGAAAATTATCATAATCAAATCCTCCAAAAACATGAGAAGTATAGTTAGTTCCTCTAGCCATAGCTAACAGATTCTTTTACATTTCCTTCAAATCTAAGTAGAATAGGAAGTTTGTAGGTTTATAACTGGATCTACCTTGCGAATATGGGAATCCACATGTAGATGATGAGATCCAATCAAGCTAAGAATTCATTTATTAGTGGAAGCACTAAAATGTTGATCCCAAAAATGGGCATCGACACCCAATAGAATCTAGTATAGATTAAATGAAGAATGAAATTAAAATAGAAAAAAAAGTGAACAAATAGATTTTTATAGTGGTTCGGCAATCTTGGCCTACGTCCATTTATATTTTTATCGATCTTCCGCATGGTTATCATGACAAATGTTTGGATCAGCTAAAATCCATTACTACAAAAGTGAAGAATAAAAATGGAAGAGCCTTCATAAAGGAAGCATGATCTCTTTCTAATGCCATGCCTGCTATATTTATAGGGTAAGACATGCACCGATCGGATTGAAATTGTGGCAGAAGGTTTGGAAGATCGAGATGAGGCAACCCAAAAATTTGCATGTCCATCGGAGTTCACAACAAGGATCGATATCGATCCCTATAAATTCATCCAAATGGTCTACGATCCTTATGAGAGATGCCCCATAATGTTAGCTACTAGCTCCCCAAATTTTGTGTGATTCTAACATACGGTTTGTGAGATATCGCAATTTCCAGGACGTAGTGTTGCTTGAATTCTGAGTTATGCTGATCCCTCATGAGGGATAGGTACCGATCCCTCTAACTTGCTCCATATGCCATGTGATCTCTCTAGAGGGATGGCTTATACCCCAAGTTTCAAGTTGATAATATATGTAGATTTTAAGCTATTGACCGATCATTGTTGCAATATGTAGTGAAAGTTAAATATGGACAATCCCTCTTATACTGATCCCTTTTATACCGATCCCTTTTGATGGGTGAAGTCATTTGCCCATAATATGAGCATACGAACTCCAAATGACTTGAAACTTGAAATGTAGTCTCTTGGGCCCTTCCTTATCACTCTATATCGATCTTACCAAGTTTGGAATAAAAATTGATGATATGCACCGATCCCCTAGGGAAAGGGACAAGCACTAATCCTCCTCCTAGGAGAGGCATTATTCCGTACACAGAATATTCTGAAGAGTCTATTTCTTGGCATCGATTGATCATTGCTTCATATCATAGCCTATGCTTGATCTTTGAGCCTAATAATCATCTCTCCATGCTATCTTCCATGATGGTCATCTAGTCTAACTTGTCGAGTCAGTCTGAATATAGCCAGGCCAAAAAACCGGATAACACTACTCATCTTACTCCATTTAAGTCTAGTACCACTTGCAATCATCCACCCCTTAAAAGATTTTTTTTAAACTTCGAGTTTACAAAATAGAGAAATCGTCAAGCCAAACATGTGTTATATTTTCCACTTATTTCAAAAATAAAAAGTCTCTCTATCGAAAACCCCTTTTATTGAAGTTATTAGTCTATTCCATTTTAATTTCAACTAGGAATCTCTATATAGCTCTCTTAATTAACATTCCTAAATTTCTAGACTTTTCAAAAATTGATTTTTAAAGGATATTTTATATGGAGGAAAAATTAGTATTTTTGTGCTTTTTATGAATAACAAACTTTTAGTAATAGGATTAGTTTATTTTTAGATAATTCATTGAAAGCCATGTCAAATATTTTCTGAAATTTTAAAAACTTTTATAAAATATTTTCACATGGGGTCGGACCTAGAAATGGATTTTATTTATCCTTTCTTTTTGACTTTTTCTTCTTTTCCAATTTATACCTTACCTCTAGATATTTATAATGTGTAGGTTCTTACTTACCGTTTGGCTAGATAAAGCATACATCATCATTCGGTAATCCAGCGAAATCCATAATCACAGAGCAGTCTAGACTCAGCAAAAGGAGTCAAATCTAGCTTCAGGGCTAGTTATATGTCATGCTCACTTCTAAAGTCAATCATTTTACAATGCGACCTACACTTCGTGGGGGTAATCAGGGTAGGTGTATAAATTTATTGTTTATTTTTCAAACCCACAGTTGTCTTATCCATCTTTTTAGAATATGGTCACAACTACTTTTATAGTTGGAATACGAAGAGTTTGGCATACAATAGATATATATTTATAGGCAAAAAATACAAGTTCGTTCACTCAACATTCCTAATTCTTATGGTAGACTAACCTTACTTATGATACCAACTGCAATAACCCGCATCCTAATAGGCTTGATTTTTCGACTAAATCAAAAACCTAATCCTACTAAGGTACGGATTGTTGGCGTTGGTAACTTATACTAAACATAAGTATATCAGAGAGCTATCTATATGAACTCATAATGAAATAGTACAATATAATAAAATATATATATTGACTAAGGCTACTACCTTGAAACCAATCCGATAAATTATATACTATATCCACAATAAGTTTGTGCCGATTGATTTCCATTTAGATGTTGTGTCTACTATCAGAGGATTAGTCATTTCACTCCTTATGTGCGTATGATATATTAAACCTACGCCGAGGTACATTTACCTGTAAACATAACCTAATCCGAGATATAAGAAACTATATACGTGTGTGTGTGTGTGTGTATAGATGCGTCATTATACTTCCCAAAAGGAAACCCCTTTCACAAAGTAATCGATAATTAACCAGCCCGAAGGCCGATGACTCCAAGACATGGCTCTTTAATTTAACTAGTTGTATTACTACCGCATCACATAGATTTATTTGAGGGTTAACTAGCCAACCTCCAACCAAACAAATAGCAAACTTTGATATCAGTGCATTTCCAATTCAAATGCTACACTAGTAGGACGTGTAATCTATACAGACTTAACCTAAGTCTTTGCTAACGATCACTCGGAACTGAAGGTGGCCTGGACTTATGCAGCCCTGCTACAAGAATCCTATTCTACAAAATAATGCTCGCATAGTGTATTACCACCCGAGAATCCCATTTTTATTTTCCTAATGCTAATCAAGGAAAATGTCCATTGTTTGTTCTTAATACAACTGGTTTGGAAATGAAACAGACCCTACCTCCCCAATCAGGTACTTTCATAGGCTATTTAAGAATTCTTTAAATGTTGCAGAGGTAGACTCAATAGCCATTTAGTACCTCCACCCCAAAGTAAGCCCTTTGACCATGTAATGGATTTAGTCATTTAATACTTCAAACACAAGGCAAACTATAATGACCTAGAATTTTTAACATTTCGAATGGGAATGTTTATTTTATTTAAATACTTAAGTTCGATTCAAATTTAATAAATAAAGATCAAATCACATGTTAATAAAATGACTTGATTTTTAATGATGTGTTTTCATATGAAATTATAGGATTTTTCCATAATTTTTATTTTTAAAAAAATTTAAATTATCGTTTGATATATTTTACGACAAATGTTGGTACCTTTGAAATTTCACACAATACGATAACTGGTGTACTTATTGTTGTTTTACGATAGTGTTGCATTGTAATAAACGAACGTATTTTTGTTTATTTTTTTCGACTCGTACGCGAACAGGATTCTGTATAGTGAAGTGCTGGAAATTTTAAACTAAATCAAACCCCCCTTTAACTTTTCTTTAAATTTTTATTTTCCACTTTCACTTTTATTATTTCTTTTTAATTTATTCATTTCCTATAAAACAAAAAAACATTCCTCTTCCTTTTAAATTCGAAATCAAGAGCTACACTTAACAAAAATATATATAAAACCCAATCCTTTGAGCTCGTATGGTTGAGAGCTTCAAATATACAGTGTTTGATTAGGTGAGGTCGACGTTGGAGATGATTGACGTTGAGGAGTAGAGCAAGGGTTTCGGATTTTGACGGCTTGACGAAGTGATTGACGAAATGGAGATTGCTGTTGCATTTCTCATATGAATACCACCTTCCTACCAAAGCTCGTTAACTCCAATTATGTATTAATAAATGCAACATTTTTAGGTGGTAAGTCAACCATTAGGTCATGATTGGAGGCGATGGAGGGAGGCGGCATGGGTGGGTGTGTAGCGAAGCTTATGTTCAGAGTAGAGTTCGTAGGTGGTATCGGTGGTTTATTTCATGGAAGGGAGGGGGAGATGGGTGTGCTTGCATGGCTATAACTGGGTTTCAGTGTGCATGATTATATAAGAGGGGAGTGATTTGAATTTGGGAAAGAAGGTGGTCGTGATGGTAATTAGTGATTAATTGTATTTAATTAATATAATTTATTTTTTATAAAATTGATATGTTCTCCGTGCGAGGTCCAATCGAGATGTGGTCTTTTGCATTGCGCTTGTTGGAGCATTATCTATGCACTGGAGTTGATTTTGTAAAGTTTGGAGGAAGTGGAATTTTAAGCTAAAACCAAATGTCGTTTGATTTTGGATCGTATCTAAACGTGTAAGCATCAACTAGAATTTCGACGAGTTAATTCACCTTTGGATGAATGTTATATGATATATAGTAAAGATAAATTATTATTTTTACGCTTGAATGATTTAATGGTTTGGTTTGGTTGAATTTCCATTTTGAAGAGTGAGATGACATATAAAATGAAATACAGGGAATTTTGTAGAGGAATCTAGATTTCTCGCTATTGTGATTTTAAAATTCAGTTATATACTTGTTGTAAAAATTATTGAACGTAAAGGTTTTTTAGTTGGCCATATTGGATATGATATTGATATATGTTAAAAGATGAACCCTTTTAGTGACAAATGTAGTAGTCGCATTGTAAAGTGTTAAGGTAGTTGTTGGCCTCATTATAGTATTTTAAAATGCTATATTTTGCTTTTTTGACTTGAAAATGATTCTTGATTTGGATAATGATTTTAAAAGGGATTTTGTGAATTTTCTATGGCATTTAACTTAAAAATGGTTTTTGAACTTCTTTATTTTATTTCAACCTTCTTAATAGTCTTTTCTAATTTATATGGAAGTATTTTAAAAGTATTTTGGGAAGTATTTATTGTAAAGGAAACTTCATATAGTAATGAATATTTATTTTAAGGGAAGATAAATGGGAAATTATCTTTTGTAATAAAGTAATTCTTTTTAAAAATAAGATAGAAATATTTTGGAATAAACATTAGAGAAACATATTATATAAAATGTTGTATAAAATGATTGATTTATAAAAGGATTTTATAAATAAAAGAGATATTTGTAAATGGTTTTATAAATAAAAGGATAGATTTGTAAATTATATTTTATAAATAAAAGAGAAATTTATAAATGGTATTTTATAAATAAAAGAATAGATTTATAAATGGTATATTATAAATAAAATAGAGATTTATAAATGGTATTTTATAAATAAGAGAATAAATTTATAGATGGTATTTTAGACAAAAGGGAAATGATATCATTTTTATAATTCGATAATAAATCATATTTGTGGATTTATAGTAATATATGGAATGATCATTTTATAAAATTACTTGGTTCTATCTTGAAACAAAAGGAGTTTTATAATTACATTTGAAGATTTATAAGAGATGATTTACAAATAGAAAGGAGATTTTTAAAAGGATTTTGATAAATATAAAAGAGATTGATAAAAAGGAGTTTGAATAAGATTTGATTTCAATAATGATCATTTTAAATTATAGTGGTATTGAAGGTAATATTTCATAATTAACACCATATTCTAAAGTGTAGAAAATCGTCCCTATCCTGAGAATTAAAATTGTATGTCAAGGTAAGAATAGTATGCTAACTTGGCCGATTTCGTTACTAATCGAGGGATAGCATAAGTTTTAAATTAGGAAGTGGGGTTAAGTATGTTGGTCTAATTTACGTATGATCCATTTATTCACACCAAAAGGAAAGTGTTTTGGGTGTATTATTGTTAATGTTTTAAATGACATTTGTTTTAACCTGAATAAATATTGTTTTGAAAGTGAAATATTTCTTAAGATTTTATGAATATACTTATACCATTGAGATAAGTATGTGGGTATCCTCAACGTCGGCAATCCTGGTAATGTAACCCAGTTCAGGCTATTACTTGCTGTAATATTATATAAAGTCATTTTCAAAATTCTTGCTTCCAAGCTTAAGCAAGTTCACTCAACTCTTACCTCATCTAATTAGTCTACCTTTCTACCTCAAAGGAACATCCTTGATAATATGATGATTTCACATGGGCTTCTCAACGGGTACAAATAAGTGAATGCCTTTTAAGAGCCATGCTAAGAAAAGATCTTAAAAAGGTACTTGATTCGGTTGAACGGACATCTCACATCTCTGTTATGAATGCCATGAACTTTCCAAGCAGATTCACTAAAATGATACAAAAATTCATCTCTACTGTTAGTTACTCCTTAACCAATTCCCATTTTTTAGGATATTTTAGAGGAGCTAAAGATCTTAGGCAAGGAGATACTATCTCTGCATACCTCTTCCTTATTATCCTAGAATTACTTGAGCATTACTCCTCCAAGTTCATCTAAAGAGGTACTTCTCAACCATAAGTGCAGAAACCCTTTGATAACTTCTTTTGCCTTTGCTGATGAGCTAATCATTTTCGCTAAACGTCCACCATCCTTTCTCTCTTGCATCATGCACACTCTATCTTCCTTTGCTACTTTCTCTGGCCTTCCCATTAATAACTCAAAATCTCACATCCTACTTGCTGGTCTTAATGGCCTTTAGACTGATCTATGCCTCTTCATCACCAATATGCAACCTCTTCATGATGACATGACCTACCTTGGAGTACCTCTTGCTACTAAAGCCATATCAACCTCTCAGTGCTCCTCTCTCTTTGAGAAGATTTCCTCTTCCATGAAAGGCAAAATAGGTTTCTGAGCTAACCAGGAAGGATAACTATAATAAATTTTATTGTTTTCTCTATGTTTGCTATTGGGGTAGAACTTTCCTTCTACAGTCAAACTCATTAGCATGATCAAGTCTGCCACGACAAGGTTCTTACAGTTTGGCTCTATATACACTAAGAAACTTTCTTCTATATCTTTCAAAAAGCTTGAGTTTCCTAGAAAGTTTGGTGTGCTTAACATTAAGAATCTCACTTTATGTAACATTTCAGCATATTCTAAGCATTTGAATGCTCTTCTAAATAAGTTGACCTCTATTTGGCTACAATGTGCTAAGGGGCATTCCCTTAAGAATGAGAAATTTTGGCTTATGGAAGATAAGCCTAGATGCATTTGGGTATGGAAAGCTGTTCTCAGAATAACGAAGCATCTTCTTCCTCTTGCTAATCTCAGCCTAGCCAGGAATAGTGCTACTAAATTTTGTGCATGGGTATTTGTGGGTATTATATTTCAGAATTGTCTTTCTTTCAAGGAATTAGTCTGTTTGGTATTCCTTTTCAGGTTAGAGCCATAGACTATATAGAAATGACATTTTTGGTCTCTATCCTTGGTATCTAGAAACATCACTGCCTTATGGAACCTTTTTGCTAACTCTCCCATTAGCTTTGTTGATAAGGATTAGTATGACTAGTCCTCTTCTAAAATGAAACACTCCTCTGGCATTATTTACAAAGCAATGATTGATCCACATACAGTAAAATTCCCATGGAATAGAAGAGTGTGGAATATTTCTATATGAGGGAAGCTAAACTTTTCTTTCTGGAAAATTCTTAGGGATGTTAATCATATAATTAGTAACTTATTTCATAGAGGTATTCCGGTTCCCACTAATTGTTAGTTTTGTAACACCGCACTTGAGGATAGTCTTCACCGCTTTTTTAGTTGTCCCTTATTGTTCTCCATCTGGTCAACCTTCAAAGTCAAGGAAGGATATACTCCTCTAGGTTAGGATAGTTTGTTGGAATGGGAGAATATTTACAAGGAAACTAAATGCAAATTCTCTTACTTATATGAACTTTTGCTGGTTTTGAAAGTGTTTGCTGCGAGCATTTGTAAGGAGAGAAATGAAAGAGTTTTTATTTCCATATTCAAGTCCAGATGGATATTTTCCATATTATCAATAGAGGTAATCATGATGTAGTGCTCTTCTTTCCAAATCGGCTCTCAACTGCGATGGTTGAAAAAAGGGGCCAATTTTAATTTGTTTTCCATCTGTATTTTGCTCTGTTTCTTTTTAACTTCTTGTCCACCTCTGTTTTTCCCTGTTAATTGCTTGTATTCTTTCACGTAATTAATAAAATGGTAAGGGATCATTCAACCATGCCGGCCTTGCCAAAATATATGGTTACATTTTCTATGTATTGAATGTGTAATGGTTTGTGAATATACTTATAACAATGAGATACTATATAGATATTTTTTTCTAAGAAATTAAAGAGTATAAGTGAGTATTGAATGAGTAATATACTTATGTGTATTTTTTGTAAAAGTATTTTAATATAAGAATTTACAAAGCGATTTTTAATTAATGAAAGGATTAATCAAAGAAGATTAATGGTTGCTTTTGCACTTAACCATGCTCCATTTCCATATAAACTTAAATCTTCAATTTGATTGTTTGTTTGTTTTGTAATTAAATAGCCGACTATCAAATCTTGGCTAGTATTGAAGACTATCAATCATTGGTTCGAATATATTGAGGTCAAATATGTTATCCATAAACCATTTCAAACCGACATAAGCGTTCGAATTAAAGACATCTTGGATGATGGAAATCAAAGACAGATTTCTTTGTAGTGCATGGGTTACTAGCTATTAATCCTAAGGTTATGGTAGATGTAATGCCTTTGGTTTGTTTGGTCCCAGAACAAATTATATGGACGAATGGTGGCGTTGCACTGTTACCTGGAGCTCAGTGTTAGCATTCCAAGTGATATTTGCTAAAAGGTAAAATGTGAACTTAAGCCGCACATCCGGAAATAACTAAAACAAGATAGATGTGGCAGGGTTATGTAGGTCCCTATCATTAGGGTATAATCATCACTTGTATATAGAACAATATTTGTGGATTTTGTACGCTTATGGCCATGAAAATGGTTTGTCAAGTTGACAGCCAGGGTGGCGACCATATTCGTTACTATCTTGGACAAGATAGGCTAGTTTTGTTGTGACACCCCATATTTTGTAACATTATTTAGGATATTTAATTAGCTAAGTAAAATAAAATAATGTGAAGATTAAAATGTTGAGATTTGATTATACTAAGGGTAGTCTTGCTTTGTTAAATATAAATCAAATAAGATGACATAAACAAATGTGTTAGGAAATAAGGAAGGATAATATGGGAAATAGGAGAGGCTTATACCCTTTTAGGCAAAGAAACTCACGTTCATTTCATTCTAGCAAACTAAGAACATCTAAGGCCGACCACCATTATTGTTCTTAAGAGAAGATAAAAGCTAAGATTCAAGAGAAGGAAAATAATCAACTAATCCAACATCAATTCTCACATCTTTTAATCTCAAAGCTATGGTGAATAGTTACTTCATCGTATTTTCTTATGGTCTTCGATTTTAAGATTCATTCCGAAATAAATTTGCAAGTATATGCTATGTTTTGATGCTTAAAGATATATATGTATGCTTGATGGTGAATTATGCATATTCATATTAGTTCTTACAATATGTTAGATATGAAAATCCTATTAAATGACATTCAAATGCCTTGAAAATTTACATGTAGGTCAGGAATGAAATTTTAGAGATGGGTTTCAATTTACATAATTTTCTAATTTAATGTGGATTTTACATTAATTTTGAAGAAAACAATTATTGGGTTATAAATTATTTATAGCTAAATATATAATTATTTGGGTTTGAAATTTTTATATATTGTAAATCATATTAAACTAGATTTTTCAGAATTTTTCCAGATTTTTCCTAAGTTTTTTAATATATAAAATTATTTAAGGTATGGGACTTAACTGTTTTATATATCTAATTAAGGAGAAGGAGAATTTTACAAAATAAAATGATTATTAAATTCTGAAAATAGTGGCAGCACTTTTCTGATATTTGTTAAGCAATGAAAATATGACAAAAAAAGGCAGGTTAGTTGAAAAGTTATCTTTTTAAGTTAAAAACAAAGAAACCATACTTTTAGCAAGTTTTAGCCTTTTATGGCATAAAACCTTCAGATCAAACCTTTCGACAAAGTCGAAATTTATAAAGCTCTCAACAAGGTCAAGCCAATGCATATGGTATCAAGTTACTTGGTACACAATGAATTGAAAATGGTCGAAGGGTTCTTAGTCGAAAGGTTATTGGCCAAAGAGATTAGGGTATGTTTGTTTTATAACCCAAAAGCTTTCACATGCTTTGCCTTTGAATAAGAGCTTTTGACTTGGTTGCCTTCGACCAAGTCAAATTTTTATAATAAAGGTTCTGTAACCTTTCAACAAGCTATGTTTTGTTTTGAACCTTCCAACAAAGTAGAAAGGTTTTCCTATTATAAAAGCAGCCGCTTCTCCATGCTTTTGAAAGAAAGCTTTCGACATAGGTGATTTATCTTTGTTTTTCTCTGGAAAGTACAACCCAAGCTTTTGATGGAGTTGTTCTAAAGGCAGAAGCCTACTGTTTAAAAGTTAAGTTTTATAGCTATAGAAGCAGAGCTTTCAACAAAGTCGAAAGGTTGTAAAAGGAGGTTTCTCCACTTATTTTAAGTTCAAACCAATAAGTCTCTAAAAGGATTGTGCTTTAAAAGGTTTAATGTCTTCGAAAGGCTTTGTTTACTGAATGAATTCGAAAAGTTTGAGTTCCATGATTTCAAAAGGTTTTAGTTCAATGCTTTCGAAATATTCGGTCATTGAATGGTTTGAAAGGTTAGAGTTCAGTGATTTTGAAAGGTTTGAGTTTAAGGGTTTCGAAAGGTTTGAATTCAATGGTTTCGAAAGGTTTGACTTCAATGATTTCGACAGGTTTACTTTCAATGGTTTCAAAAAGCTTTAAATAAAAGATTTTCCAAAGATTTTCTAAGGCAATGTTTTGAAACATTTTTAAAGTTGGATGTCTAAAGCTTTACTGCTTTTGAAAGGGTCGAAGCAATGCTTTGAAGGGGATACTTTTGAAGGGATAGGAAAGTTATTTTCTTTTAACCTTATAAAATAAATGTTGTTTATCCTTGGGGATACCGGGGTGGGCTTAATGAAGTTCAATAATTGTTAGGGATCAACACTTATATGTTTTGACAACCATCGAGGGATACCAAAGTAAATAATAATTGGGATATAACCTAAATTAGGGATACTAATGGAAATAGGTTACTCATGTGGATAGCATGAGATAAGTATATTCATGGAATTTTTGATAGACAGTCAACATCAAGTTGGAGATGGATAGTCTCCAAATGATTGAAGAAGGGTTCATAATCATCCGGGGAAAACTATGAGATGTTTGATGTATAGTCAACATCATATGGGGGATGGATAGTCTCTATATGTTTTATGAAGAGTTTATAGTTATCCTAGAAAAACTACGTGATGTAGGATGGACAATCCATGTCAACTTAAGTAAAACGAATGTGGGATGGATAGCCCCGTCAACTTAAGTAAAATGAATATAGGATGGAGAGTCCCTTTTTGAGATAATTAAAATCTAACAAGGGATAGGGAAAACCTAACTGTTTTCAAGTATGCATATTATTGTAATGTTTTAAAATATATGTTTTGACCATTGTGGATGCAGGAGCACAGAATATGGTTTTAAAAGGATGTTAGTGAGGGGAAACTCATTCCACTAAGCGGCGTGGCCTCACTTAACATATTAAACCGGGATGTATTGTATTATTCACACCAGACCTTATGTCTGACTCGAAGTTTATGATTTCCCCTTAAACTCTCGGGTGCTCAAATTAATTTGAGTAGGCTGAGGGGTTAAGGTCTTATCAGGTTTCAGTAGGATTACAAATAAGGCTATCGGAGGCATGCAGGAGGCAAATAGGTAGTTATTTAGGATTCACAATTCTTATTTATGCTTTGTTGTATCTCCGCTGTGTTTATATTAAGTATATGACCATACGACTCTGATCATCCAAGAGGATATCCTCGTATACCACTTTCGACGTATTTTGTAATAAGTATATTCTATCTGTACCTGGGAATGTAATGGGATTATGTATTGAGAATGTGAAACATCTGGTTTTGAAATGTAATAAAGTAAAAGTTGTTTTGAAATCTGTGTTTTGTTTCATATTCAAATGCTTCTGATATTATAGATACCATTAACATAGACATATTTAGTCGCTAGAAGCTAATGCCATAGATGACTACAACATCTATAGCGCTTTGTTTTGGGCCTCTGGCTTAGGAATGTAACAGCTTGCTATGAGATCATAGTTTATGAAGAGGTGCTTGTTGGGCTCAAGATAAAAATGTAGGTGCTGGAATTTGCCAGTAGATGCATGGATGGTGCATCAGTTGTTGGAAAATCTTTTGCAAGCGGGAGCAGCTGGAAATGTTGGTGGAGCTAATCCTATGGTTCCAATTGGATATAACTATGCTAAGCCGAGTAGAGATTATATTATTCTGGGAGGAAAGCTTTTTCTTGAAACAAAGGATGCTATTAAAGTTAAGAATTGGCTGTTGAACTGTGAAAAGGATATTTTACAGATTTAGGCTTGAATGATGGAGAGAAGAGAAGGCTAGCCTCTAGACAGTTGCAAGGGTTAGCGCTTCATTGGTGGAACAATGTAGCAATTGGAGTACCGAAAGAAGTACTAACATGGGGGGATTATAGAAGGAGCTTTGAGAAAAGGTTCTAGACCACGGTTTCCAAGTCAGCGTTGATGAGGATGTATATGGATCGGGTCCATAGACAGATGTTTATAATCTAGTATTCTGCTAAGCTTGATGATTTATCTCAGTATGGTTATGCTTTGGTTGACACTGATGTCAGAAGGAATGAGAGATTCATTAGAGGATTGAGGCCAGGCTAGGAAAACTGATTATGGCCTATATCCGAGATCCTTCTAATGTGGTGGTGGAAATGGCTATTCCCCATGAGGAGATGCTTGTTATTTCAGCTAGGGTGAAGCCGGTTGATTCCCAAGGTACTCAGGTGAGAAATAGGAAGTTCATCAAGAAGAATTGCGCTCAGAAAGTAGGAACCGCAAAGAAAGGGAAAGAAAAATATAGTTTGCTACAAGTGGGATAAGAAGGTGAACTATGCTAATGAATGTCGTCCGAGTGATGGAAGGTTGGTTGTGGGGAAGTAGAATGTGCAATGCTATAATTGCAACTATGTGGGGCATTACGAGAATAAGTGTCCTGATGCTGCCAAGGCAGGATGAGGAAAGTTTTTTGCTTTGGAACCATCTTCATATAAGCCAACTGCTGCTGAGAAAGGAAAGTCCGTGATGGAAAGTATGCTTTTGATTCATAGCATACCAGTTAGGGTATTATTGGATAACGAAGATCGAATTCAATTATATCAAAGTATTTGGTTGATAGATTACGTATTGAACCCACATACCTTGTTACTTCCTTAAGGGTTGCGAATCAAATAGGAGGGTGTGCAACAGTAGGGATGAGGTGTGACCATTTAGAGTTGGATTTGCTAGGTCATACTTTTGATTTTTGTTTGCATTTGTTTGACTTTGTGGGATTTGGGATTATCCTTGGAATGGGTTGATTAAGTAATTATGATGCTAGGATATTTTGCCATGATAGGAAAATATCACTTAGTCATCTGGATTGTAGTGATCGGATAGTTTATACCGTAGAGAACCCTAGTTGCAAAGTGAATGCTTTATTGGGTATTATGGAGTTAGAGGATGAGTTGCATCGAGTCTTTTAGTTAGACAGTTTATTGATGTGTTTGAGCCGGTAACTGGATTGCCACCGAAACGAGCCATTGAGTTTTGGATTGATTTGGTACCAGGGACAGAGCCTGTGAGTAGGCCACCAAACAGGATGACACCCACAGAGATGAAAGAGTTGATGGTGCACTTGGTGGATTTGGACGGCAAGAATTTTACTAGACCAAGTAGTTCGCCTTGGGGAGCTACCGTAGTTTTCGCTAAGAAGTCGGATAGATCACTAAGGCTATGTATCAATTATCGCAAGTTGAATAAGAAAACGATAAAGAATCGATATCCATTACCGAGAATTGACGATTTGTTCAATCAGTTAAGTGGAGCCAAGTTATTCTCACAGCTAGATTTCGCGATGGGATTTCATCGTCTTAGAGTTGCAGAGGATAGTATCCCTTTGACGGCGTTTAGAAGAAGGTATGGATCATATGAATGGTTAGTTATGTCGTTCATACTAACTAATGCAATGGCATTCTTTGTGGATTTGATGAACCGAATCTTCCGAGAACACTTGGATAGATATGTGTCGGTCTTTATAGATAAAATTCTGATATACTCTAAGAATGAGAAGGAGCATGAAGTCCATCTTAGAGTTGTGCTTAAGACATTGAGGAAGCCTCAGTTGAAGGCTAAGTTTTCGAAGTGTCACTTTTGGAAGGAAGTGACGTTCCTTGGTCATGTTGTCTCAGAGAAAGGGTCGTCCATTGATCCAACTAAGATTAAGGTGGTGAGTAATTAGAAGAGACCCAAGACAGTGGCAAAGATAAAGAGTTTTCCTGGATTGGCCGGATATTATCGAAGGTTTATAATAGATTTTACAAGATAGCAGCACCGATGACTAAGCATACATGAAAAGATGTGATGTTTGTATGGATTGATGAGTGTGAGGAAGCATTCTAAAGCTTGAAACATTTATTGACCCAGCACCGGTGTTAGTGGTTCCGGAGGGAAATCAAGATTTGGTTGTTTATACTGATGCATGTGGAACTAGATTGGGGTTGTGTTGATGCAAAGAGGTAATGTGAATTCTTATCCTTTTAGATAGCTCAGACCACACGAAGTGAGGTATCCTATGCATGATTTAGAGTTAGCTGTCGTTATATTTGCTTTGAAGTTATAAAGACAATTTCTTTTGGGAGAGCAATTTAAACTTTATACAGATCATAAGTCATTGATATACTTATTCTCTTAAAATGAGTTGAACATGAGACGACAAAGATGGTTGGAGTTTATTGCTACTTATGATTTTGGAATTGAATACACGCCAAGGAAAGGAAATAAAGTAGCGGATGCACATAGCAAGAAACATCAGAATGCAGTATTGGCTATGAATACTGAGTGGAACGATTTAGAAGCATTATTAGCTTGCAGAGTGCAGTTTAGATCCAAGGTAGGATCTTGTGCAGGAAATGTTGTATTGTCTTATTTAGAAGTTCGACCGGTAATGATTGAGAAGATAGCTTCTAAATAGAAGGTGGATCCAGTTTTGGCGGAACGGATTAGAAAATTAAGGGAAGGAACAGAGAGAGATGACTTAAAGGATTTCAGTCTTGACCATAAAGGGTGGTTAAGAAAGAAGGGAAGGTTGTGTGTTCCAATGTAGGAGATAGGAGGAAAGAAGTTTTGGAGGAATGTCATCTTTCGAAGTTCACTATCCATCCACGAGGAATGAATATGTATTAGGACATGAAGAGAAGTTTCTTCTAGGAAGGTATGAAACGGGACATTGGTTTATGTGTTAAGCAGTGCTTGAATTGCCGGCAGGCAAAGGCTAAAAACCAAAAGCCAAGTGGATTGCTTCAACCATTAGATGTTCCGCTGTGTAAGTGGGATTCTATATGTAATGATTTTATTGATGGGTTGCCAAGATCTAGTAGAGGGAATGAAAACATGTAGGTCCTAATGGATAGACTAACCAAGAGTGCCCATTTCATTCTTGTGAAGTTAATTAGGATGGCACCTATTTTGGCGAAGTTATTTTTGAAGAATGTGGTTAGACTTCACATGATTCCTAGTAGTAACATTAGTGATAAAGCTTCTTTGTTTACTAGTGAGTTCTGGAAAAGTCTACATGAAGCTTTAGGAACCAAGCTCAATATGAGTACCGCTTACCATCCACAGACTGATGGGAAAATGGAAAGAGTAAACAAAGTTTTGGAGGATTTGTTAATAGCTTTTGTATTGGATTTTGGGGGATCATGGAAAGAACATCTCTATTTAGTTGATTTCTTGTATAATAATAGTTATCACACTACTATTGGAGTGGAACCATTTGAAGCCCCGTATGTTGGACAAAGACCGGGAATAGGTTATTTCTTGGTCCGGATTTGGTAAAAGAAGCTACAAAGAAGATTGACTTGATCTGAGCTAGGATGAAGATAGCTCAGTCTAGACATAAGATTTATGCAGACTGAAGAAGGAAGGACTTGGAATTCTCTATTGGTGACAGTGTTTATAAGGTTTTACCGACGAAGGGCGTGATTAGGATTGGAAAATCAGGAAAGTTAGCACCTAGATTCGTTGGACCTTTTCGTATTATTGAGTGGATCGAGAAACTCGCTTATAGAGTGGAGTTACCGAATAGTTTCGTAGGAGTCCATGATATTTTCCTTATTTCTCATTTTAGTTAGGGTATTGGAGACCCGGAGACTACTATAGCACCTACAGTGTTAGAAGATTTTGTAGTGGAGGCAGATTTGACTATAGTTTGAAAGCAGATTTGAATTGTGGCAGGAGATGAGAAGAGGTTAAGGAACAATGCAGTCGGGTTAGTAAAGGTCCATTGGAGTGACGATGCTAGAGACTGTACTTGGGAGACTGATAGCAGGATTAGAGACTCTTGTCCTAATTTGTTTGATGGTATGTTTTACCTTTGATTATTTTATTGAGTACCTTATCCTAATTTCGAGGACAAAATTCTTTAAGGAGGGGAGTCTGTAGCACCCCATATTTTATAACATTAGTTAGGATATTTAAATAGCTAAATTAATTAAAATAATGTGAAGATAAATTGGTGATATTTGATTATTCTAAGGCTAGTCGTGCCTTGTTAAATATAAATCAAATAAGATGACACATGTTAGGAAATAAGGAAGGACAATATGGGAAATAGAAGAGGCTTATACCTAAATCCTTAGGAAAAGAAACTCACGTTCATTTCATTTTAGCAAACTAAAAACATCTAAGGTCGGCCACCATTATTGCTCTCAAGTAAAGATAAAAGCTAAGATTCAAGAGAAGGAAAATAATCAACTAATCCAACATAAAATCTCACGTCTTTTAATCTCAAAGTTAAGGTGAATAATTACTTCATCCTATTTTCTTATGTTTTTTGATTTTATGATTAGTTCTGAAATAATTTTGCAAGTATATGTTATTTTTTGACACTTAAAGATATATATATATATATATATATATATATATATATATATATATATATATATGCTTGTTTGTGAATTATGCATATTCATATTAGTTCTTATGATATGTTAGATATGAAAACCCTATTAAATGACATCCAAATGCCTTGAAAATTTACAAGTAGGTTAGGAATGAGATTTTAAAGATGGGTTTCAATTTTCATAGTTTGTTGAATTAATATAGATTTTATATCAATTTTCTAGTGAAGAAAAATGATTTATTGGGTTATAAGTTATCTATGGCTAAGAATATAAATATTTAGGTTTGAAATTTTTATATGTTGGAAAACATAGTAAAATAGATCGTCTGGAATTTTTCCATATTTTTCCTAAGCATTTTGATGAATATATAAAATTGCATAAGGTATGAGACTTAAACGTTTTATATATTTTATAAGTAGAAGGGCATCTATAAAATAAAATGATTATTAAATTCTGAAAATAATGGCAGCACTTTTCTAAAAAGTATTTTTTAACCAATGAGAACTTGACAAACAAAGGCAGGTTACTTGAAAAGTTATCTTTTTAAGTTAAAAACAAAGAAATCATACTTTTAGCATGGTTTAGCCTTTTACGGCTTAAAACCTTCCAACCCAGACCTTTCGACGAAATCGAAAGGTATAAAGCTCTTGACAAGGTAGTGCCAATGCATATGTTATCAGGTTACTTTGTACATAATGAATTGGAAAAGGTCGAAGGGTTCATACTCGAAAGGTTAATGGTCAAAGAGGTTATGGTATGTTTGTTTTATAAACCAAAAGCTTTCACCTACTTTGCTTTCAAATAAGAGCTTTAGACTTAATGGCCTTCGACCAAGTCAAATGTTTATAATAAAGGTTCTTAAACCTTTCGACATAGTTAAAAGTTTACTGCCACTTTGTTTTTTTTTTGAACCTTCCAATAAAGTCGAAAGGTATGCCTATTTTAAAATCAGCCGCTTCTCCATGCTTTCGAAAGAAAGCTTTTGGCTTAGATGATTTGTCTTGTTTTTCTAAGTAAAGTATAACCCAAGCTTTCAAAGGAGCTGTTTTAAAGGCTGAAGCCTATTGTTAAAAGTTAAGTTTTAAAGCTTTCGAAGCAGAGCTTTCAACAAAGTCGAAAGGTTGCTTCCAATGAAGTCGAAAAGTTTTAAAAGGAGGTTTCTCCACTTGTTTTTAAATTGAACCCAATCAGTTTTCAAAAGATTTATGTTTTGAAAGGATTAGTGACTTCGATAAGTTTGTTTAATGAATGAATTCGAAAAGTTAGACTTTCATGATTTCGAAAGTTTTCAGTTCAATACTTTCAAAATGTTTGGTTATTGAATGGTTTCGAAAGGTTAAAGTTCAATAATTTCGAAAGGTTTGAGTTCAATGGTTTCGAGAGTTCAATGGTTTCGAAATGTTTGGGTTCAATGGTTTCGAAAGGTTTGAGTTCAATGGTTTTGAAAGGTTTGCTTTGAATGGTTTCGGAAGATTTTAAAGGGAAGGTCTTCCAAAATTTTCTAAGGCATTGTTTTAAAGCATTTTTAAAGTAGGATGTCTAAAGCTTTATTGCTTTTGAAAGGGCCGAAAGCAAGGCTTCAAAGAGGATACTTTTGAAGGGATTGGAAACTTGTTTTCTTTTGACCTTATAAATAAATGTTGTTCATCCTTGGGGATACCAGGGTGGGCTTAATGAAGTTCAATAGTAGTTAGGGATCAACATTTATATGTTTTGACAATCATTGGGGAATACCGAGGTAAATTATAATTGGAATATAACCTAAATCAGGGATACTAATGGAAATAGGTTATCTCATATGGATAGCATGAGGTAAGTATATTATATGGGATGTTTGATGGATAGTCAACACTAAGTTGGAGAGGGATAGTCTCCAAATGATTGAAGAAGGGTTCATAGTCATCCTAGGAAAACTATGAGATGTTTGATGGATGGTAAACATCATGTGGGGTTTGGATAGTCTCCATATGTATAATGAAGAGTTTATAGTAATCCTAGGAAAACTACATGATGTGCGATGGATAGTCCGCGTCAACTTAAGTAATATTAATGTGGGATAGATAGTCCGCATCAACTTAAGTAAAATGAATGTGGGATGTATAGTCCCTCTTTGAAACAATTAAAATCTAACAAGGGATGGGGAAGTCCTAATTGTTTTCAAGTACGCATATCATCATAATATTTTAAAATATATGTTTTAACTATTGTGGACATAGGAGCACAATATATGGTTTTCAAAAGGTTTTAAAAGGATGTTATAGAGGGGAAACCCGTTCCACTAAAGTAGCGTGGTCCTACTTAAGATAATAAACTAGGATGTTTAGTATTATTCACACCAAGCCTTATGTCTAACTCGAAGTTTATATTTTCCTCTTAAACTCTTGGCTGCACAAAATTAATTTGAGTATGCACATGGGTCAGGGTCTTTTCAGGTTTTAGTAGTATGATGAATAAGGCTATCGGAGACATGTAGGAGAGAAAAGGGTAGTTATTTAGGAGTTGCAGTTCTTATTTATGCTTTGTTGTGTCTCCGATGTGTTTGTATTAAGTCTATTATGACTATACATCTCTAATCATCCAAGGAGGTATCCATATATACCGCTCTTGGTGTATTTTTTTAATAAGTACATTTTATCTGTACCTAGGAACATATTGGGATTATGTATTGAGAATGTGAAACATCTGGTTTTTAAATGTACTGAAGTAAAAGTGTTTTGAAATCTGTGTTTTGTTTCTTATTCAAGTGCTTCTAATATTGTAGATACTATTAACATAGCCGTATTTAGTTGCCGGAAGCTAATACTATAGATGACTGCAGCATCTGTAGCGTTTAGTTTTGGGCCTCTAGAGAGGGGATGTAACATTTGTGTTAGTAGATATGAAAATATTTTGCACCCTTGATACATTTTATCTAGAGGTGTACTGTACGGATGGTAGTCCCTTACCTTGTCATTATTGGAATCCATTTTCCAATACGTGATTTACGGGCTTAGTTATATACTAAATACGATGCTGAATGTAATTAATGTAACCATTTCGACTATGATTCTTTATTTATTTTAATCACTAGACATTACTATAAAATCACTAGATTTTTTAATAAAATTGTTTGGTTATTGTAAGGTAAAAACTCATAAGTGTTTATGTGTTGTGCGGTCTTATGAGATATCTTTATTTTTGGAAGGTTTTACAACATTAAAAATCCATTTGATTTGTGTTTTTCACGCTAGTTTACCAGACTAATCCAATCGTTATTTTCTTACAATACACAGGTCGGCGCAAGCTTATTCCTAAATTTTGTTATGATTGCGTTGGAGATTTAGGAGTTGAGTTAGATGCCTCCAAGGCATATTCACGTATCATTATTTCTACTTCATTTGTTGTTTTGTATTCATCAACATTTGTGAGGATAGATTGTTATAACTGTCCAGGCTGACGACATGTTACATTATTCAGATTTGTGTATGCATATAGAACTTTTCTTTTGTAAAGATCTATTGTATTTTATATATTACTTTTCATGATGTGAGATTTTGTTCAATCTTTTCTTTTCTTTCACCCCAACAATCTATCTTTCCAGCACTTGGATGTTTGCTAAGTGAATACCATAGATGTATTAGTATCGACGTTTAAGGATCTAAAAGGCCAGTTGTTACATAAATCCTTGGTATATTTTTCCCAAACTTGTACGTGAACATACATCCCACCCATGGGTCCTATATTTGGAGATCTCTCACATCAATAGTATGTATACACAATCGCAAGCCCCTTACTAAGGGCAGACTTCCATTATGCAAATCTCTGACAGGTATCCTAATCCATACTAAACCAAGTCATTTATAATTAATCTAAATACAAAACACTGATGGAATGTATGTAGAGAATAAAATATGAAGAACATTCAGAAAATTCAAAAGGAAAAAAGTAGAAAGACAAGATTGGTGTTGTAGCCTACGTTTTCTTTAAAGAGTTGGTGTTTTATTGATGATTCTCTAATGATTTATAAGAGTATAATTGATTGTAACCAAATTACAATGGAGTTTAGTAGAGTAATGGCATAAAAGAGCCAAAAGGATCCCTTTTCTGAAGCCCTAGGACTGCTATTTATAAGCGTAGATCCGAAAATATCCGCCTCAAAACCTGGAATACCTCTTCTCTTGCGCAGGTGGGCCCACGTGATCGATCTTGGGCTATTTTGGGTCGATCTGCGTACAATTCGTATCGATCCAAACATGGTCCAATCAAGTTGAGATTGATCACGAACTTTCTTGAATGCATTAGGAAGCCCCTGCCAAAATTTTGTTGCATTTGGACTTGTAGATATTGAGCTATGATCGATGCAAGTGTTGTTTTTTAGTATGCTGCTGAGCTCGTATCGACACTAATTCGTATCGATGCCTTTTTGCATCGGTCGATTGACATTGATCACCTTCGTGTCCATAATATTTCGCATCCTTCATCCACGTATACACCGTTCCCCATTTCTATAGCCGTAGCCTTCGCATCGATTCGAACTTCATGCGCTCAGATCCTTATCCTTCGGTCCATCTCGATCGCTTCCTTAGTATTCATTGACACGAACTATAGAGGCTTCGTATCCATTGGCTGCTCCTTTGTTCGTATCGATCCCAAACGTAGCATTTCATATCAATCAGGAACATGATCGATACACACTGTGACTGATCCAAAGAAAATTTCCAAGTGCATTTCCCTTATCCAAGCACGTATCGATCGATACGAAACCATCGGTCCAAATTGAACTGATGAGTCCATCACTTACTGATACGAGCTACTATCGGTCCTAATCCATGTATGTATCCATATTCATAACCATCTGTAGGTATCCCTCGATCAATGTGAACCATATCGATGCGAACAACATCCATCGATACGAACTAATCCATGTTGATAGATGCGAACAATATCGATCCGAAGAGATCGATGCTAGCCATTTCTCTTCAACATTGATCCATCCATAACTTGAGCACAGAAACTCCAATTGACTTGAAACTTGAAACGTAGCTTCTCCTACCCTTGTTTATCATTCCCAATCCATTCCGTCCTGATTAGAGCTCGATCAAATTTTGAAGTTGTCGATCACGACCTTGTTTCCAATCGATCTCCTATCCTGATATCCATTCTTTCCAGCCAATATGTTGATATCCTGGCCTTGGCTAAAAGGCGAGGTAACATTTGCCCCCTAAAACATGCCTTGTAGTAGGAAGGCGTGTTTTGAATAGCTTTAATTCCGTCATCTAAAGTCCATATTCCATTCATTTCCATACCATTAAACCCATAATTCAATCCATTGCCAAGCCATCCTATCCAAGTGTGTAGCCATATCCTTTTCCAAATCCATGAGTGTTCCGAGTCGATATCTGATTTTAAATGCGGTAACCAAATCCTTACAATTCCGTAGCCATTCGAAACCATTAACCAAGTTTTTATCCATCCATATGCAATAACCAACAATCGAATCCATGACCTTTCTAGGTTGATATCCAAATTCGGGACTGCTTCGGGCCTTTTGCCAAATCCAGGACACCTCTGAATTGCGTTATCTTGTTCCCGCCCCGACTCTTCGATCAAAGGCTTGTATGTTCTCCGGTCTCGACTCTCCGGCCGAGGACTTTTATACTCTCCGGCCTCGGATCTCTGACCCAGGACTTTTATATTGTGTTCGAGTCCATTCCGTTGCTCTCCGACGACGGGACTCGTAACTTGCAAACACTGCCCCGGCTCTCTGGTTGGGACCGTAATCGCGAGACCTGTATTATTTATTACATTAATGCAAATCCAACCATTCAAAATAAAAGTTTCTACAGCCAGGAAAAACCAAATAAATGTCTGTACATCCAAGGGAGGAACCAAAGTTTCTAGGAAAATGAAAAGAAAAAAAATAGGATATCATAGACTCGAACAACACGGTTTATCATCGTCTTAGAGCATTCCTAGGGACCTTCCTCGATCCAGCACATGTGTAACCGATTTATTTATATTAATTCGATTTCTATTACTTATTCAATGTCATAAATCCATTTAGTTGATAACAAGCTGGCGATGCCTAGATCCAGTGCCATCCTCGTTTAAGGTGGGCAGTGGCTGCTCCTGTTCCTCTCCTACAGCTCGATTCCTTACATATTGCTGTAGATGACCATTCTTTATATGCTCCTCAACGATATCCTTCAAATGCCTACAATCGTTCGTGCCATGCCCTTCCAGCTCATGGAATAAGCAACGTTTTCCCGACGCCTTCTCATATTCATAAGGTTCCCTTCTTTCCCGCGTTCGATACTGGAGGCGCTCTCGAGTATCCAAGTAAATTCTTTCCAGAGTCTCAAACAAATCCGTGTAGGAAGTAAACATTGAATTCCTCCGTGGCCTTTTTGAAGTGTCACCGTTATCATTCATTTTCCTTTTTCCTTTATCATCTTTGTTAGGATCCTCCCTGGGTGGACCTCCACCCCTTACATCATAAGCTTCTGCCTCTCTCCCTTCTCTCTCAGCCTGCCCATATTCCTGCCTTAGAAACCTTTCTACTTCATGGGAGAACTCCTCGAGATCCATTATTGAGTCTTGCTCCAACGATATCTTGAAATCTGAATTATTTGCAATTTCTAAAACTGCCGCCAACAAAACCATCGATGGATCATGTCGATCCACCGAAGCCACTGCCCCACTGAATCTAGTTAAGAAATCCCTGAGCGACTCTCCTTTCCATTGTTTCATCGATGTCAACATCATCACGTTCTTGGATCGGACTATTTGGACCCGAGACTTCTTTATTAACCTTTAAATCAGCTCTGTTCATGCACCTATAGAGCCACTCTCCAGCTGTCTGAACCTTAATGCTGCTATATCCATTAAATACAAAGGGTAAAATTGTGCCACGACCTCTTCCGATGCCCTCAAGTACCTCCATATGCCTCATGTACCTCGTCAAGCGAACCGCAGGATCCGTTCTCCCATCATACATTTCTGGTGTAGGTAGTTTTGAAATCCGATAGGTATGTAGCTTGCCTGATTAGTGGAGCAAAAGGACTCGGATTCACATCCTCCAAGTCCCTATTCACCAATCCACCTCTCATGGTTCGCCTAACCGTCTCTTCCAATCTGTCGCTATTGCTAAGCTGCAGTCCTTATCCGTTGCCTCCAACCTGCCCCCCGAGTTCACGAGGGATTCCTGGAATCTGCTCTCCTAAATGAGCATCAATTCCTCTATCAATGTCGTGTTGCTCAGCTCCACCTGGTACTCTGCTGGAGATTGGATCTACATGCCATATAGTTCTTGTGCTGCTCTTGATGGTCTTACTCTATTCTAAATTCTAGTTTCTTCGTGCTCCCGATCTCTATCTCCAGTATCTTCTGCGGTTGTGTTCCCTAGATTCTGCACACCAACTTGTCGAAGTAGACTTTGAACCATCTTCTCTTGTCTCGTCGGCATCGTTTCCATCTCGTCTCTGGTTATGAAGATCGAGGCCTGTTCGCTCCCGAGGAAGCCTCCTAACTCCCTTCATCCTGACTCCTTTCAGTCCTTTGTCCTCTTGTTGATTGCCTTGCCATAGCTTTCCAAATCCAAGTCCTTAAGCTTTCAAATCCAAAATCCAAGCTTTAGAATCCATGATTCTAGACTTCTCAGTAGAAGCACCGAAATATTTGTGCCAAAATTGATCACAAACACCCAATTGCAAAAGAAAGCACCAAACCATAGTCACAAAACACAGATGGAATGTATGTAGAGAATAAATTATGAAAAACACTCAGAAAATTCAAAAGGAAAAGCAATAGAAAGACAAGATTTATAGTGTTTCGACGTTGTAGCCAACGTCCACTTTGACGAGTTGTTGTTTTTATGATGATTCTCTAATGATTTACAAGCATACAATCGATTGTATGCAATTACAATGGAGTTCAACATAGTAACGGCGTAGAAGAACCTAAAGGATCCCTTTTCTGAAGCTCTTGGGCTGCTATTTATAGGCGTAGATCCAAAAATATCTGCCTCGAAACCTAGAAAACCTCTTCTCTTGCGTAGGTGGGCCCACATGATCGATCTAGGGCGATTTTTGGTTGATCTGTGTATAATTCGTACCAATCCAAACATGTCCAATCAAGGTGAGATCGATCACGAACCTTCTTGAATGCAACGGGAAGCCCCTATCAAAATTTTGAAGCATTTGGACTTGTAGATATTGAGCAATGATCGATGCAAGTGTTGATTTTTGGTTTGCTGCTGAGCTCGTATCAATACTAATTCCTATTGATACCTCTTCGCATCGATCAATTGACATCGATGACCTTCGTATCCATAATAATTCGCATCCATCATCCACGTATCCACCGGTCCCTATTTTCATAGCCGTAACCTCCGCATCAATCCGAACTTCATGCGCTCTAATCCATATCCTTCGCTCCACCTCGACCACTTCCTTAGTATTCATCGACATGAAGTATAGAGCCTTCGTATCCATCAATGCTTCGTATCCATCGGCTGCACCTTTGTTCGTGTCGATCCCAAATGTAGCATTTCGTATCTATCAGGATCGCGATCGATACACACCATGACTGATCCAAAGCAAAGTTCCAAGTGCATTTCCCTTATCCAAGCTCGTATCGATTGACACAAAACCAACGATCCAAATTGAACTGCTGAGTCCATCACTGATCGATACGAACTACTACCGGTCCAAGTCCATGTGTGTTATCCATATTCGTATCCATATGTCGATATCCCTCGATCAATATGAAACATATCGATGCGAATGGCGCCCATTGATCCGATGTAATCCGTGTTGATCGATGCGAATAATATCGATCCGAAGAGATCGATGCTAACCATTTCTCTCCAATATTGATCCATCCGTAACTTGAGCATACGAACTCGGATTGACCTGAAATTTGAAACATAGCTTCTCCTACCCTTGTTCATCATTCCCAATTGATCCTAACCTGATTGGAGCTCGGTCAAATTTTGATGGTATCGATCACAACTTTGTTTCCAATCGATCTCCAATCCTGATATCCATTCTTTTCAGCCAATTTATTGATATCCCTCCCTTGGCCAAAAGGCGGGGTAACACATAGACTGGTCGACCTATCCTTCTAAATGTTAACATATCTTATTTATTTTATTACCTTAATTTTGAAACATTTATATAATATTCACGATGACTTTTTCCTTTAACTTAAATCTTTAGCTATTAATATTTATTATCTTAAATAGTTTTATGAATTATTTCTAATTTGAAAACTCCAAACATCGATAACTTGTCCATTTGAACTCTTAATGTGAAGCTTTGTGTATGAAAGTTGCTTAGAAAATCACCATGATAATAGTGGTGCAAGTTTTGCAGCCATATTTTGATGTTTGCTCAAATTAATTTTTTGAGTAGTATAAATTATTTATTAATTCTTTTTATTTAGTTACAGTTTAATTTATGGGGTGTTACATGCATGTCTTAAAAAAAGATACGGTGTTTGGATTAGTTGAAAAAAATAATTAGCCCAAATTATTCTTTGCCAACGCACTCAATCCAAAAGTACTATCTGAGCCCGTATTACGTTAGTAAATAACTAGCAAAATATTATAGCCTACTTAAAGAACTAACAAGAAGACATTTTTGTCTAAAAAGAGTGTTTACATAAAATGAAATGGATACACCCAATCATCACGTTCGACCCATCCCATTGAGTGATTTAAGTAATATGGTGCGCCCTAAATGTAAGACCCAAAATGTTTTAGGTTTTGGTTTACTCAACCTATGTGTATATACGCATTTGAATTTAAAAAAGTTAACTATATTTAGATTCAAATTCAAGTTTTGAATCAAATTTTTTAATTCAATATTTATTAAGATTTTAAACAATATTAACTAAAAATAGTTTAAATTAAGTTACATAATTTTGTATTTATATAATTATAAATCAATTCAAAATGTTTGAATTAAAAAAACTGAAATTTTAATATATCAAATCGATTAAAATGTTGAATTAATTATTAATTAAGAGATAACTAATAAAATAAATAAATGCCCATATATATATTTGTATATATATGTATGTATGAATATATGATTAGTTAGAATTATAAAAGTTATAAATAAATTAGATCTTACATAGATAATATATGTATCTAAACTTAATACTCATTTAAGATTCAAAATTAAATACATATGTATATGTGTGTGTGTGTGTGTACATGTGTATATATATAGATATTGGATGTTAAATAAGTATTTAATTTAATATATAAATGATATTCGTATCATTAACATAAAAATGTTATTTTTACATCAGTATCACTCTTTAATATATTTTAAATGATATTTCGATGTCGGGCTCGAGCGAACATTTAGTAGTAAGATAAAATTTACAGAATTACATGAAGATGTATAATGCTAAGGGTGGATGATTTGAAGCTATTCGAACTTTTGAAATAGTTTAAGATATGAGAATTGCTGGATTAAGTGCACTAGAAGCAAGGTAAAGTGGGTGACTTTCAAAAAAATTAAATTTCATTAAATTGCATAAGATCTTACTTTATGTTTGTGCAAGTAAATTTTTTTTATACTAAAGCAAATTCTGTATTTAATTAATAAAAGAGTTTTAATAATATTTTAATTTATTTAATTAAATTAAAATACTTATTTATTTCTAATGTTCAAAGTAAATTTATTAATAATGTTACTCAAATTCAGTTTATTAAATTATTTTAATTTTATATTTTAATATTTTATGATATACATATTCATAATATCAACATTACAACAATATTAATAAGCAAGCTATCTTCGGGGTTCATAGGGAAAATTGACCATTATGTTTATCATGTGTGATGAAAAAAATGTAAACTTAATGTCATGATGTAAAATTATGTTTATACTAATAAAAAGAACTTTTCTGACCATACAAAATTTAATAAATAATATTTTTATTAAAATTATGTTTATGTATGTGTATATATATATAGATATATATATATATATATATATATAATTAATTCATATGTGTGTATATGTGTAGAAATATATTATTATAACAAATTTATTTTACAGTAAAATAATATGAAATAAACTATCTAAGTGTACAAAATAATATATATATATATATATATAAAACTTATACATAATTGTTAGCTTTATTTTTTATTTGAAGTTTTAAATAATTTCAAAATTCAAATACATGAATTACTCAAATAAAAAAATTAATCGTTGCAAGCATTGTCAATAACATGTGTGTGTGTACATATATATATATATATATATATATATATATATATATATATATATATATATAAACACACACATATACATATACAAATACATATACTTATACATAGTGGAAATTCGAAAGGGTTTAAAAAATTCAAAATCGTGATTTTTTAAATAGTTTGACTTTGTAATAAAATATAAATACATGTGAAAAATATATACCAACGTATTCTGCTGTAATCCGATTTTTTCAATAAATATCCATATATGTGTGGATGTTTATTTCTATACACACACATACACAAATATATGTTTGCATATGTATGCACGCGTAGCTTATCCAAAATAGCAAAGATTAGTTTTGTTTTAAAATAATTAAATAAAAAATTTGATTCATAGAAAATATTTTTTAAGTTTACGGAATATAAATTTTAAATAATTATATATGTATGTATATAGACACTTATGTTTAAACTTATGTACATTAAAAAGGTTTTTAATATAATAAATAATTTTTCAAACTATTTTTTATTTTAAATTATTTTCTATTTTAATTATGATATAATGATGAATATGATAATATACATGAATATATATGTGAATATGTAGATATTAAAAGATATACCTTCACGAAGTAATCCAATCGAGAGCCTAATACATTGTTTGTTTAAAATTTCTTCTCGGAGCTTCGCAGTCTCCTCCTTAACTTCAATTTGCAAGGCTGAATCAAATCTTCACCGGAATGGTATGAGTGAGGGTAGGCGGCTATGAGAGAGCACACAACAAGTGTTAAAACCTTATTTGTTCTGATGATAATAAACAGATAAATATTAGTACTAATGATTTTTGAAATTTGTATATGATATAGTATAGGAAATAAAGGAATACTAACATGATAATTATAGGACAATTGGGTAGAGATGCAATACACAAGGCAGCAGAAACTCAAGTTCAAGACTAGGAAGATCAAGATGAATAAAGATCAAGGAAAGAAAAAAAATTATGAAAAATTGGCTTTCTACATCGTAATAATAAATAATTTAATAAAGTAAAAATATGCAGATTTGATTTGTACTACTATTATTTCTATAAAAAAATTCTTAATTAAATCCGATTTAATAAAAGATTTTTCTTTAATAAATTGAATTAAATTAATAAATGCTTTTTCGGACAATAAATTGAAATTGAATCAAATGTTTTAATAAATATGTAATGTTTTTATACAGTAAATAATTTCTAAATGATCGAAATAGTTGAAAATAAATTTATTTTATGACAATACGATATAAATAAGCTAGTATTAAATTGAACAAAATTATGCAATTATTGAAATATATTCTATATAATCAAATGTGAAGCAATTTAAATTAGATGTAAATAAATTTTATGCGACATTAATAAAAATGAACAAATCAATAGAGATCGACAATCTATGAATTTATATATATATATATATATATATATATATATTTGTGTGTGTGTGTCTACCTTGTGAAGCAATTAATAATTTAACATAAGTTGGAAAAAAAAATTATTAATTAAAAGGTAAAAGAAAATATGGTATTTAAACCGAATATAACGGAAAAGTGTATAGTTGTAAATAATGCTAGTCTAGAAAATCCTTTAACAATCTAACTCTTATTACCACTTTTGGCCCAATAGAAAGAAATGCACGTCCATATTTACATTACTTTACTGATTTAAAACCTTTTTCCCCAAATTCTTCTTCAGCCTGAATTGATCACGAAAAAGAAAAACCAAACAAGTAAAAGAAAATCGAACAGAAGGTTAGGTCACGCATTAGGCTGGCGATGCTAGTGACGAACAAAGCGGGAGGCACTATGATGTAGAGGAGCGGCTGATGATAGGAGGTTTATGCATGCAAACGGTGTCGATGGTGGCAGGTGCGGAATTTAGTAAGTGGCATGCCAGTTTTGGTGGTGCAAACTAAATGCGTCATCGACATTGCAGTGCTTTGCATGGCAACTTTTGGCATGTTTGGGTAGAGCTGATGGTCGAGGAAGATTGCCGCTGCTACTCTAGAGTATGGCTGAGAGGTTGTGTTGGAAAGTCTGGTTGTACTGGCTATAGTATGGTAGGCAAGACTTAAGAATGCATGTGCATGAACTAGGCAGCGATAACATAGGAGCGAACACTTCAAGTTTGGGTATAGCAGCATCGTCTAGGACATAATGAATTCTGCGTTTGTCATCTCGGTAAGTTTCTAAACTCACATCTATATTTGGATTATATTGCTAGATCCGTGTTTTCGTAAATTTGGTTGAATCAATTGGTCAAATTATTTGTTTGAAATAATTTGTTGTTAAGACGTTGGTCGACTATATTGACTAAAATTGTCAATTTGCAAACAGAACTCTATTTGAGTGCAAATTGTTTATATATATATATATATATATATATATATATATATATATATATATATATATATATATATATCGACATGTGTATTTTCTGAAAGACCAGAGTTTGACGGAACTCGGCTAAGGTCACATGATAAATTCACAGTGTTGATTGGTTGATAAATATTCTTGGGGTAGTTTTTCTTTATAATTTATATATTTATATATTTATTTTTTTAAAGTTATTTTGAAAAGTTTTGAAAATTTTATTTGATGGTTTTGAAATTTCATTAAAAGTCTTTTATAAATAATTTGCTAAATACTATTCATTAGCTCTTTTTATACATACAAATAGAATTTGAATTATAAATATAAATATGGCTTTCTTTTGGTTATCAAACTCTTTTTTAATCATTATTATAATGTATTATTATAATGGAATTGGTTTAAAGGAAAAAATATAATATATTGCTACTTTATAAAATATATTATGAAACTTATAATCTTACTTTTAAGTGTTATTTTACTGTGAAGGTTATTTATTATTGAAAGAGTTTTCGAACTTCAGGAAAAAGTAAAATTCTATTTATAAAATATGGATATGTCTTGAATAAATAAAAAAAAAATTATAATACGAGGATTTTGATTATGGTATAATTTAAATGAAAATATTTTAATTCTAATTAGTATAATATAAAGTGAAAATTTTGAATTATATTATATATTTATTTTGGAGTTTTAAAATTATTTCATTTTAAAACAAAATTTCATTATGGTAATCTCTATAAGTTACATTTAATTTGTAAGGTGATTATCATTATTTTATATGTATATAAACAAGAATTTGCAAGTAGATTATAGTGTTAAAAGTTTTTTTTTAGTGTTATATAAATGGTGTAAATGTTTTTCTAGTTTATTAATTCTAGAATAATACTGATTGAGGAAGAGTTTTATTTGAAATTATTAGTTTTTTAATGTAAGCTTTAATTAGATTTAAATGATTATTTAAAAGTTTGCATAATTTGTAAAAATAAGAATTATTTTCTACTTAATATTATAAGAATTTTACAAGATATTTTATAATCAATAAGCACAACTAAGAGTATATCATGTTTATTTTACATATTTGTTTAATTGAAATTTTACATATTTTTGGATTTCTTATTTCTTTCATATTGATTTTTGTTATTATGAATGATTCACCATTGGATATCGATTTATTTTACATTTGACGTAACTTCATACAGTGATCACACCCATCATTATGACTTCAAGATATTTAACTCTATGTAATGAGAAATCAAAATAAATGGAGTTATAATAACATTTGGGATGGACATTCGGTAATATTTCTCCAATTATTTTTGGACTCGTTATATAGAATATTGTGATGATTAAGTGTAGTTTATAAGCATTGAATAAATGATAGAGCATCACACGATGGTATTGGATGCCGATAGGATACTTAATCGATTATTCATTGTAAATGGATTTCATTCAAGTGATGGGAAATGGTATTTTGTTATTATACTTACTGAGGTGATGCTTAAGGTGGAACAAACTCATGAATGATCAAGTTATGAGGGAGTACACATACGCATATATATTCACTGAGTTATAAGGAATGCCTCTATATATTTGTAGATATTATCTACTTATCTATCATGAAGTTCTTGGGATATGATTAGGAGTTTGCGAGAATTAGATGTCGAATGTCCACCTTAGCGGCTTGATCGTGGGATCGTGCCCTAAATCTATGACAACTTTATTATATTTCAGATTTGCATCATGGGATTTTAGTTGTAACATCCCATAAATTCAAATGAAATTATATAATAATTAGTAATGCCCAAAAATGAATTTTTACAAATGTCAAAATTTGACTACAAAACTTTTACCGTTTTGTTCGTGACGATTTTTTGATTTGTTTTCATATATAAAGTTTTCTGATTGGAGTTCAAAAGGAAAAGTTATTAACATTTCAATATTCCGAATCGAAAATTATTGTATATGTAATTAAGAAAATATACATAATTAGCTAATGTTAATTAAAGTTAGTTAATGGCAACAAATACTTAACCCTTAAGTAAGATTGACGTTAATGAAATCTGTATAAAATAGTATGAAATAAGATTAAGTGAAAACAAACCAACTGATCCACACCTTAGATCAACCGGCCAACTATTGGCGGACGATCGATAGATATGGAACGGTCGACGGTAGTGTTATGGTGGTTGTAAATTGAACCTAGGCCAAATGACATGGATTTAAAATAAATTAATCTACTATCTAGCAGTGATTCGAACCCCTATAAATATGGGCCTAACCCTTCACTTTTCTTCTCATATTTTCTAAAGCGCTACAAAGCTCTACTATATTCTTTTCTCCATAAATTCTTAATTCTAAATAAAACGATGACCTATATACATGTATACAAGCGAAGAATATTGGAGAATAATAGAGAAGAAGAACAGGATCAAATCAAATTGCCCCAGCCAAGGTAAACTATAAATCTAAATCTAAAATTAATTCAAATCTCTTCTTAGATCTGAATTTCTAAAATGTGTGTATATATATGCTTATGATACGTATTAAATTAGGAAGAAAAATGGAGTCAAATAGAAATAGCAAGTTTTAGATATGAAGATTTGGAAAGCTTAAAGGTGAGTAGAAAATTATATATTTTTTATGTAATATTGGATCTATTTCATCCTTACATGCCTCAATATAACAATTTGGAGTTGCAGGTTTAATTATACATGTAATGAAGTTGTAAACCATGCCTACATATTTTTTTGAACTATTAACTTGAAGTAAATGTTGCAAATACTTGATCTTGAAAGTCAAGGTATAAGTAGTTTTCCCTTAATTAATAAAATTGTATAGAAATTCCATATTTGTGGGTCAAATGGCATATGTTGTTAAATATGATTCTGAAGTCATTATAAATGTTATTGAATTTAAGTAGTATTTCAATTCATTGGAATAAAATGTATTGCAATGTGAATTTCTATAAATTATCCAGTTGTAAAAACAAATTCTATTATTTGAAATAATAAGAAATACGGCTAAAAGAAGGAGATGTATAAAATAATGTTGCTTGCGGTATTTTTATTGTTTATTTCAATAAAAATATAAATATAATTCTTTGTAATTCCAAATGTAACACAAATCCTCTTTGGATAAGTTACAGAAATTTACAGTGTTAACATTTCCTTTTAGGGGAGATTTAATTCAAACGCATTAAAATGCAGAAATCCCTAAGTTTAAACTAATGAAATGTAAGTAGTAATAATAACCACAGTCTAATTATAAAATGAATATATATATATATATATATAATAAGACAAGTTAGAAATTAAATAATAAGCGATGAAATGTAGGTCAAGTAATGAAATCGGTATGAAAAAAGTAGTAACCAAAGATAGTGAGAATTAAGAAGGAATGGTAAAAAGACCTAATAAAATAAAAAGGGAAGTAAGTTGTAAAAGATATGTAAATGTTTTAAATTAAAAGTAAGCGATAAATGATATTTGTTAGACTAAAAACTTATGTAACACCCATGATGCCAATTACAATAAATTAATCCTTAACTTGAACATATACGATGACACGATTTAGCATGACTCAACCAACATCAACTTAAGAGTGTTATCTAGGACAAATTCATTACTTGATACTTAATGCATGATTGAATCGTTAAGGAATGGTCATATGATGCTAAAAAGCCTTTGAGGTAAAACTTGTTAAATTCCATATGTTTTCTTAGATCATTATGCTCAAGATCTTTTAAGGTCAATTAGAGTTAACATATCCAAGGGTTCATATGGGCTTTTAAGAAAGATGCTCCAAGAAGGGCCCATTCCATGTCATATGTTCATAAGTGGTATAGAAGACAAGTAACAAATTTGAAATATCCATTAAGCTCGTCAATGGGCTCTGTAACCCGTTCTTATATTCAAAGTCCAATATCCATATAACAACATGTATATGCTTATCATAGCCCAGAGCTCCTTTTAAAAATTAATTGGCAAGCTTTAGACTTTAAGTGTAAGAATATATGCATGTTGTCAATAACGATCAAAAAGGCATAGTCTAAAGAAATTGTATGTTAGAGTCGTTGTTCTTATAGATCGTGCACTTGCAATCAAATAGATTATGTTCCGAATTTGATTTAGGGTTTGCAAGAGTTTGAGTTTAAGAGTAGAAAAAAGAAATGATTGCCCCTGTTTGCAAAACTCTAAGTCCATATTTATAGAGGTCGAGCACCTTGGTATTCATCCTCATCCCACTTCCGCTCTCTTCGACAAGCTTGGCTTCGGCAGCGTCAACAACATCGTCTGTTGTTAGCTTTGCCATGCGTGGTTATTTCTTCAGCAATATTTAGCACCAATAAGGGGCAGCATTACTATGGCGCAATATCATCATGAAGAACATTAACCGTGGTAGACTTATGAATGTTAATGGATTTCGGCATCGACAATCTTATTTATTGAGATACTCTTGATTAATTATTGGCGATGTTAGTCGAAGTCGGCACTAACTAGTATGATAAGAGATATTGATACTGGGCAGTATTGTAGATAGGCAACTTCATCTAGTATAGTTTCAGAGTCGACGACTCTCATTGTTGATGACTTCCATCACGATGATCAGCGCCCCTCATTGGTTAATAATAGTATTGAATTCAAGTGGTGTTTGGCATGACATCACTACTCAAATAGCTTAGATAACAACAATCCTCGACATCAATACTTAGCGGTATTAATCTCACAAGGTATTGAATTCCCAACCTTATTGACTAGGGGCGAAAACGAAGAACGGCGATATGATGTGAGATGATATTAATTAACTATGATATCCATCCCGACCTTGTTGATATGTGGCATTGCTTGAATAGCCTCGTTGAAAAGCGACGATGTCAAATTGATGCGACACTATGCAAATGTGGCATCCATGAACCATATGACTTTGATGATGGGCGATGTGAAATCCATGCAGCACCAATTAAGTGTGGTGTTATCCTTCTCCATATTGATGGGTCGCAGCATAGACAACATTCAATGCGGATCAACGTCGACACGAGGCGGCATCATCTTGCATGATGTCGACTTTGACGATTTTACCAAACGTCAATGAGTCTCGTCATCAACATTGCATACTCAAATACACGGCGTCTCTTTTGTATTGATGAAATGCAATAACGTCGCCACCGATCCTGGTTTGTACCACTTGGGGTATTATCGGCAACAAGTTGGCTTCAACAGTATGCAACAGTAAGTTTGATAGGAAGCAACACCAATACAAGAAATATAGTTGAAGAGCGACATCAACACAAAGTGATATTGGATAGGCTAGGCATTGTTGGCCTGGAGACATCTACATCTTTATGACGTCGCCACTTGTTGGGTTTTTTGGAGATTGAAATTATGTGGATAACAATATTAATTTGGCACTGATGAAACAAGGAGTCGGTTGTGTAAAAATAACTAAATACTAAAGGTTGAACATCAGAAGCGTAGTAAATAAATAAATAAGATTATATACATAGCCTCATGTATGCATTTATGACGGATGTAGATTATTGAATGTGGCCAACAATTTAGATTAAATATGAATGACAATCATTAAAATGGGTCAGAATGCAAGGGCGATAGCGTTACACAATAAAACACTGCCTACCACAAGGGGCTACCAGCAGTCAGGAATACATTATGCTGGCATACAACATATCCAACTATAGGACTTGTAGGATTATACTTTCACATATAGGTGACGGGAATATGCCAATAGCAAGGTTCGCTCCAATTAAAGTCCCAAAGGACAAGTACATTATGCTTCAGCCTTTTAAGGGGTACGTTAAGTAACAAAGTGGGCATTTCCTTGATTGCGTTAGGCAATCTAAATGAGATAGTGAGTAAGCCTCGGTGTTATGATAGTGAGTTTGGTACCATATACTAGAAATAGGAGTAGTTTACATAGGTCGAGAATGCCATCAATGCTGAGCGGTTAGGGAAAGATGAGGGTTGCGCCTAAATAGACTACACCTCCTACTAGTGTAGATCACGTTTAGGAGTTGCACCACCTTAAAGTTGTTTGTTATTTTGTTTGTTGTTAGGAGGAAAGGCTTGATATTCTTTTTTTGGAGGTCTTTCAAATGAATAAAAAAAGTCCGTGGAGCTGAGTCCATGATTAGTTCGAGGAATGGAGTCCTCAATATGAAATGAATAGAATACAGATAAATTGTTGTGATGCCATTATTAGGCACTTTAGGGGCTCCTTAGTATGCACAACAACAGAGACGTGATACAACGTTGACGATGGACCAGGATAAGGTGATGAGTTATGGTACTAGCAGGGAAAGTATCTTGGCCCAAAGAGGGACTTTGGTATATACACACACACACGCCCACACATATAGATACACACACACACATACATATATAATTATATATATAGACATGCACACATATGTATTTATTGTCTACTTTGAGTAGATGAGGTGTATCGTAGCATACATGGAGTCAAGACGACTAAGTAAAACAATATACATGACACGTAATGGAAGGCAACCAACATAAATTAGTGTCATGTATAAAGTGTGTAATTTACTAGTCACTAGAATTTTATTCTAACCCATCCTCATTACAACCCATACGATAGGTTTAGTTGGGCCTGTATCGGTACAAGGCAGGAATGGTTGATGGATAGATTTTCTTATGCATGCTTAGGAGGGGGTATTATATTTGGTATCAGAGCTTAGGTTAGTCGATGTTGAAAACTAGGATACATTGAGTGAATGTAATTATATTTTTAAATTAATTATATATATATTGTACACTAAACTCTACAAATTTCGACTATAGAAGTAACTGCAACCATATTTTGAAAAGATCGACTATGAATTAGAACAACATAAGAAGTTGAAGGTGTACACCTTTACCGATTACCCCTTAGGAAGTAGGTCATATTGGAAGGCGTTGATTTAAGAAGGGCATGAGTGCGGCATATAGAAGGGTCCCTAAATATAAATGGTACATGACTCAGTTGTTAGGGCCAGTAAGCCCAACGATTGTAGGTCCCCACAAGATTACCGATTGATGATGTACGTTAGCTCTAGATAAATAGGAAAGAAAGAATCTATATGTTGTAGATATCTGAAAGCAATAGTTTTGCTAGTTCCCAAAAGATAGTGTGTAGCAATCACTCCATGATGATATTTGGATTTTATTATTCTGGGAGAAGACAAGTCAGAAAATGAGTAGAAAAGAAAAAAAAAGTCCAAAAGAATGGACAATTAAAATGTACTTCGAGTCTGACCATGTATGAAACAATTTAATATAAAAAATTTAATTTTTTTTGAGAAAGATATATAAATAACATACTTGAAATGATTTTCAAAGGATTTATTTGGAGGTAGAGAAAACCAATTTTTGGAAAAGTAAGTAAATATCAGATTTTCGAAAAAATAAAATGTCAATATTTTATTTAAATAAAAAAATGATAGAAGTTAAAATTTTAGGTAGGGAATTTCAGCTAAAATGGGCATCTAATAAAGAGAAGTTTCTTTTGGAAAAAATTTATAAAGCATATCCATAGCTTGTTGTTTTTTCTAATATGTAAATTTTTAAGTAGTAAAATTCCTTTTAAGGGTGGACAATAGGAAGTGGTACAAGTTTAAAATATGGTAAATGGAATGGGGAAAGAAGTTTAGAAGCCAAAAATAAAGCAATAAGCGAACACACTACCATGGTTCAATAAAGAAAATAGTAAATTTTGAGAAAAGCTACACAAAGAGAAGAAATTTAAATAAGAGCTATTCAGGTAAAAGAATTAAATTACATCAATGTTAATAAATTTAAATAGAAATAACATTAGCAGTTTATATTAAATATAATTCAAGTAATCTAATAAGAAGCCACATAGGAAATTAAAGGCAAAACAAAGAAAAATTAATATCTCCATAGTTATGTGCATTTATTGCATGTATCTTTTAAAAGTCCCCCTTACATGCTATTAGAGACCCCGCTAAGGTTGAAAGCGAAAATAGCAACAGTAGGAGGAAAATAATAAGATGGAAGTGTCCTTGTCTTCTCTAGTTTTATTGTTAGAAGTTATAAAAGATATTTTAGAAATACAGTAAAGTACGTTTTTAAAAATGGGTTAGTACGAAAAAAATTGGAACATAAAACTTCATAAATAGTCTGAGCTAAAAACCCAACTTTCTAAGAAGTAAAACGTTTATTGCGAAAAGGCTCTAAAGGGAAAGGTCTTTTTAAATTAAACAGTTAATAATGACTTTTGGAACTTAAGAAATAAACTTTCTTCATAAATCCTACACTATAGTTTTAATTTTTTCTAAATTTATATTTTTAAAGATAAAAGTACGGGTTAAATATTCATGACTGTGAAGGTTGATAATTTTTATAAATAATGGTGAAAACCAAACCAACTTTGATATGGAGCAGGTAGGAGTGACTGCCCATGTGATATGGGATAAAAGTTAGGGCTATGAATAAATTAGCTCTGAATGCTACTAGAGTAGCATAAGGAATCCTCGCAGAATATAAGGAATACTATGATAAACTAGGAATATTTAGCAAGACATGCATGGAAGATGGAAGAAGAACCCACAAAGAAATGATGAATGGTACAAAGTACAGTTCTACGAGTTTTAGAGTATGCTCGCATGAAAGGTCAAGATAAAGAAAGTAAATACGAAAATTTGAGAATACCATCAAGATAATTAGATTAAAAGAAGATAGTAATAAAGGATAATGAGATGGAAAACACACATAAAAGACGTTCATTAGCTCAGGATTAAAGAGGGCGGGATGGAAAATAGGAAATTTAATTTGACAAGCCAATTTTTTTGGTAAATTATTCTAAATGTGCATAGTTGTATTCCTTAGCCCACTACAATGGGGAAATGCATAGTTTAGACTATAATTAGTGGTGGTATTTAAAAGTAATGGACGTGCCTTATTATTAGTGGCCAAAAAGGGAAGTTAAGATATGTGAATTATAGTAGAATGACATGTTAGAAAAGTCCATTTAATTTAACTAAGTAGTGATAGAGTCACAACATCATTAATATCAATGTTTTCCAGCAATTGTTTCTTCTAGATTTTGGTTGTAAGCTTTAGCTGTTCCTGTTATATAAAAGCGTATAAGATGTTAGTGAGAACAACATTTATTCAAAAACAGTATAATAAGGAATCTCATAAAAGACGGTTAACTAATGTAAAATAAATAAACAAAAGACTAAAATTTTGTAAAATATAGTAGGAAGTTTATTAAATTAGCGTCTAAAAGAGAAGTAAAGTTAAGTCCCAAAAGTTAGTAAAAATTTTAGGAGATAAATTTTAGCGAGCGAAAGACAAAGAAAGGTCGTTGTGAAACCACGAATTACTGTCCCTATATCTTAAAAGCTGAAAATTATAAATGAATTTGTGTGAGATTGTTGTTCTCATTCAAAAGAAAAGGTTTTGGAAATTTAAAAATTTACCCTATAGTAGAAAGAGAGAATTATGGACGTTAATTCATTGACTAAATTCTAGCTAAGTAGTATGTGGCTTAGTTTGTTTTGAAAAGATTAAAAAAATACATTTAGAGAAAATTGTTCAAAAATCTTTGATTTTAAAAGTTTTGGAAAAAAGTAATTTTTATTTTTAAATTTTCTAACCATTTTCAAAATTTAATTGAAAACGATTTTGAACGAAAATGAGGAATTTTTTAACTTTGAAATGCCACATTCTTAGCATAAGGAAAAGCTGACGGGATAGCAATTATGAATTTTACTGTATAACAGAAGCGATAGTAAAGTTAAAGGTAGTTAGTGATAAGGGAAAAACCCGTTTTAGCCTTGAGATTTCTTGTTCCAAATCTTGTCGATAGGTGAACAAAACTTGTTTTAAAATAACTCTACTTTAAAATTTTAGAAGTAAAATTTTCTTATGTGGATTGTAATTGGAATGGTTGGAAAATAATTGCGCAAAAGAGAAGGTTCTAAAATACAATGAAATGAGTACACAAGAGAAGGGCGAAAATATGAAATTTTCCATCTAAACCTCTTTCTAACATTAGAATATTGGTTTAAAAAAAACAATATTTTCAAAATTTTGGATGTTATAAAATTATGTGCTAGGTATTGGATGGTATGGATTACATGCAAAATTGATTGAACTATACTTATATTCATAGAAGTGTGGGAAAATTTGGATGTCAAAACAAAGATTTTGATTTTCAAAACGTAGATACATATAGAAGTGCCATTGTATGAGATTGTTAGCACCATATTTTCAAAATTGTTTCAAAGAATGCATCCATATAGGAGGCACTGATTTGGAATTATCCTGCATACATATCGTATGTTTTAAGATACACGTGCACATGTACTAGATTGGCCACAAAATTTGTTGCATGCTAATCAATTGAATAACTTAGATTGCTTGCGCGTTATGTTACATGATACAGCCCTTGAGGAATTTGAGGGATGAAATTTTTTTAAGGTGGTGAGAATGTAACGCACTGTATATTTAACGATAATTAATTAATAATTAGTGATGTTGAAAATAGAATTTTTATAAATGTTAGAATTTGGCTATGACACCTGCAACGTTGTCGTAGCAATTTTCTAATTGATTTTCATATAAAAAAATTCGATCAGTATTCAAACGGAAAAGTTATTTACATTTTAATATTTCAGATCAGAAATAATTATATATGTAATTAAAAAATAACCATAACTAGCTAATGTTAATTAACTTCAGTTAAAGTTAACGAATACTTAACCCTTAAGTTAGATTAACGTTAATAAAATTGGTATAAAGTAGAATGAAATAAGATTAAAGAGGAAACAAAACCCCATGTTAAAAAAAATAACATGACTGGTCGGCACCATAGATCAATCGACCAACCACTGTTGGTCGACCGATGGATATGGAGTGGTCGATCGGTAGTGTTATGGCGAATATGAATTGAGCCTATATGAACGGCCAGGCTTTAATAGAAAATAATCTAACGGTCAGGATTCATGAATTCACTTGATTCATGGTCCAATGGGTATTCTAAGACAATGGAAATATTTGATGGGATTCCAAGCTAATTAAATCCAGAGACAAGCATTCATCAAGTTCAATCAGCAGTCTAATGCAACCAATAAGTGGACCATCATCAAAAAAGGAAACGTGCTACGATATTACTTGGAGGGCACCAACACGAGATAACAAATGCACCTAGAAGACAAAGTCCAAAAATCAGCTAAGTACATGGATCGCTTGCGATCCATTCATTTTTTGCAGGTCACCTTGAATTATGAGGTAGAAGGTAAAGGAAGCATCCCAAATCGTTGGGTTGCCATCGAGCTAGAAGCTATGGATCTTTATTGATCCATAGCCTATGGATCGCTAGCGATCCATCAAGTTAGCTCGATTCGAAGCGAAATTTGCAGTGCGTCTTTTAACAGTAATTTACAAGCATCTGGTAAGAAGGCCAAGCCTAGTAGCTCTCCAACCTCTATAAATACTCACTTATCTGCAACATAAAGAGGATCCTCTGGACTGGCTGTCGAAACTCTGCTAAAACTATTCTTCACTCCTCTCCTTCCACCTCATAATAGTCATCCAAGGGGTTTGCTGTGATTCACCAATGAACCCTAGCATTGGAGACTTAGTCTAACTTGGGATATTCAACAAATTTGTAACCTAATTCTCCTTGTAACAGCAAGCAGTCAATAATAAAATTTCTAAAGTGGACCTAAGCATCATTAACAGCCAAATCACTATAAAAATCTTCTTGTCTTTTTACTATTTTTGTTTTTTCTACGTTTATTCTTTGTATTATTACTCTGTAAGAATATGGCTGGTGCTTTCATGATCAATCTTGGGTGTTGATCCATTTTTTGGGTTAATTTTTTGGTGCTTTCATCGAGAACACAACTCGAGGTTTAGATCTAGCTATCTACTTTGGATCAGATAGATTTAGAAATTAGATCCTTAATCTTTGATTAAGAAATCTATAACTTAGAATCAATGGTTCCAGGAAGGAAAAAACTGCCTCTGGAAGATCCATAGGGATACTACCAGCCGGAGAATAGATGAATCATCAACAAACCGAAGTAAATGGCACCAACGTAGGAGATCAAGTGCAAGGATCCTCCAATCCACACAAGGTCGTTACGAGAGACTAGCTGAATAAAATGGTTGATGAAGTCAATCAGAGAATGGAAAGTGGTCAAAAACCTTTGATGGATAAGCTTAATGCCCTCTTGACCTTACAATCATATCCTGCTCCAAGAACAATGACAGAACCTGCGCCTGACGTAGAGCAAGAAAATTCTTCCGCTTCTGGTCTAAACAGAAGAAATGGAATGCAGCCACAAAGATTAGTGATAGCTGGAACTGTGGGAATTAACGTATAAGGAAACACAAGTACTCCACTAGCCGCAAGGCAACCAGCTATGAACTTGAACAAAGGAGCGAAGACCCCACAAGTGGATATAGCCATGGACTTCTCTGGCTCAGAAGATGGAGAGCAATTTAACGATAGCAAGATGGAAGGAAATGTCAATGCATTCGATAATGCCGGGAATGTCCGAACTACCCCAATCAGGACAACCACAAGCCAATGGGACCTCGAGGTAGTGGCTCTTCCAAAGACATGAGAACCTAGGCTTTAGCCTACTCACCAAGATCATTTTCTTAGCCAAACGCTCAATGTGGTGACTGACAGCCAACCCCCAAACCATTGGACATCAAGGGCCTTCATTGCGGATATGGTCAAGCCGTTGACCGATGAGAATAAGAATAGAAGAGATGACGAATAGGGATCCTCTCCATGTCATACACCCCTTCACCGATGAGATCTTGAATGAGCGGTGCCCAGAAAAGTTCATTAAGTCAACTATTATGTCCTATGATGGAAAAAAAGGCCCAAAACTCCATTTGCACAAGTACATTTGGTATATGGACAGATCAAATGCTTCATACACTGTATGGTGTAGATATTTTCCTATTTTTTAGAAGGAATTGCTTCCATGTTGTTCACTAGGCTTCCGCCAAGATCTTTCACTACTTTCGACCAATTTGTAACGAGATTCCTTGATCAATTTAGACTTCACACGGCAGCCTAAAGACATGATGTCCTTGTTCGACCTATTCCAGAGACAAAATGAACCATTAAAGTCTTTCATGAACCGGTTTAGTACCGCTATGATAAAGGTAAGCAATCTGAAAGAGGATATGGTTTTCATGGCTTTGGTCTACGCCTTTTACCCCAAAACTGAGTTCGAAAAATGGATCAAGATGAAATAATCTACCACTAGGAAGGACTTCAACCATAAGGCAAGTGAATACTTGAGATTGGAAGAGGCGTAGGAGTTGGAAAGGAAGTCTACTAGCGTGCAACCAATAAACGTCGAGCAGAGTAATATGGCGATGAACCAGAACATGAGCGCCTCCGAGACCGCCGACGGAAGTGTAGGGAAAGACGGAAACCCAAAAAGGAAAAATCAGAATTCTAATAAACAAAATGGTAACAGTAAATGACTTAAACGCTTCGGGCCTGAGGATTACACCCCGCTGGATGATACTCCGAAAAACATCTATCTAGCAACACTAGTGACGTGGGAGTATAAAAAAACCCCTAAGACGGAAGCAACTAAACAATAAAAGCGTTCGGGGAAGTTCAGTCGCTTCCATGAGACGCATGGTCACAACCTAAACGAGTGTCGTCATCTAAAGAACTTGACTGGAAAGCTGATCCTAGAAAACAAGCTTTATCAATACATGAGGAAGCCAAAAAATCCCGACTAGCCTATAGCTCCCCAAGCTAATAGGGATCCAAGAATCCAAGCTGGAACCAATGAAGAGGGATCAAAGAAAAACGATCAGTGGCTAATCATTGGAACGATATCTGAAGGACCACATCCCTCATAGTCTTCCGGTGTTATGGAGTGAGTGTATCATGTTCCAAGTGAAGAAATGTTTCCTAGTGTCTTATTTGGCTAAGGGGCCAGTGCCTTTGTAGAAGATTCTTCAGCGACTTCTCTACGCCAATCCTCGAGGAAATACGAAAAAAGAAGTTGGGGAGAAATAGAGCATTTTGTGAGTTTATTAAAGCATGCTCTGAAGAATTTGTGCCTCACAATCAGAGATGGAGCTGCACTCAAGCAGCAGAAAACGTTGAATGATGATCTAATATTTCGTAATCGGGATACCGAAGGGATCAAAGCTCCAATTCTCGATCCCACGGCAGTGATAGTAGGAATCGGGCCTGCTATAGTCTAACAAATATTAGTTAACAGCGGTAGTTCTGTGAATATTCCTTTCAAGTGTACCTTTGATCAGATGAAGATCAGCATAAAAGATGTATCTACATGCTAAACAAAAGTCGAAGGATTCGACGGCGGAACCCAAACAACCCGTAGGACAATTGACTTGCTTGTAGAACATGGGGAGGCCGACCGTGGAGTCACCCTTATTCGAACTTTCATAATTGTACATGATACTTCCGCATACAACACCTTCTTCGGACGGCCTATGCTAGCAGACTGTAGAATTGCTTTAGCCCAATGTTGCCTTACCATGAAATTCCCGACGACAAATGGAACTGTGGTGGTCAAAAGAGATCAATGTGCCGCCAGAGAATGTTATATTGCAGAACTGCACGAATGCAAAAGAAAAGAAAAAGGGGAAATATTGAGAGAACTCTCCACTTTCGTGAACTAGTCGAATAGCTACTATAGAGCCACCCCTGGCTTGGGGTCCATAGCTGATTCGACAAGGCTTTAAACCCTAGAAAGAAGAGTTTAGGGAAGGATTCGGCAGCACTGGAAGAATTAATGGTGTCTATTCCTGTCAATATGGATGACCCGGCACGGGGTTTGAAATTTGGACCGCACTTCAGAAATAAGATGCAATTTGAATTCACCAAATTTCTTCGTGCCAACTTAGATGTGTGTAACAAGCCGATATTTTCAGCCATTCGTACCCACACATGTCGGACTTGAATTGCCTAAAATACCGCATTGAAATAAAATTTGGAGCGAATAAAATCAATCATACAGAATCACAGACATAGAAATATCAGAATAACTCGCAGCGGAAATAAAATATACCATTGTAGTTCATGAAGCTACTATAACAAAGTCTCAAAAAAACAAAATACATAATATCAGTCTGAAAAAATATATAATAGAAATCCGAAAGACGTAGAACAAGAGCTGAAATAGACGAACTGAAACAGAAATAGATGAATAACTATATAGCAGAATCTCCAGCGATTCCTAGCTCTAGAAGAGAAATCCAAATTTGTGAATACCTAGGCTGACCCGTCGTAAAGTAAAATACATAACACTCGAGTCAGGACATACATACTTATACAATGTAAACCAACTCAAGTGAACTGTAGTAATAATGCATCAAGACTTAGAGGATGCTTGGGATCGCCCATCCTCTAAGGATCTGTTAAACCATCAATTAAACGGTAATAAACGCTATCATAGAAATGGCTATATTAAAGTAAACTATGCAAATAGCAGAGTTAATGTGGCTAGGGTAGCGCAGAGCTGTAGCAATCGCTCACCTTTAGTCACACTCTCAAATTGAAGGCGTACATCCAAAAATCACAAGGCACAAAGAGAAGTGTACCCGTGGTTAAAATTCCAAAATGGTATTTTATACTTCAAAAATCAAATATCATTTCAAAATTCAATATCATTTCAAATCCATTTTAAAATATCAAAATATCACTTCCTTTCAAAACCTCATTCATTTTTATTTAATTTAAATACCATTCCTAATAAAATTTTAAAATAGTTTATATTTCAAATCAAAACGCTCCATTTAAACCAGTAAAAATGAAGTTACTATAATTTTTTTAAATCAAATATTCAATTCTCAAAAATTTAGTCTCTGCAGAATTCATTTATTCACTTAAATTTATTAAAATGCTGAAATTTCATCTTTCACCGCACTTAGAAAATGTTACGGTATGTTACATTTGAAAAAAAATTCAATTAAGCAAAGACAACATTTAAAACCACTATAATAGTTTAGGTTCAAGTTTTAGTATCCACAACTACATCACTTACTAAGTGCTGTAATATCACTTAGTTAAATTTTAGTTATAGTTCATTTGTACCAACTACAGCACTTTAAAATGCTGTAATATCCTTTACTTATGAATTCAAGTTAACTTCAGAAATGATAGCATTTCTAAAATGCTGTTAATTAAATTCCAGGTTTTCAATGCTATTTCAGAAACAATTTAAACTTTGATTTTTAATTCTTTTAACTTATAAAATCATAATTTCTCGCTCAAAAATTATTCATTTAACTACTTGTTAACTTATGATTTTTATAAAGTAAATTTTTATACATAAAATCAAATTTTTAAATAATTCACTTATTAAATTCAAGCATACAAATTTTCGAATCTTTGCATTTTAAAAATTAACTTAATAATTAAGTTTTAATTACCATTTCAAAATATAAACTTAATTTCCATTTTATTTTCTTAACTTAACTTTTATTTTAAATCAAATTTCACATTTCAATATTAATTCATATTTCAATTTTACACTTTTAAGCATTTATTTAATTAACCATTTTAAATTCATAGAAAAATCAATAACACTTTATTAATTCATTTTAAATTCAAATTTAAAATAAAATTGTCATATCTTACATTTTAAAATACTTAAACTCCATGTTGAAAAAAATCTCAAATTTCAAAATTAATTTATATTCCCAATTTCAACTTAAACATTCATTTATTTCACTTAATTGACTTGTAGAAAATCATTAATACTTTATGAAAATCATTTTTAATTCAATTTAAATTAAAATACCATAAATTTACAATTTTTAAAACAGTTTAAAATTTTCAATAAAAGTATATATATATATATATATATATATATATATATATATATATATATATATAACTTAACCACGGGTCTACATAATATTTTCTAACCTAGGACAAGTGATACAGATAATATATCATTTCAATCCGTAATTTACAAAGAAAAAAATCTGGGTTCTATCATTTCAAACCTGCAATCCCAAGTAAAATGAAATAAATAAAAATCGTTCAGCCCTATCATTTCAGCCCATAACGATTTTTCACTATTCTAAAGTCCGTTCGGATATGTATCATTCCAACCCATAGTGATCTATTCTCCAAGGAACTTGCAGTGTGATAAACATATATAAATAAACAATATAGCATCGTGTAGCAATAACAAATGATATGACAAGTTATAAACAGGGTTAACATCAAATGATTATATCATAGGCAGGTATAACACGATAATATTATTCTACATATTCACATGTTGTCAATTCACTAATTATATAAGTATGGATGTCGTGTGTGAACACTCACCTTTTTACACTGGAGATAGAAATTCAAACTACACAAACGAATTCCAAAAAGCATGACATGACACGACACAGAACGATTATGGATTCAAATGAGGGGAGAGCCAAGATATTGATCTTGTATGCACAACCAAAACAAGACAATGTATATATGAATATTCTACCGAAACAATATTGAAACTAGTTGAAATACAAAGAAATAAATACAAAGTGACTTGAGCATGCTACCACCATTCTAAAGCTTGGCCTAGGGACATTTATGCTCGGCTAAGGACATGCTATAGCTCGGGTTTGGATCGTATGGCATGGCTAGAAGTGGTGAAGATGGTAGAAGTTGCAATATGTAGAATACATAGGGTTAAGGCCAAAAGAGGTAGGGTTTGGTCAACATATGGCTCGGCTAAAAGGCTAGTAGGCTCGGCCAAAGCATGGTACAGGTCCGGACATGTCAGGAGCTGCGGCTAGAGATGGAATAGATGATGGTGGTGGTGGCTAACGGGGTGTCCAAGGTGGAATATGAAGGAAAATGGTGAAACATAGGCTCGATTTGCATGTTTGGTGGAGTTTTTGGCAAAACTTTGTGATATTGGCTCAAGTGGAAGTCACGACCAAGTCCTGACCAGAGGAGGAGGCTGTGATTGCTGCTGTAGATGGTGGAGGTGATGGTGGAGCTGATGGAGTGGAGTAGTGGCCAAGCAAGCTGGAAGAGGCAAAGGCAAAATCATAGAAAATGAAGAGGAGAAGAGATAAACAAAAGAAGCCATGGCAATTTTTTTCTTTTGTTTGGCCGTAAGTTTTGAGGATAAGAAGGAATGTTTTCACGTGAAAAGAAGAGGAGTACACACGGCAAAAGCAAAGAGAAGTGTACGGTCAAGAGATGAGATGAAAAGGCAATGGAAAAATGAACAGACAAGATAATGAAAAGACATCGGAAAATGAAAGGCCTTTTTTGACTCTTTGTATTTCAATTTCTTTTATTCAAATTAAAAAAATAAAATTTCAGTAAATAAAATAAAAATATGAAAACAAAATAAATTGAAAAATAATTATTATTTTAAGGAAAAATAGAAAATAAATAAAGAAAATAGCTTAAATTGAAATTAGAATTTAAAAATTCTAAACAAAATACAATAAATATTTGAAAATTATAACAACATTTATAAAAAAGTTAAAAATAAAATACATGCATAACATGTCATGTTACACAAATTAGAACAAACAAAAATATTATTTGTTTAAATTAAAATTAATAATTTTGTAAAATAAACAATTTACACACAATATTGTAAAAAGCATAACTTTCACAATATAAATCGGATTTCAACGAAACAAAAAGCAGTATTCTTGAAATTTAATTTATTTTCATAATAAAAGATAAAATTCAAAAATTCAAAATTTTAAATTTAAAAGTCAAAGTTTGACCATATTGACCAGAATAGAACATTTTCTAGAAAATATTCTATTTATTCATGTTTGAAATTATAATTCACATAAAATAAAAATTTATATTTAAAATAATAAAATTTATGCATTTTAATAAATAAAATAAAGTTTTTAAATCAGGAAATCAATTAAAGTAATTAAAATATACAATTAAAATAATAACAAAATACAGGGTTGTTGCACTCTCCCCCACTCAAATCTTTTCGTCCTCGAAAAGAACGAATAAGGAAAATAAGGAAGAGCAAGATAGAAAAAGAAAATAGTACCTAAAAAAATTCTAGATTCGAAGCATGAATGCTCTCCTCCGTCTCCCATGTACAATCTCGATCATCAATACTCCACTGTACTTTGACCAGACTAACAGATTTCCTTCTTAGCTGCTTCGTACCTCTGTCGACATTATGAAGTAGTTTCCTCTCGATAGTCAGATTAGGCTCAATATCCAAACTATCAAGAGTAGAAGGATGAACAAAAAGAGATGGGACATGAAGATACAAGCGAAAATATGTGACGTGAAATACATCATGCACTCCAGAAAGCTTCTTAGCAATCCAAACGATAAGCCAAAGAACCAACTCTTTCCACAATGCAGAAAGGACCCTCAAAGCGAAAGAAGATAGGAATAGCTAGAGGGGAAAATAGGTTTAAAGACAAGGATGAACCATATTTGTAAAACTATATAAATTTCAATTAATTTTTTTTATAACATTTTAAACATTTTATAATATGATGAATAGTCATTTGATTCAAATTTGTTAGTTCGAAGTAAACAATATTTAAAACATTTTAAACTATTTAGAAAAGAAAAATAAATAATCAAAATATCCTTTGTATAATACTTTACCAAAATACTTTTATAATTCGATGTCTTGACAAGTTTACTCTCGTTCCTGCAGACTCTGGCCATGCGTTGATCAGGCGCAAAGCTAGAATTGTCTAGGAACTTAGTAAACTTGTTTCAACACCCAGTGAAAATACTGAAATTTTTTTAAAAACATATATGGAAAGTACAATCCAAACAAATCAACCAAACCAAAACATTGCCCAACCGTGGATCGCAGATACACAATGGTTACGCCTGGATCCCCCAGGAAACACCTTACCTGTAAGCTATCTCAGCCTGTGAATTACGCTATGATGACTAGTAGACCGTAGATACACAATGGTTACACATGGATCCCCCAGAAAACATCCGTACCCTTAAGCTATCTCAGCCAGCGGATTTCGCTACAAAAAACGACTTGCATAGATCGCAGATACGCAATGGTTACGCCTAGATCCCATAGGAAACATCCGTACCATCAAGTCATCTCAGCCAGGCAAATTATGCTATGCAGTCGCGCTCGTTAGACCATGGAGATCTTCATTGAAATCGATGGACACTCGAGTATTATATCCGAAAAACCCAAATTAGAGAGAATAATATCGATAGAATGAATCCACAATGTGGCCACAAAGAGGATATCAAGAAGAATGCACTTTCCATATCTTTACTTCGAAAATATGTATCATATAGTACCTTTCAAATCACTTTCAATTATCATACTTATATAAATTCCATCATATATAAGATTCCATTTTCAAATCGAATACTTTCCAAAATCAATATCACACTATATAGTCTTCGATTATATAAGACTTAAATTTCAAATTGAGTACCTTTCCAAAACGATAGTTTTGAAATCAACTTCATACTATACAAATCAATTTTATATAAGTTCGGTAACTCCCAAATCAAGTATTTAATAAAACAAGGTTCTCAATTTCAATTCCTTTCAATAACGTTTCAATTTCAAAATCATATATAATTTCACCAAATCACTTCTTCCAAATTATATATATTCAGTTTCTTAAAACAATAGTTTTAGATAAACAATCCAAATTTCCAAATCAACAAAATTTATGTCAAACAAATCCATCTCTAAAGTCATCATGTAAATGCTGGGTTTAAATTTCAATCTATTTTCGAAACCAAATCTTTTCCTCAAGAATCACTTATCTCCAAAATGATTACAAATTCTATAACCCTTCCCTTAAATCCTTTTTTATTTATTATTATTATTATTTTTTGAAAGATCTTCTTTACCTTTGAAAATTATTATTATTATTATTATTATTATTATTATTATATATATAGTTTTACAAAAGTTGTTACTAAGTTAAAACATTTAAACTAAATTTTATTCAAAACTTTTCAAAACTAAATTTCATATTAGTGTAATACAAAATAGTTTTATTCATTAACTTAACAAAACATTTTCAAACTTATTTAAATTATATTAAAACAACAAAACTAAACTTATATACTTTATCAAACTTACGTACAAAATTAAATTAAATTTAAACCCTTATTTGGAAGTGTCTGAACTAAAAATAGTCGAAGAAACCAAATTTTCCAATCCAAGAGTTGGAAATCAGCAATAAATCAATTCCAATAGATAAGGTTACACCAAAACAAATCTGAAACTCGAGGACTGAACGTCGGCTTGCCTTAAATCATTTCAAATATATATATATATATATATATATATATATATATAGACACACACACACACATATATCTTTCGAAAATCAAATCATCCTTCGGAATTTTGAAATCAAAATTTTGTTTCACAAAATCATTGCATGGCAAAGCTACTAGAGTGGCCTCTCCCCCACTTTGAAACTTGAAAATCAATGTCGATGATGCATGCACTCATCACCAAAATTATTTTCCAGCGACACAAGTGAATTCTGGACTTTTATTTTCTTAAAACTTCTTTAAAATATCCTCGAAATCATTGGAATTCATTCGAATACGTTTGATATAATTTTTATTCGAAAAATATCTTTAAATCATATTATTATTATATGTTTTCCAAAAATCTTAAAACTGATTTCAAAACACCGGAGTTCGATTCCTCGAAATTCAAATTTAAAACCCTTTAATTATAAATCATTTTTTTATAAATCAAAATTTCAAATCCTTCAAAGCTTCAAATTCTCGTTTTTAAAAAGTATATAATCCTTATCGAAAACATTTCACTTTATATATAAAACGGGGTCATCCTTATCAAAATAATAATTTCGATGTATGCACAATTTCAAAATACAACCAAACGCAAATTTTCCAAGGGATGATTCACGGACGGATTTCAAAACAAACAGAGATTTAGATTTAGAGGAACTCTAATCAAATAGAATTTTGGTTCGAAGGTAAGCTCGAACGAAGATAAGCCTATATAAATCATGGGCGACTTTAACCAGTCAACCATGACTTCAAGAATATAATCAATTCGGAAATCTAAGGCAAATCGACATTCGATCGCCAGAAATAGAATCCAGGTTGAGCAGGAGATAGATAGCATCGAAATCCGAGGATATAGAAATCTCCGGTGAATCAATGCAATTGTAAAGTGTTTCACCCCTTTACAAATCATTCAAAGATTTGCGCAATCACCTCTCTTTTTAGAGGTCCTTCAAAGTGGAGTTATGGAATGCTCCTAAGTTAAAGGAATACAAATAGGGAAGACAGGACCGGATTTCAGAACAAGTGGGAGCCTTCCAAAGTTCAAGGAATCCTAATCGATAAGAGTCCTAACCAAAAGATTACTAACAAGGTGGATATAGAAGGGATAAAGTTTAGAAAATCTTAATTTAAAAATAAGAAAATTTTACACCAATATAATCTTTAAAATCCTTTAAAATCATTTGGAAATAATTTTATACTTCGAAAATACATTCTCTCACAAAGAAATGATTCTAAGATTGATTTCACTCATTCTAGGATATTTCTACCCTATCTCTAACGAGTTTTCGCTCCGCGGGCTAAGGTTCGCCTAAAACCAAAGCTCTGATACCAAATGTAACAATCCGATATTTTCAACCATTCGCATCCACACATTCTGGACTTGAATTTCTCAAAATACCGCAGTGAAAAAAAAATTGGAGCAAATAAAATCAATCATACAGAATCACAGACACAGAAATATCAGAATAACTCGCAGCGGAAATGAAATATACCATATTAGTTCATGAAGCTACTATAACAAAGTCTCAAAAATACAAAATACATAATATCAGTCTGAAAACAAATATAATAGAAATCCTAAATGCATAGAAGTCTACTAATACAAGAGCTGAATAGATGAACTAAAACAGAAATAGATGAATAACTATATAAGTAGAATCTCCAACGATTCCTAGCTCCAGAAGAGAAATCCAAAGTTGTGAATACTCAGGTTGACCCGAGCGTAAAGTAAAACACAAAACACTCAAGTGAGGACATACATACTTATTCAATGTAAACCAACTCAAGTAAACCGTAGTAATAATGCACCATGACATAGAGGATGCTTGGGATCACCCATCCACTAAGGATTCGTTAAACCATCAATTAAACGGTAATAAATGCTATCATAGAAATGCCTATATTAAAGTAAACTATGTAGATAAAAGAGTTAATGTGGCTAAGGTAGCGCAGAGTTGCAGCAATCGCCCACCTTTAGTCACACTCTCGAATTGAAGGTGTACATCCAAAAATTACAAGGCATACAGAGAAGTGTACCCATGGTTAAAATTCCAAAATTTTATTTTATACTTCAAAAATCAAATATCATTTTAAAATTCAATATCATTTCAAATCCATTTTAAAATAGCAAAATATCATATCCTTCCAAAACCTCATTCATTTTTATTTAATTTAAATACCATTCCGAATCACATTTCAAAATGGTTTATTATTTCAAATCAAAATACTCCATTTAAACCAATTAAAATGAAGTTATTATACTTCTTTTTAAAACAAATATTCAATTCTCAAAAATTTAGTCTTTTCAGAATTCATTTATTCACTTAAATTTATTAAAATGGTGAAATTTCAGCTTTCGCAGCACTTAGAAAATGCTACGGTAAGTTACATTTGAAAAACAATTTAATTAAGCAAAGAAGACATTTAAAACTGCTGTAATAGTTCAGGTTCAAGTTTTAGTTTCTACAACTACAGCACTTACAAAGTGTTGTAATATCACTTAGTTAAATTTTAGTTACAGTTCATTTGTATCAACTACAGCACTTTAAAATGCTATAATATCCTTTACTTATGAATTCAAGTTAACTTCAGAAATGATAGAATTTCTGAAATGCTGTTAATTAAATTCCAGATTTTCAGTACAATTTCAGAAACAATTTAAACTTTGATTTTTAATTCTTTTAACTTATAAAAATCATAATTCCTCACTCAAAATTGTTCATTTAAATACTCGTTAACTTATGATTTTTATATAGTAAATTTTTACACATAAAATCAAATTTTTAAATAATTCACTTATTAAATTCAAGCATACAAATTTTCCATTCTTTGCACTTTAAAAATTAACTTAATAATTAAGTTTTAATTACCATTTCAAAATATAAACTTAATTTCCATTTTATTTTCTTAACTTAACTTTTATTTTATATCAAATTTCACATTTCAATATTAATTCATATTTCAATTTTACACTTTTAAGTATTTATTAATTAACCATTTTAAATTCATAGAAAAATAAATAACACTTTATTAATTCATTTCAAATTCAAATTTTAAATCAAATTATCGTATTTTACATTTTAAAATACTTAAACTCCATGTTGAACAAAAACTCAAATTTCAAAATTAATTTATATTCCAAATTTCAACTTAACCATTCATTTAATACACTTAATTAACTTGTAGAAAATCATTAATACTTTACAAAAATCATTTTTAATTCAATTTAAAGTAAAATATCATAAATTTACAATTTTTAAAATACTTTAAAAATTTGCAGAAAAATATATATATAAAATAAACACGGGTCCGCATAAAATTTTCTAACCTAGGTCAAGTGATACAGATAAAATATTGTTTTAATCCGTAATTTACAAAGAAAAAATCCGGGTTCTATTATTTCAAACCCACAATCCCAAGCAAAATAAAATAAATAAAAATCGCTTAGGCCTATCATTTCAGCCCATACCGATTTTTGCCTATTCTAAAGTATGTTCGGGTATGTATCATTTCAACCCTTAGTGATCGATTCTACAGGGAACTTGAAGTGTGATAAACAGATATAAATAAACAGTATAGCATCATATAGCAGTAGCAAATGATATGACAGGTTATAAACAGGGTTAGCATCATATGATTTATATCACAGGCAAGTATAACATGATAATATTATTCTATATATTCATATATTGTCAATTCACTAATATATAAGTATGGATGTCATTTGTGAATACTCAACTTTTTACGCTGGGGATAGCAATTCAAACTACACAAATGAATTCCAAAAAGCATGATTCGGCATGACACGGCATGACTACGGATTCAAGTGAGTGGAGAGCGAAGATATTGTCTTGTATGCACAACCAAAACAAAACAATGTATACATGAATATTCAACCAAAACAATTTTGAAACTAGTTGAAATACAAAGCAATAACGACAAAGTGACTTGACCTTTCTACCACCATTCAAAAGCTTGGCCAAGGGACATTTATGCTCGGCTAAGATCATGCTATAGCTTGGATTTGGATCACATGGCACGACTAGAAGTGGTGAATATGGTAGGAGTTGAAATATGTAGAATACATAGGGTCAAGGCCAAAAGAGGTAGGGTTTGGTCAACATTTGGCTCAGCTAAAAGGCTAGTGGGCTTGACCAAAGCATGGTACAGGTCTGCACATGTCAGGAGCTACGGCTAGAGGTGGAATAGATGATGGTGGTGGCTAAGAGGGTGGCCAAGGTGGAATGTGAAGGAAAATGGTTAAACATAGGCTCGGTTTGCATGTTTGGTGGAGTTTTTGGCAAAACTTTGTGATATTGGCTCAAGTGGAAGTCCCGGCCACACTACGCCATAGATAGCATACTGCAACACCAAGAAGTGATGCAGGAAGTGCCAAAAAATGTTGTTGTAGGCTAAAAATGGGCAAAGCTAACACTTTCTCGGTGATGCATTTTGCCGCGTTGCCCTAGAGTCAAAGGCAACATCTTTGCGGCCCTAAGGCAACATCGGTTCTGTTGTTGCCACAGGTACCAAATTTACTAAAAACTGGGCCCCACAATCTGGGCCCCAACATGTGGGGTCCACAATCTAGCTCCCAAATATACTACTACAACATTATATCATATCTTCTGCAACATTATACTACATCATTATATCATATCTAATGGCAACATTACACTGCAACAAAGAACTTTTCATTTCAGAATAACCAGCGCAACACAAGTTTTACTTAGTCAAGTACAAAATAACAAACATACTTAAAAACATAGCCAGTGTATTCATAGTTACAGCCAGTACATACTAAATTCTACTTATTAATAGTACATTCATATTTGCGAGCCTCCAGTGCCATCAGTGCCTCTAGTGCCTCCAGTGCTTCGAGTGCCATCACTACAGATGGTCGTACAAAGATCCCCAACATCAATTTGCATGTCAGGGTTTGCTTCGCCTAATTTCTTAAGCACCCATGTCAAGTTCTCCCAAACTTTTTGGTTCACCTTTGCACCTTCTTGTTCACCTTTGCTTCGACTTCGTAAATATGATCGCCTTTACATAAAAACAAATCTTGGTTCAAATGAAGAACAGAAACCACAAGTGCACACAAGCTAAAAGTCTCGAGCAACTCACAGATGCAAAAATAAGGAGAGGAATTTCAGATAAAATAAAATGCATACCTCCAGCCAATCATAAAACTAAGCAAAATACATACCATCTTATGCTGAATTTGGAAAAAAGTTTTGGACCAACAGTGTGTGTGTGTCTGTATACGATTTCCGACTTGCACAATTTGTAAGGGCCTTGGACTACAAAAACATGAAATAAAGATGTTTATCTGCCTGATTTGAATGAATAAAAATGGAAAAAAATTATGTGATAAAACTTAAAATTATACCTGAATTTTTTCATCTCCCCAATACATCAAGAGTACTCTGAAATCTGCAAGTGGAATTTCGTCCGGCCTATTTTCAAGCCTCTCTTCATCAGTTTCATAAGTTTTGTGTTTACTATTATGATAGCACCTCATAAACAAAAGGATGATCAGACAAAAAAGATTGGAAAATCTTTTTGCAAACATTAAACAAACACAACCTCAACTACTCCTACTAAAAGCTAACATAACCATTTCTAAGTGTAAAAACATAATTAATCCAAGCAATGAATATTAACATGAAACCACACATGCTAGTGTGCCATAACTATGAGAAATTCAATGTTAGAAAAGGGAAACCCTCAAGGAATTGTGTTTCACTCATAAAATATGATGAATATATGTAAAATGCCCAAGACAATTCAGGTAAAGCAAAGAGATTTTTTGACAGTATCATGATGTTCACTGCTTGGTTAACTTTTAGGGGCAGTAACATAGGGATAATAGATATTGTGAAACACCACCAGCAGCAGCAGCAACAACAACAAAAATAACAACACGCACGCAAGCACGCCCACAAAAAACATAACAATGATTCACACACACACCGAAGAGGAAAAAAACAATGATTCGTACCAAGTATTTTGAATTGAATCTCATGTGTATGTTGATCTTCATCAAATATGAACATGGACAGAAAGAATCATATTCTAACGATTAGTACCAATTTAAGTATTCATTGCTTATTACACTCCAACGTGAAATACTATAATATTTATTAACTAAATGATCGATAAAGAGAAGCCTTCTTTACTGCTGAAGTAGTGGCATAACAAAATGGATATTAACTTGTAAATGTGAGCATAACTAAATGTAAGTACTGATGTTTCAATTGTGTGTGTATGATAGAAGATAAAAGAATTTAATTTGTCATAACACAAATGAGCAGAGCAATATAATCGCGTACAAACTTTAGGAACTAATTTTTTTGTGGCCTAAGGAAAGAGACATATGCAGTAAACTTTGGCTACTGAAATATCTGGATGTATAAATAATCACCAACAAGAACTATTATGAGCTTCAACACTGTTGAATTATTGTCTACTTTGGTAAAGCTAAAGTAATGGTAAACAAAAAAAATTCTTTTTGATGCATCAAACAGACTTGAGATGAACAAATATAGAAATGTTACTTTTGAAAGTTGAAAAGCATTGAAAAAAATTGTAGGAAACTTACAAATATTTCTTTTGAGCTTCAAATCTTGAGCTTTCAAATGTTTCAATTGAAACTTACAAGTAATGAATACCACCTTTCTCAATGAATGATGATGGATAGATTTCTGGTTCCTTGCTTTTATCACCATTATAAAATAGATCTTTAAACGCACTAGTGAGGAATAAAGGTTCCAAAGCAACCTAATTCACATGGAAGAGAATTCTGTAGTTAGTAAAAGTTATTGAAGTACACATTGATTTTTAAACCATCAGTAAATATGGAAGACAATGCTATAAGTGGTAAATGATGGTGAACTGAAATGAAAAATCAATGTTTTATAATCACTACTACTAGTGTTAGGCCTTCTAGATGCATCGTAAATAAGTAATAATTTTGTGTATTACCATTCAACATGATAAATAATCAAATACATAAATGAAACAAGATACGTCACCACTTCAATTCAAAATTGAATTATACATATATTCTTTTCCTCGCAAATCTGCACACAACAATTTCTAAAACTTGTAATGATATACAATATTATATGAATTAAAATACAGCATCCTAGTGGTATATGTATGCATAACATGTTGTGTGAATCTTATGCACACTCGTTCAAAATCAATGTGATAATATACAATATTATCTGTAGCTCCAAAGTTGGTAAGGGGATAGCTCACCTTGCTTCTTTTAATCCTTCTCACTTTCAATTTAATTTCGGTAACTAGCTCAATCCATGCTAGGTTGTCAATAAGACCTTATGCAGTAGTTGCTTTAAACACAAGCTGTTCATCTTAGCGTCTAGCTCTTATAGATAGACTTTGTTATTACTGCCATTGCATTACTGTTATAGATTTGAGTTAGCATTTTCTATATTTATGCTACAGGAGAATGGTATAGGCTCAGCGCTAACAGAATTTGGAGATGCAGACATTTTCTTTTTTGTGGTTTTTGGCTTGCTTGCTGAAGATCCTGCATTTTTCTTTGTTTCAGGGTAATACACCCATTCTGCTTCATATTATCTGTAAAAATATACTCTGAATTGTTATTATTTTCTATGAGGCTTGGGAGAGGACAAGCATTATGTACTGACTGTTCACGCATAACATACATTTACAATCAATGTCGAACATATTCATTGATTTATAAGAAATCATAATAGTAATCAGCTATTTCACTCACCTAACTGATTCAAGAACAACTCTAGCTCCAATCACGTCCAGCCCTAGCCAGAACGCCGCCATTCTCTGCCACACCACCAATGCAGCAACCATCAACCGACCTCCCTCACCTGCTTCCATCGCTAGAGCCGTCGCGCTTCAAATCCATACCCCACCCGGTCACAACGCCTATTCATCACGTCATCGTAGTCGCGACGACCTCCAGCGCCGACCTCCATCGACAAGCTCCTCCACTTCATTACGTCATCGTAGTCATGACAAATTCGCTTATGATAGGCGTTGAGAGAAATTGAAGAGGACGTTCAACAGTGAAGAGGAGGTTCAACAGAGATTATATGTTAGAGCTTAACACGACATTGATTTTTGGTATTAGGGTTTTTTTTCTTCGTGGATCTGAAGTTTGGTATTAGGGTTTTTTTTTCTTCAAGGATGGAAAACGACTGAGATGCTGAATATGAGCAAGAAGGAAAGTAACAAGTTTATTTTGATGGTTTGAAACGACGGTTCAGATGTACTTTCCAAGTTGATACGGATTGCTAACACAAAATATTTTATTATATTTCATAAGTCTATAGCTACTGCAATATAGTGTTGATATCTATGCTAACATCCTGGCGCTAATGTTGTAATAGACAAAAATCGGCATAGCTATCGTTACATTATAGCTAGCAACATCTTGTATTTTCGTTACAATAGGCCATCTTTGGCGTAGTGCCAGATCATGACCAGATGAGGAGGCTGTGATTGCTGCTATAGATGGTGGAGGTGATGGTGCAGCTGATGGAGTGGAGTAGTGGCCAAGAAAGCTAGAACAAGCAAAGGCAAAATCATAGAAAATGAAGAGGAGAAGAGATAAACAAAAGAAGCCATGGCAAATTTTTTTCTTTTGTTTGGCCATGAGTTTTAAGGATGAGAAGGAATGTTTTCACATGAAAAGAAGAGGAGTACACATGGAAAAAGCAAAGAGAAGTGTACGGTCAAGAGATGAGATGAAAAGGCAATCGAGAAAATGAAAGGACAAGACAATGAAAAGACATAGGAAAATGAAAGGCCTTTGACTCTTTGTATTTCAATTTCTTTTATTCAAATTAAACAAATAAAATTTCAGTAAATAAAATAAAAATATAAAAAAAATAAAGTGAAAAATAAAATAAATAACTATTTTAAGGAAAAATAGAAAATAAATAAAGAAAATAGCTTAAATTGAAACTAGAATTTAAAAATTCTAAACAAAATACAATAAACATTGGAAAATTATAACAACAGTTATAAAATGTTTTAAAAATAAAATATATGCATAACATGTCAAGTTTCACAAATATACACTAATTAGAACAAACAAAAATATTATTTTTATTAATTAAAATAAACAATTTTGTAAAATAAACAATTTACACACAATATTGTAAAAAGCATAACTTTCACAATATAAATCGAATTTCAACGAAACGAACAGCAGTATTCTTGAAATTTAATTTATTTTCATAATAAAAGATAAAATTAAAGAATTCAAATGCTTAAATTTTAAATTTAAAAGTCAAAGTTTGACCATATTGACCAAAATTCACATTTTCTTGAAAATTTCTATTTATTCAAGTTTAAAATTATAATTCACATAAAATAAAAATTTATATTTAAAATAACAAAATTTATGTATTTTAATAAAGTTTTTAAATCATGAAATTCAATTACAGTAACTAAAATATACAATTAAAATAATCATAAAATACAGGGATGTTATATTGTGTTTGCTTGGACATACTTCGATATGCATGGGGTATCCCTAGAAATTACATGCCACATGCTTATCGTTGAACTAGGATTTTAGCGGTAAAGAAAAAGAGGCACAGCTTGGGACCCGAGTGGTTCAAGGCATTGAGAGAAGAAGTAGACAAACTGATGGCCAATTATTTTATCCCTGATGCAACCTACCCCAAATGAGTATCTAACCCGGTTTTGTTCAAGAAGTCAAAAGGGAAATGGAGGACTTGCATCGAAAACTCAGCTTAAACAAAGCCTACCCGAAGGATAGTTTTCCACTTCTCAGAATTAACCAGCTTGGGGATGGAACGGCGGGGCATTAACTGCTATCATTTATGGATGAGTTACTCGGGATACAACAAGATCCCGATGCACGATTCTGATCAGGAAAACACCAGCTTCATCACCGATTAAGGACAGTACTGCGGCAGGGTGATGCCATTTGGTTTAAAGAATGCTGGGGTTACTTATAAAGATTAGTCAGTGCCATGTTCAAGCGTTAGGTCGAAAAAACCATGAAAGTCTATGCGGATGACATGTTGGAGAAATCGTGAATAGATGCCAACCACCTGGATAAACTCGCTGGAACATTTGAGAAACTTTGAAAATATGGAATGAAACTAAACCCACTCAAATGTCACTTAAGGTAGTCTCCGGAAAGTTCTTAGGATTCATAATGAGCGCCAAAGGCACTGATGCAAACCCATAGCAAATAACCGCCTTACAAGAAGTCAAAGCCCCGAAGAACAAGGAATTACAAAGCTTGAATGGGAAGTCGCAGCGCTATGCCAGTTCATCTCGAAAGCCACCAGCAATTGCATACCATTTTTTAATGCATTAAAGATAGGAAAGAAGAACTTTGAATGGAATGATGCTTATCAAACTACATTTGAAGAATTGTTGTGGCACATGGAAGCCCCACTAATCCTATCAAAGCCAGTGGACAGAGAGGACTTGTTCATCTACTTAGCAATCTCACCTCAATTATTAAGCGTTGCCCTTGTGTGTGAAGAAGCAAAAATTTAGTGACCCATATACTATGTTAGCAAGCAGTTTACGGGGGCCGAGAAAAATTACTCGAAGCTGTAAAAGCTTGCAAATTGCCTCTTGAATGTGTCTAGGAATTTATGACCATATTTCCAGGCACATCCGATCAAAGTATTGATAGATCAGCCTCTCAATCGTGCATTGTGCTGACCCTTAACTTCGGGCAACTCCTCAAATGAAATATCGAATTAAGCCAATATGATATCACTTACCATCTGAGAAGGGCAATCAATGGGCAAGCGCTAGCAATTTTCATCGTCATGTTTACCATACGAGATGACGAAGGAGAAATACCGTTGGAAGTGGAAACATGATGGAAACTCTTCGTCGACGGTGCATCTAACAACATTTTTTCAGGGGCAGGGTGATGCTTGATACCCACGACGGATGAGCCATTTGCTACGCCCTACGCCTTGAATTCCATGCAACAAATATTGAAGCGGAATACGAAGCATTGATAGCAGGATTGAAAGTTGTGAAGGAACTCAGAATAAAGTCCATTTAAGTCTACAACGACTCTCAAATAAGCATTTGCCCGGTGAAAGGTGATACTAGACTTGAGGGGAGAACCTTGCCCAATATCAATCTGAAGTACAAGAGTTGTTGAACGACATCGAACATCACACCATAACTCACATCCTGCGGGAGCAAACCAGCAAGGCTAACTACCTATCTAAATTGGCAAGCTCCAGAGAAACCTATTCACTGGGACTAGTCCCGGTTGAGACCCTGACCGCTCCAAGTATAAACGAAATGGATGTCGACTGGATTTTTGAAACCTCTATCAAACCTAAACATGGATGACGCCAATCAAAGACTACTTGCTTACAGGGACTCTTGCCACAAATAGAAACCAACAGAAAAAGCTTTTCCGAAAAGCATCATGATTAATAATACAAGATGACATGCTCTACTGAAGGGGGTTCTCTACCCTCTTGCTCAAATTCATGTAGGACAACAAAGCTCAATCGATCGTGGAGGAAGTTAACGAAGGCATCTGCAGAGACCATACTAGAGGGAAAAACCTTGCAAAGAAAATCCTCCAGCATGGATATTTATGGCCAATGGTAAATCACGATGTAGCAGATTATGCCAGACGGTATGATCGATGCCAAAGATTTAGCAAGCATTAAAGAACTCCCTCGATAGAGCTAAGGGAGATGGTCAGCCCATGGTCATTCACAATATAGGGAATTGAACTAATTGGTGTATTGCTGATAGCTAAAGGAGGTGCAAAATATGCTATAGTTGTCACTGACTATTTCGCAAAATGGGCCAAAGCGGAACCACTGGCCACCATTATCCAAAGAAAGTTATTAATTTTGTTACTAAAAATATCATTTGCAGGTTTTGTGGTCCACCAAAAATCATCACTGATAATGGGACTCGATTCAAAAGTGGCGAGTTCAAAGATTTTTGCAGATGCTTTCGAATCGAGAAAAGCTTTTCTGCAGTCGCTCATCCGCAAGAAAACGGGCAAGTTGAAGGTATAAACAAGATCGTCAGGTCACCTATCAAAAACGGCTAACTAAAGCTAAAGAAAATACGGTTGATGAACTTCCACTCGCACTATGGGCCTATAGAACAACACAAAAAGCAACAATCGTGCTTACCCCGTTCGCTTTGGCATATGGTTCGGAGGCTATGGTCCCTATAGATCTAGAAGTTCCCTCGCATCAAAAACAGAATTTCAATCAAAGCCAAAACGAGCAGCTCATACTCTAGTCGCTTGATATGTTTGACGAAAAGAGGAAAAAAGCTGAACCAAGTACCGTTGCTCACCAAAAAAGGGTCGCATGGTATTCAACTCCAAAATTCGCAACAAAACCGTCGAATGGGAGTCCTCTTTCTCAAAGGAGGCTATCCCGAGCCGAGAGCCTTCGGATCAAACTGGGAAGGGCTATATATGGTCAATCAAAAGCGGGTAGATGGAACTTTCAAACTGACAACCGTGGACGGAATCCAAATTCCTTGAGCAAGGAACAACGATTTGTCGTGTCCTTACTTTATCTGAAACTATCTTATGTACTTCCTATTTTTCAACAAACAAGTTGTCCTGGGATACTAGGGGCATTGTAAATAGGTAGAACTTTCCCAACTTTCCTTAATTAAATTGATTTACTTTCTGAACCAATAAAAATTTGTTCATAGCAGTAACTTGTTGAGTCGACGAGATCAAATCGGCTCAAAATCATTGAAGTGCTGCTTGACATAGTGGAATCACGGTCAAGAATGCCCCACTTACCCATCGGTAGATGGAAGTTTATCAACTCAAACCGTTGGATCGAGGAACCTGATCCCTGTCTTTTAAGAACAGGTGTTAACCCCAGCAGAGTCATTAAGGCTTAAATCAAAGTCGCGCATCCCATAAAGTCATGCACTACCTTTTCGAGCCATAGAATCATGCGCTTAAAGCATAAACTCTTCATGTTCCGAAGATCGAAAACGTCGAGAAGTTCTGAAACTATTCCAGATCGAGCGGTCATATCGGTCCTAAAAGCTGCGCATTATCTTTTTGAGCCATGGGGTCATGCTCTTAAAGCAAAAACTCTGCATGCTACCTAAAGATTGGTAACGTCGAGAAGGTTCGAAACCGTTCGAGATCGACAGGTCATATCAGTCCCGAAATCCGTGCATACTTCTAAAAAGGCCGTGCACTCTTTTAAGTGCTGGAATTGCCCCGGTGGTATCAGGAAGCTCATCCACTGTAGGAATAATAAGGATCAAAATGCTCCCATTATCAGGAGTAAAGTGCCTAAATCCAACAAAATCAAAGTGCTATGAATCGGTAGGATATTCCACTTGTTGACCAGTAATAAATTTGTACTCAAACCACTTAAAATGTAAGTTCCCAAGGATAGGAACCATAAAACTAGTCCGGTGATAAAGAAGACAAAAATAAATAAACACTTGGATCAACTGGTCGTTTGTCAGGTGTTCGATGTAAAACAGCCATGTCAACTTGGAGGCATACACCGGTACTCCAATAGAAATGCTCAAGAACAAAAACACTTCACATGTTTTGTTACTCTAAACAAAGAATTTGGGTGGTAATCACCGGACTAGATAAAATAAAGTAGCAGTAAACGAAATAGACATAAGTACATAAAACACAAATAGTAGGTAGTTAAAGATATAAACTAAAATGTCAGCATTATATTACATATAACTTTTTCGTAGAAGGTCAAAATGTAGGAGCCATTCCCACACAATACCTGTCAACAACAAGAAATTGTACATACACTATGCCAAAAGCGGTAAGTGCAGACTCTGCACTTGAAGAAAACAAAACAAAATGCCTCAAAAATCAACTCCACTACAATTGAGGCTTCCCAATGCCTTTTTTTTCCGCTCCCCTCCCCACCTTTGGATGGATGTTTTTCCTTTCCCATAGAATCCTAGCCAGGGGTAGTGTCGCTGCAAGTGATATCGACTATCTCCTTGGTTCCGACATCCCTTCCCACTGTTTAACCTTCTTGAAAGTCTCCCCTTTCGCCTTGTTCTTTCGGGATTTGCAAGGGCTCTTCGACAATTTTATCGCTTCAACCTTTTTTTCTTGATGGCAACCGGTCGCTGTTTGGATTTATGCGGCTACTCAATCTGGACCCCGTTCTCCCGAGCTCCAATGGCCGTAAAGTCACCCTCTAAAGATACATGAGTTTTATCTTAGCCATGCAATGCAGCAATCTTCTCGAACACCAGCCCTGGCTATGAAATGAACGCATATAAAATGGCTTGAATAGCTACAGAGAAGATTATAGAAGTGGTTGAAATAGCAACGAGTCCGGGTATCAAGCAAATCAATTGATCAGCGGGTAAGGAAGACAGGCCTATAAGATTAAAAAATAAATCCTTAAGTTCATCTTCCTCTTATGCCATGAGTTGAAAATTCTCAAACTCGAGAGAAACAAGTAGATTACCCGCATTATAGGAGTGGCCAAGAATGTCAATCTTATATTCACCGCCTTCCCATTTTTGGATGGTTACATAATCTGCGGAGAAGCTTCAGGCCGAAAACTCGCTAATGGATCGTGGGGTTGTCTCGATAATTCGCCAGGTCGGAAAATAAGGGCCTCCGGCATCGTTTTCGCAGTCTTTGCAATAGAAACATCGATAGCTACCCGTTCCTTTCAATTCGTAGAATTTTCGGCCCTCTGTTAGCGCTTTCTTTAACTCCTCGTTAAGGTGAGTATCCTCCAGCTCTCACTCAGTGTAGGTATCCCCACTTTCTCGGAACCGGGTCAAAATTTCCTCCCAAACCACGGCGAGAGTACTTGGAAAATTGGGGCCGAGATAACTGAGACTCTCTTGATGCAACTGGGAGTTGATGTAGAATTTTAGGATGGCATCGTCCATCTTCTTCTTAGAAGTGTCATGTAGCTCCAAATAATCTGTCGTATCATTGGCCTTTTCAACTTCAATGCGAGTTTTGTTCACGATAAGTTGCGCAACGCTTTCCTAAAGCAGGGCAATTGTCTGGGCCTGATCGAAAATGGTCTTGCGATTGACAACCTCCTCATATTTCATGATTGTTTTGTTATGTCCTTCAACGGCCTTGTTGTGATAAGCAATGATCTTTTTTTAAGCTTTGATAATCATGTTGCAAGCCTCGAGCTCCTCTTGCAACTTAACTTCTTCCATGTATGCCTTCTTAATTTCATCTCGAAGGACGATCTCTATCTTCTCATGGCCCTCTTTCAGCAAGCCGACGCTAATTATTGCGATTTATTGCGATTCATAGGAGAGGATCGCTTGCTAATTATTGTGATTCGTATCAGCCAGTCGCTTGTATAGTTTTTCCCATCCCTCTACTTACTCCAAATCACTTTAGACCGCTTTAAGATGGGGAATATATGAATCTTTGCGGACTGGGCGAAGATCACGGTCAAACTTAACCTCTTTTAAAAACCACCAAAGAAGCGCTTCTTCAAGTCTAGGAGGACCAGACGGAAGAATGAAAGCCGATCTATGATGAGGGTGCGAAGAACCAGGGGCAAGCACTACGTGGGACGATGGAACTTGGGATAAAGATGGATCTTGAATAAAAGAAACTGAAATTTTGAGACCGACTGAAATGGGGGCAAGGACAAAGGCCTACTGCTCTGAAAGATGAGAATTGTGATCGACCTTTGACTATTTGGGCGGTTCCTCTTGCTCATCAAAGGCCTTTCTCTTCTCATAATCGCTTTTGTACATACGACTCTGATCATTCTCATTCCGATGACGAGCTTCAGCCTCCGAGTCCTTTCGTCTTCGCCATTCCTCCTCAGTCTCCCGAGGCTGATGACGGCTGGTGAATTATTTCGACCTGCATTACAAATCATGAACTCCTTGAGATCATCAAAAAGACTACATCTTCTTATGGTAACTAATAGGTAGAATAGATAAAGATCTTTAGTAATGGAAAATAGGCTTGAATAATGTGCGTGTAATTGAACGTGAACCCAGTGAAACGTGTTATGTGTCCATGGAGGGCCTAAAATAACGTCACAAACCAGATCGAGCAGCCGTTGTGGTAGAAATCAAACTAATTTTGAGTGCAACATGGCATGGATGAGGAGACGTCTCTTTAAATTTGAAATATTCCCATAATTTCGTCAAAATCAATATAGACGTTGCTCAGATCCTCGAAGTCTGCACCGACATCTTTAATCGGAGAATCCAACATCGCTTGATAATTAGGGCAGCACCTTTGTTGCAGGTATCCTGAGGAGGCGAGTATGGAATAGCGAGCCTCATCCCTCGAGACTCATCACATGATTCGGAGTCTCCGTAACCAGAATCTGCATAAAAATCAACATCACTAGAGGTGGACTCATGACTACTACTCTCAACTTCCCCCACCCCTTTTTCAATTGCCATCACAGCTTTCCTTCTCATTGTTTAAACTCTTCTTCCCCTTCCTTCGAAATCAGGGGCATTCTGGCCGGGTAGCTGGTTTCGATCACGACATCTCTTCCCTCATGAGTCTTCTTAGCCGATTCGCCAAACAAGCCTTCCATTTCTTAAAAAACACCCTCTTTAGAACCATAAGACGAAAAAGCAGAGCGCGTTATTATTCTAGAATGAGAAGGAGACAGGACCTCAATCGCTACGATAGATCTCTCTGGATGCAACAATCATTACCGAAGAGAGTTTTCATCTGTCAATAAAAATTTGACCGACCTCTCCTCGGCATCTACATCCTTGAGGGTATGGAAAGTTTGGTTAAGTGATAGGTCCTTATTTGACCTTGAAATAACAGTAGGAAGTATTTGTCTAGTCAAAAATTCCATAGCGACATACCAAAACTCAATAAGTAAGGAAGAGAACTTACCTTCCGTTGTCCAAAGGCGATTGAATCCTTCAGGACATCTAACGAAAAAGCATCGATTCTTTAATTAAGTCAATTGCTTTGTAGTTGCACTATGATTTGTGATTCCGCTGAGCCTCGATGATGACTAGAGATGGGCACTCGTCTCTCTGTTTAAACGAGATAAAATATCTTAGCTCATCGAAACTTGGGGCAAGGTTAAATGTCTGTATAAACAGGAAGTGCCGACATGTTAAGGTAGGATATCCATTAGGGTGAATCTAAAATAAGGCAATATCCAAGTTTGAAAAGGTTTCTCTTAAGAAGTAATTGAAAGGGTGCACTGCTCCGTTTAGGCACATATATTGATTGCAAGCGGTATATCCAGGAGGCGGCATATGGGCGAATTCATTTTTTTGTTGGAGGTGCATGTCATACTCCGAAATACCATGTTGCAAGCAAATGTTGTGCAAAACCTTGGTAGAGAGGTAACACCCCATATTTTTATAACAATATTTAGGATATTCAATTGGTTAAATTAAATAAAATAATGTGAAGATTAATAGGTTGAGATAAAAATAAGGGTAGTCGCGCCATGTTAATGTGTAAATCGAAAAGAGATAACATAAAACAATGTGTTTGGAAATGTGTAAGGGCAATATGGAAAATATAAGAGGCTTATACCCTAAACCCTTAGGAAAAGAAACTTACATTCATTTTCATTTTAGCCAACCAAAAAGATCTACGGCTGGCCACCATTTTTATTCTCAAAGAAGATAAAGCTAGAATCCAAGAGAAAATAGATAATCGATTGATTCAACATCAAATCTCACATCTTTTAATCTCAAAGCTAAGGTGAATAATTACTTCATCCCATTTTCTTATATTTTTTAGTTTTAAGATTAGATCAGAAATATTTTTTTAAGTATATGCCAAGTTTTGATGATTAAAGTTATATATATGCTTGTTAATGGTTTGTGCATGTTCATATTAATTTCTATGATATGTCTGGTATGAAAACCCTATTAAATGATATCAAATGCCTTGAAAATTAAAATATAGGTCAGAAATGATATTTTAGAGATGGGTTCCAATTTTCGTAATTTTTTGAATTCACGTGGATTTTATATTAATTTTCAAGTAAAGAAAATGATTTATTGGGTTATAAATTATTATGGCTGAAATAATAGTGGGTTTGAAATTATTATATGTTGGAAAACATATTAAAATATATTTTCTGGGACTTTTTTAGAAATTTCGTAAGTGATTTGATGAATATATAAAATTATTTAAGGTATGCGACTTCAATTTTTTCTATATTTAATAAACGAGAGAGACTTTTATTAAATAAAATTATTATTTAATTCTAAAATTAGTGGCGGCACTTTTTTGAAAGTATTTATCAACCAATGAGAATTTCATAAACCAAGGCAGGTTAGTTGAAAAGTTATTCTTTTTAACTTAAAAACAAGAAAATCATGCTTTTAGCTGTTTCAGCCATTTTGGCAACAAAACTTCTAGCACAGACCTTCTGACAAGGCCGAAAGGTTATAGTTTTCGACAAGGTCAAACCAATGCATATGGTATCAAGTTACTTGGTACACAGTGAAATGGACAAAGTCGAATGATACTTAGTCGAAAGGTTAGTTGACAAAGAGGTTGGAGTATGTTTGTTCTATAAACCAAAAGAATCACTTGCATTGTTTTCAAATAAAAGCTTTCAACTTGGTTGCTTTCGACTAGGTCAAACATTTAAAATAAAGGTTTTAAACCTTCCGACAAGGTCGAAAAGTTAATGTCACTTTTTTGAAGTCATTGCTTTCGACAAAGTCGAAAGGTTTTACCTGTTTCTAAACCCAGCCTCTTCTCAATGCTATTGAAAGGTATAAAAGCTTTTGACTTAGATGTTTTACTTGCTTTTCTAATTGAACTATAATCCAAAGATTTTGAAGGAGTTGTTCTAAAGGTAGGGGACTACTGTTTTAAATGATATTTTTTGAAGATTTCGAAGCAGAGCGTTTGACAAAGTCGAAAGGTAGTTTCCAATGAAGTCGAAAGGTTTTTAAAAGAAGATTTTCCACATGTTTTCAATCGAATCCGGTAAGCTTTCGAAAGGCTTATGTTTTAAAAGGTTGAATACTTTCGAAAGGTTTTAGTTCAATGATTCTTAACGGTTTTAGTTTAATGGTTTCGAAAGGTTTGAGTTCAATCATATCGAAAGGCTTGAGTTTAATGGTTTCGAAAAAAAATGAGTTCAGTGGTTTCAAAAGGTTTTAGTTCAATCCTTTCGAAAGGTTTGCTTTGAATGGTTTAAGAAGGTTTAAATATATGGTTTTCTAAAGGTTTTCTAAGGTTATGTTTTAAGTTGGTTTTAAAGTAGGATGTCTAAAGTTTTGTTGATTTCGAAAGGAATGATTTCAATAGTTTCAAAAGGTTTGATATTTGATTTCAAAAGGTATGGTTTTGGCATTTTGGCGTAGAAAATTAAAGGGTTTCACTTGGTTTTTAAAGAGATGTTTTCAAAAGTTTAGAAAGAGGTACTTTCAAATGTTTAAATGTTTTCATCAACTAAAGTTTTAGTAAAGAAGATATATATAACATTGTAATGTCATTTTGAGTAAAGCATCAAGATTATATAATTTTCTTGTATTAGTTTGATATAAAAGGTTTAAATCATTTTGAAAATGTTTTCAAGGAAAATTATGGGAGGGGATCCTTAAGTGAAAATGACTCGGATATTAGAATACCAGAGAGGACAAGTATAGGGTCGCGCCTTATACATTAGCTATTAGCCCCAGCTAATTGTTGTCCAAAATTCCAGTGTATAGGGCTTGGTTACAGGTAGACTAAAATTGTGATTACACACCGAAAGGAATATACGTTGTATACAGATAACTTATTTTTCATTTTGTTTAACCCTTTAACTTATTAAAAAAAAATCAATTAACACTTTATAAAATCATTTTAAATTCATTTTAATTCAAAATTTAAATTTATTTATCATATTTACCACTTAGTTTAAATTCCATTTATAAACAAATCAAAATTTCCAAAATAACTTATATTTCAACTTTCTAACTTTACCATTAATTTATTTCACTTGTAAATTTTTAGAAAATCAATAATACTTTACCAATTCATTTTTAATTAAGTTTAAAGTCAAAATATTATAATGTTTACATTTCTAAAATAAATTAAAAATTTTAGAAAAATATATTTTTAACCACAGTCTGTATAAAAAATTCTAACCTAAGTTCAATGATACGGATAATATATCATTTCAATCCGTAATTTACAAAAGGAAAATCAGGGTTGATTATTTCAAAACCCGCAATCCTAAGTAAAATGAAATAAATAACAATCGTTCAGGCCTATCATTTCAGTCCATAACAATTTTTCCTTATTCTAAAGTCCGTTCGGGTATGTATCATTTCAACCCATAGTGATTCTAATCTACGGGGAACTTGCAATAGCGATAACTGATATAAATAAACAGAATAGCATAATGAACAGTAACGTGTGATATAACAGGTGTAATAACAGGTGCAAACATCATATGATCATAACATAGCAGCTATAACAGGATGCAATACATTTACAGATTCAAGCGGTGTCGGTTTATCAGTTATATAGGTACATATTAGTCTGGTGAGATTTACACACCTGTTCAGAGCTGGAGATAGCTACCAAAGCAAACAATATAGACATTATGAAGGCACGAAAATACGGAAATGACTGAAGAGTGGAGGGCCAAAGCTAATTGCCTTGTTCAAACATTTACACAATACAATACAACAACATAAGTTCAAAACAATTTACACTTGAACAACACTAGAAATCAAAGCCCAAAACAACTTCAAATAGTTTGCACTTGTTCTCAACTTCACATGGATCAGTTAGTGATGGAATAAGCTCAGCTAAGGCAGGGAGTAAGGGCTGGGTTTGGTTCCAAACAGATCGGCCTAGCTTGGGTTTAAAGGTGCATAGATATATAGGTGCACATAACTACACTAAAAGGCAAACAAATCATCCTATCTATGCTCCTATTGTGCTCGGCCAGAGGCTAGATGGGCCTAGCCAGTGGCTCGGGGGAGGGGGGGTGGGTGATGTGGCAGAGGGTGGAGGTCAGGTCAGAGGTGGTGGTGGCGGAGGAAGTGGCGGCTAGAGGGGGGGTAGAAGGTGGTGCTAGCAAACTAGGCTCGGTTTGTGTGAACAGGTGATGTATTTGTGGATTTTGGTGGATGTTCAACCCTTGGTTGTGGTCGGCCTGGTCATGGTGATGGACTAGGGGGTGGTTGATCAGAGAAGGAGGAGGTGGAGGTCGGCCTATGGCTGGAGGAGAGGTGGCTGATCCAATCTAGTTGAGAAAAAAATGCAAATTCAATAAGAAAATAGAAAAAAACAAAGGAAAGGAATGAGATTTTACCCAAACTTTCAAGCAATGGCCGTGAATTATTTTTGCATGAGAGAGTGGTTTTAGTTCACATGAAAAATGAGGAAATGCAGCTGAGAAAAGAAATGAAAAGCACGGCCAAAAATTAATGAGATGTAGGTTGGAAAATGAAAAGGCAGAAGAGGAAAAGACTTTGGAAGTTAAGGGTTTAAAACTTTTCATATATCCAACCATTTCTTTTTAAGTTTTTAAATAACTGAAATATATATACAAATTTAGATAAAAATACGAAAATTTAGTAAGTAAATAAATAAATTTTAGTTAAATAGAATTTAAATTAAGAAAATACCTTAAAGATGCAAACTAGGATTAATTTTTTTTTTAATAAATTCGATGAGCTTTAGAAAGATTTTATAATCCCTTTAAAAATATTAAAAGACAAAAATATACATAAAATAATATATTAACACATATTAAAATAAAATATAATAAAGAAAATATGATTTATATAATTTAAAATAGACAAAATTGCAAAATAAAACAAATTATACTCAAAATTGAAATGTACATAACTTTCACAGTTTAGTTCCGTTTTCAACGAGTAGTATTCAAGTCATTAAATCTATTTGCATAATAAAAGATAAAATTTAGAAGTATAAATATTTAAATTTGAAATTTAAAAGTCAAAGTTTGACCAGTTTGAACAGAAATGCATCTTTCAGTAAAATATCCAATTTATGCCGGTTTGAAATTATAATTCACATAATAATCAACACTTATATTTAAAAATGAAATGTTTGAAATAAAACAAGTTTAAAATAATTTAAAAATAAAATAAAGTCAAATATTAGAATATATAAAAAAAATCTAGGGTTGTTACACCAGGCTTTATGTCTGACTCGAAGTTTATGTTTTCCCCTTAAATTCTCGGGTGCTCAAAATTAGTTTGTAGGCAGAGGGGTTAAGGTCTTTTCAGGTTTTAGTAAGATGATGAATAAGGCTGCCAGAGGCATGTAGGGGGCAAATGGATAGCTATTTAGGCGTTGCAATTTTATGTTCTATTGTATTTCCGCTATGTTTGAATTAAGTCTGTTATGACTATATGTCTCTGATCATCCGGAGGTATCTTCATCTACCGCTCTTGGCGTATTTTGTAATAAGTATATTTGATTTGTGCGTGCAAACATATTGGGATTATGTATTAAGAATATGGAACATCTATTTTAAAAGATAATGAAGTAATGTTGTTTTGAAATTAGTGTTTTGTTTCATATTCAAGTGCTTCCGGTATTGCAGATACCATTACATAGCCTTATTTAGTCGTCGGAAGCTAGTACTATAGATGAGTGCAGCATATGTAGCGCTTAGTTTTAGGCCTCTACATAGGGGATGTTATACGAGATCATGGAGGAGGCTCTCTCCGATAGATTAAAAAGAACTCTAAATATTAGAGGAGTTCGATCCACGACCGGACCAACTGGAACTAGTTGATCGTATTCAACCTACGAAGCAGAAGAGGATGGGGCAACAGGAAACCGCTCAGCTTCTAAAAGTGTCAGACTTCCTCCGCTGGACTTACAACGAGAAGATGGGTACATCATTCTATACAACATGACTTGCATCCAAAGCAGTCAGTTAATTATACTCTAACTAAGGATCCCCCTAAAACACTTGAATTCCGAAGCAATATCGATTCACATCAACACATCAGATTTCAAATATGTACCGGGGTAAATGCGGTGTGTAATCTATGGGTGGTGGGATCGGTGTCATGAAAAATACAAACGCTCTATCATGTGTAGACAGTCTGCTCGTAGTGGAAAGGGAAAATGACTTTTCATATCGTTTTTTTGAATTTCTTCTATTGCACTTACCCGTTATCGATCAACTATCAATAATGGATCCATTATCTGAAGCGACGTGGAAAGTTATTTCCAGTAAAGATATACAGAGAGTGTAAAAAACAAGACCAATCCGAAACCTCCGGAAGGGCAAAACCAATTCGCGATGCGTCATGTTGTATTGGCAAGGTAACTTAGTGCACGTCAATTTTGGTTCTATTGATGAAGACAACAAAACATGCCAGGCACTGGGGAAAGGCCCGAATGTCATTCCACGAATAACTCAAGGCTCGATTTACTATCTTCCTCTACAAAATAACAACTTTGCTATGATCATTACCAATTCACTCCATCGTCGAATTTCTAAATGAACGTCAAAATTAGCACTACCCACCTTGAACTAAAGATAAAAAGGAAAAGATGGTCGGAGTTTTCAACCTAGTGATCCAAGCACAGTAGGACAGCAGCAATCCAAAGTAAGAGACGATGGATTTAGGGTTTGGTCGGTGATCCAGAAGAAGCTAGGTTGAAATCAAGGTGACAGCAAGACTTTAGTTCAATCAATGGCGAAGGGCTCTGGTGGTGAATGGTCATTGATAGTGATAGATCTAAAGGACTTAGGTCCTACACAAAACTTGGATCGAATCGTAGAGGGATGGATCGGATCATAAGAAGAAAGTAAGAATGGCTGTAAGGTCGGCTTGAGGAAGTTATATAGGAGGATCGCATAAAAGAAAAAATGCAAAGTTATTGGGTCGCCAGCAATCCATAGGCTATGGATCGCTACCGATCCATCGAATCATGTACGATCAATCTTGAACTTATCTAGCAAGATCCACATGTTGCTTCAAGGTATTGTAAAAGTTATGGGTTAAAACTCAGTCTATTATGACAAGCAATGATAGTGCGGGTCAAAATTTAATGAGAAATTAAGTAGCCAAATTCAAATTCATGTAGCCCTAACACGGTTACTTAAACCTCGCCAAGCAGAAACTGGAAAGCAATTACTTCTAAAGGCATGCCTTATTTTCAACGAAGGCATACTCTAGGGGGCAAATGTTATCCGCGTTTTTAATCCAGCAGAATCAAAGGAAATTGTAATAGCTTAGTCGATTCAGAATAGCTCCAGAGCCAACCAAAAAGACTAGAACAATAAGCCAAGAGAAATCAGAAAAATAGGAAGCGAAAATACACAAAAGGTGATGGATCGCTAGTGATCCGTCATCTATGTATCGCTAACAATCTATAATCTTGGCTCGTGGATTCATGAAATCACTTGCATCATGGTCCAATGGGTATTCTAAGGTCAATGGATATGCTTATGGGATTCCGAGCTAATTAAATCGAAAGACTAGCATTCTTCTAGTTCAATCAGCAGTCTAAAGCAACTAGTAAGTGGACCATCGTCAAAACAAGGCAATGTGCTATGGAATAACTTGGAGGACACCAAAACGAGATAACAAATTCACCCCAGAAGAAAAAGTCCTAAAATCAGCTTAGTACATGGATCCCTAGCAATCCATGTACTATAGATCGTTAGTGATCCACTATGTTTTGCCAGGTCGCCATGAAGTTTGAGGTAGAAGATAAAGGAAGCATCCCAAGTAGTTGGGTCGCCATTGACGTAGAAGCTATGGATCGCTACGATCCATCAAGTTAGCTTAGTTCAAGATGAAAATTGTAATGCGTCTTCTTACAGTCGTTTGCAAACATCTGGCAAGAAGGCCTAGCCCAGTGCTTTCCAACCTCTATAAATACTCACATGTCTGCAACATAAAGAAGATCCTATAGATTGGCTACTAAAAATCTGCTTAAACTATTCTACACTCCTCGTTACCCTCCTCACAATAGTCATCCAAGGGGTTTACAGTGATTCTCCAGTGAACCTTAGCATCGGAGACTTAGTTTAACTTAGGATATTCAACAACTATGTAATCTAATTCACCTTGTAACAGCAATCAATCAATAATAAAAGTTATAAAGTGGACGTAAACTTCATTAACAGCCGAACCACTATACAAATCTTCTTGTCTTCTTACTATTTCTACTTTTTCTACGATTATTCTAAGTATTATTGCTCTGTAAGAACAGGGCTAGTGCTTTCACGATCAATCCATGGTGTTGATCCATTTTTTGGGTTAACAGATTCGAACCCTTATAAATACGGGCCTAACCCCTCAACTTCTTATCATATTTTCGGAATCAAGGTGAAGCTTTGCCATTTTCTTTTCTCTATAAATTCATAAATCCAAATAAATCTATGATTTATTTATGTATATTCAAGTGAAGAATAGCGAAGAACAGTAGAGAAGAAGAATATGATTGAATAAAATCACCAAAGTCAAGGTAAACTACAAACCCAAATCTAAATTTCTAAAATTTATGCAATTGCTTGTGGTGCATAGCCCATTAGGGAGAAAATGGGAGTCAAACAGAATTAACAGGGTTTAGATCTGGAGGTTTGGAAAGATTAAAGATGAGTAGGATATTATATATTTTCATATAATACCGAATTTATTTATATTGTAAATATGTTACTTGTATGCCTAAATATAACTATTTTGGAGTTGTAGGCTTAATTATGTGCATAATTATTTGTAAACCATGCCTACGTATTCTTTAACTGTTAATCGAATTAAATGTTGCACATACTTGAATCTGGCAAGTTAGGATGGAAGTAGTAGTCCATTGATTAACAAGATTTTATAGAATTATATATTTGTAGGTCAAATAACATATGTTGGTAAATTTCATTTTTAAGTTATTATAAAATTTATTGGGACTTAAGTTGTATTTTAATTCATTGGAATAAAGTATGTTGCAATTTAAATTTCTATAAATTATCCAAATTTATAAATAAATAAATGTGTAATATTTGAAATAAAAAGGAACATGCCTCATACAAAGAGATGTATAAAATAGGGATTTTTACCTTATTTTTTTCTATTTATTTCAATAAGAACAAAAATTTAATTCATTGTAATTCCAAACGTAACACAAATCCTCTTTTAGGTAAGTTACAGAAATTTACAGTGTTAACATTTCCATTTAGGGAATATGTAATTCCAATGTATTAAAATGCAGAAATCACTAAGTAAAATCAATTAATTGTAAGTAGTAGTAATAATAACAGTCTAAAAATAAAATGAATGTATGCAATATATATGATTTAGAAATTAAATAATACATAAGGAAATGTAGGTAAAGTACTAAAATGAGTAAGAAAGAAAGTAGTAACCAAAGGAAGATAGTGAAAATTAAAAAGAACGGTAAATAGATCTAATTAAATAAAAGGGGAAGTAAGTACAAAAAGATATTTGAATCTTTTAAATTAAAAGTAAGTAGTAAACGATATTGAATTGGCATTAATGAAACAAGGAGTCGGTTGTGCAAAATTAACAAAATATTAACAATTGTACATTAGAGAAGTAGTAAATAAATAACTATATAGCCTTACATATGCGTTTATAACGGGTGTGGGTTATTGAATGTAGCCAATAACTTAGATTAAATAAGAACGAAACAGTCATTACAATGGATTGGAATGCAAGGTCAGCAGTGTTACATAACAAAAATTTACTCATCACAAGGGGCTATTAGCTGTTCTATATATATTATAGTGATGTGGGACATATCCAACTGTAGGACCCATGGCATTGTACTTTAGCATATATGTGAAGGGAATATACTAGTAGGAAGGTCTGTCCCAGTCAAAGAGTCAAAGGACAAGTAAAGTCTGCTTCAACCATTTAAGGGGTACGTTTAAGTAACAAAGTGGGCATTTCCTTAATTTCATTAGGCAAACTAAATGGGACGATGAGCAAGGCTCGATGCTATGATAGTAAGATTGGTACCATGTATGACGAGTAAGAGCTATTTACATAGGTCGAGAACATCATCGGTCCTGAGGGGTCAGTAGAATGGCGGCGTTACGCCAAAAAGGACTACACCTCCCAGTGTAGATCTCATTTAGGATCTGAACCACCTTATAATTGTTTGCTAGTTTTCTTATTATTATGAGACAAGGCTAGATAACTATTTATGGAGGCCTTTCAAACGAATACGATAATCTGTGGAGTTGATTCCATGATTATTTGGAGGAATGGAGTCCTTAATATTAAAAAAAATAGAATATGGCCAAACTGTTATAATGCCGTTATTAGGCACTATGGGGGTTCCTTAGTATGCACAGCGATGAAGTTGTGATATTATGTTGATAATAAATCCAGATGAGATTTTGGATTACAATAATAGCATAGAAAGTATCTTGGTCCAAAATGAGACTACGGTACTTATATGTATATATGTATGCATGTATGTATGTATGTACATATACACAGACGTAGGTAGTTATTGTCTACTTCGAGTAGATGAGGCATATCATACACATGCATAGAGTCAAGATGAAAAAGTAAATCAATAAACATAACATGTAATGAAAGGCAATAGGCATAACTAGTGTTGTGTATAAAGGGTGTAATTTACCAGTCATCAGAACGTTGTTATGACCCCTTCTCATTACAATCCACAAGCTAGCTTTAGAGGGACAGGTACTGATACAAGGCAGGAAAGGTAGAATAACGGATTTTCTTATGCATGCTTGACACTGGCACCATAGATTATGGGTGTCCACCTTGGTCAGTAATCTTATGTTTAATTGTACTTTACTATTCCGCTATGAGTTTACATTAATAGTGCTCTAATATACATTTGTTATTTGCTGGATACCAAACATCAATGTTTCATACTTTGGTGGAATTGGGTTATCGATTTAGTGAAATTTTTGGACCACTAAAGTGTGGGTTGTTACATTAGTGAACGGTTGTCAGCCATTAGGGTGGAGTAGCCGTAGCTCCTTTTGTCACCTAGGCCAGCAGTCTACTACAATAGGGTAGGATCTAGGTCATGACTAAGAGTCCTCATATAGGCGAGCATATTACGTGGATATGGTCACGATGCCAGATAGGTGTCTAAAGATTATAGGAGCGGATCTGGGTGGTGCAGCCCTAGGCACCTTCAAAGGTAGGTAGATACCGGTATTCCTTCTGGTTTAAAACGGAATGGTAGATAATTCAATATTATTCATACACTTCACCTAAGCATTCAAAGTAGATCCGGATATATAACCCAGGTGCTCTTGGAGATGGCGGATAGCTATATTGTGATATGACTCAACCTAGGACCTTGCGTCTGTCGTACAATCAATTCCCGTCACTATTTATTTCTATATGTAGACATGAGATGAAACCTGTAATGCGATAGATGTCCATAGTAAAATGGGTTTTTATATCTTTATTATATATGATTTACCCAATAGGCGCCTTATGTATATTATACGTTGATGTTGGTATTATATTATTAAGATTAAGAGATATATTTGTGTAATGCTATATGCTAACCCGATTATTCTTGGTGATATCTCATACACTAATGATCACTAGATTTTAATTATGATTTCTGAATATGGATGATTCACTCAGTTGATATTGTTTCATCATTTATGATTTACTACGTTTTAATGGGTGACGAAATCTTAAGCATGGTTTTGTAATATTCTAAGTTATATGACACTTTTGGCTTGTTTAAGATATTATCATTATATTCAATGCATACATAACTATATATATTGATGTTATGATTATTGTTTTGAATCATTCCAATAGTAGTATCATAATTATTATATCCAGTACATATTGAGTTCCATCTGTAAATTAATGCTTTGATTTAGATATAGTCTGACATGTATGAATACATATAATACTCGGGTTAGTCTGAGACATTTAAGGTTTAGGGACAGTGAGACTAGCTTGAGTTTTGGGCATATAGAAGGACAATATTCATTATAGTTATTTTCATCTTGTATTGTGTTGTCTCGTGTATGCATATTCATGTGATGTATATTAGACATACTTTGTATATCTAATACTATATATTATCACTGTAATTCTGACTTTTCGTTCTCCATTATTTACTATATGTTGCGTATTGTTCTACCCTGGAGGCACACAAGTTTATTGCTTTATGTTGATACTGAGTACGTTTTTGTGGTGAGTTTTATTTGATGTTTAAATACATACGAATGTTGTCAAATGGGAATATTCATGTGTGTACCACATATAGCCTCACTCTCTGTATTATCTGCAGTATTACTTAGTGTAACTCTTGGATAGTATTGAAAGGGGGTGTGAATTAAGGATCTTAAGGCTAATTTAACATTAGATGGAGGGTGAATAGTGTTTAATGGATTTTAAGACTTATGTGGAATAATTTCAAAATTATAATATAAACAAATGCAGAACTTAATCACAGACAATTATAGAATCAAACACAGAAGGAGAAAGTAAGTAAAAAGCAGTAAAAGGAAAGAATATACCGGATTTTATATTAGTTCAGAGTTAGCCTACATCCATTCATCTACCAAGGCAAACACCTCATACAGATTTTCATTATACCAATGTCGAGATTACAATCCTCAATTTCTAAAGGCATTGAGGTACCCTCCTGTCTTCGAGTTCGGGACAAACTCTCTTGATTTACGGGACAAAAGATCACCCAATTTATTTCTAGGAATAACCACACATTATAGTGATACTCGATAAATTATTGATTACAAATTGATCTTATAACTTTGAATGGCACTTTGATCTTCGAGAGAGGGCAAAGAGTCAAACAATAATGAGATTATAATTTGATTCACTTGATAATTCGGTAGAATTTTGACAGAATTTTAAAAATATGAAAATTTCAGAATATGGATTTGCGGAGAAGGAGTGAAGAAAATAAGAGAAAAATGTTAGTTAAAAAATTCGTTTTTGAAGGCTATTTATAGACCAGTAACGGTCATAACCATTCGTGAAGAGATTTAAACGAATAGACACTTCTTTTGAAAATTGAAACTTTTGAATTTAATGGCCACCATGTCGACATGGGGCATCCCATGATGCCGACATCCCTTAGTTAAAAACAATGTAAAATTTGTTTTGAAAATGTTACTGAAAAGAAAACAAGATAAAATGATTAGGAGTAAAATAAACTAATTTTCCTATGTTTTAATTTAGGAAGAGTAGAAAAATGTATTTTTAGAATGTATATAAAAATTTGATTTTTAAATCTCAAGTATTTATATATTATAAACAGTATTTAAAAATCAGAAGATAGTTTTAAAAACAAACGAAGTTTAAAACAAGTGTTTATTTAGAAAAAATAAAGAATATTTTAAGGCTATAACATCTTTTTGAAAATCATTTGAAAAGATAATTTTTAGGCCTAAAACATTTTGAAAAGCAGTTTTGAAAATCATATAGAAAAGCTATTTTGAAGTAGTTTTGTAAGCTTCTTCCTGCAGAATAATTCATCATATTAGGACTCGAGAACTTGTACAAAAATAGGATGTTCGTGGGTTTGTAAGCCACTTGTCATAGGTTTGTAAGCTACTTGTCATGGGTTTGTAAGCCACTAAGAAGGTATAAATGGGTTCCATCCCAAATGAAATTTGGAATAAATATTTCCATGCTATTATTAAGTTATAACAAAAACTAGACACTTATCTTGAAATCTTGATCGTGATACTCTAGAGCCTTCAATCTTGATATCTCCATTCTAAATCTTGAGTCATGAGTCTTTATACTAATCAGTCTTCAGTAGTCAATACCTGCATATATATATATATATATATATATATATATATATATATATATATATATATATCCTGCATATACATATCTATCTCGACAATAGTATTGGTATATATTTTATAATAAGGTAAGTTAAAAAGGTTGTTGTCATCAAAACCAACATCTCAGTTCCTAACAATCTCCCCCTTATTGATGACGACGACCTGTATTTATAAAATACACTTACCACACCATAATTCCTATAATTCCTCCCCCTTACTCCAATCATAACTCCCCCTTACTCCAAGCCAACTACTATTTTATTACTTCTCCCCCTTTGTCATCAACAAACTTCTTACTAATAAATTCCCTGAACTTGATATAAGATAATCAATCACAATATAATAGAGTAATCCATATATAAGTGTAATAAGTGCTAAGTGTGATCGTTAGTATGAAGTGTGATCATAAATGTGAAATGGGATCATGAGTGTGATCATAAGTGTAATCCAGAAGTAAATTAATCATCATTCAATCATATTTACAGTATTTATTCAATCCAATCATATATACAAACCATACCAAATGTTTTAAATAAGTCAAGTCAATCAAGTTTAAAACAAACCAATCATAAACAAATAACATACAGAAGACTAGACATTCCTTGGTACTTCTACCCATCCATATTATCCAAAGATAGGGTCTGCTTTGATTGCATCCCATTCTTCTTTATCTTTGTCAAGAGTGACTGTTGATTTCCTTCAAAATCGTCCTTGTTAAGAGCTGAGATCATCCAACGAAGGGCGTCGAAATGTCTCTCTTGCTATGTAACGACCCACCCTTTTGGACAGTTTAAACCGACGATCAAATACAAATGTCGATTCCAAACCATTCAGAAGGGCAGATGGTTATTGGGGTAAATAAGAAAAGAAAAGAAAGGGAAATAAAGGAAATGAAACAACATAGAATCTTGCAGCGGAACGATAAAATATAATAGTCAAATAAACAGTTCATGAATTTGTTTACTATACTTTGATTATTATTTATATAACATTTATCAGAGTTATACATATACACCTGAACAAATAAAATAATGCAACATACAACATGATGCAAAGATAATAATAGTAATAGTATACCAAATCTTCGACTTCATCCTCCAGAATAGATCTTCAATAAGCTGAAAAACTCAGGTCTGACCCGAGCGAAATGAAAAGACAAAACACTCGAGTCAGGACTAAAATATCCTCATGTAAGTTAAATCAATCGTAAATAAATATAAGTGTAACGGCTTCATAGATGTTTACGGGGTTTGACATCTCCTATCCAGTGTCAACGTGAGTGTAATAACTTAAGAGATGTTACAGGATTTTCCATCTCTCAAGGATCCGTTAAACTATCTACTATGTAGTACAATACGCTATTATAATATGTCTACAGTAAAGTAAAATTATTAAAATAGCGTTAAGGTGTTACCATAATTCCCCTTAACACATTTTATAATGCCATAGTCTATACAACACCGTAAACCCCACCGTAAACTAGTGGTTATCAGAGGGTACCCCATAGGTATAACACAAAACAAAACGTAGTGGTCGCGAATATGATAATTAGTATGACAAGGTACATGAGGCGATACCAACTAGGATACTAGTAGTTGCGTCATCCGGACTGAGGTTGAGCATAGCCAGCGGCTACCTCAACACCGCAAAACAACACTACCAAATCAAGGGGTGCACCCAAATCGAATCACAAAAGTTATAGATATGGTATCGAAGAAGTGTGTCCGCTAGAGATGGCGAACCTCAATGGCCCGACGCGGCTTCTGTTTTAGTCATGTCAGGGGTCATCCATTATCGTTCTCTTTCTTCAGTCAACGTGTTCACCAAACCATCCACTTCATTCTGGATCAACACTCCGCGTATACTAGTTATTAAAGTGGTTTTCGGTATCGACAGAGAGTATGTCCATATCTGATCCAGGTCTCTTTATTAACTACGTATTATTACACCGATGGCTCTTTTACATTTCAAACCAATTCATAATTGATATCAAAATATCGTATTCACTTCAAAAATCAAATCCATTTCAAATATCATCATATCTATTCAAAATGTAAGGTTCCGTTTCGAAAATCAGTTTTCTTTCACCTCAATATCTCATTTCGATTTCGAAATCATTTCAAATTTCAATTTGGGTTGCAACTTCATTTAACCCAATTCATATTTAAATTCAAGATTTAAATATAAACATTTCACCCTATTGACCAGTTTGAAATTTTAGAAAATTGTTCTAAGTAGTTTAAAAGTAGTTTAAATAATTAAAATACTTAAAATTTTTAAATGGATTTCAAATAGATAAATTAATTTAATATAGTTAAATGGATTTAAGATAGACTAAATATAATTAAACGGGTAAATAGCTTTAAATCAGATTACATATAATTAAAATAAATTAAAATAGGTTAATTAGTTTAAAATAAATTGAATTGGGTTAAGTAGATTTAAAATAGATTAGAATAAGTTAACATGGTTTAAGATATGTCAAAATAATTTAATACAGTTAATGTAGGTTAAAATAGTTTAAGTATTTAAAAATGGTTTATATAACAGAGTAATTTGGAAAACAAAATGAAACAGCTTCAAAACCAAACCATTTTAATTATAACTTCCCAATTCAAATCAATTTCAATTTCCATCCTACCGATTCGATTTCGATTTCAATTCAAATCAATGTCAACTTTGACTTCAAATTAATTCAATTCAACATTCACCTTCGATTAATTCGATTTCAATTTATATCGATTTGGAGCTTGATTTTTCAAAATATCAATTTATAACACTTAACAAAATTATCCATAAATATTCAAATTTAAATCCAAATTTTAAATATGATTCAATTCCAAGCTCAATTTCAAAATATCATTTTTATGTCACTTTTACTTAGTAATATTCAAAGCTCGAAATACTGTTCAATCTTTAAAACAAATAATTTTCGAAATTCAATCATATCCCCATTTTAATTTCAAAGTCTCAACATAAATTATTTAACAATTTCTTTTAACCAAAATTTATTTCAACATTCCAAACTCAATTTTTTCGATAAATTCGATTTCTATAAATTGATTTTGATTATAACTTTTAAATCAAAACATTTAAATAAATTTCAAATCAATGATTTTAAAAATTATTAATTTAACAAAACCGGTGTCTGTATATAATTTTCTATCCTATGGCCAAGTGATTAGTTATTTCAATTAAATGTGAGGGATGAATATCATTTAAATCAAATCACAGTGTCATATGTATGCATAACAGGATATATATAAGCAAATAAACATCCAAACATTTAAATATCAACCAATAGCATCCATCAAAATACATCATCCAATAGACAATACAATTCACCGCAATTTCATAGTTATCGATATCAGGTAATTTAACCGCAATTAAATTTTTAATTTCAATTTGACTGTCAATTTTAATTTTCTAGCATTAATTTCAATGACAAATCTGGATGACGATTTTAGTTTATCAAACAACAACAAGTAAAATTGCATCACTTCATACTGTCAAATTTAACTAGCATAAAGATATTCTAGTACGTTGTGAGCGTTAGAAAACACTCACCTTGAGATTTCAGTTGTCACCGAGACATTACGATTTCGAATTTAAACCGAACGATGCCCAGTTTTAGCCCAAATTTCAACCGTCTCCAAATCCATCCAAACCAGTTTCATTGCGAAGATCTTGTCAACATGGTTGCAACGCAAAAAGTCTCGTCTCAATCGTACCTCATATGTAGAAGTTATAAAATTTTAAGTTATCGACATATGAATTTATAAAACAAATTATATTATATTTAAATTAATGCATACCCAAAGCAATGAAGCCCAGCCCACTAAAACTCCATCTTCCCCAAGTTCCTGTACGAGCACGAGAAAAGAACCCACCAAGCCATGCACTAATCCCTAGTGATACGGAGCTATAGGCGATGAAAATCGAAACCGATCGCGCCGCCAAGCTTCTCCTCTCGATCTCCATCTCCCGGACCCCTCACATCGAAACTCGCCCCTTCCTATCAAATCGTGTGCGAACCACTCCTCATCGGCCAAGGTCAGGTCGCACTACCCAAAATGCCATCGAGCTTCACCAAAACACATGTTTAGATGCCATTCGACGAGGAGAATCCAAATACGAGCTTTATTTCTCGTATCGATGAACGAAAACGAAGTGAAGCTTAACCCTAGCTTCAAAATCTCTCGTGTCTTCATTGTTGCACTCCCAAACTCCAAGTCGCACCAGGCTGAAAGCATACAGGATCGAAGCTAACGATGAAATAGGATTTTTAGAGAAGGTTTCGGGATTTTTAGTTGAATTGAATTGGAGTAAGGAAATTTTGAAGTTGCTTCTTCTTCTTTTTTCTTTGTAAAGCTTGTGTGTGTGGGCTATTAAAGAAGAGTATTATTTCAACCGTGCCTATATATATCCTGTTATAAAATCTATCCTACCTCTATTTCTCATTTGTCTGTGCGTACAATTCCTCTTCACCTCCTCATTTCAATGGCAGACAATTCCAAATCCAATTGCAATTCAAAAATCAAGGTGAAATTCCGAACTCCTCAAAAAATTCAGAAAAATTATATATCGAAGCTCTCGATGTAAGCATCTCAGATCTGCAGTTCGTTTTTGATTTTGAATCACTGTTTGTCCAGAAATCGAAGAACCATTCACGACCGTTCATCGCGCGTCGATGAACGTTGTCGGATCGTCGAACCATTTCTGGGTATTGTAGAGTGGACGATGGAGAGTGCATCAGTGGCGTTCGTTCGTCGAATCAATGGCTAGATTAGCGGGAAAATTTCGATTAGGGCAAGAAAAGGTGTAGCGGCTGCTTTGTATTTTGAAGACGTCGGCCGTCGCTGTGGGGTGTCGCCGGATAGGTGGTCGCGGCGATCGTGGGGCGGCGCGGTGAGCTTTCGCGTGGAGGCGGCGTTGTGTTTTGAAGGCGACGGCCGATCTAGAGTTCGTGGGTTGAATCTCGTGTCCACGTTCTGCTGTAGGGTGCGCGTGTGCCTGTAGGGGAGATGACGTGGCACTAAGGGGAGGTAAAGTGTTATTCTATTTTAATTTTTAATCTTGAAATTCAAACTCACTAATCGTCAAAACTCTCGCATACAATATCCGTTTACGGGCGGTTTTTTTGTTAGGACCGTATCTGAATTCCACACATTTTGGCGCTGGTCTGGACGAATTTGGAGGTTGTGCAAATTTTGGGTTTAAATTCAAAAGGTGAGTGTTTTAACCCACTCATAATTTCCAAAATTTCTTATGTGTGTTAAATTAATTTCTGATGTGATTAGAAATTTACTTATTTCTATTTGGTGTATTTTTAACATCATTCCGGTTAAATTTTAATTTATTGAATTAAATTATTATTTAATTTGTTACTGCATATAAACTGCTAATTAGATAGATTGTTAAATTTATTATTGAATATAGACTGTCAGTAATTACCTGTTATTTATTATATGCTCTATATTGATGTTATTGTTTAAATTGGATGATGATTGAAATAAATGGTTGATGATTGATATTGGATGAATGTATGTTGTATTTTATATTGTTTTAAACTGCAAATTTGTTATGCACTTTATTTCATTCGGGATTGCCGTTTGAAATGATATATAACCATATTTTTATTTTAAATTACGGATTGAAATGATAAATATCCGTATCACTTGATCATAGGGCAGAAAATTATATACAGACACCGCGGTCTATATATAAAAATATTTTGAAATGATTTTCTATGGTTTTGTAAAGAAATATAGGGTTCTATGAGATAGCGATTTGGATATTTTATAAATGTTGTTTTATATATAGTTAAATTCTGGGTTTTAAGCTATGCATAAAATTGATTTGAAGTATAAAAAAAGTTAATAATTAAGTTTGATTTTATTAAGATAAAATATGATTAAGCGTTTATTTAAATTAAATTTCTAGAGTTCATAATGACTTAAATGAGAATAAGGTTGGAAGATGAATATGGAATTTATTTGGAATTTAATAAAATTTAGAATTTTAAAGAGTATGGTTTTATAACTGGATTTTGGTTTAGAGTGAGTAAAACGAATATCTAGTTGATTTAAATAAATATATCAAGTTAAATAAGTTGAAAGAATATCCAGTTAATTGAAGTTTTAAAAGTTTTTCTTAAAATATATTGGATTTATTTAGTTACCGTTTCAAATCTAAATAATAGTAATTAAATTTGATATATATATATATATATATATATATGGAATTGTCAAAAAAAAAATATTTTGAAATGTTGGAATATTTAAAGCTTTGGAATATATGGAAATTGAATGGTTTACTGGGGGTTCAAAATCTGTATTTTGAATCAATTTGCGAAATTAAAGAAGCTATTTTGTTATATAAAGTAATTTAATATTTGAACCATTAAAGTATTGGAAGTTATGTTTCAAAGTTAAAAATTTAAAATATTCCGTTTTGGAAGTTTTATGTTTTAAGTCTTTGGTTTCGAAATTTTATAACATTGGATACTATGATTTTTAAAAAGGATATCATATTGATTTGGTTTTAAAACGAAAATGATATCGTATTTATATGGTTTTGAAATGAATATTTTATCCTGTTTTTAGAGTATAAATTATTTTGAAATGACCCCGGTATTATAATAACATTTGGTTGTTAAAGAGACCGGGATCGGAAGTTGTCGTACTCTCTGCCAACTCCGAAAACCACTTTAACAACCGTGTATGCGGTGGAGATTTCAGAATGAAGTAGGATGGTGGCAGCGTTTCCTTTGAGGTAAATACGTGGACCTGACTCCCGTGAGTTGGCATAAGGTGGCTAAAACAGGAACGATCGACGGGTTGAGAAGGTTGCCCCTTTTATCGGACACATCCCTTCGATATTGTACTCTGACTTTGGATTGATTCGGTGACCACTTTTGATTTTTGATTTGGGGGTGTGGCTCGAGGTAGGTGGTAGCTGTGTGCTACGCGTTACCACCGACCCGGAAGCGTAATTCGTATATCTACCCTGGCATTGCCTAGTTGTGCCGTGTCACCTACCCTGGCGCGCCTTGTACGAGTTTTGTTTTCTCCCGTAGCCTGTGGAGTATTTAGGGTAGTCTCCCGATCTGGAGATACGCTAATGCTGGATGGACTAATGGGACTATTACGAGCTAAGGTGGAAAATGTAAAGCCTTAATGCTATTTAAAAGTAAGTTTATTTTATATTAGACACTATTATAATAGCGAAATATTACTTCATAGTAATGGACCCTTAGGAGATGTGAATCCCAAGCATCTCTTAAGTTACTGCGCTCACGTTAGACACTGGATAGGAGATGTCAAATCCCGTAAACATCTCTGACGCCGTTCCACTCATATTATTTATCGTTGATTTAACTTACATAAGATATTTTAGTTTTGACTCGAGTGTTTTGTCTTTTCAATTTGCTCGGGTCAGCCTGAGCATTTCAGGAATTGAAGGCCTTATTTTTGGAGGACGAAAACGAAGATTGTATTATTACTATTATTTGCTATAGTGTTCCACTACATCACATTGTTCTGCTGCATTGTTATTATTCTTTGGTATGTGTTACTCTGATGTATATTGTATAAGAATAATCATATGTTTTGTAAAACAGCCTCATGAACCGTTTATTTGATTATTATATTTTATCGTTCCGCTGCAAGATTCTATTTTGTTTTTTTCTTTCTCTACTTTTTCTTATTTACCTCATAACAATCCGCCCTTCTGTATGTTGTAAGTCTAACGTTTGTGGTTTATCGTCGATTTAAAGCGTACAAAAAGACGAGACATTACACCTGGTATAAGAGCTTTGGTTTTAGCGATAAACCTTAGCTTTGTGGGGTCTGACTATTTACTAATAGGGCAGTAATACCCTATGATAAGTCGTTGAGTGTACATATGAGAGAGCGTATTTGTTAGTGTTATAAAAAGGTTTTAATATTGTGTTAATTTGTTTTGTTTTGTATTTATAAATTCTGGTTGATGCATGGGATGCTATGACATCAATAGGGATTTCTAAACACTTAATAGGACAGACCGACATAATATTTGTTTTTAATATAGGTGAATGAAATAATTTTGCATATTATATTTTCTGTATATAAAATGAATTTTTATAAAGGTTATATTTGGTTGTAATACATTGGTTGTTAGGTAGTGTAATCTATAAATATTAGTAAAGTAGGATTTGAAAATAAAAAGAATAAATCGGAAATTTTAGAACTTAAGTTCCGGGGTTTTGAAAATTTGTTTCAAATGATTTTGGAATATAATAATAATATTTTAGAAGTATTTTCTGATATAAATATTTCAAAATGATTTGAAAGAGTTGTTTTAAATAAACTTTGGAAAGTATAAGTCCTGTACTCCCCTCTCTGTCGTTGGAAAATAATTTCGGTGATGAGTGCACGCATCATCGACATTCGTTTTCGAGTTTCAAAGTGGGAAGGCCATTGTAGTAGTTCTACTGCAGATTTATTTTTGATAAACAAATATAAAATTTTAATTGTTTTAAATATAATTGGATGTATAAACATGTTTATCTATTATTTTAAAATGATATGAAATTAAACCAGGTATTTCGTTCTTAAGTTTCCGTTAATTAATAGTTTAATTATTGTAGTGAAGTGGAAAGTAACTAATTAATAATTGGAACCTCTAATTCAAATAAGAGTTAAGTTAATGTATAAAGTTATTTATAACTAAATAAGTAGAAAAGATGGACAGTAAGTAAAACATCTTGAGTTTAAGATGAGTATTTGAAACCATTGATAAATAAGAAGATTTAATGCTAGGTTACAAAGGAAATTAAAAGAAATTGAAGTGTGCAGCCTATGAGACAAAGGATATTATTATTGAACATTAAATTAATTAAAGCAAATAGAATAAACTTGTATAACTCTCAATTGCATCCTTAAAACCATATACATAACTTACCGAATATTAAAAATTGAAACGTTTCATAAGAAATTGTAATGGAAATTGTACAAGTAAAAGTAGGTAACGAAAGTGTTCAATAAATTGCTTTTATTTATAAGAATTGATGTTATAGAGTTATAGACTTAAGTTGTAATAAAAATGTTACTATAATTAAATATAATAGAAATGCAAGCACTAAATATATAAATGAAATTGAGAAATGCATAAATGTAATGCAATAAAAAGAAACTTACATGACCTAAATAAATGAAAATGAATGGAATTAATAAGAATAAACTTAATCTGTTGTTTGAAATCGTTGTTTGTTTGGTTTATGCTTGTTTGGGAAAGGATACTTTAAAATGGTTTAGATATGGGAATAATCTACTTAGTTTCATCTAAGACTGTTGAGTAAATTGTGCGCTTAATAAGTTTATTTTTCATTCTGTACAATTTAAGCTTTTTAAACCCGAACAACTATGTGTTTGTTTGCTATGGATGGTTGATTTTATTTGGCTTCATATGGTGGTTGTATGTTGTGATTGCAAATGATTATTGTTTGGATTGATTTGGTTGTTTATGGTTGAAGCAACTCTAAATATTTCATTTTATATAATTATTAACTCTTCTAGATTATATAAGTGAAATGTAGGTTATGGAATCAATTGCTACTGCTTTTGTTTCTATAAAATAAGCGTTAATTGCCCGACTAATGGGTACGTTCTCGGATTTCGGTTTATAGCGTTATTATATTGTTTTTCCCATGTTGGGATAATTATTTTGGAAGATATATGTTATATATTTTTATATTTGATATTGTATTTTCTCCCGAGCCTCTTCGTACAAAGGAGACACTGCCGAAATTTTCCGTAAATTTTGGACTTAGAAAATATTATGAAATTGTTTTCCAAACTTTATTAATTTAAGGATAAAAAGATTTAATGGTTATAAATTGGTATATTTTATTTAAATTAATTAATTTTTTAAATTTACTTGTTTATAAATTTAATATTTTAAGTAAGACATATTGATTTCTTAATTCTTCTTTTCCCTTCTTTTCCTTTTCGGGGACGAAAAGTTTTAAGTGGGGGAGAGTGTAACGACCCGTAAATTTTCAGTAATTAAATTTCATAATTTAATAAAATTATTGAAACTTAATGTTGAAGGATATGAAAAATTTAGTGAATTACTAATGGAAATTATAACTAGAATGAATTGCAACAGTATAAATGTAAGTTAATTGTTAATAACTTGGATGTAATTCCAATAAGTGAAACAATGTAAATGTTATAAGTTACGAATGTGGATGTAAATTTGAATTAATTAGTGAGATAATAGATAGTTAATGGTAATTGAATAAAATCAATATTATGTAAGAATTGTAACATTTGTTTGTGAATAGTGAATTCATATGTGTAATTAAAAGTTATGATAACGATTGTTATAAGTTACGTGTTTAATTGGTCTATTAAATTTAAATGGGAAATCAATTAGAATTAAATGAACTTTAATGTTACATTTTCAAGTTTAAGACAATAATGGAGACTATGAATGTAACAAAATGAATAAGAAATGCTAATTTTGTTCATAAAGTAATAGTTGATGTAATAAAAGGAATGGAACCAAGATGAAATGATTAATGTGATTTAAAATCTTAATTTGTATGTGCATAAATTTATAATGGGATATAAAAGGTAAATTAATAATTTAAAATGTTGACATTACCTTTAAGATGGTAAATTTATAATTGAATCATAATAAGGAAAATAAGGAAAGATTCAAATTAATGGATTTATTGGGATGGCAATTGACAATGAATGAATTTATATAAAATAGTAAGTTATAATTGATTGAAAGTAGTAAATTGGGGAGTGAATTCAAAGTTATATTAGCTGATGTAGCAATATGTAATAAATTGTAAAATGGATACAATAAAGGTTAGATTAGTGATTACAGTGTTTATTATTGATAATAAAGTATGACTGAGACTAAATTAGGAAAATTAGTGATAATCACCAATGGTTTACCCATTTATTTCATTTGTTGAATTAGATTTAAATCCATTGAAATAAAACGTAATTAAAAACTACGTTAATGGAAATTAAGAGGAAATTTTAGAATATTAATTTAATAACTACAACCCAATGTAAATTGCAACCTTTTGATAATAATAGACTGAATAATAGAATGAAAAGTAATTAAATGAAATTTTTGAAAATTTAATTTACAATTTCTTAATTCAATGAAATTGAGATAAACATTGAAATTGTTAAATTAATCAACTCCAAATTAACATCTAAATTTGGTTTAATTAATGTGAATGATAAAGAAAAATAAAAGTGATAAAAATTGTCGATTACAGAAGTGAAATTAAAAATTGGATTTAATTGTTTTGATTTTTAATTTATTTAATTAATGTAAAAATAGCCATTTTGGCCAATGACTCGGATTTCGATGAAACCAGTTTCATCGGTTCTGTAATGGAGAATTATTTAAGGATTTCAAGTTTCGCAACGATCGGACTTGTCGTTTGATCGTACGGCTTGAAATGGCTTGAAATCAATTAAATTGAAATCGATTTGAAATAATTTGATTTTTGCATAACTTCTTCATACGATGCAATTTGGACCTAAAAACTATTCCATTGCGTTTAAAATATTTTAAAACATCTATTTTGATATACGGGTTGGCCCATCGTTCCGCAGTCAGAACGGGCTTTTTGGGCCATTCATCGTTCAACGCGTTTATAATTCGGGTCCATCTATTTTATTTCAACCTTGCCTATATATATCACATTATAAACGCTAGCCTACCTCTATTTTTCAATTGTCTGCGCGTACAATTCCTTTTCACCTCCTCATTTCAATGGCAGACAATTCCAAATCTAATTGCAATTCAAAAATCAAAGTGAAATTTCGAACTACTCAAAAAAATTCAGAAAAATTATATATCGAAGCTCTCGATGTATGCATCTCAGATCTACAGTTTGTTTTTGGTTTTGAATCACCGTTTTCCCATAAATCGAAGAACCATTCACGGCCATTCATCGCGCGTCAATGAACGTTGTCGGATCGTCAAACCGTTTCTGGGTATTGTAGAGTAGACGATGGTGAGTGCATCAGTGGCGTTCGTTCGTCGAATCAACGGCTAGATTAGCGGGAAAATTTCTATTAGGGCTAGAAAAGGAGTGGCGGCTGCTTTGTATTTTGGAGACGTCGACCTTCACTGTGTGGTGTCACCGGATAGGTGGTCGCGGGGATCGTGGGGCGGCGCGGTGAGCTTTCGCGTGGAGGCGGCGTTGTGTTTTGAAGGCGACGGCCAATCTGGGGTTCGTGGGTTGAATCTCGTGTCCACGTTCTGCTGTAGGGTGCGCGTGGGCCTGTAGGGGAGATGACGTGGCACTAAGGGGAGGTATAGTGTTCTTCTATTTTAATTTTTAATCTTGAAATTCAAACCCACTAATCGTCATAACTCTCGCATACTATATCCGTTTTACGGGCGGTTTTTTTGTTAGGACCGTATCTGAATTCCGGACATTTTGGCGCTGGTCTGGACGGATTTGGAGGTTGTGCAAATTTTGGGTTTAAATTGAATTCAAATTGAATTTAAATTCAAAAGGTGAGTGTTTTAACCCACTCATAATTTCTAAAATTTCTTATGTGTGTTAAATTAATTTCTGATGTGATTAGAAATTTAATTATTCCTATTTGGTGTATTTTTAACATCATTCCCGTTAAATTTTAATTTATTGAATTAAATTATTATTTAATTTGTTACTGCATATAAACTGCCAGTTAGATAGATTGTTAAATTTATTATTGAATATAGACTGTCAGTAATTACCTGTTATTTATTATATGCCCTATATCGATGTTATTGTTCAAATTGGATGATGATTGAAATAAATGGTTGATGATTGATATTGGATGAATGTATGTTGTATTTTATATTGTTTTAAACCGCAAATTTGTTATGCATTTTATTTCATTCGGGATTGTGGTTTGAAATGGTATATAACCGTATTTTTATTTTTAATTACGGATTGAAATCACAAATATCTGTATCACTTGACCATAGGGTAGAAAATTATATACATACACTTTGGTCTATGCATAAAAATATTTTGAATTGATTTTATATGGTTTTGTAAAGAAATATATGGTTCTATGAGATAGCGATTTGGATATTTTATAAATGTTATTTTATATATTGTTAAATTCTAGGTTTTAAGCTATGTATAAAATTGATTTGAAGTACAAAAGAAGTTAACAATTAAGTTTGATTTTATTAAGATAAAATATGATTAAGCATTTGTTTAAATTAAATTTTTGGAGTTTATAATGACTTAAATAAGAATAAGGTTAGAAGATGAATATGGAATTTATTTAGAATTTAATAAAATTTAGAATTTTAAAGGGTATGACTTTATAACTGGATTTTGGTTTAGAGTGATTTAAATGAATATCAAGTTGATTTAAATAAATATATCAAGTTAAACAAGTTGAAAGATTATCCAGTTAATTAAAGGTTTAAAAGTTTTTCTTAAATTATATTGGATTTATTTAGTTACCTTTTCAAATCTAAATAATAATAATCAAATTTGATATATATATATATATGGAATTATCAAAAATATTAATTTTGAAATGGTGGAATATTTAAAGCTTTGGAATGTATGGAAATTGAAATGTTTTATTGGGGTTCAAAGTCTGTATTTGGAATTGATTTATGAAATTAAAGAAGCTATTTTATTATATGAAGTAATTTAATATTTGAACCATTAAGTGTTGGAAGTTAAGTTTCAAAGTTAAAAATTTCAAAGTATTCCATTTTGGAAGTGTTGTAGTTTTAAGTCTTTGGTTTCGAAATTTTATAACTTTAAATACTATGATTTTTAAAAAGCATATCATATTGATTTGGTTTTAAAACGATAATGATATCGTATTTATATGGTTTTGAAATGAATATTATATCTTGGTTTTGGAGTATAAATTATTTTAAAATGACCGCGGTATTATAATAACGTTTGGTTGTTAAAGAGACCGGGATCGGAAGTTGTCATACTCTCTGCCAACTCTGAAAACCACTTTAACAACCGTGTATGCTGTGGTGATTCCAGAATGAAGAAGGATGGTGGCGGCGTTTCCTTTGACGTAAATACGTGGACCCTACTCCCGTGAGTTGGCATAAGGTGGCTAAAACACGAGCGATTGACGGGTTACGAAGGTAGCCCCTTTTATCGGACACATCACTTCGATATTGAACTCTGACTTTGGATTGATTCGGCGGCCACTTTTGATTTTTTATTTGGTGGTGTGGCTCAAGGTGGACGGTAACTGCGCGCTACACCTTACCACCGACCTGGAAGCGTAATTGGTGTATCTATACTGGCATTGCCTAGTTGGGCCGTGTCACCTATCCTAGCGTTCCTTGTACGAGTTTGGTTTTCTCCCATAGCCCGTGGAGTATTTAGGGTAGTCTCCCGATCTGGAGATGAGCTGATACTGGATGGACTACTGGGACTATTACATGTTAAGGTGGAAAATGTAAAGCCTTACCTATTTAAAAGTAAGTTTATTTTATATTAGACGCTATTATAATAGCGAAATATTACTATATAGTAAATAGTTTAATGGACCCTTAGGAGATGTGAATCCCAAGCATCTCTTAAGTTACTGCACTCACGTTAGACACTGGATAGGAGATGTCAAATCCCGTAAACATCTCTGACGCCGTTCCACTCATATTATTTACCGTTGATTTAACTTACATAAGATCTTTTAGTTCTGACTTGAGTGCTTTGTCTTTTCAATTCGCTGGGGTGAGCCTGAGCATTTCAGGAATTAAAGGCCTTATTTCTGAAGGACGAAGACGAAGATTGTATCATTACTATTATTTACTATAGTGTTCCACTACATCACATTATTCCGCTGCATTGTTATTATTCTTTGGTATGTGTAACTCTGATATATATATATATATATATATATATATATATATTGTATAAGAATAATCAAATGTTTTGTAAAACAGCTTCATGAACTGTTTATTTGATTATTATATTTTATCGTTCCGCTGCAAGATTCTATTTTGTTTTTTTTCTTTCTCTAATTTTTCTTATTTACCCCATAACAATCCGCCCTTCTGTACGATTTAAGTTTGACATGTGTGACTTAAAATCGGTTTAGAGCATACAAAAAGGCAGGACATTACAAATTGTTATATCTTTCACGCCGTGGAAATTTAAAATATTTTTAATAATAAACCCAGAAACGGTTTTTACCTTCATATCTAGATATCCACGTACTTAATTCCAAATGTATAAATACATCCATAAATACCAAGGAAGATTTCTTTCAATCAATTTGGAAAATAATTTATAAGTCTTTCTTAAACCATTTATAAACCATTTGTACGATTTAAACCATTTATAAAGCTATATATAAATTCCAAAACAGTTTACAACTCTTCCTCTATTCATAAATACGAAAATTCCTTTAAAACGCTTCCATATTCCTTTATACAAGTTCTTTTATAAAGCCTTTTATAAAATCCTTTAAAACCGCTTAATAACTCCTTTTTAAAACCATTATAAAATCTTTTATAAAATCATTTCTAAAAATCCTTTTTATAAAATCCATTATAAAATCTCTTACAAAACTTTTATAAATTCCTTACAAAAACTCTAAAATCTTTTATCAATTAAAGTTATTATAAAAATCTATATTTATTATCTTAAATCAAAACTATATTTATTATATTAAATTAAAATTAATATGTATATATATATTAAAACTATCTTAAATATTTTATTAAATTAAAATTTTACACTATTTAAATTATATTATTTTAAAACTAAACAAAATTATAAGCAAAATCTTAAATGTACTTTTAAAATATATATTAACTTAAAATTTGAAACTTTAAAACATATAAAATAAATTATTTTTCCAAATATAATATTTTATAAAATCAATAAACTAAATTTATAAATAAAATTTATAAATCGAATATACTTTACCATTTAGGAAATAATTTATAACCGACCAAGGGTCCGTATATAAGTTTCTGCCCTATAGTCAAGTGATTGGGTATGTATCATTTCAACCAAAATAGTTAAATTTCCCGGGTATATATCATTTCATCCCATATCACGAATCAACAATTTTCAAATCATTAAAATCGCTCAGGTTTATCATTTCAGTCCATAACGATTTTCTCTAATCTGTAAGATCATTCGGGTATGTACCATTCCAACCCAAAGTGATTTTCCTGAAAACAAACTAAGGGAACTTGCAGTGCGATAATAACATATATAATAAATATAACATCCAATCATCCAAAATGTCAACAAATAAACATCCATCACAATCAACATCCAAATCAATCAATAACTCACAACAATTAACTAGTTATCCATATCAGATATCTAACTATCAATTTAATTTCAATATTAATTTAAATGGAAATTTAATTCAAAATAAATTTAAATGACAAATTTAAATTACCAAACGGCAAACAATCAAATTCTTATCAATTCATAAATTTGATTCAACTAACAAAAGAAGGTTTAGTATATGTGAGTGGGTTAAATAACTCACATTTGATTTCTAGTTGATTTAAAATCCAAATAGAGCCTGAAACTTGAACAATCTCAGAATGTAGCCAAACTAGCTACATATCATTTGAAATTTCGACACAATCCCAAGTGACGTAAGAGTGCCCAAATCTGAGCTCGCATCAAAAAGTTATGTAAGTTAGAAGATCAAAATTTAAATTTAAATTAAAACATAATGGAGAGCAAAAACGTAATAACCTTTATCACCTTCAAAACCATAAGATCATAGTCACACATACCATAACCCAACTGCGGCCACATTTCTCCACCTACCGTCGTGCCCATGCATATCGAAACCTCGATCAGACAGGGCCGTGGCCACGCCCACTTCCAGCCGCCCCTCTGGCAAGTTCGCCGCTACTTCCGATTGTCCCCCTTGCTTAGCCACCGCCCCCTATGGCACCAAAATCTGGCGCATCAAGGCACTATCTAGATGAACTAACACCATGGATCAACTCTACTCGGCCTCCTTTACGATACAGCAGCACCCGATCGTAATATCATTGAAGATCCACCGTTGAAATCGTAAACCTAAAATGGACGGCCGTAATTTCGTCATTGACTTCTGGCCAAATCGAACCTCCAGTCAAAAATCAAATCTTAGATCTAGATTACGTTTGTCGAGAGCTTTCCAACGATATATAATTCAATAGCTTTTGAGAAGTGTTAATTTTTTATTTGAATTTGAAATTGGGAATTTAGGGTTTTCAGCTGCCATTGGGAAGAAGGGAAGGCGTAGACGGAAATAATAGTACATACAGAAATAAAATGAATGGCAGCTTGGGTTAGAGAAAAAATCTATTTATATAGACAGATGGATAAGAACGAATGGAACTATCGAATTGGGTCGAAACGATAATAACGGCCTGAAATGCCAGATTTGTTCCAGAAAAGAAAGTAAGTCATCCCACATATCAAAATATAGGTTTTCAATATTTCTAAGCTCAATGGAACTAGTTTCAAACCGTAATTTCATTTTATACAGAAGTTAGCTTTCAAAGTCAAATTATATTCATTTAAATTCTGTTATTTGATTTCTACGCATTTCAAGCTCGCATGATCACACGATATGTCCGATCACTAAAAACTCAAAATCCTACATTGATTCACTGCTAAGGATCCGATGAAACTGGTTTCGTCGAAATCCGAGACAGTGGCCAAAATGGCTAATTTTCACGTTAATTAAATAAATTATAATCAAATTAATCACATTTAAATTCTAGATCAAAAGTTTACGAATTTTCCATCATTCCCGATTGCACAGAAATTAATAATCTTTTAAAATTAATTTTCCATGTTAAATCCAAGATTTAAATACTGTACTTGTTTCAACATTCAATTACAACCGTAATAAACCCCAGTTAAATATATTTTAATTTCAATTAATTTCCTTTATTTGGATTTACACTCTTATTATTGAACCAACTATTACCTTATAAATATAATTAACATAATTTTACATTTTACATTCATATTCTACATTTATAATCTTTTACCATAATAATAATCATAATATTTCAATTTCATTAATTCCAATAATTACCGGTTTAATTACTTATTTACAATTATAACCAAATTAACTTTACAATTATTTCAGTTGATTGAAATTACATTAAAATAGTTGTCAATAACATTCAAACAACATTACTAAATAATATTCTATTATTTTTCTCATTAATAAATCATAACTTTTTAATTTCTCAAAATATTAAATTAAAAAAATCTTAGTTCATTTAATAGTTTTAATTGTAAAAAATAAGGGTTGTTACACTCCAAGTGGGGGATGTTAAAGTGGAGCTTCTGGAGAAGTTGGCAGGAGTCCATAACGTATTCCACATGACATATTTGCAGAAATGTGTACCTGATCCGACGACTGTTGTTGCACATAGTCAATTAGAGGTGGTGGAGTTGGAACCTTAGCTGATCTCATCCCATGGTGTAACCTGTACTATAGAGCATAGGGTGCGACGAATTAGAGACAAGGTGGTAAATTTGGTTAGCGAAATAGTGGAATGACCCGATAGAGAGTACATGGGAGCCTTAAAAGAAAATGAATGCAACTCACCCTCAACTCTTTTCCAACATGTTTCCTAATTAGTCTGATTTCCTTATTTTAGATTATTCAAGGATTAGGGTATGATGCTCTAGATGATTTGGTTGTTAGATTATGTATTGTTTGATTTGCATTCAAATAGAAAAATATGTGTAGATGCATGAATTAGGGTGTTATGCATTTATGCCTGATATGGCATCTTACTGCATTCATATAAGTTGCATTAGCTACATTCTTACATGGTAGATATAGAAAGTCCAAGTTTATGGCTTCTTTCATACCTATATGTTGCTTATGTATCATTCAAAAATCCAATTTGAAAATGTTACCTCTGTTGAACGCTCTGATTGTTTACTTGATTGATATATGAATGGCGAACGGGTGAATGCTATGATTGTTTACTTGATTGATATATGAATGGCGAACGGGCGAGTGTAATATTACATTTTTAGTTCATTAGGAATTTCGATGATGAACTCTTTTAGGAAGGAATGTAATACACCGAAATACAGTAAATATTATGATTAAATAGTAATAATATAATCAGATGAAAATGATTGAATTTAATATGTTAATAAAATAAATATTAAACAAGAAAGGAAAAAATAGTAATTTTTCCAACTTTGGAATTTGATGATGAAATAGGTGTCATTGCAGCTGTCTCGTTTTTCTGATTTGCACAGTATATTGATTTACCTCATTCAAAGTCTTTAGTTTGGAATTATATTTGAATCTATGTCATGTTGATAAGGTGTCAAGTTTAAATTTTGAATTTAAGCGGGTTGTAACTTTTCCCTGCATTTATAAACACCATACACATAAGTAACATTCTGTTTAATAAACCAACCACTCTTTCTCTCTTTATCCTTTTTCTTCTTGCAAACAAAAATTCTAACCATTGTATCTTCTATAAATCATGATGAAATCGCATAAGATCATTGGCATTGTGAAGCTAACAAGGGGGCTGCATGTTTATGTTTATTTGGAGACATAATTCTAAAGTATGGTGATGTCGCAGCCCGGACAGCGAAGATGCAAGTAGTGAAAGGTGAGTTTAGTGTGTTATTCATAATTTCCTCTCCATATAATGCAATCTTGATCCTAAAACAAGGATATGTATATTAGTGTATATAAACATTTAAATTTAAATTAAACATGGGTTTGGGATGGAATTTGGTGTAAATAGTAAATAGAAACTAGGTTTTCATCCATTTCTTGTAATTTAATGAATATACCACCAAATTAATGAAATGAAGTGAAAAACTAGACTTACAAACGTAGGGCGACCGAAGGCGAAACAAAGTGACCGAGGCGAAACGACATGGTGGAATGGGAAAATCCGTGGCTAAGAATTCCTATAAATTCATGTACACCAGTTCATCGGTCGCTATAGCTAGTGTACTAGTGGCATATTTGGGGTCATTTTGAACCTGGACCTATAAAGGCCTACATATAATAAAATTTATCGATTCAAGTCTTGTTCCTCTTTTTTATAAAAGCATTTAAGGGCAATTGATGAGGCAAGTGATGATGTTACGGATTCAAGTGAATGTATGTGATGATTAATCACTACTTGAGATGAGTTTGTATGTGTTTGTAATATGGAAACTTAATATGATGGCGATGTGAACGTGAATTAGCCGGTGGCATAGGCACGAAGTCAAGGAAAATGAGTCCTATATGCCATTTGTTTGACTGCGGATAATATATGACCCTGTAGCACACAAGGCGGGTCTACGGAAGTGAGTCCATATGGATATAGTACAATATGGTGGGAAGTGTATGGTAGTTAGGTACAACATCAGCGGTATGACTTGAGTGTTGGATCATGAGTTTTGATTCATGACAAGGAGCATTAACAAAGACTATATGGTGATAATAACAAAATGAGAGTAACATATATGTGATATAATCTACAAAGAGAAGAGACATCAAAATTAGTTTTCGTATGATTATTTATTATGTTTTTGAGCCTTAGATACGTTTAGATACTGTTAAAATCATTCCTCAAGTAGTTACACTTGCATACAAAACAAATTATTTTTGTTTGTATATGCAGTGAAATTTACTATGCAAAATTGGACAGGTCAGTCGACTGATCACAGTCGACCAGTCGGCTGACCTGGTGCAAAATGCACAGTGAACAATATATATATACAAATTTAAAATTCAGTCAACTGAGCTTTTGAAATCAGTCGACTGACCTGCATATAACGGCTATATTTTCTGAATGGATGCTTCCTCTCGTGAAGAGTTTCAATCCAATTCGAAGAGTAATGGCTGCATCCATTGATTGAATCTCTTAGCAAAATGTTGTATCTATCTATGCACTATATAAACACATCAAAATCATTTTCCAAATCATCGATTCTTGAATAATTTACTGATCTTACTTGCTTTATGTATTCTCTGCATTCAAAAGCAATCAAGCAATCTTCATTGCTTGAATCATTGAATTCATATTCATATTCTTTGATTCATAGCGATAATATTCCTTTCATATCTTCACACACACTCATATACTTAAGGATTTGATTATAGGAAGGGTGTACACACATTGACATATCTGTGTTATCAAGAACACATTAGTCGGACAATTTTATATACTAGTAGAAGCCCTGTTCTGTTGCTCAGGCATTGTGAAATCCTCTTCAACTACTGAGGCGAAATCCTATTCCGCTAATCAGATCCCTGTTTGGCTGCTCAGGGGTTGTATAGACCTGTTCCTCTAGGTTTAAGTGAGGGTTGTTATTTTATTGAAATTCCATAAAGAGTCTAGGACTGGACATAGAACGGAAAGTTCGAACCAGTATAAAAATCTTGGTATGCTCACTTTTATTTTTTCTTTACTCTACTATCTACCGTCTTTGTTTTAATCTCATACATATTTAGTATATTTCCATATTGCACAATCCACACTCACTTTCATTTTGTATCAGAGTAGGCATCTTATAACCATTACACAGTTATTTGATATTTTGCTAATATGTAAAACAACACTAGCACAAGCATTGTCACTAACACTATTTTATTAAAGGTTAATCTATTGCACGACCTCCACTATTCAATTTCATGAATTACAACTATTGGGCAACACGAATGCGTATTTATATGCAAGCCAATAGTTTTGATGCGTGGAATGTTACACAAGAAGAATATACTGCACCTACTACTGAATATTCTATATGGACAGCTGCATAAAAACAAGATGCTACTGCTAATGCTAAAGCATCAAATATGTTGTTTTGTGTATGAGATAAAAATGAATTTAACCGAGTTAGCATATGTAACACTGCATATCAAATATGGAAAACACTTAAAGTTACATAAAGGAACTAATAAAGTTAGATAAAGCAAAATATCTACACTCAAGTGTCAATTTCAAAATTTCAGAATGAAGCAAGATGAGTCCATAAATGATATGTACTCCCGATTTCAAGATATTTATCATTCTCTAATAGGACTAGGTGAAAAGTATTCTAACTTCGATATCATGTCCAAAGTCCTAAACTCTTTAACCGATGAATGGGAAAGAAAAGTTTTAGCTATTGAAGAAGCAAACGACCTTGCAACCATGAAACCGGAAGAGTTAATAGGTAATTTAATGTCCTATGAAGTAAATTTACAGGCAAAAAGAGTTCAAGCACATGAAAAGAAAAATATGGCATTTCATGCAGAACAAGAGGAATCAGATTCAGAGGATGAAGATCTAGCTTTCATAGCTAAAAGTAAGAAAATTTTAAAGTACAGAAAAGGAAATCAAAATAATGGCAAAAGAAACTTCAACAATAAGCCGTCATCCTCAGTACTAGAATGCTTCAATTGCCATAAGAAGGGTCATATACAAAAAGATTGTCCAGAACAAAGGAAGGGGAAACAAGTAAATATCGAAAGGACAAATTCAAAAAGTAGGCATTTTCTGTGACATGGGTTGACTCAGATTCTTCGTCTGCTGAAAGTAGCAGTGATAGTGAAAGTGAAGAAGCAAATGTCTGCTTCATGGCTACTAATAATGAGGTAAATGATCTTACTTTTGATGACATGATTGAAATAAATTCTAAAATATTAGATACTTTGAAAAATCTCAAACGAAAATATAAAGAAGCTCTCGAAAATCAAAATAGAACATAATTCGGAAGAGATTTGCTTAAAGATGAGAAGAAAATATTGGAAGAAGAACTTGAGAAAATTCAATATTCATCTTCTAATGTTAATTCTCCACTTACCTTATTGAGTCAAGAAATTGAGACTAAAAAAGAAAAGAGTGATGCTCTTATTTATGAAAATCATGAGCTAAAATCAAAAGTTAAAATGATCGAATTAGATAACACTGGTCTCAAAACATAGTTAGACGATATTACTAGAAATGTGTCTAAATTTAATAAAGGCAGAAAAAACTTATCTAAAATTATTGAAACTTCTCAGTCTGTCTCAAATAAGAAAGGACTAGGTTATACTAAGAAATCAGTATCTCCACCAAAAATTAAGCAGAATAAGAGAAATATTTCTAAACCTAAGTCTACCATAGTTCAACCAAAAAGGGATCAAAACTCAAAAACCATGAAAATATGGGTTCCTAAAACAAACAACAGTTTGATTAGGAATAAATATATTGAGTCCTTTTTGAAAAATGTTAATAAAATTAAAAAAAAATTATATAAAGGAAATACTGAACCCTCTTGGGTTTGGTTTACTACGACCTAACTCTTAGGACCCTATTAAAAAGTGGGTACCAATGTTATTATTTTATTTTTTGCAGATCCCACTTAAGAAAAGAGGAAAATGGATACTCGACATTGGCTGCTCAAAACACATGACATGAGACAAAAATATGCTAACAAATATCACATATTCAGATGGAGGCTCTGTCACATTTGGAGACAATTCCAAAGGTTATTTCATCGGCAAAGGCGATGTGAGCAATTATGGTATATCTAATTTACCTCTCATTTCCAAAGTTTTACTTGTCAAAAACTTGATGAATAATTTGTTAAGTATTAGCCAATTGTATGACAAAGGATTCAAATTTTCATTTTCTGAGGATAAATGCAACATTTATGACCACAATGAAAATCTTATCTTTGAAGGTAATAGAGATAGAAACATGTACGTTCTGAATATGAAAATTAATCATAATTCAGATATGTGCTTAATAGCCAAAGAGAATGATCCTTGGTTACGGCATAAGATATTCTGTCATATTAACATCAAAGCTATAAACAAACTTTCTAAAAATGATTTAGTCAAAGGATTACCAAAAATGAACTTTAAAGTTGATCATATTTGTGATGCATGTCAATTAGGAAAGTTAATTAAATCATCTTTTAAATCTAAGAAAGTTATGTCTACATTACAACGACTTGAATTACTACATATGGATTTATTTGGACCCACTCAAGTACAATCCATAAATCACAATAAATATATGTTTGTAATAGTAGATGAACTTTCTAGATATACTTGGACATTTTTTATGAAAAATAAAAGTGATAGTTTTGATCGTTTTACAAAATTTGTTAAAAGAATTCAAAATTTAATAGGATTGAAAATTAAGAACATTAGAAGTGATCATGGAGGAGAGTTCGGAAACGAAGTTTTTGATCATTTTTGTAAGAAGAAAGGAATCTCTCACAACTTTTCATTTCTTAGTACTCTACAACAAAACGAAGTTGTAGAACGGAAGAATAGAACTCTACAAGAATGTGCAAAAATTTATTAAATGGAAGCATACTTCCAAAACATTTCTGGGCAGAAGCCACTAGCAACTGCTTGTTATGTTTTGAATCGGATTTCTATTCGACCTCTTACCAAAAATACTCCATATGAACTTTTTACTGGAAGAAAACCAAATATTTCATATTTTAAAGTTTTTGGATCAAAATGTTTTATATTGAACACCAAAGATCGGCTTGGAAAATTCGATGCGAAATCTGACAAAGGAATCTTTCTAGGATATTCAGATCAAAGCAAAGCTTATCGGGTATTTAATAAAAGAATGTATACTGTCGAGGAAACTCTTCATGTATCGTTTGATGAAAACTTTCTACAAAAACCAAGTATATGAGATGATGAAGAACTTCCACATAACGTCACAAATACAGATAATATAAATTTTGAAAACGATGAAAACATAATTGATAATTCTAGAGAAGATGAGAATGTTGTTCATCACAACAATGAGTTAAGATCTCCACCAATAATATTACGAGATCATCCCGTTCAAAACGTCATTGGAGAAATTAATTCAAAACGCCCAAACTAGAAGTCAATTAAATCAATGGGCCACATAGCATTCCTTTCCAATATCGAACCTAAAAACCCTAAGGAAGCTTCTATAGATGACTATTGGACCATGGCAATGCAAGAAGAACTAAACTAGTTTGAACGCAATGAAGTTTGGGAGTTAGTTCCTAGACCAAGTGATCAAACAGTTATCGGAACAAAATGGGTCTATAAAAATAAGGTGGACGAATAGGGTAACATCACTAGAAATAAAGCAAGGTTAGTCGCTCAAGGTTATAATCAAGAGGAAGGAAATGGCTATGAAGAAACATTTGCTCCTGTCGCTAGATTAAAAGCAATACGTATTTTATTGGCTTATGCATGTTTTCATAATTACAAACCTTATCAAATGGACGTTAAAAGTGCATTTATGAATGGTTATATAACAGAAAATGCGTATGTTGAATAACCTCCTTTACTTATTCATGAGAAATATCCGAACCATGTCTATAAAGTTAAGAAAGCTCTTTATGGTTTGAAACAAGCACCACATGCTTGGTATGAACGGCTTAAAGCTATCCAATAACTTTTGGATTTCATATTGGAAAGGATGATCAAACACTTTTCATTAAACATTCAAAAAGGGATATTTTAATTGTTCAAATTTATGTAGATGATATCATTTTTGGTTCGACCAATGAAACATTATGCTAGGACTTCTCTGAAATTATGACCAAAGAATTTGAAATGTCTCACATGGGAGAATTATCATATTTTCTTAGTTTACAAATCAAAAAATTTCAAAATTCTATTTTTATTTATCAAGAAATATATTGTAATAATTTAATCAAACGCTTCGGAAGGAAAATACTTCTGCCAAACCAACTCCTATGAGTACAACCACACATCTCGATAGAGATGAAAATGGTGGAAGTGTTGATCAAAAATTATATCGAAGTATGATTGGATCATTACTATATTTTGTTAGTCATTGAGATGATGGTTTTGATGGCAACAACCTTAGAATAAGATTATAAAATATAAATACTAACATTATAGTTTAGATATATATGTATATGCAGGATTTAACCATGCAGGTACCAAGAATGAAGACTGTACAGTATAGAGATTCAAGACTGAAGATCAAGATTGAAGACTCATGAGTATCAAGATTATCAAGAGTTTAAGATTTCAATAATAAGTAATTTAATTAGGAATTTTGTTAAAACTCCTAAAAAAGCACTGGCATCTTAAAATCCAATTTATTCGTAGAATCAAATCCACTTCGAGCCCGTTAAAGGGATGGAACCCTAAGTAGGACGGAACCTACGCAAAATCTAGTGGAACATTGTTTAGTATTCACTAACTTTTATTCAAAATGACTTACAAAATTATATCTTATTTTCAAGATCTTCCTTTTAAAAGAATCAAAAACATTTATCCTGGTTTTAATACTTTTAGCCTCAAAAATCTTTATTTTCAAAATCAAATTATCTTTGGTTTTTAAACTATCTTTTAATTATATTATATATATTTAACTTTTAATATTTATACTTGGATTTAAATATAAAATTACAGTAAAATTTATATATACCAATACATTATTCTCTATATTTACTTACATATTTTAACTATAGTTAAGTATATTTATAAAGTTTAAAATAGTTTTAATATAAGGTGGAGGTTATTTTCAAAGAAAAACAAATAACCAAAAATTCCTTTGGCATGTCGACATCCTCAAGTACCCCATGTCGACATGATAGCAGTTTATTTCAAAAATTTGAATTTCAAAGGAAGTGTCTATTCGTCATATCCTTTCACGAATGGACTTGGCTATTGTTCTACTATAAATAGGGGTGGTTTAGAACGAATTTTTAATAATATTTTTTTGGTTTTCACTCCTCTTCTTCTTTCACATTTCTTTATGTACATTCTTACCATTACTCTGCCGAAATCAACATTGAATCTAACTAGATCATTTTTGGTTTGATTCTCTAACACTGTCTCAACAAGATCTCAGTGCTATTTAGAATTATAGACTTATTTGTAATCAATTTAGCGAGAAAAGGTGTGGTTGTAGCCTTGGAAATCAATCAAGTGAGAAAAGGTATGATTGTAGCCTTGGAAATCAATCAAGTGAGAAAAGGTGTGATTGTAGCCTTGGAAATCAATAGGGTGAACTTGTTGCCCTTGAAATCAACTATCTCTACCCAGAGGATTGTGAATTTGGAGCGGTGTACCTCGTGCCTTGAAATCAGGGGTGTAATTGTACAATTGCTTTTGAAAGGAAATCCGTACTTGTGTGCGGGACTGGATGTAGGGTATCTCTGAACCAGTATAAAATCTGGTGTTTTCTTTCCTTTATTGCTTTTACTTTATTTCTGCATCTGTGGTTGATTCTGTGATTATATCTGTGTCTAAATATTGCATGCATTAGTATTCAAATTAATATAAACCCAAAAAGATTTAGCAATTCCTTTAAACACTATCCACCCCTCCTCTAGTGTTAATCCTAGCCATAAGACCCGTATTCCACATTTTTCACATTTGGTATAAGAGCAAGGTTTTCAAAGTTTCATAATCTAATTTTTGAAAGTTTTTAAAATGGCTTTGTTTAAATTTTTTGTTAATACTAGTTTAGAAATATTCAGATCATCATTATCTCATGAGTCTGCATATAATCAATATTCAAATTCAAGTTGTCTCCTGAGATTGTTTGATGTGTAGGAAACATGCTTTATGGGGGTTAAGGAATCAATCCACAACGGATTGATTGTGCAGGTCAAAAAGAAAAAATGGATACTCGATAGTGGATGCTCTAGACACATGATTGGTAACCCAGATATGCTGAATGTTGTAATATACAAAGATGGAGGACTGGTTAATTTCGGAGACAACTCAAAAGGATATGAGATTGGCGTCAGCAAAGTCGGTAACTCTGAAACTCCTATTATTACTAATGTTTTGCTACTTAAAAATCTGAAACATAATCTGCTAAGTATTAGTCAACTTTGCGATAAAGGATATAAAATTAAATTTGAAAAAGATAAATGTCATATTGAAGATAATAATTCAACCATAATATTTGAGGGAATTAGGAAAAAGAATATTTTTATTCTTAGTATGAAAGTTTCAAATGATAACCTATGTCTTTTGGCAAATACAAGTGACCCTTGGATTTGGCATAAGAGATTTGGGCATTTGAATTTCAAACTCTTATCTAGGCCATCAAACATGATCTAGTAAGAAGTCTACCTAAAATGAATTTTAAAGTAGATAGTCTATGTGATGGATGTTAGTTAGGAAAACTTAGAAAAAGTTCCTTTAAATTAAAAGATATGATTTCAACTTCAAAACCTCTTGAATTACTTCACCTTGATTTATTTAGTCCATCTCAAATTCTGTCAATAAATCATAGTAAATATGTTTTTGTAATTGTAGATGATTTTCTAGATTTACTTGGACAATACTTTTGAAACATGAAAGTGATACTTTTGAATGTTTTAAGAATTTTACAAAAAGGATTCAAAATCCACTTTCTCTAAAAATTATAACCATCAGTAGTCATCATGGTGGTGAATTTGAAAATGAAAAGTTTGAGGAATTCTGCAATAAAAGGGAATAACTCACAATTTTTCATTTCCAAGAACTCCACAACAAAACGGGGTAGTATAACGTAAAAATAGGACGATTCAAGAGTGTGTGAGAACTATGCTTTCAGATAGTAAATTACCAAAGTATTTATGAGCAGAAGCAGTTGCTACCGCCTGTTATATTTTAAACAGAATTTTAATTAGACCTTTAAATGATAAGACATCTTATGAACTTCTTCACAGAAAGTAACCTAAGGTATCTTATTTTAGAATTTTTGGAAGTAAATGTTTTATTTTAAATACAAAAGATAACTTAGATAAATTTGATCCTAAATCCGACAAAGGTATCTTTATCGGATATTCTAATACTAGTAAAGCGTACAGAGTGTTTAATTTAAGAACTAACACCATCGAAGAAACAATGCATGTTTCATTCGATGAAAATAACAAAAAATTTGAAGATACAAATGATGAAGAGGATTTAGTCACTCAAAATCAAGAGTCAACTGAAACTAATAATGAAATTAATCATCCTAATAAAAAGACTAAACTTTTAAAAGATCATCCTATTGAAAATATACTAGGAGATATGCAATCTGTTTTTAAGACTAGAAATTAACCAAGTAAAATGAGCAATGTGGCCTTTGTATCATCTATTGAACCCAAAAATCCAAAAGAAGCATCAACTGATGATTCGTGGATTTTGGTTATGCAAGAAGAATCAATTTACTAGAAATGATTTTGGGAACTTGTTCCTAGACTTGAAAATAAAACTATAATTGGAACTAAATGGGTTTATAAAAATAAAATGAATGAACTAGGAGAGGTTGTTAGAAATAAGGCCCGGTTAGTCACTCAAGGTTATTGTCAAGAAGAAGGAATATATTTTGATGAAACCTTTGCTCCCGTAGCAAGATTAGAAGCCATTAGGATTCTAATTGCTTTCTCAAATCATAATAATTACAAATTATATCAAATGGATGTTAAAAGTGCCTTTTTAAATGGATTTGTAAAAGAGGAAGTATATGTTGAACAACCACCACTTTTTAAAATGAAAAATTACCAAATCATGTTTACAAACGTAAGAAAGCTCTATATGGTCTAAAACGAGCTTCTAGAGCCTGGTATGATAGACTAAGATCTTACTTATTACAATCAAATTTTGAAATTGGTAAAGTAGATAATACTCTTTTTATTAAAAGAAATAAAAATGATATTCAACTAGTACAAGTCTACGTAGATGATATCATTTTTGGATCAACTAATTTTGAAATGAATAAAGAATTTTCTGAAATAATGACAAAAGAGTTTGAGATGAGTCATATAGGTGAATTAAACTTCTTTCTATGATTACAAATAAATCAATTAGATAATGGTATCTTTATTACTCAAGAAAAATATGCTAAAGACCTAGTTAGTAAATTTGGTTTATCTACTGCAAGTGGAAAACCCACTCCTATGGCAACCAATGAGTACCTAAGTAAAGAAGATCTCTCGAAAGATGTAGTCAAAAATTATATAGAGGAATGATTGGATCACTACTCTATATCACTGCTAGTAGACCTGATATCATGCATAGTGTTTATCTCTGTGCAAGATATCAATCTCAACCTAAAGAGACCCACTTAAAAGCTGTAAAACGTGACATAATATATGTTAAACACACCTCTGATTATGGCTTATTTTATCCTAAACATGATTTTTTTGACTTAATATCTTACTGTGATGCAGATTATGCTGGTTGTAAATCAGACCGAAAAAGTACGAGTGGAACTTGTCACTTTTTGGGGGCATTCTCTGGTTTCCTGCTTTAGTAAAAAGAAAAACACAGTTTCTTTATCAACAATCGAAGCAGAGTATATTTCTACTGCTTTAGCCTATTCTCAAGTAATATATATGCAGCAAACTTTAAAATATTTTAATTTAAATATCTTAAAATCACCAATTTATTGTGACAATACTAGTGCAATAAATTTTTCCAAAAAATACTATTTATCATGCTTGAACTAAACATATTGATATCATACACCATTTTCTTAGAGATAATATAAGTAAGGAAGTAATTACTCTCGATTATATCAATTCTGAGAATCAAATTGCTGATATTTTAACAAAACCATTATATGAATCTATATTTTCTAAATTAAAAAGAGAATTAGGTATTTGTTCAATAACTGAAATATAAAATATAAATAACAAAGTATAATTAAAAATTAAATCAAAATAAATCAAATAATAAAAATTTCAAGCACCATGTCGACATCCCCCCTATACCCATGTCAACATATAACGATTTTTTATTTTTGAAATTTTTCCCACCAAAATTCAATTAAGTGGTTATATATTCTTCTTATTTTCGAAATTTTTATCATTCTTTCTGTTTCCTTCCCGTTCTAGCTTCTGAAATCAATAAAACTATTGCCTCCTCTTCCAAATCAAAGAAAATTCAACCTTTTCGTTCCCTTCATATTCTTCTGGACCTTTTCAACTAACTATGCTTGCAAGAGTAATGAAAATGGAGGATTCTTTGAAGGATATAATGCAACTAATGACTGAAATTCAAGTAGTGCAACTTAGAATGGCCAAAGAACAAGAACGCAAGGCAAAATCCTTAGAAGTTTGCAAAAAGTTCTAGTGGACAATCATGCTAATCCAATCTTGATTGATGAAGAGTCTTCAGAAGATCAAGTGCAAGAGTATAGCGAGGAAGAAGAAGAAGAAGCCCCCATGGAAGAAGAGCACGCTAAAGATGACGACAAAGTCGTGTGCGTTGGCGAAGTGTGCTTTGACAAAGATGGAAATCTTATCGAACAACGTGGAAATTTCTATTTCTACTATCCAAGTTGTTCGGTTCGTAGATCTCCCATTTTCAAGGACACGCATTAGTTTCTTTTCGTTCTTTCTTATTGTTGTATGTTTTTATCTACGTTCTCTATGCAAATGTATATATAATAATATAATTAGTAAAGGATTGTTTTCTTATATTTTATCACTATTATAAATATTATCTTATAAAGATTCTTAATTAGGAAAGTTAGTAGTTTAGGACTAAGTATTGGTTTTAGAATTAAGTGTTGATTATTTATGATAACACTATCATTATAATCAAATGTCAAAGAGTATCAAGAATGAAGGCTGTACAATATAGAGATTCAAGACCGAAGATCAAGATTGAAGACTCATGAGTATCAAGATTATCAAGAGTTCAAGATTTCAATAATAAGTAATTTAATTAGGAATTTTGTTAAAACTCCTAGAAAAGCACTGGCATCATAAAATCAAATTTATTCATGGAGTGGAATCCACTTTGAGCCCGTTAAAGGGATGGAACCCTAAGTAGGATGGAACCTACGAAAAATCTAGTGGAACATTGTTTTGTATCCACTAACTTTTATTCAAAATGTTTTACAAAATTATATCTTGTTTTCAAAATGTTTTCAAAATCTTCCTTTTAAAAGAATCAAAAACATCTATCCTAGTTTTAATGCTTTTAGCCTCAAAAATCTTTATTTTCAAAATCAAATTGTCTTTGGTTTTTAAACTAACTTTTAATTATAATATACTTATTTAACTTTTATTATTTATACTTCGATTTAAATATAAAATTATGGTAAAATTTTATATATAACAAAATGTTATTCTCTATATTTACTTATGCATTTTAACTATAGTTAAGTATAATTAAAAAAGTTTAAAAAAGTTTTAACATAAGGTAGAAGTTAATTTCAAAGAAAAACAAATCACCAAAAATTCCTTTGCCATGTTGACATCCTCAAGTACTCCATGTTGACATGATAACAGATTATTTCAAAAAAATAATTTCAAAGGAAGTGTCTATTCGTTATATCCTTTCACGAATGGACATAGCTGTTGTTCTACTATAAATAGGGGTGGTTTTGAACGAATTTTTAATCATATTTTTCAGGTTTTCACTCCTCTTCTTCTTCCACATTTCTTTGTATATATTCTTACTATTACTCTGTCGAAGTCAACAATGAATCTAACTAGATCATTTCAGGTTTTATTCTTTATCACTATCTCAACAAGATCTCACTGCTATTCAGAGTTATAGACTTCTTTGTAATCAATTTAGCGAGAAAAAGTGTGATTGTAGCCTTGGAAATCAATTAAGTGAGAAAGGGTGTGATTGTAGTCTTGGAAATCAATCAAGTGAGAAAAGGTGTGATTGTAGCCTTGGAAATCAATTGGGTGAACTTGTTGCCCCTGAAATCAAGTATCTCTACCCAGAGGATTGTGAATCTGGAGTGGTGTACCTCATGGCCTTGAAATCGAGGGTGTAATTGTACAATTTCTTTTGCAAGGAAATCCGTACTTGTGTGCGAGGCTGGATGTAGGCTAACTCCGGACAAGTATAAAATCTGTATGTTCTTTCCTTTATTGCTTTTACTTTATTTCTACATCTGTGTTTGATTCTGTGATCATATATGTGTCTGAATATTGCATACATTTGTGTTCAAATTAATATAAACTCAAAAAGATTTAGTAATTCCTTTAAACATTGTTCACCCCCTCTAGTGTTAATCTTAGCCTTAAGATCCGTATTCTGCATTTTTCACATATTTAATAGCCAGTCGTCCTAACATTATGATGAGTGTTCGTTTGTGTGCTAGATTTCAAGTCAATCCAAAGGAATCACATTAAGAGCAGTAGAACGTATATTGCGTTATCTTAGTAATACCAAGTTTTAGACTTTTTATCCAAAAGAGTGTCCTTTTGAGTCAGTATCATACAGTGATGTTGATTTTGGAGGATCTTGTACAGATCAGAAAAGTACAAGCAGCACGTGCATTTTATTGGAAGATCGTTAGTTTCTTGGTTTAGTAAGAAACAGAATTGCATTTCGCTCTCTACATGTGATGCAGAATACATTTCTACTGCCTTAGCCTGTGCTCAAGTAATCTACATGCAATAGACACTTAGAGATTTCAATATAAATTTAGCAAATTCTATCGTATATTGTGACAACACAAGTGCTATCAACTTGTCCAAAAATCCAATCAATCATTCATGAACGAAACATATTGACATTCATCATCATTTTCTTCGTGATAACATTGAAAAAGGAATGATCAATTTGGATTTTGTATCCTCAAAAAATCAATTGGCTGTTATATTTATAAACCGCTTCTCAAAAATATTTTTGCAAAACTTCGATGAGAACTCGGAATCGTCTCATTTAAGGGTTTGTAAAATTTTCTATCCGAGTAACCTTCTGCAAAATCTTTGCATTCTTTGCCTTTTTTATATTTTGAACTTAGCTTTTCTAACATGAAGATATCCTTTTTACCAAATGAGCTATGTTTATTTCTTGTTTAGCTACAATATCAATTTGAATAAGAAAACCAAATTATTTTTTCCAAGTTCAAAAATATATGTAACTGCCATGATTTGAACTCTGGATCTTAGATTGGAAGTTGTATGCCTTTACCATATGAGCTATTAATGTTATATGTTTGACTTAAAATGCAACATTATACTCATAATCAGTTTTAACCTTCCATCTAAACAAACATTTCCTTCCATTCATCTCTTTTTACTATTTTTAGTCCATGATTATGTTCTCTCAAGCTTTCTCAGCCTCAAATTAATTCTCTTTTTAGCATACTCTTCACCTATTTAAACTTCATACTACCTCTTTTTAATCATCGATTCTCTTTTTAATTTCATCTTATCATTCATATCAATTTCTGCATTTCACCATGATGTTCGACCTATTTATCCTTCTTATTTCAATGGCCTCCAATGACCATGATGATTCCGATCAATCGACAACTGACTATTTAACACCATCCTCCATGTATACTTCTTCCTCTCAATCATTACCTACACCAACTCCTTGCTACGAACGTGCTAGGTTTGTATCTCCACAAAATCATACCGGATATACGCCAGAAAAGAAGAAAGCTCGTCGTCTCTTATTCCTAGGTTCTCCATCAACTAAACAAAAGATTGATGATATCCATCATTGTCAACGGGAAAAACTAGAACTCCAACGAGAAATGTACTATGAGCAAAAATTTAACTCCAATCATTTAAATTTTAGAGCAACTCGGTTGGAAAATTTATGGTTGCTCTACATCTAATGTTCATTAGCCAACATCATCTTCCTATCACAATCCATGGCAACCCAGTCCACGACCACCTCCAGTCTCACAACATACAATGACTCATAACAGTATACGGTTTCTACTAGGAACGTACATTGAAGATACAAAAGTAGAGTCGGATGAACAAGAGACACCACATAAAACACCTCAAAAGACACCATGAAAATCATCATCCTCTAAATAATTTTTGTGTGTCTTTATCTATGTCATTTTATATTTTTTTTGGTGTATTCATCCACTTTTTGTATAAGCTTTGGTATATATTGGATTTTGATAAACAGGCTCACTGTGCATTTTAATAACAGTCAGTCGACTGACTGCATCAGGTCAGTCAACTCAGTCGACTGAAACAGACGCAGAAAACTCTCGGGTTCCAGTTCAATCAATTGACCTGCTGTATTCAGTTGACTGAACGATGTTTCTGAGCCTTTTTAACCCCTTTTCCATCTCCTTTTTACCCTATCTCTTTATATTTTCACTTTTACTTTTCTCTTTTACCCAAATTCTACTTTTCCCAAACCTTACCATAAAATTTACCATAAATCATGCCTCCCAAACGTTCAAAACCCACTGGATCATGCTCAACTGCAGCCGTAGACTCTCTTGTCGCTCAATGGCTCTATTATTGGACGGTAATGGAAAGATGGAACAAAATGAAATCGGCAAGGATATTTGAAGGTTCTTTTAAGGCATTCCCTGATTTTGAATCTTATAGGCTTCGAGAATTGGCTGATCAAAGTGGCTTACAATCTTTAATAGACTTAAAATTGAATAGCCATAAAAATAATCACATTATGGTTAAGCTTTTCTATGCTAATCTTAACTTAGCGCATCAACATCCTTCACATACCAACAATTTGTGTGGAGTCTTGTTTGTGGCAAACATGTTTGGTTCTCTCTCGGTCGCATTACCCATATTTCACAATCACCAAATCATGGTGTCACCCTTGATGAAGTAGAATGCAACATGGCAACTCGAGATAGAATAAGTCATCAATTTTTGGACGATGATGCAACCGATGTAAAATCAATGTCTCTACGTCCAAAAGCTGGGATTGTGCATAGGACCCTAATGAAAACTATTCGACCATATGAGCTTGTCTATCAAAATAATTTTAAAGCTCTATATGCAATTTTGAATAACATGCAAGTCAACTGGATACAGTTAATTTTAGATGAATTCCTCTCGTTTAATCAAGGAAAAATGAATGTGATCTATTTTGGGGAATACATTATGTGTCATCTTGACAACTTAGAAGTGCCATTTCCCGATTTTGAAGTGTTAAATGTTGGTGCTATAAACATGAGAACTCTTAGTCTCATGAAATTACGTGTTACTCCTCCTCTTATCATGGATTATGATGCATGGAAAACACGCCAACGTGCACGACGTCAACAACAACAAGATCAAGGTTCTACCTTTCAACCACGTCGCTCACCTACTCCTCCATCACATTCCAGAGAAGACGAGATTCAACTTGCAACCTCCGCTCATTCATCCCAACAATCCATTAAGATTTTATCCCCGAGCCAACTTGTTCTTGACACGTGTTTAAAAAGGATTGATAAAAAGCTTGACAAAATCAAAGGTTTTTTCTCCATGTATGGGATGCTATTTCTTGTTCTGCCTCCACTTCGACCATGCCATCTATAGGAAGATGCCCTATGCTACAATTTACCTGAAGCACATCCGAGGATCACACCGGCACGGATACTAGTGGAACTAGCGGAGGTGGTTATGGTGGTGAAGCATTATCTTGAGGCAAGTCTCCCGCCAATCCAGAACAAGAATATGACTGGGATGCCGATGAATAGTTGGGTGCTATCGTATTTGGATATGGTATTTTCTTTGCTCTTTTACTCAACTTTCTTTTTTATCAAGGCTTGTACTTAAATAGCCTTGTGTTATTTTGGTTTATGGAACTTTATATGCTTTTTCCTACGATACATTATGTAGCTATATCTTGGCTTGTGTTGCTAATTATGCATATTTTATGCTTTACTGGTTATGTCTACTCCTTTTGGTCGATGACAAAGGGGGAGAAAAATGTCTACTAACAAGTTTTATGCAGATTACATTATCGCCACACATTCAGGAGGAGAAATATATATAACTTTTGTTATATAATTTCTACTGTATATTAATTCATCAGTTATAGGTCGTCATCAATCAAAAGGGGGGAGAATGTTGAATCATGAGTTTTGATTCATGACAAGGAGCATTAACAAAGACTACGTGGCAATAGCAACAAAAAGTGAGTAACATATATATGGTATAATCTACAAAGAGAAGAGACTTCAAAACTAGTTGTCGTATGATTATTTATTATGTTTTGAGTCTTAGATATGTTTAGATACTGTTAAAATCATTCCTCAAGTAGTTACCTTGCACACAAAACAAATTATTTTTGTTTGTACATGCATTGAAATTCACTGTGCAAAATTGCACAGGTCAGTCGACTGATTACAGTCGATTAGTCGACTGCCCTGGCGCAAAATGCACAGTGAACAGAGAATATATATATATATATATATATATATACATATATATATATATATACATACAAATTTGAAATTCAGTCAACTGAGCCTCTAAACTCAATCGATTAATCTGTGTTTAATGGATATATTTTCTAAACGGATGCTTCCTCTCACAAGAGTTTCAATCCAATTCGAAGAGTAATGGCTGCATCCATTGATTGAATCTCTTAGCAAAAGTTGTATCTATCTATGCACTATATAAACACATCAAAATCATTTTCCAAATCACTGATTCTTGAATAATTTACTGATCTTACTTACTCTCTATATTCTCTGCATTCAAAAGCAATCAAACCATTTTCATTGCTTAAATCATTGAATTCATATTCATATTCTTTGATTCATAGCGATTGTCTTCCTTTCATATCTTCACACACACTCATATACTTGAGGATTCGATTATAGGAAGGGTGTACACACATTGACATATCTGTTTTATCAAGAACACATTAGTCAGACAATTTTATATACTAGTAGAAGTACTGTTCTGCTGCTCAGGCATTATGAAGTCCTCTTCGGCTGCTGAGGCAAAATCCTATTCCGCTGCTCAGATCTCTATTTATATGCTCAGTGGTGGTATAGACATGTTCCTCTGGGTTAAGTGATGGTTCTTGTTTTAGTGAAATTTCAGAAGGAGTGTGGGACTAGACGTAGAATGAGAAGTTCAAACCAGTATAAAAATCTTGGTGTGCTCACTTTTATTTTTTCTTTACTCTACTATCTGTAGGATCGAATTCACCCTAGTGGGGGGTGAATAGGGTGATACTATTAATTATAAAAATTATTGCGGAATCTTATAAAATTATTTCAACACAGATAAATCAAAATTATAGCAGAATAGATAATAGTAGAATAATAAATGCAGAAATAGAATGACACAGAATTTACCCAGCTTCGGCAAAATCCTGCCTACGTGTTGCCTCCAAGGTTTCTCCTAGAAACTAAGTAGTCACACTCTTACACACGTAAACTCGCGACACCCGCTACTGAGTAACCTAACTCTGCACCCAAAACCCTGCCACAAATCAGCCACCGAGTTGTGAATTCTCAAACTACGCCATGTAGTTTGTCCCTTAGTCACACGACTAGTAATTACACAATTTTCAAAGAAAATATAATTTAAAACCAATTAAAACATAAACCCTAACAAAACCTAATTAAATTTCAATTAAACAAGGCCGGACCAATTTTAAAAAACAAACGCGCCCTTCTTTATTTGTTTTATCAATGTCGGTCGTTCCTTTTACTCTTTGCTCTTTGTAATGGCTGCTCGTTCCTTTGCTCCTTTGCTTGCAAATTAGGGCTTGAGAAAATCGATGAAGCTGATGGGTAGATGGTCGATTACAATCGGTATTTCTCTGTCTTGCTTCGGCAATCGACTCCTTCTTCAATTCGAATATGGCTCCTCGATCTGATCGAGTTCGACTTTGACTCTGGTATGTAATTTGTGCCTTTTTGTTCTCCCAGTTGAATGCTTGAACTCGATTGATGTTAAAGCCGATGATGATTGGGTTTTTATATGGATTCGAATTCCTAATTTTTTGTTCGTCTGATAGTTTGCTTCACTTCGTCTCGTCCACTTGATTATGTTTTGATGTTGATGATTTATCTGACTTTATCAATTTCATATAATTGTTACTTGATACTCACGGTTTTGATTCGTGATTTGGTCAATTTACTTGGCCACCACGGCTTTGAATTTGAATTGTGTTGATGTTGATTTCGATCTTCGTTTCCTTTGACTCTAGTCAGTTGCTCATGGCTTCAACTTGATTTTTGATATTACCATCTTCGACATCACTGAACTTCGGCACTGATTTAATTCATTATTGTAGTATACTTGACTTGTTTTGTTCTTTGTGCTTGTTAATTTCTGCTTCTCTGTCTTGTTCAAAACTGATACTTTCATTTGCACTTGGTCACTATGTTTTACTGTTGCATTCCTGTATATGCTTCGAGTCATCGTAGTAGTGACTTGAACTTTTAGCCTTTGGTTTGTAATCTCTGATTCATTGTTGACTTTGTTGTTGTTTGGATTAGCTTGTGGTATTGGTTCTTTGTACTCCTGTGTAGACTGTTTGTTGGTGCACACATTTCATTTGTTGCCAGACCTGTATCATGCATGTTGCCATTCCTTTGGTGCAGTTTCATGTATTTTGTTTATAGCCACCGGTTCATTAGTTTTTGATCATTGATGTTGTTCATGTTGTCTGGATTAGTGCAGTGTGCATTCTAGCTTGTAACTGTGTCATGATGATGCATCTTGTTGTTGTGTTTGAAACTTGAACTCTATTGGTTCATCATTGTTGTTGCTATGTTCATTTTCATGTGTTGTTTGTTTACCACTTGGTCAAGCTTTTCTTGTGTAGTCAGTTCCACTTGCTGTTCTGGTTTGATGTTCTTCATTGAGTTTGACATGAAATGGTTCATCGCTATTTTATGTGTTTGCAGCCTCGATATATACTTGATGTCTGATTTCCTCGAGTACTGAATTGCATTCACTTGTGTACATATTACATATTCACTTGGTTGGAGCTTTACTTTGTTTTGCACTTGTAGTCTGAGTATATCGCACACTCTGGCCTTCATGTATACTTGTTGTGGCATGGTTCCTTCAATGTGCAACCTGGATGAGGCTGCATATATGAATTATGTTTCCAGTCATCATGTAGATGCATTGAGTTGGTTTGCCTTTGTAAAGTGTACCATCTGGATCTTGCTGTCTATATTCATTTGAACTTAGTTGATGTTTTGGTTTTGACTTGACTTGATATTTTCACTTGTTCATTGTAGTTTGATTTATTCACTGACTTGATTTCAAGCCTTTTTCATACCCCTGGTTGATCAAAACTACCACTTGGTTTAAACATTTTTTGCTATGATATTGAACTTGATCATTTCATGAACTTGCACTTGTGTTGAATCCAGCTAGTAGCTCGGGTTTGACCTTGTGCTGGTATTGTGGCATTATTTTTATTGCACTTGATTTGAACCCGGCGTTTTGGGTTTGACCTGTGCTCACCTGTCCCTGTAATTATATCAAGTGTATATATCTATGTGCACGGCCTTATGGCATATACAGTGAGACACTGTGTATGTCACAAGCTGTTCGTGTATGATGAATTCAAAATTAAATGATGACGAACAACCCAAATAACTGAGGAAAATATTATTTTCAACATCCACATTTTATTTTATACTGCAAAAATATTTCCTTTTCAATTTTACCGCATCAATATTTATTTTTGCAGGTTTCTCAGATGCTGGATTCAATTTGGAGTGAAGTTGAAGATAAAATACGAGTTGAGTGAATGAGTGATATGTAGTGAGGTCAAATGTAAATGTGAATCTTGATGTAATCAAAATTGTACTGTAATTGAAATTGTACATATATAGTGAAAGCTTGAAATTTGTACTATTCAAAAATTGTAATAAACATTTGTTTGAATAAAATTTCTGTTTGAACTCAAATTTTGTGTTATTTATTTTATTCAGCAAATATTTATTTAATCTATGAATAATAAAATAGTACGTTAACAAATACGTTTAAATGAATATACATATATATGTTATTATCATCAAACAAAAATCATATAATCGCATATTCAACAATCTCCCCCTTTTGATAATAACAAACATATATTTAAGATTTTGAATATGTTAAATGTATTTGATCATTAATATACTCTAATTACTCCCCCTATTTAAATGCTTCCTTTCTATACAAAGCTCCCCCTTCATATATCCATACAATCAAAAATATGCAAATGAGCCTAGATGCAAATAGAAAATATTTGACCTTTACTTGATTTTGTTTGACAAAATCTTAACTTTTCTCTCCCCCTTTTCTTATCAACAAAAGAGTAATAGTGTTAGAAAAAATAGAGATAAAGTGATCGATATTAATCCAACATTAAAACTCAATTGAATATAAACATTAAATTCCAATAAAAAACCAAATAAAAATCATAAATACTTTGTCGGGCGCATATTCCACTTTTAGAATGATGGGAATGATGTCATCATATAAAACATACAGTTGTGTCTATTTGTGGTATATTTATATCAGGAATTTGAATATCTATCAACCATGCATAACCGTTAGGACTTTTAAATGAGATTAGTAATATTCCAATTTTATTTTTTTTAAATGAATTCAAGTATCTTCTAACCACGCATAACCGTGAGGACTTTTAAATGGGAGTAGAATCAACTTGTTTATTATTAAAACAAATTAATTTTGATATGTGTTCCATACATGCATAACCGTGAGGACTTTTAAATGAGCATGGAAGCACATAACAAATTCCAAGTAATTCACCCATGCATAACCGTGAGGACTTTTAAATGAGAATGAATACTTTGGATTTTATTTTATTATTATTATTAATTTTTTATTTTATTAAAAAAATGTAAAATGAAAAACGAACGATTCAAGTTTAAAGTACCAAATATTGACAAACTATATAGAATTTTGATGAGTTATGGTCGTTAGAAATATGATAGAAATAGAGATGGTCATGGAGTTTTTACCAACAAAAAGTTTTATGACTCTTATTTAAATTTCTAAAGAAATTTACTAATTATACCATCTCGAGTCATAATATATGATAAACATTAGCACTCATCACTTTTTCAATCACTATTTATCTTTTCGATAATTATTAGGGAGTCACATTAGTCAAAATAGTCTTTTAAAAACAAATTCAAAAATAATTATCAATTTTTCTAAATGACTGATCTGAAAACATGGTCAAAATGATTTTCTTAAAGGGGTTATATGAGAAAAATTTCTTCTATTTGAAAATTATTTGAAACGAAAAATATGCAGATATTTTCTTTGAAAAACGATGCAGTTACTAAATGTCTCAACAAAAATTAAGTTCAACTAGTAATTTTTCTATCACTAGATTACCAGTGTAATCTGCATCTGAATTTCTCTTTCACTCAAAATTATCATTAATTGAATTTGATAGAGCAGACCATGAAGTGTGCAACAAAAAATTCTCAATATCAATGACATTCTCTTGAATTTTAATTGAAGAGAATGTGAATATAGAGTTAGCCGTAAAATAACCAAATGTACTATCATCTAATAAAACACTATTTGTTAGCACCAAAATTGGGCAACACCCTTCGGAAGTCTTTGAAGAGATAATAAGTGAAGAACTTAAATTGGAAATGAAAATTATCTAACAAAAACTCCAAGTTATAGAAAAGTAAATTGCATAGAAGACAAGAATTTAGAGTGGTTCGGCGATGCGCCTACGTCCACTATGAAGTTTGATCACTTTATTGCTTAATACTTGAAGGTTACAAGTGTTTTGAGGCAAATTACAGCAGACAACAGACTTAAATTCGAAATCAGCAGCCAAGATGGCGGTATGGAATGATTCTGGCAGCGTTTAGGCGTACTCTTTCTCTCCAAATTCTCCGACCCCCTCTCTGAATGACCAGGGGCTCTATTTATAGGTGTGGAAGGCCAAAATCCCGCCTAAATCATGGAGAGGCTGCTTGGCGTGTGACGGGGGGCCCACAGGCCCGCGTTCTTGAAGTGCGTGCCCAGTTTGGGATCGATTCGAAGTGAACTTCGAATCGATCAAAAAATTGTCCAATTACGATGAAACTTGGCGTGGACGTTCTTCATCATGTAGACAAACTTCTGTAAAAATTTCATGGGATTTGGATCAGTAGATTTGGAGTTATGATCGGTTCGAAATTGGGTGTTCGTCATGCTGGTTGCTTCGACTCCACTGATTCATTCGAATCCATAGGTTCGAATCCATATGGTTTGACTCCATATGGTTCGAATCCATGCTTTCGTATGCGATGTGGATGGATTCGAAACCGATGGCTGATGGAGTCGAAGCTGATGGATTCGAAGCTTCTGATGGATTCGAAGATCCTGATGGATTCGAAGCTTGGATGGATTCGAAGCTTCTGATGGATTCGAAGTTTCTGATGCAGTCCAAGGTGCTGATGGAGTCGAAGCTGATGGATTCGAAGGCGATGGAGTCGGAGCTTCTGATGGGTTCGAAGTAGTGATGGACTCGAAGTTAAAGGATGGATTCGAAACTGATGGGTTCGAAACAGATGGTTTCGAACATGACGGGCTCGAACAGGATGGGTTCGAACATGGTGGTTTCGAACATGATGGGTTCGAACACGATGGGTTCGAACCAAGCAATGTGCACCGTCTCATCTTGAATCCATCATAACTTGAGCATACGACCTCGGACCGTCTTGAAATTTGAAATGCTGGCTTCTATGGTCTTTCTTGTCATGCCCTATCAATTGCGGCCCGATCCGGGCTCGGACAAAATTCATCGATATCCATAGCGAAGAGAAGTGCAACCAATCTCTGAGACGAACTGCCCTTTGTTTTTGGCCAATTTTTGGTATCACGGCTTTGCCAAAAAGTGGGATAACACTATTGTTAATCAAACTAATATATATGAAGTAATTCAAAGACTCTACAGATTTTTATAGTGTTCTTGGCATAAGAATATGATTAGCCAACAATTTTGAATAAGTCAGAATCAAAATCATCATTATTTCATCATCTCATTATTGGCTGATTTAACTCAGATTACGGTGCAGATTATCACATTTAATATATCGTTCAAATAAATATACCATTACCTGTTTTACCTTTACGATATTTTTCGTTGTTGTCCATTGTGATTTTATCATCTTTTTACTAGGCTAAGGAACTTTGCTTTGTCACCCGTTGTGTTTCTGGAACAGCCAGAATCCAGATAACACTATTGTTGTTTCTCAGCCTACCACCACACCTACACGATGAAAGATTTTTGTGACCTATTTTTTTATAGTCCATGATTGTTAGTGGTAGAATATTTTGAAAAATAATTTTGTGGAGACCCAAAACAATTTATATATGTTCCTTTCGACATCCAGATCTGTTTAACTTTGAGAGATTTTATATTTGTGCCTTTTGGAACCCAAATTGGTATAGTTTTCACGTGTTTGGGTCTATACCAACAATTATTGTGATTGTGTCCATATTTTCTACAAATTGTACACATAGAATTGACTTGATTAATTTTGTTTTTAACATTTTCAGATTGATTATATCCAAGTCCTTGTCTAACTGTATTAACAGTTTGCTTCCCTAATAGCATATTCAACGATTTTTCACTTCTTGAAAATTTATCTAAAGTCATTGACAATTGTTGAACTTGTGTTTTGAGAGATTCATTTTCGTTTAACAATTGTGTGCACTTTTTAATAGAATTTTCTCTCCTAGTATTTTCAATCTCTTTCAAAATCAGAATTTCATTTTCAAGTGATTCTATATTAATTTCTGATTTTTTAATTTCTTCTTCAAATAATGGACACTTATCTCACTTAAGGATCCTACTTTGATATGTTTTAACTAATTGATCAAGTTGCTTACTTAACTCTATCAAAGTACCTTTTGTGATTCAAGTTTAGCATACTTCTCCCTAAGTCATTCAAAACAGCAATTTACTTCGTGGAAATATATAAGTAATTCTAAGTGAGTGAGTTTTGATACCTCGCTTGGTTCATCATCGTCGCTATCAGTTATATTACCTTGAAGGTACATATCTGCTTTCTCACTCTCACTGCTAGTACTTTGATTATCTTCATCACTTTGTATTTCACGTGGCTGCAAAACTTCTCCTTTTTGATTTCTTTTCAAAGTCACGTCGATTTTGAGGACAATTGGGCTTGATATGTCCGGGTTGGTTCCACTTGTGACAGATGATCTTCTGTTCTTCTGAGTAGTCTAGTGCTTTGGCTATTCTGCTTTTCAATTTTTGATTTCGAGCTGGATTTCCGTATCTATGATTCCACTTTTTGAATTTCTTCATTAGTAGTGACAGCTCTGCTGCTCCATCATCATCATCGTGATCATCATCACTTTCGGTTGTTCCTTTAAGAGCTATTGATTTCTTTCAAGTGTCACCTCCTTCACGCTCTTCCTTGAATTTCATTTCTAGCTCATAAGTGGTGAGATTTCCGATGAGTTCTTCAACTTTCATCTGTTTTAAATCTTTTGATTCTTGAATGGTAGTCACTTTGGCTTCAAAATTTTGTGAAAGGACTTTGAGGATTTTTCGGACTATCTCCAACTCTGTGTATGATTTTCCGAGAGCTTTTGATTTGTATACGATATTGGAAAGTCGTCCATTCATCTCTTTGACATTTTCTTCCTTCACCATTGTGAAGTTCTCGTATTCGCTGCTTAGCATGGCAAGGCGAGATTCTTTGACTTGAGATGTTCCTTCGTGAGTCACTTCTAGTGTGTGCCATATTTCCTACTCAGTTAGACAATGTGAGACACGATTAAATTCAAATTGATCCAATGAATAGATAATAGAATTCATGGCTTTAGCATTAGCATTTTGTAATTTATTTCTAGTTCTATCCATTGATCCTTTGGTTTCTCTATTTCCCGATTATCCACAATTATAGTTGGTGCTCTATAACCTGTCTCAACAATATTCCAAGCGTCAATGGCTTTTAGAAAAAATTTCATTCTATTTTTCCAGTAGGCGTATTCACCATTGAACATTGGTGGTCTAACTATGGACTGACCCTTAGCAAAAGCATTATTAAAAGAAGCCATTTTTAAAAATTCAAAATTTTAAAATAAAAATTGGTTTTTGAAAAACGAATTTTTTTAAAAACAAATGTTGGCTTCTATTTCTAGCTCTGATACCACTTGTAGGATCGAATTCACCCTAGAGAGGGGGTGAATAGGTTGATACTGTTAATTATAAAAATTATTGCAGAAGCTTATAAAATTATTTCAACATAGATAAATCAAAATTATAGTAGCACGGACAATAGCAGAATAATAAATGCAGAAATAGTACAAAATTTACCCAGCTTCGGCAAAACCCTAACCACGTGCTGCGCCCAAGGTTTCTACTAGAAATTAAATAGTCACACGCTTACACACGTAAACTCGCGACATCCGCTACCGACTAACTTAACTCTACGCTCAAAACCCTGCAACAACTCAGCCACTGAGTTGTGAATTCTCAAACTATGCCGCGTAGTTTGTCCCTTAGTCACACAACTAGTAATTACCAATTTTCAAAAGAAAATATAATTTAAAAAAATAAAACAAAAACCCTAACAAACCCTAATTAAATCTCAATTAAACAAGGCCGACCCAATTTTAAAAAACAAACGTGTCCTTCTTTATTTCTTTTATCAATGTCGGCCGTTCCTTTTACTCTTTTCTCTGTATAATGGTGGCTCGTTCCTTTGTTCCTTTGCTTGCAAATTAGGGCTTGAGAAAATCGATGAAGCCGATGGGTAGATGGTGGATTACAATTGGTATTTCTTTGTCTTGCTTCGGCAATCAACTCCTTCTTCAATTCGAATATGGCTCCTCGATTTGATCACAGTTCGACTTTAACTCTGGTATGTAATTTATGCCTTTTTGTTCTCCTAGTTGAATGCTTGAACTTGATTGATGTTAAAGCCGATGATGATTGGGTTTTTGTATAGATTCGAATTCCTAATTTTGTGTTCGTATGATAGTTTGCTTGACTTTGTCTCGACCACTTGATTATGTTTTGATGTTGATGATTTATCTGACTTTGTCAATTTCATATAATTGTTACTTGATACTCACGGTTTTGGTTCGTGACTTGGTCAATTTACTTGGCCACCACGGTTTTGAATTTGAACTGTGCTGATGTTGATTTCGATCTTCGTTTCCTTTGACTTCGGTCAGTTGCTCATGGCTTCAACTTGATTTTTGATATTACCATCTTCGACATCATTGAACTTCGGCACTGATTTAATTCATTGTTGTAGTATGCTTGACTTGTTTTGTTCTTTGTGCTTGTTAATTTCTGCTTCTCTGTCTTGTTCAAAACTGATACTTTCATTTGCACTTAGTCACTGTGTTTTACTGTTGCATTCCTGTATATGCTTCAAACATGGTAGCCGTGACTTGAACTTTTAGCCTTTGGTTTGTAATCTCCGATTCATTGTTGACTTTGTTGTTGTTTGGATTAGCTTGTGGTCTTGGTTTTTTGTACTTCTGTGTAGACTTTTTGTTGGTGCACACATTTCATTTGTTGCCAGACCTATATCATGCATGTTGCCATTCCTTTGGTGCAGTTTCATGTATTTTGTTTATAGCCACTGGTTCATTAATGTTTTATCATTGATGTTGTTCATGTTGTCTGGATTAGTGCAGTGTGCATTCTAGCTTGTAACTGTGTCACAGTGATGCATCAAGTTCTTGTGTTTGAAACTTGAACTCTGTTGGTTGATCATTGTTGTTGCTCTGTTCATTTTCATGTGTTGTTTGTTTACCACTTGGTCAAGCTTTTCTTGTGTGGTTAGTTCCACTTGATGTTCTGGTTTCATGTACTTCATTGAGTTTGACATGAAATGGTTCATCACTGTTTTATGTGTTTGCAGCCTCAATATATACTTGATGTCTGATTGCCTCGAGCACTAAATTGCATTCACTTGTGTACATATTGCATATTCACTTGGTTGGAGCTTTACTTTGTTTTGCACTTGTATTCTGAGTATATTGCACACTCTGGCCTTCATGTATACTTGCTATGGCATGGTTTCTTCAATGTGCAACTTGGTCGAGGCTGCATATATGAATTATGTTTCCAGTCATCATGTAGTTGCATTGAGTTGGTTTGCCTTTGTAAAGTTTACCATCTAGAGCTTGCTGTCTATATTCATTTGAACTTAGCTGATGTTTTGGTTTTGAATTGACTTGATATTGTCATTTGTTCATTGTAGTTTGATTTGTGCACTGACTTGAGTTCAAGCCTTTTTCATATTGCTGGTAGATCAAAACTGCCACTTCGTTTGAACATTTTTTGCTATGATATTGAACTTGATCATTTCATGAACTTGCACCTGGTTGAATCCAGCTAGTAGCTCGGGTTTGACCTTGTGCTGATATGGTGGCATTATTTTTATTGCACTTGAGTTTAACCCGGCGTTTTGGGTTTGAACTGTGCTCACCTGTCCCTGTAATTATATCAAGTGTATATATCAGTGTGCACGGCCTTGTTGCATATACAGTGATACACTGTGTATGTCACAAGCTGTTCATGTATGATGAATTCAAAATTAAATGATGACGAACTACCCAAATAACCGAGGCAAATATTATTTTCAACATCCTCGTTCTATTTTATACAGCAAAAATATTTCCTTTTCAATTTTACTGCATTAATATTTATTTTTGCAGGTTGCTCAGATGCTGGATTCAATTTGGAGTGAAGTTGAAGATAAAATACGAGTTGAGTGAATGAGTGATATGTTGTGAGGTCAAATGTAAATGTGAATCGTGATGTTATCAAAATTGTACTGTAATTGAAATTGTATATATATAGTGAGAGCTTGAAATTTGTACTATTCAAAAATTGTAATAAACATTTGTTTGAATAAAATTTCTGTTTGAATTCAAATTCTATGTTATTTATTTTATTCAGTAAATATTTATTTAATCTATGAATAATGAAATAGTACATTAACAAATACATTTAAATGAATATATATATATATACACATATGTTTGTTATCATCGAACAAAAATTATATAACCGCATATTCAACACTATCTACTATCTTTGTTTTAATCTCATACATATTTAGTATATTTTCATATTGCACGATCCACACTCACTTTCATTGAGGTGATCGAGCACTAGAATTATATCATGTTATAGTATTATTTTTGTAGTATATGGAGCGTAATGTATGGTTTACTCACTAGACTTATGTCTGACCCACTTCTGTTATCCTGATTGACAAAGTTTGGAGACAACATAGCATGGGAGTGAGGGATTCATTTGTATAAATTGTATATGATGTCATTAAGTGTTTGGCCTGGATTTGAATACGTACATAGATTGCATTTGATTTGTATTGTACAAGCATATGTATGTGATAGCTGCACATGTTATGGTGATGTGAAATGATTATGATTATTATCGTATGATACTTCATTTCCTCTGTAGTGAGAATTCGAAAGCTATAAGCTAAAAATGTATCTTTTTAATTTACCTTACTCCAATGTCTTATCCTTTTCGTTTCTTGAGCCATGGGCATTTGTTGGGCATTGACACCGAGGGTCGAAAAGGTGGATTATTACAGTACTCGTCCATGCTTACAGTACTGATCCATGTGTTATCTCAAACCTATTATCTATTATACACATTTAAGCGTGCATGATATACTAAAAAGCAACGCATAAAACCTCATGTCGTATAAGAGTCTTGTATGATCGAAAATTTTAGATATAACTTGAATAATAATAAAAAATTATTTTTGAAATTTCTTTGGAGAGTAATTTAGTAAATTTTAAGAGAATGGAAAAATACTCATTTTTATAAACTGTTGAATTAGCTGATGCAAGTTGCACCATTGTATAACACTTTTTCTCTTGTTAGTATGAAGTATTCATCTATCTAAATCAAACGTCATATGAGTGAGGTATTGAAGGACCGAGTACAAGGCTGAGTTAGGCCAGGCCTATAGTTTAAATTCAAATTAAGATGTCGGTTTAGATTTTCCCTCCTAAAGCATGTTTAAAAATTACGTACATTCAGTTTCTCATTTTTGTCTTCTTATTTCTGAAAACACCCAATAACTTCATCTTCTTCCATCCCTCATCCAAATACCAAATCATCAATTCTTAACGAAATTCCATGGGATAAGTTGCATTGGGTTTGTAACATGATTCTCCATCATCTGGAGTAAGATATTAGGCAAATATGGGTATTTACATTTTTGGAAATTTGGGACAGTAGTCGAATTTGGGTTTCTTTGGCTTGGAGTTGGTTAGTGTGGCTTCTTCGATCCTTATATAATACTATGATAATGCTAGTGGATGTTTTAAGGGTATCCAAGGTATTTATTGGTGAAATAAAATGATCTAAATAACGAATCTTAAAAATATAATATGAAATTATGCGCTATTTTATAGGAAATCGATGGAAAATTATTTCCAACACCAATTCAAATCAAATATTTAAAGAAACTATAATTTGATGATATATATTCATTGACAACCTTAGAAATTCAATTCAAGTGAATATACATAATATAGAACCCTCAGAACCTAAAAAAAGGAAAAGAAAAATCTAGAAATAAAAGAAATAAAAATAATTTCAAAGCCCCATTTCTGGTTTGTACAATGGTGCATCAGTTGGTGCACACATATCGACCAGTGGACCATATAGATTTGGGTATTTGGCATTTTTAACGCCAATTCGACATGTAGCGATCCGACGTTTTACATGACGTTTGCCTAGTGGTTCCATGGTCTTGACTTGTGAAGTGGCGTTTGGGTGCATAGGCTGATGATAATGTTCGAGATAGGAATGTAGTAAATAAGACCTTAAATTGACCAATAGGCATGTGAACCATATACATGTGCATAGTTTTGAATTTCTTGATGTAAGAACATAGTCGATGCAGACCTAGATGATAGACAATTATGTGCAGTCTTGGTGAAAACGAAAGATGTGGATGTAGAGTTCTCGGCTTTGGATATAGTAGTTGGTGATATGAACCAAAATATGGCCTTGGATCTTAATTGTTTGATGCTTACACACATACAAATATATACACACACACACACACACACACACACACACACACACACACACATACATATTTGTGTGTGTGTGTCTGCAGTTTCCGTCAGGGAACAAATACCTTAATCTTGAAGCTTACATGACGGGTCTCTGATTCATGGTATTAACATGGTGTTCTCCTATAAAACATCAAGGTTGGTCAAGGAGAGTTTTGATATGGACAATAGTCAACCTGTAAATATGTAGCAAGGCTAGGCATGAGTCCAATACATGACTAACCTTTATCACACATGGTGAGACCTGATAATTATAGACTTCTAATCCTTTACTGCAAGGAGCGAGATCGAATTACATTCAGGGTTTCCTAGAGGATATAATAAAGTCATGTAGCACAATATAGGTAGGTCCAGAAGGTATTATACTTAGGCTTAAACTATGTTATATCACTGTCATAGTAGTATATAAGTTTTAGATTGGTTTTATTTACTTAGACATATGTTTAACCCACCCTTATATTTTTCTATCTACATTATTTAGCTTGATGGAGTCTGGAGACATGATCGACTATGAGGCATGGATTTGTACATATTGTAATGCTAAATGTATAAGTGTTATATTTTAAAAATATGACATGATAGTGTATGGAATTTGACTTTTCTGGATAACAAAGACTTATTTTATGGTATGAGATATGTAATTAAACATATGTATTATTTAATATGATATTTTGTTTGACCATTCGCTGTAAGACTTTGAAAGTTATCAGTTAGCGTATTCAGTATGGTTTTTATCTTACGCTCTCTCTATGCATATCAATATGTATTATCTTCCAACGACTCGTTTCACGACTTCGTTGTGCCGCTACGGAGTTCTAAAATGATGTGTTGTTACATTTGGCATCAGAGCATAGATTATAGGATTAAGAACGTATTGAGATAAAATACTTGTATATTTTATAAAAGACATAACATATAAGAGTTAAATTTAATATCTTTAAATACATTGTATCATGTTCTCGATTCTGATTATCTAGTTATCTATTCAGGAGTCGCTAACGAATCTCATTTGTAGATAACTGAAGCATGACTAATTCAGTGGAAACTAGGATGGGGACCAATTTTAATGGAGTTAATACTGGAGTAGGTGCCAATATCCGAGTGGATGACTATGAGATTCCTAGCATTAACATGCCTATTTGATTCTGTAGGTATCCCCAACCAAATGCTCAAACTAGTACCACCCCACCGTACCGATTGCTACGGTGTGACTGCTATTCCACCACCGAATGTTGACTTTTCAAGACTCTACAATCATTTTGCCATCTTTGGTGGAAAGTCGTATGTTAAGATAGGATCTTATGCAGCAACAAAGATTTGACAAACTAATTATGAAAAGATATTCAATTTATTGGGACTAAATGATAAGACTAAGAGGTAGATGGCAGTTTAGCATCTATAGGAGGAGGCAACAAATTGATAAGAGATTGTTATAGCCGAGATGGAGGAGAATTCCATTATTTGGGATATTTTCAGAAGGAAGTTTGAGAAAAAATTTCATTTCTAGTGGTGCAAAGGGGATGTTGTTAGAGGAGTTTATTCAGCTTAAGCAGGGAGATAGGGCCATAAAGGAATATGTGAACAAATTCAATGGGTTGGCAAAGTTCAGATTTGTATTAATTAATACCTAGGAAAAGAAGCCCAAGAAATGTTAGGGGATTAAATCCCCCGCAGAAGGAATTGGATTTGAATCTAATACCATTGGAAGAAATTTTTGAGAAATTTATTGAGGATACTTTGTGGAATGCTATGGATGGAGATGTGAACAAGGAGTAATTTTCAGATGGAGATCGAAACAAGCATAAGAATGATGGACCATAAGCTAGGAAAAATAAGAAGAAGATTACTATATGTAGAAGGTGTAATAAGATAGCCATATAGCCAAGAACTTAGGGTGAACCTTCAGGAGGGAACAATGTGTCATCAATGTGGTAAGATGGGACATTTGGTAAAGAATTATAGGTCAAAACCATCATGATAGCAAGGACAGTCATGACATCATGAACGATTGAAGGGTATTAGTGCTATAGTTATTACCAAATGGGAAATTATAAAAGGTATTACCTAACATTATAGAAGGAGGGTTAGATTATTAAGGCTTGTTCATTGGAAGCTATACCCACTACCAGTATTGCACCAACAGCCCAGGAGAAAGGGAAGTCAGTTAAGAAGGGTATGTTCTTACTATCTGATTTACCTACTGGAGTTTTATTTGATATTGGTGCATCACATTCATTCATAGACATTGCATTAGTGGAAATATTGGGAATAACCCCTGATATTGTGCATGTGATTGTTACTGTGTCAAATCTTATTAGGGGATTAACGCATTTTCCTTTTATTTTCCATGATCTTAATTTGGTTATAAATGATGTAGAATTAAATGTTGGTGCATATGCGCTTTGTTTCATAGGTTACAGATTTCTCTTGCGAATAGATTAAATGACTTGATATGGAGTAGTTTTAGATTATGATAGGTGGATATTTTGTTTGAGTAGTTCTGGGAAATGTGATTTAATAGTTTTGTGCACGCCTGATATTTCCATGATGAAGTCTTACGTATATTTATTAGAACTAACGCGTGGTGAACAAGCATTTATTTTTGTGTTTAAAGATTTTCCAAATGTATTCGCTGTGGTTCCTAGGTTCTGCCCCATAGAGAAATTGAGTTTAGGATTGACCACGAGAAGGATGCTAGACCGGTGGTGATGTATTTGAGGCATATGACTCTAAATGAGAGGTACGAATTGGATAAACAAGATTCAAAATTGTTGCAGAAAGGATTTATTAGGAAAAGTATTTATAAGTAGGGAGCGCCCTTCATTTTCACTTCTATGGAAGTATTAACCCAAAAAATGGATCAACATCTTGGCTAGAGCTTGAAAGCACCGACCCTGTTCTGAAAGAGCAATATCACAGATCACAGATATAAGAAAATAATAGTAAAAGAAAGAAAGCAGAGAATTTTTATAGTGGTTTGGCTGTTAATGAAGCCTACATCCACTTTATAATTTTCCTTATAGATTGATTACTGTTATAAGAGATGTTTGATTACAATATCTGATTATCTTTAGCTAGATTGAACCCCTATAGTTGGAATCCACTGGAGAATCACAGTGAATTCCATTGGAGATTGTTATGAGGAAGGTAGAGAGTGAAGAATGATTCCATCAGAGCTTCAGGAACTCGTCCGGAGAAGATCCTTTTTGTGTTGTAGGTGGCATTGTATTTATAGATGTTGGATGGTTTTTAGGCCAGGCCTGCCGTCACCATCTCGCAGAAGGACTACAGGCAACTTAGGAAATTTTGGTTGGCAAAATGAGCCAACACCATGGGTCGCTAGCGACCTATGGTTATTGGGTTGCTGGCGACCCATAGACTTAGTTTATTTTGCCAACCGAAACCCACATCCTTTCTTCGTATTCCATAACTTTATTGTTTGAGGTTTTGAAGAAGTGCATGGGTCGCTGATGATCCAGCCACAATGGACAATCCTGGGCTCTAAAATTGGGGATGGTTTCATAGACATTCATTGTTATCATTACGTCTTGATGGCAAGTTGCAAGCCTTTTACGTTCAAATCCTAGTCGAGCTATAGGAATGATGGTCTCTTGGCTTTGTTGATCCCAATCATCGCCTTAACTGTATAGCTTTCCATTTGTCGATCTCTACTCTTAGATTCTTTGGTTAGTTCCTTAACCATTCTGCCCTCTTAAGGTTGTCTTGTTTTCTATTTGTATCTGCTGGGTTAAAAACCTGGATAACATATGCACCCAAAAGTACGCCTTTTGAATAAAAGGTGTGCTTTGCTTTAGAACAAGTCATGGCAACGAGTCTTTGGTTGTTGAGCTTTAGTCTTGATGAACCGTTTAGTTCCTTCGGATTCTCTTGCCAGTCATAAGTCATTCCAAACCTGTTATAGCCTAGGACTCTAGAATTTACCTAAGTGTAACCTATACATCACAGTCATTCCGATTTCATCTGGGGTTATTACATCACATGTCTCTAATCACATCACACATCATTATCATCCCGCGTTCATTCCGTATTTACATCACTATCAATTTTTGCTTTCCATTCAGGGTTTTCACATTATATATCAGAATCAAATCATATATTAGAATCACATCATATATCAAAATCACATTATATCTCAAAATCGCATCATGTCACAACATATACCAAAATCACATCATATCACATCATATATCAAAGTCATCCTGTGCTCATCCAGGATTTATCCATTTTATTTTATTTATAAGGCATTCAAATCCTTTTTTTTGCAAAATCGAGTCTGTTTTAAGGTCTGATCTTTCTGGATTGCTTAAGTAAATTTAATGCGTGATCTCTCTGGATCGTTTAATGTTTATTTTAATGTGCAATCTCTCTGGATCGTAAAATGTTCAATTTAATGCATGATCTCTCTAGATCGTTTAAAGTTTTAAGTTAAGGGGAGGATCTCTCCAGATCATTTGTTAAGTCAAGGGTAAAAAGTAAGCCCATCAGCTCACCCTCCGGTGAGGGGACTTACTTATTGCACTCCGGTCCCATAATGGGACTCTAAGGCAAACAATATCGTACAAGCCCATCCACTTGCACTCTGGTAAAGGAATTTGCACCCTGAGCTCCGGTCCCATGGTGAAATTTTAAGGCGATCAATAACAGTTATCAAAATTCAAATATTTGAATCAAAATAAATAAACAGAAATTAAACAAGTAGGAATCCTAAATGTTCACCTTAGGCATATGATTCAGAGCATGCCTTAGGACCGTTTGAGATCCCGTACATATGTAAGCGGCCTTTGATGATTGTTGTCCTAAGTTCTCTCAGGCATCTGACTCAGAGCATGCATAGGGAACGTTCGGGATCCCATACATGTGTAATCAGCCTTCGATTATTCTTGTCTATATACTAAAAGAAAATTGCAGGAAAAGAAATGAGAAAACAAACCAAGAGAATCGAATCCGACTCCTGTTTACCCTATCATGGGATAATTTGTCTCGGCAGTTATCCTTAGGCGTTTCTTGCTGCATTTCCATGGATGGCGGTTGTCCCTGCAATTCGACTACAGTTCCGTTCCTCACATATTGTGGAAGCTGGATATTCTAGACCAGTTCTTCTATTAAATCACGAAGGTGTCGGCATTCATTCTTCTCATGCCCATTCAACTCATGGAAGATGCAAAACTTTTCAGATCTTTTCTCTTGATCAGTGGGCTCCCTCCCAGCTGGCCTTTGGTAGATGTACTGCCCCTTCGTATCCAGATATATCCTCTTTGGGATTTTATTCAAGTCGATGTATGAGAAGAATCTTGGCCTATTTCTTTGTCGTTTCGGGTCTTTGATATTGTCATCGGCTTTCCTCTTCCCTTCGTCTATTCCAATTCAACGCAACACGGTCCTTCACCTTCGATGGCATTTATTTTAGCATTCACATACTCATCCTCAGCTTTGGTGTTTTCTTGATGTAGGTACCTCTCACCTTCTTAATGCAATATTGCAAGATCCATCGGTGGGTCACTTTTCAATGCGGCTTTGAAATAAGTCTTATTTGCGACTCTGGATACTACTACCATTAGGATAAACAGTAGGTCTAGTTTGTCCACCACGGCTTTCGCCGCATTGAATCTTGTTAAATAGCTTCTTAAGGACTCTCCAGGCCTTTGTTTCACATTTGAAAGCGTAAATACCTTCCTTGGTTGTGAGACATGAACACTAAATTATCTCAAGAATCTGCCCACTAAGTCGGTCCATGTGCTTATGGACCCATTTTCCAATTGTCCGAACCAAATTGCAGCCAAATCTGTTAAGTATAAAGGGAAGCACTGCCCCATTACTTCCTCAAAAGCACCTAGCACCTCCATATGTTTGATGTATCGCCTCATATAAATAGTCGGGTCTATCTTCCCTTCTTACTTTTGCAATGTCGGAAGCTTGAAATCTGGAGGATTTCTCGCATTCCGGATATTAGCCGCAAATGGATTTCTATTCACATCTTCCATACCTTGATCCGACGGGCCTCCTCTAATAAATCTTCAAATAAATTCAGCAACCCTATTCTCACCGTCCAACGAAAGTCTCTGTCTTAAAGCAAAACTTTTCCCCCGCCTCGTTGGGGGTATCTCGGGATGGACTCTTCTGGCAACATACCTATATTCTAATTTGCAACTCTAGCTTCATTCATTCCTCCGTTCCTTCGAGAAACTTCTGGTATATATCCTTCTGTCGGTTGCATCCTAGTATTCGGATCAGCTTCCATGCCACTAGTCCCTGGCATTTTAATAGTCACTCCGGCATTCTCATTTATTCCCATGATGATTCCAGCGATGCCCCATGTGTTGGTTGCTCTGGGCATGGGGACAAGGCTTCACCTTGTTCCAATCCAAATTCGGCATCCATGCATTGTTCCTTGGAGTTTGATTCTTATTCCCTACAAATCTAGCTATCCCTTGCTTCTCCATCCTCTGGAAGAATCCATCCATCATCTCCTGTTGTCTAGCTAAGATTCCATCCTACATTTCTTTCATCATCCTCTCTATCTCCTCTCTTATCACATAGCTGATTTGATGAGAATTTGAGGACACTACCTGGCTTCCCCCGGGATCTTGTTGAGTTTCTTTAGTTTTAGATCTGGTGTTAAGCCTCTTCAATTTCTTCCAATCTCAGATTCAAAATTTAATTTTTCAAATCTTGTTCAAGGTTCTTAGTGAATGCACCAAAATGTTAACCCAAAAAATGCGTCAACACCCTAGCTAGAGTTTGAAAGCATCTGCCCTGTTTTGACAGAGAAATATCACAGATCTCGGATACAAGAAAAGAACATTAAAAGGAAGAAGACAGAGAATTTTTTTAGTGGTTCGGCTGTTAATGAAGCCTATGTCCACTTTATAATTTTCCTTATAGACTGATTGTTGTTACAAGAGATGTTTGATTAAAATGCTCTAATTATCTTTAGCAAGATTGAAACCCTATAGTTGGAATCACTGGAGATTCACAGTGAATCCCTTTAGAGATTGTTGTGTGGGAGGTAGAGAGTGAAGAATAATTCCAACAGAGCTTCAGTAACCAATCCGGAGTAGATCCTTTTTATGTTGTAGGTGGCATGGTATTTGTAGAGGTTGGAGGGTTTCTTAGCCAGGCTTGCCATCACCAGCTCGCAGAAGGACTACAGGCGACTTAGGAGATTCTTGTCGGTGAAATGAGCCAACACCTAGGTCATGGGTGACCCATAGGCTTAGTTCATTTCACCAACCGAATCCCATCTCCTTTCTACGTATTCCATAACTTTCTTATTTAAGGTTTTGAAGAAGTGCATGAGTCACTGACGATCCGGCCATAGCAGACTGTCCTGGGTATTGAAATTTGAGATGATTTCATAGACATTCATCATTATCGTTATGTCTTGATGCCAAGTCGCTAGCCGTTTACGTTCAAATGCTTGTTGGGCTACAGGAATGCTGGTCTCTTTGCTTCGTTGATCCCAACACTCACCTTAACCTTATAGCTTGGCATTTGTTGATCTCTAGTCTTATCTTCTCAGGTTAGTTCCTTAACCATTCTGCTCGCTTAAGGTTATCTTGTTTCTATTGGTATCTGCTGGGTCAAAAAATCGGATAGCAGGAAGACTTTTCCCTAAGGCTTTGCATCGAGCATTGAGAATAGAATAATTTGATTAAGAGAAACTGTTATCCATTACCATGTATTGATGACCTCTTCAATCAACTTGTTGGGGAAAAGGTTTTCTCACAGCTTGACCTTAAACATGTTTTCATTAGTTGAGAGTTGTACAAGACAGCATTCCAAAGGCCGCTTTTTGTACATCTAATGAATTATTTAAGTGGTTGTGATGTCATTTGGGTTTACTAACGCCCCTGCTTATTTTGTTGATTTGACAAGTAGGGTCTTTTGAAAGTAGGTAAATGAATTTGTTGTCATATTTGTTGATGATATCCTAGTATTCACTAGAGACTAGAAGGAGCATAAGTTCCATTTGAGAGAAGTACTAGATGTACTAAAAAGGAATCATCTGAAGGCTAAATTTTCGAAATGTTATTTTTTGAGGAGTGAAGTCTAATTTCTAGGGCATGTTATATCTCGAAATGCATTGGAGGTAGACCCAAGTAAAGTGGTAGCTATTATAGATTGGAAGGTTTCTAAGAACGTTTAAGAAGTACGCAGTTTATTAGGATTAGGTAGTTTCTATCGAAAATTTATAAAGGACTTTGCAAAGATATCTACACCATTGACGAAGCTTATGAAAACGAACTTGGTTTATGTTTGGAGTGCGAAATGTGAAGAAGCGTCTATCAAGTCGAAAGAGATGTTGATGAGCGCACCTATTTTGTTTATCCTTGATGGTACCTAACCGTTTACCATTAACATTAATGCTGTGGTGCTGGTGTTGGTGCTGTCTTGATGCAGTAAGGTAGTGTTGTAGCATGTGCAAGCTGGTAGTTGAAGACACATAAGAATAATTACCGTGCACATGATTTTGAATTAGCTACAAATATATTTTCTTTGAAGTCATAGAAACTATTTACTTGGAGAGAGATATGAATTATATACGGAACATAAGCCGTTGAAGTATTTATTTTCATACAAAGACTTGAATTTATGACAATAAAGATGGATGGAAATATTAGCATCTTATGAATTTGATATTTCTTATACTCCTAGTAAGGGTAGGGTTGTAGCATATGCATCGAGTAGGAAGCATGCAACATTGAGTACTATGACGTTTGAGATGAAGTAGCTTGAGCGTATTTCTGGTTTTGATTTTCGACGATCGATGGATAATACAACCAGATTATTAGCAACCTTAGATGTTAGACCTACGAGAGTGGATAGAATTGGTATGAATCAAAGTAAGGATGTGGAATTGGTTGAGACTATTGATCGTCTTGAGAAAGGTGATAAGTTGGATCATTGGGAGCAATATGCAAAAGATGGGAAATGATACTTAACTGAGGCGGAAGGCTGTGTATGCCAAAGTTGAAGGGCTAATCGAGGAAGTGTTAGAGGAATGTCATCATTCTAAGACAACCATTCGTCCTGGTGGTGATATATTGTACAAGGATATGAAAAGTGTTTATTATTGAATAGTGACGAAGATAGATATCGTGAGGTATAAGGCAAGGTATCTCACTTTAAAAGGGTTAAAGCGGAGCAGAGAAAATGGGTTGTTAATTCTTAGGGGTTCCACAGTGGAAATAGGAAAGTGTTTTCATTGATTTTATAGATGAATTTCCCAGAAGTAGAAGAGGTAATGAGAGTATTTGGGTCATAGTGGATCAACTGACGAAGAATGTATATTTCATTCTTATAAAGAGTACAAGGACAACAACATCTTTAGCTACATTACATATTAAGAAAGTGGTGAGATTGCATGTTAAACCGATGAATATTGTGAGTGATCGGGACCCAATTTTCTCATGTGAGTTCTAAAGGAGCCTATAGGATAGCTTGGGTATGAAATTAAGTTTGAGCATGGCATATCATCCATAAACAAATGGATAGATCGAGAGGGTGAATAGGTTGTTAGTAGATTTGTTGATGGCATGTATTCCTTATTTTGGAGATGCTTAGAAAAAATATTTGCCATTGGTGGAATTCACCAATAATAACAGTTATAAATATATTATTAGGATGGCATACTGTTCGAAGCATTATATGGTCGGTCGCATAGACCACTTTCATTTTGGTGATAGTCGAACGATAAGGTGATACTTTGATCATAGATAATGAAAGACACGTCAAAAGTGAGAGTTGACAAGGAAAAGGATGAAGATGGCACATGATAGGCGAAATTCGTATGCTGATAAAAGACGAGAGAAGTTTGGGAGATCTTAAATTTGTGAAAATATCACCTCTTAAGCTTGTGATGAGGTTTCGAAGCTCAAGCAAGTGATCATCAAGAATGTTCGAATCATTTAAGGCGTGGGAACATATTGGACGATTAGCTTATATAGTGGAACTACTAGAGAGAATGGCTAGAGTTCATAATGTATTCCACGTGTCACATTTGTGAAAATGTGTGCATGACTCAACTTCAGTAGTGGAGCCTAGACAGCTGTAGGATGTGGGCTTAGAATTTGAAGCGAGTTCATCTAAAGGGCTTGAGCTGATAGTGGATCACGAAGTTAGAAGGTTGAGAAATAAAGTAATCAAGTTGGTAAAGGAGCAATGGGAAGACGATCTGGTAGAGAGTACGTGGAAGGCCGAGGGGAAGATATAGACTTTTTATCCCAAACTTGTGGCAACCTGCCTTTTCGATTCTCAAATATCGACGCTAATACATCCACGGTATTCACATGCCAAGCATCTGTGTGTCAGAAAGACAGATTGTTGTAAAAGAAAAGAAAAGACAACATAATCTCACATCGTGACGAATAACATATAATATACCAATTATCTTCTCAAAAGATTTTTATATTATTCAATTAACACCAGAGTCTAACCTATCATCAGCCTAGATATTTATAAAAGCTTGTTCTTACAAATGCTGGTAAATAAAAACAAGAAACACAACGGGAATAAAAATACAGAAATACATCCTGGGGGCATCGAGCTCGCTCTTGAAGCTCCAAAGCATCGTAAGATAACTCTAGAAAAATAATCGGGTCTGACATGAGTATTATAAGAAAATAATACTCGAATTAGTCTGGTGAACTTCCATGAGAAACTCAAATCATACGGGTTGTTATATCTTATACATACCTTTAAAAAATAAAGGTATTTCGCACGACCTTGCGCATGTAGACACATACATGTTTTTATTTTATGACAATCAAAACATTTTAAATAAAAAATCCACTGATATTACAATAATGTCTGGGGCATAGAGTAAATATTGATCATAGTCAAAAAAAATTACATTGATTAAATTTCAAATAATAAGTAGACAATTAAATCCGAAGGCACTTATTGAAGAACTGATTCCTTAAAATGACAAGGCATAGGGGTACCATCCATCATAGTATGCCTCTAGATAAAATGTACCGAGGGCCTTAAATGGACCACCTGCATGACAACACTAGCCTACCACATACAAGATAGTACTGAATATTTCATCACCCCGGTTGCTTTATAATCATTTTTCGCAAGCTCACACACACATACCAAATCCATAGATATAAATCTAGAAGAGTAATGACAATACCCTATTAAGTGTGACCCACATATCCTTATGGAATATCCCTATTTTAGTCATTCTCGGTTGTGAGGCTTGAGGCTATGTTATACCTCTTCATATTGCTATCTCACTTAGAATGCTAATGCTGCCGTCCAAGTAACAATGCAACGATAGTATATCCATACAAGTTGTTCAGGATATGAACAAACCAAAGGCACTACTTCTACTGGATCCTTAGGATTAGTAGCAAGCAGCCCCTGCACTTCAAAGAACTCCATCTTCAGTTCCATCATCTTTAAGATATCTTCAAGTCGAATGCTGAAGCGGGTTCGAAATGGCTTTCAAATAACTCACATTTGTTTGATCCCGGTCTCTTCGAACTGATAATCGATAGTTTTCGATTCTAATTCTTAAGTAAATAAACTGAAAATAGATAAGACCAGTGATCATCCCCTAATTGTTCTAAGTGGGTTGATTTTCTTATCAATTTTCTTAAAAGAACACAACGAGTTTATAGGCATAGTAGCATCACTGAAGATAACTATACCATATAATTCTCATGTTTCTCCTAGATATTTCCAGAGTTAAATAATGGCCCAGATTCAATAGTTGGTAATTAACTATCAAATAAAAAACAATCAAACATTGATTTAATTCCATGTGGATTCCACTAAGCCACTATAATTAATCTTCATTAACAAAATCACTTTCATTATTTATAAAAATATTCATATACTTATCTCACTGATATAAATATATTCTCAAACCATTTTACTTTTTATACTAGGAAGAATTTACCATATATTTATAGAATAGTATAAGAATATTGACAAAGCATTTAAGAAAGATTTCCTATTTCAAAATCATAGTAACTGGATCAAAAACATTTTCGTTCAAAACATTGTTTACTATAAACCAAGACCACTTATCCTTTGGTGTTAAGTATGGAAAAGGGCTTCCATATCACCGTAATTAAGAAGGATTACTTATTAATGCCATAAACCTGATTTTTATAGTTGATCCAACTCATATATGCAAATAATACTTTATACAACGATCATAAATCATTAATTTTATAATTAGGCTATCCTTTGGATAACTACGAACTCATTCAAGTTGGCGTATTATTATAACCCATATTGACTTAACAACATTATTATCTTCTAGGACACTAGAAGTTTCCCTATATTGTCAAGTATGTGGTTTCAAAAATCACCGCATACTACTCATTTAAAATACAAGTTTTAAAAACCGAACAACTTTCTAAATTTCCAAGATCTCTTTCCAGTTTTAAAAAATCTTTTATTTAATCCTTCATTTAAAAATAATTATCATCTATAAAAAATTATTATATTTAAACACCTTTATATAACAGTATTATTATTTAAAACACATTTTTAAATTAAATTAGCCTTAAAACCATTATTAAATAAATTAATTACTTAAAACACTATAAATAAAAGATTTATTAATTTAAAACCATTATTAAAATGATTAAATAACTTAAAACATTATTGACAAAATGGTTAGGTAATTTTAAACAATATTAATAAAATGATTAAGAAATATTTATGAATTAACTAACCTTAAGATATCATCATTAGAATAAATTATTTAAATTTTAAAAAATTAATATTAAAATGATAATTAACGTTTAAATATTAATATTCAAATAATTAATTTACTTTCAACTATCATTATTCAAATAATTAATTTACTTAAAAAATCATTATTTAAATAATTAATTAATTTTAAGATATAATTATTCAAATAATTAATTAACTAAAAAATATCATTATTCAAATAATTAATCAACTCAACCTTTTAAATATAGAAAACACTTTACTTCAAAATATTATAAATTTAAAGTAAATATAAATCCATTCCTTTCAAATTTGTAAAGAGGCTTAGCGACCACAATGACACTTAAACAAGTAACCAGTTATTTCAGCTCAACGTTCAAATTCGTATCTTTGATATTTACAAAAGCAATATATATGTAAATAAAATCTACAGTTAAGAAATAAATAGATAATACATCATTTATCCAGGTCAACTGGCATTTAATAATGTCTAAATTTATAACAAAACGGAATAATGATTTACTCTACTAAATAGATCTTCAAAATAATATATTAAATTCAAATATAGCATAACGGTGTTCTGTTCTGCTAATAGATGTCAGTAATAAGATATAATTAACCAACCAACTGCATAATTATTTTCTACCGCTATTAATTTGTCATCAAATTATACTTCATTAGAATTATCAACCATTTAAATTAAAGTATCGTACTTATCAATAAGAGTCTAGTGCAAGAAATCATGGGTTAAACGGATCTACAATGAGTAAGTTATAACTTTTCAAAATTAATCACTTTTGTTGGACAGACTTTTCATCTGCCTAACACCCAAAAGCTTTTGGAATCCTGTTCCAAAAGGATGTAGATAAGCTGAATGAATAACAAAACTACGTAGATAATAAGCGCCCAAAGGTAAAACTGATATGAGATTTATAGTGGTTAGGGATCGTGATGACTACGTCCACTTTGAAATTCTGCCATGAGCTTTATCCCTCAATTTGATGTATGAATACATCTGTTACAAAGTACGCCTTAATGATCTTTTTCTTAAAGCATTCTAAATGAAGTAAGGAATATGGAATGATTGTAGAGTGTTAGAAAATCTCTAGCAAGCCCTTTTTCAGTAGCACGTAGTCTTCTATTTACAGCAAATTTAAGGTCTTCCTATTGGTGTAAGGGCTTTCACTTGGATTATTGACCTGGCTTGCTATAAGCGACTTGGATTCAAAAACTTGTCATCATCTTGTTGAATGAAATTTAACACGCATTGCTAACATGACACTTTGAAATATAGCTTCTTTGATCCCTTTTGTTTACCTTGACCGTTGATCTCTATCTGTGGCTATCTAACCCATTGATTATTGATACCAGTTGAAATATCATTTGTAGTTGCCGCTCTTAGCTATGTTTGTTGTCCTAGTTTATCAACGGTCTCGACCTTAGTTGCTGCTTTTACTCATGTTCTCGGAATATATGCTCTTGGATGTTAAGCTCAATTCTTAAGCTCACGGTGGAAACCAAACAATGGGTTTTGCCAAGGAGCTTCCTTCTCGAATATTTGTAATTTGTACTTGGTATAAATTATGGTGTAAGATATGCTCCTAAATGTTCACCTTATACGGTTGGTATGAGGTTGACTGTGGAAAGAATAGTGTCATATCAGGCTTATACTTGGTTTTTTATTTCATTCCCATTGTGAAGTTGATCCTTAGCCTTTGTGCGAAGTAGTTACGCTGAGAACTCTCTAAAGTAATGCTTTACCAAGATAACTTGTAAAGCTCTGACTCTCTTTCGAAAACAATTTGAAATCTAATCTTGTCTAGAGGGTTTTGGAAATAATTTGAATCCAACCTCATCTAGATGACTTAGAAAATAATTTAAAATCTAACCACTAGTAAAGGGTTTTAGAAATAATTTAAAATCTAACATCATCTAGAAAGTTTGGAAAAATGTGAAATCTAACCTCATCTAAAGGGTTAAGAAAATAATTTGAAACCTAACTCATCTTGTGGGTTTATAAAATAACTTGAAATCTATCCTCATCTAGAGGTTTTCTGAAATAATTTGAAATCTAACCTCATTTAGAGGTTTTAGAAAACAATTTGAAATCTAACATCATAAAAGTGGTTTTGAAAATAATTTAAATCTAACATCATCTAGAAGGTTTTGAAAATAGTTTGAAATGAGTACCTAATGGTGAAAATACTCTTATACTAATGTGGCTCACTATACAGCATGATGTATAGTACTTTTGACCATGGCTCACTTTTTGAATGACAAAATTTGGCCAAGGCTTACTCTTTACACAACACTTTGACCATGGATCACTTGTTGCATGGTTTTTCTTGACCATGGCTCACTATATTGGGGATCTACCCAATTCTTATTGGGAATCTGCCAAGCATTTTAATATTCTTGGGAATCTACCCAATGCATAGTACTGCTCGACTATGGCTCACTATTATTGGAATCTACCCATTATACTGATATACCTGGGAATCTACCCATTGCATGGTATTACTTAACCATGGCTCACTATATTGGGAACCTACCTAATTTTCTAATCTTTTTGGGAATCTACCTAACTTCTAATATTCTTGGGAATCTACCCAATGCATAGTACTACTTATCTATGGCTCATTATTTTGGGAATTGGCCCACTATTCTGTTTTACTTGGAAATCTACCCAATTGATGGTACTACTGTACCATGGATAGCTATATTGCGAATCTACACAGTTTTCTAATCTTCGATACTTTTCCTAACGACGGAGCTAGATAATTAAGATGAGATGAAATCATTTACTTAGCATAACTAAGTAATTACCATGTGGCGAAATCATTTACTTGGAGAAACTAAGTGATTGTGGTGAGACTAAATCATTTACATAGCGAAACTAAGTAATTTCCATAAGGTAAAATCATTTACTTGAAAAACTAAGTAATTGTCGTGGTGCAAAATCATTCACTTGTCTGGTGGCAAAAGCATGGCTTTGAAACTTTTAGGTCAATTACTTGGCGAAACTAAGTAAGTGCCATGAGGCAAAATCATTTATTTGGCGAAACTATGTAATTGCCGTGAGGCGAAATCATTTACATAGAAAAACTGAGTAATTGCCATGAGATGAAATCATTTACTTGGTGAATTAACTAATTACCGTGAGGCGAAATCATTTACTTGTCGATACGATGTAATTTTCATGAGGAAAAATAATTTACTTATCTAAAGGCAAAAGCATGGTTTGAAACTTTCATGATTCTACTTGATCAGAATAGTATAATGGTTAAAACATTTTGATGTACTTTTGAGAGTTGCATGGTATTACTTGATGACTGCAATAATCACAACTAAAAAATTTTGATGCATCGTTTGGAAGTTGCATGATTATTGCCATATTGCCTGATCATAGCAATAATCATGGCTAAAATATTTTGACGCACTTTTTGGAAGTTGCATTATATTGCTTGATCATGGCAATAATCATGACTAACACATATTGATGCACTTTCTGAAATGATTAAGAGTTAAGAAGACTAAAATCTCATATATACCTGAGTTATGGCTAAGAGATTGGTTACCATCTAAAGCTCTTGATAAAACTTTTAATTATGTAGCAACCTTGTACTGTGATAAAGTTTTAGATGCTCAGCATTCCAAATCCGAGGTATTATATTGCCAGCTGGCCACCTTTATTTGTATGTTCCTGGAGGAATTACATCGTGAATTATCAAGGGTCCTTTCCAATTTGGACCTAGAGTCCATCTGTGGGATCCTTGGTGTTTGGCATTATCCTTAAGAGGATGGATCTCCTTTCTCAAACTTTCTAGTCCGAACTCTCTGGTTGTTGTATCAGGTCATCTTTCGAATACACTCCGCTATTCATAAAGTGGCTTGGTCCTAGAGCTTGGGTAACAAATCTAATGACTCCTCTTGGAGCTCTACAATCTACTATGTATTATAATGATACCTTCATTGAGAGGCAATTTCTAACTCAACTGGGACCATGGCTTCAGAGTCATAAACTAGAGGCAAGAGAGTATGTCCTATTAAGGTCTTGGAGCTTGTCCAATAAGCCCATAGAACGAAAGGCAATTCATCTTTCCTTTAGCTTAGTTTAATCTTTTCTAAAAACATGCTTTGATATTTTATTGGCTTCTTACATTACCTCATTTGCTTATGGATGGACCGCTGAAGAAAAGCTCTTGATGTACCACGATTTCGGCAAAACTTTATAAACACTCGGCTCTTGAATTAAGTGCCATTATTCGTAATGATCTTATATGGAAGACCAATTCTAGATACAATATTCCTCATCACAAACTTAATAGTTGATGGGAGGTTAAGGTAACAAAGGGCTTTACCTCGACCCATTTTGTAAAGTAATCAATTGCCGCTGTGACAATCCGCATATTTTACGATTGTATATTTAAATGATTTATCTAAATATAGCATCGTTGGTCGGATTAAAGTCTGAAAGGCTACTTTCTGTAAATAGTCGAATTTGGACTCGAGGCCACTTCCATTGAGTTTAAAACAGTGTTTGCGACCTTTTTGCGTATAAACATCGATATGTTTGAAGTTGAGTAGAATTTTGCTATTTTTCTATTGGGCTTTGGGTTTGGGATTCAGCCCACTAACCCAACAAAATACCCTAACTCCACCCCCTCTTCATTCGTTCATTCTATTTTTCCTAACACTTCAAGCTAGAAGAAAAATGGGGGAAAGGAGGGGAAATTTAAATTCCTAAACCCTAGATTGCTAGGAAATCCAAGATTCAAGCTCCAATATCAAAGAGAAGCTTAGGTAAGCATCATATTCATCTACTCCATCTCAATCTCTTTTCGATTTTCAAAAAATCCTAAACCTTAACTTAGGAAATTCATTTCATTTAATAATAAACTGAGGATTTTTGACGTCTTGTTGAAGAGGAATCGGTCTTGATTTGTTTTAGTGCTTCTCATTCGTTGTTTTTGGATTTAAAGGTGAGTTCTTGAGCTCACATCTATGTCTATACATTTGATTGTTCTTAGGTATGAATTCCTAACATCTATTCATGTCCATTTGCTTTTGAATTGAATTGGTTTGGAGTATTTTCCAATTTTTAGCATTTTGAAGTCAAAATCTATGAAAATCCTTATATGGATGTGTGGACATATTGTTCGAAGTGTATTGGCGAGTCTATATGGGTGGGTTGTTGCTTGGCATAAATCCCTAGCCATCGTTGCTCGTATGATCACTTCCGATATGATTTGCCATCAATGGCCTAAGCATAATGTTACCTTGAGCTTCAGCTCAAACATCTGGTGGTATGCTCAGACATCTAAAGCTACGGAATGAAACTTCCAGTCTTTCGGCTCAGACGTTTGATCTTACTTCCCAAACGTATGGGCGGTCTTGAAGAAAATTCCAGACCTTCAGTTCAGACTTCTGGGGAAAGCACAAGACATCTGACACTATTAAATTCAAGAAAATTGCCAATTTCTATTTGACATTCCATTTATATCGATTTTTGGTTGACTCGATTGGTCGTCGTCATTTATTATAGACTTTGATGTCTTCTTTTTGATTTTTGGGAATATCCATTTGATGTATTTGACATCGATTTCTATGGTTTTGATTCACGTCATCTATGTGAATTTTTGGTGGTTGATTGTTTTTACAATCGTTTCTGTGATTTGTCACTTTAGATACAAAGCTTTCTATACTAGTAGTAGTAAATATTCAAACTCTTTCATAAAAATAATTTCAACGTTATCTTTAATACAAAGTCTTTTTAAAATCTCGTTTTTCAATCTATTAGTATGTTCAAACCTTTACCTCATTCGTATTAGAAATCTAATTAAACGACTTAGCATAATAAGTGGTATGAAACGCTTGCGTTTACTTTGTCGGTTGATTCTTGGACTTATTCGATTGAAATCTTGTGATGATTTTCGAGTGGAAATCTCCAATTTGTTTGTAAATATTTAAGTTAAGCCAGTGGTTACGGGAGAAGAAGCTAAACACATCTATTTACAAGCTTAGTGTAATTTGCACTTCTTATTGATCGATGATGATCATTTTATAGCTTAGACTAGCGATATGCGATGTCTCTTTCCCCACGTAGGGTACTGTACCTCGTTTATTGAGCTTTATCTCATTTTTATGGGCTAGCAACCCATGTTCTTTTATGGAGTTCGGTTCATCGGACGTGTCGATGTACTACGTCGTTGTTTCGACTTATCAGGTTCATCGGGCATACCATTGTACTACATTGTTGTTTCGAATTATCAGGTTCATCGGGCATACCGCTGTACTACGTCGTTGTTCCGACTTATTTAAGTTTCAGGTTTCTCAGGCGTACCGTTGTACAACGTCCTTGCACCGGCTCTATGGCTAGCGACCATGGGATAGCGTCCCATTTATGATACACGTGTTGGTAAGTTTTCATGCTCCCGTTTTGATAGGCCTCCCCCATTGTGATATTTGGATTTTTGATTGATGATTTCTAGAATTTATGTTTCACCAAGTTTTTATGATTTATATTGATAAACTTTATCAATATTTGTGGTTTGGTGAATAAAATAACGAATATGACACTCTTTTTGGTGATGTGAGTAGAGTTGAGATATTGTATGATTTTTGTCGTTATCTAATGCATACTTTTTATACTATGGCATTATTGTTATCATACATTTTCGTCATATCTCTTATCCTATCTCGTTTTATATACATTTTCATCATATCTCATTTTGTAGTATGGCATTAATGTATACTTAATGTATACTTTTTTGGGTGCTTCCACTTGACTTCTTATCAGGATCCGTCATCTGACTTTTGGCTTACAACTTTAGCTTAGTTGTTTTTTTGGTTATTACACATTCGCGATAGAGACTCCTTGGTGTATACATATTCTTTTTTCTACCCCTTGTACCTATTCTTTTGTGATGTAGTGGATCATGTATGACCACTACTTTGATGTACACTTTTATGTGTTGTATTCATATATGTTTCCGGCTTAGTGATATGAATATTTATGGCTGATTTATGTTATGCTTATTTTATATTTGTTCTCGAAGACCACACAGCGACTTGGTAGTAGCTTTGAATTTTTAATTGATGTGTTAGGCTTCCTCTTGAAACGAAATGCATATAATACAATCTTGCATATTGGTAATCGCATAAAGCAAGTACACAGATGGTCACTCCTCAACAGCCTTCTACTTTGTGCTAGTCGACAGCATTACCCCGATGTGCCCTTAGCTAGTGCGAGTATAGAGGTGGGGCGTCATAGCCACTATGGCATATGTTGCTTCTCCTTTAGCATTTGGAAGAGGACAAATAAGATCAATGCCCTATAAATTAAAGGGCCATGGACTCACAATTGGGATGAGCTCTCTAGAAGGAGTTCTTGGCACTTTTGCATAAAATTTGCACTTATTGCATTTTCTTACATAGTCTAGTGCATCTTGGTTTAGTGTCAACCAGTAAAAGCCTTGCTTGAATATTTTCTTTGCTAACTTCTGGCCTCCATAGTAGTCTTCACAAATCCCATCATGGGCTTCTCTCAGTAATTGTTGACCTTTCGAGACCATTACATACTAAGAGTACGGAGTTGAGAATCACATCATATAGGGCACTCCATCTATAGTGCTGAACCTCGGAGCATTATATTTAAGTGAAAATTAAGCCCACGTCCCTAAAATCAAATTTAATATCCCAAAACTCCTTCCGTTTTAAACTGGTAAATTCGATCCCTACTTTTTACAATATTTTATTTTCCTAATTACTCTTGTTTATTTCATGTCGACTGTTCTTGTGTTGTTATATTGGCGATCAAGTGTTGAAATCTTCGTAAGAAAATCAGATTTAGTTCAATCTACTATTCGATATTTTTTTACAATTCATTATGGTTTCATCATCTTGCAGGTAAATGCTTGATTTAATTTTCAATCAACTTTGCATTATTGTTTTTAAATAATTGCATACAAAGCTAAAAAAACTTAAATATGTGCATACAAGTATGCAATTATTTGGAACTTATACTGTTGTAATTAAAAACGGTATTTTATTATTGATTTTAACTACATTTTTCATTAATTTTTAACTATGCAATACATATGTAGTCTTAAAATTCAGCAGTTCGGTACCAAGATTTTTTAAGGATGTTTTTATATTTTAGCTGCATATGTAAAATGCAGTTAAAATTTGCATTTAATAGCTGTATTTATATGATGACCCAGAATTTTAGGCAATATCAGTTTAATAATCTGAATTAAAAATTAAATTGATTTGATGATCTTTGTTAACAAGATTGTAATTAATTTAATAATCTAATTGAATAAATATTTAATTGATAGATTTTTATCTTTTAAAAGCTAATAAATTGTTTTCTATTTATAATGTATATAGAATATGTATATATTGTAAATATATAAGCCTTGTTTTAAATCTAATAAATAAATCTTGTTTTCTAAATATACATATCTTTGGTAAAATTGGGAATTATGATTTTATTTTTAAAGTTAAACTTAAAAAAAAAGCTGTTTAATAAATAACTATATCATTTTAAATTGTTAAGATAGAAATTTAATTTGTTTAAACTGGTTTTGAGTTTAAATTTAAATAAACTAACAATAAGGTTTATTTTGATTTCATTTTTAAATATAATGTGATAAAATAAGTAATTTATTATTAAAGAAACAATTTCTTTTATAAATTATTTAAAGTTATCAAATCTGTTATTTTCAAAATATAATAATGCATTGTTTTTAACAAATAGATTTTAATAAAAATAGTTTGTTTTTCAAAATTGAGTTGTGTAGTTATATTTGTATATATATAACTTGATTTCAAAATTTAATTTTAGAATTTGATTTGAATTTGAATTTAAAGCTTTGAAAATTTAAAGTATAAACATTTTTAATTGTTTTGAATTTTAAAATATTTCTATAACTTTTATAAATAGTTGTTTTGTTCCTTTTAAAATTTATCTATACATATATATTCTTATAACTTAAGCATATTCTTATATTAAAACTTTAATTACGTATAACTAATTAATTAGGCATAAACTACATTTAACATATTAACTAAATACTAGTTCACATTTATTTATAACTAATTAACCTTAAAAGACAAATGTAAACGTTTTAGAACTTAATTTAACATTTGTTAAGATAATAAACAAGGTAAGTGACAAATGTTAGTTTCTTTTACAAGTGTCATTTATTTTAGTTTTTCTTTTGTTTTAATAAAATCAAATTTCATCCTTTATAAATACTTATGTTTCTTATCTTTTTTTTTTCAATTTTTCATTTTCAAAACAAAAAAGAATAAAACTCCAATTTTCCTCTCAAAAACGTGTAAACAAAAACCTGAAATCAATGCTCAAAAATCCTGCAACAATTCTCAGTGGATTTCCGAAACCTTTCAACAAATTCTCAAAGCAATTCTTAAAAAACGTAATCAATTCACTCATATCAAAATTCTAAGCCTATCAACAAACTTTCAAAGAAAACCTGTAACTTATGCAAACATGCAAACAAATTTGAAGCCTGCAACATATTTTCTTCTTCAATCTGGAGTTTTTCTGCATGCAACTGTATTGTCAATCAAAGAGCACTTCTAGTTGATAAAGCAACTCAGTTTCTAAAATCAATTCAAGTTTTTAAAAAAGCTAATGCATATCCCAGTTTTCAAAATCAAAACAGCTTTCAAAACAAAGGGGCTCTGTCTTCCAATTCAAACAGGTGAGTAATATCATTTTTAACGAGTTTAAGTATTTTAATCTGTTGCGTGTTTATTTTTATGTTAAGTATGTATGATATGTATATATATCAGTAGATCTTCTGTGTATATATGAATGGATAAACTTGTACATGCTGTGGTCTCTGTATTATACTGTTCTTAAGTTCCCAGGATCAAGAATTTGTTCAAAACCCATTACCACACGATGTAATCTTTGTTTGTGTTTAAGATTCATACAAAAGATGTTTGTTGTATCATTAAAATTTATTCAACATAAAATAATTTTGAATTGTCTTTAAAAATCTAGAGAAACAGAGCAAGTTTGAAGTAAAGTGAAAATCCAATCATTTTAATTCATCAATTCAGAAACCTAAACTAAATCCTTAACACTAAACAAGATTTTTAAGAACAAAATCATAATTTATAGTTTGAGGAGGAGGGTGCAGTTCTGTGATGAACTGAAAATGGGAATTGAAGGTTTTCTGATGTTCTCTGTGGACTGAAGGGTTGGGTTTCTTCCAGTGGATAGAGGAGTGATCAGTGAAGCTTGGAAAAATACTGGATGGCGATGCATTTCACCGAGGAGGCAGCAGTGGCAAAATTCCTTCTGGAACCCTAACTTAACTAGGTTAGGTTGATCGATCAACCACGTCTTCTACAGTGGATCGAGTTCATCTAGGTTTTAGGAGTTGGAAGTTTGGTCGTAGATGAGAGCATTGCCGGAGTTGCTGAGATACTGGTGATCGGAGGGCCGTGGATGAGCCGATGATAGGTTTTGGGTTAGTTTCATTTTGCTGTTTCCAGGTTTGAAGATGAGTACTCGAATTCAATTTCGAGTTGTGGAAGGGTGATCTGTTGGTCGTGTTTTGACGTGAGGTTGGTCGTCGATGTAGGGAGACCACCGGAGGTGGCTGGAGTTGATCTGAGGCACTGTGCATGTGCACCGTGCACTTTTAATTCCTGATGGTACTCTAGGTTGAAGCAGTGTAGTGGACTCGAGAATCACTCAAGTAGTTTCTGTGTATAGCTCGAAGTTGTATAGGGTTGAACTCAAAGCAAATTTTGGTTGCCTCGGGTTGATTTTGTTTTGTTACAGGTTTTATGAAACCTGTCTGTAATTTAAATTTGAACCAAATTTAAATGAATTTAAAAGTTGTGATGATAGATTTAAACAAGTTTAAATGTACTATGAAGTATAGATTCAAATGGTTTTGAATCTTAAAAGTTTTAAAATATTTAAAGTGGGTTTTCAGGTTTTTAAAAACCTGACAGTTTTATAGATTTTGAATTTTATTTTAAAATCTGAAAACATAATTTAAACAGTGGTTTAAATTCAATGGTTAAGTTCAGTTTTCAAATGACTTTTGAATCTTAAGGTTTTAAAATGAAATTTTGATTTTTAATAAAGAGTTTTAAATCAAGGTTTAAAACAAGTTTAAATCAAAGTTTAAAATCAAATGTTTTAAATAAATAGTGGATTCAAGTTTCTTGAATTCAAATCTGGGTATTTGAATAAATTTTTAAATTCTGAATGTTTTTAAAATAAGTTTAAATTAAAATAGCTTTTTAAAAGTAAATTTGTTTTCAAACAAATATTTAAACTTGATTTTTGATAAAGTTCTTTTATAGAAGGTTTTTAAATGGAAGTTAAATGATTTGTTAACTTGAATTTGCAAGTTAAATAGTAATGTATTTAAAAGCTTAATTTTTAAATAAAATTAAGTAAATTAGTTTAAAGGCTTTCTTATATAAGTTTCATATGTAAGTAATAAATGTTATTTACATTTATTTGAAGGATTATAAATTGAATTTAAATTTGGTTAATGTTTAAATAAATAATCATTTTGAATCTTAAATCCAAAATGGAATTTGAATTTAAATTTAAAATATAATGTTCTAAATACATTTTAATATTAATGAAGTCATTAATAAAGAAATGGATTATCTTAGAGATTATTAAGGTATTGAAATGATTAAATGAATAAGATAATTAAGGTATGACTTATTTATTTAATTCATAAATTAATAATTTAGATTAATTTATAATTAGAAATTAAGAAAAGTAATTAAAGAATGATAAATAGTTAATAAAGGTCATCAACTAAGGATTATTTAACAATTAATTAATATGATTAATTTTAATAATTAATTAAATTAATTAATGGTAATCATTTGTAAAATTGTTTTAAGATTAATTACTTGATGAAAGTAATTAAGGAATTAACTACTTAATGTAATTAGTTGAGTTTAATGTAATTAGTTTAGTTGATTAATTAAGTTTAATTAATTTAAACACTGGATGCTTTGATAAATAATTACTTAATGTAATTAATGGAATGTAATTACTTAGTGAAGTAATTAATGATAATTACTCGATGTAATTAGTGTAAGATGGTTTAATTGTGGAAGTAATTTGGATTAAATTACTTAAGTATAATTAATCAAGGGATTAATTAAAGATAATTAATTAAGGAGTAATTAATTTGATATGTAAAGGTAATTAATTACAGAATGTGATTAATCAAAGGTGATTAATAAGTATGGTTTAAGTGAGATTAGTCACTTAATGTAATTATTTTAAATAAGTAATTCATTTAAATTTAATTAAGGATCATTAATTAATATAATTAATGATGTAATTAAGTTTGATTAATTAAGACTAATTAATCAATAATAAGTGATTAAGGGTAATTAATTAATGTAATTAATTAAGGACTAATGTAATTAATTATAGTTAATTAATTAATGAAGTAATTAAAGGTTAATTACTGTTTTGGTCAAGAATAATTAATTTGTGAAATTAATTAAAGGATGATTACTAGAATGCAACTAAAGAATAATTAATCAAGGGTGATTAATTAAGGTGATTAATTAGAGGATAATTAATTGATTGATTTGTAATTAATTAATGGATATGTAAGCAAGATTTACATTGATATAAGTAATTAATTTAATTCACTTTAAATTAATTAGAGATAGAAGTAATAAATTTAATTCATTTTAAATTAATTATAGATGGTGTGATTATAGATCATTGCTTATATATGAATATATGATATTGGTTGCCTTGAATGGTTTGAAATCTCAGATATGAGATAAGTAATGTTGTGTGATATGAATGCATTGGTTGCATTATGATGATAATATGGATTATCTTTTGATAATAATAATATGGATTATCTGTTTATGATAATAATGTTGATTATCTATTATTGTGAATCTGTGAATTATCTATCTGTGTGTATATAGATAATGAAACTGAATTATTTTAAACTCTAAAACAACTTGGCCTTAAAAGATACACTTTAGATTTCGATGAGACCGGGATCGGGTTTCTAGATTTGGATATCCAAAAACCACATCGATCCAAATTAACAATGGGTCGTGAATCTCAAGGGAAGAGTGAAGACTCGAGGTGTAAGGACTATTCGTCGTTAAAACTCTGAGGGTGATTCCAATACGAGTTTAACGGGGTAGTACTTTTAGATTCGAGGTGAAGATTCAGATTGCAAGGGTTATCGTCGTTAACTATGAGGGTGATTCCAAAATGAGTGTAACGAGATAATGTCTTCGGTTTCGTTCGAACCCGGAATGAACTTGTATGGATTGAATGCTTTCAGAACATCGTCAGGTGGACGATGAGCATTTTAAGATAGATATGTTCTATAAAGGTAATCGTAGCCTCAAGCCTCATCAACCGGGAATGGCTAAAACAGGGGAGGTGCAGCAAGGCTAAGTGGGTCATGCCCAAGTAGGACGAGATTTTCCCCTTTCTAGAGGTCCCTTTTATTTTCGGCTTAGTGGGCAGTTGGATACGCGCGCCAACTGCGGGGTTATCTTGTTCGGGACTATCCAGTAAGGGATGGCTCCGGCTTTGTGTTGCAGGGGATTAGGAGTAATCGTCGGTACGGTGATCTAGGCGACGTACTGTGACGGGCGGTACCCCAGTAGCCTTGCCATTGTATGGAATCCAAAATCTAATAAGTGCCAACGGTTTTGATTGTATTACCCACTTTTGTGGCTGGTAACTGGAATTTAATGAATGTAACAATTTTGGCTATTTCATATTTACTTGAAAACCCTAGACCTATTATAATATCACCGGATTTCCTATCAAATGTTTTGGTTAGCGTAAGGTAAAAACTTTTCCATGTTTATGTGTGGGAAGTCTTACGTGATACCTTTTCTTTTCAAAGGTTTTTCAAAGTTAAGCAACCTTAACCTGTTACTCATACCAGACCCATGTCTGACCCGGAGTTTATTTCTGTTTTTCATAAACTCTTGGGTACTCAAATTTTTAAGAGTGGCCAGTGATTCAGGTTAGCTTTGACGAATTGTGGAGGAGCAATGTAGCAGGAGGCTTCAGCGTTGTAGATATGTTTAGTGTTCCGCTGTGTTTTGGAATCTCTGTGGTTTCTTTGAGTTGTATTGAGTTGTAATAACTAGACAGGTGTTTATAACTGTCTAGTATGTGTTGTATTATCTGTGTAACTCTGATAGTTGTTGTATACTATGTAATATTTTATGCTATTAATATAATTTATTCGTTCCGCTGTTTAGATTCTGATGTGTTGTTTCTTGTTTCTTCTCTTTCTTTCTCTTTCCTATCCCTTTCTTTCTCATTAACGATGCGCCATTCTGGGGAGATGAATGGCAGATCGTTACAGTGGTTCAGAGCGCTAGGTTGAGTGAATACCTAAGATTTGGAGTGATTTCTTTCTTGAGAGAGCGTATTTGTAATTTTGATATATATATATATATATATATATATATATATATATATATATATACATATTTCTACCTATCTGTTAGGTACTTGTTTGGGTTTTCCAATATGAGTTATAAAGGTAGACGAGGTAGTGGTGTGTAACACGACTATCATCGGTTGGAGTTTGTATGAGAGGTTGGATGTGTGTCTGTCGAGACTGTAGACGTAATACCGTCTCGAGTAAGTTTTGCAGCTCGGTGTAAGATTTCATCGATCTCTGAAGGAAACCTTTAAAAGGTTCGGTGTTCATCTTTGAAGTTGGATGAGTTGAGTTTGGATCTGTCGGTTGGGCAGAAACAAGTGATGTTATCTTGATACCTCAGTAAGTAGTAGCTGCGTGAGGAGATGCAGTGATTATGGATGTGTCCAAAGATGTTTCTTTGGAACGAGTTTTAGGAAGTAGTTCTGCTTCGGTGTTGTGGTTGAGTTCAGCATGGTATTTCTGTTTGCTTTGAAGTCCGAGTTTCTCGAAGAGCTTTGGATTAGGAAGTTTTTGGCATCGGTGTCAGCAGTGCAGCTCAGAGTGTTCTGTGTTGGCAGGAAGGTCTTTAGCTGAGTAGTTCTTCTAGAGGTGGAACTCAGAAGCAGCAGAGTGGATCCGTTTCCTCATGGATTGGCTAGGCCAGCGTAAGCCATTCTGTTTGGAAAGGGAGAACAGTTTTCTTTGGAAATTGATCTGGGTTGATCGCAAAAGTGACCTACGATAGTTGAGTGTTCTCTTGAGTTATCAGAGATTTTTCTGAGAAGTCAGAGGTTTTTCTGACTCTGGAAAATGAGTTTTCTTATCAACTAGGATTCCAGGAGTGGAACTAATGGTTCAGCTTAGTAGAAGATGGTTCCTAGAGATAGAGTTTGATGAAGCAACTCAGGCTTCGGAGGAATTTCTGAGTTTTCCTTTATGGATCTATTGAACCATATTTCTAGAATGTGTTGTCCAGTTTGTGCTTGCGTTCATCATTATCATGCTTATCTACTTCGGATCAGAGTTGTGCAGCGGAAGCAGTTTGGGAGTGTTTTTGTTCGTCTTTTTCCGGATAAGGAGAAGTAAGATTCAGTCTTCTAATGTTTGAGGAGTGGAGTTTGTGTTCTTGATTTTGGATTGATCGTGAGAGGATCATTTTGTTGAGTTGATTTGTTTAGTTTTTTTCAAGAGGAATCAGCAAGGGTTGAGCTGATCAGGAAACATGTTAGTAGCCCAGGTTCGTCCGAAGACTTTTGTGAATAAGAGACGAAAGAATTTGGATTCTGATGTCATAGATTTGGTTTTGGTTAAGTTTTCTCCGATCTAAGGGAGCTATAAGTTTTGGGTAAGATTGGGAAGCTAGCTCTGAGATGTTTGGATCTTTTCTGTGTTCTTGTGAGGATAAATGTTTGGTTTTCAGGATTGAATTGCCGGTTTAGATAATTGGATTCAATGAGTTTCACGTATCTCTGAGGTAGTACGTGTATGATCTATCTTTGGTTGTAGAACCACCAGTTCAGGGTTTGGTAGTTGAATCAGACTCATCTGTAGTCTGATATCCTGTCTAGTTTTGTAGATCTAGATGAGTAGGAGCTCTATAGCTTAGTAGTATTGATTGTTTGGATTCTGTATAGCGAGTATCCCGGTATATATATATATATATATATATATATATATATATATATTTGTATGTATGTATGTATGTATATATATATGTGTGTGTGTGTATATATATATGTGTGTATATATATATGTATATGTATATATGTGTATATATACACACACTTGGGAAACTCGAGGAAACTCTATCCAGAATTTTGTCTGGATAGTTAGATTTGTTTGATTGGATGAATTGGTTGCTATGGTTGTTAGCATATGTTTGATATATGCTTGTGTTTTAAAATTTGAAATCTTTAATGAGATTATTAAATTACCTTTGTTTTAAATTTCGCGGACGAAATTCTTTTAAGGAGGGAGGAATGTGATGACCCGGAATTTTAGGCAATATCAGTTTAATAATCTAAATTAAAAATTAAATTGATTTGACGATCTTTGCTAATAAGATTGGAATTAATTTAATAATCTAATTGAATAAATATTTAATTGATAGATTTTTATCTTTTAAAGGCTAATAAATTGTTTTCTATTTATAATGTATATAAAGTATGTATATATTGTAAATAAATAAGCCTTGTTTTAAATCTAATAAATAAATCTTGTTTTCTAAATATACATATCTTTGGTAAAATTGGGAATTATGATTTTATTTTTAAAGTTTAACTTTTAAAAAAAAGCTGTTTAATAAATAACTATATTGTTTTAAATTGTTAAGATAGAAATTTAATTTGTTTAAATTGATTTTGAGTTTAAATTTAAATAAACTAACAATAAGGTTCATTTTGATTTCCTTTTTAAATATAATGTTATCAAATAAGTAATTTATTAATAAAGAAACAATTTATTTTATAAATTATTTAAAGTTATCAAATCTGTTATTTTCAAAATATAATAATGCATTGTTTTTAACAAATAGATTTTAATAAAAATAGTTTGTTTTTCAAAATTGAATTGTGTAGTTATATATGCATATATATAACTTAATTTCAAATTTTAATTTTAGAATTTGATTTGACTTTGAATTTAAAGCTTTGAAAATTTACAGTATAAACATTTTTAATTGTTTTGGATTTTAAAATATTTGTATAACATTTATAAATAGTTGTGTTATTCCTTTTAAAATTTATCTATACATATATATCCTTATAAATTAAGCATATTCTTATATTAAAACTTTAATTACATATAACTAATTAATTAGACATAAACTACATTTAACATATTAACTAAATACTAATTCACATTTAATTATAACTAATTAACCTTAAAAGACAAATGTAAATATTTTAGAACTTAATTTAACATGTGTTAAGATAATAAACAAGGTAAGTGACAAATGTTAGTTTCTTTTACAAGTGTCATTTATTTTAGTTTTTCTTTTATTTCAATAAAATCAAATTTCAGCCTTTATGAATACTTATGTTTCTTATCTTCTTCTTTTTTCTATTTTTCATTTTCAAAAGCAAAAAGAATAAAACTCCAATTTTCCTCTCAAAATCCTGTAAACAAAAACCCGAAATCAATGCTCAAAAATCCTGTAACAATTCTCAGTGGATTTCCAAAACTTTTCAACAAATTCTCAAAGCAATTCCTAAAAACTGTAATCAAATCACTCATATCAAAATTCAAAGCCTATCAAAAAACTTCCAAAGAAAACCTGTAACTTTTGCAAACATGCAAAAAAATCTAAAGCCTGCAACATGTTTTCTTCTTCAATCTGGAGTTTTTCTGCATGCAACTGTATTGTTAATCAAAGAGCACTTCTAGTTGATAAAGCAACTTAGTTTCTAAAAGCAATTCAAGTTTTTAAAAAAGCTAATGCTTACCCCAGTTTTCAAAATCAAAACAGCTTTCAAAACAAAAGGGCTCTGTCTTTCAATTCAAACAGGGGAGTAACACCATTTTTAATGATGTGTGTGTGTGTGCGTGTATCAATAGATCTTCTGTGTATATATGAATGGATAAACTTGTACATGCTGTGGTCTCTGTATTATACTGTTCTTAAGTTCCCAAGATCAAGAATTTGTTCAAAACCCATTACCACACGATGTAATCTATGTTTGCGTTTAAGATTCATACAGAAGATGTTTGTTGTGTCATGAATTAAAGTTTAAATTTCATCAAGATAAAATAATTTTGAATTTTCTTTAAAAATCAAGAGCAACAGAGCAAGTTTGAAGTAAAGTGAAATTCCAATCATTTTAATTCATCAATTCATAAACCTAAGCTAAATCCTTAAACTAAACATGATTTTTAAGAACAAAATCATAATTTATAGTTTGAGGAGGAGGGTGCAGTTCTGTGATGAACTGAAAATGGGAATTGAAGGTTTTCTGATGTTCTCTATGGACTGAAGGGTCAGGTTTCTTCCAGTGAATAGAGGAGTGATCAGTGAAGCTTGGAAAAATACTAGATGGCGATGCATTTCACCGAGGAGGCAGCGGTGGCGAAATTCCTTCTGGAACCCTAGTTTAACTAGGTTAGGTTGATCGATCAACCACGTCTTCTACAGTGGATCGAGTTCATCTAGGTTTTAGGAGTTGGAAGTTTGGTCGTAGATGAGAGCATGGCCAGAGTTGCTGAGATACTGGTGATCGGAGGGCCGTGGATGAGCCGATGACAGGTTTTGGGTTAGTTTCGTTCTGTTGTTTCCAGATTTGAAGTTGAGAACTCGAATTCAATTTCGAGCTGTGGAAGGGTGATCTGTTGGTCGTGTTTGGACATGAGGTTGGTCGCCGATGTGGAAAGACCACCGGAAGTGGATGGAGTTGATCGGAGGCACGGTGCATGTGCACCGTGCACTTTTAATTCCCGATGGTACTCTGGGTGGAAGCAGTTTAGTGGACTCGAGAATCACTCAAGTAGTTTATGTGTATAGCTCGAAGTCGTATAGGGTTGAACTCGAAGCAAATTTTGGTTGCCTCAGGTTGATTTTGTTGTGTTACGGGTTTTATAAAACCTGTTTATAACATAAATTTAAACCAAATTTAAATGAATTTAAAAGTTGTGATGATAGATTTAAACAATTTTAAATCTAGTATGAAGTATAGATTCAAATGGCTTTGAATCTTAAAAGTTTTAAAATATTTAAAGTGGGTTTTCAGGTTTTTAAAAACCTGACAGTTTTCTAGATTTTGAATTTTATTTTAAAATCTGAAAACATAATTTAAACAGTGGTTTAAATTCAAAGGTTAAGTTCAGTTTTCAAATAACTTTTGAATCTTAAGGTTTTAAAATGAAATTTGGATTATTAATAAAGAGTTTTAAATCAAGGTTTAAAACAAGTTTGAATCAAAGTCTAAAATCAAATGTTTTAAATAAATAGTGGATTCAAGTTTCTTGAATTCAGATCTGGGTATTTGAATAAGTTTTTAAATTTTGAATGTTTCTAAAACAAGTTTAAATTAAAATAGCTTTTTAAAAGTTAATTTGTTTTCAAACAAATATTTAAACTTGATTTTTGATAAAGTTCATTTATAAAAGGTTTTTAAACGGAAGTTAAACGATTTCTTAACTTGACTTTGCAAGTTAAATAGTAATATATTTAAAAGCTTAATTTTTAAATAAAATTAAGTAAATTAGTTTAAAGGCTTTCTTATATAAGTTTCATATGTAAGTAATAAATGTTATTTACATTTATTTAAAGGGTTATAAATTGAATTTAAATTTGGTTAATGTTTAAATAAATAATCATTTTGAATCTTAAATCCAAAATGGAATTTGAATTTAAAATTAAAATGCAATGTTCTAAATACACTTTAATATTAATGAAGTCATTAATAAAGAAATGGATTATCTTAAAGATTATTAAGGTATTAAAATGATTAAATGAATAAGATAATTAAGGAATGACTTATTTATTTAATTTATAAATTAATAATTTAGATTAATTTATAATTAGAGATTAATTAAGAAGTAAATTAAGAAAAGTAATTAAAGAATGATTAATAGTCAATGAAGGTCATTAGCTAAGGATTATTTAACAATTAATTAATATGATTAATTTTAATAATTAATTAAATTAATTAATTAATGGCAAAAATTGTTTTAAGATTAATTACTTGATGGAAGTAATTAAGGAATTAATTACTTAATGTAATTAATTGAGTTTAATGTAATTAGTTTAGTTGATTAATTAAGTTTAATTAATTTAAACACCGGATGCTTTGATAAATAATTACTTAATGTAACTAATGGAAAGTAATTACTCAGTGAAGTAATTAATGATAATTACTGGATGTAATTAGTGTAAGATGGTTTAATTGTGGAAGTAATTTGGATTAAATTACTTAAGTATAATTAATCAAGGGTTAATTAAAGATAATTGATTAAAGAGTAATTAATTTGATATGTAATTAAAGGTAAGTAATTACAGAATGTGATTAATCAAAGGTGATTAATAATTATGGTTTAACTGAGATTAGTTACTTAATGTAATTATTTTAAATAAGTAATTAATTTAAATTTAATTAAGGATCACTAATTAATATAATTAATGATGTAATTAAGTTTGATTAATTAAGACTAATTAATCAGTAATAAGTGATTAAGGGTAATTAATTATTGTAATTCATTAAGGATTAATGTAATTAATTAATTAATGAAGTAATTAATGGTTAATTACTGTTTTGGTTAAGAACAATTAATTTGTGAAATTAATTAAAGGATAATTACTAGAATGTAATTAAAGAATAATTAATCAAGGGTGATTAATTAAGGTGATTAATTAGAGGATAATTAATTAATTGATTTGTAATTAATTAATGGATATGTAAGCAAGATTTATATTGATATAAGTAATTAATTTAATTCACTTTAAATTAATTATAGATCGAAGTAATTAATTTAATTCACTTTAAATTAATTATAGATGGTGTGATTATAGATCATTGCTTATATATGAATGGATGATATTCGTTGCCTTGAATGGTTTGAAATCCCAGATATGAGATAAGTAATGTTGTGTGATATGGATGCATTGGTTGCATTATGATGATAATATGGATTATCTTTTGATAATAATAATATGGATTATCTGTTTATGATAATAATGTTGATTATCTATTATTGTGAATCTATGAATTATCTATCTATGTGTATATAGATAATGAAATTTAATTGTTTTAAACTCTAAAACAACTTGACCTTAAAAGATACACTTTGGATTGCGATGAGACCGGGATCGGGTTTCCAGATTTGGATATCCGAAAACCACATCGATCCAAATTAACGATAGATCGTGAATCTCAAGTGAAGAGTGAAGGCCCGAGGTGTAAGGACTATTCGTCGTTAAAATTCAGAGGGTGATTCCAATATGATTTTAACAGGGTAGTACTTTCAGATTCAAGATGAAGATTCAGAGTGCAAGGGTTACCGCCGTTAACTCTGAGGGTGATTCCAAAATGAGTGTAACGAGATAATGCCTTCGGTTTGATTCGAACCCGGAACGAATTTGTATGGATTGAATGCTTTCAGAACATCGTCAGGTGGACGATGAGCATTCTAAGATAGATATGTTCTGTAAAGGTAATCGTAGCCTTAAGCCTAATCAACCGTGAATGGCTAAAACAGGGGAGGTGCAGCAAGGCTAAGTGGGTCATTCCCAAGTAGGACGAGATTTTCCCCTGTCTACAGGTCCCTTTTATTTTCGGCTTAGTGGGCAGTTAGATACGCGCGCCAACTGCGGGGTTGTCTTGTTCGAGACTGTCCAGTAAGGGATGGTTCGGGCTTTGTGTTGCAGGGGATTGGGAGTAATCCTTGGTACGGTGATCTAGGCCACGTATTGTGACAGGCTGTACCCCAGCAGCCTTGCCATTATATGGAATCCAAAATCCAATAAGTGTCAATGTTTTTGATTGTATTACCCATTTTTGTGGCTGGTAGATGGAATTTAATGAATGTAACAATTTCAACTATTTCATATTTACTTGAAAACCCTAGACCTATCATAATATCACTGGATTTCCTATCAAATGTTTTGGTTAGCGTAAGGTAAAAACTTTTCCATGTTTTTGTGTGGGAAGTCTTACGTGATACCTTTTCTTTTCAAAGGTTTTTCAAAGTTAAGCAACCTTAACCTGTTACTCACACCAGATCCATGTCTGACCCGGAGTTTATTTCTGTTTTTCATAAACTCTTTGGTACTTAAATTTTTACGAGTAGCCAAGGGATTCAGGTTAGCTTTGACGAATTGTGGAGGAGCAATGGAGCAGGAGGCTTCAGCGTTGTAGATATGTTTACTGTTCCACTGTGTTTTGGAACCTCTGTGTTTTCTCTGAGTTGTATTGAGTTGTAATAACTAGACAGGTGTTTATAACTGTCTAGTATGTGTTGTATTATCTGTGTAACTCTGATAGTTGTTGTATACTATGTAATATTTTATGTTATTAATATAATTTATTCGTTCCGCTGTTTAGATTCTAATGTGTTGTTTCGTCTTTCTTCTCTTTCATTCTCTTTCCTATCCCTTTCTTTCTTATTAATGATGCGTCATTCTGTGGAGATGAATGGCGGGTCGTTACAATTTATTAACACATATCCAGTATGCAGTTAAAAAGCACATAAAAGCTGCAATTTTTAACCGCATACGGTATATGCAGTTAAAAATAATACAATTTATAGTTTTATATTAAATATGTATGCAAGTATAATAAGAATCTTATGATTTTTTACTACATAAGTGAAATGCACATCAAAATTTGCATGATTCAAGTGTATCTTTTAACTACATATGTTATACGCAGTTAAAAATTGCATTTAACAGGTGCTATTTTCATTGCATAACAGATATGCATTTAAAAATGGTGCAATTTATAATTGCATAAGTAAAATGCAGTTAAAAATGCATTTGTTCATAAATAATTGCAAACATGTATGCAGCTATTCATAATAATTGCATACATGTCTGGAAGTATAATAAAAATCTTATAATTTTTTTATTGTGCAAGTGAAATGCACTTAAAATTTGCATCATTTAATTGTATGTTTTACCTGCTTATTTCACATGCATTTAAAATTTGCATATAACATTTGTATTTTAAGATGCATATCAAAAATGCATTTAAAAATGATGCAATTCATAACTTCGTAAGTGAAATGCATTTGAAAATGGAATTGTTAATATTAATTGCAAAGATGTATGTAACTAATCATAATAATTGCATATATGTCTGCAACTTTTCAATAAAATCGCATATAGAAATTTCTTAATAGATGACCTTTGATTTTATGATTTTGTTGTTTTCATCTTCTAAATCTCAACTTTCTTCGGTTCTAGACTCGATTCGAACATCGATTTTTGAAGTAGCAACTAATTCCAATTTATAATTCAAGCAATTATGGTTTTCTTTTTTTAATATGTTAATCGATGAAAAGAATTTGAAGGATTCTAGGTTCTGTTCGACGAAGATGTAAGGGTATTTAGGGAAATCCTTTTGTCGTATTTAAAAATAAGGATAGGAAACTTATAATGTATTTTCAAATCTATTAAGGATGTATGCCAAATGTCTCATATATTTAATCCATTAGGCATCAACAACACCCGAAGGTAGAATATCCTTGGTCAGATATCGAGTATATGGTGACATCCAATTTTCATCGATTATTACAGGTGCTGTAGATTCACTTCGAACAGCATGATCCTGTATTATAACTAACACTTTCTAAAGTACTTGCATAATAGGTTTCTCTAAGATTTTGATAGGGATGAGGTTAAACTCTCTCACGTCCCTTGAGCTTGCACATTTTGCTAAGGCATCAGCCCTAGTGTTTTAGTCCCTGGGAATGCTTTCTATATGATATCTTTTGAAGGCTTCAAGTAGTCGCTTTAACTATTTAGCATAAAGAGCTAACCTTGGTTCTTCGGCCTAGCAGTGACCAAGAATATTTTTGACTACTATTTGGGAATTGCTATATATTCAAATCTCTGAAATCTTGATGGAAATAGCAATTCTTAATCTAGTGGTCACGACATTATTGGTTACTAAGAAGGCGAGCTTGATTGTACAACAAATTTGGTGGTCACCAAGATATAACCAGTGCATGCCCCTTTTTTATTTTAAGTTCTATCAACATTGAGTAGCCAAGAGAGCTATTTATTTTCACTTTTTCCTTTTCAGCTCTTGTCCCAAAACCAGTGCATTCATTAACGATATCAGCAAGTGCTTGATCCTTAATTGCCATCCTAGGCTCACAAGATATCTAATATAGTATGAGTTCTATTGCCCATTTAATTAACCTCCCCACAGTTTTAAGTTTACTAAAAACTATCCAAAGCAGCTGATCGGTATGGACTTTAATAGGATAGGTCTGGAAATATAGCCGAAGTTTCCTTGTATAAACACCAAGCTATAGGCAAGTTTTTCAATTACTGAGTAGTGCTTCTCAACTGGATCTTGCCTTTTTCTTACATAATATACCGGACTTTGGATTACATCATCATCACTTACTAAGGCCGAACTTATGGTTTGGTCCGATGCGGCCAAATAAAGGAAAAGACTTTCTTCATCTATCGGATTTGACAACACTACAGGAGAATTAAGTGCTTTTGTAGGTCCTTGAATGCCTTTTGGCATTTGTCTATCCATTAAAGTAACATACTTATTGAAGAAGGGAACATGCTTTTCGGTTGATCAACTTACGAACCTTCTCAAAGTAGTGATCTTTCCATTTAAACTCATTAACTCGTTTCCATTAGTCGTAGCCTTCATATATGTTATACACATTATCTGATGATGGTTTATTTCGATCCCTCTAGAACATACTAAGAAACCTAGGTATTTTCCATACTGTATTTTGAAGGTACACTTCTGAGGGTTCAATTTCATCTGATTTCCCCGAAGAGCTTCGAATGTCTCGGCTAGATCCAAAACATGATTCTTTGATTGCTTAGATTTAACCAACATGTCATCAACATACACTTGCATATTCTAACCAATTTGATTGGTGAACATTCGATGGACTAACCTTTGGTATATTGCCCTTGCATTCTTAAGATCGAAGGACATTACCTTATAACAAAACAAACCCATGTTGATGATAAAACACATATGTTCCTCATCTAGCGTAAGCTTTGGAATTTTATTATGTCCGAAATAGACATCCATAAAAGAATGCAATTGGTGTCTACTCGTAGCATCTACTAACTGATCGATTCTCGATAGTGGGAAGCAATATTTTGGGCAAGCTTTTTTTAAATCAGCAAAGCCAATGTAGGTTCTCCACATCCCATTTGATTTGTTGACTAATACCAGTTTAGCGATCCACTTCGGATAATATATGTTTTAGATAAATTTATGCTTTAGTAATCTTTCGACCTCTTCTTATATAACATATATCTATTCATGTCCAACGGTCTCCTCTTTTTCAATGCGGGAGTAAATTTCAAATCTATTTTCACGTATTAGCAAACAAAAAAGGTGTCGATTCTCACCATGTCATCATAAGTCCATGCGGACACATCTTGATTATGCTTGAGGAAGGAAATTAGCTCTTCTCAGATAGATGGACAGAAATAAGTCCCTGTATTAACTGTCTTAGACTGGTCATTTTCATCGAGGCACACTTTTCGTAGGGTCTCGATTGTTGAAAGCGTCTCAGTTTCTTGTCTCAAAGACAAGATCAAGCTCAATTTTTTTCTCTTAGAATTTCCTATGTGATGTGACAACCTTTCTCTTTCTCTTATTACGTTTATTACTCTTCCTCCATTCCATCTCATTAAATTATCCTTGATAGCTTGATATGTAGGTTAATTTCCCAACCACAAAATCCTTTTACTCTGGAAAAATTCTTAAGGGCCTTCTACGACTTTTCGACGATTTAGGACTCAGGGTTTTAACTATTTCTCAAACTCCGAGGGATGTAGGTTGATTAATTTTGACATCGTTCTCATAAGATGAAGCTTTACCTTTATTAATCATATTTAGACTTGGATAATACAGGTTTCTTGAGATCCACTGATCTCTCCTTACAAGCCCTTCTCTTATTTTGTGGGAAACTTCAAAAGTAAATGCTTAATAGACTATACCCATCCATAACATCGAGATTCGGTCTTTAAAAAAAAAAGCTTTGTGCACCAAGGGGATGTCCATGACAACAAAGGTGATCTCAAAGTCTTATGGTTAGGGTCACTTCCAATTTTAACCATCATATTACACTCTCCGAGAGGCATGTTTCCTACATCATTAAACTCATATATGGGAGCTTGACTAGGCTTGAGTATGCTCTAGGGTAATTGAATTTTATTGAAAGCTTGCTTGAATATTATGTTTACAGAAACTTTTGTGTCCACCATTATCTTTACTTCCTATGAAAGTCCAATTTAGATCGTAATTACAAGCAGGTCATTGTGGGGGTGACAAACACCTTTCTTATCCGAGTCACTAAATGTAATTTCTAGCCCAATCTTTTATTTTTTTCTCAACTCTCTTCATATCATACACCTAGACGCCTTCACTTTTAGGTTCGTTAATATACCTCTTCCAGTTGCCTTGGCTTGCATCTGCAATGTAGGGTCCTCGTAGAGAGATGCCAAAATGTTCCGAGGGGATGGTAAAGACCTTGGAGTCTGTACCAAAGGCTGCACATCTTTTTATCCTGTTGGAGCGATGGTCACTTGAGTGCTATCATTATTTTGAAATTCATTCAGATGACCCTTCTCTATTGAGTCTATTGATGAAGAATTTCAAAAACCCACATTCTTCGGTATTATGCCCCCTCTACTAATGGTAGCTACAATATATTCCTCCTTGGTGGTTTTCTAGCTCCTCCTTTTTCTCGGGGGATGCAAGATTCGATCCTATTTCATAATGTATATTTGAGCATATGAATGAGTTAGGGGATAAACTTCCATTAACCGGAGTTTCTCTAAAATATTTAGCTGAAACGAACTATTTGATCTCACCACTCCATTCTGAATTCTTTCTAATAGTTCCCTTTGATTCCTCAATTCAAATTTCTCCTCGATCTCAGAAAAAGAACTTGTTCAAAGATTTGCATTCCTCTCTCAATAGATTGTCCAAGAATGGGGTATTCCTCCATAATCATAAAGTGATAGTGACCAACTTGGTTTCATCTATGATGCCTGAGCATTGGGCCGCCAATCCAATGACTCTTTCACAATAATCCTTTAGAGATTCTTGTCTCCCTTGCCAAAAGTCGGCAAGTAAACCTAGTCCTATTCCGGTATCTTTTGAAGAAAAGAATTGTGTCAAGAATTTATGGTCAGCTGTTCCCGAAAACAAATAGAATTTAGTGGATAGCTTTGGAACCATTTCAAGGCGGATCCACTGAAAGTCGCTGGTAAGAACCTACATTATATCACTTCTAAAGCACGGATTACTTGCATTTCAATTTGTATAAAGTGATGTGATCTTCGGGATCAGATGTTCTATCATAAGAATCTTTTGGGATCCTAAACCAAGAAGGCACAAAAACTTACATGATTTCTTGAGAAAAAGGTTGAACCTTTCAGAGCTTCATTTCAGCATCAAGACTTGATCGATCCTCTTGCAGCTTCTATAACTGCTCTGATAATTTCATTACCAAGGCTTCCATTTCACAATACCGATCGAGTTTTATAGTTTTAGCTTTAGCATTTTGAGTTTGTTTCCAATCTTATTAACTTCCTACTAAGTTTACCTTTTTGGGACATAGAGTCAATGGCCTCTTAGAAGATCCCATTCTTATCGTCATTGTAGTCTCGGCTTTCTTAGCCGCTTCCATGAATCCAGCTTCTACGGCCTCATTAGTTATTATTACCCTTCGATGTTTTGGCTAAAAGTCAGAGGGTTCTTGTCTTGATTAAGCATAAATGAAACTTTTCTCTAATTTGACAAAAGTGTTCTTAACATCAGTTGTCTAAGAATTATGCTGCGTTAGAGATGAAATTCATCATCATTTGTCAAAACTCGCTTTCGATAGGGGTTGAGGTAGCAGTTTGGTCCATAACAGTTTGGTTTGTTTGGTCTACTCGATTCCCTTCCTTCACATGCAATTCTTCAACTCCTTTATCCTGGGTAGGGGAGCAAGGTGTCTTTTAAGCGGATGACTTCGACTTCATGCTTTGTTGAAAGGTTTGAGTTTGCTGGATTGGAATAAAGATACGAGCCCTCCTTTTAGTGCCAAAAATATTAGACAAAATTTTCATCTGACTAACACCCCAAAACTTTTGAAATCTTGTTCCGAAAGGATGTAGATAAGCTGAATGAATACCAAAACAACACAATAATAAGTAATGAAAGGTAAAAGTGGTGAGATTTATAGTGGTTTGGGACAGAGATCCCTACGTGCACTTTAAAGAGTTTGGTTTGAGCTTTATTCCTCAATTTTTTGTACAAATATATCTATTGCAAAGTCCACCATTAATGATCTTTTGATTAAAGCTTTCTAAATGGAGCAATGAATATGGAATGATTGCAGAGTATCAGGAAATCTCTAACCAGCACCTTTTCAGTAGAATATGGTCCTCTATTTATAGCAAATTTAAGGTTCTCTTATCTGTGCATGGGCTTTTACTTGAGTTGATGACCTGGCTTGCTATAGGAAGCTTGGATTCAAACACTTGTCATTATCTTGTTGAATTTGATGCAGATTGATGTTGTGATGCTTTTATATTTAGCTTCTTTGATTACATTCATTTATCTTAACCATTGATCTTGATCAAGGGTTATCTAAGTCGTTGGTTGATGATAATTGTTGAAATGTCTTTAGTAGTTGCTATTCTTGGTTAAGCTTGGTATCCTTGTTGATTAATGGTCTCGACTATAGTTGTTGCTTTTACCCATATTCTTGGAATGCATGCCCTCGAATGCTGAGCCTCATGCTTAAGCTCTCGGTGGAAACCAAATAATGAGTTTCAGAATTATAAGCCAAGGAGCTTCCTTCTCAAATATTCGTAATTTGTACTTGGTATAAATTATGATGTAACAACTTTTACAATAAATAATTTGATTAACTTAACACTACCACCCATCTACATTCCAAGCCCTAGGCCCACTACCTGAACTAGAAACAAAGCTCCTTCCTCAAACCTATCTCAAATAAAATTTCAAAAATTACAACGCCTGGAGCTAAAAAATTAGTGCATGAACAATGCACGTATGCACCTTGCACACCGTCTCCATCCTCCGACCATTACACCGACCATCCACACAAACCCTATTCACCTCACTCGACTCGGCCACTACCTTTCCTTCATCTTTGATGGTCAAAATCATAAAGCGACCCTCCAACCCAAATTCGAACTCGGCCCAGCACGTATAAGCATGAACCACTGTCGTTTCACACTATTTCAGTTCATGCCACCACCAAAAGCTCTGCCACCTCCTACCATACCCACATGCCAACCCACGATGAACTGGTGCATGCAGGTACCATCACAACCCAAATTCTCGAACGCCAAACCTAGGAAACCCAAATCCCTAGATTGAGCTTGACCACAGTTCTCCGACCGCTGCACCTGACATTGCCTCACCCATAACCCATCTTGACTCCATGCTGCCTCCAGCCACCTCTATTACTCCCCTTGAACCTCGGTATTTTGTAATTCCAATTTAGAATGAAATCTATTCACCTCATTGCCACGACCCATCCCGACCAGCTAAAATCATGGGACTTGCCTCAAATATCTCGATGTGTAGGTGTGAACCTGTGTACTCCATTCGTCAATCCGAGCATGTTGAAAGCTTCCATTTTTTCAACCATTACTAAAATCGACGAATATATAACATCCTACTAAATGAAAATGACTATAGACTAGACACTATGACGAATAATATTCCAGTTGATTGCTTAAGCTAAATTTGAACGGTTTTAGTGATATGGATTTTCGAATTAAGAGATGGAAATGTTTATGTTGAAAAACAAAGAACAAGAAAAGGTAAAGGAAGAAAGAATTAGGTGTATTCCTATATTTATATCGGAGTATATTCATTTATAATAAGCACGCCCTCAAATTTCAAAGCAAGTATTAACAGAAAAATGATTTTAAATGATTACAAAAACATGAGTATCATTTTCAAATCAAGTTACCGTAAAAATATCCAATATTTATTATTTCATCAAAGAACTAAACCAAAGATTCAATATATCACCTTCTACATGGTTTGAAATGCTTTAAGTTTTGATCTTTGAGTGAAGTAAAAATGTTTAAGCTAAAAGATGAGATTTTTTTCAAAATTTGTAAAAAGAATGAAGAAGAAATGGAAAGGAAACTGCATATAAAAGATGGATTATATATAATGATAAATGTAAGTATATAAGATGGAATAAAAAAATAAAGATGGAGAAGGTAAAAATTCCCTTCTATTAAAATTTCAACTCCTACATGTTATCACAAGCCACCAAAGTACTAACCGTTTGAGAATATATTGGATCTTAGGACGATCAAAGTACTAATCAAAATCTTTTCATTTTTAAATGTAAATTTATTTTATATTTTAAATTCTTATTATCATCATCATCATCATTATTATTTATCTTATCTTAACATTCCAAAATTTAACGATCCAGAATTTCAGTCATTTGAATTTGAAATATTTAATTGATATTAAATACTGAAAAGTAAATTTTATAAGTTAAATAACTTGAATTTCAAATATAGAGATTTATTAGAGAATTAAATTGTTGAATTTAATATTTAGAATTGTTTAAATAATTAATCCTGAATTTAATGTAAGTAACAGTGATTTTGAAAGTTGATTTAAATTCCAATTGAATAAGAATGAAGATAGAAAACTTTAGTTTATAATATTAAAGTGATTAAATTGTTTTTTATAATAATTTGTTTTAATCGACATGTGAAAATAGCCTTCTCGGGCACTGTCTCGGATTTCAACGAAACCATTTTCATTGGATCCGTAATAGCGATTTATTATGCACTAATGATTTTTGGGGGCGATTGGATGCATCATTTGGTCATGTGAGTTTGAAACGTATATAAATTAATTTCTTAAATTTTTATATAATATAATTGGGTTTGAAAAGCTATCTGCTGCATATGATCGAACTAGGCCTCGATATTACTTCTAGTGTGTTTAGAATAAGGGTATTACTTATAGAACACTAAGCAGCATACCTCGATTTGAGTTTAACATTTTTGTATGTGTAATGTTGGATATTTTTGGGTATAAAATATATATAATACGTTGCCCGTCAAATCAGCCCATACTTGCCATACTTCCATACATCTTGCATTGTTCATGGCCATAACCTAGCCCACATTTGTGCCATACCCTTTTCCCTCTATATGATTGCATTTTGAACCCGAACAAAAATTTCATTCGCTATTATTTTTAAACCAATTTCTCCACTATCCAACGCTCCACAATCATCAGAGCCACTTAAGGTCGATCTAGGCTAGAGTCCCAACTACAAAAATGTTCACGGCATCAAAGCGAGCGAGTTGAAAGGTGTTGATCGAATTTGGCTAGGTGAGGCGGTGGAAAATCGCCTCCGATCATGGGCAGTTTGAGTTCGGGTTTTGGGCATTTCTAATGACTCTAGGCATTTTTAGCTGATGGGGTCAGTAGGGGAAAGGTCGAGTAAGGCAAGGGCAAGGCGTTTGCAGAGTTTCATGGCCAATGGTCAACTGTGGTGATTGAAAACTATGATTGAATGGCATGGGGATTTTCTCGTTCTTAGTAGCGTTGACGTGGCATTGAGAGGGCATGGTGATTTCAAAGGTTGCATCGGGGTTTGGTGAGTCAAGCATAGGATCGACGGTTTTTCTTAGCTAATGGAGGAGGCGGCACGAGTAAGATGAAGTGATCAAGCGTGAACCTTGGCAGATTTGCAAATGATAAATAGTGGGACTGGGTAGTACGATTGTGGATCAAGAGATGATGATGGTAATTAGGGATTAATCTATTAATTTATTTTTTAATTAATTTTGTAATGTTGTCAATTGAATATCTTGATCGTTCTAGGTCCAAATCAAACACGGTCGGTCGTGTTAAGTACATATGGCTGAAAAATACATGGTTGTTACATTGCCTACTTGGAGGCCCAATACTAATATCTACTGATGCTGCAGTCGTCCATAGTTATTAACCCTCGACGATCAAATGCGGTAATGTCAGATACATTGATATGACAGAAACATATGGATGTGAAATTTTTTTAAACTATTTAAACAAATTTCTCGTTCAATTTCAAATCATTTCAAATTCATTGCGTAATTCCAAACTCAAGAACCACATTTAGAGAAAATATAATTATTACGAACTATGCCTAGAGTGACATATGAAGATGCCGTTTAGGATGATCAGAGTGTGTGTGTAGGCAAGTAAACAACTTTGCCTTTACATCAAAACATAGTGGAGTAAAAGAAAATAACTCCTAATAGCTAACTTGCCTCATGCATGTCTCTAGAAGCTTATTCGCCTAAGAAGCATCTAAAAAACCTCAGCTCTCAAACTAGTCAAAATTAATTAAGCACCCTAAGGGGAAAACGTAAACTTCGATTCAGATATAAAGATTGGGAAGAATAATAACCTACCATCTTGCACTGTTTAGATATCTAGTGAGACCACGCTGCTTAGCGGAACGGGTTTTCCCCTCACTAGTATTTTACCCAAAATCTATTTTAACCATATACTGTGCTCCTACGTCCATAATGGTTAAAAACATAGCAATTTAAAATATTATGATGATATGTACACAAGCAAAACATTCTGGATTTACCATCCCCATTCATTTTGATTATCTGTCTCCGTTATGATATCTAAGGTCACTATTAACTTACTAGTTTTCATGGGCTCTCTAATAACTAGAATAAAGTTTATAGGCCACCTGCACTATTTCATAGTTTTTATAGGATCACTAAAAACCTATATCAAACTTATGGGCTATCTTCCCGGTCTTATAGTTTTCTTAGGATCACTAGGAACCTATTAGCCCTTGCCAATAAATTCGTTCAATTACTTCATGGGTTATCCCTAAACCTATTGGTGTCTCTAATAACTCCCTTTATATCATAGTATTCATGGGTTGACTGTGAACCTATTGACTCGTATCAATAACTTAATCCGGACATAGTTTTCATAGGTTTGCTAAAAACCTGTTGGCTTGTACTTACTAATCATAGTTTTAATGGGTTTACTATGAACCTATCTAAGCCGACGACTTCTTAGTTAGTCTTTGGGCATCCTATATTATGGTCTATCTAACCTCGTAGATGCAACTCTATTCATTTAGGTTTTAACTTAATTTATATTCACTACTGGGTCAACCTAGCAGTTTATTCTGCCCTTACTCCTAAAAATATAGTTATAGATCCAATACATAGTGAATATATGTATAGAAGAAGTATACAAAAATACTACCATCTTAGGTTTAATACCCTTGAAATCATTTCCCCATGTAATTTGGTTAGTCCCTTTAACCCATTATTTTAATCCACGCAAGCTTCTTCAAAAACTCCAAATTTAAAAGCATTTTAATGCTCCTTTACGGTGCCATGGATTTTTCCTTTTAAAGTGAGATTGGTTTTTTGTTTTGAAAACTAAGGCTTTCAAAATCTTAGACCTTTACTTTCGAAACCATTGGAATACCTCTTTCAGAAGCATCCAAATCTTCTTTTCAAAACACTAAACAATCGCCTTTCGAAACACTATAAAACATGATATTTGAAACCACCAAAACATACTTTTCAAAAGTATTAAAGAATCACTTGCTAATTTAAAGAAGCATAGCTTCGAAACCATTTAAAATTACCCCTTTCGAAACCAATTATCTACAAATAAAAGAGTTTGGGGAAAAACAGACGGCTTAGGAACCATCTTTCGAAAGCTTTTACCCTTTAAGTAAAACTATTGGATGGTTAGCATCGAAACACCTTTCGAAGCCATGGCCTTCGAAACCTTTAGTATACGTAGCTACTAGAGCCCTTTCAAAGGAATTGATTTAAAAACAAGGAAACTCGCTCGAAAGCTACCCTTTAAGCAAAAAGACGCAACCTCTTCGAAAGCTATGTAAAGCCCTTTTGAACGCATACTTTTAAAATCAAGGAAAGCGGTGTTACTTTAGAAAACAAATCGAAGCTTCGACCACTTTGAAAGCTTGGTTTTGACTCTATACCTTTCGATTTTCTACAATCCACTACGTACCAAAACCTTGATACTTGTGTACTTGTTTCAACATAGCTGAGGCATAAGTATAGGGTCGAAAGGTAGCTATTTGAAGCGGCGAAACAACAAACTTGTGCAACTGTTTTCACTACCCTTCTAAATAATATCTTTCAAATAACTTGCCTATTTGTAAAAAAAATATGATTGGTTGCCATAAAATTTAACAAAATCTTTTCTAAAAGACTATGAATTTATTTAGGAATTAATTAAAGACAATTAACAAAATAGCACTTCCATTTAACGACACGATTAAGACATTTAAGTCCTCCATCTAATACAATTTAGTTTACATAGTAAATTACTTAGGAAAATTCTTTAAAAATCATAGAAATTCACTTTTAATACGTTAACTAACATATATAAATTTTAGACCCAAATTCGTTTATATAATTGCCAAAATAAGTATTTAACCCAATTATACATATCTTCCTTTGAAAACTCATAAATAATTATCAATAGCTTGGATAATTACAAAATTTAAACCCATCTCAAAAATAATATATTTCATAACGTATTAAATCCTCATGGCATTCGAAACCCATTTTATACGATTTTAGCCTTAAAATTGAACAAAACCTTTTGTTAAACAAACTTGTTTGAATATAACATCTCATGTAATCCAAGCATATCATCGTTAAAATCATCATAAAGGATTTAAACTTAAACACAAAATCAAATACTATTGAAGAAGATTTGGATAAGGACTTGAGATTTGATCTTCTTTAATTCTTCCTACTTGATTCCTTAGTTTTTACTTGAATTTTCCTCTTCTTTTTCCCAAGGTAATATCCAACTTACTCCTTTGTTTATGTTTTAGGATTTTGAACTTATGAAATGAAAAAAAGAATAAGGGTTTAGCGGTTAAGGGTTATGGTCGATGGCTATTCCCCATAATACCCTTGCCTTATCCTCTTATTAGTTAACTTATAAATCCATTTCCATAAACTCATTCTTTTAAATTTCTATTGCATTAAGCATGACCTCCAATAAATTTTCAAATCTTAATCAACCTTATCACTCTAATCTTTACATTATTCTACTTAATTTATCTATTAAATCTCCTAAATAATGTTATTTAAAATTAGGGGTATTAAAGTAGTGGAATTGGTTTGGTTAAGATTTAAATTGAAGAATTTTAAGCTAAATTCGTACGTTGTTCGAATTCAGATGGAACTAGAATTCTAAAGCAACAACTGGAATTTCAGTGAGATAAACTCACCTTTTTAGTTAACTAGTATGATATATAGTTGACAAAAGTTATTGAATGATTGTTGGTTAATTTACTAATTTATAGTATTGGTCTGGATATATTCTCGCCCCTTGAGCGGATGAGACCCTGTTACATTCCAGAGTAAGAGTGGATGACCCTTTGTATACGAATCACATTTCGAAGCAATTGATTTATAATTATGACTATATATTGTATATGATGTAGGGAGATAGGCTGGAGGGATTCAACTGGATTCCTCGCCATTGTTAAGTTGATTTCAATAATATTCATGTTATATAATTAGTAGGCAATAAACTTGATTTTAGGCAATATTGGTTATGACATTGTTATATGTTAAAAACTTATTGTTGTGATAGAAAAACCAATATCGATATTTGGTTAAGTATTGGGTGGCTATTGGCTCTAAATTTAGTACTCTAAAGTAATATAAATTGACATTTGAATTTGAATAGGTTTTAAGGCAAGAAATGACTTTAAAATTGAAATTGGACTTTCGAAAATATTTTATGTTAAAGGATTAAATTTCTATTGTATCCCAACCTTTTTCTATCTTCTTATAAGTTATTTATTTATTTATATTTAATGTTTCTTTAATGTTATTTATTTGTATACTAATATTGTTTTAAAGGTTACCTATTTTTATTTAATATCATTAAAAAGTTATTAATTTATATTTTATAATGCTTTATGGTTATTTATCAATATTTTAACTATTTTAAAAAGTTAATTACAAAAAAATTACTAACATGGTTCGAAATTAAAAATAATGACTATTGATAATATTTTGGAAAATTTATTATTATTATTTATAATAATGGTAAAGATTAATGATTATTTTATTTGTAATGTTTTGAATTATTAATTAAGATGTTTCAAAATCAATAATTATTATTTATTTATAATGTTTGTTATTAATAATTACTATTATATGATAGCTTTTTAAAAGTAAACGATTAGGATTTATTTATAATGTTTTCGAGATTCGTAAATAGAGTTTTACAAACGAACTTGGATTTATTTATGGGAAATTTATAATATGGTTTGAAGACTTATGGGAGATTATTTACAAGATGAAAGAGTTTTATAAATGGTTAGATATTTATAAATGAATTTTGGAAATGGGTTAAATATTTATAAGAAGAGTTTTATAAATAGTTGTATGGATTTATAAAAATTTATAAATGTTTTATAATTTACAAAAGAGTTTATAATTGGAAACAGGGTTTGTTTTATAAGGGGTTTTCTATAAAGATTTTATAAATCGTTTCAAAGATTTATAAAATAGTTTCACAAATGGTTTGTTTTGAGATTTTTAAGGAATCTATAAATAATTGTAGAATTATATAAGAAGGAAATCTTTCTCTTTTTTTGTGAATATACTTATGTGGAGATAAGTATATAGTATTTTTTAAGTATTGAATACATGGGTTTGTGAAGGAATCTCGTAAAGTATCTTGATACAATTATTTACAAGTGGTTTTAATTAATGAAATGATTAATTAAGGAAGCTAGAGGTCATTTATTTGCTTAACCAATGTTTGTTTTCTTTATGGGATTAAATCCCTGATTTCGATATGTGTTTGTTAATAGTTAAATAACCGACTACCAAATCTCAGCCCAAACATGCAATCCTTCTTGATTTTGGTGGTACGGAAATTGTCACGACCCGTTTTTCTATCTCCAGAAAAACGCATCATGAATTAAGAAAGAAAGGGATAGAAGAAGAAAAGATAAGAAAGAAGAAACTCAACAACATCAGATAACTCACAGCGGAACGAATGAAATATAATATATCACATAAAATATTACATAGTATCATATACATCAGAGTTACACAATTTATACGACACATATTAGACAGTTATAAACATCTGTCTAACTATACAACTCTAGATATCACAAGATACAGATACCACACAAACACAGCGGAACCATAATATATCTACACACGGAAACCTCCTGCTCCAAAACTCCTCCAGAATTCGTCAAGGTAACCTGAATCCCTCGACTACTCATATATAATATGAGTACCCAAGAGTTTAATAAAACAGAAAATAAACACTCGGGTCAGACAGGGGTCTGGTTCGAGTAAACGGGTTAAAATTGCTTAACTTTAGAAAATCCTTTGAAAGAAAAAGGTATCACGTAAGACTTCCCACACATAAACATGGAAAAGTTTTTACCTTACGCTAACCAAAACATTTGATAGGAAATCCAGTGATATTATAATAGTGTCTAGGGTTTTCAAGTAAATAAGAAATAGCCGAAATTGTTACATTTATTAAATTCCAGCTACTAGCCACAAAAGTGGGTAATACAATCAAAACCGTTGGGTCTCGTAGGAAGAATGAGTTTCCATCAATGGCAGGGCTACCGGGGTACCGCCCGTCATAGTACGTGGCCTAGATCACTGTACCGAGGATTACTCCCAATCCCCTGCAACACAAAGCCGGGACCATTCCTTACTGAACAGTCCCAAGTAAGATCACCCCGTGGTTGGCGCGACCAACCACCCACTAAGCCGAAATATAAAAGGGACATCTAGACAGGGATGACCTCACCCTGAAATGGGTGCTACCCGCCTAGCCTTGCTGCGCGCTGCGCCTCCCTTGTTTTAGCCATTCCCGGTTGATGAGGCTTGAGGCTGCGATTACCTTTATAGAACACATCTATCTTAGAATGCTCATCGTCTACCTGATGATGTTCTAAAAGCATTCAACCATACAAGTCCGTTCTGGGTTCGAAAGGAACCGAAGGCACTATCTCGTTGCACTCATTTTGGAATCACCCTTAGAGCCAACGACCATAGCCCTTACACTCTGAATCACCATCTCGAACCTGTAAGTACTATCTCCGTCAAACTCATCACAGAATCACCCCCAGAGTTATACTGACGAATAGTTCTTACACTTCGAGTCTTTACTAAGCTCCACTTGGATTCACGACCTAACGTTTAATTTGGATCAATGTGGTTTTCGAATTATCCAAATTTGGAAACCTGATCCAAGTCTCACCGAATCCAAATGCCATTTTAATGTCCAAGTTGTTTAAGGGTTTTAAACAATTAAACTTATATTGAGGATGATTTAAACGGATAGATGAATCACATTATCACAATAGATAATACATATCAAATATTCATCTCATAAAGCAGCATATCACATATCATAGATATCCAAATCATCTAGTATCAACCAATCACCCAATATCAATCATCCAATATAAATCAATCATCCAATATCAATCAATCATCCAAAAGCAGAATTGTTTAACTGTAAATCAATTGGATTACCTAAATCCTTCTTCATTAATTTATTCTAAATAAATAAATTAATCCTCTCTTAATGATCTTCCTTATTTTTTTAATTAATTACATTTTTAATTAGTTACACTTAGTAATTAATCTTAAATTAATCTCATTTATTAATTAATTAATCACATTAATTAATTAACTAAAATTAACTAAGTAATTAACCCTTAATTAGTTACATAAGTAATTATCTTCTAATTACTTTCATTAGATGATTACTCTCTTAATTAATTACCTAACAAGTAATTAATTCCATCATTAAATGATCCATAATTCTTTGATTAATTAATTGCTCTTTAATTAATTAACTTCAAATCAATTATATTAATTAATTCTTAATTAATAACATCAAGTGCTTATCCATTAATCACTTCCATTTAATTACTCCCATGAGTAATTTTCCACTAATTACTTGCATAAGTAATTACACACTAATTACTTTCATAAGTAATTTATCTTTCCTTAATTACATTCAAGAATTAACCATTAATTACTTCATTAAGTAATTACACTTAATTAATTCATAATTAATTAATTATTTAAAATTAAATAAACAATTAACTAATTATTTAAAATTAATTAAATCATTAGTTAACTTCTTATATTTAAAAATCCATAATTGATTAAGAAAATCATTTATCTTAATTAAACTCTTTACTTATTAACAAATCATAACAATTAAGTATTTTTAACTTCAAAACAATTATAAATTAACCTTATAATTCTTCACAAATTAATTATTTAAAATTAATCAAATCTTAATAACTTAAGGACAAATTATTTAATTTGGTTTACAAAATTATAACATTAACCTTGTTTGAAAATAAAGCATTTAGAAATCAATTTGAGATTTAAAACACTTTAAATATCTAATTTTAAACTTATTCATTTTCAATATAATTTGACAACTTAGTTATTAAACATTACTTTAAATTTACTTTAAACTTTGATTTAATACTTTAAATTGAAAAAACTTCTTTCTAAATTAGAATTCAAAATTTAATTAAAATAGTTACTTTCAAAAACAAACATCTTAAACAATATAAATTTAAAAAAAAATTCAATTAATACTTTAAAAGTTTGATTTATTTTTACTTCAAAAGAACAAGCTTTAACTTTGAATTTTTTTTTAATAAAAACTTAGCTCTGATTTTATTTTATTTTTAAAATAAAAGGTTTAACTTGTAAACTTATCCTCTTCTACAGTGCTTAACCAAATAAGCATACCACCCTAAAATACTCGAGTTGAACACCACCTGAACACGAGCCTCTCTCCGAGACAACTCCAGCTCCCTTCTACTTCGAGTCGACTCCAAGAGAACGCGAGAAACACTCCGAGCTGGAACTCGTCTTCCTCAACTCAAAAACTTCACCTGTCCTCAAATCGTGCACGGGGCACGTGCACGGTAGCTCCAGCCACCGTAAGTCATCGCGGCCAATGTCAACGAACGCACGCGACCCTCCTCGAACACTCAGATCACACAAATAACACGCGAATCAAAATCGACCCCCCGCATCGAAAAACTGCAGAAACTTTGACCATAAAACCCCCCCAACGCCGACCATCACGACGCCGATGAACTTCGCTGACCTCACCATCAAGCACCTCGTCCACGAGCATCATCTCCCCTTAATGTGATTGCAACCGATCCACTAACCAAGTCGCAAATGTTTCGATAGCCAAGCCAAACCAACAATGAGATAAAACCCTAGTTCCTTCGAATCTGAACACCACCGCCGTAGGAAAAATTCGACAATATTTTTCCCTTCATCAACATCACGAAAACTAGCTACGGCCAAGAATTCAGCTTCAAACATCGAGTTGATCGTCAGCCATTCATCAAATAGCCGAAACTGTTCAACTCACAATTCGAAATCAAATATCAACTTTAAAATTTTGAAATGCATGTTAAAATTTAACTACAAATCCATCTATATAATCCAAAGCAGGTATTAAAGATATTGATTTTTGACATGCAACAGTATCTTACTGTAATTTCCACTTTTAAAACTTATTTGTAAATTTAAATTTACAGAAACTATTCTTAAAATCTTCAGTACACATTAATAAACAAATTTCGTTTACATAATGTCTAATATTAGTTTGATTGAGAGATTTTAAATTTTCCTTAAGAAAGCAAACCCAGTAAATAAACAGAGTACATAAATTTATACAGGCACTGGAATTCTCTGATAATTTCACACTTCTAACTTGCATACACAACAGTATTCATATAATCATAACAACTTTCATCGCATGCATAAGGAATTTAACTACAGATATTATTTAAAACTGTTTTTAAAAGAGTTTACTCACCACTTTTTATATAAGCAGAGAACAGAGCAGGTTAAATCTTAAATCTGGAATTCTATTTTGATCTTTGCTGTTTGAAATTAACTAGCTATTGAAATCCATGCATGCCTTCAAATTGATGTTTTTGAAAGTTGAAACTGATCTCGATCTCCCCTTTTAGTTGCAAGTTGAAGTTGTAGGTTTTTAATTGATGTGAAGAACTTTGCTTTGCAGATTTTAATTTTGCTTTTGGCTTTAAATTTCAGGTTTGAGAATAATTTCTGTTTTCCATTAATTTGAAAGAAGGTAGAAAAAGAAAAGATATGAGAAGAAGGTTTTGAAATTGAAAGTGGAAAACAAATTTTCTCTTCAAACTATTATATTTACTTATTTATTATTATTTTTTAAAATGATGACACTTGTTATTTAAAACTTACATTTGTCACTATAGTACTTAATTTTTCAACACATGTTTTTGAGATGAGCTAACATGGTTACACATGTTTCCTTAAGTATTTTTTTAATTATATTTTGATTTAATTTAAATGTTAATAGAAGGCTTACTTACTTAATTCACTTTATTAATAAATACTTATATATGTATATATAAATTTACTTTTTAAAGAAAATATTATAAAACTAATTATAATACAAATAATTTCTTATATATATTTTAAAATCTAAAACATTTATCTTTATTGTTTAATAGAAATTTTTTAAAAAGAAGGTTTATTAATAACTTTGTATATATATATATAACCATTTTAATTTAAGCATTTTAAATAAAACAAAAATAAAACTTTGATTAAATACTATTTAAACTATCATATTTAAAATAAACAATTATCTTATATTTTGAAAACAATTGAATTTAACCTTAACCTTTGAAAAATATTGAATTTTAAAACAAAGCTTAAAATTACAGTATATTCATACATATATATATTATCAATAGGTTATATTAAATTTCAAAACAACTCCAAATTATAACATATACATACATATATATTACAATTTCGAAACTCATGTTTAGTTTAAAACAAAAGATTTTCCTATTCACAATATATACGTATATCAATATATATATATATATTATAAATAGAATAAAATTTTATTAGTTTTGAAAAAATAATTCTTATCCATTTTGAATTGTTAAAAAGATATAAATCAATATTGTCAGATTATATATTTATTAACTTTTAAAAGATTAAATTTACCATTTTAAATTAAAATTATAAATAAAAAATTATCAAATCAATTTAATTACTAATACAGATTATTAAATTGATGTTGCCCAAAATTCCGAGTCGTCGCATTCCTCCCCCCTTAAAAGAATTTCGTTCCCGAAATTTAAAAGCAAAGGTAATTTAATAACCCAGCAAAGATTTTAATTTCAAATAGCAAAGCATACCTATCATCCAGTAACTAACAACTAAAGAAACCAATCAAACAAAGAAACCTAACTAATTATCCTGACGCAAATCAGAATAAATCCTCTAATACTATCAAGAGTTTCCCAAGTATAAACCACTGGGAGACTCGCCCTACAGAAGCTCAACTAACTACACCACCATAATCCAGAGCTCCTCTCACCTCTAGATTCACTAATCTGAACAGAACATCAGACTATACCCAAGTCTAGCACAACTTCTAAATCCAACTGAACTGCAGATTCTACAACCAACAATGAATCATACACGTACTCCCTCAGAGATACGTGATATATAATGAATTGTAGTTATCCAAACTGGCAATTCAATCTTATAGACAAAAGAACTTATCCTATCAAAAACACAGATAAGAAATCCCAAATACCTCAGAACTAACCTTCCAATCTTATCCAATTACTGCTCTCTTAACCAGAGAAATCTTAACAACAATGAAGTCTCCAACTTTGAATTCCAAATTCCTTATCTCATATCAGTATAACTCAACAGACAATTCTGGGCTGCCAATCTTCTTCCTAATCAGCTCAACCTATGCTGATGTTTCCAGAAACAACTGGACCAAAACAAACCAGTTTCTGGATCATATCCAACGTAAAAGTCTTCCAAGATCCGTCGAAATCCAGAACATAAGCTCTACTTCCTAAGCAATAGAAAACTGAACTTGGTTCCTTCCTTGCGTAGCTGCTACCTTGCTTCCGCTGCACAACTCTGATCTTGAAATAGATGAGAATAATGTTGATGAACACGAATACAAACTTATCCAATATATCTAGGAAACTTTGTTCATCAAATCTGTAAAATCTTAGTGACCCATCTGACTCGGTCACACTACTTTATAACAGAAATCCAACTCAAAAACTAGATCTGACTAATCCAAACCCCAAAAATTTCTGAGCTGCTACACCAACTATTCTTCTCCAAGAACCATCCTACTACCAGGCTAACTACCAAAGTCGCTTCCGAAACCAAAACAATATGGAACTCAACTCCAGATGCAGACAAACTTCTGATTACATCAGTAGCTCCTACTTCCATATGAGAATCCTCAATCTCAAACAAAAGATTCCCAAGAAAAATTCCCAAACTAATCGCAAGTCACTTTTGCGATCCTACCTAGTTCGGATTCCAAAGAAATTGTCCTCTCTTTACCACTTAGAACAGCCTTAAGCTTTTCCAAACAAGGTTAACCCTTCAAGAAAACATTCACCATCTACCCGGACTGCTGAAGAAGAACCACCAAGATTCCTGAACCATCAGAGAAACGTGCCACACTGCTGCTTCCAAACTCTACCTCGATGATACTGCAAAGCTAAAAGACCTTCTTGTCAGTACACCGAACACTTTGAGCTGCACTGTTACCACAACTAACCAAAGACTTCTATTCCAAAGGCTCCTCGAATCCCAAAACTATCAACAAACCACACAACGGACCTTCGAGATGGCAGACATCCTCTCAAGAAATTTGGGCTCCAAACCAAGCATCAACATCTCGCTCTCCTTAAGGAAGGAAAAATGAGACCATGCCGAAGCGAAGCAACTCATAAACCTTAGTCTCATATTCCAAAACATCCAACTTCCTTGCTAAAGATCCAGACAACTTCTATACAGACGAGTCTTCCCTGCGATAGGTAAATACTGCTCCTCAACCACTTCTAAAACTGCTTCAAGAGAAAACATCTTCTGAAATATCCATGGATACTGCATCTCATCATGCAGTTATCAAGATATCATCACTTACTTCTGCACTTCCGACAGATCCAAACTTACACTTCCAAGATGGACTCTGAATCTTTTAAAAGATTTCCTTCGGATATCAGATAAATTCTTACTCCAAGCTGCAAAGCTTACTCGAGTCAGTATTAGGTCTACATTCTCGACAAATATACTTCCAACCTCAAACATATGGACCTCCTCCATTAGTAGTAGTCGTGTTACACACACACACCACTGCTCCATCTACCTTTAAAACATATGTTGGAAAATCCGAACAGATAACCCAACAGATTAGGTAGATATATATATATATATATATATATATATATATATATAGCTATATATAAAAATTACAAGTATGCTTTCTCAAGAAAGACACTACTCGAGAGCCTAGTTATTCACTCAACCTAATGCTCTGATACCAAGCTGTCACAACCCGTTTTTCTATCTCCAAAAAAACGCATCATGAATTAAGAAAGAAAGGGATAGAAGAAAAAAAGATAAGAAAGAAGAAACTCAACAACATCAGATAACTCACAGCGGAACGAATGAAATATAATATATCACATAAAATATTACATAGTATCATATATATCAGAGTTACACAATTTATACAATACATATTAGACAGTTATAAACTTCTGTCTAACTACACAACTCAAGATATCACAAGATATAGACACCACACAAACACAGTGGAACCATAATATACCTACACACGGAAGCCTCCTGCTCCAAAACTCCTCCAGAATTCGTCAAGCAAACCTGAATCTCTCGACTACTCATACATAATATGAGAACACAAGAGTTTAATAAAACAGAAAATAAACACTCGGGTCAAACAAGGGTCTAGTATGAGTAAGCGGGTTAAAATTGCTTAACTTTAGAAAATCCGTTGAAAGAAAAAGGTATCGCATAAGACTTCCCACACATAAACATGGAAAAGTTTTACCTTACGCTAACCAAAACATTTGACAGGAAATCCAATGATATTATAATAGTGTCTAGGGTTTTCAAGTAAATAAAAATAGCCGAAATTATTACATTTATTAGATTCCGGCTACTAGCCACAAAAGTGGGTAATACAATCAAAACCGTAGTGTATCGTAGGAAGAATGGGTTTCCATCAATGGCAGGGCTACCGGGGTACCGCCCGTCACAGTACGTGGCCTAGATCACTATACCGAGGATTACTCCCAATCCCCTACAACACAAAGCCAGGACCATTCCATACTGAACAGTCCTGACTAAGATCACCCCATGGTTGGCGCGACCAACCACCCACTAAGCCGAAATAAAAAAGGGACATCTTGACAGGGACGACCTTACCCTGAAATGGGTGCTACCCACCTAGCCTTGCTGCACTTCCCCTGTTTTAGCCATTCCCGGTTGATGAGGCTTGAGGCTGTGATTACATTTATAGAACACATCTATCTTAGAATGCTCATCGTCCACCTGACGATGTTCTGAAAGCATTCAATTCATACAAGTCCGTTCCGGGTTCAAACGGAACCGAAGGCACTACCTCGTTGCACTCATTTTGGAATTACCCGCAGAGTCAACGACCATAGCCCTTGCACTCTGAATCACCATCTCGAACTTGTAAGTACTATCTCTGTAAAACTCATCACGGAATCAACCCCAGAGTTATACTGACGAATAGTTCTTATACTTCGAGTCTTCACTAAGCTCCACTTGGATTCACGACCTAACGTTAATTTGGATCGATGTGGTTTTCGGATTATCCAAATATGGAAACCCAATCCCGGTCTTACCGAATCCAAACTCCAATTTAATGTCCAAGTTTTTTAAGGGTTTTAAACAATTAAACTTATATTCAGGATGATAAAAACAGATAGATGAATCACATTATCACAATAGATAATTCATATCAAACATTCATCTCACAAAGCAGCATATCACATATCATAGATATCCAAATCATCCAGTATCAACCAATCACCCAATATCAATCATCCAATATAAATCAATCATCCAATATCAATCAATCATCCAAAAGCAGAATTGATTAACTGTAAATCAATTGGATTACCTAAATCCTTCTTCATCAATTTATTCCAAATAAATAGATTAATCCTCTCTTAATGATCTTCCTTAATTAATCTTCCTTGATTAATTCCTTTAATTACATTCAAGTAATTATCCTTAACCATATACAGTAATTAACCTTTAATTACTATCATTAATTTCAATAAATAATGATCCTTCATTTGTTTCCATTAATTAATCAACTATGATTAATCACATTAATCCTTTACTTAATCACTTCTATTAATCATCCTTGATTAATTTTATTCATTGTATTAACTAATGATTCTTATTAATTAAAAATCCCTTTGATAAATTAAATAATTAACTTGTAATTAACCATCTCATTAATCATAAACAATAATTAACAACTTGTAATTACTTATCTTAATTAATTAACTTCTTAATTAATTATATTAACCCTTTGATTAATTAATCTAATTAATTTATCTTTAATTACTTCATTAATTGATTATTAATCAATTAAATTAATAAATAATCCTTAATTAATTACTTTATTAATTAATTACATTTTTAAATAATTACACTTAGTAATTAATCTTAAATTAATATCATTAATTAATTAATTAATCACATTAATTAATTAACTAAAATTAACTAAGTAATTAACCCTTAATTACTTACATAAGTAATTATCTTCTAACTACTTTCATTAGATGATTACTCTCTTAATTAATTACTTAACAAGTAATTAATTCCATCATTAAATGATCCTTAATTATTTAATTAATTAATTACTCTTTAATTAATTAACTTCAAATCAATTATATTAATTAATTCTTAATTAATAACATCAAGTTATTATCCATTAATCACTTCCATACTCCCATGAGTAATTTTCCACTAAGTACTTCCATAAGTAATTACACACTAATTACTTTCATAAGTAATTTCTCTTTCCTTAATTACATTCAAGAATTAACCATTAATTACTTCATTAAGTAACTACACTTAATTAATTCATAATTAATTGATTATTTAAAATTAAATAAACAATTAACTAATTATTTAAAATTAATTAAATAATTAGTTAACTTCTTATGTTTAAAAATCCATAATTGATTAAGAAAACCATTTATCTTAATTAAACTCTTTACTTATTAACAAATCATAACAATTAAGTATTTTTAGGTTCAAAACAATAATAAATTAACCTTGTTATTCTTCACAAATTAATTATTTAAAATTAATCCAATCTTAATAACTTAAGGACAAATTATTTAATTTGGTTTACAAAATTATAACATTAACCTTATTTGAAAATAAAGCATTTAGAAATCAATTTGTGATTTAAAACACTTTAATTATCTAATTTTAAACTTATTCATTTTCAATATAATTTTAAAACTTAGTTATTAAACATTACTTTAAAATTTACTTTAAACTTTGATTTAATACTTTAAATTGAAAACACTTCTTTTTAAATTAGAATTCAAAATTTAATTAAAATAGTTACTTTCAAAGACAAACATCTTAAACAATTTAAATTTAAAATAAATTCAATTAATACTTTAAAAGTTTGATTTATTATTACTTCAAAAGAACAAGCTTTAACTTTGAATTTTTTTTAAATAAAATCTTAGCTCTGATTTTTTTTTAAAGCAACAAGTATAACTTGTAAACTTATCCTCTTCTACAGTGCTTAACCAAACAAGCATACCACCCTAAAATACTCGAGTCGAACACCACCTGAACACAAGCCTCTCCCCGAGACAACTCCAGCTCCCTTCTACTTCGAGTCGACTCCAAGAGAATGCGAGAAACACTCCAAGCTAAAACTCGTCTTCCACAACTCAAAAACTTCACATGTCCCCAAATCGTGCACGTGCACCGATAGCTCCGGCCACCGTAGGTCGTCACGACCAACGTCAACGACCACACGAACGCACGCAACCCTCCTCGAACACTCAGATCACACAAATAATACGCGAATCAAAATCAACCCTCTACATTGAAAAACTGCAGAAATTTCGACCACAAACCGCCCCCTCCCCCCCCCCCCCCCCCAACGCTGACCATCACGCCACCGATGAACTTCGCCGACCTCACCATCAAAACACCTCGTCCACAAGCATCATCTCCCCCTAATGCGATTGCAACCAATCATCATTTTTAACTACAAATCCACATATATAATCCAAAGCAGGTATTAAAGATATTGATTTTTGACATGCAATAGTGTCTTACTGTAATTTCCATTTTTAAAAATTATTTGTAGATTTAAATTTACAAAAACTATTTTTAAAATCTTCAGTGCACATTAACAAACAAATTTCGTTTATATAACAATGTCTAATATTAGTTTGATTTAGAGATTTTAAATTTTCCTTAAGAAAACAAACCCAGTAAATAAACAGAGTACATAAATTTATACAGGCACTGGAATTCTCTGATAATTTCACACTTCTAACTTGCATACACAACAGTATTCATATAATCATATCAACATTCATCACATGCATAAGGAATTTAACTACAGATATTATTTAAAACCGTTTTTAAAAGAGTTTACTAACCACTTTTTATATAAGCAGAGAACAGAGCAGGTTAAATCTTAAATCTGGAATTCTGTTTTGATCTTTGCTGTTTGAAATTGAACTAGCTGTTGAAATCCTTGCATGCCTTCAAATTGATGTTTTTAAAAGTTGAAGCCGATCTTGATCTCCCCTTTTAGTTGTAGGTTGAAGTTGCAGGTTTTTAATTGATGTGAAGAATATTGCTTTGAAGATTTTAATTTTGCTTTTGGCTTTAAATCTCAGGTTTGAGAATAATTTCTGTTTTCCATTAATTTGAAAGAAGGAAGAAAAAGAAAAGAAATGAGAAGAAGAAGGTTTTGAAATTGAAAGTGGAAAACAAATTTTCTCTTCAAACTATTATATTTATTTCTTTTTTTTAAATGATGACACTTGTTATTTAAAACTTACATTTGTCACTATAGTACTTAATTTTTCAACACATGTTTTTGAGATGAGCTAACATGGTTACACATGTTTTATTAAGTATTTTTTTAAATTAAATTTTCAATTAATTTAAATGTTAATAGAAAGCTTACTTACTTAATTCACTTTATTAATAAATACTTATATATGTATATATAAGTTTACTTTTTAAAGAAAATATTATAAATCTAATTATAATACAAATGATTTCTTATATATGTATTTTAAAATCTAAAACATTTATCTTTATTATTTAAGAGAATTTTTTTAAAAAGAAAGTTTATTAATAACTTTGTGTGTGTGTGTATATATAACCATTTTAATTTAAGCATTTTAAAGAAAACAAAATAAAATTTTGATTAAATCCTATTTAAACTATCATATTTAAAATAAACAATTATCTTATATTTTGAAAACAATCGAATTTAACCTTAACCTTTGAAAAATATTGAATTTTAAAACAAAGCTTCAAATTACAATATATTCATATATATATATATATATATATATATATATATTATCAATAGGTTATATTAAATTTCAAAACAACTCCAAATTATAACATATACATACATATATATTACAATTTGAAAAATCATCTCTAATTTAAAACAAAAGATTTTTCTATTCACAATATATATATATCAAAAATATATATTATAAATAGAATAAAATTTTATTATTTTGAAAAATAATTCTTATCCATTTTAAATTGTTAAAAAGATATAAATCAATATTGTCAGATTATATATTTATTAACTTTTAAAAGATTAAATTTACCATTTTAAACTAAAATTATAAAGAAAAATTACCAAATCAATTTAATTATTAAAACAGATTATTAAATTGATGTTGCCCAAAATTCTGGGTCGTCATAGAAATATTCCCTACTTAACACCGAAGGATTTTAACTCTTGAAATATCTAGAAGAAACATGAGAATTATATGGTAAAATTGGTCATCGATGGTGCTATACTATACGTATAATCTCATTTTGTCTTCTAGGACAAATGATGAGAGATCCATCCACTTAAATGGTTAAGGGGTGATCCTCCCTCTTCTGTTTTGTTTGATTATTTCCTAAAGAATCGGTATTGAACAATCTAGAAAATCAACGATTGGTTTTGAGCACTAGGAAAGCAGAAGAGTGTGCTCAGAAGAGATGACTCAAAAGCTATAACCACACCGAAGCCGTAAATAGTTCTATGGAGGAGTTTCATGATATATTGAGATGTTGGAATCCATATGTGATTTCGAGATCTATTGTATTTGGGAATCTATGTGTGATTCCAAGATATATTTGAGATATGGGAATCTAGGTGAGGTTCCGAGGTCCGTTTGGGTATTGGAATCCATGCAGGATCCAATGATTTGTTTTGATGGCATACATGAGCTGGAACGGCGGACATATCCTCATTAACGGTAATGACTAAAACAGGAGATAAGAGGCATGGATAGTAGTATTAGCAAACGCTATGGTGTAGTTGGCTCCACCTAGACGTTACTTGCTGTTATTATGCATGCATGAAGTGATGCACTCGGTCTTAGCGAGACCGGCTATGTTTTTCGTATGGTACGTCACTAGGGGTATATGCTACTTTGGAAGGATATCTTTGATCCTTGTGCAGAAGGATCGTTCTTGAAGTACCGAGGACACCCCCATGGAATTCTACTCATCTAGCGAAGGCACCTTATCAGTTTTTTGATTATATATCTAGTATCGTTGTGATGTATACTCACAAGCATCATAGCTACTTGACTATTATTTTCACCCTTAGAAATTATTATAATACAAATGGATTTTCTAAAAAAATGGTTTGGCTATTGTAAGGTAAAAAAACTTGTTTGTGTTTACATGCGGCGTGGTCATACGCAATACTTTTGATTTCAAAAGTTTCTATGAGTTTGAAATCCAATTGGGTGAGTTTTTCTCACATTGGTATTCCAGACTGACTAGGGTGTTATTTTACTATAATGCCCGGGTCAGATCGGGCATATTATAAATTTAGATTGGATGCTAGGAGCTTAATGAGACGAGCTGGACTCTAGAGACATATTCGCGTATATGGTTATTTTTCCGTTGCATTGACTGTTGTATTTATCAGCAAATGTAAGGACAGGCTATTACAACCGTCTAGGCTGAAATAGGTTAGTTTACTCTAATTGATGTCTATATATACACACACATGCACACACACACACACTACAGTTGTTTTGTGCAAAGATTTGTTGTATATTATAGATTATTCATTCCGTTGTGAGACTTCATGTTGCTTATTTTTTCTCTTCTCTTCTTCTTTCTTTCTTTTTTTTTCCGCTTAACTATCTGCCTTTCCATTTAATTTGAGTGGATCTAGTGTGGTTAATTGTTCGCTTAAACAGTTTGGAAAAGTGGGTTGTTACAACGTGGTAACAAAGCTGAAGGTTTAGCAAGAACCTTGGCTTTGGTGGGGTACTCATTATAGAAAAGGTCCGCAGCACCCTCAAATGAGTTTAAGTGTATGCACCTGTGAGTGCATACTTGTTAGTGATATAAAAATGTTTTAAATTGTGTTGGTTGATCTGTTGAGTGGCTTATGGATTCTAGTCAATACGAGTAATTAATGTTATTGATAGGAATCTCTAAACACTTGAACTGAGCAATTCGACATGGTAATATTTTGTAATTTGGTAAATGAAATAATTTTACCTAGATTATATTTTATATATAAAGGAATAAGTTTTCAGAAATTATTATAGTATATATGGTGTGTTTGATTTTTGAGAATGATAATATTTGATTATTATCATTTGTTGTTTGTTGATTATATTTAAAAAAGTTGTTATTACTATAATATAAACAAGATAAACAGTTCAGAAATAGTTTTATATAGAAATGGTGAAATAATAAGAAAATTGATAAATAAGATTGGAAAATTTAAAAGGATTTAGAAGCTGAGAATTCGAGAATTTGAATTCCCATTGATTTGGAATTGGGAGGATAACAATAGTATTATTATTTTGAAAATATATTAATTAGGTAATATTTTAAAATGGAATATAAAGGAAATAGAAAGCATTGAAATGACTTCGGTTGTTGGAAAAATAATTTCGGTGATGACTGTAACATCATCGACGTTCATTTTTGGGTTTCCAAGAGAGAGATTGCTACCATTGGAGTTTTGTTTCGGTAAAACTAATTTTGATTTTAGAATTAAAAATTATGAAATAAAATATAAATAAATTACTAATAGTATTGTTTTATAATAATTTGAAATAAGAACTGCAAGGTGTTTAAACTTGGAAATGTTCATTGAGTGTTTTATGAAAATATGGAAAAATAAGTTTTATAACTTATGAATTTAGGGGATTAGTAGGTTAAAGCAAATTTTCGATTGTTGAATATAAATTTTTAAGGGAAGCAAAAAAATGGAAATGGAATTTTACTTAAGTTACGTTAAATGAAATGTTTTTTTGTAAATGGATTTTGATTTGAAATAATTTAATGAATGAGCTCGTCAAATAAATTAGTGAATTGCATATGATTAGAATAGTGTGGGATAAAACCGAACAGTATTTAGTTGGATGAAATTGAATTTGATTTAAAATAGATATGGACTTAAGTTGTGAAGTGATAGTAAACATGTGAAGTGATGTACAAAATGCTTATAAACTTGAGTAAAATTTTACAAAATGATTCATAAATGAATTTAGTATGGAGTGAATTGTTGTTAAACATAAAATTTGATGGAATAGTTCTTAAGTGATATTATCATTGAAGGAATACTAAGTAATAAGGGAATGTGAATAAAACAATGTGAATAATGATTATAAATGAATATAAATAAATGAATCTAAATAATAAGAAGCTAGTTGAAATAAATACGTAAGTTGTACATATATTAATATATTTGCACGGCTAATTGATCTAGATTCGACTACAAAATTTCGAGATGTTTTACATTAGTCTAACTTTTCACTCCATTCTCGACGGCGATCTTTGGATATAGATTTTTGATTGATTCTAGAATTCTCCATCGTAGTATTGCCTATGCAAAGAGAATGGCGGTTTGATTAGAACTGCGTCCATTCTAGAGTGGTCGTGTGAATGATGCTAGTTCGGAAGTTCAATTGTGTGATCGAGCGAACGATCAGATTTAGTTTTATGTATGGATGGTATATGTACAACATATGGGCTTTAGTAAAGAAAAAGTTGACGATTAGAAATGCAAAATAATATGATTATGAAATATATGATTGGATATCACTGGTAAATAAGATGTTGGTAAATAAAAGTAAGAGCTAGTTGATGCCTGCAGTTTCATTAGTAAAATCTAGTTGCCCGACTAGGAGGTACATGTTTATATTATAGTATGGTTTGAAGGTTTTACGACTGAGCCACTTGGCTTTTGTTTTCTATTGTTGGGTTGGGTTTATAGTGGCGAATTGTAGTTATTCCGATCTAGCTGCGCAAAGGAGACGTTGCCAAAATTTTCCGTAAACCTAAGAGTTAGAAATTTTTGGAGACCATTTGAAGAAATTTTTAATAACTAAAATTTGATGTTTATGTTATGACTTGGAGTGGTATTAGAGTAATTATGAATGAATTTAAAGACGTAATGGAATTTGGAAATCTATTTCAACTAAATTGTTTGTAATGAGTCTGGGAATTTTTCTTACTTAGTAATTTTGACAATAAAATTCTTTTAAGAGGGGAAGAATGTAATGACCCAGAATTCAGTCAATCGGATTTGAAATATTTAACTTATTAGAAATATTGAAACATAAACCTTATAACTTAAATAACTTAAATTTCAAATATGGTGATTTATTTCACAATTAAATTGTTGAATTTAATATTTGGAATTGTTTAAATAATTAAATCCCAAATCTAATATGAATAAAAATTGATTTCGGAAGTTGATTTAATTTCTAATTGAATAAGAATGAAGATATAAAACTTTAATTTATAATATTAAAGTGATTAATTTGGTATTTATAATGACTCGCTTTAATCGACATGTGAAAATAGCCTTCTGGTGCACTATCTCAGATTTTGATGAAACCAATTTCATTGGATCCGTAATAGCCAATTATTATACACCAATGATTTTTGGGGTGATTGGACACATCATTTGGTCGTGCGAGTATGAAAAGTATATAAATTAATTTCTGAAACATATATATAAAATAACTGAGTTTGAAAAGCTATCTTCTATATATGATCGAATTAGGCCTCGAGACTAGTTCTAGTATGATCAGAATATGGGTATTACATAAAGAATGCCAAATCGCACGCCTCGATTTGAGTTTGATATTTTTGGACATGTAATTTCCTATATTTTTCTTGTATAAAATATATATAATATGTTGCCCATTAATTTAGCTCATACTTCACCATACTTCCTCACGTCTTGCATTATTCATGGCCATAACTCAGCCCACATTTGTGCCATACCCTTTTTCATTATATAATCACATTTTGAACTAGAATGAAAATTTCGTTCGCTATTTTTTTGAAAACCAATTTCTCCATGATCCAATGCTCACGATCATCTGAGCCAATTAATGCCAATCTAGGCTAGAGTCCCAATTATGAAAAAGTCCACGACTTCAAGGCGAGCGAGTTAAATGTTGGTGATCAAATTTAGTGAGGCGAGGTGGTCGGAAATCACTTCCGATCGTGGACAGTTCAACTTTGGGTTTTGGGTATTTCCCGTGAGTCTAGGCACATTTAGGTGAAGTTGTCTATAGGGGAAAGGTCGAGGAAGTTGAGGGCGAAGCATTGGCAGAGTTTCATTGCCAATAGTCAACTATGATGATTGGAATTATGATTGAATGGCATAGGGATTTTCTCATTCTTTGCCACGGTAACTTGGCATTAGGAGGGCACAGTGGTTATCGAGATTGCACCGGGGTTTAGTGAGTCCAGAATGGGTTTGTCAGTGGTGCCTGGTGGGGGAGGAGGCGGTGTGGAGAATGATGTGATTGAGCGTGAATTTAATTAATTCTATAAAGTTGTAAATTGAATATCTTGATCGTTCGAAGTCCAAATCAAACGCGCTCAGTCACGTTAAGTTTGTATAGATGAATACCACATGATGGAATTGGTTTGGTTAAGATTCGAGCTTGTAGAATTTTAATCTATGGGTCCAAAATGCGAAAGCGTCAACTGGGATTTCGGTGAGTTAAACTCCCCTTTCTATTTAGCTAGTATGATATATAGTTGATAAAAATTATTGAATGATTGTTTGGATAATTTACTAATTTATTGTGTTGGTTTTTATATATTCCCGCCCTTGGAGCTGATGAGACCCTATTACGTTCTCGTATAAGAGCAGATGACCCTTTGTATACGGGTCACATCTCAAAGTGGTTGATTTGTAACTAAGATAATATACTATATGTGATCTAGGAAGACGAGATGGAGGGACCCAGCGGGATTCCTTGCTAGTGCTAAATTGATTTCAATAATATTCCCTTATATAAATTATTGGATAATAAACCTGGTTTTTGGCAATATTGGTTATGACATCGCTATATGTTAAGAACTTAAAACCCTGTAGTGATAGAAAAACCAATGTCGATATTGGTTAAGTGTTAGGTGGCTATTGGCAAAAAATTTAGCATTTTAAAATATTATAGATCAACATTTGATTTTGCATTGGTTTTAAGGCAGGGAATGGCTTTAAATCCAAAAATGGGTTTTCGAAAATATTTTATGATAAAGGACTAAATTTTTATATTATTCCAATCTTTCTATCTATCTAGTTCTAAGTTATTTATTTATTTCTATTTGACATTTATTTAAAGTATTTATTTTTACTTTAAAATTAAAGGTTATTTATTTTTATCTAATATCATTTTAAAAGTTATTAATTTATATTTTATATTGCTTCAACGTTATTTATCAATATTTTTACTATTTTGAAAATTTAATTATAAAAATTATTAATATGGTTTGAAATTAATAACAATGATTATCAATAATATTTTTGGAAATTTATTATTATTATTTATAATAAAGGTAAAGATTAACGATTATTTTGTTATAATGTTTTGAATTATTAATTAAGATGTTTCCAAGTTAATAATTATTATTTATTTATAATGTTTATTATTAATAATTACTATTATATGATAGCCTTTTTAATGTAAATGATTATGACTTATTTATAATGTTTTCAAGATTCATAGATAGAATTTTACAAACGGACTTAGATTTTTTACAGGTAGTTTATAATATGGTTTGAATACTTATGGGAGATTAATTACAAGGTGAAAGAGTTTTATAAATGGTTAGACATTTATAAATGAATTTTGAAAATGGCTTACAGATTTATAAGAAGAGTTTTATAAATAGTTGTATGGATTTATAAAGAGATGATAAATTTTTTGGAATTTATAAAAGAGTTTATAATTGGAAATATAGGTTTGTTTTACAAGGGTTTTCCATAAAGAGTTTATAAATGGTTTGAAAGATTAATAAAATAGCTTTATAAATGGTTTTTTTGGAGATTTATAAGGAATTTATAAATGATTTTAGAATTGTATGAAAAGAAAGTATTTCTCTGTTATGTGAATATTCTTATACCTTGGAGATAAGTATATAGATTCCAAGTATTGAAATATAAGGGTTTATGAAGTAATCTTGTAAAAGTATCTTGGTGCAAGTATTTATAAAGTGGTTTAATTAATGGAAAGACTAATTAAGGAAGCTAGTGATTACTTATGTGCTTAACCAATGTTTTTTCCCTATGGAATTAAATCCTTGATTTGGATGTGTGTTTGTTGATAATTAATTAAATAACTATCAAATCTTGGCCTAAATATGCAATACTTCTTGATTTTGGTGGTATGAAAACATTCCCTAGTTAACACCGAAGGATTTTAACTCTGGAAATATCGAGGGGAAACATAGAAATTATATGGTATTGTTATCAACGGTGCTATACTGCACACATAAACTTATTTTGTTCTTCTAGAACAACTTACGAGGTGATCCGTCCACTTAAATGGTTAAGGGGTGATCCCCGCTGTTGCATATTGTCAGATTATTTCCTAAAGAACAGGGATTGGGCATTCCAAAAAATCGATGATTGGTTTTTGGAGCGCCAAGAAAGCAAAAAGGTGTACGCGTAAGAGATGACTCAAAAACTATGACCACTCTGAAGCCATATATGGTTCTATGGAGGAGTTTAATGATATATTGAGATGTTGGAATCCATATGTGATTCCAAGACCCATTAGGGTAAGGGAATCTATGTGTGATTCCAAGATATGTTCAAGATGTGGAAACCCAGGAGTGATTTTGAGACCCATTGGGGTATCGGAATCCATAGGGGATTCCATGATCTATTTTGATGGCATTGCATGAGCAGGAATGTTGGACATAGCCTCTTCAGGGGTAATGACTAAAACTAGAGATAGGAGGCATTGCCAGTCGGGTTGGCAAACCCATAGGGTGTTGTCGGCTCCACCTAGACGTTACTTGCAGTTGTTAAGCATGCATGGAGTGATGCACTCGGTTTTACCGAGAGCGTCTATGTTTTTCCTCTGGTACATCACTAGGGTTATATGCTGCTTTGGAAAGATATCTCTGATCATTGTGCAGGAGGGTCGTTCTCGAAGTACTAAGGGCACCTCCAGGGAATCCTATATAATTAGTGAACAGACCTTATCGGTTTTTGATTATATATCTAGTATTGTTGTGATGTGCACTCACAAGCATCACAGCCATTTGATTATTATTATTTTCACGCCTACACATTATTATATACAAATGGATTTTCTAAAATAATGGTTTGGTTGTCGTTAGGTAAAAAATACCCCTCCGTGTTTATATGCGACATGGTCCTACGTGATACTTGAGATGACCTACCTCCTCGATCCTTGAAAATCAACACTAATACATCCTCGGTATTCACATGTCGCAAATCCAAGTGTCGGAGAGGCAGATTCTCAAGGGTAAGAATGAAAATAAAGCTAGAACAGAATCTCACACGAATGGAATAACATATATTACATCAATATATAACCTTTACAGTGGAAACTTTAAATACATCTATCGGAGTTAAACATGGGCAAAAATAAATATCCGTCCTTATAAATGGTGAATACAATGGTATACAAGTGTGGTGGAAAAAGACAACAATCTTCAGAAGAATCTTCAAACTCCATGATTCAAGCTCTATCCAGATTTCTTCTAACTAAAATGACCATTAGGCTGATTGGGAAAGTTAGGGCATCCATAGTTTAAGGGAACGAGTCAGTCACGGGACTAGTGTGAGAAACTTAAAATACATGTTTTGAAAAAGAAACATATTGTTGAAACCTCCTTTACGATGTTTCATACTTATTTTGATTACGACAACTATATACGTTGATTTTCTATACTAACTTGTTTTTGCAGGAATATCTACAAGACCGGATTCAAATGAACTTCATGCTACATATATGTTGTATTGAGTCGTTGTTTAGAAATGAAATAATGTTAAAATCTCTCCTTTGGATATATATATCGACACGTACACACACATGCACAAGAGCAAAATTGAATTTTCAGGTCAAATTCAGACGTTTGAATTGACCAATCCAAACGTCAGAATCTAGAATCAAAATTGAAATTTCAGATAATATTCAGACGTCTGAATTGGAAATTTCAGATGTCTAAATCTGGTCAAAAATGTCCTATTTCCTTTCTGGTTTGCTCGTTAACAAATTCATAAGTTTGAATTCCAATTTTCAGACGTCTGAACTTCTACAACAGCTATATTTTTGAATAGTCATTTCTCTTCCATGAAGAGATACAACTTTTTATTAATAGATATGTCCATACTCTTTTATGATAATTATTCACGAATGATTACACCTCTTTATACTCTATATAAACATGTTAGAATGATCAGTTTTATTCACCTAATCGATCTAACTCTTTCTATTCTTATGTTACTTTGAGTCTAACTCTCTTGTGCATTCAAATCGTATAAAATCATTCATCTACTTCCATACTCTTCACATACATACATACATACACACACACATACATACATACATACATACATATATATATATATACACATATCAAAAGGAGAAGATCATAGGAAGGTTGTACTATCAAGAGACAAATTTGTGTTATCAAGAACACATTGTGTCAAATACTCTCTGTATAAGTTGAACTCTTGTTTTTCTATTCAGTTGAGTGAAGTCCTCTTCGGCTATTGAGGCATCGAAATCCTGTTCTGTTGTTCAGGTGTTGTAAACCTGTTCTCCCGGGTTAAGTGAGGATTGTTGTTAGTGAAATTCTAGAAAGGATTCTAGGACTGGACGTTGAACGGGAAGTTCGAACCAGTATAAAAATTCCTGTTGTGCTTGTTTTATTTTACTTATTTTCATTTACTTTGCTATTATCATCTGTTTCTACATTTATATTTTATTATATTCCATATTACACTATCCTAAGTAATAGCTAGCCACACAGTAGTTACTTTCATTTGGTATCAGAGCTTGCCATCTTACAACCGTTACACAGTTATCTGATATCTTGCTAATATGGAAAACAATACCAGCGCTAACACTAACATTGTCACTAACACTATTTTTATTGAAGGTCAATCTACTGCATGACCTCCACTATTCATTGGCATGAATTACAACTATTGGGCAACACAAATGCATATTTATGTGCAAGCCAGTAGTTTTGATGCATGGAATGTTACATAAGCAGAATATACTGCACCTACTGCTGAATATACTACATAGACAACCGCATAAAAACAAGATGCTTTTGCTAATGCTAAAGCTACGAGTATGTGGTTTTGTGCGTTAGACAAATATGAATTTAATCGAGTTAGCATATGTAACACTGCATATGAAATATAGAGAACACTTAAAGTGATTCATGAAGGTACTAACAAAGTTAAACAGAGTAAAATATCTATGCTTAAGAATCAATTTCAAAATTTTAGGATGAAGCAAGATGAATCTATAAATGATATGTACTCCATATTTCAAGATATTCATTATTCCTTACTAGGACTAGGAGAAATATACTCCGATTTTGATATTGTTTCAAAAATCCTTAACTCTTTAACAGATGAATGGGAAAGAAAAGTCTTAGCTATTGAAGAAGCTAATGATCTTTCTACCATGAAACCAGAAGAGTTGATAGAAAATCTACTATCCTACGAAATAAATTTGTAGGCTAAAAGAATACAAGCACAAGACAAAAAGAATATGGCATTTCATGCAGAAAAAGAAGAATCAGACTTGGATGAAGAAGACTTAGCATTCATTGCTAAAAACTTTAAAATGTTTTTGAAGTACAGAAAAATAAATTGAAACAACGAGAAAAGAAACTTCAACAACAATACAAATAAGCCATCTTCACTATACTAGAATGCTTTAATTGCCACAAGAAGGGGCACATGCAAAAAGATTGTCCAAAACAAAAGAAGACATATCATAATAAGAATCGAAATGACAAGTTTAAAAGAAAAGCATTTTTAGTAGCATGGGTTGACTCGGATTCTTCTTCTTCAGAAAGCAACAGTGACAGTGAAAAAGAATAAGCAAATGTTTGTTTCATGGCTACAGAGAATGAGGTAAATGATCTTACTTTTGATGATATGATTGAAATTAATTCGGAACTTCTTGATACCTTAAAAAGTATCAAAAGAAAATATAAAGAAGCTCTAGAAAATCAGAATTCGAGAGAGATATGCTTAATGAGGAAAAGAAAATATTAGAAGAAGAACTTGGAAAACTTCAAGATACCTTCTCTAATGATAACTCTCAACTTACTTTATTGAATCAAGAAATTGAAACTCAAAAAGAAAACAATGATTCTCTTGTCTTTGAAAATCATGAGCTAAAAACTAAGATCAATATGATATAATAAGATAATATTAGTCTCAAAACCAAGTTAGATAATATTACTAGAAATGTTTCTAACTTTAATAAAGGTCGAGAAACTCTATCCAATATTCTTGAAAAATTCTCAATCCACTTCTAATAAAAAGGGACTAGGATACCCTAAGAAATCAAAGACTTCATCTAAAAAGGAAATTAGGAGAAATATTTTTAATCCTACTACTCATCCAAAAAGGAATAATAATTTAAAAATCATAAGAATATGGGTTCCTAAAACAAACAATAGTTTGTTTAGGAATAAATATATAAATACCTTTTTGGAAACCGTTCATAGAAACATAAATTATATTTTTAAAGGAGATACTGAACCCACATGGGTTTGGTTTCCTAAGACTTAACTGTTAGGACCCTATCACAAGGTGGGTACTAATGTTATTATTATTTTTGCAGGACCCACTTAAAAAGAGAGGAAAATGGATACTCGATAGTGGTTGCTCAAAACATATGACTGAAGACAAAAATATGCTATCGAACATTACTTACTCAGATAGAGGTTCTGTCACTTTTGGAGACAATTCCAAAGGATATATCATTAGAAATGGCGTCGTCAGCAATGTCGGTTCATCTAATTTACCCCTTATTTCTAATGTTTTACTTGTCAAAAATTTAAAACACAATCTTATACGTATCAGCCAATTATGTGACAAAGGATTCAAAATCTCTTTTTCTGAAGATAAGTGTAGCATTTTTGATAAAAACCAAAATCTTATATTTGAATGAAATAGAGACAGAAATATCTATATTTTGAATATGAAAATCAATCACAATTCAGGTATGTGTTTAATAGCTAATGAAAATGATCCTTGGATACGGCACAAAAGATTCTGTCATATCAACTTCAAAACTATAAACAAGCTTTAAAAATGATTTAGTCAGAGGATTACCAAAAATGAACTTCAAAGTTAATCATATTTGTGACGCATGTCAATTAGGAAAATTAACCAAATCATCTTTTAAATATGAGAAAGTTATTTCTACATTACAACCACTTGAATTATTACACATGGATCTATTTTGGCCAACCCAAGTTCAATCCTTGAACAACAATAGATATGTGTTTGTAATAATAGATGATTTTTCCAGATATACTTGGTCCATTTTTATGAAAAATAAAAGTGATACATTTGAGCATTTTAAAATTTTTGTCAAACGAATCCAAAATTTAAAAGGCTTGAAAATAAAGAACTTAAGAAGTGATCACGGAAGAGAATTTGAAAACGAAGTTTTTGACCATTTTTATAAAAAGAAAGGAATTTTTCATAACTTTTCTTCCCTAGAACTCTACAAAAAAATGGAGTTGCAGAACGTAAAAATAGAACTTTACAAGAATGTGCACGAACCTTGTTAAATGGAAGCACTCTTCCAAAACATTTTTGGGCAGAAGCTGTTGCAACTGCTTATTATGTTTTGAATCATGTTTCTATTCGACCTGTCACGAAAAAAAATTTCTTATGAAATTTTTACTGGAAGAAAACCAAAGATTCCTTATTTCAAAGTTTTTGGTTCAAATTTTTTTATATTAAATACAAAAGATCAGCTTGGAAAATTCGATGCGAAATCCGACGAAGGAATCTTTCTAGGATATTCAGATCATAGCAAAGGTTATTGTGTATTTAATAAAAGATCAAATACTGTTGAAGAAACGTTACACGTGTCTTTCAATGAAAATTTTCAACAAAAACTAAGAAGATGATGAAGATTTTCCGGATAGCATCACAAATACGGAAACTACAAACCTTGAAAATGATGAAAACATTGTTTATAATTATATTGATGAATTAAGATCTCCACCAAAAATATTACGGGATCATCCCGTTCAAAATATTATCGGAGAAATTAATTCAAACGTACGAACTAGAAGTCAACTAAATCAAATGGGCCACGTAGCATTACGTTCAAACATTGAACCAAAGAATCCCAAAGAAGCTTCCACATACGACTACTGGATAATTGCAATGCAAGAAGAGCTAAATCAGTTTGAACGCAATGAAGTTTGGGAATTAGTACTGAGACCAAGTGATCAAATTGTTATTGGAACAAAATGGGTCTACAAGAATAAAGCAGATTAACAAGGTAACATCACCAGAAATAAAGCAAGGTTAGTTGCACAAGGATACAATCAAGAAGAAGGAATTGACTACGAAGAAACGTTTAATCCGGTTGCATGACTAGAAGCAATAAGGATCTTAAAGGTTTATGCATGTTTTCACAATTTCAAACTTTATAAATGGATGTTAAAAGTGATTTTCTGAATGGTTATATAAAAGAAAATGTGTATGTTAAACAACCTCCCTTATTTATTCACGAGAAATTTCCAGATCATGTCTACAAACTTAAGAAAGCCCTATATGGTTTAAAACAAGCACCACGCGCTTGGTATGATCGACTAAAGACATATCTAATTTCTTCGAGATTTCAAATTGGGAAAATTGATCAAACACATTTTATTAAACATTCGAAAAAGGATATTTTAATAGTTCAAATTTATGTTGATGATGTCATTTTTGGTTCTACTAATGACAAGTTGTGTCAGGACTTCTCTGAAAAAATGACCAAGGAATTTGAAATGTCTCACAAGGGAGAAATAACATATTTTCTTGGTTTATAAATTAAACAACTTCAAAATGGCATCTTCATCAATCAAGAAAAATAATGTGATAATTTAATCAAACGATTTGGAATGGAAAATACTTCTGCCAAACCAACTCCAATGAGTACGACAACACATCTTGAAAATGATGACAGTGGCAAAAGTGTTGACCAAAACTTATAACGAGATCATTACTATATTTAACAGCAAGTCGACCTGACATAATGATGAGTGTCTTTTTGTGTGCAAGATTTTAAGCCAACACAAAGGAATCACATTTAAAAGCCGTGAAACGTATATTACGTTATCTCACTAACACCAAGGATTTCGGTCTATTCTATCCTAAAGAATGTCCATTCGAGTTAGTTTCATATAGTGATGCTGACTTTGGTGGTTCTCGAACAGATCAAAAAAGCACAAGCGGTACATGCCATTTTATTGAAAAATCACTCGTATCATGGTTTAGTAAGAAACAAAACCGTGTTTCTCTTTCGACATGTGAAGCAGAATATATTTCTGCTGCTTTGGCTTGTGCTCAAGTAATATATATGTAACAGACACTCAAAGACTTCAATATAAATTTAATGAATTCAACTATATATTATGACAATTCTAGTGCTATTAACTTGTCTAAAAATCCTGTCAATCATTCACGAACAAAATATATTGACATTCGTCATCATTTTCTTCGTGATAATGTTGAAAAAGGAACAATAAATTTGGATTTTGTTTCTTCTGAAAATCAGTTGGCTAACATTTTAATAAAATCTCTTTTAGAAAACGTTTTTATCAAACTGAGACGAGAGCTTGGTATCATCTCTGTTAAAAAATTATGATATCTTTTATGAGATATTAATGTTTCTGCTTATCTTTGCATTTCAAAACTCTTATCTTAGGTAACTAAAACTAACTTTCATTTTCAACCTCTTATTTTTGCCTTTAAATACGTGTATATTATTGATTTGAACTTTTCAGCCATAATTTATTTTAACTAAAATTCTATTTTTAAACCTTTTACTTTCTTTCATACACACAAATTATGTTCTTCTTTTTACCAAAAGAATTATCACAATGGAATTCAACATGATTTTTTCTTTTGTGGATGGAGAACCGAAGAAAAGAAATTGTCGAGATTTAGTATAATCCTTTTCTTTTGTCCATTCTTTTTAAAAGGTTTAAAATACATTTTCATACATATTTCAAACGACTGAAATAGTTGTTTCAGACGTCTGAACATTATAGAAGAAGATTTTTTTTTTCAGATTCAGACGTCTGAATCAACAATTTCATACGTATCAAAATAGCCTAAAATGCACTAATTTCTTTTTGACTCGATTTTCTTCGTTTCAGACGTCTGAATTGAATAGTTTAGACGTCTGAACTCTGCTGGCTTTTCAAAATTGAATTGCTTTTGCATGATTTTCAATATAACTACCCCTTTATTCAACTCCTTCCTTTCCTTTATCTTCATTCTTCATCTTCTTCTTTCTGTCTTTCCCCATTAAAAATCAAATCTTTCTTTCTCATATTCATAGATGGCTCCAAAATCAAAAAGATCAAGGCCATCTTCTTCATCATCTACCCAAACATCGGTCAATGGCTATGGAATGAGCAAGCAAGACAATGTTTTGCTCAAATGAGTAGATCTAATTTCTTTCCAGGTGCTTTCATAAAATTTGAAGAATTCGAAGCTTATCGGATTTAACAAGTTGTAATAGCAAATGGGTTAGAATCACTTGTCTCTTTTGCTGCAAATAATATCAAAATTAATCATCTTTTGGTTAAATTGTTCTATGCTAATATGAATTTGGACCATCATACTCCTCAAAATCGCAAGGATTGCATTTGGACATTAGTATGTGGAGTTAAAATCTATCTACCACTTGCTAGACTTGGTGAAATCCTTTAATGTCCATCAACGGGGACTGATTTGGATGAGATTGATGTTTCTTCAAACTTGGATGATAGAAACGAGTTCTTACATCAATTCTTGAATGATGATATTACTAGACTTACTTCAATTCAACTCTGCCCACAAGCTCGTATCCTGCATAGAGCTTTGATTCAATCCGTTATTCCACGGATAGGAAGTTATAAAGTAGTTAATAAAAGGAACTTCCAAGCCCTATATGCTATCTACTCCGGTCAACCCATCAATTGGGCTTAAGTTATTTTGGAAGAATTCATGGATGTAAATCGTCGATAATACGATATAAGACCTTTCATTATGGTGCTTATATAATGAAGCTTCTCTAAAATTTTAACATTTCTTTTTCTGATTCCGTATTCACATCAATCAATGAACTTGGGTCAAAGACATTGGGTCTTGTAAGTTTGCCAAAACGACCGGGAAGTTTGGCATATATCTCTTTTCAATAATGGGTTGCCAACCGTGGTCAAAATTAACCCCAACCTCATCATCATGTTCCTCATGCTCAACCAATTGTTCCTCCCTCCGAAGACGAAGACAATGATGATATAGTGATTCTTTATCCCGACTCTAGATCAATGAATGCTTTAGTCACTCTTTCCCAAAACCAAGCAAAGCTTAAAACCCGAATGGTAAATCTTGAAAAGAAAACTGAAAAACGTTTTAATTCCATTCGTGGCTTTCTAAACAAAATTTAGGGACGTATTGGTTGCTCCATCTCATTATCTACCGAAGTTTTCAACCCCGCTCCATTTCAATGGTCATCAAGCTCGGGGAACAACAATGGTGGAGATGAAGATGATGATGATGATGATGTTGGAAGTGACTGAAGTCCTAGATTTTGAATTCCCTTGGTGTTATTCAGTTTGTTTTGAACTATTTCGTTGTTTGTTATTTCTATTTTCTGTCATGAACTTCTTAATTGTTGCTGATTTGTAGTTTGTTTTAATTCAAGTCCAATTTGCTTTATCTGTTGTTCATTTGATTTCCTTTTTATGATGTCAAAGGGAGAGAAGGTGTTGATATTGTATATCTATTCTAACTTGCTTTTTGGCGGGTGAGCTTTTAAATAGGGGGAGTATATGTGTGTTATATATTTCTCGTATTATATAGTTGTCATCGTCAAAAAGAGGGAGAATGTTGAAACCTTATTTACGATGTTTCATACTTATTTTGACTATGACAACTATATACGTTGATTTTCTATATTAACTTGTTTTTGCAGGAATATCTACAAGACCGGATTCAAATGAACTTCATGCTACATATATGTTGTATTGAGTCGTTGCTTAGAAATGAAATAATGTTAAAATCTCTCCTTTGGATATATATATCGACACGTACACATACACACATGCACAAGAGAAAAATTGGATTTTCAGGTCAAATTCAGACGTCTGAATTGACCAATCCAGACATCTGAATCTGTAATCAAAATTGAAATTTCAGATAATATTCAGACGTCTGAATTGGAAATTCCAGACATCTAAATCTGGTCAAAAACGACCTATTTCCTTTCTGGTTTGCTCGTTAACAATTTTAGAATTCTGAATTCTAATTTTCAGACGTCTGAACTTCTACAACGGCTATATTTTAGAAATGTCTATGAACTTCTACAACGGCTATTTTTTAGAATAGACATTTCTCTCCCATGAAGAGATACAACTTTTTATTAATAGATATGTCCATACTCTTTTATGATAACTATTCACGAATGTACATTTCTTTATACTCTACATAAACATGTTAGAATCATCAATTTTATTCACCTAATCGATCTAACTCTTTCTATTCTTATTTACTTTGATTCTAACTCTCTTGTGCATTCAAATCATATAAAATCATCCATCTACTTCCATACTCTTCATATATCAAAAGGAGAATATTATAGGAAGGTTGTACTATCAAGAGACAAATTCGTGTTACCAAGAACACACTGTGCCAAATACTCTCTATATAAGTTGAAGTCCTTTTCTGCTGTTCAGGCGAGTGAAGCCCTCTTCGGCTGTTGAGGCATCAAAATCCTATTCTGTTGTTCAGGTATTGTAAACCTATTCCTCCGGGTTAAGTGAGGATTGTTGTTAGTGAAATTCCAGAAAGAAGTCTGGGACTGGACGTAGAATGAGAAGTTCGAACCAATATAAAAATTCCTGGTGTGTTTGTTTTATTTTACTTATTTTCATTTACTTTACTATTATCATCTGTTTCCACATTTAGATTTTATTATATTCCATATTACACGATACTAAGTAATAGCTAGCCACACAGTAGTTACTTTCATGTATCTCATAAGACCACGCCCCACATAAACACGGATCGAGTTTTACCTTACGATAACCAAAACATTTTATGTGCAAAATCTAAGAATATTATTTTTAATGACATTCTTTTAAAACATTTGATATTGCTATGCAAAACATTTGATACTATGCAAAACATTTGATATTGCTGATGGACCAATTTTGTTGAAAAAAATATTTTGTCATTGCTGCTTGTTCAGATATTGGCTATGGGTTAAAAGAAGATGTAGTGGTTATTGGTTTTACTAGTGTTGTTACGGCTTTTGAATCCAAAGAAGGAGAAATGGGTAATATATGTAAGTCTAACAATGGGTCACTAGAGGGTTATATGAATGATGGATTGGTGGATTCTGTTGTAAACTTTGCTGGTAGAACTGAGATTCCAGTGGTGCACTTTCCATGTATCATTGGGTGCATGTCTACATGTGACAATTCTCACAGTTTGCTCTATTGTGATGTTTCTGTCACAAATGGTCCTTATTTGTCAAATAAAGTTTGTGTCAATGCTACGAGTGATTGATATCCAGCCACAGAGTTAGTTAGTGAGGATGAATTGTTGGAAGGTTCAAAGTGCATGGTTTTTTCTTGTTCAGATGTTGAATTTGAGCTAAAAGAAGATTCAGTTTTTTCTATTCTTATTGGTGGTTTTGATATTGCTTAGACGTTGAATTCATTGAAAGAGATTTAGGCATTATGTATTTGTTTGAGTCTGTGTCAACAACGAATATTGGAATGGTGGATTTCAACAATGCACAGAAATCAATTGAATTGGATCCGTTTAATCCTTCCATTCTTAATGTGCACATGGTTGAATTTTTTATGAATAATGATGTGGTTGATGCTTTCAGGGTTTATTTTAATGCTTTGAGCAGGGATTCGGCAATGAAAAGGGTATTGACTAAAAAGAGTGTGGATCATGTTGTTGTATACACTGATGTGAATCCTATCAGTTATTATATGCATGGGTTATTGTGGTCAGTTTAATTCATGGAGCTTTTCGGTAAATGTGGTAATGAGGCTTCCGGATAGGTTAAGTATAGAAATTAATATAAGAAGGCTGTATACTGTTGCGGATTTGTATATGATTCTAGCAAGGTCATTTGTTATTACATTGGGCCTTTCAGATTTACTATGTACTGCTACCTCAAATCTCTAAGAAAACCTTCACCATCTTCTATTCATGCTTGTTTTTCTACTCCTTTACCCAAAGTTGATAAAAGAATTAACGGGTGTACTTCATAAGTTAGCATTAGAAGAAGTCCCAGATTGAAGCTTAAAGCTCCTAAGTCATATGCATGAGGGCAGTTGATTTTGTATGTGTGTTTTTATGGTGATTGTTGTTTGGAGTCTATATGTGGCTAGAATTTTTTCTGTTTATTATTTTGAGGTTTCCTAGGTTATGATTGTTGAGGTTGGTGTTGTAGGTATTGTTGTAGAAGGCTGCTCTTTTCGGGGAGAGATTTCAGTCATTAGTTTTTTGTGATGTCCCGGAAATTTAGACAATATTTATTTAATAATTTCATTAATAATTATTTTAAAATGTGAAATTTTGATTTAATAACCTAATTGAAACAGAAATTATCTTTTGAAGATTAATAATTATTTAATTTGTCAAATGATATTCTTTTCAAAATTTATAATAATTGGGAATTTTATTCTTTTCAAAGTTAAAAATATTTTAGTGATAAAATTACCTTTCTAAGCTTATTTAAAGAATATTTTATTTATAATGTATATATGTGTATACATTGTAAATAGAGATTTGATTTTAATTTAAATTTAAATTTAATAAGAATATTTTCAAATTATTGTATATATATGTATGTATAGCTTGTAAACTGGTTAATTTGATTTAAATTTGTGTTGAAACTTTTCAAAAGTTAATTTAAAGGTCTATCTTATATTTTCAAAAGAAATATAAGTAAATATTTATTTGTTTATAAATATAATAGTTTAAACGGTATTTTACAATAAAAGTTTAGTTTGTTTTATTTTAAAAAAAACTGATTTCTTCGAAATAAACTTAGTTTATATATATTAAAGTATAATATTTGATTTGAAACTTTTGAATAAAATGAATTCAACATTCTTTTCTTTTTAAATTTTCTCTTTTGAAAAATTTAGCTTTAAAAACATTATTTTGAAAACATTCAAATGAACATTTAAATCGTGTAATTTTATAAAGGTAGTTTATATGTAATTATTTAAAGACTAAATGTAATTAAACATTTAAAACATGTTAAATTAAGTAAGAAATGAATTTAAAAACCTTTATAAAATTAAGAAAATTCATTTTTATATTAAAATGAATATGTGTTAAGCATTTAACACATAAAGAAGACACTTGTAAATCATTTGTCTTACTTAAGTAACAAATGGCATGTTAATTTATTTTTGAAAATAATTAATATATTAATAAGAAACTTAACAAATCATTTTGTTCAAACCATTTTTCTTTAAAAGAAAACTGAAATCAGATTTAAAAGAAAACCCAAATCTGATTTAAATCTGCAAATACAAAATCTACAACCAAATTCGATCAAAATTCTGCAAAACAACTTCAATATAAAATCTGTAAACAAATTCAACCAAGTCTGCAAACCAGATCTGCAAATTCAATTCTCAAATCTAAAATCTGTGAAAAGATCAACATCAATTCAAATCTAAGCAAGAAGATGGAGTTCTGCTGCAGTTTTAATAATCTTCAACAACAAGAAAATCAACTTCAACAGCAAATGCAAACCTAGATTTCAGCAGTTCAACTAGCAAATGCAAAATCAGCTTCAGGAAATTCAAATCTGTTCCTGGAAAATATGATTTGCGTCTGGATTGTTCTCTGCCTCTTCAACTAATAGGTAAGTGAACTTCTATTTTAAAAACAGTTTTTGAAAATCAAAGCTAAACAAATTTATAGAACTCAAGTTCTAATTCAAACTATTTTAAAATAAAAAAATCAAACTGCTGTAGATAAAAAAAATGTTTTGTCTTCTTTACAGTGAATAACCTCACAATGCAAAGACCTTGAGTTATTTGTGCATGTGGATGGATGGAAATAAATCATGTTTGTATGATTTTGTTGTGGTGAGATTCTATGTATATATAACAATATACATATGTGATTATTGCTGTCAGGTATTTGCACACCTGTTTATGTTTTAAACTAAGATTTTAAGTAGAAAATCTTTACCTTTGAATTTGATCCCCGTTAGAAATTAATAGGTAAACAAAATTTGTTTATTTAGTATAAATTCAAGTTTGTAAATTATAATTAAGCTAAATTGAAATAAAACCTGTTGTCACTGTTACAAAAATAACAGTATTTATTTCAAATGAGAAGTATCAAACCTCTGGAATTATTAAAACAAGTTTATAACTAGAATGCATGTTTGAAAACATGAATTTTAAAACAAATATCACATTTTTAAAATTACTGTGAAGTTAGTATTTCTGTTTTGAGAAAAATTGGGGTTTTTGGGTTTATATGGTGATCTAGTGGATTTTGGAAGTAGTGGTTCTTCCTGGAGGTGGAGGATTGATTGAAGAGTAAGGGAAAATTGTCAGATGTATTGTCAGTTGGCTGTGGCGACCGTAGTTGACAATTACAGGTTTCAAGCCCTAGTTTGAAGTGGTCGGAACTTTGTTGCTTCTCCTCATCTATGATACACCGAGTGTTGCCATACTTAGGGGATGGGAAGAGGGGTCGTAGATGGAGCTATGGCCAGTATCGCAGTGTTGATGATGGTCGGAGTTGGGTGTGAGCGATGTTGACAGGTTTGGGGACGTTTTGCAGTGGTGTTTCAGGTTTGGTTTGACTATCTCGAATTTGTGTTTCGAGCTGCAGTGGATTTACGGAGGTCGTGATCATGTGGGATGGTGGTTGGCGTCTTGGTGAAGGGTGGGACGGTGGCTAGAGATCGCCGGAGTGCCGGTGCATATGCACCGTGCACATCTAAGTTCTAATGAACTTTTGTGGATGGTGTAGTATTTTTGTATCGAGTATTACTCGAGTAGATGAGCGGTTTACTCGAAGCAGTCAGGGAGATAACTCGAAGCATTTATTTGGTGGTCTCACGTTATTATTAGTTTTAGGTTATAAAACCTGACAGTATGCAGTGTTTGAAAATTTGAATGAAATTCAAATTTTGATAATTTATTTGGGTTAATAAATTGAAGATAATCAATTGTTAATGGTTAAGCAAAATTACTCGATAAAAGTAACTAAGGGATTAATTACTTACTGTAATTAGTTATGATAATGTGATTTGTTTAAATTAATTAATTTAGTTTAATTAATTTAAGAAATCATTTGATGATTTAATGCGAGTAATTACGTAATGTAATTAATAGAGCAATATTACTCAGAGAAGTAATAAATGATAATTACTGGAATGTAATTAGTGAGAGATGATTCCTTTTAATAAAGTAATTTGGATAATTACTTTTGCAATTAATCAAGGGATTAATTAATGAAGATGATTAATTATGGGATAATTAATTTTGTTATGAGTAATTAAGGGTAGTTAATTAGTGGATTTAATTTTAATCAAGGTGATTAATAATTATATTTTAAGTGTTAGATTAATTACCAAATGCAATTAATTTTAAATAAAGTAATTAATTTAAATATAAATTGGAGATCATTAATTAAAATAATTAATGACATGATTAAGAATTGTTTAATTAAGTAATAATTAACAATTAATAATTAAGTGATTAAGCAATGTAATTAATTAAGAATAAATGTAATTAATTATAGTTAATTAATAAATGAAGTAATTAAATGTTAATTACTTATGATTAAGGTTAATTAATTTTGTAAAATTAATTAAAGACTAATTACTTATTGTAATTAGAGCATGATTAATCAAAGGTGTTTAATCAAGTTGTATACTTAGTGAATGATTAATTAACTAGGTTAATTAATTATTGAATATATATAAGCAGGATTTATAGATGAGTAATTAATTTAATTTATTTTAAATTAATTAGAGATAGATGTAATTAATTTAATTCATTTTAAATTAATTATAGATGATGGTTAATAAATCATTTCTTATGGATGATTTTGATATTTCTATGAAATGTGATCTCAGTAATGAGATGAGTAGTATCTATATGATATGGATGCTTGGATAAAGTATGATAATATGGATTATCTGTTGTGATGATTATCTATTTATGATGATGATACATATTATCTGTTTATGATGAGGATGTGATTATATATTGTGATATATGAAATATCTATCTGTGTGTATATATAATGATGAATTGAATTAATTTTTCAAATTAAATTCACTTGGACATTAAGATGGCGTTTGGATTTCGATGAGACCGGGATCGGGTTTCCTAATTTGGAATTCCAAAAACCACGTCGATTCAAATTAAACGTTAGGTCATGAATCTCAAGTGAAGAGTGAAGACTCGAGGTGTAAGAACTATTCGTCAATATAACTCTGAGGGTGATTCCGTGATGAGTTTGACGGAATAGTACTTTCAGGTTCGAGATGGATTCAGAGTGCAAGGGTAATCGTCGTTAACTCTGATGGTTTCCAAAATGAGTGTAACGAGATAATGCCTTCGATTTCGTTTGAACCCGGAACGAACTTGTAAAGATTGAATGCTTTCAGAACATCATCAGGTGGACGATGAGCATTCTAGGATTGATATGTCCTATAAAGGTAATCGTAGCCTCAAGCCTCATCAACTGGGAATGGCTAAAACAGGGGAGGTGCAGCAAGGCTAAGTAGGTCATGCCCAAGTAGGATGAGATTTACCCCTGTCTAGATGTCCCTTTTTATGTCGGCTGTGTGGGGCGATTACTAGCTAGAATCGCCGGGGTGGTCTTGTTCAGGACTGTTCGATAAGGAATGGTCCCGGCTTTGTGTTGCAGGGGAGTTAGGGTGGCTCCTCGGTACAATGATCTAGGCCACGTACTGTGACAGGCGGTACCCTAGTAGCACTGCCATTGATGGAATACAAAATCCAATAAGTGCCTGTACGGTTTTGATTGTGCCCAACTATGTTGGAACGTGAGATGTAAGCATTCCAGCTATTTCTGTATTTTATTTTGAAAACCCTAGACATTATTATAATATCACTGGATTTCCTATCAAATGTTTTGGTTAGCGTAAGGTAAAAACTTTTCCATGTTTATGTGTGAGAAGCCTTACGTGATACCTTTTGTTTTTAAAGGATTTTATAAAGTTAAGAAATTTTAACCCCGTTTACTCACACCAGACCCATGTCTGACCCGAGTGTTTATTTTATGTTTTATTAAACTCTTGGGTACTCATATTACGTATGAGTAGTCAAGTGATTCAGGATTGCTTTGACGAGTTCTGAAGGAGATATGGAGCAGGAGGCTTCACTGTGTAGATATATATATAGTGGTTCCGCTATGTTTGAGTTGTATCTGTTTTCTTTGATGTACTTGAATTGTAATTGCTAGACAGATGTTTATAACTGTCTAGTTTTTGTTGTATTAGCTATATAACTCTGATGTATATGATACTATGCAATGTTTTCTATCTTTTCTCTTTTCTATCCCTTTCTTTCTTCTTAATGATGCGTCTTTCTATGGAATGAAAGACGGGTCGTTACATTGTGGTATTAGAGCGCTAGGTTGAGCGAATACCTAGACTTTAGAGTGGTGTCCTTCTTAAGAAAGCGTATTTGTAATTTTGTATATATATATATTTATATATTTATTTCTACCTATTTAATTGGGTTACCTGTTCGGGTTTTCCAATATAAGTTCTAGAGGTAAATACGGTAGTGGTGTGTGTAACACAACTACCAATGGTTGGAGTCCGAGTGTTTGAGGTTGGAAGTGAATCTGCTAGGGCAGTATTGGGCATCTTGAGTAGTTTTGAAGTTTGGTGTGAAGGGTTTCACCAATCTCTGAAGGAAATCTTTTCAAGATTCGGAGTTTATCTTTGGATTGTAAGCTTGGTTGCGCTCGTGCAAGTGGATTTTCTTGAGCCTGGATCAGTTGGGAGTACTGAAGCCAGCAATGGTATCTTGGTAACTTTAGGAAGGAGTTCTGTCTGTATTTGAGTTTGAGACTCAGTTTGGCAGATGTTAGCACCAAAATTGGTCACTAACACCCTTGAGTAGAGTTATGTAGAGAGATTAATGAAGAGAGTAAATTAGGACTGAAAAATAGTGCAATTCAATGAAAAAGAATTACAAAAACGAGAACACCAGATTTATAGTGGTTCGGCGTAACTGCCTACATCCACTTTGAGTTTAATCTTTATTGCTTTCTCTATTACTTGAATACAGATACAATCCGTAAATCAATCACTTGGATGCAAGTTTGAGTTAAAAAGAGGAGAGTATAAGAAATGGCAGAGTCTCCCCAGTATTCCCCGAAAAAAGGGTCCATTTCACTGTGCCCCTGCCCCTCTATTTATAGACGAAGATGGGTTGGACTTCCCTGGTGGGCCTGGTAGCTGAATAACTCAGTCCAAATGGAGTAAGCCCCGTGTGTCGACCCAAATAGGCCGAATGACCAAATGCCGAACCTTCATCTTTATGCCGAACGAAGTGAGGCCGGACGCTCTGCATGCAGCACGAGATTTGTGCCGAACGATGCAAGGTGTTGAGTGAGGGGTGTAGTCCGAACAAGGCTGGTAATGCCGAACAATCCAGGAATGCCGAGTGAAGCATGAATGCCAAGCGCTCTAGAAGTCAAACGCTCTTAAATACCATTTGACCCATACGTGCCGAACGTATCTTGTATGCCGAACGTTCATGGATGCCGAACGTTCTTTGTATGCCGAACGTTCATGGATGCGGAACATTCTTTAGGTGCCGTTCGATATTCAATACCGAACGTCCCTTTATGTCGAACGTTCTTCTAATGGGCCGAGCATTCTTCTGATGCCGAGCGAAGCTTGCCGAGCGACGTGCGCGTAACCGTTCTCGCTGAACCATGCCTAAATGCCAAACATGTTGTCCTCATCAAACCCTTATGCCTCCAGGCTCTTCGTGGTCATAATCTTGTCTAGTGCTGATAATAGTGTCTTCAACTGTCGTTTTGTAACCGGGCCAAGATGCCGGTTAACATTTGCCCCCCAAAGCGTGTCATGTGAAGCAACACAACACGCTTTGAATCAGCGAGTATTCCTTGTCTTCAGAAAGAAATCCATCATGTTTCTTTAATAGTCATTATCCTTCGACTTTATCCTCCCAAGCTGTCATATCCTTCTTTGGCCGTCTTGACGCTTGGTTGATTCCCAATATTATAAATCCAGGGTTGTAGTTCATCAGTGACCACTCGTGTCTGATTCTATAGAGCTAGCAAGCTTCGGCTATCTGATCTAGTATTTTGTCAATAACCCTTAGTGAGAATTTAATTTCTGTTGATTTCAAGAAGTCAGACTTGTTCGGATATACACATGCACGTTTGGGTACATGTTCTTTCCATTGGCTCTCGAATGCGTTTTATATGGTCATAAGTCGTCGCCAACTCCGTCCAGTTTAATTGCAATTCAATTGCGATTCCTTGTTTGTATTTTCTGTGAAATAAGGGTTGCAATCAGCCACTTGAGGAGTTTTCCAAACCCCTCTTCAGTAAAAACTCTATGATTTTGTTCACAGCTTCAACCTTTAGGATTGGTAAGAAGAAGACGTCAATGCCCCAAGTGGGAAACGGCCGTGGACTAGCCATTTGAGTAATTTCCATCGGTGGGGTTCCTGGATTTTTGCAAACATCTTGCACTTTTCGCATTGTCTAGCATGATCGACCGTATCTAGATTGATAGTTGGCCAGTAATACCTGTAGCAAAGTATCTTCTTTATCATGGTTTTCCCCCTGATGCTATTACCGCATTCTTCTTCATAGAATTTGCTCAAGATATCATCAGGGGCGATGCGCCGAAGCATGGGGATGGATAAACTCCTTTTGACAAACGACTTATTCTTAGATGATTTGGTATGAAAATTTGAGGAGGATCTGTCGTTTTCCATTCCTCCGTTCAGTAAGAATTCCTCATTGTAGATAGTCTTTGATGGGAGTCAACCATGACACCTTTTCATTTTGTTCGCTGAGGTGTGTAATGATGTAATACGTGAAGTCGGTTAGTGGCCCTTGGACTTGGTCGAGATAAGGAGCAAGACAATGCCCCCTAGCAAGATCAACTTCCTTAAATTTGTATACTACCAATCAAGAATCACAAAAGATATGTAAAGTTTTCACTTCAAATCCTCTAGCAAGTTTGAGGCTGGCAGCCAAGGCTTCATACTAAGCATCGTTGTTTGTTATAGGTAAATTGAGTTTCAGGACGTAGCAGATTGATCGTTCCTCAGGAGTTATTATCATGACTCCTATGCCATAACACTGATCATTGGATGCTCCATCCGCGTACATTTTCCATCTTATGGTTGGTTCTCTGCTACTCTTCGAGTAGTGTTCTGAGGTAGTGAATTTGGGTGTGAGGTCTGCTGATTTTCGTCCTTAGATAGCCCTTCGAGGGAAATAAGTGATATCGAATTAGCTTAGTTTGATATTTTATTTAAGTAGTCTTTCAGACGTCTCAGGTCATTGTATGCCCTGTCGCAACGGCTGGTAGGCATAGACGTTGATGGATTGAGCCTAAAGTAAGAGTGGAGCTTTCGTGGTGAAATCAATAGATATTATGCTAGCTTTTGTAGCTTCGGGTTGATATCCAATGCATGGCTCGCGATAGTTAATGAAATCACATATGCTTGTCAGAATGGGTCCAAGGGAACATATCATCATTTATTCAGAAAATCCAACTAATTCTTTTATCATCACTACACTGAGTTATGATCCGATATTCAGCACCCGGAAAGGGTCGCCATGGCTGAGTGTAATGTCGACCGTCACCTTAGCAGGTGCCATCCCAGATTCTTTAAGTATAGATGTGATTATTTTTCATAACATTCAATGTGAAATATGGTTGGGACGACCAATAATGATGGTTGCTCTAGTCGAACCCTAGAGTCTTGTCATGAGTTTTTAAGTCTAATAGCGAAGGACTCTGAATGCTCTAATAGATTATCAACAAATGGCCAAAGATCAGGCTTAAAAGCGCATTGAAGGAAATGTCGAGTGGGGGTCAGCCTCGAGTGGCGTGCAACTGTATAGCTGGATCTTGCTATGAGTTTGAATTTGCTTGTGTATTCGAGTAACGCACTTTTTATTCAATGCATTCATGATCCTCTGCCCGTCCTTCGGGTTGGAGTGAAAGTCAATTGCTCATGAGCTAAGGTGTCAATTCAATGATTCAGTCTCTAGGCATCCTTTCGGTCGTCTCCTTGAGCAACTGTAAGCACTATATATAAGTTTTAATACTGAGCTATCGTAGCCAGTTTTAGGATGACCATGCGTCTTCTCCCAGTCTCGGGTTGATAAATGTACAGCATGGATGGCTAAGTCTCGTCCTAGCTATGTTTATGTTTTCACCTAAGTTCCAAAGACATAGAGGTGATCGGTGAATAGTCGGTTCACATTCATCTTGCTCCTCGCTCGTGCCCCCAGGTCTGGGGCATATACCGATAAGTAGGAAGGCCAGCCACGCCCACTTTAGCTTTACTCTCTTTCCCGTTGAATCGTGGGATCATGTCAATCGATGGGAGACTAGGTCTCACCTATCTCGGATATTATCGTGGTTTTTCATTCCAAGAGGAATACTTCGATGCCACGTCAGTTTCAGGGCGTAACTTGGACAGTGGATGGTCATCTACGTCCACTTTGGTTCATGCTCTGTAATCAGTTCTCGAGGTAAAGTTGGCTACAAATGCAGTCGGGTTATGCTCATCCAGTTTCATACTCCTCCTGACGAATCGAATGAGGATGCTGGAGAATTTTTGACCAAGTATTCATGGTTTACCCTCCTTTCCACACCCTAGAGGTCATAGTTTTTCGAGAAACATCCGAGTCACATTCGTATGTGCTTGGTGCGGATCGGTATTGACCCTCGATCTGAGGTATGATATAGTCGATTGCTCGTAGCTTTGGATGCCATTCCGATTGGTTTTGTATTGAGGCTTCCCTGCAGTCGTTGCTTCAAGTTATAAAGAACGCCACGCTAGAGCTATAGTAAGCTGTTGTATTCAGCTTTTTAGTGATTTGTACCCATGCTCCCAGTATTGATTTGGCCAGGACACTAGTTGGATGGTCGAACTCCATCCTTAGCGGGTTAATAATCCTTCGGTCGATTCCATGCCGAAGTTTGCGTAATAGAGAATGGTCAGAATCCACTCGTCTATTTATCGATGTTTATACTCCCCCCGGTTGATTCGTGCCCAATTTGTACTCGTGCTTCGGTCCATGCTCCAGGGACTTAGAGATTTTTCGAACGGTTTATGCTTTAGTCAACAGTTCGAGAGGCAGGGATTTTTGTCAACTCGTTTACACTCCAGTCCGCATTCTGGGATTTTAGAGTAATCTAGTCCGCTTCTAGGATTTGGAGATTCTTCTCAAGTCTTCTATAATCTAGTCCGTGCTCTGGGGACTGAGAGTACCGTAGTCCGCACTCTGGGGATGTAGAGGTTTTTTAAGCCGTTTATACTCTAGTCCGCACTCGGGGGATGTAGAGGTTCTTTGGTCGTTTATACTCTAGTCCGCACTCAGGGGACTAGGAGCACTTTAGTCCGCACTCTGGGGACATAGAGGTTTCTAAGTCGTTTATACTCGAGTCCGCACTCTGGGGACTTAGAGTACTCCAGTCCGCACTCTGGGGACTTGGAGGTTTAAGTGGTTCATATTCTAGTCCGCACTCTGGGGACTTAGCGTACTACAGTCCGCACTCTGGGGACTTGGAGGTTTAAGTCGTTTATACTCTAGTCCGCACTCTGGGGACTTAGAGTACTCCTGTCCATGCTCCGGGGATGTAGAGGTTCTTAGCTCGTTTATACTCTAGTCCGCACTCAGGGGACTTAGAGTACTCCCGTCCGTGCTCAGGTGATTGGAGCGCTTGATGAAGACAAGTCCGGAACCTCCTCCTATACCGACGGGGGTTATGAAGTAGAAATTACAGGTGCCTCTAATCACACATCCGAATTGAGCATGAAGGAGCGGCACGAGAAAGAGAAGGTCAGGGTCAAGGTCGAGCCCCGAGTTGTGCACTTGGACGATCCTTTGAACAAGCCGTTGAAGGTCATCCTTCCTGGCGGGTCCAAGCCTATGGAAGTTCTCCGTACTTCTTCAGTTGCTACCCCTCTATCAAAGAAGAGTACCAAGGGTAGTTGCTATGGAGAGGAGTCGTCCGGAAAGGAGTTTAAGAAGTACAAGAAGTGATTACTATCCTCGTTCAACGAGAGTTAGTTTAAGTCATGTAATTATTTTCATCTATTTCCTTAGTCCTTGTAAATAGAATGTCGACTCCAAACTTTGGAGGGGTTGTAATAGGAACTCATTTCTCATTAAAGTTTAGTTCCTTTTTCCGTCTTACAAAAGACTCTTATTGTTTAGTTTTCTTTGTGATTGTGATGTTGATCCAAGCAGTTGTGAGTAACATAGACTTCTCGGTCCATCTTCATATAACTCGAAAATACTTCGGGAGTTGTTGAACTTCCATTCTATGCTTCGAGCACTTAGAATACATTCTAGCCCGTATGTCAAGTATTTGACAAATTCAAGTCATTTGTGTCATAGTTCATATTCAGGGAACTAGGAGATCTGAATTGCTTATATTCGAGTTCGCACTCTGGGGACTTAGATTACTCCAGTCCGCACTCTGGGGACTTGGAGGTTCAAGTCATTCATACTCTAGTCCGCGCTCTGGGGACTTAGAGTACTCCAGTCCTTGCTCTGGGGACTTGGAGGTTTAAGTCATTTATACTCTAGTCCGCGCTCTGGGGACTTAGAGTACTCCAGTCCGCACTCTGGGGAGTTGGAGGTTTAAGTCATTTATACTCCAGTCCGCGCTCTGGGGACTTAGAGATTTGAGTCGTTTATACTCTAGTCCGCGCTCTGGGGACTTAGAGTACTCCAGTCCGCACTCTGGGGACTTGGAGGTTTAAGTCGTTTAAACTCTAGTCCGCGCTCTGGGGACTTAGAGTACTCCAGTCCGCACTCTGGGGACTTGGAGGTTTGAGTCGTTTATACTCTAGTCCGCGCTCTGGGGACTTAGAGTACTCCAGTCCGTGCTTTGGGGACTTGGAGGTTTAAGTCGTTTATACTCGAGTCCGCACTCCGGGGACTTAGAGTACTCCAGTCCGCGCTCTGGGGACTTGGAGGTTTAAGTCGTTTAAACTCTAGTCCTCGCTCTGGGGACTTAGAGTACTCCAGTCCGCACTCTGGGGACTTGGAGGTTTGAGTCGTTTATACTCTAGTCCGCGCTCTGGGGACTTAGAGTACTCCAGTCCGCACTCTGGGGACTTGGAGGTTTAAGTCATTTAAACTCTAGTCCACACTCTGGGGACTTAGAGTACTCCAATCCGCGCTCTGGGGACTTAGAGTACTCCAGTCCACGCTCTGAGGACTTAGAGGTTTAAGTCGTTTATACTCTAGTCCGCGCTCTGGGGACTTAGAGTACTCCAGTCCACACTCTGGGGACTTGGAGGTTTAAGTCGTTTATACTCTAGTCCGCGCTCTGGGGACTTAGAGTACTCCAGTCCACACTTTGGGGACTTGGAGGTTTAAGTCATGTATACTCTTGTCCGTGCTCTGGGGACTTAGAGTACTCCAGTCCGCGCTTTGGGGACTTGGAGGTTTAAGTTGATAGTAGTCGTATTTCCACTCTTTAATTTGTATTCATCTACCGTATCGAGGCTAATGTTGTCGAATGAACAGTCGAACCACGTTTGCTCATGGAATGGGATCTTGCCCCCAGCTCAAGGGACGAAATTTGAAAAATGGACGATCGATTCTCGTCCGCTTGGTAATTATATCTCTTCCAATCGAGTCAAGGAAGGAGGTATATGACAGATAGTTGGATCACATCCGTGTTGGGTTAGATAGCAGAATCTCTTACAATTTGCTCTGTATCTCCTTCTTGTGTGTTGAAGGCAGGATTTGGTGTGTAGATGATCAAATCACGTCCACTCTAGACAGATCTTGGCATCACTGAGCTTCAGAAGAGTCCTCTGTATTTTGTCAAACTTTGTTCTATGACTTGATTTGAGTGGGCGATCAGGCCATACTAATTCCAAGCCTTGTTCAGGTCTCCGAGTCAAACGTGGAGGTCAATGAATAGATGGTCAGTCATGTCGACTTTATATTTGGGCTCTAATCGTAATGAGCTTTTCAATCTCTAGTTCTTGGCCCTAAATTAAAGGCACATGATTGATGATGAGCGATTGAATTATTCTCATCTAGATGTACTCCACACGTCCGATCATGGTCTGCGTGGATTGGTTGGTGACCAAATCTGAGTATCCAATCTCCTGCATCGTTTTGAAAGTAGTTTAGTTAAAGTTAGTCGTAGTTCATAGAACAAGTGAAATAGAAATGGAAATGATTCAAAGAAGATTATGATAAATCTCATTGATGGATGAAGTAGCATCGTGTGCTTGCTATTCGACTTTTGCCCTTGGCTCCTTTCAAAGGGATGTCGGCCGTCAGCAGTCCAATTGATAATCATAGCCCTTTATTAATAGGCATCGGATATTCGCTGCCCGCCATTCTGCAGGACATGTACATACTATTGAAGCTTTACTTTCTAGATCAGCTTTTTGATCACACCTCGGAGGTGTTTGTAATCGCCCGTGTTAGGATCAGTGAGCATTTGGGAATATACAACATTCCCCTGATTTTCTTTAGACTTTGGTGTACTCTCTCGAGGTTGGTTTCCAATATCACTCCGAGTCGTGAGTCTTCAAGTAGAGGTTGTCAATTGAATCTTTCAAAGAGCATATGAGCCAAATTTTGAGGTCTTGTTTCGGCTACTAGGATCTACATCCTTAGTCAACGGGCCTTCATTGTTATTTTCCTTAGTCTGTTCTGCTCCTCCACACTTTGATTTAGATTCATTATTGTCATAGAGACGATCCATGGTCGTTGGAGGCTCTCCAGCTAACTGGCTGCTAAAATATATATGGAGGTTGATTATCCTCAAGTGATCAATATAATATCCCTTTGAGAGTATCGTTCAAGTAGCAGTTGTTTGTCCGCTCCCTTGTTGTCGATCAGAAGCTGTCGCTAGATCCTCTATGCCCCGGTCGATCAGGGAATGTAAGGGAAGTAGATAGAATGTTCCTTTATTAAGTTGAGTTTTGAATTCACTATAGGGGTCGTATAAGAGACCGGTGTAACTTAAATTTGGAACGGTCTGGATGCCGCTCGGCATATACAATACCGTTCGGCATTATAGAGGTGGTCGGCATAGAGGTATGTTCGGCCTGGAAGAGCGTTCGGCCTAGAGGTTTGGTCGGCCTGGACGAGCGTTCGGCCTAGAGGTATGCTAGGCCTGGAGGAGCTTTCGGCCTAGAGGATCGGCCAGGACTGTTCGGCCAAGATGGTTCGGTCAGGAGTGTTCGGCTAAGATGGTTCAGCCAGGAGTGTTCGGCCAAGATGGTTCGGCCAGGAGTGTTCGGTCAAGATGGATCGGCCACGAGTGTTCGACCAAGATGGATCGGCCATGAGTGTTCGGCCAAGATGGACCGGCCAGGAGTGTTCGGCCAAGATGGATCGGCCACGAGTGTTCGGCCAAGATGGATCGGCCAGGAGTGTTCGGCCAAGTGTAACTCGGCATACACCTTTTCTGCAACGATCGGCATAGACTTTTTCTGGGGCGATCGGTTGAATTGCCTTTAGAGGAGGGTCGGCTTTCATTCAACTTGAGTGCAAACTTTAACATCCAATCGCCAAATCTTGCGTACATCAGTGAATCCAATCTACGGCTATCAGCTTCCTTTAGATTTCTTTCAAATCTGAGTAGAATAGGAAGTTTTCTATTAGACAACTGGATCTATCTCGCGAATATGGAAATCCAACTGTAGATGATGAGATCCAATCAAGTTGAGAATTCAATTCTCAGTGAAAGCACCAAAATGTTAGCACCAAAATTGGTCACTAACACCCTTGAGTAGAGTTATGTAGAGAGATTAATGAAGAGAGTAAATTAGGACTGAAAAATAGTGCAATTCAATGAAAAAGAATTACAAAAACGAGAACACCAGATTTATAGTGGTTCGGCGTAACTTCCTACATCCACTTTGAGTTTAATTTTATTGCTTTCTCCATTACTTGAATACAGATACAATCCGTAAATCAATCACTTGGATGCAAGTTTGAGTTGAAAAGAGGAGAGTATAAGAAATGGCAGAGTCTTCCCAGTATTCCCGGAAAAAAAGGTCCATTTCACTATGCCCCTGCCCCTCTATTTATAGACGAAGATGGGTTGGACTTCCCTGGTGGGCCTGGTAGCTGAATAACTCGGTCCAAATGGAGTAAGCCCCGCGTGTCAACCCAAATAGGCCGAATGACCAAATGCCGAACCTTCATCTTTATGCCGAACAAAGTGAGGCCGGACGCTCTGCATGCAGCACGAGATTTGTGTCGAACGGTGCAAGGTGTTGAGTGAGGGGTGTAGGCCGAACGAGGCTGGTAATGCCGAACAGTCCAGGAATGCCGAGTGAAGCATGAATGCCGATCGCTCTAGAAGTCAAACGCTCTTAAATACCATTTGACCCATACGTGCCGAACGTATCTTGTACGCCGAACGTTCATGGATGCCGAACGTTCTTTGTATGCCGAACGTTCATGGATGCCGAACGTTCTTTGTATCCCGAACGTTCATGGATGTCGAACGTTCTTTGTATGCCGAACGTTCTTTGTATGCCGAACGTTCTTTAGGTGTCGTTCGATATTCAATACCGAACGTCCCTTTATGCCAAACGTTCTTCTAATGGGCCAAGCATTCTTCTTATGCCGAGCGAAGCTTGCCGAGCGACGTGCGCGTAACCGTTCTCGCTGAACCATGCCTAAATGCCAAACATGTTGTCCTCATCAAACCCGTATGCCGCTAGGCTCTTCGTGGTCATAATATTGTCTAGTGCTGATAATAGTGTCTTCAACTGTCGTTTTGTAACCAGGCCAAGATGCCGGTTAACAGCAGAGTGTTTTGTGCTTGGTTTGAGATCGAGTTTCTTGAGAGATTTCTGTTTATCTGAAGGCTCTATTGTAGAAGTAGCTGGTGTAGCTATGTGATTCGATGAATTTTTGGATAAGAAAGTCTTTGGCAGCAGTAGCAGCTCACAAGTGTTGAGTATGCTATCAGGATAGTCTCTTGGCTTAGCTGTGTCCTAGAGGTGGAGTCTGGAAGCAGTTGAGTGGCCCGTTGCTTCATTGGTTCAGAAATCTCTGTGATTCTTTTAGTCAGTAGGCCGAGCAGATGGTGTCGCTTGTCCATTTCTTCTGAAAGCCCAGCTAGGTGTGATGTTTGTGATTGGAGGTGGACCACTAGTTTCTTCTTTGATTAGAAGGCTTAAGCTGTTCTGATTGTTGAAGTGAGAACGGTTTCTTGGAAACTGAATTGAGTGGAATCGCAAAAGTGACTTGCGATGGTTCGGAAGTTCTCTGAGTAATGTTTGTTTGGATTGAAGCGTCTCTAGAGGATGTTTTGAGTTATCGTAGTGGTTTGATTTTTCTGGATATCTTCAGAGGAGTCAAGTTTTGCATCTGCATCGAGAGATTGAATTTTGTTTCGACTTGGTTCTTGGAGCTTTACCGGTGGTTCAGCCTAGTAGGAAGTTCGTTGAGAGAGAGATCTGTTTAAGCTGGAAGGATTGACCGGACCTAGGTTTCTGGTTGAATTTTTGCTGTGGTGTTGTGACCGAATCGGATAGGTCACTGAGATTTTATGGAATTTTATGAACAATGTTTTCTAGATAAGTTGATCGAGTTTGGGCTTGTGTTCATCAACAGCATTCTCGAATCAGAGTTGTGCAGCAGAAGCATAGTGGCAGCTATTCCAGAATAGAAGCAACACCCGATTCATCGGGAATATGTATTTTGTCTTGGATCAGAGGATTTCCATAGGGAATTCATTTTCGATCTCGAGGCTTGGATGTCTTGTGCATCTGTTTTTTTTCTTCAAATAGGAGTTGTATGTTTGAAGTCTTCTGATATTTGTATAGTAAAGTTTGTGTGGTGGATTTTGATGGATTTTGGGAGAACCATTTTGTTGAGTAGGATCTGGAGATTGTTTATTTCTTTGTCCAGATTTGTTCCGTGTAGCATCTGCGAAAATTGGATTGATCTAGAAGGTTGAAGGAAGCCCAGGATCGATATGAGAGATTTATGGATAAGAGTATTGGATCTTTCTGTTTCCTGTTAAGGGTTAAGTGTTTGGTCTACAGGACGAATTTCTAGTTCGGATGGCTAGAATTTGTCTTGTTTTTCACGTATCTCTGAGGGAGTACATGAATGGTCTATCACTGGTTTTAGAATCAGTAATTCTGGGAGATTTCGAAGTTGATCAGGACTTGTCTGTGGTCCTGTATCCTGTTTAGATTTGTAGATCTAGATACATAGGAGCTCTAGATCTGGGTGGTATAGCTAGTTTAGATTCTGTAGGGCGAGTGTCCTGGTATTTATACCTGGGAAACTCTAGGGAATTCTATCCAGAATTTTGTCTGGATAATTAGAATTGATTGTTTGAATTGGTTGCTATGGTTGCTAGCATATGGTTGCTATTTTAAAATTAAATTATGTATGAGATTATTAAATTATCTTTGCTCTTAAATTTCAGGGACGAAATTCTTTTGGGGGGGAGGAATGTGATGTCCTGGAAATTTAGACAATATTTATTTAGTAATTTCATTAATAATTATTTTAAAATGTGAAATGTTGATTTAATAACCTAATTCAAACAGAAATTATCTTTTGAAGATTAATAATTATTTAATTTTTCAAACGATATTCTTTCCAAAATTTATAATAATTGGGAATTTTATTCTTTTCAAAGTTAAAATATTTAAATGATAAAATTATCTCTCTATGCTTATTTAAAGAATATTTTATTTATAATGTATATATGTGTATACATTGTAAATAGAGATTTGATTTTAATTAAATTTAAATTTAATAAGAATATTTTCAAATTATTATATATATATATATATATATATGTATGTATAGCTTGTAATTGGTTAATTTGATTTAAATTTGTGTTGAAACTTTTCAAAAGTTAATTTAAAGGTCTATCTTATATTTTCAAAAGAAATATAAGTAAATATTTATTTGTTTATAAATATAATGATTTAAACATTATTTTATAATAAAAGTTTATTTTGTTTTATTTTAAAAAATCTGATTTCTTTGAAATAAACTTAGTTCATATATATTAAAGTATAATATTTGATTTGAAACTTTTGAATAAAATGAATTCAACATTCTTTTCTTTTAAATTTTATCTTTTGAAAAATTTAGCTTAAAAAATATTATTTTGAAAACATTCAAATAAACATTTAAATTGTGTAATTTTATAAAGGTAGTTTATATGTAATTATTTAAAGACTAAATGTAATTAAACATTTAAAACATGTTGAATTAAGTAAGAAATGAATTAAAAAACCTTTATAAAACTAAGAAATTTCTTTTTTTATATTAAACTGAATATGTGTTAAGCCTTTATCATATAGTGAAGACACTTGTAAATCATTTGTTTTACTTAAGTAACAAGTGGCATGTTAATTTAGTTTTAAAAATAATTAATATATTAACAAGAAAGTTAACTAATCATTTTGTTCAAACCATTTTTCTTCAAAATAAAACTGAAATCAGATTTAAAAGAAAACCCAAATCTGATTTAAATATGCAAATACAAAATCTACAACCAAATTCAATCAAAATTCTGCAAAACAACTTCAATATAAAATCTGTAAACAAATTCAACCAAGTCTGCAAACCAGATCTGCAAATTCAATTCTCAAATCTAAAATCTGTTAAAAGATCAACACCAATTCAAATCTAAGAAAGAAGATGGAGTTCTGCTGCAGTTTTAATAATCCTCAACAATAAGAAAATCAACTTCAACAGCAAATGCAAACCCGAATTTCAGCAGTTCAACTAGCAAATGCAAAATCAGCTTCAGGAAATTCAAATCTGTTCCTGGAAAATATGAGTTTGCATCTGGATTTTTCTCTGCCTCTTCAATTAATAGGCGAGTGAAGTTCTATTTTAAAAATAGTTTTTCTTTTAAAAATCAAAGCTAAACAAATTTATAGAACTCAAGTTCTAATTCAAACAGTTATAAAATAAAATAAAAATCAAACTGTTTTAGATAAAAAAAATGTTCTGTCTTCTTTAAAGTGAATAACCTCGCAATGCAAAGAGCTTGAGTTATCTGTGCATGTGGATGGATGGAAAGAAATCATGTTGGTATGATTTTGTTGTGGTGAGATTCTGTGTATATATATCAATATACATATGTGATTGTTGCTGTCAGGTATTTGCATACCTGTTTATGTTTTAAACTAAGATTTTAAGTAGAAAATCTTTACCTTTCAATTTGATCTCTGTTAGAAAATAATAGGTAAACAAAATTTGTCTGTTTAGTATAAATTCAAGTTTGTAAATTATAATTAAGTTAAATTGAAATAAAATATGTTGTCTCTGTTACAAAAATAACAGTATTTGTTTCAAATGAGAAGTATCAAACCTATGGAATTATTAAAACAAGTTTATAACTAGAATGCATGTTTGAAAACATGAATTTTAAAACAAATATCACATTTTTAAAATTACTGTGAAGTTAGTATTTCTGTTTTGAGAAAAATTGGGGTTTTGGGATTATATGGTGATCTAGTGGATTTTGGAAGTAGTGGTTCTTCCTGGAGGTGGAGGATTGATTGAAGAGTAAGGGAAAATTGTCAGATGTATTGTAAGTTGGCTGTGGCGACCGTAGTTGACAATTACAGGTTTCAGGCCCTAGTTTGAAGTGGTCGGAACGTTGTTGCTTCTCTTCATCTATGATACACCGAGTGTTGCCATACTTAGGGGATGGGAAGAGGGGTCGTAGATGGAGCTATGGCCGGTGTCGTAGTGTTGATGATGGTCGGAGTTGGGTGTGAGCGATGTTGACAGGTTTGGGGACGTTTCGCAGTAGTGTTTCAGGTTTGGTTTGACTATCTCGAATTTGTGTTTCGAGCTACAGTGGATTTACGGAGGTCGTGATCATATGGGATGGTGGTTTGCGTCTTGGTGAAGGGTGGGACGGTGGCTAGAGATCGCCGGAGTGCCAGTGCATATGCACCGTGCACATCTAAGTTCTGATGAACTTTTGTGGATGGTGCCGTATTTTTGTCTCGAGTATTACCCGAGTAAATCAGTGGTTTACTCGAAGCAGTCAGGGAGGTAACTCGAAGCATTTATTTGGTGGTCTCACGTTATTATTAATTTTAGGTTATAAAACCTGACAGTATGCAGTGTTTGAAAATTTGAATGAAATTCAAGTTTTGAAGCAGGGATTTAAATTCAAGTGTAAGTTTGAATTTGATTCAAGTGAACTTTTGAATCCAAGTTTTAAAAAAAATGAAATTTTAAATTTAGTCAAGATTTAAATCAAGTTTTAAATCAAGAGTAAAATATGGTTTAAGTTTACTAAGAAACCAGATTTGAATTTAAAACAGTTTTGTAAACTTTAAAATGTTGATTAAGTTTAAAATGTTTAAAGTAGATTTAAAAGTGAATTTGATTTCAAATAAAGGTTTAAACTTGAAAGAATTCTTTTCTTTAATATTTGGATTAAAGTTATGAAATGTTTAACTTTAATTTGAAAGTAAAATAATCAATTTATTTTAAGGCTTGATTTCTTTAATAAATTTAAGTAATTTGGATTTAATCTTTTCTTACATAAGTAATGAATGTTTTCACTTTTATTTTAAGGTTTATAATTTATTTAAATTTGGATAATGTTTAAATACTTATACATTTTGAAACCTTAAATTTTAAAATGCAATTTGAATTTAATTTAGAAATGTATTATTTAAATACATTTTGAATGTTAATGAAATAATTAATAAGTAAATAAATTATCTTAGGATAATTAAGATAATAAAAGAATTTAATTAAGGAATGTCTTAATTATTTGATTTTAATTAATGATTTAGATTAATTTATAATTAGAGATGATTAATAATAATTAATCTAAGATAATTTTTCTTAAGGAATTAATTAAAGAAAAAGTTGTTAATTAATAAAGATAATTATCTTAGGATAATTAATTAATTAATGTGATTTATTTTGATAATTTATTTGGGTTAATAAATTGAAGATAATCAATTGTTAATGGTTAAGCAAAATTACTTGATAAAAGTAACTAAGGGATTGATTACTTATTGTAATTAATTATGATAATGTAATTTTTTTTAAATTAATTTATTTATTTTAATTAATTTAATAAATCATTTGATGATTTAATGGGAGTAATTACGTATGTAATTAATGGAGCAATATTACTCAGAGAAGTAATAAATGATGATTACTGGAATGTAATTAGTGAGAGATGATTTATTTCAATAAAGTAATTTGGATAATTACTTTTTTAATTAATCAAGGGATTAATTAATGAAGATAATTAATTATGGGATAATTAATTTTGTTATGAGTAATTATGGGTAGTTAATTGCTAGATTTAATATTAATCAAGGTGATTAATAATTATATTTTAAATGTTAGATTAATTACCAAATGTAATTAATTTTAAATAAAGTAATTAATTTAAATATAAATTAGAGATCATTAATTAATATAATTAATGATGTGATTAAGAATTGTTTAATTAAGTAATAATTAATAATTAAGTGATTAATTAATGTAATTTATTAAGAATAAATGTAGTTAATTATAGTTAATTAGTAAATGAAGTAATTAAATGTTAATTACTAATGATTAAGGTTAATTAATTTTGTAAAATTAATTAAAGACTAATTACTTATTGTAATTAGAGAATGATTAATCAAAGGTGTTTAATCAAGTTGTATACTTAGTGAATGATTAATTAACTAGGTTAATTAATTAATTAATATATATAAGCAGGATTTATAGATGAGTAATTCATTTAATTTATTTTAAATTAATTAGAGATAGATGTAATTAATTTAATTCATTTTGAATTAATTATAGATGATGGTTAATAAATCATTGCTTATGGATGATTTTGATATTTCTATGAATGGTTGTGATCTAAGTAATGAGATGAGTAATATCTATATGATATGGATGCTTAGATAAAGCATGATAATATGGATTATCTGTTGTGATGATTATCTGTTTATGATGATGATATAGATTATCCGTTTATGATGAGGATGTGATTATCTATTGTGACATATGAAATATCTATCTGTATGTATATAGATAATGATGAATTGAATTAATTATTCAAATTAAATTCACTTGGACATTAAGATGGAGTTTGGATTTCGATGAGACCGGGATCGGGTTTCCAAATTTGGAATTCCGAAAACCACATCGATTCAAATTAAACGTTAGGTCGTGAATCTCAAGTAAAGAGTGAGGACTCGAGGTGTAAGAACTATTCGTCAGTATAACTCTGAGGGTGATTCCGTGATGAGTTTGACGGAATAGCACTTTCAGGTTCGAGATGGATTCAGAGTGCAAGGGTTATCGTTGTTAACTCTGAGGGTGATTCCAAAATGAGTGTAACGAGATAATGCCTTCGGTTTCGTTCGAACCCGGAACGAACTTGTATGGATTAAATGCTTTCAGAACATCGTCAGTTAATCGTAGCCTCAAGCCTCATCAACCGGGAATGGCTAAACATGGGAGGTGCAGCAAGGCTAAGTGGGTCATGCCCAAGTAGGACAAGAATTACCCCTGTCTGGATGTCCCTTTTTATTTCGGCTGTGTGGGGCGATTGCTAGCTAGAATCGCCGGGGTGGTCTTGTTCGGGACTGTTCAGTAAGGAATGGTCCCGGCTTTGTGTTGCAGGGGAGTTAGGGTGGCTCCTCGGTATGGTGATCTAGGCCACGTACTGTAACGGACGATACCCCAGTAGCCCTACCATTGATGGAATCCAAAATCCAACAAGTGCCTGTACGGTTTTGATTGTTCCCAACTATGTTGGAACGTGAGATGTAAGCATTCCAGGTATTTCAATATTTTATTTTGAAAATCCTAGACACTATTATAATATCACTAGATTTCCTATCAAATGTTTTGGTTAGCGTAAGGTAAAAACTTTTCCACGTTTATGTGTGGGAAGTCTTACGTGATACCTTTTGTTTTCAAAGGATTTTCTAAAGTTAAGCAATTTTAATCTCGATTACTCACACAAGACCCATGTTTGACCCGATTGTTTATTTTCCGTTTTATTAAACTCTTGGATACTCATATTACATATGAGTAGTCAAGTGATTCAGGATTGCTTTAACGAGTTCTGGAGGAGATATGGAGCAGGAGGCTTCAGTGTGTAGATATATATAGTGGTTCCGCTGTGTTTGAGTTGTATCTGTTTTCTTTGATGTTCTTGAATTGTAATTGCTAGACAGATGTTTATAACTGTCTAGTTTGTGCTGTATTAGCTATATAACTCTGATGTATATGATACTATGTAATATTTTATGTGATATAATATAATTTATTCGCTCCTCTGTGAGATTCTGATGTTGTTTCTTTCTTTCTTTTCTATCTTTTCTCTTTTTTATCCCTTTCTTTCTTCTTAATGATGCGTCTTTCTATGGAATGAAAGGCGTGTCGTTACATTTTTAGTTAGTGTACATTGCTTATATTAAGTCTTTAGGTTTATAGGCTTTTGGGAGGGTTTCTTTATTTCTTGTTGTATGGGGGTTTTTCTCTACTTGCCTGGCTTGTTTAGCTCATTTATTACTAATGATATATAAATGTACGTGTGTGCTCTCCTCTACTTTAGAGGATCATGCATTTCTCTCAAATGACATTCTTTGAAAACACTTGTTAAGAAAATATATTTAAATAGCCGAAATTTTTACATTGGTAAATTTGACGACATGATAGATTTACAGTCAAGTCCTTATGCACTTATTGGAGGATAGATTTTTGTATAATGGTAGGTAAGGGTCTAACTTTTGTAAAGTACATATCAAGAGGAATGTAGAATACGAAAACAATCCTTCGCACCTGGCAAGACCAGTCTATCCTTATTTGGCACTCATACATGGCCTGGATAGAAACCAAATATGACATCACCCTGGTCATTACCGACCTATCCATGAGCTCTCTTAGCAGACATGACATGCTTGAAATAAAGAGGGCTATCTATAAAGGTGCTGGCCATACCCTAATGACTGCGAACCACATAGCCTTATGGCATTCCCTTTTTAAGCCATTATCGGGAGATGAGGACCGAGGTAGTGATTACGTTTCACATAGCACATATCACTTTGAATGCCATACTTCTAGTCCTTGGTCACACAACTGATTTCTACAGACGTATAACTCCTGAGCTCGTATGTCTTAGGAAAGCATGTTAAGCTAAGAGAACTTTCCTTCTCCACCCCCAACAGATGATACGTTCATAAAGATCAATTTATGTAATTAGAAATGGAACGTCAGGCTTTCGTCCATACAAGTTGTCCAGGAACAGAATAAATTGAAGGCAGTGTCCTACCACAATTTGTTAGTAATTATTCCTAGGATTAGTACCCAGAAGTCATTGCATCAAAGATTTCAAATGAAGAGCTATTGCCACATAATATGATATGGTAAATTTCCCTCCAGGTTCAGCGACAGGCAACCCTACATTCCATCTTCCAAATGATTTCCATGGCTTCACTCCAAATGCATAAATTAGTTCGAAGTAGTCTACGGATAGGAATCTCTCAAATCCAACCCCTGGTTCCTTAGAACTAATCTTTGCCGAAAAAAATGTTAACTGATTAGGGAACAATTCTCTGATTGATTAATTTGTTTTTTTAAAATATCTTGTGGAGATTTATATCTTTAAAACATTCCTTCTAGTATATACGGAACCATTAAACCTCTCTTATCAAATCTTTTGATCAATTAAATTATTTTTAAATTCCAAATCATTTCATTCTTTACTTAGGAAAATATTTCCAAATCATTTATTTAAATCTTACAAAGATATCTTAATTTATAAGTAAATTTTTTTTGTTGAGTTAAAATCATGTATATGGGGTGTGAATTCAAAACCAGTAAATATTAAGTGAGCAGAAACTATAGAAATCATCCAATTCTACCCAATATTAATTCCCATATTCAACAAGTACTATGGGCGGAATAATGGCGAAAACACCTTTTAAATTCGATGAATTGTATGATTTCCCTCTTTGGGCTATAACACCGAGTATAAGAAGAATATCTCCATAAAATCCAAGTGGTTTAAGTTCGAAAAATTTACTCTTTTATACTTAACTCATTTCTGACATTTCGGCCTTATATATCCTCGCCCATGAGAGGCTAGGTTAGCCAAGGCACAGGTTGCTCCTGAACATCTCCTTTGTTTAAGCATCTCACCCAAATCGCATGAATATAAAAATCCATCTACTCGTCGGCTTTTAGAGCTATGGTTAAATCACTTGATTTTGATAGCTTTTCTTCAAATCATTTATTTAAACATTTGTAAATAAATTGTAAAACTTCCAAATCATCATTAAAACACTTAATTATTCATTTAAAAACATTTAAAATATATGGAAATGAATCGTTAAGTTTAAAACCATATTTCAAACGTTATAGAAAAGTGCTGCGAATGGTGCTTTTTAAGCAAAATTGATCAACATGTCTTTTCTATAATTCGAAAATTCATTTCTACTACACAAATCACTTTTAAAACATTTTGAAAGACTTTTAGAATTTACGTCATATTTTAAATAATATTTATATATCATTTTTATAGAAATCCATTTATGGATTCTAAACTGCAAAACCGTGATTTTTCCAAAAACTTATTTTGATCATATTTCGAAATCTACATATAAAAATCTTGATTTTATTTATTTATTTTCAAACTATGGATATAGTAGTTCGGAATATTCTTATCTCGAAGAATTTTGAGCTGTATCTCATTCTATATATTCGTTTGACTTTTACAACATGAAATTGTGAACCACCATTAGCGCCGCCCCTATTTTTGACTCGATTTACAATATTCAATTAAACTTTTCTACAACACTTTTAAATGTTTATAAAACATTTCTAAATCATATCAAACGGTTTTAAGAAATTTAAATATCCATATACCCCATTTCATTCAATAATGGAAAGTGATTTCCTTTGTGGTTATTGACATGTATTAACCTAACTTGCATATATATATATATATATATATATATATATATATAATAACATATATAACTATGTTTTAGGAGTTTCCTACCTTCATTTTCCCTTCGAGCTAATATAAAATTGGCTATAACTTCGCTAACATGAAATCTGAGCTCACGATCACTAGCACTATCTCCTTTATATGGCTCTACCTAGGCTTTATATGTAAGGATGAGCTCATGGTCTTGCTAGGGGAGGAGGAAGGGCTTGGCCTTGCTTTGGGAAGTGGAGGCCGTGGGTAAAGAAGAGATAAAGAAGCAGTTTTGCCTTGTTTTGAATTGGATTTGATAATATACGTATATTATACTAATTTAATTTATTTTTGAACAAATTTTTTCTACAACTTTGTTTACATAAGAAGCCATTAGAATAGCTTGAAAAGAAGGAGGAAGAAGTAGAATATTATGTGAAAAATGTAAAGATAGTGTGGGGTATTTATAAGATTTTAGAAAACCAAAATATCATAATATGAATGGTCTAAATTACCCTTTCCATCCCCTCATAGCCCCCCTATATGCACAGCAGCCCCCGACCCATGTGATGGATGATGTGGAGGTGATGGTGATGATGGTGGTGTACGGTGAGTTGATGTGAGAAGATGTTTGCTTTTTAAACTTAGATATTTTTCTATATTTACCATATGAAAAATATTTCTACTTTTATACCATTGTTATATGTATGTGTATATAAATATGTGCCTGTGTGTGTGTGGGAATATATGTGTGTGCATGTTGCAAAGATGTACAAGTTATATAAATAAAGTTGTGTAACTTATATATGTCAAATCGTTACGAATTTTAATTCCGTTTTTGGTCATATTTTCACTTATTAATCAACGTACATATATTTGAAAACAAAGTGTGAAAACAAATTTCTAATCATTATAAATTAACTAAAACGATCACATTTAAATTATAAAACGATTAAATTAATATTAACAAATATTTTACAATAATTGCTATTATATCGATAAAGCGATATCGATTTTTCCTTATATTTTCAAATCAATTATATATTTTTATAATGTTATAAATGATTTTTAGACATATTATAACAATTTAAAATGAATTATCATCATTTTAAAAAATTATTCAAATAATTATAATAATATTAAATCATTAAATCTTAGTTTAACTTAAATAAATCAATTTATTAAATATAAGGGCATCGCTGATGATGTCATAAATACATTTTATTCCCAAAAATAAAATAATTAATTTTATTTCATATTGTTGTTCAACCACAATAATAAGTGCATCTATCAAGCTCCATGCCCAATATTTTATGATTATAGAGCCGGTTATCGCTGAAACGATTTTCGGTCATTTTATCGATTTAAATCCTGAAGAAAATATTTTAGTAATTATATGTACAAATTAAAATCACAAATATTTATTATCACTCAGAACAATAATATTCGTATTGTCAACCTTTTATCTGAATTATTTCAAAATAAATATAATTTATCAAAATGACAAATTTGCGGGTCATTACAGACTCCACACCTTAAAAGAATTTCGTCCCCGAAATTACAACGCAAAACCCAAAGGTGTCTCCCAAAATATTTATTTTTAAACTACACTCGTACGATGTATATATATCATCTATATGCAATATCTGATTCGTTCTTTTATTGGAATTCACAATTTTACTTCGAAACAAGCATTGATCCCCCGATCTTCAGATGCGGACTTTGATCAGACTTTCCAATCAGACTTTTAGTTTTCCTTGCATATCTCTCAGCTATGATAGAAAACTCAAGCATCTAACCATAAACCCTCATCAATATTCGTTGTCAAGAATCGAGTGATAAATCCTTTTTGGAATCAATGTAAAACCTCAAAGTTCTGCACTCAAATTTTAGATTAAATCATGTGAAGAAATATCCATATACTTCATATGTATTTATTAACCTTCAAAAAATTCTTATGAAGCTACTTCATAAAAATTTCATCTTTTATTCAAACATTTATATCGATGCATCTTTATACATAACCATTTTCTTATTTCTAAATATTTCTACTTAAAAAAATATTTCTTTTCAAAAGACAAATATCTTTGTATTGCAGCATATTTCTAAACATATATTAATGGTTTGTAAAAACTTATTTTCAAAATAATTCATTAAATTGATAAATTACCACAAACTTCCTTTGTCAATCAAAACTTAATATTTCTTTAATACATATATTTTAATTTCTCTTATCTTTAATTTTCTGTAATATTTGTTGAAAGTTTTTTCTTTCCAATCTTTTAATCATTTCATAATGCCTTTTATATATAGTAGGGTAGCAAGTGGTGAAATGTTGTTATGGTCAGTACTTTGTACCATATCGGTGTCCTTAATTACCATACTCAACATTTTCCTTATTCCTTTGAATCTGAAGCAGATGGCGTGCTCCAGCGTCCAAGATCTATTAATACTTTCCCAATTCCTTCTTCATTGCTTCCCGGTTCATAATCAGCCTCTTGCCATCTTCATTTGGTCACATTTCACCCTCAACATAGGGTAACAATGTTGGTTCCATGGAATATGTCTCATACGAATTGGTACTCCTAGGACCACTTCTCCCTCTTCTATCTCTTCCAGGCCTTGCACACTAACTTCGCATAGGTTTTCGAAAATTTCAACTTCATCATCTTCATCTACGACCTCTTCATCTTTACCCTCCATCTCATCCTAGTTAATATTGGAACTAGTTGATTCTTCTTGCCAAACAATATGCTCCATGTCCAAATCCTATATCACATTGCTGCATTTGGTAGATATTATGGCATTTGGGTCTTCTATATGTTTCGATTCTTCCTCATTTGGTTCTGAATCTTCTTCCATGGGTTACAATTTTCCATCTATGGGTTCAAATTCTACCATGGGTTCTTGTGCGGAGCTAGCAGGATCTGAAATCCATATTCTTTCCAAGACTTGCATGGGTTCGCCGTCGCAAGAAATTATAATCTTCTCGGGGGTCGTCAGTGGTATGAGCATTCCTACCATTGGATATCCATCTTTACTTCTTTGAGTGTATGGGATATGCTCTTCCTTAATCGGGGGCAAATCATTGCTAGTAAGATATTTCAGTTGTTCTCCTTCATCGCTAGAGAGGATAATGACGTTGTCCTTCTCACTCTAATTTTCCCATGAGGCCTCTCCTTTAGAGTATTTTCCTCTATATGGTTTCTACAATGTAAAGAATAATCCCTTAAATATAGGTACTAGGTAGCTTTGTCAATCTAAATTATTCTCATGTTGAGTTATTTATATTTCATTACTTAGGTATATCCTATTTTAGGCAGCAAGGTTTGGTACTCGCTTGTTATTACTTTTCTTAACCCAATGTTCGACCAATACTTAGAAAATAATTCAAGTCTTTGTTAAATCGACTTTTAAAAAAAGATTTCCCACTTAAAATTCTTTGTATTACAAAATGGTTTTATCCTTCCATAAATCCTTTGAAAATTTCACCCAATTTTATTGTTATTACTTTAAGAAGACTTTTCATAAAATCATTACACTTGACTAAAAGTTCTCAAAATACACACACACACATTTCCCAAAAAGATATATTTTTAACTCAACGTCATATATATATATATATATATATATATATATATATATATATATTATTAACAAATATGCACTCATAAAAAACACTTTCAAACTCATTCTAGGATGTTACGAACCCTATCTCTAATGAGTTACTCATTCTAGGATATTACAAATCCTATCTCTGATGAGTCTTTTACCCTTACCAAAGCCTAAGAGTTCGCTCAACCTAAACTCTGAAACCAAATGAGAGGACCCACCTCCTCGATCCTCGAAAATCGAGAATGATACATCCTCGGTATTCACATGCTGCAAATCCAAGTGCCAGAGAGGCGGATTCTCAAGGGTAAGAATGAAGATAAAGACAAAATAGAATCTCACACTAATGGAATAACATACATTATTTCAACATATAACCTTTATAGTGGAAACTTTGAATACACTTATCAGAGTTAAATATGGACAATTACAAATATCTGTCCTCACAAATGCAGAATAAAATGATCTACAAATTTGGTGGAAACAGATAACTATCTTCAGAAGAATCGTCTAACACCATGCTTCGAGCTCCATCCGAGTCAGTTGTGAGACAAGTGTGAGATTAAAAATATGCATTTTGAAAAAGAAAGGTATTTCATAAGACCATGCCACACATAAACACGAAATAGTATTTTACCTTATGATAACCAAAACATTTGCCAAGAAAATTCTGGAAATATTATTTTTAATTACATTCTTTGGCAAAAATTTCAAGTAAAGATATTCAAGTAGCCAAAATTATTACACTGGTTAAACTCGACAGCATAATACGTTTACAACCAAGTTCGTAGACACTTATTGGAGAATGAATTTCCATACAATGGTAGGTAAGGAACTACCTTCTGTACAATACATCTCTAGAGGAATGTATGGAAGATAAACAAACAATCCTCCGCATCTAGAAAGACTGGTCTATCCCAATTCGGCACTCATACATGGCCTGGATAGAAACTGAATATGACAATACCCCAGTCGTTACTGACCTATCTGAGAGTTCGCTTAGCATACACAACATACATGAAATAAAGAGGGTTATCTGGAAAGGTGATGATCATATCCTAATGATTGTGGATTACATATTCTAACGGAGTATCCTATTTAAGGCATTACCGAGTGATGATGCTCGAGGTAGTGATTACCTTTCACATAGCACATTTCACTTTGAATGCAATACTGCCATTCTTTGGTCGCACAACCAATTTCTACAAATGTATAACTCCTAGGCTCGTACGTCCCAGGAAAGGGTGTTAAGCTAAGAGAAGTTGCCTCCTCCACCACCTAATAGATGATAAGTTCATAGAGATCAATTTATGTGATTAGAAATGCATCGATAGATATTCGTCCATACAAACTGTCTAGGAATAGGACAAATCGAAGGGACTTTCCTATCATGTCCTATCGGGAATTACCCCCATGATTAATAGCAAGAAGTCCTTGCATCAAAGATTTAAAGTGAGGAACTACTGCTACAAAATATGATGTGGGATATTTCCCTACAAGGTCAGTGTCAAGCAGCCCTACACTACATCTTCCAAATCATTTCCATGTCTTCACTTCGAATATGTAAATTGGTTCGAAGTGGTCTTCAGATAGGAATCACCCTAATCTGACCCCGGCTCCTTAGTACCAATCATCGCTAAAAAGATGTTAACCGAATAAGGAATTATTCTCTGGCTGATTAATTTCTTTTTATCAAAATATCATCTGGAGATTTATATTTTAAAACATTCTTTTCGGTATATATGGAATCATTAGATCTCTCTTATCAAATCTTTGGATCACTTAAAACCTTTTTAAATTCCAAACCATTTATTATTTACCTAGGAAAAATATTTCCAAACCATTTATTCAAATCTTAACAAAGATCTCAAAATTCAAAAGTAAAATTTTTGATTGAGTTAAAACCATGTTATTTAGGGTATTAATCAAAAACCAGTAAATATTAAGTGACCAGAACCTTTAGAAATCATCTAATACTACTCAGTATTAATTCTTGCATTCAACAAGTACTATGGGCGAAAAATAGTGAAATCACCATTTAAATTTGATGAATAGTATGGGTTCCCTCTTTGGGTTTTAACACAAAGTATAAGAAGATTATCTCCGTAATATCCAAGTTGTTCAAATTTGGAAAATTCAGTCTTTTATACTCAACTCGTTTTCGACCTTATCTATTCCTCGCCCAATAGAGGCCAGGTGAGCTAGGGCACTGGTTGCTCCTGAACATCTCCTTTGTTTAAGCATCTCACCCAAATCTCATGAATAGAAAAATCCATCTACTCGTCGGCTTTTAGCGCCAAGGTTAAATCACTTGATTTTGATAGCTTTTCTTCAAATCATTTATTTAAACATTTGTAAATAAATTATAAAACTTCCAAATCATCATTAAAACACTTAATGATCATTTAAAAACATTTTAAAATATTTGGAAATGAATCATTAAGTTTAAAACCATATTTCAAACGTTATGGAAAACTGCTGCGAAAGGCGTTGCAAATAATGGTTTTTAAGCTACATTGATCAAAATGACTTTTCTAACATTTAGAAATTCATTTTTGTTATTCAAATCATTTTTAAAACATATTTTAGAATTTATTTCATATTTTAAACAATTTTAAAATTTCATTTTTGAAGAAATCCCTTTATGGATTCTGAACTACAGAACCGTGATTTTTCCGAAAACTTGTTTTACTCATATTTCGAAATTTATTTGTAAAAATTTAAATTTTCTCCCTTTATTGAAAACTGTGGATATTGTAGTTTATAAAATTTTGATCTTGAGGAATTCCGAGCTATATTCCATTCTATATATTCGTTTGACTTTTACGGTGCGAAAATGCGAACTACTGTTACGCAACATGCCTATTTTAGACTCAATTTACAGTATTCAATTAAGCTTTGCAAAACACTTTTAAATGTTTATAAACCATTTCTAAACCATATTAAACCATTTTTGAGAGGTTTAAACATTTCATATACACCATTTCATTCATTAAAGGAAAGTGATTTCCTTTATGTTTATCGATGTGTATTTACGTGACTTACATATACATTGAACAACCTTATTAAACAACTATCATTAATATTCAAATCCAAACATATATACCATCCACTAACATATATAATTATAGTTTAGGAGTTTCTCACCTTCATTTTTCCTTCGAGCTAATGTAAAATTGGCTATAGCTTCGCTATCACTAAATCTAAGCTCACGATCACTAGAACTATCGCCTTTAAATGGCTCAGCCTAGGCTTTGGGAAGTGGTGGCCGTGGGTAAAGAAGATATAGAGGAGGAGTTTAGCCTTAGTTTGAAATGGATTTGATAATATACGTTGTTATACTAATTTAATTTCTTTTTGAATAAATTTTCTCCATATCTTTGTTAACATCAGATGCCATTAGAATAGCTTGAAAAAGGAGGAAGAAGAAACAGAAAATTATGTGAAAAATGTGAAGAAAGGGTGGAATATTTATAGGATTATAGAAAACCAAAATATCATAATACGAATGGATGAAATTACCCCGGACATCCCCTCCTAGCCTCCCCTACACGCACGATAGCCCCCAGTGGGATGGATGATGTGGAGGTGATAATGGTGGTTTAAGGTGAGTTGCTGTTAGAAGAAGTTTGCTTTTTAAACATAGATACTTTTCTATATTTACCATATGGAAATATATTTCTACTTTTCTACAGTTGTTATATATATATATATGTATGTATGTATGTTACTATATGTGTGTGCATGTTACAAAGATGTACAAGTTATATAAACAATGTTGTATAACTTATATGTCAAATCATTATGAATTTTAATTTCGTTTTCCGGTCATATTTTCACTTATTAGTTAATGTGCATATATTTGTTAGCAAAGTATGAAAATAAATTTCCAATCATTATAAATTTATTAAAACAATCACATTTGAATTTAAAATAATATAAATTAATATTAATAAATATTTAAAAAAATTATTATATCGATAAAGCGATATCGATTTTTCTTTATATTTTCAAATCATGTATATAATTTTATAAAACAGTTATAAATGATTTGAGGACACTTTATAGAAATTTAAAATGAATTATCGTCTTTTTTAAATAATTATTCAAATAATTGTCAAATCATTAAATCTTATTTTAATTTAAATAAATCAATTTATTAAATATAAGGGCATCGCTGATGATGTCTTAAATATATTTTATTCCTATAGATAAAATAATTAATTTTATTTCATATTCTTGTTCAATTATAAAAATAACATTATGTATCCAGCTCCAAGCCTGATGTTTTATGATTATAGAGCTGGTTATCGATAAAATGATTTTTGGTCATTTTATTGATATAAATCCCGAGGAAAATATTTTAGTAAATATCTATTCAAAATAAGATTACTATTATTTATTATCACTCGAAACAGTAATATTTGTATTATCAACCTTTATTTGAATAATTTTAAAAATAAATATGTAACGACCCGGGATTTTCGATCTGGAAAATTCCATGTAGTTAGGAAAAGAAGAAAAGAGAAAGAAGAAGAAACAAATACAAATCACATAAACCTCACATTCGCAGTGGATTAAAATATAATATCACATAAATAACAGTTTACAAAGAAGAACTGTATCAGTACACTTACATTTTTATACATCAGAGTTACAACCAATACACAACACTGGACAGTTTAAAACAACATGTCTTAGATATACAACAACATATCACAGCAGAAACACTCCATATGTTCCTGTCATATAGCTTGCCTCCTGAGCTCTAGAACGTCCTTACTAGGAAATCTGTCATACTCGGTCTGACCCAAGCATTACATCAAAGTAATACCCAGGTCAGGCTGGAAACCAGCGTGAGTAAACCCACAAAATATGAAATACCAAACCACAACACAAGAGAATATTAAGGTGACTCGTATCCTTTTACGAGTTCTCGTACTCAACATTTATCACACAATAGTTTCAAGTAAAATATTCATATTACACAATTCATTCCATTCCAGCCTATTTAATACCCTATATCCAATATAAAGAATTTTGTAGATTACAAATCAAAGTGGTTTCGGGTATTTACTAATTCCCGCCTCTGGTCTCTTCGAATCTCATGTCATCTTAATCCAAGTTATTAAATAAAATACAATTCAACTTTTAATATAGGATGACAATTTTTTTCACACAGCAATTCATCATTGAACCACAGTATCACTATCACCCAAACGTATCATATCACAACGCATTTCATATAAAACATATTAACCAATTTAAGGCTTTCGACATCAATCAATCATTCATAAACAAGATTGATCACTTGAAAAAATTAATTTAATTTATCTCTAATTAAATTAGTTACTAATTTTAATCACCTAGTTTACCTTTACTTAATATTGATTAATTATAAACCAATTAATCAATCATCCTTTAATCATCCTTCTTAATTAATCACCCTTGATTAATTATTACAATAAGTAAATAACTCTTAATTAATTACGCAAATTAATCACCCTATAATCACTTACATTGATTAATTATCCTATAATTAATCACATTCATTAATTTACTAACCCTTAGTTAGTTTTTTCCATCATCAATTAATCCTTAATTAATTACACTAAGTAATTAGTCCAAAATTACTTCTATTAAGTAATTAACCTTTAATTATTTCCCATTAAGAAATTTCTCTTATATTAATTACATCCAGTAATTTATCCATCCATTACTTCACTAAGTAATTACACTTATAAAACTCATTAAGTTATTATACTTAATTAATTGCCAAGCGACTATCTTTAATTAATTAGCAAATTAATTAATCACATTCTCCTTGTCAATTTCAACAGGGTAATTCATCCTTTAATTAACCTATAAACCAATTAATTTATTCTTAATTACATCTTAATTACCTACTTAATAAATCTTAATTATCCTTAATTACTCAATTAATTAACCACTAATCGTTAATTAATTATTTCTAATTATTAATTTATTATCCCTAATTATAGTTTAATTAATCACTAATTAATTAACTTAAAGCCCTTAATTGTTAATTAATTAATTCTTAATTATTAACTAATTAAATTAATTGATTTTTCCTTATTTACCTCATCAATTTTCAAACTTTAATTAAATTTTAAGATAAAATCATTACCTTTACTGATTTTCTAATCACATATTTTAAATCACTTATTATTAAAGGAAATTTAATTAGAAGAAGTTTAAACCTAATTCATTTTAAACTCCAAACCTTTTCCATTAGAAACTTTTAAAATACGTTTAAAAACCTGCCTGATTTCCTACTTCGGGTAAAACCCGGTACTTACTCGAGTTCTGACTCGAATTCCTTCACTTACTTTTTTTTCTCCTTCTTTATTAAAATTTCGAACCGTTGCATATAAAAGCGTACTGACCTTCACATTTTAACCCGAGACAAAACCCATCCTACATGAACTAAAACCCGGGTCACTCTCATTTTTACTCGACACAATACCTTCTTCCCAAACTACAGCGACCTACCTCCAACTACTGACACGCGTGCACGTGTACACCAGAAACTTGCCACTCCGATCAACTCCGCGACCAACTCCATGTCTCATCCACCTCCTCCAACTACCCGACCACCTAGACCTCTAGATCTGCCACTAAATCAAAATCGAACCAGATTGCATCTTCTGGAATGAAACCCCTCGAACAGAAACTACTCAATCAGACTCCACCGATCACTATGATCCTCGAATCTCCGCTCATAGCTCCACCGATGACCACACTTCATTTTCCCCCACGTCAAGTCGAGTCTGATGCTTCGAGTCGTCGCGACGAACCCAAAAATCCTCATCGTCGCGATTAAATTTTTAAACCCTACAACAACCTTGCTACACCACCAAGGCAAAAACTAACCCTTCCAATCAAATCTCCCTCAATCGTCGACCAACTAGCTATCCTAGTCCAAACCCTAAGGCTTCTGGACTTCGCCGTCGCCAGAGAACAAAGAAAATTCGTTTCCTGGTCAACCCTCAAACTCTCATTAACTACAAGATTTAAAAACCTGATTTAATCTCTAAAAATCATTGTTTCCAAGATCGATCCAGATCATCTACTCAAAACTTGAATTTAAACTACTTTAAATTTCGATATAAGTTGACATACCATTGTAAATTTCAATTTTTGTCATCAGTACTTTATCGGCATACTTGAAATTATTTTTAAAAATCGAATCTAACAATTACAAACATTTTTCTTCAAAGATCCTAACACAAAAGTACTTATACAAAGAGTTAGATTAAGTTTTGTGTCTGTAAACTAAGAACATAGCACAACATTGACATGCACACAGATATATCCTCAAACATATATACATACAATCAGGAGATCAACATGCAAAACATTATCTCTGATTTAAACTCAAGTTTATTGCACGAATCAAGGTTTAAACAAATTTAAATCTCTTTTTATTCATTTAAAAAAAAATCAAAATCAGGATTTGTTTCCTCACCTATGTCTGAGAATGACAGAGGAACATGCTTCTAGATTTAAAAGTCTAGAAATTCTTGCTCTGATCTGAATTGTTAATTTAATCCAAGCTTGAATTTTTATCTATTGCCTACAGTTTTGAATTTGAATTGCTGGAAATCTTGTTGTATTTGAGATGCCTACCTTGATTTGAAAACTGAAGCACTTTTCTTGCTTAGGTTATTTCAGGTTTTCTTGATATGAAAATAGAATGCCTGAAACCTAAAATCTTGTTATGCCCCTTTTGAGATTTGCACTGTTGTTTGAATCTTTGCATTTGTTCCATTTCTGAAAGGATTTGTTCAATTTTTCATTTATTTTAGCTTTAGGCTTCCTTTTCCTTTTAATTTTTGAGAATCAAAGTTTTGAACTGAGGAATAGTTTGGTTCTCAACATTTTATTATAATTTTATTTAAAGAAAACTAAGGCCATTTGTAAATGCATGATATCTTTTAGCTTACACATGTCAATTTGAATGCACACAAAGTTTACAAATGTTTTTGCATTATATTTCTCATTTGCTTTAAATTTATATATGTTTTAAATTTTTCCCTCTTATTTATCTTTATAACTTCTAAAGAAAAAGATTTAAAATCAATTAAAAATTATATATATAAATATTAGTTGTAAATTTAATTTCAAGATATTATTTAGAAGAACTAATTTAAAACCCAATATTAATTTGATTCTTATAGGATTAAGTTATTAACACTTAAATTAATAACCACATATATATGTACACACACTTATACTTTTATATGTAAACACTTACAATTTTAATATCATAAAATTTGCATATATCTATTCTATATTTTATTAATTTACTACAGAGTTATAAATTTTCTGATATTTATAATCCAGTATTTATTATAACTCAAATCCAATTATATACATCTAGATATTATTAATTACCAAAATTTATTTGTCAGTTTACAAATTAGTATTTTAATAAATTAAATCCTGTTAAATTACAATAAATAGATGCCCAAAATCTGGGTTATCACATTCCTCCCACCTTTGAATCTTTTCCTCCCCGAAAAGGAACAAAGGCAGAATTTATTAAAATGATAATTATCAGAAAAATTACTCTGTGACAAATTTGACCATAAACTTTTTTTTATTAAGAAATTTAAATCACTTTTTAAAACACTTTTAAAATCTACATAATATTATAAACAGTTTTATAAAAATACTTTTTATAACTCGATATTTCAACAAGTCCGTCCTCGTTCTTACAGAAATTCGGTCATACGTTGATCAGGCGTAAGACTGAAAATCTATAAGTATTTAGCAGACCCACTTTCAACACCCAGTGAAAATACTTGGAAAATAATTTTATTGAAAATATAGAAAACATTTTTGAAAATAGAGGAATATCTTTGGTGAGAATGCTCTGCAAATCATCACCCCCATCCATGGTCACAGTTACATCCTGGGTTACGTTGTCATCGTAGCAAAAGTCCATGTAACTATAAGCACTCCGCACCCCTCGATTATGCCATGGAACCCACAACAGATCGCAGTTACATTTCAGGGTTACATTGCCATCACAGCAAAAGTCCATGTAACTGTAGGCATCGGCGCCTTCAATTTTCGCTGTCAAAAATGAAACTTCTCCACTCCCACATAGGTCGCGGTCTACCGATGCGAAATCAAATGCAGATTGTTGGCTCTCAGCAGCACACACGATTGTCGCTATGTTACCATAGATCGTAGTCTACCGATATAAAATCAAACGTAAACTATTGGCTCTCAGCGGCACACACGACTTCCGCTATGGTCTGCTATAGATCGCAATGACAACGAGTAAAACTATCGGCACAGCATAACACAAATGCCTCTATAGGCCTCAGCGCCCTCGACTTTCACTACACACTACACAAAATCCTCAGGAACTAGTTTTGTACGGACTCCTCTCAGGATCAACTTTAGAACCCCCCCTTAGGTTCAATAAAGTACCAACCTATGGCACTCCTGAGAAGTTCGTTTCAAGAGAGCGCCTTTTTCCCCAGAGCCATTTTCAAAACACTTTATACTATATACATATAGTGTCTTCCAAATCATATACCTAGTATGAATCTCAAATAAATCTCCTTTCTCAAATTAGGCTTTTTCAAATTCCAATATTGATTTTACCCAAAAATCAAAAGCCTTTCCAAATCCAAAGGTTCCAAAAACCTTTCCAAAATCATCCTCATGAAATCCTTTATATATATACATAGATATATATAATTTTGAAAATCTTTGGATTACTTCAAATTTGTATAAATTCTATTTTTATACTTTAAATACTTTTCAAAAATCCTTTTTCTTCTGGCAATAGATTCAACAAGGGAAGATTAATCTCATATAACAAAGATATATGACTTTATTTATTCCAAATCAAATATTCAAATTTGATTACTCTATAAAGTCATTAAACATAAGTAAAACATATTACTTACTTCCATAAAGTAAATTTCTACCATAGAAATATCCAATTTCTATTTTATTTAATCATAAATTCCACAAAATATATTTTCCACTTCAAAAACCATTTTACAGTTCTTATCCACAAATTTCTCAATATCAGTTTCATTCAAATCCGTACGATGTACACATATCATCTGTACACAATATCAATCTGATCGCTTACTCGATCACACAATTTCTCTTCCGAACTAGTATTGCCCACCCGACTTCCTATCGTGGACTCAGATATGGTTTCTTGATTAGAAACCGTCATTCTCCTTGCATAACCATAAATATGATAGTGAATATCCAGAACAACAATCCATGTCCAGGTTCACCGTCGAAATTCGAGTGAAAAATCCCAACTTGGATCGATATAACTATCTCGAAATTCTGTGCTCGAATCTGGATCAAATCACTATGCGAATAGAATAATATACGTACATCCTACATATTCATCTTCATTGATTATTAGCCAAATCAGTTCTCTTTTCTATTTACACTCACTTACTCACAATTGCTTAAATCCTCATTTGGATTATCACCTCAATTCTTATCCCAAATGGATATTTAATCATAAACAGTTTGAACTCTGTCCAGCTTAAATTTAGAAAATAATTTGAAAGGTAAAAAAATGGATAAGTAACTGAAAAATAATTATTAGTTTGTAAAATAGCTGCAAAATAGTTAAGTAATTGTAAAATAGTGGGAAAATAGTCAAATAGTTATACAAATTTTAAATAATTGCAAAATAGTTGTAAAATAGAAATTAGTTGTAAAGTAGTTGAAAAACAGTAATTAGTTTATAAAATAGTTAATAGTTCCAAACGTAGTTGCAAAACAACTATAAGATAGTTTGGGTTTTTAAAAAAAAGAAATGTTGTATAGTAAATAGATAGGAAAACAGATTTAAAACAGCTTATATTAAAATATTTTATTTGGAAAAATAGTTCACAGCCAAACTGTTCAATTCTCAATCTCCATTTCCATTCAATTTTCCGTTTCCATTTACATTGACTCAATTCCAATTTAAATAACGTCCATTTCCATTGAAATTGATTTAACACCAATTCAAATTGAATTAATCCTCAATATATTTCCAAATTCAAATCAAATTCCATTTGATTTTAAATCTATTCAACTTTAATTTCAATTCCAAATTATTTAAATCAATTTGGATTAGTTTCAAATTGAACTAGCTTTAACTTCAAATCATTTCAATTCTAGTTTAAATTAATCCCAATTCCCATTTGAATTTGAAATCATTCATCTTCAATTTCATTTCAAATCAATCCGATTCAAATTTTTCCATTTGAATTTTTAAACTTATACATCAATCACAATTCTAATGAATTCAAATCCAATTTGAACTAATTTAATTTAAATCTCAACTTTAAACCATCTCGAATTATAAATTCGAGTTAAATTTTAAAGGTTGATTTAATCATTTAAATCAAATCAACTTATATCTATAAACCATTTAATTCTTAATCCAAGTTCCATTTTATCTTAATAATGGATATATTGCCATACCCCCATTTCTTTATTTATTTAAACAAATCCAATTTCAGTATAAAGAATATTAACAACAACAGGATGCTATCATTCAAATTTTAAACTTCAGATTAACAATCTTCACACTTATAAGTTCAAAAACTTATCACTTTGGGTATCACATCTCATTCCAATTTTAAAACTCGACATTTCAAATCATCTTTAATATTATGTATATCCCTCATTTATACATATTATTTCCTTTGCACACCAAGTTATCCTTATTTAATTTCAATTTGGTTGTATCTTCATTACCACTTAATTTAATTCCAATAATTTAACAACCAATAACCTTAATATTTATTAGAAAGAAATATTACTTTATATATCAAAATATATTCTTATATAAAATCATTTAAAATTTTTATATAAGAAAATAACAAGTACGCTCTCATATATATGTATATATTCACTTAACTCATTCTAGGGTACCATTGACCATATCCTTAATGAGTAATCCGACCAGAGCCAAGGTTCTCGCTTAACCTTTAGCTCTGATACCAAATGTAACGACCCGGGATTTTCGATCCGGCAAATAGCAGGTAATTAGGAAAAGAATAAAAGAGAAAGAAGAAAAGAGAAAGAAGAAGAAAGAAAAACAAATCACAGAAACCTCACATTCGTAGCGGATCAAAATATAATATCATAATAGTAACAGTTTACAAAGAAGAACTGTATCAGTACGCTTACATTTTTATACATCAGAGTTACAACCAATACACAACACTGGACAGTTTAAAACAACATGTCTTAGATATACAAAAACATATCACAGCAGAAGCACTCCATACGTTCCTTTCATCCAGCTCACCTCCTTAGCTCCAGAACATCCTTACCTTTAAATCTGTAATACTCGGTCTGACCTGAGCATTACATCAAAGTAACACCCGGGTCAGGCTGGAAACCAGCGTGAGTAAACCCACAAAATATGAAATACCAAACCATAACACAAGAGAATATTAAGGCAACTCGTATCCTTTTACGAGTTCTCGTAGTCAGCATTTATCACACAATAGTTTCAAGCAAAATATTCATATTACACAATTCATTCCATTCCAGCCTGTTCAATACCATATATCCAATATAAATAATTTTGTAGATTACAAATCGAAGTGGCTTCGGGTATTTACTAATTCCCGGCTCCGGTCTCTTCGAATCTCATGTCATCTTAACCCAAGTTATTAAATTGAATACAATTCAACTTTAAATATAGGATGACATTTTTTTCTTTTACACAGCAATTCATCATTGATAAATAACCACACTATCACTATCACCTAAACATATCATATCACAACGCATTTCATATAAAAGATATTAACCAATTCAAGGCTTTTAACATCAATCAATCATTCATAAGCAAGATTGATCACTTCCAAAAATTAATTTAATTTATCTCTAATTAAATTAATTACTAATTTTAATCACCTAGTTTACCTTTACTTAATATTGATTAATTATAAACCAATTAATCAATCATCCTTTAATCATCCTTCTTAATTAATCACCCTTGATTAATTATTATAATAAGTAATTACTCTTAATTAATTACACAAATTAATCACCCCACAATCACTTACATTGATTAATTATCCTATAATTAATCACATTCATTAATTTACTAACCCTTAGTTAGTTTTTTTCTTTATCAATTAATCCTTAATTAATTACACTAAGTAATTAATCCTTAATTACTTCTATTAAGTAATTAACCTTTAATTATTCCCATTAAGAAATTTCGCTTATATTAATTACATCCGGTAATTTATCCATCCATTACTTCACCAAGTAATTACACTTATCAAACTCATTAAGTAATTATACTTAATCAATTACCAAGCGACTATCTTTAATTAATTAACAAATTAAATAATCACATTCTCCTTATCAATTTCAACTGGGTAATTCATCCCTTAATTACCCTATAAACCAATTATCTATTCTTAATTACATCTTAATTACCTACTTAATAAATCTTAATTACCATTAATTAGTTAGTTAATTAACCACTAACCATTAATTAATTATTTCTAATTATTAATTTATTATCCTTAATTATAGTTTAATTAATCACTAATTAATTAACTTAAAACCCTTAATTGTTAATCAATTAATTCTTAATTGTTAACTAATTAAATTAGTTGATTTTTCCTTATTTACCACATCAATTTTCAAACTTTAATTAAATTTTAAGATAAAATCATTACCTTTACTGATTTTCTAATCACATATTTTAAATCACTTATTTATATTAAAGGAAATTTACTTAGAAGATGTTTAAACCTAATTCATTTTAAAATCCAAACCTTATGCCATTAGAAACTTCTAAAGTATGTTTAAAAACCTGCCTGATTTCCTACTTCGGGTAAAACCCTGTACTTACTCGAGTTCTGACTCGAGTTCTTTCACTTACTTTTTTTTCTCCTTCTTTATTAAAATTTCAAACTGTTGCATATAAAAGCATGCTGACCTTCACATTTTAACCCAAGACAAAACCCATCCTACACAAACTAAAACCCTGGTCACTCTCATTTTTACTCGACATGATACCTTCTTCCCAAACTACAACGACCTACCTCCAACTACTGACACGCGTGCACGTGTACACCAGAAACTTGCCACTCCGATCAACTCCGCGACCAACTCCATGTCTTCGTCCACCTCCTCCAACTACCCGACCACCTAGACCTCTAGATCTGCCACTAAATCAAAATCGAACCAGATTACATCTTCTAGGATGAAACCCCTCGAACAAAAACTACTCAATCCGACTCCACCGATCACTATGATCCTCGAATATCCGTTCATAGCTCCACCGATGACCACACTTCATTTTCCCCCACACCAAGTCGAGTCCGATGCTTCGAGTCGTCACGACGAACCCAAAATCCTCATTGTCACGATTACGTCTTTAAACCCTACAACCACCCTGCAACACCACCAAGTCAAAAACTAAACCTTCCGATCAAATTTCCCTCAATCGTCGACCAACAAGCTATCCCTAGTCCAAACCCCAAGGCTTCTGCACTTCGCCTTCACCAGTGAACAAAGAAAATTCGTTTCCCGATCAACCCTCAAACTCTCATTAACTACAAGCTTTAAAATCCTTATTTCATCTCTAAAAATCATTGTTTCCAAGATCGATCCTGATCATCTACTCAAAACTTGAATTTAAACTACTTTAAATTTCGATACTAGTTGACTTACTACTGTAAATTTCAATTTTTGTCATCAGTACTTTATCGGTATACTTGAAATTATCTGTAAAAATCGAATCTAACAATTACAAACATTTTTTCTTCAAAGATCCTAACATAAAAGTATTTATGCAAAGAGTTTGATTAAGTTTTGTGTCTGTAAACTAAGAACAGAGCACAACATTGACATGCACACAGATATATCCTCAAACATATATACATACAATCAGGAGATCAACATGCAAAACATTATCTCCAATTTAAACTCAAGTTTATTGCATGAATCAAGGTTTAGACAAATTTAAAGCTCTCTTTTTTCATTTTTAGAAAAAAATCAAAATCAGGATTTGTTTACTCACCTGTGTCTGAGAATGACAGAGGAACATGCTTCTAGATTTAAAAGTTTGGAAATTCTTGCTCTGATCTGAATTGCTAATTTAATCCAAGCTTGAATTTTGATCTATTTCCTGTAGTTTTGAATTTGAATTGCTGGAAATCTTGTTGTATTTGAGATGCCTACATTGATTTGAAAACTGAAGTGCTTTGCTTGCTTAGTTGATTTCAGGTTTTGTTGATATGAAAATAGAATGCTTGAAACCTGAAATCTTGTTATGCCCCTTTTGAGATTTGCACTGTTGTTTGAATCTTTGCATTTGTTCCATTTGTGAAAGGATTTGTTCAATTTTTCATTTATTTTTGCTTGAGGCTTCCTTTTCCTTTTAATTTTTGAGAATCAATGTTTTGAACTGGGGAATAGTTTGGTTCTCAACATTTTACTATAATTTAATTTAAAGAAAACTAAGGCCATTTGTAATTTGCATGATATCTTTTAGCTTACATATGTCAATTTGAATGCATACAAAGTTTACAAATGTTTTTACATTATATTTCTCATTTGCTTTAAATTTATATATGTTTTAAATTTTTCCCTCTTATTTATCTTTATAACTTTTAAAGAAAAAGATTAAAAATCAATTAAAAATCATATATATAAATATTAGTTGTAAATTTAATTTCAAGATATTATATAGAAGAACTAATTTAAAACCTTATATTAATTTGATTCTTATAGGTTTAAGTTATTAACACTTAAATTAATAACCACATATATATGTACACACACTTATACTTGTATATGTAAATACTTACTATTTTAATATCATAAAATTTGCATATATCTATTATATATTTTATTAATTTACTAAAAGAGTTATAAATTTTCTGATATTTATAATCCAGTATTTATTATAACTCAAATCCAATTATATATATCTAGATATTATTAATTACCAAAATTTATTTGTCAATTTACAAACTAGTATTTTAATAAATTAAATCCTGTTAAATTCTAATAAATAGATGCCCGAAATCCGGGTTATCACAAAATATAATTTATCAAAGTGATAAATTTGTGGGCCGTTACAATACTTCTGATCTCAAAGGTTTCTATAACTTTAGAATACAATTGGGTGTGTTCTTAAGCTGGTTTTCCAGACTGACTCGAGTGTTATTTTATTATATTGCTCAGGTCAGGCCGAGCATATTACATATTTAGATTAAATGTTTGGAGCTTCAAGAGATGAGCCGGAGTCTAGAGACGTAGTCGTGTATATGGTTATTTTTCCGCTGGACTCATTGTTGAATTTATCAGCAATTGTAAGGACTAGCTGTTATAAATGACTGGGCTGAAATAGGTTAATATACTATGATTGATGTCAGTATATATATACATTAAAGTTTTTTTGTGTAAGGATTTATTGTATATTATAGATTATTTGTTCCGCCATGTTATTTTGTTTTTTTTTGGTTTTTCCCTTTTCTTATTCTTTCTTTCTTCTTTTTACTCCTAACAATCCGCCTTTCCATTCAATTTGAGTGGATCTTGTGTGGTTAATTATTCGCTTACACTGTTCGAAAAAGTGGGTTGATACAAAAATAAAAATGCTTCTCTATTTAAATGTTGTTTTAGATTTTATGTAAGAGTACCACAATTGCTACAACTTATTGTTCGATAAAAAGCTGAAAACCCCAAAAATGAGTTTTAGTCACATTTTCAGTTTCCATCGAACTGCCTATTTTTGTAAATGGAATTCTAAAATGACTTTTCTATCATTGGATTTTAAATCAAGGAGAATAATTTAACTATTAAACATGTTATTGAATATTTATAATAAATTAAATGTTCATAAATCAAAGTGATAAAATTCCAGTACGTTACAGAACTCTTTACCGCTACATTCTTTTGGTTGGTTTCATATACTAGGAGTTAGATTTGGCTGCTTGGTTTGGATGTTAATTATTGGATGCTATATTATATGCCACTAAAGTCGCATTCATATAGAACTACCAGTTATTGTATTAGGGTTATTATGCATCATTCTTGCTATGTCATATCTCTGCATTTATATAGGATGCATTTATCGCAATTATTGCATTTTGCTAGATTCCATAAGCTATCATGTTCATGTTCATCACAAGCATGCTTGAATACTAATATTTTGATGACCTATGTATATGTTTTTAATGACTTTCATATATATGGTTTCCTTGTTTGAATGATCGAGCACGTGCATGAACGAAATGAACACACGGGTGTATGAGCGAAAAGCGAGGGTATATTATATTTTCCATTCCTATGGAATTTCGAGGACGAAATTCCTTTAAGGGAGGAGAATGTAATAGCCTAAAATTTAGAATAAAACTTAAATAATAAAAATAAAGAAAGTTTGAAATTTAATTGGAGGGTAATTTGGTAAATTTTCATAAAAGAGAAAAATGGTAATTTTACAAACGGTTGAACTAGGAGATGGAAGTCACACCATTGCATAAGTCTCATTTTTTAGTCAAAAAAGAGTATTCACTTATCCGATTCAGATGTCGTATGAGTTACATATTGAAATTTTATTTAAGTAGGCCGGGTTCGAGGCTGTTTTGGGCCAGGCATATGGTTCGAATTCAAATTAAGATCTCAGCTCAAATTTTCCCTCTAAAAGCTTATTTAAAAGGTTTGCACGTGCAATTTCTCATTCAAACTTCTCATTTTTGAAAACATCGGGCAAAATCATGTTCCTCCATCCCTCATCCAAAAACAAAATCATCAATTCTTAATGAAATTCAATGGTACATGTTGCATTGGGTTCGTAACAGAATTCTCTGTCATTTGGAGTAAGAGTTTTAGGCAATTTTGGAGATTTACATTTCTAGAAATTCGAGACAATGGGCGAAATTAGGTTTCTTTGGCTTGGAGTTGGTGAATGTGGCTTCTCCAATCCTTATATAATAATATGATAATTCTACAGGCTGTTTTAAGGCTATACTAGGATTTAACAATAAAATAAAATGATCTAAATGATGAGTCTAAAAACAATGTTAAGAAATTACATAATGTATTTATAAGAAACCAATAAAAACCTATTTTCAACATCAATCAGATCAAATCTTTATAGAAACTATAATTTGATGATATATATTTACTGGTAAGCTTAAAAATTTATTTCTAGTGAATATATATAATATAGAAACTTAGAAACTAAAAATAATGTTAAAGAATGAAATTTGGAGCTAAAAGAAATAAAAATAAATTTGAAAACCTGATTCTAGGTTGTACATCGGTGGGTGCACACCGATCCACCAATAGACCACCCAAATTTGGGTATTTTGCATTTTAAATGTCACTTCGATTTGTATTGATCCAACTTTTTGCATGACGTTTCCCTAGCTTAACTACGGTGATTTCTTGACTTGTAATATAGCTATTTGGGTGCATAGATTGATGATAATGTCCAAGATGCGGATGTAGTAAATGAGGCCTTGAAATGACTAATGGGTGTGCGAACCATATACATGTGCATTGTTTTGAATTTTTTGTTGTAAGAATGTAGTCGATGCAAACCTGGATGAAAAACATATATGTGTAGCCTCGATGATAATGAAAGATGTGGATGAAATATGTTAGGCTTTAGATAGAGTAGTTGTGTGTGCATGTGTCTGTGTGCCCATATGTCTGTATGTATGTGTATGTATGTACGTATGTTGTTTCGAACAACAAACAAATACCAGAATCTTGTAGTGCACATAGCGACTCCTTGATTCATGGTATTGACATAGCGTTTTCATATAGAACATCGACGCTGGTCCCTGAAGGTTTTAATATGGACAATATTCAACCTATGATGCATGTGGTAGATCTAGGCATGAGTCCGGTACATGATTATCCTTTGCCGCACATGGCAAAACCGGATAGTCGTAGATGTTTAATCCTTTACCGCAAGGGGCGAGACCAAATTACGTTTGGCGTTATTTAGATGGTATAATATCATTGTATAGAGTGATGCAAGAATGTCCATAAGGTATTATACTTAGGCCAAACCATGTTATATCTCTGTCACAGTAATTTATAAGTTTTTAGATTGGTTTCACTAACACAGATGTATGTGTGATTCACTACTATGTGTTTCTTTCTATGTTATTCTTATTGACAGAGTCTATAAACATGATGGACTAGGAGGCGTGGATTTATACATATTGTAAATACTAAATATAAAATTTTGCTATCCACATAATTTCTAAGGAGAATATTATGTCAAATTAATAGAGTTCACAATGGAGCTTCGTTTACTACCCATATTGATTCCAAATGTATGAGGGCATGTTGAATGCAAGAGTTCTAAAATCAAAGAATCTTGCAGCCAAAGGAAGTCATCAATGCTTAATGGAATATCAAATGTCATCAGTACACACGACATCAATGTCGCATATTATTAATGCTGCCTTTCCTCATTAAAGGCATATGCGTAAGGTCGCAAGACATGAAAGTGACTAATGATATTGAATGCCTTCAACGCTACATCCCACATATTACTAGTGGATGACTTCGTGTGAAGCCAATACTATGTTTCACCAAGGTCGGAATTAATGTCTGCACCATTGGTATTGTATATCATAAAGGCAGCAGAATCAAATAACTTTATACCATAGACCATCATGATGCATCACCCATGAAGACAATGGATATCGCATCTAGTTGATGTCGCGTTACGTTAATGCTGCATCTCTTCAATGCCCCTTCCTTCTGGTGTCTCTTTTCTTCAATGTCGCATCTCTTCAATGCCACTTCCTTTTGATATTGCTCCTTTTTTATGCCTTATCACTTCAATGCCGCTTCCTTCTGACATCGTTCATCACTGATTTCGCTCTTAACCAATGTCATCGCCGCCTTTTTTTAATGTTGCATCTCAAGAAATGGCATATACCTTCAAGACAGTATATTATTAATGTCATGCGTTAGTGATGTCACACGTTATCAACCTTTAAACGATGCCATAGATCCTCAATGCAACATTGGTGCCGGATGTCATCGGTGTTCACAAAGGCTATCAAGGTGAATTGGATGTTAAGCATGAACACACGATGTAAGTAGTTCACCAATACATAAAGGGAAGCCGAAGATTGTCAAAGCAAAGCATAACGATGAAGGCCATAGACATGGTTGCTGCCGAAATCCAAACATGCCGAAAGTGGCATTTGGTAGCTATGATGCACCCTTTAACCCTTATAAGTACAGACCTAGGGGCATAAGGGAAGGGGCGATCATTTATTTTCTCTTCTCTCTAAATCAAAAAATTGTAACCCTAAATTGAATTTGGGGAGAACTTGATTTGATTGTAATCACTATGGAAATATATGAATAAGGATTTGGACATGCCTATTACAATGATTGTGCACTTTGGAACTTAATCAATATGGATACGCATATAATAAAGCTCTTTGGACCCAAAGGTAGTCATGATTTTATTTATATGGAATCACATGAGTTTTGGTCTAAACTAGTGTTTGCATGTATAATCACTACCTTCCCTACTACATATGAACATTGGACTACGAACAATGAGGATTTCCTATTTAGCTCATCAACATGCTTAATGGACTATTGCACATATTCACAACCTATTCTTTCTCTCCTTTGATCATATGGCATGAGATTTCGAATATCTTATTCCAAAAGTCCATGGGCACTAGTGAACCATTTCTTAATGATATCATCTTGTACCCACCAATGAATATTGAGCCTATTCTTGATTCCTTGGCATTATTTGGTCAACACCAACTACCCATGCTTAGCATGTCATAAAGGGTGTTAAAATCAAGTTTGGGCTCATTGTACTTGGCATCATGGGTGTTGTACCAACTTTTGGTTTTACATTTTTTCATTGGAAGGAGAGATGAACCTCTGATTCCTTGTAATTCTCTCCTTAAATTGATGGCGTGAATCTCCTTTTGTTTCAGGAAAATGGAGAGATCAAGGCGAATTAACACTTCAAATGAAGAAATCGCACAAAAGGCGATGTTGGAATAGAACGCCATTCCCAACTTCAACTTGGAAAATGCGAAAACTGGATAGCCATCAAAGCCAACAAATCCCATTGGTACGAAGAAAAATTCAAAAATCTAACATAGCAGGTGGCGATGATGCAAGAGATATTGGAAATGTTCCTTGGAAAAAATATTCCAAAACTTCCAAGGAATAGAAGCAAACTCACTATGACTCCACAAAAGAGGAAAGGAGATCAAGAAGCTGAAGCAATAGAGTTCTCCCTGTAATTGATGGCGGATAATAAGGATAAAGAAAATTACCAAGGAAGATTAGTGGTGAAGTCCAATTAGAAATCTAAAATCTCAACCTTCGAAGAATACAAAGCTGATTGGAGCAATAACTATAGTGATGAGGCTTACCTGAGAGGCACGGTCGAGAAAATAGCAAAGGATATGCTTAGTCTTAAACGAAAAAAAAACTCCTGATGATACGGTCAATAATAACTACTAAGAAGCCCTTCATAGACAAAATCTAGTTCACGAAGATCGAGTCCTACATCAGAATTCCATCCTTAAGATACAATCGGATGACTGACCCAGATGGTCACTTGATGGCCTTTGAAAGTCAGACGGACCATTACAATGCATTCGGAGTAGTCGATTGCAGACTTTTCCATACTACCTTCTAGGGCGCAGCAGCTATGCATTCAAATATTATCATGAAAATACCATAAACCATTGAAAAAACATCATTTCAAGTTATTGGCATAGTTTTATATTTGCAAAGATCCTACAATTGACTACAACATACTAGGTAATGTCAAGCAAAAACCAGAGGAATTTTTGGGTAATTATCTTAAGAGGTTTAATTTAGAGGCACTAAAGGCAGAAGATATGACCAGTAGAGACAAAATAATTAATGTGTGCTTAGGACCAATAGTGTAGACAACATTATAACGAAAGCGCACATTCATAGATGTAGGGATTTGCTTGTTTTCCACGTTTAGGCTGATAAATTCGTCCGTACGGATGAATTGTATCACACCAAGTAGAAAGCTCAAACAAAGAAAGAAATAGCAAAAGCTGTCTATAACCACAACAGTAGGAAGCCTAGATGGGTTGTGGTCCTAAATACTAATCATGTTCTTTGAAGAAGCCGATATCCTAAATGTTCGCTATAGTGAAAGAAAGTAGCAACTTTCCGGTTTCTTACAAAACAAAGACCAACTCAAAAACAAGAAGAGGGGAAGACTACTATGCCTATTATAAGGCGAATGGACATAAAATAGATGAATGTCAAGTGTTAATGGGTATAATTTAATGCATGATTCATTCTGGACACCTAAAGGATTTTATCAAGGATAATCAGAAAGCTGCTCGTCCTGAGGATGGCATCAAAAGACTCCTAAACAATGCTGCAAATTTAATGGAAAGTGACATTAACCAGATTTCATTCATCCCCTCAATAGAATTGATGTTATCCACGAAGGCCCACATCAAGTTGTTGTAGTAAAAAGCAAGAAACTACAACATTAGAGAAGCAAAAGATAGGCTTTTCTCTATTCAAGAAGAGACGTCACTCAATAATCCAGGTTCCAAATCCAGAGGCATAACCCAACCATCACTCCATAAGAACTAAAAGGAGTTCATCATCTGCATAGCAATCCACTTTTGATCACTACACAAATTGGACTCTCTATGGTTACTAAAATTATGGTGGATATCAGAAGTGTAGTCAATTGGATTTTTAAACACGACTTTAACCAAATGGGTATCCCGAAGGAAAAGCTAGAGTCGAGCTTTGAGCCTGCTTTTAGGTTCAATAACAAAGGATCAATTCCTATTGGCAGATAAGATTTCTGGTACAAATGGAAATTCCACCACATTCCAGGAACTTCGAGACTTTCTTTGCCATCATAGATCAGCCTTCTTGCTACAACGCCTTCTTTGGGAGGCCAACTTGGGATGAGGCTAATGTTTTTGTCTCACCAAAATATATGATGGCAAAGTTTTTGACCAAGAGAAAATGGGGAACCATGAGGGGAGATCAATTTAGCTTAGGTAAAATGTACTTTGCCACTCTTGAACAATACAAACGATATAATTTTTATTGCTATGAATCAATGAAAAATGAATTATTTTAAGTTGATATTAGAAGCCTTTGAATAAGGGTTCTTCAAGACAATTATCCAAAGTAGAAACAAATGAGACATCTAAGCATGCATCATGAAGATTTGATTTATCTTAAAAGAAAAAGGCAGAGGAATGAAACAAAAAATTTGGTAGAAGACAAAATAAAAGGTCAGGAGATCATCATTGAATTAGATTGTAGAGGTGAAAAAGAAAGAAAGAAGCCTATGGGAAATCTTGAGGAGACATGCTTGTTCTAGTCGATCCAACAAAGACGGTAAAAATTGGAAAAGAAACAGATAGCAAAATCAAAAGGGAACGAATTCGGTTTCTTCAATACAATACAGATTTATTCACCTGTGACCCATTCAGATATGGTTGGAATAGATCCAACCTTTATCTGTCATGCTTTGAATATAGATCCGAATATCGCATCTATTCGAAAGAAGAAAAGGCAGTTTGATAAAGTTCAATCCAATGCTTTGAAAGAAAAAGTCAAGAGATTACTCAGAAGCGGGTTCAATAGAGAAGTATTTATCCAAAACGGTTAGCTAATCTAGTACTAGCCAAGAAATCTAATGGGAAATGAAGAATATGTGTTGACTATACTGATCTGGATAAGGCGTGATTGAAAGTCTACTATCTCCTTCCAAGAATAGACCATTTATTCGATGAAACAAGTGGGCACAAACTCTTATCTTTTCTAGATGCTTATTCTGGATGCGACCAAATCTAGATGTTCAAAACGGATGCGGAAAAAAGTTGTTTTATAATAGATTTGGCAACATATTGTTACAAAATTATGCCTTTCGGATCAAAGAGTGCCAGAAAGATATACCAGAGATTGGTAAATAGAATGTTAAGAGAACAAATTGTCCAAAAAATGGAAGTATATGTGGGTGATATGTTAGTTAATCTCATGACGAAAGCAACCATCTAAAGGATCTTGAACAGATGTTCGAGGTATTGCGAAAGTTTCTGATGAAGCGCAACCCTAGAAATGTTCTTTTAAAATTTTGTCTGGAAAGTTCTTGGGATATATTCTAAGGAGAATATGATGTCAAATTAATAGAGTTCACAATGGAGCTTCCTTTGGTACACAAATTGATTCCTAAGGTCCAATCGCATGTCGAATACAAAAGTGCTGAGATCAAAGAATCTTGTAGCCAAAGGAAGTCATCAATGTAATATGGAATATCGAATGCCTTAAGCATACTTGACATCATTATTTCTACCATTCTTCAGCAAAGGAAAATGGGTAATGTTGTAAGACATTAATGTGACCGACTATATTGAATGCCATCAATATTGCATCCCAAATGTTACTAGTGGATGACACCATATGAAGAAAACACTATGCTTCACCAACATATGAATAAATTTTATGCATCTTTAGTATTGTACATCATTAGGGCGCTGTAATCAAGTGACATCATACCATAAACCATCATGATATATCACCTATGAAGATAGAATGGAAATCACATCTAGTTGATATCGCTTTAGGTTAATGTCACATCTCTTTAATGTTGCTTCCTTCTGATGTCGCTTTTCTTTAATGCCACATCTCCCTAATGCTGCTTCCTTCTGACATCGCTCCTCTCAGATATTGCTCATCACCAACACCGCTACTTTCTAATGTCGAATGTTTAATGATGCCGCTTAGGCATTGTGTTTATCTTCAAGACCATCTATTATAAATGTCGTGCTTTAGTGATGTCGCACTTAATCAACCTTTAAAGGATGCATGCCACAGATCCTCAATGTGACATTGATGTGGATGTCATCACTGTCCACAAAGGCTATTAGGGTGAATTAGATGTTAAGTATTAACACACGATGCCATAGTTCACAAATACACAAAGGAAAGCCGAATATTGCAAAAGAAAAGCATAACAATGCACGCATTAACATGGTTGATGCCGAAAGCCAAGCATGCTGAAAGTGACATGTGGCAACCATGCCATACCACTCAACCTTAATAAATACACTTGGAGGTACAAGAGAAGGGGTCATCATTTCTTTTCTCTTCTCTTAGAATTAAACAATTGTATCTCAAAATTGAGTTGTGGTAAAACTTGATTATTTTGGAATCGTTGCGAAAATATATAATTAAAGATTTGGACATGCCTATTACCTTGGTTGTGCACTTTAGATGTTGCTTAACATGTACATGCATATAATAAAGCTCTTTGGACCCAAGGCTTGCCATGTTTTTATTTCATATAGAATTACATGAGTTTTGGTCTAAATTAGTGTCTATATGCGTAATCATTATCTTGCCTACTACATATAAACTTGGATATGAACCATAAGGATTTCCTATTCAGTTCATCAACATGCTTAATGGATTGTACATATTAATAATCTAATATTTCTCTCCTTCAATCATATAGCATGGGATTTCGAATAACGTATTCCAAAAGTCCATGGGCATTATGAAACCATTTCTTAATGACATCATCTTGTACATGGCGTTGAATGTTAAGCCTATTCTTGATTCCTTAACACTATTTGATTAACACCAACTAAGCCATTTCTTAGTCGCGTCACCAAGGGTGTTAACATAAAGATTTGTCTCATGATGCTTGGCATCATGGGTGTTATATCAATTTTTTGTTTAACAGTTGCATACAACTTATATTTTAAAGACATGATGTAACAATATATGGATTTGGCTGATTTAGATTTTAAAGACCTATGTTATGATATTAGATATGTAACTAAACATATATATATTTGTGCAATATGATATTTTTTTGTGATGATTCACTATGAGACTCGGAAAGTTATTGTTAACTGAGATTTTAAGCCCATAGAACTTAAAGGGAACCAGAACATCTACAACAAGTCAAAACGACTCAAGAATCAACCAGAAGGATCAGAAGAGGGAACCAAGGAAGACAATAGAAAAAAAGATAGAAAGGGATGGATCGCTAGTGATCCTATGTATTACTTATGTGTCATCCAATCTTCTAGCATCGTGATCCAACATCTTTCCTAGGTACGTCCACCAAGTTTTATGGCATTCCAAGCAAGCTAGTTTGAGAAGTGATTCCATGTATTGTTCAATCCAACTTGCATAGGAGACACTATATAAACAAGGCATCTAGTCATGAAATTACATGGAAAGCATCTACATAAGGCAAGGTACATGACATAAGCGAAACAAGCCAAAAATAATTCAACTACATGGATCGCTAGCGATCCATGCCTTATGGATCACTGCGATCCATTAGATCAAGTTGGCTCACTCCAAAACATATAGAGTATCTTCATACTTTGAAATGCTTCAGGCAAAGTAGCCTAGCCAATAGCTCTCCAGCCCCTATAATATAATCATCCTTCAACATAAAGATGATCTTCTAGACTGGCTGCTGAAACTCTACAGAAACTATTCTTTACTCATCTCCTCCCACACAACAGTCATCTAAAGGGCTTGGTATGATTCTTTAGTGAACTCTAACACTCGTGACTTGATCTAGCCTACAAGATCCAATCAAATTGTAATCTGATTCAGTTTTTAATTGCAGTTAGTCAATAACAACAGTTATAAAGTGGATGTAAGCTTCGTTAATCGCCGAACCACTATAAATATCTCTTGTCATTTTACTTTATCTACAAGTTATTATTCCTTGTTTCTATTTTATTTGCCTTGATAAATATGGTTGGTGCTTTCACACTGAATTTAGGGTATTGATCCATTTTTTGGGTTGATGTTTTGGTTCTTTCATTAAGAAACCAACATAGGCTTAGATCTAGCTATCTACTTTGGATCAGATAGGTTTAAAAGTTAAATCCTTAGTCTCTTCTTAGAAAATCTATTATGGAGAATCAATGGCACCAGGAAGGAGGAGTACAACTTCCGAAAGATCCATAGGAGGTACCGTTACTGGATAAGAAACAAACCCTTAGTAAATTAAAGTCAACAATCCTAACAATCTATAGTTAGGACCAAACTCCGGTGATCAGGTTGTAGGATCCCCTATTAAGCGTGAAGTTGTCGTTAGAGACGAATTAAATAAAATGGTTGACAAAATTAATTAGAAAATGGAAAACAGCCAAAGGACTATCATGGATAAATTGAATGCCCTATTGACCTTGCGATCTCATGCTGCTCCAAGAACCATGATAGATCCCACGACTGCCATGCAGCAAGAAAATTCTTCCATTTTTGGCCTAAATAAGAGAAACAGGAAGCAGTAGCAGAAAGGAATTATAGGTTGAACCATAGGAATCAATATGGAAGGAAACATAAGCACTCCACTAACTATGAGGAAATCAGATACAAACTTAAATCTAGGGGCGAAAACCTGATGAGAGGTTTTAGTCATGGATTGTAACACCTTATATTTTTAGTAACATTATTTGGGATATTTAATTAGCAAATTTAAATTAAATAATGTAGGTTGATTAATGGATTGAGATTTGTGACTAGTAGTGGAAATAGTGCCATGTTAATGTGTATATCAAAACGAGATAACACAAAATAAAATAAAAAAGGAAATAGATAAAGACAAATTTGGAATAAGAATATTCTTATACCCTAAACCCTTGGAACTCACTCATACGTTCATTTCATTATCAAAATTTTAAGTCTAAGACCGGCCACTATTAGCGGAGAGGAAGAATATAAATCTAGGATTCAAGAGAAAGAATCAAATCACTTAATCAAGATCAAATCTCACATCCTAAATCACAAAGCTAAGATAAATAATGGTTACATCTCTTATTGCTTAAATTTTTTCGGTTTTAAGGAAAATTCTAATTTATCTTGCATAGTTAACCATTATTTTGAAGGACAAAATGTTTATATATGCTTGTTGATGATTTATGCCTATTCATATAGATTTTATGATATGTTTTGATGTTAAAACCCTATTTAATGACATCCAAAAAACTTTGCGATTTTAAATATAGATCAAAAATGATATTTTAGAGATGGGTTTCAATTTTCATAATCTTCCAAATTAATATAGATTCTATATTAATTTTCTAGTGAAGAAAATAATTCATTAGGTTATGATTACGAAGGTGTCGGAACTCATTTATTTCATGTCCTCCTAGCTCATGGAAGATGCAAAACTTTCTAGGTCCTTTCTCTCAATCATTAGGCTCTCCTCTCGAAGGCTTCTAATAGGGAAAATTTTCCTAGTATTCAGGTATATCCTTTCTAGGGTTTCAGTCATCTCAAAGTAGGAAGAGAGTTTGGGCTCCCTCCTTTGTCGTTTTGGTTCCCTAGAATTATCATCAGCTTTTCTTTTCCCTTTGTCTTTTCCAATTCCTGCTCTAGAGGTTCCCTTGCCATCCACAGCATAAATGTTAGCGTCTTAAGCTTTATCTTCAGCATCAGCATCCTTCTGATGTGAACATGTCTCAAATTCATAGTAAAACTCAGCAAGATCCATTGGTGATCCCACTTAAGTGTAGACCGGAAGTCGGTCTTGCTCGCAACTCCAAGCACTGTCATCATCAAAATCATCGATGGGTCTAGCCTATCAACCGCAGCCGCTGCTATACTGAATCTTGTTAAATAACTTCTTAAGGTTTCTATAGGACTTTATTTCACATTTTCCAATTTCATAACATTCCCCAGTTGTGATATGCGAACTCGAAATTGTCTTAAAAATCTGCCCACTAACTCGGTCCATGTGCTAATGAACCCATTCTCCATCTGCCTAAACTACATCGCTGCCAAACTCGTCAAGTATAATGGGAAGCACTACCCCATTACTTCCTCCGATGCCCCTAACACTACTATATGTCAAATATATCCCATTAGATGAATCAATGAATCAGTCTTTCCATCATACATTTCCAATCCAGGAAGCTTGAAATCAGGACGATTTATCACATTTTGGATATTAGTAGTAAATGGGTTTCATTTTAAATCACCCAATCCCTGATCTATGGGCCCTCCTCTAACCAACCTTATTACTAATTCGGCAGTTCGATTTTCACCATCCAATGTAGGTCTTCTTCGTAAGTGATGTTTTCCCCCCCGCCTTAGCAAGGGAAATCCAATGCATACTCGTTAGTAGCACATTAGTGTACTGCCCTACGCTCCAAGTTTCATTATATCCTCCGCTCCTCTAGGGTGGACCAGGCACATATTCCTTTGTAGTTGCACTATAGTATTCGGATTAGGTCCCGTACCACCATTCCCTGGAGTTGCAACAGACACTCAATTGTTGGCCCTTTTGGTGCAAACTCCAATATTGATTCCATCATCCGCGTTGGTTTCCAAGTTGACTCCCATGTTGCCCCTGTTATCTGGGTTTTTAACCTATCAGGATCCAACAGAAGCCAAAGCAGTTTACGACATCGGAATGGCTCAGAAGTTGACTGAGAAGGAATAAGAAATAAGCAAAAGAAAATTAAGCCTTAATACCAAAGTAATGGCCGAGTTCGATTAAACCAAGAGACTATCATTTGTTTAACCTAATCAGTAGTCAAAGCATAATAAGCTAGTAGACCATCATTGAAACAGAGCAAGGTGTAACGAGACTACACGAACAACGTCAATACAAAGCCATGTAGGCATTCCAAACAAGCAACTCCAAAAAATCCAAGTGCTTGGATCGCTAGCGATCCATACACTATGGATCGCCAGAGATCGATGCAATGTAATGGCCCATGGATAGAAGCATGGAACATGGAGCCTAAAGAAAGAAATATATAAAATGCTAAGTGTATTGATCATTGGCAATCCATACACGATGGACCGCCAGCGATCCGTATGGAGCCATGTTAGTTGCGACCTAGCATATTGAAGTGATGGAGAGAGCAATTAAGTCACTAGCTCACGAGCGAGCCAAATCTATGGATTGCTAGGGAACCATGGTTTTGGCTCGGAACACGAGCAGCGCTCCTCTAGGTAGTTTTGTGCCCATCTTCGAGTAATTGACGAAGTATCCTGGCTCAAAAACTCTCGGATCTCTTTAAATACTGTCTTGCCTGCAACATAAACTGGATCTTCTCCGCACTAGTTATTGAAGCTCTGTTGGAAACTTTCTTCACACTCTACCTCCATCACAACAATATCAAAAGGAATTCAATGTGATTTTCTAGTGGATTCCAACTCTGGGGATTCAATCTAGCTAAGGATAGTCAAAGGCTTTGTAATCAAATACTACTTGTAACAACAATCATTCATAATAAAACTATAACCTGGAAGAAGGCTTCATTAACAGCCGAACACTATAAAATTCCTTATCTTCTTTCTTTTACTATCTATTTCCATAATAATTGTCTGTATTGTTGCTCTGTCAGAACATGGCTAGTGTTTTCCAACTAAAACTAGGATGTTGATTCATTTTTGGATTAACATTTTGGTGCTTTCATTGAGAACTCCAACTCAAGATCCAGATTTAGCTATCTACTTTAGATCTCATAGGTCTAGAAGTTAGATCCTCAATCTTATCCTAAAGAATCTATCACTTGAAATCAATGTCTCTTGGAAGAAGAAGAATTGCCTAAGGAAGATCCATAGGGGCAGTAATAGCTGGAGAAGATGTTAATGCCAAACAAACTGAAATAAATGGTGCTAACTTGACAAATCAGGCACCAGCATCCTCCAGCTAACACGAAGCTGTCACCGGGGATGAGTTGAATAAGATGGTTAATGAGATCAACCAGAAAATGGAAAATAATCAGAAGGATCTAATGGATAAACTTAACGCTCTCTTAACCCTATAGTCAATCCATACTCTAAGGATTATGCCTGACCCTTTGACCGCTATAGAACAGGAGAATTCCTCTGTTTTGGGTCTATATAGAAGAAAAAGAAAACAACCACAAAAAGGGCGACACCAGGACATAATGTGGAACAGAAAGTGAATGCTCCATCCGCCTCAAGGTAGCTAATTCTGAACTTGAATCAGGTGCCCAAGACCCCATAGGTAGATACAGCTATGGATCTCTCCAATTCAGAGGATGGAGAGCAAGACAATCAAATGGCAGAGAATACCAACGCATTCGGTGATGATAGAAACATCCAAAATTCCCTCTAATCAGGCCAACTGCGGCCAACGGGGTCCTGTAGGAGTGGCTCTCTTGAAGACAGGAAAGCCTAGGCCTAACCCATGCACCAAGATCATTTGTAGAGCTGAACACTTGGCGTAGTGACTGATTGTTGTCCCCTGGATTACCGGACATCAAAGGCATACTTAACAGACATGGCCAAACAGTTGGTGGACGAGAGTAAAAACCGAAAAGATGATGAATGGGAATCTGCTCCAAGTCGGAATCCCTTTACCCATGAAATCTTGAAAGAATGTTATACAAATAAATTCACTATGCCAGCTATCCCCTCCTACGATAGGACAAAAGACCCAAAACCCTATCTATACAAGTATAGCTGGTATATGGATGGAGCCAACGCTCTAGGGGCTATTCGTTGTCGATGTTTCCCTATCTTCCTAGAAGGAGTGCATCTATGTGGTTCACCAAACTTCCCTCGATATCTATTTCTACCTTCGACCAACTTGCAGCAAAGTTCCTTGACTAATTCAGGCTCCATGCCGCACAACAAAAGATGTCATGTCCCTATCTGGATTGTTCCAGGGATGCTACTAATCGCTAAAATCTTTCATGAATCACTATTCAATACCACGGTGATGGAAGTAAGCTACCCTAATGAGGACATGGTTTTTATGGCTTAGTCCATGCCATTCACCCAAAGACAGAATTTGGAAAATGGATTAAAATGAAGCAACCTACCATCAGGAATGCAATTGTAAAGCAAGCCAGTACTTAAGATTGGAGGAAGCACAGAAGCTGGAAAGAAAGTTTGCTGATGTGCAACAAATGAACATCGGACAGAGTGATGTGGGGGCGAAATAAAACACACGCGATTCTGGAGCTGCTCAAGGAGTCATGGGAAAAAATGGGAATCAAAAGAGAAGAAATCAGAACTCCGATAAAAGAAATAACAGTGGCTGTAACAAAAGATTTAAAGAGTTCAGATAGGAACATTATATCCCTCTAAATGACACACCGAAAAATATTTATCTCGCGACACAATAAACTGATGAATATAAGAAACCTCGTAGAAAAGAGGCAACTAGTAGAAAAAATGCTCCGGGAACTTCTACCGCTTCCACGAGAAATATGGCCAGAATACACACAAATGCCGCCGCCTAAAAGATCTCATTGAAGGGTTGATCCGAGACAATAAGTTTCAACAGTAGGTGAAAAAGCCACAAAAACCCAATCAACCTGTGGCCACTCAGCCTCCTAGAGAACAAAGAAATCATGTTGAAACTAGTGATGAAGGCTCGAAACGAACCGATTAGAAGCTTCTTATTGGGACGATATCTGAAGGGCCACACCCCAAGAAAAGGAGTTGGGGAGTAATGGAATGATACGCGAGTTCGTCGAAACACGCTCCGAAAGACTCGTGTCTCACAATAGATGATGGAACTCCGGTTAAGCTGCAAAAGGTTTTGAGTAATGATATAGTATTCTGCAATCAGGACACTGAAGGAATCGAAGTACCAACTCTCGATCTGATCGTAGCGATAATAGGAACAAGACCCACTGTAGTCCGACGAGTGTTGGTCGTAATGGCATTTCTATTAATATACTTTTCGAGCGTACTTTTGACCAGATGAAAATCGGCATGAAAAGTGTGTCTGCATGCCAAATAAAGATCAAAGGGTTCACTAGAGATCCCAAGCAAGCAACCGTAGTCCGACGAGTCACCCTCGTTTATACTTTTGTAATAATGGATGAAATTTCAGCATATTATGCCATCTTGGGGCAGCCCGCTCTATGAATTTCGAAATAGCTCTGGCCCAATAGTGTCTGACCATGAAGTTCCCTACTGCAAATGGAATCAGAGTGGTGAATGGAGATCAGTCGCTGCCAGAAAATGTTACATTGCAGAATTACATGAATCCAGAAGAAAGGAAAAAGGTAAGGATGTAGGGAGAACTCTATATATCCATGAACCCTCTGAATAGAAACTACGGAGTCTCCCCTAGCTTGAGGACCATAACCGATTCGACAAGACTTTGGACCCTAAGAAGAAGAGCTCAGGGGAAGAATGGGAAGCGCCGGTAGAATTGACGATGTCCATCACAGCCGACATGGACAACCCAACTAGATTGTTGAAAATTGGATCGCATCTTGGAAACAAGAAGCATATGGAACTTACTAAATTGCTCTGTGCCAACTTGGATGTATTCGCTTGGACGCATTCTGATATATGGGGTGTCTCCAAAAATCGCATGTCACACACATAATATAGACTCCAAGTTCACACCCATAAAGCAAAAAAGGCACGGTTTTGGTCCCAAACGGTCCAAGGAGCTAAGAGAAGATGTGGACAAATTAATAGCCAACGATTTTATCCGTAATGCAACGTATCCATAGTGGGTATCTAATCCGGTCTTAATCAAAAAGTCCAACGGGAAGTGGCGAACCTGTATCGACTACTCAGACCTAAACAAGGCTTGCCCAAAAGGCAGCTTCCCTCCCCTTAGAATATATCAACTTGTGGATGGAATAGTAGGACACGAGCTGCTATCATTCATGGACACATACTCAAGGTACAACTAAATCCTGATGCACGAACCCGATCAAGAAAATACCAGCTTCATCACTGACTTGGGCCTATACTGCTACAAAGTAATGCCATTTGGTTTGAAGAATGCAAGGGCAACTTATCAAAGGTTGGTAAATACCATGTTCAAGCGGTAGATTGGAAAAACGATAGAGGCTTGTGTAGACGACGTGTTAGTCAAATCACAAGGAGCTATTAACTACCTGCACAACCTCGCTGAAATGTTTGAAATACTCCGAAAGTATGGGATGAAACACAACCTACTCAAGTGTCTCTTTAGAGTGGCCTTCGGGAAGTTCCTAGGATTCATCGTAAGCACCAGGGGCATTGAAGCAAATCCATAAAAAAATCATGGCATTATGGGAAGTCCAAGCTCCGAATAATAAGACGGTACTGTAAAAGTTTAAATGGAAAAGTTGCAGTATTAAGTCGATTTATTTGAAAGCTATCGACAAGTGTATACCATTCTTCAATGTGCTGAAGAAAGGAAAGAAGAACTTCGAATGGAGTGAGGCTTATGAAACAGCATTCGAAGAACTACTATGGCCTATGGAGACTCCGTCAATCCTCTCAAAACCCGTGGACGGAGAAGACTTGTTCATTTACTTAGCAATCTCACCCCATGCATTGAGCGCCACTATGGTGCATGAAGAAGCAAAAATTCAGCGGCCCGTGCATTACATTAGCAAGCGATTCACTGGGGTAAAATTATCCAAAATTGGAAATGCTAGCATATTGCCTCTTAATCGCATCTAGGAAGTTACGGTCATACTTTCGGGCTCATCAAATTGACGTGCTGACTAACCAACCCATGAAGCAAGTGTTATATCAACCGAAAACTTCCGGACGACTACTCAAGTGGAATATAGAGTTGAGTCAATATGATATCACATACCTCCTAAGGAAAGCCATCAATGGGCAAGCATTAGCCTACTTCATCGTCGAATTTAGTATATGGGATGACGAGGAAGAAGTTCAACTGGAAGTAGACACGCAACATAAGCTCTTCGTTGACGGTGCATCTAACAACCTCTGTTCGAAAGCAAGAGTAGTACTTAAAACCCCCAAATGGTGAGCCATTAGATATGCTTTGCGCTTGGAATTCCCTGATACAAATAACAATGCAGAATATAAAGCACTGATTGCTGGATTAAAAGTTATGAAAGAACTCAAGATAAAATCTATTCACATATACAGCGACTCCCAGTTGGTCGTGTGTCAAGTAAAAGGGGAGTACCGGGCATGTTGAGAGAATCTTGCCCCGTACCTGTCCAAATTACAAGAACTGCTAAGCGACATTAAACACTACACTATAAATCACATTCTACGGGAGCAAAAAATCAAGGCATATTATTTGGCTAAACTAGCAAGTTCCGGAGAAGCTCGGTCATTAGGACTGGTCCCAGGTGAAAATCTATCCAACCCAAGCATAGATGAAATGGATGTCAACTAGATACTTAAAATAATTGTCAAACTAGATACGTGGATGTAACTGATAAAGGAGTATTTACTTACAAGAACCCTTCCAATTGACCGAAATCAATGGAAGAAGCTTCTCCGAAAGGCACCGCAATTCATGATACAAAATGGAGTACTCTACTGAAGGGGATTCTCGAACCCCCTTCTTAGGTGTGTGTTTGATGACGAAGCCAGACAAATCCTAATGGAAGTGCACGAAGGCGAATGCGGAGATCATACTCGGGGACAAACCCTTGCAAAGGAAGTCTTTCGGTATGGATACATCTAGCCAACAATATACTGCGAAGCTGCAGATTGCCTCAGGTAATGTGGTTTCTGTCAAAGATTCAAAAAAGTTAGAAGGACTTTGTCAACATAGTTAATGCAAATGGTTAGCCCGTGGCCATTCACTATGTGGAGGATAGACTTGATTAGCTTCCTACTGGTAGCAAAAGGAGGAGCCAAATATGCAATAGTTGCCATAGATTATTTCACAAAATGGGGCAAAGTGGAACCGCTGGCCACCATAACCACAAAAAATGTCATTAATTTTGTTACTAAAAACATTATTTGTAGGTTTGGTGTGCCACAAAAATCATCACAGACAACAGAACCCAATTCGAAAGCATCAAGTTCAAAGACTTCTGAAAATGCTTTTGGATTGAGAAGAGTAGTAGCTCATCTGCAGGAAACAGGCAAGTGGAAGCAATAAACAAGATCATTAAATCTCCCATCAAAAAGCGACTGTTAACCCACCTTTTGGTAAGGCCGTGGATAGGCGGATTTAACAAAATCGATTGCTCGGTTATCGAGGCTGGAATACGGTAGGTTTGACTCGACTTGATGGATAGACGATCAATCACAGATGATAAGCATGATTATGAAGCTGGGATTTGGCATAATCGATGGACAAAAGGGATAGGATACTCAAAATATGAGTTTCGAAAAAAATCTAGTCATTTCAGATTGCTTGGATTTTGCTTCGATTGTTTGAGGGTTTACTTTGTGTTTTCAAGATGCCTACTTCGAGTCATTTGCAAGGCTGCTTCTAGTCACACAGGTCGGCACATTTTCAATGGCTTCACAACTTACTTGGGGTTGGCATCCTCAAAACTTCAAGTTGGCAGGTATCTTCGGGTCGGAACTAATGGAGGGATCGACATCGAATAAGTGGATGGGATCGACATGACTGGAGTGCCTCGAGTCGAATCATATGTTTTTCTAAGTCAGCATGTTTTTGGGGTCGGCACTCCACTATCATCGGGTCAGTAAGAATTTTGGAGATGGGGTCGGCATTGTAGAAAATGGATGGGATTGGCATGATTGAAATGCCTTGGGTTGACTCATATGTTTCTCTAGGTCGGTGATTTGATGTGGGATCGGCAAAATGAATCGGATCGGCTATGTCATGTCATGGAGCTCTCAACTTTGAGTTGGTGGAGTGTAAACTTCGAGCCGGGTAAAAGGAAGTAGGTCGACGTAGGCTATGGCGTTGGTGTATATGTTGCTTCGAGTTCCAGCATGAACTACTTCGAGTCACAAGGGATATTTCCCCAGGTCATACCTATGTTAAATTCGAGTCATTCACAGAGCAACATTGGATCGGCGTATCCTGAACTTGGGGTCAGCAGTGATGATGGGCTTGGATTCAACAATGGTCTTGATGGGCTCGGATCACTCTGGAAGCCCAGTAACTTGAGTTTTTCCTATAAATACAGCAGGCGCGGCTTTAAAAAATGGATCTTCAATTTGTTTTCTTCATCTTCTTCACTAGGGCTACTCTGCCATTATTGTTCTAAAAACTCTAGATATAACTGTATTTGATTCTCATATCAATAAAAAAAAGCCAGCCGAACCACTATAAATCCTCTGTTATTACTGTTTTCTTTTTAATTTTTCAATTGTTCTTATATTTATACTCTCTACATACATTCTATCCGTGATCTGTAACTGTGAATTGGGGCTTTCAACGGCTTTTGGGCATTAGTCGCCAATTTTGGCGCTAACATTTTGGTGCTTTCATTGAGAATTAAATTAAGGAGTTCTAGAGCTTGGATTTTGGATTTAAAGACTTAGGAACTCAGATTTTATGGAATATGGAAAAGTAATCGACAAGGAGACAGAGGACGGAAAGTAGTTAACAAGAAGGAAGTCAGGAGGCTTCCTTTAGAGGTAATCATGCCTCAATCTATATCACTAGCGACGAGATGGAGAAGATGTTGAAAAGGCAGGAGGACATGATACAGAACCTACTTCGATAGGTTGGACAAGTTGGAGTGCAAAGTCAAGGGAATGGACCAACCATAGTTACTAGCAATTCAAAGCTAGTAGTAGGAGCTGTGGAAATTTCTGGAGGTCATATTTAGAACTAGAATGGAGGGATCGAAGGAAATCAGCAAAGGCCTAGGGGCTGACACTCGGGATTGTATACTGGAAGGACTGTGAATGAAGCTCAGTGACTTGGGGCCAATGTAAACGTGAATGAGCAACATAAGGAGTACTACCCAGAGTGCCCTCCAGGACGTGGGGGCAGGGTGGAGATGAGAGGGGACTATCCTCGGATGGAGACAAGCGGATGGTTGGATTGGCAAGAAGGATTATGAGAGGTGGACTAATGAGTAGAGGCTTGGAGGAAGCCAGTCGGAGTCCGTTCACTCCGAATATCAAAAACGCAAGGAACCCTCCATAATTCAAATTGCTAAAACTGGAGGCCTATGATGGGAAGTTAGACCCGATCGTGCATGTAACCAGATAAATCAGACATATGGAAGTGCTGGGGGCATCTGAGGATGTGATGGCGAGATGTTTACCTTTATACTTGATAGATTTGGCTGAGCTCTAGTTCAGGCAGCTAGAGAATGGATCGATCAGGACATAGGGCGAGCGAGTGGAATGCTTCATGAGACAGTTCAAGGTCATGGCGCGACCCAAGAATGTAATGACATTGATGGAGCAAAGGAAAGGAGAGTACGTAAGGGGGTTTCTAATGTGGCTCAATGCAGCGTAGCTTCGGTAGATCGCCCGGATCCATCAATGATTTTGGTGGCGGTGGTAGCACGGATTGCAGAAGGCATTGAGTTTAAGGATTCATTGAAAAGGGATCCACCATAGGATCTTGGAGAGTTCTGTCATGAGGAGAAAAGATTAATTCGGTTAGAGGATTCACACGCCCATAGGTAGGAGATAAACGCCATGCAACGCGAGGGAATGTCTAGAGAAGGATGAGGAATAGATAAACGAAAGCGAAAGTAGGGCGATGGATATGGTGGTTTCGACAAACGGAAGAGAAGTCGAGAACCCAAATTTGTAACATATGTGGACCTGACAGATAATCTAGAATGAATTTACTTGGATAGTTAGGGGCAGCAACCTTACTGGAAACTACCCAGGAGGGATCTCATAGAACAGGAATGCAGGAGCGGGAAGTACTGCCTTTTCCATGAGCTGGAAGGCATACCACGAATGAATGCCGCCACTTGAAGGACGTGGTCAAGGAACATGTTAGAAGTGGCAGATTCCCACAGTATGTAAGGAACCAGACAAGAGCGGTAGAACACAAGCAACTACTACCTGGATTAAACAGGAATGACCTTGGATTGGGGTCACGACTCGTCATCCGCTATCATAGTGGCAAGGGCCGAGTTTAGGATATGGACTTCAGTCATCAAATAATTTTACTGATTTTGTTTTAAAAAATAAAGCAGCTATGCCACTTACACATGTAAGGGAAGCAGAGCGATCCCTAGGCATGCTCTGAGATGGTAATAGGTTGCTCTGCCTGGAAATGCAGCACTTGGTTTATTTTGTTTTTCTTATCGGACATTTAGAACTTGGATTTAATAAATGAACTTGGATTTTATGAAAGAACTCCTACCCAGAGAGTTACGGGATGGATATTGGAAGTCAGTTGAAAATTAATCTCTTTGTATACAGGGATACTGAATCGGAGTGCAGACAGCGAGGCTGCTTCGTCGGAGAGCGATAGGATCGGTTCACTTAACGATGTTCCCCTTTACGGAGAGTGATAGGATGTGATCCAATAAGAGCCTGGAGAGGCTGGGATCAGTCTAGAAGGACCAAGGATCGCTTAATGTTTAAGGATGCTGAACTGGAGTGTAAGGGATAGGCTTCTTCGTCGGAGCGTGATAGGATATGCATATTGAATCATTAAGTTTGGATCGAGCTTAGCAAGGGTCCGAAGAGGCAGTTAATGATCTGGAGAGATCGTACGACTCGCTTATTGACTTCCGAGGTGTGAAATGGATTTGGGTAGCAGCTTCGAACATCTACGGATTTGGCAATGAACCAAACGACTTCCCAGTTTTGGATATGGACCAAGGGAGGTCCCGATTTTGGATTATAGGACCCAGCGAGGTCCCGGTTTTAAAGATAGACCCGGCGAAGTCCTGGATACAGATAATAGCATCCGACAAGGTCTCTGCTTCGGATTTGGATGCGATGGGTCCCGAATTTGGATTATAGGACTTGGATGGAATTTCTGGATAATGGATGGAGTAGGAACTTTGCATATCGGATTTAAAGCTATTAAAAATACACCTTCCAATATTAAGGCTTGTTTTGGGGGGAAATGTTGAACCGTCTTTTGGCAAGGCCATAGACAGGCGGATTTACCAAATCGATTGCTCGGTTATCGAGCCTGGAATACGACAGGTTTGACTCGACTTGATGGATAGACGATCAATAAAGGATGACAAGCATGATTATGAAGCCGGGATTCAAAATATTCGATGGGAAAAAGGAGTGGGATACTCGAAATATGAGTTTCAACAAAAATCAAGTCGTTTCGGATTGCTTGGAGTTTGCTTCGAGTTGTTTGAGGGTTTACTTCAGGTTTCAAGCTGCCTGCTTCGAGTCATTTGCAAGGTTGTTTCGAGTCACTCAGGTCGGCACATTTTCATAAGCTTCACAACTTACTTCAGGTCAGCATCCTCTAGACTTCGGGTCGGCATCCTCCAGACATCGGGTCGGCAGGTATCTTCGCGTCGGTACGGATGGAGGGGTCGGCGACGAATAATTGGATGGGATTGGCATGATTGAAGTGCCTCGAGTAGGCTCATATGTTTCTTCGGGTCCGCATGTTTTTGGGATCAGCACTCCACTATCGTCGGGTGCGTAAGAATTTTGAAGATGGGGTCGACATTAGAGAAAATGGATGGGATCGGCATGATTGAAATGCCTCGAGTCGGTTCATATGTTTCCCCGGGTCGGCGATATGACGTGGGATCGAAAAAATGCATCGGATCGGCTACGTCAGGTCATAGAGCTCTCAACTTTTGGTCGTTGTAGTGTAAACTTTAGGTCGGCTAAAAGGAAGCAGGTCGGTGTAGGCTATGGGGTCGGTGTATATGTTGCTTCGAGTTCTGGCACGAACTACTTAGAGTCATTGGCAAGTTTGCTCCGGGTAATATCTGCGTTCACTTCGAGTCATTCCCAAAGCAGCGTCGGATCGGCGTATTCAGAACTCGGGGTCAGCAGTGATGATGGACTTGGGTTCGACTATGGTCTTGCTGGACCGGATCACTCAAGAATCCTAGTAACACGGGTTTTGCCTATAAATACAGCAAACAGGGCTTCAAAAAATGGATCATCATTCTGTATCCTTCATCTTCGTCACTATGGCTACTCTGCCATTATTTTTTTAAAAACTTTGGATTGTAACTGTAATTCATTCTCATATCAATAGAAAGGAAATTTATGAGTGGACGTAGGTCGGAGTCAGCCGAACCACTATACATCCTTTGTTATTAATGCTTTCTTTTTAATTTTTAATTATTCTTCACATTTATACTCTCTATATACATTCTATCTATGATCTGTAACTATGAATTGGTGCTTTCAATGATGTTTGGGTGTTAGTGACCAATTTTGGTGCTAACAGCAACTAACTAAAGCCAAAGAAAACTGGGTTGATGAACTTCCACTCACACTATGGGATTACCGCACCACCCATAACGCGACAACCGGTCACACTCCATTTGATCTAACGTATGGTTCAAAAGCAATGATTCCTATCGAGTTAGAAGTCCCCTCGCACCGAAGGCAAAATTCTAACCAAAGGCAAAACGAGCAGCTCCTACTCGAATTGCTGGATATGCTTGAAGAGAAAAGAGAAGAAGCTGAGTTAAGAACCGCCACCCGCCAAAAAAGGGTAGAAAGTTACTTCAACTCCAGAGTTCACAACCAAACCTTTGAAGTGGGATATCTTATGCTCAAGCGAGTTTACCCATTCTAGGGGCCTTCAGACTAAACTGGGAAGAAGCGTACGTCATTAATCAAAAGCTAAGAGACGGAGCTTTCGAGATAATGATTGTCGGCAAAGTTCAAATTCCTAGGGCCTGGAATAGTGAATCACTCCGTCGTTACTTCTTTGGAAACTGTTTTATGAACTATCTATTTTTCAGCAAAAAAGCAGTCCTGGAATGTCGGGGTCACTGTAAATAGGTATAAAATCTACTCTGCTTTTCTTAATAAATTTTGATTCACAATTTGAACTGACAAAACTATGATCATGATAAATGCCCACCAGGTCGATGGAAGCAAATCGACTCAAACCGCTAGATCAACGAAACCCTTACTTTACCTTCTAAAAATCGGTGTTGCTCAGGCAACATCGAGAAGGTCCAAAACAATCGCCCTCACGTTAATCGGAGATAGGCAACGCCGAGGAGCACCGAAAAGCCATGCCTTCCATAAGCGACGCCAAAACTTATGCTCCTCGTGTAGCTCGGAGATAGGCAATCCGAGGAGCACCAAAAGCCGTGCCCAAACTTACGCTCCTAACATTGGCCGAAGATAGGCAACATCGAGGACCACCAAAATTCGTGCATTTCATAAGCCATGCCAAAACTTACGCTCCTCGCATTGCCTAAAGATAGACAACGTCGTGGAGCACCAAAAGCAGCGCATTCCATAAGCCAAGCCAAAACATACGCTCTCGTGTTTTCCGGAGAAAGGCAGCCCCGAGGAGCATCAAAAGTCGTGCATTCCATAAGCCATGCCAAAACATACGTCCCATGTTGCCCGGAGATAGGCAATGCCGAGGACCACCAAAAGCCGCGCATTTCATAAGCGTGCCAAAACTTACGCTCCTCGCATTGCCCAAAGATAGGCAAAGCCGAGGAGCACCAAAAGCCGCCCATTCCATAAGCCACGCCAAAACATACGCCCTTGCGATGCCCAGAGATAGGCAACACCAAAGGATCATCGTCGAAAATTCATTCTCCTAAAGCATAAACTCCTCACATTTCTCGAAGATAGGTAACACTGAGAAGCATCCGAACCGAACCGACGGGCCATATCAATTCCAAACACCGCGCATCTCATAACCAGTGCGCCAACCACTTCTATGATTGGGAACAGTGGGCATAACTCCGACTAAATTAGAGTGCTATAAGTTAATCCATGCAATGTGCTCCTCTCGAACACGCATATATTGCATATCTGCCGGAATATCCCATGAAACTCGAATTACGTGCCAAAGTTGAAAACATTCGAAAAAAGGATAATCAAGCTGTGACTTAGCCAAATTTCGAGTTTAATATGAAAATTATCTAAACTCTATGTTACCAGTCATTTGAAGTAACATCCCCATGAACTGAGGTGCATATACCGATACTTAAATAAAATAATCGAAAATAACAAGTTCACAAGTTCTTTTACTCCAAATAGAGAATTGTTGCTCCAAATAAATTTCTTTGGAGTTTGCAAGTACAAAATCGAATAATTGTAAAAAAACAAGCACAAGTGCATAAAAACACATGAGCAGGCAAATAAGATTACAGTCAAAATATCAATGTATTACTTATAATTTCTTATACAGGGTCAAAACATGGGGGGTCGTACCCACACAACGCTGGCCAACAAAAAGAAAATACAGACTCCACAGCAAAGACACTATGTGCGGACTCTGCACTTGAAAAAAATGACTCAAATGGAGCAAAAAGTCAAATCGGTCTTCACGCAAGCTCCTCAACGCTTCCTTCAACCGCTTCGCTTTCGACCCTTTGTTGGCAGCTTCTTCTTCTTCTCAGGGGTGGTGTCGCTGCCGGTGATGTCGACAAAATCCTTAGTATCAATGTCCTCCTCTTCCTCCGCAGCCATTTCGAAAGACTCTCACTTTGATTTGCGCTTCCATGATTTACGGGAGCTCTTCAAGGCTTTGATCGCTTCAACATTCTCCTTCTTGACAGCGACTAGTTCGTGCTGAGTCTGTGAGCCTGCTTCGTCTGAACTTCCTACTCCTTAATTTCTACCGCTATTACGTCACATTCTAAAGACACAAAAGGGTTATCCTGGCCATAAATCATGACTATCTTTTCAAATTATGGCCCTGCTACGAGCCAGACACGGACGTAGAAACAGGAATAGAGATGACCACTGAGGCTGTAGAAATAGCAGCAGGACCGAGAACTGAGGAAGCGGCACATCAGTAGGAAAGGTAGACGGACCTATAAGATCAAAAACGAAAGCAATAAATTCTTCCTACTCTTGGGACTTAATTTTGAAGCCCTATAACTCGGAGGAAGCGAGAATATTATCTGCACCAGTGGAATGGTCGAGAATGTCAACTTCATATTCACCACCTTCGCCTTCTTTCGATGGTTCCACTACATAAGGAAAAGTCTCAAGCTTTGAACTTACTGGCAGATTGTGGGGCTACACTGATGATTCACTAACGGCAGAAATATAAGGCTTAGTGAGTGCTTTGGTGGCAGCTGTCACGGCAACATCGGTGGCTTCTTTCTCTCTCTTTCGGCTTGTAAAATTTCCCGACCCACAAGCAATGCTTTCTTTGACTCTTCATTAAGATAAGCATCCTCCAACTCTTGCTCGGTATAGACATTGTCGCTGTCTAAAAAGCAAGACAAGACTTCTTCCACACCAAAGCAAGAGTGCGTGGGAACTTCGGGTCCAAGTAGCTGAGACCCCCCTAGTGCAATAAGGAGTTAACATAGAAATTCAGGATGGCTGCGTCCATCTTTTCCATCTTTCTTTCAAAAGCATTTTGGAGCTCCAGGTAATCCACTCTAATGGCAGCTTTGTCAACTTCAACGGTAGACTTATCGGCACCGAGCCGTGCGCCTGAGCCTGTAGCCTGGCAATTGTCATGGCTTAGTGGGAAATACTCTTATTGTGCCCTTCAATGATGAGGCCGTGATCAACAATGGTTTTCCTTTGAGCCTCAATCGTTGCGTTGGAAGCAGACACTTCTTCTTTTAATTTCTCTTCTTTGGCATGTGCCTTTTTTATCCCATCCAGACTGTCTCAATTCCATCATGAGCCACTTTTACTTCTTTTAGAAGGTCGGTGCTCCTTCCCTCTTGCAGTTTCGCTGCCTTCACTGCCTCTAGCAGTTTTATTTGGGCATTGCATTCTAACAAAGATTTTTCAAAATCATCCTTCTCTAACTCGAAAGAAAGGATTTCTTGCTAGTTATTACGATTGGTGTCTGCCAACTGCTTACATAATTTTTCCCACCCTTCAGCTTGGTCTAAATCGTGTTGAATGGCTTGAAGGTGTGGCATGTACGAATCTTTGTGAACTAGGTGTAGATCGCAATCAAATTTAACTCCCCTTAAGAACTAATTGAGTAGCACCACCTCAAGCTTAGGAGGGCCCAAAGGAAGAATGTGGGCAGATCTTTGGTGAGGACGTGAAGCACCGGGGGTAGAAAAAAATGGAAGATATCGATATGTACGTAGAAGGTGGAATAGGGGAAGAAGTGACAAGAATTTCTTGTCCCGTTAAAGAGTGTGTTGGAACAAAAGCTGGTTACTCCGAAGAATAGGGGTGGCGGTCGAATTTGATCACTTGGATGGCTCCTCCCTTTCATCAAAAGATCTCTTTTTCTCATACCCACCTTTGTATAACCAGCTCCGATCTCTTTTATCTAGGCGGCGGGATTCATCCTTTAATTTCTTTCTCCTTCTTTTCTCCTCGTCTATCTCTCGGGGCTGATAACGACCGGAAGGACTCTTAGACCAGCATTGGGAGTCGGTGAATTCTTTGAAATCATTATACAGGCCATTTCCTCTCATCGTACCTGGCAAAAAGCATAAGAAAATGATCTTAAAAACAGAAAATATGCATGGAAAGAGCGTGAGAAAGTAAGAATAATCCTAATGAGATGCGTAGTGTGTTTCGAGAAAGGCCTAAAGCGTCATCACGAACCGGATCTTGGGGCCGATGTGGGCAGAAACAGACTAGCCCTGGGCGCAATACTGCCCTAATGGGGAGGCACCAACCCAAATTTAAAATCAACCCACATAAGTGCAACAAAATTAACATAGATGTCGCTCAAATGTCTAAACTCTTCTCTAGTGTCTTTACTTGGAGAATTATGAAGCTTTTCCGGTCTTTGGGGCTTTATCTTTAAAGCTCATATTCGAAAGGTGTGTGCTTGGAAGTATGGGGATCATTCCCAAAGTTTCACTGAAACCACATCATCGGATTCTGCATAAAGGTCATCACTTGCAGTAAACTCATCGCTACTACTCTCAAGCTCCTCCTCTTCCTTTTCTAAGTCCAATGCAGCCTTGCCTTCCCTTTGCTTGAACTTTTCTTCTCCTTCCTCCGGGATCGAAGGCATTCTAATCGGGCCGATAAATCCAGTCGTAGTAGCATCTCCCCCTTCGCAGGCCTCCTCAGTTAACCCTCCAAACAGACCCTCTCTCTCTCTCCCTCTCTCTCTCTCGAGTGGTGCCTTCTTCGAAACCGTGGAAAGAAGAAGTAGATCTTGTGCGAAGCCTGGATCGGGCAGGGGAGGAATCTCAACTTGAATGGGGGATCTACGTAGATAGAGTAACCCATATCGATGCATGTTTTCTTCAGTCGGCAACATTTTGACGGAACTCTCCTTGGCATTAATAGCCTTTACAGTCTGAAAAATTTCATCAAAAGGTACATCCCTATTTAGACTTGGATTAACTGCAAGAAGTATACGGCTTGTTAGAAACTCCATAGCAACGCGTCGAAACTCGATAAGTATGAAATGGAACATAACCCTGTCGCCCAGAGATGGTTAAACCCCTTCGGGAACTTCACAAAGAAATATTACGTCTTGAACTAGGAAAAGTTGCTCAGTAGATGCAATTATGATCAGAGATGGACATTCATCCCTCTTTTTGTACGATAGATAGTACCACAACTCGTCAAAGTTTAGAGCGAGGTTGAACATCCACATAAATAGAACATGCAAGAAAGTTAAGATATCACTGCCATAGGAATGAATCTGAAATGGGGCAATGCCTTATTCCGAAAGGGTCTCATACAGAAAGTTGTTAAAAAGAGGCACAACTTCATTTAGGCACATATACCGATGGCAAGCAGTATATCCTATGGGAGGCATGTAAGAAAACTCGTCTTTTTTTAGTAGACGTATGACTTCTTCTGGTATACCATGCTGCATGTATATATTGTGCAGAACTTTAGTAGAGACTACCAAAGAAGCCCGCTTTGGCGAGTTGAGTAGAACTCTAAAGTTGGAGGCATTCGATCTACAACCGGCCCAACTGGGACCAACTGACCATATTATACCTATGAAGTGATAGGAGAAAGAGCGATGGATGATGACTCGGCTACTGAAAATGCCGGACTTCCTACTTGATTTATGGTGCGATGACGGGTGCTTCATTCTAAAACAATGGAATTCGCAGTCAAAATGGTCAGGCGATTTTATTCAAATTTAGTAATTTTCTCCTAAAACATTTGAATTTCAGAGAGATATCGATTCGCGTCCGCATGACGGACTTCAAGTGTATATCGGGGAAAGTGCATTATGATGTCTATAGGGGGTGATCTTAGTATCCGAAACACTACAAACGCTCCATGCCGTGTAGATAGTTCGCTCGCATTAGAAAAGGAAAAAAGTTTCCCACGTCATTCCTACTTGTTTTTACGTCCTGTACACTTACCCATTATCAATCAACGATCGGTAATGGATCCATTGTCCAAAGTGATTCGAGAAATTCTTTTCACTTCAAGGATACCGAGCGTGCAACAAGCAAGCAAGGTAAGTCCAAATCCACCGGAAGAATCGGGATCGATTAGCGATGTGTTGTGTTGCATCAGCTACGGAACTTGGCACAAGTCAATTCTGGCCGAATAGATGAAGAGAGTATAACGTTTCAAGCATTGGACGGAGGCTCAAATATCGTTCTGGGAGAAACTCAAGACTTGATTTACTATCTTCCTCCATTAGACTACAATCAACTCAAACTTCTTACGACCAACACCGTAAATGAAAACTCGTCGTCAAATCGTTAAATGAGCATCGTTATTAGCAAACCAATTAGCAAACCCACCTTAGGTTAAACTCTAGAACACAGGAATGATCAAAGATTTAGAATCAGCGAATTGTGAATGAACAGGTGGTGAGCTAAGGGATGGATAGCCGGTGACTTAAGGCGATAGCGAGCGAGGGTTTCAAACTAGGGTCTTGATCGAAGTCAGTGGTGATGCTCCCAAGAAAGTGATGCAAAAGAAGGTTATGGTGGAAGGATGGAATCGCCAAAGATCGATGGATCGAAGCATTGTGATATCATTGAATCGCCTAGAATTGGGTCGCATGATGTCACGAACCGAATTTCAGCGTTCGAAAATCGACATCTGTACTTCGCTTGTACTCGAATGCCGCAGCTTCAAACGTCGAAATCTGATTCATGCCGAAGCTTATAAACACATTAAGTACAACAACACAGCGGAAGAAAATAAACAATATCATTGATATACAACAGTTGATACAATAATGATACAAATGATATCGATATCTATTAGAGATACATGACACATCGGCAGAATAAAGGCTTCGACAAAGGAACACCAACATCAACTTCAATAGAAGAGAGAGATATAGTAGCGGAACACAACATCTCCAAAGCCAATCGCCAAAGCTCTCAAGCTATAAGCTCGAACCCCATCAATGATGAACTTGTAGCAAATATGATCCTAAAAATCCAAAGACTCCAACGATTTCCAAAAGCTACCAGATAGAAGGAAGATGGCATTCGAATCTACACCTAATATTTGATTATCTGAAAAACCCAACTCTAGACTGTCCGTGTGGAAAATTGTGGCATCCAAAGTTTAGAAAGGGAACAATAAACTCCGGGTCAGTCATGGGACTAGTATGAGCAAACAAAAACAGTTTTGAATAAAAACAAACAACAGAAGAATTTAAAAATTGAAATCCGCAATTCTTTTTGGAAAATGAAACTACCATAAGGCCTCCCACCGCACACACCATGCAAACGCAGAATTGGAGGAGATTTCTCCTTATGATAGTCAAGCTTGATACGCGAAAACCATTTGATATTATTATTAGTGCATAGTGCAGAAAACCTTTGCAAGTATAATATTAATCTTAGCCAGCATAGACATTTTAAATTATGCCTACTATAGCTACCATTTAAACAGTGGTGACCACCATAAGTAAATGGCAGGTTATACAACTAAAACCATACAAGGCGCGTACTGGAAATTGGATTTCCAACAAATGGTCAGGCCAAGGAACTTCTATTGCCACATGGGAACGCCTCTGGAGAGATGCCCCAAGAACCTACCCGGTTCTTTGCCAAGACAAAGCCGGTTTACCCCCTTCCCAGGGGTAATACCTACAGATATGCCATCCCCAGTCGTTTGCGACCTTTATCCGAGAACTCTCAACCACAAAGCAACCACAAAGTAATAAATTTGCGGTGTCTACATGAGTTAAGTATCTGGGCTCCATACCATGATACCACCCTTTTCCAGATGGACATACCCTAGGGGCGCGACCCCTAAAACCTTGCTGCATCCTTCATGTTTCGATCATTTCCGGGGTGTGTGGTCCTGATGTAGTCTCGTCCACAAAGCTACGCTTTTCACAAAGCCATGCTTCGATCAACAAATGATCAGCAGCACTTCGTATGCCACATTTCCAAATTTGGAAATGTATCACTAGTAACCACCAACTACATAACCTCTGAGCTCGTACGTCTCAGAGATGGGTGTAAAGCTAAGAGAATAAATTCTCCGCCACCAAACAGAAATGTATTTGATAGAAACTAGCTTTACATCTCAAAGTGTAACGTCAGACATACATACATACAAGTTTGTTCCGGGTTCGAACAGAACCGAAGGCACTTCCAAAGAAGCCCTTGCAATCCGGGTATTCACAATCCCGATCGGACTCCCCATCACATATGGAGATCTCTATACCGTAGCTACTCAGTGCAGAGTCATTCGACGGGTAATCCTTTCGCTCTTGAAAATACCCGGTCTTCACCACCGGTCTTCAAATGCAATGCATAACATCGTATCATTATTCAGAATGGGTTATATGACACAAGGTCCTCTCCCGGTTAAATCGAATAATGAGCGCAATATTTAAAAACATATGGATATTGGGATCTTAGTTAAGTCACAACTTATTATCCAAAACCTTTCTTTCAAATGGTTTAAACCAATTACCATTTCCAAATCTTTAAACAAAAAGATTCACTTCACAAAGTTCACCCATCTTTCATGAAGATTCATTCAAAGATTTCAAAACAATTTCCATTTCAAATGTTTTATAAAAGGGATACAGTTTTAAGATCCCTTTTCAATTTGAAAACAAAGTATACCAATCTTTAACAAAGATTCATTCATGTTCTTTCAAAAAAATTCCTCTTTCAAATTTGATTAACTCATCCAATCTTTAAATCAAAGATTTACTTCATAGCTTTTAAAACCATTTCCAAAGATTCATTCATAACTTGGAAAACCATTTTCATTTCAAACTTGAAATCCATTTAACACAAATTAGAAATTCTTTCCTTATATAAAAGCTTTTATTATTTGAAAACAAATAGTTTTCGTTTTAGGAGAATCCGATTACATTTGTACAAGTTAAAGCCCTTTAAGTATAAAACATGGGTTAAATTCAAATTCTCAAAATAATACTTTTAAAATGATTTAAAACTCATATAAACATATTTATAACTTATATAACCTTTTTAAACCATAATTTCTAACCATAGAATTTAATTTCAGATCTTAGATTCAAATTCGAATCAAACCCTTTAAATTTCAAAAATTTATTTAGTTATTCAAAATAACTTTTATCTTTTAATACTCATTTCCAAAACCTTTTCATATTCAACCAAAATCCAATTCCAAAACCATTTGGATTCAAAATTCAACTTTAAAACCCTTTCGTTAGATTCAAATATCTGTGACTTAACTAATTCCCTCGTGCAATCCATATTTGTATGTGTGTGGTGTAGTCCAGGGATTTTACACAATAGTGCAACATCATTCAATCATCACAGTTTCAATCATATCAATATCGATAAGCGGTATATTCTTATAACGCTTATCTTCATTCACAGATTCACAGATAAATTTATAAATGCATCACAGATAAATGAGTCATATATCATAGCTTAAACATATAATTCATATCACATAATAGCACACATCAGGGATATCAAACAATACAAGGCATTTCATGCAATTCAAACATCCATAAGTAAGGTCAATAAATTATCCGATTAATTTAAATCAAATTGATTACTTATCCAGGTTAATTAACATTAATTAATTATAAATTACTTTAATTAATTAACCTTAAATCATTAATTAACTAATCTTAATTAATAAATCAGTTAACCTTTAATCACCAAATAATTAACCTTTTAATTATGTAATTATCCTTTAACTAATTATCCTTAATTAATAACCTTAATTAAGTTAACCTTAAGTTAATTACACAATTAATTAAACCTTAATTAATTACCAATAAAGAATAAAATTACAATAAGTGATTATCCCTAATCGCATACATTAATTAATTAACCTTTAATTAATTAATTATCTTCAAATTAAATCTTTAATTATTTAACCATATTAAGAATTATCCCTTAATTAATCAGTTAATTAATCAGCTTTAATCGTTAATTAATTACTTTTAATTAAGAAATCATCTTTAAGAAATTAATTACCCTTAATTTACTTTTCATTAATTAACTTTTTGAATAACAAATTAATTAATCAACTTTTAACTATAATAAAGTAATTAACCTTTAAATTAATTACATTAATAAATGATCCTTTATGTGACGACCCGACTTTCTCACCATAGAAAATAGCATCATCTTGAAGAAAGAAAGGGATAGAAAGAGAAAAGAAAGAAGAGAAAGAAGAAACAACACTAGAATCACAACAGCGGAACGAATAAATTGTATTAATAACATAAGTATTTACATAATATACAACATCAATCAGAGATACACAGCATACACAACATATACTAGACAGTTATAAACACATGTCTAGTATTTACAACTCAATACAAATAAAACACAGAGAACACACAGGGGAAACTATACATCTACGACGCAGAAGCCTCCTGCTCCATTGCTCCTCCAATATTCGTCAAAGCCAACCTGAATCCCTTGGCTACTCGCAAAAAATATGAGTACCCAAGAGTTTAAGAAAACAGAAGATAAACTTTGGGTCAGACATGGGTCTGGTGTGAGTAACAGGTTAAGGTTGCTTAACTTTTAAAAAAACTTTTGAAAAGAAAGGTATCACGTAAGACTTGCCACATATAAACATGGAAAAGTTTTTACCTTACGCTAACCAAAACATTTGATAGGAAATCCGATGATATTATAATAGTGTCTAGGGTTTCAAGTAAATATGAAATAACCGAAATTGTTACATGATTAAATTCCAGCTACTAGCCACAAAAGTGGGTAATACAATCAAAACCGTTGGCACTTATTGGATTTTGGATTCCATGCAATGGCAGGGCTAATGGGGTACCATCCGTCATAGTACGTGGCCTAGATCACCTTACCGAGGAGCCACCCTAACTCCCCTGCAACACAAAGCCGGGACCATTCCTTACTGAACAGTCTCGAACAAGACAACCCTGCAGTTGTTTGCAACCAACTGCCCACACAGTCGAATATAAAGGGACTTCTAGACAGGGGAAAATCTTGACCTACTTGGGCATGACCCACTTAACCTTGCTGCACCTTGCCTGTTTTAGCCATTCCCGGTTGATGAGGCTTGAGGTTACGATTACCTTTAGAGAACACATCTCTTAGAATTCTCATCGTCCACCTGATGATGTTATGAAAGCAATCAATCCATACAAGTTCATTCCGGGTTCGAACGAAACCGAAGGCATTATCTCGTTACACTCATTTTGGAATCACTCTCAGAGTTAACGACGATAACCCTTGCATTCCGAATCTTCATCTTCACTTGAGATTCATGACCTATCGTTAATTTGGATCGATGTGGTTTTCGGATATCCAAATATGGAAACCCGACCCCGGTCTCATCGAAATCCAAAACGTGTCTTTTAGGTCTAAGCTGTTTTAAAATTTTAAAACAATTCAATTCAATATTATCTATATACACATAGATAGATAATACACAACATCGAAATAGATAATCAATATTATCACCACAACAAGTAATCCATATTATCATTCCAAACAGATAATTCATATTATCAATTCAAATGCAACCATAGCATCTAAATCACACAACATCATTTATCTCATATCTGAGATCTCAACCATTCAGGGTAATCGGTATCAAACAACATTCACAAGCAATGATTTATTTATCATCATTCTATAATTAATTTAAAATGAATTAAATTAATTACTTCTTCCTTAATTAATTTAAAATAAATTAAATTAATTACTTATCCATATAAATCTAGCTTACACATCAATTAATTAATTACAAACGAATCAACAAATTAACCTAATTAATCATCTTGATTAATTATCCTTTAATTACATTCAAGTAATTAACCTCTAATTAATTCCACAAATTAATTATTCCAAACCAAATTCAGTAATTAACCTGTAATTACTTCATTAATTAATTAATTATAATTAATTGCATTAATTAATTCCTTCATTGATTAATTGTTCTTATTAATCAATCCTTAATTACATCATTAATTATTTAAATTAATGATCACAAATTATTTATTTATAATTACCCTATTTAAATCGATTATCAATTATCCATATCGATTAATCACTCTTAATTAATCACATTAAGTAATTAATTACATTAAATTAATTACATCTCTTTATTATCTCCAAATAACTCAATTATCAAAAACCTAAGCTAATTACACTAAGTAATTAATTATTAGTTACTTGCTTTAAGTAATTATTCTGCATACTAATTACATATTAATTACACAAAGTAATTGAATTCCAAAATTCCTCCATCATCCAAGTATCCTTCAATAAAATTACATCAAGTAATTTATCTTCTTAACTACTTCACTAAGTAATTACCTAGTATTAATTACATTGAGTGATTACCTCTCAAATCAACCAGTGATTAATTTAAATAAATTAAACTTAATTAATTAACTTAATTAATCGAAATAAAATTAATTAATTACAATCAGTAATTAATTTCTTAATTACTTTCAATAAGTAATTATACTTAAACAATTCTCAAATGATTATCTTTAAATTAATTAATACAATTAATCATTAAAATTAATCACATTAATTAATTATTAGATAATCCCAAATTAATGACCTTCATTAACCAAAATCAAATCCTTAATTACTTCTCTAAAGTAATTAACTGACATTAATAAATATTAATTACAAATTTAATTATCTATAAAACTCATTAATTATTCTCTAAATATTTAATTAATCAAGTGATAATTTAAAACTTAATTAATTTTTAATTACTTGATTTATATAATCAAATCATTAATTAAATTAAATCAAATCTTATTTAGTTAATTGATTTCTTAATTACAATTTAATCAATCTTAATTAACTTATTAATCCTTTAATTAATTAAATAAAACACTTAATTATTTAATTAATTAAACAAATTATTAATTAAATTAATTAATTAATTATAAACTTAATTACCTTGATCAATTAATAAATTATTAAGTTCAAATCAACTTAATGATAATCATTAATCTTATTAATGATTTAATTATCATTATCAAAGTAATTTAAAAATAATTTGCTTTTAGATTTTCCCTAAATTCCATTTTAAATTAAAATTAAAATGAAATCAAATTTAAACTTAAACAAGGTTTAAGTATTTAAACCTTTTTAAAAGAATTACTTATCTCCTAAGGCAAATTTAAAAATAGTTTTAATCCATAATCAATTTAAATAAATTTAAATTATACTTTAAATATATTCAAGTGATTTTGAAACATTTAAATTCAAAAACTATTTTTATTTTCACTAGAATTTAAATAATGTTTTGAATTCAGATTCAAAAATTTAAATTTAAAATCCTGTTTAAAATCTCATTTTAGATTTATAAAACACATGTTATAAAATACTATAATATTCAAACTTAATTATAACATTAGAATTTATAAACTGATTTTCTTCCAAATTTTAAGATTTAAATTCATATTTGAATTCAGATTTACCATTCATATTTGTAAACTTAAATTTTAAACCTTATTTTAAATCTCATTTTTTTCCAGATTTATAAGACACTTTATATAAAAACTGTACAGGTTTAAGTTGTTAACCATTTCATCCTTTATAAAATTATTTATTTTCAAAAACTAGAATTCAAATTCATTTTGAATTCATATTTAAACTTGTTTTAATTTTTTTCTTTAGATCCTGCTTTGCTTCCTTTTAAAATTAAGTTTAAAATCAAAAACCTGAAAATGTCAGGTTTTTCCCTGAAACAAAACCTGCAACCCAAACTCGAGCCAGTATCAAGCTTGCTTCGAGTCTTACTTCCATCAACTTCGGGTAAACTCTCCAGTGCCATGAGCATTCCCCGAGAACACTCCACCCAAAAATTTCTAGAAACAAAACATCCTTCACAAGCCAGGAGAAATGCACGGTGCACGTGCACCGTGACGTTGATCACCTCTGGCCCCTCATCCTGGCCTCAACCCATCGACAACCACCCATGCTCCAACCTACGGCCACCAGAACTTCATCACTCACCTGGAATCAAAAAAACAGTCCCAAACCAAAACCTGGAACACAGGGTAACTCAAAACCCAAACCCTGTCAACGCCAACATCCCACTCCCCCGACCATCGTTAGAGTCAAAACTCTGGCCACAACCTTGTCATGGACCCAGCTACGTTTCCCCAAAGTGGCTTCACACTCGGTCAAACATACAGAGAGAACGATCCTATTTTCTAACTAGTTCAAAAACTAGGGTTACAGAATCAAAACCCTCGCCGCTGCTAATCCAAAAATTTATTCATTAATTTGATAATTTTTTCAAAAGTGCCTGATAACTCTACTGCATACAGAAGAAACTCCAAACTTCCAGAACCCCAAAATCATCAAAGATGATCCAAAACCCCACTTTGAGTCAAAACAGTAATGCACAGTCAAATCCAACTTAAAATTTATGATTTTACTCTTAAAAATCATGAATTGGTCTAAGGTTTTAATTTGTATACCTGAATTACTAAATAAACAAGTTTGAATTTTAACAGTGACCTGAGTTTCCCCTTTAAACTTGATTTCCAGAGCAAATTTCAGTTTCTATTTAAGTTAAGATAATTTTTAAAATTTAGTTCAAAGCCTAAACAAACAATATTTATTTAAATCCTAAGTTTTAAATATTAATGGATAAAGTGGAATGATTTAAATTGAAACCAGGCTTGAAATCTTAGAACAGAAATGTTCTTCAGGCATTTCAAAATATTCATATAACTCACATCACAAATGCACAGGAGTTTTCAAAAAATATACAAATACAACTTATTTCAAAAATGATTCAACAACTAGATTTACCTTAAATTTTTTAAAAAGAAGTGTTACTCACCTTTATCTTCAGAAAGACAGAGTCATTATTGATTTAGAAAAGCCTTTAAATCCTGTCTTTGATTTAATGTTGCAGTGTTATGCTAATGGAACTGAAGTGCTACTGCTCCCTATCCCTATCTACATGCATGCAGGCCCTTTTTATTTGCTAAGCTGATGATTAATTTCCAAAGGAAATACAATTGCATTCGGGCCTTAGAAAAATGCACACTTGATTTGCAGGAATTTGAAATTGCAAACATGATTTTCCAAAAAAAAAATGCAGTTGCATCTTCAGGTTTGCAAATCTTGTTTCAAGTTTTGGGTTTGCAATCATAAATTTGAGGAGATGATTTCAGATATGGTTTTGCGGGAATTTTCGGATTTTGAAGTGTGATGTTTTCTTTGATTCACTAGCTTTGGTTTTGAAAAGAGAATAAGGGAAATGAAAAATGTTTAAAAGGGCTGAAATAAATTGAATTAAAATAAAAGAAAAATATAAAACATAATGACACTTGTCATGTTATTGAATTTGTTAGCTAGCACATGTAGCTTAATTATATTCATAAGTTAACATATGTCTTCTTATTTTATTTTTTTAGTTATATTTTTAAATGTAAATGAAGAATTTTACTTAAATTTATTTTATACTTTTGCAAATTTCTTATTTTAAAGAAAATGTAAATATAACAAATTATGGATAAAAAATCATTCAAATAGTTAAAGAATCTATTAATTTGAATTTCAAATAAAATTCCAAATTCATATTAAACTTTTGAAACCCGAATTAATATCAATTTATTCAATTTAAAACGATAAATTTTATTTTCTTATTTTAATTCTTTTTATATTTATGGAAAAATGATACATTTATTAATATGGCTTGAAAATAATCAATTTAACAAATTTTAAATGATTTATAAAGAGATTATAAATCACTTTTATTAATAAATAAATTTAAACCATATGTTATTTGTATTTTAAACTTATATAAAATATTTCCAAATCATATTAATCACATAATATTTAAAAAGAAATAAAACCAACTTTTTGTTAAAATTTAAAAAATAAACTAAGATATAACTTTAAGCAATTTAACATTTATTTTAAATATTTACAAACCATATAATTATTAATTTAAATAACTTTGAGAAACTTAAAATTAATTTAAAACATGATTTCCCAATTACTAGATATATTATTAGAATTTAAAAAAACAAAACTTCATTTCTTTATTAAATTCTACAACAAAGATTATCTATAATATATATACAAATATATATACACACACACACATTATAATTAAAAACATCTATTTAGTTTTTAAAAGATAAAATCACAAATTAAATATTTATTTAAATCAGATTATTGAACCAATTCATATATTATTGATCAATATTATCAAATCAATTTAATTTTATATAAAGATTATTAAATTGATATTGTCAAAATTTCTGGGATATCACATTCCTTCCCCCGTAAAAGAATTTCGTCCCCGAAATTTACAACAAAGGTAATTTAATAACCTATCCAAGATTTTTAATTTTAAAACCAAGCATATATCAAACATTGCTAACAACCATAGTAATCAATTCACCCAATCAAACAAAATTAACTATCCAGACAAAATTCCGGATAGAGTTTCCTTGAGTTTCCCAAGTAAACACCGGGATACTCGCTCTAAAAAACCCAAACAATCAACATTACTAAGCTACAGAACTCCTACTCATCTAGATCTACAACTGAACAAGACATCAGACTACAGACAAGTCTGACTCAACAACCAAATCTCCCCGAACAGCTAATTCCAAAACCAGAGATAGATCATACACGTACTCCCTTAGAGATACGTGAAACACATCGAATTCTAGTTGCCGAAACTGGCAATTCAATCCAGAAAATCAAACACTTATCCATAACAGAACACAGAAGAAATCCAAAGCATCTCCGAGCATGCTTACCCACCTTACCATAATTTATAGCTCCTAAAACTGAGAAACTTATCCAAAATCAGACCTCCGACTCAGATCCACAAAACTCTTCAGACGATCTCAAGCTACCTACCTCCTACCTGATCAACTCAATCCTTGCTGATGTCTCAAGAAACAAATTGGACCAAACCCAATCCACCAGAATGATCCTCCACGATCTACCAAGATCAAGAACAAACCTCATTCACAACCATCAGAAGAAAACAAACTTCTCCTATCCGGAAAAGAAAAGCAGATGCACTCCCAAACTGCTTCCGCTGCACAACTCTGATCTGGAGTAGAAAAGAATGCTGATGAAGAACACAAGCATAACTGGACAGCATAACCAAGAAGATCTTTGATAACCAAGAGAAAACTCAGAAGTTCCTCCAATCCTGAGTTGCTTCAAAAAACTCCATCTCAAGGAACCAACCTTCAACTAGTTGAACCACCGGTACCACATTAAGAAAACTGAATCCCTAGATGTGGACAACCTCCGACTTCCAGAAAACATCTAGAAAAATCTCCAACAATCCAAGAGAATACTCAATCATCGCAAGTCTCTTTTGCGATCAATCAAAACTAAAATCCAAAGAAAAACTGTTCTCTCTTTACCAATCAGAACAGCTTATGCTGGTCTAGCCAATCCATCGAAGAAATGGATTCACTCAGCGGCTTCTGAACTCCACCTCAGAAAACTGCCAAGCCAGAAAACTCTACCGACACACAGAACACTCCGAGCTGCACTGCTGACACCAATGCCAAAGAATTCCTAATCCAAAGCTCTTCGAGAAACTCAGACTCTAAACTAAACAGAAACACCCTGCTGAACTCAGCCACGACACCGAAGCAGACCTATTTCCTTAAACTTGTTCCAAAGAAATCATCTTCGGAAATATTCATAGTCACTGCATCTCATCACGCAACTACTACTCCCTGAGATATCAAGATGCCATCATTTGCTTCTGCCTAACCAACAGATCCAAACTCTACTCATCCAAATTCAAAGATGAACTCCGAACCTTAACAGGTTACCTTTAAAGATCGATGAAGTCCATACACTACTGCAAAGCTCACTCATGACGGTATTAGGTCTACAGTCTCGACAGATGCACTTCCAACCTCAAACATACAAATTCCAACCAATGGTAGTCGCGTTACACACCACTACCCCAATCTACCTTTATAGCCTATATTGGAAAACCCGAACAGGTAACCCAACAGATAGGTAGAAATAAATAAATGTATATAAATATATTTAAAATTACAAATACGCTCTCTCAAGATAGACACCACTCCAGAGTCTAGGTATTCACTCAACCTAATGCTCTGATACCAAATGTGACGACCCGACTTTCTCACCACAGAAAATTGCATCATCTTGAATAAAGAAAGGGATAGAAAGAGAAAAGGAAGAAGATAAAGAAGAAACAACACTAGAATCTCAACAGCGGAACGAATAAATTATATTAATAACATAAGTATTTACATAATATACAACATCAATCAGAGATACACAGCATACACAACATATACTAGATAGTTATAAACACCTGTCTATTATTTACAACTCAATACAAACACGACACAGAGAACACACAGCGGAAACTATACATCTACAACGCAGAAGCCTCCTGCTCCATTGCTCCTCCAATATTCGTCAAAGCCAACCTGAATCCCTTGGCTACTCTTAAAAAATATGAGTACCCAAGAGTTTAAGAAAACAGAAGATAAACTCTGGATCAGACATGGTTTGGTGTGAGTAACAGGTTAAGGTTGCTTAACTTTTAAAAAACCTTTTGAAAAGAAAGGTACCACGTAAGACTTGCCACACATAAACATGGAAAAGTTTTTACCTTACGCTAACCAAAACATTTGATAGAAAATTCGATGATATTATAATAGTGTCTAGGGTTCTCAAGTAAATATGAAATAACTGAAATTGTTACATGATTAAATTCCAGCTACTAGCCACAAAAGTGGGTAATACAATCAAAACCGTTGGCACTTATTGGATTTTGGATTCCGTACAATGGCAGGGCTACTGGGGTACCGCCCGTCACAGTACGTGGCCTAGATCACCATACCGAGGAGCCACCCTAGCTCCCCTACAACACAAGGCCGGGACCATTCCTTACTGAACAGTCCCGAACAAGACAACCCCGCAATTGTTTGCAACCAACTGCCCACATAGCCGAATATAAAGGGACTTCTAGACAGGGGAAAATCTTGTCCTACTTGGACATGACCCACTTAACCCTGCTGCACCTCCCCTATTTTAGCCATTCCCGGTTGATGAGGCTTGAGGTTACGATTACCTTTAGAGAACACATCTCTTAGAATGCTCATCGTCCACCTGACGATGTTCTGAAAGCATTCAATCCATACAAGTTCGTTCCGGGTTCGAACGAAACCGAAGGCATTATCTCGTTACACTCATTTTGGAATCACCCTCAAAGTTAACGACGATAACCTTTGCACTCTGAATCTTCATCTTCACTTGAGATTTACGAACTATCGTTAATTTGGATCGATGTGGTTTTCGGATATTCAAATATAGAAACCCGATCCTAGTCTCATCGAAATCCAAAACGTGTCTTTTAGGTCCAAGTTGTTTTAAAGTTTTAAAACAATTCAATTCAATATTATCTATATACACATAGATAGATAATACACAACATCACAATAGATAATCAATATTATCATCACAACAGGTAATCCGTATTATCATTCCAAACAGATAATTCATATTATCAATTCAAATGCAACGATAGCATCCAAATCACACAACATCATTTATCTCATATCTGAGATCTCAACCATTCTGGGTAATCAGTATCAAACAGCATTCACAAGCAATGATATATTTATCATCATTCTATAATTAATTTAAAATGAATTAAATTAATTACTTCTTCCTTAATTAATTTAAAATAAATTTAATTAATTACTTATCCGCATAAATATTGCTTACACATAAATTAATTAATTACAAACCAATCAAGAAATTACCCTAATTAATCATCTTGATTAGTTATCCTTTAATTACATTCAAGTAATTAACCTCTAATTAATTCTATAAATTAATTATTCCAAACAAAATTCAGTAATTAACCTGTAATGACTTCATTAATTAATTAATTATAACTAATTACATTAATCCTTAATTAATTACATTTATTAATTCCTTCATTGATTAATTGTTCTTATTAATCAATCCTTAATTACATCATTAATTATTTAAATTAATGATCATAAATTATTTATTTATAATTACCCTATTTAAATTAATTATCAATTATCCATATTTATTAATCACTCTTGATTAAGCACATTAAGTAATTAATTGCATTAAATTACTTACATCTCTTTATTATCTCCAAATAACTCAATTATCAAAAACCTAAATTAATTACACTAAGTAATTAATTATTAATTACTTACTTTAAGTAATTATTCTACATACTAATTACATATTAATTACACAAAGTAATTGAATTCCGAAATTCCTCCATTATCCAGTATCCTTCAATTAAATTACATCAAGTAATTTATCTTCTTAATTACTTCACTAAGTAATTACCTACTATTAATTACATTGAGTAATTACCTCTCAAATCAACCAGTGATTAATTTAAATTAAATAAACTTAATTAATTAACTTAATTAATCAAAATAAACTTAATTAATTACAATCAGTAATTAATTTCTTAATTACTTTCATTAAGTAATTATACTTAAAAAAATTCAAATGATTATCTTTAAATTAATTAATACAATTAATCATTAAAATTAATCACATTAATTAATTATTAGATAAACCCAAATTAATGACCTTCATTAACCAAAATCAAATCCTTAATTACTTCTCTAAAGTAATTAACTGAGATTAATAAATATTAATTACAAATTTAATTATCCATAAAACTCATTAATTATTCTCTAAATATTTAATTAATCAACTGATAATCTAAAACTTAATTAATTTTTAATTACTTTATTTATAAATTCAAATCATTAATTAAATCAAATCTGATTTAATTAATTAATTTCTTAATTACAATTTAATCAATCTTAATTAACTTATTAATCCTTTAATCAATTAAATGAAACCCTTAATTATTTAATTAATTAACCAAATTATTAGTTAATTAAATTAAATTAAATTAATTAATTATAAACTTAATTACCTTGATCAATTAATAAATTATTAAGTTCAAATTAACTTAATGATAATCATTAATCTTATTAATGATTTAATTATCATTATCAAAGTAATTTAAAAATAATTTGCTTTTAAATTTTCACTAAATTCCATTTTAAATTAAAATTAAAATGAAATCAAATTTAAACTTAAACAAGGTTTAAGTATTTAAAACCTTTTTAAAAGAATTACTTATCTTCTAAGGCAAATTTAAAAATAGTTTTAATCCATAATCAATTTAAATAAATTTAAATTATATTTTAAATATATTCAAGTGATTTTGAAACATTTAAATTCAAAAACTATTTTTATTTTCACTAGAATTTAAATCATGTTTTGAATTCAGATTCAAAAATTTAAATTTAAAATCCGGTTTAAAATATCATTTCAGATTTATAAAACATATGTTATAAAATACTATAATATTCAAACATAATTATAACATTAGAATTTATAAACTGATTTCCTTCCAAATCCTAAGATTAATATTCATATTTGAATTCAGATTTACCATTCAGATTTGTAAACTTAAATTTTAAATCTTGTTTTAAATCTTATTTTTTTCCAGATTTATAAGACACTTTATATAAAAACTGTACAGGTTTAAGTTGTTAACCATTTCATCTTTTATATAATTATTTGTTTTCATAAACTAGAATTCAAATTCATTTTGAATTCATATTTAAACTTGTTTTAATTTTTTTCTTTATATACTGGTTTGCTTCCTTTTAAAATTTAGTTTAAAATCAAAAACCTGAAACTGTCAGGTTTTTTCCTGAAACAAAACCCTCAACCAAAACTCGAGCCAGTATCAAGCTTGCTTTGAGTCTTACTTCCCTCAACTTCGGGTAACTCTCCAGTGCCACGAGCATTCCCCGAGAACACTCCCCCCCCATAAATTTCTAGAAACAAAACATCCTTCACAAGCCAAAAGAAATGCACGGTGCACGTGCACCATGACGTTGATCACCTCTAGCCCCTCACCCTGGCCTCAACCCGTCGACAACCACCATGCTCCAACCTACGACCACCAGAACTTCATCACTCACCTGGAATCAAAAAAACAGTGCCAAACCAAAACTTGGAACACAGGGCAACTCAAAACCCAAACCCTGTCAATGACAACATCCCACTCCCCTGACCATCGTTAGAGTCAAAACTCCAGCCACAACCTCGTCATGGACCCAGCTACGTTTCCCTAAAGTGGCTCACATTCGGTCAAACAGAGAGAGAGAACGATCCTATTTTCTAACATGTTCAAAAACTAGGGTTACAGAACCAAAACCCTCACCGCTGCTAATCCAAAAATTTATTCACCAATTTGATAATTTTTTCAGAAGTGCCTAATAACTCTACTGTATACAGAAGAAACTCTAAACTTCCAGAACCCCAAAATCATCAAAGATGATCCAAAACCCCACTTTGAGTCAAAACAGTAATGCACAGTCAAATCCAACTTAAAATTTATGATTTTACTCTTAAAAATCATGAATTGGTCTAAGGTTTTAATTTGTATACCTGAATTACTAAATTAACAAGTTTGAATTTTAACAGTGACCTGAGTTTCCCCTTTAAACTTGATTTCCAAAGCAAATTTCAGTTTCTATTTTTGTTAAGATAATTTTTAAAATTTAGTTCATAGCCTAAACAAACAATATTTATTTAAATCCTAAGTTTTAAATATTAATGGATAAAGTGGAATGATTTAAATTGAAACCAGGCTTGAAATCTTAGAACAGAAATGTTCTTCAGGCATTTCAAAATATTCATATAACTCACATCACAAATGCACAGGAGTTTTCAACAAATATACAAATACAACTTATTTAAAACATGATTCAACAACCAGATTTACCTTAATTTTTTTTAAAAAGAAGTGTTACTCACCTTTATCTCCAGAAAGACAGAGCCACCATTGATTTAGAAAAGCCTTTAAATCCTGTCTTTGATTTAATGTTGCAGTGTTATGCTAATGGAACTGAAGTGCTACTGCTCCCTATCCCTATCTACATGCATGCATGCCCTTTTTATTTGCTAAGCTGATGATTAATTTCCAGAGGAAATACATTGTATTCGGGCCTTAGTAAAATGCAGACTTAATTTGCAGGAATTTGAAATTGAAAACATGATTTTCCAGAGACAAATGCAGTTGCATCTTCAGGTTTGCAAATCTTGTTTCAAGTTTTGGGTTTGCAATCATAAATTTGAGGAGATGATTTCAGATATGGTTTTGAGGGAATTTTCAGATTTTGAAGTGTGATGTTTTCTTTGATTTACTAGCTTTGGTTCTGAAAAGAGAATGAGGGAAATGAAAAATGTTTAAAAGGGCTGAAATAAATTAAACTAAAATAAAAGAAAAATATAAAACATAATGACACTTGTCATGTAATTGAATTTGTTAGCTAACACATATAGCTTAATTATATTCAAAAGTTAACACATGTCTTCTTTTTTTATTTTTTTTAGTTATATTTTTAAATGTAAATGAAGAATTTTACTTAAATTTATTTTATACTTTTGTAAATTTCTTATTTGAAAGAAAATGTAAATATAACAAATTATGAATTAAAAATCATTCAAATATTTAAAGAATCTATTAATTTGAATTTCAAATAAAATTCCAAATTCATATGAAACTTTTGAAACCCAAATTAATATCAATTTATTCAATTTAAAATGATAAATTTTATTTTCTTATTTTAATTCTTTTAATATTTATGGAAAAATGATACATTTATTAATATGGCTTGAAAATAATCAATTTAACAAATTTAAAGGATTTATAAAGAGATCATAAATCACTTTTATTAATAAATAAATTTAAACCATATGCTATTTGTATTTTAAACTTATATAAAATATTTCCAATTCATATTAATCAAATAATATTTAAAAAGAATTAAAACCAACTTTTTATTTAAATTTAAAAATTAAACTAAGATATAATTTAAATAATCTTACATTTATTTTAAATATTTACAAACCATATAATTATTAATTTAAATAACTTTGAGAAACTTAAAATTAATTAAAAACATGATTTCCCAATTACTAGATATATTATTAGAATTTAAAAAAACAAAACTTCATTTATTTATTAAATTCTAAAACAAAGATTATCTATAATATATATACAAGTATATATATACATTATAATTAAAAACATCTATTTAGTTTTAAAAGATAAAATCACAAATTAAATATTTATTTAAACCAGATTATTGAACCAATTCATATATTATTGATCAATATTATCAAATCAATTTAATTTTATATAAAGATTATTAAATTGATATTGCGAAAATTTCCGGGATATCACACTTTAATTACTCAAGGCCTAAATTAACTTAAACTATTTATCTTGATCACTAATTTTAATCACATCATCAAATTCTATTTGAAATATTTTAAGAATATTTTAAATAATCATCCCGATAAAATTATTCAAATCCAAAAACAACTTTAACATATTTTTAACCTTAAAAACCAAGTCTTTGAAAAACTTATGTTAAAACTTATTTGATTTTAAAACTTTAAAACTCTTATACCCCAAGACCAAAACCAACTCGAGTTAAACCCGAGCCATATTCTAAATTCCCCGAGCATATCTTCGAGTTCCTCTTTGTTTTCACTTTCCCCGAGTAAACTCGTGAGTTTCTTCGAGTCGACCCTCATTTTTCTCGTGCTTGAACACGAACCACCTTCTTCCCCCAAATCGAACAACTGATACATCTCTGACATCACGTGTATGTGCACCATCATCAGAATGCTCTCCAACAGTTGTCGTAGCCACTATCATATCGGAGATGGCATCGTCAATCCACTCGACCACCTAGGAAACTCCAAAATCGATCAACTCAAAATCGAACCATTCGAACAAACCCAAAAAGAAATCAATCATCAAAAACTGACTGGCATCGCCACCTCAGACCACCCGAGCTCACGTTACTCCACTAAGACCTCTGCCTGAGCTCAACTTCCTATTCCCCCAGGTCCGATGGCCTTAAACTCAATATCGACGCTGCAGTAATCACCTAAACTCAACCAACCCCAAAAGCAAATCGAACCCTAGTTCGACGTCCACCCGCTGCCACGTTCATCTATAAATGCTTCCGCTATTTTTCCCTAGGTCCCTGGCCTGTAAGCATGCTCCAGCCTCAACCCCATGACCATCAGAACTCTCGATCGCCTAAATTCGACCAAAACTACTTTCTGTTCATCTCGCACATTCTATCTAAATACTTGAAAAATATTAATATTGTCATCAAAATTCAAAAAATTCAAGTACGAATCCAGACATATGACTGCAATTTGAAATCTTGATACTTGGATTTCTGATAAAAAAATTATCACTGTAATTTTCAAATTTTATAATATTCATTCCATAAATACTTTTGAAACTATTTTTAAAATAAGTATTACACTGTCATGATAAATTTTCATTTGAAGATTAGTACCTAATTCTTTTTGTAATTTGAGATATGATTTTTCTCTTGATCTTTGTCAATCTGTTATTAAAACAGAGACATGTGCATATCCAAATTCGTAGATATATACAGATGTTCTACCTTATATACAGAAAATTGCCTAAAAATTCAACCATGCAACACATTACTTTGATTGTTTATCACAAACAGCAATATATAATTAGATTTAGTTTCTTTAAATTGAAGTTTGCCCACCTTGCTTTGAAGTACAAAGAACAAGATTTTTAAGCCTGGAATTGCTTTTGACTTGAATTTGGAACCTGAACCTGATCTGATCTGTTGAGTTTGAGCCATGATCTGACGATGTTGCTCAGGTTGAATCAAATGCAATTGAATTTAATCTTTGCTTTGATCTCAGGTATTCGAGTTGAATTAGTTCCAAGTTTTTGTACTTTTGATTTCCAGGTTGAAATTAAATTTGTTGTTTTGTTTCAGATTTGTATCTGAAACTTGATGATTTGAATGGAGTTGATCTTTGATTTTGTTTTAGATTGCCTGAGGTTTTAAACTCAGGTTGATTTCTTGAAATAGTTTGATTGAGTCTACCAGGGTTTGATTTGAGGTTTGTTTTGCTTTGATATGCTTAAGATTTGTTTAACTATTTTCGGACGATCTTACTTACAGGCTTTGATTTGAATCAGTTCCAGTTTGTGAAAATAAAAAAAGAATTTAATTAAAAATGAAGAAGCCTGGTTGATTTTCCTAAGCCTATTTCACTTAATATTCAAAATAAAAAGAAAATACTAATCTCGCCACTTGTAATCTATATTAATACTTGTAAATTCATGTTTTAATTTTATTACAAATGTATTTTTGCATGTCTTTGTCTATTTACAAATGTCATCAACTTGCATTTTTGTGTTAAAACCCTTATTTCATTTAATTTGGAATTTTTATTTTAAACCCTTTAATTATTTATATTTAAATCTAAACATATGTAAATGTTTTACATTTTAAATTCATGAATATACAAACTATGTTTATTTATTTCAAAAGAAAATGTGTTTTAAATCTTTTTATCAAATCTAATAAATATTTATATATATTTATAACTTTAAAGAATGTGATTTAAAATAAATCAAACATTAATAAATAAGTATATATTTGATTTTAACTTTTTAAATAACCTTTTTAAATCAATTTCAAAATAAAATTTTCAAATCATCATATATTATAAATACAAAACAAATTTCTATTATTTTTGAAATAGAGCTTTTCAAATCCAATATATTATTCAAAACATATATTTTTAAATTACAAATTCAAAAATTAATATACAATCAATTTGTATTTATAAATGAATAAAAAATATCTTTTTATAAATATAAATTTTATTCATTCACAATCTATAAATATTTTCCAAATATTTATTTTCAACACATATGTATTTGAATCTCAAATTCAAATCCCAAATTATAATCCATTTATAAAATATTTAGATTTCCTAATCAAATTCTTATTTCATAAAATTATATATATATATATATATATATATATATATATTCCCACATTTTTAATTCAATTTCACAATTAAAATCACATTTTAATCCAAAATTTCATATTTATTACAAAATTAATTCTAAACTAATCCAAGAATCAAATTAATTACTAAATTTGACTTAAAACTGGTGTCGTTATAGATTCCCCTCTTAAGAAAATTTTGTCTCCCGAAATTTTCCAGGGAGACAACAAAGAACAGAAGGAGAATATTATACCAGATCAAATTGAAATATCTATTCTGTATTTGGCTTACCAAATTAGAATATCACCAATAAGTATGAGAACAAACTCATTCAATATTTAACAAGATACTCGGGCCATCCAGTCTACGAAATATGCAGGGGCATTGGTTAGTTCGAAGGATAATTAACCACTCGTAGAATATATCTGGACCCCAAAGAATAGATAATGGACACTCAATCCCAAAGTATACATCAATTTGTCCCTCTTTGGACTTTGATCCTCACAAGAAATTACAACAAAATTTCAAACTTTGGTTTTGACCGAAATTGTTTTAGCGATACAATTCAATTTTAACTTCATCTTTTGTTAACCAATTTATTTCAATTTTAAAATTTCAAGTTCATTGAAGTTAAAACGAAACGCTGATGGAAAACCAACAAAGAGAATATGAAATAGAAACTTATCTATAACGATTCGCAGGGCCACCACCACACCGAAGTTTCTCCCTTGAGCTACCACGAAGCAATCAAAGAATCGAAATTGAATGGTGATCAAAAGAGATTGATAGGAAAAGATTGTTTCTGTTGTTGTAGGGTACCGACCAATTGTAGTGGTACTCCCCTGTCCCATATCTCATCCTTTTCTTGCACTCATACCCACTATTAGCGGATAGTAAAAGAGTTTACTTAGGCATACAAACAGATATCTTAGGGATATACTCATTCTAGGGTATACTTAACCCTATCTCTAATGAGTTACCTAATGTGTTATACTCCTGAGCTAAAGTTTCAACCTTCAGCTGTGATACCAAGTTGTCACGACCCGAATTTTAGCGTTCGAAAACCGACATCCGTACTTCACTTGTACTCGAATGCCGTTGATTCAAACGTCGAAATTCGATTCGTGCCGGAGCTTATAAACACATTAAGTACAACATAGCGGAAGAAATTGAACAATATCATTGATATACAACAATTGATACAATAATGATACAAATGATACCGATATCTATCAGAGATAAAAGACACAACGTCGAAATAAAGTCTTCGACAAAGGAACACCAACATTAACTTCAATAGAAGAGAGATATAACATAAGCCATAGCAGCGGAACACAACATCTCCAAAGCCAATCTCCAAAGCTCTCAATCTATAAGCTCGAATCTCCATCAATGCTGAACTTGTATCAAATAAGATCCCAAAAATCCAAAGACTCCAATGATTTCCAAAAGCAACCAAACAGAAAGCCGATGGCTATCGAATCTACACATACTATTTGATTTTCTAAAAAACCAAACTCTAGACTGCCTATGTGGAAAATTGTGGGCACCAAGAGTTTAGAAAGAGAACAACAAACTCTTGGTCAGTCATGGGATAGGTATAAGCAAAAAAGAAAAGTTTTGAATAAAAAAAACAACAGAAGAATTTAAAAATTGAAATCTGTAATGCTTTTTGGAAAATGAAACTACAAAAAGGCCTCCCACCACACACACCATGCATACGCAGAATTGGAGGAGATTTCTCCTTATGATAGTCAAACATGCTTGATACGTGAAAACAATTTGATATTATTATTAGTGCATAGTGCATAAAGCCTTTGCAAGTATAATATTAATCTTGGCCGGCATAGACATTTCGAACTATGCCTACTATAGCTACCATTTAAACAGTGGTGACCACCATAAGTAAATGGTTGGTTATACAACTAAAAATGTACAAGGCGCTTATTGTAGATTGGATTTCCAACAAATGGTCAGGCCAAGGAACTTCCTATTGCCACATGGGAATGCCTCTAGAGGGATGCCCCGAGAACCTACCCGGTTCTTTGCCAACACAAGACCGGTTTACCCCCTTCCCGAAAGTAACACCTAAAGATATGCCATCCCTATTCGTTTCGGACCTTTATCCGAGAGCTCTCAACCATAAAGCAACCACAAAGTAATAAATTTGCAGTGTCCACATGAGTTAAGTATCTGGGCTCCATGCCATGATACCACCCTTTTCTAGAATAAATGAACATACCCTAGAGGCGCGACCCCTGAAAACCTTGCTGCATCCTTCTTGTTTCGACCATTTCCGTGGTATGAGGTCCTGATGCAGTCTCGTCCGTAAAGCTACGCTTTTCACAAAGCAATGCTTCGATCAACAAATGATAAGCAGCACTTCATATGCCACATTACCAAATTTGGGAATGTATCACTAATAACCATCAACTACATAACCTCTGAGCTCGTACGTCTCAGAGAAGGGTGTTAAGCTAAGAGAATAAATTCTCCGCCACCAAACAGAAATGTATTTGATAGAAACCAGCTTTACATCTCAAAGTGTAACGTCAGACATACATCCATACAAGTCTGTTCCGGGTTCGAACAGAACCGAAGGCACTTCCAAAGAAGCCCTTGCAATCCGGGTTTTCACAATCTCGATCGGACTCCCCATCACATATCGAGATCTCTATACCGTAGCTACGCAGTGCAGGGTCATTCGACGGGTAATCTTTTCGCTCTCGAAAATACCCGGTCTTCACCACCGGTCTTCAAATCAATCCATAACATCGTATCATTATTCGAAATGGGTTATATGACACAAGATCACGAATAATGAGCGCAATATTTAAAAACATATGGATATTGGGATCTCAGTTAAGTCGCAACTTATTATCCAAAACCTTTCTTTCAAATGGTTTAAACCAATTACCATTTCCAAATCTTTAAATAAAAAAAATACACTTCACAAAGTTCACCCATCTTTCGTAAAGATTCATTCATATATTTCAAAACCATTTCCATTTCAAATCTATTATAGAAAGGATACACTTTTTAGATCACTTTTCAATTTGAAAACAAAGTATCCCAATCTTTGACCAAGATTCATTAATATTCTTTCAAAACAATTCCCCTTTCAAATTGGATTAACTCATCCAATCTTCAAATCAAAGATTTACTACATAGCTTTCAAAACCATTTCCAAAGATTCATTCATAACTTGGAAAACCATTTTCATTTCAAACTTGAAATCCTTTCAACAAAAATTATAAATTGTTTCCTTATATGAAAGCTTTTATTATTTGAAAACAAATAGTTTTCGTTTCAGGAGAATCCGAACACATTTGTACAAGTTAAAGCCCTTTAAGTATAAAACTTGGGTTAAACTCAAATTCTCAAAACAATACTTTTAAAATGGTTTAAAACTCATATAAAAATATTTATAACTTATATAAGCTTTTTAAACCATAATTTCTAATCATAGAATTCAATCTCAAATCTTGGATTCAAATTCAAATCAAATCCTTTAAATTTCAAAACTTTATTAAGTTATTCAAAATAACTTTTATCTTTTAAAACTTATTTCCAAAAGCTTTTCATATTCAACCCAAATCCATTTCCAAAATCATTTGGATTCAAAATTCCACTTTAAAACCCTTTCATTAGATTCAAATATCTGTGACTTAACCAATTCTCTCGTGCAATCCATATTTGTGTGTGTATGGTGTAATCCAGGGGTTTTACACAATAGTCAACATTATTCAATCATTACAGATTCAATCATATCAATATCAATAAGCGGTATATTCTTATAACGCTTATCTTCATTCACATATTCATAGATAAATATATAAATGCATCACAGATAAATGAGTCACGGATCACAACTTAAACATTCAATTCATATCACATAATAGCCCACATCAGGGATATCAAACAATACAAGGCATTTTATGCAATTTAAACATCCACAAGTAATGTCAAATAATTATCTGATTAATTTAAATCAAATTAATTACTTATCCAAGTTAATTAACATTAATTAATTATAAATTACTTTAATTAATTAACCTTAAAACATTAATTAATTAATCTTAATTAATAAATCAGCTAACCTTTAATCACCAAATAATTAACCTTTTAATTATGTAATTATCCTTTAACTAATTATCCTTAATTAATTAACTTAAGTTAATTACATAATTAATTAAACCATAACTAATTACCAATAAAGAATAAAATTATAATGAGTGATTACCCCTAATCGCTTACATTAATTAATTAACCTTTAATTAATTAATTATCTTCAAATTAATTACTTTAATTAATTAACCATATTAATTAATTATCCCTTAATTAATCAGCTTTAATCATTAATTAATTACCTTTAATTAAGTAATTATCTTTAAGGAATTAATTACCCTTAATTTACTTATCATTAATTAACTTTTTTAATAACAAATTAATTAATCAACTTTTAACTATATTAAAGTAATTAACCTTTAAATTAATTACATTAATAAATGATCCTTTAATTACTCAATGCCTTAATTAACTTAAACTATTTATCTTGATCACTAATTTTAATCACACTATCAAATTTTGTTTGAAATTTTTTAAGATTATTTTAAATAATCAACCCGATAAAATTATTCAAATCCACAAATAATTTTAACATATTTTTAAACTTAAAACTCAAATCTTGGAAAAAATTATGTTAAACTTGTTTGATTTTAAAACTTTAAAACTGTTATATCCCAAAACCAAAACCAACTCGAGTGAAACCAGAGCCATATCCTAAATTCCCCGAGCTTATCTTCGAGTTCCTCTTTCTTTTCACTTTCCCCGAGTAAACTCGTGAGTTTCTTCGAGCCGACCCTCCGTTTTCTCGTGCTTGAACACGAACCATCTTCTTCCCCCAAATCTAACAACTGATGCATCTATGACATCACGTGTATGTGCACCGTTATCATAACGTTCTCCAACCGTTGTCTTGGTCACCATCATGTCGGCGATGACATTGTCAATCCACTCGATAACCCAGGAAACTCAAAAATCGATCAACTCAAAATCGAACCATTGGAATGAACCCAGAAAGAAACCGATCATCAAAAACTCACTGGCATCGCCACCTCAGACCACTCGAGCTCACATTACTCCACCAGGACCTCCGCCTGAGTCTCCAGTTCCTATTCCCCCAGGTTCGATGGCCTTAAACTCAATATCGATGTTGTAATAATCACCTAAACTCAACCAACCCCAAAAGCAAATCAAACCCTAGTTCTACGTCCACCCACTGCCACATTCATCTATAAATGCTTCCACTATTTTTACCTAGGTCGTTGGTCTGTAGGCATGCTCCAGCCTTAACCCCATGACCACCGAAACTCTCGATCGCCCGAATTCGACCAAAATACCTTCCGTTCATCTCGCACATTCTATCCAAGTACTTACTTGAAAATCTTAATATTTTCATCAAAATTCATAAAATTCAAATGCGAATCCAGATATATAAATGCAATTTGAAATCTTGATGCTTGATTTTGATAAAAAAATACTTATCACTGTAATATTCAAATTTTATAATATTCATTCCATAAATACTTTAGAAACTATTTTTAAAATCTGTATTACACCGTCATGATAATTTTTATTTAAAGATTAGTACCAATTCTTTTTATAATTTGAGATATGATTTTTCTCTTGATCTTTGTCAACCTGTTATTAAAACAGAGACATGTGCACATCCAAATTCACAGATATATACAGATGTTCTACCTTATATATAGACAATTGCTTAAAAATTCAACCATGCAACACATTACTTTGATTGTTTATCACAAACAGCAATATATAATTGGATTTAGTTTCTTTAAATTGAAGTTTTCTCACCTTGCTTTGAAGAACAGAGGACAAGATTTTTAAGCCTAGAATTGCTTTTGACTTTAATCTGGACCTTGAACCTGATCTGATCTATTGAGTTTGAGCCATGATCTGCTGATATTTCTCAGATTGAATCAGTTGCAATTGAATTTTATCTTTGCTTTGATCTCAAGTTTTTGAGTTGAATTAGTTCCAGACTTTTGTATTTTCGATTTCTAGGTTGAAATTGAATTTGTTGTTTTGCTTCAGATTTGTATCTGACACTTGATGATATGAATTGATGAGTTGATCTTTGATTTTGTTTTAGATTGCCTGAGGTTTTAAACTCATGTTGATTTATCGCTGTAGTTTGATTGAGTCTACCAGGGTTTGATTTTAGGTTTTCTTTGCTTTGATATGCTTAAGCTATGTTTAACTGGTTTGAGATGATCTTACTTACAGGCTTTGATTTGAGTCAGTTCCAGGTTTGTGAAAATAAGTGAAAGAATTTAATTGAAAATGAAGAAGCCTGGCTGATTTTCTTAAGCCTGTTTTACTTAATATTCAAAATAAAAAGAAAATACTAATCTTGCCACTTGTAATCTATATTAACACTTGTAAATACATGTTTTAAATTTTCTTGCAAATGTATTTTTGCATGTCTTTATCTATTTACAAATGTAATCAACTTGCATTCTTGTGTTAAAACCCTTATTTCATTTAATTTGAAATTTATATTTTAAACCCTTTAATTATTTATATTTATATCATAACATATGTAAATGTTTTACATTTTAAATTCATCAATATACAAACTATGTTTATTTATTTCAAACGAAAATGTGTTTTAATCTTTTTTCAAACCTAACAAATATTTATATATATTTATAACTTTAAAAATGTGATTTAAAATAAATCAAACAATAATAAATAAGTATATATTTGATTTTAACTTTTTAAATAACCTTTGTAAATCAATTTCAAAATAAAATTTTCAGATCATCATATATTATAAATATAAAACAAATTTCTATTAATTTTGAAATAGAGCTTTTCAAATCCAATATATTATTCAAAACATTTATTTTTAAATTTCAAATTCAAAAATTAATTTACAATCAATTTGTATTTATAAATGAATAAACAAATATCTTTTTGTAAATATTAATTCTATTCATTCACAATCTATAAATATTTTCCAAATATTTATTTACAACATATATGTATTTGAATCTCAAATTAAAATCCAAAATTATAATCTATTTATAAAATATTTAGATTTCCAAATCAAATTCTTATTTTAAAAACTTATATATATATATATATATATCTATATATTCCCATATTTTTAATTTAATTTCACAACTAAATTCACAATTTAATCCAAAATTTCATATTTATTACCAAATTAATTCTAAATTTAATCCAAGAATCTAATTAATTAATAATTTAAATTTGACTTAAAACCGGGGTCGTTACACATGAAGACTGGATCACGTGAAGGAATAGAATGGCCAGGCTCGAATAAATAATTAGATTGGCTCGAGTAATATATATGGGCAGATAGAAAAGACGAAGCAAAAATTTCACTAAGTCATTAGGTCACCTGTGATCCATCATGGACCGCTAGCGATCCATCTTTTCGAAGGCAAATTTTTTCAAGTGGTTAGGTCGCTAGCGATCCATCGTAAATAGATTGCTAGCGACCCATAAGGTTGGAGGCAAATTCTTTTTGAACTCATGCTCTGACATCTACCCATCATTTAGAAGAATACCAAGAAGTCATGGAGAGGAATTTGATTTGTTACAACAAGCGATAGCAGTCATGACCAAAATCAAGTGATCGACGACGTAACTTGCTATGTATTTGCAAAACCCTAATATGATTGCTTGGAATTAGACGAATAGGTATTAAAAGTAATAAATTCTTGAGCACACCTTGTTTCCAACGAAGATGTACTCTGGGAAAAAAACGTTATTTGGGTTTTCAACCCATTACGATCCAATAGAAGCCAGAGCAGTTTTACGACATCAGAATAGCTCAAAAGTTCACCAAGAAAGAATATGCAATCGGCTAAAGAAAACCAAACCTTATTACCAAAGCAATGGCCGAGATCGACTAAACCAAGAGACCAACATCCGTTCAACCCAATCAGCAATCAAAGCACAACCAGCTAGTAGACCATCATCGAAACGGATCAACGTGCAACGAGACTACACAAACAACGTCAATACAAAGCCATCAAGGCATTCCAAACCTCCAAATCAAAAAAAATTCCAAGTGTTTGGATCGCTAGCGATCCATACTCTATGGATCACCAGCGATACATGCAATGTAATGGCCTAGGAGAGAAGAAGGGATAAGGAGCCTAGAAGACAGAACAGAATAAATGCTAAGTGTGTGGATCGCTAGCTATCCATACATGATGGATCACAAGCAATCCATATGAAGCCATGTTAGTTCCAACCTAGCATAGTGAACTGATGGAAGAGCAATTAAGTCATTTACTCGCGAGCAAGCCAAGTCTATATATCGCTGACGATCCATAGACCATGGATCGCTGACGATCCATGGGTTTGGCTCGGATCATGAGCTAAACTCCTCTAAGTTGTTCTATACCCATCTGCGAGCAATTGACAAAGTGGCCTGGCATAGAAACTCTCCGATCTCTATAAATACCATCCTACCAGCAACATAAACTGAATTTTCTCTGGACTGGTTGCTGATGCTCTACTGGAAACTTTCTTCACTCTCTACCTCCCTCACAATAATCTCCAAAGGAATTCAGTGTGATTCTCTAGTGGATTCCAACTCTGATGATTCAATCTTGCTAAGGATAATCAAAGGCTTTGTAATCAAACAACACTTGTAACAACAATCAATCATAATGAAACTAGAAAGTGGGCGTAGGTTTTGTTAACGGTCGAACCACTATAAATATTCATTATCTTCTTTATTTTATAGTCTATTTCTTTACCTATTTTATGTGTTATTGCTCTATCAGAACAGGGCCGGTGCTTTAAAACTCAAACCAGGATGTTGATCCATTTTTTGGGTTAACAGCTCCTGAATATCGGTAGCCCTGGGCAAGGAGGCAATGTTCCATCTCCTTTTAATCCGACTCTAGTAGCTTTTATATTGTTTCCTAGGGTCTGAATTCCTGCAGCTCCTGCACTTCCTTGTTGTCCCATCCTTTGGAAGAATCCCTACATCAGCTCTTATTGCCTAGCCCAGATTCCACGCTGCATCTTCTTTATCAGCCTTTCCATTTCTTCTCTAGCTACAGAGTTGGATTGGTGAGAACTTGAGGATACTTCCAAACTACCTTCAGGCTTTGATTGGCTTGCTATAGTTTTAGATCTAGTGTTAGGCCTATTTATTTTTCCCAAATCCCAGATTCAAGCTTCAACTTTTCGGATCTACCTTTGTTCTCAGTGAAAGCACACAAAATAATATTAACCCAAAAAAAGGATCAGCACCCTGGTTTGAGTGTGAAAGCACCAGCCTTGTTTATCAAGGCAAATAAAATTAAAAAGGCTATATTAAATAGCAGAAAAGGTAAGGAGACAAGAGATTTTTATAGTGGTTCGGCTGTTAATGAAGCCTAAGTCCACTTTATAGATTCTTTTTTTGATCAACTGCTATTACAATGGAGTTCAGATTACAATATAATTTTCCTTTCCTAGATTTGATCAAGCACCATCGTTGGATACAAAAGGAGAATCCCAATTACTTCTTAATGTTTGTTGTATGGGAGAAGAAGAGTGAAGAAATAATGGCATAGCTTTAGCAGAGATCAGATCACCTCTACTGTTGCAGAAGGATGGTACTTATAGGGGTTAGAGAGCATTTGTGCTGGAGCTAATTTACCAAAAGTCTATAGTCATCATGCAGAGGTCGCTCAAGAAGTTTGGGGTGATTGGGGCTCATTTTTTGGGTCGGTACTGATCTAATAAGTCGTGCAATTTTTGAATCTTCTTAATTTGGTTGTCTTCCTATCCTATAGTTGAGTGCCTTGTCCAAATTTTAAATCGTTTGAAGCTAGTTTGATCATCCATATTTATATATCATCCAATCCATCCTTTTGTAGAAGATCTATCCATAACTTACTTATTACTTCACCAAATGACACGAAACTTAATGAATGCAATTTACATGAGTAGTAGAGCCTCCAAATTTGATCTTAGGTGGATCCGAGCTAAGTATTTTAATCGGAGGTGATCTAATTGGGTCGGATCGATGATGATCCAAACACTTAGCATACTTTTGAATCTTCTTCTGGGTCGTGGGATTTCCGGCCATAAATCACTCAATACTTAACCAAATGACACAAAAATTCATACATGCAATGCACATGAGTAGGAGAGCCTCCATATTGGATCTCATGAGGTGGGGCCTATCCTATGTGGGTCGGACTTGATCCATCAAACTAGCTCAATTTGGAGGAGATCCATCAATAACTCACTCAATAATTATCAGAATTGGATAGAACTTACAGGTAGCTTCTAGAGGATCTGTGGGACCTACATTATGGATCGTAAGTGGTGGCCCAAGCTAAATGAATCAGATGATCTGGATGAGCTTGGATAGTGCTGATCCAAATTACGTTGGTCAAATGACTTCATTTTTGGTACGGGCCTTTTTTATGTCTTATAAGTTCTCCTCTAAATTTCAAATCAATCCGAGTCCACATGAGTTCTTGTAGGTTAATTATAAGTTGTTTCGGTCCAGAAGTGAGTAGGTATTTGAACGAGTCTTCACTTCTAGAACTAGGTTGCTTGAAATGTTACCGAACTTGATAGGTGAACTTATGTAAGGTGTAGGAGTGCAATGCTAGTGGTTAGAAAGAACCGTGAGCCAATATTTCAGATCGGTACCGATACAATTGGATCGAATCGCTATCGATCCGAAGAGTTAGCGTAATTCCATGCCAAACTTCTTATGTTTCTTTATCTTGTACTTTTAGGCCTTTAGGTTAAGTTTTGAGTTGTTCTGACTTAATCCTAATTTTCTAACTCTTTTTGAATTCCATTAGGTTAAGAAAACCTATTAACACTTGCCTCCAAAAGTACGCCTTTTGAATTAAAGGTGTGCATTGCTCCAAAAAAAAATCCAGTAACGAGTCTTAGATTGTCGAGCTTTCCAGTGGCTTTTAGCCTTGGCGAACCATCCAGTTCCTTTAGATTCTTTTGTCGATCATAAGTCGTCCCAAACTAATCATAGCTTAAGACCCTTGACTTTACCTAAATTTAATCTATACATCACAATCGTTCCGATTTCATTCGGAGTTATTACATTACATGCTCTAATTACAGTACACATTTACTATCATATATTAAAATAACATCATATATCGAAATCATATCACATCATACATCAAAATCACATTATATCACATTATATATCAAAATCATCCTATATCCATCCAGGAATTATCCATTTTATTCTATTTATAAGGCATTCAAATCATTTTTGCAAATTCAAATCTGTTCTAAGGTTCGATCTCTCCAGACCATTTAAGTTCAATCGCGATCTCTTTGGATTGTTTGTTGTTTAGTTTAGGGTATGATCTATCAGTGTAACGACCCCGGTTTTGAGTTAAATTTGAATTCGGAATTTATTTAAATTTTTGGGAATAAATTTGAATTAAATTATTAATTAATATAATTTTTGGATTAAATTAAGAATTTATTTGATTTTTTCCAAATAAAACAAGATATTTTGTTTATTTGTTATATATCTATATAAATTTATTTTTAAATATAATTTGGATTTGAGATTCAAAATAAATATTGAAAATAAATTAAAATTTGGATTTGAAATTCAAATATAAATGTTTTGAAATATAAATTAGATTTAAAACTATATTTTTAAATTAATAAGAATTTGTTTTCTAATTTTAATATACATATAATTTGAAAGTTATATTTTGAATTAAATACAAATGATTTTCAAAACAATTGTTTAATGCTAAATTCTATAAAATACATATGTGTGTTGTTATATATGTATATTTAAGTTGAATTTAAATTGGATTTTTCAATTTATTTTGAATTTGAATTTGAATTTAAAATTGAAATTCAAAAGGTAGATATTTTAAAATGTTTTGGATTTAAAATATATGAGTAAGATTTTATTTTGATATAACTGGTTTTATAACATTTTCTTTAAAGTAATATATATATATATATATATATATAAATTTGAATAAGTATTTATAAATTAGTAAATTTCATATAAAAGCCTTTTTATTAACATTTAAATAAATATTAATTACTTAAATGACAAGTCTTAATACATTAAGACTGTTAGCGCCAAAATTGATCACTACCACCCAAATGTAAATGAAAGTGCCAACTAACGGTCACATATAACTGATATAAATGTATGTATAGGGTAATAATATGAAGAACAGTTAAAATTAAAATGAAAGCAGTAAAGAACAAAGATTTTATAGTGGTTCAGCTAACTTCGGCCTACGTCCAGTCTAGAAGTTTCCTTTTTATTGATGTTCAAATCAATTACAGTTACAAACTGATAGAATAACCTTTAGCCTTAGAAGATAGAAATTTAGAGAGTGGCAAGAAGAAGATCCCTCATCTGGAGACCCACATGCTGTATTTATTGGCAAAACCAAGTTGTTGGGCCTCCTGAGTAGTTTGGACCCACCTAGGCCATAGCCGAACCCTACTTCATTATGCCGACCGATCCTAAGCAATTGGCACGCCGAATGAGGTACGATGCCGAACGAGGGGAGATGCGCCGAACGAGGGGAGATGCGCCGACCGAGGGGAGGTGTGCCGACCGATGGGAGGTGTGCCGATCGAGGGGAGGTGTGCCGAAGGAGGGTAGGTGTGCCGATCGAGGGGAGGTGTGCCGAATGAGGGGAGGTGTGCCGATTGAGGGGAGGTGTGCCGATCGAGGGGAGGTTTGACGATCGAGTGAGGTATGCCGATCGAGGGGAGGAGTGCCGAACGACGGGAGGTATGCCGAACAAGGGGAGGTAGGCCGATCGAGGTGAGGTAGGCCGATCGAGGTGAGGTATGCCGAACGAGGTGAGGTGTGCCGAACGAGGGGAGGTGTGCCAAACGAGGGAAGTTCTGCCGATCGAGGGGAGGTATGCCGATCGAGGTGAGTTATGCCGATCGAGGGGAGGTATGTCGATCGAGGTTAGGTGTGCCGATGGAGGAGAGGTATGCCGAACGAGGGGAGGTATGCCGATCCAGGGGAGGTATGCCGACGAGGGGAGGTATACCGAAGGAGGGGAGGTAGGCCGAACGAGGGGAGGTGTGCTGAATGAGCGGAGGTGTGCCGAACGAGGGGAGGAATGCCGATCAAGGCATGGTATGCCAATCGAGGGGAGGTATGCCGAACGAGGGGAGGTATGCCGAACGAGGGGAGGTATGCCGAACGAGGGGAAGTGTGTCGACCGAGGGAAGGTGTGCCGACCTGGGGAGGGAAGGTATGCCGAACGATGGGAGGTATGTCGATCAAAGGGAGGTATGCAGATCGAGGGGAGGTATGTCGAACGAGGGGAGGTATGTCGAACGAAGCTTATCTTCAAGACCGAGCCATGCAACCCTCCCATTTCATGACCAAATGACATATCCAAGTGAACTTCATTCTTTTAACCCGAATCCATCCTATTCCAGCCTCGATAATCGTTTAGTTGGTTGGGTTGAATCTGCTTGTTTATGGCCTTGACTAAAGGCAGGTTAACAAAGACACCTTAATAGCAAGTGTTAGCTAATTAACAATATCGTATGACAAATGTTAAGATTTTGCACAAGTGTCATTTTTAATTTTGTTTTCTTTTATTCTTAAATTAAACATTTTATCCTATTTAAACATATCCTTTCTTCTCTTCAATTCTTTTCTATTCTTCAATTCAAAGCTAAGAAATTTTAACTGTAACAAAATATTCAAAAAAACACAAATCTGTAACTCAATGCTTCCTCAAACCAGAAATCAATTCAATAACCTGTTATCAAAATTTGCAAATCAAACTAAAAACCTGTAAGCATTTTTCTTCAACCTGGAATTTGTCTTAAGCAAGCAAACCTGAGACTAAACAAAATCAAGCTCAAAACCAAAGTAGATTTCATCTTTGTTTCAAAACTAAGTCTTAAACCATCTCTGCAGTAAGTTTCAAGATCCTAGCATTCCATTTTCAAATCAGAAGCATTTTCAACATGCAATTTTAAAGTTTCAAAAGGCTATTTCAAAATAAAGTGCTCTGTTCTTTATTTTGTACAGGTGAATAACATTTTTTTTTTCAAAAAGCTTAAGTATATGAATATGGCTGCATGTTCATTTCTGGAATGAGTATGATTTGTGTGAATATATATATATATATATATATATATATATATATATATATATATATGAGTGTATGATGTGTGCATGCCTGCTAATGCCTGTAACATCTCTTTTCTACTTTCAAGCTCAAGTTTTGATTTAAAATTCTTTATCTCTTGATCTAGAGTTTGTTAGGATTTAAGTTATAAACAAAATTTGTTTGCTTCATCATGAATTAAAGTTTAAAATTATATTTAAATAAAAATAAATTGGAAATTTCTCTGGAAAATCGAAAACACAGACAAGTTTGAGTTTTGTTTAAAATTCAAACTTCGTAATTCATTGATTCAGGTATATAAGCTGAATTCTTATGCAAAAATATGATTTTTAGAAGTAAAACTTTAGTTTTTAGATTGGGTTTGAATGTGCATTTTGGGGTTGATCAGATAATGCGTTTTGGGTTGTTTCTAGTGATTTACTTACTTGGGGAGGTCGGGATTTTGTCTGGTGGTGGAAGAATGAACGGGGAGTGTGGGAAAATTATCAAAAAGGTATGCAGGCTACTGTGGTGGCGGCAGTGGTCGAATGTGTTTTTAAACCCTAGATTTAGGTATTGGTCGGAAATGAACCCACCACGGCATCTAGGGTAGATCGAGTTCCACCGAACTCTGGGGATTGGAAGCTTGGAGGATAGCGAAGGTGAGGCTTGAAGCATAGGCGCTCCAGTGATCGGCTTTGGGAGGACGAGGGGTTTTCTTGGTTGTGCTTCTGGTTCCAAGTTTGGGCTTGAATGCTCGAATTTTATTTCGAGGGAGAATTGATGATCTGATGATCGGGGTTGGGTGCGAGGATGATCGCGGATGTGTGGAGGTCTTCGTGGATGGTCGGAGGTGGTGGCATCGCCGATGCATGTGCACGGCTAAGGGTTGGTGTTGGTCTTTTGGTCTAGGGTATTTTCTCGAAGTAGAATTCGTGATTTTGGGAAGGAGACTCGAGTTATGTCTCGGGTAGACGTGAATGTTTGATTTTAGCTTTAAAACTTTAACAATTTAAACAAAATTTTGAAAAAAATGAAAGATGAGGTTTTTCTTAGGTAAGTACTCGAGTAGGTTTCGGGTTGAACCCGAAGCAGCATGATAAACAGATTTTAAAAGTTTTTTTAATTTAAACAAGATTTTGAATTTAAATAATTTTTTTTAAACTCTTAAAAATTTCTTTTATAAGATAAGTGTTCTTTAACATTTGATTTAAAGGGTTTTTAAATTAATTTAATTTTTTTAAAGTTAAATTTGTTAATCATTTTAAATCTTTAATTTGAAATGAATTTAAAAGCAAAATTAAAAGTAAAATGTTTCAAAGACTTTTGTTAATGATAATTAAGTAATTATAAAAACTTATACTTTATCTTAAAGATTAATTGAGGTTTAATGATTTAGAATAAATTAAATTAATAAGTTAATTAGTGAGGGATTAATTACTTTATTTAATTAATAAATATGGATTAATAAATAAGTAATTAAAGGTTGTAAATATATTAATTAGATGTTAATCAATTTGTAATTAAAGATCATTACTTAGAAGATTAAAAGATTATTAATTAATGATTAAATATTGATTAATTAATTAAGTTGTAATTAGAAATTTATGTATCAAGTAATTAAAGATTAATTAAGTTACAGTTAAACACTTAATTAATTAAGTAATTAGAGATTAATTAATTAGTGATTAAAAATTAATTAATTTGTAATTAATAGTGGTTAATTAAAGTTTAATTACTTAGAAAAGTAATTAAAGAATAGTAAATGAAAATCATTAACTGAGGATTATGGAGTGATTAATTAATGTGATTAATTTAAGATAATTAATAAGATTAATTAATTAAGGATAATCATTTATGGAATTAGTTAAGTATAATTACTTAATTAAAGGGATTAATTACTCAATGTAATTTATTTAATTATGATGATTAATTAAAGTTAATTAATTAGTTTAATTGATTTAAGACAATCACTTGATGATTTGTTAAGTATAATTACATAATGTGATTTATAAAATGTAATTACTTGGTGAAGTAATTATTGGGTAATTACTAGATGCAATTAATTGAAGGATAATTAATTAATGGAATTAGTTTTGGGTTTAATTACTTTATGTAATTAATAAAGAAAGATAATTTCCTAGTGGAAGTAATTAAGAATTAATTTCTTAGTGTAATTAATTTAAGAATTAATTGATAAAATTTATTTAAAAGTTAATTAAGTAATGTAATTAATTAAGGGTAATTGATTACTAAATGTGATTAATCAAGAATTAATGAATGTGATTAATTAAAGATTAATTATTAAATGTGATTAATTAAAAGAATAATTAATTGAATAAATAGTTAAGGGATGATTACTTAAATGTAATTAAAGAATAATTAACGAAGAAAGATTTGTTAAGGTAGATAATTAGAGATAATTAATTAATTAATTAATTTGTAATTAATTAATGTTAAGTAAGCTAGATTAAGGTAATCCAAGAAATAAATTAAATTAGTAATTTATTTAATTGGAGATTAATTAAATTGATTAAGAATTTATCAATCTTACTTATGGATGTTTGAATTCTATTGATTGTTGAATTGTTTGATATTCCTGATATGTTATGCTTTGTGCTATGAATTATTTTGGTGTGATCCGTGATGAATGTAATTTATTTATCTGTGATAAATTTACATTTTTATCTATGAATCTGTGAATGAAGATAAGCATTATTGGATTATACTACTTATCAATATTGATGTGCTTGAATCTGTGATGATTGATGATGTTGCACTATTGTGTAAAACCCCTAAGACTACACCTTACACACATAAATATAGATTGCATGAGGAAATTGGTCAAGTCACAGATTTTTGAAATGATTTTAAAGTTGAATTATGAATTCAAATAGTTTTGGAAATGGAATTGTGATAAATATGAAAAGTTTTGAAAAGGAGTTTTAAAGGTAAAGTTATTTTGAATAACTTGATTAAATAGTTTGATTTGAATTTAAATTCAAAATTTGAAATTGAATTCCATGTTTGGAAATTGTTGTTTAAAAAAATTATACAAGTTATAAATATGATTACATGGGTTTTAAAACCATCTTAAAAGTATTGTTTTTGGAATTTGAATTCAACCCTAGTTTTATACTTGAAGGTATTGAACTCGTGCAAATGTAATCAGATTTTTCCGAAACGAAGACTATTTGCTTTCAAATAATAATATCTTTCATAGGAAGAAAGGATTTCCAATTTGTGTTGAAAGATTTCAAGTTTGAAATGGAATTGAAATAATTTTGAAAGATGTGAATTGAGTCTTTGATTTAAAGATTGGATGAGTTAATCCAATTTGGAAGGGAAATTGTTTTGAAAGGACACGAATGAATCTTTGTGAAAGATTATGGAACTTTATGGAGTGAATCATTTTGTTCAAAGATTTGAAAATGATAATTGGTTGAAATCATTTGAAAGAAAGTTTTTGGATAATAAGTTGTGACTTAACTGAGATCCCAATTGTTATCCCGCTTTTTGGCAAAGCCGCGATATCAAAAGATCGATCGAAAAACGGAGAATAGTTCATTTGAGAGATTGGTCATACTTCGTTTTGCTATGGATATCGCTGAATTTTGTCCGAGTCCAGATTGAGCTACAATTGATAGGAACGACAAGAAACACCGTAGAAGTCAGCATCTCAAATTTCAAGTCAATCCGAGTTCATATGCTCAAGTTATGATCGATTCTATTTGGAGGGGAAGACCAAAGTTTCGAACCGATGGCTGATCAATGGTTCGAACCGATCACCTTCGAATCCATCTACTTCGAACCCATCAACGCGCCTCGGGCTCGACTCCATCACCTTCGAATCCATCAAGCATCGGTTGTTCGAACCCATTGACAGAGCCTCATTCGAACCCATCCACGAAACCATGTTCGAACCCATCATAGAGGCCTTGTTCGAAGCCACCTGTGAAGCTTCATTCGAACCCACTGCGTCAACCGGCCAAGGTGACGTGTCTTTCATCGGTTCGAGTGCACCGAAGTATATGGAGTCGAAGCATTCAACTCGGAGCAAAACCCGGGTCGATTCGAAGTTTGCGCTCCACGTCACCACGAAGCCACGCGCCACCATGGTTTCGAAACCATCGATTCGAATGCATGGCTTCGAACCACACAGCCATGCCGTGAACCCCATTTCGAATCCATCATATCTCTCAATCCACTGATCCAAATGCCATGAAATTTTCACAGAAGCTTGCATTCATGTCGAAGAGTGTCCACGCCAAATTTCACCTCGACTGGATGAATTCTTGATCGGTTCGAATGGAGTTCGAACCGATGCCAAAGTGAGCCCAAACTTCCTGAGACCGGGCATGTGGGCCCCCTCACGTGCCAGAAGTGGTCTCCCGAGTTTTCAACGAAATATCAGTAGCCTACGCCTATAAATAGAGCCCCAGAGCCAGCAGAAAAGGGATCTTCCGACTCTCAAGCGCCCAGACTCTGCTGGATCGAGATCTCCATCATCCTACATCATATTTTTACTGTTGATTTCGAATTTTCGGTTGTAACTTGCAGTTGATTGCTGCAACAACTTGTAATCATTGAAAGAGAATCAATAAAACGTCAAAACACTTCACAGGGACGTAGGCAACACGCCGAACCACTATAAATCGCTTGTCTACGCATTTATTTTGCTGTTGATTGGAGTTTTTGTTAGATAATATCTGTTTTGAACTTACATTCTTGACTATTATCTCTTCAACGACTCCCGAAGAGTGTTGTGCCCAATTTTGACACAAACACTTTGGTGTTTTCACTGAGAAAACCCAGCTTTTCTCCTGCTCGTTGGATCTGTCATCGATACCGGATTGAATAAATCTAAGAGAGAGATCCAAATCATTAAATCCGACTTCTTTCCCTTCTATTCAGATTTGCATAAAGTCTAGGAAAGGAATTCAACTCTCAAGATGGTTAGCACAAGAACCACCTCGAACGCTGTCAATCAAGAAGAACAGGATAGACAAAATCCTGTGCCCCCACCTCCATCTAATCAGGATGTCGCTGGGCACCCGGAACCGTCGGGTCCGGTTACCCGACAAGAGTTGCAGTTGCTACTCCAAGAGCTGACCCAGAGTCGGCGACAACTAGAAGAACAGCTACGCGCTAATGCTGAGCTAATCAACAAGATGGATTGCCAGAAGCGAAAGAGATCCACGAGAGATCATGCTTCTCGCTCCTCCAGCGAAAGTTCTTCATCCTCTGATTATCATAACCAGCCTCCACGACCCCGGCCAGATGGGAGTCGTATGCCACCCACTGGAAATGAACTGGCATTGACCGTTGGACAACTTAGAGTTGGTCCGTCAGCCAGTTTCCAAACCGGACCCTCCTCCCGAGGAGGTGTCCTTTCTCACCACGCCGTAGAATACCGCAACACTAACGTTGCGGCTGAGCCAGGGGTCGACACCCAAGATCAGTCGGACCTGGACCATCATCATAGCGGGCATACTCCTGAACCGTACGTCCTAGAGGACTATGAGCCAAGAAGGCGAGACTTGGACCGTCAACGATATCCGGTTCAAACCCAAAGTATGGCACATGATCATACTCCGGCGCAAATGTCGGATCTTTCAACTATGATACGTCAGATGATCCGTGAGAGTCAGGGATTCACAAACGACGATTGGGGAATTTCCCGGAGTGACACTCCCTTTACGGACGATATTCTTACTGCTGAACCCCCACGGCGATTCCGAATGCCCACTCTGCCCATGTACGAGGGAAATTCCGACCCTAACCAACATATTCTAAAATATGAATGGTCGATGACTGCTGCCAGGGCTGACGATGCAGTGAAATGTCGTAGTTTCCCCATATCCTTAGGGGGCATCGCTACCATGTGGTTCACTCGGTTGCCACCTCGATCCATCTCTTCCTTCGATCAGTTAGCCACAAAATTTGTCGAGCAATTCCGCATGCACGTCGCAAGGCCCAAAGATGTCAACACTCTATCTAGTGTTACGCAAGCTCCCGGAGAGACACTCAGACACTACTTAGAGAGATTCCATACTTCGTGCGCAGAGATTAGTAATCCAAACGATAACTCCATACTTATGGCATGGACTAAGGGGATCGACCCCGATTCTGAATTCGGCAATTGGCTAGCTGGGAAACCACCTACATCATTGGACCGTTTCCATGCCAAAGCAGCTCAATTCCTGAGACGGGAAGACGCGAAACAATCTAGAAAGCAAACCGATGCAGGACTAAATACGGAAGGGGTCCAAAGCAATGTTGCAATAAAACAGTCCGGTGAGAGCTCCGGAAAGGTTCAGTTGAACATTAAAAATAAACAAGCTCGGCGAAGAGAAAGCGTGAATCAAATTAAGAAACAAGATCAAACTCGTGGCCCGCAGCGCAAGAACCCAATGTTTGACAGTTACACTCCTCTGAGTACATCACTAGAGGACTTGTACTTACAAACCTGTGGAACAATTCAATATCAAAAGCTTGCGCCAAGGCCATCGTCAGAAAGACAAATCCAAACTAGAAAGTTTTGCAGGTTCCATGAAAGCTACGGGCACAATACGAACGAGTGTCGCCACTTACAAGACCTCGTTGAAAAAATGATCAGAGAAAGGAAGCTGGAACAGTTTGTGCGGACACCGCAGCCCAGAGAAGCGGGCCCATCCAATCCAATCAATGAACCCAATCGACCGAGACAGGAGGACTCCACTTGCCCCCGCGGAAGATTGGTGATAAACGCCATCAGTGGCGGACCTACTTACTCAGGAGCCTGGAACGACGAAGATCCTCGTCACTGTCACACATGATAGGCTCATTCAATCTATGAATACTTTGTAGTTTTCCTTTATGTTCTGAAAATTGAATTTGTAATAAGGCACTGACTTTGCCATATTTCCTTATTTCAGCAATAACATATTATCTCTTCAAGCTAGAGCTGTGATTCACCGAATGCAACGTTCAACAATCACGACACACGAAGAGCTTAGTTCCATCAAACAATGGAATTTATTCAAATAGCGAGTGACTGCGATACGACCGGCCACTCACTGAGTGAAACCCCAGCTCGGGGGCAAACCATCACGTCAAAGGCTGAATCGGACCAACACAAGACAGTCCATTCAACAATTCGTTCCCAGAGCGCGAACGGACTCCAACTTCCCAGAGCGTGAATTGGAGTATAAACATTCAACAGTTCGTTCCCAGAGCGCGAACGGACTCCAACTTCCCAGAACGTGAATTGGAGTATAAACATTCAACATTTCGTTCCCAGAGCGCGAACGGACTCCAGCTTCCCAGAGCGTGAATTGGAGTATAAACATTCAACAATTCGTTCCCAGAGCGCGAACAGACTCCAGCTTCCCAGAGCGTGAATTGGAGTATAAATATTCAACAATTCGTTCCCAGAGCGCGAATGGACTCCAACTTCCCAGAGCGTGAATTGGAGTATAAACATTCAACAATTCGTTCCCAGAGCGCGAATGGACTCCAACTTCCCAGAGCGTGAATTGGAGTATAAACATTCAACAATTCGTTCCCAGAGCGCGAACGGACTCCAACTTCCCAGAGCGTGAATTGGAGTATAAACATTCAACAATTCGTTCCCAGAGCGCGAACGGACTCCAACTTCCCAGAGTGCGAATTGGAGTATAAACATTAAATAAATCGTTCCCAGAGCGCGAATGGACTCCAAATTCTCAGAGTGCGAATTCGAGTATAAATATCGAATCCATCGTTCTCAGAGTATGAACGAATTCCTGAAAGCCCAAATAGATGTGACTGACCATCCAGCGGCTAACTCCGATTTCCCAGAGCGTGAATCGGAGCATAAATGTGGGTTACAGGTTCCCGAAGCACGAAGCGAAGCATCTGTGCGAACTCCAACTTCACAGAATGTGAATGGAGTATAAACATCAATTCCAAGTTCCCGGAGTGCGAACTAAAATATCGACACTAACTGCAAGTTCCCAGAGCGTGAAGTGGAGTGTAAACATCAATTCCAGGTTCCCGGAGCGTGAACCGTACTACAAACGTCGATAACTCTCAAATCCCCATAGTGCGAACCAAGTTATCGATTACAAATTATCCTAAGTCCCCAGAATGTGGACATGTGTTTAAAGTTTGCAATAAACGCACTCAACCACCAAAACACAAATGTTATTCCCCGAGACTAGGGGGCAAAAAAGCTAAGTGTTAATCGCTAACCAAAGTGATACAATGTCCGAAGTTCGATTATTCGTCGACTACAACTTGCGACCAAGATTCTCAGACTTGGCGAATAAAAACAAATTCTACTTGACGGTAAAAACACCACAAGTGCACTGGACTGAAAACAAGACACTACAAACACTTAAGCACAAAAGAAATGAGAGTTGAAACAAAGAAACTAAATTTTATTTCAACTAACTGAAGACAAGGACTTACACGCAAATAAGTTCTTCCAAAAAAGAATGCCTACTAGCAGGGGCCGAACCTGCATCTATACATGGCCTACTAACAAAAAACGAAAACAAGTTCCTATCTACCAAAAAATCTGCTTGGGAGGCCGATCTATTCCTTTTTTCTTGGCTTCCTTATCAGCGGTTCGTCTCAGAATCGCTAGGAACGGAGATCCTTCGTTTGGACGACCTCCTCTCCGGTGGTTGCTCTTCGGCCGGGGGCATAATATCTACATTCTCCTCAGAACTTGAATCTAAATGAAGGCTCCCTGCCGGAGGAGTAGGAGGGACCGGACCCGCAACGGAAGATGGAATAGTGCCACCACCAACACTACCGCTTTGCCCCGCAGCTTCTAATTCAGCTTGAATCTCGGCCAGGATCTCTTCATCACGAACCGTCTGGGCTTGGCTAAGGGCATCCGCAGTCTGCATTGAAGAGCCAGAGGACGGCGGAAGGTCACTAATGATGAACGACAGGTTTGTGGAGAAGCCACCATGATCACCGAGCAGCTCGCTCACCATTTGTTCCTCAAGAGATAATCCGCTCCCCTGCGCCGCCTCGGTTGATACTGCAGTTACAACAGTAGTCTCAGTGGTAATGGCCTTATCCCCTTTGCTTGATTCTTGGGTCACGGCAATCGAAGCAACTCCAGTCACTAAACAAAGATAAGAAGACGTTATCAGTAACTGCTTTAGAACAAACTCTCTATTTGGTAAACACTCGAGATAAGTTCGGGATACCTTCCCCAACTTGACTTGTGGACGACTGAGCGGCCTCAGAAGTATGCTCCCGAATAGGAGATAACCGCGGCTGTTCCGGGTCGTAAGCAGGAACAGATTGCGAACCGACCACAGATACAGGCACCGACGAAGGTGGTGCGGTGACTTCCGTGACAGCAGAATGGTGCTCAACACCTGATCCCTCTCCAACCTCCAAAGATCGACCACCGATCATCTCCTTTTCTTGAGCAATAATAGCGTCGTGGAGGACCTTCTTCTAATCATCATTCAACAACCGGTTTTCAAGTTCAAATCGGCCGACCGATTCATCCGGATGTGCTTACTCTTCTTCCTCAACCAATCGATCCCAAGCGTTGCGGAGGTGCACCGGGTAATCTTGGAGCCAGGCCAAATTTCGGTGTCTCAACACGTTGGCATTGTAAGTGATAAGCAAATCTTCAATATCGGCCTCCAGCCTGGCCTCCGCCTATTGAACTTTCTCCTCAACCTTCGTCTCAACCGCTTGGACCTTGGCTACTGCCGCATCCCGTTCAGTCCGGAGGATCACGGCTTGTTCACACGCCTCCTGGGCTACATTATTCGCATCATCCCTATCCTTGGAGATTCCGGCGAATTTAGATTTAAGCTCGTTCAACTCCTTTAGGGCTGCGTCCCTCTCGGCAGTAACCATGGTGTTTTGATGGCCCATGTCCTCTACCGTGGCATAGTGCTCACGTTTCATCCTATCCATCGTTGCTTGGGCTTCGTTGGCCTTCTTGATAGCTTCCATTTCGGATTTCCGAGAAGATTCAGCCTCAGTGTTTAGCACATCAATAATACGGCTCTTTTGAGCCAACTCAGCCTGCAATTTCTCGATGGTGGCCCCATGCTCAAAGGCCAATGTCGACGCTTTCTCGGCTGCCTTATGTCACGCCCTGTATTGGGCATAAAAGTCGTGCACATAATCGTGCGCCGTCTGCTCAGCCTCCGGCGGAATTCTTTTCAAGTGAAGAGGAAAAATATAATTGTCAAAGCAAATATTTGGAAAGTCCTTCTTCAGTTGAGCAAGCCTGATTGCTCCCTCTCCCGAAATTTCAGTAGGAGGTTGTTCCGCAACTACTGGAGGCATTGCCTCAGATCTGGGGTGGCGAGATTCATACTTAGAATATTGAGAGGCCGACTGGTGGTGCGAGGAATCAGAAGGACGAGAAAGAGAAACATGGGCAGGAGGTTGTATAGGAACTCTTGGAGGAGGAGTGCGCGATCGAGACCGATGCCTGTAATCCCTATCTCACCGTTCTTGACTAGAATACCCGGAGTACCTGCGATCATGACCCCTGTCTCCTTCTCTCCGTTGTGACTCGTAGTATGAGGAAGATTTGCGAGTATGTCGTAGGCTCCCTAGCATCGAACCACGTCCAGTCATGATATCTGCAAAGCAAAATGAGAATAAAGTTAGTGGTTTCTCGAAACCGATGACCTAGGGCTCGGGATTATGTAGTGTCGCGAAATGTGTATGAATATGTATTCCCCCCGACCAACCAGAAGTGTCGACTGAGCTAGTAATAAAAGGCTCGCTCAATTCTAGAGTACGATGGAACTCCTCTAACCCGGCATCATGCTGAAAAGACACATCATCCGGGATCGGAAGATCGGTAAGCCCTTCGTAAAGACTTTCAGTTCGAGGAGGAGACATCTCAGAAATTCTAACTCCAGGAGAGGATCGGGCCGTGACAACCGATTTCCATCTCCCCTTCTTAGTTGACGTGACGACGGCTGCCTTGCCTTTTCTTTGCTCTTCAACATCCTGAGCCACGTCTGTAGGCTCCAACAATGGCTCGTCGTCAGTATTAGTTCTTTCAGAATCGGCCTCCTCGGCTATAATAACTTTGGGCTTCTTGTGCTTGACTCGTTTTTTCAAAACGGCCTTTAATGCCCCCTCAAACAGTATGCTCTGCCCTCGTTCAGTCAACCTGTAAGTTCGGAGATTCCTATCCGTCAAGAGCAGCTCAATATCCCTATCTCCACTCGGGACTTCTCGAAGTACTCGCACCATCTCCCTAAAGCGCTCGCCCTCAGGTCGCTGAATCATCGCTGTGAAGAAAAGAAAAAACATAAGTTTCACTTTGACCGCAATTGCCTTAGTAATCACTTGATAACTCGACTATACTCACGTCTGAATTACCATCGCCGGGCAAACCCCGGAGGACACCTGACATAGAACCATTCCGTCCTATAGTAACTCAACCTGGTCCAGGACCCAGTGACCACTTGGCAGTTCCTCACCGCTTCCAGAAATGTGAAGGAAGGATAATCGCCTAGGGCCTTGAAGTTAAATAGATATCTAATCTCGGTCGGGATCGGTGGTCTATGAAGGTACTCCATGAAGACGATGAATAAACTATTCACGGAGGCGTACCCGTTCGGGTGTAGTTGAGACGGAGCGATCCTCAAAAAAGACAACACTTCCCTTATATACTCGTTGAACGGAGGGAGTGTCCCGGCCGCGCACGCGTGGCGGTTGAATGCTGTATATCCCTCCGGCGGGTTGTGTGGTCTATCGTTCGGCCCTGGCAATAACACGTCATCCAATGATAGACCGTGCCTCAAGCATATTCTCCCTAACATATCTTCAGAAATATTGGATTGAACGGAATCCAACGGATTGGCAATGAAGGACGCATTGGGAAGTTCATCCGGGGCCGGACCAATGATCTCAGGTTCGATATCTGGAACCTCTAGTCTTGGAGCAGTTGTACTTTGAACCTCCTGCTGTTGCGAACTTGACGGTTCCAAAACTGGCTAACTCATGAGAAACCATCTTTAGACGACAAAGGACCCGTGCGTTCCCCAGTGTAAAGTGTATGAATGAATGTTGTGCAGTGCCATGCATTACTTGAATAAATATCGCAGAGTTAAAGAAAATATGCAAACGACAAAGCTACGGAGTCTAGTTATAATGACCGTCATCGCTGACCGTCATCGCTGAACCGTTTGTATGATGGAAATTTGATTTGAATAGAAGTCGTTATCGTTCCATCGACGAGCTTCGAAAGGTGGTCAATTATGCAGTTTAATATGTCCAAATATGCAGGAATGAAGCTCGCCGGAATTATGCTTAGAAATATCAAACTTTGGAATCCATCGTAGAGGGTTCGAACCGATCGCAGGGACCTCGTTCGGAACCAACCTAATATCACTTCGAACCGATGACTGGAAAGCGCGCTTCGAAACGATGATCAGGTGTCGAGTTCGAATCGATCAAAAATGGATGACTTCGAATCGATCCTTGTTTGGCTAGTTCGTACCGATCAGAAACCCCCAACATGACATCGATATCGTTCGAATCGATCCTATTCAAATCGATATAAAGTTGCAAACTTCGAACCGATAGCCGATGGATTCGAATCCATCGATTCGAATGAACCCATCGAATCCATCAATCGGTGCGAACTGCGTCACCCCCATAAGGTCATCCAAGAGATCGATACGAAATCCAAGAAAAATGGCGTCGCCATCATCGATTCGAACTCAAATCCACGCATCGGTTCGAAGCGTTCTCAAACCAGATCTGGTTTTGCCAATCACTGAAGTGAGCAATCGATGAAGAAGACGCGGTTTCGAAGTAACTTTGCCGTTTGGATTCGAAGCTAATTACCTAGTTTAAATGATGGATTCGAGGAGTTAAGGTCTTGGATCTGGATTGGTTCGATAACGCGACACAATGTTTTCTCCTTCAAAGCTTCGAAACGATGCAATGCACAGTAAAACCAAGGCGAGAGTAAAAAGTAGAAAATGAAAAAAGTAAAACCCTCCGCTATTTATATGAAGCCTGGGACGTGACCGAGTCGCTTCGTATCCCAGTTAACCCAACCGGTCATAACCGGTCAAGACCCAGGTCGATTCGAAGTCAGCCTCCGAATCCATCAGCCTAAGGCCCTATCGATTCGAAGTTCACCCCATATTCCACCGTTGCGAAGCACACAACAGAGTGACAAGTTGCATCGATGCGAAACGCGTAGTGGGCGCATCATTTCGAAGCCTCTGTTTGCGACTCCATCCACAACCTACCGAAACGAACTGCTAGTTCGAATCCATCCTTCTACATCGGTTCGAATGTCAGTTTCGAACCCATCACAATGCAAGTATACTCCATCCATATGAATGCATATTTCAAACCCATCTATACTCCAACACATCGGTTCGAAGCGTTGCAATCACGCAACGCAGAGTCATTTCCTTCAACCTTCTACATCGGTTCAGGAGAGAATCGATACGAAGGGGATTTTCAAAACAACCATCGAGTGTTGTCTCAACTTAAATTTCAAAATCGGTTCAGGAGAGAATCGATACGAAATTCAATAGCAAACAAAACTAACAACGACTTGTAGACGCACGACGCTAACAAAGATCAAACTAGCATATTTGCACATATATCGAACTAGCATTCGATTTTAAGCATTTGCAGGGTTCAAACACTTATCTTGTTACAAATGCTACAGCCAACGGCTAAGCGCTATTATACATCAATCAATCATATCAATGCAAGGTTGCAGAAATACAGAGTACGAGTCTCAACAAAAAGAGAGCAATGATTGTTCGGAGAGAAGTTGTGGCTATTCAAAGCACGCCATGTTCCCACAAGACGTACTTTGGGGGGAAAAATGTTATCCCGCTTTTTGGCAAAGCCGCGATATCAAAAGATCGATCGAAAAACGGAGAATAGTTCGTCTCAGAGATTGGTCATACTTCGTTTTTCTATGGATATCGCTGAATTTTGTCCGAGTCCAGATTAAGCTACAATTGATAGGACACGACAAGAAACACCGTAGAAGTCAGCATCTCAAATTTCAAATCAATCTGAGTTCATATGCTCGAGTTATGATCGATTCAATTTGGAGGGGAAGACCAAAGTTTCGAACCGATGGCTGATCAATGGTTCGAACCGATCACCTTCGAATCCATCTACTTCGAACCCATCAACGCGCCTCGGGCTCAACTCCATCACCTTCGAATCCATCGAGCATCGGTTGTTCAAACCCATTGACAGAGCCTCATTCGAACCCATCCACGAAACCATGTTCGAACCCATCACAGAGGCCTTGTTCGAACCCACCTGTGAAGCTTCATTCGAACCCACTGGGTCAACTGGCCAAGGTGACGTGTCTTTCATCGATTCGAAGTTTGCGCTCCACGTCACCACGAAACTCCATCACCTTCGATTCGAAGTTCAAACCCATTAATCAAGAATTAACGAATGTGATTAATTAAAAATTAATTATTAAATATGATTAATTAAAAGAATAATTAATTGAATAAATAATTAAGGGATAATTACTTAAATGTAATTAAAGAATAATTAATCAAGAAAGATTTGTTAAAGTAGATAATTAGAGATAATTAATTAATTAATTTGTAATTAATTAATGTTAAGTAAGCAGGATTAAGGTAATCCAAGAAATAAAGTAAATTAGTAATTAATTTAATTAGAGATTAATTAAATTAATTATGAATTTATCAATCTTACTTATGGATGTTTGAATTCTATTAATTGTTGAATTGTTTGATATTCCTGATATGTTATGCTTTGTGCTATGAATTATTTTGGTGTGATCCGTGATGAATATAATTTATTTATCTGTGATAAATTTACATTTTTATCTATGAATCTGTGAATGAAGATAAGCGCAATTGGAATATACCGCTTATCAATATTGATGTGCTTGAATCTGTGATTATTGATGGTATTGCACTATTGTGTAAAACCCCTCGGACTACACCTTACACACACAAATATGGATTGCACGAGGAAATTGGTTAAGTCACCAATTTTTGAAATGATTTTAAAGTTTAATTTTGAATTCAAATAGCTTTGGAAACGGAAATGGGATAAATATGAAAAGTTTTGAAAAAGAGTTTTAAAGATAAAAGTTATTTTGAATAACTTGATTAAATACTTTTTAAATTCAAAATTTGAAATTGAATTCTATGTTTGGAAATTATGGTTTAAAAAGATTACAAGTTATAAATATGATTACATGGGTTTTAAAACCATCTTAAAAGTATTGTTTTGGGAATTTGAATTTAACCCAAGTTTTATACTTGAAGGTATTTAACTCGTGCAAATGTAATCATATTTTTCCGAAACAAAAACAATTTGTTTTCAAATAATAATAGCTTTCATAGAAAGAAAGGATTTCCAATTTGTGTTGAAAGATTTCAAGTTTGAAATGGAATTGAAATAATTTTGAAAGCTATGAATTGAGTCTTTGATTTAAAGATTGGATGAGTTAATCCAATTTGGAAGGGAAATTGTTTTGAAAGGATATGAATGAATCTTTGTGAAAGATTGTGGAACTTTGTGGAGTGAATCTTTTTGTTTAAAGATTTGAAAATGATAATTGGTTTAAACCATTTGAAAGAAAGGTTTTGGATAATAAGTGGTGACTTAAATGAGATCCAAATATCCATATGTTTTTAAATATTGCGCTTACTATTCGATTTTGTCGGGAGAGGACCTTGTGTCATATAACCCATTTCGAATGATGATACGATGATATGGATAACATTTGAAGACCGGTGGTGAAGACCGGGTATTTTCGAGAATGCTAGGATTACCCGTCGAATGACTCTGCATTGAGTAGCTACGGTATAGAGATCTCCATATGTGATGGGGAGTCCGATCGGGATTGTGATTACCCGGATTGCAAGGGCATCTTTGGAAGTGCCTTCGGTTCTGTTCGAACCAGGAACATACTTGTATGGATGTGTGTCCGACGTTACACTTTGAGATGTAAAGCTGGTTTCTATCAAATACATTTCTGTTTGGTGGTGGAGATTTATTCTCTTAGCTTAACACACTTCTCTGAGACGTACGAGCTCAGAGGATATGTAGTTGATGGTTACTAGTGATACATTCCTAATTTGGTAATGTGGCATACGAAGTGTCGCTGATCATTTATTGATCAAAGCATGGCTTTTTGAAAAGCGTAGCTCTGTGGACGAGACTTCGTCAAGCCTCACAACCCGATAATGGTCGAAACAGGAATCGATGTAGTAAGGTTATTTGGGGGTAGCACCCCCTGAGGGTATATCCATTTCCTTCTGGATTATAAGTAGTATCATGGTATGGAGCCCAGATACTTAACTTTGTGGCTGCTGCAAACTTATTGCTTTGTAGTTGTTGGTATCGAGGTACCTCGAATAAAGGTTGGTAACGACTAGGGGATGGCATACTCGTGTCAGTAGTTACTTCTGGGCAGGTGTAACCCGGCCTTGTGTTGGCAGAGATCGGTAAGGTTCTCGAGGGTGTCCCTCTAGAGGCGTTCCATTCGGTGTGGGAAGTTCCTTAGCCCTATCATTTGTTGGAAATCCAAACAAAACAATACGATCCCTGTACAGTTTTAGTTGTATAATCTGCCATGGAATGTGGCGGTAACCTGCTACTGAACATGTTAGCTATAGTAGGCATACAATAATGGTTGTATACTAGCTAAAATTAATATTATATTTTCGAAATATTTTTCTACGCTATGCACTAATAATAATATCAAAAAGGATTTTCGCGTATCAAGCATGTTTGACTGTCATAAGGAAAATCTCCTTCAATTCTGCGTTTTCATTGTGTGCGTGGCGGGAGGCCTTATGGCAGTTTCATTTTCCAAAAAACATTGCAGATTTCAATTTTAAATTCTTTTTTTGTTTGTTTTTATTTAAAACTGTTTTGTTTGCTCACACCAGTCCCATGACTGACTTGGATTTTATTGTTCCCTTTCTAAGCACTAGGTGCCCACTATTTTCCACACGGTCAACCTGGAGACGGGTTTAGTATATTATCTGGAGCTAATTCAGTCTTTGGATTCTAATGACTGACCTTGCTTGTACAACTTGATTAGGAGTTCGAGCAATTTCTGGATTGGTGCTTTAGATGCTGATATTGGAGTTCCTTCTTTGGAGTTCAAGTTTATATTATTACTCCATTGTGATTTATAGTATCATATCTCTGATATGTGTTGGGTGGTTGTATCATTGTTGTATATCATTGGATATTGTATTCATTGGATCTATATAATATTCATTTCTTCCGCTGTGTTGTTATACTTAATGTGTTATAAGCTCCGGCACGAATCAGATTTCAATGGTTGAATCTGCGGCATTCGAGTACAAGTGAAGTACGGGTGTCGATTTTCAAACACTAAAATTCGGGTCGTGACAATCGAGATCATTTTTTTATTAAGTTAAGTGGGATTGAGTAAGCCTATCCGCACACTCTCCGATGATGGGACTTACTTATTGCACTCCGATCCCATATCTCTGGTTGGGACTCTATGGCATTCGATGTTCAGAGGAATGATCTCTTCGGATCATTTTCTTATTATGTTAAACGGGATTAAGTAAGCTCCTCTCACTCTCCAGTGAGGGGACTTACTTCTTACACTTCGGTCCTGTCTCTCCGGTCGAGACTCTATGGCGTTTGATATCATACAAGTCCATTCGCTCTCTCTCTGACAAGGGAACTTGCACTTTACATTCCTATCCCATCTCTCCGATCGGGACTGTATGACGTTCAAAATCAGTCATCAAATTATGTATGCATTTTACAAATTTCAAATCATAGCAAACAAGTAGAATTAAATGAGTAGTAATCCTGAATGCTTATCCCAGACAACCGACTTAAAGAGTGGTAAGGGAGCAATCAAGGTTTGTACACGTCCAGTCTGAGATTATTATCCTTAGCAGTTATCCCAGATATCAGACTAAGAGAATGACTAGGAACCAATCAAGGTTTAGCATACATCTAAGCGGTATGGGGTCATTATAGTTATTACTGCTAATATACGAAAACAAAAGTGCAAAAAAGAAACCAAACCAAAGTGTAGCAGTCGGGTTTAACTTCCCATCCATCCTGTTTAAGAGATTATCTATCTTAGACCAGATCCCTAGCATTCCTTGAAGCATCTGTTTCGGGTGGCGGTAGCTCTAGCCATTCTATCGTTGCTCTATTCCTCACGTACTGCGGCAGCGGGTTGTTTTAAACTAGTGCTTTTATCATATCACGAAGGTGTCAGCTGTAACACCCGCGTTAAATTACAATTATATATGCAAATAATTTAATTAAGTTATATATGTTAGAAATTTAAAACAAGGAAATGTCTGTAAATGAGGCAACTAATTAATATTATTTGGAATACATATATATTTGTGCAACAAATAAATTGGAGAGAGAAATTATATAAAATCAATTAATAGAGAAGATTAATTGACAGTGTTTGTTTAAAAGGAAAATTAATATTCAACTAATTAGTAGTGGTGGTTAATTGAGAAGAACTGGCAAAAAAGGGAACATGTATTATAGCAGCTAAGTGATATGATTAGAAACAAATATGTTAGTGCAAGAGAATAAAATGGAGGAAGAGTAATTTATGCAAGTAATCAATTACCAGTTAATAAACATGGAGACTTATGGTAAGATATATAATTAAGATTGTGATCCAAAATTCAATTGTAGAATATATGCATGCAATAATTATGGGAATAAAATAAATTAATATGCATATATGTGATGAATTAATATGGTGTTGATTGGCATATTAATTTGGTAAAAAATCACAGGGCAGGCAGGGATTAATTGGGTAGTAAATTAATTATAGGTGTATAAGAAATTTATTAATTGGGTGATTGATAGTGGTATTTTATTTAAATGAAACGTCACATTTAAAAATATATATTTCCATAGATTGCGAGAAAGAAGGGGAAAGTGATTAATGAAAAGATTGGTGGAGAATCAGTTTGAAATAAAAACAAATGCAGAAGAAAACGTATTAATTTAATGTCCATAGACTTAATGTATGCTTTATATTTAAGGGTTTTGTATCTAGTGGTTAGCACTGATTTGAACCACTATAAATATAGGTGTAGAGCCTCATTTTTATTCTCATTATCTTTCTCTTGCCTACAAAAGCTCTGCCATTTTTCTATCTCTTCTACCCTTTCCTAATAACAGAATTTTAGATCTAATTTATATGAATTTAGATCTAAATAGAAAGAAAATACAATTAATTAGGGAATTAGGAATTGATTCAAATTAGAAGGCTTTGTCAAAGGTAAAACCCTAGATCCGAGTTTTTTTGTTATTTCTAATCCAAATATATTCCTTTTCTATTTTAAATATTATAGATTTGTAGATATATCGTTCGTAATTCCAAATAGGAATTGCAAGAGAGGTGAATATAGATGTTAGGGACAGATCTAAATAAAAACAGGAAGATTTGGAAAGCAAGCAATGTGAGTAGATTTATTTATATATCTTTTAATTTTAAGATATATTATCGTTAAACTCCCGTTTACATAATTTAATTCAATAATTAATCCTACTAATTAAATTATGTTGAACAGTATGGAATTTACAGTTTATTTACAGTATTAGTATTTATTTACATCTGTTTCAACATTTTGGATTTCTATGCAAGCGCCATTCTTCTTATATTTTCTCCTCTTTCTTCAAGTATGAATTAGAATAGATTAAACGTGAATATAGATTAAATTATTAAGAACATTGAAATGAAGAAAATAAGATGTAAAGTAATAAAATTTTAAGGAATGGAACTACTGTAATAAATTACGTTAAAATGAGAAAAGTTAATTAATCTAATAACTGGATTTTGGAGTAAATAAAAGGTTAATTAATTGGTTTGAAAAATATGATACATTTCTATAATTTAATATTTAAAAGACAAAAATGAACATAATTGCTAGAATGAAAGAAGAAGAAAAAGAGAATTAGTGTAAAATAGAGAAACCATTGTATTTTACACTATTCCAAAATAGTAAAAGAGATATCTACCAGTTAGGGGTTATTGTTTATAGTATTATTTAATTTTAAAACATGGAAATTGATTTTTAAATATGGTTTTCATAACCAGCCAAAAATAGAATTACTTTCTAGAATAGAAGATATTAAACCAAAGTATGACATGAGTCAAGTAAATTATTAGATAAGAACTTGAAGTTGTAAATGATAATGAACCTAGGTCTGCATTCATTGCGTAGACTATTTAAGAAGATAGTTATTATGATAAGTGGGTTATATAATACAAGAGAATAAAAGAATATTTATAAAAGAAGGCAGATTAAAACAGAAAAGAAATGTTGGACTATAAAAGAAGAGAAAATGACAATTACATGTAGAATTATAACATAGGTTGTACTTAAGCAATAAGAATGGAAAAGCTTATTTGAGACATTGAAGGAATTAATGAGTGATAATAATGGTAGAAGCTTATTTAAATAATTTATATTAAGTCAATAAGGAAATAAAGCAGGAGTGATAACAGAGGCTTATTTTAATGAACTTAAGATTTATATTAAGTTAAATAAGAAAGATAATGAATGGGGCTCATACCAACAGCATTCCCTATTAAATAAATGACAATCTCATAATAGATAAAGGTGGGTTGAGGGCAAGAATATGCTAATTAAGGTAAATAAGTAGCCAACATAATAAGAAAGTAAACTAAATGCAAATTAAAAGATAAGACTTAGGCTCTAATAAAAAAATTGAGATGAGTTTGGAGCATCCCAAAGGATGAAGCGTCTAACGAAGCAGCTCATTACGGATTTCAAAATTGGAGAAGAACGTCCAACTTAGTATTTTTTAGGCTTCAAGGAAGTACGAGACTTCAACGAGACGTGTGGATACTCTAGGATGGTCCTCTGGGTATGCCTAAAGAAGCTGCACCCCTGGATGCCGGTCTATAGGTGTTCCATTAAGAGAGTATGCTTTGACTGCATTTACATTGTAGGCCTAATGAAGCAGACCTTTGCAGGCAGTCAGAAGGGCTTGGTGTTCAGAGCAGGGTATTCGTATGTCTAGTACTTGCAAGTAAGTTTAAGGATAGTCGCATGCGGATTTCAGCCAGCATCAAGACCAAGAGCGATTTCGGGAAAGAACAGAGTTAAACCATCAGGCCAATGATTCTTCCACTATTGAAACATTGGATAAGGGGAAACGCCATTTGGATGTTAGATCGTTTGCAGTAGGGCACGACCATTTAACTTTTTAGAAGTCTTTCGGTTAGTTAAGGGATGGCTGCGAGGGGCCATAGCCACGGTGTAAAAGAGACAGACCAACTAGAATATCCATCTTGTAGGCCTAACGAAGCAGTATTTTATAGATATAGAAAATCCTCGAATGAATTCCTTACAAGGTAACCTTGTTGGCGTGATTCAGATAGTAGACGGAATGATTACGTAGTCCACAACGTACGCATTGGGTGGTACATTGTGGATGTCCGAACACTGCATCTACTAGTGTGGACGCGATTTACGTTTTCATAGTAAGTAGCGGAGTATCTATATTGTAGCCCTTAAGAAGTATTCCTTTACAAATATAGCTACGGAGCATGACAACTGAGCCTCTATATTGTAGGCCTTACGAAGCAGTCCTTTACAGATGTAGTTACGGAACACTATCGAAGCAAGACGATGGAGCCCTTTTCGAGGAGGATACGGAAGGTACCATGGGTGGTACCCTAGGACCAATTTTGTCATTGGGCATATGGCTACATTTATGTATATATTAGTTATTAGGTTTTAATCTACTATGGAGTATATAGGCACGGTTCATGAACAAAGGTGAGAGTATTATAACCTGATGAACCTAATATAAGAGTAAATGGAAATAAAAAGATATATGTGGAGCTAAGCCTAGAAGTATATAATTCAGTCATTCACTGGAACTTTAGTTCTGACCCAAAACTCCTCATAACATCCTACAGGTTAGTAGAAGGCAGAGACTTCCCAGCTTTAAGACACTTGTTTAGAAAGTGTTATTATATTGGTGAGTATTTACTTACTATTGTATTTTAGTAAATTCCGCTATGAGATATTTAATTGAGCTCTAATATATTTGTCTTTGCCTATTTGTAGGATGCTAGATTCCCAACTCGTGTTTTATTGGGCTTCGGTTTCTGCATTTTTGCAAAAAATCCAGACATACTAGAATCAGGTTGTTGCATTTGGTATCAAAGCCTAGGTTTTGGATTCCTAGGTAGATAGTGAGTGAACGTATTTGTATTTTTTAATAAAATATAAATATATTATGTACTAAAATACAAATAGTCCCCAAACATAGATTTTAACATATGGAAATCTTAAGAAATGTACATATGTTTGCTAGTTGGATTTGGGATGATCCAAGTATGTAGAGCCCTATGTTATTACCGAATTATAGCATACAAATAAGCCATGTTTTGAGAGAAAATTTGTATCCATATGTTTTAGGAAGTAGGGAAGTTCCTTAGGGATAGTAGGGAGAGTGCTTTTATTTTGGAAGAGTAAGAGGTTTTAGTATGAAGAAATCCACTTTATGTCAAACCCAATAAAAATGAAACTTTTGAATTAAAAAAGTTGAAAATTATAATTGTTAATATATTTGAGGAAGTAAATATTGGGTTTTTGAAAAAATAAGTGGTATGAAATTTAAATCGGTTTTTATATGATGTAAATTTTGTTAAAAGTTGAATTCTTTTTAAAGAATTATAGAGCATGTATAGCTCGCTAGTTTCTTTGTAGGTAAAAAATGATTTTAAATATAAAAATATAGCATGTGTTAAGTATCGAAAACGTAGGTTACAACATTTATTATTGATGTTTTCAGTAAAAATAAAGGAAGCATAGACTATGACACAATTGTTATAGTACGTGACTCGCAACGTGGATGTTTTTACATAGCATACGGGATTTATTAATATTTATTTTAATTGAATCTACATATTAGTGTTTTTGGGTTGTAGTAACGGTGTTTTACGCAACATCTGTTTTTACCCAAATGAGTTTTGGAGATAATTTCTAAAGTGGTTTGTATGTACACTTATTATTTAAATAAGTACATGAAAATATTTTCTAGTTATAAAGAAGTTTTAAAAATGAGTTCTTTTGAAAAATAATGTACGATAAATTAATGAATTTTGTAGGAAATATATTATGTATGTAAATATAGTAGACATACTTTAATCTATTGGAATGAAATGAATAATGATATAACTTTCTATGAATCACAAATAAAGATGTTTTGTGCATCCCATAAGGAATACGTGAAAGAGATGTACAAGATATAGAAAACACCATATTTTGTATAGCCTATTTCGATAAAATATAAAATAAATTCTTTATAATTTCACATAAATATGAAATCCTCCTTTAAAGGATTCATAGAAGGTTTTAGCGTTATGGGTCTCATAAGAGAAAGTAATTCCAATACATTAAGGTATAAAACCATTAAGTGTAGTAAGTTAGTAATTCCTTCAAGGTTAAGTAATTGGAAGAGTAGAAAAGTTGAGAGATTTTTGATAAAATAATTTTTATAATTTACTCCAGTTTTAATAAATTTGAAAATCTATAAAAAAGGATATTTTGAAAACAAGTGAGGACATTCTTTTTTAAAGTCAGGAAAAAAGAAAAATGTTATAAGAACAAGCAAGACACGTTTAAAAAAAAGATGGTTTGGTGGAAAAGTAAATAAGTTTTTGAAAAGATAAAATTTAAAAGTTTTAATTTTTGAAGAAAATTTGATAAATACCAAACCAAATCAGACTTTTAAATATGCAGTAGATAGGAATCATTTCCTAGGTATAACGGAAAAAGTACAAGGTTATAGCAATAATTACTCTTAGTAATAATAAAAGTTCCTGTAGGTATAACGGGAAAAGTACAAGAGTATAGCAATAATTACTCTTAGTAATAATAAAAGTTCCTGTAAGGTGTACAGGACACTGGTGAAAATCTAGAAATGTTGCTTCATGTGTGCAGACTATAGAAGAATAGTGAGATATATTAGTAAGATGATAAGACATACGTGGTTGGGATAGGAAGACCTTAGTTGCGGAAAAATGAAAGGTAAAGAGAAAATTTCCCCAAGCTTAGTTGTCTTATTAGATAGAGACTGCATAGATTGAAACCCTTATCAGTTGCAGTAAATGAGACTTAGTTATTCTTTTTTGAGTATGGAATGGAAAAGATGAATAGATCTTATTCTTCGTAAGTAATACAACGTAAGTTGGTAACAAGTAATAGAAGGCAGGAGGAGCCTATGAGTTACTTGGATTCCTAGAGTAGAACCTTTCTATGTCAAAGTGGACAAGGTCCTAAACCTCCTTGCCCTAGATGATAGTTGTGTTTAGTTGTAATATAAAAAAAGAGTAAAAGCAGAATAAGATAACTAAAAGGAAAATAACAAATTTAAAGAAAGCGACAGAAACGTCAATAAAAAAGTTTATAAAGACATATTTTCTTATGTACACTGTGCTTGGGGAAGTAAATAATTTTTTCATAGAATAACAGCCTAAATCCCATGTACGGAGGAAGATGTGCACAAAAGAAAATCGAAGAAATATGATTTTTTTTCCGTTTTCCACCTGCTTTATAATCTGAGAAATCGAATTTGGAAAATTAGAATTTTCTAAAATTCGAAAATTAAAAGTTGCGTGGTAGGTTTAGACGTAAATTTTTTTTGAACTATGCTCCTCTTCAGTGGGAGTGTGGGGAAAATTGAATGAAAAATATTTTGTGTTTTCAAAAGATTGCACTCATACAGAAATTGCAAGTATATTTAGGATGTATGCATCATGTTTTAGAAGGAACTTCTAAAAGAAAACGCATTCATATAGGAGGTACTGCATAGAAATTCTTGTACATGCATATTATGATGTATTGCACTTTGCACTATGCACGGATTGTTGCAAAATCGAATGTACACAAAATCGATGTGATTAATACGAGAAATTACATAATTGGACCCTTATCCAATTTCGGGGACGAAATTTCTTAAAGGGGGGAGAATGTAACACCCTATGTTAAATTGAAATTATACATGCAAATAATTTAATTAAGACGTTAGAAATTTTAAAACAAAGAAATGTTTGTAAATGGGGCAACTAATTGATATTATTTGGAATACATATATATTTGTGTAACAAATAAATTAGAGTGGGAAATTATATGAAATTAATTAATAGGGGAGATTATTTGACAGTATTTGTTTAAAGGGAAACTAATATTCAATTAATTAGTAGAGGTGATTAATTCACAAGAATTGACAAAAAATTGAACATGTATTGTAGCAACTAATTGATATGATTAGAAATATATATGTTAGTGCAAGAGAATAAAATGGAGGAAGAGTAATTTATGAAAGTAATAAATGGAAATTAAAAACATGGATACTTATGGTAACATATATAATTAAGATTGTGATTCAAAATTCAATTGTAGAATATATGCATGCAATAATTATGTGAAAAAAATTAATATGCATATATCTAATGAATTAAGATGGTGTTGATTGGCATATTAATTTGGCAAGAAATCACAGTGCAGGCAGGGATTAATTGGATGGTAAATTAATTCTAGGTATATATGAAATCTATTAATTGGGTGATTGATAGGGGAATCTTATTAAAAAGAAACGTCACATTTAAGAATATATGTTTCCATAGATTACGAGAGAGAAACAGAAAGTGATTAATGAAAAAATTGTTGGAGAAACAATTTGAAATTAAAATAAACGCAGAAGAAAACATATTAATTTAATGTCCATAGACAGAGTGTACACCTTAGATTTTCGTGTTTTATATCTAATGGTTTGCACTGATTTGAACCACAATAAATATAGGTGCAGAGCCTCATTTTTATTCTCATTATTTTTCTCTTGCCTACAGAAGCTCTGTAATTTTTCTATCTCTTCTACACTTTCTCAAAAACAAAATTTTAGATCTAATTCACACGAATTTAGATCTAAATAGAAAGAGAATAGAACTAATTAGGGAACTAGGAATTGGTTAAAATTAGAAGGCTATGCCAAAGGTAAAACCCTAGACCTGAGTTTTATTTGTTATTTCTAATCCAAATTTCTTCCTTTTCTCTTTCAAATATTATAGATCTGTAAATATATCGTTTGTAATTCTAAATAGGGATTACAAGGGAGGTGCATATAGATGTTAGGGACACATATGGAATAAAAACAAGGAGATTTGGAAAGCTAGCAATGTGAGTGGATTTATTTATATATCTTTTAAGTTTAAGATATATTATCGTTAGATTCCTGTTTTGATAATTTTATTCAATAATTAATCCTACTAATTAAGTTATGATGAACTATAAGGAATTTACAGTTTATTTACAGTATTAGTATTGTTAGCGCCAAAATTGGTTGCTAACACCCAAATCCAGATGAAAGCACCAAAATCACAGTCATAAATCACAGATAGAATGTATGTGGAGAGTATAAATACGAAGAACGGTTAAAATTAAAAAGAAAGCAGTAATAACGTAGGATTTATAGTGGTTCGATTGACTCTGGCCTACGTCCACTGCAGAAATTTCCCTTTTATTGATATGAGAATCAATTAAGGTTACAATCCAAAGTTTTTAAATGATAATGGAAGAGTTGTATTCATGAAGAAGGTGAAGCAGAGTCCAGATCCCCTTTTCTGAAGCAATGCTTGCTGTATTTGTAGGCAAAAATTGGGATTTTGGGATTCCTGAGTGGTCCAGGCCCATCAAGGCCATGGCCAATCCCATATTCATCACTAGAAGCGATCCCCTAATGGATTTTTGCCGGCGAAGTAAACATAGCATTGGATCGAAGCACAATCGTCCATGATTCAAAGTAAATAAGGTTGGGACTCGAAGCAGCAAACACGTCGATCCCCTCTTCTTTGATAAGCCGACCCAAAGCCCATAAATGGCCGACCTGGAGAAAGCATGCAGCTAGCTCGGAATATGTATCTTACCGCTCCAGAGTAGAGATAGATGTCGACCTGGGTACTTTTCCTATGCCGACCCCGTTTTAACCGATCCAAAACCAATCCACCGACCCAAGCAAGTTTGAGTATTGACCCGAGTATAATCCTATGCCAAGCCTGATCCACTCAACATGTCGATCCACACCATCCTGCTGATCCACACCATCAAGACGGATCCACACCACCATGCCGACCCACTTCGACACATCGATCCAGACCATCAAGACCGACCCATTTTAACACGCTGATCCACACCCCCAAGACCGACCCACTTGAACGCGCCGACCCACACCATCAAGACCGACCCACTTCAACATGCCGATCCACACCATCCTAACCGACCCACCTTCCTACTGACCCTTAGCTTTCACAACACTGACCCAGTGTTAATGCCCGACCGACGCAAAACATGCCGAACCACTACCTTATGCTAATCCACTCGTGAACTCCTATCAACTCCAAGCAACTTGAAGCACAACTCAACGTGACTTGAAGCAAACTCCATGAAAACATGAAGCAAACCAAGGCATGACTCGAAGTAAACTCCGGGTGAATCACTACAACTCGACTTTTGTCGAAACCCATATTTCGAGTATCCCACGACTTTTGTCCATCGTATATGCCGAACCATGGCTTCGTAATCATGATCATCATTCGTGATTGATTATCTACCTATAAAGTTGAATCAAAGTTATTATATTCCAGTTTCAACAAACGAGTAGTCGATTTAGTTAAATCCGCCTGTCCACGGCCTTGCTAAAAGGCAGGTTAACATTTGCCCTCAAAACAGGCCTTGCTATTGGAGGGTGTGTTTTGAATAGCCTCGAATCCTATATCTGAAGTCCATATTTTATCCATAGCCATACCTTTCGATTCGTAATCCAATCCATTTCATCCAAGTTCCATTATCGTATCCTTATCTAAATGTACGACTGCTCCGAGTCGATATCTGATTCATATCCAGTAACCAAATCCTCATCCTATTCCACATCCATCCGAACTCGACAAACGAGTTCTAATCCATCCATATCCAATAACCAATAACCACATCCATGACCTCTTCGGGTTGATATCTAAATCCAGGACCTCTAAGTCCATGCCCAAATCCTTTGCTATTCATAGCCAATATCCAAATCCGTAACCTCTTCGGGTTCTTGTCAAGTGTAATCCACACTTGGCGACCTATGTTAAGTAATGCCATAGTGTTCTTGGTTCAGTGTCCCTGAATGCTAAGTAATTCAGTGGCTTAAGTCCTAAGCCGAATCTTGGTCGCTCTGGACCCTTGTTGAGCATCGTCCATACTCGATGACCTGAAATAGTTACCGATAGATAATATGAGGCCTATGTCCTAGGACATATCCTGGTCTCACCGGGCCCTTGCCGAGCACAGTCCATGCTCAATGAACTTTTAGCCAAAAACCAGATAAAAGGTCAATCAAAATCCAATTTGAAACCCAGATTCAACCTAGAAAACCATAAATCCGTATCAAAAGTCCAAACTAAAAGGAAAACATCCAGACAAGAATCCAAATCAGAAAACAAAAAAACCAAGAGTTCAAGCCAAACTCTAAAACAAAACCAGAAAAAGAAAATATCCAAATCAGAAAGAAAAGGTAGATTTCACAAACTAAAGAATTATGGTTTATCATCATCCCGAAGCATGCCTAGGGGCTATCTCCATCCCCCCTACATGAGTAAGTGACTTGGTCGTCTGTCCAAAGTTTGTTACTTATTCAATACTACCTTGATCAGTTGATGACCAGCTGACCATCATTCTTGGGCCTTGCACTGTCATTGTTTGAGGCAGTTGGTGTTTGCTCTTGTTTGACCGTCACATTCTAAGTTCCGACATATTGCCACAACTAACCACTCCTTACGTTCTCTTTGATTATATCCTTTAGATGCATGCAGCTATTAGTATCATGCCCATCCAGGTCATGAAAGAGACAGTTCCTTCCCGATGCCCTTTTGCGTTCTAAGGGCTCCCTTCTTGTCGGCCTTCGATAAGGAAGGCGATCCTGAGTTTCCATGAATATACACTCTAATGTTTCATTCAATCCTATGTAAGTGGAAAATTATGGTTCTCCCTAGTGCTTCCTTGCCCTACGAGATTCGTTATCCTACTTTCTCTTCCCTCTACCCTTATCTTTACCAAAGCTTTCACTAGATGGTTCTCCATCCTTAACAATGTTTACTTCTTTTGACTTCATATCCAAATATGCATCCTCTTGTCGAAGAAATCTCTCAGTTGCATGAAAGAATTCCCCGAGATCCATTATTGGATCATGTATCAATGATACATTGAAATCTAAATCATCCTTGACTCCTGGCACTGCCTCCATCAGAACCATTGATGGATCCTGTCAATCCACCGAAGCAAACGGTGCATTAAACCGAGTTCAGATAGTCCGGAGCGATTCATTCCTACTCTACTTAATTGACGTCAGTGTCATCACATTCCTCGGCATTTATATGTAAACTCAAAAGTGCTTCAAGAACCTATCCATTGTCCATGTTCCAGTAGATCCATCATCCAGCTATCTTAAGCACATAGCAGCTATATCGGTCAAGTACAGGGGGAAACACCGGGACATAACCTCCTCTGATGCCCCTAGCGCTTCCATATGCCTTGTGTACCTCATCAAGTGGTCAATAGGATCCGTCTTAGTATTGTATACTTCTAGAGCCGGCAGCTTGAAATCAGTAAATTCCTAGCAATGCTTATGTTACGGGTAAACAGACTTTTGTTTACTCCATCCAAATCCATGCTTGTCAAACCTCCGTGAATAGTTCGCCTGATGATGTCAGCCAATCCAGTGTCACACGCCAAGGGTTTCCCACCATCTATATTTCCTAACTACCATCCAATTCCCTAAGGAAATTCCGGTACATACTCCTCATCATGCACTCATGTATCCCTGTTAGCGCCAGGCTGCGCCGTGCCATTTGGTATCCCTTCATGGATTTGTCCTGCATTACTTGGCGGTGTGCCCCCAAGTCGAGGATCATCCGGGTTAACAGTTGTTTTCCGATCAGGGGCCACCTCCTCCTGAACCACTCCATCTGCATGGCGGTTGAGTCCTTCAAATCCAACTCCGTGGATCTGAGCTCCTACAGCTCCTGCTTGTCCAAATTGTCTGAGAAGGGTCTGCATCATTTCCTCTTGCCTTTTCATAACCTGCTCCTGCATGGAATTCATCATGACTTGCATCTCGTCCTTAGTGATATAGATCAAGGATTGATTAGCTCCAGAGGAAGCCTCCTGACTTCCCTCTTGCTGACACCTTTCCATCCTTTGTCTTCTAGTTGATTGCCTTTCATAATCTCCAAAATCCAAGTTCCTAGGCCTTTAAATCCAATATCCAAGCTTCTGAATCCCTGAGTGCTAGCTTTCTCAGTGAAACACCAAGTGTTAGTGCCAAAATTTGTCACTAACACCCAAATCAAGATGAAAGCAACAAAATCACGTCCATGGATCACAGATAGAATGTATATGGAAAGTATAAATATGAAGAACAGTTAAAATTAAAAAGAAAGAAGAATAATACAGGATTTATAGTGGTTCGGCTGACTCTGGCCTATATCCACTCCAAAAATTTCCCTTTTATTGATATGAGAATCAATTACAGTCACAATCCAGAGTTTTTAAACGATACTGGCAGAGCTGCCTTCATGAAGAAGAAGAATGGAAGCAGAGTCCAAATCCCCTTTTCTAAAGCCTTGCATGTTGTATTTATAGGTAAAACCTGAGTTATTGGGCTTCCTGAGTGGTCCAGTCCCATCAAGGCCATGGCCGATCCCATATTCATCAATAGAACTGATCCTCTGTTGGAGTTTTGCCGACCCAAAGTAAACGTAGCATTGGCCCGAAACACCATCTTCCATGACTCGAAATAAGTGAGGCTGGGACTCGAAGCAGCAAACAAGCTGATCCCTTCTCCTTTGATAAACTGACCCAGAGCCCATAAATGACTGACCTGGAGAAAGCATGTAGCTGGCTCGGAGTTTGTAGCTTACTGATCCAGAGCAGAGATAGATGCTGACCCGGGTACTTTTCCTATGTCATTTTAACCGATCCAAAACCAATCCACAGACCCAAGCATGTTTGAGTATTGACCCGAGAATAATCCTATGCCGACCCCGATCCACTCAACATGCCGATCAACACCATCCTGTCGATCCACTTCAACACACTGATCCACACCACCAAGACCAATCCACCCACCACGCCGACCCACTTCAACACACCGATCGACACCCCAAAGACCGGCCAACTTTAACACGTTGATCCACACCACCAAGACTGACCCATTTTAACACGTCGATCACCACCAAGACCGACCCACTTCAACACGTGGATCCACACTACCGGACCGAACCACTTTAACATTTCAACCCACACCATCAAGACCGACCCACTTCAGCACGCTGATCCACACCATCCAGACCGACCCACCCTCTTACCGACTCGAAGTTTTCACAACACTGACCCAGTGTTTAAGCCCGACCGACTCAAAGCATGCCGAACCATTACCTTATGCCGATCCACTCATGAACTCTTACCGAACCAAAGCAACTCAAAGCCCAACTCAAAATGACCCAAAGCAAAATCCATGAAAACTCGAAGCAAACCTAGGCATGAATCGAAGTAAACTCCGGGTGACTCGCTACAATTGGACTTTTATCGAAACCCATATTTCGAGTAACCTTCGACTTTTGTCCATCGTATATGTCGAACCTTGGATTCATAATCATGATCATCATCCATGATTGATTGTCTACCCATCCAGTAGACTCAAACTCATCGTATTCTAGTCTCAACAAATGAGTGGTTGATTTAGTTAAATCTGCATGTCCACGGCGTTGCTAAAAGGTGGATTAATGGTTTTTATTTACCTCTGTTCCAACGTTTTGGATTTCTGTGCAAGCGTCATTCTTCTTCTGTTTTCTCCTCTTTCTTCGTGTACGGATTAGAATTGATTTGATGTGAATACGAATTAAATTATTAAGAATGCTGAAATAAAGGAAATAAGACGTAAAGTAATAGAAGTTTATGGAATGGAATTATTGTAGTAAATTACGTTAAAATGAGAAAAGTTAATTAATCTAATAACTGGATTAGGGAGTAATTAAAAGGCTAATTGGTTGGTCTAGAAAATATGATACATTTCTATAATTTAACATTTAAAAGAAAATAATGGATGTAAGTGCTACAATAAAAGAAAGGAAAAGAGAGTTAGTGTAAAATAGAGAAACCATTGTATTTTACACTTTTCCAAAATAGTCAAAGAAATATCTAGCAGTTATGGATTATTGTTTACAGTATTATTTAATATTAAAATATGGAAATGGATTTTTATATATAGTTTTCATGACCAACCAAATAAAATAGAACTACTTCATAGAATAGAAGGAAATAAAGCAAAGCATGACATGAATCAAGTAAATTATTAGATAAGAACTTGAAGCTGTAAACAATAATGAATCTAGGTCCGCATTCACTATGCAGACTATTTAGGAAGATGGTTATTATAATAAGTGAATTATATAATATAAGAGAATAAAAGGATATTCTATATCGTAATTAAAGAAGGCAAATTAGAACAAAAAAGAAATGCTAGACTATAAAAGTAGAGAAAATGACAATTACAGGTAGAATTATAATATAGGTTATAATTAAGTAATAAGAACGAAATAGCTTATTTTGAGACTTTGAATAAATTAATAAGCGATAATAATGGTAGAAGCTTACTTCAATAATTTATATTAGGTTAATAAGCAAAATAAAGCAGGAATGATAAAAGAGGCTTATTTTAACGAACTTAAGATATTTTAAGTTAAATAAGCAAGATAATAAATGTGGCTCATACCAACAACATTCCCTATTAAATAAATGGCAATATCACAATAGACAGAGGCGAGACAAGGGCAAGAATATGGTAATTAAGGTAATAAGTAGCCAACAGAATGAGCAAATAAACTAAATGCAAATTAAAAGATTAGACTTGGGGTCTATTAAAAGAATTGAGATGAGTTTGAGCAGCCAAAGGATGAAGCGTCTAACGAAGCAGTTCATCATGGTTTTCAAAAATAGAGAAGCTTGTCCAACTTATTATTTTTGGGCTTCAAGGAAGTACGGGACTTCAGTGGAACATGTGGATATTCTAGGATGGCCCTCTGGGTAGGCCAAATGAAGCTGCATCCCTGGAAGTAGGTCTGTAGGTGTTCCATCAAGACAGTATGCCTTGACTGCATTTGCATTGTAGGCCTAACGAAGTAGACCTTTGTAGGCAGTCAGAAGGACTTGGTGTTTGGAGTCGAGTATTCATATGTCCAGCACTTGCAAGTAAGTTAAAGGATAGTCACATGCGGATATCGGCCCGCGTTAGGGCCAAGAGGTATTTCGAGAAAGACTAGAGTTAAACCATCGGGCCAATGATTCTTTCACTATTGAGACATTGGATGAGAGGCACCGCCATTTGGATGTTATATTGTTTGCATTAGGGCACGACCACTTAATTCTTTAGAAGTCTTTCGGTTAGTTAAGGGGTGGCTGCGGGGGGCCATAGCCATGATGAAAAAGAAACAGACCGACTCGAATATCTGTATTGTAGGCCTAACGAAGCACTTGTTTACAAATATAGAAAATCCTTGACTTAATTTCATACAAGGTAGACCTTGTTGGCGTGATTCAGATAGTAGACAGAATGATTACATCGTCCTCAATGTACGCATTGGGTGGTACATTGTGGATGTTTGAGCACTGCATAGACTAATGCAGACGTGATTTACATTTTCATAGTAAGTAGTGGAGTATCTATATTATAGGCCTTAACAAGTAGTCTTTTACAAATATATCTACGGAGCAAGACAATGGAGCATCTGTATTGTTGGCCTTACGAAGTATTCCTTTATAGATGTAGTTACGAAACGCTCTCGAAGCAAGACGATGGAGCTCTTTTCGAGGATACGTAAGATACCATGGGTGGTACCTAGGACCAATTTAGTCATTGGGCATATAGCTACATTTATGTATATATTAGTTATTAGGTTTTAGTTTACTATGGAGTAGATGGGCACGGTTCATTAGCAGAGGCGAGAATATTTTAACTTAATGAACCTAATATAAGAGTAAATGGAAATAAAATGATACATGTAGAATTAAGCCTAGAAGTATATAATTTATTCATTCACCGAAACTTTAGTTCCGACCCCCTCCACATAACATCCTACAGGTTAGGTAGAAGGCAGAGACTTCCTGGCTTTAAGACACTTGTTTAGAAAGTATTATTATATTGGTGGGTATTTACTTACTATTATATTTTAGTCAATTCTGTTGTGAGATATCTAATTGAGCTCTAGTATATTTGTCACTGCCTATTTGCAGGATACCAGATTCCCAACTTGAGTTTCAGTGGGCTTGGGTTTTAGCATTTTTGCGAAAAATCCAGACCAATTGGAATTCGGGTTGTTACAATGGCACTCGTTCATTTCACGTCCGCCCAGCTCATGGAAGATGAAAAACTTTCTAAATCCTTTCTCTCAATCAATGGGCTCTCTTCTTAGATGCTTCCGTTAGGTAATTTTCCCCTAGTATCTAGGTATATCCATTCCAGGATTTCATTCAGCTTAGAGTAGGAAGAGAATTTGGGCTCCCTCCTTTGTCGTTTCGGTTCCTCGGAATCATCATCAACTTCTCTTTTTCCTTTGTCTTTCCAATTCCTGCTCCAAAGGATCCCTTGCTATCCACAGCATAAATTTCGATGTCTTGAGATTCATCTTTAGTGTTAGCATCCTCCTGACATAATTATCTCTCAGCTTCATAGGAAAACTCAACAAGTTCCATTGGTGGTTCTCCCTTAAGTGCAGCTTGAGGCCATTCTTTCTCACGACTCCAAACACTATTGCCAACAAAATCACTGATGGGTCCGGCCTATCAACCGCAGCCGCTGCTACATTGAATCTTGTTAAATAACTTCTCAAGGTCTCTATGGGCCTTTTTTACATTTGCTAATGTCATCACATACTTCGGTTGCGAGATGTTAACTCGGAATTGTCTTAAAATCTGCCCATTAACTCGGTCCACGTGTTAATGGGCCCATTCTCCACCTATCTAAACCACATCGCCGCCAAACACGTCAAGTATAATGGGAAGCACCACCCCATTACTTCCTCAGAAGCACCAAACACCTCCATATGTCAGATATATCTCATCATATGAATTTTGGCATCGGTTTTTCTGTCATACATTTCCAACGTGGGAAGCTTGAAATCAAAAGGATTTCTTGCGCTACGAATATTTGCAGTAAATGGGTTCTGTTCACATCGTCTAAACCCTGATCCATGGGTCCTCATTTAACTAACCTTCTTACTAGTTCAGCAATTCAATTTTCACCATCCAATGAAGGTCTTCATCCGAAAACGATGTTCTGCTCCTCGCCGTGGCAAGGGAAATCCGACACATTCTCCACTGGTTGCATACTAGCATTCTGTCCTACTCTCCTAGTCTCATTCTGTCCTCCACTCCTCCAAGGTAGCCTAGGAATATATTCCTCTACCAATTTCACTCTATAATTCGGATTAGGTCCCGTACCACCAGTTCTTGAAGTTTTATTAGTCACTCAATTGTTGGCCCTTTTGATGCCAGCTCCAATATTGATCCCATCATCCATGTTAATTTCTAGGTTGACTCCCATGTTGCTCCCAAGTATCGGTTGCTCTAGGCCTGGAGGAAATGTTCCATCTCTTTCTAATCCAACTCTAGCGGCTCCTATATTGTTTCCTAGGGTCTGAATTTCTACAGCATTTATCGCTCCTTGTTGTCTCATCCTTTGGAAGAATCCCTCCATCATTTCTTATTTCCTAGCCAAGATTTTATCTTGCATCTCCTTCGTCAGCCTTTCCATTTCTTCTCTAGTTACATAGTTGGATGGATGAGAATTTGAGGATACTTTCTAATTGCCCCCAGGCTCTGGTTGACCTGTCCTAGTTTCAGATCTAGTGTTATGCATCTTTATTATTCCCAAATCTTATACCCATGCTTCAAGTTTTCGGATCTACCTTTGTTCTCACTGGAAGCAACTAACAAAATGTTAACCCACAAAATGGATCAATACCCTGGTTTAAATGTGAAAGCACCAACCCTGTTTTTCAAGGCAAATAAAATAGAAAAAGCAATAGTAAATAGTAGAAAAGATAAAGAGACAAGATATTTTTATAGTGGTTCAGCTATTAATGAAGACTATGTCCACTTTATGTATTCTTTTATTGATCAACTGCTATTACTGAGGAGTTTAGGTTACCATATAATTCTTCTTTCCTAGTTTAGATCAAGCCACCATTGTTAGAGACAAAACGAGGATCCCAATTGTCCCTTAATGGCTGTTGTGTGGGAGAAGAAAAGTGAAGAAATAATGGCAGAGCTTTAGCAGAGATCAAATTCCCTCTACCGTTGCAAATATGATGGTATTTATGGGGATTAGAGAGCATTTGAGCCAGAGCAACTTTACCAAAAGCCTATAGTCATCATGTAAAGGTCGCTTAAGAAATTTGGGGATGTTTGGAGCTTACTTTTCAGATCGGTACTGATCTGATTAGATTGGATCGGTACCGATCCACAAAGTTGTCCAATATTTTAGTCTTCTTAATTTGGTTGTCTTCCTATCCCATAATTGAGTGCCCTGTACGAGGAGTTAGTTTGATCATCCATCTTCGTAGATCATGCAATCTATCCCTTTGTGGAAGATCTATCCATAACTCACTTAATACTTCACAAAATGACATGAAACTTAATATATGCATGTACATGAGTCGGAGAGCCTCCAAATCAGATCTCAAGTGGATCCGAGCTAAGTATTTCTATTAACGGTGATCCCATTGAGTCGGATCGGTGATGATCCAAACACTTAGCTTATTTTTGAATCTTCTTCTAGGTCGTAGGAGATCCAGCCATAACTTACTCAGTACTTAACCAAATGACATGAAACTTCTTACATGCAATGTTCTTGAGTAGGGGAGCCTCCAAATCCGATCTCATGAGGTCGGGCCCATCCTAGGTGGGTTGGATGTAATGACCCGATATTTCCATCCATTCGCATCCATTATAAGTGTATAGGTAGACACACATGCCAGAATTGAATTACTCAAAATACCGTGTTGTAAATAAAAATTTGGCAAATCTCAGAATATACAGTAAATAATAATCATAGATCACAGACACGGAGTATTTAATAATGCAGCAGAAGTAAAAGAGATAGTAGTTCATGAAGCTACTATATAAATATCAAAGTTAAACAAGATACAACAGAAGAAATAAAGTACAACGGAAGTTTCAATATGATAACCAAGTACAAGCTGAATAGAACAACCGAACTGAAATAGATAAGACTACATAAGCAGATAATCTCTAGCGATTCCAATCTCCAGAAACTGGAATCCAAATCTGTGAATACTCAGGCTGACCCGAGCGTAAATAAAAATACAAACACTCGAGTCAGGACATACATACTTATACAATGTAAACCAAATCAAGTGAACTGTAGTAAAAGTACAAGTAACTTAGAAGATGCTTGGGACCGCCCATCCTCTAAGGATCCGTTAAACTATTTATCATATAGTAATATACGCTATATACAGTTATGTCTAATCAGTAAAGTATAATCATATAGAAAATAGCGTTAAGGGTATGGTGAACCTTAACGCGGTCGGATCTTTAAACCAAAATCGTAATGGGCTTGATATAAGGAACATACGATAAGGCACGCGAGGCAATGCCAGGGTGGATACACCGTTTGCACTACTGGACCGATGGTGACGGCAAGCCAGCAGCTTCGGCCCTCCTCGAGACATACCCCGAATCAAAGTGGCGCCACCAAATCGAATCACAAAAGTAATAGAATGGTTTCCGAAGAAGCATGCTCGATAAATGGGTGCGACCCTTTGTGTAGCCTGCTATAGCTCCTGTTTTAGTTGTAAGTAGGCCATCCATCAGCGTTCTCTTACTTCATTCCAGTAGCGTTCGCCAACCAACCTACTTCGTTCTAGATTTCTCCACGGCTTACACAGTTGTTAAAGTGGTTTTCGGTATTGGAGGGCTATAAGACAATATCCGATCCCGGTCTCTTTAACAACCAATCATTATTATAAGCCGTGGTTATAATTTTAAAACAATATTTTTATACTTCAAAATAAAATATCATTTCAATCCAAATCATTGTCAAAATAAAGATTAAATCATTTCTAAACCATTTCAATATATCAACATATCATATCTTTCAAATTCAAATATTTATCAAAATGAATATCAAGTCATTTCAAATCATTTTTAATACATAAATATCATATCTTTCAAACTTCATTTTCAAATCATTTTAATTTCAAAATATCATAACTTTCAAAACTTTATTTCAAATCATTTAATATATATCAAAATATCGTATCTTTCAAAAACTTCATTTCAAAACATTTAATATATATCAAAATATCATATCTTCTCAAAACTTCATTTCAAATCATTTCAATATATCATATCTTAAACATCTTTAAATTCAAAGATAACATTCATTTATTATCATCTCAAATCATCTTTTAAATAATTTATATTCCATCAATTTAATTCAATTAAAATCATTTTAAAAGTGTAATTATTATACTTACAAATCAAGTATTCAATTTCCAAGGTTTCAAATCATTCCGAGCTCATTTACTAAGTTAAAAATCATATTTATTAAAATTTCAGCCTTTCGCAGCATTTAAAAAATGCTGTTATAAGTTATACTTGAAAACATTTTAATTCAGCAAAGACAGCACTTAAAAACTACCGTTAAAACTCAGTTTTAGTTAAATTTTAGTTTAAAACAGCAAAGACAGCCTTTCCAGAAATGCTACGGTAGCTCAGATTTCAAAATAAGGTTTTAAATTGATTTCAGCAGAAATTGCATACCACTATAGCATTTCCAGAGAATGCTATAATAGACCTGAGTCCAATATTAGCCTATGAGTTCAATTACAGCAACTACAGCATTTCAGAAATGTTGTAATAGCTCTTTTTACACAATTTTAGTTCAATTAAGAAACCATAGCATTTCTGAATGCTATTAAAAGTTAATTTCAGGTTTTAGTGTATTTCCAGCCAATAATAAACATCACTTTAAATCCTTTAAACATTTTAAAAATCAAAATTTAACATTAAAAATGTTCATTAACATATCATTTAACATATTGATTTTTATAAAACCAATTTCTTATAAATAAATCCTAATTTCAATAATTCCACTTATTTGTTCAAGTGTATAATTTCCTTTCTTCACTTTTCAACAAATAACTTAACACTTCAGATTCAAATTACCATTTCACAAATTAACTAAATTTCTAATTTTATTTAATTAACTTAAACCTTTAATTAAAACCAAATTCTCCTTCTGCAGTCCAGTTATATTTTAAAGTTACAATTTAAGCATTCATTTATTTAACCACTTAAATTCATAAAAAAAATCAATAATACTTTAATAAATCACTAAAATTCAAATTTAAATCAAATTATCATATTTACCATTTCCCAAATATAATTAAATTTCCATTTTATTCATATAACTTAAATATCATTTTTAACCAAAATTCCAAATTCCAAACTTAAGTTATATTTCAATAATCCAATTTAACCATTCATTAATTACATTTTTAACTCATAGAAAAATCATGATTTCTTTATTTTAAAACATCTACAAATCCATTTAAATTAAATTTCATAAATTTATATTTTTAAATACTTAAAATATCCTAAACACTTTGCAAAATAACCACGGGTCTGTATATAGTTTTCTAACCTAGGTCAAGTGATACAAATATGTATCATTTCAATCCGCAGTTTAAAAGGAAAAATCCGGGTTCTATCATTTCAAACCCGCAATCCCAAGTTTAAATAAATTAAATAAAAACCTTTTAGGCCTATCATTTCAGCCCATAACGATTTTTCCCTATTCTAAAGTCCGTTCGGGTATGTATCATTTCAACCCATAGTGATTACTAATCTACAGGGAACTTGCAGTGTGATAAACAGATATAAATGAATGGAATCGCATTACATAACCGTAACAGATGATATGACAGGAAATTTAATAGTTTTAACATCATATATAAATGATCACAGGCAATTATAACATCACATAATAGTTCTACACATTCAAATGGTGTCAATTCACATTTGTATAAATATAAACGTCTGGTGAGATTTACTCACCTTTATGGCTGGAGATTGCAATACAAATGAAACAACGGATTCCAGAAGGCACGATAACTCAACAATAGGCTCAAGTGGGAAGAGATCCAAGTTTAGAACTTGTGTTACAAACCAAACCTAAACAAAATAATATTACAACTCAATACAACATTGAATGGGAATAACTTTGAAATAAAAAGAGATATGAATGTCAAATCTTTTGCCTTGTTTTCAACAATGCTTTGCACGGCCTAGGGTTTTATTTAGGTCAGGTTTGACATGGCTTTGGCTCAGTTTTGAACATAGGAGTGCATGGCATAAAGGCTAGAACATGTGGAGGAAGTTAAAACATAAGAATATCAAGGGACTAGGCAACATAGTGGAGTTTGGTTCAACTTTTAGCTCGGTCTATGGGTCAAATGGCTCGGCCATCATCAGGTACAGGTCTGGACAGAGGTTTAAGTGGTGAGTAGTGGTGGTAGCAAGGTGGTGGTGGTGGCTCAAGGTGGTGGTGGTGATGGAAAATGGAGTGATGATCAACTAGGTGTTCGGCTATGCATTGTTTTGGACATCGTTTGCATTTTTGGTGAAGTTTGGCTTCAAGGAGGGTTCGGCCATGGTCTAACCTGAAGTGGTGGGTGGTGATGATGCCAAGGAGGAGTGGTATGGGATGGTGGCCGTAGCTATGGTGAGGAGGCCATGCAAATAGAAGAGAGTAACAAGACAAAAGTATGAAGAAAAAAAAGGGAAGAAAAGTGCAAAAAGAGGAGGACATTACCAAGGATGTTTGAAGAAGCCATGAGAATGAGAAGTGCTGAGTTGTTTTTTACGTGAAAACTAAAATAATACACGGCCAAAATTGAAGAAGTGGACAACAAAATGAATTAAAGTGAAGGTTATGGCATTTGAAAAGTTTTGAAGGTGAAAGGACTTATGTTTTGCACTTTTTTAAAACCTTTGGTATTTCCTCTTCTCTTTGATTTTATAAAAACAAAATAACTCAGAAATATACTTTACAAACCGAAACCAAGAAAAAATATAAGAAAATAATTAATTAATTTTAAAGATAATATAAAAATAATGAAAGAAATTACTTAAAAATACAAAACAGTGTCCAGAAATTACAAATAAATCACTACTAGTCTTGGAAAAATATCCACTTCATTTTAAAAATATTATGAAGTGAAAATTTGAAATAAAATAATTTATTTATCATTTTCAAAATAAAATAAATAATTAAATTGAGAAAAATACAAAAAGGAAAAGGAAATTGTTTAAAATAGCAAACAGGATATAAAAATTACAAGAAATTTACTAATGGCTTTGGAAAATTATTTACTTCATTTTAAAAATATTATAAGACAAAAATATACATACAATAACATATTAACACATACTAAAATAAAATATGATAAGGAAAATATAATTTTTATAATTTAAAATAACCAAAATTACTAAATAACTCAAATTGTACTCAATATTGAAATATACATAACTTTCACAATTTAAATCCGTTTCCAACGAAACAAAATGCAGTATTCATGTTATTAAATCTATTTTCATAATAAAAGATAAAATTTAAGAATTTAATAATTTAAATTTGAAATTTAAAAGTCAAAGTTTGACTAATTTGACCAGAAATCCACTTTTCAGTAAAAATATTCAATTTATACAAGTTTGAAACTATAATTCACATAAAAAAATCAACATTTATATTTAAAATAACATAACTTATTCATTTTAATAAATAAAATAAAATTTTCAAATCAAAATTTCAAGTAAAATAATCAAAATAAACAATTGAAATAAATCACAAAAATTTAGGGTTGTTACACTCTCCTCCACTCAAAACTTTCGTCCCCGTAAAGGAATGAGGTACGGGAAAGCACAGTAAAAGATATAGTGAAATAGTATTAAGATAAGATGACAAGAAGATTGAAATTATACCTGATAATTGTTGTTATCGGTGAGTTTGACAAGGTGGAGATGATCGAATCAAGAACACAAGCACGAAAAGATCCTTTAGAATCTGATTCACCCTTTTCCATTTGACCGTTGGTCTGTGGATGGTAAGTAGTGCTCAGATCCAGATGAGTACCAAAATTTTTCAAAGATTATAGAAAGATTTCTAAACTGACTGGTATAAGCAATAGCCTCCCCATTCTGTAGCAAGATAAGGAAAATAAGGACAACTAAAAGATAGTTTGAAAAACAAAATAAGATAATAAATTTGAAACCACGATGCTTTGAAATCATAATACTTCGGAGATGTTATTATTTGGAAATCATACTACTAAAAATCATAACACTTTTAAAATAATCTTCATTTAAACCATTTAAATTCAAGGTCAAATAATATTCATTTCAAAGTTGTAGCATTTCTAAGTTCATTTATTCAATTATAAAGTTTCCAAATCATTGTATTTTCAAAAACAGCAGTACTTTTAAAGTACTACGGTAGATATATTGGTATTTCAATAAGTTCAATTTCAGAAATATTCATTCGGATATCCTTTACTTATGATTTATTAAAACAAACTTTTATGAATGGGATATCCAAATCAAACTATACTTCATTTATTAAGTCAAAAGTTCACTATTTTACTTAACTCTTAATTTAACAAATAACCCAACACTTTATTTAAAATACTCATTTCATAAATAATATATTCCTTCAATAAGTTACACTTGAAAATTCCATTTGAAAATTCCATTTGAAAATTCCATTTGGAAACTAAATTCTTAATTATCAAATTTAGTGATATTAAAATACATTTAACCATTTAAATCAAAATTATTCATTTTACAAGACATATCTATTTTATAAATAAAATATTTATCATAGCAAATACAACAATCAAATTTATTTACACCTTTTTTTTCATTTAGACATCAATTAAACTATGATTCCAAATTAAATATACTTTATTAAAAAATGTCCCATTCAAATATATTTTATTTATCTATTCAAAGATACATCGTTTATTATACAAACATATTCATTTCAGGAAGTAACCTTTATTAAAATTCCTAGGTTTGACTTAAGGTTCCATATTAAATCAAATTTGATTATTAAGTTATTTAAGTAAAACTCTTTAAATTTTCTTTTTCTATATTTACTTCTGTTAATCTTTTATAACTAAAATTAAAGTGTATAACATTTATTATAACCACTCAAATTTTATTTATAAAACCTTTTATATTGTATATTATCCAATTACACATTCAACTTCTGAAAATTAAGGTAAGTTATATTGGAATGAAATTGTGTGTTATACAAATAAAATTTTCAAATTCAATTATCTCAAGTTTGAATCATTTATCCAAATTTTGATTTCTTTTTATAATTGAAATTATTCTTCAAGATAGAATTTAAGAACTAAATTTTCGATTACCTCCAAACCATTTGGAGACAAGTAGTTATATATACATAATATGTCAAATCAATTTTAAATCATATATCTATATATATTATAAATCAAGTCATATTTTAGAAATTCAAATCAATTAAATTCCCAAACAAAGCTGTAGCAAGGTTATAGAACAGTCTCTTCACTTTGAAACTCGAAAATGAACGTCGATGATGCTGCAGTCATCACCGTAGTTATTTTCCAACGACAAAGAGAAGAGCACTAATTTTAAACTTTAAAATTCTTTGGAAACAAATTTCTATCTGAAAATACTTCAAATAATATATCCCTTTTTAAAACTTTAAACCAAAGTTCGAAATCATCGGAATTTGAATTCTCAAATTCTTGTTTTAAATTCATTTAAGTTCGTAAATAAATTTATAAAAAACTATTTATAAATTCATTTGTAGAACAATAAATGATAAATCAAGTATTATCATTTCAAATTATCAACTTAAATCAATTTATTAAGTTCCATAAACTTATATATCAAAATTTATTTCATTAACCAAATTTTAAAATAATATTGTGTCAGTTTGTTCTGTCAAAGTGTTTTGGAAGTCTTATCGATAGCGTTGATCAGACGAATCGATCAGAAACCCAATTCATCATCAACAACTCAAACAACACAATGTATAAAACATTTTAATTTACAAGTACAATTCAAAATGTTTGAAGATAGGTTGGAAACAAAAGACAAGATGATTAAATAACAAAATAGGGAGGTGGATAAGCTTAAATGAATCACTGGCAACCTAAACCGGGTCAACCGTGACTTAAAGAATAAGATCAATGTGGATTTTTCTAGGATAAATCTACATTAGATCTGAAGAGTTAGAGTTTGGGATAACAAAAGATATTAGCATCTGAACCAAGGATAGATATAAATCTCTAGTGAATCGATGCTAATTGTAAAGGAGTTTCACCCTTTTACAATTCAATTTTTGAGATTTGGCGGGACTACCAACTCATTGTAAAGATCATTTTAAAGTGGAGTTATGGGATACTCCAGAACCAAAAGAAGATGAATAGCGAGGGACATGAATGGATTTTGGAACCGCAGGAAACGTTCCAAAATTCAAAGGAAACCGAATTGAAGAAGAAGGAATTCAAGCTCGAACGAAAGTGATTCTGAAATTAAATCTACTATATATATTGAGTTTTGCCTAAAACCAGAGCTCTGATACCAGCTGTAACGACCCGATATTTCCAACCATTCGCATCCATTATAAGTGTATAGGTAGACACTCATGCTGGAATTGAATTGCTCAAAATACCGCGTTGTAAATAAAAAGTTGGCAAATCTCAGAATATACAGTAAATAATAATCACAGATCACAGACACAGATTATTTAATAATATAGTGGAAGTAAAAGAGATAGTAGTTCATGAAGCTACTATATAAATATCAAAGTTAAACAAGATACAACAAAAGAAATAAAGTACAACAGAAGTCTCAATATGATAACCAAGTACAAGCTGAATAGAACAACCTAACTGAAATAGATAAGACTACATAAGCAGATAATATCCAGCGATTCCAATCTCCAGAAAGTGGAATCCAAATCTGTGAATACTCGGGCTGACCCGAGCGTAAATAAAAATACAAACACTCGAGTCGGGACATACATACTTACACAATGTAAACTAACTCAAGTGAACTGTAGTAAAAGTATAAGTAACTTAGAAGATGCTTGGGACCGCCCATCCTCTAAGGATCCGTTAAACTATTTATTATATAGTAATATACGCCATATACAGTAGTGTCTAATCAGTAAAGTATAATCGTATGGAAAATAGCGTTAAGGGGATGGTGAACCTTAACGCTGTCGGATCTTTAAATCAAAATCGTAGTGGGCTCGATATAAGGAACATATGACAAGGCACGCGAGGCAATGCCAGGGTGGATACACCATTTGCACTCCCGAACCGGTGGTTACGGCAAGCCAGCAGCTTCCGCCCACCTCGAGACATACCCCGAATCAAAGTGGCGCCACCAAATCGAATCACAAAAGTAATAGAATGGTTTTCGAAGAAGCATGCTCGATAAAAGGGTGCGACCCTTTGTGTAGCCCGGCATAGCTCCTGTTTTAGTCATAATTAGGCCATCCATCAGCGTTTTCTTACTTCATTCCAGTAGCGTTCGCCAACCAACCTACTTCGTTCTGGATTTCTCCACCGCGTACACAGTTGTTAAAGTTATTTTCGGTATTGGCCGGCTATAAGACAATATCTGATCCCGGTCTCTTTAACAACCAATCGTTATTATAACCCATGGTTATAACTTTAAAAAAATATTTTTATACTTCAAAATAAAATATCATTTCAATCGAAATCTTTATCAAAATAAAGATTAAATCATTTCTAAACCATTTCAATATATCAACATACCATATCTTTCAAATTCAAATATTTATCAAAATAAATATCTAGTCATTTCAAATCATTTTTAATACATAAATATCATATCTTTCAAACTTCATTTTCAAATCATTTTAATTTCAAAATATCATAACTTTCAAAACTTTATTTCAAATCATTTAATATATATCAAAATATCGTATCTTTCAAAAACTTCATTTCAAAACATTTAATATTTATCAAAATATCATATCTTCTCAAAACTTCATTTCAAATCATTTCAATATATCATATCTTAAACATCTTTAAATTCAAAGATAACATTCATTTATTTTCATCTCCAATCACCTTTTAAATAATTTATATTCCATCAATTTAATTCAATTAAAATCGTCTTAAAAGTGTAATTATTATACTTTCAAATCAAGTATTCAATTTCCAAAGTTTTAAATTATTCTGAGCTCATTTACTAAATTAAAAACCATATTTATTAAAATTTCAGCATTTCGCAGCATTTAGAAAAAGCTGTTACAAGTTATACTTGAAAACATTTTAATTCAGTAAAGACAGCACTTAAAAACTGCTGTTAAAACTCAGTTTTAGTTAAATTTTAGTTTAAAACAGCAAAGACAGCCTTTCCAGAAATGCTGCGGTAGCTCAGATTTCAAAACAAGGTTTTAAATTGATTTCAGTAAAAACTGCAGACCACTATAGCATTTCCAGAGAATGCTATAATAGACCTGAGTCAAATATTAGCCTATAAGTTCAATTACAGCAACTACATCATTTCAGAAATGCTATAATAGCTCTTTTTACACAATTTTAGTTCAATTCAGAAACTATAGCATTTTTGAATGCTATTAAAAGTTAATTCCAGGTTCTAGTGTATTTCCAGCCAATAATAAACATCATTTTAAATCCTTTAAACATTTTAAAAATGAAAATTTAACATTAAAAATGTTCATTAACATATCATTAAACATATTGATTTTTATAAAACCAATTTCTTATAAATAAATCCAAATTTCAATAATTCCACTTATTTGTTCAAGTGTATAATTTCCTTTCTTCACTTTTCAACAAATAAACTTAACATTTCAGATTTAAATTACTATTTCACAAATTAAATAAATTTCACATTTTATTTAATTAACTTAAACCTTTAATTAAAACCAAATTCTCCTTCTGCAGTCCAGTTATATTTTAAAGTTACAATTTAAGCATTCATTTATTTAACCACTTAAATTCATAGAAAAAATCGATAATACTTTAATAAATCACTAAAATTCAAATTTAAATCAAATTAACATATTTACCATTTCCAAAATATAATTAAATTTCCATTTTATTCATATATAACTTAAATATTATTTTTAACCAAAATTCCAAATTCCAAACTTAAGTTATATTTCAATAATCCAATTTAACCATTCATTAATTACATTTTTACCTCATAGAAAAATCATGATTTCTTTATTTTAAAACATTTAAAAATCTATTTAAATTAAATTTCATAAATTTATATTTTTAAAATACTTAAAAATATCCTAAACACTTTGTAAAATAACCACGGGTCTGTATATTGTTTTCTAACCTAGGTCAAGTGATACGGATATGTATCATTTCAATCCGTAGTTTAAAATGAAAAATCTGGGTTCTATCATTTTAAACCCGCAATCCCAAGTTTAAATAAATTAAATAAAAACCATTCAGGCCTATCATTTCAGTCCATAACGATATTCCTTATTCTAAAGTCCGTTCGGGTATGTATCATTTCAACCCATAGTGATTCCTAATCTACAAGGAACTTGCAGTGTGATAAACAGATATAAATGAATGGAATAGCATTATATAGTAGTAACAGATGATATGACTGGAAATTTAATAGTTTTAACATCATATATAAATGATCACAGACAGCTATAACATCACATAATAGTTCTACACATTCAAATGGTGTCAATTCAAATTTGTATAAGTATAAACGTCTGGTGAGATTTACTCACCTTTGTGGCTGGAGATTGCAATACAAATGACACAACGGATTCCAAAAGGCATGATGATTCAACAATTAGCTCAAATGGGAAGAGATCCAAGTTTAGAACTTGTGTTACAACCCAAAACTAAACAAAATAATATTACAACTCAATACAACATTGAATAGGAATAACTTTGAAATAAAAAGGGATATGAATGTCAAATCTTTTGCCTTGTTTTCTACAATGCTTTGCACGACCTAGGGGTTTATTTAGGTCAGGTTTGACAGGGCTTTGGCTCAGGTTTGAACATAGGAATGCATGGCATAAAGGCTAGAACATGTGGAGGAAGTAACAACATAAGAATATCAAGAGACTAGGCAACATAGTGGAGTTTGGTTCAACTTTTGGCTCGGTCTATGGGTCAAATGGCTCGGCCATCATCAGGTACATGTCTGAACAAAGGTTTAGGTGGTGAGTGGAGGTGGTAGCAAGGTGGTGGTGGCGGCTCAAGGTAGTGGTGGTGATGGAAAATGGAGTGGTGAACAACTAGGTGTTCGGCCATGCATTGTTTTGGACATTGTTTGCATTTTTGGTGAAGTTGGCCTCAAGGAGGGTTCGTCCATGGTCTAACCTGAAGTGGTGGGTGGTGATGATGCCAAGGAGGAGTGGTATGGGATGGTGGCCGTGGCTATGGTGAGGAGGCCATGCAAATAGAAGAGAGAAACAAGACAAAAGTATGAAAAAAAATGGAAGAAAAGTGCAAAAAGAGGAGGACATTACCAAGGATGTTTGAAGAAACCATGAGAATGAGAAGTGCTGAGTTGTTTTTCACGTAAAAAGTAAAATAATACATGGCCAAAACTGAAGAAGTGGACAGCAAAATGAATTAAAGTGAAGGTTATGGCATTTGAAAAGTTTTGAAGGTGAAAGGACTTATGTTTTGCACTTTTTTAAAACCTTTGGTATTTCCTTTTCTCTTTGATTTTATAAAAACAAAATAATTCAGAAATATAATTTACGAACTGAAACCAAGTAAAATATAAGAAAATAAATAATTAATTTTAAAGAAAATATAAAAAGAATGAAAGAAATTACTTAGAAATACAAAACAGTGTCCAGAAATTACAAATAAATCACTACTAGTCTTGAAAAAATATCCATTTCATTTTAAAAATATTATGAAGTGAAAATTTGAAATAAATTAATTTATTTACCATTTTCAAAATAAAATAAATAATTTAATTGGTGAAAAATAAAAAAAGGTAAAAGAAATTGTTTAAAAATAGCAAACAAGACATAAAAATTACAAGAAATTTACCAATGGCTTTGGAAAATTATTTACTTCATTTTATAAATATTATAAGACAAAAATATACATACAATAATATATTAACACATATTAAAATAAACTATGATGAGGAAATATAATTTTTATCATTTAAAATAACCAAAATTGCTAAATAACTCAAATTGTACTCAATATGGAAATATACATAACTTTCACAATTTAAATCCGTTTTCAACGAAATGAAAAGCAATATTCATGTTATTAAATCTATTTTCATAATAAAAGATAAAATTTAAGAATTTAAATATTTAAATTTGAAATTTAAAAGTCAAAGTTTGACTAATTTGACCAGAAATCCACTTTTCAGTAAAATATTCAATTTATACAAGTTTGAAACTATAATTCACATAAAAAAGTCAACATTATATTTAAAATACTATAACTTATTAATTTTAATAAATAAAATAAAATTTTTAAATCAAAATTTCGAATTAAATAATCAAAATAAACAATTAAAATAAATCACAAAAATTCAGGGTTGTTACATTCGACCTAATCCATAAAACTATATCAATTTAGAGGCGATCCTTTCATAACTCGCTCAATAATTATTGGAATCGAACATAACATTGCAGGTCGCCTCAAGAGGATGTATGGGACATGCACTCTGGATCATAGATGGTGGGGCATAACGTAAGTTGATTAGAAGATCCGATAAGTTTGAATAGGTACCGATCCAAATTGGCTTGGCCAAATGACTTCATTTTTGTGTGAGTCTTCTTTTATATCTTCTAAGTGTCCCTACTAAATTTCAAGTCAATCTGAGTTCGTATGAGTTCTTTTGGGTCCATTTTAAGATGCTCCAATCCAAAAGCAGGTAGGTATTTGAATGCTTCTTCACTTCTTGAACTAGGTTGCTTGGAACGTTACCAAGCTTGATAAATGAGCTTAGTAGAGACGTAAGAGTGCACTGCTAGTGGTTAGAAAGAACCATAAGCCAATATCTCGGATCGGTACCGATCCAATTGGATCGAATCGGTATCGATCCGATGAGTTAGCATAACTCTAGGCTAAACTTCTTATGTTTCTTTGTCTTGTACTTATAAGTCCTCTGGTCAAGCTTTGAGTCGTTCTGACTTAATCAATATGTTCTAACTCCTTTTGGATTCTATTAGGTAAAAAACACAGTTAACAGAAATGAATTAGTGAACTTGTTTAATTGAAGAATGAACCCTTTTCCATTCTTTAATTTAAACTTCCCTGATTAGTTCCTTTGCTTATCTCTTTCTGTCCACTACTCTATCTTCCCATGATATAGATGAAATTGCATGCCATTAAATGACATATAATTTTCATAAATCACTTCATGCAATCATCTTTTATTTAAATTATTCGATATTGTACACCAATGTGCGTGAATATAACTTTTATAAATGCATTCAAATAATTACAAACAACTATCAAATATCAACTAAATTAAATAATAATTAATATTTCTTAAATATTAATTAATTTGTAATATTTTTTGAATTAATTAAATCGTCTGGTTTTACGAAGAGTTCATCATTATGGTTGGGTGACTCAAATGTATTAACTCTGTTAGCGATTAATCTCGAACAATTCGAATATTAACATTCACGCGTCACCTTAGCTAGTGTGTGGCATTTTGGTTGAGTTTACCGCTTACACGTCTTTTGGTAAAATTCAATTTACTTATTATAAGTTACACCCGATAGTGACAATTATTTCCACCTATTCTCTTCATCAAAACTATGTCACATAGGACTTATTGAATTTGGTAATGGTCAAAATTCCAATATCTTCCACATTCAACTTTATAGTCAAAACACAAAGTCCTTGATTTATCATTAACAATTATTATCAACAGAACTACTCTAGCTAGAGACTTTTACTTTGAGTTGACATCGGTTTACAGTGATACTAGCCTCATATAACTGAGGAGATGGACCTTCTTTTGATTAGTATTTCTTTTCCCTTCATCTTGTTCCATCCATATTCATTTAATGGACCCCGTGCCATTATTTAACTATAATCAAAGTGGAGTTTTCACATTAAAGATCAATACTATTCTCAAGTCAAGAGTATGATGCAATTTTATCACATTGATATTTTCATTTTGACCTTAGTTATAATGACCAATAAAAAACTATTGAGTGATTCATTCTGTAGATATCCAATAACTATCAGTACGTGACCCTTGGTTCCCCTAGTAGTCATGAGTAATATACCGTCTAACATTAGGAGAGCATTACGTACTCTAGTCTCAACGGATATATTGACATCCAGTCTCGATACATCTTGACTATGAATATTTAAGACAATATGTTTTAATTTCATTATAATAAATTACCTATGTTTACATCACCTTATAACTATTATCATGAAACATACCATTTATGGATTTTCTATTAATTGTACTTTTAGCTAAACTAATTAATTAACATAACTTATTATGTCAAGTATATAATATAAAGAAAACAACTTTTAGTTCGAACTAGATTGTTTATCGAGTTAGATATATGTAATAAATTACATAATTGTGCCTAAAGGCATATCCCTAACTCTATTGCATATAATATGAACCATACACTTCAAAGCTAGTCTGATAACCTATAATATATAAGGAGGGGGTTTGTCATACTTGTCTGGTAAGTAAAAATATTACCGAGTATATACTACTAACATGATTTTATAAACATCATATGTGAGCTTGTATTAACTATACTAAAATCCTTTCTCACCGACGTCTACAAATTTAATCCATCATAGTAAACATAGTATGAGGATCATTATCATGTACTTAACAACATTAAATGTATGATAGAGTTAGTTAAACATAAACTAACCTATTGACACACAAAAGAGAGAAAATAGAATTAGTCAAACATATACTAATCTCACGACCAAGACATGAGTTGGTTAGATAGAGACCAAATTTTAGGATACAGTTAAACTTAGACAATTCCCCTATACGTAAACAGGGACATAACTTAGGTAAACATGAATTAACTTGCATATACACGAAGGCATAAGTAAACATAATGTACCGATTTGGAACATCTCTAACTATAGGACCCATATGGAGAAATTTATGCATGTGTATAGGTTTGGGGAAAATATACTAGTGGTTTTTGTGTATAAGTATGGGATAAGCAAGGACCTCAAATTTTAATTAGTTTTTTGTTTGTTGGAGGTGGGCTTGTTACCCATAGATAAGTCTTTGAGATGCATTGGTAATACAACTAATTAATCATAAAGTCGTATTCGTGGGTCATCGGCCTTCGTAGCCAGAGCCCTTTGACTATCAATAATGGAGGGCCTGCTTCGGGTTTAAGGTATTAAATGGCCATTGCATCTGCCTCCTCCTTATTTAAGAAGTATTAAGTGGCCGGCGTTTTCTTTTAGGTGGTACAATGCTTGTATACACAGACACTCATATATATAGTTATACCTCGGAGAAGGATGGATATATCGTACGCATGAATGGAATTAAAAGAATATTCCCATAAATAGTAGCAGTAACACTTAAATAGAAATCAATTGGAATTACTTAGTGTTATGGATAAAGTATATAATTTACTAGTCACTAGAGTGTTCTTTTGACCCCTTCCTCATTACAACCCATAAGATAGATTTAGAGGGATGGACTATAGGTGCAAGACGGGAATGGTAGATGGAGAGGTCTTCTCAATCATGCTTAGCACTGACAAGGCAACAAGATACCCAAGGAATAATATTGATTCCATGGTACCAGTCCTTGTCAGCATATATATATTTATTATATTTTACTAAACCGTTGTGAGTTTACTCTTTGATTACATATTTTTATCACAGGTTACCAACATCAATGATCCAAGCCCTAATGGACTGGGTTTTGGGTTTAGTCAAAATTCAAGCCCACTAAGATGCAGGTTGATAGATAAACCCATTTGCAAATATCGTAGCCTTCTTCGATGTCATGTCTATCAATTCAAAACTAAATTTCGCCAACTCATTAAAACTACTAATATACTCCTTCACAGTAGAATTTCATTGTTAGAGATTAATAAACTTCTCAAGCATTACTTCATTTTTAGCCCTAGATAAGAATTTTATCTCAAACCTTTCTTTAAAATTAGTCCAGGATATTTCATTTTCATTGACTTCCTCTATAACAACATCCCACTAATGTATGGCTTCCCCTTGTAGGAGCCAAGAATTAAGCTACCATTTTACCTCGCAATTGAAATTCAACATACTAAATATTTTATCACATTTATGCAACCAAGCTTAGTCTCCACATAAGCTTCCATACCCTTATACGGCTTACCACTCATATCCAAAAAATCTTCATATAGTTTTGAAAAATTCGACCGTGATATACGAACAACATTTCCATCCAGTACTCTAGTTACAATGGCTCCTTCATTAATAGCGGCCTTGTTTCTAGCTTTAAGATAGCGATGGAACCAAAATGGAACGATCACACCTAGCACTTGCACGCCTTCACTTCTAGTGCTAGTTTCCATCGAGTTACTCTTCTCTCCTATTTGTAAAATCGGATTCAATATTAGACCATCCAGAGTAGTGATCATAAATGGTTAACATAAACCCAAAATTAAAAATCGTTCGCCTATTTATGTAACCAATATATACACACACATGCACAAGCATACACTGTAACGACCCACCTTTTTGACCACGAAAAGTCAGCACTTAATACATCCACGTATTCAAATGATGAGCATCTAATCATCGGAAAGAAAGATTGTTAGGGTAAAAAGAAGAAGAAAATAAAAAAGGTGAAATAGAATCTCACAGCTGAAGGATATCAGAGTTAAAAACAAATCTCATCAGCTTAGATAATTATAACTTCCCAACCTGATAATTGCTGATGGTTATATACAATAACATAGTGGAAAATGAAAATACTATGGTAGGTGAACATCCAAGTCTACTCCAAGTGCTCCATGACACACCAATGATAACCAAGAAAAATACTCTGTCTAAATAGAGCGTTATAATAAAATAACACATAGATCAGTTTGGAAATAGTAATATGATAAAGCTCAAGTAATGTGGTGAACATATAATCATTTTGTTGGACCACACCGCCAAATATGGAATGGGTTCTACCTTACAAAAACAACATCAAACATGTATGAATGGAAGTAAATTAGAACAGAACCCAAACTTGAAAGGATGGGTATAAGCAAGGTCAAAATCCAAACTTAAAGAATGGATACAAATAATTAAACATCGAGAAGAGCTCTAGTCACTTCTCAATGCAACTAAGAAAACAATTCAAAGGTTTGAATCAACTACTAGGAAACAGACTTTTATAGCAATGACTAAGAGGGTGTGTCCCCCTAACCGAAAGTATACTTCTAGATAATATACCTGAGAGGCTTATATACTCTATGACTCCTCATGGGAATACCAAGCCGAATCTCGCCAACAACACCGAGTATACGAGTATTCCACATCTTCTGCTCATACCACCAAAACTAAGTAGATGCGAAAATAACCTAACATGAGCAACCCCATATAGCTTGGACCTCACACGCTCGTTTTTTAGTCATTTCCAACAAAGAATATCAACGTTCAAATACGCAACAAATCATCTCAAATTGACGATACATGAAGAAGAAAGCTGAATTGATATTCAATAAATCAACTATTAGGAATTATCAAAAAGATCGATATGGAAATTAAATTCTATATTCCCACCAATACTCATCAATTTCATACCCGTACTATTTCTTGGTCGAAAATGAAGTCGGGCAAGTTAAGGTAGTGTTACCTCTAGGCATTGCCTTGATGATATGTTTAACCTTTGAGATAGAGATGATTTTTCATAGCTCGATGTTTAGTGCCAAGTATATAACCAAATCCTTTCCATAAAAGCGATATCGTTTATAGAAACTAAATTTCTTTTCCTTTCCCCTACCGAACCAAACCATTTAAACTTTTAAAACCGAACTAGCTCTTGACTTTCACATCATAAATATTTGTAAAACACTTTAAAAATAACACTCTTTGAAATAGTCATTTTAAAGAGAAAACTTATTTTTAAGCGCATTAAAAAGAAGGATAAAAAACAAATGTCGTTAACATTGTTTGCTACAAATCCAAAACAATCTACCCTTAGCTTTATTTTTAAAACAATTCTCTTTAAAAAAATCACATTTACATACTGTTATTTATAAATTTCAAACAACATTTGTTATCCCAGAAGATGGTAAATCAGTATGAATGCTTTTATAAATTGTAACAGTGTTAATCATTTGAAAGATAACTGATATTATTCCTTTATAAATTTACAACCACATTCATTGTCCTAAGAGACAATTAATTAACTTAAAATCCTTTAATATATCCATTAATTAGCTTTAAACACCTTTATTAAATCAGTTACATAACTTTAATCATTTTTATTAAATCAATTAATTAATCATTAAAAGCATTTTTATTAAATCAGTTAATTAATTTTAAAACGCTTTATTTAACTAATTAATTAACGTTAAACATTATTTATTAAGATGATTAATTAATCTTAAACATCATTATTAAGAATGATTAATTAATTTTAAACATCATTATTAAAATGAATAATTAACTTCAAAACATCATTATTAAAATGATTAATTAACCTTAAACATCATTATTTAAAATTAACTAAATTTACAAATCCTTTTATAAATTTTAATCAACACTTATGCTTTATTTTCAAAATTCCTAAATATTTGAAAATATAATTTAAATAACTTCGAAGTGCAAAAACACGACTAAACATTTATTTTATGAAAATAAAAGCTCATAGGGTTTAAGGGGATGATATTTCATAAGTGATAGTATAGCAACAATCGCTAAAACGACACTTGCATAAATCAAACAACATGTCAAAAATATTTCAATTAAACAACAATATAAGCAACATTGGAATAGAAATAAATAAATTTTGGCGAGAAACCCCTTGAGGTCCCTATACAATAGTCCACTATAAATCACACATATGAATGTGCATTTCAAAATGCTCTGTAGCGACCTATTCGCTACGTGCACTTTGAATTTACTTTAGTTTTTGTTCCCTTCAACACAATGATTATTTATGTCATCCGCTTTTTCAAATGGGAATTTAAATCAAAATAAACAATCAAACAATAGTATAAACTATCATCTAAGCATTCAACAATAATTTATAGCAACAATGATATCATATAATTTATTTAATGCAAACATGCTTAACAAAATTCCAGTTGATGCCGAGGCATTTTTGTTTGAACTAAAATCTCAAATTTCTACTACTCCCAAATTTAATGAAATCAGTTCGAGCACTAGATATTGTCGATTCGAGTCCAACGCAACTGCCAGCGTCGAATTCGACCTCATATGAGTAGGATATTGATTTTATAAGAACTGGATTAATTAAAATTATTAATTACTTTAATCACTTAATTAAAAAAATAATTAACCAATTAAACTCTTCTTCCCTAATATACAATTATTGTACATGCCTATAAAAACCGTGCACAACCCACTCATTTTGCACAAACTTCTCCTGCCTCTCTTCCTCCATGCTTCATAACTTAGCTAACTGTAACAATCCTAATTTATAAGTAACATTATTCAGAAGATTTAATTATACAATTAAATAGGATAATGTAAAGTTTAAGCGGTTAACAGATTGAGATTTATGAAAATATAAGGTAGTCGTGCCTAATTGAATTAATAAATGAAAACAATGAAGTAATAGGATAATGGCAAAATAGAAATATGACATATTCGTATACCCTAAACCCTTGAGCCACTTTCATTTACCATACTACAAACTAAAAACCAACATAAGCAATGCCGGCCACCACTATAGGATAACAAGGGGAAGATAAACAAGACTTCAAGAAAGAAGCTTAGTCAAATTAATCAAGGAGCAAATCTCAACCTCTTCAACACAAGATGAAGGTGAATAATACGTTACATCTCATATTTTCTTATTTCAGTTTCTAGATTGAGATCCGAATTTATTTTATAAATGATTTGCCATGTTTTGATTGTTTAAATGAATATAAATACTTGTTAATGATTTAAGCTATTTCATATAGATTTTATGATAAGAATTGATTTGGAAAACCTATTAAATGACATCCAAATGACTTACGATTTTAATATTAGGTCAGAAATATTATTCAAAAAATGAGTTTCAAGTCTCAAAATTTATGAATTATTTTGGATTTTGCTATGTATTTTCTAGTGAAGAAACGGTTATATTAGGCTTGAAATTATTTACAGCTATTATATATTAGCTTTGGGTCAGAAATTTGAATATGTTGGAAAACATATTTAAAGTGATTTATGAAATTTTTTAAAAAACTTCCTAAGTGTTTTAATAAGTATATAAAAATATTTAAGGTATGAGACTTAAATGTTTAATATGTTATAAAAGGAGAAGGGGTAGTTTGCAAATTTTTAAATTTAATAATTTCTGAAATTTGGCAGTGCTTTTAGAAAATAATTGAAAAAGAATTGGCAACCAATCATATGTTAACAAATATGCAAGTCGGTTAAAAAGAAATTGCTTTAAAAGGTTAAAAATCAGATCTATAAAGTTTTACTGCTTCGCCACTTATAGCAGCCACCTTTTAACCTTATACCGCCGCCTCCATCTAAGTCGAAACAAATACACATGGTACAGGCTTCGGTGTGTAGTGGGTTGGAGTTAGGCAAAAGGTATAGAGTCGAAACAAGCTTTCGAAGGGGTTGAACTAGCTTCTGTAAACTTAGAATTATTTTGGTGTTAAATGTGGCTTACGAATGAGATGGCTTTCAAATGAGTTGGCTTTCGACTTGGTCAATTGTTTTAAAGAAAAGAGCTTTCAAAAAAGGTTGTCACCTTTGTTCTAAAAGAAGCTTTCGAAGGGGTCAAAACCCCTGCTACTGCATTCTTCCTTTCGAACTAATGCTTTCGAAAGGGTTCTCTTATTTTAAACTTAGATCCGTTTCTCCAAAGCTTTCGAAGGGGTTGGTTTTGGCACCATCCACTTTCTTTTACTTAGTAAATTGCTTTGGAAAGAGTTGCTTTTGAGCTAGTTGTTTTAAGACTCTTTGTTCTATTGAAAGATAAACACATAGGTTTCAAATGGAATAGTTTGAAATGGTTTTGAAATTACTTTCCATAAGATTTTACTTGAATCCAATGCTTTTGAATGGTTTGATTATAATAAATGAATTTCGTGCATTCGAAAGGTTTAAACTAAGGTTTGGAAGGGGAAGTTCCCCGATGGCTTTGAAAGGTACCTAAAATATTTTAAATGGAAGGTTTCCAATGCTTTCGAAAGGCAAGTATATAGAGTTTTGAAAAGAGGATGTCTAAGATTTATAAATGTTTCTAAGGGATACCTTCAATGATTTCGAAAGGTTGTTATAAAGGTTTTGAAAGGTATGTTTTGGCCCTTCGACCTAGTGTTCCAAGGTATAGTGGTTAATATATTTTGAAAGGAGTGCTTTCAATGGTTTCAAAATGGGTTTTTTTAAAGTTTTTAAGCAAAGGTAGTCTAAGAGCTTTTAAAGTTAAAAAGGGTTTTAACTTACTTTGGAAGGATACGTAATCCTATTATATTTCATCAATATTGTTTTGAGTAAAGTATATATAACATAGAAAAGAGATTTGAGTAAAGTAAGAGTATATTTTCCTTGTTTAAGTATGATTTAAAGGGTTAACTCAATTTGAAATGGTTTTCAAGGAAAATTTGAAGGGTAGTTAACCCTAAGTAAATGGCTCAGATATTAAAAAACCAGGCTAGAGTGGTATAGGGTCATGCCCTATAAATTAGCTATAGCCCGTCGCTAATTTAGTCCAAAATTCCAGTGTGTAGGGCTAAGTCATAGGTAAGACTTAAATGATGATTACACACAGAATGGAATATATACAGAAAGGAGGATAGGTTATTGATGAGCTCACAAAACCATTTGGATCAGATGACCCAGGGAGAAGTAAGTTAAGGACAAACCGTCCAGAAGTTTGCCTAATAGGTGTTAGATTAGGTATTTTTTCTGGTAGGTCCGAGTCAGCCAATGGTAATTAGTGAAGGGAAACCCGTTCTGCTAAGCGACATGGTCTCACTTAGTATCAGTAAACCGAGATGTATAGCATTATTCACACTAGGCTTTATGTCTAACTAAAAGTTTTTGTTTTTCCCCTTAAAATCTCGGGTGCTAAAAATTAATTTGAGTAGTCTGAGGTTTTTCAGGTTTAGTAGGTTGGACGAATAAAGCTTCGGAAGACATGTAGGAGGTAATGCTAGCTATACATAGGAGTTATTATGTTTTATTCTACTGTGTTGTATTAAGACAGTTTGCCAATTTAGTACTCTGATCATCCAAGGGGGAATCTTCATATGTTACTCTTGGCGTAATTTGTAATAATTATATTTGATCAAAACCTAGGAAACAATTATGGGATATTCCAAGTGGATATGAAATATTGATTTGGAAATGCAATTATAAAAATTGTTATAAACTGCGATGATTTTATTTCATATTCAAGTGCTTCTGATATTATGGATAGCATTAACATTACAGTATTTTATCACCGGATGTTAATATTCTAGATGATTGCAGTATCTTTAGCGCTTAGCTTCGGACCTCCAGATAGGGGATGTTACACGAATGGACATTACCGATGAATTCGACTACACAATCTCTCCCCCCTCCACGCACCACCAAGAAGTGGTGGATCGCCTCCCCTTACATGTGACAAAAACCATAGGTCGCGATGAAATAAAAGTCTCAAAACCCAAATCTAAGCCGCTCCACTACAAAACGCAGCCACCTGTGCTCCTTCGCCGGACAAACACGTTGCCCCCGATGCCTTCACCTATAAATGCTTAGAACTCCCAAAAATTAAAACCCTAGTTTAGCCAATAAAGCCTAAAACCATCAAACCGCACCATCTACATCTACACTCTACAAAACGTATATAGATGTGTAGACCTACTCAAAACAAACCCAAATATATCAACTTTATAATTTTCTCGTTGAGTGGATTATGGGATTTTAATTATAGAAATTGAGAGGTACTTTCTTTTTAATTTGCATGAAATTTGTAAAAGTGGAGAGGGAAGAAAAGAGAGTAAGAGTGTTGACCAATGTTGGTGTTTTTTGATTTTGAAATTTCTAACACAACGTTGCATGGAGTTTCATCCTCGTACGAACTACGAGTGAAAAAACAAAATATGATCATGCTAAAAAATGTGATACGATTCCAAAACAATAAAAACATACACTAGTTATCTTATTCTATAAAATCACAAAAATACCATGGTCTGTTGAAAAATCGTCAAAAGATATTTTCCAAATAAAAAATTATGGTAAAATTATATTAATGAAATTAAAAATACTACAATAAAAATCAATTTGTTTTAATAACAATTTATTTTCTTATTATATATATGAACCATTTATTGTTGCAAATAAATTTACAAAATGAATTTTAAATTATAATTTAATAATTAAAAGGAGTTAAGTAAGGCTATTAAATCCATTTAATTAATATTTAATTCACATTCAAATATATAATCAATCTCCATATTCGAATATAAGTTATTAATCTTATTAAATACCAATTATTTCAATATTTAAATTAATTAAATACCTAAAATCAAAACGGTAAGCTATCGAGATATTACGTTCTCCCTCCTTAAAAAAATTCCATCTCAAAATTCCCAAAGGAATACAATGTCTCCAAACCCTTAAGCTTAAAAACTATTAATTAAAAAGAGTTATTAAAGATTCTCTTTATGTTACAGAAAATTTCACCAGCACCTCCTTTGCGTGGCTAAACCGGGAAAACTACAACTCGCCATTACTAGCCTAAGCCAATCGAAGAAGAAAAAGCCAAGTGGCCTCCTATATCTGGAACATAAAATTATCATTCAATGAAAAATATCTAAATTTACTACGTCTTCTTTTGCGTTTGTATTTGTTTCAAGCAACTCCCTATCTTAATGCAAAGGCATATGCGCAAGAAATTAAATAATAACATCTTGTACCGCTATACCAATCTTATACTTAAATAATTCAAAGAGAATAAAAGAGCAACACATAAGTTGTTCCTATCATAAGCAGTAGCAACTTAAAAATATAACAACCATAAGCAACAAAAATTCAGATAATGCTCTGAAATAAAATACTATGCATCCAATCATTTCAAAAAAAAGTTTAGAACTAAACGCCTGGGTTTTTATGTTCAAAATAAATTTTCAGATTCCTCCAAAGAAAAATAAATCAAAACAATATGTAGCATCCAGTGGTATTTTGGTTCCTTCTAAAACAACAACTGGAGAGAAAACAAATATACTTGATGAGTCATCCAAATCGAAAAATCGCCAATCATCCAACTTTAGTCAAAACAAAAATTACATGAAAACCCACTGCACACAAACTTTTTCAAATATCCTGAAATAATAATATTTCATCAAAATTTTCAAAGTAATTATATTATTATTATTTCTTTCACAAATTATATCGAAATCACCTTTTCTAAGGCATCAAGACTTAAGTCCTAATAAACAACAACTTATAAACCATTGTCTATAAAGTCACACTATCAGTCAAATCAAATTCCATAAAGGAATAACTAGCACTATTTAAATTGCTAAATGAGGATCAAACACGATTTAGACTTGTGCTTTGGTTCACAACTTTCATAAATCACACAACAAGTATACAAATATAATTAAGCTTGTATGATGTACATAAACAATCCGTGTGCAATATCTAATCTGACCACTTGTTCAGATACATAGATTTCACTTTCATTCTAGTATCGCTCCCTCAACCTCTCTAGTGTGAACTCCGATCACACTCCTTGATTAGAGACATTTATTCTTCTTGCATAGACATATACTATGATAGAAAACCTTAGAATTATATCAAGAATCTAAATCAAGAGTTACCTGACAAGAATCAATTGAGAAATCCTTATCCATACTAGTGCAAATCACCCCGAAGTCATGAACTTGAATCCTAGATCAAGAACCATGCGAATAAAATGATTCACGTTTAACTTACGAACTTAATCTGATTCGTATCTTAATTACACCAATACTTTTATAAATCACTTTCATTTTTATTTATAGTATTTCATTCAATAGTAAAGTTATTTATGAATTTCTCCATAAATTTTCACTTATGTCGATAAACATGTTATGAAGGCATAACTTTATAAAATACTAAATTAAAAACTTGTTGTACACTTATTTCTTGTATAATACTCTACTAAATAATAAGATTACATACAAAATGTCAATTTCATTTTACTTATTTATTTACTTTTATTTTATTTTAGAATTCAAATCGACGCCTAAATAAAATACATGTCTTAAAAACCGACTCGACTACTTCGACCTCTTTACCTATTCTATCCGGTAAGTAGCTAAGAAGAGTATGATGCTGGTATCTAAACTCAACCTCACAGTCTACTTTCTTTAGACATCCCAAAGTAAAAAACTGTTGATTAGTCAGCCCTATAATAATAGCTGGTTTATATGACTTAGATGTTTAAATAAAAACTATGATTTTAATAAAAATATGCCTACTAAAACCATCATATCAAATTTAACCCATTAGAAACTTGTGTTAAATTATCTCTTTTCTATTCAAGAGTTTCAAATTTTCATTCAATAAAACATTCTAATGCTTCTATTTTTAAATCAACTTACTTTATTGTAACTTAAGAACTAATTACTCAGTTTTTATTTAAAAATTGTTTTAAAAATCATACTGCATATAGTACAATATAAATATATATATATATAATGAGAATAACAATTTATTCATTAACACTTGTTTTGGGTTCGTTCGGTTTGAACTCATTGCGAATGCACAATGACAAAGAGAATAATTTACTAAGTATACTACAACGTTCCCTTAAGAAAACATTCAATCAGTACTTAGAAGATTATTCAGGTTATTATAAAACTAATCGAGATGTTTTTCCTGAACTATCCAAAGAAAACGTATCTTTATTAAAAAAATTTGAAAAATGTATACTTACAACTATTTCCAAGAAACACTACCATTTCTTTAAATCTGTTTGAAATCGTTTAAGCAATACCTAGGTTTAAATTGTCAAAAACTTTTTTTTACTTATAAAACTCATGTTATGAATTATAGAAATCATTCTATATTCAAAACTCATATTAATTATACATTTTAAAATCATCTTATAGTATAATAACGTTTCCTTTATTATAATAAGGTTTTCATAAATATTTATCCCCTAAATGTCTATTCTGCTGTTTAGATTATATTAAATAACTTTTATTAAAAGTTTACATTTAACTCAACATTATCAAAAGATGACTTTTAACATAATATTTTCTCCAAATGCCTTATAGTCAAATTTTGAAACTTAATTCATAAGGGATTCATTTTAATGTACCAACATTTATCAATAAATGCTCATAAACTAGTCCAGTATAAATTAACTATCAACAAACAATAGTCAATGCTCCTAAACTATCCGAGCAAGACAAATCAAACAAAAACGATAATAAATAAACATTATCATTTTTAAACAAGCAAACGCAACATAAATAGCTATAACAATTTGAAAATTATTCATTAATCTATACAAAATATATAACCATTGGTAAAATATTTCATTTATCCAATTTTCATAAATCAATATGATGTCTGTTTTCCTTGTTCAAGTGTTTAGAAATCTCTGTCGATACTACGACATCCCAAACCTCTCATAAATTAATTAATAGACAAATTAACACAATACATTTTTGTAGCAATAACAAATATGCATTCTTATATATAATACTCTCAACTCATTCTAGAGCATCACTTAACCTATCTCTAATGAGTCATACCCTAACAAAGCAAGGGTTCTAGCATAACTTGCAAATCTAATACCAAATGAAACGATCCGCCTTTTCACGCAATGAAAGTCGGCACTCAACACTTCCGCGCTATTCAAATGCCGAACATCCAATCATCGAAAAGGATATTGTTAGGGTAAAAAGAAAAAGAAAAGGAAAAAGAATAGGAGAAATAGGATCTAACAGTGGAACGATCACATATAATATAATAGAGACAGTAAAAGCTATCACTCTAAAATACATAGTATATCGGAGTTAAAAGAAAACCTCATCATCTTAGATAGTTATTACTTCCTGGCCTTACAATTATTGATGGATATACATAATAGTGCAGCAGAAAATGAAAAAACTATGGTAAGGGAACATCCAGCTCTACTCCAGGAGCTCCATGACACACCAACGATAACCTAGAAAATTATTCGATCTGACCAGAGAATTATAATAAAATGACACCCGAATCACTCTGCAAATATCAACATAAGAAAACTCAAGTAATGTGATGAACGTATAATGATTTTGTGAAACCATGTTGTTATAGAATGGATTTTATCTCACAAGAACAACTTCCATACATGAATGAATGGAAGCAAATTAGAACAAAACCAAATTTGAAAGGAAGGGTATAAGCACGGTCAAAATCCAAACTTAAAGAATAGGCAAACATAATTAAACATCGAGAAGAGCTCCAGTCTCTTCATGTTGCAATTATGAAAACAATTCAAAGATTTAAGTCAACTATAAGCAAAAGGAATTTGCGAACAATGACTATGAGGGTGCACCTCCTCATCGGAAGTATACCTTTACATAATATAACTGAGAGGGTCATATACTTTATGACTCCTTTTGGGAGCTCCAAGCCGGACCTCGCCAATCTTATCGAGTATTCGAGTATTTCACACCTCCACATGCATACCACTGAAATCAAATCATGAGTAGAAGTGAAAATACCCTAGCGGGACAACCCCACATAGCTTGGCCTACACTTGCTCATTTTTTTAGTTATTTCTGACAAAGAATATCTACACTCAAATGAGTAACGGATCATCTTAAATTGACGATGCCTAAAGAAGAAAGCTGAATCGATAGTCAGTAAATCAACTATTGGGAGTAATCAAAATGGTCATATATGTAAACTAAATCTCATATTCTTTCCACTACTCGTCGATTTTGAAATTGCACTACTTATAAGTTAAAAATAATTCATACAAGTTAAGATAATGTTACCTCTCAGTATTTCCTTGATGACATTTTCAACCTATGAGATAAAGGAGTTTCCTGACCTCGACATTCAATGCCAAGTATATGACCAAATCCTTTCCATATAAGCGATATCGTTTACGAAAATTAAATTTCTTATCTTTTCTGTAATCGAATCAAACCTTTTAAACTTTGAAAACCAAACTTATGCTTGGTTTTCACATCATAAATATTTGTAAAATACTTCATAAATAACGCTCTTTAAAATATTCTTTTTAAAGAGCAAATTATATTTTTAAGCGCTTTAAAAAGAAGATTAAAAAACAATGTCATTAAAACATTATTTACAACAACTCCAAAACAATTCACACTTAGCTTTATTTACAAAACAATTCCCTTTAAAACATTTTCTCATTTATAAATTTCAAACTACATTTGTTGTCCATGAAGATGATAAGTCAATTAAAATGCTTTTATAAATTAAAACAATGTCAATCTTCTAGAAAGTAATTGATATTATTCCTTTATAAATTTAAAACCACATTTATTATCCAAAGACAATTAATCAAATGATCACTCTTTTCATAAAACCATTAATTAGCTTTAAACATCCTTTATTAAATCATTTAATTATCTTTGATAATTTTTATTAAATATGTTAACTAATTTTAAACACCTTCATCTGAACCAATTAATTAACTTCAAACATCATTTATTAAAATGACGAATTAATCTTAAACATAATTATTAAGAATGATCAAATAATTTATTATTTAAATGATTAATTAACCTTAAACATCATTATTAAAATGGTTATTTAACTTTTAAAAATTATTGTTAAAATGATTAATTAACCTTAAAATCATTATTTAAAATGATTAATTAAATTTTTAATTAAATTAAAAACTTCTTTTATAAATTTTAATCAACACTTAACCTTTATTTTCAAAATTTCTAAATATTTGGAAATATAGTTTAAACAGCTTTCAAAGTGCAAAAACACGACCAAACATTTATTTGTTGAAAATATAAGCTCCGTTTCGGCACACAAAAAGGGTTTAAGGGGCTGATGTTTCATAAGTAAGGATATAGTGATAATCGCTATAATGACACTTACATAAATCAAATGATATGTCGTCAATATTTCAATCAAACAACAATATAAGCAACATCAGAATAAAAATAAATAAATTTGGCGAGAAACACCTTACGGCCACTCTATAAAAGTCCTCTGCAAATCACTCATATAAATGTGCATTTTGAAATGTTCAGTAGTGATCTATTCGTTCCATATACTTCGACTTTCCTTTTATTTTTTTCCTACAACACAATATTATTTATGCCACAACCTTTTCTATTGAGAATTTATATCGAAACAAACAATCAAACAATAGTATAAACTATTATCTAGGCATTCAACAATAATTTATAGTCGCACATGTATCATATATGTTTATTTATTGGTGAGCAAACTCATCGAAATTTTAGTTGACGCCGCAGTGTTTTGGTTTGAACTAAAATCGAATGACATTTAGTTTTAGCTCAAAATTCCACTGGTTCTAAATTCGAAAAAATTAGTTATAATGCGTAGAGAACATTGATACTAGTCAACCGCAGCTAACCATGTCCGAATCCAACCTCTAATGATCAAGATATTGATTTTATAAGAATTATATTAATTAAAATCATTAATTGCTTTGCTCACTTAATTAATAAATTAATTACCCAACTAAACTTTTTTTCCCCAATGTACAATTATTGTACATGCCTGTACAAACCATCCATAACCAACTCACTTTGCACGTACTCCCTCCTTCACCTCTTCCTTCACGCTTCACGATTTGGCGAACGGACTTCCCGAACTCCCCTACACAATCTCTTTGCCCACACACCAACAGGAAGAGCTCAATTGCCTCCCTTTACTTGCAACAAAAGATATAGGTCGTAATGAAATAAATGTTGCATAACCAAAATCAAAGCCGCTCCACACCAAAATGCAGCCACCTATGCTCCTTCACCAGAAAAACATGTTGCCTCCAATGCCTTCACTTATCGATGCCTAAAACTACCAAAAATAAAAACCCTAGTTCAGCCAGTATAGCCCAAAACTATCGATTTACACCATTCCTATCAAACATATATGGATATGTAGATCTACTCACAACAAACCCTAGGATATCAACTATTTTTTTTTCATTGACTGGACTATAAGATTTTAATTTTAGAATTTGAGAGTTACTTTCTTTTTAATTTACAAGAAACTTGTAAAAGTGGAGAGGGAAGAAAAGAGAGTAAGCGTGTTGACTAATGTTAATGTTTGCTTATTTTGAAATTTCCAATACGACACTAGACATAGTTTCATCTTTATATGAACTACGAATGATAAAACAAGAATATGGTCGCTCAAAAATATGAGATGATTCCAAAAATATAATAATATGCACTAGTTATCTTATTCTATAAAATCAAAAAAATACCATCGTTTACAAAAAAATCGTCAAATGACAATTTTAAATAACTTCGAAATTAAAAATATGGAAAAATTCTATAAGTTAAAGTAAAAACTATAACAAAAATCAACTTGTTTTAATAACAACAGATTTTCTTATTATTTATTCGAACCATTCACTATTTTAAATAAATTTAAAAAATGAGTTTACGGGAATTAGTTGTTAATTAAAAGGAGTTAAGTGAGACTATTAAATCCATTTAATTAATATTTAATTCATAATTCAAATATTTAATCAATCTCCATATTTGAATAAAAGTTACTTATATTTTTTTATATTAATTATTTAAATGTTTAAAATAAATTAAATATTCAAAATCAAAATGATAAAACTCCAAGATATTACATACACATGCACATGTATATATATTGAACGGCTGGAAATTTTAAACGTTTCAAATGGGAATATTTAACTTATTTAAATATTCAATTTAGTTTGAATTTAATAAATAATTCGAAAATTGATTTTTAATCTAAAGACTTTATTTTATTTGTAGCATTTTTAATTTGATTTATATAATTTTTCTATAATTCTTAATTTGAAAAATATTTTAATTACAGTTTGATGTATTTTGTAATGACCCGCCTTTTTGGACAATTTAAATTGACAACAAACCACAAATGTCAACTCAAACCATTTAAAAGGGAGGATTGCTAATAGGGTAATTAAGAAAATAAGAGAAAGGAAAAGAAAAAAAACACAGAATCTCACAGTGGAATGACAAAATATATCAAATAAACGATTCATGAAGTTGTTTTACAAATAACATTTGATACACTTTTACAAATAGATAAGATTTATACATATAGTGGGAATAAATTAATAATGCAACGGAACAACATGAAGTAGTGGAATAAATATAATAAATAGTAATAATTTACTAAATCTTCGTCTTCGTCCTGTAGATAGAAAGTCTTTAACACTAAAATGCTCAGGCTGACCCAAGCATAATGAAAAGACAAAACACTCGAGTAGTCTATACAGATACTGTAAGCTCCACCAAACCAGTGGGATACTCAGGAAGCACTCCATAGGTACGGTACAAAGCAAACTCGTAGTGCGCTTGATAAGGCATATGAAAAGGCACGCGAGGCAATGCCTATGGTACGAAACTACCGTTTTGCAGATCCGGACTGGTGGTAACGCATAGCAGCTACTACCGCCCACCTTGGAACACACTCCCATAATCAAATCGAGGGGTGGCCACCAAATAAATCACAAAGTAATAAATATGTATCAAAGAAGCATGTCCGATCTGAGGTGCGACCTCACTTGGCCAGGCATGGTTCCTCTTTTAGTCATGTCAAGCTAACTCTGGGGGTCAGGGCTGCCTTTACACCTCATACAGTAACGTTCACCAAACCATCCTACGTCGCTTTGGATTCTCCACCATATGCACAGTTGTTAATGTGGTTTTCATTATTGGCAGAGAGTATGACAATACCGATCCCGGTCACTTTAACAACCAAATGCTTATTTCACACCTGTTGGTTTTTTCATATTTCCAAAATCGATTCGTAATTGACATCAAAATATCATATTCACTTTAAAATCATATCACTTCCGAAATATATTCACTTTCGAAAACATAACGCTTTCGAAACAATATTCACTTTAAGTCATATTCATTTCAAAATCATCACCACGAAATAGGTTAAACCCTCTTATCAAAATATTCGCAATTAAGTCAATTAAATCTAAATTTTAACAGTCTAACTTAAGAAGTTTGAATATTGAAACTAGTTTATATATTGAAATAGTTATACATTAAAATAGTTTATATATTTAAAAATAGGTTATAGATGAAAATAGTTTGGATATTATAAATAGCTTCTATATTAAAATAGGTTATAGATTAAAATAGTTTATATATTAGAAATAGTTTATATAGTAAAATAAGTTATATATTAAAATAGTTCCTATATTAGAAATAGTTTATAATAGTTTAAAAATAGTTTAAAATAGTTTTAGTAGTTTAAAATAGTTTAATAGTTTAAAAAGTTTAATAGATTTTGAAAATAGTCAAAATATTTAGTATAAAATGATTTGGTTATTGGAAATGGTTTATATAGTAAATAGTTTGAAAACCTAAATAATCTGGATATTTTTAAATAATAGATTTTTAATACTTTATATTAAAATAATTAATTTGAAAATAATATTCTCAAAACTCCTAAATCTCAGAAACATTTTCGTTTTACCATTTTGATTTATTTTTGAAGAAACACTATGGGATAAGTATAAGTTTTGGTTAATAAATTGAAATTTTTGAAAATTTATTTGTCTTAACAAAAATAAAAATGAAGTTTGATTACAAATAACAATGGTTTTACTAGTATATAGGAAGTTCATTTATGTTAATTATGAAGTATGTTCTAATTGAAAATCGTTGTTTAAAAGTGGTAATTTAAAGTAAAGGATATAACATTTTTGTCTTCTAAGTTAAATGGTGCTAAGATGATTTTGCAAAACTCTCTCTCTCTTAAAAATATATATATATATATATATATATATAAAACAAAACAAAAAATAATAACATCTAAAGTATTCACTCTCATTTAAAAGTCCTCACGGTTATGCATGGGTGAATTACTTGGAATCTTTGATTATGTGCTTTCATACTCATTTAAGTCCTCGCGGTTATGCATGTATGGAACACATATAAAAAAAAAGAACAGACTTAATAAAAACCACCTACGGTCGATAGGTGTATGCACGAAAGTGTGTACTCTCGCCATGCTCTGTACTCCCCTCACATAAGCCCGAAAGGCAGTGCATGGGTGGTATATCTGGCCTCAGTTTACCTGAGCTAGGTGTGTAACTTTTCTTGCAAATAATGAGAGAGCAAGCAATTGAAATCCTAGCACTATTTTAACTTGTTTGACCTAACTTGTTATTGAAAATAAATGAAAATACCACTTTAATAAACTTTGATAATCAACTAAGGATCCATTTCATAATTACATTGTGTTATCAACCGAAACAACTAGCCAAACTATGGTCTATCTGTCATGACAACTTGATTTTTATTGGAAATTTTGACGAGTAAATGACTTAAATTTTCAAGACAATGACCAAAACTTGTATTTAACTTATTCGTGTCAATTTAAAAATAAAACCTTCATTTGTAAATATTTCCAAAAAATTCGCATTCATCTCTTTGTAAATAAATCTTGCAATTTGGAAATATTTTCATCCTGCATTTGGATTTTGTGGGTAGTATCCGCTGAAAACCCTCACGAGACAACACTCGTCCTACTGGGGACACCCAGAGGTTTAACGGCTTGTTGCATACGCTCAATGCAATCGTGCTCCCTACGAAAATGGATTTATCTTGGTTTTCCTTTATTCGAGGACGAATAAAAAGATAAGTGTGGGGGTATTTGATGTGCACGTAATTGTGCATATATTTACATCCATATTTTATCTCTTTTTATTTAAATAATCATCATATTTGGGCATTTTAACATGTTTAAAACCAAAATACAATTATTTCCAAACCATCATATTTTCATCATCATTCAGGGGCAAAACGGTCATTTTTATGCATGTGTCAATGTAAGAATTTTTACTTGGACATTTTTTGATTATTTTTATAGGAATTTGGATGCATATGGAAGAGGCTTATATGAAGATACATGCATGCACAAGGAAATACAAAGGAATGAAGAGGAAATAATTCAAGTTCAAGATCATGGAGGACCCCACCCACTTACCTAACTTCCAATTAGAAGCTAAGCACATGCTAAAAGGACTTAGAGCTTCATGTACATATTAAGTGGGGGATTAGTGATTAATGATTACTTGGAGGCTACACCACCTCAATGATATTTTGGGAAGCTCCCTAAAAAGAGAATTAGGGTTTTATGCATGTATAAATAGCCCTCTTATGTACATGAAGATCATCATCTACTCTTTCATTTTACTTAGGAAATTAAGAAATCAAAGTGTAAGCTCAATGTTCTATGAAATAAAAATGGCTTCCAAGCCTCCTTCTTCTCTCTTTTCTACATGTTTTCTTTGTTTTATTGTTAATATTTATTTATATGCTCTCTTTCTCCTTATGTTCATAGCTTAGATTTACATTTATCCAAGTAGTTAGTAGTTTATTATTATTTATGCAAGTAGTTAGTAGCTAATCCCCGGCAACGGTGCCAAAAACTTGTTCGTCGACGGAAATTTTATCGGATTAGAAAACCGTCGAACGAATTTAGAAATAAAATTTATACCGCAAGCGCACGGTGTACGAATGTAGCACGTGGCGAATACGGGTCGATCCGCAGGGAATTGATGATTTTAAAAATTTCTATTTAATCAAATTATACCAAAGTCGAGTGAAATTGTTGGATAGAACTAAAATGAAGCTAAACTAGAATTGAAATGTGATTAGTAAACTATTGAACTAGAGAACAATTTAGAGGCAAATCCACTCTCATATTTTTGTAAATCAACAAACACATAATTTATGATCTCTAACTTTGATATTAATTGAAATAATCATTGCATTTATCATAAGTATGGTTTGTTTATGTTATTTGTTAACATAACTCAAACCATCAAACTATAATACAACAATTATACCACTTATAATTCTCATGAAAAAGAAGCCAAAGCAAAAACTATTTTAAGTATGATCTATTTACTATTGTAACTAGTAACATAGATCATCAAATTTCATTTTAACTTTTATTTCATAATCAAAAATTAATTATCAAATGTTGATGTAAATTGTGTTTATGTTGAGTAAGAATAGCTCATTTGCATAAGCAATATAAGCTATCAAACCCACTTGTATAAACTTACATCAAAATTCACATTTATGAAGCATAACCAAAGAGATCATAAATCATAAAAAATGTTGAAATTACATAAAGTTAGAGAGCTTCATCACCCCTAAATTGAAGGGGTTTAGCTACTCATTTGTGGCATTGAAGCATCACAAGTAAGTTTCAACATTAAAGAAAAGAAAATAGAAAATAAGCAAAGAAAGCAAAAGAGATTAGCTACTAACTACTTGCATAAATGTAAATCTAAGCTATGAACATAAGGAGAAAGAGAGCATATAAATAAACATTAACAATAAAACAAAAAAAACATGTAGAAAAGAGAGAAGAAAGAGGCTTGGAAGCCATTTTTATTTCATAGAACATTGAGCTTACACTTTGATTTCTTAATTTCCTAAGTAAAATGAAAGAGTAGATGATGATCTTCATGTACATAAGAGGGCTATTTATACATGCATAAAACCCTAATTCTCTTTTTAGGGAGCTTCCCAAAATACCCTTGAGGGGGTGTAGCCTCCAAGTAATCATTAACATTCACTAATCCCCCACTTAATATGTACATGAAGCTTTAAGTCCTTTTAGCATGTGCTTAGCTTCGAATTGGAAGTTAGGTAAGTGGGTGGGGTCCTCCATGATCTTGAACTTGAATTATTTCCTCTTCATTCCTTTGTATTTCCTTGTGCATGCATGTATCTTCATATAAGCCTCTTCCATATGCATCCAAATTCCTATAAAAATAATCAAAAAATGTCCAAGTAAAAATTCTTACATTGACACATGCATAAAAATGACCGTTTTGCCCCTGAATGATGACAAAAATATGATGGTTTGGAAATAATTGAATTTTGGTTTTAAACATGTTAAAATGCCCAAATATGATGATTATTTAAATAAAAAGAGATAAAATATGGATGTAAATATATGCACAATTACGTGCACATCAAATATCAAATCAAACTATTTCTTCCATTTCCATAAATCTGGACCATATCTAGATTTTAAATCAACAAAACTCTATTTTCTAATCTTTCAATTCAAATTCTCATTAAAACCATTTCAATTTATATTGATTTTAAATCCACATTTGAACTACAAATTTAAACCACTTCAAATTCAATAGATTTCAAAATTTAGATATTTAAACATTTAGAATAACTCAATTTTGATAAATTTCATTTATATTTCAAAATTCAACTTTAAAATCTCATTTTAAATTATTTAAACAATTCATTAAATCAATTTCAAATTCAAAATTTTAAAAACTTGGACTTTGAAAATAATTTAATTTATATAAATCAAATTTTATTTCATAATATCATTTAATTGGATTCGAAAATTTAAGGATTTAAAGTCATTTAATTTAACCAATCCGGTGTCCGTATATAATTTTCTACCCTATGGTCAAGTGATATAGATATATATCATTTCAACCTGCAATAATTTAAATTTACTGGTATATATCATTTTAACCTGCAATCCCGGGTAAAATTCAAATTCCATAAAAATGCCCGGGTTTATCATTATAACCCATAACCATTTTTCCCTAATCTATAAGATTGTTCAGGTATGTATCATTTCAACCCACATTGATTTTCCTAACAATAACTAAGGAAACTTGTAATGTGATAACAATATATAAAATAAACATAACATTTAGTCATCCAGTTTCGACAATTAAACATCTATCACAATCGTCATTCAATTCAACAAATAAATCACAACGTATAAACCGGTTATCATTATCCAGTATTTAACTGCCAATTATATTTAAATATTAATTTAAATGCAAATTAAATTTAACATAAATTCAAATTGAACTCGAATGACAATTTAAATATACCAAACAACAAGAAATCAACTTCTAATCACATTATAAATTAAATTTGCTAACATAGGATAAATTAGTAGTTGTGTGTGGGTTAAGACACTCACCTTTGATTCCAAATCGATTTAAATTCTAATTTAAGCCTAAAATTCTAACAATCTTCAGATGTAGCCAAACCAGTTCCACAATGTTCGGAATTTTGATTCTATCGCAATGGAGATAACCACGTGTAAAACCGAGCTCGTATAAAGAAGTTATTGAAGCTAGAACATTTGAAAATTAAATTAAAAATAAAATAACAAAGGGAAAAAAGGTAAATGAAATACCTCCCTCTTCCACATTTCACGCATGCAATATGCTGGCCCAGAACGCATGAACACGTCTAGTAGCTCCGCATTGACCAACCATTATACCACCTACATGCCGCCGCCGACCATGGAATCCCCCGCCATTCTGCTCACCTTGCCACCGCCCATCACTTCCATCTGGCCCGATCGCTAGAAACTCCGCTGGTCGCCACGCCCAACCCATGATTTTAGAAACCCAACCATCAATTTTCGACCACCATATATGTGACAACCACCAATTGACTCCACTTGATGTGCTCTTCAATTCTCATATCTCAATTTCTACGATTGAAGCTCAAATCAAAAAAAGGCCAAATTGGCTTAGGGTTTTGAGATTTAGCTCCTTTGACTGCAAATTCCTGTAAACTCGAGCACTATTTCAGAAAATGAACACGAGACGTTGATTTTTATCATTGAGAGCTTTCAGTTTCATATTTCATTTGAATTTTTCGAGTAATTTGGATTTTTGATTAGATTTGGAATTGCAATTAGGTTATTTGGCATTAGAGAAGAGAAGCAGGTGAGGAGTAGGAAAGTACATACATAAATCAGAAATGAGAAACAACAAGGGTTTATAACGGCCTATATATAGGCAAAGGTAGATAAGAACAAAATGATATATCTAATTGGATTGAAACGATAATGATGACCCGAAAAGCGCCTTTTGTTTTTGAAATGAAAGTCGGTCATACAATATATCGAAATATAGGTTTTCGATAAATTTAAACCCAACAGAGCAAGTTTCAAAACTTAATTCCATTGTATGTAGAAGTTAGCTTTTAAAATTAGATAATTTTAATTAAATTCAATAAATTTTCCATGTTAATTTCACTCTTTAAATATTTCACTAATTATCAGTAGCGAGCCAAAATTTTAGCTATAATAATTAATTAACGAATAAATTGGGCAATAAAGTAAGTTTGTGAAATTGTCATAATCAAGCTACGGGAGTTGCACCATTGGGTCAGTGTTGATTTTCTGACCAGTTTCCATATATAACCTGTCAAAATCTGAGTTCGGTATGGAGCAGTTACGAGAGAAACAAAAATCAGAATTTAGTAAACTAAAACAAAAAAAATATAAGACCCCATAGGGGTCGACCCATGCATATGTTGGGTCGACCTATAGGTCGACCCCTAATGTAGTTAGGTCGACCCACCTTTGTTAATGGACGGAGAAATGTCCAGTTATGAGTGAACACGTCATAATTTGATTTTTGAGCGATCTTGTGCGTCTATAGCTGCATCCGACGGTTCCTAGTAAGCCTATGGCATGGTTGCACTAGATTTAATCTTCAAATCCAATTGCCTGAGATCCCTAAGCCACACTGTGACGAACCGAAATTTCTAGATATTTGAAATTGGAATATTTAATTGATTTTAAATATTTAAAAGTTAATTTTTAACTTGAATTTCAAATGTCACAATTTATTTGGAAATTAAATTATTGAATTTAATAAATGAAAATTGGGTAAAATATTGAATCTGGATTTTTAAGCTGATTAAAAATATTTCAAAGGCTTGTAAAAATATATATATTTATAATATTGAGGATAATAAAACATTTAAAAGTTGAATTTAAAACTGTTTTGTTCAGTTTCAAATTATATTGTTTAAATTGATAGTTAAAAATAGCCTACCGATGCACAGTCTCGGAATTCGACAAAACCAGTTCCGTTGGATCCGTAATGTTGTATTATTATCGGATTTCAATTTTTGTAGTGTTTGGAGTGATCGTTTAGCCGTAAGGTAGACAAACGCGCTGAAATTTATATTGAAGTGCAATTTAATAACTAGATCCGAAAAGCAATCTTCTCCATATGATCGAATTAGGACTCGAATCCTTTTCCATCGCGTTCGGAATAGGGGTATAACCTTATGAATGTCTGGCAGCATGCTTCGATAGGGGGTCAAGTTTAGTGAGCTGCGTAATTGGGACGATTTAAATTTGAATTTAAATTTTAATATAAATAATATAATTAAAAATACTGTTGCAAGTAAAGACACTTTGAGAAATCTAAAGCAAGTGTCCTTTAGCTCTTCTAATTTGCGTACAAGTGTTCCTCTTCATTTTTAAAAAAAATTATAACAAATGAGAGAAAATATAATATTCGAGTCTCTCCCCCTCTTTTTTCATTTTCTTCAGATTTTCGAAACCGATCAATCCCTACCTTTGATTTGAAATCAAATCATGGCTCGAATTTAAAAAAGGGCAATGGTCACGAATCAAGTCGCCTTTTCATTTCGTGCTTCCTCCTTACGTAGATCGATTCAAAATCGATACGCAAGTAAATGGGGGACGCGAGTTGTTCTCGAGTTAGGGCTGTTAGCATCGATCGCCATAAGGATCGATGAGGGAGGTAGGGGCCGTAGCTAGCCTGGGGTGATGGAGAGGAGAAGATTGTGTTTTTTTGTGGATGGATCGAGTCAAGGTGGCCTTAAGGGTTTGCGATCGACACTGGCGCTAGCGAGATGGCATGCGCTTAGGGAGGCGCGCTACTGGCTGGATGATGGCATCTACGATCGAAGGGAGGAAGATTTAGCTCAAGTATTTTGCGAGGTATACCCTATTGCTTCTAACTTCTGTATTGTTTGGCTTTGGACATTATACATTATATATTTATAAACATAAATGACCGTATAAATGTAAGGGAAAATTTTGGAAACCAGATTTTTATTTTTACATATGTAAATCTATATTAGAAAGAAGAGTTTTTATAGCTTAGGAAATTACTGTTTTTCAAATTAGAATATATATTTAACACAATAGTTTGCTATTTAAAAAAATAATCTAAATAATATAATATATATTTTCCATTATAAATAGTTTAAACAGAACATGTATATATATATATATATAAAAGGATTTGAAAAAAAAATAGTAGTAAGAATTTTTTGTGTTGAAAGTTTTCAACTCTATATAGATTATTATTTTAGTATATATGTAGTTTTAAAAGATAAATTTACTTATATATATATATATATATATATATATATATATATTAAAACTCCTAATTGATTTTAGAAAAATGTATTATGGTGATTTACTCGTTTTATTAACTTATTAAATTATTTTAGCTGTTAGTGATTATTTATTAAAGGAAAATTAGTTTACAAATTTAAATTATTAGTTTACAAATTTAATCTTTGGTTTACAAATTTAAATTAATAAATGGTAATTGATTGTTCGGTTGTTTCGAATATTAATAAATCATATAATGTTATACAAGGTCTGAAATCTTGAAGACAACAAGTCGGTGTGGAAATGGGTTGCAAATTATAGTCAAAGGTGAGATAATCTCACTCATCTAGATTACTTAAATTTAAATAGTTAAATTTAAATATTTGGTTGAATGATTGAATTGATCGGATGTGGGGGGTGTGTGTATATATAGGGGTGATTGACTTTCTGCATTATATAGCGGATGAGACCCATCGGATTCAGGGAAATAGGTTGGAGGCATCCAACTGGATTCCTCAAAATATTTAGATTGTTTTAATATTCTGTAATATGATTTAGTTGATAATCTAAGATAGATTATATTGGTGATTGAAAATATTGAATGCTGGTTTGATTGAATATATTTGGGTATACTGAATTATCAAAGATAAAGATTGATTTTTTTAAAGGAAAAAAAAATAGGGAATTTTTAAGAAAAATAATTAAAGAGAATTTGGATAATTTAAAGAATGAATTGTAAAAGGATAAAAGTTGATTTATAAATTGTAATAAATAAATTCCAAGTGTGGGAAAGGAGATTTTTTGAATAAATTGGAATAAATGAATTATTAAACTTAAGTGATAATATTTAAAGGAATAAAAGATTTATTTTTAAATTCAGAATTTAATTTGTTTAGGAAGGAATAAAAGACGAAGTTTGAAATAAATATGAAATTGGTATTTTCAGTTTAAATATGATTTTTAATCATAATAAAGAAGTTAAATCTGAAATTAATGGGTTTTGAAATAAAATTGAGTAAGTAAAGGAATTTATTTTAAAATGGAGTAAAATCGGAAAATCGATTTGGAAATTGATTAGAGATTGAAATTGGGTTTTTAGAAGAAGATAAGACTATGGAATTTATAAATTGGGTTTATAAAGTGAAATAAAATATCAGTGGATATCTGGAAGTATAAATTCACGATGGAAATTTATAAAGGAATGGGTAATTTATTTTAAAAATAAATAGTGGTTTATTTGAAAAAAAAGGCGTGAAAGAAAAGTGTATTTCCCTGAAAAGCCAAGTACGTTTTCAAAGTAGATTTTTATGTATAATATTAAAAGTTTTGAAGTTGTTTAAAAAATGTTTTTAAGAAATTATTATTTAAGTTGTAAAATTTTAAAGGTAAATGTTTATTTAATTAGTTATAGTGGTAATTATTTTAAAAGGTTAATTGGTATTATGTTTTAAAAAGATAATTATTAATATTTATATTTTTGATAAAGAAGTTTTATTTTAAAGACAGTTTGGTTGAAGTTTTTAAAAACTTGCATAGAATTTCGAAACTCTTATTTTTAAAATTTAGTTTGGCTTAACTTTTATTTTAAAAATTAGTTTTATACTTTATAAAGTAGTTATATTTTGAATATTTTTAAAGTATATATTTTTTGAAAAAAGTGTTTAAGTAGTTTTAATTTAAATGTTTTAAAGTATATTTTAGAATAAAGTGATTTAAATTATTTTAAAATCTAAAGTATTTGGACTTGGTGATTTTCCGTGGAAATAACAATATTTGGGAAATTTATTCCATGAGAGAAAGATGGTTTGAAACTATTTTCAAAGGGATTGAAGTATGGAAAGTAGCTTGCGAAGTTATTTTGAAACGTGAGATGCAAGCATTTCAGCTAGATTCTATTTTACTTTCTATAGACACTATTATAATATCAGACGGGTTTGATAAAAATGTTTTGGTTATCGTAAGGTAAAAACCCGACATGTTTATTTGTGGCGTGGTCTTACGAGATACCTTTGATTTTCAAATGGTTTTGAAAAATTTAATATTCTAATTGAGTGTGTTTTTTCACGCTGGTTTTCCAGACTTACTCGGGTGTTATTTAACTATAACGCTCGGGTCAGACCGAGTATTATAGAATACAGATTCTGGATGAATGTGGAGCTCAGGAGACGAGCTGGATGACGAGGCATATTTAAATAGATTCATATTTCCGTTGTGCATTGTAAGTTGCATACTCAGCTTTGGATGGATGAGACATTATAACCGTCCTGAATTATGATGTTAATTGTGCTGTACTTTGATGATGTAATATATAAAAAAGATATAATTCTTTGGTTTTAAAAGATTAGTCGTTTATCTATTTTACACGGTTCCACTGCATTTGTGAGATTCCGATATTGTTTTCTAATTCTTCTTCTACCTCCTTCTTCTTTAACCCTAATGGTTTGGTTTTCCAGCATTAGATTGTTTGGCAAACAATACAATGGACGTATTGATGTCAATTTTCGGGCATCGAAAAATCGGGTCATTACATATTGGTATTAGAGCGAAGATTAAGCGAAAACCTTGGTTCTGGTAGGGATTACTCATTGAAATAGAGTCCGAAGTACTCTAGAATGAGATTGAGTGTATTAATAGATATGAGAGCGTATTTGTTAGTGAATATAAAAATTGTTTTTATATTGTGTTGGCTTATCGGTTGAGTGTTTATAAATTCTGGTCGGTGCAGTCTGGCCAACTATATCAATAGGGATTTCTAAACTCTTAAACAGGATAAACCGACACAATATTATTTTTAAAAGTAGGTATATGAAATAATTTTTCCCAAACTATTTTGTATATAAAAGAAATAATTTTTCATAAATTATTATAGTATATGGTTGCTTGGTTGTTAGGAAGTGATAATATTAAATTATTATCATTGTTTTTATGGTAATTCAAATAAGGAAATACTGGTATAACCAAAGATTTGGAGATAAATTCATTTAACAAATGAAATTTATAAATGTGAATTATAATGTAATTTATAATTAAAATGAAATAAAATTCCAGAGTAATATTTGAATATGAGTTGAAAGGAGTTGATATTTGAAAATTTAATTGCTTTTTTGAAAATGATTTTCAAAGGTTTTGGAGAAATAATAGTAATAGTATTTCGAAAATTATTTTAAACTAGATTTGAAATCTTGTGGGATTTGTTATTTAAAATATTTTAAAGGGTTTTAAATAGATAAAGACCTAAACTTTTTTCAGTCGTTGGAAAATAAATTCGGTGATGACTGCAGCATCATCGATGTTCATTTTCGAGTTTCCAGGAGAGGAAATGTTGCCAAATTGTTTTAAATTGGAGTGTTTACAAAACTGCGTTTGGTTTTAAAATTCAGAAGATAATTTGATACCAAAGGATTTTGGATATAACTGATTTCAAAAATGCTTTTGAAATATGAGTAATTGTTTAAAATACTCTGGAGTTGGTTTAAATATTTACAGAATATAACTAAGTTTGATAATTTATAAAAATTTGAAATTTGTGGAATAAGCTTCAACTTGAAAGGGGTTAAATAAAAGTAAGTGTGATTAGAGAATAAAGTTAGAAAGGTAAGCCAATTAAATAAAGTAAACTAAAGAAGGTAAGTAAATGGAATGGAAATAAATTGAAAAACTTGTAGAAATTTAAAATTTAAACTGAATTGGAGTGTAATTAAATATAGTTAAGTAAAATTGAATTTAAAGAAAGTCTATGGAAACTAAGAAAAATAGTTACTTAAATAAAAAGATATAAGTTGGAAATAAAATTGTAAATAGACAAATGAATTTTCATTTGTAAGTAAATAGGATTGAAACTGAATATTGGGAATTAATTTGAATTGTGTGTAATGGAAGTTAATTAAGATTTGACTAAATAAAATAAAGGACTAATACAAAATTAGTGAGTAAACTAATTGATACAAGTGGGTAAGCAAATGAATTGGAATTGTGTATTGGATGATATTTAAATTCAAATGTGTAAAATAAAGTGAAGTTATAGAATTAATTTGAAGTGAACCAAAATAATAAAAATTTGGAAATAAAAATTTGTTTGAGATTTAAAATAAATTAGTAAGTGGAACTAGTTTAAAATAATGATATGAACCAGTTGTGAATGGAAGATAGTTGATAAAATTCAATATTCAGAGTTTGAAGATGAATTACATTCAAGAAGAATTGAAAATGAAAATCTGAATGAAAATTGGAAAAATGTATTGAGATTTGAAATTAATTAGTAAATTGAAGCAAATTGAATCTATATGGAATTGGAATCCAAATTGATTAAATGTAGATAAAAACCAAGTGGTCAAGTGAAAGTAATAATATAAGAATATATAAAATGCTTATTTTAAAATTAAGCAAAGTTAAGGGTGAAAGTTCTTAAGTAAATTCGGTATTGAAATATAATAAGTTAATAATTGGATGAAATTTAAACTGGAAGTTGTGAAATGGGAAAATTGTAAATAAGTGGATAAAAATCATAATGAATGTGAATAAGGAGAAAAAATTGGTTTAATTAATAATCAATTGAGATAAATATATAGGATATACGTATATCATTTTATTTGCATAGTGATTTGATCCAGATTCGAGCACAGAATTTCAAGGTAGGTATACCAATCCAAGTTGGGATTTTTCACTTGATTTTCGATGACGAACCCAGGATATGGATATTGATTGATTCTGGAAATTCTCTATCATAGTATGTGGCTATGCAAGGAGAATGACGGTTTCTGATCAAGGAACCAGATCTAAATCCGCACTAGGAAGTCGGGTGGACGACACTAATTTGGAAGTGAAATTGTGTGATCGAGCGAGCGATCGGATTTGGTATTGCATATGGATGATATATGTGCATCGTACGGGCTTGAATGAAATAAATATTGAAACTTTTGTAAAGAAATGTGCAAAATGATTTTGAATGTTGTAATTAGATATTGTTGCTAAGAAGGATATACAGGTATCTAAAGGCAAAGGATAAATGAATGTTTTGATTTTCGAAGATAAATTTGAAATGTCTAATAAGAACGTATGTATTTAAATTTCTATATGAAATTTGATGATTTTTTGGTCTAGCCACTTGGCCTTTTATTTTCTTTTTGAAATCTGGGGGCCCATGGTGGCATTTGGTAGTTGTGCCGAGCCAGCCGCACAAATGAGATGCCGGCGAATTTTTTTGAAAGTTTAGGGAGTAAGAAAAATTTTGAGAAAATTATGATAATTTAAATTTAGTTTTAAATTTAAATTTGAATGGTTGAGTAAATGTTATTAGTGGGAACCTATGGAAGAAGTTTGGAAAGTTAGTAAGGGTGATAGTGTCTTTATTGAAGAGATTGTTTGCGTGGTGTTAATAACTGTTTGGTTATGGGATTAATAGTTAATGGGTTATGGACCATTCCTCTTAACTAGTAATTTCGAGGACGAAATTCTTTTAAGGTGGAAGGAATGTGACGATCCGAAATTTTTGGACATTTGAAATTGAAATATTTAATTGATTTAAAACATTTAAAAGTTAATTCTTAACTTGAATTTCAAATATCACTATTTATTTAGCAATTAAATTATTGAATTTGATAAATGAAAATTAGGTAAAATATTGAATCTGGATTTTTAAGCTGATTAAAAATATTTTAAAGTCTTGGAAAAATCTATATTTATAATATCGAGGATAATAGAACTTTTAAAAGTTGAATTTAAAACTGTTTTGTTCAGTTTGAAATTATATTGTTTAAATTGATATTTAAAAATATCCTTCCGGGGAACAGTCTCGGAATTCGAAGAAACCCGTTCCATTAGATCCATAGTAGTGTATTATTATTGGATTTCAACTTTCATAGTGTTTGGAGTGATCATTTGGCCGTATGGTAGATAAACGCACTGAAATTTATGTCAAAATTCAATTTAATAACTGGATCCAAAAAGTTATCTTCTCTATTCGATCGAATTAGGACTCGAAACCTTTTCCATCGCGTTTGAAATAGGGGTATAACCTTATGAATGCCTGGTGGCACGCCTCGATAGGAGGTCGAGATTTGTGAGCTGCGCAATTATGACGATTTAAATTTGAATTTAAATTTGAATATAAATAATATAATTAAAAATAATGTTGCAAGTAAAGACACCTTGAGAAATCTAAAGCACGTGTCCTATACCTTTTCTAATTTGCATACAAGTGTTCCTCTTCATTTTTTTATATTTTTATAAACAAAAGAGAGAAAATATAATATTCGAGTCTCTCCCCCTCTTTTTTTTAATTTTCTTTAGAATTTCGAAACCGATCATTCCCTTCCTTTGAATTGAAATCAAATCATGGCTCGAATTAAAAAAATGGCGACGGTCGCGAATCAAGTCACCTTTTCATTTCGTGCTTCCTCCTCACGTTGATCGATTCGAAATCGATGCGCGAGTAAATGGGGGGACGCGAGCTATTCTCGAGTTAGGGCTGTTAGCATCGATCGCCATGAGGATTGATGAGGGAGGCAGAGCCCGTAGCTAGCCTGGGGTGATGGAGAGGAGACAATTGTGTTTTTTTATGGATGGCTCGAGTCGAGGTGGCCTTGAGGGTTTATGATCAACATTGGCGCTCGCGAGATGGCGTGCGCTTAGGGAGGCACGCTACTTGTAGGATGATGGCATCTGCAATCGAAGGGGGGAAGATTTAGCTCGAGTATTTTACGAGGTATGCCCTGTTGCTTCTAATTTCTGTGTTGTTTTGTTCTAGAAATTATACATTATATATTTATAAATATAAATGAGTCGTATATGTATAAATGCAAGGGAAAATTTTGGAAACCAGATTTTTATTTTTGCGTATAAAAATCTATATTAGAAAAGAAGAGTTTTTATAGTTTAGGAAAATACTGTTTTTCATATTAGAATATCTATTTAACACAACAGTTTGCTATTTAAAAAAATATATAATATAATATAATATATATTTTCTGTTATAAACATTTCAAACAGAATATGTATATATAGATAAGGATTTGAAAAAAATAATGGTAGTAAGAATTTTTAGCGTTGAAAGTTTTCAACTCGATATAGACTATTGTTTTAGTATATTTGTAGTTTCAAAAGATAAGTTTATATATATATATATATATATATATAAATAAATAAATGTAAAACCACCTAATTGATTTTAGAAAAAGGTATTATGGTGATTTACTCGTTTGTTAACTTATTAAATTATTTTAGCCATTAGGTATTATTTATCAAAGGAAAATTAGTTTACAAATTTAAATTATTAGTTTACAAATCTAATCATTGGTTTACAAATTTAAATTAATAAATAGTAATTGATTGTTACGTTGTTTCAAATATTAATAAATCATATAATGTTATACAGGTCTGAAATCTTGGAGATAACAAGCCGGTGTGGAAATGGGTTGCAAATTATAGTCAAAGGTGAGTTAATCTCACTCATCTGGATTTTTATTTAAATTAAATAGTTAAATTTAAATATTTGGTTTAATGATTGAATTGATTGGATGTGCTATATATATATATATATATATATATTGGAGTGATTGATTTCCCGCTTTATATAGCGAATGAGACCCTATACTTCCCGCATAATAGCGGGTGACCCTTTTTTCCGCGATATCCCGCCTTGAAGCGGGATTGGTATTTTAAATGATGAGCTAACAACTGTGGATGCAGGGAAACAGGTTGGAGGGATCCAACTGGATTCCTCAAAAATATTTAGATTGTTTTAATATTTTGTGATATGATTTAATTTATAATCTGAGATAGATTATACTGGTGATGGCAAAATATTAAATGCTGGTTTAATATATTTGGGTATATTGATTTATCAAAGATAAAGATTGATTTTTTTAAAGGAAAATTAAATAGGGAATTTTTAAGTAAAATAATTATATAGAATTTGGATAAATTAAAGAATGGATTGTAAAAGGATAAAAGTTGATTTTTAAATTCTATTAATTAAATTCCAATTGTGGGAAAGGAGATTTTTTGAATAAATAGGAATAAATGAATTCTTAAACTTAGGTGATAATATTTAAAGGAATAAAAGATTTATTTTTAAATTCAGAATTTAAATGGTTTAGGAAGGAATAAGAGAAGAATTTTGATATAAATATGAAATTGGTACTTTCAGTTTAAATATGATTTTAAATCGTAATGAAGAAGTTAAATATGAAATTAATGGGTTTTGAAATAAAATTGAGTAAGTAAAGGAATTTATTTTAAAATGGAGTAAAATCTGAAAATCGATTTGGAAATTGATTAGAGTTTGAAAATGGGTTTTTAAAAGAGGATGAGACTATGGAATTTATAAACTGGGTTTATAAAGTATATAAAATATCAGTAGATATTTGGAAGTATAAATTCACGATGGGAATTTACAAAGGAATGGGTAATTTGTTTTAAAAATAAATAGTGGTTTATCTTTAAAAAAAGGTGTGAAAGAAAAGTGTATTTCCCTGAAAAGCCAAGTACGTTTTTAAAGCATATTTTTAAGTATAAGTTAAAAGATTTAAAGTTGTTTAAAGGAATATTTTTAAGAAATTATTATTTAAGTTATAAAATTTTAAAGGTAAATATTTATTAAATTAGTTATAGTGGTAATTATTTTAAAAGGTTAATTGGTGTTAAGTTTTAGAAAGATAATTATTAAGCTTTATATTTTATAAAGGAGGTTTATTTTAAAGATAGTTTGGTTAAAGTTGACTTAAAAACCTGTATAGAATTTCGTATCTCTTATTTTTAAAGTTTAGTTTGGCTTAAATTTTATTTTAAAAATTAGTTTTATATTTATAAAGTTGTTTTATTTTAAATATTTTTATAGTATATATTGTTTGAATAAAGTGTTTAAATAGTTTTAATTTAAATGTTTTAAAGTATATTTTAGAACAAAGTGATTTAAATTATTTTAAAATCTGAAGTATTTGGACATGGTGATTTTTAGTGGAAATAAACAATATTTGAGAAATTTATTCCGTGGGAGAAAGATGGTTTGAAACTGTTTCAAAGAGATTGAAGTATGGAAAATAGATTGCGAAGTTATTTTGAAATAAATAATCCGAAAAGTATTTTAAGTCCTATGGTTGTTTGTGAATCCTATCTGATAGTTAAATATTGAATATCAATATTGGCCAATCGGCTGATCGTTTCAAAGAGATCGGGATCAGGATTTATTTCCCGAAGCCACTCCGATCCGGTTTGAACATTTTTTGTGAGGAAGACAAGAGATGGGAGTCGAAGATGGAGCAGTGAAGTGCAAGGGCTAGTCGCTACTAATCCTGAGGGTGATTCCAAATGGATGTAGTAGAAATAGTTCCTTCGGTTCCCTTCGGACTCGGAATGGACTTGTATGGACGAATACTTTCGAAACATCATCAGGAGGACAGTGAGCATTCCAAGTATATGCGTGCTAAAAAGGTAACGCATAGCCTCGAGCCTCATTAACCGGGAATGGCTAAAACAGGGGAGGCGCACACAAGGCTAAGTGGCTGGCAACCAATTAGGGTAAGGTCACCACTGTCTAGATGTCCCTATATTTTGGTTGTGTGGGCGGTTGCCGATCCCAACCACGGGGTGAACTTATTCGGACTATCTGGAAAGGGATAACTCCGGTCTTGTAATGCAGGGGATTAGGGTAGATCCTCGGTACGGTGATTTAGACCACATACTGTGACGGGCGGTACCCCAGTTGCCCTGCCATTGTGTGGATCCAATCTCTAATAAGCGCCTGTACGGTTTTGATTGTGCCTAACTGTGCTGAAACGTGAGATGCAAGCATTTCAGCTAGATTCTATTTTACTTTCTATAGACATTATAATTCAGATGGATTTGATAAAAAAATTTGGTTGTCGTAAGGTAAAAACCCGGCATGTTTATTTGTGGCATGGTCTTACAAGATACCTTTGATTTTCAAGTGGTTTTGAAAACTTTAATAATCCAATTGGGTGTGTTTTCTCACACTGGTTTTCCAGACTAACTTGGGTGTTATTTAACTATAATGCGCGGGTCAGACCGAGTATTATAGAATACAGATTCTGGATGGACGGCTGTGGAGCTCAGGAGACAAGCTGGATGACGGGGCGTATTTCTGTAGATTCATATTTCCGTTGTGTAGTGTAAGCTGTATATTCTGCTTTGGAAGGACTAGATATTATAACCGTCCTGAATTGTGATGTTGATTGTATTGTACTCTGATGATGTGATATATAAAACAGATATAATTCTTTTGTTTTAAAAGATTAGTCATTTATCTATTATATATGGTTCCGCTGTGTTTGTGAGATTCTGATATTGTTTTCTAATTCTTCTTCTATCTCCTTCTTCTTTAACCCAAATGGTTCGGTTTTCCGGCATTTGATTGTTCGACAAATAATACAACGGACGTATTGATGTCAATTTTCGGGCATCGAAAAATCGGGTCGTTGCATACACTATAAATAGAACCCTAGGCCTAGCTGTTTGTCTCATTCAGATTTTCTCCCAATTGGGTTTCAATTTGTAAGGCTGAGCCCTAAATTGAAAATTTTTCGGGGGAGAAGATCTTTTTAATGAAAATTTTCTACACCCTAGAAGTGGATCTTAGAAGACCTAAGGATTAGAGCTAAGGATCACGGGTGAGTTTTTTGTAATTATTTTATATTTTTAAGAAATTTAAAATAATAGGGTTCCCAATATTTGTAGTTTTTCTATAATTTTGAGATAGTTTTATATAAGTTATTACATTTAATTTTTAAGTAAAATTTAGAAGTTCTTTTCAGTTTATTTTATCTAACTAATTTATTCAGTTATTTACAGTTAATTATAGCTATTTACAGTTATTTACATCTTTTTTAAGTTTGAATTCAGCCTGTAAATGTTAATTTCTTTTTATAAAGATTTAATCCCTTTTTACACAATAAATTAAAAAGAGAAGAATTCATCAATATGGATTAAAATAGAAAAAAACTAAATTTACAAAAATCAAATGTAAAATAAGAAAAACTAAAATAAAATAGAGATGGACCGAAATAGGCAAATTTACTATATTTATAAGCATAATTATAAAAAGAGGTTATAACTGAAAAAACATAAGAGTAACATTTGCAAGAAAAATTATAACATGGGTTATAACAAGAAAGAAAGAAATAATAGAAGAGGCTTATTTTAAAACTTAAATCTTAGATTAAGTTAATGAGCAAATATCGTAGAGACAACAAAAAAGGCTTGATTTAAAAATTAGATCTTGGATTAAGTTAATAAAAAAATAGCAAAGAAAGAAATAGCAGAAGAGGCTTATTTTAAAACTTGGAATAAGTTAATAAGCAAATATAGAAGTAGGGGTTGTACCGGCAGCATCCTTTTCATATCTAGGACTAATGGTCTCACAATAGTAGGTAAGGTTGGGACATGCTTATGCTGATTAGGGTAAATTAGTGGCCAATAGATAGAGGCTCAAATCTGGAGATTTGGGCAAGGGGCGCAAAACTATAAGATTGTTTGTTAGGACTAGTACCAATAACATTCTCTTTCAGTTCTAAGACTGATGGTCTCACAACAATTAGGTGAGGCTAGGCAGCATTCCCTTTCAGGTGTAGGACTGATGGTCTCACAACAATTGGGTGAGGTTGGGCACGCTTATGTTGATTTGGGTAAATAAAAGGTCAAATAGGGAGCGATAGTTAATTTGTACTGGCAATAACCGAGCGTGCGACATCGATTAGGGTAAATAATTCGCTAGTGCGTCCTAAGCACTAAAGAGATGTCTTTTGTTTTGACCAACAGGATTGGTTCATAGTGGCACAACAGAGATAGAATAGGTGATCAATGGTTAAAATTTGGATTTCATCCTAATCAAAGCAGTTGAAGAGTAGTGCAAACAATCAAAACAATCAAAGCAAACAGTCAAACAGAATCAGAATCAGTGTTTTATCCCTATTTTATCTTTTCTATATTTCCTTTCAAGCTATAACTATTGCTTAGTCTATTATCTTTATCTTGCTTGGAAATGCTAGTAATTACTTTCACTTACCAGACTTATTGTCCGACCCAATCCTCTATTTCCTCCTTTTTCCCCCATAGGCCAGTAGAGTTGAGTTGATTCAAGTTGCTTGGAGATCCAATCTTGGAGTTTTCTCATTTCAGATGTATTTTTCTGCTTTTCATCTTTTTCATTTGGCTTATAATGGACTTGCACTTGTTAAAGGGATTACTATTATTATTGTTACTTTTGTACTTTGATTATATAAGACTGAGATGTACTTTTATGAGACATTAGAGATTTTATGTTTTTGAGACATATTATGTTTTTATGACTTATTTTGAGATGAAATTTAATTTTTAATGATAAATTATTATTTAAATTTTTCCGCTAATTTTTACTTATTTTTCTTGAGAATCTTAGTCTCTATGATGCTTTAGCTATACCTACAATGCACCTCATCCTTTAGTATGCCCTTTTTGGGTATATTAAGGTGTGTGGGATGTTTCATTTGATATCACAGCCTAAGGTTATAGGATTCCTACAAACATGTTTTAAAACTAAAGTATTTTTCAAAGGTAACATATTTTCAAACTATTTTTTCTGAAAAAATTTCTTAGAAATAGTTTTCAAGTATAATAGAATTTTTATAAAAATTCCCTCAAAGTCAAGTTCAACCTTCTTTCAATTCTTTCGAGCCTAAGTTTTCTTTTTTGCATAGAATGGCGGACGCCCCATAACTTTAGAGGGTGAGTCCCTGGTTGGAGGATTTCATAGAGGCACGAACTTGGTTAAGGAATACAGAGTGAATATTTGGGCTGTTAAGATTGGAGGACCAACAGAGAGTTCATCTTGCATCTTGGCAGCTGAAGGGAGAAGCCTCTTACTATGGGATATTTTAGAGATGGAGGGTAGAGACATTGTTTGCTTTGTATTTTGGGAAAGGTTTGAGAGAAAGTTCTTGTTGCAAGCCGAGGAAAGCATGAAGTTGGAGAAGTTCATTAGTTTGAGGCAAGGGAGTCTTTCGGTGAAAGAGTATATGAATCAGTTTAATAAATTATCATGGTTCGTGATGGAGCTTGTTAATACACCGCATAAAAAGGCCACCAAGTTTGTTAAGGATACCAACCCCTCCAACGGTTGGCATTGACACATATACCTATGGGAGCGATGTACGAATCACTTGTGGAAATGGCTCTCATGTCAGATGTTGCTAAGAAAGAAGATGTTAGGGGGGTTCCTAAATCAGAAAACTCTAAGAAGCAGTGGTGGAAGAATAAGAAGGACAAGAAGAAAGGAGGAGGACCTCAAAATGGATAGATCAAGAAAGGCGAGAAATGACATAGTTGTGGATTGGTTAGGCATTTCATAAGGGATTGTAAGAATGACACAATGAAGGGGAGGTATTATGACTATGGTTAGCCTGGACACCATAGTAAAGCTTGTCCTCAGAAGACAAGGCAAGAAGCAGCTACGGCGCAAGTACAGGCTTTGGATGCGGCACCTTCTAGTAGTGGACCGGATCGAGGTAGGAATGTCTCTATAGATGATTTGAACTCTATTTCAGATTTCCCTATTCGAACTCTTTTTGACTATGGAGCATGGTATTCTTTCAAATCTAGTTCCTTGGTTGATCATTTGCACTTAGATATATCTCAAGTTGTACACCCCATAGTTGTTTCAAACCCCATAGGAGAATTGGCACATTTATCTATGATTTGTAGGGGTTTGAAAATTTTTATACGAGGCATAGAGTTTGATTGTGACGCTTATGTACTGGGATTTTTGGGATATGGGATGATTTTGGGATTGGACTGGTTATCCACTTATGGTGCAATATAGGACTGCAAAAGGAGAGTCATTAGACTAGAGACATGTAGCGGATGGAATCTCAAGGATTCCTGCGACCCACACGGGTCAGTCATAATGAGCTTACTTTATTCCCTTGATTCATCATTTGGAGAGTTAGATTCAGTTCTACTTGTTAGAGATTTCCCAGACGTTTTTGAGGAGGTTAGGGGGGTACCCCCAAGAGAGAGGTCGACTTTAGGATCTATTAGAATGACAATGTTAAGTCAGTGGCATTGCCCATGAGACATATGGCCCCTAGGGAAAGGAAAGGGTTAAGTAAGTAGATTGATGAGCTATTAGAGAAAGGCTTTATCAGACGAAGCATATCTAAGTGGGGAGCGCCAGTCGTTTTCGCTACAATGGAAGATGGTTTCCTTCGACTTTGCATAGATTATAGAGAGTTGAATAAGCTCATGAAAAAGAACCATTTCCCATTTCCTAGGATAGACGATCTTTTCGATCAATTGGTTGGCTCTAGAGTATTTTCTCATCTTGACTTAGCTGCTGGATTTCATCAGCTTAGGGTCGCTGATGATAGTATTGATAAGATAGCATTTAGGACATCCGTTGGATTCTTTGAGTGGTTGGTTATGCCATTTGGGCTAACCAATTCTCTAGCCTATTTTGTAGATTTGATAAGTCATCTTTTTGAGATGTCCTAAATAAGTTCGTTGTAGTGTTTGTGGACGACATTCTAGTGTTTTCCAAGAGTATGAAAGAGCATGTTATTCATCCTGAGCACGTTCTTCATACACTTCATGTTCATCAGATGAAAGCAAAGTTCTCGAAGTGTCACTTTTGGCATGAGGGGGTACATTTCTTAGGGAATGTAGTCTCAAGAGAGGGTTTAGCTATGGAACCCGCTAATATAGTAGTAGTGCAGGATTGGAAGGCACCCAAAAATGTTGCTGAAGTTAGAAGCTTCCTAGGATTGGCTAGTTATAATAGGAAGAGAGCAACACTTAGTCCAATGTTCGTGGAGCGGAAAAGCCTAGAGTTTATTTCCACCTTTGATTTTAAGCCCGGTACGGACATTACTCCTAGATTATTAGCCGTGCTTGAGGTTAAGCCTACCTTCATATATTAGATTGGCTCATGGCAGTGAGAGGATTTAGAGCTGATGGATAATTTGGATAGGATTAGCAGAGGAGAGGTCTCTAGACATCTCCAACGCTATTCCATCGATAGTAAAGGGTGGCTAAGGAGAGATGGAAGCCTTTGTATCTCCCGCACTGGTGATTTTATGAGAGCTGTTCTAGCAGAATCACACCATTCTCAGATGATTATTAATCTGGACGGTGATAAGATGTATAAGGACATGAACATGGTGTTTTATTAGAGAAGGATGAAGAAGGATATAGCAGAGTTTGTGGCTAAGTGTCTTGTGTGGAAAAGAGTTAAGGAGGAGAAACGGAGGCCTAGCTGATTACTTCAACCGTTGGATGTACCCGAATGGAAGTGAATAGTGTTTTGATGGACTTCATAAATGGTTAACCTAGATCTGGGATGAGGAATACCAGTATTTGAGTGATTATAGATCATTTGACTTAGAGCGCCCACTTCATTCCGGCCAAGAGTAAGAGGATAGCACCTTATTTGGCCTCTATATATGTTCGTGAGATAGTCCGACTTCATGGAGTTCTCCTAGCATAGTGAACGACAGAGGCCCTATCTTTACTAGCGAGTTTCGAAGGATCTTGCAAGAGGCTTTAGGTACACAGCTTAGATTGAGTACGGCCTATCACCCTCAAATAAATGGGAAAACGGGGAGTTAATAGAGTTCTTGAGGGTTTGTTGAGGATGTGCATTCTTGATTTTGGAGGGACTTAGGAGGATCACCTTCCTTTAGTGGAATTCACTTACAATAATAGTTTCCAGGCTAGAATTGGGATGGATCCTTTTAAAGCCCTTTTTGAAAGACCTTGCAAGTCGTCTTCCTATTGCAAGCCCATAGCCGATCACAAACTGCTGCTAATTCGTCGAAAATAATATAAATAGAGCTAGAGAAGTCCAAATTTGGCGAAACAAAATATGACGTCTTACTCGGAGTCTACAGAAAGATTGCTACTTGGTCCCGACATGGTTAGAGAGACTTCGCAAAAGATTGATTTGATTAGAAGATGAATGAAGATGACCAAAGATAGACAGAAATCCTTTGCAGATAAGCGGAGAAGGGATATTAATTTCGAGGTGGGAGATTTACTTTTCATTAAGGTGTCTCTACTAAGAAAGGTAGTAATGTTTGGATCAAGTGGGTAACTTTCCCCCAGATTCGTAGGACCATTCCCTATTACGGAAAGGGTAGGGATGATGGCATATCGGATAAATCTACCAGAGAGGTTTACGGGAGTTCATGATATTTTTCATGTTTCGCACTTGAGAAAGTGCTTACATGATTCAGCAGAGATAGTATAAGCTAGCCGGCTAGAGGAAGTTGAATTGGAGAGAGAATCATCGGTTCCTCACATTCCTACCAAGATCGTTGGACATGATGCCAGGAAGCTTGGGAATAAGGAATTCCCTTTAGTTAAGGTTCAGTAGGGAGATAGTATTGAGGATGCTACATGGGAGGCTAAGTAGAAAATGCGTACCTATTATCCGCATCTTTTTGATGGTACGTCTTGAATCTCCTAAGAAAATACGTACCTCTTATCTGCATCTTTTTGTTGGTACGTCTTGAATATCCTTATGTGCATGTAAGTGTGCATATATTTACATCCATATTTTATCTATTTTTATTTAAATAAATGTCATAATTAGTTATTTTAACATGTTTAAACCAAAATTCAATTATTTCCAAATCATCATATATCCATCTTCAATAGGGGCAAAATGGTCATTTTTGTGCATGCGTCAATTTGAGAATTTTGACTTGCACTTTTTTATGACTTTTTTTAGGAGATTGGATTCAAATGCAAATGTTTTCATGTAGATATATGCATGCACAAGAGAATACAAAGGAGGGAAGATGGAAATAGTTCAAACTCGTGATAATGGAGGACCCCACCTATCCACTTAGCTAAATTTACAGTTATAAGCTAATGGATAACTAAGTGGAGGTTAAAACTTCATGCATACTTGATGATTGATTAATTACGGGCTAATGGTTACTTGGTGGCTACACTTCCTAAAGGGAATTTTGGAAAGCACCATAAAAATTGAATTAGGGTTTTATGCATGTATAAATAACTCACTTATGTACATGTAGAGGATCTTCTTACTCTTTGAAATACTTAGGAAAATTAGCAAGCAAATTGTAATGTCAAAGTTACATGAAATAAAAATGCATTCATAGCCTCTTTCTCTTTTCTTTCTACTTGTTCTTATTTTATTGCCTTGTTCATTTTTACTTACATGCTTTTTCATTTCATGTTCATGGCTGAGATTTACCTTTATGCAATTTGTTTAATTTTATTCGTGCAAGTAGTTAATCTCCTTTCTTTTAATTAGTTTCTACTGCTCTTTGCTTTTCAATATTGAAACTTACATTTGTTGATTGGTAACACAAATGATTAGCTAAACCCCTTCAATTTAGGGGTAATGAAGCTCTCAAATATTATATAAATTCAACATTTCTATGATTTATAGTCTCTTTTATTTGTGTTTCATGAAAGTAGATTTTGATGTAAGTTTATACAAGAGGGTTTGATAGCTTAGGTCGGATTTGCAAATGAGCTATTCTTATTCAACATAAACACAATTTACATCATCATTTGCTAATTGGTTTTTGATTTTGAAATATAAGTAAAAACAAAATTTGATGATCTATATTACTAATTGCAATAGTAAATAGAACATACTTAAAATAACTTTTGCTTTGACTTTATTTATGAGAATTGGTAAGTGGTTTGTTTGTTGTATTATAGTTTGATGGTTTAAGTTATGTTAATTAATAACATAACAAACCATACTTATGATAAATACAACACTTATTTCATTTAATATCAAAAATAGAGATCATATATTATTTGTTTGTTGATTTACAAAAATATGAGAGTGGATTTGCCTCTAAATTCTTTTCTAATCTCATAGTTTTTAATCTCATTTTCATTATAGTTTTAGCTTCATTTTGCTTTTAATTTATAGTTAACAATCTTTTCCCAACTTTGGTCTGATTTGATTGAATAGAAAGAAAAAAAATCTAAAATATTCCCTATGGATCGGTCCGTACTCGCCACTAATAAAATTGTACGTCGTGCGCTTATAGTTAAATTTTATTATAATTTTTTCGACGGTTTTCTAAACCAATAGAGAAACAGTCGTTAAATAAGTTTTTGGCACCATTGCCGGAGAGTTGAAGGATTATGAATTATTTGAAAGTGGTTAAATCAATAATTAAAAGTTAATTAAGTATGTTAAAATATTTAGAGTCGATCAAATAACTTGACCGCGTTATGGGTGGCAGGGAGATAGTCTCTAGGTTTGAGTTTGGAAATCCATTTTTCCTGCTCTCCCTTGCTATCTGAATTGGCCCGACAAAGGGAATAGTAAATTTGATTTACGCGGATCAAAATTTTACAAAGTATAAATGATATAATTTTCCAAATATAAATAACTTGTATTTTATGGAGATAATCTTCTTATACTCGGTATTAAATTCCGAAAAGGGAACTCTTACTATTCGTGGAATTTAAAAGGTGATTTACTGTTATTCCGCCTGTAATACTGGTTGAATACGAAAATTGATATCGAGTAGAATTAAATGATTTCTGTAGAATCCGCTCACTTAAATTACTGGTTTTGAGATTAACATCCAAGATAACTTGGCTTTAACTCCATCAAAATTTTGATTTGAATTAAGAAATATTTTGTCAAGATTTAAATAAATAATTTTCCAAAGAGAAGTCTAATGATTCTGTATATATCGAAAAGAAATATTTTAAAGATATATATCTCTTGAAAATATTTTTGATAAAAAGGAAGTAACAAATCAAAAGGTTAATCCCCTATTTACCTAACATTTCTTTCATTGATGATTGTTTCAAAGTAACTGGGGTCGGATTTATATGATTCCTATCCGAAGACCACTTCGAACCAATTTACATGTTTGAAAATAAAAGACATGCGATGATATGACTTGGAAAATGGAATATAAAGCTGCTTGTCACTGGCCCTTGGGAGAAATTTCCCATATCATATTTACATGACAGTAATTCTTTATTTAAGGTCTTCGATGCAAAGACTTCTCCCTCCTAAGGGTAACTTCCGACAGGATGTGATAAGAAGTGCATTTGGATTGTCCTGTTCCTGGACAGCTTGTATGGATGAATGTATGACGTTACATTTCTAATTACATAAATTTATTTCCATGAACGTATCATCTGTTTGATGGTGGCGAAGGCAACTATTCTTAGCTTGACACCCTTTTAGGGGACGTACGAGCTCAGGAGTTATATGTTTGTAGAAGTCAGTTGTGTGACCGTAAAATGGCAGTGTGGCATTCAAAATGCAATGTGCTATGTGAAAGGTAATGTTACCTCTGGCCTCTTCACCTAGTAATAGCTTAAATAGGGTAACCCTTAAGGCTATGTGGTTTACAACCATTAGGGTATGATCATCACCATTCTAGATTACTTTTGATATGTCTAGTATGTGGTGTATGCTACGGGGCCCTGGATAGGTCGGTAACTACTATGGTGACGTCATATTCAGTTTCTATCCAGGCCATGTATGAGTGCCAAATAGAGATAGACCGATCCTGTTAAATGGGGAGGATTGTTTTCGTATCCTTGGTACATTCCTCTAGAGATGTGCAATATGAAAGGTAGTCCCTTACCGGCCATTGTATGGAAATCCATTCTCGAATAAGTGTCTACGGACTTGGTTGTAAACCTATTATGCTGTCAAATTTAACCATTGCAACAATTTCGGCTAAGATTCATAAGTTTTTTTGAAAAGTATTTTCAAAAAATGTACTAAAAATAATATTCCCAGATTTTGCATAGCAATTTTTTTGGTTGTCATAAGGTGAAAACCATTACGTGTTATTGTGCGGCGTAGTCTTTTGAGATACCTTTGCTTTCACAATGTGTATTTTGAGTCTCTCACACCTATCCCATGGCTGACTTGGAGTTTGTTTCCCTTTTCCCTTACACTCTAGGTACCTTAATTTTACCAGGCAGCCTAATGGTCAGGTTTAGTTTGAAGAAATCAGGATGGAGCTCGAAGCATGGAGTAAGAAGATTCTTCTGAAGATCGTTATATATTTCCACAAATACTTGTTTATTATTGTGTACCACATTATAAGGATAGATATTCATAATTTTTCAGTTTAACTCTAATAAACGTATTTATAGTCTCCAATGTAAAAATTATACGTTGAAACAATATACGTTATTCCATTCGTGTGAGCTTCTGTTCTGTCTTTATTTTCTCTCTTACCCTTGAGAATCCACCTCTCCGGCACTTGGATTTGCGGGACGTGAATACTAAGGTTGTAGCAATTTTCGAGGATCAAAGAAACAAGTGTACATAGTATATCCCTAATCTAACTTTAATTATCAAACATTAAAGAGTTTAACACCAATCTTCTTATATAATACAAATTTAAACCAAACTAAATCATCAGTAGCGCTCACTAATCCAATAATTCCATTGGTATTTATCACCTACTCCAATTTATCCAACTACTACATCCATTAACCCGATTAGCAATAAACTAATAAACACGACACTCAAGTGGTAGTATATAGACTAATAATAATTCATATTCACTAGTTCATGCTACTGTACTCTAGAAATTGATAAATAGCCTCTGGTTCCCTCGATGTCCGAAATTGCAGCCTTCCCAAGTTTCAAGGAATCCACAAATAAGTGGTATATTCATGTAGTCCTCTTTGCGCTCATCGATTTGATATGTGTGTGTGTGTGTGTGTTTAAATGTATATATTTGTACATATAGTCCAATAATAATTCCTACTCACCAATTTATGTTGTTATGCCCTAGAAATCACCAATTAAACTCTGATCCCTCGTTGTCCAGAATTGTAGTCATCCCAAGTTTAACGAATTCGCAACAACTGGTATCTTTAGGTAGTCCTCTTTGCGCTCATCGATTTGATATGTGTGTGTGTGTCTCTTACCTTTGGTTTAGAATTGAGGGAGAATTGGTGATATTAGAGAGATAAATAAAGGAAAAATTAGAAGTTAAAACAGACATGTATGTGAATGAGAAAATGAAGTCAAACTTCTCAGCTCGTATGTTATAACTGCCGAAACAACCGCTTCATCCAAAGCGAGCTTTGGCCCTTTTAAATCAAATCAAAACCCACTTACTTAAAATGTGCATATGTCCTTTATATAAACTTCGATATGAAGAAATAAATATACTATTGTGATCAGAAAAACAGGCTCTATGCAACATACAAATCCCATCTGCTGATTCCAAAGTTTTTAAAATTAACATTTTACCTCTGCTATTAAAATAAACGTCTAAACCTCATAGAGTATTACACCTCCAAAGTACGCCTTGTGAATATAAGGTATGCTTTGCTGAAGAATGAATTTTGAGACAAGAAAATTGTCGATCCTCACTGCAACAGATATGATAGATTTTGATGGACGAGCTACTGGTATAAGACGGGAACTCCAAATGGTAAAGTATACTCATTTATGTTCGACTTTGAAAAGGTAATTAGATATCCTGGGAACATTTTGATTGTAGGGTAGTAGCCTCAGTGAGTACTTATGTTTTATTATTTTTTCTATTGCATTGTGAATTTATATTGATCTCTCTCTAATATACTTATGTTTATTAAAGGTTACCAATATAAACGATTCGTGTGTAACGACCAGTATTTTTAATCATTTGAAAATGTTAAATTAAATAAAAAATTTGGATAACATTGTTAGGAGTCAAAATTTAAGATATATTAACGCAAATTTGCCTATAATATAAGTTATAAGCTTAATTTAAATTTCTATTAATAACATAGGTTGCAGTAAGATAAGAACGAAAACATATGTTAGGTTGTATTTAATGACATTGGTTTGAATGAAATTAATAACTGTTTGAATGTAATTTACAATGTACTGGAACAATTAATGTTATTAAAGAATAGTAAATGTTTTCTTTATTAAAGAAATCATAAATTTATTTATCTGAAATGTTTGTAGCTAAAAGATTTATTACAGGAATAAGAAATCAATTATTTACTAAGAAATTGGTAACTTTTGGTTTGTGTACAATAATTTCATAAATATGTTAAATTGCTATAAAAAGTAAATTTTTTATCCTGTTTCTGTTTTATAATTTAACTTCAAAACTAATGGTAATTAATGTTATTGGAATCTTTCAAGTTAAAAGAGGAAAAACATTAATTGTAAATTAATGGGGGTAATAAATAGAAACATGTCTTTAAATTAAAATAAAAGAGGAAGTTGAGGAAATAAAAACAAAGAAACATATGTTTTATATAAAAAGGAAAATTTAACTTAATAAAAAGGAATATTTTAATCAAACTAAAAATTGTTTGGGTAATGAAATAAATGAATGTTTTCATTTTTGCAGTTAAGTGCAACATTTTAGAAAGGAGAAATTTTTTATTTTTGAAACACTATTTTTCAACCTTGTTTTGTCACGTTAATTATCAATTTTAAATGGTTATTTAAATTAGAAATTTTATAGCAAAATAAAATTTGATTATGATTATTATTTTGGGATTTTGATTGTTCCATTGAGTTTAGAAATATGGAAAACGTATATTTCGATATATAAGATGATATATTTCCGTTCGGGGACGAAATCGGATTTTTGGACCTTTGCAACCGCTTTGGCTCAAATCGATCTTCCTTTTTGTTTATATATAGATTGTTACTGAAACTCTAGCAACCACATCTCATTTATCTTCTTCTGTATTTTCTTTCTGACCTAGACCATCTCTGTAGATCTAACATCTTTGTCTCTAATTGAAATTAATCCAAATCTCTAATTACTAATTTCAAATTTAAGTGAAAATTTAGACAATTTAAACAATATAAAATTTGATGTCTTTGGAAAGGCCTCGACAAATCGAGTCAGCATCTAGCGTTTATTTTTGGAATAGAGACCTTGAGGCAATCAGAATTTGTGGTCAAATTTGGCAAAGGCAAAACCCCAAGTAGCAATTTGGACGTTTTTAATTTGGGCACCAAGCGGAGAAATTGTCTAATGAGTATTGAAGCGCTCAATAAGGGAAACTCTGATCTGGCTTCAATTAGACAAATAGATCAATGTAGCATCAGTAATTAAAATGTGAAGCTCATGGTGGAGGATTTGGGGGCGGCTGATTCCCGCATTTTTACAAGGAACAAAGGCAACCGTGCGTAGGCGGCGTCTAGATAAGGTTAGTGGTTGTGGTCTCACATAAACGGAGGTCTAAGGTGGCAGAAAAGGTCAGTCAAAGTTTTTTCAAAGGCGGACAAATGGGTTTGCGAGGGCATGCGTGTGTATAAGATGGTGGAAGGTGAAATATTAAATTTTCTATTTTACTGTTGAATTGGGGGCAGATTATGATTATTATAATATTTCTTATAATGTGAATATCTTTTGCATACGAACTATGATTCATGCATGGTTTCTTCCTTTGGACTTATATTAAAATTCTAGACAACATGAAACTAGTTTAGCTAAATTTGGAGACTGTTGGAAAAAGCACATTTGTTTGGATTTTAATGTGCTTAAATCAGAGGTGAGTGATTAAACCAACTCGTGTAATCCAAAAATATCTTATACAAGTTAAATTAGAAATCATGATGCGATAGATTATTTTGATTGTTGTTTGCGAAATTAAATTGAAATTTAAACTGAACATCATTGCAAGTTGAACATCCTGATATGTGATAATCAATAATTTTATGATATGTTAATTGGTTGATTTAGATATTGATTGCATGAGTATGCTTATAAATTTATTATGGATGATGCGTTGTTTATTTGGATGATGTTACAAAACATTTCATATCTTTATTATCACCCTATATACTAATAAATTGTATAAACTATCATTGAGATCATTTGACCATTTAACAACTAGACTAAGTAATTGGTTGAAATGATATACACCTATGGCATCTAAATATAGGTTAAAATGATATATACCTAGATAATTGAAATTTAAAAGCAAAATTATCACTTGGCCATAGGGTAGGAAATTATATATGGACACCAAATTTGGACAAATGAAATGGTTTCAAATTTTTAAGTTTGAATTTGTTTAAATGAAATTATTTTAATGGATTTAACTTGAATTTATCAAATCTTAAAGGTTGATTTTGAAATGTAAATTGAATTCATCGAAATTAAATTATTTTAAAGGGTTGAATATTGAATTATTTGAAATTTGAATTTATCGAAATTGAATTGTTTGAAATTTGAAATCGTTTAAATTGATGCTGAAATTTGAATTGGTTTAAACTGAAGTTGAAATTGGAAATTCATCTTAAATGGAAATGTTGTTTAAAGTGAAATTCGAAATTTGGAATTGGGTTAAATGGTTTGAAAGAAAAGGAATCAGTTAATAATTAAAAGTATTTTCATTCAAATCTATTTTCAATTAAAACTATTTATTTCAAACTATTTTAAATTCAAAACTATTTAAATCCAAACTATTTTTATATTAAAATATATTCTAACTCAAACTATTTTAAAATTTTAAGTTGTTGAATCTGAAATGGTTTTAAGTGTAAAGGATTCAATTTAAATAATGATATTGGTGATATAAAATATGATATATGAAAATTGAAATTTAAATCCGATTTGAACTTATTTTTGATATGAAATATGATATGTTTTATTGAAATTCAAAATGACCACACGGTGTAAAATGGACGATTGGTTATTAAAGAGACCGGGGCTGGAAATTGGTATACTCTCTATCAATACCGGAACCACTTTAATAACTATGTACATGGAGTACGTTCCAGAATGAACTGGTTGGATTGACATATGTTTGCCTGATTGAAGTAACAGAACGTTGATGGATGACCCCGACATTAGAGTCAAATTGAATTGACCAAAATAGGAGCCTATGTCTGGCCAACGGGTTAGCTACCATTGGTGGCCATCAATCCTTTGCATTACTTAATTGATTTTGACTTGATCGGTGCACCTTTATTTATTTTTAGGGGTGATGGACTAAATCGGCCATTAGGGGTTATGACAAGCTAGAAATGGAAAACTGGTAGAATCCTACCTTAGGCAATACCTTATATGCATTGTCATATAATCATCCTTATAGAGCCCACTATAATATTTTTTAGTATGGTGCCTATATGGGACTTATCTTGTCAGAGCTTAAGTTTAACAAACACCTAGGATTTGGTGGGGTAGACTCATTATAAATAGGTTTAGTAATACCCTAGAATGAGTGACTCATTAGAGGTAGGGTTAGTAATACCTAGAATGAGTTTGAGTGTGTGTATTTATGTGCATGTGTGTGTATGTATATCTATATATAAGCACATACTTGTTGGTGATATTAAAATGTTTTATATTGTGTTGATTGATCTGTTGTATGGCTTATCGATTCTGCTCAATAAGAGTAATTAATGTTAATGATCGGGAACTATAAACACTTGAACATAGCGATTCAACATGGTATTATTTTGAAATTTGGAAAATGAAATAATTTTACGTTAGTTAAATTTCATATATAAAGGACTAATATTTCAGAAGTTATTATTATTATATGTGGTGTGTTTGGTTGATAAAGGATTATAGTATTCGATCATTATCATTTATTATTTATTGTTAGTGCTTAAATAAAGGTTGTTGATTATTATAATCTAAACAAAGATAAAAAATTGTGAAATGATCTTACATAGGAAAGAGTTTTTATAAAATGTGGATTGTAAAGTATTGTTTATAAATTAAAAAGATCTAAACTTGAAAACTTGAGAACTTAAATCCCAGAGAATTTGGAAATGTTTTGGGAAAAAATAATAATAGTGTTATTTTGAAATGCTTTTTAAAAGAAATATTTTAAAAGGATTTGAAAGAGAGAAAGGCACATAACTCACTTCAGTCACTGGAAGATAAATTCGGTTATGACTACAGCATCATCAACGTTCTTTTTTGAGTTTCTAAGTGACAGATTGCTAACATAGAAGTTTTATTTTGGTAAAACAATTTTTTTTTAAATTCTAAAAGTATGATTTGATATGCAAAGGAGTTAATTATATTAATATTATTATTTCAAAATGATTTGAAATAAAAACAGGGTGTTTAGTTCTTAAATTTTAGTCAAGTGATATCGTATAGACTCATGCATCTTATCCCTTAGGATAAGTTGACTTTGTGCATCTCATCTTAAGATGTTGTTGGAAATTTATATTTATAGAAGTAAAATGGAGTTTTAAACAATTTTGGACACTCAAAAACTTCCAAGCCAAATTGGAAAATTAATTTAAGTGTTTTGTGAAACCATAGGGATAAGTTTTATAACTCATAACTTTGAGAATTAATCAGTAAAAAAACAAATGTTTAAATTTGTTGGATATGCATGTTAAGAAAAGAAAACCTGAAATTTAACTATGAAATGAAATTTAACTTAAGCAAAGTTAAATGAAGTTGATTAAGATTTAAAATGAATATGAACTTAACTTTATAAGTGATAACAAATAAGTTGTGTTGTATAAAATGTTTATAATAAACTAAAGTAATGGTTTTCTAGAATGGTTCCTAAGTGTTATTACTATTAAAGGAAATATACTAAGCAAAAATTGATTTAAATAAAAAGGAATACAAATAAAAAGGAATTTGGTATAATAAGAAACCCGTTGAAATAAATACATAAGTTGTACGTAAATCATTTTCTTCGCATAATTGTTTGATTCAGTTCCGAGTATACGATTTCGAGGTGATTTACACCAGTCCAAGTTAAAAAATTTAACTCAATTTCTGATGGTGGATACTGGATACAAATTTTTGATTTGACTATGAAGTTTCTCTATCATAGTATATGGCTATGCAAGAGAACTACGGTTTGTAATCAAAGCACTGGACCAAAATTCGCATTATAGTGGTCGAGTCAACAATACTAGTTCGCAAGTGAAATTGTATGATCGAGTGAGCGATTGGATTTGATATTGCTTACGAATGGTATATATACATCGTACGAGCTTTATTAAATTATATGTTGATTGATATTAGGAAATACAAGTTTGGATGGATATTATCTGTAAGTAAGAAGCAGGTTTTGGGATGCAAAGGCTAGTTGACACCTTCGATTTCATGAGCAGAGTTTGGTTTCCTAACAAATAGGTACACATTTGTGTTATGGTTTGGATTTGATGATTTTATGACCAATTCGCTTTTATTTTCCTTTGTTGGTTAGCGTTCTATAGTAGCGATATATAGTTATTTCAATTGCGCCGGGCAATGGAGACACTGCCAAAATTTTTGTGACTTTAAAGACTAAGAAAATTTCATAACGTATTTCAATTAATCGATTTTGGAAACCTAATAGGTTTAAAGAAATTTTTCTTACCTTAATAATTTTAGTAACGAAATTCCTGTAGGGGGAAGAATGCAGCGACCTAGAATTTCTGACATTTGAATTTGAAATATTTAACTAATTTTAAATTCTGAAAATTTAGTTTTATAAGTCAAACATCTTAAATATCAAGTATAATGGTTATTTGAATATTGCAATAGTGATCTAAATATTAGATTTGTTTAAATAATTAAATCTTGAATTTAATTTGAGTAAATTGATTTCAAAAGCTTATTTAGATTCAATTTAAATAATAAATGGTTAGTGTTAACTTTTAATTTAGAATTAAATGTGACAAAAATTGTTTTAATAATATTTCATTTTAATTAAAGTGTGATATTATCACTTCGAGGGATTATCTTGGATTTTGACGAAACCAGTGCCATTAGATCCAGAATAGTGAATTGTTGTATGCCGGCTAGTTTCGTGATGACCAGATGCATTATGCGGTCGTGCAAGATCGAAACGCATAGAAATTAATTACAGGAATTTAATATAATGTAGTTTGATTTTGAAATCCATGTTCTGTATATGATGGAATTAGGCCCCAATACTAGTTCCATTGTATTTGGAATGGGGGTACTTGGTATAGAAAGCCAGGCGGCACACCTCGTTTGGATTTCTAGATTTTTAGGGATGAATAGTGTTTGAAAATTTTCTATAAAAGAATCCTTAACTCATTCTATTTGCTCCAAACCCTAAGCTAAAACCCTAACTCCTTTTTTCTATCATCCGCATCCAACAGCCCCTGATGATGACGGCCACCAAAGGCGTTTTCAAGCTTCGACATCAAATGAAGAATTGTTCGGCATGGGGAGGTGATTGATGGTTGATTTAGCAATCAGCATGGTGTGGCAACGGTGGTAGGGGCACGACTTCAATTGTTTTATCACATGGTTTAGCGGTGTTGGGGGGCGTTTCAAGCGGCGGCACTTGGGGTGTAGACTTATCGAGGTGGAGGTTGCTCATGTTTGAAGGACGGTGGTGACGAGTCCTCTATGGCGGCAGTAATGGTTGGGTAAAGTTGGCGATATCGAGTTGATAACAACATGGAGATAAATGAAGGTGATTAATCTGATAACCATAATTAATAAAATTTAATTAAAATTTAAATAATCTCAAATATTCTAAAGTTTGCATCTTGTCCATATGAGATTAGATTTGGACGCGGTCAATTGCGTTGGACTTGTAGCAATGATATCTACATCATCAAGTTGGATTGGCTTAGAGTGGAGCTTGTACGAATTTCCAAAAAAATTGAACATTGTTCGGTTACTGCATTGATAAGAAGCACGCCAGTATTGTCAGTTTATAAAGTGAGTTAACTCGTCTCTTTGGACCTATTTATATTTTATGTAAATATTGATATTTTTATTGATGCATGTTTGTTTCTTTTTTCGATGATTTACAACTTAACCAGTTGGTTTGGATTTATTCCCACCCTAGGAGTGGAAGACTCATAATATATGATTATATACTATACGCGATGCTGGAGGACAAGTTGGAGGGATCCAATGGGGTTCCTCACACTATTGATTTTACTTTTCATATATTGTGATATATGATGGGTTGGATGCCATATTTGATGTCATAAACATTATTTTATGTTTATAGTACTATAGTAGCATCAGGCCTTATTTTTAAAATTTTAAAATACAAAAAATAACGATTTTGAATTGAAATGATTTTTAAGGTGATACTTTGAATAATACATGCTTTAATAAATACTTACAAATTATTAAAAGAAGAAGTTTACTAAAGTGAAATAAAAACAGGATTTTTGGTTTAACTGTTTTTGTGAAGTATTTGTAAATAGAGATTTTTGAACATTATTATAAAGATTTTAAAACATAAGAAATAAGTCTATCTTTTATTATAAAGGAAATGCGGTTTTAAAGAAAAAAGAAATAGTTTGAAACAAATATTTCTAAAATGGTTTATATAAAAGATTTATAAAAGTAATATTTTATAAATAAAGTAATAGATTTATAAACGGTGTTTTATAAATATTAAAAGATAGATTTGTCATTGATATTTGGTAAATAGACTTATAAATGGGTTTTTAGAAATAAATGAGATTTATAAAGGAATGGACTTACAAATAGAATTTTATAAATAAAGGACTTTTGTAAAGAGAACTTTCACAAAATAGAAAGGATATTTATAAACATATTTTTATACATATGGAAATGATTTATGCTGATATTTGAATATGGATTTTTATAAGAGGAAATACATTCACTATTTAAAAGTTAAAATAATCTTTTGAAGGAATGTTTATAAAGAAATATTTTTAGATGGAATTATATGGTTTTAAAAATTGATTTAAAATGTATAAAGTAACGAAGTTATAGATTCCGACATTTATTGTTGTGATAGATGTTTTCAAGGAACCGAGGAAAACATAGGCTATAACACTGTTGTTATAGTATGTGATTCTCGAAATCAAGTGTTTTATATAGTATACGGGATTTATATAAATATAAATAGTTAAATCCCTATAATACTATTTTGGGTTGTCATGACGATGTTTGTCACAACATTTGTTTTGACCTAATAAAATATGTTTTGGCATTCCGTTGTGAAATACACAAATTGATACCTATGATTGTACAGAAGGCTTGGTGGTATAGGAAGCTTCGCTTCTTATACTTAACACCTGTCTATAGGCGTATGTGTTCGTCGACAGAAATTCTATCGGTTTAGAAAACCGTCGAACGAATTTAGAAAAAAAAATTATACCGCAAGCGCACGGTGTACGAATGTAGCACACGGCGAATACGGGTCGATCCACAGGGAATTGATGATTTTAAAAATCTATTCAATCAAATTATACCAAAGTCGAAGAGGATTTGTTAACTAGAAGTAAAATGAGGCTAACACTAGAAAATGCGATTCAAAAATTATTAGACTAAAGTACAATTTAGAGGCAAATCCACTCTCAAATTTTTGTAAATCAACAAACACATAATTTATGATCTCTAACTTTGATATTAAGTGAAATAATTATTGCATTTATCATAAGTATGGTTTGTTTATGTTATTAGTTAACATAACTCAAACCATCAAACTATAATACAACAATTATACCACATACAATTCTCATGAAAAAGAAGCCAAAGCAAAAACTATTTTAAGTATGATCTATTTACTATTGTAACTAGTAACGTAGATCATCAAATTTAATTTTTACTTTCATTTCATAATCAAAAATTAATTAGCAAATGTTGATGTTAATTGTGTTTATGTTGAATAAGAATAGCTTATTTGCATAAGCAATATAAGCTATCAAACCCACTTGTATAAACTTACATCAAAATTCACATTCATGAAGCATAAACAAAGAGATCATAAATCATAAAAATGTTGAAATTACATAAAGTTAGAGAGCTTCATCACCCCTAAATTGAAGGGGTTTAACTCATTTGTGGCATTGAAGCAACACATGTAAGTTTCAACATTAAAAAGAAAAGAAAAATAGAAAATAACTAAAGAAGGCAAAAGAGATTAGCTACTAACTACTTGCATAAATATAAATCTAAGCTATGAACATAAGGAGAAAGAGAGCATAGAAATAAAAATTAACAATAAAACAAAGAAAAGCATGTAGAAAAGAGAGAAGAAAGAGGCTTGGAAGCCATTTTTATTTCATAGAACATTGTGCTTACACTTGATTTCTTAATTTCCTAAGTAAAATGAAAGAGTAGAAGATGATCTTTTCATGTACATAAGGGGGCTATTTATACATGCATAAAACCCTAATTCTATTTTTAGGGAGCTTCCTAAATTGCCCTTTAGGAAGTGTGGCCACCAAGTAACCATTATCCACTAATTAATCTATCATTTGTTTTGCATGAAGCTTTAACATCCACTTAGTTGTCCATTAGCTCTAAATTGTACATTTAGGTAGGTGGGTGGGGTCCTCCATGTTAATCGCTTGAATTATTTCCCTCTTCTTTCCTTTGTATTCATTTGTGCATGCATATATCTTCATATAAGCCTCTTCCATGTGCATTCAAATTCCTATAAAAATTATCAAAAAATGACCAAGTAAAAATTCTTACATTGACACATGCACAAAATGACCGTTTTGCCCCTGAATGAAGATGGAAATATGATGGTTGGAAATAATTGAATTGTGGTTTTAAACATGTTAAAATGCCCAAATATGTTGATTATTTAAATAAAAAGAGATAAAATATGGATGTAAATATATGCACAATTACGTGCATATCAAATACCCCCACACTTATCTTTTTATTCGTCCTCGAATAAAGGAAAACTAAGATAAATCCGTTTTCGTAGGGAGCACGATTGCATTGAGCGTATGCAACAAGCCGTTAAACCTCTGGGTGTCCCCAGTAGGACGAGTGTTGTCTCGTGAGGGTTTTCAGCGGATACTACCCACAAAATCCAAATGCAGGATGAAAATATTTACAAAATGCAAGATTTATTTACAAAGAGATGAATGCGAGTTTTTGAAAATATTTACAAATGAAGGATTTATTTTTAAATTGACACGAATAAGTTAAATATAAGTTTTGGTCATTGTCTTGAAAATTTTACTCGTCAAAATTTCCAATGAAAATCAAGTTGTCATAACAGATAGACCATAGTTTGGCTAGTTGTTTCGGTTGATAACACAATGTAATTATGAAATGGATCCTTAGTTGATTGTCAAAGTTTATTAAAGTGGTATTTTCATTTCTTTTCAATAACAAGTTAAATCAAACAAGTTAAAATAGTGTTTGGATTTCAATTCCTTGCTCTCTCATTATTTGCAAGAAAAATTACACACCTAGCTCAGGTAAGCTGAGGCCAGATATACCACCCGTGCACTGCCTTTCGGGCTCATGTGAGGGGAGTACAGAGCATGGCGAGTGCACACACTTTCGTGCATACACCTATCGACCGTAGGTGGTTTTTATTAAGTCTTTTTTTTTGGGTATGTGTTCCATACATACATAACCGTGAGGACATTTAAATGAGTATGAAAGCACATAATCAAAGATTCCAAGTAATTTACCCATGCATAACCGTGAGGACTTTTAAATGAGAGTGAATAATTTAGATGTTATTATTTTGTATTTTTTTATATATTTTTTTATGAGAGAGAGAGTTTTGCAAAACCATCTTAGCACCATTTAACTTAGAAGACAAAAATGTTATATCCTTACTTTAAATTTACCACTTTTTAAACAAAGATTTTCAATTAGAACATACTTCATAATTAACATAGATGAACCTTCCTATATACTAGTAAAACCATTGTTATTTGTAATCAAACATATATTTTTATTTCTTTGTTAAGACAAATAAATTTTCAAAAATTTCAATTTATTAACCAAAACTTATACTTATCCCATAGTGCTTCTTCTAAAATAAATCAAAATGGTAAAAAGAAAATGTTTTTGAGATTTAGGAGTTTTGAGAACTTTTTTTTTTAAGAAAATGAAAATTCAAAAAAAGTGACATGAAAAACTAAAAAAATGAAAATGAGACTCCCCCCACACTTAATTTTGACTGTGTCCCCACAGTCGATGCATGATATAATAGTGTAACGGGGAAAAATATGTACATATTTACAAAAGAGGATTAACACTCTTACTAGACGTAGCTTGGCTCATGAAGGATCATGAGCTCCTCCTCTTGGTTACCGGGCAATTCCAAGAAGGGTTTTAAATGATGACCATTGACTTTGAAAATTGATCCATCCTTTGGGTTTTCTATTTGTATGGCACCATGTGGAAAAATAGTTCATACCACAAATGGTCCAGTCCACCTTGATTTAAGTTTCCCAGGGAATAAATGAAGTCTCGAGTCATATAAAAGAACTTTCTGGTTAGGTGAAAACGTTTTCCTTAGGATTGACTTGTCATGAAAAACTTTGGTTCTTTCTTTGTAAATTTTCATGTTTTCATACGCACCATTCCTAAGTTCTTCGAGTTCGTTGAGTTGTAGTTTTCGATTTTCGCCAGCTTTTTCAAGATCAAAGTTTAAGTTTTTTATTGCCCACAACGCTTTGTGATCAATTTCAACGGGTAAATGGCAAGCTTTATCGTAAACTAAACGAAATGGGGACATCCCAAGGTTAGTTTTAAAAGCAGTACGGTAAGCCCAAAGTGCGTCGGTCAATTTCTAAGACCAATCTTTTCGATTTTTATTGACAGTTTTCTCCAAGATTTTTTTTATTTGTCGATTTGAAACTTCAACTTGACCACAAGTCTGAGGCTGATACGGAGTGGATAACTTGTGGGTTATCGAGTATTTTTTCATTAAAGTTTCAAAAGAACGGTTGCAAAAATGGGTTCCGTTATCACTGATTATTATGCGAGGTGTGCCGAACCTCGAAAAGATATTTTCTTTGATAAATTTCACAACAATTCTATGGTCATTGGTTTTGCAAGGAACGGCTTCGACCCATTTAGAAACGTAATCGACAGCGAGAAGGATATACAAGTTTCCAAAAGAATTGGGAAAAGGTCCCATAAATTCAATACCCCATACATCAAAGATTTCGATCGTAAGAATGGAGTTTAAAGGCATCATATCTCGTCGAGAAATTCATCCAAGCATTTGACATCGATCACAAGTTTTACAAAATCCAAACGAGTCTTTGAAAAGAGAAGGCCAATAGAAACCACACTGAAGCACTTTTTCGCAGTTTTTCGAGGACCGAAATGTCCACCGCACGCTTGATCATGGCAAAACGAAAGAACACTCCTTATTTCATTATCCGGAATGCAACGTCGGATGATTTGGTCGGGACAATATTTGAACAAGTATGGATCGTCCCAATAGAAATATTTCACTTGGGACATGAATTTGCATTTGTCCTGCTTGGACCAAGATGATGGAGTTTCTTTTGTGACTAAGTAGTTCACTATATCAGCGTACCATGGATCGATAGAAATCAAAAGAAGTAGTTCATCGGGGAAGTTTTCATTGATCGGCAAGGAAGATGGTGCGTTCGAAAGACGAGATAAGTGATCAGCTATGACATTATCGGATCCCTTTTTGTCTTTGATTGTAAGGTCAAATTCTTGAAGTAAAAGGATCCAACGAATCAAACAGGATTTAGCATCCTTTTTAGCGAAGAGATATCGAAGCGCAGAATGGTCAGTGTAGACCGTAATGTGTGAACCTATCAAGTAAGGTCGAAACTTTTCAAGCGCAAAAACGACAGCTATAAGCTCTTTTTCGGTTGTTGTGTAGTTGAGCTGAGCGTCGTTCAAAGTCATACTCGCATAGTAAATGACATGAAGGATCTTGTTGATGTGTTGTCCCAAGACAGCACCAACGGCAAAGTTCGAAGCATCACACATTATTTCGAAAGGAAGATCCCAATTGGGTGCCCAAATGATTGGGGCAGAAATGAGTTCGCTCTTAAGACGTTCAAAAGAAGAGATACAATCAGAGTTAAAATCGAAAGGAACGTCTTTTCCAAGAAGGGTCGTCAAAGGACGGGCAATTTTGCTAAAGTCATTCACAAAACGACGGTAAAAGCCAGCATGTCCTAGAAATGATCGAATGTCCTTAACGGATTTGGGAATGGGTAGATTTGCAATGACATCGATTTTTGCTTTGTATACTTCAATGCCTTTATTTGAGATGATATGTCCAAGGACAATGCCTTGTTTGACCATAAAGTGGCATTTTTCCCAATTCAAAGTTAAATGTTTTTCTCTACATCGATTTAGAACCAACTCGAAATGATGTAAACATTGGGAAAAAGAATCACCAAAGATTGAGAAATCGTCCATGAAAACTTGTAGAAAGCGTTCTATCATGTCGGAAAAGATTCCAACCATGCATCGTTGGAAAGTCGCAGGAGCGTTACATAGTCCGAATGGCATACATCGATAAGCGAAGGTACCGAATGGACATGTGAAAGTTGTTTACTCTTAATCTTCGAGAGCGATTGGAATTTGGTTATAGCCAAAATAACCATCAAGGAAACAGTAAAATTCATGGCCGGCTAAACGTTCGAGCATTTGGTCAATGAATGGAAGAGGAAAGTTATCTTTACGTGTTGCGGCATTTAGTTTTCGATAGTCAATGCAAACACGCCAACCCGTTTGAGTACGAGTTGGAATAAGCTCGTTTGAATCGTTCTTGACAACGGTTAGCCCGGACTTTTTCGGTACAACGTGAATATGGCTGACCCATGAACTATCGGAGATTGGGTAAATGATTCCATTGTCGAGAAGTTTAAGAATTTCATCACGCACCACATCTTTCATTTTTGGATTAAGCCTTCGTTGCACGTCACGAACAGGCTTGGCATCATCGATTAAATGGATGCGATGTTGAACCAGAGCGGGACTAATTCCTTTTATATCGGAAATCGACCATCCCATTGCTTCCTTATTTTTCGAAAGGATAGAGATAAGAGAAGCTTCTTGGTCAAGAGAAAGATTGTTAGAAATGATGACAGGACAAGTTTCATTTTCACCTAAGTACGCGTACTTAAGGTGATCGGGAAGCGGTTTGAGGTCCAACTTTGGCGTTTTTTCGATCGAAGAATTGGGTTGAGATTCGGACTCAACTGGAAGCGATTCAAAAGGAAGAGTGTATTCAATATCGTTGGGAATTTTGTGAAACAATTTTTCACACTCGGCCTCACGTTCATCGTTAAGATCAAGTGTTTCGTTTTCAACATTTTCGTGAATGGCACTAACTTCCAACGTTTGGTCACAAGGTTCATTCGATTGGCTTTCAAGATTGAAAATATTAAGATCCAAAGTCATATTTCCAAAAGATATTTTCATTGATCCGTTACGACAATTGATTAAGGCATTTGAGGTGGCTAAGAATGGTCGGCCTAAAGTCAACGGAATTTGAATCGAGGGATTCGTCACGGGTTGTGTTTCGAGAACGATAAAGTCAACGGGGTATATAAATTGCCCTACTCTAATGAGCACGTCTTCGATTTCTCCCACGGGGTTCTTAATGGAACGATCGGCAAATTGAAGCGTAACTTTCGTGGGTTTGAGCTCACCTAAGCCTAATTGTTCGTACACTGAGTATGGAATCAAGTTGACACTCGCGCCTAATCGCGGTATAAATTTTATTTCTAAATTCGTTCGACGGTTTTCTAAACTGATAGAATCCCCGGCAACGACGCCAAAAACTTGTTCGTCGACGGAAATTCTATCAGTTTAGAAAACCGTCGAACGAATTTAGAAATAAAATTTATACCGCAAGTGCATGGTGTACGAATGTAGCACGCGGCGAATACGGATCGATCCGCAGGGAATTGATGATTTTAAAAATCTATTCAATCAAATTATACCAAAGTCGAAGAGGATTTGTTAACTAGAAATAAAATGAGGCTAACACTAGAAAATGCGATTCAAAAATTATTAGACTAAAGAACAATTTAGAGGCAAATCCACTCTCAAATTTGTGTAAATCAACAAACACATAATTTATGATCTCTAACTTTGATATTAAGTGAAATAATCATTGCATTTATCATAAGTATGGTTTGTTTATGTTATTAGTTAACATAACTCAAACCATCAAACTATAATACAACAATTATACCACTTACAATTCTCATGAAAAAGAAGCCAAAGCAAAACTATTTTAAGTATGATCTATTTACTATTGTAACTAGTAACATAGATCATCAAATTTCATTTTTACTTTCATTTCATAATCAAAAATTAGTTAGAAAATGTTGATGTAAATTGTGTTTATGTTGAATAGGAATAGCTTATTTGCATAAGCAATATAAGCTATCAAACCCACTTGTATAAACTTACATCAAAATTCACATTCATGAAGCATAAACAAAGAGATCGTAAATCATAAAAATGTTGAAATTACATAAAGTTAGAGAGCTTCATCACCACTAAATTGAAGGGGTTTAGCTACTCATTTGTGGCATTGAAGCAACACATGTAAGTTTCAACATTAAAAAGAAGAGAAAAATAGAAAATAAGTAAAGAAGGCAAAAGAGATTAGCTACTAACTACTTGCATAAATATAAATCTAAGCTATGAACATAAGAAGAAAGAGAGCATAGAAATAAAAATTAACAATAAAACAAAGAAAAGCATGTAGAAAAGAGAGAAGAAAGAGGCTTGGAAGCCATTTTTATTTCATAGAACATTGTGCTTACACTTGATTTCTTAATTTCCTAAGTAAAATGAAAGAGTAGAAGATGATCTTTTCATGTACATAAGGGGGCTATTTATACATGCATAAAACCCTAATTCTATTTTTAGGGAGCTTCCTAAATTGCCCTTTAGGAAGTGTGGCCACCAAATAACCATTATCCACTAATTAATCTATCATTTTTTTTGCATGAAGCTTTAACATCCACTTAGTTGTCCATTAGCTCTAAATTGTACATTTAGGTAGGTGGGTGGGGTCCTCCATGTTCATCGCTTGAATTATTTCCCTCTTCTTTTCTTTGTATTCATTTGTGCATGCATATATCTTCATATAAGCCTCTTCCATGTGCATTCAAATTCCTATAAAAATTATCAAAAAATGTCCAAGTAAAAATTCTTACATTGACACATGCACAAAATGACCGTTTTGCCCCTGAATGAAGATGAAAATATGATGGTTGGAAATAATTGAATTGTGGTTTTAAACATGTTAAAATGCCCAAATATGTTGACTATTTAAATAAAAAGAGATAAAATATGGATGTAAATATATGCACAATTACGTGCATATCAAATACCCCCACACTTATCTTTTTATTCGTCCTCGAATAAAGGAAAACTAAGATAAATCCGTTTTCGTAGGGAGCACGATTGCATTGAGCGTATGCAACAAGCCGTTAAACCTCTGGGTGTCCCCAGTAGGACGAGTGTTGTCTCGTGAGGGTTTTCAGCGGATACTACCCACAAAATCCAAATGCAGGATGAAAATATTTACAAAATGCAAGATTTATTTACAAAGAGATGAATGCGAGTTTTTGAAAATATTTACAAATGAAGGATTTATTTTTAAATTGACACGAATAAGTTAAATACAAGTTTTGGTCATTGTCTTGAAAATTTTACTCGTCAAAATTTCCAATGAAAATCAAGTTGTCATAACAGATAGACCATAGTTTGGCTAGTTGTTTCGGTTGATAACACAATGTAATTATGAAATGGATCCTTAGTTGATTGTCAAAGTTTATTAAAGTGGTATTTTCATTTCTTTTCAATAACAAGTTAAATCAAACAAGTTAAAATAGTGTTTGGATTTCAATTGCTTGCTCTCTCATTATTTGCAAGAAAAATTACACACCTAGCTCAGGTAAGCTGAGGCCAGATATACCACCCGTGCACTGCCTTTCGGGCTCATGTGAGGGGAGTACAGAGCATGGCGAGTGCACACACTTTCGTGCATACACCTATCGACCGTAGGTGGTTTTTATTAAGTCTTTTTTTTGGGTATGTGTTCCATACATACATAACCGTGAGGACATTTAAATGAGTATGAAAGCACATAATCAAAGATTCCAAGTAATTCACCCATGCATAACCGTGAGGACTTTTAAATGAGAGTGAATAATTTAGATGTTATTATTTTGTATTTTTTTATATATTTTTTTATGAGAGAGAGAGTTTTGCAAAACCATCTTAACACCATTTAACTTAGAAGACAAAAATGTTATATCCTTACTTTAAATTTACCACTTTTTAAACAAAGATTTTCAATTAGAACGTACTTCATAATTAACATAGATGAACCTTCCTATATACTAGTAAAACCATTGTTATTTGTAATCAAACATATTTTTTTATTTTTTTGTTAAGACAAATAAATTTTCAAAAATTTCAATTTATTAACCAAAACTTATACTTATCCCATAGTGTTTCTTCAAAAATAAATCAAAATGGTAAAAAGAAAATGTTTTTGAGATTTAGGAGTTTTGAGATTTTTTTTTGAAGAAAATGAAAATTCAAAAAAAATGCCATGAAAAACTAAAAAAATGAAAATGAGACTCCCCCCACACTTAATTTTGACTGTGTCCCCATAGTCGATGCGTGATATAATAGTGCAACGGGGAAAAATATGTACATATTTACAAAAGAGGATTAACACTCTTACTAGACGTAGCTTGGCTCATGAAGGATCATGAGCTCCTCCTCTTGGTTACCGGGCAATTCCAAGAAGGGTTTTAAACGATGACCATTGACTTTGAAAATTGATCCATCCTTTGGGTTTTCTATTTCTATGGCACCATGTGGAAAAATAGTTCGTACCACAAATGGTCCAGTCCACCTTGATTTAAGTTTCCCAGGGAATAAATGAAGTCTCGAGTCATATAAAAGAACTTTCTGGTTAGGCGAAGGATTGACTTGTCATGAAAAACTTTGGTTCTTTCTTTGTAAATTTTCTCGTTTTCATACGCGTCATTCCTAAGTTCTTCGAGTTCGTTGAGTTGTAGTTTTCGATTTTCGCCAGCTTTTTCAAGATCAAAGTTTAAGCTTTTTATTACCCACAACGCTTTGTGTTCAATTTCAACGGCTAAATGGCAAGCTTTACCGTAAACTAAACGAAATGGGGACATCCCAAGGTTAGTTTTAAAAGCAGTACGGTAAGCCCAAAGTGCGTCGGTCAATTTCTGAGACCAATCTTTTCGATTTTTATTGACAGTTTTCTCCAAGATTTGTTTTATTTGTCGATTTGAAACTTCATCTTGGCCACAAGTCTGAGGATGATACGGAGTGGACAACTTGTGAGTTATCGAGTATTTTTTCATTAAAGTTTCAAAAGAACGGTTGCAAAAATGGGTTCCGTTATCACTGATTATTGTGCGAGGTGTGCCGAACCTCAAAAATATATTTTCTTTGATAAGTTTCACAACAATTCTATGGTCATTGGTTTTGCAAGGAACGGCTTCGACCCATTTAGAAACGTAATCGACAGCGAGAAGGATATACAAGTTTCCAAAAGAATTGGGAAAAGGTCCCATAAAGTCAATACCCCATACATCAAAGATTTCGATCGTAAGAATGGGGCTTAAAGGCATCATATATCGTCGAGAAATTCGTCCAAGCATTTGACATCGATCACAAGGTTTACAAAATCCAAACGAGTCTTTGAAAAGAGAAGGCCAATAGAAACCACACTGAAGCACTTTTTCCGCAGTTTTTCGAGGACCGAAATGTCCACCGCACGCTTGATCATGGCAAAATGAAAGAACACTCCTTATTTCATTATCCGGAATGCAACGTCGGATGATTTGGTCGGGACAATATTTGAACAAGTATGGATCGTCCCAATAGAAATATTTCACTTGGGACATGAATTTCCCTTTGTCCTGTTTGGACCAAGATGATGGAGTTTCTTTTATGACTAAGTAGTTCACTATATCAGCGTACCATGGATCGATAGAAATCGAAAGAAGTTGTTCATCGAGGAAGTTTTCATTGATCGGCAAGGAAGATGGTGCGTTCGAAAGACGAGATAAGTGATCGGCTATGACATTATCAGATCCTTTTTTGTATTTGATTGTAAGGTCAAATTTTTGAAGTAAAAGGATCCAACGAATCAAACAGGATTTAGCATCCTATTTGGCGAAGAGATATCGAAGCGCAGAATGGTCAGTGTAGACCGTAATGTGTGAACCTATTAAGTAAGGTCGAAACTTTTCAAGCGCAAAAACGACAGCTATAAGCTCTTTTTCGGTTGTTGTGTAGTTGAGTTGAGCGTCGTTCAAAGTCATACTCGCGTAGTAAATGACATGAAGGATCTTGTTGATGCGTTGTCCCAAGACAGCACCAACGGCAAAGTTCGAAGCATCACACATTATTTCGAAAGGAAGATCCCAATTGGGTGCGCAAATGATTGGGGCAGAAATGAGTTCGCTCTTAAGACGTTCAAAAGAAGAGACACAATCAGAGTTAAAATCGAAAGGAACGTTTTTTCCAAGAAGGGTCGTCAAAGGACGGGCGATTTTGCTAAAGTCATTCACAAAACGACGGTAAAAGCCAGCATGTCCTAGAAATGATCGAATGTCCTTAACGGATTTGGGAATGGGTAGATTTGCAATGACATCAATTTTTGCTTTGTCTACTTCAATGCCTTTATTTGAGATGATTGTCCAAGCACTATGCCTTGTTTGTCCATTAAGTGGCATTTTTCCCAATTCAAAGTTAAATGTTTTTCTCTACTCGATTTAGAACCAACTCGAGATGATGTAAACATTGGGAAAAAGAATCGCCAAAGATTGAGAAATCTTCCATGAAAACTTCTAGAAAGCGTTCTATCATGTCGGAAAAGATTCCAACCATGCATCGTTGGAAAGTCGCAGGAGCGTTACATAGTCCGAATGGTATACGTCGATAAGCGAAGGTACCGAATGGACATGTGAAAGTTGTTTTCTCTTGATCTTCGGGAGCGATTGGAATTTTTTTATAGCCAGAATAACCATCAAGGAAACAGTAAAATTCATGACCGGCTAAACGTTCGAGCATTTGGTCAATGAAAGGAAGAGGAAAGTGATCTTTACATGTTGTGGCATTTAGTTTTCGATAGTCAATGCAAACATGCCAACCCGTTTGAGTACGAGTTGGAATAAGCTCGTTTGAATCGTTCTTGACAACGGTTAGCCCGGACTTTTTCGGTACAACGTGAATTGGGCTAACCCATGAACTATCGGAGATTGGGTAAATGATTCCATTGTCGAGAAGTTTAAGAATTTCATCACGCACCGCATCTTTCATTTTTGGATTAAGCCTTCGTTGCGCTTCACGAACAGGCTTGGCATCATCGATTAAATGGATGCGATGTTGAACCAGAGCGGGACTAACTCCTTTTGTATCGGAAATCGACCATCCCATTGCTTCCATATTTTTTGAAAGGATAGAGAGAAGAGAAGCTTCTTGGTCAAGAGAAAGATTGTTAGAAATGATGACAGGACAAGTTTCATTTTCACCTAAGTATGCGTACTTAAGGTGATCGGAAAGCGGTTTGAGGTCCAACTTTGGAGTTTTTTCGATCGAAGAATTGGGTTGAGATTCGGACTCAACTGGAAGCGATTCAAAAGGAAGAATGTATTCAATATCGTTGGGAATTTTGTGAAACAATTTTTCATACTCGGCCTCACGTTCATCGTTAAGATCAAGTGTTTCGTTTTCAACATTTTTGTGAATGGCACTAACTTCCAACGTTTGGTTACAAGGTTCATTCGATTGGCTTTCAAGATTGAAAATATTAAGATCCAAAGTCATATTTCCAAAAGATATTTTCATTGATCCGTTACGATAATTGATTAAGTCATTTGAGGTGGCTAAGAATGGTCGGTCTAAAATCAACGGAATTTGAATCGAGGGATTCGTCACAGGTTGTGTTTCGAGAACGATAAAGTCAACGGGGAATATAAATTGCCCTACTCTAATGAGCATGTCTTCGATTTCTCCCACGGGCATCTTAATGGAACGATCGGCAAATTGAAGCGTAACTTTCGTGGATTTGAGGTCACTTAAGCCTAATTGTTCGTACACGGAGTATGGAATCAAGTTGATACTTGCGCCTAATCGCGGTATAAATTTTATTTCTAAATTCGTTCGACGGTTTTCTAAACCGATAGAATCCCCAGCAACGGCGCCAAAAACTTGTTCGCCGACGGAAATTCTATCAGTTTAGAAAACCGTCGAACGAATTTAGAAATAAAATTTATACCACAAGCGCACGATGTACGAATGTAGCACGCGGCGAATACGGTTCGATCCGCAGGGAATTGATGATTTTAAAAATCTATTCAATCAAATTATACCAAAGGCGAAGAGGATTTGTTAACTAGAAATAAAATGAGGCTAACACTAGAAAATGCGATTCAAAAATTATTAGACTAAAGAACAATTTAGAGGCAAATCCACTCTCAAATTTTTGTAAATCAACAAACACATAATTTATGATCTCTAACTTTGATATTAAGTGAAATAATAATTTCATTTATCATAAGTATGGTTTGTTTATGTTATTAGTTAATATAACTCAAACCATCAAACTATAATACAACAATTATACCACTTACAATTCTCATGAAAAAGAAGCCAAAGCAAAAACTATTTTAAGTATGATCTATTTACTATTGTAACTAGTAACATAGATCATCAAATTTCATTTTTACTTTCATTTCATAATCAAAAATTAATTAGCAAATGTTGATGTAAATTGTGTTTATGTTGAATAAGAATAGTTTATTTGCATAAGCAATATAAGCTATCAAACCCACTTGTATAAACTTACATCAAAATTCACATTCATGAAGTATAAACAAAGAGATCATAAATCATAAAAATGTTGAAATTACATAAAGTTAGAGAGCTTCATTACCCCTAAATTGAAGGGGTTTAGCTACTCATTTGTGGCATTGAAGCAACACGTGTAAGTTTCAACATTAATAAGAAAAGAAAAATAGAAAATAAGTAAAGAAGGCAAAAGAGATTAGCTACTAACTACTTGCATAAATATAAATCTAAGCTATGAACATAAGGAGAAAGAGAGCATAGAAATAAAAATTAACAATAAAACAAAGAAAAGCATGTAGAAAAGAGAGAAGAAAGATGCTTGGAAGCCATTTTTATTTCATAGAACATTGTGCTTACACTTGATTTCTTAATTTCCTAAGTAAAATGAAAGAGTAGAAGATGATCTTTTCATGTACATAAGGGGGCTATTTATACATGCATAAAACCCTAATTCTATTCTTAGGGAGCTTCCTAAATTTCCCTTTAGGAAGTGTGGCCACCAAGTAACCATTATCCACTAATTAATCCATCATTTGTTTTGCATGAAGCTTTAACATCCACTTAGTTGTCCATTAGCTCCAAATTGTACATTTAGGTAAGTGGGTGGGGTCCTCCATGTTCATGGCTTGAATTATTTCCCTCTTCTTTCCTTTGTATTCATTTGTGCATGCATATATCTTCATATAAGCCTCTTCCATGTGCATTCAACTTCCTATAAAAATTATCAAAAAATGTCCAAGTAAAAATTCTTACATTGACACATGCACAAAATGACCGTTTTGCCCCTGAATGAAGATGAAAATATGTTGGTTGGAAATAATTGAATTTTGGTTTTAAACATGTTAAAATGCCCAAATATGATGATTATTTAAATAAAAAGAGATAAAATATGGATGTAAATATATGCACAATTACGTGCATATCAGTATGAACTCAAGAGTTACACGATTATAGAAATTAATTTAGTGTGTCTCTAAAATGGTAGTGATTGCAAATATACTTATAACGTTGAAATAAGTATATGGAAATGTTTTTCAAAAATCAAAAGATTAAAATGTTATTAAGAATATGTCTTTTTAAAGATATTTTGAGATACATATTTGGAAAGTGATTTAATAAATAAAAGATTATAAATAGGCCTAGTGACTACTTGTGTGCTAGATTGTATTTTTGGCCATTTTTCGTTCCTTGACTTGGTGTGGGAACTGTTTAGTCGTGCACTTAGTAAGAGGCTAACTGAAAGGCTTGATTATCGTTTGGTGTTAAGAATGATGATTCGAGTAAGGCGGAGTGACTATGGTACTCCAATCTTCCGAGCTTCCTTATTAGCCAAAGTATAGCAAGTCAAGAGTTGGAAACATGATAAGTCTACGAGACTTGATTTTCATATGAGGTTGAGCGCCTCTTATCGATTGCTGGTCCGAAGAGACTGGGATCGGATTTATTTGAAAACCACTTCAGAACAACGTATGTGTTTGAAAGTGTAGATTTGTTGGAGATAATGATTTTGAAGATGAAGATCTTCATGATGTAGGACTTCTTTCTACTAGCCTTGTGATCCCATATTATACATATATGGTGGCAGTAGTGCTTCATTCTAAAAATCTTTGTTGCAAGGACTGCTCACTATTAATCCTAGGTTGGATTGCCGAAAGGATGTAGTAGGAGAGTGCTTTGGTTTGTCCTATTCCTAGATAACTTGTATGGATGAATGTCTGACATTTCTTTCCTAAGATTTATATACATTGATTTTTACAAACATACATCTATTGGTGGTGTAAGAGGTAATCCATCTTATATTTAACATCCTTCTTCGATACATACGAGCTCAAAGATTGTAAATTTGTGGAAATCAATCACGTGTTATTAGAAATGGAAATGTGGCATTCAAAGTAGAATATCTTCTATGAAAGGTAAACGCTAAAGTAAGCCTCACACCTGGAAATGGCTTAAACAGAGCATATGGTAAGGCTATATGGTAAGCAACCATTAGGGAATGGTCATCACCTTTCTAGATTGCTCTCTATATGTCGAGTATGTAGTGTACGATATGGATCCCAGTAAAGTTCGATAACAACCGGAATGATTTCATATTGGTACTATCCATATTTTAGCTAAAAAGTGGTAGGTCAGTCTTGCCAGATATAGAGGATCATAGTGTTGATCATCGGTACATTCATCTAAAAATGTACTGTATAGAAGGTTGTCCCTTACCTATCATTGTAAGGAATCCATTCTCAATAAGTGCCTTCAGACTTGATTGTATGTTGGAATTTAATTAATGTAACAATTTCAACCATGATTAATTGTATTTTTATCCTAGACACTATTATAGTATCAAAGGATTTGATATGAAGCGTTTTGGTTATTGTAAGGTAGAAAACTCGTCCGTGTTTATTAATGGCGTGATGTTATGGGATAAGTTTATTTCGAAAGGTTTTTATGACTTTAAAATCCAATTGAGATGTGTTTTCTCACGCTGGTTTACCAGAATGATTCGGGCGTTCTTCTCTTTTAATGCTTGGGCCATATTGAGTATATTTATAGATAGGATTCAGATGCATTTGGAGGAGCTTAGAGTAGGAGGCCTTATCGATAGCTAGTTATTATCTTATTTTTTCTATATTGGTTGTTTAAAATTACCAGCATTTGCGAGGGCAGATTGTTATAACTGTCCAAGCTGATGATTAGTGATTCATTGTTGTAATCTGATGGATGTATGTACGTTATAGTTTTCCATTTTGTAAGGATTAGTATTATATTATATATTGTTATGTTGTGAGATTCTGTGTTTATTTAGTTTCTTCTTTTTTCCCTTAATTATCCGTCTTTTCATTCAATTTGAGTTGGTAATTTGTGGTTTATTGTTAACTTAAACAATACAGAATTGCGAGTCCTTACAGTTGGTATCAAAGCTTAGATTTAGTGAACACCTAGGCTTCGGTGGTGTAGACTCATTATAGATAGGGCTAGTAATACCCTAAAATGAGTGACTCGTTAGGGATAGGGTTAGTAATACCCTAAAATGAGTTTTAGTGTATAGGTATGAGCACGTATTTATTAGTGACATAAAAAAATTTATATTGTGTTGACTGATTTGTAGAGTGGCCTATGGATTCTGGTCAATACGAGTAATTAATGTTATTGATAGGAATCTCTAAACCCTTGAAAAGCAATTCGACATAGTATTGTTTTGAAATTGGGCAAATAAATAATTTTACCTTGATTATATTTATATATAAAGGAAAAAAATTCAGAAGTTATTTTTATTATATATAATGTGTTCAGTTGATAGAGGATTATAATATTTGATTATTATCATTTATTGTTTATTATCTGTGCTTTGGTAAAGGTTTTTTTTATTATAATATAAACAAAGATATAAAATTATGAAATGATCTTATATAAGTACGAAAGTTTATAAAATGTGGATTATAAAGTATTGTTTATGAATTGAAAGAATTAATTTGGAAATCTAAGAACATAAATCCTAAAGAATTTGGAAATGTTTTTCAAAGGTTTTTGAAAAAAATAGCATTACTTTGAATTATTTTAGGATAGAAATATTTTAAAAGGAATTGAAGGATAAAAAAGCACTAAACTCACTTCAGTCACTGGAATTTATTTCTAGTGGTGACTGCAGCATCATCGGCGTTCATTTTTGAGATCCTAAGTGATGGATTGCTACCATAGAAGTTTTGTTTTGATACGGCAAATTTGTTTAGAATTCCAAAAGTATGAATCGATATACAAAGGAGTTATGTATATTATTATTAATATTATTTTAAAATGATTTAAAATAAAAATGGGTGTTTAATTCTTAAATTTTAAGTCAAGTGTTATTGTATAGACTCATGCACCCTATTCCTTAGATTAAGTTGGGTTCATTCTTCTCGTCTTTGGATGTTGTTGGAAATTTTGGTTTATTCAAATGAAATGGAATTTTCGATAATTTTGGATAGTCGAAAACTTTTGAGTTAAATAAGAAAATTAAGTTATATCTTTTTTGAAAACATAAGAGATAAGTTTGGTAACTTATAAATTTGAGAATTAATCAGTAAAAACAGATTTTTAAATTTTTTGGGCATGCATGTTAAGAACGGAAAATCCAAAATTAAACTATGAAATTAAATTTAACATAAGTAAAGTTAAATGAAATTGATTAAGATTTAAAATGAATATGAACTTATGTTTTGAAGTGATAATAAACATTAGTTGTATTATATAAAATATTTATAATAAACTTAAGTAATTGTTTTATGGAATGGTCCAAAGTGTTATTAGTATTGAAGGAAATATACTAAGCAAAAATGGATATGAATAAAAAAGAATATGAACAAAAAAGGAATTTGGTATAATAAGAAACCCATTGAAATAAATACGTATGTTGTACATAGATCATTTAATTCGCATAATTGTTGGACCCATTTTCGAGTATATGATGTTGAGGTGATTTACACTGGTCCAAGTTAGGATTTCTCACTCGATTCTTTACTGCATACACTGATATAGATTTTTTATTTGATTCTGAATTTTCTCCATCATTGTATATAGCAATGCAAAGAGAATGACGGTTTCTAATCAAGGAACTGGATCGAAGTCCGTAGTCGATTAGTCGAGTGAGCGATACTAGTTCGAAAGTGGAATTGTGTGATCGAGCAAGAGATCGGATTTATATTGCATGCGAATGGTATATGTACATCGTACGGGCTTTATTAAATTGTATGTTGATTGATGTTCGAAAATGAAAGTTTGGGTGGATATTATTTGTAAGTTAGACGTAGGTTTATGGAAGCAAGGGCTAGTTTGGTTGCCTGACATTTGGTTTCATGAGCAGAGTTAGGTTGCCTAAAAAATCGTACACATTTATGTTGTTGTTTGCATTTGATGATTTTATGATCAGCCGCTTGGCTTTTGTTTTCTTTTGTTGGTTTGGGGCTCACAGTGGCGATTTGTAGTAGTTTCGATCGAGCCGCACAAAGGAGACGCTGCCGAAATTTTCATGAGTTTAAAGACTTATAAAATTTCATAAAAATTTCAATTAATTGATTTTGAAAAGCTAATGGGTTTAGTGACATTTTTCTTACCTTAGTAATTTTCGGGCAAGAAATTCTTTTAAGAGGGGAAGAATGTAACAACCCAACATTTTGGACAATAGGATTTGAAATATTTAACTAATTTGAAATATTTGAAATATTTGAAATATTAGTTTTATAAGTCAAACAGCTTAAATTTCAAGTACAAGGGTTATTTGAATATTGGAATAGTAATTTAAATATCAAAATTGTTTGAATAATTGAATCTTGAATCTAAATTGATCAAATTGATTTCAAAAGCTTATTTACATTCAATTTAAATAATAAATGGTTAGTGTAATCTTTTAATTTCGAATTAAAAGTGATTAAAATTATTTTAACAATAATTCGTTTTAATTAACGTATGAAATTATCATTCCAGGGAAATGTCCTAGTTTTCACGAAACTAAGGCCATTGGATCCGAAATAGCGAATTGTTGTATGCCCACGAGTTTCGTGACAATCAGACATATTGTGTAGTCGTACGAGCTCGAAACACGTAGAAATTAATTATAGAAATTTAATGCAATATAATTTGATTTCGAAAGCTAACTTCTGTATATGATGGAATTAGTCCCATACTAGTTCCATGGTGTTCGAAATAGGGGTATTTAGTATAGAAGGCAGGTGGCACGCCTTATTTAGAATTTGAGATTTTTAGGGATGAATAGTGTTTGAAAATTTTCAATAAAAGGACCCTTAACTCATTCTATTTGCTCCAAACCCTAAAAATAAAACCCTAACTGTCATTTTTCTATCATCCACATCCAACAGCCCATGATGATCACGGCCACCAAAGGCGTTTTCAAGCTTCAACAGCAACTGGAAAATTATTCGACATGGGGAGGGGTAGACGATGGATGCTTGGATTGGTGATTGGCATTACATGGCAGCAGCGATAGGGGCATAACGTCGATAGTTTTATCACATGATTTGGTGGCGACGGATGCATTTCAGGCGGCGACACTTCAAGCGTACGCCTATTGAGGTAGGGGCTTCTCATGAGTGAAATGCGATGGCATCCGAGGCGATGGTTGGATAAAGTTGGCGAGGTCGAGTTGGTAACAGCCTGGAGATAAAGGAAGGTGATTAAGCTAATAACCATAATTAATATAAGTTAATTAAAATTTCAATAATCTCAAATATTCTAACATCCGTATCTTGTCCATATGACATCAGATTTGGATGTAGTTAGTTGCATTGGACTCGTAGCGGTGATATTTATATGGTCGAGTTGGATTGGCTCAAACTAAAGCTTGAAGAGATTTCGGGAAAAAATCGAACGTTATTCGATTATTGTGTTGAGTGGAAGCCCATCGACATTTTCTGGTTATAAAGTGAGTAAACTCACCTCTCTGGGCCAACCTATACTATATGTAGGTACATATATTTTTATTGATGCATGTTTTTTGTTTGTTCGTATGATTTACTGTTTTATCAGTTTGTTTGGATTTATTCAAGCCCTTGGAGAGAATGACCTTTTATATGTACTCGCCAACTAGCGGAAGACCCATATTATATGATTATATACTGTATGTGATGCAAAGGGACAGGTTGGAGGGATCTAATGAGAGTACTCACACTATTGAGTTTAATTGTGATATATAATGTGTTGGGTGCCATATTTGATGACATAAACATGATTTTACCTATTTAGTGCTATAATAGTGTTGTGCCTTATTTTTAATATTTTGAAATCCTATAAAATACCGATTTTGAATCGAAATGATTTTTAAGGTGACACTTGAAATAATACATGTTTTAATAATTTTTTATAAAAATTTACTAAAATGAAATAAAAACATGAATTTTGGAATATTAATTTAACAGTTTTGTGAAGTATTTCTAAATAGAGAGTTTCTAAGGAAGAAAGGGAATTTGTTTACTTAAGTAATGATTTTGATCCCAAAAAGTTTATATGTCAACGAATATGTCAATTCTGATTATTGGTGAATTTTTGGGATTTTCCCTAGATATTATGATTTTATATAAATTTACTAAGCTAGAAAAGCTTATAATAAATATTAAGTAATCAATATCATTTGATATATGCGAAATTATTTTTTGGGAAGAAAACCAAGTGTGATAGTTTTTTCTGAAAAGATATAGGTAAATCATACTATTGTCCAATAGAAATTTGACAAAGAAAAAGTTGGTAAAAGGAATTGCTTTTGATAGAACTAAAATAGTTTCTGTGATAATTACGACAATGCCATCAATATGTGGCATTGCCATGGTATTTGTTATTGACAATTGGCGGTATCACTTTATAGTTTTAAGTGATATCGTAAATAGACGGCATTGACATGACGCAATGCGTGTGATACTTACGCCATAAGTATGTGATGCATTGAGTCAAGCATCCGCCACTGATGTTTTGGGAATACGCATATCATGGGTACATGATATCGATGTTGTGAGTTATCAGTGCCGACATTCTTCAGCATTTTCAAATTTATGCCCCGTGCTTCCTATTTAACACCATAGTCAAAGACAGTGATGCCGCAAGTATTACTTACAAGATCGAAGTATTATGGCAACAATGCCACTGATAGCTATATACTTTTGACATTGGTATAAAAGTGGCATTAGTGCCGCTAGTTATCAATTGCGGCATTCTATTTCATAGCGGCATAGTAGCCAGTCTTATGAATCGCTATCAACTATTATATGTCATTGATGTCGAAAGTCATCAATGTCGCCCTTACTATTTCAAAGCGCCCAATATAAATGGTTTATGATATTGATGTTGCATGTCATCACGGTCGGCCTTTATATGTTTTATGTATAAAAGGCTATATTTAATATGTTCGGTGACCAATAAATTTCTTTGTTATGACTACATTGATTTTGACCTGAAAGCCTTATACTTTTATATATAAAAATTATTTTAAAAGCTTTTATATGAAGGGATGCGACGTGTGACGCTCCACCTCTATGCTCAAACTAGCCAAGGACACTACGGGGTAATGCCGTCGACTAGCATGAGGAATAAGGCTGTTGAGGAGCGACCGTCTGTGTAATTGATTTGTGCAAGTACCGATATGTCGGATAGAAGGTCAAATCTGACATATCAAATACAAAATCAAAGCTACTACACAGTGGCTATGTGGTCTTCGAAAAAGAATATAAAATAAGCACAACACAAAATCAGCGACATATTTATTTCACTAAGGCGGAAACAGATATGAATATATCACATAAAAGTGCACATCAAAGTAGTCTTCATACAAGATCAACTACATCATAAAATAATAGGTATAAGTGCTAGACAAAATAATATCTATACATCAGGGAGTCTCTATCTCGAATGTATAAAAAAACTACTGAACTAAAGTAGTTAGCCAAAAGTCAGAAGCTAGTCCCTGCTAAGAGTCGAGTGGAAGCAACTGAAACACCTCGGTCTGACCCGAATATTATTTAAGAAGAAAATATTAACCGGTTCAGTCCAACTATAAATATCATACAAGATGAGATAGGATAAGAGATATGAAAAAATATATGATAACAATAATGTCATACTGTCACAAGTATATATCCGATAACAATGAAAATCATACAATATCTCAAATCTCCTCAAATATCCAAAAAGGATATCATGTTCTTTACCTTTTCACCAAACCTCAAATATTGACAAAACATATTAATGCAAATCGCAAAAAAATTAGTGAAACATAAATTCCAAAAATCATCAATTAGAAATCCAGAAAACACAAATGTGGGTGGCCTATCACAAACGGGAGCGTGAAAACTCACCAACACGTGTATCACAGACAGAACGCAATTCCATGGTCAATAACCATCAAATTTGAGCCGAGGCTCCACAAATGGCCCGAAGACCATGGGTTGCTACCCCACCAATTTGAACCGAAGCTCCACAAATGGGGTTTAATCCACCATGCAAACAAAGAGACATCGCACATCGCTATTATAATCACAAAATGATCATCATTGGTCAATAAGTGTAAATTACACTAATCTAGTAAATACATGAGTTTAGCTTCATGTTCCATAAACACTGGCTTAACGTAAATATTCACGAACAGATTGTAGATTTCCACTCGAAAATTGTCACGAGATTTCAATCGAACAAGTCCAAGAATTAACCGACGAAGTAAATGCAAGCGTTTCATACCACTTGTTTTGCTAAGTCATTTAATTAGATTTCTCATACGAATGAGGTAAAGGTTTATATGCTAATAGATAGGAAAACGGTGTTAAAAATGAGCTTTGCGTTAAAAATAGTGTTGAAATCATTTTTTGCGAAAGAGTTTTTAGTATTTACTACTAGCATAAAAACCTTTGTATTTCGAAGTGACAAATCATAGAAATGATTGTAAAAACAATCTATCACTAAAATCGACATTCGACGACTTAAGATCATAAAAACTGATATCAAGTCCATCAAATGGATATTCCCAAAAAAACATAAAATGAAGTCATCAGAGTCAATAATAAATGACAACAACTATCCAAAACAAAAAAGCCGATAAAAATTGAAAATCCGCTCAAGAATAGCCAAAATAGACAAAATTGAACAGTACCAAACGTCTAGTTGAGTTTAACCAGACGTCTGGATTTTGGCTCAGCCATTATTTTCTGTGTCCTTTAATTTTTTCTTTTTCCAGGGACCCCTACCAAATGTCTGGATTTTCTCAACCAGATGTCTGGATTTTTCTGCTAGGCAAAAACTCGCCCAGCACAAAGAGGGAAAATCCAAACTGGAAGCGATCAAACGAGCGATCGATGCTGGGGATTTATGCTATTTGACAACCCCGCCTTATAGGCTCTTCGATACATCACCAATAACATGTCCAAACACCCAAGATAGGATCTTTAAAGATTTTTAATTTAAAATACCAAAACTGGAAAATTCACCAAACCATTTCAAATCAAAAGCTATTGAACATGAAATAGATGTTAGGAATTCATACCAAACAATAATGAAAGCTATAGACATAGATGTGAGTTAAAGAACTCGCCTTTAAATCTAAATATAGAAGCTCTAAAACAAGCTAAGATTGATTTCTCTTCAACAACACCTCTAGAATTCTGAAAATTGAAGAGGGATTGATATGGAGAAGATGAAGAGGACACTTGCCTAAGCTTCTCTTTGATTTTAGAACTAGAACTTGAATTTCCTAAGAAAACTAGGGCTTCGAAATTTCTAATCTCCCATCTTTCCCCATTTTTTCTTTATCTTAAGTGTTAGGAATTGTTATGAGTAGAATGAATGAAAGGGAGAGGAGTTAGGGTATTTGGTAGAAGAGTTTGGGTTCTATTATTGGGTTAGTGGGCTAGAACCAAACCCCGAGCCCAAATGAAAATACCAAAATCCTAATCAACTCCAAACATATCGTTGTTTATACTCAATCAAGTTGTAAACGTTGTTCTAAAATTAGGAGAAGTGGTCTCAAGTCCAAATTCGACTGTTTACAAAAAGTCACATTTTGGAATTTAATCCAACTAACGATGCTATATTTAAATAAAATATTTAAATACATAATTGTAAAATTGCGGGTTGTTACAGGCTCTCCTCCTTAAAGAAATTGCATCCTCACAATTAATAAGAAGAAAATAAAGAGTAACAACCACTCTAAGGCATAACAATACAAAATAAAATCTTGAAGTAAGAAGTTCACCTTAAGAAGCACGAGAGGGTAAGTCCGGATGTGTTCACTTGATGAATTCTATGGATTCCCAAAAACAATCCTAAGGATTTGAGGACCATTGAACTTTCACAAGCGAGACATCTTTATTATGAAGACGTTTAACCTCCGTAGCAGTGATGCTAATAGGATGTTGATCATAAGTCAAATTAGGTGAAACCTCAATTTCTTCAACAACACCGGGGTCAAGAATAGAATCGAAACTATAAGGAATTTTGTATTTCAGAGACGTGGAATACGTCATGAATAGCAGAAAATTGAGCCGGTAATAAAATGCGATAAGCCACGGAACCAATGCGTTCGGTGATGGGAAATGGGCCAATATATGGAGGTGCTACTTTTCTCGATCGACTGAAATACACAACACCCTTCATAGGTGAAACACGAATGAATACCAAATATTCCGTAGAAAATTCCAAATTCCTTCTTCGGTTATCGGCGTAGTAATTTTGTCTACTTTGAGTTTCTTTCATCCTATGACGAATAAGGTCAATCTTTTCTGTGACATCATGGATAAAATCTGAACCTAAAACCGCCTTCTCACCGTCTTCAAGCCAACACGAAGGAGATCGGCATGGCCTTCCGTAGAGTGCCTCAAAAGTTGCCATACCAATGTTAGTTTGGAAGCTATTATTAAAAGAAAACTCAACAGGAGAAATACTCTTTCCGACTTCCACCAAAATCAAGAACACATGCACGAAGAAGATCATCAAGATTTTGATTCATATGCTCTATTTTTCCATCAGACTGAGAATGATAAGCCGTGCTAAAATTAAGCTTCATTTTAAAGCTTTTTGAAGACCCTTCCCGAATCCACCAGTAAACAATGGTTCACGATCGCCAACAATAGAAGTAGGAACTCCATGCAATTTAACAATTTCTTTACATAGATTTTAGCCAAAAAAGGTACGGTTCGATTGGACCAAACGGGAATAAAATAGGCGGATTTTGTAAGTCTATCTACAATCACTCACAAACTAACACGATCCAAATGAGAATGGGAAAGCCTGTCAATAAAGTCCATGGCAATTTGATCCCACTTCAAAACGGGAATGTCTAAAGGTTGTAATAACCTACCGGGCCTTTGATGCTCGACCTTTACGAGTTGGCAAGTCATGCAATGCTTAATAGAGTTAGCAATATCAGATATCATTCCATCCCAATAATAAAGTTATTTCATGTTCATGTACATTTTACTACTATCGGAATGAATGGTAAATTTAGAACGATCAGAATCTTATAAAATGTCTTTACGAAGATCACTAATATTTGGCATAATAAATCTGCCAAATTTTCGAATGCCTCCATGAGCATCAATATCAAAGTCTTTCAAATAATCAATCTTATTTTTATCCCTACAACTTTGGCTATAAAGAGCCAATTCGGGATCTTGCTTTTAAGCTTCAAGGATGCGGTCTAAAAGAAAAGGATGAGCCTCAAGGCTGCATAAAACAAGAGATGAACATGAATCGGATTCCTGATCTCGAATCTCACAAGTGGACTAAGTCTCGAGATCAATCCATTTAGATATCATCATGGAAACAACAGCTTGTTTCTTCGGCAACATAATATCCCTTTCCAGGAGTATAGAGAATATCAAAATCATAAGATGCATGGAATTCAAGCCAACATTATTGATGCAAATTAAGTTTCTTTTGAGAAAATAAATACTTCAAAGATTTATGATCGATGTAGAGAACAAATTTTTCTCCAAAAAGATAATGACGCAAAATTTTAAAGGCGAAAACAATGGCCGCGAGCTCTAAATCTTGAGTGGTATATCTAGTCTCAATAGGCATTAATTTCCTAGAAGCATAAGCGATAACACGTTCCCTTTGCATAAGAACGGCTCCCAAACCAACACGACTAGCATCGGTATGAACAACAAAGTCATGGTTTCCTTCGAGAATCACAAGAATAGGATTATCAGAAAGGAGTTCTTTTAATTTCTGAAAAGCAGCTTCATATTGTCTGTCCAAATGTACTTAACTCCCTTCTTTATCAAGTTAGTAAGAGGCTCGAAAATTTTAGAAAAATCTTTTATAAAACGACGGTAGTAGTCCGCCAATCCAAGAAAGCTACGAATTTCCGTCACACTCTCCGGTCTCTTTCAATTTTGAATCTCCTCAATCTTGGAAGGTGTTTGCACCAAAATTGGGCAACACCCTTCAGAAGTTTTTGAAGAGATAATAAATGAAGAAATTAAATTGAAAATGAGGATTATCTAACAAAAACTCCAAATCACAGAAAAGTAAATTGCACGGAAGACAGTAATTTAGAGTGGATCGGTGTTTTGCCTACGTCCACTATGAAGTTTTATCACTTTATTGCTTAATACTTGAAGGTTACAAGTGTTTTAGAGCGAAGTACAGCAGATAATAGACTTAAATTCGAAATCAGCAATAGTGAAGACGATATGGAGTGATTCTGGCAGCGACCGGGCGTGCTTTTTTCTCTAGAAATTATCCGATCCCCTTTCAGAATGGCCAGGGGCTTTATTTATAGGTGTAGGAGGCTGATATTTCGCCTAAAATCCGAGGAGACCACTTCTGGCACGTGAGGGGGGCCCACATGCCCGGCCTAGGGAAATCCGGGCCCACTTTAGGATCGATTCGAACTCTAGTTCGAGTCGATCAAAAAAGTGTCCAATCGAGGCGAAATTTGATGTGGACATTCTTCAACATGCATACAAGCTCCTGTGAAAATTTCATAGCATTTGGACTTGTAGATCTCGAGCTATGATCCATTCAAGGTTGCGTTCTCGGTTGACACGCTTGGTTCGAATCGATCCCTTTGAATCGATAGGACCGAATCGATGACTCGAGCATGTGCCTGGTGACGTGGCACGCGCTTCTCGGGTTGATCCATCTTTTTCTCCGTGTTTACTGGGTCGAACCCATCGTTTTTGCCGCCTTGACTTGGTGGAATCGAAGGAGTAGATTCGAAGATATGCTCCTTCGATTCGATCGAATGGATGTTCCTTCGTATCGATCAAGGTATGCGATAGTTGATCAACATGAAGGCTTATCAGTTGAATGGATTCGAAGACGGTCGTGGGATGAAGTCGAAGTTCTTCAACTGCATGGATTCGAAGGTCTTCCCCTTGATGGATTCGAAGGATGGAATGCTCCGATGGATTCGAACCAAGGCCCTGTCCTGATGGATTCGAACCAAGGCTTGCTCGATGGATTCGAACCAAGGCCCTGTCCTGATGGACTCGAACCAAGGAGGTGGCGATCGATTCGGAGCAAACATGCGCTGATGGACATGAACTTATGTCCTTTGATGGAGGCGAAGTGGAGCGACTTCATGGACTCGAAGGACTTCAACATGATGGATTCGAAGTGGAGTGATCCCATGGATTCGAAGCAGGGAGAACATGATGGATTCGAACTCCTACTCTTCTTATGGATTCGAACTTAGGGTTATTTCCTCCAACTTGCATCGATGATAACTTGAGCATACGAACTCGGATTGACTTGAAATTTGAGATACCGACTACTACGATCTTTCTTGTCATATCCTATCAATTGCAGCTTAATCTGGACTTGAACAAAATTCATAGATATCCATAGTGAAGCGTAGTATGACCAATCTCTGAGATGAATAGTCCTTTGTCTTCAATCGATCTTTTGGTATCACGGCTTTTCCAAAAAGCGGGATAACATTTTCCCCCCAAAGTACGTCTTGTGGAACATGACGTGCTTTGAAAAGCTGCGATTTCTCTCTGAATAATCATTGTTCCTTTATCGAAGGTTGTATCCTTGCGTTGATATGACTTATTGCTGCAGAACATTGCTTTGCTGTTGATCGTTGTAATCGTAACAAGATGTGTGTTTGATCCCTGTAAGTGTTTAAAACCGAGTATTAGTTTGACATATATGCACATACGTTAATTTGACCCTCATTAACATTGTGTGTTCACGAGTCGTTGTCGGTTTTGTTTGTTATTGAATTTCGTATCGATCCTCTCCTGAACCGATTTGGAAATTTGAATTCGAAACAATGTTTTGACAATTGTTTTTGATTATCCTCCTGTACCGACCCTCTCCTGAATCGATGTAAAAGGTTGACAAGTAGTTTTTCACATTGGTGCGGGTTGGTTAGATGGATACGAAGTGTTCACCCTCATCGATGGTTTTTGATGGATTTTTAGGGATCATTCGTATCGATAGTCTTCAAATTGTTGTCAGTTGATGGTCATGAAACTCATGCTTCGAATCGATAAGGTTTTGGCGATTTCAAGTCAGCTCTTGTTAATTGCTTCGTATCGATGAAGCCTTGTGGTCATGTCGCTTTGATGGATTCGAAAATGTATGCACCGATGGATTCGAAGTGCAATGGATTCGAACACGATCGTTCGAACCCATCCTGCGTTTTGACCGGTAATGACCGGTTGAAGTGACCGGAAGGTGAATCGCCTCGTTTCTTTTCTAGGATCCATATAAATACCTGGGACTCGGCTCACTTTCACTTTTTACTTTTTTATCTTCGTCTTCCTGCATCTTTGAATCCATCTCGGTCCTTCAAGAACAAGGCTGAACTACTCTTCCTTCCTTCGAGTCGAGGCAATATCCAACTCTTTTGGATCGATTCACACATTCAGGTAGACAAAATTTCTTAGGTTCGAAGATTTAAAAACAAACTTTTCCATCGTGTTTCGTTCGTTTCGATCTTGGCTGGCCGGAGAAGGAACATGGATGGGTCCTTCGTATCGATCCTTTGCGATCGATTCGAACATCTTACCTATGCGATCGATACGAAGCTTAAGTCGTTCATTTGTTTTTCGCTGCAGGTGATCGATTCGATGCCTTCATTGACGATGGATGAGATGCTTGAGTTGCTGATCGATTCGAAGGGTTCCATTTACCATCGATTCGAACCATATCGATTCGAATCGGAGTCGATTCAAAGCTTCGCCTCTTGGGTCGATTTGAACAATTGGAACCTTTCCCCGATCGATTCGAAGGATTGTCCCTTCGATCGATTCGAAGCGACTTATATGGATACATAACTTTTGTACATTTAACGGCATAATTCCGACGAGCTTTATCTCTGCATATCTGGACTAAACTTTTATTGTGCATACTTGGTTACCCTTCGAAGCTCGTCGATGGAACTATAACTTATCACCGTGACAACAAACTTTAACTTGAATCGACGGTCAACATCGGGATGGTTCAGTGATGGCGGTCAACGACGATGGCCATCTCGACCGGATCTCTGATGTCTTCGCTGTCTGCAAATTTTCTCTAACTCTGTTGAATTTTTCCAAGTAATGCACAACACTGCATTGCACCGTACACACTTTACACTAGGAATGAACGGGTTTTTTACGTACTTAATGTTGCTTTCTGATGAGATAGTAAGTTATGGAATCTACGAGCTCTCAAAAACAAGAAGTACAGAGTTTGCCTCCTCCAGAAATACTTGAAATCCCTAACAGTCCTCCCGAAGTAGTTGGGCCGGCACCAGACGAAGTGCCGGAAGCCATATTTATCGATGATCCTGTCGACTCCGTTTCGTCCAGTATTTCTGAAGCCTTACTGGGCCGGATCTGCTTGAAACATAACTTATCCCCAGACGACGTTTTGCTACCGGGCGTTGATGACAGACCTTTCAACCCGCCCGAGGGGTACACTGCTTTCTATCGTCACGCCTGTGCGGCTGGAACTCTTCCTCCATTTAACCAATATATCATGGAGATGTTATCGTTTATTGGAATCACCCCCTCGCAACTTCATCCCAATGGACATGTGTTGCTGAACAGTGTTTTCGTTTTATTTATGGATCATCTCTTTCATCCACCAAGGCCAACCGAGATTAGACACATATTCAACTTCAAGAGCAGGGGCGATAGTCCATCTTTCACCTTTTTGGAAGCAGTTAGGAACTGCCAGACTGTGACGGGAGCCTGGACCAGACTCAGTTATTTTAAGAATGAATGGTTTTTTGTTCGATGCCCCCCAGGGTTCGTTAGGCGATGGCTGTCTAGACGTAAGTGTTGTAAATCGCACAAGCCTTCTTTAATAGTCGTTGTCAACAATAGAACTAATATCAGGCGTTTTTCTTGCAGCTATCATCTCAAGGCCTGACGGTGGTCACTACAAAGGCGTTGTCCGAAGTTTACAAGAGGTCCCGAGTGATTTGCGGCACATCGACTCGGTGTTAACTGATGATAACTTAAGGACGTTGGGTTTAATTGAGATGAACCAGAGTATTATCATCGAGGGGTTGGCGAAACCGGCTTCGAAGACAAAGAAGAAGACGGTGAAAAGAAAACCCGACATAGTGATAAGGGAAATGAGCGATGATGAGAGGACGCCCACCGATGCCGAGTTAGCGGCTGATCTTTCCCGAATAGAAGAAAAGCGGAAAGGCAAGGCTATTGTCCCTAAACTTAAGAGACGGAAGTCTGTAGTCGTATCTCGTTTGATCCCCGGGATTACTACCTCTGACACTGCTCCTTGTCAATCAGGAAACATTTTTATAGGACTTGATGACATTCCCATCCCGAAATACGTATCTCTCCACCACGAGTCCGGGTTGGATGAACTCCGGGAAGCATTAGAAATAAGCGAGCCTTTACCTGTTAGTGCAGTCGACACTTCTGGTTGGTCGGGGGTTTTGCACATTTGCATACACTTACATAACACTACACGACTTCCGCACAAATTGTATTGCTTTCGCCTGGTATTTAACTGAATTGCTTCTCTTCTCCAGGTGCTATGTCTGGCCATCAATCTACACTGGACAAACTCCGAAGAGTGCATCACCCTTCGTCTTATTACGAATCCCGACGTGGAGACTCCGATCGCGATCGTGAGCGGAGGCATCATGGCCAGGAATATTATGCCAGGGATTATCATCGTAGTTACTCCAGTGAGGAGCGATCGGATAGAGATCGGAGACACCGCTCCCCTTCTCGTTCTCCTCCGCCACCCCGAAGCCATATTCAGGTATCTGAGCCTTTGCGACATCAACCATCTTCGCAGTTTTCGAGACTCGAGCCACATCGTTCTAGAACTAAGGTTGCTACGACCACGGCTATGAAGGAGGCCCCTATTGAACCATCTGGTGAAGGGGCCATCAGACTTGCTCAATTGAAGAGGGACTTTCCGGAGATTTGCTTCGATGCTTGTATTTTTCCACCTAATCTTAAAAGAATTCCCGAAGACGCCGTGTCCACAGCACCTAGCTATACCCGCGATTTCTATGCTCAGTACAAAGAATGGTATAAGGCGGCTGTTAAAGCTTCAAAAGTAGCCTTCGATCGAGCCAAAATTATCGAGAAACTGGAAGCTGACTTGGCTCAGAAGAATCGTATTGTTGATATACTCCAATCTGAGGCGGAATCTTCCCGTAAGGCCGAAGCCGAGTCGCTAAAAAAGGTTGATGAGACATTAGCTGAGATGGCAAAGATGCAACAAGCACATTGCACTTTAGTTGAAGACTTGGGCCATCGATACAAAAATGTTGAAGCCGAGCGGGATGCGGCGGTCAAAGAACTAGAGGAATTAAAGGCTAAGTTTGCCGAAATAAACAAGGAAAAAGACGATGCTAATACGGCCGCGCAAGAAGCCTGTGAGCAAGTTGTGTCTCTCCGAGCTGAGCGTGACGCAGCAGTCGCAAGGGTTAAGGAGGTTGAAACGGAGGTGGAGGAGAGAATCCAGGCAGAGAGGTTCAAGATGGAGGCCGAATTTGACGAACTCTTGGACACATATAATGCCAACGTGTTAGAGCATGGAAATCTCTCCTGGCTAGGAGATTACTCGATGCTTCTTTACAACGCCTGGAAGAAATTAGTGGAGAACAAGAGGATGTCTTGCCCAGATGGAGTATTAGATGAGTTTGAGCTTGAGTCACGTCTGCTTAGCGAGGATGAGAGGAGAACTCTTCACGAGGCGATAATTTCTGTTGAGAAAGAAAGACTTGGCATCCATCAAACGGAGATCGGCGAAGGTTCGGGTGTCGCGCATCATAGTGAGAATATCGAAGTCCCTATCCCGACTTCATCCGAAGCTATCGCCGCGGTTGATCCAAAAGTTATTCCTTCTTATAACACGGACCAACCGGAGTTGTCTTCTGGCAAGACTGCTGTCTCCGAGCCAGTTCAAGCTCCAAGTAAAGGTAAAGAAGGTATTTTGATTATTTCCCTCATGTCTTAAAGTATCAATTTTTGAGAGAATTTTCTGGACTGATTACTTTGTTCTCCTTTGTTCAGTGACTGAGAGTGCCGCATTCGTGCCCCCAGTTCCTCCGGTTTTATATCCTACGCACGGAGTTATTGTCACTGAGGCGATTTCCACTGCTGCCATGGCTGGTGATATGGGAGAGGGGAGCTCGATGTCATTCGATGCTCAAATGATTGAAGAGCTACTTGGTCACTCTCTTGACCCTATTCCTGATCCTTCATTCGCGATGAGTGGAGCTGCTCCGGTTTTCAGTTCTGTCGTGACGACCACCAGCGTATCCAGCGCAGCTCAGTTGTCTCGAGAGGAAGTGATTTTAGCTGAGATAAGTGCTGAGATGGCCACGATGGTGACAGTTGGTGGTCCTGGTAGCGACACTTCTCCTTCAAGCTTATCTTCTTTAATGGTGATCTTCTCCCAATGGCACGGTAACTGCCTCGAGCGTTGCTGAACAAACATCTGTCACCGCTCCCATGCCTTTAGTTCGCCCTCGCAATAGGATATCTATCCCTTCCAGCTCTGAGGAAGATGTTGATATTATGCCAGATCCGGAGGATGTTCCAAAGAAGGGCATAAAGTCTCATAGGAAGCCGGGGTAGCGGGTCCAGCGGCTCGACTCCGAAGAAGAAGCCCCGGAAGAAGAAGGAGTGAGCTTCTTGCTTTATCATGTGGTTGTGAATAGCAATTCTTTTATTTCTTCTTTTGTTCTTTTAGAGCCGTGTATATGTGTGGATTCTGCACCCACTTAATTGAAACTTCTTGACTTGCCATGTAATCGAACCTGTTTTTGTTGGCTGATGGAATGTGAAGTTGGTCTTTTCTTTTACTTAAGTGTTTTGCAGTGTTCGTTTTTTTTTTTATCTGCCAAGTATGAAAACATAACTTCGTGTCATGATTTGATGAATGAGTTGAACTCTGGACATAGTATCACTTAGGTTAGTGATTAACACTTGGATTTTTTGCCCCCTAGTCTCGGGGAACAACATTTGTATTTTGGTGGTTGATCGCATTTATTGCAAATCGTAAGCACATGTCCACATTCGGGGGACTTTGGATAATTTGAGATCGATAATCCAGTTAGTACTCCGGGAATTTGAGAGTTATCGATACTTGTAACACAGTTCGCGCTCCGGGAACCTGGAATTGATGTTTATACTCTGCTTCACGCTCCGAGAACTTGGAGTTAGTATTGATATTTCGGTTCGCACTTCGGGAACTTGTAATCTATGTTTATACTCTGTTCACGCTCTAGGAACGAGTTGTTGGACGTTTATACTCCAATTCGCGCTCTGCGAATTTGGAGTCCGTTCGCGCTCTGGGAACGAGTTGTTGAATGTTTATACTCCAATTCACACTCTGGGAAGTTGGTGTCTGTTCGCACTCCGGAACGAATTGCTGAATGTTTATACTCCAATTCGCACTCTGGGAAGTTAGAGTTCGTTCACACTCCGGGAACGAATTGCTAAATGTTTATACTCCAATTCACACTCTGGGAAGGAGTCCGTTCGCACTCCGGGAACGAATTACTGAATGTTTATACTCCAATTCGCACTCTGGGAAGTTGGAGTCCGTCCGCACTCTGGGAACGAATTGCTGAATGTTTATACTCCAATTCCCACTCTGGGAAGTTGGAGTCCGTTCGCACTCCGAGAACGAATTGCTAAATGTTTATACTCCAATTCACACTCTGGGAAGTTGGAGTCCGTTCGCACTCCGGGAACGAACCGCTGAATGTTTATACTCCCATTCACACTCTGGGAAGTTGGAGTTAGTAAAAGGATTGTTGTGTATCAATCCTTGTAAACGCTGGTGTGGTGTTGTATCCCCGAGCTCGGGTTTCACTTAGTGAGTGACCGGTCGTATCATAGTCACTCCCTATTTGAATAAATCCCACCGCGTGATGGAATTTAGCTCTCCGTGCATCCTGATATTTTGCGCCATTTTCAGTTAGTCGCAATTTTTGGCTCGAAGAGATGACATTTTATTGCTGAAATAAAAGAAATATGGCAAAATCAGTTGCCTTATTACACGTTCAAACTTCAAAATGCAAAAATAAAATGCAAAGGAAGAAATTGACTAAAAATAGGTAAATAAAGCCTGTCATGTGTAGTAGCGACGGAGGCTTTCGCTATTCCAATCTCTCGGCAAAGTAAGACCGTCAATGGTTGACAACTTGAACTTGCCATCTCCGAGCTTTTGTGAAATCACATACGGCCCTTCCCAATTCGGCTTCATATGCGAAGGGACCGGATAAATTCTCTTGAGTACGAGATCGCCGGGTTCAAAGGTTCGCGGGCGGACCTTGGCATTGTATATTCGAGCGACTCGACCCTGATATGCGGCTGCCCTCAAATCAGCTTCTTCACGCTTCTCATCAAGCAGATCTAGAGATTCAACAAGTAATATGGCATTCGTTTTCGGATCATAATATGTCACCCGATGAGAGCAAACTTCCAATTTGACTGGAATAACGGCTTCAGAGCCATAGGATAGAGAAAATGGAGTGTGTCCGGTTGTCGTCTTGTGAGTTGTTCGGTAAGCCCATAAAGCCATAGGCAGTTCATCAACCCATTTTCCGCCGGCTTTTTCCAGTCGTTTCTTCAGAATAGACTTGATAACCTTATTGATGACTTCAACTTGACCATTTGCTTGAGGGTGTGCTACTGCGGAGAATTTCTTGTGGATGTGAAACCGTTGACAGAAGTTCCTGAATTCAATACTGTCGAATTGGGCTCCATTATCAGTGATAATAGTATGCGGGAGACCAAACCGGCAGATGATGATGCGTATCACGAAGTTGATCACTTTCTTTGTTGTAATTGTTGCAAGAGGTTCAGCTTCAGCCCATTTGGTGAAGTAATCAACTGCGACGATGGCGTACTTCGCACCACCTTTAGCTAAAGGCAATGCACCAATTATATCAACTCCCCATATTGCAAATGGCCATGGGCTGACCATTTGGGTTATTTCAGTAGGTGGAGCTCTGGGAATTCGAGCGTGTTTTTGGCATTTATCACACCTTTTGGCATAGTCCATAGCATCGCGATTTACGGTAGGCCAATAATATCCATATCGGAATATTTTCTTGGTAAGTGCTTGCCTCCCAGTGTGATCGCCACATTCTCCTTCGTGCACATCGTGTAACACTCATTTGACTTCGTCGTGTGTGATACGCCGGAGAAGGGGAACAGAATATCCCCTTCGATACATAACTCCATTCTGAATGACAAATTGTGAAGCTTTTCGAAGAATTTGTCTTTTCTCACTTCGTCATTCAGGTAATATGCCACGCTCAATGTAATCTCGGCAGGGGGTCATCCACGATTCCCTGCTGGAAGTAGCTTCAAATGTGAATTCATTCTCTGCTCGATCAATCCTTGGAGAGGATAAAGTCTCGACAGGAACGAGTCCCAAGTGTTGAGCTTCGCATGTACTTGCCAACTTTGCCAACGAATCGGCTTTCTGATTGTGCTCTCGGGGTATGTAGAAAATGGTATAATAATCGAACTGATCAAGTATTTCACGGACCCGGGCTAGATAAGCGGCTAATCTTCGATCTTTGGCCCGGTATTCACCCCGAACTTGGCATACTACCAACTGGGAATCACGGTAGATTTCTACAGCAATAATTCTTAGATCACAGGCCAACTTCAACCCAGTAAGCAAAGCTTCATATTCGGCTTCATTGTTGGTTGCACGGAAATCAAACTTTAAAGCATAGCATATGGATCGACCCTCAGGAGTTTCAAGCACTATCCCTGCGCCCGAGCACCGATCGTTGGATGCACCGTCAGTATATAGCTTCCATATGTATTCGGGGGATTTACTAGTTTCGGGTAAGTCTTCAGGAGTAGTGAATTCGGCAATGAAATCTGCAAGGACTTGCCCGTGTATGGCTCGTCTCGGAGTATAAGTGATGTCGAATTGACTCAGTTCAATGTTCCATTTTAGTAACCTGCCAGACGTCTCAGGTCGTGTGAGGACTTGTCGTAACGGTTGATCGGTGTACACGGTGATGGGATGAGCCTGAAAATATGGACGGAGCTTCCTCGAGGCGATGATTAGGCAGTATGCCAATTTTTCTAACCATCGATAATTTCTCTCGGCTTCGGTTAACCGTTTGCTAACATAATAGACTGGTTTCTGTACTCGGTCTTCCTCCCGAACTAACGCGGCACTGATTGCGTTTTCAGATACGGCCAGATAGAGGTATAACTGTTCATGATCAATAGGTTTTGAAAGAATCGACGGTGTGGTAAGATGCTGAATCAGTGATTTAAATGCGCCCTCACATTCCATAGTCCATTCGAAGTTTCATTTTCCTTTTCGGATCAGGTCGAAGAAGGGTATGCATTTGTCAGTTGATTTCGAGATGAACCTGCTCAGTGCTGCAACCTTTCCATTAAGGCTTTGAACCTGTTTTATGGTCCTTGGAGTTTGAAGATTCCTGATCGCCTAAATCTTTTCGGGGTTGGCCTCTATTCCTCGGGAGTTGACGATGAACCCAAGGAATTTTCCGGATGCGACTCCAAAATGACATTTTAGCGGATTAAGCTTCATCCCATATCTCCGAAGGACATTGAACATTGACTCTAAGTCTTTGACGTGATCTGTGGAGTATCGGGATTTTACCAACATGTCATCTACATAAACTTCCATAGTTTTCCCGATCTGGTCGGCAAACATTCGATTGACTAAGCGCTGGTAAGTTGCTCCGGCATTCTTTAATCCAAAAGGCATGACCTTGTAGCAGTATAGTCCCAAGTCAGTCACAAAGCTCGTATGTTCTTGGTCGGGCACATGCATGGGTATCTGATTGTAACCAGAGTAAGCGTCCAGGAAAGATAATAATTCGTGCCCGGCCGTTGAGTCCACAAGTTGATCGATTCGGGGAAGTGGAAAGCTGACTTTCGGACAAGCCTTATTTAAGTCAGAGTAATCGATGCACGTTCTCCATTTCCCATTCAGTTTCTGGACAAGTACAGGGTTGGATACTCACTCCGGGTACAAAGCATCCCGGATAAACCCATTCGCTCTTAGCTTATCAACTTCTTCTTTGAGGGCGGAAGATCTCTCTAGATCCATACCGCGTCTTTTTTGTTTGACCGGGATATACCGTGGGTCAATATTCAAGGTGTGGCTCGCGATATCCGGCGAGATTCCACACATATCAGAGTGCGTCCAAGCGAATCCGTCTAGATTTGCTTGGAGAAATTCGACCAATTCCCGTTGCGCTTGTGGGTTTAGTTGAGACCCAATTTTTAACATTTTTGAATCATCATCATCATTAACTGGAATGTCAATTATCAGCTCGCAGAGGAATCTTCACTTTCTTTAGATTCATCATTACCTTTAGTGTCTCTGGGGTCTAGATCTTTCTGGAATTGGTCATGGTGCCCGGGCCGAGGCCCAGGCACTAATTGTCAATCATCGGCGAAACGGACGCAAAGAGATTCCTCCACGTCCTTTCCTTTCTCCTTTCTCTGCGCTTCTCGTAGTTAGGCAACATAGCAGGCTCTCCCAGCAGCCTGATCTCCCTGAATGACCCCAATCTCATGATCAGTGGGAAATTTCAAAGTTAAACACCACGGGGCAATTGCTGCCCTGAATTCGGCAAGGGCCGGTCGGCCCAAAAAAGCATTGTATGGAGAGTGGATATCTAAGACAACAAATTGTAACATTCGGACTCTTCGGCGTTCTCCAGCTCCCAACTCCACCGGCAACTCCACCACTCCAGTGGGTATATTAGCACTTCCATCGAAGCCATGGATTCTAGATTGACAAGGCTTTAAATCTTTGGCTTCCATCTTCATTTGATCATATGCTCTCTTAAACAAGATATTTACTGAACTCCCACTGTCCACCAGGATCCTCTTCATCCAAGGAGGACCAACCTGGGCAGATATGACTAGTGGGTCTATAGTTGGGGCTTCGACCTTATCAGCATCTCAGTTTTTAAATACGATGTCATCTTTCATCGTCCTTTGTTGTTTGGCCAGAGCCCCTTCGTCAAGTGTACTGCAACTTTCAAAACTCACATGCCTGATCGAATTGGCGTATGATTCCATTTCCCTCCAGCTTCGGTCCGCTGGATGAGGACCACCACTAACTGTATTTATGACCAACCTCCCTCCTGTACGAGCGGGACCCTCCTGTCTCTCTTGGTTTTGTGCACGATTTTGGTTTGACGGGCCCACACCACCAGCTTGCGGTGCCCGTACGAATTGATCTAACTTCCTTTCCCTGATCAATTTTTCAGTAAGGTCTTGCAAATTCCTGCAATCGTTGGTATTGTGTCCATAACTTACATGGAATCTACAGAACTTCCCCGTTTGAATCTGTCTCTCCGACGATGGTTTCGGAGTTGGCTTCTTATACTGCCTCGCATTACAAGTTTGTAGATACACGTTTTCCAGTGACGTATTCAGTGGTGTATAGGTTTCAAACATTTGTGCCCTACGCCGCGGGCCACGATTCTGATCCTGCTTCTTATTTCTATTATCGCCGTTCCTCGGCTGGGTTTGGCTATTTTGAATATTCAACTGTACTTTTCCTGAGCTCTCCCCTGACTGTTTCACCGCCACATTGCTTTGAACCCCTTCATTGCTGGGTCTCGCATCGTCCTGCTTCCTAGATTATTTCGCATCCTCACACCTTAAGAATTGGGCGGCTTTGGAGTAGAAACGATCCAACGATGCGGGAGGTTTCCCAGCTAGCCAATTTCCAAATTCAGAGTAGGGGTCAATCCCCTTAGTCAAGGCCATCAAGATTGAATTATCATTGGGGTTAGTGATCTCTGCATAAGCGGGATTGAACCTTTCCAAATATCGCCTGAGTGTCTCTCCTGGGGCTTGAGTGACACTAGATAAAGTATTTACGTCTTTATGCCTGGCAATGTGCATACGAAACTGTTCAAAAAATTTAGTGGCCAATTGGTCAAATGAAGAAATAGATCGTGGTGGTAATCGTGTAAACCACATTGTTTCAATTCCCCCCAGAGAAATGGGAAAACTACGGCATTTTACTGCATCATCAGCTCTTGCAGCAGTCATCGACCATTCGTATTTCAGAATATGTTGGTTAGGGTCGGAATTTCCTTCGTACATGGGGAGAGTCGGCATCAAGAATTGTCGAGGAGTTTTAGCATATAATATGTCGTCGGTGAACGGAGTATGACTTCGGGAGATTCCCCAATCGTCATTTGTTAAGCCCTGACTTTCGCGGATCATTTGGCGTACCATAGCTGAGAGGTCAGGTGTTGCTATATTTGGAGGGTAGCGAGCCAAAGTGTGGTCTGGTTCCACAGTGCAAGGTAGGATCGGGCGCTTTCGACGATCCGTATCTCGCCTCCTTGGCTCGGTGTGTTCTGGGACATATGGCCTTGGAGTATGTTCCTGCTGGTGGTAGTTTTGATTGGAGTGATTTCGGGTATCAACTCCTATGTCAACTGCAGTGGCGGTGGCTTGGTTGTCCATAGTATGTTGTGGAACAGTGCCTCCTCATGAGGAGGGTCCTGTATGAAAACTAGCGGAAGGGCCAACTCTTATCTGCCCAACAGTTAATGCTTGTTGGTGACCAGCGGTACGCGCATGGCTTCCGTCTAGCCTGGGACGTGTAGATATGCCGCTGTAATCAGACGAGGCAGAGCTTTCAGTGGAGGAATGAGCGGCGTGGTCCCTTCTGGATTTTCTACGCCTTTGGCGGTTTAGTTCATTAGTTAACTCAGCATTGGCACGTAGTTGTTCAGTCAGCTGTTGTCGACTTTGGTTAGTTCCTGGAGTAATGCATGGAACTCTTGTCGAGTGACCAGACCTGATGGATCTGAGTGCCCAGTATCATCTTGATTGGGTGGAGGAAGTTGCGGAGGATTTTGTCTATCACGGCCTTCTTGGCCGGCGGCAGTAGAAGTGGTTCTCGTGCTAACCATCTTGAGGTGTATAATCCTTTCCTAGATTTTGGTAAATCTGAATAGTATGGAAGGAGTCTGAAATTGAAGTCTGGATCCCTCTCTTAGATTTACGCAATCCGATATCGATGACAGATCCAATGAGCAGGAGAAAACCTGAGTTCAACTCTCAATGAAAGCACCAAAGTGTTTGCACCAAAATTGGGCAACACCCTTTGGAAGTTTATGAAGAGATAATAAATGAAGAAATTAAATTGAAAATGAGGATTATCTAACAAAAACTCCAAATCACAGAAAAGTAAATTGCACGGAAGACAGTAATTTAGAGTGGTTCGGCATTTTGCCTATGTCCACTATGAAGTTTTATCACTTTATTACTTAATACTTGAAGGTTACAAGTGTTTTAGAGCGAAGTACAGCAGATAATAGACTTAAATTCGAAATCAGCAATAGTGAAGACGATATGTAGTGATTCTGGCAGCATCCGGGCGTGCTTTTTTCTCTAGAAATTCTCCGATCCCCTTTCAGAATGGCCAGAGGCTCTATTTATGGGTGTAGGAGGCTGATATTTCGCGTAAAATCCGGGGAGACCACTTCTGGCACGTGAGGGGGGACCACATGCCCGGCCTCAGGAAATCCCGGCCCACTTTAGGATCGATTCGAACTCTAGTTCGAGTCGATCAAAAAAGTGTCCAATCGAGGTGAAATTTGGTGTGGACATTCTTCAGCATGCATGCAAGCTCCTGTGAAAATTTCATAGCATTTGGACTTATAGATCTCGAGTTATGATCGATTCAAGGTTACGTTCTCGGTTGACACGCTTGGTTCGAATCGATCCCTTCGAATCAATAAGGCCGAATCGATGACTCGAGCATGTGCCTGGTGACGTGGCGCGCATGCTTCTCGGGTTGATCCATCTTTTTCTCCGTGTTTACTGGGTCGAACCCATGGTTTTTGCTGCCTTGACTTGGTGGATTCGAAGGAGTGGATTCAAAGATATGCTCCTTCGATTCGATCGAATGGATGTTCCTTCGTATGGATCAAGGTATGCGATAGTTGATCGACACGAAGGCTTCTCAGCTGAATGGCTTCGAAGACGGTCGTGGGATGGAGCCGAAGTTCTTCAACTGCATGGATTCAAAGGTCTTCCCCTTGATGGATTCGAAGAAGGGAATGCTCCGATGGATTCGAACCAAGGCCCTGTCCTGATGGATTCAAACCAAGGCTTGCTCGATGGATTCAAACCGAGGTCCTGTCCTGATGGACTCGAACCAAGGAGGTGGCGATCGATTCGGAGCAAACATACGCTGATGGACACGAACTTATGTCCTTTGATGGAGGCGAAGTGGAGCGACTTCATGGACTCGAAGGACTTCAACATGATGGATTCGAAGTGGAGTGATCCCATGGATTCGAAGCAGGGAGAACAAGATGGATTCGAACTCCTACTCTTCTGATGGATTCGAACTTAGGGTTATTTCCTCCAACTTGCATCGATGATAACTTGAGCATACGAACTCGGATCGACTTGAAATTTGAGATACCGACTTCTATGATCTTTCTTGTCATATCCTATCAATTGCTGCTCAATATGGACTCGAACAAAATTCATCGATATCCATAGTGAAGCGTAGTATGACCAATCTCTGAGACGAATTGTCCTATGTCTTCAATCGATCTTTTGGTATCACGGCTTTGCCAAAAAGCGGGATAACAGAAGGATCTATGAAAATTCCGGATTTAGAAATAAAATGTCCTAAAAATTTCACAAATAAAATGTTCCGAAAATTTCACACGGGATTTCCAAAAGTGGCACATAGAAAATTTTGTTTTCAGTTGATTGCACCTAAGGGTTTCCAATAAAATTCAAAGATGTTTTTCATGCTCTTCCTTGATTTTAGAATAAACAAGAATATCATCTATAAAGATGAGAACAAATCGATTGAGGAAGTATATGAAAACTCGATTCATAAGGTCAATGAAATAAGCTGGAGCGCTCGTTAAACCAAATGGCATAACAAGCCATTCATAAAATCCATAACGAGTACGAAACGACGTCAAAGGAATGCTATCCTTTGCAATTTGAAGCTGAAGAAAACCAGTTGCTAAGTCTAATTATGAAAAGACTCTAGCAGCGCTTAGTTGATCAAACAGATCATCAATCCGAAGTAAGGGATATTTATTCTTGATGGTGAGAACATTAAGTTTGTGGTAGTCAACACGATGCCTAAGTGTACCATCGGATTTCTTTACAAAGATGGCTAAAGCAAGCTCCCCAAGGAGAGGAACTAGAACTAATAAACTGTTTTTCTTCCAAATCAGATAATTGTTTATGCATCTCCTCATTTTCTTGATTGGACATACAATAAGGAGGACGCGTGATAGGTAGAGCTCCAGGAATTATACTAATTCTGAACTCAATTGCTCGCTTAGGTGGTAATCCTAAAGAGGGCTCAAATACATCGTAAAATTCATGAACAATTTGAATGAGGGAAACTACGTCTTCTTTATCTTCATTATCGTCATCATGTAAATTTAGAGAATATAAGGATGCTAGTCTAAATCTTTAAGAACAATAGAAATCTTCTTAACAGATTTTGAATGTCGAAGATGGATAGTCCTCTCGGGACATAGGATGTGGGATTCATAACGATTAAGCCAATCCATTCCCAAAATCATTCTGAAACCAAAGTAACGCATAACATGCAAATCGGCATGGAAAGCATAATCACATAAAATAATTTGAAACCTCCTTACAAAATGAACTAAGTGTTGCGGATACACCAACCGAATTCGCAACTCTTAATGAAGTCATCAAGCCTATAACGTTTAAAGACAAAGTGTCAACAAGTTCCTTGGATATAAAAGAGTGAGATGCTCCCGTATCAAAAAGAACTCGAATAGGATGATCACGGAACATAATAATACTATCAAGGATAGAATGAGAATTACCTTAACCAAGAGAATTGTTACTAGGGGCTTTCACAACATTCAGCTTTCCCTCATTCTTACTTTGAAGTTTGGGACATGAAGATATATAATGAAAAGAACTTTTGCAATAGCGACCAGTAAGGGGCTTCGGACACTTATTTGCATAATGGTCCTTAGAACCACAATTGTAGCATTCTCCACGAATAGAGGTAGGAGTTTTTGCTACCGAAGTTGCTTGCTTCCCTTTCTTATTGGGATTAAGGCCTTTGAATTTACTGTTGAGTTTCCTCATCTTGTTGTTGTTGAAGTTCTTCTTGGCACCGATAACTTCAACATCACTTTCATTATCGGCCTCTTAAAGTCGAAGAGCGATATCTACAAGCTGATCGAAAGAAATTTCTAATTTCAGAAGTAAAGCCTTTTTGAGATTCTTATTCAACCCATAGATAAATCTCTGATTTTTCTTCAATAGGATATTAATATATCGACTCCATATTTAAAGAGGGATTCAAAAATGCGACATACTCTGTCATAGAAGATTCACCATGAACAAGGTCAATAAAGCGTCGGCTAAAGTTACTTTTTCAGCTTCCGGCACAAACTTTAACTCGGACCTTTCTCGAAATTGCTCCCAAGTAAGATCCGCTTCTGCAATTTCCGAGATTAAAAGCAGATCTGCGTCGACAATTTTCGAGATTAAAAGCTCATACCAATCTAATGCTCTCTCCTAGAGCATGCTAGAAGCCACTTGGACTCGATGTAGATCAACAAGATTCATGTGAGAAAAGACGCGATCGCATGTTCTAAGCCAAGCTCGGACTTCTATAACGCTTTTGGAACCCTTGAATAACCTTCCACCCAAATTGGTGTAATCACTACACAAGCGTGCAAACCCAAATTTAGGAAGAGTAGGCTCAGGAATGGGTCCGGCAGCTTGGGCATTGTTTACATGATCTAAAAGCTGTTGGGCAGACATGAATACACCATCCTAAGAAGTAGCACAGGATTGACCGGCGCTGGGGCAAGTACCACGTCTCACCATTTCTCTTCTTTAAGAAAGAAAGAAATAAAGAAAGAAGAGGAAAAAGGTTATTCTCAAAATGAATATCAAATAAACTTGATTGATAAAACAAGGCATCATGAAAGAAAATAGGATAAAACGGGTCCTACGAATCGAATTAAATCCTAAGGAAAGATTCCTAAGAGAGACTTAGGACAATGATCCTTGGTAGATTATTCTACATTATTTCAAAGTTTGGCTTTGATATCAAGCTGTGATGCCCCAACTCTATACTCACACTAGGCAAGGACACTACGAGGTAATGCCGTCGACTAGCACGAAGACTAAGGCTGTTGAGAAGCGACCATCTGTGTAATTGATTTGTGCGAGTACCGATATGTCAGATAGAAGGGGAAATTTGACATATTAAATACAAACTTAAAGCCACTACACAGTGGCTATGTGGTATTCGAAAATAAATATAAAATAAGCATAACACAAAATCAGTCACAAATATTCATATCTCTAAGGCGAAAACAGATATGAATATATCACATAGAAGTGAACATCAAAGTAGTGGTCATACAAGATCCGCTACATCACAAAAGAATAAGTACAAGTGGTAGAGAAAAGAATATGTATACATCAAGGAGTTTCTATCTCGAATGTATAAAAAAACTACCGAGCTAAAGTAGTTAGACAAAAGTCAGAAGTTAGTCCTTGCTAAGTGGTCAAGTGGAAGCACCTGAAACACCTCGGTCTGACCCGAGTACTATTTAAGAAGAAAATAATAAATAAATCAGTCTAGCTATAAATATCATACAAGATAAAATCGGATAAGAGATATGAAAAAAATATATGATAACAGTAATGTCATACAATGTCAAGTATATATCTGATAACAATGAAAATCATACAATTTCTCAAATCTCCTCAAATATCCAAAAAGAATATCATGTTCTTCACCTATTCACCAAACCTAAAATATTTTACAAAACATATCAATGCAAATCGCAAAAATATGGGTGAAAAAAAATTCCATAAATCATCAATTAGAAATCCAGAAATCACAAAAGGGATGGCCTATCACAAACGGAAGCATGAAAACTTACCAACACGTTATCACAATTGGAACGCTATTCCATGGTCGCTAACCATCAAATTTTTGCCGAGGATCCACAAACGGCCTGAATAGGATGGGTCGCTATCCCACAGTTTGAACTGATGCTCCACAAACGGGGTTTAGTCCCCCACGTAAATAAAGAAACATTGCACATCGCTAGTCTAAATCAAAATGGTCATCATTGATCGATAAGTGTAAATTACGCTAAGCAAGTAAATAAATGAATTTAGCTTCATGTCCCATAACCACTGGCTTAACTTAAATATTTACTAACAGATTGTAGATTTCCACTCGAAAATTGCCATGAGATTTCAATCGAACAAGTCCAAGAATTAACTGAAGAAGTAAACGTAGGCATTTCGTACCACTTGTTTTGCTAAGTCGTTTAGTTAGATTTCTCATACGAATGAGATAAGGGTTTGTATGTACTAATAGATTGGAAAACGGTCTTAAAAACGAGCTTTGTATTCAAAATAGCGTTGAAATCATTTTTTGTGAAAGATTTTTTAGTATTTACTACTAGAATAAAAACCTTTGTATTTTAAAGTGACAAATCACAGAAATGATGGTAAAAACAATCTATCACATAAATCCACATTCGACTACATGAATTAAGATCATAAAAATCAATATCAAATCCATCATATGGATATTCCCAAAAATCCACAAATGAAGTCATCAAAGTCAGTAATAAATGACAACAATTACACGGAACAACAAAAATCGATAAAAATTGAAAATCCACTCAAAAATTGCCAAAATAGGAAAAATCGAACTGTACCAGATGTCTGGTTGGGTTTAACTAGACGTTTGGAATTTGGCTCGGCCATTTTGTTTCTGTATTTGTTTTTTTTTTAGGGACCCCAACCAAACGTCTAGATTTTTTCAACCGAACATCTGGATTTTTCTACTAGGAAAAAATTTGCCAAGCCCGAAGAGGGAAATCCATACTAGAAGTGATAGAACGAGCGATGGATGATGGGAATTTATGCCAATCGACTGCCTAGCCTTATAGGCTCTTCGATGCGCAGCCAATAACATGGCCAAACATTCAAGATAGGATCCTTAAAGATTTTGACTTCAAAATACCAAAATTGGAAAATTCATCAAACCAATTCAAATCAAAAGCAATTGAAGATGAAATAGATGTTAGAAATCATGCCTAACAACAATGAAAGCTATAGACAAAGATGTAAGTTCAAGAACTCACCTTTAAACTCAAATATAGAAATGAGAAGCTCTAAAACAAGTTAAGAATGATTTATTTCCAACAACGCCTCTAGTATCTTCAATCTATTATCAAATGAAATGAATTTCCTAAGTTATGTTATAGGGAATTCTGAAAATTGAAGAGGGACTGAGATGGAGAAGATGAAGAGGAAGCTTACCTAAGATTCTCTTTGATTTTAGAACTGTAACTTGAATTTCCTAAGAAAACAAGGGCTTAGGAATGTCTAATTTCCCCTCTTTCCCACATTTTTCCATTAGCTTGAGTGTTAGGAATTATTATGAGTACATTGAATGAAATGGAGAGGAGTTAAGGTATTTGGTAGAAGAGTTTGGGTTCTTTTATTGGGTTAGTGGGCTAGAACCAAGCCCAAATGAACATACCAAAATCTTGATCAACTCCAAACATATCGATGTTTATACTCAAACAAGTTGTAAATGTCATTTTAAAATCAATTGAAGTGGTCTTGAGTCCAAATTCGACTGTTTTAAAAAAGTCACATTTTGGAATTTAGTCCAACTAACGATGCTATATTTAAAAAATATATTTAAATGTATAATCGTAAAATTGCGGGTTGTTACAGGACGACTCCATATTGGTGCTATTAGGTTTCAGTAATGAACATATTCTATGTTATGGTCTTATAACCTATAATAAAGAGGTGCGACGTCCTCATACTAATATCGAAAGTATATATGGTAATATCAAAACGGATTATAAATTGGCATTAGAAATTGGTAAAGTAATGGGTTATATTTTCCTTCTTTTAAACATGAATTAAGGGGATTAATCATATAAAATGATAAAAAATTTCAAGGATAAATTATTGGCTAACCCAAATTTTGAAATGAAATTACCAAAAATAGTTATTATTTAAGGTTAAGTAATTATAAGGTGTCAATTGATTGAATATATTTGAATGATGGATACTATATGTTCTTGCTATAATTTGATCAGTTATTTTGCATGATTGTCTTTGTCAAACTCACTTTGTCATGACCCATAATTGCATTTTGGGATATATATATATATATAAGTGCAGAATAATCGGTAAGTTGACTCATTAGTGAGTATAATCAGATTTAACTACAGAGTGAGTGGAATAACATCCAGGAAATTAAATGGATCAAAGGTATAGGATGCCCAAACCGATAAAAAAATAATAATTTGAGATACGATATTGGAAGGGTCTAATTGGTTCATATTTATCGAATGAAAACTATGGCTTAAGTGCTATTATTGGAGACATCCAATAGGTTCGTAGTGATCCCATGAAAGCTATATTTGAATGTATGGTATAGGAAAAATTCAATAGGTTCATAGTTACCCCCATGAAAACTACTATTTAAGAGATGCTAGTGGAAAAACCCAATAGGTTAATAGTGATCCCATGAAAAATGTGACTGGAAAGTGTTATTGGTAGAAGCCAATAGGTTCTTCGTGATCCCATAAAAACTATGACACGGGATATGTAGTCCTTAAGAAATTTGATTGGTTATTAGTAAGCTCATAAAAACTAAATGTTTCATATTGACCCTAGGAAAAACTATGAGTTGAGATAGATAGTCGGTTTTGTGAGAATGACTGAACTTCGGGTAGATATTACCCTAAATTGATAGATGAGTTAGACTTAACCCATTGCATACTTACATGTGATTATGTTATTATGTTTTAACCATTGTGGATGCAAGAGCATAGTATATAGTTTGTTAGTTGATTAAGATATTGATGAAGGGAAAACACATTCCATTCAATGGGGTGGTCTCACTAGATATTTAATTGGTTTGAGATGGTAGGTTATTATTCATACCAGACTTTTTGTCTAATCCAAAGTTTTATTTTTCCCCTTAAACTCTCAGATACTTATTTGAGTAGATAGGGAGTAAGGGATTTTAGTTTCTAGTTAGACGAATAAGCTTCAAAAGATGTGCAGGAGGCAAGCTAGCTATATTAGGAGTTTTATTCAATCCGTTGTGTAGTTTACTTTGTTTGAACGGATGTAATGGTGGAAATTATAACTGTCACGCAGTAGTAGACTCTGATCAACCAAGAGGGCATCTTCATGTTTCACTTTTGCAACAATTTGTAATAATTATATTTTCTCTAAACGTGGGATCGAATGGGATTATGTAATGAATATTAAACCTTAATTGTGAAATGAAATGTGAAAACTTGTTAATAAGTTGTGTTCAAAAATTTTCATATTCATGTCCCTTTGATTATTGATGTGAATAATATAGCCATATTTTGTCACCGGAAATTGGTATTATGGATGACTGCATCATTCGTAGCGCTTGGTTTTTAGGCCTTAAAATGGGGGATGTTACATGTAGGTTACAATTGTTGTGAAATTCCCAATCCAAATAAACAGTGTTTCCAATATAAATTACGATACTAAATTGACTAAGTGTAACAATGTTAATCATGTGTAAATCTTATTAATTATGAACTCATTCACCTCTAAAAGCTATCCCTTCCTTAATACGCTTGGAGTTGCCTCTAGCTGGTGAAGAAATTCCCCTGATTTGACTTGATTTCTTCTTTTTCAGTCTCTTGATCTTAATTATAATTTCGTTTTGATGAAAATTTGATTTCAAAAATTATTTTTACTAGAGATAGAGATTTGGATGGAGTTTGGACGTACTACTTATTGCCAATGAATTAAGGCTCAAGATTATATTCCTATTTCTACGGATAGAAAGCAGCCAGAACCTTTTGATCAAATATTATCAAATCCAGGTTGTTCGGCCTACCCAAACACTTCATTCAAAGCGATGATTGGTTGACCGCATGGGAGCGATCCACAGCTAGGCATCAACTTGTCCAAATATTTCTTTCCTAAATTAATTATTTAATTAATTTCAATTCCAAGTTTTAAGATGTTGATAACTTTTTCATATTTGTTGTGATTTTAAAGCATTATAAATGAAAATTGTACAAAAGTCGCTATGAATGCAATAGTGCAAGTTCCATAGCCAAATTCAGATGTTTGTAGAAATTCCATTTTTACCTTTGTTGTATCCAAATTTAATTCGTTTATTAAATTTCTTGTTAACTTTTCGAGGTGTTACATTCTCTCATCTTAAAATAATTTCATCCCCAATATCTCCAAGGATGAAAAAATGCAACTTGTACTAGCAGAAATTAATAGTTACAACCATCTACACAACCATAAACCACTGGCAATCATTGTTCTTAGTTTAGACTCTAATTCAATATCTGCATATAGGTATGGAATGCATATGAACCTATACTAATGGAGAGATTAGGCGGTCTCCTGATCAAGTCAACCTCCTTAAATGCATCTGCTTATGCCATGTATCCAGAAAAATATGCAACATCCTATGTAAATATACTGGCAATTCTACGTGTATGCGCAACCATTTAATTCATATGGAATAGTCATATGCATATAACTCGGTAAAATAAAATAGGTGATGGTGCGAGTATATGCTAACTCGAGAATATATTTGCTTAAGTGAGCAAATATCAACTTAATAAATACATCCATTAATATATATCATCCTAATCAAGTCCTAATGACACGATCGCAACCAATCCTAGCATCCAATTCTCCCTACCTATGGGGTAACTTAGCTAGAACCTAAAAGCTTAAGTGATTTATACTTATTTAGCTAAAATGAACATGTATAATAAGAACGTTTAGGATGAGTAGCTCGAGTCTTCTCCTTAGTCTCCCATGTACTCTCCATTGGATCGTCTCCCCACTAAACCTTAATAAGCTTGATAACATTATTTGGAGTGGCTTTCTACCATGCTATAGAATACGAGTGGGAGCGCAGCGAATAAGTGACTCCTTCTCTACTTCCATCTCCTCTAGCTGAATCAGCTCTACTACAGTTACTATGTAGTGTAAACACATTCTTAAGTATGACACATGGAAAACATCGTGGAATCCCCTTAACTTCTTAGGAAGCTTCACTCTACATGCCAAATTCCTTACTCTACCAATGAACAGAAAAGGCCCTAAAAACCTCGATGGTTACTTTCTTGAACTACCATATCTTATGACATGCCTAAGCGGTGAGACCTTCACAAAAGCCATGTTGCACACTGTGAATGCTAAATCTATGTGTCTCATGTCAACTTAAGACTTCTACCTATCATGCACGGTCTTCATCCTTCTACAAATCAACACTACCTTCTCTAATGTTTCCCTCATTAGATTCGTTCCAAGAATAATCATATCCGTAGTACCTCACTAATAAGACGGCGATTTATAAGGACAACCATACAACACCTCAAATTATGCCATCTTAATACTTGTTGACGGATGTTATTATAAGTAAACTTCATTAGCAGCAGGTGATCCTCCCAAGAGGAAACCTAAGATACATATCCTAAGTAAGCACTCCAATATCCGATTAACCCTCTCCATCAGTCCATCTATCTATGGGTGAAAAGTGATACTCAAACTCAACTTTGTGCCTAACGCTTCCTAAAGACTCCTACCACTAGCTGGTGAAAAGTAGATCTTGGTCACTAACGATGCTAGAAGGAACTCCATCTCACTGACTATATCCATCGTGTATAGTATTGCCAAATATGCAGGAATCCACATAACCCTATATGGAAAAAAATGAGCGTGTTTGGTTAGTCGGTCAATTATTACCCAAACCATCATTCCCCTTTCTACTTCTAGGTATTCCATTGATGAAATCTATAGAAATACTTTCCTACTTCAACTACGAAATATCTGATGGCTGTAGCAATCCTATTGGCTTCTTTTGCTCTGCATGTACCCTTTGGAAAGTCATACATTTTCCTATATACTCTAGCATATGCCTCTTCATACCAGGCCAATAAAAGACTCTCTTCATGTCACGGTACATTTTGCCTGTCGGGATGAATGATCACCCTAGAATGATAAGACTTGGCTAGTACCATGTAAATCCAATACGTAATGAAAGGAACACATGATCTATTGTCTCTCCATAACCACCTCTTATAGTCAATGACATAGCATCTCAAATGACTCGAGTTTCTCTCTTCTACTAAGCCTTTTGAAAATATCCAATAGCTCCTTATCATACTTCTGACTTGACCCAATGTAGTTCATAAGTGTAGGCTGCACATCCAAAGCTGCTAACAATACCAGTTAGATGATGGTCAAAAATCAAACGTAGAAATAAACTCCAAGTGCTTCTGCTCTAAAAACATAGGACTCAACATCACATGCTTCCTACTCAAGGCATCGGTTACAACATTTCCCTTGCATAGAGTATAAGAGATATCATAGTCATGTGATACCGAAAGTTCCATCCATCTCTGCTGCCTTAAATTCAAATCCTTTTGAGAGAATAAATTCTTTAGAGACTTTTGATCCGTGTACAGCTCAAAACGCTCTCCTAATAGATATTTTCTCCATGGCTTGTGTGCAAAGAGGATGGATGAAAACTCAAGATCTTGCGTAGGATAGTTTCTCTTATGGACTTTTAACTATTGACAAGCATAGCTCACCACTTTACTCCCCTGCATCAACACCAAACCTTACTCCGTACCTCAAGCGTTGGTATATATCATTAATTCCTTAGCACTACCGGGTAGTATTAGAATAGGTGCACTAGTCAATGACTCCTTTAGCTTGATAAAATCATCCCCACACTTCAAGACTGACGAGAAAACAAAATTCTTCTTGGCGAGACAGGTCAGAGGGACAGAGATTTTAGCGAAATCATTAATGAACTTCCTATGGTAGCACATCAAACTAAGTAAACTCCTCACTTCATGGCATTCTTCAGCATATCCCAATCCTGAACAACATAAGCTTTAATAGGATCAATCGCCAGTCCTCGCTCAGAGACAACATGTCCCAAAAAGTGTACCTCATTATGCCAAAAGTGGAATTTAGAGAACTTCGCCTTCAACTTATGTCCATGGAGTGTATTGATCACTTTTCCTAGATGCATCCAGTGGTACTCCTCGCTCCTCAAATAGATTAAATTGTCCTTTACAAATACCACCATGAATTTTTTAAATGAACCTCTAAATAGTCTGCTCATTGGGTCAACAAAATGGAAAATTGCATTGGTCGCTCCAAAGGGCATGACTAACCACTCATAAAGTCCATTGGGCGCATGAAAAGTAGACTTTTGAATATTAACCTCTGGTACACACAGTTGATGGAATTCGGTAGCCAAGTCAAAGCTTAGAGAACACCTTTGCTCCAACTAATTAGTCAGTAAGATGGTCTATGCATGGAAATTGGTAACGATTCTTCTTTGTCAATTTATTCAGTTCACGATAATCAATGCAAGGTCTCAGAGAACCATCTGCCTTAGTGGAAAAGATAACTGGTTCTCTCTACTCTGAAATGCTCCTCATAATGAAGACCTTCTCCACTTGCTCACTTACTTGCTTATTCAACTGGCATCTTTCTTTAAAAGCTATATGCCTCGAGGATATGGCAACAGGATTGGCATTCTCCTCAAGATAAATATAGAAATCGATTTTCCTCTAGGATGAAAGACTGGTAACCTTGGAAAAGACATCTGGATAGTCTCTAAGTACATGTATTGTACCTAATTCATCATGTGATATGTCTAATGAATATATGTAACTCAACATACCTCTAGGATTATAATAAACCTCTAGACAATGTCCAATACAAATACCTAACCTAACAACATTCCAATCACAATCTAGGATTGCCCCATACATCGTTATCCAGTCTATGCCTAAAATTAACCTTAACCTAGAAAATGCTAAGGCAAAAGCATTGCAATTGTACTCGACCCCAAAAATAAACATATTCAAAACTCTACATATAATAAACAAATAAGCCAATCCTCTAACAGGGTTTGATATAACTACTGGGTTTATAATTATGCTAATGTCTAAGAGTAACTCATCTAAAAATCCACTTCAAATAAAAGAGTGTGATGGATCACTTTCAAATAAGGTGAACGAAAAAACCAAATCGAGTTAGCACACCTTCAATCATGACCTTCTTCCCTTTGTCCCCTACTAGAGGCGAACTCAAGCTGGGAGCAAGTCCAGTGCGTAAGGTTAAACTACTTAGGTAGAGGTCTTCTGTGGTGCTAGACATTTCCACCTCATGTGCTCGAATTAATTGCAGTTGTAACACTTAATCTTGGAGATGTCTGTCTTGCACTCCTTGGCAAACTTACCACATCTCCTATGCTGCAGCTCCTGCTTCTTAATCTTTCCTTAGAAACGATATTCAGCAAGGCTATCTCCAACATACCCTTAGAAACTGCACCCATTGGAATATGATGAATGGCCAAATTTTGAAGATGTTGATTCGGTCCCTTTGCAAGCTTTAGAGCTTTCTTGTAAGCGGTACTTTTCAGTTTGATACCAAACCTAGCCAACTCATCAAACTAATTCACACACTTCTTCACCGGCATCTCTCCTTGTTGTAGATGTATAAACTTCTCTAGTTGTACTTCCTGCTCTACCATGCAAAGAAACTTCGTCTCAAAATGTCATCTAAACTCTTCCCAAGTCATGTCCTCCTTATTAGTCTCTGGCACTACTACATCCCACCAATTCAGGGCCCCTCCCTAAAAATGCCAAATAGCAAATTATGTCCTAATGTCATCTCCACACATACGGCTTCCCCTAAGCTTGCAAAGTCCTCGCATAGCTTAGTGAAATTGAAGGTGGGTGGGTGGGTGGGTAGAACTACACTTCGTGCATGCTCTATGGGTTTCCTATTGTTGTTAAGCTTGACTTTTTCTCTCGTTTGTAAATACCGATAGAGCAAAATAGTGATGTTCATGCCCGAAATCTCAGGTGTATCACCTAAGCCGCAACCTGTAGGATCGCTCATCCTCTCTATCTGTGATTTAGGACTTTATTGGTAACTTTCCACAGATGGTATTGGAACGAATATGTTAGCATTTTTCAATATTATATTTATATATAAAATCTTTGGAGAACTTTTATAGATGCACATAAATACTTTTCAAAAACCCATTTTGAAAAACTTTTTGAATTTTTTTCAGAATTTTTCAAGTACGTTCTTCCAATATGTACCTAGCTCCTAAGGAATTTTAAACCTTCACTCTAATACCAAGTGTGACAACCCACACCTCCCGACACACTAATCCAAAGCCTATGGTGACCGGACTTACGTTGTTGCTAAGATGTACGAGCTATCAGGTTTTAAACATTACAGTGACTAAGAACGTAATGGTGAAGTTTAGTACATTCTACACTTTCATATTTCACAATGAAAGACAATAAAATATAAATACAAAAAATAGTCACCTCAAAAAATATCCCAGGAAACAAGTCTCAAAAAATACATAGTCATAATCTAGAGTACAAAGAATACATCTGTAACATTCCTTATTTGGTGGCCCAAAACTAACAGCAACGGTTGCTACAGTCATTCATAGTTATTAATCCTCAACGACCAAATAATTTATCTTTTAATTAGAAATTTTGGTAAAACTCCTAGAAAAGCACTGGCATCTTAAAATCCAATTTATTCGTGGAATGGAATCCACTTCGAGCCTGTTAAAGGGATGGAACACTAAGTAGGATGGAACCTATGAAAAATCTATTCCAACTTAATTTTGTATCCGCTAACTTTTTATTGAAAATAACTTTTCAAAATTATATCTTGTTTTCGAAATGATTTCAAAACCTTCCTTTTAAAAGCATCAATAACATCTATCCTGATTTCAAATACTTTTAGCCTCAAAATAATCTTTAATTTCAATATCAAATTATCCTTGTTTTTAAACTATCTTTTAAATATAATATATTTAACTTTTAAATATTTATACTTAGATTTTAAATATAAAATTATAGTAAAATTTTGTATATATTATTCTTTATATTTATTTATGTATTTTAATCATAGTCATGTATATTTATAAAGTTTAAATTAGTTTTAGTATAAAATAAAGGTTATTTTCAAAGAAAATCAAAACACCAAAAATCCCATTGGGATGTCGACATACTCAAGTATCTCATGTCGACATGGTGTCCATTGAGTTTAAAATTTAAATTTCAAAAGAAGTGTCTATTCGTCATAACTCTTCACGAATGGACATGGCTATTGTTCTTCCATAAAAAGGGGGTTAGTTTCAACGAATTTCAATATTGATTTTCTGGTTTTTCACTCCTCTTCTTCTTCCACATTTCTATATACAAATTCTTATCATTACTCTTCCGAAATCAACATTGAATCTAACTAGATTATCTCTTGTTTGATTCTCTATCACAATCTTACTAAGACGCTCGGTGCTATTCAGAGTTATAGGCTTTTTGTAATCAACTTAGCGAGAAAAGGTATGATTGTGGCCTTGGAAATCAATCAAGCGAGATAAGGTGTGATTGTAGCCTTGGGAAACCAATTGGGTGAACTTGTTGCCTGGGAAATCAAGTATCTCTACCCAGAGGATTATGATTCTGGAGGGTGTACATCATTGCCTTGAAATCGAGGGTGTAATTGTAAAGATTGTTTTTGAAAGGAAATCCGTGCTTGTGTGTGGGACTGGATGTAGGGTAACTCCGAACCTGTATAAAATATGGTGTGTTCGTTTCTTTACTGCTTTTACTTTATATTTGCATTTGTGTTTGATTCTGTGATCGTATCTGTGTCTGAATATTGCATTCATTTGTGTTTAAATTAACAAAAACTCAAAAAGATTTAACAATTCCCTAAAACACAATTCACACCCCTCTTGTGTTTATTCTAGCCTTAAGATTCTTAATCCGCATTTCTCACATTTGGTATCAGAGCAAGGTTTTCAAAGTTTCATAATCTGATTTTTGAATTTTTTATTAAAATGGCTATGTTAGTTAAAACTAGTTTAAAAATATTCAGATCATCATTGTCTTTTGAGTCTGCATATAATCAATATTCAAATTCAAGTTGTCTACCAAATTTTTTTGATATGCAGGAATCATGCTTTATGGCTATTGAGGAATCAATACACAATGGACAAATTGTGCAAATCAGAAAGGACAAGTGGATACTCGATAGTGGATGTTCTAGACACATGACTGGCAATCCAGATATGTTAAATGATGTAATATACAAAGACGGAGGACTAGTTAACTTTGGAGACAATTCAAAAGGATATGTGATTGGCATCGGCAAAGTCGGTAACTTTGAAACTCCTATTATTACTAATGTTTTGCTAGTTAAAAATCTGAAACATAATCCGCTAAATATAAGTCAACTTGGTGATAAAGGATATAAAATTAAATTTGAAAAAGGTAAATGCCACATTAAAGATAACAATTCAACCATAATATTTGAGGGAGCTAGGAAAAAGATTATTTATATTCTTAGTATGAAAGTTTCAAATGATAACTTATGTCTTTTGGCAAATACAAGTGACCTTTGGATTTGGCATAAGAGATTTGGGAGTTTGAATTTCAAACTCTTATCTAGACTGCCAAACCATGATCTTGTAAGAGGTCTCCCTAAAATGAATTTTAAAGTAGATAGTCTATGTGATGCATGTCAATTAGGAAAACTTAGAAAAAGTTCCTTTAAATTAAAAGATGTGATTTCAACTTCAAAACCTCTTGAATTACTTCACCTTGATTTGTTTGGTCCATCTCAAATTTTGTCAATAAATCATAGTAAATATGTTTTTGTAATTGTAGATGATTATTCTAGATTTACATGGACAATATTTTTGAAATATAAAAGTGATACATTTGAATGTTTTAAGAACTTTACAAAAAGGATTCAAAATCAACTTACTCTAAAAATTATAACCATTCGTAGTGATCACGGTGGTGAATTTGAAAATGAAAAGTTTAAGGAATTCTGCAATAAAAAGGGAATAACTCATAATTTTTCATTTCCAAGAACTCCACACCAAAACGGAGTAGTAGAACGTAAAAATAGGACGATTGAAGGAGTGTGCGAGAACTATGCTTTCAAACAGTAAATTACCAAAGAATTTTTGGGCAGAAGCAGTTGCTACCGCCTGTTATATTTTAAATAGAATTTTAATTAGACCTTTAATAAGACTTCTTATGAACTTCTTCACTCAAAGAAACTTAAAGTATCTTATTTTAGAATTTTTGGAAGTAAATGTTTTATTTTAAAAACTAAAGATAACTTAGATAAATTTGATCCTAAATCCGACAAAGGTATCTTTATCGGATATTCTAATAGAAGTAAAGAGTACATATTATTCAATTTAAGAACTAACACCATCGAAGAAACAATGCATGTGTCATCCGATGAAAATTCCAAAGAATTTTAAGATACAAATGATGAAGATGATTTAATTACTCAAAATCAAGAGTCAACTGAAACTAATAATGAAATTAATCATCCTAATAAAAGGACCAAACTTTTAAAAGATCATCCTATTGAAAATATACTAGGAGATATGCAACTGTAGTTAAAACCAGAAATCAACTAAGTCAAATGAGTAATGTAGCTTTTATATCAACTATTGAACCAAAAAATCCAAAAGAAGCATCAACTGATGATTCATGGATTTTGGCTACGCAAGAAGAACTAAATCAATTTACTAGAAATGAAGTTTGGGAACTTGTTCCTAGACCTGAAAATAAAACTATAATTGGAACTAAATGGGTTTATAAAAATAAAATGAATGAACAAGGAGAGATAGATAGAAATAAATCACGTTTAGCCACTCAAGGTTTTTGTCAAGAAGAAGGAATAGATTTTGATGAAACCTTTGCTCCCGTAGCAAGATTGGAAGCCATTAGGATTCTACTTGCTTCAGCAAATCATTATAATTTCAAACTATATCAAATGGATGTTAAAAGTGCCTTTTAAAATGGATTTGTAAAAGAAGAAGTATATGTTGAACAACCACCACTTTTTGAAGATGAAAAATCACCTAATCATGTTTACAAACTTAAGAAAGCTTTATATGGCTTAAAACAAGGTCCTAGAGCCTGGTATGATAGGCTAAGATCTTATTTATTACGATCAAATTTTAAAATCGGTAAAGTAGATGATACTGTTTTTATTAAAAGAAATAAAAAAAGGTATTCAACTAGTACAAGTTTACGTGGATGATATCATTTTTAGATCAACTTACTTTTGGAATGAATAAAGTATTTTCTGAAATAATGACAAAAGAGTTTGAGATGAGTCATATGGGTGAATTAAAATTCTTTTTTTGGATTACAAATAAAACAATTAGATAATGGTATCTTTATTAGTCAAGAAAAATATGCTAAAGACCTAATTAATAAATTTGGTTTGACTACTGTGAGTGGAAAATCCACTCCCATGGCAACCATTGGGTACCTTAGTAAAGAAGATCGCTCGAAAGATGTAGATCAAAAGTTATATAGAGGAATGATTGGATCACTACTATATATTACCGCTAGTAGACTTGATATCATGCATAGTGTTTGTCTCTGTGTAAGATATCAACCCCTACCTAAAGAGTCCCACTAAAAAGCCATAAAACGTATCATAAGATATGTTAAACACACCTCTGATTATGGCTTATTTTACCCTAAAAATTATTCTTTTGACTTAATATCTTACTGTGATGCTGATTATGCTGGTTGTAAATCAGACCGAAAAAGTACAAGTGGAATGTAACGACCCGTAAATTTTCGATAATTAAAATAGCTAATTTAATAAGATTTCGTGATTTAATGTTAGAAAAAAATTGTAAGTCGTTCGGAATAATAATAACTGGAATGAATTGCAACAATAATTATCCAAGTAATGAAAAATAAAAGCTACTTAGTGAATGCCTGTGCAATCGATAGTTGCATAGGATAATAAATGTTGAATTCATTGGGTATAATAGAGTGATTGATTGATAAGTAAAATCTATTTAAAATCAAACATTGAATATTGAACAGGTAAATTGTTTAAATTAAATATTTAAACTTATTGAATAATTGAATAACTGTAAAATGAAATAGTGTCTAAATTGTGAATTGGTTTTAAGGGTTAAATCTTATAAGTTCAATTTCAATATTTCAAAAGATAATGAATTATTGGATAAGGTAAATTATTTAAATTTAATATTTGGAACTTATTGAAATCTTTAATAACGGGAATCGAATAACTGTTTAATGAAAATGGTTGTTCTATAATTTGAATTTGTTAAATTTTATAAGTTCGTTTTGAATATTTCAAAAGATAGTGATTTAAGAATAATCAAATTTGTTTAAATTTAATATTACAAATATTGAATAATTAAATTCCGAATTTGATACGATTAACTTGATATTGAAATTTAATATATGAAAATAGTGTGAATAATTGAAATTTGATTTAATATGATTCAAATTGGTTTCCAAAGCGAATGCAAGTCATATTTGGATTATAGTAGTGTTAATAAGATTTTATAATTGGAATTTATTGGATAATTGGATAATGAGTTTAATATGATTAAAAATGATTTGTAAAAATTTATTTTATCACATTAAAGTTAGAATGATGTTGTAGAACTTTTAAAATCAAATTAAAAGTAAATTTGTGAAAATTGAATATTTTAATATTTAATTACCGACTGGAAAATAGCCAAATTTTGAACAGTCTCAGAATTGGACGAAACTAGTTCCATTGGATCCGTAATAGTTAGTTATTATCGGATTTCAATTTCGTAGCAATCGGAGTTGTCGTTTGACCGTGGTAGCTCGAAACGCATTGAAATTGTTTTAATATTAATTTGGCGAGTTAAAATAGCCATTTTTCAAACGGTCTCGGATTTCGACGAAACCAGTTTCATCGGATTCGTAATGTGATATTATTGTATGATTTTAAATTTCGCGTCAATCGGATTTACCGTTTGTCCGGGGCGAGCTAAAACGCATAGAAATTAGTTTAAATCGATTTAATTTAAATCGATCGTTTATCGCAATAACTCTCACATATGATCAAATTAGCTTCCGAAACATATTCCATTGTGTCCGGAACGCGGGATAAACCCTAGAAACGCCGGTCACCGCGCGTAAATCGGAGTTCGAAAATTCGGGATGAATAGAGTTCGTCGGTTCCTATAAATAGCCCCTTGTCTTCATAAATTTGCAAAAAGAAAATAAACTAGGGTTATATCCATCAGCCGCCGCCTCCTACCTGATGCACGGCCAGAAACTTCCAACTTTTCTCCTCTAATCTCTTCAAATCCGTCAATCTATTCAACAAACTTCCAACATGAAACTTGTAGAGGGGAGTGAGATCTAGGTATTCAACGGCTATGATCGTGTTTGGAGGTTTGAATCAACGGCAAATCTCGTCCAAAGGCCGGCCGTTCGCACGCTTTTCGAGAGAGGAGGGGGAGGCCGAGCTTGGCCGTAGCCAGGGCGTGGGTGGAGGGAGCAATGGCCTTCGACGCGGTAGTCTCTGATCGCCTTCAAGTGGATCGGTGGAGGAGCTATTTGGAACCCTAGTTCATTGGTGATGGGTTCTAGTTGCGTGCGTTTTCCTGGGAGTGTCTCGTGAGGATGATGAAAGAAGGGTACGGTCGAGATTTGCAGATGATGGATTGGATGGCTGGGATGTTGTAGGGTATAATTTAAAAAGATATTTGTGTAATTAGTTTTATTTAAATTTCGTGAATGTTTAAAATGCAATAACTTTTTGCTACGAGGTCGAAAATGCGCGAAACTTTTTGCGTTGGAACCGTATTGACGAGCATTACGCTATGGAGCTAGATTGGAATCGTTTGGAGCTAGAGAAAATTTTGGATTAAATCGAACGTTGTTCGATTTGATTTAAAATCGAAAAATCAAGGTGAGTGTTTTATAACGCTCACACCGCACTAAATATCTTTATGCTAGTTAAATTTGATATTATGAAGTGTTATGATTTTATTTGTCGTTGTTTGATAAAAATTTAATTGTCATATAGCTTGTCATTTGAATTAACCGTTGAAAAATTAAATTGACAGTTAAATTGAAATCAAAATTGAATTGCGATTAAATTACCTGACATTGATAACTATGAAACTGCCATGAATTGTATTGTTTATTGGATGATGTATTTTGATGGATGCTATTGGTTGATAATTGAATGTTTGGATGTTTATTTGCTTATATAGATCCTGTTATGCATACATATGATGCTGTGATTTAATTTAAGTAATATATACTCATCCCTGACATTTAATTGAAATAAAAATTTCTTGGCCATAGGATAGAAAATTATATACGGACACCGAATTGGCTAAATTAATAATTTTTGAAATCATTGATTTGAAATTTATTTAAATGTTCAATTTAAAAGTTATAAATAGAAATAAATTTATAGAAATCCAATTTATCAGGAAATTGAGTTTGGAATGTTGAAATAAAATTTTGGTTAAAAGAAATTGTTGAATAAAATTTAAGTGGAGACTTTGAGATTTAAAATTTGGATATGATTGAATTTCGGAAATTTATTTGTTTTAAAGATTGAACATTAAATTTGAGCTTTGAATATTACCAAGTAAAAGTGACATAAAAATGATATTTTGAAATGAGCTTGGAATTGAATCATATTTTGAAATTTGGATTTAAATTTGAATATTGAAGGATAATTTTGTTAAGTGTTATAAATTGATATTTTGAAAATCCAGCTCTAAACCGATATAAATTGAAATTGAATTAATTGAATGTGAATATAAAATTGAATAAATTTGAATTCAAAGTTGACATTGATTTGAATTGAAATCGAAATTGAATTGGTAGAATGGAAATAGAAATTGATTTGAATTGGGAAGTTATAAATTTAAATGGATTGGTTTTGAAGCTGTTTTATTTTGTTTTCCAAATTACTCTGCTATATAAACCATTTTTGAATACTTAAACTATTTTAATCTATTTTAAATCAACTTAACCCAATTTAAATTATTTTAAACTAATTTTATCTATATCAAATCCATTTCAAGATTTTAAGTATTTTAAGTATTTTAATTATTTAAAACTTCTTTTAAACTACCTAAAACTATTTTTCTAAAAATTTCAAGCTGGTTAATAAGGTGAAATATTTCTATTTAAATCTTGAATTTAAATACGAATTAGGTTAAATGAAGTTGCAACCTAAATTGAGATTCGAAATGATTTTGAAATCGAAATAAGATATTGAGACGAAAATGATGTTTGAAACGAAATCCTACATTTGAAAAGATACGATGTTATTTGAAATGGATATGATTTTTGAGGCGAATATGATATTTTTGATATCAATTATGAATCGATTTGAAATGTAAAAGAGCCAACGGTGTAATAATACGTAGTTATTAAAGAGACCGGGATCGGATATGGACATACTCTCTGTCGATACCGAAAACCACTTTAATAACTATTATACGCGGAGTGTTGATCCAGAATGAAGTGGATGGTTTGGTGAATGCGTTGATTGAAGAAAGAGAACGATTATTGGATGACCCCTGACATGACTAAAACAGGAGCCGCGCCGGGCCATTGAGGTTCGCCACCTCTAGCAAACACACTTCTTCGATACCATTTCTATTACATTTGTGATTCGATTTGGGTGTACCCCTTGATTTGGGAGTGTTGTTTCGCCGTGTTGGGGTAGCTGCTGGCTATGCCCAACATCAGTCCGGATCACGCAACTACTAGTATCCTAGTTGGTATCGCCTCATGTACCTTGTCATACTGATTATCCTATTCGCGACCACTACGTTTTGATTTGTACCTTGAGTATATGGATTGCCCTCTGGTGACTTCCGGTTTTGGGGAAACTACGGTCTTGTATATGCTTTTGGGAATATAAAATGTGTTAAGGGGGATTATGGTAACGCCTTAACGCTATTTTGATACTTTATATTACTGATAGGCATTATCTACTTAGCGTATATTACTACATAGTAGATAGTTTCATGGATCCTTGAGAGATGGAAAATCCCATAACATCTCTTGAGTTATTGCACGCACGTTGACACTGGATAGGAGATGTCAAACCTCGTAAACATCTCTGACGCCGTTACACTCATATTTATTTACGATTGATTTCACTTTCATAAGGATATTTTAGTCTTGACTCGAGTGTTTTGTCTTTTCATTACGCTCGGTCAGTCCTGAGTTTCAGATTTTTGAAGATCTATTCTGGAGGACGAAGACGAAGATTTGGTATACTATTACTATTATTACCCTTGCATCATGTTATCTGCTGTATTATTTAATTGTTCTGTTGTATATGTATAAACTCTGATAAATGTTGTATAAATAATTGTCAAAGTATAGTAGACAGCTTCATGAACTGTTTATTTGACTATTATATTTTATCGTTCCGCTGCGAGATTCTGTGTTGTTTCATTTCCTTTATTTCTTTTCTTTTCTTTTCTTATTTACCCCAATAACTATCTGCCCTTTTGAATGGTTTGGAATCGACATGTTTATTTGATCGTCGGTTTAAACTGTCCAAAAAGACGGGTCGTTACATGGAACTTGTCACTTTTTGGGGCATTCTCTGATTTCTTGGTTTAGTGAAAAGCAAAACACGGTTTCTTTATCAACAACTGAAGCGGAATATATTTATGCTGCTTTGGCTTGTTCTTAAGTAATATATATGCTACAAATTTTAAAAGATTATGGTTTAAAATTTTCAAAATCACCAATTTATTGTGATAATACTAGTGCGATAAATGTATCCAAAAATACTACTCAGCATGCTCGAACTAAACATATTGATATTAGACATCATTTTCTCAAAGATAATATAAGTAAGGAAGTAATCACTCTAGATTATATCAATTCTGAGAATCAAATTGCTGATATCTTAACAAAACCATTAAATGAATCTATATTTACTAAATTAAGAAGAGAATTAGGTATTTTTTCAATAACTGAAATATAAAATACAAATAAACAAAGTATAATTAAAAATTAATTCAAAATTAATTAAATAGGCAAAAATTTAAGAACCATGTCGACATACCCCCTCTACCCTATGTCAACATACAACGTCTTGAATTTTTTAAACTTTCTCAGCAAAATTCAAATAATTGGTTATGTATTCTTCACATTTTCGAAATTTCATTCATCCTTTCTGTTATCTCTCTGTTTTTTCTCTGAAATCAAATAATCAATGGCCTCCTCTTCCAAATCAAGCACAAAATCAACCTTTTCGCTCCCCTCTCCTACGTCTGGTCCATTTCAACGTACTACTCTCGCTCGTGTGACTAAAATGGAGGATTCTCTAAAGGATGCACTTCAGTTACTAACTGAAATCCAAGTAATGCAACTTCGAATGGCCAAGGAACAAGAGAGGCAAGGCAAAATCCTTAGGAATTTGCAAAAATTTCTAATGGACAATCATGCTAACCCAATCTTGATTGAAGAAGTCTCTTCAGGAGATCATGTACAAGAGGCCAGCGAAGAAGAAGAAGAACCCATGGAAGATATGCACGTGGAGGATGACGATAAAGTCTTGTGCATTGGAGAAGTGTGTTCTGACAGAGATGGAAATCTTGTCGAACAATGTGGAAATTTCTGTTTCCACTATCCAAACTATCCGATTCATAGATCACCTATGTTCAAAACACACATTAGTTTCTTCTCTTTCTTTATCGTTTTTGTATGTTTCTTCTTACGTTTCCCACGAATATGTAAATATAATTATATTATTAATAAATAAATTATATTCTTATATGTGTTCTTCTCTATTAATAACTATGTGGTTATTATATATACTTAGAATAGTTAGTAGTTTAGGATTAGGTTTATTATTAGATCTAAATGTTGATTATTAACACTATCATGATAATCACATGTCATAGAGTATTAAATTTAGCGGGAGTTCTATAGTTTGGTGTTATATAGTTTAGAGTTAGTTTTTGTTGATGACAAAAGGGGAGAAGTATAAAATATGATAGTTAGGCATAAATTAAGGGGGGTGTTATTAGGATAGAAGTACTATTTTATAAACAAAGGTTTCATCATCAAAAAGGGGGAGATTGTTAGTCCGTGAGATGATGGTTTTGATGACAACAACCTTAGAATATATTATAAAATATAAATACTAACAGTATAAGTCTAGATGTATATGTATATGCAGGATTTAACCATGCAGGTATCAAGAATGAAGACCGTACAGTATAGAGATTCAAGTTATCAAAGATTGAAGACTCATGGGTATCAAGATTATCAAGAGTTCGGTAATTTATTTTTTAATTAGAAATTTTGTTAAAACTCCTAGAAAAGCACTGGCATCTTAAAATCCAATTTATTCGTGGAATGGAATCCACTTCGAGCCTGTTAAAGGGCTGGAACTTACGAAAAATCTAGTGGAACATTGTTATATATCCGCTAACTTTTTATTCAAAATAACTTTTCAAAATTATATCTTGTTTTCAATTTCAAAACCTTCGTTTTAAAAGCATCAAAAATATATATCCTAATTTCAAATACTTTTATCCTCAAAATAATCTATAATTTCAAAATCAAATTATCCTTGTTTTTAAACTATCTTTTAAATATAATATATTTAACTTTTAAATATTTATACTTACATTTTAAATATAAAATTATAGTAAAATTTTGCATATATTTTTCTTTATATTTACTTGTGTATTTTAATTATATTCAAGTATATTTATAAAGTTTAAAATAGTTTTAATATAAAATAAAGGTTATTTTCAAAGAAAATCAAAACACCAAAATCCCTTTGGGATGTCGACATACACAAGTATCCCATATAGACATGGTGTCAGTTGAGTTCAAAATTTAAATTTCAAAAGAAGTGTCTATTCGTCATAACTCTTCACGAATGGACATGACTGTTGTTCTTCTATAAATAGGGGTTAGTTTCAACGAATTTCAATACAGACTATCTGGGTTTTCACTTCTCTTCTTCTTCCACATTCTATATACAAATTCTTCTCATTACTCTTCCGAAATCAACATTGAATCTAACTAGATTATCTCTGGTTTGATTCTCTATCACTATCTCAATAAGATCCACAGTGCTATTCAGAATTGTAGGCTTTTTGTAATCAACTTAGCGAGAAAAGGTGCGATTGTAGCCTTGGAAATCAATCAAGCGAGATAAGGTGTGATTGTAGCCTTGGGAAATCAATTAGGTGAACTTGTTGCCCGAGAAATCAAGTATCTCTATCCAAAAGATTGTGATTCTGGAAGGTGTACCTCGTTGCCTTGAAATCGAGGGTGTAATTGTAAAGATTGTTTTTGAAAGGAATACCGTACTTGTGTGCGGGACTGGATGTAGGGTAACTCCGAAACAGTATAAAATCCGCTGTGTTCTTTCCTTTACTGCTTTTACTTTATTTTTGCATTTGTGTTTGATTCCGTGATTATATCTGTGTCTGAATATTGCATCCATTTGTGTTCAAATTAACAAAAAATCAAAAATATTTAACAATTCTCTAAAATACTATTCACCCCCCTCTAGTGTTTATTCTAGCCTTAAGATCCTTATTCTGCATTTCTCACACAGACAAGTTTTACTTCCATTTCAATTCAAATTATTACTTAATCCCGATATGAGCACCATGTTCAGAGAAAATATATTTATTATAGCATATGCCAAGAGCGACATATAAAGATGCCCCCTAGATGATCAAAGTATATATAGGCAATTAAACAAGTTTGCCTTTACAACAACAATACGGCAGAATCAAAATAAAAGAGAATTCTAGATAGCTATCATGCCTTCTACATGTCTTCGGAAGCTTATTCGTCTAAAAAAGTACTTGGAAACCTCAACTCTCAAACTACTCAAAATCAGTTGAATACCCGAGAGTTTAAGGGAAAAACATTAACTTTGAGTCAGACATAATGTTGAATATGCGCTTACATGATTTTTCTTTGATGATAATAAACATATATACATTCGTTTAAATGTATTTGTTAATGTACTATTTTATTTTTTCATAGATTAAATAAATATTTGCTGAATAAAATTAAATGACACAGAATTTGAATTCAAACAGAATATTTTATTCAAACAAATATTTATTACAATTTTAAATAGTACAAATTCAAGCTCTCGCTATTCACTATACAACTTTGATACAAATTCAATTACATCACTATTTTACATTTACATTTAACCTCACTACATATCACTCACACTCGTATTTTGTCTTAAACTTCATTCCAGTTAGAATCCAGCATTTGAGCAATCTGCAAAAATATACACTAACGCAGTAAAATTGAAAAAGAAATATTTTTGCAATATAAAATAAAATATGGTTTTTGAAAATATTGTTTGCCTCAGTTATTTGGGTTGTTCGTCATCATTTAAATTTGAATTCATCATACACGAACAACTTGTGACATACAAAGTGTATCGCTGTATATGTCACAAGGCCGTGCACACCGATATATACACTTGATAATGCTACAGGGACAGGTGAGCACAGGTCAAACCCAAATGAAAAGTCGGGTTCAACTCACATGCAATATATCACAACACGAGCACAAGGTCAAACCCGAGTTTTAAAACTGGGTTCAACACAAGGCACAATAAACTGAATGCAAAGGTCAAGCCATTGTTGTCATAACTCAACTCAAATACAAAGCTTCGACAAATCAAAAATGCCATCAGATCAGCAAACTACAATGTCACAGAAAACACTGTGCACATTGATACATGATCAGACACAAGACAACAAGTGCACAAATGCACACAATCTAGGCAAAGCAAGATGACCACAAACTTAACAATGCATACAGCAAAAATGAAGAATGGCAACAGTACAAATATACAAGTGAAGAGACCAGGTGCACGACTAAACTAACAAAGTGCAACAGACACAACAATGAAGATTCAGGCAAATGTCCAGTCCAGCAACATGAACACATAGAGAAATGCACAAACATGATACAGGTGAAATGAAAACCAATGCACGGATTCAATGCAACATTGAAGCATACATGACAACCAGGCTATAACCGGGAGACCAGACCAACACAGCAACCTAAAATCTATATGAAGTCAATGCAAACTCAACATCAATATGCAAGAAATCGAGACTGAACCAGACAGCAAGGATATGAATGCAAGCAATACACTGCAGTGAAGACTGTACGCAAGACTACAAGTACAAGGCACAGTGCACCACTGACCAATGAATGCAACAAAAATCTGGACAACATGGATACATAATCACACATGTATGCAATTGACAGCAGCCAACATTGTACAATATAAGCCAGACTACATGAGTAAGCATAAACATACATATGAAATGCATCAGTGTGCAAAGAGCTCGAGCACAAGATATGGAAACTACACAATGACTACACTGAACAAAAGATCAGAGACCAATTGATGTTCAAGTTTTACAAAACAGCTACAACACAAAAGTTCTCAAGTCTGCAAAGTAACATGTATATGCTACAGAGAATAGGGAAACCAAGCTACAGACTTCAAGAACAGGTCAAATGAAAAATGTCAAGTAGCTGAGTACATAACTACAAGCAAATGCAGACACAAAAATAATCAACGCAGTATAAAAATGTAAAAGTGCGTATCTTTGAAATGGCCATCACGAAATGAATCAAAGCCAAGACCGAAGCCGTGGCAATCAAGGCCTCGAACAATTCAAGCAGTAATCAAATTCAAAACCGTGTCAACCAAGCAACAAGAATATACGATTTGAACAAGTCAGAAATCAATCCCAAACACCAAAACATAATCAAGCGGCCAGAGCAAATAAATTGACAAATTCAAACAAATTCAGACGAACGAAAAATATGGAGATCGAACGCATATAAATCCCATTCATCATCGGTAGTTCAAGGGCATCAAGTTCAAGTACGAAAATACAAAAGCACAAAAAAGCATAAAATTACATACCGAAGCAAGGAGTCGAACTCGATCGATCAACGAAGCAGCCGAAGGGAGCAACGTGGTTGATCAAACAATCGGCGATTCAGAAAACCCTAATTTGGAACAAAGAGCGCAAGGAGCAAAAGCCCCAAATTCGCAGAAGCCCTAATTGAGTTACAAAGAGGAACGGCCACCATTACATAAACGAAAACGAACGGAGCAAATAAAAGAGACGGGTCGAATTACAAAAGGGGGCCGACCTTATTTCTCTATAGAGACTTCTATTTTATAAAAGGGCTTTGTATTTTAAAATTAGGGTTATTTAATATTTAAATTTTTTTTAACTTGTATTTTCATTTTAAATCGTCTAATTTTCTAGTCGTGTGACTAGGTGACAAACTACGTGTCGTAGTTTGGGAATTCGCAACTCGGGGGCTGAGTTGTGGCAAGGTTTTGAGCGTAGAGTTAGTATAGTCAATAGCGAGTATAGCGAGTTTACGTGTGTAAGCGAGGGACTATCTAATTTCTAGTAGAAACCTTGGGTGCAGCACGTAGGCAGGGTTTTGCCGAAGCTGGGTAAATTCTGTGTCGTTCTATTTTTGCATTTATTATTCTGCTATTATCTGTGCTACTATTGTTCTGTGATCTGTGTTAAAATTATTTTATAAGCTTCCGCAATTAATTTTATAATTTATACTATCACCCTATTCACCCCCCTCTAGGGTGAAATCGATCCTACAAGTGGTATCGGAGCTAGGAATAGAAGTCATCATTTGTTTTAAAAAATTCATTTTTCAAAAAATCAGTTTTTGTTTTTCTTTTAAAAAATATTTGAATTTTTAAAATGGCTTCTTCTAATAATGCTTTTGCAGAGGGTCAATCCATAGTTAGACCACTAATGTTCAATGGTGAATATGCTTACTGGAAAAATAGGATGGAAATTTTTCTGAAAACCATCGACGCATGGAATATTGTTGAGACAGGTTATAGAATACCAACTATAACTGTAGATAATCAGGAGATAGAGAAACCAAAGGAACAATGGACAGAACTAGAAAATAAATTACAAAATACTAATGCTAAAGCGATGAATTCTATTATCTGTTCATTGGATCAATTTGAGTTTAATCGTGTCTCACATTATCTAACGGCGCAGGAAATATGGCACACACTCGAAGTGACTCACGAAGGAACATCTCAAGTCATAGAATCCCGCCTTGCTATGCTGTGCAGCGAATATGAGAACTTTACAATGGCGAAGGAAGAAAATGTCAAAGAGATGCATGGACGACTTTCCAATATCGTATACAAATCAAAAGCTCTTGGAAAATCATACACGGAGTTGGAGATAGTCCGAAAAATCCTCAGAGTCCATTCTCGAAGCTTTGAAGCCAAAGTGACTGCCATTCAAGAATCAAAAGACTTGAAACAAATGAAAGTCGAAGAACTCATCGGAAATCTCACTGCTTATGAGTTAGAAATGAAATTCAAGGAAGAGCGTGAAGGAGGTGGCACTCGAAGAAAATCAATAGCTCTTAAAGGACCAATTGAAAGTGAAGATGACGATGATAATGATGATGATTGTGAAGCAGAACTAGCACTATTAATAAGAAAATTCAAAAGGTGGAGTCGCAAATATGGCAATCCAGTTAGAAATCAACAAGCAAAGAGAAGATTAAACAAAGCAATAGACAACCTAGAAGAACAGAAAATCATCTGTTACAAATGCAACAAACCCGATCATATCAAGCCACATTGTCCTCAAAAACGATCAAACCAAGGAAAGAAACCAAAGAAGAAAAGCTTTGCGGCTACTTGGGATGAAACTGACGAAGATGAAAGTGATTGCACCGAGAGTGAGAGTGAAAAAGCAAATATGTGCCTTCATGGTGAAGTTACAGACAGTGATGACGACGAGCCAAGCGAGGCATCAAAACTCACTCATTGTGAATTACTTGTTTATTTCCATGAAGTAAATGGTTGTTACGAACGACTTAGGGAAAAATACGCCAAACTTGAATCTCAAAAGGATACTTTGATAGAATGTAATGAACAACTTGATCAATTAGTTAAGAACTATCAAAGTAGGATCCCTAAGTGTGATAAGTGTCCAACATTCGAAGAAGAAATTAAAAAATCAGAAATCAATATAAAATCACTTGAAAATGAAATTCTGATTTTAAAAGAGAATGAAAATACTAGGAGAGAGAATTCTATTAAAAAGTGCACACTATTGTTAAACGAAAATGAATCTCTCAAGACACAAGTCGAACAATTGTCAACGACTTTAGATAAATTTTCAAAAAGTGAAAAATCGTTGAATATGCTATTAGGAAAGAAACTGTTAATACGGTTAGACAAGGACTTGGATATAATAATTCGAAAACTATTGAAAGCAATATTAATCATAATTCTATGTGCATAATTTGTAGAAAATATGGACACAATCACAATAATTGTTGGTATAGACCCAAACATGTGAAAACTATACCGATTTGGGTTCCAAAAGCACAAATATAAAAACTCTCTAAGTTAAACAAATTTGGGTGCCAAAGGGAACAATTATAAATAGTTTTGGGTCTCCACAAAATTATCGTTCTAAATATTTTGCCGCTAACAATCATGGACCTATAAAAACAAATAGGTCACTAAACTCTCTTCTCGTGTAGGTATGCTGGCAGGCTAAGGAACAACAGCAATGGTACTTGGATTCTGGCTGTTCCAGGCACATGACAGGCGATAAATCAAAGTTCCTTAGCCTAGAAATGTACAAAGGTGGCAGAGTCACAATGGGCAACAATGACAAGTGTAAAATTGTCGGTAAAGGTAAAGTAGGTAACAATACATTTACCTTGAATGACGTACTATATGTTGAAAATCTACACCACAATTTGATATCAATCAGCCAGCTATGTGATAAAGGTATGAATGTTATCTTTGATTCTGACTTGTGCAAAATTGTTGACAAATCATCAAAAGAAATCTTATTTTCAGGAAAAAGGAAAGGTAATATATATTCTCTATCTTTTGATGATCTCACCCTCTCTAAATGTTTGGTAGCTAAGGATATAGAAGTAAATTTATGGCATAGACGTTTAGGGCATGCTAGTATGAACTTATTAAACAAATTAAAAAGGAAAAGTTTGGTAAGAGGGTTGCCATCACATGAGTTTGAAACAGAAAACATTTGTAAAGCATGTACTTTGGGAAAACTTAAAAAATCATCGTTTCATGCCAAAAACAATGTAAGCACTTCTAGAGTTCTTGAACTAGTTCATATGGTTCTATTCGGACCTAATGACATTGCTAGCTTAAGAGGTAAGAAATATTGCTTTGTGTTAGTTGATGATTACTCAAGATATACATGGGTATATTTCTTGGCTAAAAAATCAGAAACTTTTTCATACTTCACAAAATTCGCAAAATTAGTGCAAAATGAAAAAGGAGTCCTTATTGTTTCGTTAAGAAGTGATCATGGTGGAGAATTTGAAAATTATGAATTTGAAACTTTCTGTGATGAAAACGGAATCAAACATGAGTTCTCTGCACCACGTACTCCATAACAACATGGGCTAGTTGAGAGAAAGAATCGAACTTTGCGAGAATTGGCTAGGTCTATGATAAATGAATATGAACTACCTCTGCATCTTTGGGCAGAAGCAGAAATACAGCATGTTATGTAATGAATAGAGTTATGATTAGACCGATACTTAACAAAACCCCCTATGAGCTATGGTTCAACAATAAACCAAACATCTCTTACTTCAAAGTGTTTGGATGTCCTTGCTATATTCTTAATACAGGTGATCAGTTAGGAAAATTTGAAGCAAAGGCTGATGAAGGCATCTTCATGGGTTACTCTTCGAGAAGCAAAGCTTATAGAGTCTACAACAAAAAGACTAAAACAATCGTGGAGTCAATCAATGTGAAATTTGATTAAGGCATTGATGATCAGGAAACATCCAAAAGCAACGTTGAAGAGGAGAAAGAAAAATATAAGCTTGAAAAACCAAAAGAAACTGCTGATACTAGAGAAACTACCACAACTCAATAAGTCCGAAGAAATCTGGATCCAGCAAAACTGAAATACAAAACAGACCATCCACCAGAATTGGTAATTGGAAACCCTATAGCAGGTATACAAACTCATTCATCCTTTAAAAATCTATGTGATCTGTGCTTATATAGTGGATTTATTTCAGAAATAGAACCAAATAACATAGATTCAGCTCTTAATGATGAAAACTGGTTTATGGCCATGCAAGAAGAGCTAAATTAGTTTGAACGAAATAATGTTTGGAGTCTAGCACCTAGACCTAAGGATTATCCAGTTATAGGAACAAAATGGATTTTTAAAAATAAATATGATGAATCTGGAAATGTAATTAGAAATAAAGATAGACTAGTCGCTAAAGGATACAATCAAATTGAAGGAGTTGACTTTGATGAAACTTTTGCACCTGTAGCTAGACTAGAATCAATTAGAATATTATTAGATTTTGCTTGTTACAAAGGATTTAAACTAAGACAAATGGACATTAAGAGTGCTTTTCTTAACGGAAATTTAAAAGAAGATGTGTTTGTTGAACAACCAGATGGTTTTGAAAGTCATGAATATCCAAACCATGTATACAAACTGAAAAAGGCATTATATGGATTAAAACAAGCTCCCAGAGCTTGGTATGAATGTCTTAGTTCTTATCTCCTTGAAAATGGGTTCAAAAAGGGATGTGTAGACACCAAACTATTTCTGTTGCATGAAAACGATGATCTTTTTATTGTTCAAATATATGTTGATGACATCATTTATGGTGCTACTAACAAGTTATTGTATGAGAAATTTGAAAAGGTCATGCAGGAAAAATTTGAAATGAGCTTGGTTTGAGAGTTAAAATTCATTTTAGGATTTCAAATCAAACAAAGCGATAAAGGCACATTCATTTCTCAAACAAAATATATTAGGGAACATGTCAACAAATTTGGATTGAAAGATGCTAAACCAGCAAGAACTCCCATGAGTACAACACTTAAACTTGACAAGGATGAAAAAGGTAAGACAGTTGATCAAAAGCAGTACAGAGGTATGATTGGATCACTCCTTTATCTTACCGCTTCTAGACCAGACATCATGTTTTCTGTCTGCTTGTGTGCACGTTTTCAATCTAACCCAAAAGAATCTCATTTAAAAGCTGTTAAAAGAATTATAAGATATTTGTTGCACACCCCATGGTTTGGCCTTTGTTATCCATCAAACGATAACTTTGAATTAAAAGGTTTTTCAGATGCTGATTATGCTGGAAATTTAGTTGATAGAAAAAGTACTAGTGGAGCATGTTTTATGTTAGGACATTCATTAGTTGCATGGTCAAGCAGAAAATAGAATTGTATTGCATTATCTACAACAGAGGCAGAGTATATTGCTCTGAGTTGTTGCTCTGCTCAAATCTTATGGATGATACAAACTATGCATGACTATGGTCTAAATTTTAAACGTGTACCACTAATGTGTGATAGCAAAAGCGCATTTGATCTCACAAATAATCCTGTACATCACTCACGAACAAAACATATAGATGTTAGACATCATTTTATTAGAGATCATATTTCCAAAGAAAATATCTGCATAAATTTTATTTCAACCGATTCTCAATTGGCAGACATTTTTACAAAACCCCTACCAGAAAATAGTTTTTGTAAACTACGACTCGGCTTAGGTGTTTTAGAAATTTGCGGAATATTTAACATTTTTTTCTCCCTACAAATTGTCGAAGAGATAAATAGTGATTGAAAAAGTGATGAGTATTGATATTTATCATATATTATTACTCGAGACGGTATAATTAGTAAATTTTTCAAACAAGAGTTATAAAACTTTTGTTGGCAAAAATTCCATGACCATCTCTATTTCTATCATATTTCTAACAACCGCCACTCATCAACATTCAATATAGTTTGTCGATATGTGGTACTTTAAACAGGAATCATTCGTTTTTCACTTTTACATAAATAAATAAAAAATTATTAAATAATTACCAATGTATTCACTCTCATTTAAAAGTCCTCACGGTTATGCATGGGTGAATTACTTGGAATTTGTTATGTACTTCCATGCTCATTTAAAAGTTCTCACGGTTATGCATATATGGAACGCATATCAAAAGTTGATTTTTAAAATAAACAAGTTGATTCTAATCCCATTTAAAAGTCCTCACGGTTATGCCTGGTTAGAAGATAATTGCATTCATTTTTTTTTAAAATAAAATAAAATTGGAATACTACTAATCTCATTTAAAAGTCCTAACGGTTATGCATGGTTAGTAGATATTCAAATTCCTGATATAAATATACCACAAATAGACATAACTATATCGTTTTATATGATGACATCATTTCCATCATTCTAAAAGTGGAATATGCGCCTAACAAAATATTTATGATTTTTTGTTTGATTTTTTTTTAAATTTAATATTTATATTCGATTGAGTCTTAATATTAGATCAATATCGATCACTTTATCTCTATTTTCTCTAACACTGTTATTCTTTTGCTGATAACAAAAGGGGGAGAGAAAAGTTACTTTTGTCAAATAAAATCAAGCAAAGGTCAAATAATTTTCTATTTGCATCTAGGCTCATTTGCATATTTCTATTTGTATGCATATATGTAGGGGGAGTATTGTGTAGAGAGGGAGCATTCAAATAAGGGGAGCAAATTGAACGATCAAATACATTTAACATATTCAAGATCTTAAATATATGTTTGTTATCATCAAAAGGGGGAGATTGTTGAATATGCGCTTACATAATTTTTTTTTTGATGATAATAAACATATATACATTCGTTTAAATGTATTTGTTAATGTACTATTTTATTTTTTCATAGATTAAATAAATATTTGCTGAATAAAATTAAATGACACAGAATTTGAATTCAAACAGAATATTTTATTCAAACAAATATTTATTACAATTTTGAATAGTACAAATTCAAGCTCTCACTATTCACTGTACAACTTTGATACAAATTCATTTACATCACTATTTTACATTTACATTTAACCTCACTACATATCACTCACACTCGTATTTTATCTTAAACTTCATTCCAGTTAGAATCCAGCATCTGAGCAATCTGCAAAAATATACACTAACGCAGTAAAATTGAAAAAGAAATATTTTTGCAATATAAAATAAAATATGGTTTTCGAAAATATTGTTTGCCTCAGTTATTTGGGTTGTTCGTCATCATTTAAATTTGAATTCATCATACACGAACAACTTGTGACATACACAGTGTATCACTGTATATGCCACAAGGCCGTGCACACCGATATACACACTTGATAATGCTACAGGGACAGGTGAGCACAGGTCAAACCCAAATGAAAAGCCGGGTTAAACTCACATGCAATATATCACAACACAAGCATAAGGTCAAACCCGAGTTTTAAAACTGGGTTCAACACAAGGCACAATAAACTGAATGCAAAGGTCAAGCCATTGTTGTCATGACTCAACTCAAATACAAAGCTTCGACAAATCAAAAATGCCATCAGATCAGCAAACTACAATGTCACAGAAAACACTGTGCACATTGATACATGATCAGACACAAGACAACAAGTGCACAAATGCACACAATCCAGGCAAAGCAAGATGACCACAAACTTAACAATGCATACAGCAAAAATGAAGAATGCCAACGTACAAATATACAAGTGAAGAGACCAAGTGCACGACTAAACTAACAAAGTGCAACAGACACAACAATGAAGACTCAGGCAAATGTCCAGTCCAGCAACATGAACACACAGAGAAATGCACAAACATGATACAGGTGAAATGAAAACAAATGCACTGACTCAATGCAACACTGAAGCATACATGACAACCAGGCTATAACCGTGAGACCAGACCAACACAACAACCTAAAATCTATATGAAGTCAATGCAAACTCAACATCAATATGCAAGAAATCGAGACTGAACCAGACAGCAAGGATATGAATGCAAGCAATACACTGCAGTGAAGACTGTACGCAAGACTACAAGTACAAGGCACAGTGCACCACTGACCAATGAATGCAACAAAAATCTGGACAACATGGATACATAATCACACATGTATGCAATTGACAGCAGCCAACATTGTACAATATAAACCAGACTACATGAGCAAGCATAAACATACATATGAAATGCATCAGTGTGCAAAGAGCTCGAGCACGAGATATGGCAACTACACAATGACTACACTGAACAAAAGATCAGAGACCAGTTGATGTTCAAGTTTTACAAAACAGCTACAACACAAAAGTTCTCAAGTCTGCAAAGTAAACATGTATATGCTACAGAGAATAGGGCAACCAAGCTACAGACTTCAAGAACAGGTCAAATGAAAAATGTCAAGTAACTGAGTACATAACTACAAGCAAATGCAGACGCAAAAATAATCAACGCAGTATAAAAATAAAAAAGTGCGTATCTTTGAAATGGTCATCACGAAATGAATCAAAGCCAAGACCGAAGCCGTGGCAATCAAGGCGTCGAACAATTCAAGCAGTAATCAAATTCGAAACCATGTCAACCAAGCAACAAGAATATACGATTTGAACAAGTCAGAAATCAATCCCAAGCATCAAAATATAATCAAGCGGCCAGAGCAAATAAATTGACAAATTCAAACAAATTCAGACGAACGAAAAATACGGAGATCGAACGCATATAAATCCCATTCATCATCGGCAGTTCAAGGGCATCGAGTTCAAGTACGAAAATACAAAAGCACAAAAAAGCATAAAATTACATACCGAAGCAAGGAGTCGAACTCGATCGATCAACGAAGCAGCCAAAGGGAGCAACGTGGTTGATCAAATAATCGGCGATTCAGAAAACCCTAATTTGGAACAAAGAGCGCAAGAAGCAAAAGCCCCAAATTCGCAGAAGCCCTAATTGAGTTGCAAAGAGGAACGACCACCATTACATAAACGAAAACGAACGGAGCAAATAAAAGAGACGGGTCGAATTACAAAAGGGGGTCGGCCTTATTTCTCTAAAGAGACTTCTATTTTATAAAAGGGCTTTGTATTTTAAAATTAGCGTTATTTAATATTTAAATTGTTTTTAAATTGTATTTTCGTTTTAAATCGTTTAATTTTCTAGTCGTGTGACTAGGGGACAAGCTACACGTCGTTGTTTGGGAATTCACAACTCGGGGGCTGAGTTGTGGCAAGGTTTTGAGCGTATAGTTAGTATAGTCAATAGCGGGTATAGAGAGTTTACGTGTGTAAGCGAGGGACTATCTAATTTCTTGTAGAAACCTTGGGTACAGCACGTAGGCAGGGTTTTGCCGAAGCTGGGTAAATTCTGTGTCGTTCTATTTCTGCATTCGTTATTCTGCTATTATCTGTGCTACTATTGTTCTGTGATCCGTGTTAAAATTATTTTATAAGCTTCCGCAATTAATTTTATAATTTATAATATCACCCTATTCAACCCCCCTCTAGGGTGAAATCAATCCTACACATAAAGCTTGGTATGAATAATAATCTACCATCTCAAACCATTTAGATATCTAGTGAGACCACACCACATAGCGGAAAAGGGTATTTCCCTCACTAGTACCCTCAAACTTTGTAAAACCATATACTGTGATGTTGCGTCCACAATGGTTAAAACAATTCAAAACAATATAATGATATGCAAACAAGTAAATCAATTCGGGATCCCCATTCATTTTGATTAACTGTCTCATTATAGTTTCTAGGGTCACTATTAACCTATTAATTTTTTCATAGCCATACTAATAACATGTTTAATGTTTATGGACTCCTTGTCTAGTTTTGTATTTTCCATGGGCTTACTATTAACCTGTTTAAATTTATGGACTCCCTGTCCTTTTCATATTTTTTAAAGGATCTCTAAGAACATATTGGCCTCTGCCAATAACATCATTTTTTTCATGGGTTCTCCCCGAACCTATTGGTAACTCCAATAACTTCCGTCTTATCCTAGTTTTCATGGGTTGACTAGGAACCTATTGACATTTGTCATTAACTTAATCTAGATATAGTTTTCATGGGTTTACGACAAACCTATTTGCCCTTGCCAATAAGTCTTTCTAATCATACTTTTCATGGGTTTACTATGAACCTGTCTCCCTGACAACTTCTTTCATACAAGTTTTCATGGGTTTACTATGAACTTGTCTCCTTGAGAACTTCTTTAATCAATAATTAACTTCCTTTATTTTGGTCTTCCTGACCTCCCGGATTTAATTATACTCATTCAGGAGTTAATTTAATTTATATTCACTATTATGTCAACCTTGCCGATTTTCTGCCCTTCTCCAAATATAGTTATGGGTTCATTATAATGTGAAATCATACATATACGTGGAATTAACATAATAACTTGGTCAATCCCTTTAGCCTATTAATCAAGGAAAAGTTCTTCAAAGACTCCATACTTAAAATCATATCAAACTCTTTTACTGATGCCATGGTTTTCCTTTAAAATGATATTAGGTTATTTTTTTGAAAACTAAGGCTATCGAAACCTTAAAACATTACTTTGGAAACCCCTGGATAACCTCATTCGAAAGCATAGAAAACTTTTTTCCAAATATTACATATAAACCTTTTGAAGCTCTTTAATCATCTCTTACGAAATCAAAATATAATTTTCGAAAGTATCAAACATAACTTAATAAATCATAGAAACATAGCTTCGAAACCAATGAAAGTACCCCTTTTGAAACAACTGGTTTTGTCAAAAACATCTTTTGGGTCAAAGTGAATATATACGAAAGTATCCCCTTCGAAACCTTTAAACTTCTTCTAAAATTGTTTGGGGAAAGCTTGATGGCGTTGGCACCATCCTTCAATAGCTTCAAAATATTTAAGTAAAACATCGAAGGTTAGCATCGAAACCCCTTTTTGAAATCATTGCCTTCGAAACCCTTTGCAACGTTTCGGATTTTGCCCACTCGAAAATCGACATCCATACTTTTAATCGTATTCGAATGCCATAGATTCGAACGTTCAAATCCGATTCGCCGGAGCTTATAACAACATTAAGTAAATAACACAGCGGAATAAAAGAATAATACATTGATATATAGCTTTGATACAATATCCGATACAACAGATTATCCAATAGATATCAATATACATCAGAGATATGATACAATAAATAGCAGCGGAAAAGAAAAATAGATAACATCTAGCAGCGGATCAATATAACTCTAAGATAGTCTTCAAAAGAGAACTCCGAGAACTGTAACTCCATTTCCAAGAATCCATCCAGCAATAGCTCGAACTCCCAATAACGATGCATCAAGCTAAACAAGACTGGTGTGATCCAAAGACTGAACTAACTCCAGATAATCTACTGAACCTGACTATCTGAAAAACCCAACTCTAGACTGCTCGTGTAGAAATATAATGAGCACCCAGAGTTTAGGAAAGAAACAATAAACTCCGGATCAGTCGTGGGACTGGTGTGAGCAACAAAACAGTTTATCTTTTAAAACATTCAACAAAATATTTTCAAAGTCAATTCGCAATGCTTTTTAAAAATGAGACTACCATAAGGCCGCCCGCACACACACACAATGCAAACGCAGAATCGGAGGAGATTTCTCCTTATGATAGTCAAAGATGCTTGATACGTATTAAAAGAAACATTTGATATTATTACTAGTGCATAGTGTAGGAAAAATTCATTTAGAAAGTAGAATATAAATCTTAGCCAACATACGACCATTATCGTATGCCTACTATAGCTAACCATGTTCAATAGCAGGTTACCGCCACATTCCATGGCAGGTTATACAACTAATACTGTACAAGGTTCGTATTGTTTCTTTGGATTTCCAACGAATGATCAGGCCAAGGAACTTCCCATTGCCACATGAGAATGCCTCTGGATGGACATCCCCGAGAATCAAACCGGATCTCTACCAACACAAGGCCGGGTTACCCCTAACTGAGTAACAACTGACCGAATATGCCATCCCCCGGTCCTTTGGGACCTTTATCCGAGATCTCGTAATCAATTCACACAATCATAAAGTGTTTTCAACATGAGTAAGTATCTGGGCTCCATACCATGATACCACCCTTTTCCAGAAGGAAATGCACACATCCTAAAGGGCGCTACCCCTCATAACCTTGCTGCTTCTTTCCTGTTTTGACCATTCACGGGGTGTGAGGCTCGACGAAGTCACGTCCACAAAAACATACTTTATACAAAAGCCATGCCTTGGGTCAACAAATGATCATAGAAATGATCACCAGGATAGACGATCAAATAAATGATCCTATCACAAAAAATCAACACAATGATCATTTACAGCAACACTCAGCATGTCACATTACCAAATTGGGAATATATCGCTGATAACATTCAACTACATAACCTCTGAGCTCGTACGTCTCAGAGAAGGGTGTTAAGCTAAAAGAATAAATTCTTCGCCACCAACAGAAATATAATTGAAAGAAATCGGCTTTATATCTCAATTTGTAATGTCAGACATACAATCCATACAAGTCTGTTCCGGGCTCGAACAGAACCGAAGGCACTTCTTACGAAGCCCTTGCAATCCGGATATTCACAATCCTGATCGGATTCCCCATCACATATGGAGAACTCTATACCGGAGCAACTCGGTGCAGAGTCAATCGACAGGTCATCCTATCGCTCTCGCAAATACTCGGTCTTCAAAACCGGTCTTCAAATGCTATCCATAACGTCGAATCACATATTCGGAATGGGTTATACGACACAAAGGTCCTTTCCCGGTTAAACCGAATAGTAAGCACGATATTTCAAAAACAAATGGATAATGGGATTTCAATTAAGTCACAACTTAATAATTCAAAACTTTCTTTCAAATGGTTTAATCCAATTACCATTTCAAATCTTTTAAACAAAAGATTTCATTTTCACAACCTTTAACGGTTTTAAACAATTTTCACATTTTAATCTTTTAAACAAAAGATTCATTCACAGATTTTCCAAATCAATTTTCATTTCAATTTGATTAACTCGTTAAATCTCTAAATCAAAGATTTAACTTATAGCTTTCAAAGCAATTTCATTTCAATTTGATTTAAACAAGTCATCAATTTAAATCTGTTAAAAATAAACAGATTTAATTCATATCTTTTAAAAAGAATTCATTCATAACTTAGGAAAATTATTTCTCTATTTAATCTTGAAATTCCCCTAATTAACTGTAATCTCAGTTCTTATCTAAAAGTGTTTATCATTTGAAAACAACAGTTTTCATTTTGGAAATCTGATTCATTTATACGAGTTGAAATCCTTGGGTTAAATTCAAATTCCCAAAACCATACCTTTAAAATGGTTTAAATTCATACAAACATGTTTATAATATCTTTAACCATAATTTCCAATCATTTAAATTCAATTCCAACTATCGAATTCAAATTTAAATTGAATTATTTAAATTTCAAAACTTAATCAAGTAAATTAAAATAAATTTTAACTTGAAATTTCATTTCAAAAGCTTTTCACATCTATTCCGATTCTATTTCCGAAACATTTGAATTCAAATATTCAACTTTAAAAATCATTTTAAAATCTGTGACTTAATCGATTTCCTCGTGAAATCCATATTTGTGTGTGTATGGTGTGGTCCAGGGGTTATACACAGTAGTGCACATCATTCAATCATGACAGATCAAATACAACAATATATCTGATAAGCGATAAATTATAACGCTTATCTTCATTCACAGATCACAGATAATATATAGATGCAAATAAATATACACAGCTCAAAACAAAGCATCACATATCAGATAGGACAATCCATTCAAGGTATTCCATACAATATAATCATTCATAAGTAAGGTCAAGCATTCAATAATCATTTATAAACAGGATTGTTTAATCCTAATTAATTCAATTTATTTCCAATTAAATTAATTACTTGTGAATTTATTATCCAATTCTGATTTATTAATTCCAAATCATTTGATATAAATTAATTTATCAGACACTTTAATTTATTAAATTATTCTTAATTTATCACAATAATTTAATCAACTCTTAAACCAATTTCCTAATTAATTAACTCTAATTAATTAGTTAAAGAAATTTAACCTTTAATTACTTACCATAAAGTAATTATACTTACACCATTTATAATTGATTATCTAAACTAATCAATCCACTTTATTATTAAAATTAATCGCCTTAATTAATACTTAATAATCCTTAGTTAATTATCTAATAATATTTCTTAATTACTTTCTTAAGAAATTATGTTAGATAAACTCATTATTAATCATTTCTAACTAAAATTTAATCTAATTATTTATTTATAAATTAAATGAATCATTCTTTAATTACTTATTAATTAAATTAACCTTTAAACCACTTCATAATAAATCATTTAAATTAACTTGATTAGTTTATTTATTTACTTACTCAAAGTAATAAATTAATTTTTCTTACCTTAAACTGATTAACTATCTTTACAACTTTCCTTACTAAACTTTTAAGTTACATATTAACTTAATGCTAACTAACATTTCTTAATTAACTAAGTTAAACACTTGTACAAAAATCATTATTCACGGCTATTCTGGGAAAGCACCGAGGCCGCATCATTTCTTACTCGGGAAACTCGAGTTTCCCCTCGTGTCTCTCCCGTGTCACTCTCTCTCACCCCTTCCCTGTTCTTCTTTTTCTCAGTTCTTCTCCCCCTTTTCAATTTTTTTTTTTTTTTTTTAGTTGAAGTTATAAAAGAACAGCCGAAACCCATTTCACAAAAACGACCCAGAGGCAAACCGAAGTCATACTCGAAGCAACACCAGAAAAACACGGGCACAAACCTTTCTTCTCAGACCAGACTCAGCAAAGACAACATAACCAACGAGGAAGAGCACTGTGCACGTGCACAATGATTCCACCCAACTTCGATCATCGCTGAAGCCTCACTCAAGTCGCCGATCGTTCCCAGATCCTACTACAATCATCAGAACTCATCATCAACTCAGAAAGCAAAATCGAGCATCACTGTTCCAAACTGGAACCAATGACCTTCCCTAAAATATTCTGGTGCTCACCACGTCGACCACCAGAATATCTACGATTTTTGCTACACATTCGTCAACACACCAACCTCCTTTCCTCAAAAATTCGCAGCACTCGATCCTCCAGAGAAACCGCGGTGGACCATTTACTAACCACCATCAAAACTAGGGTTCCAGATTTCAAACTACAATTCCCACCTTCACCCTGAAATATACAAACATCAGGTAATTTTTCCATCAACGTTGATCGCTCCTCCACCACTAGGAGGAAGCTCAATCCCTCCGCCCCTTTAGATCAACCGAGATAGTTCAAAATACTCAAAGTAGATGAGCCCAAAATCCTCCTTTGTCTTTGATCTAAAAATTAAGATTTTTACTAAAAAAAATATGTTCAAGTATATGGATTCCATTTGCATATCTGAAATCGCAATTTAAAACGATTAAATTTTTTGACTTATTGTAAGTTATATGCAGTTTCTTGTTTTCCAGGAAAAATTTGAAGTTGTTTTTGCTTGTATAAATTTTAAAAACTTAATATATACTATAACAGACAAGTTTTATTTTAACCTCAAGCTCAAACAATGGGTAGAGTAAGAGAAACTGATTTTTTTTAAATGAAGAAACCGATTTCTAATTCTAGCCAAGAATCATACATGAATACACAAAATTCTTCCATCTTACAAATATACTCAGAGAAAACCATATGTATATGGATAGCTATTCACAGAGAAGTATTCAAAAGATTTGCTGTTAAGATTTAAAACAAAAGTTATTCACAGTGATTTTTTTAGAGGAAATGAACAGAGCTGTTTCCATCTTGAAACATACTTGAATTTCCAAATGAATTACTCAGTATTACTACTTGTTTTTATTTTTAAAAAATAACATTACACCATTTACAAAGGTACAGATGCCTGTAAACAATCTGTATACAATATACATATTCATAAACACAAACACACAAGCATCTCAACATCCATACAAACAATAGCATCAAAATATTATGACCAGCTCAAGATTAGTTACTCACTTGAAACTTTGAAGAACAGAGAACACTTCTTTTGAAACTGCTTGAATTTGTTTTAGCTGAAGATCTTCTTTTAATCTCTGGTTTGTAGTTGCAGCTTTTCTTTCTTTTTATTGATGATGATGTTTATATTCTTTTCAATCTGGTTTTTCTTAACTCTCTATAGCTATGAACCAGAACAAAGTTGATGTATATATATGAAGAGGATAGTTGTACAAATAGGTGTTTGTACAATAGAAAGCATGCTGAAGACATTTGCATTAAATGCATGAGGCATGTTACATTTATTACCATTGTACAATATCCTTTGTTTATTCCTTTGCATTTTTTTTTTTTTTCGGCAGAGCATAAAAAAAAAATGTCAAGGCTTGTTTTACTTCAGCCATACCTACTTGTCTTGGCTGAGATGATTTCTTGTTTTTGGTGCTTTATTTTATAAGTTCATACTATTTCAATTGTATATGCATTTATTTATGTTGTTATTTTTTTTCTGTTCTTACTTTATGTATGCATACTTTATTTGTTTTGTTTGCTTTTGAATAGAAATGAAGTTCCAGTTTAATTTACTGTTTGGTTTCATATTTTATATTCTTTCTTTTGCAAGGTATTGAATATATTTACATTTTCCTTGTTTACTTGTTTCATATTACAAGTGTGCATACTTATATATTTATAAAGTTTATTTGTTTGTGCTAACATATATATTTTCTTAAGTCTTGTTTTCATATTGTACACTGGAATATGTATATATATATATCTATATTTATTTATTTGTTTAACTTGACATTTATTGTCTTGTATTTCTAGTTTATATTTTAATTGTTATTATTAAAATTAGTCTTTGACCCATTTATTTAAGATTATATTTTCAAATCCAACATATACATATATATATTTTGTTTCTTATTTTATTTGTTTGAATATTTATTGATTATATTTTATATATCAATTGTTCTTATTTTTATTCATAGCTTAAGTATGAATTATTTTACTTTACAAAATAAGTGAACTTCTATTTTTATTTTACTCTTATTACTTTTGTATTGATTTATTAGTATGAGATTAAGATATATATATATATATATATTTACTTTATATTGTTATATCTTATATTTTATTTACTTCTTATTTATTGTCTTGTATTTATAATATATATTTTAACCATCAATAATAAATTAACAATTCACTTATTTATTCATTTCGTACTTGTGTCCATGTATATACTTTAATATATATTTTTCAAACCACTAATATAAAAATTTATTAAAAATCCAATATATACATATTTTCAAACCTATATGTCTTAATATATTTTCTATTTGAATCGGGGAAACTCGCATCATTTATAATCAATTTTACAAATTTAATTCATAATTTCATTTAAATTATCAATTTAAATTAAATTAAAATCTAGGGTCGTTACAAACTTTCCCCCTTAAAAGGATTTCGTCCTCGAAATTCGCAGGCACGAAAACAACACAGATAGATGAAAGATAGAGAAATATCTTTCAGATCAAACTGGATATCAGTCCTGCATTTGGCTCACCAAATCAGAATATCAAGAATAGATACAAGAAATTATAATAAAATTTCAAATTTTGGTTCTAAACAAAATCATTTTATCGATACAATTCTAATCATTCTTCATATTCTATTAATCAATTTTAACTCAATTTTAAAATTTCTAATTCATTTAAAATTTCCAATTTACTCAAATTTCAAATTCATATTCATTAAAGTCTTAATCAAAGAAATGATAAGAAATCGATGAAGATACGAAGTTAGAATTTCCTACAACGATTCGTAGAGCATCACCGCACCGAAACTTCTTCTGGAACTGCCACGAAGCAATTCAGAAGAATTTGGAAACGAATCAAAGAAAATTGATAAGAAAGATTGTTTCCACTGTTGTTACAGAGTATCGACCAATTATAGTCGCATTCCCCTGTCCTCTATCTCGTTCTCTTCTTGCACTCAAACTTACTATCAGTGGATAGTAAAAGAATTTACTGAGGCATTCAAACGGATATCTTAAGGATTACTCATTCTAGGATTTACTTCACCCTATCTCCAATGAGTTACTTAATGTGTTATACTCCTGAGCTAAAGTTCAACCCTTAGCTCTGATACCAAATGTAACGTTTCGGATTTTGCCCACTCGAAAATCGACATCCATACTTTTAATCGTATTCGAATGCCATAGATTCGACCGTTCAAATCCGATTCGCCGGAGCTTATAACAACATTAAGTAAATAACACAGCGGAATAAAAGAATAATACATTGATATATAGCTTTGATACAATATCCGATACAACAGATTATCCAATAGATATCAATATACATCAGAGATATGATACAATAAATAGCAACGGAAAAGAAAAATAGATAACATCTAGCAGCGGATCAATATAACTCTAAGATAGTCTTCAAAAGAGAACTCCGAGAACTGTAACTCCATTTCCAAGAATCCATCCAGCAATAGCTCGAACTCCCAATAACGATGCATCAAGCTAAACAAGACTGGTGTGATCCAAAGACTGAACTAACTCCAGATAATCTACTGAACCTGACTATCTGAAAAACCCAACTCTAGACTGCTCGTGTAGAAATATAATGAGCACCCAGAGTTTAGGAAAGAAACAATAAACTCCGGATCAGTCGTGGGACTGGTGTGAGCAACAAAACAGTTTATCTTTTAAAACATTCAACAAAATATTTTCAAAGTCAATTCGCAATGCTTTTTAAAAATGAGACTACCATAAGGCCTCCCGCACACACACACAATGCAAACGCAGAATCGGAGGAGATTTCTCCTTATGATAGTCAAAGATGCTTGAAACGTATTAAAAGAAACATTTGATATTATTACTAGTGCATAGTGTAGGAAAAATTCATTTCGAAAGTAGAATATAAATCTTAGCCAACATACGACCATTATCGTATGCCTACTATAGCTAACCATGTTCAATAGCAGGTTACCGCCACATTCCATGGCAGGTTATACAACTAATACTGTACAAGGTTCGTATTGTTTCTTTGGATTTCCAACGAATGGTCAGGCCAAGGAACTTCCCATTGCCACATGAGAATGCCTCTGGATGGACATCCCCGAGAACCAAACCGGATCTCTACCAACACAAGGCCGGGTTACCCCTAACTGAGTAACAACTGACCGAATATGCCATCCCCCGGTCCTTTGGGACCTTTATCCGAGATCTCGTAATCAATTCACACAATCATAAAGTGTTTTCAACATGAGTAAGTATCTGGGCTCCATACCATGATACCACCCTTTTCCAGAAGGAAATGCACACATCCTAAAGGGCGCTACCCCTCATAACCTTGCTGCTTCATTCCTGTTTTGACCATTCACGGGGTGTGAGGCTCGACGAAGTCACGTCCACAAAAACATACTTTATACAAAAGCCATGCCTTGGGTCAACAAATGATCATAGAAATGATCACCAGGATAGACGATCAAATAAACGATCCTATCACAAAAAATCAACACAATGATCATTTACAGCAACACTCGGCATGTCACATTACCAAATTGGGAATATATCGCTGATAACATTCAACTACATAACCTCTGAGCTCGTACGTCTCAGAGAAGGGTGTTAAGCTAAAAGAATAAATTCTTCGCCACCAACAGAAATATAATTGAAAGAAATCGGCTTTATATCTCAATTTGTAATGTCAGACATACAATCCATACAAGTCTGTTCCGGGCTCGAACAGAACCGAAGGCACTTCTTACGAAGCCCTTGCAATCCGGATATTCACAATCCTGATCGGATTCCCCATCACATATGGAGAACTCTATACCGGAGCAACTCGGTGCAGAGTCAATCGACAGGTCATCCTATCGCTCTCGCAAATACTCGGTCTTCAACACCGGTCTTCAAATGCTATCCATAACGTCGAATCACATATTCGGAATGGGTTATACGACACAAAGGTCCTTTCCCGGTTAAACCGAATAGTAAGCACGATATTTCAAAAACAAATGGATAATGGGATTTCAATTAAGTCACAACTTAATAATTCAAAACTTTCTTTCAAATGGTTTAATCCAATTACCATTTCAAATCTTTTAAACAAAAGATTTCATTTTCACAACCTTTAACGGTTTTAAACAATTTTCACATTTTAATCTTTTAAACAAAAGATTCATTCACAGATTTTCCAAATCAATTTTCATTTCAATTTGATTAACTCGTTAAATCTCTAAATCAAAGATTTAACTTATAGCTTTCAAAGCAATTTCATTTCAATTTGATTTAAACAAGTCATCAATTTAAATCTGTTAAAAATAAACAGATTTAATTCATAGCTTTTAAAAAGAATTCATTCATAACTTAGGAAAATTATTTCTCTATTTAATCTTGAAATTCCCCTAATTAACTGTAATCTCAGTTCTTATCTAAAAGTGTTTATCATTTGAAAACAACAGTTTTCATTTTGGAAATCTGATTCATTTATACGAGTTGAAATCCTTGGGTTAAATTCAAATTCCCAAAACCATACCTTTAAAATGGTTTAAATTCATACAAACATGTTTATAATATCTTTAACCATAATTTCCAATCATTTAAATTCAATTCCAACTATCGAATTCAAATTTAAATTGAATTATTTAAATTTCAAAACTTAATCAAGTAAATTAAAATAAATTTTAACTTGAAATTTCATTTCAAAAGCTTTTCACATCTATTCCGATTCTATTTCCGAAACATTTGAATTCAAATATTCAACTTTAAAAATCATTTTAAAATCTGTGACTTAATCGATTTCCTCGTGAAATCCATATTTGTGTGTGTATGGTGTGGTCCAGGGGTTATACACAGTAGTGCACATCATTCAATCATGACAGATCAAATACAACAATATATCTGATAAGCGATAAATTATAACGCTTATCTTCATTCACAGATCACAGATAATATATAGATGCAAATAAATATACACAGCTCAAAACAAAGCATCACATATCAGATAGGACAATCCATTCAAGGTATTCCATACAATATAATCATTCATAAGTAAGGTCAAGCATTCAATAATCATTTATAAACAGGATTGTTTAATCCTAATTAATTCAATTTATTTCCAATTAAATTAATTACTTGTGAATTTATTATCCAATTCTGATTTATTAATTCCAAATCATTTGATATAAATTAATTTATCAGACACTTTAATTTATTAAATTATTCTTAATTTATCACATTAATTTAATCAACTCTTAAACCAATTTCCTAATTAATTAACTCTAATTAATTAGTTAAAGAAATTTAACCTTTAATTACTTACCATAAAGTAATTATACTTACACCATTTATAATTGATTATCTAAACTAATCAATCCACTTTATTATTAAAATTAATCGCCTTAATTAATACTTAATAATCCTTAGTTAATTATCTAATAATATTTCTTAATTACTTTCTTAAGAAATTATGTTAGATAAACTCATTATTAATCATTTCTAACTAAAATTTAATCTAATTATTTATTTATAAATTAAATGAATCATTCTTTAATTACTTATTAATTAAATTAACCTTTAAACCACTTCATAATAAATCATTTAAATTAACTTGATTAGTTTATTTATTTACTTACTCAAAGTAATAAATTAATTTTTCTTACCTTAAACTGATTAACTATCTTTACAACTTTCCTTACTAAACTTTTAAGTTACATATTAACTTAATGCTAACTAACATTTCTTAATTAACTAAGTTAAACACTTGTACAAAAATCATTATTCACGGCTATTCTGGGAAAGCACCGAGGCCGCATCATTTCTTACTCGGGAAACTCGAGTTTCCCCTCGTGTCTCTCCCGTGTCACTCTCTCTCACCCCTTCCATGTTCTTCTTTTTCTCAGTTCTTCTCCCCCTTTTCAATTTTTTTTTGTTTTAGTTGAAGTTATAAAAGAACAGCCGAAACCCATTTCACAAAAACGACCCAGAGGCAAACCGAAGTCATACTCGAAGCAACACCAGAAAAACACGGGCACAAACCTTTCTTCTCAGACCAGACTCAGCAAAGACAACATAACCAACGAGGAAGAGCACTGTGCACGTGCATAATGATTCCACCCAACTTCGATCATCGCTGAAGCCTCAATCAAGTCGCCGATCGTTCCCAGATCCTACTACAATCATCAGAACTCATCATCAACTCAGAAAGCAAAATCGAGCATCACTGTTCCAAACTGGAACCAATGACCTTCCCTAAAATATTCTGGTGCTCACCACGTCGACCACCAGAATATCTACGATTTTTGCTACACATTCGTCAACACACCAACCTCCTTTCCTCAAAAATTCGCAGCACTCGATCCTCCAGAGAAACCGCGGTGGACCATTTACTAACCACCATCAAAACTAGGGTTCCAGATTTCAAACTACAATTCCCACCTTCACCCTGAAATATACAAACATCAGGTAATTTTTCCATCAACGTTGATCGCTCCTCCACCATTAGGAGGAAGCTCAATCCTTCCGCCCCTTTAGATCAACCGAGATAGTTCAAAATACTCAAAGTAGATGAGCCCAAAATCCTCCTTTGTCTTTGATCTAAAAATTAAGATTTTTACTAAAAAAAATATGTTCAAGTATATGGATTCCATTTGCATATCTGAAATCGCAATTTAAAACGATTAAATTTTTTGACTTATTGTAAGTTATATGCAGTTTCTTGTTTTCCAGGAAAAATTTGAAGTTGTTTTTGCTTGTATAAATTTTAAAAACTTAATATATACTATAACAGACAAGTTTTATTTTAACCTCAAGCTCAAACAATGGGTAGAGTAAGTGAAACTGATTTTTTTTAAATGAAGAAACCGATTTCTAATTCTAGCCAAGAATCATACATGAATACACAAAATTCTTCCATCTTACAAATATACTCAGAGAAAACCATATGTATATGGATAGCTATTCACAGAGAAGTATTCAAAAGATTTGCTGTTAAGATTTAAAACAAAAGTTATTCACAGTGATTTTTTTAAAGGAAATGAACAGAGCTGTTTCCATCTTGAAACATACTTGAATTTCCAAATGAATTACTCAGTATTACTACTTGTTTTTATTTTTAAAAAATAACATTACACCATTTACAAAGGTACAGATGCCTGTAAACAATCTGTATACAATATACATATTCATAAACACAAACACACAAGCATCTCAACATCCATACAAACAATAGCATCAAAATATTATGACCAGTTCAAGATTAGTTACTCACTTGAAACTTTGAAGAACAGAGAACACTTCTTTTGAAACTGCTTGAATTTGTTTTAGCTGAAGATCTTCTTTTAATCTCTGGTTTGTAGTTGCAGCTTTTCTTTCTTTTTTATTGATGATGATGTTTATATTCTTTTCAATCTGGTTTTTCTTAACTCTCTATAGCTATGAACCAGAACAAAGTTGATGTATATATATGAAGAGGATAGTTGTACAAATAGGTGTTTGTACAATAGAAAGCATGCTGAAGACATTTGCATTAAATGCATGAGGCATGTTACATTTATTACCATTGTACAATATCCTTTGTTTATTCCTTTGCATTTTTTTTTTTTTCGGCAGAGCATAAAAAAAAATGTCAAGGCTTGTTTTACTTCAGCCATACCTACTTGTCTTGGCTGAGATGATTTCTTGTTTTTGGTGCTTTATTTTATAAGTTCATACTATTTCAATTGTATATGCATTTATTTATGTTGTTATTTTTTTTCTGTTCTTACTTTATGTATGCATACTTTATTTGTTTTGTTTGCTTTTGAATAGAAATGAAGTTCCAGTTTAATTTACTGTTTGGTTTCATATTTTATATTCTTTCTTTTGCAAGGTATTGAATATATTTACATTTTCCTTGTTTACTTGTTTCATATTACAAGTGTGCATACTTATATATTTATAAAGTTTATTTGTTTGTGCTAACATATATATTTTCTTAAGTCTTGTTTTCATATTGTACACTGGAATATGCATATATATATATATATATCTATATTTATTTGTTTGTTTAACTTGACATTTATTGTCTTGTATTTCTAGTTTATATTTTAATTGTTATTATTAAAATTAGTCTTTGACCCATTTATTTAAGATTATATTTTCAAATCCAACATATACATATATATATTTTGTTTCTTATTTTATTTGTTTGAATACTTATTGATTATATTTTATATATCAATTGTTCTTATTTTTATTCATAGCTTAAGTATGAATTATTTTACTTTACAAAATAAGTGAACTTCTATTTTTATTTTACTCTTATTACTTTTGTATTGATTTATTAATATGAGATTAAGATATATATATATATATATATTTACTTTATATTGTTATATCTTATATTTTATTTACTTCTTATTTATTGTCTTGTATTTATAATATATATTTTAACCATCAATAATAAATTAACAATTCACTTATTTATTCATTTCGTACTTGTGTCCATGTATATACTTTAATATATATTTTTCAAACCACTAATATAAGAATTTATTAAAAATCCAATATATACATATTTTCAAACCCATATGTCTTAATATATTTTCTATTTGAATCGGGGAAACTCGCATCATTTATAATCAATTTTACAAATTTTAATTCATAATTTCATTTAAATTATCAATTTAAATTAAATTAAAATCTAGGGTCGTTACACCCTTGAACTATTTTGAAAGCATTTAGGAATTGGCTTAGTACATTATTAAAACAAAAGCTACCCTTCGAAAGCATTGATGACTTCAATACACTCGAAAGGATAAAGTATGGCAGTAAGACTTTGACTTGGTCGGAACCACCATTTTCGAAAACATTGTTTAATAAACAAAGAACTCATCTGAAAGCTTATACTTAAAAATGAAAGACGGCAACCTTCTTCGAAAGGTTTTTAGAAAACCGCTTTCAATAGCATCTGCTTCGGCTCCTTCGAAAGCTTTAGTAAAACAAGAGCAGGTACTCGACATTTTAAAACAAAACAAAGGTATCAACCCCATCGGAAGCAATGTTTTGGACATCATGTCTTCTGCTTTTCTCTAATCCACTTCGTACCAATCTCAATGATAACATGTGTATTGGTATCGACTTCGTTTGTTTCAACGTGGTTGAAAGTGGAAGCTGTGAGTCGAAAGGGGCTTCTAATAGAGGAAGAACCCGCCTTTTTGGGTAAATCTAGTTTAATACCAATTAAAGCAAACACTTTCTAACTATCCTTTCTACTTGTAAGCATATGATTGTTTGCCATAACTTTTCAAATCCTTAATGCAAAAAAATTCTGCATAATTTCAGATCTAAACCAAGGTTAATTTAGCAAGTACACCTTTCCATCAAGAAAAACAATTAAATCATTTAGGTCCTCCTTTCAAAATAATTTAATTCTCATATTAAATCACTTAGAAAAAATTACAAAAATTACCAAAATTCACTTTTAATATGTTATCTAACATATCCAAATTTCAAACCCAAATTCTCAAAATAATTTTTGAAATAAATTTATAAACCTAATTAACCATATTTTCCTTTGAAAATTCATAATAATCTTTCAATCGCTTGGAAAATTATAAAAATTAAAAATCATCTTCAAAATCATGTTTTACATAACATATAAACTCCTTACGGAATTCGAAAATCATTTACAGTTGGTTGTGCCCTAAAACCATATAAGTCCTTATTTAAATATTTTGATTTAAATCAAACATATAATAATTCAAGCATATCATCATAAAAACGAATTTAATCTTAAATCGGAAAATATATGATAATAAAACAAAATAGAGATAGTACAAATTATTATTCACCTTGATTAGGATAAGGAGATTGGATTGGGATTAATATTTAATCCCCTTGCTTTAATCCAAAGCTTGATTTGAATTTTATTTTATCCTAGCAATGGCCAGCTCTAAACTATTCTTTTCTTACATTTTTAAATTTTCTTAAAAGGAGAAATGCATGTGAATGGAGGATATAGCCAGGGATATATATATATAAGGGTTATGGTAGTGTGGCTATTTCCCAATATACGCTTATGTAAATTAATTAGTTTACAAACCATTCTTAAACTCATTTACTTAACTAAGCTCAGCCCTTAGTTTTATTTTCAAATCTCAATCCCCTTATCACTTAATATATACATTATTCTATCTAATTTATTTAATTAGTTCTCTTGAATAATGTCATTAAAAATTAGAAGTGCTACAGGCTCACCTCCTTAAAGAATTTCTTTTTCGAAATGCATTAAGGACTAAATACTAAACACAGCAATCATATGTTATCACTCCTAACAACCATACAAACCTACCAGATTAGCAACTATCTATATAAAGCTAATATATACATACCCTCAAAGTAGATCAGGATAAGTATCCCTAATCATGTCTTCTATCTCTCAAGTATAGTCCTTCTTGTTGTCACTCCACTGAACTTTCACCAACTTGACAATCTTTTTCCAAAATCTTTTCTCATCTCTCGCTACAACCCAAACTGGTTGTCTAACAAAAGTCAAATTAGGCTCTACTATCAAATCTTCCTGTTGGGGAAATAATAGTCTCTAGTTCATGCACATACTTGGAAAGATGAGACACAAGAAATACATTATAGACACCTGCCATACTACTCGACAACTCTACTCTATTTGAAAGCTTTCCAATCCTCTCTATAATCTGGAATGGATCAACGTATCACAGTACCAACTTCTCTAACTTTCCAAATCATACCGCACCCTTCAACGGCGATACTATGATGAAAATCGTGTCTCTATCAGAGAATTCTAGGTCTTTATGCCTTTTATCTACTTAACTTTTCTATCTAGACTGAGCTTCCTTCATCCTTCCTCGGATTAACTCAATCTTCTCTGACACCTCTATAACCAGATATGGACCTAAGACCAATCTGTCTCCAGTCTCTAACCAACATGCTGGCGATTTGCACGGCCTTCCATACGGAGCTTCAAAAGACGCCATTCCTATACTAGTCTAATAACTTTTATCATAGGAAAACCCAACCAAATGCAGGTGATCCTCCCAAGGTCTGCCAAAGTTTAATATACAAGCTCTTAGCAAATCCTCGAGTACCTTATTGACTCTCTCTGTCTGCACATCCGTCTGAGGGTGATATAGTATACTTATCTTGAGCTTAGTACTTAACACATCCTGTAAACTCTTTCAAAATTTCCTAGTAAACAAGGCATCTCTATCGCTGACTATACTAGTAGGAACTCCAAGAAGTCTAACTATGTTCTTTATGAATAACTGAGCTAAAAAAAATGTCGTCCTGGTTGACATAACTAAAATGAAATGGGCACTCTTGGTCAACCTGTCCACTGTGACCCATATACTTTCATTTCCTCTATTTTACCTTGGCAACTGGTCAATAAAATCTATGGATATTGAATCCCATTTCCAAGTTGGAATCTCTAGAGGTCGAAGCAATCCACTTGGCTTCTGATCTTCGGCTTTCACTTGTTGATAGTTTGCCCACTGCCTAACTCAAAAACCAACATCCCTCTTCATACCTACCCAATAGAATCGTCTCTCCATGTCCTGATACATTATAACAACCCCCTACTTAGGGGCCCAAAACTAATCGGTACGGATGCTTCAGTCATCCATAGTTATTAATTCTCGGTGATCAAATAAGGCGGTGCTAGATACATTGATACACATGTGTAGTTAATGCCCCGCTATTACCCGCTACAACCCCGCTATATAACATAGCGGATTTCTACTGCTACGATTTTTCCATATAACCCCAAAATATAGCCTTTACGCTTTAATCCCCGATATTTCCACTATATCCCGTTAATTCCGCTATTTCGCTATATCTTTTTTAATAAAATGAATTGAAAAAATGCTTTTACTCACTATAAAATTATGAAATTAATTTATTTGATCTAATTTTTGATATATTTTTAGAAATGAAAATATTCTAATATTCTACCGAATTCAATTATGTTATATAACAGTTTTTCGTTTATTTAAAGTATATTCGCACATGTTTTTATATATTATTTATAATTCAATTGAATTATATTTTTTCATTTAATTACCATTTATATATTTGTAAAAAGATTAAATACGAGTTTTATATGCTATTTCAGAGCCATCCGCTATATCCCGCTATATCCTCGCTGTATCCCCGCCATGACTTTTTGCACCTCCACCGCTTTGAATATACCGAGCGCATTAACTACACAGTGATACAAAGATCACAGAAATATAGAAAAAATATAACAATTCAAAACATATTTCCAATCAAAATCAAAACACTTGATGTTCACTACATAATCAAAAAAACATAATTATGGTCAACAAAATATAATTATTCTAAATACGCCAAGGGCGACACATGAAAGTGCCCCTTTGGTTGATCAGGGTATATAGTAAGGCTAATAAGTCTGCCTTTACAAATAAAAAACATAGCGGAAAAGGCAATAACTATCTGCCTCATGCATGCCTCTGTAAGCTTTATTCGTCAAAAAAGAAAACCTGAAATCTTTAAATCTAAAACTACTCAAAATCAATTGAGTCCCCGAGAGTTTAAGGGAAAACAAAAAATTCGAGTCAGACTTGAGTCTGGTATGAATAATAATCTAACATCTCAATCCCTTTTAGATATCTAGTGAGACCATGGCGCTTAGCGGAATAGGTTTTCCCCTCACCGGTATCCTAAAACCTTTTTAAAACCATATTCTGTGCTCCTACATCCACAATAGTTAAAATGCACATCTTCAAAATATTATGATGATATGCATACTTCAAATAATGAGGATTTCCTATCCCCACTTTATTCTAACTCCCTGTCATAATTATATTTTGTAGGGTCGCTATTAACCTTTTAGTTTTCATGGTTTACTAATAACCTTTATATAATTAATGATCTCCTGTTCTTTTTATAGTTTTCATGGGATAACTAAGAGCCTATAGGCTCCTACCTGTTAAATTAATTAATTCATGGGTTCTCCTGAACTTATTAGTTATTCCAATAACTAATCACCTAATCTTAGTTTTTATGGGTTGACTAGGAACCTATAGATTTATCCAGTAACTCAATTCGCATCTTAGTTTTCTTTAGTTGACGATGAATGTTATCCCGCTTTTTGGCAAAGCCATGATACCAAAAGATCGTCCGGAAACAAAAGACAGTTCGTCTCAACGATTGGTTATACTTTGCTTCGCTATGGATATCGATGAATTTTTTCTGAGCCCGGATCAAGCTACAACTGATAGGACATGACAAGCAAGATCATAAAAGCCAGTGCTTTAAATTTCAGGTTAATCGGAGTTCGTATGAACGAGATATGATCGATGCAAGTTAGCTAAAATACGTTGTTCGTATCCACCAAATAGTTGAGGAGATGTCCATTTCGAATCCATCGGATTCGTATCCATTAATATTTGTTTTGTTCGAATCCATCAGGTTCCATATACTTCGAATCGATCGAGTTCGAATCGATCAGTAACATGATATCAGTCTGTTCGAATCGATCGGTTTCGAATCGATCAAATAGGCATCGCCTCAGCATGTTCGTATCCATTGAGTTAGAGCAGTTCGAATCCATCGTTCGCATCCATCAGGAAATCATGCATTGGTCTATTCGAATCGATGACGTTTGCATCGATCAACCCACACCGCTTCGCATCCATCGATGCACCATCCATAAACCTTAGTTAGTATCGATTCCATAAAAAAGACATTTGGTCGAATCCATCAGAGAACCTTGGTTCGTATCCATCAGTTGTTCTCACTTCGTATCCATCCTCCATCGATACGAAGTGGGCATGCTGCGAACCGATGCGAAGTACACATTATTGGTGGATTCGAGCAACGCAACGGTTATCGATACAAACGAGGCGAAACTCATGGAGTCGAAGCGGTCAACTCAGTGCAAAAGGCGGATCGATGCGAGACGTGCGCGCCATGTCGTCTCGAAGGCACGTGCGTCCATCGATTCGAATACATGGATTCGAAGTCGAAGCGAACAGCCAACCCGGAGATTCCAACTCGTATTGATCATATCTCCCAAACCACAGATCCAAATGCGATAAAATTTTCACAGCATCTTCCATACAATGTAAAGATTGCTCCTGCCAAGTTTTAGCTCGATTTGATCAATTTTTGATGGATACAAAATCATTTCGTATCGATCACAGATCGAGTCGAAACTTGGTGGGGTCGGTCGCGTGGGCCCACTCACGTGCCAGAAGAAATCTCCCAAAGTTTGAGCGAGATCTGAGCCTCCTACGCCTATAAATATCACCCTGAAGACTACAGAAAGGGGATCTTTTGGCCATTCAACTTCCAGACTCTGCCAGATTCAACTCTACATCTTTCTATCACTATTGTATTCAAACATCAGAGATATAGCTTACTGTAATCTGCTGTAACGGATTGAAATCATCAAGTGAAACAATAAAATCATAAGCTTCAAAGTGGACCTTGGCAAGATCGCTGAACCACTATAAATCCTGTGTTTTTTATTGTTGTTTCTGGATTGTTGTGCTTGATATTGCTTAGATCTGAGATTTGTGTTGAATATTGCTGATTTATATTCGTATACGGGTGCTTTCACGATATTGGGGTTTGTGACCAATTTTGGTGCAAACACTTTAGTGCTTTCATTGAGAAGGCTGATTTAGGAAAAGTTGAATTTGAAGATTTAAGAATTCAGATCAAAGGAGCTATGACAAGGCAAACGAGTAGAAGACAAAGGCGAGAGAGAAGCGAACATGAAGGAAGTCAAGAGGATTCTTCAAGAGATAATCAGGCTTCAATCTTCATTACTAGGGATGATATGGAAGCAATGATGAAGATGCAGGAGGAGTTGATCCAAAGCTTGTTTCAACAGATCAGGCAACTTGGAGCGCAGAACCGAGGAACAGATGGAGTCCAGAACAGAGCAGGACCATCCGGCATAGCACCTGGATCAGGGGTCACACACTTAGAGCATGTTGATCCAATCCCAGAGAGAGAGAAGGGGCATCTGAGAAACCTAGAAGTAGCAGAAGGATGAACGCTCAGCCGGGGGGCAGATTCCAGAATTCTCTCATGGACTTGGGGGGAAGGTCGACAGCGATGAACGAGGATTGCAACTTGGAGACAATGATAGGTTGGCTGAGATGGTCAGGCGAGCCATGAGAGGCGGATTAGTAAACATAGATCTTGAAGACGTGAACAGGAGTCCCTTTTCTCCTGTAATTAGGATGGCTAGGAATCCACCAGAGTTCAAGTTACCATCAGTGGAGATGTACGATGGAAGGACGGACTCCACGGTCCATCTGACAAGGTACATGAGGCATATGGAAGTGCTGGGGGAATCACAGGAAGTTATGGCCCGGTGCTTTCCATTATATCTGACGGATATCGCAGCGTTATGGTTTAGGCAGCTGGAGAGTGGCTCCATAGGAACGTGGGCAGATTTAACTGAGAGATTCATGAGGCAATCTAGGGTTCACATTGCAAGACCCAAGAATGTGATGAGTTTGGAAATTTTGAAGAAGAAAGCTGGGGAGTCTTTGAGGAGTTTTCTGACGCGGTTCAACGCGGCAGCAGCATCGGTGGATCTGCAGGATCCACCATGGTTATGATGGCAGCTGTGTCTGAAACTGCTGATGGCACAGAGTTCAAAAATTCGTTGGCTAAAGATCCACCTATGGATCTAGGAGAATTCTATCATGAGGCAGAAAAGTTTTTGTGATTGGAAGATGCAAGGGCAGAAAGAGAAGAATCAGAAGAAATTAATGTTTATGCGGTCAACGATGGAAATCCCCCTGAGAAAGGTACAGAAACTAGCAAGGGGAAACGAAAGGCTGAAAATAACTATAACAGATCAATGCGACCGTGAAAGAAACCAAGATTCACCACATACTCAGAGCTGAGTGAGAGTTTGGAGCGAATCTACCAGGATACCAGAGAGCAGGTTCTGTATCGTAGACCAATGCGAAGGATTCCAACTTCTGACGAGAGGAAATCAGACAAATATCGTTTATTCCATGAACTGAACGGTCATAACACTAATGATTTTAGACATCTAAAGGATGAGGTGGAAGGGCATATCAGGAATGGTATGCTGCTTCAGTATGTGAGGAGGCGAGCCCCAGCGGTGGAGCCAGAGCGACCACCGTCTACATCAGCTAGAGGTGACCCTGATCCGGGACAACGTTTGGTTATCAATTGATTGATTGATTGAAATAACGATGAACAAGTCCTAAACCTCTCACTAGCACGGTTAAATCATTTACACATGTAAGCGATCGCGCACGATCCATAGGCATGCTCTGAATGACTACTAACCGCACCATAGTAAGAGTTTACGCTTTGACATCTTTGTCTTGCGTTTTGCTTTGATTTTGATTTGAACATTTAAAATTAGCTTGTTTGGACATTTCTGTTGTGGGATTCGTATGATCATTTCTTTGATATTTGCAATTCAGTGAAAGAATGTACTTGTATGCCCGTTGGATTGCGAACGGTCCACGAGCACCTCTTGTATGGCGATGAACCGCCAAAGTCTTTTGATGCAGAAACTCCCCCAAACGTGAAATCTGGCATTGATAATACTAACCCCCCCCCCCCCCCCGGGAACACATAATTTGCCTCGAACGGCACCCGACCTCGAACGGTCACATTTCGCCTCGAACGACGCCCGACCTCGAACGGTCACATCCGCCTTGAACGGCACCCCACCGCGAACAGTCATGATTTACTTACTATGATATCCAATCGCGAACGATCATATTTTGCCTCGTGCGGCAATCAATCGCAATCGATCACAATTTACCTCGAACGGCACCCGACCGCGAAAGGTCGCAACTCACCTTATATGACATTCGATCGTGAACGATCACACCCGACCTCGAACGGTCACGATTTGCCTTGAACTCAACCCGACCTCAAACGGTCACAATTCGCCTTGAACGGCACCTGATCGCGAACGATCACCGTTTGCCGCGAACGGCATCCAACCACGAACGATCCCATTGCATCATCTGCCACGGACGGCATCCGACCGCGAACGGTCCCGCATCACCATTTTCCACGAACGGCATCGACCGCGAACGGTCCCATTCCATCCTTCGCCGCGAACGGCATCGACCGCGAACGATCCCGATTCACCTCAAGTGGCACACGATCCCGAACGATCGTCGTCCGAGGTCATATGAAACTATCGAGTCCTTTGCAGGTTGTTGACAGGATATGAACATCCAGCTTATGGCATTACAAAACACATCTTCATACCGCAAGGCATGTTTTGGGGGGCAAATGTTATCCCTCTTTTTGGCAAAGCCGTGATACCAAAAGATCGATCGGAAACAAAAGACAGTTCATCTCAAAGATTGGTTATACTTTGCTTCACTATGGATATCGATGAATTTTGTCCGAGCCCGGATCAGGCTACAACTGATAGGACATGACATGCGAGATCATAAAAGCCAGTGTTTCAAATTTTAGGTCAATCGGAGTTTGTATGAACGAGATATGATCGATGCAAGTTAGCTAAAATACGATGTTCGTATCCCTCAAATAGTGGAGGTGATGTCCATTTCGAATCCATTGGATTCGTATCGATCAATATTTGTTTTGTTCGAATCCATCAGGTTCCACATACTTCGAATTGATCGAGTTCGAATCAATCAGTAACATGATATCGGTCTGTTCGAATCGATCGGTTTCGAATCTATCAAATAGGCATCGCCTCAGCATGTTCGTATCCATTGAGTTAGAGCAGTTCGAATCCTTCATTCGCATCCATCAGGAAATCATGCATTGGTCTATTTGAATCCATCATATTTGTATCCACCAGGTTCGAACCGATGACGTTCGCATCGATCAACCCACACCGCTTCGCATCCATCGATGCACCATCCATAAACCTTAGTTCGTATCGATTCCATAAAAAAGGCATTTGGTCGAATCCATCAGAGAACCTTGGTTCGTATCCATCAGTTGTTCTTACTTCATATCCATCCTCCATCGATACGAAGTGGGCACGCTGCGAACCGATGCGGAGTACACGTTATTGGTGGATTCGAGCAATGCAACGGTCATCGATACAAACGAGGCAAAACTCATGGTATCGAAGCGGTCAACTTGGTGCAAAAGGCGGATCGATGCCAGATGTGCATGCCACGTCGTCTCGAAGGCACGTGCGTCCATCGATTCGAATACATGGATTCGAAGTGATCGAGTCGAAGCGAACAGCCAACCCGGAGACTCCAACTCGTATCGATCATATCTCCAAAACCACAGATCCAAATGCGATGAAATTTTCACAGCATCTTCCATACAAGGTAAAGAATGCTCCTTCCAAGTTTTAGCTCGATAGGATCAATTTTTGATGGATACAAAATCATTTCGTATCGATCATAGATCTAGTCGAAACTTGGTGGGGTCGGTTGCGTGGGACCACTCACGTGCCAGAAGAAGTCTCCCGAAGTTTGAGCGAGATCTGAGCCTCCTACGCCTATAAATAGCACCCTGAAGCCTACAGAAAGGGGATCTTTTGGCCATTCAACGTCCAGACTCTGTCGGATTCAACTCTATATCCTTCTATCACTATTGTATTCAAACATCATAGATATAGCTTACTGTAATCTGTGTAACGGATTGAAAACATCTAGTGAAAAAATAAAATCATAAGCTTCAAAGTGGACGTAGGCAAGATCGCCGAACCACTATAAATCCTGTGTTTTTTATTGTTATTTCCGAATTGTTGTGCTTGATATTGCTTAGATCTGAAATTTGTGTTGAATATTACTGATTTATATTCATACACGGGTGCTTTCATAATATTGGGGTTTGTGACCAATTTTGGTGCAAACACTTTGGTGCTTTCACTGAGAAGGCTGATTCAGGAAAAGTTGAATTTGAAGATTTAAGAATTCAGATCTAAGGAGCTATGACAAGGCAAACGAGTAGAAGACAAAGGCCAGAGAGAAGCGAACATGAAGGAAGTCAAGAGGCTTCTTGAGGAGCTAATCAGGCTTCAGTCTTCATCGCTAGGGATGAGATGGAAGTAATGATGAAGAGGCAGGAGGAGTTGATCCAGAGCTTGTTTCAACAGATCGGGCAACTTGGAGCGCAGAACCGAGGAACGGATGGAGTCCAGAACAGAGCGGGATCATCCGGCGTAGCACCTGGATTAGGGAGCACACACTTGGAGCATGTTGATCCAATCCCAGAGAGAGATAGGGGCATCTGAGCAACTTGGATGTAGCAGAAGGATGAACTCTCAGCCGGTGGGCAGATTCCAAAATTCTCTCATGGACTTGGGGGGCAGGTCGACAGCGATGAACGAGGATTGCAACTTGGAGACAATGATAGGTTGGCTGAGATGGTCAGGGGAGCCATGAGAGGCGGATTAGTAAACAGAGATCTTGAAGACGTGAACAGGAGTCCCTTTTCTCCTGCAATTAGGATGGCTAGGAACCCACCAGAGTTCAGGTTACCATCAGTGGAGATGTATAATGGGAGGACGGACCCCGCGGTCCATCTGACAAGGTACATGAGGCATATGGAAGTGTTGGTGGCATCACAGGAAGTTATGGCCCGGTGCATTCCATTATATCTGACGGATATCGCAGCGTTATGGTTTAGGCAGCTGGAGAGTGGCTCCATAGAAACGTGCGCAGATTTAACTGAGAGATTCATGAGCCAATTTAGGGTTCACATTGCAAGACCCAAGAATGTGATGAGTTTGGCAATTTTGAAGCAGAAAGTTGGGGCATCTTTGAGGAGTTTTCTGACGCGGTTTAACGTGGCAGCAGCATCGGTGGATTGGCCAGATCCATCCATGGTTATGATGGCAGCTGTGTTCAGAATAGCTGATGGCACAGAGTTCAAAAATTCGTTGACTAAAGATCCACCTATGGATCTAGGATAATTCTATCATGTGGTAGAAAAGTTTTTGCGATTGGAAGATGCAAGTGCAGAAAGAGAAGAATCGGAAGAAATTAATGTTTATGCGGTGAAAGATGGAAATCCCCCTGAGAAAGGTACAGAAACTAGCAAGGGGAAATGAAAGGCTGAAAACAACTATAACAGATCAATGCGACCGCGAAAGGAACCAAGATTCACCACATACTCGGAGCTGAGTGAGTGTTTGGAGCGAATCTTTCAGGATACCAGAGGGCAGGTTCCGTATCGTAGACCAATGCGAAGGGATCCAACTTCTGACGAGAGGAAATCAGACAAATATTGCTTATTCCATGAACTGAACGGTCATAACACTAATGATTGTAGACATCTAAAGGATTAGGAGGAAGGGCATATCAGGAACGGTATGCTGCTTCAGTACGTGAGGAGGCGAGCTCCAGCGGTGGAGCCAGAGTGACTACCGTCTACATCAGTTAGAGGTGACCCTGAACCGGGACAACATTTGGTTATCAATTGATTGATTGATTGAAATAACGATGAAAAAGTCGTAAACCTCTCACTAGCACGGTTAATCACATGTAAGCGATCGCGCACGATCCGTAGGCATGCTCTGAATAACTACTACCCGCACCATAATAAGAGTTTACACTTTGACATCTTTGTCTTGCCTTTTGCTTTGATTTTAATTTGAACATTTAAACTTAGCTTGTTTGCATATTTCTGTTGTGGGATTCGTATGATCATTGCTTTGATATTTGCAATTCTATGAAAGATTGTACTTGTATGCCCGTTGGATCGCGAACGGTCCACGAGCACCTCTTGTATGGAAATGAACCGCCAAAGTATATTGATTTAGAAACTCCCCCGAACGTGAAATCTGACATTGATAATACTATGTCCCCCCCGAGAACACATAATTTGCCTCGAACGGGACCCGACCTCGAACAGTCACATTTCGCCTCGAACGGCACCCGACCTCGAACGGTCACATCCTCCTTGAACAACACCCGACCACGAATGGTCATGATTTACTTACTATGATATCCGATCGCGAACGATCACGTTCTGCCTCGTGCGGCAATCAATCGCAATCGATCACAATTCGCCTCGAACGGCACCCGACCGCGAACTGTTGCAACTCACCTTATATGACATTCTATCGCGAACGATCACACCCGACCTCGAACGGTCACGATTTTCCTTGAACTCCACCCGACCTCGAACGGTCATAATTCGCATTGAACGGCACCTGATCGCGAACGATCACCGTTTGCCGCAAACGCATCCAACCACGAAAGATCCCATTGCATCATCTGCCACGGACGGCATCCGACCGCGAACGGTCCCGCGTCACCATTTTCCGCGAACGGTCCCATTCCATCCTTCGCCGTGAACGGCATCGACCGCGAACGGTCCCGATTCACCTCAAGTGACACACGATCCCGAACGATCGTCATCCGAGGTGATATGAAACTATCGAGTTCTTTGCAGGCTATTGACAGGATATGAACATCAAGCTTATGGCATTACAGAACACACCTTCCTACCGCAAGGCATGTTTTGGAGGGCAAATGTGATCCCGCTTTTTGGCAAAGCCGTGATACCAAAAGCTCGATCGGAAACAAAAGACAGTTCGTCTCAAAGATTGGTTATACTTTGCTTCACTATGGATATCGATGAATTTTGTCCGAGCACGGATCAGGCTACAACTGATAGGACATGACAAGCAAGATCATAAAAACCAGTGTTTCAAATTTCAGGTTAATCGAAGTTCGTATGAACGAGATATGATCGATGCAAGTTAGCTAAAATACGTTGTTCGTATCCATCAAATAGTTGAGGAGATGTCCATTTTGAATCCATCGGATTCGTATCCATCAATACTTTTTTGTTCGAATCCATCAGGTTCCACATACTTCGAATCGATCGAGTTCGAATCGATCAGTAACATGATATCGGTTTGTTCGAATCGATCGGTTTCGAATCGATCAAATAGGCATCGCCTCGGCATGTTCGTATCCATTGTGTTTAGAGCAGTTCGAATCCATCGTTCGCATCCATCAGGAAATCATGCATTGGTCTATTCGAACCCATCAGATTCGTATCCACCAGGTTCGAATCGATGACGTTCGCATCGACCAACCTACACCGCTTCGCATCCATCGATGCACCATCCATAAACCTTAGTTCGAATCAATTCCATAAAAAAGGCATTTGGTCGAATCCATCAAAGAACCTTAGTTCATATCCATCAGCTGTTCATCCTCCATCGATACGAAGTGGGCACGCTGCGAAACGATGCGAAGTGCACATTTTTGGTGGATTCGAGCAATGCAACGGTCATCGATACAAACGAGGCGAAACTCATAGAGTCAAAGCGGTCAACTCAGAGCAAAAGGCGGATCGATGCGAGACGTGCGCGCCACGTCGTCTCAAAGGCACGTGCGTCCATCGATTCGTATACATGGATTCGAAGTGATCGAGTCGAAGCGAACCTCCAACCCAGAGACTCCAACTCGTATCGATCATATCTCCCAAACCACAGATCCAAATGCGACGAAATTTTCACAGCATCTTCCATACAAGGAAAAGAATGCTCCTGCCAAGTTTCAGCTCGATTGGATCAATTTTTGATGGATACGAAATCATTTCGTATCGATCGCAGATCGAGTCGAAACTTGGTAGGGTCGGTCGCGTGGGCCCACTCACGTGCCAGAAGAAGTCTCTCAAAGTTTGAGCGAGATATGAGCCTCCTACGCCTATAAATAGCACCCATAAGCGTACAGAAAGGGGATCTTTTGGCCATTCAATGTCCAGACTCTGCCGGATTCAACTCTACATCCTTCTATCACTATTGTATTCAAACATCAGAGTATAGCTTACTGTAATCTGTTGTAACGGATTGAAATCATCAAGCGAATCAATAAAATCATAACTTCAAAGTGGACGTACGCAAGATCGCCGAACCACAATAAATCCTGTGTTTTTGATTGTTTTTTTGAATTGTTGTGCTTGATATTGCTTAGATCTGAGATTTGTGTTGAATATTGCTGATTTATATTCGTATACCGGTGCTTTCACGATATTGGGGTTTGTGACCAATTTTGGTGCAAACAATGAACCTACAGATACTTCCATTAGCCACTTTCTTATCCTAGTTTTCATGGGTTAACTAGAACGTATTGACTAATGTCAATTTTTAATCTGGATATAGTTTTCATGGGTTCACTACAAACCAATTAGCCCATGCAAACTATCCTTATCACATAGTTTTCATGGGTATACTATAAACCTGTTAGTTATCTCCAATAAGTATACAATCAAAGTTTTCATGGGTTTATTGCGAACCTTTTGGTTACCTCTAATAACTACCAGGTTTAAGCACCCTATATTTTTGGTCGCCTTGACTACTTGGATTCAGTTTTACTCATTCAGGAGTTTAAGCAATTTATATTCATTACAGAGTTAACCAAGGTGGTTCTTCTACCCCATTTTCCCTAAAATACTGTTTTGGGTGATCATGTGAATATATTCATATTTGAAGAAGCAAAAAAAAAAAATTTGACAATACCACTCTTATGGATTTAAGGTCCTTGAAATACATTTCATATAAAACATAGTCAACCTTTTTAACTTATATTTTTATTAAGGCACTACTTCTTCAAAATTACATACTTAAAGTCATTACAAAACTCCTTTATATAAGCCATGGGTTTTCCTTTAAAATTTTGAGTTTGGGTTTTAAAACCTTTCGATCCCTTCATATGCATAAATCATATCTTTTAAAACAATAGGCTCTGGCTTTTTTAATACTTTATAACTCTTCTTCGAAACCTTTCGACCATGTTAAGGTATAATTATATAAGAGTAGAAGCATAACCTCAAATCCACTTGAAAGTTCCTTTTCGAAACCGATGAATATCCACCCTTTCAAAAGCATAATAGGTTTATACTTAAAATATTACGTTGGGTTAAAGTGAAAATAGGTGAAAGCATCTCTCTCGAAACCACACTTTATAATAAACTATTTGGGAAGTTTGATGGTTCGAAACCATCCTTTCAAAAGCATTGAAATATCTAGGAAAACAATTGAAGCTTTCCACTACATTGAACTTTGAAAGCTTTGGAAAGCGGCCTGTGTTTATAAAAACGATTGAACCTTTTGGCAGCATTGATGCCTTCGATGCCATTGGAAGGTAACAAATTTCAAAAGGGCTTCGACCTGGTCGATAACTACCTCTTCGAAAGCTTTAAACAAAAACTAAGTAGCTCCTTCAGAACCTACTTCTTTAAAACTAAGGGGCCGCTCTCTTTCAAAATCCTCTTTGAAATACTCTTCCAAAAACATAGCTTTCGACCTTGTCGAAAGACCTAAAAAGAACTATCCTTTTCAAACCATAACTTCCGACCTTGTCAAAAGTACTTTCTTAAAACCATAGCTTCCGACCTTGTCCAAAGCACTTTTAAAACTAAACCTTTCAAAAGCATAGCTTTCGACCTTATCAAAAGCATAGCTTTCTACCTTGTTAAAAGCTACTTTATAAACAAGCAAGTGATTTTTTTCAACCAAAATTAACTAAGGAACCAACTCCTTACATAGTACCCCTTCGACAACGTACCATCCGCCTTTGTCCAATTCACTACATACCAGCTGAATGATATCATGTGCATTGGCTTCGACCTTGTTGGTTTCAGTGAAGTCGAAAGGTCAATGTCGAAAGTTCTAAGCCGAAAGTTGTACCAAAGAAGGCGGAACACCCTTTTTCTGAGCAAAAGTTGTTTTTATCAAATAAGTTAAACTTTTTGTAACCAACTTGCCTACTTGTAAACATTTGATTGTCTTTCATAAACTTATAAATAATTTGGATTATATTTTTCTCATTTTCTCAAATCTAAAAACAAGTTAACCTATGACAAATAAGCCCTTCCTATTTCAAAACTATAAAATCATTTAAATACCATTTTCAAAATAATTTAATTTTCATACTAAATTACTTGGTAAAAATCCCCAAAAATTCTAGAAATTCACTTTAATCATGTTATCTAACATATTAAAATTTCAGACCCAAATTATTAATATATTATCCATAATCAGTATATAAACCCAAATAACCTTATTTTCCCTTGAAAATTCATAACTAATTCTCCACGGCTTGGAAAATTATGAAAATTGAAACCCAACTCCAAAATCATGTATTTCATAACATATAATTTTCCAAGGTCTTGATTTTATCCTAAAACTATATATATCTCCTTTAAACAACCATGTTTAAACATATATAAATCATTAATCATGCATATCATCATTCTATATATCATAAAACATATTTACCCTTAAATCCGAAACTATATGATTGTAAAACCAAAATAGAGATGTTGAAATTATTATTCACCTTAGAATGGATAAGGGAATTGAAGTTTGATTGAGATTGATTTCTTCTAGCTTGATCCTAATCTTTACTTTGATTTTCTCTTCTCTTCCTAATGGTCGGCCTTGCTTGCTTCTTATGGTTATAAATTTTTTTTGAGGTAAAATGAACGTGTATGACTAAGGAGAATAGTATAATGCGGGAAATATGGGCAGTTATTTACCCTAATGCCCTTATGTTCAATTACTTAACATTTTATAAGCTCATTTAGTTAAATAAGCACAAACACTAAATTTTATTAATCAACCTCAATCTTGTTATCTACATTATTCTATTTAATTTATTCTAATTAAAGCTCCTGAATAATGTCATCATTAAATCAGGGGTGTTACAGGCTCCCCTCTTTAAAGAATTCCGTCCTCGAAATTCAGTAAGGACAACTAGAAAACATAGCAATCATTTGTAACATCTCCTAACAACCATACTATCCTACCTGACTAGCAACCAACCTATATAATCTAATATAGACATACCATCAAACTAGATAAGGATAATCCTCTCTTATGTTATCCACAGTCTCCCAAATATTGTCCTTCTCGTTATCGCTCCATTAAACTTTCACCAACTTGACTGTCTTGGTTCCCAATCTCTTCTCATCTCTCGCTACAACCCGAACTGGTTGTCTAATCAAAGTCAAATCATGCTCCACCACTAAGTCCTCCAACTCTGTCCAAGGAATAGTAGCTTCTAAATCATGCACGAACTTGCGAAGATGAGACACATGGAATACATTATGGAAAACTACCATATTGCTTGGCATCTCTACTCTATACGCGATCTTTCCAATCCTTTCTATAATCTGGAATGGACCAACATATCTCCGGACCAACTTACCCGACTTTCCAAATCGTACCACACCCTTCGTAGGTGATACTTTAACGAAAACCCTATCTTCCTCTGAGAATTCTTCTACCTGGATTGAGCTTCCTTCATCCGTCCTCGGATTAACTCTATCTATTCCGACGCATCTCTAACAAAATTCGGACCAAAGACTAATCTATCTCCAGTCTCTAACCAACATGCTAGTGATTTGCATGGCCTTACTACAAAACTTCAAATGGCGCCATTCCTATACTGGTTTGATATGTATTATTGTAGGAAAAATCAATCAAATGTAGGTGATCCTCCCAAGATCCACCAAAGTCCAATACACAAACTCTTAATAATTGTTCTAGTACCTTATTGACTCTCTCTGTCCTCCCATCAGTCTGTGGGTGATATGCTGTACTAATCTTGAGCTTGTACCCAATACCACTTGTAGACTCCACCAAAATTCGCTAGTGAATAACGCATGTCTGTCAGTGATTATGCTTCTAGGAATCCCATAAAGTCTAACTATGTTCTTCATGAACAACTTAGCCAAAGTAAGTGCCATTCTAGTTGACTTTACTGCAATGAAATGGACACTCTTGGTTAATATGTCCACTATAACCTATATGCTTTCATTTTCTTTGTTTGACCTTGGCAACCTGTCTATAAACTCCATCGATATTAAATCTTATTTCTTGACTAGAATATCTAAAGGCTGAAGTAACCCACTTGCCTTCTAATGTTTGGCATTAACTTGTTGACAGTTAACACACTGCCTAACCCATAAGCCAACATCCCTCTTCATGCCTTCCCGATAGAAGCTCCTCTTCATATCTTGATACATCTTGGTTCCTCTAGAACAAATCGCAAATTTCGATCAATAACATTCCCTTCGAACTGCTCTCCTTAAGTTCTCTACATTCAAAATGCATAATTGTCCATTCCTCCTTAACCATCCTCTTTGGTCAAGACTAAAATCCTTCACATCATCGACCTCAGTTCCAACTTCAAGCCTTCTGATCCTTTCAGCTAAAACTGGATCTTCTCAAGCTATCTTCTCGATCAGCATCGATCGTATTTAAGCAAGATAACATGAAAGTACCCTAACTAGAAGTAGTAGTAGATCTCAATTGCACACCACAACTGGCTAAAGCTTCTAGATCCTTCCATTCTGCCAACATTGCTAACACCACATTCTGATGCTTTCTACTGAGATCATTTTCTACCTTATTTCCCTTTTCTAGGATTATACTCTATACCGAAATCATAAGTAGTCGAAAACTCCAGCCATCTCTGCTGCTTCATATTTAACTCCTACTGAGAGAATAAGTATTTTAATGACTTATGATCGGTACACAACTCAAATCTCTTCCCCAAGAGATAATGCATCAAAATCATCAAGGCAGTTATCACTGCCGCTAAATCTAAGTCATGAGTAGGATATCTAACTTCGTGTGGTCTAAGTTGTCTTGATGCATAAAGAATAACCTTGCTCATTTGCATCAATACTGCTCCCAATACAGTCCCATATGCATCAGTGTATACTACCAACCCTTGGTTACCATTTGGAACTACTAACGGTGGCGCATTGGTTAACAGATGCTTCAACTTAAGGAACCCTTCCTCACATTTGTCGGACCAATCAAACTTCATGTCCTTCCTAGTCAACTTAGTCAAAAGCGCTGCAATCTGTGAGAAATCCTTAAGGAATCTTCAGTAATAGCCAGCAAGTCCAAGAAAACTTATAATCTCGGTCACCATTTATGGTCTCCTTCAATTATTCACGGCTTCGATCTTATCTCGATCGACTGGCAGTCCCTTCTCTGAAACCACATGACTAAGAAACTTAACCTCTTGCCTTAAAGATGTCACCTTTGGCTAATTCTGCCTCGGCGTCTCCAGCACCACTCTAAGATGAATCTCATGCTCTCTTTCATCCTTTGAGCATACCAAAATGTCATCTATAAAGAAATACCACCACGAACATATCCAAGTTCTCTTGGAAAACATGATTCATCAAATCAACGAAGAAAGCAGGTGCATTTGTCAAGCCAAATGGCATCACCAACCACGCATACGAACCATACCTAGTCTGAAACGTTGTCGAAGGAATACTATCCTCCGCTATTCTCAATTGATGAAAACCCGTCGTCAAATCCAATTGGAAAAGTACTCTGGCTCCACTCAACTAATCAAACAGATCATCTATCCTCGGTAGAGGGTACCTATTCTTGATCATCCTTTCATTTAACTTATGATAGTCTATGCAGATCCTTAATGATCAATCGGGCTTCTTTACAAATACCATGGCCGCTTCCCAAGGTGAACTACTTGGTCTTATAAAATTCCTTCCTTTAAGATCCACTAGCTGCACCATCAATTCCTTCATCGCCATCGGCGTCATCCTGCTAGGTGGTCTACTATAGGTTCAACTCCTGGTACAAGATCTATCCGAAACTGAATAGCTCATTTCGAGGGTAATCCATTAACCGGCTCAAAAATATCTCCAAACTCTCTAGCCACATGAACCTGACTAAGCTCTCCAACCTCTAGGGTACCCAACAATCACAAACACTCTTATTGGGATTCTCAACTAAGATAACAATTCGGCTATGACTATCTAGGTGCCTCAACAATATTTCTCAATTCTGGCAAAATATCCTACCTCATGCTTACCCAACAAATCCATACGCATAATGATCCGGAAATCAATGAAATAAAAAACATACAACCTGCATGCAAACTTATGACCTAGCAAATCAAGTTCTAACTGATCATATCTCATTCAAGAGTTGCATGTCCTCCTATTGGATTTGCAACCCTCAAGGAAGTAACAAAGTATGTGGGTTCTATACATAACCTATCGACCAAATACTATGATATAAATGAATGTGATGCACAGTTAGCAAAAAGTACCCTAACTGGTATACTTTGAATCAAAAGCGTACCTTCCACCACGGTCTTCCCTTACTCTACTGTAGTAGGCCTAGAAGATGATGGTGGTCTAATAGCAAAAACCTTCTTCCCGTCCTCCCTACTTGCTCTGGACACTAGTTCTTATAATGCCCAACTTAGTCGCAGTTGAAGCATTACACATTCTTCTTCTCTACAGGCTTCTTTCCTTTGCATGTCCAAAACTCATGAGCATGATGACTCTTCTTTGCTGCAGTAGGTCTAGAAGAAGATAGTGGTCCAATAGCAAACACCTTCCCTCTGTCTGCCCTAGCTAGCTCTGGGCATTGGTTCTTATAATGCCCAACTTGGTCACAGTTGAAGCATTTCACATTCTTCTTCTCTGTAGCCTTCTTTCCTTTACCAGTTCAACACTCATGGGCACAATGGCTTTTCATATCACACTTATAGCATGCCAAATTAGCCTTTGCCTTCTTAATGGCCTCCTCTGTCTGGGCTCCTTTCTTCTTAAAGAAATTCCTTTTCTTTCCCTGAGGACCCTGAGAGTCAACTAGCTTCTTCCTAATTGCCACAACAAGCATCTCCACATGAGGATGGCCATCTCCACTACCACACGATAAGGATCTCTAATATGAGTCATAGATATTCTACCTAGCTCTAGCCTCAATCCACTAATGAATCTCTCATTTCTTATGATATCAGCGTCAACCAAAGCATAACCATATCGAGATAGCTCATCAAACTTGGTAGCATGCTCGATCACAGGCATTCCTCCTTGGATAAGATCCATGAACTTCCTCACCAATTCCGATTTAGCAACCTCAGACAAGAACCTCTACTAGAACCTCCTTCTAAAAGCAGCCCATGTCAGCTCTTCCTTTGGAACTCTGACCGTCACACCGTTCCACCATTGAAGCGCTAACCCTTGCAACTGCCTAGAGGCTAGCCTTCTCATCTCTCCATCCTCCAAGCCTAAATCGATAAACATCCTTTAACAGTTCAACAGCTAGTTTTCAACTTCAACTGCATTCTCCGTTCCAATAAACGGCTTCCCACCTAGACTGATATAGTCTCTACATAGCTTTGCATAGTGATAACCAGCTTCCATATCCTCATTCTCGTAAATCTACATACGGGCCTTAGTAAGATATAGAAGAACGGCCTAAGACAGAGGGGAATACATGCTTAGATATATATCTATATATCAAATAAAAGAAAGTTACTACAGCGTTAACCAAAAACACAACTATATTTTTAAATTCATCAGAATATGTTTCAAAAAAGCTTTTAGGTTTATCTTTTCTTTTAAAGTTTCATAAGCCTATGCTCTAATACCAACTTCTGACATCCCCCTACTTGAAGGCCTAAAACTAACGGCTATGGATGCTGCAGTCATCCATACATATTAATTCTCGGTGAGCAAATACACTGGTGCTAGATACATTGACACACAGATCATAGAAATATGGAAAAAATTTGACAACTAAAATCATATTTCCATGTCCAAATCAAAAAACTTGAGTTCATTACATAGTCTAAAGAATGTAACCACGGTGAAAATATAATTATTATAAATACGCCAAGAGCGACATACGAAGATGCCCCCTTGCTAGATCAGAGTATTAGTAAAGCTAACAAGTCTGCCTTTACAAGCAAAACACAATGGAAAAGACAATTCTAAATAACTATCTGCCTCATGCACGCCCTTAGATGCTTTATTCGTCAAAGAAAAAAAACCTGAAAACCTTAAATTTCAAACTGCACAAAATCAATTGAGTACTCGAGAGTTTAAGGGGAAAACAAAATTTTTGAGTCAGATATAAAGTCTGGTATGAATAATAATCTAACGTCTCAATCCTTCAGATATCTAGTGAGACCACGCCGCTTAGCGGAACGGGTTTTCCCCTCACTAGTTACCTTAAACATTTTTAAAACCATATTCTGTGCTCCTACATCCACAACTGTTAAAACACACATTTTCAAAATATTATGATGATATGCATACTTAAAACAATTAGGATTTACCATCCCCAGTTTAATCTGACTCATTTTTATAATGATAGTTTCTAAGGTCACTATTAACCTTTTAGTTTTCATGCAAATAACCTTTATATAATTAATGAACATCCTGTTCTTTTTATAATTTTCATAGGATCACTAAGAACCTATAGGCTCCTGCCAATTTACTTAATTAATTCATGGGTCCCCCTGAACCTATTAGTTATTCCAATAACTAATCACCTTACCCAAATTTTCTTGGGTTGACTAGAAACCTATGGATTTATCCAGTAACTCACTTCACATCCTAGTTTTCACAGGTTTACTTGTAACCTACTTATACTTTCGTTAGTTACTTTCTTATCCTAGTTTTCATGGTTTAACTAGGAACCTATTGAATGATGTTAATTTTTAATTCGAATATAGTTTTCATGGGTTCACTGCAAACTAATAGTCCCTGCTAACTATCCTTATTACATAGTTTTCATGGTTTTACTATGAACCTGTCGGTTACCTCCAATAACTACATAAACATATTTTCATGGGTTTACTACGAACCTTTTGGTTGCCTCTAATAACTACCAAGTTAAGCATCCTATATTTTTGGTCACACAGACTCCTTGGATGCAATTCTACTCAATCGCGATTTTAAGCAATTTGTATTCACTATAGAGTTAACCTAGCTGGTTCTTCTACCCTCTTGTTTCAAAGTACAGTTACGGGTGATCATGTGAATATATTCATATTTGAAGAAGCAATACAATAATTTGACAATACCACTCCTGTGGATTAAAGGTCGTTGAAATACATTTCATATAAAACATATTTATCCCCTTTAACCTATATTTTTATAAGGCGCTACTTCTTCAAAACTATATACTTAAAGTTATTACAAAACTCCTTTATTTATATAAGTCGTGGATTTTCCATTAAAATTTCAAGTTTTGGTTTTAAAGCCTTTCGACAACGTCGAATGCTTCAGCTTTCGACCCCTTCGAAAGTTTTGCTTTCGACCCCTACGAATGCATAAATCATATATTTGAAAACAATAGGATCTAACCTTTTTAATCTTTAAAAATCTTCTTCGAACTTTTGACCATGTTAAAGTATTATTATACAACAGTAGAAGCATAGCTTTGAAACCACTTGAAAGTACCCTTTCGAAACCAATGAGATCCACTCTTTCGAAAGCATTGGGTTTACACTTAGAATATTACTTTGGGTTAAACTAAAAATAGGTGAAAGCATCTCTCTCAATGTTAGCACCAAAATTGGTCGCTAACACCCAAACGCCATTAAAAGCACCAATTCACAGTTACAGTTCACAGATAGTAAATATGAAGAGGAAATAAATATGAAGAATAATCAAGATTAAAAAGAATGTAGTAATAATGCAGGATTTATAGTGGTTCAGCTAACTCCGGCCTACGTCCACCCCAGAAATTTCTTTTTTTATTAATTCTAGAATTGATTGCAGTTAATCCCAAGTTTTAAAACAAAAATGGCAGAGTAACTTGAACAACCTTTGTACAAGAAGTTATGGAACGGAATGAGAATCAATTTCCGAAGCCCCGACTGCCGTATTTATAGGAAAAATCCAAATTACTAGGCTTTCTGGGCGATGTGGGCCCAGCAAATCCATAGTTGAGTCCATATTGTCGACCACCAGCTTCATGCAGTATAAAATATACCGACCCCAAGAGACCCGGGTAGTGACCCGAAGCAGCCTCCATTTTGACATGAAGCAGATTGCAATGTAACTCCAAGTAAAATCATACCGACCCCTTGCTTTATGCCGACCTGATTTCCCAAGACCGGCCCAAACTATTTCCATTACCGAACAATGCAACCAAAAATCTGCTGACCCCAAGTGACCCGAGTCATGATCCGTAGAATGTTGACCTGTGACTAGAAGCAAACTGCCATGCGACTCCAAGCAAGAACATGCCGACCTAAGAATATGCGAACCCCATCTCCAAGCTTTTGTGTCGATCTTAGAACCTGTTGCCGACCCGATGATGCTTGCTCCTTGACCCGAAGTAGTGTTAAACCCATCATTTTATGCCGACCCCTCAAGATACATCCCCATAAAAATATGCCTACCCAAGTGACCCGGGCAGTGACCCGAAGTAAATAGCCAACCAACCCGAAGTTATCATTGACCTTTCCAAAACTTACCGATCCCATGTGATCCGAAGCAAAGCCTCGTTTGACTCGAAGCAAACTAGGTGAAAACCCTAAGTAAACCTACAAGTGACTCGAAGCAAACTCCAACCAACCCAAAATGACTCGATTTTTATCGAAACTCATATTTCAAGTATTCTGTGCCTTTTGTTCATCAACTATGCCGAATATCGACTTCATAACCATGTTTATAATCCGTTACTAATCGTTTGTCCATCCAGTTGAGTCAAACCCATAGTATTCCAACCTCGACAACCGTGCAGCCGATTGGGTTAAATCTGCCTATAGCTTCCTTGCCACAAGGCAAGTTAACACTTTGCCCCTCAAAACATACCTTGCGATAGGAAGGTGTGTTTTGCATTGCCATAAGTCCAATATCTGAAGTCTATAATTCGTTGATTTCCATATCCAACCTTGAATCCAGTCTATTGCCAAACTGATTCCTTGATCTCTCCAGATCATTAACAAAATCCATAGTTGTTCTGAGTCAGTATCTAATTCCGAATCCATCCAAATCCATTCATAGAATCCACAACCTCTCTGGATTGTTTTATCCAAGTCTAGAAACTCTCCGGGTTCTGTAATCCATGAGACCTCGCTGGATCCAAATCCAAAACCAGGACCACGACGGGTCTTATAATCCATATCCGAGACCTCGCCGAGTCCATGTCCAAAACTGAGACCAAGACGAGTCCTATAATCCATATTCAGGACCTCGTCGAGTCCATATCCAAAACCGGGACCTCGCCGGTTCCTATAATCCATATCCGGGACCTCGCCGGGTCCATTTTTCCTACTTCGGCTCGACTCTCCGATCAAGGACTTATATTCTTTGACCTCGACTTTTCGGTCAAGGACTTCTATATTCTCCTGCCTCGACTCCCTGGTCTAGGACTTTATATTCTTCGGCCTCGACTCTCCGGTCGAGGACTTATATTTTTTGGGTTCTCACCAAGCATAGTCCATACTCAACAAAAACTAGAGGAAAATCCAATCTGAAATCCACATCAAACCAGAAATCTATATCAAAACTACAAACCAAAATTCAAACCAAAAGGCAAGCATCCAAACCAAAATCTAAACCAGAAAACTAACAAAACCAGGAGTTCAAACCAAACCCCAAAACCAAATCGAAAAAAGAAAATATCCAAATCAGAAAGAAAAATCTGATTTCACAAACTAGTGCATCATGGTTTATCATCATCTCAAAGCATGCCTAAGGGCTATCTCTGTCCTTGTACAGGAGTAAGTGACTTAGCCGTCTGCCCAGAGTTTGCTACTTATTCCATACCATCCCGATTAGTTAATGACCTGTGCCTTTAAACCGGGCTAGCACCAATTTATAGCGGATGATAGCTTCTCTTGTTCCATCTCCGCTATCTATTTCCAAACAAAGCCATCCTAATCCATGCCCCCAGTTCCATAGGTAGTTGTGCCAATCAATTAACCTTGGTCGGGGTTTTCCCCTGGCTGTTCCAATCCATGTCCAAGCCAGCTAATCTCTATTCCAAGTCCTGGGTTCCAATGTCCAGTTATTCCAGCATCCATAGGTTGTTTCCGACCACCATTCCCATCCTGCCCCCCGAGTCCACGAGGGAATCCTAGATGATCCCCTTCCAAGCATGCATCCAAATTCTGGTCCATGTAAGAATCCATAGCTCCATCAAACTTCCTGCTTGCTTCTTTTTCCTGGTTTCTGCGCTCCAGCTTGTCCAATCTGCCGGAGTAGGTTCTGCATCGTATCCTATCTCTTCAACATCCTTTCCTACACAACGTCCATCATCATCTCCATCTCATGTCTGATGATGAAAATTGAGTTCTGAATAGATCCTGAGGAAGCCTCCTGACTTCCTTCATGCTGACTCCTTTCCGTCCTCTGCCTCCTTGTCGATTACTTTACCATAATCTCCAGAATCCGAGCTTTAAAAAACCTAAGAGCTATATGTCTCAGTGAAAGCACCAAAATTGGTCACTAACACCCAAACGCCGTTGAAACCGCCAATTCATGGTTACAGTTCACAGATAGTAGATATAAAGAGGAAATAAATATGATGAATAATCAAAATTAAAAAGATAGCAGTAATAAGACAGGATTTATAGGGGTTTAGCTAACTCCGGCCTACGTCCATCCTGAAATTTCCTTTTCAGTGATTACCGGATTGATTACAATTACAATCCTAAGTTTTTAAAGCAAAAAATGGCAGAGTAACTTGAACAGCCTTTGTAGAAGAAGTTATTGGAAGAACTAAATGAGAATCCCTTTTCTGAAGCCTCGCCTACCATATTTATTGACAAAATCCAGATTACTGGGCTCCCTGGGTGATATGGGCCCACCAAAAGCATAGTTAAGACCATGCTATCGACCACTAATTTCCTGCAGTATAATATATACTGACCCCAAGAGACCCAGGTAGTGACTCGAAGCAACCTCCATTTTGACCCAAAGCAAAATGCAATGTGACTCCAAGCAAAAACATACCAACCCCCTGCTTTATGCGGTCCTGATTTCCCAAATACCGACCCGAAATATTTCCATTACCGACCCAAAGCAGCCAAAAACATGTCGATCCCAACTCCTCACAGTCGACCCCAAGTGACCCGAGTGATGACCCGATACAAGTTGACCTATGACTCGAAGCAAATTTCCATTCGACTCTAAGCAAGGGCATGCCGACCAGAGAATATTGCCACCCCATCTCCAAGCTTCTGCACCGATCCGAGGACCTATTGCCAGACCCCAAGGATGCTTGCTCCTTGACCAAAGTAGTGCCGAACCCATCATTTTATGCTGACCCCTTAAGATACAAGCCGACCCCATAAAAATACGCCAACCCTAAGTGACCTGGGTAGTGACCTGAAGTAAATAGCCTACTGGTCCGAAGTTATCACCGACCCCTCCAAAACTTACCGATCCCATGCGACCTGAAGCATAGCCTCATCTGACTCGAAGCAAACTAGGTGAAAACTCGAAGTAAACTTACAAGTGACTTGAAGCAAACCCCAACAAACCCGAAATACTCGATTTTTGTCAAAACTCGTATTTTAAGTATCTCGTGCCTTTTGTCTATCAACTGCGCCGAATCCCGGCTTCGTAACCATTTTTCCATTTGTCATTGGTTGTTTATCCATCCAGTCGAGTCAAACCCATACTATTCCAACCTCGACAACCACGCAGTCGATTGGGTTAAATCCGTTTGTACGTTGCCTTGCCAAAAGGCGGGTTAACACTCGAAACCACTCTTTAGATTATATAGTGTTGGGGAAGTTTGATGATGTTGAAACCATCCATTCAAAAGCATTGAAATATCTGGGAAAACAATTGAACCATTCGAAGACGTCGAAAGCTTCTGCTTTCGACCCCTTCGAAAGCTTTGGGAAGTGGCCTATATTAAAAAAAATGATTGAACCTTTCGACAACATTGATGCCTTCGATGCCATCGGAAGTTCACATAATCTCAAAAGGGTTTTGACCTGGTCGACAACTTCCTCTTCGAAGGCTTTATATAAAAACTAAGTAACTACTTCGAAAGCTACTTATTTAAAACAAAGGCCGTGGCTCTCTTTCGAACGCCTCTTTGAAATATTATTCCAAAAACATAGCTTTAGACCTTATTGAAAGCCCTAAAAAAAACTATCTTTTCGAAAGCATAGCTTTCGACCTTGTCGAAAGCTATGCTTTAAAACCATAGCTTCCAATCCTATTGAAAGCTCTTTTGAGACTAAACTTTTAAAAACCATAACTTTGACCATGTCAAAAGCTCCTTTAAAGCAGGCAAGTATTTTCTTTTAAAACCAAAATTAACTAAGGAACCAACTCCTCTGAAAGCACCCTTCAACAACCTACCTTCCGCCTTTGTCGAATTCATTATATACCACCTGAATGATATCATGTGCATTGGCTTTGACCTCGTTGGTTTCAAATAATTTGAAAGGTCAAGGTGGAAAGGTCTAAGTTGAAAGGTTTACCAAAGAAGGCGAAACACCCTTTTTCTGAGCAAAAGCTGCTATTATTAGATAAAGTAAATTTTTTATAACTAACTTGCCTACTTGTAAACTTTTGATTAGCTTTCATAAACTTTTAAATAATTTCGATAATATTTAACGTGTTTTTTCAGATCTAAAATCAAGTTTTCTTTAACAAATAAGCCCTTCCTATTATCAAAACTATAAAATCATTTAAATCCTCCTTTCGAAATAATTTAATTTCCACATCAAATCATTTAGTAAAAATCCCTAAAAATTCCAGAAATTCACTTTGATCATGTTATCTAATATATTAAAATTTCAGGCCTAAATTCTTAATATATTTTCCATAATAAGTTTATAAACCCAAATAACAATATTTTCGTTTGAAAATTCATAACTAATTCTCAACGGCTTGGAAAATAATGAAAATTGAAACCCAACTCCAAAATCAAGTTTTCCATAATATATAATTTTCCTATTACATTTCAAAATCATTAAATCTCGGTTTTACCTTAAAACTATATATATTTCCTTCAAAAACAACCATGTTTAAACATATATAAATCATAAATCAAGCATATCATCATTCTTTATATCATAAAATATATTTACCCTTAAATCCAAACCTATATGATATTAAAACCAAAATAGAGATGTATAAATTATTATTCACCTTATAATGGACATGGGAATTGAAGTTCAACTTAGATTGATTTCTTCTAGCTTGATCCTAAGCTTTACTTTGATTTTTCTATTCTCTTCCTAATGGCAGGCCTTGCTAGTTTCTTACGGTTATAAATTTTGTTTGAGGAAAAATGTATGTGTATGACTAAGGAGAATAGTATAAGGGGGAGACGTGGGTGGCTATGTACCCTAATGCCCTTATGTCTAAAACTTAACCACTTATAAGTTCATTTACTTAAATCAACATGGCCACCAAATTTTATTAATCAACCTCAATCTCCTTATCTACATTATTGTATTTAATTTATCATAATTAAATCTCTTGAGTAATGTCATCATTAAAATTAGGGGTGTTACATACATCTTGGTCCCTCCAAGATGAATCGTATATTTGGATCGATGTCATTTTCCAAGAACTTCTTTCCTCAAGTCCTCAATACTTGAAACACATAATCATCCCTTCTTTCTCAACCATCCCATCTGGTCAAGACTAAAATCCTTCAGACCATCGATCTTGGTTCCAACCTCAAGCCTTCTGATCTTCTCGGCTAATACTGGTCCTCTTTCTACTTGGAAACTATTCTTTCGGTCAATACTGATCAAACTTTTGAACATGACAACATGGTTATATTTTGACTAGAACCAGCGGTCGATCTTAACTACACATTACAAGTAGTCAAAGCTTCTAAATCCTTCCATTCTGCCAACATAGCTAACATCACAATCTGATGTCTTCTTCTAGGAGCATCCGCTACCTTATTTACTTTCTCAGGAGTACTCTATACCAAAGTCACAAGTAGCCAAAAACTCTAGCTACCTCTGCTGTCTCGTATTCAACTCTTTCTGAGAGAATAAGTACCTTGAAGACTTATAATCTGTGTGTAGTTTAAATCTCTCGAGATAATGCTTCCAAATCCTCAATGCGAAGATCACCGCAGCCAACTCCAAATCATAAGTAGGGTATCTCACTTCATGCGGTCTAAGTTGTTGTAAGGCGTAGGTAATCACTTTACCCTTCTACATCAACATGGCTCCTAATCCAGTTCCACATGCATCAGTATGCACCACCTGTCCTTGGTTTCCGTCTGGAACTACTGACACAGGTGCACTGGTTAACAAATGAATTAACTTAAGGAATGCTTCCTCACTTTTATCGGACCAAAAAAATTCACCTCCTTCCTTGTTAGCTTAGTCAAAGACACTGCTATCCGCGAGAAATCCTTGATGAATCTCTGGTAATAGCTAGCAAGTCCAATAAAGCTTCTAATCTCAATCATCGTCTCTTATCTCTTCCAATTATTTTAGCTTCGATCTTATCTGAATCGACTACCAACCCTTTCTCTGAAACCACGTGACCAAGAAACTTAACCTCCTTCCTTCAAAAATAACACTAGGAAAACTTTGCCTTTAGCTGATGCTGCCTTAGCGTTTCAAGCAGCACTCTAAGATGATCCTCAAGCTCTCTTTCATCCTTAGATTATACTAAAATATCATTTATAAACACTAACATGAATCTATCCAAATACTCTCAAAAGACTCGGTTCATTATATCCATGAAGAAAGAAGGAGCATTCGTTAACTCAACTGGCATTACTAACCACTCATACGAACCATACCTAGTCAGAAATGTTGTCAAAGGAATATTGTCTAGTCCGCTACCACTCTTAACTGATGGAAACGTATCACCAAATCCAAATAAGAAAACACTCTGGCCTCACCTAACTGATCAAATAGATCATTAATTCTAGACAAAGGATACTTTTTCTTGATCTTCCTCTCGTTCAACTTAAGATAGTCGATACATATCCTTAACGACCCATATGGTTTCTTCACAAACGCCATGGCTACTCCCCAAGGCGAACTACTTGATTTAATCAAATTCCTTCCTTCTACATCCACTAATTGCATCTCTAATTCCTTTATCTCGGTCGGTGTCATCCTGCTAGCTGGTCTACTTACAGGATCGGCTCCTAGCACAAGATCTATCTGAAACTCAATAGCTCATTTCTGTGGCAGTCCTGTGACTGACTCAAAGACATCTTCAAACTCCCTTGCTACACGAACCTGACTTTATTCTTCTTCCACTTCCATTACACTTAACAAAGCATAACTACTCCGGTCAAAATTCTCTACTGAGAATATCATTCGCTTATGACTATCAGGGCGTCACAGTGATCTCTCCATATCTTGGAAAAATATCCTAGCCTCATACTTACTCAACCAATCCGTACCCAAAGTGATTCCAAAATCTATGAAATACAAAACATACAGACTACATGCAAATTTATGACCTAACAAATCAAGCTCTAACTGGACACATCTCATCCTCAGTACAGTCTTATTGGATTCTCAACCCTTAAGGAAGTATCAAGGTATGTGGGTTCTAAGCATATCCTATCAATCAAACACTGGGATATAAATGAATGTGGTCCATCGATATCATTTAGTATACTAACTGGCATACTCTGAATCGAAAACAAACCTTCTATCACAGTCTTCCCTTTTTTAGCTGTAGTTGGCCCGGCAGATGATGGTCCAACAACCAAAACCTTTCCCTTATTTGCCCTAACCAGTTCTGGACACTGATTCTTATAATGCCCAACTTGGTCGCATTTAAAGCACTTTACATTCATCTTATCTGCAATCTTCCTCCCCTTGCTTTACCGGCACTCATGAGCAATGTCCCTTTTTGTCACACTTGAAGCAAAAGAAAACAGCCTTGCCTTCTTAGCAGCCTCCCCCTTTCGGTCTCCCTTCTTCTTAAAGAACATTCTCTTCTTTCCCAGAGAATCCTGAGTTTCAACTGGCTTCTCTTTGGCAAAAAAAGGAAGCATCTCTTCATGGCAAATAGCCATCTCCACCACTACATTACTTGGATCATGAAGATGTAACAGGGTCGCCCTAGCAATCACGGCCCTCAATCCTCTAATGAACCTCTCATTTATTCTGATGATGGTGTCTTTAGTATTATATACAAAACGGGACGACTCATCAAACTTAGTGGCATACTCAACTACCGACATCTCTCCCTGCTCCAGATCTAAAAACTTCCTAAGCAGTAATGACTTAGCAACCATAGAAAAAAAACCTTTGCTCAAATCGCCTTCAAAAATCGGCCCAAGTCAATTCCTCCTCCGAAAATCCAATAGTACCATTGTTCCACCAATGAAGTACTGACCCTTGCAACTGTCTAGAGGCCAAACTTCTCTTCTGCTGATCATCTAAACCCAAATCATCAAATATTCTCTCATAATGCAACAACCAATTCTCTATGTCTATGGCATTTTCTGTCCACATAAATGGCTTTCCACCAAGGCTGGTGTAATCTCCGCTCAGCTTAGCATAATTATTCCCAGCTAGAGCCACAAGGTTAGCTCCTCCAACATTTCCAACGACATTATCAGCTACTCCTGCTTACAACATATTGACGAAAAACTGATCATCACCCCATATCCACTGGTGGATTTCTAGTACCCGCATTAGCATCAACATTTTGGTTAGCATTAGCCTGTCAACCTTGGTTCCTCCTGATATTAGGTCGAACATTTCCATTGGTTATGGTGCTTCCTCCATTGAGGTTTCCTCTTCCAGTTCTTGCTTCCATATCTTCTTTCTCATAAATCTGCATACGAGCCTCTGTAAGATACAGAAGGACGGTCTGAGAGAGAAGTGTTAGTCCGTGAGATGATGGTTTTGATGACAACAACTTTAGAATAGATTACAAAATATAAATACTAACATTATAAGTTTAGATATATATGTATATGCAGGTTTTAACCATTTAGGTACCAAGAATGAAGAATGTATAGCACAGAGATTCAAGACATCAAGATTGAAGACTCATGAGTATCAAGAATATCAAGAGTTCAAGAATTGAAGTAATTTATTCTTTAATTAGAAATTTTGTTCAAACTCATAGAAAAGCACTGGCATCTTAAAATCCAATTTATTCGTGGAATCGAATCCACTTCGAGCCTGTTAAAGGGATGGAACCCTAAGTAGGATGGAACCCACGAAAAATCTAGTGGAACATTGTTTTGTATCCGCTAAATTTTTATTTAAAATCATTTTTCAAAATTATATCCTGTTTTCAAAATATTTTCAAAACCTTCCTTTTAAAAGCATCAAAAACTTTGTCCTGATTTTAAATAATTTTAGCATAAAAATTATCTTTAATTTCAAAAGTCAAAATTACTCCTGATTTTAAACTATCTTTTAAAATAATATATTTAACTTTTAAATATTTATACTTAAGATTTAAATATAAAATTATAGTTAAATTATATATATATTATTCTCTATATTTACTTATGAATTTTAATATAGTAAAGTATATTAGAAAAGTTTAAAATATTTTAAATATAAGATAAAGGTTATTTTCAAAGAAAATCAAATCATCAAAAATTGCTTTGGGATGTCGACATGCCTAGGGTGACCGTGTCGACATGGTGTCAGTTGAATTCAAAATTTAAATTTCAAAAGAAGTGTCTATTCGCCATAAGTCTTCATGAATGGACATGTCTGTTGTTCTTCTATAAATAAGGGTTAGTTTCAACGAATTTTATATCAAATTTTCTGGTTTTTCACTCCTCCTCTTCTTCCACATTTCTTAATACATACTCTTACCATTACTCTGCCGAAATCAATATTGAATCATACTCGGTTACTTCTAGTTTGATTCTCTATCACTATCTCAACAAGATTCTCAGTGCTATTCAGAGTTATAGACTTCTTTGTGATCTATTAAGCGTGAAATGGTGTGATTGTGGCCTAGAAATTCAATCAAGCAAGAAAAGGTGTAATTGTAGCCTTGGTAAATCAATTGGGTAAACTTGTGACTCAGAAATCAAGTATCTCTACCCAGAGGATTGAAATTCTAGAGGGTGTACCTCGTAGCCTTGGAATCGAGGGTGTAATTGTATAATTACTTTTGAAAGGAAATCCGTACTTGTGCTGCGGGAGTGGATGTAGGGTAACTCCGAACTAGTATAAAATCCGGTGTGTTCTTTCCTTTACTGCTTTTATTTTATTTCTACATCTGTATCTGTTTCTGTGAGTATCCCTGTATTTGTGGATTGCATACATCTGTGTCTAAATTAACATAAACTCAAAAAGATTTGGTAATTCTTTATAAATACTATTCATCCCCCCTCTAGTGTTAGTCCTAGCCTTAAGATCCGTGATCCGCATTTCTTTCAATTGGTATCAGAGAGAGGTTTTCAAAGTTTCATAATCTGATTTTTGAAAAAAGTTTTTAAAATGGCTATATTTGTTAATACTGGTTTAGAAATATTCAAATCATCATTGTTTCATGTGTCTACATATAATCAATATTCAAATTCAAGTTATCTATCAAAATAGTTTGATGTGCAGGAATCATGCTTTATGGCTGTTAAGGAATCAATCCACAACGGACAAATTGTGCAGATCAGAAAAACAAATGGATACTTGATAGTGGATGTTCTAGACACATGACTAGCAATCCAGAAATACTGAATGATATTATATACAAAGACGGAGGACTGGTTAACTCTAGAGAGTATTCAAAAGGATATGCGATTGGCATTGGCAAAGTCGGTACTTCTGAAACTCCTACTATTGCTAATGTTTTGTTAGTTAAGAATCTTAAACATAATCTGCTAAGTATAAGTCAACTTTGCGATAAAGGATATAAAATTAAATTTGAAAAAGATAAAATTTACATCGAAGGTAATAATTCGACCATAATATTTAAGGGAGTGACGAAAAAGAATATTTATATTCTTAGTATGAAAGTTTCAAATCATAACCTGTGTCTGTTGGCAAATACAAGTGACCCTTGGATTTGGCATAAGAGATTTGAGCATTTGAATTTCAAACTCTTATCTAGACTGTCAAAACATGATCTAGTAAGAGGTCTCCCTAAAATGAATTTTAAAGTAGATAGTTTATGTGATGCATGTCAATTAGGAAAACTTAGAAAAAGTTCCTTTAAATTAAAAGATATGATTTCAACTTCAAAACCTCTTGAATCACTTCATCTTGATTTATCTGGTCCATCTCAAATTTTGTCAATAAATCATAGTAAATATGCTTTTGTAGTTGTAGATGATTATTCTAGATTTACATGGACAATATTTGAAAAGTGATACTTTTGAATGTTTTAAGACCTTCTCATAAAGAATTCAAAATCAGTTTTCTCTAAAAATTATAACTATTCTAAGTGATCACGGTGGTGAATTTGAAAATGAAAAGTTTGAGGAATTCTGCAATAAAAGGGAAAAACTCACAATTTTTCGTTTTCGAGAACTCCACAATAAAATGGAGTAGTAGAACGTAAAAATAGGACGCTTCAAGAGTGTGCGAGGACTATGCTTTCAGATAGTAATTTACGAAAGAATTTTTGGGTAGAAGCATTTGCTACCGCCTGTTATATTTTAAATAGAATTTTAATTAGACCTAACTGATAAGACATCTTACGAACTTCTTTATTCAAAGAAGCCTAGGGTATCTTATTTCAGAATTTTTGGAAGTAAATGCTTTATTATAAATGCAAAAGATAATTTAAATAAATTTGATCCTAAATCCGACAAGGGAATCTTTATCGGATACTCTAATAGAAGTAAAGCATACAGAGTGTTTAACTTAAAAACTAACAACATTGAAGAAACAATGCATGTTTCATTTGATGAAAATTTCAAAAATTTTGAAGATACAAATGATGAATAGGATTTAATCAATCAAAATCAAGAATCAATTGAAACTAATTAAAATTAATCATAATAAAAGGACAAAACTTTTAAGATCATCCTATAGAAAATATACTAGGAGATATGCTATCTTTTGTTAAAACTAGAAATCAAATAAGTCAAATGAGTAATGTAGCTTTTATATCAACTATTGAACCCAAAAATTCAAAAGAAGCATCAACTGATGATTCATGGATTTTGGCTATGCAAGAAGAATTAAATCAATTTACTAGAAATGATGTTTGGGAACTTGTTCCTAGACCTGAAAATAAAACTATAATTGGAACTAAATGGGTTTATAAAAATAAAATGAATGAACAAGGAGAGGTAGTTGGAAATAAAGCTCGATTAGTCGCTCAAGGTTATTGTCAAGAAGAAGGAATAGATTTTGATGAAACCTTTGCTCCCGTAGCAAGATTGGAAGCCATTAGGATTCTACTTGCTTTTGCAAATAATAATAATTTCAAATTATTTCAAATGGATGTTAAAAGTGCCTTTTTAAATGGATTTGTAAAAGAAGAAGTATATGTTGAACAACCACCACTCTTTGAAAATGATAAATTACCAAATCACGTTTACAAACTTAAGAAAGCTTTAAATGGTCTAAAACAAGCTCCTAGATCCTGGTATGATAGACTAAGATCTTATTTATTGCAATCTAATTTTGAAATTGGTAAAGTAGATAGTACTCTTTTTATTAAAAGACATGAAAATGATATTCAACTAGTACAAGTTTACATAGATGATATCATTTTTGGATCAACTAATTTTTAAATGAATAAAGAATTTTCTGAAATAATGACAAAAGAGTTTAAGATGAGTCATATGGGTGAATTAAATTTCTTTTTAGGATTACAAATAAAACAATGAGTGAAAACCCTACTCCCATGGCAACCAATGAGTAACTTAGTAAAGAAGATCTCTCGAAAGATGTAGATCAAAAATTATATAGAGGAATGATTGGATCACTACTCTATATTACTGCCAGTAGACCTGATATCATGCATAGTGTTTGTCTCTGTGTCAGATATCAATCCCAACCTAAAGAGACCCACTTAAAAGCCATAAAACGAATCATAAGATATGTTAAACACACATCTGATTATGGTTTGTTTTACCCTAAAAATGATTCTTTTGACTTAATATCTTACTGTGATGCTGACTATGTTGGTTGTAAATCAAACCGAAAAAGTACAAGTGGGACTTGTCGCTTTTTTGGGCATTCTCTGGTTTCTTCGCTTAGTAAAAAGCAAAACACGGTTTCTTTATCAACATTTGAAGCAAAGTATATTTCTGCTGCTTTGGCTTGTTCTCAAGTAATATATATGCAACAAACTTTAACAGATTTTGTTTTAAAATTTTCAAAATCACCAATTTATTGTGACAATACGAGTGCGATAAATTTATCCAAAAATACAACTCAACATGCTCGACTAAACATATTAATATCAGACATCATTTTCTCAGAGATAATATAAGTAAGGAAGTGGTTACTCCGATTATATCAATTCTGAGAATCAAATTGCTAATATCTTAACAAAACCCTTAAAAGAATCAATATTTACTAAATTTAGAAGAGAATTAGGTATTTGTTCTATAACTGAAATATAAAATATAAATAACAAGTATAATTAATAATTAACATTAAAATAAATCAAATAGTAAAAATAAAAAGGACCATGTCGACATCCCCCATATACCCATATCGACATGCAACGTTTTCCTTTTTAAAATTCTTTTCCCACCAAAATTTAAAATAATTGGTTATATATTCTTGACATTTTTGAAATTCTATTCATCATTTCTGTTATCTTTCCGTTCTTCTCTCTGAAATCAAATAATCAATGGCCTCCTCTTTCAAATCAAACATAAAATCAACCTTTTCGTTCCCCGCTCCTACGTCTGGTCCATTTCAATGTACCACTCTCGCTCGTGTGACTAAAATAGAGGACTCTCTGAAGGATGCACTTCAGATGATGACTGAAATTCAAGTGTATCAACTCCGTATGGCAAAGGAACAAGAGAAGCAAGGCAAGATTCTTAGGAATTTGCAAAAAATTATAATGACTAATCAAGCCAACCCTATCTTGATTGACGAAGATTCTTCACTCAATCAAGAGGCCAGCAAAGAAGAAGAAGAACCTATGGAAGAAGCGCATGCGGAGGATGATGACCAAGTCGTGTGTATTGGAGAAGTGTGTTTTGACAAGAATGGGAGTCTTGTCAAACAACGTGGAAATTTCTGTTTGCACTATCCAAACTGTTCGATTCATAGATCTCCTATGTTAAAAACACACATTAGTTTCTTCTCTTTCTTTACCATTGTTGTTTATTCCTTCTTAAGTTTACAACGAAAATGTACATTCAACTATATGATTAATAAATTAATTGTGTTCTTATATGTGTTCTTCTTATTGATACATATAACTATACGGTTATTATATACCTAAGGTAGTTAGTAGTTTAGGATTAGATTTATTATTAGATCTAAGTGTGGATTATTTATGATAACACTATTATTATAATCACATAGTACATTAGAATTAGGGAGATTTATAGAGTTTGGAGTTATAAAGTTTAGAGTTTGTTTTTGTTGATGACAAAGGGGGAGAAATATAAAATAGGTTAGTTAGGCATAAATTAAGGGGGAGTTATAGATTAAGGGGGAGTTATTAGGATAGAAGTAATATTTTATAAACAAAGGTTGTCATCATCAAAAAGGGGGAGATTGTTAGTCCGTGAGATGATGGTTTTGATGACAACAACCTTAGAATAGATTATAAAATATAAATACTAACATTATAAGTTTAGATATATATGTATATGCAGGTTTTAACCATGCAGGTACCAAGAATGAAGATTGTACAGTATAGAGGTTCAAGATATCAAGATTGAAGACTCATGAGTATCAAGAATATCAAGAGTTCAAGAATTGAAGTAATTTATTCTTTAATTAGAAATTTTGCTAAAACTCATAGAAAAGCACTGGCATCTTAAAATCCAATTTATTCGTGGAATGGAATCCTCTTCGATCCTGTTAAAGGGATGGAACCCTAAGTAGGATGGAACCTACGAAAAATCTAGTGGAACAATGATTTGTATCCACTAACTTTTTATTCAAAATCATTTTTCAAATTTATATCCTGTTTTCAAAATGTTTTCAAAACCTTCCTTTTAAAAGCATCAGAAACCACTATCCTAATTTTAAATAATTTTAGCCTCAAAATTATCTTTAATTTCAAAAGTCAAAATTTCTCCTGATTTTAAACTAAGATAATATATTTAACTTTTAAATATTTATACTTAAGATTTAAAAATAAAATTATAGTTAAATTTTATATATCTTATTCTCTATATTTACTTATGAATTTTAACTATAGTCAAGTATACCAGAAAAGTTTAAAATAGTTTTAATATAAGATAAAGGTTATTTTCAAAGAAAATCAAATCATCAAAAATTGCTTTGGGATGTCGACATGCTTATGGTGACCATGTCGACATGGAACCAGTTGTGTTCAAAATTTAAATTTCAAAAGAAGTGTCTATTCACCATAACTCTTTATGAATGGACATGTCGGTTGTTCTTCTATAAATAGGGGTTAGTTTCAACGAATTTTATATCAGATTTTCTAGATAGCTACCATGCCTCCTGCACATCTCCGTAAGCTTATTCATCTAAAGAGGTACCCGAAAATCTCAACTCTCAAGCTACTCAAAATCAATTGAGTACCGCAGAGTTTACAGGGAAAACATAAACTTCGAGTCAGACATAAAGCCTGGTATGAATAATAATCTACCATCTCAAACCATTTAGATATCTAGTGATACCACGCCGCTTAGCGGAATGGGTTTTTCCCTCACTAGTATACTAAAAACTTTATAAAACCATATACTGGGTTGTTTCATCCACAATGGTTAAAATAATTCAAAAAAATATGATGTTATGCAAACAAGTAAGCCAATTCTGGATTTACTATCCCCATTCATTCTGACTAACTGTCTCATTGTATTTTCTAGGGTCACTATTAACCGATTAGTTTTTATAGGATGACTAATAACCTATTTAATGTTTATGGTCTCCCTGTCCAGTTTCATAGTTTTCATGGGCTTACTGTTAAATCATAAGTTTTGATTTATGACAAAGAGCTTAAACAAATCAATGAATGAGACTATATGAACAAGCGACAAAAAGAGAAAGAAATATGCTGTTAAAACTACAAAAGAAACAAGACAACAAAAATCAGTATAGTATGTTTATTTGTTGAAGTTTTTAATCTTATAATTGTTAAAATTTATCCTCAAGTAGTCTGCACAAATCAAAGTTGTTTTAAGCTTCAAATTCTTTAAAATTTATGCAAACTGTGCACTGATAGTCAGGTCAGTCGACTGACTATATATGACAATCGACCGAACCTGCTCAGTTGCACAAGAACACACTGTTTTGCACCAACTTTGAATTTTCATATGACTGGTTGTTTTGGGTCAGTCAATTGAACTTTTCCAACATCTATTTTTCTGAACAGACACTTCCATTTGCCAAGAGATACGATTTAAACTGAAGAGTTATGGATTCTTTTTTTGGTCAGAACTCTTCATGAATGTTTGCAGCTGTTTATCTACTATATAAACACATAAGATTCACTTCACAAATCACCGAATTTCATTTTCATTTTTTGATCATACTCTCTACTATCTCTGCATTCTGAAAAGCAATCACAATTTACATATACTGCTTGAATCTCTGAATCAATTAACTTATTCTTCGATCCAAAGCAATATTCTCCTCTCTAAATATTTACACACACATATATACTTGAGGAAAAGATTATAGGAAGGTTGTACTGTCAGAGAAAAATCAGTGTTAACAAGGAACAAAAGGTGTCAAAGCAATTTTATTGAAACCATTGAAGTCATGTTCGGTTGTTCAGGCGGGTTAAGTCCTCTTTCGGTTGTCCGAGACGGAAAAATCTTGATCAGTTGCTCCGGTGTTGTATACCTATTCCTCCGGGTTAAGTGTGGGGTTATTGAGAAATTCTAGAGGGAAGTCTGGGACTGGTCGTAGAACGGGAAGTTTGAACCAGTATAAAAACTCCTGGTGTGCTTATTCTTATTTACTTTACTATTATTATCTGTTTCCGCATTTAGATTATAATATATTTTATATTACATGATCCTAAGTGATAACTAGCCACACAATAGTCACTTCACTTGATATCAAAGCAAGACATCCTATAACTGTAACACAATTATTTGATAATCTTTTGCTAATATGGAAAATAACACCAGCACAAGCACTGTCATTAACACTAGTTTTATTGAAGGCCAATTTACGGCATGACCTCCACTATTTAATGGGATGAATTATAATTACTAGTCAATTAGAATGAGAATATATATGCAATCTAATGGTTTTGAAACTTGGAACATTACTGAAAATGATTATGCCATTCCAACCAACGATTTTTCAACTTGGACTGCTGCACAGAAAGCTGATGCTACTTCAAATGCTAAAGTTATGAACATATTATTTTGTGCATTAGATAGAAATGAGTTTAATAGAGTCAGTATGTGTACAACAGCTTATGAAATATGAAGAACTCTAAAATTAACTCATGAAGGAACTAACAAAGTTAAACAAAGCAAAAATTTTATGTTGAAAAATCAGTTTCAAAATTTCAAAATGAAATCAAACGAAAATAGAAATGACATGTATTATAGATTTCAAGATATACATCACTCACTATTGGCACAAGGAGAAAAATTTTCTGACTTCGATATAGTATCAAAAATCCTAAACTCTTTAACGGATGAATGGGAAAGAAAGGTCCTAGTTATTGAAGAAGCAAAAGATCTTTCTACTATGAAACCAAAAGAGTTAATAGGAAATTTAATGTCATATGAAGTGAATTTGCAGGCAAAGAAAGTTCAAGCACAGGATAAGAAGAATCTAGCATTTCAAGCAGAACAAAATGACCTCTGACTCAGATGAAGAGGGTATGGCATTTGTTGCTAAAAATTTCAATTTTTTTTGAAATTCAAAATGAATAACAAGTTCAAGAGTTACAAAATAACTCTAGCAATAATTATAGCAATAAACCATCGTCTTCTATCATGGAATGTTATGAATGTCATAAAAAGGGTCATATGAAGAAACATTGTCCAGAGAAATAGAAAAATAAATTCAAGAAGAACAAATTCAAGAAGAAAGCATTTTCAGTAACATGGGATGATTCAGATTCTTCTTCATCAGAGAGCGACAGTGACAGTGACACAGAGCAAGCAAATGTATGCTTCATGGCTACAAACGATGATATAAGTGAACTAAGTTTTGAAGATTTGGTTGAACTTCATTCAGAACTAGTGGATTTTGTAAAACAAACTAAAACGCAAAATAAAGAGCTACAAGGAAATCTGAATAGATCTAAATTAGAAATTAGTATGCTTAGAGATGAAAAGAAAATTCTGGAAGAAGAACTTGAAAAATCTCAAGGATCTAATTCAAATTTAACATCTCAACTTTCCACGATAACTCGGGAATTAGAATTTCATAAAAATAAAAACGATGATTTATCAATCGAAAATAGTAATTTGAAATCTAGCTCTAAAGTACTAGAGTAAGAAAAATCTAGTCTCAAAACTAAATTAGAAGATATTATTAAAAATATTTCTAATTTTAATAGAGGATGAGAATATCTTTCTAAAATAATAGAAAATTCTCAGTCTACTTCAAATAAAATAGGATTAGGATATAAGAAAATTAAAAATCTAAAGAAATTTGGAAAGTTTAAAAATAAATTTAAAAACAAAATTAAGAAAACAGTTTCTAAAGATTTTAAAACTATTAAAATATGGATTCCCAAAACAAATAATAACTTAATTAGGAATAAGCATGTCAAAACATTTATGGAAACTGTTCATAAAAATGAGAATTATATTTAAAGGGAATTCTGAACCTTCTTGGGTTTGGTTTCCTAAGACCTAACTCTTAGGACCCTAAAAATAAAAGTGGGTACCATCATAATCTTTATTTGTTGCAGGTGCCACTTAAAAAGAGAGAAAAATGGATTTTAGACAGCGGTTGCTCGAAACACATGACTGGTAATAAAGACATGTTAACAAACTTAGTCTACTCAAATGGAGGATCGGTTGCTTTTAGAGATAATTCAAAAGGTTATGCCATCAGCAAAGGCGATTTGAGCAATAACGGTATCTCTAAATCACCTCTCATTAGTGATGTTTTATTAGTTAAAAATTTAAAACATAATTTATTAAGCATAAGTCAATTATGTGATAAAGGTTTTAATATATCTTTTTTAGAAAATAAATGTAATATTTATGATAAAAATCAAAATTTAATGTTTGAAGGTATAAGAGATAGAATATTTATATTTTAAACATGAATACAAATTATAACACAAACATGTATTTAGTAGCTACGGAGAATGATTTTTGGCTATGGCACAAAAGATTTTATAATAAAAATATTAATACTATTAAAAAATAGCCAAAAATAAAATTGTTAAATGACTACCTGATATGAAATTCAAAATTGATAATATTTTTGATGCATGTCAGATAGGAAAATTAACAAAATCTTCTTTTAAATCTAGGAAAATTATATCTACAACACAACCACTTGAACTACTACATATGGACCTTTTCGGACCTACTCAAGTTCAATCTATTAATCACAATAGATATGTTTTTGTTATTGTAGATGATATTTCAAGATTTACATAAACTATTTTTATGAAACATAAAAGTGATACTTTTGAGAATTTTAAAATTTTTGTAAAAAGAATACAAAATAGGAAAATAGATACAGGGAAGAAGTCGTGAAAATTTTTAGTCTCAGGGACAACAAGTTTGTTTTTTAGCCTAAAGCATGTTTGTTAGTGTAAATAGAAAATGATAGTTACAATTATCATTCTGTGATTTACGCTAAAAAGTGTCCTTCAGCCTAAAAAGCAAACTTCATGTTCCTTTAAGTAAATTCTTTTGCAACTTTTTCCTTGAGCCTAAAATACCCAATTCCAAATATGAAGAATTTAAAAGTTAAAAATATTAGAAATGATCATGGAGGTGAATTTGAAAATGAAGCTTTCGAACATTTTGTAACAAGAAAGAAGTTAATCATAATTTCACCTTTCCTAGAACACCACAACAAAGTGGAGTTGTAGAAAGGAAAAACAGAACATTACAAGAACGTGCACGAACTTTGTTAATTGGAAGCACATTACCTAAGCATTTCTGGGCAGAGGCTATTGCAATTGCCTGTTATGTTTTGAATCGTGTTTCTATTCGATCATCAACAAAACATACTCCATATGGACTTTTAAATGGTAGAAAACCAAATATATCATATTTCAAAGTTTTTGGTTCAAAATGTTTTATACTTAACACTAAAGATCAGCTTAGCAAATTTGATCCAAAATCAGATGAAGGAATATTCATAGGATATTTAGAAAGAAGCAAAGCTTATCGAGTTTTTAATACGAGAACAAAAGTAATCGAAGAAACTCTTCATGTTTCATTGGATGAAAATGTCACAATTTCTTCTAAAATTACAAACTTGGAGAATAATTCAAATTAAATTTTAACAAGTAATTTAGAAGCTGATGATAGTATTTTTCAAAACAATAATACTGATAATTGTAAAGAAAATGAAAACATTGTTAATAATAATAATATAGTAAGATCTCCTCCAAGAATTCTTAGAGATCACCGTGTTCAAAATATAATTGGAGAAGTAAATTCAAATGTAAGAACAAGACGTCAATTAAATCAAATGCGCCATATAGCTTTTCTCTCTAATATAACCTAAAAATAGAAAGGAAGCCTCAACTGATGACTATTGGATTATAGCTATGCAAGAAGAGCTAAATCAATTTGAAAGAAATGAAGTTTGGGAATTAGTTCCTAGACCAAGTGATCAATTGTTGAATATGCGATTATATGATTTTTGTTTGATGATAATAAACATATATATATATATATATATATATTCGTGTAAACGTATTTGTTAATGTACTATTTTATTTTTCATAGATTAAATAAATATTTGCTGAATAAAAATAAATAATACAGAATTTGAATTCAAACAGAATTTTTATTCAAACAAATATTTATAACAATTTCGAATACAAATTCAAGCTCTCACTATACATATACAACTTTGATTACAATACAACTTCAATTACATCACAATTTCACTTTTACATCTGAACTCACTACATTTCATTGATACACTCAACTCGTAATTTATCTTCAACTTCATTCCAGATTGAATCCAGTATCTGAGCAATCTGCAAAAATAAATATGGACGCAGTAAAGTTGAAAAGGAAATATTTTTGCAGTATATAATAAAATGTGAATTTTGAAAATAATATTTGCCTCAGTTATTTGGGTTGTTCGTCATCATTTAATTTTCAATCCATCATACATGAACAACTTGTGACATACATAGTGCATCACTGTATATGCCACAAGGCTGTGCACATCGAAATATACACTTGATTGATTTACAGAGACCGCTGAGCACAGGTCAAACCCAAATTATCGGATTCAACTCAAGTGCAATAAAATAATGTCACAACTTTCAGCACAAGGTCAAACCCGAGCTACAAGCTGGATTCAACTCAGTTTCAAGTGGCAGCAAAACCAAAATGGATAGCAGCTACCTGCATACAGTAACTCAGGAAGCACCAAAAATATGGCAACACATCAAAGACACAGTGAATCAAATCATGGTTCGAACCAAGGCAATGCATCAAAGACCCAATTGACATGCAAACATCTCAAGATCACAATATGCACCGAACAACTCACAAATACGCAACCTGACAGAGCAATTTCAAGTGAAGCCAAATGAAAATCAAGGCATCAAGTATACGCAAATTAATGCAAACTAGTACAGTGTGCATATTAAAACCAAGTGCATGTAAACAACAGGTACATGAAGAAGTTTTGGGTTAAATTACAAACTACAGCAGCTCGAATAAACAATGCAACTTCAAATCGAAGCACGTACAAGTTGCAATATGTATATGGCCAAGCTGTTATTCAACACAGTGTAGCATGTACACAACGTCAACCAAAGTAGTGGAACTGCAACAACTGAAATGAGCACAGTGCAGATTCGAATGTATAGATCAAGTGAAGATAACAAGTTCGCAAATATTTACACACATAAGCTAATGAACACTACAGGCATGTAGAAGATCAAAGTATGCAAGCTCGACTAACAGGTTCAGCCTCTTCATCAAGCAACAACCACACTACAACTATAACATGAAACCAAAGCAAACTTAGGTGGACAATAGGACCAAGTATGGAAGTGACTGCAACAACCAAATGAAGACAGCAAGTACAACTGAAATGCAAACTATATCAAACAGTGACAATGTGGATGCAACATATATATGGGGCAATGCACAAGCAAGGCTAAGGCACAATGCCACCAACATAACAGCAAACAAATGCCACCAAAAACCAAACAAGGGTCAAGCTAATAAATGCAAATCGAGCTTCAGTCAGTACACTATCAAATAAACAGTGGCAAATGAATGTACATTGATGCACATATTCATGAACATACATATATGGTCTGAAACTCAAAGACTCAACAATACAAGATGAATCAGACCAGGCAACAAGCTCCAAAAGAATAATGGTCAAAGTTGAGCAAATAAACGACTTCAACATATGATCTGTGGCAAGTATGCAAATAAACAGTGCAGTGACGAAGATACAAATGATATGCACTGTGCACAGTGAAACACAAGTGTTCAATAATACAACTCGAAGCAATGCACCAAGTACATATGTACAGCAAACAACACAAGTGCATCAAAGCATCATTAACAAAGTGATACAAAAGTTCAGTGAACAAGTGAAGTATATTTGTGCAAATATATGTATAATAAGTTCAAGTTGCAGGTCAAAGACATAATGACCGATGTTTCGAACCAAAAAATGAGGCCACGGTTGTTTTCAAACCAAAACAGTGATGAAGACACAGAGAAGAAATTTTAAGAAATCAGAGAGTAAAGTCAAGAATCACCAAATAATCAGACAAGGCATATTTCGTTACTGCAGTATAATATCAATGCAATGAAGTTGAGACTCATGGAGTTGAATTCACAAATCAAAATCGAAGTTGACCAAGTCATAAATCAAGTATGTGTAAAGATGGAAAAAGTCAAAAATCAAATCCAAATAAAATAGGAAAGTCGCTGCCGTAACGATCAAGGAACGATCGAATGGTTTCAAGCTAAAATCGCGACAGTCAAGTAAGGGAAAGATACGAATTTGATTAAGTCAGTGAAATCTCAAGCATCCAAGCAATAATCAAATGGCCGAAACATAACTTAGAAAAAAATCAGACGAACGAAAATCCAGGGACTCAAACTCATATAAAAACCCCAAGATCATCATCCGCGTATAATTCAGAAAAAGTAACAAAGAATAATCATTCACTCGAATCAAAATAGAGTTCAAGCATTGAAACCGGAAATCAAAAAGAGAAAATCACATACCAAATTGAAGTCGAACTCTAGAAGCAGCCAAAAGCATCAGACGACGATAAACAAATCATCACTCAATTATCAACCAGATTGATCAACACAATCGGCAGCTTCATCACGAAACCCTAATTTGGAACAAAGGGAACGAAGCCCTAATTTGCAAAGACGAAGAACGAGGCCACCATTAACATAAAAAAGGGGAACGGGCCAAATTATATATAAGGGGCCGGCTTTCTTTCATAAGGGCCTTTTAATTTTTAATTAGGGTTTTTTATTTGTTTTTGTTTTTAAATTGCTTTTAAATTTTTAAACCGTTGTAATCATTAGCCGTGTGACTAGGTGATAAACTACGTGGCATAGTTTGAGAATTTGCAACTCAATGGCTAAGTTGTGGCAGGGTTTTGAGCGTAGAGTTAGGTTAGTCAGTAGAGGGTGTCGCGAGTTTACGTGTGTAAGCGTGTGACTACTTAATTTCTAGTAGAAACCTTGGGGGCAGCACGTAGGCAGGGTTTTTCCAAAGCTGGGTAAATTCTGTATCGTTCTATTTCTGCATTGATTATTCTGCTATTATCTGTGCTGCTATTGTTCTGTGATCTGTGTTAAAATTATTCTAAAAGCTTCCGCAGTTAATTTTTAAAATTAATACTGTCACCCTATTCACCCCCCCCCCCTCAGGGTGAAATCGATCCTACAAGTGGTATCAGAGCTAGGAATAGAAGTCAATATTTGTTTTAAAAATTCGTGTTTCAAAAATCGGTTTTTGTTTTAAAAATTTGAATTTTTAAAATGGCTTCTTTTAATAATACTTTTGTTGAGTTTCGTTCCAATATTATTCCTTCTATTTTCGATGGAACAGATTTTTTGAATTGGAAATTGAAAATGGAATTTTATTTAAAATCTATTAATGTAAATGTTGGGATATTATTGAAAATAGGTGTGATATAACAGATAAGAAAATTATCTCGATTAATGCTATGGCTATGCATTTATTATATTCTCATATTAATCAAGATAATTTTAATTTCATCTCTCATTGTGAAAATGCACAGGAAATCTGGAATACTTTAAATGCAATATACGGTGCCAAAGTAAACGGAAATGAGAAATCCTCCACAACCAACTCAGTTGAAGAAATGTGCTTAACAGAATTGGAAAAAGGCGGTTGTGACGAGGATGATGATGATGGAGCAGCTGAGCTGGCGTTAATAATGAAGAAATTCAAAAGGTGGAACCGCAAATATAGAAATCCAGCTCTAAATCGAAAATTGAAAAGTAGAATAATTAAAGTACTAGACAACTCAGAAGAACACGGGATCATTTGCTACAAACCCGGTGATATGAAGCCCAATTGTCCTCAAAATCAACGCGATTTTGAAAAGAAATCAAAAAGGAGAAATGCTACAGCCACCTGGAATACGAGTGATGAGGTCAAAGTACTAGCAGTAAGAGTGAGAAAGTAGATATGTGCCTTCGAGGTAACAGAACCGATAGCGATGATGATGAGCCAAGCGAGGTATCAAAACTCACTCACTCTGAATTACTTATTTATTTCCACGAAGTAAATGGCTGTTTTGAACGACTTAGGGAGAAGTATGCCAAACTTGAATCACAAAAAGATACTTTGATAGATTTAAATAAACAACTTGATCAATTAGTTAAAACCTATCAAAGCAGAATCCCTAAGTGTGATAAGTGTCCAACATTCGAAGAAGAAATTAAAAAATCAGAAATTAATATAAAATCACTTGAAAATGAGATTCTAATTTTGAAAGAGAGTGAAAATATTAGGAGAGAAAATTCTACTAAAAAGTGCACACAATTGTTAAACGAAAATGAATCTCTCAAAACACAAGTCCAACAACTGTCGACGACTTTAGACAAATTTTCAAAAAGTGAAAAATCATTGAATATGCTATTAGGAAAAAAAACTGTTAATATAGTTAGACAAGGACTTGGATATAATTGAACTGAAAATGTTGAAAGAAAATTAATCAAGCCAATTCAATGTGCACAATTTGTAGAAAATATGGACACAATCACAAAATTGTTGGTATAGACCCAAACATGTGAAAACTATACCGATATGGGTTCCAAAAGGCACAAATATAAAAACTCTTAAAGTTAAACAAATTTGGGTGCCAAATGGAACAATTATAAATAGTTTTGGGTCTACAAAAAATTATTTTTCTAAATATTCTGCCACTAACAATCATGGACCTATTAAAATAAATAGGTCACAAAAATCTGTCATCATGTAGGTGTGGAGGCAGGCTAAGGAACAACAACAGTGTTCTCTGGATTTTGGCTGTTCCAGAAACACAACGGGCGATAAAGCAAAGTTTCTTAGCCTAGTATAAAGGTGAAAAGACAACAATGAAAAATATCGTAAAGGTAAAACAGGTAAAGGTATATGTATTTGAACGATATATTAAATGTGTAATCTGCACCGTATTCTAAATTAAATCAGCCAATAATGTGATGATGAAATAATGATGATTTTTGACTCTAACTTATCCAACATAGTTGGCCAATTATATTCTAATGCCAAGAACACTATAAAAATCTGTAATCGTTGAATTACTTCATGTATATATTAGTTTGGACTAATAATAGTGTTTTATTGGATAATAATACATTTGGCTAACACTACATTCATGGTTTTTGATTATTTGCACGGCTTCAATTCAAATTCAAGAGAATGTCATTTAAATTGCTGTTAAAATTGAGTTTGAAGTTTTTTGGTGCGCACTTCATGTTTTGGTCTATCAAATTCAATGAGCGATAATTTGGAGTGAAAGAGAAATTCAGACGCAGATCACTCTGGTAATCTAATTGATAGAAAACTTACTAGATGAACGTGATTTTTAGCAACTGCATCGTTTTTTTAATGAAAATATCTGCATATTTTTCATTTCAAATAATTTTCAAATAGCAGAAGTTTTTCTCGTATAACCCCTTAGAGAAAATCATTTTTGACCATGTTTTCATATCAGTCATTAAGAAAAATTGATTTCATAATTATTTTTGAATTTGATTTTAAATGACTATTTTGACTAATCTGACTCCTTACTAATTATCAAAAAGATAAATAGTGATTGAATAGGTGATGAGTGTTGATATTTATCATACATTACTCAAGATAGTATATTTAGAAAATTTCTTTAGAAATTCAAACAAGAGTTATAAAAACTTCTGTTAGGAAAAGATTCCATGATCATTTCTGTTTCTATCGACCATCGCTCATCAAAAATTCAATATAGTTTGTTAATATGTGGTACTTTAAACAGGAATCATTCGTTTTTCATTTTATAAAGTAAAATAAAATCCAAAGTATTCACTCTCATTTAAAAGTCCTCACGGTTATGCATGGGTGAATTACTTAGAATTTGTTATGTGCTTCCACGCTCATTTAAAAGTCCTCACGGTTATGCATGTATGGAACGCATATCAAAATTGATTTATTAAATAAACAAGTTGATTCTAATCCCATTTAAAAGTCCTCACGGTCATGCGTGGTTAAAAGATACTTGAATTCATTTTAAAATTAAATTGGAATGCTACTAATCTCATTTAAAAGTCCTAACGGTTATGCATGATTAGTAGATATTCAAATTCCTGATATAAATGTACCACAAATGGATACGACTGTATGGTTTTATATGAGAACATCATTTCCATTATTTCTAAAAGTGGAATATGCGCCTAACAAGGGTAGTTATGATTTTTTTTTGATTTTTTATTGAAATTTAATATTTATATTCAATTGAGTTTTTGATGTTGAATTAATATTGATCAATTTATCTCTATTTTCTCTAACACTATTACTCTTTTGCTGATAACAAAAGGGGGAGAGAAAAGTTAAGATTTTGTCAAATAAAATTAAGCAAAGGTCAAATATTTTCCATTTGCACCTAGGCTCATTTGCATATTTTTATTTGTATGCATATATGTAGGGGGAGCATTGTGTAGAGAGGAAGCATTTAAATAGGGGGAGCAATTAGAGTATATCTATGATCAAATACATTTAACATATTCAAAATCTTAAATATATGTTAGTTATCATCAAAAGGAGGAGATTGTTGAATATGCGATTATATGATTTTTGTTTGATGATAATAAACATATATATATATATATATTCGTGTAAATGTATTTGTTAATGTACTATTTTATTTTTCATAGATTAAATAAATATCTGCTGAATAAAAATAAATAATACATAATTTTAATTCAAACAGAATTTTTATTCAAATAAATATTTATTACAATTTTGAATAGTACAAATTCAAGCTCTCACTGTACATACACAACTTTGGTTACAATACAAATTCAATTACATCACAATTTCACTTTTACATCTGACCTTGCTACATATCACTCATACACTCAACTCGTAATTTATCTTCAACTTCATTCCAGATTGAATCCAGCATCTGAGCAATCTGCAAAAATAAATATTGATGCAGTAAAATTGAAAAGGAAATATTTTTGCAGTATAAAATAAAATGTGAATTTTGAAAATAATATTTGCTTCAGTTATTTGGGTTGTTCACCATCATTTAATTTTCAATCCATCATACACGAACAACTTGTGACATACACAGTGCATCACTGTATATGCCACAAGGCCATGCACATCGAAATATACACTTGATTGATTTACAGGGACAGCTGAGCACAGCTCAAACCCAAATTATCAGATTCAACTCAAGTGCAAAAAAATAATGTCACAACTTTCAGCACAAGGTCAAATCCGAGCTACAAGCTGGATTCAACTCAGTTTCAAGTGACAACAAAACCAAAATGGACTACAGCTACCTGCATACAGTGACTCGGCAAGCACCAAAAATATGGCAACACATCAAAGACACAGTGAATCAAATCATGGTTCAAACCAGGGCAATGCATCAAAGACCCAATTGACATGCAAACATCTCAAGATCACAATGTGCACCAAACAACTCACACATATGCAACCTGACAGAGCAATTTCAAGTGAAGCCAAATGAAAATCAAGGCATCAAGTATACACAAATGAAAGCAAACCAGTACAGTGTGCATATTGAAACCAAGTGCATGTAGACAACAGGTACATGAAGAAGTTTTGGGTTAAATTACAAACTGCAGCAGCTCGAATAAACAATGCAAGTTCAAATCGAAGCATGTACAAGTTGCAATATGCATATGGTCATGCTGTTATTCAACACAGTGTAGCATGTACACAATGTCAACCAAAGTAGTGGAACTGCAACAACTGAAATGAGCATAGTGCAGACTCGAATGTATAGATCAATTGAAGATAACAAGTGCGCAAACATTTACATACATGAGCTAATGAACACTACATGCATGTAGAAGATCAAAGTATGCAAGCTCGACTAACAGTTTCAGCCTCTTTATCAAGCAACAACCAGACTACAACTATAACATGAAACCAAAGCAAACTCAGGTGGACAGTACGACTAAGTACGGAAGTGACTCCAACAACCAAATGAAGACAGCAAGTACAACTGAAATGCAAACTATATCAAACAGTGACAATGTGGATGCAACCGATATATGGGGAAATGCACAAGCAAGGCTAAGGCACAATGCCACCAACATAACATGAAACAAATGCCACCAAAAACCAAACAAGGGTCAAGCTAATAAATGCAACTCGAGCTTCAGTCAGTACACTATCAAATAAACAGTGGCAAATGCATGTACATCGATTCACACATTCATGAACACACATATATGGTCTGAAACTCAAAGACTCGGTAATACAAGATGAATCAGACCAGGCAGCAAGCTCCAGAAGAACAATGGTCAAAGTTGAGCACATAAACCAGTTCAATATATGATCAGTGGCAAGTATGCAAATAAACAGTGCAGTGATGAAGATACAAGTGATATGCACTGTGCACAGTGAAACACAAGTGTTCAATAATACAACTCGAAGCGATGCACCATGTTCATATGTACAGCAAACAGCACAAGTGCATCAAAGCATCATTAACAAAGTGATACAAAAGTTCAGTGAACAAGTGAAGTATATTTGTGCAAATACATGTATAATAAGTTCAAGCCGCAGGTCAAAGACATAATGACCGATGTTTCGAACCAAAAAATGAGGCTGCAGGTGTTTTCAAACCAAAACAGTGATGAAGACACAGAGAAGAAATTTTAAGAAATCAGAGAGTAAAGTCAAGAATCACCAAATAATCAGACAAGGCATAGTTCGTTACTGCAGTATAATATCAATGCAATGAAGTTGAGACTCATGGAGTTGAATTCACAAATCAAAATCGAAGTTGACCAAGTCATAAATCAAGTATGTGTAAAAATGGAGAAAGTCAAAAATCAAATCCAAATAAAATAGGAAAGTCGCTGCCGTAACGATCGAGGAACGATCGAACGGTTTCAAGCTAAAACCGTGACAGTGAAGTAAGGGAAAGATACGAATTTGATTAAGTCAGTGAAATCTCAAGCATCCAAGCAATAATCAAATGGCCGAAACATAATTTAGAAAAAAAATCAGACGAACGAAAATCCAGGGACTCAAACTCATATAAAAACCCCAAGATCATCATCGGCGTATAATTGAGAAAAAGTAACAAAGAATAATCATTCACTCAAATCAACATAGAGTTCAAGCATTGAAATCAGAAATCATAAAGAGAAAATCACATATCAAATTGAAGTCGAACTCCAGAAGCAGCCGAAAGCATCAGACGAACGATAAACAAATCATCACTCAATTATCAACCAGATTGATCAACACAATCGGCAGCTTCATCACAAAACCCTAATTTGGAACAAAGGGAACGAAGCCCTAATTTGCAAAGACGAAGAACGAAGCCTCCATTAACATAAAAAAAAGGGGATGGGCCAAATTATATACAAGGGGGCGGCTTTATTTTTCATAAGGGCCTTTTAATTTTTAATTAGGGTTTTTTATTTATCTTTTGTTTTTAAATTGATTTTAAATTTTTAAACCATTGTAATCATTAGTCGTGTGACTAGGTGACAAACTACGAGGCGTAGTTTGAGAATTCGCAACTCAGTAGCTGAGTTGTGGCAGGGTTTTGAGCATAGAGTTAGGTTAGTCAGTAGTGGGTATCGTGAGTTTACGTTTGTTTGCGTGTGACTACTTAATTTATAGTAGAAACCTTGGGGGCAGCACGTAGGGAGGGTTTTGCCAAAGTTGGGTAAATTCTGTGTCGTTCTATTTCTGCATTGATTATTCTGCTATTATTTGTGCTGCTATTATTCTGTGATCTGTGTTGAAATTATTCTAAAATCTTCCGCAATTAATTTTTAAAATTAATACCGTCACCCTATTCACCCCCCCCCCCCCACTCTAGGGTGAAATCGATCCTACATCAATCAGTCATTGGTATAAAATGGGTTTTCAAAAACAAAGCCGATGAACAAGGTAACATTACTAGAAATAAAGCTAAATTAGTAGCACAAGTATATAATCAAGAAGAGTGAATAGACTATGAAGAAACGTTTGCTCCTATCGCAAGATTAGAAGCTGTACGTATTCCATTGGCTTTTGCATGTTTTCATAACTTTAAATTATATCAAAAGGATGTTAAAAGTGTTTTCTAAATGGATATATAAAAGAAAATGTTTATGTTGACCAACCTCTTCCTTTTAGTTATAAGAAATTTCCAGATCACGTTTATAAACTTAGGAAAGTTTATATGGTTTAAAACAAGCACCTCGTGCTTGGTATGACCGACTTAAAGGCTATCTAATAGAATCTGGCTTTAAGATTGGAAAAGTTGATCAAACATTATTTATTAAGAAAAGTAAACAAGATATTTTAATTATACAAATATATGTTGATGATATTATATTTGGCTCAACAAATAAAAAATTATGACAGGAATTTTCGACTATCATGACAAATGAATTTGAAATGTCACATATGGGAGAGCTATCATATTTTCTTGGACTTCAAATCAAGCAATTACAAAATGGAATTTCTATTAATCAAGAAAAGTATTGTAATAATCTAATTAAACGATTTGTTATGGAAAACACTTCTGCCAAACCAACTCCTGTGAGTACAATTATACATCTCGATAAAGATGAAAATGGTAAAAGTGTCGACCAAAAACTATGTCGTAGTATGATTGGATCATTACTTTACTTAACTACTAGTCGACCTGACATTATGATGAGTGTTAGTTTATGTGCTCGATTTCAAGCAAATCCTAAAGAATCACATATACAAGCAGTAAAATGTATAATTCGTTATCTTAGCAAAACCAATGACTTAGGATTATTTTATCCGAAAGAATGCCTTTTGAATTAGTATCTTATAGTGATACTGATTTTGGAGGAAGTCAAACAGATTGAAAAAGTACAAGTGGAACTTGTCATTTCATTGGACGATCTTTAGTATCTTGGTTTAGCAAGAAACAAAAATGTGTTTCACTATCGACATGTGAAGCAGAATATATATCTGCAGCTTTAGCATGTGCTCAAGTAATCTACATGCAACAAACATTACAAGATTTTGATATAAAATTAAATAAATCTATAATATATTGTGATAACACTAGTGTAATAAATTTATCTAAAAATCCTGTCAATCACCATGAACTAAACATATTGACATTTTTCATCATTTTCTTCGTGATAATATTGAGAAGGATATAATAAATTTAGAATTTGTAAATTCTGAAAATCAGTTAGCTGATATTTTCACTAAACCACTAAATGAAAATTGTTGTATAAAACTAAGAAGAGAAATAGGTATAATTTCTTTAAAAGAATTGCAAAATTTCTAAAAGTAACTTAAAAAATAATAATAAATGAAATAATTTTTTTTATGATACTCGAACTCAGCACCTTGAGTTTGGTAAGCTTATGTCTTTTCCATTTAACCATTTACTATTTGACAACTACTTCTACTACAATTTTCTCCTTATCTTTTTTTTGTTTTATGAACAATTCTCAGCCACAAAATTTGTGTTTTGCTTTCATCCTCTAATTAATTTTCAAATTCTCCGTTAATCCGTCAACTTTTAACTGTTTATTCTCCTATGTATCTCTCTAGAATTCTGTTCTTTATCCTTCCATCAAATTTAATTTCAAACATATTTTATCTTCTCTCTACCATAATGTCTTCACAAGAAAATTTATCAAATGGTTCTGCTTACTCTTCTGTCAATTTTTCCATAGCTTCATCTGGTTCATCAAGTTTACCTACACCTACACCTAATCATGAACCGGCCAGACCATCAAACTATCACACAGGCCATACTCCCGAGAAAAAGAATGCGCAATGTTTTCTGTTCTTTGGTTTTCCTCAAACAAAACAAAAAATTGATGATTTACATCATTGCCAGAGGGAATCTATAGCGATTCAACGTGAGATGTACTACGTGTAGAAGATGAATTCAAGATGCCTTAGTTTTCTGGAACAGCTTGGATGGAAATTCTACGGGTCATCTTCATCTGCGGTTCATCAACCTATACCCTCTTCCTCTCGGAATCCATGTGATCAGTTGCCATGACCTCCACCTATCTCTTCGAATTCAAGGGAGTGTGGAAACCGTTGGTAACCATTGAAACCATATGAAGAGAAGACGAAGGATGAACTAGACCACTCGAAGTCTCCATCCACTCCTTCATCCAAATAATTTATTTTCTTTCTATATTTTTTTAATTAATTTCTTTTCTACTTTGCACGCATTATTTAAGATATATTGAATATATTCTTTATATGCAAAAATATTTGTAAATGCTGCAAAGAAAAGAATTCAGTCGACTGAAAATATTCAACCAGTTGACTGAATCTAAAAGCAGAGAACATTCAAACTATATTCAGTCGACTGAACGAATATGGTCAGTCGACTGAATCATAAAATAGAAAGCTTTCAGCCTATATTCAGTTGACTGAAATAATATGGCCAGTCGACTGAATCTAAACAGAGAGTTTTGGGATATGAATCGGTCGACTGACCATATACGACCAGTCGACTGAATGGCAATCTGAGCCTTTTTACACCTTTTCACCTACCTTTTAACCCTCTAACCCACTATCTCCTTTTTCACCTTTCACTTTTACATTCTCACTTCAGTTTTTCAAAACCCTAGCTCCCACAATTTTTCAAAATCCTTTACTCCATTATTATTTCCAATGGCTTCACATCAACCTAAGAGATATAGACATGCCTCTACCTCATCCTCTGAGCCAATTGACACCAAATTGCTCAATGGCTCTATGATGCTACAGCTCTCCAAAGATGGAATAAAATGAAAGAAGCACGCTTTTTTGAAGGATCTTTTGTTATGTTTCTCGATTTTGCTCCGTATAGAATTCAAGAACTTGCAAGGAGAAGCCGTCTAGAGTCTCTCCTACACCACAATCAGAATAAAATCAAGATTAATCATACTTTGGTAAAACCTTTTTATGAAAATTTAAATTTAGGCCGTCAAAATCCACGTAATTGTGATAATTCCATTTGGATTTTAGTTTATGGTCGACAAGTACTCCTACCGTTAGATCGAATTGGTCATATTCTCTATACTCTAACTGATGGTGTTACATTGGAAGAATTAAATGTAGCTATAGGCGAACGAGACGAAGTAAGTCATCGATTCTTAGAATATGACATGACTGAACTAAAGTCTATCGCCTTACGCCCTACAACTCGTATTGTGCGTCAAGCATTAATGCACACGATTCTACTTCGTACCGGCTCTTATGAGCTTGTATACCGAAACAACTTTAGGGCGTTGTATGCTATTTAGGGAGATGTCCAAATAAATTGGCCTAACCTTATTCTAGATGAATTCTTGTCATTTAACCAAGGGCGTATGAGCATCATTTATTATGGAGAACATATTATGCAGCTACTTATGAACCTCCAGGTTCCTATTTCGGAATCTGATACTTCCATTCCCAAAACTCTAAATAGCCACACAGTAAATCTTATGAAATTTCCACCTAGACCTCTATCTATCATGTCTTTTCAGGACTGGTAATCACGACCTCTCAACAAACATCTATTCCACATTAGCAACAACCAAGAGATGACATTCGAACACCAACTCGATCCCAAAGCACTCGAGAATCCATTGATCTAATTGTGTGAAATCAAGTCATTTTGGATTCTCGCATAAAAAATCTCTATACGAAAATTGATAAGAAATTTAACAACATTAAAAGTTTCTTCGGGATTTTATGGGATGCGATATCTTATTCCTCTTCTACAACTACAACTACGGAAACTTTACATGTGATCCGGGTAAACGTCCAACCCATCGCTTTACTTGGTCTACATTAGAAGAACACACTTCTGACACAAGCAAAAATGGTGGTGGTGGACAGTTTGTATAAAGATCACAAAGCTCCAATGCAAGTGGAAGAAGAAGAAACAGAGTCTGACTCAGATTGATATTGTTGTTTCTTGGTGGTAGTAAGTTATCTATTTATTCCAAACATTTTATTTCTATGAGCTTGTATATGTAGCTCAAAATAATATGATATGTTTTTTTCTGTGATTGAAATTTTTTTGTAACTTCAAAAATGGAATTATTGTTATTTCCTTTTTGTCGATGACAAAGGGGGAGAAATTTGGATGACAAACCATTTCTTGTAGGATTAAATATGTCGTCGGATATTTAGGGGGAGATAAATATAACTCCTGTTATATTGTTATCAAAATGTAGTATCATCTATAACAGGTTGTCATCAATTAAAAAGGGAGAGAATGTTGAATCATAGGTTTTGATTCATGACAAAGAGCTTAAACAAATCAGTGAACGAGACCATATGGACAAGCGATAAAAGAGAAAGAAATATGCTGTTAAAACTACAAAGGAGACAACACTACAAAACTGAGTATAGTATGTTTACTTGTCGAAATTTTTATTCTTAGAATTGTTGGAATCTATCCTCAAGTAATCCATACAAATCAAAGTTGTTTTAAGCTTCAAATTTTTTAAAATTTATGTGAACTGTGCACTGACAATCAGGTCAGTCGACTGACCATTTATGACCAGTCGACTAAACCTGCTCAGTTGCACAAGAACACTTTGTTTTGCACCAACTTTGAATTTTCAGTTGACTGGTCAGTTTTGGGTCTGTCGACTGAAATTTTCCAATAGCTATTTTTCTAAACAGACACTTCTATTTGCCAAGAGATACGATCTAAATTGAAGAGTTATGGATGCTTTTTTTGGTCAAAACTCTTCGTGAATGGTTGCAGCTATTTATCTACAATATAAACATATAAGATTCACTTCACAAATCATAGAATTTCATTTTTATTTTTTGATCATACTCTCTACTGTCTCTGCATTCTGAAAAGTAATCATAATTTACATATATTGCTTGAATCTCTGAATCAATTAACTTATTCTTCGATTCAAAGCAATATTCTCCTTTCTAAATCTTTACACACACACAAATACTTATGGAAAATATTATAGGAAAGTTGTACTATCAAAGACAAATCAGTGTTAATAAGAACACAAAGTGTCAAAGCAATTATATTGAAACTGCTGAAGTCCTGTTCGGTTGTTCAGGTGGGTAAAGTCTTCTTTCGATTGTTAGAGGTGGAAAAATCCTGATCGGTTGCTAAGGTGTTGCATACCTATTCCTTCAGGTTAAGTGAGGGGTTATTGAGAAAATCGAGGGGTTAGTTGAGTATTAAAACAACTAATGCTGATTTTGACACAAGTACATCGTTAAAATCTAGAACGTGTTCTTTACTTATAGTTTGGAAATATCAATGTAACTTTTATCATTCTTTCTTATGAACACATGCTTCCTCTATACTTTGATTGAAAATCAAGCTATTTGATATTCCTATCAAAGTACTTATTCAATCTTGATGCTTACAAAATGATACTTTCGTGTCATTTCTTGGACCATATCTAAAGACTCACAAACTCAATATACCTCCCACCAACTTTGAGACATTTTGGTTATTATGTGTAAACAGTTTACTTTAAATCATTATTTGTAATTTTCTGTTTCAATATATATGTACCAAACAGAAAGTCATATCAAGTGGTAACTTTGTGAGTAAATCCGAATTAACTTGAGCACGTTGAATACCAAAACTATTAAGCTAATTTCAGCAATTGAAATTTGCGATTTTATTCTCATCAACATTGCTTATGTAATTCCAACTGCATTAGTCTTGCTCAAAAAGACACAACCATGGCCGATGGATCACATTCCTTAATTTACGACGACCAAAATCATATTTTGATAGCGTACTTGGAATTCTTTCAAATTTGCGCATCATAACATATGATAGAGTCAACACTCTTAGTGGTTTGATTAAACAATCGAGGATTTTATATTTTTGACATTGAAAGGAAACTCATAGTTTCTCTTCAATGAGCGAGAATACTTATTGGACATTCTAACGCAATGTGTTCGCTTAGGTTAGTCAATTTCATTTCATCTTATCTAATCGGTTCTATCTTTGGATCATATCTAAATACGTTTTACTACCAATAATTTCTCAGGGAAATTCATCCACAATGAAGTTGGTATTTTTTGAAATGTTTCTCAACGCAATAGAATAGGTATTCATAAACATTTTATGAATTTCCTTATTCATAAAGCAGATTTGGTTTAGTTTACAAAAATTATGACAAAACATAAATATATCATCCAATGACAGTCTTTCCCAAAATCCTTTTGGGCAGATTCACCCAAGATCCTTCATGAACAATTATTATGTGCAATTCTTCGACTTGCATGACCTACCAACTCATTGCCCTAGGATATGTTGGATTTTCTTATAAATCCTTATCTTATGTGATTTTATCAACCGTTATTTAGATGAAATAATATTAACCTTGTGAACTACTCTTAAGTACATGACCTTATAGAATGAAACTAACTCAACTTCACTCACAAGTAATCACACATTGTCCAACAAAGTTCGATTACCTCTTATCGATGCATCATTTTGCATGACATGGAGGAGTGACTTTTGAAATTGAATCTTTATTCGTTTTTAGGTACATTTGGACCTCTTTCCAGTATACTCACTCATTCAATCAATTTGAACCATTTCTATTACATGTTATTTTATCTACTTCTATTTCATACTTTATGAGTTTACCATCGACATGCTACATGTGTATCAAATACACATGTCCATGTCGATGGTAACTCATCGGTGAATATGAAGAAGTACCTGGAACCGTTTGGTATTTATAGAAGTATGGTTGCATACATCTATAAGTATCAATCTGAAGAGTTCATCAACTTATATGATACTCCCAATAACTGGGTGCATATCCCTTTGTTGTTTGATATATAATTAACAAGTATCATATGATTCAAAATCATACGATAAAATTATTTCTCCAAAATACGGCTTAGTCTATAACTCCAAAACAACCATAAATAATATTAAATACTTTTGTATTTTCCAGCGCATCACTTTTGTTATAAAAAAAATTACCACGTTATAATTTTATTTTGATAAAGAATATTTATAATATCCATATTGAAATATAGCTGTGTCTATTTTTTCAGTCGATACCGTAAAATAATCACTATTTCATAAATAATGTATGTTAAGTTTTACGGAAACAATTTTCATACTATAACGCAATTAATAAGTGCTATATGGCATGCTCCTATTATTTCCACCATTACTATAATAGCGTACTAAATTCGAAGGTCCATCATTCTCTTAATACAATTTGTTTATTTCATACACTGCAACTATTTACAATGGAGAGTTCATTTATGAAATACCTTGAGCTTAAAGAAATAAATCTCATAGAAAATATTTTTTATATGAAAATACCTTTCGAAATAGAAATCATATTTCTCATTCCAATATTGAGTATCAATTTTTATTATAATTCTCATTTCCAACTTTTCTCTATGAAGCAAAAGTGACTACTTATTCTCTTCATCTCAAGTGTACCTTAAATTACTTCTATTCTTATACATTATTTTTTCTTTCAAATGGTCAAACTTTTCAAAAGAAAATCTTAATACAATATCATAACAAATCTTTACAAAAGCACATTCCATTATCTTAACATTTGAGGACATCAAATATGTTGCACTTTACGTAAACCGATCAAAATGACATTTCAGCGATCTTCTTATATCTATCTTGTAGTTTTTGGTCTTGTGTTACATTAACACAATATGATCCCTTTAGTAATCAATTAGATTAAGGTTCATTTGGGTTTTTGGAGGAACTAATTTCATCGAAATGTTGTACTTTACCAACTTTGACCATTCACCATATAACATTTATATGCGATTGCATATGGATCAAATATCCATAGTCTTATATTGCTTTTAGAGTTCGAAACTCATAGAATGGAATACATGGTCTTGACCAAATAAATGCATAAGTGACCAAGCCACGAATGTATTCATTAGCTATAAAATTGGGCACTTGCATGTATGTTGAAACGCTAACATGTAATAGGAATTTGAAAGAGGGTATTATATGTCCATTTATCAACTTTCAATTCAGTTCGTTTGTATGTGTTAATTGATAAACACTTTATCAATCATATTAAATGCATAAATTTTATTTTCCTAATAAGGCTTCGGTTGTGGGCATTTTCGCCCATCGCATATTGGATATGAAAAGTTGGTGGAAAAATTGTAAGAGTTTTGGAATAGACTCAGAACTGCTTAGAAATCTTCATGAGGTCAAAATGCTAGCACCGGTCCGAACCGCATCTTAATCCAAATAACGGTTTGAAAGATATGGTCATTCTAGGATTTTCCTAACACGACCCGATGATAAAGCCTCAAAGACTGCCTTTTGCCAAGGCCCAGTACTGCCTATACCAGCAAAGGAACTGCCCGAAAAAATTAGGTCCATACAGGCCTAACGAAATCCAGCCCAGCAAATCCAGACCCACACGTCCCCGGCCCTGTAGGGCCTAATAGCCCAGGTCGGACCCACATGGAACGGGCGTAGCTAAGTCTTGCCCAGCAAGGCCGAACCCACCGCTGTCCAATTCAATAGGGACGGATAGCCTGGTCCGGCCTTCGAGGGCCGGACCCACACAGGTCTGGTCCCACTTAGCCGTACATCCTAGTCCGGCCCACGAGGGCCGGACCCGCACAGGTCCGCCCTACAGGATCGAACATTCTGGTCCAGCCCAGGAGGGCGGGACCCGCACAGCTCCGGCCCAAGGAAGGCAGGACAACCTGGTACGGCCAAGAGGGCTAGACCCGCACAGGTCCGGCTCCCACAAGGCCTGACATTCTAGTCCACCCAGGAGGGTCATACCCACACCTGGCTCGGAAAATGCCCGACCAGATTTCTAGTTCGTCATAATGCCGGACCAAGGCTCCGGTCCGGCATACTACCGGACCCACTGGTCCAGCACTACCGGACCAAGGACCCACCTGGTCCGGCAAAGCCGAACCAGAGTGCTGGTCCAACAGAGTGCTGGATCGGACCTGGTCCGGCTTTGCCAGATGTGGTCCGGCTGTGTCGGACCAACCTAGTCTAGCACTACCGGACCAGCTCTGTCTATTACGGCCCTACCAGACCTGGGACCACCTGGTCTGGCACCCTATGGCCGGACCCACCTAGTCCTGTCCCAGGCCGGACCCACCTGCCCCAGACCCACCTTGACCGACCTTTTGGCGCTGAACGCACTAGACCCATCGGACATATCTGGTCCAGCCCTTCCAGGGCTGGATCCATTCTTTTTTGTAATTTTAGGATGAACCGACCTGTTTCGACATTCAAGATTCTAAGGTATGGATTGACGACTTAAAGGAGCGACAAGCATAGTATTCAACTGGGGTCCAAGAGCAGTGGAACAACATAAAGGTTGAACCAAAGCCTAGAGGAAGAAAAGTTGAACCCAAGCCTAGAGGAAGAAAGTTTGAACCAAAGCCTAGAGGAAGAAAGGTTGAACCAAAGCCTCGAAGCCTTGTACTCATCTGCCTCTCGTATGGCATCATAAAGAGGGATGGAAAATGGTGAAGCTTCCATCAACAATGGAAGAAAACTAAGAGAGAGAAAATCCTTAGTCCTAACACCAAGTTTATTCATATTCAAAGCTTGTACTTGTAATCAGATATAAAGAGACAATAAAAGAGGAACAGTAATGTACGTATATTCAAGCGAAACCACTATAAATTCTGTGTCTTTTCACATTTCAGTCCTTTAGTTATATTTTATTGCAAATCATTAATTTTCTATCTCAATCATCCGTAACTGAAGTCTATCAAATAATTGCTCTCTACTGCAACATCTTGGAGGTGTTTGCCTATTTTTTGTGAAAACATTTTTGGTGATTTCATTGAGGGACTGAACTTTCCTTTTTTTTTAAGGAAATTCTCTCTTTCTTACATTTATTTTTATTTGCAACCCACTATTTCTAACCTTCTGACTAGTGATTATCATTTCTATTCTTAAGAACCACTTCCCCTTTTCTAAGATCTTAAATCAATGTTTCTTTTCAAATCTATCTTGACCATTTTACACAAAACAAAAATCCTTCTTTTCTCTTCAGATCTGAACATCCATTTTACTACATAGAGAAATTCTCTTGTCCGCTTTTTAGATATTAATTTTACTATTTCGGATCGACAAACATGTATCTATTCTTTGGATCTAAAATCAAGCCACCTCTCTTTTCTCATTTGGAATCCAAAAACATGGTTTCTTCGAACAAGAAACTCCTTTTTCCCCTATTTAGATCTGAAGTCACTAACTCCTAACATGAGAGATTCTCTTTTTCTTACTTTCCCAGATTGAGATCGTTGTTTCCGGGATTAAAATACTTCATATCTCCTGGATCTGAAACCGTTCCTTTAGCGAAATCTATTTCTCTTTTCAGATATGCAATCACTATTCCTTAGCGATAAAAAAATTCTATCTTTCTTTTCTCTTATTTCAGATCTACAAGCGCAGCTCCTTAACCAACAAGAAACATGTATTCACTTCCTAGATCTAAAATCACCATATCTTCTTTTAGATTTGCAAACACTGTTTCTTGGCCAAAAAGAAACATGTATTTATTTCTTAGATCTGAAATCGTTCTATCTTCCTTTTATCATTCCAGATTAAAAAAAAATTTTGACCAAAAGAAACACTTAGTCATTTTTCAAATCTAAAATCAAATCTTATTCTCTTTCCATCCTAAAGTGTTGCTTCTTTAACATGAGAAAACTATCTTCCTCTTTTAGATAAGAGGAATATATTACCCTAGTAAAATGTAAATTATGGTTCTAAGAATATCTTTTTCTCCTTCCAAACTCGAAACCCTTTCTCCTGATCTAAATTCATTATCTCTTCGAAATTACAACTTTTCTCCTTTTCTTCTTTTTTCAAGTTTGTAGTCACCATTTCTCAAATTGAGAAGCAATACTTCCTACTCCAAGATTCTATTTTATTTTAAGAGTTGTACCATCAACCTTTCGAAGCTACAAAACCCTCCAATCCTTTCTGAAAATTGAATCATCTCCCTCAAAAGTTACAAACTCTCTAGGAACGGAAGGAAAACAACTTCCCGATGTGCCGCCTAACGTAAGAGAACTCCGCTGCAAAGAATGCAACAGCTATCCAGATGTGAAAAAGCAGGAAGACTAGTTTAATAAACTCCAAGTGCTAAAAATTATCGGACATAAATTCATAGGGTTGTGATTGAAATCAGTAAACACTTCACTGCTTAACATAAAGTTGGATAAACTCTTGACATGCATTGGGCAGACAGAAGTATTCGACCTCAACGTCATAATACAATGAAAGTCTCAGTCCAGAGAACACAGGGGGCATTCCAATAACCAAATAAACCACACGGCCCTTTTTACATCCATCATCAAATCAAAGTACTACAATTGAGATCCCACTGATGGATCGAAATATCACAATTTGAGGACCGAAGTCAAGATGATTGAATACTCAAAGTCTAGATATGACAAGCATGACACTTCGTCACTCCTATCATGCACGAAGGCATCACCAATCCAACGTGTATCGGAGATGATTCAAATAATGTCAATAGCTCTCCTTACCTAGGGATATGTTAAATAAGTATGAAAAGAGAAGGAGATAAGACCAAGAGTTACTAGTCCACCCTCCAGGAAAATTAAAACTTTTGAGTGCCCACTACAAACCTTTATAAGGGGCTAACCTGACCCCCTAGACTCTTGCCAAGATCTCCTTACTCGCTGATAAACGGGGGGCACAAAGGAGGTACTATATAATTATTTTCTTTTATTCTAATCAATCTTAAGCTATTGCAGGGCTCTACCATCTACTCTTGGATCTCCATCCTTAGAAAAAGGTAAAGGAAGGATTCGCAAATCTGTTGCATATGCTGATTGACCCGAGTGTGCTACACGCTACATGAAGTAAAGGCAAAATCCAACTAACCCCTACAACTATGAATGATCTCATCATTGGGTCAGCAAGGCACATAAAGATGGAAAAACATCACTGTTAAGAGTTCAGATGGATGGTCACCCAAGGGAGCTTGCACAGTTTGTAGTACAAATGCTATGGCAAAAAGGAAGAGATACAACTCTCTACCTCCGGGGATCGAATGATCAATCATCAGAGAGAAGCCATCCATTGGAGTATGGTGTTACCTCAAAGGGTAAGGAAGAGGATGCGATGGAAACGACATCTGCCGAGAACTTGGATGACATAATAGTTTATACAAAAAGGCTCCGAAAGACCGAGGTCCAGCAATTCCAACATATTTGGCCCGCGGCAGAAAAGTAAGACTTCCTATCCAAGAGAACATCTTAAACCGGGCATACTACACAACCTGGTACTTTGCACTTCGTTCGAAGCGGTAGGTTTGGTCTAAACTACTCTTTCCCTTTGATCGAGATAGGAGACTAATGTGTTCTCTTAACACATATGTAGTTATATTCACTTAACACTTAAGTTGTTATAATAACTACCTCTTTTGTGATAAGCAACCCAGATCACAAGCATAGTTGGCAAAAGTAAAAATAAGATAGCCATGACTAAGGGCTCTAGCCTGGGCCGTTCACTACTGACGACCGCCCCTTTCCCTGGCAATGACGTACTAGTCGGGCATCCAGACACAAAGCTAGCTAGAGTAACTCAAAGAATAGATGCATCCGAAGCCTTGCATGGATTGGCTTATAACAGGAATTGCCCCAAGCCAATGGGCAGGTTGAAGCTATCAAAGTACTCTTGAAAACACTAATTAAGGAAAAACTAGATAAATTCAAAGAAGCGTAAGTTAACGAACTACCCACGGCACTATGGGCCTCCTACAAAACAGCAAGATGGCATATTCTATTTGCCTTAAGCATATGGGGATGAACCCATGCTTCTGATCGAAACAGTTGTCCCTTCACATCGTAGGACACATTATAATCCGGAAGAAAAAAAGGAGCTTCTCAACATGTCCTTAGACCTGATTGAAAAAAGAAGGAATGACACTACTTTAAAGACCGTCTCACATAGAAGGAAAGTGGAAAAACGATACAAATCTGAGGTGAACCCCAAAAATTACAAGAGGGAGATATTGTCCTCAAGCAAGTCTTTCCCCATCCAGGCATACTAGATCCAGTTTCGGAAGGACCATTTGTTGTTCATAAGGATCTCCACAAATGAGCTTACATTCCATCGACAGTTGACGGGAAAGGTGTTTGGGAAAGGAAGGAATCTCCAGCATCTCTGCCATTACTTCTCCTAGCCTGTAAAAAACATGAATCACTTGAAGCAAAGAAAGGCAGTGGAAATAGGCATATTCTGACGAAACCATTGAAAAACCTGATATTTTGCTCGATTGTTTGTTTGATATTTTTTCTATTACGATCAATTGCAAGCTCTCGCCGACAGCAATGAAAGCAAGATAACTACAATTAAGGGCACGAAAATAGCCTGGGTAGTTCACTACTGACGATCGGCACCCCAGCCAGCAATGATAAACCAACTATAAGCCATGTATTAGGCACGATTATAGCCTAGGCAGTTTATCGGCTCGCCAGCAACTATGAACCGATAATAAATCCCATAATTAAAACATGGCTGTAGCCAATCATAGTTCAAAGTTGACGATCGGCACCCACGCTAGCCGGGCCACAGTAAATCGAATAATACTCACGATACAGACCATAATGGCCCGGGTAGTTACTATGTGCGAATCCCAACTCTAAATCTTAAGTACGGCAATCACAAAAGTTACACTTCCTTGGAACATAGATTGGGCTGGAAAACCGTATGTCACCAAAATCCATAATCAGGTCAAGTAACTTACATGCCACGAATCTTAAGTGTATAAGGACTCTCTTGGCAGGGAATATAGTTCGTTGTACTGAAACTAGAAACCTCTAACAGTTTAGTCTTGTGGCATTACATACAAATAGTAGAAATATGAATTGCACTCTGCCAACCATAGCAGGATATTCATTCGCTTCCACTCCACCAGAGGGAACAGAGCATCGAATCAACTCCATTAGAGATAGCAGAACACCAATCTAACATTACCACAAGATTTAGAATATCCCTTCTAGCCAATTCCTCTTAAAAAACTGTGAGGATTCTCCCAAAGCTGAGCACACTTATGGAACCTGAGAAAAACTCAGTGCGAAGGTATGACTAACTTTTGTAAGATAAGCTAAATTCGATAAAAAAAAATACTTGGAGGCATAGCACCACCTTACCCCTTGATTATACACATACACTACCACTCAGCTTTGAAAATAGCACATTGTAATCATGACCTTAAGTTTGCAAGTTTAAAACCTATTTATGGTACAAGGCAGCATGTTGTGAGAAGCAACCAAGTTCACTATACAGGGGCAAACATAGAAAATAATGAGCGCTTCCGGCCGACTTTGGACAACGTCGCTAGAGTGTGCTCTAGAGGATATGATGAGTATTTATGGACTACCATGTCCCCCAAATTATTCTATAAAACTTAGTAATAGGGAAGCACTTCGAATGATATGGACCTCTCCAAATAGAAATGATTCTATCTATAACTTTCTGAATGTAATTAATACATATCAAAGTCAATTTTAACACAAATAGCTTGATACCTTTACCTAGTAAATCAATCTCGAGGACACGTGGGATGACTCTAACACATATCTATGGAAAAATTCCAAAAAACGTGTATAAATAGTCTGTAACTAATTCTAAGGCAAGGATGAAAGCACTTGGCTATACTAGGCCCAAAAGGACAACAAACTTGCAGGTAAAGTCAATAGAATAGGACGATCTTATACCGCCAAAGCCAACGAGACATTTGAGTTGAAAGATTGATTCCACCTAATCAATCTACAGATAGCGAGCCGAAGTCACCAATAAACAGCCTACGCCGGAGGCGTCTAACTGCAATAATCGGCATAAACTGGGCAGACAATAGAACACCTAATCAACAAGGTCCGCAAATCTCCTTAAAAACTCCACTCAAAGGAGCCAGGGCCACTCACTCAAAGTCGACACCTAGCCCACCAAACGCTTGCCAATAGTCGACACCAAACGCATATACGGGATATGAGCAGGACAAATACCAAGCAAATAGGCTAAAATAATCATATTCAAATATGCCTAGGGGCAAGTCCTGGAGGATCTAACGAAGGAATGAGGAATTACCCTCAAATATTGCCACTTTACCAGATTAGATGGAACAATAGCCTATTAGCCCAACTGACCAAACCTGACCAACCTCTACTCAATGACGCTACGCAAAATATTTTACACACAAATACCCTCTAATGGAAAACTAATACTCCATTGATAATTGACTTGACCAAGCGTGTAAAATTATTGAGGAAATATACAAATTTAGCAATTAGATGGTAAGACCATGCTCACCCAACCTGGCCATATGATGGTCGAAAGCATAAATTCCACATCACAATTCCTAAGTCAAATACCATGAAGGGAATATTACCAGGTCTACGTACTACTCAAGACCTTGAAGCCAGAAATAGGAAGGGTAAATGGGGAAACACCACCCCATCAAATGCAAGATAATTAAAAAACGACGTCAAGTGACAAGCAAATCCTCCTCAAGATAAACGAAGCATCAAATACAATTAACGAATCGAAACTCGTCTTGGGTATGATGATGGGATGTGGATATTCAAACATCAGGATGACATATACAATGCTGGTGAGGCAACCCTAGGTCAAACAAAGCATACATTGCATTCGCGAAAGTATACTTAGGGGGGCAAAATGTTATGGGCATTTTTGCCTACCGCATATTGGATATGAAAAGTTGGAGAAAAAATTATCAGAGTTTTGGAATAGACTCAGAGCTGCTTAGAAATGTTTGTGAGGTCAAGATGTGAGCACCAGTCTGAACCCGTCTCAATTCAAATTACGGTTTTAAAGATATGGTCATTCTAGGATTTGCCTAACACGGTCCAACGACAAAGCCTCAAAGACCACCTATTGCCAAGGCCTGGTACTGCCTGCACCAGCAATGGTACTGCCCGAAAAAATTAGGTCTGCACAGGCCCAGCAAAATCCAGCGCACATGCCCGGCCCCGTAGGTCCTAACAGTCCTAGCCAGACCCACATGGGTCCGGGCCAGCTGAGTCCGGCTTTGCACGGCCAAACCCAGCAGAGACTAGCCCAACAGGGCCGGACCGACACAGGTCTGGCCCTACTTGGCCGGACTCCTAGTCCATCCGAGGATGGCCGGAGCTGCACAAGTCCAGCCCCAGGATGGCCGGACAACTTGGTCTGGCTCAGGAGTGTCGGATACGCATAGTTCCGAACCCCATAGGGCCAGACATTCTGGTCTGACACAGGAGGGTCGGACCCCCATGGTTCGGCAACTGCCGGACCCGAACATGGTTCGACAAATGTCGGACCAGATTTATGGATCGGCATAATGCCGGACGAGGGATCGGGTCCTGCATAGTGTCGGACCCACCTGATCCGGCACTACCTGATCAGGGACCCACCGAGTCCGGAAAATGCCTTTCCCATCAATTGGGCCTAGTGTCCTAGGACCACCTGGTCCGGCGATGCTGGAACAGCCTGGTCTGGCACTTTGAGGCCGGATCCACCTAGTCATGCCATTGGTCGGACCCACCTAGTCCACGGCCGCACCCACGTGGTTCAGCCATTTTGCGGCTGAACTCACATGACCCACTTGGTCCAGCGCTTTCACGGCTGGATCCACCAGATATATCTGGTCCAGCCCTTCCGGGGTTGGATCCACTGTTTTTTGTACTTTTAGGATGAACCTACTAGTTTCGGCATTCAAGACTCTAAGGTATGGATTGGCGACTTAAGGGAGCTACAAGGATAGTATTCAATTGGCGTCCAAGTGAAGTGGAATAACATAAAGGTTGAAGAAAAGCCTAAGGGAAGAAAGGTTGAACCAAAGCCTAGAATCCATAAATATTAAACATATGGCATCGTAAAGAGGGATGAGAAATAGTAAAGCTTCCATCAACAATAGCAGAAAACTAAGAGAGAGGAAATCCTTAGTCCTGACAACAAATTTATTCATATTCAAAGCTTGTACATGTAATCAGATATAAAAAGATAATAAATGAGGAACATTGGATGTAGGCATATTCAGACCAAACGACTATAAATTCTGTGTCTTTTTACATTTCAGTCCATTAGTTATATTTTATTACAAACCATTAATTTTCTATCTCAATCATCGACAACCAAAGTCAATCAAACAATAGCTCTCTACTGCAACATCATGGAGGTGATGTGCATTTAAAGCGCTCGATAGATTCGAAGCGGTGGAGGTGCAGAAAGTCATAGCAGGGATACAGCGAGGATATAGCGGATGGCTCTAAAATAGCATATAAAACTCGTACTTAATGTTTTTAAAAATATATAAATGGTAATTAAATGAAAAATTATCATTCAATTGAATTACAATTAATACATAAATAATTTTAAACAAAAAATATGTGCGAATATACTTTAAACAAACGTAAAACTATTATATAACATAATTGAATTTAGTAGAATATTAAAGCATTTTCATTTCTGAAAATATATTAAAAATTAAATCAAATAAATTAGTTTCATAACTTTTATAATGCATAAATGCAATTTTTTGATTCATTTTATTGAAGAAGATATAGCGGAAATAGAAAAATATAGCGAGAATAACGGGATATAGTGGAAATAGCGGGGATTAAAGCGAAAAGGCTATATTTTGGGGCTATATGGGAAAATCGTAGTGGTAGAAATCTGCTATGAGCGGGGTTATAGCGGGGTAATAGCGGGGCATTAACTACACAGTGGAGGTGTTTGCCCATTTTTTGTAGAAACAGCTCCCACTAGTCTTTTATGTTTCTCCAAACCCTAAGACGAAACTTGAAATTCTTTCGACTTCACTATTGGGTGTTAGGACTCGTCTGTCTTGGTATTCTGACCTTGAATTTGCTCAACAAATCATGGCCACACAACTATGGATAGCTCCTTATCGGTTATATCACATACAACTCCTAGCCCATTTTTCCTTGTCCTAATCTTATTTTGACCTTGAGTTTGCTTAACAAATAAAAGAGATTATTCATTCGTACCTACCATATCGTGATGGCCTAAGTATAGTGTATGTACCATGAGTTTGCTCAACAAATACATATAGTTATCTTACCTCATCTATTCAATATATTAATAATACTACACATAACATCCCCAACTTGAGTTTTCTCAACAATTAAGCAGTATGCAAGTAATTTATTAATATATATATATGGTAGAGGACAACATTGTATTTGAAAAATCATAATCTTCAATATATTATACCGTGTGATATCGACTTACGAAATAACATGTTTCTTATGAAATACCCTCATGATGCAAGTGTCAAACACATCATAAATCACAATATATGTACATTTACGTATGTATTTATTCCTTATGTCTATTTGAGTTTCTTTAATGTTCCACTTTTAGTTTATACATTCATATCATATAAGTTCATTGTTAAATAACTTTTATATTTCATATTACTTACATGATAGTATTATGTATAATATTTCATTAATTAAATCTTATTTAATTAATTTTAATTTATTGACATATTTACTATAACCTTTATAGTGTAATGCATATATCATATATATGTGTGTTTTCATTCAATTAATTAACCTTTAATTAGTTGATTAATTAAAAAATTTTAATTAGATTATATTAATTTCAAAATTTTATCCTATATACATATACGTATGCTCATGTTATCTTAAACACTTTAAAATGACATAACATATATCAACATATATAATACATGCGTATAAGTATTAATTAATTAACTCATTTAATTAATTTATATTATTAATCTTAATAATAATTTTGAATTTCGTAATTAATATACATAGTTTCAAACATTTTGAACTTTTTCATAACATTTTCAAACATCTTGAAAATTTATGTTATATTATAACCTTTTATAATAAACATGTTTTAATTTTGAATTTAAAATCATGTCTTAATTTTCAAGACTATTTTAAAAATTAGCCCCAAGGCCCAATGCAAATTGGGCCTTTTCTATTAGGGGCAACTTGTGGGCTTACGTAACCTTTTAGGCTAGGTAGGTAACCAAGTAGGACATGGTACTTGATTACTTAATTCCAATCCTTGAAATCACCTTTCCAGACACCGTACTAAGTGCAAAAGCTTAATTTGTTAGTCATAACATGACTAATATAGACCGCATAAGCTATTGAGCACTTATACCATTGTTGGACTAGGCCAGTCCGTAGTGGAAGAAATGGGTGAATTTCAAAAATATTTACCATTTTGAATCTTTAATGAGCCTATAAAGTCTAAATGTATTTTAGATCCAATCCAATAAAACATTAAATATAAGCTTATTATATTTAAAGTTGATTAAAAGGAGATTTAAATTTAATTTAGTAAAATTGCAGTGCATCAAATAAACTCAGCAATTGTTTATAAGAGTTAATATTAGGGAAGAAAACCTTTCATTTCTTTCCCTAAAGACAAGTAATTAATTGAAGTATAACAGAAATTATATAAAGGGAGAAACCATTCATTTTCTTTTTCTTTCTAATTAAATTGATTGGGTCATTTAAATGATATTAATTGGCTATGAAGAGAGAAACCTTCCATTTTCTCTCTCTTTCTAATTAAATTGATTGGGTTATTAAATGATATTAATTGGTAGTTTACTCATGGCATAAAATGTAACTATTGTCCAAATGCACATTATTGTAAATTATGTAAGTGCAACAAATCAGACAGTGTATAGAGATGATATTTGCTGCATATTTGTCTTTATTGTCCATGGTATTATTTAAAATACATATACATACATATATTTACATTTATATACAATATACATATACATATAAATGAGATATAATTAAATATCAATTTCATAACTCCAAAAGGTCACTAATTTTGAACCTAGTTTTAAAACTAAAAGTTTTTAAGATGAAAAATTATGATTTTACATAAAAGTCCATCACATAATCAATTCAACTATATGTATGTATGTATGTTTGTATGCATGCATGTATACATACACACGCACATAAATTTATGTATGTATATATACACGTACAAAATTCACTGTAAATAATGTTTTAAACTTAATATGTCTTTATGTTAAAATTTATAATTTATTATACATTCCAATATAAAATAGCAACTAAAGCCTAACTTTAATTCTAAAAGGAAATGATATTTTGCGATAAAGTCCAGTTATGCTTAAAAAGATTTTTTTTAACTTTAAACAGAAGTGTGCAAAAACCAAAAGATTGAATTTGAAATATTGAACACAAAACATGCATGCAAACATAAATAAATTATATATGTTTTCTATTTGAATCAAAAATAGAAATATTTCATTAATTAAGACTTAGATTTTAATCGAAAATTGTTTTTTTTTAAATAACAAACTTGAAATAACAACAAAATAGATAGGACAAATCAGACAGATATATATATGTTGCAAAGGTTTCAGATCTAAATAATTAAGCAATATGAAAAATAATTAAATATGGGATCATACAAAATAGACCTAATAATGAAAACATGAATTGGAAAACAATCAAAATATATCTCAGAACAGATTCAGATTAAAATAACATGGTGAACATATATAATTAATTAAGATGGAGAAAAATGGACCTAATCTATATGATCAAATGAACAAACACATAGATGAGATGAAATAGCAGATAGATCTAAACTACACAACCATTGAATAATGAATATATATATAAAATTAGAACACCTTGAGATGTTGCCAAAAGATTGCATCTTGAATGATGAATCAATGGCTCTTAGATTCCGCAAATCAATCTCCGAATTTTGCAAGACTTAAGAGATTAGAACCACCTTTTGTTATAAATTATATTTCATAATTTATTTTGGAAATATAGAGGTTAGGAAGCCATGAAAATTAGAAATTTTATGATAGAAGAGCAAGAGAGATGATAATGACAGACAAAAATTAATCGTATAAGAAAATAAAGGTAGATATGTTTTAAAGGAATGATAGAAACCTTTTCTATTCCTTCCTTAAAAATTTCCCCTATTAATTCCTTTCTAAATGTTAATCAAATCTTCTCTCTATTCCACATGCATGGCTAGACATAGATGGTGCCACATGGGCCCTCGAAAATTTCCAAAATTTCATTAGCATTAATCCCATTTAAATCCAATTCAAATGTGCGCGCGTCCATAAATTTTATATATGCACACCATTAAATGATAATGTTATTCAAATAAATTAAAATAAAATTTTAATAATTAATATTTCACGAATACTAATAAATTAAATTTATTTAAATCCTCCTTTGTTAGTGTTTATCATGTTTAAATCAAATTTAAAACACTCCAAAGACATCATATATCAATATGCGCGTTTATAACTCATATATACGCACTTTACTAAATGCTAAGGGAATTCAAAGAAATTAAATAAAAATTTAGTAATTAATATTTCATAAGTATTAATTCACAACAATTATAAATTAATTAAATCATATGGTTCATTTAGAGCATTCATCATTTCGGTTATGCGACTCAAAGGTGTATATTCAGCCAGCGATTAATATTGAACAATTCAAATATTAACATTCACACGTCACTTAGCAAGTGGTGTGACAATTTGGCTAAATTCATTGCTTACACATCTTTTGGTAAAATCCAATTTGACTTATTATTAGTGGTACCTAATAGTGACAATTTCTTTACACCAATTCCCTTCGTCAAAACTGTATCACTTTGGATATATGGAATTTAGTAATGGCCAAAATTCCAATATCATCCATATTTAACTTATAGTCCAAAGACAAATTCGTTGGTTCAATAACAACAATTATTATTAACCAGAATGCTCTAGCCAGAGACTTTGACTTTGAGTTGAGTTGAGTTGACCAAGATACTAACCCAATATAACTGAGGAGACGAATCCTCACTTGAATAGTGATTCACTTCCAATACTTCCACTCGATCCAACTATAGTCACTCGATGGAACGCCATGCCATGATTTGACTATAATCAAAGCGGAAGTTTCATATTGAAGATCCACGTTATTCTCAAGTCTAGAAAACTGTGTAAATCAATCACATCAATATTTTATGTTTGAACTTAGTTATTTAACCAATAGAAAACTATCGAGTGAGTCGTACCATTGTTATCCAATAACTATTAGTATGTAACCTCTAGGTACCTCCTGCAGTCATGAGTAATACACTGGCCAATATTTGGTGAGCGTTACATACTCTAGTCTCAATGGATACACCGATATCTAGTCTCGATGCATCTTGACTAGGAATATTTTGAATGGTATATTTGTTTTATTGTGATAAATTATTCACTTACAACACTTTGTAACTATTACCACAAAATATGCCATTTTTGGATTTTCTATTAAATATACTTTTTATTAAATTAATTAATTAATCTAACCACATTACATCAAGTATATATTAGAAAGAAACATCTCTATTATGAACATGGTCGTTCAACGAGTAAGATATATGTAACAAATAACATAATTGCCCTTAAGGCATACCCCTAACTCTATCGATTGTTTCATGGGTTCCCCTTGAACCTATTGGTAACTCCAATAACTTCCCTCTTATCTTAATTTTCATGGGCTGACAAGGAAACTATTGACATCTGTTAATAACTAAATCTGGATATAGCTTTCATGAGTACTACAAACCTATTGGCCCATGCCAATAACTCTTTTTATTCATGGTTTTATGGGTTTACTATGAATCTGTCTCGCTGACAATTTGTTTTGTACATAGTTTTCTAGGGTTTACTTTGAACCTGTCTTCCTGAAAACTTCTTTAATCAATAATTTAGCATCCTATATACTGGTCTTCGTAACCTTCTTGATGCAATTCTACTCATTCAGGAGTTAACTTAATTTATATTCACTACTGGGTCAATCTAGCTGGTTATTCTGACCTTTCCCAAAATACCGTTATGGGTTCATTACAATGTGAATATATACATATATAAAGAAGTAAGTATAATAACTTGGTTAATCTTTTTAACCTATTATTCACGGAAAACTTCTTCAAAAACTCCATACTTAAAATCATACCAAACTCTTTTATTTACGCCGCGGTTTTCCTTTAAAATGAGATTAGGTTGTTTGTTTTGAAAACTAAAGCTATCGAAACCTTAAAAATTACTTTTGAAACCCCTGGATGACCTCCTTTGAAAGCACGGAGAACTTCTTTTCAAAATATTACATATAAGCCTTTCGAAGCTCTTTAATCATCTCTTTGGAAACCAAAATTTTCCTTTCGAAAGTATCAAAACATTACTTGATGAATCTTAGAAACATAGCTTCGAAACCAACGAAAGCACCCTTTTTAAAAACATTGGGTTTTCTCAAAAACATCTTTTGGGTCAAAGTGAATATATACGAAATTATCCTTTTCAAAACCTCTCAACTTCTTATAAAATTGTTTAGGGAAAGCTTGATGGTGTTGGCACCATCCTTTCGAAAGCTTCAAAACATTTAAGTAAAACATTGAAGGTTAGCATCGAAACCCTCTTTCGAAGTCATTTCCTTTGAAATCCTTGAACTCTTTCGAAAGCATTTAGGAAGTGGCTTAGTATATCATTAAATCAAAAGCTACCCCTCGAAAGCATTGATGACTTCAATACACTCGAAAGGCAAAAGAACTGCAACAAGGCTTCGACTAGGTCAGAACAACCATTTTCGAAATCATTGTTTTAAAAACAAGGGACTTGTTCGAAAGCATATACTTAAAAATTAAAGATGGCAACCTTCTTCGAAAGCTATTTAGAAAACCGCTTTCAATAGCTTCTATTTTGACTCCTTCGAATGCTTTAGTAAAAAAAAGGCAGGCGCTTAACATTTTAAAGCGAAACAAAGGTATCGACCCTATCGGAAGCAATGCTTTCGACACCATGCTTTCCACTTTTCTCCAATCCACTTCGTACCAATCTCATTGATACCATGAGTATTGGTTCCAACTTCGTGGATTTTAACATGGTTGAAGGTGGAAGCTATGAGTCGGAAGGTGCTTCTAATAGAGGTAGAACCCGCTTTTCTGGGTAAATCTGGTTAAACGCCAATAAAAGCAAACACTTTCTAACTAACCTTCCTACTTGTAAGCATATGATTGGTTGCCTTGACTTTTCAAACCCTTTACACAAAATAAATACCGCATAATTTCAGATCTAAACCATGGTTAATTTAGCAAATAAGCCCTTCCATTAAGCAAAACAATTAAATCTTTTAGGTCCTCCTTCCAAAATAATTTATTTCTCAAATTAAAACACTTAGAAAAAATCAAAAAAAATCACTTTTAATATGTTATCTAACATATCTAAATTTCAAACCAAAATTATCAATATAATTTTTGAAATAAATTTCTAAACCCAATTTACCATATTTTCCTTTGAAAATTCATAATAATTTTCCATGGTTTGAAAAATTGTCGAAATTAAAACTCATCTCCAAAATCATGTTTTACATATATAAATTCCTCATAGCATTTGAAAATCATTTACAATCGGTTTTTCCCTAAAATCATATAAAAACTGATTTAAATATTTTGATTTAGATCAAACATATTATAATTCAAGCATATCGTCATCCAAAACATTATAAAAACGAATTTAATCTTAAATATGAAAAAATATTATCATAAGAAATAGAGATGGTATAAATTATTATTCACCTTGAATAGGATAAGGAGATTGGATTGAGATTAAGATTTATTCCCCTTGCTTTAATCCTAATCTTGATTTGAATTTTCTCTTCTCCTAGCAATGGCCGGTTCTGAGCTCTTCTTTTCTTATGTTTTTAAATTTTGTGAAAATGAGAAATGAATGTGAATGGAGGGTATAGCCAGGGATATATATAAGGGTTATGGTAGTGCGGCTATTTTCTAATATACTCTTGTGTGAATTAATTAGTTTACAAACTATTTATAAGCCCATTTATTTAATTAAGCTCGGCCCTTAGTTTTATTTTCAAATCCCAATCCCCTTACACTTAATATATATACGTTATTATATTTAATTTATCCAATTAAATCTCCTGAATAATGTCATTAAAAATTTGAGGTGTTACAGCATCAAATAGTCTGATAAATACTATGTACGATAAATATTTACATGGAGAATAACGGAAAATAAATACCAACTCCAATGCAAAGCTCACCTCTCCAGTACTAATCTCCAGGCCAATCATTTGCTGCCATGTCCACTTGTGGTGGGGAAAAAAGAAAGGAAAGAAGTAGATCAAACAAATGTCTGGCAAAAGAGTTGCACCTTTTATATATGGCAATCACATGTAATTGACTTCATTTATACTCTATGTGACCTAGGTTGTCTTACTTGATATGTGAATTGCTAATTCCATTTATTTAAGGGGCATAATTTTAAATACACCTACATTGACATTTTGTGAAGGCGTATACTTAGATTCGAACAACTAATCAAATCTTAAAACAACTATGGATCGGCTAATAGCTGCTGGAGGTATTCCAACATAGGGTTACCTACAATATCAACCTTAGGACTACATTTTCCAAATTATAACTGCACGTATCGCATTTACAAATTGATGGGGAAACCATGGTGCTGACTCATCCTAAAGACATCTCAAGGTCGTTGCATTCGTATCCACCTAATGTAACACCTCTTATTGCACCACGGGACCTGTCAACAACATAATATCACGTTCATGCCTCTATGCATACTAAAGAACTCCCATTAGTGCCAGGCCACATACTTATCCAAGCATCGTCGTCAGTGTTGTGGTCCACCATAAAACTTCTTATGAGTTCAATTTGTGAAACAATCGCCCAAGTCTAATATCAACCCTATTGAATAAATAGTGTTTAGGCATCATCGCCAGCGTACACATTTATCCAGTCCTGTAGTCCAAGCGTTTCAAATTTAAGGAGCTAATTCCCTTACCTGTACTAACATCCATATATATAATATATGCAAATTAACTAACAACTTAGGGCCTAAGGCTGAGGTATAGGCTACGCCTAGAAGTCGGTAACCAATCGACTGGTGGTCACTGGAGCGCTCGACTGCTTGCTTTCCACCAGCTCCAGTGAACCTATCGACCACTCCTAGTTGTTTTATTTTTTGGTTTAATTTGCTTGCCATCTTCTCTTTTAATTACAACTTTTAGTTATAATAAACTTTTAATTATTGTGAACCCAAATTTGTAAATCTACAATTCATAATCAGCCAAAACTTCATATTTGATTTCAGTAAATCAAAATAACTTAGGTTTAGCATCAATATGGTTATATCAATTCATATTTAATTTGACAAAAAGGGTGTACTCAACTTGAATTAATTCTTATCCAGTAGATTTACATTAACCAAATCAAGATTAAGACAAAGGGGACATATTCATTTGGGTTACATTTGCTGTGAAATTCCCAATCTAAATAAACAATGTTTCTAATTAAAATTACAATGATTTTAGGTCAAACAGGTATAACGAAGTTAATTACATGTAAATCATCTTAATAGTTATGAACCTACTCACCTCTAAAAGTTATCCCTACCTTAATACGCTTGGAATTGCCTCCACTTGGTGTTAAACTCCACTTGATTTGACTTAAATTCTTCTTCTTCAATCTATCGATTTTGATTTTAATATGATGTTTAAGAAATTTTCATTTAGTTTTAGAGGAAATAGATATTTGGACAGAGTTTGGACATACTGCTTACTGGTAATGAATTAGGGTTTAGGGTTACACTCTTATTAATAGGGGTAGGAAGCAAGAAGAATCGTTCGATCAAATATTTTCAAATCTATGTTGTTTGGCCTGACCTTTTCGTTGAAAGCGATAACCCGTCGACTGCTTGGTTTGAAGTAATTGATCGTTAGGGGTCGACCAATCCAATCACTAGTGTCGACTTGTGGAGCTTTCCTTATTTAAGTATTTCTTTTCCTGATTAATTTTTTAATTAATTTTGATTTTGAAATTTCAAATGTTAATAACTTTTTCATGCTAGCTCCGATTTCAAAATATTATAAATGAAAATCTCCTAGAAAATCACAATGAATGCAACAATGCAAGTTTCGTAGCCATATTCGGACGTTTGTAAAATTCCATTTTTACCCTTGTTATATTCAAATTTAATTCTTTTATTAAATTTCTAGTTAAATTTTCAAGGTGTGACATTAAAGCATGGAGTAGGTGCTGCCAGACCACTACGGCCATTGTTCCATACCATGTTCCTCTGTTGCTTCACCTGATGAGTTGTCTAGCTTTCGAAGCCTGTCTTCACCTCATTAGACCTCCTTCGAAGTTCATTATTGACGTTTTTGAAGTGGTTCCTTATGTATTCGAAAACTGATTTTGATACGAAATCCACTCTTTACACATATAGAGTTCAAATGGTGAATCTAGCTACCTGTTCCACTCTATTATGCTAAAAGGAACTCAAACGGCTTTCTTACCGTATAGATTGCTCACAGATGTGTCCATGCACCTATTCATGCACACCTATGCACACGTGTACAAGCAAACACATCATTACTAATTAAATCACGTTTCGGGCTTCCTCAGAGCGATTACTCGATCCAGTACTTTCTCATGCAACTTAGCGCACACGATGATCGTTGTGGCTCTATGAGACTCTCGCTACATGCTTTAATAATTTGGATATTCACACACATACATAAGAATATACACAACAACATTAAATGATTCTAGTTACGGCATAAGAATTATCTTGAGTGGTACTACTTCAAATGCACATATACACATATCCGCTAAGGCACATATGCATACATGTATATTCGAGTAAATAATTCAATTGCTACTTAATCAAAACTTACTTTTATTTACTAAATCTTTTCAATAAAAGCAACATATCTTTTATATTATTTTATAAAATCTCGTATTCGTTATAAAATATCTCATTCATACTATTTTATAAAATATAGTTTTACATTATTTTGTAAAATAACTATTTTATAAAATATCACTTTTATACCATTTTATTAAGTTGCCTATTTTATCAAATACTACTTTTATACTATTTTATCAAATATCACTTTTATGCTATTTTATAAATATCACTTTTATACTATTTTATAAAATCATTATTTTCCATAAAATCATTTTATACTATTTTATAAAATTACTTATTTTATAAAGCACTACTTTTATATTATTTTATAAAATAACTTCTTTTATAAAATATCACTTTTAAATTATTTATAAAAACACTTGTTTTCATAAATTATAAAATCGCTATTTTATAAAATATCACTGTTATACTATTTTATAAAATCGCTATTTTACAAAATAATATTTTTATTTATAAATAAATTTCTTTACATAAATAATATTTATAAATAAACCATTCACTTATAAAAATAATTTATTTACTTTAAATTATATTTATAAATACTAACTATGCTCTGTTAGGCCCCTACTTACTTTAATGATAAGTGTACAGTCATTAAACTACTTAATTTGCTCACTAACTTTTCTAAAGTCAATTCAATTAGTTTAATCTTTACTAACTAACGATATGCACTTCATTATATCTCTTATGGTCTCTGATCTATTGTTATATCACTCTCAAACATCTAATTAATCCTAAATCAAATCTCCAGGCTTACTAACTTTTATAAAATTAGTGATTAAGGTCTCCAACAAATAATATGGTGGAATAATCATGTTTACAATATAAACATAAGCCTAAATCATCACATTCATTCTCTAATCACTATACACAGCTCCATAATTATTAATAAACAAATATATGAAATATAATATGTAAATAAGTTACGGGAATCATCCCACTCACCTCTTCTTCTCTAAACCAAACTCAAAATACCAAAACCCATCATTTTGCTCTCCTTAAATTCGAGATCTCTACCCCTACTTCGATTCAAGCTAATTCTTTCATGCATTTTGTAGAGAATTGCATGAGAGAAATTATGGTAATTTTTATTTGAATTAAGGAATTTTATTTTAGCTTGGATTAGCTAATTAAAGAATGGAGATTAAGAGAGGATTAGGGAAAGATTAGGGAATAGGAAGAGGAAAGTAACATGAATGAAAAAGTGAAATGAAATAATGAAGAGGGTAATCGACTTATAGGCAAGTAATAGGCTTATCCTAATTTATTTCTTTATCAAGAAATCACTATTCGCTCCAAAAATTCATCGATTCTAGACATAGCCAAGTTTATTTTCATTTTTATCATATCGGAAAAGCGATCTTAACTATAGGTATCTCAAGACCAATTCATCTGTCTTTGAAAAATCGAGTGTAATGGGAATTTCGTAATTAACGATTGAATATTTAAATCAATCATTTAAATATCCAATGTTATAATTCCGAGGTGTTATACCTCGCGTACAACATGGGATCTTGTTATAGGGGATTTCCACATCAGTTCCAAAGTCACATTGCCGGTAGCTTGATTAGCTAGGCAGAATTCGGTGTGCTTTAAATAACCTTGCATCCTTATAACTTAGCCAAATTTCCACTCTCCACCATTACAAAATTATACCAACATATACGTTAAAATATACACATAATATACCTCACCTGTATTTACACATTAAAGGCCATATAAGGGAAACTCCTTATTTCACCTATATTTATGAATTAAATCCATAATTGGCCTAACTCTTTTTGTTAGGTTAATTGTTAATGGTAAACTTTGTATGCTATTGGTCAGTTTTAGGGTATAAAGGAATATGATATTATTATATTTATGCCTAGCTTGTTTTATGCGTATTGAGGTAATTTGTATGTTTCTTATTTAGGTGCTATATTATTTAATATTAATAATTACAATAATTATACAAGCCAACTCATTACAACTATTACACATTAACCAATATTATCAGTAAATTGGGTACATAAAATATATTTGTATACCTAAAAAATGGAATCCAAAGCATATTATTTATTTTACGTTAATATAGTAAAATTATTCCCCCTTTCTGAGAAGCCAATTTATAGTGTAAATCTTTTATATTCCATTCATGCTTTTTAAACAAATAGTTTTGCAACGACAAAGAAATTGCACTTATTTTTAATTATTGAAATAGGCAGTGCAAACTACGGACAATAGAAGAAGAATCTCTTTTTCCCTACTTTGTACACTTCTTTTTACTTTCTTGTTTGAAAATCATTGCCAATACAATTGTAAGTAGAAAAGTGAAATCAAATAGAATACACATTTTTGTACTATAAATATTCATCAACTAAATTCTATTACATTAAAATTAAACAACGAAGATTCTAACCAATTCATGAATTCATATATTATAAAGAAATTTTAGGGTTTAAGTTGACAGTTTTTGCATACAAGATCTCCTAATTCACAATATAAATCCAAATATCAAAATATATATACTATCAATAATAAATAAAGATTCCCACTCATAGATAAATTCCCAATGAACCAGCTTGGAATTGCATTGTGATATATTCTTTCCCTTAATATCTCCAAGTTATCTCCTTTTTATTATATAATAAATTTGTTTATGCATATTAGATTCAAAAATTATAGATTAGGGAAGTGGGGAGATATATATAATTACTTTTCTCATTTGGTGGATTTCTTTAAATCTTCCTCTAATCCATGGACGTATATACTTATTTTTGAAGTTGGAGTTTGAAAAGTTTTATTGTGGAGAAAGAGAATGGCAAAGTGGCATTCATAGCTTATGATCTATATGAAAGAATTAAGGGTCTAGCCTCTTATTTATAGTAGCTTGGATGCACTAGAACCATCGAATGGAGAATATTTTAATAATTTTAAATCGGGGCCATCTTGGCCAATTAAAGTCCTAGCCAATAGTTCACGACTGGTCGACCGGTTGTGGTCCAGGCTATGGATTAAATTATCGTTATCATTATATATTTATTATCTATCATTTATTTTAACGATTACTTAGACAATATGTCTGATATTTATTACTTATTTTGACATTCAATTTAGTAATATTTAATACTATAATTCGTTTTGAATTTTTTCCGATTCGAAATTTTCAAATGTCGATAACTTTTTTGTTAGAACTCCGATCGTGAAGCTCTATATATGAAAATTTCTTAAAAAATCGCCATGAGCACAATGGTGAAAGTTTCATGGCCAAATTCTATTGTTGGCTAGATTTCCATTTTTAGTTTTATTATTAATTAATTGATTTTTATTAATTTAAGTTCCTATTAAGTTTACAAGTTTTACACAATCATTCTATATGAGTCTATAACAATATGCACAGTAACCAATAATCATAACATACTTGCCAAGCTGTAAACTCACATGACCGTTCGATAACCAAGATGACCTAAATGCTTATATGGTGCAACTCCCTTTCATGAATACAATACATGAAAGACAGTCATAACTCCTGCTTTGAAAAGGAAAGTTTATATGATATGTTGGATCATCGGTCCTCAAATCTCTTGGATAAACTCAACAATCTAAGCCCAACTTTCCTTTCCTTCTAAATAAAAACCCCTTCTCTAAAGGAGAAAACGCCATTTATTAAATTATCATTAAATGACAATCTAAAAATCTTGGGCTTGCTTTGGTTCCAACTAACCTCAACCATATAATGATAATAAGGATACTATATAAGTGTACTGCAATGCTCGCCTAGGAAAGTATCATTTCGTCACTTAGAAGATTACCTGAATCATCACAAAACTAATTGATACGTCATACCCTGAACTTTCATAAATTATCCTAACTATATTATATATACACATAATTTACAATGAATGGAGATGATCCAAAATAATATACAATGCCTTATCCAGTCCTTTTTTCGCTTGCAAGGTTTCTATGTTAAACTAGGGTGGGCCACCTGATTCCTCTTATGCGAATTCTGATCTGGTTCCTAGGTTCAACCATCGGAATTTCCCTGCACAACCAGAGTCACATTTTAAAAACTTCTAAGTCAACTCAAGAATCCGATTCAAGTCCTCGCCTTTAAGAATCAAATGAAAAACCCTTTCCTGATTGGTAAAATTACCTAGAAACCCTACGCCCAAACTAGTTATTAAGAACTGGCGCATGAATGAAATGATATTTATAAAACACCAATGTACTTCATGGGATTAATCCCAATACTTAAAGTGTGCTAACTCAAGGTTAAACACTTTTAACACAGATGACTCAAAGCAGAACGTGCGAGTAATCCGCTCGGTCCTTGACCTTTTCTAAGCAACCACCAAATTCGACTTAGATACAGAATCCTAGCCACACTTCACCGAACAACACCACTCTACTCCAAAGCTCGTGCATCAAGTTCGAATGGTTGTACTCTCGATTGTTGAACCTTACTTAACAGCCAAATTTCCTCAACCGATACTAATCGAAACAAAAGAATTAACCCATAATATGAGGGTTAAGAATTGGATGTGGATAAGCAATAAATTGAAAATCCATGCATAAAGACCCTAGGCGAGCTTCCTTGTCTACTTCAAAGGAGTAGTTACCATCTCCACACCGAAATTAGCCAAAAGGTTAAATATATATAGTCTTATGTGAAGATGCCTTTGCCATTAACGATTGAATAAATCTAAGTTAAGGAGATGAGGTGTATGCAATATTATATAGTAGAAAAAATATAAGTATGCTCGCTCAACGTATCTCCATCTAAAGGTTGCTTAACTCAAAGTGGTCTACTTGGCCCTGGTGTTAAGCCTAAGCTATCATACCAACTGTGATGACCCTCCCTTCATGATACCTTGAATCAATGTTGAATGACAACGTGCTCGTGAATACCACAAAAGATTGTCTATTGGGGTAAAACTACAAATAAAATGCCATACTAAGGTACATCGATGCAATCTCATAATGGAAACATAACAAATAATATACTGAATATACATGAAAAGAGTAGGATAAATAGTATAAAAGAGACTACACCAGATGAAGCAACTGATAAATAAATATCAATATAGAAAATCATAATACATCAACTCCATTCATATGGAGTTTTGAATATAATATCCGGTATCACAAGCCTTATATAGAGAATTACTTATATTACATGTGCTACATCACATACAAGTATACATATACTATATATTGACTTCATGCCTCTAGAATGCTCTAACCATCCTATAAGTCTGCCTTCAAAAGCGCCTGACTCCCAAAATATTCAGTCGAGTACCTGAGAGTTTCCATGATATAAATATACAAAGACAAAACACAGTTTAGACATAATGCCAGGAATAAAGGGAACTACCTCTAAATAATGTATATACATCTAACAAACGTAAGCAAGGAAAAATGGGTAATACTGGTCAAACTTCGCCCTACATTATTCGTGCATCAACAAGTCAGGATGATACATCAATGTGATTCTCTTACTAATATAGTACATACTAGAATATGCCATGCTATTGAATATGAAAAAAAGTACAATAATATAACTATGCTATTAGAATAGCATCTCCATACCCAAAACATAAATACGTATATCTATAACCGATACCTATGCAAATTGTCGTTAGCTACCAAAGAGACCTATCAAGAGCCACAACTAACTTTGTGGACTCTCCTAAAAACCATCTCAAAATAAGTTGGTGTTAGGTCATGTTGCATCACGTAATCGTACCACAAAACAATACAGTCTGGCGTTCGAATCTCTCCGCCCCTGTTTCGAGACCACGTCTACAGATTGTGTGCCTTAATTCTACAATGGATTCACAAACTAGTGTCCTTTCCTTTCGGTTGTCTACACTAACATACTAGAATAGTATGTATACAATAAATCCCACGTACACCCTTCTCGCAAATGTACACAACACCGAAGTATTGTCATCCTCGTGTAGATCGTGATTCGTTCATAAATGCCTTGCATTACTCGGTTTTCCCAAGTTGGGCATACCAAACCAGTATGTATATTTATATATGTAAATTACCTAAACTATGCATCTATACTTGTACATACCTACATACATACATATATATATTACTTGAACTACATATGTATACATCTATATAATATATTTTGTCCACTATTTGGTAAACCCAATTTGGGCATACAGAACTATACAAACAGTTAAATTACGTACTGATAAATCATGTCGACTTGCCATTAACTAAAAGACCGGTTGAGAGCCACAACTAACATAGGGACTCCCTTGAGAAACAACACTTCAAAAGAAGTTGGCCCGTAGGTCCTGTCATAGAACCCAATCATAGTATGAAATAGTATATTACTTATTCTTGGTTAGAGTCCTAATCTCTCTTCACCCTTACTTTGTAACAACATTTGTAGGTCATGTACATCAATGGTACACTAGATTCCTTGCACCAATCGGTAGCTCCAAATTCGACATACCAAAAGTATAGGTAAATGCTTTAAACTGCATACTATGCCTCTCCTAGCAACTCTAGGTCGAACATACCCGAACTATATTTATAAATATAGACATATATAAGTCACATAAACTATATGCAGATATATAATATATGTGTGTGTGTGTGTAAGCAGTCCAATTATATAGAACTAATAAACATATCTTGCACATTTACATACGCAAAGGCCATACATAACCAAAGTAACAAATCTATTATCATAATATCAATAACAATTCACACATGTAATCATATAAATATTTCAACAAAAAGGCATCTTACTTAAATAAACCATCTAACAATTATTACTTCTTTGTATTATTTTATAGAAGTCTCGCCTTATTTGAAATAATGCACTTGCCATGCACTTGCCTGTCAACCATATTATAGCTTATTTTAACTTAATTCTTCTATTTAAATTAAGTTGAGCTACCAATAAGGCCTCAAGATATTATATAGCTCATGTATATAATTTCTATATATATATATATATATATATATATATATATATATATATATATATATATACGAACATATATTTCAAATCATTTTCTAGGGTGCAATGTTAGTAAATCGCATTATTACAATATAATACAATACTTTTTTGTAATTTCTAACTTCTCAGATAATCAATATAGAAATTCATGAGTTAGTTAATTATTGATTTACACTGTAATAAACCAATACCAAGGTCAAATAACTTCAAAACCATTTTAATACAAGTTTAACCTCTCTAAGGTGATTACTTGTATATTATCATACCTCTCCAAGGTAATATTTCTCAACATATAACTATGGAAATTTATACTGAAATATAAATTCATAGCTATAATTACGCTCACCTTAATCGTAAATTCTCAAGTGTCTGAATCCCGTCCAAGCCCATACATTTCCTAGATAATCTTGCTACAAGTATAATGGGGAAGACTGCATCTCGATTGGAATTCATATGCAAAAGATAAAAATTAACAAGAAAGGAAATTAATTAATTTAATTAATTAGCACAATTTATTTAAATTAGCCACAAACCTTTCTTTCTTGAAAATTATGCATGTACACATTAACATGCACAGACTCAGAGCTTAACTACCTCTCTCCTCGAAATCTTCCTCTACAAATCATGAATTGGCGAACCGTATTCGCCAATGCACTCCACAATGCATACTCCACAGTTTCGACTCGCCAGTTTTGGCCCATCGGTGTAAATCGTAGCATTAGTTTCCCCACCCTCGGCTTCACAAAGTTAAAAATCATCCAAGATAATTGGAGTATAAAATATTGATGTGGGAAGAAGCGTTCCGCGAGGAGAAAAGTGACGGTGCCCTTCGTTTTGTCAAACTCCCTCTCGGTCAACAACAAACGACAAGCCTAGTCCTAGTGGCAAGTACGACCACTTCTCCAAGCATCATCATATAAAGCAAAGCTATCACGGATATGATCTTATCTTGCTACAAGTTCAAAGGATCCAGCACCGTCGCCAAATGTGGACCGTAGCTCTTTTGATCGGGGTAAAACAGAAATCTATTTTTATTTAAACCCACTTGGGATATTTCTAAAAGAGGGAGAGAGAAAGAATGAGTTTGAGTTGCGTCGATGTGCAAATATATAATAAACTGTATACATTTTATTTGGTTTCTTAAGTAAATCGCCATATGTTTTAGCTCGTACAATCACATAACACATCAGATCGCTACGAAACTCAATAGCTCATATCATATTTATTTCCCAGTCCAATTGGTATAAATTTCGTCCCTAGCCGAGGCATGCTTTAAGATGACAATTTCAAGCATTTCGAGGTTGTTTTGGTTATCAAATCACTAGATTCCAAAAATTCTTCAATCATATGTCCCATAATAAAGCTCTCACCTCAAAAACCGAGCCATTAGTCAAGGTCCTACTGGACTCGACTATGCATGCATTTTTACAAAATATGTATAACAATATGTAGATTTTAAAATGTCGTGACTCCAAATAAAGCGATATTTATACTTACTTTGATTTGCAATGTCAATCCGGACTCAACCGAAGTTGTCTTGGATTCTAACTCACTCATATGAGGAAAAATTAGATTTTGACCTTTAATTAATTGACAATTCAATATCTAAATCAATTATTTAAATACCCAGTCATTAAAATGCGGGTTGTTACATATATGATGGTGTTGGAGGATTTGAGAGCTTTGAGACTTCAATGCTAGCTGCAACTTGCTGGTAGCCTGCCAGGTTTGCTGCAACTTTTTAAAACTAGGAGTTCTTACTTCTAGAGATTTAAACATGTAGTAATGTACTAATTCTGATTTATGAACTTTTACGCTGGTTATTGAGAACTTTTATGCTGCAATTTTGGCTTGTTGCAAATTTTTTTTTTTGGGTTTATGAACATGCATTGCACTGTAATTGTTGTAAATTTGTTCTTGCACTTTGGCATGCTATACTACTACTAGCATATGTATTGTATCAAAATTGTTGTATGCTATAAATTTTTCTAAAAATGAACTTATGTTGTAGTATGTACTGTAAATTGTAATTCAAATTAAGGACTTTGAAGTCATGAACACTTATATTCATATTTGTGTTTCGTTATTACTGTATTTCTTGAGATATATGATTTATTGCTTAATTAACCGAAATTAATCGGTGAAGATTAAATAATTAACTAAAATGTATAAGTGGTTATCTAGGTTTAAACCTAGGTTGTTTAATCGGTATGAACTATCTAGACTTAATTTCCGTTCAATTAACAAAACCATATATTTTAGGTGATCAAATTAGTTAATTAACCAATCACATTGGTTAACTGACCATGCCCACCCCTTGTCATGATTTTTCCTTTTAACCCATGTCTCATTCACAGGTTTAACAAATGTTTATACTTTGTTTCTCTAACATTATTTTCCTTAAAATGAAACTAGGTTCGCTGACTATCATTTTCTTCTCGTTTATGAGAGTCTCTTCTATGTGAAGATGGTGTTCTAAACCTTCCTAACCATTGTCCATTTTTGCATGTTTGAATTTCTTCTTGTAATCATTCCAAGAGTAAGGAAGTTTAGATATGGATACTGATACTATAAATGATCTAGGAAGGTCAAATCCCAACATCTTTAAGATGATTGATAATAAGTAATATTTTGTGCAATTATGCAACATTAGACTTATTCTTACTCATTTTAAATCTATAAAATTGTATATTAAAAAAATTTATTACTTACCTCAAAGAAGCTGTGTAACATCCTATATTTTAGATTACCATAATATGGGAAACTAACTGTTTGCACAAAAAATGGGCAAACACCTCCAAGTCGTATGAATTAGTTGATTTTATGTTGTTTCTAGTGATTTGGGGGATTTACGCAAATATATGAAAAGCAGGGACTAAACTATAAAAGACACACAAATTTATAGTGGTTCGGCCAGAACGTGCCTACGTCCACTTTATATGTTATTCTCCTTTTTCTTTCAGATTACAAGTACAAAGCTTGGTATACAAGTATATGAAAGTTGTTTGAAAGTTCCTTCCATGCTTGAGCTCTCAAACTTGTCTGCTATTGTTGTACCCCTGCCCCTCTATTTATAGAGTGAGGCTGGGGGCAGGGGTCTTGGATGTATATAGCTGCTGGTGGGCCTGGGCTGAAGCAATCTGGCCTGGCACATCTGGTTCGGCGGAGCTTGGTTCGGTCGTAGCTTGGTGGAGTTTGATTCGGTGGTGTGTAGAGGGTTGGTCCGGTCTTGGTTTGGTTCGGTAGCTATGGTGAGGGTTGGTCCGGTGGCATGTGGTTCGGTGGAGCATGGAAGTGGAGTTTGGTTCGGCTATGCAAGGAGGGAGGTATCTGGTTTGGCATGTAGGGGAGACGAGCTGGTTCGGCATTGATGTGGTTGGGCTGGTTCAGCATGGAGGTGGAGAGGTCCGGTTCGGCATGGAGGTGGAGAGGTGGTGTCTCCTTTTCTTTTGGACCGGTGGTGGTGGAATCACACACAACACTTGCCCCCCAAAGTGGGGCATATGCCAGCGTATGCCACGCTTTGTTTACTTGGACCATTCTCATCTGGCCCGGGAACCGAACCGGTTGGTTCGGCCGTCCGACTCTCCCCTATAAGTAGGAGCCCCAGTCCTTCGTGATTTCTCACCATACGAAGCAGCCGAATCAGATTCTAAGTGGGTTGCCGAATTAGCTATTGTACCGGACCAATCTTGACTGCCGGATCAGGTAACTGCCGAATGTTCGGGATGGGGAATGCCGAATGAATTTCGGCATTGGGAACGCCGGATGAATCTCGGCATTGGGAACGCCGGATGAATCTCGGCATTGGGAACGCCGGATGAATCTCGGCATTGGGAATGCCGAATGAGCCATGGTATTTCGAATGCCGAATGAGATCTCGCTTCATACTGTCGAATGGGCTTGAGTGTTGGAGTGCCGAATGGACTCTCGCATTGTTTCATCGAATGAACTTTTATATTTGAACCTTGAGTGAAATCCTAGACTTATATATGCTGGCTCGCTTTATACACTTGCTTGCTTATATTTCCATACTCTTGTTCTAACACTATGTCTCTCGCCTGTGCGTATGCAGATAAATGTCTCAACGAGTGGAAACTCGATCAGATAAAAGGAAGTCCAAGGACAGTGAAGAGTCCTCCACAGTGCCCCCAGTTCGGGTCGAACGTCCTGGGCCTGCTCCGAGATCGCTAGTAGATGGGTATGGCCCCCAGGAGCTCTTGAATTCTCCGCCCAACTGTTTTCCTAGCTCCCTCAAGGAGGAGCAGCTTGATGTCATCTCTCGTTCCTTCGGGATTGACAGGGCTCGCATGCTGTTGCCTGGAGAGGGAGTTATGCCATATGATCCTCCCGAAGGATATTTCGCTTATAGCAGATACCACTGTATGTGTGGGGCCATTCCTCCGATCAATGCATGGATAGTCAGCTTCATTACCTATCTGAAGGTGGCCCCTCTCCAGCTCCAGCCCAATTCCTACGCTATTCTGGTGTGCTTATTCGTTATCTTCCAGAGGAGGTATGGGCGCCCTCCTTCTAATCGGGAAATTCGATACTTGTATAATCTGAGAGGCTACAAGAAGGGGTCTCCGTATGTTAGTTTAGAAGCAGCCGTGCCCTTCAAACCGGTCTTGGACTTATATTCAAAGTTCACCATGTTTAAGAAAGAATGGTTTTTTATCAAGGACGATTCTGTCTCCTTCCGCCTCTTTACTTCTGGCTGTAAGTTGAACTTTATTTACAGTTTCCTTGTTCCGATTGTAATGCTTCTTCTGATATGCTTCTATTTCTTGCTAGCGGCAGGTGGCTTTGCGGTCGTGGAGAGTGATTCCCTGGTCCAGATAGCTGCGGAAATAAAGGCCATTTCGGGATGGGACAGGTCGGCTTCTTTCCTGATCAGGAATGCTACTCTCCTGGAGCACAACTTGATCTTGCCATACCAGTCCGTGGTTAAGCAGAGGGATACGGTTGAGGAGAAGGCTGCCAAAGCCAAGGAAGGGGCCATGGTGAAAAGTGGCAAGAGTGAACCTTTTACAAAGCCTCCCGTTGTTGGAGGTAAGAAGCTTAAGAAGTCTGATGGTCCCTCTCCTAGCACTTGCCCAATTGCTCCGGGAGAGGAAGATGTGGAGGAAGATAGAGGTGAGGGTGAAGGAGGAGATGGACAGAGCGGTAGTGGCGTTGGTGCCTTAACCTCCGGGTAAGCGGGAGAGATTCATGAGTGGACGGATGATGCTTTCCGTCAAGCTTTTGGGGAGTCGGAGGAAGGATCGGCTTTGGTTGAGAAGGCTAAGGAGGTTGACAGGGCTGGCACCGATCCATTCTCTAAGAGTTCTTCAGCTAAGGCGACTCCGGCGATTCAAGGTGAACTTTTGACTTCTGCAGACTCCATTTACGATAGGGACTTAGGAATATTTTATGGTTCGCTTCCGTCCTGGAATGAGATTCAGGACTTATTGCAGTATCCTACTCCTCCACAGGGTTTGTATAATAGATGTGCCTTCTCACTCTTTTTATCTTAACATATTTCTTGAATTGTGGATCATTGTATGTTCGTAACACTTGGCTTTTATTCCAGGAGCAGGTAAGGCGAACAAGTCATCAGATATTCGGCACCGCCTCGAACAGTATAAGCTACTCAAAGCTTCTGCCAAACCAAAGCCGCCAACTAGACGTTTTGGGGGTGTAGTTAGATATCGCGCTCTTCTTGGAGTCATTGAGGAAGATATGCAAAAGAGGAAGAGGGACCGATCTTCATTTGAACCTTTTCCTGGCCCTCAGCCTCCAGTCCAGCCCATCCATGATATTACTGAAGAGGATACTGAGTTTATGCCTTCCCCCCATCCGTCCGAAAATCCAACCGTCACTCCGATAGACCGTCCTGGTTTGGATCGCAACCCATTTGCCGGCCACCCGGATCTGGACCCGAGTTTTCAGGATATCTCTTTTAACGAGGTCACGGGTGAGCATCTTCTTCCCCGCAACCCCATGGTACGGGTGCTTGATGAGGCTAAGCCGTTAGACCTCGATTTGCTTACTACTTGGATTGTGACCATGGGGAATGAGGCCAAGGCAAGCATCGATCGGGTGGCTGAGGAAACCAAGAGGTTAATGGAGCATCATGCTCGATTGACCAGGGCTGGGGAGGAAATCGGAAGTGCTAACATCCGGTTGCGGCTACAGGTTTCTGATCAGGCCAAGCAGCTTGCCGATCAGGCTATTCAGATATCCCAGCATGAGGCGGCCTCCCGACGACTAAAGAAAACCATGGAGGAGGCTAGCAAGGCTGAGTTGCGAAAGATGGAGGCCGCCTGCAAGGAGCGGATTGACATAGCCATTGCTACGGTGGACGAGGTTCGGAGGGCGGATCTCGAGCAAGTAAAGGAGTTATCTGGGAGGCTTGAGGCCGCAGAGCTTGCTCAGGCCAGGCTAAAGGAAGAGATGGAGGAAATGAGGAGGTCTCTCCAGGCTGACCGCTTGAGATATCGATCGGAGAGGGATGTTGCCGTCGCTAAGTTGCTGTCCTCCGAGGCCCGGGTGAGGGAGTTTGAGGAGAATGAGGGGATGATGGATGAGATGTTGCAGGACATGTACTTCCGTACCTGGAAGCAGGGTAATCTATCCTGGATGGATGACTATCCCCGGATCATGGCTAGGATATATCTCCTGGCTTTGGAGGAGGCCAAGGCCGATGCGGATAAGGAAGGTGGAGCGGCATTCAGGATGGATATGTTTACCGCCCAGTTTTCAAAGGAGGAGAAGGTAGCGGTGAAGGAGGGGATGCGGCTACTCGCTGCGGAGGAAGCCGGTGTGCGGTTGGGGGATGAGGACCAAGAAGTAGGTGCTGGTGAGTTTTCCCTTTTTAGCTTTTCATAACTTGATCGTTCGCTGTTTATCTGATGGATTCTTCTCCTAAATTGGACAGGTGGGACCTCTGGTCAACATGCTGGGAGTTCCGATCCAGCAACCAAGTAGATTCGGAGAGCTGGTTCTGAGGTGTAGTGGTTAGCGCTAATGCAGCTAGTTATTTTATTTGGTCTGCTTGGCATTCCTGTATATGCTAGTTCAAAACATTAATGTACTTTTGAGCTGTAATTATGTCATTGAACGACTTTATGTAAGTTTATAACGCAAGCCGATTCTGTTATATTTTGAATGCTGTTATTATTTTGATGTGCTGCATAAGAAGTATAACTATGCATATGCCTGTGATTTAGTTGTGTTTGATGCTAAGCTCTTGCTTGAAATATAACTTCATGTTTTGCAATGTTAGTGTGATGTATGAATAAGTTATAGTTACATGTTTATGTACAAGAGAAGAGAGTACCGCCCTTCATGTTTTAGTTGCCGGGGGTAGCTTTGAGCGTCTTGTGTATCTGGTCATGGATACAGCTGAGTGCCTCGTTATCCAGTTTGCGGGCTCCGATCCTTATGAGCGAATGTCTCCTAGTCGGTGTCCTGTACTTTAGGGACCGTTACACAGGATAGGAGAAAAGTATTTAAATGGAATGGAAATATGGGAAAAGTAAAACTTCCAGTCACGGAAGGCCGTCGATATGCTTAAGTTCGTGGCAAACGGGTTTTGTAGTCACTTTCCCTAGCCGTGGGTCTTGGAGATATTTGTCACCCATCTTACGCCTCCGCGGGGAGTTTTCTTTTTTACCACAGCCGCACTTAAGACATATCGGAGCCGAGATCGCGCACAGTAACTACCCGAGCCATTATGGCCCTTAATCGAGGGTATTATTCGATTTACTGTGGCCGGCTAGCGTGGGTGCCGATCGTCAACCGTGAACTACCCCTGGCTGGCCACACCTTATGTTGGGGCTTAAAGTAGGTTCACAGTTGCCGGCGAGCCGAACGCCGTAATGAGCTGCCATCGGCTATAGTCGGCCTTCGTGATGGCTTATAATCGGCTCATTACAGTTGGCTTTGAGGGCAGTCGCGAGCAATGAGTTAACCCGCAGCAAAGGGATGCTGGAGCAAAAGTGTCTCATTGGCGAGTGCATAGAATCGCATAGTACCTGTTAGGCCTTGTCCATATGAGGCCGTGCCCTGATGTGGCTTGAATGGAGGTGCCATTACACAGAATTTTGTTCAACAGAAAAGGATATAGTTAACAAGTAGCCAGGATATAAAGGAACAGGTTAAAAAGAGACAAGCTTTTTTAAAGTGGTTCGGCACGAAAATGCCTACGTCCACTGATTCTCTTTGTTAATTCACTTCATATGGGCAGTACAAGTTAAGAAACGTATCGACGAAGGTGTTGGATGTTCCATGCCCTCTGGAACACCTCTCCGTCCACTGTTGACAAAATATAAGCTCCGTTGTGGAGATCTTTGTGTATTACATATGGTCCGTCCCAGATGGGGTCTAGTACCCCGGGGCGTGGAAAGATTAGCTTGAGGACAAGGTCTCCTTCTTGTAAGCTGTGATGCTTGACTTTGGAGTTGTATTGTGCTGCAACTTTTTGCTTATGAGCTGCTGCTTTGAGTGCTGCATCGTTTCTTCTCTCCTCAATTAGATCCAAAGATATGAGGAGGAGTTCTTCGTTCTCTTTCGGGTTGTAGTGGATCCTACGGTGAGAGGGCACTATAGTTTCAACTGGGAGCATGGCCTCCGATCCGTATGCCAAAGAGAAAGGAGTATGCCCTGTTGAAGTTCTGCAAGATGTGCGATAGGCCCAAAGTGCCGTAGGAAGTTCGTCCACCCAAGTTCCTTTCGATTTTCAAGTTTCTTCTTGATTAAGGTCTTGAGAATCTTGTTGACAGCTTCGACTTGTCCGTTTGCTTGAGGATAAGCTACAGATGAGAAGCTTTTGTGAATTCCGTGCTCTTGGCACCAATCGGCGAATTCTTCGCCGTCAAATTGAAGTCCGTTGTCTGATATGATCTTGAGTGGGACTCCGTACCTGCACAGAATATTTTTGATCAAGAAGTTGATAACTTTTGCCGAGGATATTTTATTTAGAGGTTCCGCCTCCACACATTTGGTGAAATAGTCAACTGCCACTATAGCATATTTGGCTCCGCCTTAGCCCGTTGGCAGTTCGCCAATTAAGTCAATTCCCCATACTGCAAAGGGCCAAGGGCTGGTCATTTGAATAATCTCATTTGTGGGTAGTCGAGGAATCTTAGCAAATTTCTGACATCTGTCGCATTTCTTGACAAAGTCCAAGGCATCTTTGTTTAAAGTGGGCCAGTAATATCCATATCGGAGTATCTTCTTTGCCAGAGTCTTCCCTCCAGTGTGATCTCCGCAACTTCCTTGATGGATGTTGGATAAGACTTCCCTGGCTTCCCTTCCAGCGATACACCTTAATAAAGGATTAGAGAAGCCGCGCCGATAGAGGATGCCTTCTTGTAATGTATAGCGGGAAGCTTTCCTTAAGAGTTTCTTGATTTCGTTACGCCTGTCGGGCAGTGTGCCATCTTGTAAATATTTCCGGATAGGAGTCATCCAAGTTTCTTCGTCGATTGCAGCTATCAGATTCACTTGCTCGAAACTTGGTGCCGGCTGTTTTGAGATGGTTAATGCTCCGAAAATAGTGATGTTCTTCATACTAGCTTGCTTTGCTAGTTCATCGGCCTTTTGGTTCTCTTCTCGAGAAATGTGTTTGATTAGATAGTGATCCAATTGACTGAGCAACAGCTTGGTCTTTTTTAGATATGCTGTGAGTCGTTCTCCTCGAGTCTGGAAGTCTCCCAGTATTTGATTTACAATGAGTTGAGAATCACTATGGAGACATAAAGGGCCGACCCCAATCTCCAAGGCCAGTTCTAATCCAGCTATCACCGCTTCGTATTCTGCGTCATTGTTGGTGGCAGCGAATTCCAACCTTAGGGCGTAGTGCAGCTTCTTTCCCCTGGGGGTGATTATCACAACACCTGCCCCCGAGCCTTGTTCGTTCGACGCTCCATCTACGAAGAGATTCCACTTGATATCTTTTGCTATTTCAGATTGCTCCCTACCTTCGCTAGTAGTGAATTCGGCAATGAAATCAGCTATGGCTTGCCCCTTGATAGCGGTGCGAGGATGGTAAGTGATATCATATTGACTTAGGTCAATGCACCATTTAAGTAATCGCCCAGAAATGTCGGGGCGATGGAGCACTTGCCTTAGCGGTTGATCGGTTAAAACTCTGATGGAATGAGACTGGAAATAGTGTCGCAGTTTCCGTGACGTGATTAGCAGACAGTATGCTAGCTTCTCAAGTCTAGGGTACCTGGCTTCTGCCCCTGTAAATCTCTTGCTTACAAAGTACACGGGCCGTTGTACGCGGTTGTCTTCTCTCACCAAAGCGACGCTTAAAGCATGAGACGATACAGCAAGGTATAAGTACAGTTCCTCGCCTTCATTTGGAGTTGAGAGCACCGGTGGTTTTTGGAGGCGTCCGATTAAGTTAAGAAAGGCTGTCGAGCATTCGTCAGTCCATTCGAACTTTCCTTTGTCCTTCTTTAAAGCCTCGAAGAAAGGGATGCATTTGTCGGTTGCTTTAGAGATGAACCTACTTAGGGCGGCCACTTTCCCGTTCAGGCTTTGCATCTCCCTTCGAGTGGATGGTATCTTGATATCTTGTAAAGCTCGAACTTGTTCGGGGTTTGCTTCAATCCCTCTGGCATGAACGACGAATCCCAAGAACTTTCCCGACGACACCCCGAAGGAGCACTTTAGAGGGTTCAGCTTCATTCCATATTGGCGAAGTACTTGAAACATCTCATCCAGGTGGTTTATATGATCGTTGGCTTTCCTCGATTTTACCAGCATGTCATCCACATAAACTTCCATAGTTTGCCCTATTAGTCCCGCAAAAATTTTGTTGACAAGGCGCTGATAAGTAGCTTCGGCGTTTTTAAGTCCAGAAGGCATTACTTTGTAGCAGTATAATCCCCGGTCAGTGATGAAACTAGTGTGGTCTTGATCAGGGGTGTGCATGGGGATCTGGTTATATCCTGAGTATGCGTCCATAAAGGATAAGAGTTCGTGCCCGGCAGTACTGTCCACGAGTTGGTCGATTCGGGGGAGTGGGAAGCAGTCTTTCGGGCAAGCGTCATTTAAGTTGGAGAAATCGATGCATGTTCGCCACTTCCCGTTAGCTTTCTTTACCAATACCGGGTTGGCGATCCATTCTAGGTAGATGGCTTCCCGTATGAAGTCGTTGGAAAGTAGGTTCTTCACTTCTTCCTCTAAGGTTGCTGACCGTTCTTCCCCCATGCTTCTCTTTTTCTGCTTTATTGGCACCTTGGTGGGATCGATGTTCAGCATGTGACATGCTACGTCTGGGGAGATTCCCGACATGTCAGCGTGCGTCCATGCAAATACATCCATGTTGTGGGAAGAAAATCGATGAGCTGATTCTTTAATTCTCTTTTTAATTAAGACCCGACTCTCAGCAATCTACTTGGGTCATGTTTGTCTACAGATACGAATTCCATAGCCTTTGCAGGCTCGATGGTGGCCTCCTCTTCTTTGTCCCTGGGGTCTAATTCATTGAAAGGATCACTGGTATATCGAATAGGAGGGGCTTTCTTTAGTTGCTATGCTTCCAAGCTTTTCATGCAGAGAGTAGTCTCTGCATCTTTCCCTTTATCTTTTCTGCGGTTATTGCGAAGTTCAGTTACATAGCAGTCTCGAGCAGCGTCTTGATCTCCCTCCATTTCTCCTATTCCGTTATTGGTTGGGAATTTCATCTTCAGGCACCACGGGGCTAGGACAATTTGGAAGTCAGAAAAGGCTGGTCTTCCCAAAAAGGCGTTGTAGGCCGAGTGGTTCTCTATTAGTACAAACGTTTGTTTTCGCACAGCGGAGCGGGGATGACTGCCTATTTCGACAAAGAGATCCAGTTGCCCGAGGGGTAACTTTGCATCTCCATTGAAACCATGTAGTGGTTTGTTGCAGGGAGATACATCCTTCATTGACAGCTTCATTTTGTCGAAAGCATGCTTGAATAGGATATTTACTGAACTTCCAATGTCTATTAAAATTCGAAAAACTTTGGCTGGACCGAACCAGGCAGAGATGACCATAGGGTCCATGTGTGGGTACTGTCTTCCCTCTAGATCACGCCTATTGAATGTGATGTCGTCACTCTCTTTCCGTTTTGGGTGGCGTTCTTCTGTAACAGAATTAACGTAGCCTTCATTGTTTCTAAGTGACTTGCCGTATCTTTTCATCTCTGCCCAGCTTCTGTCGGCGATGTGTGGTCCTCCCGAGATGTTATGGACCACTATCTTCTCTTGACTAGAGCCGCTGGTGTTGCGATTTCCTCCACTTACTTCTGGGAAGGGTAGCCTAAGATTCTCATTGGCAGGAGTCGAAATCCTATTCTGGCTCTTCACATAGCGTTCCAGCCTCTTCCTTCTGATGTGTTCTTTAATTAAATCCCGGAGATGGTGGCATTCATTGGTGTCATGTCCATGGGATTCGTGGAAGCAGCAGAACTTTCCTGACTTGAGTGCGTTATCTGACTCCTTCTTGTGCGGGGGGGGGGGGGGGGGGGGGGGGGGGCTTGTATCTAACTTCGTCTTTAGTGGCCAGGAAGATGTTTTCGATCGTTTCATTCAAAGGAGTGTAAGAGTCAAATCTTGGTCCTGGTCGATATAAGCGCTTTTCTCCCTTTTTGCCCCCAGCATTGTCTCTAGAGTCATTTCTTCGAACATCCTTTGCTGCAGCGAGGAACCTGTCTGGAGCCGTCTTGACCTGTTGCCCTGATTGCCTCTCAGTGGCGGCGTCCTCAAGTCTCATATACTTTCCAGCTTCATGAAAGAAATCTGGTAACGTAGCTGGTTTTTCTTTGGTTAGTCTTCTAGCAAATTTAGTATCTGGATGTACACCACTGCAGAGGGCCATTAGGATGAGTTTCTCGCCGGCGTCTTGGACTGCGGCTGCCGCGGCGTTGAATCGGGTTAGGTATTGTTGCAATGTCTCTCCGGGTTTCTGTTTGATATTAGATAAGGAATAAGCATCCTTGGGTTGCTCCACATGAATGCGGAACTGACTGACGAACTTTTCTTTCAACATTTCCCATGAGCTGACAGACCCTTGGGGTAGGTGGTAGAACCAGGAGGTAGCTAGATCTGCCAGGAATAGTGGAAAGCATTTACACAACACTCCCTCTGTTGCTCCGCTCATGAGCATATGCTGGGTATACCTCTGTAAGTGTACGATGGGGTCAGAGGTTCCCTTGTAAGGTTCCATCGTTGGCATTTTCCATTCCCGGAGGGTGATGGCAGTTTCGATAATGCGGGTGAAGGGGCTGGTTACCCTAGCGCCTATTCCCCGATCCCTCTGCTCCCGTTGGACGCACTCTCTGAACAATCGCGCCATTCTTTCATCAGAACTTGGGGCGGATAGAAATGAGTTCGTTTCTTCTCTACGAGATTGAGTCCGTCCAGACGGCTTGTAGGGATGGTATCGTCTGTCACTCCTAACATTCTCCAAAGGCTGCCTCTGCTCTTCCGGGGGCATGCTGGGGTCAGCCATAGTTGGCCCTTGCCTTGACCTTCCCCTGCTGGGTTATGTTCTCAGCGCTTCCTCGGGTCCAACTTCGGGCTAGACTCCATCTCGGCCCCGTCTACTGGTGTTTTCATGGTTAGGTAGCATGACAGGCTCAGCTACATCCGACCCCTGCCTGGCACCTCCGCTGTTGGGTTCGGTTCCAAGTGTTTCCTCGGGTCGGAATTCGGGCTGAGTCCGGGCTCGGCTCCTACCATGGCTATTTCTGTTGTTAACTTCTTCGAAGAAGACAGGTCTTTGTTGCCTCCCAAATCTTCCAGATTGGGACTCACCCCATGATTCAGTGTTGCGGTTGGATTCCTCAGCATCCCTTAGACGTGACATGAGTTGGTCCACCAGGGCTTCTTGCTGAAATGCGAAGCGGTTAGTCACTTCAGCCACAACCCTGTCTAGATCTGCCCTAGTAATTGGTTGTTCCGTGGCAGGGGCTGTTGGAATTGCCAGATTTTCATCTGGCATTGCTGTTAAAACGGGATGATTCTACTGATTCGGGGCTACCGGATCTAGGATACTGCTAGTTGCGACGTTCTTTCCTTTGTTAACATCTCTCCTCTGCCTGGAAGTCATGTTGTCAGAGCAAGGAACGATGTTGGGAGGAAGAAGGTTGAGCAGGAGGAGCTGTAGCTTCTAGCTCGGTTCTCAGTGAAAGCACCAAAAATGTTTGCACAAAAAATGGGCAAACACCTCCAAGTCGTATGAATTAGTTGATTTTATGTTGTTTCTAGTGATTTGGGGGATTTACGCAAATATATGAAAAGCAAGTACTAAACTGTAAACGACACACAGATTTATAGTGGTTCGGCCAGAACGTGCCTACGTCCACTTTATATGTTATTCTCCTTTTTCTTTCAGATTACAAGTACAAAGCTTGGTATACAAGTATATGAAAGTTGTTTGAAAGTTCCTTCCATGCTTGAGCTCTCAAACTTGTCTGCCATTGTTGTACCCCTGCCCCTCTATTTATAGAGTGAGGCTGGGGGCAGGGGTCTTGGATGTATATAGCTGCTGGTGGGCTGGGCTGAAGCAATCTGGCCTGGCACATCTGGTTCGGCGGAGCTTGGTTCGGTCGTAGCTTGGTGGAGTTTGATTCGGTGGTGTGTAGAAGGTTGGTCTGGTCTTGGTTTGGTTCGGTAGCTGTGGTGAGGGTTGGTACGGTGGCATGTGGTTCGGTGGAGCATGGAAGTGTAGTTTGGTTCGGCTATGCAAGGAGGGAGGTATCTGGTTCGACATGTAGGGGAGACGAGCTGGTTCGGCATTGATGTGGTTGGGCTGGTTCGGCATGGAGGTGGAGAGGTCCGGTTCGGCATGGAGGTGGAGAGGTGGTGTCTCCTTTTCTTTTGGACCGGTGGTGGTGGAATCGCACACAACACTAACTAAATAAATAAATAATCAAATTAATTTATGAAGGTAAAGATAAAGATAAAGATAAGTTATTTAAAGGTGATGAAGTCAAAATAAAGTGTTAAAAGAATTAATAAGAATAGGCTACAATGGGGTTATAGCCTAAAGCCCAAATGTGACAACCACACCTCCCTACACACTGATCCAAAGTCAGGGGTAACTTTCAGACTCACGTCGGTGCAAAGAGGGACGAGCTATTGGAGTTTTAGACATTATAGGGACTAAGGATATATAGATAAAATCTAAGTCATTCTACACTTTTTAGATCTCATAGCTAAACGAATAAAAATATAGGTACCGAAAATAGACTATGCGTAACTGTCTCACATAGTATCCCAATATGATATCCCACCCTACGGTTTTTTCCATTACTAAACGTGAAAAACTTATCCCAATTGTGCCCAAAAAGCATTCAGTTGCATTTTAAACGCCCATCCACCCATGCGCATGTGTAGTCCAACCTTCGCTCTCTCATGGATTTGGTTTCTCTTTTATCCAAATGCCACATTTCATAGCATATATCCATATATAGTAAGGATGCCTCAAAATGAACCTTTTGAATTTACAAAATTTTGTCTTGCATCATTAACCTTAATAATTAAACAAATCAGGGTATTTTGTATTTTATGTGATTGACTCGTCTCACTTCCTTTGAAAATTCATTATACTTTATATCTTCATTTTAATTTCTATAACTTACAAAGGAATAAATCTTTAATGATCCGTATTTTACACATCGAAGGACCGTAAAGTATTTTTATTTATTCGTATGAAGTCGAATGACTCTAAAATTTTGGGAAATAACTCTTAGGGACATTTTCGAAATCATTAATTTTTGCTGAATTTCTACATGGCCATTTTAACCTTGACAATCTTCTTTGGACTAAACTTTTGATACAGGCTAAGTTCGAATCTCAAATCACTTACATTGCTGCAAAATGATGGCTTTTCATTCAATAGAGTGGTCATACTAAAAAAAGAACTAACCTTTTAAAAGTTGCAATTGTTTTAGGTTTTGGCTATTGTTGGCCTTCATTGTTGGGTAATTAACTTAGCTCATACTTACGCCCACTAATGAATTTCGGGAATTGTACCAAGGGGAGGCAGTAGGAACTGATCTGGGTCATTTCCATCTTCCTTAAAATAGCTTTGCACCTCCATTAAACCTAATTTCATCAAAAAGCTACCTTTTTCTTACTAATCCTAGCCTAAATCGTAGTTAGAGTGGGTAATTAGCATAGAGGACTTTGAGATTACTGTTTTAGTTTATTTGCATACCTCTCCTTTGCTTTTTGTTTTAGATCTAAGGGGTGAAATCAATATTTTAGGTAGTTGGTGAGCGGTTATTGGCTTCTTACTATGCTTGTCTACATAGTTAAAAATGATGTTTTTAACATTACTTTGATCCTAAAATGTTTTCTAGCTTATTAACATTTTTATACATGTTAATGGCTGAGATTTAATTGATTTTAGATGATATTCCAACCCCTTTTCTTCATATTCATATTCTAGTGTAAAATTTTGATTTAGAATTAGGATTTGCTTGATTACTAAGTTCTTATGGATTGCATGTATGGGTGGATGTATATGCATGATATTTTGTGATTGTATATTATGATTTGATATGGTGTGCTTGTGCTTTTAGATAATTAGGAAAGAGATGGCCGAATTGACAAATCGAAGGCATAGATGGTTGAAATTGGATGAAACTTGGAAGAAGGGTTTAGAGCATGTGAGGAGCCTACAATTGAAGTCTTGGCTATTTTTGGTTAGTGGATTTCTCTTACGAGTGGCCGATCAAAGCCACTTGGTGGTGATCACTTGGGATACTTGGACTTAGAGCATTTTGGACTGGCTAAAGGATGGGAGTTCCAGGAATTAGAAGCCAAAACTTTGGCTAAGTACAAGACTCGGTACCGAGAGGAAAGGAGTCGATGTGGAGAGCTTTCTTGGGAAGTGGTCATGGTTCCAAACACTTAGGAGATGGAGCATTTGAAGGGAATAACTTTAGGTAAGAAGAAGGGAAAGAAATTTGGCTATGTACATCGTACCAAGAAGACTGGATTGGTATCGAGAGGTCTATTTTAATGGAGTTGGGGTGGAATCTCCAAGAGGGGAAGTGTGGGTTTTGCAGGTAGTAGTGAAGATATTTTTTTGTTCACTTGAGATTTGAAGATGATGTAGTTACATGGTGACAGCTTCAGATTTTGGTGATGCTGAATGGAGATAGGTTCCGAAGATGACGACTATATGCTAAAAGGAGTCATGAGTATAGTTATCCACAAAGGGTGAGTTTTAGGAAGGGTGACTCATGGATAGAAAGTTGAATGGTTCAATCGTAGAATGAAAGAATTGGAATGGTTCCTTAAGGATAATGGAAACTAGATGAAGCAAGGAAAGGGCTTGAATATAGTGCTTTTTGATCATTGATACTCAAAGTGTTTTTTGATGTACTCAAAAGCAGAGGTATTATAGGGACACTCATGCTGCTTTATTTGGCTACCCATGATCAGTTGTTTGGATCCATATACCTAGACCAGTGGATTTAGGTCTATTATCAGCTTTGGGCTAGAGGCGAGTACATTGAAACCGAGATTTCCAATATTCCCTGACAAGGGAAAGGACATACGAGTTATCATATATCTATAGAACACTGAGCGATAGTGATAATTGTTTGATGGATGCTATGGTTGCTTTGTTTGTTTTCTTCCATGTCTATCACTCTACGGATGTCACTAGAGATAGGTATTGGGGATAAGGATACTTGGACACCCATACTTAGTTCACAATATACCGTTACTATATTCATAGCATATTGTGTTCATTATGTGCTAACTCTTTGGTTGAAGAGATAGGTCAGGTATGGTTCGTATGCCTTTATTCCTTACAACATCGACTTATATACTATTTTGAGATTCATCTACCGCTCATAACAAATTATAACTTGTATACTATTTTAAGATTCATTTACCGCTCATACCAAACTATTGACTGAATCGAGATTCTATGCTTTGCTTCTTATTAACTTTGGAACTCTTAAATCGGTAGGTTAAATAGCAGGTCTAGGTATGACATGGTAGATGTGTAAAGGACGAGTTGGATGAAGCTATCTTGTATTATATATGGATTTGTATGCTTATTCCACTGTGCAACACTGTGGAGCCTTGACAACGTCTTCTTATTACTACTGCTATGGGATAGTTATTTGAGTTTGTTTCAGTTTTGTATAAACTCTGTTACCCTTTTGTATAATTGATGATCTGTATTTTGATATTTGGTTCACATAGTTGTTATTGTCTCTCCTATTTCATATCTGTGATGTACATTATATTTTATTCATGCATGGTTAGATATACGACAGGTTCAATGAGTTGTTTTCTTTTCTTTTAACCCTTAATGCATGTCAACAGTGCACTATATAGTTATATTAGGTGCCGCTGGTGTATGGTGGTTATCGCATTTAGTATTAGAGCTAGGGTTACACGATTAACCTGAGTTGATAATATAGTCCAGTAGATATAGGGAAGGAGTGATCACCTTAGGTTGCATCGAGAGAGAGAGAGTGTGTGTGTGTGTATGTGTATGAGAGAATGCATAATTGCTATATATTTTGGTTTTCAAAACTATATGCTAATATAAATAGTATATAAGTCGCATGTGCACAAACAAGTGCCACTAACACGGTTTTTCTTTTTTAAAGACTAGTTGTTCTTGTTACAGATCAAGAATGAGCTAACAAAAAAGAAGCACTATGAAGAACTACATCTCTGGAGTTAAGGAAGGAGTGGGTTATGGGGCTGCTAACCCCCACTTACAGGCGATGTTCAATGGAATGATGGAGAACATGCTGTGAAATAACCATGCAGCTGCTCTAAATGTTGTTGTTAGTGGTGGTGCCCAAGTGCAAGTGTTGAGGGCTGACTTTGCCAAGCTATGTAAGGATTAATCCACTTTAAGAGGCAAACCATTTCTTAAAATAGAGTCGTCCATCGAAGTGTAGGATTGGTTGGACACCTGCAAGCATATCTTTGGTAACATGGAAGTAGAAGATGCCATAAAAAGGAAGCTGGCCTCTAGACAGCGGCAACGGCAGACCATGAACTGGTGGAATGCCATTACTATTGTTACACCCATGGATCAGTTCACTTATGGCTAGTTCACTTTGGACTTACCATAAGAAGATATGGTCGTTTGAAGTTTAGGCAGTTTCTGGCTGGATTAGTGGCTAATTAATTAGGCCTATATTAGGCCCATTAATCCATTTTATGATTTATGCCTAGCTAAAAAATGAGACAGTGCCTAATCACTTTCCCACTTACCTAAACTGAACCAAAACTCCATTAATATGTTTTTATCTAAAAAGCACCACTTTTACTTACTTTAATTAGCTTAAACACAATACTAAGGAGTAATTCACAAGGGAAATTAAAGGATTATTGTTCGGGATAGTAGGAATTTGTGCATTTGCTATCCTGCCTCGGATTTTCTTTGAATTCGTTTAGCATTGGTATTCGGTGAGTAATTTTGTATCTCTTACTATTCTATGCATGTTGATATAGAAAAATAATGATTATTAAGATGATTTTTGATGTTAAAACATTTTTAATCTCGGTATAACTTTAATAATTTCTTTAAATAAGGTTTATATGGATAAATATGTATTTTAATTTCTTTTCCACTATTTTGTGAATCAAATCATCATTTTTGTGAATGATTAAACCTTGGATGAAATATTGGTTTGAATTACGTTTATATTAATTATTATGATGTTTGAATGTTATATGATATGTTGTATGTGATTGTTTGTGATTATTTGATGTGTTTTTTAGTCGTTTTAGCATAGTTAGAAATAGGTCAACATTTTGACCACATCGACCACAAAAAATTTTAAAACGTGATGTGGTTGAAATAGGTTGCATTAAGAAGTCTAGAGGAGCTGCAAAATAAGGTGCATGAAGTTTGGAGGAGTTTAGAGGCAAGAAAATTATAGCAACATTGGAGTGTGAACCATGTCGGTTGTAGAAAATCAAGTCAGTGGTTAAGGAGGTGATGCTTGTTTTTGGGTTTCAAGTGCTTCAGGGCTTAGGTTAAAAGACTCTAGGCAAGGTAACAAAATAAGATGATGTACAGGATTGAGAAAAACTTATCTAATTTAGCTAAGTAAAATTTTTGGCACTGATATGTTTCAAGAAACTTAGAATTCTACGTTTTGTCGTGCATAATGCAACTCCAGGCTGGGAAGGCTGTTGCTTCGAAGAAATGGAGATAGAATTTCAGGCCCAGGTAAGAGTTTTAGGGTGGAGGAAAAATTAACCGTTTTTAGTTAAGTCTTTATGTCGGCACAGATATAATTAATCATGTCAGGTCCTACATGACTGGAGGTTGACTAATCATAGTCAAACTGTATGGGGGCAACTGTGGTGCCTAAGGGATCATGCCATGTATGTTCATTCATTCATTTGTTCGATGTTCGGTTTGAATGCTATAGAAAGATGAAGAAGGTTGAGTGATGATACGATGATGATGGGATGCATCAACACAATTACTTTATAACTTTGATACGAGGATTCTATGACTTTTAAGGAATATCTAAAGGTGTTTCGATGATGATATTATGGTGGAAGTAGTGCTAATGATCCATAAGGACGAGTTCGAGAAGGGGAGCTCGTTGATCGTACTATGCAAAACTGGAATGGGATAAAACGATGATGGGTTCGGAGATATGTGCAAAAAGATCATTGATATTTGAAGGTTTCTGCAAGTGCTCATATAGAATGGGTATGTAAGGATGCCCACTTAGATTAGGATGGTGTCCAGATATTATGATGGTAGATTACCCTGGAATTGAGGATTGCGAGTCTAGTTCCTAGTCGAGCAAAGTTGTGTGGCTTTAAGCATTGAGAAACCATGACCTTTCCATTGGTTATTAGCTTGTGATGGTGCATATGAGTTATCTGATATCCAAAGCACTAAGTGATGTGAGGATTATTTTATGGATGATATGATTGCCACACGACTAGTTATTGTTTACTTGGATACCTGGCACCCGGCATTGCTCTTTGGCTTATAGTACACCCATATGATGATGATGATGATGGTAGTTTAGTATATACTGTTATATGCTAACTCTTTAGATGCAGAGAAGGTTAGGTATTAATCTATATACCCTATGTCATGTACTATATCGAATTGTAGAGTATTTTGAGATTGGTTATCGCTTACACTAGACTATTGTCTGATTCGAGGTTTTATTCTTTGCTTTCTCTGTTACTCTTAATTGAGTAGAGTAGATAGCGTGTGTGGGATAACACGTGGTGTTGTACTAATGGACTAGCAGGAGGCTACGCTTTCATGTATGCTATATTTTAAGAGCTTTTACTATTTCCGTTGTGTGACACTATGGAGCTTTGGTGGTGTAATGACTTTATTTAGAGATATTCTATCATTTTGAGTTTAATTATCAGTAGTATAAACTCTATTACTACTTCGTATAACATTATTGAAACCATGATCTGATATGTGCTAGTACATTTAGTTATATTTTTATGCCGCTTATTGCTATGACACCCACCTCTGTACCTATGCTACCTAATAACAGTACAGAGTAATATTATCAGGTAATATGGAGTGTAAAGCTAGTTAGGAACGATCATCCATGTCTATTCCCATAGGCTAACATCGTCACGTGATCTTTTCCTCATAATACTATAAAAAAGAAGTAGCTGCTTATAAAGCAAAAGTTTTGACTTGTCAAACATATAAAATGATTTACAAAATACTTCATATAATTAAACCACTTTATAGACTTGATTATATAAGTAAATAGGATTTTAAAACCATAAAAAAACATTATTCTTATAATTAAATAAATTATTGCTATTTAGAACACTTATATGCATAAATAGCATTGTGTGTGTGTGTGTGTATTTATGTATGTATGTGTGTGTGTGTATGAATGTATATGTATATGTATATGTATATGTATATGTATATGTATATGTATATGTATATGTATATGTATATGTATATGTATATGTATATGTATATGTGTGTGTGCGTGTGTGTGCATCTATATATGTTCAGATATGTATTTATTACTACAATCTGAGAAAAACGTAGACTTTTAATACTACTTAGAATTATAGAGAAAATGTTAAGCTATTAATAAGGTGATAACTCAAAACAAGTTCATAGTTTATAATTTTATTATATTGCAAAAATAAATTCTTTATCTTTGTGATTGCTATTATATTTTATCCGTGCGCTGTGAGATATATGATAGGTTTTGTGATTGTTTTACTTATTTTATAACCTTGAAAACCATCATACATCGACCAGAGACTTCTTACAATGCACTATAGCTTATATTGGATACCAAAGGTGTAGGGCGGTTGTCACAAGCTTTGCCATATGTCAAAATATACCACGAATCATATTGAAAGCATGTGTTCTATTTTTTTATAGCAAGTAAAATCCCATTAGATCAATTGAAATATAGTGTGTAAAAAAAAAGAAGATTGAGACTTGAGTCTTGGAAATTTAGATGATTTAAAAGAGGCCTTAGCATTGAAACTTCTTTGGAAATATTTACAAAAAAATAGTTTATGGGCAAAGTTGTTAAGAAATAGATATTGCATGTAGAATTTTTTTGGATCGTTGGTGGTGATCCAAGAGCGTCTTATATTTGAAGATTATTGCTGAAAGAAGAAGTTAAAGTCATGGTTTACTACACAAATAATCGGTAATGCAAGGGAGGCAAGTATGTGGATCAACCCATGGATAAATTATAATTCTTTTCTCAATTTCAAAGGCTAGCAAGCCATGTGCATCGTTGGAAATTCAAATAAGGATGTATCTGCTCTTATCTTTAATTTAAGTTGGAATTCCAACACATCAAGCATTACTTGTCATATTTGCAATCTATTCAATCAAATTTAAATTCGCACCAATGAGCCTAATGATTTTTGGTGGTGGAATCCAACAAATAATTGGAAATTTACCCTTAAAACTGCATAGCAATGAGCTAGAACTAAAAATTTAATTAAGAGATATAGTCTTCATTTATAAACCAATTTAATACCCATTAAAATTGCTATGTTTACATATCCAACCATGTTAACTATGAAAAACTTTAGATAGAATTTGAAAAAGGTCGAACATTCAATCAACCATTTGCAAACTATGTGCTAAATGAAGGAACCAGGCCATTCGAAAGCAGATGAAATAGGTAGATTTCAAAACAAAAAAAAAATCCTATTTTGGATCTATTAGGCCTATGAGGTTTGAAGAGATTTTAGATCCAATATAAAATATTTTAAATAAAATCATGCTTTTATTTTATTTTAAGAAAAGGTTTTGATTATTTGTATTTTGACTAATGTGTGTAAAATGGAGTATACAAATATACTCTTATGTGTACTTGTGTGTGTATCAGTTACTTGTTTGATCTAATTTGGAGAAGCAAACCTTTCATTTCTCTCTCTTAAACCTATTCAATTAATGATGGAAGATTTTTTTTATTTGGGGAGAGAATCCTTTCATTTCTCCCTCATAGATTAAATTGATTGATATATTAAATGATATTAATGACCAAATTGGCATATACTATGATTATGCCCAAATAGTGTATATTGTGTAAGTGCAGCATATCATATTGTGTACATAGTTAAAGTGTTATGTTGGGTGTTGGAATTTACACCGCAACAGACACGTTCTCCCTTTATATACGCATTGGCTATCCAAAGCATTTTTTTAAATTATATATGTTTAAATATATATGTTTAAATATATTTCATATATATATATATGTAGTTAATGAATCCCTTAATAAATCTAAATCAATTCAACCAAGTCAACTATATAGAATTCAAGATTTATTTCCAAATATGCAGTGATTTGATTTGGTGAAACAGTTTGAAAACATATCCTAATCTGTAAATCCAAATATAACCTACGTGTATATGTTAATAATTTAAAGTAAGATAAAATAATTTATAAGCAATAATAATTTGCCAAAAATATATATTATTTGACAATACTATTGTTTGATTTATATTCAATTACACATTAATGCAATCCTCCTTTATTATTAGTATGTATATTTATAAAAAAATTGAAACCTTTTAATAAAAATAATTTTAAATTATTCTAATATATATATGTACTATGGACACTTATATATATATATATATATATATATATATATATATATATCTATGTATGTATGTATGTATGTATGTATGTGTATGTATGTATGTATATTAAAATAGAAAAAACAATTTATAACCAACAAAAAGTATAATTAACAATTGAATAAAAAATTATACAAACCAATCAATTAATTACTAGATCTATATCTAGATCAGAATCAATAGAAATTATCAACGAAAATCATCAATAGGAATTATCAATATCAATTCAAAATCAGTAACTGATATTGGGTTATAATACGTTAAGATTGATAATAGTATATTTATAAGGGGCAATAGATGCATTTATAAATTCGTTAGAATGAGTTAACCAATAAATCTACAATATCATGGAATATATAGATAAAAAATAATTGAATTTTAACTTTTTGATGTTGCCTTTCGATTTGTAACTAGAATGAAGGAAGCTCCTAGATCTAATTGAATCACCTCCAGAATTGCAACAATTTGAAGCATCACCTTCGTAATTATTTTATTTTAGAAATTTTTTCCATAGAAGCCTTGATGATTTCAGCAATTAAGGGGAAGGAGAAGAGCAAGCGGAATAAAACAAAGTTTTCTAGGAAGAATCAAATAAAAGAAATAAAGCGAGATTTGTTTTAAAGGAATGATTGAAAACTTTCCCGTTCCTTCCTTTAAACCTTTCCTCTTTAATTATTTATTAAATTCCAATAAAATTATAAAGGCCGCCTTTTCGATCCTTAGAAATCTACACCTATATATCCATGGTATTATCGTATCGAATATCCAAGTGTCGAAAAGACAGATTGTTGGGGATAAAGAAAATAGAAGATAAAACATAATCTCACATCCTGACAAGAAGATCTATAATATTGCAAGATCTTTATAAAAAGAAAGTCATCTTTTTTATACATACATAACACAAATCAGAGCAAGCTAAACTATTTCAGCTTGGACAGTTATAACAACATGTCCTTACAATTGTTGATGAATACATATAAATCAAGAAAAGCAAAACAGCAAAAACTATAAGATACATGAATACCTCTTGAGAATCCAGCTCATTCTCTGAAAGCTCCAAAGTATCCAGCTAAATCTGGAATATATGCTCGGTCTGAACCGATCATTATAGGAAACAACGCCCGGGTCAATCTAGTAAAACTAGAGTGGGAAACTCAAATCATAAGGAATTTTATTTATTATAACTTGTAAAATCCTTTAAAATTAAATGTATCTCGTAAGACTACGCCACACATAAACACAAATGGGTTTTTACCTTATGATAACAAAATCATAAAGTCCAATGGTATTATAATAATGTGTACGGGTGAAAATAATAATAATTAAGTAGCTGTGATGCTTGTGAGTGTACACCACAACAATACTAGGTATATAATCAAAAAACGATAAGGCGCATTTGCTAATTGTGTAGGATTCCATGGAGATGCCCTCAGTACTTCGAGAAACGGTCCTCCGACACAAGGATCAGAGATATCCTTTCGAAGCATCATATATCCCCAGTGACGTACCATAGGAAAAAGATGGCTGATCTCGCTAAGACCGAGTGCATCGCTCCATGCATGCACAATATCTATAGGTAATTTCTAGGTGGAGCTGACTACACCCTATGGTTTTGCCAACCCTACTGGCTATGCCTACTATCTCTAGTTTTAGTCACTACCACTGACAAGGTTATGTCCGACATTCCGGCTCATGCATAACCATCAAAATAGACCATGGAATCCCATATGGATTCTCATACCCCAATGGGTCTCGCAATCACACATGGATTCCAATATCCAAAATAGATCTCAGAATCACACATGGATTCATGTTCCCTATATGGATTCTCATAACCCAATAGGTCTCGGAATCACACATGCATTAAAATATCTTAATATAACACAAAACTCCTCCATAAAACCATATATGGTTTTTTGAAGTGGTTACGGTACAAGTCATCTCTTACAAGTACACTCCCCTGCTTACTAGGTACCTCAAAATCCAATCGTTGATTTTTCGGAATGCTCAATACTAGTTCTTTAGGAAATAATCATACAATACATAAGAGCGGGGATCACCCACTAACCGTTTTAGTGGACGTATCTCCTCATCATTTTTCCTAAAAGAAAAAAATGAGTTATACGTATAGCATAGCACCATTGATGGTAATTGTACGATATAATCCTCGTGTTTCTCCTAGATATTTCCAGAGTTAATATCCTTTGCTGTTAAGTAGAGAATATTTCCATACCACCAAAATTAAGAAGGATTGCATATTTAGACCAAGATTTGATGATCTATTATTTAACTATCAAATAAACAAACATTCCAAATAGAGATTACATTTCCCATGGCAACCACTAAGCCTTTCAGATTAATCTTTCATTTACTTAAAATCACTTTTCAAATATTTACTGAAATATTCATATATTATCTCATTGGTATAAGTATATTCACAAAATCCTTCACTTTCAATCTTGGAAAACTTTCCCATATACTCATACAATAATATAAGTATATTCACATAACATTTAAAAAAGATTTCTTATTCCAAAATCATATTAAAATGATCAAATCCAAATGCCGTTAAGATTGAGATATTAATAATCCAAGACATTATTTCCTTTTTATAAATCTCCTTTATTTTATGAATATCTCCTATATAAATCTCTAATTCTCTTTATAAGCTTTCTTTATAAATATTCAAGCCAATTTTATGATACTCTATTTATAAATCTCCAAAATCACTAATAAAACTCCTTTTATGTATCTCGAATACCATTAAACCAAACTTATATCCAATTTCTAAAATCTCTTACCAAATTTTATAAATTCCTTAAATTAATTCCTTTCATTAAATAAAACCTCTACACCAGTCTTTCCATTAAATTGATTCCCTTTTAAATAAATAGCTTATTATTTTAGAACACCTTTTTATAAAATAATTTATTAACTAAAAACATCCTAAATAATTAATTAATTATCTTCAAACTATATTTAAAACATCATTGAGTAACTTTAAAAAATATTTAAAATATAGTTAAATAACTTTAAAACAACATTAATATGTTAATAAATTAACTTTTTAAACAATATATTAACGTAATAATTAATTTACTTTAAAACGATATTATTTTGAAAAAATAAACTTTTAAAATATTGATAATATAACTAATGACTTGAAATAAAATAATCGACTTTAAAATACAAAATAGTTAATTTAAATAATTAATTTAAATAATTAATTTTAAATAAATAATTAAAATATAATTAAATATTTTAAAAACAATAATTAAATAACTTTAAAATAATGATTAAATATTATTAAATAACTTTAAGAAATAACTTTTAAGAATCATATTAATAAAATAATTAACTTAAATCATTATTTAAAACAGTTATTAATTATCTTTAAAACATTATTAGTAAATAGTTATTGCCTTTTAAATCTTATTATTAAATATAATAATCATCTTTAAAACCTTATAATAGATAATAATTATTCTTATAATAATTTTCAAATCGATAATTAACTTTTCAAATTTGAAAGAGGGTTAACGATCAGAATGATGCTTAAGCAAGGTACCATATCATTAGATTTAGCTTTCCAAGTTAATGAGCGATATTTACATAATCATCGACTAAATAAATAAACTCAACACTTAACCATCATTGTTTAACGTATCACTTATTCAAAGTGGTGTGTCAATTAATGGTATCGGATGCCAAAATCTATATAATAGAATAACGGGGATTTATTCTACTAATTAAATGCCACATTAATTTAATTAGAAAAACGATGATTTATTCCGCTTAACATGTATCCAAATTACCCTATTTAATTTAATTTAACAGTATGGTGTTTATTTGGCCAAATAGATTACACTCATTAAGGTCCAATAATTTAAAGGTCCGATAATTTAACGACGTTGTTAATTAAAATAACGTCTTTAAATTCAATCCCTATTTATATGTCATAATTTTTAAACATTTCAAATTTACCAACAATTTTACTATGATGTTATACCCGCCAATACGAGTCCAACACAAAAACAGATAAGTCAATCGGGTTAAATATGAGCAAGATAATCAATTTTCTAACTAACATATCATTGTATATAATAATTAAATAAAATTTCCAAAACTTTCTCACCCAAAAGATCAAATGGGCCAAGCCCACTAACCTCTCACCCAACCCGCATGATACACCCCCCTTTTCTTCCCTAAATCAACGTTCATGTTATTGTACAAGATTCTGCACACATGTGCACGTGCACCAATAAACTACACCACCGTTCGACGATCCAATGCCACCTTCACGTCTGCCTTCACCACTTACGCCGCACTCCACCACACTATCTCGTCCGTGACCTAATGCAGCCAAAACCAACAAAATGGGACAAATCCCATGTTGCATTCTTCAACATGCCTTCGTTCTCCCCCAAACTTCGACCATGGCTACTCCTCCCCAAGACAAACGCAACCAAACCAACCTCGTCACCTATCGACGACCCTAGCCCCCAAAAATGCCAACCCTTGTTTTCGACCATTGTCGATGACCATCACGAAACTCTACCAAACTCATACAAAAAATCCTACTCCTTCATACAACTTCAACGGCACAAGCGACATCGAGCAATCCTTCCAGAATCGAGTTATGAAATTTAAGAATAAACTTTCCTTCTTTGCTGTTTTGTTTCAATTTCTCTCTTGACACTTAACGAAATTGGATGTGATTCATTTTTAAAAAAGTTAGAGATCTAATCACCCGATTTTCGTGTAGGAACATTTTGCTAAAACTTGACGGTTTGGGATGCATTGATTTTTGAATGATAAAAGCTGGACATTTTCACTCCCTGTAACTAAAAAAAGAGAAGCAAGTGATGTTCGAGGCTTTATAAATGTTTCAAGATGGAGCCATATTGATCAAGGGAGTAGACAAAGTATGGGCATGAAGTAGATATGGGGACAGTATTAAGTAGGGGAACAAGGGAGGCAAAGAGGGACAGTAGCTGTTGGTAGGGTAAAGAAGAAACAAACATGCTTACTGAGTACTGTTTTGGTTTGAAGGGAAAGGGACCGTGTACGTTTTGGGGTTTGATTTTTGAATAGATTCTGGTACCCGCCACATAATATCGGGTCCTCATACAAGCCACGAACGACAGAAAATAAAATACGATCGCATATAGAAATGTGACGCGATCAAAACAAAAATAAAATAGACAGGTTATCAAGTTCTATGAAGTGTTCAAAATTGCCAACGTTTGTCGTAAAATACGTCAAATGAATATTTAAAAATTCTTCTAATTAAATATTTCAAAACATTCAGTAAATTCATTTTATTAACAAATTTATTTTCTTTTTATTTTAAAATCACAAACCGAATATTTAAAATTAATTAAATATTCCTAAAAATCAAAATGACAAAATTTTGGGTCGTTGCAAAAATCCTCTGCCTCTTCGACCAAGCATAGTGGATACCAAGCTGTGACACCCCACCCCGAGACCCACATTAAGAAAGAGTATTATGGGGTAATACCATCTGCTATTGCGGAGAATAGGGCTGGTTAGCAGCGGCATCTATAGTCTTGTCTTAAATATCTATTGAAAACGTCGATTAGTGCTCTATATTCTTTTGACTCGTGTTTGTATTGTGGTCCTCGTACCACATATGTGATGTATCATTTTGTATACTCTGTGATGTATCTGTATATGTATATATATGTGATTATGTGTTGTTCTGCGATCAAGAATGGTGCTACATGGATCCTCAAAAAATTTCAAAAAAAATAGTAACTAATTTATTTAAATCAAATTCAAATATTTTATCAGTGAACATATGTAAATAAGTGCATACATAACTTTTATACATTCACATTTCACTTAATACTAATAACATTCAAATATAAAATAAAATAAATAATAATAATAATCAAATTTCGTAAGTATCAACTAGTTTAATTAATTTACAACAATTATAAATTAATTAAATCATGTAGTTTTTGGAGTATTCATCATCATGGCTGTGCGACTCAATGGTATAAATTCAGTCAGCAATTAATATCGAACAATTTGAATATTAAAGTTCATATGTCACCTTATCTAGTGGTGTGACATTTTGGCAGAATTTATCACATACACACCTTTCGGTAAAAATCTAAATGGTACCTGGTAACAATGATTATTTACTCCAATTCTCTTCATCAACACTATATTACATTAGGACTTATAGAATTTGGTTCTGATCAAAATTCCAACATCATCCACACTAAATTTGAATAGTCCAAATACAAAATCATTGGCGCGATAATAACAATTATTATTAATGTACTACTCTAGCTAGAGAATTTGACTTTGAGTTGACTGTAGTTTACCGTGACACTAACCTTAGATGACCGAGGAGATGAATTCTCTATTGAATAGTGTTTCACTTCCAATGCTTCAACTCAAACTCAACTATAGTTATTCGATGGATGTTATGCTATGATTTAAATATAACCTAAGTGCAATGTTCACATTGAAGTTCCATGATATTACAAGTCAAGGGAACCGTGTAACATCATCATTTTGAGATTCTCTGTTTTATCTTAGTTATATTAACCAGTTGAAAATTTTCTAGTGGATCATTTAATATTTATCCAATAACTATCAATACGTAACCAATTGGTGTCCCATAATAATTATGAATAATACACTGCTCAATATTTAAAGAGCATCATACACTCTAGCCTCAATGGATGTATCGATATCGCATCTCAAAACACCTTGACTAGGAATATTTAAAATAATATATTATTTTTATTATGATAAATTTCTCATTATTACAACATATTTTTTTAACTATCGCATAACATATAATTTATAGATTTCTATTTAATATACTTTGAATTAATCACTTAGTTAATTATATCATAATATAGCAAGTATATAACAGAATGAAAACACCTTTTATTTTGAGCAAGATTGTTTATCAAATTAGATTTATGTAACAAATTACATAATTTCTCCTAGGGATATCTGCTAACTCTATAACTAAAGAGAATGAATCAAGTGGTCATTTACTGAATCAAGAAGTCATTATTTTTTCAATGTGAACATAAAAGAAAGTAGTGTTTGGTCAACTATTAAGACAATGCTACAAATGGTTAACATAAAAAATTCTAAAATAATTGATCCAATATCTACTAAATTCAAGTCCAAGGATTAATACTTAGATCTAGTGGATGTTGCAATTAGCACTTTAATCTTGCTTGTTCAGATGGCGTGTAATCAAAGAAATTTTCGGAACAAAGAATTAAATACAAGCATCAGATTACAATTGATTTTGCATGTCGTATGTGCATCATTCAAAAATGAAGCATACAAATGAAGCAACTACTAATAGAAAATTGGAATTCATCAACTTTGACTTATCTAAGTTCGAGCTTGAGAGGAAGTTTGAGAGATGAATCTCCTTTTCCGAAGACCGGATCTGGTGTTGTAGAGTAGCTCAAGATCCTCTTACGGCTGTGAGTGAACGAAGACCCACACACTTTCTAGTTGTTTTTTATAAAGCCCTACCTCTATACCCGTACTACCAGAGAGTAATACTAGGTAATATTGTCTGATAATATGGAGGATGTGGCTGTATAGGGATTATACACATGAATACCTCCTTGGACTAACACTGATACATATCTCAAATCATTTAACATTTACCATTATGTACACGATATCGGCACAAAGCAATAAGCACGTGTGTTTTTTCGAAATGAATAGTACATAATACAAAATAAATAAAATAAATCACGAAGTTAAAATGCAACAATAAAATATAATACATCTGTAGTATAATTTCTTGGTGGGAATACAAAATGCTAGTCTAATATCCACTTTTACCAAATATACATATCATGGTCCATTCATGTCATAATAATATACCAAATAAAACATGAGGCTACTAAAAATATATAAAGGAATGGTAAATCCTACTACATATACTAACCTCCCAAAAGGTACCCAATAGGTCTACAAGACTACTTTGGCCTTGGACCTAGTATAATACAAACATTGGGTTGATTGTCACATGAATTCTCAATCATAGAAAAAATCCTTTTTGCCCATGATCATTCTATAAAAGATATCCCATAAGTGTATATATGTATGTCTCTTTAGCCACATCAATAACCAGACGGGAGATTGATAGCTCTCAACTTGGGTCAAGAGCCTTCCTCTGACGCTCTTATCGCTACTCCTATATTCTTAGTAACCTCGACGACCATCATGACCCATCAGATACAAGACAGCGCTATGTCATTGCCATTATCCTACAGTTTCTCCAAAAGGTAACCAATTGTTAGCCTTTGTGACATGAAGCAATAGCTCTCAGCTAGGGATCTCGGCTATATATAAGAAAGGTATGTCATAGATCTGGGAAGTGACCCTGTAATTAGGCCACTAGGATGGATGCTACACTAATATGGTTTACTCCTCACAAAATAATAGGGTACGCCAAACAAACAAACACATTTATGGCTCTCGGCAAGCTCGCTCTCAGTTTGCAAAACCATATGTATATAACTTGACCCGTGTGAGTGACATCTACTTACAAAATGTAATCGAACAAATATCGACTCAGGCGTCCCATACCACCAGGTGACACTCACTCATTTACTCCTTGTTTATAAACTACACTCATGTCTCAGCAAAATATTCTATATAACAAGACCAAAGAATAACCAAATATTACCGAAAGTCTCGTACTAGATGGTACTATAACTTTGTTTATTCAAATTCCTTATTACATAATAACATTAATCATAGGTCACCAAAAACCACTTGTAAAGATAATTTATTTAAAATAAAATTTTATTTATTCATCTCAAAAGCTTTTTTAAATTCCCATGTGAAAATATAATTTTTACATATTTATTTAAATCCAAAAATCAAGGTTTTAATTAGAGAAATAATTTTCCAATTCTCTTTCTAATCCAATAAATCACGGAAAATACATTTAAAATCATGTTATAATTACTGAAAACCATTGTATAAGTTTTTAAGGTTTATTTGGAATTTCAAAGTAAATTTTCAAACCCAAAAATCAACCTTTTTTTAATTTAAATGAACAAACTCCTCATATTTTATTTTTGGTAAAAGTAAACTATTTTCACAAAATTTCAAACTAAGAAAACGTCTATTTTCTTCTTCCCAAATATATTTTTATTTTATTTTTCTAATAATGCTTTTTTAATTCAGTGCATGAAAATATGGAGCAAACGCTCCAAGACTGGTCGACCAACATCCCTTGAGCGGTCGACAACTCATAGGGAGAGGGGTCGACTATTAAGGTCATGCTTGGTGCGTTAGCTCTAGGTTTTGTCTCCACTCTCATTATCGATCTTCCTACTCCTTCTTTCTGATACCCAATTTTCAGATTACATATATCATCCAATTGAGACCCAAATTCAAGCAACAAACAACATTCAATGAAAGCATATGAAGGGTTTGAAGTTACTGTAATGTGTTTATTTTTATTTTGTTTCATAGAGCATGCACAATGCATTAATAGGGTCATTTAAAACATAATCGGAGATCAACACAAGGCATTCACATATTAAACATTGCATTTAACCATAGACTTGTGTGTCAAATGTCACTCACTTGAAGTAAACAGCAAATCCCATGCTCTAGAAAGCTTCAGGCCCTCCTCTTTCCTCTCTTTCTCCACTTACTGTTAAATTTCTAATGCTCCCAAATTTGACCAAAACTCCAAATTTTCCTTGCCTAATGGGCAGAACCATGTTAAGAAGCATACATCTTGATTTGGTCATTTTTGGGATTTTATTTATGTTTCATTTTAATCTATTTAAGAAGTGGCCTATGGTTTCAATTATTTTGAACAGAAGGGGGATGCTACAGAATGAAGCAAAAGTGACACGGGATGAAATATTTGAATGCTAAAGGGAAGGTTCTGGACTTCTCAAGAGAACTAGAGTGATGAAAATATATTGGGTATGTTTTTGGGCTATATAGGTTCATTTTCATTCCTTTATTTATTTATTTATTTATTTTTCTTTATTTATTTACAAATCTAATTTCTACTCCACTTAAATTAGTTTACATCTCTAAGTAAAAGTCGTATTTACTTTCGATAAGTGTTTGACTTTCACTCCATATTTTTATATTAATTTTTTCCCATAATTTAGCACATTCAAATAATTATTTTCATAATTACTCTTATAAGCCCATTACAAAATAAACTCTTACTATAAGTGAAATAAAATTCTTTTTCCCTTCAAATAAATTTCTAACATTATTTATTTTAATATTTAACTTTATAAAAATTATTCAACCAATTTTTACTATATTTTAAAAATATTTTGGCTTTCATTATAAAATCGCATTTTAATTAGTTAAATTTCATTACAAAATCCCAATTAAATGCTTCTCAACAATGGCTTTTTACGTTTTTTTGAAAACTTTTATTAGTTTAAGTCACATGACTTAATTAATATTGGTGATTGTTCCTTTTTATTTTTTTTCTCATGTCGGTTGCTACTATGGCGGGTGAATTTTGGTGTATAAGGTATTTTTTTTACATGTTTGGCTATAGCAAAACATAATGTATTTTATCCACGTCTTTAATAAAATACCAATTTTTTAGAAAATTGAGTTAGCCCACATATTTATTTGTATTTGTTAATACCATAGATATTATTCTGATGACAATAAGCATATAAATATAAACACTAATGTTTTTCCAAGTTGTATAGAATATTTTGTAGGATATTACACAAGTTTATAAAAGTATAGGATAATCAAGTTTGAACACTGATCGGTAAAGAGACTAGAGATCAAGATTCAGATATGATCAAGACAACTGAAGATTCGTGAGTTTAAAGACAAAGACATGAAGAGTTCAAGACTATAGATTATAGTTAATAGGCATTAGATAAATTTGTTAAAATCCTTGAATAGAAACTTTTTTCTTCGAATACTCTCTCACCAATATATTTATTTTATTTTCAGAATATATCTACAAATACTTTATAAAAGTTTTATAGATTAAAAGTATTTATAAACTATTGTAAATAATTTGTAAAATTCTAGAATTTTCAAACACCTTAAAAGTGTTTCTATTTTCAAAACACACAAGGGTATGCCAACATACCCTTCCTATGTATATCGATATATGTACCGTTGAAGAATTTTTTTAGTTCCGTCTCTTTGCGAATAGACATGTCCCTTCAAATACTATACAAAGGGGATTCAAAATGAATTTTTAAATGCTTTCTCTCAGTTCTTCTTACTCTAAATTTTCATTATATATTTGACAAAATCTACTTTTTGAACTCTTCAAATCCACTCAAATTCAATCTCTACTTCACTACATTCATTCTCTATAATCTACTCACCTATTTGCAAGTATTCTTCCATTAATTCGAAAGATCAAAGTGCTATAGGATATTTTGTAACCAAATACAACTATTTGTATTTAGAATCAACAATTATCTACTACTATTTGTGTGAGTGTGCTTGTTTCCCATTCAAATTAAGTGGGTGTTCTTGTTGCCCGTTCAAATCAAGTGGGTGATTTGTTACCCGGTTAAATCAAGAGAGTATACCCTAAGTTCAAAAAATCAGAAGGGTGTATCTTGTTGCCTTGAAATCAAGACTGTACAGGCTTTTTTAAGGAAATTTATACAGATACTGCATAGGACTGGATGTAGGATTGATCAATCTGAAATAATATAAAACTTCTGATGTCATCTCTCTTACTTTTTTTTACTGTAATTTTATATACCAATAACTGCTTGTTATATAAACACACACATACACGCACACAAAGATATGTGTGTGTGTGTGTGTTGATTATCCATATTTTGATTTAAATCTTGAAACTATTTAGAAATGTTCTATATAAGTTATAAAATATTATTTATCCCCCTCTAATGTTAAACTAGTGTTATAACCCATTCGCACTAGTATAATTTATACATCATTTCCCACATTTGCTATTAAAGCATTAGGTTTTAAGAATCTTGTTATTTGATTTTTGAAAATTATAAATGGCTAGTATTACTAATAGTACATTATTTGGTATTTTTGAAGAACCCATTAATATTGAAAAGTCACTTGAAAATTTGAAAGTGTATAAAGTTAAATTGTAGGAAAAGGTATGTTATATGGAAGATAACGAACAGAGACCTGATGACCATACTCCTATTATTTCTAATATTTTGCTAGTTAGGAATTTAAAACATAATCTGCTTAGTATAAGTTAAAATGTGATAAAGGTTTCCAAATTAAGTTTGAAAAAGACATTTGTCACATTGAGGATAATGAGTTTAGAATTATTTTGAAGAATTTAGGAAACATAATATTTACATTTTGAGAATGAAAGTAAGTAATGATAATCTCAATCTTATAGCCGAGTCTAGTGACAATTGGGTTTGGCATAAACGTTTTGGTCATTTAAATTTTAAACATTTATCTAAAATCATAAGATATGAACTTGTTAGTGGACTTCCAAAAATGAGTTTTAGTGTTAATAAATTATGTGATTCTTGTCAACTTGGAAAACTTTACAAAGGTACGTTTAAATCAAAAGATATGATTTCGACTACACGTCCCTTAGAATTTCTTCACTTAGATCAGACCATCACAAGTACAGCCAATAAATCATAATAGGTATGTTTTTGTAGTAGTAGATGAATTTTCAGGATACAATTGGACACTATTTCCTAAACACAAGAGTGAGCATTTGAAATGTTTAAAATTTTCACTAAGAAAAATCAAAATCGAAAGTCAATTATAATTAAGATGATAAGGAGTGATCATAGGAAAGTTTGAAAACTTTTGTAATAAGAAAGGAACTACATATAAATTTTCTTTTCCTAGAAATCCTCGAAAAAATGGAGTTGTAGAACATAAAAATAGATTTATACAAGAATGCGTTAGGATTATGTTAAATGATAGTGATTTACCTAAAAAATGATTGAAGCAGCTGCTACAGCATGTTATATTTTGAATAGAATTTCAATAAGAACGTTAACCAAGAAAACACCTTATGAATTATTTTTAATAAAAAACCCAAAATATTTTATTTTAAAGTTATAGATAAAAAATGTTTATACAAAATGCAAGAGATAATTTGGATAAATTTGATGCAAAATTAGATGAAGGTATATTTATTTGATATTCAAATAGAAGTAAGGCCTATATAGTTTTCAATACCAGAACCACACTATTGAAGAAACTTTACATGTTGCTTTTGATGAAAATTTTAAAGTAGCTAATACTAGTAATGATGAGGAAGAAAATCTCAATCCTAGTAAAAATAACGAGATTACAAACAAATAAACTACTAATAATGAAAAGCATAATATCATAATTCAAATAAAAATAAAAGAATAAAAAATCTAAAGGACCATCCTAAGGAAAATATTCTAGGAAGTATAGAATCGGTTGTAAAAAAACTAGAAATCAAGTAAGTAGGATGAATAATGTAGTGTTTATTTCAAATAACATATACAAAAATCCAAAATAGGTATCATTAGATGATTTGGGGATTCTTGTTATGCAAGAAGAACTAAATCAGATTACTCGAAATGAAGTTTGGGAATTAGTTCCACGATCGGAAAATCAATCTGTGATCAGAACTAAGTGGGTTATAGAAATAAATTAAATGAACAAGGAGAAATCATAAGAAATAAAGCTTGTTTAGTTGCACAAGAATATATGCTTACTGATATTGACGTAATGCAAATTCAGTTCAAAAATAAACAAGAGAAGCAAGGAAAAATGTTGAGGAATCTATAGAAAAACTATTAGGTGTTCAAGCAAATCCAGTAATTATTGGAAGGGAGATATCCAAATCAATCTTGCAATTCATAACCCTATGCATAATGATGATAATGAAGAAGATGGTGATGAAGATAATGAGGATGAAGACGAAGATGGAGTATGTTGTATAAGAGAAATCAATTATGACATTCATGGAGTCGGGATTGGAGGAAGCAAGAATTACTTCGGATCGGCGATGGCCATGCTTTGGGTCAGCCATGAGGTCAGGTCGGTGTATGGATCATTGGATCGATGTGTTGTATCAGGTCGATTACTTTAGTTCGTAGCTCAACTAACTTCGGGTCGGTGCCTAGGGCAATAATGGATCGGTATAATCTGAACTGAGCGTTGGCAGTGACGATGGATTTGGGATCGACTATGGTCTTGCTGGGCCCGGATCACTCGGGAAGCTCAATAACCCAGATTTTTCCCATAAATACCGCATGTGGGACTTCATAAAAAGTGGTCTTCATTCTTTTCCCTTCACTTCTCCACTAAGGCTACTCTGTCAGATTGTCTTAAAAACTCCAGATTGTAACTGTAATTGATTCTGATATTAATAAAAAGGAAATTTCTGGAGTGGATGTAGGACAGAGTCGACCGAACAACTATAAATCCTCTATTATTACTGCTTTCTTTTTAATTTTGATTGTTCTTCATATTTAAACTCTCTACCTACACTCTATCTATTATCTGTGATTGCGAATTGGTGCTTTCAACGGCGTTTGGGTGTTAGTGACCAATTTTGGCGCTAACATTTTGGCGCTTTTACTGAGAACTGGCACTCAGGGTTTTTGAAGCTTGGATTTTGGATTTAAAGGCTTGGGAAATTGGATTCTAGAAAGAAATTGTTAGGCCATCGACAAGAAGACAAGTGACAGAAAGGAGTAATCAAGAGGAAAATGAAGAGGCATCTTCTGGAGCTAGAGCGGATCAAGATCCATCTACATCACTAGGGACGAGATACAGATTATGATGGATTCTATGCAGGAAAAGTTGATGAAAAGGCAAGAGGAAATGATGCAAACCCTTCTTAGGGAATTTGGACAGGCAGGAACAACATGAGCTGTAAGAGCTCCGATCGATGGAGCTGGATCAGAAGTACTCAATAGGCAAGCAGATTGAGTAGTTCAGTAGGGGCCAGCCCCCAATTAGCAAACAACTATCAACCTGGATGGACCTAGACTTGGAGCCACACCACCAGGTAATGCTGGACCAATCCATGGAGGGATACCAGATGACGCACAGCCCGACGCCAACAGGAATACAGGAGTGCATGACGAGGAGTATGTACTAGAATTCCCTCGAGGACTTGGAGGGTAGCTAGGAAATGTGGATGGAGGACAACATTTGGCAGGTAACACTTGATTAGCTGACATTACCAGGAGAACTATTCGTGAAGGTCTGACAGACAGGGATTTGGAGGGAGAAAACAAAGTCCATTTACCCGTAACATCAGGATGGCTAGGAATCGACCCAATTTCAAGTTGCGCACTTTGGAAGTATACAATGGTAAGACAGATCCCACTGACCACTTGATGAGGTACATAAGACATATGGAAGCGCTGAGGGGATCAGAGAAGGTTATGGCCCGGTGTTTCCCCCTGTACTTGACCGATGTTGTAGCTATGTGGTCCAAACAGCTGGAGGATGGGTCAATTGGAACATGGACATAATTAGTGAATAGGTTTTTGAAACAGTTTCGAGTTCACGTCAAAAAGCCGAAGATTGATACCACTTTTGTAACATCCCGCCCTTCTGACCGCCCCCAGTCGGTAATTAAACCAACTTGAAACGTTCAAAATGACGGATTGTTTTTTAGTTTATAGAGTTTAAATAGAATCAGCCACAGAAACACAGAATAATAATATTTCACAAAAATGAATTTTTTTACATATATCAGAGTTTATACAATGAATTAACTTTATACAGCGGAATATTTCTTTAAGTACAAAATCCCTGAACTAAAGTGTGCGATTTCCCCCTCTCTCTAACTTCGCTGCCCGAAAATCTTCAAGCTGCAAAATACTCGGTCTGACCCGAGTATTACATTCATTTGTCATGACCCGAACTCGATGTCCGACAAACAACATCAAATTCGTATCGCGGGAGCTTGCAACACCATTAGATGATAAATAACACAACGGAAATAAAAGATGATATCACTGATATAACATGAATACAATATCCGATACATCAATTTGATACAATGATAATCATCATCATCAGAGTATATACAACACAAAATACAGCGGAACATGATACAATATGAGATAAGTCTTCACAGATATCCAATACTGCAACTCTGATCCAAAAGCTCCAAAGACAGAGCTCCAAAACTCCTAGCTCGATCCACCATCAAGACTTCGCCAAGCTAAGCAAGTCTCATCCACATCCAAAAACTGAACTAGCTCCAGATAATCCACTGAACCTAACTATCTGAAAAACCAAACTCTAGACTGCCCGTGTGGAAAAAATTTGAGCACCCAGAGTTTAGAAAATAAACAATAAACTCTGGGTCAGTCGTGGGACTGGTGTGAGCAAACAAAAACAGTTTGTCTTTAAAACAATCAAAGATTTAAATTTTTATAATCGCAATGCTTTTGAAAAATGAGACTACCATAAGGCCTCCCGCACACACACATAATGCAAACACAGAATCGGAGGAGATTTCTCCTTATGATAGCCAAATATGCTTGATACGCGAATTTCTTTGATATTATTGCTATAAGTACAAAGTGCAGAAAAGCATTTCAAAAGTAGAATATAAATCTTAGCCAGCATAGACATTTCGAACCATGCCTACTATAGCTACCATCCAAATAGTGGGGCGCCACCATAAGTAGATGACAGGTAATACAACTAATACCATACAAGGCTCGTATTGGATGAATGGATTTTCCAACAAATGGTCAGGCCAAGGAACTTCCCATTGCCACATGGAAACGCCTCTGGAAGGACGCCTCGAGAACCAAACCGGATCTCTGTCAAACAAGGCCGGCTACCCCCCTTCCCAAGGAATATACAAAACCTCAGATATGCCACTCCCGGTCCTTTGGGACCTTTAAACGAGAGCTCTCTAACCAACAACATCACAAAGTAAATAATATAGTGTGTCTACATGAGTAAGTATCTGGGCTCCATACCATGATACTACCCTTTTACAAAAAGAATGGTCATACCCTAGGGAAGCTACCCCTGAAACCTTGCCGCACAATTCCTGTTTCGACCATTACCGGTTTGCGAGGCTCGACGAAGTCTCGTCCACAAAGCTACGCTTTTTACAAAAGCCACGCTTTGATCAACAAATGATCAGCAACACTCAGCATGCCACATAACCAAGTTGGGAATATATCGCTGATAACCCTCAACTACATAACATCTAAGGGTGTTAAGCTAAGAGAATAAATTCTCCGCCACCAGCGGAAATGTATTTGAAAGAAATCTGCTTTATATCTCAAAATGTAATGTCAGACATACAATCCATTCAAGTCTGTTCTGGGTTCGAATAGAACCGAAGGCACTTCCAAAGAAGTCCTTGCAATCCGGGTATTCACAATCCCGATCGAACTTCCCATCACTTAGGAAATCTCTATACCGGAGCAACTCAGTGCAGAGACAATCGATAGGTCATCCTATCGTTCTCGAAAATACCCAGTCTTCACCACCGGTCTTCAAATGCTATCCATAACGACGTATCACATATTCCGAATGGGTTATACGACCCAAAGGTCCTTTCCCGGCTAACCCGAATAGTGAGCGCAACATTTAAAACATATGGATATGGGATTTCAATTAAGTCACAACTTAATAATTCAAACTTTCTTTCAAATGGTTTAAACCAATTAGCATTTCAAATCTTTTAAACAAAAAGATTTATTTCACAAAATTCACTCAGTTTCACAAAGATTCATCTAAGGATTTCAAAAAAAAAATCATTTCAATTAGATTAACTCATTTAAATCTTTAAATCAAAGGTTTATCTCATAGCTTTCAAAACTGTTTCCAAAGATTCATTTATAACTTGGAAAACTATTTTCTGTTTAACTTGAAATCCCTTAAATACAATTTGAAATTCATTCCTCATATGAAGGCTTTTATCATTTAGAAACAATATAAATGAATTCAATGTTGTTATTTTTATATACTTAAACTTTAAATTTTTTCAAACATTAAATTTATAACGTATATTTTATTTTTATATTCTGCACTTATATTCAATATTGATGAGTAGTTTTTTTTTAACTGTTTATAATTCAATTCAGCTGAAAATATTCATCTTTGAGTTTCAAATCCAAATTCAAAAATAAATAAGTATACATTTCTTATTAAATTTGAAAAATTCAAAGAAATCCGTAATTTAATCCAAAAATTCAATTAAATTATAAATTTAAATTCGTCATTAAATCGGGATCGTTACAAATGTGATGACACTAACGTCGGTAAAGTAGAAGATGAGAGAATTGCTCAAAACTTTTTAAACTCAGTTTAATGCAGCAGTTGCTATGGTGGATCAGCCGGATCCATCAATGGTTCTAATGGCGATGGTGTCAGGAGTCAGGGGTAATTTGGATTTCAATGCATCGTTGATATGGGACCCTCCAACGGATCTCAGGGAATTCTTTCACAAAGCTGAGAGATTTCTCCGATAAGTGAATGCGTGTTCGGATATGAGGTCAAAGGAAGTAAACATGGTTAAGGATGAAGTACCATCTGGTGAAAGCTTGGGTAAAGACAAGGATAATGGAAAGAGGAAGCGCTAGGGAGAACTAAAATTCTCCACTTACACAGGATTGAATGAGACATTGGAACGGATGTACTTGGATACTCAGGATCGCCTTCCTTATTGAAGGCCGGCAAAGAGGGAACCCTTAGAACGTGAATGGGCACCGGGAAGGCATTATCTCTTTCATGACCTGGATGGGCATGATACTAACAGCTACTGACGTCTAAAGGATATAAACGAGGAACACGTAAGGAGTGGTCAGTTGCGGCAATATGTCGAAACTTAGAATGCGGCAGTGGAATAGGAGCAGCCACCGTCTACCTCAAATAACGACAATGCGAGGCCCAGAAATGACGGTCGGTTAGACATCAACTGATCGGGGTGGTATGGAATAAGTAGAAAACTCTGGACAGACGGCTAAGTCACTTACTCATGTACCGGGATGGAGATAACCCTTAGGCATGCTCTGAGATGATGATAAACCGTGACGCTCTAGTTTGTGGAACCTATTTTTTCTTTTTGGCTTGGACACTTGCTTTTTCTGGATTGGTTTGAACCCCTGCTTTGTTTGTTTTCTAATTTTGATTTTGGTTTGGATGTTTACCATTTGTTTTGGACTTTTGATATGGAGTTATGGTTTTCTAGTTTTAATCTGGATTTGATTGACTTTTTGTCTACTTTTTGGTTAAAGGTCGTCGAGTATGGACTATGCTCGGCAAGGGTGCGGGGAGACTAGGATTCGGCCTAAGACATAGGCCCATATTACCTATCAGTTGCTATTTCAGGTATTTGAGTATGGACTATGCTCGGAAAGGGTCTAGAGTGACCAGGATTTAGCTTAGGACTTAAGCCACGACATTACTCAATGGTCAGGGACACTGAACCAAAAACACCATGGCATTACTTAACATAGGTCGTTGAGTGTGGAGTGCGCTTTGCAACAATTCAGAGAGGTTACGGATTTGGATTTCGACTTTGGATGGCTAAGGATTGACTATGATGGAGCGATCTCGGAATTGGATATCGACCCGAAAGGTCATAGATTTGGTTATTGGTTATGGGATATGGATGGATTAGAACTCGATTGTCGGGTTCGGATGGATACGGAACTGGCTAAGGATTTGGTTACTAGATTTGGAATTGGATATTGACTCAAAGCAGTCGTGGATTTGGATAAGGGTACGGCAGTGGCACTTGGATAAAATGGATTGGGTAATAGATCGGATGGAATTGCTATGGATAACATATGGACTTTGGATGATGGATTAAAAGCTGTTAAAAACACAACTTCCTACCGCAAGACATTTTTTGGAGGTAAATGTTAACCCGCCTTTTGGCAAGGCCGTAGACGGGCGTATTTAACTAAATTGATTGCTCGGTTATTGAGGCTGGAATACGATAGGTTTGAGTCAACTAGATGAATAGACGATCAATCACGGATGATAAACATGATTACGAAGCCGGGATTCGGCGTAGTTGTGGGCGAAAGACACGGTATACTCAAAATATGAGTTTCGAGAAAAATCGAGGTGATTCGGGATGTTTGGAGTTTGCTTCGAGTCAGACTTGGGCTTGCTTCGATTTTTCATGGTGTTTACTTGGGTCAAATTGGGGTCCACTTTGGGTTCAATCAGATCGGCATATTTGCGTAGGGTCAGTGAGGATTTTGGTTCGGCACCCAGTACGCTTTAGGTCATGAAGTGATTGGCTTGGATCGGCATCTCATTCTAGGATCGGCGTGGAAGGAAATGGATTGGATCGGCTCGAGGAGTGATCGGGGTTAGCAAGTATTTAGAGATAGGATTGGCACGAAAGGAAATGGATCGGGTCGGCATCTCTGGGTCGGCGTGAATGGAGGGATCGGCATCATGTTGGGTCGGCATGTTTTGGTTTACTCCTGGTCGGTACATCTTCCACTTTGGGTCGGTGCCTAAGTCTCGAGTTGGGGTCGGCGATAGGTAAAGGGGTCGACGTAGGAGCTCGGGCATCAGGACGGCGTGCTTTGGATCGGCGTAGTGAAGACTTCGAGTTAGCTATGGTGATTCCTGCATGGGGTCGACATTGGACGAAGCAAGAATTACTTCGGGTCGGCGATGGCCACGCTTTGGGTCGGCCATGAGGTCAGGTCGGTGTATAGGTGATTGGATCAGTGTGTTGTATCAGGCCAGTTATTTTGGTTCATAGCTCATCTAACTTCGGGTCGGTGCCTGGGGCAACATTGGATCGGTATACTCTGAACTGGGGGTCGGCAATGATGATGGATTTGGGATCGACTATGGTCTTGTTGGGCCCGGATCACTCGGGAAGTCCAATAACCAAGATTTTGCCTATAAATACAACAGGCGGGGCTTTAGAAAAAGTGATCTTTATTCTGTTTCTCTTTATCTTCTCCACTAAGGCTGCTCTGCCGTTATTGTTTTAAAAACACTGGATTGTAACTGTAATTGATTCTGATATCAGTAAAAAGAAAATTTCTGGAGTTGTAACGACCCAGAATTTTTAGTAATTAAAATTTGAATATTTAATTAATTTTAAATATTAATAAGTGAATTTATAAGTCAAATAAATTTTTATTTGAATTATTGGATTTAATTGAATAATTAAATCAATAATTTAATACGTTAATTTATGGAAATAATTGGAAAATTGAGTTAAATATGATTGAAATTGATTTGTAAAATTTTATTTTATCATATTGAAGTTAGAACGATATTATAGAACTTTTAAAATTGAATTAAAAGTTAAATTGTGAAAATTGAATATTTTAATATTAAATCGACTAGTGAAAATAGTCAATTTTTGAATAGTCTCAGAATTGGACGAAACAAGTTCCATTGGATCCGTAATAGTTAGTTATTACCGGATTTCAATTTTCGTGTCAATCGGAGTTATCGTTTGATCGTGGCAGCTCGAAACGCATCGATTTATTTTTAATATTAATTTGGCGAGTTAAAATAGCCATTTTTCAAAAAGTCTCGGATTTCGACGAAACTAGTTTCATCGGATCCGCAATGTGATATTATTGTAAGGTTTCAAATTTCGTGTCAATCGGATTTACCGTTTGTTCGGTACAAATTAAAACGCCTAGAAAATCGTTTAAATCGGTTTAATTTAAATCGAACGTTTGTTGCCAGAACTCACACAGATGTCCGAATTAGCTTCCGAAACCTATTCCATTGTGTCCGGAACGCAGGATAAACCCTAGGAACGTCGGTTTCGACGCGTAAATCGGAGTTTGGAATTCCCGGATGAATAGTGATTGAAAATCTCCTATAAATACCCCCATAAATCACAAAAAAATAAAAAAAATTCTAAACCTAACCCTAATCTAACGCAGCCGCCTCCTATTCTATGGATGGCCAGAAACGTCCCAACTTCTTCTCCTCTTATCTCTTCATCCACTCAACGATTCAAGAAACTTACAACTAGAAAGATGTAGAGCACGTTGAGATCCTTATATTCAACGGTGGAGATCGAGATTGGAGTTGTATTTTGTGAGATTTTTAGCCGCGTTCCCCTTGCGTTCGTGCATGCATTTCCATGCAAGGGGGGACCGAGTTGAGCAAGGTTGCAGCCGAGTGGAGTGTTGGGTGAGGGCTTCGACATGGAGCTACCTGATCGACATGTAGTTGTGTATTTTGGTTGCTAAATTTAAACCCTAATTTAGATATTGGGTTCGGCTATTACCTGTAGCCAAACGCGTGAAAGAGGAAGGAGAAGATGGGGGGGACGCACGGATCTGAAGGGTTTGGAAATCTACGGCCATGATCTTTGTTAGGTTATAAATTTTATAATAAAAGTTGTAAATTTATATAAGTATAAATCGTGTAACTTCAAATATTTGTAACTTTTTCATACGAGGTTGAAAACGCGCGAAACCAGTTGCGTTGGAATCGTATGGACGAGCACTACGCGATGGAATTGGATTGAAGTCGTTTGGAGTTAGTGAAAATTTCGTGTAAAATTAAACGTCCGTTTAATTTTATTCGAAATAAATCGCTAAAACGGAAATTAAAATCCAGGTGAGAACTTCTCACTCAATCGAATCAGTTTCGATTTTAATTTTAAATAGTTAGATTTAAAATATTTGAATGCATGTTTGAATGATGATTGATATCTATTGATTGTTAAAATAGACATTATGCGCCGTTAGTAAGCGGATGTTATTTATTGAAAACATATACCGCGAATATTTCATAAACAGTGAAATTGGTATTATATATAATAGCAATATATATATATTGGCATATGTATATATTGGACTTATTGATTTCCCGCATTTGTATAGCGGATGAGACCCTATTGCTCCGTCTATTAAGCGGATAATATTTTAAATCTCATATACCGCGATAATTTCGTACTGGAGCGAAATTGGTATTGTGCTAATGTTTGTGGATGCAGGAAAACAGGTTGGAGGGATCCAACTGGATTCCTCAACAGTATTTATTTGATTTTAGATATTTTGATATTTGATAGACTATCATATCGATATATGATGTCGTTGTTTGTCGTGATTGACTATTTGGTGTGTAGCATCATTGGACCAAATTTGGGATTTTTAAAAATGATTTTCAAAGTGATTTTTGAAAATATAAAATATTTTTGGAATTGATTCATTTGAAATAAATAAACGTTATAATTTTTATGTTATAAAAATTATGGTTTTTGAGAAATATAGTTAAAAACTGATTTTTTGAGAATATGATGCTAATGATTTTATAAAATAGTTAAATCGGAATTTTTGAATTTATTGTGAAAAGTTTAAATATAGGATTTATAAAATTTGATTATTTTATAAATCAAAATGGTGAAATTATAAAGAAGTTTAAAGATGTTTTAAAAGAATAATATAAATTGATTTATATAAAAGATTTATAAATTGTTAATTTATAAATTAAAATATTAGAATTATAAAACGAGTTTTTATAAGTGTTAGAATAAATTGTAAATGAATAAATGAATGAAATTTATAGAATTATAAACGGTGAAGTTATAAATAGAATTTTATAAACAGTAGGTTTATAAAATTTGTAAAGTTATTAAAATAATGGTTTTGGATAAATAATTGAATCTTATACGTTATAAGATTTATAATTATGAAGTTTAAAGGAACGATTATGCAAACAAATAAATTATAGGTGTTTAACTTATAATATGAATTTTGTTTTATCATTGGGATATGAAATTGAATAGGTTGATAAATGGAATTGATAAACCTTGTTTTTATAAATTCGTAAACGACTTATTTTGAGAAGTAAATTGTTGAAACCTATTAATGGAGTTATATTCACATTTTTGACTGTGAATAATCCTTTAAAATGAAATGTATAGAAAGGATGAAATTGATTAACGCAGTATATTCACGTTTTTGAGTAGTGAATAATATGTTAAAGAAAATGTTTAGATTTGATGTTTTAAATAGAATTAAAACGATCTAACGATGTTTTAAAATTTGTTGAGATTCGAAACCATAGATTTCAACATTTATTGTTGAAATAGACGTTTTCGAGAAATAAAAGGAAATGGTGGACTATAACACTGTTGTTATAGTAAATGATTTCCGAAAGGAAATGTTTTGTATAGTATTGGGATTTCTATATCTATTTTAATTTCGAATCCCTATACTAGTGATTTTGGGTTGTCGTAACGATGTTTTACGCAACATTCGTTTTGGCCCAAATAAATACGTTTAAGTAAATGATTTCCTTAAAGAATGAAATATATACTTAATCTCGATTTAAGTATATTTGAATATTTTCCAAGGGTTGAAAATAAATGGATTGAGAATTACTTAATAAGTAAGTATGGAAATGTTTTCCAATATAAAGTGAATATTTTGAGAATTTATCTTTTTGAAGATAAATTGAAATGAATAGTTGAAATCGTATATGCATAGATATTTTGAAATATAAATTCACTATGGAATTTATAAAAGAAAGTGGAATTTGTTTAAAAATAAATGTAGATTTATTTTTGAAGTGTGAAAATAATATATCTTGTAAAGATATTTTGGAAAATAAATAATTTGGAAAATTATTTAGAAACTGGTGATGTGTGCATATCCATTGATAGTTCAATAACCGACTATCAATATTTCCCTTTGAATGGGTAATTGATGTGATTTGTTTGAATTTGAATGCCACACTTATTTTTGAATAAGCGCTCACTATTCGGGTTAACCGGGAAAGGACCATGGGGTCGTATAACCCATTCCGAATATGTGATACGTCGTTATGAATTGCATTGAAGATCGGTGTTGAAGACCCGGTATTTGCGAGAGCGATAGGATGACCTGGCGATTGACTCTGCACCGAGTTGCTCCGGTATTGAGTTCTCCATATGTGATGGGAAATCCGATCAGGATTGTGAATATCCGGATTGCAAGGACTTCTTTGTAAGTGCCTTCGGTTCTGTTCGATCCCGGAACAGACTTGTATGGATTGTATGTCTGACATTACAAATTGAGATATAAAGCCGATTTCATTCAAATATATTTCTGTTGGTGGCGGAGAATTTATTCTTTTAGCTTAACACCCTTCTCTAAGACGTACGAGCTCAGAGGTCATGTAGTTGAATGTTATCAGCGATATATTCCCAATTTGGTAATGTGACATGCTGAGTGTTGCTGTGAAATGATCATTGTGTTGATTATTTGTGATAGGATCATTTGTTTGATCGTCTATCTTGGTGATCATTTCTATGATCATTTGTTGACCCAAAGCATGGCTTTTGTATAAAGTATGTTTTTGTGGACGTGACTTCGTCGAGCCTCACACCCCGTGAATGGTCAAAACAGGAAAGATGCAGCAAGGTTATGAGTGGTAGCGCCCTTTAGGATATGTGCATTTCCTTCTGGAAAAGGGTGGTATCATGGTATGGAGCCCAGATACTTACTCATGTTGAAAACACTTTATGATTGTGTGAATTGATTGCAAGCGCTCGGTGAAAGGTCCGAAAGGACCGGGGGATGGCATATTCGGTCAGTTGTTACTCAGTTAGGGGTAACCCGGCCTTGTGTTGGTAGAGATCCGGTTTGGTTCTCGGGGATGTCCATCCAGAGGCATTCTCATGTGGCAATGGGAAGTTCCTTGGCCTGATCATTCGTTGGAAATCCAAAGAAACAATACGAGACTTGTACGGTTTTAGTTGTATAACCTGCTATGGAATGTGGCGGTAACCTGCTATTGAACATAGTTAGCTATAGTAGGCATAGTTCGAAATGTCTATGCTGGCTAAGATTTATATTCTACTTTCGAAATGAATTTTTTTCTACACTATGCACTAGTAATAATATCAAATGTTCTTTTTAATACGTATCAAGCATCTTTGACTATCATAAGGAGAAATCTCCTCCGATTCTGCGTTTGCATTGTGTGTGTGTGCGGGAGGCCTTATGGTAGTCTCATTCTTAAAAGCATTGCGAATTGACTTTAAAAATATTCCTCTATTTTGATTTTAAAGATAAATAAACTGTTTTGAGTTCTCACACCAGTCACATGACTGACTCGGAGTTTATTGTTTTCCTTCCTAAACTCTGGGTGCCCACCAATTTCCACACGGGCAGTCAAGAGTTAGGTTTATCAGGATATTCTGGATATTCTGGAATTGCTGGAGACAAGCTGGATGGCATGGCGTATTACTAGTATATAGTATTTCTTTTTCCGCTGCATTGTTTGATGTTGTTGTTGTACACTCTAATGATATGATGTAATGAAATGTAATGTGATGTAATGTAATAACTGATATAGTTCTTTGTTTAAAGATTATTCATTTATTATTATATGTTGTTCCGCTGCGAATTGTGAGATTCTGATGTTGTTCTGTTATTTTCTTTCAGTTCCGTTCTATTTTCTATTTTCCATTTTCTTTCCCTCTCTATCTTTTCTATCTTTTTCTCTCTTTTTCTTTGTCTTTCTTTTTCTTAAACCATAACATTTCGGGTTTCCGGCCTTCGATTTCTCGGCAGTCGATAAAGTGAGTATCGATGTTGAATTTTCGAAAGTCGAAAATTTTCGGGACGTTACAGTTGGTATCAAAGCATATGGTTAAGCGACAACCATGGTTCTGTTGGGTATTACTCATTAGAGATAGAGTCAGTAGTACTCTAGAATGAGTTTGAGTGTAATAATAGCTATGAGAGCGTATTTGTTAGTGAATATAAAATTGTTTTATATTGTGATGATTGGTTTGTTGAGTGGCATATGAACCTTCGTCGGCGTGGTCTCGACAACTATGCCGAAGGGGTTTCTAAACACTTGAATAGAACAATTCGGCACAATATTGATTTTAAAATTGGGTAAATAAAATAATTTTACCTTGAGTATATTTTATATATGAAGAAATAATTTTTCAAAATTATTAAAGTGTATATAAGTAGATTGTTGATTGTTTAGTTGTTTGAATAATCTAAACAAGAGAATAATTGTATAAGTAAAAAAATTATAAGAATTGAAATTATAATTAAAGTAATTTACAATTGTGAAATAAACTTATATATATAAGAAGTGAAACTATATGGATATATATATGAATATGAGTTATTTAAAATGAAATTCAACTTTAGAAATTGAATTGAATGAAGGGATTAAATGTTAATCAATTGAATGTGAATTAAATTGATAAGAAATAATGAATGTAAGTGTTAATTCATTAAAATCTAATGTTATTGGAAGTTGAATAGTTGAATGAAAATCAATTTAATTAAACCAATTGAAAGCAAAGTAATTTGGTTGTAAAGAATATACTTTGGTTGTTATATAGTTGTTAGTTGATTGTATATAATTCATTAAGTGTTAATGAAATTGAATTAATGAAATTGAAAGCTAAAGTAATTGAAACTCAATTGGAAGTTAAGTAAATCTTAATAGAATTGAATTTGATTTGGAAGTGAACCAACTTGAATATGAATTAGTGAATATAAACTAATTGAAAAATGAATGTTAGTAAACATCCACTGTTAATGAATCATATGTGATTAAATTGAAAACCAATTCATTGAATATTAATGAGAATATGAATGAATATTTATTGGTTATGAATTTGTTGGATGATAGTTGGTTGATGGTTGAATATATTGCTTTTGTTTCAATTGCTATGTTGACATATATAGTTATTATGTTGCTATATGTTGTATATCGATACTATTGTCTATATACATGGTTCTCATGTTGTTTGTTGAGTGATTAGTAGGTGCGGATCGCGTTTGCTTCGCATTTGGAGCTCGCTTTCTCGCTATATTAGCCGTATATGCTTGCTAATAAAATATAAGGTACATATCTCGGATTACATACCGTACTTTTATACTTTTTCCCTTTGGGATGCCTCATTACTTGATGAGATGTATATTTGTGATATATATATACTGTCATTTTTTTTTCGGATCGAGCCGCGCAAAGGAGACTATGGCGAATTTTTCAGAAAATTTAAGGCGTTAGAAAAAATTTGAGAAAATTGGAAATTTTTGAAAACTTTAACTTTGATTTGGAATTGAAAGTTAAACAATAGTAGTTATTTTTGAAAAGATAACTAAGTATGATTTGAAAACTTAGTAAAGTATTGTAAGAAGTTTAACTATGAATTTTGGGAAAATTAATAGATTCTGTAACTTTTCTTACTTGTTAATTTCGAGGACGAAATTCTTTTAAGGGGGAAAGATTGTAACGACGCAGAATTTTTAGTAATTAAAATTTGAATATTTAATTAATTTTAAATATTAATAAGTGAATTTATAAGTCAAATAAATTTTTATTTGAATTATTGGATTTAATTGAATAATTAAATCAATAATTTAATACGTTAATTTATGGAAATAATTGGAAAATTGAGTTAAATATGATTGAAATTGATTTGTAAAATTTTATTTTATCATATTGAAGTTAGAACGATATTATAGAACTTTTAAAATCGAATTAAAAGTTAAATTGTGAAAATTGAATATTTTAATATTAAATCGACTAGTGAAAATAGTCAATTTTTGAATAGTCTCAGAATTGGACGAAACTAGTTCCATTGGATCCGTAATAGTTAGTTATTATCGGATTTCAATTTTCGTGTCAATCGGAGTTATCGTTTGATCGTGGCAGCTCGAAACGCATCGATTTATTTTTAATATTAATTTGGCGAGTTAAAATAGCCATTTTTCAAAAAGTCTCGGATTTCGACGAAACCAGTTTCATCGGATCTGTAATGTGATAATATTGTAAGGTTTCAAATTTCGTGTCAATCGGATTTACCGTTTGTTCGGTACAAATTAAAACGCCTAGAAAATCGTTTAAATCGGTTTAATTTAAATCGAACGTTTGTTGCCATAACTCGCACAGATGTCCGAATTATCTTCCGAAACCTGTTCCATTGTGTCCGGAACGCGGGATAAACCCTAGGAACGTCTGTTTCGATGCGTAAATCGGAGTTTGGAATTCCCGGATGAATAGTGATTGAAAATCTCCTATAAATACCCCCATAAATCACAAGAAAATAAAAAAAATTCTAAACCTAACCCTAATCTAACGCAGCCGCCTCCTATTCTATGGATGGCCAGAAATGTCCCAACTTCTTCTCCTCTTATCTCTTCATCCACTCAACGATTCAAGAAACTTACAACTAGAAAGATGTAGAGCACGTTGAGATCCTTATATTCAACGGTGGAGATCGAGATTGGAGTTGTATTTTGTGAGATTTTTAGCCGCGTTCCCCTTGCGTTCGTGCACGCATTTCTATGCAGGGGGACCGAGTTGAGCAAGGTTGCAGCCGAGTGGAGTGTTGGGTGAGGGCTTCGACATGGAGCTACCTGATCGACATGTAGTTGTGTATTTTGGTTGCTAAATTTAAACCCTAATTTAGATATTGGGTTCGGATATTACCTGTAGCCAAACGTGTGAAAGAGGAAGGAGAAGATGGGGGAGGGGGGGACGCACGGATCTGAAGGGTTTGGAAATCTACGGCCATGATCTTTGTTAGGTTATAAATTTTATAATAAAAGTTGTAAATTTATATAAGTATAAATCGTGTAACTTCAAATATTTGTAACTTTTTCATACGAGGTCGAAAACGCGCGAAACTAGTTGCGTTGGAATCGTATGGACGAGCACTACGCGATGGAATTGGATTGGAGTCGTTTGAAGTTAGTGAAAATTTCGTGTAATTCGAAATAAATCGCTAAAACGGAAATTAAAATCCAGGTGAGAACTTCTCACTCAATCGAATCAGTTTCGATTTTAATTTAAATAGTTAGATTTAAAATATTTGAATGCATGTTTGAATGATGATTGATATCTATTGATTGTTAAAATAGACATTATGCGCCGTTAGTAAGCGGATGTTATTTATTAAAAACATATACCGCGAATATTTCATAAACAGTGAAATTGGTATTATATATAATAGCAATATATATATATTGGCATATGTATATATTGGAGTTATTGATTTCCCGCATTTGTATAGCGGATGAGACCCTATTGCGCCGTCTATTAAGCGGATAATATTTTAAATCCCATATACCGCGATAATTTCGTACTGGAGCGAAATTGGTATTGTGCTAATGTTTGTGGATGTAGAAAAACAGGTTGGAGGGATCCAACTGGATTCCACAACAGTATTTATTTGATTTTAGATATTTTGATATTTGATAGACTATCATATCGATATATGATGTCGTTGTTTGTCGTTATTGACTATTTGGTGTGTAGCATCATTGGACCAAATTTAGGATTTTTAAAAATGATTTTCAAAGTGATTTTTGAAAATATAAAATATTTTTGGAATTGATTCATTTGAAATAAATAAACGTTATAATTTTTATGTTATAAAAATTATGGTTTTTGAGAAATATAGTTAAAAACTGATTTTTTGAGAATATGATGCTAATGATTTTATAAAATAGTTAAATCGGAATTTTTGAATTTATTGTGAAAAGTTTAAATATAGGATTTATAAAATTTGATTATTTTATAAATCAAAATGGTGAAATTATAAAGAAGTTTAAAGATGTTTTAAAAGAATAATATAAATTGATTTATATAAAAGATTTATAAATTGTTAATTTATAAATTAAAATATTAGAATTATAAAACGAGTTTTTATAAGTGTTAGAATAAATTGTAAATGAATTCCATAAATGAATGAAATTTATAGAATTATAAACGGTGAAGTTATAAATAGAATTTTATAAACAGTAGGTTTATAAAATTTGTAAAGTTATTAAAATAATGATTTTGGATAAATAATTGAATCTTATACGTTATAAGATTTATAATTATGAAGTTTAAAGGATCGATTATGCAAACAAATGAATTATAGGTGTTTAACTTATAATATGAATTTTGTTTTATCATTGGGATATGAAATTGAATAGGTTGATAAATGGAATTGATAAACCTTGTTTTTATAAATTCGTAAACGACTTATTTTGAGAAGTAAATTGTTGAAACCTATTAATGGAGTTATATTCACATTTTTGACTGTGAATAATCCTTTAAAATGAAATGTATAGAAAGGATGAAATTGATTAACGTAGTATATTCACGTTTTTGAATAGTGAATAATATGTTAAAGAAAATGTTTAGATTTGATGTTTTAAATAGAATTAAAACGATCTAACGATGTTTTAAAATTTGTTGAGATTCGAAACCATATATTTCAACATTTATTGTTGAAATAGACGTTTTCGAGAAATAAAAGGAAATGGTGGACTATAACACTGTTGTTATAGTAAATGATTTCCGAAAGGAAATGTTTTGTATAGTATTGGGATTTATATATCTATTTTAATTTCGAATCCCTATACTAGTGATTTTGGGTTGTCGTAACGATGTTTTACGCAACATTCGTTTTGGCCCAAATAAATACGTTTAAGTGAATGATTTCCTTAAAGAATGAAATATATACTTAATCTCGATTTAAGTATATTTGAATATTTTCCAAGGGTTGAAAATAAATGGATTGAGAATTACTTAATAAGTAAGTATGGAAATGTTTTCCAATATAAAGTGAATATTTTGAGAATTTATCTTTTTGAAGATAAATTGAAATGAATAGTTGAAATCGTATATGCATAGATATTTTGAAATATAAATTCACTATGGAATTTATAAAAGAAAGTGGAATTTGTTTAAAAATAAATGTTGATTTATTTTTGAAGTGTGAAAATAATATATCTTGTAAAGATATTTTGGAAAATAAATAATTTGGAAAATTATTTGGAAACTGGTGATGTGTGCATATCCATTGATAGTTCAATAACCGGCTATCAATATTTCCCTTTGAATGGGTAATTGATGTGATTTGTTTGAATTTGAATGCCACATTTATTTTTGAATAAGCGCTCACTATTCGGGTTAACCGGGAAAGGACCATGGGGTCGTATAACCCATTCCGAATATGTGTTACGTCGTTATGAATTGCATTGAAGATCGGTGTTGAAGATCCGGTATTTGCGAGAGCGATAGGATGACCTGTCGATTGACTCTGCACCGAGTTGCTCCGGTATTGAGTTCTCCATATGTGATGGGAAATCCGATCAGGATTGTGAATATCCGGATTGCAATGACTTCTTTGTAAGTGCCTTCGGTTCTGTTCGATCCCGGAACAGACTTGTATGGATTGTATGTCTGACATTACAAATTGAGATATAAAGCCGATTTCATTCAAATATATTTCTGTTGGTGGCGGAGAATTTATTCTTTTAGCTTAACACCCTTCTCTGAGACGTACGAGCTCAGAGGTCATGTAGTTGAATGTTATCAGCGATATATTCCCAATTTGGTAATGTGACATGCTGAGTGTTGCTGTGAAATGATCATTGTGTTGATTATTTGTGATAGGATCATTTGTTTGATCGTCTATCTTGGTGATCATTTCTATGATCATTTGTTGACCCAAAGCATGGCTTTTGTATAAAGTATGTTTTTGTGGACGTGACTTCGTCGAGCCTCACACCCCGTGAATGGTCAAAACAGGAAAGATGCAGCAAGGTTATGAGTGGTAGCGCCCTTTAGGATATGTGCATTTCCTTCTGGAAAAGGGTGGTATCATGGTATGGAGCCCAGATACTTACTCATGTTGAAAACACTTTATGATTGTGTGAATTGATTGCGAGCGCTCGGTGAAATGTCCCAAAGGACCGGGGGATGGCATATTCGGTCAGTTGTTACTCAGTTAGGGGTAACCCGGCCTTGTATTGGTAGAGATTCGGTTTGGTTCTCGGGGATGTCCATCCAGAGGCATTCTCATGTGGCAATGGGAAGTTCCTTGGCCTGATCATTCGTTGGAAATCCAAAGAAACAATACGAGACTTGTACGGTTTTAGTTGTATAACCTGCTATGGAATGTGGCGGTAACCTGCTATTGAACATAGTTAGCTATAGTAGGCATAGTTCGAAATGTCTATGCTGGCTAAGATTTATATTCTACTTTCGAAATGAATTTTTTTCTACACTATGCACTAGTAATAATATCAAATGTTCTTTTTAATACGTATCAAGCATCTTTGACTATCATAAGGAGAAATCTCCTCCGATTCTGCGTTTGCATTGTGTGTGTGTGCGGGAGGCCTTATGGTAGTCTCATTCTTAAAAGCATTGCGAATTGACTTTAAAAATATTCCTCTATTTTGATTTTAAAGATAAATAAACTGTTTTGAGTTCTCACACCAGTCACATGACTGACTCGGAGTTTATTGTTTTCCTTCCTAAACTCTGGGTGCCCACCAATTTCCACACGGGCAGTCAAGAGTTAGGTTTATTAGGATATTCTGGATATTCTGGAATTATTGGAGGCAAGCTGGATGGCATGGCGTATTACTAGTATATAGTATTTCTTTTTCCGCTGCATTGTTTGATGTTGTTGTTGTTGTACACTCTGATGATATGATGTAATGAAATGTAATGTGATGTAATGTAATAACTGATATAGTTCTTTATTTAAAGATTATTCATTTAATATTATATATTGTTCCGCTGCGAATTGTGAGATTCTGATGTTGTTTTGTTATTTTCTTTCTGTTCCGTTCTATTTTCTATTTTCCATTTTCTTTCCCTCTCTATCTTTTCTATCTTTTTCTCTCTTTTTCTTTGTCTTTCTTTTTCTTAAACCATAACATTTCGGGTTTCCGGCCTTCGATTTCTCGGCAGTCGATAAAGTGAGTATCGATGTTGAATTTTCGAAAGTCGAAAATTTTCGGGACGTTACAGGAGTGGACGTAAGGCAGAGTCAACCGAACCACTATAAATCCTCTGTTATTAGTGCTTTCTTTTTAATTTTGATTGTTTTTTATATTTAAACTCTCTACATATACTCTATCTATTATCCATGACTGTGAATTGGTGCTTTCAACGGCGTTTGGATGTTAGTGACCAATTTTTGCGCTCAACTAGAGATCAAGATTCAGAGATGATCAAGACAATTGAATACTTATGAGTTTAAAGACAAAGACATGAAGTGTTTAAGACTATATATTATAGTTAATATACATTAAATAAAATTTTAAAGTCCTTGAACAACAACTTTCTTTTCTTTGAATACTCCCTTAATAAAATATTTGTTTTATTCTCAAAATATATGTCTACAAATATTTTATAAAATTGATATATTATAAATATTTAAAAACTATGTATAAATAATTTACAAAATTCCAAAATTTTGAAACACTTAAAAGTGTTTTCGTTTTTCAAAACACACAAGAGTATGTCGACATATGTATCGTTGAAGAGTTTTTTTTTAATTTTGAAGAGTTGTAACTTTTGGCACCATTTCTTTATGAATGGACATATCCCTTCAAGCACTATACAAATGGCACTGGAAATCAAATTTTAACAACTGCTCTCTTCATTCTTTTTACTCTAAATTCTCATCATACAACTCACAAAATCCACTTTCTACGCTCTTCAAATCCACTGAAATTCAATCTCTACTTCATTACATTCATTCTCTATAATCTACTCAATGATTTGCAAGCATTCTCTCAGTGCTATAAAAGGGCTATAGGATATTTTGTATCCAAAGTATAACTATTTGTATTTGAAACCAACAACTCTCGACTACTATTTGTGCGAGTGTGCTTGTTGCCCGTTCAAATCAAGTGGGTGTGCTTGTTGCCTGTCCAAATCAAGTTCGTGTTCTTGTTACCCGTTTAAATCAAGTGAGTGGTTTTGTTGTCCAGTTAAATCAAGAGAGCCTACCCTAAGCTCGAAAAGTCAGGATGGTGTTTTTTGTTGCCATGAAACCAAGGTTGTATTTTGATTTGCTTGGCACCTGATTAAAGTAGGCCGTTTGAAAGGAAATTTGTATATATACTGTATAGGACTGAATGTAGAATTGGTTAAATCTGAATCAGTATAAAAACTTTTGGTTTCATCTCTCTCATTTTTTTACTGCATTTATATACATATGTGACTACCTGTTAATATGTATCTGTATATTGATTTAAATCTTGAAACTGTTGAAAAAAATTCTATATAAATCATAAAACATTATCCACCCTCTCTAATGTTAAAGTAGCCTTTAGATCAGTTTACACTAGTGTAGTTTTATACCACTCCGTTTCCCACGGTATCATGTGTTATTTATGCATATGACCATTATTTCACAGTAAATAAATTTATTTTCAATATTCTTTCCACATGCGAACGTACTTAATGAATCGGTTTATACAAACATACTACTTTATTTTTGACAATGCAGGACAAATGCAAAATCTTAAAACTTCTTTCATCTCAAAGAACCCAAAGACTTTTTTTTGTTCGAAAGTATTCATCATTCATCGACTTCAAGCTCACTATCACATATGTTAGAATTAATGATTAACATAGGTCATCAAGTTGGGAATATGTTTGTGGAATGCTTACAAACAAGGAATATGCAAATTTACAGGACTTGATAAACACAACATACACATACATGTGCGTTCTTTGTACACACGAAAAGGGCATGGGAAAGAAACATTTAAACGAGTAATGAAAAAGAGGATGTCTAATGAAAGAAGATGCGTTCTTGTGTTACGAAATGGACTTTTGAAATGAGTAGTAATTGTTATATTATTATTATTTATGTTTAAGAGTATTAATTACTTATGTTGGAAATGAAGCTCAACGTATTAATATGCATAGTTTTAGCGGTCGAACCGTAACATTGATGATCGGAGGATTAGAAGGTTGAACCGGTAAGACCTAAAATCATGACAATTCTTTTTCATATATATGCACATGATTAAAATTGATACAGTAATATATGAATCGTTTATAAATTATGATTAAAATTGTCTACTTTAAAACAATTTTACATTTTTTCTACATAACACAGCAATGCTTTAAAACCATGACATACGACATAGAATCGGTATTTTAAAACTAGAAGCTATTGGAATGTTTTTCCACGAAATTATCTGAATCTTTTGTCATTTCGTGGCGATCCGAGAGGTGGCAATGGCGGGGATGCGAGGGCAGCACATTGGTTGACGGCGGTCAACTTGACCATCACAAAGGTCCAGATGACAAGTGAACTATATTGCATTACTTTAAATTTTAAGATAAATTAAAATATTAAATATACTTTAAACTCAAAGGTTGATTGCCATTAATTATTGTTGAAATTCGATGCCAGCCGTTTAATTTGTTTAGTTTGTCCAAATGAACCATTTGCGTGGATGGTACCTTTGAAGCGACAAGACGCCAACTTCAATTACATAAAAATTTGCAGCGGTACCTTACAGAGTATCACACGATTCCACCTTTAAAGTGTCACTTTCAAAAGGAAAAAGCAGATGCCCGTCAAAAATAAAAACCCATTGACCGGCAATTTGGTTAGACTTCCCCAAATAACAAGCTTTTTCTCTGCAAATTGACCGGTCAATGCACAACAAAATAAGGTAAATCTTGTATCACGTGTAGTTTTGTTTTATTGGGCTATTGCTCTGTTTGACCATCATATTCATCAGAATAAATCAAGCACTTTTCTCTTTCAAATATGACGATGACTTTCTTTCTTTTGTTACAAATTAATTGAATTGTCAAAAGTTGCACACACAAAAGATTATCAAAAAAAAATATTCATTTTGCCGGCTAATATGCCTCACTGCTGTACATTGTGAACTTTGACCATTGTTCAAGCATGGACTAAAGGTCTCTATTCTTAAAAGTTCATGCATAAAAAGTCTTTATCCATAAATCCATGTAAATTAGATTCCTGGTTTGTTAATTCTTATCAAACTGACATTTTTTAGAAAATCGGCCCAGCATGAAAATTAAAGCAAAGTTAACAAAAATTAGCCGAAAATTAAAAATAGAAATCTAATTTTCATAACTTTTTCAGAAAGGACTATTCTTCCATCATCTTTTAATTTTTGTGAGTTGATGGTCATTTCTTGTAAGGGAAAATTTTCAGATTCGACGGTTAAAATCAACACTAAAAGGAAAATAACAGAGCAAAGTTGAATTCATGCTGCAGGGATCAGTTTAGAGTGCTTTAAATCATTCATTTTCATCTTTAAAATAAACTTTTTTATATCATATATGACGCATGATTATCCCTTCAGACTTTCAAAATAAATTTATCCAATAGAAGCATCCAAGTGCAGTTGTTAAAGACTACAAAATACTACAGTATTTTTCTTAAATCTTATTATTATTTTTGTTTTTAATGCATTTCACGAGTAACAAGGATTGAATCTCATAAGCCCATTGCGATCATATATAGAAATCAATGATGCAAATTAGTTTCGGTTGAACTCAACTTCTAATAAATTTGATCTACTACTTACTTTTAAATGCACAAAATACACGTAATTATATCAATATTCATGTATCATATATGAGCCGGTAAATTACACTTGATATCAGCTTTGAGAAAAACATATCCAATGCTTTATCGCTGAAAATATAGAATGCAACATTATCGCATTTGATTTGTTGATGTAACAAGGACTAATAATGATATGGTAACAACCTAACCGAATATTTTAATTGTATATAAACTTGAATTTTTAAATTATCTCATTTACTTAGCCCAATTTTCAATTTCCAAACGATTCAAAGACTAAATTTTCAGTACTTTACTAATTCTATCGCTTAATTAGGCGAAATATTAGTAAGCGCCCAAATATTGAGGAGTTTATCGGAAAAGCGTGTGATGTTGAGCGCTTACATAATCCACTCCTCCGTCATTTTTCTATTCCGTCATTTTTCCATATTATCCTCTGTCGCATTTTTTTTTAATTCAAAGAAAAGCAAAGTCGCCGTTGTCGCAAAAGATTGGAAAATTAACTATCAACGCTCAAACCGATCTCGAAGCTAAACCAATACATCTGACACCAGCACTTAGAACGACACATCATGATTTCCGTGTTCTACATGAGTTACCGTGTGGAGTTCGTCATAGGAGTATCACCGCTCTATGGACGTAGTATGTATTTTTATGTGGTTACTATTGTTATTGTGACGTCTGGCCCTTATACCCGTGTAATTGAAAAGCAAAAATTAACCGAGAGCACAAAGAATGTGACATTAGATAAGTGCTCCATCGTATGCATTTCCTTGGACCAACATGGACACATATTCATGGCAGTGAATACAACTCATGGCATATTTCTCATCTCCGCACAAAGCAATGACGCGAAGGAATTTCCTAAAACAGAACAACACAAGCGTGCATAAAACAAGATTATATCTCAAACATCCAACTGATAAAATATGATATACATCATATACAACAGGTTCTATAACAAAATCTACTACCATACAAAGGGCAGAACATACATACCTATGAATGTATGTGCATAGTAATGTCTTCCACCATGCCCTTCGTACAACTGCCACGCTGCTCAGACAATACCTAAAAACCCATCAAGCTATTCATTTAAGATTGTGAGAAATGTGGATTATGGATCTTAAGGTTAGGATTAACACTATAGGGGGGTGAATAGTGTTAATAAAGAATTACCAAATCTTTTTGAGTTTATGTTAGTTTAGACACCGATATATGCAATATACAGACACAGATATGATCACAGAAACAAACACAGATGTAGAAATAAAACAAAAGCAATAAAGGAAAGAACACACCGGATTTTATACTGGTTCGGAGTTACCCTACATCTAGTCCCTCAACACAAGTACGGATTTCCTTTCAAAAGCAATTGTACAATTACACACTCGATTTCAAGGCTACGAGGTACACCCTCCAGAATTTCTATCCTCTGGGTAGAGATACTTGATTTCCAGGCCACAAGTTTACCCAATTGATTTACCAAGGCTATAATCACACCTTTTCTCTCTTGATTGATTTCCAAGGCTACATTCACACATTTATTCACTTAATAGATTACAAAGAAGTCTATAACTCTGAATAGCACCGAGAACCTTGTAGAGATAGTGATAGAGAATCAAACTAGTAGTAATCGATTTCGATTCAATGTTGATTTCGGCAGAGTAATGGTAAGAATATGTATTAAGAAATGTGGAAGAAGAAGAGGAGTGAAAAACCAGAAAATCTGATATAAAATTCGTTGAAACTAACCCCTATTTGTAGAAAAACAATAGCCATGTCCATTCATGAAGAGTTATGGCGAATAGACACTTCTTTTGAAATTTAAATTTTGAACTCAACTATCACCATGTCGACATGGGGTACTTAGGCATGTCGACATCCCAAAGGATTTTTTGGTGTTTTGATTTTCTTTGAAAATAACTTTTATTTTATATTAAAATTATTTACACTTTTAAATATACTTGACTATAGTTAAAATTCATAAGTAAATGTAGAAAATAATATATATAGAATTTAACTATAATTTTATATTTAAATCTAAGTATAAATATTTAAAAGTTAAATATATTATATTAGAAGATAGTTTAAAATCAGGAGTAATTTGACTTTGAAATTAAAGATAATTTTGAGGCTAAAGGTTTTGAATCTTTTAAAAGGAAAGTTTTGAAAAACATTTTGAAAACAGGATATAATTCTGAAAAATCATTTTGAATAAAAAGTTAGCGGATACAAAACAATGTTCCACTAGATTTTTCGTAGGTTCCATCCTAATTAGGGTTTCCATCCCTTTAACATGCTCGAAGTGGATTCCATTCCATGAATAAATTGGATTTTAAGATGCCAGTGCTTTTCTACGAGTTTTAACAAAATTCCTAATAAAAATACTTAACCTTGAAATCTTGAACTCTTGATAATCTTGATACTCATGAGTCTTCTATCTCGATATCTTGAACCTCTATAGTGTACAGTCTTCATTCTTGGTAGATGCATGGTTAAATCCTGTATATACATATATATCTAAACTTATAATGTCAGTATTTATATTTTATAATCTATTCCAAGGTTGTTGTCATCAAAACCATCATCTCATGGACTAACAATCTCCCCCTTTTTGATGATGACAACCTTTGTTTATAAAATATTATTTCTATCCTAATAACTCCCCCTAAAGCTATCCTAATAACCCCCCCTAAAACTAATAATTCCCCCTTAATTAATGCCTAACTACCCTATTTTATATTTCTCCCCCTTTGTCATCAACAAAAAACTCACTCAAAACTATATAACTCCCCCAAAAACTAACACTCTATGACATGTGATTATAATGATAGTGTTATCATAAGTAATCATCACTCAAATCTAATACTAAAACATAGTCCTAAACTGTTAACTATCCTAACTAAGAATTCACGATAGTACTTATAATAAAACTCATATAAGAACATGAGTTATTTATTACATATGAAGTTGTATATACATGAGCGTTTAGAAAACATAAAGAAACATAAACAACAATGGAGAAGAAAGAAAAGAAACTATTGTGTGTTTTTAAACATAGAAGATCTATGAATCGAACAGTTTGGATAGTGGAAACAGAAATTTCCACGTTGTTCGACAAGATTCCCATTCTTGTCAAAACACACTTCTCCAACACACACGACTTGGTCATCATCCTCCTCGTGCGCTTCTTCCACAGGTTCTTCTTCTTCTTCGCTGGCCTCTTGTCCTTGATTGAGTGAAGAGTCTTCATCAATCAAGGTAGGGTTGGCCTGGTTATCCATTAGGCATTTTTGCAAATTCCTAAGAATCTTGCCTTGCCTCTCTTGTTCCTTTGCCATACGAAGTTGAGTCACTTGAATTTCAGTCATCATCTGAAGTGCATCCTTCAGAGAGTCCTCTATTTTAGTCACATGAGCGAGAGTAGTACGTTGAAATGGACTAGATGTAGGAGAGGGGAATGAAAAGGTTAATTTTATGTTTGATTTGGAAGAGGAGGCCGTTGATTATTTGATTTCAGAGAGAAGAACAGAGAGATAGCAGAAAGGATGAATTTTTGAAAATGTGAAGAATATATAACCAAGTATTTTGAATTTTGGTGTCAAAAAATTTCAAAATTTAAAAACGTTGCATGTTGACATGGGTATATGGAGGATGTCAACATGGTCCTCTTTATTTTTTACTATTTGATTTTAATATTAATTATTAACTATACTTGTTATTTATATTTTATATTTCAGTTGTAGAACAAATACCTAATTCTCTTCTTAATTTAGTAAAAATTGATTCATTTAAGGGTTTTGTTAAAATATCAGCAATTTGATTTTCAGAATTGATATAATCGAGAGTAACTACTTCCTTACTTATGTTATCTCTGAGAAAATGATGTCTGATATCAATATGTTTAGTTCGAGCATGTTGAGTAGTATTTTTGGATAAATTTATCGCACTCGTATTATCACAATAAATTGGTGATTTTGAAAATTTTAAACCAAAATCTTTTATGGTTTGTTGCATATATGTATATATATATATATATATATATATATATATATATATTACTTGAGAACAAGCCAAAGCAGCAGAAATATACTATGCTTTAGTTGTTGATAAAGAAACCGTGTTTTGCTTTTTACTAAGCCAGGAAACTAGAGAATGCCCCAAAAAGTGACAAGTCCCACTTGTACTTTTTCGGTTTGATTTACAACCAGCATGGTCAGCATCACAATAAGATATTAAGTTAAAAGAATCATTTTTAGGGCAGAAGAAACCATAATCAGATGTGTGTTTAACATATCTTATGATTCATTTTACGGCTTTTAAGTGGTTCTCTTTAGGTTGGGATTGATATCTGGCACTGAGTCAAACACTATGCATGATATCGGGTCAACTGTTAGTAATATAGAGTATGATCCAAACATTCCTCTATATAGTTTTTGACCTACATCTTTCGAGAGATCTTCTTTACTAAGGTACTCATTGGTTGCCATAGGAGTGGGTTTTCCACTCGCAGTAGTCAAACTAAATTTACTAATTAGGTCTTTGGCATATTTTTCTTGACTAATAAAGATACCATTATCTAATTGTTTTATTTGTAATCCTAAAAAGAAATTTAATTCACCCATATGACTCATCTCAAACTCTTTTGTCATTATTTCAGAAAATTCTTTATTCATTTCAAAATTAGTTGAACCAAAATGATATCATCTACGTAAACCTGTACTGGTTGAATATCATTTTTATTTCTTTTAATAAAAAGAGTATTATCTACTTTACCAATTTCAAAATTAGATTGCAATAAATAAGATCTTAGTCTATCATACCAGGCTCTAGGAGCTTGTTTTAGACCATATAATGCTTTCTTAAGTTTGTAAACATGATTTGGTAATTTATCATTTTCAAAAAGTGGTGGTTGTTCAACATATACTTCTTCTTTTACAAATCCATTTAAAAAGGCACTTTTGACATCCATTTGAAATAATTTCAATTATTATGATTTGCGAACGCAAGTAGAATCCTAATGGCTTCTAATCTTTCTACGAGAGCAAATGTTTCATCAAAATCTATTCCTTCTTCTTGACAGTAACCTTGAGCGACTAAGCGAGCTTTATTTCAAATTACCTCTCATTGTTCGTTCATTTTATTTTTATGAACCCATTTAGTTCCAATTATAGTTTTATTTTCTGGTCTAGGACAAGTTCCCAAATATCATTTCTAGTAAATTGATTTAATTCTTCTTGCATAGCCAGAATCCATGAATCATCAGTTGATGCTTCTTTTGGATTTATGGGTTCAATAGTTGATATAAAAGCTACATTACTCATTTGACTTAGTTGATTTCTAGTTTTAACAACAAATTGCATATCTCCCAGTATATTTTCTATAGGATGATCTTTTAAAAGTTTTGTCCATTTATTAGGATGATTAATTTCATTATTAGTTTCAATTGATTCTTGATTTTGAGTGATTAAATCCTCTTCATCATTTGTATCTTCAAAAATTTTAAAATTTTCATCAAATGAAACATGCATTGTTTCTTCAATGGAATTAGTTTTTAAATTAAACACTCTGTATGCTTTACTTCTATTAGAATATCCGATAAAGATACCTTTGTCGGATTTAGGATCAAATTTATCTAAATTATCTTTTGTATTTAAAATAAATCATTTACTTCCAAATTTTTTGAAATAAGATACCTTAGGTTTCTTTGAATAAAGAAGTTCATAAGATGTCTTATCAGTTAGAGGTCTAATTAAAATTCTATATAAAATATAACAGACGGTAGCAACTGCTTCTGTCCAAAAATTCTTTGGTAAATTACTATCTGTAAGCATAGTTCTCGCACACTCTTGAATCGTCCTATTTTTACGTTCTACTACTCCGTTTTATTGTGGAGTTCTTGGAAATGAAAAATTGTGAGTTATTCCCTTTTTATTGCAGAATTCCTCAAACTTTTCAATTTTCAAATTCACCACCGTGATCACTAGGAATAGTTTTAATTTCTAGGGAAAATTGATTTTGAATTCTTTTTGAAAATGTTTTAAAACATTCAAAAGTATCACTTTTATGTTTCAAAAATATTGTCAATGTAAATCTAGAATAATCATCTACAATGACAAAAACATATTTACTATGATTTATTTAAAGAATTTGAGATGGACCAAATAAATCAAGATGAAGTAATTCAAGAGGTTTTGAAGTTGAAATCATATCTTTTAACTTGAAGGAACTTTTTCTAAGTTCCTAATTGATAAGCATCACATAAACTATCTACTTTAAATTCATTTTAGGAAGACCACTTATTAGATCATGTTTTGAGAGTCTAGATAAGAGTTTGAAATTAAAATGCCCAAATCTCTGCCAAATCCAAGGGTCACTTGTATTTGCCAACAGACACAGGCTATCATTTGAAACTTTCATACTAAGAATATAAATATTCTTTTTCCTGACTCCCTCAAATATAATGGTTGAATTATTAGCTTCAATGTGACATTTATCTTTTTCAAAATTAATTTTATATCCTTTATCACACAGTTGACTTATACTTAGCAGATTATATTTTAGATTCTTAACAAGCAAAACATTAGTAATAGTAGGATTTTCAGAATTACCGACTTTGCCGATGCCAATCACATATCCTTTTGAATTGTCTCCAATGTTAACCAGTCCTCCATCTTTGTATATTATATCATTCAGTATATCAGGATTGCCAGTCATGTGTCTGGAACATCCATTACCAAGCATCCATTTGTTCTTTCTGATCTGCACGATTTGTCCGTTGTGGATTGATTCCTCAACATCCATAAAGCATGATTCCTGCACATCAAACAATCTTGGTAGACAACTTGAATTTGAATATTGATTATATGCAGATTCAAGAAACAATGATGGTTTGAATACTTCTAAACTAGTATTAACAAATATAGCCATTTTAAACACTTTTTCAAAAATCAGATTATGAAACTTTGAAAACCTTTCTCTGATACCAATTGTGAGAAATGTGGATTACGGATCTTAAGGCTAGGATTAACACTAGAGGGGGTGAATAGTGTTAATAAAGAATTACTAAATCTTTTTGAGTTTATGTTAATTTAGACACCGACGTATGCAATATGCAGACACAAATATGATCATAAAAACAAACACAGATGCAGAAATAAAATAAAAGCAGTAAAGGAAAGAACACACCGGATTTTATACTGGTTCGGAGTTACCCTACATTCAGTCCCGCAACACATGTACGGATTTCCTTTCAAAAGCAATTGTACAATTATACCATCGGTTTCAAGGCTGCGAGGTACACCCTCCAGAATTTCTATCCTCTGGGTAGAGATACTTGATTTCCGAGCCACAAGTTTTTCCAATTGATTTACCAAGGCTACAATCACACCTTTTCTCTCTTGATTGATTTCCAAGGCTACAATCACACATTTTCTCGCTTAATAGATTACAAAGAAGTCTATAACTCTAAATAGCACTGAGAACCTTGTAGAGATAGTGATAGAGAATCAAACTAGAAGTAATCGAGTTCGATTCAATGTTGATTTCAGCAGAGTAATGGTAAGAATATGTATTAATAAATGTGGAAGAGGAAGAAGAGTGAAAAACCAAAAAACTCTGATATAAAATTCGTTGAAACTAACCCCTATTTATAGAAGAACAACAACCATGTCCATTCATGAAGAGTTATGGCGAATAGACACTTCTTTTGAAATTTAAATTTTGAACTCAACTGACACCATGTCGACATGGGTACTTGGGCATGTCGACATCCCAAAGGATTTTTTGGTGTTTTGATTTTCTTTGAAAATAACTTTTATTTTATATTAAAACTATTTTAAACTTTATAAATATACTTGACTATAGTTCAAATTCATAAGTAAATATAGAAAATAATATATATAGAATTTAACTATAATTTTATATTTAAATCTAAGTATAAATATTTAAAAGTCAAATATATTATATTAAAAGATAGTTTAAAATCAGGAGTAATTCGACTTTGAAATTAAAGATAATTTTAAGGATAAAATTACTTAAAATTAGGATAGAGGCTTTTGAATCTTTTAAAAGGAAAGTTTTGAAAAACATTTTGAAAATAGGATATAATTTTGAAAAATCATTTTGAATAAAAAGTTAGCGGATACAAAACAATGTTCCACTAGATTTTTCGTAGGTTCCATCCCTTTAACAGGCTCGAAGCGGATTCCATTCCACGAATAAATTGGATTTTAAGATGCCAGTGCTTTTCTATGAGTTTTAACAAAATTTCTAATAAAAATACTTAACCTTGAAATCTTAAACTCTTGATAATCTTGATACTCATGAGTCTTCTATCTCGATATCTTGAATCTCTATACTGTACGGTCTACATTCTTGGTACCTGCATGATTAAATCCTGCATATACATATATATCTAAACTTATGATGTCAGTATTTATATTTTATAATCTATTATAAGGTTGTTGTCATCAAAACCATCATCTCACGGACTAACAAAGAGTACCTGATGTAGGATCTATTTCACCGTAAAGGGAGGGAAAGGTGAATAGGGTGATACTAAGAATTATAAAAATTTAATGCGGAAGTCTAAAATAATCACAGCACTGATCACAGCAGAATAATAGCAGCACAGATAATAGCAGAATATAAAAATAAGAAAATAGAACACATAGATTTATCCAGCTTTGGAAAAACCCTACCTACATGCTGCCTCCAAGGTTTCTACTAGAAATTAAGTAGTTAGATGTTTACATACGTAAACTTGCGACACCCGTTATTGACTAACCTTTCTCTATGCTCAAAACCCTACCACAACTCAGCCATTGAGTTGCGAATTCTCGAACTACACCATCGTAGTTCGTCCTCTAGTCACACGACTAGAATTTACAGAAGTTAAAAAAAATACAAATTTAAAAAACAACTTTAAATATCAAAAACCCTAATTAACTAAAGCCTTATATAATTAAAAGCCAAATAAAACAAGGCCGACCCAAATAAATAAAATGTCCCCCTTTCTTATTTTTTTAATATATTTCGGCCTTGTATTCTTACTTCCCTTAGCTCGTTCGTCCTTCTGTGAAAAAATAGGGCTTTGGAAATTCTTTGAAGTCACCGCTTTCAGTTGTAGATTGAATGATGCTTCATTTTCTTTCTTTGATTGATTTCTCGACTGCTTCAAAATTGTCGAGCGCCTTTACTTGGTTGAAAAATAGGTACGTGGAATTCCTTTTTGATTTCGACTGTGCTCGACGTTGATTCGAGTTTTTGATTTTGAACTTAAATTGAAACTTGACTCTATGATTTTTGTTGAACTGGAATGCTCTTATAGCCGATGATGTAATAGGGTTCGATCCCCATAATTTACATTCGTATACTTTTGTTTGAATTTTCCATTATCTTTGCTTGGTCGTATGATTTTGATTGAATGTTGGTGGTTAAACTTGACTTGGTCAATTCATATATTATCTGATAGCTTGATTATCACGACTTTGAATTTCTTTGACGATGTTTTCTTGGTCATCACGGCTTTGAATTTTCCTGATTTGAAACTGCTATTACAATCATTATGACACCGTTACCATATTTGTGTTGACTTCTTCGGTTTGATCGATTCCTGTTATCACTTTGGCTTTGAATCTTTTCTGGTTTATGTAAAACCTGCTGTTGACTTCGGTTACTTTGATTATGTGATTAATTTCGACTTATTCATATTCGTATATTCCCTATTACTTGACAGTTTTGTATTGCTTGATGAACTATGGTAGATTTCGTTTGAACTGTTCTTGAGTTTGTAGCTTTGCTCCACTGTTTTTTGTAGCATATATATGTTACTTGTTGTTCATGTAGATATGTATTTGATTCATGTCCATATATATACATATGTATATAGTCTGAATCAATCAAGTTCACCATTGTCCATGTTTTATAAATGGTCTTCACTTTAGTTGATTGCGCTTTGTTGTTTTGATACATACCATCTGAAGCTTGTTGTTTACTTGCTGTTGGTCTTTATGGGTTTACTAGTATGGTGCAGTTGCTCATTCAAGCTGATGTGTGGTTTAATGTACTTGTATATGTCTTCATTTGTATTTGCTCATCGACTTGTATTTGCAACTGTACTGGTTTGCATTGAGCTCTATCCACTGTTCTTTGAGTCTGCATTGGATAGTTGCTGTGTATTGCATATATATCCATACATGTGTGTTCCGTAGGATCGATTTCACCCTAGAGGCGGGGAATAGTGTGATACTATTAATTGTAAAAATTTAATGCAGATGTATAAAATAATTTCAACACAGATATTACCAAAATAATAGAAGCACAGATAATAGAAAAATAACAAATGTAGAAATAGAACAACACAGATTTACCCAACTTCGGCAAAACCCCGCCTACGTGCTGCCCTCAAGGTTTCTACTAGAAATTAGATAGTCATACCCTTACACACGTAAACTTGCGACATCTGCTATCGACTAACCTAACTCTACGCTCAAAACCCTGCCATAACTCAGCCACTGAGTTGCGAATTCTCGATCTACACCACCGTAGCTCGTCCCTTAGTCACGTGACTAGAAATTACAATGTTTAAAAGATAAATTAAAAACACTTTAAAACAATAAAATAAATAAACCCTAGTTTTAAACACTAAATCCCAATATGATATAAAAAGAAGCCAGCCCAAAATTAAAACATAAGAATAAACTTGTTTCCCTTCTTTTATTTCTGCTTGTATATTACTTCAGCCCGCTTCCTTGCTTGGTGAAAATGGCCGCTCGTTCCTTTATTCGCTTGCTCGAAAATTAGGGCTATTCGATTGAAGAAGCGCCTACTTCAATTTGATCAATCGAATATGTGATTTCACTCATTGCGCTGTCAATCGACCGTCTCCTTATAGCTTGCTTCGGCTGCCTCGATCGAGTTTGATTTTTTACTTCAATATGCAATTTATCTCTTATGCCCTTCTTGTTAGTTTGCTTGAACTCGATCTTGATTCGAATTGAATGATTATTGTTCTCTGTTTAGCTCGAACTCCAATGCCCCTCATGCCGATGATGTTTACAGTTTATAGAGGATTCGATGTCCTATAAATTCCTTCATATATGTGATATTCCGGAATTTCAAACCAAATTTAAATGTGATAATTTTTTTAATAAATAATTAAAATTAATAAAATAGTTATTTTAAACAGTAATAATAAATGAGTTGTAAATATACTGATTTTAAAGTAGAATTATTATAAACAAATGGAAATGGATTTGTTAAAATTGTATACATATCAAATTTGATTTTTTTAATTAAGTCTGAAATTTAATTTGAATTTGGATTGTTAAACTGAAATTCAAAATATAGTTATTTATATATTAAATCATCCTTTGATTTTAAAGTTTATTTTTATGATTTTAGTTAGAATATAAAATTTGTTTTATATTTATTTCTTTTAAAATGAATTTATTTATATAAATTAAAAATGTATCTAAAAATTTGAAAATTAATTATAAAAACATTTAAAAACCTATTTTGCATGAGAATTACATGTGTCAATTTGTAAATTCCTCTAATAAAATGTGTTAAGAAAATAAACATGTTTTGTAACAAGTGTCACATTTGTATATTATTTTCTTTAATTTTAATAAAACAAAATTTTATCTATAAGAGTTTACTTCATCCTCTTCATTTAAACTTTCCTATCTCATTTTCTAAAAAGCAAGAAATAAATTACTGCTTCATTCACAAAACTGAAAAATTCATCAATCTCTACTCTTTCAACCAAAAATTAAAAAAAGAATTCAAATCTCATTTCAAAGTTTCTAAATCTGCAAACAAAATAAAAAAAAATCTGTAAAAACAACTTCCAGCAAAAAGTTTTATTCAAGGGATTCAAGCTTCATTAAATCTGCAGCAAATCTTCACAGAATTAGGCATCATCAAGGAGCCTTCTCAAATTTAAAAAGCAAATAGCAATTTCAGCCAAGCATTTCTAGGAACTGCTTTCCAGGTTTCAGAATTTTGGAATTTCTGTTTTTTTTTAAAAACCAGGTGAGTAGCACACAAATTAAAGAAATTTAGGAAGTTAAATATCTTGCATGTGACCTCTCTGATGAATTTTTGCTTACATGTGTATGTTTAAAGCTTCTATGTATACGCATGTTGATCCTGTGTATATTGTAATGAATATTTATCTCTGTTTTGAAATTTACAGAGTCCAGGATTTAGAAAAAAAAGTATAAATATTCAAATCTTCCAATTCAGTTACTACTGGGCTTAGAGTTTCAAATTATAGGATCATAATCTAAGTTTTAATTTTTTTTTAAGGATTTTAAATATTGAACTTTCTGAAACAAAAGAAAAAACAATAAAAATCTTTTAAATATGATAAAATCAAGTACTATGTTTTCTAGATTCGAGTTTGCAAATTGAATCAACATTGAAAAACTTGGTTTTTAATAACAAAATCAAGAATTTTAGATTTGGATTTTTGGAGCATTTCTGGGATTACCAGAAATGACATATTGATCAAATTCTGGTGACTGGGTAGATTCTAGGGGTCGAGGCTTGGGTCGGAGTTGTAATGGTGAACGATGAATCTGAGAAAAATAGTGGAGGAGGTGATCGATCATCAAGGAGTTGGAATTTGGGTGGACTAGGTTTAACATTTTGTTTGGGTCACGTATGAAAATGTCGTGACTGGAAATTAAGGGATGAATCGAGTGGCGTAAGATCGTGGGAATAGTAGCGTGGAAGGCTTGCGGTGTTGTGGCCAAAATTTCAGGGTGAATGGTGATCGATGTCGTCGGGTTTGGTGGGTTTTCTGGTGAAGGGATTGTTCCTGATGGGTGCGAGCTACCTCGATTTCAATGAGGGTTGCGCGATGGCTGGTCAAGGGTCGGAAGCATATCAGTGGTCGATGGGGAACTTGCGCGTGGTGTCGCTGGTGGTTGCGGTGGCGTTGGTGCATCGTGCACGTGCATGGTGTCAGTAGTTGTGTCAGTGAGGAAAGTATTGAGGTAACTCGAAGTGATGATCGAGTGAAGGAGGGTTCTGGCTCGCGTTATGGCTTGGGATGCTGTTGTTTGTTCGTGCCTGGGTTCGTGTGTGTTTGCTTCTTTCCAGTTATATGAAGTTTTAATTTTAACTCAAGCTAAAATAAAAGGAAAGGAAGAAGGGGTATGGAATTCGAGTTGTTTCGAGTTTGGGTCAGGTCGAACCCAAAGCAAAAGTTGACGTTTAAAAGGTTTTTCAAACTAGATTTTAAAATTTTAAATTAATATTTATTTAAACTACTTTATGATAAATGTTAAACTATTGATTTAAAGAAATTATATACTTTGATAACTAAATTTTGAAATGTTAATATATTCCTTTAAATTTAATTTTTAAAAAGTAATTAAGTTAAACAAGTAGAAATGTTTTAAATATGTAATAATTGTAAGTAATTAATGTAATTTATTTGTTGTGAAAGTTAATTAAGTTTTTATGGTTAAAAATTACTTTAATTAATAAAGTAATTAAGTTTAAATTAATTAATAAGTTTAGATTGATTAATTTATAAAGGTCTAATTAATTAATTATGGATTAATTAATTGATAATTAAGAATTAATTTAATTAAGTAATTAAGGATTAATTTAATTATAATTAATAGATAATTAATTTAATAATTAAAGATTAATTAATAAATGATTAGTAATTAATTAATTAGGTGATTAGTGATTAATTAATTAATAATTAATAATTAATTAATTAAATGATTAGGGTTAATTAATTAAGTAATTAAACATTAATTAATTTATAATTAGTAGTTAGTTAATTAATAATTAAGAATTAATTAATTAAATGATTAAGGTTAATTAATTATAATTAATTAAGTAATTAAGATAAATTAATTTATAATTTGTAATCAATTAAGTAATTAACTAAGATTAATTAATTGTTAAATAAGGATTAATTAGTGATTAATTAAGGAATGATTAATTTTCAATCAAGTTTTTTAATAATAAATAATTAGAGTTATTAATTAATAATTAAAGGATAATTAATTAATTAATTAATTAAAGATTAATTAATTGATAATGAGGATAATTAAGAAGTGATTAATTAACTAAATGATTGTGATTTATTAATTAATAATTGGTTAAGCAAGATAAAGAGATTAATTCTTAAGTAATTAATTTAAATTTAATTTATTTAGATTAATTACAATATGAATTAGAAATATGCTTGCTTATGGATGATTATTTTGAATTGAATGTCTGGATTTGGTTGATATCTGTTAGATGGTAATCTGAGATATTCTGTGATGAGATATTATATATATCCGTGATAAATGTTTGTTGTTATCTGTTGATAATGTTGTATGAATTCATGTTTAAAATTGAATGAAATTGTTTAAACCTTTAAACAACTTGACCTTTAAGACACGTTTGGATTTCGATGAGATCGGGATCGGGAATCAAGTTCGATTTTCCGAAAACCACATCGATCCAAGTTAAACATTAAATCGTGACATCTCTAAGTGAAGATTGATATGGAGTTTTAGAGTGCAAGGGTTATTGTCATTAACTCTGAGGGTGATTCCAAAATGAGTGTAACGAAATAATGCCTTCGGTTTCGTTCGAACCCGGAACGTACTTGTATGGATTGAATGCTTTCAGCACATCGTCAGGTGGACGATGAGCATTCTAAGAAATGCGTTCTATAAAGGTAATCGTAGCCTCAAGCTTCATCAACCGGGAATGGCTAAAACAGGGAAGGTGCAGCAAGGCTAAGTGGGTCATGCCCAAGTAGGACGAGATTTTCCCCTGTCTAGAAGTCCCTTATTATTTCGGCTGTGTGGGCAATTGTTGGCCACAACTACGGGGTTGTCTTGTTCGTGATTGTCCAGTAAGGGATGGTTCTGGCTATGTGTTGCAGGGGATCGGGAGTGGTCCTCGGTACGGTGATCTAGGCCCCGTATTGTGACGGACGGTACCCCAGTAGCCCTGCCATTGATGGAAACTCATTATCTAATAAGCACCCTCGGATTTGGTTATATACCTATGTATGCTGGAATTTAATAAATGTAACAATTTCGGCTATTTTCTAGTTTATTTGAAAACCCTAGATCCTATTATAATATCACTGGATTTCCTATCAAATGTTTTGGTTAGCATAAGGTAAAAACTTGCCATGTTTATGTGTGGGAAGTCTTACGTGATACCTTTTGTTTTCAAATGATTTTAAAGTTAAACAACTTTAACCTGTTTACTCACACCAGACCCATGTCCGACCCGGAGTTTATTTTATTTTTCATAAACTCTTGGGTACTCAATTTTTTATGAGTAGCCAAGTGATCAGGTTGAGATTGACAAATGTTTTGAAAGCTGGAGCTGGAGTCCAGACGTACCTATTTATCTTTATCCGCCATGTAGTGACACTTTGATGTTGTATTTTGGGTTGTATGGTTTGGTAGACTCTTATAAATGACTAATGTAATGAAGTCGTATTATTTTGTGTACTCTGATATGTGAAACAATGTAATGAATATGTGTAATATTATATTTTGTTCTGTTTCCGCTATGAGATTTTGATGTTGTTGTTCTTTTCTTTCTATCTTTTCTATTTCTGTCTCTTTCTTTTCTTATCGATGATACGTCTTTCTGAGGATTGAAAGATGGGTCGTCACAGTATATAATCATTTGAATTCGTCAATTTATTTATCTCGGCCATTGATTTTCGTATGTATTCTAGTGATGATTTATGACGGTCCAATTCGTATATTGTGTTTACTTGATTAACACGGTTTTGATTTGCTTTGTTTGATTCCTTGGCCACCACGTCTCTAACTTTAAACTGTTCGATTCCGTTCATTTTTTGACTTCATCCTTCACTTTGTTTTGACGTGTTGATTTCATTCTTTATGCTGTTCATTGTATTCTTTGACTTCGGCATCTCTGTTCATTCCTGTAGCATACTTGACTTGTTTGATTTTTCTGTGCCATTCCTTGACTTCGGCCACTTGAACTATTTTGTTATACTCTGTATATACTCTCTAATTTATCCCGAAGTTTACATGTGAGCATTTGACTTGATTTCCTGCTTGACTTTGTTTCTGCCTGGTTTTACTGCATACCTTGTTTCATGTATAGTCTGCTATTACATTTGACTTTGGTCATTTTTGAAAATTCCTATGTACATTGTGGTCTGGCTTCATCATGTCTGCATATGAACTTATGCATGCTTTTGATTGTTGCACTTGCGTTGAACTTGATTTCTCGCTACAGCCATATTGCATGCTGTATATTTGCTTGAGTCTGGTTCCATTGATGATGCTATGTGCTTGTATATATGCACTGTGTATAAACATGTGTGATTATACATGTATATATGTATGTTGTAGCTATTGAGGCAGTGCCATTGATATTTGTGTCTTCATTTTGAATGTGTTGTAACTGTTGTGGGTTTCTTTCCTCTGATCAGTTGGCATCTCTTGTTCACTGTATCTAATGTTGGTCTCTCTTGACTGTTTAGGTGCCAGATCATTTGAGCTCATGTGCATTGATCAGTTCATAATTGTGGTCTTTGTTGCTTGTCACCATGTGTACATTTGTGTGTGTGCTTGGTTTCTGTTCGGTGCCTGGTGTCTCTGGTCTTTGACTTGTGAACTGCCTTTGTGGTTTTGTGTGTATTGGGTTGAGCTTGCCTCTGTGTGTCTCCGGTTAGAGTTGTACTTGCCTGTTTTTGTCTTTGTTGGTTTAGTGGTGCACTTGCTTGATGGTCTAAATGGACTGTCTAGCCACTGTTTTATGTGTACGACTTAAACTTTGGCTTGATTTATATTGTTTTTAGATTTTTGACCATTTTATTGAATTGTACGTTTGGATTGCACCTGTGTTGAATCCAGCTTAAAGATCGGGTTTGACCTTGTGCTCGTATCGTGATTTCACTTGAGTTGAACCCGGCTTTTAATTTGGTTTAACCTTGTGCTCACCTGTCCCTGTAACTTTATCAAGTGTATATCGCTTTGCACGGCCTTGTAGCATATCTAGTGATACACTGTGTATGTCACAAGCTGCTCGTGTATGATGAATTCAAAATTAAATAATGACGAATAACCCAAATAACAGATGCAAATAATATTTTCAAAATCACATTTTATTTTACACTGCAAAATATTTTCTTTTCAATTTCACTTCGTTAGTGTTTATTTTGCAGATTGCTCATATGCTGGATTCAATCTAGAATGAAGTTGAAGATCAATTTTGAGTGAATGAGTGATATGTAGTGATATGCTGATGTAAATGATAATTGTGATGTAATTGAAATTGTAATGTAATTGCAAATTGTGTATATATAGCGAGAGCTCAAATTTGTACTATTCAAAAATTGTAATAAATAATGTTTAAAAGAGAAATTAAAAACACTTTAAAACAATAAAATAAATAAACCCTAATTTTAAACACTAAAACCCAATATGATATAAAAAGAAGCCAGCCCAAAATTAAAGCATAAGAATAAACTTGTCTCCCTTCTTTTATTTCTGGTTGTATATTACTTCAGCCTGCTTCCTTGCTTTATGAAAATGGCGGCTCGTTCCTTTATTCGCTTGCTCCCAAAATTAGGGCTATTCAATTGAAGAAGCGTAGACTTCAATTTGATCAATCAAATATGTGATTTCAATCCTTGCGCCGTTGATCGACCGTCTCCTTGTAGCTTGCTTCGGCTGCCACGATCGAGTTTGATTTTTTACTTCAATATGTAATTTATCTCTTATGCTTTTCTTGTTAGTTTGCTTGAAATCTTGATTCGAGTTGAATGATTATTTTTCTCTGTTTAGCTCGAACTCCAATGCTTCTCATACCGATGATGTTTACTGTTTATATAGGATTCGATGTCCTATAAATTCTTTTGTATATAATCATTTGAATTCATCAATTTATTTATCTCGGCCATTGATTTTCGTATGGATGCTGGTGATGATTTCTGTCTTGTTCCAATTCGTATATTGTGTTTATTTGATTAACACGGTTTTGATTTGCTTTGTTCGACTCCTTGGCCACCACACCTCTGACTTTGAACTGTTCGATTTCGTTCATTTTTTTATTTCGGCCTTGACTTTGTTTTGACGGTGTTGATTTCGTTCTTTGTGCTATTCATTTTATTCTTTTGACTTTGGCATGTCTGTTCATCCCTGTAGCATACTTGACTTGTTCGATTTTCCTTGTCGTTCCATGACTTCGGCCACTTGAACTATTTTGTTATGCTCTATATATACACTCTGATTTATCCTGAAGTTTACATGTGAGCATTTGACTTGATTTCCTGCTTGACTTTGTTTCTACGTGGTTTCACTGCATACCTTATTTCATGTACAGTCTTCTATTACATTTGACTTTGATCATTTTTGAAAATTCCTATGTACATTGTGGTCTGGATTCATCATGTCTGCATATGAACTTGTGCATGCTTTTGATTGTTGCACTTTCCTTGAGCTTGAGTCTTCACTGCAACCATATTGCATGCTGTATATTTGCTTGAGTCTGGTTCCATTGATGATGCTACGTGCTTGTATATATGCACTGTGTATAAACATGTGTGATTATACATGTATATATGCATGTTCTAGCCGTTGAGACAATGCCATTGATATTTGTGTCTTCATTTTGACCGTGTTGTAACTACTATGGGTTGCTTTCCTCTGATCAGTTGGCATTGTTCTCTTGTTCACTTGTATCTAATGTTGGTATGTCTCGATTGTTTGGTCGCCAGATCATTTTAGCTCATGTGCACTGATCAGTTCATAATTGTGGTCTTTGTTGCTTGTCACCGTTTTTATATTTATGTATGTACTTGGTTTCTGTTTGGTGCCTGGTGTCTCTGGTCTTTGACTTGTGAACTGCCTTTGTTGGTTTGTGTGTATTGGTTTGAGATTGCCTCTGTATGTCTCCAGTTAGAGTTGTACTTGCCTGTTTTTGTCTTTATTGGTTTAGTGTTGCACTTGCTTAATGGTTTGAATGGACTGTCTAGCCTCTGTTTTCGTGTGTACGACTTGAACTTTGGTCGAGGCTTCATTTATATTGGTTTTGGATTTTTGACCATTGTATTGAATTGGTACGTTTGGATTGCACCAGTATTGAATCCAGTTTAAAGCTCGGTTTTGACCTTGTGCTCGTATCATGATTTCACTTGAGTTGAACTCGGCTTTTAATTGTGTATGACCTTGTGCTCACATGTCCCTGTAACTTTATCAAGTGTATATCAGTGTGCACGGCCTTGTGGCATATCCAGTGATACACTATGTATGTCACAAGCTGTTCGTGTATGATGAATTCAAAATTGAAAGATGACGAACAAGCCATAACCGAGGCAAATAATATTTTCAAAATCACATTTTATTTTATACTGCAAAATATTTTCTTTTCAATTTTACTGCGTTATTGTCTATTTTGCAAAATGCTCAGATGGTGGATTCAATCTGGAATGAAGTTGAAGATTAATTTTGAGTGAACGAGTGATATGTAGTGAGGTGCTGATGTAAATGATAATTGTGATGTAATTGAAATTGTAATGTAATTGCAAATTGTATATATATAGCGAGAGCTCAATTTTGTACTATTCAAAAATTGTGATAAGTATTTGTTTGAATAAAATATCCTTTTGAATTTAAATTCCGTGTGCTTTATTTTATTCAGCAAATATTTATTTAATTATGTGAGAAATAAAATAGTACATTAAAAAATACATTTAAATGAATATATATATATATATGTTATTATCGAATAAAAATCATATACATGCATATTCAACATGTTCACACATGTATATGTGTATGTTGTGCTCTTGTTTCTGGTCTGATGGTTCATTTGAGTCTGCTTTTTCATGTGTAATTTGTAATTTGGTGATCACCGTTTACATACATACATACATATATATATATATATATATACACACACACACACACACATACTTGTGTGTGTGTTGTGCATTGACTTCATGTAGTCTTCACTTTGATTCCATGTTGCACTGATGTAGTTTGCTTGCGTTTCATTTTGGCTTGGTTGGACATTGAACTTCATGTGTGCTCGAGTCTGGGTTGCTCCTGACCATTTTGTTGCATTCATGTTGTTGAGCTTCTATTTTACTCTTGATCTTCATTGTAACCTCTTTTCTTCTTCGATCTATGTTTTTGTGACCCTTTGATTTACATAGCTTCGGGTTACACTGAGCTCTGGGTTGCATCATGGTTTCGCTGACCACAAGTGCTAGTTTGTGTAGTGTTTGGACTTGCCTTTGCTCTGACCAGTTCATTAAACATGTTACATCTTCATATGTATATACAATGTTGTTTTTTTGTGAGCATGTGTGCTGGTTCTTCTTGGAATCTGAGTTATTGTATCATGTGCTTTGAATTATTTATGTTCAAAACTGTTTTGATACTATTTCAATTTTGCGTGGTCCACTTTGAACTTCATGTTGATTTTTGAAATCGCACCCGAGTTGAATCAAGCTTATAGCTCGGGTTTGACCTTATGCTCGTATTGTGACTTTATTTGTATTTCACTTGAGTTGAACCCGGCTTTTGATTGGGTTTGACCTTGTGCTCACATGTCCCTATAATTTTATCAAGTGTATATTGGTGGGCACGGCCTTGTGGCACGTGCAGATACACTGTTCATGTTACAAGATGTTCATGTATGATGAATTCAAATTTAAATGATGACGAACAACCCAAATAAATGAGGCAAATAATATTTTCAAAAATACACATTTAATTTTTGTTTACACTGCAAAAATTAGTTCTTTTTCGATTTTACTGCTTCGGTGTTTATTTTGCAGATTGCTCAGATGTTGGATTCAATCTGGAATAGAGTCGAAGATAAGTACGTGTGAATGACTGATATGTAGTGAGGTGCAAATGTAAATAGAAAATTGTGATTTAATCAAAATTGTATTGTAATTGAAATTGTATATATATATAGTGAGAGCTCAAATTTGTACTATTCAAACTTGTAATAAAATATCTGTTTGAATTTATATTCTAAGTTATTTATTTTATCTAGCAAATATTTATCTAATTATTTGAAAAATAAAATAGTACATCAACAAATACATTTAAATGAATATATATATATATGTGTGTTTATTATCATCAAACAAAAATCATATACTAGCATATTCAACAATCTCCCCCTTTCGATGATAACAAATATATATTTAAGGTTTTGAATTTATTAAGTGTATTTGATCATTCAATTTTCTCCCCCTATTTGAATGCTCCCTCTCTACAACAAAACTCCCTCTTCATATATGCACAAAATATGCAAATGAGTCTAGACGCAAATAGAAAACACAAAATAAAATATCTGACCCCTTTTTTGCCAAAATATTAACTTTTCTCTCCTCCTTTTGTTATCAGCAAAAGAGTAATAGTGTTAGAAAAATAGAGATAAAGTGATAGACATTTATACAATATTATTACTCAATCGGGTATAAATATTAAATTTTAATAAAAAATCAAACAAAAATCATAAATGTTCTGCTAGGCGCATATTCCACTTTAGAGTGATAGGGATAATGCAAAAACCATATAGATGTGTCTATTTGTGGTATATTTATATCAAGAATTTGAATATCTACTAAGCATGCATAATCTTTAGGAATTTTAAATGAGATTAGTAGTATTCCAAATTTTTATTAAAAAATGAATTCAAGTATCTTCTAACCACGCATAACTGTGAGGGCTTTTAAATGGGATTAGAATCAACTTATCTATTTAATTAATCGATTTTGATATGCGTTCCATACATGCATAACCGTGAGGATTGTTAAATGAGCATGGAAGCACATAATCAAAAATTCCAAGTAATTACCCATGCATAACTGTGAGGACTTTTAAATGAGAGTGAACTTTGGATGTTTTTATTTCTTAAAAATATAATAAAATGAAAAACGAATGATTTCCCATTTATAATACCACATATTGACGTACTATATTGGATTTTGATGAGTGATGGTCGTTAGAAATATGTTAGAAATAGAAATGGTCATGGAATTTTTACCAACAAAAAGTTTTATAACTCTTGTTTAAATTTCTAAAGAAATTTACTAAGTATACAGTCTCAAGTTATAATATATGATCAATATCAACACTCATCGGTTTTTCAATCACTATTTATCTTTTTAATAATCAGTAGGGGGTCAAGTTAGTTAATGTAATCATTTAAGCTCAAATTCAAAAATATTTATCAAATTTTCTAAAAATGACTAATCTGAAATAAGGTCAACAAAAATAATTTTCTAGAAGTAATTTTATAAGTAAAATGTTTGCTATTTGAAAATTATTCGAAATGAAAAATATGCAGATATTTTCTTTGAAAATGATGCAACTACTGAATGTCTCAACATAAATCACGTTCCACTAGTAATTTTTCTATCAACTAGATTACCAGCGTAATCTGCATCTAAATTTCTCTTACACTCAAGATTATCATTAGTTGACTGTTACAGACCAGACCATGAAGTTGCAACAAGTTCCTTAAAAAAATTTAACGGTTTTTTTAATAGAAATTCTTTTGAATTTGAATTGAAACCATGCAAATAAACAAACAGTGACCACAATGTTAAATCCAGAAACAATTATATCCATGTGTATCATGAGCAATCATCAACACCATCATTAATTCAAACAAAACTATATGAACTAGTTTGAGAATGGAACGATGATTAATTAACTTTTTTGCACAAATCAGAAAAAAAATAAGAACAAGTCAAATAAGAACATATCAAATGAGTCAGAATCAAAATCAACATTTATTTTATTATCACATAACTGGCTGGTTAAATTACGGTGTAGATGTTCACATTAAATATATTGTTTGAAATAGATATACCGCTACCTCTTTTACCTTTATGATAATTTTTTGTTGTTTTCCATTGTGCTTCTGTCACCTTTGTACTAGGCTAAGAGCTTTGATTTTTCATCTATTGTGTGCCTGGAACAGCCAGAATCCAGATAACATTGCTGTTGTTTCTTAGCCTGCCACCACGCCTATTAGAGGAAAGATTTTTGTGACCTATTTGTACTTATAGGTCCATGGTTGTTAGTGGCAAATGATTTTGAAAAATAAATTTGTGGAGACCCAAAACTATTTATATTTGTTTCATTCGGCACCCGGATTTGTTTAGCTTTGGGGGATTTTATATTCATGCATTTTGGAACCTAAACTGGAATTGTTTTCATGTATTTGGGTTTATACCAACAAATATTTTGATTGTGTCCAGTTTTCCCCATATCGTGCACTTTGAATTGACTTGATTAATTTCACTTCTAACACGTTCAGATTGAGTATACCCAATCCTTGTCTAACCGTATTAATAGTTTGTTTCCCTAATAGCATATTTAATGATCTTTCACTTTTTGAAAGTTTTTCTAAAGTCGTAAACAGTCATTGGACTTGTGTTTTGAGAGATTCGTTTTCATTTAATAAATGTGTGCACTTTTCAATAGAATTTTCCCTCCTCATATTTTCACTTTCTTTCAACATGAGAATTTCATTTTCAAATGATTTAATTTTAATTTATGATTTTTTAATTTCTTCTTTGAATGTTGGACACTTATCACACTTAGGGCTCTTGCTTTGATAGTTTTTGACCAATTGATCTAGCTGTTTATTTAAATCTATCAAAGTATCTCTTTGCAATTCAATTTTAGCGAATTTTTCCCTAAGTCGTTCGAAATGGCCATTTATTTCGTGAAAGTATATAAATAATTCCGAATGAGTAAGTTTTGATACATCGCTTGGTTCATCATCATCACTTTCAGTTATATCACCTCGAAGGCACCGATCTGCTTTTTCACTCTCACTGCAGTGCTTTTATCATCTTCATCAGTTTCATCCCAAGTGGCTGCAAAACTTTTTCTTTTTGATTTCTTTTCTTGGCCTGTCGATTCGGAGGATAATTGGGCTTGATGTGGCCAGGTTTATTGCACTTGTGGCAAATGGTTTCTTGCTCGTCTGAGTTGTCTAGTGCTTTGGCTATTCTGCTTTTCAATTGTTGATTTAGAATTGGATTTCCATAACTACGATTCCACTTTTTGAATTTTTTCATTAACAGGGCCAGTTCTGCTGCACCATCATCGTCGTCGTCATCTTCAATTTCCGTTGTTCCTTTGAGAGCTATTGAGTTCTTTCGAGTATTACCACCTTCATGCTCTTCCTTGAATTTCATTTCTAGCTCATAAGTGGTGAGATTTCCGATGAGTTCTTCAACTTTGATTTGTTTCAAATCTTTTGATTCTTGAATAGCAGTGACTTTGGCTTCAAAATTTCATGGAAGGACTCTGAGAATTTTTCGAACTATTTCCACCTCTGTGTATGATTTTCCAATAGCTTTTGATTTGTATATGAAATTGAAAAGTCAACCGTACATCTCTTTGACGTTTTCTTCCTAGGCCATTGTGAAATTCTCATATTCGCTACTCATCATGGCAAGGCGAGATTCCTTGCATTGAGATATTCCTTCATGAGTCACTTCTAGTGTGTGCCATATTTTCTACGTAGTTAGATAATGTGAGACGCGATTAAATTGGATTCGATCCAATGAACAAATAATAGAATTCATGGCTTTAGCATTAGCATTCTATAGTATATTTTTAAGGTCTGTCCATTGATCCATCGGTTTATCTGTTTCTTAATTATTTACCACTATAGTTGGTGCTCTATAACCTGTCTCAACTATATTCCAAGCATCAATGGTTTTTTTTAAAAATTCATTCTATTTTTCCAGTAAGCGTATTCGCCATTGAACATTGATGTTCTAACTATGGATTGACCCTTTGTAAAAGCATTATTAAAAGAAGCCATTTTAAAAATTCAAATTTTTAAAACAAAAATTGATTTTGGAAAAATCAAAATTTTAAAACAAAAATTGGTATGTATTGTGCATTGACTTCATGCATGTTTGGTTGCTAGGTCTAGTTGTTGTTTTGTACTGGTGCACTTGATATCATTTGTTGAGGCTCCTAAACTAATGGATTCCGGTGACTGTAGAATAATGTAGTGTTTGGACTTCGAGTTGAGTTGCAGTTTGGTTTTGCTGCACTGCTCTATCCACTGATATTTGAGTCCATTTCCATTGATGTCATCCCTTCTCTATTGACATGTTCATTGCCCATATATGTGTACATGCATGTACTAGTTTGGTTAGATGCACATGCATATTTTGTTCATTTTGGTTTTGCTGCATTCTTTCTTTACTGTCATGTGTGTTATACAAGTCTGGTTCAATTGGAAGTCTGGTTTTGGATGATTTTGTACATTTTGTATTTGAGCACTTGTTAGAGGTGTTGTGCTCACTTGAGCTTGTCTTCATGTGTACTCACTGAAATTTTTGGTCGAGGCTTGTTGGAGTCATTAAAAACTTGACCCATTGCCATGTGTTGTTGCCATTTGACTGTGCAGTATGCTTGGAGTCTTGATACATTGATTTGTGATTTGGTGTTGTGCTTGATATGCATTTCTACTTTGATTGTTTTCTTTGTTCTTGTGATTATTGATTTGAAGAACTGCCCTGTATTTGAATGCTTGAATCATGTGTACATTTGCTTGCACTTTGGTTAGGCTGTCCACCCTCTGTATTGATGTGATGTCTTTGATCATAGCATTCATGTGTACATTTGGATTGCACCTGTGATGAATCCAGCTTATAGCTTGTGTTTGACCTTATGCTCGTGTCGTGACCTTATTTGTATTGCACTTGAGTTGAACCCGTCTTTTGATTGGGTTTGACCTTGTGCTTACCCGTCCCTGTAATTTTATCAAGTGTATATCGGTGTGCACGGCCTTGTGGCATGTATAGTGACACACCGTGCATGTCACAAGCTATTCGTATATGATGAATTCAAAATTAAACGATGAAGAACAATCCAAATAACCGAGGCAAATAATATTTTCAAAATACATTTTATTTTACACTATAAAAATATTTTCTTTTCGATTTTATTGCGTTAATGTTCATTTTGCAGATTGCTCATATGTTTGATTCAATCTGGAATAGAGTTGAAGAATAATACGAATGAATGAGTGAAATATAGTGAGGTGCAATTGTAAATGGAAAATTGTGATGTAATCAAAATTGTATTGTAATTGAAATTGTATACATATAGTGAGAGCTCAAATTTATACTATTCAAAATTGTAATAAAATATTTGTTTGAATAAAATATATATTTGAATTTAAATTCTGAGTTATTTCTTTTATCTAGCAAATATTTATTTAATTATGCAAAAAATAAAATATTTATTTGTCAAAATCTTATTGGTTTATAAACTTTTATCAATTTCCTTTTTCAGAATTTGGTGCCGAAATCAAATTTGGATTATTTGAAACAATTTAACATTTAAGCCCTTCCCCTTAATAAAACGTTTAAAGCATTTAATTCCTCTAACTTAAATAATCTATTAACCATAGTAAAGCACATAGGAAAAATGCATCACACCAGAAAACATTATTTAATTGCCTTCAATAATTTAAACTCAAAGTTAACTATTTTCCCTCATAGGAAATTCATAATAAATCCATACTTACTTAGAAAATTATGAAACTTGAAACCCACTTCTAAAATAATATTTTGGGCCATATATCAAAAATGCAACTCATTTGGATGTCATATGAAAGGTTTTCTAATCTAAACGTATCATAAAATTCTTATTAAATCTCTATAAATCATCAACTTAAAGCATACATCATTTAATCACTGTAACATAGCACATCTTGCAAATAAACTAATTCATCCTTTAAACAGAAATCATTATCAAAACATGAGATGTAGAGTAATTATTCACTTTGGATTTGTGTTAAGAAGGTTGAGATTTGTCCTTAGATTAATTTTTTCAACCTTTCTACTTACCTTATCTTCCCTTTAAATTTTCTTAATGTTGGTCGGCCTAAGCTTAGTATTGTTTTTGTTTATTTTGTGAATGTAGAATGAATGAGGAAGTGGAGAGAATGGAAGGGTTTAGGGTGTAGGAATAAAGATTAATCCCATTTCCCTCTATCATATTTCTCCTTATTAATTATGTTTATTTTTCCTTTTATTAACATATTCATTATGGCACGGCTCCTCCTTAATTTACAAATCTCAATCCCTTAACTTTCTACATTATTTTATTTAATTTAGCCAATTAAATGTTCTAAATAATGTTAACTAAAATTAGGGTCATTATAGAGTAGGCCTAATTTCAAACACTATTGTATGAACAACAGGAGAGGGTTTTGGAATCCACTTTCATTTGCTACCTTTGGCAAAGGGATTTTAGTTGGAATGGGAATAGAAATGTCTGCCTTTTCTGTAGGATCGATTTCACCCTAGAGGGAGGGGGGGTGAATAGGGTGATAGTGTAAATTATAAAAATTAATCGCAGAAGCTTATAAATTAATTTCAATTCAGATCACTGAATAGCAGCACATATATCGCAGAATATAAATAACAGAATAAAACAGAAAAACACAGAATTTACCCAGCTTCGGCAAAACCCTGCCTACGTGCTGCCCCCAAGGTTTCTACTAGAAATTAGATAGTCCCTCGCTTACACACGTAAACTCGCTATACCCGCTATTGACTAATCTAACTCTACGCTCAAAACCCTGCCACAACTCAGCCACTGAGTTGCGAATTCTCACTACAACAAAAATATGTTTTTACAGCATTTGCTATCAGCGTTCAAACGTTGAATGCTGTAGTAGATATTTTTAGACAGTTATATGCAGTGATAAACGCTGAAAAAACTATCCCGCTAGGTTTATTTTTGTTTGTCGCGAACTCACATTTACTTTCGAAAAAAAATCTATTTCCCTCGTCTCTTAATAATTCATTTCCATCTCCATCAATTTCATTTTCCCTTCCGTCAATTTCGATTTCAATTTGCCTAGCACCAGTTCGTATCTTCCTTCATCCTCCGCAACGATTTTGATCAAGCATTTTTGTCGCTGGCGCTTTTATCTGCATCGATTTCGGATTTGATTACCCTAAACTTGGCGGAACTGGTGAGCATTTATTTCTTAACCCTAGTTTTCAGTTAAATCTGAAACATTGCAATGTATCAAAATCTTGCTTTCTTGATCGAGTTTAGCCTAATTTTTGTTCTGATTGAGTTTAAACTTTACACTACCTATAATTAAATGGTATTATTTATATTTAAAGAATACTTTGGAATCCTAATTTATTACTGTTTCAATACACATGGTTTATGAATTTTGAAGAGACAAGATATATTGGCTTACATGCAAGTATTGGTGTAGGAAACCATAGCTCATGGCACTACTGGAAGCAATGGCTTTCAGTTTGGCAGTTTTGGGTGCTTGATATTAATTCAATTCTCTATGTAATTTAGTTGAAAAGATCACAATTATCTAGAAAAACATGTTCTTTTTTAATTAAATCAACACCATTATATCTGGTAGCTTACTTTTTATAACTATCTGCAGAGTTTAGAATGGTTGGATAATTTATATTTTTTTACCTATTTGTTTCGAATGGAAGCTAAAATAATACACCAGAGAGGCATTAACAAAGCTTCAATAGAAAGGTACAACAAAACGCTCATTCATTAGTGTTATCTGTACGTATAACTAGTTCTAAAAAAGAGATAGGATTGAATCAGTAAAACTTCTGCAATAAGTATTTGAAAATATGGCTTAAAAATTTTAGCAATTCAAATCATTTTTGCATTTTCGTTCTCTAAACCGCCTGCATCTAATTCATATTAGCAACTCAAATGGAGTGATACCCATTTTAGCAACTCAAATAGAGCTGTAACATACACTAAATAATCAAATCCATTTGATTGTTTGGACAAGAAACTATACCCTTTAATTAAATTCCCAACAAGGTTATTTCACTTAGGAAAAACAGATCATGTAAAAAAAAGCTAATTTTGCAGATATTCTTGTTTTGAATGGTAATTTGTTAAATGATCATCTTTTTGTCACAGTCTGTCTTAATACTTATATATGGCCAACAGTATATTTGAATGCAGTTGAGTAGCAATGAACATTGTTGATATTTTCTATAGCTATAGGCAATTGTCGTTGCTTATTGAACAAACTTTGTATAATATGATGTATTGCACTATTATGGTTAACCTGTATTTTATTTTGACAATTTGAACAAAACATTATTGATATCTTGCTACCGTTCGATGCTTTTCTTATTGAACTTTGTAAATGTTTGAGTTGAAGTTTATTAGAGTCCAGTGTTTTTGTAAGCAGTGTATCAGTAGGTGTTTTTATTTTAAAATTTACAATCTGTTTCCACTTTGATTCCCGGTATTCAAACTTGCAAGAATAAGTATATTGTCATGATACATTTAGTTCACCTATAATATATTAAATATATTTATTTGAAATCATTATAAATTATTAATGAGCTAATGCTATCAAAACTTTTATGTTTAAAATGTTTATAATAATGTACAATGTTATTGAAACATTTCCACTTATTCTTCCAGGTATCACAGTAAATTTTGTACTTGCATATTTATTTCCATCATTGATAAAATAGATGAGTTATATCTACTCGGCATATTTTTAACACCTAGCCTTATAGCAACCGCATTAAGGCCTCTCACATTCCCAGAGAGTATCGCTATTATTTTGAAGCAAAGGGCGTTCTTCTTTTGCACACAGACAAACAATAACCATCCTTACTCTTATCTATTTTTGGATTACTTCCTTTTATTTTTCTCCATAGATCATCTCATTCCTTATTTTTGGTAACAAACTTGTGCTAGTTTTCATTCTTTCTTAAAGTTAATGGTGGGAGTTGATGTGAACTTGAGCTTCCACGACTGGAAGAGAGTGTCATCCCACTTCCTTGGACCTGCGCTAACTGTGCAGACACATCAACGAAGCAAGATTCAGAATTTAAGGTTGTACTTGGTACTGAATTAATTATTTGCTTTTCCGAATTTATATCTTATGATGATGCTTTGGAGTTATATACAGATTTATGATTGCTGCACTTCCACACTTCGTTCTCAGCTAGTCAACATTGTGTTCAATCCTTAGTTTCATGCTAGAATTCCTATACATCATATTCTCCGTACCACACTTCAGCTCAAATCAATTCCAACCCAAATAAAAATAAAATACAAGTTTCAGTTCATAGCATGTCATTTCACGTTTGGTAGTATCTGGATTAATTGCAAGAGTCCAGTTTATAACATGATCCACACCACATCTTCACCTCAGTTTCAATGACATAGGATTTAGTTTGCTCAGTACGGAGGCAATTTCACTTAGTCCCATTGCATGGTCAACATTTTTAGTTTGCTTGCATCTCGTTCAGGGAATGCATATCGTTTCAGTTATTCAGAAAAGTTTAATTCGGTACTTTATTTGAGCATATCTTATATACCTTTGACCTGCATATGTTTAGAATACAACATGATTTTACTACTGATACAATATATCTATGTTTTGGACCATTTACATCTCATTCTACCTACTGATCAGCTCTTTACTGACTGTTTTTTAACTTTGAATAAGTATTATTGATCACTCACCAGGATCCATGTATGTTAATAGCACTTTGTTTATTATGATCGTTATATTTCACAAGCGTTTTCCTCTTGCTGAGAACCACCCATCAATAAAAAAAAGGACATGCTCACGATAAAAATGATTCAACATATCATTTTTAATATGATTATTTAGTAAAGCTGAAAGCCATTGAAGCTTTAGAAGAATATTTGTAATTGTTTTGGGTTAGTTTTATCGAGCATACATACCATTTTTCATGTCACTCAACTATTTATTTTAAATGTTTAATGGGGCGGGATCTACTAAAATCACTGGCTTATATGCATCTATTTGCTTATGTGTGCAGTTTTAACGGAACAAAATCAAAGTGGTTGATTTTTAGTTTCTTTATGTAGGGCTGATTTTTAGTAAATTTGGCTTACATATAAGTTATACCTTTTTAGATTAAACATGGATGAGCATTAGCACCGGATGCTCACGTTAACCATATAAGCTTATTTGAAGAATGCTTTTCATTGGATGAAAACATATTAGACTTTATGCCAATGCTAATTTATTTTGTCAGTGGTGATTGACAACTATATGTCGGAGTCGTGTATTTACTCAGTGCAACCGCTGAGTATAAACTTGGTTCAACCATTGAGTTATAAACTCACTATTTCACTCAGTGCTTGTGCAACGAGCGGAACTTCATGTAGTTTCATTGAGTGGAACTCAATGCTCAACGTCGAGTTTAACTCAGTGACAGCCCCGAGTTTAACTCATTGATAGCCCCGAGTTGAACCCAACTTAAAAAACTAAGCCTAAGAGCAAATTAAATTCAGTTTTCTATGGCGTCAATTTTTCTGTAGTTTGTAAGAAAGATTTTATAACTATTTTTTTATTTATATGCTTTTCTACACAGTGTAATTTTTTTAATAATTTTTTAAACTTAGTCCTAAAAATTAAAATTTATTTCATTGTAATTTTAGCAGAGGATCACACAACTACCTTCACAGTAGCAATGTTTTATGCTCATTTTTCATTCAAGTAATGAATGTGATTTAGAATCCTTGCCCACACCGATAAGAATGTTCTATGGGGGATGACAACACAAAAGCTTTAGATTTAGGTTTTGTACATCAAAGTTATTGCATGGGAATTGAATTTATTTTGCATAGTGTCTTACCTGGCTATTTTTTTATGTTAAATGTTCATATCAACCTCGACGAGGAGAATAAGGTTCCATTTCGAGTGATAGAGGTATTTTTATCACTAACAAATCTTTGAATAGTAACTTAAGAACAATAGCCGAGTTAGGAACTTCAGGTACCTCTGACAACAAACTTCTGATTTTACCTATTTTATGCTTGATTTTTTTAAAATATAACGTTTCTTCAATTTATTTTGTTTACAGCTTTGGTTGAAAAATTGTGAATAGGAGGTGACCTAAACCTCATTTTTCCAAGTTTGGTATTGAGCAGTACTCTGCAAAAATATAACTTATTTCAGTACAGTTCTAAGATATCGGCATGTTCTAAAACTGATACTGTGAGTTAGTTTGCACCCTTTATTTTTAAAGAAAATCAAAACGATGAATATCAGTAACAAAATATCATTTCTGACTTTTAGAGAATCCGAGTCATGTTATTAATTAAAGACATTTTCTGACTTTTAGAGAATCTGAGTCATTATCAACAAAATATCGTCTTTGTTACAACTCTAATTTTGTATAAACAAACAAACAGTATTGGTCTCACAATTTGATCTACATAGATACCCAATACAGACAATGTTGAAATGCATGATCAGAGTTGGTGTGCTCATTATATCTGATGTATGAAAAAAGATCATTCAACAAACTCCTCACACCAACATCGCTTTGGATGTTTACAATGACAATAGCTGCCATCTTTTGGACTCTGCTGACTTATCAGGCTATATCTATTTTCACCATCTCAAAATTAAGCATGATTCCAGACTCACATGCTTCATCAAAGTGTCAGATCAGATATGTTCTATTCTCACATTACCCTTTGCTTCTCTTATCTTTGCTGTGCTTGATCTATTTAAATGCAATGTCATATTGTCTTATGCAGACTAGAATATAAATGGCGTTTCATATTCAATTTTTAAGTCCACCAAAGTTGAAATGCCAACATATTCTAAAATTTGCTATTTCTTAGGCATCCAATGACCCAATTTATATGTGTACAATAACATGTGTTTTGGCTGATACGATTATATTTTATTTATGAGCATTTCATTGTAAGGTAATATGCATTGAAGTAATCAATTTGTTTACTCATAACACACTCACCTTGCTAATCTCGCTAGAGATATTGTCCAATATTGGAGTTCATTGATTAGAATACTCATCAACTATGAGTTTCTGTTATCATATCTACAGTTTTAACTAAGTGAAAAATAAGCTATTATTGGATGTTACTTATAACTAATAATTTGAATAGCTCTGGAGTTCACTTTGGTCTGCTATTATGATTTTTTGAAGACGTTTGAATAGCTTAACCTAAGCTTTGATTATTGCTCATGCTATTACATGTTGCAGTTCTAGTAGGCAGAATATATAGTCAAGTTGCTTCTAATGCATCCATATGAAACAAATACTTTGCAATATATATTTGTAGTGACCTATAAGGCAATAACATACAACAAAACGTAGTAATATTGATGTTGTAGGAACTATGTAATTGTAGCAAGAAGTTCACTAGATACCTGGCATAAAAATGTACACAATTCTAAAACAGAATCCTTATATCTAATCTTTTATAATTTCTTTTTTACTTCTAAGATCCTATGACAAAGGCATGACTTGCACATCACAAACATCCTTTATAGGGTAAGTCTACCTTTCTTATCTTGTTTTTAGCAGAAAGTTGAAATCACCATTGCAATCCAGGCGTCTTGAATGGATTTTTCATTACCTTTTAATTGGTTCCATGAAAGAAATCTTGTAGCCTAGTTACTTACATGAACAAATGTGTAAGTTAACTTGAGTCCCCAAATGTATAACAACAGTAGTGATTTGTTGATAATTCTCTATGAGTTTACTAATTATTTACACATTTTTATCCCAAATTATCCTATTCTTGGTAGTGTTAGAGTTGTTGCGAAGTATTATGCGATGACTACCTAGGATATTTCTAAACATATTGATAATTGAATCAATGAAATTGTTTTCAAAGATACCCACGAGAGTATGTTTTTTGCTTATTTATTAGACTAGAGAAGTCACGTTTTCTAATATTTCTATTTAGAAATTGACATTTGAACAAATCATTTTCATTTAGAGCTGGAAGCATACTTACTCCTTATTATATGAGTTGACGGCTGCTTAGCATTTGTTTTTGCTACAGTCAATGGTAGGATTAATCTCTTCATCACTTGATTCATGGATATTTGAAGATATGTTTTGTGTCACCTCTATTGTTCAAGGCAAACTTATTAGTTATTAGGTTAGTACGATGTTTTGTTGTTCAATCCAATGTTGCATCTGCTCAACGGCTCAAAAATAATTCCATAAAGGTTGGGTATTAGTCGTCAACGATAGCTTGAACATCAATAATAAAGTAGCTAAAACTTTAGATTTCTATACTATGAACTATCTCATTAACTAATTGGTATACCCATCAGATATATAAAGCTAAAAAAGGAAGATTGGAACACCGTCATCGATAATTGATAAAGTAATTGAGCAAAAGATTACTGTCGTAGAAGGCCAATAACTTTTCAAGGGCTGCCTACTCCTCATTAAATCGCCCTGTATGCAATATCGATTTATTAGATGTCCTATTACTGCTTTCCTAATAGGTGATTTACAAAATCGATAATAACATAGAAAACTTTCTATGGAAATGAGGTAGAGAATGCCCCAATTGAAAATGCCTTATTAAATGGACCTTGTGTGTAAACCTAAAACCCAAGGCAATATAAGTATTACAAATCTAAAAGCTCTAAACGCATCCCTCCACGTAAATGGATTTGAAAATACCTAAGCAACGACTTGCTAGTGTAGAATAAAATTAACAATAACTTTTGCTATAACGAGTCCAAAAAATTTATGCAAACCCAAATCTCAGTACTTCTCTTCATTTTGGATACAAAAAATTTATACAGACAATATAGGTATTACAAATCTAAAGCTCTAGAATTTTCATGATCACTTGTTTTATCACTGTAGTTTACATAACTTATTTATTCTCAATAAATATTGATGCAAAACAATCAACAGCATAGTCACCCTCCACATTATTATTTCGGCTACTGAAGCTTAAGATTGTTTATAAAACTATGCGGGAATCCGATGATCTAATTCAACTCTCTTCACGTACGATTTGGTTTGAGACAAAAAAAATGTTGTTTACAGACAAAAAATAGAATATCTACACAGTCATCTATAAGTACATCGGCGTATGTGATATGCATGTGTAAGAAAATACATTGGAAATTTATTATGATGACATAACAGTCAAGTTTAAGATGTTCATATAGTTGCTAATAAAATCATTGTTGGAGCTAAATAAAAATACACATTATCGAACCTAAAAACAAAGGGTAAAACAAATATAATACTGAATTTGGTGAATGAAAAACATAAGAATGAACTGTTTTTAAAAAGTATGCATTCATATAAAGAATATAATAAAGATAATTCAAACTCAAGACATCATCATCATATCAATTATTTAGCAATCAAATTTTAGCAATAGTAGATTTTGGATTTGTGCTCTCATTTGAATGCTAAAGACATTTTGGGGGATGTGGATAAATAGAAATGTGGTGACAGTATACAATAATTATTAAAGATAACTTATCAAACAAAAGTGCTGGCAAGCTACAGAAGTTCTGGCACAAAATCTCAAACCAGATATTGTACATGAAGCACAAAAAAAATAAGCAAGGTTAAGTCCACAGCATAGGGATAGAAGGTATGCACTCGTAACTTTTGTATTTGAATCAAGTAATCAACTAATTTTTAAGCTATATTTAAAGTCGTACCATGTTTAGTTAGTTTAAAACTATCTCATTTCACCGTACAAGAGAATTTTGGATAACACTGTAGAACATTGGTTTAAAGCAAGTGCACTAACATCATGTTCAATCAATATATTAATTAAGGTACACAAGTTAAATAAAGCAGTGTTTTGGGGACAGTCCTCCACTCAGAAGTCATTTAACATTATCTGACCTAGAGTCTACCACTCATGCCATGTTGAACAACTCGATTTGTACATTGTTTACCGCAACCGCACTTGATCCAACTTTCTTTGATAAATTTTCTAACAATATGCCCTTACACTTATTTAAAACACTGCTTTTCTTAGAATGTTCTAAAGGGTACACATCGTGATGCTTTTGCGGCTTGCTATTAGTAGACACGCATCAGTTGCAGATGCAAACTCCCACCCAGTTTCTCGTGCACATGGAAAAGGTATGGGTGCACTTACATAATTCGCCAAAACAATGAAAGCAACAATCCTCATCCCCAACTCTAGCTAACGACAAATTAACATACAGATTCTGATACACATCGTATTTAGGTATGTGATAAAATGAAGGTGGAGCTTCCTCATTGCTGCTCTCATTTACAAAGGATATTTTAACCCTCTCTTTACCTTTACTAATATGAGAACTTCAATTCATCACCTGCCACAATAACATTGCAAAAAAATTTCTAATCAGTAGTTATGTTCAAATAAATTTACAAAATTCATTTATAATGCTTCATATATTTTGTAGACCACAGCCTAAATTTTTTATAGTAGCTTCATTTATAACGCTTCATATAGTTCCGTACAAGAATCATTTACCAATACTCAAGTATGAAATATATAGTAGCAATCTTGTTCATTTATACACAATCATATCGATATGTTATCTTGGTGGCTGACTTTGAATTGAATAGCTGCTCCTTTTGTCTTACTTGATTGTACATATAAACCAGCAATATATGTTAAACTGTAATGTACTGGACAAAATTCGTGTAGTGCTGATAAGCATACTTTGCAGTTATTTATATCAAACATGTTTATAGTTGATAATCTGCATCTAAGTGGAGAATATTGGAATTATACATGTGTGTGTGTTCGACTATATGTTAGCAGATAACGAATGATTTTGTGTACCACTTCACAGATAAGAAATGTTGCACTTATCTATTATTACTAAATGACATTTATTATTCCAATAAAGCAAATACAAATGCATTTATGATACTTGTTATTTCAAAGTTAATTACACATGCATTATGATGCGTCAATAGTAGTTACGATGACTGCATGATTGTCTTCATCCAATTAACCCTACAAAAGAAGTGGGGCTCGGCAGTTTGGGTTTGTAAGAGGCAGTGGTACAGAAGTTTGCAGGGGAAAAAAAATATTGATTGTTGCTGAGCAGTCACAGGCTGTGGTGTGGTATGGATGTGATCGAGTGGCTTGTGCACAGTTTTGCAAGTTTTGAATTGTGGAAAGCTTTGAAGTGCAGTGGTTTGTGCACAGTTTTGAAATTTATGAGTTTTGAATGGTAGTGGTTTGTGGCAGGTGAAGTATGAGTCTTGGACGATGTTTTGCACAGTTTTGTAGATGCAGTTGCAGGGTGTTTGTTGGGTGGATTTGTGAGTGTGGACGATGATTGAAATGGAGATTGAAGTGCAGTAGGGTGAAGGTTTGAAGAAGTTGAAAATTTTGTGTTTAAATGTGTTGCAATTTTTTAATAGTTGCAAATTAAACATGTTATTTTAAATGTGTATTTGATCATTAACTTTTGAATTTCTTTGTTACAGGTAGGTGAAGTTTTTAGATGCAAAAGATGGACAAGATACTTTTTAGATTTTTGGAGCTTCAGCCTAGTTAGCACATGAAAAAATTTTGGGTGCATGTTTTGTCATTCATATTTGAAGCAAAACCTTATAGATGTTGGGTCTTTGTCTAATGTTATATGAAGATGGTTTATAAATTTCATCATTGTTTGTAAGTAAGCTTTGTTCGTGGATATATTGTATAGCTATTTTATGGAAATGATCAATTGTTATGCTTTTATTTTATAGTTTTTTACTTTGATTTGTATATTATCCGATTGAAATATAATTAAATGTAATTAGATTACGGATATGTGATTATTGTAGTGGTATGATTTGTCATAAACGACAGCGTTTAAAAAGTGCAGTCAGTATTTTGGGACAATAACTCATGATAATAGGACAGCGTTAAAGCCTTGCTGTAAGTTATTTAAAAACATAAATCACATTGATACAACAGCGTTTTACAAACGCTGATGAATAAGTAGTAACAGCGTTTTCCTGTCGCTGTTGAAAACTAGTGAGTTTGTTTTAGACAGGGTATTTTAAACGCTGTGGAAATGTAAAAACCACTCTAAACACTTTTCCACAACAAAATATAAACGTTGTAGAAACTAAATAAACAACGACAAACTAACGCTGTGAAAAATAATTTTTGACAGCGTTGTTTTTTCGCTGTTTGAAATTACATATCAACGACCGCATGTCGTTATACAGCGTTCTTCACAACGCTGTTATATCATTGAACAGCAGTTTTTAAACGCTGTTAAAAGGCTATTTTGTTGTAGTGTCTCAAGCTACGCCACGTAGCTTGTCCCCTAGTCACACGACTAGAAATTAAACGGTTTAAAAAGAAGAAAATTACAAATTAAAAACAATTTAAAATAAAATAGCCCTAATTTTTAAAACCTATAACCCTTTAAATAAAAAACCCTTTTAACAAAGTAGAATAAGGCCGGCCCCTATTCACTTCTTCAACCCGTTCCTTTTTCTTTGCTTTGTGAAAATATGGCCGATCCTCTCTCGTTCCTCCTGATTGCAAAATTAGGGCTTTTGCTCCTTGCGCTCTTTGTTCCAAATTAGGGCTTCGGGAGGAATTGCCGCTTGATGGTTGATGATTCGGTTTGCTTGCTTCAATTGTTTGCGGCTTCTCCTCCTTGATTGAGTTCGGCTGATGCTTCGGTATGTTAATTTGTGCTTTTTTGCTTCTTCTAATCTTTCGTACTTGAACTCGATGAATTGCCGATGATGATTTGTGGTAATTTATATAGGATTCCAGTTCCTATAATTTCGTCGTATATATTTATTTGACTTTGTCTGATAATTATGCTTGAATTCTTCTTGGCGGTACGATTTTGATCTAATGCTGTGATTCATTTTTGACTTATTCAAATTCGTATAACTGATGGCTTGGCTACTTGATAATCACGGCTTTGAATTATTCTTGCTCAATTCAGTTTCTTGACCACTACGATTGTGAATTTCTAGCATTTAATTCATGATATTAGTTTCGATCATGGTTGACTTTGGCTCTTTGATATTTTTGGGATGAGAATTTTATTTTGACCCATTCATTTCTCTGATTAAACTTGAATAACCGTAACGTAGTCATTGCGCAACCCAAGCAGTGTTTTCTCCAATGACTGAAGAGTTGAAAGCAATCCCTACATTATATTATTCTAATTTTTTAGCTTAATGAAATTTTTGAACAAGATCCTCAGTCTGCCTTTAAGTGCAGCTATGTTGAGTTTCACTTGATCATAATTTTGCATTCCATTATTGTTTGATTTTCTATGATGAGATTTTAGCATCTTTATACTTGATATGCTGTCATGGGAAAATATCTGACCACGGCTCAGATTTTTGCCTTGCCTTTCTTTTGGTTTGAGCTTTGCCTTCAAGTTTGGTTTTGTGGTTGAAGTTGTAGCTCTGACAAAATTTGGCATGTACTTGTGCATTACATAATGTGTAGTTGTATCGTGACATTTTTCTGGGTTGCATTGAGTACATCCATACTTATGTTTAGTGCTGGTGTACTTGATATCTTTACTAAACTCTAGCCTCAAATATACTTCTGTCTAGTGCTGGTGGACTTTCACTTTGTGGTTCACTTGTGTTTGTACACTTTTGTTGCAGTGGTTGAAAATTTTGAGCTTGTATGCTTGGTTTGTTTTCCTCCATTACTTTGTAGATGTTCTCTGGTTTGCATTCTTCCATACTGCTATGTTGTTTGTGTACTACTTTGGCTTAGTTTGTACACTTGCTCATTTGAAGTTGTAGCATGTCACTGTGATGTTTTTATTTGCTTGAGTTTCAACTGTGCTCGACCATACTTGCCCAGTTTACACAGATGCTCCACTTGTTCATTTTGTTCAAGTGTACTTGTCTTCATTCTGACCATGTTGGCACTGAGTTACTGTCTTGTTTATATTAGACTAGTCGACAATTGATTCTTGAGTTTTGGTCATTCGCACCTGTGTTGAATCCAGTTTCACAGCTCGGGTTTGACCTTGTGCTCGAGTCGTGATTTTTATGTTATCGCACGTGAGTTGAACCCGGCTTTTATTTGGGTTTGACCTGTGCTCACCTGTCCCTGTAGCATTATCAAGTGTATATCGGTGTGCACGGCCTTGTGGCATATACAGTGATACACTGTGTATGTCACAAGCTGTTCGTGTATGATGAATTCAAATTTAAATTATGACGAACAACCCAAATAACTGAGGCAAATATTATTTTCAAAATTCATCTTTTATTTTATATTGCAAAAATATTTTATTTTCAATTTTACTGCGTTAGTGAATATTTTTGCAGATTGCTCAGATGCTGGATTCAAACCGGAATGAAGTTGAAGATAAATATACGAGTAGTGATATGTAGTGAGGTGAAAATGTAAAAATGAATTGTAATGTAATCAAAGTTGTATAGTTATAGTGAGAGCTTGAAATTGTACTATTCAAAGTTGTAATAAATATTTGTTTGAATAAAATATTCGTTTGAATTCAAATTCTGTGTTATTTAATTAATTCAACAAATATTTATTTAATCTGTGAAAATAAAATAGTATATTAACAAATACATTTAAACGAATGTATATATGTTTATTATCATCAAACAAAAATCATATAAGCGCATATTCAACAATCTCCCCCTTTTGATGATACCAAACATATATTTAAGATTTTGAATATGTTAAATGTATTTGATCATTGATATATCCAAATTGCTCCCCCTATTTAAATGCTTCCTCTCTACACAAAGCTCCCCCTACATATATGCATACAAATAAAAATATGCAAATGAGTCTGGATGCAAATAGAAAATTATTTGACCTTTGCTTGATTTTATTTGACAAAATCTTAACTTTTCTCTCCCCCTTTTGTTATCAGCAAAAGAATAATAGTGTTAGAGAAAATAGAGATAAAGTGATCGATATTAATCCAACATTAAAACTCAATTGAATATAAATATTAAATTTCAATAAAAAATCAAACAAAAATCATAAATATTTTGTTAGGCGCATATTCCATTTTTAGAATGATGGAAATGATGTCATCATATAAAACCATACAGTTGTGTCTATTTGTGGTATATTTATATCAGGAATTTGAATATCTACTAACCATGCATAACCGTTAGGACTTTTAAATGAGATTAGTAGTATTCCAATTTTATTTTAAAAAATGAATTCAAGTATCTTCTAACCACGCATAACCGTGAGGACTTTTAAATGGGATTAGAATCAACTTGTTTATTTTAAAAATCAACTTTTGATATGCGTTCCATACATGCATAACCGTGAGGACTTTTAAATGAGCATGGAAGCACATAACAAATTCCAAGTAATTCACCCATGCATAACCGTGAGGACTTTTAAATGAGAGTGAATACTTTGGTATTTATTTATTATTATTATTATTATTTAATTTTTTTTAAACAAAATGTGAAAATGAAAAAACGAACGATTCCTGTTTAAAGTACCACATATTGACAAACTATATAGAATTTTGATGAGTGATGTTCGTTAGAAATATGATAGATATAGAGATGGTCATGGAATTATCACCAACAAAAAGTTTTATAACTCTTGTTTAAATTTCTAAAGAAATTTTCAAATTATACTTTCTCGAGTCATAATATTTGATCAATATTAACACTCATCGCTTTTTCAATCACTATTTTTCTTTTCGATAATCATTTGGGAGTTAGATTAGTCAAAATGTCATTTAAAATCAAATTCAAAAATAATTATAAAATTAATTTTTCAAAATGACTAATCTGAAAATATGGTCAAAAATGATTTTTTCGAGGGGGATTTAAAAGAAAATTTTCTGCTATTTGAAAATTATTTGAAATGAAGAAAATGCAGATATTTTCTTTGAAAAACGATGCAGTTACTAAATGTCTCAACAAAAATCACGTTTCACTAGTAATTTTTCTATCAACTAGATTACCAGTGTAATCTGCATCTGAATTTCTCTTTCACTCAAAAATTATCATCAATTGAATTTGATTGACCAAAACATGAAGTGTGCACCAAAAATTTCAAATTCAATTTTAACAACAATTTAAATGACATTCTTTTGAATTTGAATTGAAGCCGTGTAAATAATCAAAAAACCGTGAATAAGGAGTAAGCCGTATTATAACCAAATGTATTATCCAACAAAACACTATTTTAATCCAAAATGATATATATGAAGTAATTCAAAGAATTTAGAGATTTATTATAGTGTTTTTGGCAAAAGAATATAATTTGGCCAACTATGTTGAATAAGTCAGAATCAAAATCATCATCTTTTCATCAATCTCAACATTAGCTGATTTAATTCAAAATACGGTGCAGATTATCACATTTAATATATCGTTTAAAACATACCATTACCTGTTTTACCTTTACGATATTTTTCGTTGTTGTCCATTGTGATTCTGTCACCTTTATACTAGGCTAAGGAACTTTGTTTTGTCGTCCGTTGTGTTTCTGGAACAGCCAAAAAATCCAGAGAACACTATTGTTGTTCCTTAGCCTGCCACCACACCTACACGGGAAAAGATTTATGTGACCTATTTGTTTTTATAGGTCCATGGTTGTTAGTGGCAGAATATTTTGAAAAACAATTTTGTAAAGACCCAAAACTATTTATAATTGTTCCCTTCGGCACCCAAATTTGTTTAACTTTGAGAAATTTTATATTTGTGCCTTTTGGAACCCAAATCGGTATAGTTTTCACATGTTTGGGTCTATACCAACAATTATTGTGACTGTGTCCATATTTTCTACAAATCGTGCACATGGAATTAATTTGACTAATATTGCTTTCAACAATTTTCGAACTGTTATATCCAAGTCCTTGTCTAACCGAATTAACAGTTTGCTTCCTAATAGCATATTCAACGATTTTTTACTTTTTGAAAATTTATCCAAAGTCGTTGACAATTGTTGGACTTGTGTTTTGAGAGATTCATTTTCGTTTAACAATTGTGTGCACTTTTTAATTGAATTCTCTCTCCTAGTATTTTCATTCTCTTTTAAAATCAGAATTTCATTTTCAAGTGATTTTATATTGATTTCAGATTTTTTAATTTCTTCTTCGAATGTTGGACACTTATCACACTTAGGGATCCTGCTTTGATAGGTTTTAACTAGTTGATCAAGTTGTTTATTGCATTCTATTAAAGTATCCTTTTGAGATTCAAGTTTGGCGTATTTTTCCCTAAGTCGTTCAAAACAGCCGTTTACTTCATGAAAATATATAAGCAACTCAGAATGGGTAAGTTTTGATACCTCACTTGGCTCGTCATCGTCACTATCAGTTGTATCACCTCGAAGACACAATTCTGCCTTTTCGCTTTCACTGCCAGTGCTTTGATCATTCTCGTCTATTTCATCCCAAGTGGCTGCAAAACTTTTCTTTTTCTGTTTCTTTCCATGGCTGGATTTAATTTGTGGACAATCGGGCTTGATATGGCCGGGTTTGTTGCAATTATAACAAATAATATTTTGTTCTTCTGAGTAGTCTAGTGCTTTGGCTATTCTGCTTTTTTCTTTTTGAATTCGAGCTGAATTTCACATGTTTCTGATTCCATTTTTTGAATTTCCTTATTAACAGCTCTAGTTCTTCTACACCATCATCATCGTCATCGTCATCACTTTCGGTTGTTCCTTTGAGCGCTATTGATTTCTTTCGAGTATCTCCTCCTTCACGCTCTTGCTTGAATTTCATTTCTAGCTCATAAGTGGTGAGATTTCCGATGAGTTCTTCGACTTTCATTTGTTTCAAATCTTTTGATTCTTGAATGGCAGTCACTTTTGCTTCAAATTTTCGTGGAAGGACTCTAAGGATTTTTCGGACTATCTCCAACTCTGTGTATGATTTTCCAAGAGCTTTTGATTTGTAAACGATATTGGAAAGTCGTCCATGCATCTCTTTGACATTTTCTTCCTTCGCCATTGTGAAGTTCTCGTATTCGCTGCTTAACATGGCAAGGCGAGATTCTTTGACTTGAGATGTTCCTTCGTGAGTCACTTCTAGTGTGTGCCATATTTCCTGCGCAGTTAGACAATGTGAGACACGATTAAATTCAAATTGATCCAATGAACAGATAATAGAATTCATAGCTCTAGCATTAGCATTTTGTAATCTATTTTCTAGTTCTGTCCATTGATCTTTTGGTTTCTCTATTTCCTGATTATCTACAGTTATAGTTGGTATTCTATAACATGTCTCAACAATATTCCAAGCGTCAATGGTTTTCAGAAAAATTTGCATTCTATTTTTCCGGTAAGCATATTCACCATTGAACATTGGTGGTCTAACTATGGATTGACCCTCAACAAAAGCAGTATTAAAAGAAGCCATTTCAAAAATTCAAATTTTTAAAACAAAAATTGGTTTTTGTAAAAAATCAAATTTTTAAAACAAAAACGGCTTTTGTTCCTAGCTCTGATACCACTTGTAGGATCGATTTCACCCTAGAGGGGGAGGGGGTGAATAGGGTGATAATGTAAATTATAAAAATTAATCGCGGAAGCTTATAAATTAATTTCAATTTAGATCACAGAATAGCAGCACAGATATTGCAGAATATAAATAACAGAATAAAACAGAACAACACAGAATTTACCCAGCTTCGGCAAAACCCTGCCTACGTGCTGCCCCCAAGGTTTCTACTAGAAATTAGATAGTCCCTCGCTCACACACGTAAACTCGTTATACCCGCTATTGACTAATCTAACTCTACGCTCAAAACCCTGCCACAACTCAGCCACTGAGTTGCGAATTCTCAAGCTACGCCACGTAGCTTGTCCCCTAGTCACACGACTAGAAATTAAACGGTTTAAAAAAAGAAAATTACAAATTAAAAACAATTTAAAATAAAATAGCCCTAATTTTTAAAACCTATAACCCTTTAAATAAAAAACCCTTTTATCAAAGTAGAATAAGGCCGGCCCCTATTCACTTCTTCAACCCGTTCCTTTTTCTTTGCTTTGTGAAAATATGGTCGATCCTCTCTCGTTCCTCTTGATTGCAAAATTAGGGCTTTTGCTCCTTGTGCTCTTTGTTCCAAATTAGGGCTTCGGGAGGAATTGTCGCTTGATGGTTGATGATTCGGTTTGCTTGCTTCAATTGTTTGCGGCTTCTCCTCCTTGATTGAGTTCGGCTGATGCTTCGGTATGTTAATTTGTGCTTTTTGCTTCTTCTAATCTTTCATACTTGAACTCGATGAATTGCCGATGATGATTTGTGGTAATTTATATAGGATTCCAGTTCCTATAATTTCGTCGTATATATTTATTTGACTTCGTCTGATAATTATGCTTGAATTCTTCTTGGCTGTACGATTTTGATCGAATGCTGTGATTCATTTTTGACTTATTCAAATTCGTGTAACTGATGGCTTGGCTACTTCATAATCACGGCTTTAGATTATTCTTGCTCAATTTAGTTTCTTGACCACCACGATTTTGAATTTCTAGCATGTAATTCATGATATTAGTTTCGATCATGGTTGACTTTGGCTCTTTGATATTTTCGGGATGAGAATTTTATTTTGACCCATTCATTTCTCTGATTAAACTTGAATAACCGTAACGTAGTCATTGCGCAACCCAAGCAGTGTTTTCTCCAATGACTGAAGAGTTGAAAGCAATCCCTACATTATATTATTCTAATTTTTTAGCTTAATGAAATTTTTGAACAAGATCCTCAGTCTGCCTTTAAGTGCAGCTATGTTGAGTTTCACTTGATCATAATTTTGCATTCCATTATTGTTTGATTTTCTATGATGAGATTTTAGCATCTTTATACTTGATATGCTGTCATGGGAAAATATCTGACCACGGCTCAGATTTTTGCCTTGCCTTTCTTTTGGTTTGAGCTTTGCCTTCAAGTTTGGTTTTGTGGTTGAAGTTGTAGCTCTGACAGAATTTGGCATGTACTTGTGCATTACATAATGTGTAGTTGTATCGTGACATTTTTCTGGGTTGCATTGAGTACATCCATACTTATGTTTAGTGCTGGTGTACTTGATATCTTTACTAAACTCTAGCCTCAAATATACTTCTGTCTAGTGCTGGTGGACTTTCACTTTGTGGTTCACTTGTGTTTGTACACTTTTGTTGCAGTGGTTGAAAATTTTGAGCTTGTATGCTTGGTTTGTTTTCCTCCATTACTTTGTAGATGTTCTCTGGTTTGCATTCTTCCATACTGCTATGTTGTTTGTGTACTACTTTGGCTTAGTTTGTACACTTGCTCATTTGAAGTTGTAGCATGTCACTGTGATGTTTTTATTTGCTTGAGTTTCAACTGTGCTCGACCATACTTGCCCAGTTTACACAGATGCTCCACTTGTTCATTTTGTTCAAGTGTACTTGTCTTCATTCTGACCATGTTGGCACTGAGTTACTGTCTTGTTTATATTAGACTAGTCGACACTTGATTCTTGAGTTTTGGCCATTCGCACCTGTGTTGAATCCAGTTTCACAGCTCGGGTTTGACCTTGTGCTCGAGTCGTGATTTTTATGTTATCGCACGTGAGTTGAACCCGGCTTTTATTTGGGTTTGACCTGTGCTCACCTGTCCCTGTAGCATTATCAAGTGTATATCGGTGTGCACGGCCTTGTGGCATATACAGTGATACACTGTGTATGTCACAAGCTGTTCGTGTATGATGAATTCAAATTTAGATTATGACGAACAACCCAAATAACTGAGGCAAATATTATTTTCAAAATTCATCTTTTATTTTATATTGCAAAAATATTTTATTTTCAATTTTACTGCGTTAGTGAATATTTTTGCAGATTGCTCAGATGCTGGATTCAAACCGGAATGAAGTTGAAGATAAATATACGAGTGTGAGTGATATGTAGTGAGGTGAAAATGTAAAAATGAATTGTAATGTAATCAAAGTTGTATAGTTATAGTGAGAGCTTGAAATTGTACTATTCAAAGTTGTAATAAATATTTGTTTGAATAAAATATTCGTTTGAATTCAAATTCTGTGTTATTTAATTTATTCAACAAATATTTATTTAATCTGTGAAAATAAAATAGTATATTAACAAATACATTTAAACGAATGTATATATGTTTATTATCATCAAACAAAAATCATATAAGCGCATATTCAACATTTTCTACTAGAACGATAGGATGAGAGATGGGAGAATGCCTACATACTGAAATTTGATGACCAAAGGAGAAGCTTGTAGAACAAATAGGAGGCTTCCATTTGTAATGAACATCCACGACGGCAACTTTTCCCTTAACTGGCTCAATAAGCAACACAAATGGAAGCGAATGGTGCCGTTTGACTTCAATCAATGCTCTCGCATAAACAAGAAGATCTCTCTTGATTGTAGCCATATCAAAACATACTAAGTCGAGCACTTGTTAAATAAGCATCAAAATCAGATTCATTTTTTCTAAATTCAGATCGTAAATGTCAAAGGAATTCAACCTTTGATATTTATTGTCCTTGCTTGAAATGACCTTATATCCTTATAATCCAGGGCAAATCCCCAAGCTTATCCCAAACAGGGCCTAGCATGTCGTGCCGGTCCAAATTAATGGGTGTCCTGGAAAAATGTTTATAAAAAATGAAACATAAAGTGGAAAAGAATACAAATAATACAAGTAGAAGTTGAACCTCAAGTATATTGAAGATAATCCTCAACCGGCTACATAAGCAACAATAATTATGCTAATTTGTGACATAAAAAAGATTTAAATAATGAATGTCTATTGGATTGCTCTTTTGTGGGAGTCGTCCTAAACAATTGACTTGCTTGCGTCAGTATGAACTGTAAAAACGTAACATAAAGATAAGTAAATAACTGCATCGTTAAATAGAAGTTTGTTGCATTAATACATCATATTAATGTGATGATATTGACAATTTGATATCTCTTTTGTATATTAATTAGGATTCACATCCCAATTATGTATATGGTTTTTTTAAGAAAAAATATCACAAGTGATAGAACATAAATACTTGAATTGATGCACCATATAAAAACACTCCAGATTAATGACCTAGATGGTAGAAAATAGAAATTTGAATCAGAAATAGGATAAAGTATCACGTTAAATTTACTGAAAATTACGATCCGCCTCTTATTTTCAAAATTAACACCTGAAAATCCTTTCTGAAAACAAGTTTTTTGAACCACTTTTGTCAAAGTTTCCAGTAAAAATACGCATTTTAAATTGCATATTTGTAGTTAAAATTGTAAATATTTGAAGTTTAAAATGCAAATATTTACAGTTCTTGTAGCACATTTTTGTAAAATGAAAATTTGTAATTCGGACTGTAATTAGTTGTTGTTCTAGCTGCAAAATATACGGTTTAAACTACATATATTTTTGTTGGAAAAGTTGAAAATGAAGTTTCGTGAATTTTTTTTAAGAGGGGACGGTAGTGAATTTTGAAACTTTTTTGGATGTTTGAGAAAATATTCCTTAAATTTATTAGAGTGAAGAGATTAGTGCATTGATTATCAAATTGAGGAATTAATTGTTTGTTTTATCTTTTATGTATATTGCTAGCCGAGTGAGCAAAGAAAATAAGAAAGTAATCGAAAATTTAAAAGTTCTTTGCAATTCGATAGCGATCTTCTTCATAAATTCTCATTCTTTCTCGCGAAGGTAAAAAATTGAGGATGGTCCTCTCACTTGTATGTAGGTACACCCTTGTTTATGATTTGAAATATAAATTTAAAACATGGATCTTCATGGATATGTTATACGAAGCTTTCTTCATTATTTATACATTCAAAAAAAAAAATGAAAATACAGTGGTCTTGTCATAATAGCGCAATACCCACTTAAAACACGTTACAACGGCCAACATAATTGCACAAATGTTGTATAATAGCTAAATATATTTACTTTCTATTTAACAAAATTTAACGAGGGATTTGTGCTATAAGTGCAAAAGTAGCTTTGGTGGTCATGACATCTTTATTTCAAACAATCTTATTAGAGATGTCAAATACAAATCGATAGTAAAAATGGATTGAGTGGTTGGGAAGGAAAGATGGTGGCGACATCAAATCGACCATGAAATTACATTGATGGATGGTCATTAAAGGTCATATGATATTTTTGCAATTTCAAAAAGTAATGGTGAAAATCCTATAGATTGAATTTCCATTATTAACAGAAGAGATCGACTTCATAGATGGAATAAGTTTAGTAATGATGCAAACTCTATAAAATGTACATCATGGGATTATCAAATACAAAATATATAACTTCAATTTAACAATTTTTGACTTGAAGAAAATTATCCATCATTTAAAGTTGGGTGTTTCCTAATGATTCATCCAATCAAAATGCTTAAATTCTAAAAAAAGGTATATTAATTTTTTCTTTCAAATATTCATTTACACAAGATATCTTCATTTGTTATGCATTAAATGATTGAACACACCAAAGCACCATATTTGAGGTCAAGTTAGTTTTTGCAGAAGCTTATCCTAAACATGAGAGTCTTATTCAAATTCAGAATTTGATTTAAGACCTGCAATATACGATTGTATGGTTAGCTAATCTCATGAAGTGGTCCATATTCCACATTCATCTTCATTAGCCCGATGGGTCCAATTTTCAGTGATTTCTGACCTAATAATTATGGGGCTGTAGCAACTGCTTATGGGATAAGGTGACAAAATTTCAAACTTATGCATGGCTCTGAATACTATTTTATTCATCTAATTATGCGCTGTTACCCCTTTAGCGCTGTTGCTTACGTTATACATATGGAAAATTTGGTGGAAGGGCAAAATGCCAATATAACAATCAATGTCTAAGCAAGCAAGTTTAACTAAATGATGCGTGCATTCATGCCGTATAATACACCACAAATTATCCAAATGAAAAGGAAACAAAAGTTCCGTTCACGTCAATGCGTATTGTGTTTATTCTTATTTTGCAGCTAATGCCGTCATACTTTTGATTCTTAATACCTTGATTTTTATTATTATTTAATTGAAATTATTGCTTTATAATACCACAATTCTAAATCATCAATCAGTGAATCACCATAAACAGTCTCTTCGGCTGGTGTGGACTTGTTTTGGTAGGAAATCACATTGTCTCATGTTCTCCCATGTCGATGTGCTCAACCAATTTAAACACAAAGTTTTTTACAAATAAACACATTCTTTTTCCCCTTGTGAATGAGTTTATTTGCAAAATTTATAAAATAAATCAAACCGTGTTATTATTGATTGGCAACAACAGTGTCTGTGTCAAAAATGACATAAACAACCCAGTATCAAATGAAGCATCAGTTTTATGAAAATAAAGGAGAAGTAAAAAAGTAAAAGAAGATACAAGAATTTTTATAGTCGTTTGACGTAATCTCCGACCTACGTCCACTTTAATTTTTTTTATTTTTATTTGTTCTCTCTTTGAATTACTAGTAGTTATATAAGATCTGACTACAATCTAATGGATCTTAGATTTACAATGGAGTTTTTAGAGTATCCTTAGAAGATAGGAGTAAAGGAGGAGTAGATCTTGCAGATCCAAAAGTTAGAAAGCAGAAGAAGAAGATCCCCTTATTGTTGTAGCTGGACTTGTATTTACAGAAAAACAGATGTACTAGGTCCGAAGCCCGCTTGCACAGAGGTCCATGAGATGGCTCGAAGACGCACTAGAGAAACCAGAGTGCCATGAGTTAAAGAGATAAGTTGGTACCGAGTTAACTAACTTGGCATTAACCTGCCATGATGAGTGAAAATGCTAAGTCCTTTTGTTTGCTCTACTTTCTCCTTCTTGAGTTGTTCTAGAAAAAATTTCATCGACTTCGAGTTGATTCTTGCGATCTTTCTGATTGCGGGTTCTCTTGTTTTCTTCTCGTTAATCCTTGGAATTGTTCGTCCAAACTATAGGAGAACAACTTGATGCTGAGTGATTGGAGTAGTATAAATCGTGTATGATGTTCGAGAAGTGAAAAGTGGAATGGGAATAACTCGGTATCAACCTATATAACTCGACATCTAGTTATATCCTTAGCAAAATTCCACTCAAACACTTTGAGTTCAATTCTTTAGTCCTTCTGATAGCGTTTCCAAGTTCATGAATCTTTTCGCTGTTGTTTTGATCTTACAAGTTCAGTTGAAACCCGCTTGGCTAAAAAGCGGGTTAAAGCTTACCCCAAGTATGTGTTTCGAATGTAAGGTGTGATTTGCTCAAGAATAAGTTCTAGCAATCAGTCTTTGAAAACTGAGTTCTCTGGCTATTTCAAGCTTGGTGAATCATTCAATTCCTTCGGATTCTCTAGCAATCATAAGTCATTTCAGACCTATTATAGCTTTGGACTCCAATACTCATTTAAGTGTCAGCTACGAATCATGATCAGTCCATCTCTTTCCCAGAGGTATCATTTTGTATATCAAAATCATCCTATGTTCGTTCGGGATTTATCCATCTCATTTTCTTTTTAGGCACTCAACTCCTTTTATCAAGTCAGCATCTGTTTTGGGTTTTCGTCTTGCCGGACCATTATTTTGCATTCTGGACTTTGACCTCTCCAAATTGTTTATTGCCTAATCTTGGATTTCGGTCTTCCTAGATCGTTAATATCCCAATCTAGGGTTTTGATCTCTTCGGAACGTAAGCCCCCCAATCTAAGGTCTCAATCTCGCTGGATCGTTGGTCTCCCAATCTAGGGTTTCGATCTCTCCGTATCCTTATTCACTCGCTCTTTGACGAGGGGACCCAACGACCAAGCAACCCTATCGACTCACTCTCCGATGAGGGGACTTACTTTTCATACACGTCCATCCCTTGCTTTTCTATAAGGGAACTTACACCCTGCCCCAACTCTCCAACCGAGACTAAACGCGATCAATACCTATAAGTACATCCACTCTCTCTGAGCAAGGGAAATTACACCTTGCACTCCAATCCTAACCCTCCGACAAGGAAGTAGAGCGATCAATATTGTACATCACATTCAAATGTATTTTTCAAAAATCAAATTTCCAAATCAAAGTAAATAAGCAAATGGAAATCCTAATTGTTCATTCTGGACATCCAACTTAGAGCATGCCTAGAGACCAATCTAGGCTTCATACACGTGTAAGCGATCCAATGTTATCATTGTCCTAACTAGTCATCCCAGACATCCAACTCAAAGCATGCTTAGAGACCTATCTAAGTCTCGTACATGTGAAAGCAGTCTAAGGTTATTGTTATCTTAATATCCAAAGCAAAAAAGCAAAGCATGGAAAGTGAACCTACCTCTCGTCCATTCTGATCATTGGATTACCATCCTCGACCTAGATCCTTAGTTGTTTCTTGATGCATCCGCTGTAGATGGCGGCGGCTTTGGTTGCGCCATCGTAGTTTTACTCCTCACGTATTGTTGCAGCCGATTGCTCCAAACCAACTCTTCTTTCAAACCGTTAAGGTGTCGGTACTCATATGTTTATTGTCCATCCAACCCATGGAAGATGCAAAACTTTCCACATCATCTCTCCCAATCAGCGCTCCCTCCTAGCTGGTTTTTGGTAAGGGGTATGCCCCTGGTATCTAGGTATATCCTATCCAGGGTTTCGGTTAAGTCAACGTAAGAAGAGAACTTCGATTATCTCCTTTGTCGTTTCGGTTTTTCGAAGTCGTTATTAGTTTTTATTTTCCCTTCTACATCATTAACATCACAATTATTAGCTTCAACATTATCTTAACACAGATATCTCTCAGCTTTATGTAAAACTCCGCAAGATCCATCAGTGGATCCCTTTCCAATGCAACTTTGAAGTCGGTCTTGCTCGCGACTCCAGATACTTCCGCCATTAAAATTATTGATGGATCCAGCTTGTCTACTTCGGCCGCTATTGCATTAAATCTTATCAGATAACTTATCAAGGTCTCTCCTAGCCTTTGCTTTATGCTTGATAGCGTTATAACATTCTTTGGTCGGGAGATGTGAACTCTAAATTGTCTTATGTACTTATTCACTAGGTCGGTCCAAGTGCTTATGGATCCATTCTCCACTTCAGCCACATTGCTACTAAATCTGTTAGATATAATGGAAAGCACCACCCTATTACCTCCTCAGAAGCACCTAAAAGTTCCATGTGTCAGATTTATCTAATCAAACCAACTATTGAATCTATTTGCCCATCATACATCTTCAGCATTGGAAGCTTGAAATCGGGAGGATTCCTCGCATTCTTCATATTAGAAGTGAACGGATTTCTGTTCACATCCTCCAAACTCTGAATTGGAGGTCCACCTCTAACTATTCTCGTGATCATCTTAGCCATCCTATGGTTGTCATTTAATGGAGATCTTAGATCACCAGCTGCATTCTGCCCCCTGCTCCTGAGGGGGAACTCCGACACATACTTTGCACATACTCCTCTAGTTGTAAATTAGCATTTTGCCCTACTCTTCTGGTTTCATTCTGTCTTCTATTCCTATTGGAAAGCTCTAGCACATACTCCTATGGTATTTGATCATTCGCATTTCGATTGGCGATTCTAGCTTAAGTATTATACATTCCCAACATCCTAGCAATCGAACTAACATTGCCCCATAGTATGGTTCTCTCGGCACTAAGTAGATTTGGGTCGGTACTGAGCTATTTTTTTCCCCAGTACATCATTCCATTTTTCTCTGTTCTAACTCCAGATGCTCCTTCGCTAGTTCCTAGTCTTTGGTTCTGAATTCCAGCAGCTCCAACGATTCTGTGTTGTCCTATCCTTTGAAAACATCCTTTCAGCATTTCCTTTTGTCTAATTCCATCCTACATCTCCTTCATCATGCTTTCTAACTCCTCTCTGATCACGTAGATGGACTGTTGAAAATTTAAGGGCACCTTCTGGCTGCCCTCATGCTCAAATTGGCTTCCTCTAGCCTTAGATATAGTGTTAGGTCTTCTCATCTTCTCTAAAATATCATATTCAAGCTTCAAGTCTTTAGATCTAGTTCCCTTTCAATGAAAGCACAAAATATTAGCACCAAAAATGGCATAATCACCTAAGTATCATGTAAAACTACAAGCTCTTTGAAAAAAAGGAAAAAAAATGAAAAGGAGACAAAAGAATTTTATAATGGTTCAGCACAGTCTCTGGCCTACATTCACCTTAATCTTTTTATTACTTGATTGCTCTCTGGATTACAATTAATTATATCATATCTGACCATAATCTAGTGGATCTAAGATTTAAAATGGAGTTTTTAGAGTATTTTTGAGGTAGGAGATAGGAGCGAAGGAGTACAAAAAATTAGAAAGCGAAAGGAGATCTCTTATGGTTGCTTCTAGACTTGTATTTATAGGAAAACAGAGATACTAGGTAAGAAGCCCACTTGCGCAAAGGTCCAGGAAATGATCCAAACTTGTACAAGAGAAACTAGAGTCCCACGAGTTAATGGATAACTTAGTACCGAGTTAACTAACTTGGCACCGACCTTTCATGATGGGTGCAAATGTTAAGCCCTTCTTTTGTTTGCTCTTCTTTTTCTTTCTTGAGTTATGCTAAATTATTTTCCATTTATTTGTGTTTATTCTTGCGATCTTTCTAATAGATGCTTCCCTTGTTTTATTCCTGTTAATCCTTGGAATTGGTTTTCCAATTTCTGGGAGAATAACTTGATACCGAGTGATTGGAGTAGTATAAGGTTGTATGATGTTTGGAAACCAATACGTGGAATGAGGATAACTCGGTAGGGATCTATAAAACACGACATCAAGTTATATCCTTAGCAAAATTTCGACTTTAACTCTTTGAGTTCAATTCTCTAGTCCTTTTGACCATGTATCCAAGTTCGTGAATCGTTGCATTCTTGTTTTGATCTTCTAAATCTGGTTGAAATCTACCTGGCTAAAAAGCAGGTTAACAAACAGCTTAGAAAAACGTGTTTACATGATTTCCTCTTACTTGTTTCGCTCGTGATTTCATCACTATTGCATGTTATTCCACACATCATTCTAAGGAAAGAATCTTAAAACCCTACAGCTAAAATTTCAAATTTTGAACTTTAGTGGAGCCAACGAGTGGGTTGGGACCAAGTATTCTGGCTTGTTTAGTTTGTTTCCTCATCATTTTTAAGATGCGCTAAACTAAAGAATCCATTACTAGACTCAACCATACGAACTATCCAACAAACAAATCTCTTTTATAAACTTCTAAACAAATGAATTGATAAGTGTTTGGCTTTTTAGTAAGCAGTCCTTAAAGCGGTTCATTAGGCGTGAAGAAGAGTACGGCTAGCTAAAAATAAGTGAACAAATCACATCTAGTGTAAAATGACTAGTTCAGTGCAATATTTTGAGCTAGCAAATTATCGTTGGTTGTGCTTTAAGATATTCTTGTTTTTTTCTTTATTGGTGTCTCTTGCTTGAAAGAGAAGGTAATTTAAAATGTGTTACTAAGAGTTATAGTGGTCTGGAGTGTAACCATCTATATTTTTTTATATAATAAAAGTGGTAATTCTTTCAAAAAGAACATTCATTTTGATGTCTCATGATTTTAAACTCATAACTTCTAGACCCCGTGTAGAGCATTCCACTACTAACTAATTGAGCTAGTGGTCCTTGACAATTTTTTTAAATTCACTACTTTCTCATCCACTTATATTATTACCGTTTACTAATAAATTAGTCAATCTCAAAATTTGACTAATACATTCGTGAAAGAAAATGTTACTTCCTAACCAATCGACTTTAAAATGTAAACTGTAAAAGTAAACAAGCAAATTAAAGTAAATGACATGAAGTTGTAGAGTGGTTCAGCAAGCTTGCCTGCATCCATTATAAAGATCTCTTACTATGTTTCTGTCTTACAATTACAAGGAATTACAACAAAATAATAAGAAATAAAGCACTTAATACTAAAAACGTACTAATCTTAAGAGCTTAGGGCTTTGATTTTCTATGAAAGAATTTCTGAGTAGAAGACTAGTCTCTCAACCCCTTTGTAGTAGAATAACAAGGGGTATGTATAGTGGCTGCAGTGAATGATGGATAACTAAGATTGCACGGTAAAATATGAGGAAAGCATGCTCGACCATCGATCTGTTTGCGTGGACAGGTGGATGATTACTTTCAAGGTTGAATGGAATGTGTGGTTGAGAGATACGCCAGTAGTTCCACCGTACTAGGCATATGCATTGCATTTAATGCTAATGCATTCTTCTAAAGTATACGCGCTTTTGGCCGACTTGCTACAGTACCCAATACAACTAGTTGTGTAGCTCGTCATTTATCTTTTTTTTGTAGTAAGGCGAATGAGTGGATTTCTTCGGGTTGTGTCGGTCGATTGGTTGTTGACGACATTTGAGGACAACTAGATACTTCTAAGGATGTGATTTGTTGCTTTAGGTCGATCGGAGGCAAGTGTTATGATACTGGGCCAAAAATGGGTCACGCTTGAGCCGGTGCTGTCTAAAGAGTTGGTTATTGAAATTGTCTTGAGATACGCTAGCCGACAATATACTTGGAGTATTGTTGAGTGGGCGGAATATTCTAGAGCTAGATTGGATCTAGGCTACCATAAGTGGACTGATTGTAAATGTGCCGGGCCAACTTGGACCGAACTAGGCTATGCTTAATTAGTCTGCTAATTTCCTATGCATGGCAGTGACCAGACGCTTGTTGCTAAAAATTGTTGAGTGAAGCTAAATACTACTAAGGACCAAGGCACAAAGGATGTGCCGAGACGATCTTATGATGATGAGACAGGGCTATCTGGGGCCGGCTGAAGGCATGCTGAGATAGAGTCAGGTCGAAGATGGGGTCATGCTTGAGCCTAGTTAGATTAGATGAGTTGGGACTTAAAGACGTCTAGAGTTGAGTCGGCCAGTGGTAGTCTTGAATGTCGCTAAGTAGATGGGATGGTGTGGGGCCAGATTGAGTGCGAGCCAATATGAAATTGGCTAGGTTTAGAAATGCTTGGCCGACTTATAATAGTTGTAAGAAATTAGAGCAATATTCCGCTTTAAAGCCCAAGCCCCCTCAATAAGCTCGGGTGGGCATGTTAAGTCATAGAAATCTGACCATCCAGCTCTTCTGCTATGCATTTAATGCATGCCCTACATAACGCTATATCACTAGTTGAGACAGATCTTTTTTTCAAACATGGTAGAGTGCACATGTTTCTAACGTGGATGAAGTAACAATGGCATTGATTATACCTAGATAGTCGGTATTTGAAGGCTCTTTAAATCCAATGGCTGAGATTAAGGGGGTAGGTATTTAAATAGCCTTTATCACTTGTTCTTCCATTCTTTACTAAAACGAGAAAAACTTTAGTCATCAACAGCTCTTAAAAACCTTCAACACATTAGACTTTCAAGCTTTTGTTGATTAAAAGTGAGTTTTCCCTCTTCTCCTTTTTCTCTGCCTTTGTGAACGCCATAGCCATTGCCTAGTTTTGAGCTTTTGTGTTTTTTGCTTTCTTTGCTTTGCATTTTATTGTGATTTTGCTTTGCTTGATAATGTAGTTGTATTTTTGTTATGCCTGTGTTTGGAATCTACTTTTTCTATCCATATTTTGAACTTGATCAACAATCGCTGCCATGTCAGTGACGATCAAATGATACCGACGAATTCTACAATAGGCCTACAATTTTCGGCAATAATATTAGTAATAATTTAGATAATAACCTATCGAATAGACCTAATTCCATAACCATGGGCTTTAACAAAAAATTAGATTGCTGACACGGTGCCTGGCCAGTTATATAGCTTAGGATTTTGAGTTGTGAGCAGGTCTTTACGAAGTGTTGGGCCTAAGCACATCGTGAGATGGGCGCCTAACTTCCACCTTCGGGTGTTGCTGGGAAAAAATGTTAGGGTTTTGTATGCTTGTGTTTTAGATGTCCGCTTTAGGATGCACCTCTACCGACAAATCGACTTCAAGAGGTGTTGTTAGTCTTAGAGCTTAGAAGCTAAAATATGGGAAAATTAACTTGGCTAAGCTTTTGGACTGCTACGAGTGCAATATCAGGATGGTTCGATATCCCATAGTCACTGAGCATCCAGACCACCCTCCTTCAGGTTACTTTGTCTTTTATTTAGGCTATTTTAAGGTAAGCGTCATGTTGCCCCTCCATCCTTACGTTATCTTGATCCTTAATGGATATAGGTTTTCCAACGATCAGTTTATCCCCTATAATACCAATTCCTTTACAGGGTCTCTACTATTGCATGGAACTGGGCTACCTAAACCAAATGCTAACTTCATAGAGACGATCTTCTGACTGTAGAAGGGAGTCGAATACCTAATCGTTTCCTCTTCTATGTTAACACCAAGCCTGTTATTTTTTCGAGCATCCTTAGAAAGGTCGCCTCGGCCTGGATAACAGGATATTTCTTTATCCCTTGTAGGGTCAACCCCGAGCTCCAGCACCTCGAATTCTAGAACCCCAATAAGCCCTCGCTTATTTTATTTTTTCTTCATTATTTCCTTGCTTTCCTTTTCATAACTTACCCATTGACAGAGGCCTCTCTTGCTTAGACTGGCATTTGTTTTAGGATGCTGAATGAGAACATGAACTTTCTAAAGGTAGCCGCTGCCAACATCAGGATATGAGAATCTTGGTAACTGATGCCAGCCTCCACCGGGTTAGGCTAATGAGGATAGACCAAATAAAGGTTAAGGAGTGAGCCACCAAATAAATAAACTAGCAAACAAGGTGACTAAGGTATAGCAAAACTACTCCGAGGTCCAATTCTTAAATCTTGATCGATCATGGATGAGAACTGGGATAAATGATTAAATTATGGGTGAAGAGCCTAGAGAGTGGCAACATGTTAAACTTGACAAGCTAAGTGACATAGTGCCAATGCTATCCTGAGAAAAATTTGACCCATAATAATTAACTGATGTCCCGGTGCCTCGGTGTAAGACAATGCAAGTTGATTGGGATACTGATATGAGCTCTGAGGAAAATAGGGTAAGGAAAGAGTACAAGAGCGAGGCGTCAGTAAGGACATAGGTCCCTCCTCCAAGCAAATCCCATCATATTACCCTATATATATCTTGGATACAAAGCTGACCCTCCAAGTGAGCCTCATGTCGGGATGAAACAAACTGGTATAAGCAGTTCGACGTCATCTTACCCACCCTTTGACAAAAATAATAGCTGTGTCATTACAAATTGTAGTTTACTTGCACTTTCTTTCTCTTATTCAAAATTTTAACAAACTCTTGTTTTTTATTGTTGTAGTGCCTTACATGCTAGGTTTTAATGCTTTAGACAGAGGAAGGGGATCATCAAGACCATCGTGACTTAAGTATCCATTGCCCTCACTATGCCTGCCGTGCCTAACCCCACCTTTCTCGGAGTCAGCAAACAATTCATCGATGTGCCCTCTAACCCGATGCAATTCATCCAACTATCCACTAAAGGAAAGAAGTGGAAACTAGATGGGTTTGGCCCATCCACGTTAACTGAGGTTGCCTCCCTTTTCAATAAATTTCTCAATATTTAAAACCTAGAGGAACTGACTGTTGATGAAGGGGCAAAGCAGCTGGAGCAGGTATTTCTAGAAATCACTAAAGTGAGGACGTCGGCGACTTAAAATACCCACTATTGGCCTTCCAACTCATGTTAGTAGGGGCCCAATTGTACCCTTACTAGGCCTTGATTAGTAGGAACTTGCACTTCATTGAGGATGTGATAAATATCCAGAATCGGGATGCCCTGTTAGTAAGTTACCGACTTTGAACCTTTTTACTTTTTACCTTGTTATTATCCTAATATTGGTCTTTTAGTTTAGTTACCATTGTCTTCGCATCCGAGAGGAGGTGGAGGACATCCAAAGGGTTTGAAAGGCCAAGGGAAAGGGTCGGTAGGCAGCGAAGGCTGAGGCCATCAAGGCTTGGGAGGCGACAAAGAAGTCGATCAAGGAGCGACCAAAAAGTCAATGCGAGAAGCGACCGAAGCCGAGAAAATGTAAATAATATGGTGGCGGACCTCGAGGAGAGGCTGGAATGGTAGAGAAGAGGACCAGGCCAACTACGAGTCAACCTGATCAAACAACCGCTGGGCGCCGATCGGATGTGCAAATAGAGGCCGCTAGGAAGGAGAAGGAGAGTAAGTGAAACCTACCGATTGAGGAACACAATAAAGGCCCTACTTAGGTAAATTTTCAATTTCCAATCTTCATTTCTAGGTTTGACGCCACAGCCTTTACTAAGGATGGGGAGGAGGTGGTTAAGGAGATTCGGGCGGTTGGGATTCGATGCAAGCTATTCTAACATAGGAGCAGTTGGACTCCTTGATCCTGCCAGTTGAATGGTCAGCCTTGTAAATACTTTTCTTCCCTTTTCTTATATGCCTAATGAGGTTGATTACATGCCTCCTCATTTTTTGAGTCAATATGATTCATTTTGCTATAAAAATTATGTAAGTACTTTACTGCTTTATCTGCTCTTATTTGTCTATACAAAGCTTGTAATCATACCTTAAGCACCAATATAGTCTTTATGTATTTGTACTTATTTATTTTTGTAAGGTAGAATAGCAAGATATGGTAAATGATGGGTGGTGAGTGCAACCCATTCTTTCAAACCTTATATTGGAATGACTTAGTTGATGACAGGTTGGCTAATGGACTCGATTGTGAGCATTTATAGTGCGACCCGATTATTTGTCAAGTGTTGAGGTTGGCATACGATAATCTGGTCTCTTTGTGTAGCTTTTTTTGGGTAGTCCTGACACGAACCTATGCACTGGGTGGCCTAAGGTTCTCCTAAGTGAAACACTGCAAGAAAGAGTGGCAGGTGGTCCCAGCACGAACCTACGCATTGAGAGGCTTAAAGGTTCTCCTAGGTGACACACTGCAAGGATAAGTGGTAGGCGGTCCTGGCACAAACTTGAGCGTTAAGAGGCTTGAAGGTTCTCCTAGGGTGATACGTTGGCAGTTAATATTGGATCTAGCTTATTTTTATGCGGGTGCACTACGGATGCTGGGCTTCTGCATTATTTAAGGAAACAACATCAATCTTGGCAATAGTGCCCCATCCTACATGAGGACGGGCAACATCAAGGGTGAGGGATGCAAGTCCATTATAGTCATATCTTGGCTCGTCAATGCACCTTGGCACAAAGGGGAGAGTCTCACCCAAACTCATAGGGCAATAGGAAGTCCCATAATAAGGAAGTGAATGCATGTGATTCAATCTTGTTGGATAGCCTAATAGTCCCCAATATGGAAGTGAATGCATGGTAATTCGCCCTCATGAATTGTCAGTGGTAAAGATGGGAGCCGAGGCTCGTTTTGTCCTTGGTTACAAAGGTCAACAGTCTCCGGTAAGGTAATAATCACATAAGAAATCATCCTTCATTGGATAGCCTATAGAGGTGGTGGGTTGTCCCAACACGAACCAAAGTGTAGGATAGAAGGTTCTCTTAGGTGGCATGCCACAACTTTGGTAGTCCCCAAGCAAGGAAGTGAATGCATTGTAATTCACCGTTATTGAATAACTAAACAATAAGGAGGGGACAATTGAATAGCTCGTACAGTCCTTGACAATGGAGGTGTCACTCCCACAATAAGATACTAAGCACATGATAACTCATCCTTATTGCATGTATAGCCTTGGCGATCATGTTGAATAATGTTGGCTTTGAAGTCTTCGATGTATTATCCATATAAGATGTATTACACTGCCTTATAATTGTGGACAGCCGTTATATGCGATTGGCCCGTATGTGTAGGGTTCCAAATGTGAGAATTGTGGGTTTTATATGGGTGAGATAGACGGTAAGCACCATTTATTACGATGGCATTTATAACATACAACCCTTCCTAGTTTGGCCAAGCACTACTTTGGTCGGGTTCTTTGAAATGGCGAACAACCAGTTGAGAACTAGGTCACCGATAATGATCGAAGCTTTACTCTTACATTATAGTGCTTGCTATCTTCCTATTGAAGGCTTCGGTGTGAGGTTTAGCTTTGATTCTTCGTTGTTCTAAATGTCGAGTCCGAGCTTGAGTAGCTCGCTATTTTGCTTTAGCTTAAAGGTTAGACGCCAAGGTAAGGGGACATTTACTTCTACGGGCACCATGGCTTTATACCCATAGGAAAGCAAGGAATGTGTATAGCTAGTTGAAATAAGGCTCGAAGTGTGATATGACGAATGAATGAGTGCTAGTTCTTCGGTCCAGTTCCCTTTAGCTTTCACGAGATGCTTCTTGAGTGTTGACTTGATGGTTTTGTTGATGGCCTTGACTTGTCCATTGGCTTAAGGATAGGCAATGGAAGAGAGACATTTCTTGATTCCATTCTGCAAATGTCTTAAGAGACATTGCTCTCAAATTAAGTGTTATTGCATGTGATAATCTTCTTTGATGAGCTAAAATGGAAGAAAATGTTTTTTTATGCTAAAGTTCAGTATTTAGGTGCGTTGATCTCAATAAGAGGCTTGGCTTTAACCCATTTAGTGAAGTAGTCGATGGTGGCCCTGGCATGATTGTACCTTCTCTTGATATTAAGCAATTTCCACTTAAGTCAATCCGCCATAAGCCGAACGACCATAGGGAAGCCATATGGGTAAGAAGGGTGGGGGAGGCTATGAGAATCTTGATGAGTTGCTGACATCAGTCGCATTTCTTGACGTAATCCCTAGAATATTTGATTATAGTAGGTTAATTGGAGACTAGTTAGGAGTCTTTTTCTGGCTTTTGCACCTAGCATAATCCCTACAAAACCATCCATGTAGCTCTTGCAGGATTTGGCTGGCTTCGTCTTCCAACACATATCACTAAACTGGTATGGGACTACTCCTATTTGTAGAACTTTCCGTCTATGATCGTGTAGTAGGGAGCTTGATAGAGAATCTTCAAGACTTCCTTATGATCGACTGGAAGTTCCTCTTTTATTAAGTAATTGATAAGAGGCACCATCCAATTTCCATGGAGCAGCATCTATTTCCATCATTGTTGCCCTTATGTCATGGCAAGGGGTTCTTTTATCCGCTAAGGCGACCCAAGGAGTGAATCCTTCTAGGTTGCTCGATTCCTTAGGTAACTGATTGGCCTTGGCATTATTATCCATGGGTATCTATTTTAACTTTAACTTGGTGAATGTGCTAATTATCTTTATGGTCTCAACAATGTATAATGTCAGTGTCTAAGTCTTGACTTGAAAGCGCTCAACGAGCTGATTAACGACTAAGGCAAGTCGTTGAATACATGGATGGACTCGACATGTAACTCTTTTTCCATCATGAGTTTGGCCAGGGTAGCTTTGCACTCGCTTTATTACTAATCGTCTTGAAAGAAAGGGGAACATAAAACATAGTTCTCTTCTTGTGGGTATGACAAGCACCATGTTGGCCCCTTCCCCTTCTTATTTGATGCTCCGTCCACATATACGTGCCATGCTTACAGCTAGTGACGTTCTCTTCTTTGGTATTATTCAGGCTTGAGCACTCCACATTGAAATATGCAATGGCCCAGTCTTTAATTGAAGCATGAGGTTGGAATGATATATGATGTTTCCTAAGCTTAGTAGACCACTTCTATAGCTGGCCAACTATGTCGGGTCAGCAAAGGACTTACGTTTGAGGTTTTGTTTGCCAGGACTTTGATAGCATGAGTGTGAAAGCACTGCCAAATTTTTTGGGTTGCCATGTGAAGGCAAAAAGAAAGCTTCTCTAGACTTGTATATCTTATTTCTAGGCCTAACAACCTCTTGCTAACATTATAGATCGGCCGTTGGATATTCTCTTCTTCTTCTATCAAGATAACGCTGATCGCATGGTCGGTCACTGCTAGGTATAGATATAGCCAAATGTAGTTTTAGCTCCTCGAGTGCCTTGGTACATTCATTGTTCCAAGCGAATGATTTTCTCTTCTTGACGGGTCGAAGAAAGGGAGACATCGATCAGTTGCTTTTTGACATGAAAAGGCTTGATGCTACAACAATCACATTCAAGCTTTGTACTTGTTTCATAGTTCTAGGGACATTCATATATCAGATAGGTTAGATCTTGTCAGATTAGCTTCAGTACCCTTTGCGCTCACTATATAACTAAGGAATCTACTAGACTAAATAGTAGAGGAGCACTTCTATAAATTCAACTTCTTGTTGTATTAGTGTAGTATGCTTAAAGTCTTGGCCAGGTTCTGCACATGACCCTATCCCTTTCAAACTTCGCTTGAATGTCATCCACGTAATCTTCCATAGACCTATCGACCTATTCAAAGAACATTCATTTGATGAGACACTCATAGGTAGTGCCTGCATTTCGCAAACCAAATGGCACGATACAATGGCAGTATAGGCCAATATTTGTGATAAAGGGGTATGCTCATAGTCCTGGCCTGACAATCTGATTATACCCAAAATATGCATACATGTAGATGAGAAGTTCGAGCCCATTCATCACATCTACTGCCTAATCAATGTGAGGCAATAAAATGCTACCTTTAGAGAAATCTTTATTAAGGTTGGAGAGCTCAATGCAAGATCTCCAAAGTTTATTTGGGTCTCTAACCAACATAGGGTTAGCAACCTGGACATGATACTCTACCTCTCGAATGAAGATGGATGTCAAACAGCTTCTCTACCTCTTCTTCAAGAGCTTGGTACCTTTTTGGGTTGAATGACCGATGCTTTTGAAGAGCGGAGTATCTTTGGGATAAATGTTTTGTGTATGGAAAATGATCATGTGATTAATGTTGGCCATGTTAGTGTGACCCATACGGGGACATATTTTCTTTGTGGTAGGAACTTGATTATCTCATCCCTAAATTTCATACTAAGTTCTATGCTCATTTGAACAACTTTGGCAGGGTTGTCACATTCTAGAAGTATCGATTCCAAGGGAGTAGCAGCCTCATTCTCAATGCTAGAATCCCCCATGCAAGGGTTGAGTGTGCCTTCATCAAGATATAGGTTTTCTTTCAAGTTGCATTTGCCCACTACCGAAACCATGCACTCTATGACATCCTTGACTTAGATAGATGTCCATGCTAGTGTCGAGGTGTTAATGTTGCCTAGAGCTCTCATAGATGAGTCTGCTAATCTTGAACGGGTAAGATCATTATATGGAATGTCTCTTCTTGCCGATGGAGTAGCCAAGGATATAGGATTCCTGCCATCTTGGTCTTCATTACGGCTGGTGGTCTTGGATCAATCTTGAGCATTATTTGGCTTGAGGGTACTCTTGGGTGATATATAGCAAGTTGGCATAGCTTTATTGCAGAGGGTGGTACTGACATGACCTTGAGCATTACTAGGCTCGAGGGTACTCTTGGGTAACACACCATTGACGCTTGTATCTTTAAAGAGAAGGACAGTCCCAACATGACCCTAAGCACTGTACGTCTTGAGAGTACTCTTTGGTGACACGTTGTTGGTAACTGTGATATGATTGGGTATGCCATTGTTGGAAGGAGGAGCTATTGATGTTAATGTTGATGTTTTAGATTTGGGGCAATCTCGGCTTGAACTAGAGTGCTCATCGACTCATTGTTTCTCTTGAGTGATTCTTTCCTAAATGTTGTGTTTAATGACGTTTTTTCTATGAGCTAGGAAATCATCGATAAATTTTGAACTAAAATTAACAGCAAGCAAACGGTGTACAATTTTAGTATGTGGCGAGTACGGGTCGATATGTAGGGAATTTTCAAGATTTTAAAATTTTATAATCAATCAAATTAGGCCAAAGTGGAGAGAAGATTATTTAACTACAAATTGTAAACAAAATTAAGCTAAAACTAGAATGAAAATTATGTTAAAAACTATGAGATTAGAAAACAATTTAGAGGCAAATCCACACTCATATTTTTGTAAATCAATAAAGAAATAATCTAAGATCTCTATTTTTGATATTAAGTGAAATACTTGTTGCATTTATCATAAGTATGATTTATTTATGTTATTAATTAACATAACTTAAATCATCAAACTATAATACAACAAATAAACCACTTATCAATTCTCATGAAAATGAAGCCAAAGAAAAAGCTATTTTATGTATGATCTATTTACTATTTTAATTAGTAATATAGATCATCAAATTTTGTTTTTACTTTCATTTCAGAATCAAAAACTAATTAGCAAATTATGATGTAAATTGTGTTTATGTTGAATAAGAATAGCTCATTTGCAAATGCAACATAAGCTATCAAACCCACTTGTATAAACTTGCATCAAAAAACACTTTCATGAAGCACAAATAAAAGATACCATAAATCATAGAAATGTTGAATTTGCATAAAGTTAGAGAGCTTCATTGCCCATAAATCAAAGAGGTTTAGCTACTCATTTGTGTTATCAAGTGAACATTTGTAAATTTCAACATTAAAAAGCAAAGAAATAGAAACTAAACAAAGAAAGAAAAAGAGATTAACTACTAACTACTTGCATAAAAAATAAAGCTACACTACTTGCATGAATGTAAATATAAGGTATAAACATGAAATGAAAGAAAGCGTAGAAATAAACATTAACATAAAAGTAAATAAGAACATGTAGAAAGGAAAAGAGAAAGAGGCTTGGAAACCATTTTTATTTCATGAAACACTGTCTTTACAACTTGCTTGCTAATTTTCCTAAGTACAATAAGAGAGTAAGAAGATATTTACATGTACATAAAAGGGCTATTTATACATGTATAAAAACCTAATTCAATTTTTTGGGTGCTTTCCAAAATTCCCTTTTAGGAAGTGTGGCCTCCAAGTAACCACTATCCTCTAATTAATCCATCATTAATTATGCATGAAGCTTTAAGCTCCATTTAGTTGTCCATTAGCTTTTAATTGTAGATTTAGGTAAGTGGGTGGGTGGGGTCATCCATGATCATGAGCTTGAATTATTTCCTCTTCATTCCTTTGTATTCCCTTATGCATGCATATATCTTCATGAAACCCTCTTCCATATGCATTCAAATTCCTATATAAATTACAAAAAATGTCCAAGTAAAAATTCTCAAATTAACACATGCAAAAAATGACTATTTTGCCCCTGTATTTAGATGAATATATGATGATTTGAAAATAACTGAATTTTGGTTTTAAACATGTTAAAATAGCCAAATATGACATTGATTTAAATAAAAATAGATAGAATATGGATGCAAATATATGCATATTCACATGCACATCAAATACCACTACACTTATCTTTTTGTTCGTCCTCAAATAAAGGAAAACTAAGATAAATCCATTTTCGTGAGGAGCACGATTGCATTGAGCATATGCAATAAGCCGTTAGATCTTTGGGTGTCCACAGTAGAATGAGTGTTGTCTCGTGAGGGCTTTCAGCGGATACTACCCATAAAATCCAAGTGCAAAGTGAAAATATTTACAAAGTGCAAGATTTATTTATAATGCGATGAATGCAAGTTTATGAAAATATTTATAGATGAATGATTTAATTTTAAATCAACACAAATAAGTTAAATATAAGTTTTGGCCACTATCTTGAAAATTTAAGTCATTTACTTGTCAAAATTTTCAACGAAAATCAAGTTATTATAACAAATAGACTATAATTTAACTCGTTGTTTCGGTTGACAACATGGTGTAACTATAAATTGATCCCTAGTTGATTATTAAAGTTTATCAACGTGGCATTTTCATTTCTTTTGAATAATAAGTTAAATCAAACAAGTAAAAATAGTGCTTAAATTTCAATTACTTACTCTCTCTTATTTGAAAATTTTATTGATACTAACAATATTTACATATGCCTAACTCAGGTAAATTTAGGCCAGATATATTACTCGTGCACTGCCTTGCAGATTTATGTGAGGTGAATACAGAGCGTGGCGAGGAAACACACAAGTGTGGACACTTATCGACTATTGGCATTATTAAAAAGAATTTTTATATAGATACACCTAACTCAGATAAACTGAGTCCAGATATACCGATCGTGCACTGCCTTTCGGGATTACGTGAGAAGGATGTAGAGTATGGCGAGTGAACGCACAAGTGTGAACACATGACTCTAGGTGTTAGTAGAAAATATATACATATATACAAATGCTTTTTTATATGCTCTTTTATTGTTGTTTTTTTAAGAGAGAGTTTTGGAATTTCATCTTAGTACCACTTAACTTAAAAGATTTAAAATATTATTACCTTTACTTTAAATCAACTACTTTTTTAAAAAAGATTTTCAATTAGGATATACTTCATAATTAACACATATGAACCTTCCTATATACTAGTTATACCATTGTTGTATGTAATCAAACCTAATTTTTGTTTTTGTTAAGACAAATAAATTTTCAAAAATTTCAATTTATTCACCAAAAACTGTACTTATCCTATAGCGTTTCTTCAAAAATAAATCAAAATGTAAAAAAGGAAATGTTTTTGAGATTTAGAACTTTTGAGATTTTTTTTCTTGAAATTTTGAGTTCAAAGAAAATTGAAAATTCAGAAATACCATGAAAAACTAAAAATGAAAATGAGATTCCCCCACACTTAATTTTGACTATGTCCCCACAGTCATTGCATAATATAATGAGTGTAACGGGGAAAATATCTATATATTTACAAAAGAGGATTAACATTCTTGCTAGATGTGCTTGGCTCATGAAGGGTCATGAGCTCCTCCTCTTGGTTATTTTTCCAAGAAGGGTTTCAAATGATGACCGTTGACTTTGAAAATCGATCCATCCTTGGGGTTTTCTATTTCTACGACACCTTGTGGAATATCAGTTCGTACCACAAATGGCCCAATCCATCTTGATTTAAGTTTCCCGGAGAATAAATGAAGTCTTGAGTCATATAAAAGAACTTTTTGGCTAGACGAAAACTTTTTTCTTAGGATTGACTTGTCATGAAAAAAATTTGATTTTTCTTTGTAAATTTTCTCGTTTCATACACGTTGTTCCTTGGTTCTTTTAGTTCGTTGAGTTGTAGTTTTTGGTTTTTGCCAGCTTTATCGAGATCAAAGTTTAAGTTCTTTATTGCCCACAATGCTTTGTGTTCGATTTCAACTGGTAATGGAAAGCCATTTTATAAACCATACAAAATGGAGATATGCCGTGATAGTTTTAAAAGTAGTACGTATGCCCAAAGCGCGTCGGTCAATTTTTAAGACAAATCTTTTTTATTTTTGTTGACAGTTTTCTCTAAGATTTGTTTTAGTTGATGATTTGAAACTTCAACTGGCCCACAAGTTTCAGGATGATATGGAGTGGATAACTTGTGGGTTATTGAGTATTTCCTCATTAATGTTTCAAAAGATCAATTTCAAAAAACGGGTTGCGTTATCACTGATTAATGTGCAGGTGTGCCGAACCTCGGCAAGATGTTTTTTTTGAGAAATTTCACAACAATTCTATGGTCGTTGGTTTTGCAAAGAATGGCTTTGACCAATTTTGAGACGTAATCGATAACGACAACGATATACAAGTTTCCAAAAGAATTGGGAAAAGGTCCCTAAAGTCGATACCCCAAACATCAAAGATTTTGATGGTAAGAATGGGTTTAAAGACATCATATTTCATCGAGAAATTCATCCAAGCATTTGACATCAATCGCAAGTTTTACAAAATTCAAACGAGTCTTTGAAAAGAGAAGGCCAATAGAAACCACATTGAAGCACCTTTTCCACAGTTTTTCAAGGACCGAAATGTTCACTGCATGCTTGATCGTGGCGAAATGAAAGAGCACTCCTGATCTATTATCTGGAATGCAACGTCGGATGATTTGGTCGGGACAATATTTGAACAAGTATGGATCGTCCTAATAGAAATATTTCACTTGGGACATGAATTTGCATTTGTCATGTTTCAACCAAAATGAAGGAGTTTCTTTAGTGAATTAATAGTTCATTGTGTCGGCATACCACGGATCAACAGAGATAGAAAGAAGTTGTTCGATTGGAAAGTTTTCATTGATTGGTAAAGGCGATGGTGCGTTGGAAAGACGAGACAAGTAATCAGCTATGACTTTATCGAATCATTTTTCGTCTTTGATTATAAGGTCAAATTCCTAAAGTAAAAGGATCCAACGAATCAAATGAAATTTAGCATCCCTTTTGGCATAAAGGTATCAATGAGCAGTATGATCAGTGTTGACCGTGATGTATGAACCTATCAAGCATGGTCGAAACTTATCATGCACAAAAAACGACAGCTAGAAGCTCTTTTTCAGTTGTTGCGTAGTTGGGTTGAGCGTCGTTCAAAGTCATGCTCGCATTGTAAATGATATTAAGGATTTCGTTGATACATTGTCCTAAGACAACACCAACCGCAAAATTAGAAGCGTCACACATTATTTCGAAAGAAAGATCCCAACTAGGATGCAGAAATGAGTTCGTTTTGAAGATGTTCAAAAGAAGAGACACAATCAGAGTTGAAATCGAATGGAACGTTTTTTCCGAGAAGAGTCATCAAAGGACAACCGATTTTGCTAAAGTCTTTAACAAAGCATCGGTAAAAGCCAAGGTGTCCTAAAAATGATCGAATGTCCTTAACAGATTTGGGAGTGGGTAGGTTTGCAATTACGTCAACTTTTGCTTTATCTACCTCAATGCCTTATTTGAGATGATATGTCCAAGGACTATGCTTTGTTTGACCATAAAGTGGCATTTTTTTCCAATTCAAAGTCAAATGTTTTTCTTTACATCAATTTAGAACCAACTCAAGATGGTGTAAACATTCGGAAAAAGAATCACCAAAGATAGAGAAATCGTCCAAAAAAACTTCTAGAAAGCATTCAACCATGTCAGAAAAGATGCCAACCATGCATCGTTGGAAAGTAGCAGGAGCATTACCAAGTCTGAATGGCATACGTCGATAAGAAAAGCTATCGAATGGACACGTGAAAGTCGTTTTCTCTTGATCTTCAGGAGCAATAGGAATTTTGTTATAGCTGGAATAACCATCAAGAAAGCAGCAGAATTCATGGCTGGCTAAACGTTCGAGCATTTGATCAATGAAAGGAAGAGGGAAGTGATCTTTTTGTGTTGTAGCATTTAATTTACGATAATCAATGCAAACATGCCAACTAGTTTGAATCCAAGTAGGAATGAGTTCGTTAGCGTCGTCTGTTATAACGGTAAGTCCAGATTTTTTAGGCACAACATGAATTGGGATAACCCATGGCCTATCAGAGATAGGTTACATGATACCATTATCGAGGATCTTAAGAATTTCATCACGAACCACATCTTTCATTTTCGGGTTAAGCCTCCGTTGTGCATCATGAGTGAGTTTGGTTTTATCAATTAAGTGAATGCGATGTTGGACAATACCAGGGCAAATTCCCTTATCGGTAATGGACCACCCAATTGCTTCTCTGTTTTTCGAAAGAATAGAAAGAAAATAAGCTTCTTGGTAAAGTGAAAAAAGTTAGAAATTATGGAAGGAAAAGTTTGTTTTCAGCTAAGTATGCGTACTTAAGGTGATCGGGAAGGGCATCGGGAGTTGCTCGATCAAAGAATTGGGTTGAGATTCGGACTCGGCTGGAAATGACTCAAAGGGAAGAGCGTATTTAATCTCCTCAGGGATTTCATGAAACAATTTTTCGTACTTAAATTCGAGTTCGTTGTTACGGTCAAGTGTCTCGTTTTCAAAATTTTTGTGAACGGCACTAACTTCCAATGTTTGGTCGCGAGGTTCATTTGATTGGCTTTCAATATTGAAAATGTTGAGATTCAAAGTCATGTTTCCAAAAGATATTTTTATCTAACTGTTATGAAAATTGATTAAGGCATTTGAGGTGGCTAAGAATGATCGGCCTAAAACGAATGGAATTTAATTCGCGGAATTTATCGTGGATTGTGTTTCGAGAACGATAAAATCAACGGGAATGTGAATTGCCCTACTCGAATGAGCATGTCCTCGATTTCTCCCACGGGCTTCTTAATGGAACGATCGACGAATTGAAGCGTAACTTTTGTGGGTTTGAGCTCACTTAAGTCTAATGGTTCGTACATAGAGTATGGAATTAAATTGACATTTGTACCTAAGTCTATCAAACATTCGTTAATCGTCTTATCTATAATTGTACACGAAATCGTAGGGTAGCCAGGATCTTGTATTTAACTGGCGTGTATTGGGACAAGACTTCACTCAAACTGGCGACAAAGAAGACTTTTTTGGGCACTTGAGTGCCTCGCTTTTGGGTGCATAAGTACTTAATAAATTTCATGTACGTGGGGACTTGCTAAATGATGTCCGGAAGCGGAATGTTAACTTTCACTTGTTTAAAAATTTACAACATCTTTTCCATTTGGTCCAAGTGTTTCTTGGTCGAAGACGATGTGGTAATGGAACACGATACTCAGTAAGCGGGTCTACTTGAGTAGAAGAATAATTTTGACCGACATTTGATTCAACATTTGGCTCCACATTTTGTTTTGATTCGTTTGAAGCGTCGAGAGAGGTTTCCGATAAATCGTTTGGGTTAATGACTTGATTATCGATTTGTTTACCGGAACGTAAAGTTGTGATAGCATTCAATTGGGTGACATTTCTCGAATGACATGGGCTTGATTTGAATTTGTGTTTTGATTTCTAGGATTTGGAATTGGCTGGCTTGGGAATGTGCCTCGTTTACGTTCGTTCACAGACGTGGCTAATTGACTCAATTGAATTTCAAGTTTTGCAATTAATTGGTTTGCGTTTTGCACATATGAGATTAATATATTTTGAAAATTGTTGTTTGATTGAAGGCTTTGAGTAGTTCTTTTAGCCAACGTTTCAAGAGTTTTCTCAAGTGAACTTAAACGTTTATTCTCTTGGGAGGATGAGCAGAATTTGGTTGAAAATTTGATTGTTGCGATTGATTATGAGACGGACCCGCAAAGTTTGGTTGAAAATGGTTAGGTCAAAAGGGAGGATTCGAATCATTATTCGAGAAGGCTTGAAAATTGGAAGGAACTGTATTCGTGTTGGGATTGTTTTGGTTTCAAGCAAAATTTGGATGATTTCTCTAACCAGGGTTGTACCTTGGAGAAAATGGGTCATTTTTGGCTTTATTGAAATCACTGATTTGTTCGATAGAATTGGGGCACTGATTGGCTATATGTTTAGGATCGTTGCATGTATAACACATCGGTTGGGAAGATTGGTTCATTTGATTCGATAAGAAAACGTTATCGAATTTTTTAATCATTGCATATTCCAAAGCCAAAGAAGATCCTGCCGAATGCGCGCTCGATCTTGAGTAAATTGATTTCTCTTTCGAACGTTTCCATTGGGACGACTTTTCGGCGAGGTTTTCGAGAAATTGCCAAGCATCGTCATGATGTTGGCAAGAAAGTTGCCTTGGCACATTGATTCGAGCATGGTTCATGAGTTATTTTCGAGTCCATCGTATAAGATTTGGCAAATCGTTCATTTTTCAAAGTTATGGTGTGGACATTTTATCAAAAACTCTTTGAATCTTTCAAAATATTTTCTGAATAGTTCTTCCTTGAATTGTTGAAGATTTAAAATTTCATTTTGGATTTTACTCGTTTTTTCCAAGGGATGGAACTATTTTAAGGAAGCTTTTATGAATTCTTCCCAAGTTTTAACCGAGTTTGACGGTAAGCCGTACAACCATTTTTCAGCATAAACCGTAAGAGCGAATGGAATTAAGCGAAGTTTGATTCCATCATCGAAAAGTTGTTGGAGTTTCATTGTTGTACACTTGTTCGAATTTCGCCAAAAAGACGTATGGGTCATCATGCTCAAAATTGCCAAATTTTGGAAGCATGACAATATGGTTCGAGTGAATTTTAAAATGATTACTCGTAGGGGGGGGGGGGGTAACGTGATGCAAAATGGAATAGAAACTCTATCGGGAAAGATTGTATCCATAAGAGTTCGAGGGACGGTCTCGTTCACCATTCAGGAGGATCGTCTGTTCGAGTTGAACAATTAGTTGTTGAGTCACGAGTCCAATGATCTATTGTTATGTCACGAGTCCAAGTACTCATGCCCAAGTGAAAGTCGAGAAGAGAAAGAAGTTAGAAACGAGTTTATAGAATGAAACAAGATTTGGAAAATGAAGTGAAAAAATCTTTTTGTTTTTGTTTCTTTTAAGAAAGGAAACTATTTACTAAGTGAAATTTATTTTTCAAAAGAAAAGTTTGGTTTTTTTGGCTTTTCAAATTTTTATGTTTCTGTTTTTGTAATTTTTTTTTTGTTTTTTTTATTTTTCATATTTTCAAATATTTACTAAAAGGATTTTTTGTTTGTTTTTGTTTTTACAAAATGGGAATTTGATTTTTTTATTTTTGTTTTTGAATTTTAAGTTTTTTTCCTTTTTGAAAAGATTTTATTTTTGTTTTTGATTGAAAATTTTCAAAGGAAGGGGAAAATGGTTTTTTTTTGTGAGATTAAAAACTAAGTTAAGTAATTTTTTTTTGATCCTGGGGTATTTAATTTTTTTTTAAAATATGCATGAACTAATGCAGCTAAATGAATGCAAATGACTTAATTACAATTTTTTGCCCTTAGTAGCTCCTAACCCAAAATTGTATAATCACACTTTGTTTTAAATCAACAAAAAATATTTCTCAGCTAGGTAACGTGCAGGGGTTATTGGTGCACCACGAATTACCGTAGCAATGCAACCAAAGGTCGAAGTACCTTCAAAGAAACAACCAGTATAATATTTACGAATCACCTTAATATTTATAAATGGTTATTACTTTGCCGTAGACTAGACACCAAGAAATAAAATGGGTCAAAGAAGGCAATTTTCAAGATACATTAAGCCCTAGGTGAGCTCTCGGCACCCTTAAGTCGAATTTTTAACCTTTATTATTAGTCAAATTCTACGATGAAATGCGATTTGTGGGCTAAGAAAAGGGTGATAAAATCCCTCACTTTATGTGAATTGGGATATTGCACTTAGAAAATAAAAATAAAATGCGATGAATGCAAAAAAAAAATTAAACGTGAATTCACAAAGCAACTACAAATGAAATTTATTTTTTATTTTTTTTGGATTTTGAAATTTTTTCATGCAAATGCAAGCAATCAACAGTGCAATTCAAATGAAAACAAGGGAAAAGAGCAGGATACCAGAACGTGCAGATTATTAGCAATTTTTTTATTGGCGATATTTTATGCAAGCAAGCAAAACAAAGCAAAGCGATTTCTCTTGATTTTCTGCTTTGGCAACCTGAAACAAAAACAAAAACAAGATATATATACAGTATTTTTTTTCTTCCGAAAATTTAAAAAAATTTGTGCTAAAAACAAAACAAATCTAAACGAAACACAAAACAAATTGAAACTTCTTGTTTTTTTCTTTTTCTTTGGTGAGAAAGACCTAAAGCTTAAACAAATTAAATAAATAAAAAAAAGAAAAAGGAAAAAGAAAAAAAAAGAAAGAATAATTATAAAAACAGCCCAGCCCACTTTTTACTTCAAAAACAAATTCCTAAACTACTCCTTCACGAAATCACAATTCTATTTTTTAAATTCGCAGCCGAGCTTCTTAAATCACAATTCAACTTCAAAAATTCATGTATGTACGCAGTCGTAGTTGGGGATTTGGTAGGCGGCAGTGTAGTGGTTCTCGACTTCTGGATTTGGGTATTATTTTGTGTATTTGTCGCTTGGGTTTTGATGAAGACGAGCTTCGGGTTGCGATCACTGTGAAGGTAATGGTGTGAGAAATGTAAATTTGGGTTGTTCGGCTGGTTATGCTTGTTCGGCGATTGATCAGGAAGTGGGATTTTGGGTTGTTCGGCTGGTTATGCTTGTTCGGCGATTGATCAGGAATTGGGAATTTGGGTTGTTCGACTTGTGAGTTCAACTGCGGTTTGGAATTTTGAAGCACCGTGATGCCGAAGTTGCAATCGAGGATGTGGGTATTGGCATTCAGAAGATGGCTACGACTGGTGGTTGCTGTGCGGAAGTTCTGGTGCGAGGGAGGTGATGAATGAAACTGTTGTAGTTGATGCTTGATTTGGATTTGGGTGATGGCAAGAAGAAGGAAGATGATGCTGTCAGTGGCATTAGCGGTAAGGATTATTCACAGTGGTTTGTTCATAGTGGTGTTATGTTTGATGGTGGAAAAGGATGGTTGGTGGTTCTGTTGTGGTATACGACAGCAGTTTGGTTTGTGGTTGTGGGTGGCAGCACTTGAAGTAGTTCAGGTGGGTTTGGCGAATGGGATGGATGAGTGACTGTTTGGGGGTGAATATGTCGTATGAGGTTGTAGTGAGTTGACAGTGGGGAAGTAGGCTGCAGTTTGATGTCGAGGAGGAATTGAAGTTGGAGACTGTGGGGAGAGTAGTCAGATAGGCAGTTGTATGATTTGATATGTAGAGACAATAGTAAGGAGAGAGGCAGATTGAATAGGGAAATGGTGATGCATGGCAGTGGCAGAAGTGACAGTAGTTGGTAAAGTGGGCAGTTGTAATCATTTTGGAAGTGGGCAGAAGTTGCTGTTGAACGGTAGGAGGCAGGAATGCAAGCAGGCCCGGCCCAAGCCCAAGGCAAACAAGACTTATGTCTAGGGCAACGGGCACAAAGGGGCAGCAAAAAATAGAAAAAAAAAATAGAATTCTCGTTCGCTGTCGACAGTCGCAGTTTCGCACATCACCATCCTGGCAGCCGATCATCGCCCGAACCTCCTGCGCACCACCAGATCCACTCGCGCGCCACTAGATTCTAGAACGGAAGCGACAACGATTAGCCAAATCCATTTGCCCTAATTTCAATTTTCAGTTTTGCGCTAAAATCCAATCTGATGCCCTACCTGTGTGAGCTGCTGGCCTGCTGTGCTTTGCTTTGCTGATTTTTTGTGATGTAAGTTTTCAATTAATTTTATTTTTAAAGCTAAAGTTGATTGCTGTTTCGATTACAGCTGATTTTTTGTGAGCATGAATTTTTGTACGCAGTACGCATAGTTGTAAAATTCAGGTACATCATACTTTTTATGAAAGTTAACAGACACATTTAACAATGAAGCTGTGGACAGTTTTAATTTTTATGAATATTCATTCATAAAGAATGTCTGTTCATTTTTTATAAAAGTTAATTGAGTCAGTTCACTCAATTCATTCATAAAAAGACATTCGCAACTATGGTATTTTTTATGAAAGTTAATTGAGCAAATTCATTCATAAAAAAATATTCATTCATAATCATAATTTAATTTTTTTTTTATGAAAATTCAAATGAACAGACATTGGCAACTATGGTCCTGGATTTAGTACATTATTTAGCTAGCATACTGTCATATTGATTCTGAATATAGACCAAACTCTATCAACTACATTATTTAGCCAACGTATTATTTAGCCAACGTACTGATTAAGAATCCACATGAAGCTGAAAAAAATACATTAGCGATTAATTTACCTTTTTACTCTCCAGTAACAAATATATTGTTTTGAAAGTTAGTTAACACCCATAATGGATTTAGTACCCTACCGCGTGTAGCTGATCTCCTTTTTTGAAATTGCAATTTCTTCTTCAGCTTCAGTGAATAACGTATTTTAATTTGATATAGGATTCGGAAACAAAATTCCGGATACCAAAATAGGAAGAAAAAACAACACAAAAATGAAGAAGTAAAATCAATGCTAGGCTCAATTTCAAATTTATTTGAAGCAAGACAAAAGAAATCTCAAACTTCAAAATCAAGTCAAGTTGAAGAAATTAACTTTGAGCATGATGATATTGATGCCAATATCGAGATAAATGAAGATGAAGTGCTTAAAAATGAGGATGTTCAAATCGAAATTGAAGATCAACATGTTGTAGAAGTTGTAAATGAGGATAATAATGTACATGTACACGTTGATGTTGATGATGAAGACGTTGGGGATGTAGCTATACTTGATATTGAGAAGGATGTTGATATAAATTGCGATCCGGGATTATGGGGAAAAATTACCGACGCCAAACGAATTATGCTAATTCAACGTGGTCCCATCAAAATAGTGAAAGAAAATGATATGTTCCCAAGAAATAAGATTGATGGTAGACACTTCTCATTTAAACATTACATCGGCGGCTATCCACGGAGAGAAGAGCATGAAAGAAAATGGCTTGTGTACTCGGATGAGTATGATAAAGTTTATTGTTTTTGTTGTAAGCTATTTAAACATACAAAAAAATATCCAAGTTAGCCGATGAAGGAATTAATGATTGGCATAATTTATCTACTAAATTAAGAGAGCATGAAGGTAATCCATTGCACAATGAAAATCTAATTAAATGGGTGGATTTGCGTAGAGGGCTTCAACAAAAAGCAACAATCGATAAAGCAATGGAAGCGCAAATTGATCAAGAGAAACAACGTTGGAAAAAGGTACTTGTGCGCATAATTGGTGTTGTCAAAACACTTTCTAGAAATAATTTACCATTTCGTGGATCAAATGAGAAAATTTATGAAAAAAATAATGGGTTTTTTTGTCAACTTATAGAATTTATAGCCGAGTTTGATCCAATTATGGAAGATCATCTTAGACGGGTAGTAAATAATGAAATCAATAATCATTATTTAAGTCACAAAATTCAAAATGAATTGATAAGTTTGTTGGCTAACAAAATCAAATTAGCAATGCTTACAAAGATTAAGAAAGCAAAATACTTCTCTATTATTCTTGATTGCATTCCGGATTTGAGCCATAATGAGCAAATGTCCATTATTATAAGATGTGTAAATGTTGATGATGCAAATGACATCAACGTAGAAGAATATTTTCTTGGATTCATTACGGTGGATGATACATCTGGACTTGGTCTTTTTAAAGAGCTTGAAAATGTTTTGATTGAGCTTAAACTTGATATTAATGATGTGAGAGGACAAGGGTATGACAATGGTTCGAACATGAAAGGTAACAATAATAATTTTTTTCTTCTTAAACTTGAGTTTAATTTATTGACAATAATATTAAATACTTATTGAACGTAATGTAGGTAAACATCAAGGTGTGCAAAAAAGGCTACTTGATATAAATCCTCGAGCCTTCTACATTTCATGTGGGTGTCATAGTCTTAATCTTGCTTTATGCGATATGGCAAAATCATGTATGAAAGCTAGAAACTTTTTTGCATATGTGCAAAGATTTATACTCTATTTTTCGGCTCAACTCATCGATGGGAAATACTTCGAAGCTATGTGAAAGGTTTGACTCCAAAACCATTATCGGCAACTCGGTGGGAAAGTCACGTTGAAAGTGTTAAAGCAATAAGAATGCAAACATCAGAACTAAGAGATGCTTTAATTGATATTGCAAATAATTCTAAAGATGATGTTGTGATGATGGAGGCTAAAGGATTATGCCAAAATGGTTTGGAAAATTTTGAATTTTTGATTAGTTTGTGTATTTGGTTTACAATATTAGACAATATCAATCGAGTAAGTAAAATACTTCAACGAGAGGAAATGGATATCGAAGATGCAATTACAAATATTAAGGAGCTTGTAGCATTTTTTGAAAAACTTAGAGAAGATGGATTTGAAACCATGATGAATGAAGCTAAAGAAATTGCAATTGAAGTCGGTATTGATCCAATCTTTTTGAAAAAGAGAGTTGTGCGTAGAAAAAAACAATTTGATGAAGATATCGAAGAGAATAATGATATGCAATCTCATGAAGATAATTTTCGAGTTACGTATTTTCTTCATATAATAGATCAAGCTTTAACTTCACTTAGAGATCGGTTTGAGCAATTTAAGCTTTATGAAGGTACTTTTGGTTTCTTGTTAAACTTGAAGTTTAAAAATATTGACGATGGTGAGTTGAAGAACCATTGCATGAAATTAGAAGGTTTTTTGAAACATAATGAAGAGCAAGATGTTTGTGGTAAAGAATTATTCTACGAGCTTCGACAATTAAAAAGGATTCTACCATCGAAAATAACTAAATCCATTGATATTTTAAATTTTTTGAGATCTTATCGAGATGTAAGTGGATTTTTGAATGTTTGGGTTGCTTATCGAATTTTGTTGACTATTCCGGTAACGGTTGCTTCGGCGGAAAGAAGTTTCTCAAAGTTGAAATTGATTAAAACATATCTTCGGACTACTATGTCGTAAGAAAGGCTAAGCGGCTTATCTATGATTTCAATTGAAAATGAGTACTTGGATATGCTTAACTATGAAGAGATAATAGACGAGTTTGCTTCAAAAATGCGAGAAGGAGTTGTTTCCGTTAATCGCATTAGTATGCTATGATATCATGTTGACATTTTGGTTTTTGATACGTACTCTAAATGGCTTAGTAGACCAATATTTTGTAATTATCGTTTTATATATGAAAGAGTTTTCATATTGTTTCTACATTAAAAAAAATTCATTTTATCTCTACATTTAGAATTATCGGCCTCTTTTAAAAAATAGGGCAAAAGGAAATGAAAAAACAAAGCTCGTCTAGGGCATTAAATGTCTTTGGGCCGGCCCTGAATGCAAGTGTAAAGGGAAGTGGGTGTGCAGTTTTTGGTTTGGACAATGGAAGTTGTTGGTGGAAGAGCAGGTCAGAGGCGATGTTTGATGGTCAAAGCAGTATGGTTGCACCGTAGTAGTTGTAGGAATGCAGTTTAGTTTGTGGTATAGTCTAGGTGGTCGTATGAAACAGTAATTGGTGCACAGTTTTATGCACACTTACACAATTTTGGAGATGTAAAGCAGAAATGTATGTTGAAATGAACTGGAGATAAAATAGTAAATGAAATGGAATTTTTTTTCTTTTTGAAATGAACTTGTGTATTTTTTTTTAAATATGGAGATGCAAATGGAAAAATAACTAGAAAACAACAACAAACGCATAAACAAAATGCAAACAAAAATCACAAAAGCATAATTTTTTTTTTAAAATGCAAGTTAACACACAATAAAAATCAAACAAAATAATTCGAAAAATAGAAAATTAAAATCAAAATAACTCTCCGGCAACGGCGCCAAAAACTTGTTTAACGATGTTTTGTCCATGAGCTAGAAAATCGCCGATAAATTTTGAATTAAAATTAATCGCAAGCGCACGGCATACAATGTTAGTGTGTGGCAAGTAAGAGTCGATCTGCAGGGATTTTTTAAGATTCTAAATTTTTTTAATCAATTAAATTAGACACAAGTGGTGAGAAGATTGTTTAACTGCAAATTGTAAACAAAAAAAGCTAAAACTGGGATGAAAATTAGATTAAAAACTATGAGATTAGAAAACAATTTAGCGACAAATCCACTCTCATATTTTTGTAAATCAACAAACAAATAATCTATGATCTCTATTTCTGATATTAACTGAAATAATTGTTGCATTTATCATAAGTATGATTTATTTATGTTATTAACTAACATAACTTAAAACATCAATTATAATACAACAAACAAACCACTTATCAATTCTCATAAAAATGAAGTCAAAGCAAAAGCTATTTTAAGTATGATCTATTTACTATTGTAATTAGTAATATAGATCATCAAATTCTATTTTTACTTTCATTTCAAAATCAAAAAGTAATCAGCAAATGATAATGTAAACTGTGTTTATATTGAATAAGAATAGCTCTTTTGTAAATGCAACATAAGCTGTCGAACCACTTGTATAAACTTACATCAAAACCCATTTTCATGAAGCACAAATAAAAGAGACCATAAGCCATAGAAATGTTGAATTTACATAAAGTTAGAGGGCTTCATTACCCTAAATCAATGGGGTTTAGCTACTCATTTGTGTTATCAAGTCAACATTTATAAATTTCAACATTTAAAAGCAAAGAAATAGAAACTAAACAAAGGAATAAAAGGAGATTAACTACTAACTACTCACATAAAAAATAAAGCTACACTACTTGCATCAATGTAAATCTAAGCTATAAACATGAAATGAAAGAAAGCATAGAAATAATCATTAATGTAAAAGTAAATAAAATCATATAGAAAAGAAAAGAGAAAGAGGCTAGGAAGCCGTTTTTATTTCATGAAACGTTGTGTTTACAATTTGCTTGCTAATTTTTCTATGTAAAATAAGAGAGTAAGAAGATATTTACATGTGCATAAGAGAGCTATTTATACATGCATAAAATCCAAATTCAATTATTAAGGTGCTTCCCAAAATTCCCTTTAGGACCATGGCCTCCAAGTAACCATTAGCCTCTATTAATCCATCGTTAAATATGCATGAAGCTTTAATCTTCATTTAATTGTCCATTAGCTTCTAATTGTAGATTTTAGGTAAGTGGATGGGTGGGGTCCTTCATGATCATGAGGTTGAATTATTTCCTCTTCATTCCTTTGTATTCCCTTGTGCATGCATATATCTTCATGAAACCCTCTTACATATGCATCCAAATTCCTATAAAAATGTCCAAGTAAAAAGTTCCAAAGTAATATATTCACAAAAATGACTATTTCTCTCTTGTATGTAGATGAATATATGATGATTTGAAAATAATTGAATTTTGGTTTTAAACATGTTAAAATATCAAAAAATGACATTTGTTTAAATAAAAATAGATAAAATATGAAGGTAAATATATGCACATTTACGTGCACATCATGTTGCAAGTTCTTGTTAAAGCATGAAGACACCTTATTTGATTGTTTGAGGGAGGTCCCATAAAACTTCCTAGCCTTTTGTTGATTGCCTTGAATCTCGTCGATCCTGCCTTAAACAAGGAATTTCATTACGAGCAGATTGTAGGAAACGATGACATCCAATTTAGAAAGCGTCGATCAACCTATTAATAGATTATATGCAAAAGGGAAGTCAAATCCTACAAAGTTTACTTGACTGTATGTTGTAGGTGTTCTTGTCCAAATGTTATCATAAGTGATGTGGCACCCATTAGAATAATGTCCACACTCCCAAAGCTATAGATAGGTAGGACTTAGGGGGTGAGTTTGAGGCAAGAAGATTGAGAGCCTCAAAAACATTTTTATCACGACCCGAACTCGATGTCCGACAAACAACATCAAATCCGTATCGCGGGAGCTGGCAACACCCATTAGATGATAAATAACACAGCGGAAATAAAAGATGATATCACTGATAGAACTTGAATACAATATCCAATACATCAATTTGATACAATGATAATCATCAATATCAGAGAATATACAATACAGAATACAGCGGAACACGATAATCATCAATTATGAAGCTCGATCGACCATCAAGATTTGCACCAAGATAAGCAAGGTCAGTCGTCCAGGGACTGAACTAGCTCCAGATAATCTACTAGACCTGACTATCTGAAAAACCAAACTCTAGACTGCCCGTGTGGAAAATTGTGGGCACTCAGAGTTTAGGAAAGGAATAATGAACTCCGGGTCAGTCATGGGACTGGTATGAGCAAACAAAAAACATTTGGTCTTTTAAAGAAACAATCAAAAGATTTTATTTCGAAATCCGCAATGCTTTTTGAAAAATGAAACTACCATAAGGCCTTCCACCGCACACACCATGCAAACAAAGAATTGGAGGAGATTTCTCCTTATGATAGTCAAATATGCTTACTACGCAAAATTCTTCTTTTTATATTATTATTAGTGCACAGTGGAAAACATTTCGAAAGTATAATATTAATCTTAGCTAGCATAGGTACCATTATATTATGCCAGCTATAGCTACCATTTTAAATGGTAGGTTCTACAACTAAAACCGTACATGGCGCATATTGTTTCTTTGGATTTCCAACAAATGGTCAGGCTAAGAAACTTCCTATTGCCACATGGGAATGCCTCTGGCGGGACGCCCCAAGAACCTACCCGGTTCTCTGCCAACACAAGGCCGGGTTCCTCCCTGCCCGGGAGTAATACCTACAGATATGCCACCCCCGGTCTCTTGGGACCTTTATCCGAGAGCTCTCAACACCAACAACATCACACAGTAATAAAGATACTACAGTGCCCACATGAGTAAGTATCTGGGCTCCATACCATGATACTACCCTTTTCTAGAAGGAATGGTCACACCCTAGGGGAGCTACCCCTGAAACCTTGCCGCATCATTCCTGTTTCGACCATTACCGGTTTGTGAGGCTCGACGAGGTATCGTCCACAAAGCTACTGTAACAGCTCGCAAATCCGTACCCCTTGAGTCAATACTATTCTACAACAATCAACTCAAGTTGTACAGAAATACGAACCATTTGGGTTAAAGAAGAAGAGGTATAAGAAGAAGATAGAAAACAACATCAGAATCTAACCATCGCAGCGGAGTAAAATATAATAGATAATAGATAATCTTTACTCAAATCAAATATATCTGTTTACATATGTTACATCACCAGAGTACATCAATCACAGCTCACATCAATAACATACAATGGATACACAACAACTCAACACATTGGAATATATACATAAACAAGTACGTAAGTACGTATCGTCATCCAGCTCGTCTCCTGAGCTCCAGAGCATCCCCTGTATCCTATAATACTCGGTCTGACCCGAGCATTACAGTTAAATAACACCCGAGTCAGTCTGGAATACCAGCGTGAGAAAATCACACCCAATTGATTATTAAAATTTCAAAAATTCTTTGAAAACAAAAGCATCTCGTAAGACCACGCCACAAATAAACATGTCGGGTTTTTACCTTACGATAGCTAAAACAGTTTTTATAGAAATCCTCTGATATTATAATAGGGTCTATATACAAATATTTATAAAATAGCCGAAATTGTTACATTATTAAATTCCAGCTACTAGCCACAAAAGTGGGTAATACAAACAAAACTCGTACAAGGCTCGTAGGGAGAATGGATTTCCAACAATGACTAGGCACTGGGGTACCACCTGTCACAGTACGGGGCCTAGATCACCGTACCGAGGATTACTCCCTTCATCCCCTGCAACACAAGGCCGGAACCATTCCTTACTGAACAGTCCCGAACAAGATAAACCCCGTGGTTGGCGCGACCAACCACCCACTAAGCCGAAATATATAAGGGACATCTAGACAGGGGAAATATCTTGTCCTGCTTGGGCATGACCCACCTAACCTTGCTGCATCTCCCCTGATTTTCAGTCATTCCCATTTGATGAGGCTTGAGGCTAAGCGTTACCTTTTACAACGTTTTCACTTAGAATGCCCATCGTCCGCCTGACGATGTTTCGCAAGCATTCGTCCATACAAGTCCGTCCCGGGTTCGAACGGAACCGAAGGCACTATTCCTACTACATCTGTTTTGGAAATATCCTCAGGATTAGTAGCGACTAGCCCTTGCACTTCACTGCTCCATCTTCGAATCCAAAATCGTTTACACGAAACGTACAAACCGGATCGAAGTGGTTTTCGAGAAATAAATCTCGATCCCGGTCTCTTCGAAACGATCAACGCATTGTCCAATATTGATAGTCAGTTATTTAACTATCAATTATATTCACAAAATAACCATCAACCAATAAATAATTTCCAAATTATTTATTAATCTCCAAAAATATCTTCACAAGATATATTTCTATTTTCAACCCTTTGAAAACAGTTTTCAAAACCATCTTTCTTTTCAGAATCAACTTTCCCAAATATTTCTATCTCCTCTGAAATTACCAAGCACAAAACCAGATTTTTAAATAATTTAAAACACTTTACTTTGAAAATATACTTTAAACATTTAAGTTAAATTACTTCAATAATTTGTTAAAAATATATACTATAGGAATATTTGAAAATATGGTTACTTAATAAAACATAAAACCAGATTTGAACTTTTTAAAACAAATATTAAGTCACTCTGTAAATAATTATTGCTATAATATATTAAAAGGAAATACTTGCTTTAGAAATTAAATATTAGAAATAATAAATTTTACAAAACATACTTCTTAAAACAACTTTAAACATTCAATTTATATTTAAAAATTTACTCTGAAAGCTTACTCGGTTATTCAGAGAGAGATTTCCAATCTTAATCACTTAAATCAATTTTCCAAGTTGATTTCCAATTTATTCCATTTGAAATAAATTTCTTCACTTAACAGTTCATTTCAAAATTCATTAATTATGGACTTTATTATTATTTTCAGTTTGATTTTTAACTCCTTTAGCTGAAATATACAAATCTCAGGTTATTCCCAATTTCTTCTTTATTCTTCTTAAATAAATTTAAATACTCAATTTAAAATAAATGTTTTGTTCTTTTAAACAATAACATTGAGATTTACGTTTCATGAACTCTCTGTTTAATTAAATTTTCCTTCCCATACTCAAGATTTATTTATTAAAATTTTAAAGTTACTTTATTTCCTTTCCAGTTCATTTATAACTTTATTCAACTTTTCTATAATTATTTTACTTACAATTTACTTCTTTTATTTCCATTCCCAAACTCAAATTATATATTTGGGTAACTCATTATTTCCCGATTATAATAATCGAGCCATAGCATTCAATATTTCCACATAATTCATTACAGAATATCAAATATTCAGAATAGAGAATATTAAATAATTAAATAAAGTTGAGGGGTCCAGTTGGATCCCTCCAACCTGTTTTCCCTGCATCCACAGACGTTAGCATCACATAATATGCCAAGTTCAACTTATACTATACTACATCACATCAATCAATTCAACCACAATCAATTATTTAAATTTAATCATTTAGATTTAAATTTAAACTGAGTGAGATTAACTCATCTTCGATTTTCCGATTGCAATCCAATCCACCATGACTTGTTTTCCCACGATATTTAAACCTTGTATAACAATTTTTACGATTTATTAATATTTGAACTAATAAAACGATTTATTATTCATTATATGATTTTAGCCAACCACTAAATTTATTTTAAACTAAAAATTGGGTTTAAACTAAAAATTTATTTTTAAACAAACTTATTACTTTAATACTTTGCTTAAAATAAGTAAATAAATTTAAGGTGTATGCTTGTATATTTAACTTCTTTTGAATCTACCTATATTTCCGGAATCATTTATGTACATTTCTAAAATCTAAATTTTAAATCATTTTTCCCAAGTCAAGATATTTCAATAATTTCAGCTTTAAAATCCTATCTTGTTAACTAACTCTTAAACTTTAGAAATTATCAAATTTTATTGTGTTCTGCTTAAACCTTGCTGTTAGTTTCGATAATCAAAAATTCATTTAGGAATTAAACTTCAAAATTTACTGTTTTTAAATCAACAATTTGAAACTTGCTATAGTTATATTTTCTAACATATACAGAAATAAAACAAACAGGCTTATACCTCACTGCAAAAGTACCCACAACGAATGCGCCTCCACTGCACAAACCCTAGCCGCCTCAGCTCCTTTTGGACTTCGACACGAGTTGAATTGCGACCCACCTATCGCGAAACATTGCACACCTCCAACATCGCAACCTGGTAGCTCGCCCTTCACGAGATGCCTAGCCGAGCTAAAAAGAAAAAGCGAACGAGCTGGTTCCCTTCGCGCGTCGAAGCCAACCTGCTTCAGAACATCACGGGTTCGAGTCGCGATGCCGACCTGCCTCCTCAACTCGCGAGCACCATCGCGTGCTTGAAATACGGTGCCGCTCCTTTATCGTCATCGACTCGAAATTTCACGAGCGAGAGGAAATGAATTTCGGGTTGGATACTATATGGGTTAGGTAAAGCGATTACTGATTCCCTTTTTCGAACGAGATTTCGTTCGTTCGTTTTTTTGAAGAGAGAGAGGCCGGAAAGAAGAAGGCTTCAGCCATTAATTTAAAATTTTAGTTTCGATTTGAACTGATGAGGATGGAAGGAAGATGCGTGATATAATGAAGAGGGGGAGACAACTAGGGCGACGAAAGACAGATACTAGGGTGGCTCGTAGCTGACGAAAAGAAGCGATAGATGCGAAATAATTTCGGCTGTGATTTGATTTTCCTTCAGATAATAATATTTAATTTAAATCGGTAATTATCGTCTAAGCATTATATCTCGTACAATCACACGTTATTTCCGAAAGCCACGAAATTTGAAATCCGGTAATAATTCAATATTACGGACCCAATGGAACTGCTTTCGTCGAATTCCGAGACTGTGCCTCGGAAGGCTATATTTTAAATTCAATTTAAACGATATAAATTTCAAAACTTAACAAACCATTTTTAAATTTGATTTCATCACTTCTAATCTCTTCAGTATTTTCATTGTAAATTTTATAAGCCTTCAAAATATTTTTAACATGCTTAAAATCTCAGGTTTTCATATCTTATTCAATTCAAATTATTTAATTCCACGATTTAATTGTCAAATAAATTGTGATATCCGTAATTCAAGTTAAAATTACTCTATTGAATATTTAAAATCGATTAAATATTCCGATTTAAATTGCTTAAAAATTCCGGGTCGTCACATTCCTCCCCTATTAAAAGAATTTCGTCCCCGAAATTACTAATTAGGAAGAATGATCCAATACCCGTTTACTATTTCCCTAAAACCAAACAGTTCAACATCTATCCAACTATCTTATAAAAGACCCATTTCCATTCCTATTAACTTTTCAACTCTCCCATAGTTTCAAACTATACTATTTGTTTAACCATTCAAGTTTCAATTTAAAACCAAATTTTTGAATTATCTAAATTTTCTCAAAATTTTTCTAACTCCTTAAATTCTCGAAAAATTTCGCCAGCGTCTCCTTTGCGCGGCTAGCTCGGTACTGCTACAAAATGGCTCTACGGCCTCCCAAATCCAAAAAGAAAACAAAAAGGCCAAGTGGCTCAATCCAAATCCAAATCCCAATCAAATTTCATACCAAATTTACATACATACCTTTTTGTCGGGCAATTCAAATTTATCTTCTGAATCAAAAACCAATTCTCCTTTTCCCTTTATAATGTCTGCATACCTGCTTAGCACCAATATCCAAACACAATATTCCAAAATATTTTATCGACTTCCTCACAAAATGCCAATATCTATTCGTTTCAATATTATCTTAGATTATACTTGTATTATCAATTTCCAATCTAGAATTTACCATTACTTTCTTAAGTTAGTATCAACATTTTATATGTTTCTTATCTTTATTTCTCTTTACCATTTTTATACCTATTTCTATTCAAATCGATTTCCACATTACATATGTATTTCATTTATTTTCAACTTTGAACTTTTAAATTTTATCCTTCATTTATATCTAATTTAAGTCATTACTTTAATTAGTTTCATTTACTAACTTATTTTAGTTTCCAATTCTAAATAGTTTTGTCGTTAACAAAATTTTCCAAAATTTTCAAAAATTTTCTAACTCCCAAATTTTCTGAAAATTTTTGGTAGTCCCCTTTGTACGGAGGAGCTTTTGCAATTTGACAAAAGAGATAAATATATATACATCGACCCACACGGTCGTAAAAACTAAAAACAGTTCATATTTCCTAATTTTATTGCGTAGGCGTACCTTATTTAGCATTTTAAGCAAGCGGCTTATTATTTAGAAGTTAATGCAATCCAAATCCAGCCATACGGTTTCCAGGTACCTGTACCTACTCAACTTAAATATGTAAGTGCCAAATATATGAAGTTTAACAGCATATCACTTATTTGTAATAGTTAAAACATATGAATTCTAAAAGAAACTCATACCAAACATTTTCCTGTAAGCAATTTATATAGTTTCCGTGCTAATTCAACTGTTCCAATTTATTTACAAACCATTTTCATTAAATTTGAATGGTCTTCCATCTATTCGTACACAACTTCATCAATTTGAATAATTTAAAACTCAATTGCTTATATTTAATTTATTCTTAAGCAAACTGAACTCATATTTAATTCAATTGTTTTCAAAATTAATTTATTTTACCATTATCAACACATAGAATTTTAATTACTTCCATTTACATCCAAACGACAACTTATTCCATGCAATTCGACGAGATTTATGTGAATAAATCAGTATTTATGCTTTATTACCAATTTAAATTTATTTCATCTCAACTTATACTAAATTTTATTCCATTTTCAATTTATTCACAATCCATATGTTCTCATTTTCATTGCATTTCATTTTATTAACCAAACTAGTTTATTCAAAATCATTAACAATTTAGGTTCCTCTCCATTACCAATTAAATTTCCTTTTTATTTTAATTTATTCACATCCATTCATTTACATTTAATATAATTAGTTTATCCACATTCACTTAAACCATTCTAATAAACTCGAAACATTCTATTTTCCTTATTGTCTCAAGTTATTTCAATTCCTTAATAATTTAAATGGTTTACAATTACTTATTTAAGCATTTTTATCCCATTAAATATTATCGGCAACTCACCGAATTTTATTTCAATTAAAATTTATTTTTACTTGATTTAAATCCAATCCACTATTATTAAACTTAATTTTTAGTTGAATTCAATTCAACTCTTTTCCACCTTTTAGCTTAAGTTTAGTCACTCCAATTTTATACTTAAGCTCATTTCGTTCCAAGTAAATCTTTCTCTTCCATTCAATTTAACTTGATTCTATTTCAGTTAAATCTCATTTTAAAATTTACAATTTCATTTGATTTGTTATTATCAAATTTACCTTTCAGATTCAGTTCATCCAATTTATTACATGGCCATTTCCAATTTATTTCCACTTATTCGGATTTTTATTTGCAATTCATACCATTAGTATTTTAATCCATTTCATTTTTATTCTATACTTCCCTAATTATATTTACTTTGTTAACACCTCAAGTCTAATTTTAATTAATAACTCAAGTTCTGATTCTATTATTCACCTTTTATTTACCATCCAATTTATTAACTCACAATTCAGCTTCATTCTCAATTTCTTTCACTTCATCAACAATTTGAATCCATTTTAATTTATAACTTGAGTTTATTTCCAAACTTTATCATAAACTCACAATTCAATTTCATTAACTAATTTATTATCCAATTAGTTCTCCCCTTATTCATAATCCAACACTTGAATTTTTATTCCAAATATCACTCCATTTAATTTTCTTAAGTTCAATATTTATTTTATACTTCAAGTTTGGATCCTCATTTCATTTTTCAATTTATCAAAATATTGATTTTGGGCATTGTATTCCATTTTCAATTTAATAAGTCACAACTTATTATTTTATACAATTCCATTCATCATAAGCTGGAATATATTCATCTTTTATTTTTAACTCAAGCCTTCTATTTATTTATAGCCCAAACATATTTTATTTCCATGGATCTTTAATTCTTTTATAAGTTATTCTGATTTATTGATTTCAATTCTCATTTCTTATCCAATTTACTTTCCATTTATTCAGGTAAGAATCTAATTCATTCAATAATTTAATTGAATTTTTATTCCAATTCAATTTTATTTGAACTCAGTTTTATTTAACTCAACTCGATTCAATTTTATTCATCAATCCAAGTAAATCTCATTTTTTTAACTTCTCACTTTAAATTTAAATTCCAACCTTCAAAGCTTATATTCCATTCCTGATTTAAAAATCATCTTAATGTATAGCTTACAACCCATCCTATCAGGATTTTTAAACTCCCGGCTTTGGTTTCAAATCATTTTGAAATCTCCAACATCTCAAATCACATTTCTTAAATATTTAAACCAATCCTGATTTTATTCCCAATAAATTTCCTTTGAGATTTCAAAAACAAACGGGTTTTCCTATACAAATCAATTTGGTAGCAATATGTCACTCAGAAATTCGAAAATGAAAACTGATGATGCGGCCGTCATCATCAGAATTATTTTCCAATAATCCAAGTGATTTCAATGCTATATTACTTCCAAAATCCATTTTAAAACAAATTTCCTTTCAGAAGTAACCTCCAAAACAATAAGGCTATTATTTATCTTTAAAATACTTCCAAATTTTCGAGATTTAAATTTCCAAATCTTGCTTAAATCAATTTTTTTTCTATAATTCATTTGCATAGCTTATGTTCATACAAATTCTCATTTGATTATATTTCAATTTATAATTTTATGTTTATAATTCACATTTATAAATTTCATTTCATAATTGAATTTATCTTCTCAATCTTTGATTATATTTACAATTTCTAGTTAAATTTTCACTTAAAAATGATAATACTTTAATATTATCATTCCTAACATCCAAGCAACCATATATTAGCTAAATAGTTTACATCTTTTATTTATATCAAAATATATTTTGGGTAAAATTATTTCATTTACCCACATTTAAAACAATACCGTGTCAATTGTTCTATTCAAGTGTTTAGAAACCCCTTCGATACAGTTGCGCAGACTGTGTCGACGAAGGTTCATATGCCACTCAATAAATCAATCAACACAATATTAAAACAATTTATATTCACTAACAAATACGCGCTCATATCTATTAATACGCTCAAACTCATTTTAGAGTACTATAGACTCTATTTTAAATGATTAATTCCCACCAGAGCCAAGGTTATCTCCAACCTATGCTCTGATACCAACTGTAACAGCACGCAAATCCGTACCCCTTGAGTCAACACTATTCTACAACAATCAACTCAAGTTGTACAGAAATACGAACCATTTGGGTTAAAGAAGAATAGGTAGAAGAAGAAGATAGAAAACAACATCAGAATCTAACCATTCACAGACGTTTTCCCTGCATCCACAGACGTTAGCATCACATAATATGCCAAGTTCAAATTATACTATACTACATCACATCAATCAATTCAACCACAATCAATTATTTAAATTTAATCATTTAGATGTAAATTTAAACTGAGTGAGATTAACTCACCTTCGATTTTCCGATTGCAATCCAATCCATCAAGACTTGTTTTCCCACGATATTTAAACCTTGTATAACAATTTTTACGATTTATTAATATTTGAACTAATCAAACGATTTATTATTCATTATATGATTTTAGCCAACCACTAAATTTATTTTAAACTAAAAATTGGGTTTAAACTAAAAATTTATTTTTAAACAAACTTATTACTTTAATACTTTGCTTAAAATAAGTAAATAAATTTAAGGTGTATGCTTGTATATTTAACCTCTTTTGAATCTACCTATATTTCAGGAATCATTTATGTACATTTCTAAAATCTAAATTTTAAATCATTTTTCCCAAGTCAAGATATTTCAATAATTTCAGCTTTAAAATCCTATCTTGTTAACTAACTCTTAAACTTTAGAAATTATCAAATTTTATTGTGTTCTGCTTGAACCTTGCTGTTAGTGTCGATAATCAAAAATTCATTTAGGAGTTAAACTTCAAAATTTACTGTTTTTAAATCAACAATTTGAAACTTGCTATAGTTATATTTTCTAACATATACAGAATTAAAACAAACAGGTTTATACCTCACTGCAAAAGTACCCACAACGAACGCGCCTCCACTGCACAAACCCTAGCCGCCTCAGCTCCTTTTGGACTTCGACACGAGTTGAATTGCGACCCACCTATCGCGAAACATTGCACACCTCCAACATCGCAACCTGGTAGCTCGCCCTTCACGAGATGCCTAGCCGAGCTAAAAAAAAAAAAGCGAACGAGCTGGTTCCCTTCGCGCGTCGAAGCCAACCTGCTTCAGAACATCACGGGTTCGAGTCGCGATGCTGACCTGCCTCCTTAACTCGCGAGCACCATCGCGTGCTCGAAATACGGTGCCGCTCCTTTATCGTCATCGATTTGAAATTTCACGAGCGAGAGGAAATGAATTTCGGGTTGGATACTATATGGGTTAGGTAAAGTGATTACTGATTCCCTTTTTCGAACGAGATTTCGTTCGTTCGTTTTTTTCAAGAGAGAGAGGCCGGAAAGAAGAAGGCTTCGGCCATTAATTTAAAATTTTAGTTTCGATTTGAACTGATAAGGATGGAAGGAAGATGCGTGATATAATGAAGAGGGGGAGACAACTAGGGCGACGAAAGACAGATACTAGGGTGGCTCGTAGCTGACGAAAAGAAGCGATAGATGCGAAATAATTTCGGCTGTGATTTGATTTTCCTTCAGATAATAATATTTAATTTAAATCGGTAATTATCGTCTAAGCATTATATCTCGTACAATCACACGTTATTTCCGAAAGCCACGAAATTTGAAATCCGGTAATAATTCAATATTACGGACCCAATGGAACTGGTTTCGTCGAATTCCGAGACTGTGCCTCGGAAGGCTATATTTTAAATTCAATTTAAACGATATAAATTTCAAAACTTAACAAACCATTTTTAAATTTGATTTCATCACTTCTAATCTCTTCAGTATTTTCAATATAAATTTTATAAGCCTTTAAAATATTTTTAACATGCTTAAAATCTCAGGTTTTCATATCTTATTCAATTTAAATTATTTAATTCCACGATTTAATTGTCAAATAAATTGTGATATCCGTAATTCAAGTTAAAATTACTCTATTGAATATTTAAAATCGATTAAATATTTCGATTTAAATTGCTTAAAAATTCTGGGTCGTCACAGCTACGCTTTACACGAAAGCCATGCTTTGATCACAAATGATCAGGAAATGATCATCAACACACAGCAGCACTTAGCATGCCACACTACCAAATTGGGAGTATGTCGCTGATAACCTTCAACTACATAACCTCTGAGCTCGTACATCTCAGAGAAGGATGTTAAGATAAGAGAATAAATTCTCCACCACTAACAGATATGTATTTGAAAAAAATCTGCTTTATATCTCAAAGTGTAGTGTCAGACATATAACCATACAAGTCTGTCCCGGGTTTGAACAGAACCGAAGGCACTTCCGAAGAAGCCCTTGCCATCCGGGTATTCACAATCCCGATCGGACTTTCCATCACTTAGGAAATCTTTATACCGTAGCTACTCAGTGCAGAGACAATCGATAGGTCATCCTATCATTATCACAAATACCCGGTCTTCACCACCGTCTTCAAATGTTATCCATAACGACGTATCATTATTCGGAATGGGTTATATGACACAAGGTCCTCTTCCGGCTAAACCGAATAATGAGCGCAATGTTTAAAACATATGGATATGGGGTTTCAATAATGATTCCAAACTTTCTTTCAAATGGTTTAAACCAATTACCATTTCAAATCTTTTAAACAAAAAGATTTATTTCACAAAGTTCACCCAGTTCACAAAGATCCATCTATGGATTTCAAAACAATTTCAATTGGATTAATTTATTTAAATCTTTAAGTCAAGATTTAATTTATAGCTTTCAAAACTCGTTTCCACATATTCATCCATAATTTGGAAAACTATTTTCAATTTAAACTTGAAATTCTTTGTAACATCCCGCCTTTTCGCACGATTTAAACAGACACACATGCCGATTTAAACCACACGGAAGGGCGGATTGTTATGGGGTAAATAAGAAAAACAGAGAAGAAATAAACAAAATAGAATCTCACAGCAGAAGGATAAAATATAATAATAAAATATACAGTTTATAAAACTGTTTACAAACATTTATATAATACATATCAGAGTTACACATAGCAATAACAATGCAGCGGAACAGTGTGTAGTGCACTAGTATAAATAATAATAGTAATACTACAAATCTTCGTCTTCGTCCTCCAGAGCTAAAACTTCAAATCCTGAAACGCTCGGACTGACCCGAGCGAATTGAAAAGACAAAACACTCGAGTCAGAACTAAAAGATCTTATGTGAGTTAAATTAACAGAAATAAATATGAGTGCAGTAACTCAAGAGATGCTCGGGATTTACATCTCCTAAGGATCCGTTAAACTATTTACTATGTAGTATATTGCGCTATTATAATAGTGTCTATTTGTAAAATAAACTTACTTTTTAATAGCGTTAAGGGGTTACCCATATAGCCCTTAACACAGAATATATTCCCATAGTCTATACAGTACCGTAATCTCCCCCGTACTGGGCGTCGTCAGAGGGCACTCCATAGGTATGGTACAAAACAAAACTCGTAGTAAATGCTCGGTATGGTAGGTGACACGGCACAACTAGGCAATGCCAGGGTAGATATACCAATTGCTATCCGGGCTGGTGGAAACGCGTAGCCGCAGTTACCGCCCACCTCGAACAAACTCCCCCAAAATCAAAAATAGAAGTGGCCACTGAATCAATCCAAAGTCAAAGTATAATATCGAAGAGGAGCGTCCGATCAGAGGTATGACCTCATTGGCCCGAGAATCACTCCTGTTTTAGCCACCTTATGCCAACTCACGGGAGTCGGGTCCACGTATTTACCTTACAGGAAACGTCGCCACCACCTACTTCATTCTGGAATCTCCATCGCGTACACGGTTAGTCAAAGTGGTTTTCGGTATCGACAGAGAGTATGTCCATATCCGATCCCGGTCTCTTTGCCAACCCATCGTTATTATAACACCGCGGTCATTTAAAATAGTTTATACTTTAAAACCAGAATAAAAATTCCATTTCAAAACTATGAATACAATATCATCTTAAAACCCAAAACAATATGATATCATTTTATCCAAATATATTTCTTTTCCAAAATCATACTGCTTTAAAATTTAAAATATCTGGAAACCAAATATTTGACTTATACTTTCAAAGCATAATATTTCGAAATTCAAAATTTTAAAACCATAACTTCTAAAACTTGAATGGTTTGGATATTCAACGAATGTAAAATAAATGGTTTAACTTTAAAGTTACTTTGTAAAGAAAAATAATTTCCATGGCTTTTCAAATATATTTCTTTATTTAAAGTTTAAACCATAATTTAAATATCACTTCAAGTTCCAAAAACCCCTTCAATTTCTATATATATATCCATTTGGAGTATTAATATTTAAAAACTAAAGTTGGATTTTCTTCTTTCAACAATTAATATTCTATTATTTAGTCTTGAATATTCATATAAATTCCATAAATAAAACTCCAATTTCTAGCAATTAAATATTTTCTCAAATTTACTTTATACTAGAATTTTCATTTTTAATTTATCTTGGAAAATCCAGTTATAAATATCATACCTTGAAATTTCCAAACTTAAACATATAAGATAAATTTCCAAATTCCATTTTCTCAATTTTTCATTTTTATTCAACAGGTTTATACACAACTAAATTTTCAAATTTTTAACTTCATATGTATATATATCGAAGAATAATATTTTATAAAATATCAAAATCAAATTTTTTATAAACCGTATCCCATCCAAACCATAGAAATCACTTTAAAATAATTTATATATAGACCACGGTGCCTGTATATAATTTTCTATCCTATGGTCAAGTGATACAGATATTTACCATTTCAATCCGCAATTTAAAAATAAAATTTTGCGGTTGTATATCATTTCAAACCACAATCCCGAATGAAACGAAAAATGCATGATAACTTGCAGTTTATACAATGTAATTATAGCATTCATTCATCCAAATATCAATCATCAATCATCAATTGCAATCATCATCCAATTTTAAACAATCATTGATACATAGCATATGAATTATACAGGAATTAATAACAGATTATTAACTAACAGTTTCTATTCCAAAATAAATTTAATGACTGTTAACTAGCAGTTTATGTGCAAAAATAAATTCTACCTGTCAAATTTTATGCAATAAATAAACTAAATTAACAGTTAAGTTAAATAAATGCGATTTAACAGATATGCTGAATAAAACACGCCAACAGTCATAAATAAATTTGTACTCATATTTAAAATAAATTTAACAAACATAAAAACTTTTAGAAGTTGTGAGTGGGTTAAAACACTCACCTTTTGAATTTAAATCGAATTTAAATCCGATTTAAACCCAAAAATTCGACGATCTCCGAATTGGTCCAAACTAGTTCCAAACTGTCCGGAATTTAATTACGATCCTAACCAAAAAAGTTTCGCGTGAATCCGAGGTCGTATGAAAAAGTTATGCGATTTAAACGATTTGAAAATCAAAATAAATTATAAAACAAAACAAACCTTAATTAAATACTCGCCACGTCACTATCGTCTTCCACGTGCTTTGGCTACAGGAGCACGCGAATATGTTTCCAGACCGAACCCAAAACCGAAAACGAACACCACTAGTAGATTGCGTATTCTGAGAACTCCAACATATAATTTTTCTGGAATTTTTAGAGGAGTTTGAATTTTGACTTTTATTTGGATTGAAACTGGATCTAGAAATTGTCTGTTGCCATTGAAGAAGAGAAGAAGTTGAAGAAGAGACTATACAGAGGAATGAAGATGGAGGCTAGGGTTTCACCGCCTATTTATAGATAGATCGCAAAAGAATAGGTGTGCACGAATTTTAACGTGCAAACGGAGGTGGTCCCAAAAGATAAATAATATTAATTACACACGTTATGGATTTAGGAAATAAATAAATTCCTTATCATTTACATTTTACTTTAAACGTATTTACAAATGTAAATCTAGACGTTTCTTTTACGTTTTCAAAATATATCCACAATTTTATTAATTTCCAAATTGATCTAAACAAATTTAGATGTAAATTAAAAGCTGATAAGTCTATCCATTGCAGTGTTAATTTCTCCACTTCCTTATATTTAGAATGGAAACGTTCACTTTATTTCCTCAACATTCTTTAATGCTTATTTGTTACTTGCAATTCATAATGTAAACATTCTTATATTCTAAAATGATCAACTTATAGAATATTAAATCAATTCTTATATTTCCAAATAATGTACATTCATAATGAAAACATTCTTACATAAATTTTATTAATTGCACTTTGTTTCTTTTCCTTTTCCAATTGAAAGATTTTAATAAATTTATTTCCAATTAATTTTAATCTTCCACTTCAAAACAGACCCTAATTGATGAAATCAATTAAATAAATACGTGAACATTGTAATCCTTATTTATAGTCAAGCAAACATGTTTATAAAATTACAGTTTTCAACAAGCATTAAATTACACACTAAATAAATCTTTTTCTCTATTCAATTAAATAATCAAATGTTTATTCCATCTAAAAATTTTAAGTAGAAGGATTCCATGTTGGGTTCAAAATCTATTATTTTAATATCCTTGAATTTTAGTTAAATCTCTATAAACGAAATATTTAAACGTTAATTTCATTTATTTTGCAATACTTAATTAAACCAAAATATCGTTTTCTAAACTTAAATCTATGCTCCCATTGATTCATTCAATTTTCACTTATTATGTATTATTTTAACAACTCATTTATAACTTTGAATCTATTCCTCAAATTTCACATTTCTATCGTTATATACATTTGAATTCCATCCTATTTAATATTTCAAATATTACGTCATTATCATTAATGAAATAAATATATTGTTAATTATTGCAATTGATTTTCCGTTATAACTTAATATACTAAATAGGTGGTAAATCTTAAATACTTGTTCTCATTAACGATTTATTTCTACTTACAAATTAATGCAACTATTACCTATTTCCATCTTTATCTCCAATTAACGTAAAATGTTATATTCAAATTCCATAAATTTCAATAGATTCAAATTATCATATCTATGAAGAACATTTACGTTATTATCCATATATTACCTTAGCTTATTCAACGTCACATTTAATTTATATTTAATGCAATGATTTCCAAATCAATTGAATTGGATTAAATATATATGTATCACTCATAATAACTTGTGGTCACAACTCTTGATCACCATTAATAAGTTTATTATTTACAATCCAATAATCGCCATTCTATATATATACGAATTAACTAATTCAATATTTCCATTTCGTTTTCCTATCCTAAATTTATTACTAAGTGTACTTACTCCATTCCAACAAGTTGGAATTCCATTTTTACTATACAATCATTTCCCTATTCACTTTTATTACTAACCCATCATCATTGTATTTATTGTCTTTTATTGATTTAATCAATTTACCCAATATTGCCTTAAACTCATACTAACGAAACATTCAATTCTATTTATCTCATAAACTCCATTTCATAAATCTACCTGCAATTTCTACCTAGAAATAAGGTTACATTTCCGTTGAAAATACATTTACATCTTACGTTACTACATTAATAGTTAGTAACGTTTATATCATCAACCATCACTTATGAATAATTAGCGTTTCCTATTTATTTTGTTACATTCACTTATATTCATTTATGAATAAATTGGTATTCCCTTTAACCTATTAATTACTAACTTTAATTATTGCAATTCATTTATCTAACATAAATTTTGAATCTATTTCCAAATTTTCATATGTCAATTAATTAACACCTTACAATAGTTTACAAATAAAAGGGATTGTACTAATTACATTATTTATTTTCTTGCATTACTTTATTACCTCCGTTTATATTCAATTTCCGTAAATCAATATTTTATTCCATTGACATATTCAATACTTGCAACAATTTCCACTATTACTATTAATTGCAATATATAATTTAATTTGCAAATTTTAATTACCTTTGATACATCAAATTTCAATATTTTCTTTCATATATATTAATAAGATTTTTATTTCTTTCTAAATTTTAAAATAAAATCCTATTAATTTAATTCATTTCAAACATCGAATTTACGCGGGTCGTTACACTCTCCCCCACTCAAAACTTTTCGTCCTCGAAAAGTAAAAGAAGGGAAAAATTAAATACAATACATCTTATCCAAAATATTTAACTTATAAACAATTAAATTTACAAAATTAATCACTTTAAATAAGATATCCTATTTATAACTATTTAATCCTTTATATTTAAATTATTAAAGTTTGGAAAAACATTTCCAAAATATTTTCAAGATACTGCATTTTCTTATATAATCCAAAGGGTTACAATTTATATAAAGTGAAATATTTAAGCGGTTTCAACCATTAATCAACCAATCAATACAACAACCATCAACTTTACAAACAACATACATACACAAGACAAAGCAACCATTTAATCCAACAAATAAATAGTTGTTTGGGTTCAAAACTTGAAATTGTATGGAATGAAAATAACTATCAAGTGCATCCTTTACTCAACAGTCTTAGATGGAACAACGATAGATTATTTATTCATCCAACAACTTACAATTCTCTTGCCCAACCAACCATAAGTCAAACAATAACAATTCAAACCAACAACCAAATTAACTTATTATACATTTATTTCATGCTTTAGTTGTTTAATTTCTTTTCTTTCATTTATTGAGTGATTCCTTCATTACTTACAATTTTCATTTTTCATTTATTACAATATTCATTATATTTGCATTCCGTTTTATTTACTTAAGTTTATAATCATCTATTTATAATACTTAAAATTTCCATTGTAACTTAAGTTTATACATTTAATTATCATTTTGTAACAGCAAATTCATTGAATACCTTTATTACCTCAAGCTTCACTTATAAGATTTCCCCTTACATTTTCTTACTAACATTGCAACTTTTATTATATAGTAAGTTATATATATGCTTTAAGAATGTAAGTGAAAATTATACAAGTTTCTTCTCAATTCCTTTAATTAATTAATGGTTCAATAATTATATATATTCGTTTTATAGATTACAATTTCAACTTACTTTTAATTTCATTCATTTATTTAATGCTTACATTTCTATTATATTTAATAATGGTAACAATTTAACTACACTAAATTTGCAACTTTATACATCAATTCTCATAAATAAAGAAGTTCATTAATTCATTTAATAATGTTTACAATCGTTTATTTACATTACTTATCTTCCTATTGTATTAAATTTTTACTTTAATTAAAGGTTCCAATTTCTACACTTAATTGAACTATTAATTAACTGGAACTTAAGAACCAAATACCGGGATTAATTTTTAAATCATTTAAAATAATAGATAGATATCTATTCTTAACATATATATATATATCCAATTATAATTAAAACGATAAAAATTTCTTAAACAATTCTGCAGTAAATTTCTACAGTGGCCTTCCCACTTCCAAACTCGAAAATGAAAGTCGATGATGCGTGCACTCATCACCGAAATTATTTTCCAGCAACAGGGAGGAAAGTACAAAACTTATTTTTTTCCGAAATCTTCTTTAAAACAATTTTTCCGAATTATATTGAAATATTTATATAACAAAATACTTATAAATAATATTATTATATTCCAAAATTTATTCGAAAGAAATTTCAAAACCCCGGAACTTAAGTTCTAAATTTCCAAATTTCATCAATCTTATTTTCCAATCAAACTTATATTATTAATTATACACTTTATCACCTAACAACCAATCTATTGCAGCTCAATATAGATATAGATTGAAAAATTTATTTTATATATAGAAAATATAATAGGAAAAATTATTTCATTCACCTATATTAAAACAGATATTATGTCGGTCTGTCCTATTTAGTGTTTAGAAACCCCTATTGATGTCACAGCGTCCCATGCATCAACCAGGATTTATAAATACAAAACGGAACAGATTAACACAATATTAAAACATTTTTATAACACTAACAAGTACGCTCTCTCATATATATACACACTCAGTGACTCCCATAGGGTATTACTACCCTATTAACAAAGAGTTAAACCCCACAAAGCCAAGGTTTATCGCTAAACCAAAGCTCTGATACCAACTGTAACATCCCGTCTTTTCGCACGATTTAAACACACACATGCCGATTTAAACCACACGGAAGGGCGGATTGTTATGGGGTAAATAAGAAAAACAGAGAAGAAATAAACAAAATAGAATCTCACAGCAGAAGGATAAAATATAATAATAAAATATACAGTTTATAGAACTGTTTACAAACATTTATATAATACATATCAGAGTTACACATAGCAATAACAATGCAGCGGAACAGTGTGTAGTGCACTAGTATAAATAATAATAGTAATACTACAAATCTTCGTCTTCGTCCTCCAGAGCTAAAACTTCAAATCCTGAAACGCTCGGACTGACCCGAGCGAATTGAAAAGACAAAACACTCGAGTCAGAACTAAAAGATCTTATGTGAGTTAAATTAACAGAAATAAATATGAGTGCAGTAACTCAAGAGATGCTCGGGATTTACATCTCCTAAGGATCCATTAAACTATTTACTATGTAGTATATTGCGCTATTATAATAGTGTCTATTTGTAAAATAAACTTACTTTTTAATAGCGTTAAGGGGTTACCCATATAGCCCTTAACACAGAATATATTCCCATAGTCTATACAGTACCGTAATCTCCCCCGTACTGGGCGTCGTCAGAGGGCACTCCATAGGTATGGTACAAAACAAAACTCGTAGTAAAGGCTCGGTATGGTAGGTGACACGGCACAACTAGGCAATGCCAGGGTAGATATACCAATTGCTATCCGGGCTGGTGGAAACGCGTAGCCGCAGTTACCGCCCACCTTGAACAAACTCCCCCAAAATCAAAAATAGAAGTGGCCACTGAATCAATCCAAAGTCAAAGTATAATATCGAAGAGGAGCGTCCGATCAGAGGTATGACCTCATTGGCCCGAGAATCACTCCTGTTTTAGCCACCTTATGCCAACTCACGGGAGTCGGGTCCACGTATTTACCTTACAGGAAACGTCGCCACCACCTACTTCATTCTGGAATCTCCACCGCGTACACGGTTAGTCAAAGTGGTTTTCGGTATCGACAGAGAGTATGTCCATATCCGATCCCGGTCTCTTTGCCAACCCATCGTTATTATAACATCGCGGTCATTTAAAATAGTTTATACTTTAAAACCAGAATAAAAATTCCATTTCAAAACTATGAATACGATATCATCTTAAAACCCAAAACAATATGATATCATTTTATCCAAATATATTTCTTTTCCAAAATCATACTGCTTTAAAATTTAAAATATCTGGAAACCAAATATTTGACTTATACTTTCAAAGCATAATATTTCGAAATTCAAAATTTTAAAACCATAACTTCTAAAACTTGAATGGTTTGGATATTCAACGAATGTAAAATAAATGGTTTAACTTTAAAGTTACTTTGTAAAGAAAAATAATTTCCATGGCTTTTCAAATATATTTCTTTATTTAAAGTTTAAACCATAATTTAAATATCACTTCAAGTTCCAAAAACACCTTCAATTTCTATATATATATATATCCATTTGGAGTATTAATATTTCAAAACTAAAGTTGGATTTTCTTCTTTCAACAATTAATATTCTATTATTTAGTCTTGAATATTCATATAAATTCCATAAATAAAACTCCAATTTCTAGCAATTAAATATTTTCTCAAATTTACTTTATACTAGAATTTTCATTTTTAATTCATCTTGGAAAATCCAGTTATAAATATCATACCTTAAAACTTCCAAACTTAAACATATAAGATAAATTTCCAAATTCCATTTTCTCAATTTTTCATTTTTATTCAACAGGTTTATACACAACTAAATTTTCAAATTTTTAACTTCATATGTATATATATCGAAGAATAATATTTTATAAAATATCAAAATCAAATTTTTTATAAACCGTATCCCATCCAAACCATAGAAATCACTTTAAAATAATTTATATATAGACCACGGTGCCTGTATATAATTTTCTATCCTATGGTCAAGTGATACAGATATTTATCATTTCAATCCGCAATTTAAAAATAAAATTTTGCGGTTGTATATCATTTCAAACCACAATCCCGAATGAAACGAAAAATGCATGATAACTTGCAGTTTATACAATGTAATTATATCATTCATTCATCCAAATATCAATCATCAATCATCAATTGCAATCATCATCCAATTTTAAACAATCATTGATACATAGCATATGAATTATACAGGAATTAATAACAGATTATTAACTAACAGTTTCTATTCCAAAATAAATTTAATGACTGTTAACTAGCAGTTTATGTGCAAAAATAAATTCTACCTGTCAAATTTTATGCAATAAATAAACTAAATTAACAGTTAAGTTAAATAAATGCGATTTAACAGATATGCTGAATAAAACACGCCAACAGTCATAAATAAATTTCTACTCATATTTAAAATAAATTTAACAAACATTAAAACTTTTAGAAGTTGTGAGTGGGTTAAAACACTCACCTTTTGAATTTAAATCGAATTTAAATCCGATTTAAACCCAAAAATTCGACGATCTCCGAATTGGTCCAAACTAGTTCCAAACTGTCCGGAATTTAATTACGATCCTAACAAAAAAAGTTTCGCGTGAATCCGAGGTCGTATGAAAAAGTTATGCGATTTAAACGATTTGAAAATCAAAATAAATTATAAAACAAAACAAACTTTAATTAAATACTCGCCACGTCACTATCGTCTTCCACGCGCTTTGGCTACAGGAGCACGCGAATATGTTTCCAGACCGAACCCAAAACGGAAAACGAACACCACCAGTAGATTGCGTTTTCTGAGAACTCCAACATATAATTTTTCTGAAATTTTTAGAGGAGTTTGAATTTTGACTTTTATTTGGATTGAAACTGGATCTAGAAATTGTCTGTTGCCATTGAAGAAGAGAAGAAGTTGAAGAAGAGACTATACAGAGGAATGAAGATGGAGGCTAGGGTTTCACCGTCTATTTATAGATAGATCGCAAAAGAATAGGTGTGCACGAATTTTAACGTGCAAACGGAGGTGGTCCCAAAAGATAAATAATATTAATTACACACGTTATGGATTTAGGAAATAAATAAATTCCTTATCATTTACATTTTATTTTAAACGTATTTACAAATGTAAATCTAGACGTTTCGTTTACGTTTCAAAATATATCCACAATTTTATTAATTTCCAAATTGATCTAAACAAATTTAGATGTAAATTAAAAGCTGATAAGTCTATCCATTGCAGTGTTAATTTCTCCACTTCCTTATATTTAGAATGGAAATGTTCACTTTATTTCCTCAACATTCTTTAATGCTTATTTGTTACTTGCAATTCATAATGTAAACATTCTTATATTCTAAAATGATCAACTTATAGAATATTAAATCAATTCTTATATTTCCAAATAATGTACATTCATAATGAAAACATTCTTACATAAATTTTATTAATTGCACTTTGTTTCTTTTCCTTTTTCAATTGAAAGATTTTAATAAATTTATTTCCAATTAATTTTAATCTTCCACTTCAAAACAGACCCTAATTGATGAAATCAATTAAATAAATACGTGAACATTGTAATCCTTATTTATAGTCAAGCAAACATGTTTATAAAATTACAGTTTTCAACAAGCATTAAATTACACACTAAATAAATCTTTTTCTCTATTCAATTAAATAATCAAATGTTTATTCCATCTAAAAATTTTAAGTAGAAGGATTCCATGTTGGGTTCAAAATCTATTATTTTAATATCCTTGAATTTTAGTTAAATCTCTATAAACGAAATATTTAAACGTTAATTTCATTTATTTTGCAATACTTAATTAAACCAAAATATCGTTTTCTAAACTTAAATCTATGCTCCCATTGATTCATTCAATTTGTACTTATTATGTATTATTTTAACAACTCATTTATAACTTTGAATCTATTCCCCAAATTTCACATTTCTATCGTTATATACATTTGAATTCCATCCTATTTAATATTTCAAATATTACGTCATTATCATTAATGAAATAAATATATTGTTAGTTATTGCAATTGATTTTCCGTTATAACTTAATATACTAAATAAGTGGTAAATCTTAAATACTTGTTCTCATTAACGATTTATTTCTACTTACAAATTAATGCAATTATTACCTATTTCCATCTTTATCTCCAATTAACGTAAAATGTTATATTCAAATTCCATAAATTTCAATAGATTCAAATTATCATATCTATGAAGAACATTTACGTTATTATCCATTTATTACCTTAACTTATTCAACGTAACATTTAATTTATATTTAATGCAATGATTTCCAAATCAATTGAATTGAATTAAATATATATGTATCACTCATAATAACTTGTGGTCACAACTCTTGATCACCATTAATAAGTTTATTATTTACAATCCAATAATCGCCATTCTATATATATATATATACTAATTAACTAATTCAATATTTCCATTTCGTTTTCCTATCCTAAATTTATTACTAAGTGTATTTACTCCATTCCAACAAGTTGGAATTCCATTTTACTATACAATCATTTCCCTATTCACTTTTATTACTAACCCATCATCATTGTATTTATTGTCTTTTATTGATTTAATCAATTTACCGCATATTCCATTAAACTCATATTAACGAAACATTCAATTCTATTTATCTCATAAACTCCATTTCATAAATCTACCTGCAATTTCTACCTAGAAATAAGGTTACATTTCCGTTGATAATACATTTACATCTTACGTTACTACATTAATAGTTAGTAACGTTTATATCATCAACCATCACTTATGAATAATTAGCGTTTCCTATTTATTTTGTTACATTCACTTATATTCATTTATGAATAAATTGGTATTCCCTTTAACCTATTAATTACTAACTTTAATTATTGCAATTCATTTATCTAACATAAATTTTGAATCTATTTCCAAATTTTCATATGTCAATTAATTAACACCTTACAATAGTTTACAAATAAAAGGGATTGTACTAATTACATTATTTATTTTCTTGCATTACTTTATTACCTCCGTTTATATTCAATTTCCGTAAATCAATGTTTTATTCCATTGACAAATTCAATACTTGCAACAATTTCCACTATTACTATTAATTGCAATATATAATTTAATTTGCAAATTTTAATTACCTTTGATACATCAAATTTCAATATTTTCTTTCATATAAATTAATAAGATTTTTATTTCTTTCTAAATTTTAAAATAAAATCCTATTAATTTAATTCATTTCAAACATCGAATTTACGCGGGTCGTTACATTCTTTTAATACAAATTGAAAGTTCATTTCTTATAGGAAAGTTTTTATCATTTGAAAACAAACTGTTTTCATTCCGGAAAATACGATTTTATTTATACAAGGTAACATCTTTGGGGTTAATTCAATTTCCCGAAACAACACTTTGAAAATGGTTAAAAAACCATATAAGCTTGTATACCGTTTTTAAATCATAAATACCAAATATAAAATTCAATTTCCAGATGTTGAATTTCAATTTAAATCAAATTGTTCAAATTTCAAATCTTTATTTAACTTACTCAAAATAACTTTCATTTTTAAAACACTCTTTTCAAAAGCTTTCCACTTCAAATCCCATCCATTTCCAAAACTATTTGATTCTAAAATTCAAATTTAAAACTATTTTAAAAATTCAAATATCTGTGACTTAACCGATTTCCATGTGCAATCCATATTTGTGTGTGTATAAGTGTAGTCCAGGGGATTTTACACAACAGTGCACAACATCAATCATCACAGATATATCAATATCGATAAGCGGTATAATTCATAACGCTTATTTTCATTCACATTTCACAGATAAAAGAAATCTATCAATTACAAAGATTCATCATTACGATTCGATGTGGGTTTCAGATAACCAACCGGAATCCGACTCCCTGTCGCATCGAAATTTAAATGCCGTTTTACGTGCAAAGGGGTTTACGGAAACGAATCACAAATCAAAGTTCAGCAATTCGTAATCTACATCACACGGTATCACAATCACAAACAGAAATATCAATCCAGTACACGACTTTTGATGACAATCAATCATCTTCAATTTAAGGTGAAGGTGATTAATAGAATTAACCATATAAGTATTTTTACTGATTTATTTAAATCAATGATTAACTGTTGTTACTTTAATTAATTATTCCTAAATTTATTATCTTAATTAACTACTAATCATTAATTAAGTTTAATTATCTAATTAATAATTTGTAGTTACAAATAAATTAAACAGTTAGTTGTGAATTAATCAAATTTTTAGTTTCAACTCGACAAATCTTTAGTTTCTTAATTAATTACAAATTTGAATTAATTATCCATTATTAGTTACCCATTTTAAACAATTAATAAAAATACTTATTTGTCTTAATTAACATTCTAAAAATCTTATTTAACTTGGAAATCAGTTATTACTAAATTAAAACTTAGATATTAATTAAATTCCAATGCTTGTTTTATATTAATTATTTAATTAAAGTATTAACTAGATTTTAAAACATTCTAAAGTATTGATTGGAAATAATTTACACTTGTAATAAGGTCTTGACTTGAATTTGTCATAAATTAATTAGTCATTACCTTATTTAACCATTATCATCTAAATTTGTTTAAATAATTTACTTACTATTAGCAGTTTGCAGATTTGGAAATTTACCCAAGCGTGATTTTGATTTACTCGAGTAAACACTCGGGTCCATTTACAATTTTCCCGAGACCTCTCCCTCTCTTTCTTCTAGTATGCTTCTTTTTCTAATCTTTTTTTCTTTTTCTCTAGTAAGTAAATTTTTAACTAAAATAAGATCAACAAGCAACAAGCTCGAGTCCTAACCCGAAGATTTCTTCGAGTTGAACTGCAGAAGAGACGAGCCAAAACCCGAGCCTTCAAAACCCCTCACGACGTGCACGCTGTGCACGTTCACCAACGTCGTCGACCCCTGATGATCATCGCGGCAACACTCACCAACCCCCCGACCACACACGAAAACATCTCTTAACCCATATCGAACGCATCCACATCGAAACGAAATGGAGTAAAAAACTCGACAAACAAGAAACACTACACGATGGAAAACCTATCCTCCTCGTTGCCTCTGACCTTCAGGACCGCCGTCGACTCACCCAAAGGTTCTTCTGAGACCCACGCTTGCATTGCCCTAGATGAGATCTCCGGAATCACGACATCGGCGATGAAATTGCCTCACGAATACCACTTACTGAACGCATAGTTTAAACCCAAATTTGATCCCAATTTCCATCCCTAATGATTTTAAAATTTTGCTTGCATTTTTCCGATGATCCATGATTACTCCAACACCTTCATGCCGAATTTCAAGCTTTGAAAATGAACCGATCATCAGAAAATGATCAAAACCCATTATTTAGAAAATCCCCAAATACTCTTCCATTTCGACACTAAAATTTATGATATTTGTTTTAAAAATCATAACTTCCCTAATTGATTCAAGTCATGTATTTGAATCAAAGAATTGTATCAATTGTTTTCAACATATTAATAATTTTTTACTGTTATTACTATTTCCAATAAATTTTCTTGTTAAATACACTTAGCAATATTTTTAAGATCTAAGTCATAATCATACAAACAAGTTTTTTGTTTAAATTTCAAAGCTTAACATAGATTGGAGATGGAAATTTTTTGATTTCTTTTTAGATTAGAGATGAAGTTTGAATCCTGTGTCAAAAACAGAAGTAAAGATCCCTGTTTCCAGACATACACACATCTAATTACCCACATAAATACATATACACTTGCTAATGTGTGCAAAAAATCAAACAACATCTTCAATCACTACCATCATAGAATAAAAAGAAATCGAAGGATTGGTTTAAGAATCAGGATTTGCTCACTGTTTTGAGAAGATGACAGAGAATACTTGGTTGTTGAAAACTGCAGATTGAATCCTGTTTGTTTTCTTTGAATTGAATGATGTTTGTAAGTTTGTAAAATGAAGATAATGATTTTTATTTTTATTTTATTTTTTTTGTTGAATGACTTTGAGTTTGAAGATGATGATATTTATAAATTTTTCTCTGGTTTGCTTAATCTCTTTACTGAACGAACTAGAATAGGATGCATATATATATATATATATATATATATAAAGACAGTTTGTATAGATATTTTTTTTATAAAATGAAATGAAATCTTATTTCGGCTGAGACTATTTATTTGGTGTGCTGAGATGATATTAAGAAGTATATATTATTTTCTTTTTTCTTTCTTACCGAACAATCAGGGAAAGTATGTATAAATAAAGAAAGTGGTATGGTATAGGGGAAGGTAACAACTGGTAAAGCCTCTTTTGTTGACTATAGATTTTTCCTTTCTTTTTGTTTGACTAAAGATATAACTTTTTAATTTTGTTACTGCAATGCAGTAATTTATCTCGGCTGAGATAGTATATTTTTGGTGTGCTCGAGAAGATAACATTAAATGCTATGTCTCCATTTTTGTTTACATGTGAATTCATTTGAATTTGTACATACAGTTTTGGGTTGTAGATATTTTTTTTGTTCATTTGTCTATCCTTTTTATAAGCCTCACTTCATAGATATTTTCTTCTTCTTTCTTTTTGTTCTTTATATGTACATAAGCACATAACACTTTGTTTCATTTATTTTGTAATACAAATATTTACTTTGTTTCATCTATCTTCACACAACTCATCTTAAATACATATGTACTTCATATGTTTACTTAAGTATCAATATTTTATTTTTACTAAAATAATCTTGAATTTTATTTCTATTTAAAGTTAACTTTCAACATTTAATTTATATCCTCATACTTGTATACTTATATTTATATTGATAAGATAAATTTTTATTTTAAACATTAGTGTCTATATTGCATTCAATAGTTAATCATACATGTAATATTTTTTTCCTAAAGTATAATATTTAAATTCAATTCAATTGAAAACATTTATTTTGAGTTTCAATTCCAAATTCAAAAGCAAATAAGTACATATACCTTATTAAATTTGAAAAATTCAAACAAATCCATAATTTAACCCAAAAATTTAATTTAATTCCAAATTTAAACTCGTCTTTAAACTAGGATCGTTACAATTTTTGAACATGAAATTGACTGAACTGCCTCCGTCCATGAAGGCTCGATGCATAATTGAGTTGGCTATAGCCATAGTGATGACTATAGGACTGTGCTGGTGGTAAGAGACTGCTTCCTTGCCTTAAGTAGTGAACATGATGGGCAAATCTGATTCCAAACTAGGTACTTTCGATTCTCAGTGCTCTAAAGAATTTACTTGTTTAGCTGAACCCACTTCCCTTTGATACTAGGACTATGCCCGTGGTTGTTCGCGGCCACATGTGGACCTATGCATACGGTCAGGATGTTAGTTATTACCGCAACATTATTACTGGGTTGTTTGAGCGGAGCTAGCTAGTTGTTGTAGTTGTTCCTTTGTACTACTTGATCTCAAACAAGCTCTAAAGTATCCCTTCCCAGATATGTCTTTTAATTGCATCTTGAGCACTCGGCACTCATTTATGGAGTGGTCGTTGTTTTTATGTAACATGCAACATTTACCGTTATCACAATGTTCCTCCCTTCTTCCACCTTTAAAGGTGATTGGTCTTTGAAATTGCAACTGATCCCAGGTTGTAAGATACATTATCTCCATATCCCTTTTTAAAGTAATATGGTCAGCTTACTTGGACTTGCATTGGGTACCAATCTTTTTTAACGTCCTGTATTTTACATATAGAAGGATTATAAAATATAATTATTTAATTAATACGAGGTCGTACGACTATAAAATTTCAGGAAATGACTATTTGGGACATTTTCCACATTTAAAATATTTATCAAAAATTTATACGCAGAAATTCTTATAAGGCCTATACATTTTGTTAGCATTCGAAATAGGGTCTAAAACCACTACATTAGATCGAGATTATGGTTTTCCTTCCATAGAATGATCATACTTGGAAAAAAGACTTACTATTTAAGAGATATAGCCATTTCAAATTATGGTTGCTACTGAATAGATTAGTGCGCAGTTAATCCAATCCATATCCATACTTAGGCCCGCTAAGAAATTATGAAAAGTGTGCTTAATTGGGACAGATGGGATAGATCTACATATTTCCCTCTTTCCTAAAACAATTTCTACCTCCATGAGTCCTAATTTCATCAAAATTCTTATCTTTTCCTCACCAGTCTTAACAAAATCCATCATTTGAAGGGTAATTGGCAAAATGGATCATAGACTCATCATTTAGTGCTTGGGCTCTTGGCTGTTCATATCAGATTTGGGGATCTAAAGTGGTAATTTGGGTGTTCGGTGAGTAGTTCTTGATTTCTCATTATTATATGCTTGTCAATAGAGTTAAGATAAGTGTTTTAACATGATTTTGAAATAAAATGTTTTCTAACTTTAATTACATCTTTATTAATGATTATGGCAGACATTAAAAAAGATTGGATTTAATTTGAATCGTTTTACAATCTCTTTTGGACCATATTTCCATTTTAATGTAGTTAGATCGAGACTAAAATCTGTATGTTTATCTTGTTTGAATTGCCTATACATATTTAACGAATGCTTATCTATAATATGTATGCTTAAATGGATTGTTTTGATATGATTTGCTAGAGTTTTAGTGAAGTTAGGAAAAAGAGGTCGTCAAATGAGGAAAACAAAGTCACAAGTGATCGGAATTGGATGAATCATGGAGGAGGTGCTTTGAAGAAGGGGAGGAGCCAAAGATTTCTAGTCACAGGTCAATTGGAGCTGGTAGGAGCGATTGGTGATGGGATGATTCTATGTTGGTGGAGATAATTATAGATCCAATTGATATGAGAGCAAGACTTAGGGACTTAGACTATAAAACGTCGGGAAGACTTGGGTTAAAGATAGTAAGAGGAGGAGAAGTTCAAAGTTGAAAAATCGACTAAGTATACATGTCAATTTCGATCACTTTTAGTCGATACCAAGTTGTTTTTCTAGCACATGGGTTAAAGCTTGGAAGCTTGAGGAATGAAGCAAGAGGTTCTAAGAAAAGAAGTGGTCGCGGAGAGAAATACTTAGCCAAAATTTGTATAGGTATTGGGTTAAATATTCAGGTCGGTGTCAACTCCTTTTGGCTAATACTGACATGAATCTGTTGCACCAAAATCCATGAAACTTCCTGAGTAGAGCTTGGGGGCTTTATAGGTCATGTTGAAGGTGGTTGTTTGCTCACTAATGATTTGATTGCGATGTAATTGCATGATGAATGATGGTAGCTTTGAGACTTCGATGATGATAACTTGGTGGTGAACAGAGTTAGCTTCTAATGATGATGACCCGATGTTGAAAGGATTTGTAGGAATAATTATCCACAAAGAGACGGTTCTAAAAAGGGTAACCCATGGATATGATGTTGAATAGTTCCATCTTAGAATGAGAGAATGTTCAATGGTTGCCTAAGGATAATAGGAACTAGATGGAGCTAGGAAATGGCTCAAATACCGTGCTAAGGGATCGTTAATACTCGGAGTGTTTTCTAATGTACTCGAAAGTAAGGTATTGTGAGGGTGCTCATTAGGTAGTTGGAATGGCTACCCTAGGTTGGTGGAATATATACATATCCTGGATTAGTGGAATGAGTCTAATGTCAGCTTTGGGCTGTGAGCGAGTACACTGAAAATTAGAATTTATCCAATAACCCCTAGCATAGAAACGAGCATACGAGTTACCATATATCCGGGGCACATTGAGTGATAGTGAGGGCTGTTTGATGGATACAATGTTTTCTTTGATTGTTTTATTAAGCAGTCAATCACTCTAGGGATGCCACTTGAGGATAGGGACATATTGGCACCCATTATTGTACTTAGGTTGCAGTATACCTTTATGTTGTTAGCGGGGTAGCATGCTTTGCTCATTATATGCTAACTCTTTAGTTACAAAGACAGGTCGGGTATGGTTTCTATACTTTGTTCTTACTATATCAAATTGTATAGTATTCTGGGATTCATTTATCTGTCACAACAGACTGTTGTCTGAGCTTTGCTTCTTATAATTCGGGTACTCTAAAATGAGTAGACTAAATATCAGGTCTAGGTATACACGGCAATAGTGCAGAGGATTATCCCGATGGAGCTTTCTTGTATTACATATGCATATTTATGCTTATTCTGATGTGCAATACTATGGAGCCTAGATAGTGTTTGCTTTACTATTATAAGACAGTTTGTTTGGCTTTACTTTTTCTTTGTATACTCTTTTCATATACTGTATAACTCAATGGATTTATGCTTTGATATGCGGTTCACTTAGTTATTACTGTCTCTCTTGTTTTATCCCTACATGATTATGATATTTTATTTGATGTGCTGTGAGATATATGACAGTTTCTATGATGTTTTATTTCTTTCCAACCCTTGATAATTTTCCTAAATTGGTCGAGCACTACAACAACACACTATACAGATAATTTGGTGTCGATGGTGTAGGGCGGTCATCACATTTGGTATAAAAGCTTAGGTTACGCTATTAACCTTAGTTGATACCGTAGTACAGTAGAGATAGGGAAGGAGTAATCAACCTAGACCTGATCGAGACTGAGTATGTCTATATATATATATATATATATATATATATATATATATATATATATATATGGATACACATACATGAGAGAGAGAGAGCAGACTTGTTATATATTTCGGTTTTCAAAATTATGCAGGAGTATATATAGTACATTAGTACCATGCATACACGAGTACCACTGATGTAGTTTACTTTATCAGAGGCTAATCGTAATTTTTACAGATCTAGAATGATCTGGCATACAAAACACACTGTAAGGAACTCCATCTCTAGATCGAAGAAGGAGTGGGTTTGGGGGATGCTAACTCTGACTTGCAGGCGATGTTCAATATGATGATGGCGAACATGATGAAAAATGCTTAAGCGGCCACTCCGAATGATGTTGTACGTGGTGGTGCTCAAGTGCAATAAAGAGTCAATTTTGCTAGCCTAAAAAAGGACTTCGCTGGTCTTGGTAGAAAAACATTGCAAGGAATGGAATCAGATATGGAAGTGCAGGATTGGTTGGACATGTGTGAAAGGATTTTTTACGACCTTGAATTGGATGATGCGATATAGAGGAGGTTGGCTTCCTGATAGTTTTAGGGGAGAGCCATGAATTGGTGGAATGCTTTAAGAGTTGCTACTCCCAAGGATCGGTTTACTTAGGATCGGTTCAAAACTAAATTTGAGGATAAGTTTATTTCGGCCGCTTTGATGTTGGTACTACTCAACAAGTTTGCTAATTTGAAGTAGGAAGACACATCTATCTTCGAGTATATTGTTGAGTTCAATGACTTAGTGAAATATGGGATGTCATTTATTGCATCTCCTCTTAGAAGGAATGAGATGTTCCTTATGGGTTTGGATGACTACTCGGGAGAGATGTTAGTGAGCCATATCGATGCGCCATTTGAGGGACTTGTCGAGAAAGCTCTTCGATATAAGAGTTTGCAACCCAAGTCCAAATCGGATGTTGTGGTAAAGAAGAACAAAAACTGCAACAAGACCACGGAGGCAAGAAGAAATGGAACTGTAAAAGGAAGCAGTTTCAAGGAAAGAATGCTTAAAAGAAGGCTAACTGTGATCCTGCCTATTATGGTTATGGAAATAAGGGTCACTTGTTTAGAGATTGCGAAGCTGATGGAATTAAGAAGTGCTACAACCGTGGAAAGTTTGATATATGTAGAAGAACTGCCAAGAACTAATGCAGTAGAAGCAAGTGGTGAAGGCATATGCTTTGGATGTTGTCTCAACTTCATTAAGTGCTCCCTCAGTGAAGGAAAAGGGAAAGACAAGGTATGCTTTCCATTTATGATGTTCCTATACATGTTTTGTTCAATACTGAGGCCTCATATTCCTTTATATTTGGTGACTTGGTATATTGATTGGGACTAAAATCCGAAATAGTTGACCTGCCTTTAATTATAACGAACCCTATTGGAGGCTCCATTAGCCTGTGTATGCTTTGTTATGGTTTGATCTTATCGAGCCGTGGATGCACTTTTTTCTATGATTTCTTTATTTTGAATTTTTTTAGGTTCAAGATTATCTAGAGGATTGACTGACTAAGGAAGTATGTGGTATTAGTGGATTACATGAAGATGTTGGTGATGATTGGGGTTATGAAGGGGTGGAGGGTAGTGATTGGCTGCCTACCAAAGGAAGAGGTTATGGTTGGCTTTTTATATTCGCTCAATGTTCCACGAGATGAATTTTTATTTCCGCCTATCATTAGAGAGCATCCTGACACATTTGAGGAGGTAACCAAATTATCACCACATCAGGAGATCAAGCTTCACATAGATTTAATGAAGGACATCAAGCTGATAGTTATGCTTTGAGGTGTGTGACACCCAGAGAGAAGAGGGAGTTGGAGGTGCAAGTGAATGACCTATTGAGCCAGTGGTTCAATTGTAGGAGTACATCTTAGCGGGGCACACCTGTACTTTTCACCACTAAGGTGGATTGAACATCCTACAATTTCATCGTTTAAAATTTGAATACTTAATTAATTTTAAATATTTAAATAATTAGTTTTAAAACATGAACTCTTTATATTCAAATATAGGAATTTTATTTTATACATTTCAATAATAGATATTATAATTAAAATAAAACTCATTTAAATAATAACTAGTAATGGTGAAATGGTATTCAAAATTTGTTTACAAAAATAATTAATTTGAAGAAGAATTGAAAATGTGACCAGAAGACGTTTTTCAAATTTTGGACTTTTTGTTGTCCAAAAATTGTCGCAAACATTGTGAATACTATAGTATTTATTATTAAGTTAGGACTGTAGTATATATATGTATTTACTTAAGCGTATATAAAAGAAGATGTGACATTTTTAAAAAATTTAAGATAAAAATATCAAATAGTGAAAAGGTGGAGAGGATGGATGTCATACTATGTCTCACCTTAGTACATGGGGTAGTTAATGCATGTTGGATCAAAGAGAAGGGAGGGGACATGGTGCTAAATATAGGATCGTTTTCACCCTAGCGGGGGGAGGGTGAATAGGGTCCGCTAAAAAATTAATGTGGAAATAAAAATGAAAACAGAAAGTAAAGCAGTAAAGATCACACAAACTTTTACCTAGCTTCGGCAAAAATTTGCCTATGTGCTGCCCTCAAGGTTTCTACTAGAAATTAAGTAATCAGACGCTTACAAAAATAGTAAACTTGCGATACCCGCTCACTTGATTAACCTAACTCTAAGCACAAAACCCTACCATATCTCAGCCACTAAGTTGCAAATTCTCAAACTACGCCTCGTAGTTTGTACCTAGATACACAACTAGAAACTTACTAAATTTTGTAAGAGAAAATTATAAATAAAAATATAACTAAAAAAACAAAACCCTATTTTAAAATTGAAGCCCAATACACATAAAACTACAGCCCAAGTAAAAGAAAAAAACGGTCTCCCTCTATTCCATTTTGTGAAATCTCTTCGGTTGTTTTCCCTTTATCCTTCTTTTGAAATTAGGGTTCGTTCAAATTTAAGCCGTCGCTCGGAAATTGCAATTCAAATTAATTGATGTATGCTTTCGTTCCTCAATTATGATTACTGCTACTTCTTTGATTAATGTTCTTCAATTTGCTTGTGGCTGCTTCAATGTCAAATTCGAATGGTATAAAATCGGCATGTGATTTTTTACTTTATTTTTGCTGTTGATTTTCTTGAACTCGAACCCGATGATTTTTTGCCGATGGTGATTTTGGTATTTACACGGATAGAAACCCGATAATTTTGTTTCATATATTTTGGTCTGAATTCCTTAATTTCTTTACTTGGCCATTCGATTTTCGGTTGAATGATTGTGATGAATTCTGACTTGTTAATTGTATACTTGTTACTCCATATATTTTTGATGAATTCGAATTTGTTTGAATTGATTTAAATCATTCCATTCTTTTCTCCAACGACTTGTTCATCGATTGCTTACAATTTGGCATTTGAATTTGAGATGAACTTGACTTGCTGAAGTCTACCGATCTCTGTATCGATATATGGCCGATTGATAAGAAGCATGTTTGAAACTTGAGCGATACAAATTAACTCTAGTGTTACTGTCGAAGGATACGAAGTGAGTGGATCTGGATGGATACGAAGGGAAGATTGTTCATCGATGGACACGAAATTGAACGATTCGAAGGAGATTGACCGATGGATACGAATGAGCTTATCTTCTCAGCCTGCATCGATCATATCTTGAGCATACGAACTCGAATTTACTTAAAGTTTGAAATGTTGGCTTTCATAGCTTCACTTGTCGTGTCACACTAATTGTAACTTGACCCGGACTAGGGAAAAATTTACCATCGTCCATAGCGAACCTATGTATAACCGTTTTTCGAGATGAACTGTCTTGGACTTCCAGTAAATTCCTTGGTGTCACAGCCTTGCCAAAAGGCGGGATAACATTTCCCCCCCAAACTACGTCTTATGAGGATATGACATGCTTTGAAAAGATGTAATTTTCATTCAGAACAGCTTTATCTGACTTGTTTTAATGGTTATTATGTTCCCGTCGAAAGATGTAACCTTTGATTGATCTTTAATAATACAGATAATGACTTGTGGCCTGCTAGTCGTTGTACTGTTCACTGTTGTAACTGAATTTTGAATGATAGCAAACCATTGTTTAATGTTGTAATTGTCGCCAGGCGAGCATTTACCCTCTGTGAATTTCAAGAATTAGATGTTAGTCTGTCATACATGCATGTATGCTAGTTGGACTCTAGCTAAAGTTTGAACGTTCATGAGTCGTTGTCACGTTTCTTGAATCTAATTCCGTATCGATCCTCTGCTGAATCGATGTGAAGTTCGAGTTAAACGACGCTTGGTGGTCATTTTGCAATATCATTTCATATCGATCCACTCCTGGATTGATGCGAAAATTTAGAAAGTTATACTCGTCTCAACAACAATCGATATAAACTTAGTTGTCTCTTTGATTTCGTTCATAACGATGGGCACGAATCTTAGTTTGGATCGATACTTATTGGATACACTTAGGATGTGGGCTACAAGGCTTTTTTATTATATCCATGGTGGTTGAAAATTTCCTTTCGTATCGAGGGTGATCAATACGAATTCATTAGCCTTTTTGAATACTTCGCATCGATGGGCGAGAATTTTGGAGTCTTGGTTCGATGGATACGGACTAAATACTTCGTATCGATAGCATACCCAATGGGTTTAAACAATTCCCATGTGGTTCCCGTGTATTGTTCGTATCGATAGGTCACAAGTGGATATGAACGATGGCATTCTAGATCGATGGCAAATAGAAACTGGCAACTGCGCCTGGGATTGGTAAGTGCGGATGGATACGAACAGGTTTTCGCATCGGTGACACTAGAAACTATTTTTATCGGTCGCTTAACACTGGGATATGAACCATCACCCACCTTCCATATATATACATATTACTTTGTACTTAGAAGAATTTACTTGCTCATTTGTCTTCAGCCCTTCGTATTATAGAAAACATAAGAAAACAGAAAGAACTATAGAACCCTTTTACCTCCAAACCATTTAATGTTCTATCCTTAATTCAATCCATTTAAAGTAGGTAATTAACTAAGTAAACTCCTCTAAGAATGACGAGACTTGAAACTTGATGCCATCTCGTCTAAGGTCGTGGTCGATTCCGACGTCGTCGATGTCAGAATAGGGTTAGAGCCTGATTGAAGAAGAAAGAGACGGAGTTAAGGCCACTTAGGGAAGAAGGAGTGAGAAGGGATACATAGCTTCCACTTTATATCGATGAATGGAAAGAGGATGCTTGAATTCGTATCGATTCGAGGCATGAAACTTTTGCCGGTGAGTAATTGATCTAAGAAACAGTGGACTACATATCGATCCTGGGTAACAATAATTTGTATCGATCAGCGATGATCGATACAAAATCAGATTGCCAATTACAGATATGAAACTCGTGACAAGTGATCGATACGAATTTCACGGTTCAAGGATCGATACAAAGTTGTAAGCTTCTGACCGATATAAACTCTGTTATAACCGGATCGATGCGAAGTTGATGCAACTTGGTCGATACGAAACTAGCGGGTTCTGACCTATACGAAGCGAATGTCTTGGGCCAATATGAAATTTTACGCATACGTGAACACTTGACTCCAGCGAGCTTCTGCCTTGCACAATTAGACTTAGCTGTAAAACTGCATATTTGAATACCTTTTGAAGCTCGTCGATGGAATTGTAACTTGTTAAATTTCAACAAACTTTAACTTAGCTCGGTCTCTAAAGTCTGGATGGCATGGTTGTGACGGTCAGTAATGACGGTCACTCCAATTGAATTTTAAAGTCTTGTCATTTGAACATTTTCTTCAATTTTGTAAAAATTCTTAAGTATTATATAGCACTATACCACACAACATATTCATGCACTTCACACTGGAGAACATACTGGTATATTATCATCCAATGATGGCTTTTGATGAGTTAACTAGTTATGGAATCTACAAGTTCACGGCAGTTGGAACCTCAAAGTTCATCTTCTCCGATAATAGAGATCTCGGTCATTGCGGCTCAAGTTATAAGTCCAGCTCCGGACGAGCTACTAGAAGGTACTTTTATCTCGAATCCTCAAGATTCTATGCCGTCCATTGTCTATGAAGACATGTTGGGGCGAAAATGCCTAAGGCACGGTCTACCATTAGATGACGTCGTGCTACCCGGATTAAATGACAAGGCACACGCTCCCCTAGAAGGATCCATGGCCTTTAATCGACATTCGTGCATAGCTAGAACACTTCCTCCATTCAACTAGTTTATTCAAAAAGTGCTAGCTTTCTTCAAAATCACACCGTCGCAATTACATCCAAATGGATATACACTGTTAAACAGTCTATTCATCGTTTTCATGGAACATCTCTTTCGACCCCTGAATCCGGAAGAAGTCAGATACTTGTTTAATATCAAGAGTCGGGGAGACAATCCTTCCTTCACATTTCTAGAGGCAGTTAGGGATTTAAAAGTGGTGATGGGATCTTGGATTAGGCTTATTTGTTTTAAGATGGAGTGGTTTTATGTTCGATGCCCTCCAAGGTTCGCCAGCCGATGGTTTGTTAGACATAAGTGATGCAACTTTTCCAGTAGTTAATGAGGTAGTCATAACTGATGTTGAAATTAATATCTTCTTTCCTTTATAGCCGTAAATCCGCGAGCTGAAGGTGCCCATTTCAAAAAATAGTACGGATTCTTCAGGAAGTGCTCGGTGAGATAAAAGACATGGACTCAGTGCTCATAGATAAAAACTTGAGGATTGTCGGGCTAATCGATCGAAATCAAAGCATAGATTGGAGAAATCGCTTAGGGCAGCCCCGATGAGATGGGCTAAACACAGAGCGCCTGGGATCGTAATAGCCGAGGAGGGCAATGAAGAGAACACGACTACTGACGATGAGCCCGTGGCCGGGCCTCCTGATAGTTTCCAGGATTTAGAGGGAAGGAGGAAAGTCAAGGCAGCAGCATATAAGTATCATAAGTCTTTGAGATGGAAATTCATGATTGTTTCTTTTCCAGTCTCCGGTGTTAGAATTTTGGAGGCTCCTCCCTTGCAAATAGAGAATCCTTTTGAAGGGCTTGCCGACATCCAATTCTGGACTATGTGTGCTCCAACATGACTCCGGATTAGAAGGGCTTCAAAGTGTGCCCGACATTTTGGTTGGTTGGGGGATTTAACACATGCATACATACACTTCACGGCACTACACGATTTTCAATCATAAGTTATCCATTTCTGGAGATTACTGATCCTGTTTTTCTTTCTATTTTACAAATACGATGAGTAGGAGAGAATCTATGTTGGGAAGCCTCCGCTCCGCATGCCAGTCGTCAAGTTCATACTGTGAGTCCCATAAGAGGGAAGCTGACAAAGACTACGATCACGGTTATTCTAGTCAAGAACGTTACGAGAGGGAGAGGGATAGAGATAGAGAATACAAATATCGCTCTCGATCACGCTCCCCACCTCTTCGAGCCCCAACACAGCCCTCTGGCCATGATAGACAACCCTTAGAGCCTCCACGCTAAAAACCGACTTCTCAATTTCCCAGGTCTAATTCGAGCATCGCAAGTCTGAAGCTGAAGCTCCCATTATTACTGAACAAGCGATTACCGAGCCTACTGGGGGGGGGGGGGGGGCGACCAAAATCGCCCAGTTGAGAAAAGATTTTTCGAACATTTTCTTCGACGGCTTTATCTTCCCTCCAAACTTAAAGAAAATTCTAGCTGAGGAAGAATAAACAATGCATGGTTACATCCATGATATCTATACCCAATACAAGGAGTGGATGAAAGCCGAAGATAAAGCATCGGTGGTGGCTTTTTAGCGAGCAAGAACAATTAGAAGTTAGAATCCGACCTTGCTCAAAAAGACCGTATATTTAAAGAGCTAAATAATGAAGCCGAATCTTCTCGAAAATATGAAATAGAGGCCACCAAGAAAGCTGATGAGGCAAATCAATCCATGGAAAGGAAGTGACAGACGCATGTTGTTTTGGTCGAGGAGACTGGCCACCGAAACACTATTGTTACAGCCGAAAGGGATGCTGTGCTGAAATAACTTAACAAGTTTAAAGCCAAATTCTCATAAATCGTCAAGGAAAAGGACGATGAAAACAAAGCAGCCTAGGAGGCATGCAAACAAGATATGGTGCTCCGGGATAATTGGGATGTGGTATCAATCAAAATTCGGGAGGCTGAGGCCAGGGTTGTGGACGAAGTTAAGATGGCAGAGGCCAGGTTAGAGATCAATATTGAAGATCTTCTTATCACGTACAACGCCAATGTTTTGAAGCACAAAAATCTAGCCTGGCTCGAGAATTACTCAACACACATGTACAATGCTTAGGGCCGATTAGTAGAAGATGAAAAGACCGAACACCGAGCTAAATCGATTGATGAATTTGAGCTCGAGAACCTGCAGTTGAGTGAAGATGAAAGGAAAGTTCTCCATGATATCATGATTTTATATGAGAAGGAGAAACTTGGCACTCAACACTTGGAGACTGGGAAGGTTCAGGTGTTGAGCATCATGCTGTAAGTTTTGAAACTCTTACGCCAACTCAGCCTGAATCCAAATCTACGGTTGACCCTCAGTCCATTCCTACATATAATCCGGATCAACCGCAGTTATCTCCATCTTGTGAACAAATCTCTAAAGCGGTTCCCCCAGCCGTGAGTCAAACTAAGGAAGGTATTGTAGATATTTCCTACACTTATATCTATCCAGTGAGTGGAATCACATTGATCATTCCTCCTGCAACTAAAGAATCACATCATACGTAGGAGGCCATCATAACAGAAGCAACCACCACAGCAACCAGTGCACTATCGTTGGAGAACAGGGGAGCATACTTATTTTGAAGAACAAATGATGGAGGAACTTCTCGGTCATCATAGTGATCCCTTCGTCGATCTGCCATTCGTTATGGGTGGAGGCGCACCTGTAACTAGCTCCTCGGGCCCAACGACCAACGCTCCTGGCGAGGCTTAAACAATTCATGAAGTGGAAATAATAGCTGAAACTAACATCGAAATGGAAGCAGCTGCCCGGGCTAGTACTTTAGAGGTGGAATGGCGGGCCTTGGTCCAGCCTCGTTACGAATTATTTCTCCTAGTGGTATGGTCATCGACACCAGTGTGCCTCTCCCACCTCCTACCGTTGATCTTGTTCCTCCAACTCCGCCTTCAAGAAGCATACCAATACATGTGAGTTCAGAGAAGGAAGTTAATATAATGCCCCGACTGGAGATCAGCCGCCAAAAGGTAAGGGTTCAAAGAGGAACCCAAGTGGCAGCTCCAGCGAGTCAACGCTGAAGAAGAAGCCGAGAAAAAATAAAGAGTAGTCATGTCTCTTACGCTCATTTTTGATAGATAGTAATCTACTTTTTCTTTCATTTCATAGGCCATGTATAGATGCGGGTTCGGCCCATGCTAGTAGGATTTTTGATATAATTTTGTACTTATCCTTTCCTTTGAAAGAATAGTTGAAATAAAATCTCGTTTTGTCTTTTGTACAACTTGTGTTCATCTGTTTAAGTGTTCCAGCGTTTGAACTTCAATTCATTTTACTTATGAAATTTTGGTCTCCGAATCAAATTCGGGTTTAGTCGCTAAGTTCTGGGATCACGGTTTCGGGCACGACCGGGTGTTAATCGAATTATGATGCTGCACTATCTCATGTTTTGACTGGTACTTAAGTTGTGCCCCTAGATTAGGGGACACTTTGGAAAGATCGATCAGCGATTGCCATTTGCCTTTAACACGTCGATCGCAATCTTTATAAAGCGAAGTGGAAACATGGCGAATTCGAGTAGTCGAACCACACTCGCTCATCAATCGATGAACGCATCCACACTCCAGGGATTGCATTTGTCCATCGGTGGTCGATTGTGTCCGCTTAAGCTATAGTGATATGTCCACATTCCAGGGACTTGAGTTATTTTCAAGGGCGTTCAGTCACACCCGTTTGATATTTAGAACTGCGTTCACACTCTGGGGACTTAGACTAATTCGTGGGTAGTTAGTCACACCCGATTTACATTTATGCTCTAAGCGCACTTCAGGGACTCAGAGTTGTCTTACGAATGGTTGATTGGAATCTGATTTGTGTTTAAACTCAAATCCGCACTTTGGGGATTTAGAGTTAGTTGGTGTTTGTACTCCAGTCCACGCTCTGAGGACTTAGAGTTAGTAGATGTTTATACTCCAGTTCACACTTTGGGAATCCAGATTTAGTAGGCACGTGGTCGAACCACACCCACTCAATATTTAAGTTTATACTCCAACTTGCACTCCGGGAATCTGGAGTTGGCCGACATATGGTCAGTCACCTCTGTTTAGGCTTTAAGATTTCATTCGCACTCCGAGAATGACGAATCTATCAGGATAGTGGATGGTCGGCTCACATCAACCCTGAGTTAAAAAGCGAGGTTGTTAGATGGACAAATCCATCCTTGTCAAACTTGAATAGGATATGGGTGAAGTCGTTAGGTGGACGGATCCACCCTCTCCGAAAGTGCATTTATCGGTTTATACTCCAGTTCGCATTCTGAGAATCAGGAATTAGCTAGAGGATTGTCGTGTAACGATCCTTTTTTGGCTTCGGTTTAATGACTTGTCCCAGAGCTCGGGTTTCACTTTGCGAGTGACCGGTCGCATCACATTCACTCCCTATTTGAATAAATCCCACCGTATGGTGGAACTTAGCTCTCCGTGCATAGTGATGGTCGTACGACGCATTTAAAAAAAAATCACAGCTCTGGCTCGATGAGATGCATTTTATTGCTAAAATAAGAAAATATGGCAAAGTCAGTCGCCTTATTACAAATTCAAATTTCAAAATGCATAAATAAATTACAAACGAAAAAAATACTGAATAAATAAACAAAGCCTGTTATGTGTATTAGCACTGTAGACTTTCGCTGTTCCAGGCTCTTGGCAGAACGTGACGGTCGACGGTCGCTAATTTGAATGCACCATCTCTGAGCTTTCATTCAGTGACATACGGTCTGTCCCACGTTGGTTTCATATGTGGAGGAGCGGAGTAAATTCTCTGGAGGATGAGATCGTCGAGTTCGAAGGTTCGGGATTGGACCTTTGCATTATATATCCGGGAGACTCAACTTTGATATGCGGCTGCCCTCAAATCACCCTCTTCACGCTTCTCATCTAATAAATTCAAAGATTCAACAAGTAACATAGCATTATTTTTTAATCGTAATAAGTCACATGATGAGAAGGTACTTCCATCTCGACTTGAATAATGGCTTTGGAACCGTAAGAAAGAGAGAATGGAGTGTGGCCGGTCGTAGATTTGTGGGTTGTCCGATAAGCCTATAAAACCAGAGGAAGTTTATCGACCCATTTTCCTCCAGTATTTTCCAGTCATTTCTTTAGGATAGACTTTATAATTTTATTAATAGCTTCAACTTGTCCATTTGCTTGAGGGTGCGCAACTGCAGAGAACTTCTTCTGGATGTGGAACCACTGACAAAAATTCTTATATTCAACACAATCAAATTGGGCTTCGTTGTTTGTGACGATGGTATGCGGGAGACCGAATCGATAGATAATTTGGCGCACTATTAAGTTGATCACTTTCTTTGTTGTAATTGTAGCAAGGGGTTCAACTTCCGCCCATTTGGTAAAGTAATCAACTGCGACGATGATGTACTTCGCACCATATTTGGCTAGAGGTAGAGAACCAATAATGTCAATGCCCCATACTACAAATGGCTATGAACTAACCATATGAGTTATTTTTGTAGGTGGGATCTAGGAATTCGAGCGTGTTTTTGACATCTGTCACATTTTTTGGCATAGTCCGATGCATCATGGCTTACAGTAGCCAATAGTATCCGTATCGGAGCACTTTCTTGGCGAGAGCTTGCCCCCTGGTGTGATCACCACATTCTCTTTCATTTAGATCATGCAATACACGTTTGATTTCATCATGTGCCATACACCGAAGTAAAGGAACATAACACCCTCTCCTATACATGACTTCATTCTGAATAGTGAACCATGAAGCTTTTTGAAGAACTTGTTTCCTTTCACTCCTGCGCTTTGGCAGGGTCCCATGCTCGAGATAATTTCTAAACAGAGTCATCCACGACTCCTTAACGGGAATGACCTCAAATGCCCGATCCGTTTCAACCTGATCGATGCTCGGGGAAGATAACGTTTCCATGGAAACGATTCCCATTTGCTATGCCTCACCGATACTGGCTAACTTTGCTAAGGAATCGGCTTTTTGATTACGCTCTCGGGGGATGCAATAGATGACATAATAATGGAACTGATAAAATATCTCTTGGATCCAAGCTAGCTATGCATCCATCCTTCGGTTTTTGGTCTGGTACTCTCCTCGAACTTACACAGACCAACTGCGAGTCATAATGAATATCCAGTGCTATATTTCTTAAATCTCTGGCTAGTCTCAGTTCGCCAAGTAGGGCATCATATTTAGCTTCGTTGTTGGTCGCATGAAAATCGAACTTCAAAGCATAGCATACAGATTGACCTTCCGAAGTTTCAAGTACGACCCCACCACCTGAGCAACGGTCAATCGATGCACCATCAGTATGCAGCTTCCAAATATACTTAGGAGATTCACTGGTTTCGAGCAAGTCCTTTAGGATAGTAAATTCAGCTATGAAATCTGCTAGGACTTGTCCTTGAATGGCTTGCCTTGGAGTGTAAGTAATGTCAAATTGATTTAACTTGATATTCCACTTAAGTAACCTACCAGAATTCTCAGGCCACGTAAGGACCTATCGTAATGGCTGGTTAGTGTAAACGGTGATAGGATGGGCCTGGAAATACGGACGAAGCTTCCTTGAGGCGATGACAAGACAATAAGCCAACTTTTTCAGCTTCAGATAACTTCTCTCTACTCCGATCAGTCGTTTACTAATGTAATATAATGGCCGTTGTATCCGGTCTTCTTTCGGAATTAGAGCATCATTGATTTCTTTTTCTGACACGGCTAAGTTAATGTACAATCTCTCTTGGTCCATGGGCTTTGACAGAATAGGTGATGTGGAGAGGTGTTGAATCAGTACTCGGAATGCACCCTCACATTCCATAGTACATTCAGTGTTTCGTTTCCCTTTTCTGATCAGGTCGACGAAGGGAATACATTTGTAAGTGGATTTTGATATGAACCTTCTCAATGTTGTTACTTTACCATTGAGGTTTTGGACTTGCATTATAGTTCTTGGAGTCTCAATATTTCTAATTTCCCAGATCTTTTCGGAATTAGCTTCGATTCCTCGAGCGTTGACCAAAAACCTGAGGAATCTTGCGAATGCAATCCCAAAATGGCATTTCAATCGTTAAGCTTCATTCTATATTCTCAGAGGAAGTTAAACATCGATTCCAGGTCTCTGATATGGTCAGTGGAGAATCACAACTTTATAAGCATGTCATCCATATATACCTCCATAGTTTTTCTGATCTGCTTGGTGAATATTCGATTAACCGATCGTTGGTAAGTTGCACCAGCGTTCTTAAGTCCGAATGCCATAATTTTATAACAATAAAGTCTTAAATCGGTTACGAAGCTGGTATGTTCCTGGTCAGGTAAATGCATGCGTATGAGGTTGTAACCAGAATACGCATCCATGAAGGATAAGAATTTATGTCCAACTGTTGAGTCTACGAGCTGGTCGATTCGGGGGAGTGGAAAACTATCTTTAGGGCAACCCTTATTCAAGTCTGAGTAATCAATGCACGTTCTCCATATCATATTTGGCTTTTGGACGAGTATAGGATTTGACACCCATTCTGGGTATAGTGCATCTCGAATAAACCCATTCGATTTAAGCTTATCTACCTCTTCTTTAAGGGTGGCAGATCTATTTGAATCCATACCACGCCTTTTTTGCTTGATCCGGACATGCCGTAGGTCAATATTCAATGTGTGGCTTGTGATGTCCGGGGAGATTCCACACACGTCAGAATGTGTCCAGGCAAACACGTCCAGGTTTGCCCGGAGGAATTCAACCAATTTCTCTTACATCTGTTGGCTTAGCTGAGATCCAATCTTTATCATTTTAGAATCGTCATCACCGTCGATCAGAGCATCGATCAACAGCTCGACCAGGAAAGCTTGACTGTCTTTACTTTCGCCTTCACTTTCGGTATCTCTCGAGTCAAGATCCCTTGAGAATCTGTTGGGGTGCCAAGCCTTGGCTCCGGCGTTAGCTGTCAATTCTCAAAAAAGTGGACGCAGAGAGATTCCTTTACACCCTTTCCTTTTTCTTTTCACTACGCATCTCGCAGCTCTACAACATAACAGGGTCGTCCAACAGCCTGGTCTCGCTGAACGACTCCAACTCCATTTTTGGCAAGGACTTCTAAAATAAAGCACCAAGGGGCAATGACAACCCTAAATTCAACTAGGGATGGTTGGCCCAAGAAAGCATTATATGTCGAGTCTATATCTAATACAACAAACTGTAATATCCGGACTCTCCGGCGTTCTCCAATCCCCATTTCCACTGGCATTTCCACAACCACAGTGGGTATTGTTGCGCTCCTATTGAATCTATGGATACGGGACTTACAAGGCTTCAAATCTATGGTTTCTATTTTCATCTGGTCATAGGGTCACTTAAACATTATGTTTACAGAACTTCCATTGTCTACTAAGATGTTTTTCGTCCAAACATGACCTACTTGAACTGATATGATAAGTGGATCAATTGTTAGGCTTTGACCCTATCTGCATCTCTGTCTCGAAATACGATGTCATCTGTCTTCGTTTTCTGTTGCCTGGCCAGAGCCCCATCTTCCAAAATGTTACAACATTTAAAGCTCACATGCCTAATAGAACTGGAATACGGCTCCATTTCCTTCCATCTTTTGTTTGCAGGATGAGGACCATCACTAACAGTATTTGTCACCAACCTCCCGTCGGCACGAGCGAGTTCCTCCTGTCTTACCTGATTTGGTATATGGTTCTAATTCGATGGGCCTGCACCTCCTGACGGCGGTGCCCGCACAAACTGCTCTAACTTTCTGTCTCGTATCGACTTTTCAATGAAATACTACAAATGAAGGCACTGATTTGTGTTTGGCTATAGCTTTCGTGGAATCTACAAAACTTCCACGTCTGAATCAGTTTTTTCGATGATTGTTTCGGAGCAAGTTCCTTACACTGAATAATATTGCAGGCGTTTAAATACACATTTTCCAGCGACATATTCAAAGGAGTGCAGTTGTCAAATATAGGAGCCCTACATCATGGCCCACGATTATGATCTCATTTCCTATTTTGATTTCCATAATCTTTCTGTTGATTCTGTTTATTCTGTATGTTCAATTGCACTTTCCTGGAACTCTCCCCAGTTTGTTTGACAATAACATTGCTCTGAATTCCTTCCATACTAGGCCATGTGTCATCCTTTTTTGTAGACTATCTCGCATCCTTCCTTCTCAAGAATTGGGCTGCCTTGGAATAGAAATGGTCCGATGACGTAGGAGGTTTTCTTGCAAACTAGTTGCCGAATTTAGAATTGGGATCGATCCCCCTAGTTAATGCCATCGAAATTGAGTTATCTTTGGGATTACTAATCTCGGTACACGCAGCGTGAAACCTTTCTAGATAGCGTCTAAGTGTCTCTCCAGGAGCTTGAGTGACACTAGATAAGGTATTAACATCCTTCGACCTTATGACATGCATGCAGAATTGTTCAACAAACTTTGTTGCCAACTGGTCAAAACACGGGATAGATCGAGGTAGTAAATGGGTAAACCACATTGTCGCTATGCCCCTAGAGAGATCAAGAAACTTCGACACTTGATCGCACCATCAGCTTGTGCAACGTTCATCAACCATTCATACTTTAAGATATGCTGATTAGGATCAGAGCTCCTTTCATAAATGGATAGAGTTGGCATCCTAAATCACCAAGGTGATTCAACATAGAGTATATTATTAGTAAAAGGAGTATTCCCTAGTTATCATTGGTGAGACCTTGGCTTTCACGGATCATCTGATGGATCATCGTTGGGATGTCCGACATTTGGACGTTCTGGGCCTGTTGAGCCAAGGTATGGTCGGGCTCCACAATGTAAGGATGGGCCAGACGCGGTCGACGGTCCATGTCTCGTCTCCTTGGTTCTAGGCCTTCTAAGACATAAGGTTCTGGAGTATATTCATGTTGGAGATGGTTCAGATCTATCCGATTTCAGGCATCAACTCCCAATTCAGTAATAGTTGTGGCAGTGCGATTGTCCGCAACATGATAAGGATCAATACCTCCGTAGGAGGAGGTTCCAGTCAGATGGCTACTTGACCAATCCTCGTTTGCCCAAGACTCAAGGTGATCTGCTGTCCAACAGCTTGTGTATAGCTTCCGTCCAATCGTAGGCACGCGGATCTATGGTGACAGTTAGAAGAGGCTGAACCCTCGGTGGATGAATAGGAAGCATGATCCCTCTTGGACCTCCTTCGTCTTTGACGATTCAGTTGGTTGGTCAATTCCATGTTGGCACGGAGTTGTTGAGTAAGCTGCTGGCGGCTTTGCGTTAGTTCTTGCATTAGGAATTGAAATTTTTCCCAGGTGATAAGGCCTTGCGGATCTGATGGTCCAGCATCATTCTGGTTGGTAGGAGGTAGTTGTACGGGGTTCTGTTTGTCCCATCCTTCTGGATCGACAGCTGTTGAAGGAGTTCTAGTGTTAACCATAATAGATAGTGAAGCTTTTTCCTTGACTTAATGCAAATCTAAATAGGATAGAAGAACTTTAAACTTAAAATATGGATCTTCTTCTTAGATTTCCACAATCTGATATCGATAGTAGATCAAATGAGCAGGAGAAAAACTTGGTGAAAGAACCAAAGCATTTGTACCAAAAATGGATACCAAACTCTTCGGATGTGTTTGAAGATATAAAGTTTAGAAAATAATTGTAAAAAGAGGAAGATCTAACAAAGACAACAATAATAAGCAAGAAAAACGCACAGAAACACACGGATTTATAGTGGTCCAACCTATGGCCTACGTCCACTATGAAATGATTAACTTTTATTAACTAATTCTTACTGGTTACAATAAATTACAACAGTAAAACTTGAGTACAACAGTGATTTCGGCAAAATCTTGACGTGGACAAGCCAAAAGTCCTTTTTCAGTAGGTCCTGGGTTACTATTTAAAGGCATGGGCTGCAAATATCTCGCTCATAAATCAGAAGACCCTTCTTTCACGTGGGTAGGCCCACACGATCGATCCCATGCTGTTTGCATTCGATCCATGATCGATGTGAACGAATTTTGTATCGATCAATATTTCGTCCAATCGAGTCGAGATCGATCATGAATGTTCTTAAAGATGTAGCAAGCTTCTTTGAAAATTTAATGGCATTTGGCTTAGTAGATTTTGGGTTATGATCGATGCAAATTTGGATTTTTAGATGGCTATTGAATTCGTATTGATGCTATTCATATCGATGGTTCTACACGTGATGCCTGATGACTTGGCGCTAACCTTTTGGATCGATCTACTTTTCATGTCGAATGATTGAGTCTTTCGTATGTATGAGCCTGATTCGATCGACCCAGGTTGGCCTTGTTCATATCGGTTTTGTGCATCCCACTATATATCGATCTTTTGCATTCCACATCGTATCGATAGGAGGTGTTGATTTCCTATCGATACATTGCCGATCGATGCGAAGCATGTTCGAAACTTGATCGATACGAAATGAACTCTCGTGTTACTATCGATGGATTGGAAGTGAGTGGATCTGGATGGATATGAAGAGAGGCTTATTCACCAATGGACACGAAATGGACTGATTTGAAGGAGATTGACGGATGGATACGAATGAGCTTATCTTCTCGGCCTACATCGATCATATCTCGAGCATACAAACTCGGATTGACTTGAAATTTGAAATGATATCGTGTCACACGAATTGTAGCTCGACCCGACTCTAGAAAATTTACCAGCATCCATTGCGAATCTATGTATAACCGTTTTTCGAGATGAACTCTCTTGCACTTCCAGTTAATTTCTTTGTGTTATAGCCTTGCCAAAAGGCGGGATAACAATATACATATTAAATTTCAAGAAAAAAATCAAACAAGAATAATAAATACTCTGTTAGGCGCATATTCCATTTTAGAGTGTTAAGGGCGATGTCAACATAGAAAACCATATAGTCTTGTCAATTTATGGTATATTTATCAAAGGAATCTTTTTAAATACCCACCAACCATGAATAACTGTTAGGACTTTTAAATGAGATTCGTAGTGTTTTTTATTTTTACTAAAAAATGAATTCCAAGCATCTTCTAACCACGCATAACCGTAAGGACTATTAAATGGGGTTAGAGTCAACTCGCCTATTTCACCCAATTTTGATGCGTGTTCGATTCATGCAGAACCGCGAGGACTTTTAAATGAGCATGAACGCACATAATCAAAGATTTCATGTAGTTCACCCATGCATAAGCATGAGGGCTTTTAAACGACGGTGAGTATTTTTGGATGATTTTATTGTTAATTTTTAAAAAAATGAATAATTTCCTGTTTAAATACCTCATTTTGACATACTATATTGGATTTTTATGAGTGATGGTCGTAGAAATATGGTAGGAATAGAGACGATAATGGAAATTTCCCCAACCAAAGTTATTACAAATTTTGTTCAAATTTTTAAAGAAATTTTCTAAGTATACTCTCTCAAGACATAATGTATTATCAAGATCAACACTCATCACTTTTTAAGTCACTATTTATCTTTTTGATAATTAATAGAGAGTCAGACTAGTTAAAATTGGCATTTAAGATCAAATCCAAAAAAATATAATCACATTTCTAAAATGCCTAAATTGAGGCGAAGTCGACAAAAACTATTTTTTGGAAGGGGTTTTGTAAAAATATCTGCCAATTGAGAATCAGTTGAAATGAAATTTATGCAGATATTTTCTTTAGAAATATGATCTTTAATGAAATGATTTCTAACATCTATATGCTTGGTGCGAGAGTGATGTACAAATTATTTGTAAGATCAATTGCACTTTATTATCACACATAAGTAGAATTCGTTTAAAATTTAGACCATAGTCTTGCAATATTTGTATCATCCATAAGATTTGAGGAGAGCAACCGCTTAGAGCAATGTACTCTGCCTCAGTGGTAGATAATGCAATACAATTCTATTTTCGACTTGACCATGCAACTAATGAATGTCCTAACATAAAATATGTTCCACCAGTACTTTTTCTATCAACTAGATTACCAACATAGTCTGCATCCGAATACCCTTTTAACTCAATGTTATCATCAGTTGGATACCATAGACCAAACCGTGGGGTGTGCAATAGATACCTTATGTTCCTTTTTACAGCATTTAAATGGGATTCTTTTGGATTTGATTGAGACTGTGCACATAAACAAATAGAGAACATAATGTCTGGTTTAGAAGCGGTAAGATAAAGAAGTGATCCAATCATACCTTGATATTTCTTTTGATCAACTACCTTACCTTTTCATCCTTGTCAAGTTTAACTGTTGTGCTTATGGGATTTTTTTACATGTTTAGTATCTTTCAGTCCAAATTTGTTGACAAGTTCTTTGATATATTTTGTTTGAGAGACAAGCGTACCATTTCACTTTATTTGACTCGAAATCCCAAAAAGAATTTCAACTCTCCTACCAAGCTCATATCAAACTTTTTCTGCACGACTTCTTTAAATATCTCATACAAAAGGTTATTAGTGGAACCATAAATAATGTCATCAACATATATTTGAACAATCAAAAGGCCATTATTTTCGTGCAGTAGAAATAATGTGGTGTCTACACATCCCTTTTTGAACCCATTTTCAAGGAGATAAGTGCTAAGACATTCACACCAAGTGCTAGGGGATTTTTTTAATCCATATAATGCTTTCATAAGTTTATATACATGGCAAGGGTATTCTTGACTTTCAAAGCCTTTAGTTTGTTCAAAGAATGTACGCTTTTTCAAAATCCCATTAAGAAAAGCACTTTTAATATCCATTTGTCTTAGTTTAAATCCTTTATAACAAGCAAAAGCTAACAAGATTCTAATGGATTCTAGTCTTGCTACTGGTGCAAAAATTTCATCAAAATCAATTCCTTCAATTTGATTATAACCTTTAGCAATTAACCTAGCTTTGTTCCTAATCACATTCCCAGATTCATCAATTTTTTTTTAAAAATCCATTTGGTTCCTACAACTAGATAATCATTAGGTCTGGGTGCTAGGATTCAAACATCATTTCTTTTAAATTGATTTAGCTCTTCTTGCATAGCTATAAACCAACTCCCATCATTAAGAGCTGTATCTATGTCTTTAGGTTCAATTTCTAAAATAAATCTACTTTATAGACATAGATCACAAAATATTTTAAAAGTGGAACAAGTTAGAATACCTACGGTAGGATTACCTATTACCAATTCTGGAGGATGGTCTGCTTTGAATTTCAATCTCTCTAGTTCTAGATTTCTTTGGACTTCTTTTGCGGTTGTAGTTTCTTTTGGATTTTCACTTTCATCCTTTTTGTTCTCCTCTTCGACATTGCTTTTGATTGTTTCCTTGCTTTGATCATCAATGCCTTCATCAAATTTCACATTGATTGATTCCATTATTGTTCTCATCGTTATGTTGTATACTCTATAAGCTTTTCTTCTGGAAGAGTATCCCATGAACATGACTTCGTTTGCTTTTGGCTTAAATTATCCCAGTTGATTACCTTTACAGATAATTTTACATTTATCGTTGTTGCCCATTGTTACACTACCAGCTTTGTACTACTCTAGGCTAAGGAACTTTGATTTGTCGTCCATCATGTTCCTGGAACAACTAGAATCTAGAAACCGCTCTTGTTATTCCTTAGCCTGCCAATACATCTACACGAGAAAAGAGTTTTGTGACCTATTTGTTTCCATAGGTCCATGATTATTAGTGACAAAGACTTTTGAAATAACAAGTTTGCGTAGAACCAAGGTACTTCTATGTTTGTTCTTTTTGGCACCTAGATTTGTTTGACTTTAAGAAATTTTACATTCGTACCTTTAGGAACCCAAATTGGTATGGTTTTTGTGTGTTTAGGTCCATACCAGCAATTGTTTTAATTGTGTCCAATTTTTTCACAAATCATGCACTTGGAGTTGACATGATTAGTTTTACTTATACCTTTTTCAGATTGAGTATACCTAAGTCCTTATCTAATAGTATTAACAGTTTGTTTCCCTAATAGCATATTTAATTATCTTTCTCCTTTGGAGAATTTTCCTAATGTTGTATACAATTGTTGGACTTGTGATTTGAGAGATTCATTTTCATTCAATAACAAAGTGCACTTCTTAATAGAATTTTCTCCCATAGTATTTTTACTTTCTTTCAAAATCAAAATTTCATTTTCAAGCGATTTAGTTTTAGTTTCTAATTTTTTTTATTTCCTCTTCTAATGATGGCCACTTATCACACTTAAGGCTCTTATTTCTATAATTTTGAACTATTTGATCATGCTACATACATAGGTCTATCAACCTATCCTTTTGTGATTCAATTTTAGCGTACTGCTCCATAAGTCTTTCAAAACAACCATTTACTTCATGAAAATATATAAGGACTTGCAAGTGAGTAAGTTTTGATACTTCGCTTGGCTCGTCATCATCGTTGTCACTTGTTTCTCCTAGAAGACACAAATTTTATTTTTCACTCTCACTGCCAATGCTTTTATTATCATCTTCATCACTTACATCCCAAGTTGTTGCAAAACTTCTTCTTTTCAGTTTCTTTCCTTTGCTGAATTGATTTTGAGGACAATTTGGCTTGATATGACCAGGTCTATTGCACTTGTGACAAATGATCTCCTACTTTTTTGAGTTGTCAAGAACTTTGACCATTCTGCTTTTTAGTTGTTGATTTAGGGCTGGATTTCCATATCTATGGTTCCAACTTTTGAATCTCTTTACTATCAATGCCAATTTAACCGCTCCTTTATCATCACCATCATCATCTTCACTTTCAATTATTCCTTTGAGAGCTATTGATTTTCGACGCATATCTCCTCCCTTATGTTCTTCCTTGAATTTGATTTCAATCTCAAAAGTTGTGAGATTTCCGATGAGCTCTTCAACTTTAACCTGTTTCAGATCCTTTGATTCTTGGATGGCAGTCACCTTAGCTTCAAAATTTCGTGGAAGAATTCTGAGGATCTTTCGGACTATTTCTATTTCTGCATATGTTCTTCTAAGGGATTTTGATTTGTATACAAGATTAGTAAGTCCTCCATACATTTCTTTGACACTTTCAGCCTTTGCCATTGTGAAGTTCTCGTACTCACTACTAAGCATGGCAATGCGAGATTCTTTAAACTCGGAGGTTCCTTCATGAGTCACTTCAAGCATGTGCCAGATTTCTTGTGAAGTTAGACAATGTGAGATATGATTAAATTCAATTTGATCTAATGAGGAAATAATAAAATTCATAGCTTTAGCGTTAGCAGTTTGCAGTTTATTTTCAAGATCTGTCCATTGATCCATTGGTCTTTCGACTTCTTGATTACCAACCAATACTGTTAGTGAGCTATATCCTATTTCAACAATATTCCATGCATCTATAGTTTTCAAAAAAATTTCATTCTAGTTTTCCAATATGCATATTCACCATTGAATATGGGTGATCTAGCTTGTGACTGACCTTTGGCAAAAGCATTATTAAAAGAAGCCATCGAAAGAAAAAGTCAATTTTTTTATTTTTTAACAGTAAATTGTTTTTGTTCCTAGCCCGATTCCATTTGTAGGATTGTTTTCACCCTAGAGGGGGGAGGGTGAATAGGGTCTACTAAAAAATTAATGCGGAAATAAAAATTGCAGTAAAGATCACACATAGTTTTACCCAGCTTCGGCAAAAATTTGCCTACGTGCTGCTCCTAAGGTTTCTACTAGAAATCAAGTAATTAGACGCTTACAAAAACATGTAAACTTGCGATACTCACTAACTTGATTAACCTAACTTTAAGCTTAAAACCCTGCCACAATACAGCGACTGAGTTGCGAATTCTCAAACCATGCCCCGTAGTTTATACCTAGTACACAACTAGAATTTAAGCCGCCGCTTGGAAATTGCAATTCGAATCGATTATTTTATGCATTTGTTCCTCAATTATGCTTAGTTCACCTTGTTGGATCAGTGTTCTTCGATTTACTTTTGGCTGCTTCAATGTCGAGTTCGAATGGTGTAAAATTGGTATGTGGTTTTTTACTTTATTTTCTATATTGATTTGCTTGACCTTGAGCTCGATTACTTTGTGCCTATGATGATTTTGGTATTTATAAGTAACGAAACCCTATAATTTTGTTTCATATATTTTGGTTTGAATTCTTCAATTTCTTTGTTCGGCCATTCTATTTTCAACTGAATGATTGTATTGAATTCTAGCTTGTTCATTTTACACATGTTACTCCATATATTTTTGATGAATTTGAATTTTCTTGAATCGATTTGAATTGTTTCGTTCTTTTATCCTACGACTTGTTCATCGGTTGCTTATAGGTTTTCATTTGAATTTGAGATGAACTTGACTTGCTGAAGTCTGACTTGTTCATCATGTTACTATCCGTGACTTTTTTCTACTCCTTAATGAAGATGTTCTCTACTTTGTTGATATGTTTTTGACTTGTTCATTAGTATGGCCTGTTACTATGATTTGGACATGTTATGTACACATTGATGCTTTGACTATGGTTTGCTTGTCATCCTATGTTGCCTTCCTTGAGTTGTACTGCATTATGATTTACTTCGAGTTCAATGTCTAGTTCCAACACATAGATGTCTCATTTGTTGCATATGTATAAGTCTGGTGCACCATTATTGTTTTGGCCATCCAAATGTTTGCATTCAAGTGTGTCCATGTGTATATGATTCTCTGAATGCCTAAATGTATTGAAGTTTGCAGCAGTTTTCTATTTATTTCTTTTGAAATGTTTGCTGGCCATCTCAATGAATATACATATAAACATATATGTATGCATATATGTGTGTGATTTCTATGGTTATGCTCTGTCCATTTCTACGTAATGTTTTCTTTCTGAATTTGCTGTGTTTGGTGCACTTCATACAGAAACCGATCTTTGTGTATGTATATATATGCACACATGTGTATATGTGAGTGTACTGATCATTGCTGCATGCTCATATCGCCTTTAAAATTTTGAAGTCTGGTTGCATGTTGCTTTCGCGTGCCCACTTGTCCTTATGCACTAATGTACTTTAGCCTGTTTTCTGGTTTGGTTCATGTTGCATGCTATTGCTTTGCATTTGAAGTCTGGTCTGATATTGTTATTTTGGTCTTGTTACACTTGAAGTCGGGCCTAGTTCCATTTGTATTTGGTTGTAAGTTTTCATATGGATCATGTATGAATGCCTTTGTGTGTTACCTGCTTATTTGTACACGTCTGGTCCCATTTTGGTCTGGTTCCATATTGACTTGGTTCCTACACATCCATGCTAGTCTGGTCTGCTTGCATCCCTTATGTTCATGCTTGATTACTTTTATGTGGTACCTTGGTTAGTTTTGGTTTGAATGTTGGTTGAGTCATTATGTGTCTGCAGTATGATTCTCGAGACACATATGTACATTACACATGTGTATATGGAGGATCTTACTTGATTGTTTTGATCGACTATTGCTGTGTTGTTTGTTTTTGCATTTGCACTTGAGTTGAATCCAGTCTTGGCTTAGGTTTGGCCTTGTGCTTACATGTCTATGCTATTTTAACAAGCAAGTGTATATCGATGTGCATGACCTTGTGGCATGTACAGTGATGCATTATGCACGTCACAAATTATTTATGTAAGATGAATTAAAAAAATTATGAAGAATAACCTAAATAACTGAGGCAAACAATATTTTCAAACACACACTTCATGGTGCACTGCTAAATATTTCTTTTCCAATTTTACTGCATCATTGTTTATTTTGCAGATAGTTCACATGCTTGATATAGGCTGGAACAAAGTTGAAGATCAAATACAAGTGATGAGTAAATATGTAGTGAGGTGAAACTTGTATGTAAAATTGTAAAGTGAAAATTGTGTTGTAATTGAAGCTTGTATTTGGAATTGTGTAAACATAGTGAGAGCTTAAATTTGTACTACTTGAATTTGTAATAAAATTTTTGTTTGAATAAAATATTTATTTAAATATGAATTTATTTTGTTCAAAAAATATTTATTTAATTATGTGGAGAAATAAAATAGTATAATGAAAAATATATTTAAACCAATATATATGTTTATTATCATGAAACAAAAATTATACACTAGTATATTCTACAATAAAGTGGAAAGATTTGAATGGAGGGCATGTACTAAAGGATTGTTTAGTAATTTGATTATTTCATTTTATATAAAAGAAAATTCTTATTTTTTTTTCATTTTCATTCTCGATCCATTTCCTAATTTTTACAAACTCCATCATCATCCTTAAGCTTTTTTGTTGCTTCGTTGGTTTTTCAAAGTTTAAAAATTATTAGTTTTCCACATTTAATTCATGAAAATCATTTAAACAAACTCCTTTTCCTTTCTGTACCACCTTTTCTTTCAAAAGCAAGCCAAGCCTCCTCGAAAATCACAAAGGCCAAGCCTTTTACATTCATAGTCGAACATCCCTTGGCCTTAAGGCTTTCAAAATTCCATTTTGATTAGAGAAAGCTAAGGACCCAGGTCATAGCCAAATCATAGAGGAAATTCGAGTGGATATAGTAAGGGTTTGGTTAGAATTTGGGTGAGTAAAAGTTCACCTTTTTACTTGAAGTTTTAAACTTTAAACATTGGTAATAAATATTTTTTATTTGGTTGTTAAATATGTTGGGTGTTTGGTTCAGACAATGTTGTAGTTGTTTTACTTATGTATGTGCTTGGATGTGGTTTAGTAAACTTGAAAATGGAAGCTAAGTTAAGTAGTTAATAACTCGAAACCTTTGCTAATGTATGTAGACTATGGCCTGTATATAGATTTGTGATCTTGCTTATGATAAATGGTATATGCTATGAAAAGTTAGCGTCTTGACTTGTTAAAGCAATATAGGGATCCTTTTGGTTTAAAACTTGATTTTCTAATTTACGAGCTTGAAATGATTTTATAAAGTTTAAAACCCTTATATATGTTTTCAGAACTATATTCAAAGTTCACAAAAATAGTTAAAGTATAAAGATAGGAATTTTGGAGCTATTTGATAAGCAAATCAAGTTTGAAAAATTGCGGGTCACATAGCGATAGTCGCTATAAACACAGTCCATAAAAATGAACACCTTTTGAATTTTAATAGTGTTTTACTTAAGTATCCATTGAAAATTTCAAACTTATTTTAAGTATGGATAAGAAATATTATTTTTAATTAATTAAATTATTTACTTAATAATTTATTTATTAATTAACTAAGGTAATTAGTACTTAAGTGTTAATCAAGAAAATTAATTATAATTAATTAATTATAGATTGATGATTAATCAATAATTCATTTTAGGGTTTATTATTAATTAATAATTAAGAAGGGCATAAATATTTATTTAGTTATTAATTAAGTTAAGTTTTAATTAAGACTTAATTAAGGTTTAAGTATTATTTAAGAAGGTTTAATTATTAATTTTTTCTAATTAAGTTAAACTTTAAATAAGAGTTAATTGAAATTAATTAAGTTCTAATCACTATTAATAAAGGTTTGAATTATTATTTAATTATTAACTAAATACTATTTATTTAGTTAATTATTAATTAATAGAATAATTATCTATTTAATTATTATTTAAAGGTTAATTTTTATTCAACTCTTTATTTAAAAAGCTAATTATTCTTTAGTAAATAATTAAAGGTTTAATTATTAATAAATGATTAAATGTTATTTAATTATTAAATGAAAGTTTTTAACTTTTAAATCACTTTAATTTCGAAGATCGATTTGATTAAGCAATTGTATTTTAAAGGAATATTTTAAATCCAAGGATTTCTTTATTGATTATCGTTAAGTAATCTCAAAGGAATTGGGAACCCAATGTCATATTATGTAAACTGTAGAGAGCCCATGTAATAACCTTGGTTGGAGATTACCGATGATATTAAATTATGATGAAAATTATAATTTAATATCGAGTTTAATGAATAAAGTAAGAAGTGTTAAGATGATTTATATTGTTTATTCTAGGTAAGCAATATTTGATCCCAATTTAATGTGAGTTAAAATTATCTCATGTAGGATTTATTTCAACAAATTCTGGCTTGAAATAAATATAAGTTGAATGAAAATAAGCTTAGGAAAAAATTTAATTAAGACTTGGGTGGATAATAAATGATGTTAAGTAATTTTTGAGACAAAAATTTATGGTATGTGAATTTTGTTCCAATAATACTCTTTATATTGTAAAATTAAAAGAAATGAGTTTGGAATAAATATTTTTAGGGAACAATAATGATTGGAAAGGATGTTTTAGTGTTTTAAAAATGCTAAAACATTTTATTATGCTATTCGTCAAAACGAGTAAAATGCAATTCGTTTCACTCAAATTGGAATTAAAACGCAAAAGTTATGTTAAAATTAGTAAAACAAAATTCTAAAATTTCACTAAGTAAATAAATGGGCCTAATTACCTAACCCATACCTATTAGTCCTAACGAGAAACATCTAAAAGAAAAGGTACGTTCTTTTTCTCTAATTAGTATACAACTTCTTCTCAAAACTTCTGAAACATAAATCCATGGCTGCCACTTTTTTGTAATTCAATTATAAACATATTTTTGGTGAAATTCAGAATATATTCAAGATAAAAACCTAAGAGAAGGTAATCTCCATTTTCTCTAATCCCTCTATCCACCTAATTTCTGATTTTTGCTTTATTGTAGTTGTCATTTTGACACTTTTGGCTTTGCATGCTTGTATAATCTTCTTTTCAGATCTCTAGCATCCATCCCAGCTCCAAAGCTTCCACCTTGCATGCAAAATTTTGCCAAATCACTGCCAAAACAAAGGTAAGCAACATGCTACAGTAACATAAAATGATTTTTGCCGAAATTTGGTTTGATTTTGAATATTTCGTTGCATGTTGATCTTTGTTTGCTCATATATGTTGTCTAAAATTATCCAATCTTTGAAAAACCATAACTTGCTCGATTTGTAGCGAAATGCTGCAAATTTCGGTATGTTATAGCCTATGTGCTGTAGTATGAATCTGTAAATTTTTTGTTAAATTCTGAGATGAGTTGGTACTAAAAATCATTTTTTTTTTACCTCTATCCTGTGTTTAGAATAATAAAGGCTGAGATTAATATTGTTAGTAAAACGACCATAATATTTAAACCAATGATCGGAATTTGATGATCTTGGTCATTTCGAAAAGCTTAGAAACTAAGCTATAAGTTTTGATTTATTCATTTTGCCTAATTTCGAAGTTATCTATGCTAAAATTGCAATTGTTTGTCGCTGTCCCGCAAATGCATAAGTTCAGGGTGAGTTTGATGTTCTTTTTATAGTAATTTGATCATAACTTTCTTGTTACGAATCGGAATTTAGAAATTTTTGAAGTTCTGGAAACCTGAGGATTAGGCTACAACTTTATCTTTATAATTATTCTCAGATTTTGTAGTTTTCTATGTGAAAATATATATTCTTTCCAGCTGGACCGAAATATAGGTAGTGTTTAATTTCCGTATTTGATGATATTCTGTCGATTTCGATGATTTCAGTCGCATTCTTTTTTTATAAAACTTGACGTTATTAGATGGAAATGATGTCCATGAATATATTATCTTGGATTTAAAGAAGTTTGACATTTAAGTTTTATTTGAATTCCATTTAAATTTAAACAATGGTTAATACCGATATGTGAGTATTTTGATGGTTTTAAATGATTTTAATTTGAAATAAATTCTTGAAAATTTCTTAAATAAAAATAAAAATAAATCATTGTTTATGAAATAAGTATTTTGTAGAATTTTTAAGAGATTTTTTAATCAATTATTAATTATTTTAATGTGTTTTTATAATAGAAGTTCTCTTTAAAATAGTGGATTTTTCTGTACAAAGCTTTTAAACTAATTTCTAGATTGTATAAGAATTCTATTTTCTATAAAAAATTATTTTAAATATATTTTAGCCTATGTTTATGAGTTTTGATGTATAAGAATGAGAATTAAACAATTTAGTAAAAAAATACGAGGTATGAGACTCATGAGTTTACTTTATCGGTTAATTTCAGACTTGTACGATCGAAAACAATGTTTGGGAATCGTTTGAATTCCTTTTTGTTGTCTACCACATTGTGGTATGATTTTAATGTATTTAAATTCTATTTGGAGCATTCTTCCATATTAATTTATTTGGTTAATATATATGTATAGTCCGAGAACTCCTAATCAGGAGTATATCCGATGATGGGCTATATTGATGGAGATGCTCTTGCCGATGACATGAGGCAAGTACTTTGATGGAATATGATGACGATTGATGGCTTTACGGTATTTCCCATTTGTCGATGAAATGAGACGAGTAGGGTGTTTTTACCATTCGCCGATGACATGAGGCGATTTTTATGATGATTTAGATGATTTTCATAGTGTGGCATCGACTAGCGGTTAGAAAACCGCTAAGTGAGAATGTGCGGTATGGGACGTATGTTACCACTTTCCGGGTTAATCCAAGGGTTTCTGACACATTCTAGAAGGATTACCAGTACTTTGAGTCTCGATCGGGTCAATCAATGTTTGGCTCGATCACTGTGATGGCGGGGGCTCAGCGGACACCAATTGGAGTGAAGACTCCAATCACTATAATGGCGGGTGTTCGGGATGGATATAGATGACGTCATAGACCGGAACAATTCGATGTGAGGTGTCCGGTCAATAGATGGATATGGTACCATAACGATGGTGGCACTGGTAAGTAGCACGTGCAGTATTGCTTCGGCATGCGGGATCTGGCCAATCCGTGGTTTATTTTGATGATTCATGATGATTTTGATTTCACCACCTTTTTATATGTTTTCTACAGCTTTATAGATGTGAGAAAGGCATATATGATTTCTTGGTGGATTTTGGTGATTTCGAATTTATGAATTGACACTTGGGATTTTATATGATTTTGGAAGGTTGAATATTTCATGAATGATTGTTAGGAGTTTTCCCTTATACCCTACTCACTCATTCTCTTATCTTAAACCCTAGTATGTATATAGATGCAAACCACCTGTGGTGACATGTAGAAGTTATATGTTATCTACTCTAGTAGCTCGTATCTGCTTATGCTTCCCTTTAAGCTATAAAGGAAAATTTCTTTTTACCTTATCGTATTTCTTTCCTAACGATAAGATTTAGTTTGCCTGACCCATGGTATATCACTCGGGTCAGACCGAGTTGCATGTTAGGTCAGATATCTATCTTTTGTGCTTGGTCCCATTTTGCTTTTTGAGGGGCTCATGACTATGGACTTGGCGACATCTTTCGTGTTGTGTCTTTTGTGTCAGGTTATTGTACATATTCTTTTATGCGACAGAGATGTATGTATATTGTGTGATTACATGCCACTATGATGTAGGGTATTACATTTGATGTATGGCTTGTATTAGTATATATATCTGTGACTGCTGTTCTGTGATGTGATTGTTATATTTATTGCATTTTGTGTTTGAATAGATCCTATGGCCGTGTAGTATCGTATTAGTTAAACATTGAGTATGTCAATCACTTGAGATATACGGAAAAGAATATGGTAAAAATCGATGTACTTAGTCTTTAGCTAATGCATTACTATTCGGTCGTCCGTAACCAGCCCTTTTCAGCATTAGTAGACGAATTACTCGTTAATTCTCTTTACTAATGTGGGTCTCGGGGTGGGGCGTCACAGTTTGGTATCAGAGCAAGGATTCAGAACAAAATGAAATAAATGTAGAACAACGATGAACCATACATCAAGTATAATACCCTTTTACATCTCATCCCTTAATCGTGGCCAGCCTATTCATATCCCTATCCTTTTCAATTCCTTTGGGGAAGATAGAAAGGAATACGTCTAGGAATGTTAAATGTTATTCCGTAGTATTCCTTAATTATTACATTTCAATTTCTATATATATACACCCTATGAATGATCTTCTCTCATTTTTCAGCTATGTCTGGAAGAGGTAGAGCTCGCCCCTTGGCTACGAGACCGTCCAGTGGTTCTTGCCCCGAAGGTATTTACATGTCCACCGATCAGATTCGTCAGCTTCTTGGGGGCACTCAGCCTCCCGTGCCAGTTCCCTCTTCATCTCCTCGCAAATCTGTATTTGCGCGACTACGCAGTGACTTTACTCATCTGGAGGCAAGCCATTCAAAGGCTCCGAGTCGGTTCTTGATGTGCAAGCCTGGCTGCGCACTTGTGAGCGTGTATTCTTACGTACGGAGCTTTTAGATCATCATCGAGTTCTTGTGGCTTCCAGTATGCTACAAGAGCATGCTTTAGATTCGTATGAGCTTCTTATCGCTAAGGTAGATGAGACTAACCTCACATGGCAGCAATTTCGAGACAGATTTGAGCTTAAGTTCATACCCAAGTCTGAAAAGGCTCTTCTTACTCGCCGCTTCATCCAGTTAAAGCAAGGCACTCTTCAATTCAGATTATGTTTCTTCCTTTGAGTCCCTCTCTAGGTATGGGTTGGAGTTCATTTAGTACCCCATATAAGAAAAATCTTATGTTCGTATCCGGACTTAAGAAATATTTGAAGAAGTCTTTAATGCTCCAACTCAAGCTTTCTTTTGAAGAGTTAGTTGATGCCGCTCTCCTTCTCGAGATAGTTGAGGATGAGAAAGACAGTGATGGCGAGGGTGGTGTTCATTCTAATCCAAAGAAGAAGAAGTTTCCTTTCCGTAAGCCTAAGTTCTTTCCTTCTAAGAAAAAGAAGAAAGTCGGATCTTCTTCTCAATCTCAAGCCCCTCCTCAAGCTTAGCCTTTTGCTTGCTACAATTGTGGATCTCCTAACCATCTCGTCCGAGAATGTCTTAAACCCATGAGATGTAAATACTGCTAAGCTGAAGGACATTTGATTTCTGCTTGTCCTAAGAAGAATAGAGGTTCTCGTTCGGGAATCTCAATGTAGCAACTTCTAGTGATGCGACTCAGTCGAAAGGTACAGTTTCTTCCATCTTAGAGGGTTCCATTATTTTCCATGATCGATCGATTAGAGTGCTCTTCGATATGGGTGCATCACACTCATTTGTATCGAAGAAACTCATGGATTCATGTACTTTGGATGTTTCTTGCTTGCTTGCTTCTTTGAGGATTGCGAATCCCATCGGGAGGTCCGCAACCCTTAGCTTATATTGTGATAATATTGAGGTTCTTCTTTGTGGATTCTCTTTCCTTGCGAATCTGCACGTGATTCCTTCACTTGGTTTTGATATGATATTTGGTATGGACTGGCTAGTTCGATACGATGCCAGGATTCTTTGTTCTGATAGAGTTATTTATCTTTGCCATCTAGACTCTCCTTCGTAGTTATCTCTTATGCTTTAGGATACAGATTGTGATTCTCTAGCATCCTTATATGCTCTTGATTCTCGAGACGATGAGGATGAGGTGTCTCGAATTCCGATCGTTTGTGACTTCGCTAATATTTTTGTGCTTGTTTCAGGATTGCCACCCAAGCGGGCCATAGAGTTTCATATTGACCTCATCCCTGGTGCGTAACCAGTTAGTCATCCTCCCACGAGGATGTCTATTAAGAAGAACGAGGAACTTAAGAAGCAACTCCTCGAGCTCGAAGCTAAGCACTTCATTCGATCTAGCTCTTCACCGTGCGGTGCCGCGGTGGTATTCATAAGGAATTCCGATGGGACTCTTAGGCTTTGTATCGACTATCGCAAGCTTAATGAGTTAACCATCAAGAATCGCTATCCTTTGCTGAGAATTGACGATATGTTCGATCATTTGAGTGGCGCTAAGGTCTTTTCTCAGCTGGACCTTCATCAACTCCAAATTGCAGAAAATAGCATCCCATTTACGGCTTTCCGCACTCGTTATGGTTCTTATGAGTGGCTTGTCATGCCATTCGGTTTGACGAATGCTCCTGCCTATTTTGTCGATCTCATGAATCGGGTATTCCAAGAACATCTCGATAAATCCGTGCTTGTATTCATCAATGATGTCTTAATATATTCCAAGTCCGAAGAGGACCATGCTCGACATCTTAGAATTTTCTTGAGTACTCTCCTCCAACATCAACTCAAGGCAAAGCTTTATAAGTGTCACTTCTGGGAAAAGCAGGTGAAATTCCTAGGTCATTGCGTATCTTCCAGTGGTATCTCAGTCGATCCTTCTAAGATCGAGGCTATTCAGAATTGGTAGTGGCTTGAGAATGTTTACGAGATTCGTAGTTTTTTGGGATTGGTCGGTTATCATCATTGCTTTATTAAGGATTTCTCTCGTATCGTGCTTCCACTTACAAACCTTACTAGGAAGGGTGTTCGTTATGTTTGGTCAGATAAGTGTGAGGCTTCCTTTCAGCAATTGAAGGAGATACTCATACATGCTCCCGTGCTAGTTGTTCCTGAAGGGAATCAAGATCTTATCGTTTATACCAACACCAGCCATAGTGGTCTTAGTGCAGTTTTGATGCAGAAGGATCAGGTAGTTGCCTACGCTTCAAGGCAATTACGTCAGAACGAAGTTCGGTACACTACCCATGATTTGGAACCTGCAGCTGTCATCTTCGCTCTGAAGATATAGCGTCACTATCTCTTAGGTGAGCATTTCGTCCTTTATACAGACCATAAGTCCTTCAGATATCTCTTTTCTCAAAAAATCTGAATACGAGGCAACAACGATTGTTTGAGTTCCTCGCCTCATATGATTTCGATGTCGAGTATACCCCAGGAAAGGGTAATCGTGTAGCTGATGCGCTTAGTCACAAGGATTCGGCCGTAGTTTCTTTGATGGTAGCCGAATGGGATGTTTTGGAGACTTATCTTGCTTTGATATTCGCGATCGAGCACCATCATCTGATTTACCTGTGTTATTATTCAGTATGGAGGCTAGACCATCTAAACTAAATCGTATCTCATAGGTTCAGAGGCGTGATGCTTATACTATACACCTCATTCATTCATGCTCATCTGGGTCTCGTGATAAGGAGTTGCGGGATTTTTCTATTGATTCTTACGGTTGTCTTCATATGAAGAAACGTATAGTTGTGCCTTCTGATTCAACACTTAGGCATGATATACTTGATGATTGTCATGGCACTAATTATACCATTCATCCGGGTAGTAGTAAGATGTATGTGGATATGCATTGCCTTTATTATTGGGAAGCCATGAAGTATGATATTGCAAGTTATGTAAGCAATTGCATGACCTATCAGCTTGTCAAGGCCGAGCATCAACGACCATCTGGTCTTCTTCAGCCTTTAGAGGTCCCACAGTGGAAATAGGATCAGGTATCGATGGACTTTGTTGACGGCTTACCTCGTTCGAGGTCGGGTCATTCTAGCATTTGGGTTATCGTAGATCGTCTCACGAAGTCCGCACATTTTGTTCCTATTAAATCTAATAGGACTCCTCTAATGGCAAAGCTTTATATTAAGGAAATCGTATGATTAAATGGTGTTCCTTCTTCGATCGTATGTGGTCGTGATCCTTTGTTTACCAGCCATTTCTGGACCAGTTTTCAGCAAGCTTTGGGAACAAAGCTGAATCTTTCTACAACTTATCATCCCCAGTCTGATGGGCAGACTGAGAGGGTGAATCGTATTCTTGAAGACCTTCTCTGTGCATGCTTTCTTGATTTCAGTGGTTCTTGGGAGGATCATCTACCATTGGTAGAGTTCTCCTACAATGACAGCTATCAATCTAGTATTGGTATGGCTCCCTTCGAGGCACTGTACGGAAGACCGTGGCGATCTCCATCTTGTTGGCTAGAATCTGGCGAGAAGTTTATACTCGGTCCAGACTCAGTTCGTGATTCTTCAGAAAAGATATCTCTTATTAGAGAAAGGACGAAAGAGGCACAGAATCGCCAGAAATCCTACGCGGACAACCATAGGAAGCCTCTTGAATTCGCTGTCGGTGATCTTTTGTTCGTTCGAGTATCTCCTTTAAAGGGATTGATGTGCTTTAGATCTACAGGGAAATTGGCTCCTCGTTTTATAGGACCATTTCCAATTACTAAGCGCATCGGTCCAGTTGCTTATCGAGTGATCTTCCATCTCATTTATCTGGTATTCATGATGTCTTCTACGTCTCTCAGCTTCGGAAGTACATTTAAGACACTAATTCCGTTGTTGATTCATTCGAACAGCTTAAGCTTGAGATCCCACAAGTCTATATACTGTTCAGCAGCCTATTCGCATGGTTGATTCGGAGGTGAGACGACTTCGAAGCAAGAACGTACCTCTTGTAAAGATCCAATTGTCAGAAACCCCAATGATTGTACTTGGGAAACCAGAGAATCTATCAAGTGATCTTTTCCTGTCTTTCTTTCTTCTTCCAGTGACGGTGAGAATTTATTATCTCAAGCTATTTCTTGTTTCTTTTAGATGAATCGTCATAAGTGTTACAGTTTTTCCCCCAGAAATTGCGTGGTTGCAATTTCGTTAAGGGGGGAGTCTGTAACAATCCTGGTTGGAGATTACCGATGATATTGAATTATGATGAAAATTATAATTTAATATTGATTTTAATGAATAAAGTAAAAAGTGTTAAGATGATTTATATTGCTTATTCTACATAAGCAATATTTGAGGAATTAATTTAGTGTGAGTTAAAATTATCTCATGTAGGATTTGTTTCAACAAACGCTGGCTTGAAATAAATATAAGTTGAATGGAAATAAGCTTAGGAAAAATTTAATTAAGACTTGGGTGGATAATAAATGATGTTAAGTAATTTTTGAGACAAAAATTTATGGTATGGGAATTTTATTCCAATAATAATCTTTATATTGTAAAATAAAAAGAAATGAGTTGGAATAAATATTTTTAGGGCACGATAATGATTGGAAAGGACGTTTTAGTGTTTTAAAAATGCTAGAATATTTTATTATGCTATTCGTCAAAACGAGTAAAATGCAATTCGTTTCACTCAAATTGGAATTGAAATGCAAAAGTTATGTTAAAATTAGTAAAAAAAAAATCTAAAATTTCACTAAGTAAATAAATGGGCCTAATTACCTAACCCATACCCATTAGTCCTAACGAGAAACATATGGAGGGAAAGGTACTTTATCTCTAATTAGTATATAGCTTCTTCTCAAAACTTCTAAAACATAAATCCATGGCTGCCTCTTTTTTGTAATTCAATTATAAACATATTTTTGGTGAAATTCAGAATATATTCAAGATGAAAACCTAAGAGAAGGTAATCTCCATTTTCTCTAATCCCTCTATCCACCTAATTTCTGATTTTTGCTTTATTGTAGTTGTCCTTTTGACACTTTTGGCATTGCATGCTTGGATAATCTTCTTTTCAGATCTCTAGCATCTATACCAGCTCCAAAGCTTCCGACTTGCATGCAAAAATTTTCCAAATCGCTGCCAAAACAATGGTAAGAAACATGCTACAGCAAGTTAAATGATTTTTTCCAAAATTTGGTTTGATTTTGAATATTTCGTTGCATGTTGGTCTTTGTTTGCTCATATATGTTGTCCGAAATTATTCAATCTTTGAAAAATCATAACTTGCTCGATTTGTAGCGAAATGCTGCAAAATTTGGATATGTTATAGTCTTTGTGCTGTACTATGATTCTGCAAATTTTTGTTAAATTCCGAGATGAGTTGATACTAAAAGTCGTATTTTTTTACCTCTGTCCTATGTTTAGAATAATACAGGCTGAGATTAAGATTGTTAGTAAAACGGCCATGATATTTGAACTAATGATCGGAATTTGACGATCTTGGTCATTATGAAAACTTAAAAACTAAGCTACAACTTTTATTTTAGTCATTTTGCCAGATTTCGAAGTTATCTGTGCTAAAATTGCAATTGTTTGTTGCTGTCCTGCAAATGCATAAGTTCAGGCTGAGTTTGATTTTTTTAGTAATTTGATCATAACTTTCTTGTTACGAATCAGAATTTAGAAATTTTTGAAGTTATGGAAACCTAAGGATTTAGGCTACAACTTTAACTTTATAATTATTCTCAGATTTTTTAGTTTTTTATGTGAAAATATATATTCTTTACAGCAGGTTCGAAATATACATAGTGTTTAATTTCCGCGTTTGATGATATTCTGTCGATTTCGATGATTTCAGTCGCATTCTTTTTTTTTATAAAACTTGATGTTATTAGATGGAAATGATGTGAATATATTATCTTAAATTTGAAGAAGTTTGAGATTTAATTTTTATTTAAATTCCATTTAAATTTAAATAACGGTTAATAGCGATATGTGAGTATTTTGATGGTTTTAAATGATTTTAATTCAAAATAAATTCTTGACAAATTCTTATATAAAAATAAAAATAAATCATTTTTTATGAAATAATTATTTTTAAGCATTTTTAAGAATTTTTTTAATCAATGATTAATTATTTTAAAGCTTTTTTTATAGTAGAAGTTCTCTTTAAAATAGTGGATTTTCTGTACAAAGCTTTTAAACTGGTTTCTAGATTGTTTAAGGATTCTATTTTGTCTAAAAAATTATTTTAAGTATATTTTAGCCTATTTTTATGAGTTTTTGCGTATAAGAATGAGAACTAAACAATTTAGTAAAAAAATCTCATGAGGTTACTTTATAGGTTAATTTCAGACTTGTACGATCGAAAATAATGTTTGGGAATCGTTTGAATTCCTTTTTGATGTCTACCACTTTGTGGTATGTTTTTAATGTATTTAAATTCTATTTGGAGCATTCTTCCATATTAATTTATTTTGTTAAAATATATTATAGTCCGAGAACTCCTAATCAGAAGTATATCCGATGATGAGCTATATTGATGGAGATGCTCTTGCTGATGACATGAGGCAAGTACTTTGATGGAATATGATGACGATTGATGACTTTAGGGTATTTCCCATTTGTCGATGAAATGAGACAAGTAGGGTATTTTTACCATTCTCCGATGATATGAGGCGATTTTTATGATGATTTAGATGATTTTCATAGTGTGGCATCGACTAGCGGCTAGAAATCGCTAAGTGAGAACGTGTAGTATGGGACACACGTTACCACTTTCCGGGTTACTATCCGAGGGTTTTGGACACATTCTAGAAGGACTACCAGTACTTTGAGTCCCGATCGGGTCAAGCAATGTTTGGCTCGATCACTGTGATGGCAGGGGATCAGTGGACATCGATTGGAGTGAAGACTCCAATCACTATGATGGCGGGTGTTCGGGATGGATGTAGATGATGTCATAGACCGGAACAATTCGATGTGAGGACTCCGATCAATAGATGGATATGGTACCATAATGATGGAAGTACTGGAAAGTAGCACGTGCAGCATTGCTTCGGCAAGCGGGATCTGGCCAATCCGAGGTTTCTTTTGATGATTCATGATGATTTCGATTTCATCACCTTTTTATGTGTTTTCTACTACTTTATAGATGCGAGAAAGGCTAATATAATTTCATGGTGGATTTTGGTGATTTTGAATTTATGAATTGATACTTGGGATTTTATATGATTTTGGAAGGTTGAATATTTCATGAATGATTGTTAGGAGTTTTCGCTTATACCCTACCCACTCATTCTCTTATGTTAAACCCAAGTATATATATAGATGTAAACCACTTGTAGGGACATGTAGAAGTTATATGTTATCGACCCTAGTAGCTCATATTTTCCTATGCTTCCCTTTAGGTTATAAAGGAAAATTTCCTTTTACCTTATTGTATTTCTTTTCTAACGACAAAATTCAGTTTGCCTGACCCGTGTGTTTATCACTCGGGTCAGACCGAGTTGCAGGTTAGGTCGGAAATCTATCTTTTGTGTTTTGGTCCCATTTTGCTTTTTGAGGGGCTCATAACTATTGACTTGGCGACATCTTTCGTGTTGTGTCTTTTATGCCAGCTTACTGTACATATTCTTCTATAGGGAGGGAGATGTATTACATTGTGTGGTTACACTCCACTATGATGCAGGGTATTACATTTGATGTATGGCTTGTATTAGTATATATATATATATATATTTATGGCTGCTGTTCCGTGATGTGATTGTTATATTTTTTGCATTTTGTTTCTGAATCTTATAGCCGTGTTGTATCGTATTAGTTAAACATTGAGTATATAGATCACTTGAGATACACGGAAAAAAATATGGTAAAAATCAACGTACTTAGTCTTTAGCTAATACATTACTATTCGGTCGCCCTTAACCAGCCCTATTCTTTGCATTAGTAGACGGAATTGCTCGTTAATTCTCTTTACTAATGTTGGTCTCGGGGTGGGGCGTCACAACCCATCTGACTATTTATATATTATCCATAACCATTATTTTGCAGGGAACATTTGTTGGGAGACTCTATGGGGTTTCTCCCCAATAACTATTTGTTTCCTTATGTTTCCATATTGATGTTTGGTTGCAAATAATTGTGACATTCTATTTGAATTGTTTAAGCGCCGTTGTAGCATTTTTAAGCTATACAGTCACTGATCATCTCCTTAACCCATTTATGTGTGTTGAACTTACTTTCACAAAATAAATGTTTGAAATTAATTAATTATCTTAATTAATATTTGAATCGAATAAATCATTTTCTCTATGATATTTAAATTAATTAATTATTTTAATTAATGATATTTAAATTTAATTAATCAATTTAATTGATGATATTTGAACTTAATTAATCATTTTAATTAATGATATTTAAATTTAATTAATCAGTTTAATTAATGATATTTGAAGTTAATTAATCATTTTGACTAATGATTTTGAAGTTAATAATCATTTCAATTAATGAGGTTTGAATATTCATTTTAGTTAATGATGTTTTAAAATTAATCAACCGATTTAGCAATCTTGATTCAAGGTTAATTAACTAACTTAACAAAGTTGTTTTAAAATTAATTAATAAATGTAAGTTCTTTCTCACACGGGTTGTCTTTTAAGCCAGTAGTAAAGGAATTTAAGTAAATTAATTATTTTCTTTTCTTTTAGGATAATAAATGTTGCAACAGTTTATCATTAATAGTTTATAAATAAGAAGATCTTTTAAAAAGAATTGTTCTAAAATAAAGCTAAGTGTAAATTCTTTGGGTTTATAATAAACAATGTTTTGACATTTTTTTTGGCCTTGGTTTTAATACATTTGGAAAATAGAATTTCCAATTTCAAAAGAATATTTTAAAAGGTGTTGTTAAAGCATCTTTAAAATTATTGTGATGTAAAATTCACACAGAAGTGTGAACAACCATTTATCATTCTCTATAGTTGATTTATCGACTATCGACTTTGATTCTACTTTCTTCTTTATGTTTCATATATTTAAGATGATCTGTTGCTCTTTTGAGCATTGTTATTCTTTGTCAGAAATCACTAAACCCAAAGAGTGAGTGGGGGCCAAGCAATATAAGCCTGCTTCCATTAGGGTATCTTCACATCCACTTTAGAATGGACTCGGTTTTGCGCATTTTGGTGTGAAATACACGGATTCTCGGTAACAGTTGGTGGGGTCCATCTTGGAGGTTTCGAAAAGCCATTGGAGTTCTCGAATATATTTGTAAAGGTATACTTTCGGTAAAGGGGATGTACCCTCCAAGTCATTCTTGGAAAAACTTATCTTTTCCATTTTGTTAATTCAAATCTTTGAATTATTTCCTTAATTGCATTGAGAACTGCATTGTGCTCTTCTTTATGTTTAATTATTTGTATCCAATCTTTCAAGTTTGGAATTTGATATTATTTATGTTATTCGTTTGGTATGAGATTTGTTCTTACTGGTACCCACCCTTTTTATTTGGATTGTTTCTGTTGTTTATTTCCATTCTTTCTTTGCAGGATAGTTGTTCTGATTTTTTTTTCCATTTCTTCGTCTATAAATGTTGTTCTTATGAGGTAAAAACCCGTTCCACGTTAGTGGCATGGTCTTACTTATTTTTTATATGTTCATCATGTTACTTCGGTTTTCTCACACTAGTGTCCAAACTGACTCAGGTGTTATCTTAATATAATACTTGGATCAGATCGAGTATTTTCCCAAGTTAGCTTTAGTGATATGGAGTTCTTAAAGGAAAGCTGGATGTTCACCTATCGTAATATTTTTTTTCGCTGTATTATATCGTGTATCTATCAGCAATTGTATTGTCGGAATTTTATAACTGCCTAGCCGATAAGGTTTGTTTTTAACTCTGATGTACTTTGTATTTCAGAGTGGCAGTTTATACTGTCTTTATTATATTATTGTTGTCATTTCCGCTATGGGATTCTGTTTTCCTTGTTCATTGTTCCTTTCCTTTTGTTTTTCCAAAGAATTTTCCTTTCGATGATTGGATTTTTGGTATTTGAATACCGTGGATGTATTTGGTGTTGATTTTTAATGATCGAAAAGTTAGGCCATTACAACTTGTTATTAGAACTAAAGGTTAAGCGAGAATCTTGTCTTTGGTAGGGTATGGCTCATTAGAAATAGTGTTAATAATGCCTAAGAATGAGTAACTTATTAGAGATTGGGTAAGTGACACTCAAGAATGAGTTTGAGAGTATTATATATGAGGGCATATTTGTTAATGTTATAAAAACTTATTGTGTTTATTGGTCTGTTGAGTTGTTTATGAATTCTGGTCGAGATGTAGGATGTCATGATGTCGATAGGGATTTCAAAACACTCGACAAGGCAAACAGACACGATATTGAATTTTTAAAAATTTAGTAAATGAAATTTTTTTGCTAGGATTAAATATTTTACATATATATATATATATAAAGGAATAATTTTCAAATTTATATAATTACCTATATTGTTTGTTTGTTATGATGATACTTTTTATTATCATTATTGTTTAATTTGTCATGCTCGGATAGTTTAGGAGCATTGACTATTATTTGTTGGTTTTTATTCCATGCTCAACTAGTTTATAAGCATATATTGTTTGGTAATTGTAAGTATATTAAAACAAATCTCTTATGAATTAATTTTCACAATTTGATTATAAGGTGTTCGATTATAATGTTGGGTTAAAAGTAATCTTTTAATAAAAGTAGTTTAATATAATCTAAATGATATGATAAGACATCTAGAGAATCAATATTTGGAAAAAAGTTTTATATAACAAAGGTGAGTTATTATAATATAACATGATTATATATAAAGGTAATTTCATATAAATTTGACTTATAAAATGTGTTCTAAAAACGATTTTTAAAGGATTTTAAGAAAAATAATAATATTAATATTAATATTTGGGAGTATTTATAAATGAAAATAATTTGGAATTGAAATTTTAAATGGAATGCATTTTCTTTGGGGTAATCCAGGGAAAATATTTTGATTACTTTTGTGGTAATCGGAATAATCTTCTAAGTGATGATCAGATGTTGCTTATGCAAACGTTGTGGTGCACTTAGTAAATTATTCTCTTTATCATTGTGCGATCGAAATGAATTCAAATCCGAGTGAACCTAAAGTGGTTTTAGTAAATAAATTGTTTAAAGTTATTTCATCAAAGAAACATAAGTAGTATGCCTTCAAATATGAGTTTTTCCTCATTCATCTCATATGGTTCTTTCCTAATAATGTCCTCTCCCTTCCAACCTAGTCTCTTGCCGGCTGTGTAATGACTTGGAAATTTTAACAATTCAAATAACGTAGTTAACTGAATTTTTCATGAAATTAAACAATAAAATTTAGCAATATTTGGTATGCTTCTATTTAAACATAGCAAGTGTCAGATTTTCATTAGAAAATATGTAATTTTGTTTGATTGTGAAATTTCAATTTTAAATCAAAATTCAGTTAAATTTGATGAAAATAAATATTTTTGAAATCTGAATATTTTATATAAGAAAAATGTAAATTATATTTTGAGTCAGACATCATATTTCATTTTGCCAAATTTGAAGTGCTCTAGCTCCGTATATATTATCTTTGACATTTTAGCAGCATTTTCGGTAGCAAATATCGAGTTTTGATAGGATGGTTGTATCTCTCATATCTGTATACCATTTTGTTCGTCTCATCATGCTGATCTCTGCATTATGTTCATTTGTGTATTTCGACGTCCGGTATGTGGAAAACTCTACAAAACGATTAGCCGTATCGGTACTTCTTTGAGCCTTTTGGTTTCCCTATGGCCGTTCATTTATTCATCCATTGAAAACCCAATGGCCACTAACCATACATATTCCATGAATTCAGCATTTTGACTATTGTTATTCCCTGGCTTTTGCTATTTCCATTTATATATTAGTTCATTCTTTTTTTGGGGTCTCTTCCTTTCTTTGTTCAGTTCTTGCTCTATAAAAGTATATATATAAAAGCATATAAGTTTATATATAATTGAAGAGAAACTGCTAGTTCCCTTTTCCTTTTGTAATCCATCACCCTCGCCCATCCTTCTTTTTCCACCGCCTGCACTCACACCCTCACACCTGAAAACCACCGTGTTACCTGCTTTTACTGCCCTCTAAAACACCTACTCTGACCTACCATAGTAGTCAAACCTCCAGTAACCCATCTCTTTCCCTATTATTCAAACCTTTCAACCGTACCACCACCACTCGTATCCCTTACTCCACCATCTACCGGACCCACAAACTCCACCTTATCACCCGAACGCGCATCACTTTGTGCCGCCTCCATCCGAATATCCACCAGGAATCGAACAGCCGTGCTCCTTCACTCGCAGCCCATACAAGCCACTACCCTACAACTAAGCTACATCTGGCCTACTTCCTCCGCATTCTTCTCACTGCAATACCTTACTCCTCCATAGCAGATTTCCACCCAACAATAGTCCGATGCTCTGCCTTGCTCCGTCCAGTAGCACATCATCGTCTCATCTCCCCTGCTTAGCCACCGAGCCATTTCCATTACCACCCTGCACCTAGTCAACATAACACCCCACACTGCATCACCGTCCATTGCCTGCCAAATGCCGCTCGAACCCACCTGACCGCCATCCTCTGCTTCTCCACGCCAGCACCCCAGCGCTGCGACTGCCATATCACTTTAACTGCCTAAGCCGAAATCGAGCAGCTTTCTTCTCTTTTATTATAAAAAAAGAGAATATTGATTTTTAAATATTTTTTTAAGATATAATATATAGATATTTTGATTTTAACATATGTGTTTTAACAAATATTGATTTTTAAACTATAATATGAAGATTGTTATTTTAAATATGTATTTTAATTGAATATTGATTTTCAAAAATATATAATAAAGATTTTATTTTATACATGTGAATAAATTTTAGATTTTTAAAAGTTACATATTTTGTTTACATCGATCTCGAGTCCACCTTGCTTTGCTTTGGGATTGTCGTCTGGATTGGTCGATTTTCAAGTTCGTGATTCAATTCGTAGCTTGTTTGTGTTGTCAAATTTCATAGCCTCTGGAGGTGATTGATCATTCACGATTAATATTTATATGTTTAGTAAATTGATTTCGTATGAAATAATGATTTAATATGTTATTTAGCTTGCATTGGTTAGTAATTTAATCGTTAAATATGATATGTTAATATTTAAAATTTGTCCACCTACGTAAATTGACCTATGATACTAATTGACATGTTATTGTATATTTTATTAAATTGTTAATGATTATATATGCTTGTAATTGGTATATATGATATTTCATGTTATTATTTACTATCCTCATCTATAAGTTCCTCGTTAGTTTAGAAATCCCTTTGGGTTGAAACGATACATACTCCAATGATATTATAGATTAGGGGAAAATCGTTATAGGTTGAAATGATAATTCCAAACGATTTTATTGATTTCTTTTTTGAAATTTTGCATTGCGGGTCGAAATGATATATCCCACGAATTTAAATTATTATCGATTGAAATGATTAATATCCGTATCACTTGACCATAGGATAGAAAACTATATACGGACACCTTTGGTCTATTTTTAAATGATTTCCAGAATTTATAAAAGAAAATTTATGTGTTTTTAATAAATATGGATCTTTAAAATATTGATTTTGAAAATATAACACATAGATTTTTTAATTTTAATATGTGCGAAAAATTAGAATTTTAGGTTATATGTTGTGGAAATTTTAAAATTTATAAGTTAAATTTTAAAAATATAAATTATAGGAGTTTACTTATAACTTTATTATTTTAAAAATATATGGAATATGTTAATTAATATAATAAAATTTAATTTAATTTAATTATATATATACATAAGATGTTTAAATACTTATTTAAAATTTATATTAATATTTTTGAAATAGATTTTAGTAATAACTTAAATAAATAAAGGTCGGAAAGATAAGTTAAAGTGGACTTGTAATTTAATTTTCTTAAGAATTGAATTTGAATTGATTCGAACTTATTAATTTTGAGACTTTAAAGAAACGATTTTTATAACTTGATAACTAGATTTTGATTAAAGTTGATTAAATGAATACTTTCAAATTCAAATAAAATTGAAATTGAATATTTAATATGATTTAAAATTGTAATTTTTGATTTTATTTAAATGTCATTAAAAATGATTAAATGAATATTTTCAAACTTAAATAAAATTAAAGTTGAATTTTGAAATATAAATGAAAATAATCAATTGAGTTATTGTAAATTATTTGAATACTTAAACTTTAAAACCTATTGAATTTGAAGTGGTAGTTCAAACCTGGATTTGAACTCGATATAAATTAAAAATGGTTTTAATGCGAATTTGCTTTGAACCTTTAACCTTTTTAATTGAAATTATTGAATTGAGATTGATTTAAATTGAATTTTGGAATTAAATTTGATTTGAATTGATTGATGAAATTGGAAGAAATGATTCTAATCTATAACCTATTTTCGATATAAACTATTTTAATCTATAACCTATTTTTAATATAAAACTATTTAATCTACAACCTATTTAATATAAACTATTTTAATATATTTTTAATATAAAACTATTTTAATCTATAAACTATTTTTAATATATAAACTATTTTTAATATATAAACTATTTTAATATATAACCTATTTTAAATACAAACTATTTTTAATGTATAAACTATTTTAATATATAACCTATTTTAAATACAAACTATTTTTAATGTATAACTATTCCAATATATAAACTACTTTCAATATTCAAACTATTTAAGTTGGAACTGTTATGATTTAAAGTGAATAATGATTTCGAAAGTGATATGATTACAAAAGTGATATGATTTTAAAATAAATATGATATTTTGATATGAAGTATGAACCGTTTGTAATGAAAGTGACCACGGTGTGAAAAAATCATTTTGTTATTAAAGAGACAGGGATTGAATATTGTCATACTCTCTGCCAATACCGAAAACCACTTTAACAACTGTGTATGTGGTAAAGAAATTAGAATTATGTAGGATGGTTTGGCAAACGCCTGTATGAGGTATGAGCGCAGCCCTCCCTCGGTCAGCTTGATGTGACTAATTAGGAGCCACGCCGGTCCAAGTGAGGTCGCTCCTCCAATCGAGCATGCTTCTTCGATACCATGTCTATTACTTTGTGATTTTATTGGGTGCACCTTTGATTATAGGAGTGCCTCTCAAGGTGGATGGTAGCAGTGGCTATGCTTTACCACTAGTTCGGATCCACAAAACGATAGTATCCTACCCTGGGCATTGCCTCACGTGCCTTGTCACATGCCTAATCGAGCCATTACAAGTTTGGTTTGTATCATACCTATGGAGTGCGCACCGAGTATACCTCCGGTTTGGTGGAGCTTACAGTATCTATATAGATTACGATATTTATATAAAAACGTGTCAAGGGATATGTGTAACACCTTAACGCTATTTTAATATTTTACTTTATCGTAGACATTATCTACGTAGCTTATTGTACTATGTATGTATATAGTTCCACAGATCCATAAAAGATGGAATCCCAAACATCCTTTAAGTTATATTGCATTTCACTTGGACATTTCACTTGAGTTGATTTACCTGCATAAGAATGTTAATCCTGATTCGAGCATTTTGTGTTCTGCTTTATACTTGGGTCAGACTGAGTGCCACAGCATTTGACTCGCCTTTAAGGCTTGGAGCTTTACATGGAGATCTACCTCTTATCTATTGAGATTTTCAGTTATTTATAGCTTTATGTTTTAGACCTATCATTTTCTTATGTATTAGAGACTTCTGTGTATTAGGGATTTCTATTGTATTTTGTTTCAGACTCTAATGTTTATGTAGTAGCTTCATGAACTACTATTTATCTATTTTGCTGCTTATTGTTGTATTACTCTGTGTTTGAGATTCTATGATTGATTTATTTACTGTATATGCTAAGTTTTGCCAAATATAAATTAACAATCAGCAAAAAATGGCTCGATAATGGGCTCCTCTTTCATACGGAGATTTCATGGCCTCCTACTTTGCCTCACCTACTTCATCCTAATTCCCTTCACATCATCCCTCCTTTGATGGCCAAGAACCGAAAGAATAAACTAAGGTTCGCTACATCGCAAACCATATCCGGCCAAACTTTCTCTAATTCGGAGACGCTCTCCTCTCCATTATTAATTGTTGCGGTCCCTGTCGACATCCTCATCCCTGTGCCACTTTCGATTCAGTCTACCTCACTACCACTCGTCGCTAATGTCTCTAGCGTGCCAAACCCAACATCGTCTCTCGCTTCTATCCTTGCCTCAAGTCCGGAGGGTGTTTTCCACTGTTAAGTATTGCTAATGTTTCTCCTTCTTAGCCTAATTCGCATTTGGTAAAGTCTGTTAGTAATTGGGTGAGTGTGGATTGCAATGCTAATTCAGAAGTCAAACTTTTTGCTTTGTTGAGTGGTGGGTTTCAGTGTGTCTCATCTGACACAGTCGGCCTTAATGCCGAAGAAAGAATTACTAATGAGAATTGTACTCCGACCAAAAGGTTTGGTTGAAATATTGCTCCTAGGCTTCATACCGTTACTACTTCTACGGCAATACCAGAATCTGATTCTATTAGCAATGTGTTTTCTATTGGTTTTTGTGATGATGCAGCTATTATTGTTGACAAGCTAGTTTGGTCATCATTGTTCAAGGCTCTACCATGGAACGCCGGTACATACTCCCTAAAGATATTCAGCACTTAAGTCATTGATGGTTTTAACGTGATTCCACCAGCTGTTCTTTAGGAGGCAGAGAGCCGTTGGTCTAACCATTTAGTTGGTTTTTTCCTAGACGATACATCATCTTACTTGGTTGTTCGCGTCCACTGCAGGCGAGTGTGGAAACTGAAAGATTCGCTTCATATCCAATTCTTAAATTATCTTTTCTTCTTTAAATTTGGTAATAAGGAAGACAAAGTTATAGCACTTAATACTAGCCCTTTCATTATCGAGGGGAAACCTTTTTTGGTGACTTCTTGGAGCATTGGTATAAATAGTGTTAGAGAGCGAATTCTTTCTATTCTGGTTTGGGCCACTTTCTCCAATATACCATTTGTCCTTCAACCTCTAATTGGTGAATTGGCTTGCGAGCTTAATTGGGGATTTCAAGTGCTTTGATGCAAATACTATTGCATGCAAGGACTTACTATATGCTAGGGCATTGATTGAAATTACCCTAGAGAATCCTTTACCGTCGATATTGAAAGTTACAATCATGGAAGGTCAGGAGGTGGAAATAAAAGTTAACTACAGCTGGAAGCCTGACATATGTACTAACTGTTAGTCATTTGGAAATTCTGTAGAGAAATGTTATAGGATTGCTCCTATTTCTCCTACTGATAAAATTCCCCTCCCTAGGATGGAAATGAAATGGCTTCCCAAGGTTAGAGCTCTGCCTCACTCTAATCCTGTTGTTTCTGCTTCCCTCGCTGTGGAGATAGAAATTGATTAACAAGAAGTTAGCATTTCTGATTATGAGGTTGTTATATGGGAACCTGAAGAGTGTTCTTGGATTCATGAGGTGACAAAAATGAGGTATGACGTGTAGATGCATAGTTACTGCATGTTCTTAGGTGGTCTTGATTAGTCTAGGAGGTTAGTCTATCATGTTGAGGGTGATGGTCTTTCTCTGAGGGTGCTAGGAATTGGTGGTAACCCTTTGATCCTACATAGGACTGTATTTATCTCTACTCACCTCTCTCGAGGTCTTTCTATATGAATCTAGCTTCGTATTTCTCTACAGTTCAGCATGTTATAGGTCCCGGTACTAACGGTGATATCAATAGTGACAAGTTGGCTTGTGCCCTTACGAGTAGTCTAATATATTTACCTAGCTCCTATGTTTTCTCTTTATTCTTGTACTAAGTGGCCTATCCACTATACAACCAAAACTTAGCTATTATGTGCATGTACAGAATACCTGTTCTTTATTTATATTCATAGTGGCACGACCCACTGTAAAGCTGGTTAGCTTTGCCAAATAAATTAACAATCTGTCGTTTTGAGCAATTCAAGTCTGACATATGTGGATTATTGTTGATTAGAATGGTTCAAATAACGGATCATTACAGCTGGTATAAGAGCTCTGGTTTAGGCAAAACTTAGGATATGGAATAAAAACTCATTAGAGATAGTGTAGTAATACCTTAGAACAAGTAAAATCAGTAACAGAATCATCTTCGTTCGAGCTTGAAATTCTTTGTTAGGATCCTCTTTGATTTGGATCTCTTCTGAATTTTGGAACTTTACCTTTGTTCTAAATCCATTCTTGTCTTTTCCTGTTCGTGTTCTTCTTGATACTAGAGCATTCCATAGCTTTATTTCTATTGATCTTTGTAATAAATTTGAGCACATTTTGCAACCTCAATTGGCAACTTCATCCTTATATGTGAATAATCCCATCGGCGGTCCCGCCAATCTTAATATGATTTGTAAAGGGGTGAAACTCCTTTATAACAGGTGTCGATTCACTGTAGAATTCTACGTCCTCGGGTTTGATGCATTTTATATCCTACTTGGAGGTGATTGGTTAAAGTGTTATGATGCAATTATTTCTTGTAAAGCCAGAACCATTTCAGTAGTAGACGACCAATGTAATTCTCTTGTGATCGAATGTCGAATGCCTCAGGGTTATGCAAGCATTTTATCTTTTCTCTTATTTCTCAGCTTAGTGATCTTGACTCCACACCTATTATCCAACTCTTTTCGGATGTTTTTAGTGAAGTCGTTTCTCTTACGCCTAAGCAGAAATTGAATTCTGCATCGATCTTATTCCTAAATCTCAACCTGTTGTCCTTCCTCCTAAACGAATGGTTTCTATGGGTGGCTAGTCATGCCCTTTGGATTAACCAATGCTCCTGCCATCTCTGTCAATCTCATGAATAGCATTTTCCATAATGATCTCAACAAGTTTGTCTTGGTTTTCGTGACGATATTCTCGTCTTTTCAAAGTCTAAGAATGAGCATGAATCTCATTTGGACTATGTGGAGGAAACTCTTACGAGTCATCAGTTAAAAGCCAAATTTTCTAAGTGCCATTTTTGGAGGGATGAAGTCTGATTTCTAGGCATATTATTTCAATGGAGTCTCGGTTGACCTGGTTATGGTCGCCACGATTAATATAAGTCTATCCATCTTTCCTCGTTTGTAATTAAATTATCTTATCTTTCTTCGAGCCTATCTTCTTAGTTAGAATTCTCCTTGGTTAGTGTCCCTCTAAATTTGAATCTCTATCCTTGTTTAAATTCCATTATTGAATCATCCTCTGAGACATCGTATTTGTAATTGATATAAAAATGTTTTATATTGTGTCATTTGAGTTGTTAAGTTTGAATTTTGGGTTTCGATCGATTCGTCTAGCTAACGCTATCGATAGGAATTCCAAAACACTTGAATAGAGCAAACAGACACAATGTTGTTTTCGAAATTGGTAAATGATTTTTTTTTATGTATGATTATATTTTATATATAGAACTATAATTTTCTGAAATTAGATAGTTAAATGAATTGGTTGTTATAAATGATAGTACTAGATTATCATTTATTATTTGATTAACATTCCTATACCGTTAACAATTAATGTATGTTATAAGGAGATGAAATGCTTAAAAACATGGTTTGTAAATCTGATTTGCAAATGAAATGAATTTAAATTTGGGATTTAAGAATTTTATTTTCGGTGCTTTTCAAAACTTGGTTTTCAAAGTTTTGAAAAATATATTATTTGTAAGTATTTTCGAATGGAAATTGTTTTTAAAAGAATTTTGAAAGAAGTAAGTCAGTAGTCTCCTTATTTGTCGTTGGAAAATAATTTCGACGATGATTGCAGCATCATCGACATTCATTTTCAAGTCTCAAAGCAGGGAGACCAATTAGTAGCTTTGCTACACCTTTTGTTTTGGGAAATGGATTTGATTTGAATCCTTGAGTATGATTTGATGTATAAAAAGTATATATGTATATATTTATTTCAAAATGATTTGAAAGGAAATTGGAAATTTAACTCTTAAATTTTATGTGAAGTGATGATTTTCAATTATTGAAATGAAGCAATTTTTTGAATAATTGGAGTGTCTAAAATGAGAAATGAAATTAGAAACAACTTAAAACAGTTGAACTAGGATAAAATTTATTTGTATAATACTTAATTTCATTCTAACATACATAAACTTAGCTGAAATATTCAAATAGTTAAAATGTAATGTGAATTTTTAATTGAAAGTTGTACAAGAGAAACTTACGTAATAAAAGGGTTAAAACTAAATTTTTCTTAGTAGAAATGTTGCAAATAAAAGGTAAATGTGTATAATGCTCAATTACATTTGGAACATTTATAAAACTTACCTAGGAAAAGTTTAAATGTAACAAGAATATGTAATTGAATAGTATACAATATAAATGTAAGTAATAAGATGTCCAAAATTTGAAATTTATATGGTTTCAAATTAATTGTTGTACCTGGTACTATGTAAACGAATCTATCTTTCTTTTCCGTTGCTTCTATTCTCCTATCTCGTTCCTTTACGGAGATGAAAAGTTTTGTCTGGTGGACAGTGTAACGACCCGGAAATTTTAACAATCAAATAACGTAATTAACTATATTTTTCATGAAATCAAACAATAAAATTTAACAATGAAAAATTTGATATTTGGTATGCGTCTATTTTAACGTAGCAAGTGTCAGATTTTCATCAGAAAATATGTAAGTTTGTTTGGTTGTGAAATTTCAATTTTAAATCTAAATTCATTAAATTTGATGAAAATAAATATTTTTGAAATATGATTATTTTTATATAAGAGAAATGTAAATCATTTTCTGAGTGAGACGTCATATTTTCTTTCATCAAATTTGGAATGCTCTAGCTCCATTTATATTATCTCCGGTGTTTTAGCAACATTTTCGGCAGCGAATATTGAGTTTTGATAGGATGGTCATATCTCTCATATATGTGTAGCATTCTTTTCATCTTGTCGTGACGATATCCATGGTATAATCATTTATGTATATCGATGTCCGGTACACAGCGAAATCTACAAAACGATTAGCCATATCAGTACCCCTTTGAGCCTTTCGGTATCCCTGTGGCCATTCATTTACTCACCCATTGAAAACCCAATAGCCATTAACCATCATATTCCCTGAATTCAGCATTTTGACTTCTTTATTCCCTGGCTTTTGCTATTTCTATTTATATATTATTTCGTTCATTTTCCGAGGTCCCTTCCATTCGTTATTTTGTTCTTGCACTATATGTGTGTGTGTGTGTGTGTGTGTGTGTGTGTATGGATATATATAATTGAAAAGAAACTACTTGTCCCCTTTTCCTTTTGTAATCTGCCACCCTCGCCCATCCTTCTTTTGCTACTGCCTACACTCGCACACTCGCCCCTGACAACCGCCATGTCACCCGCCTTCACCACCCTTTGACACACCTGCTCCGAACCGCCACAATAGCCACACCTCCAATAGCACATCACCTTCCCTACCATTCAAAACTTTCATCCGTACGTCCACCACCCTTGCCCTTACTCCACCATTTGCTAGACCCACAAACTCTACCATATCACCCGAATGCACATCATTTTGTGCCGCCTCCATTCGAATGTCCACCAACAATCGAACAGCCGTGCTCCTTCACTCGCAGCCCACATAAGCCACTACCCTACAGCCGAGCAACCTTTGGCCTAACCCTTCTATGTCCTCACCGCAATGCCCTACTCCTCCATAGCAGCTGTTCCACCTTCAACAGCCCGGTCCTCTGCCTTGCTCCTTCCAGTGGCACGTAACCGTCTCCTCTCACTTGCTCAACCACCGAGCCATTTCCACTGCCACCCTGCACCCATTCAACATACAACCCCACATGACATCACCGTCCACCACCTGCCAAACGGCGCTCGAACCAAATGACAACCATCCTCTGCTCTTTCATGCCAACACCCCACTGCCACGACTGCCACAACACCTTTCCCCGTCTGAACCGAACCCGAGCAACTTTCTTCTCTTCTTTTAATAAAAAACGAAAATTTTGATTTTTAAAATATTTTTTAACATATAATATATAGACATTTTGATTTTAATATATGCGTTTTAATAAAATTGATTTTTAAACTATAATTTGAAGATCTTTATTTTAAACATGTGTTTTAAATTGAACATTGATTTTTAAAAATACAATATGATGATTTTATTTTATATATGTAAGTAAATTTTAGATTTCTAAAAATTATTTATTTTATTTTCATCAATCTCGAGTCCAACTTGCTTTGTTTTGGGATTGTCGTTTGGATTGGTCGATTGTCGAGTTTGTGATTCTATTTGTAGCCTGTTTGTGTTGTCAAATTTCATAACCTCGAAAGGTGAGTGATCGATCACGATTAATATTCATATGTTTAGTAAATTGATTTCGCATGAAATGACAATTTAATATGTTATTTGACTTTACTTGGTTATTAATATAATCGTTAAATATGATATGTTAATATTTAAATTTGTATACCTATGTAAATTGACGTATGACACTAATTGACAATTTAGTGTATATTTCATTAAAATTGTTAATGATTATATGTGCTTGTAATTGGTATATATGATATTTCATGCTATTATTTCATAATCCTCACACTTCAAGATCCCCATTAGTTTAGAAATTCTTATGGGTTGAAATGATACATACCCGAATGATATTATAGAATAGGGGAAAATTATTATCTGTTGAAGTGATAAACCAAAGCAATTTTACTGTTTTTTTTTGAAATTTTGGGATTGCAGTTTGAAATGATATATATCCATAAATTTAAATTATTACGAGTTGAAATGATAAATATCGATATCACTTGACCATAAGATAGAAAACTATATATAGACACCGTTGGTCTATTTTTAAATGATTTTCAGAATTTTGAAAAGAAAATATACGTGGTTTTAATAAATATGGATCTTTAAAATGTTGCTTTTTAAAATATAATATATAGGTATTTTAATTTAATATGTGTGAAAAATATAGAATTTTAGATTTAGGTTTTGGAAATTTTAGAATTTATAAGTTAAATTTTGAGAATATAAATTATAAGATTTTACTTATAACTTTATTATTTTTAAAATATATAAAATAGAATTTTTTATATAATAAAATTTATTAGAAATTTGATTTAATTATATATATTTAGCACTAGATTTGGTCATTAATACCCTAGAATAGGTTTGTGTAGAGAGATAAATGAAGATAGTAAATTGAAACAGAGAAATAGAACAATATAATGCAAAAATAACTGTAAAAACAAGAACAATAGAATTATAGTGGTTCGGCATAACAGCCTATGTCCACTTTGAATATGATCTTAGTTGCTTTTTCAACTGCTTGAATATAGATACGATCCATAAAGAACAACTTGAATTCAGTTTAGAATGAAAAGGAAATGAATATAAAAATGGTAGAGTCTCTCTTTAGTTTTCAAAAAGGTCCCCTAAATGGAACTTTGCCCCTCTATTTATCGACGAAGATGGCCAGGCTTCTCAGAGCTTGAATCTCTTTTCATTCCTCTGGGTCTATAACCAAGAGAGTTCGCCCATAATCGACAAGTCAGGAAGACCGAAATGAATATGCCAAACCCTCTTAGCTGACCCGGGGTCCTCTGGACGTCGACTTGAAGCAACCTTCACTCTGGCTCGAAGTAAGCCGGACTGCGACTTGATGCAACTCATGCTTCATCCACTGCTGACCTGAAGGAGATATACTACCGACATGGTAAACTACCGAGCCCTCCGGAATGCATCGACTCCGATTGACCGACCCCATATGGCCGAACACACATGAATGCCTTACCGATCCAGAGTGGAAAAAGCAACTACTTTGAGCATGCCGACCCGAGGTGTACCGATCCCCTAAATACTTGCCAAGCTTAAGTTACCAATCCCAAACTCTCATGACCGAATGCAAATAACTGATCCTAATACTCTATACTGGTCCAGGATATCCAATTCCAAGATAGTCTTCCACTACTAACCCCTTTTCACACCGACCTCCTACAAACATGCTGACCCACAGTTGGACAATCCCTAGGCATTGAGAAATGTCTACCCATACATTTATCGACCCACTATTAGGTGATCCACGTTGACCCAAAGTTGATAATGAGACGACCCGGAGTACATGCCCTGCTGGCATGAAGTAAACTCCTCCATGACCTGAAGTGGATTAATTCTTGACTTGTGCCATATCAATGTTCAACCGTAGCCTTTGCAACTATCGTCTTGTGGCCGGGCCAAGTTGCTGGGTAACATTTTCCCCCCAAAGCGTGTCTTGTAAACAACATAATGCGCTTTGAATCAACGAGTAATCCATGTTTCTAGAGGCTAGCTCATTCAGACAGATAATTGATTGTCGCTTTTTCCTTAGCCTTCGATGAAGCCTCCGTTTGAACGCATTAGTTTTGTCTCCAAGAAATTCCTGGAAACCTGTTGTAACTTTTCAAAAGTTGACTGTATACAACCTTTCGAAGGATGAATCACGGTAGATTATCCAAACTTATGTCCCTCCACCTATCAGGCAAAATCCATCCTTTCATTGCACAATCACCTTCGTTTATCATTATATATTATTATTATTATTTATATTATTTTATTATTACTATTTTTAAAGAGGAGGGGATCAGCACATAAAGGCCGATCCTTGAATTTTCATACGTGGGATGGGGTTGGTATGTTGATATGCCAACCCCTTGAGATACGAACGGTTCTTCAGGAGGAGATCAGTTCGTATGCCACAACACATATATATATACACGGCTCCACATTCTCTTCCCTTCACTTCTATCTTCTCAAGTTTTCCTCACCACCGAACTCCCTTATCTAACCTCCTCAATACCTCAAACACTCCCATCTTCCTCGAATCTGACTTGCTTCGTTCGATACTCAATCAACTACAAATCCAGACTACCTCAAACTCGAATTTTATTGTCATTTCCAACCCTAGATTAACAGCATAGGTAGAAAAAGTCTAGCAAACGACCATTGATTTCCAAAAATAGTACAATGAGCGGATGAGAGCAGCGCAGAGGATTACCAAAGTGTCTTGAGAGATAGTGGAAGAGATTGAGAAACTGAAATGCTAAGTGGCCTAGGACAAGCGGATCATCGAAACTATAACCAATGAGTTAAAACCTTTAAGCAGCCATAGGTAGAAGGCAAAAGAAAAACAGAAGCATCCATCATGGAACTTGAAGATAAGAAAGCCAAGCACTTGGCCGAAGTTGAAATGCTTCATTATCGAAATCAGAAACCGGTGCTAGAACAGGATGCGGCTCAAAGAAGCACAGCTGAGTATAAAATTAAATTCGAGTGTGAATCCAAAGGCAAAGAAGAAGCATAGAAAATTAGCCACGATGCTGGTAAGGAGTTGGTTAACATCAGGCTTGAAAGGGATGCTGCTGTCGAAAGGCTAAAGACATTGATGCCCTCGTTAAATGTGAAGTGGGCGCATCCTTTTGCAACTGCCAAACCATGCCTTGACTTGATTTTGCACGTGTTTGCAAATTCCACATTGTTAGGAAGAAGCACGAATAAGGGAAAGAGAGGATAAGGTAGGGATGGAAGGAGGGGTGATGGCATGGGTTATAGTTTTCATGAGTGTGTTCAACATAGTATAATAAAAGTGGGCTTGCTATAAAGTTAGGGAAAGAGATAGGTATGTAGGATTCAAGGAAGCGTTCGGCAAGTCAAACTAAGGAAGAAGAAACATCTATGTTTGGGTTTTCAAGTAGGGGTTGGTAGTTCACAAGAGAGCAGTCAGTATATTCCTTTTTGAGGGTAAACAAGTCGGTGATTTTTCCAAACAAAATCCTGGGTCGGTGTATTATAAGGAGTCAAGGGATCGGTCTTACAAGGGAAAGTCCGGTCGGCATGCTTCATGAGTGGGCGTTCGGGTCGATGTTTACTGTATATAGACATTCGGGTCGGTAATAGGACTAAGACGCTGGGGTCGATAGTTGAGAGGTTAGGGTGGGCATTGGTAATCATGACTACTTCGATTTAATCAATGCAAACATTATGACAATACGCTTCGATGCCTGAGCATAAAATAATGAACAATGACATGGACCATGATGTTTAAGCCTATAGACTTAACTCGGACTAACGAATTCACCACTTAGCCAACTCTGAACATGAATCTATCCCAACAAATACAAGTAACTGCCTTTATAATCTAGAATGCCAATTCTCGATTCCAAGAATTTCATTACTGACATCTGCTATGCAACTAGAGACGGTTAGGCTTGACGGTCTCTGGGATAACTCAAAACTTTATCATGTTATACTCGTCTTTTAAATTTCAAGCTCTTTGTACTTATGCTAGAATCATCGCACTAGCTCACACACAGTATGGGGAAATATATTACTATTATGTCTGATATCGATTATCATTCGAGTATAGCTTAAACTAGTATTTATTCCATCAAACGCCTTCCTGCAATGTCTTCTAAATCGGATAAGAAATCAAGTTCCGCCACTCTATACGACAAGCCTGGACCAAGTCAATGGTAAGAGATAGTGGAGACGTTGAGTTCACCGCTTGGCCCCATTCCTAACATTCCGGTCTTTTCTGATGAGGTTATAGATCCGGCTCCCGATGCCGTAGATGAAGCTATTATTTTAGATACCTAATCGAATCGCAAGCCTCAATAATCGACGAAGCCGCTCTTCGTCGATAATGTTCTATTCACGGGATAATCTTCGAAGATGTGTTAGTTCCATCGAGGCAGGACTGACCCCATTTGCCCCCAGTCGGATACATTGCATGCAATATGTGCTAGGCCGGATGCGTGTGACCCTTCAACTCGTTAAGCCGTGAACTGTTAAAGTACATAGGGATCACCCCTACATAACTGCATCCTAACAGCTACGCATTTATCCATGGCACTTTCCTACTCTTCATGAGCATCCTGTTTAGACCTATAACCCCTGAGGACATTCGTTACATTTACAACTTCAAGAGATGCACCGATAGCCCTTCCTACAAATTTCTTGAACCATTTACTAAATGCCAAGTTCTAATGGGTGCATGTAACAAGCTCTCTCAATTCAAGCAAAAGTGGTTCTACATGCGTTGTCCTCTTGACTTCAAGTGAAGATGGTTGGAAGGACGTAAGTTTCATTCTTGTTTCGTTCTCCATTCTACGACTTAAGTCACATCTTTTTGAAAGTTTAAATTTTTTTAATCCTTCAAGGTATTCGCCTACATCCAGAAGGCACTAGGTATTCCAAAGCAGTAAAGGTTATTCATGCTACACCAGTAGAAGATCGGGACATCAAACTGATAGTTACCGACGAATTGCTCTTGTTATTCGGATTGTTAGATGAGGGTCGCAGGATTGGCCTTCCGAGAAGCACAATGACTTCAAGGGAAACTGTTGAAATGAGGAGAGAACAAGTTGGTTCCTCGATTCCCTCTATTGAAGGAGCTCGTGATACCATCGAGGAAGGTAAGATAAAAGAAACGGAGGCTCCAACGCTAATAAATGAGAACACAAGTCCCGGACAAGAACCAACAGCCAATGCTCTATACACTAACGAGCCGCAGCCTTTGCCAAAAAATAAAAAGATTTTAGCGTACAAAGTTTAAAAGTGTAAAGTTGGGGTGACCCCAAAATTTGTGATAACTCATATCGATAAAGAATCATCTTCTAGAAAATGGAAAGCTCATTGAAGGGACTCTCTGACTTATCCATTCCTGATTACTTATTAAACTATGACTCTGCTAATCTTAGTGCTAGGGGCTCAGCTCGCTTGTGAGTAGCGGTGAATGCATACAACTTCATAATCAAGGAGAAAAAACTCCAATGAGTAAAGCGAAAATTACTGGTCCGTTGGAATGATGCACAAGGACACACACGGCCTCTTACACTTCACCACCAACTTGCATTCGATTTTTTATGCGATTTCCACTAATTTTTTCTCATTTCACCTCATGTACAGGTGAGATGACTCACTCGCATAGCTTCGACCATATTTGTAGATATTTCATCTTTTACTGCTTAGGTCGGGATTCGAAATCTAGTAAACGAAGAGATAAGGACGAAGGCAGAGATAGAGATTATCATTCTAGAGAATCGTCATCATCCTCCAGGAGGAGAACTCATGGGCACTCTTTACAATTCAAGCGAACCCACAAATCCCCAACCGCGTGGTGGAAACAAGTCTACTTACCCAATCAGACGCTCCCTGCGATCAACACTCGGGCTCTTCAAGTACTAGATAGTATCATGAGCGTTGCAAGAAATCGTTAACTCCAAGGAGACCAACTCCTCCAGCTCCAGCTCATGACCCAACCACGGCGGAGAAATTAGCCGAGCTTAAGGCCATGTGCCCAATATCTGCTTCGACGCGTTGAAATTACTTCCCACCATACATCCTATCCCCAGGAACGTCAAAGCATATGCTCTCGCACACACGAACGATGTGTAGTTAGCATGATGTTTTTGTGCACCTTGTCGAAAAAGTTTCAAAGGTCTCTACTCAGCGTCAATATGAGGGATCGACCGCCTCAAGCTAGGAGTCGTTCAGGACAAGGACATTATAAAGAGCTTGGATGACGAACTACTCTCTTACAAAACCCGACTCGAGACTGCCAAGAAGAACGCCAAGGAGACAACCGAGGCGGTCAGTCACGTAGAGGCTAACCATAAAAAGGAATTGAATGGAGCACTCTAACTCAGCGGCGCTCTAGCTTTGGAAAAGATTCTTTGTAAAAAGAGAAGCAAACTCTCACTCTCGAGTCAAGGAGTTAGAGGATTTGCTTTCTAAATAGAAAGAGGAGAGAATCAAAGTGCAAGAGGAATCATAGAAATATTATGATGAAATCGTACTGACAAGGAACATAAAGATGAAATTCGATGAAGAACTATCTCAGATTAAAGTGTTGAAGGATGGCGCTAGCGAAGAGGGTAAAAAACCTGCACCAGCTGATGTCGACTCCCTAATCGAGGCAGTGATTGAGTCTGGTAGGGAGAAGATTAAATGCATATTTGACCCACTCGTTGCCAAGTTTAATGCAAGAGTCCTCATTCACCGCGACTTATCTTTCTTGGGTGATAGCTACCTTGAATCACTTGCCGAAGCATGGGATACTCTCATTAAAATTAAGAAAGTGGAGATAGGCGTTGAGGAGATCGATGAGGAGGCACTTGCAAAAGAAGTGCTATGAGGAAATTAATCCTCCAACTTAGCTGCAACAAAACTTCTTTTTGGTGGAGCTTCCCCAACGTCGAAGGAAAAAGAAGATATCGCCGGTCCATCAAGCATTGAATCTCCAGTTCCCCCTTCCGTTCAGCCGGTTAAGACTTCATCGGTCGATCCTTACAATCAGCACGATGGTTATGATCTAGAGAAACCAGGACTTAGCATTTACACACTATCTTCAATCATCGAGGGGGGCACTCCGATGACCACCGAGAGTCAACCGAATGCCAATACTTAATTTGTCCTTCTAAAGTTCAAGAGGTCGTCATTATCGGCGAATAACATATGTACTCTAACATTTTCTTTTTATGAAACCATGTAGGTCATTTTGGTCCTGAACCAAGTCAAGGAGCGATATCGCCACGGAACCGGAAGGAAAAGAAGCCAAGGCACCGCCTGTCGGAGACACTTCGAGCTCCGATGTTCAAGTAATCGGAGTGCTAGATAAGGATAAACTCAAAGATCCTTCAACTTTCGAAGAACATGATGATGTTGTAATGATGGGCATTCCAAGCACACCTCCAAGCTTTGCATGAAAGAGCAACTCAAGGAGGAGGAAAAAGAGAAACTCAGTGTAAAGATTGAGCACAAGGTTGTGAAGGTCGACGATCTTCTTATTAAGCCATTGAAATTCAATTCTCCCGACAGGACTACACCCATGGAGGTTCCTCCTCCTTCCTCGAGCACCTCCTCTTAAGTAAGTAAAGGGTCTAAAAAGAAGCGTTTGGCTGAAGAGACTACGGAAAAACCGAAGAAGGAGAGAAGCAAGGAAATAGCTATTGTCTTGCAATATTTTTCCTAGCTTGAGTAATTTTGAGTCGTTTAGCCTTTTCCTTTTCCTTTTTTCTTTCTTTTATCGGTATTCGTTATATATGGACTTGGCCTCTGAACTTTCGAAGGAGTTGCAAGGAAATTTTTGGAGATGTAAATAAAATTTTGTTCCTTTGCATTTACAGATTTTCCTTACATCACTTATAATTTAATTCGCAATTCGGATTCGAGGATTCGTAAGTCATTTATACTCTGGTTCACTTTCAAAGGACTTAGAGTACTTTTTTCAACATTCCAAGGACTTAGGAATTTTTTGAAATTGTTTACACTCTAGTCCCCGCTTGACTTCTAGTACTCTAATCCGCACTTTGAGGACTTAGAGATTTTTCCGAGTCATTTATACTCTAGTTCCTGTATTGGGAATTCAAAGTACTCTAATCCGTACTCTGGAGACTTATTTTGGAATTGTTTATACTCTGGTCCATGCTCTGGGGACTTAGAGTACTCTAATCCGCACTCTAGGGACTTAGAGATTTTTGAAATCATTTATACTCTAGTCTGCGTTATAGGGACTCAGAGTACTCCAATCCTCACTCTTGGGACTTACATATTTTCGAAATCGTTTATACTCTAGTCCATGCTCCGGGGACTCAAAGTACTCTAATCTGCATTCTAGGAACTTAGAGATTTTTAGAATCTTTATACTCTAGTACGCGCTCTGGAGACTCGGAGTACTCTAATCCGCACACAGGGGACTTAGAGATTTTCGAAATCATTTATACTATAGTCCATGCTCTAGTGACTCAGGGTACTCCAATCCACACTCTAGAGACTTAGAGATTTCATGGATCTAGCCTGTCAATTTTTAGTTTTATATGTGTATTCATATGTCACATGTGTTAGTGCTAACTAAACTTATTATGTAATTATATGACATTGAACATCAACAGTTCACAAAAAACAGCTTCAAGCTTTTATTGATTATAGAAAATGGGGACAAACTGAATTGTCTTATTACATATCGAAAACAAACAACAACAACAACAACAACAACAAAGGAAACAAATACCATAAACAACTGCAAATGGAATGCTAATGAAATAAACTAAGTATAATAACAGTGCAATTGCTCGCATTCTGTGCTCTGGGGAGTGTCACGTCATCAACATTGGCTGGCTTGAAGGATCCTTCTCCAAGCCTCCTTTCGATGACGTAGGGACCTTCCCATGTGGGATTCATACGTGATGGGACCATAAAAACTCTCTTCAAAACAAGGTCGCCCACATCGAAAGCTCTTGGCCAGACTTTTTTCATTATAATATCAGAAAACTCGATGCCAGTGTGCGGCCGCCCTCAAATCGACTTCCTCACTCTTTTCATCAATAAAGTCCAATGATTCTAGTAAAATATCTTGGTTTTTCTGGGACCATAATAAGTTACCCGGTGCGAAGGGACTTTAACTTCTATGGGTATAACTGATTTGGTGCCTTATGCCAAGGCAAATGGAGTATGGCAGGTGGTAGATTTGTGGGTAGTTATGTATGCCTAGAGTGTTGTTGGAAGCTCATCTACCCACTTGCCTCTAGCCTTCTCCAAACGCGTTTCAAGATGGGCTTGATTATCTAATTCACGGCTTCGACTTGCATATTCGCCTTTGGGTGAGCAATTGCCATAAACATTTTTTCAATATGATATTTTCAACAAAAATCCTTAAATTCCTTACTCTCAAATTGAGTTCCATTGTCAGAAATGATAGTCCATGGGAAATCGAAATGACATATAATGTTCCGCACAACAAAATTAATGACATTTTCGGTGGTGATCGTAGCTAATGGCTCCGCTGCTGCCCATTTGGTGAAGTAGTCGACGGCGACAATAGTGTATTTTTCACCACTTTTGAAAATTGGCAATGAGCCATAATGTTGATCCCCCATATCGTCAATAGCCATGGACCAACATTTGCGTGATTTCTATCGGCGATACACTTGGGATTTTTGTGTATTTCTGGCATTTGTCGCATCTCCTCACGTAGTCTACGACATCCCGATTCACTATCGGCCAATAGTGTCCATAGCGAAGTATCTTTTTGGCTAGTGTCTGCCCCCCAGTATGGTCGCAACATTCTCCTTCATGGGCTTCTTTTAAAACTTGTTTTATCTCATCATGGGAGATGCACCCGAGCAAGAGAACAAAGAATCCCTTTCGATACATAATCTTATCTAGCATAACATAACGACGTGGCCTTGCAAAGAACTTATCATCTTTGTTTCTTCTCTTAGGAAAAGTCCCACGCAACGATTATTCTTTGAAATGGGGACATCCATGACTCCCGTTCAGTTCCTGTTTCTAACACAAGATCAACTTCCATTGCATTTATGCTTGGGGCATGTAGAGTTTCGACGGGAACTAAACCCATTTGCTGTGCATCACCGGTGCTTGTGAATTTCGCCAAGGAATCGGCTTCCCCGTTTTGATCACATGGGATGTGTGAAATATAATAGTATTCGAGGTCCACCAATAATTCCTGGACTGAAGTAAGGTATAAAGAAAGCCTTTGTCCCATTGCCTGGTAGTCTGTTCGAACTTGGTATACCACTAGTTGTGAGCCGCAAAAAATTTCGACAGTTTTACTCCAAGTTCTTTGGAAAATTTCAGTCCAGCGATCAACACTTCATACTTGGCTGCGTTATTTGTAGCGGGGACTCAAGCATCAAAGCATAACAAATCGACTAATTCTCGAGAGTTACAAGAACAACACCAGCCCCAAAAAATTGTCATTGGACGCTCCATCGATATACAACTTCCATCGTGCAACAGGAATCACATCACTTCCACTCGATTCATCTTGCACAGTGAACTCTACAATAAAATCCGCCAACGCTTATCCCTGGATAGCCCTCTGAGGCAGGTAGTGATGTCGAACTGATTGAGCACGATGTTCCATTTAAGTAAACTTCCACCGGTCTTTGGTCATTGAAGCACCTGCCCAAAGGTTGATCGGTATAGACACTGATTAGATGTGCTTGGAAATATGGGTAGAGTTTGCACGATGCGATAATCAAGTAGTAAGCCAACTTTTCTATCTTTGGGTAATTTCTCTCTGCCACCGTTAAACGCTTACTAACATTGTACATCAGCTTTTGGATTTGATCCACCACACGAATCAAATCTGCATTGATGGCACGTTGGGATACGGCTAAGTATATATACAACTCCTCATGATCTATAAGCTTCGACAGAATAGGGGGCCTCTCCAAGTGACTCACTAGAGCTTGAAATGCGTCTTCACAATCCGATGTCCATTTAAAATTTCTTTTCCCTTTCCTTATCAAATTAAAGAAGGGAATGCATTTGTCGGTTGCTCTGGATGTAAATTGACTCAATGCAGCAACCTTCCCGTTTAGGCTCTACGCTTGTTTTATAGTTCTAAGTGCCTATATATCACGAATAACTTGAATCTTTTTCGAGTTCACTTCGATTCCTCATGCGTTGACAATGAAGCCTAGAAATTTTCCAGATGCAACGCTAAAGGAACACTTCAACGGATTAATTTTCATGCCGTAGAATCCGAGTATATGATACTTCTCCGCCAAGTCTCGAATGTGGTTGTTTGACTGCCAGGGCTTCACGATCATATCATCAACGTAGACTTCATCGTTCTGTCGAGGTGGTGCTTAAACATCCAATTCACCAAACGCTGATAGGTCGCTCTTGCATTCTTCAACCTGAACGGCATTACCATATAACAATATAATCCAACTTTATTGCTAGCTCCTAGCATCATGGCCATAAGGATGGCATCGTCATTAGGATTACTAACTTCGGAAGCAGCGATGTGAAATCTCTGTAAATAGTCCTTCAGTGACTCACCTGGAGCCTGATTCACACTGGATAATGACATCATGTCTCTTGGGCGAGTAGCATGAATCCTGAACTGCTCCATGAACTTCATCGCAAGCTCATCAAATCTGGAGACCGACCATGGGGGTTGTCTTGTGAACCACATGGTATCAATTCTGGATAGAGTTATTGGGAAGCACCTAAATTTGGTCGCATCATTTGCCTTGGCTGTGTCCGTCATCCACTCGTATCTCATTATGTGTTGTCGAGGGTCGATCTTCCCGTCATAAGTAGGTATGGTAGGCATGCTAAAATTCCAGAGGTACTCAGCTTGTAAGATGTTGCAGCAAATGGGGTTTGACTTCTCGATACTCCCCAATCATCATTAGTCAATCCCTGATTCTAACTCATCAGTTGCCTGACCGTAGCTGATAAATCTGGAGTTTGAATGGGAGGTTCTAAGTCAGTATTTGTCTTGCGTGGTTACTCCGACTGGCCTCTCCTCGACCAGCGATCATCTAAGTGTGCATCCTGAGTACCTGCTTCATTACCATTCTGGTGAGGCAGTTGACCAGCTTCCATGCATTCTTTAGAGCCTAAGTTTCCCACTCCAGTTGAGCGCGACTCCCAAGATGTAGTTGAGGAGCCATTGTCCCAGTCAAGGAATTTGGATCAGCTCTGTCGGGTGGTCAACAACGACTTGTCACAAATTTTTCTATTTCTCCTGTTTGTGTCGTTTCTATTCTATGACTCTACACACATGGTGTTCATCTGACGAAGCTGATATGTCAGATGAAGAGTAGGAAGCGGGGCTTCCTCCGGCATTTTGACGTTGATGCTGAGCAATCTGGTTCATCAAATTGGCACTTGAATTAGCTTATTAAGCTTTTTCATGCTTTCCATGAGCTCCCTTATCAGATCATTGAACTTAGCACTCGTGATAGCATCTACATGGTTTTGGATGGCGACAGGTTCCGCATCTGCATTAGCTGGTTGATTGCTTGGTCCTACTTATTGGACACTGGCAGTTTCATTAGCATCAGCGTTGTGGGAGGCAGATCTGGTGCATGGCCTTGGTATTTTAGAGTTATCTATAGGAATTTTGAATAGAATTTGTAATCTCTTATTGGATCTCTTTCGAGGGATTACCTCAATCAATAGCTTCAATCTCGATCCTAACAGCCTAAGGACGAATCCTTCTCAGTGAAAGCAACAAAATGTTAGCACTAGAATTGGTCACTAACACCCTAGAATGGATTTGTGTAGAGAGATAAATGAGGACAGTAAATTGAAATAGAGGAATAGCACAATATAATGCAAAAATAACAGCAAAAACAAGAACAGCAGAATTATAGTGGTTCGACTTAACTGCCTACGTCCACTTTGAATGTGGTCTTTATTGCTTTTTCAACTTCTTGAATATAGATACAATCCATAAAGAACAGCTTGAATTCAGTTTAGAGCAAAAAGGAAATGAATACAAAAATGGCAGAGTCTCTCCTTAGTTTTCGAAAAAGACCCCTAAACTGGGACCCTGCCCCTCTATTTATAAACGGAGATGGCCTAGCTTCTCTGAGCTTGCAACTATTTTCAATCCTCCGACCCACAACCAAGAGAGTTCAACCCACAACCAAGAGAGTTCGGCCCACAATCGACAAGTCAGGAAGACCGACCCGAATATGTTGAACCCTCTTAGCCGTCTGGAGTACTCTAAATGTCAACTTGAAGCAACCTTCACTCTGGCTCAAAGTAAGCTGGACTATGACTCGAAGCAACTCATGCTTCATCCACTGCCAATCTAAAGGAGATATACTACCGACCTGTTAAACTACCAAGCCCTCTGGAATGCACCAACTGAACGACCATCCCTATATGGCCGGCGCATATGACCGACCCATGCCTTGTCGATCCAGAGTGGAAAAAGAAACTACCTAGAGCATGCCGACCCGAGGTGTACTAATCCCCTAAAGACTTGCCGAGATCAAGTTACCAATCCCTCTCATGACTTCACGCAAATAACCGATCCCAATAATCTATACTGACCCAGTGTAGCCGATCCCAAGATAGTCTTCCACTACCGACCCCTTTTTCACACCGACCTCCTACAAACATGCCGACCCATAGCTGGACGATCCAAGGCATTGAGCAGCGCCGCCCCATACGTTTGTCGACCCACTATTAGGTGATCCACGCTGACCCAAAGTTGATAATGGGACAACCCGGAGTACATGCCCTTGTGACTCGAAGTAAACTCCTTCATAACCCAAAGTGGATTAATTCTTGACTTATGCCCCTATCATCGTTGAACCGTAGCCTCTACAACTATCGTCTTGTAGCCGGGCCAAAGTGTCGGGTAAAAATATATAATATATTTAAATATTCATTTAAAATTTATATTAATATTTTTAAAATAAATTTTAGTAATAACTTAAATAAATAAAGGTTGAAAGATAAGTTAAAGTGGACTTGTAATTTAATTTGCTTAAGAATTGAATTTAAATAAGAATTGATTTGAACTTATTCAACTTGAGATTTTAAAGATATGAATTTTATAATTTAATAACTTAATTTTGATTAAAGATGGTTAAATGAATATTTTAAAATTTAAATAAAATTGAAATTCAATATTAATATCGATCTAAATTTGAAATTTGAGATTTTATTTAAACGTCATAAAAAATGATTAAGTGAATATTTTCAAATTTAAATAAAACTAAAGTTTAATTTTGAAATATAAATGAAACTTATCAAAGTTAGTTTTTGTAAATTGTTTGAATATTTACACTATAAGCCTATCGAATTTAAAGTGGTAGTTCAAACCTTGATTTGAAATCGATATGAATTAAAAATGGTTTTAATGAGAATTTTAATTGAACCTTTAATCTTTTTAATTGAAATTGTTAAACCGAGATTGATTTAAATTGAATTTTGGAACTAAAGAGTATTTGAATTGCTTTGTGAAATTGGAAGAAACTATTCTAATTTGAAACTATTTTCGATATAAACTATCTTAATTTATAACCTATTTTTAATATAAAACTATTGTAATCTATAACCCATTTTAATATAAACTATTTTAATATATAAAATATTTAAAATATAAAACTATTTTAATCTATAAACTATTTTAAATATATAAACTATTTTAACCTATAACCTATTTTAAATACAAACTATTTTTAATGCATAACTATTCCAATATATAAACTACTTTCAATATTCAAACTGTTTAAGTCGGAACTGTTATGTTTTAAAGTGAATAATGATTTCGAAAGTTATATGATTTTTAAAGCGAATATGATTTAAAAAGTGATATGATATTGAAATGAATATGATATTTTGATATGAAGCATGAACCATTTGAAATGAAAGCGACCATAATGTGAAATAAGCATTTGGTTGTTAAAGAGACTGGTATCGAATATTGACATACTCTTTTTCAATACTGAAAACCATTTTAATAATTGTGTATCTGGTGGAGAATCCAGAACGAAGTAGGATGGTTTGGCGAACGTCTGTATGAGGTTGAACGCAACCCTGACCTCCTCGGGTCGACTTGATGTGACTAAAATAGGAGCCACGTCGGGCCAAGTGAGGTTGCATCTCCGATGGAGCATGCTTCTTAGATATCATATCTATTAATCTTTGATTTGATTGGGTGCATCTTTGATTATGGAAGTATGTCTCAAGGTGGGAGGTATTAGGTGCTACGCGATACCACCAGCCCGGATCCGTAAAACGATAGTATCTTACCCTAGGCAATGCCTCACATTCCTTGTCACATGCCTTACCGAGCCCATTACGAGTTTGGTTTGTATCGTACCTATGGTGTACTTACTAAGTATCCCAATGGTTTGGTGGAACTTATAGTATCTGTATAGACTATGATATTTATATGAAAATATGTTAAGGGGGATATGGGTAAAGCCTTAACATTATTTTAATATTTTATTTTACCGTAGACATTATTTGTGTAGCGTATTGTACTATGTATGTAGATAGTTCCATGGATCATTAGAGCATGGAATCCTAAACATCCTTTAAGTTATATTGCATTTCACTTGGACATTTCGCTTGATTTGATTTACTTGCATAAGAATGTTAATCCTGACTCGAGTGTTTTGTGTTTTGTTTATGCTCGGGTCAGACTGAGTGTCACAGCATTTGACGCGCCTTTGGAGCTTTGCTGGGAGATCTGCCTCTTATCCATTCAACTCTTCAGTTATTTCCATTTTTATGTTTCAGACCTGTTATTTGCTTATGTATTAGAGACTTATGTGTATTTAGGAATCCTGTTGTATTTTGTTTTAGACTTTGATGTTTTTGTATAGTAGCTTCATGAACTACTATTTACCTATTCCGCTGCTTATTATTGTATTACTCTGTGTCTATGATTCTGTGATTGATTTATTTACTGTATATGCTAATTTTTTCTAAATATAAATTAATAATATATTGTTTTGAGTAATTCAAGTCTGACATGTGTGGATTATTGTCGATTTGAATGGTTTAAAATAGCGGGTTGTTACAGGCTGCTTCATGCCCTTCCAAAACCAGATCTGGGAAGGTGTTTGGTTCCCTTTCTCACACTTTCGTTGCTTCATCTATTGATTTTCCGCCTCTTAGCACCAATGTTGCTTCTCCAGCTGCCTCAAGGAACAAGTTTGTTACCTTATCCTTCTTGTCTGATGGCCTATAAGCTATGGCCTCTGTCCTCCAAAGTAATTCGTTGGAGAATTCAGCACTTCTTAACACTACAGTTGGCCTACCGGCTATTTCCCTAGTTTCTGTTCCCTTTGATTGTATGTTGGATAAGATCTTTAACTCTTATCCTGCCAATGGAACTATTAGTGGTGTCAGTGTTGATCTGCTAAATGAGCATGGTGTGAGTCGAGGTAGTGTATATGCCCCTATTCCTCTGATTGTTAACTCTAAAACCTAAGATACAAGCACTGAAGGTGCTCAATTCAATGCTTAACAGGATTTTAATGTTTTGGCTACTCCAGTTGCAGCCCAATGTCAACCGTGCTTCCCGAAACTATGGTATTCATTATTTCGTTCCCTTCCCCATAAAGTTGGAATTTTGAACCGATTGAATTTGCGATGGAGCAAAATAATGGAGCATTAATGCCTCCGCCTTTTGTGTTGCAAGCTAGTGGTGAATAATGGTTAGACTATTTGGTTGGATTCTTTTTAGACTCCAATCACAAAATTTAGGATGATGCAAATGTCTATCATAGAGTTTGGAAGAGTCGTGGTAATCTACCATCATCTTTCTTGATTCATTGTAATACTTCATGTTCTCTAGTAGTGAGAAGCGCCAACATGCCCTTGAGGCTGACCTGTCTTTCTTTGATGGACATCCACTCATTGTCACCGCATGGCCTAGAACGATGGCTAGCACTCATGACCAAGTCCTGTCTATCCTAATTTGGGTTTACTTTTCTCAGATTACATTTGTTTTGTAAACTTTACTTGGTTTGAATTGGTTGTCGTGTGCATTTGTAAAGCTGAACAGTTTTGATGCCAGTATGGTGGCTCGTGAAAAATTGGCCTATGCTAAGGCTCTGATTGAAATCTCCCCTGACAAGCCTCTTCTTTCTTCGCTTAAAGTGCAGGTTGAAAATGGACATATAGCATAAATTCGTATCAGATATGGTTGGACCCCTGAAATTTGTACTGCTCGAAATTCCTTTGTCCATCTTGCTACCTCCTGCACGCTCCATTCCTTTCCTTTGGATGATCCTCCCCCGATCAAGATTTTGCTTCCTCGTCCGCCTCCTCGGAAATGGGTTCCTAGGGTTAAGGAATTCTCTATTTTTGACCCTGATGATCTTGGCTCAGCTACTTCTCCTAACATCAGTACTGTTTCTACTTCCTTAGCTACTGCTATTACTCCTTCGGTTAGCTTTAAGTGGAATTCTACCGATTAATCATAGGTGCATATGCTTCGTTGATGCGTTATGAACCATTTGATAATGAATTCTACATGATTGTTTGTAGTTCTCTTAATGAATCCAGGAAACTTTACTTCTCTATTGTTAGGGATGAATTAGTACTTTTGGTTGATGATGAACTTGGAAATTACAATAAGGAGGTATTTGTTGTTGATTCTTGGGATCGGAAAATTATATATGACAGTGATTATTTTGGCTATGATAGAGATATTATGTCTCATTTTATAGAAATTCTTCATTTGACTGGTCCACTTTCTTTGACTGCTGGTTTAGCATCCTCCTACTTGGAGGGCTGTTAACTATTGGTCATGTATAGTAGTATAGGCTTTTTCTGCCTACCTTCTGTTTTGTATTTTCCTTTTTAGTAGTTGAGGCATTTTGCCTTGCTTCTGTATTAATTGACGATTATATTATCATTATAGTGGTACGACCACTATAAAACTGGCTGGCTTTACCAAAAATGAGTTTTCGAAAATTAAAAATTGGGTATTATAACGACCCGGAATTTCAGTCATTTGAAATTCATATATTTAATTAATTTTAAATATTCACAAGTTAATTTTATAAGTCGAATAACTTGTATTTGAAATATAGTGATTTAGTTGGATATTAAATTGTTGATTTAATATTTGAAATTACAGAAATAATTGATATTTGAATTTAATGTGGATAAAAATGATTTGTAAAGTTATATTAAATCATATTTGAATTAGAATGACGTTATAAAACTTTTAAAATTGAATTAAAGTTAATTTGTAGAAATTGAATTTTTTAATATTTAATTAACGAGTAAAAATAGCCATTTTTCAAACAGTCTTGGATTTCGATGAAACTAGTTTCATTGGATCCGTAATGTTATGTCATTATAAGATTTCAAATTTCGTGTCAATCGGACTTACGGTTTGTCCGATGCAAGCTAAAACGCGTAGAAAATCGTTTAAGTGAAATTTTAAATTTTAGATAGTCTATTTGAAAACCTATCTTCCAAATACGATCGAATTGGCTCCCGATATATATTCCATTGAGTTCGAAATAAGGGTAAAACATTATAAACGCTAGGCGGCACGCTTTGTTTCGAGTTCGGAAAATTTCCGGATGATTAGTGCACGAATATTTTCTATAAAAGGACTCAACTTACTTCAATTTTCACTAAACCCCAACACATCTAGGGCTGGCTGCCATTTATTTTCAAAGGCCAAAGATCTTCGATCTTCCTCCTCCATTATCTTCCAATCGGCGCATTATTACAAGAAACTTTCAACTGCAAAAACGTCAAGCACGTCGAGAACTTCCCATCCAACGGTCGAGATGGGATTTAACGCTATAAATCTACGGCAAATAGCTCACGTTCATGCAAAGTTTGCACGCGATTTACACGGCCAAGATGGGGTTGAGTTCCACGACGTTTGAGGTACTGGTGAGACACGTCACGAGCTTCGAAACCACGGTAGTTGATCGTCGTGAAGTCGAGCGTAGGTCGAGCGAAAATTCAATGGGAGACGGCGGCTATGGGTTTCAATGTACGTTCATGTTTCACCTGGGAAGAAGAAACAAACAACGGCCTGGATTGGAGTATGCAAGATGAACGGCCAGATGGGAAGCTAGGGTTTGTTAATAAAAAAATTAAAAAGAAAAAATTGAATAAGTATATATATTAATTCATGTAATGTTTAAAATGTCATAAATTTTTCATAAGAGGTCCGTTTCGCACGAAACAAATTGCATTGGGTCCATATTGACGAGAACAACGCGATGGATCTAGTTTGGAGTTGATTGGAGCTAGTGTGAATTTGGGGTAAAATTAAGCGGTCGTTTAATTTTATTTGGAATAGAACACTGAAACTGCGACTGCAAACAATGTGAGTACAACTCACTCTCTCTGACTCACTGATATTTTTATATAAGTGAGAAATAAATATTATTTATGATGATTGATGATTGTTTGGATGATATATGATATATTGATTGGTATTTGGATATATACCTGCCCAGTGGAGCAGATGACCCTATACGTTCCTGTGTATGAGCGGATGACCCTTTGTACGCACGTCTGCCTCGAAGCGGACATTGTCCACATATTCTAATATGCATATTTGTTACAGGTGACAGGTTGGTGCGATCCAACTGGATTCCCCAACGGTAATAATTTTACTTACAAATATTTATCATATATTCTGTTATCATATGATATATGATATTTTGGATGCTGTGATTGATGTATTTGGTGCTGTTGCAGCATTGGGCCTGTTTTGGAGTTTTAAAAATGCTAAAGTAACGATTTCGAATTTAAAAGAATTTTAATGTGATTTTTGAAATAAATGTTTTATTGAATTTTTGAATCGTTAAGAATTAATTTATTTTGAAAAAATAAAAGTTATAATTTTTATGTTATAAAAATTATGATGTTTTGGAAAATATAATTGAAATTATGATTTTAGTGAAATAAAACCAGAATATGATTTTTGGAATGTGAAACAGTTTATATAAGAGATTTATAAAATTGGTATTTTATAAATTAAAATATTAGAATTATAAATGAATTTTATGAGTGTTAAAATGAAGTTATAAATGGAATTTATAAACATTTTTTATAATTCCAAAATTAATTGAATTTGATAAGTTAATTATTGTAGTTTATTAAAGGAGATACATTCACGATTTTGGACAGTGGATGATCCCTTAATTAATGCTGTAGAAGTATTGAATTTGGATAATAGAAGTATATTCACGATTTTGGACAACGAATTATATATTGAATAAAATGATATGCTTTGCAAGTGAATAACCTTTAGAATTAAATAAATGTTTTGGAAGTGATATTTTAAATGGAGCTAAATAACTCAAAGATGTTTTAAATTGTGTTGAATATCTAAACCATAGATTTCAACATTCATTGTTGAAATAGACGTATTCGAGAAGTAAGAAAATGATTGACTATGACACCGTTGTTATAGTAAATGATTTTCGAAAGAAAATGTTTTGTATAGTATTGTGCTTTATATATCTATCTTATTTTCGAATCCCTATACTACTGATTTTGGGTTGTCGTAACGTTGTTTTATGCAACATTCGTTTTGACCCAAATAAATGTGTTCAAGAGAATGTTTTCCATAGATAATGAAATATATACTTAATCGTATTTTAAGTATATTGAATATTTTCCAAGTGTTGAAAATATAAATTGAATTGTGAATTACTTATTATTAAATAACTATTTGGAGATGTTTTCCAATCACTACGCCATAGATTGCATACTGCAACACCGAGAAGTGATGCAGGAAGTGGCAAAAATGTGGCTTTAGGCTAAAAATGGGCAAAGGCAACACTTCCTCGGTGATGCATTTTGCCGCGTTGCCGTAGAGTTAAAGGCAACATTTTTGCGGCCCTAGGGCAACGTTGGTTATGTTGTTGCCACAGGTACCAAATTTAATAAAAAGTGGGCCCTATAATCTAGGCCCCAACATGTGGGACCACATTGTGGGGCCCACTAATTCTATGGCCCACTTTTACGGAACCCTGTTGTGGGGCCCATATTTATTAATCTATGGTAACACTTTTACCATCCAGTGGCAACACTTTGCCAGTTTATTACCACATTTAACGTCACATACTGCAACATTATATCATATCTATGACAACACCTTTTGCAATTTAAATTGGAAATGTACTGCGACATTATACTACTGCAACATTATATCATATCTATGGCAACATTACACTGCAACATTATATCATATTCATATCTAATGGCAGTACATACTAAATTCTTAAGCACACATGTCAGGGTTTGCTTATTACAGCCAGTACATTCATATTCAGAATTATAGTACATTCATACTAAATATCTAACGGCAGTACATTCATATTCATAGTTACAGCCACTACATACTAAATTCTACTTATTAACAGGACAGTCATGTTTGCGAGCCTCCAGTGCCATCGGTGCCATTAATGCCTCCCGTGTCTCCAGTGTCATCATTGCATACAGTCGCACAAAGATCCCCAACATCAATTTGCATGTCAGGGTTTGCTTCGCCTAATTTCTTCAGCACCCATGTCAAGTTCTCCCGAACTTTTTGGTTCACCTCCGCATCAAATTCATTTTGGACCTTCTTGCTCACCTTTGCTTCGACTTCGTCAGCTATATTTTCCCTTATCTTCGCTGTCAGCTCCTGTATGTATGTGCTTGTTGTTGGGGCATATTTTGAAACTTCTGCAGACTTTTTGTGCCGTCCTATAAGCCAAGATGGACCGTGTAACTTTCCATCAAAAATCATTTCTTGAACAACTCCATCACTTCCTCCTTCACCTATTGCTTTTTCAATCTTATCTTGCAAAATAAAGCAGTTTCAAAATGTGACATTAAATAAAATTAACAATTCTAAAACAAGTTTCTTAAATAAGAATTGTTTTGCAATATCTATTAACAATTATAAAATGGATTCAGAAAATATCCTGCAAAATAAAGCAGTTTCAACAAGTTTCTTATCCTACAGAATGGTTTTGACATCAGATTGAAGAGAAAATAAAATTCTTACAATTATGTGCTTCATTACTGAAGTATCAGTCTTGTACACCTTTCCTTCTTTCCGCTTGCGAGTTTTAACAAAAAGCTCTCCATCTGATTCGTTGGACTGATACAAATTAAATGAAAAAAGTTAGACAGCAAAAGGATATCAAACCAATTTTTCCAGAACATATATCACTAATCAATTTCGAAATTATACTCAAATTCAAAGCAAAACTAAGGTAAATATGATCACCTTTACATAAAAACAAATCTCGATTTAAATGAATAACAGAAACCACAAGTGCATACAAGCTAAAAGTCTCGAGCAACTCACAGATGCAAAAATGGAGCAATAGTAAGTTCTCAAGCAGCTTGCAAGTGCAAAAATAAAGAAACAACAAGTATAAAGTCACAACATATGTAGCAACAATTTCAGAGCTTTTTCAAGCATAATATCAAGTGATGTATCAGTTTTGCAAATTTCAAGCTGAGCTAAAGAAAATTTGCATAGTAAATATCCCGTATGTCTTTACTTTCGGATTATTAACTGTAAGCACAAAGATAACAATATCCCATGATTCATCTTAGATTCTGATGCAAAACTAAGATCACCCCGTGATTAATCCATGAGCCATGAACATATATGTAATACTAAAACGATTTAAGCTTAGCAAGGCAGTAAAGCCATCAACATACAGCAGACAAAAGACAGGCATCAACTGGACATCCATATGCTTAAGAGTTAAGAGTGTATCCAATAGTTTACAAATTACTTAATTTACACAGAGATGGATTGGACTCATATTTAATGTTTAATATGCATCTAACTTGCAGACGTATATTGACCAAATGCGTACAAAGGCATGAGCATGACGAACACTGGTTTGGAAAAGAAGAATTGAGTTTCTATGCCAAAGGAGGCAAAGAAAGGCTCATTTATATTTTTATAGATTTTATGTACTTTTTTAGAAAATGTTATTAATGGCTATTGAGTCGTAAGTTAATGTGAAAATGTAAAAATAATAAACAGCTACAATAAAAATTAATACATTAAAATTGAAATAGAAACATTTGCTGGATGATTAATGTGACAGATCAGATTATATAGCCTGCTTGTTATTCTTTTAGTTACAAACTTCTATATCATAAACAGAACATATATCACTAATATTTATTTTTCTTATTTGTTTGAGTGAGGTGATATTTTATTTTGGAACATATATGTAGTTATTTTTATTTTTATTTTGGAACATATATCGCTTTGCTAAATAAGGAGAGGAATTTCAGATAAAATAAAATGCATACCTCCAGCCAATCATAAAAATAAGCAAAATACATACCATCTTATGCCGAATTTGGAAAAAAAGTTTTGGACCAGCAGTGTGTGTGTCTGTATACAATTTCTGACTTGCACAATTTGTAAGGGCCTTGGACTACAAAAATATGAAATAAAGATGTTTATTATCTGCCTGATTTGAATGAATAAAAACGGAAAAAAATTATGTGATAAAACTTAAAATTATGCCTGAATTTGTTCATCTCCCCAATACATCAAGAGTACTCTGAAATCCGCAAGTGGAATTTCCTCCGGCCTATTTTCAAGCCTCTCTTCATCAGTTTCACAAGTCGTATAATGTGCCGTTTTAATACGACTCTTGTACCCCCTCCAAGAGTCACGAATTGACTTAAAACCCAATATTCATATTTATCCGGAATAATATTCCGTTGCTTAAATACAAATCAAACATTAAAAAGAACAATTATGCTACTTTTTTGACAAGTTTCATATATTTAAGTAAAATTCAGCTAAGTTTGCAAATTACCTTGACGTAGTTCCACAGCGTGCCTTTCAAACTTGAAGGAACATCAAACCAAGACTTGTAAGTAAGTGGAACACTCCTCTTCAGTGTTCCTAAACAAGCACTCAGTTCAGAAAATACTTGGTCATCATCTGAAACAGGTTGATCCCGATGATTCATTTGGATTAGAACTCTTTTGTCATATGACCTTGAATGAACTTTATCCATCTTTGTTTTTCCCCTGAACCTTCTGGGAGCTCCCACTATTACAAAGTACATTCAATAGTAATGAGAAGGCTAGACATAACATAAATGAGAACTTAAACTATTAAAATCAAAACTCAATTAGATAATACCTTCATCTTCTTCTGCTTCATCTTCTTCGTTTTCAATATGTGTCGAGACATTTCCGACAACGGCCTTGTTCCTTTCACTTCCACTACTGTTATTCTTCTGGCGTTCTCGCATAGCCAAATAAGCAGCTATTGTTCCTATTCCTTCATTGTGTGGTAACTCAACGATACATGGTGGATCAACAGTTTGTGTAGGAACTGGATTTTCCCCTACCTTCGGAGCTACATTCTTATAAGTTGCAGATTCAACAATGACCCGCGAACGAGTTGTTGCTCCAGACAGAGGCTTTGTAATTGTAACCTTTTGGTTCTCTAAAGTACGCACACAAAAACTATAAAATAAAAAAATAAGGAAGCTAGTCTATAATTACCAACATAAAATTAAATCTTCAGCTATAACGCACCTTTACTGGATTTTTTGAAGTATCATCTTCACTAGGTTCCTCTTATTCTGGAGCATAATCTTCGCTTTCAGCTGGCATCTTTGATTTTTCTTTATTTTTTTCAAATTCATTTATCACTCCAGTAACTAATGTAGGTATCCCAAGAGCTTCAAAAACACTATTCTTTTGCAACACATGTTTAGCTCTCTCCCTTTTGTATTCTGTAAGCGGTGGAGGTGGCGGAGGTGGTAGATCATCATCCTGAAAGTAATTTAACAAGACATTATTGTAAATATAAGAAAAATATATGTAGAACATCATATTAGAAAATCAGATTGTAGTCTTCTTACTAGAATCTCATTTTCATCCATATTTTCCTCTTCAACTGGAGGATTATAGAAATCCAATTTACACCTGACACTTGCTGAGCTGATATTCAAAGTTGCATCGCTGACTTCAGTTGGATTTTTCTTCTCTGGTGTCTTCGTACAACTACTGACTTCAGTTGGATTTTTCTCTGGTAACTTTGTAGACCTACCGAGTCCAGTTGACTTCTTGCTGATCACCTTTTTCCTGCCCATGCGTGGACTCGCAGCAGCTTCGCTCAGTTGTGGATTGTTTAGCCGTGCCGACTTTCTAGGACTAAAGACTTGATTAGTCTGCGTCTCATCGGTAAGTGGATTGTTTAGTCGTGTCGACTTTCTAGGACTAAATACTTGATCAATCTGTATCTCGTCGGTAAGTGGATTGTGTAGCCGTGCCGACTTTCTAGAACCAAAGACTTGATCAGTCTGCGTCTCGTTGGTAAGTGGATTGTTTAGCTGTGCCGACTTTCTATGACCAAACACTTGATCAGTCTGCATCTCGTCGGCAAGTGGATTGTTTAGCCGTGCCGACTTTCGAATCAGAGTAAAGACTTCAGTCTGCTTCTTATTTTTTGCTGCCTGTTGCAGATGGAGAGTGGTGACAAATTGTCGTTTCTGTGATTTCGCAGCTGCAAACATACAACGACATAAAAGGCAAGTTTATCATGTCATAAGCATAATTATTTAAACTTAATTAAAGAAATTAAAGACTTGATCATGTACATTAATACCTGAAGACATCAGATTCTTCCTTGGGCGTACGATGACATGTGGCTGCATTTGTTTCATTAGCTCAATTTTATCATCGACCACGGTGTCGACATAGAAATCAATGTAATCACCATTATTTTTTATTTGCATCAATTCCCATAGATCTACATCACTGATCACAAATTTCCACCCACTCATTGGACCTTTCCATGAATATACTCCTCCAATTTCAGTGTACTTTAGCTCATCCCTGACAAACTCCATCAGTACTGTGTAAGAAAACATATCCAGATCAACGCCCATGACAAAAGTCTCTTCTCCACCAACATATCCATTCTTCTTAAATTTTCCTTTGAGATGGAATTTAAGATTTACCTCCGTCCTACACAAAATGAAGGAATTAACATCAAAATGACATAATTACATATTAAAATAAATCAACTGCATTATAAAATAAAGTAGTCACTTCACTAAAATGTCATAAAGGCAGAAACACTAAAAAAGAGACAAAAAAGCCACAAATATGATACATCAGTTACAACATTTAATCAAGGCAGAAACAACATTTTCTTACTTAAATTGGGTACATTAGTTACTTAATTAAATATGATAGTGATACATAGAAATTAGGAAGCATTTTCTTTCACTCTGCTAGGTGGAAGGCGGATTCGTCATATTGGGACATCATCTCTACACCAACGAAAATCAAAATCTTTATTTCCCATTCCATAAGCAAGCTGGATATCATTCAAATCTTCATTTGCATCTTCGATTTCGATTTCACACCAGTCACTCGGCAATTTCTTGATAGCATTCTCTAAAACCGAGCAAAATATTTCTTTCTCCTTGTTCGTCATTGCAAATATGGCAGCCCTGATCTTAAGGTAATTCCCATCAGCTGATAGAACCAGATAAAGGACCTCGCTGATGCCTATCTCTTGTAAATCATACCGAGCACTTAATGGTCTTTCGACTTCCCATCAATATTTAGTAAAGTGCCAAGTATGTTATCACAAATGTTTTTCTCTATGTGCATAACCTCAAGGTTATGTCGACATACATTGTGACTCTAATATGGTAAATTAAAAAATATTGACTTCTTTTTAAAAGGGGATTCATTTTTATGCTTGTTGACCTCTTTCTGCCCAAAAATATTTTCATAACCAGCCAACAATTCTTCAATGTCTGTCTTCTCGAAGATGTTCCCATTTCAATTTCACCATTGAACCTTTTCTTATCAAACCTCCACTTGTGTTCCGGATCTAATAATTTCCTATGATTCATGTAGCACATTTTTTTACTATGTTTCGAGTAAGTTGAAGAAGTCTCGAAATGGCATATGGGACAAGCTAAATAACCCTTTGTGCTCCAGCCGGATAACATTGCATAGCTCGGAAAGTCGCTGATCGCCCATAACACGCTTGCACGTAACGTGAAATTAGCACTAGTTAAGGCATCATAAGTTTGTATGCCAAGACCCCATAATTCTTTCAATTCTGCGATAAGAGGCTGCATGTAGACATCAATGCTATTCTTAGGAGACTGCGGACCAGGGACAAGGGTTGGAAGGTTATTATTTACCAATATGATTGGCCATGTGCTGTGAGTTGTGGTCATTATACGAAAAGGACTGAATCCATCAGCTGCTACTCCTAACCTGATATTTCTGTTTTCAGATGAAACATGAGGATATTTGGCATCCATTGTCTTCCAAACCTCGCCATCAGCTGGATGTCGAAGTCTGCCATCATTTTTTCATCCCACTGCATGCCATATCGTAAGTTCTGCATACTCCTTGGACATGAACATCCTTTACAGCCTTGGTTTATTTGGAAAATAACATATCACTTTTGCTGGTACTTTGTGAATCCGCTGCTCCGGATCATTGTCAACACCCGCTTTCTTTTTTGGTATAGCCCACCTTGAAAAATCACAAGTTTTGCAGTTATTTTCCTTTTCATTTTCTGCCTAATATAGCATGTAGTCATTTGGACATGCATGTACTCTTTGGTAATTGAGGCCTAAATCTTTAATGATATTTTTGGTAGCATTGAAAGATAAAGGGATGTGGGCTTGTGGAAAAGCTTCTATTAGCTACTCTAATAAATTGGTAAACGTAGACTCGGTGATTCCATGTAGGCATTTTAAAGAATAAAGCCTGACGATGAAACTTAATCACGAAAATTTAGTACACCGGGGATATAATGGCTGCTTTCCCTCTTCAACACAGTGATGAAATTTTCTAGCATCGACATTTACTCCATTTGCTCCATCAGAAGATCCACCTTCATTGTTCTGCATATTTCCACAAGTACGATGCAACATCTCATCGAGATTATCTCCAAAATTTATTCCCGCTTCACGATCCATATCGTTATCGCTCCTTCTAGGATCTAGACTGGAAACCTTACAAATCCATTTCACGTACGATTCAGATGGACCATTCCAAATCAGATGGTCGTAGACTACCTCTTGACGATGCCACTTGCGATTATGACACTTTTTGCAAGGGCATGTAATTTCATCACCTACTGCGAATCTAGAAATAGTATTTTGAATAAAAGGTTTCACTCCACTGATATATTCTTCACTGAACTTAGGAAGTTCTACCCATATTTTTTCCTCGTCGTTCATCACTAATTTACACACAAATAACATGCAAAGACAAACACAATAATAAAATCAAGAATATGATTACACCTGAACTCACAAGTAAATCAGTAAATTATGCAACACAACAATCAAATCAGGAAAAACTTGAAATATACATAGAGTGATACCTTAAGCAGCAGATTAAATCGAAGCCCTAACTGAAATTCGAAACCCAAACGAACCCAGTTGAAGACCTAATTGAAACACCGAAGCCCTAATTGAACTTGAACTCGAACTTGCGGTAATCGAAACCCAATTAAGCTTGTAAACTTAAGAACTTTTGTTAAGTGTTTGGTTTCACACGCGTTGTTTTTGCCGCTTTTTTTTGCTTCCCGCGTCGCCCCGCTTTTTTTTCCAGCCGCGCTCATTTTTTATAATATTTTTATAAGTCTATAGCTACTGCAACATAGTGTTTATATCTATGCTAACATCCTAAAGCTAATGTTGTAATAGACAAAAATCAGCATAGCTATCGTTACATTGTAGCTAGCAACATCTTGTATTTTCGTTGCAATAGGCCATCTATGGCGTAGTGAATATAGAAGTGAAATGGTTTTGAGAATATATCCTTTTAAAGATAATTTGAAGTGAATATTTGGCAAATGGTTTAATTAATAAAAGATTAATTAAAAAGGCCTAGTGATTGTTATGGTGCTGAATATTTGTTTGTTTGTTTTGATAGTTAAATAACCGACTATCAAACTTGGCCAAAATTTTAGTTCCTCGACCTGATGTGGGAACTATTTAGTCGTACACTTAGTACGTAGCCTTTTATGTAGGCTTGATTATCCTTTGTGTTGAGAATGTTGATTCGTATAACGTGGAGTATTACTCCAATCTATCAAGTTTCTTTCTTGGCCCGAAGGATAGCAAGTTGGAAGTTGGAGACGTGATAAGTCTATGAGACTTAGTTGCTGTGTGAGGTTGAGTAACACTTTTGCGTTATTGGTTCGAAGAGACCGGGATCAGATTTATCTGAAAACCACTTCGGACCAACGTATATGCGATGATCGTGTAGGTTTCTTTGTGATGATATTGTTATTTCGGATTTTCATAGTGGGGGGACTGCTTGTTGATCATTTGGGGTTAAAATCCCAATGTACATCCAGTAGCAGTGGTCTCTTCATTATGAAATATCCAATGCAAGGACTATTCGCTACTAATCCTAGGGATCTTCCGATAGGATGTGGTAGGAAAGTACTTTCGGTTTGTCCTGTTCCTGGACAACTTGTATGGATGCTTGCCTGACATTGCATTTCTATAGATTACGTACATTGGTTTTCACAAATGTACATCAGTGGTGGCGGAGAAGGCAACTTCTCTTAGCTTAACACCCTCCTTGAGACGTATGAGCTTAAGGGTTGTATTTTTATGGAAGGCAATTAGTAGTCAACGGAAATGGCCATGTGGCATTCTAAGTGATGTGATTATGCTTTGTGAAAGGTAATCGTTACCTCTAGCCTCATTAACCGGAAATGACCAAAACATGGTTAGATGCAGCGGGGCTAAGTGGGTCATTCCCATTAGGATATGATCATCCTCTTCTAGATATATCTTTACACGCTATGACGTCGTATATCTGATTATTGTGGTTTGTATGCTATGAGGGCCCTCGGTAAAGGTCGGTAACGACCGGAGGATGATATATTCGGTACCATCTAGTTATAGAGGTGGGCCGGTCATGTGTTGGTAGAGGATCCTTAGTGATGGTCCTCGGTACATTTTTCTAGAGATGTACTGCCGGAAGGTAGTCCCTTCACCTGGTAATTTATATGGAACTCCAAACTCCACTACGTGTTTTCCATTTTGATTGTATTACTCAATTGGGCTATATGCTGGAATTTAATCAATGTAACAATTTCAGCTATGATTAATATTATTTGTATATAGTAGACACTACTATAATATAAAAGGATTTGATATGATATGTTTTATTTATCGTAAGGTAAAAACATATCTGTGTTTATATGTAGACTTGTCTTACGAGATACTTTTGTTTTGAAAACTAAGGAAAAGTTTGGTAATTTAATAAATTCAGTTGAGTATGTTTCTCACGCTGGTTTAACAAACTGATTTGATGCCCTTGGAGCTTCAACAGGAGAGCTGGAGATCTGGACCGAGTATATTTGCATGCCTAGATTTGATGCCCTTGGAGCTTCAACAGGAGAGCTGGAGATCCTCATTTGGTATACGTGTATCTGTTTTGATTATTGATTATCCACTGTGCTTTGTTTGTTGTTGTATATTATCAGCAATTGTGAGGACGGGTTATCATAACTATCCAAGCTGATAACTATTGATTGATTATTGAACTCTGATTGATGTGTATATATGTATATATAGTTTCTGCTTTGTAAAGATAATTGATATGATATTATACATTTTCTGCTGCGATTGGAGATTATGTATTGTTCTGTTGGTTCTATCTTCTCTCTTTCTTCCCTTCTCTTCTTCTCTCTTCTTTTCTTTCTCTTGACTTTCTGTCAGTTTGTGCTTTTTGGGTTGGACATATGTGGTTTATTTTCGATTCAGAGGGTATGGATTTGTGGGTCGTCACAGGTATTTAATTTTTAGTTCCCTTAATGGGACTCGATTTCAAAATAAAAGGTGTTTTTTAATCAAAAGCTTATTTGATAAATGAATTTTACCCTTGAGTAGAAAGGAGATATTTTAACCCAACTTTTGGATGAGTTTAAATTTGGATAAAAAGGGGATAATTTAACGCAAATTTTAAAATGAGTTAAATTAGATAGGGAGGTTTTAATAGACATTGCTTTATTAAAACCATAGCTTTTGTTAAAACATCTAAGTAGCATAAAATATTTGATGTTATTTGACCAACCCATAAACATCTTTCATCATAACATTCTAGGGAAAAGAGTTTAAAAAATTTACTTGGTTTTAAAAGACCCATATTCTTTATAGGTCCCCATCTACATTTTTAAAAGTAAAATCAAATTAGTGTTTTGTATGTACTCTTAGGATATGGAAGAGTATTATACAATTAGATGGTGAAGTATGTTTTAAATTGCTGTTTTATAAATGGATATCTTTATAAAATATTTGTGAACTTAGTTTAAAATTTATGAAATAATTCATATATAATGTTAGTATTGAATAAAATACTAAATGAAATATATAAATGACTTAGAAAAATTGGTATAGTTAAGAAACCAATAACTCTAGAAAGTGACTTTCAATTTTATTCTAGGGAACTTAGGCAATCTTCTAAGCATAAACCAAAGGCTGATGAGCGCTTTGAAATTATCTATATTCTTGGACAATCCAGAAATTAAGAACCTAATCTATGATTATTAGTCATTTAACATTTTAAATAATGGCAAATGTTAGTTTATTCCTTTAAGAAATTTGATTTGATTGTGTGAATTATATACTATGTCTGTTATTAAGCCGTAGGATTTTTGAATTGTTGTTTATTAGGACTTAAATCCCGGTGGTTTTGAAAAAGTAATTTCAAACGAATTTGTGGAAAGGAATAATAAAAATATGGTTTTGAAAAATACTAATGAGGTGCTAATGTTCCAAAAGTTTGAATAGAATAATTTTGAAATGGTTTTTCAAATATTTTTGGTTATAACCAAAGTTCGTCAAAAATGGAGTTTTCCAATTTGGAAGACTCGCTAGGTGTATTTTCTCCCTCTAGTTGTTGTTTAGGAGGAAGTAGAATACCACTGGATGCTGCATGTTGTTTTGATTCTAGAGTTATACCACGCTTTAGTAGGTAGAGTCCTCTCCTTGTCATTATTGATTTTAGTTTTGATATCTTTCTCTTCGAAGAAATTTGGAAAATAATTTGAATATAATACCCGAGCATTTAGTTCTAAAATTTTCTTTTGTAAATATTAAATGCATATCATTTATTACAAAATATTCTCTGTATTTTGTTGCACATGATTGTTATATGTTTTCGGTTGCATCATATTACATGATTGTATATAGTTGTTATATTATATGTGTTGCATGTGCTTATGATAGAAATAATATAACTAAGGAAAATATAACTAATCATACTTTGTAACGACCCGTATTTTACGTGTCGACAGATCGTATAATAGTTGCCACTAGGTCATTAGTATTGTTTGAGTCATCCAGAGTTAGGTCGTGTGAGCGAATTAGGGAAGCTAACGACCTAAGGGGTGGACCGAGTTAAGGAGGCAGGGCGACTTAGGCAGTGGCCGAGTTAAGAATTTGGAGCGACCTAGTAGTTAGCCGGCTTAAGATAATAACCGACCTAGGGATTCGACCGACCTAAGTATAGTGGACGACTTAGGAGTTAACGAGTTGGACTGACCTATAGGGTTGGACGACTTAATGGGATAGTGGTATAGGAGATAGGTCGGTGAAGAGACCTTAGGGAGTTAGGTCGTAAGCGACCTGTGATAAGTCGCTATGTCTAGTTAGGTCGGCATGGAGTTAGGTCGGCTATTCCGTGTCTAGTTAGGACGAACCTAGTTAGGTCGCATAAGTGTTAAGTCGACTATGTGTTAGGTCGCGTGGTGGTAAAGACGGGTGGCCCTGTGTTTGGTTAGGTTGGTAAGTCGTGTATGTTGTTAGGTCGTAGGGAGACTTAAGTCGCTAAGCCGCATACCAGTTGGGTCGGCATCTCTGTTGAGTCGGTAGGCTGTGTGGTGTCTTGAGTTGTAGGTCGTTAGGTCGGCAAGGGTTAGGTCGTGGACGACTTAAGGGGACGGCCGACTTAAGGGATTTCCAGCCTATAAATAGAAGTGTCTATCTTCATTTTTGGAATCCGGATTTTGAAGCGACGAAGTGCTGCCATTTTGAGAGCTCGACTACAACACTTCTTCACTTCTTTTCTCCACTCAATCTAGTGCTTCTTTCCATCCAAGATTGAAGATCAGATCGAAGATCCAAGAGCCAAAATTGAAGATCTCCATCCTTCAAAGAGAGAATTCATCGTTTGAAGAGAAATCTTGTCAGATCAAGCTAGATCCTTTGCTGTCCAGATCTGAAGTTAGTTGCTTTTGAGGTGTTTAGGTGATTCAGTGAGTGGTAGTTATCTCACACACGGACCCAAAGGAGTATATTGGATCGGTGGTTTGTTTGTGTATTAAAGATTGTGATTTCTTGCTTTTTCCTTAAGTCTGCATATAGATCCATTGTTTATGAAGTTTTGATGTCCATTTTACTACATGTTAACTTATGTAAGTTCATTTATCAAGTTGTAGAGATATTGCTCATTATACATGCTTGTTAGATTTGGACTCTTTATTTACCAAATTGCCATTCTTGTTATAATTGCTTATTAGATCTTGTTTGAATGCTTGAGTACTTGGATTAATGATTGATTTGATTGATTGTTATGAATTAGTTGATTAGTGATTGAATTTGGACAAGTTCGTTGAAGATGATTCAAAAGCTAAGTGAAAAGGCTCTTGAATAAGGAAAGCTGCTTGTGGCATATGAAGCAGATGATAAAGCTCATATGGATAGGTTTGATGATGATATTGAGATGGGACTTTGCTATGATGCGATGAGGCTAAGCAATGATATTGAGATGGGACTTTGCTATGATGCGATGAGGCAAAGCAATGATGTTGAGATGGGACTTTGCTATGATGCGATGAAGCAAAGCATGATGTGAGATAGCCTTGGTTTAATCCAGACGGTATCATCCTAAGCATGTTGATAACTCGGTGATATGGTTCGAGTTTGTTGATAATGGTGGGCTCGAGAGGTAGCTTGGGCTAGTTTGAGAATAGTCGTCGAGGAGGATGACTAGAAGGCTTGGATTTCATCGTTATTGAAGGTTCTAGCAAACTCAAAGCAAGAGTACATAGGAACACCCTAAAGACTACAAGTAGGTGGTCGAGTACTCTGGGAAGATTCCTAAAAGACTACAGGTAGGTGGTCGAGTACTCTGGGCAGATTCGATAGTCCTAGGCACGGGCTGCGACGACGTGCGGAGTTATGTCTAGAACCGGGGTTACCATTAGCCCTTGACGGACGGATGAAAGAATGAGCCGGTCATTCAATTAACGGTGATGTCGAGGCAATGATAACAGTGATAGCCAGAGTCATGGATATTTGGATGCTTTGGTTGTATCGTCACTCGGTCTCAAGAGCGATGTTTTGTGGGTGCTTATCTGATCTTGGTTTTGGCCTTGGGGGTTGTTCTTGGAAAACATCGACCTTGACTCGAGTGATAATTTCTTTATTTTAAATGCCTGCTTTGCTATGTTTATTTCTGCTAGTGGGTCTGGGGGCTATCACTGTAGAAAGAGGTAGAGTGGGATGGTTGGGTTCCTATTCCTTTTTCCCCTTTATGCTCTTTTGGTATGTTTGATAGTTGATTTACTGCTCAATAAGACTTTTGTCCGACTCAAGGTTTTATGTTCAACTCTTATTACCTTGGCCTGTTCATCCATGTTGGGATGGGCAGACTAGGTAGCAGGTGACAGGTGCTGTTCTTAGTGACCAACGTTGTTGATGACGAAGACGAGTTGGAGGCTTTTGCATATTGTTTTCTTACTATATGTACTGGATGTTCCGCTGTTTGTACGATCCTCTGAGTGTTATGTAGTGAGGCTTGATGTATTGACTATTCAGATGTTTGTATCAAATTGTTATGAGCTTATATTATGAGAATTCTGTTCTATAGACCTTCACTATGTGTACTTTCTGTTGTATTTTATCCACGCGCTGTGAGTAATACGATAGACTATTCTGATTTTACCTTATCTTGATGATTGTCCATGGCGGCCTGGCACACCTTTTAGCGCACTATTCCCTTGTTAGGTGCAGGAGTCATGGGCGGTCGTCACATTTGGTATCAGAGCTTTGGTTAATCGATTTTAGCCAACGCTCGCTGACGTAACTACGTATGAGAGACGTAATTGTATTTTGATGGATGATTACTATATATAATATAGTAGCTTAGAAGGATTAGAACTTCTTATGCAGTTGTTTCTCAAGGTGCTCTAATCATTCTTTTTATAGATATTAAGAATGAGTCGAAGAGAGTGACAAGATGCTAGGGAAGGCCGTGCTTCTGAGGGAGTTGCTAATTATGCTGCTATGTTTGAGGCTATGATGACTTCGATCATGAGAAGGATGCCAGCTCCAGGGCCATCAATAGATGTTGGAGTTGAAGTTCAAGCCTCAAAACCAGTGGATTTTGCTAAGTTGTGTAAAGACTATACTGCTCTTGGAGGAAAGATTTTCTTAGGGACAGAGTCAACCATTGAAGTCCAGAGGTGGATAGATGCTTGTAGAAGGATCTTTGGTGATTTGGAAATTGAGGATGCAACTAAGAGGAAGCTTGCATCAAGACAGCTTCAAGGAAGAGCTTCTGATTGGTGGAATTCTATCACCATTGATACTCCAGAGGAAGAAATTACTTGGGAGCAATTCCAAGCCAGATTTGAAGCTAAGTTCATTTCTACGGCTCAGAAATCTGTTCTGTTTAAGAAGTTTGTGGAACTCAAGCAAAGTGGAAGACCAGTTCTTGAGTATGTTTCGGAGTTTGAAGCCTTGTCCAAGTATGCTCGGTCATATATTGAATCTCCCTATCAGAAGAATGAGAAGTTTGTGACAGGCCTGGACACTTATCTTAGGAGACAGTTGGTGGATCATTTAGATGACTCATTTAAGAAGCTTGTAGAGAAAGCTCTCAGGCACGAGAATCTGTTTCCTAAGGAAGGATCTGTTGTTGCTGTGACCAAGGAGCAAAGTGGAAACAAGAAGAGAAAGCAGCGGCAGCAGAAGGGTAAGGATGGCCAGAAGAAGCCGAAGGGTGAATTGACCTGCTACAATTGTCAGCAGAAGGGTCATCTCTCCAAAGATTGCAAGAATTCTAAGGTCCCAGGGAAGTGCTACAACTGTGATAAGCCGGGGCATATCAAGAAGAATTGTCCAGAATCGCGAAAGGACAAGCAGATTGTGCAAGCCTATGCTTTGGGGGCTGTTCCATCAACTTCGAAAGCTCCTACTGTGGAAGAGAAAGGAAAGAGTGTGGTGGTTCAAGGTACTTTTTCTATATGTGGTGTTCCAGTTAGAGTGTTGTTTGATACTGGGGCGTCGCATTCCTTTGTTTGTAGTAAACTTGTAGGCCGGTTGGGTTTGGAACCAGATATTGTTGATAGACCATTGGTTGTGACAAATCCAGTTGGGGGTTCGTCTTGTTTGTGTATTGTATGCCGTGGTCTAGTTGTATCGAGTCATGATTGCTCTTTTGTTTATGATTGTTTTGTTCTAAACTTTGTGGGGTTTGGAATTATTTTGGGTATGGACTGGCTTAAGAAGTATGCGGCAAAGGTTGATTGTGAAAGGCTGGAGGTGACAGTCGAGAATGTGGAGATACGATGTAAGCATGAGGAAGGCGTCTTCATGAGCTTCATGTATTCGCTAGTTGTTCCACCGGATGGACTGTCATCGGTGCCGATTGTGAATGGATTTGAGGATGTCTTTGATGAAGTCAAAGGGTTGCCGCCGCATAGGGAGATCGAGTTTCATATCGATCTAGTTGAAGGAGTCAGACCTGTTGTGATGCCTCTTAGGCGGATGGCGCCTAGGGAACAGCAAGAGTTGAAGGTGCAAGTTGATGACCTTTTACAGAAAGGATTCATTCGGCATAGTGTGTTCGAATGGGGTGCACCAGTTGTGTTTGCAACCAAAGCGGATGGATCGTTGAGGTTGTGAGTGGATTATCGTGAGCTGAATAAAGTGACTAAGAAGAACAAGTATCCATTGCCGAGAAAAGATGACTTGTTTGATCAGCTTCACGAAGCTAAGGTGTTTTCTCAGATGGATTTGGCAATGGGATTTCACCAGTTGAGAGTGGCAAAGGATAGTGTGCCGAAGACAGCTTTCAGGACACCATCCGGTTTCTATGAGTGGATGGTAATGCCGTTTGGATTGACCAATGCACCGGCATATTTTGTGGATCTTATGAATAGAGTGTTCAGGGATCAGTTGAACAAGTTTGTACTTGTGTTCGTGGATGATATTCTGATTTATTCCAGAACTGAGGAAGAGCACAAGACGCACTTGCGTATTGTTTTGGAAACCCTGCGAAAACATCAGCTGAAGGCTAAGTTTTCGAAGTGTCACTTCTGGAAAGTGAAATGAGGTTCTTAGGTTATGTTATCTCTGGAAATGGAATAGCGGTTGATCCCGCCAAGGTGGCAGCAATCCAAAATTGGGTTAGACCTAATAATGCATCTGATGTGAGAAGTTTTCTTGGATTAGCAGGATACTATCGTCGGTTTATCAAAGACTTTTTCAAGATAGCTGCACCGTTAACAGGATTGACGAAAAAGAATCAAGTATTCAGATGGGAAGCTAAGCGTGAGCAAGCTTTCGGAATCCTAAAAGAGCGACTGATAAGTGCTCCTGTTTTGACTATTCCAAGTGGGAATGATGAGATGGTGGTTTACACCGATGCATGTGGTACTGGACTTGGAGCAGTGCTAATGCAGAAGGATAAAGTTGTTGCGTATGCAAGTCGACAACTGAAGCCGCATGAAAGGAATTATCCGACTCATGATTTGGAGTTAGCGGCGATTGTTTTTGCTTTGAAGATGTGGAGGCATTACCTATTGGGAGTTCGATTCGAGTTGTTTACAGATCATAAGTCATTAAAGTATCTTTTCTCCCAAAAGGATTTGAATCTTCGACAGCAACGATGGCTAGAGTTTTTAACATCATGTGACCTATACTCCGGGAAAAGGAAACGCAGTGGCAGATGCGTTAAGTCGAAGACATGCAGGATTAGGAGCCATGTTTTCGGAATGGAAGAGCCTTGAGTATTTGGCTGGATTTGACTTCAGGCCCAGATGTGAATTGGAACCTGAGATGTTGGCAAACTTATCAATAAGACCTACTCTGGTGGAAAGAATTGGCGAGAGCCAAAAGCGAGACGATAAGCTTGTCAAGATTATCCGGGATTTGGAATCTGGATTGGATCCAGAGAAGGATAAGGGATTCGAGGTCGATCGAGAGGGTTGGCTTCGGAAGCAAGGACGACTGGTTGTTCCCGATATAGATGAATTGAGAGATGAAGTTCTGAAGGAGAGTCATCATTCGAAGTTGACAATTCATCCAGGTGGAAATAAGATGTATCGGGATATGAAGAGAACCTATTACTGGGAAGGTATGAAGAAGGATGTTGGAAATTTTATTTCCAAATGTATGAACTGCCAGTTGGTAAAAGCCGAGCAGAAGAAGCCCAGTGGATTGCTTCAGCCATTAGAAGTTCCTACATGGAAGTGGGAGCAAATATCGATGGATTTTATCGATGGGTTACCTAGAACCAGAGCAGGAAATGAAGGGATTTGGGTCATCGTAGATCGTTTGACTATGAGTGCAAGATTCATTCCTGTTCGATCAACTAGGACTGCATCGAAATTGGCTGAGTTGTATGTTAAGTGGATAGTTCGATTCCATGGTATTCCGAAGAGTATAGTGAGCGATCGAGACCCATTGTTCACTAGTGGATTTTGGAAGAGCTTCCAAGAAGTTTTGGGGACCGAGTTGTGTTTGAGTACAGCTTATCACCCCCAGACAGATGGTCAGACCGAGAGAGTCAACAGAGTTTTGGAAGATCTTCTTAGAGCATGTGTTTTAGATTTCGGAGGATCATGGGAAGATCATCTTCATTTGGTGGAATTTGCATATATTAACAGTTACCAGTCAAGTATTGGTATGGCACCGTATGAAGCATTGTATGCAACACCGTGTAACTCTCCGACATGTTGGTTGGAAACTGGAGAAAAGTTGATACTTGGGCCCGAAATGATTCGACAGACTTCGGATTGCATAGAGATCATTCGGCGACGAATGAAGGCAGCCCAAGACCGTCAGAAAAGTTATGCCGATAAGCGTCGTAAGGATTTGGAATTCAACGTAGGCGATATGGTTTTCGTGAAGGTTTCTCCACTGAAGAATGTTATTCGATTCGGGAGGAAAGGAAAGTTGACTCCGAGATTTGTTGGACCATTCCCGATCATCGAGCGAATTGTAAAGCTCGCCTATAAATTGGAGTTACCGGAAAATATGTCGAGTGTGCACAATGTTTTTCATATATCGTATCTACGGAAGTATGTGCACGACTCGAATACAGTGGTTTCTGCTGATAGCTGTGAAGACTTTGAGATTGATCCAGTTATTAGAAGACCTCGTAAGCCGCTTCGGGTTGTGGAAACTGACACGAAACAGCTTAGGAGGAAGACAATTACGTTGCTCAAGGTACAATGGAGTGATGATGTCAACGACTGTACATGGAAGGAGGAAGAGAGGATGAAGGCAGCTCATCCTGAACTCTTCGAGGTATGGCCCTAAGGTGTCGTGACATCTCATGAATTTGTAACTTGTTCTAGTCTTAGAATTCTGCATGCTAGGTTAGTAATTGGATGCATGGTTTGTTGATTGCTATGGATGGTAGGCATGCAGAATAGTTTTGGTTGTTCTTGTTTGTTTGAAATTTCGAGGGCGAAATTCCTAAGGGGGAGAGAATGTAACGACCCGTATTTTACGTGTCGACAGATCGTATAATAGTTGCCACTAGGTCGTTAGTATTGTTTGAGTCATCCAGAGTTAGGTTTGTGAGCGAATTAGGGAAGCTAGCGACCTAAGGAGTGGACCGAGTTAAGGAGGTAGGGCGACTTAGGCAGTGGCCGAGTTAAGAATTTGGAGCGACCTAGTAGTTAGCCGGCTTAAGATAGTAACCGACCTAGGGATTCGACTGACCTAAGTATAGTGGACGACTTAGGAGTTAACGAGTTGGACCGACCTATAGGGATGGACGACTTAATGGGATAGTGGTATAGGAGATAGGTCGGTGAAGCGACCTTAGGGAGTTAGGTCGTAAGCGACCTGTGATAAGTCGCTATGTCTAGTTAGGTCGGCATGGAGTTAGGTCGGCTATTCCGTGTCTAGTTAGGACGAACCTAGTTAGGTCGCATAAGTGTTGAGTCGGCTATGTGTTAGGTCGCGTGGTGGTTAAGTCGGGTGGCCCTGTGTTTGGTTAGGTCGGTAAGTCGTGTATGTTGTTAGGTCATAGGGTGACTTAAGTCGCTAAGCCGCATACCAGTTGGGTCGGCATCTCTGTTGAGTCGGTAGGCCGTGTGGTGTCTTGAGTCGTAGGTCGTTAGGTCGGCAAGGGTTAGGTCGTGGACGACTTAAGGGGACGGCCGACTTAAGGGATTTCCAGCCTATAAATAGAAGTGCCTATCTTCATTTTTGGAATCCGGATTTTGAAGCGACGAAGTGCTGCCATTTTGAGAGCTCGACTACAACACTTCTTTACTTCTTTTCTCCACTCTAATCTAGTGCTTCTTTCCATCCAAGATTGAAGATCAGATCGAAGATCCAAGAGCCAAAATTGAAGATCTCCATCCTTCAAAGAGAGATTTCATCGTTTGAAGAGAAATCTTGTCGGATCAAGCTAGATCCTTTGCTATCCAGATCTGAAGTTAGTTGCTTTTGAGGTGTTTAGGTGATTCGGTGAGTGGTAGTTATCTCACACACGGACCCAAAGGAGTATATTGGATCGGTGGTTTGTTTGTGTGTTAAAGATAGTGATTTCTTGCATTTTCCTTAAGTCTGCATATAGATCCATTGTTTATGAAGTTTTGATGTCCATTTTACTACATGTTAACTTATGTAAGTTCATTTATCAAGTTGTAGAGATATTGCTCATTATACATGCTTGTTAGATTTGGACTCTTTATTTACCAAATTGCCATTCTTGTTATAATTGCTTATTAGATCTTGTTTGAATGCTTGATTACTTGGATTAATGATTGATTTGATTGATTGCTATGAATTAGTTGATTAGTGATTGAATTTGGACAAGTTGGTTGGAGATGATTCAAAAGCTAAGTGAAAAGGCTCTTGAATAAGGAAAGCTGCTTGTGGCATATGAAGCGGATGATAAAGCTCATATGGATAGCTTTGATGATGATATTGAGATGGAACTTTGCTATGATGCGATGAGGCAAAGCAATGATATTGAGATAGGACTTTGCTATGATGCGATGAGGCAAAGCAATGATGTTGAGATGGGACTTTGCTATGATGCGATGAAGCAAAGCATGATGTGAGATGGCCTTGGTTTAATCCAGACGGGATCATCCCAAGCATGTTGATAACTTGGTGATATGGTTCGAGTTTGTTGATAATGGTGGGTTCGAGAGGCAGCTTGGGCTAGTTTGAGAATAGTCGTCGAGGAGGATGACTAGAAGGCTTGGATTTCATCGTTATTGAAGGTTCTAGAAAACTCAAAGCAAGAGTACACAGGAACGCCCTAAAGACTACAGGTAGGTGGTCGAGTACTGTGGGCAGATTCCTAAAAGACTACAGGTAGGTGGTCGAGTACTCTGGGCAGATTCGATAGTCCTAGGCACAGGCTGCGACGACGTGCGGAGTTATATCTAGAACCGGGGTTACCATTAGCCCTTGACGGACGGATGAAAGAATGAGCCGGTCATTCAATTAACGGTGATGTCGAGGCAATGATAACAGTGATAGCCAGAGTCATGGATATTTGGATGCTTTGGTTGTATCGTCACTCGGTCTCAAGAGCGATGTTTTGTGGGTGCTTATCTGATCTTGGTTTAGGCCTTGGGGGTTGTGCTTGGAAAACATTGACCTTGACTCGAGTGATAATTGCTTTATTTTAAATTCCTGCTTTGCTATGTTTATTTCTGCTAGTGGGTCTGGGGGCTATCACTGTAGAAAGAGGTGGAGTGGGATGGTTGGGTTCCTATTCCTTTTTACCCTTTATGCTCTTTTGGTATGTTTGATAGTTGATTTACTACTCACTAAGACTTTTGTCTGACTCAAGGTTTTATGTTCAACTCTTATTACCTTGGGCTGTTCATCCATGTTGGGATGGGCAGACTAGGTAGCAGGTTACAGGTGCTATTTTTAGTGACCAACGTTGTTGATGACGAAGACGAGTTGGAGGATTTTGCATATTGTTTTCTTACTGTATGTACTGGATGTTCCGCTGTTTGTATGATCCTCTGAGTGTTATGTAGTGAGGCTTGATGTATTGACTATTCAGATGTTTGTATCAAATTGCTATGAGCTTATATGATGAGAATTCTATTCTATAGAGCTTCACTATGTATACTTTCTATTGTATTTTATCCATGCGCTGTGAGTAATACGATAGACTATTCTGATTTTACCTTATCTTGATGATTGTCCATGGCGGCCTGGCACACCTTTTAGCGCACTATTCCCTTGTTGGGTGCAGGAGTCATGGACGGTCGTCACATATTTGCTGATAATCAAGTTAATAAATTGATCTTCTTAGGTTGGGATGTTGCTTCTTCCACTTCGTAATTTTGGAAACGAAATTCTTTTAAGGGTGGAGGATGTAACATCTTGGAATTTTATCATTTTAAATATGAATATCCGACTAATTTTAAATATTTAAATAATTGGTTTAAAATATAAACTCTTTATATTCAAATATAGGAATTTTATTTTAAACACTTGAATAATAAATTTTATAATTAAAATAAAACTCCTTTGAAATAATAGATAGTAATGGTGAAGTAGTTTTCAAAAATTGTTTACAAAAATAATTAGTTCGAAGAAGAATTGAAATTGTGACCAGAAATTGTTTTAGATTTTTCAACTTTTTGTTGTCTAAAAGTTAGGATTGCAGTATATATAAATATATATGTATTTATTTAAGCACATATAAAAGATGATGTGACATCATAATTAATTATTTAACTATAGATTGGTTATGAATTAATAATTTATCTAAAGTTTTACTATTATTAATTAATAATTAAGAAAGGGCTTAAATATTTATATAATTATTAATTAAGTTAAGACTTGATTAAGATTTAATTAAGGTTTAAGTATTATTTAAGAAGTATTAATTATTAATTTATCTTGAAGTAAGTTAAGTTTAGTTAAAATTTAATTAAACTAATTAAGTTTTAATTATTATTAATAAAGGTTTGAACTATTATTTAATTACGAATTAAGGATTGATTATTTATTTAATTGTTAATTAAGAGAATAATTGTCTATTTAATTATTATTTAATGGTTAATTATTATTCGAATATTTATTTAAAAATTAATTTTTGTTTGATGAATAATTAAAGGTTTAATTATTAATATGTGATTAAATATTATTTAATCATAACATGAAATTTTTTAACTTTTAAATCACTTTAATTCCAAAGGTTGATCTGATTAAACAACCGTCTTCAAAGAAATTTTTCAACTCTAAGGGATTTCCTTGTCGATTACCTTTAAGCAACCTCAAATGAATTGCAAACCCATTGACATATTATCTAGATTATAGAGAACCAATGTGACTATATGTGTGTGTGTGCGTGTGTATGTGTGTGTGTTATCGATAACCATTGTTTAGTAAGGAACATTTGTAGAGAGACCCTATGGGGTTTCTCACCAATAATTATTTATTTCATTTCTTATGTTGCCATATTGTTGTTTTGTAGAAAATAATTTTGACATTTTATTTGAATTGTTTATGCATCATTGTGGGGATTTTACGCTACACCATCACTGATCATCTCCTTAACCCCTTTGTGTGTGTTGAACCTGAAACTGTGTTCTCATAAAATAAATGGTTGAAATTTATTAATCATCTTAATTAATATTTGAATCAAATAAGTAATTATAACTTATGATGTTTGAACTAATTAATCATTTTAATTAATGATGTTTTAATTTAATTTATGATATTTGGACTTAATTAATCATTTAATTAACAATATTTAAAGTTAATTAACAATTGTAATAAATGATATTTGAAGTTAATTAATCATTTTAATTAACAATATTCGAAGTTAATTAATCATTTTAGTTAATGATGTTTAAATATTAATTAATTAGTTTAGTTAATAATGTTTTAAAGTTAATCATCGAATTTAGTAAATTTGGTTAAATGTTAATTACTAACTTAATAAAGGCATTTTAGTGCTAATTAATTGATATAACAAAGTTATTTATGTAAATTATTTGATTTATTATCTTCTGGGATAATACATGTGTAGAAATTTACAAATAATAGTTTATAATCAAGAAGATCATTTAAAAAGAACTAGTTCAAAATAAAGCTAACGGTAAATTATTTTTGGTTTATAATAGACAAAGTTTTAACATTTGTTTCGACCTTTGTATCAATAAACTTATAAAATATAATCTTCCCTTTTAAAAGAATACTTTAAATGGTGTTTTTAAAGTGTCTTTAAAAGTATTATGATGTTAAAATCAAGCGCAAGTGTGAAAAACCATTTTATCATTTCCGATAGTTGATTTATAAACAATCGACTTTGATTTTGTTTTGTTCTTATTGTTTCATCTATCTTAGTCGATTTGTTGCCCTTTTGTGCTTTGTTATCCTTGGTCGGAAATGACTAAACCCAAAGAGCGAGTGAGGGCTAAGTTATATCGGCTTGCTCCATTAGCGTATTGTCACATCCACTCTATATTGGATTCGGTTTTGCACATTGACATGTGAAATACCTGGATTCTCGGTAATAGTTAGCAGGGTCCGGCTTAGTGGTTTCTAAGAGGCACTAGAGTTCTTAAGTATATTTCTAGGTGTATACTTTCGGCAAGGGGGTCCACCCTCCTAGTCATTGTTGAAAAACTTCACTTTTCCTTGTTAATTCAAATCTTTGAACTATTTCCTTAATTGCATTGAGAACCGCATTGTGCTCTTCTCTATGCTTAATTATTTATGCCCATTCTTTCAAGTCTAGAATTTGATAATATTTACGCCCATTCATGTAGTTTGGGATTTGTTTTTACTAGCAACCTCCATTTTTATTTCGATTGTTTTTGTTGTTTATTTTTATTCTTTCTTGATTGGATTGTTGTGTTGATTTATATCCTATTTCTTCATCTATTGATATTGTTCTTCTTATGTATAGGTTATCATGAGTTGAATGTGGTGATGAGAAAGAATAAGTATCACCACCGCATATTAATGACTTGTTCGATCGGCTCCATGGTGCAAAGTTGTTCCCTCAATTGGATTTGGCGATGGGATTTCACCAACTGAGAGTAGCGAAGGAGAGTGTGTCGATCATCGCGTTTCGTACATTGTCTAGTTTCCGCTTGTAGTTGTTATATGCCATTTGGGCTAACCAATGCCTAGACATACTTTGTTGATCTCGTGAACCACGTCTTCAAGAATCAGCTAAACAAGTTTGTGCTTATGTTCATGGATGATATTCTTGTTTATTCTAGGATGGAGGAGGAACACAATATTCACTCAAGGATTGTACTAGAGGTGTTGATAAAGCATATTTGAAAGCAAAAATTTCAAACTATCACTTTTGGAGGTGGGAAGTGAGATTCTTAGGTCATGTCATCTTTGTACAGGGTATACTAATTGATTCTGCGAAGGTTGTGGTGGTTTGAGATTCGTACCAATCCAAGAACGCTAATGATGTGAGGAGTTTCCTTGAACTAGCAAGCTACTATAGATTTTTAATCAAGCAATTCTAGAAGTTAGCAGCTCCGTTGACCAATTTGACGAAGAAGAATTAGACTTTTGTTTGGGATGCAAAGTGTGAACTTTCATTTGTGAGTTTGAAGGAGAGGTTGAAGAGTGCACTAATGTTGACTATTCTGAATGGGAATGAGGAGATGACTGTATGCACTGATTCTTTTGCTGCCAGATTGGGTCTAGTCTTGATGTTGGGAGGTAAGGTTATCACATACCATAATTAACAGCTAAAGCAACAGGAGAGGTTGTATCCAACTCATGATTTAGAGTTGACGGAGACAGCATTTTCGTTGAAGATTTGAAGGCACTTTTATTAAGAGAGAGAGATTTGAGCTATTCATGGACCAAAAATCATTGAGTACATTTTCCGTTAGAAGGATCTCAACCTTCATCGACAATGATGGTTAGATTTCTCGACCTCCTACGATTTTAGAATTTCCTATATGATCAGTATGAGAACTGTAGTCATTAACGCTTTGAGTCGAAGACATGTCAGTTTGGAAGTGATGTTCCTAGAGTGGAAGAAGTTGGAATATATCGTTGATTATGACTTCAGAACTAATTGCGAGCTAGAGTTAGAAATCTTTGCAAGCTTGACAATCAAGCCTACTTTGGTTGAGTGAATTGATTCTAGTTAGATGTGAGATTCCTGACTATCGAAGCCCATGGTGAAAATAGGAGAAGGGGTAGGTTGGCTCCATAAGGATGGGAGTTTGATTATTCCTGACATTAACGGATTGCAAGACGAGGTGATACAAGAGTACCATCACTCTAGATTGACTATACATCCCGATGATTATAAGATGCATTGTGATATGATGTAGACGTATTATTTAGAGGGGATGAAGAAGGATGTTGAAACATTCATCTAAAAGTGCATGAATTGTCAGTTGTTGAAGGTAGTGCAGAATAAGCCAAGTGGATTGATGCAAACACTTGAAGTTCCCAAGTGGAAACAGTGCATGTTTCAATGGATTTCATTGATGGATTGCTGAGGACAAGAGCATGGTATGATAGCATTTGAGTCACGGTCAATTAATTGATGAAGTGTGCCTGATTCATACCCATCAATTCTAGTAGAACAACATTCAAATTGGTCAAATTGTATGTGAAATGGGTGGTGTGATTCCATGGTGTGCCGAAGAGCATTATGAGTGACCAAGACCCTTTATTCACTATAGAGTTTTTGAAGAGCTCACATAAGGCATTAAGTATGGAGCTGCATCTCAATACAGCTTATACCTATAAATTAATGTCCAGACCAACAAAGTGAATCGTATATTGATGGATCTTTTGCGTGCTTGCAATCACGATTTCGAAGGCTCATGGGATGATCACTTGCAATTGGTGGATTCTGCGTACAACAATATGCATTTGTTTAGTATTGGTATGGAATTGTATGAAGCATTATATCGGCGACTATGTAACGCACCTTCATGTTGGTGGGAAACAGGTGAGAAATAGATACTTGTAACAGATATGATTAGAGTAACCTCAGAAAATATTGAGATCATTCAACAATGAATGAAAGCCACTCAGGATAGGAGGAAAAGCTATGCTGATAAGTGACATCGAGATTTAGAATTCACTATCAGTGATATGGTGTTCGTGAAGATTTCTCCATTAAAAGTATTATTTAATTCGATAGTAAGACGAAATTTGCACCAAGATTCGTTGGTCCTTTTTTAATAGCAGTGAGGATTGAGAACCTGACAAATAGGGTCGACTTACCTCACAACGTCATCCACGTCTCACATTTGTAGAAGTATGTGCACGACTCAGGCATGATAATTACATCGGATCAACTTGATGATATTGAGGTTGAATCAAAATCTTCGAGGCCTTCTAGGCTAGTTTGTGTTGCTATACGAGATACGAAATAATTAGGAAGAAGACAGTGGGGTTGGTGAAGATTCGATAGTGCAAAAGTTAAGGCGATTGCATGTGGTAAACTTCGGAGAGCATGGGGGCTTTATATTCGGATCTCTATGTGTAGTAGGGCCCACTGTTTATTGTATTTACTTCCACGATTGATATCGTGTAGGAAAGTTAAGTATCTTGCATGGGGGATTCATATTCGGTTCTCTTTGCATGACTGCTTGTTTGATAATGGTTGCACGTGATTTTTAGGTGTAGGGTAACTATAGTTGACTAATCTTTGATTTGTTGGGGATTTCTGTGATGAAAGTTCTGGAAGGGGAGACTGTAAGACCCGTATTTTACATATTAGACGATCATAAATTATTATTATTATTTAATTCATGTGAGGTCATATGACTCTAAAATTTTAGGAAATGACTACTAGGATTCCACCTTTACTATATATATCCACAAGGTTTGGGCCAAAAAAATCTTGTAAGGTCTATAACGTTTGGTAGGAGCGGAATTAGGTTTTGAAGCCACTTCCATTGAATTGGTCTTGTGGTTTCCCTTTCCATAAAGTGGTAATAATAGAAAAATAGACTTACCATTTAAGATATATGGCCATTTCTAATTCTAGTTGCTGCTTGATAGATTAATAGGTAATCAAACTAACCCATACTTAGGTACAGTAAGTAATTTTGGCAATTGTGCCTAATTGGGGAAGTTAGATAGATCTAAATCATTTTCCTCTTTCCCAAAACAATTCTAACATCCATTAGCGCTCATTTCATCAAAAATCTTAATTTTTCCTAACTAGTCATAGCAAAATTCATCATAAGAAGTGCAATTAGCAAAGGGGATCGTAGAATCATCATTGTGGTGCTTGGAAATTCGTGCTCTTGGCTGTTCAAAATGGGCACGATGATATAAAATGGTAATCTGGGTATTGGGCGAATGATTCTTAATCTATCACTATTCTATGTTTGGCCATATAGTTAAAATAGGTGTTTTCAACATGATTTTGATACTGAAATGTTTTCTAACTTTAATTACATCCTTAAAAATGTTCTAGCCGAAATTGAAAATATTGGATTTAATTTTAAAGGGTTTTACAACCTCTTTTGGACTATATTATCATATTAGTGTATCTAGACTAGAATTTGAATGTTAATCTTGTTTGAATTGCTTGTACATGTTTAGTGAATGCTTATGTATGATATGTATGCTTGGATGGAATATTTTGATATGGTTTGCTAGTGTTATAGTGATGTTAGGAAAAGAGGTCACCTAATGGGTCAACATGAAGGAAAAAATGATCAGAATTAGATGAAACTTGATGGGGTCCTAAAGGAGAGGAGGAGCCCAAGATTGTGGTCGCATGTCAGTCGGAGTTTGCAGGAGTGATCGGTGATGGGATGATTTAAGTTTAGTGGAGATAATTACATATCTAGTTGGTAAGGGAGCAAGGCTTAAGGACTTAAGACACAATAATTCAAGGAAAACTACGAGTTAAAGTAAGGAAGAGGTTTAGAAGTTCAGAGTTGAAAAATTAGTTAGGTGTACAGGTCAGTTCTGATCATTCTTGATCAGTAATGGGTTAGTTTTCTAGACATGGGTTAGAGCTTGAAGCTTAGGGAATGAAGCAAGGGTTTTAAATATGTCAGGAAGAAATGTGCTGTAAGAGAAATACTTAGCCATAATTTGACTTAATATTGGGTTGTAGATTTAGCTTGTCCCAACCCTTTTGGTCGATCCTGAGATGAATTTGTTACACCAGAGTTGGTGAGTCTCCTAAGGGGAGCATGAGGGCTCTGCATGTCAGGCTGAAGATAGTGGTTCACATGCTTAGCATTCAATGGCCACATAATGGCATAATGAATGATGGTAGATTTATGACTTCGATGATGGCAACTCGATGGTGAATGGAACTACGTTTTGATGATGATGGCTCGATTTTGAAAGGAGTCATAGGAGTGATTATCCACAAAGGGCGAGTTCAAGGAAGAGTGACCCATGGATAGGATGTTGAATGGCCATATCATGAAAGAAGGAATGTTGAATGGTTCTCTAAGGATAACGAAAACTAGATGGAGCAAGGAAAGTGATCAGATACGCATGCTAAAGGGTCATTGATACTTGGAATATTTTCTAATGTAATCGAAAGCAGGGATATTATGGGGATGCTCCTTAATTACTTGGAATAGATACCCCATGTCGGTGGAATGGATCTGTATATCCTTAATTGGTGGAATATGTATAATGTCAGCTTCGGTGTCACGGTCCAAATTCCAGCGTTCAAAAATCGACATCCGTACTCCACTGTACTTGAATGCCGCAGATTCAAACGTCGAAATTCGAGTCGTGCCGGAGCTTATAACACCATTAAGTAAAACAACATAGCGGAAGGAAAAGAATATATCGATATACAACATTTGATACAATAACTGATACAACATGAATGATACAACAGAATGGTACAATAGATATCAACATTATCAGAGATACAAAGAATAGCAGCGGAAATATAATAATAACACTAGCAGCGGAACAATATCTTCAATATAGTCTTCAAGAAAGAACTCCAGTATCAGTAATCTCCATCTCCAAAGCACCAATCCAGAAATAGCTCGAACTCCAATCAAGATGAAGAGAAGCAACTCGATCCAATTGTGATTGCCAAATCGAATCTACACCTACTATTGATTATCTGAAAACCCCAACTCTAGACTGCCCGTGTGGGAAATAGTGGGCACCCAGAGTTTAGGAAAGGAACAATAAACTCCAGGTCAGTCATGGGACTGGTATGAGCAAACAAAAGCATTTGGTCTTTAAAACAAACAAAAGAATTTAAATTTGAAATCCGCAATGCTTTTTGAAAAATGAAACTACCATAAGGCCTCCCGGCACACACACAATGCAAACGCACACATGGGGGAGATTTCTCCTTATGATAGTCAAACATGCTTACTACGAGGAAAATTCTTTGATATTATTACTAGTGCATAGTGGAAAATCTTTCGAAAGTATAATATAAATCCTAGCCAGCATAGGTACCATGATACTATGCCTACTATAGCTGCCATGTTAAATGGCAGGTTCTACAACTAAAACCGTACAAGGCACGTATTGGATGAATGGATTTCCAACAAATGGTCAGGCTAAGGAACTTCCTATTGCCACATGGGTACGCCTCTGGCGGGACGTCCCGAGAACTAACGTTACGGTTAGATCTCTGCCAACACAAGGCCGGGTTACCTCTGTAACTAGGTAACTACTACACGAATATGTCATCCCCCGGTCCTTTGGGACCTTTATCCGAGAGCTCTCCAACAACAACACCACACAGTAATAATGAAGTGTGTCCACATGAGCAAATATCTGGGCTCCATACCATGATACCACCCTTTACCAGAAGGGAATGACACACCCTAAAGGGCGCGACCCTCATAACCTTGCCGCATCTTTCCTGTTTCGACCATTTCCGGGGAGTGAGGTCCTGACGAAGTCTCGTCCACAAAGCTACGCTTTGTGCAACAAAGCCATGCTTTGGGTCCACAGATGACCAAAGCAATGATCACAAAGATAAATGATCAAACAAATGATCATATCACAAACTATCAACCAATGATCATCACACAGCAGCACTCAGCATGTCACATTACCAAATTGGGAATATATCACTGATAAATATCAACTACATAACCTCTGAGCTCGTACATCTCAGAGAAGGGTGTTAAGCTAAGAGAATAAATTCTCCGCCACCAGCAGAAATGTATTTGATAGAGATCGGTTAATATCTCAAAGTGTAATGTCGGACATACAACCATACAAGTCTGTTCCGGTTTCGAACATAACCGAAGGCACTTCCAAAGAAGCCCTTGCAAATCCGGGTATTCACAATCCCGATCGGACTTCCCATCACTAAGGGAGGACTCTATACCGGAGCAACTCAGTGCAGAGTCAATCGATAGGTCATCCTATCGTTCTCGCAAACACCCGGTCTTCACCACCGGTCTTCAATGCTATCCATAACGACGTATCACATATTCGGAATGGGCTATATGACACAAAGGTCCTCTCCCGGCTAAACCGAATAGTGAGCGCAATATTTTAAAAATATATGGATATGGGATCTCAGTTAAGTCACAACTTAAAACTCAAAAACCTTTCATCAAATGGTTAAGACAAATTACCATTTTACGAATCTTTAAATAAAAAGATTTATTTCAAAACCTTTAATGGTTTAACAATTTCTACATTTAAATCTTTTAAACAAAAGATTATCTTAAGGATCCCCTTTAAATTCTATGACAAAGATCACCAATCTTAAATAAAGATTTATTTCTAGCCTTTCAAAACAATTCCACTTCAAATTGAATTAACTCATTGGTCTTTAAATAAAAGAGTCATTCCATAGCTTTCAAAATAATTTCCAAAGGTTCATTCATATTTTGGAAAATTATTTTTTTAATTCAAACTTGAAATTCCTTATGAATTTGAGATTCATTACTTATGTGAAAGCTACTAGCATTTAAAAACAAACAGTTTTACTTCGGAAAACCCGATTTCAATTTCACTAGTTAAAGCCTTTCAAATATAAAATTCAAATTCCCAAACCAATAAGATTTAGTTTCAAATCTTGAATTTAAATTCAAATCAACTATTTAAATTTCAAAACTTAATCCATTTATTCGAGATAGCTTTTATTTTTGAAAACTTCCTTTTTAAAAGCCTTTTCCACTTTTAACCCAATTTCATTTTCCAAACCGTTTAAATTCAAAAATCCAAGATTTAAAACCATTTCAAAAATCTGTGACTTAACCGATTTCCACGTGCAATCCATATTTGTGTGTGTATAGTGTGGTCCAGGGGTTTAACGCAATAGTGCATAACATCAATCAGCACAGATTCAAATACAGCAATATATTTGATAAGCGATATAAATTATAACGCTTATATTTGATAAGCGGTATGAACCATAACGCTTATTTTTCATTTACAGATCACAGGTACATATATCACAGAAAATAAATTACAGTAAACATAGTTCAAATCAAACAAAGTTTAAACAATTAGGGATATCAAGCAGTTCAATCATTCAATAGAATCCAATCATCTATAAACAATATCAATTAATTATCTGATTAATTCAAATCAGATTAGTCACTAATCTTAGTTAATAAATGTTAACTAATTACAACCTATTTAATTAATATTTCTTAATTGATTACTATAATTAATCACTTCTTGATTAATAATTTTTTCTAAATTGCTTAATTTATTACATCCAGTAAATATCAATTTTTACTTCACTAAGTGATTATCATCCATTAATTAATTAATATTTACCAAAGCATCCAATGTTTAAATTAATTTCACTTGATTAATTAATCTAAACTTATTAAACTCACTAATTATATTATGTAATTAATTTCTTAATTACTTAATCAAGTTATCATTTACAAGATATTTTAAATCAATTTACTTAAATTTATTTTCAAATATCATTTTAAATTTAAGATTTTAAAATGAATCCAAATTATCTTTAACAAAATTTTACTTTTTTTTTTTTTTTTTTTTTAAAAAAAAACCTTTCATTTCATAAGTTTAAGAAGCTCTCATTTAATAAAGAAGCTTAGAAGAATTTAAAACCAAATTCATATTTAAATTCAAATCAATTTGAATTATACTTTAAACATTTCAAATTTCTTAACACATTTTAAATTTTAAATCCTTCCTACATTTCAAAACTGAAATACTTATTTGAAATTTTAATCCAGATTGGTTTTCAGATTTAAAGACTCTACTTACATTTTAAACTATATTTTAAAGTTCAAAATTATTTAACCATTTCAAGTATTTAAAAGATTTAAATTTAAACTCAAAAAAAATTGAAGTTTACATTAAATTCCAGATTTAAAAATACAGATTTAAACTCATTTTAAAACTCCAATTCAAAATTTCAAACTTCCAATTCAATTGCAAAACTATATATGGATTTCACTTATAAGTTTTAAAACCCAATTTAAATTTAAAAACATAAATTATTTCAAATTTTAGACAATCAAATTTGAATTCATATTCAATTTCACATTTTCAAAACTCAGTCTAATTTCAACTTGCATTTTAATCTTTACATTTAAATTTAAAAACAGAAAACAGGGTTTTCTCTAGTTTTATTTAAAATCCAAAGTAAAATTTAAAAATTCAAATGATTTCAAACCCAAGATTTAAACTATTGAATTCTTATTTATTTTCAGGTTTAAAACATAGTTTAGATTTTAGTTTGCATTTAAAACTTTATTTATTTTTAAAAACTGAAACTCAACCCATATTTCCAGATTTTTAAATCTCAATTTTAACTTATTTTAAATTTCCTATTTTACAATTTTGAATTTTCTGTTTAAATTCAAAAACTCATATACTTTTACACTTAAAAATAGTTGAGACCAAATTAAAATTTCAAAAACCTAAACCTGTTTAAAATACTTTTAGATTCAGGGTTTCACCTCCAGATTTAAAATTTAAATCCTATTTAAAAATCCTGTTTTCAGATTTATAAATTAATTTATAAAATACTGCCCAGATTTATTTATTTTTATTAAACACTTTATTTTATTTATGCAAATTTATTCAAACATGGAATTCAAATTCATTTGAATTCATGATTTAAACTTGGTTTCAAATTTTTAGTTTAAAACTGCAATAGGTTCTCTGTTTCATCATAAGCCTGTAAGAATTTGCTACCCGAGCCAACCCTGTCATGACTTCGAGTCATCTACCTAGTGCTTCGAGAAAATACCTGGTCTACTTCGAGTTTCTACTTCAATTAACCCGAGGCAAAAATCCTATAACACACAGATGAACACTGACATGCACACCACCACTATGCACCATCCATCAACTCCGGCCACCTCTGACCATCATCCATGGTCATCCCCCATCGACCAGACACCCTACAACCACCTTCAGACATCAAGTCTCTCGAAATTCCACTCAAATTCGAATTCAAGTTTAAACTCAAACCTGGAACATCACACTGCCCAGGTTTTCAAAACCTGTCAACGCCGAGCATCTTCAATTCCGACCACCTGAGACATCGCGCCTCCGGCCATGGATTCGTCTACAAACCCTCTACCACTTCCCAAAACCCTATAACATCCGATGCAACCAAGAATACGAGCTGATCCAAACTTCGACCATATTGAAAACTAGGGTTAGAAACCTGTCAACGTCAACCACCGCTACCACCAGCTTCTGATCATCAGTCTGATATTTTTCCCCTACCCACCGATCAATCATACACCTCCAGGAAGAATCGTAACATTCCAAATTCACTAGATCACCCGATAGGCCAAAAAATTGACATTTTGTTCAACTCAGCAATGCATATACAACAGTACACTAAAAATTGTAATATTTGTTTTAAAAATCATAATTTCCTACATGCTTCCAATTTGTGATATTGTTTCAAAGTTTAATGATGTTTGATTTTTGGCTATTTAAAACAATGTCTGTATTTTTCTTCTTTTTCCAGAGACACCGAGTTTAATTAATCATAATTATAGTTTATATGCCTAAATCTATGTTAAACAAACAATTCTTGTTCACATATCAATTTCAAACTAAGAACAAATCAAGTGAATCAAGAATTTTAAAGAAAATCTGGGTTTAAGAACAGGTATACAGATACCTGGCACAACAAGCACAATATGCATATTCATATATGTATACACAGAACATGCATCAATAGGCAATCACACATCATACTAATTCCTAAACATCCATATGCTACTCACAGTCAATAAGGTATTAAAGTTTGAAAAATTTGCTCACTTGTCATTAGTTGCACAGAGAAGAGTAAGCCTGTACATATTATTTTCTTTAATTTTCTTTGATCTGCATTGAAGTTCCAGGTTGTAATCTCTGCATAAATTTTTTTTTTATTTCAACTGTTTTTTTAAATTTATACTTTAATACTCATTTAAAAATATGAATTCAAACTTTTAAGGAAAAAAAAAAATTAACTTATCTTAATTTAATCCCAGAGGAAACTGCCCTGCTCCATCTTCTATTTGTTTTGTTTGAGATCATCTTGAACTAGAATAATTTGCTTAAATCTTGATTTGGACTGATCAAGTTGAGTTGCTGGCTGATCTACATGTTTGAATTCATATGCTTACTGATTTGCATTTTAGCTTATGTTTAAATCTGCTCTTCATACTTGATTTCAGCTTGTTTCCAGATCTTGAAGATTGAAGACAAAGTTTTGATCGGATTTCCTTTTTAGTTTACTTTTCAGATCTGCATTTTAAACTTGCATGTTTGCTTCCTTTGAACATATCTTGTTTTCAGATTTTTTTGTTGAATCCATGCTTAGCTTCCAGGTTGAACTCTTTCTTCAATCTTGTCTTACAGTTTTAAACAGAGCTTTGCAATTTTTTTTTTCTCTCAGTTTTGAAAAAAAAAAAACAGGAAATAGGCTGAGGTTTGAATACTGATTTTGATTTTAATTTGTTTAATCCATATTTTGTAATTTTAGATTAAAAGAGAAAAAGAAACTTGCTTGCCACTTGTATCAATTAGTGTTAACACTTGTCAAAACTTTTGTTTATTTATCTACACTTGTTTTAAAACAACTTAATATACATACACTTGTCTTTTACTAAGGGATTAGTATTTATTAAATGTTAATTAGTATTTAATTAGATGTTAATTATAAAATAAATGTGAGCTTGTATTTAACCAATTAGTTAATATATATACTTATTTGCATATGGAAAATTTTGAAATGAATACATTAGATTTATAAAATAAAAGTTTATACAAATATTATAAAAATCCAAAACAAACTAAAAATATTCAGACATTTAAAATTTTTTTTTTTTTTACATTTTCAAATATATGTTTAAATCCCTTAACTTAATTTGATTTATAAATTTAGTTTTAAATGTTAAAATTTTAGTTCAAAATTTATTTTAATTTTATACATTTTGGTTTGGTCCTTAATTTTGATTCTAATTTATAAACATACTTATCAATTTTATATTCACAATAAAATTTTCAAAGCTTTTAAATTCCAAATTCAATTAAAAATGCATATTATTATTTATTCTGTAAATCTTCAAATTGATTCAACTTTTAAATCTAAAAATTTAAAATTTACTACCAAAATTCCATAATTTAATTCCAAAAATTAAATAATTTGTCAAATTATCTTGTTCAAAATTCAGGAATGTTACAGACTTCCCTCCTTAAGAAAATTTCGTCCTCGAAATTTGAAAGTAGGAAACGACAAAGAATGGATACAAAAAGATAGAGATACAGTTTGCAAATCAAACTGGGTATTTATTCTGCATTTGGCTTACCAAATCAGAATATCAATAATGGATACAAGAACGAATCAAGATACTCGAGTCACCAGATCTACGAATACACAGGGGTATTGATTAGTTCCAATGATAACTAACCACTCGTAGAATTTATCTGGACCCAACTGATATATGGATACTATTTTAACATTTTTAGTTTAAACAGCCAAAATATACTTAACAACCATAGCAACCAAAGCAAACAATTCATCCAAACAAACAATTCTGACCCATCTGGAGTTTATGTCCCATGCAAAGATATCAAAGCTCCTTCCTGGAGCTTCCAGGAATCATCAAAGAATTGAGAAGACGAATCGAAGGAAATTGATAGAGAAAGTTGTTTCCGCTATTGCAGGACATCGACCATTTATAGTCATATTCCCTTGTCCCCAATCTCGTCCTCTTCTCGCATTCATACTTACTATCGGTGAATAGTAAGAGAATTTACTGAGGCATTCGAACGAATATCTTGGAGATATACTCATTCTAGGGTTTACTTCACCCTATCTCTAATGAGTTACTTAATGTGTTATACTCCTGAGCTAAAGTTTCAACCTTCAGCTCTGATACCAAAATGTCACGGTCCAAATTCCAGCGTTCAAAAATCGACATCCGTACTCCACTGTACTTGAATGCCGCAGATTCAAACGTCGAAATTCGAGTCGTGCCGGAGCTTATAACACCATTAAGTAAAACAACATAGCGGAAGGAAAAGAATATATCGATATACAACATTTGATACAATAACTGATACAACATGAATGATACAACAGAATGGTACAATAGATATCAACATTATCAGAGATACAAAGAATAGCAGCGGAAATATAATAATAACACTAGCAGCGGAACAATATCTTCAATATAGTCTTCAAGAAAGAACTCCAGTATCAGTAATCTCCATCTCCAAAGCACCAATCCAGAAATAGCTCGAACTCCAATCAAGATGAAGAGAAGCAACTCGATCCAATTGTGATTGCCAAATCGAATCTACACCTACTATTGATTATCTGAAAACCCCAACTCTAGACTGCCCGTGTGGGAAATAGTGGGCACCCAGAGTTTAGGAAAGGAACAATAAACTCCAGGTCAGTCATGGGACTGGTATGAGCAAACAAAAGCATTTGGTCTTTAAAACAAACAAAAGAATTTAAATTTGAAATCCGCAATGCTTTTTGAAAAATGAAACTACCATAAGGCCTCCCGGCACACACACAATGCAAACGCACACATGGGGGAGATTTCTCCTTATGATAGTCAAACATGCTTACTACGAGGAAAATTCTTTGATATTATTACTAGTGCATAGTGGAAAATCTTTCGAAAGTATAATATAAATCCTAGCCAGCATAGGTACCATGATACTATGCCTACTATAGCTGCCATGTTAAATGGCAGGTTCTACAACTAAAACCGTACAAGGCACGTATTGGATGAATGGATTTCCAACAAATGGTCAGGCTAAGGAACTTCCTATTGCCACATGGGTACGCCTCTGGCGGGACGTCCCGAGAACTAACGTTACGGTTAGATCTCTGCCAACACAAGGCCGGGTTACCTCTGTAACTAGGTAACTACTACACGAATATGTCATCCCCCGGTCCTTTGGGACCTTTATCCGAGAGCTCTCCAACAACAACACCACACAGTAATAATGAAGTGTGTCCACATGAGCAAATATCTGGGCTCCATACCATGATACCACCCTTTACCAGAAGGGAATGACACACCCTAAAGGGCGCGACCCTCATAACCTTGCCGCATCTTTCCTGTTTCGACCATTTCCGGGGAGTGAGGTCCTGACGAAGTCTCGTCCACAAAGCTACGCTTTGTGCAACAAAGCCATGCTTTGGGTCCACAGATGACCAAAGCAATGATCACAAAGATAAATGATCAAACAAATGATCATATCACAAACTATCAACCAATGATCATCACACAGCAGCACTCAGCATGTCACATTACCAAATTGGGAATATATCACTGATAAATATCAACTACATAACCTCTGAGCTCGTACATCTCAGAGAAGGGTGTTAAGCTAAGAGAATAAATTCTCCGCCACCAGCAGAAATGTATTTGATAGAGATCGGTTAATATCTCAAAGTGTAATGTCGGACATACAACCATACAAGTCTGTTCCGGTTTCGAACATAACCGAAGGCACTTCCAAAGAAGCCCTTGCAAATCCGGGTATTCACAATCCCGATCGGACTTCCCATCACTAAGGGAGGACTCTATACCGGAGCAACTCAGTGCAGAGTCAATCGATAGGTCATCCTATCGTTCTCGCAAACACCCGGTCTTCACCACCGGTCTTCAATGCTATCCATAACGACGTATCACATATTCGGAATGGGCTATATGACACAAAGGTCCTCTCCCGGCTAAACCGAATAGTGAGCGCAATATTTTAAAAATATATGGATATGGGATCTCAGTTAAGTCACAACTTAAAACTCAAAAACCTTTCATCAAATGGTTAAGACAAATTACCATTTTACGAATCTTTAAATAAAAAGATTTATTTCAAAACCTTTAATGGTTTAACAATTTCTACATTTAAATCTTTTAAACAAAAGATTATCTTAAGGATCCCCTTTAAATTCTATGACAAAGATCACCAATCTTAAATAAAGATTTATTTCTAGCCTTTCAAAACAATTCCACTTCAAATTGAATTAACTCATTGGTCTTTAAATAAAAGAGTCATTCCATAGCTTTCAAAATAATTTCCAAAGGTTCATTCATATTTTGGAAAATTATTTTTTTAATTCAAACTTGAAATTCCTTATGAATTTGAGATTCATTACTTATGTGAAAGCTACTAGCATTTAAAAACAAACAGTTTTACTTCGGAAAACCCGATTTCAATTTCACTAGTTAAAGCCTTTCAAATATAAAATTCAAATTCCCAAACCAATAAGATTTAGTTTCAAATCTTGAATTTAAATTCAAATCAACTATTTAAATTTCAAAACTTAATCCATTTATTCGAGATAGCTTTTATTTTTGAAAACTTCCTTTTTAAAAGCCTTTTCCACTTTTAACCCAATTTCATTTTCCAAACCGTTTAAATTCAAAAATCCAAGATTTAAAACCATTTCAAAAATCTGTGACTTAACCGATTTCCACGTGCAATCCATATTTGTGTGTGTATAGTGTGGTCCAGGGGTTTAACGCAATAGTGCATAACATCAATCAGCACAGATTCAAATACAGCAATATATTTGATAAGCGATATAAATTATAACGCTTATATTTGATAAGCGGTATGAACCATAACGCTTATTTTTCATTTACAGATCACAGGTACATATATCAAAGAAAATAAATTACAGTAAACATAGTTCAAATCAAACAAAGTTTAAACAATTAGGGATATCAAGCAGTTCAATCATTCAATAGAATCCAATCATCTATAAACAATATCAATTAATTATCTGATTAATTCAAATCAGATTAGTCACTAATCTTAGTTAATAAATGTTAACTAATTACAACCTATTTAATTAATATTTCTTAATTGATTACTATAATTAATCACTTCTTGATTAATAATTTTTTCTAAATTGCTTAATTTATTACATCCAGTAAATATCAATTTTTACTTCACTAAGTGATTACCATCCATTAATTAATTAATATTTACCAAAGCATCCAATGTTTAAATTAATTTCACTTGATTAATTAATCTAAACTTATTAAACTCACTAATTATATTATGTAATTAATTTCTTAATTACTTAATCAAGTTATCATTTACAAGATATTTTAAATCAATTTACTTAAATTTATTTTCAAATATCATTTTAAATTTAAGATTTTAAAATGAATCCAAATTATCTTTAACAAAATTTTACTTTTTTTTTTTTTTTTTTTTTTTTAAAAAAAAACCTTTCATTTCATGAGTTTAAGAAGCTCTCATTTAATAAAGAAGCTTAGAAGAATTTAAAACCAAATTCATATTTAAATTCAAATCAATTTGAATTATACTTTAAACATTTCAAATTTCTTAACACATTTTAAATTTTAAATCCTTCCTACATTTCAAAACTGAAATACTTATTTGAAATTTTAATCCAGATTGGTTTTCAGATTTAAAGACTCTACTTACATTTTAAACTATATTTTAAAGTTCAAAATTATTTAACCATTTCAAGTATTTAAAAGATTTAAATTTAAACTCAAAAAAAATTGAAGTTTACATTAAATTCCAGATTTAAAAATACAGATTTAAACTCATTTTAAAACTCCAATTCAAAATTTCAAACTTCCAATTCAATTGCAAAACTATATATGGATTTCACTTATAAGTTTTAAAACCCAATTTAAATTTAAAAACATAAATTATTTCAAATTTTAGACAATCAAATTTGAATTCATATTCAATTTCACATTTTCAAAACTCAGTCTAATTTCAACTTGCATTTTAATCTTTACATTTAAATTTAAAAACAGAAAACAGGGTTTTCTCTAGTTTTATTTAAAATCCAAAGTAAAATTTAAAAATTCAAATGATTTCAAACCCAAGATTTAAACTATTGAATTCTTATTTATTTTCAGGTTTAAAACATAGTTTAGATTTTAGTTTGCATTTAAAACTTTATTTATTTTTAAAAACTGAAACTCAACCCATATTTCCAGATTTTTAAATCTCAATTTTAACTTATTTTAAATTTCCTATTTTACAATTTTGAATTTTCTGTTTAAATTCAAAAACTCATATACTTTTACACTTAAAAATAGTTGAGACCAAATTAAAATTTCAAAAACCTAAACCTGTTTAAAATACTTTTAGATTCAGGGTTTCACCTCCAGATTTAAAATTTAAATCCTATTTAAAAATCCTGTTTTCAGATTTATAAATTAATTTATAAAATACTGCCCAGATTTATTTATTTTTATTAAACACTTTATTTTATTTATGCAAATTTATTCAAACATGGAATTCAAATTCATTTGAATTCATGATTTAAACTTGGTTTCAAATTTTTAGTTTAAAACTGCAATAGGTTCTCTGTTTCATCATAAGCCTGTAAGAATTTGCTACCCGAGCCAACCCTGTCATGACTTCGAGTCATCTACCTAGTGCTTCGAGAAAATACCTGGTCTACTTCGAGTTTCTACTTCAATTAACCCGAGGCAAAAATCCTATAACACACAGATGAACACTGACATGCACACCACCACTATGCACCATCCATCAACTCCGGCCACCTCTGACCATCATCCATGGTCATCCCCCATCGACCAGACACCCTACAACCACCTTCAGACATCAAGTCTCTCGAAATTCCACTCAAATTCGAATTCAAGTTTAAACTCAAACCTGGAACATCACACTGCCCAGGTTTTCAAAACCTGTCAACGCCGAGCATCTTCAATTCCGACCACCTGAGACATCGCGCCTCCGGCCATGGATTCGTCTACAAACCCTCTACCACTTCCCAAAACCCTATAACATCCGATGCAACCAAGAATACGAGCTGATCCAAACTTCGACCATATTGAAAACTAGGGTTAGAAACCTGTCAACGTCAACCACCGCTACCACCAGCTTCTGATCATCAGTCTGATATTTTTCCCCTACCCACCGATCAATCATACACCTCCAGGAAGAATCGTAACATTCCAAATTCACTAGATCACCCGATAGGCCAAAAAATTGACATTTTGTTCAACTCAGCAATGCATATACAACAGTACACTAAAAATTGTAATATTTGTTTTAAAAATCATAATTTCCTACATGCTTCCAATTTGTGATATTGTTTCAAAGTTTAATGATGTTTGATTTTTGGCTATTTAAAACAATGTCTGTATTTTTCTTCTTTTTCCAGAGACACCGAGTTTAATTAATCATAATTATAGTTTATATGCCTAAATCTATGTTAAACAAACAATTCTTGTTCACATATCAATTTCAAACTAAGAACAAATCAAGTGAATCAAGAATTTTAAAGAAAATCTGGGTTTAAGAACAGGTATACAGATACCTGGCACAACAAGCACAATATGCATATTCATATATGTATACACAGAACATGCATCAATAGGCAATCACACATCATACTAATTCCTAAACATCCATATGCTACTCACAGTCAATAAGGTATTAAAGTTTGAAAAATTTGCTCACTTGTCATTAGTTGCACAGAGAAGAGTAAGCCTGTACATATTATTTTCTTTAATTTTCTTTGATCTGCATTGAAGTTCCAGGTTGTAATCTCTGCATAAATTTTTTTTTTTATTTCAACTGTTTTTTTAAATTTATACTTTAATACTCATTTAAAAATATGAATTCAAACTTTTAAGGAAAAAAAAAATTAACTTATCTTAATTTAATCCCAGAGGAAACTGCCCTGCTCCATCTTCTATTTGTTTTGTTTGAGATCATCTTGAACTAGAATAATTTGCTTAAATCTTGATTTGGACTGATCAAGTTGAGTTGCTGGCTGATCTACATGTTTGAATTCATATGCTTACTGATTTGCATTTTAGCTTATGTTTAAATCTGCTCTTCATACTTGATTTCAGCTTGTTTCCAGATCTTGAAGATTGAAGACAAAGTTTTGATCGGATTTCCTTTTTAGTTTACTTTTCAGATCTGCATTTTAAACTTGCATGTTTGCTTCCTTTGAACATATCTTGTTTTCAGATTTTTTTGTTGAATCCATGCTTAGCTTCCAGGTTGAACTCTTTCTTCAATCTTGTCTTACAGTTTTAAACAGAGCTTTGCAATTTTTTTTTTCTCTCAGTTTTGAAAAAAAAAAAACAGGAAATAGGCTGAGGTTTGAATACTGATTTTGATTTTAATTTGTTTAATCCATATTTTGTAATTTTAGATTAAAAGAGAAAAAGAAACTTGCTTGCCACTTGTATCAATTAGTGTTAACACTTGTCAAAACTTTTGTTTATTTATCTACACTTGTTTTAAAACAACTTAATATACATACACTTGTCTTTTACTAAGGGATTAGTATTTATTAAATGTTAATTAGTATTTAATTAGATGTTAATTATAAAATAAATGTGAGCTTGTATTTAACCAATTAGTTAATATATATACTTATTTGCATATGGAAAATTTTGAAATGAATACATTAGATTTATAAAATAAAAGTTTATACAAATATTATAAAAATCCAAAACAAACTAAAAATATTCAGACATTTAAAATTTTTTTTTTTTTTTACATTTTCAAATATATGTTTAAATCCCTTAACTTAATTTGATTTATAAATTTAGTTTTAAATGTTAAAATTTTAGTTCAAAATTTATTTTAATTTTATACATTTTGGTTTGGTCCTTAATTTTGATTCTAATTTATAAACATACTTATCAATTTTATATTCACAATAAAATTTTCAAAGCTTTTAAATTCCAAATTCAATTAAAAATGCATATTATTATTTATTCTGTAAATCTTCAAATTGATTCAACTTTTAAATCTAAAAATTTAAAATTTACTACCAAAATTCCATAATTTAATTCCAAAAATTAAATAATTTGTCAAATTATCTTGTTCAAAATTCAGGAATGTTACATTCGGGCTGTGAGCACATACACTAAACATCAAGATCTATCCATTAGTTCTTGGTAGAGGAATGGTCATATGAGTTATCACATATCTAAGGCATATTGAGTGATAGTGTGGATTGTTTGAATTTCTGCTATGTTTGCTTTGGTTCTCTAGGGATGTCACTTGAAATAGCTATTATGAATAGGGATACCCAGGAATCCATCGTTGTACTTAGGATATAGTACACCTTTACCATGTTATGAAGTAGCATGTTATGTTTGTTATGTGCTAACTTTTTAGTTCAGGGGCAGGTTGGGTATGGTTCATATACCCTTGTTTCTTACTACATTGGTTTATACTATATTTTGAGATTCATCTACTGCTTACACCAGACTGTTGACTGTCTCGAGGTTTTATACTTTGCTTCTTATTATCTCACATACTCTTAAATGAGTACACTAGATAGGAGATCTAGGTATACACAATGGCAGTGCTGAGGATGAGTAGGATAGAGCTTTCTCATGTTGTGGATATTTATGCTTGTTCCGCTATGCAACACTGTGGAGCCTAGATAATATTTGCTTTACTATTCTGAGACAGTTTATTTGTGTTTACTTCCACTTTGTATAAACTTTATTCATATACTATATAACTTTGTGGATCTATTCTTTAACATGTGGTTCACTTGGTTATTACTATCTCTCATGTTTTATATATGTGATGATTATTATATTATATTTGATGCGCGGTAAGATATACAACATGTTCTACTATTTTTATTTCTTTTCAACTCTTAACGATCGTCTTACATCGGTCGTTCACCAAAGCAACGTATATATAGGTAGTTGGGCACCGGTGGTGTGAGGCACAATCCCTATATTCCATTTTGTGTTGTTTTGCCGATTATTGGGCTGGCTGCCGGTATTTTTATGAAAACCGGCTTAAGTGGTATACCGGGTTTCATTATCATTGTCTGAAAAATATGCATCCACCATTCTCATAATGGCATTCATCCGCTGATAGAAGTTAGTTATGGATGCAGCCAGCTTCTTCTGAAGCTCCCTTCATATTCTCGATTTATATCTGATCCCTGAGCACAGAGTCATATAATGATCCATGTTTTATGTCTGAAAAGATCATGAAATATTTTTATTTGATACATACGAGGTTGTATGATTCTAAGGTTTTGAAATGTGACTAGTAGAGACATTTTCCACCTCTATGATTTTTTTTCTTCAAATTTCAATGCGACCATTTTAACCTTGAAGATCTTATTTGGAATTTACATTTTGATAAGCGTCAAATTAAAGTCTCAAACCACTTTCAGTGCTTCAGGTTGATGGTTTTCCATTCCGTAGAGTGGTCATAATAGAAAAATGGACTGGTTGTTTTAAAGTTATTGCAGTTTTAAGTTTTGGTTGTTGTTGGCCAATTATAGTGGGTAACTAACTATGCTCGTGCTTAGGCCCACTAACACCCTTGGAAATTTGTGCTAATAGATGGCTATAGGAAATGATTTAAGTCATTTTCTACTTTCCCAAAAAAGATCCAAACCTCCATTAATAATTTCATCAAAATCACATCATTTCCTTGCTAATCTTAGCCAAATCGTTGATTAGAAAGGGGATTAGCATATAAAAGCTAGATATTATCATTTTTGCTAATTTAGTTTCATTTCTTTCACTTTTTACTTCAGATTTGAGGTGAAAAATTGGTATTTTTGGTTTTTGGTGAGTGTTTCTTGACCTCTCACTCATCTATACTTGTTATATAGTAAAATGGTTGTTTTTAATGATTTTGATCTAAAAAGGGTTTTCCAACTTTAACCACTTACTCATATATGTTTATCATAAGAAATTGGATATTTCGAAATGGCTTTAAAATTGATTTTGTAATCTACTTACTCATATTGACATGCTAGTGTAACTCCCATCATTTATACACGATATGTTAATGTAAAACGTAGATTTAGAGTAAAATTAGTTTAGTTATCACATTCTCAGGTATAGTTGCATGAATGGATGTATATGCATTCTATTCCATGAATTTATGTTGTGATTTAATGTTATTTGCTAATGTTTTGGATGTGAGGTAAATAGGTTGGGAAATTGGGCAAATTGAAGGCAAAACTGGTCGAAATTGGATGAAACCGGGGAGGCAAGTTCTGGAGCATGGGAAGGGCTTGTGATCCAAATCGCATCCCCTAATTCACTAAGCAAAGAAGTTCGTGTCAACATCAGAGGTCAGTACCGTGCTCTCTTGGTTGCTCGTCGTCAGAGACTTGAGAAAGGGGGAGAGTATGGCTTGTAGAGCTTGCATATGGTGATAGGTTGGAGGTCGGCTAAATGTCAAAAGCTATGACAATTTGTTTATAAGATATGAGGTAGGTTGTTTTGAAGATACGATGATTGGATAAGAGCAGAGAAGTCGGAGTTCAAGCACCAGGGCATGGAGTACCAGAAGCAAGAAATAGGATGAAAAGAAACTTGGCCGCTTACTGGCTAAGTACAAAGGTTGATACTGACTTCAAAGGTTGGTAAAGACTTCAAAGGTCGGTACCGAGCCATCTAGTTTTGTCCAATAGGGATGATACTTTTGGGGGTCGGTATAGGGGTTCCAAAGGTCGTGCTGAACTTGTTGGCTTGCTCGCATGATAACTGATGGCGATGTAACAACGCGATGAAAGTTAGAGGCTTTGGATGTGTAACGTCCCCTATCTAGAGGCCCAATGCTAAGTGCTACAGATGCTGTAGTCATCCATAGTATTAACTTCCGACGACTAAATACGGCTATATTAATGGTATCTATAATATCAGAAGCACTTGATTATGAATTAAAATCATAGATAAAAATTATTTTTCTATAAAGTTTATGGAAAGCAAACTTCGAGTCAGACATAAAGGTTGGTGCGAATAATACTATGCATCTCGGTTATCTGATATTAAGTGCACGCCGCTTAGCGGAATGGATTTCCCTTCACCAATATACTTTTTAAAAAATATCTTTTGCAAATTATAATCCTGCAACAAAACTGATTAAATCTGTAAAGCAATATTATGTATGCGTACATTTCAATTGTCATATGGACTATCTGTCCATACACTGTAGTTTTGTTTGGCTAACTACTAACCCTTGGCTGACTTGGGCCTACTAGAAAATATAAAAATGTAACAACTGTTAGATACTCCTCCTCTCGATGCTCTATCCTTATTTACTTCTCTAAGTCTTTCTGATCCAAATGTTTTTGCGGGCTTACCAATAACCTGTCTTTTCATTTTAGGTTCCTTTCTGTATGTAACAAAATTTTAGTTTTACTTGTGACAAAACCCTACACACTGGAATTTTTGACTAAATTAGCAAGGGACTAATAGCTAATGAGTTTAGGGCATGACCCTACACAAGTCTAATCTGGTATTCTAAACTTATTCATTTTCATAGAGTTAACTACCATTTAAATTTTTCCTTGAAAACCTTTTATAAAATTATTTAAACCTTTAAACCATGCATATACAAGGAAAATGTACTCTTTGCTTTACTCTAAGCTATTTTCCATATTATATATACTTTACCAAAATAATGTTGATGAAATTATTAAGGATTTTCCCATCCTTTCAAAATAAGTTTAAACCCTCTTTAACTTAAAACACTTACGCTATATTGCAAAAAGAAACTCATTTGAAACCTTTGTTTAAAACATTTAAACAACCCTTTCGAAACCATTGAAAGTACCCCTTTCGAAACCTTTGAAATTATCTCTTTCAATAGAAGTAAAACCTTAGGCAGAAGGCCAAAACATACCTTTCGAAATCATACCTTTCGAAACCATTCATATTTATCCTTTTGAAAGCATTGGAAAACATCTCCTTCGAAAGATTTAAAACCTTAGACATCCTCTTTAAAACACTTAAACATGGCCTTTCGAACCATGAGAAAAACTTTCCTTTTATACCTTTCGAAAATATTAGAAAATCTTTCCTTTTAGACCTTTCAAAACTATTGGAGAACCACCCCTTAGAAACCCTTCTTTAAAATCTTTCGAAAGCATCAAAACATCAAGCATTTCGAAAGCATATGGGTTCAATTTATAACATGTGGAAACACCTTTCAAAACCAATAAAACTACATGTTTCGAAACTATTTGGGTACCACCTTTATAGAAAAAGGGTCATTGAAACATTAAAGGCGAAAACATCTCTTTCGATGGTATTCCTAAGTAAAGAAGTGATGGTGCCGAAACCATCCCTTCGAAAGCATTTGGAGGGGCATCTTGGTTTTAAAAACAAGGTGACCCTTTCGAAACCAATCTGGGTCTAAAGGTAAAAAGCGACGGTCAATAGCTTCGATCTAGTCGAAAGCAGTTATTAAAAAACAAATATGCAACCCCTTTAAAACTATTCTTCTTAAATCATTAACCCAATCGAAAGTAGACCAAGTTGAAAGCTATTCAGTCAAAAGCAAAGCGGGCACATTTTCTTTTAAAAGCAAAGTAGTGCTTCAACCCCTTCGAAACCCCTTGTTTCGACCTAATACCTTTCACCTTTGCCAATTCACTACGTACTAGGTATCTGATACCGTGTGCGTTGGTTTCGATGGAGTCGGCGGTGGAGGTAAGGAGTCGGAACTTGGTGCCGAAAGCATTGAAACATGAAAAAACATGTGGATTTGACTTTTTAAACTATTTCTTTGTACCTAACCTGCCTTATTTGTCAAATTATGACTAATTGTGCATTTTCTTTTAAGTATTACCGATTTTCAAAAATAAAGATTTGTATTATTTACAAAATACCCTGTCTCTTTGTTATAAATATATAAAACATTTAAGTCCCATGCCTTAAATTATTTTATGTATCCATTAAAACAATTAAGAAAATTCTACAAAAATTCCATAAAATCATTTTTAATATGTTTTCTAACATATATAAATTTCATACCTTAGGCCAATATAATTTGGCCATAATTAATTTTAAACCTAAGTTTGCATTTTCTTCACTAGAAAATTTATATAAGATCTACACCAATTCATAAAATTATGAAAATTGAAACCCACTGCTAAATTATGATTTCTGATCTAAATCTAGATTCCTAAGGCGATTAGATGTCATAAATATGCTTTTCATATCAAAACATATCATAAAGTCGATGTGAATTAGCATAAATCATCAACAACATAAAGATATACATTTTATCATCCAAAACATGGCAAAACATTTACAAATAATTCGGATTTCATACTAAAAACCGAAAACAAATAAAAGTTGAGATGTATTCATTATTCACCTTAGATTTTTGATTAAGGATGTGAGATTTGTTCTTGATTAAGTGATTTGATTCTTCCCCTTGAATTATTCTTCTTCTTTGCTCTTCCTAATGGTGGCCGACCTTAGCTTGTATTTTGAATTGTGAAAAATGAAGTGAACATGAATGTTGAGAGGTTAAGGGTATAGGGTATGAGGATTCGCCTTATTCTAATTTTTCCCTTGCATTTTTCCTAACCTTTTTATTCCCTTTCTATTCTTTAGTTCACTTATTTAATATGGCACGGCCACCCCTTATTTAATCACAAATCTCAATCCATTAATCATCCTACATTATTTTATTTTATTTAACTAATTAAATATCCTAAATAATGTTACTGAAAATATGGATTGGTTATAGGCTCCCCTCATAAAAAAAATTCATCCTCGAAATTATGGTGAGGTACACATCGAAATAATCAAAGGTAAACATACCGTCAAACAAATCAGGATAAGTGTCTCTCATCCTGTTCTCAGTCTCCCAAGTACGCTCTCTGTCATCATCGCTCCATTGGACTTTAACTAATCTGACTGTCTTGTTCTTAAGCCTCTTCTCATCTCTTGTAACTATGCGAACTAGCTTTCTAGCTATAGTCAAACTCGGCTCTATGACTAAGTCATCTAATACTGTCGGTGATACAGTAGTATCCAAATCTCGAATACACTTCCTTAGATGAGAAACATGAAAAACGTCATGGACTCCTGCCAAACTACTCGGTAACTCTAATCTATATGCGAGTTTCCTCCTCATCTCAATAATGGGAAATGGTCCAATGAACCTCGGTGCCAACTTCCCTGATTTTCCAAACTGAATCAAAACCTTTGTTGACGACACCTTAATGAAAACATGCCCTCCAACTGAAAAATCTAAATCTTTCCGTCTTTTATCTGCATAACTCTTTTACCTAGATCGTGCTTCCTTCGTTCTAGCTTGAATTAACTCAACCTTTTCTGTAGCTTCTCTAACCAAATCCGAACAAAGAACTAACCTATCCTCGATCTCTACCCAATAAACTGGAGATTTGCAAGGCCTTTCATACAAAGCTTCAAATGGTGTCATCCCTATAATAGCCTGATAACTATTGTTATATGAAAACTCGACTAGATGTAGATGGTCTTCCCATGATCCCCTAAAATCTACAATACAAGCTCGTAACAAATCTTCCAAGACTTTGTTAACTCTCTCCATTTACCCATCAATCTGTGGATGGTAAGCAGTACTCATCTTGAGCTTGGTAACTAAGTATCCTATAAACTCTTTCAGAACCCGCTAGTGAATAAAGAATCACTATCACTCACTATATACTAAGAATTCCATACAGTCTAACTACATTCTTCATAAACAACTTCGCTAACACAAGTGTCATTTCGGTCGATTTAATTGGAAAGAAATGGGCACTCTTGGTCAACCTGTTTATAATGACCCATATGCTTTCATTTCCTCTATTACACCTTGGCAACCCATCAATGAAATCCACAGAAATAAAATCCACTTCCACACTAGGCTATCTAAAGGCTGAAGCAACCTACTTGGCTTCTGATGTTCGGATTTTACCCAATGGTGTTTTACACAATGCTTCATTCATAAGCCTGCATCCATCTTGATACCTTTCCAGAAGAAACTTCTCTTCATGTCTTGATACATTCTAGTTCCTCCCGGATGAATAGTAAACTTCGAACGATGGAATTCCTCCAAAACTTCCTTCCTAATGTCTCCCACATTTGGAACACACAATTTTCCTTTCTTTCTCAACCATCCATTCTAATCAAGGCTAAAATCCTTCAAGTCATCGCTCTCTGTTCCATCTTTTAGCTTTTTGATTCGTTCAGCCAACAATGGATCCTATAGCTGTTTAGAAGCAACCTTTTCAATCATAAATGGTCGAACTTCAAAACTTGATAACAAAGCTGTTTCTGTACTTGAACTTCTTTTAGTTCTTCACTGTACCCTGTAAGTTGCTAACGCTTCCAAATTTTTCCACTCAGTTATCATCGCTAATAGCACATTCTGATATTTTCTGCTAAGTGGATCTGCAACATTGTTCCCTTTCCCCGGTGTGTACTCAATGCCGGAATCACAAGCAACTAATAACTCTAACCACGTCTACTGTCTCATGTTCATCTCCTTCTGAGAGAACAAATATTTCAATGACTTATGGTCTATATACAATTCAAATCTTTCTTCCAAAAGATAATATCTCCACACCTTCAATGCAAAAAACCACCATAGCTAACTCCCAATCATAGGTTAGGTATCTTACTTCATGCGGCCTAAGCTGTCAAGAAGCATAGGCAATTACTCTATCCCTCTGCATTAACATAGCTCCTAACCCAATCCCACATGCATCTATATACACCACCAAATCCTGATTCACCTCTGGAAAAACCAACACAGGTGCATTAGTCAATAAGTGTTTCATCTTCTAGAATGCCTTCTTACACTTATCAATCCAAACGAACTTCATATCCTTTCGATTTTGCTTGGTCTTGGTGCCGCAATCCACGAAAAATCATCAATAAACCTCAGGTAGTAATCAGCCAATCCCAGAAAACTTCTTATCTCAGTCACCGTTTCTGGTCTCTTCCAATTTTAGGCGGCCTTGATCTTAGTCGGAACTGCTAATAACCCATTCTCTAAAGCTACATGGCTAAGAAACTTCACTTCCTTTTTTCAATCACATTTTGATAACTTCGAGATTAGCTGTTGCTGCCTCAGCGTTTCAAGCACTACTCTAAGATGAACTTCATGCTCTCTATCATCCTTAGAGTACACCAAAATATCATCTATGAAAATCAATACAAACCTATCCAAGTGCTCTTGAAAAATCTATTTCATCAAATCTCCAAGAAAGCTGGCGCATTAGTCAGCCCAAATGGCATCACTAACCATTCGTACGATCCATACCTGGTTCTGAATGCCGTTTAAGGAATACTATCTGCTACGACTCTAAGCTGATGGAAACTTGTCACTAAATCCAACTGCGATTAAAATATCGGCTCCAATCAATTGATCGAACAAATCATCAATCCTAGGCATTGGATATCGATTATTTGTCGTTTTCTCATTGAACTTGCGATAATAAATACATAACCTTAACGATCAGACTGGCTCTTAGCAAATGCTGCGGCTGCTTCTCAAGGTGAACTATTAGGTCTGATGAAATTCTTGCCTTTCGAATCCACCAACTTCACCTTGAGCTGCCTCATTTCGAGAGGTGTCATCCTACTTGGCAGTCTACTAACAGGTTCTAATCTAGGCACCAAATCTATTCGAAACTCAATGTCCCATTTCAGTGACAATCCTACTACGGGTTCAAAAATATCCATGAACTCTCTAACCACAATCAGCCCGTCCTCTATTTCCACAACACCCAACAAAATATGCACCTCACAGCTAGGGTTTTCTATGGTATACACAATCCACTCCCTACAATCTGGGTGTCCAAGCGATATTTTCCCATCATGGCAAAATATCCTAGCATCGTATTTACTTAGTCAATCCATACCCAAAAAGTTTTGAATCTTACGAAATCAAACTCATGCAAGCTGCAAACAAAAGTATGGCCTAACAAGTCAAACTTTAGGTGGTCACAACTCATCCCAAGTGTTTCATACTCTCCTATCGGATTTGCAACCCTTAAGGAAGTAACTAGTATGAGGGTTCTAGGTTAAGCTTATATACCAAACAATGGGACATAAAAGAATGCGATGCACAAGTATTAAACAGAAAACTAACTGCCATACCAAGAATCATAAGCGTACCTCCCAACACTCTTTTCCTTTTTCCCCCACCATGGGTCTTAAGGTAGTTGGCTCCAATGCATATATCTTTCCCTTTCCATCCTTAGCAGGATCCTTGTGTTGGCTCTTGTAATGACCTATCTGATCGCAGTTGAAGCATTTGACATTCTTCTTCCCAGTCACTTTCTTTGCCTCTTCGGAATGACATTTATTCGAATAATGTCCTTTCTTGTCGCATTTAAAATAGATAATTTCTGACTTTCCTTTCTTCATGGCTCCACCCTTCTGGGCTTCCTTCTAAGGAAAGAACTTCCTTTTCTGACTCTGCTCTACCAGGACCTCCTTTGCATTATTCTTCTCCACCAAAACAACAATTTCCTTATGTATTAGAGCCATCTGTACTATAATATCACAATGATCCTTGATATGAGGTAATGTAGCCCTGGCCAATTCAGGTTCCAACCCCATAATGAACTTCTCGTTTCTCTTAATCATGGTATCCATAGTGGCATGAACATATTTTGCCAACTCCTCAAACCTTGTAGCATACTATAACATGGTCATCTCTCCTTGCTCTAACTCAGCAAACTTTCTGAGCAAGATAGACTTTTCCATCACAGACATGAATCTCTCCCCGTACCTCCTCTTAAGCTAAGCCCATGTCATCGTTACTTCATCCACTCCAACTATCACACTATTCCACCAGTATAAAGTTACTCCTTGAAGCTCCCTCGAAGCGAGCCTTCTTTTCTTCTCAACACTAAGCCCTAAATATGTGAAAATCCTCTCACAGTGCAACAACCAATTCCCCACTTCTATGGCATCTTTAGTCCCAACAAATGGTTTTCCTACCAACATAGCACAATCCCTACTCAAAGCAGCATAATTGTTGACTACCGGAGCTTCCTGGGCTCCTTCCTTTACTACTCCAGCACAACCCCGCTTACAACATATTCATGAAAAACTAATAAATGGATCCCATATCAACTTGTGGGGCTTCAGCACCATTTTTTCTAGCTCATGCATTACCTAGATTCCTTCTAATATTAGGTCTGGCATTTCCATCTGCAGCGATGCTTCCTCCTCCAACATCATCTCTTCGAGAATCCATATTTGCATTCAAACCTTCTTGGGATACAGAAAAATAACCTAATAGAAATAGGAGACTAGAGATAAAGCGCATACTTATATATGACAAATACAAGTACGTTCCTATAGTGTTACTCCATACCCCAATCTTATCTCTAGTTCCTTTGGATTATGTTTTCAATAATCATCATTTTAGTTAAGGTTTTTCATAAACCTATGCTCTTATACCAAGTTGTAACTCCCCTATCTAAAGGCCAAAAGCTAAGTGCTACAAATGCTGCAGCCATACATAGTATTAACTTTCGAAGACTAAATATGGCTAGCTTAATGGTATCTATAATATCAAAAGCATTTGAATATGAATCAAATCACATATAAAAAACAACATTTTTCCGATTACATTTCCAAAATATGTTTCATATTCAAATTACATAATCCCATCGCTTTCCCATGTTCAGATAAAGTATAGTTATTACATGAATATGCCAAGAATGATATATGATGATGCCCACTTGGTTGATCAGAGTATTATATATACAATACAGCGGAATCAATCCAAAATATAACAATAGCTCCTAATTAGCTATCTGTTAACCACTTGTTCGTCACCAGAAGCTTTATTTGCCAACCTACTAAAACTTGTAAACCTCAACCCTCAGCCTAGTTAAATCAATTTTGAGCACCTGAGAGTTTAAGAAAAATAAACTTCGTGTCAGCCATAAAGCCTGGTGTGAATAATACTATACGTCTCGGTTATTTGATATTAAGTGAGACAACGCCGCTTAGCAAAACGGGTTTTCCCACACTAATATCCTTTTTAAAACATATCTTTTGCAAATTATAATCGTACAACCAAAACTGGTTAAATCTGTTAAGTAATATTATGTATATGTACATTTCAATTATCATATGGACTATTTATCCAACATTATAGTTTTTTTGGCTATTTACTAAACCACAGCTGACTCGGATCTATCGAAAAACATAAAAATCTAACAACTATTTGATATTCCTTTTTTACACGGTTTGTCCTTACATACTTCTCTTGGTCTATCTTATCCTAATGGTTTTTGGGGCTTACTAATAACGTGTCTTTCCTTTTTAGATTCCTTTATGTGGAATAATTTAGTCTGGCTTGTGAAAAAGCCCTACACACTGGAATTTTGGATTGAGTTAGCTAGGGGCTAATAGCTAATGAGTATAGGGCGCGACCCTACACAAGTTCCATTTGGTATTCTAATCTGAGTCATTTTCTTATGGTTAACTACCCATTAATTTTTTCCTTGAAAACCCTTTTCAACATGATTTAAACCTTTAAATCATACATATGCAAGGAAAATACACTCTTCCCTTTTCTCTAAGATATTTTCCATGTTATATATACTTTACCAAAAATAATGTTGACGAATTATTAAGGATTTTCCCATCCTTCCAAAATAAGTTAAAACACTCTTTAACTTAAAACACTTCGGCTATATCGCCAAAAGCAACTCATTCGAAAGTTTGTTTAAAACCTTTAAACGAACTTTTGAAAAGCACTGAAAGTACCCCTTTCGAAACCCTTGAAAGTATCTCTTTCAATAGAAGTAAAACCTTAGGCCGAAGCCCAAAACATACCTTTCGAAACCATTTATATTTATCCTTTCGAAAGCATTAGAATATATCTCCTTTAAAAGCTTAAAAACCCTAGATATCCTCTTTAAAACACTTAAACATTGCCTTTCGAAACCATTGGAAAACCTTTCCTTTTAGACCTTTTGAAACCATTGGGGAACAATTCCTCAGAAACCTTTCTTCAAAACCTTTTGAAAGCATCAAAACATCAAGCCTTTCGAAAGCATTTGGGTTCAATTTATAACATGTGGAAACTCCTTTCAAAACCATTTAAACCATCTCTTTTAAAACTATTTGGGTTCCACCTTTTATAGAGCAAAAGGCTCATTAAAACACTTATGTCGAAAGCATCTCTTTGAAAGAATTCCTAAGTAAAGAAGTGATGGTTTCGAAAACATCCCTTCTAAAGCATTTAGAGAAGTGATTTGGTTTTAAAAATAAGGTAACACTTTTGAAACCAATCGGGGTCGAAAGGTAAAAAGTGGCGGTCAGGGGCTTCATCCTAATTGAAAGCAGTTATTTAAAAATAAAGGTGCAACCTTTTTGAAACCATTCTTTTTAAAGTCATTAACCCAGTCGAAAGCAGACGAAGTTGAAAGCAAAGCAGGCGCATTTTCATATAAAAAAGTAGCGCGTTAACCCCTTCAGAACCCCTTGTTTTAACCCAATACCTTTCGCCTTTGCCCAATTCACTACGTACCAGGTGTCTGATACCATTTGAATTAGTTTTGATGGAGTCAAAGGTGGAGGCAGAGGTAAGGAGTTGAAACCTAGTGCCGAAAGCAGTGAAATAGGAAAAAGCATGTAGATTTGAATTTTTAAACTATTTTTTTGTACCTTGCCAGCCTTGTTTGTAAAATTGTGATTGGTTTCACAATTTTCTTTTATAAAAGTACTACCAATTTTCAGAAATAAATATTTGAATTATTTAGAAAATACTCGTTCTCCTTTTATATATATATATATATATATATATATAAAACATTTAAATCTCATACCTTAAATGATTTTATATATCCATTAGAACACTTAGGAAAATTCTACAAAAATTTCAGAAAAACATATCTAATAAGTTTTCTAAGGTATATAATTTTCATGGCCTAAGCTAATATAATTTGGCCGTAATTAATTTTAAACCCAAATTAGCATTTTGTTCACTAGAAAATTTATATAAAATCCATACTACCTCAGAAAATTATGAAAATTGAAACAAGTTTCTAAATTATCATTTCTGATCTAAATATAAATTTGCAAGGCAATTGGATGTCATGTGATAGGGTTTTAATATCAAAACATATCACAAAATCTATGTGGATTAGCATAAATCATCAACAACATAAAGATATACATTTATCATCCAAAACATGGGAAAATATTTGCAAATAATTCGGATTTCGTACAAAAATTAAAAGCCAATAAAAATCGAGATGTAGTTACTATTCATCTTAGCTTTTTGATTAAGGATATGAGATTTATTCTCGATTAAGTGATTTGATTCTTCCTCTTGACTTCTTCTTTGCTCTTCTTAATGGTGGCTAGCCTTAGCTTGCATTTTTGAATTGTGAAAAACGAAGTGAACATGAATGTTGAGGGGTTAAGGGTTTAAGGTATAAGGATATGCCTTGGTCCTATTTTTCCCTTGAGTATTTCCTAACCTTTTTATTATCTTTTTATTCTTTAGTTCACTTATTTAACATGGCACGGCTACCCTTATTTAATCACAAACCTCAACACGTTAAACATCTTACATTATTTTGTTTTATTTAACTAATGAAATATTGTAAATAATGTTACTAAAAATATGGGGTGTTATAGGATGGTAACTCGGCGTTGAGTGGAATTGGTTCCAAAGAAGACGGCTCAATGTAGAAAGGAGTCATTGAATGGGGAATGTACAATGGTTCCTCGAAGGTAACAGCTCAATGTTGAAAGGAGTCCTTAAGTAGGCGAATGTAGGATGGTTCCTCCAGGATAATGGAAGTTATTTTAAGCAAAGGAAATGGCTTACATATGCGTAATAAGGAATCATTGGTACTTGAAGTTTTTTCTAGTATAATCAAAGCACGGGTATGGTGAGGACGCTTATGAGTATGTTGAAAGTTATCCTAGATCGGTTGAATGGATCCCTGTACTCTGGACTGATTCAATTGGTCTAGTATTTGCTCAGACTAAAGATAGTACACAGAAAATGGGGATTACAATTAGCCCTTGTCAGTTGAAAGATCATACAAGTCATCGTATATTTAGAGTACATTGAGTGATAGTGAGGGCTGTTTGATTCATGCGATGGTTGCTTTGATTTCTTTCCCCCTAGTCAATCACTCTAGGGTAATCATTAAAGATAGGTATTGGAGATTAGGATACCTGGACATCCATCATCATACATAGTTGTATTGCACCTTTATGACACTTAGAGTAGCATGTTATGTTATTATGTTAACTCTTTGGTTGTAGAAAAAAGTCAGGTATGATTCATATACCTTTATTCCTTATTATATTGACTTGTATAGTACTTTTAGAATCATTTACCTCTCATACCAAACTGTTTTCTGACTCAAGGTTTTATGCTTTGCTTCTTATTATCTCAGGTGGTATTAAATGAGTAGACTGGAAAGCAGGTCTAGGTGCGATGCAGTAGCTATGTAGAGGAAAGTCGGATGGAGCCATCTTATATTATATATGGGATTTCTATGCTTATTCCACTATGTAGCATTAATGAGCCTTTTCAGTGCTTGCTTATTGTTACTAACAAGAGATAGTTATATGAGTTTACTTCTGTTGTATAATCTCTATTTCATGATGTGTAAAGTTCTGTAGTTGTACTCTGATATTTGGATCACTTAGTTATTACTATCTCTTCTGTGTTATATCTATGATATTATATTTTATTACATATGATGTGGGATATACTATAGATTCCATTATGTTTATTTCATTTTAAACCTTGATGATCGCTCTACATCGATCAAAACGACACCATCATACTATCTTATGTATATTGGGTACTAGTAGTATAGGGCAGTCGTCGCATTTGGCATCGGTGTTTGGGTTTAGTTGTTTAACCAAAAGTATACCATGATTCAGTAGAGATAAGGAAGGAGTTCTCACCATATATTGAATCAATGAAGTGTGTGTTCATCCATAGAGCACGTATATTTGTACCAAAATTGGGCACAACACTCTATGGATGTGTTTGAAGAGATAAAATGAAGAATATAATGAAAAATGAGGAAAATCTAACAAACATACCAATCAATAAACAAGAAAAGCACACAGAAACACATTGATTTAGAGTGGTTCGGCGTATGGCCTACGTCCATTATGAAATGGCTGACCTTTATTGAATTTTGCTTGCTGGTTACAAAGAGATACAAAAGTAAAATCCAAGTACAATAGTAATTTTGGCAGAGTGTAGACGTAGAAGAGCCAAAAAGAAAATTTTCAGTTGGTCCTGGGCTGCTATTTATAGGTGTAGGCAGCAAATATCTCGTCCAGATCTCGGAAGACCTCTTCTCTCACGTGGGCGGGCCCACGTGATCGATCCTTGGTCGTTAGACTTGATCCGTGATCGATAAGAATGAAATTCGTATCGATCAAGATTTAGCCCAATCGAGTCGAGATCGATCATGAATATTCCTGAGGTTGCACGCAAGATCCTATGAAAATTTGGTAGCATTTGGACTTGTAGATCTTCATTATGATCGATGCACGTTTGAATTTTTTGAAGGCTGCTAAGTTTGCACCGCTTCTGTTCACATCACTTCCGTTCGCAACGCTTCTGGGCACGTGATGACCGATGACATAGAGCTAACTTTTAGGATCGATCCACTTTTTATGCCAAGTGACTGAGTCGTCCACTTGACTATGCCTTCTTCGTATCGATTATGTGAGGCTTTGTTCGTATCAATGCTCGCAGGTCATTTCATGACGATGGCTGTAGGCCGTTTCGTATCGATACAAACCTTTTTACTTCGTACCTGTAACTTGGATGCTACTTTGTATCGACCATTTCACACATCCTTCGTATTGATGACTTAGAGGTTGTTTCATATCGCTCATTGTATGCATTCTTCGTAATGACTATTTGGCGATGTCGATTGAAGGGGATCGATATGAGATGAATGGATGGCAACCGATACGAAATGAATGGAGGGCGATCAATACGAAATGGACATTTGTCAAGGAATTATGAATACGAAGGGGAGTGATATTTGATGGATATGAATAGTGTCATTGCAAAGTGATGGATACCAATTGAGGCCTGCTTCATGATTCTTGATCAATTCATAACTTGAGCATACGAACTCCGATTGACTTGAAATTTGAAAAGTTGGCTCTCATAGCTTTGCTTGTCGTGTCATATCAATTGTAGCTTGATCCGAACTTGGAAAAATTTACCAGTATCCACAAGTTCTGTTCATAACCGTTTTCGAGATGAACCGTCTTTGATTTCTAGTCAATTTCTTAGTAATACGGCCTTGCCAAAAGGTGGGATAACATTGCCCCCAAAGTATGTCTTGTGAGGACATGGCGTGCTTTGAAAAGCTGCAATCCTCATTTTGAAAAGTTCTATTTGATTTGTTGACTGGTTATTGTTTTCTCCTCGAAAGACGTAACCTTGATTAATCTTCATTAATACATTTAACGAATTGCTAACTGCCAATTGTTGTATTGTGCACTGTTGTAACTGGGTGTTGAATGATAGTAACCTGTTGTTAGATGTAATCGTCACCAGGCGAGCGTTCAACTCCCGTGAATTTAGAAAATTGAATATTATTCCGATATACATGCATGTTAACACAATTCCCGTTAACGTTTGCACGTTTACGAGTCATTGTCAAGTTTTTATTGAGTTTCGTGTTGATCCTCTCCTGAATCGGTGTGAAACTTGAATTGTAACAATACTGGATGTTTGTTTTAGTGTATCCTTCCATATCGATCCTCCCTGGATCGATTCGAGGAATTGAAATTTTTTTTCGGTGTCGATGATGATCAATATGAATTAGTTAGCCTTTTAAAACATCTTGTATCGGTGGATACGAAGGCTGGTGGTCTTCAAACACATGGATACAAAATAGGTGTTTCATATCGATTATGGTGGCCTGTTGATGGAGACAAAGTGATACTCTCTGGACTGCTCTGGGGAAGTAGTCGTATCGATGGATATGAAGGCTTCATGTAGGCTCGCACGACGCCTTTCGTATCGATTAAACTCTAACCGTTTCAACCCGTTCTTGCCATTAGGATACGAATCGGGGTATGAATTGTTTTTTCTTTTGAGTTCGAGTCCATATAAATACGCTTAGGACTTAAAAAAAATTCACTTGCTTTTACTCCCACATACAGCCTTCATATGCTCTAAGAAAATCGAATATACTCTTGCCCTCGAACTGAACATAATTTGCTAAACCCTCAAATCAATTCTTTAATTTAGGCGATCACCTAATTAATCTCCCATTAAAATGATACGATTTGAGATCTACTGCCAATTCGTCCATGGTCATGGCCAGTTCAGTGGTGATGAGGCTGGAATTGGGTTGGAGTAAAGTCGAAGGAGGAGGGAAAGAGTCCAGGCCGATTGGAGAAGAAGGAAGGTGGATGGATACAAGGGAGTTGGTGGAATGACTTTTAGCTCCAATCTTGTAATGATAATGGAATAGAGAACTTGTTCATATCGATATAGAATGGGGGTTCTATCGGTCCAGGAATGAAAAGTGAAAAGGGGAACTTCGTAACGAACCAATGTGGTGGAATTTCGTATCGATCTGAAGCGATCGATACAAAATCATAAAGCCAATGAGCGATATGGAACTCACAGCAGACAATCGATACGAAGTTGAGGAGCTCGCGGTAGATACGGACTTCACGGTGAGCGATCCGAGACCCCTGATCGGGGATCGATACGAAATGCTGGGTTTGAGACTGATATGAAGCATGTTATGTTCGATCTATACGAAGTCCAATTTATCTCAATCGATACGAGGTTGGATTTTGTGGATCAAACCAAATTTGAACTTTAATGGATTTGAAATCTTTGAACACTCGAAATTTAACTCCGACGAGCTTCTGCCTTGTATAAATGGACTTAGCTATTGCACCGCATATTTGACTGCCTTTCGAAGCTCGTCGATGGAACTATAACTTAACAAAATTTAACGAATTTTAACTTGGATCAGTCTCCTAAGCCTGAATGATACGGTCGTGATGGTCGGCGATGACGGTTGCTCTGATCAAATCTCGAAATCTTATCGTTTGAACATTTTCTCAAATTCTATAGAATTTCTTAGGTATTACATGGCACTGCACAATACATTCATGCACTTCACACTGTGGAACATGCAGGTTTATTATCATCTAATGATGGTTTTTATTAAGTTGCTTAGCTATGGAGCCCGAGAGTTCACAACAGCAAGAGGCTCAAAATTTACCTCCTTTGGTAATAGAGATGCCGACCATCGCGGCCGAAGTCATAAGTCCAGCTCCAGAATGGTTATCGGGAGCAACCTTTATTGGGAATCCTTAGGACTATGTACCATATGACGTCATTAAGATATGTTGGGAAGAGTCTTCTTAAGGCATGGTCTAAACCGAACAATAGGCCACATATTCCCCAAGAAGGATACACCGCTTTTAACAGACATTCATGCACAGTTGGAACCTCCCTCCATTTAACCTGTACACCCAGGAGGTGTTATCTTACTTTGGAATCTCTCCATCACAATTACATCCAAGTGGATATGCATTATTGAACAGTCTATTCATTGTTTTTATGGAGCATCTCTTATGGCCCCCAACTTCAGAGGAAGTCAGATTCTTGTTTAATGTCAAGAGTCGGGGAAATAACCCTTCATTCACATTCCTAGAGGCAGTCAGGAATTGTCAAGTTATGACTGGATCCTGGACCAGACTTAGCTACTTCAAGACCGAATGGTTCTATGTTTGGTGCCTGCCAGGGTTTGCTAGACGGTGGTTAGTTAGACGTAAGTGCCGCATTTTCTCTAGTGGCTAATGAGGTAGTCATAACCGATGTTGAGTCTAACATTTTTTTTCCTTTACAGCTGCAATTCCACGACCCGAAGGTGCCCTATTTAAAGAAATAGTACGTATTCTCTAAGAGGTGCCTTGTGAGATCGAAGAGATCGAATCGATGCTCATGGATGAAAATTTGAGGGCCGTTGGGCTAATTGACTGAGACCAGAGCATAAGGCTTGAAGGATCTTTTAGGGAAGCTTTGGCAAGATGGGCTAAGCATAGGGCGCGTGGGATTTTAATTGTTGAGCGGGGCGATGAAGAGGATACGCCTATCGAAGATGAACCCGTAGTTGGACCCTTAGACAGTCCTTGACATTCAAAGGAGAAGAGAAAAGGCAAGGTAATTGCTCATAAACTTCACAAATCTTCAAGATGGAAATCCATGGTCATGTCTCTGCCAACTACCGGTGTTATTACCTTGGTGGCTCCTTCCTCACAAATGGAGAATCCCTTTGAAGGACTTGCTGATATTCCAATTTCGGACTATGTTAGCTCCAACAGGACACTGGATTGGAAGGGCTACATGGCGCTTTAGAGTTAGGTGAGTCATTTCCTATGAGTGTGGCTGGCACAACCGGTTGGTTGGAGTGTTTTTCACATGCATACATACACTTTCATGGCACCACACAATTTCCAATCATAAGTTATTCATTTTGGGAGATTATTAACTCTGCTTCTCTTTCTATTTTACAAATACGATGATAAGGCAAAAATCCATGCTCAGTAACCTTCGCTCGGCATGCCAGTCATCAAGTTCGTATTATGAGTCCCACATAAGGGAGGCTGATAGGGACCGCGATCACGGTTATTCCAGCTAGGATTGATACGAAAAGGAGAGGGATAGAGAGAGAGAATATAGGTTTCGCTTCTGATCATGCTCTCCACTACCACGAGCTCAACACAATCTTCCGGTCATGGCAAACAACCCGCGGAATCTTCACGCCAAAGACCGCCTGCTCAAATACCAAGGTCAGATTCACAGCACTGAAGGACTGAAATCGAAACTCCCACTATCACTGAGAAAGCTGTCACTAAGCCTACTGGGGAGGGAATAATTAGATTTTCCCAACTGAAAAAAGATTTTCCAAACATCTGTTTTGATGGCTTCATCTTCCCTCCTCATCTAAAGAGAATTCTAGCCAAGGCAAAGAAAACAATGCACGACTATATCCATGACATTTACAACCAGTACCGAGAATGGATGAAGAATATGGACAAAGCATCGATGGTGTCCTTTGAGCGAGCGAAAATAATTGAGAAATTAGAAACTGATCTCGCTCAAAAGGACCGCATAATCCAAGTACTTTATGATGAGAGCGAGTCCGCCAGAAACTCAGAGACAGAGGCAAATACAAGGGCTGATGAAGCTACTAGGATAATGGATTAGATAAGGCAGACTCACTAAGTCCTGGTTGAGGAGATGGGGCATCAGACCACCACTTCATGGACGAACGCGATGTGGCGCTTGAAGGGCTTAAAGTGCTTAATGCCAAAATTTGCTGAAATTGTCAAAGACAATGATAATGCAAACAAATCTACCTAAGAGGCATGTGAATAGGCTATGGTGCTTAGGGAAGAGAGAGATGCATCAACGCTTACAATTCAGGAAGCCGAGGTCAGGGTTGAGAATGACATGAAATTGGCAGAGGCCAGGTTGGAGGCCGATATCGAAGATCTTCTTATCACATACAACGCTAATGTTTTGAAGCACAAAACCTAACCTGGCTCGATAACTATCCATAACACTTTTATAACGCTTGTGGCCGCTTGGTGGAAGATGAAAAGGCAGAACACCAAGCAGAATTAGTCAATGAATTTGAACTAGGGAACCGGGTGCTGAGTGAAGATGAGAGAAAAGTTCTCCACATCATCACGATCACATATGAAGAGAAGAAACTTGGTACTCAGCATTCAGAGGCTGGAGAATGTTCTAGCATTGAGCAACATGATGTGGGTTCTGAAACTCTTATGCCTACCTTGCCTGAGCCTACTTCTGTGGTTGATTCTCAGTCTGTTCCTATATATAATCCTGATCAACCGCATTTGTCTCGAGCACTCGAGCATATCTCTGAAGCTGCTCTGCCACCCACGAGCCAATATAAGGAAGGTATTCTAAACATTTCTTGTGCTCCTTTAAAGTCGGAAACGTTGATTACAATAATCATTAACTCTTTTTCTTTGTCTCTATTCAGTGACAGGAGCTACATCTGTCGTTCCTCCTACAACTCAAGAATCGCATTATGTGTAGGAGTCCCTTATTGGAGAAGTGACCACAACAACGGCCACTGCACCAACCGACGAAGCATAAGGGAGCACGCTTACTTTTGATGAGCAGATGATGGAGGAACTTCTCGGTCATCATAGTGACCCTTTTGCCAATCTATCATTCGTTATGGATGGAGGTGCACCAGTGACCAGCTCCTCGGGCTCGACTACTAGCATCCCCTATGATGCCCAAACAATCCATGAAGAGGAGATAATAGCTGAAATTAATGCCGAAATGGAAGCAGCTGCGCAGGCCAGTGGCTTTGGATGTGGGATGGCGGGCCCTGGTCCAGCCCCTTTGCGAATGATTCCTCCTGGAGGCATGGTCGTTGACACCAGTGAGCTTCCTCCGCCTTCTAACATTGATCCTATCACTTGACTCTGCCTTCATGAAGTATTCCAAGCGGATCTACACCAAAGAAGAAGAAGAAGAAAAAAGTGAGGGAATATGCATATCTTCTTCATGCATTTTTGGTAGATAGAAAGGAATTTCCTTTTGCTTTTGTAGGCCGTGTATGGATGCGGGTTCGGCCTCTACTAGTAGGATTTTTTGGAATAATTTTGTATTTATCCTTCTTTTCCAAAGAATAGTTGAAATAAAGTTCGATTTTGTCATCAGCTTAGTTTGTGTTTATTTTGCTTAAGTATTTCAGCGTTTGAACTTCCATTCAATGTACTCGTGGAGTCTTAGCCTTCGAATCGGACCCTGGTTTAGTTGCTAAGTTATGGTGTTACGACTTCATGTCACAGTCAAATTGTTAAGTCGAATTCCAATATTGTACTATCTCAACTAGTGGCTAAAGCTTAAGTTCAGCCCCTAGTTTTGGGATCAAATTGAAAAGATCGGTAGGCCATCATTTTTTGCCTTTAATATATCAAGCTCAACTCTGTTGAAGCGAGTCTTGAAAGAATACGAGTTCGGGTGGTCGAATCACACCTGCTCATCAATCGATGATTGCATTCGCACTTTAGGGATCGCACTTGTACATCGGTCGTCGGTCACTCCGCTTAAGGTTTTGAGATATGCGTGCAATTTGGGTACTTAATTAATTTTATGGATGGTCAGCCACACCTGTTTAATATTCAAAACTACGTCTTCACTATGGGGAGTTAGATTGATTCGTGGGTGGTCATTTACACTCACTCTATGTTTATATTCCGGCCTGCACTCCGAAGACTTAGACTTGTCCTATGGGTGGTCGATTCACAACCAGTTTGTGTTTAAACTCCAATTTGCACTCTAGGGATTTAGAGTGAGTCGATGTTTATACTCCAATCCATGCTCTGGTGACTTAGAGTTATTTGATAATTATACTCCAGTCCAAGCTCTGGGGACTTAGAGTTAGTTGATGTTTATACTCCAGTCCATGCCCTGGGGATTTGGAGTTTGTAAACAGGCGGTCGATCACATCTGTTTTGAGTTTTAGAATTTCATTCGCATTCTAGGAACGATGAAATTATCAAGATTGTGGATGGTTAAATCACATCCACCCTGAGTTAACTAGCAGGGTCATTAGAGGACGGGTCCAACCTCCTCGAACTTGGTTAAATACAAGCAAAGTCGTTAGGTGGACAGATTCACCTCTTCAAGCCCATACTTGTAAGTTTATGAAAAGTATGTGTACAAGTGCACGTGCTAATATAGTACACACGGATCGTGTAATATGGAATATAATATAAATGCGGAAATAGATGATAATAGCACAGTAAATAAAAATAGAAAAATCACACCAGAGATTTTTATACTGGTTCGGAGCACCGTCCTACGTCCAGTCCCAGACTTCTATCTGGATTTTCACTACCAACTACCTCGCTTCACCCGGAGGAACAGGTTTACAACACCCGAGCAGACGAACGGGATTTCACGCCTCTAATACACTGAGGACTTCAACACTTGCCTCTTACAACACCGAGGACTTCAACACTTGCCTCTTACAACACCGAGGACTTCAACAAAGATGAATATAATTGCTTGTTGACGGTATGTGTTCTTGCTAACACAGTTTTGTCACTTGTAGTACAAACTTCCTATAATCTTATCCTCAAAATATGTGAATGATATTTTGTGATGATTAAGGGAAGTATATTACTTATTGAATCAAAAGATATGAAATAATTTCAATGATTCAATAAGCAATTAAAATAATTGAGAGCTTTTAGAATGCAGGAGTATTTAGAAAGTAAGATCAGAAATTAGAGTAGTAAAATATATATATTCATATATTCATGTGTTTTGAATCAATGATTTAGATGAGTTTATATAGAGAAAAATAGTTGTAACTCTTTGTGAACAGTAGCCATTAATAGATATGATCATTGATGAAAGGTAAGAGATGCAACCATTGGAGAAAGAAGAGTCTTTTGGAAAAGGTTGCTCTCTGTTTAAAAACGGTCGACAGCTCAAAAAATGGCCAGTAGACAGGATTTCAAATATATAGTCGTTATGTGCATGTGTGCACGTTCATTGTGCATTTTACACAGAAACGGCCGACCGCCTGATTTAATACCGGTCCCTGTCAAATTGCTCAATGAATGTGCAATGCTATTCAAACGTATATATATCAATTATATTGAGGTGCATGATTATTTGAGGATAGATTTTAACAAGTTTATCACTATTACAATATCAAATAATCAACCTATAATCTAGAGTACCATATGTAGCTCTTTTGTGCCTCTTTATAGCCATGATGTCTTTGTTTTGTCGATCTCCTTTATTTCTTTGTCAGAAATCAAAAACTTCATAGAATCTGTGACTCAACATTCTCCCCCTTTTTGATTGATGACAACATATATCTGAAGTTCTGAATCTCCCCCTGAATATGTGATCTCCCCTTGAGATTTTGTTTGTATTCTTTATATATATATATATATATATTCCTACAAATAATTGTTAGCACTTTCTCCCCCTTTGTCATCGACAAAAAGGAATAATAGATAATGGAATAATATAGGAGTATATCAACCAGAATATCCATGCATAGAAAAAAAATATAACATATCCAAACATACCAGAGTATCATACACACCATAATATCATACGAATAAAAGTAACGACATTGTTTAGTACAAGTGTCGAATGATGTTTTATAGTACTAAACCAAAATATAGAGATAGAAAACAGAATCTAGGATTAGTCAGATGTTGTCTCCTCTTGATCATCTTCTTCCTCATCATCATCATCATCATCATCTTCCTCATCATCGTCCTCTCTAGATGATTCTCCACGACCATGTCCACTAGTACCAGCAGACTCCTCAGTTGATGACCAGTTGAAAACAGGAGGAGCAGGACGTTTGCCTGGGTCCTGATCTTGAGCAAAGATGGATATGCTACATGACATAGCATCCCATAAAATACCAAAGAATGACTTGACTTTGTTGAAGCGTTTATCAATTTTTGTGTCCATGCACTTGAGTCTTGATTCAAGCAAGAATTGATTACGCGCAATAGTTTCAAGTGATTCTTTTGTGGAGGATTTTGATTTCAACAGTTTAACTACTTCGGAACGAGGTCGAGAGGAAGTAGCTTTTTGTTTTCTTGGACCTTTTGTTGCCATTGTTCAAACGACATAATCTGAAGGTAAGGAGGAGGAAGCTTTATGCGTTTGATGGTTACGGAATCAATACATTTTGGTTTCGAGGTGGCAGAGTCAGGAGGCCTTACGCCACAAGCTAGCAAAATACGCATGATATATTCATTGAAGAAAAAGTGAGGTCGCATAGAGTTGTTCACCTTGAGAATCTCGTCAAATAGCATATGAACCCAATTGATTTGGATATCCCCATAAATAGCATAAAGGGCCTTGAAGTTTTCTTTGTATACAGCGTCGTAGTTTCCTAGTCTAGGAAACAAAGAAAGCATCAACACGCGATGTAGTAGTCTGGCGGTGGGTCGAAGTCCAATTGATTTTGTGCCATCACTGTTGTCCTCCATGAATTGATGGCTGATGCTATTGCGAGTGATAAAAAATCATCGCCTTGATTTGGAATACCCAGTATAGAAGCTATCCTATCATGAGTGATAAAAATTTGTTTGCCACATACGACAGACCAAATGACTCCGTTCGGATCATCAGGTTTATACTCGTCCAGGTTCATGTTGGCATAGAACAATTTTATCATCAAGTGATTTATTTCCACATTGTTTTCTGAAAAATCGATCAATGGAGAAAGATTGGAGTTATTTGCTAACCTACGGATTCCATAAGATGTGAAATCATCAAACTTGATGTAAGAACCCGGATGAAATTTGTAGTTAGTCATTTGATTCCATCTTGTGATAGCTACCGGATTTTCGAGCCATTTCTTAGCGGAGATATTGAGTGATGAAGTTCCGGAGGATGACCCTCTCTTGGGTTTCTTTTGCGGAGGAGCCATTTTTAGAAAATTTGGAGAATTGGAATTTGAAATTGAGAGAATAGGGTTTTTGGAATTTGGGGATAAATAACCGGTTGAAACAAATGAGGAGGAGGAAGGAAAAAAAATGACACAATGTATATATAAAAACAGAATTTACGTATACCGGTCGACCGCTATAATATGACCGGTCGACCGTTTTCATCCAGAGGCTAAACGGTCGACCGTTTATATTATAGGTGGTCGACCGGATTTGTTGCCTGATGAAAAACAGTCTGTTTTGCAATTTTTGAGAATATATCGAGCTATATAATTCATATTTCACTCTTATTATAAAATACAAACGTTATTACGTGAGTGATAGAGAGAAAACGATACAACATGTATATATAAATCTAATGAGGAGTGGAAGATTCGTCATTAGAATTTTCTTTATTATCTTCAATACGTTGTGTCCATGGACTCCAGTTTTTCTGAGCACCTTCATTCCTGTTATAATTCCGATCCCAAGAGTTAGGACTCCTAGATGTTGACGGCCTAGACGGCATTGGTTCATGCACATCATGCTTGTTTGAACCACAAAAGAATGGTGCCACTTTTTCTAAAACAGATAAACGTGCCGATGTCCGTTGTTGCTCATGATAAAGCTGGCTTTGCCCATAATGGAGCTGTCTTTGAAGATCTATTTGATGTTTCTGATAGTGGTGAATCTCGTTGATCTGTGCCTTGGTACGAGGAGAACAAAACAGCGCCTTCTTTGCTCATTTTGAGGTTGGTGTACTACCAGGAGTACGAATACATTGGTGACGATACTTCGGTTTCTGTTTTGGTGTTTCAGGAGAATAATACTCCTCTGGCTCAGAACTTGTAACGGAAATGTGTGTTTTTTGAGCAAACTTATCACAAATGTGGGCCATAGAAAATTATGTATAGAGCCTTATGCTCAGATAAGGAAAGATAAATTAAGAGAGAAATTTTGACAAGCTTATAAAGAAATTCCTTATATATAAGCCTGTTGATGAGAGTGAATAAAGAAATTTGACCGTGAAAGCAAAGAAGAGGCTCTTATTAAAAAAATAGTTTTTAAAAAAAATGCTATAGTTAAAATATAACCAAAGGAAAAGACAATCATTAGTAATTACTAGTCAAGATCTTTTCTTGAAATTAAACCAAGCTCTCTTCGTAATCTAATAAAACTAGATTCGAGCAGAGGCTTAGTAAAAATGTCCGCTAATTGATTATCAGTTTGGACATATTCAAGACATATATATCCTTTTTCAATATTATCTCTAAGGAAATGATGACGGATATCAATGTGTTTGGTTCTAGAATGATTCACTGGATTCTTAGAGAGATTTATAGCACTTGTGTTATCACAGTATATAATAGAATTTGATAAATGAATATCAAAATCTTGAAGTGTTTGTTGCATATATAGTACTTGAGTACAAACGAGAGCCGCTGATATATATTCAGCTTCACATGTTGATAGTGAAACACAATTCTGTTTCTTACTAAACCAAGAGACAAGTGATTTTCCAATAAAATGGCACGTACCACTTGTACTTTTTCTATCCGTTCGCGAACCGCCAAAATCAGCATCACTATACGATACTAATTCAAATGGACATTCTTTTGGATAAAAAAGACCGAAATCTTTGGTATTATTAAGATAACAATTATACGTTTCACTGCTCGTAGATGTGATTCCTTTGGATCTGCTTGAAAGCGTGCACATAGACAAACACTCATCATTATATCTAGACGACTTGCTGTAAGATAAAGAAGAGAACCAATCATGCTTCGATATAGTTTCTGGTCAACACTCTTACCATTTTCATCTTTTTCAAGATGTGTAGTTGTACTCATAGGAGTTGGTTTACCAGATGTATTTTCTAATCCGAAGCGTTTGATAAGATTTCCGCAGTATTTTTCTTGATTGATAAAAATACCGTTTGAAAGTTGCTTAATTTGAAGTCCAAGAAAATATGATAGTTCTCCCATATGAGACATTTCGAATTCTTTTGTCATAATATGTGCAAATTCTTTGCAGAGCTTATCGTTTGTTGATCCAAAGATGATGTCATCTACATATATCTGGATAACTAAAATATCTTTTTGAGAATGTTTAATAAACAAAGTTTGATCGACTTTGCCTATTTGAAATTCTGAGTTAATGAGATAGCTACGTAGTCATTCATACCAAGCATGAGGTGCCTGTTTTAAACCATACAGAGCTTTCTTAAGTTTGAATACATGGTCAGGATATTTTTCATGTATGAACAAGGGAGGTTGTTCGACATAGACATTCTCTTTGATAAATCCATTGAGAAAAGCACTTTTGACATCCATCTGATAAAGTTTGAAATTATGGTGACAAGCAAAAGATAATAGGATTCTAATAGCTTCTAGTCGAGCAACTGGTGCAAAAGTTTCTTCATAATCGATACCTTCTTCCTGAGTATACCCTTGTGCTACTAATCTTGCTTTATTTTTGGTGATATTTCCTTGTTCGTCAGCCTTATTTTTATAAACCCATTTAGTACCAATAACTGACTGATCAGTTGGTCTTGGAACAAGTTCCCAAACGTCATTGCGCTCGAACTGATTTAGTTCTTCCTGCATGGCAATGATCTAGTAATCGTCTGTAGCAGCTTCTTTTGGATTCTTAGGTTCGATATTTGAGAGAAAAGCGACATGACCCATTTGATTGAGTTGACTCCTTGTTCTGACATGTGATGTTACTTCACCGATTATATTTTGGGCCGGATGGTCTCTTAATATCCTTGGTGGTGATTGTAACTCACATATTTGAGGAATATTCTCAATAATTATTTCCGAGTCAGAATCAATATTCGTGATGATTGGATTGTCGGGGACTATTGATTCGTCATCATCTGATATAGTGTGAGGATGCTGATAGAATTCATCAAAAGAGACATGAAGTGATTCTTCAATAGTTTTGGTTCGTTTATTAAATATACGATAGGCCTTACTTCGTTCCGAATAACCGACAAATATTCCTTCATCGGCTTTTGGATCGAATTTGCCAAGCTGGTCTTTCGTATTTAAAATAAAGCACTTGGAACCAAAAACTTTGAAGTATGAGATTTTAGGCTTTCTTTTGTTAAATAATTCATAAGGAGTATTCTTGGTAAGAGGTCTTATGGACACACGATTTAAAACATAACAGGCAGTTGCGACGGCTTCTGCCCAGAAATGTTTTGGTAAGGTGGTTCCATTCAATAATGTTCTTGCACATTCTTGTAAAGTTCGGTTCTTCCGTTCTACAACTCTGTTCTGTTGTGGAGTTCTGGGAAATGAAAAATTATGACATATACCTTTCTTTGTACAAAAATGTTCAAATTCATTATTTTCAAACTCTCCGCCATGATCACTTCTTATATTTTTAACTTTAATCCTTTTTGATTTTTGAATTCTTTTGACGAAAGATTTGAAATGGTCGAAAGTGTCACTTTTATTTTTTAAGAAAATTGTCCGTGTAACGAGAGAAATCTCAACAATTACACGCACATATCGACTGTGATTTATTGACTGAACCCTAGTAGGTCCAAATAAATCCATGTGTAGTAACTCAAGTGGTTGTAATGTTGATATGACTTTCTTGGATTTAAAAGATGATTTGGTCAATTTTCCTAATTGACATGCATCACAAATGTTGTTAACCTTAAAACTCATTTTGGGTAGTCCTCTAACTAGATTGTTTTTGGCTAGCTTGTCAATAGTTCTGAAGTTTATATGACAGAAGCGTTTGTGCCATAGCCATGGATCATTATCATTAGCCACAAGACACATATCTGAATTATGATTAATATTCATATTCAGAATATATATATTTCTGTCTCTATAACCTTCGAAAACTAAATTATGGTCTTTATCTAAAATACTACACTTATTATTTGAAAAGGAAATTGTAAAACCCTTGTCACATAACTGACTAATACTAAGTAAATTGTGTTTTAAATTTCTAACTAGCACGACATTAGTAATAAGAGGTATGTTAGATGTACCGCAATTGCTCACATCGCCTTTGCCGATGATATAGCCTTTTGAATTATCTCCAAAAGTGACGGAGCCACCATCTGAGTATGTAATATTTGTTAATAAGCTCTTGTCTCCAGTCATGTGCTTCGAGCAACCATTGTCCAATATCCACGTTCCTCTTTTCTTAAGTGGGACCTGCAAAAAATAAAATTAAGTCCATGGTACCCACTTTTTATAGGGTCCTAAGAGTTAGGTCTTAGGAGTCCAAACCCATACGGGTCTGGTATCCCCTTTATATACATAATTAATATTAAGATGTACAGTATTCATGAAATTCTGAATATATTTGTTCCTAATCAACTTGTTATTTATTTTAGGAACCCATATATTGATAGTCTTGACATTTTTCTTTTGAAATTTCACAACTGGTTTTGGTTTGGAGTATAATAAACTAAGATTTTTCTTAGCTTCAGTTTTTTGTACTTTCTTCTTCCTTTTATTTCCAAGATGTTTCTTGGTTTCTTGTTTCTTATATCCCAAACCTTGTTTATCCGAAATAGATTGTGAACTTTCAATGATTTTTGTCAAATTTTCTCGACCTTTGTTAAAGTTAGAAACATTTTGAGTAATGTTATCTAACTTAAGTTTGTAAACTAGCCTTTTCTAGGTCCAGAATTTTGACTTTTGCCTCAAGCTCATGATTTTTAGTGGTGAGAGCATCATTTTTCTCTTTTTGAGTTTCAATTTCTTGACTCAAAAGAACTAGTTGAGAGTCAACATTAGATGATGATTCTTGAAATTTTCCAAGTTCTTCTTCTAATATTTTCTTCTCGTCTTTTAACATATCTCATTCAAATTCTGCTCTATACAAATCTACTTTGGCTTCTTTTAGCTGTCGTTTTATGTCTTTATATTTGACTATCAATTCAGAATTAATATCAAGCATTTCATCGAATGTAGGAATTTGTACCTCATCTTCTGTTGCCATGAAACATACATTTGCTTGTTCATCTTCCGTATCACTATCGCTTTCTGATGAGTCTGTATCATCCCATGTTACCGAGAATGCTCGTTTCTTTGATTTGTCCTTCTTATATCTTACTTTGTCATTTTCTGACTTCTTCTTTTGCTCCGGACAATCCTTGTGCACGTGCCCCTTTTTGTGACAGTTGAAGCATTCTATAGAGGATGATGTTGGTTTATTTGATCCAGATTTCTTTCTGTTATAACGACTGGCTTTTTGCTGTTTTAGGAATTTTTTGAAACCTTTTGCTATGAATGCCAGATCTTCGTCTTCAGACTCTGATTCATTTTCATCTTTTTCAGCATGAAATGCCACGTTTTTCTTTTCTTCTTTTTGTTCCTTTCTAGTCTTCAAGTTAGCTTCGTAGGACATTAGATTTCCTATCAATTCATCTGGCTTCATGACGGAAAGGTCATTAGCTTCTTCAATTGCTAATACTTTTCCTTCCCATTCACTAGTCAGAGAATGAAGGACTGTTGAAACAACATCAAAATCAGAATACTTTTGTCCTAAGCCAATAAGTGTATGGTGGATAGTTTGAAACCGTGAATACATATCATTGATTGTCTCATTTGGTTTCATTTTGAAATTTTGAAATTGACTTTTCAGCATGGCTATTTTGGCTTGTTTAACCTTGTTAGTACCTTCATGAGTGATTTTTAGCGTTTGCCAAATTTGATATGCAGTAATGCAGATACTAACACGGTTATATTCATTTTGGTCTAATGCACAAAACAACATATTTATTGCTCTTGCATTTACGGCTGCTGCCGTTTTCTCAGTCGCAGTCCATTCTGAATAATCAGTTGTTGGATTAACTTTTTTTGAGTTGCATTCCAAACATCATAACTAATTGATTGCATAAAGAATGACATACGTGTTGCCCAATAACTATAGTTAAGACCATTGAAAAATGGAGGTCTTTGTGTCGATTGACCTTCTATGTAAGTTGTGTTTTGAGTGCTAGTACTTGCGTTATTTGCCATATTACAAGAATATATCAAATAACTGTGTTACGGTTATATGATGGTCGTGCTCTGATACCAAGTGAAAAGTATGTGTACAAGTGCACGTGCTAATATAGTACACACGGATCGTGTAATATGGAATATAACATAAATGCGGAAATAGATGATAATAGCACAGTAAATAAAAATAGAAAAATCACACCAGAGATTTTTATACTAGTTCGGAGCACCGTCCTACGTCCAGTCCCAGACTTCTATCTGGATTTTCACTACCAACTACCTCGCTTCACCTGGAGGAACAGGTTTACAACACCCGAGCAGACGAATGGGATTTCACGCCTCTAATACACCAAGGACTTCAACACTTGCCTCTTACAACACCGAGGACTTCAACACTTGCCTCTTACAACACCGAGGACTTCAACAAAGATGAATATAATTGTTTGTTGACGGTATGTGTTCTTGCTAACACAGTTTTGTCACTTGTAGTACAAACTTCCTATAATCTTATCCTCAAAATATGTTAATGATGTTTTGTGAAGATTAAGGGAAGTATATTACTTATTGAATCAAAAGATATGAAATAATTTCAATGATTCAATAAGCAATTAAAATAATTGAGAGCTTTTAGAATGCAGGAGTATTTAGAAAGTAAGATCAGAAATTAGAGTAGTAAAAAATATATATTCATATATTCATGTGTTTTGAATCAATGATTTAGATGAGTTTATATAGAGAAAAATAGTTGTAACTCTTTGTGAACAGTAGCCATTAATAGATATGATCATTGATGAAAGGTAAGAGATGCAACCATTGGAGAAAGAAGTGTCTTTTGGAAAAGGTTGCTCTCTGTTTAAAAACGGTCGACAGGTCAAAAAATGGCCAGTAGACAGGATTTCAAATATATAGTCGTTATGTGCATGTGTGCACGTTCATTGTGCATTTTATACAGAAACGGCCGACCGCCTGATTTAATACCGGTCGACCGGTCCCTGTCAAATTGCTCAATGAATGTGCAATGCTATTCAAACGTATACATATCGATTATATTGAGGTGCATGATTATTTGAGGATAGATTTGAACAAGTTTATCACTATTACAATATCAAATAATCAACCTATAATCTAGAGTACTATATGTAGCTCTTTTGTGCCTCTTTATAACCATGATGTCTTTGTTTTGTCGATCTCCTTTATTTCTTTTTCAGAAATCAAAAACTTCATAGAATCTGTGACTCAACAGTTTATACTCCAGCTCGCACTTTGGGAATCTGGAGTCAACTAGAGGATTGTCGTGTATCAATAATTTTTTAGGCTTCAGTGTGATGACTTGTCCTCGAGCTCGAGGTTCACTTGGTGAGTGACCAGTCGTATCATAGTCACTCCCTATTTGAATAAATCCACCGTAGGGTGGAACTTAGCTCTTTGTGCAATGTGATGGTCGTATGACGCATTTTAAAAAAAATCACTGCTCTGGTTCGAAGAGACTGCATTTTATTGCTGAAATAAGAAAATATGGCAAATTCTGTTTCCTCATTGCAAATTCAGATTTTGAAATGCATAAACAAATTGCAAATGATAAGTAGACTGCATAAATAAATAAAGCCTATTATGTGTAGTAGCGACGAACACTTTCTTTGTTCTAGGCTCTCAATAGGGTGAGACCGTCAACGGTCGATAATTTGAATGTGCCATCTCCAAGCTTTCGTTCGATAACAAACGGTCCTTCCCGTGTTGGTTTCATATGCGAAGGAACAAGGTAAACTCTCTTAAGAAGGAGACCGCTGAGTTCAAAGGTTCGGGGTCGTACCTTGGCATTGTATAATCGGGTGACTCGACTTCAATACGCAGATGTCCCCAAATTAGCCTCTTATCGCTTCTCATCCAACAAGTCAAGAGATTCAGCCAGTAATATAGCATTCGAATTCGGATCATAATATGTCACACGATGAGAAGTCACTTCCATCCCGACTAGATTAACGGCTTTTGAACCGTAGGAAAGAGAGAATGGAGTGTGGCCGGTCGTGGATTTATGGGTTGTCCGATAAGCCCATAGGGAGTTCATCGACCCATTTGTTCCAATCGTTTTTTCAGAATGGACTTTATAACTTTATTAATAGCTTCATCCTATCCATTCGCTTGAGGGTGTGAAACTACGGAGAACTTCTTCTCGATGTGGAATCGTTGAGAGAAATTCTTAAATTCAACATTGTCGAATTGTGTTCCGTTGTCAGTAATGATGGTATGTGAGAGGCTAAATCGACAGATAATGTTACGTACCACAAAATTGATTACTTTCTTCGTTGTGATAGTAGCAAGGAGCTCTGCTTCTGCTCACTTAGTAAAGTAATCAACTACAATGATGGCGTACTTCGCACCACCTTTGGCTGGACGTAGAGAACCAATGATGTCAATGCCCCATATCGCAAATGCCCATGAACTGACCATCTGAGTTATTTCGGTAGGCGGGGCTCTTAGAATTCGAGCATGTTTTAGATGCCTATCACATTTTCTGGCATAATCTGATGCATCTTGATTCGTTGTCATCCAATAATATCCATATCGGAGAACTTTCTTGGCAAGAGCTTGCCCCCGGTGTGATCGCCACATTCTTCCTTCATGTACATAGTGCAATACTCATTTGATTTCATCATGGGCGATACACTGGAGTAAAGGAACAGAGTACCCTCTTCTATACATGACTTCATTTTGAATAGTGAACCGTGAAGCCTTTCGAAGAACTTGTCTTTTTCATTCCTGCGCTCCACCAGGGTCCTATGCTCGAGATAGTTTCTAAATGGAGTCATTCATGACTCCTCGTCGGGAATTACTTCAAACACTCGGTTTGTTTCCATCTGGTCGATGCTAGGGGAAAATAATGTTTCCACGAACGATTTCCATTTGTCATGCCTCACCTATACTGGCTAACTTTGCTAAGGAATCGGCTTCTAATTGCATTCTCGGGGTTTGCAATAGATGGCATAATAATCGAACTGATCCAATATTTCCTGAACCCGAGTAAGATAAGCAACCAGTCTTCGGTCTTTGGCCAGGTACTCTCCTCGAACTTGACACACGACCAATTTGAATCATAGTAAATCTCTATAGCAATAATTCTTAAATATCTGGAAAGTCTCAATACGGCGAGCAGGGCTTCATATTTGGCCTCGTTGTTAGTTGCATGAAAATCAAATTTAAGGCATAGCATATATATTGGCCTTCAGGAGTTTCAAGTACAACTCCAACACCTGAGCAACTGTCATTTGATGCACCTTCAGTATGCAGCTTCTAGACATATTTAGGAGAATCACTGGTTTTGGGCAAGTCCTCCAAGATAGTGAATTCAGCGATGAAATCTGCTAGGACTTGTCCTTGAATGGTTCACCTTGGTGTGTAAGTAATATCGAATTGACTCGGCTTAATATTCCACTTGAGTATCCTACCAGATGTCTCAGGCCATGTAAGGACCTATCGATATGGCTAGTCGATGTAGACGGTGATAGGATGAGCCTGGAAATACGGGTGGAGCTTCCTTAAGGCAATGATAAGACAATAGGCCAGCTTTTCCAGCTTCGGATAATTTCTCTCTGCTCCGTTAGTCGTTTGCTAATGTAATACACTTGCTATTGTATCCGGTCTTACTCCTAAATTAGGGCAGCACTGATTCGTTTTCTAACACCGCTAAGTAGATCTCTCATAATCAATAAGCTTTGACAGAATGGGTGGTGTGGATAGGTGTTGAACCGGTGCTCAGAATGCGCCCTCGCCCTCTGTCGTCCATTCAAAATTTTGTTACCCTTTCCTGATCAGATTGAAGAAGGGAACGGACTTGCCAGTGGATTTTGAAATGAACCTGCTCAATGCTGTTACTTTTCCGTTATGGCTCTGAACCTGCATTATAGTCCTTGGAGTTTCAAGATTTCTGATCGCCCAGATCTTCTCGGATTGGCTTCAATTCCTCGAGCATTGACGACAAATCCAAGGAATTTACCAAATGTGACCCCAAAGTGGCATTTGAACGATTGAGTTTCATTCTATATTCTCAAAGGATGTTGAACATCGATTCCAGGTCTTTGATATGATCAGTGCAGAACCGTGACTTCACAAGCATGTCGTCGACATAGACCTCTATAGTTTTTTCGATCTGGTTGGCGAATATTCGATTAACTAACAGTTGGTAGGTTGCCTTGGCATTCTTAAGTCCAAAGGGCATGACTTTGTAGCAATAAAGTCCCAGATCGGTAACGAAACTAGTATGCTTCTGAGTGGACAAGTGTATAGGTATTTGGTTATAGCCAAAATACGCATCCATGAAGGATAAGAGTTCATGTCTAGCCGTTGAGTCTACGAGCTGATCGATTCGGGAAAGTGGAAAACTGTCTTTAGGGCAAGCTTTTTCAAGTATGAGTAATCAATGCATGCTCCATTTCCTATTAGGTTTTTTGACAAGTACAGGATTGGACATCCATTTCAGATATAATGCATCTCAAATAAACCCATTTGACTTCGGCATATCTACCTCTTACTTAATGGTGGCATATCTATCTAGATCTATACCATGCCTTTTTTGCTTGACCGAGACATGCCACATGTCAATATTCAATGTGTAGCTCGTGATGTCCGAGGAGATTCCACACATATTTGAATGCATCCAGGCAAACATGTCGAGGTTTGCTTGGAGAAATTCAATCAATTCCCCCTGCATCCGTTGGCTTAGCTGAGATCTAATCTTTATCACTTTAGAACCGCCATTATCGTCCATTGAAACATTGATCCTCAGCTCGACTGGGGAAGCTTGATTGTCTTTACTTTCATCGTCACTTTTGGTACCTCTCAGGTCAAGATCCCTTGGGAATTGGTTGAGGTGCACGGGTCTAGGCATAGGCGTTAGCTGTCAATTCTCACCAAAGCGGGCGCAGAGAGATTCCTCTATGCCCTTTCCTTTTTCTTTTCGCTACGCCTCCCATAGCTCAGCAACATAACAGGCTCGTCCAACAACCTGGTCTCCCTAAACGAATCCAACACCATTGTCGGCAGGGAATTTTAAAGTCATATATTAAGAAGCAACGACGACCCTGAACTCAGCTAGGATCAGTCATCCTAAGGAAGCATTGTATGGCGAGTCTATGTCCAATACAATAAACTGTAGTATCCGGACTCTCCGGCGTTCTCTAATTCCCAATTCCACTGGTAGCTCTACCATCCCAATAAGTATAGTTGCACTTCCATTGAAGCTATGATTGCGAAACTGAAAAGGCTTCAAATCCTTTGCTTCTGTCTTCATTTGATCATAAGCTCGCTTAAGTAATATATTCACTGAACTTCCACTATCTACCATGATCCTCTTCATCCAAGCATGGCCTATCTAAGCTGAAATGACAAGTGGGTTAATGGTTGGGGATTCGACTCTATCGGCATTCCTGTCTCGAAATACGATGTCATCTGTCATTGTTTTTTGGTTCTTGGTCAGAGCCCCGTTTTCTAAATTATTACAACATTCGAAGCTCGTATGCCTAAAAGAAGTGGCATATGACTACATTTCTTTCCAGCTTCGATCTGCTGAATGAGGACCACCACTAATAGTTTTAATCACTAGCCTCCTGCTGGTACAAGGGAGTTCCTTCTGTCTCGCCCTATTCGGTATATGGTTCTGATTCGATAGGCCCGCACCTCCTGACTGCGGCACCTGAACAAACTGCTCCAACTTTCTCCCTAGTATCAACTTCTCTATAATATCCTACAAATGACAACATTTGTTTGTGTAGTGGACATAACTATCGTGAAATCAGAAAAACTTTCTTGTCTGAATCTGTTTTTCTGGCGATTGCTTCAGTGCAGGTTTCTTATTTTTGATAGTATTGCAGGTCTGCGAGTACATTTTCCAGCTACATATTTAAAGGAGTTTGATTGCCAAACATAGGAGCCCTACATCGTGGCCCATGATTCTGATCTTGTTTCCTATTTTTATTTCCATTGCCTTTCTATTTATTCTGTATGTTCAATTGCACCTTTCCAAAACTTTCTCCGGTTTGTTTAACAGATTGCATTGGATTCCTTCTATAGTAGGCCCTGCATCATCCTTTTTCCTAGACTGTTTCGCATCCTCCCTTCTCAAGAATCGGGCTGCCTTAGAATAAAAACGGTCCAATGATGCAAGGTGTTTTCCGGCCAACCAGTTGCCAAATTCAGAATCGGGATCGATTCCCTTAATTAGTGCCATCAGAATGGAGTTGTCATTGGGATTACTAATCTCGGTGCATGCAGCGTAAAACCTTTCCAGATAATGTCTGAGTGTCTCTTCGTGAGCTTGAGTGACACTAGACACGATGTTAACATCTTTCGGCCTTGTGAAATGCGTACGAAACTGTTCAACAAACTTCATTGCCAACTGGTCAAAGCATGAGATAGATCGAGGTGGTAGACGAGTAAACCACATAGTCGCTATTCCCCCTAGGGATATTGGGAAACTTCGACACTTGACCGCATCGGCTACTGCAGCATTCATTAACCATTCATACTTTAAGATGTGCAAGTTAGGATCAAAGCTCCCTTTATAAACAGGTAGAGTTGGCATTTTGAATCACCGTGGTGGTTCAACATAGAGTATATCATCAGTGAAAGGGGTATGACTCTGGGAGATTCCCCGGTCATCATTTGTGAGGCCCTGATTTTCACGGATCATCTGACGGATCATTGTCGAGATATCCCGCATTTGAACGTTCTAGGCATGTTGAGCTAAGGTGTGGTCGGGTTCCACAATGTGAGGATGGGCTGATCGTAGTCGATGGTCCATATGTCTCCTCCTTGGTTCTAGGTCTTCAAGAACATAAGGCTCAGGAGTATAATAACGTTGATGGTGGGTCGGATCCATTCGGTTCTGAATGTCAATTTCCAACTCAATAGTAGCAGTAGCAGCATAATTGTCGGTACTATGATAAGGAATACCACCTCCTCAGAAGGAGGGTCCAGCCCAATGGCTGATTGATGGGCCAACTCTTGATTGCCCAAGATTCAAGGTGTGCTGATGTCCAATGGCCTGGGTATAGCTTCCATCCAGCCATGGGCGCATGGACCCGTGATTGTAGTCAGAAGAGGCTGAACTCGCAGTGGATGAATAGGAAGCCTGATCCCTTATGGATCTCCTTCATTTGGTATGATTCAGTTGATTGGTCAATTCCGCGTTAGCACGGAGTTGCTGAGTAAGCTGCTGGCGGCTTTGTGTCATCTCTTGTATTAATAGTTGAAACTCTTCCCTGATTATAGGGACTTGCGGATCTGAAGGTCCAGTAGCATTCTGGTCAATAGAAGGAAGTTTCACAGGGTTCTGTTTATCCCATCCTTCTGGATCTGTAGCTTTTGAAGTAGTCCTAGTGTTGAGCATGGTGAATAGCGAAGCTCTCTCCTAGACTTGGTAAAAATTTAAATTGGATGGAAGAACTTCTGAACTTGAAGTCTGGATCTTCTCCTTAGATTCTTGCAATCTGATATCGGTAGTAGATCCAATGAGCAGGAGAGAAACTGGGTTTTCTCAGTGAAAGCACCAAAGTGTTTGTACCAAAATTGGGCACAACACTTTTCAGATGTGTTTAAGGAGATAAAATGAATAATACAAATGAAAAATGAGGAAGATCAAACAAAAACACAAATCGATAAACAGGAAAAACATACGGAAACACACGGATTTAGAGTGGTTTGGCGTATGGCCTACGTCCACTATGAAATGGCTGACTTTTAGTGAATTTTGCTTGCTAGTTACAAAAAGTTACAACAGTACAATCCAAATACAATAGTAATTTCGGTAGAGTCTGGAGGTAGAAGAGCCAAAAAGTCATTTTTCAGTAGGACCTAGGCTGCTATTTATAGGTGTAGGCAGTAAATATCTCGCTTAGATCTCGGAAGACATCTTCTCTCACGTGGACGGGCCCACGTGATCGATCCCAGTCGTTTGGACTCGATCCATGATCGATACAAATGAAATTCATATCGATTAAGATTTAGCCTAATTGAGTCGAGATCGATCATGAACATTCCTGAGGTTGCACGCAAAATCCTATGAAAATTTGGTAGCATTTGGACTTGCAGACCTTGAGCTATGATCGATGTAAGTTTGAATTTGTTGAAGGCTGGTGAGTTCGCATCGCTTTCGTTCGCATCACTTCTAGGCATGTAATGACCGATGATGTGGCGCTAACTTTTAGGATTGATCAACATTTTATGTTGAGTAACCAAGTCATCCACTTGACTATGCCTTCTTCGTATCGATTATGTGAGGCTCTACTCGTATCGATGCTCGTAGGTCACTTCGTATCGATGGTTGTAGGATGCTTCGTATCGATACGAACCCGTGTACTTCGTATCGATAACTTGGATGCTACTTCGTATCAATCATTTCACACGTCCTTCGACTTAGAGTCCGTTTTGTCTCGCTTATTGTATTGTGCATTTTTCATACCGACTACCCGGCAATTTGTTTCGTGTCGGTGGAAGGGAATCGATACGAGATGAATCGATGGAAACCGATACGAGATGAATGGAGGGGGGTTGATGGACGTTTGTCAAGGAATGATAGATACTAAGGGGAGTGATATTTGATGGATACGAATGGTGTCATTGCAAGGTGATGGATACGAATTGAGGCTTGCTTCATAATTCTTGATCGATTCATAACTTGAGCATAGAAAGCCCGATTGACTTGAAATTTGGAATTTGGCTCTAATTGTTTTTCTTGTCGTGTCATATCAATTATAGCTCGATCCGGACTTGGGAAAAATATACTAGTATCTATAGTGAACCCATGTATAACCATTTTTTAAGATGAACTATCTTTGATTCCAGTCAATTGCTTGGTGTCACGGTCTTTCCAAAAGGTGGGATAACAACGTACTTATTGTATATTTTGATTTTTAAAACTATATAGTAGTGTATATTGTATATAAGTCTCATGCACACTCGAGTACCATTGACACTGTTTTCTTTTTGAGAGACCAATCATTCTTGTTATAGATTGAATGAGCTAGCAAATAAGAAACACAGTTAGGAACTCCATCTCTAGAGTTGAGCAAGAAGCGAGTTCGAGGGCTGCAAATCCTTACTTTCAAGCTATGTTCAATGTGATGTTCATGAACAAGCTTTAAAATTCCCAAACGACCACTCCAAATGTTGTCGTCGGTGGTGGTGCTCAAGTGTAGGCAATTAAGGCTTACTTCACTAAGCTATGAAAAGATTACTCTACTTTGCAAGGCAAGTCATTTCTTGGAACATAGTCTATCATTGAAGAGTAGGATTAGTTGGACACCTGCCAACGTATCTTTGGTGACATGGATATTGATAATACCATGAAAAGGAAGCTGTCCTCTAGACAGGGAGGGCCATGTACTAGTGGAACGCCATCAGTATTGCTGCACCCGAGGTTCAGTTCACTTTGGACCAATTGAAGGTCAAGTTTGAGGAGAAGTTCATTCCGGCTGCTCAGAAATCAGTTAGGAGATTCGCTGATTTAAAGCAGGGAGATATGTTTGTTTCTAAATACATCATCGAGTTCAACATTTTTTCGAAGTATGGGATGTCTTTTATCACTTCATTGGGGAAGAACGGGAAGTTTATTATGTGTTTGGACGACTATTTAAGGGAGAAGCTAATGAGTTATATCGATGAGCCATTTGAGAGACTTGTCGAGAAAGCTCTTCGCTACGAGAGTTTGAACCCCAAGTCCAAATCAACCATTGTTGTTAAGGAAGAGCCAAAATTGCAACAAAGTGGTGGAGGTAAGAAGAAGAGTGGTTTGAAAATAGGAAGCAATCTCAGGGAAAGGATGCTTAGATGAAGATTAAATAGGATCATATTTGCTATGGTTGTGAAGGTATGGGTCACTTCATTAGAGATTGCAAAATCGATCGGAAAAAAGTGTAACAACTGCGGAAAGCCTTGGAATATGCCAAAGAATTATCCAGAACCGCTATAGCAGAATCATGTTGTGAGGGCATATGCTTTAGACATTGTGCTGACTTCATCAAGTGCTCCCTCGGCGAAAGAGAATGGGAAAAGCGTTGTCAATCAAGTATGCTTTCCCTTTATGATATTCTCATATGTGTTTTATTCGATACCAGGGCTTCACATTCCTTTATGTCTAGTGACCTAGTAGATAGAATAGGATTGAAACCCGAAATAATTGACCGACCGTTGATTATGATGAACCTTCTCAAAGGCTCCAGTAGCCTGTGTATGGTTTACATGGTTTGGTCTCATCGATTAATGAATGCTCTTTGTTTGTGATGGTTTTGTTTTGATTTATGTTGGGTTTTGGATTACCTTGGAAATGGATTGGCTAAAAAAAATATGTGACGGTAGTGGATTGCGAGAAGCTGTTAATGATAATTGGGGCTGTGGAAGGGTGAGCGGTAGTGATTGGCTGCCTGCTAGAGGATGGGGATATGGTCAGCTTTCTATATTTGCTTAAGGTTCCATAATGAGTTGCCATCTATGCCTATCATTAGAGAGCATCCAGATGTATTTCAGGAAGTGACTGAATTACCATCGCATAGAGAGATTGAGTTTAGAATAGACTTGGCAAAGGATGTCAGACCTATAGTTATGTCGTTGAGAAGTATGGCACGTAGAGAGCAAAAGGAGTTGGAGGTGCAAGTAAATGACCTGTTGAAAAGAGGTTTCATTTGTAGGAGTACATCCGAGTTGGGTTCACATGGAGTATTCGCCATTAAGGCGGATGGCTCTCTAAGGTTGTGTGTGGACTATCGTGGGCTAAATAAGAGAACGAAGAAGAACAAGTATCCACTTTCATATATTGATGACTTGTTCGATCAGCTCCTTGGTACAAAGGTGTTTTCCCAATTGGATTTTTCTATGGGATTTCACCACTTGAGTGTAGCAAAGAAAAGTGTGTCGATCACTGTGTTTCGTACACCATTTGGTTTCTATGATTAGTTAGTTATGCCATTCGGGCTAACCGATGTCTAACATACTTTGTTCATATCATGAACCGTGTCTTTAGAGATCTGCTAAATAAGTTCATAGTTGTGTTTGCAGATGATATTCTAATATATTCGAGGATAGGGGAGGAATATAAGGTGCGCTTGAGGATTGTGCTCGAAGTGTTATGGAAGCACAAGTTGAAAGAATTTTTTTCAAAGTTTCACTTCTAGAGAATGGAATCGAGATTCTTCGGTCACATCATCTCTAAGTAGGGTAGCACGGTAGATCCTACCAAGGTTGCGGCAGTTCAGGATTGGAACCAACCCAAGAATGCTATCGATGTAAGGAGTTTCTTAGGACGGGCTGGATATTATAGACGCTTTTCAAGGACTTCTCAAAGGTAACTGCACCATTAACCAATTTGATAAAAAAGTTAGACTTATAATTAGGATGCTAAAAGTAAGTAGGCATTTGTTAGTCTAAAGGGAAGGTTGACGAGTGCACCTGTACTGACCATTCCAAGTAGAAAGCACGAGCCGACAGTATGCACAGATGTTGTGGTACAGGATAAGGTGCGATATTGATGTAGAAGGGAAAGGTTGTCGCCTACGCTAGTCAAATGCCGAAGTCGCACGAGAAGAGGTATTTAACTCATGATTTGGCAGCAATAGTGTTTGCTTTGAAAATTGTGAGGCACTACTTACTAGGGAAAAGGATCGATCTGTTCATGGATCACAAATCCTTGAAGTACCCTTTCTCCAAGAAGGATCTCAATCTTCGACAGTAGAGATGGTTGGAATTCTTATCCTTCTACGACTTTAGCATTTCCTATACTTCTGGTAAGGAGAATTCGGTCGTTGTCACATTAAGTAGAAGACATTCCACATTGGCGCCGATGATCCTAGAGTGAGAACAGCTAGACTATATTGCTTGTTTATGACTTCAGACCTCATTACAAGTTGAGCCAGAGATGTTAGCAAGTTCGACAATCATGCCTACTTTGTTTGAGCAGATCGGTATCAATCAGAAGCAAGATGCTAGACTAGCTGAGATCATATCGAAAATAGGAGGCATAGAAGCCGAGGATATAAAACAATATGGAATCGATCGTGAAGGTTAGCTCCATAAGGATGGTAGATTGTTTAATCCCGATGTTGACGGATTGCGAGATGTGGTGCCACAAGAGTGCCACCATTCCAGGTTAATCATATATCCCGATGTAATAAGATGTACTTTGATATGAGGTAGACCAACTATTGGGAAGGGATGAATAAGGACGTCGGGACATTCATCTCGAAGGGTATGAACTGGCAATTGATGAAGGCAGAGCGAAAGAAACTGAGTGGCATATTACAACCGTTTAAAGTTCCCAGGTGGAAATGGGGGCAGAAATCGATGGATTTCATTGATGGATTGCTAAGGACTCAAGCAAGGTACGGTATCACTTGGGTCATAGTCGATCGATTGACTAGGAGCACTAGATTTATACCCATCAAGTCAAGTAGAATGACAACCAAACTAGCAAAGTTGTATGTGAAATGGATTTTACGATTTCATAGTGTGCCGAACAACGTTGTGGGAAATCGAGACCTATTATTCACTAGTGGGTTTTCGAAGATCTTATAGGAGGCATTGGCTATCGAGTTGCAATTTAGTGCAGCTTATCATCCACAATCAGATGGGCAGATCGAGGAAGCTAATCATATATAGAAGATCTCTTGTAAGCTTACATTCTCTTTTGCAAAGGCTCATGCGATGATCACTTGCATTTGGTAGAGTTTGCATACAATAATAGCTATCAGTCTAGTATTGGCATGGCACCATATGAAGCATTGTATGGCTGACCATGCAATGTCCCTTCATGCTGGTGGGAAGCCAGAGAGAAACTGATACTTGGGCCAGATATGATTAAAGAAACATTGGAAAAGATAGAGATCATTCCGCAATGGATGAGAGCTGAAAATGATAGGAAAAAGAGTTACATTGATTGAAGGCTAGAGATTTAGAATTTTCTATCGGAGATATGATATTCATGAAAATTTATTCTTTGAAAAATGTTATTCATTTCGGTATAAGGTAAGTTGGCACCAAGATTCGTAGGTCATTTTCCGATAGCGGGGAGGATTGGGAACCTAGCATATACGGCCAACGTACCTTCGAAAATGGCAAACATGCATAATGTCTTCCATGTTTCTCATCTGCGAAAGTGTGCATGATTCAGCATAATGATTGCACTAGATCAACTTGATGATATTGAGACTGAACTAGAAGCTTCGAGGCCTCGTACGCTGGTTCATATTGTCTGACGTGATACAAAATAGCTTTGGAGGAAGATGGTAGAGTTGGTGAAGGTTCAATGGGGAGAATGTGAAGGCGGTGACATCGAAAACCGAGGAGAGTATGAGGAGTTCACATCCGGAGCACTTCATATGGTAAGGCCTGTTGTTTATTGTACTTACTTTCACTTCCAATATAACATAAGGTAGTAAAGTATCCCACATGCTATGGTAGTTTTACATATATTATTGATTAAATGGCTGCGTGTTTAACATGCTTCATAACATACGTGATTATTAGGAACTTGCGGTAACTATGATTGATTTACTGTGTTTCTTTGGGGATTAAGGGGAAAAATTCCTAAAAGGGGAGAGTGTAATGGCCCATGTTTTATGTATCGAAGGATCATAAAATATTTTTATTTTATTCATACGAGGTCGTATGGCTTTAGGATTCTAGGAAGTGACTCTTAGGTGCATTTTCCCTGATTATGCTTTTTTTGAATTTCTATGCGATCATTTTGACCCTGATTTTTTTTTTGGACTATAACTTTCGATGGAAACTGAATTAGGGTCTTAAACCACTTCCATTGCTTCACGATGATGGTTTCTCATTCCGTAGAATGGTCATCATAGAAAAATGGAATTTTTGTCGGAAAGTTGCTGCAGTTTCTAAGTTTTGTTGTTGCTAGCCTATTTTAGTGGGTAATTAACTAAACCCTTGCTTAGGTCAACTAACCCACTTTGAATTTGTAATAATAGGAGGTCATAGGAACAGACCTAAATCATTTCCGTTTTCCCTTAAACAGATCCAGACCTCCGTTAGCTCTAATTTCATCAAAAGTCATATCTTTTCCTTACTAATCTTAGCAAAATCATTGGTTAAAGAAGGGATTAGCATATAGAAGCTAGAGATTATCATTTTTGCTGATATGGTTCATTTCCTTTGCTGTCTACTTCGGATTTGAGGAGAAAATTGGTATTTTAGGTTTTTTTGAGTGGTTCTTGACCTCTCACTCATCTATACTTGTTTATATAGTTAAAATGGTTGTTTTTAACATAATTTTGATCTAAAAAGGTTTTCTAACTTTAATCACTTATTCATACATGTTTATGACCAGAAATTGGAGATTTTGAAATGTCTTTAAGATTGGTTTTGTAATCTATTTACTTATATTCACATGCTAGTGTCACTGCATCATTTATACATACATATGCTAACGTAAATCTTAGATTTAGGGTCAAACTAGTTTGATTATCACATTCTCATGTATGGTTGTATGAGTGGATGCATGTGCATGTTATTCCATGATTGTATGTTGTGATTTGATGTTATTTGCAAGTGTTTTGGATGTTAGGTAGACAGGTTAGAAAACTATGCAAATAGGAGGCAAAACTGGTCAAAATTGGACAAAACTTGGAAGGCAGATTCTGGAGCATGGGAAGGGCTCGTGGTCCAAATCGCATCCTCGAATTCACTAAGCACAAAAGTTAGTGCCAACTTTAAAGGTTGGTACCGAGTTCTCTTTGTTGCTCCACATTAGCAGCGACTTGGGGAAGGGTCCAGGGAAGGGTGAGAGTATGGCTTGTAGAGGTTGCCTACGGTGATAGGTTGGAGATCAGTTAAGTGTCAAAGGCTACGACGACTAGCTTCTAGGATATGAATTTAGGTGTTTTGAAGATATGATAACTTGATTTGGAGCCGAGAAGTCGTGGGTCCAGCACCTGGGCATAGAATACTAAAAGCAAAGCAGGATGGAAATAAATTGGGCCACTTGGGCCAAATATAGAGGTCGACACCAACTTCAAAGATCGGTACCAAGCTCTCTAGTTTAGTCTTATGGGGATGGAACTTTTAGGGGTTGGTACGAGGGTTTAAGATGTCATGCTGGAGATGTTGGCTCGTTCGTATGATGACCGATGGCGATGTAACAACAAGATGAAAGTTATAGTCTTTGAATGCTAACACAACGTTGAACGGAGATAGGTTTCAAAGAAGACGGTTCGATGTAGAAAAGAGACATAGAATGGGGAATGTAGAATGGTTCCTTGAAGGTAATGGCTCGATGTTGAAAGGAGTCATTGAGTAGAAAAATGTAGAATGGTTCCTCCAGGATAATGGAAGCTAGATGGAGTAAAGGAAAAGGCTCGGATATACGTACTAAGTTATCGTTGAAACTCGGAGTGTTTATTATTGTACCCAAAGCAGAGGCATCATGAGGACGGTCATGCATATGTTGAAAGTTACGCTGGATCGGTTGAATGGATCCGCATACCCACATTGGTTGAGTGGGTCTAGCATTAGCTTCAGGATAAAGAGCTTAAAACCAGGATTACCGTTAGTTCCTGGCAGTTGAAAGATTATAAGAGTTATCGTATATCCAGAGTACGTCAAGTGATAGTTAGGATTGTTTAATGGATGTTATGGTTACCCTGATTTCTTTCCCCGCAGTCTATCACTCTAGGGTAGTCATTGAAGATAGGTATTAAAGATAGGGTTACCTGGAGACCAGTTATTATAATTAGTTGTATTGCACCTTTATGACACTTAGAGTAGCATAATATGTTATTATGTACTAACTCTTTGGTTATAGGGACAGGTCAGGTATGATTCGTGTACCTTTGTTCCTTACTATATCGCCTTGTATAGTACTTTGAGATTCATTTATCGCTCACACTAGACTATTGTCTGACTCGAGGTTTTATGCTTTGTTTCTTATTATCTCGGATGCTCTTAAATGAGTAGACAAGATAGCAGTTCTAAGTGCGATGTGGTAGTTTGTAGAGAATGAACTGGACGAAGCCAACTTGTATTATATATGGATTTGTATACTTATTCCACTGTGCAACACTATGGAGCCTTGTCAATGCTTGATTATTATTCTTAGTATGAGACAGTTATATATGTTTACTTCTGTTGTATAAATTCTATTTCATGATGTATAACTTTGTGTATCTGTACTCTAATATTTGGATCACTTAGTTATTACAGCCTCTTATGTGTTGTATCTATGATTTTATATTTTATTCCATGCGTTGTGTGATATACTATAGATTCTATGATGTTTGTTTCATTTTAAATCTTGATGATTGTTTACATCACTCGGCACAACAACAGCGTATTATCTTATGTACAATGGGTATGAGTGGTGTAGGGCGGCCGTCATAGGCCGTAACCAGGCTATTTGTGTCAGTTATCCCACCCTGAGTGGATTCTTTGTTGAAGCTATTGATATATGACTAAAGACTCTCGATTAGCCCCTGTTTGATGCTACATAGCTTGTTAACCATCATAATATAGGTCTTTGAAGTGAAGAATTGGTCTTGAAATCTACAAATAGCTAGGCCCATGAGTAGTTGTTGCCTTGCCATGTATGCAAGAAAACAGGAGGAAGGTCCTTTAAGAGTGGAGGGAAAGAGTATGCCCTTTATTCGAAGGAAAGCTAAAAGGCATAGGTGATGGAGTTAAAGAAAGTAAGGTGATTCTATCAGTCAACATTCCTATCATACTTGTCAATGGGTAGTAGGGCAATTGCCTGTGGACGTAAGTGGTCAAGGTATACTCATAAAATGGCTCACCATTCTCCTTATCGGAAAAAACTTCGCCCCCAATGTTTAGATCTAGCATTATGTTGGGCTGTCGGCAAAGGATGTTCATTTCCTTCCTAAGGCGAACATTTGCTTATTGTGGAATGTTTTGGCCAACGATTGGTTGTGGGCTCAACTAGCATATTTATGGAATGGGAGATCAGTGTTGGGAAGAAGGGTGATGATGACGATGATGGGCTAGAGTAGGAGATCTCTTCCCCGTGTGCACAAAGGGTGAACATGAATGAACAAATCATTCCTCTCTTCATCCTGGTCTGGCTGCACCCCTATGGGATTGGAATTGCATCGAGGGGACCTTTTGCTCCCTGTTTTCGGCATGGGCACTATAGCTAAGACGTTTATGCCTCAAGTCTTGCGTTCTGTTTGCTACCTAGAGGCACTCAAAAAATGGCTTTCATTCTACAAAATGAGAGTAATGATGTCTCGGTTCCTTGTGTGTGGCCATGTCAGGGTCAGTGTCGATAACTAGACTTAGCACATGTCCGGCATGTCTTTTTAGATGGGCATAAACTCCATGCCGAGGTCTCAGGCCAAAACTTATGCCAGGCCTCGGCAATGTTCATATGGGCATAAGCATTAGGAGTGATAAGTTAGAGAGGAGTCAGTCTGATCGTTGGAAAGGGTCGTGGAATGAACTTCGCGGTCACCTAGACGTCCAACCTTGACCTCAATCATTCGTCTCTACGGCAAGAGTTCCCACATTTATCAGACTTTGAAGCATTCTTCATCACATGTCATTGCTGATCACAGGGATGGGACATGCAGCGCTTATGACCATATTGCCATTGGTTTAATGCCATAGTGGAACATAAAAAGAGTGTGTAGTGAATAACAAGTGAAGAAAAGTAAGAGATTTTAGGGTAGCTATCTTTCTAGCTCCATAATATTGACCAATAAATTAGCCAACCACAGAATTAGACTAACGAGTTCATGAAAAAAAGGGTTATTACTAACCATTGGGTTTTAAAAATAAATAAGGAGGAAGTAAACTATAAAATTAAAGTAAACGACACAAAGTTGTAGAGTGGTTCAATAAGCTTGCTTCAGTCCATAATGAAGATATCTTACTATGCTTCTGTGACGATCCCTTTTTTTCAAAATCTAAAATCAATTATAAACGACGTTAAAATACACTTGAAACTAATTTCAAGTATTAAAAACCCTAGATTGAGGATGGATAAAAATTAGAAGTTCTAAGTCGATGAATAAAGGAACTTCACAACGGAATTTAGACACCAATATACATATACATTAACTTAATAATACAATCACTTTACAATATCATCATAATAAGTTGCATCTCAATACATCAATTATCATTAATTCATTAACGATAAAACAATTGTATAGAATAATATACCAATCAGTCATTCATAATACACCCTGCATCCACCTTTCCCTTCTCTCTTTTGTTCCTGCCTGCAACTTCACAACTATACAAATATATGTTAAGTGAAAAGAAAAAGTTTCATAACATGTTTGGACTACGCCTAACCCTATATGCTATGGCCATTAGCTCGTTAGCTATTACATAGAAAAAGACTGCCTACATACCCCCTTTGAGCGGTTAAGTCTATGTAGCTCTATTTCCTGCTCTTCTCCTACACACAATTACTTATTAGTACATTGCAACCATAACATCCATGCAACCATAACATCCATGAAACCATTGCAACCATCACAAACAATGTAATCAATGCAACCATTGTAATTAACGTCTAAAACCAATTATGAACGACATCAAAATAAGCTTAAAACTAATTTCTGACATGGACAGTTAAAAAGTAAAAATTCTAATATAAATGAATAAGAAAGGAAACCTCACAGTAGAGGTTAAGCATAAATATAAATGTACATTAACTTAATAATACAATTACTTTATAATATCATCACAATAAGTTACATCTCAATACATCAATTATCATTATTCATTAACAACAAAATTTTGGTATAAAGGAATATACAAGTCAGCTATCCATAATACAACCTGCATCCACCTTTCCATATGTTCTTCTACTTCTACCTGCAACTTTATAACTATATAGATTGTCAAATAAGAAGAAAAAGGTTTCAACTATGGTTGGACTATGCCTAACCCTATACTCTATGGTGATAGGCTTGATAGCTATTGCATAGGAAAAGACTGCCGACGTGCCCCTTTTAGGGGACCAATTCCATGTAGTTCTATTTTCTAATCTGTTTTACATCTAAATACTTATTAGTATATTGCAAACATAGCATTTATGCAACAATTGCAACCATCACAAATAATGCAAGCAATGCAACCATTGCAACCAATACAACTAATGTAAATAGTAAAAGAAAAAAATAGTAATCCTGCTCATCCATCTCAATAAGTCATCATATAGGGTAACGAAAATAATAATAGTACACAACCATCAAATATCAACAATATTCAATGACAACCCCAATCCACTAATTAAGACAATCACTACATATAAATATAATTACATACGTCGTCATCAATTTAGATATAAATCATTACATGTGTAATAGTTCAATCAACATTAGAAACACAACACCCATCATCAAATAACCATAATTAATATCCATTAACTAGTAGAGACAATGGTAAAATATTGCATACTCATCAAAGTGCGATATATCATCAAACATCAAACATATGTGATATTAATAATAGACAATCGATTGCATATTCAATAACCATCCAAAAAATATATTGTAACGACCCAACTTCCACACTCCAGAAAGTCGCATCGTTAAGAAGAAAGAAAGGGATAGAAAAGAGAAAAGAAAGGAAAGAAACAAACAAACAACATCAGAATCTCACAGCGGAACGAATAAATTATATTATATCACATAATACTTTACATAGTATCATATACATCAGAGTTTACAGCCAAAACAACACAAACTAGACAGTTATAAACATCTGTCTAGTGATTACAATTCAAGAACATCGGAGAAAACAGATACAACTCAAACACAGCGGAACCACTATATATATCTACACACTGAAGCCTCCTGCTCCATTATCTCCTCCAGAACTCGTCAAAGCAATCCTAAATCACTTGACTACTCATACGTAATATGAGTACCCAAGAGTTTAATAAAACAGAAAATAAACACTCGGGTCAGACAGGGGTCTGGTGTGAGTAAACGGTTTAAAAGTTGCTTAACTTTTAGAAAATCCTTTGAAAACAAAAAAGTATCACGTAAGACTTCCCACACATAAACATGGAAAAGTTTTTAACTTACGCTAACCAAAGCATTTGATAGAAATCCAGTGATATTATAATAGTGTCTAGGGTTTTCAAATAAATATGAAATAGCCGAAATTGTTACATTCATTAAATTCCATCTACTAGCCACAAAAGTGGGTAATACAATCAAAACCGTTGGCACTTATTGGATTTTGGATTCCATACGATGGCAGGGCTACTGAGGTACCGCCCGTCACAGTACGTGGCCTAGATCACCGTACCGAGGAGCCACCCTAACTCCCCTGCAACACAAGGCCGGAACCATTCCTTACTGAATAGTTCCGAACAAGACAACCCCGACGGTTGGAGCTCAAAACCGTCCACACAGCCGAAATATAAAGGGACCTCTAGACAGGGATCAATCTTGCTCTCCAGTGGGTGCGACCCACAAAGCCTTGCTGCACCTCCCCTGTTTTAGCCATTCCCGGTTGATGAGGCTTGAGGTTACGGTTACCTTTATAGGACATATCATCTTAGAATGCTCATCGTCCGCCTGACGATGTTCTGAAAGCATTCAATCCATACAAGTTCGTTCCGGGTTCGAACGAAACCGAAGGCATTATCTCGTTACACTCGTTTTGGAATCACCCTCAGAGTTAACGACAATAACCCTTGCACTCTAAACCACCATCTCGAACCTATAAGCACTATTCCGTCAAACTCATTACGGAATCACCCACAGAGTTATACTGACGTATAGCCCTTACACCTCGAGTCTTCACTTGCTCCACTTGGATTAACGACCTAACGTTTAATTGGAATCGATGTGGTTTTCGGATATCCAAATATGGAAATCCGATCCCGGTCTCACCGAAACCAAACGCCATTTTAATGTCCAAGTTATACTTAAGGGTTTTAAACAATTAACTCATTTTATTTTATCTATTTCACACAGATAGATAAACTACATATTCTCATCATAACAGATAACCCATAACATTATCACAACAGATAATCATCACAACAGTCAAACATCACTACAACAACCATCACAACTAAATAACCCATCATACTATAACTAAGCATCCATATCCTATAGATACTACTCATCTCATGTCTGAGATCACAACCATCCAAGGGTATATCAATATCATTCATAAGCAATGATATATTATTCATCATTTATAATTAATTTAAAATGAATTAAATTAATTACTTCTATCCTTAATTAATTTAAAATAAATTAAATTAATCACTCACCTATAAATCCTGCTTATAAATCTACTGATTAATCAACCTAGTTAATTAATCATTCATTAAGTATTTAACTTGATTAAACATCTATGATTTAATCATTCACTAATTACAATAAGTAATTAGACTTAAATTAATTCCATAAAATTAATTACCCTTAATCATAAGTAATTAACATTTAATTACTTAATTAATTAACTATAATTAATTACATTTATCCTTAATTAATTACAATTAATTAACCACTTAATTAATTAATACTTAATTAAACAATTCTTAATTACATCATTAATTATAATAATTAATGATCTCTAATTAATATTTAAATTAATTACTCAATTAAAAATTGATTACATTTAGTAATTAATCCAAAATTCAAATACAATTATTAATCACCTTGATTAATATTTAAATCCAGTAATTAACTACCCTTCATTACTCATTAATAAATTAATTATTCAATAATTAATTATCTTTATTAATTAATCCTTGATTAATTACAAAAGTAATTATTCAAATTACTATTAAAATAAAACATCTTTCCATATTTACGTTCCAGTAATTATTACTTCTCTAAGTAATCTTGCTCCATAAATTACATTAAGCAATTATTTTCATTAAATTATTAAATTATTTCTTAAATTAATTAAACTAAATTAATTAATTTAAACAAAACACATTATCGGAATTAATTACAAAAATAATTAATCCCTTAATTACTTTTAAAGTAATTATACTTAAATTACAATTGATTATCTTAAATTAATTAATCTAATTAATCCATCAAAATTAATTACATTAATTAATTATTAATTATCCTTAGATAATTAACAACATTTTCATTAATTTCTCACTTAAGTAAATTATCTTAGATTAATTATTCATTAATCATTTCTAATTATAAATTAGTTCAAGTTATTATTTAAAATCAAATAAATAAGTAAATTCTTAATTATTTCCAAAATAATTCATTTACTTATTTATAACTTAATTAATATTCAAAATGTATTTAAACAATACATTTCTAAAATCTAATTCAACTTTTATTTAAAAATTTAAGATTTAAAATGTTTAACCATATAAACGTTTCCAAATTTAAATAATTTAATAAACCTAAAAGTAAAGAACTAACATTATTTTATAAGAAAAGTTTAAAAATCAAAATTACTAAATTTTTCTAAGAAATCAAACATTTAAACATAGATAGATTATTTAACCTTTCAATTTAAAGTTAAACATATCATAATTTTATTTCAATACTCAAAGGAAAGAATTCTTCAAATTTAAACCCTCATTTGAAATCAAATTCATATTTAAATTCTACTTAAAAAAAACATTTTTCTGTACAATATTTAAAAAATTTCAAAACTGTTTTAAATATTCAAACAGATTTTAAAACAAAACTGAAATCATATTTAATTTGATTTCAAAACTAAATTTTAAATCTGGCTTACAATTTAAAAGTCTCATTTTAAACTTTGAATTCAAAAGTATTCCTGAATCCAGTTCAATCCTATACAAAAATTTGAATCTTGTTTTAACATTGAATTCCCCTTTAAAAATTTAAAAAGAGACAAAACTGTTTTAAACAAAAATCTGGATTCAAACCTGAAACTATATTTTACTGTTTTCCAGATTTAAATTTAAATCCTACCTAAATTTAAATTCATTCATCATTTTGAATTCAAAAGCTTACCTGAGTTTAATTCAAACCCATACTTTAATTCAAATCATTTCTTTTAAACATTGTGAGTTTCCCAGATTTTAAAAAAAACACAAAACTCAGGTTTACAATCCTGTACACAACTAACCCGAGACTTCCCTCAATTTACTTCGAGTCAAAAGCTTCCTATCTTCGAGTCACAATACCAAATTCCCGAGGTTGACTCCGAGTCTCCCAAAACCCTGCACACCAAGCTTTCACCAGTGACCAATTTCCATTGTGCAAATGCACCACCACCCCGGCGACTTCCAGCAACCTTCACCTAACTCTCCAAGAAGCAAATCAATCCCTCAAATTGATATAACCATTAACAAAAATACCTTGTAGCTTGAAATTTAAAATCAAGCAAAATTTTGCAACTTGGAAAATTTCTCCAAGAACATTCCCAACCTGACAACCCTCTTGGCACTCCATTCTGACCATTTTATGGTCCCTAACTCTGGCCATTTGTTCCACCTATATTCCCTCTGCCCAACCCCGAATCCTCAAGCTACTCGAATCAACATAGAATTCAGGCAGTTACAAGTCTTCCATTACTTTACAGCTTGGTTCAAACCTGAAAAACTATTCTTGCCATCACCACTACTTTCTGACCACCTTTCCTTTATTTCCCCCTCACTTCCTAGTAAATCTTCAACCTCCAGAAGGAATTCCAGATTCCAAAATTCATTTTATGAATTGATACCCCAAAAATCCCAAAATGCAGCACAGACCTTAATTACTAAATTCCCAGAAGATTTTAAATTGTGATGCTTGTTCTAATAACCATGTTTTTAAACATGCATTAAAGCTTTAACTTGTTCGAATAAATTAAAGATGTTTGGTAATTTTATTTTATGAAACTGTTGTCTACTATTATTGATTTACACAAGTAACAGTTTCCACTTTTCTAAACTAAAATTTTACAGGCCCAAATCTATGTTAAACAACATAATTTGTTCACACAATAATCTCTAGCTATGATTCAATCATATGGAAGAGGATTTATATTTAAATCCAATTAAGAACATAAGCATGACTGTTAAAACAAACTGCATTACACTTTTCTGTATATTCTATAAAGTATGCAGAGTATCATCACACAACAGTTATCAAGCCTATTCAAACTCATGCACAGATTAATTCAAAACAACCTATAAATAGTGATGTTTACTTTCCAAAAGAAAGAACAGGGTAGTTATTATTATTTATTTTTATTTTACTAATCACTGTTTTTATCTTCTTGTTTGAACAACATTTCAAATTAAACTTTAATTTCTGCAAAATCCAGATGGCTTGGTTTTAAAAGTAGAAACTGTTTTTAAAACATTGATTTACTCACCTTAAAAATGGAAACAGAAAGCATTCCATATGCCAAACATTCCCTGCAGCCTGAATTCTCCTTGCATGATTGAATCTGCTTGCATGCAAGTTGAAATTGGTGATATCTTGATGCTTGCAGGCCTTGAAATTGCATTAGATGATGGTTTGGGTCTGCATGCTTCCCAGATTCTATGCTTGAGCAAAACTTATAGGTTGAAGAATTTGGTTTTACAGGTTGAAGACATTTGAACTTAGTTTGCAGATTAAACAGAAGATGCAGATGTATTTTCTTTTGCAGGGTTTTAAAGCTATTGATTGCAGATCTAATTGAATTTGGGTTGAGGAATTTTTAGAGTGAAAATGAGATTTCAGTTTTCTTAGATCTGAATTTTGATTCATTATAGAAGATAAAATGTTTGAACAAAAGAGATTTGTTTAAGTTTTATCTAAAAAAAAAATTCAAATATGTTTTAGAAATGCCACTTGTTATTTAGATAAGAAGATTTATTTACAAGTGTCAAATAAAAAAAACATGAAGCTTAACACATGTAAGAGTTTAATATAAAATAAATTTCTTTGTTTACAAATGTTTTAATTCAAGATAAAAATATTTCTAATTTAAATTTAAGATTTCTTATATGCTTATATATATTTATTCTTTAAATGATTGCCAATGAAGTATCTTTACATTTTTAAATATTTGTTTGAATTTTTTTTTAAAAATTATTTAAAACCAATTTTCAAAAGAGAAACTTTTTTTAAAAGAAAAGAACAAAGTTGAATTCGTTTTATTCAAGAGTTTCAAATTAACATATTATACTCAAATATAAATAAACTAAATTTATTTCAAAACAATTTAAAGATAAAAAAAATAAACTTTATTATAAAAAATACAATTTTTAACTATATATTCTTATAACAAAAATTTTACTATAATTTCCTTTTTGAAAATATAAGAAAGATCTATAAATTAACTTATGTAAAAGTTTCAATACTATTTCAATTTAATTTAATCAATTCATAAATTATATACCTATATATATTATAGATTTGAAAATATCCTTTATTAAATTTGAATTTAAAATAAAGATCAAAACTCCTATTTACAATGTATACACGAATATACATTATAAATAAAATATTTTTAATCAACTTAGAAAGGAAATTTTATCATTAAAATATTTTTAACATTTTAAAACAATAAGATTCTCAAATTCAATTATTATAATAAATTTTTAAAGAAAATCATTTATCAACAAAATAATTATAAATTTTCAAAAGAAAATTATATTTGAATTAGATTATTAAATCAGTATTTCACATTTTAAACTAATTTATAAATGAAATTATTAAATAAATATTGCCCAAATTTCCGGGACATCACATTCCTCCCCCCTTAAAAGAATTTCGTCCCCGAAATTTAAAAGCAAAGGTAATTTAATAATCTCATTAAAGATTTTATTTAAAACACAAGCATATATCAAACATATGCTAATAATCAAAACAACCAATTCAACCAATCAAACAAATCTAATTATCCAGACAAATTCTAGATAAAATTTTATTGAGTTTCGCCAAGTGTATATATATATATATATATATATATATATATATATATACACACCGGGATACTTGCTCTAGAGAATCCAAACAATCAATACCTATGAAGCTACAAAACTCCTATTCAACTATATCTACAACACTAGACAAGATATCAGACTACAAACGAGTCTGATTCAACAACCAAAACTCCAGAACTGCTGGTTCCACAACTAGAGATAGATCATACACGTATTCCCTCATAGATACGTGAAACTCATCGAATCCCGGTTATCCAAACTGACAATCCAATCCTGTAGATCAATCACTTAACCCTTGAGAGAAAACAAAAAGATCCAATCTCTTATCCACAAATCTTTCCTGTCGATCCTGGGCTGCCTTCAACTTCTAGATCAATCCAATCCATCACACAAACTCTACTACAGATATCAGAAGATTTCAGACAAACTGCACTTATTCGGGAAAACAGAACAGATGTCCAAGACATCCAAGTCTCCATATTAAAGTGAATTTCCCGTAGAAATTCTCTGATCCGAGACAAAACACAAATCCCCAACGAATCGGGTGTTGCTATTCTGGAATAGCTGCCACCATGCTTCCACTGCGCAACTCTGATTTGAGAATGCTGTTGATGAACACAGGTATAAACTTGATCAACTTATCCCGAAAACATTGTTCATCAAATTCCATAAAATCTCCAAAAACCAAGTCGAAACAGAATTCAATCTCCTGATGCGGATGCAAAACTTAACTCCTTCGAAGACATCCATAAAATATCAAACCACTTTGATAACTCAAACATCTTCTAGAGATGCTTCAATCCAAACAAAGGTTACTCAGGAAACTTCCGGATCATCGCAAGTCACTTTTGCGATTCTACTCAGTTCAGATTCCAAGAAATCGTTCTCTCTTCAACAATCAGAACAGCTAAAGCCTTCAAATCAAAAGGGAAATTAGTGGTCCACCTTCAACCACAAACATCACACCCAGCTGAGCTTCCAGAAGAAATGGACAAGCTTCACCATCGGCCCGGCCTACTGACAAAAGAATCACAGAGACTTCAGAACCATCGAAGAAACAGGCCACTCACCACTGCTACTGCTGCCAAAACTTCCTTACCCAAAAGCTCATCGAACCTCAAAACTACACCAGCCACTTCCACAATAGAGCCTTTAGAAGACAGATATCCCTTAGGAAACTCGACTTCAAACCAAGCACAAAACACTCTGTCAGACTGAGTCTCAAACTCAAATACAGACAGAACTCCTTCCTAAGATTGCCAAAATACCATTGCTGGCTTCAGTACTCCAAACTGATCCAGACTCAAGAAAAATCCACTCACACGAGTGAAATCAAGCTTAAAATCCAAAGATACACTCCGAATCTTGAAAAGATTTTCCTTTAGAGATTAGAAAAATCCTTCACACCAAACTGCCAAACTACTCAGAATACCCAATACTGCCCTAGCAGATCACTTCCAAGCTCAAACACTCGGACTCCCACCATTGGTAGTTGTGTTACACACACCCTACCCTATCTACCTTTATTACTTATATTGGAAAACCTGAACAGGTAACCCAACAGATAGGTAGAATTAAATATATTTATATTTAAAATTACAAGTACGCTCTCTCAAGAAAGACACCACTACAGAGCCTAGATATTCACTCAACCTAATGCTCTGATACCACGTTGTAACGACCCAACTTCCACACTCCAGAAAGTCTCATCGTTAAGAAGAAAGAAAGGGATAGAAAAGAGAAAAGAAAGGAAAGAAAGAAACAAACAACATCAGAATCTCACAGCGGAACGAATAAATTATATTATATCACATAATACTTTACATAGTATCATATACATCAGAGTTTACAGCCAAAACAACACAAACTAGACAGTTATAAACATCTGTCTAGTGATTACAATTCAAGAACATCGGAGAAAACAGATACAACTCAAACACAGCGGAACCACTATATATATCTACACGCTGAAGCCTCCTGCTCCATTATCTCCTCCAGAACTCGTCAAAGCAATCCTAAATCACTTGACTACTCATACGTAATATGAGTACCCAAGAGTTTAATAAAACAGAAAATAAACACTCGGGTCAGACAGGGGTCTGGTGTGAGTAAACGGTTTAAAAGTTGCTTAACTTTTAGAAAATCCTTTGAAAACAAAAAAGTATCACGTAAGACTTCCCACACATTAACATGGAAAAGTTTTTAACTTACGCTAACCAAAGCATTTGATAGAAATCCAGTGATATTATAATAGTGTCTAGGGTTTTCAAATAAATATGAAATAGCCGAAATTGTTACATTCATTAAATTCCATCTACTAGCCACAAAAGTGGGTAATACAATCAAAACCGTTGGCACTTATTGGATTTTGGATTCCATACGATGGCAGGGCTACTGAGGTACCGCCCGTCACAGTACGTGGCCTAGATCACCGTACTGAGGAGCCACCCTAACTCCCGTGCAACACAAGGCCGGAACCATTCCTTACTGAATAGTTCCGAACAAGACAACCCCGACGGTTGGAGCTCAAAACCGTCCACACAGCCGAAATATAAAGGGACCTCTAGACAGGGATCAATCTTGCTCTCCAGTGGGTGCGACCCACAAAGCCTTGCTGCACCTCCCCTGTTTTAGCCATTCCCGGTTGATGAGGCTTGAGGTTACGGTTACCTTTATAGGACATATCACTTAGAATGCTCATCGTCCGCCTGACGATGTTCTGAAAGCATTCAATCCATACAAGTTCGTTCCGGGTTCGAACGAAACCGAAGGCATTATCTCGTTACACTCGTTTTGGAATCACTCTCAGAGTTAATGACAATAACCCTTGCACTCTAAACCACCATCTCGAACCTATAAGCACTATTCCGTCAAACTCATTACGGAATCACCCACAGAGTTATACTGACGTATAGCCCTTACACCTCGAGTCTTCACTTGCTCCACTTGGATTAACGACCTAACGTTTAATTGGAATCGATGTGGTTTTCGGATATCCAAATATGGAAATCCGATCCCGGTCTCACCGAAACCAAACGCCATTTTAATGTCCAAGTTATACTTAAGGGTTTTAAACAATTAACTCATTTTATTTTATCTATTTCAGACAAATAGATAAACTACATATTCTCATCATAACAGATAACCCATAACATTATCACAACAGATAATCATCACAATAGTCAAACATCACAACAACAAACATCACAACCAAATAACCCATCATACTATAACTAAGCGTCCATATCCTATAGATACTACTCATCTCATGTCTGAGATCACAACCATCCAAAGGTATATCAATATCATTCATAAGCAATGATATATTATTCATCATTTATAATTAATTTAAAATGAATTAAATTAATTACTTCTATCCTTAATTAATTTAAAATAAATTAAATTAATTACTCACCTATAAATCCTGCTTATAAATCTACTGATTAATCAACCTAGTTAATTAATCATTCATTAAGTATTTAACTTGATTAAACATCTATGATTTAATCATTCACTAATTACAATAAGTAATTAGACTTAAATTAATTCCATAAAATTAATTACCCTTAATCATAAGTAATTAACATTTAATTACTTAATTAATTAACTATAATTAATTACATTTATCCTTAATTAATTACAATTAATTAACCACTTAATTAATTAATACTTAATTAAACAATTCTTAATTACATCATTAATTATAATAATTAATGATCTCTAATTAATATTTAAATTAATTACTCAATTAAAAATTGATTACATTTAGTAATTAATCCAAAATCAAGTACAATTATTAATCACCTTGATTAATATTTAAATCCAGTAATTAACTACCCTTGATTACTCATTAATAAATTAATTATTCAATAATTAATTATCTTTATTAATTAATCCTTGATTAATTACAAAAGTAATTATTCAAATTACTATTAAAATAAAACACCTTTCCATATTTACAATCCAGTAATTATTACTTCTCTAAGTAATCTTGCTCCATAAATTACATTAAGAAATTATTATCATTAAATTATTAAATTATTTCTTAAATTAATTAAACTAAATTAATTAATTTAAACAAAACACATTATCAAAATTAATTACAAAAATAATTAATCCCTTAATTACTTTTATAAAGTAATTATACTTAAATTACAATTGATTATCTTAAATTAATTAATCTAATTAATCCATCAAAATTAATTACATTAATTAATTATTAATTATCCTTAGATAATTAACAACATTTTCATTAATTTCTCACTTAAGTAAATTATCTTAGATTAATTATTCATTAATCATTTCTAATTATAAATTAGTTCAAGTTATTATTTAAAATCAAATAAATAAGTAAATTCTTAATTATTTCCAAAATAATTCATTTACTTATTTATAACTTAATTAATATTCAAAATGTATTTAAACAATACATTTCTAAAATCTAATTCAACTTTTATTTAAAAATTTAAGATTTAAAATGTTTAACTATATAAACATTTCCAAATTTAAATAATTTAATAAACCTAAAAGTAAAGAACTAACATTATTTTATAAGAAAAGTTTAAAAACCAAAATTACTAAATTTTTCTAAGAAATCAAACATTTGAAAATAGATAGATTATTTAACCTTTCAATTTAAAGTTAAACATATCATAATTTTATTTCAATACTCAAAGGAAAGAATTCTTCAAATTTAAACCCTTATTTGAAATCAAATTCATATTTAAATTCTACTTAAAAAAACATTTTTCTGTACAATATTTAAAAAATTTCAAAACTGTTTTAAATATTCAAATAGATTTCAAAACAAAACTGAAATCATATTTAATTTGATTTCAAAACTAAATTTTAAATCTGGCTTACAATTTAAAAGTCTCATTTTAAACTTTGAATTCAAAAGTATTCCTGAATCCAGTTCAATCCTATACAAAAATTTGAATCTTGTTTTAACATTGAATTCCCCTTTAAAAATTTAAAAAGAGACAAAACTGTTTTAAACAAAAATCTGGATTCAAACCTGAAACTATATTTTACTGTTTTCCAGATTTAAATTTAAATCCTACCTAAATTTAAATTCATTCATCATTTTGAATTCAAAAGCTTACCTGAGTTTAATTCAAGCCCATACTTTAATTCAAATCATTTCTTTTAAACATTGTGAGTTTCCCAGATTTTAAAAAAAACACAAAACTCAGGTTTACAATCCTGTACACAACTAACCCGAGACTTCCCTCAATTTACTTCGAGTCAAAAGCTTCCTATCTTCGAGTCACAATACCAAATTCCCGAGGTTGACTCCGAGTCTCCCAAAACCCTGCACACCAAGCTTTCACCAGTGACCAATTTCCGCTGTGCAAATGTACCACCACCCCGGCGACTTCCAGCAACCTTCACCTAACTCTCCAATAAGCAAATCAATCCCTCAAATTGATATAACCATCAACAAAAATACCTTGTAGCTTGAAATTTAAAATCAAGCAAAATTTTGCAACCTGGAAAATTTCTCCAAGAACATTCCCAACCTGACAACCCTCTTGGCACTCCATTCTGACCATTTTATGGTCCCTAACTCTGGCCATTTGTTCCACCTATATTCCCTCTGCCCAACCCCAAATCCTCAAGCTACTCGAATCAACATAGAATTCAGGCAGTTACAAGTCTTCCATTACTTTACAGCTTGGTTCAAACCTGAAAAACTATTCTTGCCATCACCTCTACTTTCTGACCACCTTTCCTTTATTTCCCCCTCACTTCCCCGTAAATCTTCAACCTCCAGAAGGAATTCCAGATTCCAAAATTCATTTTATGAATTGATACCCCAAAAATCCCAAAATGCAGCACAGACCTTAATTACTAAATTCCCAGAAGATTTTAAATTGTGATGCTTGTTCTAATAACCATGTTTTTAAACATGCATTAAAGCTTTAACTTGTTTGAATAAATTAAAGATGTTTGGTAATTTTATTTTATGAAACTGTTGTCTACTGTTATTGATTTACACAAGTAACAGTTTCCACTTTTCTAAACTAAAATTTTACAGGCACAAATCTATGTTAAACAACATAATTTGTTCACACAATAATCTCTAGCTATGATTCAATCATATGGAAGAGGATTTGTATTTAAATCCAATTAAGAACATAAGCATGACTATTAAAACAAACTGCATTACACTTTTCTGTATATTCTATAAAGTATGCAGAGTATCATCACACAACAGTTATCAAGCCTATTCAAACTCATGCACAGATTAATTCAAAACAACCTATAAATAATGATGTTTACTTTCCAAAAGAAAGAACAGGGTAGTTGTTATTATTTATTTTTATTTTACTAATCACTATTTTGATCTTCTTGTTTGAACAACATTTCAAATTAAACTTTAATTTCTGCAAAATCTAGATGGCTTGGTTTTAAAAGTAGAAACTGTTTTTAGAACATTGATTTACTCACCTTAAAAATGGAAACAGAAAGCATTCCATATGCCAAACATTCCCTGCAGCCTGAATTCTCCTTGCATGATTGAATCTGCTTGCATGCAAGTTGAAATTGGTGATATCTTGATGCTTGCAGGCCTTGAAATTGCATTTGATGATGGTTTGGGTCTGCATGCTTCCCAGATTCTATGCTTGAGCAAAACTTACAGGTTGAAGAATTTGGTTTTACAGGTTGAAGACATTTGAACTTAGTTTGCAGATTAAAAAGAAGATGCAGATGTATTTTCTTTTGCATGGTTTTAAAGCTATTGATTGCAGATCTAATTGAATTTGGGTTGAGGAATTTTTAGAGTGAAAATGAGATTTCAGTTTTCTTAGATCTGAATTTTGATTCATTATAGAAGATAAAATGTTTGAACAAAAGAGATCTGTTTAAGTTTTATCTAAAAAAAAAATTCAAATATGTTTTAGAAATGCCACTTGTTATTTAGATAAGAAGATTTATTTACACGTGTCAAATAAAAAAACATGAAGCTTAACATATGTAAGAGTTTAATATAAAATAAATTTCTTTGTTTACAAATGTTTTAATTCAAGATAAAACTATTTCTAATTTAAATTTAAGATGTCTTATATGCTTATATATATTTATTCTTTAAACGATTGCTAATGAAGTATCTTTACATATTTAAATATTTGTTTGAATATTTTTTAAAAATTATTTAAAACCAATTTTCAAAAGAGAAACTTTTTTTAAAAGAAAAGAACAAAGTTGAATTCGTTTTATTCAAGAGTTTCAAATTAACATATTATACTCAAATATAAATAAACTAAATTTATTTCAAAACAATTTAAAGATAAAAAAAATAAACTTTATTATAAAAAATACAATTTTTAACTATATATACTTATAACAAAAATTTTACTATAATTTCCTTTTTGAAAATATAAGAAAGATCTATAAATTGACTTATGTAAAAGTTTCAATACTATTTCAATTTAATTTAATCAATTCATAAATTATATACCTATATATATTATAGATTTGAAAATATCCTTTATTAAATTTGAATTTAAAATAAAGATCAAAACTCCTATTTACAATGTATACACGTATATACATTATAAATAAAATATTTTTAATCAACTTAGAAAGGAAATTTTATCATTAAAATATTTTTAACATTTTAAAACAATAAGATTCTCAAATTCAATTATTATAATAAATTTTTAAAGAAAATCATTTATCAACGAAATAATTATAAATTTTCAAAAGAAAATTATATTTGAATTAGATTATTAAATCAGTATTTCACATTTTAAACTAATTTATAAATGAAATTATTAAATAAATATTGCCCAAATTTCCGGGACATCACATATATTCACATCCATTATCCCTTGAATAAAAATCCTTTCATTGATGTTTATTACAATGGTTTTATTTATTGCATCTTAAAAAAATAATACTTCTTTAAAAATGATAATATACTTAAGTTTTCCATTATTGTACTCCATTTTTCTAGTACCCCAAAACATCGTATTTTAAACTAAAAATAACAGTCTTCATTAAATTGCTTTTTAAAACTATATTATTATTTAAAATCTCACTATAAATAATAAATTTTACAAATATCAATTAAATATAATTTATGTCATTATTTATGAATTTCCCTAGAAATTCATAGATAATAGCATTATTTCATTCCATATGTTAGTTCTAATAAAATTCATTAAATTGTCTTATTTACAGAAACCATGTAAAATTCGTAAATAACCTTTTCTACAATTCATTTATTTAGTTTTCTCGTTGTCGTTCATTTCATTTTAATTAACTGCTTTTCAATTTAAATCCACAACTAATTGTAATTAAACACCCAAAATACTACAATAAACAATAATTACCCAACCAAGCACATTACATTCAAAATATTGTAATAATTAAACAGTCTTCTATAGAACATCACATGCATTAACAAGTATAATTTTTCATCAATAATTACGGGTTTTATAATCTGAATTTAAATTAATTAAATTAAATAATCCATACCAATACGCTTTTTCTAACAGTCTCCAAACTTAGCAAAACTAATGGTATATATTCTGGATTTTCAATATGAGTCCAACGGAAGAAACCACGTGTAAATTTGAGTACGAATGCACAAGATATGGCAATCAAAAGATAGAAGGTTCAAATTATAGATAAATAAAATACAAGGGTTTTTAAATAATTTACACTTTATATCCTCTACTTATTTGAAACTTGTAACGGTAACACTCTTAATTTTAGTTTATATTATTCAGGAGATTTAATTGGATAAATTAAGTAAAATAATGTATATGCATGAGGAGAATGAGATTGATAATTTAATTAGTTTGTGTCATAATAAATCAAGTGATAAGAGTTTATTAGACTAAGAAAAGAATAAATAAGAAGGGTAAATTACGAATAGTGTCTTAGTTCATATCCTAAACCCTTCCTTCATCATTCGTTCTCACATACAAAATATACTAAGTAAAAATTAAAAGCAAGGATGGCCATATACAAAGGATGGAAGAAGGGGAAATCATGGGATTCAACAGGGAAAACGCTTAGGGAAACTAAACTCCATCAAATCTTAATCTCATTATCCAATTTAAGATGAATAATAATAGACCATCTCTATTATTTTGTGTTTGAATTCACTTATGTGTAATTGACAAATTTATCTTCATTAATTTGCTAAGTTATTGATGTTAAATCATTTTTTGGATAGAAAATGATTTATGGAATTCTAATGAAATAGTTTAGATAGGTTTTAAGGATAAAACTTAAGTTTATGATCTCCAATTGACTTGATTTTCTGGTATATTGTATAAAACATTATTTTGGAAATGGGTTCTTAATGTCATAATTTTCCAAGTTAAAACGAATATTTATGAATTTCCTAAGGAGGAAATATTGTTTATTTTGGATTTTAATAATAAAAAATAATTAAGTAATTATTTAGGCCTTGAATTTTTTTTATACAGAAGAATACGTTGATTCAGATTTATTATAAAATTTTGGGATTTTTGCCAAGTGATTACGAATTTATATGAATTTATTATGTTAGAAAAGCATTTAAATTAATATTAGTTAAGAGTATTAATTAATTAATTTGATTAATGTTTTAGAAGTATTAAACAGATTTGTGGCAGTATTCTGAAAAGAAATTGGCAATGTTTATTTTGCAACCAAAAGGAATTTGACAAGGAAGAAAAGTTGGTAAAAAGAAATTGTTTTCAATAGAAATAAAATAGTTTTTATAATGATTAAGGCAATGGCACCGATATGTGGCATTCCCATGACGTTCAGCATTAACAATAGGCAGTATCACTTTAAAGTTGTAAGTGATATTGAAAACAAGCAACATTGACATAAAACAATGCATGTGATACTTATGTCGTAAGTATATGATGCATTGAGTAATGCATCCAACATTGACGTCATGGGAATACCGCATCTCATGGGTATATGAGATATTGATGTCAACGGTTATCAAGGCCGACAGTTTTCAGCATTCTTAAATTAATGCCCCAAGTCATCAATTTTGCTATTAATCAATTTTGCTGCAATGATGCCTCTAATCTTTCTACGTATGAGGCATAGTAGTCGAAGCATATTAATGATGATATACCTATAACTGATGCCGTAAGTAAGTGATCTCGGCTCAAGGTATTGATGCTGTCGTATATTAATGTCGGCATTCTTTGTTTTATTTTTTCAGCAACTATGTCGTGCGGTATTGATGCCACATCTCATTATTTTAATGCCAGCGAGGGCTTGTTTTATGCAAACTAAAGGAAGTTTTAAAGGCGAGATAGCCTATGTTTTAAGAGGGTCGATAACCTCAAGATTTCGGCAGTTAGCCTTATGGTTTATAGAATTTAAAATTTTGTTTTCTAATCTTAGATAGAGGTTCGATATTGTTATTGTGGCATGAATGTTGTAAAAGTCCTTTATATTGCTATATTAATGGTGGGGAGCCATAGGCTTATGATTTTGACATCATTTGTTGGGGATACCAATGTTTTATATTTCTATATGATATAAGTTTATGAATTTGACATTATTCGTTAGGGACACCAATGTGTATTATTTTATAATTTCAACATTAATCATTAGGGATACCAATGCATATCGTTTTAAGATGTTATAAGTTTAATGGCTATACAACCTAACATGGGATACCAACAGACATAGGTTGAGCACTTGGGAGAATAAAGTTATAACATAATTATAAATTGATAAATTATGAGTCCATAGTCATCCTAGGAAAATTATGGAATGTGTGATAGATAGTCCGTATGGTGTCAGGGAAGGATAATCTTAATATGGCTAATGAAAGGTCCATAGTCAGTCCTAGGAAAACTATGAGATGTGTGATGGATAGTCCACATTATTTTAGATAAATGGAACATGTGTGATGGATAGTCCACATAATTTAAATTGTAAACCATGTGTGATGGGAAGTCCATATAGTAAAAGATAGATAATCCGTATAATGTTTATATATGAGATGGGTAGTCTAGATAAACATAAGATGGACAGTCATTTGAACTTAAGATATATAGTCAAATGAAATTAAATTGATAGTCAAATAAACTGAAATGAGCGATTAACTATATGTTGCATGAGTGCAAATATTTATTTACTATGTTTTGACCATTATGGATGAAGGAGTACAATGTATGGTTGTTACGGCGTGGATTAAGATACTAGTGATGGGAAAACCCATTCCGATCAACGACGTAGTCTCACTAGATATCTATTTTGGTTTATATGGTATGTTGTTATTCACACCAAACTATTTGTCTGACCTAAAGCTTTTGTTATTCCCCTTAAACTCTTAGGTACTCAATTGAGTAGGTCGAGAGTAAGGGGTTTCAGGTTCCAGTTAGATGAATAAGCTTCCGGAGACATGCATGAGGAATGCTAGCTATATTAGGAGTTTTATTTAATCCGTTGTGTGGTTCATTTTGTTTGAATGGATGTAATGATAGAAATTATAACTGTCAAGTAGTAGTAGACTCAGATCAAACAAGAGGCATCTTCTATGTCGCTCTTGGAGTATTTTGTAATAATTATATTTTCTCCAAACATGGGATCAAATGAGATTATGTAACGAATATTAAATTTTATTTGTAAAATGAAATGTGAAAACTTGATATTTAGTTTTGTTTTGAAAATTTTCATATTCATGTCCTTCTGATTATTGATATGATTAACGTAGCAGCATTTGTCACCGGAATTAATATTATGGATGACTGCAACATCCGTTGCACTTAGGTTTAGGGTTCAAAATGGGGGATGTTGCAATAACCCATATATCATCAACTTTACCAGTTGTTGCCCCTTATATTGGCCACCATAGACCAAGCAATCGCCTCCATTAGAACCGCCACTACCTTTATGCTCTACACATTAATGATGACCCTAACTAACCTAGCCTCCATTGAATTTAAGGTTTTCCAAGCCCTAATTCACTAAATTCCAATGCCTCCGACCACGATTGTGCTTGTGACCACCACCACTTCACTCCACTTGATGACCTCCATAACTTCTTCACTTCAGTTTTGCAAACTAACACCGAAATTGGAAACACCCAAATTGCCTTGGTCAAATCGTCGATTTCATTTTTGAACATGTTTTTCAGCTAGCACAAGCACTATTTTGATGAACGAACACCACCTATTGACTCGGTTCATCGAGAGCTTCGCAGTGATATATAATTCAAGAGGGCTTGGACCATTTTTCTAAAACAATTTGTAATTAGAGATAATCATTTTCCATTAGTAGCTGATTAGAGAAATTTGAGGATTAGAGAAAAACTATATATTGAGGTGATGGCTAGGGTTTCTTAGCTTCACTTATGTAGTCTTTAAGTTGGGTTATGCGCTATGTATCTAGTTTGACCCAAAATAACTACGTGGCTGTTTAAACACTAAAACGCCTTTATTTCATAAACCATAACTCTAAATATATCAAAAGTATATATCAAACTAATCATCTTGGAAATTCCTTCATAGTTATAATATGACACCTAATTATCATTCTTGGTTACTTTAATATTAACAATTTCAAACTTATGGGTCATTGCATTCTTCCCCCTAAAAGAACCGAACCCTTACAAATCGCCAAATACAATCCTTAACCAAATTAATAAGTTATCACTGTTGGTAATCACAAAATATAGAGAAATACATCAATCACCAGTTACCTTCTTACAATGTAGTTTATAATGACTATATGGATTATCGATCACAACATGAAATAATTCATTTACAATAATTAATTTAATTCACTACATATACATACTATAGGAACACATGCACTTCCTCATGGCTCAATTTAAACTATAGCATGTAAAAATAACACTCCGTGGATGAGATAACCTCAATCATAGATTAGTCCATATTATGCATTTTAGTAATTCAACCATACCAAAAGTCCACAATGAAACTTAGGTTGATTAAAACATGTACGTATAAATTCTGAATATACATAAATCAATGATCAACATAGCTCATCAAAAATAAATCCTGCACACACCCCCAAAAAGGAAATTATCACATTAATTTATCAACAAATGGTATAGGTGTGTTAATCCCTATGCTAACACATGTCCAATCAAATATGTGTATCTTCAATGTCATCGATGAACTTCCTCGTAGTCTCATCCTCAAAATAAATGGTGTACTACCTCGTTCTTACACTTTCTAAAATAATTCACGTACCCCTCATGGCTACATCCTCAAAATAATATCCATAAAGTCATGACTACATTCTTAAAATAATGTGTGTCATCTACTCATGTTGTAGCTGCATCATTTCTCAAGTTTCAGACCCACGTCCTAAGGTCTCTTCCAAATGACCATCCTTATAAGGTTAGCTAATGCCCATCATCATAAGAGCATCACAGCTACATGAATGCCCTTAATCCTTGCCAGTTTAATAGGCTAGAATTAGACCATCCCTAGAAGGTCTTGGGTAATTCTCCATATAAGGATCCGGAATCAGCATAATTCGGGTGGGTGTCCCTACATTCACTTTCTTCACAAGCATTCATCACAAAAATTGGTCATCCTCGATCTCATAGCACACATCCAGTAATAAAACACCTCATCATCCTACCCACGAGCTTGAAATCGTCCTTGTAGATCATCATCATGACTCCCATCATCAGAGCTCCTCTAAACATCCATCATAATTCAGAATCACCTTGTTCCAACCCATTTATAGTGATTTCACCATTTGCTGATTGGAATAACTTATCTAAAATATCAAAGAGGAGTCTACTAGTGAGGAGGATTCTAATACCTTTTAAAAGAAAAACATTTAACAAAATATTTTCATTTTCAGGTCGAAGCTTCCATCTTGTTTTAGAACAAAAATCCTTTTTTCTTGAAAATACCATCATCTATTTATAAAAAAATTCTAACTTAAACAGATTCAAAATAATTTTGAGAAATCATTGTTTTATATATAATTAAGTCATAAAAATTTATTGAAAATAGTGAATCTTTGTTTTAAAATATTTACGAAAGAATGTAACTATTTAAAAAAGGTTTATAAACACATATTTCAAAACTCTACATAATGAACCTCCTGCTTATCCTTGATCCCTCAACGATACTCATTAAGTTTGTGGTCATGGAAATCTTCTAACCACTATTATCCACCTTCAAGGAACATCTTTACATCTCTTAGTCGATTACGATATCTTACCTTCCTCAACTTAGAAAATTATGTCATTCCACTATGACTAAGTCAAATATGTCCCTTATCCTCTTGCTAGTTTCCTCGATGTTCCATTTACTAAAAGAGGTCATCGGTTAGATACATCGTACAATTATCATATATAGTAGACAAACAAATAAGCAAACATAAGCAAACAAACAAATTTATTATGGTAAATAGGCAATCAACAACAACCAACTGAACATGTAAACAACCAAAAAGGTAACAATAAATCAAACAAACAAGTGACAAACCAACTAACAGATAATTCAATCAACCACAGTGAGAAAAAAACAATCAATGACATAATATAAGTAAGAGAAATTAATTCAACCAAGCTATGACATGAAGTAATACACAAATATAAGCAAACAAGAATTGACATTTTCTTAATCATAAATAATATAAGCAATTCGACTAATATAAGAAATGGCAAGTAAAAGGTCACCATCCTACACATTGAAATGGTAATCTCTACATCATTTCTCAAACCCCTCTATAGAAGGAAATAACTACACATTCCCATGACTCCTAGTTGAAATTCATACTTAACAATCATAAGGAAACACCATGATAATGGGTGTTGGCCCAACTCTAAACTCATCTTACTAATCGTCTTACAAAGTCTAGTTTTACAATCCTCGCTTAAGGTTCCAAAATAAAATAGCTTTTTAAGAAAATATCTTGTTAACAAAATACCTTAAATATTTTCTCAAATAAACAATCTTCAAATTAGGTCCATTCCAACCAAAACACTTTACCCAAACAAAATTGTTTTTTTTCAAACCATCATTTATCAAAGCACCCCTTATGTGGAAATTTTTACAACCGAAATTAACTTCCAAACAAAAAGTTTTTGAAAATCAAACATAATCCTTTGATAAACAATTTCTTTAAACGAGTACTTTTCTACATTCTTAACTCAAAAGGATACATCTCAAGTAAAAACACTCCCATCAAACTATTCTTGCAATATATCTTCTCCAAATTATATAACATTTTTTTTTTAAAGTTAGAATTCTCACTAACCACTCTCCAGTAAGTTACTTTTGATAAAAAAATTACATTATAAAGTTTTCTTTTCCATAAAACATTTGATTAAATAATTGCCCCTTAAAACTCACAATATATATTTTAGAGTATTCATTAAAAAGATATTTCTTTCCAAAATATCTTTTGATAAAATATTTTTGCAAAGTATTCTAGTTCATATTAAAGTATAAAATATATTTCAACATATATCCTTTTTTAAAGATGTTCCTAAATTAAAATGTTTGGTTTAAAATAAATTCTTTTAAACCAAATCATCCTTTCATACTAATATTTTCAGAAAGAACACCTTTTAGCAAAATCCTTCCTTAGTTAACAAGGCATTTCGAAACCAAAATATTATAAAACTACATCACAAAAGATGTTTCAAAAACAAATAAATTTTCCCACATTAAGATGTGTCTTCAAAGGCTGAATTCAATTTCCAATTATAAAGTAAAACTCCTTTTTACTAAAAGTACTTTCAAATAAAATAATTTTACTATGTCACCTTTTGCTTTTGAAAATATATTCATATAAATATTTTATTTACAAATTAAATACTTTATTCTTGTCAAAAATTTCAAAAAATCACCTTCTTGCCTATAGATGACCCTTTTTCACTTTTTAATAAAATATCTTTAAAACTAGAGATGTATATTTTATAAATTTTCCAAGCAAATATTTTTCACTTTTAGAAATATGATTTCATTTTGTTAAGTTAATGTTTCAGTTACAATTTAACATCAAGTGTGTGTTACCCATTATAAAACCAACACTTAATCCCTCTTATAACTGATCATCATACACTGTCTTACTTTATTTATCCTCTATCATCATAAATAAATGCTATTTTAGGGTGAGGTAAAGGTAGTTTACAAACAATCCTACATACGAAACATACAATTGTCAATCAAATGCTCTCTCACTCTATATTTTAACCAAATCTAAGGTGTAAATCATTATATCTTAATAGCCAAACCTACCAAAGGCTCAAGGAGTCGCTAAACCCAAGCTCTGATACCAAATCTGATGACCCACCATTTTGAAGTCTAAAAGTAATTATAAACGATGTCAAAATATGCTTAAAACTAATTTTAAATATTAAAAGCAGTGGACCGGGGGTAGATAAAAATTAAAAATTCTAAAATAATGAATAAGGAAACCTCACGATAGAATTTAAACATAAATATAAATGTACATTAACTTAATAATACGATTAATTTACAATATCATCACAATAATTTACATCTCAATAGATTAATTATCATTAGTTCATTATTAATAAAATAATGGCATAAAAGAATATACCAATCAGCTATCCATAATACAACCTGCATCCAACTTTCCATTCCCTCTTCTGCTCCTACTTACAACTTCATAACTACAAAGATATATGTTAAATAAAAAGAACATGGTATCGACTATGTTTGGACTATGCCTTGCCCTATACAGTATGGATATAGGTTCAATAGCTATTGTGTAGGAAAAGACTTCCTACATTCCCCTTTTAGGGGACCAAGCCCATATAGTTCTATTTTTTTACCTTTTCCCTACATCTAAATACATATTAGTATATTGAAACCATAACATCTATGCAATAATTGCAACCATCACAATAATGTAATCATTGCAACCATCGCAATCAATTTAATCAATGTAAATAGTACACACATAAAATAGTATTCCTACTCATCCATTTCAACAAATCATCATATGGAAAAACCACAAGAATAATTGTACACAGCCATAAAACATTAATAATATTCAATGACAGCCCTAATCCATCAGTTAAGAAAAGTATAACACATAAATATACTTAATTACATCATCATCAATTTAAATATAAATCATCAAATGTGTTCTACTTCAATCACCATTAGTAACACAACATCCAGCACCCAATAATCATAATTAACTACCCATCAACTAATAGATAAAGATAAAATATTACCCACTCATAAAAATGTGATACCATCATCAAACATTAAATATATATGATAATTAATAACAGATAATCAGTCGTACATTCAACAACCATCCAAAGAATATAATTGCATCCATTATCCTTTTATAAAGTTGTTTAATTAATGTTTATTTGTAACGACCCGCCGCTCTGACCGCCTCTAGTCGGTAATTAAACCAACTAGAAACGTTCAAAATGACGGATTGTTATTTAGTTTATAACATTTAAACAGAATCAGCTACAGAATCACAGAACAATAATATATTTTATAAACAAACTTTTCTTTTATATACAAATATCAGAGTTATACAATAAATTACATTTTATACAGCGGAAACAAATTTTATTAAGTACAAGAAAAATAATTTTCTGAAAAGCTTTAGTTGTGCTTTCCCCTCTCTCTCTAACTTCGCTGCGCGCAAAACTCCAAGCTGTGAAAATACTCGGTCTGACCCGAGCGTTAATTGCAAAACACAAAAACACTCGAGTCAGGATTAATCTTTATTCAAGTAAATAAATTTGAAATGAACTGAATAATATGGTTACAGATATGGTGAAACAGATAAATCAATTTAAAATCTATTAGGGATTTTTCATGTTAACAATTTCAAAAAAAAATTTTTTTTCTATCAAACGTGTGTGGCTGCAGTACACACGTGTATTCATACCCATGTGCACTGCCTCGCCAACACACGTGCACGCATCAGACAACAATAGCAAGTGTGCAAGCATCAGGTTGCACAAGTACAAGAATACTCAATGGAGTCAACACAGCAGCACAGTGCAGTGAATAAGGGACAGGCATCAGTCAATATGCAGACCCAATGGCAAAATGCCACAGCAACCAGGAACAAACAGAAGTGAAGACAAGTGAAACAATGATCAAGCTTCAGGATGAACAAGTGCAGACAACAGGCTCGAATCAGTGCCAACAATGAAACAACATCAAAGTGTACATGAAGCAACACAGCAGCATGAATATAGATTCAAGCCAGTCCCAATAGTAACATAATATAGCATGAATCAAGTGAATGAAAACATAAATGCAATTCAAAGTGACAAAACTACAAGTACAGGGAACAACTAAATGAAGACAACATGAAGCAAGTGCAAATACAAACATACAGAAGCTCAAGTACATCAATGCACAATGGCAGTAAAACAACTCAAGAGACTCATGTAACAACATAGGTCAGACATATATAGATATGCAGTGACAAAGTGGATCAAGACGACAGACAGCATGAAGCACAATGTAACAAATAAATGAAACTGGACAGTGGTCAAAGTGGGCAAGGCATGAACACAGTGAAGAACTGCCCAATACAAACAACATGATTGGACACTAGCATGACCACTCAACATATATGCAGTTAGGAATGATGCAGACTAATGTCACTGACATGGATGCAACAGTTCAAGGCAAAAATAACTGGAGACTGCACATAAATGAAGGCCACACGAGCCCAATACAACCCAATTACTCAAATACACAACAGTATGTACATGTACATGAAGACAGTAAACATGCTGAAGTGCAACTACCCCAAATATGCTACAGTGAGCTATAGAATGAACATGCATGCAATGACAATGCTCAAGGTAAAATGTAGAGTCAGAGTCATGAATGCACAGGTATCAGACTGGCTTGCATATATATAATGAAGTGCTAATGAAAATCAAGATGATTCATGATATCTGATGGACACAGTCTTAATGCAAACAACCAAAGTACAATGTAACTCAATGATGCAGCATTTTTAACGCGAACCAGTATGCTATACTGTGAAGCCAAAGCTACAGAGGGGTCAATATGGCAAAATAGCAAGCATATGAACGAATCAAGTTCACAATTAAGATACAGGAAATCAAAGTGTACAAGAGTGCATGTGCTAAACAATATAGGGCAGCAGCTTTATATGCAGACCAAAGGTCAAAATGTCACGGCAACTAGCAACAGACATGAAACAAATCATGTCGAAGATAATTCACAAAGTAAGCAAGTGCAGACAACAGGGAGCAACAGCACAATCCCGAAACACCCCAAATACATAGATCAACAGATTTTGGCAAACACCCAAATTCCAAAAAATTTTCCAATTCATATCCAATTCAAATCTAAAAATCATAATTTTCATTTTAAAAATCATGTTTACCCAGACCAATTCAGGTTATGTATTTGGATAAGAGAATTGTAATGATTGATTTTAACATATATATAAATTTTACTGCAAATTTTAATTTCCAGTTACTATATATATACATAAAACATGTTTACACTATTTTTAAATTCACGTTCAAGTTTAAACAAACTAAATTTGTTTTGGAACTAAGGTCTAACAAAGATCAAAGAGAAGATTTTGAATTTAGATAAAAAACTTAAACCTGAACTGAGAACAGAGATATTCGAGAACAACAGTCATGCATGCTTTCAAACAGATTCATATACATATGCAACACATTCAATATACATATGCAACACATTCATATACATAGCTAATACATATATATATATATATATATATTCATGCAAACATAAGCATTTCAGAAATCTATATAAGCAACAGATCGTTATTTCTCAAGATTTTTAAGTTGATGTTTACTCACTAGCATAATTATAGGAATGAATCAGGAATGAAAGTTTGTTTACTGGTTTTAAAACAAAGGGACTGCACTGTTTAAGCATGAGACAGCATTTTCAAACTTAAGTGAACATGCAAGATCAATCTTTCAACAGCAAGCATAACAGAAGTGCAAGCATAGGTGAATGTGCAGACAACATCAAGTATGCTTACAGAGATGTTTGCATGCTTGTTTATGGTTACAGAGATGCCCAAACAAACATGCACATGAAAATTTATAGGCAAACACAAATGGAATTGAAGACTGAAGCAACATGAGGCATGCAATACTCAAGACATATCTTTATTACAAGAACAATTTTGCACTTCAACTACTTAGTTAAACAAAATATTTTAGTAGCATCTGTACTTACCAATTTAATAACAAGAATAAACATAGCATCTGTTCTTATCAATTTTTTTTTTTAAAACAAGCAAAACATAGCATCAGTTCTTATCAAATTTTAAAACAAGCAAAATATAGCATCAGTTCTTATCAATTTAAAAAAAAAACAAATTTCAAACAACATCTGAAATCAAAGAAATTTGGAAGCATCTGTTCTCATCAATTTAAAATAAAACAAATTATCAGGTAGCATTTGTTCAAATCAATTTAAAAAAATTAAAACTGGGCAGCATCTGTTTTTATCAATTTAAAACAAAAATCAAATAGCATTTGTTTTTATAAATTTAAAAAGAACAAATTTTTGAAAGCGTCAATGGTTATCAGTTTAAAATTGGGTACCATCTGTTCTTAACAGTTTAACAATTCAAGCAAATCGAGCAAATGACAGCAAATAGCAACCGAAAATCCAACATGCAGTAACCAATCTACCCATATCAGTTTCAAATTAAATTAGCCGAGCAAAAGATAACAAAATCACCCCAAAACATAGCATGCAACCAATATTCAATCCAAACAAATTTAAACACCTGAATTAAAAATTAATCATGAGCAGAAAACTCACATGCATTTCAAAACAGAGGGACAGTCAACATAAACAAGCATGCAAACACATTATCACTTAACAAAAACAATTTCAGGTACCAAAACATCACAACATATTATAGGCTTAAGTGATTGATTCACGGATAAACAAAGAAGGTTTGGGTTCAGAGGTTTCCATATAAATATTCATTAACAAAGCAAGATCCAACACATGCAGCAACACAAAGCAAGTCAAGATTTAATAGCCTCTATTCTCATCAGATTCTTAAAATGATAGCATCTGTTCTCAACAGTAAAAAAAATTTAAATTTATAGCATCTGTTCAAATCAGTTTTTAAGAAAAACAAATTTTCAAAACAACAATCTGAAATCAAACATTTGGAAGCACCTGTTCTCATCAGGTTATTCATAGCATTTGTTTTTATCAGTTTAAATTAAAATTTAAACAGTGTCTGTTCTTACCAATTTAAAACAAATATCAAATAGCATTTATTCTTATTAGTTTAAAATCAAAAATTGAGTAGAATCTGATCTTAACAGTACAAAAACACAACATCAGAGCAAGTGATAACGAATAGCAACCAACAATCCAACATGCAGTGAGTTATCTGTTCCTATTAGTTTAAAATTCAAATTTAACCGAGCAACTGAAAACCACAAACCACCAAAACAAAGCATGCAATCAAGTACTTATTGGTTCAACAGTTTAGATTAATTTATCCGAGCAACTGATAATGCATAACCCACAATTCCTAGCATGCAACCAAGGAATTCACTTCAAACAAATCTAAAAACTTGCATGAAGATTAATCGTGAGGAGAAACTCACCTTATCACGAATTGGAGCAGCCGCGAGCTACTGAAGACGAACGATTTGAAGTCAAAGCCGAAAGACGAGCCACCGTATATCATTTCCTCGCTTGATTTTTAGATTTAGGTTTCTTTTTCTTTCTTTTTTTTTTTTTTCCGATCTGCTGAAATGATGAAGGGGGTATCGGCCGCCATTTTTTTACGTTATTTAGTTTAGGGTTTTCGAAATGAAGGAAAAGGGATGGGGTCTTGGATTAATACGGCAACCAAACAAGGAAACACTATGGGCCGAGATTAAATTTAAAGCCCATAATTCCTTAAACAAATTTTCTTTTATTTTTCTTCATTTTCAATTCCAATTGGTTTTGTTATTACTTTGCTTGTTTTGTTTTGTTTAAATTATGTTATTGAAATTTCTCCAATGTAGTTACATAATATTTTTCAAAGTTTATAAATATGTTGTTTGAATTTTGACTATGTGTATTTATTTATCTATTTCGTATTGATTAAAATTTTATTCCTTTTTATTTTAAAGAAAAGAAAAATGTCATTTCAAACTAACCATCCATTTATAAATTTACATAAATAATAATTCTTGTATCCAAATTATTTTCTTAAGTTATTAGTTTGAATTTCAATTACAAATTAAATATTCAATTTCAACTCCAAAGTCAAGTTTAAATTTTTTCTTCAGCTTTGTATAGATTAAATTTTAAATATTTAATCACCAATTTCATTGTTATATCGGAAATTCAGTTTAAATTATCATTCAAATATTCAAAATTAATTAAATATTCACAATTTAAATTGTTCAAAATTTAGGATCGTTACAATCTCCCCTCCTTAAAAGAATTTCGTCCCGAAATTACAAGTAAGGAAAAATGATTGTTAAAATTTCACTAATATTTATATTTTACTCAATTTTATCAAGTTCAACACTTATTAAAGATGAATGAATATAGGATTCATTCTATTTGTTTTATCTCGCTAGCTTTGCTAATTAACTCTTTTGTCTATTATTTTCTACAATCAAGACACAAAAATCTTTACTAAAATTTTCAACTTACAACCCAAAATTTTAAATTTGAAACACTTTATATTAGAGATTTACATATTATAACTTTTCCAAAGCTGTGGACTTTCAAAACCCTTCAAAAATCCTCTTCCTTAATTCATTAGGTTGGAATTATGCGAATTCTAATTCTAGATAATTGATTTTCTATTAAAGTTCGAAAATACTTGCTAACTCGAAATTTAACAAGTCTACTGTCGTTCTTAAAGACATTAGGCATACGCTGGCCAGGCGCAAGTCTAACAATCTCCAAGTACTAAATATACTTGCTTCAATTCCCAGTGAAAATACTTTTAAAAATTCTTTTTAAAAATGGATATGGAAAGCACATTCCCCCATGGATCACAGTTTACTCGGCGGTTCCGCTACTATCCCAGTAGAGTCGCTTGTAACTGTGGATATCTCATCCCTTGAATTTCGCCATGGTTGTTGCCAAAGATCGCGGTTCACACGGCGGTTACGCTACTATCCCAGTAGAATCGCTCGTGACCGTAGGCATCTCGCCCCTCGAATTACGCTTTGGTTTGTAGATTGCAGTTTACACGGCGGTTACGCCACTATCCCAGTGGAATCGCTTGTAACTGTAGGCATCACGCCCCTCAAATTACGCTACCACCCGAGTGTAACTAGATCGCGGTATACTCGGCGGTTACGCCACTATCCCAGTGGAATCGCTTGTAACCATAGGCATCTCGCCCCTCGAATTACGCTAGCACACTATACCAGTCCAAAAGGACATTCCAACTAATGGAAATACAAAAGGTCATCCAACTAATGGAAATATAAATGGTCATCCAACTAATGGAAATATAAATGGTCATCCAACTAATGGAAATACTACGTAGCTACGATTTTTAAATGGATACTCATCTCGAGTTCCATCACCATCACACAGTCACACAGTATAAATGGAAGGTACCTTTCCATATCCTCAATTTTGGAAAACATAATATTATACATACATATATAATATTTCACTTTACACTTAGTACAACCCATGTACTTAAATAAGTTTTCCACAACAATTACTTTTCCAAACTAATTGGTTTTCGAATTTATCGTATTCACACATATACGTTATGAAAACCACAACATTTCATACCCATAACAAATAGAGGATTCACAATTTTCCATTTCATTATCCATTTAAAATTTTCCTCTAAGTCGATTTGGAATTTTAAGGTTATATCAAACCTAATACACATTCACAATCCAATTTATTATCGACTTCACACACTCGATTTGGATTTCACGCTACATCGTCAATTCTCAACACATAATTGATGTCTATCGATATATAACCTCTGAGCTCGTACGTCTCAGAGAAGGGTGTTAAGCTAAGAGAATAAATTCCCCGCCACCAACAGATATATATTTAATAGAAATCAACTGATATGTCGTCAATTCACGACGTTAGACATACAATCCAAATCATCCATTTAAAATTCAAAGTTCAACTTACTTTGTTTTGGGTGACAAAGTTAAACTCAATTTAGCTCAAATTTCAATCATTTGAAAATTTTCAAATTAAACTAATTGTTCAAATTTCCCAAAAATAATATCTTTACAAGATATATAATTTCACACTTAACCATTTGAAAACAAATTTCAAACCATTTCTTCACCTTTTAATCTTTGAAAACAAATTTCAAAGCGATTTCCTTAAACGGAAACATTTCCAAATTATCTATGAATATACGATTTTCAAATCGATTTCACCTATTCATTTTCAATTTATCTTTAAAAGATAAAATTTCAAACCATTCATTTCATATAGGAAAACATACCCATACTTATTCAATAATAAGTAATTTACAAATCCACTTATTTTCAACACTTTGAAAATATTCAATATACTTCAAACCAAAATCAAGTATATATTCATTCTTAAAAAAACCATTCTTTTAAACACATTTTATTTGAGTCAAAACGAATGTTGCGTAAAACATCGTTACGACGACTCAAAACCACTAGTATAAGGATTCAAATTTAAAAATAGATATGTAAATCCCAATACTAAACAAAATCATTTCCCTTTTGAAATTATTTACTATAACAACAAATGTTATAATCTACCATTTCCATTTTTCCACTCGAAAACGTCTATTTCAACAACAAGTGTTGAAATCTATGCTTTCGATTCTTAACACATTTCAAAATGAATTATCTTCATTTACATAATGTTTCTTCCCAAAAACATTCCCATTTAAGTTTTCAACTTCAACTCAATTCATGGTTTGAATTCCACATACACTTCAAAAATATTGGTTTTAAACCGATTTCAAATTCCCAATACTAAGTTTTCCACTCAACTTAATTCCATGCCCGTTCAAATTCAAATGCATCATTGAATCTATTTAAATCTATTTCGAATTTTCATTAGATTCATATCTCTTTTGATATTTTATCACCGTTCAAAAACCATAGATATAATTCCTTTAATAAGTTACAACAATTTACTTATCAAAATAAGTCGTTTGCGGATTTTACAAACATCTCTAGAAATTCCATTTCTATTTATAAAACTTCGTTTTATAATCTCCTTTCTTAATTTGATTCAATTCAATTTATATAACTTAGTTATATACACCAAAAGTCCATATTATAAGTTAAATACTTATAATCCATTCATTTACTAAATCGTTCTTCACCACATTTGAAATCAATTTTCAAAAGAATTCAAAATTAAATTTCCAAGTTATAGTTCAATAATCCGCCTAGTTATAATCAAATTGACATATCATTTTATTTTCCAATTACTACTTTGGAGATATTCAAAATATTTGATTTAAGTCAATTTAAACCAATTCGTTAATTCACTTAACTCATATTTCAGTTTCCATAAATCTCAACAATTTGATAATGAGTTTCCGAACGATCGAAACTCAAGTCTAACGAGACCTCACCGAATATAAACTATCGCAATCCTAACTTTTAGAGAGGGGAATTTCCAAAAATAATTTTAATTTTCAAAATACCTCTTATTTAAAGAAAACAATTTTAACTCCTTTAGATTTGAAAACACTTTCTTTAAAGTGATTCTAGTAACTATTCATATTAAACGCCATAAACTAAGCTTTGTGTAAACCAAAGCTCTGATACCACTTTGTAACGACCCGCCGCTCTGACCGCCTCTAGTCGGTAATTAAACCAACTAGAAACGTTCAAAATGACGGATTGTTATTTAGTTTATAACATTTAAACAGAATCAGCTACAGAATCACAGAACAATAATATATTTTATAAACAAACTTTTCTTTTATATACAAATATCAGAGTTATACAATAAATTACATTTTATACAGCGGAAACAAATTTTATTAAGTACAAGAAAAATAATTTTCTGAAAAGCTTTAGTTGTGCTTTCCCCTCTCTCTCTAACTTCGCTGCGCGCAAAACTCCAAGCTGTGAAAATACTCGGTCTGACCCGAGCGTTAATTGCAAAACACAAAAACACTCGAGTCAGGATTAATCTTTATTCAAGTAAATAAATTTGAAATGAACTGAATAATATGGTTACAGATATGGTGAAACAGATAAATCAATTTAAAATCTATTAGGGATTTTTCATGTTAACAATTTCAAAAATTTTTTTTTTTTTCTATCAAACGTGTGTGGCTGCAGTACACACGTGTATTCATACCCATGTGCACTGCCTCGCCAACACACGTGCACGCATCAGACAACAATAGCAAGTGTGCAAGCATCAGGTTGCACAAGTACAAGAATACTCAATGGAGTCAACACAGCAGCACAGTGCAGTGAATAAGGGACAGGCATCAGTCAATATGCAGACCCAATGGCAAAATGCCACAGCAACCAGGAACAAACAGAAGTGAAGACAAGTGAAACAATGATCAAGCTTCAGGATGAACAAGTGCAGACAACAGGCTCGAATCAGTGCCAACAATGAAACAACATCAAAGTGTACATGAAGCAACACAGCAGCATGAATATAGATTCAAGCCAGTCCCAATAGTAACATAATATAGCATGAATCAAGTGAATGAAAACATAAATGCAATTCAAAGTGACAAAACTACAAGTACAGGGAACAACTAAATGAAGACAACATGAAGCAAGTGCAAATACAAACATACAGAAGCTCAAGTACATCAATGCACAATGGCAGTAAAACAACTCAAGAGACTCATGTAACAACATAGGTCAGACATATATAGATATGCAGTGACAAAGTGGATCAAGACGACAGACAGCATGAAGCACAATGTAACAAATAAATGAAACTGGACAGTGGTCAAAGTGGGCAAGGCATGAACACAGTGAAGAACTGCCCAATACAAACAACATGATTGGACACTAGCATGACCACTCAACATATATGCAGTTAGGAATGATGCAGACTAATGTCACTGACATGGATGCAACAGTTCAAGGCAAAAATAACTGGAGACTGCACATAAATGAAGGCCACACGAGCCCAATACAACCCAATTACTCAAATACACAACAGTATGTACATGTACATGAAGACAGTAAACATGCTGAAGTGCAACTACCCCAAATATGCTACAGTGAGCTATAGAATGAACATGCATGCAATGACAATGCTCAAGGTAAAATGTAGAGTCAGAGTCATGAATGCACAGGTATCAGACTGGCTTGCATATATATAATGAAGTGCTAATGAAAATCAAGATGATTCATGATATCTGATGGACACAGTCTTAATGCAAACAACCAAAGTACAATGTAACTCAATGATGCAGCATTTTTAACGCGAACCAGTATGCTATACTGTGAAGCCAAAGCTACAGAGGGGTCAATATGGCAAAATAGCAAGCATATGAACGAATCAAGTTCACAATTAAGATACAGGAAATCAAAGTGTACAAGAGTGCATGTGCTAAACAATATAGGGCAGCAGCTTTATATGCAGACCAAAGGTCAAAATGTCACGGCAACTAGCAACAGACATGAAACAAATCATGTCGAAGATAATTCACAAAGTAAGCAAGTGCAGACAACAGGGAGCAACAGCACAATCCCGAAACACCCCAAATACATAGATCAACAGATTTTGGCAAACACCCAAATTCCAGAAAATTTTCCAATTCATATCCAATTCAAATCTAAAAATCATAATTTTCATTTTAAAAATCATGTTTACCCAGACCAATTCAGGTTATGTATTTGGATAAGAGAATTGTAATGATTGATTTTAACATATATATAAATTTTACTGCAAATTTTAATTTCCAGTTACTATATATATACATAAAACATGTTTACACTATTTTTAAATTCACGTTCAAGTTTAAACAAACTAAATTTGTTTTGGAACTAAGGTCTAACAAAGATCAAAGAGAAGATTTTGAATTTAGATAAAAAACTTAAACCTGAACTGAGAACAGAGATATTCGAGAACAACAGTCATGCATGCTTTCAAACAGATTCATATACATATGCAACACATTCAATATACATATGCAACACATTCATATACATAGCTAATACATATATATATATATATTCATGCAAACATAAGCATTTCAGAAATCTATATAAGCAACAGATCGTTATTTCTCAAGATTTTTAAGTTGATGTTTACTCACTAGCATAATTATAGGAATGAATCAGGAATGAAAGTTTGTTTACTGGTTTTAAAACAAAGGGACTGCACTGTTTAAGCATGAGACAGCATTTTCAAACTTAAGTGAACATGCAAGATCAATCTTTCAACAGCAAGCATAACAGAAGTGCAAGCATAGGTGAATGTGCAGACAACATCAAGTATGCTTACAGAGATGTTTGCATGCTTGTTTATGGTTACAGAGATGCCCAAACAAACATGCACATGAAAATTTATAGGCAAACACAAATGGAATTGAAGACTGAAGCAACATGAGGCATGCAATACTCAAGACATATCTTTATTACAAGAACAATTTTGCACTTCAACTACTTAGTTAAACAAAATATTTTAGTAGCATCTGTACTTACCAATTTAATAACAAGAATAAACATAGCATCTGTTCTTATCAATTTTTTTTTTAAAACAAGCAAAACATAGCATCAGTTCTTATCAAATTTTAAAACAAGCAAAATATAGCATCAGTTCTTATCAATTTAAAAAAAAAACAAATTTCAAACAACATCTGAAATCAAAGAAATTTGGAAGCATCTGTTCTCATCAATTTAAAATAAAACAAATTATCAGGTAGCATTTGTTCAAATCAATTTAAAAAAATTAAAACTGGGCAGCATCTGTTTTTATCAATTTAAAACAAAAATCAAATAGCATTTGTTTTTATAAATTTAAAAAGAACAAATTTTTGAAAGCGTCAATGGTTATCAGTTTAAAATTGGGTACCATCTTTTCTTAACAGTTTAACAATTCAAGCAAATCGAGCAAATGACAGCAAATAGCAACCGAAAATCCAACATGCAGTAACCAATCTACCCATATCAGTTTCAAATTAAATTAGCCGAGCAAAAGATAACAAAATCACCCCAAAACATAGCATGCAACCAATATTCAATCCAAACAAATTTAAACACCTGAATTAAAAATTAATCATGAGCAGAAAACTCACATGCATTTCAAAACAGAGGGACAGTCAACATAAACAAGCATGCAAACACATTATCACTTAACAAAAACAATTTCAGGTACCAAAACATCACAACATATTATAGGCTTAAGTGATTGATTCACGGATAAACAAAGAAGGTTTGGGTTCAGAGGTTTCCATATAAATATTCATTAACAAAGCAAGATCCAACACATGCAGCAACACAAAGCAAGTCAAGATTTAATAGCCTCTATTCTCATCAGATTCTTAAAATGATAGCATCTGTTCTCAACAGTAAAAAAAATTTAAATTTATAGCATCTGTTCAAATCAGTTTTTAAGAAAAACAAATTTTCAAAACAACAATCTGAAATCAAACATTTGGAAGCACCTGTTCTCATCAGGTTATTCATAGCATTTGTTTTTATCAGTTTAAATTAAAATTTAAACAGTGTCTGTTCTTACCAATTTAAAACAAATATCAAATAGCATTTATTCTTATTAGTTTAAAATCAAAAATTGAGTAGAATCTGATCTTAACAGTACAAAAACACAACATCAGAGCAAGTGATAACGAATAGCAACCAACAATCCAACATGCAGTGAGTTATCTGTTCCTATTAGTTTAAAATTCAAATTTAACCGAGCAACTGAAAACCACAAACCACCAAAACAAAGCATGCAATCAAGTACTTATTGGTTCAACAGTTTAGATTAATTTATCCGAGCAACTGATAATGCATAACCCACAATTCCTAGCATGCAACCAAGGAATTCACTTCAAACAAATCTAAAAACTTGCATGAAGATTAATCGTGAGGAGAAACTCACCTTATCACGAATTGGAGCAGCCGCGAGCTACTGAAGACGAACGATTTGAAGTCAAAGCCGAAAGACGAGCCACCGTATATCATTTCCTCGCTTGATTTTTAGATTTAGGTTTCTTTTTCTTTCTTTTTTTTTTTTTTCCGATCTGCTGAAATGATGAAGGGGGTATCGGCCGCCATTTTTTTACGTTATTTAGTTTAGGGTTTTCGAAATGAAGGAAAAGGGATGGGGTCTTGGATTAATACGGCAACCAAACAAGGAAACACTATGGGCCGAGATTAAATTTAAAGCCCATAATTCCTTAAACAAATTTTCTTTTATTTTTCTTCATTTTCAATTCCAATTGGTTTTGTTATTACTTTGCTTGTTTTGTTTTGTTTAAATTATGTTATTGAAATTTCTCCAATGTAGTTACATAATATTTTTCAAAGTTTATAAATATGTTGTTTGAATTTTAACTATGTGTATTTATTTATCTATTTCGTATTGATTAAAATTTTATTCCTTTTTATTTTAAAGAAAAGAAAAATGTCATTTCAAACTAACCATCCATTTATAAATTTACATAAATAATAATTCTTGTATCCAAATTATTTTCTTAAGTTATTAGTTTGAATTTCAATTACAAATTAAATATTCAATTTCAACTCCAAAGTCAAGTTTAAATTTTTTCTTCAGCTTTGTATAGATTAAATTTTAAATATTTAATCACCAATTTCATTGTTATATCGGAAATTCAGTTTAAATTATCATTCAAATATTCAAAATTAATTAAATATTCACAATTTAAATTGTTCAAAATTTAGGATCGTTACATTATTACAAGGGAATTATTTATTTATTACATCTAAAACAATAATACTTCTTTAAAAATAATAATATACTATTGTTTTCCTTTATTGTACTCCATTTTCAAATACCCCGAAACATCGTATGTTGAATTGAAAATAATAGTATTACCAAATCACTTTTTTAAACTATATTATTATTTAAAACCTCATGATAAATAAAAAAAGCTTTCAAAATATTAATCAAATGTTATTTATGTTACTATTTATGAGTTTTCCGAGAAATTCATAAATAATAACCGTATTTAGTTCCATACTTTAGCTTTAGTAAAATTATTTAAATTATCTTTATTTACAAAAACCATCTAAAATAGGAAAATAAATTTATCTATCGTTTATTTATTTAATTTTCTCATTATTTTTTGCAGGCAAAATAAAATATTATTATTTTGTACAGGCAAACCAAATTATAGTGGTCGTATCACTTTTTCAAATTATTATAGGCGTGAGGATGAAATACCTTAGTAGCCATGCCAGTTTTATACTGGCCCGACCAATGACACTTTCACTCACATAGTACATATAACTCAAGGGTTGCACATGGAAAACACGCAAAAGCTTGTAAAAGATACTCATTTAGAATGTAGAACACGGAGCTCACATTCCATAACAGTCCATTAACAGATTCGATGTCAGAACAAAGCAAAATGACCGATGTGAACCAAACAAGGGAACACAGATTCCAGCATAAACAACAACACATGCACATACAAAATTGCAAACCACAAAACATGACGATGCCAGATCCAATAAATAGCTAGCAGTGAAGAAACTTTTACCAAGGAACACAGAACATCAAACGAACACCGTCAGTTATAAAAATTATCCATAACAACCAAGAAGTATGATTCCATAAGATATAGATGACCAAAGGCACCGGAGTATTGACAAATCCAAGAACAAATACACGAAAAACATACCAAAAGCTAGAAAAAAGCAACGCAACAAAGTGGAGGGTCCTTCTCCTTTAGATGTTGTGCTCGGGTTTGAGTCATGATGGGACAGGAAACAACGGGATTCAGATTCAGGGAGGTGACAGATTGAAGAAGGGAAAGGTGGTGATGATTTTAGCAAATGAACGCAAACAGAAATATGTGAAGGAAGAAGAATAAAATCAGAACAATGCTCAGACACAGGTAAAAGAAATAATGATCTTTATTAACTTTCTTCATACTGTTATGTACATCTATGGATTCATATTTATACATTCTCAAGTTGGACTTAATCAAAGTAGACTCAATCAAACTAGCCGTTGGAGATGACAGCTCATCAAATACTGATCACAACTTGAGCAAATCAAATAAGCAAGAGTCAGTCTTCAACTGTGCACGTGCACACATGCACACGGCGCAAATCTTCCATCCCTCTTTATTTACTTGTCATTGTTGGCCTCTTTATGATTCTGATCATCCATTAAGTCTTCAGAGATCTTCAGGTTGACCCCATACTGATGGGAAGATAAATTTGTCAAAGTTTCTGAACCTATTCGATGAAATGCGTTAATTCATTGGTGATGACAAGGTGTTTGCTGAAATGTTGGTATGTAACATCTCCCCTCCCCATGAAGATTGGACCTTGCCTCAAGGTCCAAAGTAGGAAAACGCTTAATGACATCCCAATTATATTCCCAAGTGGAATCTGAGATGGGTGTATTCTTCCATTTGATAAGTGCTTAAGCCACTGGTTTATTATGTCTTGGTATCAATCTTCGATCAAGTATTTGTTCTGGTTCATCAACGAATTCAGCTGTATATGATGGAATTTCTTGTTGCAAGATAAAATGTGAACTAACTCTTTTCTTTAACTGGGATATATGAAAAACAGAATGGATCTGAGAGGCAGCAGGAAGGTCTAATTTATAAGCAACTTCTCTTATTCGTTGAATGATCTTGAATGGACCGTAATATTTTGGAGATAATTTAGTTGTCTTAGTAGAACTGATCGAGATTTGTCTATATGGCTGCGGTTTCAGGTAGACCCAGTCACCAACAGAGCAGGCCAATCAGGTTGAGCTGTGGTCAGTGCTGTTAGCTTTGGTTGACCATGAATTCGTGATAAACTGTCAGCAACAATATTTTCTTTTCCTTTTTTATATTCCACTTTATAGTCATATCCATGTAGCATAGCAAGCCACTTTCCCTGAATACCAGTTGTCAATTTATGGTATAACAAATGTTGTAAGCTCTCACGGTCAGTTCGAATTATGAATTTTCTGCCTAGAAGATATTGTGACCATTTCTTGGTTGCTAACATTAATGCCAGAAGCTCTTTCTCGTAAGTAGATAAGAGTAAATTTATTCCGTGAAGAGGTTGACTAATAAATGCAATAGGTTTGTTGCTTTGCAAGAGAATAGCACCAATTCCACAGCCACTTGCATCACATTCGATTATAAAATCTTTAAAGAAATCAGGCAGTGACAAAATGGGAGGGCTGATGAGGCATGATTTTAATTTGAAGAAGGCATCTATTGCTTCTGGTGTCCATATAAAAGAATTCTTCCCGAGCGTAGTAGTAAGTGGTTTTGCAATCAAACCATATCCCTTGATGAATTTCCTGTAGTATCTAATAAGGCCCAAAAACCCTCGAAGTGCTTTGATGTTTTGTGGCTGTGGCCATTCCATGATAGCTTTTGTCTTTTCTCTGTCCACTACAATGCCTTCATGGGATATGATATGACCGAGGTAATTGATGTTGTCTGTAGCAAAGGAGCATTTTGGTAGATTGATAACCAGGTGATTTTATTGAAGAGTTTGAAGTGTAGTTTCCAAGTGAAGCAAATGATCATCCCAACTTCTGCTGTAGATTAAAATATCATCAAAGAATAATAGAATAAAATTTATCAAATAATTTTTAGAAATACTATTCATGAGAGATTGAAATGTAGAAGGGGCATTAGTTAAACCAAAGGGCATTACCAAAAATTCATAATGACCATCATGAGTTCTAAAAGCTGTTTTATAAATATCATCTTCATGCATACGAATTTGATGGTAACCTGACTTCAAATCTAATTTTGTAAAAAACTTAGAACCATATAATTCATCTAGTAAATCATCTATTAATGGTATGGGAAATTTATTTTTAGTTGTTTATTTATTTAAAGCCCTAAGTCTACACACAATCTCCATGAAAAATCCTTTTTCCCAACCATAACAATAGGAGCAGAAAAGGCACTAGAACTATTTCTAATAATACTAGATGAAATCATATCAGAAATTAGTTTATCTAATTCATTTTTAATATGATGAGAATATCTATAGGGTTTTAGACAAACTGGTTTAGAGCCTTGTAGAAGAGGGATTTTGTGGTTACAATGTCTTGCAGGTGGCAGTGGAAGTATTAAGTAAGTGACAGCAGGGAATTTACTCAACAGAGATTGAATATCTGTGTATAGTGAACCTATGGGAGGAACTGAAGTTGAAGTAGGAGATAAAAGCATAAATATGAGGTGAGCATAGTTAAATTCCTTTGTAGCTCTTTTGTCATCAACAGTATAGGAATCAGGTTGAATGAGACCTTGCCATTGATATTCTTTATTTTTGTAGAAAAATCGTACCTGCAGTTTTTTAAAATTAAAACAAGTTTCATCTAATTCTTTCATCCATTGGGCACCTAAAACAACTTGACATCCTTCCATTGGAAGTACTAATAAGTCAATTGGCATTTTACATCCTTGACAAGTAAGTAAAACTTGAGAACAAATTTCATCACCTTGTAATTTCTGACCAATAGCTACCTATACCTCAAAATGTCTTGCTTTGCTTCTATGTAAATTTAATTTGCTGGCTAAATAAGTATGAATAAAACTATGTGTTGATCCAGAATCAATTAAAAAGATAACTGATTTGTTATTGATCGTACCCTTAATTTTCACAGTATGTAAAGTAGGAATACCAAGCAAAGCATTAATAGAAATTGACAATAAAGTGTTGTCAGGTGTTTGTGCACTTTAAGGAGCAGTAAGTTGCAAAGGATTTTCAGAGGCGATTTCTTGATCAGAGAATTCATCTTGATCAGATAAATAAATAATTCCTTCCATAACATGAATTTGTTTTGTTTTGCATTTATGACCATAATAATATTTTTCATTGCAACTATAACAAATATTCTTTTTTTTCTTTTCTAATAACTCTTCCGGAGTCATTTGCTTTATTTTAGAAAATTTATCAGAATTATTAGAAGTAGTTTTTTGTTGAGAATAATTTTTATTGCTGTAAGAAAATTGAGAAGAAGGCAAAGTATTTTTGAAAGAATTTTTTCTGTTAATTCTATTAACAGATAACCATTTTGTTTCAAATGTTTTTTCTAATGCCACAGCAGAATCAAAGTCAGGTAGATTGGCCGCTATAAAATCAAACTTAATTTCATCTTTTAAACCACCTAAATTTTTTTGTAAAAGATGTATAGGTGTGATATGCTCAATCATTCCCTCTAATTGCTCAAACTGATTGACATAGTTCATAACAGAAGATGTTTGTTTGAGTGAGGAAAACGTATCATATGGTCTGTCTAAATCATTAGAAAGAAATCGTACTTGGATAGCCTTGCTAAAGACTGACCACTGGTCATAATCCAAAACAGTGTGAGAATACCTGTAAAACCATTGTAGAGCTTCCTTTTTGAGATGAAAAGAACATATATGTACCCATTCTTGGACGTCAGTATGGTTGTATTTGAAAAACTTCTCAACTTGTCAAATCCAATCAATAACTCTGTCTTCACCAGAAAAAGTTGGAAAGTCTATCTTGGTATGAAGCTTGGCCATGTCTTTTGAATGATGAGGAGAAGGATTAACATGTCTTGATAGAGAAAGATCAAAAGGATTGGCATCAGTTCTGGGTAATATTGGTGGCCTGTTATTAGGTGGAACATAAACATTTGATCGTTGATTTTGAAAAGAACTTTGTGGAAAAGACGAGGATCTGTTAATGTCAGATCTGAAGTTCTGGTCAGATTGTTTTTGATTCTTGATTTCTTTTAATTCTGAGAAAATTTTTGTCATCATTTCTTGCATGTTGTCAAGCTTCTCAGTGGTTTCTTGATTTTGCATTGTCAGAGTTGATGTGGTGATTGATAAACCTTGGGTAGTTCTTTCCAATCTCTTCAGTGATAAAGCAGTTCTGTTATTAAACAAGTCTTGCCTTAGCCATAACTCAGTGGGATTATCAGTAGTCGCTGAATCCAGAGAAGAGATCCCTTCCTTATTAATTTCTGATTGAGGTGAAGGATCTTGATGACGGTCAGAGTCGTGCTCATCAGTAGGCTCCGATACCAAATTGGTAGGGTCCTTCTACTTTAGATGCTGTGCTCGAGTTTGAGTCATGATGGGATAGGAAACAATGGGGTTCAGATTCAGGGAGGTGACAGATTGAAGAAGGGAAAGGTGGTAATGATTTTAGCAAATGAACGCAAACAGAAATAGGTGAAGGAGGAAGAATAAAATCAGAACAATGCTCAGACATAGGTAAAAGAAAGAATGATCTTTATTAACTTTTTTCATATTGTTATGTACATCTTTGGATTCATATTTATACATTCTCGGGTTGGACTTAATCAAAGTAGACTCAATCAAACTAGCCGTTGAAGATGTCAGCTCATCAAATACTGATCACAACTTGAGCAAATCAAATAAGCAAGACTCAGTCTTCAACTGTGCACGTGCACACATGCACACAGTGAAAATCTTCCATCCCTCTTTATTTACTTGTCATTGTTGGCCTCTTTATGATTCTGATCATCCATTAAGTCTTCAGAGATCTTCAGTTTGACCCCATACTGATGGGAAGATAAATTTTGTCAGAGTTTCTGAACCTGTTCGATGAAGTGCATTAATTCATTGGTGAAGACAAGGTGTTTGCTGAAATGTTGGTATGTAACACAAAGCAGGTAGATTGTAATCCATATGCAGCTAAATTAGAAGCATATAAGGACCGACAAACATCTTCTAATAGAACAGTCACCATGGAGGAAGTGATGGAGTTAAAATAATTGCCAGGAAGAAGCAATGGGAAAAACATGAAGCCTGGCAAAGGTCCGAAACAAAGATGGGCTGAAAAAGCTTAAATTCCATGGCACGGAAACTCCGGAATACTCAACCAAACACCAAATCCAAAAACCAAGAGTTCGAATAGAAGAAAACGTTATTGAGCATATTCCTTTACAAAAAGTCAACCCAAACCAATTAAGTGGTTTCAGGAAACCTGAGCGAAAATTTGGGAAGCCACGTTAGATCTGAGAATAAGGAGTAGGATAGGGCAATAGTGATAGTGGAAAGTAGCAACGACAGGAAAGGCTAGGGTTACCGGAGGTTTAGAAGAGTGGAAGGAGGATAGTGGAAGCGAAGAAAAAGACGATTGAAATGAGAGGAGGTGAAATGAGTGTCGACGGGAAGAAAAGGCAAGCGAACCATAGTCCTCATTGCTAAAAAATGAAAAAAAGAATAAAAGGATTAAAGTAACAAATATACATTTTATAAATTTCTCCTTATTATTCATCTCATTTCATCTTATTACTTGGGGGCTCAAATCAATAATTAATTATAATTAAACATCTTAAAATACTACATTTGGCAATAATTACCCAACTAAGACACAATACATTCAAAGTATTGAAATAATTAAATAATCATCCACAAAATGACATACATCAACAAGTATGATTTTTGACAATAATTATGGGTTTTATAATTTGAATTTCAATTAAATAATTCATGTCGACGTGCTTTTTCCAAAGTCTCCAAACTCATTAAAACTAGTTCCATGTCGTTTGAAATTTCAATATAAATCAAAATGGAAGAAACCATGCGTGAATCGAAGTTTTTATGCATAAAATATGGCCATTAGAAGATAAAATGTTCAATTTGTTGATAAATAAAATATAAGGGTATTTAAATAATCTACCCTTCATCTCCTCTACCCGTTCGAAGCCGGTAACCCATCAATTATCAATTTTGATTGGTCGCCACCACTTATTCTGACCACCATTGACCAAGCAACGATTAGTACCCTAGGTATTGGTTTTGATGATAACAACTATAAGATATTATATAAAGTATATGTAGTAATGTTTTATCAAGATATATATAGTATATAGTGCAGAATATTAGACATGTCTCGATTGAATAGACAGTACAATATCGAAAGTAGATACAAGATGTTGATATAGAGTTTCAAGAGTTCAAGAATGAAGACTCATGAGTACCGAAGAGTTTAAGATTTCAAGATATTCTAGATAAATTATAGAGTAATAGAATTTATGTTAAAATCCTGATAGCACTTTCTTGATCTCGCTCTCTATTTCACATAAGTTTTAAATATTTTTCCAATATCCAAGTTTTCAAATTAATCTGTCCAAACATCTGTTCAAAATATTTCTCAAAATAAATTAAATACCTTTTATATTTATAAAGATATTATACTAGATTTTTTAAGTATTTTTTAATCTGTTATATTTTTTAGTATTTTAGTTTATATCTTCCTTTTGTTTATTTTTGATATTTACTTATAATTTACAACTATATTAATTTTATATTGTATACATTATATTGAATAGTTTTGTCAAATATTTCAAAATTTTGTTATTAAGTTTGATCAAGTTAAATATGATTAAAATACGTATAAACTATGTTTAAATGTTTGTACAAAGTTTCAAAATATTTTACAAAACTTTATAGTTTCAAAACAATTTTTATTAAGTGATTTTTCAAAATATAAAGGAATATGTCAACGTAACCTCTCCAAGTATGTCCACATAGGCCGGGAATTTCAAAATTCAAACTTGAATGGAAGAGTCTTTTCATCATATCTCTTCGCGAATGGACATGACCATTGTTCCGCTATATATACAAGACTTCCAAACGAATTTTAATTATCAACTTTCTAATTTTTCTTTCCACTTTTCAATCTCTTGATTTATAAATCAACTTTTATGAAAAATCTTCCGAAATTCAGCCAGAATCAAATTCAATCATTACTAGTTTGATTCTCTTTAATCTACTCTCTGATTTCTCTCTTATCTCTCACTCAAAACAAGATCAAAGTGATATTGAAGAGTTATGGGATCAATTGTAATCAAAATTGAAGGTCCTAGTCTGTAAAATCTATCAAAACATACTCTTATTCCTTGTGGTGTGCTTGGTATCCCTGAAATCCACGTAGGTGTGATTGTAGCATGTTAAAATCAATTATGTGTGCTTAGTAGCCCGTAAATCTAATGGGTATGCTTGTAGCCCTGAAATCAAGTGACTTTGCCCAAAGGTCAGGAATCTGCAAGGTGTGTCTCGTAGCCTTGAAATCGAGATTGTATTTAAATTTACTAGTTGAAAAGAAATCTGCACAAGGAATTGTGCGGGACTGGATGTAGGGTAACTCCGAACCAGTGTAAAATCTGGGTGTGTTCTTTCGTTTTTTACTTTTACTGTATTTACTTTTATCTGTACTTTGATTCTATGATTGTTTATGATTGTTAATTACATCATTCCGAGTAGAATCTTAAAAAATTTGAAAAATATTCATATAATTAATTAAAAACTATTCACCTCCACTCTAGTGTCAATTTAGCTTTAAGACCTCTGTTCCATAGACTCGCATTTGGTATCAGAGCATTCATTTTAAAAGTATTCATAATCTGATTTTTGAAAAAGTTTCAATGGCAATTTTAATAATATTTTTCACACCACTTTTGAAAAGATAATTTGAAAACGATCATAATATTGTTTAATAAATCTGCATCTATTCATTATTAAAAAATATGTGATCTTTTGAAAAGGTATGAATTGCAGGAATAAATGTGTTATATGGCTTTTGATGAACATAAACACCTAATGATCGAAAGCTACATGTCAATAAGGACAAATGGATATTGGATAGTGGATGCAAGACACATGATTGGAAATCCAAAGATTTTGAAAGATATAGTTTGCGAAGATGGTGGATCAATAAATTATGGAGATAACTCTAAAGGATATGTGACTGACATTAGTAATGTCGGTAATTCTAAAACTCTTATTACTTTTAATGTTTTGTTGGTAAGGAATTTAAAGAAAAATCAGTTGAGTATTAGTCAATTGTGTGATAGGCGGTTTCAAAATTAAATTTGTAAAAGCTAATTGCCACATCAAAGATAATGAGTCAAACATTATATTTGAAGGCATTAGGAAACATAACTTTTATATTTTACGTCAAGTAGAAAGAAATTTTAGTTATTCTTGTATGTTCCAAATAACCAAAATGGTTTGAGTAAGTAGAAAAAAAAATTCCCTCTAAAAGAAATTAGTGGATATTTTTCACATTAAAACGACACTTTAATTTTTGAAATGCCTTATAATATTATTTATAGAATATCCTAAATTATTTATCTTTTAAAAAATTTAATTAATATTATCTATTAAAAATTTAGAAAATGATTTCAAAGAAAAATACTAATTTAGTTTTTGTAAAACATTTACAAAATTAACTGGTACTTTGAAGATAGGGTAGAAAATACTAAATGTAATAGTATGTTTTAATCTTAGAGATTATAAAATAATAATGAAATTTATTACATAAATATAAGATAGATATACTTGATTTTATAAAAATATGGGAGCCAAAATTCGAATTATAACAACTTTATTATTTTTGAATGAACAGACACTTAGTAAGTTATAAGTGCTATTTTTTGGAGTCAAAATTTGAACTTTTATGATCATTAAATTATTTCAATAAAAATATGTTCTAGATAACAATTGGTACATATAACTACATAAAAAAAATTAAATAGACAAACAAATTTTGAGTATTTAAATTAATGAAACATATTCTTTTGTTTTAATAAAATTCAATAAAAATTTCAACCGCCAAGTTGTGCTTTTAGTTTTTAATTTTTTTAAATACGTTCGTGCCTCTTCATGATTGGTTATATCTTATCCCTAATGACTTTTATAATGTGTTTCCCTTTTAACGACATTTCACTAGTCAATTATCATGAATATACTAAATAGTCAAGAATACCTTCATTCGTGATTTCAACTTTTCTAAATGTTGATTTTACTTCTTTCACTCTTATTTCTTACTAACTTTATGATGAGATGTTAACTTTATGGCTTCATTAAATTAATTGAATGAATTTTAGAACATGTTAATAAGACTCTATTTATAGGTTCATTCTATCAATAAAAATGGGCCATATCATATGACACTTGTCATACAAATAAATAGCAGCACACATGCAAAATGACGTGTGTCATTACACTTGTCATTTAGGAAATCATTGTATACATGCATGATGCCAAGTGTTTTTACACATATAATTCATTAATACACTTATAATTTAAACAATGAATATGACAAAATGCATTATGTTACATTATATTACATATAATAGTATCATGAATGAATATTTAGAACTCTACTTTTGTTTAAAAATAAAGGTTGAGTATAGTATCTCTTTTTTTTAATTATTATGTTTTTCATTATTTTTATTAGGTTTTTAAGCACTCTAAGTATATTAACTACTGTAGAAAAATGAGATAAAAATTAGTTGTTTAAATATCAAAAATTAGTCGCAAAGTTGGTGCAAAATCATGTTAATTATAGGCCTAGAACTTTAGATAGTACTTTTGAAATGATGTCTCCGCTTCTATAACACTTTTTGACTATTGCGAATTTTTTATATAGGAGCGCTTTGAAACATTGTAAGGTGCTTCAGAGCCGTTTTGCTACACTTGATAAATGCTGCAGTTCCTGGTTTATAAGCTTTTCAATACATTTTGCAACATAAACTTCTTACAGCATTCTGGAAATGCTGCCTTTTCTATTTGAAACTTTAAATTATGTAAAATTGATATATAAATTAGGAATTTTCCTCTAATATTTTTAGAATTATTTTCTAACTTATATTAGAATGTTCTTAAATTGATTTCATGTTTAAATACATTTTTAATAATTAATTATAAAATTTTAAAGTAAAAAAGGCTTTTAATTCAAAACATGTTTATTTTTAGTTTTTCAACCTTTTTTATTTTTTATAATATTCTATATCTTTTATGTATTTTTAAGTAAGTTAAAAGTATTTTAATGTATTTATAAGTATTTTAAATTTTTTAGTAACTTAAGTATTTTATAAATGTCGTAATGGAAGTTTGGATTTTTAACACTTAAGTTAAGATGAATTATTTTAAAGAAACTAAATTAAGAGGTTAATAAGATTATAAAACCATATTTGATCATATACATAGTTACACTTATCAAACACTGTAGTTAAGCTATGATTAAATTTCATAATTAATATGGTTTGTTATGTAAATATATGAATTTATATAATAAACCTGATATACAAATTTCTTTATAAAATTCGAATGCTTAGATTTATGCAATAATAACATTTATATTAAATCATCTTCCATACTTTCATAATTGAATTCTGATTTTATACACATACATCATCTAGTTTGTGTTATTTTAAATATATTAGGTATTGATTTTGATGTATTTATCATCGTATTTAGGAGTTTATTCCCAGTATTTTTTGTAACGATTATAGTATCTCACATTCATATTTGATAGTAATTAAATAAATAATTAAGTTATATTTGGATTGTCTTATTTAATGACTTTAATATCTATTATCATTCATATATATAGTTAAATCCATATTACTTAGCATTCTAATAGTTTTTATATTATCATATTTATCATTATATATTTTAATATATGTCATAATATATCACTTAAATCTTATATTAATTATCATTTATATCACATATTAATCATCGTTCATATCATATATTAATCATTATTTATATGTCATAATTTCTCATTATATGTCACGTATTACATCTTTACAATATCATATTCAATGTATCATTTATGATTCATTAGCAGCATCTAAATCTTAGCTATTGAATATAGATCTCTAGTTTATAAGTATTTTATTTAGGGGGGTTAGAGTTAGAACTAGAGCAAGAGTTAATGTTAGAATTATAGTTTTAGTTGGTTATTTTTTGTTGGTGACAAAGGAGGAGAAAAATATAAAATCTAGGCACAGATTAAGAGGGAGTTTTGTAATCCAGGGGGAATTATATTATATTTTATATATATAGTTGTCATCATTAGTACCTTAGCATTGGTTTTGATGGTAACAACTATAAGACATTGTATAAAATATAGATATTAAGGTTTTATCAATATATATATAGTATATAGTGTAGGATATTAGATAGTTGTTGATTAAGAAGACTATATAGTATCAAGTGTAGGTTTAAGATACTGATATAGAGTTTCAAGAGTTCAAGAATGAGGACTCATGAGTATTGAAGAGTTCAAGGTTCCAAGATATACCAGATAAGTTATAGAGTCATATAATTTATGTTAAAACCCTGATAGCACTTTCTTGATCTCTCTCTATTTCAAATATTTTAAATACTTTTCAAATATCCTAGTTTTCAAAATAATCATTTCAAATATCTATTCAAAATATTTCTCAAAATAAATTTAATACTTTTTATATTTACAAAGATATTATATTAGTTTTTTAAGTATTTTTAATCTATTATATTTTTTGGTATTTTAGTTGATGTCCTCCTTATGTTTATTTCTAATATTTATATTTTGATTTTAGATATTTACTTATAATTTGTAACTATATTGATTTTATATTATATGCATTATATTGAATACTCTAATTAAATCTTTTACAATTATTTTATAAAGTTTTATTAAGTTTTAGTATGATTAAAATATGTATAAAATATGTTTAAATATTTGTACAAAGTTTTAAAATATTTTACAATATTTAATACTTTGAAAACAATTTTTATTAAGTGATTTTTAAAAATACAAAGGGATATGTCGACATATCCTTTCTAAGTATGTCCACATATAGGTCCGGAATTCCAAAATTCAAAGTTGAATGGAAGTGTCTTTTCATCGTATCTTTTCGTGAATGGACGTGGTCGTTGTTTCTATATATATATATATACCAGACTTCCAAATGAAATTTCATTAACAACTTTTTTATTTTTCTCTCCTCTTTTCACTCTCTTGATTTCAAAATAAATTTTTAAAAAATCTTTAACCAGAATCAAATTCAATCATTACTAGTTTGATTCTCTTTCATCCACTCTCTGATTTCTCTCATCTCTCTCACTCAACCCAAGATCAAAGTGTTATCAAGAATTTGTGGTGTGCTTGGTATCCCTAAAATCCAAGTTGGCGTGATTGTAATTTGTTAAAATCAATACGGTGTGCTTGGTAGCCCGTAAATCTAATGGGTGTACTTGTAGCCTGGAAATCAAGTGACTTTACCCAGAGGTTGGGATTATAGAGGGTGTGTCTTGTAGCCTTGATATCGAGATTGTATTTGCATTTACTAGTTGAAAAAAATCCATACAAGGAATTGTGCGGGACTGGATGTAAAGTAACTCCGAACCAGTATGAAATCTTGTTGTGTTTTTTCCTTTTTACTTTTACTTCCATTACGTTTATCTACACTTTGATTCTACGATTGTTTATGTGATTTTTAATCACGTCATTCCAAGTAGAATCTTAAAGAATTTGAAAAATATTCATATAATCAATTAAACATTATTCACTCCCTCTCTAGAGTTAATTTAGCCTTAAGATCCCTATTCTGTTGACTCACAGCAACCGCCTCCATTAAAACCGCCACTACCCTAGCTCTAAGCCCTGACCATCGACGACGACCCTTGACTAACCTAGACACAATGAAATTTAGGATTTTTCGAGCTCTATTTCACCAATTTTCAAAACCTTCGATCATGATCTAGTCTCTGACCACTATCACTTCACTCCACTCGACGACCTCTACAACTTCATAACTTCAATTTCATAAGTTGATAACTGAATTAGAAACCCCCAAATTGCCCTATTAAACTCATTGATTTAGTCTTTGACCATGATTTTTAGCCAACCGAGCGCTGATTTGACAACGAAAACCTCCCATTAACTAGGTTTGTTAAGAGCTTCACAGTGATATATAACTAGAAAGGGTTTGTTCACTTCTTTTAAACAATTTATGATTAGAGGTAATCATGTTCCATTAGCAGGCGATTAGAAAAATTTAGTGACTAGAGAAGAAAGCAGAAGGTATAGTTGATGGATGGGTTTTGTAGCCTCATTTATACAGTCACTAGGCTCGATTAAGTGTTGTGCTCTAATTTAGCCTGAACTAGCTAAGTACGTCATTTAAACATAATAACGCCTCTATTTCGCAAACTTAACTCTAAAATATCAAAATTATATAGCAAACGGATCGTCATGGAAAAAACTTGGAAGTGGTTATAAATATGACCCGATTCTCATTTTTAATTACTTTAAAATAGTTTCAAATACGGGGCATTATAGTTTCTCTCTTATAATTATAATGAATTACAAGAGAATAATAAGAAAGCATTTAAGACTAAAAAGTTACTAATCTTGAGAGCTTTGATTTGTCGTGAGAGAATGTTTGAGTTGAAGATTAGTTTTTCAACCTCGTTGCTGCAATGGATGATCTATGGTTGAGATTGCATAGTAAGATAAGTGGGAAGCATGCTCGACAATCAATTTGGTTGCGTGGACTGGTGGACAACACCGTAAAACTTAAATGGAATGCATAGCACCCCACCTCAATACCAATACTATCCAAGTGTATTACAAAGTAATACTGTCAAATAATACAGAGAATGAGACTATAAGGGGTACATAGGTAAATATTCCTTTGAACTAATACTGATACTTATTAAAACATCAAGTAAATGAGACATCTATATGTACACAGTATAGGTACAAAGCAATAGACATCAATATAAAATATCACAAACCCGTTCAAAAGTATGCTATCACCGTATAATATCAAAACACGGATCAAATTGATGGTGAATCATTCATATTATTGGAATGAAAATAAAGATGACAAGAAATCATAAATTAAAAGCCTAATTATAAAAATAGATTATTCAATTAAATATAAATAAACAAACCATTACTTAATAATAAACCACTCACCATGTATAAGTTTATATACCAAAATAAATGTTTAGAGATGGATAATAATTACGTTTTCTAGAATTGACTAAATAATTATCTAAATTTAGATATAATTTAATATTTGTAACAAATAACTAACCTTAACCGATAATTAAATATTATGAATAACATTGGAAAAACTCATTTTAAATCCCACAATAGTTTATAAAACTAAATATTGCACTTGGGTACCATTTCCAATTTTTTCTATTATAAATACTATTTTAAATAATTCTAATCTATCTAAATAATTTAATGTACTCATAGTTATATATATATATATGACACTTGAATGCTAAATATATTACAATTTTACACTGTTATAAAATAAATATTATATACCATTATATAGCTAATTTTGCTTTGTTTATTTATCCACCTCATCTTTACTTTAGTCAACAAAATATATCAACATAATAAGATTCAAAAGCTTAAAAGTACAAAAAAATCAAAATAAAGTGCCCAAAGCAACTATACATGAAACATAAAAAGAAATGGGCAGACCCTCTCATACCAGTGCACATACATGTGTGGACTCTCACATTCTAATGCACACACACTAAAGCAATTATACATATGTTTGTTTGGCACGAAGCAAACGAACATAATAGTGAGCACTCCTGTTGCTAAAAAACCACAGTACTGACGTAAATATGAATACTCATTGCAACATGAAAATAACAAAATACAAAGAACATTATAACCGAAGTTATATAACCTGCGAATAATGCATACACACGCACCACTCCTAAGTGTAAATATATACTGTTATCCACACATCTCAGCTCATACACACAACTAATAGAAATGAATAACTCTACAAGTAAATCTTTAGAAACACCAATCATAGTTTTCATGACCGTGTCGTTCTTCGAACCGTGGTGATTGAAGGTTTAAGGTTTTGACGGTTCAACCAGTCGAACCGTCGAAACCGTGATTTATTTTTTTTTAAAATTTTCTCATTTAACTATAGACTATACATAAAAATATTGAAATAATAATGCTATGTACAAAAGCTGTAGATGGTCTTCAAGGTCTGCAACGGAAGTTGTATGTTGTTTCAGTGCATAACTACAGCTTTGTATATAGTAGAGTAGTGCACAGCGATAGAAGTTTAATGACGACAAACTTGAAGAATCTCATAATGGTATTAGAGGAGTTTGTAGCAGTGAAAAACAAAGTGATGAAGTTAGTGGCTTAGATTTTAGAACGACTATGATTTTTAAAATATATATTTACTTATTTTCTTCAAAGCAATGCAAAAGATGAAAATGAGAGATAATTACACAATGAGAAAGTAGGAAAAAAACAAAAGAACTGTGGTTCATCCGGGTAAAATTGATGGTTGGACCGTTGGTTTGAAGGTCCGACCAAGGTTCATGAATGAATGAGGTCCGATTGAGTTCCGGACCGTGTTGGTCCAAGGTTCAGGGTTATTCGAGGTCGGATCGAGGTAGGGTACGGTCATGAAAACACTGCCACCAGTACAACAAGGATAATAAGGAAAATGATGTGATAACAAATTGTAGTAGTGAACAGGATCATATAACATGGCATAGCATGAATCTTCAACAATACAAAATAAAGTACAAAGTGCACAACTTCAATTCAAGTGAGTTAAGAAAATACAGACTCTTACACATCCAAGTGCACATTCACATTCTACACGCATATATACACACACTGATGCACACATAGACGGAAAATATACATACGCCGTTGCTATATAAATATACATACTATCACACATACATCTTCATTAGTTTTTGCATACGGAGAATTTATGCACACACGATTACAACTTAAGGAAACATACATGCATAGTAGGACATACATATGCGATTCAACCTACTTCGCCCCTTCCTTACTAGTGCACTGGTCGACCATGACCAGTCACCAGTCGAAGATAGCTTGAGGACTTTTCAAGTCTCGGTGATGGTCTTGATAATGGGGTTTCGATCTTTATTAAAGGCATGCATATAATTTAATAATTCAATCGTTCCTAAGCATTGATTCATAGTCGTGTGGATTGTTTATATATATACACAGATAATGCGTTGCTTGTTTCAGCAATCAGGTTCCATTTGATGAGGTCCCTATGCTAATTTGTAATTTTGGTATAGGGAAAAATGTCACGAGGAAAAAATAAAGTAGGAAAATATGAAAACAACCTCATGCTGTTAAGATGGGAATCGAACTTGCGAATCCTGGGAGGATAACCATTTCTTTTACCAGTTCACCGACTATCTTTCTAACTTTTGAACATAACATTTCCTATTTGTACAAAAATCTTAAATTTGGGGACCTATCCAGGTCCGGGGTCCTAGGCCACCGCCTAGGTGGCCTATGCCCAGGGCCGGCCCTGACGAGGACATGGTAGGAATATCCCCAGAGATAGCTTGCCATTCCCTCAATGTTGACCCAACCGAGGTCCCAATCAAGCAAAAGAAAAGAAGCATGGGATAGAACAATCAACCGCTCTCAACGAGGAAGTGAAGAATCTGCTTGTAATGGTTTTATCCGTGAAGCCATTTACCTGGAATGGATCTCAAAGTCGGTCTTGGTAAAGAAGCCTAATGATATGGTGAACCTACATCGACTTCTCCAACCTTAATGATTCTTGACCCAAAGACTATTTCCCCTTACACCGAATCGGCCGACTGGCAGAACCGTAGACATGAGTTGTTTTCACTCATGGATGCATAGGATACAACCATTTTCCTATGCATGTGTCGGATCAAGAACACGCTAGTTTCATCACAGACCTAGGCCTTTATTGTTACAAGGTCATGCCATTAGGGCTTAAGAACACTGGCGCTACCTATCAACGTTTAGTTAATGAGATGTTTGAGCAACAAATTGGTCACTCCATGGAAGTCTATGTTGGCGACATGCTTGTCAAGTCAACAAGAGAAGTGGATCATCTGAGCCACCTAGACGAGAAGTTCCAAGTGTTGCCCAAATACAAAATTAAGTTAAACCTATTAAAAAGCTCTTTTGGGGTGTCTTCGGGTAAGTTCTTAGGTTTCATCATACATGCTAGAGGGATAGAAGCGAATCCCGAAAGATACAGGCTTCGAAAGACATGAAGGTCACAACAACATGAAGGAAATGCAGAGTTTAAATGGAAAGGTAGCCGCTTTGAGAAGATTATATCCAAAGCAACGGACAAGTGTGTCTCATTCTTCAAAGCGCTTAAAAGGGACAATGGAAAATTTGAATGGACTTACGAGTGCTACTCAGCCTTCTAGAGTTTACTCGAACATCTACAGAACCCTCTAGGACTCTCCACTCCTATGGACAGAGAGAGTCTTTACTTATACCCTAGTTGTATCCTCCCACGACCTAAGTGCAATGCTAGTACGAGAAGATGTTCGCATCTAAAGATTGGTATACTTCGTTAGCATAAGATTCATGGGCATAGAGGCTAGATACCTTGCGATCAAAAAATTGGCATACTATCTGCTCATAGCATCTAGAAAAGTACGACCTTACTTCCAATCACACTCCATTAGGATTCTAACGAATCAACCCCTGAGACAAGTCCTACATAAGCCAGATACGTCAGGGCGCCTGCTAAAATGGTGCATTGAGCTAAGCTAATATAACATCACTTACCATCTGCGTATCGCAATTAAAGGACAAGACTTGGCTGATTTCATAGTTAAGTTTACAATACGAGATGAGGAGGCAGAAGTAAAAATTTAGGAAACTGTCAGATGGAATATGTTTATTGATGGAGCATCGAACGACTTCGGCTCGGGGGTATGCTGCAAGCAATAATGAAGCTTATTACAAAGCGGTGATAACTGGCCTAGAGATCACTAAAGATCACAGTGACTCACTACTGATATTGAACCAGATCCTCGAAGAATTCTGCACTCGCATACAAAAGCTCACATATTACCTCAAAATGGCCAAAACCCACATTAATGATAGACTACCACGTAATAAAACACATCCCATGAGGAGAAAATCAAGAGGCGGATGCCCTCGCCAAAGAGGCGAGTGTAAGAACCGAACCAATACCAAGGGCAACCCCCGTCATGAGTCAACTCGCACCAAGCTTTGAGTGTCTTCAAATCACCGCGACCGACAATGGAGAGGAGACATAGATGACCCCCATCATCAGATACCTACAGGATGGGATTTACTCGCAGAATGGAACGAAGTCAGAAGAATCCTGAGGAGGGCATCCCGCTACACCATCCAAAATGCTACATTGTATCATTGCGGTTTTTCCATCCCACTACTAAGGTGTGTTGCTGGCAACCAAGTAGAAGATATCCTTAATAACATCCATCAAGAAAGTTGTGGTGATCATACCGAGGGGGCAAACTCTAGCCAGGAAAATTCTCCGCTATGGATAATTTTGGCCCACACTGAACAAAGACGCGGCTGAGTTCGCTAAGAAATGTGAAAAATGCCAAAGATTTGTCAAAATCCCGAGACTACCACCTACCGGTTTGATCCTAATGGTCATCCCCGGGCCTTTCAGAATTTGAGGAATTTATCTAATCAGGGAACTCCTAATGGGTCGAGGTGGGGGCAACATACGCCATAGTGGTACCGGATTATTTCACTAATTGGGTGGAAGCTGAAACCTTGAACAAAATTTAATCTGCCAAAGTGTTAAACTTCCTAATATGAAACATCCTACGTAGGTATAGGGTACCGCAGAAGATCATATCAGGTAATGGACTCTAATTCGATAGGGAAGAATTCTCTAGTTTGTGCTAGGAACACGGGATTGCTCAAGGCTTCTCAGCGGTAGCTTATCGCCAGACGAACGGGCGGGTCGAAGGTAAACAAGGTTTTGAAAATGCTGAGCAAAATAAAACTGGAGAAGTCCAAATGGGAATAGGTCGACAAACTGCCTACTGCACTATGGGCCTATCGAACTTCCAACAAAACGGTGACAGAGCATACGCCATCTGCATTTGCACATGGTGCCGAAGTCATGCTCCCAGTCGAAAACAGTCGTCCTATCGCACTGAAGGATACATTATAATCTGGAATAAAATGAGGAGCTCTTGAGCATGTTACTGGACCCAATCGAGGAGAAAAGGAACGCCACTGCCCTTAAAGCTACCGCACATAGACAGAAGGTGGCAAGACAGAATAACTCCAAGGTGAAACCTCGAGCACTGCAAGAAGGGGACTTGGTGCTCAAACGGGTCTTTCCACGACTAAAAGTGCTAGACCCGATTTAGGATGGACTGTTTGTTGTTCATAAGGATCTTCATAATGGAGCTTACATCCTATCAACCGTCGACGAGGAGGTGTTTGGGAAAGCATGGAATCTTCAACACCTCCATCGTTATTTCCCTTAAACTATAGGGATGCATGTATTAATTGAAACAATAAAAGAAAGATAGTGGACGTTGGCATATTTCGGTTGAATCACTATAAAATTTTGGCGCCTTGCATTATTTGTCTTATTAAACTTTCATTTACTTAGTTGTTTATCTAATGACTATTCCTATTGCAAGCAATCGCAAGCACTCACCAACAGTGGTGAAAATAAGATAGCCACGATAAAAGACATGAAACAAGCCTAGGCAGTTCACTACTGATGATCGGCACCCTCAAGCTGGCAATGATGAACCGACTATAAGCTATGAATTAGGCACGAGTTACAGCCTAGGCAGTTCATCATTGGCGTTCGGCTCATCAGCAACTACGGACGGATTATAAAGCACATGAGTAAGGCCTGGCTGCAGGGGTAGTTTGCAGTTGACGATCGACACTACGCATTCCGACAGAATAACCCAAGTAAATATCGTTCACGATCGGCTCTGAACATAGCGACGCTTTTATGGTTTCTCACATCTCAGAACGTAATGACGATTAACTAAGTTGTAAAAAAGTTTACAAGTACACAAGCCAGACTATAAAAATCACGCTTTACGAAATTCGTTCCAAATAAACATACAAAGAACAAAAGTCGAACATTGCAACATTGAACCTTTATGTACATATATATATATGTATGTGTGTGTGTGTGTGTGTGTGTGTGTTTGTGTGTGTACATATACAGAATGACCATTCATCCTCCAAAAATGCGTACAAAAAAGGAAGGGGAAATTTCCTCGACTAAGCAGGATGGACACCCTTGTCACTTAGCCCGCTCCCTCCAACCATGTCCTTTGGAAGCTCGGATCGCTTAAAGGACTCAATCTCTCTTTACGATGCCCCATCAACACCCTTTGTAGCACCACTTATCTTGAAGCCATCCCTGCACAATGCAAGCAAGAAAGGTCATAAGTCTTACGGTTTGAGATAAGTGATAATGAAGATGAACTAAAAAAATGAGACACCTATGGTAATATTGTGCGGGTCACCAAACCCCTAAAAATCTAAACCCTCTTCATCATCCTCATCCTCTACCAACAGCTCTTATCCCCTAGCAATGGCCTTGGTCTCATCGACCGTAAACTGACGGTTCACCATTCCAACATCGTACATGGCTCCTTCCTCCTGTGCAACCACATCCTTAGTCTCCTCAATAAGCCGAGTATGGATCCCAGCCATCACTTGAGGGTAGTCATCTATCCATTGAAGGTTCCTTTGCGTCTAAAACATGTAGTAGGTGACCTTCAGCATCTGATTAACCATCTCACAAATGTCGCTAGACTTGTCGACTTCGGCTTGTAGGGACACCACCTTGTTCATATACTATTCTTTGTCCTTCCTCAACCGAACTTGCTCTGCCTTCAGCATATTGATCTCAGCCTTGTAAGCATCCTTTTCGTTGCGCCACTCACCCTGAGACTTATTTAGCTCAACCAAGACTTCCTGGGATTTCTTCATCTTTCCGTTAAGAGAGCGGATATAGTCCAGATCCTTCTTCTTAGCTTCATCCACTGAATTCACAACCTCATCGATCTATGATTCACGTAATTCGATGGCCTCTCTCATCGCTTCTTCCTTGGCTTCTTTATCTCGGTCGTGCGAGACGCTTCAACCGCCTCCAATTTTACATCCTTCTCCTTAAGTGCTCTACGGAGATCCTCTACCTCCAAGCATTACCATACATTAACACTCCCGACTTCCTCATTGGCCTTGGCTAAATGAGATTGGTAATCAACAATTTTTCTAGTCTCGTCAGTAAATTGGACCATTCTCATTGTCAGATTGGCAAAATCAAGAGTTTTTGTCTCATCTAAAATTCAAATCAAAGGATCTTAAGGTAGGAGGAACTCGATATCAGAATCCACTAGATGGAGACCCATATAGCCAGGGTTAATATAAGGGTGATGCTCGAAAGGATTCCTCGTTGGCATTTGAAAATCTGAGAAATAGGTATCGACATTTTATTCCACCAAGTCTCCTGGCACTTCACGTACTTCAGAGCCAGGGGGATTTTGGCGATGGTAACGACAAGAAGTTTGAGAACCGGGAGAGGTGGCATCTTTTCTAGAGACCTTACACGTTTTTGAGACGTCTCGTAGCTCTCTCCTCTGCTCAAGCCTGATGGAGCAACCTCGACAATCTCTTATGCAGTCTTTTCCGTTTTGGAGGCGGTCTTAGAAAGAATGGAGGCCCCTTTCATCCATTTGAGCTGTTCAAGTCGTCGAGACATCTCGTTCCTCTTTGGATTTCTTCTTTTTCCTGCAAAGTGAGTAACAACTTTAGAGCAGAGAAACAAGAATGCATAAACACAAATCATGCAAGACACTTGGACACTACAAGCTACCACAATCACTTTGGGGAGACTGGGTCAAGTGGTCGGGATTGGATCTCTCTCAAGTGGGGAATGTACTGGGATGGGATTGCACTCAGAAGAGGGACACATGGCAATTGAACTTCATTTGAGTGAGGAGCAAGTGAAGGTCAGGACTCGTCTAAAGAAAAAATTCTCAAGTAGAACCCTAAAGTCCATGCAAAAATTAAAATACATGGAGAAAGCCTAGATGTCTCTTTGTCCCTGCACCACTTTGCACTAGAAGAATAGGCACTCCGCTCAGGTCATCCATCATCGCACTCTCTTGAGAACGGCCAATGACCAATGTTGGTTCAGGTGCCGGCTCGGACTAATCTAACTGCTCAGGCCACTCCCACATGTCCTCGGCATTCTTCATGGGGGTCGTGCCCAGAACTTTGTTACCTATAAACTCCACATCCTAAGAAGCGTGGGCCTTCGACTTCATTGCCTTAGAATCTCCCTCCGAGCCTTCCTTATCCTCACTATCACCTTCCAAACGAGAACCCTCCTTGTCATCAGGAGAAGGAAAATCCCATATGCACAAAGATTTCCCCGGACGAGGAGGGCTAATATCCCTCTTCTTGCACCTTAGTTTCTTCGGGCCTTCGTCCCCTTCACCCTCTTCTGCCAGCTCCTTACCATTGCTAGCATCTCCTCCTCCTCCTTCATCTCCCATTTCCTACTCAGCAGAACTTGGCCTGATCTTGAACATGGATTGACCGGGACAAATTAGATTATAAAAACGAAAGGTGGTGTTGCGAAGAAAGAACGAGGCTTCCCTCTCTGCCTCCGGAATAGCTAAGATTTCCTTGGCCATCTTCTCCAAACCTTTTTCCTCTACCACCTTTACACAACCTAAAAATACGGGGCATTAAGAAACCAAGTCAATAGAAAACTTAAAAGAGGATATGAAGGAGACTTACATCTGGAAGTGAAAACATGTTGAGGCACAGCATCATCAACCAAAAATAAGTGCTCCTTCTTAAACATACTAAATTTTGAGTATAACTCAAGGACCGGCATGAACTTGTGAGCTGACTCTAAGCTGATGAAGGGGCTTCCCTTTTGGTAACTTCTAACGTTGTACAAATACTATCTCTCTTTGGATAGGGAGGCTTTGATAACACTTCACAAGTATTAGATATAAGCATGTTAGGATTGTGTAGGAGTTCAGTTGAAGTTGTAGAGGAGCGATTTTTAGATAGACCACGAAATTGGAGATCCAATGGGTAAGAGGAGGAATTGCACCACACATGCAGTGATATTTACTATATGCCTTGTATCCCTCCAGTGGAGAGCATGCCCCATCATTTGGTCCTAGTAGCAGCATGTCCCGGCGAATTATCCCTAATTTTGTAGCTATAAAGTTAAGCTTTTCAATTGTCAACATGCTAGGATAACATTCAGAAGGCTTTACCAGTGTCTGACTAGGAGCGTAGCCTTCCATTAAAGAATATGCGGAGTTAGGTTGTTTTGGGGGATTAGTGGGAACCTCTGAAGAAGAAGCGCCAACCCTGGCGGGGTTGTGATGACGCATGCTTAGATCGAAGCTCACGACCAGACGACATTTTCTTTCTTGCCTAAGGAAATAAAAAGCAAGCACAAGTGCAACACACCAATAGCTACACAATCGTAACAAGGTTAAAGCAGTAGTAATGAATTCGCCAAATTAGAAAATCATGCAATCATAACTAGAATTAGAAGTTGATGGAAAAACTCTTATCGTTTGATTCGGTTAGTGTCACACATCGAATCAAACCCTCCAAAACTCAAGCAATTACTCCTAGAACTCCCCTCTTGGCTTGGCGTAGGCTGATCTGGTCCGGCATCACTCAAAACACCAGTACAAAATCATACAATGTCAGGATACCGAACCAATTCGACCAAGACCCGTGCAAAAAACCACTTCGATCCAATGCCCATTCCCCAAAAGGCTAACCACATTTACTACCACACATAAACCTCACACAGAGAAACCAAACACGGTATGAAGGAGCCCCTGCTGCTGATGTGCACGTAATTGTGCATATATTTACATCCATATTTTATCTTTTTTTTTAAATAATCATCATATTTGGGCATTTTAACATGTTTAAAACCAAAATTCAATTATTTCCAAACCATCATATTTTCATCATCATTCAGGGGCAAAACAGTCATTTTTGTGCATGCGTCAATGTAAGAATTTTTACTTGGACATTTTTTGATTATTTTTATAGGAATTTGGATGCATATGGAAGAGGCTTATATGAAGATACATGCATGCACAAGGAAATACAAAGGAATGAAAAGGAAATAATTCAAGTTCAAGATCATGGAGGACCCCACCCACTTACCTAACTTCCAATTAGAAGCTAAGCACATGCTAAAAGGACTTAAAGCTTCATGTACATATTAAGTGGGGGATTAGTGAATGTTAATGATTACTTGGAGGCTACACCACCTCAAGGGTATTTTGGGAAGCTCCCTAAAAAGAGAATTAGGGTTTTATGCATGTATAAATAGCCCTCTTATGTACATGAAGATCATCATCTACTCTTTCATTTTACTTAGGAAATTAAGAAATCAAAGTGAAAACTCAATGTTCTATGAAATAAAAATGGCTTCCAAGCCTCTTTCTTCTCTCTTTTCTACATGTTTTTCTTTGTTTTAGTGTTAATGTTTATTTATATGCTCTCTTTCTCTTTATGTTCATAGCTTAGATTTACATTTATGCAAGTAGTTAGTAGCTAATCTCTTTTGCTTTCTTTGCTTATTTTCTATTTTCTTTTCTTTAATGTTGAAACTTACTTGTGATGCTTCAATGCCACAAATGAGTAGCTAAACCTCTTCAATTTAGGGGTGATGAAGCTCTCTAACTTTATGTAATTTCAACATTTTTTATGATTTATGATCTCTTTGTTTATGCTTCATGAATGTGAATTTTGATGTAAGTTTATACAAGTGGGTTTGATAGCTTATATTGCTTATGCAAATGAGCTATTCTTACTCAACATAAACACAATTTACATCAACATTTGCTAATTAATTTTTGATTATGAAATGAAAGTAAAAATGAAATTTGATGATCTATGTTACTAGTTACAATAGTAAATAGATCATACTTAAAATAGTTTTTGCTTTGGCTTCTTTTTCATGAGAATTGTAAGTGGTATAATTGTTGTATTATAGTTTGATGGTTTGAGTTATGTTAACTAATAACATAAACAAACCATACTTATGATAAATGCAATGATTATTTCACTTAATATCAAAGTTAGAGATCATAAATTATGTGTTTGTTGATTTACAAAAATTTGAGAGTGGATTTGCCTCTAAATTGTTCTTTAGTCTAATAATTTTTGAATCGCATTTTCTAGTGTTAGCCTCATTTTATTTCTAGTTAACAAATCCTCTTCGACTTTGGTATAATTTGATTGAATAGATTTTTTTTAAATCGTCAATTCCCTGCGGATCGACCCGTATTCGCCACGTACTTCAAGTGTACGCCGTGCGCTTGCGGTTATATTTTTATTAAAAAATTCGTTCGACGGTTTTCTAAACCGATAGAATTTCCGTCGATGAACAGCTGCCTACTCGAATTCCTTCCAACCTTGATGTCCGCAGCAGCTGCACCTCCACTTATCATGGAGTTCGCCTCTGCCGAACCATTACAGGGTAGCAGGGCTCATTCAAATAACTTATTCCTCCTCCAATTCAGGAGAAAACATCATGAAATACTATAAATAACCCTAAGAAAGAGAGCAGATTGAAGAGCTAACCTTGCCACAGATGCTATTGAAGTAGGAAATAGGAGAGTGCTAGCGCGGGGGGTTCAGCAGATACGAAAAGAATTGGGAAATTTCGACGTCTAGAAATAGAAGAAGGAAATAAAGAAAGAAGATAGAGTATTTCTAAAAGGAAAGACAATGGAATAGGGAAATTGAAAAGTTTTTTTTTTTTGGTCTGGTAAAAAACACCACACCATTCGAGAAAAGCCTAGTCTGAACAGAACAAAGCACATCGTATGGTAATACGACGTAATTTGGGGGGAATGTGTTGGCTTGGTTTTTTAGCAGGCAGAAGAAGAGAGAGAGGAAGCAAAAGAAAAATGAAAGGAGCTGGATTATGGTGTGGAAGCTAGGAAAGCCGGATCAAATATTTGGTCCGACATCCTCTAAAATGCTGGGCCAGATATTTGGTCCGACATTCTCTAAAAATGCCGGACCACACATTTGGTTCGGAATTCTCTAAAAATGTCAAACCAGACATTTAGTTCGACATTCTCTGAAATGTCTAACCAAATTTTTGGTCCGACATGACATCAAAAACACCAGACCAAATATTTGACCCGCTATACAGGCTTGCCGGACCAAATGTTTAGTCCGGCCAATAAGCATCTCCAAGCAAGATGCCGGATGAGTTGGTGACCAAGCCAATCGAATTCTCCTGCCCTGATGCCAAACCAAATTAGGGGAGCTATAACCCAGCCTCCACACATCACAAGTCCACTCTATAAATAATAGAGCTCCACAACAACAATGGGCAACAAACTTTAGAGAAAAGAGGGAAAACTCTGCTGAGACCTAACCATCCCAACTACTCTAAGTTTTTGCTCTTTCTAATCAAACTTGAATTCATAACCAAATTAAAGAAGCATAATAAGATGGACTGTGGATTTTGGCATGTTTTGACCGAACCACTATAAAATTTTGTGTGAATTACTTCCTTTAACTGCTTTCCAACTCCGAGTCTGTGAACAGTTCTGTGACTGTAAAAATTATCTATTAACACATAGGAACATTAAAAGCTACATATCAAACGACTTAAAGGTAACTTAACCAAAATTTGAAGCTGGAGGTGTTTGTCGAATTTTTGTGCAAATATCAGTCCATATCCAAAATAATTCTAAACTCTACAAAATCAAACACATGCGAGCTACAAAAAAGGTATGACCTAACAAATCAAACTCTAGGTGGTCACACTTCATCCCAAGTTTCTTATACCCTCCTATTGGATTTGCAACCCTTACGGATGTAACTGAATATGCGGGTTCTAGGTTAAGCTTATCTACCGAACAACAAGATAGAAGAATGTGATGCACCAGTATCAAACAGAATACTAACTGACATACAATGAATATGAAGCATACCTCCTAACACAGCTTTTCGTTTTTCCTCTGCTGTTGGCCTTGAGGTAGCTGGCTCCAATGCAAACACTTTGCCCTTTCCATCCTTAGTCGGTTCTTTGCGCTGGATCTTGTAATAACCAATTTGGTCGTAGTTGAAAAACCTCACCTCTTTCTTCTCTGCGGCTTTCTTTCCTTTGCCTATCCATAACTCATAGACCTAGTGTCCCTTCTTGTCACACTTGTAACAAACCACTTCTGCCTTTCCTTTCCTAACTGCTCTACCCTTCTTTGCCCCTTTCTTATGAAATTTTTTTCTTTTCTCACTCTACCCCATCTGGACTTCCTTTGGCTTATTTCTCTCCAGGAAAGCAAACATCTCATCATTCCTTAAAGTCATCTCTACTACAACATCGTAAGGATCCTTGATATGCGGTAATGTAGCCTTTGCCAACTTAGGTTTCATCCCGTTGATGAACTTCTCAGTTCTCTTAATATTAGTATCAACTGTAGCATAGTCATATCTTGCTAGCTCCTCAAACCTCCTCGCATACTCAAGCACAGTCATATCCTATTGCTCCAATTCAACAAACTTTCTAAGCATTGTAGACTTAGCAATCTCCAACATAAACCTTTCCTCGAATTTCCTTTTGGACTCGGCCCATGTCACAGTCTCCTCATTAACTCCAACTGTCACACTATTCCACCAATATAAAGCTGCTCTTTGAAGCTGCCTCGAGGCAAACCTTCTCATCTACTCATCATTGAGCCCTAAATCTGCAAAGATCCTCTCATAATCAGCAACTAGTTTTCTACTTCAATAGCATCTTCAGTTCCAATGAATGGCTTTCCTCCCAGCCTAGAATAATCTTTACTCAAAATAGCATAGTTGTTGACTACTGGAGCTTACTAATTCCCTACTCTAGCGTTTCCTCCAACCTCTCCAGCAGCAACATCTGTCTGCATCATGTTGACAATGAACTGGTACATAGCTTCCATGTCAACTTGCGGGACTCCAGCACCTACATTTCCAGCTTGTGCCTGACCTGGGCTTCTCTTGGTATTCGATCTGGCATTTTCATTTTTTATGGTGCTTCCCGCTCGAGGGTTAACTCTTCCACTTCTAGCATACATATCTGCAATCAAGCCTCGTGAAATACAGAAGAATAGCCTAAGAGATATAGAAGAATAAAGATACAATATATACCGATATATAGTAATTACAAATGCGTTACTATAGCGTTATCCCAAACCCCAATCTTATCACTAATTCCTTAGGATTATGCTTTTCAAAAATCATTTTAGTTTAAAGTTTTTCATAAACCTTGCTCTGATACCAAGTTGTAACATTCCGTACCTAGAGGCATGAAGTTAAGCGCTTCAGATGTTGCAGTCATCCATAGTATTAACTTCCGGTGACCAAATATGGTAATGTTAATGGTATCCATAATATAAGAAGCATATGAATATGAAATAAAATCACAGATTTAAGAAAACAACTTTTTTGATTACATTTCACAAAACATATTTCATATTCCATTACATAATCCCAATCGTTTCCTAAGTTTAGATCAAATATAATTATTGTAAACACACCAAGAGAGACATATGAAGATACCCCCTTGGGTTGACCATAGTACTAAATAGTCATAACTGACATAATACAACACAACGGAATAAAACAAACAAAAAAACTCCTACATCGCTAGCCTTCAGCCATATGCTCTCTTCGAAAGCTTTATTTGTCAACCTACTAAAAAATGTAAATCCTCAACTCTCATCATACTCAAATCAACTTTGAGCACCCGAGAGTTTAAGGGAAAAACATAAACTTCGAGTCAGACATAAAGCCTGATGTTAATAATATTATACATCTCGGTTATTTGATATTAAGTGAGACTACGCCGCTTAGTGGAACGACGTTCCCCTCACTAAAATCCTTTTAAACATATCTTTTGCAAATCTTAATCCTGCAACCAAAATTGGTTAAAACAATAATATCAATATCATGAAAGCCTATAAATCAAGTAACAAATGGACTATCTATCCAAACAATATAGTTTTCTTTGGCAAACTATTAACTTCTAGCTGACTCGGGCCTACAAGACAAAATAAACAAATAATCTAACTTCTATTAGATACTCCTCTTCTGGATGGTCAGTCCCTAACTTAATTCTCCAGGGTCAACTAATCCTAGTGGTTTTGTAGGCTCACCAATAACCTATCTCTATACATATATGTTCCTTTTTGTGTGTAACGTCGTTTCAGTCTTACCTATGATAAAGCCCTACACACTAGAATTTTTGACAAAATTAGCAAGGGTCCAATAGCTAATGTAAAGGGCGCGACACTATCCTAGGCCATCTGGTATTTTAATTTTTGAGTCATTTTACTTAGTGTTAACTATCCATAAATTTTCCTTGAAAACCTTTTCTTTCAAAATGATTTAATCCTTTAAATTATACTTAAAACAATGAAAATATACTCTATGCTTTACTCAAATCACCTTGCCATATTATATACTTTACACAAAATTTTGTTGATGAAAACATTTAACGTTTGAAAGTGGCCCCTTTTGAATCCATTGAAAGTACATCTTTCGATTCAAGTAAACCTAGGTTGAAAGGCCAAAACCTTCCTTTTGAAACCATTCATAATCACCTTTTGAAAACATTAAAATCATCCCTTTCAAAAGCGTTCAAACCTTAGACATCCTATTTTTAAAACACTTGAACATTACCATCCCAAAACATTGGAAACCTTCCATTTAAAATCTTATGAAACCATTGGGGAACCACCCCTTCGAAACCATTAACTTAAACCTTTCAAAAGTATTAAATCCATCAAACCTTTCGAAAGCATTTGGGTTCAAGTAAAACATGTGAAAACCTTTTAAAACCATTTAAAACCTTTTCCTTCAAAACCTATGGTTTTATCTTCAATAGAACAAAGGGCCATAAAAGATCTAAGTCGATAGAACTCTTTCAAAAAAAGTTTATTAAGTAAAGAAGTGGTGGTGTCGAAACAAACCCTTTGAAAATATTGGAGAAGTGGCTTTAATTTAAAACAAAGGAACCTTTTGAAAGGACTACTTCGAAAGGAAAAAGGCAGCAAGGGGTTTCATCCCAGGCGAAAGCAATTTCTTAAAATAAAGGCGCAACCATTTCTTTAGAACAATTTAACCCAGTCGAAAGCTAACCAATTCAAAAGAAAATTAAGTCAAAAGTAAAGCAGGCACATTCTCTTTGAAAAATAAAGACACGCTTCGACTTCTTCGGAACCCAATACTTTGACTTCATACCTTCCACCTTAGTCCAATTCACTATGTACCAAGTACTGATACCAGACGCATTGATTTTGATTGAGAAGGAGGCAGAAGTAAGGCGACGGAAGGAGGGTGTCGAAAGTGGTGAAGCATGTAAAAAGCATGTTTAAACTGATTTTTAGTCTTTTAAAGTAATCTTTTCAGCTAACCTGCCTTGTTTGTCAAAATACTATTGGTTGCTAATTTCTTTTATAAAAGTGCTGTCGTATTTAAGAAACAAACAATTCAGTTTATTTACAAAATCCCCTTTCTCCTTTTATAAATATATTAAACATTTAAGTCCCATACCTTGAATAGTTTTATATACTCATTAAAACATTTAGGAAAATTCTACAAAATTTCTGTAAATCATTTTTAATATGTTCTCCAACATATATAAATTTCAGACCCATGACATATATTATTTAGTCATAAATAATTTTAAACCCCAATAATCATTTTCTTTACTTGAAAATTAATATTAAATCTATTTTAATTCAAAAAATTATGAAAATTGAAACTGATCACTAACATATCATTTCTATTCTAAATCCAAAATCGCCAGGCATTTGGATGTCATATAATTGGTTTTTCAACCTAAAACATATCATAAAACCTATATGAATTATCATAAATCATCCACAAGCTTATATCTTCATTTCTACAATCAAAAGCATGGTAGACAACTTTGAAAAATAATTCGAATTTCATCATAAAACCGAATCGAGAAAAATATGAGATGTAGTCATTATTCACCTTAGCTTTAAGATTAAGAATTTTAGATTTGAGAATGGATTAAGTTAATTTGCTTCTACCTTCAGCATATCTTCCTCTTATTCTTGCTTAATGGTGGCCGACCTCTATTTTTAATCTTGATGATGTATGTGTAAAATGTACATGGCTTAAGGGTTTAGGGTATTAGAATGTGTCTTTTCCCTATTTTTCCCCTTATCTTACTTGGCTAACTTATTTTATTTTAACTTATGTTAGTTCATTTATTAACATGGCACGGCTACCCTTACTAATCACAAGCCTCAATCCCCTAATCATTACAATATTTATTTAATTTAACCAACTAAATGCCCTAAGTAATGTTACTAAAAATTAGGATTGTTACACTATATCCGCCCGATTTGATTTCAGGCCTATTGTCTGGGCAGGAATTTTCCAACCTCTAGATTACCACCCATATTTACTCTATATTGCGTGTCCCATCCTCTAGATTGTATGTAGGAATTGTTAATCAAGCAAAGTAATGAAGTTCATCTCTTTCGATCCCATCGAGGATTAGTATGATTGATCGGTTTCAAACTGCAGGAGCCTGTCCACATATCATATACACCGATACAATCAGTTTCATTACATACCTAGTTTAAAATGCAAAGACAGTCATATAAGCAAAGGAAGCTCGAGTCTTTATTTATCAACTGGAAAAGAACAAACTATTATGTCTTATTATATATATGGAGAAATCAAATGCCAAAGTAAATATAGAAAGTAAATAGAACTAAATTGCAAAGAAAATGTTCTAAGTAAAATAGCATCGTAAATGCTCACTATTCCACCGTCTTGGAAGTGTAATGCCATCAACAGTCATAAGCTTAAAAGTTCCTTCTCTAAGCCTCTGTTTGATGTACGGTTCTTCCCATGTCGGATTCATGTGTGACGGGACCGAAAAACCTGTTTTAGCACGAGATCGCCAACTTCAAAGGTTCTCGATCGAACTTTACTATTGTAATAATAGGAAACTCGATGTTAGTGTGCAGCGGATCTTAAATTGGCTTCCTTGCACTTCTCATTTATAAAGTCCAAGGATGCCAAGAGAAGATCTTTGTTTATTTTGGGGTCATAGTAAGTCACTCGATGAGAAGGGACTTCGAGTTCCATTGGAATAACAGGTTCGGAGCCGTAAGCAAGAGCAAATGGAGTACGGCCAATCGTGGACTTGTAAGTGATTCTGCATGCCCAAAGCACCATAGAAAGTTCATCCAGCCGCTTGCCTTTAGCCTTCTCCAAATGCGTTTTTAGAATAGACTTGATAATTTTATTTACAGCCTCAACTTGTCCATTTTCCTGAGGGTGAGCGACCACTGCAAACCTCTTTTCAATGTGATATCTCCTGCAAAAAAATTTAAATTCAGCACTATCGAATTGAGTCCAATTATCTGTTACGATAGTTCGTGGAAGACCGAAATGACATATGATGTTTCGAACAATGAAATTGATTACTTTCTTGGTTGTGATCATGGCTAATTGTTCTGCCTCGGTCCATTTGGTGAAGTAGCCGCGACGATAGCGTACTTCGTACCGCGTTTTGAGATTGTCAAAGAGGCGATGATGTTAATACCCTACATAGCGAACGGCCATGGACTGACCATTTGTGTGATCTCTATTAGCGGAGCTCTTGGGACTTTCACATATATCTGGCTTTTTTCACATCGTCTCACATAATCAACAACATCCTGGTTTATCGTTGACCAAAAATATCCACAACGAAGTATCTACTTTGCCAATGCTTACCTCCCAGTATGCCCCTCATGAACCTCTTTCAGAACATGACTTACCTTCTTATTAGCAATAAACAGGAGTAAAGGAAAAGAAAACCCATTTCTATACATAGTTCCATCTTGGATAATATACCGTGAAGCTTTATGAAGGACTTGTGGCTTTTTGTTTCTCCTTTCAGGCAAGATTCCATGCAGTAAGAAATCTTTAAATGGATTCATCCACGATTCCCTCTTAGATTCCACTTCAAGTACTTGATCAATTTCCGTCATATTTATACTTGGGGTATGTATATCTCGACTGGAACCAAACCTATCTGTTGTGCATCGCCAGTAATAGCGAACTTTGCCAATGAATCAACATCCTCATTTTTCTCACGTGGGATATGTGAAATATCATAGCATTCAATATCAACCAGCAACTCCTGAACTCAGGTAAGGTACGGGGCAATTCGTTGTCACTTAGCTCGACGGTCTCCTTTGACTTAATACACCACCAATTGTGAGTCGCAAAAGATTTTAAGAGACTTCACTCGAAGCTCTCTAACAAGTCTAAATCAGAAATCAATGCATCATAATCATCTAGTTGTTTGTAGTAGGAAAATCAAACTTTAAAGCGTAGCCAATTGACAGGTTCTCAGAGGTTACAAGTACAATCCTAGCTACGGAACAGTAATCGTTAGATGCTCCATTAGTGTGCATCTTCAGTCGCATGGTAGGGATTCCACTACCATTTGGAAGCTCATCTTGCATGGTAAATTCTACTATGAATTCTGCCAACGCTTGACCCTAGAAAGCCCTTCGAGCAAGATATGTGATAGTGAACTAGCAGAGCTCAATATTCCATTTAAGCAACCTCCCAAGCATCTCAGGCCGTTGTACGACCTATCGTAACGGATGGTAGGTGTAAATACTAATCGGATGTGCCTGGAACTGTGGATGAAGTTGCTGTGATGTGATTAGCAAGTAGTATGCCTATTTCTCTACCTTTAAATAGTTCCTTTCTGCTCCTTTCAATCGCTTGTTGACATAATACAATGGCCTCTTAATCATATTCTCTTCGCTAATCAAAGTGGCACTTATAGCATGTGTTGATACTGCCAAATAAATGTACAAACCGTCGTGATCTACTAGCTTTGACAAGACTAGGGGTCTCTCCAAATGATTCACCAGAGCTCGAAATGCATCTTCACAATCCTGCATCCACTCAATGTTTCTCTTTCCATTGATGATCAAATCAAATAAATGAATGCATTTGCCAGTTGCCCTGGAAATAAATCAACTTAAAGCGGCAACCTTTCCATTCAAACTCTGCACTAGTTGAATAGTTTTGGGCGTTGGATGTCTCGGATAGCCTGAGTCTTTTCTAAATTAACTTCAATTCCTCTAGCATTGAAAATAAATCCCAAGTACTTTCCTGGCGCAACACCGAATGAGCATTTCAAAGGATTGATCTTCATGTTACAAAATCGAAGGATGTCGAACAACTCTACCAAGTCTTGAATGTGGTTGCTTTGATCGTCATAACTTCACGAGCATATCATCCAGATAGACTTCCATTGTCCTCCCAATTTGATCTTTAAACATCTAATCAACTAAGCTTTGATACATTGTTCCAACGTTCTTCAACCGAAATGCCATCACCATGTAATAGTATAATCCAACATTCGTCACAAAGCTTGTGTGTTCCTGATCAAGGACATGTATCGGGATTTGGTTATACCCCGAGTACGTGTCCATAAAGGATAATAATTCATGCCTTGTAGTTGAATCAACTAGGTGATCAATACTTGGAAGGGGAAAACAATCTTTAGGACATGCCATGTTCAAGTCTGAATAGTTAATGCATGTTCTCCACTTCCCGTTTGCCTTTTTCACTAGCAAGGGATTATATCTATTCAGGATAGAGGGCATCGTGAATAAATCCATTTACTTTCAGTTAATCTACCGCTCTTTAAGGGCGACGGATCTCTTCGGATCTATGCCTTTCCATTTCTGTTTTACTCGTACATACTTCGGGTCAATGTTTCATGCGTGGCTCACGATGGCAGGCGAGATCTCACTCATGTCAGAATGAGTATGGGAAAATACATCCAGAATTGCTCGAAGAATATTAGCGAATTCTCTCATCATCGAGGGATGGGCTGCGATCTAATCTTCAAGAACCGTGATGGATCATCTGGCTGACTATTATAACAATCGTTAGTTCAGGCGGCGCCACCTTGGTCTCCTTGAGCTCCTCTTCATCATCCCTCGGATCTATATCTCTATAGAACCGATTGAGGAGTCCAAGCCAAGGCTTATGTTCCATTTGTCAATCTTCAGTAATTTGGATGTAGATAGATTTATCTACACCCTTTCCTTTCTCTTTATGCTGAGATTCTCTCAACTCGGCCATATAACAGGAACGCCCAGTCGTCTAATCACCATGCACCACTTCTACTCCATTATCAGTCGGAAATTTCAAAGTCAAACACCATGGGGCTAGAGCTGCCGAAATTTTGCGAGGAACGGTTGGCCTAGAAAAACGTTGTACGGTGAGTCAACATCCAAAACAATGAATGGTAGGATCCGCTTCTCCTACGTTCACCTTCCCCCAATTCCATCGGCAACTCCATGTAACCAACTGACCTTGTCACCACACCATTGAAACCATGTATGCAAGCTTTAAATGGTTTTGAATCTTTAGCCTCTATTTTCATTTGATCATAGGCCTTCTTGAAAATAATGTTTACTGAACTTCCACAATCAATCAAAATTCTTCTCACCGGAGCAGGGCCAATCATCGCAGAAATGACCATCCGGTCAATTATAGGAGCCCCTACTCTATCTGCATCCCTGCTCCTGAACGCTATATCATTAGTCATCGTATGTAGTTGTTTGGCCGAAGTTCCGTCCTCCGTATTTGAACAATACTCAAAATCCTTATGCCACATCACGTTGGCGTAGGGCTCCATTTCCTGCCAACTTCTATTCGTAGGATGCAATTCTCCAACTATTGTCTTATTAACTAATCTTCCTCAGGTCCATGCAGGCTCCTCAACCCCCGCACGGAACTTGTCCTCGATTGAGGTCAAATGTCCCATGTCCACCATCCTATGGAGCTTTCACGAATTGTTGTAACTTTTTTTCCCGAATCAACTTCTCGATAGCATCCTAAAGATGCATGCACTCTTTCGTATTGTGCCTGTAACACTAATGAAATCGGCAATACTTTCTAATCTATTTATGTGCCTCTGTTGACTCTTTTAGACGTGGCTTCTTGTACTGAAAATATTACATATAGATAAGTAAATATTTTCCAAGGATGCGTTTAAAGGCGTGTAGCTGTCATACATAGGAATCGTAGGCTTTGATCTTCCAGGCTCCCTCTTCCGGTCTCGATTCCTTTCATCATTATTCTTCTGCTTATTCGGCTTGTTCTAAGCATTAATCTATACTTTCCCAGAACTCTCATTGGACTGCTTTATTTCGATGTTGCTTTGTGCCGCTTCTACTCTCGGTCTGACAGCATTGATTATCCTAGAGGACCTGGCTTCCTCCTTCCTCATAAACTAAGTCGCCTTTGAATAGAAGTGTTCCAACATGACCGATGGTTTTACAGCAAACCAATCAACGAACTTGGATTTTGGATCAACCACTCTCGTCACGATCATTACTATAGCATGGTCATTTGGGTTACTGAGTAATGTAGCAGTGGTATGAAATATTTCCAAGTATTCCTTCAGCAATGCCACTGGAGCCTGGATTACGCTGGATAGTGACATCACATCTTTAGGATGGGTGGCTTGAATCTGGAATTGCACCACAAACTTTATTGCCAGTTCATCAAATCTTGAAATTGATCATAGGGGTAATCTTGTAAACCACATTGTCACAATCCTAGAGTGGGTTATAGCAAAGCATTTGCATTTGGTTGCATCCTTGGCTCTCAATGAGTCGTCAACCATTCGTACTTTATAATGTGAAGTCTGGTGTCAGTTTTTCCCTCATAGGAAGGCATCATAGGCATGTTACAACTTCTCGGGTACTCCACATGTAAAAAGTTATTGGTGAAAGGAGTATGGCTCTTCGAAATTCCCTAATCATCATTCGTCAAATACTAGTTCACCCTCACCAGCTGTTTGACTATCGTCGATAAGTCCGGTGTCTGGATTGGTGATGCCAAGTGGTGGTCATGCTCTACCCCACGTAAATGGTACGATCGATGTCTACGAGCCTGTAACGACCCGGAATTTCCAATCTAGAAAATTCCAGATGGTTATGAAAAAAAGAAGAAGAAATAGATAGAAGAAAAAGAAGAAACACCAGAACACAGATCACAGATACCTCACATTCGCAGCGGATCAAAATATAATATCACATAAATAATAGTTATACAAAGGAAACTGTACTTGTCAAATTACACTTTAATATCGGAATTACAACAAATTTACAACCACAGGACAGATAAATAATCTATTTCAGATACTATAATATAACACAGTAGAAACTCTCCATACGTTCCAACTCTCCAGATCGCCTCCTAAGCTCAAGAACGTCCTAACCGGAAAATCTGTAATACTCGGTCTGACCTGAGCATTACATCAAAGTAACACCCGGGTCAGGCTGGAAACCAGCGTGAGTAAACCCATCTAACAAGGAATACAAAAGTAAACAACTTAAATAAACCCGGGGTAACTTATCAATTTACAACTTCTCAAGTTGTCATAACATCACTTGTTCCACACATCAATTTCTAAGTATCTCTACTTAGATTTAATGGTCTAACTTGTCTAAATCATTCCATATCAGCCTATTGATTCCACATATTAATCTATAAAGAATCGAAGTGGTTTCGGGTATTTACTAATACCCGACTCCGGTCTCTTCGAATTCAATGTCATCTAAAACCAAGTTATCAATTACATACAACTCAACTTTAATTATCGAATAACACATTTACACAGCAATTCCTAATTGATTGATTATAACATTATCATCGTCCATCCAACATATCATGTCAAAGCAATTCATATCAGAGATATCAACCAATTCAAAGCATTCATCATCATTTAATCATTAATAAGCAAGATTGATCACTTCCATTAATTACATTAATTAAGGATCCTCTAATGACTTTCATTAGTTAATTATTCTCAAATTTTATATAGTAATAAACCTTTAACTTAATCACATTCATTAATTAATCTTGATTAATCATATTCAGAAATTAACTTGCCTTAATTACTTCATCAATTAATTCAACTCTTTGATTAATTATATAAATTAATCCTTCAATTGCACTGAGTAACCATTTCTTAATTTCTTTCATCAAGTAATTTTCCTCTAATTACTACCCAAGTAATTTCCTTAAATTAATTTCAACCGGTAAACATCCACTAATTACTTTACTAAGTAATTACACCTTATTAATTACCTTAAGTAATTATACTTAATCCAACATCAAGTGATTATCTTAATTAATTAATCTTAATTAATTAACTAAAATTAACCACATCAACTTAATTAATTACACAGAGTAATTAATTTTCTTAATTATTTCCATTAAGTGATTTCATCAAATAAATCTTATTTGGTAATCATCCATTAATTACCCTTCAAAATTACTAATTAATTTCATTAAGTAATTAATCTTTAATCAATTAACCATTCTCTAAATTAATTATATTAATTAATTTAATCATATTAATACATCAATCCTTAAAAATTGATTACAACAATTAATAAATCTTTATGCATTGTCTTAATAGTTAAATTAATTATTTACTCAACTGATTTCATTAAGCAATTTAACCATCCCTAATATATTAAATAATTATTACTCCATTGAATTTTATCATTTAATTTACCTTTGGAAATAAATAGGATTTAACCCATATAAATTACCGAATGAAAACATTTTGAAATTTTAGAACTTGCTTTAAATCTTGTTAATCCTTTTGATTTTAAACGCAAGTTAACCTCAACTTCCACATACCCGAGTGAATAGGTAAAATACTCGTATAAATCTCGAGTCTAATCTCGTGCTCAACCCGAGCAAAACTGCATCAGAAACCTGATTCCAACAACGCCTTCCTCTTCTTCTACTATCCCTTATCAACACAGTGCTCCTACTACCATACTCAACCCCGAAGATAACATCGAGATATCCCACCCTCTTCCTCGAAGCAATGTTCGCGGCCAAAATTCAAACTTAAACTTTAAACTGTCAAACTATTAACTGCCGCTACCCACTCGAACTTCGAGTCATACAACCAATCGCACGAGCACCCCTCTGAGTTTCTCACGAGAACCCAAACCCCAGCAAAAACTAATACGAGAAACGCTTGTACACATGCACAGATGGCCGGAGCATTTCCAACCATCACCACCGTCGCTGATAAGTGGACAGTCACACACACTAACAATTCCGACCATCCAGGTTCTATTAAATCGATTGAAACCAAATCGAGCAAATTCGAGCCTCCAGAAACAAGGCAACCTCATATGAATCTTCCCTGAATTCACGTCGTTGACCACCAGACAAATTTGCAATCCCGGCCTTGAACTCGTCAACGACCAAGCTCCCACCACACCAGATCCTGTTGAACTCGATCACTTATAGACGCGATGGCGGTCGAATCACCAAACCCCGTTAAAACTAGGGTTCTAGGAAAAATCCACCTCTACCGCCTTCTCAAATGAAAAAAAAATCGCATCTGATATTTTTCCTAAGTTCTACGATCACTTCTCCACCTCCAACATCATTCCTGACCACCTTAAATGTTCCATCCTTCAGAATTTACCCAAAACTCGATTTACAGACAAACCCAAAATTTACATTCAATATGATATTTAAAATTTGTATTTTTGTTTCAAAAATCATAGCTTCCAAAAATGATTCGAGATATATTCTTGGATCAATAGATTATAACAGATTTATTTATTCCATATTTTGAGTTTCAACCGTATTTCCATGTTTACAGGTGATTTCCATGCTTAAAATACTTAACTTGTTTTCAAAATCTTGATGATGTTCAAACTAAATTGATTTGTTTGGAAACTTAAAGCTCCAAAGATTAGATGGAAAATCTTTTGAAATTTAATTTATTTTAACATCTCTGTAATCGAAAAATGCATAGTAGCACAGCATCAGTCATGAGTATTCAGAAACATTCATATTCACAGATTTCATACTCCTATATACATAAACAAGCATCATCACCCATCAAATTCAGGCAACAATTATTACTTTCTAAGTTTAAGACTAACTGTTCACTCACCTGTAAAAATCTGAGCAGAAAATAAATTCTAGGTGCTGCCAGCATGATTTCCTTTGATCCTTATTTATTTTGTTGTTGAATTGATCCGATCCTTGCTTTAAAACTGAAATGAAGTTGCTAATTTCTTGCTCATATTTATGGTTTGAGGATGTTAATAGGTTATGATTTTTTTTCAGATTTTTGAAATTTGTAAAGAATTATTGTTGTTTGAATTCTTGAGCCTGATTCTAAACTTGGCTCAGATTTTATTTTATTTTTTTAGAAAAAAAATTATGAAGAAAATTTTGATTCTTCTTTATTCATCAAAATAAAAGGAAATGTAAAATATAATCCAAACATGACACTTGTTATTATTGTATGTTATTTATCCTATAAATGTCTAATTTAGGAGGAGATGATTAAACTTGTTAATCTTGTACTATATTTACCTTACATTTGTTTTTAAATGGATGTTATAATAGTCACAAATGTTGATGTATTTTCATTTATTTTTAAATTGTCACAAACTTTTATATAAATACCCAAATTAGTTAACATATTTCTAATTTTAATAAGTACTTTTGTAATAAATTTTCTACTTTATAAATATATATCCTAATTTATATAAATAACTTCCTTTAAAAAGAAAAGGAACACAAACAATTTATGTTCTCAATAAAATCAAATAAAAATAGATTTTAAAACCAAAGTATAATTTAAAATATATATATATATATATCTGATTTCAATTTAAATTCCCAATTCAAATTAAATTTCAAATCAATTTTACATATACATATATTTAAACAAATAAAATTTCAACTTGTATATAATAATTCTGTTTAAAATCTATATGTATATACACAACACAATATAAATATAAATATTTATTTGATCTGATTCATTTGTTCAATCTATAAATTCAGTATTTCAATTAATTAACCCAATTATATTATTAATTACAATGGCCAGAAATCCGGGTTATTACATTTCTCCCCCTTTAAGTCTTTTTGTCCTCGAAAAGGAACGAAGCCAGAATTTATTAAATATTTTAAAACCATTTAAAATATTCTTTAATCATTTTAAAACACTTTTAAAATCTATAATACAGCCAAAATAGTTTTATAAAAAATACTTTTTATAACTCGATGTTTCAATAAGTCCATCCTTATTCTTACAGAAATTCGGTCATACGTTGATCAGGCGTACAACTGAAAATCTATAAGTACTTAGCAGACCCGTTTTCAACATCCAGTGAAAATATTTTTGAAAAAAATAATTTTATTGAAAATATAGGAAATCATTTTTGAAAATAGAGGAAATATCTTTGGTGAGAATGCTCTGGAAATCATCACCCCCATCCATGGTCGCAGTTACATTCCAGGGTTACGTTGTCGTCGCAGCAAAAGTCCATGTAACTGCAGGTTCTCTGCAGCCTCTCGATTACGCCATGGAACCCACACAACAGATCACGGTTACATCCAGGGTTACATTGCCGTTGCAGCAAAAGTCCATGTAACTGCAGGCTCTCAATGGCCTCTGATTTTCGCTGTCGAAATGAAACCCCTCCACTCCTACATAGGTCGCAATTTGCCGATATAAAATCAAACGCAGACTGTTGGCTCTCAGCGGCACACACGACTTTCGCTATGTTATACCATAGGTCGCAGTCTATCGATATAAAATCAAACGCAGACTGTTGGCTCTCAGCGGCACACACGACTTTCACTATGGTATACTTTACTCATAATCCCCACGAACTAGTTTAGTCCGGACTCCTCACAGGATCAACTTTAGAACCCCCCCCCCCCCCTTTGGGGCTCAAGGCAGCACCACCAGTGGTACTCTTGAGAAGTTCATTTCAAGGGAGTGCCTTTTTCCCCAGAGCCATCATCAAAACATTTTATACTATACATATATAGTATCTTTAAATCATACACCTAGTATGATTTCATACAAAGCTCCTTTACACAAAATCGATTATTTCAAAATCGATAATTCTCCAACTAGGCTTTCCAAATTCAATATTGATTTTACCCAAAAATCAAAAGCCTTTCCAAATTCAAAGATTCCCAAAACCTTTTTCCAAAATCCTCATATGATCCTTTATATATAAAGATATGTATAAAATCCTTGATAAAAAACTTTGGATCATTTAAACTTGTATAAAACTCCTTTTATACTTCAAACACTTTCAAAATCCTTTTCTTCTGGCAATAGATTCATCAAGGGGAGTTTTATCTTATATAACCAAGAGATATAACTTTATTTATCCCAAATCAAATATTCAAATTTGATTACCCCTTTTAATATCAATTTCATTCAAATCCATACGGTGTACACATATCATTCGTACGCCATACCAATCTAATCGCTCACTCGATCACAAAATTTCACTTTCGAATTAGTATCGTCCACCCGACTTCCTAGTGCGGACTCAGATCTGGTTTCTTGATCAGAAACTGTTATTCTCCTTGCATAGTCATAGTTATGATAGAGAACATCCATAACCAATCAACAATCCATATCCAGGTTCGCCGTTGAAAATCGATTGAAAAATCCCACTCGGATCGATATATCTATCTCAAAATTCTGTGCTCGAATCTGGATCAAATCACTATGCGAATAGAATAACATACGTACACCCTACGTATTTATCTTTATTGGTTATTAGCCAAATCAATTCCATTTCTATTCGCATTCACTTTGATTCCATTCACTTACTCTCAATTGCTTCAATCCAAATGGATTATCACCTCTATTCTTATCTCGATTGGGTATTTAACCAATAACAGTTTGAACTCCGACCAGTTTATTTAGAAAATAGCTTTAAAATTTTAAAAATAGATAAGTAGTTAGAAAATAATTACTAGCCTGTAAAATAGGTGTAAAATAGTTAGAAAATAGTTAAATAATTATAGAAATTTTTGGATAATTGCAAAATAGTAGTAAGATAGTAATTTCCTTTGTAAAAAAGATGAAATATAGTAATTAGTTTACAAAACAGTTGGAAAAATTGTTAAACAGTTCCAAAAATAATTGTAAAACAAATATAAGATAGTTTGGCTTTTAAAAGAAAAGTTGTGTATATAATGAATAGCTTGGAAAAATAAGTTTATATTAAAATAATTTATATTAAAAATGGTCCAGAGTCAAAACTGCTCACTTCCTAATCTCCATTCCCATCAATTCAATTTAAATTCCACTTTCATTTAAATTGACTTAACTCCAATTTAAATAACTTCAATTTCTATTGAAATTGATTCAACCCCAATTCAAGTTGAATTAATCCAGTTTCTTTCCAAATTTAACTTTATTCAACCTTGGTCTCAAATTCTACTAATTCAAATAAATTTCAGTTGAGCTAGTTCCCATTTTCAGTTCATTTTAACTCTAGTTTGAATTAATCCCAATTTCAAACTCCATTTCCACATCAAGTTGAATTATTCTTCATTTCCTTCCAAATTAAATTCAAATTCCATTCGAATCTTATACTCATACATCTTAAATCACCATTTCAATTAATTCAAATAAAATTCAATTTGAACTAATTCAAATTTCAAATTTAAACCATCTCGAATTATATAAATTCGAGTTAATACTTCAAATGTTGATTTAATTCCTTTAAATCAATTTACCTTTTTATCCCAACAATGGATTATCATACTCCATTTCTCATTCATTTAAACAAATCCAATTCACAACTTAAAGATTTTTAACAACAATAGGATGATATCATCTAATTCATCTTAAAACATCCATCAATTTACAATTTCCACATCTCAAACCCATTTTGAGATCACACAAACTCCCAATTCAGATTAACCATTTAACTCCCCAAATCAAATTCCAATTCCATCTTGAAATTCCCAAATCATGTGATCATTCCAACTTATTTAACTTTTTCCCAAGTTAAACTCAATTTACTTAATTCAGTCAACCTTACCCAATTTGAACTTCCTTTTCAAATATTAAACTCCACATAAATAATATTCCCACTTATTAAGTTCAAAAACTTTCACTTTGGGTATCATATCTCATTCCAAATTGAAAACTCAATATTTAGAGTTTATTTCAGACTACCTTTGATACTATGTATATCCACCTATATACATATTAATTTCTTCTATATACCAAGTTACACTTTAAAATTTTAAACCACCTTTGGTTTTTAATTTGAAACAAATTCCTTTTAATTTTCAAACAACTCTTTGTTCGAAATAGGATCATTTCATTCAAATGCATTAAATAATATTATTTATTATTTCTTTAAATTAATTACGTCATTAATTAGTTCTAATTAATCACATTCAGTAATTAACTTATTTCTTAATTACCTTTATTAAGTAATTGTCCTTTAAATTACTTACCCCTAGTTACTTCATTAAGTGACTCCCTCTTAATTTATCCTTTCCAATTATTATCCATTAATCAATCTCATTAAAGTTTAATTAATTACATAAATTAATTGATTATCCTTATCCTGAAACCTTTCCCAAATCAACAAATTAAATTTTAGTTTGAATTTATGTCAAACTTATCTTTATTCAATTTCAATTTCAGTTTGGTTGTGTTTCTATTACTTCTTAATTTGACTCAATAATTTAACAACCAATTCCTTTACTATTTGTTAGAAAGAAATATTGCTTTATATATCAAAATATGATTTATATAAAATCATTTAAAATCATTATATAAGAAAATAACAAGTACGCTCTCTCATATATATATACACACACTCAACACATTCTAGGGTATCACTTACCCTATCTTTAATGAGTAATCCCACCAGAGCCAAGGTTCTCACTTAACCTTCAGCTCTGATACCAAATGTAACGACCCGGAATTTTCGATCCAGAAAATTCCAGATAGTTATGAAAAAAAGAAGAAGAAATAGATAGAAGAAAAAGAAGAAACACCAGAACACAGATCACAGATACCTCACATTCGCAACGGATCAAAATATAATATCACATAAATAGTAGTTATACAAAGTAAACTGTACTTGTCAAATTACACTTTAATATCGGAATTACAACATATTTACAACCACAAGACAGATAAATAATCTATTTCAGATACTATAATATAACACAGTAGAAACTCTCCATACGTTCTAACTCTCCAGCTCGCCTCCTAAGCTCCAGAACGTCCTAACCTGAAAATATGTAATACTCGGTCTGACCCGAGCATTACATCAAAGTAACACCCGGGTCAGGCTGGAAACCAGCGTGAGTAAACCCATCTAACAAGGAATACAAAAGTAAACAACTTAAATAAACCCGGGGTAACTTATCAATTTACAACTTCTCAAGTTGTCATAACATCACTTGTTCCACACATCAATTTCTAAATATCTCTACTTAGATTTAATGGTCTAACTTGTCTAAATCATTCCATATCATCCTAGTGATTCCACATATTAATCTATAAAGATTCGAAGTGGTTTCGGGTATTTACTAATACCCGACTCCGGTCTCTTCGAATTCAATGTCATCTAAAACCAAGTTATCCAATTACATACAACTCAACTTTAATTGTCGAATAACACATTTACACAGCAATTCCTAATTGATTGATTATAACATTATCATCGTCCATCCAACATATCATGTCACAAAGCAATTCATATCAGAGATATCAACCAATTCAAAGCATTCATCATCATTTAATCATTAATAAGAAAGATTGATCACTTCCATTAATTACATTAATTAAGGATCCTCTAATGACTTTCATTAGTTAATTATTCTCAAATTTTATATAGCAATAAACCTTTAACTTAATCACATTCATTAATCAATCTTGATTAATCATATTCAGAAATTAACTTGCCTTAATTACTTCATCAATTAATTCAACTCTTTGATTAATTATATAACTTAATCCTTTAATTACACTGAGTAATCATTTCTTAATTTCTTTCATCAAGTAATTTTCCTCTAATTACTACCGAAGTAATTTCCTTAAATTAATTTCAACCGGTAAATATCCACTAATTACTTTACTAAGTAATTACACCTTATTAATTACCTTAAGTAATTATACTTAATCCAACATCAAGTGATTATCTTTATTAATTAAACTTAATTAATTAACTAAAATTAACCACATTAACTTAATTAATTACACAGAGTAATTAATTTTCTTAATTACTTCCATTAAGTAATTTCATCAATTAAATCTTATTTGGTAATCATCCATTAATTACCCTTCAAAATTACTAATTAATTTCATTAAGTAATTAATCTTTAATCAATTAACCATTCTCTAAATTAATTATATTAATTAATTTAATCATATTAATACATCAATCCTTAAAAATTGATTACAACAATTAATAAATCTTTATGCATTGTCTTAATAGTTAAATTAATTATTTACTCAACTGATTTCATTAACCAATTTAACCATCCCCTAATATATTAAATAATTATTACTCCATTGAATTTTATCACTTAATTTACCTTTGGAAATAAATAGGATTTAACCCATATAAATTACCGAATGAAAACATTTTGAAATTTTAGAACTTGCTTTAAATCTTGTTAATCCTTTTGATTTTAAACACAAGTTAACCTCAACTTCCATATACCCGAGTCAATAGGTAAAATACTCGTATAAATCTTGAGTCTAATCTCGTGCTCAACCCGAGTAAAACTACATCAGAAACCTGATTCCAACAACGCCTTCCTCTTCTTCTACTATCCCTTATCAACACAGTGCTCCTACTACCATACTCAACCCCGAAGATAACATCGAGATATCCCACCGTCTTCCTAGAAGCAATGTTCGCAGCCAAAATTCAAACTAAAAGTTTAAAACTTTAAACTGTCAAACTATTAACTGCCGCTACCCACTCGAACTTCGAGTCATACAACCACCAATCGCACGAGCACCCCTCTGAGTTTCTCACGAGAACCCAAACCCCAGCAAAAACTGATACGTTAAACGCTCGTACACATGCACAGATGGTCGGAGCATTTTCGACCATCACCACCATCCCTGATAAGCCGACAGTCACACACACTAATAATTCCGACCTCCAGGTTCTATTAAATCGATTAAAACCAAATCGAGCAAATTCGACCCTCCAGAAACAAGGCAACCTTATCTGAATCTTCCCTGAATTCACATCGTTGACCACCAGAAAAATCTGCAATCCCGGCCTTGAACTCGTCAACGACCAAGCTCCCACCACAACAGATCCTGTTGAACTCGATCACTTGTAGACGCGGTGGCGGTCGAATCACCAAACCCCATTAAAACTAGGGTTCTAGGAAAAATCCACCTCTGCCGCCTTCTCAAATGAAAAAAAAATCGCATCTGATATTTTTCCTAAGTTCTACGATCACTTCTCCACCTCTAACATCATTCCTGACCACCTTAAATGTTCCATCCTTCAGAATTTACCCAAAACTCGATTTACAGACAAACCCAAAATTTACATTCAATATGATATTTAAAATTTGTATTTTTGTTTTAAAAATCATAGCTTCCAAAGATGATTCGAGATATAATCTTGGATCAATACATTACAACAGATTTATTTATTCCATATTTTGAGTAACCGTATTTCTATGTTTACAGGTGATTTCCATGCTTAAAATACTTAACTTGTTCTCAAAATCTTGATGATGTTCAAACTAAATTGATTTGTTTGGAAACTCAAAGCTCCAAAGGTTAGATGGAAAATCTTTTGAAATTTAATTTATTTTAACATCACTGTAATCGAAAAATGCAGAGTAGCACAGCATCAGTCATGAGTATTCAGAAACATTCATATTCACAGATTTCATACTCCTATATACATAAACAAGCATCATCACCCATCAAATTCAGGCAACAATTATTACTTTCTAAGTTTAAGACTAACTGTTCACTCATCTGCAAAAATCTGAGCAGAGAATAAATTCTGGATGCTGCCAGTATGATTTCCTTTGATCCTTATTTATTTTGTTGTTGAATTGATCCGATCCTTGCTTTAAAACTGAAATGAAGTTGCTAATTTCTTGCTTATATTTCTAGTTTGAGGATGTTAACAGGTTATGAATTATTTTTTTAGATTTTTGAAATTTGTAAAGACTTATTGTTGTTTGAATTCTTGAGCTTGATTCTAAACTTGGCTCAGATTTTATTTTATTTTAAAAAAAAAAATTATGAAGAAAATTTTGACTCTTCTTTATTCATCAAAATAAAAGGAAATGTAAAATATAATCCAAACATGACACTTGTTATTATTGTATGTTATTTATCCTACAAATGTCTAATTTAGGAGGAGATGATTACACTTGTTAATCTTGTACCATATTTACCTTACATTTGTTTCTAAATGGATGTTATAATTGTCACAAATGTAGATGTATTTTCATTTATTTTTAAATTATCACAAACTTTTATATAAATACCAAAATTAGTTAACATATTTCTAATTTTAATAAGTACTTTTGTAATAAATTTTCTAATTTATAAATATATATCCTAATTTATATAAATAACTTCCTTTAAAAAGAAAAACAACACAAACAATTTATGTTCTCAATAAAATCAAATAAAAATACATTTTAAAACCAAAGTATAATTTAATATATATATATATATATATATATATATATATCTGATTTCAATTTAAATGCCCAATTCAAATTAAATTTCAAATCAATTTTACATATACATATATTTAAACAAATAAAATTTCAACTTGTATATAATAATTCTGTTTAAAATCTATATGTATATACACAACACAATATAAATATAAATATTTATTTGATCTGATTCATTTGTTCAATCTATAAATTCTGTATTTCTATTAATTAACCCAATTATATTATTAATTACAATGCCCAGAAATCTGGGTTATCACAGATCCATTTCATCCCCCCTTGGTCTATCTGCCTCTTGATGTGAACCCTGAACATTCATCTCATCGTTACTTCAGAGAGGTAGTTGGTCAGTATTCAAACGAACTCCTACATCCAAGCCTTTGGAAACAGCTCCTGACCGATTCCCCAAGTGCAGCTATGGATCCCCTCCTCTGGAGGAGGGATCGGGGAGAGATTAGCACCGATCCACCTTGGCAGACCATGCTGGTATGCCAAGTAATGCTGTGACGTCCTAGCTTGCTCTCCTTTGACCCTGCAACGTCTACGCCTGTGATGTTCATCTTCCGATGAGGCTGAATACTCCGACACCGTGTAAGAAGCGAGATCCCTTCTAGCGCTATAACGATGTTGTTAGGCAATCTGGTTCATTAGGTTAGCATTAAACTAGATTTGCTCGTTCATCTTTCTAAGGCTCTCCATTAACTCCCTCATCAAGTTGTTGAATTCAGCTTCAGTTGTAGAATTAGAGGGGTTTTGGACTTCTATAGGTTCCACATTCAAATTTTCAGGCTGGTTGTTTGGAGCTCCTTATTGAATGTTGGCAGTTTCATTTGCATGAACATTATGGGAAGTTGATTTAGTATGCCTCACCATTCTAGATTTCTTTTCTTAGATTCTAGTAAATTTTAATAGTATTTGCAAGCTTTTTAAGATGAATCTGGATCTCCTTCGGGGGATTTTCTCAATCCAGTAGCAGCATATGGATTCCTAATGAGCTGAGAATCAAGTCTTCAGTGAAAGCATCAAAATGTGTGCAATCAAATTGGCCACAAACACCCAAGAATAGATCTTTGTAGTGAAATAAATGAAGAAACTAAATTAAAATGGAAGAATTTACCAAATTAATAAGAAAATCATACCAGAAAACAAGAACAACAGGATTATAGTGGTTCGACGTTGATTGCCTACGTCCGCTATGAATATTCTCTTTATTGATTCATAAAAACCTTGTTTATAATAAGAAAACTCAAAAGATAAGAGAATAATGGAAGAAGTTAATTACAATAATAGTGTTGTGTAACCAATAGCAGAAAGATCCTCAAAATGAACCCCTAGGCCTATATTTATAGGTGAAGGCGACCACCAATCTGATCAGAACTTTGACAACAGGACCTTCTCATCCATATGGGCCCACTATAGGGAGCACTAAGCCCAACTCTCAATGAAGAGGGGTCGATATTGATCCCTTCGTATGTTAAGTTTGGGGCAGCGACAACTGTGGCAGCTTCCTTATGCTCAAATGTGATGGCATCCCAAACATCAGGATGATTGGATGTATTGACCTCTTGTTTTTTTTCAATTGTTGGTTTGGTTCCATATTAGTCTGAAGAGTGCCAGTCCCTTTTACGGTGACATGCCAAACCCTGTATCTTTATGTATTTTCCTGAGTTGCATAAGGCCAACCTACCATCATTTGTTGTGTTATGTCGATCCATAGTGCCTCTCAAACATATGCCGATCCATAACACTTAGTACGTTATGTCGATCCCTAATGCTTTAGGATATTGTGCCGAATCCTTTAATTCCATTAACATATACTAATCCATTGTTATGTTGCATGCCATGTTGATCTCTCTAGTGTCATCATATCATGTTGAACTAGGTACTACAACTTATAGCGATCCCTCTACGTTTCCATCCAAGTTGACTATCTAGCCGAGTAGCCATGCCGATCCCTATAGTTTCTCCTTGCTATGCCGATCCCTTTAACATCTCATCTATATTAACAAATGATTATGTCAATCCCTATTTCATCTAAGCTAATTTCCTTGTTTCATCCAAGATAATTTCCATCTTTCTGACATCTTGTGTTATACGTCTGTCAACTCTGTTCAATCCGGGCTTTGTATAACTGTCCGAGCTCTATTTTTGGGTCCTGTAGTTGTTGCCTTATAGTCATCCTTCTTGTTAACTGTCAAATCTATCTTGCACGATCAGTCTAATATAGCTGGGCCAGGGTACCTGGTAACAAAAATCATTATACATCTATGCTTAAAATTTCTTTTTGGTATGAAAAATAATAATTTTTTGTATTAGATATGTGTGTGTATATGTGTGTGTATACATTAAATAAAAATTTATGTATCAAATTACTAAAATGTTTTTTGATTTTAAAACATAATTACTTTTCTTCACTATTTCAATTTCATATTTGTAATCAGTATTTTTAACGAAAATATATAATTAAATTATATTTTAACAAACGGTTTCGAATTTTAAAAGTATTTATTTTATAAGGGTCAAACGGTTTTCGAAATTTTAATTATTTGAAAATTTCAAATCCATCAATTTAGGATTAGGTTTTAGTGTGTTTCTTCGTGTGTGTGTGTATAAGTTAAAAATGGTTTTGCTTATGGATGCATTAAAAAATTTATTTTTAATGATGCATATATTGATATATAATTAATTTTTAACGACTCAATTCCTTTAAATTTTAAATTTTAAATTTATTATATATATATATATATATGTCGAATTATATTGTAATCTAATTAAACATAAAAATTTATGTCCATGTAAATTAAATCTTATATATAATTATGTTTTATAATTTAAATTTTATTAATATATATACACACACATATATTAATACCGATTAAATATGATGGTCAAAAATAATATTAATAATTGTCAATGTTAGAGTAGATATTGTAGGTTACAGAATTATGAATCTTAAGGCTAATTAAGCAATAGTGCGGGGTGAGTAGTATTTTCTAACTTATGTCAATCTCTTTAAATTTCTTTCAAATTAATATTAAGACACAGATTAAAACACAGAATTATACGATAAAATATTCACAGATGCAATCATAGAAATAAAAGTAGTAAAGTAAAGTATAGAGTCAGAGAGATGACACCATGGATTTTACACTGATTTGGATTTCTCCTACATCCACTCCCATACAATTACTTATACAAATTTCTTTTCAAATGCCAACTTTTAAACGGGCAGAAGGAAAATCCAAATACATTCTTGATTCCAAGGCTATGAGACACACCCTCCTTAATTTCAAGGCTGAGGATAGATGCACTTGATTTGAATAAGGTACAAGCACACCCGCTAGGTTTCCAGGGTACTAAGCAAACCCACTTGATTTGAACGGGCTGCGAGCATACCCAAAATAAAATACAAATAGAGTTAATAGTTTTTCCAATGAAATTTTCTTGAACTTTGAATATAATGGATCCTATAGCCTCTTAGACAGCCCTTTGTTCTTTGAATAGAGTGAGAAATGTTTCCAAAATAGAAAGGAAGTAGTATTAAACCGATACAACGAAGTATAAATTGATTCTATTAGATTTAAAGAGAATAGAGTATATTTTCAATGGAGTTTTCAACAGAGTAAGATGATTGAAGAAAATGAGTAAACCTAAATTTTAAAATTCATTTGAACTCCTCTCTAAATAGTAAAATCAACAGATGTGTCCGTTCGTGAAGATTTATGATTAATAGACACTCCCATTCAAAATTTGAGAAACCACATTGAGGCATGTATTTTGACATATCATTTGTCTTTATGTCAACATATACCTGTTTTATTTTAAAAACTTATTTCTTTTATTTTATTTTTTTAAATTCCTATACTCTGTAAAATAATTTGATACTTTGTAAAATAGTTTGAACATAGTTTATAAACATTTTGAATTTTGAAATATCTTTTAAAATTTTATTTTTTTAAAAGATAGAAAAAAGGAGATGAAGATCAAAGATTACTACTATGGACTTTAACAATATAAGTTATGAATCTATTATATTATGCAGTCTTCGATTCAATACCTGTATAATATTCTGCATTATATGCTATATAACTTGGCAAAATATTAATATTTATATTTTATATGATTATATTTGGTTGTTTGTGGTTGTTGTCATCAAAATCAATAATTGAGATATTAACAATCTATCCCTTTTTAATGATGACAACCATTAAATATTTCAGTATATAAAATATGATACAACTCTCGAAGGTTTAGTTATCTCCTCCAGAATAAATGCCTGTATATTTTTGCATTTTTCTCCCCCTTTGTCACCAACAAAAATGGGTGAAAAATAAAAAAAACTCCCCCAAAATAAAATACTTGGGAACTATAGAGTCAAAATCAATAACTAAGTACCAAAATAATTGAAGCATATTAAGCATGATTGTAACATCCCCCACTTGGAGGCCCAAAACTAACGGCTACGGATGCTGCAGTCATCTATAGTTATTAATCCTCGATGACCAAATATGGTAATTCTATATACATTGATATAACTGAAAAACATGGATATGTAAAAAAATTAAAATCATCAAATAATTTCCACATTCCATTTCAAAACATTTGAAGTTCATTACATAATCGCAACACGAGAACCACGTTCAGATAAAATATAATTATTACAATATACATCAAATGCGACATATGAAGATGCTTCCTTGGATGATTAAAGTCTATAGCTAGGCAATAAAACAAATTCGCCTTCACAACCAAAAGCACAGCGGAATCAAAAATAGAAAGCAACTCCTACTAGCTAGATTACCTCCTAAACGTCTCAAAAAGCTTATTCGTCTAAGAAGAACCTGAAATCCTCAACTCTCAAACTACTCAAAATTAATTGAGCACCCGAGAGTTTAAGGGGAAAAACATAAACTTCGAGTCAGGCATAAAATCTGGTATGGTCGCACCCTTATTTAAACAAATTGACATATCTTTATTCAAATTTGAACTTTCTATGTTTGGTAATAAATGTCCCTATTATTTAGTATCCATATTTACATACTTCTTTTATGATAATTGTTATTTTCTTACACATTTATTTTTCAAACTTACAATTGTGTAACTTTTATGAAATGCTCCCTTTTCTAAATAAACTCTTGCACTTGCACACATGAATATCTTTCCATTCTTCTCTTTTAAATGCACATACCACATCACACCCTTTTTTCTTCCTTTCCCTTTATTAGTGCAATTCATACACCTTTAACTTATTTCTTAACAAATAAGTTTTTCTTTATTCTAGCATTAATCCCTTATTTTCAAAATAGATGCAAAATGCGAGCTACGGTAAATGTTTTGTATCTTCTTTGTACGATATCCATTTCTGACAATTTATATATATGAATTTGGCAAGAAAAATCTACTTATTATAATGGAAAAAGACAAAATTCCCAAATTCATTTATTTGAAAATTTACTATTTCATCCTTTTATATAATTTTACACTTTTAACATTTTAATTCATTATTAAAACTCACGGGGTGTAACATTCTCCCCTCCTTAAAGGATTTCATCCCCGAAATCTTTAAGGATAGAAGAATGTAATTTACAACCGGCATCCAAAGGCTTTATCCATTTGCTCATTCATCATCCATAGCAACCATTGCCCTTAATAATTCCTAATGAAGTTATGTTTTTATGCAACAAGAAATGCATGCATGTATGCTTATGTTATGCTTCTAAATATATGCAAAATCCATATGATAACTGGTAGTTCTACATGTATGCTCCATCATACAATCATATGCAACAACCATATGTGTAACATCCATATATATAACATCCATGGATAATAATAAAAAGGCAGAAAGTAAACAATCATATGCATAAGATGTGAGTGTGTATTCCTACTTGGTCGATCATCCTAACATGTGCCTACTCTATCGTGTGAAATGCAACCTTTTGCATCCATAGACATCCACTGGCATCCATTAGCATCCAATATCTGTAACATGTCCTATTGATATGTTTACAATCATTCCTATCATCCAAAAGTCTCTGCCTAAAGGGTATACCACCTACATTTAAGTTTAAGGATAATCTAAGCTTTTCTATCTAAAATGGTTTGACTAAGATAACTATCCCATATAGACACTTCCACAAGCATCAAAAATTCATTAGAGTTATAGCCCAAGATCATAAAAAAATTCCTTCGCATGTGACAACAACACCTTTTTGTAAACTGAAATCCTAAATTCTTTAATTAACCAACCATTATGAAAATCTTGATTTAGTTATCATTTTTGGATATCCTTTTTGCATTTTGAATTCTCAAAAACCTCCTTTTCCATCTTGTCAACCATGTAGGCTTATACTTAGGACTTTAGCATTTGAATGCATTGGAACTACATCTTTTTTCTAAGAGGAAATGTGACTGTTCAACTTTCCACTAAGTTATTTAATAGAGGATTTGTGTCATATTTGGTATTACAAGGAATTATATTTTTTTTCTACATATTTTTGAAATAGACAGTACAAAATATGGTGACCATCCCTATTTTGTACATCTCTTTCTTTTTGGGTATATTCTTTGCTATTTCAAATGGTAACTTTTATGTTGAATCTAGATGATTTATGGAAACTTACATTGCTACATATTCCATTCCAATGAACTAAAATGCTACTCAAATCCCATAGTCAGCCTTATCCTAGTAAGCTACTTAATTCTATTTATCTAACTCCAAATCTATTTCTCTTCTCTTAAGTGATAATCAAAACAATTTTACTTTGTCTTCTTAACAAAGATCTTTTTATTTTAACAAAAAACCTCAAATTAATTTAAAACTGTAAAGTCCACTTTTGTTTCATTTTTTTACAATTTAAACCAAAACTTTAGTTGTTTTTATTTTTTCCATATAACTAGTAAGTTGCCTAAATTTGTTAAAAATCTTTCTATTTTTAGCTTTCTTTCGCACAAAAATAAAAAGTTTTAAAAAGTGTAAAGCTTTTTTTTAATTTTTAAGAGATGTTTCCTTTTTACTAAGATGATAACATTTTATTTAATCAAATCATCAAAAAGAATTAACTTAACTTAGTAAAAATATAAGTAAACACATTATTTAGAATGTGACAAAACGTTTCTAAAAATATCCTCAAATATATGCTTATTACTTAATCACAAAAAGATTTCAAAAGCATTATTTTATAGGGTTTTCAAAAATGTTCATAAGTTCTATTTTTAAAAGAAAAATTTACATTTAGGTTAATTGCGATAATGCACATAAGTAACAAAATAGAAGCTTTAAAACAATTATTTCGAAAACAACTTTTTCGCTCATTCTTCTACTTTTACTTCTTACACAAATTTCGTATAATTTATTTAATCATTTGCATAAAATCACAAACCAACCCTCCCTTTTTTCAAATTCTTTTAATCCCTCTCTTTCAAAAGAAATTTCCATTGAATATAACAATGTGTTTAAAACAACAAAAACTTTACAATAGTTGTTAAAAAATAACTTTTTGCTAAATTCTTTAATCTCGGAAACTTTATCTGACTATTTTTTTACATAAGATTGTAAATCACTTCTTTTCAATTTAAAATGTCATATATATACCATTTCAAATTTTTAGAAACCACTTCTACTAGTTTATCTCTTAAATTGGAGTAGAAGATAGGAATCTTACTGGTTAAGCCCACTTCTACCCATCAATGCCTTAAATGCACAAAATTTCCCACTCTTCTTTCTAATGGTAGTCAAATCAAATTTTTTCTTTCAAATACAGTCCTTAAATCCTAGGTAATCCTAAACTTTGATCTTATTTTCTAATTCACTGAATTATGTTTCGAAAAATCTTTTAAGTTTAAATTTCTTTAAAGTTTTCATAAACCTATGCTCTGATAACAACTTATAGCATCCCCTACTTGGATCCCCAAAACTAACAGTTATGAATGTTGCAATCATACATAGTTATTAATCCGCGGTGATCAAATAAAGTAATGTTAGGTACATTGATATAACAGAAACATACGGATGTGTAAAACATTTAAAATTATCAAATAACTTTTAAATTCCATTTCTAAACATTTCAAGTTCATTACATAATCTCAATACGAGAGTCACGTTCAGTTAAAATATAATTATTACAACATACGTCAATATGAAGATGCCCCCTTAGACAATTAGAGTATATAGCTAGGCAATAAACCAAATTCACCTTCTCAGCCAAAATCACATCGGAACAAAACAGAAAGGAACTCCTGCTAGCTAGATTGCCTCCTGCACATCTCAGGAATCTTATTCGTCTAAGAAGAACCTAAAATCCTCAACTCTCAAACTACTCAAAATCAGTTGAGCACCCGAGAGTTTAAGAGGAAAAACATAAAATTCGAGTCAGATATAAAACCTAGTATGACCGCACCCTCATTTAGACATATTGACATATCTCCATTCAAACCTGAACTTTCTATGTTTGCTAATAAATGTCCCTATTATTTAGTATCCATGTTTACATACTTCTTTTAAAATAATTGCTACTTTCTTATACATTTATTTTTCAAACATACAATTGTGTAACTTTTATGAAATGCTCCCTTTTCAAAATAAACTCTTACATTTACGCACATGATCCTTTATTAGTGTAATTCATACACATTTGACTTATTTCTTAACAAATAATTTTTTCTTTATTCTAGCATTAATACATATTTTCAAAATAGACATAAAACGCAAAATGCGAGCTATAGTAAATGCTTCGTATCCTCTTTATACGGTATCCATTTCTAACAATGTTTATATATGAATTTGGACTAGAAAAAACTATTTAATACATTGGAAAATTCAAAACTTCCAAATTCATTGTTTGTGAAAATTTCCTATTTCTTCCTTTTATGTAAATTTACATTTTTAACGTTTTAATTCATTATTAAAACTCACGGGATGTTACAATGATGTAAGATGATATTAAGTGTGATAACGATATGATGATTATAATATAAATGATAAATAAGATAACAAAAACTATTTTATTAATTCAAAATCACATCACACTATAAGTCCAAATATCAATCCAAATATACAGACCAAAAAAAAATCAAATCCTAAGATTATGAAATGAGTTACATATACATATTTATAATTTTAAGTAAACCGAATAACTAGACATTCCTTGAAACTTCAACCCTACCGTTAGACCCAAAGGCTAGATCTTCTTTATTGGCATCCCAATGTTCACTATTGTTTTTGATAGAGCGTTCTAGGTTGTTGGTTTGATCATCTTTGATTAAGGAAGAAAGCAACCAACAAAAGGCATCAAAATGCTTTTCTTGCTCTTTAAATGTCTGCATTTGATTAATTCTAAATGTCTTTGATTTCTTAAGAAAAAGGTAAGAATATCCTTGAAAAATTGAAGTGTTTGTTCATGATTTTCTCATAATTTTTGGTGTGGAGAAGATATTTCTGTTTAAAAATGTTAGAGAATGAAAATGAGAGGAGAGGATAAATGATGGATGAGTTTGTTTGAAAAAAATAGGCTTATACAGGAGTGAAAAGTAGTTTAGAAAGATTGAATAGGCGGTAGTTACTTTGCTTTAAAATTTTATAATTTTGCCAAACGGCTAACATATGTCGACATATACATTGTACGTATGTCGACATACATAGTTGAAAAATGAACAACTTATGATTCTCTTATAGTTTTTGTTTTTATCTTATACCATTATATTTTTATAACTTCCACAGACTATCTAAACCATATGTAATAGTAAGAACAATTTTTCATTGATAAGAAGGGATGGTACGTGGCATAAAAGCCAAATACATAAACATAATATAAAATAAACTAGAAAAATCCACCAAAATAAAAGCTAGACATCACAAGGAAATAAATAGATAAACTTAGAAAGATGTAGATGATGACGACAAATTTCCACCAAGCTTGTGAATAAATTTCCCAAAATAATTTCCACTTTATTGGAGAAGGAAGTGAATTTTTACCAGAGGAATGTTTAGGTTTTTCTTGATTTTTAAAAAGCTTCTCTTGGTTCTTTAGAATATCTTTGTTGGAAGGATGAGATGGTTTGTTGAAGCTTTGTAAAGACATATCCATTTCCTCCTCTTCATCTTCTTCTACATCCATTTCGTCGCCTTCTTCACTATGCCAAAAAATGTATCAGACTATAGATATGCCCCTTTGTCTGAAAGCATATCTATCTACCGTTAGATCCAATGTCCTCACATTGCACATCATACCATAGGTATGCCCCATCATCTGATATGCACTAACACAAGTGAAAAAGTTGTATGTTGTCTGATGATATAATATCATTCCTAAAGTTCCTATTTAACAACATATAAATATTGACTAATATGAATACTAGTTACACTTATATGTTGTTCACCATATGAAATATTTACAAAATGAAATGAACCGCCTTTTATTTAAACAAATATTTTATTTCAATTTAAATTCAAATAGTACACATTTGGCCTCCACTATGTTTACATTTTCAAACACAATACAATTTTCATTATACGCTATTTCTGTAACAACCCAAGAATTAAGCTATAAAAATTAATTAACGAATTAATTAAATAATAAAATAACTTTGTGAAATTATCAGAATTGAGCCATGGGAGTTGCACCATTATGTCTAGGATAATTTTCTAGTCATTTTCCATATCTAGAACATCAGAATCCAAGCTAGAATGAAGAAGATATGAATTAAACAAGAAATTAGAAAAGAAGAATATACATATATATATAGGGCTAGGTCGACAACTAGGTCGACCTACCCACTGGCTAGGTTGATTGACATGTCGAACTAGCAAGGTGGGCGATTGACATCTAGGTTGACCCACCTTGTTGAATGAATGAAGAATTTAATTCATCGTTCCTGTAAGCTTCGAACACGTCATTTTGGGTCATTTCCTCTCATCCGGTGCGTCCATCTTCCATCCGATGGCTCCTATCTAGCCTATGATGTGGTTGCACCAAATTAAATCTCCAAATCCAATGGTCTGAGATTCACAAGCACCACTATAAATTAGATCCTACGCCTAACTATTTTTCTCATTCTAGATTTTCTCCATTTGGGTTCACCTTCTCAGACAGGACCCTAAAAGGAATAGTTTTCCAAGGAGAAAATTATTTTAAATTAAAATATTTAATTCCCTCAAGTAGATTCGGGAAGACCATAGGTGAGTGACTAGTAACTATTTTAGAATTTTAAGTAATTTAAAATAATAAGATTTCCAATAGTTGTAGTTTTTCTACGATTTTGGAATTACCTTTTACCAGTTTATTTTTAGTTTTAGATTTATTTTTCAGTCTATTTTCTTTTAGCTATTCTTTTCAGTTATTTGTAGTTAATTACTGTTAATTATAGCTTTTTTATTTATTTGCAGTTATTTACAGTATTAATAATTATTTACTATTATTTACGTTTTATTTACATCTTTTCTACATTGGAATTTTCTTCTGTAATGGCCAGTTTCTTTCTATTTTCCTTTTTACATGAATGGAATAGAATAGATTAAAATGTGGATATCCACTAAATAACAAGAACACTGAAGTTATAGAAAATAAGGTGTAAAATGTGAAGACTTAATAAACTGGACTTGGACTGAATTAAGCCTAATTATGATGTATAATTATGACTAAGAAGAGAAAAAAGAGAAAGTAGCTTATTTTTATACTTAGACCTTGGGTTAAGTTAATAAGAAATATTATAACACAGGTTATAATTAGAAAGAGAACAAAAAAGCCTTATTTTGAGACTTAGAATAAATTAATAAGTAAAGATAGCAAGGATAATAGTAAAGGCTTATTTAAACAATTTATACTAAGCTAATAAGCAAAAGTAGGACGTGTACCAACAATATTCTCTATTTTCTATGGACAAAGGTGTCTCACAATAGCCTGAAGTGAGATGAGGGCAAGGTTATGCTCTTTAGGGTAGCTAAAAGGTCAATAAGTTAAAGTCCAAATCATGGGGATTTGGAAAAGGGCGCAACTAGATTTTGTTTGACAGGGAGCAGTACCAACAACACTCCATATTTTCTATGGACACATATGTCTCACCATAGCCTGAAGTGAGATGAGGGCACGGTTATGCTGTCTAGGTAAATAAAAGCTCAAAAGAGGGAGCAACAGATAATGTGAACCCAACGATGGTCGAGCCTGCGGCCTCAGTGTAAGGGATATAATTCGCTATTGAGTTCCAAGCGCTTAGTAGGTGCCTTTCGTAGGCCCTGGTGTCTAGCTCACATTAGACATATTAGTAGAAGGCCGATCAAAGGGTAGAATTTGAACTTCATCTTAATTAAATTGGGATTGAAAATTCAGCTTAATCGAAGCGGTTATCTAAGAAAAGTGCAATCGAAGTTGTCCAATCGAATTAATATAATGGTTAAATCGTATTTATTTCTAGCTTTACCTTTCCTCATATTTTGTTATTTCCTTTTATACTAGAACTGTTGCAAAGTCTATTATCTTTACCTTGCTTAAGAATACTAGTGATTACTATCATTCACCGGACTTTTAGTCTGACCCACTCCTCTATTTTTCTCTTTTTCCCCCATGCGCCAACAAGGGCAAGAACAATAGATTACGAACACTTGGAGACTTCAATGGCGGAGATTTTTTCATGTATTCCTTTCCTTCATTTTCAGTTTTTAGCTTATTTGATATACCGTTACTTTTTGGAGGGATTGTTTTGTACTCTGATTTTTATGAGACTTAGGTTATGAATTTCATAGGACATGTATTGGCATTTTGAGATATCTTATGTATTTTGTTTTATAACTCTATCTTATGAATTTGATTTTTATTAAGTTATTGTTGTAATTGTTTCCGCTGTTTTTATCTATTATGTCTTGTGAATCTTATTCTATGTATGTTTTAGCTGTACCTACAATGCACCACATCTTTTAGTGTGTCCTTTTGGGGTATACTAAGGGGTATTGGGTGTTTCATTTGGTATCAAAGGCTAAGGTTACAAGATTCCTAATTTTTTTTTAAGTAAAGTGTTTTTCAAAATAACTTGTTTTAAAAGTATTTTTTTTCAGAAAGGACCTGTAAGAAATAGTTTTCATGTATAAAAGAGTTTTTATAAAAATCCCCTCAAAAGTCCAGCCCAATCTCCCTTCGACTCTTTTCTAAATTCTCTTTTCTTTGTGTAGAGTGGCGGATGCCCCAAATCTTCACAAGGGTATTATAGTCCGAGGTAGGTTTCGTAGGTATCTACAAGCCACAACTCCAGAGGTGCATGGGCAAGTGTCCAATCCAGCACCAGCGGGTGGTAATCCCTCAACCCACCTACAACTATCAATTTCTCTAAGCTTTGTAAGGATTTTGTGAATTTGCGAGGAAAGATTTTTTCCGGTATGGAGACTATTATGGAGGCACGGCTGGGTTAAGGAACATAGAAAGGATATTCGAGTTATTGGGATTGGAGGATCAACAGCAGGTTCAGCTAGCATCTTAGCAACTAAAAGAGGAGGCTTCTTATTGGTGGCAGGTTATTGAGTTGGAAGGAAGACATATTAATTGGAATGGGTTTCGAGAGTGATTTGATAGAAATTTTTTATCTCAAGCAGAAGAAAGTGTCCAGTTGGAGCGGTTTATTAGCTTGAAGCAAGGAAGTTTGTCTGTGAAGGAGTGTGCCAACCAATTTACTGAGTTGTCGCGGTTTGGAATGGATTGGCGAATACACTGCACAAGAAGGTTATGAAGTTCGTGGGATTAAATCAATCCCTTCAAGGGTTGTTGTTGACTCATGTATCGATGGGAGCTACATAGGAGTCACTGGTGGAGATGGCACCTATGTCTGATGTAGCTAAGGAGGGGAAGTCTAAAGAAGTTGCTAAATCAGAAGGTTCGAAAAAGAAAGGAGAAGGCCCTCATAAGAAAATAAAGAAAGGAGTGAAGTGCCATAGTTGTGGGTTGGGCATATCTCCAAGGACTGTAGGAAGGAGAAGATGAAGGGAAAGTGCTATAATCGTGGGCAACCCAGTCACATGAGTAGGAATTGTCCCTAGAAGATGGGGTAGGGTGTGATTGCACCGGTAGTGCAGATTCAGGCATTAGATGTAACATTGTCCAGCAGCATTCCAGAGAGAGGTAGGAAAGTCGTCGTGGAAGGTTTAATTTCTCTCTGATTTTTCCATTCGAACTCTTTTCGATTCTGGAGCATCACACTCTTTCATCTCTTGTTCTTTGGTAGATTGTTTGCACCTAGACATCTCTTTAGAAGTAGAACCTATTGTTGTTTCAAACCCCATAGGAAGATCGACACACAGGTCTATGGTTTGTAGGGGTTTGAAAATTTTTATCCTAGACATAGAATTTGATTGTGATGCCTATTTATTGGGATTCTCGAGATATGGGATGATTTTGGGAATGGTTGGGCTATCCATATATGGTGCTATATTAGACTACAAGAGGAGAGTCGCTAGAGTAGAGACACGCGGTGGTAGGACTCTTGAGGTTTCTTGCAACCCGCAAGGGTCAATTATGTTGAGCTTCCTTTATTCCCTCGATTCATCATCAGTAGAGTTAGATTCAGTTCTTGTCGTCAAAGATTTTCTGGATGTCTTTGAGGAGGTTAAGGGACTACTCCTAAGAGAGAGATTGACTTCAGGGAGAGAAGGGAATCGTGCAAGCAAGTTCGAGAGCTTTTGGATAAAGATTTCATAAGAAGGAGCAAATCAAAGTAGGGAGCACCGGTCGTCTTCGCTACTAAGGCGGATGGTTCCCTTCGACTTTGTGTAAACTATAGGGAATTAAATATAGGATCGTTTTCATCCTAGAGGAGGGGTGAATATGGGTGATACTGATAATAATAAAAATTAATTCGAAAATAAAAACAATAATAGTAAATAAAGCAAAAGAGATCACACACAAATTTACCCAACTTTGGCAAAATCCTGCCTACGTGCTGCCACCAAGGTATCGGCTAGAAATTATGTAGTCAGATGCTTACATACATAAATTTGGGAAACCCTCTATTGACGAACCTAACACTACGCTCAAACCCTGCCATAACTCAGCCACTGAGTTGCGAATTCTCGAACTACACCACCGTAGTTCGTAACTTAGTTACACAACTGGAGTTTCAAAAATTTAAAAGAAAATTACAAGTTGAAATAAAAACTAAACACAAAACAAAGCCCTATTTATAAGTTTAAGCCCAAAAAATAACAACGGCGCACTTAAATAATAAAAAGCAGTCTTCCCTTCTATTTTATTTCATGTAATATCTTCGGCCGTGTTCTTATTTTCCTCTTTCAAAATTAGGTTTATTTTGCAGATAGCTCGATGCTGGATTCAAGCTGGAATAAAGTTAAAGATAAGAATACGAGTGTTGAGTGAATTTTTAGTGAGGTGTAATTGTAAATTGAAAATTGTTTTGTAATTTTAATTGAAAATGTAGTGTGAGAATGTATAGTGAGAGCTTAAATATGTACTATTTGAATTTGTAATAAAATATTTGTTTGAATAAAATATTTGTTTGAGTATGAATTCTATGTCATTTATTTTATTCAACAAAAATTTATTTAATTATGTGAAAAATAAAATAGTACAATAAAAAATACATTTAAACAAATATATATATATATATATATATATATATATGTTTATTATCATCAAACAAAAATCATATACTAGCATATTCTACAATCTCCCTCTTTTTAGGATAACAAACATATATTAAGATTTTGACTTTATTAAATGTATTTGAATTTGATGAAATTTATTTGCTCCCCTTCACATATGCATGGTAAAAAATTCAAAAAAATGCAAATTTAAAAATGAAATGAACCAAGATGAGAAAGTGCAAAAAAATAAAAGATTTAATCTTATTTGACAAAATCTGAACTACTCTCTTCCACTTTTATTATCAACAAAAGAGTAATATTGTTAAAAAATAGAGATAAAGTGATTGACATTAATACCTAATCGAGTATAAATATTAAATTTCAATAAAAAATCAAACAAGAATCATAAATACTCTGATAGGTGCATATTCCACTTTAGAATGATAGGGGTGATGTCGGTATAGAAAACCACATAGATGTGTCCATTTGTGGTATATTTATAATAGGAAATTGTTAAATACTTACTAATCATGCATGATCGTTAGGAATTTTAAATGAGATTAGTAGTATTCCTTATTTATATAAAAACATAAACTTCAAGCATCTTCTAACCACGCATAACCGTGAGGATTTTTAAATGGGATTAGAGTCAACTTGCCAATTTAATAATCAATTTTGATATGTATTCCACACATGCATAACTGTGAGGACTTTTAAATAAGCATGAAAGCACATAATCAAATATTCCAAGTACTTTACCCATTCACAACCGTGAGGGCTTTTAAATGAAAGTGAGTACTTTTTGGATAATTTTTATTGCTAGTTAATTAAAAAGAATAATTCCTATTTTAAATTCCACATTTTGACATACTATATTGGATTTTGATAGGTGATGGTCGTTAGAAATATGATAGAAATAGAGACGGTCATGTAATTTTTACTAACAAAAGTTATTATAATTTTTGTTTAAATTTTTAAAGACATTTGCTAAATATACTTTCTCAAGTCATAATGTATGATTAATATCAACACTCATCACCTTCTTTTTCAGTCACTTTTTATCTTTTGATAATCACTAAGAAGTCAGATTACTTAACATAGGAATATAGTATCAAAATCAAAAATATAAAACCAAATTTCTAAAATGCGTAAACTAAGACGAAGTCGACAAAAACTATTTTCTAGAAGGGGTTTTGTAAAAATGTTTGCCAATTGAGAAGCATTTGAAATGAAAGTTATGCAGACATTTTCTTTGGAATTATGATCTCCAATGAGATGATGTCTAACATCTATATGTTTTGTTAGTGAGTGATGTACAGGATTATTTGTGAGAATGCATTTTTGCTATCACATATTAGTGGGACTCATTTAAAATTTAGACCAGAGTCTTGCAAAGTTTGTATCACCCGTAAAATTTGAATAAAGCAAGCACTTGCAGCAATATACTCTGCCTCGTTGGTAGATAACGCAATATAATTTTTTTCGACTAGCCCATGCAACAAGTGAATGTACTAACATAAAACACATTCCACCAGTACTTTTTTTATCAACTAGACTACCAGCATAATCCGCATCTGGATATCCTTTTAACCCAAAGTTGTCGTTAGTTGGATGGACCAAACCGTGAGGTGCACAAAAAATATCTAGAAATCCCTTTTATAGCTTTTAAATAAGATTCTTTTGGATTTGATTGAAACCGTGCACATAAACAACTAACATAATGTCAGGTCTAAAGCAGTAAGATAAAGAAGTGATCCAATCATACCTCGATATTTCATTTGATAAACTGTCTTACCTTTTTCATCCTTATCGAGTATAATATCTGCTTATGGGTTTTTTTTGCAGGTTTAGCATCTTTCGATCCAAATTTGTTGACAAGATCTCTAATATATTTCATTTGAGAGATGAATGTACCTTTATCACTATGTTTGATTTGAAATCCAAAAAAGAGTTTAACTCTCCAACCAAGCTCATTTCGAACTACTCCTGCATGACTTTTTCAAATTTCTCATATAATAATTTGTTAGTGGCAACATAAATAATATCATCAACATATATTTGAGCAATCAAAATATCATCATTTTTATGTAATAGAAATAATATGGAGCTTTTTGAACCCATTTTGAAGGAGATAAGTGCAAAGACATTCATACCAAGCTCCATGGGCTTATTTTAATCCATATGGTGCTTTCTTAAGTTTATATGCATGGTTAATGTATTCATGACTTTCAAAACCTTCTAGCTGTTCAAAAAATGCATCTTCTTTCAAAATTCCATTAAGAAAAGCATTTTTAATATCCATTTGTCTTAGTTTAAATGCTTTATAGCAAGCAAAACCTAATGTTATCCTAATGGATTCTAGTCTCGCTACTGGTGCAAAAGTTTCATCAAAATCAATTTCTTCAATTTGATTATAACCTTTAGCAACTAACCTATCTTTATTCCTAATAGCATTTCCAGATTCATCAAATTTATTTTTAAAAATCAATTCTGTTCCTATGACTGGATAATCATTAGGTCTAGGCGCTAGAGTCCAAACATCATTTGTCTCAAATTGATTTAGCTCTTCTTGCATAGCTATAAACCAATTTTCATCATTAAGAGATGTATCTACGTCTTTGGGTTCAAATACTAAAATAAATCCACTATACAGACAAAAATCACACAAATTTCTAAAGGAGGAACGAGTTTGAATACCTGCGATAGGATTTCCTATTACCAATTTTGGAGGATGATCTACTTTGAATTTCAATCACTCTGGATCAAGATTTCTTTGGACTTCTTTCATGGTCGTAGTTTCTTTTGGTTTTTTATTTTTTACTTTTTCGTCCTCCTCTTCGACATTGCTCTTGATTGTTTCCTTGTTTTGATCATCACTACCTTCATCAAATTTCACATTGACTGACTCCATGATTGTTCTTGTCCTTTTGTTGTATACTCTATAGGATTTTCTTTTGGACAAGTATCCCATGAGTATGCATTCGTCAGATTTTGGCTCTAATTTTCCCGGTTGATCACCTATATTAAGAATAAAACACGGACAGCCAAAAACCTTGAAATATGCAATGTTTGGCTTTTTGTCGAACCATAGTTCATATGGTGTTTTCTTGAGAATTGGCCTAATTATGAATCTATTCATTACATAACAAGCTGTATTTACTGCCTCTGCCCAAAAGACAAGGGTAGTTCACAGTCATTTATAATAGATCTAGCTAACTCTTGTAATGTTCAATTCTTTCTCTCGACTACATTTTGTTGTGGAGTACGTGGGGCAGAGAATTCAAGTTTAAATCCATTTTCATCATAATAATTTTCAAATTCTCCATCATGATAACTTCTTAGCGAAATAATAGAAACTTCTTTTCATTTTGAACTAATTTTGTGAATTTAGTGAAGTAAGAGAAAGTTTCTAATTTTTTAGCTAAGAAGTATACCCACGTGTATCTAGAGTAATCATCAACCAATATGAAATAATATTTCCTACCACCTAAACTTGCAATATTGTTAGGTCCAAACAAATCCATATGAACTATTTTAAGGACTCTAGAAGTACTTACATTATTCTTGGCATGGAACAATGATTTATTAAGTTTTCCTATAGTATATGATTTACATAGAGTTTCTGTTTTGAAATCATGTGATGGTAAACCTCTTACCAAATCTTTTCTCTTTAATTTGTTTAACAGATTTAAGCTAGCATGTCCTATTCGTCTATGCCATTACTTCCACATCCTTAGCTACCAAACGTTTTGAAAGAGTGAGATCATCAAAAGATAGAGAGTATGTATTACCTTTCCTCTTACCTGAAAATAATGTTTTTTTTTTATGATTGGTCAACAATTTTGCACAAGTCAGAATCAAAAACAACATTCATTCCCTTACAACATAACTGGCTAATTGAGATCAGATTTTGGTGTCGGTTTCAACATATAATGCGTCGATTAAGGTAAACGTACCATTACCTACTTTACCTTTACCAATAATTTTGCATTTATCGTGGTTGCCCATTGTGACTCTCCCAACTTGGTTCTTTTCTAGGCTAAGAAACTTTAATTTGTTGCCCATCATGTGCCTGGAGCAGCCATAATCTAGATACCATTCTTCTTGTTCCTTAGCCTGCCAACACACCTCGCTTGGTTCTTCACTTTCACTGTCATTTGTTTCTCCTAAAAAGCATTGATTTGCTTTTTCATTGTATTCTTTACTAAATTTGGCGAGACGATATTCTTTGATTTAGGAGATTCCTTCATGAACTACTTCAAGTGTGTGCCAAATTTTCTAAGCAGTTAAACAATGTGAAACACGATTAAATTCAATTTGGTCTAATGAGCAAATAATAGAGTTCATAGCCTTGGTATTAGAAGTTTGTAGTTTAATTTCAAAATTTATCCACTGATCCATAGGTTTTTCTATTTCTTGATTAATTACCATAATTTTTGGTGTCCTATATCCCGTTTCAACAATATTCCAAGCATCTATGGATATTAAAAAAAAATTCATTCTATTTTTCCAATATGCGTACTCACTATTGAACATCGGTAGCCTAACTATGGACTGACCATCAACAACAACATTAAAGGAAACCATTTAAAAAATCAAAATTTTAATTGAAAAATAGTTTTTGTTCCTATCTCTGATACCACTTGTAGGTTCATTTTCACCCTAGAGGGGGGGTGAATAGGGTGATAATAATAACAATAATAATTAACTCGAAAATAAAAACAATAACAGTAAATAAAGTAGAAGAGATCACACACAAATTTACCTAGTTTTGGCAAAATCCTGCCTACGTGCTTCCCCCAAGGTTTCTACTAGAAATTAAGTAGTCAGAAGCTGGCACACATAAATTTACGACATCCGCTAATGACTAACCTAACTCTACGCTCAAACCCCTACCATAATTCATCCATTGAGTTTTGAATTCTCGACTACACCAACGTAGTTCGTAACCTAGTTACACAACTAGAGTTTCAAAAATTTAAAAGAAAAATACAAATTGAAAATAAAAAATTAAACTCAAAACAATGCCCTATATCTAAGTTTAAGCTAAAAATAATAACAACGACCCACTTAATAAATAAAAAGCAGTCTTCCCTTTTATTTTATTTCGTGTAATATCTTTGGTCATGTTCTTGTTTTCCTCTTTGATGTTGTGATCGATTAAAGTATGCTTTTGAGTTGAATTGCTTTGTCAATCGCTCCTGGCTTTGTTCGCCACTCTTTGATTCTCTTCCGCAGCTTCAATTGATTCGAGTTCGAATGAGTCAAAATTGGTATGTGATTTATGATTCTTTGATTTCCCTAAACTCAAATAAATAATATGCCGATGATGAATTGAGTTTTATAGGGATTAAAGCCATAAAATTACATTCGTATATTTGAGTTGGATACATCAAATATTTTTGCTTGGCCATTCGATTTTGCTTGAATACTTATGATAAATCTGACTTGTTCAATTCGTATTTGTTATTCCATGATTTTGAATTTTGCTCCATTGCTTTGGGTCAATTTCTTCTTTTGCTCCTATTACTTCGGCATTTTGAAATTTGTGATGACTTGATGAACTTTGAATTTTCATCCACTGTTCCATTTTTTGGGACTTGTTCATCTGATGTGTTGTAATGAATATAGTGATTGACCCCTTTTGATTTTTATCTCGGTCTATTGGTATAAATTTCTATCGGGCTTGGTTCCTCATGCTTTCTGGTTTATGCTCCATTATTTTCTTGTGCACTTGTATTCATGGTTGCATTCATTTTGTTGTGTTCATGCTGAAAGTTTTGCATTGCTTCACTAACCATTTCAAGCTGCTTTCTTATTCACTATCTACATTTATATGTATATATTGTGTGAGTTACTTGCTACTTCTTCCTTGGCTTTGGAAACTAGTTTTTTTGTACTTGTGTTCGGTCCAATTTGTAACCTGTTGCCATTGCACTGAACTTGTATTCTGCTGATCATCTCCACATGTTCATATTGATTGTGTTGCCATATATGCTGTCTCTGTGCACTTGTGTCATGTGGTCTGGTTTTTATGAGTCTGGTCATTACATTACTGATTTCATGTTGCTTTACATGTACATTTGTTTGGTTTCCCCCTGTGCTTCTTACCAATTCTTAGCACATGATCATGTGTTGATCCTTTCACTTGTACCTCCCTTTGATTTTGAACTTGTTTTATGCTTGGAGTCTGGTTCTTGCAGTTTGGATATATTGTTGCTTATGAGCCTGGTGCGCCTTTTTCTGACTATAGTTCTATTTTGTTTATTTGCCTTCAACCTGAACTTTTATGGCCTTTTTCACTTTGTGTCCATTTCTCTGTTCTTGGAGTCCATACACTTGTTCATGCCTGTCTCTGGTGTGAATTGTTGTTGGTGCACCTTTTCCCTGCTCCCGTGCACTTTTTGTTCTGGCTTGTGAGGTTGCATGATCCCTCTTTGTTTACATGTGATATTGAAGCCTATTCCAGTTGCATGAACATAATGCTGCTCTGACCCATTCACTTGAGCATGTACATGACTTGTGGCATCTATTTCATGTGCAATGACCTAGTGCCATATGTATTGTCATGAATTTGTATGCCTCTGTTGTGTGCTTTGCTGAAATTCAAGATGCTACGGCCGTGCACATGTGTACATGTACACATGTGCATATGCAGGCTCTTGTGCATTTGAAACTTTGTGGCTTCTTTTCCTATTGCACCTAAGTTTAATCCAGCCTAGGATCGGGTTTGACCTATGCTCACCTGACCCTACAATTTTAACAAGCAAGCGTATATCGGTGTGCACGGCCTTGTGGCATGTACAAGATATACTTTGCATGTCACAAGTTTTTCGTGTAGGATTAAAAATAAATTATGAAGAACAACCTAAATAACAGAGGCAAATAATATTTTCAAAACACACACTTTAATTTGAACTGCAAAATATTTTCTTTTTCAATTTTACCGGGTCAAGATTTATTTTGCAAATAGCTGAGATGACGGATTCAAGCTGGAACAAAGTTGAACATAAAAATACGAGTGTTGAGTGAATTAGTAGTGATGTCTGATTGCACATTGAAAATTGTTTTTTAATTGTAATTGAAAATGTAGTGTGGAAATGCATAGTGAGAGCTTAAAATTGTACTATTTTAATTTGTAATAAAATATTTGTTTGAATAATTTTTTTGATAATGAATACTATGTTATTTATGTTATTCAACAAATATTTATTTAATTACGTGAAAAATAAAATAGTATAATAACAAATAAATTTAAACGAATATATATATATATGTGTGTGTGTGTGTGTGTGTGTTTATCATCAAACAAAAATCATATACTAGCATATTCTATATTAAATAAGCTCAGGAAGAAGAAACGTTGTCCACTTCCTAGGATAGATGATCTTTTTGACCAGTTGGTTGGCTCTTCTCTCAGCTTGATTTAGCCACTGGATTTCATCAGCTTTGGGTCGCTGATGATAGCATTGAGAAGACCGCATTTAGGACACCCGATGGATTCTTTGAGTGGTTAGTCTTGCCTTTTGGGCTAACTAGTGCTCCAGCCTATTTTGTAGATTTGATGAGTCTTTGTTCGGACGGCTAAATGTCTATCGAGTTAGAAAGTAGCCGAACGAATTTCGAAATAAAAATAACCGCAAGTGCATGACGTACTATCATAGTACGTAGCGAGTACGGGTCGATCTACAGAGAATTGTTGATTTTAAATTTCTATTCAATCAAATTAACCAAAGATTTAGAGAGTGATTAGGTAAAAAAATTAGATAAATGACAAAAAAATGATAAAAATATGAGAGTGTTAAGACAATTTAGAGATAATTACACTTTCTAGATCATATAGTTCAACCAAGCATGAAATTATGATCTCTCTTTTGGTTATTAGTGAAATTAATTATTGTGTTTATCATAAGTATGTAATATTTGTGCTATTAATTAGCTCAATAGAAACCATCAAACTATAACACAATCATTAATACACTTTTAAATCTCATAAAATATGACAACAAAGTTGAAAGAAAAATCTATTTTAAGCATGGCCTATTAACTATTAATTAGAAATATAAGCCATCAAATTTTAATTCCAACATTCACTTCTTTGCCATAATCATATGTAGATGAAGTGGCAATTTGTGTTTTATTTGTTTAAGCATAGCCTATTTGTTATAAACAACATAGACTATCAAATTCAAAGCTAAACAACACCATTAAACCACTTCAATCATTCTCATTAAGCACAAAAAGAGAGCATAAACATCAAATTAAGTTGATGCTACATGATTAGAGAGCTTCATTACCCCTAAATTAAAAGGGTTTAGCCTCACATATTTGTTATCATATGAACGAATGTAGTTTGCAACATGAAAGTAAAAGGAAAATGAATGCTAAATGAAAAAGAGAGCTAATTAACAAGAATTAGAACTATTCTACTTTGCATGAATGTATATCTACAATATAACATTGAAGGAAATAAACAAGAAAAAAAAGATAAATATATTAAAGTCGCATAAGAATTACATAAAAGAAATGGTTAAGTAGCCATGAAAAGAGAAAGAGAGTTTTGAGTTTTATTTTGAGCCTAAACTAAATAAGAGAGACTAACTAAGAGAGGGTTACATGAAACATAAGGGGTATATATACATGTGTTAAACCCTAATTCATATTTTTAGGGAATGCCCAAAATACCCTTGAGAAAGTATGGAGGCCAAGTAATCATTAGTTTCTACTAATCATTATTTAAGTGTACATGAAGCCATTAATTCCATAAGCATGTGCATTAGCCTCTAATTTGTACATTAAGATGGTGGATAGGTGGGGGTCCTCCGTGATCTTCACTTTTAATTATTTCCATCTTCATTCCTTTGTGTTCTTTTTGTGCATGCATATCTTCTTCATGAAACAACTTGTAATTGAATTCAAATTCATACAAAATAGTACGGAAATTTGTAATTAAATTTTCTCAAGTTAATTTATGCACAAAAATGACTATTTTACCCTTGGATGAAGAAGAATATGCGAAAATTTGAAAATAATTTGAATTTGGTTTAAACAAGTTTAAATACCCAATATGATCATTTATTTAATTTAAATAGACTAAATATGGTGGTAAAAATATGCACATTTATGTGCACATCAAATACCCCCACACTTATCTTTTTATTCGTCCTCGAATAATGAAAAACTACGATAAATCCATTTTCGTAGGGAGCACGACTGCATTAAGCGTATGCAATAAGCTGTTAAACCTTTGGATGTCCCCAGTAGGACGAGTTTTGTCTCGTGAGGGTTTTTAGCGGACACTGCCTACAAAATCCATATGCAGGAATAAAATATTTACAAAATGCAAGATTTAAAAGTTGTGAATGCAATGTTTTTGAAAATATTTACAATGAAGGATTCACATTTAAATCGACACAAATAAGTTAAATATAGGTGTTGGTCATTTTCTTCAAAATTTAATTCATTTACTCGTCAAAATTTTCAAACGAAATTAAGTTATCATAACAAATAGACTATAGTTTAACTTGTTGTTTCGGTTGATAACAAAGTGTAATTATAAAATGGATTCTTAGTTGATTATTAGAGTTTATCAAAGTGGTATATTCATTTCTTTTCAATAACAAGTCAAAAATAATTTAAAAATAGTGCTAGGATTTCAATTGCTTACTCTCTCTTGTATTTTTGAAAATTTTATTGATATTTACAATATTTATATGCCTAACTCAGATAAACTGAGGCAAGATATATTACCCATGCACTACCTTGCAGATTTATGTGAGGGGAACACAGAGCGTGGTGAGTGAACACACGAGTGTGAACCCCTATCGACTATCGGCATATTAATAAAAGAATTTTTATATACAAACACCTAGCTTAGATAAACTGAGGCCAGATATACCAATCATGCACTGCCTTTCGGGCTTACGTGAAAAAGGTACAGAGCATGGCCAGTGTACGCACAAGTGTGTACACCTGTCGACCGTATGTGTTAATAGAAAATATTTACATATATATAAAAAAAATTATATGTTTTTTTTCTAATTTTTTTTATTTTTTATTTTTTTAAAAGAGAGAGTTTTGCAAAATAATCTTAGCACCACTTAACTTTGAAGACAAAAAGAATGTTATATCCTTTACTTTAAATCAACCACTTTTTAAAACAAAGATTTTCAATTAGGATGTATTTCATAATTAACACGTATGAATGTTCCTATATACTAGTTAAACCATTGTTATTTGTAATCAAACTTTATTTTTATTTTTGTTAAGACAAATAAATTTTCAATAATTTCAATTTAATAAACCAAAACCATATATTTATCTTATAGTGTATCTTTAAATATAAATCAAAATGCTTCTTTTTTTGTATTTTTTTAGTTTTGGAAGAAAAATGAAAAATTAATCATGAAAAATCAAAAAGAAGATAATCTCCCCGCACACTTGATTTTGACTGTGTCCCCACGGTCAACCCAATTGAAAGGAAAAAATAAAAACATAACCTTTATTTCAATGAAAATGGAAAGATGATTATATACATGACGTCAAAAAGTATGCTATTAAAGAGTAAATTAACCGATCTTCCAAAAACTGATTCATTTGTCTTACCAAGTATGCAAGACACAGCTTAAGCTCGGAAAACCAAACCGTAAAAGATTTCAAAATTGAAAGTTGATTTGGAAAAACGAATGTCGTTTTATTAAAAATTGTATGAGTCGTTTTGTTTTCAATGATTTTTGAGGTTGATAAAACAATTGATTGAAATTCACGTTTATTTTCACCAAATTGAAATTCAAATTTATCTTTTAAAACTTCTTCCAAATTATCGATTTCCAAGTCAAAATGGTGATTGAAATCTTCCCCACTAGAATTTGATGACTCGTTTTCGAAAAGTCCATAAAATTTGTGTTCGATAAATTCATCTTCCTTCGTTGGATTATCAACAACTTCATCGCATATATTCATTTCAAAATCCAAAGTTGTTGTATTCAAATTTTCAGAAAAAGGAAGATCGAAATTTAAATCGAGTTTCTCACCCTTAAAAATAATTGAAATCTAACTCAATTACCATGTTTGCAACAACTTCATTAAGATCATCATTTTTTGTTTCAAAATTGTTGTTTGAAAATCGTCAATCGTGATGAAAGATGGATTGTTATTTGACTCGTAACATGTTAGGATTTGAATTTGTTCTTCACATTGTTTTATATATGTTTCAAACAATGAATTCGTGTGATCATCGTAAATTTCATTCATTTGTTTAACAAAATCCAACTTATAATTGTTGACTTGAGAATTTTCGATTTGGATTTATTGAGAACAAAAAATTTCACTCGTATCGTAATCAAGATTATTCCCATTGCCAAAATTATTTAAAAAGTGGATCACATTTTCATTTTGATTTTGAAATTCATTTTGGAGTTCAAAATTAAAGTGGCATGTGTTATCATCGAAATCGTTTGAATTTTGAATTGAATTCAAATTTTGAAATCCTTAAAATTTGACTTGAGTTATCGTAGAAAAATGAAGTACACAAATCATTTATCATTTGATTTTATTGTGTAAAGATTTCAAGTAAAGACGAAATGCTATTTTCAAGATTTGTGGGTTGGTCGTTATTTCGAAAATTTTGTGGTTCGAAATTTGAATCGTTTAAACAATGGTCGGTGTTAAAATATCCATACGAATTTGGAGTGAAATCGTATGGATTATATTGATTTTCGCAATTATTGTGAAATTCACGTAAGTAGGGAAACTTGGACATTTTCAAGAAATTTTTTTGGTTTTTTATGTGTAAATGAAAAGTATTCATAAAGAATTTATTTTTTAAAAAGGAAATATTTTTTTGTTTTTTATAAAGGAAAAATATTTACAAATAGATTTTATTTTCCAAATAGAACGTTGATTTTTTTTTGGTTTTTCAAATTTTTTCTTTGTTTCTGAAAAGCTTTTGTAATTTTTTCGGATTTTGAAATTTCAAAGAAAATGGATTTAAAAATATCAAAGGAAAAGGAATATTTTCAATTTTTCTTAGTTTTGTATTTTGAATTTTTTTTTAAATATGCATGAACTAATGCAACTAAATGAATGCAGTGGTTAATTACAAATGATTCATCCTAAGTTAACCCAAAATTGTATAATCACATTTTGTCTTAGATAAACAAGATAATTTTCAGCCACCTAACGGGCAGGAGTTATTGGTGCACCACGAATCACCGTAGTGATGCAGCCGAAGGTTTAAGTACCTTCAGAGGAACAACCACTATAATATTTATGAATCACCGTAATATTTTTAAATGTTTATTACTCAGTCGTAGCCTAGACACCAAGAAATTAAATTGTTCAAAGAAGACAAATTGTCAATATACAATTAAGTGTTATCGATGTCTAACCGTTATTATTAATCAAATTCTAATATGAAATGCAAAGCAGAAATTAAATATGTATTAACAATACAACTACAAATGAATTTTTGTCTTTTAAATGCAAGCAAACAACAATGCAAGACAAATAGAAACAATAGATATAACAAGCAAGCAGTTTATTTTATTTTGGCAAGCAAAGCGAAGCAATTATTTTTTGTAGCAGTTCTTCTCCTTCTAAAATTCTGCTTTGGCAACCTGAAATAAAAACGAGATATGTAAAAAAAAAATCAATTTTTTTTTTTTAGTATATATGGATGGAACTTTAAATCAAAACAAATTACATAAAAACAAAGCAAAATTAATTTTTTTTTTCTTAAAAAGGATGAAACAAAACTAAAATAAAAATAAGAGAAACAAATTAAGCAAACCCATTTTTGTTTAAAAAAAAAAACAAACTAAACTAAGAAACTAAAACAAAAGTAAACAAGCTAAAAAAAATTACTCAAACCCAAAAACTCGGCCCAAAAAGAAAACACAACCGAAGCTTTTATCGTTCCCACCACAAATCAAACCCCTAAAAATAAAACCGATTCCCACACGAAAATTATAATTCGCTTCGAAAGAGTTAAAAAAAAAAAAAATTAAATCGAAATTCCCATGATCAATTCCAGCCTCGTTCAAATCTTGTTCAGGCAAGTTCAAGTACAATTTCGTTCACTAATGTCGCAGCAATTGAGATCGATATCGAGGGTGTTGCTGTGGTTCGAAGGAGCGAGGTGATTGGTTGTGCGATGGAATTGTAGGGGAGTTCGGTGTAGTGGTAGTGGTACTGGAGTTCGTCGTTTACTTCAAGTCGATTTGTTCGTGATGGAGGTTTGGGTTGCTCTGGTTGTTTGCAGGTGTTGGTTGTTTGCGGTGCGGTGCGAGTGGTTTCGATCGCGAGTTCAATTGTATGTAACCTTGTTCAAAATTCTATCAACTCCGATTCGACTTTGGTTTGCGGCTGTTTAACTCTAGGTAGATGTGGATGGTTCAGCAGTTAAATATGGGGTTCGGCAGACAGTGGAGAGCAGAGGAATGTGATGTTTGTAGTGATGGTCAGGTAGCTTGGTCTTTGTATGCGGTGTTTGAAAATCATGGTAGGTGATTGAGCTGAGGTGCTGCAGTTTGGAGTTTGGTTGGTTATGATGTATGGAAGTAGTGTTTGAAAGCGAATGGACTGTAGTGATTTTGGCAGAAATGTTTGAGTGCTAGATAAGTTATAGGGTTTGCAAGGAGCCGAGGGGTGGATTTGGTTTTGATGTTTGAATGTAGTTTGTTTGTGATTGGACTCTGTCCTTTAATATTGATGAATATAAGGCAGCATGCACAGTTTGATAACAAGCCAGAAAGTGGCTGACAGTTTGAGATGAAAAGGGCAGTTGTTCTGTCAGGCTGGTTGTGGCGATGGTGGAGCAGTAAGGAAGTAGGCTTTGAATGATATAGGATATGGTGTTGTTGAGGGGGTCAGGTTGCAGTTGTGGGGTGGTTCGAATGGCAAGTTGCTTGAACTGGAGTTTGTGGATGGTGCACTTGAAGTTGGAAGAGACTGTAGTAAGATAGAATGAGATATGCACAGAGTTTGTGAGATATGCACTCAAATAGAGAATGTTAGTAGGAAGTTGACTGCTCTGGTACCAAGGGTTCGGGATGAAGAATGTCTGAGTATGATGATTATCGGAATATGACAGTTAAGCTGATGGTTTTGTGAAGGCAGTAGGCTTGATTGTTTGAGGAGAGGAGAGGAAGGAGTTGTACAGAGCAAGTAAAGTGCACAGTGCACAGTAAAGGAATAGTAAACAGAAAATGAAATAATTGTGTCATTTTTTTTGTTCTGTAACAAAAAAGAAAAGAAAATGTAAATGTGATGCAAATGAAATAGAAATATTTTTGTTTGAAATTGTGTGTGCCTTTCTTTTGTGGGATATGCAAATGCAATGTGAATAGAAAACAACAACCAATAAACAATCACACAACAAACATACACAATTTTTTAAAAAAAAATACAAACAAACACACAAAAATCGAACAAAAATAATTCAAATAATTGAAAATTGAAACAACTCACCGGCAATGGCGCCAAAAACTTGTTCGGACGGCTAAATGTCTATCGAGTTAGAAAGTAGCCGAACGAATTTCGAAATAAAAATAACCGCTAGCGCACGACGTACTATCGTAGTACATGAGCAGTACTGGTCGATCCGCAGGGAATTGTTGATTTTACATTTCCATCCAATCAAATTAACCAAAGATTTAGAGAGTGATTAGCTAAAAAATTGAGAAAAATGACAAAAAGAAAGTGATAAAAATATAAGAGTGTTAAGATAATTACACTTTCTAGATCATATAGTTCAACCAAACATGATTTTATGATATCTCTTTTGTTCATTAGTGAAATTAATTTTTGTGTTTATCATAAATATGGCATATTTGTGTTATTAGTTAGCCCAATATAAACCATCAAACTATAACATAATCATTACTACATTTTTAAATCTCATAAAATATGACAACAAAGTTGAAAGCAAAATCTATTTTAAGCATGACCTATTAACTATTAATTAGAAATATAAGCCATCAAATTTTAATTCCAACATTCACTTCTTTGCCATAATCATATGTAGATGAAGAGGAAATTTGTATTTTGTTTGTTTAAGCATAGCCTATTTGTTATGAACAACATAGACTATCAAAATCAAAGCTAAACAATATCTTAAACCACTTCAATCATTCTCGTTAAGCACAAGAAGAGAGCATAAACATCAAATTAAGTTGAAGCTACATGATTAGAGAGCTTCATCACCCATAAATTGAAGGGGTTTAGCCTCACATATTTGTTATCATATGAACGAATGTAGCTTGCAACATGAAAGAAAAAAGAAAGGAAAATGAAAGCTAAATGAAAAAAGAGCTAATTAACAAGAACTAGAACTATTCTACTTTGCATGAATGTAAATCTACACTAAAACATGAAAGGAAATAAACAAGAAATGAAAAGATAAATATATTTAAGTTGTACAAAAATTACATAAAAAAAATGGCTAAGCATTTATGAAAAGAGAAAGAGAGTTTTGAGTTTTATTTTGAGCCTAAACTAAATAAGAGAGATTAACTAAGAGAGGGTTACATGAACTATAAGGGGTGTATATACATGAGTTAAACCCTAATTCATATTTTTGGGGAATGCCTAAAATTACCTTGAGAAAGTCTGGAGGCCAAGTAATCATTAGCTTCTACTAATCATCATTTAAGTGTACATGAGGCCATTAATTTCATAAGCATGTGCATTAGTCTCTAATTTGTACATTAAGGTGGTGGGTAAGTTGGGTCCTCCATGATCTACACTTTGAATTATTTCCATCTTCATTTCTTTGTGTTCTTTTTATCATGCATATCTTGTTCATGAAACAACTTGTAATTGAATCAAATTCCTACGGCATAGTATGAAAATTTCTAATTAAATTTTCTTAAGTTAATTTATGCACAAAAATGAATATTATGCCCTTGGATGAAGAGTTGAAAATAATTTGAATTTGGTTTAAACAAGTTAAAATACCCGATATGATCATTTATTTAATTTAAATAGATTAAATATGGCGGTAAAAATATGCATATTTACATGCACATCAGTCTTGTTTTTAGAGATGTCCTAAATTAGTTCGTGGTGGTATTCGTGGATAGCATTTTAGTGTTTTCCAAGAGCATGGAGGAGCATGCTTTTCGTTTAGAGGAGGTTCTTCGCACATTTCATAATCATTAGCTGAAAGCAAAGTTTTCGAAGTGTCACTTTTGGCAAGAGGATGTACATTTCTTGGGGCATGTTCTCTCGAGAGAGGGTTTGGCCGTTGAACCCGCTAAGGTGATGGTTGTGCAAGATTGGAAGGCCTCCAAGAAAGTTACCGAAGTTAGAAGCTTCCTAGGATTGGCTGACTATTATATGTAGTTTATTAGAGATTTTTCCTAGATTTCTACACCACTTACTCACCTCACTAAGAAGAACAAAGCATTCATGTGGGACGTGGATTGTGAGGATTCCTTCATGAAGCTTAAGAGAGCTCTTAGTAGTGCATCAGCGTTAGTTTTAACCGATGGTGTTAAGCCTTTTCTAGTATACAATGATGCATATAGGACGAGTCTAGGAGCGGTGTTGATGCAAGAAGGGAGGGTAGTATGTTATGAAAGTAGGTACTTAAGGACGCATGAGAAGAATTACCCTACCCATGATTTTCAGTTGGCTGCTTTAGTTTTTACGCTCAAGTCTTGGAGGCATTACTTGCTTGGAGAGAGGTTCGACCTTTTTACCAACCATAAGTCATTGAAGTACCTATTCTCACAGAAGGATTTGAACTTGAGGCTGCAGCGATGGATAGAGTTTTTGGCATCGTACGACTTTGAGATAGCTTATACCCATGGCAAAGGAAATATGGTTGCGGATGCGCTGAGTAGAAAGAAAGCAACCCAATCCTTTGTATGTAGAGTGGAGGATCCTAGAGTTTGTTTCCACTTTTGAATTTAAGCCCTCTATGGACGTTACCCTTGGATTATTCGCAGCGCTTGAGGTGAGGCCTACCTTTATAGATCAGATTGGCTTGAGGCAGCGAAAGGATTCAGAGCGTATGGATATTATGGATAGGATTAGATGAGGAGAGGTCTCTAGACATCTCCAAAGTTATTCCATTGATGACAAAAGGTTGCTTAGGAGAGATGAAAGGCTTTTTGTTCCCCGCATTAGTGATTTGTTGAGAGCGATTATAGGAAGCACACCATTCTCATATGATTATTCATCCGCGTCTTTATAATATGTATAGGGACATGAAGAGGATTTTTTATTAGAGTGGCATGAAGAGGACGCAACAAAGTTTGTAGCTAAGTGTCTTGTGTACCAAAGGGTTAAGCCAAAGCAGCAGAAGCCCAGTGGATTACTTCAGCCGTTGGATATAACCGAATGGAAGTGAGATAATGTTTCGATGTGCTTTATAGATGGTTTACCCCGATCTAGGAAGGGGAATACTAGTGTTTGGGTGATTGTAGATAGTTTGACTATAAGCACCCACTTCATTCCAGTTAAGGGTAAGAGGACGACATCTTATTTGGCATCCTTATATGTTCGCGAGGTAGTCCGACTTCATGAAGTTTCCTCTGGAAAAGTGAGCAATAGAGACCTTATTTTTACTAGCGAGTTTTGGAGAAGCTTACAAGAGGCATTAGAGAAGCAGCCCAGATTGTGTATGGCCTATCACCCTCAAACGGATGGAAAATGGAGAGAGTTAATATTGTGCTTGAGGATTTGTCAAGGATGTGCATTCTAAACTTTGGAGGAACTTAGGAGGAGCAACTTCCTTTGGTGGAGTTTGAATATATTAACACTTTCTATGCTATCATTAGGATGACACCATTTGAAGCTCTATATGGGAGACGTTGCAAATTAACCTCAAGTTGGGTAGAATCTACGGAGAAGTTACTACTTGGTCTTGACATGGTTAGGGAAACCTCGAAGAAGGTGGATTTGATTCGAAGGAGGATGAAGACAGCCCAAGATAGGCAGAAATCTTATGCGGACAAGTGGAGGAGAGACATTGAGTTTGAGGTTGGAGACTTATTTTTTATCAAGGTATCTCCGCTAAGGAAGGTGGTAAGGTTTGGATCGAGCGAAAAGTTAGCTCCTAGATTTGTTGGATCATTCCCTATCATAGAGAGAGTAGGGAAGATTTGTGTATTGAGTGATGCTCCTAGAGAGGCTCACAAAAGTGCATGACATTTTCCATGTTTCGCACTTGAGAAGTGCTTATATGACTCGACAAAGGTTATGGAGCCTAGTCAGTTGGAGGAAGTGGAAGTAGAAAAGAAAGCATTAGTTCGTCATATTCCTACAAAGATAAAAAAGAAGAGTGGGTCTTAGTCCCCTAATTGTACTGGTACATCCCACATTTCTTTTTTCTATTCCTAGGACAGCCAACAATTTCAAATATTTTGATGTGGACGAGACACCAAGAGACTTTAGGAATAAAGAAGTTCCGTTAGTAAAGATGTAGTGGGGAGATGATGTTGCAGACGCTACGTGGGAGGCTGAAGAGAAGATTCGTACTTCCTATTCTCATCTTTTTGATAGTAAGTTTTAGAATTTCCTATTTTCATCTTTAGTTTTGAATAAGTTCTTTCCTTTATTATCTTTTGGGAGGGTAGAACTTAGGATTTAACATATGGATGGTAGGATTTAATGTAAACATGTCACTAGAACATGTTATGTATGATGGATGCTAGTGGCTGCAAGTGTTTTCTAGTGGATGCTAATGGACATATATACTTACACTAGGCACTATTATCCTTTAGGGATCGGCCTAAGTAGGACACTAGATCATATGCATATGGATGTGTATGCATTTGCGTTTTTATTTTATTTTGTCATGGCTGCTATAAATGGTTGATTATCACATGATTGTTGCACGCATATAGAACTATCAGTTCTTATTAGGGAAGTTGCATTCATTTGGATACATGGCTCAGACATGATTGCATAAAAGGAGGTCAACTAGATCGGTGGACAGCCTAATCTTTTGTATTAGCTAGGGACATTGACACTACACTAATTGCATAAGTATCATAAATCGCATTAAAAAACTTAAGGACAATGGATGTAATGGAAGATGATTGAGTAGTTGGTTGTAGAACTTGGATGAAAGCATTTATTCCATTCTTATATCCTCAGAGATTTTGGGGACGAAATCTCTTAAGGAGGGGAGAATGTAACAATCTGAAAATTAAGCTATAATAATTAATTAACTAATTAATTAAATGATAAAATAACTTTGTGAAATTATCAGACTCGAGCCACGAGAGTTGCACCATTGTGTCCGTGGTAATTTTTTGGTCAATTTCATATATAGAACGTTATAATCGGAGCTAGAATGAAGAAGATACGAGTTAAACAAGAAATTAGAAAAGAAATATACACACGCACGCACACACACACACACACACATATATGGCTAGGTTGACAACTAGGTCGACCTACCCACTGCCTAGGTCGACCGGCATGTTGACTTAGCAAGGGGGCGGTCGACACCTAGGTTGACCCTTCTTGTTGAATGAACGAAGAATTTAATTCTTCGTTCCTATAAGCTTTGAATATGTCATTTTGGGTTATTTCCTCTCACCCAGCGCGTCCGTGCTTCTATTCGACGGCTCATATCCAGCCTATGACGTGATTGCACCAAATTCAATCTCCAAATCCAACGGACTGAGATCCACAATATGACGACCCGGAATTTTTGGATGTTTGAAATCGGAATATTTAATTGATTTTAAATATTTAAAAGTTAATTTTTAAATTGAATTCAAATATCACTATTTATTTGATAATTAAATTATTGAACTAAATAATTTAAAGTTGGGTAAATGTTGAATCTGGAGTTTTAAGCATGTTAAAAATAATTTAAAGGCTTGTAAAATTTATATTGATAGTGCTGAAGATAATAAAAGCTTTTAAATTGAAATTGGAAGTGATTTGTTCGGTTTTGAAATTTTATCGTTTAAATTAAATTTAAAAATAGCCTTCCGAGGCATAGTCTTGGAAGTCGACAAAACCAGTGCCATTGGATCCGAAATATTGTATTATTATTGGATTTTAATTTTCGTAGTGTTTGGAGTGATCGTTTGATCGTACGGTAGATTAACGCGCTGAAATTTTATCGAAAATTTAATATAATAACTGGGTCCAAAAAGCTATCTTCTCCATACGATCGAATTAGGACTCGAAATCTTTTCCAATGCGTCCGGAATAGGCGTATAACATTATAAATACCTAGCAGCTTGCCTCCGTTGGGGTTTAAAATTTCAAGATATGTATAACGAGACATTTTGGAAGTTTATAATATACTAAAAATTGGAAGTCAACTAGTCAAATGTATTTTTATAAATTGGAAGTCTCCCTCTCTAGTCTTCATACCGAAATCGAACATGAAAAAAATGGGGCTGTCCACTTTAAAATCAAAATCAAATAAGAACCACTTCATATTTTAGTTCGATTCAAAAGCAAATAATAATGGTTGAAGCCCTTTCATTCAAAAGGGAAGTCGAAAAAAAGGGTGAGTCTCATGAAATCGATCGATCAATCGATCGCGATTCTGAGCCGCGCACCGAGAAGAGAGGAACGGCGCTTCTAGGCCGAGGGGTGCGACTTGATTTCGACGACACGGTGTCGTTGGGGTTTCACGTTGCTCGTGAGCATTCAAGGGGGAGGTCGTCGACTTGAATCGCGACAGGTGAAGCTGCGCGCTCGCTCCCACGAGGAGAGGGGAGGGTTGTCGGCAAGTCAAGGCGTGATGATGTGGGGTTCGATCGAAGGTCGTGAATTCCTGGGTGGGAACAGTAGCGCCGGCAAGCTAGGGTTTGGTGTTGTTTTTCGCGAGAGCAATAGATGGTGGCGCGCGGAGGTGGCATCGCGTGCGGATTGATGGTCGAGGCGTTGTCGCAGATAGGTAAGGTTTATCTTGTTTGGGTTTTAAAAGTTAATTTATACATAGATTGGAATTTTTTTTATAGGTAGAAAAATGAATTTTTTTATATATATTGAGCAGTTTTTAAAAATTATTTTAATCCTAATTTAATTTAAATATATATAGAGGTAAAAATAGTAAAATAATATAATTTTGGAAGAGATAGGAATTTATGGAAAGGTTAGATTATTAAAAACCTACAGCTTATTTTTATAAATATATATAAGAAGTTAAAATAAAATAAAATAAGTATACATTTTAATCATCTAGTTTGTTTTAGAAATATTGATTAGGGTGATTAATTTGTTTAATAAACTTGTTTAATTATTTAGACACTAAAAATATTTTATTAAAAAGGGAGTTAGTTTAAAAATAAACTATGATTTTATTAAATTATAAAATGATATTTAATTGATCAATTAGTTCGAATATTAATAATATGATATGATGTTATACAAAGTCTAAAATTAGGAAGAAACAAGCTGGTTTGGATCGGATTGCAAATTAAGAAGCAAAGGTGAGTTAATCTCACTCATCTGGTTTTAATTTAAATTTAAATAGTTAAATTTAAATAATTGGTTGAATTGTTGAATTGATTTGATGTGCTATATTATAGTGTATAGTATATATTGGAGTGATTGATTCCTGCATTATATAGCGGATGAGACCCTATGCACCGCATAATAGCGGATGATATTATATTAATCCCATATACCGTGATATTCCACCTCGAAGTGGAATTGGTATTGTGCTAACATCTGTGGATGCAGGGAAACAGGTTGGAGGGATCCAACTGGATTCCTCAAAATTATTTAGATTGTTTAATATTCAGTGTTATGAATATTTGATATTCTGTGATGAATTATATTGATAATTTGAATATTGAATGATATGGTTTGTTTGAATATATTACGGTACACTAAGTTATCAAAATATATAGAATTGGATTTTTGAAAAGAAAATAAACGAGTGAATTTTTAAAGTAAAATAATTATAGATAATTTGAATAAATTTAAGAATGAACTGGAAAAGAATAAAAGTGATTTTAAAATTCTAATAAATAATTCCGAGTATGGAAAAAGGGGATTTGAATAAACAGAAAAATAATGAATTATAAAACTTAAGTGACATTATTTAAAGGAATAAAGAATTATTTAAAATTCAAGGTTTAAATTTATTTGAAAGGTAAAGAAGAAAATTTTGGGAAATCTGAAATTGGAATTTTCAGTTAAAAAGATTTTAAATCATAATTAAGGAATAAAAGTTTGGAATTAATTGGTTTTGAATAAATTGAGTAAGTAAAGGAATTTATATCAAAATACAGTAATTTGAAAATTAATTTGGAATTGATTTAAGTGTTTGAAATTGGAAATTTAAAGGAGAATGGGACTATAAAATTTATAAACTGGGTTTATAAAGTGAAGTAATATGTCAGTGGATATTTGGAAGAATAAATTCACGGTGTGAATTTATTAATGGGATGGGTAAATTTTTTCAAAAATAAATAGTGATTTATTTTTAAAAAGACGTGGAAGGAAAGCGTATTTCCCTGAATAGCTAAGTACGTTTCAAACAAATTTTAAGTATATGTAAAGAGTTTAAGTTGTTTAAAAAGTATATTTAGAAAACTTATTATTTCTAAATGTTTAAATTCTAAAGTAAGTATTTTCTTTTAATATATTGTAGCAGTAATTATATAAAGGTGGGTTGGTATTATGTTTTAAAAGTTAGAAATTCAGTTTTATATTATAAAAAGTAGTTTTATTTTGAATATTCTTAAAGTATATATTTTTAAGAAAGCATTAAAGTAGTTTTTCTAAATTTAAATGTTAAATTATGTTTTATAATAAAGTGTTTTAAAATATTTTAAAATCTAAAGTGTTTGTACATGGTGATTTCAGTGGAAATAGAAAATATTTTGGGAATTTATTCCGTGAGAGAAAATGGTTTGAAACTATTTTCAAAAGAGATTGAAAAGTGGAAATATATCTTGCGAAGATATTTGAGATTAATAAATAATTCGGGAGAAATTATTTATTGTTTAATGGATGTTGTGAATTAATTGATAGTTAAATAACCGACTATCAATATTGGCCAATGCGCTGATCGTTTCAAAGAGACTGGGATCGGGATTAATTTCTCGATAACCACTTCGATCCGGTTTTGTATGTTTTTGTGTGGAAAACAAGAGTTTGGATTCGAAGATGGAGCAGTGAAGTGCAAGGGCTAGTCGCTACTAATCCTGAGGTGATTCCAAAATGGATGTAGTAGGAGTAGTGCATTCGGTTTCGTTCGAATACGGGACAGACTTGTATGGATGAATGCTTTCAGAACATCGTCAGGTGGGCGATGAGCATTCTAAGAGATGTGTTCTAAAAAGTTAACGCTTAGCCTCGAGCCTCATCAACCTAGAATGACTAAAAATCAGGGGTTATGCAGAAAGGCTAAGTGGGTAGCACCCATTAGGGTGAGGTCATCCCTGTCTACACGTCCCTTTTTATTTCGGCTTAGTGGTGTGGTTGCTGATCCCAACCGTGGGGTGATATTACTCGGGATTATCCAGTAAGGGGTAGTCCCGGTCTTGCGTTGCAGGGGATTGGGAGTAATCCTCGATACGGTGATCTAGGCCACGTACTGTGATAGGTGGTACCCCAGTGCCTAGTCATTAGTTGGAAATCCATTCTCCCTACGTGCCTTTTACGGTTTTGTTTGTATTACCCACGACTATGGCTAGTAGCTGGAATTTAATGAATGTAACAATTTCGGCTATTTGAAATAGTATTTGTATATAGACACTATTATAATATCAATGGATTTTATAATAAATGTTTTGGCTATCGTAAGGTAAAAACCCGACATGTTTATTTGTGGCGTGGTCTTACGAGATGCTTTTGTTTTCAAAAGGATTTTTGAAACTTTAATAATCAATGTGAGTGTGATTTCTCACGCTGATATTCCAGACTGACTCGGGTGTTATTTAACTATAATGCTCGGGTCAGACCGAGTATTATAGATTACAGAAAAGGATGCTGTGGAGCTCAGGAGACGAGCTGGATGGTGATGCGTACTTACGTACTTGATTATCATTCCGCTATGTATTCAGTGTTGAGGATAAGTTTATATGACTGTCCAGTTGTATGTTATTGATGTTGTTGAACTCTGATGATGTATGAGTAAAACAGACATAGTTTTCTTTTGTGTAAAGATCTGTTATTGTCTACTATATTTTATTCCGCTGCGATGGTAAGATTCTGTTGTCGTTTTCTGTTTTCTCTTCTTATACCTCTTCTTCTTTTACCCTAATGGTTCGGTTTTTCGAGCGTCAAAAATCAGGTCGTTACATTTGGTATCAAAGCTGAAGGTTAAGCGAGAACCTTGGCTTTGGTGAGAATTACTCTTAGAATAGAGTCCATAGTACTCTAGAATGAGCTTGATTGTATTAATAGATATGAGTGCATGTTCGTTAGTGAATATAAAAATTGTTTTTATATTGTGTTAACTTATCGGTTGAGTGTTTATGGATTCTGGTCGATGTGTGGGACGCCATGTGGTCGATAGGAGTTTCTAAACTCTTAAACAAGAAAAACCGTCACAGTATTGTTTTAAATAGGGTAAATGAAATAATTTTACCCAAATTATTATTGTATATAAAGGAAATGATTTTTTGTAAATTATTATGGTTATATATGGTTGCTTGGTTGTTAGAAGATGATGATATTAAATTATTATCAATGTTAAGTGAAAGTTGAATAAAGGATTAAAATTTTAACCAAAGGTTAAGGAATAAATTCAATTATAAGATGAAACTTATAAATGTGAATTACAAATGTGATCTATAATTGATGATGAAATAAAAAATTCTAGAGAAATATTTGGAAATAAATTGTAATGAAAGTTCTAGAGTAACGTTTTGGATGGATTTCGAATTCGAAATTTTGGGAAATTTTTTTGAATTGGATTTGAACTCTGGAGGGTTTGGAATATTTGAAGGGATTTCAAAGTGATAAAAGCATTGAACTCTTTTCGATCGCTGGGAAATAATTCCGATGATGACCGTGACATCATCGGTGTTCATTTTCGAGTTTCCAAGAGGGAATTGCTACTTGGATGTTTTGGATTAATGTTTGTTTGCGAAATTGGGTTTGATTTTGAAAATGAAAAGGAATAGTTTGATTTAGATATGTATATTTTCAAAATTAGATTTTGAAAATTTTAGTAATGGTTTAAACTCTGGAGTTGGTTTGAATGGTTGGATGAAACTCTAGAAGCTTATTAATAATGTTTATGGAATGGTAAATAAGTTTGGAAACTTAAAAAAAAAATTAGAAGTGTTTAGAATAGAAAATTTAACTTGGAGAAGGGTTAAAAATTTGAAGTAAGTAAGAAAACGAAAATAAGTTAGAATGTAAGCCAATTAATTTAAGTGAGTTAAAAGAAATTAGCAAACGGAAAGTAAATAAACTGGAGAACTTATAGAAACTTAAAATTTGAATTAAATTAGAACGTAACTAAACCAAGTTAAATAAAAAGTGAATGTGAGAGAATAAATCTAAGTAGGCTAAATGAAATAAGTTATTGAAATAAAATGTATTGGTTGAAAATAATTTATGAATGAACAAATGAATTTATAATTATAAGTAAATGAACTGAAATTGGATATTGGAAGGAGTAAGCCAAAATAAAATGTATTTGGTATTTTGTAAAGTGAAATAGAAATCTAAACTCGAATTATAAATTAGATTGAACTTAGGTAAAGTAATAAAGTGATTTGTGAAGATAAAATTCAAAAATTGAATTGTAAATTGGAAGTGAGCCAATTGGATAATTAATTATTTAATATGGAAATGGGACACTAGTTGGATAAAAACTAAAATGGATATTCTATTAAGTGAATATCGTCAAATCGCATAGAATAAATTAGTCATTCGACTTAAACGGAAGTAAATAAAAATTCTATGAATTGGTAGAGGTAAATAAAATTGATTTTTTTTGGAATCAATTGAAATAAATGTGAGTTGTTTGGGTTAAAATAAATTGAATGTAAGCAATTGAGTTGCAAACCATTTAAATTGAATGAAGTTGTATACGAATTGGTTGTAAACAATTAAAATTAATGTCGGAACCCTATAAGTTGTTTATAAATATTGTTTAACCTGCATTGCTTATAGAAACTTGTATGTTTGCTAGTTAAATATGTTAAATGTTGTTAAATTACATGATTTTGGCACTTACATGTTTAAATTAAGTAAGTATAGGTACCGGGAAGCCGTTTGGCTGTATTTTGGTCGCGTTAATTGCTAAATAATAAGTCGCTTGCTTAAAAATGCTAAATAGAGGCACACCTGCACAATAAAAGTTAGGAAATACGAACTATTGTTTGTTTTTTTGTTTTTCCGATCGGGTGGGTCGATGTATATATATTTATATCTCATGTCAAATTGCAAAAGCTCCTCCGTACAAAGGAGACTCTCCCAAAAATTTCTGAAAATTTTGGGAGTTAGAAAAATTTCTTGGAAAATTTATGTTAGCGACAAAACGATTTTAAATTGGAAATTGAAATAAATTAGTGGATGAAACTAATTTAAAATAATGATATGAATCAGCTATAAATGGAAGATAAAATTCAATATTCAGAGTTGAAGATAAATTGAATTCATATGGAAATGGGAGAACCAATTTGAATAGAAGTAGATATAAACTAAAGTGATGAAGTGAAAATAAATATAAGAAGCGTATAAAATACTTATATTGAACTTAAGAGAAATGGTGAAATTCTTAAGTTATATGGGTGTCGGGAAAATATATCGAATAAGCATTTGAGTGAAGATTTAATAAAAATATGTGAAATGATAACCATTGATAAGTGAATTGAAATCAAAATGAATGTGAATAAAAAGAGAATTGATATAGTTGATAATCAATTGATATAAACATGTAGGATGTACATATATTATTTTTATTTGCATAGCAATTTGATCCAGATTCGAGCATAGAATTTTGAGATAGTTATATCGATCCGAGTTAGGATTTTTCACTCGATTTTCGACGGCGAACTCTGGATATGGATTTTGATTAATTCTAGAAATTCTCTATCATAGTTATGACTATGCAAGGAGAATGACAATTTCCGATCAAGGAACCAGATCCAAGTCCGCACTAGGAAGTCGGGTGGACGATACTAATTCGGAAGTGCAATTGTGTGATCGAGTAAGCTATCAGATTCGGTATTGCGTACGAATGATATAGGTACATCGTACGGGCTTAAATGGAATGAATATTGAAAATTTTGTAAAGAAGTGTATAAAATGGTTTTGGAATCTGTAGTTGGATATGGTTAAATTGGATATACAGGTATTAGAAAGCAAGTGGGAAAATTAGGATTTTTGATTTCAGAAGATAAATTTGAATTGCTCGGCAAAAAGGTATGTGTTTAAATTTCTGTATGAAATTTGATTGGGTTTTTGATCGAGCCACTTGGCGTTTTGTTTTCTTTTGGAATTTGGGTGCCTGTGGAGGCATTTTGTAGTTGTTCCGAGCTAGCCACGCAAAGGAAACGCTGGCAAAAATTTTTAGAAATTTAGGGAGTCAGAAATTTTTTAAGAAAATTTTGATAATTCAAAATTTAGTTTTAAATTGAAATTTGAATGATTGTGCAAATAGTATTGTTTGAAAACTATAGGAGAAGTTTGAAAAGTTAATAACGTTGATGATGTTCTTATTAAAGATGATTTTGGGTGTTGTTAAAATCTGTTTGGTTTGGGTAGTTGTTGAAACCAGATTAATTAGGAGAATAGTAATGGCTTGTGGACCATTCCTTTTAGCTAGTAATTTCGAGGATGAAATTCTTTTAAGGGGGAGGAATGTGACGACCCGGAATTTTTGGATGTTCGAAATCGGAATATTTAATTGATTTTAAATATTTAAAAGTTAATTTTTAACTTGAATTCAAATATTACTATTTATTTGATAATTAAATTATTGAATTAAATAATTTGAAGTTGGGTAAAATGTTGAATCTGGAGTTTTAAGCCTGTTAAAAATAATTTGAAGGCTTGTAAAATTTATATTGACAGTGCTGAAGATAATAAAAGCTTTTTAAATTAAAATTGGAAGTGATTTGTTCAGTTTTGAAATTTTATCATTTAAATTGAATTTAAAAATAGCCTTCCGAGGCACAGTCTCGGAAGTCGACGAAACCAATGCCATTGGATCGGAATTATTGTATTATTATCGGATTTTAATTTTCGTAGTGTTTGGAGTGATCGTTTGGCCGTACAGTAGATTAACGCGCTGAAATTTTATCGAAAATTTAATATAGTAACTGGGTCCAAAAAGCTATCTTCTCCATGCGATCGAATTAGGACTCGAAACCTTTTCCAATGCATCGGATGCCTATAACATTATAAATGCCTAGCAGCATGCCTCCGTTGGGGTTCAAAATTTCAAGATATGATAAAGAGACATTTTCGAAGTTTATAATATAATAAAAATTGGAAGTCAACTAGTCAAATATATTTTTATAATTGGACACTCATACTCAAGAAGCCATCCCCAATTTATATTACATCTTCATCTCCCTCTCTAGTCTTCTTACCGAAATCGAACACCAAAAAAAAAGGAGGCTGTCCACTTTAAAATCAAAATCAAATAAGAACCACTTCATATTTTAGTTCGATTCAAAAGCAAATAATAATGACCGAAGCCCTTTCATTCAAAAGGGAAGTCGAAAAAAAAGGGGCGAGTCTCACAAAATCGATCAATCAATCGATCGCGATTCTGAGTTGCACGCAGAGAGGAGAGGAATGACGCTTCTAGGCCGAGGGGCACGACTTGATTTCGGCGATACGGTGTCGTTGGGGTTTCACGTTGCTCGCGAGCATTCAAGGGGGAGGTCGTCGACTTAAATCGCGACAGGTGAAGCTGCGCGCTCGCGCGCACAAGGAGAGGGGAGGGTTGTCAGCAAGCCAAGGCGTGATGATGTAGGGTTCGATCGAAGGTCGTGAATTCCTGGGTGGGAACAGTAGCACCAGCGAGCTAGGGTTTGGTGTTGGTTTTCGTGAGAGCAATGGATGGTGGTGCGCGAGGTGGCATCGCGTGTGGATTGATGGTCGAGGCATTGTCGCGGTGAGGGAAGGTTTATCTGGTTTGGGTTTTAAAAGTTAATTTACACATAGATTGGAATTTTTTTTATAGGCAGAAAAAGATTTTTTTTTATATATTAAGCAGTTTTTAAAAATTAAGTTAATCCTAATTTAATTTGAATATATATATATATATATATATATATGGATAAAAACAGTAAAATATATATAATTTTGGAAGAGATAGGAATTTATGGAAAGGTTAGATTATTAAAAACTTACAGCTTATTTTTATAAATATATATAAGAAGTTCAAAAAAATAAAATAAGTATATATTTTAATCTTCTAGTTTGTTTTAGAAATAATGTATAGCGTGATTAATTTGTTTAATAAACTTGTTTAATTATTTTAGTCACTATAAATATTTTATTAAAAAGGGAGTTAGTTTAAAAATAAACTATGATTTTATTAAATTATAAAATGATATTTCATTGTTCAATTAGTTTGAATATTAATAAAATGATATGATGTTAAACATGGTCTAAAATTAGGAAGAAACAAGCTGGTTTGGATCGGGTTGCAAATTAAGAAGCAAAGGTGAGTTAATCTCATTCGTCTGGTTTTAATTTAATTAGTTAAATTTAAATAATTGGATGAATGGTTGAATTGATTTGATGTGCTATATTATAGTATATAGTATATATTGGAGCGATTGATTTCCCGCGTTATATAGCGGATGAGACCCTATGCGCCGCATAATAGCGGATGATATTATATTAATCCCATATACCACGATATTCCACCTCGAAGTGGAATTGGTATTGTGCTAACATCTGTGGATGCAGGGAAACAGGTTAGAGGGATCCAACTGGATTCCTCAAAATTATTTAGATTGTTTAATATACCGTGTTATGAATATTTGATATTCTGTGATTAATTTTTATTCATAATTGGAATATTGAATGACATGGTTTGCTTGAATATGTTACGATACACTGAGTTATCAAAATATGTAGAATTGGATTTTTGAAAAGAAAATAAAAGAGTGAATTTTTAAAGTAAAATAATTATAGAGAATTTGAATAAATTTAAGAATGGACTGGAAAAGAATAAAAGTGATTTTAAAATTCTAATAAATAATTCCGAGTATGGAAAAAGTGGATTTGAATAAACAGAAAAATAATGAATTATAAAATTGAAGTGACATTATTTAAAGGAATAAAGAATTATTTTAAAATTCAAGGTTTACATTTATTTGAGAGGATAAAGAAGAAAAATTTGGGAAATCTGAAATTGGAATTTTCAGTTAAAAAGATTTTAAATCATAATTAAGGAATAAAAGTTTGGAATCAATGGGTTTTGAATAAATTGAGTAAGTAAAGGAATTTATATCAAAATGGAGTAATTTGGAAATCAATTTGGAAATTGATTTAAGTGTTTGAAATTAGAAATTTAAAGGAGAATGCGACTATAAAATTTATAAACTGGGTTTATAAAGTGAAGTAATATATCAGTGGATATTTGGAAGAATAAATTCACGGTGGGAATTTATTAAAGGAATGGGCAAATTTGTTTAAAAATAAATAGTGATTTATTTTTAAAAGGATGTGGAAGGAAAGTGTATTTCCCTGAATAGCCAAGTACATTTCAAACAAATTTTAAGTATAAGTAAAGAATTTAAGTTGTTTAAAAAGTATGTTTAGAAAACTTATTATTTCTAAATGTTTAAATTCTAAAGTAAGTATTTTCTTTTAATCTATTATAGCAGTAATTATATAAAGTTAGCTTGGTATTATATTTTAAAAGTTAGAAATTCAGTTTTATATTGTACAAAGTAGTTTTATTTTAAATATTCTTAAAGTATATATTTTTAATAAAGCATTAAAGTACCTTTTCTAAATTTAAATGTTAAAGTATGTTTTATAATAAAGTGTTTTAAAACATTTTAAAATCTAAATTGTTTATACTTGGTGATTTCAGTGCAAATAGAAAATATTTGTGGAATTTATTCCCTGAGAGAAAATGGTTTGAAACTGTTTTCAAAAGAGATTGAAAAGTGGAAATACATCTTGCAAAGATATTTGGGATTAATAAATAATTTGGGATAAATTATTTATTGTTTAATGGATGTTGTGAATGTTAATTGATAGATAAATAACCGACTATCAATATTGGCCAATGCATTGATCGTTTCGAAGAGACCGAGATTGAGACTAATTTCTCGAAAACCATTTCGATCCGGTTTGTACGTTTTCGTATGGAAAACAAGAATTTGGATTTGAAGATGGAGTAGTGAAGTGCAAGGGCTAGTCACTACTAATCCTGAGGTGATTCCAAAATGGATGTAGTAGGAGTAGTGCCTTCGGTTCCGTTCGAACCCGGGACGGACTTGCATGGATGAATGCTTTCAGAACATCGTCAGGTGGGCGATGAGCATTCTAAGAGATGTGTTCTAAAAAGGTAACGCTTAGCCTCGAGCCTCGTCAACGAGGAATGACTGAAAATCAGGGGTTATGCAGCAAGGCTAAGTAGGTAGCACCCATTAGGGTGAGGTCATCCCTGTCTAGGTGTCCTTTTTTAGTTCGTCTTAGCGGTGCGGTTGCTGATCCCAACCGTGGGGTGATCTTACTCGGGATTATCCAGTAAGGGGTTGTCCCGGTCTTGTATTGCAGGGGATGTGGACTAATCCTTGGTATAGTGATCTAGGACACGTATTGTGACAGGTGGTACCCCAATGCCTAGTCATTAATTGAAAATCCATTCTCCTACGTGCCTTTTACGGTTTTGTTTTTATTACCCGCGACTGTGTTTAGTAGCTGGAATTGAATGAATGTAACAATTTTGACTGTTTGAATAAGTATTTGTATATAGATACTATTATAATATTAGAGGATTTTATAATAAATGTTTTGGCTATCGTAAGGTAAAAACCCGACATGTTTATTTATTGCGTGGTCTTACGAGATTCTTTTGTTTTCAAAAGAATTTTTGAAACTTTAATAATCAATTTGTGTGTGATTTCTCATGCTGGTATTCCAGACTGACTCGGGTGTTATTTAACCATAATGCTCGGGTCATACCGAGTATTATAGAATATGGGAAAGAATACTGTGGAGCTCAGGAGACGAGCTGGATGGCGATGCATACTTACGTACTTGATTATTATTCCGCTGTGTATTCAGATTTGAGGTTAAGTTTATATGACTGTCCAGTTGTATGTTATTGATGTTATTGAACTTTGATGATGTATTCTGATGATGTATGAGTAAAATAGATATAGTTTTCTTTTGTGTAAAGATCTGTTATTATCTACTATATTTTATTCCACTGCGATGGTAAGATTCTGTTGTTGTTTATTTCCTCTTCTTCTACCTCCTTCTTCTTTAACTCTCATGGTTCGTATTTCTGTTCATCTTGAGTTGATTGATGTAGAATAGTGTTGACTCAAAGGGTACAGATTTGCGGGTCATTATACACAAGCGCCACTATAAATAAGACCCTAGGCCGAGCTATTTTTCTCATTCTACATTTTCTCCATTTGGGTTCACCTTCTTAGGAAGAACCCTTAAAGGAATAGTTTTCCGAGGAGAAGATTATTTTAAACTAAATTATCTAATACCCTTCAGTGGATCCAAGAAGACCAAAGGAAGAGCTAAGGACCATATGTGAGTGATTAGTAATTATTTTAGATTTTTAAGTAATTTAAAATAATAGGGTTTCCAATAGTAGTAGTTTTTTCTACGATTTTGGAATAACCTTTTTTCCTGTTTATTTTCAGTTTTAGATTTATTTTTCAGTCTACTTCCTTTTATCTATTCTTTTCAGCTATTTGTAGTTAATTACTGTTAGTTATAGCTTTTCCATTTATTTACAGTTTTTACAGTATTTATAATTATTTACTGTTATTTACATTTTATTTACATCTTTTCTACGTTGGAATTTTCTTCTGTAATTGTCAATTTCTTTTTATTTTTCCATTTTACACGAATGGAATAAAATAGATTAAAATGCAAATATGAACTAAATAGTAAGAACACTGAAATTACAGAAAATAAGATGCAAAATGTGAAGACTGTAATAAATTGGACTTGAACAAAATTTAAGCCTAATTATGATGTATAATTTAAGCCTAATAAATTGGACTTGGGTTAAGTTAATAAGCAATATTATAACATAGGACATAATTAGAAACGGAACAGAATAAGACCTATTTTGAGACTTGGAATAAATTAATAAGCGAAGATAGCAACGATAACAGTAAAGGCTTATTTAAACAATTTATACTAAGTTAATAAGCAAAAGTAGGATCTGTATCAACAGCATTCCCTATTTTCTATGGACATAGTTGTCTCACAATAGGCTGAAGTGAGATGAGGGCACACTTATGCTGTTTCGGGTAGATAAAAGGTCAATAATTAAAAGTCCAAATCATGGAGATTAGAATAAGGGGCGCAACTAGATTTTGTTTGATAGGGACCAGTACCAACAACATTCCCTATTTTTCGTGGAAACAAGTGTCTCACTATAGCCTGAAGTGAGATGAGGGCATTCTTATGCTGTCTAGGGTAAATAAAAGGTCAAAAGAGGGAGGAACAGATAGTGTGAAGCCAACGGTAGTCGAGCGTGCGGCCTTAATGAAGGGGATATGATTCACTATTGAGTTCCAAGCGCTTAGTAGGTGCCTTTCGAAGGCACTTGTGTCTAGCTCATAGTAGACACATTAATAGAAGGCCAATCAATAGGTAGAGTTAGGACTTCAGCCTAATCAAAGTAGGATTGGGAATTTAGATTGATCAAAGCAGTTATCTAAGACAAGTGCAGACAATCGAAGTTATCCAATCAAATTAATCTGATAGTTAAATTGTATTTATTTCCAGATTTACCGTTCCTCTTATTTCTTTATTTTCTTTTATACTAGAACTGTTGCAAAGTTTATTATCTTTACCTTGCTTAAGAATCCTTGTAATTACTATCACTCAACAAACTTTTAGTCTGACCCACTCCTATATTTTCCCCATTTTCCCTATAGGCCTACAAGGGAAAGGACGGTAGACTACGGACACTTGTAGACTTCAGTAGTGGAGATTTTCTCATGTATTCATTTCCTTCATTTTCAATTTTTAGCTTATTTGATGTACTGGTACTTTTTGGAGGGATAGTTTCGTACTCTAATTTTTGTGAGACCGAGGTTATGATTTTCATAAGACATGTATTGGAATTTTGAGATATCTTATGTATTTGGTTTATAACTCTATCTTATGAAGTTTCATTTTTATTAAGTTATTGTTTCCGTTATTTTTATTTATTTTGTTATGTGAATCTTAGTCTCTGTAAGTCTTAGCTATACCTATGCACCACATCTTTTAATGTGTCCTTTTGGGGTATACTAAGGGGAGTGGTGTTTTTCAATTTTACACTATTATATACAATGTTTTTATTCTCACGGAATTTGTTTTTGACATCTTCTTGCTCCAGCCTGTGTCCAGTCATCCACTATACCTATCAAATAAATAACGTAGTAAGTTGGAAAAAGAAACAAACAGAAATGACAAAAATAAAATTATAACTGTGATTTAATATTGCCATAGTTATTTGGGTTGTTTGTTTTCATATTTTAGATAGGGACAAAAATTAAATGTGCACGAATAGTTTATGATATGCACAGTGTATCATCATGAATATCACAAGACCGAGTATCAGTTATCTCTTAGGAACAAATGCAACGGTCAAGCCCGGGTTCAACACCGTGCAAGTGTGCACAAGGTCAAGTCAAAGCGGGATCAGGCTCAACTCTAGTGCAACGCATAAATTTTAAAAATAGCATGAACATGGTTAAAGTGCATTAAGACAAGACCTGGTGCAATGAAGATCAAGCAAAAGCAAGTTTCAGACATATCAGTTTTAAAAAGCATGAACAATAAAAAGAAAGTTTCAACTATTCAACAATATGGACCGACAAGATAATATATATTTACTTTGTTTCGGCAATTCAACAACATAGATACATACATATACAACATGGACCAGCAATTCGACAACATGGATACATACATATGCAACATGGCTAGAAATTCAACATGGACCAACAGTTCAACAAAATAGATACATACATATGCAACATGGACCAGCAATTCAACAACATGGATACATACATATGCAATATGGACCAGTAATTCAACAACATGGATCGGCAACACTTTGTACACTGACATAGATTTATATAGGTCGAGGCATGTGCATTCCCAAAGACACAACAAACTCAATAACACTCGGTGCACAAATAGGTGGAAGGAATTACATGAATTAGGGCTGATAATTTCACACTATAATGACCCGTATTTTTAACTATTTGAAATTATTAAATTTAATATGATGATTGAATAATAATGGTTATATATAAAAACTTTTAATGTTCATTTACATAATTTATTAATTTTGAACTTGAATAAGATTTTAAAACAACCAACTTCGATGATTTGTGCAATAATTAGTATTGAAACGGAATTCTATATATTGAATGGGTTTTAATCAATAGATGGAATCGAATAATGAATATTATATGACTCTAAATGAAAGTAGTTACTTATTATTTGAATTCGTTGTAAGATTAAATTTTATAAGTTCAATAAGTTATATTGAAATATGGTGATTCATTGGATAATTAAATTGTTTAATAAATTAAATATTGAAATTATTTAAATAATTGAATCTTGAATTAATGTGAATGAAAATAGTAGCGAAAATTGATTTAAACTTTCTTAAGTTTGAATGAAGATTGTTAACAATTAAAATAAGATTTAAAAGTGAATAAATAAAAATTGGAAATTATATATTTTATTTAACGAGTTATAATAGCCATTTTGGCCACTGTCTCCAATCTTGACCAAACTAGATTCATCAGATCCGTAATAGCGAATTATTGTAGAATTTCAAGTTTCATCGCGATCGGGCTTATTGTTTGACCATTCGAGCATGGAACACATCGAAAATAATTCAAAGAATTTAATTAAAATTAATTGGTATTGAAAAGCTATCTTCTGAATATGATCAAATTAGGCCTCGAAACTTGTTCCATTGTGTTCGCAATGGGGGTAAACATTAGGGATGCCGGGCGGCATGCTTTGTTTGGAGCTCGAGAATTTCTAGCATTCGCGGGCGAGATATTTTCAACTATAATAATATATTTATTCACCTACTTCCAACAATACGTACACCCATGCCATATTTTAGTCGTACCTATACCCCTCTTCTCTTGTTTTATAATAGATCAGCCCAGAGTATTTCAACGCATTGAAGATCGTTTTCTGGAGAACAAAGTCAAAGATTTGTTATATTACTACAACTACTATTATTATTCCCTACATCATGTTGTTCTGCTGCATTATTTATTTATCCCTGTTGTATATATAACTCCGATATATGTTTTAATATTATAATCAAATGTATAATATAAATAGCTTCATGAACTGTTTATTTGATTATTATATTTTATCGTTCTGCTGCGAGATTCTGTGTTTGTTTTCTTATTCTTTTCTTATTGTTTCTTAATTAACCCCATTGATTATCTACATTCCGGATTGTTTGGGTTGGACATATGTGGATTATTGTTGATTTATCCCTCTCGAATTGTGGTCATCATGGTTGGTATCAAAGCTTTGGTTTAGCGATAACCTTAGCTTTGTGAGGTTCGAATCATTAGAGATAGGGTAGTAATACCCTAGAATGAGTTGTTTGAGCGTATATATATTGAAGCACATACTTGTTAGTGTTATAAAATATTTTATATTGTGTTTACTTATCTGTTGAGTTGTTTATGAATTCTGATCAATGCGTGGGATGCCATGTTACCGATAGGGTTTTTAAACGCGCAAATGAGGCAAGTCGACATAATATTGTTTTAAAATAAGGTAAATGAAATAATTTTACCTAAATTATATTTTATATATAAAATTGTTACTTTCATTAGCCTATATAATTTTCAATGAATGTTAGTTGTTAGGAGATGATAATATTTAATCATCGTCGATTATTGGTTGTATTAAATTTAAAAACAAATACTTTGTGAACTCCATTTCACGAAGTGCTCGATAATTAAATTGAATTGAAATCAATTACAATAATTATTTTTTAAAATAAAAAAGTTGTAAATTAATGAAATGTTTTGGTAATAAGGTGTCGAAATTTGTACATGTATATTTTTAATATAGCTTATAAATAGAAAGGATTTAAAAATTGAGAATTTTAGAATAAAAATCCCATTGATTTTCAAATTTGTTTTCGAAGCCTCCAAAATTTTTAATAATATTATTTGAAAGTGGTTTGACTAGAAATACGTTTTGGAAAGATTTTTGAAAGGAATAAAAGCATTGAACTCCCTGTAATCGTTGAAAAATAATTCTGGGATGACTGTCGCATCGCCAGTATTCATTTTCGAGTTTCTGAGCGAGAATTACTATGAAAAGAAATTTATTTCTAGGTAAAACAAGTTTTGATTGTGAAAAAAAACATTCCAAGTATGATTGGATAAATACATGCAAATGGTTTTAAACTTATAAATTGAAATGATATGAAAGAAAATAAGTTAATAATTTATGCATTGAACAGGAAAATAAAATCGAATTTTAAAACGTTCGAACATTTGGTTATACAATCAAAATAAAATTTAATTTGAGAAATGAAATAAAATAATTAACCTAAGGAATGTGAATAAATTGAGTTAGTAAAGTGGACTAATTCCACTTAAGCTATAAAATGAATTAATAGGATGAATACGAACTTGAATTATAAAAGAAAATGCAAATTGGGTGTGAAAAAAATTGAATAATAATAAATGAATGTAAGAAAAATTAATATGAGTAATTGAATTTAATTTATATTAGATGTAAATAAATTGAATACAAACAGAGTGAGTTTTAAATAAATATATTGATAGCTAATTGAATGTGAAAATTAACTTAACAGAAGTTGAATGAAATTAATTGTGATAAAAAGGAATTTTTGTTAATATGAATATAAGTATAAAAAATTCAGTTAAGTAAAAAAAATTAATGAATTTGAAATGAACCAATGAAGTGAATTGAAGAATTAGTACGAACTTAAGTTATGAAAAATATATATGCGCGAGCGTGAAGATGAAGAAGCGGCTGGGAAGATTCGTGCATAAGGGTAAGAGAAATAGCACATTTTGTTTTTTAGTTAATTTAGTTTGAAAATTAATTTTAATTAAAATCATTATATTAATTATTTTAGAATTCTTCCATACGAGGTCCTATTTGAATGAAACAAGAGGCGTTGGCATCGCATCGACGTCCTCTATAACTTGGCATCGAAGTGGTATTTATTTGAAGCTGAAAATATTTTCAGTTTCAAATAAAAAGGTGAATGTGTTAAATGCTCACAAATGACTAAATTATTTTTATGTTATTTAAATTGAAATCATGAAGTGATTTAAATTTATTAATTATTGTTTGGTACATTTAACTGAGATGGAAATCAATATAGAATTTATATGTTAGAAATTTTGAATTAACGGTTAAGTTGAAATTAGAATGAAACTGCTAGTAAATTCACGGTTATTGATAATTGGTTAATTGTTGTGAATTATTGATTGTGAATTATTGATTGTTTGGATGATTAATTTCGATGGATGCCAATTGGTTGAAATATTGGATGATTGGATGTTTATTTATTTTATGTCTATCCAGTATCACCCTGTAAATTAATTGATAGTACATAAAACTGTTAATCGAATTATTTCAAATAATTAAGAAATATGATGAAATGATATATACCTATGATATTTATTTTGGATTGAAATTATATATGTCCATCCCTAAAATTAAACTGAAATAACCGATCACTTGACCACAGAATAGAAAATTATATGCCGACACCGGATTAGTTAAATTAAATGATTTAAAAAAAAATTGATTTGAAATTATTTAAACGATTTGATTTGAAGGATTAAAAACCGAATTTATGGAAATCGGCTTATTTTCGAAATTGAGATCAAAATGTTGGAATCAGGATTTGTTAAACGAAATTGTTTAAAAATGAAATTTGAGATTTTGAAGTTATAATCGAAATAGGAATTTAATTTCGAAAATTGATTTGTTTTAAAAAATTGGACATTTTATTTGAACTTGAATATTGCTAAGTAAAAGTAAGTTAAAACGATATTTCAAAAGTGGAGCTTGAAATTGATTTATTTTAAGGGATTTGAGTATTGAATTGAACATTGAAGTTAAATTTGATTTAAATCGATATCTTGAAAATCAAGCTCGAAATTGATATAAATTGAAATGGTTTAAATTTGAGAATTGAGTTGAAATTTAACCATAGAATTGGATAGTTGAAGTTGAAATTTAAATCGATTTGGAAATGAAATTGAAATTAATTTGGAATTGAAACTGCTAATTTGGAATTGAAATTGAAATTAAACTGGGATTGAATTGAAACTAATTCAAGTTGGAATTGGAATCGAAGTTAATTCGAATTGGAATTGGGATTGAATCGATTTGAATTGAAATGGAAATTGAAATTGATTTGAATTGGAAGATTTGGAATTGAATCAGTTTGAATTTGGAACCGTTTTCAAATAAAATAATGTTAATAGAAACTATTTAAAACCTATCTTTTAGATATTAATTTTTTTTGATTTTCCAAGCTATTTACTATATAATCCGTTTCAATACTTAAACTATTTTTTATTAAACTATTTTAACTATTTAAACTATTCAAACTATTTTCTAAAAATTCAAACTGGTCAGAGTGGGAATGTTTATATTTAAATCATGGATTTAAATGCAAATTGGTTAAAATGAAGTTATAACCTAAATTGTAATTCAAAATGATTTTGAAAGGAAACCGAGATATTAGAGTGAAATGATATTTTCAAGTGAAAACTACGTATTGAACTAAATGATTTTTGAATCAAATATGATATTTCAAAATGAAATTGATTTTGAAGCGAATATAGTATTTCGATATCAAGTACGAATTGTTTTTGAAATATGAATGTACCGACTGGTGTGTAAAATGACGTTTGGTTGTTAAAGAAGCTAGGGCCTCTTATTGGCATACTCTCTGTTAATATTGGAACCACTTTAAAAACTATGTACATGGAGGAAACTCCAGAACGAAGTTGTTGGATTTGGCGTCGTTTGCTGGATTTGAAGAAAGATAACGATGATGGACAGACCTAGGTACTTGTGCCAATTTGAAATGAATAAAACGGGATGGTTTGACAGGGCCAAGCGGGCTAATTACCCCTAGCAGATATCTGTTCTTCAATTTTCTTAGACTCGGTCCATATTATTCTTCTTGTTGTTGGTTTGGTGCACCTTGATTTAGGATAGCATCCCTTTGACTTGATATGTGATGGATGTATGCGGTGGGCGATCGTGGCTACGATGCGTTACCACCAGCCCTATGACCCGAACTGGTAGTATCCTACCTTGGGCATTGCCTCACACGCCTTGTCATACTTTTATCCCCATACGAGACCCTTACGATTTTGGTTTAGTGTTGTCGTATCACGGCGCATCCCTATCCTTCGATGTTCTACTGGGACGTTATATGCAAATTGTATGACAATGCTTAAAAGCATGTTAAGGGGGATTAATGTAAAGCCTTAATGCTAAGAAAAATATTTATTTTACTGATTAGACATTATATATGTAGCATATTCTACTACATATAAGTAATTTAATGGATTCTTAAGAAATGGAAAATCCCATAATATCTCTTGAGTTATTACATGCATGTTATACACTGGATAGGAGATGCGAAACCCCATAAACATCTCTGAGGCTATTACACTCATGTTATGTGATATCGATTTGACTCACATAAGGATATTTTAGTCCTGACTCGAGTGTTTTGTCTTTTCATTATGCTCGGATCAGCCCTGACTATTTCAGCGCATTGAAGATTATTTTCTAGAGGACGGTGGCGAAGATTTGGTATATTATTACTATTATTGTTCCTGTATCATGTTGTCTGGTGCATTATTTTATTTATTCCTGTTGTATATGTAACTCTGATAAATGTTGTATAAATTACAATCAAATGTATAATATAAATAGCTTTATGAACTATTTATCTGATTATTATATTTTATTGTTTCGCTGCGAGATTCTATATTTGTTTTCTTGTTCTTTTCTTATTGTTTCTTAATTAACCCCGTTGATTATTTATATTCCGGATTGTTTGGGTTTGACATGTGTGGGTTATTTTCAATTTGAACCTTAAAAAATGTGGGCCATCACAATTGGTATCAGAGCTTTGGTTTAGCAATAACCTTAGCTTTGTGGGGTTTAATTCATTAGAGATAGGGTAGTAATACCCTAGAATGAGTTGTTTGAGTAGTGTGTGTTTATATATATATATGTATGTATGTATGTATGTGTGTATATATATATGTATATATATATATGTATATATGTATATATATATATACGAGAGTGCGTATTTATTAGTGTTATAAAATGTTTCATATTGTGTTCACTTATCCATTGAATTGTTTATGAACTCTGGTAGGTGCATGGGACGTCATGTTATCGATAGGCGTTTTTAAACACTTAAACGAGACAAGTCAACATAATATAGTTTTAAAAGAGGGTAAATGAAATAATTTTAGCTAAATTATATTATATTATATAAAATAATGTGTGCATTTTATAAAATGGTTACAATAGACTTAAATGGTTTATGAAATGATTTATAAATAATATTAGTATTAAAGAGAAGATACTAAAATGTAATAAATAAAATCTAATTTAGATAAGGTTAAATTAAATAATTTATAAAATGGTCCATAAATGAATTTATATGAAATATATCAAACAAAAAGTGAAATAATTAGTATTTAACAAATTGAGTTGAATAAATTGAATGTAAATAAAATAGATGTGAACAAATCAGAAGTGAACCAATTAATTATTAACAAAAAAAGTGAATGTTAATAAAAAGGAAGTGTATAGATTAGCCGTGGACATTGGAAAATGTAAATTAACATTGTTATGGGTTAATTTGATTAATTGGATGAATATTGGTGGTTGAATGGTTTCTTTTGTTACGAACCATTGTTATTACTGTTTTTGATTGCATATGATTATTGTATGTTGTGCATTTGTGCTTGGGTTTATGGTTTGGATTCAAGATCCATGTTATATAGTTATATTAAATTCATGTATGCTTTCTACATATTTATAAGTGACTATTATTCTAAATTGAGTTGAGATAGGTACATATAAAGACCGTTTGGACATATACGTAGATTCTATTTTGCTTTTGCTTGCTAAATACGAGCGAACTCACTCGTACTAATAATTATAAGGTACGTATCTCATATTACATACTGCACTTTTATATTTTCCCTATGGGATTCCTCATCATTAAGATAAGCTATATATTTGATACATTTGGGCTATACACTGTATTGTAAAATAAAATACGATCGAGCCGCGCAAATGAGACTCTGCCGAAATTTTCCGTAAATTTGAGTATTAGAAAATTTTTGTGGTTTTAAAAATTTTATAAGCCATTTTATGTGTAAGTGGTAATTTTATATAAAATCGATATCAAAGTGGCATAGCGAGAGCGCAGTAATGGTTTTGTAAATAAGATTTCAATGTTTTATAAGTTGATTGTTTTGAATAAAATATATCAAATGTTAAACTCTCTACTTAACCCCTTTTCGAGGATGAAAAGTTTTGAGTGAGGGAGAATGTAATGTCCCGTATTTTTAACTATTTTAAATTATTAAATTTAATATGAAGATTGAATAATAACTGTTAGAAATATAAACTTTTAATGTTTATTTATGTAATTTATTGAATTTGAACTTGAATAAAATTTTGAAATAACCAATTTCGATGATTTGGGCAATAATCAGTATTGGAATGGAAATCTATAAATTGAATGGGCTATAATCAATAGTTGGAATTGAATAACAAATAGTGAATGACTGTAAAATGGAAGTAGTATTCTTATTATTTGAATTCGTTTTAAAATTAAATTTTATAAGTTAAATAACTTATATTGAAATATGGCGATTCATTGGATAATTAAATAGTTTAAATTTATTATTGCAATTATTTGAATAATTGAACCTTTAATTAATGCGAACGAAAACGGTATTGAAAATTGATTTATATTTTATTTAGGTTTGAATGAAGATTGTTAACATTTAAAAGTGAATAAATAAAAATTAGAAATTGTATATTTTGTTTAACGAGTTAAAATAGACATTTTGGCCACCGTCGATTTCGATGAAACTAGTTTCATTGAATTAATAATAGTGAATTATTGTAGAATTTCAAGTTTTGTCGCGATCAGACTTATCGTTTTACCGTGCAAGCTTGGAATGTGTCGAAATTAATTTAAGGGATTTAATTAAAATCAACTAATTTTAAAAAGCTATCTTCTAAATACGATCGAGTTAGGCCTTGAAACCATTGTATTCAGAATAGGGGTAAAACATTAGGAACACTAGGTGGCATGCTTCATTCGGAGCTTGAGAATTTCTGGCATTTGCCGACGAGATATTTTCAATAATAATATATTTATTAGTCTCCTTCCAACAATACATACACCCACACCCTATTTTAGTCTTACCCGTACCCTCTTCTCTCGTTTCATAGTAGATTAGCCTTAAGTATTTCAGCGTATTGAAGATCATTTTCTATAGGACGAAGATGAAGATTTGGTATATTATTATTATTCGCTGCATCATGTTGTTTTGCTGCATAAATTATAATCAAATGTATAATATAAACTGCTTCATGAACTATTTATTTGATTGTTATATTTTATCGTTCCCTGCAAGATATTGTGTTTGTTTTCTTCTTCTTTTCTTATTTTTTCTTAATTGACCCCATTGACCATCTGTATTCCGGATTATTTATGTTGGACATGAGTGGATGATTGTCGATTTAAACTTTCCAAAATGTAGATCGTCACACACACTCATATTTACAATTGGAGGTGCACACTTACACACAGATATCAATTTTGAGTGATAGAGTAGTGAACACGGTAAATAGACAAAAGTAAAGAGCACAGGGTTAGGCAACATAGTGAAAAACAAGTTTCAACAAAGCAGTCGAATTAGCAAATAGAAATCAAAGCAAAGCACCATCCATCTCAAGCCAGTTAAATATATTTCAAACAACAATAAGAATGTTCAAGCGTATATCGCAGTAGTGCATGAGTCAAAAGAGCATTAAGCCATTGGTCGATAATTAGAAGTCAAGCTCGAAATCGATGTAATTGCAGTTCAAGACCAAGTCTATGACCATCTAAGAAAAACAATGATGGGCAAAATATATTCTAAATATATTCAGGAATCTCAAATATATATCAATAAACAAGTCGGAAAGCTAATCACTAGCTATCAAAAAATCGAACAGCTGATAAAAATCAAATTCTGAAAAATTCAAACCAAAATTATATACAAATATATAGGAAATCAATTTCTAAATAAACGCCCAAATTGTCACAGGCAAATCAAGTCGATATCAATATAAAATGGAAAAGGGCAGAAATCATACCCTATATAAATCGAAGAATACTCGACAAATTGAAGCAGCGGTAACATACAAGTGTCAGTGAATTAAAGAATGAGAGCATCAAAGGAATAAGGTGAATGATTTCCAAGAGGTGGCTTCAATTCAACAATACCCTAATTGCAAGCGGCGGCCATCAAAGAAAGCTTGAACAAACAATAGTAAGATACTAGATAAAAGAGATAGAAAGGGAGTATACTCAAAGAAACCCTAATTTCATTATCAATCATTATTTGAGGGTGAGAGAGTATCGGGAGAGTGAGAATTTCTGATATGGAAACCAAAATATCAGCTTGGACCTTAAACTAAATTTTGATACGGAGCCAAAACTAAATATTGATCATGTTGAGAGGGAAAACAAAATATTGATATGGAGCGAAAACAAATTTTTTGATAACTTCAATCATACAACATTTAAATATTGTCTAAAATCAAATGATTTATGATCGTTGTTGTGTCACACAACGGATGGTTTTCTATATGCTATGTGGAAAAATGGGATAACGGAAAATTTGCCATATGTTGTGTGATCTTATTATCTGATTTACTTTGTGGCATAATGCTTCCTCTTTTCCTGTTGTATTTCTTGCTCCTTTTCCCATGCCATTTTTTGTTCTTTTTCAACAAGAGTTTCATATGGTTCGAAATAAGGTGGAATGTGCATAAAAGAAATGTTGACCTTGTCAAAAACTTTTCGATGATGAGTTGATTTTGCTCTTAAATCAATACGAAAATATATGAAAATTCAAGTGAGATGCACACCTTGATAGAGTGTGTTCTCATCGTCGGAGTAGGGTTATTGTAATTACCCATGGTCGGAGTGATACTTCGTTGTAAAATGAGACTCACAAATCTCTATTTTAGTCTAAAATTTTTGTGTTTAAAATAAAATTCTTCGTCGCTTTCGAAAATGTTAGGAAAAACTTCATGATTTTGTTCATAAATTTAAAAAGTGAAGAGGACAATTGCACTAGATTTGCAACTAAGTATATGATCCAAAGTTCACAATTTAAAATAATTTGAGTGTCATTTACACTACTCCAAATTTGTCCCTTATCTCATTGAAAATTGTTTCCATTTAAATTTGCATAAAACATTTTAACCAAATTCAGGTAACACACAAAATCAATTTGAGAAGAATCGGCTAAACCAAGAATTTTATTTTGAAAGAAAAGATCTTATAGACCATAAAAGGAAAAATAATCAAATTTAGCGAAGCTTCATGAAAAACTTTTGTGGAAGTAGCATAATCCATATAAATATCGATGGCTTCTTTATCGTTGAAAAGAAATTCTTTATTCTCTTTAAAATCCTTGTGGTTTTAAGAGTTTGAGGCAAGGAAGCCATTTTTGGGATTTTGAAGAGATATGGGAGTGAATAGATTTTTGAATTTTGAAATTGTTTCCCAGGGGACTGATCGGGCAACTTAGTACCCGGCCAGAAAGGAGTGCTCGGCACAAAGTAGCGCTCGGCCAGAAAGGAGCATTCGACACAAAGTAGTGCTCGACATCACGAGAGCGTTCGGCCAACCTAGGTTGTTCGGCCTCCAGAACACGTTCGGCATCTAGGACACGTTCGGCATTGAATGCTGTTCGGCCATTTAAGATTGTTCGGCCAAACAAAGGTTGTTCGGCCTCCCACATGCGTTCGGCCAAGTATGTTCGGCGATCCTAGATGGTTCGGCATTCTGGCTTGATTCAGCGAACCCCGATCGTTCAGCATTCCTGCCCCATTCGACCTGCATCTCTCATTCAACTTCTCGCCTCGCTCGGCCTAAAGAGGGAAGACTCGGAACGGCTCGTTCGGCATAAGGAGGGAAGGCTCGGCATGCTTCATTCGGCACAAGGAGGAAGACTCAGCATGCCTTGTCCGGCCTCCTTGGTTTGGCGTACAGTACACAAACTACTTGGACCAAGTTATTCGACCACCTGGCCCACCAGGGAAGTCCAACCCACTTTCATCTATAAATAGAGAGGCAGGGGCACAGAAAACGGGATCAGATTTTAGAGAGCACTGGGGAGACTCTGCCACATTGAATCCTTATTCAAGACTCGTTTTTTTTACCTTGAAATTATATCCTAATACTTAAGAACGGATTGTATCTGTAATCAAGTATCAAGTGGAAAATAAAGATTAGCTTCAAAGTGGACGTAGGCCACTGCGCCGAACCACTATAAATTTGGTGTTCTTACTTCCCGCATTTTAATTCATGTTCTCTTCTCTTTTCCAGTTTATTTTCTTCAATATTCTCTCTACACAATCTTTCTAAGGGTGTTAGTGACCAATTTTGGTGCTAACATTTTGGTGCTTTCACTGAGAATTGAATTCTCAGGCTATTAAGGATCTACTTTGTAGCTACTGGATTGCGTAAATCCCCCGAAGGAGATCCATAATCTTTCATAAGGCATCTGTTGATTCTACTCAGAGTTACAGCCAACAACTCTATCATGGGAAGACCACGAACCAGATCGGCCTCTCAAAGTGCAGATGTCCGTGAAACTGCTAGCATACAACAAGATGGTCCTAGCAAGCAACAAGCGATTCGAGGCGTGGGACCCTCCAACCAAAATCAAGTGGAAGTTGTTTCCCGAGCAGAGTTCAATGACTTAATGAAAGAACTTAGAGAAAGCAGGAGGCAACTTGCTGAGAAAATGTAGACCAATGCTGACCTCATGATTCAGCTTACTAAGCAGCAGCACCGAAATGCTGGAGGTAGCCCTGCCCCTTACTCAGAAGAAGATAGTTCGACTTCAGCTGACGAACCACCTAGGTGTAGACGCCGCAAGGATGAAGGTGCACAAGCAGGTGCCACCAATCAATCGACTAGAGATCAAGCTCGCGAAGAGGCTGGACACCAGACTCACTAGGATCCCAAAGAACCCAACCTTCCATCTTCCATACCTACCCCCGACTTGACAACAATGGTTAGGCAGCTGATGAAAGAAAACCAAGGATTGACTAATGAAGATTGGGGAGTTTCCAAGAGTCATACTCCCTTCACTGATACCATCCTACATGCTGAATACCCAAGGAAGTTTAACATGCCCACCATTCCTGCCTATGAAGGGAAAACTGACCCTAGACAGCATGTAATGAGGTATGGATGGATGATGGATTCAGCAAGAGCCAATGACGCAACCAAGTGTAGGTGCTTCCCAATAACTTTATCCAGAATCGCCACCATGTGGTTCACTCGACTTCCTCCATGGTCAATCTCCAGCTTCGACGAATTAGCAAGAAAATTAATAGAACAATTCAGGATACACACCACTCGTCCCAAGGATGTGATGTCCTTGTCAAGTGTGACCCAAGCTCCAGGAGAATCACCGAAAGCATACTTGCAGGGATTTCATGTTGCCGCTACTGAAGTGAGCAATCCTAACGATCATGCAATTTTGATGGCAGTAATGCGTGGAGTGGATCCAGATTCTGAATTTGGAGATTGGTTGGCAGGCAAACCCCCAACCACGCTGGAACGTTTTTATTCGAAAGCCCATAAATTCATAAGGAGGGAAGAAGCTCGGTGGACAAGGAAAGACAAGGCACCGAGGCCCGGACAAGAATCTGTAAAGAGTAACATCGCTACGAAGACAACCAAAGATAACCCTGAGAAAGCTCAAGCCAACGTCCAGAACAAGCCTGGGCAGTCTAAAGCAACTGGAGGCGGAGATCCCGGAAAGAAGAAGAAGGAAACGGGGAGGTGGAAGTCAAGAATCCCGACAACAACGAATACACTCCACTGAACACATCTCTTGAGAACATCTACTTGTCGACCTGCAACACTTTTCAATACAGAAAACCACGCCCAAAGGAATCAACAGAGGAGCAGAAGCGGACTGGGAAGTATTGCCGCTTTCACGAGTCCTACGGACACAACACTGACGAGTGCAGGCATCTTCATGACGCTATTGAGAAATTGATTAGGCGGAAGAAGCTACAGGAATTTGTCAGAGACTCGCCAGACAGTAAACAGGAGACATCGGACCCCGGACGCAAGCTAGCTCCACGCCGGCCAGAACAACATGCTCGGACTGTGGGAAGATTGGTTATTAACACAATTGCTGGTGGACCTCATCCTGTGGATAAAAATTGGCAGGAGATGGAGCGATATGCTAATTCTCTGAGACATATGGAGTATAAGCGCTGTTCAAATGTGGAGGATGGAGCTCCCGCAAAGCAGCAGCGCATGATGAACGACGATATCGTATTCAGGAATAGAGATGCGGATAAGGTGGAAGCCCCTACTTTCGATCCGATGGTCATATCCGCGACCATCGGTCCGGCATTCGTAAGAAGAATTCTAATCGATTGTGGAAGTTCCGTTAACATCATCTCCAAGAAAGCATATGACCAAATGAAGCTGGAGACTAAGGATTTGAAACCATCTAAAGCTCGAATCCATGGCTTTAACGGCGCAGCAACAGACGCGGTAGGATATGTGGAGTTACCAGTTGAACTGGGACAAGGAGAACGCAGGAGAGTGCGAATCCTGCCATTTATAGTACTGGATGTTGATTCACCATACAACGTATTCCTGAGACGACCAGCCCTCGCAGACTTTAGGGAAGCCTTGGCCCCGTGGTGTTTGACGTTAAAGTTTCCCACAGACAAAGGAGTAGGAGTAGTGCATGGTGATCAGGCAACCGAACATGCATGCTACGTGGCTGAGCTCAGAGAAGCGCAGCGTAGGGAGAAAGGAAAGGTCACAGACAGCTTTGTCCGCATCCAAAATTCTGATGATTGACAACTAACGTACGAGCCCTGGCTCGGGCAACATTCTCGGATCCATAGAGACTTAGATCCGAGAGATGATGATGGGGAACCCAGGGAAACAAGTGCAGCGCCAGCTGAACTAACTATTGACATCTCAGTTAGCCACAGCGACCCATCACGAGTTCTTAAAAAGGATCACGACTAGACCCCGTGACATCTGAAAACCTTATTGACTTCCTCCGAGCGAACCTTGATGTGTTTGCTTGGACACATTCTGATATGTGTGTGATTTCTCCTGCAATTGCGAGTCATATGTTGAACATAGACCCAAAACACGTCCCCGTGAAACAGAAAAGGAGAGGCATGGATCCAAAGAGGTCCGCAGCTCTCAAAGAGGAGGTGGACAAACTCAAAACCAACGGGTTCGTCTGTGACGCCCTCTACCCTGAATAGGTGTCCAACCCAGTGTTGGTAAAGAAAGCCAATGGGAAATGGAGAACTTGCGTTGATTACTCTGATTTAAACAAAGCCTACACAAAGGACAGTTTCCCGCTACCAAGGATCGACCAACTGGTCGATTCAACAGCTGGACACAAGTTACTATCATTTATGGACGCGTACTCTGGCTATTATCAAATTCCGATGCAAATCCCGGACCAAGAGCACACCAGCTTTGTCACAAACGTCGGGTTGTATTGCTACGTAGTAATGCCCTTCGGATTGAAGAACGCAGGAGAAACTTACCAACGTCTGGTAAATCGAATGTTCAAAGATCAGATTGGAAAAACGATGGAAGTCTACGTGGATGTCATGCTTGTGAAGTCACGACAATCAAACGACCACATCCAAGACTTAGCAGAGATGTTCGATATACTGAGGCACTTCGGGATGAAGATCAATCCTTTGAAATGTTCGTTCGACGTGGCATCAGGAAAATTCTTGGGTTTCATTGTGAATGCATGAGGAATTGAAGCTAACCTGGAAAAGATCCAGGCCATCCGAGATATACGAGTACCTAGAACCATCAAACAGGTGCAAAGCTTGAATGGAAAAGTGGCTACGCTGAGTCGATTCATATCCAGAGCTACAGACAAGTGTATTTCGTTCTTTGAAGTTATAAAGAAAGGAAAGAGAAACTTCGAATGGACCACCGACTGCGACGAAGCGTTCCGGGCTCTGGTGAGACACCTGGAGAGTCCCCCGGTGCTGTCGAAACCAGTAGACCACGAGATGTTGTACGTATACTTAGCGGTCTCTCAACATGCCATCAGCACAGCCCTGGTCCGCGAGGAGGACCGAGTTCAAAGGCCAGTTTACTATGTTGGTAAATGCCTGATGGGGGCGGAAAGGAACTATCCAAAGATTGAGAAACTCGCCTATTGCTTGGTGATTGCATCACGCAAGCTTCGTCCATACTTCCAGGCACACTCGATCAGTGTCTACACTGACCAACCATTGCGACAAGTACTCCAACGACCGGAAACTTCCGGAAGGATGCTAAAATGGAACATTGAGTTGAGTCAGTTCGACATTGCCTACCTGCCACGAAGGGCTATACAAGGACAAGCACTAGCTGACTTCATCGCCGAGTTCACTCTGCCAGATGAACCGAGCGGACACAGGGTTGCACCTCCCGTTCGATGGAAGATGTACACCGATGGGGCATCTAACGACCATCGCTCGGGGGAAGGTATCGTCCTCATAACCCCAGAAGACCGATCAATCTGCGACGCTTTGAAGCTTGAATTTGCAGCAACAAATAACGAAGCCGAATATGAGGCATTGATTGCTGGCTTGAAACTCGTTATCGAGTTGGGAGTGAAGTCAATCGAAATCTTCTGTGACTCACAGCTGGTAGTTTATCACGTGTGGGGGACTATCAAGCAAAAGGGCAGAGACTGGCTCCTTACCTTGCTCGCACTCGAGGACTACTGGCAAGTCTCGAATATTATGACATCTCCCATGTCCCACACGAACAAAATAGAGAAGATGACTTGTTAGCAAAGTTCGCAAGCATTCGCGATGCCCAGCAGATGGGATTGTTCCCTGTCGAGACCCTACTTGCCCAAAGTATAGACATGATGGAGATAGATTTCGTCTTGGAGACCGAACTCGAAAGGAAATCGTGGTTGACCCCGATCAAACAGTACTTACTACATGGGGATTTGCCTGAGAAGAGGAGCGAAAGACGCCAAGTCCTTCGTAAGGCCTCGCGTTATGTAATACAGAATGTAGTAATGTATCGCAGGGGATTCTCGACCCCCTTACACCGGTACGTGGCCCATGACGAGATAAAATGGGTACTGGAAGAAGTCCACGAGGGAGAGTGTGGTGATCATACCTATGGGCAAACTTTGGCCAAGAAAATCCTCCGCTACGGATACTATTGGCCAACCGTGAACCGCGATGCCGCAGACTATGTGAGGAAATGTGACAAATGCCAGATATACGGGAAAATTCCAAGAGCCCCACCGACGGAACTCACGCAAATGGTTAGTCCCTGGCTATTTGCAATGTGGGGAATTGACCTGATTGGTTCTTTACCCTTAGCCAAAGGAGGCACGAAATATGCAATAGTGGCAGTCGATTATTTCACCAAATGGGCAGAAGCAGAGCCTATGGCCACGATCACCGCCAAGAAGGTCATTAATTTTGTTGTACGAAATATCATATGCCGATATGGTCTTCCACGGACCATTATAAAAGATAACGGGACTCAATTCAAGAGCAAAGAATTTAAAGAATTTTCTTAGAAGTATGGCATTGAAAAAAGGTTCGCAGCAGTTGCTCACCCGAAGGCGAATGGGCAGGTAGAAGCTGTAAATAAAATAATCAAGTCCATATTGAAGAAGCGTTTGAAAAAAGCTAGAGGCAAGTGGGTAGATGAACTCTCGACGACGCTTTGGGCCTATAGAACTACCCACAAGACCGCGACTGGCCACACACCATTCGCATTGGCGTACGGCACGGAAGCCGTCATACCCGTAGAACTTGAAGTCCCATCACATCGGGTGAATCATTACGACCCCGCGTCGAACCAGGATCTCTTACTGGAATCATTGGACTTTATCGATGAAAAACGCGAAGAAGCTGATCTGAGAGCAGCCTCGTACAGACATCGGGTCGCGAAATATTATAATGAGAAAGTCCGACCAAGAATCTTTGATGTGGCAGATCTCGTTCTGAAACAAGTTTTTCCAGTCCCGTCACATATGAACCCCGCATGGGAAGGTCCATACATCGTCGAACGGAGGCTTGGAGAAGGAACTTTCAAGCTAGCGACCATCGATGGTGTGACACTCTTCCGAGCATGGAACAGCGAGCACTTGCGGCGTCACTACACTTAATCTGTTTCCTTTATGCAGTAGTTTCACTTATTTCCAGTATGTTTCCATTTCCAGTTCTTGGCATGTAATAAGACAATTCAACTTGCTCTCATTAATAAAGGCTTGAAGCCACCTTTTTCATAAATGATTAATGTCTCTACGTATGATATTCCTGTGACAAGCGGCTGAAAATTATGATATTCTGACTAGCATACGAACGCTCAGAAACAACTTAACATCTCCAAGTCCCCGGAGTGAGGACTGGAGTACTCGAAGTCCCCGGAGTGCGGACTAGAGTATAAACGATTGAAAATCTCCAAGTCCACGAAGTGCGGACTGGAGTACTCGAAGTCCCCGGAGTGCGGACTCGAGTATAAACGACTCAAAATCTCCAAGTCCCCGGAGCACGGACCGGAGTACTCGAAGTCCCCGGAATGCGGACTCGAGTATAAACGATTCTAAGTCTCCAAGTCCCCGGAGTGCGGACTGGAGTACTCGAAGTCCCCGTAGTGCGGACTCGAGTATAAACGATTCTAAATCTCCAAGTCCCTGGAGTGCGGACTGGAGTACTCCAAGTCCCCGGAGTGCGGACTCGAGTATAAACGATTCTAAGTCTCCAAGTCCCCGGAGCGCGGACTGGAGTACTCGAAGTCCCCGGGATGCGGACTCGAGTATAAACGATTCTAAGTCTCCAAGTCCCCGGAGTGCGGACTAGAGTACTCGAAGTCCCCGGAGTGCGGACTCGAGTATAAACGAGTCTAAATCTCCAAGTCCTCGGAGTGTGGACTGGAGTACTCCAAGTCCCCGGAGTGCGGACTCGAGTATAAACGATTCTAAGTCTCTAAATCCCCGAAGTGCGGACTGGAGTACTCGAAGTCCCCAGAGTTCGGACTCGAATATGAACGATTCTAAATCTCCAAGTCCCCGGAGTGCGGACTGGAGTACTCCAAGTCCCCGGAGTGCAGACTCGAGTATAAACGATTCTAAGTCTCCAAGTCCCCGGAGTGCGGACTGCAGTACTCGAAGTCCCCGGAGTGCGGACTGGAGTATAAATGATTCTAAGTCTCCAAGGCCCCGGAGTGTGGACTGGAGTACTCAAAGTCCCCGGAGTGCGGACCAGAGTATAAACGACTAAAAATCTCCAAGTCCCCGGAGCGCGGACTGGAATAATCGAAGTCCCAGGAGTGCGGACTCGAGTATAAACGATTCTAAATCTCCAAGTCCCCGGAGCGCGGACTGGAGTACTCGAAGTCCCCAGAATGCGGACTCGAGTATAAACGACTCAAAATCTCCAAGTCCCCGTAGCGCATACTGGAGTACTCGAAGTCCCCGGAGTGTGGAGTCGAGTATAAACGATTGAAAATCTCCAAGTCCCCAGAGCGCGGACTGGAGTACTCGAAGTACCCGGAGTGCGGACTCGAGTATGAACGACTTAAAATCTCTAAGTCCCCGGAGTGCAGACTCGAGTATAAACGACTTAAAATCTCCAAGTCCCCGGAGCGCGGACTGGAGTACTCGAAATCCCCGGAGTGCGGACTCGAGTATAAACGTTTCTAAATCTCCAAGTCCCCGGAGTGCGGACCCGAGTACTCCAAGTCCCCGGAGTGCGGACCCGAGTATAAACGACTTAAAATCTCCAATTCCCCGGAGCGCGGACTGGAATACTCGAAGTCCCCGGAGTGCGAACTCGAGTATAAACGATTCTAAATCTCCAAGTCCCCGGAGCACGGACTGGAGTACTCGAAGTCCCCGGAATGCGGACTCGAGTATAAACGATCCAAAATCTCCAAGTCCCCGAAGCGCAGACTGGGTTACTCGAAGTCCCCAGAGCGCGGACTCGAATGTAAGTGATTCAGATCTCCAAACCCCTTAGATATGAACTATGACACAAAAGGCTTGGATATGCCGAGTCCCCGACATGCGGGCTAGGAAATATTTTAAATACATGAAGCACAGAATGGAGATTAAACAACTCCAAAGAATTCCCAAGCTATGTAAAGGTGAACCAGGAGGTCTATGTTATTGACAGCAGTCCAGATTTCACTCACAATCACAAGGAAAACCAAATGACAAGAATCTTTTGAAAAGACTGAAAATGAAACTGAACTTTATTCCTGAAAAGCTTTTCGCTACAAAAGCGCTCCGAAGTCCGGAGTCAATAGCCTATTTACACAGTCTGCAAAAATCATTACATGACCTAAATTAACTCTCGTTGAACGAGGACGATGGTCACTTCTTGTGTTTCTTTGCCTTCTTCCCAGATGATTCCTTCCCAGAGCGCTAACCCTTGGAATCCTTCCCGGATGGAGGGGTGACGACCGAAGATGTAGGGGGAACGTCCATAGGCTTGGACCCGCCAGGGAGGATGACCTTCAACGGTTTGTTCAAGGGGTCGTCCAGGTCCACATCCCGAGGCTCAGCCTTAACTCTGGCTGTCACTTCCTTCTCTTTATCGAGCCGCTCCTTCATGCTCGGCTCAGATGCATGCTCATAGGCGCCCGTGATTTCTATTTCAAAACTCTCGAAAGAAGAGTCAGACTTGCCTTCATCGAGTGCCCTGATTACTTGGGCATCTGGGCCAGGACCCTCACCAACTCGAGCAGCCTCACTCGTTTCTTTCTCCCGCTCCTTGGAGACATCGCTCCTCGGAGTGGGCTCGGGGTCAGAACAACCTGCACAAAGTCACAAGAGAACAAATGTTAGAACACGACAGCTTCTAGAAAAACACAGAAACCCTATAAAGCAAAGAAGTTGCTTACCGGGTGCCGGTGGAATCTCGGTTGTCAGAGGAGTCTCACCTTCCGCGATGGGAGATAGAACATGAACGCCAAGCCTGGGGGCATCCGGTTCGTAGCCAAGGTGCTGCTCGAAGGGATCAAGTACCAGTCGCCTAGCCGGCTGAGTAGGCGCACGAACTGGGGGCACGATGCCGGATGGACCAATAACCACTTCCTCTCCTTTCCTCGAGGGGGAACCTTTGCTGTATAGGGCCTTAGCCGCTGATAGGTCTGAAGGTTCTTTTCCCTTCAAGAACTCCTTAATCAAAGCTTCCTCATCGACCTCTTCGACGCCGCTCTCGGCCTTCCTGATTTGTATCAGGGTCTCCCACACCTCGATCAAAGACTCAAGGTAGCCCTCGCCCAAAAAAATTAGATCTCGATGCATGAGAACTCGGGCGTCGAATTCAGCGATGAGCGGGTCGAATTCAGTCTTGATCTCTTCCCTACCGTCCTCCCTGGCCGCCTCAAGGCGAGAGTCAATGTCGGCAGCTTCCATCCTTCTGCCCTCCTTGCGAGCCTCATTCTTTAGTGCCTCGACTTTGGAGAAATCACCCTCGAGTTTCTCCTTTAGGAGCCGGGTGGCGACGATCTCATCGCAATAGTGTTGTGCCTCAACCTGGGCGGCCAACTTTTCTTTCTTCTCCTCATGGAGTTGCTCTTCGAGTTCCTTGACCCGTTGGTTGAGTATGTCCCGCTCCTTCTGAACGGAGTCCTTCTCCAAAGCTAGAGCACCACACTGTTGGATTGACTCATCCAGCTCTTTCTTATGAGTTAATTCAAGGAGGGAAACAGCCTCGGCGGTGGCCTTAGCGCGCTGACGGGCGACCTCAAGCTCAGACCTATAAGTGACCAACTCGTTATCCTGGGCCTTAATGATATCCCTGTCATGAATAGCTTCAAGCTTTAGGCGGTCAATTTTGTGCTGGCGCTCCACAGAGACTTCAGAAAGCTTCTCAGCCAGATGAACGAACGCGTCATGTTGAACATAGACGTCGTTGGTACAGGCAATGGCATTTTGCTTAACATCTTCGGGTATAGGGTGAATCGCTGGGAGAAACTTTAGCCCATCAAAACAAATATTCGAAAATTTGTCCTTGAGTTCGGTCAGTTTCTCCGACACTATCGGGCCTGTCACTGGAGCGGGAGGAGGCGGCTTTGAAAGTTCGCCCCTCTTATGAGAGTCTCGAGAATGCCGGGTAGAAGAGGAGTCAGAGTGTTGGTCCCGAGGAGCATCGGAATGCGACCTCTTATGACCGCGCTTTTCTTTGCTTCGCTCCTGATGAGAAGAGGTCTCCTGGTGGAGTTCGGGCTGATAATGAGTTTTCTTCCGGAATGACGAGTCCCGGGAATGATAATCTCGGTCGCTGTCGCTATCTCTGCCTCGACGCTTCTCGAGACCTGAATCCCGACCGGATTGGCATAAAGTCGACGAACTGCGAAGGCGGTCATATCCGTGTGAACGCCCCATGTCACTGCAAAGAATTCAAACAATAGCGAATCAGCGAGGGAACAAAATGATGAAAGAAAAGTAGGTGCAAAGTGAAGTGCACGTGTCCGTGTGTGTCCTAGTGTCCCGCCCGACGGACCAGTGGCTTTGCTAACGGGAGTCTTTTCCCCTCGGTTCGGGGCTGGGACACTCGCATCGCCCCTGGTGGGTGAGCGAAACTTAAACAACTCCGGGTCATTGAAATCATAGTTGAACAAGTCGTCGGGAATGGAGAGGTTCGATAAGACCTTCAGAACTTTCAGCGCGCTGTGAAGAAGCCTCTTTCTCTGGCTGGATAGGCATAACTTTGGAAGTCACGCCAATCTTCTCCTTCCTCAACTTGCACGCCGGCTTCTTTTTCCCCTTCGAGGGGGAAGATGACATTTCAATATCATGAACTTCGACCGCAGGGCCCAAATCCTCACCTTGCTTTTGGGGTGGCTCGTTTGGAATTTCCCCCTCTTCCGATACTTCAAGAGAAGGGCGAATAAATGATTCAGGTAGTTTTTTCCCTCTAGCAGGTACGAATTTGGGAAGCGAGGCGCCCTCAGGAAGACTAATCCGGCGGCCAGGAGCTAGCAGACCGAACCTTGATAATGACTCATTGGAAATGAGAGCTCGGATATCTCGTTCCTCAGCAGGAAGGGCTCTAATGGTTTCGACAGCATCAGAGTACCCTCGACCCTTGGGACGTGGAATGGAATCTGAAAAGATGAAACGATAAGTTAGCAGAAGCTTAGAACCGATTGGGGACGGACATCAATTCAGGAAGAAGACTTACTTCCTTCAACCCATCTCCTCGCAAAACCCTGTGGGCAGCGCACGTAAAACCATTCCTGTTTGTACTGGGCGAATTTGCTGCTCCACGCGCTGGTGAAAATTTGGCACTTCCGATGTGGCTCAAGAAACATGTAAGAGGGACTGTCTCCCCGTTTCTTGGTAATGTATATGTGCCTAATATCGCCAAGGGTTGGGGGCCTAGAGAAGACGGCCATAAAGAGCACGTACGTTCCATAGATGAAGGCGTGATCGTTTGGATGTAGCTGTGATGGGGCGACGTCAAGATATCGCAGCACATCTCGAAGAAATAGATTGAACGGTGGTACGCTGCCAACCCAACACATGAACTTGATGAACGCTGTATATCCCGCTGGGGGCAGATGTGGACGGTCGTGCCTCGACGGAACTAACACGTCAGAGAACGGTATACCATGAATAGAACATATCCGCTGAAGAGCGGCTTCGGTGACCCTCGAAGCCTATGAGTCAACCGGGCTATCCAATAAGATCGACGACTCCAAGGTATCAGGAGCCCAGTCGTGAGCGGGAGAAACTGACGGGTCAGATGCATCGGCGGTTGTTCGCTTTGAAGACGGCCCGGGTCTTTCAGAAAGTGTAGCGAAACTGGACTTTTTAGACATTTTGAATGAATAGTGGACTCAACTAAGCACCTGTGTGAACTATACTTGAAAAATGACCAATGTTAGAGTTAACAACACGAATAATCCCCCCACGTGGTGTGTGAACTAGTGCGTTCAATCGTGTATAAGCATTTAGAATAAAACTAAGCTTGTAATCGCCGCCTCTGAAAACCGCCATCGCTGACCGTTTCCAAGAGCCTTCTGTATGGCGATTACAGTTCCAGGTTAAGAAAACGCTAAAAGAAGTTATTCGGTTATGGCAAGTAAAGTTCGGTTATGAAATTGGACAAGATGTCAGCATGTTTAGCATTTGAGTTTGGTCGGCATGTTAGTATGTTTGGCATTAGTGTTTGTCCGTCCTAAGTCATGTTCGACCAGCATTGTATGTTCGGCATTTATATGGTTCGGCTATGCATTGTTCAATACGTTTGTTCGGCACTTATGTATCGTTCGGCCTGATCGGTTTGACATTTATGGTTGTTCGACATTGCCATGGTTCGGCACTCAAATTAGTTCGGTTGAGAACCCGTCCGGTCGAAACAACGCTCAGCATCCTCCACGCTAACTCATACTTCTTCCCAAAACCTACCAACCCACCATTCGACATACGTGTGTCATACCAAACCGGAGTAACGCCGAGCTCCAACGCTCGGCACTCCCCACATATTCCTTCTTCCACCTAGTTCGATACAGGGAAATTATGCCGAACCACAGCGTCTCTCCCAAAACAACACAAACCCTACGAGTGGTCACCCCTCACCACTTCTCCCTGCCTCACGTTGCTCGACCTTGGAAATATCCTAGTCAGAGTTTGGGACCTCCACCCACTTAGCCTGTTCAACCACCATCATGTCCTAGGCTAATTGATCGAAACTTATCAGGGAAAGGAATCAGATAAAAGGATTTTACCTAGTTCGTGGATCGAGCGTTGGGAAGGGTTGAGAAGTCCTTAAATCCTCAGAGTCTGATGACAGGGGTAGCTCGAAATTGCAGAAGTGGAAGTAAGTAAAGAAAGAAGAAGGTGGAAGAAGAAGAGGTCGGGTTTTATAAGGGAAAAGAGGAAGTTGAAGAGTTTCTGACCGGCTCTACCGGTCAAAATGGTATCATTCGGCCATCTCGGTTCGTTCGACTTGGGCCAACATGGATCTACCGGCACTTGTCTCGTTCGGCTCGATCATTCGGCGTACAAAGTCACTCGGGGTAAAGTATCGTTCGACCTCCCCTGCTGCGTTCGTCCAAGGGAGCCTTATGACCCTCGAGGGTGACGGGCAAGGTTTAATCAAAGTGCATCACGATCGGCCACGTAATACACTTTAGGGGGCAAGTGTTTCCCAGGGGATTGACCAGGCAACTTAGTACTCGGCGAGAAAGGAGTGCTCGGCACAAAGTAGCGATCGGCCAGAAAGGAGCGTTCGGCACAAAGTAGCGCTCGGCATGAGGAGAGCGTTCGGCCAACCTAGGTTGTTCGGCCTCCAGAACACGTTCGGCATCTAGGACACGTTCGGCATTGAATGCCGTTCGGCCAATTAAGATTGTTCGGCCAAATAAAGGTTGTTCGGCCTCCCACATGCGTTCGGCCAAGTACGTTCGGCGAGCCTAGATGGTTCGACATTCTGGCTTGATTCAACGAACCCCGATCGTTCGGCATTCCTGCCCCACTCGACCTGCATCTCTCATTCAACCTCCTGCCTCGCTCGGCCTAAAGAGGGAAGACTCAGCACGACTCGTTCGGCATAAGGAGGGAAGGCTCGGCATGCTTCGTTCGGCACAAGGAGGAAGACTCGGCATGCCTTGTCCGGTCTCCCTGGTTCGGCGTACAGTACACAAACTACTTGGACCAAGTTATTCGGCCACCTGGCCCACCAGGGAAGTCCAACCCACTTTCGTCTATAAATAGAGAGGCAGGGGCACAGAAAACGGGATCAGATTTTAGAGAGCACTGGGGAGACACTGCCACATTGAATCCTTATTCAAGACTCATTGCTTTTACCTTGCAATTGTATCCTAATACTTAAGAACGGATTTTATCTGTAATCAAGTATCAAGTGGAAAATAAAGATCAGCTTCAAAGTGGACGTAGGCCACTGCGCCGAACCACTATAAATTTGGTGTTCTTACTTCCCGCATTTTAATTCATGTTCTCTTCTCTTTTCCAGTTTATTTTCTTCATTATTCTCTCTAAACAAACTTTCTAAGGGTGTTAGTGACCAATTTTGGTGCTAACAGAAATAAAGTAATGAATGGATAGAGATAGATTGAATTAATGGAGAGTGAACATTCATGCTCTCTGGTCAAAAAGATACCTTTTCAGAACATGTGGATAAGTACAAAAGAGAGCAGGTATGTCGACAAATGAGCTGAGTATATGTCGATATATAGCCCATAAAATACAAAACTAAAAGTTAGATAAAATATTCCTATATATATATCAATATACTTATATTCATCCATTATTATTGTTAATCTACATGTTATTCCTAAAAACACACAAAAAATGAAATAAAACTTAAATGTAAAAGGTACAACATTTTTCTCCTTTTCTTTTGTTTGTTATGATTAATCAACCATTATCGTGAAACACCTGTTTATGTACTTAGTATTCGGCTCATTTTTGCTTAAGGAAGTATTTGAATCATCCAATGTTGCTGAGTAAGCCCTTTTTTTCTAGATGAGTCAACAACCGATGAGATCTTTGTTTATTCCAATGTTGACAGTAACATCCCAAAATTTTGATTAACATTATTTAGAAAATTGAATTAGATAAATAGAGTAAAATAATGTATTAAGATAAAGAAAACTGGATTTGATAACAAGATATGGTCATGCCTTTAATAATTTCTTAATTAACTGAACCATAAGGAGAAGGAGGAATAATATGATTGGTAAAATAGAAAAAATCACTTATTTTCTAACCATAACTCTTCCTCTCAATATCCTCATTCCCTTTCACTTCGTACAAACTAAAACAAACTTGAGGTTGGCCATTGCAAAGGAAAACAAGAGGAGAAAAGCAAGGTAAATCAAAATTTAAACTAAGGGAAATTTAATCAACACTTAATCTCAAATCTCTTTATCCAATCAAGGTGAATAATAGTTTTCAATATCACTTTTGCTTGTTTTTTTGGTTTTATGTTTAAACCTAAATTGTACAATGATATTATGTCAAGCCATGAATGATTGTTGCATTATATGCATGTTTGATCATTTATTGGATTGTTTACGAAATTATTTGATAGGTTTTCAATGTAAAAACCCAATTTATGGCCTCCAATCAACCTCAAAATTGGATTTGATGTTTAAAAATTAATTGGGAGATTGGTTTTAAATTTCATAAATTTCCAACCTTGTATAAATATTTTATAAATTTCCTAAGTAATGAAAAAGATTTATTTTAGGTTTTAATCTAAAAATAATTAAACAATTATTTTGGCACTGAAATTTTATATATGAAAGAATATGATAATTTTGATTTTTAGTAATTTTTCCCTAGTGATTATGAAATTTTATGAATTTATTATGCTAGAAATACATTTAAATTAATATTAATCAAGGGTATTAATTAATTAAGCTGGTAATCGTTTTTAGAAAGATAAAACTGATTGGTCGTAGGTTATGGAAAAGAAATTGACAAAAATTTATTTTTAACCAATACAAAATTGACAAGAGAATAGAGTTGGTGAAAAGAAATTCCTTTATATAGAACTAAAACAGTTATATATTAATTATGATACTGCCATGTCGTATTTATTCTAACATTAGTGATTTCATAACTCACTTGAACCATTCCGACATCCCTTGTCCTTTTGTTTCGAAACCCATATCACACAATAATGATGTCGTAAGTCTTCAACTTTGAAACCTATGCTCTTAAGGTTTTAATCATGCATGTCTTTATTTATGTTAACCTTTAAGTAGCGACATAGTTACCGCAGTTTTATGGAGTTGATATCAATTTTTTTAAGGTTTTGATGCCACAAGTGATCATTTTTGATATTAATTATTTTGTGGCATAATAGCCAAAGTACCATATTTTTAAAATCATGTTTTTTTTAAGTATTAACGCCGTAAGAAATTGATTTCAACTTGAGTAATTGATGTCGTAGCTTGTCAGCTCTGACATCATATGTTTTCCCTATTTTTGACAACCAGGTCATGTGGCGTTGATGCCATAATTCTTTTATTTCAAAATTAATGCTTTGTGGACCAAGAAGCATTGACACATTGCAAATCTAATAACAAGTTTCATAGGTCTTGTAACCTATATACTTATATTATATGACAAGCATGACTTTGGCCCTGTGGCCTAAGTTTAATAAATCATAAAACTTTATTATAACTTCAATATTAAAGAAGGGCGATAACCTATATTGACCGTATTAATGTCGTATTTTATCAATTCAAATAGCTTTATTTAATGGCTTGATAGCCTAAGGTTTTAGAGGTGCAACAACCTTCTAGTGATTTCAAAATTAATGTAAGCTATTTGAAAGAAAGACATATAATGGCATAATATTTTGACTAAGTAAAAGGGCTATATTTTCCCTTTTTCAAAATATGATTTCAAGGGGTAAATCATTTATAAAGACTTATGTTTAGAGGAAATAAAAGGGTATTTAGTTTTACATAATAATTAAATTTATCATCATTAGATAAATTGTGATATGATATCATGGCCCAATGATTAAAGATTAGAAAACAAGATAATGAGACTAGTGTAGGGTTGTGCCCTATACTTCAACTGTTAGCCCTAGGTTATATTGGTCCACAATTCTAGTGCATAGGACTTTGCTGAAGGAAACAGTTAAAATTGGTTTACGCATAGAAAGAAATCTATACTTAGATATGTTATTGGTACGCTTGCAAAACCCTTAGGTTTATAGTGAGACTAGCAAAACTATAAGATAGACCGATGATCAGGTTTACACTAAGAAGATTGTGTTCGGACAAATAGTCCAGTTTCCTCTATAATAGTGATTTGGAGAATTTGGTACATCTAGCAGGCCTAAGTCAGCTATATAGGTTAGTAGTAACCCATGGAAAACTATGAAGTAGGAATAGATAGTTTATTGATTTAGACATATGGGTCAGATTAACCCATGTGGTAGCATGCATATGATTATTTTATGTTTGTATAACTATTTTGATTTCAGGAGTGTGATTTTGATTGATTTGTTTTTAGAACATATTAGGGTGGGGAAAACCCATTCTTCTCAGTTGCATGGTCTCACCAGATATCTAATTTCAAGATGGAATATTATTATTCATACAAGACTTTTGTCTGACCGGAAGATTTTATTTCCCCCTTTAAATCTCGGGTGCTCATTTGAGTAGTTGAAGAGTACGGTTTACATGTTTTTAGGTTAACGGATAAAACTTCCGAAGACATATAGGAGCCAAGTTAGCTATGTTAAGGAGATATTTTGTCCGTTGTGTTATCGTTTCATTTTGTCTAAATGTATGTAATAGCAGAATATATATCTGTCAAATAGTAAACTCAGATCAACTAAGGTGACATCTTCATATGTCATTCTTGGAGTATTTTGTAATAGTTATATTTTATCTAAATCTGGGCAACATTTGGGGTTATGTAATGAATATGGAAATTATTAATGAAATGTGTTTTGAAAATTTTCATATTACTATGCTTCTAATGTTATTGATATGATTAACATTACCATATTTTACCATCGGAAATTAATACTATGGATGACTACTACAGCCATAATGCTTAGCTTCAGGCCTCGAAATGGGAGATGTTACAACTTGGTATCAGAGCAAAGGTTTATGTGGAAATAAAGAATTTTGAACTTAAAAAGAATTTTGAACTTAAAAAGAGTTTTGAAAACATAATCCAAATGAATAAGTGAATAAGATTGGGGTTTGGGACAAAACTACAGCAACATACTTGTATTTGCTATATATAAGTATATATCATATCTCCATTCTTCCCTCATTCTTAGACCATTCTTCTATATCTTGCTAAGTTTTGAATGAAGATTTAAGAAAAGTAAGGTATAGATGCAAAAATGGAAAAGTGAATCTTGGTGAGGAAGCAACATAACCCATGGAAATATCAGTTCCAATACTGCAAAGAATCCAAGTCCATAAGCAACTACAAATGTGGGTGCTGGAATGCCATCAGTGGATATGGGAGTTATGTATCAATTCTACGTTTATATGATGCAAGCTGGAGTTGTAGATGGATTAGTAGGTGGAAATGCTGCTAGTATAGAAGGAGAAAATCCCGAAGTTCCTATTATCAATAACTAGTTGTGTTGAGACAGGATTATGCTAGACTCGAAGGGAAGCCATTTATTGGAACCATAGATGCTATCAAAGTTGAGAATTTTATATTGCATTATTAATGGATTTTTGAAGACTTAGGCTTAAAATATGAGCAGAGGTGAAGATTAACATCTAGGAAATTGCAACGAGTTGCACTGTACTAGTGGAACAATGTGACTGTGACGCCCCACCTCTATACTCACGCTAGCTAAGGACATTACAAAGTAATGCAGTCAACTAGCACGAAGAATAAGGTTGTTGAGGAGTGACCATTCGTGTAATTGCTTTGTGCGAGCACCGATATGTCAGATAGAATAACATGCATTACATTTCAAGAGGAAATCTAACACATCGATTCAAACTCAAAGCTACTACTCAGTGGCTATATAATCTTCAGAAGAAAATATAGAAATAAGCATAACATAAATCAGTCACATATGTTCATATCTCAAAGGTGGAAACAGATATGAATATAACACATAAAAGTGTACATCAGAGTCGCGGTCTAATAAGATCCACAATATCACAAATAGATAGATACAAGTGCTACACAAAAGAATACGTATACATCAAGGAGTCTCTATCTCGAATGTTTAACAACAAAAACTACCAATCTAATGTAGTTAGCCAAAAGTCAGATAATACTCCCATACGAGGAATGAAGCAGAAGCACCTGTAACATCTCGGTCTGACCCGAGTATTATTTAATAAGAAAATAATAAACGGGTCAGTCTAGCTATAAATATCAGATAAAATGAGATAGAATAAGAGATATGACAAAAACGCATGATAACAATAATGCCATACTGTGACAACTATACATCTAATAACAACTAAAATCATACAATATCTCCAGAAATCTCAAAGCATCAAAAAGAATGTCATATTCTTTAACACTTTCACCAAACCACAAATATTGACAAACTTATCAATGCCAATCAGAAAAGTTAGTGAAACGCAAATTCACCAATGCAAAAATATTGATAAAGCTTATCAATGTAAATCACAAAAATTGGTGAAACACAAATTCAAGAAATCATCAATAGAAATCCAGAAATCACAAAAAGGGGGAGGCCTATCACAAAACAGGAGCATGAAAACTCACCAACACGTGTATCACAAAACGGAACGCTATTCCATGGTTGCTAACCATCAATTTTGAGCCGAGGTTCCACAAACGGCCCAAAGACCATGGGTCGCTACCCCACTAATTTTGAGCCAAAGCTTCATAGAAACGGGGTTTAGTCTCCCTCGCAGACAAAGAGACATCGCATATTGCTAGTCTAAATCACAAAATGATCATCATCGATCATCAAGAAGTGTCAATTACACTAAGCTAGTAAATAGATGAGTTTAGCTTCATGTCCCATAACCACTGGCTTAACTTAAATATTTACGAACAAACTATAAATCTCCACTCGAAAGTTATCACAGGTGTTTCAATCAAATGAGTCTAGGAATTAACCGACAAAGTAAACGCAAGCGTTTCATACCACTTGTTTTGCTAAGTCGTTTAATTGGATTTCTCGAACGAATGAGATAAAGGTTTGTATATACTGGTAGATTGGAAAACGGTTTTATAAACGAACTTTATATTAAAATAGTATTGAAATCATTTTGACGAAAGAGTTTTGGTATTTACTACTAGTATAGAAGCCTTTGTATTTTAAAGTGACAAATCACAGGAATGATTGTAGAAATAATCAATCACCAAAAATTCACATACGAAGCTATGAATGAAATCCATAGAAATTGATACTGAATCCATCAAAATGGATATTCCCAAAAATCTCGAATAAGAAGTCATCAAAGTCGATAATAAACGATAACAACAAATCGGGTCAACAAGAATCGATAAAATTGGAAATCAACACAAAATAGGCAATTTAGGATAAAGCAAGCAAGTCGGTCGACTGGACCAGGTGGTTAGTCGACTGGCACAGGGATACGAAAATTCTATCCCCAGGGTCAGTCGACTGAACCAGAAGGTCAGTCGACTGACACAAACCAAGGAAAATTCCTGGGTTCAGGTTCAGTCGACTGACCCACTGGTCCAGTCGACTGAACCTGCTTCTATGGCATTTTCTGCCTTTTGGTTCAGTCGACTGGCCTTCTGGTCCAGTCGACTGAACCTGCTTCTGAAGCATTTTCAGCCTAGGCCCATTGTGAGGCAAAAAATCCTATAATTCGCTGATCGAGCGATGGGCGCTAGGGGTTTAGGCCGATCGGCAACCCAGCCCTATTGGCTCTTCGATGCATCACCAAAAGCATGTTCAAACATCAAAGCTAGGATTTTTAAAGATTTGACTTCAAAACACCAAAAATTGAAATATTCAAAAACCCAATTCAAATCAAAAGCAAATGAACATGAATAGATGTTAGGAATTCATACCTAACAAAAAAGATAGATATGGACATAGATGTGAGATAAAAATCTCACCTTTTACACAAAAACAAGGAAGGAGAAGCTTGAAAACGAAGGAGAGATCAACCACTCTTCAATCCCAACTCTAAAAGCTCCAATCTAAGATCATAAGCAATAATTTATCAAATTAGGTTATAGAAAATTTCTGAAATTGGAGGGAGATTGTGATGGAGAAGGAGTTTCTTACCAAAGCTTCTCTTCGGAATTTGGGGCCAAGACTTGGATTTGCAAATGAAACTAGGGCTTAAGATTTTAATTTTCAACCTCTTCCTCCATTTTTACTAAAGCTTGAGGTGTTAGGAAATATTAGAATGAATGAAGAGAAGTGGAGTGGAGTTGGGTTGATAAGTTGGGGTTAATGGGCTGAAACCCAAACCCAAAGCCCTAAGTGAAAAGGTCGAAATTCTAGCTAACTCCAAACATATCAATGTTTATACTCAAAAAGGTCGCAAACGCCATTTTGAACTCAATGGAAGTGGTCTCGAGTCCTAATTTGATTATTTGCAAAAAGTAGCATTTTGGATTAAAATCCGACTAACGATGCTATATTTAAATAAAATATTTAAATATACAATCGTAAAATATGCGGGTTGTTACAGTAATTATGGAACACCAGAAGAGAATTTGACTTGGGCTGAGTACAAAAGGAGATTTAGAGAGAGATTTTGTCTGAAATTGCCAAGTCAACTTTGCCTGAAAAGTTTGCTGAATTGGAGCAATGAGATATGTTAGTGCTTAAGTATATGGCCAGATTTGAAGAGTTATCTCGGTATGGATACGCCATTGTGGACATAGTGATAAAGAGAAATGTTAAGTTTATTAGGGGTTGAAACCGGAGCATGCCAAGGAAAAACTACCGCATCTTAGAGACCCATGTGATGTAGTAGTGGAGATGGAATTGAGGAATGAAGAAATGGTAGCATCATTTGGTAGTGAACCGACAGAGACTCAAAGCGGTCAATGTCATAAAAGAAAGTTCTTTCAAAAGAAGGGAGCTCAGAAGGGTGGAGCAACCAACAAAGGAAAAGCTAATGTTGTTTTCTTTAAATGTGATAAGAAGGGGCACTTTGCCAATGAGTGTCGTTCTAAAGATGGAAAAAAGGTCATTGGAAGGAAAAATATCAGATGTTTCAACTTTGACCGATTAGGCCATTACAAGAACTAATGTCAAGAACCCACTAAGGCTGAAAAAGGAAAAGTGTTTTCTTTGGAACCATCTACTTTGACGCTAAGTGCTGAAGAGAAGAGAAAGGCTATAATGGGATGTACACTTTTGGTTCACGGCATACCTGTTAGAGTATTGTTTGATGCCAGTGCATCACTTTCTTTTATCTCTCATTGTTTGGTAGATAAACTAAGTATAGAACCATCATACCTTGTTACTTCCTTAAGGGTTACGAATCCAATAGAAGGTTATGGAACTCTTGGGATGAGATATGACCAATTATAGTTTGAGTTAATAGGTCATATATTTGCCTGCGGTTTGCATGCACTGGATTTTATGGGCTTAGGGTTATTTGGGTATGGACTGGTTAAGCAAATATGATGGTAGGATAGTTTGCCAAGATTGGAAAATATCATGAAAATGCCCTAATAGTAGCAATCAAATTATATTCTCGATAAAGAACTTGAATTTCGATGTTTGGACTTTATTGGGTGAAATAGAAGAGGAAGATGAGGTATATCAAGTTTTCGTTGTAAGAGAATTCGCAGTTGTTTTTTAATCGGTTATAGAATTATCTCTGAAAAGTGCTATCGAGTTCAGAATAAACCTTGTACTTGGAGCTGAACCCGTAAGTAGATTGCCTAGCAGAATGACACCTACCAAGACGAAAGAGTTAAAGGTGCAGCTAATGGATTTAGAAGGAAAGGGTTTTACTAAATTAAGCAGTTCACCTTGATGAGAGGCTTTAGGGTTCGTAAAGAAAACAGATGGATCGTTAAGGATGTGTGTCGATCATCGTGAGTAGAATGAAAAGACGATAAAGAATCGATAAATTTTTTGAGAATAGATGATTTATTTTATCAGTTGAGTGGAGTTGAAGTATTTTTGTAGGTGGATTTGGCTACAGGGCCCATCAATTGAGGATAGCAGAGGACAGTATTCCTTTGACGACATTTCGAACGAGATATGCTTTGTATGAGTGGTTAGTCATGCCATTTGGGTTAACTAATGCACCTACTTTCTTTGTGGATTTGATGAATTTGACTTTCAAAGAGCACTTGGATAGGTTCATTTTGGTATTTATAGATGACATTGTGATATACGCTAGGAATGAGCAAGATTATGAGACTCATCTTAGAACGGTGCTTGAGATGTTGAGGCAGCATCAACTGAAAGCCAAATTTTCGAGTGTCACTTTTGGAAGAGAGAAGTAAAGTTTCTTGATCATGTGGTTTCATAGAATATGTTATTAGTAGATCTAGTAAGATCGAAGCTGTTAATAATTGAAGAAATCTGAGACTGTGACTGCGATAAAGGGTTTTCTTGAATAAGTTGGCTATTACCGAAGCTTCATCAAGGATTTCTCTCACATAGCAACACCGATGAATAAACTATCAAGGAAGGACATAAAGTATGTTTGGACCAATTAATGTAAGGGGAATTCTTGAAGCTGAAAGATTTGTTGATGAATGTGCCCCAGTTAGTTGTTCCAAATAAGAATTGGATTTGGTGGTGTATACTGATGCTTGCAGAACAGGATTAGGAGCTGTCTTGATGCAAAGAGGTAAAGTAATTGTCTACGCTTCTTGATAGCTTAGACCACATGAAGTTAGATATCTAACTCATGATTTGGAGTTGTCAGTTGTAATATTTTCTTTGAAGGTGTGGAGATAGTATCTTTTGGAAGAAAGATTCGAGTTGTTTGCAGATCACAAGTATTTAAGATATTTATCCTCTTCGAAGGAGTTGAATATGAGACAACAGTGATGGTTAGAGTTTGTAGAAGCTTATGATTTTGGAACTGAGAATACGTCAGGGAAAGACAATAAAGTTGTAGATGCACCTAGCAGAAAACATTAAAATGCGTTGTTAGCAATGGTAACCGAATGGAAAGATTTTGAAGAATGAACTAATTGTGTTGTGCAGTTAAGATCAATGGCTTGTTCTAGTTAAGAAACTGCTATGCTATCATGTTTGGAAGTTTGAACACTAATAATCGAAAGGATTGTTTCTTAGTAGAAAGATGGTCCATTACTAGGTGGATGGATTAGAAGACTTGAAAGTGGAACAATGAGTAACAATTTGAAAGATTTAAGTCTTGATCAAAATGGATGATTAAGGAAGAAGGGACGATTATGTGTTCCAGAGGTTGGACACCTAAGGAGAGAAGTTCTTAGAGAGTGTCATTGATCAAAATTTACTATTCATGTATCAAGATATGAAGAGAAGTTTATTCTGGGAAGTTATCAAAAGGGATGTGGACTTATAGGTAAAGCAATGTTTATATTGCTAGCAAATGAAAGTCGAGCATCAGAAGCCAAGTAGATTGCTTCAGCTTATGGATTTACCAATATGGAAATGAGATTCTATATCAATGGATTTTGTCGACGGGTTGCATGGTCGAATAAGGGAAATGAAAATATTTAGGTTATAATGGATATATTAACCAAGAGTGTATATTTCATTCCCGTTAAGTCAACAAGAACAACACCTTTATTGGTTAAGTTGTTTATGAAAAATATTTTTAAATTGTCTGGGATTCCTAGTAGTATAGTCGATGACAGATTTACTAGTAAATTCTATAAGAGTCAGTAGGAAGTGTTAGGTACCAAGATGAAGATGAGTACCGCTTACCACTAACAGACGGATGGGAAGACAGAGAGAGAGTAAATAAGCTACCTGAAGATTTTTTCAGAGCTTGTGTAGTAGAATTTGGAGGGTCGTAGGAATACCATTTATACTTAGTCGGGTTTTCCTATAATAATAGTTATCATGCTAGTATAGGAATGACACTTTTTAAAGCTTTGTGTGAAAGGCCATGCAAATCCCCTACATGTTAGTTAGAGACTGAAGATAGATTGATTGTTGGTCCAGGTGAGAGAAGCCATAGAAAAGAGTAAGTTAATACGAACAAGGTTGAAGGAAGCTCAAACGAGGCAGAAAAGTTACATAGATAAGAGACATAAAGCCTTAGAATTCTCAGTCGGAGACCATGTATTTGTCAAAGTATCGCCGATGAAGGGTGAAATTTAGTTTGGGTAGTTAGGAAAATTGGTACTAGATTTGTTGGAACATTCCTAATTATAGAAAGTATCGATTAACTCACTTACCGGATAGAGCTACCGAAGGGTTTGGCAGGAGTCCACAATGTTCTTCATATATCTCATCTTAAGAAGTGCGTTCATGATCTAAGACTACTATCACTCTGACTGCATTGGAAGACTTGGTGGTTGAATCGTACATGACTTTGGTTAGTCATCCAGTTCGTATTGTTGTTAGAGATGGGAAGAAGTTAAGAAATGAGACAATCAGATTAGTGAAAGTCCATTGAAGTGAAAACAAAAAAGATTGTACTTGGGAGACGAAGGATGGGATTAGAGATGTTTATCCTGATTTTTTTTAATGGTATGTTTTATATCTGTGTTATATGGTTGCTATGTACATTATCGTAATCTCGAAGAGGAAATTCTTTAAGGAAGGGAGTCTGTAACACCCCTAATTTTGACTAACATTATTAAGGAAATTTAATTAGATGAATTAAATAAAATAATATATTGAGATAAAGAGAATGAGATTTTATAATTAGATATGGTCGTGCCTTAAATAATTGGTTAATAAAGTTAATTAAACCATAAGTATAAGGAGGAATAATGCGAGGGATAAAATAGGAATAATCACTTATTTCCTAACCACAACTCTTCCTCTGTCATTATCCTCATTCCGTTTCACTTCAAACAAACTAAAACAAACATGAGGTCGGCCATTGCAAAGGAAAACAAGAGGAGAAAAGCAAGGGAAATCAAAATTTAAGCTAAGGGGAATTTAATGAATACTTAATCTCAAATATCTTTATCCTATCAAGGTAAATAATAGTTATCTAGCACACTTTTGCTTGTTTGTATCGTTTTTATGCTTAAACTTGAATTATATAATAATATTATGACAAGTTATGAATGATTTCTACATTACATGCATGTTTGAGTGGATCATTTGTGAAATTATTTGATAGGTTTTAAGTGTAGAAACCTAGCTTATGACCTCTAATTGACTTGAAAATTGGATGGATGTATAAAACATTAATTTGGAAATGGGTTTTTAATTTCATAATTTTCCAAGCTTGTATAAATATTTTATGAATTTCCTAGGTAAGGAAAATGATTTATTTTGGGTTTTAAATATTAAAAATAATTAAATGATAATTTTGGCCTCAAAATTTTTATATATGAAAGAATATATTAATTCTTATTTTTAGTGATTTTTTAGTATTTTTCCAAAGTGATTATGAATTTCTATGAATTTATTATGCTAGAAAAGCATTTAAATTAATATTAATTGTTGGTATTAATTAATTAAATTGGTAAATGTTTTTTGTAAGATAAAACTGACTTGCGACAGTTTTTTGGAAAAAATTGGTAAACTTTGTTTTTGACAAATAGAATATTGACAAGAGATTAGAGTTGGTGAAAAGAAATTCATTTATGTAGAAATAAAACAATTTTTATATGATTTATGATATTGCCATGTCGTATTCATTTCGACATCAGTGATTTCGTAACTCAGCAGAACCATTCTGGTATCCGTTGTACTTTTGTTTTTGAAACCCATATCAGACGGCAATGATGCCGTAAGTATTCAACTTTGAAACCTATGCTTTAAAGGTTTTAATGTCGCATGTCTTTGTTTCTAACAACCTTCCAGTAGCGGCATAATCACCAGTCTTATAAAGATGATATCAAATATTTTAAGGTTTAAATGCTGCAAGTCATCATTTCTGATATCAACTACTTTGCGGCATAATAGTTGAAGTAAGATATTTTTAACATCACAATATTTAAAGTATTGATGCCGTAAGAAATTGCTTTCGACTTGAGTAACTAATGTCGCAGTTCGTCTGCTCTGTCATCACATGTTTTCCCTATTTTCGGCAACTAGGCTATATGGCTTGGATATTGTAACTCTTTTATTTTGAAACTAATGATTCATGGACCGAGAAGCCTTGATACTATGTAAATCTAATAACAAGTTCATAGGTTCGACAATATATATAGTTATACAATATGGCAAGAAAAATTTCGACCTTATGGCCTTAAATTTTATAAATCAGAATATTTTATTATAACTTCATTATTGAAGGGAGGAGGCAACAACCTATATCAGTCATAGTGATGCTCAAGGATTAAACGTACGTCTTTATAAGTGATTTATCCCTTGAAACCATTTCAGAATATTTTATTGTAGCTTCTTATTGAAGGGAGGAGGCAACAACCTATATCAGTCATAGTGATGCATAAGGACTAAACATACGTCTTTATAAGTGATTTATCCCTTGAAATCATATCTAAAACAAATATATCCATTTTACTTAGTCACAAAATCATATCTAAAACAAGTGAAAACATACGGTTATATTTTGCTTGTTTTAGATATGATTTCAATGGATAAATCACTTATAAAGACATACTTTTCAAGGAAATAAAAAGGGTACTTTGGCCTAAAGTTTACATGAGAATTATTGGTATCACCATTCGGTAATTTGTTGATAGGATATCTTTGCTCAAGAATTAAAGATTGTAAAATTAATAATGGGTCCGGTGTAGGGTTAAGCCATATACTTCAACTGTTAGCCCCAAGTTGATATTGGTCCACAATTCCAAGGCGTATGCTTTGTTGATGGTAAAAACCAAAAGTAGGTTTATGCACAGAAGTGAATCTTTAACATGGATAGGTTATTAGTTGGCATGTAAAACCATTTGGTTCATAGTGAGCCTATCAAAACTACAAGATAAACGAACAGTCAAGTTTTCACTAAGAAGATTGTGTTTGGAAAAATAATCAATTTTAATCCTAATGGTAATTTAGAGAAGTTGGTAGATCTGGTAGACCCGAGTTAGCCATATAGGTTAGTAGTATCCCTAGGAAAACTATGAAGTAGAAATAGATAGTTTATTGATTTAGATAGACAGGTCAGATTTACCCCTGGGGCATGCATGCATACGATTATTTTATGTTTGTTTAACGGTTTTAAATTTAGGGGCATGAATTTAATTAACATATTTCAGAAGATACTAGTGATGGAAAACCCATTCTACTTAGCCGCGTGGTCTCACTGGATATCTAATATCAAGATATCCTATTATTATTTATACCAGACCTTTTTGTCTGATCCGAAGCTATAGTTTCCCCTTTTAACTCTCAAGTGATGATTTGAGTAGTTCGAGAGTAAGATTTATAGGTTTTTGGGTTGACGAATAAAGCTTTCGAAGATGTGCCTAAGTCAATAAGGAGATACTTTATCCTCTGCGTTATCGTTACATTTTGTCTGAATGTATGCAATGGAAGAATATGTATCTATCAAATAGTAAACTCTAGTCAACCAGGGGCATCTTCATATGTCACTGTCGGAGTATCTTGTAATAATTATATTTTATGTGAACCTGGGAAACTTTTTGGGATTATGTAATGCATATGGATATTATTAATGAAATATGTTTTGAAAAATTTCATATTTCTGCACTTCTTATGTTCTTGATATGATTAACATGACCGCATTTTGCGATTGAAAATTAATTCTGTGGATGACTATAGCATCAATAGCACTTATTTTTAGGCCTCATTATAGGTGATGTTATACTGACAGTCCCTTTGTATATGATCGAGTTCATCGCTGTTGAAACATCTAATTGAAGTTCCAGTTGCAAGAGCCTTGTTTTCAGGTCTCCAAAAGTTGTTCACTTTATATACTTCAGGTACTTTCTGAAATTTCTAGTCATGAAAGCAATGTCTTCATCATTATCATTGTCTGAATCCTGATCGTCAGTTATTACATTGAAAGCAATGGATTTCTTTTCTATTGCTTGCTTTCTCTTTTGCCCTGCAATTGTGCTTCATAGGACATTAAATTGCATATTAACTCTTCAATTTTTAGAGCACCAAAATCATTAGCCTCTTCTATTGCCAGTGTCTTTTGATCCCACTCTAAAGAGAGTGAATTTAGGATTTTTCTAACTTGGTTTTTTTTGAAAAGTTTTACCCTAATGCAACTAAAAATGCTCTAATCTTGAAATCTGTAGTACCAATTAGAAATATATTCATTTTGATTCATTTTAAATAGCTGAAACTGATAGTTAGCAAAGAAATTTTAGTCCATTTAACTTTATTAGCACCGTCACGTGTAACTTGCAGTGTTCTCCAAATTTCATATGCAGACTTACAAATAGAGACTCTATTCGATTCATTTTTATCTAGTGAGAAAAATAAAATATTTATAGCTCTAGAATTATTTTGTACAAGTGCCTTTTGGTTAGAAGTCCATTAGATTCTAAATATATCTTCATCCTACAAGATCAATATGTGTAATTACAATCGTTATAAAGTGGGGATCTAGTTGTAGGTTGTCCTTCAACAAAAGTGTTAACAAGTATAGTAACAGTGTTGCTGGTCATTTGTACTTTTCAAAATCAAATTATGACTTTTTAAAAACCTACTACTTTGATACCAAATGTGCGTTGTAGAATTATGAATCTTAAGACTAATTAAACATTAGAGGGGGTGAAGTTTTTTTTACCTTATGTAAATCTTTTTAAATTTCTTTTAAATTAAATATTAAATCAGAGATTAACAACACAGAATTATACTATCAAACAGTCACAAATGCAATCACAAATAAAAAGAAAAGTAGTAAAGTAAAGAGTTAGGGAGATGACACATGGATTTTATACTGGTTCAGATTTCTCCTACATCCAGTCTCATACAATTGCTTATATAGATTCTATTGTAATGCCAATCTTTAATTAAGAAGAAGAAATATCCAAAAACAATCTCGATTCCGAGGCTGTGAGACACACCCTTCTGAATTTCCAAGCTCAGAGTATACGCACTTTATTTAAATAGGCTACAATCACACTCACTATATTTTTGGGCAACTTAACACAACCACTTGATTTGAGGGGCTACAACCACATCCAAAACCCAAAGCATATATAAAGAGTTGATAGTTTTTCCAAAGACAAGTTCTTGGACTTTGGATACAATGGATCATATAGCCTCTTGGACAGGACTTAGTGAGAGATGTTTCCAAAATAATAAGAAAGTAGTATTGAATTAATACAAAGAAGTATAAATTGATTCCATTTTATGTTGAAGAGAACATAGTATATTTTCAATGGAGTTTTCAAGAGAGAAAGAGGAGGGAAGAAAATGAGTAAATCTAAACTTTAAATTTATTTGATCTCCCCTTTATATAGTAAATCAGTAGATGTGTTCATTCATTAATGAGTTATGACAAATAGACATTTCCATTCAATATATGAAAAACCACTTGGCGACATGTATGTCGACATATCATCTGCCTATATGTCGACATATACATGTACATTTTGAAAACTTACTTCTTTTAAATTATTTTGAAAATCCTATACTTAGTAAAAATAATTTGATGCTTTGTATAATAGTTTGAACATAGTTTATAAATATTTTGAATTTTGAAAAATTATTTCAAAAAATATTTTTAAATACATTTTAAAAAGTTATTTTATTTAAAAATAAAAGATAGAAAGTTGGAGATAAAGATCAAAGATTGGTACCAGGGACTGTAATAATATAAGCTATGACTTTATACACTAAATTATAACTTTGAGATCTTCATATCTTGGTCTTTGTACTCATCAGTCTTTATGTCTATCCTCTTGAGTGTTTATACTATACAATCTTCGATTCAACACCTGTATAATATTCAACACTATATACTATATAACTTGGAAAAACATTAGTATCTACGTTTCATACGGTTGTATATTGTTGTTTATATTTATTGTCTTTCAAATCAATAACTGGGGTATTGACATATATTAATCTAATTTTATGATGAACATGTTCATTCTTTTTTATATTAATATTTCGATACATGTAATCACTTTGACATTTATCAACCGCTGGTTATAATAGTTAATTTTCTCATTATACCACTTGGTTAGATTATACTTTCAACATAGTTATGCTTTTTGTATTTTGAATATGAGCATCACAAAATATTAAAATATTAAATTAAAGAGAAATTTAAATTAATAATTAAAATTAAATTAATAATAATATATTATTATTGAACATTAACAAACAAATAAATATTTTAAATAAATTGAAATATAATGTAAACTCCTTTATTAATGAATACTAGATTTATTTATTAAAAAATAAATTTTATTCACATAAATAGAAAATAAGATTTTCTGCAAATTCATAAGAGGATTTTTTATGAATTTCACCATTTTAACCTAACTGCCACTGCACCTATTCCATGCATTATACATCTAAAATAGCATGATTCGTCTGTCTTTGTATAAATCGAAAGTCTAGAAAATTTGAAATTCAAATCATATCAATAAAGCTTCACTTAAAAACCTTTTTCTACCTTAGGGATTTTACTCACAAATCTGAATTTTAGTGAATTTTTATCATATAAAGTAACCAACATTAAATTAAATTCCTCAGTCCACGGACAAGAATTGAAAATTCTTTACACAACTGTTTTAAGTTTTTTAGATTCGAATCTCCGAATGTTTGATTTCTCCAAATTAAGTGTTAGATTTGTTGGATAATTTGAGTACAAATTAGTATATGCAATGGGTATGATTAGTTTAGGAAGTAGAATTTATGAATTATTTTATTACAACTTCAAGTGGTGTTAAGGAGAATTTACACGTAAATATTAGCACTTATGAAACTTTTTATAGCATTCAGAAGAAAATTTAGGGACTTTATCATACATTTTAGTACTGATATTAGCTTAAGGATTCTTGAATGTTAATGGTAGCACACTTGTTGTATTTATCATAATATTATTTGTTCGAAGTTTACCACTACTCGACAGTATATTATACTCTAATATTTTTCTAGTTATACTTATTTCAAGAAACATATGTTGAAAATAGTCTAGAAAAGATTACTTGGCAATTTTTTTTAATCGGTACTCATATATGTAATAGCGCTTAGGGTGAACCTTAGGGTAAATTATGTAATTTATTATATATACTTAACTCTATAAACAATCTTATTTGAAATGAGGTGTGCTTTTGGTTTTATTTTCTATTATATGTCTTGTTATATTTTAATACAAATAATGAATTAATTGCATTAAACATATATAATTGGAAAATCCTTAGGTGAAATATTTTGTCGATTGCTGTTATGAATGTGCTCATAACCATGACTATTGAATCGATTATAAAAAAACACCAACTCCTTAAATATTTATACATGTATCAAGAAAAAGATATTGATACATCCCTTGAGATTAGTTTATGTAACGCTCTCCATACAATGGACAATGATTTACTTTTGACTATTGGGAACACCAAGGCGTACACACTTATGGTTATTTAGAACAATATAGAATGACTTGTGAGAGTCTTCTATAGGTTAATACAACTAACTCAAAATAGAAGATCTCATGGTATGGACGTACAATAGTTTTCTGACCTAATGGTATTGTCAATCTTAAGTACCTAGGCTATACTTTGACTATGGTTAAATAGTTTGCACGACGAGCACATTGTGACCATAGTCGGATATACGTTAAAATACTTGGAATGAAATGCTATTCAAAAGAGGAGTCATCTCCTTCGTTACAAAAGGTTAGTATTATCGTAATTGGTATTTGACATAGAGTCAAAATCTCTAACTAGAGTAAATTTATTAATGAAAATATGTAATCTGATTGAATCAAGGGCTTTAAAATCATCTACATTATTAAGTATGGATATTAATATAGTTTTTAACCTTGTACCAAACTCCAAATATCAAAGTGATGGTCAAAAAATATGTATACAAAAATGTTTTTACTAAATGAGCTCATTATATTTTAGAAATTGAATTTCACCTAAATGACCTGTAAGCAATGAACTTGTCCCTAATATTGTACTTTACCAAAGTCCGTATAGGCTTGAGTATTTAAATTTTAAACATTGATTGAGGACCGAGGTCACAACGGATGGTCAACACAACCTTGTTGTTGGTTATTTCTTAATTCGGTCAATGTTAAAATTAATTTACAAATTCTTTATTATGAATGTTATGTTATTTTTTTATCGCATTTAAATTTTTTTATTTGATGGCTAAAATCCTTCAAAACAATGTATAGAAGTTTGTACGTCAGTTCGATCGAAAATGGAGCTTGAATAAAATAATTATATAATTAATTCCAGAGGTTTTGAAGGCATTTCCTGACCAAGTACATGTTAATATGAGGATGGTGTGGTGCCCTGGTTCCAATAGTGTAATTATCAAAGGGAGTTAATAGCTCAATAACACAGACCAAAGGGTACGAAAGGGGCAATCCTTCCTGTACACCACTTTGGGTCAATATGGCTATATTTCAATACCTGAATATATCTAACATAACACATATCTCATCTTGATGCAGAATTATGTACACGAGTTCTATAATTGAATAACTCATATGTTAGGAACGTATATAAATAAATAAGATATCGGGAACGCATATAAATAAGTGATGACATAGGTATCAATATTACAGTGGAATTTTAACATACACATACATGTATGCAAAAATACGTACGTACATAGATATCAAAATAAGTTTGATACATGAACTACTCAAGTACATCACGTAAACTCGGCAGACAATGTGCAATCCAAATACTACCTTCTTCAAATGTCCATATAATAACTCTTCTTACAACCAATCTTCAAACATATCCAAAATTGCTTAAGTGGTCTTATTTCCATCTTATCTCTAATTAAACTGGATAGTAATGTAGATCTTGGCTTCCAGGAAATGGTTGCTCAGTTCAAACTTGGTAGTACTTCAACGTAATATACATTTCCTTCAGACTGCTTAATAAACAAAACAGATTGACCTTCATAGATACATATCCTGAGAAAACAACACCTCAGTCTGACCCGAGGCGTTGTTATATATGTAACAAACCTCGAGTCAGGCTGAAATCTAGCTATAAGTATAATCAAAATCATAAACATAAATGTACAGGTCAAATTCAAAGGTAACATACTAAAACACACATATGTCACTCACGCCAAACCGAATCCCACCTATAATTCATCAAAATGGTTCGTGCTATAACATTGTTCACCATGGCTCGTAGCTCTAACTCTAATAACCTAGGATATCACAATCTATCCATATTATATAAGTTGTTATTATCAATTTAAATTCAAGTAAACTATTTTCTAATTTCACAAATTTGATTTCTGTAACGACCCGTAAATTTTGATGAATCGATTTGGTCAATTTAATTAAATTTTGTAATTAAATTTATGAAGAAATAAAATCTTTATAAATTAATATTGAAATAAATGATATAGCTATGGTAATCAAAACCTAATTATTTGTAATTTGAATAAATTCTAATAACTGAAGTAGTGAAAGGTTTATACCTGGATATAAATTGAACATGAGAAATTAGAGGTAAGTATTGAATTGATTAATGTAATAAAACATGGTTAACAGAAATTGGAAGTAAATTAAGGAAATATGTTATTGCAAGTTAATAACTAATGAACTTGAATGAACGTTCCAATTGAATATAATAATTCAAATGTTATGAATTAGTTTTAAATGAAATATAGTATAAACAAATGCAATCAGTGTATTAATGTGTGAAATAATATATTGACTTATTTGTTATTGAATGTAAATTAATGAAAGTATGTTAAGGTAAGTTAATAAATAATTAATTTAACGCAATCCCAATTAATTGAAATAACTGTAAGGTCATAATTTGTTGTATCTAGTAAATTTGAAAAATAATTCTCAATAAATGTAATTAAATATTGAAATGCATATTGTTTCCATAGGATAATATAAAGAAATGAAAACTTGCGACCTATGCTCGGAATAACGACCAAAATAAGCGAAATAGTGTTAATGTAAGTATTGATTAATTAATGAAATAGTACAGTGTTAAGGACAATTAATTAAAATTTGAGTATATACGGAATTTTAACCTGTGTTGTTAAATAATAAACTTATAAATGCAAGTAAAGGAAAATAGGTAACAAGCTATATCTGTTATTTATTTCATTTAGTATGTTAAATAAAATTTGGAAATCAGATTGCAATTAAGGGAAATTTAGTAGTACGTTTATTGGAAATTAATTTTAATAAATGTCACATTAATGTGAGGAGTAATACAACGTTTGGAATTTGTTAATTTAGAGGATATTAAGAATTAGGAATTGAATTTTGAATCAATTGCAATAAAAATAAAGAAAATGTTACGTTAATGTTAACTAAGGAAATTATTAATAAATTGAATGAAATTCAAATCAGTGGAAATAATGTGGATGTATACTTAGCGACAAATTAAATATATGAAAACAAAATGTAAACATTGAATTAAATTAAGGAATTTAAATTTTAATCAATGGTCATTAAATAAAAGAATCAATGTTCTATAAGTAATTACAATGTTTGTTGTTGATAATAAACGTTACTTTACTGGTAATGAATAAAACAATGGAAGTGTGAATGGATAAATTTCATAGAAACTAAGGTATGTATAAGTAATAAATTGGTATAAGAATGGAATATAGGTAAATTCATTTGTTAGCTTTAACCCTTAATTAATGTGTACAATTGACATAAGTACACATTTAGAAATGTAATATTTATTCTAATTAAGATGTAAATAGGCGTATATTAGTGCAATAACAAATAAATTTCATTTAAAGGTAACTTAATATTATCTTAATATAAATTGAGATAATATTTGAAATTAACGTTATTTCCATTCATAATATAACAATTATAAAAAAAATTACCTAATTAATTGGTAAATGAATTTATTATAAATGAAATTTAATTTATTACACTAATCGAAATGAAGATGAAATTTAAATATATTAACAGAATGAAATGTGTGACAAGTGTTAATTGTGTCATAGAGAAATGATAGACTCAATTTAAGGTTTGGAATTGAATCTAATCAGTTTAATTTGAAATTTACTAAAATAAATTGGATTCAATTTTTAATAAAGGGATTATTTTAAGTAATTGAAATAAATACTATAATTGGTGAACTAATTTACTTCGAATTGATACGGGAATTGGTTTCAAAGAATTATAAATCACTAAAGTAATACAAGATGATAAAATTTATGAATTATAGAATTTGAATTGAAATAGTGATTTAATTTATTTAATATTAATTTATTTAATTAGTGTAAAAATAGTCATTTTGGCGACTGACTCGGATTTTGACGAAACCAGTTTCATCGGATCCGAAACGGTGAATTATTGTAGGATTTCAAGTTTCGTAGCGATCGGGCTTGTCGTTTGATCGCACAGACTCAAAACGCCTTGAAATCATTGAAATTGAAATCAATTGAAATTAATTTGAAAAATATTATTTTTAGCATAACTTCTTCATACGATCGAATGCGGATTTGAAACCTTTTCCATTGTGTTTAAAATATTTTAAAACATCTATTTTGATATGTGGGTTGACCCAATTTCGTTCCGAAGTCGAATCGGGCTTTTCGGGCCATAGATCGTTCAGCACGTTTTAAATCCGGTCCATCTATCCTATTTCGACTTTGCCTATATATATCCAGTTATAAACCCTAGCAGCCTCTATTCCTCATTTCTATACGCACAATTCATTCTGTTCTTTCTCTTCTCCTCAATGGCTACAAACCATAATTTCAATTGCAATTCAAAATCAAAGCCAAATTTCAAACTCCTCAGAAAAATTTGAAAAAAATATACGTTGAAGCTCTCGAAGTGTGTAATCTTCTAGTATGGTTCGTTTTTTGATTTGGATCACAGTTTGACGGGAATTGGCTTTGTTCTTCATGGCCGTTCATTGTGGGCGATGCTATTCGACGGTGGATCTTCGTCCTGGCGACGATCGGGGTGCACCATCGCGTAGAGCTCGTCGAGCATTAGTCATCCATGCCATTCGCTTGTCCGTTAGTGCCTCGAATTTGCCAAATTTCGACCAACAACAGCGGCAGCGACAACGAAGATAGGCGCAACTGGAGGGTCCTGCACATGGGGATATTGGGCGGTTGGAGTTGGCAAGGACGGTGGTGGTTCCTGATGTAGGCGTTGACGTGCAGATCGTTGGCGTTAGTTGCTCGATAATCGGTGGCCAAAGATCACATACGAGCAGTAGAGAAGTAGGTTAGGGTTGCTGTAGCCTTTGCTGTTGACGTGGCTCGATGTTAGTGGTTCGGCTTCTTCTTTTTATTTTTATATTTTTTATTTCATAGTTTAGATTTGTCGAACTTCTAATGATAATAACTTTTGCACTCGAACTCAGATTTACGCGTGGTTGGATCCGCTGGAATCATAATAAAATTTCTGACGTTTTGACGCTTGTTTGGACGGATTTCGAGACTGTTTGAATTTTGGGTTTAAATTGAATTGAAATTCAATTTAAATTCAAAAGGTGAGTGTTTTAACCCACTCACAACTTCTAAAATTTCTTATGTTTGTTAAATTTAATTTTTGTGTGATTATGCATTTATTTATTATTGTTTCAGATATTTCAATCATTATCTCAGTTAATTGCATTTATTAAATTAAATCGTTATTTAATTTATTATTGAATATAACTGCCAATTAAATAGTTATTTAATTTATCATTGAATATAAATTGCTAGTTAATACCTGTTGTTTATTATCCGTTCTATATTGATGCTATTGTTTGAATTGGATGATGTTTGTGATAAATGGTCGATGGTTGATATTGGATGAATGGATGTTGTATTTTATATTGTTATAAACTGCAAGTTATTATGCATTTTCATTTCATTCGGGATTGTGGTTTGAAATGATATATAATCGTAATTTTTATTTTAAATTACGGATTGAAATGATAAATATCCGTATCACTTGACCATATGATAGAAAATTATATACAGGCACCACGGTCTGTATATATAAATATTTTGAAAATGATTTCTATGGTTTGGATAGGATACGGTTAAATAAATATTAAATTTTGATATTATATAAATATTATTTTATATATACATATATAGTTAAATTATTGAATTCAAGCTATGTATAAATTTGTTAATAAGATAAATAAGTTGAATAATGGAGTTTGATTATTTTATATTATTTGGTTAAGCACATGTTTAAGACATTGAATATATATAGAGTTTTAATGATTTAAATCAATTAAGATTGGAAGGTAAATTGGGAATTTATTTGGAATTGAGCTTATTTAAGAATTAAACTCCATAAGTTGATGTAGAACTTATTAACTTGAAATTTTAAAGGGTATGATATTTATAACTAAATTTTATTCAAGATGAATTAAATGATTATTTCTAGTATAAATAAATTGAAGGAAATATTTAGTTATAGGTAATTTGAGTTTTATATAAATGATCAAGGATTTATTATGCAAATATTTCAAACTAAATAATAGGACATTGAATTGTTGAATAGAAATTTCCAAAGTTAGTTTCAAATTATTTAATACTCAAAGTTTGAAATATATTGAAACTCAAGTGGTTTATTGAAACTGAAAGTGAGTTTGAAATTTATGGATTTAGACTTAATTTAAAGAGAATAAAATTCTAAAGTCATGGAAATTATTTACTTTATAAAGTAATTTTAAATTCAAACCATTTTATGTTATATACTATTTGAATATCCAAACCATTTAAGCCTCGGAAGTTATGGTTTTAAAGCTATGGATTTCGAAGTATTATGTTTTGAAGAGTTATAATTCAAATGTATGGTTTCGAGATATTATAAATTTTAAAGTGGTATGGTTTTAGAAAAAGGATATATTTGAAATGATATCATATTGATTTGGTTTTAAAAGAGGAAAATGATATCGTATTTATATGGTTTTGAAAAGAGATATTATATTCTGGTTTTAAAGTATAAACTATTTTGAAAAAGACCGCGGTGTTATAATAACGATTGATTATTGAAGAGACCGGGATCGGAAGTTGTCATACTCTCTTCCCACTCTGAAAACCACTTTAACAACCGCGTATGCGATGGAGATTCCAGAATGAAGTAGGATGGTGATGGCGTTTCCTTTAAGGTAAATACGTGGACCCAACTTCCGTGAGTTGGCATAAGGTGGCTAAAACAGGAGCGATTGACGGGTTAATGAGGTAGTACCTTTGATCGGACACATCCCTTCAATATTATTCTTTGACTTTTGGATTGTTTCAGTGGCCACTTTTTATTTTTTTTATTTGGGTGTGTAGCTCGAGGTGGGCAGTAGCTGCGCGTTACGCGTTACCACCGACCCGGAAGCGTAATTGGTATATCTACCCTGGCATTGCCTAGTTGTGCCGTGTCACCTACCCTATCGCACCCTGTACGAGTTTGGTTTTCTCCCGTAGCCCGTGGAGTATTTAGGGTAGTCTCCCGATCTGGAGATGCGCTGATACTGGATGGACTACTGGGACTATTACGTGTTAAGGGCTATATGGGTAACCCCTTAATGCTATGAAAAAGTAAGTTTATTTTACTATTAGACACTATTATAATAGCGAAATATTACTACATAGTAATTAGTTTAACGGATCCTTAGGAGATGTGAATCCCGAGCATCTCCTAAGTTACTGCACTCATATTTATTTCTGTAATTTAACTCACATAAGACATTTTCATTCTGACTCGAGTGTTTTGTCTTTTCAATTCGCTCGGGTCAGCCTGAGCATTTCAGGATTCAATGACTTTAGCTCTGGAAGACGAGGACGAAGTTTATATTACTATTATCTACTATATTATTCCACTACACCATTTTATTCCGCTGCATTGTTATTGTCCTTTGGTATGTGAACTTTGATATTTATTGTATAAAGAAAAATCAAATGTTTTGTAAAACAGTTTTATGAACCGTATATTGATTATTATATTTTATCGTTCCGCTGCAAGATTCTATTTTGTTTTTCTTCTCTTCTTTTCTTATTTACCCCGTAATAATCCGCCCTTTTGTATGTTTTAAGTCTGACGTGTGTGGTTTATCATCAATTTAAAGCGTGCGAAAAGGCGGGATGTTACATCTGGTATCAGGGCTTTGGTTTAGCGATAAACCTTAGCTTTGTGGGGTTTGACTCTTTACTAATATGATAGTAATACCCTATGGGAGTCACTGAGTGTATATATATGAGAGAGCATATTTGTTAGTGTTATAAAAAGTTTTAATATTAGGTTAATCTGTTCCATTTTGTATTTATAAATTCTGGTTGGTGCATGGGATGCTATGACATCAATAGGGATTTCTAAACACTTAATAGGACAGACCAACATAATATTTGTTTTAATATAGGTGAATGAAATAATTTTCCTATTATATTTTCTATACATATAAAGGAATTTTGTATAAATGATATATATATTTGGTTGCAATATATTGGTTGTTAAATAATGAAATTTATAAATAATAGTGAAATAAGATTGAAAATAAGATAAATCAAATTGGAAATTTTAGAACTTAAGTTCCGGGGTTTTGAAGATTTCTTCTAAATGATTTTGGAATATAATAATAATATTTTAGAAGTATTTTCTGATATATATATTTTAATATAATTTGAAAGAAATGTTTTAAAAGAAATTTTGAAAAAAATAGGTTTTCTACTGCCCTCTCTGTTGCTGGAAAATAATTTTCGTGATGAGTGCACGCATCATCGACATTCATTTTCGAGTTTCGAAGTGGGAAGGCCACTATTGTAGTTTTACTACGGATTTATTTTGATAACCAAATATGAATTTCTAATTGTTTTAAGTATAATTGGATATATAAGTTTTAAGTATAAACCTTTATCTATTATTTTTAAAATGATTTGAAATTTAACCTGGTATTTAGTTCTTAAGTTTCCGTTATTTAATAGTTTTAATTAGTGTAGTAAAATGGAATTTTACCAATAATTGAAACCTTTAATTAAAATAAGAAATTTAATGCTAGGTTATAAAGGAAATTAAAAGAAATTAAAATGTGTAACCTATAAGACAAAGGATAGTATTACTGAACATTAAATTAATTAAAGGAAATAGAATAAACTTGTATAACTTTCAATTACATTCTTAAAAAGCATGTATATAACTTACCAAATATTAAAAGTTGAAATGTTTAATACGAAAATGTAATGGAAATTGTACAAGTAAGAGTATGTAATGAAGTGTTCAATAAATTGATTTTATTTATAAGAATTGATGTTACAGAGTTATAAACTTGAGTTGTAATTGAAATGTTACAATAATTAAATATAATAGAAAAGTAAGCACTAAATTAATAAGTGGAATTGAGAAATGAATAAGTGTAATGTAATAAAAAAGAAACTTACATGACCTGAATGAATAAAATAAATAATTGAAAGTAATTAATGAAATTCTTTAATAAATAAGAATTTGGTGTTGTAGTTGTTATAATCTTAAGTGTAATCGAAATACTACTAAATAAATATAATAGAAGGCAGGTATTGTAAGTAAGAAATTTTAAACTTAAGTAAATAAGTTGAAGTAATTCTAAATAAAATAGTAAGAAATAAATGTAAATTAAAAAGATAAATCATTGTATAAATAAAAAGGAAATCAAACAAGAAATGTATGAAATGAAATTAATAAGAATGAAACTGAAATTTATTTAGATGGTTGTTTGTTTTGGTTTATGGTTGTTGGGTAAGGATACTTTAAAATTGTTTGGATGGATGAATAATCTATTTAGCTTCATCAGAGACTGTTGAGTAAATGGTGCACTCAGTAGTTATTTTTCATTCCGTGCAATTTAAAGTTTTGAATCCGAACAATTATTTGTTTGTTTGATACGGACGGATAGCTGAATTGTGTTGATTCTGTATGATGGTTGTAGGCTGTTTGTGCAATTGGTTGATGTTTGTATTGATTTGTTTGTTTATGGTTGAACCACTTTAAACCTTTCGTTTTATATATGTAATTATTAACTCTTTTTGTTTATATAAGTGAAATAAAAGTTATGAAAGCAATTGCTACTGCTTCTGGTTTCATAATTAAGCGTAAAATACCCGACAAACAGGTGCGTCTTCGGATTACGGTTTATAATGTTATTATATTGTTGTGCCGGGTTGGGATATATATTATTTTGGAAAGTATATGTTATATATTTTCATATTTGATATTATATTTTCTCCCGAGCCTCTCCGTACAAAGGAGACTCTGCCAAAAAATTTCGTAAATTTTAGACTTAGAAAATATTTTGAAAAATGTTTTCCAAACTTTATTAATTTGAATATAGAAGATTTAATTGTTTATACATCTATATATTTTATTTAATTTATCCAATTCTGTAAACTTATTGTTATGAATATAATGTTTTGAATAATATATATTGATTTATAATTCTTCTTTTCCCTTCTTTTCCTTTTCGGGGACGAAAAGTTTTGAGTGGGGGAGAGTGTAACGACCCGTAAATTTTGATGAATCAATTTGGTCAATTTAATTATATTTTGTAATTAAATTTATGAAGAAATAAAATCTTTATAAATTAATATTGAAATAAACGATATATCTATGGTAGTTAAAACCTAATTATTTGTAATTTGAATAAATTTCTAATAACTGAACTAGTGAAAGGTTTATACCTGAATATAAATTGAATATGAGAAATTAGAGGTAAGTATTGAATTGTTTAATGTAATAAAACATGATTAACAGAAATTGGATGTAAATTAAGGAAATATGTTATTGCAAGTTAATAATGAATGAACTTAAATGAACATTCCAATTTAATATAATAATTCAAATGTTATGAATTAGTTTTAAATGAAATTTAGTATTAACAAATGCAATCAGTGTATTAATGTGTGAAATAATATATTGATTTATTTGTTACTGAATGTAAATTAATTATAACGACCCACCTTTCATTCCATAGAAAGACGCATCATTAAAAAGAAAGAAAGGGATAGAAAAGAGAAAAGAAAGAAAAGAAAGGAACAGACAACATCAGAATCTCACAACGGAACGAATAAATTATATTATATCACATAAACTTTACATAGTATCATATACATCAGAGTTTTACAGCTAATACAACACAAACTAGACAGTTATAAACACTCGTCTAGCAATTACAATTCAAGTATATCAGAGTAAAACAGATACAACTCAAACACAGCGGAACCACTATATATCTACACGTCGAAGCCTCCTGCTCCATATCTCCTCCAGAACTCGCCAAAGCAATCCTGAATCACTTGACCACTCATACGAAATATGAGTACCCAAGAGTTTAATAAAACAGAAAATAAACACTTGGGTCAGACATGGGTCTGGTGCGAGTAAACGAGGTTAAAGTTGCTTAACTTTAGAAAATCCTTCAAAAACAAAAGGTATCACGTAAGACTTCCCACACATAAACATGGAAAAGTTTTTACCTTACGCTAACCAAACATTTGATAGGAAATTCAGTGATATTATAATAGTGTCTAGGGTTTTCAATTAAATAAGAAATAGCCGAAATTGTTACATTATTAAATTCCAGCTACTAGCCACAAAAGTGGGTAATACAATCAAAACCGTAGGGTCTCGTAGGGAAAATGGGTTTCCATCAATGGCAGGGCTACTGGGGTACCGCCTGTCACAGTACGTGGCCTAGATCACCGTACCGAGGTGCCACCCTTACTCCCCTGCAACACAAAGCCGGGACCATTCCTTACTGAACAGTTTCAAACAAGACCACCCCGCAGAATGGCCGTCGCCAACTGCCACACAATCGAAATATAAAGGGACCTCTAGACATGGGTAAATCTCACTCTCAAGTGGGGGCAACCCACGAAGCCTTGCTGCACCTCCCCTGCTTTAGCAATTCCCGGTTGATGAGGCTTGAGGCTACGATTACCTTTATAGGACAAATCAATCTTAGAATTCTCATCGTCCACCTGACGATGTTCTAAAAGCATTCAATCCATACAAGTTCGTTCCGGGTTCGAACGAAACCAAAGGCATTATCTCGTTACACTCGTATTGGAATCACCCTCAGAGTTAACGACGATAACCCTCACACTCTGAATCGCCATCTCGAACCGAAAGTACTATTCCATCAAACTCATCACGGAATCACCCTCAGGGTTATACTGACGAATAATCCTTACACCTTGAGTCTTCACTCTTCACTTGAGATTCACGACCTAACGTTTAATTTGGATCGATGTGGTTTTCGGAATTTCAAATTTGGAAATCTGATCCCGGTCTCATCGAAATCCAAGCGCCATCTTAATGTCCAAGTGAATTTAATTTGAATAATTAATTCAATTCATCATTATCTATTTACACACAGATAGATATTTCACATATCACAATAGATAATCACATTTATCATAACAGATGATCTGTATCATCATCACAACACATAATCATTGTTATCCCGCTTTTTGGCAAAGCCGTGATACCAAAAGATTGGTCGAAAACGAAAGACAGTTCGTCTCAGAGATTGGTTATATTTCACTTTGCTATGGATATCGATGAATTTTGTCCGAGTCCGGAACGGGCCAAAATTGGTAGAGCATGACGATAAAGATCGTATGAGTCATCATTTCAAATTTCAAGTCAATCCGAGTTCGTATGCTCGAGATAGGATGGATTCAAATTGAGAAAAGTGGTCACTGTCTGTTTCGAACCCATCACACTGGAGTGCTTCGAACCCATCCACTTCGAACCCATCCAATACTCACTGCTTCGAACCCATCCACTTCGAACCCATCCAATACTCACTGCTTCGAACCCATCACTCTGCTAACTTCGAACCGATCGATTCGAACCGATCAGGCATGATATTGGTCACTTCGAATCGATCGGTTCGTGACCCTTCGGATGGATGTGTTCGAATCCATCATCCTCCATCTACTTCAAACCGATTGCCTTCAAATCCATCGCGGAGCTTCATTTTGTATCCAGAGCTTGACATCGATACGAAGGAAGCTCCCTCCCCTCGGTTCGAACTAGGCGGATACAGTTGATCGATTCAAACTACGCAACGGTCATCGATACGAAGTCGGCGAAATCCCCGGGTTCGAAGCGGTCAACACGGAGAAAAAGTAGGATCGATGCGAGGAGTGCGCGACACGTCACTAGGTAACACGTGCTTCCATCGATTCGAATGCTTGGGTTCGAAGTCATGGGTTCGAACGACACAGCCAACCAAGAAAACACCATTTCGAACCGAGCATATCTCCTCAACCACACGTCCAAATGCAACCAAATTTTCACAGTAGCTTTCATATGAGGTAAAGATTGTTCCTGCCAAGTTTCAGCTCGATTGGACCATTTCTTGATGGGTTCGAAATCACTTCGAACCGATGTCAGATCGAGACGAAACTTGGTGGGGTCGGTCGCGTGGGCCCACTCACGTGCCAGAAGAAGTCTCACGAAGTTTCAGCCAGATCTGGGCCTCCAACGCCTATAAATAGAACCTGAAGCCTTCAGAAAGGGGGGGCTTCCGAGAACTTCTACCATTGAACGCTGAGACTCTGCCGGATTAACGTCTATTGATCAGAATCACTGTTGTGTTCAGATTTCAAAGCTATTATCTACTGTAATCCATTGTAATCGATTGAATCGAGCAAAGCAATAAAGAGAAATCCTTCAAAGTGGACGTAGGCACGAACGCCGAACCACTATAAATCCTGTGTTTGTGATTGTTGTTTGTGAATTACTGTGATTTACTACCTAGAGCTGAATTTGATATTGATTGTTGCTGAGTTCTGTATTGATTATTATCAAGTTGAATACGCAAACGGGTGCTTTCGTGATATTGGGTGTTTGTGACCAATTTTGGCGCAAACATTTTTGGTGCTTTCACTGAGAACTGATTCAGGAAGAAGTTGAATTTGAAAATCCAGGAGTTCAGATCTAAGAATTATGGCAAGACAATCGAGTAGAAAGCCAAGGCCTGAGAGAAGCGAACCACAAGGAAGTCAAGAGGCTTCCTCAGGAGCGAATCAACCATCGATATACATCACTAGGGACGAGATGGAGACGATGATGAAGAGGCAAGAGGAATTGATCCAGAGTTTGTTCCAACAGATAGGACAGCTAGGAGCACAGGATAGGGAAGCCAATGGAGTCCAGAACGGAGCAGGGCCATCCGGCATAACACCAGAGCTAGGGGGCACGCGTATGGAAAACGTTGACCCAATCTTGGAAAGAGAGAGAGAAGGATCTGCGCAACCCGGTAGTAGTAGAGGAGCGAACGCTCAGTCAAGGGGGCAGGTCCCGGAGTTACCTCGTGAACTCGGGAGGCAGGCTGAAAGTAGTGAACAAGGGTTACATCTCGGAGACAATGACCGATTAGCAGAGATGGTTAGAAGAGCTTTGAGAGGCGGTATGGTGAACAAAGACCTAGAGGATGTTAATAGAAGTCCTTTTACTTCAGCAATCAGGCAAGCTAGGAACCCACCGGATTTCAAACTACCATCGTTGGATATGTATGACGAGAGAACGGACCCCACGGTCCATCTGACAAAATAAATGAGACATATGGAAGTGCTGGGGGCATCGGAGGAGGTTATGGCCCGCTGCTTTCCATTATACTTGACAGATATCGCAGCACTATGGTTTAGACAATTGGAGAATGGATCCATCGGAACATGGAATGGTTTAGTGGAGAGATTTATGAGGCAATTCAGGGTTCATATTACAAGACCCAAGAATGTGATGACTTTGGCAACCCTAAAGCAAAAAGCCGGAGAGACCTTGAGGAGTTATCTAGCACGGTTCAATGCAGCAGCAGCTTCAGTGGATCGAGCGGATCCGTCCATGGTAGTAATGGCAGCTGTGTCCGGAATAGCTGACGGCACAGAGTTCAAGAATTCATTGACTAAAGATCCGCCCATAGATCTAGAGGAATTCTATCATGAGGCAGAAAAGTTTTTACGATTAGAAGATGCGAATGCAGAAAGAGAAGAAGGAGATGGGGTAGATGTTTATGCACTCAAAGACGAAAAGCTCCCTAGAAGGGACTCGGACAAGGATAAAGGTAAAAGAAGCATTGAGAATAACGGAGACAGATCAAAGCGGCAACGGAGGGAGCCGCGATTTACCACCTACACTGAGCTGAATGAGAGCCTGGAGCGAATTTATCAGGATACCAAAGAACAGATTCCGTATCGTAGACCAATGCGAAGGGATCCAACCTCTGACGAAAGGAAATCAGATAAGTTCTGTGTATTCCATGAATTAAATGGTCATAACACTAACGATTGTAGGCACCTGAAGGACGAGGTGGAAGGGCATATCAGGAACGGTATGCTCCTTCAATATGTAAGGAGGCGAGTACCTGTGGCGGAACCAGAGCGGCCACCGTCCACATCGGCTAGAGGCAACCCTGAATCAAGGCACCGTTTGGTTATCAATTGAGTGAAATAACGATGAACAGTTGTAAGCTTCCACTAACACAGTTAAATCATTTACACATGTGCGAGATCGCGAACGATCTCTAGGCATGCTCTGAGTGATCATTAACCGTTTCGTAGTGGGAACTTACACTTTGACATCCATGCTTTGCTTTCGTTTCATTTTGATTTGAACATTAAACTTTGCTTGTTTGGACATTTCTGTTTTGAAAACTCATCCGTTTAATAGATATTTGATTCTGATAACTCTGGAATGGCTAAGCTACTTACACATGTATGGGGTCGCGAACGATCCTTAGGCATGCTCTGAGATGGCGATGAACCGCCCTGACAAACGATCCAGGAACTCACCCGAACGTGACCCTGGCATCGATAATACCAAGCCCTCCCGGGCACACAATTCGCCTCGAACGGCACTCGACTTCGAACAGTCACAACTCACCTTACCTCAAATGGCTCGATCGCGAACGGTCGTCACTTGAGGTCCAACACCCGACCGTGAACGGTCACAAATCCGCCTCGAACGGCACACGATCGCGAACGATCACTCTCTGCCTTGAACGGCACCGACCGCGAGCGGTCATGATTCACTAATTATAAAATCCGACCTCGAACGGTCACCATTCGCCTTGAACGGCACTTGGTCGCGAACGATCATCAGTCGCCGCGAACGGCATCGACCGCGAACGGTCCCATTCAATCCTTTGCCACAAATAGCATCGACCGCGAACGGTCCTATTCTCATCATTTGCCGCGAACGGCATCGACCGCGAATGGTCCTATTCCATCCTATGCCGCGAATGGCACGGACCGCGAACGGTCCCAATTCACCTCAAACAGCATATGATCCCGAACGATCGATGCATGGATTTATACGCTCGACCGCGCACGGTCGCACTTCACCTCGAATGACTCGATCACGAACGATCGTCATTTGACGTTAAGCGCTCGACCATGAACGGCCGCGCTTCATCCCAAATGGCTTGATCCCGAACGATCGTCATTTGAGGCCATATGAAACTGTCAAATTCTTTACAGGTTGATGATCGGATACGAACATCCAACTCAAGGCATTACAAAACACACCTTCCTACCGCAAGGCATGTTTTGGGGGGCAAAATGTTATCCCGCTTTTTGGCAAAGCCGTGATACCAAAAGATTGGTCGAAAACGAAAGACAGTTCGTCTCAGAGATTGGTTATATTTCACTTTGCTATGGATATCGATGAATTTTGTCCGAGTCCGGAACGGGCCAAAATTGGTAGAGCATGACGATAAAGATCGTATGAGTCGTCATTTCAAATTTCAAGTCAATCCGAGTTCGTATGCTCGAGATAGGATGGATTCAAATTGAGAAAAGTGGTCACTGTCTGTTTCGAACCCATCACACTGGAGTGCTTCGAACCCATCCACTTCGAACCCATCCAATACTCACTGCTTCGAACCCATCCACTTCGAACCCATCCAATACTCACTGCTTCGAACCCATCACTCTACTAACTTCGAACCGATCGATTCGAACCGATCAGGCATGATATTGGTCACTTCGAATCGATCGGTTCGTGACCCTTCGGATGGATGTGTTCGAATCCATCATCCTCCATCTACTTCGAACCGATTGCCTTCAAATCCATCGCGGAGCTTCATTTCGTATCCAGAGCTTGACATCGATACGAAGGAAGCTCCCTCCCCTCGGTTCGAACTAGGCGGATACAGTTGATCGATTCAAACTACGCAACGGTCATCGATACGAAGTCGGCGAAATCCCCGGGTTCGAAGCGGTCAACACGGAGAAAAAGTAGGATCGATGCTAGGAGTGCGCGACATGTCACTAGGTAACACGTGCTTCCATCGATTCGAATGCTTGGGTTCGAAGTCATGGGTTCGAACGACACAGCCAACCAAGAAAACACCATTTCAAACCGAGCATATCTCCTCAACCACACGTCCAAATGCAACCAAATTTTCACAGTAGCTTTCATATGAGGTAAAGATTGTTCCTGCCAAGTTTCAGCTCGATTGGACCATTTCTTGATGGGTTCGAAATCACTTCGAACCGATGTCAGATCGAGACGAAACTTGGTGGGGGTCGGTCGCGTGGGCACACTCACGTGCCAGAAGAAGTCTCACGAAGTTTCAGCCAGATCTGGGCCTCCAACGCCTATAAATAGCACCCTGAAGCCTTCAGAAAGGGGGGGCTTCCGAGAACTTCTACCATTGAACGCTGAGACTCTGCCGGATTAACGTCTATTGATCAGAATCACTGTTGTGTTCAGATTTCAAAGCTATTATCTACTGTAATCCATTGTAATCGATTGAATCGAGCAAAGCAATAAAGAGAAATCCTTCAAAGTGGACGTAGGCACGAACGCCGAACCACTATAAATCCTGTGTTTGTGATTGTTGTTTGTGAATTACTGTGATTTACTACCTAGAGCTGAATTTGATATTGATTGTTACTGAGTTCTGTATTGATTATTATCAAGTTGAATACGCAAACGGGTGCTTTCGTGATATTGGGTGTTTGTGACCAATTTTGGCGCAAACAATCATCACAAAACAGATAATCCATATTATCATACTATAACTAAACATCCATATCATACAGATACTACTCATCTCATTACTGAGATCACAACCATTCAAAAGAATATCAGTATCATTCATAAGCAAAGATTTATTAACCACCATTTATAATTAATTTAAAATGAATTATATTAATTACTTCTATCTCTAATTAATTTAAAATTAATTAAATTAATTATCACATCTACAAATCCTGCTTATAAATCCATTAATTAATTAACCTAGTTAATTTATCATTCACTAATTATTCAACTTGATTAAACACATTTGATTAATCATCCTCTAATTACAATAAGTAATTAATCTTTAATTAAATTTACAAATAATCATAAGTAATTAACATTTAATTACTTCATTTATTAATTAACTATAATTAATTACATTTATCCTTAATTAATTATATTAATTAATCACTTAATTATTGATTATTCCTTAATTAAACAATCCATAATTAGATCATTAATTATATTAATTAATGATCTCTAATTTATTTTTAAATAAATTACTTTAATTAAAATTAATTATATTTAGTAATTAATCTACGGTTATTAATCACCCTTGATTAATATTAAATACAGTAATTAGCTCCCCTTAATTACTCATTAACAAATTAATTATCCAATAATTAATCATCTTCATTAATTAATCCCTTGATTAATTACAACAGTAATTATCCAAATCACTTCATTATAAATCATCTCCAATAATTATATTCTAGTAATTATCAATCATTACTTCACTAAGTAATCTTGCTCCATTAATTACATTAGTAATTACTCTTATTAAATCATCAAATGATTTACTTAAATTAATTAAACTAAGTTAATTAACTTAACAAATCACATTATCATAATTAACTACAATAAGTAATTAATTTTTTAATTACTTTTATCAAGGAGTTATACTTAAGAATTTAGAATTAATTACCTTAAATTAATTAATCTAATTAATTATCAAAATTAATCATATTAATTAATTACTTAATTATCCTTAGATAATTATCTTTATTAATTAACAATATTTTCTTTAATTACTTACTTAAGAAAATTTATCTTAGACTAATTATCATTAATCAATTCTAATTAAAAATTAATCTAAATCACTATTTAAAATCAATAAGTAAATTCCTCAATTATCTTAATTGTTTCCAAAATAATCCATTTACTTATTAATGACTTTAGTAACATTCAAATGTATTTAAAACAATACATTCTAAATTTAATTCAAATTCCATTTTAAAATTTAAGTTTTAAAATGTTTAATTATTTAAAACATTTATCCATATTTTAAATAAAATTATTCTTTAAAATAAAAGTGAAAACATTCATTACTTATATAAGAAAAGTTTAAAACCAATTACTTAATTTATCAAAGAATCAAGCTTTTAAAATAAATTGATTATCTTAATTTTCAAATAAAAGTTTAACACTTCATAATTTTAATTCCAATATTAAGAAAAGAAGTCTTCCAAGTTTAAACATTTATTTGAAATTCAAACTTATTTTTAAATTTACTTTAAAACATTTGAATTTGTTCAACTTTTAAAAAGTTACAAAACTGTTTTAAATTCAAATCTGGTTTCTTAGAAATCTTGAGACCATGATTTAACTTGATTTTAAACTTAAATTAAATCTTGCTTAAATTTAAATATTTTCTTTTTTAAAACTTTGAATTCAAAATTTTATTTTAATTCAGATTCAACTTAGACTTGAATTAAATTCCTGCTTTAAAATTTGAATTTCATTCAAATGTCAAAAAAAAACTGCATATTTTCAGATTTTAAACTTGTAACATCGCTAACACAAGAACTCCCCATATCTACTTCGAGTTAACAACCTACTTACTTCGAGACAGAATCATAAACACCCGAGAGAAGCTTCGAGTCACAACACTGCACAAACCAAAAGTTCACCAGAGTTAAGAATATGCACGGTGCATATACACCAGTGCTCAGATCATCTCCAGCCACCCTAGGCAACTCCACCACGTTGTCGATCATCCTTTGACATGATCACGACTTTCAAAAATCCACTACAGCTCGAAAAACGAATTTGAGATAGCCAAGCCAAAACTGGAAACACCTCTGCATCCAAAAAGCCATACCTGTCAACATCACTTAAACTCACCTCCGACCATCATTATTAATGCGACTCCAGCCAACTCATCTTCCATGAATCCTCTTCCCATCCCTTAAATCCTACATCACTCGATGCAACAGAGAGATAGAGAAGCGACCAAACTTCGATCCCCTTAAAAACTAGGGTTAGAACCTGGAAAACCACTAGTGCCTTGCCACCACCCACTGACAAAACATCTGACAATTTTCCCTTACCCCTCCATCTGTACTCCACCTCCAGAAAGAACCACAGCCTCCAAAAGAGACTAGATCACCATAAAAACCCAAAAACCCCAATTTTTCTCAAAATAGAAATACTAACGTCACAGTAATTTTAAAAATGTGAAATTTGTTTTAAAATTCATGTTTTCAAACATGCATTCCAGTTACAAAACTGTTTTATTGATTTAAGATGTTTGGTATTTGTTTTATTTCAATGATGACTGATATTTGTGGTCTTCAGTGGCAATAGATTTTTATTAAACTAAATTATAATTTATAAATCTCAATTTATACCAAACAAACATATTTTGTTTACACAAAAATTTCTAACTGAAATCAATTCAAGTGATAAAGAATTTCTATTAAAGAAAATCTTAGTTTACAAATTAAATAGATATGCAGATACAGGCAACAACAACATATAAACATATTCATATATGTTCACACAGAACAGTCATCAATATGCAATCATCACAACATACTTATTTCTACCAAATCACATGCACAGACATCTTAAGCTTTTTGCATGGTGAGGTTACTCATTTTTCTTTTAAACAGAAAATAGAACAGTTTTATCTATAACAGATTTTGATTTCTGTGAATTAGAACCTGAGTTCTGTAAATTATGTTTAACTTTGATTTTAAAAGGAAAAATGTTTTTAAATAAAGATACTCACATTTTTATTGAAGATGCCAAGAACAACTCAGAGATGCATTTTCACAATTTCCTGAAACTGCAAATTGAACCTGCATGTTGAATCTGGATTTTTGCAATTGCTAGTTGAAGTTGATTTTAACTTTTGCAGCAGTTGTAGTTGATTTTGATCATGCAGCTGAACTCCATCTTCATGAATTTGAAGTTGAACTTCAACAGATTACAGGTTTGAAGATTAAACAGATTGTTGCAGATTTTTAAACAGAATTGTGTTTGGTTTTGCAGATTTCAGATGTATTTGGGTTTTGTAGATTTTGTATTGAATTTGCAGATTTTAATATGAATTGAGTTTTGCAGATTTTCTCTACAATTTGATTTTAGTTTCTCCATTGAAGATAAAGTGTTTGAACAAAAAAGACTTGTTAAGTTTCTTATCTAAAATAATTAATTATTTTCAAAAATGAATTAACATGCCACTTGTTAACTAATGTTATAGATTAAGTACAAGTGTCTTCTTTATGTATTAAGAGTTTAACACATATACAATTTTAACATAAAATAGATTTCTTAATTTATGAATTTTTTTTAAGTCTTCTTAAACAATTTCTTGTTTACATTTAACATTTTTTTTAAATGTTTATTTACATTTAGCCTTTACATGATTACATATAAACCTTCTTTTATACATTATTTATCTTAATGTTTATTTGAATATCCCTAAAATAATATTTTTAAAACTAAATTTTAAAAGCGAAAATTTAGAAAGAAAAAGAATGTTGAATTCAATTTTATTCAAAAGTTTTCAAACCAAAATATTATGCTTTAATATAGTTGAACTAAATCTTATTTCAAAAGAAAAACAATTTTTAAAATAAAACAAAATAAACTTTTTATTATAATTCACAATTTAAACTATTATATTTTTATAAACAAAATAAATATTTACTTATATTTCTTTTGAAAATATAAGATAGACTTTTAAAACAAACTTTTGAAAAGTTTCAACACTAATTTAAATCAAATTAACCAATTCATAAATTATACATCTAAATATATTATAGATTTGAAAATATCTTTATTAAATTTAAATTTAAATAAAAATCAAATCCCTATTTACAATGTATACACATATATACATTATAAATAAAATATCTTTAAATCAGCTTAGAAAGATAATTTTATTATTTAAATATTTTTAACTTTTGAAAACAATAAGATTCTCAAATTAAATTATCATTATTATAAATTTTTAAAAGAATATCATTTAACAAATTAAATAATAATAATTTTCAAAAGATAAATTCTGTTTGAATTAGATTATTAAGTCAATATTTCTCATTTTAAAATAATTTATAAATGAACTTATTAAATAAATATTGCCTAAATTTCCGGGACATCACATTCCTCCCCCCTTAAAAGAATTTCGTCCCCGAAATTTAAAAGCAAATTTAATTTAACAATCTCATACAGATTTTAATTTTAAAATAGCAAACATATGCTGTCAACCAAATACTAGCAATCATAGCAACCAATTCAAACAAATAATTCTAACTATCCAGACGAAATCTGGATAAGGTTCCCTAGAGTTTCCCAGGTATAAATACTGGGACACTCGTCCTACAGAATCTAAACTAGCTACAACACTCAGATCTAGAGCTCCTATATATCTAGATCTACAAATCTAAACAGGATACTGAACTACAGACAAGTCCTGATCAACTTCCAAATCTCCCAGAACTACTGATTCAAAAACCAGTGATAAACCATACACGTACTCCCTCAAAGATACGTGAAAAACAAAACAAATTCCAGCCATCCGAACTGGCAATTCAATCCTGTACACCAAACACTTAACTCTTAAGAGAAAATAGAAAGGTCCAATACACTTATCCACAAATTTCTCCTATCGATCCTGGGCTGCCTTCAACCTTCTAGATCAATCCAATCTTCGCAGATGCTTCACAGAACAAATCTGGACAAAGAAATAAACGATCTCCAGATCTTACTAAACAAATAGTTCTCTCAAGATCCATCAAAATCCACCACACAAACTCTACTACATCAATATCAGAAGACTTCAAATATACTACTCTTATTCGGAAAACAGAACAGACGCACAAGATAATCCAAGCCTCCAGATTAAAATGAATTTCATGTAGAAATCCTCTGATCCAAGACAAAACTTAAATTCCCAATCGGTGTTGCTTCTATTCTGGAATAGCTGCCACTAGCTTCCACTGCACAACTCTGATTTGAGAATGCTATTGATGAAAACAAATACAAACTTGATCAATCCACCCCGGAAACACTGTTCACCAAATTCCATAAAATCTCAGTGACCTATCCGATTCGGTCACAAACACCACAGCAAAAATTCAACCAGAAATCTAGATCCGATTAATCCTGCCAGCTTAAAGAGATCTCTTTCTCAAAGAGCCCTCCTACTAAGATGAACCACCGGTAAAGCTCCAAGAACCAGTCAAAACAGATCTCAATCTCTCGATGCGGATGCCAATCTTGACTCGTTCGAAGATATCCGCAAAATACCAAACCACTTCGATAGCTCTAACATCCTCTAGAGATGCTTCAATCCAAACAAAGATTACTCAGTGAAATTCTGAACCATCACAAGTCACTTTTGCGATCCTACTCAGTTCAGATTCTAAGAAATCGTTCTCTCTTCAATAATCAGAACAGCTAAAGCCTTCTAACCAAAAGGAGAAACTAGTGGTCCACCTTCAACCACAAACTTCACACCCAGCTGAGCTTCCAGAAGAAATGGATAAGCTTCACCATCTGCTCGGCCTACTGATAGAAGAATCACAGAGATTTTGGAACCAAAGGAGAAACGGGCCACTCTACCTCTTCCGGACTCCTTCTTCAGGATACAGCTAAGCCAAGAGACTATCCTGGTGGCACACACAACACCTCCATGCTGCTACTGCTGCCAAAAACTTCCTTATCCAAAAGCTCATCGAATCACAAAACTACACCAGCCTCTTCATAATAGAGCCATCAATAGACAGATATCCCTCAGGAAACTCGACTCCAAACCAAGCACAAAACATTCTGCCAAACTGATTCTCAAACTCAAATACAGACAGAACTCCATCCTGAGGTTGTCAAGATTCCATCGCTGGCTTCAGTACTCCCAACTGATCCAGACTCGAGAAAATCCACTCACACGAGTGCGATCAAGCATACATTCCAAAGATAAACTCCGAATCTTGAAAAGATTTCCTTCAGAGATCAGTGAAATCCTTCACACCAAATTGCAAAATTACTCAAGATGCCCAATACTGCCCTAGCAGATTCACTTCCAACCTCAAACATTCGGACTCCAACCATTGGTAGTTGTGTTACACACACCATTACCCTATCTACCTTTAGAACTTATATTGGAAGACCTGAACAGGTTACCCAATCAAATAGGTAGAAATGTATATATATATATATATATATATATATATATATATATTCAAAATTACAAATACGCTCTCTCAAGATAGACACCACTCCAGAGTCTAGGTATTCGCTCAACCTAGAGCTCTGATACCATAATGAAATGACATGCCTTTCATTCCATAGAAAGACGCATCATTCAAAAGAAAGAAAGGGATAGAAAAGAGAAAAGAAAGAAAAGAAAGAAACAGACAACATCAGAATCTCACAGCGGAATGAATAAATTATATTATATCACATAAACTTTACATAGTATCATATATATCAGAATTTTACAGATAATACAACACAAACTAGACAGTTATAAACACCTGTCTAGAAATTACAATTCAAGTACATCAGAGTAAAACAGATACAATTCAAACACAGCGAACCACTATATATCTATACGTCAAAGCCTCCTGCTCCATATCTCCTCCAGAACTCGTCAAAGTAATCCTGAATCACTTAACTACTAATACGAAATATGAGTACCCAAGAGTTTAATACAACAGAAAATGAACACTCGGGTCAGACATAGGTCTGGTGTGTGTAAACGAGGTTAAAGTTGCTTAACTTTAGAAAATCCTTTGAAAACAAAAGGTATCACGTAAGACTTCCCACTCATAAACATGGAAAAGTTTTTATCTTACGCTAACCAAACATTTGATAGGAAATTCAGTGATATTATAATAGTGTCTAGGTTTTCAAGTAAATAAGAAATAGCCAAAATTGTTACATTATTAAATTCCAGCTACTAGCCACAAAAGTGGGTAATACAATCAAAACCGTAGGGTCTCGTAGGGAAAATGAGTTTCTACCAATGGCAGGGCTACTGGGGTACCGCCCGTCACAGTACGTGGCCTAGATCACCGTATTGAGGAGCCACCCTAACTCCCCTACAACACAAAGCCGAGACCATTCCTTACTAAACAGTTCCGAACAAGATCACCCCGCAGATTGGCCGTCGCCAACTGCCACACAACCGAAATATAAAGGGACCTCTAGACAGGGGTAAATCTCACTCTCAAGTGGGGGCTACCCACGAAGCCTTGCTGCACCTCCCCTGTTTTAGCCATTCTCTGTTGATGAGGCTTGAGGCTACGATTACCTTTATAGGACAAATCAATCTTAGAATGCTCATCGTCCACCTGACGATGTTCTGAAAGCATTCAATCCATACAAGTTCGTTCCGGGTTCGAACGAAACCGAAGGCATTATCTCGTTACATTCGTATTGGAACCACCCTCAGAGTTAACGACGATAATCCTTGCACTCTAAATCATCATCTCGAACCCGAAAGTACTATTCTTTCAAACTCATCACGGAATCACCCTCAGAGTTATACTGACGAATAGTCCTTACACCTCGAGTCTTCACTCTTCACTTGAAATTCACGACCTAACGTTTAATTTGGATCGATGTGGTTTTCGGAATTCCAAATTTGGAAATCCGATCCCGGTTTCATCGAAATCCAAACGCCATCTTAATGTCCAAGTGAATTTAATTTGAATAATTAATTTAATTCATCATTATCTATTTACACACAGATATATATTTCACATATCACAATAGATAATCACATTTATCGTAACAGATAATCTATATCATCATCACAACAGATAATCATCACAAAATAGATAATCCATATTATCATACTATAACTAAACATCCATATCATACAGATACCACTCATCTCATTACTGAGATCACAACCATTCAAAGGAATATCAATATCATGCATAAGCAAAGATTTATTAACCACTATTTATAATTAATTTAAAATGAATTAAATTAATTACTTCCATCTCTAATTAATTTAAAATAAATTAAATTAATTATCACATCTATAAATCCTGCTTATAAATCCATTAATTAATTAATCTAGTTAATTTATCATTCACTAAGTATTCAACTTGATTAAATACATTTGATTAATCATCCTCTAATTACAATAAGTAATTAGTCTTTAATTAATTTTACAAAATTAATTAACCTTAATCATAAGTAATTAACATTTAATTACTTCATTTATTATTTAGCTATAATTAATTAAATTTATCCTTAATTAATTATATTAATTAATCACTTAATTATTGATTATTCCTTAATTAAACAATCCTTAATTACATCATTAATTATATTAATTAATGATCTATAATTTATTTTTAAATAAATTACTTTATTTAAAATTAATTATATTTAGTAATTAATCTACAATTATTAATCATCCTTGATTGATATTAAATACAGTAATTAGTTCCCCTTAATTACTCATTAACAAATTAATTATCCAATAATTAATAATGTTCATTAATTAATCCCTTGATTAATTACAACAGTAATTATCCAAATCACTTCATCATAAATCATCTCCAATAATTACATTCTAGCAATTATCAATTATTACTTCTCTAAGTAATCCTGCTCCATTAATTACATTAGTAATTACTCTTATTAAATCATCAAATGATTTACTTAAATTAATTAAACTAAATTAATTAACTTAACAAATCACATTATCATAATTAACTACAATAAGTAATTAATTTCTTAATTACTTTTTTCAACTAATTATACTTAACAATTTAGAATTAATTACCTTAAATTAATTAATCTAATTAATTACCAAAATTAATCATATTAATTAATTACTTAATTATCCTTAGATAATTATCTTTATTAATTAACAATATTTTCTTTGATTACTTACTTTAGAAAATTTATCTTAGATTAATTATCATTAATCAATTCTAATTAAAAATTAATCTAAATCATTATTTAAAATCAATAAATAAGTAAATTCCTTAATTATCTTAATTATTTCCAAAATAATCCACCTACTTATTAATGACTTTATTAACATTCAAATGTATTTAAAACAATACATTTCTAAATTTAATTCAAATTCCATTTTAAAATTTAAGTTTTAAAATGTTTAACTATTTAAAACATTTATCCATATTTTAAATAAATTTATTCTTTAAAATAAATGTGAAAACATTCATTACTTATATAAGAAAAGTTTAAAACCAAATTACTTAATTTATCAATGAATCAATCTTTTAAAATAAATTGATTATCTTAATTTTCAAATAAAAGTTTAACACTTCATAATTTTATTTCCAATATTAAGAAAAGAAGTCTTCCAAGTTTAAACATTTATTTGAAACAAACCTATTTTTAAATTTACTTTAAAACATTTGAATTTGTTCAACTTTTAAAAAGTTACAAAACTGTTTTAAATTCAAATCTCGTTTCTTAGAAATCTTGAGACCATGATTTAACTTGATTTTAAACTTAATTTAAATCTTGCTTAAATTTAAATATTTCGATTTTTAAAACTTTGAATTCAAAATGTAATTTGAATTCAGATTCAACTTACTCTTGAATCAAATTCCTGCTTTAAAATTTGAATTTCATTCAAATTTCAATTTTTTTTGGCATATTTTCAGGTTTTAAACCTGTAACATCACAAACCCGAGAACTTCCCATATCTACTTCGAGTTAACAACCTACTTGCTTCGAGACAGAATCACAAACACCCGAGAGAAGCTTCGAGTCACAACACTGCACAAACCAAAATTTCACCAGAGTTAAGAATATGCACGGTGCATATGCACCAGTGCTCAGATCATCTCCAGCCACCCTAGGCAACTCCACCACGTCGCTGATCATCCTCTGACATGATCACGACCTTCAAAAATCCACTACAACTTGAAAAATGAATTTGGGATAGCCAAGCCAAAACTGGAAACACCTCTGCATCCAAAAAGCCATACCTGTCAACATCACTTAAACTCACCTCCGACCATCATTATTAATGCGATTCCGGCCAACTCATCTTCCACGACTCCTCTTCCCATCCCCTAAATCCTGCATCACTCGATGCAACAGAGAGACAGAGAAGCGACCAAACTTCGATCCCCTTAAAAACTATGGTTAGGACCTGGAAAACCAATACTACCATTGCCACCACCACTACCATTGCCACCACCCACTGACAAAACATCTGACAATTTTCCCTTACCCCTCCATCTGTACTCCACCTCCAGAAAGAACCACAGCCTCCAAAATAGACTAGATCACCATAAAAACCCAAAAACCCTAATTTTGCTCAAAACAAAAATACTAACTCCACAGTAATTTAAAAATGTGATTTTTTTTTAAATTCATGTTTTCTAACATGCATTCCAGTTACAAAACTGTTTTATTGATTTAAGATGTTTGGTATTTGTTTTATTTCAATGATGACTGATTTTGTGGTCTTTAGAGGCAACAGATTTTTATTAAACTAAATTATAATTTATAAATCTAAATTTATACCAAACAAACATATTTTGTTTACACAAAAATTTCTAACTGAAATCAATTCAAGTGATAAAGAATTTCTATTAAAGAAAATCTTAGTTTACAAACTAAATAGATACGCAGATACAGGCAACAGCAATATATAAAAATATTCATATATGTTCACACAGAACAGTCATCAATATGAAATCGTCACAACATACTTATTTCTACCAATTCACATGCATAGATATCTTAAGCTTTTTGCATGGTGAGGTTACTCATTTTTCTTTTAAACAGAAAGCAGAACAGTTTTATCTACAACAGATTTTGATTTTTGTGAATTAGAACCTGAGTTCTGTAAATTATGTTTAACTTTGATTTTAAAAGGAAAACTGTTTTTAAATAAAGAAATTTACTCACATTTCTATTGAAGATGCAGAGATCAACTCAGAGATGCATTTTCACAATTTCCTAAAACTGCAAATTGAACATGCATGTTGAATCTGGATTTTTGCAATTGCTAGTTGAAGTTGATTTTAACTTTGCAGCAGTTGTAGTAGATTTTGATCATGCAGCTGAACTCCATCTTCATGAATTTGAAGTTGAACTTCAACAGATTACAGCTTTGAAGATTAAACAGATTGTTGCAGATTTTTAAACAGAATTGTGTTTGGTTTTGCAGATTTCAGATGGTATTTGGGTTTTATAGATTTTGTATTGAATTTGCAGATTTTAATATGAATTGAGTTTTGCAGATTTTCTCTACAATCTGATTTTAGTTTCTCCATTGAAGATAAAGTGTTTGAACAAAAAGTTTGTTAAGTTTCTTATCTAAAATAATTAATTGTTTTCAAAAATGAATTAACATGCCACTTGTTAACTAATGTTATAGATTAAGTACAAGTGTCTTCTTTATGTATTAAGAGTTTAACACATATACAATTTTAATATAGAAATAAATTTCTTAATTTATGAATGTTTTTTTTAAGTCTTCTTAAACAAATTCTTATTTACATTTAACATTTTTTTTTAAATGTTTAATTACATTTAGCCTTTACATGATTACATATAAACCTTCTTTTATACATTATCTCTCTTAATGTTTATTTGAATATTCCTAAAATAATATTTTAAAACTAAATTTTAAAAGAAAAAATTGAGAAAGAAAAAGAATGTTGAATTCAATTTTATTCAAAAGTTTTCAAACCAAAATATTATATTTAATATAATTGAAGTAAATCTTATTTCAAAAGAAAAATAATTTTTGAAATAAAACAAAATAAACTTTTATTATAATTCACAATTTAAACTATTATATTTTTATAAACAAAATAAATATTTACTTATATTTCTTTTGAAAATATAAGATAGACTTTTAAAATAAACTTTTGAAAAGTTTCACCACTAATTTAAATCAAATTATCCAATTCATAAATTATACATCTATATATATATTTTAAATTTGAAAATATCTTTATTACATTTAAATTTTAATAAAAATCAAATCCCTATTTACAATGTATACACATATATACATTATAAATAAAGTATCTTTAGATTAGCTTAGAAAGATATTTATATTATTTAAATATTTTTAACTTTTGAAAACAATAAGATTCTCAAATTAAATTATCATTATTATAAATTTTGAAAAGAATATCATTTAACAAATTAAATAATAATAAATTTTCAAAAGATAAATTCTGTTTGAATTAGATTATTAAATCAATATTTCTCATTTTAAAATAATTTATAAATGAAATTATTAAATAAATATTGCCTAAATTTCCGGGACATCACATTAATGAAAGTATGTTAAGGTAAGTTAATAAATAATTAATTTACCGCAATCCAAATTAATTGCAATAACTATAAGGTCATAATTTGTGGTATCTAGTAAATTTGGAAAATAATTCTCAATTAATGTAATTAAGTATTGAAATATATATTGTTTCTATAGCATAATATAAAGAAATGAAAACTTGCGACCTATGCTTGGAATAACGACCAAAATAAGCGAAATAGTGTTAATGTAAGTATTGATTAATTAATAAAATAGTACAGTGGCAATGACAATTAATTAAAATTTGTGTATATATGGAATTTTAACCTGTGTTGTCAAGAAATAAACTTATAAATGCAAGTAAAGGAAAATAGGTAACAAGCTATATATGTTATTTATTTTATTTAGTATGTTAAATAAAATTTGAAAATCAAATTGCAATTAAGGGAAATTTAGTAGTACGTTTATTGGAAATTAATTTTAATAAATTTCACATTAATGTGAGGAGTAATACAACGTTTGGAAGTTGTTAATTTAGAGGATATTAAGAATTAGGAATTGAATTTTGAATCAATTGCAATAAAATAAAAAAATGTTACGTTAATGTTTACTAAGGAAATTATTAATAAATTGAATGAAATTCAAATCAGTGGAAATAATTAGATGTATACTTAGCGACAAATTGAATATATGAAAACAAAATGTAAACATTGAATTAAATTAAGGAATTTAAATTTTAATAAATGGTCATTGAATAAAAGAATCAATGTTCTGTAAGTAATTACAATGTTTGTTATTGATAATAAACGTTACTTTATTGGTAATGAATAAAACAATGGAAGTGTGAATGGATAAATTTCATAGAAACTAAGGTATGTATAAGTAATAAATTGGTATAAGAATGGAATGTAGGTAAATTCATTTATTAGCTTTAACCCTTAATTAATGCGTACAATTGACAGAAGTACGCATTTATAAATTTAATATTTATTCAAATTAAGATGTAAATAGGCGTATATTAGTGCAATAAGAAATAAAGTTCATTTAAAGGTAATTTAAAATTATGTTAATATAAATTGAAATAATATTTGAAATTAACGTTAATTCCATTCATAATATAACAATTATAAAAAAAATTACCTAATTTATTGGTAAATGAATTTATTATATATGAAATTTAATTTATTACGCTAATTGAAATGAAGATGAAATTTAAATATATTAACGGAATGAAATGTGTGACAAGTGTTAACTGTGTCATAGAGAAATGATAGACACAATTTAAGGTTTGGAATTGAATCTAATCAGTTTAATTTGAAACTTATTAAAATAAATTGGATTCAATTTTTAATAAAGGGATTATTTTAAGTAATTGAAATAAATACTATAATTGGTGAACTAATTTACTTCGAATTGATATGGGAATTGGTTTTAAAGAATTATAAATTACTAAAGTAATACAAGATGATAAAATTTGTGAATTATAGAATTTGAATTGAAATAGTAATTTAATTTATTTAACATTAATTTATTTAATTAGTGTAAAAATAGTCGTTTTTCCACTGACTCGGATTTCGACAAAACTTGTTTCATTAGATCCGAAATGCTGAATTATTATAGGATTTCAAGTTTCGTAGCGATCGGGCTTGTCGTTTGATCGTATGGACTCGAAACGCCTTGAAATCATTGAAATTGAAATCAGTTGTAATCAATTTGAAAAAAATTATTTTTAGCATTACTTCTTCATACGATGGAATTTGGACTTGAAACCTTTTTGATTGCATTTAAAATATTTTAAAACATCTATTTTGATAAGTGGGTTGACCCAATTTCGTTCTGGAGTCGAATCGGGCTTTTTGGGCCATAGATCGTTCATCACGTTTTTAAATCGTGTCCTTCTACCCTATTTCGACATTACCTATATATATCCAGATATAAACCCTAGCAGCCTCTATTCCTCATTTCTATATGCATAATTCATTCGATTCTTTCTCTTCTCCTCAATGGTTACAAACCATAATTTCAATTGCAATTCAAAATCAAAGTCAAATTTCAAACTCCTTAGAAAAATTTGAAAAAAATATATGTTTAAGCTTTCGAAGTGCGTAATCTTTTGGGGTGGTTTTTTTTTCGATTTAGATCATAGTTTGACCAGAATTGGCTTCGTTCATCATGGCCATTCATTGTGGGCGGTGCTATTCGACGGTGGATCTTCGTTCTGGCGACGGTCGGGGTGCACCATCGCGTAGAGCTCGTCGAGCAATAGTCATCCATGCCATTCGCTTGTCCATTAGTGCCTCGAATTCACCAAATTTGGACCAAGAACAGCGGCGGCGACAACGACGATAGGCGCAACCGGAGGGTCCCACACGTGGGGCTATTGAGCGGTTAGAGTTGGCAAGGACGGTGGTGGTTCCTGATGTAGGTGTTGACGTGTAGATCGTTGGCGTTAGTTGCTCGATAATCGGCGGCCAGTGATCGCGTACGAGCAGTAGAGAAGTAGGTTAGGGTTGCTGTAGCCTTTGCTGTTGACCTGGCTCGATCTTAGTGGTTCGGCTTCTTCCTTATTTTATTTTATTTCATAGTTTAGATTTGTTGAACTTCTAATGATAATAACTTTTGCATTCGGACTCATATTTACGTGCGGTTGGATCCGCTGGAATCGTAATAAAATTTCCGACGTTTTGACGCGGGTTTGGACGGATTCCGAGACTGTTTGAATTTTGGGACTAAATTGAATTTAAATTCAAAAGGTGAGTGTTTTAACCCACTCACAACTTCTATAGTTTCTTATGTTTGTTAAATTTAATTTTTGTGTGATTATGCATTTATTTATGATTGTTTCGGATATTTTAATCATTATTTCAATTAATTGCATTTATTAAATTAGATCGTTATTTAATTTATTATTGAATATAACTTCCATTTAAACAGTTATTTAATTTATCATTGAATATAAATTGCTTGTTAATACCTGTTGTTTATTATCCATTCTATATTGATGCTATTGTTTGAATTGGATGATGTTTGTGATAAATGGTCGATGGTTGATATTGGATGAATGGATGTTGTATTTTATATTGTTATAAACTGCAAGTTATTATGCATTTTCATTTCATTCGGGATTGTAGTTTGAAATGATATATAACCGTAATTTTTATTTTAAATTACAGATTAAAATGATAAATATCCGTATCACTTGACCATAGGATAGAAAATTATATACAGACACCGCGGTTTATCTGTATATAATTTTCTATCCTATGGTCAAGTGATATGGATATTTATCATTCAATCCGTAATTTAAAATAAAAATTATGGTTATATATCATTTCAAACCGCAATCTCGAATGAAATGAAAATGCATAGTAACTTGCAGTTTACAACAATATAAAATACAACATCCATTCATCCAATATTAACCATCGACCATTTATCACAAACATCATCCAATTCAAACAATAGCATCAATATAGAACGGATAATAAACAATAGGTAATAACTAGCAATTTATATTCAATGATAAATTAAATAACTATTTAACTAGCAGTTATATTCAACAATAAATTAAATAACGATTTAATTAAATATATGCGATTAGCTGAGATAATGATTAAAATATCCGAAACATTCATAAATAAATGCATAATCACACAACAATTAAATTTAACAAACATAAGAAATTTTAGAAGTTGTGAGTGGGTTAAAACACTCACCTTTTGAATTTAAATTGAATTTAAATACAATTAAAACCAAAAATTCAAACAATTTCGGAATCGGTCCAAACCAGCGTCAAAATGTTAGAAATTTTATTACGATTCCAGCGGATCCAACTGCGCGTAAATCTGAGTCCGAATGCAAAAGTTATTATCATTAGAAGTTCAACAAATCTAAACTATGAAAAAAAAGAAGCCGAACCAGTAAGATCGAGCCACGCCAATAGCAAAGGCTACAGCAACCCTAGCCTACTTCTCTACTGCTCGTACGCAATCTCTGGCCGTCGATTATCGAGCAACTAACGCCAACGATCTGCACGTCAACGCCTACATCAGGAACCACCACCGTCCTTGCCAACTCCAACAGCCCAATAGCCCCGCGTGCGGGACCCTCCGGTTGCGCCTATCTTCGTTGCCGCCGCCGCAATTCTTGGTCGAAATTTGGCGAATTCGAGTCACTAGCGGACAAGCGAATGGCATGGATGACTACTACTCGATGAGCTCTACGCGATGGTGGACCCCGATCGTCGCCAGGACGAAGATCCACCGTCGAATAGCACTGCCCACAATAAACGACCATGAAGAACGAAGCCAATTCGGGTCAAACTATGATCCAAATCGAAAAACGAACCACACCAAAAGATTACGCACTTCGAGAGCTTCAACATATATTTTTTTCAAATTTTTCTAAGGAGTTTGAAATTCGGCTTTGATTTTGAATTGCAATTGAAATTAGGGTTTGTAGCCATTGAGGAGAAGAGAAAGAATAGAATGAATTGTGCGTATAGAAACGAGGAATAGAGGCTGCTAGTGTTTATAACTGGATATATATAGGCAAAGTCGAAATAGTATAGATGGACCCGATTTAAAAACGTGGTGAACGATCTATGGTCCGAAAAGCCCGATTCGACTTCGGAACGAAATTGGGTCAACCCATATATCAAAATAGATGTTTTAAAATATTTTAAACGCAATGGAAAAGGTTTCAAGTCCAAATTCCATCATATGAAGAAGTTATGCTAAAAACAATATTTTTCAAATTAATTTCAATTGATTTCAATTTCAATGATTTCATGGTGTTTCGAGTCCGTACGATCAAACAACAAGCCCGATCGCTACGAAACTTGAAATCCTACAATAATTCACCGTTTCGGATCCGATGAAACTGGTTTCGTCGAAATCCGAGTCAGTCGCCAGAATGGCTGTTTTTACACTAATTAAATAAACTAATATTAAATAAATTAAATCACTATTTCAATTCAAATTATATAATTCATAAATTTTATCATCTTATATTACTTTAGTGATTTATGATTCTTTAAAACCAATTCCCATATCAATTCGAAGTAAATTAATTCACCAATTATAGTATTTATTTCAATTACTTAAAATAATCCCTTTATTAAAAATTGAATCCAATTTATTTTAATAAGTTTCAAATTAAACTGATTAGGTTCAATTCCAAACCTTAAATTGAGTCTGTCATTTCTCTATGACACAATTAACACTTGTCACACATTTCATTCCGTTAATATATTTAAATTTCATCTTCATTTCAATTAGCGTAATAAATTAAATTTCATTTATAATAAATTCATTTACCAATTAATTAGGTAAATTTTTTTATAATTGTTATATTATGAACGGAATTAACGCTAATTTCAAATATTATCTCAATTTATATTAAGATAATATTAAATTACCTTTAAATGAAATTTATTTCTTATCACACTAATATACGCCTGTTTACATCTTAATTAGAATAAATATTACATTTCTAAATGTGTACTTCTGTCAGTTATACACATTAATTAAGGGTTAAAGCTAACAAATGAATTTACCTATATTCCATTCTTATACCAATTTATTACTTATACATACCTTAGTTTCTATGAAATTTATCCATTCACACTTTCGTTGTTTTATTCATTACCAATAAAGTAACGTTTATTATCAACAACAAACATTGTAATTACTTACAGAACATTGATTCTTTTATTCAATGACCATTTATTAAAATTTAAATTCCTTAATTTAATTCAATGTTTACATTTTGTTTTCATACATTCAATTTGTCGCTAAGTATACATCTACATTATTTCGACTGATTTGAATTTCATTCAATTTATTAATAATTTCCTTAGTTAACATTAACGTAAAATTTTCTTTATTTTTATTGCAATTGATTCAAAATTCAATTCCTAATTATTAATATCCTCTACATTAACAACTTCTAAACGTTGTATTACTCCTCACATTAATGTGACATTTATTAAAATTAATTTCCAATAAACATACTACGAAATTTCCCTTAAATGCAATTTGATTTCCAAATTTATTTAACATACTAAATAAAATAAATAACATATATAGCTTGTTACCTATTTTCCTTTACCTGCATTTATAATTTTATTTCTTAACAACACAGGTTAAAATTCCATATATACACAAATTTTAATTAATTGTCATTAGCACTGTACTATTTCATTAATTAATCAATACTTACATTAACACTATTTCGCTTATTTTGGTCGTTATTCCGAGCATAGGTCGCAAGTTTTCATTTCTTTCTATTATCATATGGAAACAATATGCATTTCAATACTTAATTACATTTATTGAGAATTATTTTTCAAATTTACTAGATACAACAAATTATGACCTTACAGTTATTTCAATTAATTGGGATTGCGTTAAATTAATTATTTATTAACTTACCTTAACATACTTTCATTAATTTACATTCAATAACAAATAAGTCAATATATTATTTCACACATTAATACACTGATTGCATTTGTTAATACTATATTTCATTTAAAACTAATTCATAACATTTGAATTATTATATTCAATTGGAACGTTCATTCAAGTTCATTAGTTATTAACTTGCAATAACATATTTCCTTAATTTACATCCAATTTCTGTTAACCATGTTTTATTACATTAATCAATTCAATACTTACCTCTAATTTCTCATGTTCAATTTATATCCAGGTATAAACCTTTCACTACTTCAGTTATTAGATTTTATTCAAATTACAAATAATTAGGTTTTGATTACCATAGCTATATCGTTTATTTCAATATTAATTTATAAAGAGTTTATTTCTTCATAATTTTAATTACAAAATTTAATTAAATTGACCAAATTGATTCATCAAAATTTACGGGTCATAACAATTTCATTATCTATCATAGTATGGTCTTTTGCAACCACACATCTAAAAAATCAACAATCGCACATATATTTTACGTGGTCGACACATTGAAAGGAGAGAAATATTTTAACTCTTTTCCTTGAGTTCCAAGTAGGAATATTCGTTGGTTACCCCTTTTAGATTCACTCTGTACATATACTAACTGCCTCGATAAGTCTGTACTGTAACAACCGAATTCTAGCGGGTCCGGATTTTTCGCAAAAATGCTAAAATCCAAGCCCACTGAAGCTCGAGTTGGGTACCTTGTATCCTACAAATAGGAAAAGATAAATATATAAAAGATCAAATAAATACCTCATAGTGGAACTAACTAAAATATAATAGTAAGTAAATACTCACCAAGGTAATAACACTTTCTAAACAAGTGTCTCAATGCTGAAAAATCTCTGCAATCTATCTAACCTGTGGGATGTTATGAGAAGAGGGTCAGAATTAAAGTTCCGGTGAATGGAAAAATTATACACTTATATGCATAATTCTACATATATCATTCTGTTTCCATTTTCTGCTATATTAGGTTTATTGGGTTTATAATATTCTTGCCTCTGTGCGTGAATCATACCTATCTACTCCCTTGTAGATTAAGACCTAATAACCAATATATGTAGCTACATGTCCAGAGACCACATTATTCCTAGGTACTACCCACAGTACCTTCCGTATCCTCCTCGAAAAGAACTCCATCATCTTGCTACTAGGGCTTACTGTAACTACATTTGTAAAGGATAGCTTCATGAGGCCTATCATATAGATGTTCCATTGTATACTATGAAAACGTGAAACTGCTTCCACGCTAGCTTATACTAGTGCTCAGACATCCACAATGTACCACACAGTGCGTACCTTGAGGATTATATGTAATCATTCTGTCTACTCCCTGAATTCTGCCAACAATTTCTACTTTGTACGGAACTCAGATTGGGATTTTCTATATCTGTAAAGGTCTGCTTTGTTAGGCCTACAATATAGATATTCTACTTGGTCTGTCTCTTTTTTCATCATGGCTATGGCCCTACGTAGCCCTCCTTAACTAATCGAAAGACCTTTTAAGTGCTAAGTGGTTGTGCCCTACTACAAACAATCTAAACATCCAGTTGGTTGTGCCCCTCATCCAATATCTCGGTAGTGAAAGAGTCATTGGCCTGTTGGTTTAACTCTTGTCTTTTCCGAACTCGCTCTGACTGATGATGGCTTGATGCCCGCATGCGACTATCCTTTCGGGCCTTGCCCACTATAACCTACTCGCAAACTAGATATGGTGTCATATGAATATCCTACTCGATCGCCAACCTTTTAACTGCATACAAAGATCCGCTTCATTAGGCCTGCAATGCAAAAGCAGTCAAGGCATACTCTCTTGATGGAACACCTAAAGACCTGCCTCCGGGGGTGCAGCTTTGTTAGGCCTACCCCAGAGGGCCTCCCTAGAGTATGCTCATGTCTCGTTGAAGTCTCTTACTTCCTTCTAGCCTAAACTAACTAAGTTGGATGTGCTCTTTCTATACTAAAATCTGTGATGAACTGCTTCGTTAGGCTCTTTATCTAGATTCTCTTTCGGGCTGCTTCAAACGCACCTTGCCATTTTATTAGACCCTACGTATAATCTTTTACTATGCGTTTAGCTTACTTTTCTTATTCTGTTGGCTACTTATTTACCCTAATCAGCAAGCCCAGCCACACCTATGTGCGAGACCATCAGTCCTAGACCTGAAAGGGAATGCTGCCAGTACGGGCCACTACTATTATTTTTGCTTATTAACTTAATCCAAGATCTAAGTTTGATAAAATAAGCCCCTTCTATTTCTTTATTTTTAATTATAACCTATGTGTTACAATTATACTTGCAATTGTAACTTTTGTATTCTTTTCTTTCTCTTATAATCTACATGATATAAATGTAATTGCAATCGTTTCTTTTCTAATTCTAGTCTATCTTCTTTTACTATGATAATAATTCTCTTTAGTTCTCTTATATTTTATGAGAGTCTTTGCTTGGGACTACGTCCAATTGTCACAAATTACTTATCATAATCACTGCCATACGTTTTGTTCTACTATTTGCACGGTAAATGTAGATCTAATCACATCTTCTTTTTATTATTTCTAGGCTTGTCAAATATTTAACTTGATTATTTCAGCTTCTTTAATTTCTTTAATGCTTCACGTTATTCTCTTTTATTCTAGGAAGTAGTTCTATTCTATTCGTTTGGTTACAAAAACTATGCTAAAAATCCATTTCCTTGTTTTAGTACTAAATAACGCTATAAACAATAACTCGTAATTACATGATATTTCTTTTATTGTTTATCTAATTATTGGGTAATGCAAAATACAATAAAGTCTCTATTTGCACTAATCCTAGTTTTCTTGCTTTTAATCTTGCAATTACGTTTATCATTATTCTTACAATATTAAACTATAGAAATGTATTCCTTTTTTAAACCAACCTACTAATCTATCACTAACTTCCAAATCAAGTTATTATATTTTCTCCTTTTTAATTCATTTCTCCCGCTTTAACACAATTTACTGTAAATTTCTCAATTTTAGGCTTATACCTTTCTCTACGACTTTTAAGCCTAATATTACATATATTTAATTGGATTCCTTTCTTCTTCCAAATAAACAACATTTAAACATAAGTACACTTCTCTTATAAAATTTACAGTTTCAACATAACTAATTAGTAGAACTAATTACTGAAATAAATGCTGAACTAAATATTTAACGGGAATCTAACGATATTATATATCATAAACATAAAAGAGATATAGTTTAAATCCACCGACCTGTCGACCTTGGCTTTACTCCATGGCCTTCCTGGATTCCGTTCTAAGGCATCTAATAGATATTCTCCATAGAAATATTTTCTATTTAGGGTTCATCCTCAGGCAATGAACCCAATTAGGAGAAAACCTGATTGTGAGAAAATAGCTAGCCTAGGGTCCTATTTATAGTGGTGTTTGGAGATACCATACCGTCAGATTTTTGGATTGAAACTGGTCAACCTCGTCATATGCTCGCTACGAATCATTGGATACAGAAAACAACGCTTCAGATCGCACGAAAATAAAATTTATAACTTCGGCATGTCCTTGTACGATTTCACGTCCAGGGCAAAACGTGGGTCGACCTATGTGTTTTGCGGGTTGACCTATAGCTTGACCCTTGTACTTTGCTGGTCGACCTTTTGGTCGACCGATAGGGTCTCGCTATTTTTTCATTTAATTCTAATTTTTTATTCTCTCGTAACTTCTTCATACTAACTCGAATTTGGACAAGTTATATATGGAAATTGATCAAAAAATTGCCACAAAAAACAATGGTATATGTTTCGAGGCCATATTTTGACAATTTCAAAAATGCTCATTTCCACTGTTTATAATTATTTGATTATTTAATTATATAAAAATGGGAGGTGTTACATACTCCCATCCCTTAGAAAATTTTGTCCCTAAAATTTGACAAGGGTAAAACTATGTAATTCCTTTGCATTAATCACATCCACTTTATGTACATCCAATTTTGCGACTACCATGTCCTTGTGCAAAGTGTCACTCAACATAAAACACATGCATGCATATGAATTTCTAAGCAATACCTCCTATATGAATGCTTTTCGTCTTTAAAAACTCCTTTTTAAAATATGATGCACACATCCTAAATATACTTGCAATTTTTATATGAATACAATCTTTTGAAAACTCAAAATGTTTTCATCCAATTTTTCCCACTCTCCTACTGAACAGGGACATAACTGAACGAATTTTGCATCCAAATTCTACCACACAACTTTAATATTCAAATTTCAGAAAAATCTAATTTTTTTTCCAAACTTAATTTCTTATGTCAGAAAGAAGGTAGAAAATTGACAACCTCACATTTGCCGCTTTACTTTAGCGCACCTCTTTCTCTGTACTTGGAACCTATGCCGCTCTTCTATAAAAATCTCTATTTGCTTTCCAAAGCATCGTTCTCATAAGATAATTTTTCTTTTAAAATTTTTCTATTGACGTTTCTATCGTGTTCTTTAAATCTGTTGTTTTCCTTTTAGTTACTATTTTTGGATTTTAATTTTCTTTCATTACATACATCCTATGTTTTTATTCTCTTCTTGTGAACATCACAGAAAAAGAGCATCATACTAATCATCACTGATTTACTACAATAGGAACTAAATGCTTATATAGGAGTATGATCGCATAATTAAAAGAGAAAACAAGTCTACTACAAGCGATACTAGATAGGTAAATGTAGCAGCTAAACACAACTATCAACTAGGGCTAGGAACCATAGGACCATGTACACTCTTGACCCAAAAGGGTCATACTCTAGGAATCCAAGTAACTCATATGCTCCCCCTACAGCCCTTACTCGTTATTAACATATGATGTATTACTCACGATGAATAAGATCTATTCATCTCTTCAATTCCATACTGAAAATGGAATAACCAAATATCCTTTACTACAACGAATAAGGATTTCAATCTATGCAGTCTCTACCTAAAAAGGCAACTAATCTTGGAGAAATTTTCTCTTTACCTTTACCTTTCATTTTTCCCCAATTAAGATTTACATATCCCAACCACGTGTGTCTTACTATCTTACTAATATCACTTCACTATTCTCCTATAGTCTACACACATGAAGCAACATTCCTAGGTTCTCACTAGTGTCCTATACACTTTACAGGAACATTTATTATTACTACTAAAAGTAATCACTGCTATCTCCTACATAGCCTTACACTTTTCCTCTCACACTTAGGAAATGATTCCTATCTACACCATATTTAAAAAGTTTTGTTTACCTTTAAAAGTGTTACTTGAAGTTTCGATTAAATTTAAAGTTACTTGGTTACTTAACATTTTATCTTTCTAGACTTGCATCTTTACAGCTCTTTGAATTTAAATTATTCCCCAAACCTAGAGGGGGAAAACTTACAAATTCTAAGTTCAAAATTTATTCCTCTTTTCCTTTTAAAGACCTTTACAACTTTCCAATAAAAAAGTTTGGATTTTTAAATTTAACGATTTACTAAGTTTTTCTCTTCAAAAACTTATTTACTTTTTCACCAAACCATTTTTCTTTAAAACATGCCTTGCTTGTCCTTAAAACATTTTTTTGTTGACTTCCAAAAATGTCCTCACATGTTTTCAAGACATCTTCTTTTCATAGTTTTTCAAATTTACAAAAACTAGGGTAGACAAGAACAATTATTCTATCAAAAATCCCTTAACTTTCCTACCCTTCCAATTACCTAACCTTGAAGGAGTTTCTAGCTTACTGCAAATGGGAATTTCTACAAAGGCAACCAACCAATGCACATAATCAATGGAAAAATATGAAATTTCCATTGCTTAGCTTTCCTACCCAGGCTCTCTATAATATCCCTCCTAACTAACACTATCTCTAATTATTACACTTTTGATTACACCTAATGATTTTATACCTTAATGTAATGGAACTATTTTCTCTTATGAGAAACCATTAACGCTAAAATCTTTTATGAATCCTTTAAAAGAGGAATTCATGTTTATGTGAAATTACAAGGAACTTATTTAATATTTTATCGAAATAGGTTATATAAAACATCTATATTTGTGATTTGGTTTCATAGAAAATTATATTATTATTTGATTCATTCCAATGGATTAAAGTATATTTAATCTATATTCACTTAGACATTTCCTACGAAATTTATTAATTTCCTAATATTTAACCTACATCTTTTTTTCAGAAGGACTCATTTTAAAAAAAATTAATATTTTCATAACTAGAAAACATTTCGATATACTTATTTGAATAATAAGTGTACTTATGAACCACTTTGTTTCTATACTTAGAAATTATCTTCAAACACATTTTTATTTAGGTCAAAAAGATGCTGCGTGAAATACTGTTACTACAACCCAAAAATATTAGTATACAGATTCAATAAATATTAATAAATCCCATATCTATGTAAAAACATTTCTTTTGGGAGCCATCTACTATAACAATAGTATTATAGTCTATGCTTCCTTTATTTTTCACGAAAATAACTGTTATAACAATAAATGCTGTAAATCACGTTTTCGATACTTTACACACTCTAGGTTTTTATATTTAAAATCTTTGTTTACCTATAAAGAAACTAGCGAGCTATACATGCTCTATAATTCTTCAAAAAAAATTTCACTTTTAACAAAATTTACACCATATAAAAAAAATTAATTTTCATACCACTTTTTTTTCAAAAATCCAATATCTACTTCCTCAAACATATTAACAATTATATTTTTCAACTTTTCAATTCCAAAAATTTCATTTTATTAGGCTAGACATAAAGTGGATTTTCTTCTTACTACCCTAGGAATGCCCTTCGTAAACCTTGGAAATCTCATTTCCATACTAAAATCTTTTATTCCTTCCAAAATAAAAATACTTTCCCGACTATCCCTATGGAACTTTCCCACTTCCTGTAACATATGGATACCAATCTTCTCCCAAAACATAGCTTATTCTACACTATAAATCGGCAATAACATAAGGATCAACATCCTTGGGTCATCCCAAACCCAACTAGCAAACTATGCACAAATATACTTCTAAAACTTTACATATGTTAAAATCTATAATTGGGGACTATTTGGATTTTAGTACATAACATATTTATATTTTATTCAAAAATATAAATAAGTTCGCTCATATTTCCGAATTTACTTAGGACCTACTAACCTAATCTCTGATAACAAATGTAACAACCCGAATTCTAGTGGGTTCGGATTTTTCGCATAAATGCTCAAATCTAAGAAAAATCCAAGCCCGCTGAAGCCCAAGTTGGGTATCGGGTATACTGTAAACAAGCAAAGAAAAATATATCAGAGATTAAATAAATATCTCATATCGAAACTAAATAAAATACTATTCACCAGGGTAATAACACTTTCTAAGAATGTGTCTCAAAGCTGGAAAATGTCTGTCATCTAACTAACCTGTGGGATGTTATGAGTATGGGGTCAGAACTAAAGTTCTTGTGAATGAACATATTTTACACTTCTAAGCATAATTATACATATATCATTCTATTTCCATTATCTGCTGCATTAGGTTTATTGGGTTTGTAATACTCTCGCCTCTGTGCGTGAATTGCACCCATCTACTCCCTAGTAGATTAAGACCAAATAACCAATATATATATGTAACTACATGCCCAAAAACTTCATCAGTCCTAGGTACTACCCATAGTACATTCCTTATCCTCTTCGAAAAGGACTCCATCGTCTTGGTACTTGAGCATATGGTAACTACACTTGTGAAGGACGACTTCGCGAGGCCTACAATACAGATGTTCTGTTTTCTACTATGGAAACATGAAATTGCATCCACACTAGCTTATACTAGTGCTCAGACGTCCACAATGTACCACCTAGTGCGTACTTTGAGGACTATAAGTAATCGTTATGTCTACTCCCTGAACTCTGCCAACAAGGTCTACCTTGTACGGACTCAATCGGGGATATTCTATATCTATAAAGGTCCGCTTCGTTAGGCCTACAACACAGATATTCTACTTGGCCTGTCTCTTTTCTCATCGTGGCTATGGCCCCACGCAGCACCCCCTCAACTAATCGAAAGACCTTTCAAAAGCTAAGTGGATGTGCCCTATTGCAAACAATCTACTCATCCAATTGGTTGTGTCCCTCATCCAATGTCTCGATAGAGAAAGAATCAATCGCCTGTTGGTTTAATTTTAATCTTTCCTGAACTCGCTCTGACTGATGATGGCTTGATCTCCACATGTGACTATCCTTTTGGGTCCTGCCCACTATAACCTACTCATAAACTAGAGTATGGTGTCATATGAATATCATCCTCCGCAACCAAACTTTTGACTATCTACAAAGGTCCACTTCGTTAGGCATGCCATGCAAAAACTATCAAGGCATACTCTCTTGATGAAACGCATACAGACCTACCTCCGAGGGTGCAGCTTCGTTAGGCCTAACCCAAAGGGCCATCCTAGAGTATCCTCACATCCCATTGAAGTCTCGTACTTCCTTCTGGCCCGAACTAACTAAGTTGGGCGTGCTCTTTCTTTACTAAAATATGTGATGAACTGCTTCATTAGGCTCTTTATCCAAATTCTCTTTCGGACTGCTCCAAACGCACCTTACCATTTTATTAGACCCTACGTCTAATCTTTTACTATGCGTTTAGTTTACTTTTCTTATTTTGTTGGCTACTTATTTACCCTAATCAGCAAGCCCAGTCCCACCTATGTATGAGACCATCAGTCCTAGATCTGAAAGGGAATGCTGTCGATATGGGCCACTACCATTATTTTTACTTACTAACTTAATCCAAGATCTAAGTTTGATAAAATAAGCCTATTCTATTCTTTCTTTTTAATTATAACCGACGTGTCACAATTATACTTGCAATTGTCACTTTTATATTCTTTTCTTTCTTTTATAACCTACATGTTATAAATGTAATTGCAAATGTTTCTTTTCTATTCTAGTCTGTCTTCTTTTACTATGATACCAAATTCTCTTTAGTTCTCTTATATTTTATGATAGTCTTAGCTTGGGACTATGTTCAACTATCATAAATTATTTATTATAATACTGCCTTACTTTTTGTTCTACTATCTGCATAGTAAATGCAGATCTAGTCACATCTTCTTTTTGTTATTTCTATTCTTGTCAAATATTTAACTTATTTCCTCTTCTTTAATTTCATTAATGCTTCGCGTTATTCTCTTTTATTCTAGGAAGTAGTTCTATTCTATTTGGTTGGTTATAAAAACTATGCTAAAAATCCATTTTCATATTTTAATACTAAACAATGCTATAAACAATAACTCATAACTGCAAGATTTTTTTTATTGTTTCTCTAATTATTGGGTAATGCAAAATATAGTAATGTCTCTATTTGCGCTAATTCCATTTTCTTGCTTTTATTCTTACAATTACGTTTATCGTTGTTCTTAAAATATTAAACTATGGAAATGTATTTTATTTTCTAAACCAACCAACTAATCTATCACTAACTTCCAAATCAAATTATTAGATTTTTTCCTTTTTAATTCATTTCTCTCGTTTTAATATAATTTACTGTAAATTTCTCACTTTTATGCTTATGCCCTTCTCAATAACCTTTAAACCAATATTACTTATATTTAATTGGATTCCTTTGTTTTTTTAAATAAATTACATTTAAATATAAGTACACTTATCTTATAAAATCTACAGTTTTAACATAAGTAATTAGTAGAACTAATTACTGAAACAAATGCTGAATTAAATATTTAATGGGAATCTAACGATATTATATATCATAAACATAAAAGATATATAATTTAAATCCACCCACCTATCATTCTTAGCTTTACTCCATGGCCTTCCTGGATCCCCTTCTAAGGCATCTAATATTCTTATTAAAAAGATATTCTCTCTAGAAATATTTTCTATTTAGGGTTCAGCCTCAGGCAATGAACCCATTTGAGAAAAAAAATCTGATTGTGAGAAAATAGCTAGGCATAGGGTCCTATTTATAGTGGTGCTTAGGGATCTCAGACCGTTGGAATTTTGGATTGAATCTGGTTTCAACCTTGTCACAGGCTCGCTGCGAATCGTTGGATACAGAAGACAATGCTTCAGTTCGCACGAAAATCAAAATTTATAAATTCGGCACGTCCTTACACAATTTCTCTTCCAAGGCAAATTGCGAGTCGACCCTTATGCTTTACTAGTTGGCCTTTTGGTCTAGGGACTTTCTTCTTTTTTTGGTTAAATTCTGATTTCTTATTCTCTCATAACTTCTTCACAGTAACTGGGTTTCGACAAGTTATATATGAAAATTGATCAGAAAACCGCCACAAACAAAGTAGTATATGTTTTGTGGCCATATTCTAACAATTTCAAAAATGCTCATTTTTACTATTTATTATCATTTGATTATTTGATCTAAAAATGTGGGGTATTACACGTACGATCTTTTTCACCCACTACTTATGACCAATTGTGAGTGCTCTCCACATGATACCTTAGTTGCGCTAATTATCCGAATTCTAAAGACATATGCATTATGTAGTATAGTCGCCTGCCTTGTTCCATCTTGAGGAACTAGCTCTCGTTGCACTACATCTGCAATTTCTTATTATTCATCGTATTGTCCATGCAATGGGTAGTTAGACTTTGTAATGAGAGATAACGCCATCATGATATGGGTTGTGATCCTCGAATCAGTTCGCTAGGATAGATTCTAGCAGTCTAGTAGTCAATAACTCATATCGTTCTTATAAATTGTTAAATTAATTACTATCAAAAGTTTTTGCTTCCCAAAACATCATTATTTTCCAATGTGACGTTTTATCTCATATAAATGTCATGTATGTGCATACTATAGAATCAAACAGTAGTTCATTCAAAGAACTTCAATTCAAGCATGACAAATTAACAATTTATTAAAATATCAATACGGTCTAATAAACATGCATAAATATATCATGGGTGAAGTACATATCATAATCATATACTTTTACTTCTAAAATCAAACAAGTATTTAAAATAACCAAAATTCAGTCAAAGCATATAATTCATCTCTTCTAATTCTATTCAAACAAATTTTCAAACATTTATCTTAACATGAGTATCCTAGTATAACCTGGGTTAACTAAATAATCAATAACTTGCATCCAGCTCAAACAAACTTTCTATTTACCCAAGTTAAACTCTTACTTCATATATTATAAAATATACTCATGTTTTCCAAAATATATATTATATATTTAGTTGTTCTTTCTTTAAAACCATAATATAAGCTCTTTAAATTTAACCAAGTATTATTCATTACCAATTGGTGTTTAAATTGAAACCATATATTTTTATTTTTATACTAAGAATTTCGAATTCACTTATCAAACATTTTCAATATTATTTTGAACAACTCTCCAAGAATCTTCTTTATAGATAAGCTTATATTATTAAAACGTTTATCTCTTATGGTTTAAATTCAGATTCAAATTATTTCAAAAATAAATTACCTTTTGTTCATAAATGCTTTTCTACTTTAGTATCCATAAAAATACTCATGTTATTCAAATCAAAGTGAATTTGAATTATTTAATTATGATTTATTCTTTTAGTTCAGTTTAAATTTAAAATATTATGAAGTAATTCAAATTTAAACTTTTAAAAATATAAATTTCATCTCAAATAACTTGAAAAATGTTTGCAGGAACTTTCAAAAAAGATATTTCAGTTTTATCATTTTATTTATTTCCATCCTTTAAAATTATTTAAACCTTTATTGTTTAAATTTAAATCCAAAATAAAATTGAATATTTCAAATTAATCTTTAGGAATATGAATTTTATTCCAAAATACTTCTAACAGGCTTTAGGGATTTTTAAATCGATACACTTGAATTTTCCATAATTTACAGTTTAAAAATGAATTAAACTTTGAAATGTCCCTCTCTTTTAATTTAAAAATAATTTAAATATTTTTAAAATTTTAAAATTTGATATTTTTAAAATATCATGCATATGTCCATCCTCTATTTAAAATTTACTGAGAATCAAAAATCATAGGTTGTGAGTTAGAGATGGAATTTGGAATCTTAAGCTTTCGCTATCTCAGGTTTTTAAATATCCAAAAGCTTTACACTGCTACTAACTCACTGCAATGCCTTTAATTCTACTTTGTGCACAATTCCAATTGTATATTAAGTATGTAATAGATTATAAAACATCACATAGTGCAAATTACCATAGATGGAGAATAAGGATGCTGGAACAAATTTGTTTAAACTTGGAAATGCTTTTCATTAAATAGTAGCCCACTATCTTCTTTAAACATCACTTAGTGTATCCTAATTTGCTTATGAAATATTTGTAAATTACAAAATCATCACAATGAAGCATAACAAACAAGGAAGAAGAAGAAAACACAAAAAGGGGTTTATTGACAAAATTTTAGAAATACAAAAGTTCGTTTATAAGAAGTTAATCTTCATCAAATCTTCATCAAATCTTCATTCAATGATTTAAACTAGTGATGTTTTTGAAACTTTCAGGTCATCATTCAGACGTAAGGGATTCGAGCATCAAGCTAGAAAGAAGAAGAAGAAGAAGAAGAAGAAAAGGAGAATAGTAAGATTTTTCAAATAGTTAGGTTTTATAACAAAAATGGGAGGTCCTAAACCAATAAAAATAGTAATTTTATTTTAAATAAGTATTTACAAAAATATATACTTTGGAAGATATATTGATAAAATGACCGAAAACCATTTTGCCAATAGACAGCTCTTAGACCATCTGACATCGTGCATGGAGCTAGATACATACACACGTTTAAGTATATGAGTGAGTATATGTAATAAAATTGTTTATTTTATGTTAACCCGCCTTTTGGAAAGGCAGCACAAAAGCAGATTTAATCCAATAGACTTCATGATCATCAAGCATAAATGCCTGGAGAGATAGTTACCAGGATTGGAGATCGTTTATATTTGAAACTATGGACTATAGTCAAATGGATTTGGATGGATAACACTCAAAAATAGGCTAAGAATTGAATACTTACCCTAAAGATAAATTGGAATAGAGGGATCAGATAAAACAAGATGCATACAACATAACGCAATGATGACCGCTTCATAACTCAAGAAACTAAAGGCGAACTGAAGTAAGAATTTGGAAACAAGAAGAGGAGAACCTTGGGAGTCTACCTTAGGGATCGCAGGGAATTTGAGAGGTTTAGAGGGATCGGCCCTCTTCACTATTAGGGATCGACTAAACCCAACTTGATAGCAAAGATCGATCAAAATCTCAACATCTACACATCCAATTAACATGAAACTTAGAGCATATGCTTACTATAACATATGGAACAAACCAATAGGGATCACATATAAAATGGGATACTTTGGAGGGATCGTCCCTTATGCCTCCAAAGAGATCGGCTGAAATCAGAATACATTCAACACCACTTTGTGGAAAACGCGATAACTCACTAACCATAAGTCAAAATGGCACAAAATTTAGAAGGCAAATAGCTAACATCATAGAGAACCGCCCAAGAGGGATTTCACAAATTAGGACCAAAATAACGATCAGGTTCGATTCCTATTGTGGGCCCAATGGGCTTGAAAATTCTTATGTGGCTTCGTCATGGCCTGGAGGTTCTTCTGCCAAAATTTCAGCCCGATTTATGCACATCTTTCCCTACAAACATAGCAAGCATAGCGTTAGAAAGAGGGATCTTATTTATGCTTCTCTTTACCTTCAATCTAGGCTACACTCTGCCAATTTTATTCTTGGATTTCAAATTGTAAATGTAAACAAATTATATTATAATAAAAGGGATTATCCTAGAGTGGACATAGGTCGGAGTTAGCCAAAACACTATTAATCTTATCTCTTTTTACTTACATTCGTTTTTAATTTGTTTGTTCTTTGTATTATATTATCTACATTAGATACTATCTGAGATCTGTGACTAGATATTGGTGCTTTTATACAACTAGGTGTTGGTGGCCATTTTTACCGCCAATATTTTGGTGCTTCCATTCAGAAAGCTAGCCCCCATGGATTTGGAATTTGGATTCAAAGCTTAGAAAAGATCTAGAGCTTAGATCTAGAGCAATGGTGAAACAATCAACAAGGAGAGTGCTACCGGAAAGGAGCCACCATGGAAGGAGTCAAGGGGCTTCCTCAGGAGTTGGAGCTAATCAAGCATCTATCTACATCACCAGGGATGAAATGGAAACGATGATGGATGCTATGAAGCAAAGGATGCGTAAAAGATAGGAGGAGATAATGCATAATTTACTCCGACGTATTTGATAAGCTGGAGCACAAAACCAAGGGAACAAAGTAGCAGAAGATAATGGCAACTTAGATCTAGGAGTTAAAGCTGCAACAATCGTGGAAAATCAGAACCAAGAACAGGGACATGGAGCTATTGGACAAAGGATTGTAATGGAGCAGTCAAGGGAAGTCCTTGGCCATCTTAGAGGGATCGACCTCGATCCTTCCGAAGGGATCAACCTCGATCCCCAAAGGCTATGGGGCATGCCCATGGGTCTAGTTGATAGTGATGATCGAGGACCTACGATTGATCCCATGGAGCTTGGTGCAAATCGGTATTCAAATGCTTGTCCGGAGGAGTACATTCCGTAATTCCCTCATAGACTAGGGGTGTAGTTTGGAAATGATGATAGAAGACTACCACTGGATGAAAATGACAGGTTTACAGAGATGACCAAGCGAGTTGTGCATGGAGGATTGGTGAAAAGGGATCTGGAGGATGTAAATAGAAGTCCATTCACTTCTAATATTCAGAATGCTAAAAATCTACCGGATTTTAAACTACCAATGTTGGAATTATATAATGGAAAGTCAGACCCAACTATGCATATGATGTGATATATACCGCACATGGAAGTACTAGAGGCATCAAAGGAGGTCATGGCAAGTGTTTTCCACTTTATTTGGTGGAGTTAGTTGCACTCTGGTTTAGGAAGATGGAGAATGGTTTAATAAGGACATGGTGCAAACTAGTAAATCGATTCATGAGGTAGTTTCGAGTCCATGTCATGAGATCGTAGAATGACATGACATTGCTAGGTCTGAAACAAAGGACCGGAGAGTCTCTAAGGAGTTTTCTAACACGATTTAATGCTGTAGTGACATAGTGGATTGGCCAGATCCATCCATGGTTTTGATGGCAGCTATATCAGGAATAGCCGATGGCATTTATTTCAAGGATTTATTAACGTGGGATCCACCTATGGATCTCAGGGAGTTTTATCATGAAGTAGAAAGGTTCTTGCAGTAGGAAGGCGCACAAGTTGACAAACCGGAGGTGAACATTGTGTAAAACGGAAGATCATCAAGAGATTCAATCAAGAATGATAAATGCAAATGGAAACTGGTTGATGGGTGTAATAGGATAAAAAGGCGATGGAAAGAGCAAGAGCTGAAGTTCACCTCCTACTCCGATTTAACGGTATGCCTAAAACGGATTTACTAGGACAGTAGGGGAAACTCCCTTATCAAAGACCGACAAGGAGGTATCCTACAAAGTTAGAGCGTATGTCCAGAAAGTACCGCCGGTTCCACAAATTGAACGGGCGCACCATGGATGAACTTAGGCATTTAAAGGATATGATTGAGAAGCATGTCAGGAACGATAGAATGTTGTAGTATGTGAGGAATCAGGAAATGATGATGGAATATGAGTAGCCACCGTCCGCATCGAATGGAAATAGGAATGACCCTGGATCGGATACATGGAACATAATCAACTGATCGTGATGATAAGGGCCGAGTTCAGAATCTGGACTCCGACCATAATAATAAAAATAATAAACTATATAATAAGGAGGCTTAGTCACTTGTAGATGTACGGGAAAGTGGACGGTCTCTAGGCATGCTTTGAGATGATGACAGACCATCATGCTCAGAGAGGAACCCTTACCTTTTTTTTAATCTTTTGCATTTATGGATGTACGAACTCTTATTTATCAGGTTATTTATGATCCACATTACTGCGATGGATAAAATAGGCTGCAATTATTGTCCCGATCAGAGTGACTGGGCGGTAACCGCAAGGTGCAAACCCTTTCGTGGGAGAGAGACATAATGGACTCGCATATGGATTATATCCTTGATTGGAAAGTCGAAGTCGGAGAATAAAACCTAACATGACGTATGGTGTAGATTACGCTTGGCAAGGAGTAGATGGTCACTTCGTTAGAGAGCGATAGCATTGGATTACTCAGGTCGTTGAATATGGATTATGCATGAGAAAGGTCCTAAGAGACCACTGTCGGCCTAGGACTTAAGCCAAGACACCACATGACGTTCAGGGACATTGAGCCAGAGTATAGGAAATAACGCTACTTCATCGAAAAGCGACATGATCGACTTACTTGGATCGAGTATGGATTATGCTCAATAATGACCCGAAGAGATAACAGATTTGGACATCAGCTTAGGACAGCTATGGATTTGGACATTGACCTGGAGCGGTCGTGGACTTGGATATGGGCCCAGAGCTATTTCGAATTTGGCTAATGACCCAGTGAGGTTGAGGGTTTGGAAAAATGATCCGAAGAGAATGTGGATTGCAATGGATATGGACTTAGACGAAACAATCCGGAGAGATTGTGAATTTGAAATTGGATATTGACTTGGAATGGTCATGGATTTCACTAATGATCCATATAGATCATGGATTTGGATTGGCAACAAATTGGATTCGGATTGGATAAAATGATTATCGATGGATTATGGGCTTCAAATCTTGTTTTATGGCAATTCAAAACACACTTTCCTATCACAAGATATGTTTTGGGGGTCAATGTGTTAGCCTGCCTTTTGTCAAGGTAGTACATAGGTGGATTTAACCCAACAGACTTCATGATCATAAAGCCAGAGCGCTCGGAGAGATGGTTACCAGGATTGGTGATCGATTATATTTGAAACTATGGAATATAGTCAAAAGGATTTGGACAGACCACATTAAAAAAATGGCTAAATATGGAACTAATACTTCCCCTAGAAGAGTGATCGAAATAGAGGAATCATATTAGGATGCGCATAACACGACTCAATGATGATCGCTTCATAACTCAACAATCACAATGTGGATCGAAGTGAAGAAACAGGAAGAAGGGACCCAAAGGAGTCTACCCTAAGGATCGCATGGCATTTGTACAATTTTGGAGGGATCGGCCCTTATCCCTTAATAAGGATCGACCCTCTTCCATCTTAGGGATCGACTAAATCCAACTTTATAACAAAGATCGATTTTTATCTCAACATCTACACATCTAACTGACATGAAACTAAGGGCACAAGCTTACAACAACATGTGGAACACCCTATTGGGATCGCACATCATATGGGATACTCCATAGGATCGACCCCTATCCCTCCAAAGGGATTGGCTGAAATCAGAATACATGCAACACCACTTCATGGAAAATACGATATCTCACAAACCGTAAGTTGGAATAATATGAAATTTGTAGGGCAAGTAGCATACATATTAGGGAATCCTACAGAGTGATTGCACCCCATTTTGACACCAAAATAAGGAAAGGGACTGATCCTTATTGTGTTCCTGGGCTTGAAAATTCTTGTAAGCCTTTGTCATGGGCTGAAGGTTCTTCTATCGAAATTTCAACCCGACCCGTGTATGTCTTTTCCTATAAATAAAGTAGGCACGACATCTAGAAAGGGATCTTCTTTCTGCTTCTCTTTATCTTCAACCTAGGCTGCACTCTGCCAATTTTATTCTCGGGCTTTGGATTGTAACTATAAACAAATTACAACATAATAAAAGGGATTGTTCTGGAGTGGACGTAGACCGGAGTTAGCCAAACCACAGTAAATCTTGTCTCCTTTTATTTGCTTTCATTATTAATTTTTTGTTTTTCATGTTATATTCTCTGCATTAGATACTATCTGAGATCTGCGACGGGATATTAGTGCTTTCATACAACTAGGTGTTGGTGGCCAATTTTGGCCGCCAACGATTTATTTTTGAAAATAAAACCTCTTTATGACATCATCAATGATATCACTATTTTGGAATAAATGATTTTTGAATTTAAATTGAGTTTAAATGATTTAATAATTATTTTAATTATTAAATAAGCCTTTTTAATCATTATATAATGATAAAAATATTATTATAAATCTCTGTTTACAAATATATACATATATTACATAAGAAGTAAAATATGATAGGAAATCGAAATCGGATCCCGTAATGATTCAATGTATAAAAGTTGTGCAACATTGCGAATCATTTGAGATATACATATGCACATATACATGTACATATACATAGACACATTCATATGCACATGAACACATACACATACAAATATGCTTATATATACATATACATATATATACATACATATATATATATATATATATATTACAAAATATGAAAGATATTTTCCTAAAACCTCATCCTTAAGAAAAACTAAAGTCAACCTCATACACCCTAAGTATAAGCACACGGCTACCACATTGGAGGAGTTCAAGCAAGAATGATGAGGTGGGAGGGGGAGTGGTGGTGAGGCAATGGTGATGAAATGGCAAGTAAATATGATGATATTGTTATTCACTTTTTTCCTATAAGTACTACCACCAATCTTTACTTTATTCACACTTCTTCATAAAATTCCCAAGCTCTTCATCTTCTTCTCAATGGCATCCCTAGCCTAGGAAAGAAAATATTACAAAATTAAAATTAAGTTACAACAAAATCAATTAAAATGTATACTACTACAAACCAAAGTTCAAGCTAGTGATCTCTTCCTTCTCCTCCACCAACGTCGTGTCCAACCAAGCCCTCCACCACCACTTACCAAGCAAGGTCGAGCTCCTTCAAGCCACCAAGACTAGGACAAATCCACTAGGAGAATTTATGCTTGTAGTCTGTGCTCCGATTTCATGATAGTGGAGCTATAGTCGTTTTAAAGTTAGTCGTGCCTAGTTTCAGTACAAACTATGTACGCTTCCATAAATAGTTATTATTAGATCAACACCTTATCCTTTCACGTGTTCAGCACAGTGCTAACATTAGAAAGATTTTCAAATTGAAAAATTCGGGACCGTTGAATGGAATAAATTGTTAATTGTAAAAATTATGTATTATTATAAATTCATGAAAATTCTTGTTAACAAGATTGAAGCGAAAAGTTTACGCCAGCCAGTGGCAAAAGTGACTCAAATAGAGATTTCTTCGAAAATCAAGTGAGATACGATATATATATATATATATATATATATATATGATGTGATATGATTAATATGGAATCATAGTTTTTTAATATAAAGTTTAATTGTGTAAAGAAGTCACGTTAAATACACGTGATATTGCACAAGGAAATCACTTTTCGAATCAAATTACTAAAATGATATCGAATCATTAATCCCTTTAAAATGGTTTAAAATGTTTTATAAATAATAAAACCAAAATTGGCGAAGTTTTGACAAGTTATGAAAGTGAGCCAAAAATAAGTGCGTTGTGTACGGTTGTTCGCGATTTCACGTCGTAAAAGTTTAAATTTATTTATATAAAGGATTCGACGTTGGAATTCTTTGTAACAAGAATTTTTCAAACTCCTATACTCATAGTTTTCAAATAAAAGTAAATGATCGAGAGTTCATTTAGTAGATTTTGAAATATGAGCAAATCAAGTTTTCAAAATAGTCGCGGTTTGGTAGTTCGAAAACCAAAGTGATAAATTCTTTATAAATTATATTTTTAATTCTTTAAAAATACGGAATAAATTATAAAAATAATTTGAAATTTAGATTTGAGTTATAAAAATGGATTTTTAAATGATAGAAAAGTTGTTTTGATCAAACAAGCCTTAAAAGCACTATTCGTAGTACTTTTTGCAGCATTCTTAATAACTATTGAAATATGGATTTAAATTTAAGTATTCTTTCCCAAATCTTTTACAAATGATTTCAAATAAATAATCAAGTATTTTAAAGATGATTTGAAGGTTTTATAATTTATTTTAAAAAATTTAAATAAATTATTGAAGAAAAGCTGTTATAATCAAGTAATTTTGTTGAGACTTGGTTTTGATTCATGACACGAAACTATCACTACAACATACAAATTTGATGACTGCTATGACAAAAAGAGACAAGGAGACGAGACTTTAAAAACCAGAGTATCAACTATGTTATTTTGTTTTTAAGTCTTAGGTTAATATTTGTTACAATTTCTCCCCGATTATGTCTATGCTAGCTTATATATTTAATCACTATATTTACTAAATATTTTATACACATATAAGCTCACATTTAAATAATTAGAGTAATATAAAGTTATAGAAATAAATATATATATATATATATATGTAAATTGTGCATACTGCATAAAAATGACCAGGTCAGTCGACTGACCTACAGAACCAGTCGACTAACACTGATGTTTTTGTGGAGCATGCACAGTTACATAAATATATACGTTTTTAAATTTCAAATTACTTTTGAATCTTCAGTCGACTGACTATGTAGCTCAGTCGACTGAATTTCTATAAGGGCCCTTTTTTGAAAGGACACGACTTTTGTGAAGAGTTGCGAACCTTTAACTAAAAGATTTGGATGCAACACTTTGATCGAAACTCTTCACCAACAGTCATAGCTTTCTAACTCTTATAAATACAAACTCCAACTTTATTTCAAATCACTGAATCACAATAGATTTCGCTTATTCTCTGATCTAACTTTCTGAAATCTATTTGCTACCATATTTTCAATTATTTTGCATAAACGCAATACTATACCTTTCTATTCTTCATATACTTCAAATATAAACATTTATACCTGAGGAGAAGATTATAGGAAGGGTGCACTACAACTGAAAAATCAGTGTTGTCAGAATACACATTAGTCAAACTATTTTCTGTATTAGTTGAAGTCCTATTCTGTTGCTCAGGCGAGTGAAGTCCTCTTCGGCTGTTGAGGCAAAATCCTGTTCTGCTGCTCTGGTCCCGGTTCGACTACTTAGGGGTGTATAGACCTGTTCCTTCAGGTTAAGTGAGGGTTGTTGTTTTAGTGAAATTCCCGAAGGAGTTTGGGATTGGACGTAGGACGATGCTCCGAACCAGTATAAAAGTCTCTGGTGTCATTTTACTATACTGCTTTTTGTTCCACACTATTTACAATATTATCATCATCATTATACTCTGTATTATCATATATCCATATTACATGATCCATAGCATACTTTCATTTGGTATCGGAGCATGGTCATCATATAACCGTAACACAGTTATATGATAATCTAATAATATGGACACTAACACCAGCTTTGTTGAAGGACAATCCATTGCACGTCCACCACTATTTAATGGCATGAACTATAACTATTGGTCTACATGAATGAGAATATATAAGCAAGCAAATAGTTTTGAGTCATGGAATATAACTCAGAAAGAATATACTATTCCTACTGAAGAATATTCCACTTGGTCAAATACATAGAAATTAGATGCCACAGCTAATGCAAAAGCCATGAATATGTTGTTTTGTGCCTTAATAAAAATGAGTGCCTTAGATAAAAATGAGTTTAATTGTGTTAGCATGTGTAATACTACATATGAAATATGGCGTACACTCAAAATCACACATGAAGGAATCAACAAGGTTAAACAAAGCAAAATATCCATGCTCAAGAGTCAATTTCAAAAATTTAGAATGAAAGAAATTGAATCCATAAATGACATGTGCTCAAGATTTCAGGATATCTATCATTCATTAGTAGGACTAGGAGAAAAATATTCAGATTTTGATATCGTATCCTAAATCCTTAATTCTTTAATAGAAGAATGGGTAAGAAAAGTTCTCGCTATTAAAGAAGCGAACGATGTTTCCAAAATAACTCCACAAGAATTAATAAAAAATCTAATGTCCTATGAAGTGAATTTGCAGCAAAAAAGAGTTCAGGCTCAAGATAAAAAGAATATAGCATTCATGCAGAACAAGAAGATTCAGACTCACACAAAGACGATCTAGCTTTTATTGCAATGAATTTCAAGAAATTCTTGAAATATAGAAAAGGAAACAGAAACAATGGCGAAAGAAGCTCAACAAGCAATAAACCACCATCTTTATCAGTTATGGAATGCTTTAACTGTCATAAAAAGGGGCATATGCAGAAAGATTGTCCAGATCGAAAGAAAGAATACCGAAATAAAAGGAAGGACAAATTCAAAAGAAAAGCCTTTTCAGTCACATGGGATGATTCAGATTCCTCATCCTCTTCTTCAGGAAGTGAAAGTGACAGCGATAATGAACAAGCTAACGTATGTTTTATGGCTAAAGCTAATGAGGTTAGTGATTTTACTTTTGATGATATGATTGTAATAAACTCTGAATTATTAGATACTTTAAAAAGTCTTAAAAGAAAATATAAAGAAGCCATAGAAAATCATAAAAAGGCAGAATTTGAAAGAGATATGCATAAAGATGAGAAGAAAATATTAGAAGAAGAACTTGAGAAAACTCAAGAATCTATTTCTAATGTTAATTCTCAACTTATATTATTACGCCAAGAAATTGAAACTCAAAAGGAGAAGAATGATAGTCTTGTTTCTAAAAATCATGTTTTAAAAATTAATATTAAAATGGTAGAACTAGAAAATTCAAGTCTAAAGACCAAACTAGATGGAATCACTAAAAATGTTTCAAATTTTAATAAAGGAAGAGAAAATTTATCTAGGATTATTGAAAACTCACAATCAGTTAGTAATAAACATGGTTCAGGATATAAGAAGAAAGTTAAAAAGTCACAATCTATTAATTTGAACAAAGTTAAAATTAATAAAACACCCACGTCTTTAAATAGACTAGTTTCTAATACTATATGTATATGGATACCTAAAACTGATAATCTACTAACAAGAAAGAAGTATATTAGTTCATTCATAGGAGATATTCATAATAATAAAAATTATATTTGTAAAAGGGATACTAAACCCTCTTGGGTTTGGTTTCCTAAGACCTAACTCTTAGGACCCTATTAAAATGGTGGGTATCAACGATATCTCATATTTTAGCAGGTCCCACTCAAGAAAAGAGAAAAATGGATACTCGATAGTGGTTGCTCAAAACATATGACAGGGGTTAAGGATATGCTGATAAATATTACACACTTAGATGGAGGTTCTATCACTTTTGGAGACAATTCCAAGGGATATATCATCGGCAAAGGTGATGTGAGCAATTACGGTACATCTAATTTACCTCTAATTACAAATGTTTTGTTAGTTAAGAATTTAAAACATAATTTATTAAGTATAACTCAGTTATGCGGTAAAGGATTTAAATATCATTTTCTAAAAATGAATGTAGTATTCTTGATCAAAATCAAAATCTTATTTTTTAGGGAAATAGAGATAAAAACATTTACGTTGTAAATATGAAAGTTAATTGTAACTCAGACTTATGTTTAATAGCTAAAGAAAATGATCCACGGATATGGCATAAACGATTTTTTCATATCAATTTCAAAAATATAAATAAAATTTCTAAAAATAATCTTGTAAGAGGATTACCAAATATGAATTTTAAAGTCAATGATATATGTGACTCTTGTCAATTAGGTAAACTAACTAAATCCTCATTTAAATCTAAGAAAGTTATCTCGACATTACAACCGCTCGAATTACTTCATATGGATTTATTTAGCCCTACCCAAATTCAATCTATAAATCATAATAAGTACGTATTTGTAATAGTTGATGATTTTTCTAGATATACATGGACTATTTTTACGAAAAATAAAAGTGATACTCTTGAAAATTTCAAAAAATTTGTTAAACAAATTCAAAATTTAAAAGGTATTAAAATTTAAAATATTAGAAGTGATCATGGAGGTGAATTTGAAAATATACAATTTGATAACTATTGTAAAAAGAAAGGAATATTTCATAGCTTTTCATTTCCTAGAACTCCATAACAAAATGGAGTTGTAGAACGAAAGAATCGAACTCTACAAGAATATGCAAGAACTTTACTCAATGAAAGCATGTTACCAAAATAATTTTAGGCAGAAGCTGTTGCAACTGCTTGTTATGTTTTGGATCATGTTTCTATTAGACCTCACACCAAAAATACTCCTTACGAACTTTTTAACGTTAGAAAACCAAACATATCTTATTTTAAAATATTTGGATCAAAATGCTTTATATTAAATACTAAAGATCAACTTGGCAAATTCGATTCAAAATGCGACGAAGGAATATTTATTGGATATTCGAATCAAATTAAAGCTTATCGAATATTTAATAAATGAACAATCACTCCATGTATCCTTTGATGAAAATGCTAAACTTGTTTCTACTACAATTAATGACAACGACTTACACGATAAAACAAAAACAGCAATAAACAATTCGAGAGACGACGACATATTTTTTTATCTAGAGAAGATGAAAACATTATTTATTATTTAGAAAATAGAAATACTACTTATACAATAAGATCTCCTCGAAGAGTTTTACGATATCATCCTACAGAAAATATAATTGGAGAAATAAATTCAAATTTCGAACTAGAAGAAAATTTAATTTAATGAGTAGGTAGCTTTTATCTCTACTATAGAACCTAGAAATACTAAAGAAGCATCATCCGATGAAAATTTGATTATTGCTATGCAAGAAGAATTAAATCAGTTTGAACGAAATGAAGTTTGGGAACTAGTGCCCAGACCGACCGATCAAACAATTATAGGACCTAAATGGGTTTATAAAAATAATGCAAACGAATTAGGAAATATAACTAGAAATAAAGCAAGACTAGTAGCACAATAATATAACCAGGAAGAAGGAATAGACTACGAAGAAACATTTGTTTCAGTTGCTAGACTAGAAGCAATACGAATCTTATTGTCGTACGCGTGTTTGAATAATTTTAAACTTTATCAAATGGATGTTAAAAGTGCATTTTTAAATGGTTATATTAAAGAAAATGTTTATGTTGAACAACCTCCTTTATTTATTCATGAAAAATATCCAGATCATGTATATAAACTTAAGAAAGCTTTATATGGATTAAAGCAAGCACCATGTGCTTGGTATGATCATCTTAAACACTATTTAATTAATTCTGGATTCGAAATAGGAAAAGTAGATCAAACGTTATTATTAAAACATTCTAAAAATGATATATTAATAGTTCAAATATATGTTGATGACATTATATTTGGCTCAACTAATAATGAATTATGTAAAGAATTTTCTGAAATAATGACTAGAGAATTTGAAATGTCCCATATAGGAGAATTATCATATTTTCTAGGACTACAAATTAAACAAGTTTCAAATGGAATATTTATTAATCAAGAAAAATACTGTACTAATCTGATTAAATGTTTTGGAATGGAAAACACTTCTGCCAATCCAACTCCCAAGAGTACAATAGCACATCTTGATAAAGATGAAAACGACAAAAGTGTAGGCCAAAAATTATATCGTAGTATGATAGGTTCACTACTCTATTTAATAGCAAGTAGACCAGATATTATGATGAGTGTATGCTTATGTGCACGATTTCAAGCAAACCCGAAAGAATCACATCTACGTGCTATAAAACGTATACTATGCTATCTTAGTAAAACTATAAATTTCGGACTTCTCTATCCAAAAGAGTGTTCGTTCGAATTAGTATCATGCAGCGATGCTGATTTCAGAGCATCACGAACAGATAGAAAAAGTACAAGTCGTACGTGTAACTTCATTGCTAAATCATTAATATCATGGTTTAGTAAGAAACAAAACTGTGTCTCACCATCAACTTGTGAAGCAGAATATATTTCTACAACACTAGTTTGCACACAAGTAATTTATATGCAAAAGACACTAAAAGATTTTGGAATCCACCTATCAAAATCAATAATTTACTGTGATAATTCTAGTGCAATTAATTTATCTAAAAAACATGTAAATCACTCGAGAACTAAATATATAGATATTAGACATCACTTTTTACATGATAATATAGAAAAAGATATAATAAATCTATACTACGTACCATTAGAAAATCAAATAGCCAATATTTTTACTAAACCACTATTAGAGAATACGTTTATAAAATTACGACGTGAGCTCGGGATAATCTCACGTAAAGATATATAAATAAAAATATAAAATTTTCTAAACTAAAAACTCAAAAATAATTTATTTTTGAAAAATTTGGAATTCTGACAATGTTGTGACTCGTGACCTATTGTGAATAACCCAGGTGTCTTAACCACCTGAGCTGTTAATGTTTTATGTCTAGCTCTTATGGTCGTTTTATTATATAGTAACAAGTATTTTATACTACATTATATGTCACATTTATCTTTATAATTTACATTACTAAATTTATAAATATAATAACTATTCAAATCAGCTCAGCCAATAGAAAATCAATGTTTCTACATACTTATAAGCTGGAAATAATATAATCCACAAAGCAATATCTTATTTTTTTAAAATAAATCGATAAATAGGTGCAAATTCCTATTGCAATGCACTCAAAAGAAAATCATTCGATTCTCTGCAGTAAAACATCAATTAACAGCAGTTTTTAAAACAATGTCAACTTCCTCTACTAGAGACTCTATCGAAATCATTCCCTCGACAAACTCTCCAAGAACTCCGGACCACAAAGGTTCATCATCATCGGTTTACCACAACGGATACACTCCGGACCAGAAAAAGGGAAAAAAGACCGTTGATATTTCACCAAACACAAAACAAAAGATCGACGATCTCCACCATTATCAGCAGGATTCTCTAATGCTGCAACTGGAGATGTACTATAAACAGAAAATAAACTCCAGACGTATAGGTATAATCAAACATATAGCGATGAAATTTTACGGGGCTTCATCACACCCGATAGACGAAAATGCTGTTTCAGCTATCAGATGCCCTTCGACTTCGTCTCCTCCACGACCACCATACTCACCAAATTCGTGGGATCGCAACGAAGCTTCGAATATTCATTGTAAATAACTGAAAGAATTCAAGACACCGAGTCCTAAGAAATAATTATAGCATTTAATCATTTTTCGTTGTATTTTTTAAAAAAATAAATTTTCAATATATGTGTTTGTTTATATTTGAAATAAAATTATTTCCGGTGCAATAAATGACAACTCATATATAAAAATTATTCACATTGAAAAGTGAGTTCTATATCAGTCAGTAAAATAAAAATATTTATACTAGTAGAATTAACAAAATATACACAATTCATATCATATAAAACTTCATTGTGCAAAATACTATAAGTCAGTCGACTGGATCTAGAAATAAGTCGACTGGCACTGTAAATTTTGTTAAAATATACACGGCCAGTCGACTGTTGTAAGGGCCTTAGTCGAGTGGACCAGAAGATTGAATATTATCAACCTTCAGCTTCAGTCGACTGACACCCTTAGCCAGTCGACTTACGCTGTAATATAGACTTTTATATAACAGGCCCAGTAGACTATTGCAGGGCCTCAGTCGACTGGACCAGAAGGTCGAATATTCACAACCTTCAGCTTCAGTCAACTGAAGCCCTGCACCAGTCGACTGAGCTGTAGATCTGAAGGGCTTATTACCCTTTCACCTACCCCCTTACCTCTTTATTTATCACTTTACCTTCTCTCCTCTTTTCCAATTCAGTTTTTCAAAGTCTTCAAAACCCTAAGCTCTCCAAAATCAAAATTTTCTTCTCAAAATAAAAATAAAATGGCACCAAAATGTAAAGGTCAAGCCTCCTTCTCATCGCAACCTCCATTTAATGAAAAAATTCAGCGGTGGTTATTTAATGACACCGCAATGAAGAGGTGGGGACGGATGCAAGATTCAAGAATATTCGAAGGTTCGTTCATCAAATTCCCTGATTTTTCACCCTATCACATTTAAGAATTAGCCCAACAGAACAATTTATAGTCGTTAATTGACATCGATGACAATAAAAATGAAACCAACCAAATTATGGTCAAGTTGTTCTACGCTAATCTAAACTTGGGTCATCAAGATGTTCCAAATCAAGAAGATTGCATATGGAGTCTCATATTTGGTAATCCCATCTTCTTTTCTCTAGACCGCATGGCTCATATTCTAAAAACAGAAAATGATGGAGTTGAATTGGCTACTATTGATGTTGATTTGGTTGTTCGAGACCACGTAAGCCATTTATTTCTTGAAGACGATATGCGTCAGTTAAAATCAATGTCTTTATAACCAAAGGCACGGATTATTCATTGTGCCTTAATGAAAACCGTAACTCCTAGAACTGGGAGTTATGAACTCGTCCATGAACATAATTTTAGAGCCTTGTATGCAATTTTTTGAAACATCAAAGTAAACCGGATTCGTTTAATAATTGATGAGGTTTTAAGCTTTAACAAAGGAAAAATGAATATAATTTATCACGACAAATATATTATGCGTCTTCTCTAATCTTGTGAAGTTCCAGAACTGGATTCACCAGTTTCTACCATTGGTTGTTCGAACGCTCAGACCTAAGCCCTAATGAAATTACCAGTTGCCCGACCTCCTTCTATAATATATTTTGAAGAATGGACCCAAAGGCAAACAACTCAAGTCCAACCTGAACAACAAGGCGAGCTTTCTCACAGACCATCTCGTCAAACATTAACTCGATATCAAAAAGAAGAAATTATGATTCTAAATGAAGGTCTTCAACCACGTGAGGCCATCAATATAATGTGCCGTAATCAACAAATCCTTCAATCAAACATCCCCAAAGTTGATAAGAAGCTTGATAAAGTCAAAGGATTTTTCACAAAATTGTGGCAAGCTATATCGTGCTCTTCCGGTACATCTACTTCTACTCTAGGCGATCTGGGTATGTAACCCATATTTACATGGTCTTCTTCTTCTTCTACGGACGATCAAGCTAGTAATTTTGATGATGATGATGGTGATGAAGGAGATGGTGGCAGGGGTAAACATCCGATGGTGTAAAATGTTCATTTCTTTCCTTTAAGACATTTGCTTTTTAATATGGCTTGTACTAAATAGCCATTCTAGTTTATTTATTTTTAAACACTCTTATCTATGGATTTTAAATGCTTGGATGATTGTTTATTGTTTTATTTCATATTATCTTTCACATTATAATATCATATTACTTACTCCTTTTTGTCGATGACAAAGGGGAAGAAGTATTATTGCTACTAATAAGAATGCAGGATATGCGTCAAAGATACAAGAGGAGTAAGTATTTATTATACACACACACACACAGTCGAAATCTATATCTATTTACAGGTTGTCATCAACCAAAAAGAGGGAGAATGTTGAGACTTGGTTTTCATTCATGACACGAAGCTGCCACTACAACATACAGATTTGACAACTGCTACGACAAAAAGAGACAAGGAGACGAGACTTTAAAAACCGGACCATCAACCATGGGATTTTATTTTTAAGTCTTAGGTTAATATTTGTTAAAATCTTTCATCGATTATGTCTACACTAGCTTATATATTTAATCACTATATTTACTAAATATTTTATACACATATAAGCTCACATTTAAATTATTAAAGTAATATAAAGTTGTAGAAATAAATATATACATATGTAAATTGTGCAAACTGCACAAAAATGACCAGGTAAGTCGACTGACCTATAGACCCAGTCGACTGACACTGGAGTTTTTGTGCAGCATGCACAGTGACATAAATAAATACGTTTTTAAATTTCAAATTACTTTTGAATCTTCAGTTGGCGACTATGTAGCTCAGTCGACTGAATTTCTGTAACAGCCATTCTTTTGAAAGGACACGACTTTTGTAAAGAGTTGCGAACCTTTAACGAAAAGATTCGAATGCAACACTACGATCGAAACTCTTCACCAACAGTCATAGCTTTCTAACTCTTATAAATACAAACTCCAACTTCATTTCAAATCACTGAATCACAATCGATTTCTCTTATTCTCTGATCCAACTTTCTGAAATGTATTTGCTATCATACTTTATTCTGCATAAAAGCAATACTATACCTTTTTATTCTTTATATACTTTAAATATAAACATTTATACTCGAGGAGAAGACTATAGGAAGGGTGTATTACAAGTGACAAATCAGTGTTATCAGAACACACATTAGTCAACTATTTTCTGTATTAGTTGAAGTCATGTTCTGCTGCTCAAGCGAGTGAAGTCCTCTTCGGCTGTTGAGGCGAAATCCTGTTCTACTTCTCAGGTCCCTGTTTGGCTGCTCAGGGGTGTATAGACCTGTTCCTTCGGGTTAAGCGAGGGTTGTTGTTTTAGTGAAATTCCTGAAGGAGTCTGGAAAAAATGTAGGATGGTGCTCCAAACCAGTATAAAAATCTCTGGTATCATTTTACCATACTGCTTTATATTCCGCACCATTTACAGTATTATCATCATCATTATACTCTGCATTATCATATATCCATATTACACGATCCATAGCACACTTTCAAATTTAATATTGGCTCTAAATAAACGAGTCAAAATGTTATAAATATTAAAATCCAAAATGGATATATATGTTTTATACATGAGTGTGTCCATGTATATATAAACAACTTTGAACCAATTTACGACTTTAAAAGTGAAGATATGTTAAAGACAATGAAGTTGAAGGCATGGATCTTTATAACGGAAGGACTGCTTCGGAGTAGCTCTTGAGATAAATAAATAGCAATGGTTCCTTTGGTTTAGGATCTTCGTATGCAAGGACTATTCACTACTAATCTTAAGGGTAATGCCCGATAAGATGTGGTAAGAAAGTGCCTTAGGTTTATCATGTTCTTGGATAACTTACAAGGATGAATATCTGACATTGCATTTTTAAGAACACAATACATTAGTCTCCACAACGCACTTCTATTTGGTGTTGTGGGAGGTAACCCCTCTTAAACTTAACACACTTCTTTGAGACATACGAGCTTAGAGGCCGTACTTTTGTTGAAACCAATAGTGTGTCGTGGGAAATGGCAATGTGGCATTTTAAGTGAAAATGTTCTAAGAAAGGTAAACGTTACCTCAAGCCTCACACTTGGGAGTTGTGAAGCAGGGGTTACTTAAAGGCTAAGTGGTTCACAAGCATTAGGCTATGATATCACCTTTCTAGATCTATTTACTTCTACCCTCTATGACGTCGGGTTTATATTATATGGGGTATGCTATGGCATCCTGGATAGGTCGGTAACACCTGAGGAGGTATCATATTCAATGCTATCCGTACCATCTATAGGTCTTGAGCAGGTCGGTCTTAATTCGTAGAGGTTTGAAAGATGTCGATCTTTGGTACGTTCCTCAAGAAATATACCGAATGGGCGGTAGTCCCTTACCTCGCTATTTATTGGAAATCAAAATCTCCAATAGGTGCCTTCGGTTTTAGTTGTAAACTATTAAGCCGTCAAATTTAACGAATGTAAAATTTTCGGATATTTGAATATGTTTGTTTGAAAGGTTTTCAAAGAATGTCATTAAAAATAATACCATTGGATTATACATAGAAATGATTTGGTTATCATAAGGTAAAAAACCGTTTCGTGTTTATGTACGGCGTAGTTTTATGAGACACCATTTTATTTTCCAATATTCGTATTTTGAGTTTCTCATACCACGTCCCATGACTGATCTGGAGTTTTTTTACTTTACCCTTAAAATTTAGGTGCCTTATTTTTTCAGTCAGCGAAGTAGTTGGGTAACTTGGAGCATTTTGGAAGAGGCATGAAGCCTGAAGGCTGAAGTGTCCTTTTGTCAGTAGTGATCTATTTCAAATTCCTATGTATCATGTTGTATGTATTTAGTATCTACAAGTCTCTATAAGGATATGTGGTTATAACTGTCCCTAGTTGGGTTAGTACTTATTGTAACTTTTGTTAATTACTTGGGGTGATTGTATGTACTTTTCGTATGTTTAATTAATGAAAATGTGATATTGTTATTCTATTTTCTACCTTTATTTCTATTAAAAACCCTGATTATCCGTCTCTTCGGCACTTGAATTTACGGCACTTAAATACTGATGATGTATTAGTATTAGTCATTGAGGTTCGAAAACGCGGGTCGTCACACAACTCGCTGCGTGGTTCAGGGCTTGCTGCAATGAAAAAAAATCTGACATCACTGATCAATCACCATTGGTTTGGGTAGCCGACGGTCATGTCGATGTTTTGGGTAGTAATATGCCTAGAAACTCTTTCAGTCGTCATCCCTCTTTCGATAGTCGACGATGAACCACTTGTAACGACCTAGAATTTTAGTCATCCCATATTCGTATATTTAATTGATTTTAAATATTCACAAGTTAATTTTATAAGCTAAATAACTTATATTTGAAATATAAGGATTTAATTAGATAATTAAATTGTTAAATTAATATTTGAGATTGCAAAAATAATTGAGATTTGAATCTAATATGAATGAAAATGATTTATAAAGTTGTATTAAATTCTATTTGAATTTTAATGATGTTAGAAAACTTTTGAAATTGAATTAAAAGTTAATTTACAGAAATTGAATATTTTAATATTTAATTAACGTGTAAAAATAGCCATTTTTGATACAATCTCGGATTTCAACGAAACCAATTCACTAGATCCGTAATGTTATATTATTGTAGGATTTCAAATTTCATGTCAATCGGATTTACGGTTTAGTTGTGGCAAGCTAAAACGCGTAGAAATATGTTTAAGCAAATTTTAATTTAAATAGCCGATTCGAAAACCTATCTTCCAAATACGATTGAATTAGCTCCTGATATATATTCCATTGTGTTCGAAAAAGGGATAAAACATTGAAATGCCAGGTGGCACACTTCGTTTCGAGTCCGAAAAAATTTCGGATGAATAGTGCATGAAATTTTATATAAAAGGACATTATTTTCTTTCATTTGCATCAAACCTAGGTCTAAAACCCTAGCCGCCGCCATTATAATTTCGAACGACCGAAATTTTCCAATTTTTTCATCAATTTTCTTCCAATCTGCAAGCAATTACGAAAACTTCCAACTACAACATTGAAGAGCTTGGAGAGACGAACAACTTCAACGGTTATGATCGAGGATGGAGCGGTGGATTGTCGGCAAATTGGCCACAAACGGTTGGTGTTCGAGCTCGATTTTCAAGAGAAACAAGCGACCGAGCTCGCCGTGGCTTAGGGCAATAGAGCACGTGAGTGTAGGCGTTCGTATGAAGGTGTCTAATCGTCTTTAAGCATCGTGTAGTGGTCGTGATAATTCGATGAAGGTCAGCAGCAATTGGGTTCGAATGCATGCAAAAACGAAGGTGAAGAAGGAGATATTCACGGCCAAGAAGTGATGGATCAAAATGTACGACCTGTATTTAAGGTTAAAAAATAAAATAAAATAAAAATTGTAAATTATATTATATATGAATTCATATAGCTTTTAAAATGTTATAACTTTGTCATAAGAGGTCCATTCTAAATGAAACAAATTGTGTTGGGTTCGTATTGATGAGCATTACATTTTAGAGCCGGTTTGGAGTTGATTGGAGCTAGTGTAAATTTTTGGTAAAATTAAATGGCTGTTTAATTTTATTTGGAATCAAACACTACAACTGCTATTGGAATCAATATGAGCAACTTACTATTTATACCTCACTGATATTTTTATATAAGTGAGAATAATTTTTTTATGATGATTGATGATTGTTTGGATGATATATGATATATTATTTATATATTGATTAGTATTTGGATATATTCATGCCAATTGGAGCAGATGAGACCCTATATGTTCCTGTGTATGAGCGGATGACCTTTTATACGCACGTCTTCCTCGAAGCGGTCACTGTACACATATTCTAATATGTATATTTATTGCAGGTGACAGGTTGGAGGGATCCAACTGGATAGCTCAGCAGTATTGGTTTATTTATAGATATTGATAGATATGCTGTTGTGATATATGACGTCTTGAATGCCATGATTGATATATTTAGTGTTGTTCCAGCATTGGGCCTATTTTTGGAAATTTAAAAATATTAAAGTGGTGATTTCAAATTTAAAAAGGATTGTCAAGTGATTTTGAAAATATATGTTTTATTAATTTTTGAATTGTTAAGAAAATTGATTTATTTTAAATAAATGAAAGTTATAATTTTTATGTTATAAAAATTATGATTTTTGTGAAATATACTTAAGTATGAAATTTGGGGTTATATAAGTTCTAATAACGATTTGTAAATTATTAAAAGAATAAGTTTATTTAAATTGAGATTTTAGAATTTATTATAAATGGTATGTATATAAGATTTATAAAATCGAACTTTTATAAATCAAAGTGATGGAAGTATAAACAAGTTTTTTAAACGTAAAATGAACTTATAAAATGGATTTCATAAGTAAATAAGATTTATAGATTTATGAGTTTGTGAAGATATAAAAGAATGAATTGGTAAATAAGAGATTTATAAGTAATTTACTTATAAATTGGATTTTGGCGTATAAACGCGATTCAAATGGAATTGGTTGATAAAGGGATGTTGTACGTGGAAGTTTTTATAAAATATAAATGTGATTTATAAAAATTATTATCCTCTAATAAATGTGTAGAAATATTGATTTGGTAAACGAAGTATATTCACGATTTTGGACAGTGAATAATCTTTGAATTTAAGTAAATGTTTTGGGAAGTAATATTTTAAATAGAGTAAAATGGTTTGAAGATGTTTTTAAAATGTGTTAAGTATCGAAACCATAGATTTCAACATTCATTGTTGAAATAGATGTTTTCGAGAAGTAGGAAAGCTTGGACTATAACACACTGTTATAGTAAATGATTTCCGAAAGAAAATGTTTTCTTATAGTATATGGGATATATATATATCTAATTATCCAATCGCTATATTAATGATTTTGGGTTGTCGTAACGATGTTTTATACAACATTCGTTTTGAACCAAATAAATATTTTTTAGAGAATGTTATCCTTAAAGAATAAAATATATACTTAATCGTGATTTGAGTACATGTAATGTTTTCTAAGTGTTGAAAATAAATAAAATTGTGAATTGCTTATTATTAAATAAGTATATGAAAATGTTTTCCCATATTGAAATGGTTTTGAGAATATATCTTTTTAAAGATAATTTGAAGTGAATATTTGGCAAGTGATTTAACTAATAAAAGATTAGTTAAAAAGGCCTAGTGATTGCTTATGGTGCTAAATATTTGTTTGTTTGCTTTGATAATTAAATTACTGATTATCAAATTTGTCCATTTTAGTTCCACGACTTGATGTGGGAACTATGTAGTCGTGCGCTTACTACGTAGCCATCTGTATAGGTTTAATTATCGTTTGTGTTGAAGATGTTGATTCGTATATTGCGTAGTATTACTCCAACCCATCGAGCTTCCGTCTTGGCCCGAAGAATAGCAAGTCGAAAGTTGGAGATGTGATAAATCTATGAGACTTAGTTTCTGTGTGAGGTTGACAAACGCTTTTTCGTTGTTGGTGCGAAGAGACTTGGATCAGATTTATCTGAAAACCACTTCATACCAACGTATATGCGTTCGATTGTGTAGGTTATCGATGATATTGATATTCAGGATTTTCATAATGGAGGACTGCTTTTTGATCATTTGGGGTTAAAATCCCAATATACATCGAGTAGCAGTAGTCTCTTCGTTATGGAATATCCAATGCAAGGTCTATTCACTACTAATCCTAGGGATTTCCCGACAGGATATGGTAGGAAAGCACCTTTGGTTTGTCCTGTTCCTAGACAATTTGTATGGACGAGTGTCTGACATTGCATTTCTATGATTACGTATATTGGTTTTTGCAATCGTACATTAGTGGTGGCGGACAAGGAAACTTCTCTTAGCTTAACACCATCCTTGAGTCGTATGAGCTTAAGGGTTGTATATTTGTGGAAGGCAATTAGTAGTCAACGAAAATGGTGTATGGTATTCAAAGTGATGTGATATGTGATACGCGAAAGGTAATCGTTACCTCAGGCCTCATCAACCGAAAATGACCAAAACAGGGTTAGATGCAGCAACGCTAAGTGGGTCACTCCCAAGTAGGGTGTGATCATTCTCTTCAAGATATATCTTTACATGCTATGATGTCATGTACCGATTATTATGGTTTGTATGCTTCGAGGGCCCTCGGTAAAGGTCGGTAACGACCGGAGGATGATATATTTGGTACCATCTAGTTATAGAGGTGGGTCGGTCTTGTGTTGGTAGAGGATCCTTTGTGATGGTCCTTGGTACATTCCTCTAGAGATGTACTGCCGGAAGGTAGTCCTTTTACCTGGTTATTTGTATGGGAATCCAAACTTTACTACATGCCTACCATTTTATTTGTAGAGCCTAGTATGTTGGTATTTAATAATGGTAACAATTTCGACTATAATTAATATTATTTGTGCAATAGACACTAGTACTATAACATGAATTTGATATGAAATGTTTTAGTGATCGTAACGTAAAAACATGCCCATGTTTATGTGTGGGCATGTCTTACAAGATACTTTTGCTTTGATAAAGGAAAAGTTTGGTAATTTAATAAATTTATTTGAGTGTGTTTCTCATGCTGGTTTAACAGACTGATCCGGGCGTTCTTCCCTTTAAATGCTTGGGTCAGACCGTGTATATTTGCAGGCGTAGATTTGGTGCTTTTGGAGCTTCAGCAGGAGAGCTGAAGATCTTCATTTTCGTATACTTGTATCTATTTATTATCCTCTGCTTAGTTGTTGTATATTATCAGCATTCGTGAGGACATGTTATTATAACTGTCCAAGCTGATAACTATTGATTGATTGTTGTACTTTGATTGATGTATATATATATACAGTTTCTATTTTGTGAAGATCATAGATATGATATTATATGTTTTCCGCTGCGATGCGAGATTTTGTATTATTATGTTTGGTTCTCTCTTCTCTCTTTCTTTTCTCTTCTTTTCCTTCTCATGACTTTCCATCAGTATGTGCTTTTTGGGTCGGACATGTGTGGATTATTATCGATTCAAAGGGTACAGATTTATGGGTCTTCACACTTGTATTAGAGGTTAGATTTTGTATATTCCTAAGCTTTGATGTGTACTCAGTATAGGTAGGGACAGTAGCACCCAAGATTGAGTTTGAGTGTATTATATATATGAGTGCGTATTTGTTAGTGAACATAAAAATGTTTTATATTGTGTTTACTTATATGTTGAGTTGTTTTGGTCCGTATGTGGGATGCCATATTATCGATAGGTATTTCTAAATACTTAAACTAGGCAAGTTGACATAGTATCATTTTAAATTGAGAAAAGAAATAATTTTACCTTGATTATATTCTATATATATAGGAAATAATTTTTCAGAAATATTTAAGTGTATATAAATTGATTTTTGGTTGTTTGAAAATGTAAATATATATAAGTTAATGAAATTTATTTAAATAAACTAAAAATAAAAACAACAATTGTAAAAGAATAAATTATATAAGCAAATGAATTATAAATTATGAAATTAAAATTAAAATGATTTACAATTGTGAAATAATCTTACATATAAGAAATGAAACTAAATGAATATATTTATAAATATGAGTTGTGAATAAAAATGAATTTAAATATGAGTTGTGAATAAAAATGAATTTAAACTAAGAATTTGAAATTTTGAGTCCCGTTGATTTTGAAAGTTGTTTTTCAAAGTTAAAGAGATTATATTGTTATAAATCTAAATAAGATAAATAAATTTGGAATGAATCTTATATAAGTGAAGTACAATAGTGAAATTATATAAGTAAGAAGATTTATAAATGTGATTTATAAATTTAAAAAGGATTTTTTTTTAAAAAATATAAAGCACTGAATTCACTACTGTTGCTGGAAAATAATAAGGGTGATGACTGCAACATCATCATTATCATTTTTGAGTTTCTATATGATGGATTTGCTACCAATAATAAATTGAAATTGAAGTTTTGTTATGATAAACAAATTTGATTTCTAATCCAAGTTGTAATTGATAAACATAAGTGAAATGAGTTTTGGACTTATAATATGAAATAGTAAATTTGAGTTAGCATAATAAATATATGATTTGAAATTTAACTAAAGGAAAGTCAAATAAATGGAATTGGATTTAAACCAGATTGGGTAAGTTATTGAAATGGAAATTAAACATTTAAGTGATTATATAATATGAATTTGGAAGTATAGATAAATAAGTTGTATAACTTATAAAGTGAGAAAATCTAAGTAAAACCGAATGTTAAAATGGTTAAACAATTTTGTTCAAAAGAAATAACATTTGAATTTGAATAGTAATATGAAATTTAACTTAAGTGATGTTGAATGAAGTTGGAATTAACATTAACAATGAAGCAATTAATGAATATGAATATGAATTTGAGTTATATAATGAAATTCTACCTTAGTTGTAAAATGAATTAGCAATTGAATTAAATAAATAAATTGATACGAAATTAATGGACGTAAGTGTTAATTCATTAAAAGGTAATGAATTGAGAATGGAATAATTGAATGAAAGTCAATTAGATATCAACTAGTTGAAATTAAACGTGTTAAACCAAATTGAATGTAAGCAAATTAAATAAATTTAGTTATGTTGGATATGTTTGGTTGTTTGACGGATGTTAGTTGATTGTATAGTAATTCAGCAAGTGTTAGTCAAGTTGAATTAATGAAACTGAAAGCTAAATAACTGAATCCAAATTTAAAGATAAGTGAATTTAAATAAAATTTAATTTGATTTGAATAGAAAGTGAACTAACTTGAATTAGTGAATGTAAACTAATTGAATATGGATAAATGAATGTTAGTAAAATCCAATGTTAATGAATCAAATGTGATTAAATTGAAAATCAATTCAATGAATATCAATAAGAAATGAATGTATATTGATTTGATTATGGAATGATTGGATAGATATTGATTTGTTGGTGTTAGCTGGATGATAGTTGGTAGATGGTTGGATTTGTTGTTTTGATTGCGTTTGCTATATGGACATATATAGTTGTTATATTAGTATATGTTGTATATTGATATTACTTTTCGTACATACATGTTTCTCATTGTTTGTTGAGTATTTAATAGGTGCGTATGGTGCTTGCTTCGCATTTAAAGCTTGTTTTCGCTCTATATTAGCCGTATATGCTCGTTAAAAATATACAAGGTAAATATCTCGAATTACATATCATACTTTTACACTTATTTCCATACAAGATGCCCCATCCTCGAAGATGAGATGTATATTTATGAAATATATATGTTGTGATCATACTACGATCGAACCGCGCAAAGGAGGCTATTACGAATTTTTTTTGAAAATTTTAGGAATTAGAAAAATATTGGGGGAAAATATTTGATAACTAATTTGTTTGATTTTGAGTTAAAAGTTAAACGATAATAGTTAGTTTTGAAATGATAACTATGAATGGATTTTAAAACTTAGAAAAGGTTTTATATAAAGCTTAACATTTTGGGAAAAGTTAAAATGTTTAAATTGATTTGATGTTTAATTTAACGAATTGTTTTGAAAAGTTAAGGGATTTTGTGACTTTTTCTTACTTGGTAATTTCGTGTACGAAATTCTTTTTAGTATGGGAAAATGTAACGACCCAAAATTTTAGTCATTCAAAATTAATATATTTAATTGATTTTAAACATTCACAAGTTAAATCTATAAGCTAAATAACTTATATTTGAAATATGAGGATTTAATTGGATAATTAAGTTATTAATTCAATATTTGAGATTGTAGAAATAATTGAGATTTGAATTTAATGTGAATGAAAAAGGTTTATAAAGTTGTATTAAATTCTATTTGAATTTGAATGATGTTAGAAAACTTTTGAAATTGAATTAAAAATAAATTTACATAAATTGAATATTTTAATATTTAATTAACGTGTAAAAATAACCGTTTTTGATATAGTCTCGGATTTCAATGAAACCTGTTTCGTTGGATCCGTAATGTTATATTATTTTAGGATTTCAAATTTCGTGTTATTCGAATTTTTGGTTTAGTTGTGGCAAGCTAAAACGTGTAGAAATCTGTTTTATATAAATTTTAATTTAAATAGTCGATTCGAAAACCTATCTTCCAAATACGATTGAATTGGCTCCTGATATATTTTCCATTGTGTTCAGAATAGGGGTATAACATTATAAATGCCAGGCGACATGCTTCGTTTCGAGCTTGAAAATTTTTCGGATTAATAGTGTGCGAAATTTTATATAAAAGGATGTCATTTTCTTTCATTTGCATCAAACCTTGGTCTGAAACCCTACCCTCCATCGTTATAATTCCAAACGGTCGAATCTTCCAAATTTCTTCCTCAATTTTCTTCCAATCCATAAGAAACTATGAAAAAATTCCAACTACAGCATCGAAGAGCTTGGAGAGACGAGCAACTTCAACTGTTATGATCAAGGATAGAGCGGTGGATCGTCGGCAAATTGGACACAAATGGCCAGTGTTCGAGCTTGATTTTTCAAGAGAGATAGGAGGCCGAGCTCGCCGTGCCTCTGGGAAATGGTGCACGTGGGTGTGGGCGTTCGTACGAAGGTGCCTGATCGTCTTCAAGCATCGTGTGGTGGTCGCGATAATTCGATGAAGGTTGGCGACAATAAGGTTCAAACACACATGAAAACAAAGGGGTAGAATGAGATATTCACGACCAGGATGTGGTGGATCTAAAACGTACGGCCTGGATTTTAGGTTAAAAAATAATATAAAATAAAAATTGTAAATTATATTATATATAAATTCGCATAACCTTTAAAATGTTATAACTTTGTCATACGAGGTCCGTTTTTGACGAAACAATTTGCTTTGGGTTCATATTCACGTGCATTATATTTTAGAGCTAGTTCGAAGTTGATTAGAGCTAGTGTAAATTTTTGGTAAAATTAAACGACTGTTTAATTTTATTCAGAATGAAACACTTCAACTGCTATTGGAATCAATATGAGTACACTTCACTCTTTATGCCTCATTGATATTTTTATTTAATTGACAATAAATTTATTTTATGATGATTGATAGTTTTTTGGATTATATATGATATATTATCTATATATTGATTGGTATTTGGATATATTTCTGCCTATTGGAGCGGATGAGACCCTTGGCCTTTTGTACGCGCGTATGCCTCGAAGCGGACATTGTACAAATATTCTGATATGTATATTTGTTGTAGGTGACAGGTTGGAGGGATCCAACTGGATTCCACACTAGTATTGGTTTATTTAGAGATATTGGTATATATGCTGTTATCACATGATATATGATGTCTTGGATGTCGTGATTGATGTATTTAGTGTTGTTGTAACATTGTGCCTATTTTTGGAAATTTTAAAATATTAATGTGATGATTTCAAATTTAAAAAGGATTTTCAAGTGATTTTGAAAATATACGTTTTATTAATTTTTGAATTGTTAAGGAAATTGATTTATTTTTAATAAATGAAAGTTATAATTTTTATGTTATAAAAATTATGATTTTTGTGAAATATACTTAAGTATGGAATTTGGGGTTATATAGGTATTAATAACTATTTGTAAATTATTAAAAGAATAAGTTTATTTAAGTTGAGATTTTGGAATTTATTATAAATGGTATGTATATCAGATTTATAAAATTAAACTTTTATAAATCAAAGAGATGGAATTATAAACGAGTTTTGTAAATGTAAAATGAACTTATAAATGGATTTTATAAGTAAATAAGATTTATAGATTTATGAATTTGTGAAGTTATAAAAGAATGAATTGGTAAATAAGATATTTATAAGTAATTTGCTTATAAATTGGATTTTGGAATATAAAAGAGATTTGAATAGAATTGGTTAATAAAAAGATTTTATATGTAGAAGTTTTTGTAAAATATAAATGTGATTTATAAACATTGTTTTATAAATCCGAAATCAACTTATTTTGATATGTTAAATATGGAAGCTTATTAAAGGAATTATATCCACGATTTTGGATAATGGATTATCCTTTAATAAATGTGTAGAAATATTGATTTGGTAAACGAAGTATATTCATGATTTTGGACAGTGAATAATCTTTGAATTTAAATAAATGTTTTGCGAAGTGATACTTTAAATGGAGTAAAATGGTTTGAAGATGTTTTTAAAATGTGTTAAGTATCGAAACCATAGATTTCAACATTCATTGTTGAAATAGGCGTTTTCGAGAAGTAGGAAAGCTTGGACTATAACACTGTTGTTATAGTAAATGATTTCCAAAAGAAAATGTTTTCGTATAGTATATGGGATTTATATATCTATCTAAATATCGAATCCTTGTACTAATGATTTTGGGTTGTCGTAACGATGTTTTACGCAACATTTTTTTGACCTAAATAAATATTTTTAATAGAATATTTTCCTTGAAGTATAAAATATATAATTAATCGTGATTTAAGTATATGTAATATTTTCTAAGTGCTGAAAATAAATTGAATTGTGAATTACTTATTATTAAATAAGTATATGGAAATGTTTTCCAATATTGAAATGGTTTTGAGAATATTACTTTTTGAAGATAATTTGAAGTGAATATTTGGCAAGTGATTTAATTAATAAAAGATTAATTAAAAAGGCCTAGTGATTGCTTATAATTCTAAATATTTATTTGTTTGCTTTGATAGTTAAATAATCGACTATCAAATTTGGCTATTTTAGGTCCTCGACTTGATGTTGGAACTATTTAGTTGTACACTAAGTACATAGCCATCTGTGTAGGCTTAATTATCGTTTGTGTTGAGGATGTTGATTCGTATAATGCGTAGTAATACTATAATCTATCGAGCTTCCTTCTTGGCCCGAAGGATAGCAAGTTGAATGTTGGAGAAGTGATAAGTCTATGAGACTTAGTTTCTGTGTGAGGTTGAGAAATGCTTCTTCGTTGTTGGTGCAAAGAGACCGGAATCAAATTTATCTAAAGCCACTTCGGACAATGTTATGTATTCGATTGTGCAAGTTATCGATGATGTTGATATTCAGTATTTTCATAGTGGAGGACTGCTCGTTGGTCGTTTGGGGTTAAATGTGACGCCCCACCTCTATACCCACGCTAGCCAAGAACACTACGTAGTAGTGCTGTCAACTAGCACGGAGAATAAGGCTGTTGAGGAGCGACCATCCATGTAATTGCTTATCACACGGTGGCTATAAATAATCTTCGGAAACAAACATAGAAATAAGCATAACGCAAATCAGTCACAAACATCCATATCACAAAGGCGGAAGAAGATATGAATATATAACTAACACATGAAAGTGTACATCAGAGTAGTGCTCAAAAGATCCACAATAATACAAAAGAATAGCAACACGTGCTATACAAAAGAATACAACTATGAGTCTATATCTCAAGTGTATACAACAAAAACTGCTAATCTAAACAGTTAGCCAAAAGTCAGAGTGATGAATCCCTGGGAAGAAGTCAAGCAGAAGCACCTATAACATCTCGGTCTGACCCGAGTATTATTTAAGAATATAATAAACGGGTCAGTCTAGCTATAAATATCAGATGACATGATATAACATAAAAGATATGGCATAAACATAAAATATCCATAATGACATACCACTATAAGTATGTAAATAATGATCAACAGAAGATCAATCAATAAGAGATAATCAATATCACAAGAATCTTCTCAAAGATTCGGAAAGGGCATCATACCCCAAACTTGTACTCATAACAAGTCAATGACATAAATTCTAGAAATCAATGCAAGAAGTCTAGAAATCATAGAAAAGAGAAAGAGGCCTATCACATGACGGTCCGAAGACCAAGGGGAGCTACCCCACATGTGTGAATGGAATCACACAGATTAAGGTCCAGACTAACCAAAAAGCAAAAAGGTATGTGTGAGTGGAATCACACAAGTGGTGTCTAGTCTAGCCTCGCAACAAGAGACATCGCACAGTTGCTAGTATAAAGCATCAGAATGATCGTCATGATCAACGAGAAGTGTCAATTACACTAAGCTAGTAAATATAGAAGTTTAGCTTCATGTCCCATAACCACTTGCTTAACTTAAATATTTACGAACAAACTGTAAATCTTCACTAATAAAATTGTCACAAGAGGTTCAATCGAACAAGTCCAAGAATTAACCGACGAAGTGAACGCAAGCGTTTCATACCACTTGTTTTACTAAGTCGTTTAATTAGATTTCTCATCCGAGTGAGGTAAAGGTTTGTATATACTAATAGATTGGAAAACGGTTTAAGAAAAGAGCTTTGTTATTAAAAATAGAGTTGAAATTGTTTATTAAAAGAGTTTTGATATTTACTACTAGTATTGAAACCTTTATATTATAAAATGACAAAACACAGAAGCAATTGTAGAAACAATCAATCACAAAGATTGCATACAGAGATGTGAATAAAATCCAAGGAAATCAGCTCAATGTTTTTTAGATAAGATCCCCTACGGAGGGGGGATCCAGGGGGGGTGGCAACCACCCAAGGTGGGGGTGTGGGGGCAACGCCACCGCTTACGGGGTTCGACCTAAGAGGAATAGGGTCGAGCGACCTAATGGTTGCGACCTAAGGGTCTAAGGGGTCAAACGACCTAGTGGTGTTCGCGACCTAACGATGACTCACGACCCAACATGGCCGACGTAACAGAGGTTGCGACCTAAGGTATTCGCGACTTAGGGACAGAAGCAGGATCGAGCGACCTACGACCTAGGCGACTTACGACCTACGACCTAAGGCGACTTACGACCTATGACCTAAGGCTCGCGCGACCTAGTGAAATAGCAGTATTAGGTCGGAGACGACCTACGACTTAAGGCTCGCGCGACCTAGTGAAATAGCAGTATTAGGTTGGAGACGACCTACGACTTAAGGCCATACGACCTACGACTTAAGGCCATACGACCTAACACCGAACAAGCATTTAGATGGCCCAGCGACCTATGGTACTAACTCGCGAGCGACCTAATGAGTTAACTCGTGAGCGACCTAATTTCGAAGTGTCAATTCTTCCAGAACGACCTAACGTTAACTCGTAAGCGACCTACGACCTATGGACGAGCGACCTAACTCCGAACGAGCTAAAAATGGCCAGAACGACCTAGGGTTAACTCGTAAGCGACCTAAGACCTATGGACGAGCGACCTAACTCCGAACGAGCTAAAAATGGCCAGAACGACCTAGTAGCAGTTTTTCACCAAAATCACTAAAATTTGGAGTTTTTCGCCAATCCAATCCAAACCAAATGCAAATGTGCATACTAAAGTGATAGGGAATCATTCCCAACAGTCCAATATAGATATAGACTAGATTTTTGGGATAAAAATCTCACCTTTGCACAAATTCAATGAAAAATGAAGTTTTAAGCAAGAAAGAATCAATCCCTCTTCTATCTAAGCACAAGAAGCTTGAATCCAATGTCTTCTTCTTGAATTTGGAGTAGAAAGATGGATTGCAATTGAATTTGAGTTTTGGAATTTTAATTTCCCATTGCCTCCACCATTTTTGAAGAAGCTTGAAGACTTAGGAAAATAGAAATGAAGTTATGAAGAGGAGGGGTGAAGGTTGGGTCTAATAGGCTAAAAGCCCAACCCAAATTCTCAAGTGAAAAAGTAGTGAAATTCTACTATCTCCAATCATATCAATGTTTATACTTAAAAAAAATTATAAACGGCATTTCGAACTCAATGGAAGTGGTCTCGAGTCCTAATTTTACCGTTTGCAAAAAGTAGCTTTTCGGACCAATATCCGATTAACGACAAAATATTTAAATATAAAATCGACAAATATGCGGGTTGTTACATTAAAATCCCAATATCCATCCAGTAGTAGCCTCTTCGTTTTGAAATATCCAATGCAAGGACTATTCGCTACTAATCCTAGGGATTTCCCAATAGGATGTGGTAGGAAAGTGCCTTCGGTTTGTCCTGTTCCTAGACAACTTGTGTGGAGATTGTCTAACATTGGATTTCTAAGATTATGTACATTGGTTTTTACGTTTGTACATCAGTGGTGGCAGAGAAGGCAACTTCTCTTAGCTTAACACCCTCCTTGAGACGTATGAGCTTAAGGGTTGAATTTTTGTGGAAGGCAACTAGTAGTCAATGGAAATGGCTGTGTGGCATTCAAAGTGATGTGATGCGTGATATGTGAAATGTAATCGTTACCTCATGCCTCATCAAACGAAAATGACCAAAACAGGGTTAGATGAGGCAAAGCTAAGTGGGTCACTCCCAAGTAGAGTATGATCATCCTCTTCAAGATATACCTTTACAGTATGACATCATGTATCTGATTATTGTGGTTCGTATGCTTCGAGGGATCTCGGTAAAGGTTGGTAACGACTGGAGGAAGGTATATTCAGTACCATTTAGTTATGGAGGTAGGTCGGTCTTGTGTTGGTAAAGGATCCTTTGTGATGGTCCTCGGTACATTCCTCTAGAGATGTAGTGCCGGAAGGTAGTCCCTTCACTTGGTGATTTGTGTGGAAATCCAAATTCCACTACGTACCTGCCATTTTATTTGTAGAGCCTAGTATGCTGGAATTTAATAATGGTAATCATTTAGGCTATGATTAATATTATTTGTGCAATAGACGCTAGTATAATATAACATGAATTTGATTTGAAATGTTTTAGTTATCATAAGGTAAAAACATGTCCGTGTTCATGTGTAGGCGTCTCTGATGAGATACTTTTGTTTTGATAAAGAAAAAGCTTGGTAATTTAATAAATTCAATTGAGTGTGTTTCTCATGCTGGTTTACCAGACTGATTCAGGCGTTCTTCACTTTCAATGCACGGGTCAGACCGAGCATATTTATAGGTTTAGATTTGGTACTTTGGTGATTCTGCAGGAGAGCTGGAGATCTTCATTTTCGTATACAAGTATATGTTTATTATTCGCTTCTTAGTTGTTGCATATTATCAGCAATTGTGAGGACAAGTTATTATAATTGTCTAGGCCGATAACTATTAATATTATTATTATACTCTGATTGATGTATGTATATACAGTTTCTATTTTGTAAAGATTATTGATATTATATTATATGTTTTCCGCTGCAATGTGAGATTCTGTATTGTTCAGTTTGGTTATCTCTTCTCTCTTTCTTTTCTTCTATTCTTCTCTCTTCTTTTCTTTCTCATGACTTTCCATCGGTCTGTGCTTTTTGGGTCGGACTTGTGTGGATTATTGTCGATTTTAAGGGTACATATTTGCGGGTCGTCACACCTCTAGTGCAACTTAGGTGTGGATTTGGGAATGGTATTCACTAGCTTTTATATGTAATTAGAATTGTTATGGATTCAAGTTACTGACAATTTGCGAAAATAAGAAAAGCTAAATTAAAATGATTATACGTACGCTGTAGCTAATTAGCTTGATGATGATGAAGTAGCGTATATTGGTAAGGAAGAACACAAGATCGTTTGTGAGCTTTTTGGGTTTCAGGGAAGAGAAGGAATGAAAATGAGGGATTTATATAGATTGTTATTTAGTTTTTTTAGGGTTAAAGAAATTGGAAGAGGTTAAATTATAATCATGATAAAGACAAGGATTAAAAAGGTTGTCGGATTAGAAAATAAAATTTTAGTTTACCTTAAACGCATTATAACCCAAACTGCCTTACAATATCTGTTTAGATATCCGCTCGAGGCGCTTTACCTAAATTTAATTTTATTTTTATAATAATTTTTATTTTTGAAAAATATTACTTTTTTACAATTCAACATTATTATATAATTGTTTTAGTTGTGATTCTGTAATTTTTTAAGTAATATTTATTTTGCAAAAATAACTAAACTACTCTTTGGATTTCAAAACTGCAATTCAAATTTCAATTTGGAATTTTAAATTATTATTTTTCAAATAAATTCTAAAAATCACTTTTGTTGAACCAAATTCAATAAAGTCCCAAAAAATTTTTAAATCACTTATTTATTATTTCTACTTTTTATCAAGTTAAAAATAATTTTTCATAATTGAACTCCATTTGAAATTCAAATTTATTTGATTTAAATTTCAAAATTTTGTTTATTAAATTTTTTGAAAAATTCCTAAGTACATTATATTTTTACTAATCTAATACGAAATGCTACAAACTCCCCTCCTTAAAGAAATTACATCCTCACAATTTATCAAAGAGTATTATAACTTATTATATATATGCATATATAAGTGTGTGTGTGTGCATAAGCACACACAACGTCCTTGCACACAACATTCAAATAAAGTTAATCAGGAACCGATCAGACATTATGACTCGATTGAAATTTAAATAAACATACCTAAATGAGTCGTAACTAAATGAGGTCGTGTATGTTGTGTTAGTTCTTCGGTCATCTGTATATAATCTCTCTAGGTCTTCTTGACCTTTGAATTTTTATTTTACTAATGGAATTTTTTTATTTCTTAGTTATTATGTAACACCCTATAAAATGAACCAAAAATAAATAAAGTAAGTTGAATTAACTATGATAAGGGATGAATATGTAAATTTTATAGAAGTTTTAATTTGACTACGAAAATTATTCCATTGCATTCATTGATACATTCTAATTTGTTTCCATATATAACATGCAGTAAACAGAGCTCAAGCAAAGAAGTTATGAGCATTTTAAGTTTTCGGATTTGAATTAAATTAGTTCGAATTCAAATTCAAATGAGAGAAATCAAATTTAGAGTTTAGATTTTAAAAATTAGCTTGGGGGCTTAGTAAACATTTATTTAGCATTTAATGTTAAAAAGTTAATTAGAGAATAAAATAATTATGCAACGGAAGAATATAAACATTCCCCCAAATAGAGGAGCGGTGACCTATATAGGTCAACCGATCAAACACAGCTGTCTACTGGTCGCCCATAGGCAATCGGCCACTTGGTAGCAAAAGTTTCCGTTGAGGGCTAGGGTTGGAAGCTATGTTATATTCAGTTGTGTGCTCTAGATTTACACATTTCCCACTTACTTCCATCCTACGGTTCTGGTGTGTTTCAACCCCTAAAAATAGAACCCTATCCTCTCTACTGTTATTCACAATATTTTAGAGAATACGGCCAAATTCTGCCATTGCTATCTCTCTCTAATCTGATTTAGAAACTCCATAGAGAATTCATGTAAGAATTCAACTTATTCTTATTTATTTCTTTTTCCTCCAACTATTATTGTCTTATTCTTCTCCAATTATTCTGTATCTAATGAATATACATACCTCTTCCCTATTATGTGTGTGTATATATACCAAAAGACGAAGATTCTAATAGAGATCATAAGGCTACAAATTCATTTGAGTGAAGCTAAGGCATATCGGTGAGTGGAAGCTAAGTATTTATTTTCAACAGTTGTTTAGTGTATTTCTTTTAGATTTAAATATGCCTTAGAGATTTTGAGATTTTGAAAATATGATAGATAAAATCCTTCAAAATTTCTTTTTATTTCGATAAGTCAATTTTATACCGAGTTTCCAAATTATTTACATTAATTTAATGGAATTTGTTTCGTTTATGCAATTTTTGATAGTTTCATAATCTATTCCACTTCTCTTTCTTCTTTGGATCAAATTATGATCCTTCAATAAAATAAAGGGTTTAGATTATGAATTTTATTCATAGTTTCCACAACTTATTCTTATTATTTCTTTGTAAAAGCGGAGTTGAATAGAATATAGGCTTTAGATTGCAATTCCTATTGTTTAAGATATTCCATTGAATTGGTGTAATAAATTGAGTTTCCATTTTACTTACAAGTTCGTTATTGCAGTTTTAGTTATGTATATTTATTCCTATTTTGGACATTATAATCCAATAAAATCTTGGGATTTGATGAAAAAAGACTTGTAATAATAATTGATTAGGGAATAGACACTTTACACTAGTTTAGAGCGTAAAATCCATGCTTTTCGAACTTACTAGGGACGAATATTTATTTATCTCTATTCACGTAATTGACATATGATTATTACGTATATGGCATAGTCAGTTAGACATTTATTTACATTTATTTCCCCCCATTAGGAAGGTAATTGATTGCGCGGCAAAAATAGAAGGAAACTCTTATATAGCCTAACAATAATTTTATGGCATTATAAGGATGATTTCTTGCATGACCTTATTTATGAAGTGGTGAGATGAGTGCATATATATATCTGTATGTGTGTACGTGTGTGTGGAGAGTAATTGACTTATGGCTAAGTCATAGGGATGCAATGTTAATAGAGTTACATGATGGAAGTCTGCCCTTCACTTGAGGCTACCAGCAATTGTGTATACTTTTATTGTTGTGAAATATCCTTATGATAAATATTTGTAATGATGCGAGGTTGGTCCCAAATTCTATAGGGGAAATCTACCCAGCTAATCTAGCTACCAGTTCCTACGAATAACGGATTAATGTGAGACGCATTATGAGTATGGGCTATAAGGCAAAGGGCCTGCGTCGGGGTTTTGAGGTATTAAGTGGTTGGACCTACCTATTTTCTCTATATGAAGTATTAAATGGCCAAGAGGACTCATTAGGTGGTATCTCTATAAGGGTCTGCTTCTGGAAATAGGTCTTAAATAATGGAGTCTTATTTAATTAATGTCTTAAATGATCAGAGTTTACCTATCTTCCACTTAGAAGTATTATGTGGCCTATGAGATTTTATATGATGTCAAATATATTGTACCATTGAGGAGGATGCCTTTGAAATAAGTCTTAGATGATAGGGTTTGCCTTAATTAAGGTTTTAAATGACCAGAGTTAGCATGTTTTCCAATAAAAGGTTTAAGTGGCTTAGGTAATGTCCCCCACGTTATTAGCTACTTATGACGTATGATTGGGATACGAGATTTTGAAAACTTGCTCCTAGAATGGAAGGTATTAAGTGGTTAGACCTACCTCCTTTCCTTATGAAGAAGTATTAAATGATTTTAATGGTTTTATATTCATACTCATATTCTTATTTTGAAATATACTACCCAAGTACAGAAAAGGTAAGACTCGACGTTTTATTCATTAGACACTTGTTATTTTGACTCTCTCCTCATCACAACATAGGATAAGCATGGAGTGATGGTGGTGATAATGCTTAGAGATGAAGAAGCTTGGCTTGTGGTAGTATTTATTATTATTTTCTTTGATGTCTACCTATAGATTCAGACAATTGTTGTAAGGATATCATGTTACAGTTTTTATGGGATTTTGTGTTATGACATTTTCATGGTTTTGAAATAAATGGGTACACTTTGCAATTATGTTATGTTCCTTTTTCTATGAGTTCTAAATGTTTAATTATGGCTCTGCAATTTTATTTTTAACTAGAAATAGCTACCTTAAATAGATCTAAGTGTCCATGGGCCTTCTCTAGATCGAAATTTTCGCTTGTTTCGGGATGGGTTGTTACATTTGGTATCAAAGACTAGGTTACTCGATCAACGTGGAAAAACTATGTGTATGAGAGATGAGAGATGTATTTTTTATTTTAAGAAAAGGTTTTTCAAAATGAATTTTTAAATAATTCTTACAATATATACACACACACACACCCTCTCTTCTTGAACATATGCATGTACACTAGGAAACCTTTTTTCTTTCCGTGTATAAATACTATGTTAGTAAATTGCCACTAAAGGTTCAACCTACAAAATAATTGATATGATCGATAATCAATCTTCTACCGAATAAGGGAACCCTACCCACAGAAGACCACCTGTTCGTGGAACGCCCGAATGGTTTAAAAAATATCTTAGGACATTCGAGCGAATTTCTATTCCTCCAACTACATCGATAACACCCACTACCTTGCCAGTCGATGCAACACCCCATCCTATCGACTTTCCTAAGTCGTGTTAGGACTTTCTCAATACGAGAGAGAAGACATACTTTAAAACTGAAGGATATTCGGAAGCTAAAGCTTGGATCACTAACTGCGAGAAGATATTTAGAGAGCTTGGTTAGGATGATCAGTTAAGAAGTAGAAAAGCAGCTTGGGCCTCAGGGAAGATGTCTTGAATTGATGGAACTTTGTGGCTGATGAGCATCCTAAAAGGATATTCTCTTGGGATAAATCCAATGATCGGTTTTAGATGAGATTCATGTCTAGGCAGAGGTTAGCTTACAACTGGAAAAGTTCATTCGACCGAGATGAGGAGATTCTACCCTTAAGGAGTACATAGCTAAGTTTATTAAATTAGCTAAATTCGAAATGAGCTTGATGATCACACCTATGAAAAAGGCAATGAAGTTCGTGAAGGACTTAAATTCCTTGCTAAGAGAAATGTTGTTTACCCAAGTACCTATGGGGGCCACGTACGAGATATTGGTAGAAACGGTAATACTGAACATAGCCAATGAGGAAGATAAGGGAAGAAAGAAGTTGAAGTCCGCTGTGACCTAAAAGCAAGGATGGTCCAAGAAGGGGAGCTTTTAGGCCAACAAGAAGTCGAATTGAAAGTTTAAGAAGGATGTACAGATGTGTAAGAAATGCAAAAGGAAGGGTCACGAAGCTAAAGATTATAGGGTGAGTATGATAAAGAAAGTCTTTAAAGGAAGGTGTTTTAACTACCATAAGGAAGCGAATTACAAGAATTAATGTCCCAAAATGGCTAAGGAAGGATCAAGCAGATAGGCCTACGTTATTAAATCCATCCCTTTGCTAGTAAGCCATCAAGAGGCCAAGGAAAAGCAGCTCTGGAAGGTATAACTCTTATTTTTGGGTTTACTATTTGTACTCTATTTGATTAGGAGGCATCACATTCCTTTATAGCTAAGGATGTAGTAAATTTATTAAACCTTCAAACCTAGATGGTCAACCGCTCAATGAGGTTTCCATTCCCATTGGGGGTTCGAACCATCTTTCTCTTATTTGCAAAGATCTTGTGTTAGACATATGTGATGTTGATTTCATTATACTATGTACGTTCTAAATTTCGAGGGATATGGACTTATCTTGGGTATGGATTGATTGTCATATTATGGAGTCATTCTTGACTTTCATAAGAGGATAGTTCAATTAAGGGGTCATGGAGGTTGTAACCTAGAAGTTCTTTGTGCACCTAAACCTTTAGTTGAGTTAAGCCATTTATACTCACAAAATCTATCTGTTGTTGGGAAGCCATTATTTGTACCTATAGTTTATGAATTTTTTGATGTCTTCAAGGAGATCTCGGGTCTTCCACCCTATAAAGAGATTGAGTTACAGATTGATTTGGGGAAGGATGCAAAACCCATCTCTCTGCCTTTGAGACATATGTCCCCAAAAGAAAGAAAGGAATTGGATAAGCAAATCTCAAAGCTATTGAAGAAAGGATTCATCCATAGGAGTACTTCTGAGTAGGGCGACCCTTTTGTTTTTGTTACTAAAGCAGATTGTTCTTTGAGACTTTACATCGATTATAGGGAGTTAAATAAGTTGATAAGAAAGAATAGGTACCCTCAACCTTGAATAGATGACTTGTTTGACAAATTTGTTGGGGCTAAAGTCCTTTCCCAATTAGACTTAGAAACGAGATTCCATCAGTTAAGGATTGCAAAGGAAAGCAAGTCGAATACCACATTCTATACTACAAATGCGCTATATAAGTGGGAAGTAATGCCTTTTGGACCGACAAATGCCCCAGCATACTTTGTGGATTTGATGAGTAGAATATTTAAAGGGGAACTTAATAAATTTTCCACAGTGTTTGTTGATGATATCTTGGTTTTATCCAAAGGTAAGAAGGAGCATCATGACCATCTTAGGGTGGTATTAGTTACTTTGAGAAGAAATGAACTCAAAGCCAAGTTTTTCTAAATGCCATTTTTGGAAGAATGAAGTTACGTTCCTTAGGCATATTGTTTTAGAACAAGGATTAGCTAAGCACCCTGCTAAAGTGGAAGTTGTCCTAGGATGGAAAGCTCATATTGACGCATCAAAAGTTAGAATATTTCTAGGGTTGGCAATCTACTATAGGATGTTCATCAAGAGCTTTGCACAAATAGCAGCCCCATTAACTCGGTTGACTAAGAAGAATCTAGTTTTTGTTTGGGATGATAGATGCACCAAGGCATTTGAGAAGCTTAAGGAGTCATGAACTAGTGCATCTGTGCTCACTATTCCAGATGGAACCAAGTCATTCATGGTTTTCATAGATGCAGGTGGCACGAAATTAAAGGTTATTTTTGTGCAAGGAAGGTAGTTGCCTATGCTAGTAGATAACTAAAGGACCATGAGAAGAGGTATTCAGTGCATGATTTAGAATTGGCAACCATTGCTTTTGCCTTAAAGATATGGAGGCTTTATTTGATCATAATTCACTTGAATACCTATTTTTCCATAAAGATTTGAATCTTAGGAAGCAGAGGTGGATGGATTGTGTAACATCCTTTGACTTTGATATCCAATATACCCCTGAAAAAGGGAACGTAGTCACTGATGCCCTTAGTTGGAGACATGCTACCTTAGGTATTATATATGAATGGAGATCGTTGGAGTTTCTCTCGATTTTAACCTCCAACCATCAACAGAACCCACCCAAGGTTTTATGTCAGCTATGGAGATTAAACCAGCCTTGATGGATTGTATAGGGAATATACAAGTGAAATATGAGATGTTAATAGAGATTTTAGAAAATTGAGAAAAGGAGATAATTTTCCCCGTGTAGGAGGTAATCAGTTGATGAGCAGGGATGCTTAAAAAGATATGGAAGTTTTTATGTCCCAGTAATTGATGATTTGATGAGAGATGTGCATATGGGGTGTCAGCACTCAAGAATGACCATTCAATCCTAGAGGAGATAAGATGTACACGGACATGTAAAGAATTTTCTTTTCGAATGGAATGAAAAGAAGTCTAGCTGAGTTTGTTACTGGGTGTTTGACATGTCAAAAGGTAAAAAGAAAGCAAGGGAAGCCCGATGGGTTACTATTAACTTCGGAAATTCCGAATTAGAAGTGCGAACATATTTTGCTGGATTTTGTGAAATGATTGCTTGAAGTCAAAAAGGCAATGAGGCTATTTAGGTTGTTGTGGATAGACTCACCAAGAGTGCTATTTTTTTTTACTTGGAGAAATAGGACTAGCGAATCTCTCGCCCAGATTAATATTAAGAAGGTAGTTCATCAACATGGAATTCTTGTAAGCATAGTCAATGATAGGGACCCCTTATTCACTAGCGAGTATTTAAGGAGCCTACAAACAGATTTAAGAAGTTCTTTGAACCTTAGCAAGGAATATCACCCACAAACTTATGGACAAACAGAGAGGGTGAATAGGATTTTAGAGGACTTATTGAGAGCTTGTGCCTTGGATTTCAAAGGACACTGGGAGCAACATCCACCTTTGGTTGAGTTTGTGTATAATAATAGCTATCAAATGACAATTGGTATGGCTCCTTTTGAAGCACTGTATGGGCGGCCATGTAAATCGCCTAGTCATTGGTGGAAAACCACTAACAAAGTATTGTTCAAACCCGATTTGATCCGTGATAGCATGAAAAAAGTAGAGTTGATAAGGTAAAGGATGAAGGTAGAACAAAATCGTCAAAATCTTATGTGGATAAAAGAAGGAAAGGGCTTTAATTTGAGATTGGAGATGTGGTATTTGTTAAATCTCCCCTCTTAGAAAAGAGGTTTGGCAAGCCTGGAAAATTAGCGCTTAGATATGTTGGGCCATTTAGAATTTTGGATAGAATAGGAAAATTGGCATACGTGAGGAGCTTCTTGACAAGTTAGCAGGAGTCCGCAATGTTTTTTCCCCATTTCTCACCTTAGGAAATACCTTCATAACACCGCTAAAAGAATAAAGCCGTATTAATTTGGGGATTTTGAAATAGAGCCGACAGTTCCCCGTGCCAACGCATGCATTGTAGGGCATGGTACTAGAAGATTCCACAATAAAATAATTATGTTGGTCTGAATACAATAGCGGGACAATCCGACAGAAAGCACATGGGGGATAAAGGAGAAGTTGAAGAGCACTTACATAGTACTTTTTATTGGTAATTTTTCTCTCCAAAATTATGATTTTGGTTGCATCATGGTCGCTAGATTTGATGGCAGGAGATGCCTGTTACACTTTTTCACAATCACTTTACACTCATACAGAAATTTTTATGCACGTTCTGTATATTTTCGTACATACTTATATGACACAATTACATACTGATGCTAGGATTGAGCTCATTTTAGCATAATGTAGTTAATAATCACATTGCACTATTGATTTAGTAGATGGTTGTGTAGAGAACTTAGTTGTATAGCATGGGTGTTATTGCACGTTACGTTGTTCACCCCTTGGAAGATTTCAGGATGAAATCCTTTTTAAGATGGAGAATTTAACACCTCATAAAATGGACCATAAATAAATGAAGTAAATTGAATTAAATATGATAAGGGTTGAATATGAAAATTTTATAAAATTTGGAATTTGACCATGAAGGTTATTCCCTTGCATTTATGGTGAATTTCCGATCTGTTTCCATATGTAACACGCTGAAAATGGAGCTTAAGCAAAGATGTTATTACCTTTTGAAGTTTTTAGGTTTAAATTGATTTAGTTTGAATTCGAATTCAAATGAGAAACTAAATTTAGGGTTTAAATTTTAAAAATTAGCTTGGGGGCTAAGAAAACGTTTAATTAACATTTAACATTAAAAAGATAATTAGGGAATAAATTAATTGTGCAACGAAAGAAAATAAATATTTCTCGATATAGAGGAGCGGTCGACCTATATAGTTCAACAAATCGACTGTAGCAGTTAACCAGTCGCCATAGGCGGTCAACCGCTTAGCAAAAAAAGTATCCAGTGACGGCTAGGGTTTGTAGCTATATTATATTCAGTTATGCACTCCAGATCTACCTTTTTCCTACCAACCTCTATCCTACTGTTCCGACGCGTTTCAACCCTTATAAATAGAACCCTATCCCCACCACTTTTTTCATATTAATTTGGAGAATACAACAAAAAATTTCCATTGCTATCTCTCCCTAATGAGATTCAGAAACTCCGTCGAGAACTCAGGTAAGAATTCAACTTGATTCCTATTTGTTTCTTCCTCCTTCAATACATTATTATCCTATTCTTCTCTGATTATTCTGAATCTAATGAACATATATACCTCTTCCCTATTATGCCTGTATATGTATCAAAAGAGAGAGATTCTGGAAGAGATCGAAAGGCCACAAATCTATTTGAGTAAAGCCAAGGCTAATTGGTGAGTGGAAACCTTAGTATTTCTTTTCAGCAATTATTTAGTGCATTTCTTTTGGATTTGAGTATGCCTTAGGGATTTAGGATTCCAAAAATATGATAGATAAAATACTCAACATTCCTTTTTACTTTGATATGCCAATTTTATGCCAAGATTGCCACATTAATTTGATGGAATTTGTTTCGTTTATGCAATTTTTAATAGTTTCATAATATATTCCACTTCTCCTTCTTCTTCAACTCAAACTGTGATCCTTCATTAAAATAATGTGTTTAGATTATGAATTCTATTCATAATTCACATCGCTCATTCTTATCTACTTCTCTGTAAAAGAGAAGTTGAATAAATATGGGGTTTAGGTTGCAATTCTTATAGTTTAAGATATTCCATTGAATTGGTATAATGAATTGAGTTTCTATTTTATTTGCAAGTCTATCATTATAGTTTTGGTTATGAATATCTATTCCCTATTTGGACATTAGAATCCTATGAAATTTTGGGAAAGAAAAAGGACTTGTTATAATAATTGGTTAGAAAATTGATTTTAATGCTAGTTTAGAGCGTAATATCCATGCGTTTAGAACTTATTAGACACGAATATTTATCTATCCCTATTTACATAATTTACATATAATTATTGCGTAAATGGCGTAGTTAATTAGGCATTTATTGTATGGCCCAATTATTATTTTATGGCATAATAAGGAAGATTCCTTATAAGGCCTTACTTATGATATGGTGAGAGGAGTAAGAGTGTGTGTGTGTGTGTTTATGGAGAGTAACTGATTCATGGCTATGACATAGGGATGCGAGGTCAAAAAAGTTACATGATGGAAGTCAGCCTTTCAATTTAAGACTACCAGTAGTTGTGTATACTTTTATAGATGTGATATATCCTTATAATAAATATTTGTAACGATACGAGGTTGGTCCCAGATTTTGTAGGGCAAATCTGCCCAACTAATCTGGCTACTAGTTCCTATGAATAGCAGACTAACATGAGACGTCATTATGAGTATGGGCCATAAGACGAAGTGACCGCTTCGAGGTTTTGAGGTATTAAGTGATTGGACAAGCCTATTTTCCCTATATGAAATATGAAATGGCCAAGGAGGCACGTTAGGCGGCATCTCTGTAGGGGTCCTCTTTTGAAAATAGGTCTTAAATGATGAGATCTGCCTTAATAAAGGTCTTAAATGACCAAAGTCTGCCTATTATCTACTTGGAAGTATTAAGTGGCCTGTGAGATTCCATATAATGTCAATTAGATAGTACCATTGAGGAGCATGCCTTGAAAATACGTCTTAAATGATGAGGTCTTTCTTAATTAAGGTTTTAAACGACCAGAGTCTACCTAGCTACCAATAAAATGTATTAAGTGGCTTGAGTACCATCTCCCATATTATTAACTATTTATGAATATGATTGGGATATGGGATTTTAAAAACCTGCTTCTGGAATAAAGGGTATTAAGTGGTTGGACCCACCTCCTTTCTTTATAAAGAAGTATTAAATGATTTTAATGGTTTTATGTTCATAGACATATCCTTATTTTGAAATATACTGCCCGAATATGGAAAAGGTAAGACTTAGGTTTTATTCACCAGACACTTAGTGTTTTGATTCTCTCCTCATTACAACACCATATAAGGATGGAATGATGATGGTGACTATGCTTAGAGAAGGAGAAGCTTGGCTTGCAGTAGTATTTATTATTATTATTATTTACTTTTATGTGTACCCATGGATTTTGGACAATTGTTGTAATAGATAATATGTTATGGTTTTTATGGGATTTTGTGTTATGAAATTGTTAAGGTTTTGAAATAAATGAGTACACTTTGCTATTATATTTTGTTCCTTCTACTGTGTTATTTCTTTTTACTAGCAACAACATACCTTAGAATGGGTCTAAGTTTCGATGGGCCTCTTCTAGGTCGAAATTTAGTTCTATTCCGGGGTGGTTGTTACATATTATATCTTCACACATTTTATTATATAATCTTATCTAGATCTCCAATATACTTCGGTATTATGTTATTAGTTGTATAAATATAAACCTTCGGTATTTCAGTCCATTTGAACTATTGTAACATGAGCACTTTTGGTGAGTTGATCGAATATAACCTAACTATTCTTATTCTATTTATGGTTTTTCAAGAAATAAAATTAATCTTTTAATCTTTTGATGTTCATTCTTCATTAGTTGGCACTTAATACGTCGCTTCACTTATTTATTGACGTCTCACTTAATCTCATTTACTCATATTTTATCATCCCTTTTATACCTCTTTATTTAGCTTGGAGATATATATTTAGAAAAATGTGAATCGATCTCTATTTCTTAAACTGACTATATTAAGAACACCTAGCTTCCCGTTTTATACCCTTAAATTTCTACTCAAGCTTCACTCAAGCCTAGTAAAATTTCCTAAATCATCATTATTCTTTCATCATTTTAACAAATCGAGATTCAATCGAGCATGCCTGGTTAAATCTTAAAACTAGTTAATATAAGTATTTCCCTTTACTCTTATAAATTAAAGATATTAGGAAAATAATAATTCCAATGTGTTCTTATCTACTTCAAAATCTTTCAACTTAATTCTTAGTCTCTTTACCATTGTTGAGAAATCTGTTAAATGTTAGAATGTTAGGGATTTAAATAAAACCTGAAATTCATTGATTTCTAAACAGTTGTTATACACACACCAATCCACATAAATCTCTAATTGCTAAAATTTATCTAGCTTCCTTTTCTCAAGATTCTATGCTTATACAGAAAAAATCAGATTGATATTCGATGCTTGCTTATCACACAGTAATTGGGTTTAGTGAAACTTAACCTAGTCTATTCTAGGAAATATATGTTTTACTTAGAATATCGTTATATTGAAATATCTTGTTCTAGTGTTTAGAAATACCTATCTATGTGTTGGCTGAGCGCATCGACCAAAATTTATTTTTACTTAGCGGTTAAGTTAACTCAACTAATTCCCAATATTATTATGTCCTTAAAAAATAAAGTAACCTAATCCATTCATGGTTTAACTCGAGAAAACCATTGGCTTCTTTTTTTTGGATATGAGAGTTTAATTTCATCGAATTATAATTTCATCTTAATCCACTTCATAAAGATTTAAGAGGGTTCTCTTTCGAATATTAACTCTTCATTGAACATCCATATTATCTACTAAACTCGCAAAAAAATTAATAAATATGTAACCATCCATACAAAAGCTCAAATAATTAATTATGCAGAGCTTAAAGCAAATCTATTAGTTTCTACCGCTCACTCTGATCACTACTGGATCTTTTTACTCCAATATATTTCATCGTATTTATCTTTGTGACATGCCATTATTATTGAGTTGAGATTAATGTGTCATAAAGCCCTCTAATTAAATCATTACACATTTGTCTTTAAAATTACTAGTGCAAAAATATTCTTCTACTAAATCAACCAATCCGAAATATCACAAATTTCATCCTAGAGGAAGTGTACCTTTGAAGATTGAGACTTACTTTTCTTTATTCCATGCCGAATGGGTTCCTAAATTTTTAACACCTTACCTAGGATCTACTTCTTAGGATTTTTGCTGTCTTGCCAAATGGCCCATTACGTCATAATTATAGCATTTTTGCTTTATAGTTCTGCACTTATTAGCGTAGTGGCCCTTCTTTCTAGATGCACAACATTCAATCCAAGATTTCTCAAACTTCCTTTACTTTCAGGTTGTTTTTGGTCAAGCTGATTTATTTGTCTTAGTCTTCTTGGTTGAAAAGGCTTTTTATTCTTCTGAGGCATCCAATTGTTCTTTTGAAAGAATAATCTCCTTTTCTATTGGAATTATCGAGTAGATTGTCCTTCGAAGTCTTAATTACGTTCTGGGACTTTCTTATATTTTATGGCTATAACAATAATTTCTTCAAACGAACTTCTTATTTAAGTATGTAATAAGCCCCTCTATTCCACAATCAATCCAAAAATAATTTTTTTTTTCTTTTCCAATAATGAATTAATAAATGTTGGTACATACTTTGAAGGAGCATTATACATACTCAGTCATCGATGAATTCTTTTGGCTTAAATCTATAAATTTCTGAAGTAGAGCTATCTTTCCGACCGTGGGTAGAACATAAGCTTTGAATAGATCTTTAAACCCTTACCAAGTTATTTCTTCTTCTATTATTATTATCATGATGGCATCATACCAGTCCAAAGCATTAGATTGTAATTGGTGAGATGCCAACCTTCTTTTCTTTTAGTCTATTAAATCCAAATCATTGAAAATCCATTTACAGAATCTTAACCAAGTATACCCATAACTACTTCATTTTCCATAATTTCCTTTCATTCTAGATATGCATATTCATTGTAGAGCTTTATGAATTTCGTTCTAGGATTCAAACTTCGTGCTCTAGAAATGCCCACATGCATTATAACTTCCATCCATTGGTCTGTTTTCAATAGGACACTTGGGTTTCCCGACCCAACCCTTTGGTGATCCAAGAGATACACTTGCTTTATGTCTTCAAGGTTCAAACATTTGTTAATAAATAAAAATATCACTTACTAGATAAATGTTCTTCTTTATTCAACATTTATCCCATATATCTCACTAACAAATAGTTATTTATCATAAATACGTGCATAATTTCTATCCTAATGTTCTTTTTTCAAAACATTAGTCTTAACTCGTATATTACATAAAGGAGTTATCCCCAAGTCTATCTAGGTTACATTGACTAGGTAAAAACCTATGTGTGACTTTTCTATGGTCAAATATGTTCTGATTCTTGATTTACTTAATTCTAGCGCAACCTTGCTTTGGTACCATTTTGTGATGCCCTAGCTCCAATGATCGAATTATCAAAGGGATTTTTTCATCCGATGGCTTGGATTAAAGGACATGGAAGGATCGACCCCTCGTATATACTACTTAGGCAAAGAAAGATATGTTTCAATATATGAATACACCAAAAATAACATGTACCTCATCTCATTGTAGAGTAACGCACACAAGTTCTAGAATTGTATAACTCACATGTCACAAAAACATATAAATAAATGAAAACATAAAACTCGACAGACATTATACAGTCCAAAAATGCAAACTTCTAATGTCCGGTAATGAATATTCTTGCGACTAATCTTTAAATGTATCCACAGCTGCTTGAATAGTCTTGTTTCCATCTTATCTCTGAATAAACTTCAAAGTACTGAACATCTTGTCTTCTAGGCAATGGTTGCTAAATTTAAACTTAGTAGTACTCTAACATAATGTACATTTCCTATAGAGTAATCAATAAACAAAACAGACCGATGTCAGTTTATAACTTGCCCGAAAAACAACATCTTAGTCTAATCCGAGGCGTTGTAATATATATAACAAACCTTGAGCCGGCTTGGAAATTTTATTGCGAGTATAATTAAAATCTTAAATATTAAATCTACGGTGTCAAATTTAAAGTTGACGTTTTAAAACACCAAAATATCGCTCAAATCATAACAATTCTTGCCCGTAATTCATCAAAATGGTTCGTGTCACAGCTTTATTCAATGTGACTCACAACTGTAATTCAAATCAATTGGGATATCACAATATATCCCCATTACATAAACTGTTATCAATTTAGATTCAAGTATATGTTGTTTAGATTTTACAAATCTAATTTCATTGTTCTCCATTGCATGATCATTTTCAACTGCATAATTAAACAATTAATTGTTGCATGTATATTTTACGAGGTCGATGTACATAAAGGAGAGTTATATCTTAAAACTCTTCCTTGAGTTCTCAGTAGGAATACTAATTCGTAACCCCTTCTAAAATCACCCTCTACATAGACTAATTGCCTTGAGAAGCTCATGCATTCTTTTTCACCCGCCGCTTACGACCAGTTGTGAGTGCACTTCACATAATCCCTTAGTTGCACTCTTCTTCAGCTTCTTAAGGCGTATATATTTTATGTGCTATAATAGCCTTCCCAATTCCATTTTGAGGTGCTAACTCTTCTTGAAATACTTCTCCAACTTGTTACTATTTATCATTTGTCCGTGCAACAGATCATTGGACTTTTTGATGAGGGATAAAGTCGTCATGATTTGGGTTGCGATCCTTAAATTTGTCCACTATGATGGATTCTATTAATCCAGTAGTTAATACCTCGTATCTTTATCGTCAAATGTTAAGTTTTCTTTCAAAACATTTGGTTTCTAAAAACTACTTCATTTTCCAAAATGATGTTATATCCAAAATAAATGTTATGTGCGTGCATATCATAACATCAATAAATAGCATATTCAAAGCACTTTAATTCAAATTTGAAAAATCATCAATTAAATTAGTGTCAATAGGATATTATAAACTTGCATAAACATGTCATGGTTGAATCATGTATTATAATTTTGTGCTCGATTATTTATGAAAATCAAACCAGTATTTAAATCATCCAAATTCAGTTAAAGCATATAATTAATCTATTCCAATTGAAATCAAGTAAGTTTTCGATCACTTATCTTAACATGAGTATACTAGTATAGCGTGGGTGAAATAAATAATAAATTACTAGCATCAAGTTCAAATAAAATTTCTATTCACCCAGTATAAACTCATACTTCATATATTATAAAATATACTCATGTTTTTCAAAATATATAATCATATACTTGGTTATTCTTTCTTTAAAATTGTACTGTAATTCTATTAAATTTAATCAAGAATTATTCGATACCTTTTGGTATTTAAATCAAAATCATATACTTATATTTGAACATTAAATCAATATCAAATTCATTTATCAAATATTTTCAATATTATTTTCAAAGGTTCTCCAAGAATCCACTTTATAGAAAATGCTTATATATTTAAACTCTTTGTCTCTTATTGTTGATGCAAAAATGGATCAATATTGAAGATTGAGTTGTATGGAACTTGTATGACCTAGATCTAGCAGATGGTATTAAAAATAAAAGAAATAGAATAGAGAGACACAAGAATTTTATACTGGTTTGGCAATCTCTAGCCTACATTGTAATGCTCCTAATATCCATACTACTTGTTATCCCGCCTTTTGGCAAGGCCGTGATACCAAAAGATTGATCGGAAAACCAAAGATAATTCACCTCAAAGATTGGTTATACACTGCTTCACTATGGATATCGATGAATTTTGACCAAGCCTAGATCGGGCCACGATCGATAGAACATGACAACCAAAGCCATAAAAGCCAACATTTCAAATATCAAGTCAATCCGAGTTCGTACGCTCAAGTTATCATCGCTACAAGTTGGAGGAAATGGCCCTGAGTTCGAATCCATGGGCAGAGCTCCTGATCGAATACATCAACATATGTTTGCTTCGAATCCATCGCTATAACACATGCTCGAAACCATCAAGTTCCCCTCTGCTTCGAATCCATCGCTGTAACACATGATCGAATCCATCATGTCCCCCCTGCTTCGAATCCATAAGTGTTGCTGAGCTTCGCATCCGTCCAAGACACCCCTGCTTCGACTCCACGAATGACAGTACGTTCGAATCCATCTTACTACAATAGCTTCGCATCGATCGACCAAGGCTCATCGTGATGGATACAAACGAGCATCCATTCGAATCCCTTTGTGGACAAGGCCTTCGAATCCATTAGCTCGAGGGTGACGAAAATCGTGGATTCGACCCAGTCAACTCGGAGTGAAAGGCGGGTCGATACGAAGAAAGCGTGCCATGTCAACAACACCACGCCCAAAGCCATCGATTCGACCCTATCGATTCGAAGGGGGTCGATTCGAACGGGGCACATTAACTGGAAATGCAATCTTGAATCGATCATAACTCGAGATTTACAAGTCCAAATTCCATGAAATTTTTACAGGAGATTACTTACATGTTGAAGATGTCCACACCAAATTTCATCTCGATTGGATAATTTCTTGATCGATTCAAATGGAGTTCGAATCGATCCCAGAGTGGGCCCAAATTTACTAAGGCCGGGTGTGTGGGCCCTCTCACGTGCCAGAAATGGTCTCCCTAAATTTAGGCGAAATATCAGCCTCATACACCTATAAATAGAGCCCCAGGTCAATCAGAAAGGGGGATCTGAATTCTGAAGCGCCAAGACTCTACCGGATTTAATTCTACACCTTATCATCGCTGTTTCATTCAAGTTTCAGAGCTATAATCCATTGTAACTTGCTGCAACCAATTGGAATCATCAAGTGAATCAATAAAGATATAAACTTCAGAGTGGACGTAGGCAAGATCGCCGAGCCACTATAAAACCTGTGTTGTTTACTTGTTTTCTGCTGTTTCTATTGAATGTTCATCATTTTTGTTATCTACAAATTTGTTATTTTTGACTTGCAATTGCGAACGGATGCTTTGAACGGCTATTTGGTGTTTGTGACCAATTTTGGTGCAAACATTTTGGTGCTTTCACTGAGAAGGCTAATTTAGGAGATCTATCAATTGAGAGTTGATTCAGAGAGAGTTTGAAAGTTCAGATTTGAGAAATTATGACGAGACAATCGAGCAGAAGGCCAAGGCCAAAGCGAAGTCAGCACGAAGAGAGTCAAGAGGCATCCTCATGAGCAAACCAAGCTTCAATCTTCATCACCAGGGTTGAGATGGAGACAATGATGAAGAGACAGGAAGAGATGATCCAGAATTTGCTTCAACAGATTGGGCCACTTAGAGCATAGAATCAAGGAGTAACCGGAGTTCAGAACGGAGCAGGACCATCTGGCGCAGCGCCAGAACTGGGGGGCACACACTTAGAGCACGTTGATCTGATTCCAGGAAGAGAGTCAGGGGCATCCGAACAACCTGGCAGCAATAGAGGGATGAATGTTCAACAAAGGGGCATACTCCAGAAAGCTCACACGGACTCGGGGGGCAAGTCGAAGGACAAGGATTACGGCTTAGAGACAATGAAAGATTGGCAGAGATGGTTAAAAGAGCTATGAGAGGCGGTTTGGTGAACAAAGATTTGGAGGATGTTAATAGAAGTCCTTTTAGCACGACAATCAGACAAGCTAGGAACCCACCGAATTTCAAGTTACCATCATTGGACATGTATAATGGGAGGATAGACCCTACAGTTCATCTGACAAAATATATGAGGCATATGGAAGTGCTAGGGGCATCAGAAGAGGTTATGGCCCGATGCTTTCCGTTGTACCTGGCGGATATTGCAGCATTGTGGTTTAGACAACTAGAAAGTGGATCTATCGGAACATGAAATGATCTAACTGAAAAATTTATGAGGCAATTCAGGGTTCACATTACAAGACCCAAGAATGTGATGACTTTAGCAACCCTAAAGAAGAAAGCCAGAGAGACTTTAAGGAATTATCTAACGCGATTCAATGTAGCAGCAGCTTCGGTGGATCGAGCAGATCCATCTATGGTGGTGATGGCAGCTTTGTCTGGAGTAGCTGACGGCACAGAGTTCAAAAATTCATTGACTAAAGATCCACCTGCGGATCTAGGGGGATTCTACGACGAGGCAGAAAAGTTTTTACGATTAAAGGATGCGAATGCAGAAAGAGAATAAGGAGAGGGAATAGAAGTTTATGTGCTTAAAGACAAAAAGCCTCTCGAAATGGACTCAAGCAAGGATAAAGGAAAACGAAAGGCTGAGGATAGTGGTAACGGGTCAAAAGGACTGCGGAGAGAGGCATGATTCACCACCTATTCAGAGCTGAATGAGAGTTTGGATCGAATCTACCGAGATACATGAGAGCAAGTTCCATACCGTAGGCCAATACGAAGGGACCCCACTGTTGACGAGAGAAAATCAGACAAATATTGCTTATTCCACGAACTGAATGGTCATAACACTAACGACTGTAGGCATCTAAAGGATGAGGTAGAAGGGCACATCAGGAATGATTATTAATTGATTGAAATAACGATGAACAAGTCGTAAGCTTCCCACTAACACGATTAAATCATTTACACATGCATGAGATCGCGAACGATCCCCAGGCATGCTCTGAATGATCATTGACCGTTTCGTAGTGGGAACTTACACTTTGACATCCTTGCTTTGCTTTTGTTTCGTTTTGATTTGGACATTTAGACTTTGTTTGTTTGGACATTTCTATTTTAAAACTCATCAGCAGAATGGATATTTGGTTTGGATAATTCTGAAATGGCTAAGCTACTTACACATGTACGGGGCCGCGAACGGTCCTTAGGCATGCTCTGAGATGGCGATATGTCGCCCTGACAAACGATCCAAGGACCCACTCGAACGTGAACCTGGTATCAACAATACCAAGCCCCCTCAGGCACACTTATTCGCCTCTAATAGGCACACAAACGATCTAGGAACTCACCCGAACGTGACCCTGGCATCGAAAATACCAAGCCCTCCAGGGCGCACTTTCTCGCCTCGAACGGCACCTGACCGCGAACGGTCACAATTCGCCTCGAAAGGAACCCGACCTCGAACGGTCACAACTCGCCTCGAACGGCACAACTCGCCTCGAACGGAACAACTCGCCTCGAACGGCACAACTCGCCCCGAACGGCACAACTCGCCTCACCTCAAATGGCTCGATCACGAACGATCGTCATTTGAGGTCCGCCACCAGACCGCACATAGTCGCACTTTACCACAAATAGTTCGATCCCAAACGATCGTCATTTGAAGTTAGGCACTTGACCATGAACGGTCGCACTTCATCTCAAATATCTCGATCCCGAACGGTCGTCATTTGAGGTCACATAAAACTGTAAATTCCATTGCAAGACATCAACAGGATATGAACATCCAGCACATGGCATTACAAAACACGCCTTCCTAACGCAAGGCATATTTTGGGGGCAAATGTTATCCCTCCTTTTGGCAGGGCCGTGACACCAAAAGATTGATCGGTTTTCTGAAGTTAATTCACCTCAAAGATTGGTTATACACTGCTTCACTATGGATATCGATGAATTTTGAACGAGCCCAGATCGGGCCACGATCGATAGAACATGACAAGCAAAGCCATAAAAGCCAATGTTCCAAATATCAAGTCAATCCGAGTTCGTACGCTCAAGTTATCATCGCTACAAGTTGGAGGAAATGGCCCTGAGTTCGAATCCATGGGCAGAGCTCCTGATCGAATCCATCAACATATGTTTACTTCGAATCCATCGCTGTAACACATGTTCGAAACCATCAAGTTCCCCTCTGCTTCGAATCCATCGCTGTAACACATGATCGAATCCATCATGTTCCCCCTGCTTCGAATCCATAGGTGTTGCTGAGCTTCGCATCCATCTAAGACACCCCTACTTCGACTCCACGAATGACAGTACGTTCGAATCCATCTTACTACAATAGCTTCGTATCGATCGACCAAGGCTCACTGTAATGGATACGAACGAGCATCCATTCGAATCCCTTTGTGGACAAGGCCTTCGAATCCATTAGCTCGAGGGTGACGAAAATCATGGATTCGACCCAGTCAACTCGGAGTGAAAGGCGGATCCATATGAAGAAAGCGTGCCACGTCAACAACACCACGCGCAAAGCCATCGATTCGACCCTATCGATTCGAAGGGGGTCGATTCGAACGGGGCACATTAACCGAAATTGCAATCTTGAATCGATCATAACTCGAGATTTACAAGTCCAAATTCCATGAAATTTCTATGGGAGATTACTTACATGTTGAAGAATTTCCACACCAAATTTCATCTCGATTGGATAATTTCTTGATCGATTCAAATGGAGGTCGAATCGATCCCAGAGTGGGCCCAAATTTCCTGAGGCCGGGCATATGGGCCCTCTTATGTGCGAGAAATGGTCTCCCTAAATTTAGGCGAAATATCAGCCTCATACACCTATAAATAGAGCCCCAGGTCATTCAGAAAGGGGGACTTGAATTCTGAAGCGCCAAGACTCTACCAGATTTAATTCTACACTTTATCATCGCTGTTGCATTCAAGTTTCAGAGCTATAATCCATTGTAACTTGCTGTAACCAATTAGAATCATCAAGTGAATCAATAAAGATATAAACTTCAGAGTGGACGTAGGCAAGATCGACGAACCACTATAAAACCTGTGTTGTTTACTTGTTTTCTGTTGTTTCTGTTGAATGTTCATCATTTTTGTTATCTACAAATTTGTTATTTGTGACTTGTGATTGCGAACGGGTGCTTTGAACGACTATTGGGTGTTTGTGACCAATTTTGGTGCAAACACTACTTAAGAGTATTACTAAGTAATACTGTCAAGTAATACGAATAATAAGGCTATATGGGGTATACACGTGGATATTTCCTTAGGAAAACACTGGTACGTATTTAAACATCAAATAAATAACTCAGAAATACATACAAAGCATCGATAGAAGGCCATAAACACGCGTGCCTCTAAGATAGAACAATACACAATATATATAATAAATACCGAGAGAACATAGAGTCTGAAATGCAGTGATAATATATAACAGATAAGTATACATAAATCCAATATACATCAAATATTCACTGATATAAAAACATCTAATACATAAATATAAATGCATCTCAAGTATATACAACGAGAATATATAGTGATAATATCCTAGCCTCTATCTATGTCCAGCATTCATTAATTAGTCATCTCGTCCCTGAACCTGAAATGTCTCGGGCTAACTTGAGTACTATAAATAATGCATGGGTTAGGCTATGTATATGATGATAGATGTTATAATAACATACAATGGTAATACGAGAAGCATAATGGTGGAAATGTAGACACCTTCAAATATCTCAAAATAACATCCACTATGAAACTATATGGAAAAGCATCATCACCCACATTAATACAATCAATAGAGATTAAGAAAACTATAACAGATGGGTGAATCATTAATACTAAAAAATGTTATCAAAGAATACGAAAACATCAAGTAAACTGAGCTAGCATAAAGAATTGCCTTGAAATAATATAATAAACATTCATGGGTCTGCCATAATCAAAGTATTAAAATAAATAATTATCAAACGGTATGGATATAATGGGGACTGGCTGCACTTCAGACAACTTATTAGAGGATAGGGACATATATGCCAATCCACTATCATATAGATTTACTGGAACCGGAAGGGAGACTGATAACACATAGCATGCTTTAGAAACCCAAAGTCTACTACCACACTGTTAAGTAGCCAGATCCATTCCTATAGACTTCAGTTACCTCGATGGACATCATGACTACATCCGCATATGATTCTTCAACGTATAGCCTTGGTCACGACCCTACACTTGCCCTATGGTAATAGAATGCTGCCCTTAGTGACACAAGGGAATTCACACATAGCAATAGCACACAACTATATAAGAAAGAGCTATCACAGATTTACGGCGTGACCCCACGATCATGCCACTGGGGGTGGATATTGGTCAATTCGGTTCATCTTGAACCATAAAGGAAGTTGATCACAATGAGGACGACATATAGTACATATATTCTATATTTACACATCTAGAGTAGATTAGCACATGGTCCAAATTAGTCAACACATGGTTGTAATACACTTGATCTCCAATCCCTCACCGACGCACAGCTCTAACCATAAGCCAACACATGACTATAATATACTCCTACCGCAATGGGTGTTGAAATATACACATAAGCATATCCTCGTCTGAGTGACATTTGCTCACAAAGAATAATGAAACAAATAACATAATGGCGTCCCATACCATCACATTTTGTTCGGGTAATTATTCAATGCCCATAGACTACACTCGATCCACACTGATATCTCTAAATGATAAGTCCAATGAATAACTGAAAAAGTGTTATTGAAAGTCCCATACAACGGGCATTAATAAATCATTTATTCAAAAAATTTCATCGCATACAAATGAAATTTCACAAATCAAATATAAGGTTATCATCATTGTATCATATCAAATCTCCAATCAAATCTATGCCAATAGTGAATTTTTCATAATAATGAAATCAGCATGAAAAAAATGAGATGTCAGAAGACGTAGAAATCATATGTAAAATCTCAATTATAATATAAAACTGAAATAATAATCAGAATAATTCATTAAACAATTAAATCAAATATATATACATTCGAAATCACTTTATAGAAGTCAAATATAATTTTCTATAATCAACTATTATTTCACAATTAACATATATACATATACATACATATATATAAACTTCAAATATATTATATTTTTTTCTAATTACAAAATATAATTCCAAAATAAAGATTTAAATACCAAAGTTTAATTTCCAAATCTTTAATTATATATTTTAAAACATTCAAAAACACTTTATGAATCAAATATCCTTTATTGAACTCATTCCAATATAAGATTTAATTTCTAAACATGATTTCTAAATCGTTTTATACATATTTCCATAACATCCAAACTTACTTTACATATCAAAAATAATTATATAACTATTTCATAATTTTCTATAGCTAAATAATAATTTAAAATAATTTTATAATTTACAGAATAAATTATGTTTATTTCTATTAATATAATATAATTCAAACTCTTCACTGTATACTCCAACGATTAGAAATAAAAAATATTTTCCATTTTCAAAACAATTTTTATATCCAAAATAATTTTCATGAAATCATTTTTTTACCAACAAATTTATTTATTTGTAGATACTTCAAATAAATTTTTGTATCACCGAAATTAACTTTTTGAGGCTTTCAAAAATATTTTACAGGTAAATCAACAAATCGTCTAAAGTAGAAATCATTGAGTAAAATTCTCCCAAAATAATAAAATCATCAATATAAATTTTAACGAATTGCCGAGTCAAATTCCATTGAATTTCGACAATGCAAACATTATACACACAATATGAATAAATTACACAAATTAAAATGCAAACAAACAGCTCCTTTTTTTTATTTTGGACATCCAACAAACACAAATCAAATATCACATAATCAATTAAATATCCCAATCTATAATTTATCCAAGCAATCCAAACAACATATATAATCAATCAAAATCCAAACGAACAACTCAACTAACTATTTGATTCACTATCTGAATTATATGCATATATATTATATAATAAATTTTAGATAAAGTATGAGTGAGAAATACTCACCGATCGATAAGCAGAAACAACTATTTGTAATCAAGTTGCAATTTACTTCTCAGCCCCAAATCGATACAAGATACTATTTGCTTCAAATCACACCTTCATCCATCATCATCAGTGATCGCTACCTTGTATTCCTCCTTCGTCTCAACCAGTATCAAGCCAAAAAACATCGCTAATCAACCATGTTTACACCTCTGCCTTGCTCCTCCACCACAACCTGCTACCCTTGCACCTAGACCAAACTTCCAAAATTTGATTGCTTCCTATAATTTCCCACTGCCTATCACTATTCTGACTCTAATTCGCCAACCCTAAGTCACATCGCCCGGTGGTCACCTCCCTTCAATCATCATGCGTCTCCCTCTCAAAGATCGTATGCCTTCATGCACGGCTATCATCTCAGGATTAGCAACCACATCCCCAATCGCTCATGCATTTTTTTATTTAAAGGAATCATGGTTTTTGGTAAATTAATGAATTATCACTTACACTGAAATGGAGGGGCCAGGTGTTTATTTTGGGTGAAGCCAGAGAGACCTAGAAAAGTAAAAAAGTTATGAGATTAATGGGATTGGGCCGACTAGGCTATAGTTAAATTAATTTATTTAGTGTTCGTTTCTTTGTAAAAAAAATTTCTTCTTATTTGAAAATAAAATTCCAATCCAACATAAATCAACTTGCACATTATCCTACAAAATATAAATTGATAACTATACTATTTTATTCAAGTCAATATTGTCACTCTCTATTTAATTCTTCAATATATTATTCGAAAAGAATTTATTAAATCAAAATCTTACGTTAACTAAAACTTATTTAGCTAAAAATTTATTCTCAAAATATTAATTATCAAATATCGAATTTGAATGTATTAATTAAATTTATTTATTTACAGCGTAGAAAACAAGGTTGTTACATACATCCACATTTTAATTTTATTAATTAGGGATTAAGATAGTTTGTACGAGACTACAAGGAATTAGAGAAAAAATAAGTCACTAGTACATGGGTTTAACAAGTTCTAAGTCCTAGAACTGCTAAGAGTGGCTGCTTTGGTGACTATTGTGAGGGAAGTAGAAACCGAAGGGCAATGGAGACCAGGTCCAAAGTCAAGAAGAAAGAGCAACAAGAAGATACTATTTTTGTTGCTCAATGGTTTCTATTTATATGGAAACAGGCATGTTGGGTCAGAATTCCACTTGCAAAAGAGTCTAGACATCGGTCCAAAGTCGCACCAAAAGTCGGACAGTCCACCGAGCTGTCAAAATAAGTCGGTATCTAACTTGGTACCGAGTTATTTACTTAATAGAAAATGACTTATACTTTCTTGTATCAGTTTTCTTCCTTTATTTTGATGTTCCCCATGTTATTTTCATCGATTGTTGGTTGATTTTGGTGATCGTTCCTCTATTACTTGGTTTATTCTACCTTTTTTCTATCATCTCTTCAGCTCTTGGAATTGGTCATCGAAAACTCTTGAAAATCACTTAGTCACCTATTAAAGAGGTGGATAATAGCTTATACCAAGTTGGGGAGGATTTTTATGGGTGAAAATAACTCGGCACTGACCTATATTAGCCAGCACCAGCCTAATTTATTTTTGGGTGAAACTTCTTCGCACTATTTCTATGTTTCGTTTAAGTGTACCTCAAAAATTTCAAGTTGTTTTGTCTTCGTCTCGTCATTCTAACTTCCATTGACTTCTACTTGGTTAAAAACTCGGTTAACACGTTCCCTCTAGAGCATACTTTCATTAAAAACACAGGGTGCTCTGGATCGAGACAAGTCTAGGATTGCTATTCTATGAATTCCAGTTGATCGCTTGAATGTCGTGTCAAGTTGTTGCTTTCGCTTAATTAATTTTCCATTTAATTTTTTCTTTAACTATAGTCGAATTCCCATTTCTCTGTATTAGCCACATAATCTGCACTTCTGAGACTACGATGTGCTTTGGGTTGGCGTAGAAACCCTGTACGATGATTTTAAGTTAAAACCGAAGGTGGAAACTAAGTCGGTACTAAGTTGTTGTTACTCGGTGCCAAATTTTTTTGCACTTTTCCCTTATAGGTTTCATTACTTAGAAACTTGTCTAATTTTTTTCATTTTGCTTTCTTGCTGCTGAATTATCTTAGTCTTTCATCAAACCTTTTGCTGTTGACTTGACCCAAATCCTCATCATTGACCATCCTCCAAGGCTTTCCACCACCATCCTTGACCGACTGCCACCATCACCGACCTACCATCGCTATCTAAAAGAGCCTTTGCCTCAAAATTTAGTGGTCGAAATATTTGATCTTGGCCAATTTAAAACCCTAAAGCCGATCCAATTTTGACTTGAAACTTTTAGGTAGGCGGCGATTCGAAAGGAGATGGTTGAATTTCAGGCATGTTCGATTGGTGGTGCAGTTGAGTTTCAATCTGATCGAATACACGTAGTTTTGAAGAAAACTTCTATTCTCCAGATTTGACCAACTTTTTTCAAGAATTTGATTGAGTTCCTGTCTTCGTCAGAATTGCAGTGTGATAATTTGTTCCAAATCGGTTATGGTGGATGATTCCATTATGTCGCTTTTCCGGTTCTACACTTCTAGTGATCCTGAAAAGAAACGCTTTCTACGTCGCTCCGGACATTAGCTCTGTTATCGATTACTTATAGATAGTGAGTAAATCCCAAAAATAAATTTTCAAAGTACGACAGATTTGCTTTTCTAGCATGAGCGAGCTATCAAGACAGGATGGTCCGTTCATGGTGTTGGAACATCGGACTCGTACTGCATTGATAACACACTACACTTGCCTCAGCCAACGCACATAATTCGATTGGTCAACGTACGTCGACTTTCCTTAGATTTCAAGCGTTGGTCACACAGGAATATTATTTGAAGTAAAACAAACCTAACCATGTTGAATTCCAAGTTTTGTTGTCTAAAATGACTCATCAGTCCCCTTATATCAAGCCTGGCAAACGATCATCAACTCCATTTAAAGCTGCATCGTCCACAGTCCCGGTCTAGCCATCCATTACTTCCGAGATGATCCAATCAGATGACTCCTGAATCCCAAGGCCAATTCGTTCCTATTCCAACCGCTAGTGATCAATTACCTCTAGGATTGAGGATCTTGCATTAGCCATCGAAGCCCGTTTCTTCAATCTTATCCACTTAATCCCTTCGAAACATATGCTTTAAGACAGAATCCCCGAGGACGACGTTCGTTTGCTAATGGGACATGATTCTACACACCGTGCTCCATCGGACTTCATGGCATGAAACCACTACCTATTCTTGGGTAATGTTGTCCCACCATTTAATTCCTTTCTAGTGAGGGTGTTGTAGGAACTCAGGCTAGCTCCATTCCAACTTCACCCAAATGGCAATGCTCTATTGAGCTCGTTGTACATCCTCTCCATGCATAGATTTGACTGACCTTCAAGATTCGAGGAACTTACCTATCTTTTAAAATTCAAGAGAAGAAAAACTGCCTATCGTACGTGATAATAGAAGCTTGGAAGGGTTATAAAGTAATCGAGAAGTTGCACGACAAGTGTTTTGGCTTCAAGAATGAATATTTCTTTATGTGATACTCGAAAGGATTCAACCGTCTCTATGTATCAAGATGTTAATTTTTTAAGTTTCCAAATTGCAATGTGTTTCCTTGTAGGCATCTTGACTCGAGACGATAGTGAGGAGCATGAGAGAACATATAAAGCTCTAAAGGCAATCAGAGTCAGTTAGTGGACCGTCGAATTCCTTTTGATAAATGAGAACCTGTGGGAGTGTGGACTAGTAGAACTTAGAAGAATTGTCATTGTCGAATCTCTAACACTGAACATCTTTAGAGTTCATACTTTTCCAATGCCCCAACTTGAAGCTCCGACAAGTATGTTCAAGGGGAAGTAGAGGGTCTATTAGTGGAAGAGCACACAAAAAAACCGCTAAAGAAGAAACTCATGAGCCAAAATGAGGCAACGCCTCCATAGATGTAGGTGAAAATGTTAGAATTCCCTCTATTCAAAAGAAGGATGAGGGATTCGTGAAGAGAAAAGAAAATGAGTTAGCCGTTGATGAAGAAGGTGACAGCTCACATGGCAACTATAGCACTACCATGTCAGTGAGGAAGGTGACGTATCATTTGGTGAATTGCTCAAAATGAGTCATGTTCTTCCTAGATCACCTCCTCTAAAACACCTAGTCACCAAAACATCCGATGCGGCTGGTGATCAAGTTGTGGTGGATACTGAAGAGAACATAACTCGAACTCGTCCTCTTAGCGTTGTTTTTGTCAACTTTGGTGCCTTAGCAAGATTAATTTACAGTTAGCAACATCTTGGATGATATTTGTTTAGACATTAACCTTTAACTAAGGGGTATTTCGTAGCGAAGGTAGAGAGAATCTGACTTTAGTTCCTTTCCAACATGGTCGGTAGAGTAGTTGAGGGGTCGTCGGCATTACAAATTACACTTAGGGTCATGGATATACAATCTTGCATTGAATTCTATTCTAAAATTTTGATGCTAACTCCATCTTCTTTTGTTTCAGGTTCAATGGGATGCAGTTTCTACGACAAGCTCATAGATCATGAGCTCAAACTCTAGTTCCTCAACCACCTCATCGTTATGGAATTGAGAAAGAGAGATGGAGGAGAAAATACTGCGAGGCTGACGAGGCTTGCAAGGCTGAGAGGAATAGAGATAGAGAGAGTGGAGGTAAACAGAGAGTCTAGAATTAAGTCAGGTCATGATTCCATCAAGCACCCAAAAGATTCTTCTAAGTGCACCGACCCTATATCGAGTGTTGTTCCACCGTGTAGTGTGGCTCCAGCTACTTCTCTCCTATGAGCTTCTTCTTCCTATGCGATAACTGCTACTGTCCCACCTACTTCCAAAGGGTTCTTCACCCTTTTCTCACTTTTTCTCTTGGCCCTCCTGCTTGAAAGTTGCTTTCCCTTATCTCTTCTCACAAGGTATCAACTCATTCCAAAAGAGGTAGTGAAACAAATTTTAAAGAACGTTCAGTTGAGCATCGATGATGGCTACAAGTAGAAGAAGTTATATGAGACCGTCTCCATAGTTAACAAAATTAATCACACTAACATACAATCTTTAAAGTAAGAGAGAACTGATTATGATGGGATGATGCATGAGAGGGATGCTAACTTGGCGAAAGTCATCAAAGAGAGAGGCGCCACCCTTGAGTCTAAAGAAATTGTTGATAAGTGGATGTTGGAGATGTCCCAAGCTCAAATTGTCATCAAGTTGAAGGCGCAAATCATTGATCTAGCTCCTCAAAGAAAAAGATAAAGCTATCAAAGCCTGAGACTTGACTATTGTTGACCTCACCCCAATTTACAAAGATGTTCAGAAGCCTGTGGAAGAAAAGAAGAAGCTCTTTGGAATAGGTTGAAAAAGAGATCCACTGCATAGCTTACTAGCCACTCCAATTTATGCTTTCCTGGTAGGAAGTTATAGAGCTTTAGGATGAAAGGACCAGAGTGTAGAGAATCTTGACAAGAACCTGCTTTTTTATGCTAACGTGCTGATGGACAAAAATTTAAGGTGGATGGGCTACTACCCCATGTCTCTTGCCAGTGTTTGGGAGGGGGCCTTGCGTATATGTGCGTAGGCTGGTGATGCACGCTCTAAGGCTGAAATGATGGAGGTATATCTTGACCCTCGAAATATTGAACCCATCAGTTCTAGATGGGTTGTCTTGGCTATTGAGGTTGAGCAAGCTGTTGATTGAAGCCACTGATAAGACTCCCGTTGGTCCAAACTCTTTGAGTCAGGGAGAAACATTTTCTTTGAAGTCTTAAGAGTAGTCGTTTGCCATTCCTATATCCACGAGTGTTAGTTTTAAGACCATGCATGTTTCCTACTTCTTCTACATGTTCTCCGCATGAGCCATATATTCCTCCAATTGAAGGTCAATTCGAAGTCCAGAGCCCACGAAGAGCACATCATAGAAGAGGGCGAGTTTGTCGACATTCAAGAGAAGAGTACGAGCTCAGGTATATCTTTTATCTCTCTAGTGTTTGAGAAGCTTTAGTTTTCACCAGAATCATTTTCTATATTTTACCACTCTGTTTACCGATTTATAGGTCAACCTCGCTTGCCTCCTCTACCTCCAGCTATGCATAGTTCAAGGACCAAAGAAATATTTACTACATCAACCACCATCTCCATTGGGTTTTCTACACCTATTCATTTTTTCTAGCTCTGACCAGGATCCCGATTCCAAGGAGATCGCTGTTTTAGAGAGCCTGGAGGATATTTCCATCTCTCGGGAGAAGGATGTTCACATTGTCGGTGCTTGAGACCCACAGACTAAGAGACGATGGTTAGAGGCTGAAGAAGGAGCAATGGATTCTTAACATAAAGAAGGAGCCTAGAGCTACCTAATCAAGGCATGCAAGCCAAAGTTTGGAGAGGTTCCAACTAGGGGATTTGGAGGAGAGTCCGCACATTTCGAAGGCAGCACTCCGTATGGTATGGAACCTAAAGGGACAGGGATGCTCAACCCCATCTTGGAAAGTCTGGAAAAGGCAATCGCAGTGGAAAGAAGTAAAGTCTTAATATTTTTCTGATTAAGCTTTGGTTTTCCGTGTCTTATCATTGTGTTGGATAAGTCGGTATTTTTCTTTTTGGCTTAAACAGGTCGAGATTGTGTAGGTACATCATCCGCTGTTTGGCCTGCACATAAAAGATTTTAGCAGTAACGAAAGAATAGCTTTAGCTTTGTAATCTCTCGTGTGTACTTTTATTGCATTTTAAGTGCCGTGTCTGTCTATGTATAAATGCCTGTGTATATAATATGATTGCTTGCATGATTGCCTGCATTGCAATTTCCTATATTATATATTTCTGTTTCTATGTGATGTATTTATTTACCGCAACTTTGTGCATGCAAATAAGATTCCTGCAGTTTGTTTAGCATGTTTTGATACTTAGCTCTGCTTTGGTTGCCAAAATACTCTTATTGGCATAACAGAACTATGATATGACTTGATGTAGCCAACTTCACTGCTGTTTCTATTCTAACTTTTTCAAGTTTGTTTCAACCATAAATTGTTGCGTATGTTAACACCCCATATTTTTAGTGACGTTATTAAGGAAATTAATTAGTTAAATTAAATTAAATAATGTGGGATTGGTTAATGGATTGAGATTTGTGATTTAATTAAGGGGTAGCCGTACCATGTTAATAAGTAAACAACGAATTAAAGCAGTAAGATGTTAGGTAATAAGGTAGGAAAAAATAGGAAATGATTAAACTTATACCCTAAACCCTTAGAAAACCAAAACACGCGTTTATTTCATATTTTCTCTAACAAAAACATCCCTAAGGCCAACCACCGTTAGCAATCTCAAAAGAAGAAAAAGCTGGGATTCAAGAGAAGAATCAAATCAATTAATCAAGATCAAATCTCATATCCTTTATCACAAAGCTAAGGTGAATAATGGCTACATCTCAATTTCTTTTAGCTTTTGGTTTTAAGGACAATCTTAAGGGTTTTGCATGATAATGCCATGTTTTGAATGATTAAATGTTTAAACTTGTTGGTGATTTATGCAAGTTCATATTAATTTTTTATGATATGTTTTGATTAAAAAAACCCAACTAAATGACATCAAAATGCCTTGCAATTTTAGATATAGATCAGAAATAATATTTTAGAGGTGAGTTTCAATTTTCATAATTTTCTGAGTTAATTGAATTTTAAATAAATTTTCTAGCGAAGAAAATGATTTATTGGGTTATAAATTAATTATGGCTAAATAATTAATTAATAGGGTCTGAAATTTCTATATGTTAGAAAACATATTGAAAATGATTTTCTTGAAGTGTTTTGATGAATATACAAAATAATTTATGTATGTGACTTAAGTGTTTTATATATTTAATTAAGGAGAATAGGTATTTTGTAAAATAAAATTATTTTTCATGTTTGAAAATATTGGCAGCACTTTTGAAAAATGTATTTGGAAATCAATGAAAATTTGACGAATAATACCAGGTTAGTAGAAAAGTTCTTTTGTTAAGTTAAAAACAAAAATAACATGTTTTTAGTACGTTCCGCTACTTTCGGTATGAGGGGTTCCGACTAGGACGTTTCGCCGCCATACTTTCGAAACCAATGCGCATGACATCAAATTACTTGGTACATAGCGTGTTGGATAAAGGTGGAAGGTACATGTCGAAACGTTGGGTTCCGAAGGGGTTGGAGAATGCCTCTGTTTTAAAATAAAATGGCGCTTACTTTGCTTACGTAGGGATAGCTTTCGACATAATTGGCTTGCGACTGTGTCAAATGTTTTTAAAGAAAAGGTTTCAAATGGGTTGCATTATTTTATTTTAAGTAATGTTTTCAAAGGGGTCGAAACCTTTAGCTGCTACCCTTTCCCCTTTCGAGGTCAATGGTTTTGAAAGGTATACCTGGCTTTTAAAATTTTGCAACTTTTCCAATGCTTTCAGAAGGGTGGTTTCGACGCCATCACTTCTTTGCTTAGGAATGCTTTCGAAACATTGACTTTCGACTTAAATGATTTTCTAGACCCTTTTGTTCTGCTGAGGTATAGCCTAAATTTTTCGAAATAGATGGTTTAAATGGTTTCGAAAGGTGTTCTTCCATGTGTTTTTAATTGAGCCCAATTGCTTTCGAAGGGTCTGTGTTTATAAAGGCTTGATGCTTTCGAAAGGTTTTAAAGAAAGGTTTTGAAGGGGTGGTTCCTCAATGGTTCCGAAGGAGTCAAAAGGAATGTTTTCTGAATACGTTGAAAGGATTGAAAGGGAAGTTTTTTCCAAAGGTTTCTAAAGGCAATGTTTAAAGATTTTAAGATGTGATGTCGAATGTTTTATGGCTTTCGAAAGAAAGGCTTTTCAAGGGTTTTGATAGGTTTTAAGTATGGTTTCAAAGGGAAGGTTTTGGCCTTTCTGCCTAGGTTAGAAAAACGTTTTACTTGGTTTCGAAAGAGGTGCTCAATGGTTTTCAAAGGGGCACTTTCAATGTATTCAAAAGGGGTACTTTCAAAAGTTAAATGTTTTCAACAACAAAAGGTTTGAGTAAAGTATATTTGTAACATGCTAAGGAAATTTATAGTAAAGCATAGAGTATAAATATTTTCCTTATTTAAATTTGGTTAAAAAGGTTTTAGATTAATTTCAGATGAAAAGATTTTCAAGGAAAATTTTGGGAAGGTATCCTTAAGTAAAATCACTCAGATATTAGAATACTAAATGGGACTGGTATAAAGTCGCGCCTCTATACATTAGCTACTGGCCCTGGCTAATTTAGTCCAAATTGCAGTGTGTGGGGCTTTGTCATAGGTAAGACTAAAATTATGGCTACACACAGAAGGGAATATATGTTTGTATAAAGATAGGTTATTGGTGAGCCCGCAAAACTATTAGGATCAGTTGACCCTAGGAGATGTTAATTTAAGGACAGACCGTCCAAAAGAGAAATATTTAATAGATACTTATGGACAGACAGTCCAGAAGATGTCTAACAGATGTTAGATTATTTTTTTATTTTTTTCTTGTAGGCCCAGTCAGACAAAGATTAATAGTAAAGTAAACAAACTATAGTGTTCGGACAGATAGTCCATTTATTACTGATACATGTTTACATAATAATGCTTTACATTATTAACTAGTTTTTATTGCAGGATTATGATTTGCAAAAAAATATGTTTTAAAAGGATGTTAGTGAGGGGAAACCCGTTCCGCTAAGCGGCGTGGTCTCACTTAACATTAAACAACTGAGACCATAGTATTATTTACACCAGGCTTTATGTCCGACTCGAAGTTTATGTTTTTCCCTTAACTCTCGGGAACTCAAAAATTGATTTGAGTGGGCTGAGGGTTGAGGTTTTACAGGTTTTAGTGGGTGGACGAATAAATCTTTCGAAGACGAGCAGGTGGCTGACGGATAGCTATTTAGGAGTTGCAGTTCTTGTTTCGTTGTTATTTCCGTTGTGTGTATTATGTCAATTATGACAATATTACTCTGATTATCCAAAGGGGCATCATCAAATGTCGCTCTTGGCGTATTTTGTAATAATTATATTGATAATTGCCTGGGAAACGTTTTGGAATTATGTATTTTGAAATGTTATGGAAAATTCTATTTTGAATTCTATGTTTTGTATTATATTCAAGTGCATCTGATAGTATACATACCACTAACATAGATGTATTTAGTCGCCGAAAGTTAGTATATAGATGACTACAACATTTGTAGCGCTTAGCTTTTGGACTCTAGATAGGGGATAGTACAACTTGATATCAGAGCATAGCATTATGAAATACTTTAATTAAAAATAATTTTTGAAAACATAATCATTAGGAAGTTGAGTTAAGATCGGTATATGGGATAACGCTATAGTAACGTACTTGTATTTTCTATACACACACACACATGCTTTATCTCTAGTCCCCTATCTTTGTTAGGTTATTATTTTATATCTTATGAGGTTTGAATGCAAATATGGATGGTAGAAAAGGCAGAGTTAACCTAGGAGGGGGACATGCTCGACCAAATAAAAGGAGGACTGAAGGTTAGGCTCAAACTGAGAATGAAGGCGCTGGAGTCCCACAAGTGGATATGAAGGATATGTATCAGTTTTTTGTTAACATGATGCAAGTTGGGATCACTGCTGGGGTTATTGGAGGAAATGCCGCGGGAGTAGTTCAAAAAGCTCCAATTGCTAACCAGTATGCTAACTTGAGTAGAGACTATACTAGATTTGGAGAGAAGCTGTTTATTGGAATTGAGGATGCAATAGAAGTAGAAAACTAGTTGTTTCGCTACAAAAGGATTTTTTCTGACTTGGGGCCTAATGACGAGCAAAAGAGGAGGCATGCCTCGAGACAGCTTTAAGGGGAAGCTTTGTTTTGGTGGAATGGTGTGAAAGCTAGAGGAAATGAAGTGGCAATGACATGGGCTAAGTTTAGGAGAAGGTTTCAAGAGGGGCTTATGGCAGTATTGGCATAGTCTCTTTTAATCAAGAAGTTTGCTAAGTTAAAACAAGGAGAAATGTCAGTTTTGGAGTATGCTAATAGGTTTTAAGAGTTTGATACATATGGGCATGCCACTGTTGTTATAGTGATGAAAATGAATGAGTAGTTTGTCGGAGGATTGAAGCCTGAGTTGGCTAGGGCAACTTTAACGCATATCAGAGATCCCTGTGATGTGGTAATGGAGATGGCGTTAAGACATGAAGAGAAGTTTGCTTGTTTGGAGAAGAAGAAGGAGAAGGAGGTCCATGTTGGGCAAAAGTCAAAAGAGAAAGTTTTTTCACAAGAAAGGCGCTTGGAAAGGTGGAGCAACTATGAAGGGGAAGTCCAACGTGGTCTATTACAAGTGTGATAAGAAAGGCCATTATGCTCCTTAGTGTCGGACAGGCAAAGGAGAAAGTTTGCTGAGAAGAAAGGAGTTAGATGTTTCAACTATAATTAAGTTGGAGACTATAAGAACAGTGCAAAAAGCCAGCTGAAGGAGAAAAAGGCTAAGTATTTGCATTGGAGCATGCTATTTCAAAGCTAACGGCCCAAGAGAAGGGAAAGTCAGTATTGGGAGGTACGCTTCAGATCCACGATATGTATGTAGCATTTTATTTGATACGGGCACATCGCCTTATTTTATATATCTATGTTTGGTAGATAAACTTAACATAGAACCCACATATTTAGTTGCATCCTTAAGAGTTGCAAATCCGATGGGAGGGTATGCGACACTTGGGATAAAGTGTGACCACTTAGAGTTTGATTTTTAGGTCATATCTTTAATTGCAGTTTGCATATATTTGACTTTGTAGGGTTCAGAATTATATTGGATATGGATTGGTTAAGTGAATATGATGCTAGAATATTTTGCCAAGGTAGGAAATTATCACTTAGACATCCAGACTATATTGATCGGATAGTTTACATCATCGAAAACCCTAGCTGTGAGGTGAATGCTTTATTGGGAGTTATCGAGCTTGATGATGAGTTAAATAGCATTTTTATGGTTAGAAAATTCGTAGATGTCTTCAAATCAATAGTAGGGTTGCCATCAAAACGAGCTATTAAGTTTTGAATAGATTTGATGCCTGGAGCAGAACCGGTGAGTAGACCGCCAAGCAGGATGACGCCTACAGAGATGAGGGAGTTGAAGACTCGGTTGGTAGATTAGGAAGGCAAGATTTTTATCATGTCGAGTAGTTCACAATGGGAAATAGTTGGAGTATTTGCTAAGAAGCTGGATGGATTTTTAAGGCTATGTATCAATTATCGTAAGTTGAATGAGAAGACGATAAAGAATCGATATCCCTTGCGCAGAATTGATAATTTATTCGATCAGTTGAGTGGAGCAAAGATATTTTCTCAGTCAGACTTAGCAACAAATTTTCATCAGCTTAGGGTGGCAGAAGATAGTATACCTTTGACGGCGTTTAGAACAAGGTATAGGTCATACGAATGGTTAGTTACGCCATTCAGACTCACTAATGCGTCAACATTCTTTGTGGATTTGATGAACCATATTTTTGAGAGCACTTTGATTTGTTTGTGTTGGTTTTCATAGATGATATTTTGATATACTCTAAGGATGAGAAGGATCATAAAGTTAGTCTTAGAGTCGTGCTTGAGATGCTGAGGTAGCATCAGCTAAAGGAAAAGTTTTCGAAGTGCCATTTTTGGAAGAAGGACGTAAAGTTTCTTGGTCACATGGTTTCGAAGAAATGGTTGTCAGGCGATCCAGATAAGATCGAAGCTGTTAATAATTGAAAGAGACCAAAAATGGTGACTGAGATTAGAAGTTTCCTTGGGTTGATTGGATATTATCGGAGGTTCATTAGAAAAAATTCGTGGATAGCAGCGCCAACGACCAAGCTAACGCGAAAGGATGTGAAGTTTGTGTAGACCGATAAGTGTAGGGAAGCGTTGTAGAGCTTGAAACACTTATTGACCCAGGCACCTGTGTTAGTGGTTCTAGAGGGGAATCAGGACTTGGTGGTTTAACAGATGTGTGCGGTATGAGGTTAGGAGCTATACTAATGAAGAAGGATAAAGTGATTGCTACGCTTCTAAACATCTTTGACAGCATGAGATTAGATATCCAATGCATGACTTGGAGTTAGCTGTAGTTATTTTTGCTTTGAAGGTGTGGAGGCATTAGCTTTTAGGAGAGAGGTTCGAGCTTTATATTGATCATAAGTCGTTGAAGTACTTGTCTCTCAGAAGGAGCTAAACATGAGACAGCAGATGTAATTAGAGTTTTTAGACGATTATGATTTTGGGATAGAGTACACACCAGGGAAAGGCAACAAGGTTGCAGATGCACTTAATAGGAAGCATCAGAATGTAGTGTTGGATATGATAGCTGAATGGAAAGACTAGGAAGAGTTGTCAACTTGCAAAGTACAGTGGAGATCCAAGGTTGGTCTACTGAAGAATCTGATATATTGTCTTGTTTAGAAGTCTGACCGGTATTGATTGAGAAGATTGCTTCTAAATGGGAAGAGGATCCAATGTTGGCTGAGAGGATCAGGAATTTTAAGGATGGAATAGGGAGCGATGACTTGAAAGATTTCAGTTATGACCAAAATGGATGGTTAAGAAAGAAGGATAGATCATGTGCTCTAGATGTGGGAGACATAAAGAAAGAAGTTTTGGAGAAATGCCATCGTTCAAAGTTCACTATTCATCTAGGAGGAATGAAGATGTATCAAGATATGAAAAGAAGTTTCTTCTGGAAGGATGAAGAGGGATGTTGGCTTATGGGTGAAACAATGTTTGAACTGTCAACAGGTGAAAGCCGAGCCTCAGAAGCCAAGTGGGTTGCTTCAGCCATTGGATATTCCAGTATGGAAGTGGGATCCTATTTCTATGGATTTCATACATGCACTACAATGATCTAACAGAAGAAATGAAAGTATATGGGTCATAGTGGACAAATTGACCAAGAGTGCCCATTTCATTCCCGTTAAGTCAACTACGACGACACCTATTTTGGCGAAGTTATTGTTGAAGAATATAGTTAGACTTCAAGGAATTCCTAGTAGTATTGTTAGTGATAGAGACTCTTTATTCACTTGCGAGTTCTAGAAGGGTCTGTAGTAAAGTTTAGGAATCAAGCTCAAGATGAGTACCGCCTACCATCTACAGACCGATGGGAAAACGGAAAGGGTTAACAAGATCTTGGAAGACTTTTTATAAGTTTGTGTACTAAACTTCAGGGGATCATGGGAAGACCACTAACACCCTGTCGAGTTCTCATATGACAATAGTTATCATACTTGTATAAGGATGACACTATTTGAGGCTTTGGATGGAAGACCATGCAAATCCCATGTATGTTGATTAGAGACCGAAGATAGGTTAGTTCTTGATCCTGATTTGGTAAGAGAAGCAGTAGAAAAGATTGAGCTAATAAGGGCTAGAATGAAGAAAGCTCAATCTAGGCAGAAGAGCTATGCAGATAGAAGATGGAAAGATTTAGAGTTCTCTATTAGAGATCATGTTTTTGTCAAAGTATCGCCTATGAAAGGTGTTACCTGGTTCGAGATGATAGGAAAGTTAGCACCGAGATTCATAGTGTCGTTTTCTATTTTAGAGAGGATCGAGAAACTTGCATACAAAGTAGAGTTAACATGTTGTTTTGTAGTAGCCACGATGTTTTCCATCTATTTCATCCGAGGAAATGTGTTAGGGATCCAGAAACTACTATAGCACAAACTGTGTTAGAAGATTTAGTAGTGGGACCAGACTTGACTATAGTTAGGATGCCTATCTGGATAATTGCGAGAGATGAGAAGAAGTTAAGGAACAAAGACAGTCAGATCAGTGAAAATCCAATGGAACGACGATGCAAGAGACCATACTTAAGAGACCAAGAGTAGGATTGCAGACGCTTATTTGATTTGTTTGATGGTATGTCTTATCTTTAATCGTTCGGTCTATACCTTATCGTAATTTCAAGGACGAAATTCAGCAAGGAGGGGAGATTGTAACACCCCATATTTTTAGTGGCATTATTTAGGAAATTTAATTAGTTAAATTAAATTAAATAATGTGAGATTGCTTAATGGATTGACATTTATGATTTAACTAAGGGGTAGCCGTGCCATGTTAATAAGTAAACAATGAATCAAAGAAGTAAGGTTTTAGGAAATACCAGATGACAAAATAGGGGAACGATTAAACTTATACCCTAAACCATTAGGAAACCAAAACACATGTTTATTCCATTATTTTCTCAAACAAAAACATCCCTAAGGCCGGCCACCATTAGCAATCTTAAAAGAAGAAAAGGCTAGGATTCAAGAGAAGAATCAAATCAATTAATCAAGTCAAATCTCACATCCTTAATCACAAAGCAAAGATGAATAATGACTACATCACATTTTCTTTTAGCATTCAGTTTTAGGGTTAATCCAAAGGGTTTTGCATGACTATTCCATGTTTTGAATGATTAAATGTTTATATATACTTATTGGTGATTTATGCATGTTCATATTGATTTTTTATGATGTGTTTTGATAAGAAAACCCTACTAAATGATATCTAAATGGCTTGCGATGTTAGATATAGATTCGAAATAATATTTAGAGGTTCTTTCAGTTTTCATAATTTTCTAAATTAATGTGGATTTTATATAAATTTTCTGGCAAAGAAAATGATTTATTGGGTTATAATTTAATTACGGCTAAATAATTAATTATTTGGGTCTGATTATAAACTTTAGAAAGCATATTGAAAATGATTTTCTGGAATTTTTATAGAATATTCCTAAGTTTTTGATGAATATATAAAATTATTTAAGGCATGGGACTTAAATGTTTTATATATTTCATTAAGGAGAAGAGGTATTTTGTAAAATAAAATTATTATTTATTACTGAAAATATTGGCAGCACTTTTGAGAAAGGTATTTAGCAACCAATGAAAATTTGACAAATAATAGCAGATTAGTTGAAAAGTGATTCTCATAACAAAATTAGCATGTTTTTTGTTTGTTTTGCTACTTTCGGTACAAGGTGTTCCAACTAGGACGTTTCGCCACCATACTTTCAAAACCAATACGCATGGTATCAAATTACATGGTATGTAGCGTATTGGACAAAGGAGGAAGGAACAAAGTCGAAATGTTGGGTGCTGAAGGGGTTGGCTAATGCCTTTATTATGAAATAAAATAGCACCTGCTTTGCTTTCGAGGGGATTGCTTTCGACGCGGTTGGCTTGCGACTGTGTCAAATGTTTATAAAGAAAAGGTTTCGAATGGCTTGCACTCTTTTATTTTAAGTAATGCTTTCATAGGGGTCGAAACCCCTAACTGCCACTTTTGCACCTTTTGAGGTCGATGGTTTCGAAAGGTATACTTAGCTTTTAAAAATTTGCCACTTCTCCAATGCTTTTGGAAGGGTGGTTTCGACACCATCACTTTTTTACTTAGGAATGCTTTTGAAAGGTTGGCTTTCGACTTAAATGATTTTCTAGACCCTTTTATTCTATTGATTATAACCTAAAGGTTTCAAAAGAGAAGGTTTAAATGGTTTCCAAAGGCGTTTTTCCATGTGTTTTAGATTGAACCCAATTGCTTTCGAAGGGTCTGTGTTTATAAAGGCTTAATGCTTTCAAAAAGTTTTGAATGGGTGGTTCCCTAATGGTTTCGAAGGAGTCGAAACGAATGTTTTCTGACCGTATCGAAAGGGTTGAAAGGGAAGGTTTTTCCAAAGGTTTCTAAAGGCAATGTGTAACGGTTCGAAGATGTGATGTCGAATGTTTTATGGCTTTCGAAAGAAAGGCTTTTCAAGTGTTTCGAAAGTTCTGAGTATGGTTTTGAAAGGAAGGTTTTGGCCTTTTGGCCTGGGTTAGAAAAAGGGTTTTACTTAGTTTTGAAAGAAGTACTTTCAAATGGTTTTGAAAGGGGCACTTTCGATGGATTCGAAACGGGTACTTTCAAAAATTAAATGTTTTCACCAACAAAGGTTTGGGTAAAGTATATATGTAACATGGCAAGGCAATTTTGCGTAAAGCATAGTGTGTAAATGTTTTCCTTGTTTAAGTTTGGTTAAAAAGGTTTTAAATCTATTTTAGATGAAAAGATTTTCATGGAATTTATGGAAAGTATCCTTATGTAAAATGACTCAAATATTAGAATACCAGATAGGAATGGTATAGGGTCGAGCCTCATATATTAGCTATTGGCACCAGCTAATTTAGTCAAAATTCCAGTGTGTAGGGCTTTGTCACAAGTAAGACTAAAATTATGATTACACACAGATGGGAATATATGTTTGTATACCGATAGGTTATTGGTGAGCCCGCAAAACCATTAGGGTTTGCTGAACCTAGGAGATGCTAGGTTAAGGATAGACCGTTCAGAAGAGAATTATTTAACAGATAGTTATGGACAAACCATCTAAAAGAGGTGTCTAACAGATGTTATATTATTTTGTTATTTTATCTGGTAAGCCCGATTCAGCCAAAGATTAATAGTAATCCAAACAAAACTATAGTGTTTGGACAGATAGTCCATTTATTACCTGATATGCATGTTTACATAATATTGTTTTACGGTTTTAACCAGTTTTGGTTGTAGGATTATGATTTGCAAAAGATATGTTCTAAAAGGTTGTTGATGAGGGAAAGGCCGTTCCACTAAGCGGCGTGGTCTCACTTAACATTAAACAAAAGAGATGCGTAGTATTGTTCACGTCAGGCTTTTTTTCTGACTCGAAATTTATGGTTTCCCCTTAAACTCTCGGGTGCTCAAAAATTGATTTGATTAGGCTGAGGGTTGAGGTTTTACAAGTTTTAGTAGGTCGATGAATAAAGCTTTCAGAGATGAGCATGTGGCTAGCGAATATCTATTTAGGAGTTGCGGTTCTTATTTTGTTGTTATTTCCGCTGTGAGTATTATGTCAATTATGACAATATTACTCTGTTTATCCAAAAGGGTATTATTATATGTTGCTCTTGGCATATTTTGTAATAAGTATATTTGATCATTGCCTGAGAAACGTTTTGGAACTATGTAATTTGAATACGGAACATATGTTTTGAAATGTAATAGAAAATTTTGGTTTGAAATCTGTGATTTGTTTTATATTCAAGTGCTTTTGATATTATAGATACCATTTACATAGCCATATTTAGTCGCCAAAAGTTAATACTATAAATGACTACAACATCTGTAGCACTTAGCCATGGGTCTCCAGATAGGAGATGTTACAGTATGCCTAAGTCCGCAGGGGTGGTTTCTCTGGAAGCTGAATCCGAGCATTTTCTAGGAGATCGATTATCTTGAATAATTCCTTTGACTCCTGCAAGTCCAATTCACACGATAATTCCTCCATGGGAACTAATGACTCTGCTACTTGATTCCAATCATTTAGTTCTTGATGCTATCAATTCTTTTACTATGATCTTCTAAGTTTAAATCATTAGCCAATGTCAACCTGGATGTTTGTATCAAAAAGATGCCTTATTATGATCTTTCGTCGTAACAAATTCTTCCAAGTTTAGTGTTGAGATCATGACCGAGCACCAGCTTCTACCTCTAGAAACTTATGCATGGACAGTCCAACTCCATTGATTTTCCATTGGCATTGCCTATCTCTGAGCTTCCGTTAATTACTTATAGCATCGCCTATCTCCGGAAGATGTCAAGTTTTGAGAAGTACGAGTTGATTTTTAGGCCGACTCATTGCTTTGGAATTTCCCAGCATTGAAGGGGAAATAACGGTATTTAAAAGGCTGGGATTGGTTTTCACCGTCTTTCTAGCTATTTGGGTCAATTTCCTTGTCGGTTTAGTGGTTTTGGGTCTTCTTGACGTTGTCAGAGCAACATCGGTTCTTAGAAGGCTTGGATCGATTTTACCTGTTGATTCGACTATTTGAGTCAATTTTCCACGTCGACTCAGCGGCTTTAAACCTTTCTAATGTTACTAGAGCAATGCCTGTTCTCGGAACATTTGGATTGACTTGCCTTATCGATCTGGCAGTTTGAATTGGATTTCCTCGTCAACTCGGCAGCTTTGAACCTTTTCGACATTGTTGAAGCTACGTCGGTTCTCAGAAGATTTTGAACGATTTTCTCAGTCGATCCAGCAGTTTGAGTTGATTTTGCACATCCATCCAGTGGCTTTGAACCTTCTCGATGTTGCTGGAGCAACGTCGGTTCTAAAAAGGTTTGGATCGACTTTCCCCATTAATTTGGGGGTTTGAGTAGATTTTCCACGTCGACTCGATGGTTTTGAACCTTCTCGACATTCTCGAATCAACGTTGGATCTCACAAGTTTTGGTTTGATTTTCCCCATCACTTTGGTGGTTTGAGTCAACTTTCCCCATTAAATCAGCAACTTTAAACCATCCCGACATTGCCAAAGCAATGTTGGTTCTAAGAAGGTTTGGACCTATTTTCCATGTTGATCCGACGGTTTGGCTTGGGAGAACATGGTTCCATTGGTTCAAGAAGCTAGTTTCATTGATGAGATAAAAGGAAAGGCAATTCCTGCCTATCTACTATACCTCCAGCATCCTTAGGTGGCTTAATTGTGAAAATAAAAGTACGTAAATATACATCAAGTGTAGTAGTGCCATAGAAAGTCATTGTTCTAAGCACATGGGATCAGAATTCCATTGATGGACACCAGCTGGAATGTTACGCCTCCAAGATTCTGGTCAATTATGTAAGGTCCTTCCTAGTTCACACCAAGTGCTCCTATCCCTAGAAAGATTCGTTTTAGGACAAAATTTCCAACTTCAAAAGTACGGTTGCAAACATTGGCATTGAAGTGGTGCGCCGCTCTTTTTTAGTGAGCAACAATCCACAATTCAGCTTCATTCCACTTCTCATTGATCTGCTCGAGTGACACAAGCAACAGGTGCATGTTTTCTCTCTAATTGATGTGTCTTCTGTGATGAGATGGGACTTCCAGTTCCATTGGGATCGTAGATTCTGAACCATATGCCAAGGTGAACGGCGAATGTCCTATCGTAGATTTATGTATTGTTCTATAAGCTCATAGTGCCTAGTGGAAGTTCATCAACCCAATTACCTTTAGCTTTCATCAACCACTTCTTTATGGTAGATTTGATGATTTTGTTCACTGCTTCCATTTTCTCATTTGCCTGCAGATGCACTACTGTGGAAAAGCCTTGTTGATCTGGTATTGCTTGCAAAAACCCTTAAACTCTGCGCTTTCAAACTGGGTCCCATTGTCTGTGATAATTTTTTATGGTACTCCAAACCTACCAATAATATTTTTTGTTACAAAATTAATTTCTTTCTTAGTAGTAATCATGACAAGAAATTCCGCTTCGGCCTATTTTTTGAAGTAATGAACTGCAATGATAGCGTATTTGGCTCTCCTTTTTGCTATTGGCAGTACGCCAATTACATCGATTTCCTATATCGCAAATGGCCAAGGATTGACCATTTTTGTAAACTTTGAAGATGGGGCTCTTTGAATTTTCAAATCCTTTGGCATCGATTACACTGTCTAGTTTAGTCTGCTGATCTTGCTTTATTATTAGCCAAAAATATCCATAGTGGAGTGTCTTCTTTGCTTATGGAAGCTCCCTGGTATGGTCACTGTAGTTACCTTCGTGAATTTCCATAAGGATCTTCCTAGCTTCATCTTTGGTTACTCACCTAAGTAATGGCAGGAAAAATCTCCCCTGTGCAGCTATCCCTCATGCATTATGAATTGCGGTGCCTTTCGAAGGAGCTTCTTCATTTACCCTGGCCTTTGGGGAGTATTCCCCTAAGCAGCTAATCCTTGATTGGCGTCATCCATGACTCTTCCTCTTTTGCTATCTCAAGGACCCAATCGAAATCCATTTGATATATGCTAGGAGCGGTCAATCTTCTACTGGAACCAATCCCATTGGTTGTGCTTCTCTAGAACTAGCTAGCTTGGCTAATGAATCAGCCTTCATATACTCCTCTCTGGGAATGTGATATATCATATAGCATTTAATTTCTCTAAGCACTTCCTAAGCTTTCAGTAAGTAATAGGAAAATTGTGTGCCCTTACCTTAATACTCCCTTTTGACTTGGCAGACGACTAGTTGGGAGTCACTATAGATATGTAGAGTCTTTATTCCCAACTCTTTTTCAACCTTCAATCCTACTATTAATGCCTCGTACTCCGCTTTGTTGTTAGCGGTAGGAAATTCCAACCTGGAAGCTTAGCAATTGATCGCCCTTTAGGAGTTTCAACCATAACTCCTGCTCCTAAGCTGAATTTGTTTGACGTGCCATCAACAAATAATTTCCATTGAGATACTGTGACTATTGTGTCTTCCTGCTTGTCATCCTAGATAGTGAACTCGACGATGAAATTAGCTAGTGCCTTTTCATTAATTGCTCTTCAAGGATGACAAGTCACATCATATTGTCTCAGCTAGATATTCCACTTTAGAAGTTGTCCCAAATGTTTCGGACGAAGAATCGCTTGTTTCAAGGGTTAATGTATCTACACCTTGATCGGGTGAGCTGGAAATATAGTCGCAGTTTCCTTGATGCTATTAGTAGTAGTGTGCCACCTTTTCCAAATTCGGATAGTTCCATTCATCTTTGGTGAATCACTTACTAATATAGTAGATGGGTCAATGCATCTTAGCTTCCTCACATACAAGTGCTACACTTATCACATAGGCAGACAATGCCAGGTAAATGAATAAGTCCTCGTCGTCCACCGGTCTAGACAGAATCGGTGGTGTCTCTAGATAGGCCAGTAATGCTTCAAAAATAGTATGGAATTCCTGATTTCACTCAAAGTTCTTCTTACCTTTCTTTAATGAATCAAAGAACGGTATACACTTATCTGTCACTCTGGAGATGAATCGACTCAATGGTACAATCTTTCCATTCTAGCTTTATAACTCCTTCTTCATGACCAGGGCTCTAACATTTCGGAAGGATGTAATCTGCTTTGGATTGGCCCCGATCCCCTTGCATTTCCAATAAAACTAGGAAATTTTCCAGAAGCAACAGGAAAAGAACACTTTAGTGGATTTAGCTACATTCCGTACTTTTAGAGGATCTTAAACATCTTTGAGAGGTCATCGAGGTGATTTTTGAACACTCGTAATTTAACTAGAAATTTGTCTAAATACACTTCCAATGTTTATTTGATCTAGCTCTTAAGTATTGTATTTACCAGTGTTTGGTATATAGCTTTGGCATTCTTCAGACCAAATGACATTACGCAATAACAATATAATCCTAAGTCTATGATGAAGCTCTTGTTCTCCTGATTTGGTTCATGCATCATAATCTGGTTATACCTTGAGTACGTATCCATGAATGTGAGTAGTTCATGCCCCTATATTTCCATCAACAAGATGGTTGATTCAACGCAATGGAAAGCTATCCTTCGGGAAGGCTTTGTTCAAATCCGAGTAGTCAATACAAGTTCACCACTTCCCATTTGATTTTTGGACCTACATAGGTTTTAACACCCACTCAAGATATGTTGCATCATGGATGAAGTCGTTGGCCAAAAGATCATCCAGTGTAGTGGATCGCTTTAGACCCAGGCTATGCCTCTTCTGCCTTACTGATGTGAACTTGGGATTAATGTTAAGTGTGTGACATGATGTCTTTGGGGATATCTCGCATATATCAGAATGTGCCAAAGTGAACAAGTCTAGATTGACATGAAGAATATTTATCAACTCCTTTCATACCTTGATTCCAAGCTGTGAATCTATTTTCAAGACCTGAGTTGGGTCGTCCATGTTGACAGGGGCATCTACCATATTCTCTACTAGTGCTGCCTGCATTTTCTATAGACTCTTCTTACTATGAACTATAGCCTTTTTGAAGAAATTATGGTTCCTAACCCAGTGCGCTTCTGTAATTGCTATGGTTGTAGTTCTTGAATATGGAGAGTCTTCCCCACATTCTTTTCCTTTTCATGGTGTATTGCTTCACATAATTTAGCAACACAACATTACATTGCAAAACTTTGGTTTCCTCTTACCACTTCTATCCCATTACCCGTTGGGAATTTCTTCATTGAGATCATGCAGCCAACGTGATTCTGAAATCAGCTAGGGTTGGTCGGCACAAGAAAGCATTATAAGCTGAATACACGTCAATGATCACGAAGGTTTGATTGAGAATAACCCTCCGTTCTCCTTCCTCGAGCTCCACAGGTAGGTCAATCATTCCAACCGGCTATCTAGGTTCACCCATAAATCCCTAAAAATTTATTCTACATGCAGTCACGTCCTTCATGCTAATCTTTATATGGTCAAACATCTTCCAAAATATGATATTGACCGAACTTTCATTGTCAATCAAAGCTCAATGCACAACTCCAGGTCCATCCCAACTATTTTTACCATTAGGCAAGAGTTAGTACTTCTAAGCCTTTAGTATCCCAATTTCGGAACATAATGTTTTTGGTAATCATCCTTTATTGCTTACCCGAAGCTTTGTCTTTGATGGCATAACAACTTTCCTATGGTGCATGCTTCAGAGAACTAGCATATCGTTCCATCTTGCCCAACTCTTCTATGCTAGTTAAAGTCCTCCAGTAATGGTACTTATAAGCAGTCTTCCATCGATTTGCTTGGACTCTTCTCTATTGGGTCTAGGCTGATTTCGTTGGGCGTTCTACGCTTGGGGTCCATCAGGTTAATCATGGTTTTTCTGTTTCTTCACATACTGCTACAGCCTATTGTTTCTTCTTCAATTAAATCCTTCAGATGCAGATATTCATTTATGTTATGCCCATGAGTCTCGTGGAAGGGGAACAACTTCCCTAATCTCTTTTGTTGCTCGATCGTGTCCCTCTTAGGAGATTTGTTATACCGCTCAGTTCACTGAGTGGCAAGATAAATGTTCTCCAAATTTTCATTTAACTGTGTATAATCCTCGGGTCATAGATTCCTTAGTCGTTTTCTGTTCCAGTCATGCTTGCCAGAATTTTGATTCCTCTTCTTCTGATTTGCAGATTTTCCTACATTTCCTACAGTAGCTCCCGAATTACTTCTATCCTATTTGACGTAAACATTACTCTAAATCAGTTCCTTCAACTGGTCATTAACAGGTATGCCTTCAATCATATTTGCTTCATCCAATCTCATAAACTAATTTGCCTTTCGATGGAATTTTCATGGTAGTTGGTTGCTTCATCTTTATCCATCCACCGAAATACATATTAGGGTGAATGCCCCAGAATAGTGCCATGAAGACAAGATCTTCCTTTAGTTGCTAACTTCTTTTACAGTGTTGTTAATTCAGTTCAAGAAGGCTTTTAATGACTCCTTAGGTCCTTGAGAAAGGCCAAATAGAGACATCACATCCTTCAATCGTGTCATATGGAGCCTGAACTGTGCTAGAAACTACTACCAAGTTGTCAAAAGTAGAAATAGACTTTGATGCGAGCCTGGTAAACCACATGGAAGCGACTCTGTCCCAGTAGATAGGGAAATGCCTGCAATAAATTGCATCCAAAGTTCTAGCTCCATCCATATGCCATTTGTAGTTAAGTAAGTGTGGTCTAGGATCAGTAGTTCCATTATAGGATGGCATTGTTGGGGTGGTGAACTTTTGAGGATATTCTTCTCTCAAAACATTTTCAATAAATGGTGTTCCGCTTGGTGCGAAGCACTAGTTTTTATTCTTCCTACCTCTGGTTTCCTTTACTAACCATTAGACCATGTAAGTGATGTACTCCCCGCTGGCATGGTAATCTATAGGTCGATGATCAGAGGCAGCATTAAGTGTTTGGCTCCGCAAATGATCTCAATTTGCCAGCTGAAATCTAGGTTCTCCATTCTCCAGGAGAACATTCCTACAGAATCCTATTGGCGTCCGGTTGGTCTTGCCATTGCATTTTGAGCTCTAGCCACAGCGTTATTCTCGTTAGCACCAGTATACAACCTATCATTACAATCATCCAACTACATGTTATTATCATTGTTAGAAATCAGCAATGCATATCCCCCTTGACATCATCAATTGGGACATTTGGGTTGGTACCAAGCTATTTTTGCTCGGTGAGTTATCTTCTTGTAGGAGGAGTGCTCCTACTTCCTCCAGCTACATTTCATGCAACTCCTACAGTCACTTCCTTTTACTTTTGCTTTCTTTCTCTCTTGTTTAAGTTAGAAACTTAAGAGTTCTCTTGTTCTATTATAGGAAAAGTTTCTCTTTTAACTCTTCTTGATGTTGGTAGCTACAAAGTTAGCAACACATCCATCTTATCCATGATAGATTTTTAACTATTCGTAAAATTCTGGTTAAATTCGTTGATCATCCAATTAAGCTCTCTTCTAGTAAGAATTTTCTATTGAGTAGAGGATCCTGGAATGCCTGTTGATTGTTAACTATGGTTGGGTGAGCATTCCCTTCACCACCCATTATAGCTCTTGAGAATCTGTTAGATTTTCTTAGGGCCATGCCTTTATTGTTAATAATTCCCATGTTGTTCAAGCAAGTTTTTCAGATCAAACTTCTGGATCAATCCAATTCAAAGTAAAGAGCTAGATCTAATCCTAGATTTAGTTTTCTCAATTGAAATGCCAAAATATCGACTTCAAAAATGGTTCAACACCTAAGATTGAGCTATAGGGAACCTGTATGACCTAGATCTAGTGGATATTGTTGAAAATAAAATAAATAGAATAGGGAGACACAAGATTTTTATAGTGGTTCGACAATCTCTGGTCTACATCCACTTTACATTTTTATTTATCGGGGTCTAGGATAGTTTGTATGAGATCACAAGGAATTGTAGAGAAAATAACTCACTAGTACATGGGTTTGACAAGTTATAACCCCTAGAGTTGCCAAGAGTAACTGCCTTGGTGACTACTGTGAGAGAGGAAGAAGGTAAAGAGCAATGGAGACTAGGTCTAGAGTAAAGAAGAAAGAGCAAGGAGAAGATCCTATTTTTGTTGCTTTATGGTTTGTATTTAAAAGGGAAACAAGCATGTTGGGTTAGAAGTCTTCTTGCAGAAGAGCCCAAATATCGGCCTAAAATCATAAAAATATTTGAGGGGTCCACCGAATTTTCAAAATTAGTCAGTACCGAGTTAAATAACTTGGTACCATGATATTTCCTTAATGGAAAATGACTCGTGCTTTCTTGCATCACTTTTCTTACTTCATTTTGATGTGCCTCATGTTGTTTTTAGTGACTACTAGTTGATTTTGTTGATTGTTCCTCCTTTGGTTTATTTTGCCTTTTTTGATGTCATCTCTTCAACTCTTGGAATAGGTCATTCAAAACTCTTGAAAATCACTTAGTCATGTATGAATGAGGTGATAATAACTCGTCTGTAGTTGGAAAGGAGATTTGGGAGGTGAAAACGACTTGTCAATGACTACTATTACTTGGCACCGACCTATTTTCTATGGTTATTTTACCGAGAAACTTCTTCGAACAATTTCTATGCTTCATCTAAGTGTACCTCTAAGACTTCAAGTCGTTTCGTCTTCATCTTATCATTCTTGCTTCTATTGACTTTTGCTTGGTTAGAAACTGGATTAGCACTTATGACTTAAACTCAAATTCAAACTATTCCTAAAATAAATTATCTTCCTCTCATAAAAGCTTGTCTACTTTAATATCCACAAAACAATTTCTATCATTCAAACAAAAGTGAATTTAAATTATTTAAATAGTATTTATTCTTTTAATCTAAGTTTAAATTCAAAACATAATTTAATAATTTAAATTTAAACTTTAAAAATATGAAATTCATTTGAAATTATACTAATTATGTTTTTAAGAGTTTTCAAAAGAATATATTTTAACTTTATCAATTTTTTTATTTCCATCCTTTAATTTTTTTAAGCCTTTTTAGTTAATTAAATCCAAAATAAAGTCAAACAATTCAAATTACTCTTCAAAGGTATGATTTTATTCCAAAATACCTCCAATATGTTATTAGGACTTTTCAAATCGACGCACTTGAATTTTCCTTAATTTTCATAGTAAAAATAATTTAAACTTTGAAAAGTCCCTCTTTTCCAATTTAAATTCAAAATAAGCACAAACATTTAGAAGTAAAATATGTGGGTACTCCTTGTAAAATTTAATGGAAATCAATAATAAAAGGTTTTGAGTTAGAAATGGAATTCTGATCCTCTTATGCTTTCATTATCCCACATTTTTAAATATGAGAAACTTTACAACAACTACTAACTCACTTCGATGCCACTAACCCTACCTTATGCATAATATCAGGTGTATATCAAGCATGTAACATATTATAAAGTATCACAAAATTTAACTTGAGCCATAGAAGGATAATAAGGAAGATGGAACAAATTTGTTTAAACTTATAAATGTTTTTCATTTCATCAAACATCAACCCACTAGCTTTAAATATATTTCTAGTATATTATAATTTGTTTACAAAGTATTTAACAATCATAAAATTATCACATTGAAGCATAACATATAAGGGAGAAGAAATTAAGAAAATGGTTTTGTTGGTGTTATCCCGCTTTTTGGCAAAGCCCGTGATACCAAAGGATCGATCGGAAACAAAAGACAGTTCGTCTCAAAGATTGGTTATACTTTGCTTCACTATGGATATCGATGAATTTTGTCCAAGCCCGGATCAGGCTACAATCGATAGGACACAGCAAGCATAGCATTAGAAGCCAGCATCTCAAATTTCAGGTCAATCGGGGTTCGTATGAATGAGATATGATCGATGCAAGTTACGGAAGATGTGATGTTCATATCCATCGAAGAACCACGGTTCGTATCCATCAGGCTGGTGCGTTTCATATCAATCAACCATACATAGTTTGTATCCATCGAACTCGCTTACTTCGTATCGATCGAAATGGCCAGGTCTTCGCATCGATGAATTTCGCATCAATCAAACTTCCGCTAGAGAGTCTTATTCAAATCCATCGGCATGGCTCCTTGTTCGAATCCATCAGTATGTAGTCTACTTCGTAACGATCACCAAACATCAACTTCGCATCCATCAAAGATTTGCTGCTTTGTCTCCATCATGGGACCATGTTCGAATCCATGAGCAGAGGCTTGTTCGTATCCATCAGGTCAACGAGCCTGGATGACGTGTCATCCCTTGATACGAACAAGGTGAGATTTATGGAGTCGATACGGTCAACTCAGAGTAAAGACCGGATCGAGGCGAAGTGTGTGCGCCACATCATCACGAGACCACGTGAGGAGATCGAGTCGAAGGGATCGTTTCGAATTGATGGGTTCAAAACAAATAGCCAATCGAAACATTCCAACTCGTATCAATCATATGTCCCAGACCGTTGATCCAAATGCAACAAAATTTTTACAGTAGCTTGCATACAAGGTAAAGAATGTTCCTGCCAAGTTTCATCCCGATTGGATCATTTTTCGATGGATTCGTATCGATCGCAGATCAAGTCGAAACTTGGTGGGGTCGGTCGCGTGGGCCCACTCACGTGCCAGAAGAAGTCTTTCGAAGTTTGAGCGCGATCTCAGCCTCATACGCCTATAAATAGCCCCCTGAATCCTACAGAAAAGGGATCTTTTGGCCATTGGACGTCCAGACTCTGCCGGATTCAATTCTACGCTTCACTATCGCTGTTGTAATCAAACTTCAGAGCTATTATCAACTGTTATCCGCTGTAATTGATTGAAATCATCAAGTGAATCAATAAAGTCACCAACCTTAGAGTGGACGTAGACAAGATCTTCGAACCACTATAAATCATGTGTTTCTGATTGTTATTGCTGAATTGCTGTGCTTGATATAGCTTAGATCTGATATTTGTGTTGAATATTGCTGATTTGTATTCATATACGGGTGCTTTCGCGATAATGGGGTTTGTGACCATTTTTGGTGCAAACACTTTGGTGCTTTTACTGAGAAGCTGATTCCAGAGAAGTTGAATTTGAAGATTTGAGAATTCATATTTAAGAAGCCATGACAAGACAAATGAGTAGAAGGTAGAGGCCAGAGAGAAGTGAACATGAAGGAAGTCAAGAGGCTTCCTCAGGAGAGAATCACGCATCGATCTTAATCACTAAGGATGAGATGGAGGCGATGATGAGGAGACAGGAGGAGTTGATCCAGAGCTTGTTTCAAAAGCTTGGGCAACTTGGAGCGTAGAATCGAGGAGCGGATAGAGTTCAGGGCAGAGCAGGACCATCCGGCGTAGCACCTGGATCAGGGGGCACACACTTGGAGCATGTAGATCCAATCCCAGGGAGAGATAGGGGCATCTGAGAAACCTGGAGGTAGCATAGGGATGAACGCTCAGCCAAGGTGGTAGATTCCAGAAGGCTCTCATGGATTCGGGGGGCAGGTCGACAACGATGAATGAGGATTGCATCTGGGAGACAATGATAGATTGGCGGATATGGTCAGGCGAGCCATGAGAGGCAGATTAGTGAACAGAGATCTTGAAGATGTGAACTGGAGTCCCTTTTCTCCTGCAATTAGGATGGCTAGGAACCCACCAGAGTTCAAGTTACCATCAGTGGAGATGCTAGATGGGAGGACGGACCCTGCGGTCCATCTGACGAGGTATATGAGGCACATGGAAGTGCTGGGGGAAACATAGGAAGTTATGGCCCGGAGCTTTCCATTATATCTGACGGATATTGCAGCGTTATGGTTTAGGCAGCTGGAGAGTGGCTCCATAGGAACATGGATAGATTTAACTAAGAAATTCATGAGGCAATTTAGGGTTCACATTGCAAGACCCAAGAATGTGATGAGTTTGGCAATTTTAAAGCAGAAAGCTGGAGAGTCTTTGTAACAACCCGCATATTTATCGATTGTATGTTTAAATATTTTATTTAAATATTTTATCATTCGTCGGATTTTAGTCCGAAAACCTACTTTTTGCACACGGTCGAATTAGGACTCGGGACCCCTTCCATTGAGTTCAAAATGACGTTTGCGGCCTTTTTGAGTATAAGATTCGATATGTTTGGAGTAAGTTGAATTTTGACCTTTTTCACTTAGGGCTTTGGTTTGGGCAGAACCCATTAGCCACTTACTAACTCAGTCCCAACCCCCTCTCCTCTTCATTCCTTCATTCCTTCATAATTTCCTAATACATTCAAGCTTCATCAAAAATGGGGGAAAAGATTGGAAATTAGAATTCCTAAGCCCTAAGTTCATTTGCAAAATCCAAGCTTTAGCTCCAAACTCAAGAGAACCCATTGGTAAGCTTTCTCTTCTTCTTCTCCAACTCATTCTCCTTCCAATTTCAGAAATTTCCTAAACCTAATTTAGGAAATGTTTCTCTTTTAAGCTTGGATTGAAGCTTCTTGGGTTGAATTTGAAGAGTGGTTGATTCTCCTTTGCTTTCAAGCTTCTTCTTCAATTGCTTGGGTTCAAAGGTGAGATTTTTATCTCACATCTATGCTTATATTTATCTTCGATTGTTAGGTATGAATTCCTAACACTTATTCTTGTGCAATTGATATGGATTTGGATTGGTTTTGTGAATATTCCAATTTTTGGTGTTTTGGGTTCAATTCTTTAGAAATCATAACTTTGATGTTTGAACATGTTTTTGGTGATGCATCGAGGAGCATATAGGGTCGGGTAGTCAATTGGCATAAATCCATGGCGCCGTTGCTAGTGCGATTGCAATTTGGTCGAGATTTGCACCTCATTTGAAATAGGGTAGGAAGTGCAGAATATAGGATTCGGCCGACCGAGCCCCTGGGCCGGCTGACCGACCTGTAGTCCGGGCACTTCCTGCCTCTGTTTAGGAAGTGCTGGTTACAGGCTTCGGCCGACCGAACCCCTGGGCCGGTCGACCGACCTGGTGCCCAAGCACTTCCTGCCTCTGTTTCGATCAACCGACTCAGGGAGTCCTGATGACCGACCTGCTCCTATTTGCAAGTTTTTCCTATTTGCCTCTTTGCTTGAGAATTCCAACTTCAATCGATTCGTGTTGATTCCCTTTTGTTATTATCACTTATTATCGACTTTGATGACATTTTCTTCGTGATTTATGGGAATATCCATTTTGATGGATTCGGTATCGATTTCTTGGATTTTGTTCACTTCTTCGAATGTGAATTTTTATGAATTGATTGTTTCTACAATCACTTCTATGATTTGTCACTTAAAAATATAAAGGTTTTCTATACTAGTAATAAATATCAAAACTCTTTCTTCAAATGATTTCAGCACTATTTTATTACAAAGCTCGTTTTCTCAAACCGATTTCCAATCTATTAGTATATACAAACCTTTACCTCACTCGTATGAGAAATCTAATTAAACGACTTAGTAAAACGAGTGGTATGAAATGCTTGCGTTTACTTCGTCGGTTAATTCTTGGACTTGTTCGATTGAACCTCTTGTGACAATTTTCTAGTGGAGATCTACAATTTGTCCGTAAATATTTAAGTTAAGCTAGTGGTTATGGGACATGAAGCTAAGCTCATATATTTACTAGCTTACTGTAATTGACACTTCTCTTTGATCATGACGATCATTTTATGGTTTACACCAGTAATGTGCGATGTCTCTTTGTCTATGTGGAGGACTGTTCCTCATTTTATTGAGCTTCGTCTCATTTCTTTCATGGGTCGTACCTTTCTAGGTGCATCGATGTTATTTATGCATGGGGTGTACCTTTCTAGGTGCATCGATGTTTATTTACTTCGTGGAGCAATCGGCTCAATAAGTCAAGACATGGGGCGTATCTTTCTAGGTGCGTCGATGTTCGTCTATGCATGGGGCGTGTCTTTCTAGGTGCGTCGATGTTCGTCTATGCATGGGGCGTGTCTTTCTAGGTGCGTCGATGTTCGTCTATGCATGGGGCGTGTCTTTCTAGGTGCGTCGATGTTCGACTTTGCATGGGGTGTATCTTTCTAGGTGCATCGATGTTTATTTGTGCACGGGGCGTATCTTTCTAGGTGCGTCGATGCTAGAGCATGGGGCGTATCTTTCTAGGTACGTCGATGTTCGACTGTGCATGGGGCGTGTCTTTCTAGGTGCGTCGATGTCCAGTTTATGGGATTGGCCAACCTTTTATTGTGATTTCTGGATTTCGTGTGTTGATTTCTGGAATTTATGTTTCACTAACTTTTACGATTAGCATGGATATATATGTCATTTATTGTGGCTTGGTGAATGAAATTAGGAGTATGACATTCCTTTTTATCTTTGAGAAGATCTTTGCGATATTGATTAATCTCTTATTGATTTTTCAATTAGTTATTTATCACAGCTTGGCATTGTGATTATTATACGTTTAGTCATATCTCTTATTCTATATCATTTCTTCTGATATTTATAGCTAGACTGATCCGTTTATTATTTTCTTCTTAAATAATACTCGGGTCAGACCGAGATGTTACAGGTGCTTCTGCTTGACTTCTCTTCTGGGGTTATCATATGATCTTTTGGCTAACTACTTAGATTAGTAGTTTTATTGTATACATTTGAGATACAGACTCTATGATGTATACTTATTCTTTTGTCTAGCACTTGTATCTATTCTTTTTGATATTGTGGATCTTGTTAGACCACTACTCTGATGAACACTTTTATGTGTTATATATATTCATATCTATTTCCGCCTTTGTGATATGAATTATCTGTGACTGATTTGTGTTATGTTTATTTCTATATTTGTTTCCGAAGACATTATAGCCATTGTGTAGTAGCTTTGAGTTTGTGTCGGTATGTCGGACTTCCTCTTGAAAAGATTGCAAGTTATATTTTATCTGGCATATCGGTACTCGTACAAAGCAATTATACAGATGGTCGCTCCTCAACAGCCTTATTCTCCGTGCTAGTTGACGGCATTACACCGTAGTGTCCTTGGCTAGTGTGGGTATAGAGGTGGGGCGTCATAGCTTGGTATCAAAGCCAAACTTCGGAACAATGTAGAATAATTTAACAAGGATCATCGTCCTAAGTCCATCTTAGGAGTCGTGCTTTAGGATTTTATTCGGGTCTTCGTACCGTCCTATCCTATTTTCTTTTATGATTCCGTGTTTTGTCTATCAAGATTGGTTGATATTTATTTTGAGAATAACTTTTCTCCTTCTTTCTTTTCTAAAGGAAGAGAAATGGTTAGTTCTAGCAGCCCTAGCGCTGGTCAATCCAGTAGCCCTTCTCAGGATGGCGCATTCATGTCTGCCCAACAACTTTTGGATCTTGTAAAGAATCAAGAGTTTATCTGTACTTTGAGTAAGAACCCGGAAATGGTTCTACCTTTGAAACTTGAATTTTCTTTCAATCAGCTTGTGGATGTTACTCTTCTTCATGGAGAGGTTAGTAAAGGAAGTGTTTGTGATATTGGGACTTCCAAGAAGAGGCATATTACGTTCAAGAGCCTTAACCCCAATAAGAGAGTGAAGCAAACTACTTCTGTAGCAATGACTCCAATCCCTAATCGTGGAGGATGCTACAATTGTAATTCTAAGGACCACTATGCAAGGGAGTGCCCGAAACCTCTCTGTTGCCGTTATTGCAAAAGTTCGGGTCATCTTATATCTGCCTGCCCCATACTTCAAAGCAAGAAAAAGGTGGAACAAGAGACTTTGGTAGACAAGACTCCATTGGTAGAAAAGACTCCTACCCCAAGTCGTAAACAATGCTACAATTGTGGTTCCACGGACCATTATGTAATTAAGTGCCCGAAACCCCTTTATTGTCGCTATTGCAAAGACTCGGGTCTTCTTTTATCTGCATGTCCCAAACTTTTGAACAAGGACATGAGAAAGCTAAATATTGTGCAATCCCCTAGCAATACTTCTCTTGGTCAAGGTATTTCTCATTCAATCCTTGATGACATTTGCTTTGTGATTTTCTTGTTCGTGTTCTTTTTGATATGGGTTCCATCTCACTATTTTATATCAAAAGAACTTGTTGATTCTTTTCCTTTAAACAATTTTGGGATTGATGTCGTCCTTAGAATTGTGAATCCAGATGGTAGATCCGCAACACTGAATTTTCTTTTTATTGATGTCGAAATTATTTTATGTGATTTTTCTGTCCGAGACGATTTTTACTTAGGCTTCGGAATCGATTTTTGGAAAGGATTGGCTTATTGCAAAGCCCATATCCTATTTTCCATGAGAACTAATCATCTTCGACATTCTTAATATGTTAAGCAGATTTCTATTTCTCCTTTGTGATTTCGATTCCAACTTGATGACATCACTTTATTCTTTAAGCCCGCATGAGGAAGAAAGTGTTGTTTCTCTCATTCATGTAGTTTGAGAATTTTTAGGTAATTTTGAGTTTGTCTTAGAATTATCACCTAAGAAATTTTTGTGTGGTGTTAAGGTCTTTCTAGTTCGACCTTGCCACCGATTTTCATTTGGCTACGAGTTGCGGGAGTTAGCATTCCACTTACGCACTCCGTACTCGTTATGATTCTTATGAATGACTTATTATGTCATTCAGTTTTCCCATCTTGTTTCATCCATTTGATAAATCGATTATTCTATGAATATCTCGATAACTTCATTTTTGTATTTATTGATTTTGGATGAAAATAGAAATTTAAAATTTTGTAAATCTTTTTCATAAGATTTATTTATAAGTACGATTTGATTTTGCTCTTAAACGAGCAAAGAATATTTTTAAAGGTTTTTAAGAAACATTCATATAGAAGATGATTTTGTGATTGTATTTCCCGTTGAGTGCTTTAAGAATTCTGGTCGATGCGCTTGATCAACGTTGTCGATAGGAATTTCCTAAACGCTTTGATGAGACAATCAGACACGATATATTGACTTGTAAAAATGTAAATTTTTATAGAAAGATTATTGCATAAAGATAAATGTAATTTTGAAAGTTTTAACTTTTCGGGAAAGAGGATTATTTAAAAGAACTCTTCCTTTCGATACTCTTATTCTTGTGATTCCTGAAGGGGAACCAAGACTTTGCTATTTGTACCGATACTAGTCGTATTGGTTTGGATGCCATTCTCTTGCAAAGGAGAACGTGCTATCACTTGTGCATCTAAATCATTATAGCTTACCGAGACTAGATATGCCACTCATGATCTAGTGCTTGCGGCTATTGTTTTTACTTTTAAAATTTGGCATCACCATTTTTGGATGAGAAATTTGTTCTCCACCTCGATCATAAATCTTTGGAATATTTATTTCTCATAAGGAACTTAATTTACATCAACCTCGTTGGCTCGAGATTCCTTGTATCTTATGATCGTTTTACCAAGTTCATCGGGCGTTTTGATGTACTTCGTTTTATTGAGCTTCATCTCATTTTTTTTTGGACTAGTGTCCGATGTTCTTTTATGGTGTTCGGTTCATTGGACGTACCGTTTTTGTACTACGTCGGTGTTTCGAAATTATTCGGGCTTTGGTTCATTGGGCGTGTCGTTTTTTTACTACGCCGTTGCACTGGCTCAATTTTCTGCTATTCTTGATGTTTTCTGCGTCTTGTAACTATGGAAATGCTTTTAGGTTTCCTATTTTTATTCTCGAGCCGGTGTTATTGATGAAATTGAAGTCTCACCAGTTTTGACTTATGAGCAACATTCCATTCACATCATTACTTCGGAGGTTGAGCGCCTTCGGAATAAAGATGTTCTTCTTGTGATAGTTCAATGGTTCTCAAATCCTAAGGATTGCTCTTGGGAATCCAGAGAATTCATCGAGCGATCCCGTTCAGGCTTACTCTTTCATGCTCCTTATGGTGAACTTCCTATTTCAAATTTTCTTTTGTGATTGATATGCTTCTATGGTTGTTACTTCTTATTTTCTTCTTAAGTATTGCGAGGACGCAATTTCTTTAAGGAGGGGAGTCTGTAACAACCTGCATATTTATCGATTGTATATTTAAATATTTTATCGTTCGTCGGATTTTAGTCCGAAAACCTACTTTTTGCATACGGTCGAATTAGGACTCGGGACCCCTTCCATTGAGTTCAAAATGACGTTTGCGACCTTTTTGAGTATAAGCTTCGATATGTTTGGAGTAACTCGAATTTTTACCTTTTTCACTTAGTGCTTTGGTTTGGGCTGAACCCATTAGCCACTTACTAACTCAGTCCCAACCCACTCTCCTCTTCATTCCTTCATTCCTTCATAATTTCCTAATACATTCAAGCTTCATCAAAAATGGGGGAAAAGATTGGAAATTAGAATTCCTAAGCCCTAAGTTCATTTGCAAAATCCAAGCTTTAGCTCCAAACTCAAGAGAACCCATTGGTAAGCTTTCTCTTCTTCTTCTCCAACTCATTCTCCTTCCAATTTCAGAAATTTCCTAAACCTAATTTAGGAAATGTTAATCTTTTAAGCTTAGATTGAAGCTTCTTGAGTTGAATTTGAAGAGTGGTTGATTCTCCTTTGCTTTCAAGCTTCTTCTTCAATTGCTTGGGTTCAAAAGTGAGATTTTTATCTCACATCTATGCTTATATTTTAGGTATGAATTCCTAACATTTATTCTTGTGCAATTGATATGGATTTGGATTGGTTTTGTGAATATTCCAATTTTTGGTGTTTTGGGTTCAATTCTTTAAAAATCATAACTTTGATGTTTGAACATGTTTTTGGTGATGCATCGTGGAGCATATAGGGTCGGGTAGTCGATTGGCATAAACCCTTAGCGCTGTTGCTCGTGCGATTGCAATTTGGTCGAGATTGGCACCTCATTTGAAATAAGGTAGGAAGTGCAGAATACAGGATTCGGCCGACCGAGCCCCTGGGCCGGCCGACCGACCTGTAGTCCGGGCACTTCCTGCCTCTGTTTAGGAAGTGCTGGTTACAGGCTTCGGCCAACCGAGCCCCTGGTCCGGTCGACCGACCTGGTGCCCGAGCACTTCCTGCCTCTGGTTCGGTCAACGGACTCAGGAAGTCCAGTTGACCGACCTGCTCCTATTTGCAAGTTTTTCCTATTTGCCTATTTGCTTGAGAATTCCAACTTCAATCGATTCGTGTTGATTCCCTTTTGTTATTATCACTTATTATCGACTTTGATGGCATTTTCTTCGTGATTTATGGGTATATCCATTTTGTTGGATTCGATATCGATTTCTTAGATTTTATTCACTTCTTCGAATGTGAATTTTTATGAATTGATTATTTCTACAATCACTTTTATGATTTGTCACTCAAAAATATAAAGATTTTCTATACTAGTAGTAAATATCAAAACTCTTTCTTCAAATGATTTCAACACTATTTTATTACAAAGCTCGTTTTCTCAAACCGATTTCCAATCTATTAGTATATACAAACCTTTACCTCACTCGTATGAGAAATCTAATTAAACGACTTAGTAAAACGAGTGGTATGAAACGCTTGCGTTTACTTCGTCGGTTAATTCTTGGACTTGTTCGATTGAATCTCTTGTGACAATTTTCTAGTGGAGATCTACAATTTGTTCGTAAATATCTAAGTTAAGCCAGTGGTTATGGGACATGAAGCTAAGCTCATATATTTTCTAGCTTACTGTAATTGACACTTCTCTTTGATCATGACGATCAATTTATGGTTTAGACTAGCAATGTGCGATGTCTCTTTGTCTATGTGGAGGACTGTTCCTCATTTTATTGAGCTTCGTCTCATTTCTTTCATGGGTCGTACCTTTCTAGGTGCGTCGATGTTTATTTATGCATGGGGTGTACCTTTCTAGGTGCATCGATGTTTATTTACTTCGTGGAGCAATCGGCTCAATAAGTCGGGACATGGGGCGTATCTTTCTAGGTGCGTCGATGTTCGTCTATGCATGGGGCGTGTCTTTCTAGGTGCGTCGATGTTCGTCTATGCATGTGGCGTGTCTTTCTAGGTGCGTCGATGTTCGTCTAGCATGGGGTGTGTCTTTCTAGGTGCGTCGATGTTCGTCTATGCATGGGGCGTGTCTTTCTAGGTGCGTCGATGTTCGACTTTGCATGGGGGATAGGTGCATCGATGTTTATTTATGCATGGGATGTATCTTTCTAGGTGCATCGATGTTTATTTGTGCATGAGGCGTATCTTTCTAGGTGCGTCGATGCTAGAGCATGGGGCGTATCTTTCTAGGTGCGTCGATGTTCGATGTGCATGGGGCGCGTCTTTCTAGGTGCGTCGATGTCCAGTTTATGGGATTGGCCATCCTTTTATTGTGATTTCTGGATTTCGTGTGTTGATTTCTGGAATTTATGTTTCACCAACTTTTATGATTGGCATGGATATATATGTCATTTATTGTGGCTTGGTGAATGAAATTAGTAGTATGACATTCCTTTTTATCTTTGAGAAGATCTTTGCGATATTGATTAATCTCTTATTGATTTTTCAATTAGTTATTTATCACAGCTTGGCATTGTGATTATTATACGTTTAGTCATATCTCTTATTCTATATCATTTCTTCTGATATTTATAGCTAGACTGATCCGTTTATTATTTTCTTCTTAAATAATACTCGGATCAGACCGAGATGTTACAGGTGCTTCTGCCTTACTTCTCTTCTGGGGTTATCATATGATCTTTTGGATAACTACTTAGATTAGTAGTTTTTGTTGTATACATTTGAGATACAGACTCTATGATGTATACTTATTCTTTTGTCTAGCACTTGTATCTATTCTTTTTGATATTGTGGATCTTGTTAGACCACTACTCTGATGAACACTTTTATGTGTTATATATATTCATATCTATTTCCGCCTTTGTGATATGAATTATCTGTAACTGATTTGTGTTATGTTTATTTCTATATTTGTTTTCGAAGACGTTATAGCCACTGTGTAGTAGCTTTGAGTTTGTGTCGGTATGTCGGACTTCCTCTTGAAAAGATTGCAAGTTATATTTTATCTGGCATATCGGTACTCGTACAAAGCAATCATACAGATGGTCGCTCCTCAATAGACTTATTCTCCGTGCTAGTTGACGGAATTACATCGTAGTGTCCTTGGCTAGCGTGGGTATAGAGGTGGGGCGTCACAGTTTTTGAGAAGTTTTCTGACGCGATTCAACATGGCTACAACATCGGTGGACCGACTAGATCCATCCATGTTTATGATGGCAGCTGTGTCCGGAATAGCTGATGGCACAGAGTTCAAAAATTCGTTGACTAAAGATCCGCCTATGGATCTAGGAGAATTCTGTCACGAGGTAGAAAAGTTTTTGCGATTGGAAGACGCAAGTGCAGAAAGAGAAGAAGGAGAAGAGATTAATGTTTATGCGGTCAAAGATGGAAATTCCCCTGAGAAAGTTATAGAAACTAGCAAGGGAAAACGAAAGGCCGAGAATAACTATAACAGATCAATGCGACCACGAAAGGAACGAAGATTCACCACATACTCAGAGCTGAATGAGAATTTGGACCGAATCTATCAGGATACCAGAGTGCAGGTTCCGTATCGTAGACTAATGCGAAGGGATCCAACTGCTGTCGAGAGGAAATCAGATAAATATTGCTTATTCCATGAACTGAACGGTCATAATACTAATGATGGTAGACATCTGCAGGATGAGGTGGAAGGGAATATCAGGAACGGTATGCTACTTCAGTATGTGAGGAGGCAAACTCCAGTGGTGGAGCCAGAGCGACCACCGTCTACATCAGCTAGAGGTGACCCAGAACCGGGACAACGTTTGATTATCAATTGATTGATTGATTGGAATAATGATGAACAAGTCTTAAACCTCTCACTAGCACGGTTAAATCATTTACACATGTAAGAAATCGCGCACGATCCATAGGCATGCTCTGAATGACTACTAACCGCGCCATAGTAAGGGTTTACGCTTTGACATCTTCATCTTTCCGTTTGCTTCAATTCTGATTTGGACATTTGGACTTAGTTTGTTTGGACATTTCTGTTGTGGAATTCGTATGATCATTGCTTTGATATTTGCAATTCTTTGAAAGAATTTACTTGTATGCCCGTTGGATCGCAAACGATCCACGAGCACCTCCTGTTGGCGGTGAACCGCCAAAGTCTTTGATTCAGAAACTCCCCTGAACGTGAAATCTGGCATCGATAATACTAAGTCCCCCCGGGCACACATAATTTGCCTCGAACGATGCCTGACCTCGAATGGTCACATTTCGCCTCGAACGACACACGATCGCGAATGATCACAATTTTCCTCGCATGCCACCCGACCGCGAACGGTGACGATTCACTTAGTATAATACCCGACTGTGAACAGTCACAACTCACCTTATATAACATTCGATCGCGAACGATAACACTCTACCTCGAACGGCACCCGACCTCGAACGGTCGCAGTTCGCCTTGAATGGCACACGACCGCGAACGGTCCCGTTTCACAGTTTGCCACGAACGGCATCCGACCGCGAACGGTCCCATTGCATCATCTGCCACGAACGGCATCTGACCGCGAACGGTCCCATTTCTCCATCTGCCGCGAATGGCATCCGACCGTGAATGGTCCCATGTCATCATTTCCCACGAACGGCATCGATCGCGAACGGTCCCGTCTCATCATGCGCCGTGAACGGCGTCGACCGCGAACGGTCCCGATTCACCTCAAATGGCATACGATCCGGAACAATCTTCATCAGAGGTCATATGAAACTATCGAGTTCTCTACAGGTTGTTGATAGAATATGAATATCCAGCTTATGGCATTGCAAAACACACCTTCCTACCACAAGGCATGTTTTGGGGGCAAATGTTATCCCGCTTTTTGGCAAAGCCCGTGATACCAAAGGATCGATTAGAAACAAAAGACAGTTCGTCTCAAAGATTGGTTATACTTTGCTTCACTATGGATATCGATGAATTTTTTTTAAGCGCGGATCTGGCTACAATCGATAGGACACGGCAAGAATAGCCATAGAAGCCAGCATCTTAAATTTCAGGTCAATCAGGGTTCGTATGAATGAGATATGATCGATGCAAGTTAGGAAAGATGTGATGTTCGAATCCATCGAAGAACCACGGTTCGTATCCATCAGGCTGGTGCGTTTCGCATCCACCAACCATACTTAGTTCGTATCCATCGAACTCGCTTACTTCGTATCGATCGGAATGGCCAGGTCTTCGCATCAATGAACTTCGTATCGATCAAACTTCGGCTAAAGAGTCTTATTCGAATCCATCGGCATGGCTCCTTATTCGAATCCATCAATATGTAGTCTACTTTGTAACGAGTACCTAACGTCAACTTCGCATCCACAAGAGATTCGCTTCTTCGTATCCATCAGGGGACCATGTTCGAATCCATGAGCAAAGGCTTGTTCGTATCCATCAGGTCAACGAGCCTGGGTGACGTGTCATCCCTCGATACGAACAAGGCAAGATTTATGGAGTCGATACGGTCAACTCGGAGTAAAGACCGGATCGAGGCGAAGTGCGCGTGCCACATCATCAGAAGACCACATGAGGTGATCGAGTCGAAGGGATCGTTTCAAATCGATGGGTTCGAAACAAACAGCCAACCGAAACATTCCAACTCGTATCGATCATATCTCCCAGACCGTTGATCCAAATGCAACGAAATTTTCACAGCAGCTTGCATACAAGGTGGAGAACGTTCCTGCCATGTTTCATCCCGATTGGATTATTTTTCGATGGATACGAAATGCATTCGTATCGATCACATATCCATTCGAAATTTGGTGGAGTATGTCGTGTGGGCCCACTCACATGCCAGAAGAAGTCTTCTGAAGTTTGAGCACGTTCTCAGCCACCTACGCCCATAAATAGCCCCTGAAGCCTACAAAAAAGGGATCTTTTGGCCATTGGACATCCAGACTCTGCCGGATTTAATTCTACGCGTCACTACCGCTGTTGTAATCAAAATTCAGAGCTATTATCAACTGTAGTCCGCTATAATTGATTGAAATCATCCAGTGAATCAATAAAGTCACCAACTTCAGAGTGGACGTAGGCAAGATCGCCGAACCACTATAAATCTTGTGTTTCTATTTGTTATTGCTAAATTGCTGTGCTTGATATAGCTTAGATCTGATATTTGTGTTGAATATTGCTGATTTGTATTCATATACGGGTGCTTTCGCGATACTGGGGTTTGTGACCAATTTTGATGCAAATAGTTGGCAACGTTTTGCAAATATAAAAGTTGGTTTATAGGGAGTTTAATCTATATCAAATCCTCATTCAATGCTTTAAATTAGCTTCTTAGATGTTTATGAAACTTTCAAATCATCATTCGAATGTAAAAAATTTAGGAATCAAGCTAAAAACAAGAATATAATTGAAAAAGGGAAAACGATAAACAACTCATTGCCAGGTTCAGGGCTTGGTGCTCAAAATAAATCTGACACCACCGGTCAATTGCCAGTGGTATGGCTATCGACGGTCATGTTAATGTTTTAGGTAGTAATACCTATAACCTCTTTTGATCATCGTCCCGCTTCGATGCTCAACTGTAACACCCTATAAAATGAATAGTAATTAATTAAAAAGAACTAACAAATAATTAATAAGGCTCAAAAAAGAACTTAAGCAATGTTGGAATTTGACCATGAAATTCGCTCCATTGTATTCGTGGCAATTTTCTAAGCAAATTCCATATATAATGTTTTGCGATTGAAGTTTAAATGAAAAGGTTATTGACGTTTAAAGTTTTTCAGATCGAAAATAGGAAAAAACAAATCAAAGAGAATAAATAATAAATAAATGTATGGACCCCACTGGTCAACCCCCTCCTTGGGTCAGTCGATCGCCTACAGGAGAGTGGTCGACCGGTTAAGGTGGTGGGAGCCAGGGTTGAACCTTGACCGAATGGCCCAAATTTAATTAATACTAACCAACGGATATGATTCCAACGCCTATAATATAGGTATAGCCCCTTGCTTTTCTTCTCATATTATCAGATCAGAGCAGCAAAGCTCTTCCATTTTCTCTTCTCCATTATTTCTAGAAATTATAAAAACATTATATTATGCATATATTGGAGAAGGGCGGAAATTAAAGAGAATAAGAGAAGCAGTGAATAAATTCTGCAAAAAAGGTAAATATTATAATTATAAATATGAATTTCCACTTAATTCAAATCTCCTCTCAGATTTGTAACTCTATTGGCCATGTATGTATCTTCTTATATATATATATTTGCATTGGAAAGGAAAATGGAGTCAATTAAAGGGATGAATTCAGATTTTAGAGATTTGGAAAGCTAGAAAATTGAGTTGGAAATTATATGATTAATATATAACAATAAAATTTATAACATTGAAGTTTATTTAGTTATTATGCCTATGTAAGATCTGTTGAGTTGTAGGCTTAGTATGAAAATATTCAATTGAAATATCACAAACATATTTTGCAAGTCGTGTAATTGGAATGGAATGGTATATACACCCAAATCTAGAAATTTGAAAATCGGTCCGTAAAAGTTTTAAAGTAGAATGTTAACAAGATTGTGAAATTTATTTTAATTTATCATAATTGGGTTGTAACTGTTTAGTATTTATTTGGATTACCCTAATTTGATTTTGAATGTAAATTCTATGTTTTATTTATTGGAAGTGTTGAGGATGCAATTTATTTGAATTTATTTCCATATAAATTACCTAATTCCACAACAATGTACAAAAAGTGTTGTTTGGAATAATTAGGAACATACCAAAATGAAAAAGATATGTAAATTATGGATGTTCTTCTTCGTAGTTTGCACTGTCTTTTTCAATTTTAAAAAAAAGAGGCAATTCCCTGCAATTTCAGACTAAGGAAAACCTATTAGATAGTTTATGGAAAGTTATAGCAATAATCCGTTTTGGGAAGGATGGGTCAAATATATTTAAATTTAGAAATGAATATTATTTACAGAGTGTACGTATAAGTGTATATTCCAAAATTCCTAAGCATAGGAATCAATGAGTTAAGAATAAGAATAAATACATATGCGCACACATATATATAATATATACATATACACATATGTATAACCGTGCCTACTGATTAAAAATATAAAATGCTTGGGTAATGAATAAAGCATAATAAATAAATATACGTTTGTACTCGTATTACTTATAATTAGGACGATTAAATAGTAGTAGAATAGTAATTCATCGGACTAAGGGGTTATAAGGGAAAAGAAGTAGTAATTCAAAAAATTCAAACAATGACTGAAATTTAGTGGCAATAAATGTTCAGTTAATGTGGAGTCACATAAATTAAATAGGGACATAAATGCGTTAAATATGGTTGCTTGTAGAACTTAAAATGACATTTACAGAAAAAGGGAATGATCATAGTAATTTGAATTGGAGCGAATAAATAAATATCGTTAGTGACTAACAAATTAAATATAATAGCTATTTGATATGGACAATTAACATATATGGGACATAAGAAGGAAATGAAGAATATAGGAAATAAGCATATAAGATACGAATGGATCCATAGCAAATAAGTAATTTAGTACTAATAAATAAATTTTGGAGATAGGAGATGAATGCCTAAATAATATGTTAGGACAAACATAGATTGGTGGGCTTAGCCTAATATTTACGTTTGGGATAAATGGCTTGGTTTAGTATGGGTTAGGATGCGATGTCAATAGAGTTACACAATAGAGTTCTACCCTTCACTAGAGGCTACTCGAGTTGTTTATATGTAATACTGACGTGGGATATCTCCAGCTATAGGACCCGTAGGAAAGGGATATATGTTTGTGTATAGGTATGAAAAAATATTTCAAGGGTTCACCATTAATTTGAAGTATTAAACAGCTCTGTACCTTTTGGTTTCTAAAGGGATTTACTTTAGGGCGAAAGATATTAAATGGCTATTGGATCTGCCTTCTCGCTGTTAAGAAGTTTTAAATAACCTACGATAGTGCCTAATAAGGAAATTGGGTTTTCTTCTTTTCTAACAAGAGGTATTAAATACCTAAAATAGAAATTTTCCTTACTTATATTAGGTGAGTCTAAACGAGATTCCAGCTTTGGGAGTAGGCGGGCTATGTTAGGATTTTTGATAAATTGGTATTTACAAGTAGGGCTAACATATAGGATTGGACTAATATCAATCCCGAATGGTCATTAGCAAAGACTTGGTTATGCCCTGGTGGATTTCACTTTCTATTAGTGTAGAATCCATATAGGATAAGCAAAGACCTCAAAGGTTTAATTAGTTATTTGTTTATTAGAGATGAGCTAGGTAACTTTTAGATAAGTCATTGAGAAGCATTAGTAATATGGCTAATTGAATTATGAAGTCGTATCTAGGGGGCGTTGGCTTTATGGCTAGGATCGGTTGATAGCGGTTATGTTATGGACGACCTGCTTTACGGTTGAGGTATTAAATGGAAGTTGGATCAGACTCCTCGCTATTTAAGAAGTATTAAGCGCCTTGGGTTTTATAGGTGATCCATTGCTTATATAGTTATACCTCAAAGAAGGTTGGATATATCATACGTATATATGGAATTAAACAGATAAGCCATGAAAAGTAGACGTAACATTCAAATAGAAATCAATTTCCATAAAATAGTGGTATAGACAAAGTATGTAATTTTTCAATCACCAGAACGTTGTTCTGAACCCTTCCTCATTATGACCCATATGATAGATTTAGAGGGACCGACTACTAGAGAATGATGGGAAAGATAAACGGAGAAGTCTTCTTATTCATGCTCAGCACTAACAAGGCAACTTGACATCCAAGGAATAATGTTGATTCCAAGGTAATACCCTTATTCTATATAAATGTTTTATTATATCTTCTATTACACCGTGATTTTATGTAGATAGCTCTCCAATATGCTTATGTTTATATCAGGTTACGAACACCGACAATCCATACCGTAATGTATTTAAGTTTCGACTCGGGACTATTAAGTGCGGGTTGTAGCATTTAGTATCAAAGTTTAGATTAGTCGATCATAGAAATAGGATATGTTAAGAGAATATATTTGTATTTTACCTATAATAATATATATATTATCTACCAAGCTCTATGAATTATGACGATACAAGTTTGCGACCATATTCTAAAAAGATGGATGAGGCAACTATAAGTTGGAACAATAAATAGAGCTAAATTTATACACCTAACCTTATTACTCCTCGGAGTTTATGTCGTACCGAAAGGTGTCGACCAAGAAGTGTGTGAGAATGACATGTAAAAGGATTTTCGAACCTAGATGGTACTTGACTCCTTTGCTGGCCTGGACTATCTTATGATTGTCGATTCTGCCGGATTGCCGATTGAAGACGTACATTTCATCTAGACAAATGAGAAGTAGGAACTTATATTTTACAAACATTTGAAAGTAAGATGTGAAAAAGGATTGGCCAAGTCTCCTAAGAAGGTGTGCATTAACTGCCACAAGATGACAGTCAGATTTTTAATACTTATTGAAGGTGAGTTAAGAATTGGTAGAAAAGAAGGAAAGTCCAAAATAAAAGATGAATGAGAGCCCATTTTTGAGTATGTGAAAGAATTTAATAAAAATATTTTAGAAAGTTTCTTGAAACGTTTTGAATGTCTTAAAAAAGGATTTATTTAAAATAGAAGGACCCAACCATTGAAAAGCTACTTTTTTGAAGAAAAAAAATCAAGAAATTTGAAAGTTTTAAAGGACTGTTTAGAGGTGTAGTTTAAAACTGGTTGGGTTGAAAAGTTTCAATTTAAGGGATTTTCAAGTAAAGTGATTTTTCATATTTGAAAAGAACGGAAAAAAAGAGTATGTTTGGCTCGATGATTTTTTTCTATTTCTGCGAGTTTTAAAGTTTCGTTTTATATTCTTTTTAAGAAACAAGTAAATGGAAATAGTACTTGATTCAAATAAGGTAAAGAGAATAGAAGGGTAAATATGCCCGATAATGAAGATAGGAAAACAATATTTACGTATAAGGAAAATACAGGGAAAAGCAATTGAAATAGATTTAATTCTCTCTATTCATGTTAATGAAGAAAAGCCTAATGGCTAAAGCAGAAGTGAATGCACTACATTGAGTCAATAAGAGAAACAATAAAAAAGGAAAAGAGCATAAGGAGAAGCAATTTAAGGACCATTTAGGTTGGAGAAATTTTAAGTAGCAGTATAAGGAAATTTGAATAGAGAGGCGGTAGGAATTTAAATTAAAATATGGTTAATAATCTAAGTAGCAATAATATAGGAGAAAAATTAATAGGAATAGGATAGGAAAAATGGGAAGTGTCCATAAGTAAGTGTAGTAATTGCACATATCTTTTAAAAGTCCCTCACATATTCTATTAGAATCTTCACTATGTTTGAAATCAAATAGCCTGGGTATTAAAAAAGTAATAGGATGGAAGTTATCCTTATTTACTCCGATATTCATTATTTAGAGTTATAGAGGATTTTTTGAATAATGGTTTGGTACGACGATTGAATCTTTGAATGCAAATAAATGTATTAAGTTAAAAATCCTACTTTTCAAGAAGTAAGCCTCTATTACAGAAGGTCCAGAAAAAGGGAAAGTTGATTAAAGTAGGAAATTTTTCATGGCCCCTTTTGGAAACCAAGCAATTAATAAAAAGGTTTCTAAGTTTATATTTTCAATAACGAAAGTTAGGATGAAGCACTTCTTGGCTGTGAAGATATAATTTTATAAAAAATGGTGAAAACCAAATCAATTTTTGATATGGAATTGATTAGGATGACTGCCTAACTAAGACCGGGTAAAGGTGTAGGCTATGAATATTTGTGAATACTCGTAAGGTAGCAGTAAGGAATCCTCATTAAATATAAGGAATATTAGTAAGAACCTAAGAATTTTTTATTAGACATGTGTGAAAGACATAAGAAGAACCCCTAAAGGAATACATAATGGTATCAAAGTACACTTTGGTGAGTCGGAGGGTATACCCATATGAATGATCAAGGATAAAGAAATTAACAACCAAAGTTTGAGGATATTATCAAGAGATTCTGATTGAAAGAAGGTAGTAATATAATAAGAGAAGAGGGTAATGAGATGGAAAAAACATAAAGGGTTTTGGTTAGCTTAAGGCTAAAGAAGGCAAGATGAGTGGTAGGAAAGTTATTCCACCAAGCCGATTTTCCGATGAATTATTCTAAATGTGAATAAATTATATTTCTTATCTACTTCAGTGTGGGAATGCACAATTTATCCAATGATCGTGTGTAATAAACTAAAGTAATGAATGAGCCTTATTTATTAGAAGCCAAGGAGGTAAGTTAAGACATGTGGGTTATAGTAGAATGACATATTAGAAATGTCCATCTCAATTGATTAAAAGGTGATTAGGCCACAATATCACTAAAACGAGTTGATATTAGAGAGCAGCTTCCAGCAATTGTTTCTTTTAGGTTATTTGGGTTGTAATCGCTAATTGCCTCTCTTCAGTTATTGGAAAGCATATGATATGATATGAGATATCTTCATATTTTATTATCGTGTTAATTTTCTAAATGAGCTTTGACGCTATATGTATGGGAAATAGTGTAAGTAAAGAAATATCGTAAGGACACTTAACCGGCGATAAATGTAATGTTATTAAAGTTGAAAGTTTGTAATATAAATTAGGAAATTAAATTAGAAACTAGAAATAAAGAATACATTAATCCTAAAAACTTTACAATTTTGGGAATTTTTTTTACAAATGGAGGATATGGAAAGGTTGTTACAAAACCACGGGTAACTATTCCCATGCCTTAAACTTTAAAATTTATAAATACGCCAATATTTTGTTTGTTGTTTAGAATAAAAGGAAAGGTTTTCAAAATCTAAGATTAACTGTGCAATGCTAGGGTCAATCATATGCATTTACTCATTAACTAAATATCTATTATGTAAAGATGTGGATTGATTTTGTTTTAAGGGTGGAAAGGTAAATGTTTTGAAAATTGTGATCAAACGCTTTTGAAAATTGTGTCAAAATGCTTTTGAAAAGTTGTGTTTAAATGCTTTGAAAATTTTAATTTTCAAACTATTTTGCATGTTTGATTGGAAGTGTTTAATGATTTTTATAGGAAATGGGAAAATTTTCGATTTTCAAATTGCACATACTTAGCATAAGGACGGTGGTATGTTAGCAAATATGAGTTTCACCGTCTGACAAAGGCTGACAGTAAACAAAATATAGAGATTAACAAAGGAAAAAACTGTTTTATATTTGGAATTTCTATTTCCAAACCTTGTTGATAAAGAACAAAACTTGCATTAAAAATAATTTCGTTTTAAATTCCAAAAGTAGACCTCCTTATCCAATTTGTACTTGGAAAAGCTGAAAAAAATTGAGGGCAAATGTGAATGTTCCATGATACAATGAAATAGGTATCCATAAGAAAATGGAAATTAAAGTTTTCCATCCAAATTCCTTTTCTGCCACAAGGGAATAGAGTTAGGAAAGCTGGATTTTCAAATTTTAGAATGTTGGAAACGATGTTGTTGGGTATTGAATGGTATGGCTAGATGCAAAGTTGGTTGAACCATACTCCTATTCATAAGAGTGCGGAAATTATTATGTAAAAATAAGAATTTTTTATTTTTAAAAACTTATATACATATAGAACTTCTAGTATATATAGGTTGTTTGTATCATATTTTCAATATTATTTTAGAAGAAAGCATATAGAAGGCATCGAATTGGAATTATCAGCGTGAATATCATATATTTTGTGATAAACTATGAACCTGTACATAATTGGTTGCAAAATTGGTTATATATAAATTGGTTGCATAGTTTAGAATGGTTGTGCACTATATTACATGATTCAATCTTTGAGGAATTTCGAGGGCGAAATTCTTTTAAAGGGGGAGAGAGAATGTAAAACCCTATAAAATGAATAGTAATTAATTAAAAAGAGTAAGTAAATAATTAATAAGGCTTAATTTTTTTTAGCAAATGTTGAAACTTGACCACAAAACTTGCACTATTGCGTTCGTGGTAATTTTTCGAGCGACTTTCGTCCATAAAGTTTTTTATTGGAGTTCAAATGAAGAAGTTATTGACCTTTGAAGTTTTGGGATCGAAAATATTTAAAATGGGAAAAAAATAAATGTGCGGACCCACCAATTAGCCCTCTCCTTGGGACGGTCAACCGCTAGCGGTCGACTGCCAATAGGGGCGTGGTCGATCATTTAAAGCAGGGATGGCTAGGTTGAACCTCAGTCGAACGGTCCTGATTTAATTAATATCAATCCAATGGATATAATCGATTCCAAAACCTATATATACAGGCCTAGTACCTCACTTTTATTCTCATATTTTTTAATCACAGAAACGAAGCAATGCTATGTTCTCTTTTCCATATTTCAAGAAATTATAAAAATACTATATTATATATATATATATATATATATATATATATATATATATATATATATTGGTGAAGGGGGAAAATAGAAAAGAAGAAAAGAAGGAGTGAATCAATTCTATGGAAAAGGTAAATCTTATAATTATAGATCAAAATTTTCAGCTAAATTCAAGTCTCTTATGAAATCTTTAATTCTAATTGGTATATGTATAACTTTTTACGAGTATTTTCGAACTGGGAAGAAAAAAGAAACCAATTAAAGGAATGAATTTTGATTTGTGAGATTTGGAAAGCAAGAAAAGTAAGTCAGAAATTAATGATTTATATATAACACTAAAGTAACGTCGTTGAGTTTTATTTAATTATTATACCTATGCTAAATCTACCGAGTGGTAGGCTTCGAATGAACTTATTCAATTGAAATCTCACCTACATATTCTATAAATCAAATAACTGGGATATAATGGTATATATACCCAAATTTGGAAATTTGGAAATCAACCACTAAATTTTTTATAGTAGAATTTTGACAAGATTATGAAATTTATTCTAGATTTTTTATAATTGGGTAGTAATTGTTTAGTATTCATTTGGATTGCCTTAATTTGATTTGGAATGTAAATTCATATAATTCGTTGAAAGCGTTGAGGGTACAATTTATCTATATCTATTTCCAAGTAAATTTCAATAAATTACCTAATCACACAACTATGTACAAAAAGTGCATTGTTTGGAATAATAAGGAATATACCAAAATAAAAGGGATGTGTAAAGTACGGATGTTCGTCACCGTAGTTTTCATTATCTATTTCAATAAAAGGAAAGTGGTGATTCCTTGTAATTGCAAATGGAGCAAAGCCTCCTAAGTAGTTTATGGAAAGTTATAACAATAATTCTTTTTGGGAAGGATGGTTATAATATATTAAAATATCGAAATGAATGTTCTTTATGGAATTTACATTTAGATGTATATTCTGAAATTCCTATGCATTGGAATTATGAGTTAAAATAGGAATAGGAATAGGTATATATACGCACATACACGCATAGCCACGCTTATCGATTAAAAATATAAATATGCATAGGGTAAAGAATAAAGCATAACAAATAAACATATGTTGGTACTCATATTAGTTATAATTAGGACGATTAATGTAATAACTTGTACCGTAATGGGCCTAAATTTCGACAAAAATCGAAACCTAAGTCCAAGCATAGATCGTTGGACATGGTACCTACAAATAAGAATGAGCATTATCAAATATTGATAGAAATCAAAACTCAAACCGGAATCAATAATATGATAACAATACTGATTACGCCTATAACCTTGGAAATAATGGTATTCCTTGGATAGCAGATTATCACATCAGCATCGACCATGAAAGAAAAGAAGACTTCTTCAACAACTAAACAGATCCAGCTCCAGTGACTTGTTCCTCTTAATTTATCCTGTGGGTTGTAATGAGGGGGGTTAGAACAATGATGAGTGGTTGGAAAATCTATAAACTATCCATAACATAAATTTATACTGATTGGTTTCCATTTAATTGTTATGTCTATTAAGGTTAGCAATTCTAATCTAACCTTGCATTACACGCACAATTACTTACCTACCTATTCCCAAGGTACGAATACCGATGAAGCCTTATCAATCACCTAATAGTTCTATACCCATTTTCCACTAAATGCTTCTAAATATGAAGCGGACTTCTACAATCGCCACATAATACTTTTAAAAGAGAAATAGGGAGAGTTTTCCATTTAAGACCTCGGTCCAGGTAGACTTCGTCAATTAACACCATTCCCAAAGTGGACTTCTAACGTCGTCATTATTGGTCTATTAGTCCTAACTACAGAGATCTTTGACCACTATATATGGCTTTATAATTTGTAATAGTCATAACACTAGCACATCTATCGGTAGTAAAGTCTTACCGATGTGAGAGAATGTACCCAAACCACTTAACACCTTATTAATAAGGACTAGACAGGCCTCTTGCCATTTAATACCAATTTATAGGTAAGCCATTGCCATTTAATGCCTAACCACAAGGTGGACTCCTCACTAGTACTATCTATTTGACATTGCTTGGAAATCTCATTAGGCTACTTAGTACTTCTTTTATAGGAGAGGGGAGAACCCTAGATCATTCACTTAGTACCTCAAACCCGATGCGAACCCTTCTTGAGATATCCATCATCGCCCTTAACTATTAATATGGAATCTTATTAGGTTACTTCTTTTGGTAGGGGGCAGCCTTAAGTTAGCCACTTAATACTTCAACACCAAAGACTCCCTCACTGCTTCCTAATTTTAGATTTGGGACAATTAATACTTTTCAGTTAAGAAAGTAGGACCAATCTCGCACGCCGTCAAGGGGATATCTCACAACAGTAGTAAGTGCACCCAACTACTGGTAGCCTCAAAGTGAATGGCAGTCTTCCATCGAGTGACTCTACTGACCTCACATCACAAACATACTAAGTCCAATTAACCATCCTAAGTCTTTCGTATACTATCTTAGCTTGGCTTTGGACTTTGCTTCTAATTCCCTTATTATTTAAGGCAATAAGATTTGCCTTAAATATTTATCTACCCATAAATCCCCTTTTAATGCTCATAATTATCAATTTGTCCATAAAGTCCAAACAGACGTTTCCTAAGACATCTATGTATAATTGCAAGTTTCAAATTTTAACATTTTTATATCTATTCCATTTTTATCAGTCCCGTTAATCCATTTGTCTCTATTAATTGTAGCTTTTAATTTAATACTATTCCATTATTTCTCATTAATTGCCCATTAATTTAGGTTATAACCTTTTGTTCCTATTAATTAATTAATATGAGTTTCTAAGTTTTTCCTATTAATATGAATTACTACCTTTTCTAATTCTAACTATACGCTCCCCTAAATATAATAATTATTAACGAATGCTACACATAAATAATGCACGAATAAATTTTGTTCTTTTTTATGAACGCAATAAATATGTATAAACAGCCTAATAAAACTACCAATTTGTAATTTAATATATTCTAGTTACAAAATTTGTAACTAGAATATGCTTTCCATATTTTATTTGCTGAAATTAAATTCCTTAGGAAGATTTTCCACTATGATTTCCATAAATTGGTTTAATATAAAAAGAAAATTCACTCCGTTTTAAATTACAAGAAATGGATAATTTTTTATTCCTTTTTAAATCAAAGTCGCCTTTTCGAATGAAAAGTGGAAAAGTGAACAAATTTATAAAAATCAAACGGATGTTCTTCCCATGTATAAACTATGGAAAATATACAACATAGCATAAATTGGGCAATAATCCAAAAATCCTATTTTACACCCAAGTACAAATCTGGGATAAAAATATAGAACATTCAAATTCAAAAGTCTTTAGGACTGTTTTCGAATCTAGGTGTAAACATATTAAAAATTAGATCTAAAATAAGAATATATAGGCAATAGTTTTCTACACTAATTTAAGCCTTCAATTCACAAATCAAATTTATTTAGGCACAAAAATCAAGCGTATGCCAATGGAATAGATTTCAAATCATAAAAAAAATATAAATTTTCTCACTCACCTTTCAAAAGTGATCCAAATATCCAGATCTAAAGTAGAACCTTAAACTCATTTCCAAATCATTTTTAATCCAAAAAATATGTATAAAAACGGTATATACATATATTAGAATTACATATCTGAGAAGAGATTTGAGATTGCGGGAAAAAATAGATACAAATATATAAATTACATCAAATATGCATACAGTTGATTCTCTTTCTTCTCTTTTTCATGTGATTTCTATTCTTCTCTAATTTGTATGAACATAAATATAAATATCTTATTTTTATAATTTAGAAAGAAAGTGGAGAATAAGAAATGGCAGATGTTAGCTCAAAAAATGGATCAACGCAGATGAAAGAATTTGAAGGCATGAAGATGCTTAAGAAATTTCATAGGAACCGACCTAGTATAATGGATCGCTGGCAATACATAGGGCATGGATCGCTAGCGATCCATAGAGCTAGAGTATTTTTCGCTCATTTCGGTTGGATCATTTTCCTTGTCTTATGTAGATGCTCTCCGTGTAATTTCATGACTAGATGCCTTATTTTGATGATGACTCATGTACTAGTTGCACTGAACTATTGCTGGAATAAGATGAATGCTCACTTCTCGACCTAGCTAGATTGGAACATCGTGAAACTTAGCAAGCACGCCTAGAATAGAATATGCTTCATGATGAAAGAAAAATTGACGATCCATGGGCAATATTTATAGATCGCTAGCGATCCATGGGCGACGGATCGCTAGCGATCCATCTCCTTAGGCAATTTTGGCCTTTTTCCTCTTGTGTCCTTCTTGGTTCCTTTTTTTTGATCCTTCTGGTTTGTTCTTGAATTTCTTGACTTGACGTAGATGTTCTAACTTCCTTTGAATTCTATTAGGTTAAAAACCTAAATAACATTTTCCCCTCAAAGTATGCTTTCATTGGAAATAAGGCATGCTCTAGTACCTATGAGTTCCCACTTTGTGAAGTTTAATTGATAGTGTTAAGGCTATCATACGAATTTGACTTTGTTTATCCAATCGTTTGTTGAGTTTTTTCATGAATCACCATTACTCGTCATAATAATTCAATTTCGAACCCACAACTTTATGGATGCTTACAAAAGATACTTGGATCATGCTTGGTGAGTTTGGGAAAGTTTGGTTGCAATAATGTGGATCGCTAGCGATCCAAGGACTTACCATATTTTTCCTACGCAATGTCTTATTTAATTCATTCGAGCCGACCTTCTTCTATTTCATATCTTTACTTGCGACTCGATCTTTCTGCCTCACGACCCAAACCAAGGCATTCAAACCCTAGTTTTAACTCTACCACCGTCATTGCTTATCTCCGCTACTAGAACTTCTCGCCTTCGAATACTTGACCTTGCCATTGCCTTAACCTTGCCCAAAGTTCAAATTGCTTCGTTTTTTGGATCACCACCGAGCCCATCCCCTTGCCGCACCCTCGATCTTACCTGGTTTGGGTCATCAACATCCTAATTTCAACCGTGTTCTCCTTTTGATTCTTAATTATAGGTGAGTAATGCAGATTTTGACGTTTGTTAGCAATTCGACGATGAGGTTATATTGATGGTGATCATTATGGAGAATTCGAGTTGATCGAGATTTTATGGAAGAAAATAGTAAACGAGTCTTAAGTTTTTCACAAAAAAAAATTCAGGCCTTGCCCTAGTGCTTAACATGTTTTGCAATCTTCGTCCATTGAATCGTAATTAACTTGCACCGAGTTACATTGATAATTCGACATGACTTCTTGCGGATTCATTTTGGTTTTCTAGGAGGTGATAATAGCTTAGGGTAGCATCTCATGTGCATCTTATGCTATTCACCTTCCAGAGGGCTAAAATCAATTTATGTTGAGAATTCTCTACTTGATTCAGACCCATCAATCTATAGTTTCTCACTTTGGATTGGTTCCATTGATTGCGCAATCTGTGTACCTGGAATGGGAATAGCTTTTCGCATCGCTTCGGACAATGGATCCGCCATCAATCGTTGACCGATTGTTGATCGGTAGCGGGTAAGTGTAGGAAAAATAACTTCAATAAATGATAAAAGAAGCTCTTTTCTTTCTTCACTGCGAGTGAACAATCTACTCGGATAGTGCGTCTATAGTGTTTAGGACCTGAGCCCATCCCACATAAATGATAGACTGCGCTTGCCCCAGTCAACACTTGGAATCCGGTGTGTCGACATAAACCGATATTTTTTTGGAGTTCAAGTGTCGTAGGGGGAATTTTATTCAAAGATAGAATTACCCAACCGCATCAGATACAAGTTTTGCGGTATACAATAAAGCACCCGTCATATCATCGTAAGTCCAGTGGAGGAAGTCCAGCACTTTCATAAGCCGAACCATCACAGTTACACCTTTGCAAATAGTTTCAGTAGCGCCCACTTTTTCAGTACCGTAAGTTGAATCTAGTCAATTGGTTCCAGTTGGTTCTATGGTAGATCAGACTCCTCCAAAATTTAGAGTTCTACTCATTCCTTCGGAGAGAGCTTTCTCCGTAATATCTGCTAAAGTTCTGCATAACATTTGCTTACAACATGGCATTTTGAATGATGATATTCACCTTCCTTCGAAGAATTAGTTTGCACATATGCCACCTTTGGTGTACACCGCTTGCCACCTTAAATGGAGCAGAGCCCCCTTCAATCTTTCTTGAAAGAAACTCTTCTAAACTTGGGAATTGCTCCATTTTAAATTCATTCTAATGGGTATGTGATCTTAACTTGCCTTCATATCTTATTTATGAGAACATTTATTTATGCCCCAAGTTTCGATGAGTTGAGATATTTTCTCTCATTCAAGACGAGAGACGAGTGTCCGTCCCTGACTGCAATAGAGGCCAAAAGAAACTTCAAGATCACGCTGCAGCTTCAAAGCAACCTGTCTTAATTCAAGACCCAGTATTTCTTCATTAGTTGTCCTGAGGGATTTAATCATCTTTGGACGACGGAGGGTAAGTCCTCTCTTTTACTTATTATGATTTAGTACATCTCTATGGGATATTTGATAGATTGAATACTTCTTGCAGTTATTCTGAGGCCAAATAAAGATCCATCACTTGATCCAATTTTCCATACTCTAAAGGCTGAATGCACCAAGGAGAGATCGTCAATTTTATGCTAACGGATAAGAATTTGCTTCAGTATGGGCTATTGCATCTTGGGAGGTCTGTTGTGGTCATTGAAGTTCTGTCTTCTTCCCATTCTAGAATTCGGACATGTTCCACTTCTTCATCATGTGGCTCCGGAGAGGGCTATCTCCTAGAAGAAGAAGGCCCATTTGGCCGGCCGACCGAAGAAATCCATGAAGGAAAGGGTATTACAACTGAAGCCAACTGCCCGCCTCGGAAGTCCCTAATTCCAAAGGAGGATGAATAAGAATTCAAGGAGCATGAGGACAAGGCTGCGGTGACAACAGAAAAGGATGAGGGTGAAATTGAGGGTAGCAGCAATTATGATTCCTCTTCTTGCATGAAGAATTCGATGCAAGTTTTGGTGATGGAAACTTTGAATTATGTGATGAAACTCTGAGAATCGGTCTCGCTCTTCTAGATTCGCCTCCCCAAGAGATTTGAGATGAAGATGCTCCCTTAGCAACCGAGCGACTTCAAGATTCCCACTTAAGGAAACCAATTTTGACTTTAGGGATTTGCGCATTGTTTACGTAGATATCGATGAATTCATGGGAGAAGATTTCAAATTCAAGGTATCATCTCCTTATCTAGGTCATATCGTGTCTAAAGTTAGCCCGATTTCTACCACGGTGGCTTCCTGATCTAGTTTGTGACATACTTTTAGGTCGTCTATGACATGTTACACATTTCACTAGGGTCATGTTCACTTACACATGCATTATTTAGGTACATTTTTTTGGCACTAAAGCTCTTTATTTATTTTTTATGTCAGGTACTATGAAAGGTCATAGGTCCAAGCTGCCATCATCCCTATAAAATCTTAGAAGAGTGGAGAAGGCAGAAAGACTTGGAAGCCAAAGTACATCACCCGAGCGATAGGGAATAGGGTAGGGCCTACAAGAGTGAATATGAGAAGACAAAAACTCCTGACGACCGAGAAGAGCCGCCTAAGAAGCCGAAGGTAGATCATGGTTCTCATCCCTCTAAGCACCAAGCTTTTGCCCCAACCCTAATATCTGTCGAAATTGAATTTCCAGCTTCCACTATTCAAGTTTCACCTTCATCCCTAGCTCCATTGACTCATGTGGTGCCCACATCTAGTTCTCCACGTCCTTATAGGTGGACGACTTATATTATTTCCTTCGATCCCCCTAGACTTGAAGTTGTGCTCCTTGGGTAGTTTCTAAAGGGAATTAAGTTGACCATGACCTGCGCCCAATTCGTAAAGACTCCTACATGCATCATCTCTAAGGATTCAAAATGATTTGGATCAAGCTGATGGATGGAAAAAGTTATGCAAGCTACTGGCAAATACGAACTGCAATAACTATCAAGAGATCCTTTCCTTTGAATTAGAAAAGGGCGATTATGAGAGGGTATTAGCGGAATGTTATGCTAGAATCGAGCGATTAACAAAGGTGAAGGACGCTGCACTGCGAGAGAGTTAGAGCACCGCCAACTTGCTGAAGGAACTGAAAGAAGCCCATGCAAAAATAGAGATCATCTGCCTAGGCAAAATCAAGAAATCCCACATGGATAAGGTTAAGCTGAAAGCGGAGCTTAAAGCCTGTGATGTGATCATAGAATCTCAGAAGAAAACCGCCGCTGATCATAACGAAGTTGTTGAAGCCTATAAAAGGACAATTTCTGACTACGTGGGAATGCTGGAATCCCATGACAAGACTATTTCTAATCTGACTCAAGTGATTGTTTCACTCCAAAAGAGCGTCGCGTAGCTTAATGCTAAGAAGACCTGAGTTGAAGTTGAGAAGGCCACCGTAACAGCGGACTACTTGGAGTTGCAGGATACTTTTGAAAAGATGGAGAAAATGGATGACACCATCTTACATTTCAATGTTAACTCCATGCTGCATCAGAGGTGCCTCAGCTATCTAGGCCCCATATTCCCGCATAATCTTGTTATGGTTAGGGAAGAAGTTCTAGCCCATTTCTAAGAGAATGGGGTTGTATACACCAAGCAATAGTGGGAAGATTCCTATCTCAATGAAAAATTAAAGAAACTTTGATAGAGGGTCGGGAGATCATTTGAATTGGGAGGGAATAGGAGGCCACCAATGGTGTTGTGACTGCAACTACCAAAACACTGCCAAAGCCTTTCATTTATGGTCCTAGCGGATCATTAGAACAGCCTCAGGATCAATTAGCAAGTTCGGCCAGTGCTGCCTTGTTGTCTGCCTCTCCGGTGGCTGTCTCTAAAGTTTTGGGTGGTCCTGGAACTTCTTCGAAGATCGTGCAGCCATCCAAAGAAAGAGAAGGTGTGGTGTATGATATTGAAATTCTTGACCCCTTTTGATGTGGGTAACTTTCTTGTTTCCCCAGAGTTTGAGAATTTTCAGCTCATGCTACAAGAACATGACGAACTGAATGCTTTCGTTTGTGATCTTATAGGTACATTTTATTTGCCTACGGATCTGCTGATTTCCTCGATCCCTAGGCTTGCTGCTATTTCAACTTCCATGACGCTTGTTTCCATAGCTACTTCGATTGCTGCACCTGTGTCTGGCACACAACCAGGGCCAGAATTTGAGAAGATCGCTACATTGCACGATCTAGATGACCCATCTGTATCTTTAGAGGGAGATTTCATGGTAGTTGAAGATCGAGAGCAGGAAGACCAAACCGTCCAATTTAATAAATCTAAATAGCAGATGGTGGCCGTTAAGTAGGAAAAGGTCGAGGAAAATCTTCAAGGAGCTCCCATAAAGTCCCGAAAGCACAGGACCAAGGGGATCTTCCAAGGAGGTTGAAGAATAGGGAGGAGATACTAGCATGGAGGAGATAGTTGATATTTCAGGTAGTGACACTACTCTTAGTAGGGATTCTGAGAGGAAAAAGAAACTTCCGACTAAAGGTGGGAAGGAGAGCGGTGGAAAGAAGCATTGACAGGCTCGAGTAATAGTGGAGCCAGATTTTAGGACATTCATTTTTGTTCGACACATGTTTTATACAAGTGTAAAGTCTAAAGTTATTGCTTCAATTGTTGTATGTTGGCTGATGTTGTGTGGGTATGGTTCCCACATTTTGACTTTGTATAGAAAATTCTATAAGTAATACAATGTTGACATTTTGACTGTAACTATATCTGTCTACTTATCTACGTTTCATGCACTTTCCCAATTTTATTTACTGCTATTTTGTCTAGTCCTATAATTATCACCAAAATTATTTGTATAGAGTAAAAGAACACTGAAGTACTTGGTTTATTGTCTTTGAGTATCGGCGTGTCTTCCCACCAGTTCACGGGGTTGTTTACATCAAACACTTGAAGAATGACCAGTTGATGCATATGATTCTTCAAAATTCTATAATCGAGTCTATTTTGCGGTTCCTATCTTCGAGAACTTGCAATTTGAGCGCCGCGGTCCTAGATATTTTGTCGGTCAACAATTGGAATTCTTCGTCAGTTCGCAGTCATTTTCATTGCTGGATTCTTACCCATTATTCATGATAGTGGCAGTGGATTGATTCTTCTTAGTCCTGCAATAGAGGAGTTTTCCAACGCTGCCGGGATAATGCTAGTATTTAATAGTGTTTGTGACTTTTAGGTTTATGTGTGACTTATGGGATTCTTAGCTTTTGGAATGTGTGAAGCTTATGCACTACAAAAGCTTATGGGATGCGCGGCTTTTAGGATTGATATGACCTGTCGATCCGAAATGGTTTGGAATCCCCCAACGTTACCAATCTTTGGGAAATGTGAGTTCCTATTTTGAGAGTGTTATTCCACGACTCGAGAAGGCTTATGGAGGTGTGCGGCTTTGAGTGAGGCCCTCTCGGTGTTGCTGGAGCAACACCAGTTCTTAGAAGGCTGGAATCGAGTTTCATCGATCCAACAGTTTGAGTCAATTTGCTTCCCTCGACCCAGCGAGTACATGAGGCATACTTTAATGTGGTTCCACTATCTTGAGCAGTGATCGGATGGTTTTGAGTCAATTTGACCCCATCGAACTGGCAGGCTACTTTTGTGAACTCCATTTTATTGGTTCAGAAACTATAGCTTTTTATTAATGAAAGTTGGGTAAGCTCTGCCTATTTACAATGGCTCTAGTATTCTAGGGTGGCTTATTTGCTGGAAATAGGAAATGCATAAGATAGTCTTACATAAAGCAAGCACGTAGCAATTCACTGTTCCTTGCTTAGGGAATTTGATCTCCATCAACAGCTGTTAGCTTGAATGTGCCATCCCCTAGCTTCTGACCGATCACATAGGGTCCCTCCCAGTTTGTTCCAAATGCTCCAAGTATAGGGTAGACCCACTTGAGGAAGGTCTCCCACCTTGAAGGTGTGGTTATGAACTTTGGAGTTGAAGTAACGTGCATCCTTGTTTTGATGAGCATCCTTAATTTGGAATCTTCCCTCTTCTCATTAACCATATCGAGTAACTCGAATAGGAGTTATTCGTTCTGCCTTTGATCGAAGTTTCGCCTCCAATGAGAAGATACTTCTAGCTCAACCGGGATCATTGCTTCTGTATCATATGCTAGGGAAAATGGAGACTGCCCAGTTGCAGAAGCGTGCGTTGTCTTGTATGGCCATAGTGCGAGTGGAAGTTCATCAACACAATTTCCTTTTACTTTAGCAAGCTCTTTTTTAATGGCAGACTTGATGATCTTATTTACTACTTCCACTTGCCCATTTGCCTGAAAATGTGCAATAGCGGAAAAGCTTTTCTCTGTTTGGAAGCGTTTGCAAAAGTCTTTGAACTCAGTGCTTTCGAATTGAGTCCCGTTATCTGTGATGATTTTCTGTCGCACCCCAAACCTGCAAATAATATTTTTAGAAAAAAAGCTAATGACTTTATTTGTGGTAATAATGGCTAGCGGTTCCACTTCGACCCATTTGGTGAAATAGTCGACCGCACCAATAACATATTTAGCTCCTTCTTTAGCCATTTGTAAAATGCCAATCAAATTAGTTCCTCAGATTGCAAATGGCCATGGGCTTACCATCTGTGTTAGCTCCATTGGGGGGTTCTTTTGATCTGTATTTACACAAAAAAGGGCAAACATCTCCAAGACGTTGTAGTTGGGCCGTGGATACTGTTTGTAGTATACAACTATCATTTGATGAATTTTAGTTGCGAACGTATGTGGTAGAAAATCAGTAGTTTGCAATAAAGAATAAATAAAGGACCGAAATGTAAAAGGAGACATAATTTTTAGTGGTTTGGCCTGAATGTGCCTACATCCACTATTTCTCTTTTATTATCTCTTTCATATCTATTTACAAGAACATTCATTGTATATGAATAAACTTATTGTTGGAGCTAAAGGTTTTCCCTCTCAAAGTTGTCTGCCATTGTTGGTGAAAGCTTAACCTTTTCCATCCATCCCCTTTTATGATGCCATATGTGTAGTATTTATAGAGTGAGGTTGTGAGGAGAGGCAGGTGAGTACACGGCTTCTAGGCTTTGGCTCAACCTTTCTTCCTCTAAGGTTTAGTTCAACCTTTCTTTTGTTCCACTACTCTTAGATGATAGTTGAATACTATCCTGGTAGGTTTCTTCGGTCATCCATCCCAACCATAGATTCCTGAGTGTCGGACCAAGTAGGTTCAACTCCGGGAGACAGAAATGGGTTGATCTAACCCTAAAAGGGCTGCACGAGGTGGGTCTGGTGAGTCCAGCCCCAGAAGGGCTAGATTAAGTAGGTCCAGCCCCGTTCCGAACTAGGCAAGTCTGGCTTGGGGCCAGACCAGGCGAGTCGGGCACCACGGAGCCGGACCAGGCCTAGAGCAGCACGGGTGCTGGACGTGGTTTGGTCCGTCATGGGTTTCGAACCAATAATCTTGTCTGGCACTGTGCCGGACCAATAATCTGGTATGGGACAGTGCCGAACCAATTCGTTCCTTATTTGTGCCAGACTAGATGGTCCAGCCTCAGTGTGCCAGGCCAGGGAGTCCGACACAGGTGTCGGACTAGGGATCTGGTCTAGCATTTTGTCGGACCAAGTAGTCCTCCAAGGCCGGACCAGGCTGTTTGGCCTGTGCGCCGGACCTGTGTGGGTCCGGCCCTTCTGGGCTGGACTTAGTTGGTCCAATCCTGTAGAGCCGCACTCGTGGGTGTCCGGCCTGGGCGTCTGGCCCCATGGGGCCAGACATGTAAGGGTCCGTCCCTGCTATGCTGGATCTGAAGGTTCCGGCCCTGTTGAGCTAGACATGTGTGACTTGGCTTTGCAGGGCAGGTCCTTTGCTGGTCCAGGCGGGCCAGGTCCTGGAAGGAGGCAGTCTCGGAGGCTTTACTATCGGACCTTGTTAGGAAAATCTTAAAATGGTCATATTTTTCAAACCGTTACTCGGATAGAGATGCAGTTTGGATCTATATTCACATCTTGACCTTGCAAACATTTTTAAGCATCTCTGAGTCTATTCCAGGACTCAACACAATTTTTGCTCTGACTTTTCATATTCACTATTAGGTAGGCGAGAATGCCCACAACAATCTTGCTGAAGCTTTGGCAGTAATCGCACCATCTAGCGTAATCTCGTGGTTTACTGTTGACCGAAAGTAATCGCACCGTCTGGCGTAATCTTGCTGAAGCTTTTCCGGAACTGGCCAGTTTGGCTAGATAATCTACCTTCATGTTCTATTCCCTCGAGATATGAGATATGGTGTAATGCTCGATATCGTTCAGCAGTTCCTGCACTTTTGATAAATGCATTGAAAGATTCTCCCCTCGAGTCTGGTATTCGCCTTTCACCTGACAGAAGACTAGTTGAGAGTCGCTATAGATGTGTAAGGATTTTATCTTGAGTTCCCTCGCAATCTTTAGCCTAGCTATCAATGCTTCGTATTCTTCCCCATTGTTTGTTGCACGGAATTCCAAGTGCATGGCATAGAAAATGGATCTTCCACCAAAGTCTTGAGCACTACCCCTGCTCCCCAGCAGAAGTTAGAAGATGCACCATCGACGAATAGCTCCCAACGTGTCTCCAATTCTGGAGTCATTCCTTCCTAGTTGTCTCGTACTGTAAATTCGACAATGAAATCTGCCAGCTCTTGCCGTTTATCTCCTTTTGAGGATAGCATATGATTTTGTATTGACTTAATTCAATTTTCCAATTGATAAGCCACCCAGAGGTCTTGGTGCGGTATAACACTTGCCTCAAGGATTAATCTGTAAGCATTCTGATCGGATGTGCATGGAAGTATGGTCGTAACTATCTAGATGCGATCAGGAGGCACCATGCCATTTTTTCCAATTTTCGATAGTTCTTTACTACTGCAGTGAACCATTTATTAATGAAATGTATGATACGTTGGATCTTAGCTTCTTCTTGTACGAGTGCAGCACCTAATGCATATGGCGAGAATGCTAAGTAGATATACAAATCTTCTCTATCTACCGGTTTGGACAAGATTGGCGGGGTTTTCGTATGTCGCAGCAGTACTTCGAATGTAGTTTGTCAAGCTTGGTTCCATTTGAAGTTTTTCTTTCCCTTCTTCAGTGCGTCAAAGATTAGTGTACATTTATCGGTTGCTTTTGGGGTAAACCGGCTCAGTGCTGCAACCTTTCCATTCAGGCTTCGTAACTCTTTCCCGTTCCTCGAGGCCTTGACTTCCCACGAAGTGGTTATTTGCTCAGGATTTGCTTCGATGCCTCTGGCACTTACGATGAATCCTAAGAACTTTCTAAAGGCTACTCCCAAAATGACACTTAATTAGGTTCAGCTTCATTCCATATTTTCGGAGTATTTCAAACATTTCGGTGAGGTTGTCCAAGAGATTTTTAGCTATGCATGATTTAACAACCATATCATCTACATAAATTTCTATTGTCTTCCCAATCTGATGTTTAAACATGGTGTTCTAGTCGTTAATAAGTTGCATCAATATTTTTTAAGCCTAATGGCATCAGTTTGTAGCAATATAGTCCCAAATTAGTAATGAAACTAGTATTTTCTTTATCTATCACGTGCATCATGATCTGGTTGTATCCTGAGTACGCATCCATTAACTATAGCAATTCACGTGCAACCATCCCATCCACAAGCTGATCGATTCTAGGAAGAGGAAAGCTATCTTTCGAGTAAGCTTTATTTAGATCCAAGTAGTCGATACAATTTTTCCATTTTCCATTATACTTTTTGACCAAAAGCGGGTTAGATATCTATTCAGGGTAGGTTGCATCATGGACAAAACCAATTGCCATCATCATGTCCACTTCTTCTCTTAGCGCTTTGGATCACTCGAGCCATAGGCTGCGCCTTTTCTTTTTGACTAGAGTATACTTGGGATCACTGTTAAGTGCATGGCATGCTATCTCTGGCGACAACCTGCACATATCAGAATACAACCAAGTGAATACATCTAGACTACTGCGAAGAAATTTGATGTGTTTCGGTCACATCCCGTTTCCAAGATGCAATCCAATTTTGAGGACCAGTGTTGGGTCATCTATATCAACTGGGATAAACATTGTCAATTCAACCGGTGCTGCCCGTTCCTCTGCTGAACTCTTCTTTCTAGGGCACAAAGTCGTGTTGAGTCGGCTATGGTCCCCAAGCCAGGGGCGTCTTTGTAGTTGCTATTCGGTAGGTTCATGAATGTGGAGGGTTCTCCCACCACTCTACCACGTTTCATTTCTTTTAGATTCGTGTAGTTCCACGTATAACATTCCCTAGCAGCGCTTTGGTCTCCCTTGATCACCCCGACTCCTTTTTTCATCGGAAATTTCATAGTTAGACACCATTGAGCTAAAGCAATCCTAAAATGCGCCATGGCGGGTTGCCTTAGGAAGGCATTGTTGGCGGAAATTCATCTACGATCACAAAGGTTTAGGTGAGGGTGACTCTTCGGTCGCCTTCTCCGAGTTCTACGAGTAAGTCAATCATTCCCACCTGTTGTTTGGGTTCACCGGTGAATCCCTATATCTTTTTTTGCAGGCGAATGCATCTTTCATACTGATCTTCATCTGATTAAAGGTGCATTTTAAAAGTATATTCATAGAGCTGCAACTATCCACCAATACTCATTGGGCCGGTCCGATTCCTACTGTCACGACCATAGGGTCGAGAGTTGGAGCTCCAGTTGCTTCATTGTCCTGATTCTGAAATACTATGTCATCGTTCAGGGTTCTCTGATGCTTATCAGTGGTTCCATCTTCGATCGCAAAACATGCATCTTTTGGAGCGGGTTTAATGAGCTCGGCATAACGCACTATTTCTCCCCAACTCTTTTGCGTGGGATGGGGCCCTCCAGATATTGTTTCAAGGATGAGTCTTGGTCAGTCCAACTGGGTCCCTCTTTGTTGGTTCCAGCTTAGTCCCCTTAGTATCTAGGAGCTTGGGGCGCTACTGATTGGTCGGGATTTAGTGGTTTCCTCACATACTGCTGAAGCTTGTTTTCCTGAATCTACTCCTCAATCAAGTTCTTCAGGTGATAACACTCATTTATGTTGTAGCCATGTGTCTTATGAAAGTGGCAGCACTTTATGGCGCACTTTTGTTGTTCAGTTGCTTCATTTTTAGGTGGCTTCTTGTACTCTTCCATTCCCTTTGTCACAAGATAGATGTTTTTAGGAGTATCATTGAGCGGGGTGTGTTCTTCGGGCTGCGAAACTTTGAGTCCCTTGCTACTTTCGTTTCGCTTGTTGGAATTCTAGCTCTTCCTTTTCTGATTCTCATTTTTCCCTGCATTCCTTTTAATGGTCCCAGATGTGTTTATATCTTAGTTTATCGCCATTCCATTGTGCCTAACATTGGTCGGTTGTAAATTAGCAGATTTCCTTCCTAATTCCTGCGCCTATTCCAATCTCAAGCACTGGCTCGCCTTTCGGTTTAGGTCTTTCCTAGTAGTAGGTTGTTTCATTTTGATCCATTTCCCGAATTCATTTTCAAGGTGAATGCATGGACTAAGGCCATGAAAAACATGTCCTCGTTTGGATTACTTACTTCAGGTACCGCAGTGTTGAACCAATTGATAAAAGACTTCAGAGATTCAATCCATACCTTGAATAGGTCGGACAAGGACATCACATCTTTTTGCCGTGCCATGTGAATTTTAAATCGTTCAAGAAATTTTTTCGCTAGTTGATTGAAGGTGGAGATAGATCTTAGTGGAAGCCTGAACCATGTGGAAGCAATTCCCTCTAGAAAAATCAGGAAACATCTACATCAAATGGCATCCCAAACATTCTCTCCATCCATGTACCAACCGTACTTATACAAGTGGGGTTCCGAGTCTCTCATTCCATCGTAAGACGGAATAGTCAGCATAGTGAACTTTTCAGGGTACCGCTCATTCAGAATGTCATCAGTGAAAGGAGCCCAACTTGGTGTGCATCCCCTTCTTCCCTTCTATCCTTACTTTCATCCATTAGTTGCTTGACCATGTCCACAATATATGCCTCATATGTCCGGTAATCTGAGGGTCGTCTATCAGTGACCACACTACATGTTCGATTTTGCAAACGGAGTTTGGAACAATTAGAAAATTAAAAAAAATGAAACCCTTCATTTTTAACAACAAAGTGCAATTAATCGGGTGGATTTATGCAGATATCATATATCCGCATGCATAACAGTTCTTTCATTTGTATTCAAAAAAAGCTTACTACTTAGATGCATTCAGTAGTTATCCGATCTGCACTTGCTTTGTGGGTGGACTGAAGCCTAGGCTCTCCTATCTTCAGGAGAGACACTCCCTCAGGATTCCTTTGGCTTGCAGTATGTCTGATGGGGGCAGTTTGGATCTCCCTAACATCATTAAATGCATCGGTGTTTCCTTCCAACTTGTCATCATCAAGTCGCTTACCATCTTCTCGGTCGGAGAGATCCATGGCTATATATTCCAGTTGGGTTTTCGCTCCTAGATTCAAGTTTGTAGATGGTTGCCTCGCAGTTGGTGAAGTGTTTTTGTTTCCTTCCATGTTGATTCCTACGGTTCCACCTATCACTCTTTTCTATGGCTACTTTCTATTTCTCCTATTCGAGCTAGAGAAGGAAGAATTTTCTTGTTCCATGGCAGCCGTGGGCTCGTCATTGTTCTTGGAGCAGCTTGTGACTGAAAGGTCAATAAGGCACTCTATTTTTCCATCAGAGCCCTTTGGCTGTTTTCAATTTTATGATTATTTTCATCAATCACTTTATGTAACTCATCTCTAATGACAACTTCACGCTGAAAAGAGGGTCTTGGAACCCGATCTTTGGAGTCAGCTCCTAATTGTAGATTGTTGGGGTTGTTGACCTCGATCTGCTAAGGGTTCATTTCTTCTCCAGCAATGGTAGCTCTTATGGATCTTCCAGAAGAAGTTCTCCTCTTCCAAGGGCCACTAATTCTCAGTAGAAGATTTTTTGATTAGAGATTGATCTAACGTCTAAACCCATATGATCCAAAGTAGGTAGCTAGATCTAAGCTGAGTTCAGTTATCAGTGAAAGCACCAAAACGTTAACCCAAAAAATGGATCAACACCCTAGACTGAGTGAGAAAGCACCAATCCTGTTTATCAAGGCAATTAAGTACAAAAAAAGAATAATAACTTGCAGACAAAGTAAAGAGGCAAGAGATTTTTATAGTCGTTTAGCTGTTAACGAAGCCTATGTCCACTTTATAATCTTTGTTATTGGCTGACTACAATTACAAGTTAAATCTAATTACAATATGATTGGATCATGTAAGTTAGATTAAATCACTATTGTTAGAGTTCACTGGAGAATCACAATGAACCCTTTAAATGACTGTTGTGTGGGAGGAGAAGAGTGAGAATTATTTCTACAGAATTTCAATAGCAAGTACAGAAGATCCCGTTTATGTTGAAGGTAGGATTGTTTTTTTAGGGGCTAGAGAGCTCTTGGGCCAAAGCCGCTTTGCCAGAGACTTACATTTGAAGGTATGAAGATGCTCAAGAAATTTCATAGCGAACCGACCCAATACGTTGGATCGCTAGCGATCCATGAAGTTAGAGTGTTTTTACTTGTTTCGATTGGATCATGTTCCCTATCTTGTGCAGATGCTCTCTATATAATTTCATGACTAGATGCCTTATTTGATGATGATTCATGTACTAGTTGCATCGAACTATGGCTAGAATCGGATAAATGTTGACTTCTTGGTATAGCCAGCTTGGAACATCATAAAACTTAGCAGGCATGCCTAGGAAATATAATACTTCATGATGCAAGTAGAATGGACGATCCATGGGCGATACTCATGGATCGCTAGCGATCCATGAGTTATGGAACGTTAGCGATCCATCTCCTTAGGTAATTTTTGCTTTTTTCCTCTTGTGTCCTTCTTGGTTTCTATTTTTAATCCTTTTGGTTGGTTCCTGAGTTATTTTGACTTATCGTAGATGTTTCGACTTCCTTCGAATTCTATTGGGTTAAAAATCTGGATAACAACAGAGTTCTTTGCTCTATTTAAAAAAAATATGATAAGAGAAAGAAGGATTAGGCCTGAATTTATAGGTGATAGAATCAACCAGAACCGCACGATTTACAGGGTTACTAGAAACATCACGCAGAGGTGAGTCTACCACCCCCCATTAAGGGGTCGACTACTTATACACTGTGGTCGACCTGTGGTCCTAAGAAATTTTAGTTAATTTTCTTATTCTAATTATTTTCATTTCAAATTTGCTTTTCGTCCTTCACTTCCTCGTTTAAACTTCGATGGAAAAACTACAAATATGAAAGTTGATTAGAATTTTTCCACGAACGTAATGATGCAATTTTCTTGGACAAATTCCATTTTGGGAGCTAAATAAATTAACTAACTTACTAATTAAATAACTAATGCCAAACTATGGGGTGTTACATTCTTAACCCCCTTAAATAGAATTTCGTCCCTAAAATTTCACCGATGACTAAGTCTTGGTTTTGGCTCATAATTATCCTAAACTACAAAACTAATGAGTGTACAATCAATTTTACAACCAAGCATACAAAAATGCATGGTGTATTATTATATCACTACATAGAAAATATGTATGCAGGATAATTCTAAATTGAATCCTCCTTTGTGAATGCATTTCTTTACGTACATTTTTGAAAAATGTGATGCAACAAACCTATATGTATACTGGCAATTCTTTATATATACAGCTTTTGAAAAATCATTCCAACCAAAACCCTCATACTCCTACAAATAGAAGTATGAAGCAACCAATTTTGCATCTAATTCCCACTATCAAAAAACTAACACGTCGAAAAATTGCTTTCTAAACTTTACTCCTATGCTAGAAAAAGGAATTTAGGTGGAGAATTTAACATTCTCACCTCTCTATAATCTTCTAATTCCCGTAGTACAGTGGAAATTTCCTCACTGCCCTAGATTTACTCCAATTTTTCCATGCAAAAAGGCATAAGGAGGCTTATTTTCAGACTTTAATATGGGATTGAGTCTAAAATTTGACTCGCGTACATCGTCAACAAGGTATGGAAATAGAAATTCCAAGGCTAAAATAATTTTTTCCTTGTTGCTGCTTGCATTTATCGCATTGTCGTTCCTAATGCACTGCTAAATCTGCAAATTCCAACTCTATTTGCCTTTCCTACTCTTAACATGTGGCCTTCAAAATAAAATATTTCATAAAAGTCTTCCTCATTTTTCAAACTTGTATGTCATTTGAAAAATAAATCCCAAAATGACCAGACACACATTTTCCCTTGAAATCAAATTTTTGGACACAAATTCTAAAAATAAATTAAGATCCAAAAATAACTAAAACCTAAAAACATTTTTTCCTCAAAGGAGAAGGTTTTCAAAATATTTCCTTTTTAAATATTTTGATAAATATGCCATAATTTTAGCATAGTCGACGTTGGTTATGTGCTAAACGCATAAACCAAAATTTAAAATTCTACAACTAACCTTTACCCAAAAAATGTCATTTTATTTAAAATTGTCATCATGGCCAATTACCTAAAAAATTAAGCTTTTAAGGAACATGAACAATGACCTATGATACCAAAACAACTTTATCATGTCCTTCGCCAAAATTTTCTAACTATTCTAAACTTCTAGTCTTATATTGCATTTACTGTTAGTTAAGTGTCTTTTGTGAGATTTCCATATTTATACTAATTCTTCACTATGCATATAAGAGTGGCTTGCATGTCCAAAAGTAATAATACAATAAATAAATAGGAACTCATAATATCGTGCATGCCTATTACAAGAGAAAACTAATTGTTACAACCCAAACAACCTTAAAGAAAGGAACAAATGCTGGATGGGAAAAGACAACAACACCATAAATCCTAAAATAATACATGCCTACAGATTACGAGGTACAATACTCCATAAATGGAGCTTGAGCCATTGCTACAACCCATGAATGGTCGTAGCATAGAGGTTATACACCCAATCTCTTGCTGTTGGCACTGCTGATGTTGCTGATGGCTTCGGAATTGCCATCTACCAAAGGAAGGATCTAATGATGGTAGAAGGAACCTTCTACTAAACTGCATCTCTATGGAGGTTTACCCTTATGAGCTAAAAATGAGAGTGGATAGGTGAAAATATGGAAAATGACTCTGTAGAGTGCTGATCCTTGATCAACAAATTACATCATAAGGGTGTGGATCCAATTGACGGTGATGCCGGCAATACTAGCATAAGTTGTCTTCCGTCCAAAGGATAAATCTGGTCATAACTTCCCATTTTAGGGATGACATTATGTTGAATGATGCACATAACCTGATGGGCAATCAAATGAGATTATTTGCCTTCCAAATATCGACATCCTGGGAAAAGGTCTGCAGCAAAATCTTTGAGCCAGTCGCTTCAAAATCATCCAAGTCCACGTGCTTCGCGAAGGCCTCTAAAGTCTTTACAAGATGATCATTAGTCAGCTCAATCAAGACACCCTTCACCTTCGAATGAGTCAAACTCTTGCCTCCATCAAAATTCTGCATAAACGGAACATCGAAAAGGCAGATGTAGCATGGGTAACATTGCTGCTCGATCTCGAAGCAGAGGATCGGTGCAAATCCTACCACGACGGATAGCTCTTCCAGCCTAAAAGTGGCAAAACCTTCTGCTCATTCTAGTCCAGCCAAGTGGCCTCTTGAGGGTTGAGACCATAATGGTGCAAGGAAAAACCAGCAGTGCGGAAAGTTGTCTTAGCCTAAAAAGTGGTCGAAGGGAGAAAATGGTTTTAGATTTGGAGTGATGGTGAGATGAGATCTAATGGGAAAAATCAGCACGAGAGGGAGGCAAAGCTGCTGCTCCTTGGGAAAATGGCATCCTTGGAGTGGAAAGGAAGAGAGAGGCTGATACTTGGAGGAGGAGGTTAGAGACAGGGTTTTGCTTATTAAGGAAGGAGGAATGAAAGAAGGAAACTAAGGGAATTCGGATACGACTTTCATAGTCATGTTCCTCGTTCAAATTGTGTCAAACCTCATTAACTAGTAGGCCACTCTTGATTTACCACTAGATGGTCAACCGCTTGACAAGCTTTGGGCATTAATTGAACTAGACACAATTAGGATCAGATTAAATAACAATAATAATCGTTTCGTCCCACATTCTTTGGTTCAACACGATCCAAAAAATTCATGTCCTGATCACGACGATGTCAAAGCCTACCGCCCAGTCTCGATCCATGCTCCAGCAATTCATAGTACTCCTAACAAAACTGCTGCTACTGACAAAAATTCCCAAAATCTAAAAATATTCCAGTTACTATTTCCTACCTACTTCGCATGGAAATATTTATTTCAATAGCCGATGGTACAACAACACTTCAAACCACATACCCTAATAAAACTACATATCATTCCTATTTTCTCTATACCTTAAAGAGAGAAAATTTTGAAAACCTCGATTTTTCAAACCAAAAAATCACCGAGCTAAATATATGCTCCTTTATACTTGTTTCTAAATAATAGAAACTATTTCATAATAAAACTCCCCTTAAAAATCAAACTTATATGTATTTCAGGGTTTCCGAAAACCTTTTTTCTCAATTAAAAATTTCGCAAATTGGAAAACTATTTCCTTGCCAAAAGTCAAAATCAAGCCTTTACTTATATATATATATATATAAGGTTTAAATAATTAATATTTTATAAACTAAAAATTTCTTAACATACCCAACATAGTAGCATACATGTTTCTTTGAAAATTAAAATTTTAATACTTACCCAAAACAAAATTTGTAACATAAATCATCGGGAAAAGAAATCATTTGAAAACCTTTTTACCAAAATATAAGGCATTTCCAAAACATATTTATTAAAATCTCTCACATGTTTAAAACTATGGAATTGACATTAATTCTCCAAATAAAAATCCATTTGCCATTAAAGAGGTGATTGATGGACAATCTCTTGCCAAAAATGGTTCCTGGATGTTTGCGACATACAGACTCCAATTTCCCACCCATATGAAATAAAAGTGTGTTTCCGAGTAGAACTTATCATCAAAATAAAAAATCACAAGGTAGCTAGATCTCAACCATTAAGTCGAACACCTATAGTCTCCAGGATTTAGCCATATGTCGTATTCATTCTCTTTATCAACAACGACTTATGCATCGCTAACACTCTATTGGGTACTTTAGAGTCGGCTTGAAAATATTTACTCTAAGATATTTCTAACCCATAGATGCTTTTCCCATTCCATTGGAAGGAACTACAACTACTTCCATAGTTGAAATTCTTAGAATCTAACATAAAACTGTAATACTAGATAGGAAAGTATGAATATGTTCACCGAATTTATCATAATTCCTCTGATCTACTAACCTAAGCTTTGATATCAAATGCAAGAAACCGTACCTTAATGGGCCACAATTTCTATAAAAATTGAATCCCAAGTCCATCAATGCACAGATCGTTGGATTTGATACCAACAAATAAGCATGAGCATTATCAGATATTGATAGAAATCTAAACGCACAGCGGAAACAATAAAAGGATAAGAATACTGATTATGGCTACTACTTTGGAATTAATGTTATTCCTTGGATAGAAGATTGTCAAATCGGCTTTGAGCATGAGCGAAAAGAACAATGTTTTGGTAGTTAGAAAACTTATAAACTATCCATAACATAAATTTATACCGATGGGTTTCCACTTAATTGTTATGTCTATTAAGATTAGCAATTCCAATCTAACTTTGCATTGAACACACGATTACTTACCTACCCATTCCTAAGGTACAAAGTACTAACGAAGCCTTATCAACCACCCAATACTTCCATACTCATTTGCCACTTAATGCTTCTAAATATGAAGTAGCTTCTACTATCGCCACATAATACTTTTAAAAGAGAAATAGGCAGACTTTTCCATTTAAGACCTTAATCAAGATAAACTCCATCAAAAACCTATTCCCGAGGTGGACTTTCTAGTGTTTTCATTATTAGTCTATTTGGTCCTAACTACAGAGACATTTGACCATTAAATATGGCATTATAATTTATACTAGTCATACCACTGGCACATCTTCCGTTATTAAAGTGTTAACAATTTAAGAGATTGTACACAAAGCACTTAATAACTCATTAATAAGGGCAAGGAAGGCCTTTGGCCATTTAACACCTATTTATAGGTAAGACTTTGCCATTTAATACCTATCCCCAAGGCAGATTCTTCACTGGTACTATCTAGCTGACATTGCTTGGCAATCTCATTAGGCTACATAGAACTTCTTTTATAGGAGAGACGTAACCCTAGATTGGTCAGTTAGTACCTCAAACTCAAAGCGAACCCTTCTTAAGATATCCATCATCACTCTTAACTATAAATATGGAATCTCATTAGGTTACTTCTTTCGATATGAAGGCGAGTCCTAAGATAACCACTTAATACATCAACACTGGAGTAATTCTTTTAAAAGATATCCTTCACCTCTTTCTAATTCCGGATTCGAACCATTTAATACTTTTCAATTAAGAAAGTAGGGCCAATCCCTCACACTGTGATGCCCTACCTCTATACTCACAATAACTAAGGACATACTGGGTAATGCCGTCGACTAGCATGAAGAATAAGCCTGTTGAGGAGCGACCATCTATGTAATTGCTTTATGTGGGTACCGATATGTCAGATAGTGTATTAGGTATTTCATTTCAAGAGAAAATCTGACATATCAAATACAAACTCAAAGCTACTACATAGTGGCTCTGTGTCCTTCGAAAACAAATATAAAATCAGCATAACATAAATTAGTCATAGATATTCATATCACTAAGGTGGAAATAGTATGAATATAACACATAGAAGCGTACATCAAAGTAGTGGTCATACACGATCCACTACATCACAAAAGAATAGGTACAATTGCTAGACAAAAGAATATGTATACATCAAGGAGTCTTTATCTTGAATGCATAAAAACCAAAAACTACTAAGCTGAAGTAGTTAGCCAAAAGTCAGAAGCTAGCCTTTGCTAAGAAGTCAAGTGGAAGCACCTAAAACACCTCGGTCTGACCCGGCTATTATTTAAGAAGAAAAATAATAAACGGATCAATCTAGCTATAAATATCATATAAGATGAGATAGGATAAGAGATAAGACAAACATATAAGATAACAACAATAATCATACAATATCTCAAATTTTATGAAACACCAAAAAGAGTTGTCATATTCTTTGTTTTTATTCGCAAACCACAAATATTGATAGAGCTTATCAATGCAAATCACAAAAATTGGTGAAACACAATTTCTGGAAATCAATAACTAGAATCCAGAAAAAACAAAAATAGGGAGGCGTATCACAAATGGGAGCACGAAAACTCACCAACACGTGTATCACAAACGGGTCGTTATCCCATAAAGCCGACACAACCGCGTAGTACAATGGTACGCCCGAGGGGCCTAAAAACTCAAATAAGCTGGAACAACGACGTGGTACAACGGTACTTCCGATGAACCAAACTACATAAAACCGATAGGTCGCTAGCCTATAAAAAATGAGACGAAGCTCAACAGAACGGGGTACAGTCTCCCATGTGGAAAAAGAGACATCACATATCGCTAATCTAAACCATAAAATGATCATCATTGATCAATAAGAAATGTAAATTACACTAAGCTAGTAAATAAATGAGTTTAGCTTCATGTCCCATAACCACTGGCTTAACTTAAATATTTATGAACAAATTGTAGATTCCCCCTCGAAAATTGTCATAAGATTTCAATCGAACAAGTCTAAGAATTAACCGACAAAGTAAACGCAAGTGTTTCATGCCACTTGTTTTGCTAAGTCGTTTAATTAGATTTCTCATACGAATGCAGTAAAGGTTTGTATATACTAATAGATTGGAAAACGATTTTAAAAATGAGCTTTGTTTTAAAAGTAATGTTGAAATCAATTTTGTGAAAGAATTTGAGTATTACTAGTATAGAAACCTTTGTATTTTAAAGTGACAAATTACAGAAATGATTGTAAAAACAATCTATCACAAAAATCCACATCTGACAATGTGAATTAAAACCATAAAACTTGATATTAAATCCATCAATTGGATATTCCAAAAGATCCAGAAAAGAAGTCATCAAAGTCGATAATAAATGACAAAAACCAACCGGGTCAACAAAAATCGATTGAAACGAAAAACTACATAAAAATAGGCAAAATGGCTGAATTTAACAGCGTTAGATGTCTAGGGTTTTTGCCGGACATCTGAGCTGTAGGTCTAGAATTTTCTTCCAGATCATAGAGATATCTGGGAAAACCTCAGATGTCTGAGAAGTAGGTCTGGAATTTTTATTCCATTGCCTCAGACGTTTGAATATTTTTGCCAGACGTCTGTGCTGAAGCTCAGGGAAAAATTTGCCTAGGCCAATGATGGTCAAATCAATTCGGAAGCAATTGAACGAGTGACGGAGGCTAGGGATTTATGCCAAGTGACAACCTCGCCCTATAGGCTCTTCAATACACTCCAAACAACATGTCCAAACATCTATAGAAAGATTTTCAAAGATTTTGACTTCAAAATACCTAAAATTGGAAAATTCACCAAACAATTAAATTCAAATGCAATTGGACATGAAATAGGTGTTTGGAATTCATAGCTAACAGTAATGAAATCTGACATAGATGTGAGTTAAAGAACTCACCTTTAAGCACAAAAACAAGAAGCGAGAAGCTCTAAAACGAAGCAAGACCAATTCCTTTTCACTATACCTCTAGAATCTTCAATCTATTATCAAATACATAGATTTCCTAAGTTAGGTTATAGGAATTTCTGAAAATTGGAGATGGATTGAGATGGAGAAGATGAAGAGGATGCTTACCTAAGCTTCTTTTTTATTTATAAATTGTATTTGAATTCCTAAGAAAAGCTAGGGCTTAGGAATTTTAATTTCCTTTATTTCCCCTTTGCATGAGAGTGTTAGGAAATTATGAAAGGAATGAATGAAGAGAGTGGAGTTAGGGTACTTGGTAGAGGAGTTTGGGTTATCTTGTTGGGTTGGTGGGCTAGAACCAAACCCAAACCCCAAATGAAAATACCAAAATCCTAATCAACTCCAAACATATCGATCTTTATACTCAAACAAGTTGTAAACATCATTTTAAAATCAATGGAAGTGGTCTCGAGTCCAAATTCAACTGTTTACAAAAAGTCACATTTCAGAATTTAAATTCAACTGACGATGTTATAATTAAACAAAACATTTAAATATATAATTGTAAAATATGCGGTTGTTACAGACTCCCATCCTTAAAGAAATAGCATCCTCACAATACTTAAGAAGAAAATAAAGAGTAACAACCACTTTAACGCATAACAATATAATAGAAAATTTTGAAGTGAGAAGTTCACCTTAAAGAGCAAGAGAGTAAGTCCGGATGTGTTCGCTTGATGAATTATTTGGATTCCCAAGAACAATTCTTAGGATTTGTGGACCATTGAACTTTCACAAGCAGAATATCTTTATTACGAAGGTGTTTAACCTCCGTAGCAATGGTACGAATAGGATGTTGCTCATAAGTCAAGTTAAGTGAAACTTCAATTTCTTCAATAACACTGGGCTCAAGAATAGAATCAGAATCTTTAAGGCATTTTCGTTATTGAAAAACGTAAAATACATATGAATAGCAGAAAATTGAACGGTAATAAAATGGGATAAGCCATTAAACCTAAGCTTTCAGTGATGGGAAATGGGCCAATATATCGAGGTGCCAATTTTCCCGATTAGTTGAAACTCACAACACCCTTCATAGGTGAAACACAAATTAATACCAAATCTCCCACAGAAAATTTCAAATTCCTTCTTCGATAATCGGCATAGGATTTTTGTCTACTCTAAGCTTTTTTCATCCGATGATACGAATAAGGTCAATCTTTTCTGTGGAATCACGAATAAAATCTAGGCCTAAAACCATCTTTTCATCGACTTCAAGCCAACACGAAGGAGATCGGCATGGCCTTCCATAGAGTGCCTCAAAAGGTTCCGTACCAATACTAGAGTGGAAGCTATTATTATAAGGAAACTCAACAAGGGAAATATGATCGTCCCAACTTCCACCAAATCAAGGACACAAGCACGAAAACGATCTTTAAAAGTTTGATTCACATGCTCTGTTTGAGGATGATAAGCAGTGTTAAAATTAAGCTTCGTTCCCAAAGCTTTTTGAAGACCTTTCCAAAAACCACTAGTAAATAATGGATCACAATCGCTAACAATAGAAGTAGGAACCCCATGCAATTTGAAAATTTCTTTAACATAGAGTTTAAACAAAAGCGGTACAGTCTGATTGGACTGAATTGGAATAAAATGGGTTTATTTGGTAAGTCTATCTACTATCACCCATAGACTGCCATGGCCCGAACGAGAATGGTGAAGACCATCAATAAATCCATGTAGACTGATCCCACTTCCAAACTGGAATGTCCAAGGTTGTAATAGTCCACTGGGCCTTTGATGCTTGGCCTTAACGAATTGGCAAGTCATACAATGCTTAGTAAAGTTAGCAATATCAGATTTCATTCCATCCCAATTATAAAGTTGCTTCATATCCACATACATTTTACTACTACCGGGATGAATGGTAAACTTAGAACGATGAGAATCTTCTAAAATATCTTTACGAAGATCACTAATATTTGGCATAATATTTTTACCAAATTTTCGAATGCCTCCATGTGCATCAATATCAAAGTCTTTCAAGCCATCAACCTTATTTTTATCCCTACAACTTTGGCTAAGAAGGGCGGATTCGGGATTTTTTTTTCTTTTAAGCTTCAAAGATGCGGTCTAAAAGAGAAGGATGAGCATCAAGGCTACATAAAACAAAAGACGAACATGAATCAGATTCGCAATCTCGAATCTCACAAGTGGACAATGTCTCGACATCATTCTATTCGGATATCAACAGGGAAACAACCGCTTGTTGCTTACGACTAAGGGCATTGGAAACACAACTACCCATCCCAGGAGTATAAAGAATGTCAAGATTATAAGATGCAAGGAATTCGAGCCAACGTTGTTGACGCAAATTATGTTCCTTTTGAGAAAATAAATATTTCAAAGATTTATGATCGATGTATGGAACAAATTTCTCTCCCAAAAGATAATGACACCAAATTCTAAGGGCGAAAACAATGGCAGCAAGCTCTAAATTATGAGTGGCATTTGTAGTCTCGGTGGGTTTTAATTGCCTAGAAGCATAAGTGATACACGTTCCCTTTGCATGAGAATGGTGCCCATACCAACACGACTAGCATCGGTATAAACAATCAAGTCTTGGTTTCCTTCGGGAATCATAAGAATAGGAGCATCGGAAAGGAGTTCTTTTAATTTCTAAAAAGCAGTTTCACATTTGTCTGACCAGATGTACTTAACTCCCATCTTTGTCAAACTAGTAAGAGGTACAGAAATTTTAGAAAAATCTTTTATGAATCGACGGTAATAGCCCACCAATCCAAGAAAACTATGGATTTTCGTTACACTCTTCGGTATCTTCCAATTTTGAATAGCTTCAATCTTTGAAGGATACATGGAAATTCCGGATTCAGAAATAATATAACCAAAAATTTCACATGAGATAGCCAAAAGTGGCACATAGAAAATTTTGCTTTCAATTGATTGCTCCTAAGAAATTCCAACACAATTTGAAGATGTTTTTCATGCTCTTCCTCGGTTTTAGAATAAACAAGAATATCATCTATAAAGATGAAAGCAAATCGATCGAGGAAGTCTTCGAAACCTGATTCATAAGGTCAATAAAATAAGCTGGAGCGTTCGTTAAACCAAATGGCACAACAAGCCATTCATAAGATCCATAATGAGTACGGAACGACGTCAAAGGAATACTATCCTCTGCAATTCGAAGCAGATGAAAACCGGTTGCTAACTCTAATTATGAAAAGACTCTAGCACCACAAAGTTGATCGAATTGATCATCAATCCGAGGTAAGGGATATTTATTCTTGACGGTGATATCATTAAGTATACGGTAGTCAATGAAAAGCCTAAGTGTACCATCGGATTTCTTCACAAAAATAGCTGAAGCTCCCCAAGGAGAGGAACTAGAACGAACAAACTATTTTTCTTCCAATTTGGATAATTGTTTACGCATCTCCTTATTTTCCTTATTGGACATACGATAAGGAGGACGAGTGATATGTAGAGCTCTAGGGATTAGATAAATTCTAAATTTGGAGTCCTGAAAAATGATATTTGAGATGAGATTCGGTATGTTTGAACTAGGAAACACTTGATTTTCATTTATATTGTACGTGTAACCAACTCGCTACTAAGGACATAGCAGAAAGAAATAAAAAAAAAGAGCTGCAGTATAAAGTCTTCGTTAGTGCAAAATCCAATTGTATACCAGCGCTGATAAACACCAGAATAAGCGATATTTACTTGGCCGGCAGCACCTCCTCGGGTAAAGGCTTCTACGACTGGTTGACCAAAATGAGGATCCATATATATATATATATATATATATATATATATATATAGAAATTGTAGAAAAAACTATAAAATATCTGTCTTTTACATATTTATTTACAAATAATACTGATATATATAGTAATATTTCAATATATATTAAGATTGAAATATTGGCGATCCATTAGTCAACATGAAGTTGCACGTGTGGTTCATGCGACTCATATGATGAGGTTTTGGAGTTAGCTCACCCTCGCGGGATAGTGCCCTTTTGTCCCGCCCATTGTAGCACGTGTGTCGCCCAGGGCATAAGGGGCATGATGATTTCACGTCATCCTCACCTTCCTCCGGCTTATCCTTATAAATTTTACATTACGAACCCTACATTCGAAAATAGAAATTCTTTTTCTTGTGTTATATTGAATAATCGTACGATGATAAATTTTGATCAACTTATTTCCTCGTTCTGACCTTCTAATAAACAAGGACTTTCTAAAGACCACACAATACCAAATAATGGATATGACCAAAAATACCAAAAAAAATTGTAATGAAGGAATCAGAATCTTGCTTTTCTTATTATTTTTACATTACAAAAACAAAAAATTAGTAAAAATCACTTTTTTCAAGAAAAGACTTCATTTTCTTTTTGATTTCTTTTTGGGGCACTGTATCAACATGGGAAACAACGTCATAGGCACGTAGGTTCAAAGCTAGACCAACTACCCCAAGAGCACTCGTCCATAAACCAGTTACTGGCACAAATAACATAAAGAAATGTAACCAACGATTATTTGAAAAAGCAACCCTAAAGAGAATTTTTTTTTTGATCCAACCCGTAGGAATCAATCGAAAATGCAAATCCCCTATGATATACCAGATTCATCTCAGTTATTGATAGTGTGATAGATCTGCCATTTCTTGAAACCTCTCTTCTGATTCGAAATCGTGGTGTAACGTGTATCCCCCTTTGTTATGGTTATGGAATAGACGAAATAAATCGATTAATGGAAAAGAAATAAAATGTAATTATAATGAGTATTAAAACTATTTATATGTCTATCTCAAGATCAAATGAAATTTGTTTTGTTTACTATGTATTATTCTATATTTAAATTACGTACATAATAAACAACAAATATTAATATACTAATACACTAAATACATTAAAAAGTGGACTAAAAAAAGATTTTTAGAAAACTAGTCTTTTAATTTTTAATTTCGTTTATTAAATTTTGTAATTATATCTTGATATGTATAAAATCATCCTATTTATTTAATTTATATTTATTTTTTAGATTGATTCCCAAAATGCCTTTTTGGATCTTCCTCAATGTCCCGACTATTCACAAACATGAGAAGCAGATGATTACTCATCTACTTCCGAAAGAAATCAAAGAATTTCTTGCAAATCCTACAAGATCAATTCATTCTTTTTTCTTTGGCACATGGCCAGAATTTCATCTGGGTTCGAATGCTACTGAGAGGTCCATTAGAGATCAATTTTTTTTGAAGAAAACAAGATGTTTCTTTTGTCTATGCATGTTCCATAAAAAACACAATTTTTTGTTTTTTCTTATAATTGTTTCCAATTCACCAATTTTTATTGCTTTTCGAGAAAACAATAAAAAATGGAAAAAAAAGATATGAAATCTTAAATATTCTTATTTTACATTTTTCTTATTTTTTCATATATTTCAAACCAACGAATATTTCACAAAGAGCCGACAGAGGATTCCATCAATAACCGGCCGTTTTGATTCTTTAGAACAACTTGATTAATTTAGTAGATGTTTTTAGGAGTTAGAAGGCCACTAATGACCATAGATCGAACCTATCCAATTTTTACATAGGTGGTAGTCCTAAAACGGGCTCATATATGTCGAGAAATTCACAAACAATGTGAATGAGGAAAATGATGTCTTCCTCATTATCATTATTGTTATCATGTAGATTTAGAGAATATAAGGACGCCATCGAATTGGAATCTGAATCCTTAAGAACAATAGAAATCTGCTTAACAGACTGAGGATTGTTGAAGATGAATAGCCCTCTCGGGACATAGGATGTGGGCTTCATAATGTTAAGCCAATCCATTCCTAAAATCATTCCGAAACCTAAGTAGCGCATAACATGCAAATCGTCTCAGAAAGCATAATCACATAAAATAATCTCAACATCTTTACAAAATAAACTGAGTGTTGCGGATTCACCAACCGGATCGCAATTCTCAATGAAGTCATCAAGTCCATAACATTTAAAGAAAAAGTATCAACATGTTCTTTTGATATAAAACAGTGAGATGCACCACTATAAAAAAGGACTCGAATTGGATGATCATGAAAAATAATAATGCCATCAAGAACAGAATGAGAAATACCTTGATGAAGAGTAGTGTTACTCGAGGTTTGCAAAACATTCAACTTTCCCTCTTTCTTGCTTTAAAGTTAGGGACATAAAGATATAAGATGACCCGAACTTTTACACTAGTGACACTAAAGCGATTTTGGGCACCTATTTGCATAATGGTCCTTAGAACCATAATTGTAGCATTGTTCATGACTAGAGGTAGGAGTCTTTGCTACCGAAGTTGCTTGCTTCCCTTTGTTGTTGGGATTAGGCCCTTTGAACTTATTATCGAGTTGCCTCCTCTTGTTGACGTTGAAGTTATGTTTGGCACCCACAACTTCAACATCACTTTCTTTATTGGCCTCTTCAAGTCGAAGAGAAATGTCTACAAGTTGATCGAAAGAAACTTCTAGTTTCAGAAGTAAAGCCTTTTTGAGGTTCTTATTCAACCCATAGACAAACCTTTGATTTTTCTGTAATGCGGTATTAATATACTCGATCCCATACTTAGAGAGGGATTTAAAAGATGTGACATAATCTATCATAGAAGATTCACCTTGAACAAGATCAATAAAGCGTCGAGCTGAAGTTACTTTTTCAGCTTACGGCATAAACTTTAACTCGAATTTTCCCAGAATGGTCTCAAGTTAGATCCGCTTCAATAATTTCCAAAATTAAAAGCCCATACCAATCCAATGCTCTCTCCTGGAGCATGCTAGAAGCTACTTGGACTCGATGTAGATCCACAAGATTCATGCGAGAAAGATGCGGTTGCATGTTCAAAGCCAAGCTTGGACTTCTATAACGCTTTCGAAACCCTTGAATGGCCTTCCACCAAAATTGGTATAATCACTGCACAAGCATGCAAACCCAAATTTAGGATGAGTAGGCTTAGGAATGGGTCCGACAGCTTGGGCATTCTTTACAAGGTCCAAAAGGCTGTTGGGCAGACATGAATACGCCATCCTAAGGAGTGGCATTGAACTGACCGGCGCTGGGACGACCAAGTCTAACAATTTCTCTTCTTTAAGAAAGAAAGAAGGGGAAAAATGTTATTCTCAGGCACAATTCCAAGGAGAGACTTAGGACAATGATCATTGCTAGATTATTCTATATTGTTTCGAGGTTTGGCTCTGATACCAAGCTATGACTCTCCACCTTTATACTCACACAAACCAAGGACACTACTGGGTAATGTCGTCGACTAGCACAAAGAATAAAGCTGTTGAGGAGTGACCGTCTGTGTAATAGTTTTGTACAAGTACCGATATGTCAGATAGTGTATTATGCATTTCATTTTAAGAGTAAATCTAACATATCAAATACAAACTCAAAGCTACTACATAGAGGCTCTATGGCCTTCGAAAATAAATTTAAAATAAGCATAACATAAATCAATCATAGATATACATATCACTAAGGCGGAAACAAATATGGATATAACACATAGAAGTGTACATCAAAGTAATGATCATACAAGATCCACTACATCACAAAAGAATAGGTATAAGTGCTAGACAAAAGAATATGTACACGTCAAGGACTCTCTATCTCGAATGCATAAAAACCAAAAAAACTACTAAGCTAAATTAGTTAGCCAAAAGTCAGAAGCTAGTCCCACTAAGAAGTCAAGTGGAAGCACCTGAAACACCTCGTTCTGACTCGAGTTACATTAAGAAGAAAAATAATAAGTAGACCAGTCTAGCTATAGATGTCATATATGATGAGATAGGATAAGAGATATGACAAACATATATGATAACAAAAAAAATCATATCTCAAATTTTCTCAAACACCAAAAAGAATTATCATATTCTTTATTTTTATTCACCAAACCACAAATATTGATAGAGCTTATCAATGCAAATCACAAAAATTGGTGAAAAACAATTTCTAGAAATCAATAACTAGAATCTAGAAATCACAAAAAGATGGAGGCTATCACAAACGGGAGCATGAAAACACACCAACAAGTGTATCATAAACGGGTCGATATCCCATAGAGCTGGCACAACGGCGCAGTACAGTGGTACTCCCGAGGGACTTGAAACTCAAATAAGCTGGAAGAGCGACATAGTACAATGGTACTTCAGATGAAACTAATTCCCTAAAACCCATAGTCGCTAGCCTATAAAAAATGAGGCAAAGCTTAACAGAATGGCGTACAGTCCCCTACACGGACAAAGAGACATCGCATATCGCTAGTCTAAACCATAAAATGATCATCTTTGATCAATAGGAAATGTAAATTACACTAAGTTAGTAAATGAGTTTAGCTTCATGTCCCATAACCACTGTCTTAACTTAAATATTTATGAGCAAATATTAGATTTCCACTCTAAAATTGTAACAAGATTTCAATTGGACAAGTCTAAGAATTAACCGACGAAGTAAATGCAAGCGTTTCATACCACTTGTTTTGGTAAGTCGTTTAATTAGATTTCTCATACGGATGAGGTAAAGGTTTGTATATACTAATAGATTGGAAAACGGTTTTAAAAATGTGCTATGTATTAAAATTAGTGTTGAAATCATTTTTGTGAAAGAATTTGCGTATTTACTAGTAGCATAGAAACCTTTGTATTTTAAAGTGACAAATCACAGAAACAATAGTAAAATAATCTATCAACGAAATCCACATCCAACGACATGAATTAAAATCATAAAATTCGATATCAAATCCATTAAATAGATATTTTCAAAAATCCAAAAAAGAAGTGATCAAAGTCGATAATAAATGATAATAACCAACCGGATCAACAAAATTCGATTGGAATGGAAACCTACATAAAAATACGAAAAATTGTTGAATTTAACAACGCTAGACGTCTGGGGTTTTTGCGAGACGTCTGAGTTGTAGCACTGGAATTTTCTTCCAGATCGCTCAGATTTCTGGGGAAACCTCAGATGTTTGAGAAGTAGGTCTGGAATTTTTATTCCATCGCCTCAGACGTCTGAATGTTTTTGCCAGACGTCTGAGCTGAAGCTTAGGGAAAAATTTTCCTAGGCCAATGATGGCCAAATCAATTCGAAAGCAATCGAACGAGCGAAAAAGGCTGGGGATTTATGCCAGCGACAACATAGCCCTATAGGTTCTTCAATACACTCCAGAAAACATGTCCAAACATCCATAGTAGGATTTTCACAGATTTTGACTTTAAATACCCAAAATTGGAAAATTCACCAAACCAATTCAATTCAAAAGCAATTGGGCAATGAATAGTTGTTAGGAGTTCATACCTAACAATAATGAAATCTATAGACATAAATGTGAGTTAAAGAACTCACCCTTAAACTCAAAAACAAGAAATGAGAAGCTCTAAAACACAGCAAGACCAATTCCTTTTCACTACACCTTTAGAATCTTCAATCTATTATCTAATGCATAGATTTCCTAAGCTAGGTTATAGGAATTTCTGAAAATTGAAGAGGGATTGAGATGGAGAAGATGAACATGATACTTACCTAAGCTTCTCTTTGATTTATAACTTAAATCTGAATTCCTAAGAAAAGCAAGGGCTTAGAAATTTTAATTTCCTTTCTTTTCCCCCATTTTCCCTTTTGCTTGAGAGTGTTAGGAAATTTTGAAAGGAATGAATGATGAGGAGTGGAGTTAGGGTATTTGGTAGAGGAGTTTGGGTTATCTTGTTGGGTTGGTAGGCTAGAACCAAACTCAAAGCCTAAATGAAAGTACCAAAATCCTAATCAACTCCAAACATATCGATGTTTATACTCAAATAAGTTGTAAGCATCGTTTTAAAATCAATGGAAGTGGTCTCGATTCCAAATTTGCCTATTTACAAAAAGTCACATTTCAGACTTTAAATTCAACCGACGATGCTATAATTAAATAAAACATTTAAATGTATAATCACAAAATATGTGGGTTGTTACATACACCTTCATGGGTCCTAGGATTAGTGATATCTCACACCAGCAGTAGGTGGACTCAACTGCTGGTAGCATCAAAGTGAAGGGCAGTCTTCCATCGAGTGACTAACAAGTATCATATAGTATTGACCTCGCATCACTAATCTACTAAGTCCAATTAACCATCCAAAGTCTTTAATTGTACTATCTTAGGTTGACATTAGACTTAGCATACTAATTCCCATTGTATTTAAGGCAATAAAATTTACTTAAATAAATATCGACCATTAATCCCCTTTTAATATTTATGAATGTCGGTTTGTCCATAAATTCCAGACAAATATTTCCTAAGACATTTATGTTTGATTAGTAATTTGTATTTAAGATTTTTATATCTATTCTAGTTTTACCAGTCCCATTAATCCATTTGTCTCTATTAATAGTAACCCATAATTTAATGTTATTCGTTATTTCCCATTAATCTAGGTTACAATCTTTCATTTCCTATTAATTAATTAATACGAATTCCTAATTTATTCCCCATTAATATGAATTACTACCTTTTTTAATTCTAACTATTCGTTTTCCCAAATATAATAATAATTAATGAATATTACACATGTATAACGCACGAATAAACGTCGTTCTTCTTTACTAACACAATAAATACTTATAAACTACCTAATAAAACTACTTATTCTTAACTAAATATATAACAGTCATAAGTATGTAACTAGAATATGCTTTTTATATTTAATTTGCTGGAATTAAATTACTCAGGATGATTTTCCGTTATGATTTCCATATTGGTTTAACACAAAAGGAAGATTGACTCCATTTGAAATTACAAGGAATGGACAATTTCTAATTCCTTGCTAAATCAAACGTTATCCTTTGCAATGAAAAGTAGAAAAGGTGAACAAATTTATAGAATTTAAATGGATGTTCTTCCCATAAATTAAATTATGGAAAATCTACAATATAGCACAAATTGGGCAGTAATCCAAAATCCTATATTTATACCCAAGTCCAGATCTGGAATAAAAATATACAATATTCAAATTTTAAAATCTTTGGGATTGATTTCTAGATCTGGGTGTAATCAAATTTCAAGTTAGGTCAAAAATAAGACTATGTAGGCAGTAGTTTTCTACACTAGTTTATGCCTACAATTCACAAATAAAATTTATTTAGGCATAAAAATCTAACATATGCCAATCGAATACATTTAAAATCATAAACAATATATAAAATTTCATTCACCTTTTAAAAGCAATCCAAATCTCCAGATCTGAACTAGAACCCTAAATTCAACTCCAAGCCTATTTTAATCCAAGAAATATGTATAAAAAGGGTATATACATAAATTAAAATTATAGATTTGAGAAGGGATTGGAGATTGGAAGAGAAAATAGATGCAAATGTACATAAATTATCTCAAATATGCACATAGTTGATTCCCTTCTCCTTTTCATTTGATTTCTATTCTTCTCCATTTTGTATGAAAATAGATACAAATATCTTATTTTTATAATTTAGAAAGAAAGTGCTCATTGCTGTATTTAGAAATATATAAGAAGAGAATGGAGGGTTAGGCATGAATTTATAGGAGTTAGAATCAACCAAAACAGCACGATTTAAAATCCAAGCCATATATTGCCTTGGGTTACTAAAGCTATCAATATAGGTGGGTCAATCTCCCCTACCAAGGGCTCAACCGCCCTTGTCGATCGCTTATACACAGCGATCGACCTGTGGGCCTAGGAAATTTTAGTTAATTCGAATTATTTTCCATCTAAATTCGTTTTTTGTCTGCAACTTCTTCATTTGGACTTCGATGGCAAAACTCTAGGTATGAAAATTGATTAGGATTTTACCACGAATGCAATGGTGCACGTTTCATGGTCAAATTCCATTTTGGAGCAAGATTAATTAACTAACTAATTAGATAAATAATGCTAAATTACGGGTAATTACAATAAAATAGTAATAGCATAGTAAAACATAGGATTAGGAGATTGCAAGGCGAATGAGGTAGTAACTCAAAAATTATGAACAATTGTAACGACCCGCAATTTCACACATTTCAAGCTGACAATAAACCATACATGTCCAACTCAAATTTAACGCAAAGGAAAATACTTAAGGTAAATAAAGAAGGAAGAAGGAAAAAAGGAGAAAGAAGAGTGAAAGAAAACCAAACAACATAGAATCTCACAACACAGTGGAAAAATATATAGTATTATATCAATGATCTTTACAAAAAGAGAAACTGTAATATACATACATCAAATCAGAGTACAGAAATAAATAATCGTCAATTTAGACAGTTATAACAATTTACCTCACAAATGCTGATAATTTAAATAACTAATGCAGTAGAAAATAAACATATATGCGCATACGATTTCCCCCAGGTCATCTTCGGAAGCTCCAAAGCACCTAAACTGAATCTAAATATACTCGGTTTGACCCAATCATTAAAATGGAAGAACATCCGGATCAGTCTGGTACACTAACATGAGAAGAACATCTCAATTGGATTTTAATGTTATAAAAACTTTTCAAAACAAAGGTACCTCATAAGACCACGCCACACATAAACACGGATAGTTTTTTACCTTAAGATAACCAAAACACTTCATATCAAATCCTTTGATAATATAATAGTTTCTAGGATATAAATACATATTAATCGTAGCCGAAATTTTTACATTAATATCCAACATAATAGGTTTACAACTAAAACCGTGAAGGCTCATATTGGAGAATTGATTTCATATAATGACAAGATAGGGGACTGCCTTCCGACAATATATCTCTAGAAAAATGCACTGAGGCACCAACAGATTGTCCTCTACCAACATAAGATTGGCCTACCTTTACCATAGATGGTACCAAATATTCCATCACCTCGGTCATTCCCGACCTATCTGTAGCCACAGCATACACAACAAACCCGAAATATGAAGGGTAATTGTAACGACCCAGAATTTTGTCAGTCGAATTTAGAATATTAAATCGATCTTAAATATTGAAAAGTTTATTTTAGAAGCTAAATAACTTGAATTTCAAATATAACGATTTATTTGTTAATTAAATTGTTGAATTTAATAATTATAATTGATTAAATAATTAAATCCTGAATTTAATGTGAATAAAAATGATTTTGAAAGTTGATTTAAATTCTTTTTAAATCAGGATGAAGATAGTAAAACTAAATTTATATCTTAAGTGATTTGAATTGTTCTAATAATAATTCATTTTAATTAACGTATAAAAATAGTCTTCTAGGGCACTGTCTTGGATTTTGATGAAACTATTATCATTGGATCCGTAATAGTGAAGTATTATATGGAGACGATTTTCATGGAAATTGGATGTACCATTTGGTCATGCGAGGTCGAAATGCATCGAAATTAATTTTATAAATTTATATAATTATTGGATTTGAAAAGCTAACTTTTGTATATTATCGAATTAGGCCTCGAAATAAGTTCCTTTCTGTTCGAAATTAGGGTATTACATATAGAACGCTTGACGGCACGTCTTGTTTGGAGTTTGGGATTTTCGAACATTAAAACTTGTTTGTTAATTTAATATATATATATATATATATGCATATATATACTTATATACACATATATATACATATATATTTCAATCCATACTTAAGGCCACACTCCCTCAACTTCACAGCCTTACCCTGCACGTTCAACCCATAACCCCCTTAGCTATAAAAATCATGTTTATCACAGAAAAACCCTCCTTCTCCAATTCAAGACTTAGCCTCATCCAATGGCTTGCATCAATCAGAGCCATTTTCGACGATACCAGGCAAAGTCCCCAACTTGAGAAATGTTTGTGAAATGGAGCTCGACTTGTTCAACGAGGTGATTCGGCTGATTCGACGCGAGGTAGCATAGTTTTCAAGATGAATGATGTTTTATTTTTTCGCCAATTCTAGCAAATTCATTGATTTTTGGTGATGAGGTGTAAAGGAAGTTGTAGAGATTGGAAGGGCCACCTTTGATGGAAGTTGGGTGGAACGTAAGCGATCGAGGTGGTGGCAATCATGGGTGGAATGGAAATGAAGTTGGGTTCATTGAAGAAAATGACAACAGAAGGCGATGCAAGGCCGGTGGCATAGGGAAGAGCGGAGGCTGGGCTATCAGTGAGAGCAAGGCGGCGGCGGTTGGATGGCCGTAGTGGCGAGCAAGAAGGATGGTGATGGGTGGGTTTATCTCATGAATGAGAGTGAGGCGGGGAGAGGGAAGGTATTAAGTTGGAAATATATTTAGTTAAGTTAATTAAGTTTTTAATGACATAATTAATTATAATATAAAATTTATAACTTATAAATTGTATAACTTTTGCATACGAGGTCGAAATCAAGCGCGATAGGTAGCGATGTACTCGTATCGGCAAATGCTACGATAGAAAATTGGTTTGGTGACAATTGGAGCATGTTGAAAATTAGGCTAAAATCGGACGTTCTCTCACAAGGAAATGATTCTGAGATTGATTTCACTCATTCTAGGGTATTTCTACCCTATCTCTAATGAGTTTTCGCTCCGCAGGCTAAGGTTTGCCTAAAACCAAAGCTCTGATACCAAATGTAACGACCCACTTGTTCTGAAATACATTCCTATCTCCCTTATTTGTATTCCTTTGATTTTGGAGCATTCCATAACTCCACTTTGAATGACCTCTATAAAAATCGGTGATTCCGCAAATCTTTAAATGATTCGTAAAGGGGTGAAACTCCTTTACAATTGACATTGATTCACCGGAGATTTCTGTATCCTCGGTTTACGATGCTATCTATCTTCTACTATCCTGGATTCTATCTTTGAGGATCGAATGTCGATTTGCCTTAGATTTTCGCATTGATTATATTCTTGAAGTCACGGTTGACCGGTTATGGTCGCCGGCGATTTATATAGGCTTATCCATCTTCTATTTGGTAATTTTATTATCTCATCTTCGTTCGATCTTATCTTTGAATTAGAATTCTATTTGATTAGGGTCCCTCTAAATTGAATCTCTGTTTTGTTTTGAAATCCATCCATGAATCATCCCTTGAAAAGATTTGTTGACTGTATTTTGAAATTGTGTATACATAGAAATTATTATTTTGATAAGGATGACCGCATTCTTATATAAAGTGAAATGTTTTCGATAAGGGTTATATACCTTATAAAAACGAGCGTCTGAAATTTTGAAAGGATTTGAAATTTTGAAAATTTATAAGGAATTTGATTATATGAAAGGATTTATAAATGAAGGGTTTTAATTTTGAATTTCGAGGAATTGAACTCCAATATTTTGAAATCTGGTTTTGAGATTTCAAAAATATATAATAATAATAATACGATTTAAAAGTATTTTTCGGATAAGAAATTTTTCAAAAGAGTTCAAATGAATTCCAATGATTTCGAAGAGATTTCAAAGAAGTTTCAAGAAAATAGAAGTCCAGAACTCACTTGTGTCGCTGGAAAATAATTTCGGTGATGAGTGCACGCATCATCGACATTGATTTTCGAGTTTCAAAGTGGAAGAGAGGCCACTCTAGTAGCTTTGCTATGCGAGTGATTTTGTGAAACCAATTTTGATTTCAAATTCCGAAATATGATTTGATATTCAAAGGATATATGTATATATTTGAACGATTAAAAGTGAGCCCGGTGTTCAGTCCTCGAGTTTTGGATTTGATTTAGCATAACTCTATTTATAAAATTGATTTACTAATTTGTTGCTGATTTCCAACTCTTGGATTTGAAATTTGATTTCACTATCTATTTTGAAGGTTCGAACACTTCCAAATCGAGGTTTAATTTTCAAAGCTAAGAAATTTTGAAGAGTATAAAATATTTGATAAAGTATATAAGTTTAATTTTGTATGTTTAAAGTATGAAGAGTGTGACTTAAATAAATTTGAAACTTCTGTTAAATAAATAATTTGCAAAAGGAAAATTGGATCATTTGAATAGAAATAAATAGTTTAAAGGTTTTAAAGGGATAGTTATAAATTTGGAAACCATTTTGGGTATAATTGATTTTGAGAAAATATTTGGTTTTGAAAATAGATTGGAATGTAAAACCTACAATTTATATGATGATTTTGAAAATGAATTTGTTTGACTTGAATTATGTTAATTTGAAAACTGGGATTATTTTCTAAACCTATTATTTTGGAAACTTAGAAATTAAGAATTTAACTTGGAAGAAAATTCTGTGAAATCATATATGATTTTGAAACTGAATCGATATTGAAATGATTTGAAATTGAGAACCTTATATTATTAATTACTTGATTTGGGAGTTGTCGAACTTATATAAATTTGATTTGTATAAGTAAGAAGTTGATTTGAGAACTATTGATTTGAAAGATACTCAATTTGGAAAGAGAAATCTTATATAATCAAAGTTTATATAAGTGTGATTTGAGATACTATTGATTTGGAAAGTATTCGATTTGAAAGTGGAATCTATATATAATGGACTTTATATAAGTATGATATTTGGAAGTGATTTTAAAAGGTACTATATGATACATATTTTCGAAGTAAAGATATGCTAAGTGCCTTCTACTTGATATCCGCTCTGTGGCCACATTGTGGATTCATTCTATCGATGTTATTCTCTCTGATTTTTGGTTTTTCGGATATGATGCTTGAGTGTCCCACCATGGCGTAACCCATGGTTTTTTTTCGAGCGTGACTACATAGCACAATTCACCTGGCTGAGATGGCCTAGGGGTGCAGATTGTTTCTGGGGGATTCAGGCATAATCATTGTGTATCCTACAAACTATGTAGGTCGCATTAGTAGCGAAATCCGCCTGGCTGAGAAGTCCTAGGGGTATGGATTGTTTCCTGGGGGATCCAGTCGTAATCATTGTGTATCCTACGGTCTACTAGTCATTATGGGGTAACTCGCAGGGCTGAAAAAGCTTACGGATATGGATTGTTTCCTGAGGGATCCAGGCGTAACCATGTGTATCTATAAACCATAGTTAGACAAAGGTTTTGGTTTGGTTGTTTTGTTTGGATTGCACTTTCCATATCTGTTTTTAAAAGTTTTTCCAGTATTTTCACTGGGTGTTGAAACAAGTCTACTAAGTACCTGGAGAATTCTAGCTTTGCGCTTGATCAACGCACTGCTAGAGTCTATGGGAACGAGGATAAACTTGTTAAGACATCGAGTTATAAAAGTACTTTGATAAAGTATTATATAAAGGATATTTTGATCATTTATTTTACCTTTCTAAATAATTGAAATTTATATAGCTTTAAAATAATGGTTCATCCTTGTCTTTCAACCTATTTTCCCTTACAGTTATTCCTATTCTCCACCTTGATAAACTTACCTATAACCACATTTATCAGGTATAATTTCAATCTTCTTGTCATCTTGTCTTAATCTTATTCCATTTTTATCTTTTCTATATTTTCCCCTACCTCATTCCTTTTCGAGGATGAAAAGATTTGAGTGAGGGAGAGTGTAACAACCCTGTATTTGTAATTACTTTAATTGTATATTTTAATTATTTTAATTGAAATTCCTGATTTAAAAACCTTATTTTATTTATTAAAATGGATAAATTTTGTTATTTTAAATATAAATTTTGATTTTGTGTGAATTATAATTCCAAACCTGAATAAATGGAATGTTTCCAAAAAGTGGATTTTGGTCAAATGGTCAAACTTTGACTTTTGAATTTAGAATATAAATATTTGCATTTTATCTTTTATTATGAAAATAGATTTAATTTTAAGAATACTGCTTTTCGTTTCGTTGAAATCGGATTAATATTGTGAAAGTTATGTTTTTTACAATATTGTGTGTAAATTGTTTTAGTTAACAAATTTATTTATTTTAATTTATATAAATAATATCTCTGTCTGTAAAATCATGTTCTAATTTTCATAACATGATATTTATGCATATATTTTATTTTTATAACATTTTTAAAGTATAGTTATAATGTTCAAATGTTGATTGTATATTGTTTTCGATCTTTAATTCTAGTTTCCATTAAATAAAGTATTTCTTTATTTATTTCGTACTTTTCCCAAAACTATTTATTTATTCTTCATAATATCTATCTCTACCTTATTTTTCTTATTTATACATCCATTTAGTAATTAAATGGACAAGTATTTAGATCCCTATTTATTTCTTGGAAAGAAATTTCAAATATATATATATATATATAGACACACACACACGTCATTATTTTAAAAGGCATTCCTTTAAATGTTTATTTTAATTAATATAATTAATATTTTTGGTTGATATATAATGTTAAATTGTGTATACATATGTAACATTACTTGTTATGTACATATTTACAACATTTGTCCATTTTTGTTTCATTTAATTTGGATATATACTTTGCAAATTAAGTAACATACAAAGATGTAAATAGTAATTAATTTATACGTTTCTATAACCGTTTTCTTATTTATTTATATAGTGCTTATATAAATGGTATGTACTTATTGAATAATTTCTTTAGCATATATTTTATTAAATAGATGGGAAACAAATCAAATAAGTTACCTATTTTTAATTAAAGGCATGCATACGTTTGATTTATTACCTCTTTATCTTTCCATCCATTAATTTCATACCATAAATCCTCCATATGTTTCCATTTATTTCCTTGATCCCTAGCCTTGTATTTTGTATATTACGTGAAAGAAAAATTCTCTTTCTCATTCGTCATACATGCCATTTTCAGATCTGAAGAGAAAGGTAATGGCTTCCTTCTCTTTTCTCCACTTTTCTTCTTTGTTTTGCCTTGTTTTTCACTTGATTTTGCTTGATCTTCACATATGGTTCTCGGCCTAACCCCTTCACCATCACCTCCACCGACCACCACCACTTCTTTCTCACCTAATCCATAGCCTAACCACCATACTCCTCTGACCTGAAAGTGCCATGGCCTCCCCTTGAACAAAACTTCACAAAAACTATGAAAAACTCCACAAAACCATGCTAACCGAGCCCTATATGCAACACCACCTTCATTGCTTGCCACGGCCACCTCCGTAGCCACCACCACCATCAAGCACCACCTCTAAACACCATTACTAACTTCTGACCTGACCTGTAGTAGCCTCTGGCCGAACCCAAATATGCCTTTGACCGAGCCCAAGTTGAACCAAAACCCTTTCTAGCATTGCCTTTTGACCTTCCACACTTTGTAACTTTCAAACTCTTCCTATCCTTGACCAAGCCTTGTTATTTTCAGTCCAAACCTGATCCTTTACCACCTGAAACATGTCATGACCGAACCAATTTGGCCTTAAGGCCAAGCACATGTTGAGTCAAGAGCAAGCAAAACCTGTTTGAAACTTGGTGATGTCTTTGTTTATCTCTATTTCAATTTGTTTCAATAATTTTGGTGTTGTATTTATATTTATGTATGGTCTTGTTTTATTGTTATATACAAGATATACATCTTGGCTCTCTTCCCACTTAAATCAAATCATGCTATCGTGCTTTCCGGATTCTCTTTTGTGTGCGTTGTTTGGGAACTCCAGCTTTAAAGAGGTGAGTAATTCACAAATGACATATATGCCTATATAATTGTGAAGTGACACCAAGTGAATGTGTAGAAACTTTTATATTCTGTTATACCTGCCTGTGATATAATTTATATGATGTTAAACCTGTTATTAACTTGTTACATCATCTGTTATATTCTATTCTGTCATGTTGTTTATTTATTTCTGTTTCTCACAATGCAAGTTCCCTGTAGAAGAGAATCACTATAGGTTGAAATGATACATACCCAAACGGACTTTAGAATAAGGAAAAATCATTATGGGCTGAAATGATAGGCCTGAGCAATTTTTATTTATTTGTATTTGTGTTGGGATTGCGGGTTTGTAATAATCAAAACCCAGAAATTTTACTGATTACGGATTTAAATGATAATTTCAGCATCACTTGATTTAGGTTTAAAATATTATCCGGACCCGTGGTTGATTTCAAATATGATTTCTTATAAATTTCATGTATTGTAAATGAAAGAAAGAAAAAATAATAAGAAATTTGACTTATATTGGATTTACAATGGTTAAGCAGTGATTTTCTAAAAAGTTAAATTGCATAAGTTAATAGATGATTTGAGTTGTAGTGTAGAAGGTTGATTTAACTTAATAATGGGAATTTAAGTAAAAATGGAATTATAAAAGTAACTTGGTAATTAATATAATTGATGTATGAATTGGATAAATATAATGTAAACGAAAATATCAAGTTATTTGTAAAATAAAGTTAAGCTACTCACAGTGTATTTTGGATTTATGTAATTAGTTTAAAATTTTAAATAAATGGATGGTTAAAAGTGTAATTTGAAATATAACTTGACTTGGAAATGTGAAGTTTGGTTTAAAAATAAAAGTTAAGTTAAGAAAATAAAATGGAAATTTAATTTAATTTATGAAATGGTAAATTAAATTAATATATAGAGTAAATGAAAGTTGGAAAAAGTGTATATTGACCTTAATAAGTGAAACATTGAGATTTTTGAATTAATGTATAAAATTTTATTTTATAAAATCATAAGTTAAAGGGGTATTCAAATGAACATTTTTGAAGTGGAAAAATGTGATTTTTATAAGTTAAAATGGTTAAAAATTAAAGTTTAATTGTTTCTAAAATTTTATTAATAATCTGGAATTTCATTTAGTAGCACTTCAGAAATGCTATCGTTTCTGAAAATAAAATAAAACAGAACTATTACAGCAGTTTTAAATGTTGACTTTACTAAATTGAATTGTTTTCAATTATAACTTACCATAGCATTTTCTAAGTGCGGCGAAAAGCTGAAATTTCAATATTTGAAGTGTTTAACTAAATAAATGAACTCAGAAATGGCTAAATTTTTTAGAGTTGAATATTTGATTTGAAGGAATAATGACTTCACTTTTAATGGTTTAAATAAATGATTTTAATTTGGAATTATAAATCATTCTGAAATTTATAACCACGGGTACACTACTTTATGTGTAATGTGATTTCCTTGTGATTATTTGATGCACACCTTTGATTTTAAGAGTGTTGCTAGATGCGAGCGGTTACTGTAGCTCTACGCTACCCTAGTCACAATAACACTATTATTTGCATTGTTTAATTTAATATGGATATTTCTTGGATAATGTTTATTACTACTTAATTGATGGTTTGACTGATCCTTAAAGGATGGGTGACCCCATGCATCCTTTAAGTTATTGTGCATTGCTATTACAGTTCACTTGAGTTGGTTTACATTGTATAAGTATGTATATCCTAACTCGAGTGTTTGTGTTTTACTTTACGCTCGGGTCAGCCTGAGAATCACAGCTTTGGATTCACCTTCTGGAGCTAGAGTTTTGTTGGAGCTTATCTGTTTATCTATTCGTCTACTTCTTCCAGTTAGTTCCTATTCAGTATCTGTCTCTGTATTGTTGTTTATGTATCCTGACTTCCATTGTATCTATTTTACTATGAGATTTTATATATGTTTTGACAGTATGTATATAGTAGCTTCATGAACTACTATGGTGTTTTATTTTCGTTGCGAGTATTTTGATATTTCTATGCCTGTGATTCTGTGAATGATTTTATTTGCTCCAAATTTTATTACAATATGTTATTTTGAATTATTCAAGTCTGACATGTGTGGATTATTGTTGATTTGAATGGTCCAAAATAGTGGGTCATTCAGATGTGGTACGATTTTAGTTCCAAATCGGAACGTCTTGAAGACGACTGGAATAATGATGAGTTAAACTCACCTTTTTTGGTTAACTATAAATATTATATAGTTAATAAAAAATTTGATTGGATGTTTGGATGATTACTATTTTATCAGTTGGTTTGGATTTAATACCACCCCTGGAGCAGATGACCCATATTATATAATCATATACTTTTTTTGATGCAAGAGAACAGGTTGGTTGGATCCAACAAGATCCTCACCGCTGTAGAATTTCATTTACACATATGTGCTGATATATATGAGTTGTGATGTAAGGGGACAGATTGGAGGGATCCAGCGGGATTCCTCGCTATTATTGATTTTAATTTCAATAATATTCTTATCATACGAATTATTAGATATTAAACCTAATTGTGGACACAATGGTTATTGCTTTGGTTTATGTTTGAAAATTGAAACCTTATAGTGATAGAAAATCGATATCAATATTGGTTCAACGTTTGGTTGTTATTGGCCTCAAATAGTATATTAAAAATATTATAAATCGTCATTTGTATTGGAAATGGGTTTTCGAGACAAGAAATGATTTTAAATTCAAAATTGGGTTTTGAAAATAAAGAGGATTTAATTTCTATTTTATCCAACCTTTTATTCTATTTTTTTCTAAGTTATTTGCTTATATTCAATATTGCTTTAAAAGTTATTTACTTATATGTAATATCGTTCTAAAGTTATTTATTTATATTTAATGTTGTTTAAAAGTTATTTATCAATATTTTAATATTTAAAAATTTTAGTTATTTTAAAAATAAATATGGCTTGGAATTAATGATAATAATTTATTTTAATAATATTTTGAATTATAAAATATCTATTTAAGATGTTTTGAAGTTACTTCTTATTTATTTATAATAATTATTGCTAGTAAATTATTATTATATAATAGGTTTTTAAAGTAAATGATTATAATTTATTTATAAATGCTTCTAAGATTTATAAATAGAGTTTTATAAATAGATTTGAGTTTTAAAAGAGGAGTTTTGTAACATGTTTTGGAATCTTAAAGGAAGATTAGTCAACGGGTAAAAGAGTTTATAAATGGTTTTAGATATTTACAAAAGAATTTTAGAAATTGGTTTATAGCCGTGTAAGAAGAGTTTTATAAATAGTTTTATGGATTTGAAAAGGGCTTAAAATGTTTCTAGATTTATAAACGAGTTTACAATTGGAAATGGTGGTTGGGTTTTATAAGGGGTTTCTATATAGAGTTTATAAATGGTCTCATAGATTTATAAAAAGGTTTTATAAATGATTTTTGGGATTCGTAAGAATTTATAAATGGTTTTTGAATTGTACAGAATGGAAATCTTTTTCGATTTTGTGAATATACTTATATTGAGATAAGTATTTGAGTACATTTTCTAAGCTACGAGGTGTAATTGTGTGAATATACTTATTGTAACGACACGTAAAATTCGATGATTAAAATGAATTAAATTAATAAGGTTTCAGTTAAATTTGGAAGGAAATAAAAATCGTATAATTTATGTTGGAACTTAAGTTAGTTTAGGGCAGTAATTGATGAATAAAAAGTTTGAAACCAAGTAATGAAATTTATGGAGAATATTTAATAATAATTTATGAATATTTAGGCAATTGAAAATTTATGGATTTGTTAAAGAATGCAAAATTATAATTGAGTGTAAACATGAATATTTGGTAATTATTTAAAATAAGAAATATGTGATTTCGTGAGATATTTAATTGGGTATATTATAAATGTTACATTTATGGGAATGTGATACAATGTTAGAAATTAGTTGTAGCAATTGTAATTAAAATTAACAATTTAGAATAAAATTGCAATTAATTGGAAATAATGAAAATTGTCTTACTTGGTTATAAGTTTAATATAAGCAACCAATTTAAATGTTGAAGTAGTGAATCATTAATAAAATTATTAACTAGAATGGAATTCAAATCAATATAATAATGGAAAGTATAATTGTTGCACTTGAGTAAGTTTTAAAAATAAAAGTGATTAAAGGTTACTTAAACGACAATTAATGAATGTATTAAATTTGTAAAGGTCAAAATTGATTGCATTAGTAAATTGGGAAAGGAATTCAAAATTATGTTAACTGATGAAGAATACGTAATAAAGTGTAAATTTATAAAATCAATGGCCGTTAAGCAGTTATAATATTTATAGTTGATAATAAACGTTACTTGGTGATTATTAATATAGTAACGGAAGAGGGAATGTAAATTTAATAGAAACGTAAATTTATATTTTAGGTCGTAATTGGTGAATTGAGAAACAAGTTCAAATGAGGTATTTGATGGAATTCTTTAATAAATAAGAATTTGTTGTTCTTGTATTATAAACTTAGGTATAATTGAAATTGCTTCTAATAGAATATAATAGGAAGGGGAAGTATTATAAATGAATGGTTAGAAACTTAAGTAAACAATTAGGAGGCTAAGAAATTTGATTAAGCATAATTACTATAGATAAATGAATGATAATAAATGAGGTTATGTAATAATGAAGGAATAAATAAATATATAATGCAATAAAAGAAGAAACTGACATGACAATTATAAATGAAAACGAATATTCGGGAGTAATAAATGAAAATTTTGAAATAAACATTGAACAAATAAATAAAAATAGAAGTTGTAAAATAAGTAAATGTAAATTTTATGGATGAATCCTTATATGAATAGAAAGGGGAATGAAGCAATAAATGTTATGAGATGAAATTTATAAGGATGAGACTGAATTAGGCAAATTGGTGATTATCATTAATTGTTTACCCATTTGTTTCATCCATTGAATTAGTTTTAAATCCATTGGAATAAAACGTGATAAAAAAACTACATTAATGAAAATTTAGAGGAAATTTAAGAATTAATGCAATAACTAATTTAATGCGAATAAATTTATGGAACCAATGGTAAGATCTTAACTAATTGTACTTAATAATTTGAAAAAATAACTATTGGTTGAATAAAGGGATGGAATAAAATTTTATCAATATATTGGAATTTAATACACGATAATAGTATAAATTGCAATTCAATGAAAAGTAAATACTTAGAAGATTGTATAAATGGAAAATTAGATAAAATTTAAGAATATCATTATAAACTTGTATTAAATCATGGTAAAAGTCCAAGTGATTAAAAAGGATGAATTGGTTAGTTTATAAATATTGAATAAAAAGGTGATTAATTAATTTAATATTAATATACTTAATTGATAGGAAGTAATTGTTCTACTTCTCATTACATTCATTTAGCCCATTTTGAAACTTAATCAACTGAAATTAATGTAATTGAAAATTTTCAATTAATAGGAGAGAGAATACTAATTGTAATAGGTGCAATTAAAAGCAACTTATGTTTTGTGAAAATATTAGGAAAGTTTTGATTCTATGAAAAAAAACATTTACATCAAATAAAATGAACGTTTCATCTGCGAATGTAGGTTTAATTTCAAAAAAATAAAGAATAGAAAGACTGATTTTAAACAAAGAAATATATGTTTATTTGAACTGTGTTTTAGCTTACAGATTGATTACAAGGATAGGAAAATAATCTTTTTATTACTCTTGTGTATTAATAATAAATTTATAAATGTGTTTAAATGAACAATTGTTTTATATTTTTATCCATTTTAGTTGTCTGTTTTAAAATTTAACTTTGTAAGTAACTGCAATTAATGTAATTCAAATGTTTCAATTAAAAGGAAAGGAAACGTTGATTGCAATTAATAGATTTAATAAAAGAAATGCACGTTTTGTGTTAAACAAAAAGGGATTTTTAATGGAAATAAAAGATCATTTTGAGAAAAAAAATTGAACGTTTTCATTTTTAAGGTAAGTATAAATATTTTATTATGCGTAGATAAAAGCCTAAATGCGTACAAAATTCTACTTTCGTTTGCAAACCTTTCCATTCCTACGTACATTTCTTTATCTACTATTAATGCCTGAAGCTTTAATGAGAAAACGTGACATTTATTTTTTTCCCTCCACATTCATTTCCTAATTATAAATAACCTGCATCTTATTTCTTCTTTTACATTTTGTTTCTCCTAACACCTCATATTCAAAATCTCTTATTCTTGGAAATCCAAAAGCATTCTTTTATAAAAATGATTTTTTTTCATTTTTCGTACACTTCCTGTCCTCATCTTAGTTGGTCTTCAATCTTTTCCTGAAGCCTCACCTTGAGAAAACGTAAGTATTAAAATTTATATTCCGGACAACATGAAATTGATTTAGTTGAATTTGGAGATTGTTGAGTTTTGGCTTCTGTTTGGATTTTTATGGGCTAAAATCAAAGGTGAGTGTTTTAACCCACTCACAATTTCTAAGATTTCTTATGTTTGTTAAATTCATTTATGATGTGATTTGAAATTTATTTATAGCCGTTTGGCATATATTTCATCATTATCTCAGTTAATTTGCATTTATTTAATTAACTTGAATTTAACTCATTATTGCATATTTACTGCCAGTTAAATTGTTATTTATTTTACTGCATATAAACTTCCAGTTAAACAGTTATAATTTATTTTGAATATAAACTGATAGTTGATACCTGTTATTATCACCTGTTATATATTGATGTATTGTTTGAATTTGGATGTTGATTGTGATAAATGGTTGATGGTTGATATTGGATGAATGGATTTTGTATTTCATATTGTTATAAACTGCAAGTTATTATGCATTTTCATTTCATTCGGGATTGCGGTTTGAAATTATATACTACCGCATTTTTATTTTTAAATTGCAGACTGAAATGATAAATATCTGTATCACTTGACCGTAGGATATAAAATTATATACAGACACCGTGATATATATATATATATATATATATATATATATATATATATATGATATTTTGAAATGGTATCTATGGTTTGTAAAGAATATATATGATTTTTGATATATTGATTTGGATATTTGATAAAGGTTATTTTATATATAGTTAAATTTTTGGTTTTAAGCTATGAAAAATGTAACGACCCGCTATTTTGGACTATTCGCATCCGCACATGTCGGACTTGAATAATTCAAAATACCGAATAGTTAATTTTAAATTGGAAAAACTCAGATATATAGTAAATAAATAATCACAGAATCACATACATAGAGTAATAATATGCAGCGGAAGTAAAAGAGATAGTACTTCATGAAGCTAATATATAAATATATAAGATACATCAGAGTTTACAACAGAAGAGAAATATGATACATCAAGTACAAATCAGAATACATCACTGAAATCATCGAATACTGAAAGCAGAATAGATGGCTGGATCTTCAAGCAAAGCTCCAACTCCAAAGGTGAGCCCCGAATACTAGTACACTCAGTCTGACCCGAGCGTAAAGCAAAACACAAAACACTCGAGTCAAAATTAATATTCTCATATCAATAAATCCAACTCAAGTGAAAAAGCAATCGAAATACAAGTAACTCAAAAGATGTTGGAATCACCATCATCTAAGGATCCGTTAAACTATCTACTATGTAGTAGTGTACGCTAAATAAGTAATGTCTATCGGTAATATAAAGTATCAAAATAGTGTTAAGGCGTTACCATTATCCCCTTTAACACATTTATATAGATGTCATAGTCTATACAGCACTGCAAACTCCACCGTAAACTAGTGGGCTATCAGGGAGTACTCCATAGGTATAACACAAAACAAATTCGTAGTGGTCGCGTATATAGGGATATAAGTATGACAAGGCACATGAGGCAATACCCAAGGTAGTGAAACTACCGTTCGCCTGATCCGGACTGGTGAGAATGCATCGCCGCAGCGATCGCAACACCGCGAAACAACACTCCTGAAATTCCGAGGGTGCACCAATCAATCACAAGTAATGAGTAGTAGTTACGAAGAAGTGTGTTCGCTCGAGGTGGCTAACCCCATTTGGCCCGGCACGGCTTCTGATTTTAGTCATTTCCAATTTGACACAAGTGTCAAGGCTATCCATTATCGTTCTCTTTCTTCAGTCATCACGTACATCATTCCAACCACTTCATTCTGGATTATCACTCCGCGTATAGTTATTAAAGTGGTTTTCGGTTTAGATAGAGAGTATATCCATAAACTATACCAGTCTCTTTAATAACTTTCATAATTATCACACCGATTGGTCGTTTAGTAAATTTCAAAACCAAATCAATTTCATTTTCAATTAGAAATTATAATCAACATTTCATTTGTCTTTCACTATCAATTTCCAAAATTTACATTTCAAAACTACCAAATAACCATTTCGAAGTCTTACAATTCAATTTCAATTTTTATTTAAAACAATTCAAATATTGATTCAAGTTCGTATATAGGTTTCATTCCGAAATCATTTAAATTGTTTAATTTTCATTCACATCAATTTTGAATTTATCGATTTCATTCAATATTCGCTAAGCTAATTTATCATTTAAAACAATTTTCATTTAAATTTCCAATTCATTAAATCGATTTCTTAAGTTCAACTTCATTATATCAAAATTTCAAATTGAAATAAATTAAATTCGTCAAATCAATTCTTTAAATTACAAGTCTTACCTTAATTTCAATAAATCCTATTCATTTCAATAAATCACATTTTATTTCTTGTTAAAGAAATTCAATTTTCACTTATTTATTAACTTCGTTACCAATTTCAAACTCAATTAATAAAGAACTAAATTCCACATAATCGAGAAGTTTCAATTTCACTTACTTAAATAATTTTTCCAAAACTTTAAAAAGAAAAGAAACTCAATTTCATTTATTAACGAAGTTCAAATCCACTTATTCAAAAGTACAGTTTCTCTTATCAAAGAATTCGATTTTTATTCAATTATCAAATATTTCAATCTTATTTAATTATTTAATAATTTCAATCTTAATTATTAATAAATTCAAAACTTAATAATTACAAACTTGATTATGAATTCAAACATAATTATTAATTCAACTTAATCATCAAATCATTGCAACTTAATTATAAATTCAACTTAATAATTTCAAACTTAATTATAATTTCAAACTTAATTATAATTTCAAACTTAATTATAATTTCAAATTTAATTATTAAATGATTTCAAACTTAATAATTTCAAAACTCAATTATTACTAATTCCAAATTGTTTATTTATAATTCCAAATTTAATTATTAAATAATTAAATTTCAAACAATGTTCTTTCATCAATTACTACGTTAATATTTGTTTCAGATTTCAATCCTTACGTTTCCTTTCAAAAAAAATTTAAATTCCAACTTCATTTCAAAACTAATTCTTTGTTCGAATAAAATCATTATTTTATTTTTAAATCGATTTATTGACCAATTGGATTTTATTTAATTCTCTATCCTAAGTCAAGCTCATTTGGGTATATATCATTTCATCCCGATTCCAATTCCAATTCAGAAATCAAAGCATATCAAAGGGAACTTGCAGTGTGATAACAGGGATGGTGTCAAAGTAAATAAACAAGCAATAAAAACAATCAATAACAATCCAATAACTAATTCAAATAATCCCGAAATAATCGTATTAATTCACATTGTTGTTTGTGCAAATTAATATAACTATTTCTAGAATCTACACTATCATTTCATGTAGATTAAAGATTATTACACTAATATTTATACGGTTCCTCACTTGATATCTATTGTTCAATTTCAACTACATAAATTTATACAACATACATTTAATGGTTCAAAGTATACTTATCCAAATTTCTACGTGTAAATTATTTATCATTCAAAGGGGTCATATTGTGCAAATTTAACTAATCAAATTCAACACATAACAATTTCAAATTGTTAACTATCCTTCGTCAAATTCAATTGCATAATATTTACCACTTTATACATTACAATTTAACGTCTAATATAAACAAAAAACAATCAATCAATCATTAACCAAACTGGATTATCATCGTATAATTAACAGATAATGGTGTTAGATGTCACAGGTGAACTGATACAGGTAATAGCATATATAACAATGCAACTAACTAACAGCAACATATTTCAATTGTCGCTTCAATTTAAATTAAACTTAATAAATAAAAGAACATTAATCGTGAGTGATTGCTCACCTTTTGAGGCTTGAGATGGACGAGAGTAAGATGAATTGAATCCGAGCACAAATTCTGAAGCAAAGCACGATGGAAACTATTTCAACGGACAAAGCTGATAAATAGGTATTATAGACACAAATCGGATCAGTTTGATGTAAACTGAAGATATAAACATTATTATTATAATTGCAATACTTTAATTGAAGACAAATATTAAAATAAATAAAGATATATTTATATCTATAAATAAAATCGTTGTTTTAAATTAAAACATATGTATTAAAATCAAATATAAATGTTCTGAAATAATTACATATATATACAACAGATCCAAGTTATATGTAGACCTCATCGGATATACAACCTAAAAAAAATCTTTAACTTAAACGCATATTAAAAATGTAAATCATATATATTTAATCATAATATAACTATAACACATTCAAATATATGCGTATTAGTGTAACACAGAGCAAAGCCACTGCAAAGCTTAAAACATAACAGACTAATTCATAAATATAGACTATATACTTACGTATATTCAACAAACATACACAGAGGACAAAAAAAATATACGCATATAAAGCTTTGATAAAGCGCAACATACATACTCTGAAATATCAGAAATCTATATACATTAAAATAAGCGCATAAAACATAACTTAGTATGTAATTCACTGTATAAATATATAAAACAAAATCATGACTCGAATTTCTTTTAAAATAGTATACATAATACTTCTGTACTAAAGTACTGTCCCCCAAAACATATATCATCATAGAGAGTAACTACAGGCAATACACGCACCTACATAATATAGAAACCAATGTATATATAAAGAAAAGAAACCGACATATATAATATATATAACAACAGCCGTAACGACCCGCCTTTTTGGACAGTTTAAACTGACGATCAAATACACATGTCGATTCCAAACCATTAAAAAGGGCAGATGGTTATTGGGGTAAGTTAGAAAAGAAAAGAAAGATAAATAAAGGAAAAGAAACAACACAAAATCTCGCAGCGGAATGATAAAATATAATAGTCAAATAAACAGTTCATGAAGCTATCTACTATACTTTGACAATTATTTATACAACATTTATCAGAGATATACATATACAACAAAACAATTAAAATAATGCAGCAGATAGCATGATGCAAGGGTAATAATAGTAATAGTATACCAAATCTTCGTCTTCATCCTCCAGAATGGATCTTCAAAAATCTGAAAAACTCAGGACTGACCCGAGCGTAATGAAAAGACAAAACACTCGAGTCAGGACTAAAATATCCTACTGAAAGTAAAATCAATCATAAATAAATATGAGTGTAACGGCGTCAGAGATGTTTACGAGGTTTGACATCTCATATCCAATGTCAACGTGCGTGCAATAACTTAAGAGATGTTACGGGATTTTCCATCTCTCAAGGATCCGTTAAACTATCTACTATGTAGTAATGTACGCTAAGTAGATAATGCCTATCAGTAATATAAAATATCAAAATAGCGTTAAGGCGTTACCATAATCCCCCTTAACATATTTTTATAATGCCATAGTCTATACAGCACCGTAAGCCCCACTGTAAACTAGCGGTTATCAGAGGGTACCCCATAGGTATAACACAAAACATAACATCGTGGTCGCGAATAGGATAATCAGTATGACAAGGTACATGAGGCGATATCAACTAGGATACTAGTAGTTGCGTGATCCGGACTGATGTTGAGCATAGCCAGCAGCTACCTCAACACCGCGAAACAACACTCCCAAATCGAGGGGTGCACCCAAATCGAATCACAAAAGGTAATAGATATGGTATCGAAGAAGTGTGTCCACTAGAGGTGGCGAACCTCAATGGCCCGGCGCGGCTCCTGTTTTAGTCATGTCAGGGGTCATCCAATATCGTTCTCTTTCTTCAATCAACGCGTTCACCAAACCATCTGTAACGACCCAGAATTTTAATTATTTAAAATTCGAATATTTAATTAATTTTAAATATTAATAAGTGAATTTATAAGTCGAATAAATTTTAAATCAAATAATTGGATTTAATTGGATAATTAAATCGATAATTTAATATCTTAAATTATGGAAATAATTGAAAATTGAGTTAAATATGATCGAAAATGATTTGTAAAATTTTATTTTATCATATTGGAGTTATAATGATATTTTAGAACTTTTAAAATCGAATTAAAAGTTTATTTGTGAAAATTGAATATTTTAATATTTAATCGACTAGTGAAATTAGCCAATTTTCGAACAGTCTCAGAATTGGACGAGACCAGTTCCATTAGATCCGTAATAGTTTGTTATTACCGGATTTCAATTGTCGTAGCAATCGGAGTTATCGTTTGATTGTAGCAGCTCGGAACGCATCGAATGTTTTTAATATTAATTTGGTGAGTTAAAATAGCCATTTTCCAAAAAGTCTCGGATTTTGACGAAACCAGTTTCATCGGATCCATAATATGATATTATTGTATAGTTTCAAATTTCAAGTCAATCGGATTTACCGTTTCCCCGGTGCAAGCTAAAACGCCTAGAAAATCGTTTAAATCGGTTTAATTCAAATTGAACGTTTATTGCCATAACCTGCACAGATGACCGAATTAGCTTCCGAAACCTATTCCATTGTGTCCGGAACGTGGGGTAAACTCCAGAAACGCCAGTCACTGCGCGTAAATCGGAGTTTGGAAATTCCGGGATGAATAGTGTCGTTCAAACTTCTATAAATAGACCCTTACCTTTCACAAATGAAAAAAAAAAAAACCTAAACCCTAGCCGCCACCCCCTAACATCAGTGGCCAAAAAACAACGACCTTCCTCCCTTAAATTCTTCTAATCCATTCATCAATTCAAAGAACGTTCAACATCAAAGTTGAAGAGCACGCAACGAGCTAAAGATCTATACGGCAGGGATCGCGAATGGGTAAATGGATTGGCGGCAAATCGAGATGGAAGGAGGGCCGAACGCGCCCAATTTTCGAGCACAATAGAGGGCCGAGCTCTGAGCTATTCACGCGAAGGTGGAGTTGGGTGAGGGCTACAAGGTGATGGTTGTTGATCGAGTTGTAGCGTGGTGTGGTGGTTGCAAAGTCGAGCCCTAGTTCTATGATATGGGTTCGGCTATACTGGAGGTTTTCAAACGCGTGAGAAGGAAGATGCAATGCACGGCTTAGATTGCAGGTTGAGGGATCAAAGGCTGTGATTTAGTTAGGTTTGAAATTAAATGAAATTATGTTGTAAATTAAAATATAAATTCGTGTAAACTTTGAAATTGCATATCTTTTTCATACGAGGTCGAAAACGCGCGAAACAGGAAGCGTTGGAATCGTATAGATGAGCACTACGCTATGGAATTGGATTGGAGTCGTTTGGAGTTAGTGAGAATTTTGGGTAAAATTAAACGCGCGTTTAATTTTATTCGAAATAAATCGCTAAAACGAAATTGAAATCAAGGTGAGAACTTCTCACTCAATCGAATCAGTTTCGATTTTAATTTTAAATAGTTATATTTAAAATACCTGAATGCATGTTTGAATGATGATTGTTATCTATTGATTGTTAAAATATACATTATGCGCCGTTAGTACGCGGATGTTATTTATTAAAAACATATACCGCGAATATTTCATAAACAGTGAAATTGGTATTATATATAATAGCAATATATATATATATATATATATTGGCATATGTATATATTGCAGTTATTGATTTCCCACATTGTATAGCGGATGAGACCCTATTGCGCCGTCTATTAAGCGGATAATATTATAAATCCCATATACCGCGATAATTTCGTACTGGAGCGGAATTGGTATTGTGCTAATGTTTGTGGATGCAGGAAAACAGGTTGGAGGGATCCAACTGGATTCCTCAACAGTATTTATTTGATTTCAGATATTCTGATATTTGATGGATTATCATATCGATATATGATGTCGTTGTTGTCGTGATTGGCTATTTGGTATGTAGCATCATTGGACCAAATTTTGGAATTTTAAAAGGATTTCAAAGTGATTTTTGAAAGTATACGTTTATAAAATATTTTTGGAATTGATTCATTCTAAAATAAATAAACGTTATAATTTTAATGTTATAAAAATTATGGTTTTTGAGAAATATGGTAAAAAGTTGATTTTTGAAAATATAGGTTAATGATTTTATAAAATAGTTTAAATTGGGATTTTTGAGTTTATTATAAAAAGTTTAAAAAAAATAGGATTTATAAAATTTGATTATTTTATAAATCAAAATGGTGAAATTATAAAGGAGATTAAAGATGTTATAAAAGAATAATAGTATAAATTGATTTATATAAAAGATTTATAAATTGATAATTTATAGATTCAAGTATTGGAATTATAAAACGAGTCTTTATAAGTGTTAGAATGAATTGTGAATGAATTTCATAAATGAATGAAATTTATAGAATTATAAACGGTGAAGTTATAAATGAAATTTTATAAGCAGTAGGTTTATAAAATTTATAAAGTTATTAAAAGAAGGGTTTTGGATAAATTAATGAATCTTATAAGTTATAGAATTTATAAATTTGGGAAAGTTCAAAGGAACGATTTTTGTAAACAAATAAATTGTAAGTGTTTAACTTATAACATGAACTTTTGGTTTATAATTGGGTTATGAATTGAATATAGGTTAATAAAGGAATTTATAAACATTGTTTTATAAATTCGCAAATGACTTATTTTGATAAGTAAATTGTTGAAACCTATTAATGGAGTTATATTCACGTTTTTGACTATGAATAATCCTTTGAAATAAAATGAATAGAAATGATGAAATTGGTTAACAAGTATATTCACATTTTTGAATAGTGAATAATATGTTAAAGAAAATGTTTTGTATGTGATGTTTTAAATAGAATTAAAATGATCTAACGATGTTTTCAAAATGTGTTGAGATTCGAAACCATAGATTTCAACATTTATTGTTGAAATAGACGTTTTTGAGAAATAGAAGGAAATGGTGGACTATAACACTGTTGTTATAATAAATGATTTCCAAAAGGAAATGTTTTGTATAGTATTGGGATTTATATATCTATTTTAATTTTGAATCCCTATACTAGTGATTTTGGGTTGTCGTAACGATGTTTTACGCAACATTCGTTTTGACCCAAACAAATATGGTTAAGAGAATGATTTCCTTAAAGAATGAAATATATACTTAATTTCGATTAAAGTATATTGAATATTTTCCAAGTGTAGAAAATAAAAAGATTGTGAATTACTTATTAAATAAGTATGGAAATGTTTTCCAATATAAAGTGAATATTTTGAGAATTTATCTTTTTGAAGATAAATTGAAAATGAATAATTGAAATCGCATATTCATAGATATTTTGGAATATAAATTCACTGTGGAATTTATAAAAGAAAGTGGAATTTGTTTAAAAATAAATATGGATTTATTTTTGAGGTATTGAAATTATATATCTTGTAAAAATATTTGGAAAGTAAATAATTTGGAAAATTATTTGGAATCTGGTGATGTGTGCATATCCATTGATAGTTCAATAACCGACTATCAATATTTACCTTTGAAGGGTATTTGTTGTGATTTGCTGAATTTGAATGCTACACTTATTTTTAAATTATTGCGCTCGTTATTCGGATTACCCATTCCGAATAGTAATACGACGTAATGGATAGCATTGATGACCGGTGTTGAAGACCGGGTATTTGCGAGAGCGATAGGATGACCTGTCGATTGACTCTGCATCGAGTTGCTCCGGTATAGAGTTCTCCATATGTGATGGGGAATCCGATCAGGATTGTGGATATCCAGATTGCAAGGACTTCTTTGTAAGTGCCTTCGGTTCTGTTCGAGCCCGGAACAGACTTGTATGGATTGGATGTCTGACGTTACAAATTGAGATATAAAGCAGATTTCTTTCAAATATATTTCTGTTAGTGGCGGAGAATTTATTCTTTTAGCTTAACACCCTTAGACGTACGAGCTCAGAGGTTATGTAATTGAAGGATATCAGTGATATATTCCCAATTTGGTAATGTGACATGCTGAGTGTTGCTGTGAAATGATCGTTGTGTTGTTTATTTATGATAGGATCATTTATTTGATCGTCTATCTTGGTGATCATTTCTATGATCATTTGTTGACCCAAAGCATGGCTTTTGTATAAAGTATGTTTTTGTGGACGTGACTTCGTCGAGCCTCACACCCCGGAATGGTCAAAACAGGAAAGATGCGGCAAGGTTATGAGGGGTAGCTCCCTGTAGGGTATGTGCATTTCCTTCTGGAAAAGGGTGGTATCATGGTATGGAGCCCAGATACTTACTCATGTTGAAACACTTTATTTATGATTGTGTGATGTTGATGACAAGCGCTCGGTTAAAGGTTCCAAAGGACCGGGGGATGGCATACTCGTGTCAGTTGTTACCCAGTTAGGGATAACCCGGCCTTGTGTTGGCAGAGATCCGGTTTGGTTCTCGGGGACGTCCTTCCAGAGGCGTTCTCATGTGGCAATGGGAAGTTCCTTGGCCTGACCATTCGTTGGAAATCCAAAGAAACAATACGATCTTGTACGGTTTTAGTTGTATAACCTGCCATGGAATGTGGCGGTAACCTGCTATTGAACATGGTAGCTATAGTAGGCATAAGTGCGGAATGTCTATGCTGGCTAAGATTTATATCTTTATTTTCGAAATGAATTTTTCCTCCACTATGCACTAGTAATAATATCAAATGTTCTTTTTAAGGCGTATCAAGCATCTTTGACTATCATAAGGAGAAATCTCCTTCGATTCTGCGTTTGCATTGTGTGTGTGTGCGGGAGGCCTTATGGTAGTCTCATTTTTAAAAGCATTGCGAATTGATTTTAAAAATATTCCTCTATTTGGATTTTAAAGATAAATAAACTGTTTTGAGTTCTCACACCAGTCTTGCTTGTCTTAGTGAAATGTGATGGGGGATTCTCGCTTCGCGGTTTGGTGGCGAACGGGAGACTCTTGCCCCCACACGGCCTCTTTACGGGGTTGGTTAGGCGTAAGCTGTGACAGTCGAGAGGCTGGCCGTAAAAGCAAGGTCTGGGGTACCAGTGTAAGCCACGGTGGGGCTGGGATGGTTGAAAAGCCTACCGGTTGTGACCACTGTCGGCGTACGTTACATTTTGTATCAGAGCATATGGTTAAGCGACAACCATGGTTCTGTTGGGTATTACTCATTAGAGATAGAGTCAGTAGTACTCTAGAATGAGTTGAGTGTAATAATAGATATGAGAGCGTATTTGTTAGTGAATATAAAATTGTTTTGTATTGTGTTGACTTATCAGTTGATTGTTTATAGATTCCAGTCGATGTAGTCTAGCTAACTATCGTAGATAGGGGTTTCTAAACTCTTAAACAAGATAAACCGACACGATATTGTTTTTAAATTGGGTAAATGAAATAATTTACCTTGAGTATATTTTATATATAAAGGAATAATTTTTCAGAATTATTAAAGTATATATAAGTTGATTGTTTAGATGTTTGAATAATCTAAATAAAAGAATAATTGTATAAGTAAAAAGAATTATAAGAACTGAATTATAATTAAAGTGATTTAGAAATAAACTTATATATAAGAAGTGAAACTATGTGAATATATTTATGAATATGAGTTGTAAATAAAAAATGAATTTAAAGTTAAATGGAAATTTACTTTAGAATTGGAATCTGAATTTATTTATAAGTGGGAATTTAAATTAAGTAAAACCAAATAATGTTTAAATGGAAGTGTAACTTAACAGATGTTGAATGAAGTTGATATTGGTATCGAAGTAAATTAATAAAGTTAAGTGGTGGATATGAACTTAAGTTATGTAAATGAAATTCAACTTTAGTAATTGAATTGAATGAATGGATTGAATGAAAATCAATTTAATTAAACCAATTGAAAGTGATGGTGTTAAACCAAATTGAGTGAATATAAGCATAGAAATTTGGTTGTAATTAATATACATTGGTTGATATATGATTGTTAGTTGATTGCATATAATTCATTAAGATTTAATGAAATTGGAAGTTAAAATAATTGAAATCCAATTGGAAATTAAGTGAATCTTAAATAGAATTGAATTTGATTTGGAAGTGAACCAACTTGAATATGAATTAGTGAATATAAACTAATTGAAAATGAATGTTAGTAAAACATCCGCTGTTAATGAATCAAAGGTGATTAAATTGGAAAACCATTTCATTGAATATTAATGAGAATATGAATGAATATTTATTGGTTATGGATGTTAGTTGAATGTTAGTTGGTTGATGGTTGAATATATTGCTTTTATTACATTTGCTATGTTGGCTCATGTAGTTGTTATGTTGCTATATGTTGTATATCGATACTATAGTCTATATACATGTTCTCATGTTGTTTGTTGAGTGTTTAGTAGGTGCGGATCGCGTTTGCTTCGCATTTGGAGCTCGCTTTCGCGCTATATTAGCGGTATATGCTCGCTAATAAAATATAAGGTACATATCTCGGATTACATATCGTACTTTTACACTTTTTTTCCCTGCGGGATGCCTCATTACTTGATGAGATGTATATTTGTGATATATATACTGTCATTTTTTTTTCGGATCGAGCCGCGCAAAGGAGACTATGGCGAATTTTTCCGAAAATTTAAGGCGTTAGAAAAATTTGAGAAAATTGGAAAGTTTTGAAAACTATAACTTTGATTTTGGAATTGAAAGTTAAACAATAGCAGTTGTTTTTAAAAAGATACCTAAGTATGATTTGAAAACTTAGTAAAGTATTTATAAGAAGTTTAACTATGAATTTTGGAAAGTTAATAGATTCTGTAACTTTTCTTACTTGATAATTTCGAGGACGAAATTCTTTTAAGGGGGGAAGTATGTAACGACCCAGAATTTTAATTATTTAAAATTCGAATATTTAATTAATTTTAAATATTAATAAGTGAATTTATAAGTCGAATAAATTTTAAATCGAATAATTGGATTTAATTGGATAATTAAATCGATAATTTAATATGTTAAACTATGGAAATAATTGAAAATTGAGTTAAATATGATTGAAAATGATTTGTAAAATTTTATTTTATCATATTGGAGTTAGAATGATATTTTAGAACTTTTAAAATCGAATTAAAAGTTTATTTGTGAAAATTGAATATTTTAATATTTAATCGACTAGTGAAATTAGCCAATTTTCGAATAGTCTCAGAATTGGACGAGACCAGTTCCATTGGATCCGTAGTAGTTTATTATTACCGGATTTCAATTTTCATAGCAATCGGAGTTATCGTTTGATTGTAGCAGCTCGGAATGCATCGAATTGTTTTTAATATTAATTTGGCGAGTTAAAATAGCCATTTTTCAAAAAGTCTTGGATTTCGACGAAACCAGTTTCATCGGATCCGTAATATGATATTATTGTATGGTTTCAAATTTCAAGTCAATCGGATTTACCGTTTGCCCGATGCAAGCTAAAACGCCTAGAAAATCGTTTAAATCGGTTTAATTCAAATTGAACGTTTATTGCCATAACTTGCACAGATGACCGAATTAGCTTCCGAAACCTGTTCCATTGTGTCCGGAACGCAGGGTAAACCCCAGAAACGATAGTCACTGCGCGTAAATCGGAGTTTGGAAATTCCGGGATGAATAGTGTCGTTCAAACTTCTATAAATAGACCCTTACCTTTCACAAATGAAAAAAAAAACCCTAAACCCTAGCCGCCACCCCCTAACATCAGTGGCCAGGAAACAACGACCTTCCTCCCTTAAATTCTTCTAATCCATTCATCAATTCAAAGAACGTTCAACATCAAAGTTGAAGAGCACGCAACGAGCTAAAGATCTATACGGCTATGATCGCGAATGGGTAAATGGATTGGCGGCAAATCGAGATGGAAGGGGGGCCGAACGCGCACAGTTTTCGAGCACAATAGAGGGCCGAGCTCTGAGCTATTCACGGCGAAGGTGGAGTTGGGTGAGGGCTACAAGGTGATGGTTGTTGATCGAGTTGTAGCGTGGTGTGGTGGTTGCAAAGTCGAGCCCTAGTTCTATGATATGGGTTCGGCTATACTGGAGGTTTTCAAACGCGTGAGAAGGAAGATGCAATGCACGGCTTAGATTGCAGGTTGAGGGATCAAAGGCTGTGATTTAGTTAGGTTTGAAATTAAATGAAATTATGTTGTAAATTAAAATACAAATTCGTGTAAACTTTGAAATTGCATATCCTTTTCATACGAGGTCGAAAACGTGCGAAACAGGAAGCGTTGGAATCGTATGGACGAGCACTACGCTATGGACTTGGATTGGAGTCGTTTGGAGTTAGTGAGAATTTTGGGTAAAATTAAACGCGCGTTTAATTTTGTTCGAAATAAATCGCTAAAACGAAATTGAAATCAAGGTGAGAACTTCTCACTCAATCGAATCAGTTTCGATTTTAATTTTAAATAGTTATATTTAAAATACCTGAATGCATGTTTGAATGATGATTGTTATCTATTGATTGTTAAAATAGACATTATGCGCCGTTAGTAAGCGGGTGTTATTTATTAAAAACATATACCGCGAATATTTCATAAACAGTGAAATTGGTATTATATATAATAGCAATATATATATATATATATTGGCATATGTATATATTGCAGTTATTGATTTCCCGCATTGTATAGCGGATGAGACCCTATTGCGCCGTCTATTAAGCGGATAATATTTTAAATCCCATATACCGCGATAATTTCGTACTGGAGCGGAATTGGTATTGTGCTAATGTTTGTGGATGCAGGAAAACAGGTTGGAGGGATCCAACTGGATTCCTCAACAGTATTTGTTTGATTTCAGATATTTTGATATTTGATGGATTATCATATCGATATATGATGTCGTTGTTGTCGTGATTGGCTATTTGGTATGTAGCATCATTGGACCAAATTTTGGAATTTAAAAGGATTTCAAAGTGATTTTTGAAAATATACGTTTATAAAATATTTTTGGAATTGATTCATTTTAAAATAAATAAACGTTATAATTTTAATGTTATAAAAATTATGGTTTTTGAGAAATATGGTAAAAAGTTGATTTTTGAAAATATAGGTTAATGATTTTATAAAATAGTTTAAACTGGGATTTTTGAGTTTATTATAAAAAGTTTAAAAAAAATAGGATTTATAAAATTTGATTATTTTATAAATCAAAATGGTGAAATTATAAAGGGGATTAAAGATGTTATAAAAGAATAATAGTATAAATTGATTTATATAAAAGATTTATAAATTGATAATTTATAGATTAAAGTATTGGAATTATAAAACGAGTCTTTATAAGTGTTAGAATGAATTGTGAATGAATTTCATAAATGAATGAAATTTATAGAATTATAAACGGTGAAGTTATAAATGAAATTTTATAAGCAGTAGGTTTATAAAATTTATAAAGTTATTAAAAGAAGGGTTTTGGATAAATTAATGAATCTTATAAGTTATGAACGATTTTTGTAAACAAATAAATTATAAGTGTTTAACTTATAACGTGAACTTTTGGTTTATAATTGGGTTATGAATTGAATATAGGTTAATAAAGGAATTTATAAACATTGTTTTATAAATTCGCAAACGACTTATTTTGATAAGTAAATTGTTGAAACCTATTAATGGAGTTATATTCACGTTTTTGACCGTGAATAATCCTTTGAAATAAAATGAATAGAAATGATGAAATTGGTTAACAAGTATATTCACATTTTTGAATAGTGAATAATATGTTAAAGAAAATGTTTTGGATGTGATGTTTTAAATAAAATTAAAACGATGTAACGATGTTTTCAAAATGTGTTGAGATTCGAAACCATATATTTCAACATTCATTGTTGAAATAGACGTTTTGGAGAAATAGAAGGAAATGGTGGACTATAACACTATTGTTATAATAAATGATTTCCGAAAGGAAATGTTTTGTATAGTATTGGGATTTATATATCTATTTTAATTTTGAATCCCTATACTAGTGATTTTGGGTTGTCGTAACGATGTTTTACGCAACATTCATTTTGACCCAAACAAATATGGTTAAGAGAATGATTTCCTTAAAGAATGAAATATATACTTAATTTCGATTAAAGTATATTGAATATTTTCCAAGTGTAGAAAATAAAAAGATTGTGAATTACTTATTAAATAAGTATGGAAATGTTTTCCAATATAAAGTGAATATTTTGAGAATTTATCTTTTTGAAGATAAATTGAAATCGTATATTCATAGATATTTTGGAATATAAATTCACTGTGGAATTTATAAAAGAAAGTGGAATTTGTTTAAAAATAAATATGGATTTATTTTTGAGGTATTGAAATTATATATCTTGTAAAGATATTTGGAAAGTAAATAATTTGGAAAATTATTTGGAATCTGGTGATGTGTGCATATCCATTGATAGTTCAATAACCGACTATCAATATTTACCTTTGAAGGGTATTTGTTGTGATTTGCTGAATTTGAATGCTACATTTATTTTTAAATTATTGCGCTCGTTATTCGGATTACCCATTCTGAATAGTGATACGACGTAATGGATAGCATTGATGACCGGTGTTGAAGACCGGGTATTTGCGAGAGCGATAGGATGACCTGTCGATTGACTCTGCACCGAGTTGCTTCGGTATAGAGTTCTCCATATGTGATGGGGAATCCGATCAGGATTGTGGATATCCGGATTGCAAGGACTTCTTTGTAAGTGCCTTCGGTTATGTTCGAGCCCGGAACAGACTTGTATGGATTGGATGTCTGACGTTACAAATTGAGATATAAAGCAGATTTCTTTCAAATATATTTCTGTTGGTGGCGGAGAATTTACTCTTTTAGCTTAACACCCTTCTCTGAGACGTACGAGCTCAGAGGTTACGTAGTTGAAGGATATCAGTGATATATTCCCAATTTGGTAATGTGACATGCTGAGTGTTGCTGTGAAATGATCATTGTGTTGATTATTTGTGATAGGATCATTTATTTGATCGTCTATCTTGGTGATCATTCCTATGATCATTTGTTGACCCAAAGCATGGCTTTTGTGTAAAGTATGTTTTTGTGGACGTGACTTCGTCGAGCCTCACACCCTGGAATGATCAAAACAGGAAGGATGCGGCAAGGTTATGAGGGGTAGCTCCCTTTAGGGTATATGCATTTCCTTCTGGAAAAGGGTGGTATCATGGTATGGAGCCCAAATACTTACTCATGTTGAAACACTTTATTTATGATTGTGTGATGTTGATGACGAGCGCTCGGTTAAAGGTCCCAAAGGACCGGGGGATGGCATACTCGTGTCAGTTGTTACCCAGTTAGGGGTAACCCGGCCTTGTGTTGGCAGAGATCCGGTTTGGTTCTCGGGGACGTCCTTCCAGAGGCGTTCTCATGTGGCAATGGGAAGTTCCTTGGCCTGACCATTCGTTGGAAATCCAAAGAAACAATACGATCTTGTACGGTTTTAGTTGTATAACCTGCCATGGAATGTGGCGGTAACCTGCTATTAAACATGGTAGCTATAGTAGGCATAAGTGCGGAATGTCTATGCTGGCTAAGATTTATATCTTTATTTTCGAAATGATTTTTTCCTCCACTATGCACTAGTAATAATATCAAATGTTCTTTTTAAGGCGTATCAAGCATCTTTGACTATCATAAGGAGAAATCTCCTCCGATCTGTGTTTGCATTGTGTGTGTGTGTGCGGGAGGCCTTATGGTAGTCTCATTTTTAAAGCATTGCGAATTGATTTTAAAAATATTCCTCTATTTTGATTTTAAAGATAAATAAACTGTTTTGAGTTCTCACACCAGTCACATGACTTACTCGGAGTTTATTGTTTTCCTTCCTAAACTCTGGGTGCCCACCAATTTCTACACGGGCTGTCAAGAGTTAGGTTTATCAGGATATTCTGGAATTCAGGAGTTGATGGAGGCAAGTTGGATGGCAAGGCGTATTACTAGTATATAGTATTTCTTTTTCCGCTGCATTCTTTGATGTTGTTTGATGTTGTACACTCTGATGATATGATGTAATGAAATGTGATGTAATGTAATAACTGATATAGTTCTTTGTTTAAAGATTATTCATTTATTATTATATGTTGTTCCGCTGCGATTGTGAGATTCTGTAATTGTTCTGTTGTTTTCTGTTCCGTTCTATTTATTTTCTTTTCTCTCTATTTTCTATCTTCTACCTCTTATTCTGTCTTCTTCTTTTTCTTAAAACCCTAACTATTCGGTTTATCGGCAACGAAAAATCGCGTATGTTACACCATCCACTTCATTCTGGATCAACACTCCACGTATAATAGTTATTAAAGTGGTTTTCGGTATCAACAGAGAGTATGTCCATATCCGATCCCGGTCTCTTTAATAACTACGTATTATTGCACCATTGGCTCTTTTACATTTCAAATCGATTCATAATTGATATCAAAATATCATATTCGCTTCGAAAATCAAATCCATTTCAAATATCATCGTATCTATTCAAATGTAAGATTCCGTTTCAAAAATCATTTTTCGCATCAATATCTCATTTCGATTTCAAAATCATTTCGAATTTCAATTTTGGTTGCAACTTCAATTAACCCAATTCGTATTTAAATTCAAGATTTAAACATAAACATTTCACCTTATTGACTAGCTTGAAATTTTAGAAAATAGTTTTAAGTAGTTTAAAAGTAGTTTTAAATAATTAAAATAGTTAAAGATACTTAAAATCTTAAAATGGATTTAAAATAGATAAATTAGTTTAAAATAATTTAAATAGGGTTAAGTAGATTTAAAATAGATTAAAATAGTTTAAGTATTCAAAATGGTTTATATAACTGAGTAATTTGGAAAACAAAATAAAACAGCTTCAAAACTAGTCCATTTCAATTGTAACTTCCCAATTCAAATCAATCTCAATTTCCATTCTACCGATTCAATTTCGATTTCTATTCAAATCAATGTCAACTTTGACTTCAAATTAATTCAATTTTACATTCACCTTTAATATATTCAATTTCAATTTATATCGATTTGGAGCTTGATGTTCAAAATACCAATTTATAACACTTAACAAAATTATCCTTCAATATTCAAATTTAAATCCAAATTTCAAATATGATTCAATTTCAAGCTCAATTTCAAAATATCATTTTTATATCACTCACTTAGTAATACTCAAAGCTCGAGATAATGTTCAATCTTTAAAACAAATAAATTTTCGAATTTCAATCATATCCCGATTTTAAATCTCAAAGTCTCAACTTAAATTATTTAACAAAATTCCTTTAACCAAAATTTATTTCAACATTCCAAACTCAATTTTTTGATAAATTCAACTTCTATAAATTGATTTCTATTTATAACTTTTAAATCAAAACACTTATATAAATTTCAAATCGACGATTTTAAAAATTATTAATTTAGCCAATTCGGTGTCCGTATAAAATTTTCTATCCTATGGCCAAGTAATTATTTATTTCAATTAAATGTCAGGGATGAATATATATCACTTAAATCAAATCACAGTTTCATATGTATGCATAACTGGATATATATAAGAAAATAAACATCCAAACATTTAAATATCAACCAATAGCATCCATCGAAATACATCATCCAATAGGCAATACAATCCATGGCAATTTCATATTTATCAATGTCAGGTAATTTAATCGCAATTCAATTTTAATTTCAATTTAACTGTCAATTTAAATTTCAACGGTTAATTAAAATGACGATCTATATGACAATTAAATTTTATCAAACAACGACAAATAAAATCATAACACTTCATAATATCAAATTTAACTAGCATAAAGATATTTAGTACGTTGTGAACGTTATGAAACACTCACCGTGATTTCAATGTAGTTCCAACGTTTCATTTTGAATAAAATTAAACGAGCGTTTAATTTTACCCGAAATTTTCACTATCTCCAAATGATTCCAATCCAGCTCCATAGCGTAGTGCTCGTCAAAACGATGGCAATGCAATTTGTTTCATAATTTTTTGACCTCGTACGACGAAGGTATAAATGTTTAAAGATTTGTATATATATTTATAATTTAAATCCAAATCTTCTTTTTGGTTTTTATTTCAAACTCACCCAAGACAATAGAAGCCCGGCCCACCAATTTCACCTCTTCTTCCCAAAGCTCTGAAACAATAGCCTGTGCACGAAAAACCCAAATCAAGCCGTGCACCCTCCCCATTGATACACGACACAAGGCGAAGAATACGAAACTGAGCACGCCAACAAGACCGCCATCTCCACCTCGACACGCTGGCCCCCACGACCCGATCTCCGAAGCCACAATGAAAAACGTGACAACCCACTCGACTTCGACTCCCCCCAGGTCGCGTTCCACCATGCTTTGCCGAGCTTCATGAGAAATCCACCGTATAGGGTATCTTCGATGGTGAACTCGAATTTAGGCTCCATTTCACGAATCAAAGCCTATAACCTTAACAATTCCTATCCCTAGTTTGTCCCCATGCTCTGACAACAATTCGAGTATCACAGAAGAAGGCCGCACCCCACACGACATATATCAGGATATAATACGGCTGATGTGAATAAGATATACAGCTGTGATTGACTTAAAACAATTTAAAATATTATTTAATTTCAAATATCTCATTTAAAGGTAGCTTAAAATTTCGAACTCCTATCGAGGCGTGGCGCTAGACATTCATAATGTTATACCCCTATTTCAGACGCAATGGAAAAGGTTTCAAGCCCGAATTCGATCGTATACGCGAGTTACGGAAATAAACGATAAATTTTAAATTAAATCAATTAAATCAATTTCTATGCGTTTCGGCTTGACCCGGACAAATGGTAAATCTGATTGACTTGAAATTTGAAATCTCATAGTAATATCACGTTACGGATCCGATGAAACTGGTTTCGTCGAAATCCGAGACTGTTTGAAAAATGGCAATTTTAACTCGTCAATTAAATATTAAAATATTCAATTTTCACAAATTTACTTTTAATTCGATTTTAAAAGTTCTACAACATCATTCTAACATTAATATGATAAAATAAAATTTACAAATCATTGTTAATCATATTAAACCCGTTATTCAATTATCCAATAAATTCCAATTTTAAAATCTAATTAACTCTATTATAATCCCGATATAACTTACATTCACTTTGGAAACCAATTTGAATCATATTAAATCAAATTTCAATTATTCACTCTATTTTCATATATTAAATTTCAATATCAAATTAATCATATCACATTCGAAATTTAATTATTCAGATATTTGTAATATTAAATTTAAACAAAATTTGATTATTCTTGAATCACTATCTTTTGAGATATTCAAAAACGAACTTAAAAATTTAACTTTTGAAATGAATTAAAATTATAGAACAACCATTTCCATTATACGGTTATTCAATTCCCCTTATTAAATTATTCAGTAAATTCCAAATATTAAATTTAAGCAATTTCGATTATCCAATAATTCATTATCTTTTGAAATATTGAAATTGAACTTATAAGATTCAACCTTTAAAACCAATTCAAAATTTAGAACACTATTTTCATTTTACAGTTATTTAATTATTCAATAAGTTTTAAATATTTAATTTAAACAATTTACCTGTTCAATATTCAATATTTGATTTAAATAGATTTTACTTATCAATCAATTACTTTATTATACCCAATGGATTCAACATTTACTATTATTCCAAACGACTTACAATTTTTTCTAACACTAAATCACGAAATCTTATTAAATTAGCTATTTTAATTATCGAAAATTTACGGGTCGTTACACTCTCCACCACTCAAAACTTTTCGTCCCCGAAAAGGAAAAAGAAGAGAAAAGGAACTAAGTATAGAATTCAACATTAGATATATTTTATTCAAAGTTACCAACTTATAAAACAATGAAATTCCACTTATAAAGTCATAACTACGTTTCCACTCAGTTACTCCGAACAGCTTTCTAACTTTAAAAGTTAGTTATCAAAACAAATTATAAAAATTTCTTAAAACTTGAAAAAATCTCTAACACCCGGATTTACGGAAAATTTCGGCAGAGTCTCCTTTGTGCGGCTCGATCTGAAAAAAAATGACAGTATATATATCACAAATATACATCTCATCAAGTGATGAGGCATCCCGCAGGGAAAAAAGTGTAAAAGTACGGTATGTAATCCGAGATATGTACCTTATATATTATTAGCGAGCATATACGGCTAATATAGCGCGAAAGCGAGCTCCAAATGCGAAGCAAGCGCAATCCACACCTACAAAACACTCAACAAACCATGAGAACATGCATATATGAAAATAATATCAATATACATCATATAACAACATAACAAGTACATATGCCAACATAGCAAATGCAACAAAAGCAACAAATGCAACCATCAATCAATTATCATCCAACTATCATCCAACAAATCCATAACCAATCAATATAAGTTCACTTCTCATTAATATTTATTGACTTGGTTTTCAATTTTAATCACAGTTGATTCATTAACGTTGGATTTTACTAACATTCATTCTTAATTCAATTAGTTAACATTCACTCATTTATGTTTACATTAGTTCACTTCCAATTTGAATCAAATTAAATTCTATTTAAATTCATTTAGCTTCCAATTTGATATCAATAATTTATAGCTTTCAATTTCATTAACACTTAATGAATTATATATAATAAACTAACAATCATATAACAACCAAAATCATACCCAACAACCAAATTATAAATTTTACATTCAATTTGGTTTATCTCTTTTATATATATATCCTGTTATATAATTTTAAAAGAATCATTTTATATTCGTCATCTTAAATTTTCAATATTAACTTTAATTAAGTCTATAAGCCGTACATATATCATCCGTGAGCAATATCAATCTAATCGCTTATTCGATCACACAATTTCACTTCCAACTAGTATCATTCACCCGACTCTCTAGTGCGGACTCAAATTTGGTTCCTTGATTGGAAACTGTTACTCTCCTTGCATGAACATATACTATGATAGAGAATTCCAGAATCAAATTAAAAATCCATATCTAGGGTTCGCCGTCGAAAATCGAGTGAAAAATCCTAACTTGGATCGATATAAATCATCTCAAAATTTTGTGCTCAAATTTGGATCAAATCGTTATGCGAATAAAATAATATACGTACAACTCACGTATTACCTTCCAATGGACTTCTATCCAATTTATCTATATAAATTATTTTATTGACTTCTATTTTGTTTTCACTTAATTACTCACAATCCATTATTCAGTTAGTATATTCATTTCTTTACATAGCATATTCTTTAACATTATCTTTTCTTAAACATCATATCATATGCTTACTCAAGTTCATTTTAAACATTCTATATAATTTAATTAAATTCAATTTCATTTCCAAATTGATTCTTAGCTATACCAAATTCTTTTGTTTACGTTTACTTCATATTCATAGTTTCAGTTAATACAAATTTATTTGTGGAACATTTTATTAATCATCACTTTAGTTTATAGTCATTCCATAAAAGTCTAACTTCTCATATATGACTTTTCTTAGTTTATAGTTATCTCAAAAGTTACAAATTTATCTTTACATATTTTTCTTTTTTTGTTGCAAATTTATATTTAATTTTATAACCAGTTTACAAAGACATTGCTTGACTCAATGGCCCTTTCTTAAGTTCACTTACTTGTTCCATTTATCCATTCATCATTTCATGCTATATTTAAGTTTTTATAATTTTTTATCACAACCAAATTTTCCATTTATATACATTTTAATTCCTTTTGAGTTTTCCTTACTTGCATACTTAAATTATTTCCAGGTTCTGTTTATTTGTACAATAATCTCATTACATATCCAAAACATCATTTCAACTTCTTAATATTTGGTAAGTCTTATTATATGTTATTAGAATGCAAATTTGGTATTATACAAATTTATAGAATTTCATTTTACTTAATTAGAATGTTCACAAATTCGATTTATTTAAATCGTCTTTACCTTTCAACTTTAAAGGTACACTACAACTCTAAAGTTTTCCCAAACATAGGCTTAGATATCTTAATCCTCTTATTTTATAAATTCTGGTTATTCACATTTCATTCAAATAATTTGAAAATTACTAATTAATATAGCTTAGAAATTTAAATGCCCGGTTCTTTTCAAATTGTCTGAAATAAACATATACACTTATATCTTTAATATATATTAAATTATACCTTTGGAGTTTAAACCAAAACCCATTTACCCAAAACAATTTCGATAAAAACAAAGCTTCTTAGAAGTCTCCCCCACTTTGAGACTCGAAAATGAACGTCGATGATGCTGCGCAGTCATCATCAAAATTATTTTCCAGCGACAGAAGAGAGGAGTACTTAATTCATTCCTTCTTAAAAATCCTTTCAAAATATTTCCTATAAATATTTTCCAACTAACATCACAATATATTTTCTTCAAAGCTTTGAAAACCATTTTAAAAGTCCCCGGGTCTTGAATTCAGTATTTTCCAATTTAAATCTGTTTTAATTTATAAGTCACCTTTATAAAATATTCTTATAGGATTTTTCTTTCTTAAAATATTCCACAAGTTGTTTTATCACTGTTCATTTCGTAATTCATCTTATTTATTAAATTACAATATCCAATTAATGATAATAGCCAATATTTTCATTCCTAGCAACTAGGTAAGCTAGATAAGTCACAATAATTTCTGAAAATAAATCCTTTATATACAAAATATAATTAGGGCAAAATTATTTCATTTACCCAATTTCAAACAGTACTGTGTCGAATTGTTCTGTTTAAGTGTTTAGAGATCCCTATCAACGACGTTAATTACTCGTATTGACCAGAATCCATAAGCCACTCAACAAATCAACCGACACAATATAAAACATTTTATATCACTAAAAAATACGCTCTCTCATATATATACACTCAGCGACTCATCATAGGGTATTACTACCTTATTTATAAAGAGTCAGACCCCACAAAGCTAAGGTTATCGCTAAACCAAAGCTCTGATACCAACTATAACGACCCGCCTTTTTGGACAGTTTAAACCGACGATCAAACACACATGTCGATTCCAAACCATTCAAAAGGGCAGATGGTTATTGGGGTAAATAAGAAAAGAAAAGAAAGAGAAATAAAGGAAAAGAAACAACATAGAATCTCGCAGCGGAACGATAAAATATAATAGTCAAATAAACAGTTCATGAAGCTGTCTACTATACTTTGACAACTATTTATACAACATTTATCAGAGTTATACATATACAACAAAACAATTAAAATAATGCAGCAGGTAGCACGATGCAAGGGTAATAATAGTAATAGTATACCAAATCTTGGTCTTCATCCTCCAGAATAGATCTTCAAAAATCTGAAAAACTCAGGACTGACCCGAGCGTAATGAAAAGACAAAACACTCGAGTCAGGACTAAAATATCCTTATGAAAGTTAAATCAATCGTAAAAAAATATGAGTGCAATGGCGTAAGAGATGTTTACGGGGTTTGACATCTCATATCCAGTGTCAACGTGCGTGCAATAACTTAAGAGATGTTACGGGATTTTCCATCTCTCAAGGATCCGTTAAACTATCTACTATGTAGTAATGTACGCTAAGTAGATAATGCCTATCAATAATATAAAATATCAAAATAGCGTTAAGGCGTTACCATAATCCCCCTTAACACATTTTTATAATGCCATAGTCTATACAGCACCGTAAGCCCCACCGTAAACTGGTGATTATCAGAGGGTACCCCATAGGTATAACACAAAACATAACGTAGTGGTCGCGAATAGGATAATCAGTATGACAAGGTACATGAGGCGATACCAACTAGGATACTAGCAATTGCGTGATCCGGAATGATGTTGAGCATAGCCAGCAGCTACCTCAACATCGCGAAACAACACTCCCAAATCGAGGGGTGCACCCAAATCGAAACACAAAAGGTAATAGATATGGTATCGAAGAAGTGTGTCCGCTAGAGGTGGCGAACCTCAATGGCCCGGCGCGGCTCCTGTTTTATCATGTCAGGGGTCATCCAATATCGTTCTCTTTCTTCAATCAAAGCGTTCACCAAACCATCCACTTCATTCTGGATCAACACTCCGTGTATAATAGTTATTAAAGTGGTTTTCGGTATCGACAGAGAGTATGTCCATATCTGATCCCAGTCTCTTTAATAACTACGTATTATTACACCGTTGGCTCTTTTACATTTCAAATCGATTCATAATTGATATCCAAATATCATATTCGCTTTGAAAATCAAATCCATTTCAAATATCATCGTATCTATTCAAATGTAAGATTCTGTTTCAAAAATCATTTTTCGCATCAATATCTCATTTCGATTTCAAAATCATTTTGAATTTCAATTTAGGTTGCAACTTCAATTAACCCAATTCGTATTTAAATTCAAGATTTAAACGTAAACATTTCACCTTATTGACTAGCTTGAAATTTTAGAAAATAGTTTTAAGTAGTTTAAAAGTAGTTTTAAATAATTAAAATAGTTAAAGGTACTTAAAATCTTAAAATGGATTTAAAATAGATAAATTAGTTTAAAATAATTTAAATAGGGTTAAGTAGATTTAAAATAGATTAAAATAGTTTAAGTATTCAAAATGGTTTATATAACTGAGTAATTTGGAAAACAAAATAAAACAGCTTCAAAACCAGTCCATTTCAATTATAACTTCCCAATTCAAATCAATCTCAATTTCCGTTCTACCGATTCAATTTCGATTTCTATTCTAATCAATGTCAACTTCGACTTCAAATTAATTCAATTTTACATTCACCTTTAATATATTCAATTTCAATTTATATCGATTTGGAGCTTGATGTTCAAAATACCAATTTATAACACTTAACAAAATTATCCTTCAATATTCAAATTTAAATCCAAATTTCAAATATGATTCAATTTCAAGCTCAATTTCAAAATATCATTTTTATATCACTCACTTAGTAATACTCAAAGCTCGAGATAATGTTCAATCTTTAAAACAAATAAATTTCCGAATTTCAATCATATCCCAATTTTAAATCTCAAAGTCTCAACTTAAATTATTTAACAAAATTCCTTTAACCAAAATTTATTTCAACATTCGAAACTCAATTTTTCGATAAATTCAACTTCTATAAATTGATTTCTATTTATAACTTTTAAATCAAAACATTTAAATAAATTTCAAATCGACGATTTTAAAAATTATTAATTTAGCCAATTCGGTGTCCGTATAAAATTTTCTATCCTATGGCCAAGTAATTATTTATTTCAATTAAATGTCAGGTATGAATATATATCACTTAAATCAAATCACAGTTTAATATGTATGCATAACAGGATATATATAAGCAAATAAACATCCAAACATTTAAATATCAACCAATAGCATCTATCGAAATACATCATCCAATAGGCAATACAATCCATGGCAATTTCATAGTTATCAATGTCAGGTAATTTAATCGCAATTCAATTTTAATTTCAATTTAACTGTCAATTTAAATTTCAACGGTTAATTCAAATGACGATCTATATGGCAATTAAATTTTATCAAACAACGACAAATAAAATCATTACACTTCATAATATCAAATTTAACTAGCATAAAGATATTTAGTACGTTGTGAACGTTATGAAACACTCACCGCGATTTCAATGTAGTTCCAGCGTTTTATTTCGAATAAAATTAAACGAGCGTTTACCCAAAATTTGCACTATCTCCAAATGATTCCAATCCAGCTCCATAGCGTAGTGCTCGTCAAAACGATTGCAACGCAATTTGTTTCATAATTTTCTGACCTCGTACGACGAAGATATAAATGTTTAAAGATTTGTATATATATACTTATAATTTAAAACCAAATCTTCTTTTTGGTTTTTATTTCAAACTCACCCAAGACAAAAGAAGCCCGGCCCACTAATTTCACATCTTCTTCCCAAAGCTCTGAAACAATAGCCTGTGCACGAAAAACCCAAATCAAGCCGTGCACACCCTCCCGATTGATACATGACACAAGGCGAAGAATACGAAACTGAGCACGCCAACAAGACCGCCATCTCCACCTCGACACGCTGGCCCCCACTTCCCGATCTTCGAAGCCACAATGAAAAACGTGACAACCCACTCGACTTCGACTACCCCAGGTCGCGTTCCACCATGCTTTGCCGAGCTTCGTGAAAAATCCACCGTATAGGGTATCTTCGATGGTGAACTCGAATTTAGGCTCCATTTCACGAATCAAAGCCTATAACCTTAACAATTCCTATCCCTAGTTTGTCCCCATGCTCTGACAGCAATTCGAGTATCACAGAAGAAGGCCGCACCCCACACGACATATATCAGGATATAATACGGCTGATGTGAATAAGATAAACAGCTGTGATTGACTTAAAACAATTTAAAATATTATTTAATTTCAAATATCTCATTTAAAGGTAGCTTAAAATTTCGAACTCCTATCAAGGCGTGGCGCTAGACATTCATAATGTTATACCCCTATTTCGGACGCAATGGAAAAGGTTTCAAGCCCGAATTCGATCGTATGCGCGAGTTACGGAAATAAACAATAAATTTTAAATTAAATCAATTAAATCAATTTCTATGCGTTTCGGCTTGCCCCGGACAAACGGTAAATCCGATTGACTTGAAATTTGAAATCTCACAATAATATCACGTTACGGATCCGACGAAACTAGTTTCGTCGAAATCCGAGACTGTTTGAAAAATGGCTATTTTAACTCGTCAATTAAATATTAAAATATTCAATTTTCACAAATTTACTTTTAATTCGATTTTAAAAGTTCTACAACATCGTTCTAACTTTAATATGATAAAATAAAATTTTACAAATCATTTTTAATCATATTAAACCCGTTATTCAATTATCTAATAAATTCCAATTTTAAAATCTAATTAACTCTATTATAATCTCGATATAACTTACATTCACTTTGGAAACCAATTTGAATCATATTAAATCAAATTTCAATTATTCACTCTATTTTCATATATTAAATTTCAATATCAAATTAATCATATCACATTCGGAATTTAATTATTCAAATATTTGTAATATTAAATTTAAACAAAATTTGATTATTCTTGAATCACTATCTTTTGAGATATTCAAAAACGAACTTAAAAATTTAACTTTTGAAATGAATTAAAATTATAGAACAACCATTTCCATTATACGGTTATTCAATTCCCCTTATTAAATTATTCAATAAATTCCAAATATTAAATTTAAGCAATTTCGATTATCCAATAATTCGTTATCTTTTGAAATATTGAAATTGAACTTATAAGATTCAACCTTTAAAACCAATTCACAATTTAGAACACTATTTTCATTTTACAGTTATTCAATTATTCAATAAGTTTTAAATATTTAATTTAAACAATTTACCTGTTCAATATTCAATATTTGATTTAAATAGATTTTACTTATCAATCAATTACACTATTATACCCAATGGATTCAACATTTATTATTATTCCAAACAACTTACAATTTTTTTCTAACACTAAATCACAAAATCTTATTAAATTAGCTATTTTAATTATCGAAAATTTACGGGTCGTTACAACAGCACACTTACTGTAACTAACAAAACTTATAAGTACATAATCAAAACATATACACGTATGTTTTAAACATCAATACTATCATAATATATATAAAACTGAAATCTAGACGCAATTTATATAACTAGATAAAACAAAACTTGAAATATATGTATATAAGCAGCAGGTTAAACCCGACCCAAACTTACGATATGAATGATACTTAACTATCATACAGTAAGCAATCATAATATATATATATATTGATATATAGCATCTATATATACGTTTATAGTTCCATACATAAAATATAGAGTAGCAACAGATTTGTACAATTCATTTATATATAATACCTTATAAAGAATGGTGGCCGAGAGTGGAAGCATGGTTAGAGGGCTGCTGCGCGCTGTTTAATAGCTTGTCGGTCGAGGGATCTCGGTCTAAGCAATTGGAAGGCGAGGAAACAAGACAAGTGGAGGTGGAGTTTAAGCGATGAAGTGGTGGGTTTAATGATGTGGCAGTACATGGGTACATATCTGGTTGGTTGGTGATGTGCCGTGGTGGCGCTAAGGGATAGGAAGGCTGTGAGGGCGGAGATCGGGTGTGGCGTGGGAGCACGTGCGGTGAAGTGGATGACTCGGGTTAGGGCTTTCTCAGTTGAAGTCACGAAGGCAGAGCATGTGGTCGGAGCAAGGAAAACGTGGAGGATGAGTGGAAGATGGGGGCTCGGAGGGCGGAGTGAGGAAAAATGATGAAGATGAGTTGCACATACAACAGGCTACTGTTAGAAGATGGAGGAAGACATATATTTTTTCAAATGAATATTAGCAAATCTGAGAAATTGATAGCAAACAAAGTGAACCAGGGAAGAGACGGCAGGCTGTGTGATACGTTGAGATGGGGTATGGGTCTCGGCGACGGTGTCTTGCGTGCGGCAGAGGAGGGGCGATGACTAGCCGATGTTGATGAGGCGTGTGGAATGGAAGAGGAAGAAGCAACGTTTTGTAAAAATGTTATATTTTTTTTAGAATATTGTTGTACAGAGAAGGGAAGATCATGTCCTTGCATGGATCTGAGATGAAACATACGGTATAACATGACAGCCTTGCAAATGAAAGTATCTTGCCTCTTCGCATCTAAGTTGCTTTAAATTTTGCACTTATTTTTAAATTGAACGATGTGAATACCGAGTGCAAGAGTCAAGTTCAGATATAAATAAAAGCAAACAGTTGGTTAGTTGTCTTAGGGAACAACAGAAAGACACGGCAATCAAACGGACACGCACCGGTACCGATACAAAAGACCGTTTCACAGTTTCCGCGGCGTACCGAACAGTGGAACACAGATACAAATATACTGCGGAGATCAGCACGACGAGACGATTAAAACGGTATATGGATATCAGCGGTACGATTGAATTATAAAAATTCAAAATTTTATAATAGCGGAAAATGCAAGAAAAACGTAGAAAAATAAGATCGACGAGCCAAAGATGTCCGAATTTGGAAAAACGACAAACTGACATCTTGCTCAGAAGATGATTTAGAATTTTTCTATGTAAAAATATTTTGGTTTTGAAAATGTTTTATTTTCATCTCTTTTTAACTGATTAAATTGAAGTAAATTTACGCGCGAAATAAACTTTCATATTTTCGGACGAAAGTTTTCCCGTTGCTATGTTTAACTAGACGCATTCCAAATATCAAATTTATATTTCAAAATTTTATTGTTTAAAATTTCAAAATAATTCAGTTAGTAACGTTATTAAAACCTCTTAAATCTACGGGTCGTTACATTCTCCCCCACTCAAAACTTTTCGTCCTCGAAACGGAAGGAAGTAGGAGAATAGAAACAACCGAAGAAAATAAAATTGAATTACATTATAAACAATTAATTTAAACCATATAAATTTCAATTTAAATAAATTTATGTTCAACAATTTGTTTTAAAATTCAAGATCTCATTAAATTGTTTTGATTTCACGTTTATTAATGTTAAGTACAAAAGGTTCCTTTCAAATGAAATTCAAAATTAATTCAAGATACTCCTTAAAGTTGATTTAATTCAATTTATTTACTTTCAAATCAAATTTTTCTACTATTAATCATACCTATTATTTATTTAACTTATTATTCTATTTATCTCCATAAATATTTTTAAATTAAAATTTAAGTGAATAACATTTATTATACGCACTCACATTTCTATCTATAAAGACAATTTATATCATTTATTATCCAATTTTCTTAAATTAACAATTTCAAAGATCATAAATTTGAATGGTCATTTATTATAATCATATTTTATTCGACAAATTTAATTCTTTTTATTCCAAATTATTATTAAATTTATTCCACTTACTATATCTTATTACATATGTTATGTATATTTACATTTATTATAACTGCTCAAATTTATTGAAAAATTTCTTAACATTATTTTACACTGTATAATATTCAATAACACGGTTAACTTTTGAAAATTTAGGTAAGTTATATATAATGAAATAGAGTATTATACAAATAAAATTTCTAATTAAATTCTCACAAGTTTAAATATTAATTCAAAATTTTGGTTTCATTCATAATTGAAATCATCTTTTACCCAAATTTTAAGGATTAAATTTCCGATTAACTTCAAACAACTTAGAGATAATTGTACACATACAATATATCCAAGTCAAATCAAATACTAATAGATATATATTTTAAATCGAGTCATACTTTAGAAATTCAAATCAAATTCATTTCAAAACAGAAGTGTAGCAAGCTACTGATGGTCTCTCCACTTCGAAACTCGAAAATGAATATCGATGATGCGACCGTCATTACCGAAATTATTTTCCAGCGACAAAGAAAAGAGCACTGATTTAAATGTTTAAAATTCTTTGAAATGATTTCCATTTGAAAATATTTTAAATACTATCTACTTTAGAACTTTAAAACCAAAGTTTGGAATTATCGAAAATTAAATTCTCAAATTCTAAATTTAAATTCAGTTAAATTTCCAAATCTGCATGTTGAAACAGTCAATGGTTTCAAAATAAATGAAAATCAAATATTTCTTTTCAACATCAAATTCATTAACTATTTAATTTCAGAAAACTTATATTTATATATAATATAATTATACAAAATTATTTTATTTACTAAACTTGAAACAATTTTGTGTCAGTTTGCTCTGCTTAGGTGTTTTGGAAATTCTATCGATAGCGTTGATCAGATGAATCGATCGAAAATCCAAATCAACATTAACAACTCAAACAACACAATACAAAACATTTTTAATGAAAATTTACAAACACACTTTCTCGCTCGACGATACAAGGATGGATTTCAAAATAAGTATAAAGATTTAAATTTGATGGAATCAATTCAAAGAGACTGTTGATTCAATAATAAGTTCGAAATAGAGTATAAGACAATTCAATTTATACTGTTGGAAGATGGGTACGCTTATTTCATCCTCGGGCAACTTTAATCGGTCGACCGTAACTTCGAGAATAAGATCGATGCTGAATTCCGAGGTAAATCAACATTTAATCTCAAGAAATAGAATTCAGGTATAGCGGAAGATAGATAGCATCGTAAACCGAGGATACAAGAATCTCCGGTAAATTGATGTCTATTGTAAAGGAGTTTCACCCATTTACAACTAATTCGAAGATTGGCGCGACCGCTGATTCATTATAAAGGTCATTCGAAGGGGAGTTATGGGATACTCCGGAATTCAGAGGAATACGAATAGTGAGGGACACGAATGAATTTTAAAACCGCAAAGAACGTTCCAAAATTCAAAGGAATTGAGTCAAAAAAGAAGAGATTGAAACTCGAATGAGAGTGATTCTGTAAATACATTTTACCATATATGCTATGTTTTGCCTAGAGCTACCAAAGCTCTGATACCAACTTTAACGACCCGCTATTTTGGACTATTCGCATCCGCACATGTCGGACTTGAATAATTCCAAATACCGAATAGTTAATTTTAAATTGGCAAAACTCAGATATACAGTAAATAAATAATCACAGAATCACATACACAGAGTAATAATATGCAGCAGAAGTAAAAGAGATAGTAGTTGATGAAGCTACTATATAAATATATAAGATACATCAGAGTTTACAACAGAAGAGAAATATGATACATCAAACACAAATCATAATACATCACTGAAATCATCGAATACTGAAAGCAGAATAGATGGTTGGATCTTCAAGCAAAGCTCCAACTCCAAAGGTGAGCCCCGAATACTGGTACACTCAGTCTGACCCGAGCGTAAAGCAAAACACAAAAACACTCGAGTCAGGATTAATATTCTCATATCAATAAATCCAACTCAAGTGAAAAAGCAATCGAAATACAAGTAACTCAAAGGATATTGGAATCACCATCCTCTAAGGATCCGTTAAACTATCTACTATGTAGTAGTATACGATAAATAGATAATGTCTATCAGTAATATAAAGTATCAAAATAGTGTTAAGGCCTTACCATTATCCCCCTTAACACATTTATATAGATGTCATAGTCTATACAACACTGTAAACTCCACCGTAAACTAGTGGGCTATCAGGGAGTACTCCATAGGTATAACACAAAACAAATTCGTAGTGGTCGCGTATATCGGGATACAAGTATGACAAGGCACATGAGGCAATACCCAAGGTAGTGAAACTACCGTTCGCCTGATCCGGACTGGTGAGAACGCATCGCCGTAGCGATCGCAACACCGCGAAACAACACTCCTGAAATTCCGAGTGTGCACCAATCAATCACAAGTAATGAGTAGTAGTTACGAAGAAGTGTGTTCGCTCGAGGTGGCTAACCCCATTTGGCCCTGCACGTCTCCTGATTTTAGACATTTCCAATTTGACACAAGTGTCAAGCCTATCCATTATCGTTCTCTTTCTTCAGTCATCACGTACATCATTCCAGATCATCACTCCACGTATAGTTATTAAAGTGGTTTTCAGTTTAGATAGAGAGTATATCCATAACCGATTGCGGTCTCTTTAATAACTTTCGTAATTATCACGCCGATTGGTCGTTTGGTAAATTTCAAAACCAAATCAATTTCATTTTCAATTAGAATTTATAATCAACATTTCATTTGTCTTTCACTATCAATTTCCAAAATTTACATTTCAAAACTACCAAATAACCATTTCGAAGTCTTACAATTCAATTTCAATTTTTATTTAAAACAATTCAAATATTGATTCAAGTTCGTATATAGGTTTCATTCCGAAATCATTTAAACTGTTTAATTTTCATTCAAATCAATTTTAAATTCATTTATCGATTTCATTCAATATTCGCTAAGCTAATTTATCATTTAAAACAATTTTCATTTAAATTTCCAATTCATTAAATCGATTTCTTAAGTTCAACTTCATTATATCAAAACTTCAAATTGAAATAAATTGAATTCGTCAAATCAATTCTTTAAATTACAAGTCTTACGTTAATTTCAATAAATCCTATTCATTTCAATAAATCACATTTTATTTCTTGTTAAAGAAATTCAATTTTCACTTATTTATTAACTTCGTTACAAATTTCAAACTCAATTAATAAAGAACTAAATTCCACATAATCGAGAAGTTTCAATTTCACTTACTTAAACAATTTTTCCAAAACTTTAAAAAGAAAAGAAACACAATTTCATTTATTAACGAAGTTCAAATCCACTTATTCAAAAGTTCAGTTTCTCTTATCAAAGAATTCAATTTTTATTCAATTATCAAATAGTTCAATCTTATTTAATTATTTAATAATTTCAATCTTAATTGTTAATAAATTCAAAACTTAATAATTACAAACTTTATTATGAATTCAAACTTAATTATTAATTCAACTTAATCATCAAATCATTGCAACTTAATTATAAATTCAACTTAATAATTTCAAACTTAATTATAATTTCAAATTTAACTATTAAATGATTTCAAACTTAATAATTTCAAAACTCAATTACTACTAATTCCAAATTGTTTATTTATAATTCCAAATTTAATTATTAAATAATTAAATTTCAAACAATGTTCTTTCATCAATTACTACGTTAATATTTGTTTCAAATTTCAATACTTACATTTCCTTTCAAAAAAAATTCAAATTCCAACTTTATTTCAAAACTTATTCTTTGCTTGAATAAAATCATTATTTTACTTTTAAATCGATTTATTGACCAATCAGATTTTATTTAATTCTCTATCCTAAGTCAAGTTCATTTGGGTATATATCATTTCAACCCGATTCCATTTCCAATTCAGAAATCAAAGCATATCCAAAGGGAACTTGCAGTGTGATAACGGGGATAGTGTCAAAGTAAATAAATAAGCAATAACAACAATCAATAACAATCCAATAATCAATTCAAATAATCTCGAAATAATCGTATTAATTCACATTGTTGTTTGTGCAAATTAATATAACTATTTCTAGAATCTACACTATCATTTCATGTAGATTTAAGATTATTACACTAACATTTATACGGTTCTTCACTTGATATCTATTGTTCAATTTCAACTACATCGATTTATAAAATATACATTCAATGGTTCAAAGTATACTTATCCAAATTCCTACGCGTAAATTATTTATCATTCAAAGGGGTCATTTGTGCAAATTTAACTAATCAAATACAACACATAACAATTTCAAATTGTTAACTATCCTTCGTCAGATTCAATGGCATTAATATTTATCACTTTATACATTACAATTTAGCGTCCAATATAAACAACAAACAATCAATCAATCATCAACCAAAATGGATTATCATCGTATAATTAACAGATAATGGTGTCAGATGTCACAGGTGAACAGATATAGGTAATAGCATATATAACAGTGCAACTAACTAACAGCAGCATATTTCAATTGTCGTTTCAATTTAAATCAAACTTAATAAATAAAAGAACATTAATAGTGAGTGATTGCCCACCTTTCGAGGCTAGAGATGGACGAGAGTAAGATGAATTACAAATCCGAGCACAAATTCTGATGCAAAGCACGATGGAAACTATTTCAACGGACCAAGATGGTAAACAAGAATTGATAGACACAAATCGGATCAGTTTGATATAAACTGAAGATATAAACATTATTATTATAATTTCGATACTTTAATTGAAGACAAATATTAAAATAAATAAAGATATGTTTATATCTATAAACAAAATCGTTGTTTTAAATTAAAACATATGTATTAAAATCAAATATAAATGTTTTGAAATAATTACATATATATACAACAGATCCAAGTTATAGGTAGAACTAATCGGATATACAACCTAAAAAAAATCTTTAACTTAAACGCATATTAAAAATGTAAATCATATATATTTGATCATAATATAACTATAACACATTCAAATATATGCGTATTAGTGTAACACAGAGCAAAGCCACTGTTCACAAAGCTTAAAACATAACAGACTAATTCATAAATATAGACTATATACTTACGTATATTCAGCAAACGTAAACAGGGAACAAAAACAATATATGCATATAAAGCTTTGATAAAGACGCAACATACATACTCAAAAATATCAGAAATCTATATACATTAAAATAAGCGTATAAAAATAACTTAGTATGTAATTCACTATATAAATATATAAAACAAAATCATGACTCGAATTTATTTTAAAATAGTATACATAATACTTCTATACTAAATTACTGTCCCGCAAAACATATATCATCATAGAGAGTAACTACAAGCAATACACGCACCTACATAATATAGAAACCAATGTATATATAAAGAAAAGAAATCGATATATATATAATATATAACAACAGCACACTTACTGTATCTAACAAAACTTATAATTATATAATCAAAACGTATACACGTATGTTTTAAACATCAATACTATCAAAATATATATAAAACTTTATACGCGTATGAGGTTATGCAATAATGAAGGAATGAATAAATATATAATGCAATAAAAGAAGAAATTGACATGACAATTGTCAATGAAAACGAATATTTGGTAGTAATAAATGAAAATTTTGAAATAAATATTGAACCAATAAATAAAAGTAAAAGTGGTAAAAAAAAAGTAAATGTAAATTTTATGCATGAATCCTTAAATGAATAGAAAGGGAAATGAAGCAATAAATGTTATGAGATGAAATTTATAAGGATGAGACTAAATTAGGCAAATTGGTCATTATCATTAATTGTTTATCCATTTGTTTCATCTATTGAATTAGTTTTAAATCCATTGGAATAAAACGTGATAAAAAAACTACGTTAATGAAATTTAGAGGAAATTTGAGAATAAATGCAATAACTAATTTAGTGCGAATAAATTTATGGAACCAATAGTAAGATCTTAACTAATTGTACTTAATAATTTGAAATAATGACTATTGGTTGAACAAAGGGATGGAGTAAATTTTTTATCAATACATTGGAATTTAATACATGATAATAGGATAAATTTCAATTCAATGAAAAGTAAATACTTAGAAGATTGTATAAATGGAAATTTAGATAAAATTTAAGAATATCATTATAAACTTGTATTAAATCATGGTAAAAGTCCAAGTGATTAAAAAGGATGAATTGGTTAGTTTATAAATATTGAATAAAAAGGTGATTAATTGATTTAATATTAATATATTTAATTGATAGGAAGTAATTGTTCTACTTCTCATTACATTCATTTAGCCCATTTTGAAACTTAATCAACTGAAATTAATGTAAGTGAAAATTTTCAATTAATAGGAGAGAATACTAATTGTAATAGGTGCAATCAAAACAGCTTATGTTTGTGAAAATATAAGGAAAGTTTTGATTCAATGAAAAAAAACATTTACATCAAATAAAATGAATATTTCATCTGTGAATGTAGGTTTAATTTCATTAAAATAAAGAATAGAAAGATTGATTTTAGAGAAAGAAATATTTGTTTATTTGAATCGTGTTTTAGCTTACAGATTGATTACAAGGATAGGAAAATAATCTGTTTATTACTCTTGTATATTAACAATAAATTTATAAACGTGTTTAAATGAACAATTGTTCTATTTTTTAATCCATTTTAGTTGTCTGTTTTAAAATTTAACTTTGTAAGTAACTGCAATTAATGTAATTCAAATGTATCAATTAAAAGGAAAGGAAACGTTGATTGCAATTAATAGATTTAATAAAAGAAACACACGTTTTATGTTAAAAAAAAGGGTGTTTTAATGGAAATAAAAGATCATTTTGAGAAAACAAAATTGAAAGTTTTCATTTTTAAGTTAAGTATAAATATTTTATTATGCATAGATAAAAACCAAAATGCGTACAAAATTCTACTTTCGTTTGCAAACCTTTCCATTCCTACGCACATTTCCTTATCTATTATTAATGCCTGAAGCTTTAATAAGAAAACGTGACATTTATTTTTTTCCCTCCACATTCATTTCCTAATTATAAATAACCTACATCTTATTTCTTCTTTTACATTTTGTTTCTCCTAACACCTCATATTCAAAAGCTCTTATTCTTGCAAATCCAAAAGCATTCTTTTATAAAAATGATTTTTTTTCATTTTTGTACACTTCATGTCCTCATCTTAGTTGTTCTTCAATCTTTTCCTGAAGCCTCATCTTGAGAAAACGTAAGTATTAAAATTTGTTTATTTATATATATTTTTAACGCGTACTAATTTTTATTTTAATAATATTTCTTGTAACATGTATATCTTTTGCATATAAACTTTGATTCACGCACGATTTCTTCAGTTGGATTCAAATTTATATTCCGGACAACATGAAATTGATTTAGTTGAATTTGGAGATTGCTGAGTTTTGCGCTTCTGTTTGGATTTTTATGGGCTAAAATCAAAGGTGAGTGTTTTAACCCACTCACAATTTCTAAGATTTCTTATGTTTGTTAAATTAATTTATGATGTGATTTGAAATTTATTTATAGGTGTTTGGCATATATTTCATCATTATCTCAGTTAATTTGCATTTATTTAATTAACTTGTTATTTAATTCATTATTGCATATTAACTGCCAGTTAAATTGTTATTTATTTTACTGCATATAATGTGAAGACCCGCAAATCCGTACTCCTTGAATATACACTAATCTCCATAGATTAATTCAAGATGAACAGAAATACGAATTCTCAATATTTAAGAAAAAGAAAAAGACAGAAGAAGAGATAAGAAGATAGAAAATAGAACAGAAAACACAGAACAATATCAGAATCTCACAATCGTAGTGGAACAACATATAATAAATAAATGAATAATCTTTAAACAAAGAACTATATCAGTTATTACATTACATTACATTTCATTACATCATCATCAGAGTGTACAACATCATACAACAACAAATAGCAGAAAAGAAATACTATATACTAGTATACGCCATGCCATCAGCTTGCCTCCAGCAACTCCAGAATATCCTGATAAACCTAACTCTTGACTGTTCGAAAATTGGCTATTTCACTAGTCGATTAAATATTAAAATATTCAATTTTCGCAAATAAACTCCTAATTCGATTTTAAAAGTTATATAATATCATTCTAACTTCAATATGATAAAATAAAATTTTAAAAATCATTTTCAATCATATTTAACCCAATTTTCAATTTTTCCATAATTTAACATATTAAATTATTGATTTAATTATCCAATTAAATCCAATTATTCGAAATAAAATTTATTCGACTTATAAATTTCACTTATTAATATTTAAAATTAATTAAATATTCAAATTTTAATTAATAAAAAATTTTGGGTCGTTACATATAAACTGCCTATTAAACAGTTATAATTTATTTTGAAAATAAACTGATAGTTGATACCTGTTATTATCACTTGTTATATATTGATGTATTGTTTGAATTTGGATGATGATTGTGATAAATGGTTGATGGTTGATATTGGATGAATGGATGTTGTATTTCATATTGTTATAAACTGCAAGTTATTATGCATTTTCATTTCACTCGGGATTACAGTTTGAAATTATATACAACTGCATTTTTATTTTTAAATTGCAGATTGAAATGATAAATATCCGTATCACTTGACCATATGATAGAAAATTATATACAGACACCGCGGTATATATATATAATAATATTTTGAAATGGTATCTATGGTTTGTAAAGAATATATATATGATTTTTGATATATTGATTTGGATATTTGATAAAGGCTATTTTATATATAGTTAAATTTTTGGTTTTAAGCTATGAAAAAATTGGTTTTAAAGTATAAAATAAAGTTTGATTTTATTGAATATAATATGGATAAGTATTTACTTAAATTATATTTAATATAGAGTTTATTTTGATTTTATAAACCAAGGTTGAGAAGATAGTTGAAATTGATTGAGATTTTATTTAATTAAGAATTATATGTAATAAGAGTCCATTTCGAACTTATTGAAATTTAGATTTTAAAAGAATATTGTTTTATAACAAAATTCAGGGTTAAGGTGATTTAAGTGAATATATCAAGTCTAAATAAATTGAGGAATATTAATTGTTGAAATATGAAGTTTATTTAAAGGATACTGGATTTATTAAATTAAATATTTCAAAACTAAATGATAGTAAAGTAAATTTGGTACATATATATGAATTATAAGATTTAGTTTTGAAACATTGAATATTAAAGCTTTGAAATATATGAAATTTGAACGGTTTATCTGAGGATTTAAATCTATATTAGAATTGATTGCGAAATTAAAGAAGCTAATTTATTTTATTAAGTAGTTTAATATTTAAACCATTTCAGTGGTGTAGTTATATTTCAAAGTTATGAAATTCAAAGTTTTATATTTTGGAAAGCTATATTTCAAGTATTTGGTTTCAAAATATTATTACTTTGAAATGAGTTTTAGAAAAGGATATATTAAAATAATATCATATTGATTTGGGTTTTAAAATAGAAATGATATTGTATTTATATGGTTTGCAAAATGGATAATTATGTTCTGGGTTTAAAGTATAAACTATTATAAAAGACCGCGGTGTTATAATAACGTTTGGTTGTTGAAGAGACCGGGATCGGAAGTTGTCATACTCTATGCCAACTCCGAAAACCACTTTAACAACTGTGTACGCGGAGGAGATTCCAGAATGAAGTAGGATGGTGGCGGCGTTTCCTTTGAGGTAAATACGTGGACCCAACTCCCGTGAGTTGGCATAAGGTGGCTAAAACAGGAGCGATTGACGGGTTAATTGAGGTAGCACCTTTGATCGGACACATCCCTTCGATATTATACTTTGACTTTTGGATTGATTCGGTGGCCACTTTTGATTTTTTATTTGGGGGTGTGGCTCGAGGTGGGCGGTAGCTTCGGCTATGCGTTACCACTGACCCGGATGCGTAATTGGTATATCTACCCTAGCATTGCCTAGTTGTGCCGTGTCACCTACCCTATCGCGCCTTGTACGAGTTTGGTTTTCTTCCGTAGCCCGTGTGGTATCCTCTGGTGGCTTCCCGATCAGGAGGGGCTATGATATTGGATGGACTACTGGGACTATTACGTGTTAAGGTGGAAAATATAAAGCCTTAATGCTATTTAAAAGTAAGTTTATTTTACAATAGACATTATTATAATAGCGAAATATTACTACGTAGTAAATAGTTTAACGGATCCTTAGGAGATGTGAATCTCGAGCATCTCTTAAGTTACTGCACTCATATTTATTCCTGTTGGTTTAACTTACATAAGATCTTTTAGTTCTGACTCGAGTGTTTTGTTTTTTTCAATTCGCTCGGGTCAGTCCGAGCATTTCAGGATCAAAGACTTTAATTCTGGAGGACGAAGACGAAGATTCATTATTATTACTATTATCTATTATATTATTCACTGCATCATGTACTCCGCTGCATTGTTTTATTGGTATGTGTAACTCTGATATATGCTGTATAAGTATAATCGAATATTTTGTAAAACAGCTTTATAAACTGTATATTTGATTATTATATTTTATCATTCCGCTGCAAAATTCTATTTTCTTTATTTCTTCCTTCTTTTTCTTATTTACCCCATAACAATCCGCCCTTCCGTATGGTTTGAATTGGCATGTGTGTCGATTTTAAGCGTACGAAAAGGCTGGATGTTACACTTATACCATGAGATAAGTATGGATATTTTCTAAGTATTGAAAATAAAGGGAATGGTGGGTATATCTTTGTAAAAGTAATTTTATACAAGTAATTTACAAAGTGATTTTGATGAATGAAAGATTAATTAGGAAGGCTAGTGGTGGCTTACATGCTTAAATGATTTTGGTTTTCCCTTTTGAAATAAATCCCGGATTTGGATGTGTGTTTTTTGATAGTTAAATAACCAATTATCAAAATTGGACCCAAAATGTAACTTTCAAAGTATCTAGGAGAAACACGTGAGTTATATGGCACATCTTCTACAATGATGTTGTACTGTCCGTGTAAATCTCGTTTCATTCTCCTAGGACAAATGATAAGGAAATCTGTCCACTAGTTGTTAGGAGGTAATTTTTGCTCTTATCTTTGGTCGTTGTTTGCTAATGAATCAGTGTTAATTTACAAAAAACTATCGAATGTTGTTTGAAGAGATCGGGATCAAATATGTTATCCAAAAACTACTTCGATCAACCTCAAGCGTTTCGAAGTGAAGATATATTGAAGATGATGGAATTGAAAATGGAGCTCACAAAATTTTTGCTCAGCCCCAAAACAAACTTGTATGGATGAATGTTGATATTGCACTATTGCATGGAGGACAATAGTAGCATTCCAAGTACAAAGTTCTATATAATGGTAAAGCATAGCCTCAAGCCTCATCAACCGGTAATGACTAAAACAAGAGAGATGTAGGAGGGCTAAGTGGATCGCTCCCAAGTAAGGTATGATCATTCTTATCTAGATTATATATTATCTCTCATTTGTATTCTTCGATGCCCATTAACGGAGTGGTGATCACATTCGGTACTGCTATTTAAGTGGTATGGCGGTTCTGTATTGGCAGAGGATCCCAAAGCGAGGTTCTCATTGTTATTTTGTCTAGAGATGCACTATGACGGGTGGTACCCTAGTATCTCGGTCGTTGTATGGAATCCATTCTCCAATATGAGCCTTTACGGTTTTAGTTGTATACCTATAATGCTGGAGTTTAATTAATGTAACAATTTTGGCTATGATTAATAAGTATTTGTATCTTAAACCCTATTATAATACCAGAGAATTTCATATGAAATGGCTTGGCTATCGTAAGATAAAAACCCTTCGTGTTTATGTGCGGCGTGGTCTTACAACGTACCTTAATTTTTAAAAGATTTTTGAAACGTTAAAATTCAACTGAGTTGTGTTTTCTCATGCTGGTTTTCAGACTGACTCGAATATTATTTTATTGTAATGCATGGATCAGACAGAGCATATTACTGATTTATTTTGGATGCTTTGGAGCTTCAACAGATGAGCTGGAGGCCCAGGGATGTATTCGTATATATGGTTATTTTTCTGTTACATTCATTGTTGTATTTATCAACAATTTTAAGGGTTGATTGTTCTAAATGTTCGGGCTAAAATAGATTAGCATACTCTGATTGATGTGTATATATTGCAGTTTTGCTTTTGTGTTAAGATTTGTTGTATATTAGAGATTATCTGTTCCACTATGAGATTTTGTGTTGTTTGTTTTCTTTCTCTCTTCTCTCTTCTTTATTTTTTCTTCTTTCTTCTTTCTTCTTTCTTTTCCTCTAACACTCAGGTTTTTCGACATTCGATTACTCGATGCGAAATACAATGGACATATACGTGTCGATTTTCAACGGTCAAAAATCCTCGATTTGTTGTACTTGGTATCAAAGCGCAAGGTTAAGCAAGAACCTTGGCTTTGGTGGTGAACTCTTTAGAGATTGGGTCAGTAGCACCCTAGACTGAATTTGAGTGTATATATATAAGCGCGCATTTGATAGAGATACAAAACATTTTATGTTATGTTGGTTGATCAATTGAGTAGCTTATGGATTATGATCAATATGCATAATTAACGTTATTGATAGGGTCTCTAGAAACTTGAACAAAGCAATTTGACATAGTATTGGTTTGAAGTTGGGTAAATGAAATAATTTTACCTTTATTATATATTATATATAAAGGAATAATTTTTCAAAAATTATTATTGTGTGTTTGTGTTCAAGTGTTAGTGAATGATAATATTTGATTATCATCATCTGTTGTTTGTTGTTTGTTGTTTGTTATCTAATAAAAGTTGTTGTTATAATGTAAAAAAATAAACAATTAAGGAATATTTTTATATAAATATAGTGAAATTAAATATAAAGGGAATTATAAATATGATTTGTAAATAAAAAGAATTTAAAAACTGAGAGTTTGAGGACTTAAAAGTTGATTTTGAAAGATTTTTTTTTTTCAAGGTTTGGAAGAGTAGTAATAATATTACTTGGAAAATATTTTTGAGTAGAAATAATATTGATATTAATTCGAAAATGTTTGACTAGAAATATTGAAAATGGAATTTAAAAGAGATAGAAATCACTGAACTACCTTTGGCCATTGGAAAATAATTTTGATGATGACTGCAGCATCATCGATGTTCATTTTCGAATTTCCAATGGAGGAATTGCTACCATTGGAGTTTTGATTTGGAAAAACTAGTTTTGGTTTGAAAAGTTCAAAATTATGATTTGAAATACAAAGAAAACAATTATAGTATCGTTTCAAAATAATTTGAAATAAGAATAAGGTGTTTAAACTCTGAAAATAATCATTTAAGTGTTTTATGAAAACATGAGAAAACAAGTTTTATAACTGATAGGTTTTGGGAATTAATAAGTTAAATGAAGTTTTAAAATTGTTGAATATGAATATTGAGAACAACAAATTTGAAATGAAACTTAAGTTAAGTTAAATGAGATGATTTTTGGAAATGAAATTTATTATGATTTGAAATGAATTAATGAATGACCTAATTAAATTAGTAAGTTTGATATGGTTTAGAATTTTGTTTGATAAAATTGAACAATGAATTGATTTAAAAGAAATAGAATTTGATTTTAAATAGGATATGAACTTAAATTGTGAAGTGATAATGAAAATGAGTTGGGTTATATAAGAAGTTTTTAATCAACTTAAGAAAATTTTAATGGAACGGTTCTTAAATGACACTAGTATCGAAAGAAATATACTAAGTAATAAGTAAATGTGAATAACGATTAAGAATAAATGAATGAAAATAAAAGAATTTAAATAGAAAGAGAATGGGATATAATGAGAAACCAACTGAAATAAATATGTAAGTTGTGCATATATTATTTTATTCTCATAACTGTTTGATTCAAATTCGAATATATGATTTCGAGATGATTTACATCAGCCCGAATAAGGATTTTTCACTTGATTCTCAATGACGAACCTTGGATATAAATTTTTAACTGATTCTGAAGTTCTCTATCATAGTATATGACTATGCAAGGATAATAACAGTTTCGAATCAACGAGTCGGATATGAGTCCTCACTAGAGTGGTTGTGCTAGTTCAGAAGTGAGATTGTTTGATTAGGCGAGTGATTAGGTATGGTTTTGCGTACGGATGGTATACGTACATCGTACGGGTTTCAGTAAATTAAATATTGACAATTGAAAATGCAAAATAATATGATTATGAATTATATAGTTTGATGTCATTGTAAATAAAATGCAGGTATATAAAAGCAAGAGCTGGCTCGATGCCTTTGATTTCATAAGTAAAATTTTGGTTGCCGACTAAAAGGTACATGTTTATATTGTTGTATGGTTTGATAGTATTATGATTGAGCTACTTGGCTTTTATTTTCTTTGTTGATTTGTGCCCTTAGTGGAGTTTTTTATTTTTCCCGATCGAGCCGCGCAAAGGAGACGCTGGCAAAATTTTCCCGTAAATATAAGGTGTTAGAAAATTTTCGAAAACATTCGAAGAAATTTTTGACAAATAAAATTAGATGTTTATGTTACCACTTGGAATGATATTAGTTGGAATCTATGAATGAATTTAAAGATTTAGGAAAGGTGATAATGAAGTTTCAACAAATTAATTTTTAAAAAGTAAGGGCTTAAAAGAATTTCCTAATTTATTTCAACTAAATTGGTTTTAAAAAGTTGATGGGTCCGCGGTATTTTTTTCTTACCTTGAAAATTTTGAAGACGAAATTATTTTAAGGGAGAGAATATAATCACCCAGAATTTTTTTCAGTTGAATTTAGAATACTAAATTGATTCTAAATATTGAAAAGTTAATTTTAGAAGTTAAATAACTTGAATTTAAAATATAACGATTTATTAGATAATTAGATTGTTAAATTCAATAATTGGAATTGATTGAAAAATTAAATCCTAAATTTATCAGGAATAAAAATAATTTTGAAATTTGATTGAAATTTTACATAAATCAAGGTGAAGATGGTAAACTTAAATTTATAATATTAAGTGATTTGAATTATTCTAATAATAGTTTTCTTTTAATTAACGTATAAAAATAGTCTTCCGGGACACTATCTCGTATTTCGATGAAACCAGTGTCATTGGATCTGAATTATTATATGCCGATAATTTTCATGGCAATTGGACATATCGTTGGTTGTGCAAGGTTGAAACGCATAGAAATAAATTTTATAAATTTATATGAAAATTGGGTTTGAAAATCTAACTTCTGTATATGATCGAATTAGGCCTTGAGACTAGTTCCTTTGTGTTCGGAATATGTGTATTACGTATATAACGCTAGGTGGCATGTCTCGTTTGGAGTTTGGGATTTATGGACGTCAAAAGCTTGTTTTTTATTTATTTAGATAACACACACACACACACAGATATATATATATATATATATATATATATATATATATATATATATATATTAGTCCATACTTAAGGCCATACCCCATCAACTTCACCCTATACGTTCAATCCATAACCCCCCTTAGTATAAAAATCACGTATACCAAAGATAAACCCTTCTTCTTCAATTCAAAACTAAGCTCATCCAATGGATCGCATCGATCAGAGCCATTTTCGATGATATCAAGCAAAGCCACCAACTATAGAAATGTACACGACATCGAGCTCGACTTGTTCAACGATTAGATTTGGCTAATTCGACTTGAGGTGGCGTAGTTTTTGAGATGAATGGCGTTTTATTTTTTCGCCTATTCCGGTGATTTCGTTGATTTTCTGCTGATGGGGTGTGAAGGGAAGTTGTATAGCATGGAAAGGACTATCGGTCAAAGTTGGGTCGCCACGTAGGCGATCGAGGTGGCAGTAATTGTGCGTTGGATGAAAATCGAAGTTGGGTGCGTGGGAGAAAACCACGATGGAAGGCGATGCAAGGCCGATGGCGTGGGGAAGAGCGGAGGCTAGGCTATTGGTGGAAGCAAGGAGAGGGCGGTTGGATGGTCGTGGTGGTAGCGGCGAGCAAGAAGGATGGCGCTGGATGGGTTTACTTTCGTAAACGAGAGTGAAGAGAAGTGAGGGAAGGTATTAAGTTTTAAAATATAATTAGTTAAGTCAATTATGTTTTTAATGACTAATTAATTATAATATAAAATCGATAACTTATAAATTGCATAAATTTTTCATACAAGGTCAAAATTAAGCGCGACGAGTTGCATTGTACTAGTATCGGCGAACATTAAGATATTAAATTTGGTTTGGCAATAACAGGAGCATGTTGAAAATAGGGCTAAAATCAGATGTCGTTCGATTTTCCTTCCAAATCAAAAAGTCTTGACGACGACTTGAATAATGGAAAGTTAAGCTCACCTTTTTGGTTAACCAGAAATATTACATAGTTAATAAAATTTTTGAGTGGATGCTTGGATGATTACTGTATTATCAGTTGGTTTGGATTTAATCCTGACCCTGGAGCGGATGACCCATATTATGCAATTATACACTATTTGTGATGCAAGAGAACATATTGGAGGAATCCAATAGGATTCCTCACCACTGTTGAATTTTATTTACATGTATGTGCTGATATATATGAGCTATGATGTAGGGGGACAGGATGGAGGGATCCAAATGGATTCCTCGCCATTATTGATTTTAATTTCAATAATATTTCCGTCATATGAATTATTGGATATTAAACCTGATTGCGGATACTATGGTTATGACATTGGTTTATGTTTGAAAACTTAAACCCTGTAGTGATAGAAAATCGATATCAATATTGGTTGAGCGTTTAGTAGCTATTAGCCTTAAATTAGTATTTTAAAAATACTATAAATGGTCATTTGTGTTGGAAATGGGTTTTTGAGACAGGAAATGATTTCAAATCCAAAATTGGGTTTCAAAAATATTTTTAAGAGGGTTTAATTTCTATTTTATTCCAACCTTTTATTCTATCTTTTTCAGAGTTATTTGCTCATATTTAACATTGTTTTAGCTTATTTACTTGTATGTAATATCGTTTAAAAGTTATTTGTTTATATTTAATGTTGTTTAAAAGTTATTTATCAATATTTTAATATTTTGCAAAGTTAGTTATTTTAGAAGGAAATATGGCTTAGAATTAATAATAAGGATTTAGTCAAAATGTTTTGAAAATAAATTATTATCATTTATAATAATTGTAAGATTAATTATTATTGTTTATTTAATAACGTTTTGAAATTATTAAATATTTTTTAGGATGTTTTGAAGTTAATAATTGTTATTTATTTATAATGTTTATTGTTAATAAATTATAATTATATAATAGTGTTTTAAACTAAATGATTATAATTTATTTATAAATGTTATGGAGATTTATAAATAGAGTTTTATAAATAGATTTGAGTTTTAAAAGAGGAGTTTTATAACATGGTTTGGAAACTTGGAGGTAGATTAATTAGAGGTTAAAAGTGTTTATAAATGGTTTTAGATATTTATAAAAGAATTTTAGAAATGGGTTTATAGTTGTATAAGAAGAGTTTTATAAATAGTTTTATGGATTTAAAAGATCTTATAAATGCTTTGAGATTTATAAACAAGTTATAATTGGAAATGGAGGTTGGGATATTATAAGGGGTTTCAATACAGATTTTATAAATGGTTTTAAAGATTTATAAAATAGTTTTATAAATGGTTTTTGAGATTTATAAGGAATTTATAACTGATTTTTTAATTTTATAAAAGGGAAATCTTTCTCGGTTTTATGAATATACTTATACCGTGAGTTAAGTATATGGATATTTTATAAGTATTGAAAATATATGGATGGTGGGTGTATCTTTGTAAAAGTATTTTTGTACAAGTAATTTATAAATTAATTTTAATGAATGAATGATTAATTAGGGAGGCTAGTGGTCGCTTACATGCTTAAACACTGTTGGTTTTCCCTTTTGAAATAAATTCCTGATTTGGATGTGTGTTTGTTGATAGTTAAATAACCGACTATCGTAATTGGACCTAGAACGTAACGTTGAAAATATCTTAAAGAAACATGTGAGTTATATGGCATAGTCATCTCAGATGATGTTGTACTGTGCGTATAAATCTTGTTTCGTTCTCTTAGGACAAATGATAAGGAAATTCGTCCACTAACGGTTAAGAGGTGATCTCTGCTCTTATCTTTGACTATTATTTCCTAAAGAACCGAGGTTGAGTTTACCAAAAACTATCAAATGTTGTTTCGAAGAGACCAGGATCGGATTTGTTATTCGAAAACCACTTCGATCAAACTCAAGCCATTCGAAGTGAACATATCTTGAAGATGATGGAATTGAAGACGGAGCTCTCAAATGTTTCATTAAGTCCTGAAATGAACTTTTATGGATGAATGTTGATATTGCATTATTGCCTAGAGGTCAGTGTTAGCATTCCAAGTGGGAAGCGATGTATAAAGTTTAAACATAGCCTCAAGCCTCATCAATCGAGAATGACTACAATACAAGAGATACAACAGGGCTAAGTGGGTCACTCTCAAGTAAGGTATGATCATATCTTTCTAGAGTCGATATTACCTCTCATTTGTATGCTTCGGGGACCATTAATGGAGGGGTGTTCATATTCGATACTACTAGTAAAGTGATAGGTCGGTTTTGTATTGGCAAGGGATCTCAACGAGGTCCTCGGTGTTATTTTATCTAGAGATGCACCATGATGGGAGGTACCCCAGTGGCCCAGTCATTGTATGGAATCCATTTTGTAATACGAGCCTTTACGATTTTAGTTGTATACCAATTATGCTGTAATTTAATTAATGTAACAATTTCGGCTATGATTAGTAAGTATTTTTATCTTAAACACTATTATAATACCATATAATTTCATATGAAACTATTTGGTTATCGTAAGGTAAAAACCCGTATGTGTTTATGTATGGGTGGTCTTACGAAATACTTTTATTTTAAAATATTTTTGAAACATTAAAAATTCTATCGAGATGTTTTATCTCATGCTGGTTTTCCAAACTAACTCAAGTATTATTTTATTATAATGTTGGGTCAGACTGGGCAAATTACTGATTTAGTTTGGATGCTATGGAATTTCATGAGATGAGCTGGAGGCCCGAAGACGTATTCACGTGTATGGTTATTTCTCCGCTACATTCGTTGTTGTATTTATCAACAATTGTGAGGACTGGTTGTTATACTATTTAGGTTGAAATATGTCATTACAGTCTAATTGATGTGTATATATTGCAGTCTTATTTTTGTGTAAAGATTTGGTGTATATTATAGAATATTCATTCCACTATGAGATTATGTCTTATTTGTTCTCTTTCTCGCTTCTTTCTTCTTCCTTCTTTCTTCTTCTTCTTTCTTTTCCCCTAATAATTGGGTTTTCCAACGTGTGATTACTCGGCATGAAACACGGTGGGCGAATATGTGTCAGTTTTTTAGGGTCAAAAATTTCCAAGTTGTTACAGTAATCTAGAAAGGAGATGAACATATACCAATGGCAGCACCCACTTAGCCTTACCACATCTACCCTATTTTTTTCATCCCTATGTGCGAGGCATAAGGTAAAGTTTTAACTTCCATATAACAAATCTCACTTTGAATGCCATATTGTCATTTCTAACAAAACACAAATTAATTTTCATAAAAGTACAATTCGAGAGTTCATACACCTCAGAGACAGGTGTTATGTGTAAGAGGGGTTAGCTCTTACACCACCAAACAGAATTACGTTTGTAAAAACCAATATACTTGGTTCATAGAAATGCAAGAGTCCTTACATCGAAAATTTTCAAAATGAAGCACTACTACCACCATATATATAATATGGAATCATGGGGCTAGTGGCAACCATCACTACATCATGAAGATCTCCATCTTCAAAAATCATTATCTTCAACTAATCTGCACTTTTGAATGCATATGTTGGTCCATAGTGGTTTTTGGATAAATCTAATTTCGGTCTCTCCGGACAACAATCGATAAGAGGCCCTCAACCTCATATAGAAACCAAGTCTCGTAGACTTCCAAGGTGTTTGTACCAAAAATGGGCACAACACTCATCGGATGTAGAAGATATTAGAATGAAGAAGTAAAATGGAAAATGAGGAAAATCCAACAATCACACTAATAAAATATGCAATAACAGAGAGAAAACAAGAATTTATAGTGGTTCGGCGTTATATCCTAGGTCCACTTTGAAGGATTTGATGTTTATTGCAGATTATAAACTGAGTTACAACGGTATGATGACTCACACTCGAATTACAATGGAGTTCAACTCAAGCAGCATCATAAAAAGTCTTCTTTTAGTTGCAACCAGGGTGCTATTTATAGGTGTAAAGCTAGAAATGTCTGCCTTGAATCTCGGAATAACTTTTCTCGTGCATAGGTGGCCCACACGATCAATCAAGAATCATTTGGGATTGATCCCCGATCGTCCCATACAGCCTTCATATCGATCATATATTGCTTCAATTGGGTTGTGGTAGATCAGGGAAGTTTCTGAGATAATATGCAACCATCTGGAAAAATTTCATCTCATTTGGATTTGTGGTTTAAGAGATATGATCAATCCAAGATTGAGTTTTCTAGTGAAGCTGAAGCCTTCATATCGATTGATTCGTATCAATCCTCTCATATTGATGATGTGGCGTGTATACTTTGTGGAGATCCAAAATTCATGCATAAGGACCGCTTCCTTTGGATCGATTGCTCCCCTCGTATCCAATCGATGCTCTGCTTTTCATGTCGATGCTTTACTCCCTCCTTCATATCGATCACCATCTCTACTCTTCATATCGATCAATTAGGTGATCGATATAAAACATGCAGCTGCTGGTCAAATGGAGTTTGATCGATCTGAAAAGTGTTGAAGTATATCGAAATTGGTTCGAGCCTTATGGATACGAATGATTGATGCCGAGTGATGGAGTTATGTTCACTTCATATCGATGGTGATGGATATGAAATGATGGATATGGATGGATGGATACAAAATGAACATGTTTCACATGGATCTTGATCGATTCATAACTTGACCAAACGAACTCCAATTGACTTGAAATTTGGAATGTTGCATTTCATAGCTTTACTTCTCATACCATTCTAATTGTAGCTTATCCGGACTCGGACCAAGTTTTCCTATATCCATCGTGAACTTGTAGATAATCGATCTCCAGAGCGGATTGTCTTCAGTCTCTAATCAGTTCCTTGGTAATGGCCTTCACAAAAGGTGGGATAACATTTTCCCTCTAAAGTACTCTCTGTGCGAACATGACGTTCTTTGAAAAGCTGCAATCTTCATTCTAAAATGGTTTGTCCTATTTACTGAATAGTTGTTGTCCCTTCATTAGGAGATGTGACCTTGGATAGATTTCCAATAGCATAAATGTTAAGTTATAGACTGCCAATGATAATGCAATTTTTGTTGTAACTAAAGATCAATGCTAGAAATTCTTTGTCGATTATTCTAGCTGCCACCAGGTAAGTATTCAATTCTTGTTAACTTTGAGGATCAAATGTTAGTGTATCATGCATGCACGTATTTCAACCTGACTGCCATTCATGCTTGTACATTCATGGGTCATTATCAAGTTATCTTTTTCTTAAATGGATCTTTATGAAAAGAGGTTCTTACCATCGATTGATGGTTTCTTTAGAATCGAGTTTCGTATCGATCCTCCCTTGGATCGATGTGAAATTAGAGTCATAAAAATGATCGATTGTTTTTTTGATCCATTTCTTCATATCGATCTCCTCCTGGATCGATTTGGAGTGCATCAATGCTAATTCTATATCATTAAGGTTCAAACCAATATCGATGGACTTTAATACTTCTCGAATCGGCCATAGTCCGTTTGACCAGCATCTGTATGTTTCGTATCAATCGCCTACTTAATCGATACGAAGGTGAGAAGCGCGTGTCTGTTGGGATGAACCTGAGAAGGTGCGATTCCCAGAAAAAATAAGCACAACACTCATCGGATGTAATTGAAGAAATTAGAATGAGGAAGAAAATGGAAAATGAGGCTAATCAAACAATCACACAAAGAAAATATACAATAACAAAGAGAAAACAAGAATTTATAGTGATTCGGCATTATAGACTATGTCCACTTTGAAGGATTCGATGTTTTTGTTGATTATAAACTGAGTTACAATAGTACAATGACTAACACTCAAATTACAATGGAGTTTTACCAGAGCAGCAGCATAAAAAGTCCTCTTTTAGTTGCAACTAGGGTGTTATTTATAGGCGTGAAGCTGGAAATATATGCCTTGAATCTATGAATACCTTTTCTTATGGTGGGCCCACATGATCGATCTGGAATCATTTGGGACTGATTGATCCACACAGCCTTCGTATCGATCAAAAATTACTTCAATTGGGCAACAATCGATCAAGGACGTTCTAAGATGATATGCAACCTTCTGTGAAAATTTCATGGCATTTGAATTTATGGATTAAGTGATATGATTGATCCAAGATTGAGTTTTCTATTGAAGCCGAAGCCTACGTATCGATAGATTCATCCCGATCCTCTCGTATCGATGACGTGGTGTGCGTGCTTTGTGGAGATCCAAAATTCATGCATAAGGACCGCTTCCTTTGGGTTGACTGCTCCTCTCGTATCTAATCGATGCTCCGACCGTGCTTCTTTCAAAGCTCGAGGAGGATGGATCCATCCATCCACGACCTCGCTTCTTTCCAAAGCTCGTAGAACATGGATCCGTCCATCTACGACTTCGCTTACCGGATTAAGGAGGATGCGATCCGACCATCCACGACCATAACCAACTCCTTATTCCCAAAGCGTTAATAAGATACTAATCTTTAAACAGATGTGATCGACCATCTATCAACTGATTCTATATTCCCGTAGTGTGATTAACAACCCAAAAAATAACTTATGTCCCCAAAATGTGGACGTAATCCTGAACAATGGGCAGGCATGATCAATTGCCTACTTACAAACCTAATCCCAAGAGTGTGGATCCAAATGCCATGAAATTTTCATAGAAGGTTCCATATCATCTCAGGAACGTCCCTGATCGATCGCGGCATTATTGAAGCAATTTCTGATCGATACGAAGGCTGTGTGAATCGATCAGGGATCGATCCAAAATAACTCCAGATAGATCGTGTAGGCCGACCTATACATGAGAAAAGATATTTCGAGATTCAAGGCAGATATTTCCAGCATCACACTTATAAATAGCATCCTACTTGCAACTAAAAGAGGACTTTTATGCTGCTTCTTAGGTTAAACTCCGTTGTAATTCGAGTGTTAGTCATTGTACTATTGTAACTCAGTTTATAATCAGCAATAAACATCAAATCCTTCAAAGTGGACGCAGTCTATAATGCTGAACCACTATAAATTCTTGTTTTCTTTCTATTACTGCATATTTTCTTGGTGTGATTGTTAGATTGGCCTCATTTTCCATATTATTATTCATTATAATCTCACCAACAAGTGTTGTGCTCATTCTTGGTACAAACACTTTGATGCTTTTACTGATAATTGAACTCAGGACTGTAGACAGTAACTGGAACGTCCTTGTGACATGGAACCGACCATGCCTTGGCCTCGAATCCCCAACTGCCTAATATTCCAAATATGATACGCCAGATGATGAGAGAAAGTCAAGGCTTTACTAATGATGACTAGGGAATTTCTAGAAGTCACACACCGTTCGCTAATGATATCTTACATGCGGAACCACCCGTCGATTTAGGATGCCGACCTTGCTGGTGTATGAAGGTAATTCAGATCCTAACCAACATATTCTGAAATATAAATGGCTTATGGATGCCGCTTGAGCTGACGATGTGGTTAAGTGTAGATGCTTCCCTGTCTCCATGGGAGGCATTTCGTGTTTTGACCGGTTAGCTACTAAGTTTGTTGAGTAGTTTTGTATGCGTGCTACCAGTCCTAAGGATGTAAACACCTTGTCTAGTGTTACTCAAGCTCTAGGAGAGACTCTAAGGCATTATCTGGAAAGGTTTCACGCTGCTTGTGTCAAAGTCAGCAATCCCAACAACAACTCTTTCTGATGCCATTGACTAAAGGGATCGATCCTGATGCCGAATTCGGTGATTGGTTGGCTCGGAAACCCCCTGCTTCGTTGGACCATTTCTATGCAAAAGCAGCCCAGTTTTTGAGGAGAGAAGATGCTTGATGGTCTAGTAAACAGGTTGTCATGGGCCCAATAGTGAAGGTATATAGAGTGATATTGTAGTGATGCGAACCAAGGAGAGCTCCGGTAAAGTATAGTTAAGTATTCATAATAAGCAAAGCTAGCAGAAGGGTGATGGAGGTCAAGGATAGAAAAGATACCCTCATCGTAGGAGACCTAGAGCTCCTATGTTCGATCGGTATACCCCTTTGAACATGTCGCTAAAAAATGTTAATGTTTAGACCTACAATATAGGGCAGTACAAGAAGCCAGCTTCGAAACCGTTACCGAAGGAACATATTCAAGCCGGGAAGTTATGTAGGTTTCATAATTGTTACGGCCATAACAATAATAAGTGATGTCATTTGCAGGATATTATAGAAAAATTTATTAGAGAGAGAAAGGTAGAGCAGTTTATTTGAGCTCTGCAGGATGGTTGAGTGGGCCTATTTAATCCCAATCAGGGGCAAGGCCAAGCTAGGCCTGAAGAACCCACATGTACCAGTGGAAGGCTGGTGATCAATACTGTCAGTGGTGGTCCTCATCCGACTGATCAGAGCTGGAAGGAAATGGAATCATATGCTAGTTCGATTAGGCATATGGACTTTGAATGTTGTAGTGGTACTGACAAAGGGGCCCGGCAAAGCAACAGAAGATGATAACATCGTTTTCAGAAACCGTAATTCCGACAGAGTTAAGGATCCATTATTGATCCATTTGTTATTTCTGTCCAAATAGGTCCTGCTTGGATGACGAGGATCTTAGTGATTGTGGAAGTTCTGTGAACATACTTTTCAAGTGTGCTTACGATAAAATGCTGATGGATGCGAAGGATCAGAACCCGTGCCAGTCGCGTATACATGGTTTCAATGGCAGTGCAACCATACCAGCTGGAATGGCGGGGTTACTTGTTGAGTTGGGTATTGGTGATCGTTGGAGAGTCCTAATGTTGCAATTCATTGTGTTGGATATCCATTCTACTTACAAAGCTTTTCTAGGCCGACCAGCCCTTGCAGACTTCAGAGCAACGATTGCCCCTTGGTGTTTGTCTCTAAAGTTCCCCATCGATAATGGAGTTGGGGTGGTACATGATGATCAGGCGACTGGATGTGCCAGTAATGCTGCAGAACTTCGGGATGCGCAATTAAAGGATAAATGTAAGGGCGTGGAGGAATCCCTCAACATCTGCTTTATGAAGAATTGACAATTAACATCTGGGCCTAGACTCGGATGCCACGACCAGTTTCCTAATATCTTGGTCCTTGAGACAATGATGATGAAGTGGAAGTTAAAGAATTCCAGGCTTCCCTGACGGAGTTGACGATTGATGTTTCGATCAATAATAATGATGATTTTAGAACGGTAAAGGTCGGATCTTAGCTCGGCCCCCAGATGTGAAAGGAACTGGTTGATTTTTTCGGGCAAACCTTAATGTATTTGCCTGGACTCATTCAGATATGTGTGGGATCTCGCCAAACATCATGAGCCATACATTAAATATTGACCAGTGGCACATCCTAGTGAAACAGAAAGGCGTGGTATGGGTCTAGAGAGATTTGCCGCCCTGAAGGAAGAAATGGATAAATTCAAGGCTAATGGGTTTATTCATGATGCTTTATACCTGGAATGGGTATCGAATCCAGTGCTTGTCAGAAAATCAAATGGAAAATGAGGAACATGTGTGGACTATTCAAATCTAAATAAAGTCATCCCCAAAGATAGTTTCCAACTTCCCAGAATCGATCTACTAGTGGATTCAATAGCCGGATATGAGCTCTTATCTTTCATGGATGCATATTCCGGCTATAATCAAATTCCGATGCACCTTCCTGACGAGGAGAAGACTAGCTTTATCACTGACCTGGGACTTTATTATTACAAGATGATGCCGTTTGGACTCAAAAACGTTGGAACAACTTATCAAAGGCTCACAAACTGAATGTTTGCAAACCATATCGGGAAGACTATGGAGGTGTACGTAGATGACATGCTCGTGAAGTCACGACTATCCAACAACTATATCGGTTATTTGGAGACGATGTTCAATAACTTCGACAATACAAAATGAAGCTTCATCCACTGAAGTGTCATTTTGGAGTTACATCTAGGAAGTTCCTTGGATTTATTGTCAAGGACAAAGGGATTAAAGCTAACCCTAAAAAATCAAGGCAATTCGGAATCTCAAAACTCCCAGAACCATCAAGTAGGTACAAAGTCTTAATGGGAAGGTGGCAGCCTTAAGCGGATTCATTTCTAGATCCACTAACAAGTGCATTCCCTTCTTCATTCTAATTAGATAAGGGAAATGGAATTTCGAGTGGACAGAGGTGTGTGAGGGTGCATTCCAGGTGCTAGTACAACATCAGGCAACACCTCCAATCTTGTCAAAATCGGTTGATCACGAGAAGCTATATGTCTATCTGGTGGTTTCAGCAAACACAATCAGCGTCGTGCTAGATCGGGAAGAGGATCGGATCTAATGACCAATCCATTATATCAGCAAAAGATTGACCGGGGCGGAACGAGACTATCCAAAGATAGAGAAGCTGGCTTATTGTCTTGTTGTAGCCTCGAAAAAGCTCTTCCCAGACTTCCAAGCTCATCCGGTCACTGTTTACACTGACCAGCCATTACGATAGATCCTGACGCAAGCTGGGACGTCTGGTAGGATGCTCAAGTGGAACATCAAGCTGAGTCAATTTGATATCACTTATACCCCAAGGCGAGCTATTCAAGGACAAGTTATGGCGGATTTCACAGCTGAGTTCACCATATCAGAGGACTTGCCCGAAACCAGCGAACCTCCCAATTATATATAGAAGCTATACACCGACTCGTGCATCAAACTACCAGTGCTCGGGCGCTGGAGTGGTGAACCCCAGAGGGGCGATCTGTATGCTATGCTTTGAAATTCGAATTCCGTGCAACTAACAATGAAGCTAAGTATGAAGCCTTACTCGCTGGACTGAGGCTTACTAAGGATTTGGGAGTCATCGCTGCGGAAATTTACTAAGATTCACAACTGGTGGTGTGCCAGTTTCTTGAAGAATATCTTGCCAGAGACTGAAGGTTGGCCTTTTATCTTATGCGGGTCCAAGAAGTGTTGAACCGGTTTGACTATTATACTATCCACTGTATACACCGAGAGCAAAATCAGAATGCCGATTCTTTAGCAAAATTGTCTAGCATTGGCAAAGCATGGTAGATGGGACTCGTCCCTATGAAGATGCTTACTGCTCCAAGTATTGATCGAGTAGAGACAGAATGGGTTCATGAGGAAACACCCGAGAAGGAGTCCTGGATGACTCCATTCAGAAAGTACCTTGAACATGGAACGTATCCTGAGCATAGGAGCAAGAAGAGATAGGTCCTCTAAAAGGCTTCGCGGTTGGTTATCCAAGATGGAGTACTGTACAGAAGGGGATTTTCTATTCCTTTACTCCAATGTATCGCCCACGATGAAATCAAGTGAGTGTTGCAGGAAGTGCATGAAGGAGAGTGTGGCAATCACATTAGGGGCAAGCCCTTTCAAAGAAGATACTCAGGTATGGATATTACTAGCCAACCGTAAATCAAGACGCATCGGATTATGCTAAGAAATGTGATAGTTGCGAGAAACATGCCAAAATTCCGAGAGCCCCACCAACCGAGATTACTTAAATGGTCAGTCTATGGCTATTTTCTATATAGGGTATTGATATTATAGGGTCCTTTCCTCTGGCCAAGGGTGGTGCGAACTAAGCCATCGTTGCGGTTGACTACTTTACTAAATAAGCAGAAGCTGAGCCCCATGCTACTATCACAACGAATAAAGTAATAAAATTTGTTGCGCGCAACATCATCTGTCGATTTGGCCTTCCACAAGCAATTGTAACTGTCAACGGAACCCAATTCAATAATGCCAAGTTTAAAAACTTCTGCCAAGGCTATCGCATCCAGAAGAAATTCTCCACGGTAGCTTACCCTCAAGCGAATGGACAAGTCGAAGATGTCAACAAAATCATCAAGTCCATTTTTAAGAAATGGCTAGATAAGGCTGGAGGTAAGTGGGTCGATGAGCTTCCCATGGCCTTATGGACATATCGAACTACCCATAAGTCCATGACCGGCTATACTCCATTTGCACTTTCTTATGGCTCTGAAGCCGTTATTCCAGTTGAGCAAGAGTTTCCCTTTCACCATGTGACTTATTATGATCCAAAAAAAAACCATCCTACATAAAGAATCACTGGATTTAGATGAGAAGCATGAAGAGGCTGATTTGAAGGCAGCCGCACATCGCAACCGAGTCGCCTGATTATACAGTGCCAATGTCCGACCTAGAACCTTTGAAGTTGGCAATCTCATACTTAAGCAGGTCTATCCATTCCCTTCACACATGAAATCGATGTGGGAAGGACCATATGTCATCGAATGAAGGCTTGGAGATGGCACATTCAAACTATTGACCATTGATGGTCTCACTCTATCGAAAGCATGGAACTGCGAGAGTCTCCGTCGTTATTACATATAACTGACTTTCATTTATTTAGTTTGCTTTCCTTTTCAAGTTTGTTTACACAATTTGAGAACTTGTACTAAGGCAACTGATTTTACCATGATTTCTAGTTTCAGCAATAATGCACAGACTCATAAAGCCAAATACGTGATTCCTAAATGCATCATGCAACCGCCAAGATTTACGAAGAGCTGAGTTCCGTCTTACGATGGGACTCGTTCAAGTAGAGAGTGGTTGTGGTCTGACCGGACACTTGCTAAACGAAACCCCGAGCTCGGGGGGGAGGGGGTAGGGTAAAAAACAGTCAATTAAACGAGAATTGAGACACGATAATTCTCCAACAAATTCCAGCTCCCAGAGTGCGAGCTGAAGTGCAAACTCCAAATTTAGGACGTGAATCGATTGTCCAGCTCTAGAAGTTGGATCCGTCCATCCATTACCTCGCTTCTTTTCAAAGCTAGAGGATGATGGACCCATCCATCTATGACCTCGCTACTTTGAAAGCTCAAGGAGGATGGATCCGTCCATCCATGACCTTGCTTCTTTCCAAAGCTCGAGGAAGATGGACCCTTCCATCTACGACCTCGCTTCTTTCCAAGCTCAAAGAAGATGGATCCATCCATCTACGACTTCACTTACTGGATCAAGGAGGATGCGATCCGGCCATCCATGACCTTAACCAACTCCTTATTCCTAGAGTGTGAATAAGATTGTAATCCTTAAATAAATGTGATCGACTGTCTGTCAATTGACTCTAGATTCCAAGAGTGTGAACTAGAGTATAAACATTAAACAGGTGTGATTGACCTCCCACAAAATAACTTATGTCCATGGAGTGTGGAAGTATTCCTAAACAATGAGCAGGTGTGATCGACCATCAGCTTACAAACCTAATCCCTAGAGTGTGGATGTAAATGCTAGCAAATGAGCGAGTGTGATCCGACCGCTCGAACTCATCTTACTTTAACTTGGTTCCAACTAAGTTAAATCGAAGTTAGTGAAGGCGGAAGATGACTGCCAACTAACAATTTCAACAGTCCCTAAAACTAGGGGCCCAACTAAAGTACCAACCGCTGATCGAGACAGCGCAACGTTGGGACTCAACTCGATGTTGACTATGACCTTAGGACATGACCTTAGGACTTAAAGACCGAAATCGAGTTTGACTTAGAGACTAAGACTTCATGAGTGCATTGAATGGAAATGTGAATGCTTAAGTACTTAAACAAATAAACACGGAGTTATGCCAAAAATAAAAAAGGAATTTTATTCATGCTATTCTTTAGAAAAGAAGTACAAAATCTGTCGAAAATATTCCTAGAAGCAAGTGGCCAAACCCGCATCTGTACATGGCCTACGAAAAGCTAAATAAAAGAAGCTTATTCTAACAATCTACAAAACAGGAAGTCAAAATGCTAATCTACGCTTTTAGTTCCTTTCCTTTCTTAACTTTCTTTGGCGCAGATCCGCTCGAGCTGCCACCCGAACCTCTTTTTGAACCTTTGCCCTTCCCTTGATTCACTCTAGTTGTCTTGTCTCTAGTCGGGGGCATCGATGCGGTCTCCACTTGAGAGCTCACGGGGACTGAAGTATCCTCTATTCGACGAGCTAGTGGAATGTTGGCACTTTCAACACCAAAAGAATGAGGCATTCTAGTTTCAACTATGGTTCCACCCGGAGAGAGCATAAGGATCAAAGTAGGACCAGAGCCCGCCACACCTCCACCAACTCTACGAGCTTGCTCGATTTCGGCGTTAATACCCTCCATTATTTGTTCCTCTTTATCCATACGCTCGCCCATCGGGAGACTACCGGTCAGACTCAAGGAGCCCGTGATAATAACATCTTCATCCGCGTTAAAGGGCATCTCGATGCTTGGGTCGCTTTGGTGGTTGAGAAATGTATCCATCAACTGATCATCAAACACATAGCCATTGTCATGTATCTCCCCATCCAAAGAAGTAATTGTCACGGCTGTGGCCTTTGTTGTTAATGCCCCCTGCCCGTGGTGAAATTCTTGGATTGCAAGAGGGTTGGCTGGTGTAGAATCTAAGGCTGAATAAAGATATGAGAATATATTACTAATGTCCTCTGATAATGTTCCTGCATTTTGAAGAATAGGAGAAGTGTCCAGAATACCTTCCTTAGTTTGGCTCCCGAGTCGGGCCAACATGCCTTCTGAGCTGTGCTTGATGACAGAAGAGAGATGTGGCATGTCGAGGTCATACTAGGACAACTGGAGGGTCATCAGAACATGTGAGCATAGTTTGAGACGATGAGGGCATTTCAGAAGCAACAATATGGTGTTCGTCCCCAAATCTTTCCCCAGCCTCTAGGCATTTAGCAGCCAGATCTTCTCTTTGAAGCGCGATAGCCGTGCCATGAAGGACTTTAGGCTCATCTTCGACCAACACTTGAGTTTCCAATTAATATTCATCGATAGCTATAACTCCATAGATTGCCTTTTCATCCTTAATCATGTGGTTCCAGGCCTTATACAGTTGAAAGGGATAGTCCCCGCCGAGCCAGTTCAAATTGCAATTTTTTAGGACAATTTGCATTGTAAGTAACTAGGAGATCTTCAAACTCACTTTCAGTCTTGGCCTCTACGGCCATTATTTCCTTCTCAACTATGGCGTCGGCTTCTTCGGCCTTTTTATCTGCAATATCCCTTTCTTCTCTAAGGTTCACCGCCACCTCGTGTGCTTCCTGGGCAACTTTGTTGGATTCATCTTTTTCTTTGATGGCCTCAGTTAGTTTTGCCTTTAGCTCATCAATTTCATTCAATGTAGGCAGCTCTGTCAAATGGGTCGGGTCGGGTCATATTGGGACAGGTCAAATTTGACTCGACCTTTTTGCGACCCCAACCCATTTGTTATGTTTATTAATTGGAAAATTGGACCCAACCCACTTGTTTGGTCAACCCATTTAATCCGTTTAAAAAATAATCACTTGAAACATCAAATATCATAAGATATACATAAAATGTAAAATTGCAACTGCATATAACAGTGGAAATGCATTATGTATGGTCATATAAAATTAATGTAAACTGGCTGTATGAAACCGCATCAAATAAAAACAATATAACACTAAAAATGCACTAAGATAACAAGAATATCATGAAATATCATACATCAAGCTGGAAGAAAGTGCATGAATATAACTTTGAAACTGCAAAATGTGATAGAACTGCACTAAATAATACCAATATAACACTGCGACTGATACTAATATAACACTGCGATATATCAGTGCATCAAATATAAAAATCAAAAATAAAAACAAAGACGTAGACTAAAAAATGGCCTTCAAAGTTGCTAAAACTGAATCATGCACATACGATACACTTTTTCAGTCACCAAGAAATACCTGCACATATAAATTGAAGGTTACAGTATGTAAACATGAACCAACAAGAGTATAGAATTGCATTACAAGAAAAAAAAAAGGAAAAAAATAGTTTTAGATTTTGAAAGCTTGGCATATTTATACAATATAAACTGTCATATCTATACTTCAGTATACATCTAAAAGCTTGGCATATTCAAATTCAGATGCATACTTAAAACTTCCAAGGTCAGATACACACACACAAAAGCTATAACAAAGTCTACATTATGTACTGAATTGGAAAAGTTACTTTAAAAACTCAAACTTTTCCATAAACAATAAATTTTCTGCTATAACTCAAAATGTGAGGGCAGTATATAGATTCCAAATGAGTAATAGTCCTTTAAGAGTCATCAGAAGCAAAAATAAAAATTTAATATTAGATTAAAATTCTGTAGTTAATAGTTGTATGTCAATGTCAAATGTTGTAATTGTGTAAATATATGTTGTGAATTTGTGAGAAATAATTAAAAAAATTCTACAAACATACATTAGTTTGGGAGAATGTTTATTTATATCTTATCACTAGGGTCATCTTATGCTTTTGTCTATCAAGCATTTTTTATTTTCGATTAGTACTTGCAACATATACTAACTTGATGGAAAAAAAAGTCATACCGAAGAAGCGACAGCATGAACATTTTGAGCAGTACAATAAATGTAAATATTGAAGCATTTTTCCTCAGCTCATCTGCCTGAATCAAATGATGAGTAATAGCCATAAGTAGTTACACGATCATTTAGTGGACATGTTTGAATATAAGAATTTGATAAGTTATCACCATTATTTAGCCATTCAATACTTGATTTCTGTTGGTTCCCTACTTCATGGTTGAGTTTGAAAAGACTAAATATACATAAAGACTATCTTATATTCATGTACAAGATTAACAGCTGAAGGATTTTCATGCATTTTAAATATAGGATATTATTCTTCTCCCACTCTTTTCAAATAATGCCTTTAAAATATAACTTCTTTATCATTACCACTATGCACACAGTGGGATTCATTATGAGAATCTCAATTGAGACTAGCTTTAAACTTGATTTTGCCATAAAGAATGTTCAGATTTTTAGAATTTGATGAAGAAATTATCATTGGTTTACTAGCTATATTTTTTTCAGACTGTATTAATTTTGCCTACATTATTTTGAACATTTCGAACATAAGCATTGTCTTTAGACCATGTCATGTTTTTATTAATGCCATGAACTACTGTTGAAAAAAAAACCAAACCATTTGTTTTGTTATTTTAGGTAAAAATATATACATTGCTGAAGAAACTGTCCTAGGACCTGTGCTAAGTACTGTTAAAAATCAATAATACATTTTTTGAAAATCATACCTGACACTATGCAATAATGTTTCTTCTTCTTGAGACTGGAACTTTGTAATATCTTCGGTAAGATCCTCGACTGTTTGCACAATCGTACCGCCATACAACCAATCTCTTGTACATAACAATGCTTCAACAACATCTTCTTTTAGTGAACTATGGTACTCGTCAAGTACTCTACCACTAATGTTAAAAGCATTTTCTGAAGCCATGGTAGTTACCGTATAGCCAAGTTTTCTTTTGCCCTATGGGATAAAATGGGATATTGATATTGTTGTGATTTCCAAAATGAAAGTACATCAAACTCTATTTTGCGATCAACCAGCCCATCATTTAAATATGAATAAAGTTCTGATCCAGTAGAACTGCCAGCAAATTTTGAATCTTGATAAGAGTCAAATTATTCCAACATATCTTCACGTTCTTGTGAATAAGGGCCTGTAAACAAATCTGGAGATTCCGTGCCTTTTATAGCATTTGTTTCAATAGGCGACTGCTCTTGCACTTTCTTTGAATATTCAAAGAACAACTCTTCCAATTTTCTTTTTACCTTTTCAAATTCTATGTTATCTCCATATGGCCGTAACCTGGATCGAAAATACAAGCAATAAAAAGAAACACATTAAACTCTTTCCAATATTTATCAAACTTTTTAAGCATGCCGCATGCCATAAAAGTCACCAAATCATCACCCTTTATAGTCTTTTTTAAAGTTAAACGGACCAAGAAAATTTCTAGAAAGAACAAGTTAGCTGTCGGATAATTTGTTCCTGAAAACAAGCAGGTGACATTGTAGAAAACTTCCAAAAAACGTGTGATTTTCTTTGCTTTCTCCCATTCTTCAAATGATGGACAATAAGTATAACTACAATCCACATGTTTCAAGCGATAAAGAGTTTCCTCATAATATATTGCACTTTTAAGCATAATAAACGTGGAGTTTCATCTCGTGGGAACATCTTGACGTAATCCTTTCTTAGTCTTATCCACAGAAAGATTAGATATGCATTCTACAAAAAAAAATTCTAGGTCGAGAGACCCTAATATATTTTATGCTTTCCCTTAAGTTGCTCAAACAAGTAGTAATAGATTTCTGGCCATCTTGCACTATCAAATTCAATATATATGCGGCACACCTAACATGTAAATATTGGCCATTCACAACCAATGATCTTCTATAATTGAGATGTGAACCTAATAATTCAATGAACTTATCATTGAAAGATGCGTTATCCAATGTACATGAAAATATTTTATCAACTCTCCCCCAACTAAGTAACAAACTTGACATCTTTCCAATATGGCTGACCTAAAATTAGGAGGCGGCAACAAACAAAAACTAAGCAATCTTTTTTGCAAATTCCATTCAATATCAATAAAATGTGCAGTCAAAGTTATGTATCCATCCGTATTGATTGAAGTACACAAATCAGACGTTATACTCACCCTCCCACTACATGAATCTAATACGGCTTTAAGATTTACTTTCTCGTTCTCATAAAGTTGTGTAACATCTGAACGTGAAGTGCTACTGGATAAATGTACCACTTCATCATTTCAATAAGAAACTAATTCTTGAATACTTTCATATTGCACAAAATTAAATGGTAGATTATGCCGAATAATTGCTTTAGTCATTAAATCTCTATACTTTGTTTGACTAAAGTTTCCACTATTGATGTCTTCCATATATATATATATCATGGCATTTCTTAATATGTCTCCTCAAACTATTTGTCCCATAATCATCACCACATATATATTCTCTTTTACATTTTTTGCAAAAACATGTATGCTTTACACCACTAATAATTTTTTTCTTTTCGAAATATTTCCACACATCAGAATAAGTATATCCTTTTCGTTTACTTCCCATAGAACTACCCACCAAATCAAGACAACCTTCCAATTCTACCATATCTCCTGTTTGACTACCATGTTCACCGATAGTCATATTCTGCAAACAATATGTAAAAGTCATGAAGGCTTTATCATCATGACATATAAAATATATCAAGTTGATCAATGTACAACATGTTATCCTTTTAGTGAATATTTTATTAGTAATTGTATAGTGGAAAATATTTTAGTTTCATTGTAAGGCAAAAAATAAAAACAGAACATTAGCAAATTATCAATAAGGTAGTACATGATCCTATATTGAAGTTATAATAGTCTTAAAAAATCAATGTATTAAAGAAATAGTCGTATATGGTTTTTCCATCTATAGAAATGAACATTATATTACGTGTTATATATAAAAAATTCTCCCCAGACGAACCCGCCTATCCTATGACTTATGGGAATTTACATGGTGGTTGTATGTTGTGACACTTTTGGTTATGATTTTCAATGAACAATATATCAAAATTTAGGCACGAATTATTCACTCAACTTATAGTTCCTCGCTATTTATATGTTCGAAGAATTTGGTTTTCATTTTTCAAGCTTATTTAAGTGTTAGCTATATTTTCCAAATTCTAGTAGTTAATATTTTGTAGCCATTTTAGTGAATATGAAGATGCCTATATCACAATAAGTTAAGACAATTTATATTGAGTATATTTAATAATTGAATGTAGTAAACTTTGCAATAGTTAGAGCATAAAACGACAGATTAAAGTGATGTCATGTTTGTAGTGCAGATACAATGGAATTTACAATAAATATGTGCTTGTGCATACCTTACTACTTAAAAAATATAGAAATTAGTTACAGGTTTTGAAAACTATCAAAGAAATATAATAAAATTTAAGGCAGACTAAATACTATGTTATAGATTAATAAAATTATTTTGAAGAAATCTGTTCAGATCAAATGTCAAAAATGAGATGCAACTAAAGATCAATTTTCCTTGGAAGGAGATGAATGAGATGTCAACAACGTGTAATTTTTTTCCTAGCCGATGTTAATTAGCTTCAACCTGAGGAAGGCCTAATTTTAAGTTTATTCTGACACCAAATGAATGAAAATTATGGATACGCAGCAGAATGTTAAAAAATTGATAAAATTAACTAACCTTTCTTGCAATCTTCTTCATGGCCATTTCACTAAAGTGTTGAAGCTGCGAAAATAATGTTATCCCTTCTAAATTTCCCCAGATTAATTTTCTTTTACCGAGAGGAACAACCTGCATTTATTAACACAATTAGGCATTATACCTTCAAATCCATGATTGATGATAAAATTATACTTTAATCTACAAGTGAAATAAAAAGACATAATAGCTTAAAGAAAAAATCATAACTGATGTAAGCATAAAATTTTCTTTACCATAGTTCATCACTTATGCCATTCATTCGACCCTTTTTTAAATAATGCTTCCTACCTAGAGAACTGCGCAATCTAAAAATGCATTTGATAATATGACCAAAGTAAGCGTATTAGGGGACAAAAACCTGAATAATAGTTTCCACCACATATATATTGTATTAAACCACAATACCTTCAGCTTGCAGTTTGTCATACATTTATCCATTAATCGGGCATGAAATTATCGCGTTTTATTCAAACCTATTATAGCAAGAGAAAAAAGAGAACAATGGAAAGGGTATTGCCCAACATCAATAACATGGTAAGTTAAATCTAAAAATAAGTCAATCAAAAACGCAATACCTTAAAATCCACAGTTGTATTGATCCAGAAATTGCGGAAAGAGATAGATCTAAAGAATTGCAAGTGAGGACGTGAGCGATTGTTTGAAAGGAATCGAGCGGAATGTGGAATTAGGGATTCAGAGCTGAGATGCCGACATCGTATTTTTTTTAACAAACGAACTTTTGGAAATTAAGGTTTTGGACGGGCAAGTGGGTGAACAAGGTTGTATTGTTTTTAGGTGGCTAAATGGGTATGGACTCAATGCAAAATATAATTGAATTAGTTTAACCCAACCCTATTAAAACTGGGTTAAAAGGGTTGGGTTAAAGGGTTGTCTTGAATTTTGACAGCCCTAAGCGCAGTATCCCTTTCTCGCATAATAATGGTATTGCGGTGACCCATCTCCTGCACTAAGTCCATGCGAGTTTTTTCATTTCATCTTTTTTGGCTATCTGGCAAGCCTCCATCTCAGTATTCCTTGAAGACATGAGCTCATTGGTGAGCACCTCTATTATTTTGCCTTTTTGAGAAAGGTCGCCCTCCAGTTTCTCGATCGTTTTGGCTCGCTCGAAGGACACAGCTGAGACCCGTTCTGCCATTTTGATCCACTCTCGGTACTATTGTATGCATCAAGCACATAATCTTGCACTAGTTTTTCTATGTCATTTGGGATTCTCTTTAAGTTGGAAGGAAAGTGGAAACCGTCGAAGCAAATGTTTGGGAAATATTTCTTTAGTTTAGCAATATGGATGGCCCCTTCATTCGATGGCTCTATGGCAATTTGTTCTATGACGACGGGAGCTTCTGTCTCAGTTCTACGGTGTTGATCGTCTGTTTTTGGAGTATGGGATGGCGTTGTTTGATGCAAGGATTCAGAAAATGGCCTGCTGGGGAAAGAAGGTTTCGAAGGCGCTTTTGATGGCAGAGATCGTGACCTAGAATGGCGCCTGCTTTAATATGATCTCTCTTTTTCTCTATCATGGTGCTCATGCTTCTAGCTTGAATTGCAGCCGCGACTATAATCTCTCTCGCTTTCGTGGTGATGTGATTCAAAATGAGATCTAGAAGAATGGCATGAAGAGCGGAGGTATACTAAGCATGGATCCTTTCTTAACCATTGTATCTACAAAACGAAAAGAGGGATAGAATTTGTAATCGCCAAATATTAAAGAGCATGTGATCGAATGTCGTGTGCTGCCATGAAGTGTGTGTATGCATGTGCAAACCCCCCAACCGACCGATTGTAGTAGCTTTACTTATTGGAGTTGGCTCCTCTATATCTACTGATGGTAGGCCTAAGCCGGTTCTTGATGGGGAGTGGAGCCCCTCTGGCCCGAGATCAGGGAATGGAAACATTTCTTCCGAGATAGGAATATCTATAACCCTCTCGATGAACTTTCGGTCTAAAGGGAAGTGATCTCCGAACCTATGGAAGTTACAACAAGACGGTTCGCTTCGGTGGCCTTTTGCATTTTTCTTTTGTGGATAGGATTTTTGCCTTTTCTCTTCAACATAGATGATTGAGGGTCCTACGGAGGCATGACCATAGGCTCTTGATCAGCTTCTATACCCTCATCATCGCGTGGTTCAATGAATATTACATCAGGTGCGGCCTGAGTTCACTCGATTGGGGGCACAATAGGAGCCCGTCATCCACCTTGTCTTATAGGGGCCATCCTTAGCACCCTTATGAGCCCTATACTCTATCCTCTCTCTAAAAGCACGGCGGCTATCAAGTTGTCGTCGGTGACAACTTCGTCTATTTCTCTTCGTTCAGCAGGCACCACCTTGAGCATCTTATATTGGGCTCCTTCGGGTCGTGGAATAGCAACTGTAAAAGTAACATGGCAATGAATTCAACATCAATCTATATTGTCTAGTCATGGTTAACAATGAAACGAGTAATGAAACTTACGTCTTACGAGCCATCTACTAGCAAATCCTGATGGGCATCTACATAAAACCACTCTGTTTTGAAGTAGCTCAACTTGCCCCATGTGCTTGCCATAACTTAGCAATTCCTAGCAGCTTCCAGGAAAGTGAATGATGGATTATCCGCCCGACTCTTAATATTAAATAAATATTTGATCTCGTCGATAGTCCGGGGACAGAAGAGATGTTCCATAAATACAATGTACAAGCTGTTGAGAAGCGCATATCCATTAGGATAAAGCAGCGAAGGTGAGATCCTCAGAAAAAATAGAACAATCCTAATGAATTGGTTGAAAGGGGGAATTGTTCCAGTCCTGTACACGAATTTGTTGCATGCGTTGAACCCTTCTGGCGGATTGTGTGCCCTGTCTTCCAGACATGGAAACTGAACTTCTTTCATATATAGCCCGTGTCTTAGGAAAATTCTTCCCAACATTTATTCTATAATCCTGGATCGGACGGAATCTTTTGGATTCAACATCACCACTGCATCCGGTAGTTCGTCCAAAGCAGGATTCACTGTATTTACTGGGATATCTGGCCTTTCTATTCTAGGGAGTGGAGGACTTTGAACTTCTTGCTGCTCTGAGCTTCCGGGATCCATAGCTATTGAACTTAGTAAAAACCATTATTAGATGGTAAAAAGACCTATGTCCCCCCGGTGCAAAGTGAGTGATCGTGTTGCATAGTGAAGTGTTGCATAATACTCTAAATATCTACAAGGTTAAAAGATGGTAGAAAGAGAAGATTTCGAGATTCGACCAAAGCGACCGTCATCTCTGACCGTCTCAACCGTGCCATTTTGACTTCAAAGAACTATCCATGTTAAAATTTGTTGTGTTTGACAAGTTACAATTCCATCAACGAGCTTTGAACGATAGCCATATATGCAATTTTACCATCAAGTCCAAATACGCAAGGCTAAAGCTCGTCGGGATTAAGCGTTCGAGTGTGCAAGAAGTAAAAAAATTGTATCCATCATGGTTCACTTTGGATTGTTCCACTAAAGCCAACGTTCATATCTGTCAATGACTTAGACCGATAACCTTTTCATATAGATAAAACCTTCGCATCGATCACTTGTACATATCAACCACTTCATATCGATCCAAGGACTTTGGTTTCGGGTCGACCACACCACATCTCATCTATATCGATACGAACTGCTCCACCTTAGATAGATTATTAAGCCACTCCTCCCGAATCAATCGTGGAAGAAGCTTCCCACTGCATCGACTATCTCTAAAACTCGAAGTCATCGATTCCTTCAAGCTACTCTCCTTGTTCTCCAAATAGCCATTGACCATGCACTCAACCTCACCCCAGCCACACTACGGCACCAATGACATAGGAGATGGTCGTTGCCATGAATGAAATGGCACGAAACTTGAGTCTCATCATTTTAAGCATGATTCTATCAATTGATTATCTAGCTCGAAGAATCTAATTTAGGGATTATTGGTTTGGTATTTGACGACGAAAGGTCTGCAGTTTCTTTTTCTTCTCTAATGGATACGGAATAGCAACAGGAGCAAGGTGAAAAATATTCTAAGTACAAAACGTATTTATATTCCGAAGCATAAAATGATTTGTATCCCAGTTACATTATCGATTGAAGCAGTCATCATTCCCATCAATACAAAGAATACTGCATGCTTGTGTCTGTATCGTTCGTTTCCATCCATACGGTACGTATATGAAGCCTAGCACTTCGTGTCCACCGATACAAAACACATATTTCGTATCCATCGATACGAAGCAAAAATCTCATGCCCATCGATATGAAAAGCGCATAGTAAAACAACCTAAGCTAAACCATATCCATCATTATGGATACACCTTTTATAAATCCATCTCATATCGATCCTTATCGATACGAAATCAACCTTGATGCACCATAGATTGATTTGGGAGGGGATCGTTATGAAGAAAGGGACCAAAACAACCATCGATCGTTGTCACAACTCGGATTTCACATTGATCCAGGAGAGGATCGATACGAAACTTGATTCTAAAGAAACCATCAATCGATGGCAAAAACCTCTTTTCACCAAGATCCATTTTAAGCAAAAAATAGAGAACTTGACAAAGACCAATGAAGGTACAAGCATGAATGGGAGTCAGGTTGAAATATGTGCATGCATGATACACGAACATTTGATCCTTAAAGTTAACTGGACTTGAATGATTACCTAGTGATAGCCAAAACAATCAACAATGAATTGCTACCACTTGATCATCGGTTACAACAAAAACTACATGATCATTGGCAGTCTACAAGTCAACATTTATACTACTGGAAATCTACCAAAGGTCGTATCTCCTAATGAAGGCACAACAACTATTCAGCAAATCGAACAAAGCCATTTTAGAATGGAGATTGCAGCTTTTCAAAGCACGTCATGTTCACGCGGGATGTACTTTAGGCGGCAAATGTTATCCCGCCTTTTGGCAAGCCCGTGATACCAATGACTTGACTAGAGACTGAAAACAATCCACTTCGAAGATCAGTTATCCACAAGTTCACGATGGATACAGCCAAACTTGGTCCAAGTTTGGATTGAGCTACAATTAGCATGGTATGACATGCAAAGCTATGAATAGCAGCATTCCAAATTTCAAGTCAATTGGAGTTCGTATGCTCAAGTTATGAATCAATCAAAATTAATGTGAAACATGTCCATTTCATATCCATCCATCTGTATCCATCATTTCAAGTCCATCACCATCGATTTGACGTGAACAAGACTCCATCACTCAGCATCCATCATTCTTATCCATAAGGTTTGAACGAATATCGATGAACTTTAACACTTCTTGGATCAATCACACTCCATTTGACCAGTAGCTACATGTTTTGTATCGGTTACCTACTTGATCGAAACGAAGGGTAGAGTCGGTGATCAATACGAAGGAGGGAGTAAAGCATCGATTAGATATGAGGGGAACGGTCAACCCAAAGGTAGCGGTCCTTATACATGAATTTTGTATCCCTACAAAGCATGCACGCTACTTCATCGATATGAGAGGATCGATACGAATCTATAGATGCGAAGGCTTTAGCTTCACTAGAAAACTCAATCTTGGATCAATCACGTCTCTCAAACCACTACTCCAAATGCCATGAAATTTCCCCTAATCTATCGCAGCCCAATTGAAGCAATTTCCGATCGATACAAAGGCTGTGTGGATCGATCCCAAATGATTCCAAATCGATCGCATGGGCCCACCTACGCATGGGAAAAAGTTTTTCGAGATTTAATACAGATATTTCCAGCTTCACACCTATAAATAACACCCTAGTTTGAACTAAAAGAGGACTTTTATGCAGCTGCTCGGGTTAAACTCCATTGTAATTCGAGTATTAATCATTGTACTGTTGTAACTCAATTTATTACCAGAAATAAACATCAAATCCTTCAAAGTGGACGTAGGCTATAATGTCGAACCACTATAAATTCTTGTTTTCTCTCTATTACTGCATATTTCCTTGGTGTGATTGTAAGATTCGCCTCATTTTTCATTTTACTTCTTCATTCTAATCCTTTTAATTTCATCCAATGACCGTTGTGCTCGTATTTCTCAATGAAAGCACCAAAGTGTTTGTACCAATAACAGGCACAACACTCGTCGGGTGTAATTGAAGTGATTAGAATGAAGAAGTAAAATGGAAAATGAGGCTAATTCAACAATCACACCAAGAAAATATGTAGTAACAGAGAGAAAATAAGAATTTATAGTGGTTCAGCATTACGTCCGCTTTGAAGGATTTGATGTTTATTGTCGATTACAAACTGAGTTACAACAGTACAATGAATAACACTTGAATTACAATGGATTTTAACCTAAGCAGCGGCAATAAAAGTCTTAATGGGAAGATGGAAGTCTTAAGCAAATTCATTTTTAGATCCACAGACAAGTGCATTCCCTTCTTCAATCAGTTTAGAAAAGGGAAACAGAATTTGGAGTGGATAAAGGAGTATGAGGGCACATTCCAATCACTAGTATAACATCAGGCAACACCTCCCATCTTGTCGAAGCTAGTTGATCATGAGAATTTGTATGCTAATCTGGTAGTCTCAACAAATGCAATCAGCATGGACGCCACGTAATCGATACGAGAAGCTCGGTATGAATTTATCGATACGAAGGATTCAACTTCACTAGAAAAATCAATCTTGGATCGATGACATCTCTTAAACCAAAAATCCAAATGCCATGAAATTTTCACAAAAGGTTGCATATCATCACAGAAACGTCCCTGATTGATCGTAGCCCAATTGAAGAAATTTTCGATCGATACGAAGACTTGGTGGATCGATCAAGGATCGATCCCAAATGATTTCGGATCGATCGCGTGGGCCCACCTACGCACGAGAAAAGGTATTCCAAGATTCAAGGCAGATATTTTAAACTTCACACCTATAAATAGTACCCTTGTTGCAACTAAAAGAGGACTTTTATGCTGTTGCATGGGTTAAACTCCATTGTAATTCGAGTGTTAGTTATTGTACTGTTATAACTCAGTTTATAATCAACAATAAACATCAAATCCTTCAAAGTGGACGTAGGCTATAATGCCGAACCACTATAAATTGTTGTTTTCTATCTGTTACTGCATATTTTCTTGATGTGATTGTTCAATTAGCCTCAGTTTCCATTTTACTTCTTCATTCTGTCTCTTCAACTATATCCGACGAGTGTTGTGCCAAGTTTTGGTGCAAACACTTTGGTGCTTTCATTGATAAAACTCTGCTTTTTCTATGATTCTATGGATCCCCCACCGTAGCTGGATTGCTAAAGTCTAAGGAGGAGATCCCGATCCATCTTCTAGTAGTTCCTTTTATCCTATTCAGATTGTTCCAGATCTAAGAAGAACTACATCCAATACTGTGCAGTTAATGCTCCGCTATTGCCCCGCTATTACCCCACTACAACCCTGCTATATCTAATAGCGGATTTCTACCGCTACGATTTTTTCATATAGCCCCAAATATAGCCTTTCCGCTTTAATCACCGCTAGTTCCGCTATATCCTGTTATTCCCGCTATAATCCGCTATTTCCGTTATATCTTCTACAAAATAAATGAATTGAAAAATGATATTCGAACATTATAAAAGTTATAAAACTAATTAATTGAATTTAATTTTTAATATATTTTCAGAAATGAAAAAACTCTAATATTCTACTAAATTCAATTATGTTATATAACAGTTTTACATTTTTTTGCAGTATATTCGCACATGTTTTTATTTAAAATATTTATGTATTAATTATAATTCAATTGAATGTTAATTTTTCATTTAATTACCATTTATATATTTGTAAAACCATTAAGTATGAGTTTTATATGCTATTTTAGAGTCATCCGCTATATCCTCGCTGTATCCCGACTCCGCCGCATTGAATCTACCAAGCGCTTTAACTGCACAGATCCAACATGGTGTGCAATACCAGTACTGTTTCTAATGCTGCTAATCCAGAAGGAAGGGATAGGCAAAGTCCCGTGCAACTGGCTACTACAGGCCATACATTAGCTGGAGCTCCAGTTCTACCCGGTCCAGCAACTAGAGCGAAATTCCATACCCTCATGCGTGAGCTCACTCAAAGCCGTCAAGAGTTCACTTAATAGATCTGTGCCAATACGGAAATTGTGAACCAGCATAATGAAGAAAGACAGGGAAGATCTAGAAGAGAGCATGACTTTTATTCCTTGCCTCAAAGCTCGATGTCATCTGAATCCTATCATAGATCTACGCGACATCGATTAGATGAGAATTATGTGGAAGCCTCCGAACACCCGTATGCTACTAATCCTGGACAAGCCTAGATAAGTCCTTCTACAGGGCATCAAGCTGCACCCTCCTTCCGAGGAGGGACACTTCCTCACAACATAACTCATGACAATGCAGCTGTTTCTATTGATCTGGATCTCAAGGTCTAGAACCCGCCAGATCCAATCCCTCGCCACTGAATTCATGCACAGGATCCTCACTTCCATGAAGCCCGGGAGCCAAGGAGGCATGAGACGAGTCGTAGACAACGTTCAAACCGTCCTTATGACATGGAACCCGACCATGCCTTGGCCCCAAATCCCAGATGCCTGATATTCCAACTATAATACGCCAGATGATAAGATAAAGTCAAGGCTTTACGAATAATGACTGGTGGATTTCTAGAAGTCACACCTTGTTATTTTTAATGATATCTTACATGCGGAACCGCCTCGTCGATTCAGGATGCTGACCTTGCCGGTGTACGAAGGTAATTCGGATCCTAACCAACATATTTTTAAATATGAATGGCTTATGAATGCCGCTCGAGCTGAGATGTGGTTAAGTATAGAACTCCAACTCTCAACTTACTATCCTTCCACCAAGAAGGAAGCTCGGTAGATTGGAGTACCATATTCACTCCTCCCTACTCAAATCATCATTCTTAACACCAAACGGTAACCAAACCTACTCAGTTAGCTACGTACTAAGTACATGACTAATCGTTTCCCACATCAAGTCGATGAACTAAAAATGACCAAAAGTATAATCTAGCAAACAAGCAGTCACTAAGCCTGTTTAATTAATCTTTTATAAATTAAATAACTTTCCAAACATTTATCTCAAAATATCTTTAACAAGATATACTCATTGAACCATTTTATTTTTCAGTAATAATTTCAACGATATATGTATATTTACAAACCATTTCGTTTATCTCTATATACTTAAATCCATAACAAATATAATTAGAAATCTTTGAGGAAAGCTTCATATTTTCCAAAACATGCTTTATTGGGTCAAAACGAATGTTGAGTAAAACATCATTACAACAACCCAAAACAATATCATAGGGATTCAGCTATTGATATTTATATAAATCCCATATACTACATAAAACACTTCCTTTCGGAAATCACTTACTATAACAACAGTGTTATAGTCTATGCCTTCCTCACTTTCTCAAAAACATCTATCACAACACTAAATGTTGAAATCTATGTCTGCATCCTTTAGTACATTTTAAATCACCTTTTAAAACCATTTAACTCCATCAAAAAATATCACTTTTAAAACATTCCTTTAGAAAATTATTTTAACTTTCAAAACGTGTGTATTTCCTCTATAAAAATCCTCACCCATATCTCAACGTAAATCAGTTCTATATTTATAAAAATCTATTTATAAATCCATTCCTTTATAGATCTTATTTATTTATAAATCCCCATTTACAAATCGATTTAATAAATATCACTTACGAATCCATTTTTAGTATTTATAAAACTTCATTTATAAATCTATTACTTTATTTATAAAATATTACTTTTATAAATCTTTTGTATAAATTATTTTGGAATTTTTTTTTCAAACTATTTCTAACACCAACTGTGTTTCCTTTATAATAAAAGTGGGCTTATCTAATAAGTTTTTAAAACCTTTATAATATAGTTTGAAAATATTTCACAAACAGTTAAATTAATATTCCAAAAATGATGTTTTTATGTTATTAAACTTCTTCTTTTAATAATTTATAAACAATTATTAAAACATCTGTTATTCCAGTTATCACTTTAAAAATCACTTTAATTCAGAATTGTTATTTTATAGTAATTCAAAATACTAAAAATAAGGCCAAGTGCTACTATAGCACTGAATAAGCAAAATAATGTCCATGTCATCAAATATGGCATACAATAAGTCATATATCACAATATACATGAGAAGTACAATCAACAATGGTGAGGAATCCTGTTGGATTCCTCCAACCTGCATCATATACAGTATACAATCATATAATATGGGTCATCCGCTACTAGCGGGTATGCGCTCCAAGGGTGGGAACAAATCCAAACCAATTGATAAAGCAAAAATAATCCAAACGAGCAATAAATAGGCATAAATAAAAATATCTGCACTTATATAAAATATAAGTAGGTCCAAAGAGGTGAGCTAACTCATCGAAATTCTAGTTATCACCAAAGTATTCTGGTTTTGAATAAAATAGAGCAGCATTTGATTTTTAGCTGAAATTCCTCAAGCTCCGAATTTGAGGAATATAACTCGATGACGTAGATAATCTCGATATGAATCTAATAGTGAAAATGGAGCCTCGATCGGACTTCATATGAACAAGATATGGTCGTTAGAACATCACAAGTTAAATTAAAGTACAATTAACTTTAATTAGTTAGGTTTAATATGTTAATTACCTTCTCTTTTATATAAACCTAGGTCGCATGTTTTTAAACTTGATGCCCTTCGTTCATTTGCAAACCGCCACTGCCACAAGCATCTAGCCATCGCCGTGTCTTCACCAACGATAGCTCCTCCTCCGATGTTTCCATCGATCTCAGCCTCACCCACCCTCACTGCACCTAGCTACCTCATAAATGAAAAACCATGAATGCCATTTATTTAGGGATCGCCACGGCTCGATCTAGTTCAATCCAATCGACAAACCTTCTACCCTCAACAAGCCGAGCAACTTTGCAGTTGAGGTCGAAGGCGGATACGGCCTCTGGTGGTCGCAATTAATATGGATCATTGGATGAGAAGAATAACAAAAGGTGGCTAGGGTTTAGGTATCTAGTTTGAGAAAAATAAATGGCCTTGGGTCCTTACATAGATAATTTTTCAAACACAATTCACATCAAAATATTTCGAACACCAAATGAGGTGTGTCTCTTAGTGTTCTATATTAAATACCTCCATTCCAAACACAATGGAACTAGCATTAGGGCATAATTCCATCTTACGTAAAAGTTAGCTTTCAAGATCAAACTATATTATATTAAATTCCCGTAATTAATTTCTACGTGTTTCAAGCTCGCGCGACCACACAATGCATCTGATCGCTATAAAACTCGTTAACATGTAATAATTCACTATTATGGATCCAATGACACTAGTTCGTCAAAATCTGAGATAGTGTCCTAGAATGCTATTTTCTCATGTTAATTAAAACAAATTATTATTAAAACCATTCTAATCACTTTTAATTCAAATTTAAAAATTCACTATTTCTTATTTAAATAGATTTTAAATCAACTTCCAAAATCATTTTTTATTCACATTAAATACCTATATTTGAAATTTTACCTGTTTAACTTATAAAATTAACATTTCAATATTTCATATTAATTAAATATTTCAAATTCAAATGACCAAAATCCTGGGTCATTACAACAATGATTGTAATTTAGTGGCCAATAAATATGGAGTAAGTAGGGAGTTACGGAAATTGAATAGAGAAATAAATGCATTGAATGAGTTTGATTACAGAATTTAAATTGACATTCATGGAAAAGGGGAATAGACATAATAATCTGAATTAGAAACGAGTAAATAAATGTCATTAGTGATTGTCCAATTTGAATATTATTGACCGTTTACTATGGACAATTGACATATATAGGACATAAGAAGAAAATAAAGAGTATAGAAATAAGCATATAAGATAGGAATGGGTTCGAAGCGAAAAGTAATTTAATACTAATAAATATATTTATTATGCATTTCCATAGTGGAAATTATATTCCCTCAACAATAAGTTTAGGACAAACGTAGATTAATGAGGCTAGCCAAATATTTAGATTTAGGATAAATGGCTTGGTTTAGTATAGGTTTGGATGCATTTTCGGTAGAGTCGCACAACAGAAGTCCGACCTTTACCTAAAAGTTATTACTGGTTATATATATGTATAGCTAATGTGGGATATCTCCAATTGTAGGACCCTTGGGGAAGTGATACACATTTGTGTAGAGGTATGAGAAAATATACCATGGGTTTTCCTTTGATTTGAAGTATTAAATGGCTTGATACCTTTAGGGATATCAAGGGTTTACTTCAGTATGGAAGGTATTAAAGGGTCATTGGGTCTACCTCCTCCCTATATAAGAAGTCTTAAATGAGATGCCTAATAAGGAAATGAGGTCTGGTTCATTTCTAACAGGATGTATTAAGTAAGTGGAATGAGCATTTTTCTTGGCTTATATTAGGTATGTCTAAATGGGGTTTCGTCTGTGGGGGTCGACGAGCTATGTAAGTATTGATGATAAACTGGTATTTGGAAGTAGGGTTGGCATATAGGCTTGGACTACAAATGGTCCCAAGCGGTTATTATCAAAGACTTGGGTTATGCCTTGATGAATTTCGCTTCCTACTAGTGTAGAATCAATAGGGATACGCAAAGACCTCAAAATTTTAATTAATTATTTGTTTTTCAAAGGTAGGCTAGTCAACCCTTATATAAGTCATTGATATGCATTAGTATTATGGATAACTAAATTATAAATTCGTATTTAGGGGTTATCAAATTTGTAGCTAGGGCCAGTTGACTAGAGATTACATTATGGAGATTCTGCTTTATGGTTGAGGTATTAAAAGGTTTTGGGTATACCTCCACCTATTTAAGAAGTATTAAGTGGTTAGGATTTCATTTTGGGCAGTGCAACGCCTGGACACACACACACACACACAGATATATATATATATATACACACACATACGCGCGCGCGTACATACATACGAATATATATAATTATACCTTGGAGAAAGTTAGATATATTGTACGAACATATGGAAATAAAAGATAAGTCATGAATAGTAGACATAACACTTAAATAAAAATCAATTGGCATAAACTAGTGTTATGGATAAAGTATGTAATTTCTTATCACCAAAATGTTGTTCTAACCCCTGCCTCATTACGATTCATAAGATAGATTTAGAGGAATAGGCTATTGAGCAAGACAAGAACGGTAAATGGAGAAGTCTTTCGTTCATGCTCGACATTAATAAGGCAACTAGACGTTCAAGGAGTAATATTGATTCCAAGGTAGTAGCCTTAGTTGGTATATACGTTCTATTCTATTTTTCTACGTTGTGAGTTCAAATAGCTCTTTGATATGCTTATGCTTATTTTAGGTTACCAACACCAATGATCCATAACCTAATTGATTTGGGTTTCGATTTAGTCAAAATTCAAACCCATTAAGTAGGGGTTGCTGCATCAACGGTGAATTTTGTGCACTTTAGGTGTGGATTTGGTCAAGGTATACACTAGTATCCATATGTAATTAGCATTGATATGGATTCAAGCTACTGACAATTCACAAAGACAGGAAAAAGTAAATAAAAATGATGTATACTCACTTTGCAACAAAGTAGCTTGATAATGATGAAGTAGCTGATATAGATATAGAAGAACACAAGGTTGTTGTTGAGCTTTTTGGGTTTAGGGAGGAGAGGCAATGAAAATGGTAGGTCTATATAGTTGGTATTTAGTTACTTATGGGTTAAGGAAATTGCAAGAAATTAAATTGTAATCATGATATAGAGAAGAACTGTAAAGGTGATCGAATTAGATCATTTTGACTTATTTTATTTTCATTTAAATCATTTCGAACCCTAAACTGCTTTATAACCTGGGACCGCCTTACAATATCCATTTAAAAATACGATCGATGTATTTTACCATAATTTTATTTTATTTTTATAAAAAACTTTCTTTTTGAAAAATATTGCTTTTTATTTTCCAACAATTATAAAATAATTATTTTATTTGTAACATAATTCCAAAATTTCTCAAATTATATTTATTTTCTTGAAGTATATTTCCAATGAACTCTTTAGATTTCCAAAATGTAATTCAAAATTTAAAATTGAATTTTAATTGGTATTTTCAAATAAATTCCAAAAATCACTTTTATTGGATTAAATTCATTAAAATTCCCAAAATTGTTTTCTAGATCCATTTATTGATTATTTCAACTTTTTATCAAGTTAAAAATACCTTTTTATAATTCAATACCATTTGAAATTCAAATTTCTTCAACTTAAACTTTAAAAAAATTATTAATCCATCAAAATTCCCCAAAAAATCCCAAAGACATTTTAGAGAATACCTCAAAACTTGGAGATCTTATAGAGAGAGAAGCCAAATCCGAATGCGGGGTCTCCAAGTTTTGTGTTCTTATCTTATAAATCGAATAACGGGTTGTAGCAGCTAGTCATACATGGGGCTTAGAAGGCCTCGTCTTCTTGGGAATGAAGGAAAGGAAGAGGTATTTTTGTATATCCTTGGTTAAAAATAGATGGCCTCCACTTCATTTCTCTATACACTTTCTCCATAGAAATCTTACCCCCCGTTGATTATTGTAAACCGAATGAGATAGCTTCCCAACCTGTAACCAAGGAAGAGAACGAAGTTTCAAACAACTAATAAGCAATGTGTTCGACTATCGGCTAGACTTAACGGTGAGTGGTATTAATTTTAATTCAATATATTTTAGTTACACACATATCTATAATCTGTTAGAGTCACTTATCTTGCATTATCATTTTTGACCATGATAAATTTAAAAAAATATTTATGGTTTTGAAATTATCTTATTTTAATAATTAATAATATACAAAATAATATATATATATATATAATGTATATTAGGAACATGCATTCGAATTATATATATATATATATGTGTGTGTGTGTGTGTGTGTGTGTGTGTAAGTTTTATTTACGTATTTATAATATTATATATTTTATGATTTAATATAAAAAATTATTTGTTTCTATTTATAAGATAATCAATTTTATTCATATATATATATATATATATATATAAAGTTTCCATGGGGAAATTTTAAATAATTTTTTAAGCTTCTAGATTAATATAAAAATAAGCTAACTTTATTTTTTTTAAAGTCAAATAGTCTTAAAATATAGCTTTTAAAAATTAAATTTTGAATTTTGATTTAATAAATATCCGAGCGGTATTTATAATTTACAAAATATTAAAGCCGGTGTTTATGTTGCAAGAAAATTTTGTTAGATATTTATTTTGAAAATGTCAAAGCTATTCAAAATTTGATATTTAAACATGTTTCCTAAAAACCAAATATCAATTAATAAAATATTTATAAATCAACATTTATGCATATACATAAATTATAACATACTTATTTATATAATAGTAAATTATTTTTAAATTAACTATATATATATGTGAGTTCATAAATACTAATTAAATACAATATCTGAAATAAAGAAAAAGATATAAACTATATTATATCACTGAAAATATAAATTTAACTATATGATGTATATATTTATTTCCTCTGATATTTATATTGACATGTGTTTATCACATATACATTTATTAACTGTAGGCACAATGATTAATTCTTCTATTATACCTTTAGATTATATTATATTTTAGTTCAGTGATGTTGGTAGTTTGAATAAGAACATCTCAAAATAATAAAACATTAAACTAAAGGAAAATTAACAAACAAAATAAATCTTAAAATAAATTAATAATAAAATATGGGGGCTGCTATTTAGGCATAAAATAACATAATTTTTGACAAATTAAATCTAGACCACTGATCTTAATGTGTTCTAATATGGGGGTTGAAACTAGGAAGCAATCCAATAGTTGAGATTCATTGTATCACCAATTGTGTCCCAATAGATTTTCGCATAAAATATTATAAGTAATCATTAATAAACAAAAAAATATTTTGATAAATTAAATTGTCACTAAAAAATCTTTTATTAAGACATACTAAATTCTTAGTATAAATAAATTTTATTCACATAGACATAAAACAAATTTATTTGCAATTTAATGAAAGGATTTTTTTGTTTAAGTAACCATATTAATCCTGCCAATGCACCTAATCCAACAATGGTATCAAAAACCACATTGTGTTTATGTAAATAATTAATCAACTCAAGCGATATTATTTTAGAGATGCAAACCAGATAGATGCCTAAAGAAATTATGCTTATACTAAGGAAAATGTTGCTCTAATTAAGGAACGTTCTATGAACATAAAACCTACTAATTTCTTAGTCTTTACTTGGCTTATCAAATATTTTGTTTCTATGATATGCCCTGGTGGAAAATTCATAAGCGTTTTAGTTCTTAGGTTGATTCAAATAAGTGTATTTGAACACTATAAAATTAATTTAAAATTGTTTTAAACTAAAATAAATAATTTTATAATTTTATAAAGAGTCATAAAATGTAGATTTTAAAATTTTTTTATAGTAGAAAATATATATTTTATATTCATAATTAATTAAATTGTTTAATTAGTAAAAGAATACATATGAATTTACACGCACACACACAAAAATATAACTTAATAAATTAAAAAAAATTAATAATTAAATGTGTATATATATAATATGTACAAAGTAAAAGAGATGTTAAATAAGTAAAAACCCTTGAGAATTAAGGGACTATACATGGGATGCATGTAAAAGTTATATCCTATCATAAGTTATAATCATCTCCCTTAAATAGTTGATAACGCTTAACAAAAATATTTAAAAAGTATGAATTTGAAATAATAATGCTTCTCATAATTTATAATATAAATAAAGTACCTTACATACCTATAGTTATTTAGCATTCTCGAGCTATAGAATATCTAAGGTAATATTTATATTATCTCTTGATAAGTAAGAACGTTATGCCACTTTTTTAAGCACCCTCAAAGGTTACATAAATCCTTCTAGGATATCATGAAATGACGGATTTAGAATTTCTAATGTACTTCATGATTTTTTGAGAACCCTCATGGTCATGAAGATGATTATGAGCATAGTTTAAAGTGTGTTAGGAGTTATATATGGATATAACTAGTAAAGTGTTGCTTACCATTTATGAGGGCTATAATTTGTTAAGCGCCCTAAAAGTTGTATGTAGCATCCCAAAATTTTGGTCATTAAATTTTAAATGTTTAATTAGTTTTAAATATTTGAATAGTTGGATTTTGGAATATAATAACTTGAATCCAAATATAGGGATCACTTAAATGATTGAATTTTGAATTAAATATTAATTAAATTGATTTAATAACCTTATTTAACATCTTTTAATTAATAAATAATATTGATGAATGCAATTTGTAAATTTATTTACAATAATAAATAGACCGGGTAAATATCGATAATTGGATCGAAAAATATAAAATGATATTTAATCATTTTGGGGCACTGTTTCAAATTTTAACGAAACCAGTACATTGGATCCCGAATATTAAATTGTTGTACGCCGACGAGTTTCTTGAAGATCAGATGTATTGTGTTGTCGTGTAGACTTGAAATTCATTGCAAATAATTGTAGAGAATTAAAATAATATAATTTGACTTTAAAAAGCTAACTTCTACGTATGTTGGAATTAGGTCCCAATAATAGTTCCACTGAGTTCGGAATAAGGGTAATTAGCTAGGAAAGCCAATAAGCATGCCTCGAATGGAGTCCGTAATTTTGAGGGCCGTAGTGTTGAAGAAAACCTCATATAAGGACATTCATCCCTCTTTATTCTCTATTCTAACAATCCTAAATTAGCTTCATACAACTGCCATAGATGATAGTGCCACTAGGGGCCGAATTAGGCTTAGGTCCCACTAAGAAATTGTATAGAGTGGCAAATGTAGTAGGTTGTGCGGTTTGATCGATTTGAATCGGCATGAGGCACTGTGGATCTACATTTAAAGGAGGTAGAATTTATGTGGTCGTCGAAAAGTTATCGTCGAAAGTAGGGGTCGAGAAGGGTGGCGTGGTGTCGGGATTGATGAGAGCTATTGATCGGAAGTGGAGCGGCGACAAATGGTGGACGGAGGCGGTGTTGGGAATCAATTGAACGGCGATGGGATTTGGCATTTAATCTTGGCGATACCGGCATTGTAGGGGAAGAGACGATGGTAGAAGGATCGTTAGGATCTATACAGTCGGTGGTGATTGTGCGACAGCTAGTGGTGGCCTACGGCGGCAGTCAGCTGAGGTTGATCGAAGGTCGGGTTCGTGTTTTATGCGGCCTAGGTTATTAAGGAAGGAGATTAGGAATAATTATATTATTAAATTAATTCAAATCTTATTAAACCCACCTCCCTTTCATATATGGTCCAAATCAAATGCGATCAATCATGTTGGACTTATAGGAATATTATCTTCGCTTTGGAGTTGGATTGGTTGAGATTGGAGCTAATGGAAGTTTATGCTAAAATCTAATGCCCGTTTGATTTTAGTTCGAACTGAAATGCTTCGGCGATAACTGGAATTTTGATGATTAAACTCGTCTTTTTTGGTTAATCAGTATATTATATAGTAGATAAAAGTTATTTTTTGCATGCTCAGTTGTTAGTTTATATTGTTGTTTGGTTGACTGTTTGGATAGGGTTTCTATTTTAGAACTCGGTATAACTACATATACTATTGTTTGTGCCTTCCTGTAGTGGATGACATAAATAACTATTTTGTTGCAGCGGACAAAAAAAAGTCGGAATATTTTCATAGCGAATAAGTCATTGTGGAACACTTCAAAAAATACACATACATATGTATGATTTACAGAGGACATTTGTAGAGAGACCAAAAGGGTTTCTCGCCATTATTTATTTACTGTCATTTGTGTCTCATTTATACTCCTTTATTAATTACATTGATGTTTAGTTGAAATAATTTATGACGGTCTATTTGAATTATTTAAGTGTCGTTATAGCGATTTTTCGTTATATGTCACTTATTGAATATCATCTCCCAAAGCTTTTATGTGTTGAACTTGAGCTTGTATTTCCATAAAATAAATGTTTAAAATTCATTAATCATTTTGATTAATGATATTTGAATTTAATCAGACATTTTAATTTAGGATGTTTGAATTTAATAAATCATTTCGATTAATGATATTAAAATTTAACTAATCATTTTAACTAATGGGATTTGAATTCAATTAATCATTTTTGTTAATGATATTTGAGTTTAGTTAATCATTTTAATTAATGATATTTTAAGTTTAATAAATCATTTTGATTAATGAAGATTGAATCAAATTAGTCATCTTAATTAATGATATTTGGATTTAATTACTAATTTTAGTTAATGATGTATGAATTTAATTAATCTATTTAGTTAGTGATGTTGCGACTTAATTAGTGGTATATTAAAAGTTAATTAAATGATTTAATAAAAGTGTTTAAAGTAAAATAATTGATCTACTAAAGGCTTTGTAGAAGTTAATTAATAATGAAAATGTTTTAAAGTTAATTAATTAATTTGACAAAAATATCAAAAGATAAAGGATTTATTCGTTAAAAAGGTTATAAAGTCGTATATAAATTATCCTTTGGGAAAAATTGACATCGTTTCAAATTTCTAAAGGTATTCAAATTGGTTTACTGTCTTTTGGGATAATAAGTATGGTTTAAAAAAAATATAAATGTTGGTTTATAAATGAGGAATCTTTTTAGAAATTTATTTTAAAATAAAGGTAAGTATAAAGTGTTTTGGATTTATAGCAAATAATGTTTTAATAACATTTTTTAACCCTTGTTTTAATACACTTAGTATTATAATTCGGCCTTGTTACAAAGAATATTTCAAACATTGTTTTTAATGTATTTTACAAATATATAAAAGTGAAAATCAAGCACAAGTGAGAATCAAATGTTTAAAAAGTTTGATTCATTTATTGGTGGTAAGTGTATGCGATTTAATTCCCATACACAAACCACTTGGTTAATCACTATAGCTGATTTATCGATTATCGATTCTGCTATTGTAACGCCCTGAATTTTTAATAACATTATTCAGGAGATTTACTTAGATAAATTAAATAGAATAATGTAAATATTAAGTAACAAGAGGATTGAGATTTGAATAAATACATAGAGGTCGTGCTTAATTAATAAATTAATTAAATGGGCTTTATATGTTAATCAATCAACGTAAGTGTATTAGGGTAATTGCCGCCTAAATATCTATTACCCTTATATACTCATGTTTCATTTCCCATTCACATCATTCTGCAAAAACAAAATACAAACGTAAATCAAAGAGGAGCCTGCCATTACTAAAGAAAGAAAAGAGGCGAAATTAAATCTAAAGCTAAGGATTCAAGCTAGGGGAAATTAGTATTAATCAAACCTCAAATTTCTTATCCTAATCAAAGTGAATAATAATCTAGATCATCTCTATTTTGTTTATAAAATCATTTGTTTCTGGTGTAACATTAAATCTATTTTTATGACGATTTGGATGGTGATATGCTTAGATTATATCATGTTTGATTTAAAGAAGAATTATTTAAATATAAGAATTATTTAAATATGATTTTGTAAGGTTTTAAGGGAAAACCTATTATCATGATTTTCGTATGCCATGAGGAATTTATATGTTATATAAAACATGATTTTAGAGTTCGGTTCGAATTTTCATAATTTTCCAAGTTGTGGAGAATTTATTATGAATTTTCAAAGGAAAATATGTTTAATTGGGTTTAAAAATTATTTCAAAAATTATATTGGGAATATGGGTCTGAAATTTAGATATATTTGATAGAGGGAATCAGGCTGAATGAAAAACTTGAGAACACTTTTAGTCTGAAGGACAGAAGTTTTAAAATTTAGTCTGAAGGACAAAAAATGATATATTCATATAGCATTACACATCCATAATGCCATATTCATATAGCATTACACATCTATAATGCTATATACAACACAATTTTATAAGTTTCTGCATACACAAACAAGCAGTTGTGTAATGCTATATGAATATAGCATTATGGATGTGCAATGCTATATGAATATATCATTTTTTGTCCTTCAGACTAAATTTTAAAACTTCTGTCCTTCAGACTAAAAGTGTTCTCAGGTTTTTCCTTCAGCCTAATTCCCTGTATTTGATAACATGTTAAAAATGAATTTCTATGATTTTTAGGGATTTTTCCTAAGTGATTTATTATGAGAATTTAATTATTTTGAAAGACGGACCTAAATGATTTAATTGTTTTGTTTAATAGAAGGGCTTATTTGTTAAATTAATCTTTGTTTAGATCTGAAACAATGCAGCAGTTTTATTTGGAAAATAATTTGAAAAGTTAACGCAACCAATTACGTATTTACAAGCAGGTAAGTTAGTTACAAAGTTTTACTTTTATTGGCATTAATCAGCTTTTACCCAGAAAAGTGGGTTCCGCCTCTTTTAGAAGTACCTTTTGACCCTTAGCTTCCGCCTTCAATCAAGTTAAAACCCTCCAGGTCAAAGCCAACTAAGCTGAAACCAAAACAAAGGGTATCAACATGTTGGTACAAAGTGGAAATGAGAAAGGCGAAAGACATGTTGTGATGACCTGGAAATTTAGGCAATATCAATTTAATAATCTGTATTAATAATTAAATTGATTTGATAATTTTCTTTTATAATTGTAACTTAAATTGGAAAGTTTATTCTTTTAAAAGAAAATAAATATTTAATTGGTAAATTTGATCTTTTGAAACTAAATAAAATGTTTTCTATTTATAATGTATATATATTTGTATATATTATAGATAAAAAAGCTTTGGTTTGAATTTAACACACAAAATCATGTTTTCAAATTATAATATATTTTGGTAATTTGGAAATTATGGTTAATTTAACTTAAAACTTTTCAAATATTATTTTAATAAATAACTATATAGTTTTAAAATATTTATGGTAAATGTTAATTGTTTAAATTATATTTTAGGTTAAGTTTAAAATATAAATAAGATTAATAGAAGGTTTGTTTTATCTACTTTATTAAATATTGCTTGATAAATATGATTTGAAAATGTATAAAGTTTAAAATACAATTTACAAACATATAAAACATATGATATATTAATTCATTTAGTAAAATAAGTAATTTATAAATAATGAGATAATCTCTTTTATAAATTATTTTAAAATGGAAAATTTATTATTTTCAAATAATATTAATAATGTATTATTTTTGTGTATAGATATAAATAGATTTTAAAGAAAATAGAATTATTATTTTCAAATTTAATGTGTTGTTATATATGTATATATATATAAGTTGACCTTAAATTGGATTTTTAAATTTAATTTGAATTTGGATTTAATTTTGAAATTCAAAAGATAGATATTTTAAAATATTTTGGACATAAAGATATATGTATAAGATTTTATTTATATGTAATTTTTTATTTTATTTTCTTTAAAGAAATTATATATACATTTAGATAAGAATTTATAAATTAAGTATAAAAGGTTATTATTAATATTTAAAATAAATAAAATTACATTATTACAAGTGTAAATCTATAAAAGCTTGTTTTATCAAGTGTTAATCAGTAAACAAGAGTAAATGACAAATGTTGAGCGTTTTAACATGTGTCATTTTTAATTTTTAATTTTCTTTTATTTTTAATAAGTCATTTTAGACTTTATAAAAACATGCTTTCTTACCTTCATTCCTTTTCCTGTTTCTCTTTCCATAAAACTAAGAGAAAACTTCAGCCTGTAAAAAAATTTCTCAAAACAAGTCTGTAACTCAAAAATTCTCAAACCAAAAAACTAAACAAAATTCAACAGCTTGTATGTCATTTTCAAAAAAACAACCAAAGCCTGCAAATCTTCTTCAAACCTGAGATAAATGAAGCAAGCTCAAAATTAAAGCAGTTCATCTCTGTTCCATATTTTAGTCATCTCTACTAGTTCAGCATCAAAGCATTCCAGTTTTAATAAGGATCTCAGCAATTCAAGTATTAAAAAAATCAAAGAAACATCTCTCCTACATTCAAGTTTTGACAGTTAAAAGCTATTTCAAAAAGAGGCTTTGTTCATCTTCTTTAACCTGTGAGTAACATTCCTTTTTAAAAGCTTATGTATGAAATTTGGTTGCATGTGAATTTTTGAAACAAAGTATGTTTTGTATATATGAATTTTCTGTGTGTATATGGATGTATGGATGTGTGCATGTCTGTTACACCTGTGACATCTCTGTTCTTAGTTTTCAAACTAAGATTTCAAACAAAATTCATTTTCTTTTGGTCTAGTCTCTGCTAGGACTTAGTTTCTTAACAAAATTTGTTTGTTTAATCGTAGGGTAAGTTTTAAAATTTTATTTAAGTTAAAATAAATTTGAAATGTCTCTAGAAACCAAAAGAATAGTGCAATCTTGAGTTTTGTTTAAAATTCAAACACCTTAATTCATTGATTCAGGCATATAATCTGAATCCTTAACCAAAATCATGATTTTTAAAAATGGAATCATGATTTTTAGCATTTGGATGAGTGACCAGTTCAAGTTTGTTCAGATTTTGAATATTGGGTGATTTCTGATGACCTAAGTGATCGGGGAGGTCACGGTCTTCACTAATGGTTGTGGAACGATCAGAGAGTTTGGGGAAAATGACAGATGGGTGAGCAAGTTATTGTGGTGGCGGCGGTGGTTGAGATTGTTTTTAAACCCTAGTATTTGCAAGGTCAGAAACTTTTTTTTGCCACGGCGCCTCTGGTGGATCGAGTTCCACCAAACTTTGGGGATCGGTAGCATGGTGGTTGGCGAAGGCGTGGCTGGAAGCTTAGCGCCCTGATGGTCGGAGGAGGGTGTTCGAGGGTTTTTCAGGTTTTTCTTTTTGTCCCAGGATTGTGCAAAGTGGCTCGATTTTTATTTTGGGTTGTTGTCGAAGATCTGGTGGTCGGGATCTAGTGTAGAGATGATCGCCGACGTATGAGGGGCATCATGGATGGTCAGAGGTGGCTGCATTTCCCGTGCATGTGCACAGCGACAATGTTGTGTCAGAGGTTTGGATGGTGGTTTTGTCTCAAAGGAGGCTTCGGGATAGTGAGGTATCGAATCGAGTAAGGACTCGAGTAAATGTGAATGAGATGGTTTCTAGATTTAAACTTCAACACGTAAACAAAATTTTGAATAAAAAGAAAAGAAAAGGATTTCTCGGGTCAAGGCTCGAGTAGCTTGCGAGTTGAACCCGAAGCAGCATTTTAAACAGATTTTAAAAGTTTTTTTAAAAAAGCAAGTTTTTGAATTTAAATGAATTTGATTTAAAACTCTTCCTATATAAATTTATTTTATATAAGATAAGGGTTTCTTTAACATTTGATTTAAAAGGTTTGTAAATTGTTTTAAATTTGTTAAAGTTAAATTTGTAATCATTTTAAATCTTAAATTTGAAAAGAAATTTAAAAGTAAATTTTAAAAGTGTAATGTTTTAAAAGAACATGCTAAAGAAAATTTAGTCATTACTAAGGAAAGTATTTTATCTTAAAGATAATTAGGATTTAATGATTTGAGATTAATTAAATTAATAAGGAAATTCAGGTAATAATTAATTAATTTAATTAATTAATGATTATGGATTAATAAGTAAATAATTAAGGGTTGCAAGTTAATTAATTAAGATTAATTAATTTGTAATTAAGGATCATTAATTAGATAAGTAAGATTATTAATTAATGATTAGAAATTAATTAATCAAGTAATTAAAGATTAACTAAGTTACAGTTAAGCACTTAATTAATTAAGTAATTATAGGTACATTAATTGGTAATTAAGAATTAATTAATTTGTAATTAATAATGGTTAATTAAAGCATACTTACTTAGGGAAGTAATTAAAGATTTGTTAATAGTTAATGTAAAGATCATTAACTAGGGGTTATGAAATGATTAGTTAATTTGATTAATTTAAGATAATTAATTAGATTAATTAATTAAGGATAATCACTTGTGGAATTGGTTAAGTATAATTGCTTAATGTAATTTATAAAGTGTAATTACTTAGTGAAGTAATTAGTAGGTAATTATTGGATGTAACTAATTGAAGAATGGAAGCAGTTTTGGGTTTAATTACTTTGTGTAATTAATAAGAAGAATAATTACTTGGTGGAAGTAATTAAGGATTAATTACATAGTGTAATTAATTTAAGAATTAATTAATAAAATTTATTTTGAAATTAATTAAGTAATGTAAGTAGTTAAGGGTAGTTAATTACTGAATGTGATTAATCAAGGTTGATTAATGAATGTAATTAATTAAAGATTAAATTATTAAATATGACTAATTAGAACAATAATTTATTAAGGAAGTAATTAAGGGATCATTAATTAATGTAATTAATGAAGTAACTAAGGTTTGATTAATTAAAAGATAATTAATCAATGAAGTGGTTATAGAATGATTAATTAATCAAATTAATTCAGGTTAATGTAATTAATTATAGTTAATTAATTGATGAGAGTAATTAAAGGTTAATTATTGTATTTGGTTAAGGATAATTAAGTTATGTAATTAATTAAGGCTAACTACTTAATGTAATTAGAGAATAATTAATCAAGGATGATTAATTAAGATGGATAATCAAAGAATGATTAATTAATTGGTTTGTAATTAATTAATGGTTAAGTAAGCAGGATTTATAGTAATGGAAGTAATTAATTTAATTTATTTTAAATTAATTACAGATGGTGTGATTAATAGGTCATTGCTTATAGATGGCAGAATGATACCGAATGCCTTGGATTGTTTGATATCTCTGGTATGAGATATGTGTTGATTTGTGATATGAGATGTTGTGGTTGAATTGTGATGATATGGATGATCTATTTGTGAGATTGTGAATTATCTATCCGTGTGAATATAGATAATGAATCATATCGTTTTAACTTTAAAACAACTTGATCTTAAAGACGGCGTTTTGGATTACGATGAGACCAGGATCGGATTTCCAAATTTGGATATCCGAAAACCACATCGATCCAAATTAAACGATAGGTCATGAATCTCAAGTGATGATCGAGATGAAGATTCAGAGTGCAAGGGCTATTGTCGTTAACTCTGAGGGTGATTCCAAAATGAATGTAACGGGATAGTGCCTTCGGTTTCGTTCGAACCCGGAACGAACTTGTATGGATTGAATGCATTCAGAACATCGTCGGGTGGACGATGAGCATTCTAAGATAGATGTGTTCTATAATGGTAATCGTAGCCTCAAGGCTCATCAACCGGGAGTGGCTAAAACAGGGGAGGTGCAGCAAGTTTAAGTGGGTAGCACCCAAGTAGGACGAGATTTACCCCTGCCTAGAGGTCCCTTTTTATTTCGGCTGTGTGGGCAGTTGTTGGCCACAACTGCGGGGTTGTCTTGTTTGGGACCGTCCAGTAAGGGATGGTTTCTGCCTTGTGTTGCACGGGATTTAGGATGGATCCTCGGTATCTACGCCACGTACTGTGACGTGCGGTACCCAGTAGCCCTGTCATTGTATGGAATCCAATTTCAATAAGTGACGTATGTTTTGATTATGCCCAACTATGTTGGAATGTGAGATGTAAGCATTCCAGCTATTTCTGTATTTTACTTGAAAAACCTAGACGCTATTATAATATAACTGGATTTCCTATCAAATTTTTTGGTTTCCGTAAGGTTAAAAATTTTCCATGTTTATGTGCTGGAAGTCTTACGAGATACCTTTTGATTTCAAAGTTTTTTTAAAGTTAAGCAACATTAACCCGTTACTCACACCAGGCTCATGTCTGTCCCAGAGTTTATTTTCTATTTTATTAAACTCTTGGGTACTCAAATTTTTACAAGTAGCCAAGGGATTCAGGTTAGTTTTGACGAATTTTGGAGGAGAAATGGAGCAAGAGGCTTCGGCGATTGTAGATATATAGTGTTTCAGCTGTGTTGGTATCTCTGTGTTGTATTGTGAAATGTATGACTAGACATGTGTTTATAACTGTCTAGTACGTGATGTATAAGCTGTGTAACTGTGATAAATGTTGTATATTTTGTAATACTTATGTGAGCAATATAATTTATTCATTCCGCTGCTGAGATTCTGATGTTGTTTCATTCTTTCTTCTCTATCTTTTCTCTTTTCTAACCCTTTCTTTCTTAATAATGATGCATCTTTCTGTGGAGAGAAAGGTGGGTCGTTTCAATGGTACGAAACCTTTGCTTGGTGGGGTCGAAACCTATGTTTTGCATTCAAATTATAAGCGACTTCCTTATTTTGCTAAAAGGTTTCAAAGGAATTGAAACAGATGCTTTCGAAGGGGTCTTTCTAAATTGCTTTCAAGAGGGGTTGCCGCCTCTTTTTTAAATTGTAGCTTTCCGAATGAGTTACTTAGTTTTTAATCCAATGCTTTCGAAAAGTGTGGGTTCAACCAAGTCTAAGACCCACTGCCGTTCTTTTGGCCTTTTGAGTGCATTAAATTCATCAATGCTTTTGAAAGGTAACTTTGTTTTAAACCTATACTAAGCTACTTCCAAGAGCTTTTGAAAGGATTCAAAGTTTTCGAAGGCAGTGGCTTCGAAAGGGGGTTTCAAAGCTAACCTTCAAGGGTTTTACCTAAACAATTAGTGCTTTCGAAAGGATAGTTGCAAAGCCATCAAGTTTTTCTCCAAACACTTTTATATGATAAATAATGGCTTCGAGATGGGAACTTACATTTGTATTCACTTTCACCTAAAAGACATTTTAAAAATAAACCCAATGGTTTCGAAAGGGGTACTTTCATATGGTTTCGAAGCTATGCTTCAAAAATTGAATGGTTTCACTTTAATACATTCGAAAGGTTTTGAAAGAAAGGTTTTCAAGTGTTTCGAAAAATAGGTGCCTAGAGTTTTGAAAAGAAGATTTTAATGCTTTCGAAAGGAAATTTTCATATGGTTTCGAAAGTAATGATTAAAGGTTTTGAAAGCCTTAGTTTTCAAAAAAAACCAATATCCTTTTAAAGGAAAACCATGGCATAATAAAAGAGTTTTGAAATGATTTAAGTATGGATTTTTTGAAGAATTTTTCCTTGATTAATTGGTTATAAGGATTAACAAAGTTTAATATAAAATGATTTCAAGGATATTAAACCACGGGTGTTGGTATGTTTGCTTCTTCATATATATATACACACACATTATAATGGAACCATAGTTGCATTTTGAGGAGAAAGGGCAGAATAACCAGCTAAGTTGACCCAGTAGTGAATATAAATTAAATCAACTCTTGAATGAGTATAATTGCATCTAGGAGGTTAGATGGACCAGAATGTGGGATGCCTAAATAAGGAAGTTGTTAATTAAACAGGTTCATAGTAAACCTATGAAAACTATGTTTAGAAAGTTATTGGAGCTACCAATAGGTACATAGTAATCCCATGAAAACTATGATTAGATTGAGTTATTAGCAGGGGCCAATAGGTTTGTAGTGAATCCATAAAAACTATATGTTGATTAAGTTATTGACAGATGTTAATAGGTTCCTAGTCAACCCATGAAAACTAGGATAAGAGAAAAGTTATTGGAGTTACCAATAGGTTCAGGGAGAACCCATAAAATGAAAAAGTTATTGGCAGGGGCCAATGGGTTCTTAGTGATCCTATGAAAAATATGAACTAGGACAGGGAGTCCAAAAATTCAAACAGATTAATAGTAAGCCTATTAAAACTGTGAAACTGGACTGGGAGTCCATTAAAATTAAACATGTTATTAGTTAGCCCATGAAAACTAATAGGTTAATAGTGACCATGGAAACAATAAATATGACAGGTAGTCAATTAAACAAGGGATGGAAAAATCCGTAATGTTTTTATTTATATCCATATCATCATAATATTTTGAATTGCTAAGTTTTAACCATTGTGGATGCAGGAGCATAGTATATGGTTTCATAGAAGTTTTGAAAGATACTAGTGAGGGAAACCCGTTCCATTAAGCGGCGTGGTCTCACTAGATATTTAAATGGTTTGGGATAGTAGATTATTATTCATATTAGGTTTTATGTCTGACTCGAAGTTTATGTTTTTCCCCTTAAACTCTCGGGTGCTCAATTGATTTTGAGTAGTTTGAGATTTAAGGTTTTCAAGTACCTCTTTAGACGAATAAGCTTCTGGAGGAGGTATAATATCTATTTATAGTTCTCTTTTATTTTGATTCTGTTGTGTTTTTGTTGTAAAGGCAGAGTTGTTTAGTTGCCTAGTTATATAATTAGATCATCTAAGAGGGCATTTTCATATGTCACTCTTGGCGTATGTTGTGACAATTATATTTTCTCTGAATGTGGTTCTCGTATTGGGATTATGTACTGAATTTGAAATGTTTTGAAATGGAATGAGAAAGTTGTTTGTTGATTTTAAAAAATTTCCATATCCATGTATTATATACTGAATTTGAAATGTTTTGAAATGGAATGAGAAAGTTGTTTGTTGATTTTAAACAATTTCCATATCCATGTGTTTCTGTTATATCAATGTATCTAACATTACCATATTTGGTGGTCAAGGATTAATAACTATGGATGATTGCAGCATCTGTAGCAGTTAGTTATGGGCCTCCAAGTAGGGGATATTAAAAGTTGGTATCAGAGCATAATTTTATGAAACTTAAAAGAAATTTAAACTAAAAGATTTTCAAGCATAAACCAATAAGTCATAAAATAAGATAGGGATTTGGGACAATGCTATAGCAACATACTTTTATTTGATATAGATATGTATATGTACGTATTCCCCTTACTCTTAGACCGTTCTTCTGTATCTTACTAAAGCTCATATGCAGATTTACGAGAAAGAAGATATGGAGGTAGAAAACGGAAGAGGAAATCTCGATGGAGGAAGCTCCACAACCAACAGAAATGTTCGACCAGCCAAGAGGAGCCGGGATTGATAGGCTAATGCTAACCACAATGCAGACACCAATGTGGGTGTTGGAAATCCACTAATGGATATGTAGGCGATGTATCAGTTTTTTATCAGTATGATGCAAGCAGAAGTTGCTACAGGTGTTGCTGGAAATGTTGGAGGAGCTAATCCTATAGCCGCAGTAGGGAATAATTATGTTAAGCTGAGCAGAGATTATACTAGTCTTGGTGGAAAGCCATTTAAGGGAACGACGGATGCTATTGAAGTTGAGAAGTAGTTGCTGCATTGTGAGAGAATATTTGGAGATTTGGTATTGGATAATGAGAAAAAGAGGAGGTTAGCCTCTAGGCAGTTGCAAGGGGCAGCACTTCATTGGTGGAGTAGTGTTACTGCCGGAGTTCCGAAGGAGGAGTTGACTTGGGTCGATTTTAGAAGGATATTTGTAAAGAGGTTTTTATCTAAAGTTGCTAAGTCAACATTGATGAGAAATTTATGGATTTGGTGCAGGAAGAGATGTCAGAAATTGAGTATGCTCTTATGTTTGATGAGTTGTCCCGATATAGGTATGCTATATATCCGCAACCCTGACACATATCCATGATCCTTGTAATGTAGTTGTGGAGATGACGATCCACCATGAAGAGATGTTTGCTGTTTTTGCTAGAGAAAAGCCGGTTGAAACCTAAGGTTCTTAAAGAAAGAAGAGGAAGTTCTTTAAAAAGAAGGAAGCCTAGAAGGGAGAAGCAGCTAAGAAGGAAAAGGCTGATTTAGTTTTCTTCAACTATAACAAAAAGGGTCATTATGCGCATGAGTTCGGTTAGGTAAAGGGAAGAAGTCTGTAGATAAGAAGAGTGTGAAGTGCTTCAATTGTGATCAAGTCGGGCATTGTAAGAACTAGTGTTCAGAGTCGGTCAGGGCGGACAAGGGAAAGGTATTTGCTGTTGGACCTTCGTCTGCTTAGCCAACTGCAACTGATAAAGGGAAGACTGTGATGGAAGGTATGATTTGATTCAGAGAATACCAGTAAGGATACTATTTGACGCCGTTGCATCACATTCATTTATATTTGATAATTTGGTCGATAGGTTATGCTTATAACCCATATACCTCATTAACTCCTTAAGGGTTGTAAACCCACTAGGAGGGTATGTACCTCTGGGGGTAAGATGTGACAAGTTAGAACTTGATTTGTTAGGTCATAAGTTTGCATGCAGTCTGCATGTTTTCAATTTCATAGATCATTTTGTGTATGGATTGGTTGAGTATGTATGAGGCTATGATATTTTGCTAGGATGGCGAGATATCCTAAGACACTTTGGTAGTCATAACTGAATTATATTCTTAGTGGAGAATTTTGACCAGAGTAGTTGTGCTTTGCTAAGTGCTATGGAAGTAGGAGAAAAGATAAGTCAGGTTCGTATAGCCAAAGAGTTTGCAGATGTCATTGAGCTAGTTACGGGACTACCACTGAAACAAGTTATTGAGTTTTGAATAGATCTTGTACCAAAAGCTAAACCTGTAAATAGACCATCTAGCAGGATAACATCGACTCAAGATGAAGGAATTGAAAGTGCGGCAAGTGGATCTAGAAGGAAGAAATTTTATTAGACCAAGTAGTTTGTCTTGGGGAGCAGTCGCGGTGTTCGTGAAGAAACTGGATGGATCATTAAGGATATGTATCGACTATCGTAAGTTGAACGAAAGGACAGTTAAGAATAAGTATCCTTTGCCGGGAGTTAATGATCTATCTGATCAGTTGTGTGGAGCCAAGGTATTTTCCCAGTTGGATTTGGTGATAGATTTCCATCAGTTAAGAGTGGCATAGGACAGTATTCCTTTGACAACATTTCGGACTAGGTATGGTTCATACGAGTGGTTAGTAAAGCCATTTGGGTAAATGAATGCACCTACTTTCTTCGTGGATTTGGTGAACCGAGTTTACCGAGAGTACATGGATAGGTTTATGTTGGTATTTATAGATGACATCTTGATATACTCTAAGGACGAAGAGAGCATGAGAATCATTTTAAAGTAGTGCTTGAGATGCTGAGGTAGCATCAGCTGAAGGCGAAGTTTTCCAAGTGTCATTTTTAGAAGAAAGAGATTAATTTCTTGGTCACGTGGTTTCAGAGAAGGGATTATCAGTTGATCCAGATAAGATCGAAGCTGTTAATAATTGGAAGAGACCACAGACGATAACTGAGATTGGAAGTTTTCTTGGACTTTCTGGCTATTACCAAAGATTCATCAAGGATTTCTCGTGGATAGCAGTACCTTTGACTAAGTTTACGAAAAAGGATGTGAAGTTTGTCTTGGTCGAAAAAATATGAGGAAATATTCCTTAAGTTAAAGCATTTATTGACCAACGCACCTATATTAGTAGTTCCAAATGGAATCCAAGGGTTGATGGCGTATACCGCATGTGGAACTGGATTAGGAGCTATATTGATACAGAAGAGTAAAGTTATTGCCTATGCTTCAAGAAAGCTTAGACCGCATGAAGTTTGACATCATACTCATGACATGGAGTTAGCAGTGGTGGCCTTCACATTGAAGATTTGGAGACATTATCTCTTAGGGGAGTGATTTGAGCTATACACAGATCATTAGTCCTTAAAGTACTTATTCTCTCAAAAAGAGTTGAATATGGGATAGCAGATGTGGCTGGAGTTTTTAGCTGCTTATGATTTTGGTATAGAGTATACTCCTGGGAAAGGAAATAAAGTAGTTGATTCTCTTAGAAAAAGACATGAGAATGTGGTGTTAGCTATTTTGGCAGAATGGAAATATTTAGAAGCTTTGACTACTTGTAGTGTGTAGTTGAGATCGATTTCTAGTTCTAGTCAGAGTACCGCCATGTTGTCCTGTTTAGATGTTCGACTATTGTTGATCGAGAGGACTACTTCTAAGCAGAAGGAGGATCCATTATTAGCTGAGAAGATTAGAAGGTTTAAGGTTGGAACCGAGATCGATGATATAAAAGATTATAGTCTTGACTTGAGAGGGCGGTTGGGAAAGAAGGGACGGTTGTGTGTTCCAAATGTTGAGGACTTGAGGAATGAAGTTCTTGCAGAATTTCATCTCTCCAAGTTTACAATTCATCCAGGAGGCACCAAGATGTATCAGGATATGAAGAGGAGCTTCTATTACGAAGGTATGAAGATGGATGTTGGCTTTGGGTTAGGCAATGTGCAAACTGTCAACAAGTGAAAGCCGAACATCAGAAGCCAAGTGGATTGCTTCAACCTTTATAAATTCCAGTTTGGAAATGGAATTCGATATCTATGGATTTTATTGATGTGTTGCAAATGTCAAATAGGGGAAATGGAAGTATATGGGTCATAATGAACAGGTTGACCAAGATTACCCATTTCATTCCAGTTAAGTCAACCTGGATGGCACCTGTGTTAGCTAAGTTGTCATGAACAACATAGTTAGACTACACGGCATTCCTAGCAATATAGTCAGTGATGGAGATGCGTTGTTTACTACTGAATTCTAGAAGAGTCTATAGGATGTGTGAGGCACTAAGCTCAAGATGAATACTGCATATCATCCTCAGATGGATGGGCAGACAGAGAGAGTTAATAAGTTACTCGAGGATTTACTAAGAGCTTGTGTATTGGACTTTGGTGGATCTTGGGAAGATTACCTACATTTAGTTGAGTTTTCCTTTATTAATAGTTATCAAACTAGTATAGGAATGTCTCCTTTTGAAGCTTAGTATGGAAGGCCATGCAAATCACCAGCATGTTGGTTGGAGACTGGAGACGGATTGGTCTTAGGTCTGGATCTGTTAGAGAGGCGATTGAGAAGATTAAGTTGATCCAAGAAAGGATGAAGGAAGCTCGGTCCAAACAGAAGAGTTAAGCATATAAGAGGCGTAAAGACCTAGAATTCTCAATTGGAGATAAAGGATTTCATTAAGGTATCACCAATGAAGGGTGTGGTATGATTTGGAAAGTCAGGGAAACTGGCACTAAGATATGTTGGTCCATTCCAGATTACAGAAAGGATTGGAAAGCTCGCATACAGAGTAGAGTTGCCAAGCAGTATGGCAGGTGTCCATAATGTGTTTCATGTGTCTCATCGTCGCAAGTATGTGCATGATCCAAAGACTACTATTCCTTTGATGGGGTTGGAAGATTTAATATAGGGCCTAATTTGACATCTGTTAGACAACCAGTTTGGGTTACAGTGAGAGATGAGAAAAGATTGAGGAACAAGACAGTCAAGTTGGTGAAAGTTCAGTGGAGCGATAACGAGGACTGTACTAGGGAGACAGAAGACAGGATTAGAGATATTTATCCTGATCTGTTTTGAGGGTATGTCTATATTAGCTTTATATAGACAATTGCTAGTCAGGTAGGCTAGTATGGTTGTTAGGAGTGGTTACAGATGATTGCTATGTTTGTATTTAGTCCTTACTGAATTTCGAGGACGAAATTCTCTAAGGAGGGGTGCCTTTTAACACCCTTGTTTTTCAATAACGTTATTCAGAAGATTTAATTAGATAAATTAAATAGAATAATGCAATATTAAGTGATAAAGGGATTGAGATTTGAATAAATACATAGAATTCGTGCTTAATTAATAAATTAATTGAATGGGATTCATATGTTAATTAATCTACGTAAAGGTATTAGGGTAATTGACGCCTACATATCTATTACCCTTATATACTCATGTTTAATTTCCCATTCATGTCATTTTGTAAAAACAAAATACAAACATAAACCAAAAATGAGCCAGCCATTAATAGAGAAAAAAAGAGGAGAAAGTAAATCTAAAGCTAAGGATTCAAGGTTGGGGAAATTATTCTCAATCAAATCTCAAATTTCTTATCCTAATCAAGGTAAATAATAATCTAGATCATCTCTATTTCGATTATGAAATCATTTGTTTTCAGATCTAAGATTAAATCCATTTTTATTATGATTTGGATAATGATAGGCTTGAATTATAACATGTTTGGTTTAAACAAGAATTGTTTAAATATGATTTTATACGGTTTTAAGGGTAAAACGATCACTTTTGTATGTCATGAGGAATTTATATGTTATGTAAAACATGATTTTTGAGTTAGGTTCTAATTTTCATAATTTTCCAAGTTATGGAGAATTTATTATGAATTTTCAAAGGAAAATACTTTTAATTAGGTTTAGAAATTTATTTCAGAAATTGTATTAAGAATTTGGGTCACGAATTTTGAAAAGTTAGATAACATGTTAAAAGTCAATTTCTATGATTTTCCAGGATTTTTCATAAGTGATTTATTATGAGAATTAAATTATTTTGAAAGGAGGACCTAAAAGATTTAATTATTTTGTTTAATGGAAGGTCTTATTTGTTAAATCAATCTTGTTTAGATTTGAAATAATGTGGCAGTATTATTTTGAAAATAATTTGAAAATTTGAACCAACCAATTACGTGTTTGCAAGTAGGCAAGTTAGTTACAAAGTTTTGCTTTTACTGGCATTAATCGGCTTTTACCCAGAAAAGTGGGTTCCCCTCTTTTGGAAGTACCTTTCGACCCTTAGCTTCCACCTTCAATCAAGACGAACCCTTTAGGTCGAAACAAACTAATCTGAAACCAATACACAGGGTATCAACACGTTGGCACGATGTAGACTGGAGAAAGGCAGAAGACATGGTATCAAAACCTTTGCTCCTGATAGGGTCGAAACCTATGTTTTGCTTTCAAATGATAAGTGTCTACCTTATTTTGCTAAAAGCTTTCGAAGAAATTGAAATAGATGCTTTTGAAGGGGTATTTCTGAATTTCTTTTGAAAGTCGTTGCCACCTCTCGTTTAAATTGTAGCTTCCAAAGGAGTTATTTAATTTTAAATCCAATGCTTTCGAAAAGGGTTGGTTCGACCAAGTCGAAACCCTTATGCCGTTCTTTTGGCCTTTCAAGTGTATTGAAGTCATTAATGCTTTTCAAAGGTAGATTTGTTTTAAACCTATACTAAGCCACTTCCAAGAGCTTTCAAAGGGATTTTTTCGAAGGCAATGGCTTCGAAAGGGGGTTTTGAAGCCAACCTTCAAGGATTTTACCTAAATGGTTAGTGCTTTCGAAAGAATGGTTTTGAAGCTATCAAATTTTTCTCCAAACATTTTTATATGATAAAAAATGGTTTCGAAAGAGGTACTTTTGTTTGTATTCACTTTGACCCAAAAGATATTTCAAAGATAAACCCAATGGCTTCGAAAGAGGTACTTTCATATGGTTTTGAAGCTATTATGATAACCCGAATTCTGTAATATCAGTTAATTGATAATTAACTGGGTTAATTAATAGAAATACTGATTTTTATGATTGTTAAGGAAGATACAAATAAATCTAAAAATTAATATTCATATCTGGGAAAATGATTAATTGATAATCTCCTAATAAGATTATTTAAAATAGGCGAAACTTATTATTTTAAACATAAATTTAATAGTGTGTTTGTTTAAATTAATATATATATATATATATGTATGTATATATTTGAGTTGATTTTAAATTGAAGTTTTAAATTGAATTTGAATTTGAAATTTGGATTTAAATTTGAAATTAAAAAAATATCTTGAGATTATTTTGGATATAAAAGAATATATGAATAAAGTTTATTTAAAATAAGATTTGTTTTATATTAAAGCAAAAGAATATATTTTTTATATATAAATTTAGAAAGTATTTATTTAATGGTATATAAATACAAAAGCTTGTAAATTAACATTTAAAAATTGATTAAATAATTTTATTAGAATATAATTGGTTATTATTTTATTTTATTTTAAAAGTTTTATTTTTATGAAATTTAGAAAAGCATTTATTAGTTAAGAAGTTTATTAATTAATTAGAAAATTTATTTCAAAGGCTTTTAAAATCATATAGAAATAATAAGAAAATGAATAAACACAAGTGTTTAATTATGAAAACATATTGATAACATGTGCTAAGAGTTAAATATTGGTATGTGGCAATTGTAAACATTTTGGGCAAGTGTCACCTTTTTGTTTTCATTTCTCTTTAATTTTAATAATTCTAATTTTACACTATATAAACTCTTACCTTCTTTCTTCAATTATTTTTCTTATCTTCTTATTTTTAAAAGCAAGAAAACTCCACCTGCAAAACTTCTTCAAACCAGAAAATCCACAAACAAACTCAAGTTCAAAATATTGAAACAAATTCTCAAAGCAAATTCAGTTTTCAATCTAAAGCAGCAATTCAAAGTATTCCAGTTTTAGAGAAATCAAGAATTTTTTCAAATTATTAACCAAACGAGGTTCAGATCAAGCAATGATTTAATGCAGATTCATACACAATCAAGACTCAAAATTCATCTAAGAAGATCAAGATCAAACCATTTCCAGCTTTCTGGATTTCAAACATTAATTCTCTATTCCAGGTTATTGGTGAGTAAACCAAGTTTTAATCTGTTTTAAAAATCTTTTGCATGCAGAAATTCTTGGAACAAAGTATGTCTGCATGTTTATTTATATGAATTGTATGAAGATATATATATATATATATATATATATATATATATATGATTTCACTGTGTGAATGTCAAAATACCAATAAATGCTCTGTTATGGTTATCCAGGTTTTGAAACCTGATCAAAATTCAAATATATCTTACCCTGATTCATTTTAAACATGGATTTATAAATAAATTCTCTTTGTTACAACATAGAGTAAATTTTAAAAATATTTCCAGTAGATTCTGAAGCTGGGTTCGAAACAAAAGAAGAAGAACAGTAAGAATTCAACCTAGTCAAGAAATCAATCGTTTGAATCTTGAAGTTTACTTATATTATCGGACTTGATTTTGAAAACCATGAATTTTAAAATAAGAATCAAGATTTTTAAACGAATATTAATTGAGTAATTTGGGTTTGAACGGGAAGTGGATTTTTGGCAATTGCCGACCATCGGGGAAGAAATGGTTGTCGAGACTGAGGCCAGAGGCGGACTGTTGATCGATGATCGGGGGAAAATTGGTCGGAGTGATTATTGACTGAAGCGATGGCGCGACGAGGCTAAGTTAGGGTTTAAGGTGTGGTTTTAAGCATGGTTGGGTTCTGGGCAATTGCAGCATCATTGTCGCATCGAGTTTGGTTGGAGTTGCGGGGAAAGGAGCGAGGATCACAGGCGGTGGTGCAGGCACAAGGCCGTGGCCTTCGGTGGATGGTGATGGGAGGATTCATGGTGTATGGTTATTGGGTATCAGTTTGTTGAGGGCGAGATCTTTCGTTTTTGATTGGCGGGGAAACTTTGGTTTCTGGGTGATCGTTCGTGATAGGGTGTTCATCGACGACTTATCTGAGGTCACGGTGGAGACCGAAACAGTGGCGTGACGCATGCACATGCACACGCTTATCTATGTATCTGGTTTTTCTGGAATTAAGGACCAAGAAGAAGAAGTAGGTGATGGGTTTTATCGGGTGCATGCTCGAGGTGGCGTGAGGATCGTCTCGATACGTGAGTAACACGGGCTTATCTCGAGAATTTTGTATGGTGACTCGGGTATTCCTTTAAGGAATTCCAGTTTGCTTTGTTATCTGTTTTTATGGGTTAAAACAGAAGAAATTCGTAACCATTTTCAAAATAAATAGAAATGGACAAGTTCAAAGCCATTATCATACTGGTGTCAAAATATAAGAAGGGGTTTTTACCAAATATATGAATTCAAATAAGTTTATTGTTGAAACTAAGTAATTAATGTAGGTACGTGGTTTATTTTAGTTATTTAAGATTTTATAAATTGAAATATAATTTTTAATGTAATTAACGGATAGTTAATTTGTATAAGTACTTAAAGAGTAATTAATTAAAGAATAGTTAATTATTTATTGTAATAATATAAAGTAAATGAATGTAATTAGTTAAAGATAATTACCTAATGAAAGTAACTAAGGGTTAGTTTATTCTACTTGAGGGATTATGGGGTAATTTCTGGATGGGAATAATAAGAGATGATTAATTATTTAAGTGATAATTACTTAAGGTAAGTAATTAAAAGATCAATATGTTGAGTATTAATTAATTTAATTAGAGATTGGATTAATAAATGATCGGGGTTAACTAATTAAGGATAATCAACCAATGGAATAATTACTTGATGAAGTAATTAATTAAAAGTAAAGTAATTAAGGAGTAATTATTTAGTTAAAGTAATTAATTAAAGAAAGTTGATTAAGGTGGATAGTTAAGGAATAATTTTGGAATTAATTAATGGTTAAATAAGCAGAGTGTGTAATGATGGAAGTAATTAATTAAATTAACATTGCCTATGGATGATTAAATAATATTAAATGCCTTGGATTATTTGTATCCCTAGTTTGTGTTTGTAATGTTTTGTGATATGAAATGTTTTGTAATATGAGATGTTGGGTTGAATAGTGATTATGTGGATATCTATGATGAATTGTTGTATGAAAGTGACATCATATACTTAAGATTGAATTGTATTCACTTGAATAACTTGGGTTAAGATAACATTGAATTCGAAGAGACCGGAGTCGGGTATTAGTAAATACCTGAAACCACTTCGATTCTTTATAGATTGATATGTGAAATCAATAGGTTGGTATGGAATGATTTAAGTAAATTGGACTAATTAATCTAAGTTTTGGTACTTAGAGATTGATGTATGAAATAAATGTTGTCAATAACAAATTGTGAATTTGTAAATTGATACGAGTTACCCCAGGTTTTAGATAAGTATATTGCATCAGTATTTTCTTGTTAGATGACTCACACTGGTTTCCAGCCTGACCCAGGTGTTACTTTGATGTAATGCTCGAGTCAGACAGAGTATTACAGATTTTTAGGTAAGGACGTTCTAGAGCTCAGGAGGCGAGCTGGATAGCAGGAACGTATGGAGAGTTTTCCCTATGATATATTGTTTTTTATCTGGGATAAGTTATTTTAACTGTCTAGTGCTTGTGGAATGTTGTAACTTTGAGGTATTAAAATGTAATTGGCTGTTATAGCTTTCTTTGTGTATAGAATATTATTAGATATTATATTTTATCCGCTGCGAATGTGAGATTATGCTTTGTTGTTTCTGTTCTTCTTCTTCTATCTCTTTTCTTCTTTTCTTTAACTATCTGAAATTTTCGGGATCGAAAATTTTGGGTCGTTATGTAACAACCCGCCATTCATCTCCACAGAATGACGCATCATTGATAAGAAAGAAAGGGATAGAAAAGAGAAAGAAAGATAAGAAAGAAGAAACAACACATCAGAATTTAAACAGCGGAACGAATAAATTATATTAATAACATAAAGTATTACATAGTACAACAACTATCAGAGATACACAGCTTATACAACACATACTAGATAGTTATAAACACCTGTCTGGATATTACAACTCAATACCACTCAGAGACAACACAGAGATACCAAACACAGCGGAATACTATATATCTAACACAGAAGCCTCCTGCTCCATTGCTCCTCCATAATTCGTCAAAGCTAACCTGAATCCCTTGGCTACTCATAAAAATTTGAGTGCCCAAGAGTTTAAGAAAACAGAAGATAAACTCCGGGTCAGACATGGGTCTGGTGTGAGTAACAAGTTAAAGTTGCTAAATTTTAAAAAGCTTTTGAAAAGAAATGTATCACGTAAGACTTCCCACACATAAACATGGAAAAGTTTTTACCTTACACTAACCAAAACATTTGATAGGAAATCCAGTGATATTATAATAGGTCTAGGGTTTTCAAGTAAATAGAAAATAGCTGAAATTGTTACATGATTAAATTCCAGCTACTAGCCACAAAAGTGGGTAATACAATCAAAACCGTTGGCACTTATTGGATTTTGGATTCCATACAACGGCAAGGCAACCGGGGTACCCCCCGTCACAGTACGTGGCCTAGATCACCGTAACGAGGATCACTCCCAATCCCCTGCAACACAAGGCCGGAACCATTCCTTACTGAACAGTTCCGAACAAGACAACCCCGCAGTTGGCGCGTGATTCCATCCTCCCACTAAGCCGAATAAAAAGGGACCTCTAGACAGGGTAAAATCTCGTCCTACTTGGGCATGACCCACTTAGCCTTGTTGTACCCCCCCTGTTTTAGCCATTCCCGGTTGATGAGGCTTGAGGTTGCGACTACCTTTATAGGACACATCACTTAGAATGCTCATTGTCCACTTGACGACGTTCTGAAAGCATTCAATCCATACAAGTTCGTTCCGGGTTCGAACGAAACCGAAGGCATTATCTCGTTACACTCATTTTGGAATCACCCTCAGAGTTAATGACCCTTACACTCTGAGTCTTCATCTCGAATCTGAAAGTATTATCTCCGTCAAACTCATCTCGGAATCACCCTCAGAGTTATACTGACGAATAGTCCTTACACCTCGAGTCTTCACTCTTCACATAAGATTCACGACCTATCGTTAATTTGGATCGATGTAGTTTTCGGATATCCAAATATGGAAACCCGATCCCGGTCTCATCGAAATCCAAAGCGTGTCGTTTAGGTCCAAGTTGTTTTAGAATTTAAAACAATTCAATACAATTATCTATATACACACAGATAGATAATTCACATATCTCAATAGATAATCAACATTATCATCACAATAGATAATCCATATTATCATTATCAAAGATAATCCATTTCATAATGCAACCAATGCATCCATATCACACAACATTACTAATCTCATAGTTGAGATTTCAAACCATTCAAGGCAACCAATATCATCCATTCATAAGCAATGATCTATAATCACACCATCTATAATTAATTTAAAATGAATTGAATTAATTACATCATCTCTAATTAATTTAAAGTGAATTAAATTAATTACCTATATCAATATAAATCTTGCTTACATCACCATTAATTACATAAAATTAATTAATTATCCTCTAGTTAATCAACTTAATTAATCACCCTTGATTAATTATTCTTTAATTAATCTCACAAATTAATCACTCTAAACCAAATATAGTAATTAACCTTTAATTACTTCATTAATTAATTAACTATAATTAATTACATTAAACCTTAATTAATTACATTAATTAATTACCCTTAATCACTTATTATTGATTAATTAATCTTAATTAATCAATCTTAATTACATCATTAATTATATTAATTAATGATCCTTAATTTATTTAATTAATTATCTTATTTAAATTAATTACATTCAGTAATTAATCTCAATTAAACCATAATTATTAATCACCTTTGATTAATCACATTCAGAAAATTAACTACCCTTAATTACTTATCAAATTAATTATTCCTTAATTAATATCTTTAATTAATCCCTTGATTAATTATACAAAATAATTTAATCCAAATTATTTCACAATTCCATCATTATCCACTAATTACATCCAGTAATTATCATTAATTACTTTACTGAGTAATTACGTTCCATTAATTACATTAAGTAATTATTATCAACAACAAGTGATTAAAATTAATTAAACTTAATTACTTAATTAATTAATTTAAAATAATCATAATAAACTCCATTAATTACATTAAGTAATTAATTCCTTAATTACTATCATTTCGAAATTAGACTTAAATAAATTCCGCAAATGATTATCATTAAATTAATTAATCTAATTAATTATTTAAATTAATCACATTAATTAATTATTAAGTAAATCTTAAGTTAATGACCATCATTAACATTAACCATACTTTAATTACTTTTCTAAATAATTAATTATCGTTAACCATTATTAATTTCAAATTAATTAAACTTTAATACCCAATTAATTTAACCTTTAATTATTTAGTTAATTAAGTGTTAACTGTAACCTAATTAATTCATAATTACTTGATTAATTAACTACTAATCATTAATTAAATCTAATTAGTGATTCTAAATTATAGATTAATTATCCTTAACAAATTGATTAACTTAAACTTTAAATTTATAATTTAAGACCCTAAATTATCCTAATTAATTATCCATTCCATTAATTAATTAAATAAACTATTCATTAAATTCTAAATATATTTTAAGATAAAACCTTTCTTATCTATGGTAAAATTATCATTCATAAATACTTTTGAAAATATTTATTTCAAATTCAATTTCAAATTTCATTTTAAGATTCAAGTTTTTAAAATGAAATCCAATTTATCTTTATCCAATTTAAAACTTTGAAATTCATATATTAAAGAGTACTTATATAAAATAAATTTAAAGATTTTTAGCTAAATTTCTTTTTAATTTCAAATCATTAAAGTATACTTTAACCTTTAAACTTATTTCCAAAACTTAAGATTCAAACCCAATTTGAATTCAAATTTAAAATTCTGATTTCACTTTGTTTAAATCCTTCCTTACCTTTCAAACCCTATTTAAATTCAAAATCTTTTTAAATACACTTTAACTTCTTAAATACTTTAATAATATTAAGTCAATTTGAATTTAAAAACGCATTTATTTCCAAACTAGATTCAAATTAAAATTGAATTTATTTTAGACTTAGATTTAACTTAAACAAAGATTGAAAACTAGATTCAAATCTTATTTTAAAACTTTACTTTCATTTAAAATCAGGTTTTGAATTTTATTTTAAAATTTTAATCAGAACAACAGGTTTCTATTCTAAAACCTGTCATCCTACTTTAACCCGAGCCACAGCAAATCTAGTTCGAGTCCACCAACCAAAATCTTCGAGCAAACGCAGCAATTACTCGAGTAATTCTCGAGTTCATTATGCTGCTTCCACCAGGCAAACCTCTGAAACCAAAAGTGCACGGTGCACATGCACCGTGCCTCCGGCCATCTCCATCCACCTCCGGTGGCCTCCCCACATCGACGACCAACACCTTATTCCAACACGACCAACAAAACTTCCCTTCACAACTCGAAATTGAATTCGAGTTGAAATCCTAAAACCTGGAACAGAAATAACATCACCAATCCAAACCTGTCATCGCCACGAACACGGCCTTCCGACCACCAGAAATCCAGTAACTCCGACCTTGCTTTCACCCACAACCAAGCTTCCATTTGCCATGTCCCCGTTTAACTTGATCATTCCTACAGGTTGTATCGACCAAAACAAATTGCCTAGTTGAAACTAGGGTTCCAGAAAGAATTCTGCCACCGCTGCCTCCTCGATGGAATACATCGCCATTCTATAATTTTCCAATCATCACTGATCACTTTTCTACCCACTGGAAGAAAACTGATACTCCAACATCAATAGATCACCAGAAATCACAAAATTTCCCTTTTCTGTTGAACCTAGAACTGCTCTCTAACCCCTTTACCAAAAATCCTAATTTTTGTACTAAAAAACATGTTTTGATTTTAGTATTTAATTCATAATACTGAATTTATAAATTATACAGTTTGAATTTTCACATATTTTAACATGCACTGATGTTTTTTATACTTCCAGCGAGCTTTCAAATTTAATTTAACTTAAACAAAATTTTAAAAGCTTCTTTATGACATAACAATAAATTTTGTTTACATTCTTAAGTACTAACATCAATGGGTTCAAGAGAATATGAATTTTGAATCAAGTCTTGAACTTGAAAACTGGTAACAGAGATGACAATGGAACATATACACATATCTACACATCTATATATATATAGAAATTCATCACATATAAATATTTATTCAACACATATTCATTCCAGATCTCAGCTTGCAACCATAATCAATTTAAGATTAAAAAAATGTGATGTTACTCACCAGAAATTAAAGAACAGAGCACCTAGTTTTTGAAAAGCTGGAACCTGAATGTGCTTTGATTTCCAAAACTTTGAGTTACTCCTTTATTTTGCTTTTTTTTTTAAAAAAAAACTTTCATCATGTTTTGCTTCTATATTTTGTAAACTTTAAATCCTGTTTGTAGTTGCTCCCTGATTACATTTGCATGCATGTTTTTAGAAAAGGAAAATGCAGGTATGGAGTGAGCTTTGCAGTTGCATGCAGGCTTTGAGATTGCGGAATTGAAGTGCAATTTCATTTTTCAGGTTGATGTTTTGAAGAGGCTACAAGTTTATACTAGATTTACATTTCAGGTTTGAGGAGATATTAGCTTTTAGATTGATTTTTGAGGGGATTACAGATCTTTGTTTTGATCAAAATTTTTGTTTTTGAATGAGGATGATCAAAGAAATCTAAATTTTAATATAAATGATGATTTCAGATTTCACAGCTGAAAGGTTACATAAGTTTTGAGAAAGAAGAAAAGAAAAAAGAATCAAATGAGGAGTAATGTGTTTATATAAGTAGTTTTTGATTTAATAAAAAAAAGAAAATTTAAATAGGACACTTGTCTTTAATTCTTACATTTGTCTAGTTGTAATGTTTATTGATTAAGACATGTCATTTTTTTATAATGTTTGCATTTGTCTTTAATGTTAATTAGTTATAATTATGTTAATTAGTTACGTTTAAATGTTAATTATTTATTTAGTTAATATGTTAATATAAGATAAAAGTGAATCTTCGTTTAATTAATTAGTTAATATCTACTTATTTATATGTAGATAATTTTAAAATGAATAAATCCAATTTTATTTATAAAATAAAGTTTCAAGTATTTTAAAATCAAAACAAATTAAAAATTTATACTTTAAATTTTAAAGCTTTGAATTCAAATTCAAATCAAGTTTTATATATATACATATATAACTACACAACTAAATTTTGAAAACAATAATTTTTATTAAAAATCTATTTGTAAAAAACAATGTATTATTATATTTTAAAAATAAAAAAATTTATAATCATAAATAACTTATAAAATAAATTGTTTTTCCTTATTAATAAATTATTTATTTTATCCAACTATATTTAAAAGAAAATCAAAATAAACCTTATTGTTATTTTTATTTAAATTTAAACTTGAGTTAAACATATTTTAAATCATTTAAACATTTTCCTTATGTATTTAAAATCATTTGGTTATTTATTATATACTTTTAAAAACTTAATATCAAATAAATCAATTTAAACAAATTAAAATTTTATTTTATCAATTCAAAACCATATTTTATTTATTAAATAACCCTTTAAAAGTTTAACTTTAAAACTATACCCAATTTTACTAAAGATATACATATTTATAGAAAACAAGATTTATTTATTTATTAAATTTAAAACAAGATCTATTTACAATATATACATATTCTATATAGATAACAATTTATTTAGCTTTTAAAAGATAAAATCTATCAATTAAATATTTATTTTATTGGATTATTAAATTAATTCAAATCATATCACAAAGATTATCAAATCAATTTAATTTTTAATTCAGATTATTAAATTAATATTGCTTTAAAATTCTGGGTCATCACATTCCTCCCCCTTAAAAGAATTTCGTCCCCGAAATTTAAAACAAAGGTAATTTAATAATTTATTTTTAAAACATAAGCATATCAAACATATGCTAACAACCATAGCAATCAGTTCACCCAATCAAACAAATCTAACTATCCAGACAAAACTTTGGATAGAGTTTCCTTGAGTTTTCCCGGTAAAAATATCGGGATACTCGTTCTATAGATTCCAAACAATCAATACTACTAAGCTACAGAGCTCCTACTCATTTAGATCTACAAAACTAGACAGCATATCAGACTGCAGACGAGTCTGAGTCTATAGTCAAACTTCCTCTTGAACTGCTGGTCTCAAAACCAGAGATAGATCATACACGTGCTCCCTCAAAGATACGTGAAACATATCGAATCCAGTTATCCAAAATGGCAATTCAATCCTGAAATCCAAATACTGATCCAACCAAAACATGGAAAAGATCCAAAACATCTCGGAGTTAGCTTTCCAGCCTTCCCCCATCTTATAGCTCCTTGGAACGGAGAAAACTTAACCAAAACCAAATCTCCGACTCCAGAATCCAAATTCCTTCGTCTCTTATCCACAAAATGCCTTCGGACGATACGGGGCTGCCAACATCCGAACTGATCAGCTTAACCCTTGCTGATTCCTCTAGAAACAAGCTACATCAAAAACAACCCAACCTAATGATCTCCTCAAGATCAATCCAAAACCAAGTACATAAATCTACTTCATAACCAGCAGAAGACTGAAGTTACTTCTCCTCATCTGGAAAAGACAATCAGAAACACTTCCAAACTGCTTCCGTTGCACAACTCTGATCCGAAGTAGAAGAAAATGCTGATGAAGAATATGAACACAAACTGGATAACACATCCCAGAAATATGGTTCAATAGATCCAAAAGAAAACTCAGAAACTCCTCCAAATCCTGAGCTGCTTCGCCAACGTCTATCTCTAGGAATCATCCTTCAACTAAACTGAACCACCGGTCCCCCCTCCCCCCCCCCCCCCGGACTACTAGTGATAAGAAAACTCAATCTCCAAATGCGGAAAAACCTCTAACAATTCCAAAGAACACTCAAACTATCGCAAGTCACTTTGCGATCAACCAGTCCAATATCCAAAGAAAACTGTTCTCTCTTTACCAATCAGAACAGCTTACACTGGCCTAGCCAATCCATTGAAGAAACGGATCCACTCTACTGCTTCTGAACTCCACCTCCAGAAAAAATACTCAGCTAAGACCTCCATGTCGGCATACAGAATACTCCTAGCAGCATTGCTGACACCAAAGCCAAAGGTTTCCTAATCCAAAGCCCTTCGAGAAACTCGAACTTCAAAACAAACAGAATCTCCATGCTGAACTCAGTCACAACCCGAAGCAGATCTAAAAACTTATTTAAAAGAAATATCTTCGGACACAATCCATAGTCACTGCATCTCACCACGCAGCCACACTTCCTGAGGTATCAAAATGCCATCACTTTCTTCAGCCCAATTGACAGATCCAAACTCAACTCGCCAAACTCTGCACTTCAAAGATGGACTCCGAACCCTTAACAGGTTTCCTTCGGAGATCGATGAAATCTCTACACTCTGCACAACTCACTCGAGACAGTATTAGGTCTACAGTCTCGACAAATACACTTCCAACATCAAACTCCAACCAATGGTGGTTGTCGTGTTACACACACACCACTACCTTATCTACCTTTATAACCTATATTGGAAAACCCAAACAGGTAACCCAACAGATAAGTAGAAATGGATAAATTTATATAAATATATTTAAAATTACAAGTACGCTCTCTTAAGATAGACACCACTCCCAAGCCTAGGTATTCACTCAACCTAATGCTCTGATACCACTGTAACAACCCGCCATTCATCTCCATAGAATGACGCATCGTTAATAAGAAAGAAAGGAATAGAAAAGAGAAAGAAAGAGAAGAAAGAAGAAACAACACATCAGAATCTAAACAGCGGAACGAATAAATTATATTAATAACATAAAGTATTACATAGTACAACAACTATCAGAGATACACAGCTTATACAACACATACTAGACAGTTATAAACACCTGTCTAGATATTACAACTCAATACCACTCAGAGACAACACAGAGATACCAAACACAGCGGAATACTATATATGTAACGCAGAAGCCTCCTGCTCCATTGCTCCTCTATAATTCATCAAAACTAACCTGAATCCCTTGGCTACTCGTAAAAATTTGAGTGCCCAAGATTTTAAGAGAACAGAAGATAAACTCCGGGTCAGACATGGGTCTGGTGTGAGTAACAGGTTAAAGTTGCTAAATTTTAAAAAGCTTTTGAAAAGAAAGGTATCACGTAAGACTTCCCACGCATAAACATGGAAAAGTTTTTATCTTGCGCTAACCAAAACATTTGACAGGAAACCCAGTGATATTATAATAGGTCTAGGGTTTTCAAGTAAATAGAAAATAGCCGAAATTATTACATGATTAAATTCCAGCTACTAGCCACAAAAGTGGGTAATACAATCAAAACCGTTGGCACTTATTGGATTTTGAATTCCATACAATGGCTGGGCTACCGGGGTACCGGCCGTCACAGTACGTGGCCTAGATCACCGTACCGAGGATCACTCCCAATCCCCTCCAACACAAGGCCGGAAACATTCCATACTGAACAGTTCGGAACAAGACAACCCCGCAGTTGGCGCGCGATTCCAACCGCCCACTAAGCCGAATAAAAAGGGACCTCTAGACATAGAAAAATCTCATCCTACTTGGGCATGACCCACTTAGCCTTGCTGCACCTCCCCTTTTTTAGCCATTCCCGGTTGATGAGGCTTAAGGCTGCGACTACCTTTATAGGACACATCACTTAGAATGCTCATCGTCCACCTGACGACGTTCTGAAAGCATTCAATCCATACAAGTTCGTTCCGGGTTCGAACGAAACCGAAGGCATTATCTCGTTACAATCATTTTGGAATCACCCTCAGAGTTAACGACGATAACCCTTGCACTCTGAATCTTCATCTCGAATCTGAAAGTACTATCTCCATCAAACTCATCTCGGAATCACCCTTAGAGTTATACTGACGAATAGTCCTTACACCTCGAATCTTCACTCTTCACACAAGTTTCACGACCTATCGTTAATTTGGATCGATGTGGTTTCGGATATCCAAATATGGAAACCCGATCCCGGTCACATCGAAATCCAAAGCGTGTCTTTTAGGTCCAAGTTGTTTTAGAGTTTAAAACAATTCAATACAATTATCTATATACACACAGATAGATAATTCATATATCTCAATAGATAATCAACATTATCATCACAACAGATAATCCATATTATCATTATCAAAGATAATCCATATCGTAATGCAACCAATGCATCCATATCACACAACATTACTAATCTCGTAGTTGAGATTTCAAACCATTCAAGGCAACCAATATCATCCATTCATAAGCAATGATCTATAGTCACGCCATCTATAATTAATTTAAAATAAATTAAATTAATTACATCATCTCTAATTAATTTAAAGTGAATTAAATTAATTACCTATATCAATATAAATCTTGCTAACACCACCATTAATTAATTACAAATTAATTAATTATCCCCTGGTTAATCAACTTAATTAATCACCCTTGATTAATTATTCTTTAATTAATCTCACAAAATTAATTACTCTAAAGCAAATATAGTAATTAACCTTTAATTACTTCATTAACTAATTAACTATAATTAATTACATTAAACCTTAATTAATTACATTAATTAATTACCCTTAATCACTTATTATTGATTAATTAATCTTAATTAATCAATCTTAATTACATCATTAATTATATTAATTAATGATCCTTAATTTTATTTAATTAATTATCTTATTTAAATTAATTACATTTAGTAATTAATCTTAATTAAACCATAATTATTAATCACCTTTGATTAATCACGTTCAGAAAATTAACTACCCTTAATTACTTATCAAATTAATTATTCCTTATTTAATTTCTTTAATTAATCCCTTGATTAATTATACAAAATAATTTAATCCAAATTATTTTCACAATTCCATCATTATCCACTAATCACATCCAGTAATTATCATTAATTACTTCACTGAGTAATTACATTCCATTAATTACATTAAGTAATTATTATCAACCAACAAGTGATTAAAATTAATTAAACTTAATTAATTAATTAATTTAAACTAATCACAATAAACTCCATTAATTACATTAAGTAATTAATTCCTTAATTACTTTCATTTGAAAATTAGACTTAAGTAAATTTCACAATTGATTATCATTAAATTAATTAATCTAATTAATTATTTAAATTAATCATGTTAATTAATTATTAAATAAATCTTAAGTTAATTACCATCATTAAACATTAACCATAATTTAATTACTTTTCTTAAATAATTAAGTTTCATTAATCATTACTAAATTTCAAATTAATTAATCTTTAATATCCAATTAATTTAACCTTTAATTGTTTAGTTAATTAAGTGTTAACTGTAACCTAATTAATTCATAATTACTTGATTAATTAATTACTAATCATTAATTAAATATAATTAATGATTCTAAATTATGAATTAATTATCCTTAACAAATTGATTAACTTAAACTTTAAATTAATAATTTAAGACCCTTAATTACCTTAATTATTTATCCATTCCATTAATTAATTAAATAAACTATTCATTAAATTCTAAATATATTTTAAGATAAAACCTTTCTTATCTATGGTTGAATTATCATTCATAAATACTTTTGAAAATATTTATTTCAATTTCAAATTTCATTTTAAAATTCAAGTTTATAAAATGAAATCCAATTTATCTTTATCCAATTTAAAACTTTGAAATTCATATGTTAAAGAGTACTTATATAAAAGAAATTTAAAGATTTTAAACTAAATTTCTTTTTAATTTCAAATCATTAAAGTATAATTTAACCTTTAAACTTATTTCAAAAACTTAAGATTCAAACCCAATTTGAATTCAAATTTAAAATTCTGATTTCACTTTGTTTAAATCCTTCCTTACCTTTCAAACCCCATTTAAATTCAAGATCTTTTTAAATACACTTTAACTTCTTAAATACTTTAATAATATTAAGTCAATTTGAATTTAAAAACTCATTTATTTCCAAACTAGATTCAAATTAAAATTGAATTTATTTTACTTAGATTTAACTTAAACTAAGATTGAAAACTAGATTTAAATATTATTTTAAAAGTTTACTTTCATTTAAAATCATGTTTTGAATTTTAGTATTTAATTCATAATACTGAATTTATAAATTATACAGTTTGAATTTTCACGTATTTTAACATGCACTGATGTTTTTTATACTTCCAGCGAGCTTTCAAATTTAATTTAACTTAAACAAAATTTTAAAACCTTCTCTATGACATAATAACAAATTTTATTTAAATTCTAAGTACTAACATCAATGGGTTCAAGAGAATATGAATTTTGAATCAAGTCTTGAACTTGAAAACTGGTAACAGAGATGACAATGGAACATATATACATATCTACACATCTATACATGTAGAAATTCATCACATATAAATATTTATTCAACACATATTCATTCCAGATCTCAGCTTGCAACCATAATCAATTTAAGATTTTAAAAAAATGTGATGTTACTCACCAGAAATTAAAGAACAGAGCACCTAGTTTTCGAAAAGCTGGAACCTAAATGTGCTTTGATTTCCAAAACTTTGAGTTACTCCTTTATTTTGCTTTTTTTTTTAAAAACTTTCATCTTGTTTTGCTTCTATATTTTGTAAACTTTAAATCCTGTTTGTAGTTGCTCCCTGATTACATTTGCATGCATGTTTGCAGAAAAGGAAATGCAGGTATGGAGTGAGCTTTGCAGTTGCATGCAGGCTTTGAGATTGCAGAATTGAATTGCAATTTGATTTTTTAGGTTGATGTTTTGAAGAGGCTACAAGTTTATACTAGATTTGCATTTCAGGTTTGAGGAGATATTAGCTTTTTGATTGATTTTTGAAGGGATTACAGATCTTTGTTTTGATCAAAATTTCTGTTTTTGAATGAGGATGATCAAAGAAATCTAAATTTTAATATAAATGATGATTTCAGATTTCACAACTGAAAGGTTACATAAGTTTTAGGAAAGAAGAATAGAAAAAAGAACCAAATGAGGAGTAATGTGTTTATATAAGTAGTTTTTGATTTAATAAAAGAAAAAGAAAATTTAAATAGGACACTTGTCTTTAATTCTAACATTTGTCAAGTTGTAATGTTTATTGATTAACACATGCCTTTTTTTTATAATGTTTACATTTGTCTTTAATGTTAAATATTTATAATTATGTTAATTATTTATATTTAAATGTTAATTAGTTATTTAGTTAATATTTTAATATAAGATAAAAGTGAATCTTTGTTTAATTAATTAGTTAATATCTACTTATTTATATGTAGATAATTTTAAAATGAATAAATCCAATTTTATTTATAAAATAAAGTTCATACAAATATTTTAAAATCAAAACAAATTAAAAATTTATACTTTAAATTTTAAAGCTTTGAATTCAAATTCAAATCAAGTTATATATATATATATATATATATATAACTACACAATTAAAGTTTAGAAAACAATGATTTTTATTATAATCTATTTGTTAAAAACAATGTATTATTATATTTTAAAAATAAAAAAATTGATAACTATAAATAACTTATAAAAGAAATTGTTTTTCCTTATTAATAAATTATTTATTTTATCCAACTATATTTAAAAGAAAATCAAGATAAACCTTATTGTTATTTTTATTTAAATTTACACTTGAGTTAAACATATTTTAAATCATTTAAACATTTTCCTTATGTATTTAAAATCATTTGGTTATTTATTATATACTTTTAAAAACTTAATATCAAATAAATCAATTTAAACAAATTAATTTTTTATTTTATCAATTCAAAACCATATTTTATTAATTAAATAACCCTTTTGAAAGTTTAACTTTAAAACTATACCCAATTTTACTAAAGATATACATATTTATAGGAAATAAGGTTTATTTATTAAATTTAAAACAATATGTATTTACAATATGTACATATTCTATATACATTATAAATAGATAACAATTTATTTAGCTTTTAAAAGATAAAATCTATCAATTAAATATTTATTTTATTGGATTATTAAATTAATTCAAATCTTATCACAAAGATTATCAAATCAATTTAATTTTTAATTCATATTATTAAATTAATATTGCTTTAAAATTCCGGGTCATCACACGTTACATTTGGTATCAGAGCCAGGTTAAGCGAGAACCTTGGCTTTGGTGGGATTACTCATTAAGGATAGGGTCATGGTACCCTAGAATGAGTTGAGTGTGTGTGTGTGTATATATATATATGAGAGTGTACTTGTTATTTTCTTATATAAAGATTTTAAATAATTTTATATAAGAATGTATTTTGATATATAAAGCATTATTTCTTTCTAATAAATATTAAGGTAATTGGTTGTTAAATTATTGGAATTAAATTAAGTGGTAATAGAAATACAACCAAATTGAAATTAAATAAAGATAAGTTTGAAATGGATTCGAACTGAAATTAAAATCTTGAATTTGGAGAAGAGTTTCAGAATAAGATAATAATGAATTGGTTTTCAGATATGATAATCTTGGTTATTATCCTAAAATGATGAAATGTTTTAGGAAAGTAAAACATTTAGGTAAGTATGACTTATAAATTAGAACTGAAGATGATCTAAATTGTGAAATATTGAATCTAAGTCTAGAAACATTTGAATTGTTTCAAGGTGATAAAGAAATAATAAATAATGTTATTTAATGTATTTGAATGAAGGGTCCTATTTCAAACAAGGGTTGTTTGAAAATTTAAAAGAATTTGTTTTGAATTAAAACCTAGGTGGTTTAAAATTTGAAGTATAACTTGGTGCGTAAATGTCACGATCCAAATTCCAGCGTTCGAAAATCGACAACCGCACTCCACTGTACTTAAATGTCGCAGATCCCAACGTTGAAATTCAAATCTTGTCGGAGCTTATAACACAATTAAGTAAACAACACAACGGAAGAAGAAGAATGAATATCATTGATATACAACATTCGATACAACAATGATACAATATGAATAAATATCGGAGATACAATAATATCAGAGACAATAAACAGCAGCGGAAAATGATTAGCAACAGAGATAACTCCAATGATCAAACTGCAACTCCAATTAAATGCTCCAAAGCCAAACTCCAAAATAATAGCTCGAACCATCATCAAATTACACCAAGCTAAGCAAGTCCAGTCGTCCTAACCAGATAATTCAATATCCAAAGTCTTCAAAGAATGCCAAAGAAAAAGCCGAAAGCTATCGAATCGATATCTATATCTACAACTTGGTTATCTGGAAAAAAACCCAACTCTAGACTGCCCATGTGGAAAACTGTGGGCACCCAGAGTTTAGGAAAGGAACAATAAACTCCGAGTTAGTCATAGGACTGGTATGAGCAAACAAAAATAGTTATCTTTTAAAACAAACAAAAGAATTTAAAATTTGAAATCTGCAATGCTTTTTGGAAAATGAAACTACCATAAGGCCTCCCGCTACACACACCATGCAAACGCAGAATTGGAGGAGATTTCTCCTTATAATAGTCAAAAATGCTTGATACGCGAAAGTCATTTTGATATTATTATTAGTGCATAGTGGAAAACATTTTGAAAGTATAATATTAATCTTAGGCAGCATACTTTCCATTATAGTATGCCTACTATAGCTACCATATTAAATGGCAGGTTCTACAACTAAAACCATACAAGGCGCATATTGGAGAATGGATTTCCAACAAATGGTCAGGTTAACGAACTTCCTAGGCCACATAGGTACGCCTCTGGAGGGACGCCCCAAGAACCTAACCGGATCTCTGCCAACACAAGGGCTGGTTACCTCTTAACTAGGTAACTACTGACATGAGTATGCCATCCCTCGGTCGTAACCAACATTTATCCGAGCGCTTGACACCATCAACCACAAAGTAATGTATTTGCAGTAACCACATAGGTTAAATATCTGGGCTCATACATTGATATCACCTCTATCCAGAAGGAAATGAACATACCCTCAGGGGGCGCTACCCCCAAATAACCTTGCCGCATCTTTCCTGTTTCGACCATTTCGGGTTGTGAGGCTCGACGAGGTTTCGTCCACAAAGCTACGCTTTTCACCAAAGCCATGCTTTGATCAACAAATGATCATCAACACACAGCAGCACTTAGCATGCCACACTACCAAATTGGGAGTATATCGCTAAAAACCTTCAACTACATAACCTCTGAGCTCGTACGTCTCAGAGAAGGGTGTTAGGCTAAGAGAATAAATCTCTGCCACCAAATAGAAATGTATTTGAAAGAAATTGGCTTTATATCTCAAAGTGTAATGTCAGACACACAACCATACAAGTCTGTTCCAGGTTTGAACAGAACCGAAGGCACTTTCGAAAAAGCCCTTGCAAATCCGGATATTCACAATCCTGATCGGACTTCCCATCACTTAGGGAATCTCTATACCGGCACGACTCAGTGCGGAGACAATCGATAGGTCATCCTATCGTTCTCGCAAATACCCGGTCTTCACCACGGGTCTTCAAATGCCATCCATAACGACGTATCATTAATCGGAATGGGGTATATGACCAAAGGTCCTCTCCCGGCTAAACCGAATAATGAGCGCAATATTTAAAAACATATGGATATGGGATCTCAGCAAAGTCACGCCTTAAAGCCCAAAAATCTTTCATTCAAATGGTTAAACAAATTACCATTCCCAATCTTTTAAACAAAAAGATTCATTTCAAAAACCTTCAATGGTTTAAACAATTTCCACATTTAAATCTTTTAAACAAAAGATTCACCTTTAAGACCCCTTTCAATTTTAAACAAGGTTCATCAATCTTTTAAACAATGATTCATTCATAGCCTTTCAAAACAATTCCATTTCAAATTGGATTTACTCATCCAGTCTTTAAATCAAAGAATTATTTCATAGCTTTCAAAACAATTTCAAAGGTTCATTCATAGTTTTCAAAACAATTCCCATTTCAATCTTTTATATATAAAAGATACACTATTTAAAATCTTCTTCAATTTCAAATTGGGGTTCAACTATCTTTTACAAAGATTCAATTATAGCTTTTCAAAACCATTCAATTTCAAATTTAAAATCTTTTCATCATAATTTGGAAAATTCTTTCCTTATGTAGAAACTATAATTATTATTATTTCACACCACTTGTCTCCGTTTGGAAAACCCGATTATATTTGCACGAGTTAAGGCCCTTCAAATTTTAAACTTGGATTGAATTCAAATTCTCAAAATCATACTTTTACAATGGTTTAAAAATCCATATAAATAAATTTATAGTTTGTATAATCTTTTTACATCATCAATAGTATTCAATTTCAAATTTTGAATTCAAATTTTAAATCAAATTTCAAAACAAAATGAAGTTATTCAAAAATAACCTTTATCTTTGAAATTCCTTTTCAAAAGTCCTTTCAAATTCAACCCAATTCCATTTCCAAAATTATTTGAATAAAAGAAATCAACTTTTAAAACCATTTCAAAAATCTGTGACTTAACTGATTTTCTCATGAAATCCATATTTTGTGTATGTATGGTGTAGTCCAAGGCTTTACACAATAGTGCAGCAACAAACACATCACGGATTAAAGTGCAACAATATCGATATGCGGTATAAGCTATATCGCTCATCTTCATTCACAAATTCATAGATAAAATAAATTTATCAATAATAAGGATTCACTAATATGATTCGATGTGGGTTTCAGATAACTAACTGGAATCCGACCCCCTGTCGCATCGAATTTCAAATGTCGTTTTACGGCCAAGGGTATTTATACCGAAAACATATCACTGATATCACAGATCAATACACAGGATATCTCACATCACAGAATATTACAGTCCAGAGATAACAATCAATGCAAGGCAATACAATCATCATAAGCAAGCATATCTCTAATTCAAATTTTAATTAATTTAATTTATTCAAATTAAATTAATTACTTAAGAATAAATCAACTAACCTTGCTTAACCAACCACTAATTAATTAATCACAATCATTTAATTAATTAATCACTTCTTGATTATCCTCATTATCAATTAATTAATCTTACTTACTTAATTAATTATTCTTTAAAAATTAATTAATCACTTCTTGATTATCCTCATTATCAATTAATTAATCTTACTTACTTAATTAATTATTCTTTAAAAATTAATTAATAATCTCTAATTATTCATTTGTAAAACTTGATTAAATAAAATTTAATCATTCCTTAATTAATTACTAATTAATCCTTAATTAACAATTAATTAATATCTTAATTACTTAATTAATTATAATTAATTAACCTTTAATTAATAAATAATCCTATATTAATTAAAACATTTCTTAATTAATTATCTGAATTAATTGACCCTTAATTGTAATTAATTTAATCTTAATTACTTGTATAAATTAAATATTCCCTAATCATAAATTATGTAAGGATTATAAAAATTTATGTAAGGATTATAAATTATGTAAGGATTATAAAAATTATGTAAGGATTATAAAAATTCATAATTTTGTAAGGATTATAAAAATTACGATTATAACTAAAAAATTATAATTTTGTAAGGATTATAACTAAAAAATTATGTAAGGATTATAAAAATTCATAATTTTGTAATATGAATCGATTTGTAAAGCCAAAATATGAAATCAAAATCTTTGACTTTTGACTTAAATTTAGCTATTACTTTAATTCATGATTTTTTTTAATAATTGTTCAACAAATCTATCTGAATTTATTTAAACAAATGAAGTTATAATTATTTTTCTTTAAGGATCATTGCTTAGACATACATTCTTTTGGATGGTAAAATTTTAAGTTTATCAACCTGTCATGCATAAACAGAGGCATAATGCCTGTGCATAAACAGTCCTATGGGTTATCATTCATACACACAACCATCCACACATATAAACGAGCATGCAATCATCTTTCACAGTTTACATTCAAAACTTATCACATGCAAATAGATATATCAAGTTCTAAGAAAGGTTTGCTCACCTAATGCTGATGAACAAAGACAGTGAATAGGCAAAGTTTTCATCTTTTGCTCTGGAATGATACATGAATTTGAAAAACTGATCTTCATTTTGTAAATTTTCAGGTTGATTCAGATTGAATTTTTGTTTTGAGTAGACTTGCATTTGATTTTTGATTTCCAATTATCTTGACTTCCAGGTTGATTTGATTACTTACTTGAATCTATTTCAGGTTTGAAGATTTCTTGAATTTACTTTTGATTGTTGTTTTGATCTTTGAACCTGAATGCTTTGATCCAGGTTGAAAGCATCTTTGAATATGACTTTCTTTGCATTGTTCAGGTTGATTCAGATTTGTCTTGACCTGATTCTTATGAATTTCTCAGTTTTGACACTGAGTTGAATACCAAGTTGATCTTGAATGCTTGATTTTTTTTTCTAATCTGAGTTTTTAGTTGCTTTCAGATTTTACTTTTTCTTTGAGATGAAGTAACTTGGCTTTTTTTCAGGTTTTGGTTTTCCAAATGTTTGAAATAAATGGCCTGATTTTTTTTCTTTTGTATGTTATTTACACTTTAATTTAAAAGGAAATAATTTAAAATGCCACTTGTCTTTAAACTCAACACTTGTTATATTTTTAAATTAAATTAACTAACACTTGCCTATTGTTTTTAAGTTAATATTTACAAATGTCATTTGTTACTTAAATTCTGTTTTAGCCCTTTAGTTTAAATTTTTAGTTTAAACCATATTTTATTTTTATTTACAAATTCATGTTTTAAACCCTTAACTTTAATTGATTTATAAATTTAGTTCTAAATATTTACATATAAAATTTCAATTTATATATATACAAACTAAATTTATTTCAAATATGAAAAGAAAGTGATTTTCTTAACCTTTTATTAATTCTATATATACATACATACAAACAATATTTTATCTTTATATTTTAATATGTTTATCTCACAAAATTCAAAAGATATATGTATATATAAACCTTTATACATTCTTGTTTTATATCTGTATTTACTATTTATATCAATTTAAAGTAAATAATTTTATACTTTTAATAAACACATATAATAGATTTTTAACCTCTTGAATTTCAAATCCCAAATTCAATTTTATAAAATGCTTATTTTTGAATTCCAATTCAACATCCTATTTACAATAAAATTTTATTTCCAAGTATTCTATCAATAAATCGAAAAAATTTACTTATTCTAAAAAAATTCTAATTAATTCGTAATTAAATTTACAATTTAATTTCAAAAATCAATCCAATTATCGAATCAAACTGGGCTAAAATCTGGGGATGTTACAGATTCCCCCCTTAAGGAAATTTCGTCCTCGAAATTTGTAAGGGAGATAACCAAGAACAGATGATAGATAGAGAGATGAATTACCTTATCAAACTTAATAATTATTATGCATTTGGCTTCCCAAATCAAAATACCACTTATAATTATGAGAACGAACTCATACAATACAAGACATTCGGGTCACCAAAACTACGAATATACAGGGCATCGGTTAGTTCGAAAGATAACTAACCATTCGTAGAATATATCGGGACCCAACAGAATAAACAGATATATGGATACAATCCAAAATATATCTATCAACCATAACAACCAAAGCAAACAATTCATCCAAACAAACAATTCTGACCTATCTGGAGTTTGCGTCCCATGCCAATATATCAAAACTTCTTCCTGAAACTGCCAGGAATCATCAAAGAATTGAAAAGACGAATTAAAGGAGATCGATAGAGAAAGTTGTTTCCACTATTTCAGGGTATCGACTGTTTGTAGTCGTACTCCCCTGTCCCCTATCTCGTTCTCTTCTCGCACTCATACTCACTATCAGTGGATAGTAAGAAAATTTACTGAGGCATACGAACAGATATCTTAGGGATATACTCATTCTCAGGTGTACTTCACCCTATCTCTAATGAGTCACTTAATGTGTCATACTTCTGGGCTAAAGTTTCAACCTTCAGCTCTGATATCAAAATGTCACGATCCAAATTCCTGCGTTCGAAAATCGACATCCGTACTCCACTGTACTTAAATGTCGCAGATCCCAACGTTGAAATTCAAATCGTGCCGGAGCTTATAACACAATTAAGTAAACAACACAGCGGAAGAAAAAGAATGAATATCATTGATATACAACATTCGATACAACAATGATACAATATGAATAAATATCGGAGATACAATAATATCAAAGACAATAAACAGCAGTGGAAAATGAATAGCAATAGAGATAACTCCAATGATCAAACTGCAACTCCAATCAAATGCTCTAAAGCCAAACTCCAAAACAATAGCTCGAACCATCATCAAGTTGCACCAAGCTAAGCAAGTCCAGTCATCCTAACCAGATACTTCAATATCCAAGGTCTTCAAAGAATGCCGAAGAAAAAGCTGAAAGCTATCGAGTCGATATTTATATCTACAACTTGGTTATCTGGAAAAAAAAAATCAACTCTAGACTGCCCGTGTGGAAAATTGTGGGCACCCAAAGTTTAGGAAGGAAACAATAAACTCTGAGTCAGTCATGGGACTGGTATGAACAAACAAAAATAGTTATCTTTTAAAACAAAAAAATTAATTTAAAATTTGAAATCCGTAGTGCTTTTTGGAAAATGAAACTACCATAAGGCCTACCGCTACACACACCATGCAAACGCAGAATTGGAGGAGATTTCTCCTTATGATAGTCAAAAATGCATGATACACGAAAGCCATTTTGATATTATTATCAATGCATAGTGGAAAACATTTTGAAAGTATAATATTAATCCTAGCGAGCATACGTATCATTATAGTACGCCTACTATAGCTATCATGTTAAATGGCAGGTTCTACAAATAAAACCGTACAAGGCGCGTATTGGAGAATGGATTTCCAACAAATGGTCAGGCTAAGGAACTTCCTGGGCCACATGAGTACGCTTCTGGAGAGACGCCCCAAGAACCTAACCAGATCTCTGCCAACACAAGGTCGGGTTACTTCTGTAACTAGGTAACTACTGAAATGAGTATGCTATCCCCCGGTCGTAACCAACCTTTATCCGAGCGCTCGATACCAACAACCACAAAGTAATGTATTTGCAGTGACCACATAGGTTAAATATCTGGGCTCATACATTGATATCACCTCTATCCAGAAGGAAATGAACATACCCTCAGGAGGCGCTACCCCTAAATAACCTTGCCGCATCTTTCCTGTTTCGACCATTCCGGTTTGTGAGGCTCGACGAGGTTTCGTCCACAAAGCTACGCTTTTCACCAAAGCCATGCTTTGATCAACAAATGATCATCAACACACAGCAGCACTTAGCATGCCATACTACCAAATTGGGAGTATATCGCTAATAACCTTTAACTACATAAGCTCTGAGCTCGTACGTCTCAGAGAAGGGTGTTAGGCTAAGAGAATAAATCTCTGCCACCAAACAGAAATGTATTTGAAAGAAATTGACTTTATATTTCAAAGTGTAGTGTCAGACACACGACCATACAAGTCTGTTCTGGGTTCGAACAGAACCGAAGGCGCTTCTGAAAAAGCCCTTGCAAATCCGGATATTCACAATCCCGATCGGACTTCCCATCACTTAGGGAATCTCTATACCGACGCGACTCAGTGCAGAGACAATCGATAGGTCATCCTATCGTTCTTGCAAATACCCGGTCTTCACCACGGGTCTTCAAATGCCATCCATAACGACGTATCATTATTCGGAATGGGTTATATGACACAAAGGTCCTCTCTCGGCTAAACCGAATAATGAGCGTAATATTTAAAAACATATGGATATGGGATCTCAGCAAAGTCACAGCTTAAATCCCAAAAATCTTTCATTCAAATGGTTAAACAAATTACCATTCCCAATCTTTTAAACAAAATGATTCATTTCAAAAACCTTCAATGGTTTAAACAATTTCCACATTTAAATCTTTTAAACAAAAGATTCACCTTTAAGACCCCTTTCAATTTGAAACAAGCTTCATCAATCTTTTAAACAAAGATTCATTCATAGCCTTTCAAAACAATTCCATTTCAAATTGGATTACTCATCCGGTCTTTAAATCATAGACTTATTTCATAGCTTTCAAAATAATTTCAAAGGTTCATTCATAATTTTCAAAACAATTCCCGTTTCAATCTTTTATATATAAAAGATACACTATTTAAAATCTTCTTCAATTTCAAATAGGGGTTCAACTATCTTTTACAAAGATTCAATTATAGCTTTTCAAAACCATTCAATTTCAAATTTAAAATCTTTTCATCATAATTTGGAAAATTCTTTCCTTATGTAGAAACTATTATTATTATTATTATTTGACACCACTTGTCTCCGTTTGGAAAACCCGATTATATTTGAACGAGTTAAGGCCCTTCAAATTTTAAACTTGGGTTAAATTCAAATTATCAAAATCATACTTTTAAAATGGTTTAAAAATCCATATAAACATATTTATAGTTTGTATAATCTTTTTACATCATCAATAGTATTCAATTTCAAATTTTGAATTCAAATTTTAAATCAAATTTCAAAACTAAATTAAGTTATTCAAAAATAACCTTTATCTTTGAAATTCCTTTTCAAAAGTCCTTTCAAATTCAACCCAATTCCATTTCCAAAATTATTTGAATAAAAAAAATTCAACTTTTAAAACCATTTCAAAAATCTGTGACTTAACCGATTTCCTCGTGAAATCCATATTTTGTGTGTGTATGGTGTAGTCCAGGGTTTTACACAATAGTGCAACAACAATCATCACATCACAGATTAAAGTGCAGCAATATCGATAAGCGGTATAAGCTATAACGTTCATCTTCATTCACAGATTCATAGATAAAATAAATTTATCAATAACAAGGATTCACTATTATGATTCGATGTGGGTTTCGGATAACCAACTAGAATCCGACTCCCTGTCGCATCGAATTTCAAATGTCGTTTTACGGCCAAGGTTATTTATAACAAAAATATAACGACCCGGTATATTCAACCATTCGCATCCGCACATGTCGGACTTGAATTGTTCAAAATACCGCGTTGTAAATAAAATTTGGCAAATCTCAGAATATACAGTAAGTAAATAATCACAGAATCACAGACATAGAAATCAGAATACTCGCAGCGGAATTAAAATATAACTTATTGGTTCATGAAGCCACTATTAAAAGTCTCAAAACAAATAAAATTTTACATGGTCTTTAAACCCAAATATAGTTTGAATCGACAATAGAAAATCTCGATATCCAATAGTCTTGAAAATTAAGATAAGAAACTGAACGGAAAGTTTGCCAGCAGCTTGAAAAGTGATCTACAGAAGTCCTAGCTCCGGAATGAAGACTGAACTGCAACTCAGGCTGACCCGAGCGTAAAATAAAACATAAACACTCAAGTCAGGACATACATACTTGTACAGTGTAAACAAATTCAAGTGTACTGTAATATAGAACAAGTAACTTAAAGGATGCTTGGGACCGCCCATCCTCTAAGGATCCGTTAAACTATTTACTATGTAGTAATACTTCGCTATTATACTAGTGTCTATATTAAAATAAACTTACTTTTAAATAGCGTTAGGATTTTACATTTTCCACCTTAACACGTAGTAGTCCCAGTAGTCCATCCGATATCATAGTCCCTCCTGATCGAGAAACCACCATAGGATACCACATGGGCTACGGGAGAAAACCAAACTCGTACAAGGCTCGCTATGGTAGGTGACACGGCACAACCAGGCAATGCCAGGGTAGATATACCAATTACGCATCCGGACCGGTGTTATCACATAGCTGCTACTATCGCCCACCTCTGACAACACTCCCAAATCAAAGGTGCGCACCAAAACAATCACAAAAGTAATAGAATGGCATACGAAGAAGTGCGTTCGATCAGAGGTGCTACCTCATTAATTCGAGAATCGCTCTTGTGTTAGCCACCTTATGCCAACTCACGGAAGTCGGGTCCACGTAGTTACCTCAAAGGAAACGTCATCCCCATCATACTTCATTCTGGAATCTCCACCGCGTACACGGTTGTCAAAGTGGTTTTCGGTATCGATAGAGAGTATGCCTATATCCGATCTCGTCTCTTCAACAACCCACGTTATTATTACCCGTGGTTATAAATTCCAAAATAGTTTATTTTTAAATCAAATACTTCATTCTAAACTGTTTAAAAGTGAAGTTGTAATTCTTATAAAAATCCAATATACATCCCACAGGTTATGTCTTAGTTCATTTATATCTACTCCAGCACTTGCGCAGTGCGGTAATATCTTTTACACAGATTTGAGTAAATTAAATTTTAAACTTCACTATAGTTTCTCCAATAATTAAATAAATAAATCATATTCCACCTTTAAATATTCATTTAAATTTACTCAATAAATTATGGTTTTTATAAAGTACATTTTACAAATATATATCTAACCTCTCTATGCTTTACTTATAAAAAGTCAAGTGCAAATTTCCCATAATATTTTACTTAATAATTAAGTTCAATTTTACCACTTCAAAGTAAACTAAACTTCTAGTCAATTTCTTAACTTAGCACTTTATATTCAAAATTTATCTATATTCCAAATTCTATTTTTAGTATTCACCTTATTTAGCCATTTAATACATAGTCAACTTAAACCTTTTGTTTATTTACTTATATTTAAAATTTTACCAAAACGTCCTATTTTATTTCTTAACTAGAATTCCATTTTTATTTTTCAAATCAAAAAAAATTTCAAACTAAATTTATACTTTAAAATTCTTAACATTTAATTACTTACATCTTAACTTGTAAAATATCACTATACTATAAGGAACATTTTTATTCCAATTTTAAACAAAAGGTCATAGCTTCCTATTTAAAATATTTAATATTTCAAGAAAAATTTATATATATATATATAACCACGGATCTGTATACTATTTTCTAATCTAGGTCAAATGATACGGATAATATATCATTTCAATCCGTAATTTACAAAGAAAAACCGAGTTCTATCATTTCAAACCCGCAGTCCCAAGTTAAATAATAAATAAAAATAAATAAATATCGTTCAGGCCTACCATTTCAGCCCGTAACGATTTCTATTCTACAAGGAACTTGCAGTGTAGTAAAAAGTAAATAAATAAATAAATAAACAACAGCATGCATTTAACAATAAATAAATAAATAAATATATAACAGTATGCATTTAACAGTAGATAATATAACTGATGATGTGTCAATTTAATAATGATGTTTTAACATCATAAGTATATATGACAGACAAATAAAATTAAATAAAATTATTTTACAATTACACTTGTTATTAAATTTACAGATATAAAAGTACGTTTATCATGTGAGAATACTCACCTTGTCGAAGCTGCAGAATTTATTCAAACAACGATATCCACCCCGAAAGAAGTGTACAGAATGCACGATCAATTATTGGAAGATGAGACAAACTGATTTCGATCTTGAAACAAGATAAATAAATAAAACCGAGTACGTGAATTCCAATTACAGACAAAGCAAATTTTTAAATAAAACAAAATTGGAACGAGCTAAAAAAATGAAAATTGACTCAAATTGCTCGACCACTCCACCGCACGACTTGACCCATTAAAACAAAAGCTCAGCCTGCACATTTTTTTTTCCAAATCAAAATTTACAAAATAAATTTATACTCTATTAATTTTTACCCTTTTTTACAAAATATTATGACGTGTTAATAAAAAGGTGGCAAATCTTATGTGGGCAACATGCAATTCACGGTAGTGATACATAAAGATGGCGCATGCAATATTTATTTATTATTATTAATTATTATTTTTCTCTGTTAGAAAACAAGTAAAATATCAAAATTTCCAAATCAAAACAACTTTATACTGTTCTTACATATATCATATATCCTCATACGTAATGTTTCTAAATTTTTAAAACACATGTGACCAACAAACAAAAAAAAACGCGTACGGTCTGGAAATACTTCTTCCCTGAACACTCGCATAAACAAAGCAGTGGAATTATCTTAAACATTTTAGGCTGGGCTAACCTTAGGTGGTGTATGCCTTTTATATTATATATTTTTTCTTCAAACTGAAGTGCGCTATACTCAAACAAGTGTGCAGTTAATCCTTAATTACATGATTAATTAACCTTGATTATAACTTATTGCTAAATTAATAAATCTTTAATTATTAATTAATAATCTTTAATTATCTAATAAATGATCTTTAATTTCAAATTGATTAACCCTTAATCAAATTATTTATTAATCCCTAATCATTAATTAATTAAATTGCCTAATTATTCCTTAATTACCTCATTAATTTAATTAATTTCAAATCATTAAATCTTAATTTAACTTTAAGATAAAAGCATTTCTTAATTATGACTAAATCGTTATTAACAAAAACATTTGAAAACAATTTACTTTTGAATTTACTTTAAAATTTCATTTCGAAAATGAGATGTAAAATGAATACAATTTAACTTAACAAAGTTTAAACAATTTAAAAACCCTTTTAAATTACATGGTAAAGAAAGTTTGTCTTATAGAAGGATAAAAATATACAAATGGCGATAAAATAAATATTCAAGTGCTAGGCTAAAACTGCAGCAGAGATGCTCTGCAATGCACGACCAGATCGGAGAGGAGGGGAAGGAAGTTAGGCATTTGTCATGTGGTGGAGCAGTTTGAACAGAACAATGGGAAAAAAACAAAAGAAGGAAATAAAGTTGTAGCCATTACCTGATGCTACTCAAAACTCACGCACGCAAGGAAGAAGAGAAGGCCAACAATGGGATGAAAATAAATTGCGTACGAGTCTTATATATGCCAAAGAGAGTGTGTGGGTTCGAATTTTAAATAGCAGTGATTTCGTGAGTTTTGAACGTTTTAGTATAAAATAGGATATCATGCGTTGATAGAGGTGAAGGAAATTGGTAAGAGATAAATTATATATTTTGAAACGTCCATGTAGTAATAATTGTCAATTATACCGCAAGGGAAAGTAGAAAGTTATTCGCGAATGGCAAAATGTTATACGTGAATTTGAATTTTTAAAGGAAAAGAATGATTTCATTGCATTATTAAGGTTGCGTGTTTTATAATTAAATAGGTTGATTGATTTTTGCAAAGTAACGGCAAGAATTAATTTGCAAAGATTTTAGAACGGTTCTGAAATAAAGATTTTATACCAAACTTTTAAAACAAATGAAGTTTATGGAAAGTGTAACGTTTATACGTGGAATTCAGGGTACTAAAATTGAACGACTATAATTAATTTATTTATTAATTAAGAATGCGCACTCTATACGTAAAAATTTAAGCAAACGTACTCCCACATTTTATATTTGCATGTTCATATTCAATTGTTACTTGTATGCTTAAAGAGTATTTTATTACATACGTACTATTTATACCCCAATGAAACAAAACAAGTATAAACATAAATTTAAAACGTGCCTTTTATAAAGCTTATTTATCCACTATCTACTATCCAATATAACATTTTATTTATTTCTTACTGACTAAAAAACAAAATGGTAAACGGATAAGGTTAAATTCTTTTACAAAATATAAATATATTTATTAATTTGAAACGTCTATGAATTAATAATTGTTAATTATTCACGCAAAGGAAAGTGGAAACCCCGGTGATTTCAATCCAGTTTTAAAAGAAATTAACAGCTCCTTGGAAGAGTCAATACACACACACACACACACACACATTTTTAAATAAATGGAAGTAATGGCAAGGTACGGTGAATTTCCTCATTTAAACGTGCACGACAATTGATTTAGGGACAAAGACTAAAATTAGAATGTGAACGGTTACAAATTTGTGGGTAACGCTTCTATTAAATCAGAAGGAAAGTAAATATACTTAAAATGCGTACAACAGACGCAATACTTTATGCCCAAATATAACGAAAATAACGGATTTAAATTTCATACGTTTTCTTATACGTTATTTATCCCATCAATTAACGCGCCCTTTAAACGCGTAATTCAACAGTTTATTAATACACTGTAATTTGTGAAAGTTATTACTTAACTAAAAATAGAATTTGTTTACATTGGGGGTTTTTTTAGTTCATTTACCATTTACCAATAAATCTATTACTAAAATGTATATAAGTAACGGTATAAAATATATAATCCATTTATAGCTAAGGTAAAAATTATTGTGTTGTTTTAACGGTACAGAAAAATGGAAAAATTGGCGAACGTTTTATAAAATTGAACAAAGAAAAGTGTTGATTCTTAGAGTAAAGGAATGGAAATGAATATTTGATTTGAACGTTATTGAAAAATCAATGGGTTTTATTTATTAAATATGTGGAGTCAACGGAAAGAAAATGTATTCCTTTCCCACTTAAAAATGCATGTCTACTGATTTATTTTATTTGATTATTTATATCCAAGGTAAGAAATTTAGACGCGTGAAAAATCGACGCAATAATTAAATCAAACACACGTCCAGTTCCATAATAAAAGTAACGCTTTTAAATTTACGCGTTCTCTTATGTAGTAAATATACATTAAAAAAATGTTCCATCAATAACGCGCATTTTAAACATGTAATTAAACAGTTTATTTATACGCTAATTTTTTTTTCAAATCTTATTTCTTAATTAAAACATAAATTTTCTAGAAATTAAGTTATTTACCATCTTCAACAAAAAATCCATATTTCCAATTAAAGTTAATTCTTAACCACGTCAAAATTTCAGAGATCTCATTATTTATTTAAAAATTTGGGCAATTCTTTTAATCAATTCAAAATTTAGATTTTTATATAATAAACCCCTAAAGTTTTATAATTAAAAGTGAAAAATACTTGTTAAAACTTCGGGCTGTTACAGAAAACATATCACAGATATCACAGACCAATACACAGCATATCTCACATCACAGAATGTTACAGTCAAGAGATAACAATCAATGCAAGGCAAAACAATCATCATAAGCAAGCATATCTCCAACTCAAATTTTAATTAATTTAATTTATTCTAATTAAATTAATTACTTAAGAATAAATCAACTTACCTTGCTTAACCAACCATTAAATAATTAATTACAATCATTTAATTGATTAATTACTTCTTGATTATCCTCATTATCAATTAATTAATCTTAATTAATTATTCTTTAACAATTAATTAATAATCTCTAATTATTCATTAGTAAAACTTGATTAAATAAAATTTAATCATTCCTTAATTAATTACTAATTAATCCTAAATTTACAATTAATTAATCTTAATTAACCGCTTAATTAATTCCAAATTAGAAATTAATTTATCTTAATTACTTAATTAATTATAATTAATTAACCTTCAATTAATAAATAATCCTTTATTGATTAAAACATTTCTTAATTAATTATCTAAATTAATTTACCCTTAATTGTAATTAATTTAATCTTAATTACTTGTATAAATTAATTATTCCCTAATCATAAATTAATTAAATTAACTAATTACTTCTTAATTACCTTATTAATTTAATTAATTTCAAATCATTAATTTTCATCTAATTTGAAGATAAAACTTTCTTAATTAAATCATCATTAACAAGACATTGGGAAACAATTTACATATGAACTTACTTTTTTTAAAATTTCATTTCAAATATGAGATTTAAAATGAATACCATTTAGCTTAAACAAAGTTTAAATAATTTAAAAACCCATTTTTCCATGGCAACAAATGCTTGTCTTATAAAAGAAATTTATAAGAGTTTAATTCAAATTTATTTTTAAAATTCAATAATTTAAATTTATACTTTGTTTAAATCTTTCAAATTTAAAAAAAAAACTTCTTTTATTTCAAAACTGAAATAAATATTTTAAATCTTTGATTTCCAGTTTTGAATTTAACTTTAAAACTTGCTCATATTTTTAAAACTTCATTATCTTTAAAATTCAAACTACTTACCGTTATAAAGTAGTTTAACAAGTTCAAGTTTAAACTTTATTATTTTTATTTTTAAAACTGAAATTTAAAACAAAACTAGAATTCTAGAATTTCAAACTTTGATTCAAAACTTAGTTTTAAACACTAACTTTAATTTAAAAGAAAACTGTAGTTTCAAAATTTTAAACAAACATTATAGGTTTTGTTAAAACCTGTAACTCCTGGTAAACCCGAACAACACCCTTTTTACTTCGAGTTCAAAACCCGACCTTCTTGAGCAAACTTCCCAACAACTCCGAGCAACTCGAGAACAAAGCCTGTTCCAGTTTACATTTTAAAACTAACAAAACAACTTGATTAAATTCTTCAAGCTTTATTATCATCTACACGAGTTCCTACCCGAGAAGGATGCTTCTTCCCCAAACCATCATTTCCAGAAATGAAAACGTGTACATGCACACGAACCCCCACCACCTCCGGCCACCATTGTGATCCTCAGCAAGTCGACAACGATGTCCTCACACCATCGAGCTACCCAGCAACCTCGATCGAATCACTAAAGCAAAAACGAGCTATAAAACCCAAACTGAAACGAAGGTTCGATCCACCAATCCACCTTGTGTCAGCGATCTAGACCACCGGAGGCCATGAAATTTTAGCCACAGCCTCACCGTTCAACCACACACCGATCCCCCACTGACCGATCGACCATAAAGCTTCATCGACAACGAGATTTATCCAAGAATGACGGTAACCCAAAAATATTCTTAAACCCTATTTCTTTAAGCCCAAGCCTCTACGATTATCTGAAAAATTTCTTATCATTTTCCATCAAGCAGCATCACATTGTCTACCCTCAGACTCGAGCTCGAAGCTCAACTTCATGTTGATCGTTGGGAATTGACGTTTTTGTATTTTTCGTTCAACTTCCTCGTACTCGAGATTTTCTAACTAAAAAATTATGTAATGATTACCAAAATTCATAATTTTGTAATATGAATCGATTTGTAAAGTCAAAATATGAAATCAAAATCTTTGATTTTTGACTTAAATTCAGCTATTACTGTAATTCCTGATTTTTTTTAATAATTGTTCAACAAATCTATCTAAATTTATTTAAAAAAATGATGTTATAATTATTTTCCTTTAAGGATCATAGCTTAAACATACATTCTTTTGGATGGTAAAAATTTAAACAGGTTTATCAACCTGTCATGTATAAACAGAGGCATAATGCCTGTGCACAAACAGTCCTATGGGTTATCATTCATACACACAACCATCCACACATATATATGAGCATGCAATCATCTTTCAGTTTACATTCAAAACTTATCACATGCAAACAGATATATCAAGTTCTAAGGAAGGTTTGCTCATCTGATGCTGATGAACAGAGACAGTGAAATGGCAGAGTTTTCATTTTTCTCTGGAATGATACATGAATTTGAAAAACTGATCTTCATTTCGTAAATTTCCAGGTTGGTTCAGATTGAATTTTTGTTTTGAGTAGGCTTGCATTTGATTTTTGATTTCCAAGCTATCTTGACTTCCAGGTTGATTTGATTGCTTACTTGAATCTATTTCAGGTTTGAAGATTTCTTGAATTTACTTTTGATTGTTGTTTTGATCTTTGAACCTGAATGCTTTGATCCGGGTAGAAAGTATCTTTGAATATGAATTTCTTTGCATTTTTCAGGATGATTCAGATTTGTCTTGACCTGATTCTTATGAATTTCTTAGTTTTGACACTGAGTTGAATACCAAGTTGATCTTGCATGCTTGATTTTTTTTTTCTAATCTGAGTTTGTAGTTGCTTTCAGATTTTACTTTTTCTTTGAGATGAAGTAACTTGGCTTTTTTTTCAGGTTTTGGTTTCTCAAATGTTTGAAATAAAATGGCCTGATTTTTTTTCTTTTGTATGTTATTTACACTTTAATTTAAAAGGAAATAATTTAAAATGTCACTTGTCTTTAAACTCAACACTTGTTATATTTTTAAATTAAATTAACTAACACATGTCTATTGTTTTTAAGTTAATATTTACAAATGTCATTTGTTACTTAAATTATGTTTTAGTCCTTTGGTTTAAAATTTTAGTTTAAACCTTAATATTTACAAATTCATGTTTTAAACCCTTAACTTTAATTGATTTATAAATTTAGTTCTAAATATTTACATGTAAAATTTCAATTTATATGTATACAAACTAAATTTATTTCAAATATGAAAAGAAAGTGATTTTCTTAACCTTTTATTAATTCTATATATACATACATACAAACAATATTTTATCTTTATATTTTAATATGTTTATCTCACAAATTTCAAAAGATATATGTATATATAAACCTTTATACATTCTTGTTTTATATCTGTATTTACTATTTATATCAATTTAAAGAAAATAATTTTATACTTTTAATAAACACATATAATAGTTTTTTAACCTCTTGAATTTCAAATCCCAAATTCAATTTTATAAAATACTTATTTTTGAATTCCAATTCGACATCCTATTTACGATAAAATTTTATTTCCAAATATTCTATTAATAAATCCAAAAAAATTACTTATTCTAAAAATTTTATAATTAATTCATAATTAAATTTACAATTTAATTTCAAAAATCAATCCAATTATCGAATTAAACTGGGCTAAAATCCGAGGATGTTACAGCAAAGGAAATTAATATATATATATATATATATATATATATATATATGTATGTATATATATATATATATGTATGTATGTATGTATGTATATGGATATATGTAATATCAAAGATGATTTGAGATAGACTCTAAATGTTGAGTTATAAATTTTTATTTGAAATGAGAGGTGAAAACCCAAAAGGATATAAATTTTGAACTTATAAGTGGGAAAGAATTTTGAAATTTGAAGGAGGAACTCAAATTTGTATAGGGTTGACTGGATTAAGTAAATTGAATTTAACTTTGGGAAAGTTAAATAAGTTTAGAACAAACAACCTGAATTAGAAATTTCAAGATGAAATTGGGATTTAACTTGGAAAGTTAAATGGTTAATTTTAATTGGAAGTTTGTGTGATCTCAAAATGGGTTTGGGATCTGGAAATTGAAAATGGATAGATGTTTTAAAATAATTAGAATGATACCATCCTGTTGTTATTAATAATCTTTAAGGTGAAATTGGATTTGTTTAAATGAATGAAGAAATGGGGTGTGGTAATATATCCATTATTACGATGAAATGGAATCATTTTGGACTAATATTTGAATGTTAAGATAAAACTTCAAAGATTTGGTTTCAAAATTGAAATTTGGTGATAAATTGAATTTCAAAGATTTAGTTGTTTAAAAAGGATTTGAATTTTTATTGGAACTATGAATAGGTTAAAAATGGAATTTGGATTCAGAATTAAATGGTTCAAAGATATAAGTTGATTTGATTTAAAGGATTAAATAAACATCTATAAATTAAACTCGAATTTATATAATTCAGGATGGTTTAAATTTGAAATTTGAATTGAATTAGTTCAAGTTGAATTTGATTTGAATTAACTGAAATTGTGATTAAAGTTGAGTAAGTAAATTCAAATGGAATTTGATTTGAATTTAGGAAAGAAATTGAGGATTAATTCAACTTGAATTGGGATTAAATCAATTTCAGTGTAAATTGAAGATATTTAAATTGGAATTGTGTCAATTTAAATAGAAGTGGAAATTTAAATTGAATTGATGGGATTGGAGATTAGGAATTGGACAGTTTGACTCTGGACTATTTTCGAAATAAATTATTTTAATATAAACTTATCTTTCCAAACTATTTACTATCTACTTTTCTTTTTAAACCTAAAACTATCTTATACTTGTTTTACAATTATTTTTGGAGCTATTTAACAAATTTTCAACTGTTTTATAAACTAATTATTGTTTTTCAACTGTTTTATAACTAGTTACTATTTATAACTATTTTACAATTATTTAACTATTTAATAACTATTTTATCATTATTTAACTATTTTATAGATATTTTACAAACTAATAATTATTTTTCAACTACTTATCTATTTTTAAACTTTTCAAGCTATTTTCTAAATATAAGCTAGTCAGAGTGCAAACTGTTCATGATTAAATACCCAATTGAGATAAGAATTGAGGTGATAATCCAAATGGGATTGTAGCAACTTTGAATAGGCGAATAGAAATTAAAGCAAATGTGAATAGTAAAGGAACATGATTTGGTTAATAACCAATGAAGATAAATACGTAGGATGTACGTATATTATTCTATTCGCATAGTGATTTGATCCGGATTCGAGCACATAATTTCAAGATAGTATATCGATCCGAGTTGGGACTTTTCACTCGATTTTCGACGGTGAACCTGGATATGGATTGTTGATTGGTTCTGGATATTCTCTATCATAGTTATGGCTATATAAGGAGAATGACGGTTTCTGATCAAGAAACCAGATCTGAGTCCACACGAGGAAGTCGGGTGGACAATACTAGTTCGGAATTGAAATTGTGTGATCGAATGGGTGATCAGATTAATATAGCGTATGGATAATATGTGTACATCGTACGGGTTTGAATGATTGATATTGGAAATTTATAGATAAGAAATGTGAAATGATTTTTGAAATGAAAGGTATATTTTGTGAAATATATGATGAACTAAAGTGGAAATTGGATATTTCTATGGTAGAAATTTACTTTATGGAAGTAAGTAATTTGGTAAGTGACTTTATAGAGTAATCAAATTTGAATATTTAATTTGGAATAAAAAAAGTTATGTATCTTTGTTATATAAGGTAAATCTCCCCTTGTTGAATCTATAGCCAGAAGGAAAGATTTTTGAAAGTATTTGAAGTATAAAAAGGGAATTTATACAAGTATGAAGTGATCCAAAGATTTTCAAAGTTTTATATATCTATATATATAAAGGATCTTGTGATAATAATTTTGGAAAAGGTTATAGGAACCTATGAATTTGGAAAAGGCTTTCGATTTTTGGGAAAATCAAATTTGGAATTTGGAAAGCCTAATTTGAGAATTATCTTTGAGAATTATCAATTTTGGGAATCGATTTTGTGAAAAGGAGATTTATATGGAATTCATACTAGGTGTATGAAAATGGAAAATACTATATAGTATAAAGTGTTTTGAGATTTGGCTCTGGGGAAAAATGTGCTCCCTTGAAATGAACTTCATTAGGAGTGCCACAGGGCCGTACTGCCTTGAACCCTATGAGGGTCTAAAGTTGATCCTGTGAGGAGTCTGGACAAAACTAGTTCCTAAGGATTATGTGTAGTGTGTAGCGAAAGTCGAAGGCACTTATGCCTACAAAGGCATTTGGATTATGTTGTGACGACAGTGTAACTCGATGTCACTGCGATCTACTGCAGACCATAGCGAAAGTCGTGTGTGCTGCTAAGAGCCAACAGTCTACGTTTGATTTTATATCGGTAGACTGCGACCTATAGTGACATAGAGAAAGTCATGTGTGCTGCTGAGAGCCAAAAGTCTTCGTTTGATTTTACATCGGTAGACTGCGACCTATGTGGGAGTGGTGAAGTTTCATTTGGCAGCGAAAATCGAGGGCGCTGATGCCTACAGTTACATGGACTTTTGGTGTGATGGCAACGTAACCCTGGAATGTAACTACGATCTCCCGTGGGTTCTATGGCGTAATCGAGTGGTGTGGAGTGCCTACAGCTATATGGACTTTTGCTGCGATGACAACGTAACCCAGGATGTAACTGCGACCATGGATGGGGGTAATGATTTCCAGAGCAATCTCACCAAAGATATTTCCTCGATTTCAAAAATGTTTTATATATTTTCAGCAAAATTATTTTCCAAGTTTTTTCACTGGGTGTTATAAACGGGTTTACCAAGTACTTGTAGATTTTCAGTCCTATGCCTGATCAATGTATGACCGAATTTCTGTGAGAACAAGGATAGACTGGTTGAGACATCGAGTTATGAAAAGTATTTTTATAAACTATTTTGGCAACATTATATGGATTTAAAAAGTGCTTTTATAATGATCAAAGAATAATTTATCTGATTTTAAATTATTGAATAAATTCTAACTTCGTTCCTTTTTGAGGACGAAAAGATTCTGAGGGGGGTGGAATGTGATAACCCGAATTCTGGAATATCTATTAATTGATAATTAACTGGGTTAATTAATAGAAATACTTATTTTTACATATTGTTAAGGAAGATACAAATAAATCTAAAAATTAATATTCATATCTGGGAAAATAATTATTTGATAATCTCCTAATAGGATAGTTTAAAATAGGCGAAACTTATTATCTTCAACATAAATTTATAATGTGTTTGTTTAAATTAATATATATATATATATATATTTGAGTGGATTTTAAATGGAAGTTTAAAATTGAATTTGAATTTGAAATTTGGATTTAAATTTGAAATTTAAATATATATATATATATATATATATATATATATCTTGAGATTATTTTGGATATAAAAGAATATATGAATAAAGTTTATTTAAAATAAGATTTGTCTTATATTAAACCAAAAGAATATTTTATATATATATAAATTTAGAAAGTATTTACTTAATGGTAAATAAATACAAAAGCTTTTAAATGAACATTTAAAAATTGATTAAATTTACTTAGAATATAATTGGTTTTTATTTTATTTTATTTTATTTTATTTTAAAAGTTTTATTTTTATGAAATTTAGAAAAGCATTTATTAGTTAAGAAGTGTATTAATTAATTAGAAAATTTATTTCAAAGGCTTTTAAAATCATTTATAAATAATAAGAAAATGAATAAATACAAGTGTTTAATTATGAAAACATATTGATAACATGTGTTAAGAGTTAAATATTGGTATGTGACAATTGTAAACATTTTGGGCAAGTGTCACCCTTTTTGTTTTCATTTCTCTTTAATTTTAATAATTCTAATTTTACACTATATAAACTCTTACCTTCTTTTTTCAGTTCTTTTTCTTATCTCCTTATTTTTAAAAGCAAGAAACTTCACCTATAAACTTCATCAAACCAGAAAATCCACAAACAAACTCAAGTTGAAAATAATGAAACAAATTCTCAGAGCAAATTCAGTTTTCAATCTGAAGCAGCAATTCATAGTATTTCGGTTTTAGAGAAATCAAGCATTTTTTTTCAAATTATTAACCAAACGAGGATCAAATCAAGCAAAGATTTAGTGCAGATTCAAATACAATTCAAGACAATTCATCTAAGAAGATCAAGATCAAACCATTTCCAACTTTCTGGATTTCAAACATTAATTCTCTGTTCCAGTTTATTGGTGAGCAAACCAAGTTTTAATCTGCTTTAAAATTCTTTTGCATGCAGAAATTCTTAGAGGTAGATTGTTGATCGATGATCGATGATCAGGGGAAAATTGGTCGGAGGTAGATTGTTGATCGATGATTAGAGGAAAATTGGTCGAAGTGATTATTGACTGAAGCGGTGGCGCGGCGAGGCTAAGTTAGGGTTTAAGGTGTGATTTTAAGCATGGTTGGGTTCTGGGTAATTGCGGCATCATTGTTGCATCGAGTGTGGTTGGAGTTGTGGGGAAAGGAGCAAGGATCACAGACGGTGATGCAGGCGTAAGGCCGTGGTCTCCGGTGAATGGTGGTGAGAGGATTCGTGGTGTATGGTGATTGGGTATAAGTTTGTTGAGGGCGAGATCATTCTTTTTTGATTCGTAGGGAAAATTGGGTTTCTAGGTGATCGTTCATGATGGGGTGTTCGTCGACGACTTGTTTGAGGTCATGGTGGCTATCGGAACAATGGCGTGACGCGTGCACGTGCACGCGTTTATTTGTGTGTCTAGTTTTTCTGGAATAAATTCATCTTCTTTGTTTCTATCTTGAATCTTGGAATTGAACTTTTCATCTTTTGTGTTTCGTCGATCCAAGTCGATTTGTTACTCATTCGAGTGTTGCTATCCTTTCCTGAAAATGACTAAAACCAAAGTGCGAGTGGAAACCAAGCTATGTGGGATTATTCCCATTAGGGTATTTTTCACATCTAGTCTAGATTGGATTGGGTGATATATGTTCGAAGATGTGCAATACCCGGATTCTTGGTAACTGTTGGCGCGGTCCAGTTTGGTATTGTCCAAGGGCCATCATAGATCTCTAGTAATTTCTAAAGGTATACTTTCGGTAAGGGGGGAGCACCATCCTAATCATTTGTTAAAAAATTTCCTTACCTTATTTAATTCAAATCTTTGAATTATGTTTCATAATTTACATCGAGATGTATCTGAAGCTCTTCTCGATGTCTAATTATATTTGTCCATTCTATAAGTTTGGATTTTATTATTACCTATGCACATCCTTTCCTATTTGGACTTTTATTCTCGTTGTTTCTCATTTCTTAATTTATGGATGTTATTCTTGTGAGGTAAAAATCCATTTCTCGTTTAGTGTCACGGTCTTACGGAATTGTTAAATGTTAGCCTTATTTCTTGAGTTTTCCGATGTTTGTTTTTCAGACTGATCTAGGTGTTATTTTATTATAATGCTTGGGTCAGACTGAGTATTTTACCAGGTTGTCGTTTATGGGACATGGAGCTCAAGTAGTAGAGTTGGATGTTCGCCTGTCATAGTATTTTACTTTCAACTGTATTATAAATACCTATCAGCAAATTGTAAGGTCGGAAATTTTATTTTTAACTCTACCATATCTTGCTGTCCTTATTATATTATATGTTGTTGATTCCGCTGTGAGATTCAGATTTCAAGTTCTCTGTTCTTTTCATTTTATTTTACCCTAATAATCTAACATTTCGTGGATTGGTTGTTTCACATTTGAATACCGTGGATTATTCAGTGTCGAATTTCGATGGCCAAAAAGATGGGTCGTTACATTCGGTATCGGGGCTGAAGGTTAAGCGAGAATCTCGGCTTTGGTAGGGTATACCTCATTAGAGATAGAGTAAGTGACACCGTAGAATGAGTTTGAGAGTGTTATATATACTATTTGTTATAGTTATAAAAATGTATTGTGTTGATTGGTCTATTGAGTTGTTTATGAATTTTGGATGAGATGTAGGACGCCGCAGTGTTGATAGGGTTTCTAAAGACTCAAACAAGGCAAATAAACATGATATTGATTTTGAAAATTTGGCTAATGATTGCCTAGGATTTCATATATATAAAGGTATAACTTCCAATATTTATATAGTTATTATAGTGTGCTATTTTGGAAATGACAATATTTATTTATTATCATAAATGTTTGATTTTTCATGCTTAGATAATTTAGGAGCATTGGCTATAGTTAGTTAATTCACGCTCGTCCACTTATGAGCTTTATTGTTTAACAATTGTGAGTATATTGAAACAAATCCCTTATGAATTAACTTCCAAAATTCGACTATAAGGTGTCCGGTTACATTGTTAGGTTAAAAGTAAACTTTTGATTAAAAAAAGTTATTTAATATAATCTAAATGGTAGGATGAGACAATTAGACAATAAATATTTGGGAAAATTTTATTATAGTAAAGAGGAATTATTATAGTACGGATGATTCTATATAAAAAGTATTTTTTTTATAAATTTGATTTCTAAAATGTGTTCTAGAAAGGATTTTTGATTTTAAACCCAAAATTGTTTGAAATAAGTTCAAAAGGTTTTTGGGAAAAAACATATATACGGTAGTACTAGTTGGAAGCATTTCTAAAGAGATAAATATTTTAGAAGAGAAATTTTAAGTGGAGTGCGTTTTCTTTAGGATAATTCGGAGGAAATCATCTCGATTAGTTTTCTGATAGTCCAAATAACCTTCTAATTGATGATTGAATGTTTGCTTAAGCAAACATTGTGCAGTACTTAGTAAATTATTCTCTTTATTATTGTGCAATCAAAATGAGTTTAAATTCGGACAAACCTAGATTAAGACTTAACAAATAAATGGTTGAATTAATTTCAAATAGAATATTTTCGGAATGTTTTCAGAAAGGAGATTTGAAATAAGAACCAAGTATTTAGGTATTAAGTTCCCTTAAAGGGAATTGATTGCAAAATAAAAGATGTTTGATAAGTAATTTTGATAAACAAAAATTTTAAAATTTTGGATAGAAAAGGGATAATTTAACTCAAGTCTTAAATGTGTTAAATTAGATAGAAAGGTTTTGGTAAATTTATTTTATTAATACCATGGTTTGTGTTAATCTTATGAGTTGTGTAAACTGTTTGGTGCTATTGTGCCTCCAAATTTAAATTTTGAGAAATATAAAAAGAAGTAGAGAGTAGATAACAAATAAATAAAATAAAATCGATACCTTTTGTATACTTTTTGGATGTATAAGAGTATTGTGCAAGTAAATAAGGGTGGAATGAATTTTAATCTAAAATTTTATAAATATGTGACTTTATAAAATGTTTGTAAACTTAGGTGGAAATTTAAGAAATAATTCATAAATAATTTTAGTATTAAAACATTATATGGCAAAAATGTGTATAAATAAGTGAAAATGCAAGGGATTTAGAAAGAGGCTAGTATAATTAAGAAACCAATCAAATTAAGTATGTAAATTATACGTAGATCATTTTATTCGCACAATTCTTGATCTAAGGTTCGAATGCATAACTTTGGGTGATTCACCCTGGTCCGAAAAAAGATTTCTCACGTGATTTTAGTTAGCGAACACTCGATTTGGAATCTTGATATGACAATGAGGTATTCTACCATGTTTATGTCTATGCAAGGAGAATGGAAGTTTTAATCAAGGAACCTGATTGGATTCCACTATATAAAGGTCGAGTGAGGAATACTAGTTCAGAAGTAGAAGTCTACATATCTGAGCAAGTGATTAGATCAAAGATAGAGTACAAATGATTTACATATATCACACGGGCTTGAGTATATTTGTATAATTGGCATATAACTTAAGGAAGTGAGTTTAAGAAAAATTCTAAATTTGGTTGTTAGTCATTTGACATTTTAAATAATGTTGAGTGTCAGATTTTTGCTTAGGAAATTTGATTCACTGATAATGTTATTTATTCCCTTACGGAATTTGATTGATTGGTTGTGTGATTTTATATTCCATAGTTTATAAAGTTGAATTTATAAACTAAGGTTTTTGAATTGTTGTTTATTAGGACTTAAATCCTTGTACATTTACAAAAGTAATTTTAAGAAAGAATTTGTGGAAAGAAATAATGAAAATATTGTTTTGAAAAATATTCATGAGGTGTTAATGTTTCAAACATTTGAGAAGAATATTTACGAAATGATTTTTCAAATAGTTTTGGGTTATGACTAAAGTTGGGCAAAAAGGGAGTTTTCCGATTTGGAGGACTCGCCAGGTATATTTGTTTCTCTAGTTATTGTTTAGGAGGAACCAGAATACCACTAGATGCTCCATGTTGTTTGATTCTAGAGTTATACTATGCACCGATAGGGGAAGCCACTCCTTGTCACAATTGATTTTGATTTAAATTATCTTCAAAGAAAATGGGAAATGTATTTTGAATAAAAAGCATGACCACCTAGTTCTGAAATTTTATCTTTTGAAAAGATTGGATGTGTAGTGTTGATTTCAGAGTATTCTCTGTGTTTTGTTGCATATGGTTGATGTGTTGTTTTTGTTTATATGCGATTTATTTACTGAAGTTGCACGTAGATTTATATCATGCTAGTTTTCACATGCAGAGTTGCATTATTACTATCTGTTACATCATGTTGCTATTTGTTAGCCTGACTCTCTTTTGGATTGTGTAAGTACAAGTAAGCAAGAGATTGCTATTTCATTCGTGCGCACTTACATTTGCATCCAGATAATAAACTGCTCGCAAAAACATAAATCAAAAGCAAAATATACGTAGTAGATTTAGAAATTGAAATTAGTTGATGATTTTATGCCTCAGATATGGAAGGCCGCTTGGCTTTTGTTTTCTTTCGATTGGTTTGGGACCGTAAAGGTGATTTGTAGTTTCTTTGATCGAGCCTAACAAAGGAGGTGCTGTCAAAAAATTTCTTAAAATTTTGAGATCTAACTAATAAGTTTAATAACTCATTTTAGTAAATAGTTTTAAACTTAGGGGTTTGGAGACATTTTCTTCCTTGGGAATTTCGAAGACAAAATTCGTTTAAGTAGGGAGAATGTAAGAACCAAAAGTTTTGGTCATTGAATTTTAATTGTTTAATTAAGTTTAAATATTTAAATAATTGGATTTTGGTTAATAATTTGAATTCAAATACAGTGATCTTTTAAATAATTGAATTGTGAATTAAATATTAATTAAATGGATTTAATAGTGTTATTTAACTTCTTTTAATTAATCAATAATATTAATGAATCCAATTTGTAAATTTATTTACAATAATAAATAGATCGGATGAATATCGATAATTGGATTAAAAAAATAAAACGATATTTAAATGTGCGAAATTATCATTCTGGGGTATTATTTTGGATTTTGATGAAACTACTGCCATTGGATCCGAAATAATAAATTGTTGTACGCCGACGAGTTTTGTGACGATCGAACGTACCGTGTGGTCATGCGGACTCGAAACGCCTAGCAATTAATTTTAAAGAACTAAAATAATATCATTTGATTTTAAAAAACTAACTTCTGTATATGTTGAAATTAGTTCCTAATAATAGTTCCATTGAGTTCAAAATAGGAGTAATTAGCTAGGAATGCTAAAAAGCAGCCCCGATTGGAGTCCATAATTTTGAGGGCCATAGTGCTGGAGGAAACTATGTATAAGGACATTCATCCCTCTTCATTCTCTAATTTAAGAACCCTAATTATCCTAATCCAATGGCCATACATGATCGATGCCACTAGAGGCTGAATTAGGCTTAGGTCCCAACTAAGAAATTGTTGGGGATGGTGAGTGGAGCAGGTGATTGTGCCAAAATTTGTTATAAACACCCGACATTATATGAAAGCATCAAATTACAGTCACAGATCAGAGATAGAATGTATGTAGTAGAATAAAATATGAAGAACACTCAAGAAATTAAAAGGAAAGCAGTAGGAATACAAGATTTATAGTGATACGGCGTTGTAGCCTACGTTCAATTTAAAGGATTTGTTGTTTATTAATGATTCTCAATTGATTTACCAGAGTAAAATTGATAGTGTCAGAGTTACAATGTAGTTCAGCAAAGTAATGGCGTAAAAGAACCAAAAAGATCCCTTTTTTGGAGGCGTTGGGCCGCTATTTATAGGTATGGCATGGAAATATCTGACTTTGTGTAACGATCTTGAATTTTGAACATTTGAAACTGGAATATTTAATCGATTTTAAATAATTGAAAGTAAACTTTAACTTGAATTTAAAATATAACTAATTTTTGGATAGTTAAATTATTGAATTTAATAATTGGAAATTGGGTGAAATATTGAATCGGGAGTTTTAAGCATGCTAGTTTAAAGGCTTATAAAATTTATATTGATAATAATGAAGATAATAAAAGTTTTCAAATTTAATTTAAAAGTGATTTGTTCAGTTTTGAAAATATATCGTTTAAATTGATATTTAAAAATATCCTTCCAAGGTACAGCCTCGGAATTTGACGAAACTAGTTCCAATGGATCTGTAGTAGTGTATTATTATCCAATTTCAAATTTCATAGCTTTTGGAGTTATCATTTAGCCGTACGAGATGTGTATGCGCTGAAATTTATATCGAAAATTCAATATAATTATTGGGTCCAAAATGCTCTCTTCTCCATACGATCGAATTAGAACTCAAAACCTTTTCCAATGCATTCGAAATAGGGGTATAACCTTATAAATGCGCACCAGGACACCTCGATAGGAGGTCGATATTTTTAGTTGCGGATTCGAGATGATTTAAAATTTAAATAATATATATAATACGATTGACTTAACAAATTCTTTTACATCAGCCGTTACTTTTCATTCAACTCAAAAAAAAATGTACAACCATTCCTACACGCAAAGCATCATCAACATGCAAGGTATCTTCCCTCCCTCCTTTTTATTTTAAAAACCCGACCAACCTTTTAAAAAAAAGAGGAAAAAATGTAAAAGGAAATCGAACACAGTAAATAAAAATCAATGGGAATGGCCGAGTGTTCGATCCGGGGTAGTTTGAAATCGATCCTAGGTATTTCGTAACGATCCAAAAGTGGTCCATAGCTATGAATTGAAGTTGATCAATCATCTAGTAGATCGATACGAAACATATATTAACATGGATTGATATGAAATATATATAGATATGAATTTAGCAAACTTGATCGATCTGAGAGATTCATTTGTCTGATGGATACGAAAGGAACGAGTACAAACTTGATGGATACGGATAGCATGGATACAAAATTGATAGGGAACTTGGTCGATCCATAGCTATAACTCAAAGTAGTCGCCTCCCTGACCCGAAGTAGACCTGTCTCTGACTCGAAGCAAGTGCCACATCGACTTGAAGTAGCTTGTAAATGTGCTAATCTAGTAAGGACCTAAAGCAAACCCTTCTTTGACTCGAAGTAACATGCTTGAAAACCCGATGTGAACCTGTAGGTGACTCGGAGCAGACTCCAAGCAACTTGAAACGACTCGATCTTTGTCAAAACCATATTTCAAACATCTTGTGCTGTTTGTTCATCTACTATGCTATATTCTTGCTTCATGGTCATGTTTATTGTCTATGAAAATCCAAGTTCTATCATTATGCTGTCAAGTGGGTTAAATCTGTCTGTATGTTGCCTTGCCAAAAAGGCGGGTTAACACATTGGCCCCCAAAACATGCCATGTGATAGGAAGGTGTGTTTTGTAGTTTTCATAAGCTGGATGTTCGTATCCTGTTAATGACCTGTAAAGAGATTGATAATCTTACCTAACTGTGAATAGCGATCGTTCGAGATCGAATGTCATTCGAGGCGATATTTGACCGTTTATGGTCATAGGCCGCTCATGATGAATTATAACCGTTCAAGGTCGGGTGCTGTTCATGGTGAATGATGATCACTCTGGTCGAGGTGTCATTCATAGCGAATTGTGACTGTTCGTGGTCGAGTGTCGTTCGTGGCGAATTATGACCGTCCATGGTCGGGCGCCGTTCGTGGTAAATTGTGTATGGCCGAGGGGGACTTGGTATTATTAATGTCAGATTTACATTCAAACGAGTCATATAACAAAAATGTCCAACTAAATCAAGTTCAGATGTACAAAGAGAAAACAAAAGCAAAAATAAAGCGTCCAAGTGCAAACACCTACACTGATGCGTTTGATAGTCGTCGTAGAGCACGCATGTGGACCGTTCGTGATCCCATACATGTGTAAGCAACTTAACCACGTTAATGTGGAGTTTTCAACTTATTCTTCATTACTTAAATCAGTCGATGACAAACCGACGCCTCAATCCGGAGGCATCCTCATTCGATGTAGATGGTAGCCGTTCATGTTCCACTGTCACTGCTCACGCATTCCATTCCAGTTATGTCCTTCTATCTCATCCCTCAAGTGCCTGTAATCATTCGTACTATGGCCATTTAGCTCGTGGCATAAGTAGTACTTGTCTGATTTCCTTTCATTATTGGTTGGATCCCTCCTCATTGGCCTTTGATAGGGAACCTTCCCCTTATGTCACGGTAGATTCGTTCTAAAGTCTCATTCAACTCCGTATAAGAGGTGAACCTTGGTTCCTTCCGCGGCCACTTTGGCTCATCGCAGCTATCCTCTACTTTCTATTTCCCTTTATCCTTACCTGAATCCTTTCCGGGTGGATCTTCGCCTTTGACTGCATAAACATCAACTCCCTCTCCTTCCTCTCTCTCGTCATTTGCATCCTCTTGTCGTAGAAACCTTTCTTACTCGTGGTAAAATTCTCCTAGATCCATAGGTGGATCCCTTGTCAATGAATTCTTGAATTATGTTCCATCAGCTATGCCATAACAACTACAATCAAGACCATGGATGCATCTGGGCAATCCATTGATGTAGCTGCTGCGTTAAACCTTGTTAAGAAGTTCCTCAAAGACTCACCAGTCTTCTGCTTTAGTGTCGTCAGACTCATCACACTCTTAGACCTTGAGATATGAACTCTGAACTGCCTCATAAACTTCTCAATCAACTCAGTCCATGTTTCAATCGAATTGCTTTCCAATTGCCTGAACCACCGTGCTTCTGTGTTCGCCGGATACAAGGAAAACTAGTAGGCCATGACCTCCTCTGATGCCCTCAGCACTTCCTTGTGCCTCATATACCTTATCAGATCCAGTTTTGATAGCTTGAATTCAGGAGGGTTCGTAGCCTGTCTGATTGCGGAAGCGAAGGGGCTCATGTTCATGTCTTCTAGATATTTATTCACTGGTCTACCTCTCATGGCTCGTCTAATCATCTTTGCCAATCTGTTACTGTCATCAAGATATGGTCCCTGTCTGTTGCCTTCGGTCTGCCCCCCGAGTTCACGAGAAAATCCTGAAATCTGCTCTCCTAGACGAGTATTCATTCTTCTATCAACATCATGTTGCATGGTTCTCCCTGATATCCTGCCCAGGATTGGATCATCATGCTCTGAGGGAGCGCCGCTATATCTAGGGCTGCTCCGGATGTTCCTGCTCTATTCTAAATTATGGTTGCTCCATGCTCCCAATCCCTATTTCCAGCACTTCCTGTAGTTTTATTCCCTTGATTCTACATTCTAGCTTGTCCAATCTACTGGAGTAGGTTTTGCATCATCTCCTCTTGCCTTTTCAGCATTCCTTCCTGCATAGCCTCCATCATCATCTCTATCTCATCTCTCATGATGAAAACTAAAGTTTGATTAGCTCCCGATGAAGCCTCCTGACTTCCCTTATGATGATGCCTTTCTGCTATTGGTCTCCTTGTTGATTGCTTCACCATAGCTTTTCTGATCCAAATCCTTAAGCCTTCGTATCCAAAATCCAACTTGCAAAATCCTTGAGTGCTAGCCTTCTCCATGATCCACCGATGCTGCTACTGCATTAAACCTTATTAAGAAGTTCCTCAAAGACTCCCCAGTCTTCTACTTCAGTGTCGCTAAAATCATTACATTCTTAGGCCTTGAGATATGAACTCTAAACTACCTCATAACCTTCACAATCAACTCAGTCCATGTTTCAATCGAACTGCTTTCCAATTGCCTGAACCATAGTGCTGCTATGTCCGCTAGATACAAGGGGAAACATCAGGCCATGACCTCCTTCGATTCCCCCCGGTACTCTTATATGCCTCATATACCTTGTCAGATGAACTGTAGCATCTATCCTTCCAACATACGTCTCCTGTCTTGGCAGCTTGAATTCAGCTGGGTTCCAAGCCTGTTTAATTGTGGGAGCGAAGGGCACATATTCACATCTTTCGAATCTTTATTCACTAGTTCTCCTCTCATGGCTCGTCTAACATCTCTACTAATCTGTCACTATCATCAAGTTGTGGTCCATATCTGTTGCCTTCGGCCTGCCATTAGAGTTCATGAGGGAATTCTAGAATCTATTCACCTAGATGAGCATCCATTCCTCTATCCACACCATGTTGCACGGTTTTCCCTGGTATCCTACCTGGAATTGGATCATCATGCTCTGAGGGCGCTCCCCCTAGCTCTGGGGCTGCTTCTAATGGTCTCGCTCTATTCTGAATTATGGTTGCTCCATGCTCTCGATCCCTATTTCCAGCACGTCCTGCAATTGGGTTCCCTTGATTCTGTATTCTAGCTTGTTCAATCTGTTGGAGTAGGTTCTGCATCACTTCCTTCTGCCTTCAACATTCCTTCCTGTATAGCCTCCATCATCTTCTCCATCACATCTTTCGTGATGAAAACTGAAGTCTGATTAGCTCCCGAGGAAGCCTCCGGATTTCCCTCATACTGACTCCTTTTTGCTCTTGGTCACCTTGCTGATTGCTTCACCATATCTTTTCATATTCAAATCCAGGAGCCTTCAGATCCAAAATCCAAGTTGTAGAATCCCTAATTGCTAGCCTCCTTGGTGAAAGCACCAAAAATTTTGTGCCAAAATTGGTCACAAACACCCGATTGTAGATGAAAGCACGAAATTACAGTCACAGATTACAGATAGATTGTACGTAGTAGAATTAAATATGAAGAACACTCAAGAATATTAAAAAAAGTAGTAGGAAGACAAGATTTATAGTGGTTCGGCATTCTAGCCTACGTCCACATTGAAGGATTTGTTGTTAATTGATGATTCTCAACTGAAAAGTGCAATTGACAGTATCAAAGTTACAATGGAGTTCAGCAGAGTAATGGCACAGAAGAACCAAAAAATCCCTTTTTTGGAGGCATTGGGCCGCTATTTATAGGCGTGGCATGGAAATATCTGACTTTGAATTCGAAATACTCCTTCTCACACATGGGTGGCTCAAGTGATTGATCTAGGGTAGTATGAGATCGATTCCTGATCGATCCCTAGGTATTTCGTATTGTTCCAAAAGTGGCCCAATGACAATGGGATCAATCACGAACATTCTTCTAGTGGTATGCAAGCTATAGTAAAATTTGAAGGCTTTTGGAGTTGTAGATCTCGAGTTACGTTCGACCGATGATTGATATTATAGGTAGGTTGTCACGTTCGTATCGATTATGATCTTTATTCATCACTTCGTATCAATGACGAAGCACGAGAATCCAAGGGAGATCCATTTTTCACGCTTGTTGACCGGTTCTCTTTTCTTACCATGCTTTTCGTAGCCAACGTGTACCATTCCTTTCGTACTGATGCTGGCGTGTACTCTTGTATCGATCACCTGGTGTTGGCTTCGTATTGATGGAAAGTGATAGTTTCATATCGATCATCTGGTTGATTGATATGAAATATACATCAACATGATCGATACGAAGTAGATAACTGTGGGCTACTTCATACCGATGGAAAGGGTTGGGCTTCTTATCGATTATCTGGTTGATCGATACGAAACATATATTAACATGGATCGATATGAAACATATATAGATATAGAGTGAGCAACCTTGATCAATCTGAGAGATTCAATATCTTATGGGTACGAAAGGAACGAGTGCAAACTTGATGGATACGAATAGCATGGATACAAAATTGATAGGGAACTTGGTCGATCCATAGCTATGACTCGAAGTAGACGCCTCCCTGACCCAAAGTAGACCTCTCTCTTACTCGAAGCAAGTGCCACAGCAACTCAAAGTAGCTTGTAAATGTGCTAATCCATCAAGGACCTGGAGCAAACCCTTCTCTAACTCGAAGTAACATGCCTGAAAACTCGAAGCGAACATGAAGGTGACTCAGAGCAGACTCCAAGCAACTTGAAACGACTCGATCTTTGTCAAAACCATATTTCAAACATCTTGTGCTGTTTGTTCATCTACCATGCTATATTCCGGCTTCATGATCATGTTTATTTTCTATGAAAATCCAACTTCTATCATTATGTTGTCGAGTGGGTTAAATTCGCCTGTATGCTGCCTTGCTAAAGAGGCGGGTTAACAACAGGTTTTACAGTTAGATCTGGATCGACGTGAGGCACCATGGATGTGTATTTAAAGGCGGCGGCATTTATAGGGTTGCCGATGAGTTATCATCAATTGCCGAAGCCGAGAATGGAGGTGTTATGTCAAGGTTGATAAGAGCTATCGATTGGAAATGTAGCGGCGGTAAATGGTGGATAGAGGTAGCACCCGGAATCAATTAAATGGCGGTGGGTTTTAGCATTTAATTTTGGTGGCGGCGACATTGTAGGGGAAGAGACTGAAGGCAGAAGGATCGTTGGGGACTACATGATCGGGGTGATGGTGAGGTGGCCGGGGGTGGCCTAGTGCGGCGATCAGGCGGGGTTAATCGAAGGTCGGTTTGGATTTTTGTGCTACCTTTGTTATTAAGGCAGGAGGCCATGGTTTGTGATTAGGTTGATGAAGTAATTAGTAGTTGGTTATATTATTAAATTATTTCAAATCTTATTAAACTAATATCCTTTTCATACAAGGTCAAAATCGAACGCGGTCAGTCATGTTATACTTATAATAATATTATCTTCGCTTTGGAATTGGATTGGTTGAGATTGGAGCTAATGGAAATTTATGCTAAAACAGAACTCCCATTCGATTTTAGTTCAAATTGAAATGCCTCGGCGATAAATGGAATTTTGGTGAGTTAAACTCAACTTTTTAGTTAATCAGTATATTATAGTAGATAAATTATTTTTGGCATGCTTGATTGTTAATTTATATTGTTATTTGATTGATTATTTGGATTAAATTCCAGTTTTAGAAATTCATATAATTACATATACTATTGTTTGTTCCCGCGTAGTAGCGGATGGAATAAATAAACATTTTGTTGTAGGGGATAAAAGAAGAAGTCGGAGTGTTTTCGTAGCGAATAGGTCGCTACGGAACACTTCGAAAAATACACATACATATATATGATTTAAATGGAACATTTGTAGAGAGACCCAGATGGGTTTCTCGCCTTTATTTATTTACTTCTATCTACATCTCATTTATATTCCCTTAATACTTATATTGATGTCTAGAAATAATTTGTGGCCGTTTATTTGAATTATTTAAGTGTCGTAATTTTTTGCTATATCATCAATTATTGAATATCATGTCCCTTAACTTTTGTTTGTTAAACTTGAACTTGTATTTCATAAATAGATGTTTAAAATTCATTAATCATTTTGGTTGATGATATTTGAATTTAACCAATCATTTTAATTTAAGATGTTTGAATTTAATAAATGATTTCGATTAATGATATTTAAATTATTTAATCGTTTTAAATAATGGGATTTGAATTTGTTTAATCATTTTAATTAATGACTAATGAGTATAATTAATCATTTTAACTAATGATCTTTTAAATTAGTTAATCGTTTTAATTAATGATGATTGAATCTAATTAATCATTTTAATTAATAACATTTGGATTTAATTACTAATTTCAATTAATGATGTTTGAATTTAATTAATCTTTTTGGTTAGTGATATTTTGATTTAATTAATAATTTTAATTAGTGGTGTTTTAAAAGTTAATTAACTGATCTAATAAAAGAGTTTAAAGTAAATTAGCTGATTTAATAAAGATGTTTTAAAAGTTACTTAACTGATTTAATAAAAATATTTTAAAGTTAATTAATTAATATGACAAAAATGTGTGAAGATAATTGATTTATTTATTAGAAAGGTTATAAAGTAGTATATAAATTATCCTTTAGGACAAATTAACAATGTTTTACATTTATAATGACATTTAAATTGGTTTATTGTCTTTTGGCGTAATAAGTGTGGTTTTTAAAATTATAAATGATGATTTATAAATGAGAAAATGTTTTTAATTTTATTTTGAAATAAAGCTAAGTGTTGAGTGTTTTGGGTTTACAGTAAATAATTTTTTAATGGAATTTTTTTAACACTTATTTTAATACACTTAGTTATATATTTTGGCCTTCTTTAAAAGATTATTTTAAAGAGTGTTTTTAATGTATTTTATAAATATCTGAAAAGTGAAAATCAAGCACAAGTGAGAATCAAATGTTTTAAAAGTTTGGTTCATTTATTGGTGGTAAGTGTATGCAATTTAATTCTCATACACAAACCACTTTGTTATTTATGACTATTGATTTATCGATTTCGATTCTACTATCTCCCTTGTATTTCATCACTCTAAGACGATATGTTGCTCTTCTGAGCTTTGCTATTCTTTGTCAAAAATGACTAAAACCAAAGTGCGTGTAATGGGGGTGCACCCTCCTAGTCATTGTTGTGCTTCGTCACTCCAAGATGATTTATCGCTCATTTTGAGCATTAGCATCCAACACCATGGAAACTAAAACCGAAGAGCGAGTAGGAGCCATGCAATGTGGGTTGCATCCTTCAAGATATATTCACATTTATCTATAAAGTTTTTAATAGCGTGCGTGCATTAATGTAAGTATATTCGAATGCTTATGGATTTAACGAGGTCGAGCTTGACAATTCTCGAGAGTGTTACAAATTTAGCATGGCCTCTCAAGTGTATTTGATCTAGAGATATACTTTCGGTGTAGGGGGAGCACCTTATTAGTTAGTTTGAATAAATTCATTTTCCTTGTTTCTATTTTGAACCTTAGAATTGATCTTATTATCTTTTGTGTTTTGTCAATCCAAGACGATTTGTTACTCATTCGAGTGTTGCTATCCTTTGCCGAAATCTACTAAAACCAAAGCGCGAGTGGAAGCCAAGCTATGTGAAATTATTCCCGTTAGGGTATTTTCACATCTGCCATAGATTGGATTCGGTGGTATATGTTTGGAGATGTGAAATACTTGAATTCTCGAAAATCGTTGGTGGGGTCCGATATGGTATTGTCCAAGAGACTCGTAGCTCTCAAGTATATTTCTAGAGATGTACATTCACTAATGGAGGAGCACCCTCCTAATCATTTATTGAAAAGTTTCCCTTTCCCTATATAATTCAAAATTTTAAATTATGTTTCATAATTTGAATTCGGAAGTGTCTGAAGCTCTTCTCGATGTCTAATTATATTAGTTCATTCTATAAGCTTGGATTTTGTTATTATTTATGTACATCCTTTCTTGTTTAGATTGTTATTTTAGTTGCTTCTCATTTCTTGATTTACGGGTGTTGTTCATAGGAGGTAAAAACCCATTTTGTGATTAACGGTGTAGTCTTATGGAATAAGTAAATGTTAGCTTTATTACTTGAGTTTTCTCACGCTAGTTTTTCAGACTAATCCGGGTGTTATTTTATTATAATTCTTTGGTCAGACCGAGTATTTTTCCAAGTTGTCGCTAGTGGAACATGGAGCTCATAGAGTAGAGATGGATGTTCACCTGTGGTAGTATTTTACTTTCCGTTGTATTATAAATACCTACCAGCAAATTGTATAGTCAGAAATTTATAACAGTCTAGCTGATGAATTTTTTAACTCAGATGTATCTTGTATGTTGGAGTGACATTTTATACTGTCATTTTTATATTATATGTTGTCGGTTCCGCTATGAGATTCTGATTTCCGTATTTTATGTTCTTTTCTTTTTATTTTTCCCTAACAATCTGCTTTTCTAGCGATTAGATGTTCGGCAATTGAATACCGTGGATGTATTCGATGTCGAATTTTAATGGTCAAAATGGTGGATCATTACATTACAGTAATACGATAAACATGTCCTAACACTTACTGAAGGAATTTATGAAATTCCAGTATCACTTTTATAGTATTTGAGAGAAGAAAATTTTGGTGGTAGCCCCACTAGTCAAATAAAATAAACCAATCTAATAAGTATAAGAACTTATATAATGTTATCAAATTTACTTTATTGAATTTGCATAGATTAGCTGACAACTATGAAGCTATTTTTCAAAAGAACAAACTAACTTGTGCAAACTATAAAGATTGGCTAAGAAACATTAAGATATCACACACTTGTGAAAAGATCTGATATGTTGTTGTCAACAAACCATTAGCTAAAGTAAATGATACTTACCATTGGCATTTTATTATTAAGAATAAACCATTAGCTAAAGTAAATGAATTGTATATTTAATGTTAAAAAGTAATATTGTATCTAAAGTAAATGATACTTACCATTGGCATTTTAGACTAGGCCAAATTGGAAAGAAATGACTAAATGAGTTAAGAAACCAAGGGTATCTACCATCTTTTGATTCTGCATCATTTAATACATATATCATCTCTTAAAGAAAAGTGGTTAAGCACTCATTCGGTGGGAGAAATGGAAGAGTGAATGAACTCTTAGTACTAGTTCATACCCATGTATACGGTCCTATGTCTACAACTACCAAAGATGGAACCTCATACTTCGTAAAGTTAACTCATGATTTATCTGGATATGGATAAAATCAAAGGCCCATGATAAATTCATTGAATATAAGAACAAATTAGAAAAACTTACTTATAGGATAATAAAAATACTTCGATTTGATCAAGGTGGTGAGTACATTCAATATAAACTCCAAGGGTGCCTAAAAGAGAATTTGATTCTCTCCCAAATCAATCATTCATATTATGATGTCTACCCAATACCTTTAATACCCAAATACCAAAGTAGTGTGCTGCTATGATATTCGACTAATATAGAGCAGCATGCCAGGGTAATGTAAACAACCAAAAATAGAACATGTTGTACATCTCACAATGCATAGGATAAAATATAATAATCAACATGGATTAAAAAACAGGTGAGATAATAGTTTAATAAAATAAACCAAAACATATTTGGGCACATTAATCTGTTGTGGTTATACAATACAAGGTGGAAAATAAAGTTTATACATCTGATCAAATAAATTTCAAATATAAGTCTTTCACTAATAAATAAATGTTGATAATAGTTCCATATTATTGCATAGTGGAAAACAATAATAGCTCCAAAATATATTATATGAAAGCATTAGCCACCTACTCGTCCTTTGCATAACTCTGCGCATTATCTCATACCTGCTATCTCTAATTTATTCATTTAAAGTACTCGAGACGATGAGATGCAATGTAATAAACCTCGAGTTAGACGATTGTAACAACCCTGATTTGGAGATTACCTGTATATATTAAATTATAACAAAAATTATAGTAATTTAATAATGTAAATTAAAATATAACTAGAAATTTTAAGTTGTTTATTTGGAATAAACAGTGAATTACATAGATAAAATGAGAAAAATAAAGTTTGAAACTTTATTTTGTTTATTTGGGTATGAATATGAGATTAAATATTGATTGGATGAATATTTGGTTTAAATAAATTTAAATATTGTGTATTTATTAGTTTGGAGCTAATAAATTAATTAAGCAATGTATTTCAATGTTAAAATTTTGAAATAAATATAAATTAATGAAAATAAAGTTTTAAAAATTATTTTGAGAATTTGAGTAGAAAATAATCAAATTGCCATTTTATTTGGGTAAATACAACAATATTGGAAAATATTTTCAATATTAATCTTTTATTGAATTTAAAATGGAAATATGAAGATATTATGTATTTTGTTAATATAAAAGATGGAATATTGTTTGAAAATAATATTTTGATATTAAAAGGAGTTTAGAATGTTTTATCGTAATTTATTTGGAAAGAAAATAATTTTTATTGAACTTGTTATGCTAAAAGTAAGTGTTTTTACACTAAAATAGAGTAAATTGTAAAATATTGTCAAATATAGGGTTTTATTTATAAAAATAACTTTTTATTTTGAAATAAATTTTATTTTGTTATAACAATAATTTTATTTCAATACAATTGGATGCATACATTTTATTGGGCATTTAAATGATGAATATGTATATAAAGTTGAATTATAGTAAATATGCACATGGCTTCATTATTTCACTAAGTATTTTTCTCTTCGGTTAAGTTGGGTAGGAATTGGATCAATTAGCTTATTATCTAGAGGCTTCTAGGTTGTGAGAAAGAGCTGTACGTTAGTTTTCATCTCTTTCTTTCTCAAACTAAAACTTACAGTAAAGAAAACAAGAGCAAATTCATGGCCTCTCTCAACTAAATCAAATTCCCACTCAATTTTGCTGCTAATTAAAGAAGAAACTCACTAAGAAAAGAATAGAAAAAGGTAATCTTCGTCCAATACCAAAAAGATTTTATAAAAATCTTTGAATCGAGATATAATTGTTTGTAACAATTTTCTTTTGTTGTGCATGTTCCTTTTTCAACTTATACAGGCTCTTAGAACACTATTTCTCTCGAAAAGATCATTGCTTGCTATCAAAACTTTGCCAAATCGCTAAGGCGAGTTCAATACTCATAAATGCTAACCAAAACTTGAGTAATTGTAAGAAATTTTGCTCAAAAAAGCTTCTGTTTATGTATATTTCTCTGTTAGTTGTTTGGGTGAGTTTCTCGTTTCTAGTTGCTACTTTGAGCAAGCATAACTTCTTGATTTTACTTGAATTGCTACTGGATCTTTTTGGAGTATATTTTAGTTGTTGATCTTTTTACATGTCAATTTTCATTGAAAAATATCTCCTTTTGATGTGTCAAACTGCTTTCAGAAAATCAATACGAACAAGGTTTACCGCAGAAAATTGTTCACGTAGTCTTGGTCGACCTCACTCTCGACCTAGCTACCCACATGGTCAACTGGCCTATCGACCAAGCTTCACTCTAGGTCGTTCGGAGGTCGGCAGGCCCAAAAAAGGGTGTCGACCCCCTATCGACTTGTGTATTGATGTTCTGGGCCTTCTTTTCCTTGTTTTTTTTGCAGCATTTGGCCTTCTTATGCTATGTTTTGACCCCGTTTCTTTTGCAATCTTGTTATGATTTTGACTGTGTTGAGAGCTATGATGTCCATCAATGGATAGCCAAGATTTGGTGGCATTTGAAATTCAAATTTGATTTAAATTGTAATAAAATTTGAATATCGTTTTTGGAGTAATTTCGATGTTTTCTACGTTTCAAGCACTATTTCTTCCGAACCAATTTTAAGATAATTTTTAAATAAACTATATTTTGAAATTATTATTATATAATATTAATAAACTATTTTTAAGTTATTTTCTAATTATTTAAAATATATTTATTTCCTATAATAAGGAGTAATTTCAATAAATTGCTTTCAAAATGATTTCGAAAATTGTATTAAAATCCAGTTTTCTCTAGAAAATTATTTTATAATTAATATATACTGTTTTTGCACTTTTCGAATGTATGAGGAAGAGAATTAAATGATTTAGTAAAACATGTGGTATGGGACGCGCGCGATTACTTTTTCGGTTAATACCGGACTTGTACGATCGAAGCAATTCCGAAAGATTGATTTGAAATGATTTCTGCGATTTTCCATTTTATGGCGTGTTTTGAGATTTATAATTCCTATTTTTGGGAATTATCTAAGATGGCCAATATTTGGCGAGATTTATGGATCGAAATCTCTTACTTTTGGAGTTATAAACTATGAGAACCTGATATATTATTTTACTTGCCGATGAGATGAGGCGAGTCATGAGATTTTTGATGATTTTATTTTTAATGTGCCATTGAAATGTGATTAAGAAACCGTTAAGTGAGAACGTGTGATATGGGATGCACTGTTACCACTCTTCGGGTTCCTCTCTGGGAGTTTGTGACACATTCTGGGTTTACCAGTACTATAGACCTTTGGGTTATCTGAGTTTACGACTTCGGTCGTTTGGGATTTACGACTTCGGCCGTCTGAGTTTTACGACTTCGGTCATCTATATTCTAAAACTTCGGTCCACTTTGGACAGGTCCCTAAAATATATATAATACTAGTCTAAATTTGGCACATGCAACATTGTTTTAGGATGCAATCGGGGATCTGGCCAATCTGGGTTTTCTGAGTTTTCTGAGTTTTATTATGATTTCACCATTTGAGATATCTTTAGCACATCGATAGCCTAGAGCTATATGAGATGTTATACATATATGGTGATTTCAATTTTATGATGTTTTGAACTCCTATTAAGTTACTTGAGTTTTGAGTTTCCGTGATTCCTTGATTTTGAGTGTATATATTTATATATCGATGAAATAAGGCATAATTGAGTTGGAGATTTTGATGTTTTCTCTTATGGTTATCATGTTGCTTATTTACATTTATGTTGAATAAACTTGAGTAGGAATCACTTATTGTATGTTAAACCTATTCATGAGTTATTATCGAGCCATTATACCATTGCAACCCTTGGAATTGTGAATAGGACTTTATTTTTAACTTTCCTTCCTATTTAAAGGAATGTTTCCCTTATGCATGTATATCCATTTATCTCTTGCTAATATTAAGTTCTCATTAGCCTGACCCGTGTATTCATTACACGAGTCAAACCGAGTTGCATCTTTGACTTTGGACCGTTGCTAGCTATATCTTTTAGACTTCCCCTTCGACTTTGGATAGATGGCAAAGTTTTTATGTAGTAGTCATTTTGTTGGGAACTTTGTGTTGTATCTATTATTTTATGGGGATGTATATATATATATATATATATATATATATTGTGGTTGAATACCACTTGTGCATGTTGTATTACATTTGATGTATGTGTATATGTATATTATATGTGTTGTTGTTCTGTGACCTGAGATTGTTATTGCCATTATATTTTGTTTCTGAATTGATCCTATAACCACCATAGTAGTGTATTAGATAGGAATTAAGAATGTCGAATTCTTGAGATAAAATGAAAAAAAACGAATACTAAATCGACATACTTAGCTCTTTTCTAATGCAAGACTATGATGGTCGCCCTTAACCGGTCTTATTCTCTGCATTAGCAAACAAATTACATAGTAATTCTCTTTGTTAATGTGGGTCTCAGGGCGGGACGTCACAATGATAGTTTGGCATGAGCGATTTAAAATCTCAAAATGCTATAAAAAATGATATAGTAAATAGGAACATCAGGTATGAAAAATCATGATAACTAGTCCGTACATCCAAAGATTTAACACATGGCACTATATATGTAATAATATCATCAAATGGGTATACTACACTAAGTATAACATTAGGTATCAGGATACTTAGTCGAGTAGTACCTATATCATTAATTCCATCCACATCTCATAACTATAACACCAATCATAACAACATAGCAAATACATTGCTAAGGTTTCACATCGTCGCAACCAACAGCAAGGCCTTGGCTCATCACAACCAACATTAAGGTATTACATCATCATGACCATCACTAAGGAACAACGCCACCATGGTCATCACTAAGGTATAACATCAACATCAACATAACCATCTGTAATACCCTGCAATTTTAATGACTAGATATTTAAATAAATTATTTAAATATTTAATCATTAATTGATGGAATGTGCATTATACTTGATTTTTCAGAGATGGATGAATTGGAACTCAGGACACCCGCCATTGAAACTACAATCTCGTCATGATAAAAATGAGTATTATATAGTACAACGGTTTATGATTTTTGTTTGATAACATATATATATGTATGTATGTATGTATATGTCTTCATCAAATGTGTTAGTTATAGTACTATTGCTATATTATAGAATGAAATAAAAAAAATCAAATTTTATTCAAACAAATATTTTATTTCATTCAAGTCCAAATAGTACACATTTACAATATAGCTTCCACTAAGTTTTACATCATTCATATACAGTATTATTTTACACTCTCGTATATACAACAATCACTCACTCTCTAATACAATCACTCATTTCACACTCGCTTGCTGGAATTTGATTTGCTGTCTTCTTGCTCCAAGTTGTGTCTAGTCTTTTACCTTGCCTATCAAATAAACAATGTAGTAAAATGGAAATAGAAATAAAACTCAAATGGAAAAAATAAGAATATAATTAAATATGATATTGCCTCCGTTAGTTGGGTTTTTTGTTTTCATATTCTAGACAGGGACCAAAAATAGATGTGCATGAGCAACTTATGATATGCACAGTGTATCACTGTTAATATCACAAGGTCGAGCATCGATTAAATTGTAGGGACAAATGCAAAGGTCAAGATCGAAGGCTCAACATAGTGCAAGTGTGCATGAGGTCAAGCCAAAGCAAGCTCGGGCTTAAATCAGGTGCATCACATCATTTCAGTTCAGACCAGCATGCACTCACAAGTGTGTTCATCACCCAAAAATACTAAACATGCATAAGGCATGCACATAAGTTCATAGCCAAGTATAATAGATATAGCCAAGATGCATAAAGTGCAGAACAAAGATATGGACAAGAATGAACACAACATAGTGCACTGGACTTAGGAAGGACATGTGAAAATTCAAAAAAAAAAACAATAAGGCACGTTTAGATATGTATAAAGTGAACCCAAGAAAGTAAAACAGAAGTGATCAACATATAAGATCAGAAATAATCAAACAACCAGGCGAAGACATGCACAAAGGATACAAGGAGAACCAGCACATGCATAAGCATCCAGTGAACACAGAGACTTGCACACTTACATCGACACAACTGGAGATACGCACACTCGAGCAAGGAGCATCAACACAAAAGGTCAGATAAGAAGATAACAACAAACTCACACTGTACAAAGAGCAGAGATACAAAGTGTTACATTTTAACACAAACCAGAAACTCATAAGGCTTCATATGATCAACACAGACAACCACACTGGCAACAGTGAGCAACACATCAGCAATTATGAATATAGATGCACAAAGCAGAAGTACACACGACGATACAAGGGATGTAGTGTACAAGCAAGCCCATGGTTCGACATATGAACTCGGTTAACTTGCAACAACTCAGGTCAACAGGGTGCAAACATAACTAAACAAACTCGCTAAAAATGGTATAGGTAAAACTGCAATCAAATATCAGGCAACAAGCAAGTGCTAGCAACAATGATTGGAAATCAAGTACAATAGAGTGAAATTTGAAATGATAAACAAGAATTTCAAAAATTAAAAGAATTTCAAATGAAGCAGAGCAATTTTAGGCAATGAAGCAAAATCACAAATGTTCCAGATTAGAAGCTAACAAAACAATTCACTTCAGAGCGTTTTTGAACAACTTAAGGCATAATCAACGGATCATATATTTAGAAATATATTCAAAATATATATATATATCAAAGAATTCAACGACTAACAAGTTAAGTTTTTATGAAATATTCAACCAAAAATCGACGTAAAAAGTAAGGACAATTTTTGGTTTTACGCTTCAGCAAATATCATATTTTGTTTTTGGCTTTAGCAAAAACTAATTGCCAAACTAGGCCTCGTTTCGGTTTTAATTTGCGCAAATGTGGAGTGCACAAGTGTTAGGTTTTTTTAATTATACCTTGCACATTCCATAAATGCACAAGATATATTTAATGCTTGCGCAATTTTGGAGTACGCAAGCTCATTTTTTAGCATCAAATACACAGAGAGCATAGATCTGAATTCATTTACCAATATTTCTACTTTCTTCCCCAAACCCTTTCCATTTCCCAATCCAAACCCATTTTTCTTCCATATCCAAATCCACAATCACCTTATTAACCAAATAGTTGCTAAACTATATATGGAATCATCTTCTTCATCGTTTCAAAACAAAGGTAGTAATTAATGTTTTTGAAAATTAGGATGTAATTTTGCTATTGCTGATGTTGTTGAAAATGAAGAGTTATTGGTGGTGGTAGTGTTAATTACTAGACAATGGTGTTGTTCAATTAGTTGTTAGTGTTTAACGAACTAGGAAACCCAATTTAAGAAATAGTAAATTGAAAACCCTAATTTACACCTTAATTGTTTATTGTTTATTATGACGGTAGACATTAATGATTGGGAGATAGAGATGAAACATTGATGAAACATTTTGATGAGGTTGAATGGAAAATCAGAGTTGCAAGTTCAATTTATATTGAATTTGATGTCGATCATGTTCTGGAAACACAGTTCGAACTAGTACCACATAAATTCCATTTTGGATCATCAACCTTACACGCTCGTTTATGTGAAGTTGTTTCTGTGGAAATGCCCAGTCAACAATACATAATTAACAGAAATTTTCCTAAACTATTGGTCCATCCATGCCCAGGGGACAACGATCATGTCCAAATTATTATTGCGGAGACATGTGTATGGTGGTTGTTTGTGAAAAAGAAAAGAATGCTGAACGAAGATTTTTAGGGTGTAGTTCATACAGTGAGCATAGATTGAATCCTGATGAATATGATTGTTGCAATTATTTTAAATGGATTGATCAACCCTTTTGCGAAAGGGGACATGAGTATGCCCACGAACTGCAAACCGAAATAAGTCGTTTGAAAAGTGTGAATGAAGAACTAAGGACAAACAGTGGAAGGCCTATAATGTGGTAGATGTCTGATACTTGGTTAAGTTGTCATATTTGGATTTTGTGTTGAACCGTTGAGTTTGTAATATGTTGTTGCAAAAATGTTTCTATTCGCTGTAACCCGTAACGTGTGTCAGGTAGATAGTTTATTATGTTGCTAAAATGCATTTAATAGTGTTAACTTTATAGATGAAATATATTGGTTACGTTATTATATTGATTTGCTTGTTTAGGTTTTTTAAAGATTGAGTTGACTGCTTTTGGTTGAAGATTGCCCGCGAAAGCAAGATCTACTTAGAAAAACTAGGTAATAATTCATCAAATTGATGTTTATAGTTATGTCAGTGGACAAAAACTACGAATATGGTATTGGAACTTATTTTGCAGATAATGTCAAAGGTGCCGACTATATTTTACTTTGATGGCGAATTGTTGGTTGATGATGAATGTAAACCTAGATATGTGGACGGGAAGCGAAAAGAATCGACAATGAAAAATCATTGTAGTTTCAAAGAGCTAAAACAAAGGGCAGTTGAAATGACAAAAGCAAATCTTATGATATATAATTTAAAATTACTAGTGAAATGGGTTCGGGATGATGGTGCATCCGCTATTGATTTGGAAGACGATGATGATTTGAACTCCACCTTTTCAGTTGGAATGAGAGTGATAGAAATCTACGCTGTGAGAATGGAACATGAAAATGTGGTTGAAACACAAGTGCCAGTAATCTCCGGGGATGAGTATGTGCACATGAAATAGTTAGAAGAAACACAATGGTTGGCGTATCCATCGTATCTTTCAAGCCATCAAGGTGGAGAGTTTACAAACTTACTTCACAGGTACAACGGAATGACTGGAGTCTCTTCTAATCAGGCACAGAAATATGATGTAGAACGCTATAAGTCCAAATCGGTCACAAGCGTTTGAAAAGTGAGTACTATTATACGTTGGCACTTGTATTTTGACTTACGTTAATGCAAAATATATGACCTTTGTTTTTTGTATTTCTAGTGTCGATGGTGCATTTACTAGTTGTGATGACGATGGTGCCGATTATCATGTTCATACTCCATATGAGATTTGTGAGCAATTGGATAGCATGGAAGTTGCTTGTGCGGATGATGAGGATAGAACTTGGATTCATCAAATGGAAGTTAACAATGATGCAATCATATATGCAGGCATTGAGGAGGCCTATGATGTAAATGTAGAAGAAGTACAAATCACATATGAAGAGGCTCTAGCCGATGATTTATGCACGACATCAATGATGGTGAAATCGGTAATGGAAAATTTTCAACTAGATGTGGAAATTTTTGGAAGAGAATGTGCAGAGAAAGGTCCATGAGGTTGGTTAACTTTTGAAAGTAAGCAGAAGCTTGTTGAACAGTTATGTGAATGGGCGATTAAATGTTCAATTTTGTTTCAAGTTCTGAAATCGCATGCAAATCAATACACGGTCCGCTGTGATGTGGAAGAAACATGACCTTGGCGAGTTTATGCAAGCCTTTCAGTAAGAAAAGATTCAAATTGGTGGAAGATAACTACATATGGCGGTGATTACACTTGTTTAAATGCAACATCAACTCAAACTATCGACAGGCAACTACTAAGTTTATATGCAGTAAAATACTTTCGTTGATTAAAGCTGAAACAAACATGACTGCAAGAACTGTTTAAGAGACAATGTCCAACATGTTTCATATTAAAGTGAGTTATTTTCGAGCCTGGCATGGACTGCAGACAGATGTTGCAATGATTTACGGCGATTGGGAATTGTCGTATGCGGAACTGCCGAAATATCTTAGAGTCGTACAACATACCAACCGCGTAACCGTATATGATGTTATTCATAGTTATGGTGTTTTTGATGGTACTTTTTGGGCTTTTGGATCTATTCAAAGATTCGACCACTGTCGACCCATATTGTCTATTGATGCCACTTATTTATATGTACATTACTAGTAGCAACTGGGGTGGATGCAAATCAAGGGCTATTTCCTTTAGCTTTTGCTATTGTACAAACAGAGTCATGTCAAATATGGAGTTGGTTTATTCATTGCATATGGAATTATATTTCGTTTGTACGTACTAGATGTATTACCTTTATCTCGGATCGTATGAAAGGAATTCCACGGGTGCTTAGATAAGCTTGGCTAAGTGAAAAGCATCATCGCTTTTGTATCCGTTATATTAAAGAAAATTTCAAGAAAGCGGGGTTTGGCATGGACGAGCTACAAAATTTATTACACGCATGTGCCACGGCATCGGAAGTCGTAAAATATAATGGTCTTCGAAAACCGTTGAAGGATGTAAATCGAGATGTCGATAAGTGGATTGAAAGAAGTATGAAAGACCAAGAATCAAGCTGGACTCTTTTTCACGACGGCGGAGTAAGATTAAATATGATGACGACCAACATTTTCGAAAGCTTTAGCGGTGTGCTCAAAGGAACTAGGCATTTACCTGTTAGATCATTGGTTGTACGTATGTTTCATCGACTGAACCATTACTTCGTCGAACGACGAACTCAAGGGGAGAGTGGACGTCGCAGCTCACACCTAGGTGGAAAGCATTAGCATGGAGAAGAATGGAAGAATCGAGGCTCATGTCTAAAGAGATATAGCTTCGTTGAATGGCAGGTGAAAGATGTGCATAAGTTTGATTATACGATGAATATCGAAGATAATGTCGCCAATTGTTCATGCAACATGCCAACATTAGATCATTTTCCGTGCTCCCATGTATTAACGGCTTGTTCACGTGGTTCGGGTCGTGCTAGTAGAGCGTATTTTGACTTAATCTCCATGTTGTACATGAAGGCTATGTATTCCGCAGCTTATGCTTCTTTATTCCACCATGTACCAGATAGTCGATGTTGGAATATCTACGATGGTCCAATTATACAACCATCTCCTGTGGATAGAAATTCAAGTCGTCCTCGGTCTACTCAAATAAAAGGTTTCATGGATCCGCCATCTTTATCCAGCCATGATAGATGTAGCAAATGTGGTTCTATTAGCCACAAGAAGAAAACTTGTCCGCGTTGAATTGTAATAGAAGTAGAAAGTGTTACTGTATGACTTGTTGAAACTTTTTTATATGTTGTGGCATGCGGTTGACTTTGTTATGTGATGGTGTTGTCATTTGAATGGTGTTTGCATGTTATATAGAATGTTGTTCAGACTTTTTGGGTGAAATTGTGTGATTTATGATGTTGAAACAGCTCTATGTCTCGGACAGGGCCAAAAGCACGCTTGTGCATATATGGAATGCACAAGCTACGTTGTCAATATAGCTTGCGCAATCGAGAAATGTGCAAGCTATATGTATAATATAACCTACGCATTCCAAATATGCACAAGCGTAGAACCGGGTTATTTGCAGCATTCCGCAAACGCTATAAAAGACAAATGTAGCATTTGCGGATTGCTGTAAATAACCCTAAAATGGTTTGCGCATATGTGGAATGCGCAAGCTATATTGAGAACATAGCTTACGCATTCCACAAATGCACGAGCCATTTTTTGGGTCAGTTCTAAACAGAGAGTTGCTCTACCACACTGCAAAACCATAAATTGCAAAACCCCAAACCCCAAACTCCAAACTAAAAGCATGCACACTCCATTCCATTAACAATACCATCACCAAACTAAATAAATGACATGATCCAACTGATAATTGAAAATCATCTAAAAAAGGTTGAAAAAGTCGTACAATAACATAGAAACATACAAGTCAACAACCCCTTACCTAACCAAAGAAACAACAACAATAAGACAACCACCGTCAACCACGATCCGTCTAAGCTCAAGTGGAGTGCCTCTTTCTTCTTCTTCCATTTGTACACGATGGGAGCCGATCCTTAGCTTTCTTCGAATGTAGAAGCAGGTGTCGGAAGTGGAATTTCTTGTTGTTGACTTGGCCTAAAAATGAGTTCTTTTTGTTGACTTTTCCCAATGCGACGGGTCTTGCGCATGCTCGTATGTCGACTGTACATCATATCTGAACTGTTGTTCTTCTTCATGTTAAACGGTCCATTCAGCATGAGTTTCTCCATCGGTGTATTGCTGCTCTACCTCGGGACAAGCGGGCCATCCAGCTATAGGTTCACCAACGGGATGTTGTGAAGCCTCCTTCTTCACATGTGCCTCCTCCCATTGGGCTTGTGCACCCGCTACTGTGGTATGCGTCTTCTCTATACAACATGGTGGCTCTTCTACAATGCGCAGCAGCTTGGCCGACCTTGTTAGCTTGTTTCGACCCAAAATCGTGTCAAGTATTCATTGTAGGTCAATGCACTTGCTTTTGACGTTGTTCGGCTCCTATGACTTTCTTCTATTTCACCTACCACATCTAAAGTGCTGTATATTCCGCTTACCTAAATCATAAGTCATAACAATGCACCAATATGACAAAAAAATTGAACTATAAAAATTTGAAATTACAACATTTACCACATCACGTTCTAGAGGAGCACGGGGAGTGTACGCAACCAACTTCCTTGTCGATTTTTTAAGAATATAATGATGAGTAATTCGCCAATACCAATACTCATACCCACTCAAAGGTGTCGAAGGCTCGCGTGCTCGTTCGGCACGATCAATTCTTGATAGCCAAATAGCAATAATTTCCTCCATATGTGCCATCCAGCTAGTGGGTTCTAGGTCAAGGGGAACGACAGGATCGAGAATGTGCTGATAATCAAATGAAAACTATCTCATAACCCGATTGGGTGCATACAACTCAAAGTCTAAAAACAGAATCGGTCGGCTCTTAGCAACCCAACCGGTGAATGAATACTCAATTTCAGGATGTCCAAACTTATACACTAATGAATATGGTTCCCATCTAACCGCATCATCCGCCAACAAATCCAACTCGGTAAACTGTACATTTCTTGGCGTCTCATGCCAACTCCTAACACAATTCCACCTAGCCTCGAATGGAAAATACGGATCTAAGTCGGTAGGAATTCTAATAGACAGCTATCCAATAGCAATATGCGACCATGACCATAGTTGCAACAACGTTGCAGAACCCCCTAAATCTTTTCGACATTGCAAGGCAGCATGTGACAACTCACTATACAAATAGCAAAGAATAGAACTACCCCAAGAATGATAACCACATCAGCCAAATCATCCAAAAGAGGTAAAAAATTCAAACTTAATCTCCCTTTCGGATGATCGGGAAATAATCGGCAACTCAAAAAATACAATATCAGCGCATATACGCAGCGAAGTATATCTAAATCGATCACCCCTTTGGGTAGTGATTCGAAAAATTCACTTTTAAACCAAGTCAGTGATAATTCACTTTTAGACTTAACCGCCTCTCTAGATGGAAAAATACCAAGCAAGTCATGTGCCATTTCGATGTAATCGATATCTAAATTTTGCAAACATACCGGGCGACCGTCTGCTTTAAGACCGAAAAGAAAATGCACATCCGCTAGAGTCACTGTCATCTCCCTGACTCTCATGTGAAACTTATTTGTTTTCGACCTCCATCTATTGCATAAAGCGGTAATAAGGTGATGATCAAACTGAATGTAGTCGGTTTGCATAGCTTTTCAAAATCTGGAGATTCATAGATTCGGCTCGAATCTTAGATCTTTATAATCAATCTCCTTAAGCTTGATCGAATGATCGCACATCTTCACAGTTTCAACACCCTAAAATGTATAAAAAAATTAAAATTAGTGCTTCACATATGCATTCTCCCGTTTTACCAATATCGAACATTTACCTCCATTAATGTGTCGTTTTGGCTCCTATGATGTTCTTAAAGATAGAGAACACTTCCTTCTTCGAGCCCGGGAGACAATTCTACAAACAACAACAATCATTTATCACTACAAAAACTATGTACAAAGTTAGGGTTTTGGCTATATGAATACTTCAAATCCTTTTGCATTTTAAACAAAGAAACCAACAATATGAGTACATTCACATCTACATCATCAACACTACCTCTTCCACTAACAACAACAATCATTTCTACAGTAGTATTCAAATTACAATCAAATTATAATTACCTTTAATCAACATAGATGAAGAGCTTACTTCCATTTTATATGTGATCGAGTGGTTGTTTGAAGAAATAGACAAGGAACAATGTTTTTGAGTTTATATATTTTGATTTGGAATGAGTTTGTAGTTGGGAATAGGAAGGGTTTGGGAAGAAATGAGATAGGGGATGAACTGACTTAGATTCAGCTCTCTGTCTTTTTGGTGCCTGAAAATGAGCTTGCGCATTTCAAAAGCGCGCAAGCTTTAAATCTAAAGCTTTTGCACTTACGGAATGCGCAAGCTTTACATATAAAAAGATTTATAACTTGCGCATTCCATAAATGCTCAAGTTATAAATTAAACGAGGCCTACTTTGGCAATTACTTTTTGCTGAGCCCTGTCCTTTAATTTGTTTCTTGCGGTGCCTTGATCGAAAAATTAGCCAAAAAATAATCCTTTGAAAATCTCAAACTAAAAGATATATTCGAGAATGCAGGGAATCAAACCCTATAACTACCCATATCATCATCGATGGAAAAGTAAGTTGAGTTCTAGTAAATCAAAAGCGAAAAACTAAATTTACATACCAATTCAATAGCATCCAACTCGAAGACGAAGCGACCGAAAGGAATCAAATCAAGGAGTTCGTTCGATAAAGCATCAAGGCGGATATCTTTCTGTGATCAACTAAATATTGAAATTGGTGGCATAAATCAAAGAAATCCTAAATGTCGAAGAAGAAGAAAATAGGAGAAAAGGAATCGGCATTAATAAAGTGAATACAGACTAAAAAGTTAGAACGATCTTTTTAATAAAGGTTGTATATCTGTTAACTTATCTAGGCCACGAATTTTTTGCTACAACATTTTTTTAGGGTTTCCATATTTTTATTTTGAATTGTATTTTTGTTTTTAATTGTAAAAACACTAGTTTTTAGCTAGTACAAACAACGAGGCATAGTTTGAGAATTTGCAACTTAGTGGCTGAGTTGTGGCGGAGTTTTGAGCATAGGATTAGAACAATCAGGATAGCAAGGGTTGCGAGTTTATAGGGTCTGTAAGCGTAAGATTGTTTAGTTCGTGGTAGAAACCATGGAGGCAGTAGGTAGGTAGGTTTTGTCGAAGCTGGGTAAGCTTATGTGTCGTTTTTATTTCTACATTACTCTATTATTATCTATGCTGTAATTTTTATAGGGGCATTTTACTAGAAGGACAAACTTTGCAGTCCAATTAGTTTCTAGGACACAAATTCACAAAATTTAATTTCCAGGCCAAAGTCAGCAGAATAATTACTTTTAAGGACAAAGTCAATAGTCCAATTATAAGGACATAATTTCATAGGTTTTTAGGCCTTAGAAACTAATTGTTTTGCATTTTGTCCTTAAAAATAATTATTTCAGTTGTGTGTCCTAGAAAATAATTGCGCTTGCTAAAGAGGCCCTTATGGAAAATTTCCATTTTTTTTATATATCTATGAATTTTTTATAATCCCTATTTATGCCTTTCTACGGTTAATTCGATCCTACAAATATAAGCTAGCATTGTTTGAAATTGATAACTTTTTAGAGTGAATGGTGATTTTATGTGGATGAAATGAATTTAGGGATAAGGCCCATTAGTTTGCCTGTAACTAGCTAACTTGTTTCGTTTCTTTCATTCACTTTTTATTCACCAATAATTCTTCTTTCATTCCTTAGTCACCTTCCTCATCCTCTCTTAATCCCTAATTTGCTAATCCAAACTAAATAAAATTACTAAATTCAAAATAAAATCACCATAATTCCTCACATCAAATTCCTCACATAACCCATTAAGGAATTAGTAACTGGAGTGAGCCAATCTCAACTTTAAAGCGAGCATGGATTTGGTTTTTGTAGTTAAGCTTGATTTGGAGAAGATGAAGGTGAGTGGGATGCTTCTCCTACTATATTTACTTGAGAAACCTCATATATTTGTTTATTGATGGGTATGGAATCATATGTCATAAACATGACTATATTAACTCATTATTTATTAAGCGCCTTAATTACTAATTTTAGGAAAGTTAGTGAGCTATAAAACGGATTTGGGGATAATTGGATGATTTTGTGTGATAATATAGTTTTATTTATGATTGATTAAGTGATATAATGATATACATGTCGTTGGTAAATAATAACTAAACTATTTGAATGAGTTCTGGAAAAGTCATAAACTAATTAAGTAAGTTATGAGCTCGGCACTTGTTATTAAAGAGATTAGAGGCTTAATAAAGCTTAACTAGTAATTATAAATATTATTAAGATAATGAATGATTTTAATAACTAGATGAAATATTTGTAGAATGAAATTAGTAAGCTACTTAAGTGAGTAATGAGCTTTAAACTTATTATTAAAGTGATTAAAGGCTTAGCGAAGCTTAATTATTACTTATATTAATTAAAGAAATAATTTTATAAGCTAATGTCATATTTTATAAAATTAAATGAGATTTTATAAAATAGCATAAATGGTATATTATATAAAATAGAATGTGATTTTATAAAATAATGTAAATGATATTTTATAAAATGAATAAAACTTTATAAAATAATATAAAAGAAATATTTTATAAAAGTATGAGAATTTATAAAAGCAGTATGAAGGAATTATTTTGTAAAATGGTTATAAGGTTTTATAAAATAATCATAAGATGAATACTTGATTTTAGCGAAGGTGGATTGTTGCATTTGGTATAAAGGCTTAGGTTCAACACTCAAGACCAAGCCAAGTGTATGAGTTAAAACATCCTAGTAGAAGGAGATATGTTGAGATAGTGTACATGAGTTTTTCTATTAATTTATAAATCTTACACCACTTGTCTTCTAAACTCTAATTTATTTCTATCGTTAGTTGCTAATGTATCTTCATTCAAGCTATCAGTATGAGTAGACGGGATACACATGCAATATTGATAGGTATTGAGAGTGGTGTTGAGATCGAGAGTATTGCCATTCGGACTCGATGTAGGAGCTTTCAAGTTGAATGAGGTTGGTCGATGAAGTTTGACTTGGATTTCTGTCCAAGCAGGATTTAGAGGATGCTTGGTAATAGGCAAGAAGCAAAAGGATGACTTATATACATTCTATGCGGTCATTCATGTTCGAAGTGTTTTCCTTTGTGTTGATAAACCATTGGTAGTAGGGTTAATCTCATGTGCTGAAGAGGTATTTTCTAAGGATCGGTCAATTCATGTACCAGTTCTTAAACCTAATTCGAGTGTCGGGTGATTAGGTGACTTACACCAATTAGGTAAGGGATTTTCACTTAATTCTTAGGGGCAAGCAATTAAATTAGATTCTGGAAATGACTTAGTGATTTTGTTGTACGAAACTTAGCCGAGAAATTTCAGTGGTTAGACCAAGGAACTAGATCAGAGTTTGCATGAGAGGAGTTGAATGGCCGACCCTAATTTAACAAAGAAATCGTGCAAGTGAACAAAAGATTGGACAGGCATCTTACACTATTTTGGATGATCTTTATTCATTGTAAAATTATTTATAGTATAGTATAGTTTAGATAGCATGTGATAGTTTGGGGAAGGACTTCTGGACTATTTTTGTGAAGATTCACTAAATATTTTAAGTGGCGATATGATATTTGCCTAGGCGAGCATTGTGGTAAACATAGTATATTATCATTACAAACATTATGCGGTTTAGGTAAGTTTAAACTCGAGTGTGCTCAAGAATTTATAGATTGTCATTTAATAATGATTTAATTTGTAAAGTTTTCTCCTTGGGAGAATGAGTTCAAAAGAAACGAAAGTTAAGACTTGGATTGCTGGGTTTAGTCTAGAGTGTTGAAAATTGGTGATCCAATATATCATTTAAATTTTCCTTTTCATAGTAGGAGACGTAATGGTGTTTCATGCATTGTATTCATGAAAGGAGTTACATTACTTGGCCATTTTGTTCATCTGGAATGTCGAATAGACCCATGAGATTTTGTACCTGGGCATGCATGCTATGACTATTATTGGTTACCGTGTACGTTGGTATAATATGTTTAGTTTTTGTGTGCTAGTTATTTTTCCTGTATTGTTTGTGAATGTTGTTATTTCATGTTGTTGCTTAATGATTGATTGTTGTTATTTGTTGATTGGTTGATTGGTTGTCGATTATTACTACTGGTGTTGCATGTTGATTAATTTTCATGGATTGTTGTTGCTTGTTGTTGATTTTCATTGTTTGTTTGTCATTGCTTATTGTTTCTTGTTGATTGGTTGTTTTTTCTTGATTGATTGATTGATTGTTGTTGATTTTCGTTGCTTGTGTTGTTTTTTGATTAATTATTGATTGATTTTTGTTGACTATCGTTACTTGTAGTTACTTGTTTTGTATGTCCCGCTGCTTGTATGCAAGTTATAATTACCTGTTATAACATGTTCAGAGACAGTTTGCAATAGCTATTTAGGATATATCACCCGTGCCTATTATGGAGTCAAGGTGAGATCTATATGAGTCAATTGCATTTTGATGTGACTTGGATCTGTGGTATATTTAGATACCAACCAATTTTAGTTACTATCCAATTGTTAGTCATTTATAATCATGGTAATATTCATTTCTATGCTAATGTTATAGATTTTTAAATTTTGTGTTGATATAGGGTTAGTACATAATCCTCTTTATATAGTACAATTATGTTACTTGGGAGTAGAAGCATAGCTATTTGAATGCTTATTTGTTTAGATTTGCATTAAAATGGTGAGAAGATCTCTTAAAAATGGGTATTGTAACACTCCATATTTTTAATAACATTATTTAGAATATTTAACTAGCTAAATAAAATAAAATAATGTAAGGAGATTAATAGATTGAGATTTTATTTAACTAAGGGTAGACGTGCCATGTTAAATGTAAATCAAAACAATATAGCATGAATAAAAGTGTTAGGATATAAAGAAGGGGAAATGGGAAATAGGATGAACTTATACCCTAAACCCCTTAGGAAATCAAACACACTTCCATTTCATTTTTATCAAGCAAAAAAATACTCTAAGGTCGGCCACCATTTCTAATCTCAAGAGAAGATAAAGCTAGGATTTTAAGAGAAGTAGTAAATCAACTTATTCGACGTCAAATCTCACATCTTTAATCACAAAGATAAGATGAATGATTGCTACATCCCATTTTTCTTATTGTTTTCGGTCTTAAGGTTGACCCGAAATGATTTTGCATGATAATGCCATGCTTTGGATGACTGAAAGATTATATATGCTTGCTGATGATTTATACATGTCATATTAGTTTTTATGATATGTTTGATATGAAAACCCTATTAAATACATCCAAATGCGTTGAAAATTTAAATATATACCAGAAATGATATTTTAGAGATGGGTTTCAATTTTCATAATTTTCTGAATTAATATGGATTTTATATTAATTTTCTAGTGAAGAAAATATTTATTGGGTTATAAGTTATTTATGACTAAATTAATAATTATTTGGATCTAAAATTTTTATATGTTAGAAAACATATAGAGAAGGATTTTCAAAAAAATTTGTAGAGTTTTCCAAAGTGTATTGACGAATAAATAAATTTATTTAATGTATGGAACTTAAATGTTTTATATATTTACTTAAGGGAAGGGGTGTTTTGCAAATGATTTAAATTATTAAATTCAGAAATTATGGCAGTACTTTTAGAAAAGAAAAATTACCAACTAATGATAGTTTGACAAACAAGGCAGGTTAGTTAAAAAGTTTACTTAAAAAGGTTTAAAATCAAAAATTCATGTCAAAAGTTGTGTTTCGCCACTTTTGGTTTCGCCCAAGTAGCTTTCGAGTAAGACCTTTCGCCTTCTTCCTCTAAACAATGCACATAGTATCAATTTTGGTACGCAGTAAGTTGGACCAAGGCGGAAGGTAAGAGTCGAAACCAAGGGGTTTCGAAAAGGGTCGAAGCACCTTTATGTTTTAAATGAGAAAAGCACATACTTGATTTCGACTAAGATGCTTTCAACTTAGTTGGCTTCCAAATAGGTCAATTGATTTAAAGAAAGGTTCCAAGGTTGCGCCTTTGTTCTAAGTAATAACTTTCGACTTAGTGCTTTTGATTAAGTCAATGGTTTTAAAGGTTGGTTATGAAATAATTGCACCTTTATGCAACAACCCGAAAAATTAGAGCAATAATAATTAATTAACAAATTAATTGAATAATAAATAGGGTTGGGAGATTATCAGAATTAAGCCACGGTAGTTGCACCATTGGGTCCGTGGCAATTTTTTGATCAATTTCCATACATAACTTGTCGAAATCCGAGTCAGTAGGGAGAAGTTACGAGAGAAATAAGAAAATCAGAATTATATTTAAACAAAAAAAGACCCATAGGGCTCGACCCTTGCTAGGGTCGGGTTGACCTATAGGTTGATGCGCAAATAGCTCAGGTCGACCCGCATTAGTACCTGGATAATTTTTCGTCCAGGTACTAGCCGCAGAGTGTAAAATTTGATTTTTGAGGAATCCTGTGTGTTCATAGCTGCATCCGATGGTTCCTAGTGAGCCTATGGCTTGGTTGTCGCAGATTAAATCATCAAATCCAATGGCCTGAGATCCCTAAGCCACACTATAAACTGAACCCTAGGCCTAACTATTTTTCTCATTCAGATTTTCTTCCAATTGGGATAATTGCCTAAGGCAGAACCTTAAATAGAAAAAATTTCTAGGGAGGAAATCATTTTAGTAAAAATATTCTACACCCTAGAAGTGGATCCAGGAAGGCCCAGGACTAGAGCTAAGGACCACAGGTGAGTGTTTTGTAATTATTTTAGATTTGTAAGCAATTTAAAATAATAGGGTTCTCAATAGTTGTAGTTTTTCTACAATTTTGGGACAGTTCTTATTTAAGTTTATTTACAGTCAATTTTTAAGAAAATTTCAAAAGTTCTTTTTAGTCTATTTTTATTCAGCTATTTTATTCAGTCATGTGCTGTTATTTACAGTTATTTACATCTGTTTCAAGTTAAAATTTAGCTCGTAAATGTTAGTTTCTTTTTATAGAGATTTAATCATTTTTTATGCGAATAAAATATAAAAAAGAGAAGAATTCGCAAATATGAGTTAAAATAGAAAAACACAAAATTTACAGAAATCAGATGAAAATGAGAAAAACTGAAATAAAATGGAGATGAAATGAAATAGGCAATTTAAGATATTTGCAAGCATGACTATAACAAGTGTTTATAAATAAAAAAGAAAATAGAAGAGTAATAGTTGCAAGAACAAATACAACATGTAGGTTATAATTAGAAAGAAAGAAATAACAGAAGGGGCTCATTTCAAAACTTGGATCTTGGATTAAGTTAATAAGCAAATATAGCAGTAGTGGCCCGTACGGGCAGCATACTCTTTTAGGTCTACGACCGATGGTCTCGCATGTGGATGAGGCTGGGCACGGTTATGCTGATTAGGGTAAATAAGTGGCCAATAGATAGAGGCTCAAATTTGGAGATTTGGGCAAGGGACGCAAAGTTAGAAGATTTGTTTGTTAGGACCAGTACCAACAGCATTCCCTTTGAAGTCGAGGACTGACGGTCTCACATGTGGGTGAGGCTGGCATGCTTATGCTGGTTAGGGTAAATAAAGGGTCAAATAGGGGGCGACAGCTAGTGTGTACCGACAATAACCGAGCGTGCGGCATCGATTAGGGTAAATAATTCGCTACTACATCATAAGTGCTACGAGATGTCTTTTGCTATTGGACCAACAGGATTGGCTCACAATGGCATAATAGAGATAGGAAAGGCCAATCAATGGTTAGGATTAGGATTTCAGCCTAATCAAGTTAGCAGTTGAGATAGGATTTGGGTTTCAACCTAATCAAAGTAGTTCAAGCAAGTGGAAACGATCAAAGCAAATAGTCAAACAGAATCAGAAACAGTATTTTATGCGATTTTTATCCTTTCTATATCCGAGTTTCATGCTAAAACTTTTGGTTAGTCTATTATCTTTATCTTGCTTAGAAATGCTTGTAATTACTTTCACTCATCAGACTTATTGTCTGACCCACTCCTATATCTTTCCTTTTCCCCCAATAGGCCAATAGAGTTGTGGATAGTTGATTCAGGTTGCTTGAAGATTTATTTTCGGAGTTTCCTCATTTTAGATGTATTCTTCTGCTTTTCATCTTTTTCATTAGACTTATGATGGATTGACACTTGTGAGAGGGATTATTATTGTCGCTTTTACCCTGATTATGTGAGACTGAGATGTATTTTCATAAGACATGAGAGATTTTGAGACATGTATTATGTTTTTTTATATTTGGAGATGAAGATTAATTCAGAATAATAAGTTATTATTTAAATGTTTTCCGCTACTTTTACTTATTTGTCTTGTGAATCTTAGTCTCTGTGATGCTTTAGCAATACCTATAATGCACCATATCCTTTAGTGTGCCTTTTTTAGGAATACTAAAGGGTATGGGATTTTCCATTTAGTATCGGAGGCTAAGGTTACAGGATTCCTTAAAACTTGTGTTAAAATAAAAGTATTTTTCAAAAGTAACATATCTTCAAACTAAAAGTATTTTTCAGGAAGATACTCTAATAGTTTTCAAGTATAAGAGAGTTTTTATATAAATCCCTTCAAAGTCCAGTTCAAACTTCTTTCGATTCTTTCGAGCCAAAATTTTCTTTTCCCTACATAGAATGGCAGACGCCCCAAATCTTCCAGAGGGTGTCCAAGTCCCTGTCTAGTTCCATAGATACCTCTAAGTTACCGCACCAGAGGTGCAAGAGCAAGCGCCCAATGCAGCACCGGAGGGTGGAGGTCCCGTTAATCCACCTGCAGCAGGCAATTTTTCTAAGCTATGCAAAGACTTCGCTAATCTGTGAAGCAAGACGTTTTCTGGCATGGAGGATTTCGTAGAGGCATGAACTTGGTTGAGGAATACGGAGCAGATATTTGGGCTGTTAGGATAAGGACAAAAAGAAAAGATGAGGACCTCAAAAGAGACAGATCAAGAAGGGCGAGAGTTTCATAATTATGGATTGGTTGGGCATTACTCAAAGGACTGTAAGAAGGACATGATGAAAGGGAGGTGTTACAGCTGTAAGCAGCCTAGACACCTTAGTAGAGCTAGTCCTCAGTGGATAGGGCAGAGAATAGGCGCGCCTACGGTGCAAGTACAAGCTTTGGATGCAACACCTTCTAGTAGTGGACCGGACCAAGGTAGAAAAATCTCTGTGGAAGATCTCTATTTTGGATTTTCTTATTTGGACACTTCTTGACTCTGGAGCTTCGCATTCTTTCATTTCTAGTTCCTTGGTTGATTGCTTGCACTTATCTCTCTAGTTATAGACCCTATGGTTGTTTCAAACCCCATAAGAAGATTGGCACATTAGCCATGATTTGTAGGGTTTTGAAAATTTTTATACTATGCATAGATTTTGATTGTGACACCTATGTACTGAGATTTTTGGGATATGGGATGATTTTGGAAATGGACTGGTTATCCACTTATGGTGCCATGTTGGACTATGAAAGGAGAGTCGTCAGGCTGGGGACATGTAGCAGACGGACACTCGAGGTTTCTTGCGACTCACAGGAGTTAGTCATGTTGAGCTTTCTTTATTCCCTTGATTCATCACTAGGCGAGTTAGATTCAGTTCCAGTTGTTAGAGATTTCCCAGCATTCTTGAGGAGGTTATGGGGCTACCCTCTAACAGAGAGATCGACTCAGGATCTATTTGAATAACAATTCTAAGCTAATGGCATTGCCCGTGAGACATATGGCTTCTAGGGAGAGGAAGGAGTTAAGTAAGCAGATTGGTGAGCTATTAGAGAAATACTTCACCAAACGGAGCATATCTGAGTGGGGGGCCAGTCATCTTCGCTACAAAAGTGGATGGTTCCCTTCGACTTTTCGTAAACTATAGAGATTTGAATAAGCTCATGAAGAAGAACCGTTACCCACTTCCTAGGATAGACGATCTTTTCAATCATTTGGTTGACTCTTTAGTATTTTCTCAGCTTCACTTAGCCACTGGAATTCATCAGCTTAGGGTCATAGACGATAGCATCGATAAGGCAGCATTTTGGACACCCGATGGATTCTTTGAGTGGTTGGTTATGCCGTTTGGGCGGCAATGCCTTAGCCTATTTTGTAAATCTGATGAGTCGTGTTTTTCAAGTTGTCCTAAATAAGTTCGTTGTAGTGTTCGTGGAAAACATTCTGGTGTTTTCCAAGAGTATGGAAGAGCATGTTATTCATCTTGAGGAGGTTCTTCGTACACTTCGTGTTCATCAGTTGAAAGAAGAATTCTCAAAGTGTCAATTTTGGCATGAGGAGGTGTGTTTCTTATAGCATGTAGTCTCAAGGGAGGGTATGGTAGTGGATCCTGCTAAGGTAGCAGCGATATAGGATTGGAAGTCCCCTAAGAATGCTACCAAAGTTAGAAGCTTCCTAGGTTTGGCTGATTATTATAGGAAGTTTATCACAGATTTTTCCACGATTTCAGCACTGCTTACTCGCCTCACATAAGAAGAATGCGGCATTCGTGTGGGACTTGGACTGTGAGGATTCCTTCACGATTCTAAAGAGGGCCCTTACTAGTGCACCAATGTTAGGTTTACCCAACGGAGCTAAGCCTTTTATAGTATACACTGATGCATGTGGGACTAGCCTTGGGGTAGAATTGATGCAGGTGGGGAGGTAGTATGCTATAGGAGTAGACAGTTGAGAACTCATGAGAAGAACTACCCCACCTATGATTTGGAGCTGGCTGCTATTATTTTTGTACTCAATTCGTCGAGACATTGCTTTCTAGGAGAGAGATTCGAGCTTTTCACTGGTCAAAAATCATTGAAGTACCTGTTCTCACAAAAGGATTTAACTTTAGACAGCGGCGTTGAATGGAGTTTCTGGCATCATATGACTTTGAGATAGTTACACCCCTGGCTAGGGGAACGTGGCAGTGAATGCGTTAAGTCGAGAGAGAACAACCCTAAGCCCAATGTTCGTGGAGTGGAAAAGCCTAGAGTTTATTTCCACCTTTGATTATAAGCCCTCTACGGACATTACTCCTGGATTATTGATAACACTTGAGATTAATCCTATCCTCATGGATAAGATTGGCTCAAGGCAGCGAGAGGATTAGCAAAGGAGAGGTCTTTAGACATCTCCAACGCTATTCCATCGATAGTAAAGAGTGGCTAAGGAGAGTTGGGAGACTTTGTGTCCCCTGCACTGGTGATTTCATGAGTGTAGTTCTAGCAAAAGCACACCATTCTCGGATGACAATTCATCCGATTTGTGATAAGATGTATAGGGACATGACGAGACTATTTTATTGGAGCGGCATGAAGAAGGATGTGGCAGAGTATGTAGGTAGGTGTCATATGGGCCAAAGAGTTAAGGCGAAGCAGCAAAGGCCTGGTGGATTGCTTCAACCACTGGATGTACCCGAATGGAAGTGGGATAGTGTTTCGATGGATTTCATAGATGATTTACCCCGATCTAGGAAGGGGAATACTAGTATTTAGCTGATTGTGATTCATTTGACTAAGAGCGCCCACTTCATTCCGGTAAAGAGTAAGAGGACAGCACCTTGTTTTGCATCCATACATGTTCGTGAGATAGTCCGACTTCATGGAGTTCCATTTAGCATAGCAAGTGACAGAGACCCTATCTTTACTAGCGATTTTTGGAGGAGCTTGCAAGAGGCTTAAGGACACAACTTAGATTGGGTACGGCCTATCATCCTCAAATAGATGGCCACACGGATAGATTTAATAGAGCTCTTGAGGATTTGTTGAGGATGTGCATTCTTTATTTTGGAGGGACTTAGGAGGAGCACCTTTCTTTAGTGGAATTCACTTATAACAATAGTTTTTAGGCTAGCATTAGGATGGCTTCTTTTAAAGCCCTTTATGGAAGACCTTGAAAGTCGCCATCTTGGTTGGAGTCTACAAAAAGATTGCTACTAGGTCCCAACATGGTTAGATAGACTTCGAAAAAGACTGATTTGATTAGAAGAAGAATATAGACGGCCCAAGATAGACAGAAATCCTATGCCGATAAGCGGAGAAGCGATATTGAGTTCGAGATAGGAGATTTGGTTTTCCTTAATGTGTCTCTGCTGAGAAAGGTAGTGAGGTTTGGATCGAGTAGGAAACTTGCTCCCAGATTCGTAGGATCGTTCCCCATTGTAGAAAGGGTAAGGAAGATGGCATATCGGATAAAGTTACAAGAGAGGCTCATGGGAGTACATGATGTTTTTCATGTTTCACACATGAAAAAATGCTTACATGATTCATCAGAAGTAGTGGAACCTAGCCAACTTAAGGAAGTTGAAGTGGAAGAGAAGCATCGTTTCGTCGCATTCCTACCAATATCGTTGGACATGATATCAAGAAGCTTAGGAATAAGGATGTCCCTTTGATTAAGGTGCAGTGGGAAGATAGTATTGAGGATGCACATGGGAGGCTTAGGAGAAAATACATATCTCTTATCCGCATCTCATAGATGGTACGTCTTGAATTTCCTATCTCCATCTTTAGTTTTGAATAGGTTCTTTTCTTTAGTATCGTTTGGGAGGGTAGATCTTAGGACTTAGCCTATGGATGGTAGGATTGAATCTAAACACGTTACTAGAACATGTATGTATGTTGGATGCAAGTAGTTGCAAGTGTTCTCTAGTGGATGCTAATGGACGCATATATGCACACTAGGCACTGAGATCGCCCCATCTATGTCACTAAAGCATATGCATATGGATGTGTGTGCACTTGCATTTTAATTGTTGCTATGAATAGGTGACTATCAAATGTTTTTGCATTTGGTTGATGATTGTAGCACGCATATGGAACTATCAGTCGTCATTAGGGAATTTTCAATCATTTGGATACATGGCACGGACATGAGCGCATAAAAAGGAGGTCGACTGAATCAATAGACCGTCTAATCTTTTGCATTAGTTAGGGATATTGACACTGCACCATTGCATATATCATAAATTGCATTAAAAATTTTAAGGACAATGGATGTAATGGATGATGGTTGAATATGGGTTGTGGAATTTAGATGAAAATATTTATTCATTCTTCTATCCTTAGAGATTTCGGGAGCGAAATCCTTTAAGGAGGGGAGAATGTAACAACCTGAAAAATTGAAGTAACAATAATTAACTGAAAAATTAATTGAATAATAAAATAGGGTTGGAAGATTGTCAGAATTGAGCCACAGAGTTGCACCATTGGGTCCATGACAATTTTCTAATCAACTTCCATATATAAATTGTCGAAAACCGAATCAATATGGAGAAGTTACGAGAGAAATAAGAAAATCAGAATTATATTTAAATGAAAAAAAGAAAAAGAAAACGTCCCGTGGGGGTCGACCCTTGCTAGTGTCGGGTCGACCTATTGGTCGACCCATCTTAGTGCCTGGATGATTTTTCGTCCAGGTACAAGCCGAAGAGTGTAAAATTTAATTTTTATGAAATCATGTGTATTCGTACTGCATCTGATGGTTCCTCATGAGCCTATGATATGGCTGCACCAAAATAAATCTTCAAATCCGACAGCTTGAGATCCTTAAGTCATGCTATAAATAGAATCCTAATCCTAGCTATTTTTCTCATTCAGATTTTCTTCCAATTGGGTTCATTGCTTGAGGCTGAACCCTATATAGAAAAAAATTCTAGGGAGGAAATCTTTTTAATAAAAATATTCTACATCTAGAAGTGGATCCAGGAAGGACCAGGACTAGAGCTAAGGACCACAGGTGAGTGTTTTGTAATTATTTTAGATTTATAAGTAATTTAAAATAATAGGGTTCTCAATAGTCGTAGTTTTTCTACAATTTTGAGATAGTTTTTATGTAAGTTTATTTGTAGTTAGATTTTAAGTGAATTTTAGAAGTTCTCTTCAGTCTATTTTTACTCAGCTGTTTTATTCATTTATTGCAGTAATTTACATTTATTTATAGTTTTTTACATCTGTTTTAAGTACAAATTTAGCCTATAAATGTTAGTTTCTTTTCATAGAGATTTAATCCTTTTTGACATGAATAGAATATTAAGAAGAGAAGAGTTCGCAAATATGGGTTAAGATAGAAAACATTAAATTTACAGAAATCGAATGTAAAATGAGAAAAACTGAAATAAAATAGAGATGGACTGAAATAGGCAAATTGGAGATATTTGCAAGCATAACTATAACAAGTGGTTATAACTAAAAAGAGAAATAGAAGAGTAATAATTGCAAGAACAATTATAACACGGAGTTATAATTAGAAAAGAAATAATAGTGGGGCTTATTTTAAAACTTAGATCTTGGATTAAGATGATAAGAAAATATAGCGGTAATGGCCCGTACCGACAGCATTCACCTTCAGGTCTAGGACCGGTGGTCTCACACATGGGTGAGGCTGGGCACGCTTATGATGATTAGGGTAAATAAGTGGCCTAATAGATAGAGGCTCAAATTTGGAGATTTGGGCAAGGGGCGCAATGTTAGAAGATTTGTTTGTTAGGACCAATACCGGCAGCATTCCCTTTCCGGTCAAGGACTGATGTTCTCATACGTAGGTGATGCTGGGCATGTTCATGCTGATTAGGGTAAATAAAGGGCCAAATAGGGGGCGACAGTTAGTGTGTACCTACAATGACCGAACGTGCGGCATCGATTATTGTAAATAATTTGTTACCACGTCCTAAGCGCTAAGATGTATTGTAACGACTCGAAAATTTCGATCCCGAAAATTCCAGATAGCTAAAGGAAAAGAAGGAAGAGATAGAAGAAAAAGAAGAACAGAAACACCAACATCTCACATTCGCCGCGGATAAAATATAATAGCAAATAATAATGGTTATACAAAGGAAACTATACTTGTCAAAATTTCACTTAATACATCAGAGTTACACATATATACAACACTGGATATTTACAACTCAACATATCTCAGATACACAGAAATATCTCACGGCGGAAACACTCCATACGTTCCTACCATCCTGCTCGTCTTCTGAGCTCTAGAATGTTCTCACCTGAAAATCTGTAATACTTGGTCTGACCCGAGCATTACATCAAAGTAACACCCAGGTCAGGCTGGAAACCAGCGTGAGTAAACCCATCTAACATGAATGACAAAAGCATACAACTTAAGTATATAACCCCGGTAACTTATATCAATTACAAATTCACAATGTTATAGACATTACTTAATTCACTCACAAATTTCTAAGTACCAAAACTTAAATTAAATAGTTCAATTCCCTTAAATCATTCCATTCCAGCTTATTGATTTCACATATCAATTTATTAGAATCAAAGTGGTTTCGGGTATTTACTAATACCCGACTCCTGTTTCTTCGAATCCAATGTCATCTAAACTGAAATTATTCAATTAAATACCATTCAGCTTTAATTACCAGATAACACTTTTACACAGCTATCCATAATTGATAGATAATCACATTATCACTGTCCATCCAACATATCAAATCACAAAGCAATTCATATCAGATATATCAACCAATCCAAAGCACTCATCATCATTCAATCATTCATAAGCAAGATTGATCACTTCCATTAATTAATGATCCTCTAATTACTTAGTTAATTATTCTTAAATTTCATCTAAAAATTAACCTTTAACTTAATTACGTTCATTAACCAACCTTGATTAATCACAATCAGAAATTAACTTTCCTTAATTTCTTTATCAATTAAACCAATTCCTTGATTAATTATATTACTCTATATTCCACATCAAATATCAAAATTTGATTACTCTATAAAGCCATTAACCATATTACTTACTTCCATAAAGTCTACCATAGAAATATCCAATTTCTGTTTATTTCATCGTATATTTCACAAAATATATATCCCACTTCAAAAATCATTTTACAGTTCTTGTCCACAAACTTTCAATATCAATTTCATTCCAATCCGTACGATGCACACATATCATCCTTACGCTATACCAATCTGATCGCTCATTCGATCACACAATTTCACTTCCGAACTAGTATCGTCCACCCGACTTCCTAGTACGGACGCAGATCTGGTTTTTTGATCAGAAACCGTCATTCTCCTTACATAACCTAGTTATGATAGAGAATATCCAGAACAAATCAACAATCCATATCCAGGTTCGTCGTCGAAAATCGAGTGAAAAATCCCAACTCTGATCGATATAGCTATCTCGAAATTCTGTGCTGGAATCTGGATCAACTAAATCAATCTCCTTTTCTATTCACATTCCCTTAGGTTCTTATTCATTCATTCACCATTGCTTCAATCCCATTTGGATTATCACCTCAATTCTTATCTCAAATGGATATTCAATCATAAACAGTTTGCACTCTGACCAGCTTATATTTAGAAAATAGCTTGAAAGGTTAAAAATAGATAAATATTTGAAAAATAACTATTAATTTGTAAAATAGCTGTAAAATAATTAAGTAATTGAAAAATAGTTAGAAAATAGTCAAATAGTTTTGGAAATTTTAAATTATTGCTAAATAGTTGTGAAATAATAATTAGTTTGTAAAATAGTTGAAAAATAGTTAAATAGTTTCAAAATAAAATAGTTAAATAGTATCAAAATAAAATAGTTTAGCTTTAAAAAGAAAGAATATATATAGTAAATAATTTGGAAAAATAGATTTATATTAAAATAATTTATTTAAAAATGGTCCAGAGACAAACTGTTCAATTTCCAATTTCCATTCCCATCAATTCAATTTAAATTTCCACTTCTATTTAAATTGACTCCATTTCAAATTAAATAACTTCAATTTCCATTGAAATTTATTTAACCCCAAATTCAAGTTGAATTAATCCTCAATTTCTTTTCTAAATTCAAATCAAATTCCATTTGAATATACTCATTCAACTTTAATCACAATTTCAATTAGTTCAAATAAATTTCAAATTGAACCAATTTCAATTCATATCAATTCCAGTTTGAATTAATCCCAACTCTCAATTGAATTTGATCTCATTTGACTTCAAGTTCATTTCAAATTAATCCATTCAAATTTTACATTTGAATTTTAAACTTACCCATCTTCATTCATAATTCCAATTGATTCAAATTAAATTTCAATTTGAACTAATTCAATTCAAATTCCAAATTTAAACCATCCCGAATTATATAAATTCGAGTTAAATTTTGAAACCAAACCTTTGAAGTTTTATCTTAAACATACAAATCTTAAGTCCAAAATGATTCCATTTTACCTTAGAAATGGATAAAATACCACACCCAGTTTCTTTAAACAAATCCAATTCACAGTTTAAAGATTATTAATAACAATAGGGTAATATCATCCAATTATTTTAAAACATCCATCCATTTCCAATTTTCGGATCTCAAACCCAATTTGAGATCACTCAAACTCTCAATTCCAATCAACCATTTAACTTCCCAAGTTAAATCTTAATTTCATCTTGAAATTTCCAAATCAGGCTGATCATTCAAACTTATTTAACTTCTTCCAAGTTAAATTCAATTTACAGTCAAATTTACACAATTTAAATTCCCATTCAAATTTTAAACTTCAAAATAATATCCTTCCCACTTAAGTTTAAAACCTACTTCACTTTGGTTTCACATCACATTCCAAGGAAAATTCAAAACTCAACCTTAGAGTTTATTTCTTTTACACACCTGGTTACTTTTAAATTTTAAACCACCTTTGGTTTTAAATTCAAACAAATTCCTTTAAAATTTCAAACAACCCTCGTTTGAAATAGGACCCTTTCAGTCAAATATAATAAATAACATCTCTTATTTTAAGCTAAGGTTATGTTCAAAATAGTTTGAATAATATTATTTCCTTTAACATTTTGAAACCAATTCAAATGTTTAAATTTAGAATTCAGAACTTCACAATTTGAAACCCACTTTAATTTACATCCTTTCAAATTTACAAGTTACTCTCTTAAAATGGTTACTCCCTTAAAACATTTTATTGTTTATTGGAAAACAATCATCCCATTATTAAACACAATAACCATTCTATTTCTCTGGTTTAAAACCAATTCTAATTCATCTTATTTTGAAATTCTTCCCCAACTCCAAGATTTAATTTCAGTTTGAATCCATTTCAAACTTATCTTTAATTTAATTTCAATTTGGTTGTTTTCTATTACCACTTAATTTAATTCCAAAAATTTAACAACCAATTACCTTAATATTTATTAGAAAGAAATATTACTATATATATATATATCAAATATATTCTTATAAAATCATTTAAAATCTTTATATAAGAAAATAACAAATACGCTCTCATATATACACACACACACACACACATACACACTCAACTCATTTTAGGGTAGCATTGACCTTATCCTAAATGACTATCCCACCAGAGCCAAGGTTCTCGTTTAACCTTTCAGCTCTGATACCAAATGTAACGACCCGGAAATTTCGATCTCGAAAATTCCAGATAGTTAAAGGAAAAGAAGGAAGAGATAGAAGAAAAAGAAGAACAGAAACACCAACATTTCACATCCGCAACGGATAAAATATAATAGCAAATAACAACAGTTATACAAAGGAAACTATACTTGTCAAAATTTCACTTAATACATCAGAGTTACACTTATATACAACACTGGATATTTACAACTCAACATATCTTAGATACACGGAAATATCTCACAGCGGAAACACTCCATACGTTCCTTCCATCCGGCTCGTCTCCTGAGCTCTAGAACGTTCTCACCTGAAAATCTGTAATACTCGGTCTGACCCGAGCATTACATCAAAGTAACAGCAAGCAATTCATAATTGATAGATAATCACATTATCACTGTCCATCCAACATATCAAATCACAAAGCAATTCATATCAGATATATCAACCAATCCAAAGCACTTATCATCATTCAATCATTCATAAGCAAGATTTATCACTTCCATTAATTACATTAATTAAAGATCCTCTAATTACTTTCATTAGTTAATTATTCTTAAATTTCATCTAATAATTAACCTTTAACTTAATTACATTCATTAATCTACCTTGATTGATCACAATCAGAAATTAACTTTCCTTAATTTCTCTATCAATTAAACCAACTCCTTGATTAATTATATTAATCAATCCTTTAATTACACTGAGTAATTATCACTTAATTCTTCCACCAAATAATTATCCTTTAATTACTTCATTAAGTAATTATTCATAATAATTCTTTTATATTAAGTAATTGACCTCTTAATTACTTATTACTTAATTATTTCTTAATTGATCAACCTTCCCTATTCACATTAATTACATTATCCTTAATTAATTACTCAAATTTATTATCTTATAATCCCTTCATTGATCAATTATCCCTTAATTAATCATACCCAATATTTTACTAATCCTTGATTAGTTTCCTTAATTAATCAATCCCTAATTAATTACACTAAGTAATGAATCCTTAATTACTTCCATTAAGTAATTAATTAGTTACTAATTACATCTTAATTACTTTATTAATTAATCACTAATTATTAATTAATTATCTCTAATTATCTAATTAATAATTCTTAGTTACAAACTAATTAACCTCTAATTACTTAATTCATTAACCGTTAATTGCTTAATTAATTAATTCTAGATTATCAATTAATTAATCCCTAATTAATTAAAATCTTTAATCATAAATTTATTAACCCTTAATCATTAATTAATTGAATTAATTAATTACTCTTAATTTCTCTTAATTACTTCATTTAATTAATTAGTCATTAATTATCAATTCTTGATTAGCTTTAAAGATAAATTTTTATCTTTATTTATGACTCACTTATCATAATCTAAATTCATTTTAAATTATTCCACTTTTTAAAATTAAACTTTTAAATTTAAACATAAGATTAAAATAACTTTCAATCTAACTTAACCAATTTTAAGTAAACAAATAACAAATCTTCCAAATCAAATGTTTTATGAAAACATTTATTTTACGAATTAGTTTTAAAATTAGATTCAATTTAAATTTAAAAACTTGTTTTATAAAACTTTTGAAAACTTCATTTTCTCCTGCAATAGGTTCTACCCTAGTTTTGCTCGAGTCCATACTCGAGTTTCTTCCACTAGCAAAAGCTTTGCTAAATTTAAAACTTATTTTTGGTTTAAATTATAAGGTCTGGGCCAAACTTCACTCACTCGAACAACTCAAAATTTAAACTCGAGCAAACGACCCTCGAACCCGAGCTTCAACCCGTGTAAACTCTTTCGTTCCCAAATTATCACTGTGTACAGATACACTAACATGAAGTGCACCCCATCCATTATCGGCGACGATCTAGACCCCATAACCACCTCCGACAATTCTTCGATCATCACTTCTTTTGATCCAAAACACCTTGATTCCATTAAGAACCCAAAATCAAATTCGAGATCCTTCGATCGAACTGGTACCTGAACTATGATTAAAAATCTACCTCATCCTCACTGCTCCAACCAATTGAAATCACTAGCCTCTGTCTAAAGCTCCGCCGTTTACCCATTTATACATTTCCCAACCTTCGATGAATCCCGAAGGCCCAGAGACGATGCAGCGATCAAGTATTTCAGCTTCGACTAAAACTAGGGCTTAAACCTAGTTCCTCGCCGCGACGCCGCCTTGGTGGTTAATAAATCCACCAGATATTTTTATCAAACTCGCATAACTTCCCTCTACCACCAGTAGTGACCTAGATCACCCACAATACACAGATCACCGAAAAATGGATGAAACACCATGAGCGTTCAACCCAAAAATTCTCGACATCCCCCATCTTCAAAATCACCATATTACTCTTAAAATTCATCAATTTCCTAAACAAACCCGATTGCAAAATCAAAGCATGAAAATTTGAAGGTCGTAATTCTGATATTTATTTGTTTCTCGCTGAAATATTTAATTTCTGAAATATTCGTTAAACGTTTCACCTGAATCAAAATTTTAAAAATGATGTTGCTCACATGCAAACAATCTTTACTCAGAAATCAAGGCCTAAAAAATCAACTACGAGAAATATTTGAGTTATTGAATCAGGTTTTAACCTGTAATGTTTAAAACAGAGGTATACTATCCTATTCCTGACTTGAATACTGATTCTAACCCACATATATACATAAATCATTTCTTTAACATCATGCACACAAGCTTCATATCATATTCAAGGATTTACCATATGCCAAATCAAGAAATTTTCAGTTTTAAGGGTTTTACTCACCTGTAATTTGAAGACAGGGAAGTAGCTTGAGACCTGGAAACTGGAATTCTCTTTTGATTATTGAAATTGGTGTTTAATTTGATCTGTAGCTTGGTGTTTGCTCCTGCATCATATTTGAGATGTACTTTGCTTTGAATTTTTTCTTCAGTTTATTTTCAATTTTGCTTTCAGCTGCAATTTGGTTTTGGAATTGCTTAACTTCAGGTTTTAAAATTGTAAAGGGTGTTTGTTTAATTATTTTCTTTGGATCAGTTTGAAAAAATGAGAAATGACCTGGTAATCTTTTCTTCAAATTCAAAAGGGAAAAACTTTGCCACTTGTTATCATAAGTTAACATGTGTTTATTTCCTATTTCAAGGTTTTACAAATGTCTTTTGCTAAATAAATTTGTTTAAGTCCTTGTTTAAGTAAATTTTATAACTTTGTTTTTAAGCACTTACCTAAATTTCATTAAGTTTTTAAACTTAACCCCTTTCATTTAATAAATTTATGAACCATGTTTTCTCAAAGGTTAATACATATACTAAGAAAATGTATTATGTTTACGAATGTATATTAAATCTTTTATCAAATTCTATTCAAATCTGGACCATTTTGTTCTTATGTTTTTAAACTCAATTATATTTATAACTAAATTCATATGATTTTTTTAAAAAGAACATTAAATCTTTTATAAATCTTATTTAATCACAAATGATATGTGTATAAATATATACTAACTTTGTATTTATTCTCTTTTTTATCTAGATTAATGTCTTCAAATTATTTTACATATATATATATATATATATAAACTTATATACTTCTATGTGTATATACTTTAAATTTCAATATTATAAAGTTTACACATATCTATTAATATATTTATTAATTTACTATAAGATATATTATTTCCATATATTTATATTTCAACATTTATCATAGTTTCAAATACATCCTCATATTCTTTATTACTAGAATTTTATCGTTTCACTGAAATAAACCAGTTTATTATTCAATTATTAGATGCCAAAAATCCATATTATCACATGTATCTTTTGCTGTGGGACCAACAACGGAGATAGGAAAGGCTGATCAATAGGCAGGACGAGGATTACATCCTAATCAAGTTAACAGTTGAGATAGGATTAGGGTTTTAGCCTAATCGCAATAGTTCTAAATAAGTGCAAACAATCAAAGAAAATAGTCAAATTGAATCAGAAATAGTATTTTATGCGAGTTTTATGTTTTTTGTATCTTCCTTTCATGCTAGAACTGTTGCTTAGTCCATTAACTTTATCTTGCTTAAAAATTCTTAAAACTACTTTCACTCGCAAGACTTATTGTCTGACCCACTCCTCTACCTTTCTTATCCCCCCAATAGGGCAGTAGAGTTGAGGATAGTTGATTTAGGTTGGTTAGAGATTCATTTACAGAGTTTTCTCATTTCAGATTATTCTTCTGCTTTTCATCTTTAAATTTGGCTTATAATGGATTGGCACTTGTGAGAGAGATTATTATTGTCACTTTTACTCTGATTATGTGAAACTGTGACCTATTTTCATGAGACATGAGAGATTTTGAGTTTTTGAGACATGTTATTTATGACTTATTTGGAGATGAAGATTAATTCTGAATAATAAATTATTATTTAAATGTTTTCCACTACTTTTACTTAATTGTCAGGTAAATCTTAGTCTCTGTAATGCTTTAGCTATACTTACAATGCCCCACATCCTTTGGTGTGCCGTTTGGAGAATACTAAGAGGTGTGGGGTGTTTCACTTTGCTTTTAATGATAGCTTCCGACTATGTCGAAGCCTTTACTGTAGCTTTCTACGTTTCGAAACAAAGCTGTCGAAAGGGATTGTTTCGTTTTGTAAAAGCCCTGCCGCTTCTCCAATGCTTTTGAAAGGGGTGTTTCGACACCATCACTTCCTAACTTACTTATATTTTCGAAAGGGTAAGCTTTCGACCTTGTTGCTTATGACCCTTTGTGATTTTTAAAGAATAACCCAAAGCTTTTGACCAGTTAGTGTTGAATGATTTCAGAAGGTGTTTTTCCACATGTTTTAAAATTGAACACTAATGCTTTCGAAGGGTTTAAGGTGTTAATGCCTTCGAAAGTTTTTAAAGAAGGTTTCAAAGTAGTGGTTCCTCTACGTTTTTGAAAGTTCTAAAGGAAGGGTTTTTCTTATGGTTTTGAATAAGTTTAAAAGGAAAGGTTTTTCCTATGGTTTCAGAAGACAATGTTTAATGGTTTTAAAGAAGGATGCCTAAGGTTTATGGCTTTTAAAGGAAAAGGAATTTCAATGGTGCTGAAAGGTTATATGTACGGTTTTAAAAGGAAGATTTGGTCTTTTGACCTAGATAAAAGAAAGGGTTTTATATGGTTCCGAAAGGGGTACTTTCAATAGGATCAAAAGGGGTACATTCAAATGTTTAAAGGTTTTCATCAACAAAGATTTGAGTAAACTATATATAGCATGGCAAGGTTATTTTTAGTAAAGCATGGGTATAAATGTTTCCCTTGTTTAAGTTTGGTTAAATGGTTTTAAATCAAGTTCAGATGAAAAGGTTTCTAAGGAAAATTATAGGAAGATACCCCTAGGTAAAATGAATCGGATGTTAGAATGCCAGATGAGACGGGTATAAGGGGCCACCCTATACATTAGCTATTGGCCCCAGCTAATTTAGTCCCAAATTCTAATGTGTAGGGATTTGTTAGAGGTAAGACTAAAACTATTATTACACGTAAAAAGGAATATATATTTGTATACATATAGGTTGTTGGTGAGCCTGCAAAACCATTAGGATTAGATGACCCTAGGAGATGTTAAGTTAGGGACAGATCGTCTAGAAGAGAAGTATTAACAGATAGTTAAGGACAGACCCTCTAGAAGAGGAGTGTCTAGCAGATGTTAGATTATTTTGTTATATTGTCTGGTAGGCCCGAGTCAGCCAAGGGTTAATTGTTAGCCAAACAAAACTAAAGTGTTTGAACAGTAGTTCTTTTATTACTTGATATTTATGTTTACATAATGATGCTTTATAGTATTTAACCAGTTCGGTTGCAGGAAAAGATTTGCGAAAGATATGCTTTAAAAGTATGTCAGTGAGGGCAAACCCATTCTGCTAAGCGACGTGGTCTCACTTAACATTAATAACTGGGTTGTATAGTATTATTCACACCAGGCTTTATGTCTAACTTGAAGTTTATGTTTCCTCTTAAAATCTAGGGTGCTTAAAATTGATTTGAGTAGGTTGAGGGTTGAGGTTCTTTCAGGTTTTAGTTGGATGACAAATAAAGCTATCGGAGGAGAGCAGAAGGCTAACAGATTTCTATTAGGACTTGCAGTTCTTTGTTTTGTTGTTTATTTCCACTATATTTGTATTATGTCGATTATGACCCTATGACTCTAATCATCCAAGGGGGCATCTTCATATGTCGCTCTTGGCATATTTTGTAATAAGTATATTTTATCATTGCTTGGGAAGCATTTTAGAATTATGTAATATGAATATGGAACATGTGTTTTGAAATGTAATGGAAAATTCTGTTTTGAAATCTGTGACTTGTTTCATATTCAAGTGCTTTTGATATTATATATACCATTAACATAGTCGTATTTAGTCATCAAAAGTTCATACTATAGATGACTATATCACCTATGGTGCTTAGTTTTGGGCCTCTTGATAGGGGATGTTACAAGTTGGTATCAGAGCATAGGAGTATGAAATACTTTAACTAAAAATGATTTTTGAAAACATAATCCTTAGGAATTAGAGTTAAGATTGGTGTATGGGATAACGCTATAGTAACGTACTTGTATTTGTTATATATAGGCATACGCTTTATCTCCAGATTCCTCTCTTTGTTAGGCTATTCTTCTGTATCTCACAAGGCTGTAATATAGATATGGATGGAAGAAGTAGCAAAGTTAACCAAGGAGGAGACAGCACTACCAAAAATGGAAATGCCTGACCAAACGCTAGAAGAAGTCAAGGTCAGGCTCAAGCTGAGAATGCTGGTGTTGGGGTTCCCCAAGTGGACATGGGAGCCATGTATCATTTCTTCGTAAACATGATGCAAGTTGGAATCGCGACTAGAGTTGTTGGAGGGAATGCTACTGGAGGAGGAGTTTCGGAAGTTCTGACGATCAATCAGTATGCTAACTTGAGCATAGATTATACTAGACATATAGGAAAGCTGTTTATTGGGACTGAGGATGCTATCGAGGTGGAAAACTGGCTGCTTCACTGCGAAAGGATTTTTGCTAACTTAGAACTCAATGACGAGCAGAAAAGAAGACTTGCTTTAAGACAGCTTCAAGGAGTTGCTTTGTTTTTGTGGAATACTGTAACTATTGGTATGGATGAAGAGACTAATATGTGGGTGGATTCAAAAGGAGGTTTCAAGAAAGGTTTATGTCATAGTCTGTGTTGGTTAGAAAGTTTGCTAAGCATGAGCAAGAGGAGATGTAAGTTTTAGAGTATGCTAGTAGATTCGAAGAGTTAGCCCGGTATTGGTATACCACTGTTGACACGGTGTTGAAAAGGAATGAAAATTCCATTAGAGGTTTGAAATCGGAGTTAGCTAGAGCAACTTTACCGCACGTCGGGGATCCATGTGATGTAGTGGTGGAAATGGCGTTGAAACATGAGGAGATGTTATCTTATTTGGAAAAAAAGAAGGAGAAGGAAGTCCAGATTGGACAAGGCCAAAAGAGAGTTTTTCCACAAGAAGAATGCTCAGAAGGGAGGAGTAGCAAAAAGGGAAAGTCTGAGGTGGTCTGCTATAAGCGCGACAAGAAAGGACATTATGCTCATGAGTGTCATACCGGAAAAGGAAAAGGAAAGGAGGTGATTGGAAAGAAGAACATCAGATGTTTTAACTGTGATCAGATTGGTCACTATAAGAATCAATGTAAGGAGCCTGCAAAGGAAGGAAAGGGCCAAGTGTATGCATTGGAGCCCGTTGCTTTAAGACCAGCAGTGTAGGGGAAGGGAAAGGCTGCGTTAGGAGGTTCGTTCTAGATTCATTGTATGTCTGTTAGCATTTTGTTTGATACTAGTGGATCACGTTGTTTCATATCTCAATGTCTTGTAGATAAACTTAACCTAGAACCCATATATTTAGTTACTTCCTTAAGAGTTGCAATTCGATAGGAGTGTATGTGATGCTTGGGATGAAGTGTGACCACTTAGAGTTTGACTTGCTAGGTTACACCTTTGTTTGCAGTTTGCATGTATTTGACATTGTAGGGTTCGAAATTATATTGGTAATGGATTAGTTAAGTAAATACGATGCTAGGTTATTTTGTCAGGATAGAAAAATATCACTTAGACATGCAGATTGTGGTGATCAGATAGTTTATACCGTAGAAAACCTAGCTATGAGATGAATGCTTTGTTGGTTGTTATGGGGTTAAAAGATGGGTTGAATTGCATTTTCGTAGTTAGAGAATTCGCAGATGTGTTTGAGCATGTAGTTGGATTTCCACCAAAACGAGCAATTGAGTTTCGGATTGATTTGATGCCTAGAACAGAACTGGCAAGTAGGCCGCCAAGCAGGGCAATATAACACCTATAGGGATGAAGGAACTGAAGGTGCGGTTGGTGGATTTAGAAGGTAAGAGTTTCATTGGACCAATTGGTTCGCCTTGGCGAGAATCCACTATATTTGCTAAAAAGCCGGACGGATCATTAAGGCTATGTATTGATTATCGTAAACTGAATGAGAAGATGATAGAGAATCGGTATCCATCGCTGAAACACCCCACCCCTTAGTATACCCAAAAAGGGCACACTAAATGATGTGTTGCGTTATAGGTATAGCTAAAGCATCACAGAGACTAATATTCACAAGACAAATAAATAAAAACAACGGAAACATTTAAAATACTTATCGTTAAACTTGATTTCAAAATGAGTCAGAAAACATAAGATGTCTCAAAAAACTAAAATTCATGTCTCATGAAAACTACATCTTAGTGTTACGTAATCAGAGTGCAAAAGTAATAATTATTATTATTATCATAACCCTTCTCACAAGTGCCATGTCCATAAATAAAATGGATGGAAACTAGAAGAATACATCTGAAATGAAAGAACTCCAGGAATAGATCTCCAAGCGACCTGAATCTACTCAACTCTGCTGGCCTATGGGGGAAAAGGGGAAATAGAGGAGTGGGTCAGACTAAAAGTCTGGTGAGGGGAAGTAACAACTGGTATTTCTAAGAAAGATAATGATAATAAACTAAGAAATAGTTCTAGTATAGAAGAAAAATACATAAAAAGTAAAACTGGGATAAAATACTATTTCTGATTATGTTTGACTGTTTGCTTTGATTGTGATTGTTTGCACTTGTCTTAGATTGTTGTGATTAGGCTGAAATCCCAATCCTATTTTATTTAGGCTGAAATCATAATTCTTCCCGTTGATCGACATTCTATCTCTGTTGTGCCACTATAAGCTGGTCCAATCCTGTTGGTCCCAAAGCAAAAGACACCTGTTTAGTGCTTGGAACGCAGTAGCAAATTATTTACCCTAATAAATGTGACACGCTCGTAATCGCCGGTACACACTAACCGTCGCTCCCTATTTCGACCTCTTATTTACCCAAATCAGCATAAGCGTGCCCAGCCTCACCAAATCTGTTGTGAGATCATTAGTCCTTATCTATAAGGGATGCTGCCCAGCCTCACCTTAGTGTTGTAAGACCATCGGTCCCAGTCTGAAAGGGAATACTACCGGCACCGGTCCTAACAAACAAATTCTAGTTTGCGCCCCTTGTCTAAATCCCCAGATTTGAGCTTCTATCTATTGGCCACTTATGTACCCAAATTAGCATAAGCGTATCTCAGCCTCACCTAACTATTGCGAGACCATCAGTTCCTGACTGAAAGGGAATGTTGTTGGCATGGGCCTCGCTTCTATCTTTGCTTATTAACTTAGTGTAAGTATTAAAATAAACATCTTCTATTATTTCTGCTCTATTTTCATATTAACTTAATCTAAGTCATAAAATAAGCTTTTTCGGTTATTTCTGCTATATTTGCTTATTAACAAATCTACGTTTTAAAATAAGCCTCTTCTGTTATTTCATTCTTTCTAATTATAACTTGTTTTATAATTGTTCTTGCAGTTGTTATTCTTCTATTAGTTATAACCACATGTCATAATTATGCTTGCAAATATCTTAAATTTGCCTATTTCAGTCCATCTCTATTTTTATTTCAGTTTTTCTTAATTTACATTTGATTTCTTTAAATTTAGTGTTATTCTATTTTAATTCATATTAGCAAATTCTTCTCTTTTTAATTTATTCGCGTAAAAAGGGATTAAATCTCTATAAAAAGAAACTAGCGTTTATAGGCACAATTCCAACTTAAAAAAAATGTAAATAACTGTAAATAATTGAATAAAATAGCTGAATAAAAATAAAACTAAAAAGAACTTCCGAAATTTACTTAAAAACTAACTGTAAATAACTTATATAAAAACTGTCTCAAAATTGTAGAAAAACTACAATTATTGAGAACCCTAACATTTTAAATCACTTAAAAATTTAAAATAATTACAAAACACTCACATGTGGTCCTTAGCTCTAGCCCTGGGTCTTCCTAGATCCACTTCTAGAACGTAGAACATTTTTATTAAAAAGATTTCCTCCCTAGAAAAATTTTCTATTTATGGTCCAACCTCAGGAAATGAACCCAATTTGGAGAAAATCTAAATGAGCAAAATAGCTAGGCCCAGATTCTTATTTATAATGTGACTTAGGAATCTTAGACCGTCGGATTTGAAGATTAAACCTTGTGCAACCGCATCATAGGTTCTCTATAAACTGTCCGATGGGAGCATGGACGTATAGGATCGAAAGAAAATTAGAAAACACGTCATACAGCTCGAATTTGGACGATTCTACGTCCAAAAACAAAGGCGGGTTAACCAATATACTATTGGAGTTGACCTATAGGTTGACCTTGCTCCTTTGGGTTCAACCCTAGGGTCGAGCTAAATTGGGCTATCAGAGCCTATATTTTTTTTCAGTTTTAGATTTTAGAATTCTTATTTCTAGCGTAACTTCTTCATACTAGCTCGGATTTTGATAATTATATATGGAAATTGACTAGAAAATTACCAGGGACACAATGATGCAACTCCCGTTGCTCGAATGACAATTTCACAAACTTATTTTATTATTTAATTAATTTTTAATCAATTATTATAGCTCAAATTTGGGTTGTTACATTCTCCCTTCCTTAAGGGATTTCGTCCCCCGAATCTCCAAGGATCGAAGAATGAAATAAATATTTTCATTCAAATTCTACAACCACATATTCAACCACCATCCATTACATCCATTGTCCTTAGATTTTCTAATGCAATTTATATTATATATGTAATAATGTAGTGTCAGTGTCCCTAACTAATGCAAAAGATTAGACGGTCTACTAATTCAGTCAACCTCCTTTTATGCAATCATGTACGTACCATGTATCCAAATGAATGCAAATTCCCTAATGACAACTAATAGTTCAATATGCATGCTAAAATCATCATCCAAATGCAACAATCATATGATTATCATCCATTTATAGCAACAATGGAAATAAAATAATGCACGCACGTCCATATGCATATGTTTTAGTGACCTAATTAGGCTGATCCCTAAGAGATGTAGTGCCTAGTGTATATATATGCTTCCATTAGCATCCACTAGAAAACAGTTGCAACCGCTAGCATCCATCATATATAACATATTCTAGTATCATGTTTACATTCAGTCCCACCATCCATAGGTTAAATCCTAAGATCTACCCTCCCAAAAGATACTAAAGGAAAGAACCCGTTCAAAGCTAAAGATGGAAATAGGAAATTTAAAATATACTATTGAAAAGATAGGGATAAAAGGTATGTATTTTCTCCTCAGCCTCCCATGTAGCGTCCTCAATACTATCTCCTCACTACACCATAATCAAAGGTACTTCCTTATTCCTAAGCTTCTTGATATCACGTCCAACGTTCTTGGTAGGAATGCAACGAACTGATGCTTCTCTCTCCACTTCAACTTCTTCAAGTTGGCTAGGTTACACTACCTCTACTGAATCATGTAAGCACTTTCTCAAGTGAGAAACATGAAAAACATCATGAACTCCCGAGAACCTCTCTAGTAGCTTTATCCGATACGCCATCTTCCTACGGTCCTACGAATCTGGGAGCAAGTTTCCCGCTTGGTCCAAACCTCACTACTTTTCTTAGCGGAGATACCTTAATGAAAACCAAGTCTCCTACCTCGAACTCAATATCCCTTCTCCGTTTATCTGCATAGGATTTCTTTCCATCTTGGGTCGTCTTCATTCTCCTTATAAACAAATCAATCTTTTTCGAAGTCTCTCTAACCATGTCGAGACCTAGTAGCAATCTCTCTGTAGACCCTAACCAACATGAAGGCGACTTGCATAGACTTCCATAAAGAGCTTCAAAAGGTGCATCCCAATGCTAGCCTGGAAACTATTATCATATGCGAACTCCACTAAAGGAAGATGCTCCTGCCACGTTCCCCCAAAACCAAGAATGCACATCCTCAACAAATCCTCAAGAAGTATATTAACACTCTCTGTTTGGCCATCCGCTCAAGGATGATACGTCGTACTCAATCTAAGCTGCGTCTCTAAAGCCTCTTGCAAGCTTCTCCAAAACTTACTAGTAAAGATAGGGTCTCTATCACTCACTATGCTAGAGGGAACTCCACGAAGTTGGACTATCTCACTAGCATATAAGGATGCCAAATAACGTGTCATCCTCTTACTCTTAACCGAAATGAAGTGGGCGCTCTTAGTCAAATGATCTACAATCACCAAAATACCGGTATTCCCCTTTCTAGATTGGGGTAAACCATCTATGAAGTCCATCGAAACACTATCCCACTTTCATTCAGGTACATCAAATGGTTGAAGCAATCTGTCGGGTTTCTGCTACTTCGCCTTAACTCTTTGGCACACAAGACACTTAGCTATAAACTTTGCCACATCCTTCTTTATGTTGCTCCAATAAAACACTCTCTTCATGTCCCTATACATCTTATCACCACCCGGATGAATAGTCATTCGAGAATTGTGTGCTTCTTCTAGAAATTCTCTCATCAAATCATGGTGCAGGGAAAACAAAGACTTCCATCTCTCCTTAGCCATCCTTTACTATTAATGGAATAGCGTTGGAGATGTCTAGAGACCTCTTCACTATTAATCATATACATAATACCCATAAGCTCTAAATCCTCTCGCTGCTTTGAGTCAATCTGATCTATGAGGGTAGGCTTAACCTCAAATGCTAAAATCTCTGATAAACTTCCTATAATGACCAGCCAAAGCTTCTAACTTAGATAGCATTCTTGGGGACCTTCCAATCCTGTACAGCTACTATCATAGCGGGATCCACAGCCAACCCTCTCTTGAGGCTACATGTCCCAAGAAATGCACCTACTCACGCCAAAGGTGACACTTCGAGAATTTTGCTTTCAACTGATGAACATGTAGCGTATGAAGAACCTCCTCAAGATGAATAGCATGATCTTCCATACTCTTGGAAAACACAAGAATGTCGTCCACGAACACTACGATGAACTTATTTAGGACATCTCAAAATACACGGCTCGTTAAGTTTACAAAATAGGTTGGGCTTTGGTCAGCCCGAATGGCATAACCAACCACTTAAAGAGTCCACCAGGGGCCTAAATGTTGTCTTATTGATGCTATCGTTAGCGACCCCTAAGCTGACGAAATCCAGTGGCTAAGTCAAGCTGAGAAAATACTGAAGTTCCAACCAAATGATCGAAAAGATCATCTATCCTAGGAAGTGGATAACGGTTCTTCTTTGCGAGCTTATTCAACTCTCTATAGTCTGCGCAAAGTCGAAGGGAACCATCCGCCTTTATAGTGAAGACGACCGGCGCTCCCCACTCAGATATGCTTTGTCTGATGAAGCCTTTCTCCAATAGCTCACCAATCTGCTTACTTAACTCCTTCCTCTACCTAGGAGCAATATGTCTCATAGGCAATGCCATTGGCTTACCATTGTCATTCAGATAGATCCTAAAGTCGATCTCTCTCTTAGGGTTTGTCCCCTAACCTCTTCAAAAACATCTGGGAAATCTCTAATGACTGGAACAGAATCTAACTCTCCTAGTGATGCATCAAGGGAATAATGGAAGCTCAATATGACTGACTTCTATTGGTTGTAAGAAACCTCGACGGTCCTTCCACTACATGTCTCTAATCTGACGATTCTTCTCTTGCAGTCTAATATCGCACCATAAGTGGATAACCAGTCCATCTCCAAAATCATCTCATATCCCGAAAATCCCAATACATAGGCATTACTATCAAATTCTATGCCTAGCATAAAAATTTCAAACCCCTACAAATCATGGATAAATGTGTCGATCCTCCTATGGGTTTGAAACAACTATAGGGTCTACTACTAGAGAAATATCTAAGTGCAAACAATCAACCAAGGAAATAGAAATGAAAGAATGCGGTGCTCCAAGTTAAAAAGAGTCCGAATAGGAAAATCCGAAATAGAGATCAAACCTCCTACATAGACTTTCCCACCTCAATCTAATCCACTACTAGAAGCTTCTACATCCAAAGCCTGTACTTGCACTGTAGGTGCACCTGTTCTCTGCTCCGTCTACTAAGGATAAGCTCTACTAAGGTGACCAGGATGCCCCTAGTTGTAACACCTCCCCTTTATCATGTCCTTCTTATAGTCCTTTGTGAAATGCCTAACCAATTCAAATTTTTTACATTTTTCGCCCTTCTTAATCTGCTCTTGAGGTCCTCCTCCTTTCTTCTTGTCCTTTTCCTTCTAATTCTTTCATCACTACTTCTTAGAGTTTTCTGATTTAGGAACCTCCTTAACTTCTTCTTTCTTAACAAAATCTGATATAAGAGTCGTTTCCACAAGTGACTCACACGTCCTCTCATAGGTACATGTGTCAATGCCAACCCTTAGAAGGGATTGTTCAAACCCTTAACAAACTTGATGGCCTTCTTATGCGGTGTATTAACAAGCTCCATTTCGAACAGTGATAGCTCATTAAACTTATTTATATACTCTTTCACCAAAAGACTCCCTTTTTTCAACTAATGAACTTCTCCCTTCAGCTGCTAAAATGCAAGCCGAACTCTCTGTCGGTACTCCAATCCTAACAGCCCAAATATTCGCTCCGTATTCTTCAACCAATCTCGTGCCTCTACGACATCATCCATGCCAGAAAACGTTCTACCTCCTAGATTAGTGTTATTCTATTTTAATCTATATTAGTGAATTCTTTTCCTTTTAATTTATTCTCGTAAAAAGGGATTAAATCTCTATTAAAAGATACTAGTATTTACAGGCTAAATTCCAACTTAAAACAGATGTAAATAATTGTGAATAACGGTAAATAACTAAAGTTAAATAAAATAGACTGAAAAGAACGTCTGAAATTTACTTAAAAACTGACTGTAAAAACAATCACAAAATTGTAGAAAAACTACAATTATTGAGAACCCTATAATTTTAAATTACTTAAAAATCTAAAATAATTATAAAACACTCACTTGTAATCCATAGCTCTAGTCCTGGACCATCCTGTATCCACTTCTTAGGCGTAGAATATTTTTATTAAAAAGATTTCCTATATAGAAAAAATTTATATTTAGGGTACAGCCTCAGGCAATGAACTCAATTGGGAGAAAATTTGAATGAGAAAAATAGCTTGGCCTAGGGTCATATTTATATTATGACTTAGGGATCTCAGATAGTTGGATTTGAAGATTAAATATGGTGCGACCATGTTATAGTCTTGTTGGGAATCGTCGGATGGGAGCATGAATGCATAGGATTGAAAGAAAATTGGAAAACACGTCATACAGCTCGAATCTAGACGAGTCTACGTCTAGATAATAAAGGTGGGTCAACCAATATACTATGAGGGTCGACCTATAGGTCGGCCTTGCTCGTTTAGGGTTCGACCCTAAGGTCGACCTAACTTGAGCTTGGGTCGACCTAGCCCTATATATTTTTTTCGTCTTAAATTTCTATATTCTTATTTCTACCGTAACTTCTTCGTACTATCCCGGATTTCGACAAATTATATATGGAAATTGATCAGAAAATTACCATGGACACGATGGTGCAACTCCCATAGCTCTATTCTACAACTTCACAAACTTAATTTATTATTTAATTAATTCTTTAATTAATTATTATATCCTAAATTTTGGGTTGTTACAGTCGCCGAGAATCGACGATTTTTTCGATCAGTTGAGTGGAGCCAAGATATTTTCTCAGTTGGATCTGGCAATAGGATTTCATCAGCTAAGAGTAGCAGAAGGTAGTATACTTTAACAACATCAGGACAAGATATGGGTCGTGCGAATGGTTAATTATGCCATTCGGACTTACTAATGCGTCGGAATTCTATGTGATTTGATGAATCGAATTTTCATAGAGCACTTGGATAGATTTATGTTTTTTTAAAGATGATATTATGATATACTCTAGGGATGAAGGAGCATGAAGTTTATCTTAGAGTTGTGCTTGAGATGTTGAGGCAGCATCAGCTAAAGGCAAAATTTTCGAAGTGCCATTTTTGAAGAAAGGAAGTAAAGTTTCTTGGTCACGAGGTTTCGAAGAAAGGATTGTCAGTTGATCTAGAAAAGATCGAAGCCATTAATAATTGGAAGAGAACAGAAATGGTAACTGAGATAAGAAGCTTCCTTGGATTTGTCGGATATTATCGAAGGTTTATAAAGGATTTTTCGTGGATAATTGTACTGATAGCTAAGCTAACGTGGAAAGATGTGAAGTTCGTGTAGATCGATAAGTGTGAGGAATCATTTTAGAGCTTGAAACACTCATTGGCCCATGCACCGGTGTTGGTGGTTCCGGAGGGGAACCAAGATTTAGTTTTTTATACTGATGCATGTGGAACACGATTGTGATTGTCTACGCATCTCGACAACTTAGACTTAATGAGGTTAGGTATCCAACGCATGATTTGGAGTTAGCAGCGGTAATATTTGCCTTGAAGATGTGGAGGCATCACCTTTTAGGATAGAGATTTAAGCTTTATATAAATCATAAGTCATTGAAGTACGTGTTCTCTCAGAAGGATATGAACATGAGACAACAAAGGTGGTTGAAATTTTTAGCTGTTTATGATTTTGGAATAGAGTACACACCAAGGAAAGGAAATAAGGTGGCAGTTGCACATAATAGGAGGCATCAGAATGCAGTATTAGCTATGATAGAAGAATGCAAAGACGTAGAAGCATTGTCAGCTTGTAGAGTATTATGGAGATCCGATGTTGGGTCTAGTGGAGAGTCTTATGTGTTATCTAGTTTAGAAGTTCGACCAGTATTGATTGAGAAGATTGCTTCCAAACAGGAAGAGGATTCAGTGTTAGCTGAACGGAACAGGAAGTTAAGAGAAGGAACAAAGAGCGATGACTTAAAAGATTTTAGTCTTGACCAGAATAGGTGGTTTGAGAAATAAGGGTAGAGATTATGTGTTCCAAATGTGGAAGACATAAGGAATTAGCTTTAGAGGAATGTCATTGTTCAAAGTTCACTATACATCTAGGAGGAATGAAGATGTATCAGGATATGAAGAGAAGTTTCTTCTAGGAAGGCATAAAGAGGGATGTTAGCTTATGGGTGAAACATTGTTTGAACTGTCGATAGGTGAAAGTCGAACATAAAAATGGAGTGGATTGCGTCAGCCATTGGACATTCTAGTATGGAAGTGGGATTACATTTCTATGGATTTCATAGACAGGTTCCCAAGGCCTAATAGAGGGAATGAAAGTATATGGGTCATAGTAGACAGACTGACCAAGAGTGCCCATTTCATTCCGGTTAACGCAAATAGAATGGCACCTGTATTGGCAAAGTTATTTATGAAGAATGTAGTTAGACTTCACAGAATTCCTAATAGTATAGTAAGCGATAGAGATTACCTATTCACTAGTGAGTTCTGGAAGAGTCTATAGGAAAGTATAGGAAAAAAGCTCAAGATGAGTACCGCTTACCATCCACAGACTGATACACAAATGGAAAGAGTTAACAAGATCTTGGAGGACCTATTGTGAGCTTGTGTATTTGAATTCAGAGGATCATGGGAAGACTATCTTCATCTAGTCGAGTTTTCTATAACAACGGTTATCAGGCTAGCATTGGGATGGCACCGTTTGAGGCTTTATATGGAAGACCATGTAAATCTCCATTTTGTTGGTTCGCGACCGAAGATTGAGTAGTACTTAGTACAGTTTTGGTTATAGATGTCCCAGAAAAGATTGAGTTGATAAGGGCGAGAATGACGTAAGCTCAATCTAGGAAGAAGAGCTATGCAGATAGAAGATGAAAAGATTTAGAGTTCTCTGTTGAAGATCATGTTTTCGTCCAAGTATCGCCGATGAAAGGTGTTATCAGGTTCGAGAAGACGAGGAAGTTAGCACCAAGGTTCGTAGGACCATTTCCTATTTTAGAACGGATCAGGAAACTCTCATATAGAGTTGAGTTACCGAGTAGTTTGGTAGGTTTCAACGTTGTTTTCCATTTATCTCGTCTGAGGAAGTTTGTCAGGGATCCAGACGCTACTGTAGCGCCGACTGTGTTAGAGGATTTAGTAGTGGAACCAGACATGACTATAGCTAGGAAGCCCATGAGAATAGTCGCGAGAGATGAGAAGAAGTTGAAAAACAAGACAGTAAGATTAGTGAAAGTCTAATGGAGTAGCGATGCTAGAGACTGTACTTGGGAAACTGAGAGCAGGATTAGAGATGATTATCCTAATTTGTTTGATGGTATGTTTTACCTTTGATTGTTTGTTGTGTTCCTTATCGTAATTTCAAGGACGAAATTATTTAAGGTAGGGAGATTGTAACACCTTATATTTTTAGTAACATTATTTAGAATATTTAATTAGCTAAATTAAATAAAACAATATAAGATGATTAACAGATTGAGATTTGATTTAACTAAGGGTAGTCGTGCCATTTAAATGTAAATCAAAACAAGATAGCATGAATAAAAGTGATAGGAAATAAGGAAGGGAAAAATGGGAAATAGGATGAACATATACCCTAAATCCTTAGGAAATCGAGCACGCTTTCATTCCATTTTTATCAACCATAAAAAATAAAAATACTCTAAGATCGGCCACCATTTCTAGTCTTAAGAGAAGATAAAGCTAGGATTTCAAGAGAAGAAGTAAATCAACTTATTTAACATCAAATCTCGCATCTTTAATCACAAAGCTAAGGTGAATGATTGCTACATCCCATTTTTCTTATTTTTTCAGTCTTAAAGTTAACCTGAATTGATTTTGCATGATAAACGATTGAAAGATTATATATGCTTGTTGATGATTTGTACATGTTCTTATTAGTTTTTATGATATGTTTGATATGAAAACCCTATTAAATGAAATTCAAATGCCTTGAAAACTTAAACATAGATCAGAAATAATATTTTAAAGATGGGTTTCTCCTTTCATAATTTTCTGAATTAATGTGGATTTGGGTCTGAAATTAGTAATTATTTGGGTCTGAAATTTTTATATGTTAGAAAACATATAGAAAAGGATTTTCTGGAATTTTTTTAGAATTTTCCAAAGTGTTTTGATGAATATATAAATTAAGGTATGGGACTTAAATATTTTATATATTTAAGGAGAAGGGGTGCTTTGCAAATGATTTAAATTATTAAATTCTAAAATTATGGCAATATTTTTAGAAAATAAAAATTAGCAACCAATAAGAGTTTGACAAACAATGCAAGTTAGTTAAAAAGTTTACTTAAAATGGTTTAAAATCAGAAATTCATGTCAAAAGTGTGTTTCACAATTTTTGTTTTGCCCAGGTAGCTTCTAACTAAGTCCCTCCGCCTCCTTCCTCTAACCATTGCACATAGTATCAATTTCGGTACACAGTGAATTGGGCTAAGGCGGAAGGTAAGAGTTGAAACCAAGGGGTTCCGAAAGGGTCGAAGCACCTTTATGCTTTAAATGAAAAAAGCGCCTGCTTGCTTTCGACTAAGATGCTTTCGACATAGTTGGCTTCTGACTAGGTCAATTACTTTAAAGAAAGAGGTTGCGCCTTTGTTCTAAGTAATAGCTTTCGACTTAGTACTTTTGGCTAAGTCAATGGTTTTAAAGGTTGGTTATGAAATAGTTGCACCTTTGTTTTTAATGATAGCTTCTGACTGTGTTGACGCCTTTACTATCGCTTTCTACCTTTCGAAACAGAGCTTTCGAAGGGATTGTTTTGTTTTATAAACGCCCTGCCACTTCTCCAATGCTTTCAAAATGGGTGTTTCGACATCGTCACTTACTAATTTAGTTATAGCTTTCAAAAAGGTAAGCTTTCGACCATGTTACTTGTGACCCGTAGTGATTTTTAAAGAATAACCCAAAGGTTTTGAATAGTTAGTGTTGAATGTTTTTTAAAGTGTTTTTCCACATGTCTTAAAATTGAACCCAAATGCTTTCGAAAGGTTTAAAGATTCAATGCCTTTGAAAGGTTTTAAAGAAGGTGTTGAAGGGGTGGTTCCCCTATGTTTTCAAAAGGTCTAAAGGAAAGGTTTTTCCAATGGTTTTGAATAAGTTCAAAAGGAAAGGTTTTTCCTATGGTTTCGAAAGGCAATGTTTATTGGTTTTAAAGAAGGATCTCTAGGGTTTTTGGCTTTTAAAGGAAAAGAAATATCAATGGTTTCAAAAGGTTATATGAATGGTTTCGAAAGGAAGATTTGGCCTTCCACCTAGATAAAAGAAAGGGTTTCACATGGTTTCGAAAGGGGTACTTTCAAATGTTAAAGGTTTTCATCAACAAAGATTTGAGTAAAGTATATATAGCATGGCAAGGTGATTTTGAGTAAAGCATAGGGTATAAATTTTTTCCTTGTTTAAGTTTGGTTTAAAAGGTTTTAAATCAATTTCAGATGAAAAGGTTTTCAAGGAAAATTATGGGAAGATATCCCTAGGTAAAAATGACTCAGATATTAGAATACCAGATGGGACTGGTATATGATCGCGCCCTATACATTAGCTATTAGCCCCAGCTGATTTAGTCCAAAATTCCAGTGTGTAGGACTTTGTCACAGGTAAGACTAAAACTATGATTACACACAGAGGCGAACATATATTTGTATACATATAGGTTATTGGTGAGCCTGAAAAACCATTAGGATCAGGTGACCCTGGAGGATGTGAAGTTAAGGACAGACCATCTTGAAGAGAAGTATTTGATAGATAGTTAAGGACAGACCGTCCAGAACAAGAGTGTCTAATAGATGTTAGATTATTTTGTTATATTGTCTGGTAGGCCCGAGTCAGCCAAAGGGTTAATAGTTAGCCAAACAAAAATAAAGTGTTTGAACAGATAGTTCATTTATTACCTGATATTTATGTTTACATAATGGTTCTTTATAGTATTTAACCAGTTTTGGTTGCAAGAAAAGATTTGCAAAAGATCTGTTTTAAAAGGATGTTAGTAAGGGAAAACTCGTTCCACTAAGCGGCGTGGTCTTACTTAACATTAATAACCGCGATGTATAGTATTATTCACACCAGGCTTTATGTCTACTCAAAGTTTATGTTTTCCCCTTAAACCCTTGGATATTCAAAATTGATTTGATTAGCCTGAGGGTTGAGGTTCTTTCAAGTTGTATAAGGGTGACGAATAAAGCTACCTAAGGCGAGTAGGAGGCTATTGGATAGCTATTAGGAGTTACAGTTCTTTGTTTTGTTGTTTATTTCCTCTGTGTATGTATTAAGCCAATTATGACTCTGACCACCCAAGGGGGCATCTTCATATGTCGCTCTTGGCGTATTTTGTATTAAGTATATTTTATTATTGCCTGGGAAACATTTTGGGATTATATAATATGAATATGGAACATGTGTTTTGAAATGTAATGGAAAATTCTGTTTTGAAATATGTGATTTGTTTCATATTCAAGTGCTTCTGATATTACGGATACCATTAATATAGTCGTGTTTAGTCGCCGGAAGTTAATACTATAGATGAATGTAGCATTTGCAGCGCTTAGCTTTGGGACTCTAGATAGGGGATGTTACAGGTATGCATATTTGAGAAATGTAGGATAATGTAGGTTATCTCAAATTTCTTGGTTGTGACATGTCTAATATGGGATTTTTTGTAATGCTTGTAGCATAAAGGGAAGTACTACTGAAATATTATAAAATTAAGGTTCAGGAATTTCGGTCAATTCTATTACTTTCTTGTACTCATAAGAATTTCTGGTGCGAAATTCTTTTAAGGCGGGGAGAACGTGATAGCCCACAAATTTAATGACTGGATATTTGAATATATCATTTAAATAATTAATCGTTAATTGATGGAATGTCACTTATACTCGATTTTTCAAAGATGGATGAATTGGGACTCGAGACACCACCTTTGAGACCGTAATTTTGTCATGAGAAAAATAGCATAAGTCATCTTCATTTGGACTTGATAAGTTTTTGGAGTGAATAGCGATTTCATGTGGATGAAATGAATTTAGGGAAATGACCCATTAATTTGCCTACAAGAGGATAACTCCTTTCATTTCTCTCATTCTCTTTTAATTCCACGTTACTTCTCTTTTTTCATTCTTTAATCACTTTCCAAATCATATGTTAATCCTTAACCCCTAATAAACTAATCAAAGCTTAAATAAAATTCCTAAATTCAAATTAAAATCACCATAATTCCTCTCATCAAATTCCTCACATAACCCATTAAGGAATTAGTATGAAGTGGAGTTGGATCTAAATCTCAACTTTAAAGAAAGCTTGGATTTGGGTTTTTGTAGAATAGCTTGATTTAGAGAAGAATAAGGTGAGTGGGATGATTCTCCTGATATATTTACTTGTTGAACTTCATATGTTTTGTTTATTGATGTTTGGAGTTATATGAAATGATTTAGAAAATGTTTGGTTTGATTTAGGCTTATATTCACATTACAAATGTGATTATATTAACTCATTATTTATTAAAGACTTTAATTGCTAATTTTGGGAAAGCTAGCAAGCTATGAAATGGGTTTGGGGTTAATTGAATGATTCTGTGTGATGATATGGTTTGTTTTGTGATTAATTAAATGATATAATGATGTACATGTCATTAGTAAGTAATAATTAAACTATTTGAATGAGTTTGGAAAAGTTAATAAGCTGATTAAGTAAGTTATGAGCTCTAACTTATTATTAAAGTGTTTAGAGGCTTAATGAAGCTTTATTAGTACTTATAAATATTATATAGAGAAGGAATGATTTTATAAGTAGATGGAATATTTTTATAGAATGAAGTTAGTAAGTTACTTAAGTGAGTTATGATCTCTACACCTATTACTAAAGTGATTACAGGCTTAACGAAGCTTGATTATAGTACTTATAAATATTATTTCAGTAAAGAAATAATTTTATAATTGAATGTATATTTTATAAAATAGAACGAGATTTTATAAAACAGTATAGATAATATATTTTATAAAATAGTATAAATTATATGATTTATAAAATAGAGTGATATTTTATAAAAATATAAATGATATATTATATCATTTATATAAAATAGAATCAGATTTTATAGAATAGTATAAATGATATTTTATAAAAATGAATAAGATTTTATAGTATAAAAGACATATTTCATAAAAGTATGAGAATTTATAATATAGCATGAAGGAATTATTATATAAGATGGATATAAGGTTTTATAAAATAATTATAGGATGAATACTTGATTTTAATAAAGGCTGGTTGTTACATTTGATATTAGAGCTAAGATTAAACACTCTGAACCAAGTAGACCAGTTTGAGTTGCTAATAGAGCTAATATAGCTTCAGTTGCGATGGGAGAACACCCCGTGAAGCTTGCTAGTAAGCATGTTTAATTTTGAATAATTGCTACTATGTTCCAAAATTTATCAAAGGAATAATTTGTTTATCCTTTAGTAGAAAACATATATGTTTTTGTTTGTAACAATGGTATTTTGAGTATTTGTCACGGAAATAAAACTATTGGTTTTGGTGCTTTAAATAATGGCGTTTACTTTTTAATATGAATAGTGTATTTATTGTTAAAAATAATATTGTTTCTAAAGTAAATAATACTTACCATTAGTACTGTAGACTAGGCCACATTGGTAAGAAAAACCAGTGGTTTCTAGCATCCTTCGATTCTAAATCATTTGATACTTATACATAGCCTCTTAAAGAAAAGTGCTAAGCACCCATTCCATGAGAGAAATAAAAGAATTAATGAACTCTTGGGTCTAGTACATATCCATGTATGTGGTTTTATGTCTACAACCACCAAAGGTGGAAACTCACACTTCATAATGTTTACCAATGATTTACGTGGGTATGGATATGTTTCTTATGAAACACAAATCAGAGGTCCATGATAAATTCATTAAATATAAGAATGAAGTAGAAAATTGGACTAATTGGATAATTAAAATACTTCGATTTAATCGAGATTGTGAGTACACCGGATCTGAACTCTAATAGTGCCTAAAAGAGAATGAAATTCTCTCCCAGGTCATTCCTCCATATTATGATGACCAACCAATACCTCTTATACCTAAATACCAAAGTAGTGTGCACCTATAGTATTCGGCCGATGTTGATCGGTAGTCTAGGGTAATGTAAACAATCAAAACCAGAATATGTCATATATCTCACAATGCATAAGATAAAATGCAATAATCAACACAGATGAAAAAAGTTGAGACAGCAGTATAATAAAATGAGCCAAAATAAATTAGAGTACATCGATCTGTCACCGTTATATAATACAAAGTGGAAAATAGATTTTATACATCAGATCAAATAAACTTTCAAACAAAAAGTTGTCTCTAATAAATAAATACTGATAATAGCTCCATATTACTGCATAGTGGAATAACAATAATAGCACTAAAATATAGTATATCAAAGCGCTAGCTACATGCTCCTCCTATACATAACTCTATGCACTATCTCATATCTGCTGTTTCTAATCTACCCATTTATAAGTACTTGAAACAATAAGATGCAATGCATTAAACCTCGAGTTAGACAGTAGTCTAGCATGTGCGATCTATAATCATAAAATACCATAAAAATCGATGTAGTAAATAGAAACATGAGGTATGAAGAATCATAGTGACATGTCCCTTCGTTCGAAGAGTTAGCATATAACATTATATATGTTATAATATTGTTATACGGGTACACTACACTATGTATAACATCGATGTCAGGATACCTAGCTCAATAGTACCCACATCACTAAACATCCATCCATATCTCAGAACTATACACCAATCATAACAACATAGAAAACTTATAATAAACACACATCAACGGTCCCTTAGGTTTCATGTCGTCGCAATTAACACCAAGGTCTCGCCTCATCACAACCATCGTTAAGGTATTGCATCATCATGCCCATCACCAAGGAACAACGCCATCACAACTATCACTAAAGTGCAACATCATCATGGCCATTTGTAACATCATGTAATTTTAACGACTTGATATTTTAATATGTATATATATATATATTAAATAATTAATCTTTAATTCATGGAACGCTCGCTATACTCAATTTTTCATATATTGGTGAATTGGGACTCGAGACACCCACCGTTGAGACCGCAATTTCGTCATGAGAAAAATACTATAAGCTGGCTTAGTTTGGTGTCGATAAGTTTTTAGAGTGAACAACGATTTCATGTGGATGAAATGAATTTAGGGCAAAGGCCCATTAGTTTGCCTATAAGTGGCTAACTATTTTCATTTCTCTCATTCTCTTTTAATTCCACGTTACTTCACTTTTTTCATTTCTTAATCACTTTCCAAATCCTATCTTAATCCTTAAGCCATAATCCACTAATCAAAGCACGAATATAAATTTTAAATTCAAACTAATATCACCATAATTCCTCTTGTGAAATTCCTTCAATAATCCATCGAGAAATTAGCATGAAATGGAGTTTGGAGCTAAATTTCAACTTTAAAGAAAGCATGGATTTGGCTTTTTGTAGTTCGAGCTTGATTGGAGAAGAATAAGGTGAGTGGGATGATTCTCCTATTATATTTACTTGTTAAACTACATGCTTTTGTTTATTGACGACTTTGGGGTTATATGAAATGACTTAGAGAATGTTTGGTTTGATTTAGGCTTATGTTCATGTTATAAACATGATTATATTAACTTGCTAATTTTAATGACCTTACTTACTATTTTTGGGAAGTTAGTGAGCTATGAAATGGATTTGGGGTTAATTGGATGATTTTGTATGCTGATATGGTCTGGTTTGTGATTAGATAAGTGATATAATGATGTACATGTCATTAGTAAGTAATAATTAAACCACTTGAAAGAGTTTTGAACAATTTAGTATGCTAAATAAGTAAGTTATGAGCTCTATACTTATTATTAAAGTAATTGGAGGCTTAACGAAGCTTAACTAGTACTTATAAATATTATTTAAGAGACTGGATGATTTTATAAGTAAATGGAATATTTTATAGAATGAAGTTAGTAAGCCACTTAAGTGAGTTATGAGCTCTACACTTATTATTAAAGGATTAGAGGCTTAACGAAACTTGACTAGTACTTAAAAATATTATTTAAGTAAAGAAATAATTTTATAAGTGAATGATATATTTTATAAAAGAGGATGAGATTTTATAAAATTGTATAAATGGTATATTTTATAAAATATATTGAGATTTTATAAAACATTATAAATAATATTTTATATAATGAATGAGATTTTATAAAATTGTATAAATAAATATTTTATAAAAATATGAGAATTTATAAAATAGTATGAAATGTAGGATCTAGATTAACCCTAGAGGGGGGGGTGAATAGGGTTATAGCAAATTTTCTCGATTTAAACACAGAAATAAACTACAGAAATAAATATGCAGTAAAGTAAATCACACACAAAATTTACCCAGCTTCGGCAACCCCTGCCTACTGCTGCATTCCCAGATTTCTATTAGAATTAAACAGTATCACGCTTACAAACACTCTACTAGACTCGCAGACCCTTTTTCTCCCGCTCACAAACACTCTACTAGACTCGCACACCCTGCTTCCGCCTATAGAGTTTCGCTCACTCGCAAACACTGCTCCCGCATATAGAGCTTTGCAAACTCGCACACCCTGCTCACTGAACTAATTCTAAATAGACAATCTGACACTACCTAATCCCTAGGTGGTGATTTACAAATTCTTCGACTCGAAAAGAAAAACAAACTTCAAAATTAAAACCGGAGCAAAAATTAAAGTATAAACTTGACTCCACAATTTTGCTCAAAATAAAACTAAAAATAATCCCCCTTTTATAAATAAGGCCGGCTCCTTATTTTTCAACTCAATCCCTTTTGAAAAGAATGCGGCCTCTCCTTTTTCTTTTGCTTGGCCCGTTCCTTTTTGTCAAATTAGGGCTTCGGTCCTTTTTTCTTCCTTCTGAAACATTGCAGCTGATCCCTTTGTCAAATTAGGGCTTTGTGCTCTCGATCCAAATTGAGACTTTCGGCTCTGGCTTGTGCTTGATTTCTGATGATCGACTGTCGCTCGTTTGCAGTTGCTTGATCGAGTTCGTTGTTTGTGAATTCGGTATGTACTGTTTCCTTTTGCTTTACTAAGTTGATACTTGAACTCGATAATTAATTTGCCAGTGATGATTGGGTTATATATGCGTACGAACTCCTTGAATTACGTTCGTCTAAATATATTTGAATTTGTCAATAGTCGTTCGATCTTGTATTGATGCTTGGGATTGATCTGACTTTGTCAATTTCGTATTTTTGGTAGCTTGATTCACACGGTATTGATTTGATTTCGTGATCAATTTGCTTGGTTCGACTTGGCATTGACTGTTTCAATTTGTTTCACACTTGATTTTTGATTTGTGAATTACTTTATTGCTAAGGCTCTGACTTTTTCATCTTTGATTTCGACACGGCTTTGATTTGTGAATTCATGTGTTTGCTTCGGCCCTGTGAATTCATTGTACTTAGTTGTGATGTTACACTTGTCTTCATATGCCCTTGACTTTGCTGTGCATTGCATTGATGATTTTGGCCTTGACCACCTTGGTCTTGAACATTGCTGTGTCCATATGGTATTCAGTACTGTGGCATTGCATATTGATGTTTCTGTTTGCATTTGAGTTTGTAGCTTGGTGTCATGTTTGCTGGACTTGTTGTTGGCATGTGCATTGTGTTTATTTGTGTCCACTGATGCTTTGAGTCTGCAACTTGTAGCTGGACTTGATTTGTGCCTTGTCCATTCTCATGTGTTCATCCTTGTAGTATATGTTAGTGATACATTTTGGAGTTGGTTCATGTTGTATTGAGTTTTGACCCTTTGTTGTTCATCTGCATTGTTGATTTGGTTGTTCCCTGTACTTGTGCACTGTTGTGACTGGTTCTTTGAGTTTTTGATTGTCACAGCTCTATATAGTTTGGAACTATGTCATGGTGAGGCATTCTTGAGTCTTGGATATCTTGCATGATTTACTTGCATTGTGTCATTGTGTTCTGGTCATTTGCACTTGCAGTTGGTTCGTTTGCTCTTAGTATACTTCACATGCACAGTTTTTAACTTAAGTTGCATCTGTGCATATATATTGATGCTGCAGTCTTCAATGTACTGGTGACATGTGCATTGCTTCATGTTGCCTTCAGTAGCTTCACTGTTGCATTTGTATCACTGTTTCATTGTACTGTTTCATGCATGCTCGACATTGTGACTTGAGCTTTGTATATGAACTGTGTTGTCTTCATGCCTGACTTGATGTTTGTAACTTGTGGTTTCATGCTTCATGTATGTACTCTGTTCATATGTTCTTGGTGACATTTCTTTGGTCTGCACTGCTTGTTGATGTTTGGTCTGTGTAGTTGCAGTATTCATTATGCATTGATGCAGTGCTGTCATGTTGTTTTCAGTAGTCTTGGCCATGTTGGTTCGAATTGCACTTGCTCTTTTGTACTACTTCACCATGTCACTTGAGGCTCTGCTGTTGCTATGCAGTTGCTATGGTCTCTGTTCTTACTGTTACTTACTTTGTGCATTGCCTTACTGTCACTACTGCTCCGAGTCAGTTTCATTGTTGCTGCTCCTTCGGTGCACTATGCTTTGTGTACATGTCTTGTTGAGTTTGTAGTTTGTTGTCACTGGTTCATTGGGCTGCATACATGTTGTAAGTGATACTTTGGACCTTTTGCCTTCAGTTGCTTGTCGAATTTGCATGTATCTGTATCACTTTGGTATACTGCAGCTTGTATTCTGCCTTGAGTTGAATCCCGTGTGTTATTTGGGTTTGACCTTGTGCTGAATTGTTAACAGTGCTTTTGTTTGATTTGTGCACACGAGTTGGCGGGGCAGTGCACACGTGTACAAATGTATGTGTGTGTACTGCAGCCACTTATGTATACCTGTCCCTGTAATATCTATGTGCACGACTTTGTGATGAAATCAAGTGTGAATGATGACGAACAACCCAAATAACTGAGGAAAATCATATTTTCAAAAAATCGTATTTCATTTTATATTGCAAAAATATTTCTTTTTCAATTTTACTGCGTTAGTGAATATTTTTGCAGATTGCTCAGATGCTGGATTCAAACTGGAATGCAGTTGAAGATAAAAATACGAGTGTGAGTGATATGTAGCGAGGTTAACTGTAAATGTGAAATGTGATGTGATTGTAATCAAAGTTGTATAGTTATAGTGAGAGATTGAAATTGTACTATTCAAAATTGTAATAAATATTTGTTTGAATAAAATTTCTGTTTGAATTCAAAATCTGTTTAACTTTTTCTGTTTGAATTCAAATTCGAATTCAGTGTAATTTAATTTTATTCAACAAATATTTATTTAATCTATGAAAAACAAAATAGTACATTACCAAATACATTTAAATGAATATATATGTTTATTATCATCAAACAAAAACATATAAGCGCATATTCAACAATCTCCCCCTTTTGATGATAACAAACATATATTTAAGATTTTGACCATGTTAAATGTATTTGACCAATTATATACTTTAATTGCTCCCCCTATTTAAATGCTCCTCTCTACATAATACTCCCCCTACATATATGCATACAAATAAAAATATGTAAATGAGCCTATATGCAAATTGAAAATCAAATTGAAAATTATTTAACCTTTGCTTGATTCTATTCGACAAAATCTTAACTTTTCTCTCCCCCTTTTGTTATCAGCAAAAGAATAATAGTGTTATAAAATAGGGATGAAGTGATAGACATGAATCAAACATTTAACTCAATTAAATATAAATATCAAATTTCAATAAAACTCAAACAATAATCATAATTACCCTTGTCAAGCGCATATTCCACTTTCAGAAGTGATGGGGATAAAATCATCAAAAATCATACAATTCTGTCTATTTGTGGTATATTTATTTCAGGAAATTTGAATATCTACTAACCATGCATAACCGTTAGGACTTTTAAATGAGATTAGTAGTATTCACAATTTTTATTTTAAAAAAAAAATGAAATCAAGTATCTTCTAACCACGCATGACCGTGAGGACTTTTAAATGGGATTAGAATCAACTTGTCTATTTGAATTAATTAATTTTGATATGCATTCCATACATGCATAACCGTGAGGACTTTTAAATGAGCATGGAAGCACATAATCACAAATCCAAGTAATTCACCCATGCATAACCGTGAGGACTTTTAAATGAGAGTGAATACTTTGGATATTTATTTTTATTGCTAAATATAATAAGTTGAAGCACAAATAATTTCCTTCACAGATTTAAAGATATTGAAGAACAAATGATTTCCTTTGTAAACTACCACAAATTTACATACTAAATATGATCTTGATGAGTGATGGTCGATAGAAAGATGATTGAAATAGAAATGGTCATGGATTTTTTACCCAACAAAAAGTTTTTATAACTCTTGTTATGAAATTCTAAAGAAATTTTCTAATTATACTTTCTCGAGTTATAATATATGATAAATATCAACACTCATCTCTTTTTTAATCACTATTCATCATTTCGATAATCAAAGGGAGTCAGATTAGTCAAAATTTGTCATTTAAAATCCAATTCAAAAATTATAAAATCAATTTTTCAAAAAAAATGACTAATCTGTAAATATGGTCAAACATGATTTTCTCGAGGGGGTTTTATAAGAAAATTTTCTGCTATTTGAAAATTATTTCAAGTGAAAAATATGCAGATATTTTCTTTGAAAAAAAAAACGATGCAGCAAATGAATGTTTCAAAATAATTAATCACGTTACACTTAGTAATTTTTTTATCAACCATATTACCAGTGTAATCTGCATCTGAATTCAATATTCACTCGTTGAATTTGATTGACCAAAACATGAAGTGTGCACCAAGAATTTCAAACTTAACATCAATTTAAATGACATTCTTTTGAATTTGAATTGAAGCCGTGTTAACACTCAAACACATATCATGGTGTTAATTTCAGAAACCATAGGATAAACAAGTTCATGAGTAATCAACAGTCAATCAACATCATAATTATTTCAAAAAAACAATTACTTGAAGTTTCAACAATTTCTTAAAATCCTTTTTCACATGAATTTGAAATCGTGCAAATTTACAAGCAGTGACCAAAATATATCTACGTGTAGCATGAGTAATCAAATACCATTATTTGACCGAACAAATTTATATGGATTAGTTCAAAGTTGAAAATCTGATTGGTCATCGATTAAGCACAAATCAATGTCATAAATAAGAACAAGTCAAAAAATCGTATCAATTAAGTCCGAATCAGTCAACCATCATAATTACTCCAAGTAATTCTATTTAAAGATGGTTGGTCAATATTTTGAAAAAGAATCATAGCATCAAAATCATCACCTTTTGTTTATCTCAATATTGGCTGATTTTAATTTAGATTATGGTGCAGATTATCACATTTGATATATCGTTCAAAAATAAATTTACCTGTTTTACCTTTACGATAATTTTTCGTCATTGTCCATTGTGATTCTGTCACCTTTGAACTAGGCTAAGGAACTTTGCTTTGTCGCCCGTTGTGTTTCTGGAACAGCCGAAATCCAGAGAACACTGTTGTTGTTCCTTAGCCTGCCACCACACCTACACGATAAAAGATTTATGTGACCTATTTGTTTTTATAGGTCCATGATTGTTAGTGGCAGAATATGAAACATATGTTTGTGGAGACCCAAAACTATTTATATATGTTCCTTTTGGCACCCAAATTTGTTTGACTTTCAAAGATTTTATATTTGTGCCTTTTGGAACCCAAATTGGTATAGTTTTCACGTGTTTGGGTCTATACCAACAATTATTTCGATTATGTCCAAATTCTCTACAAAACGTGCTCATTAAATTGACTTGATTAAATTTTGTGTTCTTATGACTATGATTTTCAACATGATTTCCAATTATTTCAGATCGAGCAAAAACACTTTTACTTTTTGCATTATCATCATTTTGTGATTTCCCAAAGCCTAGTCCTTTTCTATTGTTAGCAAAAATTTGATTTCCCAATAGCATGTTGAAAGATTTTTCGCCTCTTGAAAAGTTATTCAAAGATTTCTCAAGATTTTGGACTTTGGTTTTTAATGTTGAGTTTTCAGTGACAAGTGAGGTGCATCGATTAATAAAATCCTTTCTCCTAGTGTCGATGGTTTTCTTAAGATTCAAGTTTTCATTTTCAAGACTTTCAAAGTTATTCCTCGGTTTTGATAATTCTGAATCTAAAATCTTATATTTTTTACATTCTAGGTTTTGAATATTTTCAAGTTCAGTTTTTAACCTAAAATTTTCACGAGCAAATTCTCTCCTATCAGATTTCAGTTTTTCAATTTTAGATTCAAGAGTATCCACTACTTTAGTAAGATCAGAACACATAAAAACAAGTTCTTTATAAGAAAACTCACCTGCCTCACTAGATTCGTCGGAGGTTGCTTCTGATTCTGATTTTGCCATGCAACACAAGTTAGCCTCCTCTGAGCTGCTATCCGAAGCTTCCTCTCCTTCTTCATCATCCCAAGTCGCTGCAAATACCTTCTTCGCCTTTTTCTTTTCTTTGTTGTTTTTGAGAAGTGGACATTTTGGTTTGATGTGGCCAGGCTTGTTGCAGTTATAACACGTCAGTTCATTATCGGAATTTTCGGAATCTTTTGATCTATTGCCCTTTGTTTTCTTCTTGCGTGGCTTGAATCTAGACCATCTTCTAAGACTATTGACAGCCATTGCAAGCTCTTCAATTGGATCTTCTTCATCGCTTTCTTCTTTGCTCTTTAAGGCAATCGTCTTTTTCTTTGGTTCGGAGTTGTTGCGTTCTTCCTTTGCTTTTAGCTCAAGCTCATATGTCATCAAGTTTCCAATCAACTCCTCCATGCTTAGCTTACTCAGATCTTTCGATTCTTGGATTGCCGTGACTTTTGCCTCAAAGTTCATTGGTAAGACTCGTAGTATCTTCCGCACAAGCTCTACCTCAGTGAATACCTTCCCAAGTGCTCTAGGGTTGTACACCAAAGTTGAAAAGCGTCCAAACATGTCCTTTATGCTCTCGCCTTTGTCCATCACAAAGTTTTCGTATTCGTTGCTGAATAGGGCTAGACGAGACTCCTTGACTTGAGAAGTTCCTTCGTGTGTCACCTCCAAAGTATGCCATATTTCCTGTGCTGTTGTACAATGAGAAATTCTATTAAATTCATTTTTATCAAGAACACATATAAAAGCATTCATGGCTTTAGCATTTGTCGTTTTCAATTTCTTATCGTTAGCATCCCACCTATCCTTAGGTTTAGGAATCTTAGTACCACCAACGATTATAGTGGGAGGTTTATAGCCAGTTTCAATAATATCCCAAACATCATAATCAACAGAACTGAGATAGATACCCATCCTAACTTTCCAATAAGCATAATCGTTCCCGTTAAACATGGGTGGCCTAGCAATAGATTGCCCCTCAGAAAAAGCATTATTTTGTAGACTCATGACTCTAGAGTTAAATAAAAGTAAATATACCGGGCTCTGATACCACTTGTAGGATCTAGATTAACCCTAGAGGGGGGGGTGAATAGGGTTATAGCAAATTTTTTCGATTTAAACACAGAAATAAACTACAGAAATAAATATGCAGTAAAGTAAATCACACACAAAATTTACCCAGCTTCGGCAACCCCTGCCTACTGCTGCATTCCCAGATTTCTATTAGAATTAAACAGTATCACGCTTACAAACACTCTACTAGACTCGCAGACCCTTTTGCTCCCGCTCACAAACACTCTACTAGACTCGCACACCCTGCTCCCGCCTATAGAGTTTCGCTCACTCGCAAACACTGCTCCCGCCTATAGAGCTTTGCAAACTCGCACACCCTGCTCATTGAACTAATTCTAAATAGACAATCTGACACTACCTAATCCCTAGGTGGTGATTTACAAATTCTTCGACTCGAAAAGAAAAACAAACTTCAAAATTAAAACCGGAGCAAAAATTAAAGTATAAACTTGACTCCACAATTTTGCTCAAAATAAAACTAAAAATAACCCCCCTTTTATAAATAAGGCCGGCCCCTTATTTTTCAACTCGATCCCTTTTGAAAAGAATGCGGCCTGTCCTTTTTCTTTTGCTTGGCCCGTTCCTTTTTGTCAAATTAGAGCTTCGGTCCTTTTTTCTTCCTTCTGAAACATTGCAGCTGATCCCTTTGTCAAATTAGGGCTTTGTGCTCTCGATCCAAATTGAGACTTTCGGCTCTGGCTTGTGCTTGATTTCTGATGATCGACTGTCGCTCGTTTGCAGTTGCTTGATCGAGTTCGTTGTTTGTGAATTCGGTATGTACTGTTTCCTTCTGCTTTACTAAGTTGATACTTGAACTCGATAATTAATTTGCCAGTGATGATTGGGTTATATATGCGTACGAACTCCTTGAATTACGTTCGTCTAAATATATTTGAATTTGTCAATAGTCGTTCGATCTTGTATTGATGCTTGGGATTGATCTGACTTTGTCAATTTCGTATTTTTGGTAGCTTGATTCACACGGTATTGATTTGATTTCGTGATCAATTTGCTTGGTTCGACTTGGCATTGACTGTTTCAATTTGTTTCACACTTGATTTCTGATTTGTGAATTACTTTATTGCTAAGGCTCTGACTTTTTCATCTTTGATTTCGACACGGCTTTGATTTGTGAATTCATGTGTTTGCTTCGGCCCTGTGAATTCATTGTACTTAGTTGTGATGTTACACTTGTCTTCATATGCCCTTGACTTTGCTGTGCATTGCATTGATGATTTTGGCCTTGACCACCTTGGTCTTGAACATTGCTGTGTCCATATGGTATTCAGTACTGTGGCATTGCATATTGATGTTTCTGTTTGCATTTGAGTTTGTAGCTTGGTGTCATGTTTGCTGGACTTGTTGTTGGCATGTGCATTGTGTTTATTTGTGTCCACTGATGCTTTGAGTCTGCAACTTGTAGCTGGACTTGATTTGTGCCTTGTCCATTCTCATGTGTTCATCCTTGTAGTATATGTTAGTGATACATTTTGGAGTTGGTTCATGTTGTATTGAGTTTTGACCCTTTGTTGTTCATCTGCATTGTTGATTTGGTTGTTCCCTGTACTTGTGCACTGTTGTGACTGGTTCTTTGAGTTTTTGATTGTCACAGCTCTATATAGTTTGGAACTATGTCATGGTGAGGCATTCTTGAGTCTTGGATATCTTGCATGATTTACTTGCATTGTGTCATTGTGTTCTGGTCATTTGCACTTGCAGTTGGTTCGTTTGCTCTTAGTATACTTCACATGCACAGTTTTTAACTTAAGTTGCATCTGTGCATATATATTGATGCTGCAGTCTTCAATGTACTGGTGACATGTGCATTGCTTCATGTTGCCTTCAGTAGCTTCACTGTTGCATTTGTATCACTGTTTCATTGTACTGTTTCATGCATGCTCGACATTGTGACTTGAGCTTTGTATATGAACTTTGTTGTCTTCATGCCTGACTTGATGTTTGTAACTTGTGGTTTCATGCTTCATGTATGTACTCTGTTCATATGTTCTTGGTGACATTTCTTTGGTCTGCACTGCTTGTTGATGTTTGGTCTGTGTAGTTGCAGTATTCATTATGCATTGATGCAGTGCTGTCATGTTGTTTTCAGTAGTCTTGGCCATGTTGGTTCGAATTGCACTTGCTCTTTTGTACTACTTCACCATGTCACTTGAGGCTCTGCTGTTGCTATGCAGTTGCTATGGTCTCTGTTCTTACGGTTACTTACTTTGTGCATTGCCTTACTGTCACTACTGCTCCGAGTTAGTTTCATTGTTGCTGCTCCTTCGGTGCACTATGCTTTGTGTACATGTCTTGTTGAGTTTGTAGTTTGTTGTCACTGGTTCATTGGGCTGCATACATGTTTTAAGTGATACTTTGGACCTTTTGCCTTCAGTTGCTTGTCGAATTTGCATGTATCTGTATCACTTTGGTATACTGCAGCTTGTATTCTGCCTTGAAATGAATCCCGTGTGTTATTTGGGTTTGACCTTGTGCTGAATTGTTAACAGTGCTTTTGTTTGACTTGTGCACACGAGTTGGCGGGGCAGTGCACACGTGTACAAATGTATGTGTGTGTACTGCAGCCACTTATGTATACCTGTCCCTGTAATATCTATGTGCACGACTTTGTGATGAAATCAAGTGTGAATGATGACGAACAACCCAAATAACTGAGGCAAATCACATTTTCAAAAAATCGTATTTCATTTTATATTGCAAAAATATTTCTTTTTCAATTTTACTGCGTTAGTGAATATTTTTGCAGATTGCTCAGATGCTGGATTCAAACTGGAATGCAGTTGAAGATAAAAATACGAGTGTGAGTGATATGTAGTGAGGTTAACTGTAAATGTGAAATGTGATGTGATTGTAATCAAAGTTGTATAGTTATAGTGAGAGATTGAAATTGTACTATTCAAAATTGTAATAAATATTTGTTTGAATAAAATTTCTGTTTGAATTCAAAATCTGTTTAACTTGTTCTGTTTGAATTCAAATTCGAATTCAGTGTAATTTAATTTTATTCAACAAATATTTATTTAATCTATGAAAAACAAAATAGTACATTACCAAATACATTTAAATGAATATATATGTTTATTATCATCAAACAAAAACATATAAGCGCATATTCAACATGAAAGAATTATTTTATAAAATGGTTATAAGGTTTTATAAAATAATTATATGATGAATACTTGATTTTAACGAAAGCGGGTTATTACACCATCACAAAGGTCTCGCGCCATTATAACCATCACCATGGCCTCGCATCTCCATTATGATGCTCTCGGATATACGATAACTCATAATACTATCACGATGGTCGATGGTGGACTATGTCGTAGTTGAATTCAATGCTTGATCATATACCATTACATAAGTACTGCCCTAACAAAAGTTAGGCCTGACCATTACAAAGGTATAGGGTACATAAGTGAGCGTCTTCACATACCATTCCCCCAAGGAAATACACTTAACATCCAGAATTATCAACGATCCCTTCAGTGCATAACTTGATAGTAGAAAAGCACTATATTCCACTTCATCGATTTGCATCATCAAACTGCTTCCTTAGGCCATCACTAATTCCCATACACACTTCCCACAAGAAGTTCTCAACCAAAAGGACTCACATCATTGATACACCAAATCTCCAAACTTCCCTTGGTCACCCATTAAAAATCAAAATAGCTTACATCATCGATATGTAGAAGCTCCAAACTTCCCTAAGTTTACGCCTGAAAAATCCTGAAGCAACCCTATTGAAGTTCTCAAGTAATCCAATAACAAATCCAGAGCAACTCTCATGTCCCTTCTATAGCAGAAATTGCCTTGTTTGGTCCCTGAAGCCAACCTTGCGCTATCCATAATGCCTCCTCTACTCAGTCCTTAAGCCAGGACGTACTACCCCGAAGTCTTGTAGGGGCCGAACCAAAGTAGCATGAAACACGAGTTCTTGTTTGGCACACTCAACTACCGAACCAACACCAGATATAGAACGAAGTTAATGTCGTTTTCTCCTCCTTTACCTGAAGTCCCTATCGAACAACCCAGTGTCGAGCCAACCTTCTAGCAAACACGTCACTTTGATTCTAGCCCGAAGCAAACCCCGTGCAACCTTATGACTCGACCGAAGCCAACCCCCATGCACAACACCACTGAAACAATTTCCAATATCATCTCCAACACTTAATTTCACACAATATTGATCATTGCACTTACCATTTCAAACTCTTGTGCAACATTAATTCTTCGACACAACACCAAAAACTCCAGAGTTGATCCCCCAAAGTCATATTCTATGTTTACAAATCTCCTATCCTTTCTGTATCGAATAGTAGAGTATGTCACTATTCCTTCTAGGTGGAAACCCCCGACCATAGAATTGATTATCATCTCTATTCACTCCAATAAGCATTTACAACTATTCAAATATATAAACACAACATAAGCAAGCAAATGAACATCATATCATGACAATTCATATCAAAAAATGTTCATAGCCTAGCCTAACCTAACATTTATATGAACAGCCATACATCAAAACAACACTTTTATATCACTTAAAAACATATTAAATTCGTGATTATTTCATTTTCAAAACCAAAATAGTAGAAAATCATATTTTTGACTTTAAAAATTGATAACATATCAAAACCTATAGAAACATATTAATTGGTCTAGAGATGATAAATCACTTACTAATAAAAAATTAGTGAAAAGCATGCAAATTTGAGGTAGATCCGAAATAGACAGAAAATATCCAATTAAATACCATATTTTTAAGTTTGAAAACATTTTAAAAACACTTTAGAAACATATATCAACATCTTCTAGTAAATAAGAGAATATAATTACTCATCTATTATGTAGAATCAATAAAATTTGCTAAACAAGAGTAGAGTCACCTTAAATTTGCGCACCAGCTACATGTTTTCCAAGGCATAAATTTTGATATCAAATACTTCCCCTTGCTTATCTCTATGCTAATAATCCCTTAACTAATTGGTTTTGGATAATTTAAGTAGGAAAATAATTGAGTTTCAGTAGACCCAAGTATAATGGAGGTTAAGAGATGTTTAGAGATGAATATTAATGATTAATGGAAGGTAGACCCAAGTATAATGGGTGCTATGGAGGAAGCTCTTAACCCTAATCTCGAATAATTAGTAAGCTTATTTGTGGGATTTGGTTAAGTACTCACTAATATACCTTAAATATTGTCTAAACTTAAGCAGCCATATCTCCTAAACCGTGAGTCCAAATATCTATTAACACCAATCTACGCAATGGGAAATTGTATCGGTCATTTAGAAATGGTTTCAAAACCTAATTCGCCTCCAATCAAAAGTTATAGCCTTAGAAGATTTTCAAAGTCAACCATCCGATAATAATTCTAAGGGTGTAATTTATCAGTCCCAAACTTAAAGCCTCAGACCCAATTTAAATTTTAAAATAATATTTGTGATCATCCGATACGTAAAATATGGGTCGTTATACTCTTCCTATTCGGGAATTTCTCCCCCAAAATCCCCTCAAACAAGGTAAAGTCAAACAGTATAGTTATCCCTGCCTAACAACCCTAACCATACGAGTAAGAAATCAAGCCTATGTCTACCTTAGCATGTAAAGTACTAATCTATTCTACATGATATTAGAAGTGAAAGTAAATGCGATAAATAGAAAGTCCTACCAAGTAAAAAGCTCTGAATAAATGGAACTCATGCTCTTATCAATCCCTATGTTTTATTTCTCTGTTTTTTTTCACTCTATTGAACCTTTATCAACTTCATCATATACCTCTTAAGCTACTTTATATCATATCTATCTATACGAATAGGCCTACAAAGTCTTGATGCTTTAGGTTCAATCCTTGATATCATCCAGTTGATCTGGTGTCCCCTTTGCCAATTCCTCTTGTAAGCTCTTCCAAAGTCTACTTGTGGATAACTCTATTGTTTACATTGTTATTTAGCACACCCTAGAATAGCATAATCCACTTCATATACAACTTAGTTAGTTATCGCTCCCCTTGACTTTATGGGTATAAGCTTGGCACTTTTCGTCAATCTAACGACTACAGAGGTTACCATACCCTCCATAGTATTTGGTGGACTATTTGGCAGTCCACCGATACTCATTCTCACTCCCATATAGAATCTCTAGTGGTTGTAGCAACCTACGAGGCTACATCTATTCAGCTTCCACTATTGGTAGCCTATACTTTTGTCTTGATGTACTCAATCATCCCTTTCAATAAAATGTATGTCCTATACATTTTATCGCCACATGGATATTTATAATTAATCCAGAATGATGCATTTTCGTAATACCTTATTCCTAAATTCATCGATGTCTGGTATAAGCGGTTTATCATCATTACAGAACCAACCTTCTCGATTTAGTCTGTACTTCATCATTACCTCAAACTCTATCCCATCTTTATCTTAGTAATAATCCTTGTTATTTAGTATCTCACCTATAACTAGCTCCAATTTTCTCTAGCATAGTAGGTCTAACGAACTAGCTTGCCTACACTTTTGGCCATAGCTCTCATCTTGGTCGAAAATAATAATCTGGAATATACTCAAATCATATGTATATTAGGATCACTGGTCCTAAGTTAGCGTGTTTTCTCAATACTTCTAGCACAATCATCAAGTGCATCATGTATTTTCCTTCACGCCCAGAAGAGAAGAATACCACCTACAAACACCAGTACAAGCTCACTTAGCTCTTGACACTCGATATACTATCTCAAAGATCCATCCACCCACTACGCAAATAATATATGTATCCCTCACTCAGGCATACTCGTAGGAATGAACCCTCTCCAATATGTCATTCACTTGCACCTCCAGATCTTGTTGATCCTTGAATACTAACCTCCTTAAAGGTATAACACTGGCCTAGCATCCTCCATTAGGTAATGTAGAATGAAAATCTCGCAATGTTATGGTAGTTCGATCACCCTTGGATATCTCCTCACTATGGATAATGATGACACTACTTACGTGGGATATCGAGCGAATACAAAGAGTTAATCATAACTGCATCCTCGGACATGCAGCCCAACTCGAGCCTATGCTTGCCCTATGTTCCTATTTTCACAAACAAAGTCTCAACTTCTGCCACAATTCCACATTTCTTCAACCACTCCAACCCCAAAAATGATACCAAACCCGAACATAACGATTACAAGCAAACAATCATCCATGACTCAATGCACTAAATTTCAACAAAACACACTGAAGTTGGCTAAACTGTCACTAAGTTTGAAACAACTAAAGGTCTGCCTAATAGGTCAGGTTTCAACCCTAACATGCTCATTAAGTCACTAGATATAAAGGGTATAATATATTGACATCAAATAAGCATATATTGGTACACCATAAACAGTAAGCATACCTTAGATAATGATGTCTTTCCCTCTTTCCTTTGTCTATGGAGCAGTCGATGAAGTAGGAGTGGATTCAATGCATAAGAAGACACATCTTATTTATCCTTCAAAGCTTTAGACGGTCCTTATGTAGGATTAAGTAATATGCCTTAAATGGAGGGTGCAGAAGGAATTTAAAATTATTTTGCATGGTTACTGATAAAATATAAAATAGAGTACTAAAAACTTAAATGTAGAAAACAAAGAACACAAGATATACCCAGCTTCGATCAAATGTCTACTTCTACCTCCAACGCTTTTATTATTGTTAAATATTCAAACAATTACAAAAAGTAAACTCGCAAACACTTCTAATAACTTTATACCTAAGAACTCTACCTGAACTCAATACCATGAGATCAGAATTCCCAAACTATGATATCTAGCTCTAAAAACAAAATTCTAGCGTTCAAACACAAACAAAAAGAAAATAAACAAAAAATAATAATTAAATAAAAGTTGAATAATAAAAAGCACTCCCCTCTCCACATGACTTCAGCCTATGTTGTGTCCAATGTCAGGTAAGACTTGAAAATGAGTGTTCTGGCCAAAAATTAGGGGTGTAATATTTGGTGGTGATTGAATCATCTATCACTTATGTTGTTGACTAGCTCCTTATGTTGTTGACTGTGTTGGCAATGATGATGACAGTTTGATTTCAGTTTGCATTTGAAAGTATAAGGATGATGCAAAGATTGGATTGGTGATCTATTATTGGAAATAAGATAAATAAGTAGACTTGGTTGTGGGTAACATTTATGTTGAAATAACATATGTAAGATTCTAACAATGGCGTCCTCTTAAGATTTTTGGCTGAAGTTATCATCGTCTTGTCAAGATCTCTGCCTAAAGTTGTCATCTTTCTCTAATGATTATCGACCCATATACTTATCGTCTTTTGGATCTTCTAACCTCCTCAGTCGCAGTTTTCTTCCTTATTCATACGCTCAAGCCATTAAGAAACAATCTCCTTCTCAATATCTAGGAGCAATTTTTCGTAAGCCTAATACGAAATGGATTGATTCCAGAATGGGAAGGAAATACTGGTTCAAATGTAGGGATTTAAACCAATTTGCTAATAAATGTAGGGATCCAGTTAGATGCTTCTCTTGTGGGCATAAGAGCAAGGATTGTGCGATGGTTTCGAATTCTTCTGAGGCTAAATCGAATTCAACGAATCATGGTTTTCTTTTCATTTTGAAATTCTTGTTGCTGAAAGGTGTTCTTCTTGATCATCTATGGTATATGAAAGATATTGGGATTAATTATCTGGACGAACTGTTGTATCATTTTAATTTCATTAATGAGCCGAACATAGGTAAGGTTACTTAGAAAGATTTGGTAACCCAGAGGAATACTTTGGTGAATTGGATGTTCGAGAAGCTAAAGAGCATTTTCAATCCACAGATTCCAATTATAGAGAACAGGGAAGCTCTACACCTAACCTGGTTAATCACGGTTTTCAATTTGCTCTAAAAATTTTGTTGTTAAGGGGTTTGTTAATTGATTATCTCTGGTCCAAAAAGGATCTAGGAATAAGCTATCTAGATGAACTTTTTTATCATTTTGATAACATCAATGAGCCGAATTATGGCAATGGGTTCATTGAAAGGTCTAGTAGTTCTATTGAATTTGTGGTTCAATCTGAAATCTCGAATGAAAAGTCCGATCCTTCAGAGATTTTTACAGTTGAACTGATTATTCCTAGATCTCTTGATGTTAAAGAGATTAATCTGAAATTTGACCCCATTCTTCTTGATCCTGCTGTGGCTTTATGTAATGATCAGACTTGCCTAATATCATCTTCGAATGGATGCGAATATGTTGAAGATCAGGGCCAGATATTTACCTCTTGTTCGAAGGAAAAATCATAAATCAAAACATCATGTTCAGGACAACTTCGAGATATCTATCTTCAACAATTTTGACTGTCTGTCCTCGAGTCCTGAAGTTGACTTATCTTTTGACAATCTGGATGATGATAATGATGTTCTAGTACAATTAAATAACTCGAGAGAGTGCTGTTCAATATCTGATAATAGTGGTGGTGTTAATTCTCTTGACTGCAGCTTTTCGAGTGTTGCTTTGATGGATGGGTCTGATGATCTTGGAGTTGTTGTCTTTGAACTTATGGACCAAGATTCAGTAGTCCTAGGTCACAACAGCTACGGGGATCAAATGATATTTGGAGTTAAAAGTTTTGTAGCTTATTCGAAATTTGATAAGATAAATTGTCTCGGTACGGTTTTAAATTCTTTAAATTCTGGTGAGACTCAATCTTTAGAATTGGATTATATATCAGAAAAATTACAAGAAGATTTGCTATCAGTTAGCTACTCTGATTTGGAAAATATAGATAACAGCAGTTTTTTGAGTAAATCAACAGTATTTTCAGAATGTGCTTTGGTCAACGATGATTTGATAGATTGGATTGATGATTCTATAGTATTTGAAGACTATTCTGAAGATGAGGTGTTCATTCTATTAGACAAACCGCTGGAGATTAGGGATGATAAGGAAATGTCAACATTGATGTCTTCATCTGACATGCACTCATGCACAGTAGATATGCATACCAGTCTTCGTGCTTCCAGTGTGAATTTTGGTGATGTTATTCATTGTTTCCCATCAGAGGTTTTGACTGAAAACACAACCAGTGACAGTTTACATTGTAATACTCCAGTTTCAGGCCTTTCCTCATTGAAGAATGCAAACATAGATTAGTATTCTTTGGGCAACTCAACAGTTAGGTCATCAGGGATTGATTCAGAACTTGAGCCTGGTGATAGTGGTTTTTCTTTAATGACTTATGCAGCTAAAAGAAATAATACAGTTAAGGAATTGGTTTCATCGGTGAAGAAAGTAAAGTGCAAGAAATATAGTAGCTTCTTGTGGATCCATTCATCGAAGTGCTAGGATTCGTACCTGTCAGTCACATTCTATGGGTGAGTTACCTGATTCGAGTGCCACGTGTGGCGCTACGAATCCAGGCTCAGATATGAGCTCTTTTTTGGATAGTACGTATTCTACTTATGCTTTAAGTAGCTTTTCATCAGCTGAGTTTAGTCAGCTTGCTTGCGAAACTTCTTTCATTTTTTTCTGATACTGAGGTCGATAGGGAGTATATTAGATGTAAGGAATTAGAGAGGGCTAGTTCAGTTAGTATATGAGGATCATTAGTTGGAACATTAGAGGTTTAAATGATTAAAATAAGTGTGATAAGGTTAGAGCATTCTTTAAAGGCTATTCTATTGACATTGCCCTGCTTCAAGAAACTAAAATTAATTTAAATGACATTCATTTTTTTAGAAGATTAGGTGGTTATTACTTTAGAAAATATGTTTTTGTTCCTTCTGTGGGTTCTTCAGGGGGTTTAATGATAGGGTGGCGTGATAATTCTTTTAGATTGCTTCAATGTATTACTATGCAGCATTCTATTCATATTATACTTATTAATCTTCCTGATAACTCTTTTTTAAATATTTCTAATGTATATGGGCCTAATTCAAAAATTAATCGGAGAATTTTATGGAAAGAATGTCTAGAATTTAGACCATTAGCTCCGAGTTCTTGGATTTGGGGGTGATTTTAATATTACACGCTTCGTAGGTGAGCATTCTCCTAGAGAAGGGGATTACTCTGTTATGGAGGAATTCGATCAATTTATTGTTAATTCAAATATGATTGAGATCCCCCTTTCAAATAGAGAGTTTACATGGAGTAATGCAAGAGAGTCTCCATCTATGGCTCTTCTTGATAGATTTTTATTGGCGGTGAAATTGAAGATAAGATTCCAATCTGTAGAGTCTCTGGTTTACCTTACACATACTCAGATCATTGTCCTATTATCTTTTCCTGTGAGCACCATAGAGTTTCTATTAATAATTTTAAATTTGAAAAGATGTGGCTTTTGGAATCCAACTTTGTGAATTTAATTAATGGTAAATGGATTTCTTTGAATTATCATAATACTAGAAATAAGGATAATTCAGCAAAACCTTCTGTATCTAAACTTAGAGAGCTTAGAATTTTTCTTAAAAACTAGAATAAGAACGTTTTTGGCAATATAAAAATCAAAAAAGATAATATTCTTCACTAGATGCTTAAAATTAATAAGATAGAAGAATCTAGACAATTAAATTTAGGTGAGTGTAACGTTCCTGCTAATTTAAAAGACGAGCTAAGCTCAATTCTAGAAAAGGAGGAGGTCATGTGGAAGCAGAGATCCAGAATTCAATGGATAAATGAAGGAGATAATAACACCAAAAAATTTCATAATATAGCTAATGGTAGAAAATGTAGTAATACAATAAATTCTATTATTATTATTAATAATGAAGAATTAGTTAATCAAAGAGATCTTAACAAGGCTTTTACAGACTATTATAAGAATATTTTTGGTTCTAAAATCAAACATAGAATCAATGTTAGATGGATAGATCTATATTCATCTGATTCTATTGTTGATTTATCTGAGTTAGATAATCCTTTTACTGAGGAGGAAATTAGAAAAGCAATTAATGACATGCCAAGTGACAAATCCCTGAGACCTGATGGGTTTCTAATTTTATTTTATATAACTTTTTGAGACGTTTTTAAAATTTGACTTAGTTAATATATTTAATGATTTTTATAATGGCGATTTTCAATTAGGGAGAATTAATTTTGCAAATGTTATTTTGTTATATAAAAAAGTAGGAGCTAAAAACTTAAAAGACTTTAGGCCTATTTCTTTGATTAACTGTTAAGTTAAAATCATTTCTAAAGTTCTTGCTAATAGACTTATTTCAAGAATGAACGATTTAATTGATTGTTCAAAATCAGCTTTTATTAAAGGAAGAAATATCATAGATGGTGTGGAAGTTGTTCAAGAATATATTAATTACTGTTGTAAGAATAACATAACCTATGCGATTTTAAAACTTAATTTTGCTAAAGCTTTTGATTCGGTGGATTGGGATTTTCTTATAGATATTTTTCATGCTAGAGGTTTTGGTCATAGATGAATCAGTTGGATTATGACTTTTCTTAAAACTGGTAACTCTAGTATTATGGTTAATGATATATTAAGTAATAGAATTCAATCTAAGAGAGGTTTAAGGCAAGGGGATCCCTTATCGCCTTTATTATTTAATTTAGCTACTAATGTTTTTGCTAAAATTATTAAAAGAGCTGTGCATAATGGTTCACTAGGATGTGTAGGCAATGACATATCGCGTAATGGCATATCAGTTCTTCAATTTGCCGATGATACCTTACTTTTTTCTTCGCATCTTCCTCGACACATTATAACCCCCAGGTTTATCCTTTACGGTTTTGAACTTTTATTTGTTTAAAAATATATTTTGACAAAAATTCCGTGTTAGTTTTAAATGATTTTGAAAAAGTTGAAAATTTAGTTGCTAATACTCTAAATTGTAAAACTATGAGCTTTCCTTTTGACTACCTTGGCTTTGTGATTAGACCCACCAATCTCAAACATGACGATTGGATTATTACATCGATAAAATCAAAAATAAGATTTCTAACTGGAATGCGAGATTTTTATCTAGAGCAGGTAGACTAGTTCTAATTAATTCGGTTTTATCAGCCCTTCTGATTTATTGGATGTCCATGCATCTGTTTACAGATTGGGTTATTGATAATATCGATAAAATTAGAAGAGATTTCTTATGATGTAGGGAAAATTCTAATAATAATTTTAAATGTCTAGTAAATTGAAAAACTATTTTCAAGGCCAAAAAGGAAGGTGGTTAAGGTGCTATTAATTTGCGTAATATGAATTTGTCCTTGCTAGGTAAATGGTTATTTAAGTTTAAGGATATCAATGATAACACTATTTGGAAAGAGATCATTTCCAAATATTACTACAATGGAAATAGCAATTTATGTCAAATTACTTCTCCAGTAACTCAAAATATATCTAATTTTTGGAAAAATATTTTAAAATGTTTCGAGATTTTTAATTTTTTAGGAACTAATACAATAGTTCATTCTGGTAATTCTACTTCTTTTTGGCATGACAGATGGATTTCGGTCTTACCACTTAAAGTGGAATTTAAAGAGCTTTATGAAATATGTAATTTTAAGTTTGCTTTAATTAATGGAGTTTATTTTCCTTATAATGATCCTCCTTGGAATTTTAGTTTTAATAGTATTTTAGTAGGTTCAACTCTTAGGCAACTTTATTTGCTTTATGCAAAACTAAATCTTTATAATATTGACAATGATGATGATATTATTCGTTGGGAATGGGATAAGAGTAAGAAATACACTCATAATTCTTTTTACAGATTTATTAATTTTTCGGGTACAATAAACAACTCATTTAAATTTATCTGGAAATCTAATGCTCCTTCTAAATCTAAAATTCACATATGGTCAATATTACACGGTAAACTAAATACAATAGAATTATTAAAGAAACAACATTCATAATGATAATAAATGTTATTTTTATAAGCTGCATCTTGAAGATATAAAACATAAATACTATGATTGCACGGATTCTTATTACATTCGAAATAATATTCTTAAAATTTTTAATTTTAATATAACAACTAAAATTTTGGATTGTGATTTCTACTGGAATAATTTCAGATTTAGGTTTAAAAAGAATATTCGATTTTTACTTGACACTTTATTCATTATTATTTGTTGGTATATATGGTTTGATAGAAATCAAATAATTTTTAATAATAATAATAGTCATTTTAACAAATTGATTTTTACAATTTCTTTATTTTGTTTTAATTGGATTTCTAACCCCAAATATAAGTTAGCTAAAAATAATCTTTTTAAAGGGTATCTTAATAAGATTAGTTATAATATTAACTTATTCGAACACAACGATCATATATTTAATATTAATAGTATTAATATTAACAATTTTTTAAATTTATATGATGACTTAAACGTTAATCACAACTTACTTATGATTAAAGATTCTTAAGTTTTACTTTTGTTTTGTTTTCAATTATTTGTTCTTGTCTTTGGTGGTTTTAGCTTATAGGTATTTTAATTCTATTGTTTTTGTACATTTTTTTCTCATTTAGGTTTTTCCCATCTCATCTATACATTTATATATATGTATGTATGTATGTATGTATGTATGTACGTACGTATGTATGTATGTATATTAATTATAATATATACATATATATGTATAATTCTTACTTTTTTCTTAGTCCTCCTTCAGATACAGGTATGGGCGATAAGGTGGCAGGCTCTTTTTACAGGTTTACTTGCAGTTCCACCACTGATGCAGGATTCATTCATCCCTATTATGGCATTTTATCTTCAGGAGGATCCATTCTACTGTTTGGCTCTTCTTCTATTGTATAGAGTCTCCAGGGCAGATTCTTCATTCATCATCATATCTAGCTCCACTTCAGAGTAGATGCGTCCTCACTCCTTCTGATCAGATGCACGGAGCTTTCTTTTTTGTTTGTGTTGTATAGAGCTCCCGATTTAGATGCACGGAGTCTTCATTTTCTTTATTTCTAGGTACTCCTAACACCTTAGTATTGGATGGTAGTCATGCTGGAACTCGATATTGAGGTGTGATGGGTAGTGGCCTTACCGGAACTCATATTACGGGTACCTGTTTTTTTTCTTTGAGTCTAGTATTTAGCTTTGTTACATGCCAGGCATGTTGGCAGCACCGTATTATTGTGTTATATATAGTTGCATGTGTGCTCTCCTCTATTCATAGAAGATCGCACATTTTTCGCAAAAAGAAGTAGACTTGGTTGTGAGGGAGAAAATCATATATAATTGGATGTTGTATTGGTAATGAAGTGAATTGTATGTTTGTTTAGTGAAGTAGATGATCTTTTCTTTTGATGTAATACTAGTATATAACACACGTATGTGCATATAATATCGAAAGATGTTTGCCTTCGATTGATATGTGTTTTAAGTGCAAATTTTTGTGGTCACAACACATTTCAAGTTGTTTTGTTGGTGATATCGATGAAAAAATGATAGTAAAATTTCGTTGATGGGTAGACGGAAAAGGTGGTGAGATTTCATTAACGAACGGGGTAATTTTGGAATTTCAAAATGACGCCGTGTAAATCATGTTGATTGAATTATCATTAATGGCACAGAGTAGAGATGTGATCTCTTCATTCTTACTGACAAATTTGTCGATGATAGTTTTAGTATTATTATTCTTTTGTGACTTATTATTGAAACTTGTTAGCAACTTGCTTACGGGAAAGGCCCAAGCTGATTACTTACTTCTTACATTCATCACTATTTTTTTATTATTTACATAATGTACTCTGTGTATCATAGAGATTTCCTTTTTCTTTGCAGAGCATTTGGAACGGGCCTATTATATTATGTACTGACCCAATCATGTTAGATTCGATACATTCCTAAGAGGATTCTCACTTGTTTTCTTGTTTTAACAATGAACTATGATTATGTAGGCCACAATGTTAGGCCCATCAAAGTAAGAGATGGTATGAATTAAAGTTGAAGAGTAGATTAAGTAAATGGTCTATATTTCACTCTCGGTATCACTTGCGTCATAGGCGTGCATGTAAATATAGATGAAAATGAATACATGCACAGGAATTTCTATTCAATTAGCGAAGCGATAATGTTGTGTCTTTCGCAGTTTTATTCATCTTCTCTTTCTTCCGCATAAAGGAGCATTACACCTTATACAACCCAAGCTATTGTAAGAAAGTAGTTGTAATATATTAAACACGTTCTAATTGTTTTAATTTGTCCCACGTCGTCAAAAATACATAAATTGTTTTTATATATGAGCTAAGGGATGAAGAAAGAAGTTGTTCCAATGACATCTAATTGAGTTAAGATGATGCCATGAAGTTTAGTAATGCATCCCACGAACATTTGACATGCAAATTGAAGAAACAAATAATTTTAGCTACCATGGAGATGTAAAAGGTATATTAGGAAATTCAAAAAGACACGGTTGAATCACATTCATGGAATTATCATTATTAATAGTAGAGATGTGTTTACATAGACTATCAGAGGTGATTAGTATGTATGTAAAAATACATGGAATGGGATAAATAACACAGTTATCATAACCGGACCAGACCATGGTTCGATCATATAAAACCACGGAACATAGACCATGGCAGTTTGGAATCGAATTTAGCTTCCTCCATGCATAGACTGATGGCTAAACCCTTAGGTCGATGATTGAACAGTGCTTTGAACCCATGGACCATTTCATTTTACCTCTCCATAAATTTTTCGAAACCCTAATCCCTAAACCGATGTCGTTTAACGCTATTCACCATCCTCGACACAAATCCATGTTGTGGGATTAACTTATGTTTGTAGATTGATAACTCAGAAATAGCCTTCTTCCCTATCTCAACTTAGGTATCTTTTAAATAACACCAACCCCTGGGCGGTTGTGGTAAACTTCTCTTTAAATCGAGCCCTGAACTACTCCGAGCAAACTCATCCTCAGGGGTAGCTATCTTTAAAGCATTCCACAAATTCGTCGCTTTCTCATGAAGTTGCTTAGAGGCTAACTTCCTCTTCATTGCATTATCCAACTCCAAATCTCTAAAGACGTGATCACAGCTGTCAATCCAATCTCGCACCTAAACATTTAATTCTATTTCAAGTAACGGTTTGCCCCTAGGCAAGCATAGTCTTTACATATCTTGGAAAAGTTGGATCTTGGTGCTTGAATGTAACAATCACCCTACACCTACGTTGTAGAATGGTTGTCAAAGGAAAGAAAGGAAATAAAGAAGAGGAAATGAAGAGAAAAGAATGGAAAAGAAGAAAAAGGAGACATCAAATAACCAAATAACATGTCGTATATCTTACATCGCATTAGAGTAAATATAATAGCCAACACAGCTATAAGACAGTAGAGACAGTAATAACAATGTGAATTAATCATCAAAGTATAAGATCACAGAGTTATACAAAACACTAATAAATTATATACAACTGGAAAACAAACTCAACGGATACACCTCTCAGATCTACTCATTTAAGAGTATCCAAGATAATAAAAAGCAAGCATAAAACCTCGAGTCAGCCAAGACAACGGTCTAGTATGAGCGATAAACGATCTCAAAATACTATAAAAGTCAATACAGTATACTGAACATAGGGTACATGAATCATACATGACCTGTCCCTGCAACCAAAGAGTCTGCACATAACATAGATAATATGGTACTCTCAACATCATAAAAAGGGTACTCTATGCTCAGTATCTGCAGGGTTACCTAGGTATCTCCATCCATAATACATACTCCATACTAAGTAAACAGTCTGAGGTGTCTAGGTGTCCCTATGCAATATCTACCTCATGTGACATCCCTAGTGTGACAGGTGGCTAGTGAAGCAACAATAACAAACATAGCATCCATAAAACAAAACTAACCATTATCCATTGTGCTCTAGATATATGACAACCCGTATGGCCTCCTTTCTACTAGGGACTAGTGGAAATTCTGGTTCTCAATTGTACTCTCGTATATCATAGCCTAAAGCTGGATGCATGACTCACACCCCAAAGCTAGACACTAGACCCAAAGGGTCCAGGGTATACGGATCCCATCATGATCCCTGGTCATCTCCACTATACAATACCTCTGATTCGAGTACAACAAAAAACACTCCGAGTCATCAACGATCCCTAAGAATATGCACATCCATCCATGCCCTATTAGCACAATACAGTTTCCACTATCTTAGAACCCACCATATTCCTACACTCCACGACTTCGAAAATGAGACCCTTCGGTACCTGCTACCCCCACGAACCACAAATCAAAGATATGGAGTGCATAATCTTCGGTACCTACTACACCCATGAGCCACAAACCGGAGATATAAGTCCATCATGTCATACATTGCCATCCCTCATGATGTGAATGAGCCAACACCTCTAATATGAACTACAAGTTCTGAACTATTCCATCAAAACCTACTCCCAATATGAGCCAATATCTGAAGTACCAACTTTCATGTCGAAGCATCACATCATTGCCTCGCCAACCCGATCACTCATGCTAGAGCGAAGCCATCAAGACTCAAAGTCAATCGCATGAACAAACTATCAAATCGTGTACCATGAAATTTCATCAACATCCAATCCAAAGATTGGCCAAATCGCCAGTCGACAATAGTAATGACATTGACCACTCTACAGTAGTCAATACCAACCACCTTGATCTTGTACTTAACCAAAAACGGATAAATAAAAACCAAACGAAAATGTCTGGCATCCATCCTATAGTCTGAAGCCTTATCTTTCACCTCAGATCCGTTAGCACGTATCCTAACCTTTCTCTAAATGCTCATTAAGTTTTCACATTTACGAAGCCCCAATGTAAAAGATATCCCCGTAAAATCTGATCACCGCCAATCGGCATTTTCAACCAAAACAGCTAAACAATCAAACATACATCCAGCAACTATACATGCATCCAAAATAATATACATACAACATTTATAGTATTTCTATACCAACCAATGTGGGAAATCATATTAATAATAGCTTAAGTCTAATAATTCCCTAACTATGGCATGTCAATGGAAAATTATGATACTTTATGTAAATCATTTTAAAATAATTTATTTTCTTTTATAAAAATCTGGCAGGTATATGAGTATAGGAAAATCATATTTTAAAACCAATAATCACATTAAGTATAAAAAATTCCAAGCATGAAATATTCTAATGCAGTATGGAATTGTCCTTTCTAGAAGGACACACCATCTATGGATGAGGAAGTATAGTGCATGACTTAGATTCATTATGTTTCGGCAACAGGATTGATCATATATTCTATGCATGTACAAAGTTGGATGTCGCTTTTGCACTAGGTGCAATAGTAAGTCGATATATATCGAAATCGTGAGAAAACAATTGGACAATTATTAAGGTCAACCTTAAGTACTGGAGAAATACTAAGGATTAGTTTCTTTTATTGGAAATAACGAACTCCTTATGAAGGGCACTCGAACTCAAGCTTTCAGGTAAACTAGTCTTAGGTTTTGTGTTTACCCTTTAAGGATGGATTGTTAGTTGGAAAAGTTCCAAATAAGAGTTGTGGCTGATTCTATCATGGACACAAACTACATCACCTTGAACGATGCACAAAATAAGTAATATGGATGTGAAAATTCATTAGGGAGCTAGGGGTGATCCCGATCGTTGAAGGTTCGATGCTATTGTATTGTGATAATAATTCAACGTGGCAAATTGCTAAGGAAACGCGAGCTCACAAGAAGTCAAGAAACATCCACCATAATTACTAGATAACAAGGTAGTATATCAATAATGTAGAGATCGTAATCAAAAGGGTACATATCAAAGATAACATAGTAGATCCATTCACTGAGGCATTTTCTTAGTCTGTTTTAGGAAGACAGATCAAAGGCATAGAGATGAGGCTCCATAGTTAGCTTTGACTGCAAGTTGAAAATTGATAAAGTTAAGAGTGGATCCAAGGGCAATCATGCAATTTATTATATAAACTTAACTCTGTAAACAATCTTATTAGAAATAAAGTGTGCTTTTGTTTTATTTTCTATTATATGTGTTGTCATACAGTGATATAAATAATGAATTAACTACACTAAACATATATTAGTAGAAAACTCTTAAAAGAAGTATTTTATTGATTGTGATTATGAATGTGTTTTGTAAGCATGAGTATTGTATTGATATATGCAAAAAAATACTAAATCCTTAATGTTCCTAGTTAAGATGTATCAAGAAAGGATACCAATATATCCATTAAGACTAGTGTATGTAGCACTCTCCATAAGATTGACGTGATTCACTCATGACAGCTAAGAACACTAAGGGTTATGTACTTATGGTTGTTTAGAACAATCATAAAACGACTCAATGAGAGTCTTGAATGGGTTAGTGCAATTAAATGAAAATAGAAGATGCCATGAAAACAACGTACAACAATCTTCTGACTTGAGGGTACGATCGATCTTGAGTGCCTAGACTATTCTTATGATTATGGTTGAGTTCTTGGCATGATGACCCTGTTATGATCATAATTCAGTATATGTTGAACTACTTGAAATGACGCACAATCCAAGAAAGAATTTGTCTCCTTCATTGTTGAAGGTTAATATCACTGTAATTAGTATTCGACTTAAAGTCAAAACTCTAATAAAGTAAGGTTGATTACCGATTAATGTATTCAGATAGAACCAAGGACTTTAAAGTTGTTTATGCAATAAAATATAGATGTTAATAGAGTTTTTGACCTTAGACCAATCTCTAGATATCTATGTGATATAGTGATGATGAAAAAAATACATACACAAAAATATTGTTACTAAATGATCTTATTATAGATTAGAAATTAGATTTCGCCTAAATGATCCACAAGCGATGAACTTGTGCTCCATACTCTACTTCAGCAAGTACAAATAGGCTTCAGTATTTAAATTGTTTAAATATTGACCAAATACTGGATTCATATCAAAGAGTCATCATAACCCTGTTAGTCATTTTCGAAATCGACGAATGTTAAATTTAAGTTATAAATGTTTTAAATTAATAATAAATTAATACAAATGTTGTATTAATATTGAATGCATTTTAAATATTTATTTGAAGATTAAGCACAATCAACACGATGTACAATAGTTTTTCGATTCGATCGAAAATGTAGCTGGAATAAAATAATTATATAATCTATTCAAGAGGAGTCAAAGGCATTTTTGACCAAGTCTAAGTCAATTAGGTGCTGACCATACATGGAGGGGACTGGGGAGACTTAATCTTCTAGATTTGAGAGAAATGAGATATTTTAGTATCTCCTTAGCTATAAATAAATGACCACCAATTCATTTCTCTCTACATTTTCTCTATATAGCTCTAGCCCTCATTAATCATTGGTGAAGCCAACGTAACAGCTTTGCAACCTATAACCATGGAGAAGAACAAAAGTTCAAGGAGGAAACAACTAATAAACAATGTGTTCGACTTTTAAGAACTAATAAACAGAAACATTATAGTTTTAGCCATAATAGCTGAACGCTTGTTAATTACTTAGACTTTTAAGAACTGATTTATATACACATATCCATTGGTCAGTGCAAATACGTACTCCAAAATAAAAGTATAACTTTCATGTAGTTGAATGAAGGAGGAATGAAAAAATTAAACCACGAATATAATTGAAGTTGCATACTCATTTTTTACTAATAATAAAAAAAGCAATGTTTCCAACTTGTATCTAATAGTGCATGAAATTTTGAAAAATTATAACTATTTAATGTTTGTCAAATGGTTGCAATATATTGATCGGGCATTCATTAAAGCTTGAAATGCATGTTGGTATAATTAAATGAGTGCAAGCAGTTGTACTATACACATCGAAATCCTATTGTCAGAGATGTTCTATCATTCCTAATAACCGCTACAATGTATTTTTCCAGCAATACCACTTAAGCTCTGTCGATGTCCATCTGATAATTGTTAGCATCAATTGTTTATAATGGCCCCTTAATTTTATCATTAAATAAAAGTACCAAAAGGTAAGGGAATGTTCTAGTTGACTGGCATTACCAATAATGGAGATTCTTTTTTTATTTAGTGGAAAAAATAGAATATGAAACAAATAATTAATTTATAGCAAAATAACAAATCATCTATTAGCTAATTAACTTTTTAATGGCAAATTTATCAGTTTAGTAATAGGTGAAAAAGTATAGGTTAAACTAAACAAATCAGTTTTATCCGAAACAAAAAAAATATAAGAGAAAAGAAAAATAGACTACACCTAAAGGAAGGTACAATCTAATTAACCTTATGGGCAAACAGAAGTTAAATCAATTGGTTGGTAGTTTTCTACTCTATATTGAGAATGTAACTCAAAGAAGCAAAGAGAACAGTGATTATAGTCGATTCCATCGAGACAACATAACGTTGACCTTTTTTTGAGCTTCAAATCATGAATATTTTGTAACTTTGAATAAAAATGACCTGGAATACATAAATTAAAAAGTAATGAACTCACAGTTGGAAAAAGGTAAGAAAATTTGGGAGGTAACCAAATTAACTGAAACCAATCAATGTTTTTTAATTAAAAATAATAAAAGATTGATATTTTTTATTTAAAGTCCAAAATTTAAAGAGTCGGAACTTAATGCTATACTTATAACTAGTGAGAACCCGTACTTTGCACACGGACGTTGAAAAAATATTGTAGCTGCGTAACCATATTCAAATATATAAGAAATTTTATATATTGGTAATGAAAAACATTGCTGAACGATAATGTTACATCATCAACAACAATTTGCAAAGATAGAGAATACATAGATATATTTGATTGTGGTAACCACAATTGAAATTCAATGAAATAATTACAGTGCATATGTTAATGTTCACGGACTATATAGAGGATAATGTATTAAAAATTTATCGGCTAATGCATAGATATATTCACTGTAGCATATAATGGCAATGTTGCTGCTTTCGAAATTTTACAACTGCTTCAATGTGCATAGATATATTTGAAGTACTTGATGTGAACTGGAGACATAAATACACATTGAAAGTTGAATTAATTAAATAAGAGTACAAAAAGCTGTTACCAGTGGACAACAATATAGTAGCAGGACTAAAAATCATTAAACAGCCTTGAACTGTATTTGTCATAGTAGAAAAAAGAAAGGAGAAAAAAAAAGCAGCAGATGTAATACAGGCGAGAAAGTAGTAAAAGGCAAGAATCAATTGAAATAGGAATGAACATGTAATATGAAAATAATATGGGTTCCATTACAAATTACTAACGTTAATTGAATATGATTCTATGTCAATGTAGAGTACAAAATATGATATATATATATATATAATTGGTCGCATTAACCAATATTTTTAAAGGTATTAAACATAGACAGAACAAACAATTTTGATAAGGCGATTTATTGTTTAGCCTCAGAAAATTGGGCTTGAGTGCAAGCAGCAGATGTTTTCCTGCTCTTAGCTGTTGCATTACAGTGGTCAAATGCTTTCATCACTGAAGGAATTTATACCTACAGCCAAAAAGGCAAAAGTTTTAAGTTTACCACTGAGGGAAGTGTTGTCTACATGGTCATTGATGAGTAACACGATCTATAGATATTTATGCAGCATTATAACAAAATTCTTCCACTACTCGTCAGACCTACTTAACCATATCTAATAATCGAACTATCACTACATGATCATCTATACAAAGATACATTCATCAAGTGCCTGTCAAGCTTATATTACATAGATAAATTTGATGAAAAGATGAAACAGGAACCAATGTGGCAATTTTGAAAGAGAAAAGCGGCTCACATGTGATTCCTACCATTCAAGAAATTCCAATAAGAATGTCAACATCCAAATAAATAACATAGAACCTTCATTTAGATTTTCTTAAATCGCAAAAAAGTGGAATTAGATTTGCTTAATATTGAAAACTACTAATCCTTATTTAGAATCCAGTAGTCTTGCAGGTGAAAGGATTAAATTGGAAAGTGCATTTGCAGTCCAAAAGAAGAATCCAATTTAATAGTTGTTCTTTCATGTTTTATTTCTGCGAAACGCAACACTTGAAGATGATTAAGTAATCTATATCCTGATTCATTTAGAACCAAGTTCCATCATTTTTTCATTAATGGTTTTCTTATCAATAGTCTTGTGCAACAGCCACATAATGGCAAATTAGAGATCCAAGAAGCTAGACGTATAAGACCATAATCCTATATCATGGAAAAATATCCAAATACTAGAGATATCCTAAAATATAAAATATTTTACCATGTTGGGTATACAGGGTTTCAAAGAGTGAGGTACTGGTAAACCATATGTTGGTCTTTGCATTATTTGCCAACAATCCTTGAGGAAAATAAAAATAAACGAACTATTAAAGAATGAAGAGATGTTAACAAAAAATAATGTCATTTATCATGGTAACCATTGCCCATAGCAAGTCTAAATTTAAAATGCTTGATCACATGTGAAAATAATATGCGAGTCTCGATCCAATTAAAGCTCGATAATTTTTTCAAATTTGCATAATATTTGCCCAACTCATTCAAACCTAGTATTCTCCCACTCATATTTAAGAACATTTCTACTTTTGATGAATATAAGATTTGAGAAGTTATGTAAAATAAAGAAATTACATGCATAAAATCAAACCACGTGGAAGCCTTTCTCTATCTTCATAGCCATATCCGTGTTCCAAATGTATTATTCCTCTATACAATACTGCAGTACCTACTAAACCAGCACACTTTCTTGTTACAACATGGACAAAATCCTATATAATTTGATTTTTAATTAACAAATTCTCAATTAGCACACGTATGCCTTGTATATGAATTTATAGTTTGCACTAATGTTAACATGACAATGATCAAACATAGTTGTGTGATGGCCCTGACTCGATTTTCGAAAATCGGCACCGAATACGACACTCGTATTCAAATGCCGCAGATCCAAACATCGAATCTGCTTCGTCGGAGCTTATAACAACATCAGATGAATATAAAATAGCGAAAACAGAATGAATATCATGCATTTCATCACAGATGTAACATCATCATAATATCCATAACTACATCAGAGTATTTTCATACATATATCATAACTCCAAATAAACATTATAATAGTACAACAAGTGATCATATATCCAAAAAGTCTTCAAATGAAATGAAGCGATAGCGAACTCCCAAAGACTAAACACCTGAGATCTCAAAAGCTTCTAAAAATATCTCCAAGGTAAAGGCTCCAAAATACTGTTAACACCAGAATACGCAAACTGCTAATAGGCTGCCCGTGTAGAAATTATGGGCACCTAGAGTTTAGAAAAGAAACAATAAACTCCGGGTCAGTCATGGGACTGGTATGAGTAAACAAAAATAGTTGCTTTTAAATAGACTAGATTTATAAAAGAAAAATCGTTATGCTTTTGGAAAATGGAACTACCATAAGGCCTCCCGGCACACACACAATGCAATCGCACACATGGGGGAGATTTCCTCTTATGATAGTCAGATATGCTTAATACGAGAAAAATCCTTTGATATTATCACTAGTGCATAGTGTGAAAACATTTCGAAAATAGAATATTAATCTTAGCCAGCATAGGTACCATTATACTATGCCTACTATAGCTGTCGCCTGAGGTGGCAGGTTATACAAATTGCAACCGTAAAGGGCTCGTATTGTTTCTTTGGATTTCCAACAAATGGTCAGGCTAAGAAACTTCCTACTGCCACATGGGTACGCCTCTGATGGGACGTCCCGAGAACCTACCCGGCTCTCTGCCAACACAAGGCTGGGTTACCTCTGTAACTAGGTAACTACTACCCGAGTATGCCACTCCCCGGTCCTTTGGGACCTTTATCCGATGGCCTTCTATCACAAGGCAACAACCACACAGTAAACGAGATTGGAGCAACCATATAGGTAAATATCTGGGCTCCATACCATGACATCACCTTTTTCTAGAAGGAAATGACATACCCTAAAGGGCGCGAACCACAAAACCTTGCCGCATCTTTCCTGTTTCGACCATTTCCGGGTTGTGAGGTCCGATGAGGTCTCGTCCACAAAGCTACGCTTTACATGAAAGCCATGCTTTGATCACAAATGATCATCAACACACAGGAGCACTTAGCACGCCACACTACCAAATTGGGAGTATATCGCTGATAACCTTCAACTACATAACCTCTGAGCTCGTACGTCTCAGAGAAGGGTGTTAAGCTAAGAGAATAAATTCTCCACCACCAACAGATACGTATTTGAAATAAATCTGCTTTATACCTCAAAGTGTAGTGTCAGACATACAAACATACAAGTCTGTTCCAGGTTCGAACAGAACCGAAGGCACTTCGTCCAATAAAGGAAGAAGCCCTTTGCAAATCCGGGTATCCACAATCCCGATCAAACTTCCCATCACTTAGGGAATCTTTATACCGTAGCTACTCGATGCAGAGACAACCGATAGGTTATCCTATCGTTTTCGAAGACACCCATTCTTCACCACCGGTCTTCATATGCTATCCATTTCGACGTATCACTATTCGGAATGGGTTATCTGACACAAAGGTCCTTTCCCGGCTAAACCGAATAGTGAGCGTTTAATTTTAAAACATGTGGACATATCAATCACAAAGATTCACATTCAAGGTTCGATGTGGGTTTCGGATAACTAACTGAAATCTGACTCCCTGTCGCATCGTAGTTTAAATGCCGTTTTACGGGCATAGGGGTTTCCACATAAATACAGAAACAAATCTCACAGTGCAGTACAGAGCAATCTACATCACACAGTATCACAACCAGAACAGAAATATCAATCTGGTGCACAGCAATAGTTAATTATTTTCCAATGTGGTTTAAATAAATTAACCACATAATTATTTTTATTGATTATTTAAAATCAATGATTAATTTTGGATAAATCGATTTGAATTGTAATTAAATTGATTAATTATTTCTTAATTAATTATTTTAATTAACTTCCAATTATAATAAATCAACTTAATTTATCTAATTAACAAATTCTTAATTTACAAATTAATTTAAACACTTAATATTAATTAACCAATCCAAAATTTCTATTATAAATCATTCTTAATTACTTTTCAAAACCATTAGTTAATAAGAATTATTTACCTTAATTATCATTTAAAAATCTTCTTTACACTTTGAAAATCAATTTATTGTTACATTGAAAGTTTTAATGTTAATTAAATTTAATATTTAACTCAAGTTAATTACTTAATTAAAATATTAATTAAGGTTTTAGAAACATTGATATGTATTCACTTAGTCGATTAACTTGAAACAAATTCTCAACTTAATAATAGTCAACATTGTTCATTTTAACATTATAAACTTTAAATAAATTGGGCTTAACCCATTTTTAAAGCAACCCGAGCAAACCCAAGTGTTTGCTCGAGTTCAACTCGAGTATCTTACCATCCTTCCCCGAGTCTCTCTCCTTCCCCCACTTACTCTTCTTCTTCCTGTTCTTCGCTTCTTTTCTTTTCAATCAGAGTTTAAGTTAAACTTAAGTGTTCCAACTGAAATCACAGAAACGATGTTCGCATACTCGAGTTCCTCACCTAAGCCACACACCATCTTCCTCGAGTATCGACTCGAGTTGTACCCACCGAGAATCTCCTGACACATCGCGCAAGGTCGTGCACGTGCACATCGCCGCGCTGCCATTCTGGTGGCCATCGCAAACTTCGGCAAGTCGCAATTCTTACCCTTACTCGAAATTGAATTTCGATTCGACACAAAGATCTCGAAATCAAAAGTCCACCCTTTCTTCGAACTGAAGCTCGAACATACCCACACTAAATCGCCTCGCCACCACGTCTCAGTCCACCGGAAGAGCTTCCACTCTGGCCACAGCACGTCACCCCCCTGCCCTACCATCTCGCTCAATCTCGTGCAACTCGATGCCTCCGAGGTGATGAAATCACCTCATTTCCAACCTACTGTGAAACTACAAACGCAACCCTAAATTCACCTCGTCCCACAAATTTACGCGATAGAAATTTTTTTCAACAATTTTCCTGAGATCTTTAATCAATAAACTAGCTTCAAACCAATTTTCATCAACAACTATTTGATCGATCACTAGAAAATGGAAAAAGAACAAATTTTATACAAACACGAACTGCACTTGGAATACTAAATAAAAAATCATCATATTAATTTAAAAACCATATCTTTTTATGCTTATACAAATTATATAATCAAATAAATGATTTAACATACTTGAATTTATCACATGATTTTGTTTTTACTATAAATTTTAGGTTACAGAGACAAACCCTTCATGTTCAAGCTTGAAGCAAATTTTAAGTTGTGATTCAAATTTAAACAAACTTATTTTGCTTAAAAATATTAATCTAAAAAGGTTTGTATGAAGTTTATTTGAATTTTTTTCCAATTCGCTTTGCTCTGAAACAAAATATTGAAGAACAACTGTATAAAGATTTCCAGTAATCATGGACAAAAACATACAGAACAAGTTTTCCTTCAATATGCAGCAAAGCTCAAGATTTTATAAAATAAAGACTTAGATTTCAATTTAAAAAAATAGGTTTACTCACATAGGAATATTGATGAACAGATAGCTACTCTGGGTTGTGAAAAAAATAGTTTTGATCCTTCTTCTTTTCTTTCCTTTTTTTCAGCAGATTATTTTTAAGCTTGTAAATAAAGTGATGTTTTATAAATTTTCTTTCCTGCCTTTGTTATATTTTTGATGAACGAAATGAAACAAATATGCATATGTATATATAAAGGAAGCAGGTTTTGTACTAAGGGAAGGTTCTAATTGGTGCAACACTTTTCTTTGATTGGATTTTTTTTGACTAAGCAAAGTTAAATTCGGCTGAAATGATTTTATGGTGTGCTAAGCAAGATTTTCATTTGTGTTTGAATAGATAGCATTTAATGCTTATGTTCCCATCTTGGTTAACATATTATATGCTGTTTGATTTTTTTCATTTTTTATTGTTTGTAAGTACATTTTGTTTTGTTTTGCAGATTTTTTTTCTTTTTTGTAATATAATTTTTTTTTTGTTCTTGTATATGTCTTTGTCTTGTTGTTTCCTGGTTAACAAATTTACATGCAAGCTTGTATGAATTTCCTATGTCATTCTATAACCACATGATTTTATTACAATCGTAAACCTTGAATTTTATTTCTATTTAAAGTTAACTATTAGCATCAAATTTTATCACATATATTTTATTTATGGTTTAAGACAATTTCTTGTTTGTTATATGTTTTTTTTTTATTCATTTACATATAACTTTGTAGTATTTAATATTAATAATATTTTATATCCTTTGAAACTTCTCAAATTAAATTTCAAAAATCTAAACAAGTTACCAAATTCAAATTCATAAATTTTGGGATGTTACAAATATTCCCCCACCCCTTTTAAGAAAATTTCATCCTCGAAATTTAAAAGAGAGAAAAGCAACAAAGAATATACGGATTCAGAAAAAAAATAAGGAAATGGCTTACCAGTTTAAGGCGAGATATCTACTCTGCAATTGGGATATGATTTCTGCATATTATCTTCAGTTTTCCAAGTGCAGTCCTTTGGATCGTCGCTCACTGTACTTTAACCAGTTTCACAACTTTGTTTCTCAATCGCTTTTCATCACGATCTACAATCTTTATTGGTTCTTTTTTAACTGTTAAATTGGGAGTGATCTCAAGAACCTGCTAAGCTACCTCCTCAATAATACTATCTGGGTCGTGCACAAATTTTCGAAGATTAGAAATGTGGAACACATTATGCATGCCAGATAACCCGCTGGGTAGCTGCACTCGATATGCTAGAGGACCGATCGTTTCCAGAATAGGAAATGGACCAATATACCGCGGTGCCAGCTTACCAGTCTTCCCAAACCTCAATACACCCCGCATTGGAGGCACTTTCAAAAATACAGATTCTCCAACTTGAAATTCTAAATCTCTTCTTCGGCGGCATTAATAGCTCTTCTGAGACTTTGAGCAGTTATTAATTTCTTTCGAATAAAATCAACTTCCTCTGTGGCTTCTTTAATCATATCTGGTCCAAGGACGAGTCTATCACCTAATTCGATCCAGCATGCCGGTGATCGACACGGACGACCATATAAAGCTTCGAAAGGAGTCATTTCTATATTGGGCTAATAGCTATCGTTATAAGAGAACTCGACCAGATGTAAATGGTCCTTCCAAGAACCACCAAAATCAAGTATACAAGCACGCAGTAGGTCTTCTAAAATTCGGTTAATCCTCTCAGTCTGCCCATCGGACTGTGGGTAATAAGCAGTGCTGAAATTCAATCTTGTTCCCAATGCGGCTTGGAATGGATCCCAAAATCTACTAGTGAAGATCGGGTCACGATCACTCACTATGTTGCTAGGAATACCGTGGAAATGAACAATTTCTTTCACATATAACTCAGCTAAACTTGCAGTCGTGCAGGTAGATTTACTGGCAAGAAGTGGGCTGTCTTAGTCAAACGGTCCACAATAACCCAAATTGCTTCATTGCCTTTACGAGTATGAGGCAACCCATCGATGAAATCCATCGATACTTGGTCCCATTTCCACTTGGGTACCTCTGAAGGCTGAAGTAAACCTGCCATTTTCTTTTGATCGCTTTTAATTTTTTGACAAGTAGCACAGCGACTCACATATATAGATATGTCCCTTTTCATTATCTTCCACCAGAAAGTTCTTTTGATATCACAATACATTTATTAACTCCTGGGTGGATGCAAAGCTTAGATTTATGGAATTCATCCAAAACTTCACGTTTCAGCTCCGGAATGTCAGGGACACAAATTCTTCCTTTCAATCTTATTACTTTATTGTCGTTGACTTCAAAACTAGTATTTTCACCACGATGTATTTTCTCATAAATTTGATGAAGGAACTCATCCTCTTTTCGTTTACTGGCGACTTTCTCAAGAAGAGTAGAAGCAATGACAAGGTGAGCAAGAATTGCATGCTTTCTACTCAAAGCATCGGCAACTATATTGGCTTTTCATAGCGTATATAGAATATCTAGGTCATAAGATGCCAGAAATTCCAACCAACGTTGTTGTCGCGGATATAGATCTTTCTGGATGAAGAGGTACTTTAAAGATTTATGGTCGGTGAATAATTCGAATTTTCCACCTAGAGAAAAAGAGTTCATTAAGTATAATTATTAAGTTAAGTTAAATTCCTAAATTGTTAAGAAAGCTGAAAAGATTTTTTTTTCAACCCAGGAGATAATCTAGCCAGATTTTTAAGGCGAAAATAAAAGCCAAAAGCTCCAAATCATGTTTTGGGTAGTTTCTCTCGTGCATACGTAATTGTCTACTCACGTAGGCAATTACCTTCCCATTCTCAATCAATACTGCACCTACCCCATCACCACAAGCGTCGGTATAGACAGATAAGCCTTGGTCCCTGTTAATGATAGCGAGAACAGGAGCAGTAGTTAATCTCTTTTTCAATTCCTGAAAAGCTTCATCACATTTTGGAGTCCAATTAAACTTGACATCCTTCATCGTTAGCTTGGTCAATGGGCTAGCAATCTTAGAAAAGTCTTGAACGAACTTTCGGTAATAGCCTGTTAAACCCAAAAAGCTTCAAACTTTTTTTGGGGTAGTAGGTTTTCTCCAATCAAGAATAGCAGAAATTTTGCTAGGATCAATAGAAATTTCTTCTTCATTAACAATATGGACAAGGAATTTAACTTCTTTAACCCAAAAGTGGCATTTGGAAAATTTTGCGAATATAATATTTCTCCTCAAAATCTCCAAAACGATTCTAAGGTGCTCGGCATACTCCTCTTCAGTCTTGGAATAAATCAAAATATCATCAATAAACACAAGCACAAATTTATTCAATACTTCCCGGGACACACGAGTCATAAGATATACGAAGTATGCTGGAGCATTACTTAGTTCAAAAGGCATGACTAACCATTCATAGAACATATTAGGACCCATGAGAGCGGTCAAATGGACACAGTCTTCGCCAATTCGTAGTTGATGGAATCCATGGGCTAGATCCATCTTCGAAAAGAAACGAGCGTCGTGCAGTTGATCAAATAGATCATCAATTCTAGGTAGTGGAAATTTATTCTTGAGAGTCATTTTATTGAGATCATGGTAATCTACACACAATCTCAAAGATCCGTCCGATTTAGCAACGAACACAACTGCTGAACCCCATTCAGAAACACCGGTCGAATTAACCCTTTTGCTAGTAGATCATCGGTTTGCTAAACTAATTCAACTTTTTCCCTGGGTGCCATCTTGCGACTTGCGTGAACGACAGGACGAGCGTTGGGCACTAGGTCGATTCTGAATTCTATTTCTCGATGTGGAGGTAGAGATTTCACTTCTCCGAACACGTCCGAAAAATCTCTAACAATGGGTATGGACTCCAAACTGGGTTTGGGATAACCCAAATTATACATCAACCCTTCCCTTTTAGGACTAGGGTCCTCACAAGAAATATCAATGAAATCTCCAAATTCGGTTTTAATCGAAATCAATCGATTGTTGCAATCCAATTTGGCTTCGTATTTTGCTAGCCAATCCATTCCAAGTAAGACTTCAAACTCGTTAAAATCAAGCACAAAGAGACCAATAGGGAATTGATAACAAGAATATGAGATAGGAACATTTCTACATCGAAGACAAAGATTCGCGGGACCTCCAACTGGATTCCTTACGCATATAGGCTCATCAACAAAATCAGGTTCAAGATTTAATTCATTAATGGCTTGCTGAGAGACAAAACTATGTGTAGCCCCCGTGTCAAATAGAACTCTAACAATGTTATCATAAATAATGAGATTACCTTCCAGAACTCCTTTCCGTTTTTCTACTTTGGAAGATGCAGGTAGGTCTTTGACTGCGTATACCTTTGCTGTCTGAGCTTGCTTCATAGTTGGGCAGTCTTTAACTTTATGTCCCACTTTTTGACAATAATAACATTTTTTGGGCTTTGCTTGAACGGATTGATCTCTCTTTCGCTTCTTACAACTATTTGAGTAATGGCCTTTTTCCAAGCAATTATAGCAAGTGACATTCTCTGTTGTATTTCCCTGAATACTCTTCTTTTTCTCCTTACCCTGCCATGGTTTCTTGCCTCCAAATTTCCTCTTCTTCCAATTTTGATTGCTCGAATTTCCTTTCTCCACGGGGGCTTCTTGCATATTAAGTGTAGCATATCTGTATCCCATATCAACTAAATCTGGAAAGGATTCTTTAACGTGGCCAGTCATCCTTTCGTGGAATTTCTTATTCATCCCACAAATAAATCTTTCGTTCTTCTTTAAAGGCGTATTCACCAATTTGGGACCAAAACGAGACAATTCATTGAATTTGTTTAGATACTCCTCGAATGACAAACTCCTCTACTTTAAGTCCATGAATTCCTGGTACATTCGAGAAATTCCAGCTGATGGAAGGTAACACTTCTTAAATACTTCCTTAAATTTCTCCCAAGTAAACTCGTCTTATGGTTTATCTACAGTGATTGTCTCCCACCAGGTTAAGGCTTCCTCTTGAAGTTGCCAAGAAGCTATGAGTCGCTTTTGATCGTCTTGCAACTTTAGCCCTCTGAAGATTTTCTCACATGATCTGATCCATGCTTAAGCCTCAACAATTGACTCATTGCCGGTGAACGGCTTACCACCAAGCCTTGAGAATTTTTTATATAAATCAGCCAGATTTGGCTACTACTGAATAGGTATTGCTGCTAATGCTGTTGGGGGATCTTGACTAGGTGATATGGCACTTCCTTGACCCTTAGCTCTTCCTCTTCGTCCGCTCATTCTTAATATATGTAATTAGTAAGAAAATTGATTTAGATATATGGACGAAATATCTTAAGGAATATCAGCAGTTAAAGGAAAATAGACCAAGAAACTTTAGGGATTCAGTCTCGGTTATACTCATTCTAGGGTATATTTCACCTTATCTCTAATGAGTCATCTAATGTGTTATACTCCGTAGCTAAAGTTCTTACTCAACCTTCAGCTCTGATACCAAATATGACGGCCCTGACTCGACTTTTGAAAATCGGCACCGAATACGACACTCGTATTCAAATGTCGCAGATCCAAACATCGAATTTGGTTCTTCGGATCTTATAACAACATCAGATGAATATAAAATAGAGGAAACAGAAAGAATATCATGCATTTCATCACAGATATAACATCATCATAATATCCATTACTACATCAGAGTATTTTTATACATATATCACAACTCTAAATAAACATTATAATAGTACGACAAGTGATCATATATCCAAAAAGTCTTCAAATGAAATGAAGCGATAGCGAACTCCCAAAAACTAAACATCTGAGATCCCAAAAGCTTCTAAAAATATCTCCAAGGTAAAGACTCCAAAATACTGTTAACACCAGAACGCGGACACCTGCCACTAGGCCGCCCGTGTAGAAATTATGGGCACCCAGAGTTTAGAAAAGAAACAAAAAACTCTGGGTCAGTCATGGGACTGGTATGAGTACAAAAACAGTTGCTTTTAAATAGACTAGATTTATAAAAGAAAAATCGTTATGCTTTTGGAAAATGAAACTACCATAAGGCCTCCTGGCACACACAATGCAATCGCACACTTGGGGGAGATTTTCCCTTATGATAGTCAAATATGCTTAACACGAGAAAAATCCTTTGATATTATTACCAGTGCATAGTGTGAAAACATTTTGAAAATAGAATATTAATCTTAGCCAGCATAGGTACCATTATACTATGCCTACTATAGCTGTCACCTGAGGTGGCAGGTTATACAAATTGCAATCGTAAAGGGCTCGTATTGTTTCTTTGGATTTCCAACAAATGGTCAGGCTAAGGAACTTCCTACTGCCACATGGGTACGCCTCTGGCGGGACATCCCAAGAACCTACCCGGCTCTCTGCCAACACAAGGCCGGGTTACCTCTGTAACTAGGTAACTACTACTCGAGTATGCCACTCCCCGGTCCTTTGGGACCTTTATCCGAGGGCCCTCTATCACAAGGCAACAACCACACAATAAATGAGATTGGAGCAACCATATAGATAAATATCTGGGCTCCATACCATGCCATCACCTTTTTCCAGAAGGAAATGACATACCCTAAAGGACGCGACCCTCATAACATTGTCGCATCTTTCCTGTTTCGACCATTTCTGGGTTGTGAGGTCCGATGAGGTCTCATCCACAGAGCTACGCTTTACACGAAAGCCATGCTTTGATCATAAATGATCATCAACACACAGGAGCACTTAGCACGCCACACTACCAAATTGGGAGTATATCGCTGATAACCTTTAACTACATAACCTCTGAGCTCGTACGTCTCAGAGAAGGGTGTTAGCTAAGAGAATAAATTCTCCGCCACCAACAGATATGTATTTGAAAGAAATCTTCTTTATACCTCAAAGTGTAGTGTCAGACATACAACCATACAAGTCTGTTCCGGGTTCGAACATAACCGAAGGCACTTCGTCCAATAAAGGAAGAAGCCCTTTGCAAATTCGGGTATCCACAATCCCGATCGAACTTCCCATCACTTAGGGAATCTCTATACCGTAGCTACTCGATGTAAAGACAATCGATAGGTTATCCTATCGTTTTCGAAGACACCCGGTCTTCACCACCGGTCTTCATATGTTATCCATTTCGACGTATCACTATTCGGAATGGGTTATCTAACACAAAGGTCCTTTCCCGGCTAAACCAAATAGTGAGCGTTTAATTTTAAAACACGTGGACATATCAATCACAAAGATTCACATTCAGGGTTTGATGTGGGTTTCGGATAACTAAATGAAATCCGACTCCCTGTCGCGTCGAAGTTTAAATGTCGTTTTACGGGCATAGGGTTTCCACATCAATACAGAAACAAATCACAAATCATAGTGCAGTACAGAGCAATCTACATCACACAGTATCACAACCAGAACAGAAATATCAATCTAGTGCACAACAATAGTTAATTATTTTCCAATGTGGTTTAAATAAATTAATCACATAATTATTTTTATTGATTATTTAAAATCAATGATTAATTTTGGATAAATCGATTTGAATTGTAATTAACTTGATTAATTATTTCTTAATTAATTATTTTAATCAACTGCCAATTATAATAAATCAACTTAATTTATCTAATCAACAAATTCTTAATTTACGAATTAATTTAAACACTTAATTATTAATTAACCAATCTAAAATTTCTATTATAAATCATTCTTAATTACTTTTCAAAACCATTAGTTAATAAGAATTATTTACCTTAATTATCATTTAAAAATCTTCTTTACACTTTGAAAATCAATTTATTGTTACATTGAAAGTTTTAATGTTAATTAAATTTAATATTTAACTCAAGTTAATTACTTAATTAAAATATTAATTAAGGTTTTAGAAACATTGATATGTACTCACTTAGTCCATTAACTTGAAACAAATTCTCAACTTAATAATAGTCAACATTGTTCATTTTAACATTATAAACTTTAAGTAAATTGGGCTTAACCCATTTTTAAAGCAACCCGAGCAAACCCAGGTGTTTACTCGAGTTCAACTCGAGTTTCTTACCATCCTTCCTCGAGTCTCTCTCCTTTCTGCACTTATTCTTCTTCTTCCTGTTCTTCTTTTCTATTTTTTTCAATCAGAGTTTAACTTAAACTTAAGTGTTCCAGCTGAAATAACAGAAACGATATCCGCGTACTCGAGTTCCTCACCGAAGCCACATACCATCTTCCTCGAGTATCGACTCGAGTTGTACCCACCGATAATCTCCTGACACATCGCGCAAGGCCATGCACGTGCACGTCGCCGCGCCGCCATTCTAGTGGCCATCGCGAACTTCGGCAAGTCGCAATTCTCACCCTCACTCGAAATCGAATTTCGATTCGACACAAAGATCTCGAAATCAAAAATCCACCCTTTCGTCGAACTGAAGCTCGAACACACCCAAACTAAATCGCCTCGCCACGAAGTCTCAGACCACCAAAAGAGCTTCCACTCCGGCCACAGCACGTCACCCCCTACCATCCCGCTCAATCTCATGCAACTCGATGCCTCCGAGGTGATGAAATCACCTCATTTCCAACCCACTGTGAAACTGCAAACGCAACCCTAAATTCACCTCGTCCCACATTTACGCAATAGAAAATTGTTTCGACAATTTTCCTGAGATCTTTAATCCATAAACTAGCTTCAAACCAATTTTCATCAACAACTATTTAATCGATCACTGGAAAATGGAAAAGGAACAAATTTTATACAAACACGAACTGCACTTGGAATACTAAATGAAAAATCATCATATTAATTTAAAAATCATATCTTTTTATGCTTATACAAATTATATAATCAAATCAATGATTTAACATACTTGAATTTATCACATGATTTTGTTTTTACTGTAAATTTTAGGTTACAGAGACAAACCCTTCATGTTCAAGCTTGAAGCAAATTTTAAGCTGTGATTCAAATTTAAACAAACTTATTTTGCTTAAAAATCTTAATCTCAAAAGGTTTGTATGAAGTTTATTTGAATTTTTTTCCAATTCGCTTTGCTTTGAAACAAAATATTGAAGAACAACTGTATAAAGATTTCCAGTAATCACGGACAAAAACATACAGAACAAGTTTTCCTTCAATATGCAGCAAAGCTCAAGATTTTATAAACTAAAGACTTAGATTTCAATTAAAAAAAAGGTTTACTCACATAGGAATATTGATGAACAGATAGCTACTCTGGGTTGTGAAAAAAAACAGTTTTGATCCTTCTTCTTTTCTTTCCTTTTTTTTTCAGTAGATTATTTTTAAGCTTGGAAATAAAGTGATGTTTTATAAATTTTCTTTCCTAGCTTTGTTATATTTTTGATGAACGAAATGAAACAAATATGCATATGTATATATAAAGGAAGCAGGTTTTGTACTAAGGGAAGGTTCTAACTGGTCAACAGTTTTCTTTGATCAGATGTTTTATTTTATTTCTATTTTGACTAAGCAAAGTTAAATTCGGCTGAAATGATTTTATGGTGTGCTAAGCAAGATTTTCATTTGTGTTTGAATAGATAGCATTTAATGCTTGTGTTCCTATCTTAGTTAACATATTATATGAGGTTTGATTTTTTTTTCCCTTTTTTTTGTTTGTAAGTACATTTTGTTTTGTTTTGCAGATTTTTTACATTTTTGTAATCTAATTTTATATTGTTCTTGTATTTGTCTTTGTCTTGTTGTTTCCTGGTTAACAAATTTACATGCAAGCTTGTATGAATTTCCTATGTCGTTCTATAACCACATGATTTTATTACAATCATAAACCTTGAATTTTATTTCTATTTAAAATTAACTATCAACGTCAAATTTTATCACATATATTTTATTTATGGTTTAAGACAATTTCTTATTTGTTATATGTTTTTTTATTTATTCATTTATATCCATATAACTTTGTAGTATTTAATATTAATAATATTTTATTTCCTTTGAAACTTCTCAAATTAAATTTCAAAAATCTAAACAAGTTACCAAATTCAAATTCATACATTTTGGGATGTTACGGGTTGACATGAACAGAAGTGATGATGAAACCATTTTGTTCAGTTGCTAATAATAAGAAGACAAACAAACATAGCATGACATGAACAGCAAGACACATCCTCATGATTCTGGCATCAGTGAGTTCTCCTAGTAGGATACGAAGGTGACTGAGAAACTACATAGACATAGGGTATGCTCTAAATGGTAGATTAGTCTTAATACTCAAATTATTTTTGCTTTCCGTGAGTCCTTATGACTTAGCACATGAACAAAGGAAAACTATTAACAGTAGGCAGAGCAGAATTGACACATTAATTAGTTTATAATGATAGTTTTAATTGATAACTACGCAGTTATTCAGACATAAAAGATTAAAAAATCTTGATTATGCACAGGAGTATGAATTATTAGAAACATATGAGTTAGGCAGATCCTTTCTTAGAATCAATGTGCGATCCCAAAAAAGATGAAATACTTGCTCAAATTTTAACATGAATATAAATTCATGTTATACTGAAATTCATGTGGTTTGAATGTTACAATTAATGAATAACCAATATTCATAAGGGTACATGTTACTATTTAAACCAAAATCGAAGAAGCAAAGAATAAACCGTAGAACCTTTCATAATCCATTCAATTGCAAATTTCAAACTTTATAATTATAAATCACTAAATTAAAACCTTTTAATCATCTACAATAATTAAATCACCAAAACCATTATAAAATCAACATACCCAAGGGAGATGGAAGAGGAACAACGACATCTAATCTTAGATTTGAATACAACAATACAAACAGCAGAACTATAATTAATATTATATATGAAATATCAAACATATCGCAGCCTAAGCGAGATTACTTATCATTAATTACCTGGTTTAAGATCTAGAAGTGAATTTTGGGTAGCGATACCCGCTGTCAACAACAAAAGCCAATCGCACTCTTGTGGGTAGAAGAGCGAAGGAGGATCCATGATTTACCCTAGGAAATGAATTTTGGATGGTTGAGACTTTGGTTATGGTTGTGGCAAGAAAATTGGGGAATAGTTGTGATTTAGGTTATAGAAAAAAATGATTTTAGGTTGGAAATGGGGAAAGAATGAGAGAGTATGGGGAAATGGGGACGTTAATATCTTGGGTTTGAAGGAAATGGAAGAAGTGGAGAGCAACTTACGAAAAGAAGAAAATAGAACATGCGCATGTTCATTTCTCAAAATAGCATAGGAGCTTCTGAGAGCTTGAAACCAAACTCAATAATAATATAATAGTATAAATTAACATAGGTTACAAAGAATCGACAAGCTTTATTATAATATAAATAAATGATTAGAAAACATTTTAATTTTTATATTCCTACACTATACCGGATCCATGTCAAAGGAAACCTAAAGTGCACGTGTAGTTCGGTTCTAATTAGTTATGATACTTGCTTGAATTATGATTTGAAGATGTAGAAAAGCTAAGGTATAATGGAATTGTAGACGAAAGAATGAAGTTTGAAATTGCAACTTACTTTTCTGACCAATTATCAAACCTTTTTTACTTTCCTTTTTTCAAAAAGCTTCCATTACCTGTAAACAAAAGGCGAAAATAAAAATAGTATGAGTGCATGAGAAATACTTAAATCATCTAGTGCACATAAAAAAGTAGTAAATAGACTAATCCAAACTTTCTTCTTCATAAGAGCATCTCCAATAGGAAGTGGAGAATCAAGAGAAGCAAAGGAAAAAAAAGCATCACAAATCATCGCTCCTATAGCAGGAAGTGGGGAAATTTATTTTTTTTATATTGAAAACCTATAAATGGTTTTCAGAAAACCGTTTATAGCTTTTTTAAACTCTTTTATCTATAAACAGCAAACTGATTGTTGTTTATTCTATAAACGGTTATTTGATTGTCATTTAAAATATAAACGGGAATTGGTTTTCCGTTTATAGATCGCTACTTAAAAAAAAGGAAGAAACCCCACTTTATTTTTTTCCTCGCGCTCGAATCGCGACTACTAAAGCGTGGTGAAACAAATTAAAGCGGGAAATAAATGTCATATCTTCGAAATCATGAGGGGAAATTGGAAACTTTCATATCGACAATAATGTTAAAACAAAATGAAATAAAAATAAACTGAAAATGGAGAGAGAAAACCTCTATCAAACCTTCTTCCATCATAGATCATACCAACCATAATAGAGAAACTATTCTAAAATATTCGCCAAGAAATCTATCATTTTGAATGCAAAACAGTTCAAGCCAAAAGCTTTTAATTTTGGATAAAAGAAAGACGAAGAAATGTAGCCCAGAATCTAAATCTCGATGTGAGTAAGAAATAGATCAGGAAAGAAAGTTGGAGATGAATTGAGAACATGTAATGAAAATGTGTAGAAAAAGTGGATGGGTGATAAAGATGAATTTATCTTTATTATGATTGTATTTTTTTTACCAATTGAGAAGGACAGTTTTGAAAGTCTAAAAAAACTTCACTTTGACGACATTCACAAGTACTTGCTTTATATACAATGCATAAGAGATATGAACCCGATAGCTAGAATTAAAATAGCAGGCCTGTTATTTTAAACAGTAAAGTGCATCCAATAACGGTACAATAAAATAGTACAAAATCTGCACAGAATGTATACACCTCATGGGTTCCAATCATGCCCCCAACTCTCAACAGAGAAACATGACCGATCATGGTGAATTTGTTAGCAGTAGTCGATGAATTTTGAAGTTGTATTTTATTGTTTTGAGTTCTAATCGAGCAAGCTTATCTAATTTCTTCTCATAGTTTTGGAAGCTGAGATCATTCAGGATTTTCTAACGCGGTAACCAAATTGGGTTATTATATTAACCTAATCATCTTCTCTTCGTGAACAAACAATCATTAAAAGTTCATTGTGTTGATAAAATAAAATAAGGATCTAGATATCCACCAAATCGTTCAGTAAGTTGTAACTTAAATGAAATTATCTTGTTTAAGTGTGTGCATACAATCATCATGTTAAGAGTGGAACCACAATAAACCTTTCATCTCTGTATTATTGCATTCACGTTCAATTTATTGCGTTTTGCAAAGTTCATTCAGATTTTTTCTTTTATTTATATATTTTTAAAATGTAAGTATTTACAGTAAAAAAAACTTCGAATACTTGCGAAGTCCTACGCAAATATTTTAAAACTTAAAATTATGTTTTTTCTTAGATTTATTTTTAAGGTGGGAAAGCTATGTATTTTCAAACTTAAAACGGGGGTTTTACAAATCTTCTCATATTATCAACTAATTATTTTATTTCATGTTATTAACAATCAAGTTAACAACATCATGCTTTAGATAAATTAAAAACATTTACGATATTGTTGAGGAGCCATCCTTAAAACATCTCCAACTCACGATTTGTTTTGATGTAATGTTAATTGCACATCAATAACATGTAAACTCATTCCATTTTTTTTTATCTTCAATGACAAAATTAATGATCATGTCATGGAGAGTTGATAAAAAAACATATTAAATATTGTATAGTTTTAGACATTGAATTCATAATGCAAAGCACTAAATATACCAAAGAAGTAATTTTTTATATATCATTATTATTTATTTAAATTTTGATTGGAAACATTAAAAAAAAAATTACAAATGCATTTGCATTGAATTGTTTTTTTTCCATATAATGCGATGCTAATTTTACAAAGTACATTGACGTTTATGTTGTAAATTATTCTTTACACGTATGATGTAATCAACATTACACTATATTTGGATTTTTGGCAACGTGATGTTTTGTCAAATTGAGCTACCCACTTTGGGGTATTGCTAATATTTACTCCATTTTTTAGATGGACAAAATACTAATGGCTTAATTTCATTTCTTTCCGCAATTAGTGGGTTCGGATCAAATAACCTGATTAAAGGCAACTGGGTCATTTACTTATGAGTTGAACGTGGCTCAAATGTGTAGATGGTGAAAATGTATGGAGTGAAGATTTTAGACCGGTTTATGGTATCTTTAATCAAACTAATATAAAAAGATCCTCATCTAAAAGTGAAATACTGGAGTGATTTGGTCAAGGAAGCGCTAGATTCAAATCCTTCTCCTGTTCAAGACTTCACGTAGGTCGTCATTCGATTATAATGCATCAAAATAATTAGAATGCATAACTAAATGAAACGTGTATATAAAGAAGGGTTATCTTTTCTCTCATGCAATCACAGCCACTCATATTAAAGATCGATGGACACAATTCAGCCATTATTTTATGAAGCTTTAAAGAGAACTGGGCTGTGGATCTAGTTAGCCTATATATTACAGACAATTGTACACTGCTATTATTATTCGTTTTCTCATTGTATCAAATATCATATACTTATTTGTAATATACAAGAAATAAAATTTTGCTTCATTCCTTTCAAAATTTCTGTATGAATCACTTCTTTGCAAAATCAATTATGGTATCAGAGCCACAATACGCCTAACGGCATCAAGAAGATTCAACAGAAAATCAAAGACAAGAAATCATTAGCAAGGTATATCTTTTCTTCTCATCAGATTAGATATCATCATTTGAGAAGAAGATTCAGCCAACAAATATCATTGCCTTGCCAGTTCTGATCATCTGGCTGCAACAATATTAATCATTGAATCTAAGTTTGAAACAGCATCAAAAATCAAACTAATCAGAGTCAATAATTCAGAAAACATTAACACAAATCAAAGAAAGTATCATTCCATAAAAGAACTCATCAGAAAAGATATCATCATCTGAGATCTTTTGGGTGCAACAAGCCTGTTTGTGATCAGCCTCTAGTTCTTGATCCTATCCCTTATCAAGAAGCTATTATTCTTATTTCTTTTCATCTGTCTCTGTTGAATATTTGCAATCATCATGTCAAAAGGACACTCAGAAACACCAATTAGTGGAAGTGAATCTCAGCACATCACCTCAAATGTGGAGTAACTGGTTAAAACTGCAATCAGTTCTCAAAGTCAACTAATTACAGTACACCTAAATGAAGACAATTATCTTTTATGGAAGCTGCAGATAGAGGCAGCCATTCAAGGATATGGTCTCGAAGGATTCATTTTTGAAACCGTTCCTATTCCCCTAAAGTGTATCACTGATCAAGAAAACAAGATTGTTAGCCATGAGGATTATGTTCAACATCACAGATAAGACAGATTTATATGCTCATGGCTGTTATCCTCTATAAATGCAAACTTACTAACACATGTCATAGGCTGTAAAACTGCAAGTGATATATGGTCAACTATTGAAAAGGTTTTTAACTCAAAATCAACAGCACATGTATTATTTCATAAAAGACAGATTCACAATATCAAGAAAGATAGTCACAGTATGAGAGAATATCTATTCAAGATTAAGTCTATATGTGATATATTAGAAGTAGCTAATCAGAAGGTCTTTGACTCAGAACAGATCATGACTATACTGAATGGGCTAGGTGATGAATATGAAGCTGTGGTGGCTATTATAACATCTCAAAGAAATTTTCCATCAATAGATGATGTGCATTCTATCTTGCTGTCACATGAGACAAGAATAGATATAAAGAAACCACAAGAATCTGATTTATCTGCCAATTTTTCTGCAAATTATAAGAGCAAAGACCAGAATAACAGTAAAGGTGCTCGGTCCACTCAAAGAGGAGCATATTCAAATAGATCAAGAGAAAGGGGGAGATGGAATAACAATAACTGACCCAAATGCCAGATCTATGAAAAACTTGGTCACACAGCAACAAAATGCTACTTCAGATTGAATCTTAATTATGTTCCAGGTCATCGGTCCAATAATCAAAGAAACTCAAACTACAGTGCCAATATGGCACACATTCAATAAGATACAAGCAATCAATTAGACATGAAAACTTCACAAACTGAAATAGCAAGAGCAGAACATATTTAGGATGAAGATTGGTATCCTGATTCAGGAGCAATCAATCATATCACCAACAAATTGACTAATCTCAATCTTGGAAACAAGGAGTATAAAGGTATGAATACAATACATATGGGTAATGGAAAATCTATAGCAATTACACACACCGGTAGGTCTTACGTCATGGTAAAGGACAACTTTATCTTAATAATCTGTTGAGGGTACCACTTATTAAAAAAAAGAACTTATTAAGTGTGTACCAATTTGCAAGAGATAATAATGTCTACTTTGAATTTTACCCACATCACTGCTTAGTTAAGGATATTCTAACTAAGGAAATACTTTTGCAGGATAATCAGTGTAGGGGGTTGTACAAGTTCAGTGTGGATAATTCAAGAAAATCGGGCTTTCAAAGAAATTGGTGTAATAATTCAGAAGTCAAACAATATGAAACTAGTGAGACATTTGATAAGTGGCATTGTAAACTTAGACACCCAAATGTCACAATTGTTAAGCATGTATTGAATAAGAATAACATTTCTGTTGATAATATTTCTTTACCATACATATGCATATATTTTCAGATGGGCAAGAGTCATAAGCTATTCATAGATTCAAAAACTCAATACAATAAACCACTTGAATTGGTAGCTACTGACCTATAGGGTCCTGCCTCAATACACATAGATTATGGATATAAATATTATATCTCTTTGTTGATGCTTATTCTAGATATGTGTGGATATATTTTTTAAAGTCAAAATTTGAAACTCATAATGCAGTTTTACAATTTGTAGCACATGCAGAAAATCAAACAAACTGCAAGGTCAAAAATTTTCAATCTGATGGTGGAACAGAGTATCTTCCATTAAAGGAGTTCTTTCAAAAAAAGGGAATTAATCACAGAACAACATGCCCCTATACATCTGAGCAGAATGGTCTTATTGAAAGGAGACACAGACAAATTGGTAAAACTGGGCTTACCTTATTCGCACAAGCATCTATGCCATTAAAATTTTGGCCTAATGCTTTTACTACTGCAGTCTACTTGATTAATAGACTGCCATCAAAAGTTCTGAATCTAAAATGTCCTATTGAAGTGTTATTTAATATTAATCCAGATTATCGCAGTCGTAACACTACTAGAAAATGCCTCATTACCGACGGCTTCCGACGGCTAATTTCCGACGGCTTTCAACGGGCAGTCGGCGGCCGTCGGAAGCCGTCAGAAATTTACGATTATACCTGCAGTCGAGCCTTCTTCTTCCTCCTCCTTTCATACGAAAATTATAACCAAAATCCCCCAAATCCCTTCTCCAAGCTTCCAATCCCTAATTTCTAGCTTCCGGATCCTCTACGGCTGCCTAATCAAAATCCATTACTCTTAATCTCAGATATAATCTCTTATTTTTGCGAAAAAATTCAGTTTTTTGTAGATTTGCATAAATTGATAAATTAGGGCAAATTAGTGATTGCAATTGTTTCCAATAGCGTAATAACGGTTTATACCATCACATGGTATACCTATTTCATCTTTTATCGTGAAATTGTGAAAACATGTATAATTTGTGATTGTTCATGTATATGTAAATTATTGTGTATGCCTTGATTCGTCGATTGTATACGTTATTTGGAATAAGATAAAATGATTGAATGAACTATGAGTATTATATTGCGCACGTATTTACTTATGAAACAAAAAAAATGCATTACTCTAAATTATAATTGTGTGTATTGAAAAATGACAAAAATATTAAACCAACCTTAAGTTGATTTAATACGTCGAATAAATGTGTTAAATTAATATATATTTTTGTAAATGTGAACAGTGAGTAAAACTGTATTTTTTCGTAAAATGCGCGCATGTAACTGACAAATGTCCCTTAAAGAGTTTTTGGCCCCGTCTGACGAGTGTTGTACATGATCGTTGTATAAATAGTCGTTTTTTCGAAAAACGACCATTTATATTCATCTGGTACAATGTTTGTCGGATTTGTCCCTGTATTGGACAAGTTATGAACACAGTAAGCATTTACATTTTGTATACTACTTCGTCTCAAACGGTTCATAAAATTTCGTCCTAATTTTTCTTTTTTGTTTCCTGCGTACACGCATTTGTCTACAATGCAGGAAACAAAAGGGAAATGCTACCGAAATTTTGTTGAATCGTTTGAAACAAAATAATATACGAAATGTAAATGCTTACTGTGTTTGTAATGGGAAGTAGGATGCCTGACCAATGAAAAAAATTATATATATTTTTAAATCGATACGTTAAAAAATAAAATGTGCCCTATTTGAAAATATTTTTAAATTTGTGAAGTTGTTCTTTAAATTCAAAATATTATACGACCATGAAAATAATCTTTTTCGAATTTGTATTCTTCGAAATAAATATTAAATTTTGAACTTCTCATTTTGTCAAGTAGGAAAAATGATTGATTATTTTGTTGATCGAAGGAGATGGATGTACCAAAGAAAAGGACTGAGGGGCTCAATAAAAGAAGATTTTTATAATGGTATAAACGTGTTTGTTGAATTCGCTTTAAGTAATAACGGAAACGATCCAGAAATTCGTCGTCCATGTAGTAGGTGTAGACATTTGAAGTATTTGTTATCAGATATTGTGAAAGTTCATTTGTGCCAACACGGTTTCGCATCCGTGTATTATGTTTGGGATCGGCACGTAGAAGTTGTAGCAAATACTTCTGTAGAGTCTGAAAGTGTCGTTACCGAAATAGTTTCAACGACCCGTATAGAAAATATGGTCGAAGATGCAGCACGATCAATGTTTCCTATGGCTGAAGTTGACGACGATGATGGAAATGTTGAAGAACCAAATATTGAAGCAAATTTTTTTTATGATTTACTAGATGCTGCTAAGAAACCTATTTGGGATGGTTGTAAAAGCGGCACTCAGCTGTCGGTTATCGCAGAATACATTGCGATGAAGTCAAAATACAACATCACTGAAGCTGGGTTTACGGCTGTTGTACAAGCTGCAAAAAGACATATGCCGCCCGATAATATAATGTGTGAAAATCACTACGAAGTTAAAAAACTTATGTCAGCTTTTGGTTTACCGTATCAGAAAATAGATACATATTTAAAAGGCTGCATGTTGTTTTGGAAAGAAGACGCAAACCCTAGAAATTGTAAAGTTTGTAACCAGGAGAGATACAAACCAAGAAAAAAGAAGGGGAAGGAAGTTCCGTACAAGCGTATGCACTACTTACCCATAACTCCAAGACTTCAAAAATTATATGCATCTTCTGTAACTGCATCTAATATGAGATGGCATAGCGTGAGAACGGAGGAAGAGGGTACGTTGACACATCCGGCCGATGGAGAAGCATGGAAGCATTTCGATAAAACATACCCAAATTTTACAGCGGAGAGTCGAAATGTTAGATTAGGATTATGTACGGACGGTTTTTCTTCATTTTCTCAATTTGGTTCTAAATATTCATCCTGGCACATTATCGTCACACCGTATAGTTTACCTCCATGGATGTGTATGAAAATGCAATATATGTTTCTTACTGTTGTCGTTCCTAGCCCCGACGATCCGACACAAGGAATCGATGTATATTTACAACCATCGATTGAGGAGTTAAAAATACTGTGGAACGAAGGAGTAGAAACATACGATGTGTCCAAGAAGAAAAGTTTTCGTATGTGTGCTTCTTTGTTGTGGACTATAAGTGATTTTCCTGCCTATGCAATGCTTTCGGGATGGAGTACTGCCGGTCGTCTAGCATGTCCATATTGCATGGATGAAACACGAGCGTTTTCTTTACCTCATGGTAAGAAAATTTCATGGTTTGACTGTCATCGATATTTTCTCCATGTAAATCATCCCTTCAGAGGAGACAAGAAAAACTTTTTAGCTAATAAAGTAGAAACCAGACAACCACCAACGATATGGTCAAGCAAAGACATATATGAACTTGTTAAGGACCATCTAAAGATATATGAAACTGGCGAGAAAACAGAAATTGAAGGCAAATCAGTTATTCATAACTGGTGCAAACAAACTATTTTTTGGGAGTTGTCGTATTGAAAACATCTTCTGCTTCATCATAACATAGATGTGATGCACAATGAGAAAAATGTATTTGATAATGTTTTTAACACAATTTTGAATGTGAAAGGGAAGACGAAGGATGATTTGAAATCAAGACGTGATATAGAAGAATTATGCAAACGTCCTAAGCTTCATATGAAACCAAATGACAGTAAAAACCCAAAGCATGTTATGAATTAGATAATAACCAAGTTAAAGCTGTGTTAAAATGGGTGGAAGGGTTAAGATTTCCTGATAGGATATCATCAAATCTTCGTAGATGTATTGACTTTAAAAATGGTAGACTGAGCGGAATAAAAAGTCACGACTATCACATAACGATGGAAAATTTATTTCCCGTAATGTTCAAACAACTACTGCCGTTAAAAGTTTGGAAGGTAGTAACGGAGCTTAGTATGTTTTACAAAGAGCTTTGTTCGACTACTTTAAAAGTGCAACGTTTACGTAAACTTGAAGTGGACATTCCTATATTGCTTTGCAAATTAGAGAAAATATTTCCGCCAGGTTTTTTTAATGTGATGGAACATTTACCTGTTCATCTCTCATCTGAAGCACGACTTCGAGGTCCTATCCAATATGGATGGATGTATCCATTTGAGAGGTATGTAATATGTTATAACATAATTTAATTGCATTTGAAAGATGAAGTTAATATAAATTAATTTTGCATAGATATTTGAATCATCTGAAGAAAAAAGTGAGGCAAAAAACACGAATTGAAGATTCGATATGCAAATCTTACATCGAAGAAGAAGCTTCGTTCTTTTTCTCCCACTATTTCAGTGACCATGTGAATATTTCATTTCAAAGTGTTCCTCGTAATGACGAAGGCGACGAACAAGAGTCCTCTCAAGCAATGTTATCTATTTTTAGACAACATGGTCGGCCTTCTGGAAAATGTGTAGAAATATGGCTAGACGATAGAGATCTTCATGTAGCACACATTTATATTCTTCTAAATTGTGCCGAGGTTGCACCGTTTGTTAGGTAATCTAAAATAATAATTTGTGTTTTACTCTTTTCTATAATGCATGCGCGTGTATAACCTAATGTAATAATTTGTTTACATAAACAGTGTTTATGAACGTGAACATCCAAACGGAGATCTCTGAAAAGAATTTTCCGGTTGATTTTCAAATTACGTTTATGAGCCGAGAAATTGTGTTGTTGACGAAGGGTTGAAACATCTTGCGATGGGACCAAAAAGAGTGGTCAAGACATATCCAATATATTTCGTCAATGGATATAAATTTAACACCAAAGAATACGGTGCAGAAAAATTAACAAATAATAGTGGTGTTTTTGTTGAAGGTAGTGACGATCCATAAAATCATTTAAATGATTTTTATGGCGTTCTGACACAAATTTTGCAACTGACATATTTCTCATGACCCGCACAGGAGGTATTTCTATTTAGATGCAATTGGTTTAGCAATGTTCCAGGTTCTGAAATTAATGTGCACAAGGATTATAATCTTATCGAAATAAAGCATACATCGCACTATCACAAGTATGATCCTTTTGTACTAGCCAAACAAGCATTACAAGTTTGTTACGCTCCTTATCCGTCTCTAAAAAGAGATAAAGCAGATTGGTCTGCAGTTTTTAAAACAAAGGCCAGATTCACATTCGATGGAAAGAATATTCCGGACGAACAAGCTTATCAGCCAGATCTTGAGCAAAATAACGAAATAATAATTATAGATGATCATACAGATTTTGGTCCTTCGATCGATGAATCAAATGTTTTGGTAGAAGCGTTTGACAGTGCAGAGGAAAATATTGTCGAAAACGAGATCGAATCTGAATCAGAAGACGATGATGACTGATATAAATCTGAATCTGTTTTTTTGCAATTGATGTAACTATGTTGAATTCTTGATGTATTATGAAATTGATGTAACTATGAAACCAAATCCGTTTACTATTGTTTGTGTGTTTTATGTTATTTCCATTTGTCATTTATTTAGCAATTTTTATTAAAAATGCAATGAACTCTGCTTATCGTTGGAAGAGTACACCCATTATGAATCAGGTATAACACACTTCCATTTCTATTTCCATTTCAGTCATTAATTAAGCAATTTATACCGTTGATGTCATTTTCATATGAAATATATTTCATTACCATGTTATTATTCTCTTATATAATGATGTGTATATGTCACAGGTTTATCATTATGTCGTATAGAGGTAGGAGCTCTTCCCGATCGTCAGGAGGTGATGGCAGTGGCCCATCGCAAGAGCCACAGCGTGCAGTTGTATCGTTAGTCCCTAGAGCAGATGGGTAAGAATTAAATTTTATTCAGCATCTTATTTTTTCTATGATATACGTACTTATCTATATCGTACTTAAAAACAGGGGGTTCGACCTACTTCCCTCTAAGGTTGTGGTGGACGTCTCTAGAGCTTCTTATCGCAGTAGGATGAGTGATTGCTGGCCGAAATGGGATAACATCCCTCCTCACATCATAGAGTGCATATGGCAAGATGTCCTGATATGTATATTTTTCTGTTTTCCATTTTTAATTCGTTTTTGTCGTTTTTCTACTATTTATCGTTTAAAGTGTAATCTTTTTTTTAACACAAGCTGAGATAGACATCCAGACAGACGATTTGATGCTGGCATGAGTATACTGGATGAAGAAGATGCGCAAGAACTACAGGGACACGATATCTGAGATTAAGAAATCTGGTAAGCAACCACGGTGGATGAGAGAGAGTGTGTGGCAAGGTTGGTTGAGATACTGGGGGACGGACGAGGCGAAGGCAAGTATACTAATTTTTTTGAATTATTAATTTGACGTGATCGAAAAATAATGTATCAAATTTTGAATGTACAGGCAGAGTCAGATAGAAACTCTGCAAATAGAAATAAGAATCCTGTCACTCATCGCGGAGGATCGAAGTCGTTTCAGCAGTATCGGCAGGAGTTGGTAAATTTACTGAATAATAAATGTAAATAGTTTATGCTATATGATTTTAAATGTATAATAATTGTATGTAACAATCAACTTCAGGAAGCCGAGGCACATGCTCCTGTCAGCTATATGGACGTGTTCACCCATACGCATGTTGTCGAGCATGTTAATCCAGACGGGACTGTTTCGTATACATAACAGGACGATAAATCCAGCATAAGCCATGTAAGCATATTTCATTTTATTCAGTACTAGTAATTGTTTTAATTGTTAAACTATGATGAAATAAGATATGGTATTATTAATTTGTTAATGCAGGAGATGTTTATGAAGCAGCGGCAGAAACTCCTTGCTGATATGGGTCGAGATCAGCTAACGACCGATGAGGAGGACGTTATTTTTGAGTCCGTTATGCATCCAGCAGAGCATGGTCGACGATACGGATTTGGCAATCTAGCGGTAAATAATTTACTTTTTTTTGAAATACTTCAAATATGATATTTTGACCTTTTCAAGACAATAAACTTGGATTTTATTCATTTTTCAATTATTATAGGCAAGTAGTCAGAGTAGGGGATGGCGGAGTAGACCTCAGAGTAATCTAGCAGATATAGAAGAATTGCGAACTAGAGTGTCCCAATTGGAGGAGCAGAACCACCAACAGGCCATGTAGACCGCACAGTAGTTAGAGTACATGCAGCAGTTTGGTGGCCGCTTCCCTTCTTCGGCTGGCTCTGGATCTGGAGGAGATTGATTCATTGTTTGCTTGCTTGTTCGTTCAGGTATGTTTTGTTTTAGTTTAGAATGATTTGGTAGACGGCGTAGGTAATTGTTGATTTATGTATAATTATGTTTGATACACTTGGCTCTGTAGTTGTATGAGGATGTGTATGAGAATATTGATGAATTTGTGTATTAACAACATGGTAGAACAGTTATTGTTAGGATTAATGTTAATGTTCGAATTGTTATGTATATTTTGTATTTTATTTTGATGTAATTTTATTTATTTGTGTGTTTATTTAATATTTTGTAATTTGGGTTTGGATATTTGGTTGGATTATTGTATGTTGGATTGTGCAGTATTGATATCATAGTGTTTGGAAGAGAAATGTGGTTGGAAGGCTATATTTGCAGCGAATTTCAAAAAAAAAAGCAGATTTCCGACGGCGTCCGACGGCTCCCGACGGCTTATAGGTCAAAATTTCCGACGGCTCTAGGCGGCCTGTAGCACACTATTTCCTATGGTTTCCGACGGATGCCGACATCCGTCGGAATCGTGTGCGACAGCTTCCGTCGAAAGCCGTCGGAAATACTGCTCCCCGACGCAGTCATTTCCGACGGCTTTTTCCGACGGCAGCCGACGGCTTCCGACGGCCGCCGACGGTTTTCGGCCCGTCGGAAAACGTCATTCCCCTAGTAGTATAAGGTGTTTAGGTGTTTATGCTTTCCATACATTAGACCCTATAATGCTTATAAATTGAATTTTAGGCCATCACCATGTACATTCTTAGGATATGCTTTCAATAAAAAGGGATACAAATGCTTAGATAGAAATGGTAGACTTTTTATTTCTAGACATGTAGTGTTCAATGAAAGGATTTTTCCTTTTAAAGAAGAGAATATCAAAACCACAAGTAAAGTGTGTAGTACAAAAGAATCGTTACCACCAATACCTAGTCCACCATTTGTAGTAATACAATCTCAAAGAGAAATTGCTCATCCGAGTAACAGATAGGAAGCAAGCTATCCTGACTCTCAAAGTCACGAGTTCAAACATGAATCAGCAGATACTCAAACTGACTCAGTCTCTGTACCTGATCAATCATCTCAGCAAGGAGCAAGTGCACAACTTGCATCTCATCAAACACAAGTCAATTCACAAATCAATGATACTGATACCCAATCAGAATCAGAGAGAATTAGTCATCAGCAAAATACAGATGGTACCAAGCATCACATGATTACAAGATCAAAGAGTAGCATATTGAAACCAAAGATTTTCAATGCAGTTCTAGATACCTTATACTTACCAAACCGTCGATATTCTGACCAAACATCTGCCAAAGAAAAACTTCACTTGGTTCAGAAAGAGACTCAAAGTCGAAAGTTTTGACAACAGCTCACAAACTCTCAAGCAGAAGAGCAACAAAGATGAAAACTTTCAGGAAGATTCTCAAGCCTTCAAGCATAATAACTAAGGAGAGAGCTGCAATTGTAACTTTTTACGATCAAAGAATCACATGTCAAAATTCTTTTGTATTTCACTGCTAAAGCAGCATCTCCTCGGATCTCTTCTCTCTACTCAAGTTTCTGGACAAATTTTCATATAAGTTTACATAAATTGATCGATCAAGAATTTGAGGGGTAAATCGCCACAAACCCTGGCCGAAGTAGGGTTTGAAGTGGAGAATTAGAATGCATCGGTAAATGAAACTGTATATATAAACAAAGGTTATCTTTTCTCTCCTGCAATCACAGCCACTCATAATGAAGATCAGTGGACACAATTCGGCCATTATTTTATGAAGCTTTAAAGAGAACTGGGCTATGGATCCAGTTGGCCCATTTATCATATAATACTATACATATTACAGAAAATTATACACTGCTATTATTATTCGTTTTCTCATTGTATCAGATATCATATACTAGTCTGTAATATTCAAGCAATAAAATTCTACTTCATTCTTTTCAAAAAATTTCTTTTCAAAATTTCTGTATGAATCACCTTTTTGCAAAATCAAATAAAAATCATGCAATTTTAGTGTAGATTAAAACTCTTAATATTTAATAAGTTGTTCTTACACAGTTGTTTTTCCCATAGAAACTTCTACATTAGTTGGGAGCATCACATTATATTCATCTGAGTCAACTTAATTTAATCCAAAGATCTTTGAATATTCATGGAGTCCCAAAAACATAGAATCTCTTTCCATACAACTGCTTTGCTAGTAGATGAAGAGAGATCATAAGAGGTTATACACTTAAAAATATGATTATATCCAATAATATGCGGACAGTCAAATTTCTAAATAAAAAAGAGGCAATTATTTTATTAGCAACAAATAAATGTATAATACAAGGAGGTTATTGTGTAACTAACTTTACTATGGAAGCTCCGACTCAAGCTTACAAGCCTTCATCCCTAGAATACAAGCCTGGAATATGTCCTTTCTAGAACTGACGCTCACTTGAGATAAGTTGTTCCCGGACTTATAACCAAATCCGTGATTACATAAACAGTATATATTTGATATCACTTTTAAGCAATATAAATAAATTAATGAAATTAATAAGCAAATATCTTATAACTCCATAGTCTCTAGATGCTCACTGGCCTGGATGCCATTTCCCTGCATATCCTCTTCTATTTTTTGCAAATATCTTTCCACTATTTCCAGACTTTTATCATCTAATAGAATAGGGTAGTAATTTGTTATAGGAGAGCTACTACGCATACAAGATATAATTAGTGTAAACAAAACTAATTTAGAACAAACATGACATACTGTTAATGGACTTGCTACATAGGAGGGTTAAAACTTTGATACCATTAAACATATAGGAATGCAATGCAAAGACCATGTGTCTGATGAGAAAAGGCTCTAGAAACAAAAATAAGATTTAGAGTTGATCATTCAGGAAACAAATGCCAAATTATTCTGATTAAACATGACTATTAGTTCGGAAAGGATCTCCATAATATAGTATATCAGCAACAAACATATTGTAGTTAACATTTACTAACTATATATGGCTAAGAAAAGTATTTGCCATCTTAAGCTTAATTACTTTATGAAAAAGTTACAGTTTTATGGAGGCATTAATACCATACCGAGTCTAGGAACAGTGTGCCCCTTAGGATGCCGAACAATCATAGGATCAACATAATCTTCTTTCAAAGCTTCTCCATATTTCCTCAAAAAATCTTGGTCGCCTATATTTGTTTATGATCAGAAAAATATTTAAAGATGGACCAAACATTTCTTCCAACAAAGTAAAAGAGTTAGTCGGGAGAAGTGATGCATGCATATATGCAAAATGTTATGTAATGTGATATTTTCTTAACAATATGAAGTGACGCACGATCTAAAATGTTAGACGATGCGATATTTTCTTAATAATTAGAAATATATGAACATTCTTAAACTTCAAGAATAATAACTAAGTGATAGGTTTCAATCAATTAGCTCTGATTATTTATAGTATGAGAATATACAAAAAAACATCAAGATGTTTACTTGAATTTACAATTTGAATTTTATTGTTTCTCAAACAAAATGAAGATGAAGTGAAAGAGAAAATTAAATTTTAGATCTAGGTGTAGTAGCTCAAGTATCAAAATCAATTTCAAATAAATAAATTATTACCATGAAAGAAAAATTGAGCTTTTACATACTCAAATATCATTTACGATTTGAATCCGGTTTTGGTTTAAAGTTTAAACTTTACGATTTACGGTTTCATTCTCGTTTAGAAAACTTGGATGGTAGAGTTCTTACTCGTATTTATGATGGTTCACTCAAAGTTATGAACGCTAGATAGGTTTCTAGCATGTCAAAGTTGCTTATTTCTCAGGAACGACTTGAATCGTTGAAATGCATTATTATGTTGACAAATGACAATTTGAGATTTTACAGTAGGTTTTATGATGATGAAAGGAAGCCAAAAAGATAGATGCAGAGAGAAAATGCTGTTATCAATGAAGCTAACGTTGGATTTGAAGATTGACATAGTACTGATTCTACTTACCTAAGACACCTTAGTCTTCTTGTGATGGAAAAAAGTTTCGAAGCATTGAGAAAGTAAAGCTCGGTCAATGATGTAAACTTCAACAAAACATGCTTCTGTGAAGAATGTCCTATGCATAGGTGTCTACAAATGTGTAGGGATCAACACCTATTACTTTGTTTCAAAAATTCATTTGGTTTTTGCAATGAGCCAAATTAAATTCGTTTCAAAAATTCAAGTTATGGAAGAGCTTGGTAGATCTTTGAAGGTTATGATGTTAATTAAGTATACTCTGATGATTTGACAATTATTGCAGACAAGAAGATAGTCAAATGCTTTCAAAACACCCTAGAGCTCCAAGGTCTAATGAAAGAGCGAAGCAAATAAACCTTACGTTTGTTAGGACAATGTAGATGTTTGACGCCTACCGCCTATATCAGTTTTGCACAAAGAATTTTGAATAAATGCTTCACCAACTGCATCTCCCTCATCGATGCATTCCTAGTTCAACCATTTTTTTGGAATAAAATTTAAAGGTTTAGGGAGGTAAAGCATCCGACTTGGGGTATCTTTATGTTGTTAGCAGTAAAATGGCATGCGAACATGAAAAGGTCAACCCTAAGTTTACCAAAAAACTATGCATTGTTATGTAAATGGGATCAAAGGTTACTGAGTCTGGAACCGCGATAAGGACGCCATAAAAATGTATGTTTGATGAGTTTATACCGTCGAAACCAAGCCTAGTATTTAAGAAACTTCAATATTGATAGATAATATATGGAAGAGGTGGGGAAACCATTATTACTTCTATGGTGAAATCGGCAAAATCACAGAGTTGGAAGCTGATGATGCACCACAAAGTAGCCCTAAGATTACAGAGATGGAAAATTAAGATGAAACAAATGGATAAACATGATAGCTAGTAAGGTTGGCCATTATCTATGTTGTTCGAGGCGAAGCAAACGCTAAAAATAACCTTAGGGTTCAAACAAAGCTTGAAAGTAAACAAGTGTTCCCCACATGATTTTGTACAAATAAATTTTGTTTTAATTAACAACATAAAAATAGTAATAGCATATTGTATGAAACTCAACTGGTTTTGATTAGATCTTTACTGTTTATTATTTTATTATGAGTGATATATATTGTGTGTGCATATTATATAGTAACCCAAAAAATGAATACACCCTAGAGTATGATGTGAAAGCACCAACCCTGTTAGAACAGAACAAATATAACATAAAATAGCAGAAAAATAAATGAGACACAGAGATTTTTATAGTGGTTCGGCTGTTAACTAAGTCTACGTCCACTTTATAGCTTTGAATATTGGTTTGATATAGCTTGAATGAGATTACAAGGTTATTGAGAAAGAATTAGTCACAAGTACAAGGGGATTAGACTGATTCTAAGTCCTAGAATTGCCTAGAGTAGTTGCTTTGGTGACTATGGTGTAGAGGAAAGAGTTAAAGAAGAGACAAAGCTTCCGCATAATGATGGCAGAAACCAGATCCTTTCTTGGCTAATCTATGATTTGAATTTATAGGGGGTAGCAGTCATGTTGGATTAAAAGCTCATTATCGGAGAAATCCAGGGACTGGACCAAGATAGCATAACAAACATTGTGATCACCCGAGTTAAGGTTTAGACTCGGTACCGAGTCAAAAACTTGACTTGGGACCAATCTAATCTTTAGCCAAATCTTGGCTAAACCCATTTATTCTGAGCTCCTTACTTCGTCTAGATGCCTTTCATATAATTTGGTGAGTTGTCGATGAGGTTTGACTATCGTTCTTTCATGACTTGGATTATCCTGCGGCTTGGACTGTTATGTCTTCATTTCTTACGATTGGCGCACCAGAACTCTACGAAACTTCATGAATATGCATAGAAAAACTATGGGATCACTTGGCAAAAGTAGAAAGATTCCATGACATGACATTTTGACTCAATGTCGAGTTAAGGTGGTTAATTTATACTTTCTTGAGACCTTCCCCTTGTCATTCTGAGTACTCTACCAAGTTTCAGATCGTTCTGTCTTCGTACCGACGTTCTAATTCACGATGATTTCTGTTTGGTTAAAAACACAGTTAACAACACACACACACATATATATAGTTGATTATTTATAAATAATATTAAAATAGATCAAACAATATTATAGTTTACAAAAGCAACAAAATGTATACATACTGAATTCACACCATGACCATGTTTAAATATTTTTATGCCAAATAAACATGAAAGCTTGAGAATTAAAAATACAATAATAGTGAATAGTTCAACTTTTTATTTATAACATGTTGCTTTAGTATATTCTGAAATAATTGATTATGGTATTTAAAAAGTAAATAGCAATGATAAAGGTATTGAATAAACCATTAAATTTAATTTGTAGAAGTGAGAAATTCAAAGATACCTTTTATGTGCTTTTATTTTGAATTACAATGAATACTAAAACTGTTTTGTTTTATTATATGTTTATTTCAAGATCTGCTTTTATTTACTAAATGGTATTCAATATTTAAATTATGTACACAACAAACAACGCATAGATTGTTGTTGTCGTGTGTATGTGTGCGCATGTGTATAATTAGAATAATTATTTACATTACACTAAGTACATTAAAAAGTAGACTAGTATAAAATGGAATTCTATTTTATTTTATTTTTGATAAAAAAATCTTTCTGCTTTTTCTTAACTAAATTCTAAAATTTTATTAGACAATGATGAGCACAATAAATAGATAAATTAATCAAGTGATTTTATCGTGATGGTATTTAATTTAGTCAAAGTAAAAAAAAAAACCATACTAGAAACGCATTTTCTTAGCACTCAAGCAATGCCTTGGAATATAGGTGGAATAAAGCACGAAAACAATAAGTGAAGCATCAGAAAAGCAAAATAGCGCCTAAATAATATTTCGCGGAGCCCAGACAATGCCCTTTTGATAGCATAGGTCGTCGCACTATCAAGCTACCTTAAAGATATAACGATTGAAATTTCACGAACTTTAGTTTAAATGATCACCCTTCGTATTGTGAATGGTACTATGAATCTTGTAGAGACAATGGATTTGCATATAGATGTCAAATGGATTTACGTGCACAAGAGGAAATGAGTCATTTTGCAAAAATGAGACATGAGATCTAATTCCATTTCCTAAAGGAAAATAGCTATTTGATGCAAATGGATACTAAAAGTATAGAATGTCGACCATTTCGAAAGATTATGTATAGAGAAAGACTGAAAAGAAATGAAATTGGAACATGTCAATAGTTTGACTACTTTGATGAGGATGCATATTTGGATGCAAACCATTACTCTAAGGGTGAGGTGTTCCTTAACATAAGATTTTTTGGCACTAATTGCATTGTACGGTACGTAATTGAAACAACAAGATGTCAAAAGTTTGACTACTTTGACAAGGATATATACATGAAACAACTAAATGGTATCACATTACAAAGGCAAGAGTGATCATGTATGCAAGGTCATCGTTCTCACATGTGCATTAAGAAGTGCATGATGGCACATGATTTGATGTTAGTGTTGCTTTCTCTTATAGTACAACGTATATGAAAAGGTGCAACAAATAAAGCACATGACACATGGCATGAAAAAATCATTCTTTTCTACTTTGGTTTTTTCTCATCTAAAAGACATGAAAAATTGTATTTATTATATAAATGTGTTTTTCAATTTGTTTTTCATTTTATTTGAATTTTAAAGAATATATGGAATAACGAGATCATTCTATAAGGTCAACGACATGTGAATGATAAGAAAAAACGATATTTTTAAATGGAATGCTCACAAAACAATCGTATGAATTTCATTATTTTCATGAAATACAATACTATGTATATACATTATGGAAGCGGCCATTAAGGTAGAAAAAACATAAAATTTGACACAATATGTAGTTGAATCTCATTATGTTTACATTTGAGATTGAAATCAAGATGATGTATAACAACCGAGATTAATTGTGCCATATATTTTTTGTGTGGTTTTTTTGTTGTAGCTCAATAAACATTCCCTTACTTTATTAAGAACCTAATTGAATATGATTTAGTTATTTGGTTTTATCAGCATTTTGATTTTGATTTTCTATGAACTTGAAATTTTTTGTTTATAGCATTATATCTGATGCTAACAATGTGAGCTGGCTTAGAAATCTTTGTCGGATATATTTACTTTATTAGTTTGTGAATTGTGATATGTAATTAAAAAAAATGCAAATATTTGATTATTATTTGAATAAATGTGCATGAATAATAAATGTGCATTATTCAAAAAGACATGTATCCTACGCAATGTCGTACGTTAAGACTTCAAAAGGCTTTATATGCTTTGGTGCACCATGCGTCATGAATAACTGTATGCAGACTGAATATCTTTATATGATCTCAAGCAGGCTTTTAGGCAATGGTATAAGACATTTGGAAAATTTATGCACGATAACGGTTTGATAGAAGTATCGCCTGTCAGCGATGCTTGTTTATACTTTAGGCAGGAAAAATGATGATACACTGTTTCTCTTATATGTGGGTATGTTTTAAAAGTATGACAACCATTAAGAAATTAAAGCAAAGATTGAATGGAAAAATTAATATGAAAGATCTTGAACTGACAAAGAAAACCTTAGATCTAAAACTTATGAGAAAATGGAAGCAACGTGTGTAGAAGCTTGAGCAAAAGTATACTGTAAGGTTTTTGCTACATTAAGCATGGAAGGAGCAAGTCCTGCTAGTACATTCATGACATGCATACATTGTTCTTAAAAAGGTGCAACTGATCACAGATGCAAACAAAGTGTATATCACAAAGGTGAAAGGACATCCATTCTAGTGCAGTTAAAGGCTTGATTCATGCCATGGATTGTATAAAACCATAATAAGGTCTAGATTTAGGTTTTCATCTAGCTAATTCACATTTTTGAAATTTTGTTCGATTCTGTAGATCTTGATTATGAATTTGATTTTTGGTTTTGGTACATTTTCATAAAAACACATTTATAACTTGACATTATGAAAACAAATAAATATATTGTATTTTAAAATAAAAACATACAAATGTATAATATTGGTCAGTTATACAATTAGTAGAACTTATGCAAAAAATAAATTTAATATCACTTCAGCACAATTTCTGGTTAAATATAATATCCAACGCGATCCAAATCAAACTATAGTTATAAAACATGATCCTCTTCTTTGCAATCGCAGCGCACAAATAAAAATTACATAAACTTATTTTCTTCAATTTGGGATGATTTCACATTGATATGGCTAGGATTTCCCGATTATGAATGAAGGTGACTCGTCACTCTTTATTGAAGAAAATTATTCAATAATTGTCAATGTTGATGAATCTACGATGATAAATGGATCTTTAATTACAAATGAAAATAAATAGTTAGGATTTTTTTATACAATTTTTTATTGACTTTTAATCAATCAAACATGATTTCGTTAGCTCCAGTTGACAACAAACAGGGATGACTGCAATTAAAAGGTTTCAATCGAAACTTCAAATTCAGGGTTATACAATGCACGAACTACAAGGGTGGTTATTGAGTACATAATCGGTCCATACAAGGAGCATTGGAAGGTCGTGAAATTGATATTATGTTGCTTGAAAGATACTTCTAGGCATTGCTTGATGCTTGAAAGCACAACAGGTACGAGTTGCACGTCTGATGGATATTGGGCTCAAGTTGTGTGGGTGATCGAGATAAAATAATGTCATATTCAAATTATGTATAGCAATCCAAATTTACAAGTCATAGTTACCTTACTATCTAAAAAAGTAGGGTTGATTGTTGCAGTTGAAGCCAAAAAAAACACTATGGAGCCATTCACAGCCATTTTTACCCCGTTACCGTTGGAGACACGTCCGACGCATTTTCGACGTGTTGGAAGCCCGAACGTTCTATTACCCTTTTCTTGTTCCGTTTGGTGAATGGTGAAGGGTGTACGTTGACGTCCGATGCATCGAACGCATCCCCAATGGTAGACATCAATGGTCATTGATTTATGTTCTCCTCCACATCCTCCCTTCAAACACTCCACTTAAATACCACGTTCGTTTCGTCAAACGCATTCCCCGTTCAACTAACTTCCCCACTCAAATTCCCCGCTCAAACACCTCGTTGTCGTTCGTTGAGAACGCATCCTATATATCATATATTTGTTATTTTATTTGGACACCAAAGGAGTAGAAGATCATTATGATAGTCAAAGGGTGAATTGGTGGTCAACATGTATGAATCAAAGCTTGATAATTGTTGACATGGTCTCCAAAATAAGCAAACATGATGGTAATGGTTGAAAAATTAGTGGTGTTCAACATCGGTATTATAATGTTACATATGATACAAACATATTAGTCAACATATTAGTGATTCAAATTGAGGAAGGAAGTTTTAGTTGAAGAGATTCGAAGACAAAGCAAGGCAAACAAAAGAAAAACTACATCATAGCCTTGCAACATTTTAATCAACCGATAGAAATCCGAAATCCCTGTTGTCAATAGATCTGTAGGCCAAAAAAATTGCAAAAAATGAAATTTTGTCAAAAGATTTAAATGTATAGATATAACACTAGACTCAATGAAAGTCAAGGCTAGATAATGGGTAGCATTTGGTGCCAGAGACGATTTTCACTTAGATCTAACAGCTTTGGACACAAGACATGGCTTATTTAACTCTAACTTCCGTTGTTTTCTACTTTAATCAATTTACTTTAACAAAGTTTAATTACTTGGTGAAAATAGGATCTCTCTATCAGATTCGTTTTCATTGTGTAACCACCAGTCTTTGTAATCTCAAGTGAAGTAATAAAATCGATCCCTAAAGTTAAACATACACAGTCTACGATTATAAAACCTATCCTCCATTGTGTAACCTGCCCTCCATTGTTTTCTTCTTTAATCAATTTATTGTAACAAAAAATTTAATTGCTTCAGTGAAAATAGGGTCATCTCTGTCAAATTCTATTCCATGGTGTAACTACCAATCTTTGTAATCTCAAGTAATAAAATCAATCTCTAAAGTTGACACACACAATCTAGGATTGTAAAAAGACTACAAGTTATGTATGTTGTTTTAGTTTGCACTTATTACTTTTTGTTTGGTGTTTGGATTGCTTTACATATTAGCTATTGGTTATTTAATTGTCAACGTGATTGATTTTCAGTGTTATTTTCACGTAATCTAGGATATGTTGAGAAGTAAATTGTTAACAATGATATATCATTCACATGTGAATTAAACTCATACAAATATTCTGAAGTTCGTTGTGAAGTAAATTTCTAGACTGCAAGTATGTCCATTACAGAAACCTCGACCGACCCTAGTCATGGCGGTTGACGCGATCTTTCATGGCACTTTTTTGGAGGGCCTAGTATTATTCTTATATATATATATATATATATATATATATATATATATATATATATATGATCATTAATACAAGGACTAGAGAGATGGAGAAGTCATAATAAATCGAATTAATATAGGGTAAATTAAGTAAAAACAAACTAGTGTCATGTGACTAGAATATAATAGAAAATTTTAGAAGGAAATTGTATGGAACAGTGATCAAATCAACTTTACTGTACAAAGCAGAGTGTCAACCGCTAAAAATGATAAAAGGAGCAGCACTGTAGGTTTTAAACTTGCATTTACTCCCCAACAAGCAAACACTTGTTTGCTTTTTTGCTTCCCACAAGCCAAATGTTGGGCCTGGGAGTGTACAAGGTGTTTTTAAGTACATATACACAAAATTTTCAGAACGGGATTCAAAATGTAAATCATAAAGTTCAAATTTTATAACGAAAATGGATTCAGATCGTAAATCGTAGTTTTGAAATGTACAAATTATACATAAATGCTAGAAACTTTAATCACTGTTTGTTAACAAATTACATTTATGCGTCTAAAAGATAAATTCTTATTTAATTATATATTGAAACAATAATTTTTAAAATGTAGTTTCATACAAGTGTTTTGTTTTTTTTACTGCAATATGGATTAAATGATTTTTTTTCTCGATTACATTTTAATTAAGTTTTCAATCGGAATTTAAGATTTGAATTGGAATTGGTAGGATTCGATTCAAAATGCAGATCATAAAATCTTAATATTTTAATATATTTGAAAGCAATGCATATACATATATACGAGCACAGTTGGGCTACACCCAATGTTATGCCATTATTTTTTGAGGTCTACAACTTGAAATAAAACCAAACTTTTGAGATTTTTAATCTTCATAATAAAAGCTATTTTGAAATCTAAAGTGTGTTCAAAATGTTGAGTTAAATATTAAACATTGAATCAACATATATCTTTGGTAATATTTTTAAAATTCTTAAGACTTAAGACTATCCGAACAAACTATTTTTTCAGTACAAACTTTAATTAATATATCATCAAAATTTGGATTCATCTTAAATTATCTAATTCGAAAAATAATGAAGGTATAGCATAAAGTGCAACGTGTGTAACCAATTCGCGCGCGCGTGTGCGCGTGTGCTAGAAATCAAGATTACATTCTTATTTTCAAACTTAATACATAAAAATCCCCTATCAACCACACATTAAGTTTCAGGTCCCTAATTTGATATCGTCACAGCTGTGTAAATTTTCCTCTATATTAGTTCAAACACAAAAATATGGTATATTTAATTTGGAATGTCTAATTAAAACTTCATTTTCATCATCAAATTGTGAATTATATATTTTTTGCAACAAAATTCATATGTTTCGACGAAGTTTTGTTATTGCAAATATTTTCAAATAAGTTTACAATACAAAGCACAAATTGCAAATACATGCAATTTACATACAAATGCAAATATTTGCACCTTCCCCAAATTTGGAACATCCATTTGAAATTTTGTTTTCATTATTAAATCATAAAATCAATAATCTTTTCAAAAATATTCGTATCGTATAATTTGATTAAAATTATTGGTGCAAATTTATGCAATTTGAAATGAGGGTTGTGAACCTTTGGATTACTTGTAATTCGAAGCTCAAAAGGTAAATGTTTGCAAGTTACCAACACTTTAAAATAGTCAGCTTAAATTTCTCCCATGCCTTACATTTGAAATACCCAACTGGACTTTTTTACCACTAAATCATAATGTATATAATACTTTCAACAAGGTCCATATGCCATATATTTTGATAACAATTTGTTTTTGCAAATATGTATACGTACACATTCGTATAGAGATTGCAAATATTTGCAAATTACCTGCAGTTTGATTAACTTTTTTTATGACATATGGAACATGTTAAAATAGCATCAATCCATGATTTTATAGCGAAAACAATATATTATTTCGAATTTTTAGCAGAAACATATTCTGCATTTTTTATATCTTGGGGTGTTTAAAAGTGATATGCTACAGCAAATTTATAAACATGACTGGATTTGTAAGTTGTGGATAAGTTAAATCACCCAATTTTTAAGTTAAGGATAAATTAAAATATAAAAATAGCAATCACCTAACACAGATGATCTTGACAAATATTGATACCATTCGTAGTAGTTAAGGCGCTAAGGCGCAAAAAGACGCAAGCCTTGGGTCTTTTCGTGTGCATTTTATACAAGTTCGATCTACTATTTTACTAACTAAAAAATAAATTTTAACCATATTTTATAATTCATTCAACTATTTAAATATTTTATTATCTAAATTTTAAACCATGTTTTATAATTTATTTAACTATTTAAATTTTTATTTAACTATTTTGTAAACTAAAATTTAGATTTTGCAAAAAAACACCTCGAACCGCAGAAAGGCGCACTCAGACTCCAAAAAAGCGCACAACGTGATCCTGAGCCTTTTTCGAGCCTAGGTGCACGCCTTGATAACTATGGTATCATTCCAAAATTTCTACTACGTTAAAAATGTTGTATTAATGCTAACCATGGAATTTAATAATCAATAAAATATTATTTTTGAAAATTGTAGGACCATCCAAATAAACCTAAATATTGTGTAGATGATCTTGAATGGTATAAGAACCCATCTACAAAATAAGTTTCATTTCAATTGTATACCTTTAAAAATGATTGAGCTAGTGTAAGAGATGTAGCATAAGCACTGTAGTCGACCCTTCCTTTTTACCGAAACACATCCACAGAAACACACTTATATATATATATATATGAGTGTGTGTGTGTGTATGAAAGACTTGCTGAATAAATTTTGAGGTACATACATCTTTATCTAACATATGTTTGATTATATCAATAGGTGTGCATATGTTGATGCTGTCACTGTCGTATTTTGAATTCTACACCTTCAACTTGGTGCTTAACCACCAAACCATTTCTTGGTTGTGTGTGTATGCACCTTAGGTGCGTACGATGCACATGCATTTCTTTTACTAATTTTAATTGATTACAATTTGAAAATACATTTTGAAAACAAGATGTATGGTTAAAATAATCTTAGCAGTTTTTTTAGTAAGAGAAATATTGTTTATGAAGAATGAAAGATAATTAAGTAAAAACCGCAAATGGGACGCTCTTAGGTTTTTTTTTTTACATATCACTGTAATAAAATTTCCAATGCAAACGTGGTCAAATAGTATTACCTATAAAATGCAAAGATGGACATCTAATCTTCGATGAATATGCCTTCTCCGCTACTGCCGGTGATTGAAACTTCGCTCCTCCGATTATCACCACATATTTAATTTTGGGCACCTTTGTCAATGCCACCCCCTAATTTGAGATTTTATGCAAAAGGCAAGGCAACCAAATTATTTAATCAGCAAGCATTATATACTAGCATTACAACTAAAAATATGGTTTATTTTAACTATTCAACTCCATTTCATGAGAATATTAAACTTAATGGCAAGTTTTAAAAAATACCAATACTAACATTTTCCTGCAGACCTGGTAGTGCAGCCGACAGAATAGCTCCCTGATCGTATATTACCGTCAATAATATCGTTAGCAAAATATAATCATTCATTGCATAATGATTCATAAATAATTAAATCAGTAGGAACATGCAGAATAAAATAATCACCTGAGAAAATCCCATTAATCCATCAAAAGGCCCATATTTAATCATCAATTCCTCAATATACTCAAGACACTCGTCAAAATTTCTGTACTCCAGAAAACCCTGCAAAAAAGGCACAGCGTATTAAAATTAAAACAAATTTGAATCGAAATCAAATTAACCAGCAAGTTAACCAACCTTGTCAAACTGAAACCATTCATAGTAGGGAGGATCAAAAATCCCTTCTACTTCAGATTTCCCTTCATTAGGGAACTTCGCATCGACAAAAACCAAATCTAAACGGGAGGTGACCGTATCAGGCCACTTGCCTAAAATCTGTTTTTTCATGATTTCACCGCTCGTTCTAAACCCGTGCAAACAGAGGAATCTTGGCTTACGTGAACGTGGTTGAATCACCGCCGGTGAGTTTAGGATGTTGGTTTCCGCCATGCTTCCCATTTTTATTTTTTGTCTTGTGTTTGTTTTTTGTGCTCCGATAAATTGGGAGAATGTTTTGTGGGGAAGATATATGAGCAATGAAATTTGTTCTGATGTGCCGCACGTTTATTTTACTTGTTATGGAATTTCGAAAATGTCCAAGGGCCATAGTGAAAGACGCGTTTTGGTGTTTTAGCGAGTGCGGAATGGACTATGCAAATACAAATTGGCAAGTTTCCTACTACGTTTGAATAACAAACTTTACCAAGCTTTAATCCGCCGCCACCTTGAATTACTCATAAGGACAAGTCACGCGTTCAATGTCTTGGACATAAAAAATGATGTCAATGAAACTTTCGTATGATGAAACCTTGTTTCATTGTGTTGTGTGACCGCATGAAATCTTACAGACTAACGACTAAACATTAGCAACACTATTTCTATATATCATAGCTCTGGCTCTTCTAGCACGTTGAGTTGCAGAAAAATTTCAAAGATCAGATAACACAATTTATATTTGTTTTCATATTGCTCTAAAAGTTGCGATGTTAATGTCCAAGAATGTAATTAAGCCCGATGACCAACAGTTCAACACTGTACCGAACCAAATTAGAAATCCAAACGATACTATCTATTTTTCAAAAATTGTATCGGGGGGCTATAAATAGTACGCACATTGGTGCACGAGCTCTAGGTGATAGTGCTCAATCATTTATTGATCACAAAGGATATGCGATCCAAAATGTTATGACTGTTTGCTAATTTGATATGACATTTATATAATGGTTAGTTCGGAAAGAACTGAACATGGCAGTAGAGTTTTTAATTCAATAATAAACGATAGGAATCCAAATTTTTCCACGAGGATAGTACTATTTAATTGACTCAGGGTATCATATGATAAAATGTTATATGCTCCCTTATTGAAATAGAAGATATCATATGTAACGATCCGAAAATTCGAACACTTCGTCTTCGAATATCGAAACTTTTTAAAATATAATTAAGTGTTATGAATATGGTTTTATAACCATGTTGAACATTATTTACTTGATAAATAATGATAAGTAACTTGTTTTTGAAATTTTTTTACAAAATTTATTATTCGAACAAAAATCGATAACGTGACCAAAATCCGGTTTACCGGTAAACAGTTTTTCGATCGTTATAAGTTGTTCAAACTCGTATGCACTTAACTAATGATCAAATGAACACATTAGCAATTAATTAACACACATACACCCCTCTTCATAAAGCTTGGAATGTTCTAGAAACTTCTATTAGGATAAAAGATATTATCATTAGGGGTAAAATGGTAATTAGCATAAATGAAAAGTGACTTAAAGGAGAAGTGATGGAAGGCGAGTCATCCATGGCATGAAGTGAAGTGAAAGCAAGTTTAAAGAGCTCCATTCTTAGTCTGTAAAAGGAAGGGCACCCCCTTAGTTACCATTCACAAAACTTTGAGTCGAAAATTTAATGTTTTCTTCTTTTTCCTCTTCATAATTTCCTAAAGTGAAATATTTGCAAATCAAATTCAAATCACTTCAAACTTGAAGTGAAGCCTTACTACAATATAACAAAACATCCCACCTAGTTAGAAGTTGAAAAAGTGAAGCACATCACCCGTATCCTATTTGGCTGTGAGCTTTGGGGGTGGCTTGGCCGCAAAGGAGCAAGATGGAAAGCAAAAGAGAAATTGGTTAGTTGTTAGGTTAAACGTAAGCTGACTCGCCAATTTGATTAGAAAATATCACATATATATGTTGATGTTTGATTGTATTAATGTTGTTGAATTAATATGAACATATATGAAAACATTGGTTTTGATTCTTGCTTTGAAAGCAAGTGACATATGTATCGACTTGAACAGACTTGAATAGACTTGAATGGAATTGTATGGCATAGCAAGGCCTTGAAACAATGCACATAGGTTGTAGTTGAACATAGGTTTGAATATAACTCGAATTTGAAAGTGCACCTACAGTGATTGTTGTTATAAATGCAGTTGTGGATTGCCTTATTTTTGGCAATTTCTATGAAACTTTGTAGAGAGATTCTTAGGGCTTTCTCGCAATATTTATATTGTTATATATCTACATACATACATACATATGTGTGTGTGTTTGTTGGTATTAAAATTTTGGATAGTAAAAAGTTAAGTAACATCTCGAAAACCACCAAAACTTCACCTGTGCAAAACTGCCTCTTTTAGACTTGATTTTAGACTTAAAAGGCTTGAAGAGATATTTAAATTCAAATATTTTGTTTCATTCTTCTTGCAAGTGTTTACAAACTATTGCTAGAGTGTTTTAAAAGTGGTTTGAGGTCTTTATGAATTTTTAAAAATTAATTGTGAATTTTTAAAGAAGATGTTTTTATAATAAAACATGTTCATTTTCAAGATTTATAAATTTTACTACTTGTTATTTTAAAGTAATATTTTGGATAAATGATTTAAAGCCTATTATAAGTATTTTCAATTGTTTTAAAAGTATATACAAATGTTTCCGAAAAGGGTTTAGTGTTGCTAAATGGCCAAATTGTTAATTGTTTAATTACTTGTTTGTAAAGTAATTAACTGTGTTTAACACTAAAAGCCGACGAAATAAGACTTGTCTATTTGTGAGAGTTAAGATTGATATCTAGTAGGGATAAGTAATAGAGCTCTAACCTTTTCTTCGTTCGAGAATCTCTTCCCTTCTTCCACTCTGCCCCGGGTCTTTTTTCACGAAAAGCAGACATGGGATAATGAGAATTTTCATTTGTTTTAATTCTCAGAATTGGAATATTATGGCCATTGGGAAATGATTCAGTAATTAAACCTTCATGAATCATTTTTTTTTTCATTCCAGGAAACCTTTTTGACTTTGTTTCCCAAGAAATCCGCGCAGCGGAGGATCCTGAATTTGAGACTTTCTACACCAAAAATATTTTATTAAACGAAGGTATTCGTGCTTGGATGGCAGCTCAGGATCAGCCTCATGAAAACCTTATATTCCCTGAGGAGGTTCTAGAAAAAGGGAATCTTTTGTTACAATAGAACCAGAAGTGATGTGGATCATTCAAGAATCGAAGTCGATTTGCTTCTTTTTTCAGCCTACTCAAGTCCAAACCATTGGGACCCCGTAGAGGTTCTAACCAGGGAGCACGGAGATCCCAAAAACGCATAGTTTCTCCTCCAAAAATAACCTCTCCCGTAGGGGAACGCATTAGATATTTCTTTTTACATTACACTATTTCGGAAACCCAAGGACTCAATCGTATGGATATGTAAAATACAGGATTTCCAATCCTATACTCTTTTACCTGCGAAAGCAATGTCCGCGTTAGGTTCAGCAATAATGACATCTCCCAACATACCAAAACTGGCCGTTACTCCACCAGTTGTAGCCCGGGACTCGAACCCGGAACTAGTCGGATGAAGTAGATCTTTTTTTCTTGTTGCAATAGAGGAAAAAGACCCCTCCCCAAAACTGTTTGAATTAAGATTCAAACAGTTCTTAAAAACTCAATTGGGGCTAAAACTCCGGAAATTACAAATGCCAAAATAGGAATAGCACCCGATATTAATAGAAATGCCCAGAAAATATCAACACATGAAAATATAGAAAAAAATGATTGATCATTCCATAAAATTAAATTAAGATATTGTATGAAACTAAAATTCCTTGTATTCTCATTTGAGAATGAAGGTTTTGTGAAATCTTCTAGGATGTTAATTCAATGGATATTTTCTTTTTTATTTATCATTAGGGTTGATGAATTAAGCTAGATAGTTAGATGAGTAAAAGCAAACTGCTTATAAATTTGCAATAAGAGGATTAAATCTCATTTCTTTCCAATTCGATCCGATCCGGTCGTTCGTAGAGCTATTTACTCGATCGCAGACATTTCTGCAACATTTCTAAGAGAGGAACGAATAGTCAATTTTGAAAGAACTTATTGTCGGCCTCTTTCAGATCTGAATCAGATAGATTCATATCTGAAAGAGGCCGACAATAAGTTCTTTCAAAATTGACTATTCGTTCCTCTCTTAGAAATGTTGCAGAAATGTCTGCGATCGAATCAATGAAAATCTTTAGGAGGAATCAATGAAACGATATCAATTCAAATCCTGGATCTTCGAATTGAGAGAGAATCAATGTGTTGATTCCAATCCTATCTCTCTTTTTTTTAAGAGATTCTTTTTTTTCTAATGAAGGGGTTTTTTCCGAGTAGCGGCATACTCTAAAAGAGATAGAATGGATGTCTGGGATCATGTCTTTTTAGGTTTATTCTGGATGTACAATGCAATTTCAGTAGTCATTTTCCATTTTAGTTGGAAAATGCAGTCGGATGTTTGGGGTACTGAACAAAGATTCGAACGATTAGATAGATTCTTTTTGAAAAAAATCCCTTTCATCAAAGATACAATTTGAAGCCAAAAAAAACCAAGAGGAGGAAATGCATCTCAGGTACATCAATTAGTAGGTATGAGAGGATTAATGTCGGATCCCCAAGGACAAATGATTGATTTACCCATTCAAAGCAATTAGACCATTCTAATGCTCCTTTTCGCCATGCATAAACTGAACCAACAATTGGGATAAGCACGAAAATGAAAGTGGTGCTTGGCATCCCGGTGGAAGTGAAGAAAAAGATACGGATCCTCTTGGTCGAGGAATAGTAAGTTGGGAAATGTCGAAAATGAGAAGCGTGCGAATATTGATTTGTATAAGCAATTTTTTTGACTACATAATCGATTAGTCGATTATCGAATTTGACCTAATATTGACTTAAGAAGTTATCGAAAGGCTTCATGATTTTATACCAATAAGAACTCCAGAGGAGTAGTATTGGTACGAAACGTCTCTAGTTTTCGCTTACTTTTGAAAAAACCGGAATTGAATTAATTGAAAATTCATCGACTAGTTTTGAAGAGTCCAGAATTGGTAAGTGTTTTACTTATCCAATACCACTTTAAAACTAGTATAAGGATTTTATGTTTTGGAAGTGGTTGAGAAAGAAAATCTATGTGGAGATTCGAGATCTGTCCTAGATGCTTGAATCCGTGTAGTGTTTTGTGATCTGTTCAAGATGTGGGAATTCATTTAGGGATTCATGTTCTGTTCGAGTAATGAATGTTGAGACTTAGTTTTGATTCATGACACAAAGCTTTCATCTACAACATACAGATTTGACGACTGCTATGACAAAAAGAGAATATATACTACAAGAAGACAAGACTTCAAAACCGGTGCATCAATTTTATATTTTGATTGTTTGAGTCTTAGGTCAATATTGTTAAAATCTCTCCTCAGTTAACATATATAATAGCTTATATATTTTATCATTCTTTTTATACACATATATAAGCATAAAATTATTTATAAAGGTTTGAAAGATATATATATATATATATATATATATATATATATATATATATATATATATGCAAACTGTGCATATTGCACAAAACATACCAAGTCAGTCGACTGTCTCAGGCTACAAGTCGACTGACACTGGGTAAAATGTGCAAAGTGCACGTATATATGAATTTGAATATTTAAATTCATTTGAATATTCAGTCAACTGACCCTGTAGTCCAATCGACTGAACTTCTATAACAGTCATATTTTTGAAAGGACACAACTTTTGTGAAGAGTTGCGAACCTTTAACGAAAATATTTGAATGCAACACTTCGATCAAAACTCTTCACCAATAGTCGTAGCTTTCTAACACTTATAAATACAAACTCCAAACTCATTTCAAATCACTGAATTACAATCGATTTCTCTTATTCTCTGATCTAACTTTCTGAAATCTATTTGATATCATACTCTCAATTATTCTACATAGAAGAAATACTATACATTTCTATTCTTCATATACTTCAAATAGAAACATTTATACTCGAGGAGAAGATTATAGGAATTGTGTACTACAAGTGACAAATCCGTGTTATTAGAACACATAAGTCAAAACTATTTTCTATCATTGTTGAAGTCATGTTCTGCTGCTCAAGTAAGTGAAATCCTCTTCGGTTGTTGAGACGAAATCTTGTTCTGCTGCTCTGTCCTCGTTCGGCTGCTCAGGGGTGTATAAACCTATTCCTTCGGGTTACGTGAGGGTTATTGTTTTAGTGGAATTCCAAAAGGAGTCTGGGACTGGACGTAGGGCGATGCTCCGAACTAGTATAAAAATCTCTGGTTTCGTTTTATTAAACTACTTTTTATTCCGCACTATTTACAGTATTATTATCACTAGTATACTCTGTATTATCATATATCCATATTACACGATCCACACTGTACTTTCATTTGGTATCAGAGCAAGGTCATCATATAACCGTAACATAGTTATCTGGTAATCTATTAATATGGACACTAACACCAGCACTAACATTAACACTAGCTTTATTGAAGGACAATCCACTCCACGTCTACCACTATTTAATGGCATGAATTATAACTATTGGTCCACACGAATGAGAATATATATGCAAGCAAATAGTTTTGAATCATGGAATATAACTCAGGCAGAATATACTATTCTTATTAAAGAATATTCCACTTGGTCAAATACAACAAAAATTTGATGCCACAGCTAATGCAAAAGCCATGAATATGTTGTTTTGTGCGTTAGATAAAAATGAGTTTAATCGTGTTAGCATGTGTAATACTGCATATGAAATATGGCGTACACTCAAGATCACACACGAAGGAACCAACAAGGTTAAATAAAGCAAAATATCCATGCTCAAGAGTCAGTTTCAAAACTTTAGAATGAAAGAAAATGAATCCATAAATGATATGTATTCAAGATTTTAGGATATCTATCATTCACTAGTAGGATTAGAAGAAAAATATTCAGATTTTGATATCGTATCCAAAATGCTTAATTCTCCAACGGATGAATGGGAAAGAAAAGTTCTTGCTATTGAAGAAGCAAACAATATTTCCAAAACAACTCCAGAAGAATTAAAGGAAATCTAATGTCCTGTGAAGTGAATTTGCAGGAAAAAAGAGTTCAGGTTCAAGATAAAAAGAATATAGCATTCCATGCAGAACAAGAAGAATCAGACTCAGATAAAGACGACCTAGCTTTTATTGTAAAGAATTTCAAGAAATTCCTAAAATATAGAAAAGGAAACAGAAATAATAGCAAGAAAAGCTTAACCAGCAAAAAACCACCATCTCTGTCAATTATGGAATGTTATAACTGTCATAAAAAGGGGAACATGCAGAAAGAATGTCCAGAACAAAAGAAAGAACATTGAAATAAAAGAAAGGACAAATTCAAAAGAAAAGCTTTTTCAGTCACATGGAATGATTCAGATTCCTCATCATCTTCTTTAGAAAGTGAAAGTGAAAGTGAAAGCGATAATGAACAAGCTAATGTATGTTTTATGGCTAAAGCTAATGAGATTAGTGATTTTACTTTTGATGATATGATAGAAATAAACTCTGAATTATTAGATACTTTAAAAGGTCTTAAAAGAAAATATAAAGAAGCTGTAGAAAATCAGAAAAAGGCAGAATTCGAAAGAGATATGCTTAAAGATGAGAAGAAAATATTGAAAGAAGAACTTGAGAAAACGCAAGAAACTCTCTCTAATGTTAATTCTCAACTTATATTATTGAGTCAAGAAATTGAAACTCAAAAAGAAAAGAATGATAGTCTTGTTTCTGAAAATCATGTTTTAAAAACTAAAATTAAAATGGTAGAACTAGAAAATTCAAGTCTACAGACTAAACTAGATGGAATCACTAAAAATGTCTCAAATTTTAGTAAAGGAGGAGAAAATTTATCTAGAATTATTGAGAATTCACAATCTGTTAATAATAAACATGGTTTAGGATATAAGAAGAAAGTTAAAAAGTCACAAACTAGTAATTTGAACAAAGTTAAATCTAGTAAAACATCCATATCTTTAAATAAACCAGTTTCTAAAACCTTAAGTATATGGATACCTAAAACCAATAACAAACTAATAAGAAAGAAATATATTAGTTCGTTCATAGAAGATGTTCATAATAATAAAAATTATATTTATGAAATGGATACTAAACCCTCTTGGGTTTGGTTTCCTAAGACCTAACTCTTAGGACCCTATTAAAAAGGTGAGTACCAACGATATCTCATATTTTTTGCAGGTCTCACTCAAGAAAAGAGGAAAATGGATACTCGACAGTGGTTGCTCAAAACATATGATAGGAGATAAAGACATGCTAAAAAATATTACACACTCAGACGAAGGTTCTGTCACTTTTAGAGACAATTCCAAGGGATATATCATCAGCAAAGGCGATGTGAGCAATTACGGTACATCTTATTTATCTCTTATAACAAATGTTTTATTAGTTAAGAATTTAAAACATAACTTATTAAGTATAAGTCAACTATGCGATAAACGTTTTGAAATTTCATTTTCTGAAAATAAATGTAGCATTCTCGATCAAAATCAAAATCTTATTTTCGAAGGAAATAGAGATTAAAATATCTACGTTTTAAATATGAAAGTTAATCATAACTCAGATTTATGTTAATTGCAAAAGAAAATGATCCTTGAATATGGCATAAACGATTTTGTCATATCAATTTCAAATATATAAACAAAATTTCTAAAAATAATCTTGTAAAAGGATTACCAAATATGAATTTTAAAATCAATGATATATGTGACTCGTGTCAATTAGGAAAACTAACTAAATCCTCATTTAAATCTAAGAAAGTTATTTCAACATTACAACCACTCGAATTACTTCATATGGATTTATTTGGTCCTACCCAAATTCAATCTATAAATCATAATAAATACGTATTTGTAATGGTTGATGATTTTTCTAGATATACATGGACTATTTTTATGAAAAATAAAAGTGATGCCTTTGAAAAACTTTTGTTAAACAGATTCAAAATTTAAAAGGTATTAAAATTAAAAATATTAGAAGTGATCATAGAGGTGAATTTGAAAATATACAGTTTGATAACTATTGTAAAAAGAAAGGAATTTTTCATAACTTTTCATTTCCTAGAACTCCACAACAAAATGGAGTTGTAGAATGAAAGAATCGGACTCTACAAGAATGTGCAAGAACTTTATTAAATGAAAGCACGTTCAAAACAATTTTGGGCAGAAGCTGTTGCAACTGCTTGTTATATTTTGAATCATGTTTCTATTAGACTTCTCACCAAAAATACTCTTTATGAACTTTTTAACAGTAGAAAACCAAAACATATCTTATTTTAGAATATTTGGTTCAAAATGCTTTATACTAAACACTAAAGATCAGCTTGGCAAATTCGATTCAAAACGTGACGAAGGAATGTTTCTTGATTATTCGAATCAAAGTAAAGCTTATCTAATTTTTAATAAACGAACAAATATTATCAAAGATTCACTCCATGTATCTTTTGATGAAAATGCTAAAATTAATGACAATGACTTTCTCAATAAACCAAAATCAACTATAAACAATTCGAACGACGATGACGATATCATTTTATCTAGAGAAAATGAAAACATTGTTTATAATTTAGAAAATAGAAATACTACTAAGAAGATGAAGGAGATGATGGAAATAAAGGAGATGGTGGTAGGGGTAAGGGTCCGATGGTGTGAGATGTTTATTTATTTCTTTAAATTCAAGACAATTGTTTAAATTCATATGGCTTGTACTTAAGTGGCCATTCTACTTTGTTTGCTTTTAAACACTATTGTCTAGGGATATTAAAATGTGTGAACGTTTGTTCTTTGTTTCATTTCATATTATCTCTCACGTTACTTGTTTCATTTCATATCATATTACTTATTCCTTTCCGTCGATGACAAAGGGGGAGAAATATTGTTGCTACTAATAAAAATGCAGGATACAGAGCGTCAGAGATTCAACGGGAGTAAGTATTTATGTTGTTTTATATATAGTCGAAATCTATATCTATTTACATGTTGTCATCAATCAAAAAGGGGGAGAATGTTGAGACTTAGTTTTGATTCATGATACAAAGCTTTCATCTACAACATACAAATTTGACGACTGCTACGACAAAAAGTGAATATATACTACAAGGAGACAAGACTTCAAAACCGGTGCATCAATTTTATATTTTGATTATTTGAGTCTTAGGTCAATATTGTTAAAATCTCTCCTCAGTTAACATATATAATAGCTTATATATTTATCATTCTTTTTCTACACATATACAAGCATATAATTATTTTATAAAGGTTTGAAGGTAATATATATATATATATATATATATGCAAATTGTTCATATTGCACAAAACATACCAGGTCAGTCGATTGACACTGGGTAAAATGTTTAATGTGCACAGTGCGCGTATTTATGAATTTGAATATTTAAATTCGTTTGGATATTCAGTCAACTGGCCCTGTAGTCCAGTCGACTGAATTTCTATAACAGCCATATTTTTGAAAGGAAAAGACTTTTGTGAAGAATTACGAACCTTTAACGAAAAGATTCGGATGCAACACTTCGATCAAAACTCTTTACCAACAATCGTAGCTTTCTAACACTTATAAATACAAAACTCCAAACTCATTTCAAAATACTGAATTACAATCGATTTCTCTTATTCCCTGATCTAACTTTCTGAAATCTATTTGCTATCATACTCTCAATTATTCTGCATAAAAGCAATACTATACCTTTCTATTCTTCATATACTTCAAATACAAACATTTGTACACGAGGAGAAGATTATAGGAAGGGAGTACTACAAGTGAGAAATTCGTGTTATCAGAACACATAAGTCAAAACTATTTTCTATAATTGTTGAAGTCCTGTTCTGCTGCTCAGGCAAGTGAAGTCATCTTCGGCTGTTGGGGCGAAATCCTGTTCTGCTGCTAAGATCCCCATTCGGCTGCTCAGGGGTGTATAAACCTATTCCTCCGGGTTAAGTGAGGGTTATTGCTTTAGTGAAATTCCAGAAGGAGTCTGCGACTGGACGTAGGACGGTGCTCCGAACCAGTATAAAAATCTCTGGTTTCATTTTACTAAACTGCTTTTTATTCCACACCATTTACAGTACTATTATCATTAGTATGCTATGTATTATCATATATCCATATTACACGATCCACACTGCACTTTCAATGAAGACTCGTGTGAAAGATGACGAACGTAACCTTGGCATTGGAAATGACAAAAAACAAAGTAGGGGCATAGTTTGGGTTTTTTAAACCCAGGACAAGATATATCAACTCCACATCTAGAGTATGCTTATCGTTTTTGCTAGTGGGAGTTGATGGTATTTGGGATTACGTGTTAGGGGGTGGACCAACTATGTTTTCCTTCGTGGTATGTTTTATCTAGAGAAATAGGATGCTTCGACGTAGTTTTTGACCCTTGTGCAGGAGATTGGATTCAGCAATGACCGAAGAGATCTCCACGGAAAACTCAATAAGCGACCGAACCCAAACGGTTTGATTGTATCCTAAATATGTTTTGGTATGATGAATGTAAGCACCATAACTATATGATATGATTCATGTTCTACACTCTAGACATTATCTATCATATCACTATATTGAACTTAATAAATAGTTGGTTTTTTTTAGGAGAAAACTGTTACTGAAATCTATACGGTTTCAATAGTTACTATTACATGTTGCATGTATCTCGAGTTTTCTCATACTAGACTTATGTTTGATGTTTGGTTTTTGTTTTTCTAAATTCCTTGCGTACTCCTTCGAGTAAGCTGAGTAGCAAGTTTTACCTTGGACGCTTCAACGTTTAGAAGATGAGCTAGAGGCTTCCATTGTCTATCTATTTTTATTTCCACAGTTCCATTTTAGCTATGGACACATATCAGCAATGTAAGGACATACAATTATAACTGTACAGGCTGATAATAGTACTTAGGTTTTATAAATCTGAAATTCCTATCTTCAGAGTAACCATTTGTATTGTTCTTTTGATATTATATATTATCATTCCGTTGTGAGATTTTGATGTTGTGTTCAACTTTTCTTGTTCTATATTTTTTTTCTTTTACCTTAACTTTCTGTCTTTTCGACACTTAGGTGTTCGACACATGAACGCCATGGATGTATTATAGTTGACATTCGAGGGTCGAAAAGTCGGGTCATTACATCATATTTCTGATTTTCATGAAACTCAAAATCAACCAAAATCGTCAAATAACATTTTCAATTTTTATCACTCAAGTTTACACATTTGGTTCAGTAAAGAGAAAATTTATGATCTTAAATAATACACCGACTTTCCAATTTTTGATTCAAGTAAAGTTGTTTTGCCACAATGACTATTCGCAACTTCATACAAAACACAATGGTAGAAACTTCGACTTTATGGTATTTGACGATGCTCGTGATCTTATTCCAAATGTATACCTTGAAGAATACTACAAACTTCAAGATACTGGAGTGAGGGAGAATGAATTAGTTCAAAAAATTATAGGAATTAATAATGTATTGGTATGAGATAACAAAAGGGATGAACTAATTGCTATAGGATTTTTGTATCGCATTTATATTACTTATCTATATTATATGGACTAAAAAAAATATTTTCAATTCTGCATTACTGTATCTGCTTTAATGTATCTATTATTATTAATTGTTCTATCTTTATTATCGTGTAACTTACTTATGTTAATATTAATTAATTAAAAGGTAAGCATAATCAACAGTAATTAATACAACACTTTCATAAAATACTCGTTTCGTGGCTAAAAAATGCATTCCTCTTTCGTGAACTAACCCTTACAGAATACCTTTTTTGCTCAACATAAAACACACTCTATGCGATCATGTTCTTGTGTCAAACGAAAAGGGCACAGGAAAGGTGCATTTGAAATGTGAATGAAAGGAGAAAGTTTAAGTAAAAAAGAATGTGTTTGTTTGTGTATTAAAAGGGGGGCGAAAGGCGTATTTAAATGGGTAATAATTGTTTTATTATTATTAATTATGTCGTTTATGTATTAATTATTTGCGTTTGAAAGGGGACAATTTTTATTATGTATTCTAAAAGGGGAACATAACATTGATATTTATTAACTAACGTTGGTGTACGATGCATTCGAAGCATCCAACGCGTTGGATATCAAAATAACATTTTGATCAGTTCATCTTAATAGATAAACGGTGGCCATGGCAATCGCATGCCGAAAGCGCCCAACACATTCGACTCATGAACTTCAATCGGGTAAATAAAGGCTGCGAAAAGGTACCATATCTTCATCTCCAAATTATGTTTTCAAATACTCAGCATTCACCATCATCAACGCACCTGTAATGGTCGCTCCACCTAGCGTAAATTTGCTTAACACCACCATATCGACAGTCACTACCACTCTAGCCACCGTCTGCTATAAAGCTCTAGCCTCCACTTTATTGTGCCTTCTCAAATCATAATTCTAGCAAAAGAACTCATGCCATGTTTCACCACTTACCGTGTTGCCCTATATCCTCCAACACACCATAATATGATTTTTCATCTCATGTTTCTTACCAATCATCAGTTACAATAAAAAGCACATTCAATACAAAATGATATTATGCAATATCGTTATATGAAAACTTTTTTTGAAAAAAATAGATTATACAAAATGCATTTGAACATAAATCCTACTAAAAGGTAAATAAAAAATAAACGTTATTTTTTTTCATTCGGTAAAAATACAAAATGCTACTATGCAAAAGCATTTAAACATGAAATACTACTATAATATAAGATCAAAAAACAAAAGCTATACATTTTTTTTCATTCGGTGAATACGAAATGCTACTATGTACTAGTATTTAAACATGCTACTTTAAGGTAGAATTGAAAATAAATGTTGTAACGACCAACCTTTTTGGACGTTTTAAGCAGAAACACGCGTCAAACCATTCAAAAGTGCAGATTGTTATGAGATAAATAAGAAAAAGAGAAGAAATAAAAAAAATACAGAATCTTGCAGTAGAATGACAAAATACAATAATCAAATAACAGTTCATAACGTTGTTTTATAAATAAATTTGACTATTCTTTACAACATAACGTCAAAGTTACAAAAAAACAGGAATAAATAAATAAATAAATAGATGCAGCGGAACAATATGATGTAGCAGAATAAATAATAGTACAAATCTTCGTCTTCGTCCTCCAGAAATAAGGTCTTCAACCCTGAAATACTTCGGTTGACCCGAGCGAATTTGAAAGGTCAAAACACTCGAGTTCGAACAAAAAGATTTTATGTAAGTTAAATCAACGGTAAAAAATGAGTGTAACGGCGTCAGAGATGTTTACGGGGTTTGACATCTCTTATCCAGTGTCTAACGCGGGTGCAGTAACTCAAGAGATATTCGAGATTCACACATCTTTAGGATCCGTTAAACTATCTACTATGTAGTATAATACGCTATTATAATAGCGACTACAATAAAGTAAAGTATTCAAATAGTGTTAAGGCGTTACTCATATCCCCTTTAACACATTTTTATATATTTCTATAGTCAATACAGTACCGTAATTCCTCCGTAAACAGGAGGGCTATCAAAGAACACTCCATAGGTATGGTACAAAACAAACACGTAGAATACGCTCTAGGGCATGTGAACACGGCACTCGAGTCAATGCCATGGTAGATTTACCAATTGCAGAACCGGGCTGTTGGTAACGCGTAGCAGCTACTACCGCCCACCTCGGAACACACTCCCAAATCAAAATCAAGGGATGGCCACCAAATCATCACAAATGTCATAATATGGTATCGAAGAAGCATGTCTGGTCGGTGGAATGACCTCACTTGGCCCAAGTATCCTGTTTTAGTCACATCTAAGCTGACTCATGGAAGTCAGCGTCACGTCATACCTATATAGAAATCGTTCACCAAACCATCCTACTTCAATTTTGGAATCTCCACCATGTACACAGTTGTTAAAGTGGTTTTCGGCGTTGGTAGAGAGTATGACAATATCTGATCCCGGTCTCTTTAACAACCAAATGCTTATTTCACACCAGATGGTTCTTTTACATTTCAAAAGTCACTTCACAATTTACATCAATTCAGTATATAATTCTCTACACTAGGGTCAAGTGATGTAGATATTTATCATTTCAATCCGCAATTCAAAATTTTATGGTTATGTAATATTTCAAACCGCAATTCCGAATTAAATAATAAAATTCATAAAATCGCTCGAGTCTATCATTTCAACCTATAACGATTTTTCCCTAGTCTATTGATCGTTCAAGTATGTATCATTTCAACCCATAGAGAACTTGTAGTTATACAATATAAAATACAACATCCAGTCATCCAATATCAATAAATTAAATATTCATCACAATCATCACTCAATTCAATCAATAAACATCAATAGATAACTGGTAATCAATAAAGATATTAAATTTGACAATTAAAATTCAATAAAATAAAACGATAACTAAATGCAATAAAAGTCAAATTTAACCAGAAATGACAACAGATCAAATGGCAATCAATAAAATTCTAATAACATTATAAATTCAATTTAACTAACACGGGAAATTTTAGAAGTTGTGAGTGGGTTAAAACACTCACCTTTGAATTTAAATCGAATTTAAATTCAATTTAGGGCCCAAATTCAAACAGTCTCAGAATACATCCAAACTAGCTTCAAAATATCTAAAATTCTGATACGATCCTAGCGAACAAACTACGCATGAAACAGACCTCGTACGCAAAAGTTATATCAGTTAGAGATTATACGATTTCAAATAAATTAAATTAAATAATAAAAAAAAGAAAAAGAAGTCAACATCTTACATGTCATCGTCTCCATCTACCAGGCTATTCAAAACCCTACCCGATATCGTCGCTCAACTAAATTCGCATGCCGCCGTCGACGAGACGCCATCGCCCACACTAAATGCCGCCGCGACTCTCCCCATACGCCTCCTTGACCGCCTGCGTTCGGTGTAATGACCGTAAATTTTAATGGTTTTAATGACGTAATTAACTGAATTTTGTGAAAATTTTAAATAATAAAGTTTTGAAATAAAAATTTGATATTTGGAATATACTTATTTAAACATAGTAAATGGTGAAATTTTCATCAGATAATATGGAAGTTTATTATATTGTGTAATTTTATTTCAATTTAAATCAGTTAATACTAGATGGTAATAAAATATTTCCAAAGCTGAATATTTTTGTATAATAAATTTTTAAACCATCTTCTGAGCAAGACGTCATATTTCATTTTGTCAAATTTGAAATGCTATTGCTCCGTTTATCTTAATTTCGACAAATTAGCAGCATTTTTGGTACCTATTATCGACTTTTGATAAAATGATCATACCGTTGATATCTGTATACCTTTTTGATCGTCTCGTCGTGCTAGTCTCAAAAGTAGTATATTCATTGTGTGCTTCGTTGTTCGATACACGACGGAAACCGTGAAACGGTTAGCCGTATCAGTACCCACTTTGGAGCTTTTATTACTCCGTGACCATTTAATTGAGAAACGGTTAAAACAAAAAGGTCACGCTCTTCAAATTTTCAGAATTAAATATTTCTGATTGTAGCCGTTTCCTATTCAAATTTCTTTTGATCTGATTGTTTACTTACGTCATAGTGGAATAAATTAACATGGATCTATATATCATCATCCGTCCTTTTGCTTTTACCTAAGACTTCTTCCCTTCCACTCAAAATTTTTTTCCCCCTCTTCCATTTTGCTTCGCCTACCCAGAACTCCCCACGCCACCTTACAAACCCGAACGTTCCCTCCACCGCCAGTTTATATATATTTATATACATTTGTTTATACATTAGTGTATATATATGTTGTTGATTCCAAAGTATTATACGTATGTAAGTTCAGATATATAGATTTATGTGTGTGTGTGCGTGTGTGTGTGTGTGTGTGTATTAGTTTTATATATAAGTTATGATATGGTTGAGTATATATATAAGTATTATTTCAAATTTTATTATGTTTGATTTTAATATATATGTTTTAATTTAAAACAACGATTTTTGAAATACATATACATATATTTAAATTTAATATATGTTTGAATTTAGAATTCGTTTTTTATTTACTTATATAGTTAGATATAAGTTCACTTATACCAATTTTCTTCATCGATCCAGTTCTGATTTGATTTCGTCTATTACTATTTATCAGCTTTATTCGTCGATTCATACCAATCTTGCTTTGCTTTGGAATCCGTGCTTGGATTCGTAACCCATCTCACTATCATTCATTTCTAGCCTCGAAAGGTGAGAAATCACTCACGATTAACATTCTTATATTTATTAAATTTGATTTCAATTGAAACGACAATTGAAATATGCTGTTGTTAGTTATATGCATTGCTATATATATGTTATTATCTGTATCTGTTCACCTGTGACATCTGACACCACTATCTGTCATTTATATTAATGATATATGCCTGTTATATTTTTATCATATCTATTACCACTCTACAAGTTCCCAGTTAGTATAAGATTCCCTATGGGTTGAAATGATTCATACCCGAACGATCTGTAGAATAGGAGAAAATCGTTATGGGTTGAAATGATAAACCCAAGCGATTTTCATTAAATTGAATTTGGGATTGCGGGTTGAAATGATATATACCTGTGGTGACCCGGAATTTTAAGCAATATCAATTTAATGATCTAAATTAAAAATTAAATTGATTTGATAATCTTTGTGATAAGATTGGAATTAATTTAATAATCCAATTAGAATAAATATTTAATTTATAGATTTTATCTTTTAAAAGCTAGTAAATTGTTTTCTATTTATAATGTATATTGAATATGTATATATTGTAAATAGATATTGCTTTTAATTTAATAAATAAATAAATCCTGTTTTCTAAATAATATATATATATATATATTTGGTAAAATTGAGTATAATTTTAAAGTTAAACTTTTAAAAGGTTATTTAATAAATAAAATATGGTTTTAAATTGATAAGATAAAAATTTAATTTTTTAAATTAATTTATTTGATATAAAGTTTTTAAAAGGTATATAATAAATAACAATATGATTTTAAATACATAAGGTAAATTATTTAAATGGTTTAAAATAACTCAAGTTTAAATTTAAATAAAAATAACAATAAGGTTTATTTTGATTTTCTTTTAAATATAGTTGGATAAAATAAATAATTTATTAATAAAGAAACAATTTCTTTTATAAATCATTTATAGTTATTAAATTTTATTATTTTCAAAATATAATAATACATTGTTTTTAACAAATAGATTTTTAATAAAAATAATTGTTTTTCAAAATTTAATTGTGTAGTTATATATGTATATATATAACTTGATTTGAATTTGAATTCAAAGCTTTAAAATTTAAAGTATAAATATTTTTAATTTGTTTTGATTTTAAAATATTTGTATAAACTTTATTTTATAAATATAATTGGATTTATTCATTTCAAAATTTATCTACATATAAATAAGTATATATTAACTAATTAATTAAACATAGATTTACATTTATCTTATATTAATCTATTAACTAAATAACTAATTAACATTTAATTATAACTAATTAACATTAAAGACAAATGTAAACTTTTTACAAATTAAAAGAACATGTGTAAATCACTTAAGACACATAAATGACATGTGTTAAGCATAAAATAAAAATTGTGACAAACGTTAAGATTTAAAAAAAGTGTCCTATTTAAATTTCCTTTTTCTTTTATTAAATCAAAACTACTTATATAAACACATTACTCCTCATTTTATTCTTTTTTCTATTCTTCTTTTTCAAAACTTATGTAACTTTTCAGCTGTGAAATCTGAAATCATCATTCATATTAAAATTTACATTTCTTTAATCATCTTCATTCAAAAACAGAAATTTTGATCAAAACAAAGATCTGTAATCCCCTCAAAAATCAATCTAAAAGCTAATATCTCCTCAAACCTAAAATGCAAATCTAGTATAAACTTGTGGCCACTTCAAAACATCAACCTGAAAAATCAAATTGCAATTCAATTCTGCAATCTCAAAGCTTGCATGCAACTACAAAGCACTCCACGCCTGCATTTTCCTTTTCTGAAAACATGCATGCAAATGTAATCAGGGAGCAACTACAAACAGGATTTAAAGTTTACAAAATATAGAAGCAAAACAAGATGAAATTTTTTTTTTTAAAAAAAAGCAAAATAAAGAAGCAACTCAAAGTTTTGGAAATCAAAGCACATTCAGGTTCAAGCTTTTCAAAAACTAGGTGCTTTGTTCTTTAATTTCTGGTGAGTAACATTTCTTTAACAAGTTAAGTATATAATTTAGTTGCATGCTTGATTGTCTGGAAATATGTATGTTTATGTATGTATATGGCTGTATTCTCTAATTGAATGAAGTATAAGTCTGTTTTTTTCCCAGAACCTACTCTGTTATAAATTTCCAGTTCTTGATTTGTTAAGTTCAAATCTTTTAATTTAATTCCTTTTAAACTTGATTTTTAAAAACAAACCTATTTGTTTCACTTCAAAACTTTAGTTTAAAATTATAATTAAGATAAAAAAATTATGAAATGCCTTTGAAAATTTATAAAAACTGATCAAACTTTGAAATAGTGTAATTCAACACCATGCAATATATTGTTTCAGGCCTAAGATCTGAAACATCACCTCAAAACTTGATTTTTAAAATTAAAATCATAATTTTTAGTTTAGAAATAAACATGCAGTTCTTGTTGAACTAAAAAGGGGGATATTGGGATTTAGGGGTGATCTTTGTGATCTGGAGTGTCGGGTTTCTTCCAGTGGGAAGAGGAGTAATCAAAGAAGCTTGGGAAAATAATTGATGGTGATGCAAATCACCATGGAAGCAGTGATGATGATTTCTTATCTGTAGCCCTAGATTTTGGAATGCTTAGTTAATGGGTCGTCACGGCTTTTATGGTTGATCGAGTGTTGTGAGAATTAGGGAGATGGGAGTATGGCCATTAACAAGTTGGTGGCCGAAGTCGCTGCTATCCCGGTGGTCGGAGGATCGGGATCAAGGCACGTACCAGGTTTGAAGTGGATACCCGTTTCCTGTTCCAGGTTTTAAAATTAGAACTCAAATTCAAATTCGAGTTGTTTGTGAGTGATGTGATGATCGAAATGGATTGAGGAGTTGGTCGCCGATGTGTGGAGGCCACCGGAGGTGACTGGAGTTGGCCGGAGGCACGGTGCATGTGCACCGTGCACTTTTGGGTTCTGATGAACTCTGGGTGGAAGCAGAATAATTGACTCGAGCTTTTACTCGTGATTTTGGTAGTTTGCTCGAAGATGTTGGCTTGTTGACTCAGAGCAGGGAATAGGGTAGCTCAGGTTAAAGTATGGTAACAGGTTTAAACAGAAACTTGTTGATCTGTTTTAAAATTTTAAAATAAAATTTAAAAACCTGGATTTAAATGAAAGTATAGTTTTAAATCTAATTTTCAATCTGAATTTACGTTTAAATCTAAGTTTAAAAATAGATTCAAGTTGAATTTGAATCTAGTTTGGAAATAAATGTGTTTTTAAATTCAGATTGACTTAATAATATTAAAGTGTTTAAGAAGTTTAAAGTGTAATTAAAGAATTTGAATTTTAATGGAGTTTGAAATGTAAAAGAGGATTTAAACAGAGTTAAATTAGAATTTTAAATTTGAATTCAAATTTGATTTGAACCTTTAGTTTTGGAAATAAAGTTTATAAATTTAAATATTGTAAATAAGTTTAAAAGTTAAAGTATACTTTAAATGATTAGAGATTAAAAAGGAATTTAGTTTAAAATCTTTAAATTTCTTTTATATAAGTATTCTTTAACATGTGGATTTCAAAGTTTTTAATTTGGTTAAAGATAAATTGAATTTCATTTTAAAACTTGAATTTAAAATGAAAATTGAAATTGAATTTGAAATAAATATTTGAAAATGTATTCATGAATGATAATTTAACTATAGATAAGAAAGTTTTTATCTTAAAGTAAAATTAGAATTTAATGATTTATAATTTCATTTAATTATTAAGGTAATTAAATGAATAATTTATTTAATAAATTAATGGAATGGATAATTAATTAAGGGTAATTAATCCATGATTAAGGACCATTAATTAGATTTAATTAATGATTAGTAATTAATTAATCAAGTAATTATGAATTAATTAAGTTATAGTTAACACTTAATTAACTAAATAATTAAAGGTTAATTAATTGGATATTAAAGATTAATTAATTTGAAATTAATAATGATTAATGAAAGTTAATTACTTAAGAGAAGTAATTAAAGTATGGTTAATGGTTAATGATGGTCATTAACTTAAGATTATTTAACAATTAATTAATGTGATTAATTTAAATAATTAATTAGATTAATTAATTAAATGATAATCAATTGTGAAATTTATTTAAGTTTAATTGCTAAATGAAAGTAATTTAGAAAATTAATTACTTAATGTAATTAATGGAGTTTATTGTGAATGGTTTAAATTAATTAATTAAATTTAATTAATTTTAATCACCTGATGATTTGATAATAATTACTTGATGTAATTAATGAAGTACAATTACTTAGTGAAGTAATTAATGATAATTACTGGATGTAATTAGTGGAAGATGTTTTAATTGTGAAAGTAATTTGGATTAAGTTACTTTGTATAATTAATCAAGGGATTAATTAAAGAAATTAATTAAGGACTAATTAATTTGATAAGTAATTAAGGGTGGTTAATTATTGAATGTGATTAATCAAAGGTGATTAATAATTATGGTTTAACTGAATTTAATTTCTGAATGTAATTAATTTAAATAAGATAATTAATTAAAAATAATTTAGGATTATTAATTAATATAATTAATGATGTAATTAAGATTGATTAATTAAGATTAATCAATCATTAATAAGTTATTAAGGGTGATTAATTAATTGTAATTAATTAAGCTTTAATGTAATTAATTATAGTTAATTAATTAATGATGTAATTAAGGGTTAATTACTGTATTTGGTTTAGAGTAATTTACTTGTGAAATTAATTAAAGGATAACTACTAGAATGTAATTAAAGGAATAATTAATCAAGGGTGATTAATTAAGTTGATTTACTAGATTAAAGTTAATTAATTAAATTATAATTAATTAATGGTGATGTAAGCAAGATTTATATTGATGTAAGTAATTAATTTAATTCACTTTAAATTAATTAGAGATGATGTAATTAATTTAATTCATTTTAAATTAATTATAGATGGTGTGATTATAGATCATTGCTTATGAATGGATGATATTGGTTGCCTTGAATGGTTTGGAATCTCAACTATGAGATTAGTAATGTTGAGTGATATGGATGCATTGGTTGCATTGTGATGATGATATGGATTATCTTTGATAGTGATAATATGGATTATCTGCTGTGATGATAATGATAATTATCTATTGTGAATCTGTGAATTATCTATCTGTGTGTATATAGATAATGTAATTGGATTGTTTTAAACTCTAAAACAAGTTGGACCTAAAAGACAAACTTTGGATTTCGATGAGACAGGGATCGGGTTTCCAAATTTGGATATCCGAAAACCACATCGATGCAAATTAACGATAGGTCGTGAATCTCATGTGAAGAGTGAAGACTCGAGGTGTAAGGACTATTCGTCAGTATAACTCTGAGGGTGATTCCGAGATGAGTTTGACGGAGATAGTACTTTCAGATTCGAGAAGAAGATTCAGAGTGCAAGGGTTATCGTCGTTAACTTTGAGGGTGATTCCAAAATGAGTGTAACGAGATAATACCTTCGGTTTCGTTCGAACCCGGAACGAACTTGTATGGATTGAATGCTTTCAGAATGTCGTCAGGTGGACGATGAGCATTCTAAGTGATGTGTCCTATAAAAGTAATTGTAGCCTCAAGCCTCATCGACCAGGAATGGCTAAAAATGGGGAGGTGCAGCAAGGCTAAGTGGGTCATGCCCAAGTAGGATGTGATTTTCTCCTGTCTAGAGGTCCCTTTTTATTCGGCTTAGTGGGCGGTTGGAATTGCGCAAACAACTGCGGGGTTGTCTTGTTCGGAACTGTTCAATAAGGAATGGTAATGGTTTCGGTCTTGTGTCATAGGGGATTGGGAGTAATCCTCGGTACGGTGATCTAGGCCACGTACTGTGACGGACGGTACCCCGGTAGCCATGCCATCGTATGGAATTCAAAATCCAATAAGTGCCAATGGTTTTGATTGTATTATCCACTTTTGTGGCAAGTAGCTGGAATTTAATAAATGTAACAATTTCGGCTATTTCATTTTTACTTGAAAACCCTAGACTTATTATAATATCACTGGATTTCCTATCAAATGTTTTGGTTAGCGTAAGGTAAAAACTTTTCCATGTTTATGTGTGGGACGTCTTAGGCGATACCTTTCTTTTCAAAAAGTTTTTAAAATTAAGCAACTTTAACCTGTTACTCACACCAGACCCATGTATGACCCGGAGTTTATCTTCTGTTTTCTTAAACTCTTGGGTACTCAAATTTTTACGAGTAGCCAAGGGATTCAGGTTAGCTTTGACGAATTGTGAAGGAGCAATGGAGCAGGAGGCTCGGCGTTGTAGATATGTTTAGTGTTCCGCTGTGTTTGGTATCTCTGTGTTTTTCTCCGTGTTGTATTTGAGTTGTAATAACTAGACAAGTGTTTATAACTGTCTAGTATGTGTTGTATTGTCTGTGTAACTCTGATAGTTGTTGTATATGATACTATGTAATACTTATGTTATTAATATAATTTTTTCATTCCGCTGTTGAGATTCTAATGTTGTTTCTTCTTTCTCTTCTTTCGTTTCTCTTTTCTATCCCCTTCTTATTAATGATGCGTCATTCTGTGGAGATGAATGGCGGGTCGTTACAATACCCGTATATAATTTAAATTGCAGATTGAAATGAAAAATATCTGTATCACTTGACCATAGGATAGAAAATTATATACAGACACCATTGGTTTATATATAAATTTTTGGAAATGATTTCCAAGGTTTAAAAAGATATATATATATATATATATATATGTATGTATGTATGTATGTATGTATGTATGCATGCGTGTATGTGTGTATATTATATGTTTATATAAATATTGATTTTAAATGTTATACTTATAAAGGTTATTTAAGTTAAATTCTTGATTTTAAATTTATATGTTTGAAATTTTTTAAATTATAAGTTAGTTTTGAAATTTTTAAATTTTAAGAATTTTATCTAAATAAAATCGCTTTGGAACTTATTGGATATTAAAAATTTAAGGATATGATTTTATAACTTGATTTGGTTTAAAGTGATTAATGAATATTTCAAGTTTAAATAAATTTGAAGAAATATTTAGATTATTTGTAATTTGAGTTTTATTTAAATGATATTGGATTTATTAAGCGGATATTTCAAAAACAAAAAATAATGATGTTAATTATGATATACATGAAATATCAAATTTAGTTTTGAAATTATGGAATATTTAAAGCGTTGAAATATATTAAAATTGAAATGGTTTATTTTGTGGTTCAAATCTGTTTTTTTGAAATCGATATAATTTGAAATGGTTTATTGAGAAACTAAATTGAATTGAAATTGATGATTTGAGATTGGATTAAATTTGAATTTTTGAAAATTGAGTTGATTTGGATTCGATTTGCGAAATTTGAGGAAGCTGTTTTATTATATAAAGTATTCTAAATTATATTTAAAACTGTCTATATATTTTACTTTATAAATTATTTTAATATAAACTATTTTTAATATAAAACTAATTTTATTATAAACTATTTTAAAATTTTAATTATTTTAATATAAACTATTTTAACCTACAACTATTTTTATATAAACTATTTTATTTTACAAACTATTTTATATACACTATTAAGAATATCTAAACTGTTTAAAGGAAAGTTTTATGATTTCAAAGTGTTATGATTTCCAAAATATTATGATTTCTAAGTTATGATTTCTAAAGTGTTATGGTTTTAGAAGCTTTATAATTTTGAAATTGTTATAACTTGAAGTGCTATGATTTTTGGAAATGGATATATTTGAACTGCAAATGATCTCGTATTGATATGTTTTTGAAATGGAAATGATATTTTGGTTTTTGAAGTATATACTATTTTGAAATGACCGCGGTGTTATAATAACGTTTGGTTGTTAAAGAGACCGGGATAGGATATTGTCATACTCTTTGCCAATACCGAAAACCATTTTAACAATTGTGTACGTGTTGGAGATTCCAAAATGAAGTAGGATGGTTTGGTGAAGATTCTGTATGGTATTTACGTAGCCCTAACTCCCATGAGTCAGCTTGATGTGGCTAATATAGGAGCTATACAGGGCCAAGTGAGGTCATTCCTCCTATCGGACAGATTTCTTCGATATCATTCTATTGCTTTTTGATGTGATTGGGTGCACCCTTTGATTTGGGAGTGTGTCACAAGGTGGGCGATAGTAGCTAATATGCGTTACCACCAGTCCGGGGGCGCAATTGGTATATCTACCCTGGCATTGCCTCAAGTGTCATGTTCACATGCCCTAGCGCGCCTTCTACGAGTTTGTTTCGTACCGTTCCTATGTGGTGTCCTCTGTGTAAACCTCCAATTTACGGAGGATTGTACGACATTGTATAGACTACGGGAATATATAAAATGTGTTAAGGGGGATATGGGTAACACCTTAACGCTATTTTAATACTTTTACTTTACTATAGACATATTATAATAGCATATATTACTACATCATAGATAGTTTCACGGATCCTTTAAGTTACTTGTATTTCAGTTGACATTTCACTTGAGTTGAATTTATTAATATAAGAATGTTAATCCTGACTCGAGTGTTTTGTGTTTTGCTTTATGCTCGAGTCAGATTGAGTGTCGCGGCATTTGAGACTCTGCTTTGGAGTTGGAGCTTCGCTTGGAGATCCATCTATATCTATTTTGCTTCCAATTATTCAATTGACTCCGATGACATATTCTGATTTTGTTATTTGACTATTGTATTCAAGACTTTAGTTGTATCTTGTTTTAACTCTAATATATATACATATATATAGTAGCTTCATGAACTACTATTCATTTGTTTCCGTTGCTTTATTGTTATATTACGCTATATCTGTGATTTTGCGATTATTTATTTGCTGTATATGTTGAGTTTTGCCAAATATAAATTAACAATCTAATATTTTGAGCAATCCAAGTCCAACATGTGTGGATGCGAATGGTTGAAAATATCGTGGTCGTTACATTCGGCCACGATGACAAAATTCCAAACAGTTGCTGCCGTGTATTTTGCCCTAGATCGAATTTTTCTGGTCGATCTGGCCGTCAATTCAACGAGCAGACACCACCTATGAACAGCGCGCTTGACTCTCTTCACAACAGTACAAATGATTTGATGACCAATCGAAGTTCATCACAACACGATGAACGGCCGAAAATAAACCATCGAATTCAGATTGATCAAAAACTCAAATCTAGAAACGGACAACGAATCCGACTTGCGCTCGTCGAGAGCTTCGATTTGGTATATAATTTGTTTAGGTAGAGGAGTTTGAATTTTTGAATTGCAATTGAATTTGAAATTGATTTGGTTTGTCTACCATTGAGAAGAAGAAGCCGGAGAGAATTGTACGTACGGACAAATGAAAATAAGAAGTAGCTAGGGTTTACAACGGGCTATTTATAGATAGATCAGAGATAGACTGAATGGACAAGATTTGATTGAACGATAAACGACCAGAAAAGCCCGTTTTGTCTCTAGAACAAAAATAGGTTATCTCATATATCAAAATAGATGTTTTTAATATTTTTAAACTCAATAGAACAGGTTTCAAGTCCTAATTCTATCATATGAAGAAGTTATGTTAAAATCAGCTTATTTCAAATTGATTTCAATCGATTTTAATTACATTCATTTCTAGGCGTTTCGACCCCGTACGATCAAATGACAAGTCTGATCGTCATGAAACATGAAATCCTACAATAATTCCCTGCTACGGATCCGATGAAAGTGGTTTCGTTGGAATCCGAGTCAGTGACCAAAATAGCTATTTTCACGTTAATTAAATATATTAATATTAAATTAATTAAATCCCTTTTCAATTCAAACTTAATAATTTACAATTTCTGTCATTTTAGATTACTTGGACATTTACCATAATTTTAAAAAAAATCTAGATATCAATTCAAAGTTAATTAGTTTACCAATTTCAATGTTTAATTTCAATTTCAGTAAATTCAGTAATTATAAATAAAAATTGCAGTAAATCCATTTATTTAATTTTCAAATTTTGTTGTTCAATTAATTATCATCTTATGGTATAAAATTAACATTGGTTTATATCTTAGTATACCAATGTTCTCCAATTTCATCTTAATTCCCATAATGTAATATTTAAATATTTAATTTCATTTAATTGCAATTAATCCAATTACTATAATTTAAGTTCCAATAAATTGATAAATCTTGATTCCCATTCTCCTTTTTTCAACTAATTGTTATATTATGAATAAAATTAACATTATTTCAAATTATTACCTAAATTTTCATTAACGTAATGTTTAATTATATTTATTGCATTAGATTTCAATTAAATTTAACAGACTAAATAAATAGGTAACATATAATAATTATTACCATTAATTTTAACCACACTAGTAAGGGTTTATTATTTACAACCAATTATTATATTTACTTACATTATATTGATTTTATTCAATTACCATTAATTGTATATTATTTCATTAATTGATTCAACATTTACATTTGTTTTCTTACATTTAATTTATAACCAAGTATAACATTTAAATTACTTCAATTGATTGGAATTTTATTCAAATTGTTAATAATTAACTTAGATTAACATTATTACATTTCATTTTAGTAACTTTTTTCATTGATATATCACAAATTTTTGTTTCTTCTAATATTAAACAACAAAATTTTATTAAATTAACAGTTTTTATTATCGAAAATTTATGAGTCCTTACAAATGTCATTTTTTTTAATTCAGAAAATATCAAATTCTACTTTATAGTAACATTATAAAATAATTTATCAAAACAACATTATAAATTTCGAAAAATAAAATAAAAATAAAACCACCCTTACAAAAATCATAAAATGCTACCAAAACATGGAAAAAAATATCTTCATTTAAAATTGTTACATGTAATAACTTTATGAGCTAATATTTACATTTAATTCATCCAAAGATATTACTATAATTCATAATATGTTACAACAAAATCACATTGTCATCTAAATTTACGTATTAGACCTAGAAAATATTACTATAAGTCATAAAACTTCACTTAAAAATAAAATGGTAGAACAAGCCATAAAAAAATTCTAGTATTAAAATAGCATTATAAGTTAAGATATACCAGATTCAACTAAAACTTTTACTATATTTCATAAAACGATGTATAAAACATTATAAATCATAGAATGCTACTAGAAACTAGAATTATGAAAACTATCTTATAAAATACTATTACAAAGTAGCTTAGTTAATACTTCAGATAAAAATGCTACCACAATTCATAATATGCTATTGGAAATAGCATTATTAACTAAGATATGCACACTTAACCTAAAAAATAATAATGTAATTAATAATACACTACTTCAAATCAATTTTTTTTAATATAGGTTATAAACTGCTACTACATTTCATAAATGCTTCTAAAAAATAGCATCTTGAACTAAAATATATGCATGTCGTGTATAAAATGTTATTATTGTTCATGAATTGCTACTATGGTTCTTAAATTTCTATATAATTCATAAAACGCTATTATAATTCATAAAATGCTAGCACAAAACAACAATATGAGCTAAAATATACCTATATCAACTATAATTCATATAATGCTAATACAAAATAATATTATAAGAAAAAATATAAATAATTTATTTATTTATTTTTGAAATATAAATATGAAATGATAATAGATATTACCATCATTGCAGATATTCTCTTCTTTCGCTATTTGAAATTGCTTCTCTATAACCACCATCACCACATCATTTACGAAACCTAGCAAACCTCTTCATTTTCATCTTCACTACCAAACCACAATAAATTTGGGACTACCATCTCATCTAACTCTAGAACACTAACCACTACGTTCATCAACCAACTTTGAAACCCTAGCTATTTCCACCCATTGCCACCATTAGAGCTATTGCCATCCTTCTCCAAAATCACGTTGTTGTTGTTCTCCTCTACGGTTTATAACGATATTTTATGGAACTCTAATTTTTTTTTGTCACGGTTACTGAATTTTTGATTTCCTTCTTGTTAGATGTGGTCTAATTGGAAGCTGATGAAGTGGGTAAATTTTTTATAAAAAATTCTAATTGGATCTTAATGGCCTATGGGATCTACTAGTTAACATGAGGACCAATATATTTATTAAATAAAATCATATATTATTTAATTAATCTGTAATGACTAATGAGTCAAACATTAACGCTATTAGTATTAAAGCAATTAAAAATAAATTTATAATAGAAGAGTAAACAGGGTATCATATATATAACTGTTGAAAAAGGCTTTTCGAGTTGATAAATTGATATATAGCCTTTTATATTTGGAGTTACAGTTTGTGAAATAAAGACGATATAATGTTTGAATAGCATACGTAACTATTTCAGACCAAACCGGATAAACAACTCATAATCCAGCCTAACGACTATATTGATAGAGTTAGGGGTATGTCCTATAGGCAATTATGTAATTTGTTAAATATATCTAACTCGATAACCAGTTTTATTCGAAATAAAAGGTGTTTTATTTCTATTATGTACTTGATATAATGTGTTATATATTAATTAATTAATTTAATTAAAAGTATATTTAATAGAAAATCCATAATGATATGTTTTGTGATAATAATCATTGTGTTGTAACAATGAGTACTTTATCACAATGTAAATAAATATGTCATTTTTAATATTCCAAGTCAAGATGTATCACGATAGATATCGATATATCCATTGAGACTATCATATGTAACGCTATCCAAATGTTGTGGGCAGTGTATTACATATGGGTGTTGGGGCACTGTAACACCCTTAATTTTAATAGCATTATTCAGGAGATTTAATTAGATAACTTAAATAGAATAATGTAAAGACTAGAGTAATAAGAGGATTGAGATTTGAGAACTAAATAGAGGCCATGCTTAATTAAATAAAATTAAAAGAATAAGTTTATAGAAATGGTTTCATAAGTTGACTAATAAGAGAATAAGGCAGGGGTATTATAGGGAATAGCTGTCCATTACAACCCTTAACCCCTAAACCCTTATTCCCATTTTCAATCTACATGTTCATAGTTCAAAATTTTAAAACATAAACCAAAGAGAAAGCCGACCATAACCTAGGGAAGAAATGGAGAAAAATCAATTAAAAGCTAATGGATTAAGCAAAGGGAATTAAGCAAGATCAAAGCTCAAGTTCTTTATCCAAATCAGGTGAATAATAATCAAACCATCTCGTTTTTTTCATTTTTAAAGAGCATTTGATTTCAGGTTTAAGTTTAATTCCATTGTGATGATTTTTAATGATGATATGCTTAGGGTATGTAACATCCCGCCTTTTCGCACGCTTTAAATCGACACACATGCCAATTCAAAGAATACGGCAGGGCGAATTGTTATGGGGTAAATAAGAGAGAGAAAAAAGAAGATAAAACTAACCAGAATCTCACAGCGGAAGGATAAAATATAATAATAAATATACAGTTCATAAAACTGTTTACAAACATTTGATTCTTCTTTATACAATAAATATCAGAGTTCACATACCAATAAATATCAATGCAGCGGAATTAAATAGTGTAGTGGAATAATATAGTAGATAGTAATACAAATCTTCGTCTTCGTCCTGTAGAGCTAAAACTTCAAATCCTGAAATGCTCGGACTGACCCGAGCGAATTTGAAAAGACAAAAACACTCGAGTCAGAACTAAAAGATCTTATGTGAGTCAAATTAACTTAAATAAATATGAGTGCGGTAACTCAAGAGATGCTCGGGATTTACATCTCCTAAGGATCCGTTAAACTATTTACTATATAGTATCTTGCACTATTATAATAGTGTCTATTTGTAAAATAAACTTACTTTAAAATAGCGTTAAGGCTTTACATTTTCCTCTTTGACACGTAATAGTTCCAATAGTCTATACAGTGCCTGCATATCTCCTGATCGGGAGACTATGAGAAGACACTACATAGGTATGACACAAATAGAAACTCATAGTAAAGGCTCGGTATGGTAGGTGACACGGCACAACTAGGCAATGCCAGGGTAGATATACCAATTGCTATCCGGGCTAATGGAAACGCGTAGCCGCAGCTACCGCCCACCTCGAACAAACTCCCCCAAAAATCAAAGTAAAAGTGGCCACTGAAACAATCCAAAGTCAAAGTATAATATCGAAGAGGAGTGTCCGATCAGAGGAATGACCTCATTGGCCTGAGAATCGCTCCTGTTTTAGCCACCTTATGCCAACTCATGGGAGTCGGGTCCACGTATTTACCTTGTAGGAAACGCCTCCACCAATCTACTTCATTCTGGAATCTCCACCGCGTACACGGTTGTTAAAGTGGCTTTCGGAGTTGGTAGAGAGTATGACAACTTTCGATCCTGGTCTCTTCAACAACCAAACGTTATTATAAAACCGCGGTCATTTAAAATAATTATACTTTAAAACCAGAACAAAATATCCATTTTAAACCCATATAAATACGATATCGTTTATATTTTTAAAACCCCAAATCAATACGATATCATTTAGGCCCATACCCATATAATGTCATTTTATTTTCCAATATATATTCTTTCCAAACTTATAGGGTTTTCAAAGTAAAATATTTAGAAATCAAAACTCTGGAATATAATATTTCCAAATTATACTTTGAAAACCATATAAGTTTATATGCAAATAAATAAAATTAACAGAGGTGATAAATAAAACATGCCAAACAGTCATAAATAACTTCCTACTCATATCGTAAGTCAAATTAACAAACATAAGAAATTTTAGAAGTTGTGAGCGGGTTAAAACACTCACCTTTTGGATTTAAATTGAATTCAAATCCAATTTAAACCCAAAAATTTGACGGTCTCCAAATTCATTCAAACCAACGTCAACAGATCCGGAATTCTTAGTTACGATCCTAACAAAAAAAATCGTGCGTGAAACGGAGTTCGTATGTGAAAGTTATCATAATTAAACGATTTGCAATAGAAATTAAAAATAAACAAAACAAAAATAAAATACCGTGCCACATCCACTCTTCCCTCGCGTATGCTTCTTCTTGATTGCTAGCTTTGTTCCCTAATTTTTCTTTTATTTCGATTTACTTTAATTTTCCTCCTTATTATATGAATGTATGTAATTTTAAAAGGTTGAAAGAAAAAAAAAGATTTGAAAAAGAAGAATTGAAAAAGAAAATGATTAAAATAAGAACTGAAAATGGAAGAGAAGATCTAGATTTGAAAAGAAAGAAGAAAGTTTGAAAACAGAAGAAAATTTTGAAGAAGAAGAATATTTGAAGAGGAAGGAAAAATTAAAATGAGAGATAATAAGGAGATTTGAAGAGAAAAGAAAAAAAAAGAAAAGGAAAAAAGAAGAAGATTAGAATGGAGGCTGTGGTTTCATTTGCGTCATATCTTATTTATAAGGTTAGAATTAGGTTTAGGATCAAAGATATTTGAAAAGAGAGACCGCTATTAATTAGAAATAAATGAAATGACGTTTCGGAAAAATGAAGTTGGAAAATGAATGGAAAGAAACAAAGTAAATATGAACAAACTTGGTTTTGAAATATAGTAAATATGAACAGCCTTTTTAAAAGTAGCAGGTATCAAAAAGAGGCAATTATTAATTAGAAAGGGAATGAATGGACTAACTCTATACTGTAAACAAACATTTAGAATTCAAATTTCAAAACAATTGTTTACTTAATAAATTTTGTTAACCCTAAACATACCAAAATTACTTCATTAACTCAAGTAATATTCGAATTTCTACGCATTTGGGTTTTTGTCTATGCATAATATTTTTTTATACTTACCTTAAAAATGAAAACATTTGATTTGTTTTTCCCAAAATGATCTCTTATTACCATTGAAACACCCTTTTTTGTTTACCACAGAATGCACATTTTTTTATATTAAATCTATTAATTGAAATCACCGTTTTCTTTCCTTTTAATTGAAATATTTTATTGCAATCACTTACAAGGTTAAATTTTAAAACAGATAACTAAAATGTATATAAAAAAATAGAAAAATTGTTCATACACAAGAGTAATAAATAGATTATTTTCCTATTCTTGTAATCAGTCTGTAAGCTAAACACGGTTCAAATAAACATATATTTCTTTCTATAAAATCAATCTATCTATTTTTTATTTAAATTAAACTAAACCTACATTCACAGATGAAACATTCATTTTATTGATGTAAATGTTTTTTTTTTCATTGAATCAAAACTTTCCTTATATTTCACAAAACATAAGCTGCTTTTAGTTGCACCTATTACAATTAGTATTCTCTCTCCTATTAATTGAAAATTTTCAATTACATTAATTTCTGTTGATTAAGTTTCAAAATGGGCTAAATGAATGAAATGATAAGTAGAACAATTACTTCTTATTAACGTAATATTTAGATGTTAAATTTTCATTTATTTCAATTAAACCTATTATCATACATTACTTCAATATACCGACAAGCTTACTTTTGCACCCTTTCATTTACCCAACTGCCATTTTATAAATAAACTTAATAATAGATTCATACTCTATTACATAAATGTCTACCCTTTCATCTAAATTAAAGTTTACGTAAACTTCAAACATTTAATCCATTTAATTCCAATTTATCCTTTCATTAAATTTAGATTCAAATCAATTTATAAAGCTTTATCTCCATTCTTTATATACACTAACCATCATTTAATGAAGAATTTATTTACGTTATTCTCCATTATTACCTAAATTTATTTAAACGTAACATTTATTTCAATGATTTACAAATTAAATTGAATGAACTATATATATATATATATATATATATCATAATAATTGTTGTCAAACTCTAAATTCCACATTTATATGTTTGTTGTTTACAGTGTATTGGTTTTTATTAAATCATCACTTATTATATATGTCAAATATATTAATTACAACTAAATATTCTCCGCAATATATCTCTTAGTTTTATACCTTTTATTACCCAAATTACTATCTTGTATTAATTTCACAATTAAACATAAATTTTTAAAGTAACGCTTATACTAATTACGACCTTATAATTACTCAACATTTAAACGAACATTATTTCAGTTTCAATTTGTGTAACATTCATTTATTGTATTATCACTTATTTCAAATTCTAATCTTATTAACAAATAAGCATGTAATTTATAATATGTGTTACAAATTTTGAATTAATCACTATTCATTATTATTTACTTAAATTTATCATTAATTACCTTGCATTAACATTGTTACTTAAAACCCCTATCCAATTTCAGTTAATATTCAAATGAATACATTTACTCTTTTCCGTTATGTCATTAATTATCATCAAGGCATCTTTATTGGTAATGAGGGAATTTACTAGTAACCCGCTAATAACGTTTAATATACTTGTATATTATTATTTTACCCTTTTATTCTCCATCATAAATATATGCACACATACAAATTAAGATTCTAAATCCAATTAATTATTCCTTTTACATCAACCATCACTTATGAATAATTATTGTTTCCTATTTATTTTGTTACATTCGCTTATATTCACTTTATGAGTAAATTGGTATTCCCTTTAACCCATTAATTACTAACTTTAATTATTACAATTTATTATCCAACATGCAAATTGAATCTATTGTCAAATTTTCCATTTCAATTAATTAACACCTTAAAATAGTTAATAAAAAGGGATTGCTAAATAAATTTTTTTCACTGATGAATTCAATACTTGCCTTTATTTACTTATTTCTAACCTTATATCCAATTGCAACAATTTCCGCTATTTCAATTAATTGCAATATATAATTCAATTTGTAAATTTTAATTTCCCTTGATACATCAAATTTCAACATTCTCTTTCCTATAAATAAATAAGATTTCTGTTTCTTCCTAAATTTAAATTAGAAATCCTATTAAATAAACAAATTAAATTATCGAAATTTACAGGTCGTTACAGGGTACATGACATGTTATATTCAAACAAGTTTGTTTGATAAATGTTTTATTCGATTTCAACGCTAAAATATTTTATATTGGGTTTCGAATGCCATGAGGATTTAACATGTTATGTAAAACATTATTTTGGTGATGGGTTTAATTTTTTCTAATTATCCAAGCTATGGATAATCTATTATGAATTTTCAAAGGAGAATATGAATAATTGGGTTTAGAAATTAATTTCGGTAGTTATATAAAGGAATTTGAGTCCAAAATTTATATATGTTAGATAACATAATAAAAGTGAATATGGGTGATTTTTGAGGATTTTTCCAAAGTAGTTAAATAGGAAAATTAATTTATTTAAGATGGAGGACTTAAAAGTCTAAATTGTTTTATTAAAGGGAAGAGCTTCTTTGTTAATTATCTTTAATTAATTTATAAATAAATTCGGCAGTCTTTTAGAAAATATTTTGGTAAAGTGTATAGCAACCAATCATATTTTTGCAAGTAGGCAAGTTAGTTGAAAAGCAATACTTAAAAAGGCAATGAAAACAGTTTTGCATAATTTTATTGTTTCGCCACTTCTAGTAGCTACCTTTCGACCCTTAGCTACCTTTCGACCCTATACTTCACCCCAACTAAGTTGAAACCAATACACAATGTATCAATGCATTGGTACGCAGTGGATTGAAAAAAGGCGGCAGTTATAGAGTCAAAACCATGCTTTCGAATGGGTCGGGGCCTTTATTTCTCTTGCAAAAGAAATACCGCTCGCCTTGCTTTCAAAAGAATGATTTTGAAAAGGTTAGATTACTTTAATATAGTTTAAAAGAGGTTGCTGCCTTTTTGTTTAAAGGGTAGCTTTCGAATGAGTTGCCTTGTTTTTAAATCAATGCTTTTCGAAAGGTAGTTTGGACCCCGTCGAAACCATGTTGCCGCCTTTATACATTTCGAATGAATTGAAGTCATAAATGAGTTATAGATTTTGTTTTATAAATGTAATAAGCCACTTCCTAATGCTTTCTAAAAGGGCTCTTGTAGCCACTTACTAAAGTTTCGAAGGCAATGGCTTCCAAAGGGGTTTTAAAGCTATCCTTCCAATTGTTTTATTTAAAAGACTGAAGCTTTCGAAAGGATGGTTCCAAAACCATCACTTTTCCTCCAAACTCTTTTATTTGAAGATTATTGGGTTCAAAAGGGGTACTTTCGCTTATATTCACTTTGACCCAAAAGATATGTTTAAGATTAAATCCAATGGTTTTGAAAGGGGTACTTTCAAATGGTTTCGAAGCTATGCTTCTACGAGTTACTTTTATACATTCAAAAGTTATTTTTTGATGGTTTCGAAAGGCCTATGCTTTGTGTTTTGAAAAGAAGATTTGAATGCTTTCGAAAGAGGCATTCTAGTGGTTTCAAGTAAAGGTTTAAGGTTTTGAAAGCCATATTTTTCAAAAACAAAGAACCTAATCTCAATTTTTAAAGTAAAAACCCATGACACTATAAAAGAGCTTGTAGATGGCTTTTACATTTAGAGTTTTTAAAGAAGCTTGCCATGATAAAAATAATGGGTTAAAGGGATTAACCAAATTTTCAGGTGGAAGTGATTTCAAGGATATTAAACCATATATGTTGGTATTGTTTATGTATGTGCTTCTTCTATAAGTGTATTCACTATGTAATGGACCCATGACTGTATTTTGGGGAGTAAGGGCAGAATAACTAGTTTGGTTAACGCAGTAGTGAATATAAATTAAGTAAACTCCTGAATGAATAAAGTTGCATCCAGGAGGTTAGGTAGACCAGAAAATAGTATGCCTAAAGACTAATCAAGAAGTTGTTAGTTTAGACATGTTCATAGTAAAACCATGAAAACTATTTTAAAGAGAGCTATTGGCAAGGGCCAACAGGTTTGTAGTGAACCCATGAAAACTACATCCGTATTAAGTTATTGACAGAAGTCAATAGGTTCATAGTCTACCCATGAAAACTGTGTAATAAGGGGAGTTATTAGTGATACCAATAGGTTCAGGGAGCAACCATGAAATAATTGAAGAAGTTATTGGCAGGGGCCAATAGGTTCTTAGTGATCCAATGAAAACTATGAGATTGGACAGATAGTCCATAAGCCTTAAACTGGTTATTAGTTAGCCTATGAAAACTAATAGGTTAATAGTGATCCTAGAAATTATAACTGAAATAGAAAATCAAATGAATGGGGATGGGAAATCTAGAATATTTTGCTTATTTGCATATCATCGAGATATTTTAAATAGTTATGTTTTGACTATTGTGGTTGCAGGTGCACAATATATGATTATTATAATTTTTTGGGTAGATACTAGTGAGGGGAAAACCCGTTCTACTAAGCGGCGTGGTCTTACTAGATATCTAAATGGTTCGAGATGGTAGGTTATTATTCATACCAGGCTTTGTATCTGACTCGAAGTTTATTTTTTCTTCTTAAACTCTCGGGTGCTCAAATAAATTTTGACTAGTTTGAGAGTTGAGGTTTTTAAGTCCTCCTTTAGGCAAATAAGCTTTCAGAGATGTGCAGAAGGCAAGCTAGCTAGTAGGAGTGCTTTTCTATTTTGATTTTACTATGTTTTATTATAAAGGCAAAGTTTTTTAATTGCCCATGTTTAGACTCTGATCATCCAAGGGGCATCTTCTATGTCACTCTTAGCATATGTTGTAATAATTATATTTTCTTTGAACGTGGCTCTCGAATTTGGGATTATGTAATGAATTTGAAATGATTTGGAATGGAATGAGAAAGCTGTTAATGATTTTAATTTTTTTTCCATATCCATGTGTTTCTATTATAACAATGTATCTAATATTACCGTATTTGGTCGTCGAGGATTAATGACTATGGATGACTGCATCATCCGTAGCCGTTAGTTTTGGGCCTCCAAGTGGGGGATGCTACAAATTGGTATCGGAGCATTGATTTATGAAAACTTTAAGAACTTAAAACCTAAAAGATTTTCAAAACATAATCCAATGAATCAGAAAATAAGATGGGGGTTTGGGTTAATGCCGTAGTAATGTACTTGTATTTGATATATGTAAATGTATATGAGTACGTATACCCTCCTCTCTTAGTCCATTCTTCCATATTTTATTAAGGCTCCTATGCAGGTTTACGAGAAAGGAAGATATGGAGGCAAGAAATGGAAGAGGAAATCTTGACGAAGGAAGCACCACAACAAATGAAAACGTTCGACCCACTAGAAGGAACCTGGGTCGGCAGGCAAATGCTAATCAAAATGAAGATGCGAACATAGGTGCCGAAAATCCACTAATAGATATGGGGACCAGTTCTTCGTCAATCTGATGTAACCTGGAGCAGCTTCTGGTGTAGTTGGGAATGTTGGAGGAGCCAATCCCACGGCTCTAATCGGAAGCAACTATGTTAAATTGAGCAAAGATTATACCAGTCTTGGTGGAAAGCAGTTTTTAGGAACGAACGATGATATAGAAGTTGAGAAGTGGCTTTTGCATTATGATAGAATCTTCGCTGACTTGGGTATGAATGATGATCAGAAGAGGAGACTATCCTCTAGGCAGTTGCACGGAGCAGTGTTTCATTGGTGAATACTGTTACCGCCGGAGCTTCCTAGGAATAGTTGACTTGGGAAGAATTTCAAAGGAGATTCGAGTAGAGGTATTTGTCTAAAGTTGCTAAGTCAGCACTGTTGAGAAAGTTCATGGATTTGGTGCAAGGCGAGATCTCAGTGATTGAGTATGCCACGAAATTTAATGAGTTATCCAGATATGGAAATGCTACCATTGACACCATCCCTAAGAGGAATGAGGAGTTTAATCGGGGATTGAGACCCGACATTGCTATGGAGAATTTGTCAAATCTTCATGATCCTTGAAATGTTGTTGTGGAGATGGCCATTCGACATGAGGGAATGCTTGCTATTTATGGAAAGGAGAAGCAGATTGAAACCCTGGGTTCTCAAGGTAAAATGAGGAAGTTCTTAAAGAAGAAGGAAACCCAAAAGGTATTAGAACCTTGTATTTTAATGTTTTAATCTTGACAACTATATATGTATATATTATATGAACTAAACATTTTTGCAGGAGAAGATACTATTCTACTCGACAATAGATTGAAGACCTAGAATTCAAAGAGAAGTTTCAAATTTTATAAGCGCTTTGTCTATAGTCTAGTTTAGTAGTTAATCATTGTTAAAATCTCTCCTAGGTGGTATATGCATGCACATATGGTTTTAAAATTAATTTCAAATCATATACACACAATAAAATCATTTATATTAAGTTCATAATCAATTTTTTTTAAAAAGAAATAAATATGGCAAAAAACACCAATTTCAGTCGACTGAATAGGTGTTCACAGTCGACTGAAACATGCACAAGTGCAAGTACATTTGAAGGTTCAGTCGACTGAACCACCTCATTCAATCGACTAAAACATGCACAGGTGCACCAGTACATTTGAAGGTTCAGTCGACTGAATTTTCATAATGACTATTTTTCTAAACGATCACCTCCTTTTAACGAACAAAAACAACCCTTGATTCAAGAGTTGTTTCCGTATCTTTTGACCGTAACTTTTTATGAACAACTGCATCTTTTAAACTCTATATAAATCCCTAAATTCCGTTGTTCCAATAACTTAATTCTCCGATTCTATTCTAATATTCTTGCTATCTAAAATTCTGCCATTTTCTTTCATAAGCACGTTCTAATCCTCGCACATTCGAGCACAAATTCATTTGTGATTTAATTAATTTCCAATCTTCATGAATTACACTGTATACCACAAAGGTGAAGATTATAGGAAGGATGTACTCTAAAGACTTATCCGTGCTATCAAAAAAGCACAATCGGTCAAGAAAACCTTTTGTATCATTGAAGTCATGTTCGGTTGCTTAAGAGGAAAAAGTCCTATTCGATTGTCTAGGCGGTAGAAGTCATGTTCAGTTGCTCAAGATGTGTAGTACCTATTCCTTCGGGTTATGTGAGGGTCGATAGTAGAATTCCAGAAGGAATCTGGGACTAGGTATAGAATGAGAGTTCGAACCAGTATAAAAATCCCCGGTGTCATTTACTTTACTGTTTACATTTTATATTCATATTATGCACTAGTAGATAACTTGGATTATATTCCGTATTACGATCTATAACAGTACTTTCATAAGGGAGAAGCTGCCAAGAAAGCAAAGACTAATCTGGTTTGTTTCAAGTGTGATAAGAAAGGTCACTATGCTCATGAATGCTGGATAGGCAAGGGGAAGAAGGCCACAAACAAGAAGGCGTGGAGTGCTTTAACTATGACCAGATAGTGCTTTAACTATGACTAGATAGGGGATTATAAGAATCGGTGTCTAGAATTTGTCAAGGCGGAAAAGGGAAAGGTCTTTGCGGTTGGACCGCTAAGCTAACTGCCGCTGAGAAAGGAAAGACTGCGATGGAAGGTACACTTTTGATTCAGAGTATACCGGTTAGGGTACTATTTGATATAGGTGCATCACATTCATTTATATCTCAGTGTTTGGTTGAGAAGTTATATCTTGAACCCACATACCTTGTTATTTCCTTAAGGGTTGCGAATCCGATAGGAGGGTATGCAACTTTGGATATGACATGTGACCAGTTAGAACTGGATTTGTTTGGTCATAAGTTTGCATGCAGTCTTTATATTTTTGATTTTGTAGATTATGGGATTATTTTGAACATGGATTGGTTGGGTAAAATGAGTCTAGAATATTTTGCCAGGATAGGGGAATAACACTGAGACACCCTGATAGTCATAACCGAATAATGTTCTCAGTAGAGAACTCTATGAGGCAGAAGAAGATTTAATTCAAGTTCGAATAGAAAAAAATGTGAGAATGTTTTTAAGCCGGTTACAGGACTACCACCAAAACGAGCTGTTGAGTTTCCAAATAGATCTTGTGCCAGGAGCTGAGCTTGTTAGTAAACCACCTAGCATGATGCACCGACCGAGATGATGGAACTGAAGGTGCATCTACTGGATCTGGATGGGAGAAATTTTATTAGACCAAGTAGTTCGTCTTGGGATGCGGCCATAGTGTTCGTGAAGAAACCAAATGGATTGTTAAGGATGTGTATCTACTGTCGTAAGTTGAACGAGAAGACGATTAAGAATAAGTATCCTTTGCCAAGAATTGACGATCTATTTGATCAGTTGTGTGGAGCCAGAGTATTTTCCCAATTGGATTTGGCGATAGGTTTCCATCAGCTAAGAGTGTTAGAGGACAGTATTCCATTGACAACATTCCGTACTAGGTATGGTTCGTACGAGCGGTTAGTAATGTCATTCGGGTTAACAAATGCACCGGCTTTCTTCATGGATTTGATGAACCGAGTTATCCGAGGATACTTGGATAGGTTCGTGCTGTGTTTATAGATAACATTTTAGTATACTCTAAGGATGAAAGAGAGCATGAAGAATATCTTAGAGTAGTGCTTGAGAAGCTGAGGCAGCGTCAACTGAAAGTGAGGTTTTCCAAATGTCATTTCTGGAAGAAAGAGGTTAATTTTCTTAGTCACCTGGTTTCAAAGAAGGGTTTATCGGTCGATCCAGATAAGATCGAAACTATTAATAATGGGAAGAGACTAGAGACGATGACTGAGATTAGAAGTTTTCTTGGACTTGCCAGTTATTCCGAAGATTCGTTAAAGATTCCTCATGGATAGCAGCGCCCTTGACTAAATTAACCAAGAAAGACATGAAGTTTGTCTGGTCTGAAAAATGTGAGGAAGCATTCCTTAAGTTACAACATTTTTGACCAATGCACCTGTGTTAGTAGTTCCAAACGGAAACCAAAGGTTGGTGATGTGTACTGATGCATGAGGAACCGGGTTAGGAGCTATGTTGATGCAAAGTGGTAAAGTCATTGCCTATGCTTCACGACAGCTTAGACCACATGTCGTGAGATATCCTACTCATGATTTGGAGTTGACTGCGGTGATCTTTACATTGAAGATATAGAGACATTATCTCTTAGGGGAGAGATTTGAGCTATATACAGATCATAAGTCCTTAAGATATTTGTTGTGTTCTCTCAGAAGGAGTTGAATATAAGACAGCAGAGGTGGCTGGAGTTTTTAGCAGCTTATTATTTTGGTATAGAACATACACCTGGAAAAGGAAATAAAGCAGTAGATGCTCTTAGCAGAAAACACCAGAGCGTGGTGTTAGCCATGTTGGGGGAATGGAAAGATTTAGAAGTTTTGACTACATGTAGTATGTAGTTAAGACCGGCTGCTAGTTCTAGTCGGAGCACCACCATGTTGTCCTGTTTGGAAGTTCAACCAGTGTCGATCAAAAGGATTGCTTCTAAGCAGAAATAAGATCCATTATTAGCCGAGAAGATTAAAAGGTTTGAGTTTGGATCGAAGATCGATGATCTAAAGGATTTTAGTCTTGACTATAAGGGATGGTTAATAAAGAAGGGATGTCTGTGTGTTCCGAATGTTGAGGACTTAAGGAAAGATGTTCTTAGGGAGATCCAAATTTATGATTCATTCTTGAGTAACCAAGATGTATCAAGATATGAAGAGGAGCTTTTACTGGAAAGGTATGAAGAAGGATGTTAACTTATGGGTTAGGCAGTGTACGAACTGTCAACAAGCGAAGGCCGAATATCAGAAGCCGAGTAGGTTGCTTCAACCTTTGGAGATACCAGTTCGAATATGGGATTCGATATGCATGGATTTTATAGAGGGTTGCTACTGTTGAATAGAGGAAATGAGAGTGTATGGGTCATAGTAGACAGATTGACCAAGAGTGCCCATTTCATTCTAGTTAAGTCAATCAGGACGACATCTGGTTTGGCTAAGTTGTTCATGAGGAACATAGTTAGACTACATGGAATTCCTAGTAGTATAGTCAGTGACAGCCATGCTTTGTTTACTAGTGAATTCTAGAAGAGTCTATAGGATGTGTTAGGTACCATGCTCCAGAAGAGTACTGCATATCACCCTCAGACGGATGGATAGACAGAGAGAGTCAATAAGGTACTTGAGGATTTATTGAGGGCTTGCGTGCTAGACTCTGGTTGATCTTAGCAAGATCGTCTACACTTAGTGGAGTTTTTCCATAATAATAGTTTTCAGACTAGTATAGGAATGATGCCTTTTGAAGCTTTGTATGGAAGGCCATGCAAATTAGCAGCATGTTGGTTGGAAAATTGGAGACAGATTAGTCTTGGGTCCAGATCTAGTTAGAGAGGCGATAGAGAAGATTGAGTTGATCCGAGAAAGCATAAAGAAAGCTCAGTCTAGATAGAAGAGTTACGTAGATAAACGGCATAAAGATATATAATTCTCAATTGGAGATAGAGTTTTCCTTAAAGTATCATCGATAAAGGGTGTGATACGATTCGGAAAGTGTGGAAAACTGGCACCGAGATATGTTAGTCCATTCTGAATTATAGAGAGGATTGGAAAGCTCGCATACAGAGTGGAGTTGCCAAGCAGTATGCAGGTGTCCATAATGTGTTTCATGTGTCTCATCTTCATAAGTATGCGTATAATCCAGAGACTACTATTCCTCCGATAGGGTTGGAAGATTTGATGGTAGAACCGAATTTGACTTTTGTTGGACAACCAGTTCAGGTTGTAGAGAGAGATGAGAAGAGGTTAAGAAACAAGACATTTAAGTTGGTGAAAGTTGGATGGAGCGACAACGAGAATGACTGTACTTGTGAGACAGAAGACAAGATTAGAGATACTTATCCTGATATGCTATGAGCGTATGTTCTATATTTTCTTTATATAGACCGTTGCTAGTAAGGTAGTTAGGAGCAGTTACAGATGATTTCTATGTTTAGTATTTAGTCCTTACTGAATTTCAAGGACGAAATTCTTTAAGGAGTGAAGCCTGTAACACCCCAAATTCTAATAACATTATTCGGGAGATTTAATTAAATAAATTAAATGGAATAATTTAAAGATTAGAGTGATAAGGGGATTGAGATTTGAGAACTATATATAGGCCTTGCTTAATTAAATAAAATTAGAAGAATAAGTTTATAGAAATGGTTTCATAAGTTAACCGATAAGAGAATAAGACAAGGATATTATGGGGAATAGCCATCCACCTTAATCCTTATCCCCTAAGCCTTTATCCCAATTCCACTCTACGCGTTCATAATTCAAAATTCTAAAATGTAAACCAAAGAGCAAGCCTAACCTAGGGGAAGAAAAGGAGAAAAATCAATTAAAAGCTAAGGAATTAAGCAAGATCAAATCTCAAGTTCTTTATCCAAATCAAGGTGAATAATAATCAAAACCGTCTCATTTTTTTTTTAAAGAGAATTAGATTTCCGGTTTAAATTTAAACCTATTATGATGATTTTTGATGATGATATGCTTGGGGTACATGATATGTTATATTCAAACTATTTTGTTTGATAAATTTTTTATTCGATTTTAAGGCTAAAATCGTTTGTATTGGGTTTCGAATGCCATGTGGATTTAACATTGTTAAAACATTATTTTGGAGATGGGTTTAGTTTTTCGTAATTATCGAAGCAATGGATAATTTATTATGAATTTTCAAAGGAGAATATGAATAATTGGGTTCAGAAATTAATTTCGGTAATTATATAAAGGAATTTGGATCCGAAATTTATATATGTTATTTAACATAATAAAAGTGAATATTTATGATTTTGAGGATTTTTTCTAAGTAATTTACGCGGTAAATTTATTTATTTAAGATCGAGGACTTAGAAGTCTCAATTGTTTTGTTAAAAAGAAGGGCTTCTTTGTTAAATTAATTAAATTCTAAACAAATTCGATAGTCTTTTGGAAAAGATTTTTGTAAAGTTTGTGGCAACCAGTCATATTTTTACAAATAGGCAAGTTAGTTGAGAAGTATTAGTTAAAAAGGAAATGAAAATAGTTTTGCATAAGTTTATTGTTTTGCCACTTCTAGTAGCTACCTTTCGACCCAATACTTTCGCCTCCACCAAGTCGAAACCAATACAGAAGGTATCAATGTGTCGGTAAGTAATGGATTGGAAAAGGCTACATGTATAGAGTTGAAACCACGCTTTCGTAGGGGTCAAGACCTTTGTTTCGCTTTCAAGAAATGGCGCTTGCCTTGATTTTAAAAGAATGCTTTCGAAAGGGTTGGATTACTTTAATATAGCTTTCAAAGAGGTTTACTTTTACTGCATTTTTACTTTTATCTATACTTTGATTCTGTACTTGTTTCTATGATTGTTAATTACATCATTCCAAATTCAATTTTAAAGAATTTGAAAAATATTCATATCGTCCATTAAACAGTATTCACCCCCCTCTAGTGTTAATTTAGCCTTAACATCCCTATTCTGCTGACTCACAGCTACGATCGTGTAACGAACCAGATTTTTGACCTTTGAAAATCGACTAATACGTCCACTGTATGACATGCCGAACATTCAAGTGCCGGAAATAATAATTTGTTGGAGTGAAAGAAGAAGGTAGAAGATAGAAGAAAACTAAACAACACAGAATCTCACAACTCAGTGAATAATATATAATGCAACAATGATCTTTGTAAAATCGAAACATCAATATTCATGTATACAACATCAGAGTATACTAGACTTACCCTAAATTTGGGCAGTTATAGAAACCTGTCCTTTCATTGACCAACATATAGACTCTATAATACATCGAAAGAAAAATATATGTGAATACGTCTTGACCATCCAGCTCCTCTCCAACTCTAAAGTATCCAGCTAAAATGGGAAAAACATGCTCGATCTGACCCGAGCATTACATGGAATAACGTTCGGGTCGGTCTAGTAAATCAGTGTGAGTAAAACTCGATAACAAGTTACAACCAAACTGATTTCTACATTTAAAAACCTTTCAAACAAAGGGTATCTCGTTAGACCACACCGCACATAAAAATGGATAGATTTTTGCCTTACGATAACCAAAACATTTTATACCAAAATCCAGTGATGTTATCATAGTGTCTAGATTTAAAGTAAATAGATGAAATAGTTGAAATGCTTGCATCTCATATTCCAACATACTGGGTTCTACAATCAAAACAGTAAGACACATATTGGAGATTAGATCCCAACAATGGCAAGGTAAGGGACTACCTTCCGATGATACACCTCGAGAAAATGCACTGATGCTAACACAGAGCCAGCTGCCCCTTTAACATGGCAGACCAGATTATCTCACCCCTTTGACATTGATGCCTTATACTACCATGGTGTTTGTGCGCAAACCAACACCGAAAGGGACATCTAGAATGGGGTGACCGCTCCTAATGGTAGCTAACCACATAGCTCTGCTGCATGCCCTGCTTTTTCCATTTCTCCTGGTTGTGAGGCTTGAAGCTACGCTTTATCTTTCTGTATAGCAATCCATCTTAAAATGCCAACACTGCCCTCCAGGCAGTAATGCAGTGCCAACATTCATCCATAGAATTGTCCAAGATAAGGACAAACCGAAGGCACTACTTCTACTACATCCATTTTGGAACCACCCTCAAGATTAGTAGTAATTGCACTTCATTGGCTCCATCTTTGATCCCATGCTTCAAGATGTCTTCATTACAAAATTCTTGAGTTGGATCGAAGTGGTTTTCAGATAGCATATTCGAGTCTCTTCGAAACAACTTTCGATATTTTCGTTAAACCCAACCCCGATTCTTTAGGAAATAAACAGAAAAATGACAAGAGCGGAATTCACCTTCTAACTGTTTGTCAATGGACTTCCTTATCATTCGTCCTAGTAGAACAAAATGAGTTTAGAAGTATAGTATAGCACCTTCGACGGTAACTATATCATATAATTCTTGTGTTTCTCGTAGATATTTTCAAAACTACATTTTGACCAGATTTGATCAAATAAACAAACATCCAATCATGATTTAATTACCATACAGGATCTACTAAGCCTTTATTAATTCTCTTTAATTAGTAAAACCACTTTATAAAACCTTATCATAAGATCTTTTCAAAATACTATTCCCAAACTCCTTACATTTCCTTTACACTTAGGAAACATTTATATACTTATCTTAATGGCATAAGTATATTACCAAAACATTTTACTTTTCATGCCATGAAAACAAAATTGTATACTTATCTTATCAGTACAAGTATATTTGCACATTTTTCAAAGTTTTCTTCTTTCCAAATCCCATATTAAATAACCAAACATTTCTTCCAAATAAAACATTCCACTTATCCTTTATCAAAAATTCCTTTTTAAAAGCTCATCATATTTCAGTTAACTTATAACTTTCAAAATAAAGTTATAACCCACTTTTATAAACCTTTAAGTTAATTTATAAACCTCTTTCCAAATCTATGAAATTATTTATCAACCTTTTTTCTATTTTTAAAACTCTTTATATAAACCTTTCTATACTCCTTAATAAATATCATTTGTAATAAACTTATATTAACCCTTCAGTAAAAACCCTTTTATAAACAAGTTATTACTTATAAATAAATTTACAATAGCATAACTTGGAAATCATTTATAAACTTTAAACTCTAAACTGATTAAAGAATTTAAGTTAATTCAACACACACTTTACAAATTCAAAAGGAGGCTTAGCAATTCTGATGGTACTAGTTTAAGTTACCATTAAATTTCAATTCGATTCCCAAGTCACTAACAATTATTTACATAACTACCATATATGTAAATACAGTTCATATCCAATCGGGGAATAATACATCAATGTAACTAGTTGGCATATACAAGTCCAAATAACCTAACAACAGGATGGTGATTTATCATGCTAAATAGATTTCCAAACAATTTAATCAATTTATAGCAGAACGGGAATTTATTCAGCTTAACACATGTCCACACAATAAAATCACTTACACTATAGCAGAATGGTGTTCTGTTATGATAACAAATGTCATTTAATTCTCCTAATCATATGGTTACTTAATGGTCTGGACAAGAGATCATTTGATATGGAATCGAGTTACTTTGAAAAAGAAAATTGATTAAAACACATCCAGTTTAGTTTAAAATTTCCTTCGAAAAGCTAAAAGTATATTTAATTAGCTTAAACCCTAACTAAATCTTAATTAATTTAATTTGAATCAAGACTAAATCATAATTAAAATCTAATTAGTCTTAATGAACTTGATTAAGTACTAATTAACTTCCTAATACAACTTGGTTAATTTTAAACCAAATTGTTTAAGAGTTAAACCCTGATTAATTAAATATTAAATAAATAAATAAATAACCATTAATCTTAATTAAATAATTATTAATCACTTAATTACTTCTTAACCTCATTAACCACTAATTAAAACTTTATAAATCAATTAATAGTCATTAACTTAACTTAAGTGATGTTTAACCTCTCATCACCTTCTTAATTACCAATTAGGTGTTAATTACCTTTTAATTAATTAATTAATCAAATAAATAAATAAATTACTAAACTAAATAATTTTTAATGTTACTAATTATGTTTGAAAACTTTTTACAAAACATTTTCAAACTAAAAAAATTGAAATATAAATTTAAAACTTTAGTCGAACTGCATTCATAGTAACTATCGCTATGAGTGCGGTTCACTTTAACATACTTTTAAAGCATAAACACCTCACCAACTTTACCATTTCATATCTATGAACCTTTTAGAAAGTTTTACAAATTTTAAACTTAGATATACAAACTTTAAAAACCAATTTAAAGCTTTTAACTCTTTTTAGAAAAATAAAACATGATTCCATTCAGTTCTCGGATCAGTCGCAATTACATACGAAGTTGCTAGCTTTGTTTCTAAACATCATGATGTTAGTTCACATACACAATCATACATCACATAACATACATCATCCTTACCATATACCACATATATACTCACATAGATTCATGCATATTAACTACATCATATCACAACCAAATCACATAACCAAATCCAACGACTAACACCATTCAAATCAATGACTATCAACATCATAAATAACCAATCTTAACACCATATACTCACCAAATATAACGTCGACATTTAAGCTAACCTTTATACTAAAAAATGAGTTAGTTTACTTAGCAAACTTCCGTAAAAGCTATCCAAACTTAAGCTAAACTTGCCAATGACTTTCTAGCTTTGAAGGATGAAGGCTTTAGGTGCTAGCAACCCTCAAAATGGGCTTGGCCCAAGTGTAGGTAGGCTCGGCCAGGGGTGTGGGGGTGGATGTGGGGTAGTAGCTTGAAGATAGAGGAGCTTCGGGTTATCATTGATTTGTCGAAAAAGAACCCAAAATTAAGTCATTTTCCCATTGAGTATTGGGCTACAAACTCAAAGGATTTGGAAAAGTAGTCAAAAGGAAAGTTGTAGGAATTTCTTTCCTTTATCACTTTTAAAAAAAAGTCTCTCATTTTCAATTTGTTTTGGAGAAGTTATGATCAAAAGAAGAAGGGTAATTTACGTACTTGAAATTATGGGTAAAAAAATTGCTTTATCAAGAATTGGTTATTGATATAGCTATGATAGAAATTTGAGAAAGTAGTCAACTCGAATGTTGTAGCCATTAATTTTTTTACACATTTTTAATAAAAGTAAAACTCCATTTGAATTTGAAATGAGGAAGAAAAGGTTGGTGGAAAGAGGATAAAAAATGGAGAAACATAAGGGCTATTTATAAGCGAGATTTCACACCTCATTATTTTGTCAAGTCACATCACTCTTATATATAATTATTATATTTAATCACACCACTCTTTTATATATATATAATTATGTTTAGTCACGTCGCTTTCTTTTATATATATGTAATTATTATGTTTAGTCACATCACTTTCTTTATATATGTAATATGTAATTGTTAATTAAATCTAAGATGTGATAAGAGATAATGATAGTTAATGATTACAATCTAAGATGTGACAAGAGAGGAATATATATATATATGTATGTATATATATATATAAGATTATTATTTTTAAATTTATGAATTGTCATATCACTAGCTAAACAAAATTAACATAAAATAATCTATCCTTAAGTATACTATTATTTAGCTAATTAACTTTTAAATATGTGTATATATGATGTACAATGACGAAAAACATTCCCGACAACTTTACGGTGTCGAGAGGTCGAAATTTCGAAAACATTCTTCAGTCACATTTTCTGTTTATTCTATGAACTATTTAGTTTGGTAAAAAAATTTGAAAACGATTTTACCATTTTATTAATTAATTAAAATGAGTTTATTTTCATTATAAAACCTACATATTGAATTTTTAAAATTAAATAAATATTCACTAATCATAGAAGTGAAATTCTAGGTCGTGACATTCTTCACCCCTTAAAAGAATTTTGTCCCTGAAATTGCACTTAGAGCTATCCTAGAAAACACTTAACACTATACATATGCTCGTCTTATGTACATAGATCATTATTATGCAAAATTTGATTCAATCTCAACTCAAATACATAACTTTCCTTTTGAACTAGTATCACTCACCCGATTCTCTAGTGCGGACTCCTATCAGGATCCTTAGTTTGGAACCTCTATTCTCCTTACATAGTTGTAACTATGATAGAATACTTTGGTCCACATCAAGAATCATCATCAAGTGCTCACCGTCAAAGGTCGAGTAATAATAGATTCTTATTTGGAATGGTGCAACACCTTAAAGCCATGTACTCGAATCTTGGATCGCTCTATATGGAAAGAGAAATGATCTATGTCCAACTTACACACTTACTTAATTGGTCCTCCCTAATATCAATTCTATTTTTACTAAATTATTTATGAAAACATTTCATAAACTACACTGGTTCAACTTGTATGCTACACCACTACATCCTTAGATCATATATCCCTATCTGATTCCATTATTCCATTTTGCTTTTATCTTTCTAAGAAAATTCAAGCTCAAAACACCTACCTTTTATTTTCAAAAACTTTTTGAAATGGAACTCTATACTTTAAATTATGCAAATATATAGACATAGCCCGAGTAACTCTAAAATGATACTAAGGAACCGGGTATCACCAAACGGTATCATACATTCCCTTACTAAGAAGGGTAATACTCAAGAGAAGTGTTTATAATCTGAACACGTCTCTTTTCCAATTTTAAGTTATTTTCAAGCCACTCGAACTAGTTAACTTAAAAAATATACCTTTTACTTCCAAATTCTCATTTCTGGAACAATACTTTACATTTTCCTACAATATATATCACCAATACACTTTGGGTTTTTTCTAGTTGAACTTGTTTTGATCGTACAATGATAAAGAGAATAATTAACTAAGTACCCCACAATGTTCGCCTACGTAAACATTTGATTGTCACTTAGAAGATTATTCTGATCATCACAAAACAATCAAGACATGTTCCCCATACAATCCAAAGATAACACTTCTTACTTACGCTTTTATTCCAAAAAATTTATATTAAAACCGAGGTTCCAAATATTATTATAATTATTTTCCCAAAACCTTGAAAATCATATTTCGAAAGCACCGGGATCTAGTTTCTCAGGTTATCAAACCTAAATTTCTTCCAACTTAAATGATACATTTTATAAACCTATTTTATTAGTCACTTATATTAAACCATTTTTAAATATTTATCCCAAAATATTCTAATTTTGAAATCAAATTCTACCTCAACATTAACATCGAGCACCTTTTAGCCTAACTATGAAACTTAATTCACAAGGTATTCATTTCCTTATTTTTCCCAATCCTTATCTACCAACCCATATCTTAAAAAGGGAACATATTAACAATAGTCAATGCTCATCTAGATGAGCATAATTAAACAAACCCTAAATGATAATAATAACAACAACAGATTATTATATTCTAACATCTCAAACAACTATACTACACTATTTGTGAAATTATTCTTTTATATATAAAATATACCATGGGTAAAACTATTCCATTACCCAATTCCAAAACAATATCGTGTCGATTTGCCTAGTTTAAGTGTTTAGAAATCCCTATCGGTACGGCTGTACACCCTGTATCGACCAAAGTTCATAAGCCATGTGATGACCCACATTTCGAAAGGTTTAAATCGATAAAAATCCCCATATGTCCAACTTAAACAATCCAGAACATAGATAATCAATGGGGATAATTAAGAAAAAAAGTAAAAAAGAAGAAAAACAAACACAAAATCTCGCAACAGAATGACAAAATATAATAATCAAATAAACGGTTCATGAAGCTGTTTGTTATACATTTGATTATAATCCATACAACATTTATCAGAGTTATGTGTATATGTACACATTAGAGATAAATAATCAATGTAGCAGAACAACATGATGCAAATAATAGTAATAGTAATAATATACCAAATCTTCGTCTTCGTCCTCCGGAAAAACGTTCTTCAATGCGTTGAAAAGCTCACGGCTGACCCGGACATAAAGAAAAGGCAAAATACTAGAGTCGGGACTAAAATACTCGTATGTAAGTCAAATTAATATCACAAAATATGATTGCAAAAGCGTCAAATATGTTACGGGATTTTACATCTCCTATCCAGTGCATAACGTGCGTACAATTACTTAATAGATGTTACAGGATTTTTCCATCTCCTAAGGATCCGTTAAACTATTTATATATAATAGTATACGCTACAATAGGTAATGTCTATCAGTAAAATAAATATCAATATAGCGTTAAGGCTTTACATTAATCCATTTTAACACATTTTTTGGTAGAATACTGAACCAAAGTCATAGTGGGCTCATATAAGGATAAATAAGACAAGGCACGTGAGGCAATACCCAAGGTAGGATTCTACTTGTTTACCTTTTCTGGCTAGTCGTAACCCATCTATGGTCGACCACGACCATCAATCCAAACAAAAGGTGCACCCATCGAGTCCTAAAATCAAGATAGTAATATGAGTGATCAACGTTGCTTGAGGTAGCTAACCTAATTGACCAGATATAGGCTCCTGTTTTAGTCATTTTAATTATGACACAAGTTTCAAGGTTATCCATCATCGTTCTCTTGCTTCATTTCGGTAAGCATTCGCAAATTCAACCACTACATTCTAAGTATCATCCATCGTGTACATGGTTGTCAAAGTGGTTCCAATATTGACAGAGAGTATGCCAATAAGTGGGCCGGTCTTTTTAACATCCAAACGTCATTTACACATCAGATGGTATTTCTATAATTCGAAAACGATTCGTACTTGATATCAAAATATCATATTCGCTTCAAAATCAAATTCATTTTGAAATCATCATATTTACTCAAAATATACCACATCTTTTTTTCCTTAATATCTCGATTTCGCTTCCACAATTATTTTAAATTTCAATTTAGGTTATAACTTCATTTTAACCCATTTCGTATTTAAATCCAAGATTTAAATATAGACATTCCACTTTTTGACCTGTTTAAATTTTTAGAAAATAGTTTAAATAGTTTTTAATAGCTTAAATAGTTAAATTAGTTCGACAGAAAATAGTTTGAGTATCGAAAATGGTTCATATAGTAAAATAGTTCGAAAGATCAAAAGAATTTGAATATTTAAGAAGATAGATTTTGAACAGTTTATATCAAAATAATCTATTTGAAAACAGTTTCAAAGTCAAACTGATTCAATTCCAAAATTTCCAATTCAAATCAAATTCAATTTCTATTTGGATTTAATCGATTCAATTTCGATTTCAAGTCAAATTTTTCTTCGATTGCAATTTCAATTCAAATAATTTCGATTTCGATTTTGAATTAATTCAATTTTGCTTACAATTCCAATTGATTTCAATTTCATTTCCAACTTAAATAAATTTCAATCCAATCCCAATTTAGTTTTAATTTCAATTATAAACTAATTTCAACTTCAATTCGAAATTAATTTCAATTTCGATCGACTATTCGATTCAATGATTTAATTTCAACTCAATTCTCAAATTTAAACCATTTCAGTTTATATCCATTTCGAGTTTGATTTTTTAAAATATATATTCAAATCACTTAAATCAAATTAACTTTCAGTACTCAATTTAAAATCCAAATCTTCAAATATAATTCAATTCCGAGCTAAATTTTGAAATATAGTTTTATATTACTTTTACTTAGCAATATTCAAAGTTCAAATAAAAGTCCAATCTTTTAAAACAAATCAATTTCTGAAATTCAAATCATATTTTGATTATAACTTCAAAATCTCAACTTTGATTATTTAAACAATTCCTGTTATCAAATTTAAATTTCAACATTTCGAGCTCAAGTTCGAAGATAATTCGATTTCGATAAATTCGATTTGTATTTCTTTGAATCAAATCATTTAAAAAATTTCAAATCAAATTTTTTAAAATTCATTTAATTTAACCAATCCGATTCTATATATAGTTTCTATCGTTTAGCCAAGTGAATCAATTATTTCACTTTCAATTCAGGGATGGATATATATCATTTCAACCCAAAATGATGTCATAGGTATATATCGTTTCAACCAATTTCCCAATTTATTCGAAATAATCCAATATACAGCTTTATGTACTGTAAATAATATACATAATGATAACACGATTTATATAAAATAAATAAACATCAAAATATTCAATTATCGACCAATTTTTATCCATCACAACCAACATCCAAACAGTCAAAAATTGCACCAATTGACTAATTATCAATAATGAGGAATTTTACTAGCAGTTAAATTCTAATTTTAACTTAACTATTAATTAAAAATTCTAACATATAAATTTCTATATCGATTTCCATGACAGTTAAATTTACTAAACAACAATCAATAATTTAAATCACTTCACAGTTTGAATTTAACCAACATAAAAATATTTTAGTCAATAGTGAGTGTTTTATACGATCACCTTTTATTTGAACTGAAAATATTTCAGCTTCAAATAAATTCCAAATCCACTCCACACTATAGACAACGTCGATACGATCACACTATGACTCGTTTCACTCGAAGCGGACTTCGTATGAAACAATTACGGATTAATTAGCATTCAGTAACAATTAAAATTATTTAATAACACAATCAACATAATAATAAAATTAATTACCTAAACTATAACTAATCCAGCATCATGCATTGTCGATCATCACTCCCATGCCGACATCTTCTTCCTGCTAGAGGATTTCTTTCATCCTTTTTTTTACTTCGATCGTTCGCAAGCCCTTCGCCATTGCGCTCCGCTTATACCGCCATTCCCTCCATCGCGATCCCAAGCAACTCGCGGGCGATCCTCACCTCCACGCGGTCACGCCGCCCTCGCCACAAAACCCTAGATTGATCGAGCCACCATTCGAGACGCCTACGCCGCTCGCTCTCCTCCAGTCATGCCATTGTGCATGTCGCCAAATAGAAATTGCAACTTTTCTATTTTTTTTATTGACGCGTTTTTTTTCTTTTTTTTCTTCTGCGATTTGTAATGAAGAGAAAACGGGGAAGAAGGAGCATGGGTCGATAAGAAAAACGTGGCTTGGATGTAGAGAAAACTGAAAGGTTGACTAAGGAAAATATATATTATATCAGAAAATATCTAACCAATTTCCCCACGAAATTTCAAACTCGAAACGAAGCTTGCCGCCTAGCGTTTATAATGTTTTCCCCCATTCCATACACAACGAAACTAGTTTTCGGGTCCTAATTCAATTATATGTAGAAGATAGCTTTTTAAAATCAATTAATCTTAATCGAATTCCTTAAATAAATTTCTGCACATTTCAAACTCGCGTGGCCAAATGATAAATCTGATCCCTACGAAACTTGAAATCCTATAATAATCCAATACTACGGATCAGATGAAACTGGTTTCGTCGAAATCCGAGACAGTGGCCAAAATAGCTATTTTTACTCGTCAATTAAAGTATAAAATTTCCAATTTCTATTTATTCACATTTGAATTCAATTTTAAAAATAAACGATATTCATTCTTGTTTAGATAAAATTTAAATCAATTTTCGATATCATTTTCATACACATTAAATTCAAAATTCAATTATTTAAACAATTTCTAATATTAAATCCAAATAATTTAATTTTTCAATAATTCATATTAACAAATCATTATATTTCAAATAAATTTTAGTTGTCAACAAATAATTTATTTTCATCTAAATAATTCAACATTTATTATTAAATTTCAGTTATTGATCACAACACATTAAATACATAGAATTTTATTTCAATACTTATTATCGTCAAAACCTTCGAAATTAGTTATTTCAAAATTTTACTAAAGTTCATATTCAATAACTCACATTAATAAACCATTAAATTTTTATTTTTAACCATTTTTATTCAAAAATCATATTAAATTCAATAATTTAAAATAGTTAAAAATACGGGTCGTTACATTCTCCCTCACTCAAAAACGGCCTTGGGAAAGGACTAAGTACAAAATTTAACACTTGATATATTTTCTCAAATGAATTAACTTAGAAAACATACACATCTTATTTGCAAAACTATTACTATGCTTCTACTACGCCACTCCGATATCAGTTTTACGGAAAATATAACTTATATATAAAAACAAGTTATAATTTTTTTTTAAACTTCAAAAAATTTCTAACTCCCCGATTTATGGAAAATTTCGGCAGAGTCTCCTTTGCACGGCTCGATCGGTTTTTTTTACAATATTAATATAATTATATAATATACATCTCATCTCGATGATGATGCATCCCACTCATGGGGAAATAATATATAATATCAAAATACAGTATGTAATCGGAGTTTTGTACCTTTTGTTAGTTATAAGCAAGTTAGCTTATATTTAAGCGAGCAAAAACAACATACGCGCAATCGAGCTTGAAAAGCAAGCATACACCCTCCGTACCTACTAAACACTCAATAATAGATGAGAATATGTATATGGAAAGAGAAATCAATATATAACATAATTATACAACAACTATATGAGCAAACATAGTCATGCAATAAAAGAAATATCCAAACAACCATATTCATGCAAGTTTTATTCATAACCATACTATTATTCAATGTCAACGTTTTAATTTATACATCCATTACTATTAACATTCATTTCATTAACACTTTAATTGACTCAATTTCAATTAATTTACATTCATATCCAATTTATTAGCATTCACTTTATTTACTTCTTAATTGATAAAGATTCACCTATTTATATTCATTCCTTTAATCATACAATAGATTTATATTTAATTCATTCGCCTTTAATTAATTTACATTCAAATAATTTAGTTTCAATCTAGTTTTATTCAATCAACCAATATTCATTACATTTACGTTTGATTGATTACAATTCAATATATTTACATTCAATCGATTTACTTTCAATTGATTAATATTTGTTTTAATGATATTCATTTTATTTATCATCCAACGAATTTTCATTCCATTCATTTTTATTCATTTATTCATATTCATTTGCGTAGCATATCTCATTCAATACAATTTACTCAAGCAACAATTCCAAAATTTTACTTAAGTTTAATATAAGCAATTTGTGCTATACGGCTCATTTTTATTATTACTTCAGAACTTAAGTTTATTTTTAATTCATCAACAACATTTCAAACCATATTCAATTTACCGAATTCCTTTATCAGTTCATTCAATTAATTCTTTTTTCCTTCAATCATTAATTTTTTTTTCATTTTATAACTTAAGTTTATTATTAATTTAGATCACAACTAATACCCTTTTTTTAGTTCAGTTACTTCCATTTGTTCTTACTTACATTCATTTTATCTCACAACTTAAGTTGATCTTTATTCCAAATTAAATTCGACTTTATTTAACTCATTTCGTCTATTCCTTTCATTAACCCATTTCATTTATCTTTACTAAAGTTAAAATTATTGTTTCATAACCCAAGTTCATTTTATTTCAAAATCAATTTTATTTGATTTTTATTAAGTTAACTTTCATCCATATACTCATCTTATTAACTTATTTCCTTAAATTTGTTTTACTTTAGTTAATAACCATTTTAGAAAGTTACAATATATATATTTCAAACACCCTTTTGCAAATTTATTTTTGTTTTTCAATCAATTTACAAAGGTATGAATTTATTTGCCATTTCTTTACTTTCTTAGAACATTAACTAGGTTTATTCATTTTTTATAACAACTTAATTTATATTTTGTTTAAGTTAAACATTTTATTCTCTTATCCTTCACATTCAACAATTTTAAATTTGTTTTAGCTTAATAATTCTAAAATCTATACGTTATACAATTCATTCATTTAAAATTTCATTTTATTATTTTATCTAATTTATTTAAAATACATTTCATATTTTATTTAAGCTTTCATGAGTTAAACTATATTTTATTTACTTAATTTCTCTAACTCAATTTATTAACATTCTTAAATTAATTCTCTTATCTCATATCCCAAATTAAAATTTTCCCTTTTGTTTGCTAAACTAAAATATGCATCCATTTTAAAATTTAGATTTACTTTTCTATTCAAATTTATAAGTTATAAACTTATTTCTTATATATAGTAATTTCAATCCATAAGTTCAAAATTATTTCATATATTAATAAAATCATACTTGGAATTATTATTTTTCACAATCAAAACTTGTTTTAATCGAAAATAAATTTCTATTGGTAACAATTCTCACTTAGAAACTTGAAAATGAATACTGACGATACTGCAGTCATCCCCAGAATTATTTTCCACCGAACAAAGCGAGTTCAATGCTTTTATTTCTTTCAAAAATCCTTTCGAATATATTTATAGTCAAAACACTTTCAAATAATATTATTATTAATTTTGAAGGTTTGAAAACAATTTTGAAAACAAAGGGATTCAAATTCTAAAATTCTTAATTTTTAAATCCATCTATTATAGCTTATATAAATTTTATTACCTTATTGCCAACATTTCATTAATTTACAACTTTGTCATTTTAAACATTTTATTGTAATTAGATTCAATTTAATTATCGAACGCTTCGTAAAATAAAATTCACAAAGTATTAGTTTTATTTTAATTCAACCAAAAATTGATAACAAACAAATATTATGATTTCCTAACAACTATCATTCATTAAAAATTATCATTTTATATAAAATTTAATTTAGGTAAAATTATTTCATTTACTCGATTTTAAAACAACATTATGTCGACTTGCCTCGTTTAAGTGTTTAGGAACTCCTATTGATAACATGGCATCCCATGCATCGACCAGAATTCATAAACAACTCAATGGATAAGTAAACACAATACAAAACATTTTATAACACTAACAAGTACGCTCTCTCTCATATTTATACACTCAGACAGACTCATTCTAGGGTAGTCTCTAATGAGTCAAACTCCACAAAGCCAAGATTATCGCTAAACCTGGCTTTGGTATCAACTGTGACGACCCACATTTCGGAAGGTTTAAATCGACAAAAATCCACTTATGTCCAACTTAAACAATCCAGAACAAAGATAATTAATGGGGATAATCAAGAAAAATAAGAAAAGAAGAAGAAAATAAACACAGAATCTCGCAACGGAATGGCAAAATATAATAATCAAATAAACGGTTCATTAAGTTGTTTGATATACATTTGATTATACTCCATAAAATATTTATCAGAATTATACACACACACATTGGGGATAAATAATCAATATAGCAGAATAGCATGACACAGATAATAATAATAGTAATAATATACCAAATCTACGTCTTCGTCCTTCGGAAAAACGATCTTCAATGTGCTAAAAAACTCAGGGCTGACCTGAGTGTAATGAAAAGGCAAAACACTCGAGTCAGGACTAAAACACTCATATGTAAGTCAAATCAATATCACGAAATATGAGTATAACAGCATCAGAGATGTTTACGGGATTTTACATCTCCCATCCAGTGCATAACGTGCATGCAATAACTTAAGAGATGTTACAGGATTTTTCCATCTCCTAAGGATCCATTAAACTATTTATATACAATAATATACACTATAGTAGGTAATGTCTATCGGTAAAATAAATATCAAAATAGCATTAAAGCTTTACATTGATCCACCTTAACACATTTTTAGGCACAGTACTAATCCAAAGTCGTAGTGGGCTCGTATAAGGATAAATATGACAAGGCACGTGAGACAATGCCCAAGGTAGGATTTTGTCAGTTTATCCATTATGGTTGGTCCCAACCCATCCGTGGTCGACCACGACCATCAATCCAAACAAAAGGGTGCAACCATCGAGTTTAAAAATAACGATAGTAACACGAGTGATCAACATCGCTAGAGGTAGCTAACCACGTTGGCATGACATAGGCTCATGTTTTAGTCATTTTAATTATAACACAAGTGTCAAGGCTATCCATCATCATTCTCTTACTTCATTCCAGTAAATGCTCGCCAATTTAAGCACTACATTCTGGAAATCATCCACCGCGTACACGGTTGTCAAAGTGGTTCCAATATTAACAAAGAGTATGCCAATAAGAGGCCCGGTCTCTTTAAAAACCAAACGTCATTTCACACATCGGTTGGTAATTTTATATTTTGAAAACAATTCGTACTTGATATCAAAATACCATATTCGTTTCAAAATCAAATCTATTTTGAAATCATCATAATTACTCAAAATATACCATATCATTTTTGCCTTAATATTTCGATTTCGCTTCCAAAATTATTCCAAATTTTAATTTAGGTTATAACTTCATTTTAACCCATTTCATATTTAAATCCAAGATTTAAATACAGACATTCAACCTTTTGACCAGTTTGAATTTTTAGAAAATATTTTGAATAGTTTTAAAATATATTAAATAGTTAAATTAGTTTAATAGAAAATAGTTTGAGTATTGAAAATGGTTTATATTGTAAAATAAGATCAAAATAATTTGAATATTTAAGAAGATAGATTTTAAACGGTTTATATTAAAAGAATTTATTTGAATATAGTTTCAAAATCAAGCTGATTCAATTCCAAATTTTCCAATCAAATCAAATTCAATTTCTATTTGGATTTAGTCGATTCATTTTCGATTTCAAGTTAAATTTTTCTTCGGTTCCAATTTCAATTCAAATAAATTCGATTTCAATTTTGAGTTAATTCAATTTCTTTTCAATTCCAATTGATTTCAATTTCAGTTCCAACTTGAATAAATTTCAATCCAATCCCAATTTAATTTCAATTTCAATTTCAAATTAATTTCAATTTCAATTCCAAATTAATTTCAATTTCAATTTCGACTATCCGATTCAATGATTTAATTTCAACTCGATTCTCAAATTTAGACCATTTCGATTTACATCCATTCCGAGTTCGATTTTTTAAAATATCGATTCAAACACTTAAATCATATTAACTTTCAATATTCAATTTAAAATCCAAATCTTCAAATGCAATTCAATTCCGAACTCAATTTTGAAATATTATTTTTTATTACTTTTATTTAGCAATATTCAAAGTTTGAATAAAAATCCAATCTTTTAAAACAAATCAATTTCTGAAATTCAAATCATATTTCGATTATAACTTTAAAATCTCAACTTCGATTATTTAAATAATTCCTGTTATCAAATTTTAATTTCAACATTTCGAGCTCAAGTTTATAGATAATTCAATTTCCATAAATTCAATTTTTATTTCTTTAAATCAAATCATTTAAATAATTTCAAATCAAAAATTTTAAAATCATTTAATTTAACCAATCTTATGTCCGTATATAATTTTCTATCATATGGCCAGGTGGATCTATTATTTCAAATTTAATTCAAGGATGGATATATATCATTTCAACCCAAAATGACGTCATACGATATGTCATTTCAACATATTTCTTAGTTTATTCGAAATAATCAAATTTATAGCTTTATATACTATAAATAATATACATGATCATAACAAGATATATATAAAATAAATAAACATCTCATCATTCAAATATCGACTAATTTTCATCCATCACAACCAATATCCAAACAATCGAAAATTCACCAATTAACCAATTACCAATAATGAGGAATTTTACTAGCAGTTAAATCTAATTTTAACTTAACTGTAAACTAAAAATTCTAAAATATAAATTTCTATATTGATTTCCATGACAGTTAAATCTACGAAATAACAATCAATAATTTAAATCACTTCAGAATTTTAATTTAATTAGCATGAAAATATTTAAGTTAATCATGAGTGTACAACTTTTATTTGAAATGAAAATATTTCAACTTCAAATAAAATCAAGATCTACTGCACGCTGTAGATGACATCGATACGATTGCACCGCGACTCGTTTCTCTCAAAGCAGACCTCGTATGCAATAGTTACGGATTTATTAGCATTTGGTAATAATTAAAATTTATTTAATAACATAACTAACATAACAATAAAATTAATTACCTAATCTATACCTAATCCAGCATCGTGCACTGTTGATCATCACTGCATGCCTGCATCTTCTTCCTGCTAGAGGATTTCGCTCATCATTTTTTTTACTTCGATTGTTTGCAAGCTCTCCGCCATCGTGCTCTGCCTACGCCGCCATTCCCTCCATCGCCATCGCGAGCAACTCATGCATGATCCTCACCTCTAGGTGGTTGCCCCGCCCTTGCCACAAAACCCTAATTTAATCGAGCTACCACTCGAGACGCCTACGCCGCTTGCTCTCCTTCAGTCATGCCATCGCGACTCGTAGCTTTTTTTAGTCTATCACAATTTGTTTTGTGTTTTTCCTTTTTTCTGTGATTTGAAATAAAGAGAAAAATGGGAAGAAGGAGTACGGATCAATTAGAAAAACGAGGCTTGGATGTAGAGAAAACTAGAGGGTTGACTAAGGAAAACATATATTATATTAGAAAATATCTAACCAATTTGCCCACGAAATTTTGAACTCCAAACAAAGCGTGCCGCCTAGCGTGTATAATGTTTTACCCCCATTCCAAACACATTGGAACTAGTTTCAAGGCCTAATTCGATCGTATGCATAAGATAGCTTTTCAAAATCAATTAATCTTAATTGAATTCCTTAAATAAATTTATACGCGTTCAAGCTTGCACGGCTAAACAACAAATCCGATCGCTACCAAACTTGAAATCCTATGATAATTCACTATTATGGATCCGATCAAACTAGTTTCATCGAAATCCGAGATAGTGGCCAAAATAGCTATTTTTACTCATCAATTAAAATATAAAATTTCCAATTTCTTTTTATGCACATTTGAATTTAATTTTAAAAGTAATTGTTCTTCTTTTTTGTTTAAATAAAATTTAAATCAATTTTCAATATCATTTTCATACACATTAAATTTAGAATTCGATTATTAAACAGTTTCTAATATTAAATCTGTCACGGTCCGAATTTTCGACACTCGAAGATCGATATCAATACATCCACTGTAATACATGCCAAACAATCAAATGTCGGAAATACCAGATTGTTAGGGAAAGAAGAAGAGGTAGTAGAAGAAAATAGGAATAACAACACAAGTTCTTACAATCACAGCGAACAATGTATAATTGATAACAACTTATCTTTATACAAAAAGAACTATAACTATTTATACATTACATCATCAGAGTACAATACAAATCAATAGCACAATACTGGACAGTTATAATGATTGCCCTCACAAAAGATGAATATACAGCCTATAATACACAGCGGAACATAAATCAGATACGTGAAATATTCCTTTGCCGTCCAGCTCGTCTTCTGAGCTCCTAGCATTATATCCTGAATCTGTAATGCTCGGTCTGACTCGAGCATTATAATAAAATAACATCCGATTCAGTCTAGAAAACCAGCGTGAGAAAAATACACTCAACTTGGATTATTAAAATTTTCAAAATCCTTTGAAAATCAAAGGTATCTTATAAGACCACGCCATACATAAACACGAAGGGTTTTTACCTTACGATGACGAAAACATTTCATGTCAAAGTTATCTGATTTATAATATGTAAAAGTACAAATACTTATTCAAATGGCCGAAATGCTTGCATCTCATGTTTCTGCATAGTTGGGCATAATCAAAAACGTACGACACTTATTGGAGAATGGATTCCAACTGAATGACTAGGCATTAGGCTAATACCTATCACAGTACACGTCTAGAAACACTGTACCGAGATCGAACCTATTGATCCCTGCCAACACAAGACCGGGCTATCCCTGACCTAGATAGACCGTATGTGCTATCACCCTAAATGTTCCTACCCTTACCGAGCTCCTTTCACATGTAGTGATAATATCCGAGGTTATCAAGAAAGGTGATAGACATACCCTACTTGGGTGCTACCAACTTAGCCTTGCTGCATCTCCCCGCTTTTTAGTCATTCCCGGTTGATGAGGCTAAACGATACGATTACCTTTTAGAAATACTCACTTTGAATGCTCCTTGTCCTCCAATGACAATGTATAGATAGCATTCATCCATTCAAGTCCGCCCCGGTTTGAACGGAACCAAAGGCACTATTCCTACAACATCCATTTTGAAATCACCCTTAGGATTAGTAGCAATTAGCCCTTGCACTTCACTGCTCCATCTTCGACTCCATGCTCTTGTCATCATTTTCGAAAACGTACTCGTTGGATCGAAGTGGTTTTTGGATAATTTATCTGATCCCGGTCTCCTCAAAACAACGTTCGTTGTTCCTGGTAAATTCAACCCCGGTTATCTAGGAAATAAAAAGACGAAGATAAGATTGGAGTTAACCTTCAAATCGTTAGTGGATGGATTTCCTTACAAACGTTCTAGAAGAACAAAATGAGTTTATATGTACAGTATAGCACGTCGAACAGTAACTGTACCATATAATTCTCATGTTTCTTCTACATATTTCCAAAGTTATATTTGGGTCTAGATTTGATAGCCGGTTATTTAATTATCAAATAAAACAACCAATCCAACCAAATACTTCACTTTCCACCGAAAACTCCAATTCTCTTTTTAATTTAATTTTAATAAATTAAATTTCTTTATCCAAAAAATATACTTATCTTATCGAGTTAAATAAATTCGCCAAAGCTATTCTTTTAAAGATATTTGGAAAAAGCTTTTAAATAATTTGGAAAATATCACTGCAGTATCAAACCATGGATCACAACAAAATGGTTACGTCTCTATTCCAGAGAAATCCAAGACTTAACTACAGGCACTCACTGCCTCCGATTACGCCACGCAAGCATACCAATACTTTTGAAACTTTATTTAAAAAATTTCATAATAATACTTATCAAATTTCTATAAAAAAATTTCCAAGTTAACTTTAGAATAAACCACTTTTAAAATAAAATTTACTAAAAATAATGTTAATATTAAATAATTTATCCCTTTGAATTAATAATATTGATTACTTCTTAAAAAATAATTATTTTAATATAACTATCTTAATTCATAATTTAAAATATACTTAAAACAATTTTAAAACAACTAAAGAATTAATTTTTGAAATGTTCTTTCAACACTTTAAATTTTCTAATTTATACTTTAAAATTCCCTTTTTAAATAACTTAGCTTCTCGGAAAAAAATATTTTCAACTTCCATATTGCCAGTCCAATATTAAAAGATTATTCTCATGAATTTTATAGCTTCAATTTATCCACTGATAATTATTTACTTTATTTATAAACCTAGTTTATAAATTTTATAGTCTTATATTTTATTTTATCACTCTTTCACAACACTTAATCAATTTTAAATCGATTTTCTAAATTAAATTCCATTTTTAAAATTGTCTTCTTAGTTAATCCAAATTTATTCCAAAGCCCACTAATTTCAGATTCTTTTCCTTTTATGATTTAAAATCTTATTTAAAACTGGAACTTCAATTTGCCATTTTATTTCTAATTTTCCCCTTTTATTTTTTCCAAACTATTTGAATCTTAAATTTAAAAAAATTACATTCTTTTATATTTAAAACAATATCGCTTACGTTCTTATTTTAAAAAAACCCTTTAATTCACATTTATTCAAAAATCTCTATTTTTCCATATTCCGGAATTATTAAATAGGATTTTAAATCAAACTATTTATTTTCCTAAATTTATTACTTTTAAATGTACCCAACTTTACTGTAAATATTTTACTTTAAAATTCCCTTTCTACTTTCCTTTTAAAATTCAATATTCATATTTTCGATATTTTAAATTGTCAAAAATAATCCAACAGTACCATATCATCCAATAAATTGAATTTCCCAAATAATCTATCATAGGTTATTCAAATAAATCGTATCATTGAATATGAAATTAATTTCAACATTTTGAGAAATCCAGTTGGAACCCTCCGATCTGTTTCCCTGCATCCACAGATGTTAACATAATATAGAAAATACTAATCTCACTTCAAGGGGGAATCATGGCATATGGGTGACCCGCTATTATGTCGGGCGCATAAGGTCTCATTCGCTATATATATGTGGGAATATCAATCACTCTAATATATATACATATATACATACACACACTATATATAATATCACATCCAACTGATAATAATTGTCAAATTCAACAATCAACCAATAATTAATTTTAACTACTAAAAATCAATTGTTGTAATCCAAAATTGAGTGAGATTAACTCACCTTGATTTCTATTATCGCTTCTGCATTCTGGTTTCGATTTTTAATTCCATCACAAAGAATTTGCAACCATGAATCCAGCGTGATTTGTTCCATGATTTTGAACCTCGAATATAAAGTTATAATTTTTTTTATACTTATCGATCACAAACTCAAATTAATTTAATTGATCACTTAATTAGAAAAATAAACTATATAACTTTAATTGTAAAGAAGAAAAAAAACTCAATTTCCTTCTTACTGATTCCTAGACACACGATAGCGACAGAGATACCCCAACCATCACGGCTTCCACATTCCACCCGCCATCATCGCGTCGTGCCCGAGCCCGCCTACGGTTGCCACCGCGACACCTTCCCCCTCCTACCTACGCGGTAGCTCAATTTCGACCGCCGCGATTCCTACCACATGCCTCCCCTTATACCATATTGGAGACGATCGCATCCTCTTCTCATGAGCACGGTGCTGCTACACTCGAGACCTTCCACACCCAACCCCACGTTCATTATCGAACAACCCAAAGCCTCAGCCGCGCTTCCACCTGAAATCGCGAACAACTTTTCCTCGATCGAACGCAAGCTTCATGATGCCCTCCCCAAGCGATTTGATCGCGATATATGAATTTGACTTTGATTTTTTTATATAAACGAGGAACCAGACTTCGGTTTTGTTCAAACTAGAAATGAAGGGAAGAAGGGGGGAAATCTCGATTCGTTCATAGGGAAAAAGAAGAGCTGGCTCGTATTTTTCTTCATTTTCTTTTTCTTTTTGAGTTCGGCCACTTTTATTTTTACTTTTTCTTTCTTGATTTTTGAAATGCTTGGTTGTTAACGAAGAAGAGAGGGAAGTAATGGGAGAAAAGAAAGGTGGCATGTAAAAGCTGTGTACAGTGTTTTGAGATTGAAAGAAAACAGCTGATATGTTGACTAGTCAATTAATATATGTATATTATTATTGAAATTCAATCCATCTCGATCACACAACTCAAAATCCCGATCCCTTATAGAGGCATGACACTATGCATTTATAATGTTATGCACCTATTTCGAATGTAATGGAAAAGGTTCCGAGTCCCAATTTGATCATATGGAGAAGATAACTTTTTGGAGCTAATTATTATATTGAATTTTTGATATAGATTTCAGCGCGTTTACATACAGTATGACCACACGATAACTCCGAACATCGCGAAATTTGAAATTCGAAAATAATCCACTATTATGGATCCAATGAAACTGGTTTCGTCGAATTTCGAGATCGTGCCCCAGAAGGCTATTTTTAAACGGCAATTTAAATGGTATATTTTTAAAACTAAACAAATCATAATTAAATTCAAATTTAAAACTTTTGTTGTCTTTTTTACTGTCAATATAAGTTTTATAAGCCTTCAAATTATTTTTAACGTGCTTAAAGCTCCAGATTCAATATTTTCCCCAATTTCCAATTATTTAATTCAATGACTAAATTATCAAATAAATTGTTACATTTGAAATTCAAGTTAAAAATTAGCTTTTAAATATTTAAAATCAATTAAATACTCCACTTTCAAATACCCAAAACTCCAGGTCGTTGCAAAAACCAAACAATTTAAGTTCTCAGTAATTTATATTAACAAATCAATATATTTCAAATAAATTTTAGTTATCAATAAATAATTTATTTTCATCTAATAATTCAACATTTATTATTAAATTCTAGTTATTGATCACAACACATTAAATACATAGAATTTCATTTTAATACTTGTTATCGAAATTAGTTATTTCAAAATTTTATTAAAGTTCATATTCAATAACTCACATTAATAAATCATTAAATTTTAATTTTTAACCATTTTTGAATTTAATAATTTAAACATTTGATAATCACTAACAAATACGCACTCACATATATACACTCAAACTCATTATAGGGTGTCACTTACCCTATCTCTAATAAGGTAACCCCACCAAAGCCAAGGTTCTCACCTAACCTTCAGCTTTGATACTAAATGCAACGAACCGGATTTTCAACCCTCGAAAATCGACACTAATACATCCACTGTATCACAAGCCGAACATTCAAGTGCCGAAAATATCGATTTGTTAGGACGAAAGAAGAAAGTAGAAGATAGAAGAAAACTAAACAATACAGAATCTCACAACACAACGAATAATATATAATATAACAATGATCTTTACAAAAACGAAACATCTTTATTCATATATACAACATCAGAGTACACTAGACTTATCCTAAATTTAGACAGTTACAGAAACCTCAACTGACATTGAAAAACATATAGACTCAATAATATAGCGGAAAAAAAATATACGTGAATACGTCTTGACCATCCAGCTAACGTAGGAAAAACATGCTCGGTCTGACTCGAGCATTACATGGAATAACATCCGGGTCAGTAAGATAAACCAACGTGAGTAAAACTCAATAACAAGTAACAACCGAACTGATTTCTACATTTTAAAACCTTCCAAACAAAGGGTATTTCGTAAGACCACACTGCATATAAAAATGGACTGGCTTTTACCCTACGATAACCAAAACATTTTATACGAAAATCCGGTGATATTATCATAGTGCCTAGGTTTAAAGTAAATAGATAAAATAGTTGAAATGCTTGCATCTCATATTCCAACATACTAGGCATTACAACCAAAACCGTAAGGCACATATTGGAGATTGGATCCCAACAATGGCAAGGTAAGGGACTACCTTCCGATGATACACCTCCCGAAAATGCACTGATGCTAACACAGAGACGGCTACCCTTTAACATGGCAGACCGGATTACCTCACCCCCTTGACATCGAGACCTTATGCTACCATGGTGTTTGCTCACAAACCAACTCTAAAAGGGACATCTACAATGGGGTGACCGCTTCTAATGGTAGCTAACCACATAGCTCTGCTACATGCCCTTCTTTTTCCATTCCTCCTTGTTGTGAGGCTTGAGGCTACGTGTTACCTTCCTGAATAGTAATCCATCTTGGAATGATAACATTACCCTCCAAGCAGTAATGCATTGCCAGCATTCATCCATACAAGTTGTCCAGGATAAGGACAAATCGAAGACACTACTTCTACTACATCCATTTTGGAACCACCCTCAGGATTAGTAGCATGCAACCCTGGCACTTCAATGGTTCCGTCTTCGATCACATGCTTCAAGGTGTGTTCACTTCGAAATGCTTGGGTTCGGTCGAAGTGGATTTCAGATAGCATATCTGATCCCGGTCTCTTCGAAACAACTTTCGATATTTTCGATAAACGCAACTCCGGTTCTTTAGGAAATAAAAAGATAAATTACAAGAGCGGAGTTCACCTTCTAACCGTTTGTCGATGGGTTTCCTTATCATCCATCCTAGAAGAAAAAATGAGTTTATATATACAGTATAGCACCTTCAACGGCAACTGTATCATATAATTCTCGTGTTTCTTCTAGATATTTTCAAAGTCACGTTTCGTCCAAATTTGATAACTGGTTATTTAACTATCAAATAAGCAAAAATCCAATCATGGTTTGATTTCCATATGGGATCCACTAAGCCTTTATTAATTCTCTTTAATTAATAAAACCACTTTGTAAAACCTGATCACAAGATCTTTTCAAAACACTATTCCCAAACCCCTCACATTTCCTTTATACTTATGTGACATTTATATACTTATCTCAACGGCATAAGTATGTTACCAAAACATTTTACTTTTCATGTCTTAGAAACAAAATTATGTACTAATCTTATCTATATAAGCATATGTTACAAACTTTTCAAAGTTTTCTTCTTTCCAAATCACATATTAAATAACCAAACATTTCTTCCAAATATAACATTATGGTTATCCTTTATCAAAAACTCCCTTTTTAAAAGCTCATCATATTTCATTTAACTTATAACTTTCAAAATAAAGTTATAACCCGCTTTGACAAACCTTTAAGTTAATTTATAAAGCTCTTTCCAAATCTCTAAAATGATTTATAAACCTTTTTCCTATTTTTAAACTCCTTACATAAACCTTTCTATACTCCTTTATAAATATCATTTGTAAAACACTTAAAGTAACCTTTCAGTAAAAACCCTTTTATGAACAAGTTATTACTTATAAATAAATTTACAACACCAATAGCATAACATGTGTAGTTAAAGCGCTCGGCAGATTCAATGTGGCAGAGGTGCAAAAAGTCATAGCGGAGATACAACGAGGATATTACGGGATATAGCGGATGACCCTAAAGTAGCATATAATAGTCATACTTATTGTTTTTACAAATAAATAAATGCTAATTAAATAAAAAAATTAACGATCAATTGGATTATAATTACATAAATAATTTTAAATAAAAATATGTGCAAATATACTGTAAATAGACGTAAAACTGTTCTATAGCATAATTGAATTTAGTAGAATATTAGAGTATTTTCATTTTTTGAAATATATTAACAATTCAATCAAACAAATTAATTTCATAATTTTTATAATGTATAATTTTTTTTTAATTCATTTCTTTTAAAGAAGATAAAACAGAATCGCGAAATATAGCGGGAAATGGGGGATATAGAAAATGTAACATCCTGATATTTTCAATCATTCGCATCCACACGTGCCTGATTTGGATTGCTCAAAATACCATATTGTTAATTTATATTTCGCAAAACTCAACATATATAGTAAATAAAGATCATAAAATCACAGATATAGAGTAATATAACAATAATGCAGTGGAAATAAAATGAATAGTAATTCATGAAGCTACTATATATATATCGGAGTTAAATAAGACACAATAGAAGTTTTACAATAGTCAAGTACAAGATCAGAATACATCACTGGAATCAATTGAATAACTGCAAGCTGAATGGATGTGGATGGATCTCCAAACGAAGCTCCAACTCCAAAGGTGAGTCTCAAAGCTGCACCACTCAGTCTGACCCGAGTGTAAAGCAAAACACAAAACACTCGAGTCAGGATTAACATTCTTATATCAATAATTCCAACTTAAATGAAATATCAACTGAAATACAAGTAACTCAAAGGATGTTTGGGATAGCCATTCTCTAAGAATTCATTAAACTATCTACTATCTAGTAATATACGCTATTATAATAATGTCTATAATAAAGTAAACTATTAAAATAGCGTTAAGGCGGTACTCATAACCCCCTTAACACATTTTATAGTGCTAATAGTCTATACAGTACCATCGTACCTCCAGATCGGGAGGCTACTGTAGGATACTCCGTAGATACGATACAAATCAAACTTGTAGTAAAGCACGTTAGGGTAGGTGACATGGCACAACCAGACAATGCCAGGGTAGATATACCAATTGCACTTTCAGACTGGTGGTAACACGTAGCAGCCACTACCGTCCACCTCGAGCCACATTCCCAAAATCAAAAAATCAAAGGTGCGCACCAAATCAATCACAAAGTAGTAGAATGGCATCGAAGGAGTGTGTTCGATCAGAGGAGCTACCTCATTGGCCCGTCAGTTGCTCCTGTTTTAGCTACCTTATGCCAACTCACGTGAGTCAGGTCCACGTATATACCACATATAGGATTGTCGTCACCATCCTACTTCATTCTGGAATCTCCACCACGTACATAGTTGTTAAAGTGGTTTTCGGTAATAATATCTGATTCCGGTCTCTTTAACAACCAATCGTTATTATAACATCGTAGTCATTTCAAAATAGTATATACTTCAACACTAAAATATCATTGCTATTTCAAACCATATCAATACGATATCATTTCCATTTCAATACCTAATACAATATCATTTCCATTTCAAAACCAAATGCGATATCTTTTCCATTTCAAATATATCCATTTTCAAAGTCATAGTACTTTCAAAGTTATAATACTTTTAAACCAAACACTTGAAATTATAACACTTTCAAAATATAATACTTCGAAATTCAAAACTTTGAAAACATAACTTCCACCACTTAAATAGTTTTGATATTAAAATAGCATATATAATAAATAGTTTATAAAGTAAAATAGTTTATACGAAAGAGTTATAAATTAAAATAGTTTATATTAAAAATAGTTAGTATATTAAAATAGTCTATATATTAAAATAGTTTATTTAAAAATGATTTATATTAAAATAGTTTATATTAAAAATGATTTATATTAAAATAGTTTATATTAAGAATGATTTATATTAAAATAGTTAATATTAAATAATTTATAAAGTGAAATATAAAAATAGTTTTAAATGTAATTTAAAATTACTTTATATAATAAAATAATTTCCTGAAACTTCACAAATTGATTCAAATCAACTTGAATCCTAAAATTCAATTTAAATCTAATCTCAATTCATAAATTTCAACTTAATTCAGTTCTCAATAAATCATTTCAAATTATATCGATTTCAAATACAGATTTGAACCTCAAATAAACCATTTCAATTTCAATATATATCAAAGCTTTAAATATTCCATAATTCCGAAACTAAATTTGATAATTTCATATATATATATATATATATATATCTTAATTCAATTAACAGTTATTTAGTTTTGAAATATTTACTAAATAAATTCAATATCTTTTTAAATAAAACTCAAAATTGAATATTCACAATCACCTTAAACTAAAATCAAGTTATAAAATCATGTCCTTTAAAATATCAAATTCAATAAGTTTTAAATCGATTTAATCGAATAAAATTCTTAATTAAATATAATTTCAAATAAATTCAAATCTATCTTCCCAGCCTTAATTTATTAAATCATTATAAACTCTATATTATTATATATTTAAATACTTAACCATATTATCTTTAATAAAATCAAACTTTATTATTAAATAATTTTATATTAAAACAAATTTATACATAGCTTAAAATCAAGAATTTACTATATATAAAATAAGATTTATATAATATATAAATCAATATTTATATAAAACCTTCGACAACCATAGAAATCAATTTCAAAATATTTATATATAGACCAACGGTGTCTGCATATGATTTTCAATCCTATGGTCAAGTGATATGGATATTTATCATTTCAATCCGCAATTTAAATATATATACGACTATATACCATTTCAACCCGCAATCCCAAATTTAATTCACTGAAGATCGCATAGGTTTATCATTTCAACGCATAACGATTTTACCCTATTCTACAGATCGTTCGGGTATGTATCATTTCAACCCATAGTGAATTCTATACTAATAGGGAACTTGCAGAGTGATAACAGATGTGATGATAAATAACAGACATATATAATCATATAAATAATAGATAATGGTGTCAGATGTCATAGGTGAACAGATACAGATAATAACATATATATATATATATATATATATATATAAATATAAATAACTAACAGCAGCATATTTCAATTGAAATTAAATTTAATAAATATAGGAATGTTAATCGTGAGTTGTTGCTCACCTTTCGAGCTAGAGAGAATACATAATAGAATGAGCTACGGATCCAAGCATGAATTTCGAAGCAGAGCACGATGGATTCGAGTTCGACGAATAGAGCTAATAGATAAGGAAATGATGAGAACAAATATATATAAAATTTAAAGTCTAATATTAACTCATAAAAGTAAAATCTTTATTATATATTTAAAAATCAATATTTAACTTTCATACATAAAAAAAATCTTTATAGCATATTTGGAAAAAACAAATATTTACAAATATCAAAATATATATCATTCCTCTAAATAAATACTTAATACATAAATAAGCTTATATATGTAAACTATAAAATTCAAACTAGTATACTATAGTACATATATTATTATTATTATTTATAAAAATAATATATATATATTTTAATATCTATTCCTGAAAATCAACATTACTATATATATAAAATGAGTTATGCAAACAATTATATTTTTATATATTCCACAAAAATACAAATACCCAACAGTGCTTGAACAAACTAATATACGTAAATCTCATATATCACAACATTTTAAACATACGATAATTTTATTTTTCATACATATATGCCTACATAAAACTGGGTATACTAGAATCTATACGATCTGCAACATAGTAGAGAAATATATAAACTATGTAAATAAATATCCAGATCATATCTACATGTGCCAAATATATGCAGGCTCGAAAACTATGCAAAAGAAAATATGCGTGTAACTTATAAAGTATGTGTGTATACACACACACACACATTTTAATAAAAGTATGCAACTGGAAAAGCTACAGGATAAATAAGTTTATATTATATGCACCTTAAACATACAAATTTGGAATCTGTACTATGTGAAATATACTCACTATCATATTATAAAATTTATAAAATCATACAACTACATATGTAACTAGTAGCATATATATATATATTCTTAAACTCCAGCAGGTTAAATAGATATGCTTTTATAGATTTATATATATTACGAACAGGTCATATCTAACTTTAAAATAGATACCTATAATATATGGAGTTGCTTACAGAATATATGTCACTTATATATACTTACATATATACAACTGTAAATAAAAAGAAATACAAAGCTATAGAACCCACGATATAAATGATTTATATAAATATAATATAATTCATAACAGGTTGAAATCATATATAATATAACTTACATAGTATATATAGAGAGGCATAATCAATAGCTTAAAAAAACAATGCAAAGTAAATATATATACACACTTTGACAATACATATAACACATATAATGGATCATGTGGCGAAGTTACCTAGTGGAATGGTGACAGGAAATGAAATGCTAATGCTGGGCAGAAGCTCAGCCTAGGTGCTTGGTTCGGTTCATACATCGGTGGAGGAGAGATGATGCTCGGAGGGCGGAGGGGTTGATGATGGAAGGACAGTTGTTGGTCGAAGGGGTGTTCGACAGGAAGAGTGTGGTGCTCCAGTGATCGAGGCAGAAGACTTGCATGGCTCAGGCATAAACAAGTTTGGTTTGTTTATAATTTTTTTATATCTGAAAAAATGAAGAGCTCGACAAACAAACAAAAAATGGAGAAGAGGGAGAAGCTATAGAAGGAATACGAAGTGAACTAGCCAAATGGAAGGGAAGAGATAAATTTTTTTAGGAATCAGAGAATATATTGAAATAACCAAAAGTTACACGTTGAATTCCAAAAATATTAAATGCAAAACGCTGTTAGATTTGGACAGGTAAGCAGATGAAAAGATAGCTGCAAACCAAAAGGTTTTAAAACGGGTATCGATACGAAATCGTTTCTCTTGGATTCTGCTGTGTTTCAGTTCAAAACCAGAATTGAATATACCACAAAGATCAGCATAACGAGATGATTAAAACAGTATACTAATATTAGTGGTATGATCATTTTATCAAAAGTCGATAATCAGTAACGAAAGTGCTGCTAAAATGCTAGAATTAAGATAAACGGAGCAATAACAGTTCAAATTTGAAAACGAAAGATGAAATCTCACTCAGAGGATGATCTACAAATTTATTATATAAATTTTTTTAGGTTTTGAAAACATTTATTATCATCAAATATTAACTGATTTAAATAAAATAAAATTACATAATAAAATAAACTTTTATATTAATAGATGAAAATTTACCAGTTGCTATGTTTAGGAAGACGTATTCCAAATATCCAATTTTTATTTCAAAATAAAATTATTTAAAATTTCATAAAATTCCAGCTAAATATATTATTAAACCATTAAAATTTATGGATCGTTACACTCTCCCCTACTCAAAACTTTACGTCCCCGAAAAGGAACGACATAGGAGAATAGAAACAACCATAATGAAAAATAGATGTGGAATACAAAAGAAAACAATTAATTCAAACCATGTAAATTTCAATTTTAATTAATTAATATTCAACAATTGATTTTAAATTTAAGGTATTTCCATTGAGTCGATTTATTTCAATTCATTATTTCCCTAAAAACAGAATTTATTTGTCTATCTTATTTATTCATTATCCAATTTATCTTAATTAACATTTTTATAATCATAAAACTAAGTATAAACATTTATTATAACCACTCAAATTTGTTAACATCATTTTACATTGTAAATTATTTAAATACATATTTAACTTCTGAATGATTAGGGTAAGTTATATTAGAGTGTAACTGAGTACTTTACAAGTAATTTTTTTTTCTAATTTAATTATTCCAGTTTAAATATTCATTCAAAATTTTGGCCTTATTTTGAAATCATCCTTTAATACAAAATTTAATAATTTATTTTTCGAATAACTTCAAACAATTTAGAAATAAATATATACTATATATTAAATCAACTCATACCTTAGAAACTCGAATCAATTTAATTTCCAAAACAGAAGTGTAGCAAATCTACAGAATGGTCTCTCCACTTCAAAACTCAAAAATGGATGTTGATGATGCGGCCGTCATCACCGAGATTATTTTCCAACGACAAACGAGGAGAGTACGGTTTTGAAACTTTAAAGATTCTTTAGGAAACAAACTTTTATTCGAAAATACCTTATATAATGTGCATTTAAAAATTTAAAACCATAGTTTGAAATCATCGAAAATTAAATTCTTAAATTCTAAATTTTAAAATTCATTTAAATTCCAAATCAATTTATAAACCATGTTTTATAATTTCATTTATTTATCATTCGGCAATAATCAAAGATTTACAAATAATAAATCAAATATTCTCATTTTAATAATCAGTTCAATTAGCTATTTAGTTTCAGAAATATAATATAATCATACTAATTTATTCCATTTGCCAAATTTTAAAATAATATTATGTTAGTTTGCTCTGTTCAAGTGCTTTGGAAATCCTATTGATAACGTTGATCGAAAACCCAAATCAACATCAACAACTCAAACAATACAATGTATATAAAACATTTTAATATAAATTTACAAATACACTTTCTCGCTCGACAATACAAGAATGGATTTTAAAGCAAGGATAGAGTTTCAAATTAAGTGGGACCTTAATCAAAAGATAAAGAAAATAGGCTCAAAATGAAGATAATATGATTAAATTACAAAAGAGAAGGATGGATAAGTTTATGTAAATAACGGGAAACCTTAACCGGGTTGACCTTGACTTCAAGAATAAGATCGATGCAGAATTCTAAGATATATCGACATTCGATCGTAGGAGATAGAACTCAGGCATAGCAGGAGATAGATAGCATCGTAAACCAAGGATACAGAAATCCCCAGTAAATCAATGCCTATTATAAAGGAGTTTCACCCCTTTACAAATCATTTGAAGACTGGCGAGACCACCGAGTTATTATTGAGATCATTCGAAGTGGAGTTATGGGATACTCCAGAATCAAAAGAATTTGGATGCAGGAAGAGAAGAGTGGATTTTAGAATGAATAAGGGAGTTCCAAAATTCAAAGGAAACCGAATCAAAGAGGAAGGAATTCAAGATCGAACGAAAGTGATTCCGTAATTAAATTTACTTTCTATGCTAAGTTTTTGCCTAAACCAAAGCTTAGATACCAAATGTAACATCATGATATTTTCAACCATTCGCATCCACACATCGCATCCACACATGCCAGATTTAAATTGCTCAAAATACCAGATTGTTTATTTATATCTACACAGAGTAATATAACTATAATGCAGCGGAAACAAAATGACTAGTAGTTCATGAAGCTACTATATATATATCAGAGTTAAATAAGATACAATAGAAGTTTAACAATAGTCAAGTACAAGATCAAAATACATCACTGGAATCAACTGAATAACTGCAAGCTGAATGGGCGTAGATGGATCTCCAAACGAAGCTCCAACTCCAAAGGTGAGTCTCAAAGCTGTACCACTCATCTGACCCGAGTGTAAAGAAAAACACAAAACACTTGAGTCAAGATTAACATTCTTATACCATTAAATCCAACTCAAATGAAATATCAACCAAAATACAAGTAACTCAAAGGATATTTGGGATAACCATCCTCTAAGGATCCGTTAAACTATCTACTATGTAGTAATACACGCTATTATAATAATGTCTATAATAAAGTAAACTATTAAAATAGCGTTAAGACATTACCCATATCTCCCTTAACATATTTTATAGTGCCAATAGTCAATACGGTACCATCGTACCTCCAGATTGAGAGGCTACCATTCCTATAGGTACGACACAAATCAACCTCTTAGTAAAGCACGCTAGGGTAGGTGACACGGCACAACTACGCAATGCCAGGGTAGATATACCAATTACACTTCCGGACTGGAAGTAACGCATAACAGCCACTACCGCCCACCATGGGCACACTCCTAAAATCAAAAATCAAAGGTGCGCACCAAATCAATCACAAAGTACTAGAATGGCATTGAAGGAGTGTGTCCGATCAGAGGAGCTACCTCATTGGCCCGTCAATTGCTCCTATTTTATCCCCTTATGCCAACTCACGAAAGTCAGGTCCACGTATATACCTTATATAGGATCATTGCCACCATCCTACTTCATTCTAGAATCCCCACCGCGTACATGGTTGTTAAAGTGGTTTTCGGTATTGGCAGAGAGTATGAAAATATTCGATATCGGTCTCTTTAACAATCAATCGTTATTATAACACCGTGGTCATTTCAAAATAGTATATACTTCAAAACAAAATATCATTGCCATTTCAAAACCATATCAATACGACATCATTTCCATTTCAAAACCAAATACGATATCATTTCCATTTCAAACCAAATTCGATATCATTTCCATTTCAAATATATCCATTTCCAAAATCATAGTACTTTCAAAATTATAACACTTTAAACCAAACACTTGAAATTATAACACTTTCAAAACAAAGTACTTTGAAATTCATAACTTTAAGAACATAACTTCCACCACTTAAACAGTTTTGATATTAAAATAGTATATATAATAAAATAGTTTATAAAGTAAAATAGTTTGTATAAAAGAGTTATAAGTTACAATAGTTTATATTAAAAATAGTTAGTATATTAAAATAGTTTATATTAAAATAGTTTATTTAAAAATGATTTATATTATAATAGTCTATATTAAAAATGATTTATATTAAAATATTTTATATTAAAATAATTTATAAAGTAAAATATAAAAATAGTTTTAAATATAATTTAAAATTACTTTATATAATAAAATAATTTCCTCAAACTTCACAAATTGATTCAAATCAACTTGAATCCCAAAATTCAATTCAAATCAAATCTCAATTCATAAATTTCAACTCAATTCAGTTCTCAATAAATCATTTCAAATTATATCGATTTCAGATATAGATTTGAACCTCAAATAAACCATTTCAGTTTCAATATATGTCAAAGCTTTAAATGTTCCATAATTTCAAAACTAAATTTGATAATTTCATATATATCTTAATTTAATTAACTATTATTTAGTTTTGAAATATTTACTAAATAAATTCAATATCTTTTAAATAAAACTCAAACTTGAATATTCATTAATCACCTTAAACTAAAATCAAGTTATAAAATCATATCCTTTAATATATCAAATTCAATAAGTTTCAAATTGATTTAATTAAATAAAATTATTAATTAAATACAACTTCAAATAAATTCAAATTTATCTTCCCAGCCTTAATTTATTAAAATCATTATAAAATCTATATTAATATATAATTTAAACACTTAACCATATTATATTTAATAAAATCAAACTTTATTATTAACTTATTTGACATTAAAACAAATTTATACGTAGCTTAAAATCAAGAACTTAACTATATATAAATAACATTTATATAATATCTAAAATCAATATTTATATAAAACCATATATTTCTTTCCAAAACCATAGAAATCATTTCAAAATATTTATATATAGACCAACGGTGTCTGCATGTAATTTTCTATCATGGTCCAGTGATACAAATATTTATCATTTCAATCCGCAATTTAAATATATACGGGTATATATCATTTCAACCTACAATCCCAAATTCAATTCAGTGAAAATCGCTTGGGTTTATCATTTCAGCCCATAACGATTTTCCCCTATTCTACAGTTCGTTCAGGTATGTACCATTTCAACTCGTAGTGAATTCTATACTATTAGGGAACTTATAGAGTGATAACAGATGTGATAATAAATAACATGCATATATAATCATATAAATAACAGATAATGGTGTCAGATGTCACATGTGAACAGATACAGATAATAGCATATATATAGCGATGTAAATAACTAACAGCAGCATATGTTAATTATCGTTTCAATTGAAATCAAATTTAATAAATATAGGAACGTTAATCGTGAGTGATTGCTCATCTTTCGGGCTAGAGAGAATACACAATAGAATGAGCTACGGATCCAAGCACGAATTTCAAAGCAGAGCACGATGGACTCGAGTTTGACGAATAGAGCAGATAGATAAGGAAATGATGATAATGGGTATATTAAAATTTAAAGTCTAATATTAACCCATAAAAATAAAATCTTTATTATATAATTAAAAATCAATATTTAACTTTCATACATAAAAAAAATCTTTATAACATATTTGAAAAACCAAATATTTACAAATATCAAAATATATATCATTTCTCTAAATACATACTTAATACATAATAAGCTTATTTATATAAACTATAAAATTCAAACTAGTATAATGTAGCACATATATTATTATTATTATTATTTTTATAAAAATAAAATCTATATATTTATTTTAATATCTATTCCTAAAAATCAACATTACTATATATATAAAATGAGCTATGCGAACAATTATATTTTTATATATTCCACAAAAATATAAATACCCAACAGTGCTTGAATAAACTAATATACATAAATCTCATATATCACAACATTTTAAACATACTATAGTTCTATTTTTCATACATATATGCGTCTTCAACATAGTAGAGAAATATATAAACTATGTAAATAAATAACCAGATCATATCTACATGTACTACATATATGCCGGCTCGAAAAACTATGCAAAAGAAAATATGTGTGTAACTTATAATACACACACACATATACATTTTAATAAAAGTATGCGACTGGAAAAGCTGCAGGATAAATAAGCTTATATTATATGCACTTTAAACATACAATTTTGGAATCTGTGCTATATGAAATATACTCACTATCATATTACAAAATTTATAAAATCATATAGATACATATGTAACCAGTAGCATATATATATATATATATATATATATATATATATATATATTCTTAAACTCCAACAGATTATATAGATATGCTTTTATAGATTTATATATACTACGAACAGGTCATATCTAACTTTAAAATAGATACCTATAATATATGGAGTTGCTTACAGAATATATGTCACTTATATATACCTACATATATACAACTGTAAATAAAAAGAAATACAAAGCTATAGAACTATATAAATATAATATAATTCATAACAGGTTGAAATCATATATAATATAACTTACATAGTATATATAAAGAGGCATTATCAATAGCTTAAAAAAACAATGCAAAGTAAATATATACACACACTTTGACAATACATATAACGCATATAATGGATCATGTGGTGAAGTTACCTAGTGGAATGGTGACAGGAAATGAAATGCTAAGGCTGGGTAGAAGCTCAGCCTAGGTGCTTGGTTCAGTTCATACATCGGTGGAGGAGAGATGATGCTCGGAGGGTGGAGAGGTTGACGATGGAAGGACAGTTGTTGGTCGGAGGGGTGTTCGACAGGAAGAGTGGTGGTGCTCCAATGGACGAGGCGGAAGACTTGCGTGCCTCAGGCATAAACGAGTATGGTTTGTTTATAATTTTTTTAGATCTGGAAAAATGAAGAGCTCGACAAACAAACAAAAAAGGGAGAAGAGGGAGAAGCAACAGAAGGAATACGAAATGAACTGGCCAAATGAAAGGTGAAGGGATAAATTTTTTTGGGAACTAGAGATTATATTGAAATAATCAAAAGTTACACGTTGAATTCCAGAAATATTAAATGCAAAAAGCTGTTAGATTTGGACAGGTAAGTAGATGAAAGGATAGATTCAAACCAAAAGGTTTTAAAACGGGTATCGACATGGAATCATTTCTCGTAGATTCCACTGCTTTTCGGACTTCAAAACATAGAATTGAACATACTAGGGAGATCAGCATGACGAGACAATCAAAACATCATACTTGTATCAGTGGTACGATCATCCTATCAAATGTCGATAATCGGTATCGAAAATGCTGCTAAAATGCCCGATTTAAGATAAACGGAGCAATAGCAATTCAAATTTAAGAAAATGAAAGATGACGTCCCACTAAGAGGATGATTTACAAATTTATTATATAAAAATATTCAGGTTTTGGAAAACATTTTATTATTATCAAATATTTACTGATTTAAATAAAAAAATTACACAATAAAATAAACGTCCACATTAATAGATGAAAATTTACCAGTTGCTATGTCTAAGAAGACGTATTCCAAATATCAAATTTTTATTTCAAAATAAAATTATTTAAAATTTCACAAAATTCAAGCTAAATATATTATTAAACCATCAAAATTTAGGGGTCGTTACAGCAAATAACGGGGCTTAGAGTGGAAAGGCTATTTTTGGGGCTATATGGAAATATCATAGCGGTAGAAATCCGCTATGAGATATAGCAGGGTTATAGCGGGGTAATAGCAGGGCATTAACTGCATTGAGCATAACTTGGAAATCATTTATAAAGTTTAAACTCTAAATTGATTAAAGAATCCTTAGCAATCCCAATGGTACTAGTTTAAGTTACTATTAAATTTCAATTCGATTCCTAAATCATAAGCTTGTGTCTGGATGGCTTTTCTACGTCGAAAACACCGTCATCTAGCTACATATAATCCCATCGCCTCTATTCGGAGATAGATCATCCGGGGGAATTTTCACTATGGTAAACTCTTAAGAAAGCTTCGGCCTTTCTTACTTCCGTCTATTCTTAACAATTATTTACATAAGCTACCATATATGTAAATGCAGTTCATATCCAATAAGGGAATAACACGTTAATATAACAAGTTGGCACATACAAGTCTAAATAACATAATAATAGGATGGCGATTTATCCTGCTAAATAGATGTCCAAATAATTCAATCAATTTATAGCAGAATGAGGATTTGTTCTACTTAAAAAATGTCAACACAATCAAATCACTTACACTATAGCATAATGGTGTTTTGTTATGCTAACAGATGTGATTTAGTCTCCTAATCGTATGGGTTACTTAAGGGTCTGGACAAGAGACCATTTTATATGGAATCAAGTTACTTTGAAAAAGAAAATTGATTAAAACACATTCTGTTTAGTTTAAAATCACCTTTGAAAAGTTAAAAGTATATTTAATTAGCTTAAACCCTAAATAAATCTTAATTAATCCAATTTAAATCAAGAATAAATCATAATAAAACTCTAATTAGTCTTAATGAACTTGATTAAGTATTATTTAACTTCCTAATGCAACTTGGTTAAGGTTAAACCAAATTGTTGAAGAGTTAAACCTTAATTAATTAAATGACCCATTAATTAATTAATCAATCAATTGATCATTAATCTTAATTAAATAATCATTAATCACTCAATTACTTCTTAACCCTATTAATCACTAATTAAAAGGTTATAAATCAATTAATAGTCATTAACTTAACTTAAAAGATGATTAACCACTCATCACCTTCTTAATTACAAATTAGGTGCTAATTACCTTTTAATTAATTAATTAATTAATCAATTAAATAAATAAATAAATTACTAAACTTAATCATTTTTTAATCTTACTAATTACGTTTGAAAACTTTTTACAAAACAGTTTAAAATTTAAAAAATTGAAATAGAAATTCAAAACTTTAGTCGAACTACATCCATGGCTACTATCACTATGAGTGCAGTTCACTTTAACATACTTTCAAAGCATAAACACCTCGCTAACTTTACCATTTCATGTCTATAAACCTTTTAGAAAGTTTTACAAACTTTAAACTTAGATATACAAACTTTAAAAACCAATTTAAAACTTTTAACCCTTTTAAAAAAACAAAACATGATTCCATTCGGGTATCAAATTCGTCGAAATTACATATGATGTTGCTAACTTTGTTTCTAAACATCATGGCCTTAATCCACATACACAATCATACATCACATAACATACATCATCCTTACCATATACCACATACAAAGATTCATGCTTACTAACTACTTCATATCACAACCAAATCGCATAATTAAATCCAACTACTAACACTATTCAAATCAATGACTATCGACAACATAACTAACCAATCTTAACATCATATACTCATCACATGTAACATCAATATTTAAGCTAACCTTTATACTAAAAAATGAGTTAATTTACTCACCAAACTTCCGCAAAAGCTACTCGAACTTAAGCTAAACTTGCAAACGACTCCCTAGCTTTGAAGGATGAAGGCTTTAGATGCTAGCAACCCTAAAAACGGGATTGGCCCTAGTGTATGTAGGCTCGTCCAGAGGTGTGGGGATGGATGTGGAGTAGTAGCTTGAAGGTAGAGGAACTTCGAGTTATCATCAATTTGTTGAAAACGAACTTAAAATTAGGTCAATTTCCTACTAGTTTTTGGGCTACCAACTCAAATAATTTGAAAAGGTAGTTAAAAGGATAGTTGTACGAATTTCTTTCCTTTATCATTTTAAAAAAGAATCTCTCATTTTCGATTTGTTTTGGAGAAGTTATGATCAAAAGAAGAAGCGTAATTTTCAAACTTGAAATGGGTAAAAAATTGCTTTGTAAAGAATTGGTGTTTTGATATAGCTCCCATAGATATTTGAAAAAGTAGACAACTAGAATGTTGCAGCCATCAAAATTTCACATTGTTTAAAAATAAGTAAAACTCCATTAACTACATTTGAGTTTGAAACGAGGAATAAATGTTTGGTGGAAAGAGGAGGAAAAATGGGGAAACATAAGGGCTATTTATAAGCAAGATTTCACACCTCATCATTTTGTCAAGTCACATCGCTCTTATGTATATATATATAATTATTATGTTTAATCACATCACTCTTTTATATATATATAATTATGTTTAGTCACATTGCTTTCTTTTATATATGTATATAATTATTATATTTAGTCACATCACTTTATTTTATTTATTTATATATCTATAATTATTATATTTAGTTACATCACTTTCTTTATATATATAATTGTTAGTTAAAGCTAAGACGTGACAAGAGATAATGATGGTTAATGATTACAATCTAAGATGTGACAAGAGAGGAATGCACATATATAAAAGATTATTATTTTTAAATTTATGAATCGTCACATCACTTGCTAAACAAAATTAACATAAGATAATATATACTTAAGTATATTATTATTTAGCAAGTTAACTCTTATATATGTGTATGTACGGTGTACAAAGACGAACAACGTTCCCAACAACTTTCCGGTGTCGAAAGGTCGAAATTTCAAAAACATTCTTGGGTCACATTTTCTGTTTTTCTACGAACTATTTAATTTGGTAAGAAAATTTAAAACCGATCTTACCATCATTATTTATTAATTAAAATTAGTTTATTTTCATTATAAAACCTACGTATTGAATTTTTAAAATTAAATATTCATTACTCAAAGCAGTGAAATTTCGGGCTGTCACAGATTGCCTTGATCGGTATGGGAGATCCTTAAGGTCAGCTGTGATTCTGTTTCACAGTGTGGACGATCTTTGATATCAAATCGGTATGATGATACCATAATTTTTTATTTGTTTGCTATGTTATGATTATAATCATTATGATTGTTATGGACGATTGTTATGATCAGTATGGATTAATATTATCTTGGATTTTGGAAATTGGTCTCTGTGACTATTCTGTGTTCGTGATTAATTATTCTACGTGTTATGGATTAAATGTTTCTATGTCTTGTAATGGATTCCAAGTTATATTATTTCAGTGATTCGTTTGTATACACACACACATATCACCTCTTTGTTTAATATAATTGTATATATATATATATATATGTATATATATCTCTTAGTGTTATATCTTTTTCTCACCATTTTTAATATTTAAAGATAGTCTGACCCGTTAATTATATAATACTCGGGTCAGGTTAAGACTTTTTAGGTTTCAAGACGCCAAGGCTTTTGGGTAGTTGCGCTAGTAGATAGATTTTGACATTTCAGTTTATCTTCTGTAGGATATTTACATGTTGTATTGTGAGATGTACTATTTGAGATCGTAACTTATGTTGGATGTGTATTATGTGAGCCTAGTTGTATATTTTGTAGACTCATGGTATGTATTATACATGGGGTGTATTATTCCGCTGTGATATACGATTATTTTTTCATATGACATATTGTTCCGATTTTGAGAAACCGGTGTGTTATTACTTTGAACTAAGATTGTACATGTCAAAATTTTGATCAGTGAAAATAGTAAGTTTGACGTGTCAGTGTTAGTTTAAAGATATATTCACATTTGGTCATCTTTAACAGGCCATATTCTTCATATTATTAGACAACATTATCTATAATGTTCCTTAATAATATGGATACAACGGTAGGGTCGTTACAAAAGCATAAATTTTAATGCGGCATATTAATATGTAATATTTGAGACATAAATGAAGAAAATCTAGATATTTAAAATAATATGATCATAGCATACATTAAAATACAATGATCAATCTTTGAGTCACATACTCAATATTAAGGATAATAAATTAACAGGATAATGCAAAATTTATTTTTTTATTTAATTTATATAATACACACTATAATACAATCAAAATCAAATCAAAAACTAATTCAATACCTGACTATTTTATAATCCACGCTATAAAACCATACTAAATCGGACATATGTAATCAATCCTAACCAAAGAGTACAAATTATTTACATATTGATCAAATTTAAATAAATAAGTTTTTAATATATACACTTACAAATTAAAACAAACAGAAATTTAGAAATTCCTAAGGACTTAGACCCAACCTTCAAATCCAAAGAGTGGATTTGCGTTGATGGCATCCCAATCTTCATTGCTGTGTAGTTAAAGCCTCATAATATCCCCACTATGTCGTATAACGCTCTTTGATCACTATGCTTTTTTAGCTTAGCGCAGTTAAATAGTAGATCCGCTTTAAGCCCAGGGTATTTTTCGCTACCCCACTATATCAAAGTATTTTAACACCTGCTTTAGCACCATTAATATAAGGATATTGATTTGACTAATTATCTTTTAAATCGAATCAAACAAATTGAGATAAAGACCTAATTTTAAGGCACAAGTGCTCAATATAAGTTAGATATCCGTCGCAGCCACCAAATCTAGACTGCATAAATCATGATATTCTTCGGTTTTGTTATATTAGGTTAAGCAATATTTATTTTTCCTACATAAATGGTGTGAAAGTAATAATAAATTAACTTTAAATATTTTTTTTATTATCTAATGATGCTTTTTGTAACTCAGCTATTTTTTGCTATGTCTCTACGTTATCCCCGCTATAACTTTTGCACACCGATACAAAAGCGCTAAGCTCTTTAACTGCACAGCTTTATTGACCTTGGTGTTTGAGCATTCTGGTTGTTTGTTTGAGCATCTATGATAAGGGAGGAAACCAACCATTGAATAGCATCAAAATGCTTCTCTTGCTCTTTAATCATTTGCATCTAGCTTAGCTCCAAATACCTTTGATTCCTTATGAAGGAGAGAACATCTTTGAATGATTGGAGCGTCTCCTCAAGATTTTCACTAAAAAAATTTTTGGAAGGCCAACCGATTTTACGGTGGACCATCCACTTTTATTGCCGACAAATCAAAATTTAATACAGGAACAAGGCAGCATGCCTTAGCTACTAATAAAGGGAAAATACAAAATAGGAGTTAGACAAAGGAGCCTAAACTACCATAAAAGACCTAAAGTTAGTTCTCATCAAAAGAGGAGGATCCACTTCCTTCGTCTGAAGAGTCGGGACCTATCATATGCAGAAAATCCATGAAAAGAGACGCATATTCAAAATATAACCAGAGTAATTCATGTAGTAGATAAATTTCCTATCCCAACTATCATCATCAAGAACAGCCCTATTCCCAGCACCATGGGCACCAACCACTGAAAGAACAAGACCATCCCCAACAATAGAGTAATGAAGATGCCTAGATTCACTATTATTTTTCACAAAGTTTTTGGTGCGGACAAGTCAATTTTATGAAGGAAAATGTTAAAAATTGAAGGAGATGGAAAGATGTATTGATGAGTGAGTTTTTCTGGAAGAAATAGGCATAAATAGGAGTGAAAAGGCATTTGAAATAACTAAACTAAATGTACTAACAATATTTCAAAAATTAAAAATATGCCAAATGGCTATAGTATGTCGAGATATACAAATGTATGTCGACATATGTACCTGAAATTGCATTTTTAAGTTTTTGGCATATTTTTGTTTCTACTTAAAACTATTATATTTCAATGATTCCAAAGTACTAATTGGACAATATATAACAGCAAGAACTGATTTTCATTGATTAAAACAAGATGATACATAGTAAAAAGGAATATATATGAAGATAATAAGAAATAAACTAAAGAAATGCAAGGAAATAAAAGCTATAAAAGATACAACGGATAACTAGATAGAATTAGAAGATAACTAAGAAAATGAGCTCCTATCAAGCTTCTTTGTAATTTTCCCAAAATACTTATTCACTTTGTTGGAAAGATTAGTAAATTTCCTACTTAACTTCTTTTGATTTTTTATGATCTTCTATTATTTTGATGATTCCTTTCTTTGAGCTTTGAGATGGTCTCTTAAAACTTTCAAGAGAAATCTTTGCTTCCTCCTCCTCCTCTTCTTGATCTTCTCCTTGAATTCCATGACTTTCTTCTTCGCTTCAATTTCTTGTTGTTCTTCCCTTGTTGGTCTTTCTTCTTTTTTAGGAAGAGTCTCATAAGGTTTAAAGTAAGGAGGAATATGCATAAGAGAAATTTTGGATTTGTTGAAATTTTTTCGAGGCAAAGTTGTTTCTCCTCGTAAATCGACATCAAAATAATCAAAAACTCTAGTGAGATAAATTCCATGATAAAGTGTGTTCTCGTGTCTAGGAATATTCCTTTGAACAAAATGATCTAAGATGACTTGTGCCCAATTGATGTCATAATTTCCATAAATGGAAAAAGAGCCTTAAAAACCTTTTGAGCCGAGTCATTGTATTTGCATGTGCTCAGAGTGATGCTCTGTTATAAAATGAGACTCATTAGTCTCGATTTAGGTTTAAAATTTTTGTGTTTGAATTCAAGTTCTTTATCATTTTGAATAATATCTTGAAAAAATTCTCGATTTTGTTCTTTAGTTTTAAAAGTGGAGAGGTCAATTCCACTATATTGCAACCAAGCATTTGACCTAAAATTTCACAGTGTACAATAATTTTAGTGCCTTTCACACTACTTCAAATTTGTCACTCTTCTCATTTCAAAAAAATTCCGATCAAATTCGCATAAAATATTTTTACTAAATCTGGGTAACAAACAAAATCATTTCAAGAAGACGGCTAAATCAAGAATATCAGTTTGAAAATAAAGATCTTGAAGGCCATAAGAAGCAACATTATCAAATTTTGCAAATCCCTATAGGAAATACTTTTCCAAAAGTAGCATATTTAATACAAGTGTCGATAGCTTCTTTGTCATTGAATAGAAAGCCTTTGATTCTTTTTGAAAGTCTAATGGTTTTTGATAATTGGCTTGAGAAGGTAATTTTTGAGTAGTTTAGGAGACAAGAAAGTGAAGAAATGTTTGAATTTTTAAATGAAGTGAGTGAATGAATGGTTGGAATTGTATTGATTAATATGGTATGGACTGACATGTTTGAGGTCAAAAGATGCCTTTTCAGGTTTTTGAATAAACGCAAAAGAGAGGGAAAATCAGATTTTGAATTTGAAAATTTAGGCTCGTATGTCGATATATGGATTCAGGTATGTCAACGTATAGGCTAAAAAATCAAAAAATAAAATTAAGGCAAAAGAGTCCTATTATATATATATATATATATATATACTTGTATGCAACCAATATTATTATTAATATATATTTTATTCCTAAATTTAATAATCCAGCAAAATGAAATTAAAAAATAAAAAGTACCGCCTTTTCTCCTTTTTTTGATCTGTTCTAATTAATCTACTATTGCCATTAAACACATGTTTGCATCCTCAATGTCTGGTTCATTGTCACTTGAAGTAGTATATGAATCATCTAATGTTACCGCTTAAGCCCTTTTTTTATGAATTAGCGATTGGCAAGATCCTTAATTTTTTTATGATGTGGACTGTCACTTTACAGATGACTAGGTTCACCACAGTTGAAACATTTAATTACGGTTTCATTTTTAGGTGTTTTCTTTTTTGATCTACAAAGGTTGTTCATCTTTCTATGTTTTTGGAAATTACTGAAATTCCTAGTCATGAGGGCAATCTCCTCATCATTATCATCTTCTAAATCCTGATCTTTGGTTATTGAATTGAAAGCATTGGATTTTTTTATGTTGCATTGCTTCTCTTATACCCTACAGTTGTGCTTCATAGGACATTAAATTACCTATTAACTATTTAATTTTAAAAGTACTGTTGTTATTACCCTTCTATTTCTAATGTCTTCTAATCCACTCTAAAGAGAATGAATTGAAGACTTTTCTAACTTGGTCCTCTTCAGAAAAGTTTCTACTTAATTACTGAAAAACGTACTATATCTTGAAACCTACAATACATGTCAAAAATAGACTCATTCTGATTCATTTTAAATAATTGAAAATTTTGGTTAACATGGAAATCTTAGTCTGTTTAACTTTACCAGTGTCATCATGTGTAACTTATAATGTTCTCCAAATTTTATACGCAGACTTACAAATAAATACTCTATTAAATTCTTTTTCATATAAAGAGAAAAATAAAATATTCATAGTACTAGAATTATTAGGTGTTTGTGTCTTTTAGTCAACAGTCCACTGTAAAAAGTCAGTATGGGGTTCGGTGTACTCATTCGGTGTTATATTCCAAATATCTAAACAAGTAGACCACAAATAAATCTTCATCATACATGACCAGTAAATGTAATTATTGTAATTAAAAAGTGAGGGTCTAGTAGTAGATTCTCCTTTTACAAATATATTAGTGGGTGTACTAACAGAGTTGTTATCCATTTATACTATTTCAAAAATCGGATTATGAGTTTTTGATAACCTAATGCTCTAATATCAAATGTGGGTAGCGGAATGATAGATCTTAAGGCTAATTTAACACTAGAGCGGGTGAATAGTATTTTCCAACTTATCTAAATCTTTTTAAAATTATTACAAAATTAATATCAAACATAGATTAATAACATAGATTTATATTAAAAATAAATCATAGATAAATAAAAAAGCAATAAAGTAAAGTAAGAGAGGAGACACCAATTTTATACTGGTTTATATTAATCAATCCTACATCCAATCCTATACAATTTCTTGTACAAAGTTCTTTTCAACGCTAACTTTAAAATAGTTAGAAGGCAAACTAGAATACAATCTCGATTTTAAGGCTACGAGAAACACTCATGTACTACAAGTCTAGGCCAAACTCTCTTGATTTGATCGGGCATCAAGATCACCCATTAGATTTACCGAACTACTTAGCACACCCATTTGATTTGAACGGGATACAAGCACACCCATACAAACAAGAGTAGAGTTGATATTTTTTCAAAGGATAATACTTGTAGTTTGGGTACAGTGGATCCTATAGTCACTTCAATAGCACTTTGATCTTTGAAATGAGGGAGAGTTGTTTGCCAAACAGTAAGTAGGTAGTAGTGAATCAATACAATGGAGTATGAATTGATTCTTTATGATTTTAAAGAGTATAGAATATATATTTCAAGGAACTTTCAAGAGAGTAAGGAGTGAGAAGGGAATAAGTTATCAATTGATTAAAACTTCATTTGCACTCCCCTTTACATGGTGAATGAATAGGTGTATCCATTCATGAAGGGTTGTGTACAAAAGACACTTCCATTCGAAATTTAAAAAACAAATTAATGGCCTGTATATGGACATATAAAGTCATATATCTCGATATATGCTAGCAAATTTGAAAAATGTTTTCTTTTAAGTTTTTTTGAAAATTTATTACTTTGTAAATAATATTGAACATAATTTTTAAATATTTTAAACTCGTAAAACTTTTTTAGAAAATATTTAGAAGTACATTTTGAAACTAAAATATATATTTTTAAATATCAAAGATCAAAAATTTCTATCTAGGACATTAACAATGTATTCTAATGACTCTAAATGCTAAATTATAATCTTGATCTCTTCATGTCTTTGTCTTTGAACTCATGAGTCTTCAAATCTTTGTCTTGAGTTTTTATACTGTATAGTCTTCGATTCAGGACCTATGTACTATTCTACACTATATACTATACAACTAGACAAAACATCAGTATCCATATTTTATACGGTTGTTGTCATCAAAATCAATAAATGAGGTATTAATAGTACTATTAATATGTGTATACCAACCATAAACATATATTGTCATATACTCAATCATTTGTACATACTTAGGCATTTATATTCCTGATATGCATGTGAGAAGGTAACATGTATATGTGAATGTGTATACATTAAAAAAAGATATATAAATCCCAATATCTGGATGTGCGCACACACACATATACACATATACGTTTATTTATTTATACACATGTTTATATTAGATCATTTATCTCGTTATATATTTGAATGTATGTTGATGCATTCCTAATAAAAAAATTAATTGAAATGTTTGCATGTTTATTTAACAAATTATCAATCCAATCACAAGAAATGAAAGGTTTCTCTCTCTAATTAATTTGTTTATTTCCTTAATTCATTTGTAATGATCCGACATTTTGACCCTCGAATGTCGACACTAATACATCCATGATATTCATGTGCCAAACACCCAAGTGTTGGAAAGACAGAAACTTAAGGTAAAATATAAAAAGAACAGAACAAGAAAGGAAGAACACAACATCAGAATCTCACAACAGTAATGGTAATATATAATATCAAAAGAATAGTGAAAATGGTCATTCTAAATACAAAAATTTCAGAGTTACAAAACTGAAGTACTGTCATCAGCCTGGACAGTATAACTGCTTGCCCTCACAACGTTGATATATATAGCTATACGAAATATCAGAAGTAGAAGTAGATAGATAATGAAAGCTCCAACCCATCTTCTGAACTTTGAAGTTCCAAAGTTAAAACCTTCCATACACATCCCACTCGAAAGAGTACGCGAGGAATTTAGGGAAACAAAAACTAAGCGTCAGAGGTTAGTCTGGTATGAGAAAACTCGGGATACATGAATATATGTAGTAATTACTGTTGAGACCGCATGGATTTTTGTAACGGTTTCCCCCACAAAAGAAACCATTCATTTATTAAGTTTAATATAGTGATATGACTGATAATGTCTAAGGTGTAGGATATAATCATATCACATAGTTGTGATTCTTACATTGTTCACACCACAACATATTTAAGTTACATTTAAAACTGCTAAGGGATGTCCACATATGGAATTTTTCATGGAGATGTCTTCAGGGAGGCCGAATGCAATCTCCTGCATAAGGGTCAGAAAGCACCTTTCGAACGTTGTACATCTTTTGATAAATATACCATTTACGTTAACACAAGCGATCCAACGTTTGAACATAAACATGAACAATGTGAACCAAATATCGTCAACTTTCATCGGCCTACAATCGATAAGTATATCTACATTGGAGTTGATAATACCCTGACATGGGTCGTTAAACCTCAGGTTGTGAGGCCAACTCTATTTTTAGTCATTTTCGATGTCGAAGTCACATATAACATCTTTTACTTAAGTCTTTACTACTCGCACAGTACACGAATCTCCAAATGGATTCTCATATCTCGAACTGATCATGAATCACTAGATGGATTCGAGCATCTCGAACAGATCTCAAATCTCCACATAGATTCCCTTTTCAACCGCTTCCAAAACATAGAATTCGTATACTTGTTTTGAAATGGTATTCGGTAAGTAAAACACTTACCAATTCTGGACTCTTCAAAACCAATTGATGAATTTTCGGTTAACTCAATTCCAGTTCTTTCAGAAGTAACTGAAAGCTATAGGCATTTCGTACCAATACTCCTCCTCGGGTGTTCTCATTAGTATGAAATCGTGAACCCTTTCAATTACTTTTTAAGTTAATATTATTTCAAGTTCGACAATCGACTAATCGATTATCTAGTCAAAACAATTGCTTTTACAAATCAATATTCGTATACTTAGCTCGTTTTCGACATTTCAACTTAACTATCCCTCGTCCAAGAGTGAGGCTAGGTAAGTTAGAGCATTGGTTACATCAAAGCCTTTCCTAGACACATCATTCTTGAATTTTACAAATAGATAAGTCTACCTAGTGGCTTTTAGTATTAAATGTAGTATAAACAATTTCCATAAACAACTAAGAAATCAACTAGATCAACACGTTTCCGACATTCTCGACTTAACTATTCCTTGACCAAGAGAGAAACTGCTAGGTTTGAGCTCTATTTCTCTATCCTTACTCGACATCATTCTTCACTCTCATAAATAGATACGCCTACTTCATCGGCTTTTTGCATTAAGTAAAGTTAATTACTTTTCAACAAGTAATCGCATAATAAAACCATTTAATCACTATGCAATTCTTAACTCCTTTTTGAAAACATTTTTATATACTTTTAAAATACTTGAAAATACTTCTAATAGGTTTTAAAACATTTATCCAAAATTTTACTTTAAAATAACAAGTCTGTAAGATATTTAAAGTTGGAAAAGAACATGTTTTATTATAAAAACTTCTTCTTTAACAATTCACAATTAATTCTTAAAATTAATAAAGACTTCAAACCGTTTTTAAAATACTATAATAATAATAATTAGTAAACATGTATACAAATAATGAAACAAAATAATTATATTTAAATGTATTTTCAAACCTTTCAAAAACCACGTCTAAACGGGGTAGTTTTGCGCAAGTACGTTTTCGAGATGTTACTTAATTTTTTACTATCTAATATTTTAATAAAAACAAACATAAATATAATACATTATAGATATGGAGAGAAACCTCATAGGATCTCTGTATAAAATTGCATAGAAATCGCCAAAAACAAGACAATTCACAAGTGCGTCTATAACAACTATCGCTATAAGTGTACTTCTAAATCTGAGTCATATTCAAACCTATATTAAACTACAACCTATGTGCTTGCTTCCAAGACCTTTGTATATGTGATACAAGTACTTTTAAGTTCGTTAAAGTCTATTTATATGTCACTTGTTTTCAAGGCAAGAAGTAAACCATTGTTTTCAACATATGTTCATGTCAAGTTAGACAACTTTAACAAAACCAAACACAAGCAAATATGAGTTATATTTCCACCCAAAGTGGTGAGTTAGCACACCTTTTATCCAAAAAACAACAAAGATCTAAGAACCCAAGTCCAAACCCAGCTTAGCAACCTCCTTTCCTTCTCTTCTTTCTTGCTTTTGCCTTGCTTTTCCCTCCTCATTACCAATTGCTCACGACTATAGGGTGGGTGAGAGTTTTAATTTTCTTTCTCAAATTATAAGTAAGTGGAAGGTGTTATAATGTGGTGGTAAGGCTTCACTCCAAATTTGAGTTGATTTTGGTTTCATTTGCAAATATTTTGCTTTAAGAAATTATTAAGAAGACATGGATTTTTCAACTCTAAGCTTTATCAATTTCTGAATGGTAACCAAGGGTATGCCCCTTCTTATACAGGCTACATTTTGTGTTACTTAAGCTTGCCTTCACCCCCCTCTTCATGCCATGGAAGACACACCTCCCACCACTTCTTCTTTAAGTCACTTCTTTTTTATGCTAATTACCATCATACCCCTCTCATAATAATATTTCTTATCCATTAGAACTTCTAGGACCTTCTAGCTTTGTGAAGTGGTGTGTATGTTAATTAGTTTCTAATGTGTTCATTTGATCATTAATTAAGTGCACAAGAGTTCGAACAACTTATATTGATCGAAAAGCTATAAGCCGATTTTCGGTTGCATTACTGATTTTTCTTCGAAGAATATATTTTTGTAAATAATTTTCAAAAAAAAAGTTTTGTATCATTATTTATTAATGAAATGATGTTTAAAAAGGTTATAAAATCATATTTATAACACTTAATTATATTTCAAAACGTTTAATATTCGAAGACGAAGTGTTTGAATTTCCAGGTTGCTACATTCTCCCCTACTTACAGTATTTCATTCTCAAAATTCAAACAAGAAAGATAATCAAAGAAGATAGAAGAAAAAGATAGAATTCTATTGAACTATACACAAACTAAAATGCAACCTAAATGCATACTAAGATAAGAAAAGTCTTGTCTAAGAACAAATCTGGATAGGACTTCCTCAAACTATCCTTTGTTACCCACGTATAATCCAGAGCATCCTCGCTTCATTGTACCTGAACTAACTTCACAATGTTAGTCCTCAGTCACTTTGTATCCCTATCAACAATATGAAAAGGATGTCTCAAAACAGTCAAATTTGACTCAATCTCTAAGTCCTCCTGTTGCGAAACTTCCACTATTATCAAAGGATCATGAGAAAACTTATGCAGATGTGACACATATAATACATTATAAAGACCAACTAGCCGAGGTAACTCGACTCTATACGTGAGTGTACCAATCACTCCAAAATCAGGAATAGTCCTCTATATCAAAGAGTCAATTTCCCAACCCTTTTAAACTAGACTACACTTCTCATCGGAAAATTTTTACTAACACAAAGTCTCCAACTGAGAACACCAAGTATCTGGGCCTCTCATCTGCATAGCTCTTCTATCGATTTTGCACTTCTTTGGTTCGCTTTCGAATCATTTTGACTTTATCTGATTCCTCTGGAATCATATCCGGTCCAAGCACAAGACAATCCCAGGTTCTACCCAACATGATGGAGATTTGCAAGGCCTTCCATACAACGCTTCAAATGGTGTAGTTCTTATACTGATTTGATTGTCGTATGAAAATTCAACAAGTGGTAAGTGTTCTTCCTTCGAACCCCTAAAATTTAAAATACATGCTCGAAGTAAGTCCTCCAATACTCAGTTCACCCTATTCGTTTGCCGATTAGTCTACAGATGGTAAGCGATACTCAAACTAAGCTCGATCCCTAATGCTTCATGCAATCACTTTCGGAGATGGCTTATGAATATCGGATCTCTATCACTCACAATATCACAAGGGACACCGTGCAATCTGACGATTTCATTAACATATAACATTGCCAAATTAAAAGCTGTTCTTATAGTCTTAACTGGTAATAAGTACGTGCACTTGGTCAACCGATCCACAATAACCCACACACCATCGTTGCCTCTTCTTGACCTAGGCAATCTATCGATCAAGTCCATGGAAATCTACTCCCACTTCTAATTAGTAATCTTGAGTGTTTGTTACCTTTCACCTGTTAGCAGTTAGCACAACTACTCACAAAGATTGAAACAACCCTCTTCATGCCTCCTACTAGGACGTCCTCTTCATGTCTTGATACATCTTAGTGAACCTAGGATGTATCATCAACCTAGAATGGTGACACTGTACTGGAACTTCCTGTCTAATCCCATCAACATTCGTGACACAAACAACCTACCATTCATTCCTAAATGCCAAGGCTATCCACCTCGAATCCCAACCATCTATCAGGCTCCTCATTCTCGCTTACATTCTTAGCTTCCCTAGAAAAATGAAGATCTCTAAGTTGATTCTCTTCGATACGGCTGATTAAAGTCGGACGAAACTCAACATTTGTTATAACTGCAACCTCCTACTGAGCGCATTAGCTACGACATCAATTTCCCCGGTATGTTTAATATATCTAGATCATAGGCCACAAGAAACTGCAAACACCTTTGCTGCCTCTTTTTCAAGTCTTTTTGCATAAAAAGACACTTCAAAGATTTATGGTACGTATATAATTCGAACCTTTCACCTAGCAGATGATGCCTCCACATCTTTAACTCAAATACCACTGCTAACAACTCCAAGTCATGAGTAGCGAACCTCTTCATGCGGTTTGAGCTGCCAACTCGCAAAAGCGATAACTCTCCCATGCTGCATCAACACAACACCTAGACCTGTTCCACATGATTCAGTGTAAGCAGTCAAACGTCACATCCATCTGGTATAGTAAGAATGAGAGCACTAATCAACTTTTTACTTAACTCTATGAATACTTGCTCGCATTTATCAGTCCACACAAATTTGATATTTTTCTTCATCAAATTCATTAAGTGAGAGGAAATCTTCGAGAAATCCTGTTTGAATCTTTCGTAATTACTTGCAAGACCCAGAAAGCTCCTAATATCAGTTGCACTTTCAAGCCTCTTCCAGACCTAGACGGCATAACCTATGCGAGATCTATAGATATACCCTCCATCGAAATAACATAACCTAAGAACCTAACTTTCGAACGCCAAAAATTACACTTTGAGAACTTAACCTTCAACACATGCTCTCTTAGTGTTCTTAGAACAATCCTTAAATAATGTTTCTCCTCGGTCTTGGAATAGGCTAGAATATCATCGATAAAAACATGAACAAATTTATTCAACATATCTTGGCAAACATGATTGATTAAGTCTATGAAATATGCTGGAGCATTAGTTAGGCCAAATGTCATAACTAACCACTCATAAAACTAATCTGATATAAAAGCAGTCAAGGGTGCACTCCCCTCTGCCACCCTCAACTATTGGAACCCTGTAGCAAGATCAAGCTAAGAAAACATTTGAGCTCCATAAAGCCAATCGAACAATTTATCTATCCTAGGCAAACGTACTTGTTTCAAACAGTTCATTTGTTGAGCTTTCGATAATCTACACACAATCTTAAGGAACTGTTCGCCTTCGTTGCAAATATGATAGGCGTTCCCCAACTCGAACGACTTGGTCGGATCAAGCCCCTATGTAACAAATCACTAACATGATTTGTCAGCTACAACCTCTCCTTCGGGGCAAATATATGAACAGGCAACACGATAGGCTTCGCATCCTACTAGATCAATGCAAAACTCTATCTCTTGATGACGTGGTGAACTTGACACCTCTTCGAAGACATCCTCAAACTCCCGAACAAATATGGTCGAACCTAACTCCCCATCCACCACATCTAGAGAATAAAGAAACTAGTCATAAGTGAGCTAGGCCCTTCACAAGACACTACCATCACCTTTCTTCCTTTCCTCATTAATGATATGGTTCACTAATGAAATAGTTCTCTCAACACAATCCAGGACAACATTATTTTGTGACAACCAATCCTTCCTGAGAAAAACATCAAAACTCATAAAGCCAAGAACATTTGATCATTTTAGTTATGTGACTCGTTAGGTTCAAATTTGATCAATAATTAAGATCGAACTATTCGAATGTTAATGTTCACACATCACTTAGTAGGCGGTGTGACATTTTGGCCAAATTTATTGCTTACTTAGTTTTGGTAAAACCCAATTTCACTTTGTTAAACATTACCCGGTTATGACATTTATTTACACTAATTCTCTTGGTTAAAACTATATCGCTTTAGACTTATGGAATTTGGTAATGCTCAAAACTCTAATATCGTCCATATTCAACTCTATAGTCCAAAAACAAAATCCTTGGTTCAATAATAACAATTATTATTAACCGACCTGCTCTGGTCAGAAACTTTGACTTTGAGTTGACTAGAGTTGACCATGATACTAACCCCATATAACTAAGGAGACGAATCCTCTCTTGTATAGTGCTTCACTTCCAATACTTCCACTCGATCCAACCATGGTCACTCAATCGATGCCATGTCATGATTTGAATATAATTAAAGCGGTCATATTGAAGATCTACATCATTCTCAAATCAAAAGAACTGTGTAAATCAGTCACATTGATATTTTCTATTTGACCTTAGTTATATTAACCAAAAAAATTATCGAGTGAGTCATTTCATAGTTATCCAATAACTATCAATATGTAACCTCTTGGTGCCCTCAGCAATTATGAGTAATACACTGCCCAACATTTAAAGAGCATTATGTACACTTGTCTCGACAGATACATCGGTATACAATCTCGATGCATATTGACTAGGAACATTTAAAATGGTATATTTATGTTTATTGTGATAAATTTCTCATGGTTATAACACCTTAGAACTGCTATCACAAAACATACCATTTATGGATTTTTTTATTACATATACTTTTGATTTAATTAACTAATTAATATAACACATTATATCAAGTATGTATAGAAAGAAAAACATCTTTATTTTGAACAAGATTGGTCAACAAGTTAGATATATGTAACTCATTACGTAATTGTCCTTAAGGCATACCGCTAGCTCTATCAATCTCTCACATGCACTTAGGGTCAATTATGGAATCTTATTCCAACTTGTCTTATTGGTTTCCTTAAAACCAATTTGTTTAGTCCCTTGGTAAATGGGTATGCTATTATGTCTCAATTATCCACTAAGCCAATCAAATCTCTCTGATGTTGATAAACTACCATATCATGTGGAATAATTTGGAGCATGTCTCTCGACTTCCATTGAGCTCTAAATTCTATTATGAACTATATAGTATCATTATTATCATATAACAATATTATGGGATTCTAAGTATTTGTAGTTACCCTCAGCTCAGTTATAAATTTGTGCATTTATATTTATATACATCGTTTTATTGTGGTGCGATTCAAGGCGATGTACTTAGCGTTTTTCATTGAATTAACCACTATCAGTCATTTGGAACATTTCCAACTTATAGATTCTTAACTTGAATGTATTATTTACATATCATACTAAATATCATTTATGAAGTTCGAGTTCGAACACTCACGTATAAGGAGTTCGCTGTTTCTGCAAACAATTCTCTAGCATTTCATTAATACACGAGAACACTCCAAACTACCATTTAGTGATATCAGTTTTGGATTTAATATTTGCTTCATGTATAAAGTACATGAAAAAAATCATAACATCGTATAGATAACATGACATGTATTATAATTTCTATTGCCAATGCATAAGGAATTCATCTCACATATTCTGTATTAGACCATTTAATAATGTGCCTTTGCATATCGATTTTGGACATTCCCAGTACCTTTTATACTCACTATAAAAGACATCATTTACAAATTCAACATCGAGTATTAAAACAACTAAGGCTAATTTTAACACAAGTATATCATCAAAAGTCAGCAATGTGTTGTTTACTTATAGTCTAGAAATATCAATATTCCATTTTACATTCTTTCTTATGAACACACGCTTCCTCTGTATTTTAATTGACAATCAAACTATTTGATATTTCCATCAAAACACTTGTCTAATTTTGATGGTTGTAGAATGACACATTCATATCTATTCTTGGATCATATCCAAATGCTCATGAATCCAAATATTGCTTCCACCGACTTCGAGATACTTTAGTTTTTATGTGTAAATAGTCATTCTAAATAATTATTTAGAATTTCCCATTTCATCACATATGCATATAATCACAAAATCTTATAAAGCGATAATTTTTTGAGCAAATCCGAATGAACTGGTGCACATCGAATGCTGAATCTATTAGGTTAATTTCGACAATTGAAATTTACGGTAATATTCTTATCAACGTGGCTTACTGCATTCCAACCACATTTGTTATTTCTCATAAAGATAGATTTGCAGCATATGGATCATATTCCTTTCGGATACATCTAGAAAAATCGTATTTGTATAATATACTTGGAAAATATTTTAGATCTGCGCATCATATCACAACATAGAGTCAACACTCTTAATGGTTTAATTAAACGATCGAGGATTATATATATTTTCGACATTGATAAGAAACTCATAGTTTCTCTTCAATATATGACAATACTTATTAAACACTCTAATGTGATGTATTCGTTTAGGTAAGTTTATTTTATTTCATCTCATGTAATTAGTTTTATCTTTGGATCGTATCGAATATCATTTTACTATCAATAATTTCTCAAAGAAATTCCTTCATCGTGAAGTTGGTATTTCTTCAAATAAAAATTATTTCTCCGTGCAACGAAATAGGTATTCATAAACATTTTATGAATTTTCTTATTTATAAAATTAATTTGGTTTTAGTTTATAAAATTTATGTTCAAAACATAAATATGTTGTCCAATGATAGTCTTTCCCAATCTCCTTTTGGGGAGATTCGTACATGATCCCTCATGAATAATTATTGCGTGCAGATTTTTGACTTGCACAACCTACCGACTCCTTGAGCTAGGATATGGTAGGGATTCTTATAAACCCATATCTTGTATGATTTTATAAAATATTATTTAGATATTAACCTTGTGTACTACTCTTAAGTATATAACCTTGTAGAAAGAAATTAACTTAACTTCACTTACAATTAATTAAACTTTGTCCAACAATGTTGGATTACTCGTTATCGATACATCATTATGTATCACATAGAGGAGTGACTTTTGAGATTGAATCTTTATTCATGTATAGGTACGTTCAGAACTCCTTCCAATATACTCACCCATTTAATCAAATCGAATCATTCCCATTGCATATTACATTATTTACTTCCGTTTTATATTCTGTGAGCTTATCCTATACTTATACAAGCGCATCAAATACAAATGTCAATGTCTGTGATGACATATCAGTGAATATGCAAAGTACATGAAACATTTTTGTATTCATAGATTTATGATTGCATACATCTATATATATATATATATATATATATATATCAATCCGAAGAGTCCATCAACTCTTATAGTGCTCCCACTAAATGGATGTAAGGCCTTTTAATTGTTTAAGATATAATTAACTAGTATCATACGAGTATATATGCACATCAAGTTGGACCTGTATCTATTTGATGAGCCATATTTTAATGGTGTTCTGACCTTTTCAACATTCTCAGTTGATTAGTAGTATGGTAAAGAAGAAGTAGTTTTGTGATACAACAATTAACAAAAGTTGTTATATGGTTAACGACGATTACCTAATAGTCAGTTTTATCTTGAAGGAATTTGGCATATTTTATCAATCAAAAGCCATTACAAATTTACAGTTGATATCATCCTCCACCCATTAGTGGTAAACCTTTCCCGATGATTCTAAATGTCGCATTTGGCATGATTCTTATAGGCACTGAAGTTTTAAAGTTATTATATCTTGTTATACTGCTAACAAAGATATATTATGGAACATTATTACGTTCCCAATCATTATAACAGTTCATGATTTTTTTCCTAACAATTGCAAATTGGTTCTCTCATTTGCGTATATCCACAAACTAAAACAGTCAAGCGTACATAAATCACATTTACATGCAAGTTCAGTATATATGAGCGGTAAGATCAAGGGGCAGAGAACATTGGATACTGAGTGTAGTATGATCCCAAATTTTGTTGTTAGAACTTTCAGCATATAGCAGCTGTAACTTGTAATTTGGAAAGGCAAAGAAAAATTATTTTGTATGCAAAATGAAAAATGTTCAAAAATCTACCATTCCCTTTCATTCTCTCCTTAATGTCATTGCATATTTCGCATATTTATGATTTATCCCATATATCCCAATGGTAAATCAAAGCTGCAAAATACAATAATAGCTTTTAGTACAACTAATAATTATCAGCATTAACAGTAGTGTATGCATGAGAGAACCTAAAATATGCTGATGGGTTGTGCCTTATGAAGCCATATCTTTCCAGGATTTTGACCAAAGAACGTGTACTTTTGGTATAACATAATCCAACTTTTGGAACCGCCATATGATCATTTTTATAATTGAGTGTTGATGATTTTGTTAATGTTTTGAATTAAACAATCAAAAACTTCATCCGTAACATAAATACAATGTAGGAATAATATTGCTGCCATACATACAACATACACAAATGTTTTAACATGAAATGTTGCTTTTTTCCAAAATCAAAAGCATCTTTCTAAATTATTAAAGAACTGGCTAAGAGATGAACACAATTATGGTACTGAATCAACTAACCACATCCGTATTTGTATCAAACCAAATGAAAATCATATTTTAATGTAAACTGAAATCATACAGCTTAGTTTACATGTAAATTTTCAAGTATATGCCTAATGAGGCCGTGAATATCAAGATTGTCACTGAGTTTAGCATAATATAATGTATTTGTGACATAAATAAAATTAACACACAAAAAATAATAAACTGAAAATGCACAGCAATCTTACATCTAGACCATATAATTTCCTTCCTCAACCAGTTAAATTTTTGAGGAATATCTCTCTTCTACTATAATTTCCACTTCACTAATAAAGCATGCAATTAGGAAAACAATCAAAAAAATCATTTTAGAAAACCTTACTGGAAATTGAAGACTATAAAATGATGTATGATTATGTAATAAAAATGGCCATATAATTAGTTTTGAACAAATCTCAAGATGGTATAACAGTACATTGTGAAACTCTACGGTGTTATGAATCCTTTATCCATATGCATATTCCTCTAATTTATATTTTTGGGAAAAAAAGAGCAAGTATATGGGACCGTCCTAATTTATTTGGCTGGATGACAGTTACAAATTCCTGCAAATATAAAACTAATGCACACAACTCTTTAACGTACATAAATTACATTTCAGGCATAGAAACTCAGTGTCATCTGCTTATCAAAAATAAATAGTAGAAGCATGAAAAAAATAAAATAATTGTTAACCATTACCTTACCCTATTCAAATAGGGATGATTCATTTTCCTGCTCCGCAAATATTAAAATGTGCATACATATAAAGTAGTAGTTAAGAGTTGATGGATTTACATATCTATTGTTCCTGGCATTCAAGTAGACTGCTACAATATCGCCTTCCTGAACGCTGTTTGACCGAACAAATTCCACTGCACATACAATAGGGCATTGCACCGAAGGTCCCTATTTTCGATGTTGTTGTAAGAAAAGTCCCCATGATAATAATTATATAAATTAAGTCCATATTTTTTGTAAATCAGAAAGCGCAAACTATCTTGCGCTTTTCTTATAAAAGTGCAAGTTAACTTGCGCTTTTCAAAATTTTAATTTTTTTTGCAAATTTCAAAATTTTAAAAAAAAATTCAAAATAAAAAAGCGCAAACTATCTTGCACTTTTCTAATAAAAGTTGCAAGTTAGCTTGCATTTTCTGTCAGAATAGTGCAAAGCGCCTTGCGTTTTCTATTTTTCAAAAAATAGGGGTTAAATTTACATAATTATATATACAGGGACTTTTCTTATAACAACATGAAAAATAGCGACCTGTAACTCGTTTCTTGATATTATTATATCAACTTTGAAGTTTTCCCTGAAAAAATGATCTCTTTACCTGTGCTCTCCCTACATAAATTCTGCTTTTGTTGGTCCACCAAAACCTGATTATGCTGACAAAATTAAATGGCTTTTGTCGAACACGACAGATTTCAATGAGATTGATTAGGGTTTCTATAATAGGAATGGATAGCTGTAAAATCAAATTGCAATAGTGAACTAGAATCATTTTACCGTAGTTAAAGGTCAAATTTGTCTTTATTTGGTTGAAAATGCTACACTATTCGCTTACTCTCAATTTAGATGTATAGTCATATTGCTGCGTTTTTAATCCTAAAAGACAAAGTCAATGATTCAATTTGTATAAAATAACATAAAATAACCTACCCTATGCTATCTTAATAAATTTATACAAGTAGATAAAGTTAATTACGTACCATACCAGTCAACATTCAAAATTGAAGTAATTGACTCTAATTACCTTATGTAGTATTTATTTTGTTTCTTATCACATCGGTCTTAGATCATAAGCTAGCTATTAGTTTATAACCTTAAGATATTTACAATTCTTGATTTTATTTTTGCATCTTATTCCTTAGCATGGAATAAAAACTATTGTTAATAAAAGATAGAATAGGCGTATGTTCGGTATATTTGTGAATTTGTCTTTTTCTAAAAGAATTATTTCCTTAATGTTTATCCCTGTTTATAAATAAATCATATTTGATATCGGTAAAATTGCATACGATGAATCTAATGTAGAATATATTTTTCCTTTTCTATTTTAAAAATTGTTTCATAATTTTTTTTTTGTTTCTTCACATTGAACTTAGCTATACTATTCTATATTTTATAAAGTTGAACCCTGACCTATTATTTGTCATTTTTCTTAGAATTTAAAAAAAAAAAAATCCCGTCTTCTCCGTGTCTTCAGGTAAATAGAATTACCGCATTGGAAATTATAATGGTCAGTAGCACAGGTTTCTTTACATGATTAATATCTTCTTCCACTTTTTCTTTCATACATAATTAAGTATCATTCCCCTTTCGACTATTTCTGGTACCAGCTACTGCACCTTTGATTCCAAGTAAATTTTAGAATCTTCATCTCTAAGACATGGACACTCTTGGTTTTCAAAGTAATATTTTTATTTAATTAATTTGTTAATTTTTCTTCTATATTAATTTTTTCCTTGTCAGTATCATTCTAGAAACGTGCAAGTTAGGTGTTGATCCATTGATTTTAAACATAGCTAATTGGGTAATCTTATATTAATATAATAAAAAAAATCAATTTGTGAAATTATCCAAATTAAAATAATGTTTATTCCTTGTGAACTTGCCAATATTACAAAATAGGATTAAATCATGATTTTTTTTTATGACTTTAGAACAATAAACTGTGTCTCTCTGTTTTTGTGTTATACACACACATCTTGTATAGTTTCATATATGCATTAAATCAATTAATATGGTTAGTTAATGTGGTTGAACTAAGTCGATATATATTGAATTTACTTTGAACAACATGAACAATGGCTTTGAGAATACATTAAAATCCATATAAAATTAAATCATTAAATAAATTTAGAAAATGAAATCTAAGAAGAAAATTGAAAATATGGTTTGATGCAAAGAAAGTGATTAGCAAGTTTGAAAACAAAAAACATGCATTGAAATTGAGCAGAGTTGGAGCAAAATTAATAAATTGGATAAAAATTAAATAGGGTAAAATCATTTCTTAGAGTCTTACTTTATTACAATTACAATTATATGCTGGTGTACACTAAAATAGATTTAAGGCATGAAACAAAAGGAATACTTGCCAATTTATTAAATATTAGTTGAATATAAGGAAAAACTGATTTCTTTGTACAAAAGGTGTTGGTGAGGCATGACCAAAAGTTGTAATAAAATGAAACTAATTTCATATTCAAGCAAACTAAATGAAGCATTATAAAAATAATCTTCCATTATATAAAATTAAAGAAAGTTTAAAGAAATTGAATATCATATAATCCGTATTTGTTATATTTTGACGACACTATATGAGATCTATAGAGGTAGGAAGTAGCTTCATAACGGAGAAAACAGTACGCAAATCGGAGTTCGGAGGTGGAAGTTATAAGCGAAAAGGTGAAGTGGGCTGAGTTGACTCAGCTCAGACGTTTGACCAAAAGGGTCAGACGTCTGAGTCTGGGTAGAAATGCTTCTAGACCATTCTGTCAGACGTATGACTAAATGGATCGGACGTCCGAGCTGAAGCGTACTTTTTTCCAGAAGCTTAGGTCAGACGTCTGACCATTTTGGTTAGACGTCTGAGGCGACTACTGCTTATTTTTACATACGGACTTGGGTGAAGATTTATGATATCTTCAGGGGTAATTTTGGAACATTGCCTAGGATTTCTATTCTCCTATACAACTCAATTCTAATTAGAATTTTGATCTTTGTATTCAATCTCTTATACTCTTCTCATCAATATTAATAAAAGCTCTCTCTTAAAGTGAATGTACACTAACACAACCTTAGTGGAACCACTATAAATCACTGTGTGATTTATTTTTTTGTTATTGCTTTCTGAATTGCTTGTTTGGAATTATGATTGTCTTGGATAGGTTGAGATTGGAATTTGAGTTGTTGATTGGTTATTTTTACACTTTTACCACGATCTCATCTTCCGCTGTGCTTGCAGGGTTTTAATTTGAGTGGTCTCGAGTTGGAATCCCGCCCCAACATTTGGTATCAAAGCTTTAGTGTTGGTAGTTGGTTATAGAAATGCGTAAATCAAGTAGTAACTCAAGTAGTTGCTCAATGGGTAATCCAAGTGGTGTAGCTCCTTATGTACGTGGCTTGTACGCAGCTTCAGGATCACAATTGGTAATAGACAAGTGGAATGGCGATAATGATTATGAAAAATGGCAATGGAAGATGAAAGGGTTCTAAGGTGGAATCGAGTGCATCTGGTAGTGTTTGATACACAATTATTGCCAGCGAACATCTCGGATGTCGAGAGAAAGAGGAGATGGAAGAGTGGGCATTCACTACACTTCAACTTGCTATGTAAGAGAATGTTATCTCTGAAATTAGTGGTGAGACAACCGCTAATGGTATTTGGGATAAGTTGGAGGAGATGTATATGAAGCAGTCATTGATAAATCATTTGATCTTACTGCGAATGTACTTCACCTATAAGATGAAGGAAGGTACTTCGCTAAAGGCGCACTTAATCATTTTTGATGATTTTTTAATGAAGATGAAGGTGGTAGATTTGAAGATTGAGGAAGAGCAAAAGGCGATGATATTATTGTGTTCGTTGCCAGATCGATATACAGGTTTCTCAAATAGTTTGATCTATAGCCGAGATATATTGACTTTTGATGATGTCAAGGCGGGTCTTCTTAGCAAGAAGTTGCAGGATCAAATGAATGAGTTAGGTGATGGAAGTAGTGGTGCTAGTAATGGTCATGGTTTATTTGTGGAGAAGGAGAGGTATGTGAAGAAGGAGAACCGGGGGCGTTCTAAATCAAGGAACTTCGGTTGGAGAGAAAAGTCGAAGGAAAGAAAAGGCAAGCGCTATATTTGTAGGAAGCCCGGTCATTGGAAGAATGAGAGTCCGGACAAGGAGAAGAAGGAATTAGTATCTTCATCAGTAGCGGTGGAGAGTGCAGTTGGTGAGGGAGATGTAGATGTTTTGTCGGCGGTAGCATCGGATGTTTCGGGTAGCGAATGAGTGCTCAATTCGGAGGCGTCTTATCATATGACACCAAATAGGAATTGTTTTTCTTCTTACATCGACAAAGAAGGAAATTCAATTGTTACGGAAAATGGTGTCATTTGTAAGTCGAAAGGCATTGGTTCCGTGCAAATTTGGATGTTTGACGGAGTGGTTCGTACTCTCACTAATGTGCGCTATGTTCCGGGACATAGAAAGTCTCTTATCTCTTTGGGGTAGCTGGATTCTTTAGGTTGTAAGATCACTATTGAGAGTGATAGCTTGCGGGTTTCGATGGGTGCGCTTGTGGTGATGAAGGGTGCAATAACTCATGGCATTTATTTTCTTCAAGGAGTGACTATAGAAGGTGAAACTTTATAGGAGTTGATAGTTCTCGTGGCTTGGATGTGACTATGTTGTGGCATTTGAGGTTATGTCATGTCTCGGAGAGGAGCTTAGATGTTCTTCAAAAGAGAGAGATGATTAATGGAGAAAGTTTCAACAATTAGAGTTTTGCGAAGAATGCATCATGGGGAAGAAAAATAAAGTTTCATTCGGTGAGGGAAAGCATGATTTGATAAGGGTTCTTGAGTATGTTCACACGGATGTTTGGGGACCAGCACTTGTAGCTTCTTTAGGTGGAAATCTCTATTATATTTCTTTTATAGATGACTTTTCTCAGAAAGTTTGGGTGTATGTAATGAAGGCCTAGTCGGAGGCATTTGCAAAGTTCAAAGCATGGAAGGCTCTTATTGAAAATGAGAGTGGAAAGTCTTTGAAGGTTCTAAGGTCTGACAATGGCGGAGAGTATATTTCCGGAGAATTTTTGGAGTTTTGCAAGCTTCATGGTATTTGGAGGCATTTTACTACACCAGGAGATCCGCGGTCGAATGATGTTGCGGAGAGAATAAATCATACTCTACTTGAGAAAGCTCGATGCTTGAGATTGACATCGGGTTTGGCGAAGGGATGTTAGGCTGAAGCTTTGTCAACCGCGGTGCATATAATTAATCGAATTTCGTGCTCAGCTATTGGCAACAAAATTCTGAAGGAAGTGTGGAAGGGAAAGAGCATCGATTTGAGTTATCTTCGTGTGTTTAGCAGTCATGTTTATGTGCATGATCCACGAAATGATAAGCTTGAACCTAGAGCTTTCAAGAGGAATTTGCTTGACTATACAGACGGAATAAAAGGCTGTCGAATTTAGAATCCGAAAATGAAGAAGGTAATGAATTCATGTCATGTTACTTTTTATGAGTCGGAGATATTCAAGGAGAATAAAAGCTCATTGGATGTTTCGGATTTGGTTCATGGTGAATCAATGGAGAAGGAAATTATTTCCATATTTTGTCTAAGGAGTAGAGAGAGTAGAGAAGTTGGCGATTCTTGTGAGGAGGTAGCGATTGATGTTACATCACATAGTCCACAGGGTTCCTCTAGTAGTGTTGGTGTTGTGCATGATTTTAGAGAAGATTCGATTCAAGATGGAGCCGAAGGAAGTTTGGTTGATGGTATTGCTACTCAGGTTGGTCGTCGTACTATAAGACCACCCGAAAGATATGGTGATTGGAACTATCTTAGCTTTTGTGATAATTTGGACTATGCTCTTCATGTAGTTCAAGATGAGCTGATGGACCTTAATGATGTCTTGAAGTCGAGTGATAGCTCGAAATGGATTTGTGCCATGGAGGAAGAGATGCAATCATTGTTGAAGAATCAAACTTGAGATTTGGTTCTACTTCCTAAAGAAAACCGTGCTATTGGATGCAAATGAATATACAAGGTAAAGGACGATGGAAGATACAAAGCTAGGCTAGTGGCTAAGGGGTTTGCACATAGGAAGGGAAAGGAGTATGATGAGATATTTGCACCGGTTATGCGCCATGCTTCTATCCAGATATTACTTGCTATTGTTGCTATTCACGACTTGGAATTGGAGCAAATAGATGTGAAAACTGCCTTCTTGCATGGTGACTTGGATGAAGACATCTACATGGAGCAAGCAGAAGGTTTTTTTGTAGATGGTAAGTCAAATTTGGTTTGCAAGTTGAAGAAATCACTATGTGGTTTAAAGCAATTACCTAGATAATGGTACAAGAGGTTTGATCATTTTATACTTGAAAATGGTTTTGATAGAAGCATCAAAGATGCTTGTATTTATTTCAAGAGGTTGAAAAATGATTGTTGGGTGTATTTATTCTTGTATGTAGACGACATACTCATTGCTTCTAAGGATAAGAATGAAATCGACAAGCTAAAACTGAGTTTGAAATCGGAGTTCGAAATGAAGGATATTGGAGAAGCAAGAAGGATATTGGACATGGAAATTGTAAGGGATTGAAAGCATTTTGAGTTGAAACTAACTCAAAAGGAATACATTGAGAAAGTGCTTTGCCGGTTTAGCATGAAGAATGCAAAGGCGTCAAATACGCCTTTACCTTTTCATATGAAGCTTTCAAGTAAAGGATCACCTATCTTGGAGAAAGACAAGGCCTATATGGCCAAGGTGCCATATGCTAGTGCGGTTGGAAGTCTAATGTATGCAATGGCGTGTACAAGGTCCAATATTGCAATTGTCGTCGAGATGGTTAGTCGATACATGACTAATCCAGGGAAATCGCATTGGGAAGCCGTGGAGCTTATATTGAGATACCTTAGTGGTACATCATCTCATGGTCTTGTTTTTGGCGGTAGTAAGGCGATGGATTGCAAGTTGGTTGGTTATTGTGATTTGGACTACACTGGCGATAGGGATCGAAGAAAATCAACTTCCGGATATGTCTTCACACTTGGGGGTGCAGCTATAAGTTGGAGATCTAGATTGCCGATCGTAGTTGCTTTATCCACTACGGAGGCAGAGTTGATAGCCACGTTGGAGGCGGCAAAGAAGGCACTCTATTTGGAGCGATTATTGTGTGACTTGAGATTCAAGCATGATAGTATTGATGTTTGATGTGATAGCCAGAGTGCTATTCACTTGGTAGAGAATTTGGCGTTTAGCTCACGGACTAAGCATATTGAGGTGACATAGTCATTTCTGGTAGCCATGGATGAAGATAAGCAAGTATATCTTCGGAAATTGCGCACAAAGGATAACGCGGTGAACATGTTCACTAAGGCATTGTCGGTTGGGAAGCTCAAGAATTTCTTAGACTTGATTTGCTTGGAGAAGTTCTAGGTGACACGGGGTGGCACGGTTAAGGGAGGAGCTTGGTGGTAGATGAGGAAGAGTATCGGTGAGAGATTGAGGTTCTATCTTCTTGGTAAGTGCTAGTCTTTCGTGAGATAGCTTAGGATTTGGATGCTTTCAACATTTCATTAGCAGGCGGGGGCTTTGCTTGAGTTTGTTGGTGGAGTGCAATGGGCGGTGGCTTTGCCGGAGCTTATTGGGAAAGCGTTCATGGTTGGTTAAAGATAGAAGAAGTGATAGTTGGTGTTATCGGTTGTCGTTGATGGTATGGTACCATTGGAGTTGGAGATGGATATAGTGTCGGGGTGGAATGTTAAATTTTGGTGATACTATATGGGGATCTGTAGAGGTAGGGAGAAGCTTCGTAATGGAGAAAACAATTCGCAAATCGGAGTTCGAAGGTGGAAGTTATAAGGGAAAAGGCGAAGTGGGCTGAGTTGACTCAGCTCAGACGTCTGACCAAAAGGGTCAGACGTCTGAGTCTGGCAAAAATGCTTCCAGAGCATTTTATCAGACATCTGACCAAATGGTCAGACGTCTGAGCTGAAGCGTACTTTTTTCCACAAGCTTAGGTCAGGTCAGACAATTTTGGTCAGACGTCCTGTTTTTACATATGGACTTGGCATGAAGGTTTGTGATACCTTCAGGGGCAATTTTGAAACATTGCCTAGGGTTTCTATTCTCCTATATAAGCTAGTTTCAGGTTCAAGATTTAAAGTGTGTGCAAGCAACTACAAGAGATTAGCCTCCACCAATTAGGGTTCATCAAAACCTAATTTTATTCAATTCTCTTCTCAACAAATCAATTCTATTTTTGAATTTTGATCATTGTATTCAATCTCTTGTACTCTTCTCATCAGTATTAATAAAAGCTCTCTCTTAAAGTGGATGTACACTAACACAATGTTAGTGGAACTACTATAAATCGCTATGTGATTTATTTTTTTGTTATTGCTTAGATTTCTGAATTGCTTGTTTGAAAATTTTGATTGTCTTGGATATGTTGAGATTGGAATTTGAGTTGCTGATTGGTTGTTTTTACACTTCTTACCATGATCCCATCTTCCACTATACTTGTGGTGTTTCAATTTGAGTGGTCTTGAGTTGGAATCCCTCCCTAACAGTATTTCCATTATATAAAACCGAGTATGGTGGCACGTCTGTTGGACATGTGCAAAGAAGGAAGTGAGCGAATTTTCCCTTTGCTACAATTATGGTATTGTAAGAGATTAAAGTAATGTTTTCATTAAATAAAGTAAAAAGGAGGAAGAAGATATGACAAATAAATAGAAATAAGGTGTTGTAAGAAAGATGACGGGTATACGTGATAATGACGAAGCACCTTTGAGTTATATCAAACTATGAATTACTTATGATATTTCAAGATTAGTTAATAAGAAATTAATCAAGGCATATTCGTTTTTAGATTTTAACTTAGTGCATGGTTAATTTTGTTTTGTGCGATCATTGTAGAGATACTGCAAAGTGTTTTCTGAAATCCTTATCCGGATTAAGAAAATAGATGGTTCAGCAATATATCAACTGAATTTTAAATTTAGATGATCAATGTCAAAACCTTGGTATAGTAAGGTAGAAAAATGCAGAAAACTTAGTCTACTTGCCACAACCCCATAAAGAATTTTGCATATCTATTTCAATATAGTTAAAATTCATGTAAATGACAAAAAAGTAAAACAGTGGATAAATTAGCTTTTATTCAGACTATAGCACATCAAATGTAATAGATATAGAAATTTCATCTCGATTTAAATTCAAAAGATGACAGCCTCTATTTATCATTCGTGAATCTCCTTAAGCTTCACTAATGATTGCAACCCAACCACATCAATTCTTTTAGAATTTTAAGAAGGGCCACTATGTGCCATTGATCTAAAATCCTTGTTGGAAGCTTAGTAGTAGTATCGGTAGGTTAGATTTTCTTTTAGCTTATGTGTCTTTCTCAGTTGATAAGTATGTAAGAATTATTATGAAGACTTTTCACAGCCGATGAAACTCTTAATATGTACACTAAATTAATTTGATAATGATGCGGTACGTTACAAAAGGCAGTTGATGGTAGTAAAAGTAACATACAGTAATGAATTTCAAAATATTTGGACATAAATAAAAAGATGTTATTTTATAAGTAACTACCAAAAATGTGCGTAAAAAGGTGAATATTCAAACCTAAATACATCAAACGGAGAGGGAAAAAAACACTTTTAACATACACGAACGGAACTGAAATGAGTACATGTAACAAATTGATGCGCTTGAGTTAAAGAATTTGGAATGATTACATTGTTAGTGCAATGAAGATAAACTCAAATCCAGGCCCAATAGTGGTTATGGAATATTATACAAAAATAAATGATAAATGACACATGGTAACAAAGAGTAGCTACATGCCATGACCTAATAACGAGTTAAAAAAGTAATCGTGGACAATCATGCAGTGCAAGCTGAATCATCGTTGCTATCTCTTAAAATGAATAGATATTACTGTTTTGATACATCATGTAAGATTAACTAAATTAACAACATGAGCGATTTATTGGAAAACTACGATCGGTTTGCCCAATTTGACAAAAACTTAATTAACAACTTGAACTTATTCAGTATTGCAAATTTGCACTCTGAAAGAAAATAAAGCATACCTGCTATAGTTAACCTTATTCTTTACTTGAATTCCTTTACCTTCCACCAATGAAAAGCATAATCCAAATATGGGTAGTACAATAGTTTTCTTCTCAATACCACTTGCACCGTAGATAACAGCTGAGAACATGCACTGGTGATACAACACATCAAATAGTCATAACTAAATTTGAAAAAGAAATACATGATTAGTCTGGAAAAAAACACTTTAAAATGAATGGGAATTTTAATATGTTTTCAAAATTACATACATGAGATGAACTACTACTCTTGACAACAAAACATTGAAATTTGTACCAGATCAATACATAGAAAGAATCCATATTCAGTAAGGAAAAGATTAAAGCAAAATGTAGAGTCAAAATAGAAACAAAAAATATAAATGCAAGATTTGACATATAAGCATGTAGATTATCCACCTAGATATGCTTAGGTTCAAATGATTTTGTTTTTCATCACATATACGTATGCACACATTTCATTCACAACTATAGCTATAAGTATAAGTATAATTATATGTGTTTTTAACCACATACAAATATGCATATACAGAATACACAAACATTATTTGTTGAAAATAATTTTTTATGAGATATTAATATACATAAGAGGACAAAAGTCAATAGTTGTCAGTATGTTCAAGTTAAATTGAGCTTGTTAAATTTTCAGTTCAATTTAACTTATTATGAGATATTAATATACATGAAGCCCGTGTCAATGACACAAGTGTAAATTTTATTTTATACATAACCAATGGCACTATATTTTGATAGGACATGGATTTCGGTTATGTAAATATTTTGAATATGAACAAAATATAGTATGATTTCTATAAACTAGCTAAGAAAAATCATTCATTAATACTATTTTCTACGTATGCGGTTATTACAATCCATAAGGTAGTCTTAGTTGAATTATATGGAGATATGAACGATCAATTGTTTCAATAAGAAGGAGAAGGATCGAGAATATTATCTAGACTTATGTTCAAGCTATTATAGGGAAAATAACTAGGTGGAGTGGCAAAAAAGTTATTGCAACTAATGATATGATATTGACAGTGTATGGCATGGGTTTTTTATTTAACTTCAAGCATTCTTGTACGAACTATTTGTTTAATTTATAAAGTGTAATAAGAGTCCTTATTAAAACCCGAATTAAATTCCAAAGAAAAAAGTTGATTTTTTTTAATGTGGTCATATAGAATTTGAAAGTATGTTTCCTAATTTCAGCCCCCCCCCCCATTCAGCAAAAAATTCTTATTATGCTATTGATTAATTTCTTTTTCCTAATATAGTAATATCTTTTACCAAGCATATTTTAGTAATATTGAGACTGAAAATGGCAATTGTGTCACATATTTTACAGAATGGTGTTTGGGTATGTACATAGATTTTATTTCTTATGTGTGTATATGGAAAGAAAGATATTTTTCCATTATTCACCTTACTTTCAAACTATAACTTAGGATTTGTAAGCATGAAGTTAAGAAGTATGATAATAATTCTGACCTATATATCATTAATATTCAGAGGGAAAGAGATGCGGTTGCTAATAATAATAAAAGAGAATGGGATAAGTATAAATTTATCGCATCATAGATTTAAATGATGATTTCTGATCGTGCAAGATTTTTTTTGTTTATTTCAAAAAGTTACAAAAAAAAAGCTACTGTAAATACATTGCATTTAAAATTTAGATGATAATCTTTGGCTATGCATAAAGTAAATCTTGATAAACGTTACTTGTAGTATCATCATGTCTACAAATTGAAAATGCGATATTAATCACTTGTTATGGAAGTAAATTTTTTTCTATTTAATTAATTTATTTTTAATGTGGAAAGGGATATACCTTATTTGTTTCCTTCTTTTAGTTATAAGGCATTAATAGTGAATAAATCGTTAACTAACTTGATCAGATATAGTAAGATATTAGTAAGATAGTGAATAAATTGCAATCATAGAGACTGGAAAAGGGTAAGTCTATAACATTTTAAATTCATAAATTAGTGTTAATTTGTTTAATAGGTTAGTTTTTTAATACCAATCCATATTGGGAAGGAAGAAATATTATTCACCTTAATTTTATATCGTAACATAGGATTTGTAAAGCATGTAGTTAGGAAAATATAGTAATAATTCTGAGCATGTCTATATCATTATATTTCAAGAAAGAAAGAGATGTATATATTAATAATTATATTTAAAGAGAAAGATATGTATATAGTAATAAGCATCCCAAAATTAGATGATGTTCGTTAACTATGGAAGGAGTTAATTTTGTTAATTTTTCCCAATAACTGCAAAAAAAGAAATTAATATCAATATACTACATTTTGTAAATAGATGATAGTCTTTAGCTATGTATATAGTACATAGTCTTAATTTTTTTGATCTAAAATTTTCATTCTTATTCTATAGGCAGGCTGAGGAAATATTTTCCCATTATTTTCCCATAAAAATTAAAATAAAATAGTATTAGTGAAGCAATTATTAATGATAAGTTGAAACTGTGCATGCATATGTTAACACCAATAAAACAAAAATGGTAAGTAAAAAAGCTTTCTAGATATACATGATGCTCTTTAAACATGTACAGAGTAAAATATGTCAACTTCTTTTTACTTATTTTCTTATTGCTTGGAGAGGAAGTAATATTTTTCCATTCTAATTTTCATACTTTAAAACTGAATTTTGTGGCATAAGTTAATGATATTGAGCTAAAATTAGATATATACATAGTAATAATAGACAAAGAGAGAAAAATAACAAGTATATATATAAAGAAATGCAGGTTTATAGTATGATATTGAAGCAAGTTAAAAATAGATTTTGTTTAATTATTTAAACTTGCTTTTTAGTCACTTGGTGAGGAAGAAACGTTGTCCACTGTTTTACTTTGTGTAGAAATTTAAAATAAGAATATTTATCAATTATCAATGATGGCTAGCTGATATAATATTTGTTTCTGGAACACATTTAGTAATAACAGACCGGGAATAGGGAGTAAATTTTAAGTATTTAACAAATTGTTGTTTTATCCACTGAAAAAAATATAAGGGCAATCCACATTGTTTATATAATGTTTACTCTTGGCAACGCCAAAGATGCTTTGATACAGTAAACATTGTTTTTATATGGCATATTGAATGTTTTTCAGCAATAGTCCTGGACCCACTTTGTAAACGCAAAATCAGTAATAGCAACACATGTAGTTATGAAAAACAACGTGCAAGTAGTGGTAATGGTGTAAAAATATTCAATCATAAAATGTATTGATCGTGCAAAAAGAATTTATCCATATCCATTGGAGAAAATATTCAAATGATTTAACAAAGTGGAATATTTGGAAACTTAGTCTTTATTAAATAAAAAATAAAATTATTACTGTTTCGTAATCCAACAACAAATAAATAAAATCATACAATCCGTATACTATCTCAATTATTGATTATCCATTTTTGCAAATGGCATATCTTCACATACATGTACGTAACCTAGAAAAGCATATAAATACTGACATTTCCAGGGAATGGGTGTAGGTAAAAGAAAAGAAAAAAGACAGTGGTAAGATATTTATAATTAACATCTACCCATTAGTAAGATAATGCATTTAAGGAAGGAGCGGTAATAAATTATAATTAGTTGCTTTTAAGATAGAGAAATTATCATATTGCACAAAAATTCTTATAACAGACATGAACAAATTTGCATCAAAAAAATGAACACTGATACGAAACAAATTATATGCTGTAAAATAAAATGAATCTTTTAGTTGAGTATAAGTTTATGCTAGTTTAGATGAAATAATGCATTTAAGGAGAGAGAAGTAGTCAATTACAATTACTTGCAGTTTAACATGAACCTTGTAAAAAACAAGAAAAAAATTTACAGTAAAAAATTAGCATATGTACCAAACGGATTCTGCAATCAACATTGCCATTGAAAGTGCTGAAAAATTAAGAGTAAAATAAAATTGTGAGTAATATTTCTTAATTCATAACATATGAGTTAGGGTTTGAAAGTAAATTGGAAGGTGTTGTTAATTACACGTGATATGAATGGGCAAAACCTAAAAAGCATTTTCAAAAAACCATTTCAACAAATCGAACTTACAAAAATGGAGTGTTGAAGACAATCCCCTCGGTCAACCGATTTCGAGTTATAAATTTGATTCATAGAGTGGTAACTCATTGTTGGATCGACAATTAAGTTATATATTTTAATTTGTGAATAACAAATCCAATTGGAAAACTGTATTTGGCATCATAGACTCACAAATCAAATCAGAACTAATGAGTAACAATTTCAAAAGTTGTATGGATTCAATGGTTTTGTTTGCAACAACATTTCTTCATGAATCGAAAATTAGATTGGAAAAATTATATTTAACATTCACAAATCAGACCAATCAGAAAAAAATAATGATTTAAGATGTCAAAAATTATAGGAAATCGAAACATGTAAACATTTTAATAAAATATATGAATTATAAAGAACTGTACCTTCGAGAGAAAGAAGAAGGCGGTAACACATGTGAGCTATCCCTAGCGACCTATGTAATCGCATGTGGTGGGAGCTATATCTCTGGTTGCGCTTCCAGTGTTGATTCAGAAGCAAAAAAAAACCGGTTTTTTGGGATTGGATGATGGTGATGAATGAAATCTAGGTTTTGAGTTATTGAATTTGGGAATGTGGATGAATTTGGAAAGAGACACAATTAGGTTTTACGAACCGATAAAGGAAATGGGAGCGCATGCGGACCTGATGGGAAATGTAAGGGCATTTCGAGTATTTCAGAAAGACGCGGCTGGAGTTAGTTTATTAAATTACATTATTAGTAATAGATTATTCATAATCATATGATAAATTATTTCTCAAAACTATGACTTAGTCTATAACTCCCAAATAATTGCAAATAATTTTAGACACTTTAGCATTTTCATTTGCATCATTTAGTTTTGTAAAAACCTATAATAGATTATAGTTTTATTTCATAACGAATATTCATAATATTCACACTAAAATATGACAAGGACTATTTTACATTCGACATCAAAGATAAATCAATATTTCATAAATAATGTTCGGTATGTTCAATGAAAACGATTTTCATAAGTTGATGCAATCAATAAATGATATATGGTATGATCCCACTATTTTTGCCATTACTATAATAGCGTACTAAATTTATTGGTCCATCGTTCACTTTATATAGATTATTTATTTCATACACTGCAACTAGTATACAAAGTAGAGTTCCTTGATCAGATATCTTGAACTCGAGAAATAAATCTCATAGAAAATGATTTTCTATATGAAAGTAAATTTCCAAATAAAATCCATATTCCTTATTCCAATGTTAAGTATCAATTTTTATTATTACAATTCTTGTTTATAATGTTTCTTTATAAAACCGAAGTGACTGTTCATTCTCTTCATCCCAACTGTACCTTAAATCACAACTACTTTTGTACGTTCATTTTTCTTTCTAAATGGTCAAACCATTTAAACGAAAATCCTTACTACAACATCATAATGAACTCTATACAAAGATGCCAACAGGGTTGGCGCAGTTGGTTGATGGTCCGGACTGCGTGATCGAAGGTCACGAGTTCGAGCCCCGAAACTGACAGCCCTGTAACAAGTACCCGAAGTATGTGTTTGGCAGGCACATACTTCCCTAGAGTTTACAAGCGAAGCATGGTTCTCTAGGTAATTCAAAAAAAAAAAAAAAAAACTCTATACAAAGATGCATTTGATCATCCTTAACATTCAAGGACATCAAATAAAATACACTTTACGTTATTTATCAAACTGACTTTCAACGATCGAATTCTTAAATCTTTCTTGAATTTTTGATTTTATGTTACATTTAACGCGATATGGGGCTTCTGTAATCAATCAAATTGAATACTTGATGTCACAATACTATTTATTGGCTTAGTTTAACTGAACTAACTTAAAATATCGTACTTTATGAATTTTGATAATTCCCCGTAAAATACTTGTATGCGATAGTATGTGGATCAAATATCCATAGTCTTGTATTGCTTTAGAGTTCGAAACTCATAGAATGCAATACGTGGTCTCGACTAAATAAACGTGCAAGCGACTAAATTACGAATGTATTTAGTAATTTTCAAATCAATGTGCTTGCATGTGTATTGAAACGTTAACGCGCTAGAAGCATTTATTAGTAAATATATGTTATATTTCTATTTGTCAATTTTTGATTCAAATCATTTTCATATCTCGATTGATAAACGTTTCATCAATCGTATTAAATGCAAAAATTTATCTCGATCGATTATTATAACATTATATAGCATATGTTCTTACAATATTAGAAAGGATAAATGTTATCATTTCATTTTCTGATAAGGCTCGCACAAGTCTTTTATGTTTTGCCAGACCCTAAGTAAAACATAAAAGTCTTTTGACTTTACTAGTGGGTGTTAGGACTCATATATCTTGGGATTCGAACCTTGAGAAAAGATAAACAAATCATACTTCCACATACAGCGGATAACTCCTTATCGGTTGTATCACATAAAATCCTAACCCATGGTTCCTTATCATAATTCCACCTTTACCTTGAGGGAAGCTTGATAAGTAAAGTGAGACTATTCACTTGGACCTATCATTTCGCGATGGTATTAGTATAATACACATAACAAGAGGAAAGCTCAACAAACAAGTGTGGTTATCTTACCTCGTCTATTCAATATATTGATATACCACACATAACATCCCTAACTTAAGGAAAGCTCAACAACTAAAGCATATGCAAGTAATCTATTAATATATAAATAATAGAGAACAACTTTATATTGAAGATTCATGATCTTTAACATATTGTATTAAGCGATATCGACTTATGGAATAATTTATTTTTAATGAAATACCCTCGTGAATCAAGTGTTGGACATATCAGAAATCACGATATACGTACAAAACGTATTTATTCCTCAAGTCTATTTAGGATTTCTTCAATGTTCCACATTTAATTATACATTCATAATATATAAGTTGTATTATCATATAACATTTATATTTTATAATACTTATATAATAGTCATAGTTAAAATATTATATCAATTGAATTTGATTTAATTAATTTTAATTTACATAATAATTATATTAAATATTAATTATATACCATAACATTTATAGTAGGAAACATATATCATATGTATGTGTATATTATTTAATTAATTATGCTTATTTATTTAATTAATTAACCTTTAATAAAACAAATATAATTAAATTATATTAATTTCAAAAATCATAGTGGATATATACATGTATACTGATAACTTAAATATTTTAAAATATCATAATATACATTAAAATATGTAATACATATTTTTTTTTATTAATTAACTTATTTAATTAATTTATAAATTTTATTAATCCTACTAATAAATTCAATTTTTCAAAATTAATTCATTTTATTTTTCAAACATATTGAAATTTTTTGTCATATTATTTCTTTTATAATTTACGTATACCTTATTTTAAATTTAACTTCTAAAGTTAAAATCTTTTTATTTTAATTTTCAAACAACTTTTGAAAATTAACCCAAGGCCCAATCTAAATTGGGCCTCTTCTATTTGGGAAAACCTTTTGGGCTCATATATCGATTCAAGGCGGGCTGGCAGCTAGGTAGGGTAGAGTTCTTAATTACTCAAACTCAATCCTTCGACAATACCTTTCTTAGCCACTCTACTGACTATGTATAAGTTTAATTGGCTATCCCTAACATGACTAATTAGATTACGTAGGCTGTTAGGCTCCGATACCATTATTGGTACTGGGTTAGCCCAAAAATAGAAGATGCAGGTTAATTTCAAAAAATACTCTTAATTGATCTATATTGGGTCTATGAAGTCTAATTTATTTAGAGCATATCTAAAATTAACTTAAATAAAATCCATTATTTCATTTGAATTTATAAATAATGAATGAAATTTTATTTTCATTTATGTTTAATTAAGTATAATGGTATACATGTATATCATATACATATATGTATGTGTGTGCATGTGTAACATAACAATCGTTGCAAGATATGACATGTCCGTAAGTAATTGCTGGGATGTGCATCGTACAGGCATGTTAACTCGTCTTATATGTATTATATATTGTCCAAATATATGTAACTGTACATATATATAAACTTATTATTTAACAAATATTAAAAAATATAAATATTTACGAATATATATAATGTATATATTTCATAAATGTAAAATATCAATATATATATATGTAATTACAGGTTAAATTAGATATTAATTAGATAAATGACTATATAAATATATATTTATATGTAAAATACAAATATATGTATGTATGTATGTATGTATACGAAATGTATAGAGTTTTTTATAATATACACATATATTTTACTATAAAATATATATATATATATATATATATATATATATATCTTTGTGTTTGTATTCATATATAATTATATTTGTAATAACTAAAGTATTTATAAATATATCTATTTAAAACTCTGTGTGTGTCTATATATATAATTATATTAATTGTGAAAATTAAATAAAAGTAAATATATATATACAACATTCTAGATCTAATGCACATCATATAAAATATTTTAATATAATTTTATTTTATTATATATAAATACATTAGCCAAAAAGCATTAAAATAATATTAAAAATAGTTTCATAGCATATTTTTCAAATTTTAAGTTTTTTAAATTGAAATACGATATTATAAGGTCACAAAAACAATTCCATGATTTTTTGAGTTAAAATTATATTTTTATTATTTAATTAATTTTGATCACTTTTATAAATGATTTTTTAAAAATAATAAATTTTATCTTTAAAATTTGGGATTTTGGTTGGACGATAAAACTATGATAAAGAAATTTTATAAAATTTAAAATATAATTTTCTAAACATATATTGTTTTGTATGAATTATTCAACCTATATTTCAATTTAAACAATATTAAAATAGTAAATAATTATTAAAAAACATTTTTGTATTATTAAAAGTTATATTTAGTATAAATTTGCATATATAAAATATAAAATCAATATTTACGTGATATGATGACATAATTAATTATCGGTTATTTAATTTATGCAATATGACATATTAATATTAATATAATTAATTAATAAATTTAAAAATTAAAATAAACTGCTTTGGCTATGTATACATTAGATTTAAATAAATTTTTTTATTATACATACATATAACCATTCAATATGTGACAACATTCACATATATAGGAGTCTCACCTAACTAAAAATATAATTATGATATATAAACATGCAAAATAATAATGTACATAAATTACAAGTTATAAGAAATAATGAAACATATCAAAACCTATGCCTTGCTATAATGAATATCCTTCTTTAGAACTTTCCTCAGTTTAGGAGACTGTTAATCTTTGAATTGTATATCGTTGACTATCAAATAGTTGTTGATTTGAAATTGATTTGAGATGAACTTTAATGGAGCTTTTAGGTAGCTGGGATTAGCGAGCAAGGAGATGAAATGGTAGCCAATTTTTTTTTCATATGCATTAGGGTTAGGAGTCCTTCTATAGTGGAAAGACTAGAGAGAAAGGTGGATCATATCTCTTACACATTCTCCTAAAATATGAGCCATCAATCTAAATACACTTAACCCATCTTATAGTCGCACCTACACCCTTTTGGTCAAAATTTCTAGCCCTTTAATGGGTTATACTCATTTTAAGCCTACATAAATATTATTAATTAAATCTAATTTAAGTGCTTATCGATATCGCATATCGATCGATTATTTTTAACTATTATAAGTATTCAATAATATTTATTCCTCATATCATATTGAAAACTTTGTGATTAATATTTTACAAATATTAATTAATTTAAGGAATTTATAACAATTATAAACTAATTAAATCGTTTGGTCAAAGAGAATTCATCATCTCGGTTGTGTAACTCATCAGCTGTAAATTTGGTCAGCGATTAATATCGAACTACTCAAATGTTAACATTCACACGTCACTTAGTAGGTAGGGTGACATTTGACCAAACTTATCACTTATTTAGTTTCAGTAAAATCCAATTATTAAGCGTTAACCCATCTAACTATAACACACTCCTTAAACCACTTGCTTACTCTCATGAAAAATGAAAATAAAGTTGAAAATAAAATCTATTGTAAGCATGACCTATTAACTATTGGTTAGAAATATAGGCCATAAAATTTTGATTTCATTATTCACTTCATTACCGTAATCATATGTAGATGGAGAGGCAATTTGTGTTTTGTTAAGTATATCCTATTTGGTGTCAACAATATAGGCTATCAAATTCAAAACTAAAACATTCTATCATTTCCATTATGTACAAAAGGAGATCAAAATGAACAAATTAAGTTCAATCCACGTAATTAGAGAGCTTCATTACCCTTAAATCGAAGGGATTTAGCCTCTCATATTTGTTATCATATCAACAAATGTATAGTTTAACATAAAACAAAAACAAAAGGAAAATGAGAGCTAAATGAAGTAAAAGCTAGGCTACTTGCATAAAATAAAGCCGACAACTAACATGAAAGGAAAAGAGCATGTAAATAAAAAAGAGAATGAACTAAAATTGCATATAGAAAATTACATGAAAGGAAATGGCTAAGTAGCCATGAAAAGAAAGAAAAGAGAGCTTTATTTTTTATCATAAACTAAACTAAAGAGGCTAAGAGGAAGAGAGCCTTGCATGAAACATAAGGGAGATTTATACAATTTACACCCCTAATCCATTTACTGGGAACTATCCAAACTACCCTCTTAGGAAATATAACCTCCAAGTAATCATAATCATTAGCATAACCCTCCATTTAAATGTGCACATAGCTTTAATTAGGTGTATTAGCTCTTAAGAGGGGATCACTATAAGTGGGTAGGTGGGGTCCTTCATGATGCATGAAATGAATTATTTCCATCTTCATTTGCTTTTTTCTCTTGTATGCATGTATGAATACATTAAACCTCTTCTAATTTCCATCAATTTTCCTATAAATAAAAATAAAACGTGTAAGTGAATTGTCTCAAATTAATTAACACGCAACAATGACCATTTTGCCTTTAAATGAAGATGAATAAATGATGATTTGAAAATAATTTGAATTTTGGTTTTAACATATTAAAATACCCAATATGATCATTTATTTATTTAACTATATTAAATATGAAAGTAAAAATATGCACATTTACGTGCATATCAGACACCCCTACACATATCTTTTTATTCGTCCTCAAATAAACTAAAACTAAGATAAGTCCATTTTCATAGGAAACACGATTACATTGAGTATATGCAACAAGCTGTTAAACCTCTAGGTGTTCCTAGTATGAAGAGTGTTGTCTCATGAGAGTTTTCAGCGGATACTACCCATAAAATCCAAATGTAATATGAAAATATTTACAAAATAAAAAATTCTGAAATGCAAGATTTATTTATAATAAGATGAACACAAATTTTTGAAAATATTTACGAATGAAGGATTTACTTTCAAATTAACATGAATAAGTTAAATTTAGGCTTTGGCCATTATCAATAATTTTTAGTCCATTTACTTGTCAAAATTTCCAACAAAAATCAAGTTATCAAACCAAATTCGGTTAATAACATAGTGTAACTATGAAATAGATCCTTAGTTGATTATCAAAGTGATATTTTCATTTCTTCTAAATAACAAATCAAATCAAACAAGTTAAAATAGTGCTTGGATTTAAATTGCTTACTCTCTCTTAGTTTGAAAATTATATTGATATTTACAATATCTACATATGCCTAACTCAGAAAACTAATGCCAGATATACCACCTATGCACTGCCTTGTGGCTTATGTGAGGGGAATATAGAGCGTGACGAGTGAACACATGAGTGTGAACACCTATCGACTGTAGGCATTGTTAATAAAAGAATTTTTTTATGTGTACACCTAATTCAGGTAAACTGAGGCCAGATATACCAATCCATGCACTGCCTTTCAGGCTTACTTGAGAAGGGTATAGAGCATGGTGAGTGTACGCACAAGTGTGTACACCTATCGACTGTAGGCGTTAATAAAATATATACATATAATAAGATTTTTCTTTTCTTTTTCTTTTTCAATTTTTTTGGAAAGAGAGAGTTTTACAATATCATCTTAGTACCACTTAACTTAGAAGATAAAAAATGTTAAATCCTTTTCTTTTAAATCCACCACTTTTTAAAACAAAGATTTTCAATTAGGATATATTTCATAATTAACCCGTATGAATCTTTCTATATACTAGTTAAACCATAGTTACTTATAATGAAACCTAATTTTTATTTTTGTCGAGACAGATAAATTTTCAAAATTTTCAATTTAATAACCAAAATCCTATATTTATCCTATAGTGCTTGTTTAAAAGTAAATCAAAATGCTTAAACTTTTTATATTGACCTTTTTTTTTTGAGTTTTTGAAAGAAAATGAAAAAAAATAAACTATGAAAAATCGAGAATGAAAATGAGACTTCCCCCACACTTGATTTTGGCTGCGTCCCTACGGTAAACCCAATTGGAAGGAGAAAAATAAAAACAAAAACATGCTTCATTTACATGAAAAAGAATATTATTTATAAGACATCAGAAAGTATCCCGTTAAAGAGTAAATCAACCGGTCTTCCAAAGACTGATTCATTTGTCTTGTTGAGTGTGCGAGACACAGCTTAAGCTCGGAAAACCAAATCGTAAAAGATTTTGAAGTTAAACGTTGATTTGGAAAACGAATGTCGCTTTATTGAAAATCATGCAAGTTGTTTTACCTTCAATGATTTTTGGGGTTGATAAAAAAATTGATTGAAATTCAAGTTTATTTTCACCAAATTGAAGTTCAAACTTCTCATTGAAAACTTCTTCAGAATTATCGATTTCAAAATCAATACGGGGACTTAAGTCTTCCCTATTAAAATTCAACAACTCGTTTTCAAAATGTCCAAAAAAATTCATGTTCGTTAAATTTGTCTTCCTTTGTTGGATTATCAACAACGTCATTGCGTATATCTTGTTCAAAATCCAAAGTTGCTGAATTCAAATTTTCAAAATTGGAGAAAGGAAGATCGAATTTGAAATCGAATATCGCACACTCCAAAGAATTGAAATCAAACTCAATTATCATATTTTCAAAAACTTCATTAAGATTGTCATTTTCAATTTCAAGAGTTGTTAGTTGAAATTCGTCAAATTGGGTAAAAGATGGATTATCTCTCGACTCTTCATATGTTGGGAATGATCACGTAATTTTTGTATGTTTCAATCAACAAATACGTGTAATCATTGTATTTTCGTCGATTTGCTCAACAAAATCCAATTTATAATTATTAACTTGAGAATTTTCTATTTGGCCTTATTGAGGACAAAAATTGTCAGTTTCAAATAACGGATTTGATTTTGTTTCTCATAATTTTTTTTGCAGCTTTCATGTAACAAATCCTCATAATCTTTTTTTATTTGCACAGCTAAATCAAGTTCTTGATTATTAATTTGAAAACTTTCGATTTGAATTTGTTGAGAACAAAAATTGTTAATTGCACCAAAATTGAAACTATTCTCATTGCCAAAATTATTTGAAAAGTGGATCACATTTTCATTTTCATTTTGATTTTGAAATACATTTTGGAGTTCGAAATTGAATTGGCATGGGTTATAATCGTAGTCATTTGAATTTTGAAGTGAATTCAAATTTTGATTATTTTGAAAAATTTTATTTGACTTACCGCATAAAAATGAATTACACAACTCACTCATCCTTTGATTATTTTTTGTAGCGAGTTTAATTAACGACGAAATCAGTGCATTTTTCAAGAGTTGAGGATTGGTCATCCTTTCGAAAATTTTGTTGTTCAAAATTTGAATCGTTTAAACAATAGTTGCAGTTGGAATATCCATAAGAAATTGAAGTGAAATAATATGGATTATATTGATTTTCACAACTATCTTTACATTCATGCGAATATAGAAACTTGAACATTTTCGAGAATTTTTTTTGATTTTGTTTATAAACAAAAAATATTTACCAAAAGGAATTTATTTTCAAAAGGAAATTTTGATTTCTGTTTTGTTTTTCGATTTACAATTTTTTTTTGTTTTTGAAATGATTTTATATATTTTTTGGATTTTTTTAGTTTTCTAACAAAAAATAACTTAACTTAAAGAATATTTACAAAATTTTCTAGTTTTGGCTTTTGAATTTTTTTATATGCATGAACCAATACAACTAAATGGATGCAAGGGCTTAAAAAATAGTAGCTCCTAACTCAAAATTGTATAATCACACTCTATCATAATTCAACAAGGTAGTTCTCAGCCAGGCAACAAACATGATTTATTGGTGCACCACGAATCACCATAGCAATACAGTCGAAGGTTTAAGTACTTTCAGAGGAACAATTTAGTATAATATTTATGAATCACTGTAATATTTATAGCTGATTATTGCTCTGCAGTAGCCTAGATACCAAGAAAATAAATTGTCGAAAGAGGAAAAATTGAAAATGCACAATTAAATGTTATTGATGTCTAACCGTTATTATTAACAAAAATCTAGGATGAAATGAAAAAAACTGAAATTAAACCTGAATTTTCAATGCGACAAAAATGAGGTTTGTTTTTGTTTTTGGTTTTTGAATTTTATTTTAAAATACAAGCAAACAACAATGCAAGTCAAAATAAAAAACAGTACATGGGGGGTAAAAGCAGCAAACTTTTTTATAAGTAAGTAGTTATTTTTTGATGCAAGCTAAGCAAAAAGAGTAACTCTTCTAATATTCTTTGGCAAACTGAAGCAAAAAAACAAGACATACGAGTTTTTTATTTTTAATTAATTTTTTTCAAAATATCAAAGAAGTAATTACATAAAAGGAAAAACAAAACGAAGTAAAACCAATTGAAAATAACTCTTTTTTTCCTTCCTTTTTTTGAAAATAGAGAAAACTAAAAGAAAATTATACTACCTACTAATTAACCTTTCCAAACATGAAAAGAAAAAAAATCGTTTTCTTTCCCTTTTTTTTGTTTTTTATAAAGATCAAAGCACAAAACAAAAACAAAAAAGAGTAAAACCCGGCCCAACTCCAAAATTGGTCCAACGCCCTAAATTGATTTACAACCCATATTTACCTCTCCGTTCCCTTCTTTCTTTCTTTTTAAGTATTCGAAATCAAAGAACACGCAGGCTAATCGCAAATTTATAAAAAAAAGTGAAGGCATGGGGAAGTCGAATTGTGGTGCTCGAAGTTGGTTTGTAGCAGAAACTGGCTACGGTGAGGCGACTGAAGAAGTGGGCAAATTGGGAGGAGGCAATTCGATGTTGGTTGGCTTTGCAGTGGTTCATTGGTGGTGTTAGGGATTCTCGCGGATGTGATTTGAGGATATTTGTGGTTCGATTGCTTTTGGTTGTTGATGTATGCGAAGAGTTACTGGTTTGGGATGTATTGTGTTGATGGTGCTGTTGAACAAGAAGTCCAAAAACTTGTTCGTCGATTAATAGTGTAATCTATATCTTGCGAGTAACATAAACCATAAGATCTAGAATTACGCGATTATCACATATGTAATGAATCAATAAAACGTACCTCCAGACAGCTCGTATATGAATCAGCAATAGTTGTTGTCGAAAGCTGTTTCAATGGATAAAGGAATTGGTTTCTCTATCTTTTCCTATATCTTTCTTTATGTGTTTTTTCTATATCCTTTGTGATGGGCAAAGGTTAATATTTATAGGTAGAGAGAGGACCAAATTTCCAGATTTGTAGACTTAGTCTTGATCGTCCATCAAGATCAAGATGGGAGAAATTAACGCTCTAGATTATAACCGTTTTATTGATTAGCATACTAATACGAAAACCCTTTAGATTTTATTGACCACAAAATGAGGAAGGAAACGTTTGAGAAAGGAAACAGTCAAATTTCCTTACGAAATAAGGAAGGAAAATCCATTAATGTTTTTGTATTAATTTCCTTACAAAACGGTCAAATTTCCTTACAGTCTCCCACTTGGTCAATAGTAAAATCCATTAATGTTTTTGTATTAAGGTCATAAGGCATGCATAATATGCTAAACTTTTCTTTATTCAGTTATCATAAGTGTCTTGGCTAATCTAGTGGTCAATGGAAGTCATGACGTGTACATGTTATTTTGCAACATGCTTACTTCCATGTACTGTGACATTGACAACTTTCATAACTAGACCGTAGATGAGCATAACTTAATGGTGACATAATATCTTGAAGCAAAAGACTATTTCTGTTATCATTTATCCAAATATAAATGTGTACACATTACAAAACAAAAATAAAAGATGTCCAAATTATTAAGAGCTCAATAATTGTTATGTCTAGCTAAGTACAAAATAAATGGCATAATAAGAAGATACTTAGGAACTATCTGCAAGACCCATGCTATCAGTATGTCTTTGAAAGGTCTTTGGAGGTAGTCCTTTCACGAATATGTCTGCCACTTGTAAGTCTGTACTTATCGATTGAACAACAATTTTCTTTAGTTTAACATCTTGCTTCAGTAGTAGGTATTTCAGGTCCATGTGTTTGGAACCTTTGGTTATCCTATCATGCTTGGAGAAAAAGGCTGCAACTTCATTATCGCAGTAGACAGCTAGTGGCTTAGAGATAAAACTTAAAGTGCCAAATTGTGAGACAAAATTACGCAGCCATGTTCCCTGAATTGAAGCCTCATAACATGATACGTATTCAGCCATCATGGTGGATCCGAAAAGCATCTCATATTTTTGGCTTCTCCATGATATTGCACCTCCATATAAGAGGTACACATAGCCAAAAGTGCAGATCCTAGTGTCAGGACATCCAGCAAGGTATGAATCAGAATAACCAGTTACCTGTAATTAACTTGATTTTCTATAGGTAAGCATGTAATTCCTTGTTCCCTTTAGGTATCTCAGTACCTTCTTTGCAGCTTTCCAATGAGCGATTCCTGGGTTACTTTGAAATCTACCCAGCATACCAACTGCATGACTGATATCAGGTCTTGTCCAGACCTGTGAATACATCAAACTCCTTACAAGAGATGCATAAGGATATTTGGTCATTCCTTCTCGTTCCATAGGAGTCTTTGGGCACTGCTCAAGAACAAGTTTGTCTCCTTTCTGTAGTGGGGCAAGACTAGAGGAACAATTCAACATGCCAAATCTCTCAAGAATTTTGTCAATATATGCTTTTTGAGACAATCCTAGAATTCCTTGTGATCTATCACGGAATATTTCTATTCCTATCACATAGGAAGCCTCACCCATATCTTTCATTTCAAAGTTCGTTGAGAGATAATCCTCAGTTTCACGTAATAAACCAAGGTTGCTGCTAGCTAATAATATGTCATCAACATACAGAATCAAAAATATGAACTTGCTCCCACTGAACTTAAGGTATATACAAGGGTCAAATATGTTTTCTATGAAATCGAAAGCGGTAATGATTTCATGAAACTTTAGATACCGTTGTCTAGAAGCTTGTTTCAGTCCATATATTGATTTCTTAAGTTTGCAGACCATGTCTTCCTGTCCTCCAATTATGAAGCCTTCAGGTTGACGCATGTAGACTTCTTCTTCCAAGTCTCCATTTAGAAAGGCTGTTTTCACATCCATTTGATGTAAATCAAGATCATAATGAGCTACTAATGCCATGATAATTCTAAGAGAATCTTTCCTGGAAACAGGATCAAAAGTTTCATTATAGTCAATGCCTTCTTTCTGATTAAAACCTTTGGAAACAAGTCTGGCTTTATATCGTTCAATTTTACCATTGCAGTCACGTTTGGTCTTGAAGACCCACTTACAACCGACTGCTTTATGTCCTTGTGGCAATTAACATCCTTAATAGAATTAACATCCTTAATAGAATTAACATCCTTAATGGCTTGTGAAACTTGATTATTATCCATAGATTTCAGTTCATCTTTCATGGCATCAATCCATTTAATAGAATTAACATCCTTAATGGCTTGTGAATAAGAAATTGGGTCTGTAGTTCCTTCAGATTCTATTAGATAAAGCATATAATCATCAAGAATAGCTGATCTTCTTTGTCTTTGAGATCTTCTTAATGTTAGTTCCTGTGGCACTTCATCAACATCATGATTGGTGATAATTTCATTATGGAGTTGTTGATCATTTATTGGGTTTTCCTCATTGTGAACAGGTTCAACAATGGGATGATTCCCAATATCTTTCGAAATAGAGGGTAAGATAATGGGTACTCTTATTTCATGAATGACCACTTTTTATTGTTTTGTACTCCCACTGATTTCACCATTCTCATAGAATTTGGCATTGCTGGTTCAACAATTCTTGTACTATGGTTAGGACAATAAAATCTATATCCTTTAGATTTTTCTGGGTAACCTATAAAGTAACCACTGATTGTCTTAAAATCCAATTTCTTTTCATTTGAATTGTACAGTCTAGCTTAAGCTGGGCAACCCCAAATTTGGAGATGTCTTAAATTAGGTTTCCATCCTTTCCAAAGTTCAAACAGAGTCTTTGGAACGGCCTTACTTGGAACTCTATTTAAGATGAAGACAACTGTTCGAATGCATCCATCCATAATGATATAGGTAAATTTGCATGACTCATCATGGATCTAACCATTTCCATGTATGTACGATTTCGCCTTTCAGCTACACCATTCTGCCATGGAGATCCAGGCGTTGTGTATTGTGCAACAATTCCAAGTTTTTGAAGAAGTCTAGCAAAAGGTCCAAGATGTTGCCCCGTTTCATCATACCTTCCATAGAATTCACCACCCCTATCTGACCTAATGATTTTCACTTTTCTTTCTAATTGTCTATCGACAGTAATGAATACTTGTACAGCATCCACTAGCTGAGATTTTTCATGCAAAAGATAAAGATAGCAATAACGTGAAAAATCATCGATAAAAGTGATGAAATATTTCTCTCCTCCAAAAGTTGGAACATCAAAAGATCCACAAATATCGTATGTATTATTTCAAGAAGTTGTGTACTTCTTGTGGCTCTTTCTTTGTGTTTTTTTGTTGTTTTTCCTTTAATACAATCAACACATGTTGTAATGTTAGCGAAGTCTAGGTCTGATAGGACACCATCTTTCACTAACCTCTTGATTCTTTTACTGGATATATGACCCAGTTTTTTATGCCACAAGAAGTAAGAATCATTCTTGGATGACTTTCATTTAGTTTCTTTTCCATGTAGGGTGAATTGGATTTCAGCATGTTGTTTAAGGTGAAGTTTATAAAGTCTACCAATTAATATTCCAGAACCAATAAGACTAGAATTTTTAAATAAACTAAAATTTCCATTACCAATTTCAAAAGAATATCCAAATTTATCAAGTATACTTACAGAAATCAAACTACGGGAAATAGATGGAACATAAAGAGTTTGACATAAATCTAACTGATAACCGCTATCTAAAATAAGACAAAAAGTTCCAATAGCTTCAACTGGAGCCTTATCTTTATTCCCCATGAAAATGAAATTCTCACTTGGGATTGTGGTTTGGATCATAATGAATCCCTGCATAGAATTCGAAACATGAATGTTAGCAGCAGTATCAACCCACCAAGTAGAAGAAGGTACATTAGTAAGATTTGATTCGAAATGACTTACTAAACCCATTGGGTTACCTTTCTTTTCGAACCATGCTTTGCGCTTAATGCAATTTTCCTGGAAGTGTCCAGGTTTCTTGCAGAATTTGCAGACATCATCCTTCTTTTTCTTCTTGGATGGTTGAGTGGCATCATCAGATTTGGGTGGTGCTCTTTTATGTTGTGAGTTGTTCTTTTTGCCAGCTTGTTTTCCAACCCCCTGAGTGAAATAAGCAACTTTAATGCCTTGCGAGCCTTGCCTAGACTCCACTTGAACCATTTTGTTAGTCAATTCATTTAGACTCCATTTTTCCATAATAGTGTTGTAATGAATTTTGAATGGTTCATACTGAGGAGGTAAGCTAGTGAGAATGAATTGGACGAGAATAGCATCGTCCATAACTAATCCCAAGTGGAAGCAAGGTTAATCATTTCATTGACATGAGCGCTCATTGAGTGAGAACCATCGAACTTCATGGTTACAAGATCTGCCATAAGTTTCCCAGCAAGGGATTTGTCTGCAGTCTTGAACCGATTTTCAATGGATTGCAAATATCTTTTGTGCTTTCAGTTTTGGGTAGGGAGGTTTTGATGTTGGTATCAATCACCGTTTGCATAAACATCATGCTGAGCCTATTAGATCGTTCCCAATCATCATGGAGTTTGTTTTCCTCAGGCATACTTGTGTCAGTAAGTGGGGCTAGCTTTTCCTTAAGGAGAGCCATGTCCAATTCAAGTACGCCTAAAGAAAACTCAACTTGCTCTTTCCATTCTAAGTAGTTGGTTCCATTGAGTCTGACGATAGATGTAGCGTACGAGTTAAGGTTTGAGGGCATTGCAACTGCAGATATAAAAGAAATGTAGGCTTCTTTATTAGAATAAAACACATGTCATAATAAGAGGTTAGGTTTAGCGCCTCTTGTGGGTAGGCAGTAGAACCATACTCATGGAAGAATGATAAACATTAGTGTTTCATGCGTTATTGTCCAAACAGCAGCCGCCTATGGACGGCACTGCATGCATCAGACCAGAGGAAATAAGGAAATTAAGCGCGGAAGCGAAAGCTAAGACAAGAGAGAAAAGAGGGAAACCAGATCGAACCAGGTCATCACCTCCTTTGTTTTTTTGTTTTTCTTCCGCATAAACATTTGCCATTCTTTCAAGTAATCCAAGTAAATTCCATACATGAATTTAACATATAAACAATTATTTTGCAAATCATATATAAACAATTATCTTGCAAGTTTCAGATCATGAATTTAATGTCAAACTAGGAAACAATTGTTTTCAATATGTATACTTTCTAAAAAGTATTCGCATACAATAAGTTTTCCATATTATACAATAGGTCAAACATTAACGTAGAAAAAATTAACTTTTGCGGAAATATAAACTTTCCAGATCTAAGCATACAGTAAATAGAACAATATTGGTAATCATGATTACTATAGCAACTTAAATAATATGAATGTTAAACTTGAATTATATTAACACTAATAATCATTATCATCATCATAGTAAAATTACAAACATCACATCATAGATCTATGCTAATTTCGTTTTATATATTGATGGATAATCATGAATTCTAAAACCATGCTCCGATGCCATATGTAGTCTATATCTTGCGAGTAACATAAACCCTAAGATCTAGAATTACATGACTATCACATATGTAATGAATCAATAAAACATACCTCCAGACATCTCGTATATGAATCAGCAATGGTAGTTTTCGAAAGCTGTTTCAATGGATAAAGGAAATGGTTTCTCTCTCTTTTCCTATATCTTTCTTTATGTGTTCTTTCTATATCCTTTGTGATGGGAAAATGTTAATATTTATACGTAGAGAGAGGACCAAATTTCCAGATTTGTAGACTTAGTCTTGAAAATCCATCAAGATCAAGATAAGAGAAATTAACGCTCTAGATTATAACTGTTTTATTGATTAGCATATTAATATGAAAACCCTTTAGATTCTATTGACCACAAAATGAGGAAGGAAACGTTTGAGGAAGGAAACGGTCAAATTTCCTTACAAAATAAGGAAGGAAAATCCATTAATATTTTCGTATTATTTGCTTACAAAATGGTCAAATTTCCTTACAAACAGTTGATGAAGTGGGCTCGGGGAAGAATTGAAGGTGGTTTTCAATTCCGGTGTGACTGTCAACTTGGGTAAATTCGACTATGGTGATGATTTGCTATGAAAGTTGAAGTTTTTATGGCAGTGTGGTACTGCAGTTTGTAGTTGAACTGTGTTTGTAGTTGAACTGTGTTTGTCCATATAGTATTGCAAGGTGGGTGCTGATGAATCCGAGTGTTGGGGTGGTTACGTTGTACTAGAGTTGGATTGCTTTAGGGATGGAAGTAGTTGTTAAAGGAATTGGTGCAGTTGTGCTATTGGCTGCTGCTGTTTAGTATAGCAGTTGTGAATATGAATGTTGAACTGGAGTTGAAGTGCTGTAATGATTTGTATTTCCGTCCAATTTAAGTTGAACTGAATGAGAATATTGTCGACTCAAAAGTGGACGGAACTGCAGGTCGTTTTAGTCAGGGTCACGTCATACCTCATATAGAAATCGTTCACCAAACCATCCTATTCATTTCTGGAATCTCCCCCACGTACACAGTTGTTAAAGTGGTTTTCGGTATTGGCAGAGAGTATGACAATATCTTCTCGGTCTCTTTAACAATCAATTGCTTATTACACACCGAATGGTTCTTTTACGTTTCAAAAATAATCAATTCACAATTTATATCAAAATATCATCTTCTCAAAATCTTAATACTTTCGAAATCTTATTCACATTGAAATTATATTTACCTTTGAAATCATATCGTTTCCGAAATCATAATTTCTTTCAATAATCGAACTTCCAAAATAGGTTAAATCCTTACTTGAAAATCAACATATTCAATTAGTTATAACATTTAAATCCCAATTTAGGTTATAGCATCATTTAGCTGTATTTGCTTTTAAACCGATGAATTGAATACAACCACATCAACTTTACTTAGTTTGAATTTTTGAAAATATATTAGGTAGTTACAATGGTTTAAATAGATTTTAAATAGTTAAAATGCTCTAAGATATTTAAAATAGATTTAAATATAATTAAAATAGATTAAATAGATTTAAAATTGATTAATTAGATTTAAAATAAATTAAATTACTTTAAAATAGGTTAAAATAATTTATATAGTAAATATTGGTTAAATAGTTTAATAAATTTGAAATCTTAATAATTATAAATTTTTAAAATAATAAAAGTTTAATGAATTTTTTGGTGTTGAGAAGTGGGAGAATGGTAGAATTGATGGCCAGAGAAGGCAGTGAACTAGATGGTGCAGTGAAATGAGGTGAAGGCAAGTGATTGACAAGACATGTTGAAGTTGTTGATGAAATGCAAGGGGTTACTTGCTGTGGTTATGAGGTAGTGCGAATTGCAGTTTACCATGGGGGAGGAGATAGGATTAACAAATGTTAGAAAGTGAGGAAGAGTGATGAGAGTGAATTAAGAAATATCTGTAATATAGAATGTAAACATGAAATGAAGATTGTAATGCTTGAAATGTGAAGAAAGAAAATGAAAGCAGTAAGAAATGGAAACTAAAACAAACTGTCTTGAAATAGAGATTTGAAATACAAACTATTTATGCCTTTTTTTATAATGGCGACAGAATGGTGAAAACCCGAAGAGGAAGACAGCGAACAACTGCAAGCAAAATCAAATGAAATTCTTTTTTTGGAATTGTTTTTCGCGCGATGCAAAAGCAAAAGAAAATACTAGAAAACGACAACAAATAAAAAAAATCAAACAACCAACACAACACGATTTTTTATTTTTATTTTTAAAATGTAACACACACACAAAAATCGAACGAAAATAATTCGAAGAATAGAAAATAATCAAAACAAATTTCCACGCAACGGCGCCAAAAACTTGTTCGTCGACGGGAATTCTATCGGTTGAAATCCGTCGAACGAATTTATAATAAAAATTACCACAGGTGCTCGACGTACAAATGATAGTTCGTGGTGAGTACGTGTCGATCCACAGGGAATTTTCAGATTTGAAATCTCTATTCAATCAATTTAAACCAAGAATTTAAAGAGTGTGAAGCTAAAAATGTAAATAAACTAGCTAACTAACAAAAGAAATTTGATAAAAATATGAGAGTTAAATGACAATTTAAGGATAATTCCACTCTCTAGATCATATAGTTCAATAAAATATGAAATTATAATCTATCTTTTTTGGTCGTAATGAGTTTAATTAATGTGTTTATCATAAGTATGGAATATTTATTTCATTAATTAGTCCAATATAACCCATCAAACTATAACATACCCCTTAAACCACTTGCTAACTCTTATGAAAAATGACAATAAAGTTGAAAATAAAATCTATTTTAAGCATGGCCTATTAGCTATTGATTAGAAATATAGACCATAAAATTTTGATTTCAACATTCACTTCATTACCTTAATTATATGTAGATGGAGAGATAATTTGTGTTTTGTTTATTTAAGTATAGCCTATTTGGTATCAACAATATAAGCTATCAAATTCAAAAGTAAGCAAAAAAGAATATTTACCACGTTCTATCATTTCCATTAAGTAAAAAAAGAGATCAAAATGAACAAATTATGTTGAATCTGCATATGTAAAGAGCTTAATTTAAGTGTGCATGTACATTTAATCATGTGAATTATCTTTTAAGAGGCGATCATGGTAAATTGGTAGGCGGGGTCCTCCATGATGCATGAAATGAATTATTTCCATCTTCATTTGCTTCCTTCTCTTGTGTGCATGCATGAACACATTAAGCCTCTTCTAATTTCTATCAATTTTCCTATAAATAAAAATAAATTTGTAAGTGAAATGTCTCAAATTAGTTAGCACACAAATGATCATTTTGCCTATAAATGAAGATGAATAAATGATGATTTGAAAATAATTTGAATTTTCGTTTAAACATGTTACCCAATATGATCATTTATTTAATTTAACTAGATTAACTATGGAAGTAAAAGTATGCACATTTATGTGCACATCGATAGCCCAAATATAGTCCTTGGTTCAATAATAACTATTATTATTAACTGAAATGCTTTAGCCAAAGACTTTGACTTTGAGTTGACTATGATACTAACCTCATATAATTAATAAGATGAATCCTCTCTTGAATAGTGCTTCACTTCAAATACTTCCACTCGATCCAACTATAATCAGTTGATGGATGTCATGCCATGATTTGACCATAATTGAAGCAGAGCATTCATATTGAATATCCACAGTATTCTCAAGTTGAGAAAACTGCGTAAATCAGTCACATCGATATTTCCTGTTTGACCTTAGTTATGTCAGCCAACAGAAAACTCTCGAGTGGGTCGTTCCATAGTTATCCAATAACTATCAATACTTTATCTCTTGGTGCCCTCAACATTCACAAGTAATATGTTATCAGACATTTGTAGAGCGTTACATACTCTACTCTCTACGGATACATCGATAACTAATCTCGATGCATCTTGGCTAAGAACGTTAAAAATGATATATTTATATTTATTGTGATAAATTTCTCATTGTTACAACACCTTTTAACTACTATGATAAAACATACCATTTTTGAATTTTCTATTAAATATACTTTAAATTGAATTAATTAGTTAATATAACACATTATATCAAGTATATAATAGAAAGAAAACACCTTTATTTCAAACAAGATTGGTCAACAAGATAGATATATGTAACAAATTACATAATTGCCCATAGAGCATACCCCTAACTCTATCAACGGGAAGGTGCAACCATATCATCCTCCTCTTCTTCACTATCTCACATGGTAAACTTGGCGATGAAATCCACCAATACTTGCCCTGTTTATCGTTCTCCTCGGATCATAAGCGATATCACATTGACTCAACTCTATATTACATTTCAGCAAGCTTCCCGAAGTCTCAGGTTATTATAACACCTGCTTTAAGGGTTGTTCCTTAGGTCTTTGATCGGACGAGCCTGGAAATATAGTCATAACTTCCTTGATGCTATCAGCAAGCACTATGCCAGCTTCTCTATAATGACCCACTATTTTTAAAATCCAAAATCAATTATAAACGATGAAAAAACATGCTTACAACTAATTTCAGATATTAAAAGCAGTAGATCATGGGCGGATGAAAATTAAAAATTCTAAAACAATGGATAGAAAGGGGAAGCCTTACATCTGAATCAAACATCAATATGAATAAATAATAACTCAATCATACGGTTATTTTACACCATCTCTTCAATTTACATTTCAAAAAACCAATTATTACCAACTTATAAACAATGTAATAACGGTATAGAAATAATATACCAATTAGATATCTGTCTTTCATTCCCTCCTTTGCTCCTATTTGCAACTCTACAACTGTATAAATATATAAGATAAAAAGAAAAAATGGTTTCAACTATGTTTTGGATTGCACCTAACCCTGTACACCCCAGCCCAATCTAAGGGATCTGGTGGCTATTGCATAGGAAAAGACTGCCTACGTACCCCTTTTGGAGGATCGAACCCACGTAGTTCTATTTCCTGCTCTTCTCCAACGTTCAAATACTGGTTAGTACATTGCAGCCATAACATTCATGTAATCATTGCAATCATTACAACAATGCAATCAATGCAAAAAATGAAAGCATTGCAACCATCATAAACAATGCAATCAATGCAACAAACGCAACCATCGCAACCATTGCAATTAGTAAAAGCAGGAAGTAGTATTCTTACCTATCCATCACAACAGGTCATCATATGAGGCAACATCAACATAACCATTAAACATCACATGCATTTGATATTATTCAATCATTAAATAAGAAAATAACAACAACCCTATTATACATACATTCATATTAATCATTCATTATAATAACACTTCACAATGTAAGTATAAATCATCAAATGTATGCTAATCACCACATAATAAAAGAAAAACATCAATTATCAAATGTGTACTAATTAAAACAACATTAGTAACACAACCTCAATCATCATACAATCATAGTTAACTACTCATCATCTCATAGTAATAGTGGCAAAATATTGCATATTTATCTTTGGTGTGATCCTAAGAATAACATATGTAATAATTTAAATAGAAACTAACAACCATCTAAATAGTTTGATACCGAGTTTATAGTTTAGTACAGCTAGAAACCTGATATAGTTCGGTACAGTGGAAACTTGATATATGTGCACCTCGTCAGTCATTTGGTAACCTTAAGGAAACTTATTCTGTATCATCTGATGATGCTCCTATTCCACTACCTGATAAGCTCACTTCCTTGTCCCATCATGGAGTGAGTTCCGAAAGTCTCCCCTTCTACTTTGATCTCGCCTCATGTTACCTTTCCTATAGACTTGGTTGTTTCTTCTGATGATGTTTTTGATGTTCGTCCTGTAGACGCTATTGTGTATACGTCACCTATGATCATGTCCCCTATCATTGATGTTCATACTGCATTTGCTATCATTGGTGTCCGCTCTGTTGATATTGAGGTCGACTCAACGGGTCTTCTAAATTTGAATCCCTCCTTAGATGATTTCTTTTAGGGCTCATTTTAGCAGGCTTAGATTTATGAGCCTTTTGAGATGATATTTGACCCAAAGTGGGGTGGTTCTACAAGTATGTTAGTGGAGATGATGAAGAAAAGAGATTATATTACCATGTTGAGGGTGATGGCCTTGTGCTTTGAGTTATTGGTAAGTTAGGAGAACCGAATGGCACTATCTCGGATTCCAAATGGGACAGGAAATTCCTTTATAGTTCTGATTCTATCGATTTTGTTCACATGTTAGCTTCTCTTTTCTCTGGATACTATCATATTATTGGGCTTGAATCTTCGGATGAGGGTAGCAGATCCTCTCCTCGGAGGAGACTAGCTTGGTTTTCTTTAGCTGTTGAGGTTTTTTTATCTTTCACCTATTCTGTATTTGTTAAGTGGACTGGCCACTATAAAACCAGATACTAGCTATTGTATGCATGCATAGAACACCTGTTTTATACTATTAATAAAAGGGGTAAGGCCTGCTATAAATCCAACTAGCCTTGTTGAAAACAACCATCTAAATGATATTTTTGCATTAATCAATCTCTTAGGTATAAAAATTGTTTGATTACCATTTATTATAAAGTTTCCTTTTCATTTACTTCCAAAACAATAGTAATTCTCTTAAATTGATAATATACTCCAAAATACTTTCTTCTAATCTAATTACTTCAAATCATTTCAAACATTGAATTTTATATAAAAAATAGCAATATTATCAAATTATCTTTCAAATCAATAAAATTATTATTTCTTGTCAATGCAATAATATTCATATTAAATCTCTTTAATATACTGCAAAACAGTTCATTACTATTTATCTCAAAACGGTGTAATTTTCGTAAAAACTATATTATTTATAAGATCTCACTTTATTGAATAATAATAATTACAAATATACCAAAATAAGTTTAAAATATATTCTTCATTATTATTTATGAATTTTTCCATAAAATCATAAATAATAACCATATCAAACTTCTCTAATTAATTTAATATAATTTTATTCAAACATTGCTATTTATAAACATCACACAAAAAATATAAATAATTACATAATAATTTATTTATCTTAGTTTATCCGTATTACATAATTTCATTTATTTTATTTTAATGAATAATAGTCATATTTTAAATCCATAACTATTTATGATTAGAAACCCAATAATACAACAATCAACAATAAATAATCAACCCATGGCTCAGCATGTCCAAATGTCCAACGAACAATTATCGATATATCACATCATAGGCCCATAATTAATAATTTTCCATTAAGATATATCTATTTTATAATTTAAATTCAATTAATTAAATTAAATAAATCATACCAACTTAGTTTTAATAGTCTCCAAATACAGCAAAACTAGCGCTACATAGTTTGGAATTCGATACGAGTCTTGCGGATGAAATCGCGCATGAGTCGGAGTTCGTATGTAAAAGTATAATGATTAGAATATAAAATGAAATTATTAAATATGTCAAAAATAAAATAGTAAAATATTAAAATAAAATGCAACTTACACACTAATTAATCTTCCTCTCCACCTCAAAGCATGCATGTGCAGAACCCACTTCACCTTTCATCACCCTCCTTTGATCGCTATTTGCTCCTCCCTCCGACCACCATCCAATGATTGGAGACCAACAGCGATCTCTACCTGCCACCTCCAACACAATCGAGCAGCTACCATTAGCTCCACCACCACCTTGAGCTACCCGACGCCATTAGGGTTTCTGACCTTTGGCAAATTATTATGGTCACCTTGACTACATCTAAGAAAATCGAGAACCATATGTGCATTTCATTTCTCATCTCCTATGTAGCGGTACCTTTTGATCATCGATTGCTCACCGTTTCGCCATTGGATCAAAACAATAGAATGGACGGCCGAGAAGAAATCATCAATTTCTAATCAAACGAAGCCTTGGATGGGAAAACGAATTTCAGATGCCTCTTCGCCTTACCAAGAGCTTTCCAACGGTATATATTTCAATAGAGTTTGGACACTTTAGCTTTTAATCACTTTTTAATTAATTTGTGAATCACTATTAGTAGCTAATTTAGAAATTTCAAGATTAGGGAAGTATTATGAGAATAGAGATGATGGCTAGGGTTCCGTAGCCTCAAATATATGGTCGTTAGGCTAGGTCATAGGCTGTGTATTCAGTTTGGCCCAAAATAGCTACATCGTCGTTTATACACTGTAACACATCTATTTTGCAACATGTAAGTCCGAATATATCACAATTATATGTCAACTTGATCATCTCGAGAAGACCTTCACAACAATTGTAAATATGGCATCTAATTCATCTTTTATCAAAAATTCATTTTTACTTAATTTAATATTTTGCAATGTCGAATTTACGGAACGTAACATTCTTTTCCCTTATAAGAATTGCACCCTCACAATTTCCCAAATATAATCCTCAACTAAATTAACAAGTCATCTTTATTAGTTTACTCACGAAATATAGGAAGCTATGTCAGCCAAAAGTTAACTGATGACAAAGTAGCATATAACGACCATGTTACATTATTGATTACAAAACAATAATCCTTTCACAACATTGGATTTAATTTTCAACATATACGTATTATAGTAACATGTGGATTTCCTCATCATTCAATCCAAACTACAATACGTAGAAATAACACTCCATCAACAAAGGGTGAAACAATATCATTCGCAGATTAGTTCATATCATACATGCAACAACCCTACTTTTACGTCATATAAATTAAATAAATTTAATTAAAATAAATGTTCAAATTTGATTTATGATAATAAATATTTTAAAAATAAATTAATAATTAATTAAATTATATTTAATTATTTAATAAATGGTTTTCTCATAATAAACTAAATTGAATCAATGAATTCTTTTCGAATAATATATTAAATTAAATAATGTGTTTTAATTAATATAAAATTTTAAAAGCGTAAATTAATTTAAATCAAATTGAAATTGATCTACAAATAAAAGGAATTTATTAAAAGAAGAGAAAGGAAAAAAGAAATTGGTTAAGCAAATTAATTACAAATGAAATGAATTATATCAAGACCTAAAATTATAGAGCCTAAGCCCATTTAAATACCCACCATTCTTCCTTATTCGAAAAGCCTCCCTTACCTTCAAAACCCAAACCCATTACTTATCCTCGGCCCTAATTCTTTAATTCACAAAAATCACCACTTCATATTAAAAAATCGATCGAATGTCGACCGACTTGGGAGAGGCAAGCTTGGTAACGGTGATTGACGTCGAAAGAGGAAGCTACGACACGACTAGTGTGGCCGATGATGAGGACTAGGGTTGAAGCATGCATAGGTTGGCGTTGGAGGAGTTGCGATGTTGGAGGTGAGATTGAGCAGGTCGATGGCTACAGGGTTTGAGTTGGCGATGTGGTGGTTGTTGGCGTATATGTAGGCAACGTAGTGACAACATGTTTTAGTGAGCTCGATGCCGCGAACAAGTAAGTTTTACATTAGTGGCTACTTTGATGCATAGGTAGAGGCAAAATGTGGAGTGCCTGCAATAGTGAGTTCAGGTCTGATGGTTGACGAAGGATGTAGTTAACTCTTCGCTTGGATTTTGGTGAGTTCTCTCACTCATAACTATATTTATTTCCACTCTCATCTTACATCATATTATTATCCTAATTAGTTATGGAATTCCATGGTTGAATTGGTAATTTGGACTTGATTGGTTGTGAATATCGAATTGTTTTCTTAGGTAAATTATTTGATCGGGATATTCAATTGGTTGTTGTTATTTTGGATATTTTTTGTTCTTTCAATGGGGTTTTGTGTTTGTTAGATGTCTAAAACGTAAAGGAGATGCTGTCTGGTTGCACTTTAATTTGTGTAATTTATTTATATTATGTGTATATTATATGAAAGGCCAAAATTCGATGGAATTTGACTCGGCTACATGATGAAATTTATATTGATGAATTGTTGATGAATTTGAAGAATTTTTCTCCATAATTAATTTTTTGGACATTCGATTGACTTTCTGGTTTAAATATTTTTAAAAGCTTTGATAAAATATTTAGGTATTTTAAGATTAATTTGAAGTATATTTACAAATAAATAAAAGTGGTTGTAAAATAAATGGGTCGTTGGAGATTGTTTTGGAAATCAAGTTATTTTAAAATGGAAATAGAGATTTTCAAAAGTAATTAAGTATGTGGAATTAGTTTATTTTTTGTCATCTTGTATAATTGAATGGTTTTAATAATATTTATTTTGTAAAGTGTACGTCTAAGAAATTCGATTTATGAGATATTCTTAAAGGGATTTTTGAGTATATAAGCCTATTTTGAAGATAAACAAATTTTGAAATACTATTGAATGGTTCTAAGAGTATTATTATATAAATCCCTTTTTGCACATAATTTTGGCGATTCAAATTGATTTGTTGATATTATGAGAAATTTTATATGATAAGAAGGTTTTGAATTATGAATTATGGCTGAAAATGGAAAGCTATTTTTTGGGTTTTATAAATTTATTATAGAGCATTATTCAATTATAGAAAAATTATTAAATTGATCCTATGGTTATTTTATTTGTAAAGTAATTATGGGAGTTTTGGAAAATGTGAATAAATGGATTTGGAAGTGAATTATCATATTTGAATTTTATACTAAAAATATATTAAATTGGATTATATGAGTGATTCACCGTTGATGTTTAACTGTTTAGTGATTTAGTATGATATGGTGATGACATCCTTCTATGTGATTTTGGTGATGAATTTCATTTTGTGTAATGAGAAATATGAATAAACGGAATTATAATACCATCTGGCATGAGACTTTTAGTAATATTTCTACGAGTGTGATGTAAGAGCATTGTATAAACGACTAGTGCCATGCGGTGTTATAGGACACCATTGTTTTTTTATTCGATTATCCTTTTGCTCGTGGATGACAATCATACAGGGATTCATTATGTACGATGGGCTAGTTTCAATGAGACACATATTAGCCGTGTGTCGATATACATCGTGTTATGTGTTGGCACAAGTATATAGCTATGCATTAGCTATTACATTATATATATATATTAGTATTTGTCTATTCACTATCCGACTTCCTTTATATTGCAGTAGTTGAACTAGATTGGCTAGTATCCATCCTAACATCCTACTTGCAGTGGTCGCTCCCCGAATCTGTGACACCATAGCCATGTATTGGCAATCTATATAGCCATGTGTTGGCAATTGTGTAGTCCGTATGTGTAACCTAGGCCAGCAGTCTGCTACCATTTAGAGGCAAGTGTATGGTCGTGAGCAACCGTGGCTTGGTCGTGCAACGTATTAGTGACATGAGATGGACATGAGTCACGATGTCCATCGAGGTAACCAAAACTGTAGGAGCTGTATTGGTGGAATACGTGTGTCGTGTTCACCAATTAAGTATGTAGTCTCCAAGATCAAGTGTGTAAGTCAGTCTCCCATTTGGTTCTGGTGTGTGTGACATAGAAATATACTTATATATATTTGAGACGATGGACTACGATTATACTTGTGACCATGTCCAGAATATGATCAATCCCTGTATCATTCTCTAGCATATGTAGCCAATTATTCCTTTTCAGCGTGTTTCGCCAAATATTTTCTTTTCACTAGCATATATGGCCAACTACTGTTCATTGATATGTGTTGCTTATTTATATTTTGTTTTATTTATTTATCTTTCTTAGGCGCGTGTCGTTGATTATTCTTTATAGGGTTGTGACACTAATTATATCCTTCACGGACGTGTGTTGCCATTTCTATAATTTGTTAGGGGTGATTATTTGCATTGACGTGAAGAATATTGTATTTATAAAATTGAGTGATATATTCGACTTAAGCTACTTGTAGCATGATTATACATGAAGATATCACTTTTAGAGATGTATTCTAGATTTAGATGATGATTTATGTATATGGATGATTCCTCCATTTGATGTTGTTTCACAATTTGATAAACTTTATATGGGTGATAACATCTTTATGATGGTTTTTGTGGTGTTCTACAAATAGGTTGTTTGAGATTATTGAAATGATATTATTTTAGTTATTTACACCTAGCATATACTATGATCCATATGTTTATTGAATTTGGATTTAGATATAATCTGACCCGTTTAATATTTATATAATACTCGGGGTTAGTTCGAGGCATTTCAGGTACATGGACTGTACGACCAACTTGTGTTTACTGGGTGGAGACTAGATTTCAGTAATTTAGATTATCATCATGTATTGTATTGCCTCTTGTGTGTATACTACTATGATGTATATTGGACATGTTCGGTATATTGAATATTATATATTATCGCTGCGATTGACACTGTGATCTCTTATATTCGCTGTAAATTTTGTATTGTTCTATTGTGGAGGCACACGTCTTTATTTCTTTATGCAGATACTGTGTACGTATATGTGAGTTATTTATTCGATGTTTAAATATGTACCAGGGTTAACCCAAGGGAATATTAACGTGTGTACCCCATATAGCCTTATTCTCCATATTATCTGACAATATTACTTACTAATACTCATGGATAGTATGGGTACTGTAACAGTTTGCCCTGAAATGGGCCTAAATTCCAACCTAGATAAGGCTCATCGAAAATTAGACCCATTCCAAGCCTGTCTGTTGGTTGATAAAATTCAAACAATACACAGTATATAGAGCTATCTATACTTTTAGAATCTCGCAACAAAATAGATAAAAAATAATATCGAAAACAAGTACTCATTTCATAAACGAAAACCATTTCAAAAACATAACATGTTACCACCAAATCTCACAACATGCCTACATAAAAACCTCTATAGTACAATATTTCAAAATAACATAATGGTCCGAGCTGGGTACATTAAAAATATTTAAAAATAGAAACAGATAGATAACTGCCACAAGTTTTCATCTAGACCTTAGCCTCCTAAATCAGCATGGTCTCCTCTAACCCATGTGTTGTAATGAGGAGGGAGCCAAAAAAAGTCTGGTGAATGAAAATCTCAAGCTTTACCATAATAGTATTTGGGCACTATCATTTCGATGAGTAATACATCTTACGTATTCAAAACTATGCTATACTAAAAATTTCAACTATAAGCCTAAAGGCTTTTCTAGCCCAAATCCCAAAACTCTATGCCACCATGGCTAACAATGCAAGAGAAATCACCCAAACTACTTAATATATTTTTAATGGGAAGTAGGCAGACTTTGACTGTTTCATACTTATATAATAGGCAGGTGCTCGTTATTTAATAACTAACTCATTTCCAGCCCATTTTGAAATTGTAACGCGACTACCATGTAAGATGCCAGAGGAAGCACCTGAACCACTTAATATTGGAATTAGGAAGACTCTGACCATTTAATATCCATAAAATAATCAGGTCATCGTCATTTAATACCTAACGGGGTCCCTGCGTGGTTCTTCCCAACTGACTCTATACAAAATCTCATAGGGTCACTTAATACTTCTTATATTGGAAAGTGGCAGACCCTACAATAGTCATTTAGTACCTCTAAACTTGAAGCAGACCCCTCTAAAGATTCCTCCTACCGTATCAATTACGTGATTATGACCCATAACCCAAATTGTGATATCTTAGATTAGTTAGACTCTTCATAGGGATTGGTAGCCAGATTACATGGGTAGACTTACCCTATAGAATTGGAACATACCTCGCATCCACTGAATTTATTTATTATAAGTGATGTCCCACTTCAGTCCCCAAAGTCACACTGCTGGTAGCCAGATTTAACCAAGCATACTTCTGTGTACTTTAGGCTGACCTCGCATCCCTAAAACTTTGTCATACGTTATATATACACTAATTTTATATATACATCATCCCACACAATTCATAATCGAGGCCATATAAGGTAACCCCTTATCACACCTTTAATTATGGATTTAACTTCATAATTACAACTAGCTACCTTCCCTAGAAATTAATGCTATTGACTACCTTATTAATTCTGATTATTACATTCAATATGTTATAATCAATATGTTATTAGTTTTAAGAATCAGTACGTTAATATCATACATACATATATGCATACATGCATACATGCATACATATACACACATATATATAAACACGTGAGATTTGAATAAAATATTTCAAGTAACATGCAAAGAAAACAATTATTAAATTAAAATATTAAACTCATACAAGTCCCAAACTCCAAACAAAAGAATAGCTAATATCCTTAGCCAACAAATTGATTTGTAAACAAGAAGGAACAATACCGACTTTATCTCATATTATTATAATGAAAGTAACTCCTCCATTTCAAGGAACAAACTTTAAAATTTAAAACTTTTATACTCTATCCAACTTTTGCAATTACCACCTTGGAGTGAAAAAGGGATTCACATTTATTTAATTTATAAAAATAAGTGGTGCAAACTACAAATGATCAAAAATCATCTTTTGCGCACCATTTCTAACTTTATTTGTTTTTAGCATCCTTTAACACTACAAAAGAAATCAAAAGAGATGAAGTGGAATAGATTACAAATTTTTGAAATCCTAATAGATCCAAAAGATTGACATTTTACTTGAGGGATAATTTGGGGGTTTTAGTGTTATATTTTCGCTTATCAAGATTTTCCAAGGCATATATCAAATATAAATAAATATACAATTACTAAAATGGGATAAACTAAATTTTCCACTCACAAAGAATTGTTTGCTGCCTAACTGGATTTGATTTTCACCCTGCCTAATTCTCTTCTAATCTCCCTCTTTTAAAATATATAACAAAGTGAATTGTATATAAAAATTAGATTTAGAATCAGAAACCAGAGAGGAAAAAAATGGAAATCATATAATTGAAGATCTAAACCACTTATCTGAAATTACTAACTGATTTTGAAATCTGAAGAAGAAGAAGAAGGAATCTAGTAGAGTTTCATTGTCGTCACCAAAATTTTATGAAAAAAAGTGGAGGGTCTAAGGGTCTATTTATAGGGGTAACAAGGAACAGGAACTATCGGATAAAAATGATAAAATATAGGTCATTCAGGCCAAAGTTTACCCTATCTGCCAGCACTCCACTGGTCAACCGCTAATACCTAAGTAGTCTACCTTCCGGTGATCGACTAGTCTTCAGCGGAGACCGTTAATTTTCATCCCGACTAATTTTGTTAATTAACGATGTATTACTTACGATACACATGTTAACTCTAACATGTTAGCTGAATGTTAAGTTTCCCTCAACATTCAATATTCAAGTTCAAATATTCAAATTTTCAAATATAAACTCATTTGAATTATTTTAAATTTGGAAACTTCAAACGTTCATAACTTTTCCATTTGAACTATGATTACAAAACTTTATATATGAAAATTGATTAGAAAATCACCACGGATGCAATAATGCACCTCCATGATCAAATTCTAACATTTATAGAATTTTCAATTTTCTTAACCTTATTTTATTTATTTAATTTCGTATTTAATTTTATGAGTATTACATTCTCCCCTCTAAAAAGTATTTCGCCCTCGAAATCACCAACGACAGATAATGTAACGTGCACTCAACAATTGTGTTACACAATTAAGTTATTTACAATGATCTATAGAACCATATACTCAACCAAATATGTAACACGAGATTATGTATGCAACATACTATAGGTGAACTCAATCCAAGCTTGAATGCAAGGACGTGACATATAGGCATGCATCCAAGCATCCTAAATATGCATGAAATTATGTATGGGTGCAAAAGTAATAGTAAAAAGTGTGGCAACCATCCCCTACCACCAATTTAGCAACCCTGATGGAACCAAATATTAAATTTTAGAGGGAAAAGTTTGCCATAGAAAAGCTCGAGTTGAGAAACCTGCATCTTTTCTTCGTTTGCGCATGTGCTTTCTGGTTGTTTATCTCCCTATTGTGCTAAGACCAACCTAATTTTCTTTTTACAAAGCTTCTATACCATACTCCACTATGTAAGCAGTCAAATGGGGGGGGGGGAGGGGCAATGGCCTTTGATTCAACATCTGTTAACTAATCAGTCTCTACTATAGTGGTAGTGTCATGTAGACATTTCCCTAAGTGTGGAACATGAAAGACGTCATGGACCCTCTAACTTGTCCGAACGCTCCACCCAATAAGCAAGTTTTCCCCACCCTTTCTAAAATCGAAAAAGCCCCAACGAATCCTGGCATTAACTTCCCAAATTTACCAAACCTCAAAACCTTTCTAAGAGGGGAAATCATGATTAACACCATGTCCCAACTAAAAACTCCAATTCCTTTCTTCACCTATTAGCATAGGTCTCCTGACTGTCCTGTGCGGCCTTCATTTGCCACCTAAACACTTCTACCTTCTCCAATGTCCTCGAAAATCCATGATGCAAGATCTCAACAAATCTTTTAAAATTATGTTCACCCTTTTCTTCTGTCTGTTGGTCTACGAGTGATAAGAAGAGCTATGATCTAATGTTGTTTCCAAAGCAGATTGCAAACCCCTTCAATATTCATCAATGAACAAAGGTCTCTATCACTAACAATGCTAACTAGAACTCAATGAAGTCGCACCACTTCCTTGACATAAATATGTGATAGAGATGTTATAGTCCTATTACTCCTAACGGGAAAAAAATGAGCCAACCTATTATAACCTAAATAGCATCAATGCCCTTATGTTTCCTAGGCAACCCTATTACAAGGTCCAACAATATACGTTTCTATTTCCAAGTTGGAATCTCTAATGGTAATAATAATCCTCCATGCTTGCCTTGCGTAGCCTTTATCCTTTGGCTTGTCAAAAATCTGAAGACCAATTCAGCGACTCTCACTTTATCCTTCACCAATTAGAAATTTCTCTTCATATCCCTATATATCTTATCTCATTCAGGCTGAATAGTTTTGCTCTATAAGCGTTGGGTTTAAAACATTCTAACCTGATTTCCTCACTAACTTCCGGTCTTATCTTCGGTTTATCGCTAGCTAAGTCTTCTTATGAACTTTCCTTACTTACAATGTTCCTCAACATGTTTATATTTATTTTGCGGTCTAATGCCATCTATAAAAGAAACAAAGTGATAAAACAAGAACATGTCTTATACCATATCGAGCGCTTTTCCTGAAGGAGATAACTAGCGATTACAACCCAAAACCCTAAAATAAAATTTTGCTGGAAGTTGCCCTTAATCATCAACTGGTATTAATAATGTCGGGGTCCCAATGCTTCTTACCAACCTAAGATGGACATACCTAGAATGTCATTCCACTATCACCCACCCTTCTTAATTCTCCTTCATAGTTCTAATAAATATCCATCACTCGTAATAATTAGCCATTAGCGTAACAATTGACAATCACTAATCAATCCTTATTTAATCCCTTTTTAATCTATTTACCGGTTCCAAAATCAACCCATTATTCTTATTCAATTCCTCCATAATCACCGTATTAGATCCCTTATTCAGTCCCTTATTTAATTCCTTTTCATTCCCTATTAAGTACAAATTTAGTGCCCATTAAATATGTAATTAACATCCATAAATCCTAGTCCTATAATTACTATGCTGTTTATAATTAATATGAATACCATTGTTAATTACGCTATTTAATTACTTTTAGTTATTAATTTCTAAGCAAGAACATTCCATTCTATATTTTATTTTATTAGCTATCCTACCAAAAATGATTACCGTTATCATTTCCATAAATTAACCATAAGCTATATTTTTATTATGTTTAAAATTAAAAGGGATTATTTCCTTTTATATTGAAATAGATGGTGTAAACTACGAAAAATAACATCCATATCTTACCATCACTTTCTCTTTTTTGGTATATCCCTTGTTAATTCAAACGACACATTTTTATACATATTTTGGGATTGGATAATTATGGTACATGGACCATGCTCCTAAATAAGTTAAAATATAGAGATTCACAATCCAAATCAACAAGGGTAACCTAATCTTACAACCTAATTATAAATCTAGAATATTGTTACAACTTTAGCAACATTCAACAAATAAATGCTTGAGACCGATTTCAAATTCCAGATCAGGTTGTACCTATTATTCTTATTTTATTCAAATCCTGAAACCTTTAATCCATTCTTATATTAATAGTGATCCCTAAATACTCTACAAAATAGAAATTTAGAAACCCGCATTACGCTAGTATGCAACATTTGAAATTCAAACTTGCAAAAGAATTTTCACATCTCGAAAGAAAACTTTAAAGCATACTTTTCCAAAAGAATTTCCAACTTACAAAAGCAGTTCCACGAATTGAGTTTCTAAAAGCATCTAAACATTATATTCTAATTTATTCCATATATCTATTCCATTTCTATTTAAATTTTAAACAAAACCTTCCAAAAATATTTGAACCCAATTTTTCACAATTTTCAAAACATTTACCGCTTTATTCTTAACATCAAATTCCAAAAATTAGTTAGTAAAATAATTTCCATTCTCAAATACTTTTACCTTAATGACTTACTTCTTTTAAAGGAGGGTCTTTAACCCAAAACACTCAACAATGCAATTACTAAACCAAACTATCAAAAATTTAAAATGGATTACTTAATCCAAAAAAAGAGCAAAATAGTTTTCCGCTTTCAAAAACTTTCTACATCAAAAATTTATTCCTTTAAAAGTTGTTCTTTTAATTCAAATTCAAAAACACCTTCTATAACTTTAAATAATGATAAGTGGAGCAGAAAAGATAGCTTCCATCCAATTATTCTCTTATCCGATTTTATAAGTTTCTAACGCTATTTCTATCCAAATCTCCCAGTGTTGCCTCTGTCTATAATTTCCCTACATAAATAGCTTCTACATCATTTTAATCAAGTTCTATTTCAATTTTAAAAAGAATAATTTTAAAGAAGTTCCAAATTTATGAAATAGGAAAAATCATCAGGTCCAACCTACGCTCTATTTTTTATTTATTTCAAAAAGAAATATTACTTTATCGAAAACCTTTAAATCGAAAACCTTTTGACTCAACTAATTTACTAAGGCTTTAAGGATGAAAGACCCTTTTATCAAAAAATTATTTGTTCAAAAACTTTTGGCTCAACAAAATTTCATAATTATGAATTTTCAAATTTCCTCACTTTTTCAAAACAACAACTTTTCAATAGATCCTTTTAATAACCCATTCAAAGTATTTCAAGGAAGTTTCGAAAAATCATTTTATTAAATTCTCTTTCCGACTTAATCTTTATTAAAATCTAGTTATATTTTCGTGATGATTAATGTACACCTTCTTACTGGAACCGGCTTCTCTTATACCATCCCTTACTTTCAAATGTTTACAACCGTATCGCCTTATAATATTTAATTACTACCCAACATGTTTGTTCCTATTTCTATAAATATCGATTGTCCGTAATAAATAATTATTATTCTAACAAGACAATTTCTAAAGACATTTATTTATTCATTCTTATCTTTTCAATTATCTTCCCATAATTACCCTGATAATCTCTTTAATTAGTCCATTTATATCCTTATTAAATTCTTGTAACTCTCTATTTATCGTTCATTTATTGTCCTATACATTTTAGAATTACTATCTCTTCCAAATACATTCCTTACAATATGACCTCCACCCTATGGTATCGGGATAGGAGTATAATTTCAACTCTATTTGTCTTTCCAACCCATAATCACCTTGCTTATCCTTTCGAAATATGGTCGTGACCACTTCTATATTCATATTCAGAATTTATAGGGTAAACTAAAATTAAGCATTTATATGTACAATAGGATTTTTGAAAATATTTTTAAAGGTAACAAGTACACCATTCATACACATACCTATCCCCATTGATCGGGTAACTTAAGCTCTGATACCAGTTGTAACAACTTGCCCCGAAACAAGCTTAAATTACGACACAAAAAAGGCCCATCAAAAGTTAGACCCACTACAAAACTGACTGTTGGTTGATAAAATTTAAACAATATACAGTATACAGAGCTATCTATATATAGATTTAGAATCTTACACTAGAATGGATAATAATCACCTCGCCTATCCTGTCGGAATATGGTCACGACCACTTCTATATTCAAAATTTATAGAGTAAGTTCAAATTGATCATATATATATATATATATATATATATATGTATAGTAGGGTTTTTTATAAATAATTTCAAAGATTACAAGTACGCCACTCATACGTATACCTATCCCATTGATCGGGTAATCTAAGCTTTGATACCAGCTATAACGATCTAACCCAAAACAGGCCTAAATTACGACACAGAAAAGCCCCATCGAAACTTAAACCCATCACAAGACTGGTTATTAGTTGACATTAAACAATACACAATACATAGAGCTATCTATGCATACTTTCAAATTTTCACATCGGGATGATAAAATATAATATAATATAAGAAACAAGTAACCATTTCATAAAAGAAAACCATTTCAAAAACATAACATGTTATTACCAAATCTAGAAACATGTCAACATAAAACCTCTATAGTATAATATTTCAAAATAACATAATTGTCCGAACTAGGTACATTGAAAATACTTAAAAGGCATAAATAGATAAATAACTGCCACAAATCTTCATCTCCACCTTCGCCTCCTAAATCAGAATGGTCTCCTCTAACCTATGTGTAATGAGAAGGTAGTTAAAACAAAAAATGCAGGTGAATAAAAATTTCATGCTTTACCATAATAGTACTTGGGAAGTATCCTTTAGATAAGTAATATGTCTTACGTATTTAAAACTATATCATCCTTGAACTTCAACTATAAGCCTAAAGGCTTTCCCAACCCAAATCCTAAAACTCTATGCCACTATCGCTAATGATGCAACAAAAAGCATACAAACCATTTAATGTCTTTTTATTGGGAATTAGGCAGAGTTTGACTATTTAATACCTATAAAATAGGCAGGTCCTCGTCATTTAATACCTAACCCATTTCCAGTCCATTTTCGAATTCTAATACAACTGTCATGTACAATGCGAAAGGAAGCACCTAGACTACTTAATACCTTTTTATCTAGAATTAGAAAGACTCCGATCATTTAATACCTGTAAAATAAGCAGTCCCCATCACTTAATACCTAATACATGGTGGGTCCCTGCGTGGTTCTTCCTAACTGGCATTATAAGTAATCCAATCGGGTCACTTAATACTTCATATATTGGAAAGAGGAGAACCTTATAATAGTCACTTGATACCTCTAAATCTGAAGCACACCCCTTTAAGATTCCTCTTACCGTATCAATAACGTAATTATGACCCATAGCCAAAACTGTGACGTCTCAGATAACCATTCATAGGCATTAGTCATCAGATTGACTGGGCAAAATTACCCTATAGAATTAGGACTAACCTCGCATCCACCGTGGTTATTTATTATAAGTGATGTTTCATATTAGTTCCCAAGTCACACTTTTGGTAGTTAGATTTAACTGGGTAGATTTTTATGTGCTTTAGACTAACCTCACATCCCTATAACTTAATCATACTTTACATATATGCACTAATTGTATATATACACTCTCCCATACAATTAGTAAATATAAGGTAACTCCTTATTACGCCTTTAATTATGGATTTAACTCCGAAATTACTATTTACTACCTTCCCAAGAAATTAAAGCTATTTGCTACCCTATTAATTTTGATCAATACGTTCAGTACATTATAATCAATACATTATTAACTTTAATAATCAATACATTAATATTATATATATATGTATATGCATGAGATTCGAATAAACTATTTCTACTCATATGCGAAGAAAACACTTATTAAATTAAAATATCAAACTCATACAAGTCTCAAACTCCAAACGAAAGAATAGCTAATATCCTTAGCCAACAACATGACTTCAAGAAGGAATAATACCAGACTTATCTTATATTAATATAATATAATTAACTCCTCTATTTCAAGGAACAAACTTTACAATTTAAACCTTTTATACTCTATCTAATTTTTGCAATTATCACCTTGGACTGAAAAATGGATTCATACTTATTTAATTTACAAAATAGGCAGTGCAAACAACAAATAATCCAAAATCATACTTTGCATGCCATTTCTAACTTTCTTCATTTTTAGAATCCTTTAACACAACAAGAGAAATCAAAAGAGATGAAGTGAAAGAGATTATAAGTTGCTTAAATCTCAACGCAGATCTGACTCTACTATATTAACATAAATAATTAAAATCCTAACAGATTCAAAGATTGAAATTTTACTTAGGGGAAATTTGGAGGGTTTATTATTATGTTTTCATTTACAAAAATTTCCTAAGACATATATCAAATCCAAATAAGTACTACACAATTACTAAAATAGGAAAAACTAAAATTTCAACTCTCGGAGAATTGTTTGCTTCCTAACTGGATTTGGTTTTCCCATACCTAATTCTCTTTTAGATCTCTCTCTTTTTCAACATACAACCGTTGGAACTGGACTTGCCCACAATGGAAGTTATGAGTGAATTTCAAAAAATTTACCCTATTGGATCTTTTATTGGGCCTATGCAGTCTAACTAAATTAGCATATTTCTAATTTAAATAAAATCATTATTTTATTAAAATTCAAAAAATTAAGATATGAAACTAATTTATTTGATTTAGTTTATACATAAATGTATCATATACATATATGTGTGAGTGCATGTATAACATAATAATCCATGAAAGGTATTATATTCCCATATATAGATGTTGGGATTTACATCGCAACAAACATATTAGCTCATTTTGTATGTCATGTATGTTGTCCAAAATTGTTCATGTATATGTGTTAAAAAACACACACACACATGTATGTATAAACATATTATATATAATATATGAATTTAAAACATTCATATACAGATAAATAAATATTATATATATATATATATATATATAGAAAGAGAGAGAGAACAATTATCAAAAATTATTTATAATTCAAAATTAACTTAGTTTTTCAAACATAATAATTTTAGTATTTTAATTTGTATATATTATGAATAAAATAATGTTTTCATCCAATTAATATATAATAATCTATTGACGAAAATTCAAAATCTACAATTTTCGAAAATTTAGGATCATAAAATAGAGCTTAGGGAAAATCTAGAGAATTTTAAAAGTTAAAATATTATTTTTAAAACAAATACATTGATTTTGAAAATAATTATTTAATATAAAAAATATATTATTGAATTTCAAATTTTAAAAGTTTAGAAATTCTCCGATCATGAATAAAAATTTACGAAAAATTTTGAAGAATTTTTCAATTAAATTATTATTTTTAATAAATCATAAACAGTTTTTCCAAAATAATATTAATTACTAAAAATAATAAAATTTATTGAAAAAATTCCTAAATTTTTTTCTAAATGTTTCTGAAATGATATAATTTCTTAAAAAAATGTAAAATTGAATTTTTAATGTAATAATTATTTTATATATAATAAACAATTCAAAATTTCAATAAATGTTAATTTAAAAATATGAATATATGCATGATAATTAATTTTCAAATTTGTGTATTCATATTATATATATAAGTGTACTAAAATTTTTAAATCGTATATATATATATCTTATATACGCTATTATGAGAGAGAAATATACACTAATATATATATATATATATATATATATATGAACTTATAATAAATATATACATATATATATGTACAACAATTATTAATGACAAATGTTGATTTTGTACAGTAAACAACATTTTTCTAGACATAAATCAAATAGTGTAATAAACAAATTATGCATATAACCAAACTAATTGGTGACAACCAGATCTACGTACAAAAATCTCACCTAACTAAATATATAGTAGCAATATATTTAAACATATATGAAATTGCTCATTATAGGATCATAAAATATAATTATTTACTTTCGTATTAATTAAAATTTCCAAAATGATGCCTTTGAATTCACGTTGAAGAAATGACTTCCATTCCTTTTACTGTTCTTGATTCGTCAGATTGTATGTTCGGAATCAACGGCCACTAACTATTGAATAATATTATTTTAATTTGAAATATATTTGAGAATTGTGAAGTGGATTGAGAGCTACATTTTAAGCAATATAAAAGGTAATGACGGCCAAAAAAGTTCATAATTATTTTAGAGACACATGCATACACACACACACACACACACACACACACACACACACACACACACACACACACACACACACAGAGGGTTGTATTAGAGAGAAACGAGGAAAACCTTTTCACCCATTCACAATTGATTTCAACCCATTATCTCCAAGCCAATTCCCTATGTTTTAGCCACCCTATACCTTCTCAAAGCCAAAATTTTGCAGCCCTGTTGATGGGCGTCAAACCCATGTAAGCCCAAGCCAAAATACTATTCAATTAAATCTAATTTAGTCGCTTGTCGATAATGTATATCGACCGATATATTTATAACTGTTGTTGTAACGACCCGTAAATTTTAACCGTTTTAATAATGTGATTAGTTGAACTTTGTGAAATTTTAAAACAACAAATTTGGAAATAAAAATTTAATATTTGAAATACGTATAATTAAGCATAGTAAATGGTAGGTTTTCATCGGATAATATGGAATTTATTTTTGTGTGTAATTCTATTTCAATATATATCAGTAAAATTTGATGATGATGAATTAATTTCCAAACCTAAAATATTTTTCTATAGAAAAATTCTAAATCATGAGTGAGACGTCAAATTTTGTTTCATCAAATTCAGATTCTTTAGCTCCGTCGATCTTATTTTTCTGCGTTTTTGCTACAATTTTCCCCTAGCAGAATTTTGAATTTTTATAATTCAATCGTACGACAAATATCTGTATACAGTTTTGATCGCCTCGCCGTGCTGATCTCTATGGTATATTCGACGCTGTATTTTGAAGGTTGGTACGCAACGAAATCCATGAAACCAATATTCTTGTCGGTACCATTTTGGAGCTTTTGATATTCAACAACTATTTAGTTTCCAAGTGGGTGAAAGCAATTCGTAACTACCTTTTCCTTTTCCCAAAAGTTATTATTTCTGTCTTTAGCTATTCCCAACATCAACCTTTATTATCTGGTTGTTGTTCATGACCGATCAATTCTACAATGAAATATATAACTAAATCCTATAGCTTCTTATTGTCAAACCTCCCAGTGCTCTTTCTTTCCAATCCATCTTCACTTTGATTCGGCATGAAGAGAAAAAAAAGAAAAAAAAACACATAAGGAATCATATTCTCATTTTTCCCACTCTTCATATTTGCACAGTTCTTCCTTCACGCAACTCCGTTCGTCCCACTCCCTAAGCCCATTGGCCTCAGCCTCACCGCACCCCATGCCATGGCCACCGCATCAATGACCATCCTTCCACCAGCAACCTCCAAGCCCAGAACCGAACGCACATAGCACCTCGGGCTGACATCGCTACACAACTGTCGCCCTTCTGCCGAACTCCGCCACCACCCAGACCTGAGTCGACCCGCTCCTCCGCCTCCCCTTCCAACGTCGACCACCCAGTTGTGCGCCGAGCCTCACTTCTCCGGCCAAGCTCCTATATTTCAAACTGTTGCTTTCTCAACCCTTCTTATTTTATTATATATAAAAAGTTATGTGCATTATCATCTTACATGATCTGTTGCTTTATGAATATGAACTTATATTAGTTATATATCATAATGTTCATTCACATTAGTATTATATAATCTGTTCTGACTCTATATATATTAACAAAGTGAGTTTATATTAATAATTTTTTTTATGATATACTATATATGTATACATATATCTAAGTATGAATTATATATTGGTTTGCATGATTTTTTTTTGGGGTAGGTTGTACATATTTATAGTCTGTACATTTGATCTGCGTCTATGTTAGTATACTTTGTACATATCTTCATATATTAGCCTTCGCATATATATAGGGTTGGTTATGTTATATGTTTTACATCTGAATTGAGCCTGCACAGTATATTTGCAGTTTATATATGTATATAAGTTGTATAATTTATTTTATAACTACTCTAGAATGATTTTTACATGTATAATATATATTAGTTATTTAGTAATGTATACAATATTTCATCTGTACATATATACTGATAGTATAAGAGTTGCATAATATTTTTTTGTGTCAAACTGTTTCAGTTTGTTTAATATATGTATATACTATCAAATTTTGGTTTATATTTATAGTACTAAAGATGTGCAAGTATTGATATGTATGTACAATATAAGGGTAGCTTTCGCATATATATATATACACACACACACACACACACACAGAGAGTCTATATTCAGTTTATTCAAGTCGCGACAAATCTGTATATATGTACATATTCACTGGTTTGTATATATATTTATGTTTCTCCGATTTTATTCAAAATGGTAGTATGTTTATATATGTTTTAACAGTCACTTGCATTAAAATTATATTTTATTGGATATGTATGTATTACATTTTGTAAGCTTATATACATGGTAGCTGTGAGTCGCACATAAGCATATAATTTTGGTATGTATTAGTAGGAATATAATAATGCTTTTGTGTATAGTGTTTTGTATATAATAATGAAAACAATGTCTATACAGACTAGTATTTACATATGGTTGGGTTTTAAAACATATATATCATTTAGCTTAAACTGTTTAATACATAAGTTTATATACAATGTGATTGAGCTTATATACATTATTTCAGTGGAAGTGGTTCATATAAAACGTTTGTTTATGTCTATAAGTTATCATAGATTAAAATAAAGTGTCTATATTGGTTTATAATATAGGTTGATATTTGGATCTTTCTTTAGAAATATATATATATATATATAGATATATAAATATATATGTTATTTAAAAGTTCGTTTAAAATTTTATATTAAGATGTATATGGATATAATGTTTATATTGTTCATTTATATCAAGATGATTCTTATTCGTTTCCATCAAACTCTATTTACTAGCCTCGTCGTCGAACTCGAGTTCATCGTGCCTTGCTTCGAAATTTGTGCCTGAATTCGTTACTCAACCTTATTGTCTATCCTCTCTAGCCTTGGAAGGTGAGTAATCACTCAGATTAACGTTCTTTTATTTACTAAATTTGATTTCAATTGAAACGACAATTGAAATATGCCGCTGTTAGTTATTTACACTGTTATATATATGCTATTACCTGTATCTGTTCACCTGTGATATCTAACACCATTATTTGTTATTTATGTTGATGGTTTATGCCTGTTATACTATTATCATATCTGTTATCACCCTGCAAATTCCCTGTTAGTATAGAATTAACTATGGGTGAAATGATACATACCCGAACAGACTTTAAAATAGGAAAAAACCGTTATGGGTTGAAATGATAGACCCAAGCGATTTTCATTGACATTGAATTTGAGATTACGGGTTGAAATGATGTATATACCCGTATATATTTAAATTATGGGTTGAATTGATAAATATCTGTATCACTTGACCATAGGATAGAAAATTATATACAGACACCGTTGGTCAATATACAAATATGTTGAAAATGATTACTATGGTTTTGGATGGAAATATATGATTTTATATAAATATTGATTTTAGATATTATATAAATGTTATTTATATATAGTTAAATTCTTGATTTAAACTATGCATAAATTTGTTTTAATATAAAATAAGCTTAATAATAAAGTTTGATTTTATTAAAATATAATAGGGTTAGGTATTTATTTAAATTATATTTTAATATTATGTTATAATGATTTAATAAATTAAGGTTGAGAAGATAGATTTGAAATGGATTTGAAATTGTATTTAATTAAGAAATATAATATCTAGAAATCGATTTGGAGCTTATGGAATTTGAGATTTTTTAAAGGATATAAAATTTTATAACTTGATTTTGGTTAAGGTGATTTAAATGAATATTTCAAGTCAAATAAGTTGGAGGAAATATTTAGTTTATTTGTAATTTGGGGTTTTATTTAAATAATATTGGATTTGTTAAGTGAATATTTCAAAACTAAATAATGATAAAGTTAAATTAAGATTTATATGAAATTATCAAATTTAGTTTTGAGATTGTGAAATATTTAAAGCTTTGGAATATATCAAAATTTAAATAGTTTATTTGCAGTTCAAATCAATATTTGAAATCAATATAATGGTCTATTGTGAACTGAATTGAATTGAAATTGATGACTTGAGGTTTGACTAAATTTGAAATTTTGGGATTGGTGTTGATTTGGAATTGATTGGTGAAATTTGATGAAGCTAATTTATTTTATAAAGTATTTTAAATTATATTTAAAACTATTTATATATGTTACTTTATAAATTGATTTCATATAAACTATTTTAATATAAATTATTTTTAATATAAACTATTTTAAATTATGACTATTTTTATATAAACTATTTTAAATTATAAACTATTTTATTATATATACTATTATTTATATTTAAACAGTTAATTGGGAAGTGTTATGATTCCAAAGCATTATGATTTATAAATTTTTATTTCCAAAGTACTATGATTTCCAAAGTGTTTGATTTAGAAAGTGTTATAACTTTGAAGTACTAAGATTTTGTAAATGGATATATTCGAGAAGGATATATTTAAAATGGAAATGATATCGTATTTGGCTTGGAAATCGAAATGACATCGTATAAATATGGTTTTGAAATGGAAATGATATTTTAGTTTTGAAATATAAACTATTTTGAAAGTTATTAAATGTCCAATCGGTGTAATAATTACGTAGTTATTGAAGAGACCGAAATCGGTTAGGGACATACTCTCTATCTAAACCGAAAACCAATTTAATAAGTATTATACGCGGAGTGATCCAGTATGAAGTGGTTGAAATGATGTACATTGATGACTGAAGAAAGAGAACGATAATGGATGAGCTTGACACTTGTGTCAAATTGGAAATGACTAAAACAAGAGCCATGCCAGGCCAATGAGGTTAGCCACCTCTAAGCGAAAACGCTTCTTCGTAAACTACTCATTACTTGTTTTTGATTGGTGCGCACCCTTGAATTGGGAGAGTTATTTCGTGGTGTTGCGATCGTTGAGAAGATGCATTCTCACCAGTCCGGATCAGGCAAACGGTAGTTTCACTACCTTGGGTATTGCCTCATGTGCCTTGTCATACTCGTATCCCTATGCACGACCACTACGATTTTCTTTGTGTTATACCTATGGAGTACTCCCTGATATCCCACTAGTTTATGGTGGAGTTTACAGTGCTGTATAGACTATGACGCTTATATAAAATGTGTTAAGGGGAATAATGGTAACGCCTTAATGCTATTTTGATACTTTATTTTACTGATAGGCATTATCTACTTAGCGTACATATAAATGTTTAATGGATCCTTGGAGGATGTTTATCCCAAACATCTTTTGAGTTACTTGTATTTCAGTTGTTATTTCACTTTAGTTGGATTTGTTGATATAAGAATGTTAATCCTGACTCGAGTGTTTTGTGGTTTGCTTTACGCTCAGGTCAGACTGAGTGTACCAGTATTCGAGACTCACCTTTGGAGTTGGAGCTTCGCCGGGAGATCCATCTATCTATCCAGATTTTAGATATTCAATTGATTCCAGTGATGTATTCTGATATTGTATTTGACTATTGTATTTGAGACTTCTATTGTATCTTATTTAACTCTGTTATATATAGTAGCTTCATGGACTACTATTCATTTATTTCCGCTGCAAATTGTTATATTACTCTATGTCTATGATTCTATGATTATTTATTTACTGTATATGCTGAGCTTTGCCAAATATAAACTTACAATCTGGTATTTTGAGCAATTCAATTCTGGCATGTTTGGATGCGAATGGTTGAAAATATCAGGTCGTTACACGCGGTATCAGAGCTTTGGCTCTAGGAAAAACTTAGCATCTATGGTGGATTTAATTATGGAATAACTTTCTTTCAAGCTTTAATTCTTTCCTCTTTAATTGAATTTCCTTTGAATTTTGGAACGTTCCTCTCGGTTCCAAAATCCATAAATCCGTTATTGTCCCTTCCAATTCGTATTCTTTTGACTCTGGAGTATCCCATGAATCCACTTCGAATGATCTTTATAATGAACCAGCGGTCTCCCCAAAAGGGTGAAACTTCTTTACAATTGGCATCGATTCGTCGAAGATTTCTATGTCCTTGGTTTAGATGCTAATGTTGTTTGTTTTGTCGAATTCTATCTTTGAGATCGAATGTAGATTTGTCTCAGAATTCCATCTCGATCTAATTCTTGAAGTCACTGTCAACCCGGTTAAGGTTGCTCGAGATTTGTATATGTCTATCCTCCTTTCTCTTTTTACATTTAGTCATCTTATCTTCTGTTTTGAACATATCTTCGAATCAGAATTCTCCTTGATTCGAGTCTATCAAATTTTAATCTCTATATTTTTTCTTTGAAATCCATGCTTGTATCGTCGAACGAGGAAGTGTATTCGTGAATTAATATTTAAAAATGTTATATATATAGTGTTGTTAAGTTGTTGATGTTGATTTGGGTTTTCGATTGATTCGTCTGATCAATGTTATCGATAGGATTTTCAAAACACTTGAACAGAACAAACTGACACAATGTTGTTTTCAAATTTGGTAAACAACATAGTTTTGTATGATTACATTATATATATGTATAAATTTCTCTGAAATTAAATTGTTAATGAATTTTTGTGAGAAATGATATTTGATTTTCATTTATTGTTTTGTAAACCATTGACTATTGCGTAATATAAATAAATGAATTTATAAAACTTAGTTATAATTTGATTTGGAATTTGAAATGAATTTAAATCGAGAATTTGTGAATTTAATTTTCGGTGATTTCAAGCATTGGGTTTAAATTTTAAAATGCGTATTATATATGGTAATTTCGAATAGAAATCATTTCAAAGAATTTAGAATGTTTAAATCGGTGCTCTTCTCTTTGTCGCTGGAAAATAATTTCGGAGATGGTGGCCGTATCATCGACATTCATTTTCGAGTTTTGAAGTGGAGAGACCGTTCAGTAACTTTGCTACTCTTTTGTTTGGAAAATGAATTTGATTTAAACTTCTTAAGAATGATTGATTTATAATATATATTACATATAAGTATATGATTATAGATTTGATTTGATATATAAAGTATATGTATATTTATCTCTAAATGGTTTGAAGTAAATCGGAAATTTAATTCTTAAACTTTATGTTGACGATAATTTGAATTATAAAATGAAATCAAAATTTTGAATTATATTTAAACTAGAAATAATTGAATTGAGAAAGTTTATTCATATAATACTCAATGGCATTCCAATATAGCTTACCAAAATAATTCAGAAGTTAACTATGTAATTAAAAAATATACGGTATAAAATGATATTAAAGAAAATTATAAATAAATTTGAGTAGTTATAATAAGTGTAAATATACTTAATATATGTGATAAGATATATTAAATGGAATAAACTTAATAATCATTTGGAAAAAAGAATTAAACTGGTTGAATAAATGACTATACAAATTTACGATTTTAGAAATTGTTGATTTAGGATAATTAGATATAAAATGATTTTATAAATTTGAGTGGTTGTAATAAGTGTTATACACTTGACTTTTAAATAAAATGTTAATAGAGATAAATAGAATAATAAATGAGATAGATTAAATAAATTCTGTTTTGAAGGAATTAATAAATTAACAATTAAATCAACTTAATGAAATACTTGAATTTGAAATCTATTATTAAGTATAATCAATTTAAATTGAGATTTACATGGTTTGAATTAATTATTTTATTTTGTTTTCAGTCTATTTTCTTTTTGCTTGTTTCTATTCTCCTACCTCCTTCCTTTTCGAGGACGAAAAGTTTCGAGTGGGGGAGAGTGTAACGACCTGTAAATTTTAACCGTTTTAATAATGTGATTAATTGAATTTTTTGAAATTTTAAAACAATAAATTTGGAAATAAAAATTTAATAATTGAAATGTGCATAATAAAACATAGTAAATGGTAAATTTTCATCGGATAATATGGAATTTATTTTCGTGTGTAATTCTTTTTCAATATATATCAGTTAAATTTGATGATAATAAATTAATTTCCAAACCTGAAATTTTTTTCTATAGAAAAATTCTAAATCATCTTCTGAGTGAGACGTCAAATTTCTTTTCATCAAATTCGGACTTTTTAGCCCCGTCGATCTTATTTTTCTGCGTTTTTGCTGCATTTTTCCCCTAGCAGAATTTTGAATTTTTATAATTCAATCGTACCACAAATATCTGTATACCGTTTTGATCGTCTCGCCGTGCTGATCTCTATGGTATATTTAACTCTGTATTTTAAAGGTTGGTACACAACGAAATCCATAAAACCAATATCCATATCGGTACCATTTTGGAGCTTTTGATATTCAGCAACTATTTAGTTTCCAAGCGGCTGAAAGCAATTCGTAACTACTTTTTTCTTTTCCCAGAAGTTATTATTTCTATCTTTAGCTATTCCCAACATCAAACGTTATTATCTGGTTGCTGTTTATGACCGATCAATTCTACAATGAAATATATAACTAAATCCTATAGTTTCTTATTGTCAAACCTCCCACTGCTCTTTCTTTCCAATCCATCTTCACTTTGATTCGGCATGAAGAGAAAAAAATAAGAAGAACGAACACGCAAGGAGTCATATTCTCGTTTTTCCCACTATTCATATTTGCACGGTTCTTCCTCCACGCAACTCCATTCGTCCCACTCCCAAAGCCACCGGCCTCAGCCTCACCGCACCCCATGCCATGGCCACCGCATCAATGACCATCCTTCCACCAGCAACCTCAAAGCCCATAACTGAACGCATATAGCACCTCGGGCCGACGTCGCTACACAACTGCCGCCCCTCTGCCGAACTCCGCCACCGCCCAGACCTGAGTCGACCCGCTCCTCCGCCTCCCCTTCCAATGTCGACCACCCAGTTGTGCGCCGAGCCTCACTTCTCCGGCCAAGCTCCTTTATTTCAACTTGTTGCTTTCTCAACCTTCTGATTTTAGTATATAAAAAGGTATGTGCATTATCATATTACATGATCTGTTGCTTTATGAATATGAACTTATATTAGTTGTATATCAGATTGTTCGTTCACATCAGTATTATATAATCTTTTCTGACTCTATATATATTAACAAAGTGAGTTTATATTAATAATTTTTTTTATGATATACTATATATATATATATATATATATATCTAAGTAGGAATTATATATTGGTTTGCATGATTTTTTTTAGGTAGGTTGTACATATTTATAGTCTTTACATTTGATCTGCGTCTATGTCAGTATACTTTGTACATATCTTCATATATTAGCCTTCACATATATATAGGGTTGGTTATGTTATATGTTTTACATCTGAATTGAGTCTGCATAGTATATTTGCAATTTATATATGTATATAAGTTGTATAATTTAGTTTATAAATACTCTAGAATGATTTTTACATGTATAATATTTATATATTAGTTTTTTAGTAATGTATACAATATTTCATCTGTATATATATTGATAGTATAAGAGTTGCGTGATATCTTTTATGTCGAAATGTTTCAGTTTGTTTAATATATGTATATACTGTCAAATTTTGCTTTATATATATAGTACTAAAGGTGTGCAAGTATTGTTATGTATGTATAATATAAGGGTAGATTTCGCATATATATATATATATATATATATATATATATAGCCTATATTTAGTTTACTCAAGTCACGACAGATCTGTATATATGTACATATTCACTGGTTTGTATATATATTGGTTTGTATATATATTTATGTCTCGCCGATCTTATTCAAAATGGTAATATGTTTATATAAGTTTTAACAGTCACTTGCATTAAAATTATATTGTGTCGGATATATATGTATTACATTTTGTAAGCTTATATACATGGTAGCTGTGAGTCGCACATAAGCATATAATGTTGGTATGTATTAGTAGGAGTATAGTGATGCTTTTGTATACAATGTTTTGTACATAATAATGTATAGAATGTCTGTACAGACTGGTATGTACATATGGTTGGGTTTTAAAACATATATATCATTTAGTTTAAACTGTTTAATACATAAGTTTATATAAAATGTGATTGAGTTTATATATATATATATATATATATTATTTCAGTGGAAGTGGTTCATGTAAAACATTTGTTTATATCTATAAGTTATCATAGATTAAAATAAAGTGTCTATATTAGTTTATAATATAGGTTGATATATGGATCTTTCTTTAGAAATATATATATGTTATTTAAAAGTTAGTTTAAAATTTTATATTAAGATTTATATGGATATAATGTTTATACTATTAATTTATATCAAGATGATTCTTATTCGATTCCATCAAACTCTATTTATCAGCTTCGTCATCGAACTCGAGTCCATCGTGCCTTGCTTCGAAATTCGTGCCTGAATTCGTTACTCAACTTCATTGTTTATCCTCTCTAGCCTCGGAAGGTGAGTAATCTCTCAGAATAACTTTCTTTTATTTATTAAATTTGATTTCAATTGAAACAACAATTGAAATATGCCGCTGTTAGTTATTTACACTGTTATATATATGCTATTACCTGTATCTGTTCACCTGTGACATCTGACACTATTATTTGTTATTTATATTGATTGTATATGCCTGTTATATTATTATCATATCTGTTATCACTCTGCAAGTTCCCTGTTAGTATAGAATTCACTATGGGTTGAAATGGTACATACCCGAACAAACTTTAGAATAGGAGAAAACGGTTATGGGTTGAAATGATAGACCCAAGCGATTTCGTTGACATTGAGTTTGGGATTACGGGTTGAAATGATATATATATATATATATATATATACACACACACATATATACCCGTATATATTTAAATTATGGATTGAAATGATAAATATCCGTTTCACTTGACCACAGGATAGAAAATTATATACAGACACCGTTGGTCTATATACAAATAGGTTGAAAATGATTACTATGGTTTTGGAAGGAAATATGTAGTTTTATATAAATATTGATTTTAGATATTAAATAAATATTATTTATGTATAGTTAAATTCTTGATTTTAAGCTATGCTTAAATTTGTTTTAATATAAAATAAGCTTAATAATAAAGTTTGATTTTATTAAAATATAATACGGTTAGTTATTAAATTAAATTATATTTTAATATAATGTTATAATGATTTAATAAATTAAGGTTGAGAAGATAGATTTGAAATTGATTTGAAATTGTATTAATTAAGAAATATATTAACTAGAAATCGATTTGGAACTTATTGAATTTGAGATTTGTTAAAGGATATAAAATTTTATAAATTGATTTTGGTTAAGCTGATATAAATGAATATTTCAAGTTTAAATAAGTTGAAGGAAATATTTAGTTTATTTATAATTTGGGGTTTTATTTAAATAATATTAGATTTATTAGGTGAATATTTCAAAACTAAATAACGATAAAGTCAGATAAAGATTTACAAGAAATTATCAAATTTAGCTTTGAGATTGTGAAATATTTAAATCTTTGGAATATATCAAAATTTAAATGGTTTATTTGTGGTTGAAATCTATATTTGAAATCGATATAATGGTCTATTGTGAACTAAATTGAATTTGATGATTTGAGATTTGACTAAATTTGAAATTATAGGATTGGTGTTGATTTGGAATTGATTTGTGAAATTTGATGAAGCTTATTTATTTTATAAAGTATTTTAAATTATATTTTAAACTATTCATATATGTTACTTTATAAATTGATTTCATATAAACTATTTTAATATAAATTATTTTTAATATAAACTATTTTAAATTATGACTATTTTTATATAAACTATTTTATTATATATACTATTATTTATATTTAAACAGTTAAGTGTGAAGTGTTATGATTCCAAAGCATTATTATTTCTAAACTTTTATTTCCAAAGTATTATGATTTCCAAAGTGTTTGATTTCGAAAGTGTCATAACTTTGAAGTACAAAGATTTGTAAATGGATGTATTCGAGATGGATATATTTAAAATGGAGATGATATTGTATTCGGTTTGAAATGGAAATGATATCGTATTAATATGGTTTTGAAATGGCAATGATATTTTGGTTTGGAAATATAAACTATTTTTAAAGTTTATTAAATGTCCAATCAGTGTAATAATTACGTAGTTATTGAAGAGACCGGGATCGGTTAGGGATATACTCTCTGTCTAATCCCAAAAGCACTTTAATAACTATTATATGCGGAGTTTGATCCAGAACGAAGTGGTTGGAATGATGTACGTTGATGACTGAAGAAAGAGAACGATAATGGATGACCTTGACACTTGTGTCAAATTGAAAATGACTAAAACAGGAGTCTTGCCGGGCCAATGAGGTTAGCCACCTCTAAGCGAACACACTTCTTCGTAAACTACTCAGTACTTGTTTTTGATTGGTGCGCACCCTTGAATTGGGAGTGTTGTTTCGTGGTGCTGTGATCGTTGCGGCGAAGCGTTCTCACCGGTCCGGATCAGGCAAACGGTAGTTTCACTACCTTGGGTATTGCCTCATGTGCCTTGTCATAGTCGTATCCCTATATGCGACCACTGCGATTTGTTTTGTGCTATACCTATGGAGTACTCTCTGATATCCTACTAGTTTACGGTGGAGTTTACAGTGCTGTATAGACTATGACGCATATATAAAACGTGTTAAGGGGAATAATGGTAATGCCTTAACTCTATTTTGATACTTTATATTACTGATAGGCCTTATCTACTTAGCGTACATATAAATGTTTAACGGATTCTTAGAGGATGGTTATCCCAAACATCTTTTGAGTTACTTGTATTTCAGTTGTTATTCACTTGAGTTGGATTTATTGATATAAGAATGTTAATCCTGACTCGAGTGTTTTGTGTTTTGCTTTACGCTCAGGTCATATTGAGTGTACCAGTATTCGAGAATCACCTTTGTAGCTGGAGCTTCGCTTGGAGATCCAGCTATCTATCTAGATTTCAGATATTCAGTTGATTCTAGTGATGTATTTTGATATTGTATTTGACTATTTTATTCGAGACTTCTATTGTATCTTATTTAACTCTGTAATATATATAGTAGCTTCATGCACTACTATTCATTTGTTCCCGCTACATATTGTTATATTACTCCGTGTCTGTGATTCTGTGATTATTTATTTACTGTATATGCTGAGCTTTTCCAAATATAAACTTACAATCTGGTATTTTGAGCAATTTAATTTTGGCATGTTTGGATGCGAATAGTTGAAAATATCAGGTCGTTACAGTTATAAATTTATATAACATTATTTATTTCTAAAATCATATTCAAATTTTATAATTAATATTTCATAAATGTTAACTAATTTAATTAATTTATAACAGTAATAAACTAATTTAATCATTTGATCCTAAGGTAATTCATCATTTTGGATGTGTGGCTCTTGGGTGTAACTTTGGTCAGCGATTAACATCAAACTATTCTAATGTTAATGTTCATACATCACTTAGCAGGTGGTTTGACATTATGGCCAAACTTATCACTTACTCATTTTGAGAAATATCCAATTTTAGTTTAATAAGCATTACCCGGTTGTGACATTTGTTTACACCAATTCCCTTCATCAAAACTATATCACTTTGGACTTATGGAATTTGGTAACGGTCGGAATTCCAGCCCATTCAACTTTATAGTCCAAATATAAAGTCCTTGGTTCAATAATAAATATTATTAAAAACTGAAATGCTTGGACCAAAGACTTTGACTTTGAGTTGACTGTGATACTAACCACATATAACTACATACAACTGAGGAGACGAATCATCCCTTGAATAGTGCTTCACTTCCAATACTTCCACTAAACCCAACTATAGTCACTCGATGGACGCCATGCCATAATTTAGCTATAATCAAAGAGGAGCTTTCATATTGAAGATCTACGATATTCTCAAGTCGAGAGAACTATGTAAATCTATCACATCGATATTTTCTATTTGACCTTATTTATATTAATCAACAGAAAACTATCGAGTGAGTCGTTCCATAGTTATCCAATAACTATTAGTACATAACCCCTTGGTGCCTCCAGCAGTCATAAGTAATACACTGCCCAACATTTGGCGAGCATTCCGTACTCCAGTCTCAATGGATACATCGATATCCAGTCTCGATGCATCTTGACTAGGAACATTTTAAATGATATATTGTTTCGTTGTGATAAATCACTCATGGTTACAACACTTTACAACTACTATCACAAAATATACCATTTACATATTTTTCTACTAAATATACTTCCAATTAGGATAATTAATTAATAAAATCACATTATATCAAGTATATAATAGGAAGAAAATACCTTTTATTTCGAACAAGATTGGTCAATGAGTTAGATATATGTAACAAATTACATAATTTTCCCAAGGGCACACCCCTAACTCTATCAATAACAAAGTGAATTATACATAGAAAATAGATCTAGAATCAGAAATTAGAGAGGAAAAGATTGGGAAATAAAATAAATGAAGATCTAAACCACTTACCTAAAATTCCTAACTGATTGTGAAATCTAAAGAAGAAGAGGAGGAGGAGGAAATATGTCAGAGCTTCACTATCGTCACCAAAATTTTATGAAGAAAAGTGCAGGGGGTCTAGGGGTCATTTTATAGAGTAAGAAGGAACTAGAATCATCGGATTAAAAATAATAAAATCCAGACTATTTAGGCCTAAGTTTACCCTGACTTCCAGCACTCAACTGGTCGACCCCTAACACCCACGCGGTCAACCTCTAGTGTACGGGTAGTCGACTGATCTTTAGCAGAGACCACTGATTTTCTTCTTGATTAGTTTTTGTTAATTAATTATTTATTACTTACATTACACACAATAACTCTAACATGTTACTTAAATGTTAAGTATCCCATAATGTTAAAATTTCAAGTTCAAATATTTAAATATTTAAATTTAAATTTATTTGAATCATTTTAAATTCAGAAATTTCAAACATCCATAAATTTTCCATTTGAACTCCGATTACAATTTTATGTATGAAAATTGATCAGAAAATCCCCACGCACGCAATTGTGCAACTTCCATGACCAAATTCTGAAATTTACAAAATTTCCATTTTTCTTAACCATATTTAGTTATTTAGTTTCTTATTAAATTTTACAGGATGTTACAGGTATAGAGGTTGATCAAGACATTCATGTGTAAATAAATTAATACACATGAATCAATAATCACCATAGATTAAAAGATTATGCACACATATATCAAAAAGGGCAATCACCACATCGCATTATTAATAAATAACATGTGTGTGTTAATCCCAATGCTGACTATACATCCATCCATATATGTATCTTCAACGTCAGCGATGAACTTTTTCATAGTCTCATCTTCTTAATAATTGGTGTATCATTCCATTTTCACACCATTTATAATATCTTGTGCACCCTCTTACAGTCACATCATCATAGTAATATGCTTAGTCATGGCTGAATCCTAAAAATAATATGGTCATCTACTCATACTTCAACTACATCAATCGTTGATCTTTAGACCCATGTCCCATGGTCCCTTCAAAATGACCACCATCATAAGGTCAATGAGTACCGATGACCTTATGAGTATTGTGCTTAGGGAGTTGATACAAATGACCATGATCCTAAAGAGTTTGGGGTATGCCCCATGTAACGACCCAGAATTTCAGTCATTTGAAATTAGAATATTTAAATGATTTTAAATATTCAAAAGTAAATTTTATAAGCGGAATAACTTATATTTAAAATATAGTGATTTATTGGATAATTAAATTGTTAATTTAATTTTTGAAATTGGATAAATAATCAAGATTTGAATTTAATGTGAATGAAAATGATTTATAAAGTTGAATTAAATTCTATTTGTATTAGAATAGTAATAGAGAACTTTTATAATTTAATTAAAAGTAAATTTATAGAAAATGATTATTTTAATATTTAATTAACGAGTGAAAACTGGCATTTTTCATTCAGTCTAGAATTTCGATGAAACCAGTTTCATTGGATTCGTAATGTTATATTATTGTAAGATTTCAAATTTCGTGTCAATCAGATTTGCAGTTTAGTCATGGCAAGCTAAAACGTGTAGAAATTTGTTTAAGTGAATTTTAAATTTAAATAAGTCGATGCGAAAACCTATCTTTTGGCTTTCGATAAATATTCCATTGTGTTCGGAGTAGGGGTAAAATATTATAAACGCCAGGCGGCACGCTTCAATTGGAGTTCGAAAAAATTTCCGGTGAATAGTGTCGCAAAATTTTCTATAAAAGGACGTTATAATTTCAGTTTTTCTTTAAACCCAAACCTAACTAGGGCAAGCAGTTGTTTCTTCGTCAATGGCCGAAAATGCACGATTTTCTTCCCTCTTTTTCTTCCAATCCATGCAATATTTAAACAAACCTCCAAAACGAATGATGTAGAGCACATTGCGTAATTCCAATCCAATGGATGTGATTGAGAATGGAGCTATGGACTGACGGCAAATAGCTCGCATTCGTATTGGGTTTGGGCATGTTTTTCATGGTTAAGATGGAGCCGAGTTTGACCATCCTTCTTCCATTGGCTCACGTAGGCGCGTCGTTCAGTGGCTCTTGATCGTTATCAAAGTTGTCGAGGAAGGAGTATAATTCGATGGGAAATGGCGGCTCTATGGGTTGAAACGTACATGATAAATGAAAGGGGAGAAGAAGAAGAAGATCACAGCTCAGATCTGGGGTAAGGAAAATGAATGGCTCGATTTATTTTAGGATTATAAAATTAAAATGAAAATTGAAAATATTTATATATTTAATTCTTATAAACTTTGAAACATCGTATCTTCTTCATACGAGGTCTGATTTTGATGAAACAAGTTGCGTTGGGTCCGTATTGACAAGCATGACATATTAGAGTTGGTTTGGAGTTAATTGGATCTAGTGAAAATTTGGGGTAAAATTAAACGTTTGTTTAATTTTGTTCGGAACATTGCAACTGCTATTGGAAATAATGTGAGTACAACTTGCTCTTTCTGTCTCGCTCATATTTTTATATAAGCGAGAATAAATTTTATTTATGCTGTCTGATGATTGCTTGTATGATATATGATATATTGATTGGTACTTGGATATATTCCTGCCCATTGGAGCAGATGAAACCCTATACGTTCACGTGTGTGAGCGGATGACCTTTTGTACGCGCATCTACTTCGAAGCAGACAATGTACACATATTCTAATATATATATTTACTGTAGGTGACATGCTAGAGGGATCCAACTGGATTCTTCACCAGTATTGGTTTTATTTAAAGATAGTGTGATATATGTTGTTATGATGTGTAAATGTGTTGGATTCCCTTATTGATGTACTTAGTGCTGTTGCAGCATTGGGTCATATTTTGGCATTGTAAAATTGTAAAAGTGAGGATTTCAAATTTAAAAGGATTTTCAATTAATTTTGAAAATAGATGTTTTAATAAATTTTGAATTGTTAATTAAATGGATTTATTTGAAATAAATCAAGTTATAATTTTTATGTTATAAAAATTATTATTTTGTTAGATGGAATCAAAATGTGATTTTTGGAATATGGAGATAACTATTTTGTAAAATCGTAATATTGAGATTTTTTTAGTTATTATAAATGGTTTATATATATATTAGATTTATAAAATTGAATTTTTATAAATCAAAACAATGGAGTTGTAAACGAGTTTTATAAGTGTTAAAATGAAGTTATAATTAAATCTTATAAGTGAATAAGATTTATAATTTATTAAGCTATAAAAAGAATGATTTTGTAAATATGAGAATTATAAGTAAATTAACTTATAAATGGACTTTGGCATGTAAATGAGATATATGTAGAATTGGTAAATAAAGGAATAAGTTGAAGTTTTTATATAATAGAAATGGAATTTATAAACATTTTTTTATAAATTCGAAGTCAACTTATTTTTATAAGTTATATATAGAAGTTTATCAAAAGAATTATATTCACGTTTTTAGACAGTGAATTATCCTTTATTAAATGTGCAATAGTAATGAATTTGGTCAAAGAATTATTTTCACGATTTTTAACAGTGGATAATCCTTTAATTAAATGCGTAGAAGTTTTGATTTGGTAAACGAATTATATTCACGATTTTGGACAATGAATAATCTTTTAAATTAAATAAAATGGACATATTCGGAAAGTGATATTTCAAATAAAGTAAATGGTTTTAAGATGTTTTAAAATATGTTAAGTATCGAATACATGGATTTCAACATTCATTGTTGAAATAGACGTTTTCAAGGGATAAGAAAATGATGGACTATAACGTTGTTGTTTTAGTAAATGATTTTCGAAAGGAGATGTTTTGAATAGTATATGGGATTTATATCTATCTAATTTTCGAATCCCTATACTTGTGATTTTGGGTTGTCGTAATGATGTTTTACGCAACATTAGTTTTGACCTAAATAAACGTGTTAAGGGAATGTTTTCCTTAAAGAATAGATATATACTTAATCGTGATTTAAGTATATGTGATATTTTCTAAGTATTGAAAACAAAAGAGATTTGTGAATTTACTTATTATTAAATAAGTTTTTGGAAATGTTTTCCAATATTGAAGTATTGAAATGGTTTTGAGAATATATCTTTTTAAAGATATTTGAAGTGGATATTTGGAAACTGATTAATTAATAAAAGATTAATTAAAAGAGCTTAGTGATTGCTTATGGTGCTAAATATTTGAATATGTTGCTTTGATAGTTAAATAACCGACTATCAAATTTGACCATTTTAGTTCCTTGACTTGGTGTGGGAACTATTTAGTCGTACACTTAGTACATAGCCGTCTGTGTAGGCTTGATTATCTTTTTTGTTGAGGGTGTTGATTCATGTAGTGCGGAGTATTACTCCAATCTATCGAGCTTCTGTCTTGGCCCGAAGGATAGCAAGTTGAAAGTTGGAGACATGATAAGTCTATGAGACTAAGTTTTTGTGTGAGGTTGAGAAACGCTTTTGCGTTGTTGGTGCGAAGAGACCGGGATCGGTTTATCTGAAAACCACTTTGGACCAACATTTATGCAACGATTGTGCAGATTGGTCGATGATATTGATATTCAGGATTTTCATAGTGGAGGGCTGCATGTTGATCATTTGGAGTTAAAATCCCAATATACATATAGTAAAAGTGATATCTTCATTATGAAATATCCAATGCAAGGACTATTCGCTACTAATCGTAGGGATTTCCGAACAGGATGTGGTAGGAAAGTGCCTTCGGTTTGTCCTGTTCCTGGACAACTTGTATGGACGTTTGTCTGACATTGCATTTCTAAGATTACGTATATTGGTTTTTACAAGCGTCAATGGTGGCGGAGAAGGCAACTTCTTTTAGCTTAACATCCTCCTTGAGACTTACGAGCCCAAGGGTTGTATTTTTGTGGAAGGAAATTAGTATTCAATGGAAATGGCAATGTGGCATTCAAAGTGATGTGATTTGTGATATGTGAAAGGTATTCGATACCTCTTTGGCCTCACTCCCCGGAAAATAACTGAAATAGGGATAGAAGCAGCAAGACTAAAATGGGTCGCTTCCATTAGGAGATCTCATCACTCTTCTAGATATATCTTTACATGCTATGACGCCATGTATCTGATCATTGTTGTGTATGCTCGTGGCCACGAATTAAAGGTCGGTAACGATCAGAGTGATGACATATTTGGTACTATTCAGGAAGGGGTAGACCGGTCTTGTGTTGGTTTAGGACTTCAGTATCTGGACCTTAAGTGCATCCACCTAGAGGTGTACTGTGTTGGATCGGGAAGGTAGTCCCTTCACCTAGTCATTTGTATGGAATCCAAAATCCATTACGTGCCTGTCATGTTGTTTTGTGGAGCCTAGTATTGTTGGAATTTAATAATGGTAAAAACTTCAGCTATTTAATCTATTATTTGTATAATAGACACTATTATAATATAATCGGATTTGATATGAAATGTTTTGGGTATCGTAAGGTAAAAACATGTCCGTGTTTATGTGTGGACGTGTCTTATGATATACCACTTGTTTTGAAAGGAAAAGTTTTGATAACTTTATAAATTTAATTTAGTGTGTTTTCTCACGCTGGTTTACCAGATTGATCCGGGCGTTCTTCCCTTTCAATGCTTGGGTCAGACTAAGTATATTTACAGGTTCAGTTTTGGTGCTTTTGGAGCTTCAGCAGGCGAGCTAGAGATCTTCATGTCATATACCTGTATCTGTTTATTATTCCGCTGCATTGCTTTGCATTTTTGTTGTTGTAGATTATCAGCGTTTGTGAGGACAGGTTATTATAATGTCCAGGCTTATAACTAGCAATTGGTTGTTGTACTCTAATATTGACTAATGTATATTACAGTTTCTCTTTGTAAAGATTATTGATCTATATTATATCTTATTCCGCTGTGATGTGAGATTCTGTATTGTTTTGGTTTTGCTTCTCTCTTATTCTTCTCTTCTTTTGTTCTTTCTTCTCTCTTTCTTCTCACCTTCTCTTTTATTTCTCATGATTATCTACGATCGGTGCACACTGGTTCGGACATGTGTGGTTTATTGTCAGATTCAAAGGATATGGATTTGCGGGTCTTCACACCTAAGGGCAATTATATAATTTGTTATGTATACCTAACTCAATAACCAATCTTGTTTGAAATAAACGGTGTTTTCTTACTATTATATGCTTGATATGATTGTTATATTAATTAATTAATTTAATTAAGAGTAGATTTAATAGAAATTCCATAAATGATACGTTTTGTGATGGTAGCTACAAAGTGTTATAACAGCGAGTAATTTATCAAAATAAAAATAAAAATACCATTGAAAATGTTCCTAAACAAGATGCATCGGGCCTAGATATCGATGTATCTGATGGGACTAGTGTACATAACATTCTCCAAATGTAGGAAAGTGTATTACTCATGACTGTTGGAGGCACCAAGAGGTTACATACTGATAATTATTGGATAATTATGGAACGACTCACTCAATAGTTTTTTGACGGTTTATATAACAAAGGTCAAATAGAAAATATCGATGTGACTGATTTACATAGTATTCTCGACTTGGGGATACAGTCGATCTTCAATATGGAATCTCCACTTCGATTATTGTCAAATCAGGGAATGACATTCATCGAGCGACTATAGTTGGGTCTAGTGAAAGTATTTGAAGTAATGTATTGCTCAAAGTGTCGTCTCCTGGTTATATTGGGTTAGCATCATGGACAATCAAAGTCAAAGTCTCTGGTTAGAGCATTTGATTAATAATAATTGTTATTATTGGACCAAGGACTTTGTTTTTGGACTATAATGTTGAATATGGATAATATTTGAATTTAAACCATTACCAAATTCCATTAGTCCAAAGTGATATAGTTTTAACAAAGAGAATTAGTGTGAATAAAAGTCACAACTAGGTAATGCTTAACAAAGTGAAATTGCATTTAATGGAAACTGAGTAAGCAATAAATCTGGCCAAAATGTCAGACTACTAAATGACATGTGAACATTAATATCCAGATAGTTCGATATTAATTGCTGACCATATTTACACGTGACGAATCACATAATCGAAACAATGAATTCCCATTTGACCAAATGATTTAATTAGTTTATAATTTTTATAAATTAGTTAGATTAATTAATATTTGTGAAATATTAATTGTAAAACTGTGATTATGATTTGAGGAATAAATATTATTAAATATATTTATAATAGTTATCAATCAATATACAATATCGATAAGCGATTAAACTGGATTTAGTTAAATAATATGTTCTTTGGAGGGATTCTGCCAATCATACTGGGTGAGCTTTTTGGCTATAATATGAACGTATGGTGCAGCTCAAAATAGGGTGGAGATGCAAGATTTTGGATGGCACAGTTGAGGGAGGATATATATGAGTTGAGATCTGATATTTTCTCTTTTCAATCCACTATTTAAGCATTTCTAATCCTAATTGCAAATGATATTTTGCTACCTCATCTTCCATCCTTTGCTGGTCGAGAATATACCATTGGTGCTCCATCATATCAAGCCCAAATCTACTCAAAGTTGGTCGCTATCTGATAGTCAAAGGTCAATGGATCAAGGACTAGCAATCTGCCAAATTGGAAAAGGTTTCAAAGGGGAGAGTTCAACCTTTCAAGGTTTGCTTTAAGGCTTTGGTGCTCAAGCATGATTTTTTGTCAAATTATAGTTTATAATTTTCCGAATAATATTTTATCAAGTATAAATTATTATTATTATATTGTTAGTTTAGTGATGATTCTGATATGTATTGATGTTGTCACAAGTTGGTTTGGTTGTATGCATGTATACACTTATAATTTAGAAAAAATCAATTTTTATATAGAAATCAAATCGGTACAGCCATCTAATACACACATAGATATCATTTAATTATACATATATGATTTATATTGGTCAAAATTGATCATATAATTACATATATAACTTATAGCAATAGTAATTTTCAACAGTAAGAAAATAATTTTTATAATTATTTATTATTATTGAAATCAATATACTACATAAATAAACCATATAAAATCAAATATGGTATAAGAATTATTTTAACATAAAATAAGCTCCTTATAAGAAAATTAAGATTAAAAAATTCATTTTTGTTATTTTTAAAAATTATTATTCAAATTGGCCAAAAATTGATTTCAATGAAAAAATATGGAAAAATATTAATAAATTTCTAACTTCAAAATATCATATATGATTTACTGGAAATTTAAATTTTGAAAAAATGTTTCGATAATAATTTTTTATTAATATTTTATGTAATTTCGAATGAATATTCAATTAAAATATATTTTAAAAAAATAAAATTTTCTATGCTGTACACATGATCTAAAATTTGTAGATTTTCTCATTTTGCCAATTAATATATGCATATTATAAATATATTTATATGTATATATATACTAGTAAGTTGGCATGTTCATTGGACCTGTGCAAAGACAACCATGAGTAAACTTCTTTTTAATGCAAAATTGTATATACAAACATGCATAATAATTGATATACTCATTTTATGCATAAATTTTGTTATTGTATAAATACCCAAGGATAAAATATATTTTGCAACGGATCATTAATTGGAATATTTATTATGGAATTCATAAGAAATATGAATGTCTCATGAACAAAAATTATAGTATATAAATGGCAAGCAATGTAGCATTTGTTTATCGATTTTTTTATCTCCTCCTTTATCCGGACTAGAGACCGACATTGACAACTAAGAGGATAATTGAGTTAAAAATGTTGTTTAAGGATATTTTTACATAACCTATAGTGCTAATGTGACTATTAAACTCTAAATTTATCATGCGTTATATTTGACACTTTTGTTTTAAATCCAAACATTAGTTAATGTATATATAACAATTGGAAAAGGCCAACGTTATAATAGCGTCCAATTGTTTACATTAACAAATATCAAGAATATGCATACTCAAATCGATAAGTAATAGTAAATATTAAAATATAGTGACAAATAAACATCAACACACATATAGGACAATTAATGGGTTTTCATTTATTGTTTATTTAAAAGAAAATTATAAAAATATATTTATAAAATCTAATGCATAGTGGTATAACTATATTTCACATATAAGAACTTGTTGAATTAATAGAAATTCACATGTCTTTCGATGCATTTGAGTTTCAAAAATACCCATGGTTCAATCCAAATGAAATATCTGTACCCATAAACAAAAAACTTTGCAATATAATCTTTTTTATATATGGATAAACCGCATGTATGTGCATCTAATAGATAGAGATATTTACGTTTAATTAAATAAAAAAATGAGTGGATGGGTGTGCGTTGGAAGTGTAAATGTTACGACAGCCATAACACTTCTATTTTAAGTTGTTTGTTAGCGCCGTCGATGAAAAATTGGTAGTAAAATTCTATTGATAAGTAGTTGAAAAAAAGAAGATAGAGGTTGCAAACTGGTGTTGAGATCCCATTGATGGATGAGGGTATTTTTGAAATTTTATAAAGACACCATGGAAATTCTATTAATTGAATTCTCTTTATTAATAGTAAAGATAAAGATAAGAAGTATATAAGGTTTTGAATAATGCAGCATGATGTGGATCTGTTTGCCATAAAAACATCCACTTCCATCACCAAAGGCCAAAACCTTATACTGACTTTTAATGCGAAAGGAGACATCTCCAACTCAACTCTACACCCAAAACATAAATAAATTTAGAACAAAAGCTTGCCAATAGTTTATTACTCACCGCACCATAAATTTTCACAAAAATCATTTTGTGATCACATACACTCTTTTCTATTTTAGAAACATTTTGACCACCATTGTTCACCAATCATTAGTGTCTAGTTTTTCATACATTAAATTCTTATGTATGTAAAAAAAAAATTATGTGTGTGAGCTAATTTTTTTGTTATTGTGAAATAATATGAATAAATACACACAAAACTCAGAGCTATATTTTACTCATTAATTTGGTTTTTGTATAAATATTGAACAATAATAATATATTGTGTAGATTACACTCATAAGTTTTGAAATAAAACCATGAACAAAAATTATTTGACTTATTTCAAACTTTACGGATATTTCTAAAATTACATGAAGCCATTATAATATCAATTCTCACACTCATCCTTCAATTTACTTTGAGAGAACCTAAATATATTTGAATAGTCGACATCACCATCATAAAGAAATATTAACAAATATAATGATAATATTTCATGAAGCAGTTGTAGTACCATGACTATGTCATTTTACAGTTGTGAGTTGAACATATTATGCACATCATAGTTCCCGACTAAAATTCATGATGGTCATTTGGAACAATTTGTATGTTATAATTTTCTATAAGACATGCTTTGCTTTTCAAGGGATTGACTTTGATGGTATGAAGAAGAATATATTGTCTATTCATAAATTGTTCTCTCTCCTCCTTTATTCGGGCTTGAGATCGACATCATTGACTAAAAGGTTATCGACGGCAGAATTAAAAAAATGTTCTTAAAGAATATTTTATGTAATCCATGGTATTATAATGATCATTGAAACTTGAAATTATTGGTAATTATATTTGATTCGAAAATTAGTTTCAAATTAAGGCATCAATAAATATAGGTAAAAGAACTTAATGAAATAAAGGTCAATTCATACATTTAATTGGTGAAGGCTACATCATGAAGTCCCTCAACTAATTATAGAATGATATTACTCAAAAGTTTTTTAAAATAAATAATTAGAACATAATTTATAATGAACAAATAAGACTGCTGAAAAAGAGACTATTAATTCTAATTAGTTTAGGTTTTGATTATATGACAACTAAACATCTTTGTACACGACATTTGTCATGTGAGTTCCCTTTTTTGTGGACCTTTTCCATTTTTCACAAGAACTTTTATTGAGTTTTATTCAACTCCTTTGGAAAAAGCAACATATAGATGATCGTAACTAACGTTACCCCGCCTTTTGGTCAAGGCTGAGATATCAACAAATTGGCTAAAAAGGATGGATATCAGGATTTGAGACTAATTGGAAACAAGGCTATGATCGATACCGCCAAAATTGGACTAAGCTCCAATCAAAGTGAGATTGATCGGGAATGATAAACAAGGCTCAATAAGGCTACACTGCGAATTTTAGGTCAATCGGAGTTCATATGCTTAAATTAGGGATGGATCAATATTCATGGGAAACTAGTTCGTATCGATACTTTTGTGTCGATCAACATGGACGTGGTTGTATACTTTGGATCGATACATCCACATCGTTGCTTTCATATTGATCAAGATGGATATGGATATGGACAATACTCATATTCCATTATGCATTTGCTTTGGATCGATGATAATTCATATCGATCGATTTCGCATCGATCTATGGCATCGGATCAATACGAAGAGAAGGGCCGGAGATCGAAATGAAGGTAGGAGCAGAGGATGGATACGAAGCAATGGTTACGGAGATTTGGAAGTGTATTTCGTATCGATCACTTATCGATCGATACGAAGGACACGCGTGAAGGAAGCTATGTTGGATGGATACAAAAAGCTGCAAGCGCTCATGAGCTATTTCGTATCGATTTATACGAGGGAACCGGTCAAAGAGTGGAGCACGTTGCATGGATTAAAGCGCAAGATTTGGATGGATTGTGGTATGATGGATACGAATTGATCGGTACGAAGCCTTTATCCTTGCTAGCAAACTCAACCTTGGATCGATCGTATCTCTCAAACTACAAGTCTAAATGCCATGAAATTTTTACAAAAGCTTGTATATCAACTCAAGAACCTCCATGATCGATCTCAACTCAATTGGACAGTTTCTTGATCGATACGTAATCGATATGGATCGATCAAGGATCGATCCTAAACTACCCCAGATCGATATGTGGGCCCACCTACGCATGAGAAAGGGTATTTTAAGATTCAAAGCAGATATTTCCAGCTCCACACCTATGATAGCACCTTCTTTTTTGCTAAACTCTGTCATTTTGATTATTGATATTCAAAGAATTGTAACTGTAATCATAGTATAAAAGGAATAGAAGGATTAATTCAATGTGGACGTAGGCCGGAGATAGCTGTACTACTATAAATCTTCTGTCTTCTCTTACTTCCTTTCATTTTAGTTTTGTTACTTCTTCATTTTTACTCTCTACATTATCTGAATCTGAGATTTGTGACTAGATATCAAGGATTTGTGTGTAAGCACTGGTGCTTTCATTACGTTCAGGTTTTTGGCCAACTTTGGTGGTTTCATTGAGAGAACTAGCACCCACTATATCGAATTTGGAGTTCTGATTTGGAAAGCCAAAGGATTGAATCTAGAAGGAACCATGGTTAGGTAATTGACTAGAAGGGCGTTACTAGAGAGGAGCCATCAAGAGGGAAGTCAAGAGGCTTCCTCCAGAGCTGAAGCAATTCAGGCATCCATCTACATCACATGGGATGAGATGTAGACTATGATGGATTCCATGCAGGAATGGTTGGTGAGAAGGCAGTAGGAGATCTTGCAGAACCTTTTTGGATAGTTTAGACAGGTAGGAGCAGCAGGAGCTGCCGAACCACATATCCATAGAGCTGATTCAGAGGGACTCAACAAGCAACCAGATAGAGCAGTTTAGTAGGGGTAGCCCCCAATCAGCACACGGCTACCTATCTGGATGGATCTAGACTCGGGGACACACCCTGTGTAATGTTGGGCCAATTAATGGAAGAATGACAGGAGACGTTGCACAGGCTAGCACCAATGGGAATACATGAGTGTGTGACGAGGAGTACGTACCAGAATTTCCTCAAGGACTTGGGAGGAGTTAGGAAATGGAGACGTGGGGAAACCCTTGGTGGACAACACTGTATTGGCTTAAATTATTAAGTGAACTATGCATGGAGGTCTGATAAATAGAGATCTGGAAGGACAAAACAGGAGTCCATTTACCCATAACATCAAGATGGCTAGGAATCCACAAGAGTTCAAGCTGCCTACTCTGTAGGTATACAATGGTTGGACAAATCCTACCGTTCATTTGATGAGGCATACAAGACACATAGAAGTGTTTGGGGCATCGAAGTAGGTCATGGACCAATGTTTCCCCTGTACTTAACGAATATAGTTGCTACGTGGTTCAGGGAGTTGGAAAATGGATCTATTAGGACATGGACATAACTGGTGGACAAGTTTTTGAAGTAGTTTCGAGTTCATATTAAAAGGCAAAAAAATGTGTTGACACTGACGTCGGTTAAATAGATGATAGGAGAGTCGCTCGAGACTTTCTTAACCCAGTTTAATGCGGTGGTTGCTTCGATCGATCGGCCGGATCCATTAATGGTCTTAATGGCAACAGTGTCAGGAGTCAGGGACAACTCAGATTTCAAGATATCATTGATATAGTATCCACCAATGAATCTTGGGGAATTCTTTCACGAGGTTGACAAATTTTTCTTCAACAAGAGGATGCAAGCTTGAATATGATACCAAAGGAAGTAAATGTGGTTAAGGATGGAAGACCATCCAGTGAAAGCTCGGGTAAGGATAAGGATAAAGAGAAGAGAAAGTCAGATGAAGATTCTGGGAGGGCAAGGAAACATTGGAGAGAACCAAAATTATTCACTTACACAGGACTGAATGAGACATTGGAACGGATATACGTGGAAACTCAGGATCGCCTTCATTCTCGAAGGCCATCAAGGAGGGAACCCTCGGAACACGAGAGGGCGTAGGGAAGGCACTATCTCTTTCATGACCTGGACAGGTATGATACTAGCAGTTGTAGGCATCTAAAGGATATAATCGAGGAGACGTAAGTAGTGGTCAGTTGCGGCAATATGTCGGGACTCAAAATGTAGTGGTGGAACTGGAGCAATCACTGTCTACCTCAAACAACGATGGTGTGAGGCCTAGGAATGATGATTGATTGGTCATCGACTAATTGCGGTGGTATGGAATAAGTAGCAAACTCGGGGCAGACAGCTAAGTCAATTACTCATGTATGGGGATAGAAATAACCCCAAGGCATGCTCTGAGATGATGATAAACTATGATGCTCTAGTTTGTAAAATCTTCCTTTTTTTTCTGGTTTGGACATTTTCTTTTTTTGGTTTGGTTTTGGAGTTCAGTTTGGACTCTTGGTTTTGTTGATTTTTTTGGTTTGGATTTTGGTTTGGATGCTTCTGGTTTGGATCTTTGTTTGTATTTTTGATATGAAATTCTAGTTTTCTGATTTAATCTAGGTTTGAGATTGAATTTTTATCTAGTTTTAGTAAATGGTCAATAGGTATGGATTATGCCTAGCAAGGGGTAAGCCGCTTCATCTGAACGTGGCAAATCAAATTATTTAGGTCGTCGAGTATGGACTATGCTCTGCCAGGGTCCGGAGAGAACATGATTAGAGCTAGGACTTCGGCCCTATATTATCTATCATCTATTATTCAGGTTGTCGAGTGCGGATTATGCTAGACGAAGGTTCGAAGAGACTAGGATTCGACTTAGGACTTAAGCCACGTCATTACTCAAGGTTCAGTGACAGTGAACCAGGATCACCGTCAGTCTAGGACTTATGCCAAGGCATTGCTTAATATAGTTCATTGAGTGTGGATTACGCTTGGTAAGAACCCAAAGAGGTTATGGATTCAGAAATTGGCTATGAACAACTAAGGAATTGGGCATAAACCCGGAGTGGTCCCGAATTTTTCTATGGGCCCGAAGTGGTCCCGAATTTGGATATCAACCTGGAGAGGTCATGGATTTGGTTATTGGTTACTAGATATGGATGGATTAGTACTTGGTTTTCGGGTTCGGATGGATATGGGATTGGCTAAGGATTTGGTTACTGGATTAGGAATCAGATATCGACTCAGAGCAATCGCATATTTGGATAAGGATATGGCTATGGCACTTAGATAAAATGGCTTGGCAATAGATATGATCATGGATCAGATGATATGGCTATGGATGGAATATGGGCTTTGGATGTCGAAGCAAAATCTATTCAAACACGCCTTCCTACTGCAAGGCATGTTTTGGTGGGCAAATGTTTCCCCGCCTTTTGCTCATGGCTGGGATATCAACTAATTGGCTAAAAAAGATAGATATCAGGATTGGAGATCGAATAGAAACAAGGCAATGATCGATATCGTCAAAATTGGATCATGCTCTAATCAAGGTGGGATCGATCGGGAATGGTAAACAAGGCTGAATTAGGCTACACTTTGAGTTTCAGGTCGATCGGAGTTCATATGCTCAAATTATGGATGGATCAATATTCATGGAAAACCAGTTCATGTCAATACTTTCGTATCGATCAACATAGACGTGGTTGTACACTTTGAATCGATACATCTGTATCGACGCTTTTGTATCGATCAAGAAGGATATGGATACGGACAATACACACATTCTTTTGTGCATTTGCTGTGGATCAATGATAATTCGTATCGATATATTTCGCATCGAACCATGGCATCAGATTGATACGAAGAGAAGGGATGGAGATCGACACGAAGGAAGGAGCAGAGGATGGATACAAAGCAATGGTACTGAGATTTGGAAGTGTATTTCGTATCGATCACTTATCGATCGATACGAAGGATACGCGTGGAGGAAGCTATGCTGGATGAATATGGATCAAAGCGCAAGACATGGATGGATAGTGTATGAAGGATACGAAGATGATCGATACGAATCGATCGGTACGAAGTCTTATACCTTCCTTGCAAACTCAACCTTGGATATTTCATACCTCTCAAATTACAAGTCCAAATGCCATGAAATTTTCACAGAAGCTTGCATATCTACTCAAGAACTTCCATGATCGACCTCAGCTCAATTGGAGTGATTCCTGATCGATACGTAATCGGTATGGATCGATCAGTGATCGACCCTACCACCTCAAATAGATCATGTGGCCCCACCTACGCATGAGAAAGGGTATTCCAAGATTCAAGGCAGATATTTCTTGTCCACACCTATAAATTGCACCCATTTTCACTAAAGGGGGATCTTTTTATTCTTTTTTAGCTAAACTCTACCATTTTGATTATTGATATTCAAAGAATTGTAACTGTAATCACAGTGTAAAAGGAATAAAAGGATCAATTCAAAGTGGACGTAGGCCGGAGATAGCCAAAACACTATAAACCTTGCGTCTTCTCTTACTTCCTTTCATTTTAATTTTGTTATTTCTTCATTTTTACTCTCTACATCATCTGGATCTGAGATCTGTGATTGGATATTAAGAATTTGTATGCAAACACTGGTGCTTTCATTACATTCGGGATCTGCGGTCAATTTTGGCACAAACACTTTGGTGCTTTCATTGGGAGAACTAGCACCCACTATATCGGATTTAGAGTTCAGATTTGAAAGCCAAAGGATTGGATCTAGGAGGAACCATGGTTAGTCAATCGACCAGATGGGCATTATCAAATAGGAGCCATCAAGAGGGAATTCAAGCGGCTTCCTCCAGAGCTGGAGCAGATCAGGGATCCATCTACATCCCAAGGGATAAGATCCAAAATATGATGGATTCCATGTAGGAATGGTTGCTAGAAGGCAGGAGGAGATGACGCAGGAACTTTTTGTATAGTTTGGATAGGCAGAAGCCGTAGGATCCATCGTAGCACAGATCCATGGAGTTGGTTCATAGGGATTCAATAGGCAACCAGATATAGCAGTTGGCAGCCCCCCAATCAGCACACAGCTACCAATCTAGACAGATCTAGACTTGGGGACACACTCCTGTGTAATGCTAGACCAATTCATGGAAGAATGCCAGGAGATGCTACACAGCCCGACGCCAACAAAAATAAGGAGTGTGTGACGAGAAGTACATACAAGAATTCCCTCAAGAACTTGGGGGCAGTTAGAAACTGAGGGCAACCCTTGGTGGAAACCACTAGATTGGTTGAAATTATTATGCAAACTATGCACGAAGGTCTGACAACTAGAGATTTGGAAGGAGTAAATAGGATTCCATTTACCTATAACATCAAGATGGCTAGGAACCCATCAGAGTTCAAGCGACCTACTCTTGAGTTATACAGCAGTAGGACGGATCCTACCGATCATTTGATGAGATATACATGACACATAGAAGTGATAGGGGCATCGAAGAAGGTCATGGTCCAATGTTTCCCCTTGTACTTGATGGATATAGATGCTATATGGTTCAAGCAGTTGGAATATGCATCTATTAAGACATGGAAAAAATTGGCGGATAAGTTTTTAAAGATGTTTTATGTTTATATCAAAAGGCCAAACAATGTGATGGCACAGACGTCGATAAAAAAAGGACAAGAGAGCAGTGGCTGCTTCGGTGGATCGGCCGGATCCATCAATAGTTCTAATGACAGCAGTGTTAGGAGTCAGGGACAACTCAGATTACAAGATATCATTGATACGGGATCCACTAATGGATCTCGGGGAATTACTTCATGAAGCTGAGAGATTTCTTCGACAGAAGATGAAGGCTTGGATATAATACCGAAGGAAGTAAACCTGGCTAAGGATGGAGGAACATCTGGTGAAAGTTCGGGTAAGGATAAGGATAAAGGGAAGAGGAAGTCGGATGACGATTCTGGCAGGGCAAGGAAGTATTGGGGAGAACCAAAATTCTCCGATTACACAGGTCTGAATGAGACATTGAACAGATATACATGGAAACTTAGGATCGCCTTCCTTATCGAAGGTCGGTAAGTAGGGAACCCTCGGAACGCAAGAGGGCATCGGGAAGGCACTGTCTCTTTCATTACCAAGATTGGCATGATACTAATAGCTGCAGGCATCTAAACGATATAATCGAGGAGCACACAAGGAGTGGTCAGCTGCGGTAATATGTCGAGACTCGGAATGCAGCAGTGGAATAGGAGCAACCACCGTCTACCTCAAATAAAAAAGGCGCAAGGCCTAGGAAATATGGTCAGTTGGTCATCGATTGACTGGGGTGGTATGGAATAAGTAGAAAACTCTAGGCAGACGGCTAAGTTACTAACTCATGTACGGGGATGGAGATAGCCCCTAGGTGTAACGGCCTACCATTTTGGACGGTTTAAATCGACAAAAGGCCATACATGTCAGACTCAAATCATTCAAAAGGGAGGATTGTTATGGGGTAAATAAAAAAGCAGACAAAGAAAGAAAAACAAATACAGAATCTTGCAATGGAATGACAAAAAATAATAATCAAATAAACGGTTCAGGAAGCTGTTTTAAAAATAACATTTGCTTACACTTTTACAAGACGGATCATAGTAACATACAATAGAATTAAATAAATAATGCAGCGGAATAACATGATGCAGTGGTATGAATATAATAGATAGTAATAGTACTAAATCTTTGTCTTCGTCCTCCAAAAGCAGTCTTCGATAAACTAAAAAGCTCACACTGACCTGAGCGAATTGAAAAGACAAAACACTCGAGTTAGAACTAAAATATCTTTGTAAGTTAAATCAACAGTAAATAAATATGAATGTGACAGCATCGGAGATGTTAACAGGATTTGACATCTCCTATCCAGTGTCAACGTGAGTGCAATAACTTAAGAGATGTTTGGATTCCATCTCCTAAGGATCCATTAATCTATCTACATACATAGTACAATATCCTATTATAATAGTGTTTATAGTAAAGTAAAGTATTAAAATAGCTTTAAGATGTTATCCACATCCCCCTTAACACATTTTTATAATGTCATAGTCTATACAGTACTGTAAACTCCACCTGTAGGTGTGCTATCAGGGAGCACACCATAGGTACGATACAAAATAAACTCGTAGAAGGCACGATAGGGCATATGAACATGGCACTCAAGGCAATGCCAGGGTAGGATTCTACCAAATGCAGATCCGAACTAGTGGTAACGCATAGCAACTATTACCGCCCACCTCATAACACACTCCCATAATCACAAAGTCATAATATGGTATCGAAGAAATGTATACGATCGTAGGAATGACCTAACTTAGCCTGGCATGGCTCCTATTTTAGTTACATCTAAGATGACTCACGGGAGTCAAGGTCATGTAAATACCTCATACAGAGTTGTTCGCCAAATCATCCTTCTTCATTTTTGAAATCTCCATCACGTATACAGTTGTTAAAGTGGTTTTCGGTATTGGCAAAGAGTATGACAATATCTGTTCCCGGTCTCTTTAACAGCAAAACGCTTATTACACACCGGATGGTTCTTTTACATTTTCAAAACCATTTTATATTGATATCAAAATATCATATTCAATTCAAACCATATCACTTTCGAAATTATATTCACAATTAGGTTAAATTCTCATTTTAAAATCATCATATTTACTCAAATATGTCGTTTCACCAACAAATATCATTTCAAATCCCAACTTATGTTATAACATCATTAAACCTTATTCGCTTTAAAATCAAGGCTTTAATTATAACATTTCCACTCTACGCCATCTGAAATTTAGAAATAATTTAGATAGTTATAAATAGTTTAATTAGTTTAACATAATTTTAAGTAGATATAAATTAGGCTAAATAGGTGTATAATCGATTAAATAAATTTAAAATAGGTTAAAATAGATTAAAATAGTTTAAATAGATTTAAAATAGTTTAAAATAGATTAAATAGGTTATTATGGATTAATTTGATTTAAAATAGATTAAATAAATTTAAAATAGATTAGATAGAATTAAAATATATTAAATAGTTTAAAATAAACTAAAATAGTTTAATAAAGTTCAAATGATTTAAAATAGATCAAAATATATTGAGATTGATTAAATAGATTAAGATAGATTAAATAGGTTAATTAGTTTAATGAAAATAAGTTAAATGGTTTAAATTGATTAAGTTGGTTCAAAAATAGACTAATTTATGTTAATAGTTGAAAATCTTAAAACTAGAATTTAAAAGTACTTTTACAGTTTATATTGAGATAATAAATTTTTGAAATTAACAACATGTTTAACCATTCCTTCAATTCCAAAAAATCTAGACGATGTCCAGATTTCAAATCAAAGCCAATATCAAAAATTGAAATATCAAATTCAACTATTCCAATCTTAATAGATTTTCAACGTTACAGTTTCCAACATTTCAATAACTTAATTTCGATTAATGTTGTTTATACTTCAAATTCAACTTTAAAATTTCAATTTAAATACTTTAAATAATTACTTAAAACAATTCAATTTATATCGGTCAAATTCAATTTCAAATATCTTTTAACAGGATTCATTCCAATTCGCAAATATTTTAGATTTTTACGTGTATATATTATTTCAACCCGCAATCCCAAAATTTATTTCAGTGAAAATTGCTTTAATCTATCATTTAAACCCATAATGATTTTTCCCCGTTCTATATGATCGTTCGGGTATATATCATTTTAACCCATAAGGAACCTGCAGTGTTATATTAATATAAAATATAACATCCACTCATCTAATATAAAAAATCAAACATACATCACAATCAACATACAACCAACCAATAAATAACATCAATAGACTGATTATCCTTAACATGTATTAAATTGACAATTAAATTCAATAATGAATTAAATAATGATTTATTGCAATAAAAAATATATATAACTGGATTGACAATTTAAATATACCAAACAACAATCAATCAGTTTCTAATCACATCATAAATTTAATTTAACTAACATAAGATAATTTAGTAGTCATGAGTGGGTTAAAACACTCACCTTTTATTTCAAATCGATTTGAAATCCAAAATTGAACAGTCTTAGAATTTATCCAAACTAGTTTCAAAATGTCCGAAATTTCGATACGATCGCAGCGGAAAAAATCACGCGTGAATCTGAGCTCATATGCACAAGTTATTAAAGTTAAAGCGTTCACAACATATATATGTAACGACCCGAAATTTTCGATCCCGAAAATTGCAGATAGTTAGTGAAAAGAAAAGAGATAGAAGAAGAAGAAGAATAGAAAACCAAACCCAAAATCTCACTTACGCAGCGGATAAAATATAATATCACATAAATAATAGTTATACCAAGGAAACTGTATATGTCAAATTACACTTTATTATATCAGAGTTACAACAGAATTTACAATCACAGAACAGATAAATCTATCTGTTTCAGATACTATAATATATTAACATCAGAAGCTCTCTATACGTTCCTGCTCTCCAGCTCGCCTCTTGAGCTCCAGAACATCCTTACCTGAAAATCTGTAATACTCGGTCTGACCCGAGCATTACATCAAAGTAACACCCGGGTCAGGCTGGAAACCAGCGTGAGTAAACCCATCTAACATGTAATACAAAAGCATATAATTGATATGAACCCGGGGTAACTTATGTCAATATACAAGTTCACAAGTCGTTAAAGACATTACTCATATCACACATCAATTTCTAAGTGTCAAAACTTAGATTAAATGGTCCAATACTCTTAAATCATTCCAAACCAACACATTGACTTCCACATTCAAATTTATAAAGAATCGAAGTGGCTTCGGGTATTAACTAAATATCCGACTCCGGTCTCTTCGAATCCAATGTCATCTAAACCCAAGTTATCCAATTTAATACAATTCAATCTTTAATTGTCGGATAATTCCTTTACTCAGCAATCCATAATAGATTGATAATCTCATTATCATCGTCCATTCAACATAATCATACCACAAACAATTCATATCAGAGATATCTCCCAATTCAAGACATCCATCATCATTAAATTACTAATAAGCAAGATTTATCATTCCAATTAATTAAATTCATTAATGATCCCTCAATTACCTTCATTAGTGTGATGAAACTAATTACTTAAGATTTAATCTCCTAATCCTGCTTAACAATCATTAAGCAATTACAACACTTGATTAATCACTTCTTGACTATCCTTATAAATGAATCAATTAACCTTTAAGTACAGATTAATTGATTTATCTCCTTCAAAACAAAGTAATTAACCCTTAATTACTTTGTAATCAATTAATTAACTTTTAATTAACTGATTAATTATGCATTAACTATTTATTAACAAACTTAATTATTACTCAATATAATTAATCCATAATGAATCTTATAATTAACTAAATAATTATCTCCTAATATTAATTAATAAACTTAATTATTAATTAACAAACTTAATTACAAATTAATTAACCCTTAATTATTAATTAACCGATCCTTAATTAATATTGATTAATTCTTAATTATTTTTGATTAATCCTTAATCAACTTTGATTAATCCTTCATTATAATTAATTAACCTTTAATTAATTAAATAATAACCCTTTATTAATTATTAATTAAACCAATTAATTACTCTTGAATAATTACTTAATTAGTCATTTATAATTAATCAAATTGATTAATTATACTTAAATTCCACAATTAACTTAGTTTATCTAATGGTATTAAACCTTTAATCATCTTAAGACAAGACATTATATCATTGATACCTTTATTAACATTAACACTTAAAAACATTTTAACCTTATAATTTATCATTAATTAAGTTTTAAATAAATAATTATTCACTTGAAAATTTTGAAGTTATCAAAGCTTAACTTCATAAAACTTAAAATATTATCAAGTAAAGGTTTCAAAACTAATTCAAGTTGTATTTTTAAACTTACCTTTCTAAAAATTTTAACTTACATTTTAAACTAATGTTTTTTTTTATTTAAAAATCACTTTAAAATTTCATTTAACAAAAATTAATTTAAACAACCTTTAAAACTTCATAACCAATTATTTAATAAATAATTGGTATATATACAAAGTAAGTTTATATAAAAGTTTAATCTAAATTTAACTTTAAATTTCAAAACAATTTGATTTTAATCATTTTAAAATTGTTCAAACAGCTGCTTCTGGTTTCACTCGAAGCCCTCCGGACATATTCCCGAGTCAAATTCATTTTTATACCATTCCTAAAACTTAGCCGAATTTTAAGTTTTAAAATCTGCAGCTCTTACCAGCCAATTTCACTCGAGTTTACTTTCGAGTTTTCTTCTCAAATACTCGAGCAATGCTGCGAGAAAAACCCAATACCAACATCAGATGTTCCACCTCCTTGTGCACCTGCACGGTGAACTTCGACGTCGGTGAATACCATAGATAGCTCCGACACATCGAATCTTACCATAGCACCAATATCCGATCACCAGAACAACCATAAACAACTCGAATCAAAATCGAGCTTCAAACGCAAAACTGGAACTAGAAGCAAAAACATGGAAAACCTTCGAACCCCTTGTTCCGACCACCGGCGTACCTGAAATTCCACCCATGACCTCATCAACACCCCTACATCCATTTCCCCGAACCTGGTGGCACTCGATTCACCAGAGAGTTCGTGGTGAAGCAAATCGCATCCCTCAACAAAACTAGGTTTAGAACCAACTCTGGCCAACCACCGTCTCCACAATGTCTGGAACACCCTCCAGCCATTTTTGCCGACCCCTTCGATCATTCCCCCACCACCAGTGAGAACCCCGACCGCCCAGAACACATAGACCATCAGAAATTACCCAGAATCCACTTTCTGATCAAACCCAAATTCCTCATTCAATCTATTTCTAAAATTTTTTTATTTGATTCCTAAAATTCATGATTTACAACTACAAACCTGATTGTGGATCCCAAATCTAAAATTAAGATGTTTGATTCTGTCCCAATTCAAAGTTTCTCTGAAACTTTTGTTGTAGAGATAATTTTTAATTGTTTAAATTCCAAAAATCATTTCATCATTTTTTTAATGTTACCTTACTTAAAAACTTTTCTTCTCAAAAATCAAAATCCAATAGATTTAAAAAGGAAGATAGGAGTTTTGTTTGGAAGTTTGAAGCTCTGATTATAACAGAGGCATGATTTAGAAAGTTATAAACATTCTTATATATATATACACACACACACATATATATATATATGTGTGTGCAGGTTCAATCAAAATTTCAGAGAACAATTATTCTAGCATACATTATTTCATCACATCAATATAAATTTAACACTTACTCCAGGTTCAACTATATATATAGATATAGATATATATTTTTAACAAAAGATTGCTCACTTTTTATTTTGAAAGAACAGAGAGCCTGTACCTTTCTTTGAACAGAAAGTTTGATTTTAAACTGCTTTGTTGAGTTGAATTGGGAAAAACAACAAATTCCATTTTAAAATCAAAACAAGAAACTGTTTAGATAGTGAGATATAAATTTTCTTTGAGTGATATTAATCTTGTAACACAACAGAAATATGTCATTCCATTTTTTTTATTTCCTTCTGAAGCACACATATATTCTATTTTATTCCATACATGCATCAGATCATTCATGCATGAAATTATTCCTACAGGTCTTGACTTCAAGCATGCTTCAAATATTGTACTGTTAAATTTAGAGATGAAGTTTACTCACTAATTTTCTAAAGAGGCAGAGGAACAGGGTTCCTGGAACAGAATGCTTGAACCTGATGCCTCCCTTGAGATTTCACTTGTTAAAGTCGAACTCGAATTGAATTTGAGCTGCAGATAACTTGTTGTTGTTGATCTTGAACTTGAAATGCAGGTTATTGAAGTTGTAGATCTGCTTTTGCTCTTAAATTTCAGATCTGAAAAAAAATAGTTTTCTGTTTTGAGAATTTTTTTTTTTTTTACAAGATTTTGGTTTTCTTTCTTTGTTTCAGCTGAAAATAGTTTTTGAAGAAAGATGAAAAATGAAGTATGTTATGGTTTTATTAAAAATTTAAAAGAAAATTACAATAAAAGTGATACTTGTCTTTATCCTTACTTAATTTGTTAACACATGTTGTTTTAAGAAATTTATAACTTAACACATGTTAATTCATGTCTTAAATTACTTACACATGTCTTTATAAATGATTTGTTATTTTTAAATTAAAGCTAATGAATGTTTAAACTTAATTAATTAGTTTCTTATACTTAGTTATGTATATAAAAATTTCTAAAGAATAAACCAAGTATTATAAAAATCATATACAAATTAATATTTGAAAATAATATTTTAAATCTTTTAAATAGATATATAAAAGGGGTTATAACTTACTTTCTTAAGTTACAAAATGAATAAATGTTTACATAAACTTACATTTGTCACTTTATTTGCTAAATAGCATAATTTACTCACATGTTATTTAAAATCTAACATTTACATGTTATAATTTGATATTGTTTTGGAAATTTAATTTAATGATTTTGCAAATTTTTAAATAAATATACAAGAAGAATATCAAATAAATATTATCCAAATATAAATATTTATCATCATATTATTTGTTAAATCAATATTATGTAAATTAACCCAATTATTTTCAATTACAGATGCCCAGAAATCCGGGTTATTACATTCCTCCCCCCTTAGAATCTTTTCGTCCTCGAAAAGAATCGAAGCCAGAATTTATTAAATATTTTAAAACCAGTTGAAATTTTCTTTGATCATTATTAAAACACTTTGAAAATATATAATATCATGAAATAGATTTTATGAAAATACTTTTTATAACTCGATGTTTTAATAAGTCCATCTTCGTTCTCACAGAAATTCGGTCATACATTGATCAGGCGTACGATTGAAAATCTATAAGTACTTAGCAGACCCATTTTCAACACCCAGTGAAAATACTTGAAAAATAATTTTATTGTAATATAGAAAACAGTTTTTTTTTTTGAAAATAGAGGATATATCTTTTGGTGAGAATGCTCTGGAAATCATCACCCCCATCCACGGTCGCAGTTAACCCGATGATTACGTTGCCGTCCCGACAAAATCCACAGATAACTGTAGGCCTCCGCGCCCCTCGATTACACCATGGAACCCGCTACAGATCGCAGTTACAACTGGGGTTACGTAGCTATCACAGCAAAAACCCATATAACCGTAGGCATCAGCGCCCTCGAATTTCGCTGCCAAAAATGAAACTTCTCCACTCCACTTGACCATAGATCGTAGTCAACCGATGTTGCGTTGCCTTCCCGGCAAAATCAAGTGTAGACCGTTGACACTCATCCTCCACACGATTTTCGCTATGGTCCCCACAGTAGATCGAAGCGACATCGAGTTACACTGTCGTCACAGCATAACCCAAATGCCCCTGTAGGCATCAGCGCCATCGACTTTCGCTACCCAATAATCCTCAGGAACTAGTTTTGTCCGGACTCCTCACAGGATCAACTTTAGAACCCCCCTTGGGGCTCAAGGCAGCACCACCCGGTGGTACTCCTGAGAAGTCCATTCCAAGGGAGCGCCTTTTTCCCCAGAGCATCATCAAAACATTTTATACTATACATATATAGTATCTTTAAATCATACACCTAGTATGATCTCATACAAAGCTCCTTTACTCAAAATCGATTATTCCAAAATCGATAATTCTCAAACTAGGCTTTTCAAATTCAATATTGATTTTACCCAAAAATCAAAAGCCTTTCCAAATCCATAGGTTTCCAAAACCTTTTTCCAAAATCCTCATATGATCCTTTATATATAGAGATATATATATAATCCTTGATAAAAATCTTTGGATCATTATAAACTTGTATAAAATCCTTTTATACTTCAAACACTTTCAAAATCCTTTCCTTCGGGCAAAAGATTCAACAAGGGGAGTTTCATTTTATAAAACAAAGATATCTAACTTTGTTTACTCAAAATCAAATATTCAAATTTGATTACTCCTTTCTATATCATTTTCATTCAAATCCGTACGATGTACACATATCATTCGTACGCTATACCAATTTGATCGCTCACTCGATCACACAATTTCACTTCCGAACTAGTATCGTCCACCCGACTTCCTAGTGCGGACACAAATCTGGTTTCTTGATCAGAAACCGTCATTCTCCTTGCATAGTCATAACTATGATAGAGAACATCCAGAACCAACCAACAACCCATATCCAGGTTCGCCTTCAAAAATCGAGTGGAAAATTCCAACTCGGATCGATATAACTATCTCGAAATTCTGTGCTCGAATCTGGATCACATTACTATGCGAATGAATAACATACGTATACCTTACGTATTTATCTTTATTGGTTATAAGCCAAATTAATCTCTTTCTATTCACATTTACTTTGATTTTCATTCACTTACTCACAATTGGTTCAATCCATTTGGATTATCACCTCTATTCTTATCTCGATTGGGTATTTAACCAATAACAGTTTAAACTCTGTCCAGTTTAAATTTAGAAAATAACTTGAAAAGTTAAAAATAAATAAGTAGTTGGAAAATAATTACTAGTTTGTAAAATAGGTGTAAAATAGTTAAAATAATTACATAAATTTTAGATAATTGCAAAATAATATTATGATAGTAATTAGTTTTGTAAAACAGTTGAAATATAGTAATTAGCTTATAAAACAGTTGGAAAATTGTTAATTAGTTTCAAAAATAATTGTAAACAAATATATGATAGTTTGGCTTTTAAAAGAAAAGTTGTATACATAATAAATAGCTTTGAAAATAGGTTTATATTAAAACAATTTATATTAAAAATAGTCCAGAGTCAAAACTGTTCACTTTCCAATCTCTATTCTCATCAATTCAATTTAAATTTCCTCTATTATTTAAATTGACCCAATTCCAATTTTAAATAACTCCAATTTCCATTGGACTTGATTTATTCCCAATTCAAGTTGAATTAATTCTATATCCCTTTCAAATTTAAATCAAATTCCATTTGATTTTAAACATATTCAACTTTAATTACAATACCAGGTTATTCCAATCACTTTGGCCTAATATCCATTTAATTGAACCCACTTTAATTCCAATCCATTTCAACTCCAGTTTGAATTAATCCCAATTTCAAATTCCATTTCCAAATCAAGTTGAATTATTCTTGATTTCTTCCCAAATTCAATTCAAATTCCATTTGAATTTAAAATTATTCAGCTTTAATTATAATTCCAAATTATTCCAATAAATTTGGACATATTTCAAATTGAATCCACTTCAATTTCAAATCGTTACAAATTAATCCAATTCTAATTTTCCACTTGAATCTTATACTCATACATCTTCAATCACACTTTCAATTACTTCAAATCAAATTCAATTTGAACTAATTCAAATTTTAAATTTTAAACCATCTCGAATTATATAAATTCGAGCTAATACTTCAAATGTTGATTTAATTTCTTTAAATCAATTTACCTCTTTATCCCAATAATGGATTACCATACTCCATTTCTCATTTATTTAAACAAATCTAATCCACAACTTAAAGATTTTTAACAACAATAGGATGATATTATCTAATTCATCTTAAACCATCCATCAATTTACAATTTCCAGATCTCAAACCCATTTTGAGATTACACAAACTCCCAATTCAGATTAACCATTTAACTCCCCAAATTAAATCTCAATTTCATCTTGAAATTTCCAAATCAGATTATTCATTCAAACCTATTTAACTTTTTCCCAAGTTAAACTCAATTCACTTAATCCAGTCAACCTTACCCAATTTGCATTTTCCATTTCAAATTTTGAACTTCTCATAAATAATCTTCCCACTTATTAAGTTTAAAAACTTATCACTTTGGGTGTCACATCTTATTCCAAATTTAAAACTCAACATTTAGAGTTTATTTCAAACCATATTGATATTATGTATATCCACATATATACATATTAACTTCTTCTACCAAGTTATACTTTAAAATTTTAAACCACCTTTGGTTTTCAAAACAAATTTCTTTTAAATTTTCAAACAACTCTTGTTTGAAATAGGACCATTTCATTCAATTGCCTTAAATAATATTATTTATTATTTCTTTAAATTAATTACATCATTAATTCCAATTAATCACATTCGGTAATTAACTTATTTCTTAATTACTTTTGTTAAGTATTTGTCCTTTAAATTACTTATCTCTAGTTACTTCATTAAGTAACTCCCTCTTTATTTATCATTTCTAATTATTATACACTAATTAATCTCATAAATTAATTGATTATTCTTATCCTGAAACCTTTTTCAAATTCACGATTTAATTTCGGTTTGAATCCATTTCAAACTTATCTTTAATTTAATTTCAATATGTTTGAATGCTATTATCACTTAATTCTTACTATTACTTTTAATTTAATTAATAATACAACCAATTTCCTTAATATAATAGATAATCTATTTCTTATATAAGATTCATTTACGTTTGAAATCATTTAAAAAACCTTTATATAAGAAAATAACAAGTACGCTCTCTCATATGTACACAATCAACTCATTACAGGATACTACTTACCCTATCCTTAATGAGTAATCCCACCAGAGCCAAGGTTCTCGCTTAACCTCGCCCTGATACCAAATGTAACGACCCGAAATTTTCGATCCCGAAAATTCCAGATAGTTAGTGAAAAGAAAAGAGATAGAAGAAGAAGAAGAATAGAAAACCAAACCCAAAATCTCACATACGCAGCGGATAAAATATAATATCACATAAATAATAGTTATAACAAGGAAACTGTATATGTCAAATTACACTTTATTATATCAGAGTTACAACAGAATTTACAATCGCAGAACAGATAAATCTATCTGTTTCAGATACTATAATATATTAACATCAGAAGCTCTCTATACGTTCCTGCTCTCCAGCTCGCCTCTTGAGCTCTAGAACGTCCTTACCTGAAAATCTGTGATACTCGGTCTGACGCGAGCATTGCATCAAAGTAACACCCGGGTCAGGCTGGAAACCAGCGTGAGTAAACCCATCTAACATGTAATACAAAAGCATATATCTGATATGAACCCGGGGTAACTTGTCAATTTACAAGTTCACAAGTCGTTAAAGACATTACTCATATCACACATCAATTTCTAAGTGTAAAAACTTAGATTAAATGGTCCAATACTCTTAAATCATTCCAAACCAGCACATTGACTTCCACATTCAAATTTATAAAGATCGAAGTGGCTTCGGGTATTAACTAAATATTTGACTCCAGTCTCTTCGAATCCAATGTCATCTAAACCTAAGTTATCCAATTTAATACAATTCAATCTTTAATTATCGGATAATTCCTTTACTCAGCAATCCATAATAGATTGATAATCTCATTATCATCGTCCATTCAACATAATCATACCACAAACAATTCATATCAGAGATATCTCCCAATTCAAGACATCCATCATCATTAAATTACTAATAAGCAAGATTTATCATTCCAATTAATTAAATTCATTAATGATCCCTTAATTATCTTCATTAGTGTGATGAAACTAATTACTTAAGATTTAATCTCCTAATCCTGCTTAACAATCATTAAGCAATTACAACACTTGATTAATCACTTCTTGATTATCCTTATAAATGAATCAATTAACCTTTAAGTATAGATTAATTGATTTATCTCCTTCGAAACAAAGTAATTAACCCTTAATTACTTTGTAATCAATTAATTAACTTTTAATTAACTGATTAATTATGCATTAACTATTTATTAACAAACTTAATTATTACTCAATATAATTAATCCATAATGAATCTTATAATTAACTAGATAATTATCTCCTAATTATTAATTAATAAACTTAATTATTAATTAACAAACTTAATTACAAATTAATTAACCCTTAATTATTAATTAACCGATCTTTAATTAATATTGATTAATTCTTAATTATTTTTTATTAATCCTTAATCAAATTTGATTAATCCTTCATTATAATTAATTAACCTTTAATTAATTAAATAATAACCCTTGATTAATTATTAATTAAACCATTTAATTACTCTTGAATAATTACTTAATTAGTCATTTATAATTAATCAAATTGATTAATTATACTTAAATTCCACAATTAACTTAGTTTATCTAATGGTATTAAACCTTTAATCATCTTAAGACAAGACATTAGATCATTGATACCTTTATTAACATTAACACTTAAAAACATTTTAACCTTATAATTTATCATTAATTAAGTTTTAAATAAATAATTATTCACTTGAGAATTTTGAAGTTATCAAAGCTTAACTTCATAAAACTTAAAATATTATCAAGTAAAGGTTTCAAAACTAATTCAAGTTGTATTTTTAAACTTACGTTTCTAAAAATTTTAACTTACATTTTAAACTAATGTTTTTTTTTAAAATCACTTTAAAATTTCATTTAACAAAAATTAATTTAAACAACCTTTAAAACTTCATAACCAATTATTTAATAAATAATTGGTATATATACAAAGTAAGTTTATATAAAAGTTTAATCTAAATTTAACTTTAAATTTCAAAACAATTTGATTTTTAATCATTTTAAAATTGTTCAAACAGCTGCTTCTGGTTTCACTCGAAGCCCTCCCGGACATATTCCCGAGTCAAATTCATTTTTATACCTTTCCTAAAACTTAGCCGAATTTAAGTTTTAAAATCTACAGCTCTTACCACCCAATTTCACTCGAGTTTACTTTCGAGTTTTCTTCTCAAATACTCGAGCAATGCTGCGAGAAAAACCCAATACCAACATCAGATGTTCCACCTCCTTGTGCACCTGCACGGTGAACTTCGACGTCGGTGATCACCATAGATAGCTTCGACACATCGAATCTTACCATAGCACCAATATCCGATCACCAGAACAACCATAAACAACTCGAATAAAAATCGAGCCTCAAACGCAAAACTGGAACTAGAAGCAAAAACATGGAAAACCTTCGAACCCCTTGCTCCGACCACCGGCGTATCTGAAATTCCACCCATGACCTCATCAACACCCCTATATCCATTTCCCCGAACCTGGTGGCACTCGATTCACCAGAGAGTTCGTGGTGAAGCAAATCCCATCCCTCAACAAAACTAGGTTTAGAACCAACTCTGGCCAACCACCGTCTCCACAGTGCCTGGAACACCCTCCAGCCATTTTTGCCGACCCCTTCGATCACTCCTCCACCACCAGTGAGAACCTCGACCGCCCAGAACACATAGGCCATCAGAAATTACCTAGAATCCACTTTCTGATCAAACCCAAATTCCTCATTCAATCTATTTCTAAATTTTTTGATTTGATTCCTAAAATTCATGATTTACAACTACAAACCTGATTGTGGATCCCAAATCTAAAATTAAGATGTTTGATTCCGTCCCAATTCAAAGTTTCTCTGAAACTATTGTTGTGGAGATAATTTTTAATTGTTTAAATTCCAAAAATCATTTCATCATTTTTTTTAATGTTACCTTACTTAAAAACGTTTCTCCTCAAAAATCAAAATCCAATAGATTTAAAAAGGAAGATAGGAGTTTTGTTTGGAAGTTTGAAGCACTGATTATAACAGAGGCATGATTTAAACAGTTATAAACATTCTTATATATATGTGCAGGTTCAAACAAAATTTCAGAGAACAATTATTCTAGCATACATTATTTCATCACATCAATATAAATTTAACACTTGCTCCAGGTTCAACTATATATATAGATATAGATATATATTTTTAACAAAAGATTGCTCACTTTTTATTTTGAAAGAACAGAGAGCCTGTACCTTTCTTTGAATAGAAAGTTTGATTTTAAACTGTTTTGTTGAGTTGAATTGGGAAAAACAACAAATTTCATTTTAAAATCAAAACAAGAAACTGTTTAGATAGTGAGATATAAATTTTCTTTGAGTGATATTAATCTTGTAACACAACAGAAATATATCATTCCATTTTTTTTTATTTCCTTCTGAGGCACACATATATTCTATTTTATTCCATACATGCATCAGATCATTCATGCATGAAATTATTCCTACGGTCTTGACTTCAAGCATGCTTCAAATATTGTACTGTTAAATTTAGAGATGAAGTTTACTCACTAATTTTCTGAAGAGGCAAAGGAACAGAGTTCCTGGAACAGAATGCTTGAACCTGATGCCTCCTTGAGATTTCACTTGTTAAAGTCGAACTCGAATTGAATTTGAGCTGCAGATAACTTGTTGTTGTTGATCTTGAACTTGAAATGCAGGTTATTGAAGTTGTAGATCTGCTTTTGCTCTTAAATTTCAGATTTGAAAAAAAATAGTTTTCTGTTTTGAGAATTTTTTTTTTTACAAGATTTTGGTTTTGAAGAATTTTCTTTGTTTCAACTGAAAATAGTTTTTGAAGAAGAGATGAAAAATGAATTATGTTGTGGTTTTATTAAAAATTTAAAAGAAAATTACAATAAAAGTGACACTTGTCTTTATCCTTACTTAATTTGTTAACACATGTTGTTTTAAAAGATTTATAACTTAACACATGTTAATTCATGTCTTAAATTACTTACACATGTCTTTATAAATGATTTGTTATTTTTAAATTAAAGCTAATGAATGTTTAAACTTAATTAATTAGTTTCTTATACTTAGTTATGTATATAAAAATTTCTAAAGAATAAACCAAGTATTATAAAAATCATATACAAATTAATCATTTGAAAATAATATTTTAAATCTTTTAAATAGATATATAAAAGGGGTTATAACTTACTTTCTTAAGTTACAAAATGAATAAATGTTTACATAAACTTACATTTGTCACTTTATGCTAAATAGCATAATTTACTCACATGTTATTTAAAATATAACATTTACATGTTATAATTTGATATTGTTTTGGAAATTTAATTTAATGATTTTGCAAATTTTTAAATAATTATACAAGAAGAATATCAAATAAATATTTATCCAAATATAAATATTTATCATCATATTATTTGTTAAATCAATATTCTGTAAATTAACCCAATTATTTTCAATTACAGATGCCCAGAAATCCGGATTATTACAATATATATATATATAATAATTAAAAATAAAAATAATATAGGCCACGTCACCTCAAATAGCGCGTTAATCGTATTCCCGCGAGGCCGAACTAAAAATCAACCATCGGCCGCTGATCTTCTGGCCATTTTTGCCGCTACCACCAATGCCGACACAAAGATCCAACCCCGCCGCCATCATCCTCCAACCGAGGCGCCTCTTCGACCTACTCGCGCGGCCCCATGGAGACTTCGGCGAAGTGCGCCAATGTTAAACTTTGAAAAAATATCGCGGAAAACAGGCACAACCTAGGGACAAACGAGCGACAGATCCGAGGTCTGCTCGACACCAGCTCCCCAACGCCCCCTCCCAATCGCCAATCGGACAATTGTCCACCGTTGGATCGTCCAAAACCTAGAATGGACGACTGAAGTTCATCCTCAATTTTTGGAAAAATGGTGATACGAATCGAGAAACAAATCATTGCAGAAAATTAGCTCATCGAGAGCTTCGAAATGGTATATAATTTGATAGGGTTTTGAAGAGTTTGATTTTGAAATTGAAATCGAATTTGGATTTAGGGTTTGTATATTGGAATTTGTTTTTACCATTGAAGAAAGGAGCAGACAGAATTTGATGTACGTAAAGGAATAAGAAGTAGAAAGACTACTAAGGTTAGAAAAGAACAATTTATATGAACAAGGCCCGATAAGAAAATAAACACAATCGAATTGGTACGAATGACAATTGCGACTTAAAAAGCCCGTTCTGCCTCCGGAACAAAAGTAGATCATCCCATATATCAAAACAGTTGTTTTCGATAGTTTTAAATTCAATGGAATAGGTTTCAATTCCTAATTCCATCGTATGAAGAAGTTAGCTTTAAAATCAGTTTATTTCAAATTGATTTCAATTGTAATTAAATTGATTTCTACGCATTTCAGGTCCGTACGATCAAACGACAAGTCCGATTGCTACGAAACTTGAAATCCTACAATAATTCACCATCATGGATCCGATGAAACCGCTTTCATTGAAATCCAAGACGGTGGCCAAAATGGCCATTTTCACGTTAATTAAATAAATTAATGTTAAATTAGTTAAATGACTTTTTAATTTTAGATTTAATAACTAACAATTGTTATCACTTTGATAACTTAGACGTTTACAATCATTTAAAACAAATTACATATCAATTCAATGTTAACATTACACCAATTATAGTGTTCAATTCAATTGTAATTAAATCCAATTAATTATAAATTCAACTCAAATAAAATAATTAAACTTGATTTCAGTTCTTATTGTTCAGTCATCATCACTCTATGGGCATAATTAACATTGATTTACATTTTATTGCACTAATATTCTATAATTATCCCCATTTACCATATTTGCTGAAATATTTCAATTATATTTAATTTTTGTCGATTTTCACATTAACTACAATTTAAAATCCCAATTAGTTAATTTATCTTGGTTTTACTCTTTTTGTTAAACCAATTATTGCCTTATGAATATAATTTACATCTCTATACATTTTATTGCATTCACCTTTTACAGCTATCGTCTTAACTCATACCAAAGTAACATTTAATTACATTTAGTTGCAACTGATTTTAAATATAATTTAACGGATTAAGTAAATTGGTAACAAATGACAATCGTTGCCTTTTGTTAATTTAACAACATTTATAAGTTTGTTATATACACATAAATGTCATAACTACAACCACAACACTACTTTTATCAATTACAATTAATTACATGCTATTTCATTAATTAATACAATATTTAAATTATTAATTACTCCTTTAATCCAATTATCAATTTATACACACATTATTACAATTAATTTACAATCCATAACCAATTATAACTTTTTAATCATTTCAATTAATTGGAATTACATTTAAAACAGTCATTAGTTACCTTAAATTACTACTATTACATTACATTCCAGTTATATTCTTGTTATTAAATAACAAATTTTTGTTTCTACCAATATTAAATCATAAAATCTTATTAAATTAACTATTTTTGATTATCTAAAACTACGGGTCGTTACACTAGGCATGCTCTGAGATGATGATAAATCATGATGCTCTAGTTTGTGAAATCTACTTTTTCTTTCTGGTTTGGACATTTTCTTTTTCTGATTTGGTTTTGGAGTTCAGTTTGGACTCTTGGTTATGTTGATTTTCCGGTTTGGATTTTGGTTTGGATGCTTGTGTTTCGATTTGGATCTTAGTTTGGATTTTTGATATGGATTTATGGTTTTTTGATTTGATATGGGTTTCAGATTGGATTATGATTGGATTTTTATCTTGTTTTTGATAAAAGTTCATTAGGTATGGATGATGCCTGGCGGGGGTAAGTCGCTTCGTCCGAACGTGGCAAATCGACTTACTCAAGTCGTCGAGTATGATCAGCAAGGGTCTAGAGAGACCATGATTTAGCCTAGGAATTAGACCCTATATTATTTATCATTTATTATTCAGAACGTTGAGGATGGACTGTGCTCGACAAGGGTCCAAAGAGACCACGATTCGGCTTAGGACTTAAGCCATGTCATTATTAAGCGTTCAGGGGCACTGAACCAGAATCACCGTCGATCTAGGACTTATGTTAAGGCATTTCTTAGTACAGGCTGTCGAGATGGATTACGCTTGGCGAGAACCCGAAGATGTTATGGATTCAAAAATTGGCTATGAACAGCTTAGGATTTGGGCATGAACCCAGAGTGGTCCCGGATTTATCTAAGGGCCTAGAGCAGTCCCAGATTTGGATATCGACACGGAGAGGTCATGGATTTGGTTATTGTTTTCTGGATATGGATGGATGAGAACTTGGTTGTTGGGTTCGGATGGATATGGGATTGGATAAGGATTTGGTTACTGGATTCAGAATTGGATATCGACTCAAAGCAGTCGCGGATTTGGATAAGGATATGGCTATGGTACTTGGATAGAATGGCTTAGCAATGGATAAGATTATGGATCAGATGATATCGCTGTGGGCGGAATATTGGCTTTGGGTGTTGGATTAATGCTATTCAAAACACGCCTTCCTACTGCAAGGCATGTTTTGGGGGGGAAATGTTTCCCCTCCATTTAGTTAAGATAAGGATATCTACAAATTGGCTAAAAAGGATGGATATTAGAATTGGAGATCAATTGGAAACAAGGTTATGATCGATATCTTCAAATTTTGACCAAGCTCCAATCAAGGCTGGATCGATCGGGAATGATCAACAAGGCTCAGTAAGGGTAAAATTTGAATTTTAGGTCAATCGGAATTCATATACTCAAGTTATGGATGGATCAATATTCATGGAAAACTAGTTCATATGGGTACTTTCATATCAATCAAAATGGAATGGTTGTATACTTCGGATCGACACATCCATATCGACACTTCCATATCGATCATGATGACTATGGAGATGGACAATACACACAATCTTTTGTGCATTTTCTTTGGATCGATGATAATTCATATCGATAGATTTCGCATCGATCTATGGCATCACATCGATACGAACAGAAAGGCTGGATATCGATATGAAGGAATGTGCAGAGGTTGGATACGAAGCGATATTTATGGAGATTTGGAAGTGTATTTCGTATTGATCACTTATCGATCGATATGAAGGACACACATGGAGGAAGCTATGCTGGATGGATACGAAAAGAAACAAGCGCACATGAGCTATTTCGTATCGATCGATACGAAGGAAGCGGTCAAAGAGTGGAGCGCATTGCACGGATCAAAGCGCAAGACTTGAATGGATGGTGGTATGATGGATACGAAAATGATCGATACGAATCGATCGATATGAAGCCTTCAGCCTCCCTAGTAAGCTCAACCTTGGATCGATCGTATCTCTCAAATTACAAGTTCAAATGCCATAAAATTTTCACAAAAGCTTGCATATCAACTCAAGAACCTCTATGATTGATCTTAGCTCAATTGGAGCGATTCCTGATCAATACGAAAACGATTTGGATTGATTAGGGATCGATCCTAAACCACGCCAGATCGATCTTGTAGGCACATTTACGCATGAGAAAGGGTAATCCAAGATTCAAAGCAGATATTTCTGGCTCCACACCTATAAATAGCACCTTCACTGCCACTAAAGGGGGATCTTCTTCTTCTTTTCTGGCTAAACTCTGCCATTTTGATTATTGATATTTTAAATTATTGTAACTTTAACCACAGTATAAAAGGAATAAAATGATCAATTCAATGTGGACGTAAGCCGGAGATAGCCGAACCACTATAAATCTTGGTTCTTTTCTTACTTCCATTCATTTTAATTTTGTTATTTTTCCATTTTTACTCTCTACGTCATTTGGATCTGAGATCAGTGACTGTATATAAATGACTTGTGTGTAAGGGTGGATCTTGAAAGATATGAAAGATCTCCCTCCAAGCCATACATACGACTTTCATCGAATACGACTTTCCACAGAATGATATATGTATCTATGAGATCGAGTATGGAATTCTGTTTACTCACTTTAAATTGAGTATCAGTTTCCCTCCTTTTCCTGCTAGGATTGGAAATCTTGTATTTTACATATCCTTATGATTAATGGTGCTTTCATTACTTTTGGGGTTTGTGGCCAATTTTGGCGCAAACAACTAAAAACGTGCTTTAGAAGATAAATACCAACACGGGAAATGGTTTGCCCTAGTGATTTATTAATCATCAAAGAAAATAATAGTTTAATTAGGAATTGTTTACAAATTTGATTAAAAGGCAAGTTAATACTTTTAGAAGGCTTTGGTGGTATTCTTGGAATAAATACCCTCGTACGCCGATAATAACCAACTGTAATTTCTGCATCTGTGAGATTCCTATGGTAAAATGCCATATTAATCTTGTTCCATTACATAATTTATTTTTGGATCGATATTTCTAAGCAACGTTATTGGGGACCTTACATTATGTGTTAGTTTATGTGGTGGTAAGCTCCCTAGAGTAAGCAAGTTAGTTTAATCTTTCACTTTATCAAAAGAATAATATATATGTTCCTCTCTTGGAAACATTTTATGACTGTACTATTTATCTTATCCATTATTTCATTTTTTTGGGTGCTAATATTGTTCTATTCGTTATATAATCAGTATCTCCTAACTTCTCATCGAGTGTAGGGAAGACTTCCTTCAACAAACGACATAAAGAATATGCATTGTCGTTGTATATGACAATATCATATGGGGTTTTATAAGGTCTTCTTGCACATAAGGTTCCATTCCATTTCCAATATATAAAAGTAATGTGGCATATGGTGGATCATCTTGCGCATGCATATTTCATGTTAAATGAATTACATAAACATTTATCCATAAATATGACCATACTATACCTGAATCTACTACTTGAGCTCTTGTACCTTTTATGACAATTGGTAGTACCCATCGAAATTCACCTCCTAATATAATAATTTTCCCACCAGATGTTGCATTTAAGCTTGTTAAGTCCCTTAATGTTCTGTCTAAGGCTTTAATTGCATAATGGTAAGCCATTGTTACTTCATCCCATAGTATAACAGTGGCTGCACATAATAGTTTTGCATTATCGGATTGTTTACGAATGTAACATATTGATAAAGGATCCAAATTAATAGGAATTTTAAGCCAAGAGTGTGTGGTTCGACCTCCAAGTAAAGCTAGAGAGGAAATTTCAGAGGTCGCAATTACAATAGCAATAAGACCTTGGATTCATATATAGGCTAAAATTGCTTTATAAAGATATGTTTTTCTTGTACCTCCTTGACCATCTATGAAATATATTGAGTTAGTCTTCTCCTTCACAGAATGCTTGATCATTTGAAATGCATCATTTTGTTCAATGGTTAAGTTATTTACAGAATATATATATCGGTTTTTGGTATCTCTATAGTTTGTTCTTCTAAAATTATTGTTGAAGTACTAGATTCTTGGAAAAACTCTAGACGGTTATGAGGGATGTCATAATCAAAAATAGTTTTATTATATTTCTTTACGTGGTTATTAAGATCGAAAAGACATCTATTTATTAAATATGTATTATTTTAGTTAACAATGTGCATATAGAGACAATCTTCTATTAAATATCGGAAAAAAATCATCCCGTAATTCTTGCACCGTGCATGGCTCACAATACACTAAAATTGTGACAAACAATCTTCTTAAAGGTGTCGGCATATATATGTGTTTGAAGCATCTTGTAAACAATCCTTTATACTACATTCATTTTTGAGCTAATCTCTATTTTCTGTGGCTTCTTTGAAGGTGTTATAGTGAGTTCCATGAGTGGTAAGTTAGTGTGCATAAGATATAAGCCCTCTAATTATTACCATGAATAAAATCGATTACCTTCCATAGGGGAGACTGTATAAATTCATCCTTTTACCTTATGATTGCTTCGTCTAGGTATCCATTATTTTTGTTTATGTTCCCATCAATATTTTTAGGGAATTAATAGTATAAGTATTGACGTCCATCTACATCATTAATATTCCTGGTGAAAACTTTAGTACCATAGTTTTAGATCTATTTTCATCACTCAAAATATATTCTAAATTTTCATCTATAGCAAAATACAGTTGTTGTCTATTTGGAAGATGTATTTGCAGTCCTATAACAAAAGGAGAAATGCTACTTAGTGGAAACATAAATATTCTCCACACTAATTCGGGTGCACAAATCCATCTAGCGTTGACAAAATGTGAAATTTCATCTCTCACATAAATCATTTATGTTAGAAGATACGTTTACAGAAACATGATATGATCCTTTATAAACATTCTCATGTAAATATTTCACAGGTGTTATACATGAGCAAATTTCAACATTTGTATGACAATAATATTTTAGTAGTAAATAAGGATTACAATGAACAACCCGACGACTGCCAATTATTTGTTCACTTCTTTGTACTTTTATTTCATTGTGACGTCTATTGCAAATTGGGTAAGAATCACTTCCTTGTAAAGTTGTATATGCAAAATCCTTTGGAAATCCTTTCTTACATCGATAATTTCTCATACACATTACATTAGGGATGAAATGACCACATGGAGTATGAATCATTTTTTTTATAACAACAACGTATATTTCTATTTCTAAACCTTTTTTCTGGAATTTTTTCAGTTACTAAAGCATTATAATCATCATGGATGTTAATCTTATCATTTTCATGTAGATAATTAATATTTGTAAATGGGATAGACCTCTCTTTTGAAACTTAATGACATGCACATGCGCAATGACTTTACCTAGAATTCCCTTATCACATAAATCATGTTATAGTTGTTCTAATTTTCACAAAATACCCTTGTTGTTAAATCGGGTCTATCTTCTGCCAGATAGTAGTTCTTGAGTAATCTCTAACCACTTAACATTACATGTGACGGTAAAAAAATATATCAGATTTCCATACCTTTACACTATTGCCATTGCATCTTGACATAAATTATGCATATCTAGAGGACTACTGGTGTGAGATGATAGAAGGATTTTTCAAACTCCAACATTTCATAATGGTTTAGTAAAATGAAATAAAATTACAAAGTATAATTTTCATACTAAATTACAGAAACATAATAAATAAATTATCGGGAAGAATCACTAACTGGTAGTTGCTCTCTAAAAGTTAAAGCATCATGTAAACCTTGATACAACTCATCTCTAATCGTATCTTCATTATTACGAAGGTACCTCAATCTCCTAGTTTCTATTTTAACAGAATTTTAACCATATCTTGTTGCAGTAGGCTACCATCAAGAAAAATTAGTGACATCTCCATTGGTTATATCTATGCACATAAACGAATCATAATGAATTTTAAAATAAGTAAGGTAAATAGTAGTTGTTACTTACTTGTAAAAGATGATAATAATAAGCTCAACTTATTGTTGTATCTCCATTATCATGGAAGAACATATCCCATCCATGTTCACTACATGATAATAAAAGTGAATATTGTAATGGATCATAAATTACTATAATATCTTAAACCCTTTGTACATTTCCACTTTTTATTTGAACTACAATATCTCTATTATTCAAATTTTCTCTTCTTCGTCTCCTACAATGGCATTTGCTACTTTTGATGCAGATGGTAACTCATGAATGTGTTTGTTTACTGCAAGCTTTTTTATTTTTAGTGTGAAATTTTGCATATCACCGCGTTGGCTTAGATGTCAAAATACTTGTAAAAAAGGATTATGGATATCCAAAATTTGTTTTAAAGTCAGAAGTATATCTGGCCTCATCACTGCATTATTATGTTGTCAATTTTCATTCTTATGGTCTGTATCAGAAATATATAACCGTAGATATCTGGTCTCATTCCATCCATAGCAAAAAACTACCGATGTTATGATATTTCGATCCTTATACACAATAAGAATAACTCCAATTATTGCATTTGCTAAGCTATGATCAATATTAGCACCCACCGATGTAAAAGCAAAAGCATCGCTATAAGATCTTTTGTTACTTCTAAATTGCTTACCAACTTCGGTTTGATCAAAATACAAATCCAGTAGTTGTTGAGGCGTTGTTGGTCTTCGAATCGTAATTTTAGCATTCCTACAACAAACATCTAATGTCCCATGAAAAAATATTTTTGAGCCCCTAAATTGGCAGTAAATGGAAGCAAGTAGCATGTGCTTGTGAAAATATTGTACAATAATTAAAATTTGACAACAACTATAGTTTATTATGTTGTTATCATCTGTTCTTCATTGTTAGATGATCCTAAATAATTACCAAATTGGAATAATAAGAAAGATAAAAATATTCCCATTAAATGGGATAATAATTAGTTAAATTCATGAAGTTACCTTGAATATATAATGTCAAGATCCTTGATCGCCTACTTGTATGAGTTGATTGTGATATTTCTTCAATGATTGATTGTCCTAAAAGAAATATATATTCATTTATGACATTCTGGAATACAGGACAATATATACTTCATTCATGACTAGGAATGGCAATGGGGCGGGTTTGGGCGGGTTTTTAGTGCCCCGTTCCCGTCCCGGATTTTTTAGACCTCGCCCCAAACCCGCCCCATAGACCCGGTGCGGGTCTGGAATTTTGCCCCATACCCGGGACCCGTATAAGTCAGGGTAGATCCGACCCGCCCCAAGACCCGATAAGTCTCATGTATTGATTCAAAATTGTGTACCAACTTACATATATTTGTACTCGTTATCACCAAATAATACATGAAATACAAATAACAACGTGTCTAAGGAAAGTTAGTAAAAATGATATGTACAATAACAATTCAGAAAATATATACATATGTTATTGTATAATTATCAATGATGCAACATAATACTCTAATTTTTTATATAGATTATTTATTGGAACATTTTAATATCCATGTCAGAATCACTTGTATCTAAGAAGACTAATAAATCAATATAGTAATAAAGCAGTTTCATGAGATGTTAGTAGTGCGGGTCGGATTGGGACGGGTCAACCGAGCCCCGACCCGACCCTAGACCCAAAGCACTCAAGAGCGGGTCACGGTGTACCTGCCCCAATGACCTAATGGGGCGGGTCTGGACGGGCTAAAACAAGGACGGGTCGATCGGTTTTGGACCCTAGACCCGCCCTATTGCCATCCATATTCATGACTGGCTAGTTATACATATAGCAATAAAATAACCAATGACTCATTTTGAATATTAGTATTGTTAACTCGCCTTTTGGCAAGGCCGTAGACAGACAGATTTAACTAAATCAACTACTCGTTTGTCGAGACTAGAATTCGATGGTTTTGGTTCAACTGGATGGATAAATAATCAATAACGGATGATAAACATGATTATGAAGCCGGGATTCGACGTAGTAGAGGGACATGGGACTTAGGATACTTGAAATACGTGTTTCAACAAAATGTCAAGTTGTCGTGAATTTCCTGGAGTTTGCTTCGAGTCGTGTTTGGGTTTGCTTCGATTTTTCATGGTAGTTACTTCAAGTCAAAGAGGGTCTAGCTTCGAGTCGACATTCAAACGTTCTTCGGGTCCTGATGATGGTTACTTCGAGTTAGAGGTGCACTTGAATGGAGCCAGCGTTCGATGCTTTGGGGGTTGGCGGAGAAGTAGGTCAGTAGGAAGGTAGTTCTGTGACACTGGAATGGTTTCGGTTGGAAGGTGTTTCGGTCATACTAGAGTGATTCGGTAGAAGGTGGTTCGGTCATACTGGAATGGTTTGGTAGAAGATGGGTCAGCTAGACATGGTTCGGCATTGGTGGTTTGGCATATGTGGTTCGGCCTAAGTGGATCGGTCATGTAGGGTCGGTTAAGTTAGGTAAGTCAAAGTGGATTGGCACGTGGAGATCGGTTCGGCATGTATTTTGAAATGGGATCGGCATGGTCGAAACAGCTTTAGGTCAACTATGTATATTCTTCGGGCCAGCTTTGGGAATCAGGTCGGCACTATGGCATAGGGTCGACCTTAAAGTCATATGGCTTGGCCCTTTGTGGTTCGGCTTTGGGGGGATTATGATGGGTGTATCGGCCTCTAGTAATTCGGCCATATGGGGTCGGTCAACATGGTTGGAAGTTAGGAATGGAAGAGTGGGTCGACATAAGTATAAGAGAAAGTTACTTCGAGTCAAGTGTAGGATTGCTTCAGGTCATTGCCTAGGGAGTTCAGGCCTGCGTATCCAGAACTTAGGGTCAGCCATAATTATGGAGTTGGGTGTCGAAAAGTTCTTGATGGGCTTGGACCATTAAGGAAGCTCAGTAATCAAGACTTTGCCTATAAATACAGCATGCGGGGCTTTAGAAAAGAGGATCTGACTCTGTTCCCCTTTCTATTCTCTACTAAGGCAACTCTATCATTATTATTTCAAAAACACTGAATTGTAACTGTAATTAATTCTCATATCAATAAAAAAGGAAATTTCTGGAGTGGACGTAGGTCGGAGTCAACCGAACCACAATAATCCTCTGTTATTATTGCTTTCTTTTTAATTTTTACTGTTCCTTATATTTATCCTCTCTACATATATCCTATCTATTATCTGTGACTATGATTTGGTGCTTTCATCTGGATTTGGGTGTTAGTGACCAATTTTCATGCTAACAAGTATTTAAATGAATTTACACTTCAAATATGATATTTGGATTTAGAAAATAGATATATGTTCAAAATTATTGATTAGAATTCATAATTTAACATGCTTCAAATTATAACATGCATTAAATATTGATCAAGTCAAAAAGAAAAAGTTGAATTCACAAAGTTATCATTCACTTATTTTTCTCTACCATTCAGACATATTTGATTTGGAAGACAAACCTATCTTAACATATAAAAAATTAAAAAAAATTAGGATTCCTTTATTCAAAGAATGATTGCTAACAAATCTTAACCATAATTAAATTGTTACGTTCCTTATATAATTTTTATTATATACTCAAACAAATAAATAGCTTTTACATAATTTTTTATTAACATAATCTAAGCATCCATCACTCAACAATTTAACCTTATTTTAACATAACCTAAATGTTCGAGTTAATTGTGCTCTTTCTTCAAAGATTAATTTTCCTAAAAGAAATAATATATATTCATTTATGCATATTGTTTGTTTGGCATGATAATAGTTAATCAGTTGCATCTTATACATAATTAAATCCATATATGTGGTAGTTTACAAAAGAATTTATGTTAGTCATTAACACAAATAATTGTATCTAATCTATATTTGCCCATTAAGCATAAATTTCTCCATTCTCATTGTTAACTCTCAATTTATGGTCATTTTCTTTTTATTATTGATATTGTTTCCTAACCTATCTTCTATTTCATTTTTTATCTCTAAAGCAGCCCATTTCCAAAGAGAAAAAGCAGAAATCAAAGAATGACACTTTTGTGCTGGATATTTCCAAACCGAGTAATTGGTATATGGCACAGTTATAGTACAGTGTCAGAATTGACATCTATTTGGCCTATAAACAGAGAAACACCATTATCAGAGTCGTCAAAATCAAAGTCCAAGATCTCCCTTAATATTGTGTAAACTTAAGGCTTAGTCTCAAAAAATTTAAACTATAGAAAATCAAGAAAATATCAAATTCATGATAAACCATGATAAATTATGATCATATTTTTTCTTTTCAAAATGATAGGTTAATTACAGTTTGGAAAAAGGTTCTCCAAATAATTTCAAAACAAATAATCCATAATTATTGCCGAGCTTTTTAGCATTTGAGTATTCATATACAAGTGCAGAAGTAGTAAAGACTAAGCTATTGCCAAGGCTCCAATTGGATTTAAAGTTAAAACTTAAAAGAAACTAAATTATTTGACTAGTCCCATCATAAAAAGAGAAATGGCCATATCTTGTCTAGCAAGTTTGTTTAGTTTTTGACCACTAAATGAAAAATAGGTTGGATGCTTATTATATAGATATTAGGATGAATTTACTTTTTATGACTAAAGGATGAATTATTATTTATCTTATCAAGCACATTCTATATTCATTTTACAAAGACTGATTATTGCAAATTTGATCCAATAAACAATTCGAGCAAACTAGAAACAAATGGCAGTTGTTAATTTTTTCATGTATCTCTTACGTTTTCAATTTCATTTTTCAAATCTAGTGTCATTTTCTTTTCCAATTTTCCTTTCATTTTTCTATCTGATTTCTCCCATTATTTTAGTTTTTTTTTAATTTCATCCATAACTTTATACCCTTACTTCCTACTTTTATTCCTAATACCTTTTCTTTTCACTTTAACAAATCATTAACTACATTTTACTTGTAAAGAACCAGCAAAAATTAATGCTGATTCAATAACATTTTCCTGGCCATTTTTCAATAATGATAATTGGATTTAGGAATATCAATTTTTGAAAAAAAATATTTACGTTAACATATTTCATTAATTATAACAGTTTAAAGGATTAATTATTGTATCTACATATATATGTATGTATATGTAAAACACATAAACATGAGAAATAGCGAGCCAAAGTCATGTATAGTGGATTACTAATGTTTTCTAAATTAAGCACGTATGAGAGAATGGCTTGCCTCACCTTCAGGTCTATCTCCGCCACTGTCTATATATAAAACCTGAACCATTATTCTCTATATCGGTAATCTATACTATTATATTATAGCAGAGTAGAGCTTCCTTAGCTCTTAGGCCATCTCACATTCCTTCCAATCCTATGCTGCCATGTGTATTTTAAGGAGAAAATTTTGATCTTTCTACCACAAACATTCATTTCACCTTCTTATGTTTCCACCCAATACTTTCCTCTCATGCCCTTTTTAGCTAACCCTAAATGATAAGAGATCGAAAGATCGGCTCCAAGCAGATGTCACTTCTATGTTCGAGTACTTTGTATTAAGCATGTCAGTAGTATAGAGATTTCTTGTCTACTTTCTGTGTTTTTTGATAAGATTTATCCCCTGAATTGGGATTCTCGGCTCTTGTTGGAGAATCACGGGACGACCAAATTTCAGTGAAAATTTTAGTCCAGCAATAGGTAAAAGTTAGTCAATTGTTGAATCTCCCTAATGGAAACCTTTTTTCATTGGGTCAATGGAGTTTGATTACACTTCGATCTGGCAGAGCAGCAATTTTTTCATTTTCTTTATCTCATGTCTATCACATAACCCTAATTCTAATTTACCATATTACCAATTTACTTCGACGAGTCAGTCAATGTCTTCCCCATCACACTACCTTGTGTTTGTTTACTGGTAGTTCTTCCTCACCCCATCATCGGCGGCAACCACTCCTTCTGGAATGTCCATCAAACTATTGCCAAGGCACACGAAATTCATCACGTCTAGGTAATTTGCCCTGTCATTTTCCTATGCTCCATTTACTTTTTTTGGCAGATATTTTCTAATCCTCAATTATTGATATTATATTTTCTACTGAGAAGTTGCATGTTCACTTCCTTTTGGACCGAAAATCGTATTGTGTTTAAGTTGATAAACCAAATAATTTTATATCTAACTTAAATGTCTTATCATGTCCATTCAAAACTTTTCGCTTCGTTTATAGACCTTGGCCTCTCAACTATTAATTTCTGTAAATTTTTATATTTTTTTACAGTAGAATAATTTTGTATTTATATTTTAAATAAGTGGAGCTTTATGTCGTCGTTGGTACATTTTTCAAATCAACACATTATAATTGGCTGATAAATATTTTACTCCTTTACTTAAATCTTGAATTCATCTGTAATTTAAGAAATCTTATGCAAGTGATTAAATGCTTAGGGATTAGAGGTAATATAATGTAGTAAAGACATTGATTAATTACATAAATAAAGGAAATAATGATTTTGATAATTTCATGAATATGCTTATTCTAAAAATCTTCCTGTAAATATTACCAATTCGTTCAATAGAATTTAAATTTAACCATTATAGCTTGGTTCCTTTTTGTATAGAGTATTTGTTCATGATATAAATTCTTACAGAGAATCTATAATTTTAATCTGAAATATAGGTACTTTTGTAGTTACTAGCTTTGTGCATGAAGTTGAATCTTGACTTACTATAATCTAGGTAGACAATAGGTAATCTTTCTAGAAAGATCTTTCCCGCACTATTCATGCATTTACTAATTTGGCTTTTAGATGTAAAATCATTTCACGTGTTATGATAGAGATTAAGTAGAGATTTTATAGATGGTACTCCTGACTTCGACTTTATTTCATATTTAAAAATTCTGTTCTAGTACCATATAGGTTTACCAAGACAGAAAGCTGGTAATCTACTGACGTAGGCAAAATCCACCTTTTTGCCTTCTTAAAAATTATATTTTTGGTTATATTGATCGCTTTAAAAGGTATCATCAGCATTATATCATACAAGTTATAGATCAAGTTGCATACTAAATTTATTATATAATCATCACAATATTCTTATTTTCAATAGTTTTAACGAAAATGCAAAGTGTTTCAAGCATAGTTTTCATGACTGTGTCGTGCTTCGAACTGTGATGATTGAAGCTTTAAGGTTTTGACGGTTCGATCTTTGACGGTTCAACCGATCGAACCGTCGAAACCATGATTTATTTTTTCAAAAAATTTCCTCATTTAACTATAGACTATACATAAAAATATTGAAATAATAATGCTATGCACAAAAGATGTAGATGATCTTCATGGTCTGCAACAGAAGTTGTATGTTGTTACCGTGCATAACTACAGCTTTGTATATAGTAAAATAGTGCACAACGATAGAAGTTTAATGACGACAAACTTGACGAATCTTACAATGGTATTAGAGGAGTTTGTAGCAGTGAAAAACAAAGTGATGAAGTTAGTGGCTTGGATTTTGGAATGACTATGATTTTTGAAATATATATTTACTTATTTTCTTCCAAGCAATGCAAAAGATGAAAATGAGAGAGAATTACACAATGAGAAAGTAGGAAAAAAAAACAAAAGAACCGTGGTTCAACCGGGTAAAATTGATGGTTGGACCGTTGGTTTGAAGGTCCGACCAAGGTTCATGAATGAATGAGGTCCGATTGAGTTCCGGACCATGTTGGTCTAAGGTTCAAGGTTATTCGAAGTCGGACCGAGGTAGGGTACGGTCATGAAAACACTGGTTTCAAGATGGTAAAATGGAGCGGGAAAAATATTTTGACAAAATCAATGTGCCTCTCTTGGAACTCATGAGGATCATAATCAAATGTGGAACCAAGTTTCTGGTGCCTTATTTGAATAAGTACTTGGAATTCGAATAAAGATGAAACCCAATGAAAAGGTCAAAGTTGTTGAGCAAATTTGGTAATAATAATTCTTCATTAGTTGCTTAATGTTTAAAATTTAAACAGACTAGTTACATGTATACGTAAGCATGTAAAGGATTTTCATTGCTCATATTTTACATTTAAATACTATAAACTAAGTTGATGAGGTGGTAAAGCTTTAATATACTTAGAATAATTCTTTGATATCATATTATTCACGCTGCATAAAAGTTAATAAAAATAACAACTTTTACATTTCTCCTTAATTTAAGTTTTTAAATATATGGAAAAAAATTCCTGTTGATTAAGCTGATAAAAGTGTTTAAGGTTTTTGTTATTTACCAATAGCTCTGTTATCATATGTTTGAAATTTGGTAATCTAAGGATATAAGTATTATTTACTTTGATTAATTGAGTTGGATATCTTGCTATTGATGTTTAACAAAAGTAAAGTTGCACTAAGTGTATGATATCAGTCCTTAATTTTATTAGGTATACTAGTATGGAGCCCGTGCCGATGGCACGGATGCGAATATAAACTTGGATGTTATTTGTTTCATGGATCAAAAGTTTTGTGTGTGTTTCAGAAGAATGCATATAAAGCATTTGTATATTTCAGCAGAATGCTTGAAATCGAAGCATATAATATTCGCGTGTTCAATATAGTTGCAATGTGAAAATATAATTGGTCGTCTTATAATTTCAACATTACACAACTATTAGAAATATATTAACATGTTAAAAATATGATGCACAAAAATAAATATTATTAGAAATTAATTCAAACCATCATATCAAAATAATAAGCTTAACAGAATACATCAATTACTTTGTCCAAAATAATATTGTCTCAAGCTTTAACAAAACCGAAGGTTAAAAACCATTGTGGTAAAAAATAAAAGTAAAAAAGGAAAATAAGATATCACTATAGCTCCAATTACTATTATTGTTGTAACTCCTGGAGCTATTGCTCTTTCCACTTCAACCGCAAACTAATTAGTCAACCACATTAAGTCAAAGAATTAAAATGTTTGTACTTTATATCCTTGTTTGTCTCGTAACTCAAAGACTAAAAAACCATTAGAATTAGTTAAGCACAAAAGCCTTGTACAAAGCAAAACAGGAAAAAGCAATATAAGGAAGGAAATGAAAGAAACAAACTGTCCATTTAATCGAGGAAAACAATCTTTCGGGTGGACCATGCATTCAATATAGAAAAATATTGTTTGACAAATCAATTAATCAGTATACTGTAGTTTAAAAAAATGAAACGATACAAATACATTTAGTGTACAAAGTTATCTAATCCACGGGTCAGACAAAAGTTTAAATGTAAGTAATTCATGTAATAAAGTAATTATGTAAAATCAAATTAGTTTCCATATCAACTAAGAGTTCATATATAAAATTTATTTAAAGTAAATACCAAATTAGTAGTTGTAAAATATTTTATTACCATTCAACTGCATAAATACATTTGGTTAATATCAATGACACATTTGCTAATTCAAATAATTATAAGGAAATTGTTACGTAGATATAAGGCAATAGTAATTATAAAACGAAAGCTATAACCAAACTAATTATTCCAAACCAAATTATATTATTGCATTTAAAAATTTGAGCATAAATTTTGAAGGTTGCATCAAGTAACAACAAACGTTTTTTCCTGGACCATGAATTTAATATGGAAAAAAATGTCCATTTAATGAGAAAAACAATCGTTTTTTGTTGGACCATGAATTTAATATGGAAAAAAAATCCTTATGCTGCATGAAGTTATCGCGACACAATAGTTTTATAAACAGAAGTGAATAATGCAATAAAGCAATTATGTGAAATCAAATTAGCTTGCACCAATATTGTCAACTAAGAATTCATATCTTAATTTTATATAAATCAAATACTGAATTAATAATTGTAAAATATTATTATTACCTTTCAACTGCATAGATAGAATATTTGGTTAACATCTAAATACATTATGCTAATTCGAATAATTATAAGGAAATGTTTATATACATAAGCCACTACTAATTAAAAATATAAAGCTACAACAAACTAACCATTTCAAACTATCTATAAAAAAATACATGAAATATTGTTTTACCCTTCAATACCATGTTTGTCTCGTAACTCAAAGATTAAAAAACCATTAGAATTAGTCAAGCACAAAATCCTTGTACAAAGCAAAACAGGAAAAAGCAATATAAGGAAGGAAATGAAAGAAACAAACGTCCATTTAATCGAGGAAAACAATCTTTCGCATTCAATATGGAAAAATATTGTTTGACAACTCAATTAATCAGTATATTGTAGTTTTAAAAAATAAAACGGTACAAATAAATTTAGCGTACAAAGTTATCTAATCCACGGGTTAGACAAACGTTTAAATGTAAGTGATTCATGCAATAAAGTAATTATGTAAAATCAAATTAGTTTCCATATCAACTAAGAGTTCATATATAAAATTTATTTAAAGTAAATACCAAATTAATAGTTGTAAAATATTTTATTACCATTTGATTGCATAAATACATTTGGTTAATATCGAGGACACATTATGCTAATTCAAATAATTATAAGGAAATTGTTATGTAGATATAAGGCAATACTAATTATAAACGAAAGCTATAACCAAACTAATTATTCCAAATCAAATTATATTGTTGCATTTAAAAATTTCCAACCAAATTATATTGTTGCATTTAAAAATTTAAGCATAAATTTTAAAGGTTGCATCAAGTAACAACAAACGTTTTTTGTTGGACCATGAATTTAATATGGAAAAAAAATGTCCATTTAATGAGAAAAACAATCGTTTTTTGTTGGACCATGAATTTAATATGGAAAAAAAAATCCTTATGCTGCATGAAGTTATCGCGACAGAAAAATTTGTTTCAAAAACTTTACAAAATATTTGTTGTCAAAGATATTATATTTTCAAAAACTAAAGCATAGTATATTTGGAGTAATCATGACAACTGCAGTGGAAAAAATCAGAAACATCATGAATCTGAATGGTTGTACTCCAAGCTTTCAATACCTTATGGCTATTTAATGCACTATTAAACCGTGTAGAATCTGTCCAGGAGAACCTATAAGCAATAAAAGTAAATATAAAATAGAGCAGAATGAAAGTAAATATAAAACAAAACACTGCCTATCAGAATATACCTGTTACATAATCCACAAATCTATCATGGAATACGGCTCTAAAAATAGTTGTATCAAAGAAGAAAATCACATAAGTTGGACACATAAAAAAGGAAACACTGACTACAAAAGGTATTGAAAGTGTCAAGTACTTAATAGGAAAAGGGTATTCTTCCAACGCAATCAACATACTCATAGATTATAGATGAGATAGCACTTGTATGAGTATGATATTCATATTGAAAAATAGCTACATGCATTACTAATATCAAAGAGAATTCTTCATCTGAATCGGCTAAGTCATCTGATGCCACATTGACCTCCAGGTCGAGCAATCTTTGATCAGTTTGAAAATAGTATACGGGTTTCATCAGTGTGTATATTTTGGCTTTGCTTTGTAATTCTTGTTGTGTTGCTGCAAAAATATCAAATATGATGAATGAACTATTAGTTCAGAGCTTTCCACAAACACTTAGTCTAGTTAGAACAACTACAAATTTGTAATGAAAATGAGTAATAAAAACCAAAAATAAAAAAGAGCATGATATCATAACCAATAACGTATAGGGAATCAAGGAAAAAACTGGAATAAAAAGTAAAGAATAATATATTTGTAGTAATCATGACAACCGCATTGGAAAAAATCAGAAACATCATGAATCTGAATGGTTGTACATGTAGTAGGGGCAGAAATTCTGAGAAAGGCACATATTGTATACAGAAGCAAGGAGGAGGAGGAGGAGAGAACACCATAAACTTGCGCAAAAGTTTGATGGAGAAAAACTGATCAAATGAAGTTATAAATAGAGTAAAAAATAGTGGGCTATAACTTACTGTACGTGAAACGTGTAGAAGATGATGTGTAATGGATTAAACGTGGGGAACGAAGTTAACAGGGAGAACAAATTTGAACGGAATTTCCGTAGAAAGTGGATTTGATTGTATAAGGAGGAAAACCAAAATGAGCAGTTTAAAAAGGATCGTGGATAATAATTAAAGGTGGGAACTATAACGGCCTCCCTGCATTTTTAGACGGCGTTAGTTTTTTTGTTTGCCAGAATAACTAATAGCCATTTGATGTCCATCTCCACATTAAATCTGGACCGTTCTTTGTCTCTTCTGTTATCTCAAAGCAATTTTATTATATAGATATACAAGTTTCTTTTGATTGTAATTGCTTAAGTATAAAAAAATGGAATTGGAATTAATTATGCATCTTAATCATTTATGTCAACTAACGTATCTAGAATCTCACATACTAATTATATGATTGATTTACAAAAAATTCGTATGATAATAAATCGGTTAATGGGTAAGGGGTTCTGCTCTAGACAACTATTAAGCGCAAAAAACAATAGTTTATACCTATCGTTATTTCCTACTATTAAGGCAATCAAGGTGACACAAATGCTAGCATTTTGGGCTTATAAAACACAACTAATGTTACATAACTGAATTTATCTTTATGTGGTAAATATTATCGTTTGCACCAATAATTGGCACAAAAACCCATAGAGATATTATAGAGTAATAAACGAAGAATATTAAATGTAAACAAAGAGAATATAATAATAAAGCAATAAGAAATAAGCTAATAACAAAGAAATATCAATTTATAGTGGTTTGGCATTGGTTTCCTATGTCCACTTTGAAGAGATAGCTTTATTTATCATTTCGTAAACCTAGTACAAGAGGGATTGGATTAGAATCCTTAGTTACAAAATTGGATTAGAAACCTTGGTTACAAAACAGTACAAAGCAACAATTAGCGTAAAGGTCCCAAAAATGAACAATCGAGTCTGTATTTATAGAGGAAGACGATGAAATATCTCCCTGAAAGTTCAGTAAAAGGCTCTCCAGGTCCATAGAGGCCCACACGAGGGATCGTATAGCGCAAATCCCAAGAAATAGGGATCGTAGTCGATCCCTATTTTGGAGGAGTTTGGGGATGTGATCCCTATGGTAGCTTCTCCATGTTTTATTATGCTTAGCCTCCATGTTTTATGTCAGTTGGTTTATTAGAAATTGACTTATTGATCAATCTTTATTGCAACATATGATGTTGACAAATTTAGGCCGATCCCTTTAGAGTAAAGAGGGCCGATCCCTCTTACTTCTTCAACTTGGGGTGCGATCCCTCGTGTGCACTCCCTAGGTCCCTTCTTCTTATTCCTAGAGTTTCAAGTGTATAGATTTTGAGATATCGATCGTTTTCCATTGAGTTGCATTATTGGGCTGGATACAATCCGATCCCTTTTGTACGATCCCTTTTGTATGATCTCTTTTATACAATCCCTTTTGTACGATCCCTTTCTTAGGTGAAAAAAATTTGCCCACAATATAAGTTTACAAACTCCGAATGACTTGAGATATGAAATATAGCCTTGTGAGGCCTTCCTTGTCACTCCATATCGATCTCACTAGTCTAGGACCAAAATTTAGGATATGTATCGATCCCCTTGCAAAAAAAATAGGCACCGATCCTCTGCCTAGGGGAGGTACTACTCCATACTTATAATATTCTAGGGAGTCTATCTCTTAGTCTTGGTTGATCGTTGATTCATATCGTTGCCTGCACTTGATTCTAGATCTCACAATCATCGCTCTGGACTAATGGCCTTAATGATAGTCGAGTCTAATTTGTCCAATCAGTTCGGATATAGCCGGGTGAAAATGCCGGATAACACTCGCCCTCCAAATTACGTCTTCTGTCGAACATGACGTGCTTTGAATCGAATAAAGTTAGAGTCGCTAGAAAGAAATCCATTCAGTTTTCTAAGTAGTCATTATCCTTTCATTAAATTATTTCCCCAAAATGTCAGTCCTCTCTTTGATCATCATGATGCTTGTGATTTTCAATACTATAAATTCAGGATTGTAATTCATCAATTGCTATTTGTGTCCGGTTCTACGAGATTAGTAAGTTTTGGCTATCTAATTCAGTTTAATTTTTGAAAGCTTCAGGTCACAATTCAATTTCTATTGATTTCAAAAATCAAATTTTTAGAATATACCCACGCACGTTCAGGTACATGTCGTTGTTGTTGGCCCTCAAATGCATTTGTAAGCTCGATCTTTGGATTTGATTCTCTTCGTATAACATTGTAGTGCATATTCATGTACCGACATGGCTAAATAAATACATTAATCTTCATGATCCAATGGCTTGGATAGGACGGGATGTCTTTCTAAGTGATCTACCATAGCTTGAAATGCATCTATGTAATCCTGCATCCATTCAAAGTTCCTCTTCCCCCTCCTAATCAAATTGAAGTAGGTAATACACTTGTTGGTGGCCTTGGAGATGAGTTCGCTTAAGGCGGCGACTTTCCTAATGAGGCTCTATGCCTGCTTAATCGTCTTCGTCACTTGGATGTTTCAAATTGCTTAAATGTTCTAGGTACTTGCCTTGACTCCATGATAGTTAACAATGAATCCCAAAAATTTCCCTATCCTAACCCGAAAGAGCATTTCAAGGAATTGAGTTTCATTTCATAATTTTGTAGAATACTGAACATCTTTGCCATGTCATCGATGTGGTCGTTTGATCGCCACGATATCACGAGCATATCATCCACATATACTTTCATCAATCACCCGATATGATCTTTGAACATCCGGTTTCTAGTCTTTGGTAAGTAGCTTCAGCGTTATTTAGTTCAAATGGCATCACAACATAACAATATAGCCCTAGATCATAATGAAGCCTATGTGCTCCTGTATGGAGACGTACAATGAGATCTGGTTGTATTTGGTGTACGCTTCCATTAATGAAAGCAGTTCATATCCACCGGTTGAGTCTATCAACTAGTCGATCCTTAAAAGTGGAAAGCTATGTTTTAGGAATGCCTTGTTCCGGTCTGAGTAGTCGACGCATGTCTGCCACTATCCATTAGCTTTTCTCACAAGAACTAGATTGGATACCCATTTCGATAGATGGCGTCATAGATAAACCCATTGTTTATGAGTTTATCCATCTCCTCTTTAAGTGCAACAGATCTCTCCAGATCCATGCCACATTGCTTTGGTTTCACCAGGACATGCTTTGGGTCAATATTCAAAGCATGGCTTGCGATAGTTGATCAGATCACACATATGTCAGAATGGGTCCAAGCAAACACACCAAGATTCACTCGGAGAAAGGTAGTGTAGGATCTAGATTAACCCTAGAGGGGGGGTGAATAGGGTTATAGCAAATTTTCTCGATTTAAACACAGAAATAAACTGCAGAAATAAATATGCTGAAAAGTAAATCACACACAAAATTTACCTAGCTTCGGCAACCCCTGCCTACTGCTGCATTCACAGATTTCTATTAGAATTAAACAGTATCACGCTTACAGACACTCTACTAGACTCGCATACATTTGCTCCCGCTCACAAACACTCTACTAGACTCGCACACCCTGCTCGCAAACATTTGCTCCCGCTCACAAACACTCTACTAGACTCGCACACCCTGCTCCGCCTATAGAGTTTCGCTTACTCACAAACTCTGCTTCCCGCCTATAGAGCTTCGCTTACTCGCAAACTCTGCTCCCGCCTATACAGCTTTGTAAACTCGCACACCCTGCTCACTGAACTAATTCTAACTAGAAAATCTGACACGACCTAATCCCTAGGTGGTGATTTACCAAGTTCTGTTTCGTAAAGTGAAAACAAAAACTTAAAACAGTTTAAAACAACTTAAAACAAATAACCCTAATTTAAATTAAACTAAAGCCTTTTGTAATAAGGCCAGCCCACTCTTCATTAAACCCGATCACTTCTTTGTGAACAAAAATGGCGGCTGTTTTTTTTTTTCGTTCCTTCGATCTGAGATATTATGAGAGGCGACTTTGTTTCGATGCTCTTTAATCTTGACTATTGCTCGATTTTCGTTTCCCTGAAATTCATGGCTTCGCTTTCTCGTGGTACTGTGATTTAGGGTTTATGGATTTGGGACTTCGATCCCTTGAGTGCTCTGCTTTGCGAATTAGGGTTGAGATGATTATCGGCTTGGCTTGGCTTCGCTTTGGTGAGTTCGATTTCGCTTCAGGTAAGATTTTTTTTGGCTCTGTTCCTCTTCGATTTTTGTATTTGAACTCACACCATTATGCCGATGATGATTTGGGGCTTTTATAGGATTCATTACCCTTGAATTCCGTTCGTCTGATTGTTTTAAAATTATTGCTTTGGCCGTTCGATTTCACTTTGATGATTAAGATTTCACTGACTTTTTCATTTCTTTACCACCATGTCTCTGACTTGTTCAATAATGTATATTTGTTACTTGATGGTCACGGCGTTGATTTTTGATGGCATCATGAATTTCTCTGTTGACTTGGCTTGATACTCGCGGCTTTGATTTTGACAACCACGGCTTTGAATTTTTGTGATGTCTGACTATGCCGTGATTTTTGCTATCCACGGCTTTGACATTTGCATTGTTCATCCCTCTGCTGGCTTGATTCTGATAATTTTGATTTCATGAATTTTTGTTCACTAATTGCAGCATGTTCGCTGTGGCATTGCATTGTCGTGCATTTGTTTTCAGTTTTATTCATTGGTCATTATTTCTTTGCTACTGCATACTTGTTGTGCATTGGTTCTCTGTAGTTGGTGATTTGCACTTGCACACTGTCTTTACTGTGGTTCACTGCATCACTGTACCCTGTATCTTTGAATCTTGATTCTGGTCAACACTTGTATTTGTTCGAGTCATTTGTTTTTCATCGTCTTCACATGTCCATGCTTCATGTATACTTCTTACTGTTATTTGATTGTCGAGTTGTTTGCATTCACTTCATTCATTTGTATCAGTTCTCGATTCTGACTTCTGTATATTTGGACTTGTTGTAGTTGAATTTTGTGATGTTGCCTCTGGTTGGTGTTGTTACTGCATTCATGACCACTGTCTTGCATGTTTTTGACAAAGTGTGACTGATGTTGCACTTGGTCTTTGTTTCAATTTGTATCTTGTTTATGTGCATATTGCTGAGGCTTGTCTGATTCATCATGCATCATTTTGTACATACTCGGTTTCAAGCATTGTCTTTATTGCATTGTTAACTTATGTGGTCTTGAGCATTGCCAGTCTCACATGCATTGAACTTTGGTTTTTCATCTTGGCCATTTGGTCGTGCTGTAGTTCAGTTGCATCTCTGACCTTCTGGTATGCTTACCATTCTTGTTGCCTCTTTGCATTTTGTTATTTGAACTTTTGTGACACTTGAACTTTTGTGGTTTGAGCCCTGTTGTCTCTGACCTGAACTGTCCATTGCACTTACTTGGTTGTTGACACTGTCTCTGATGATGTTGAACTTCACTGTTGCATTCCATTTGGTTGCTCTGAGCTCTGTGTAGTTACCACTGTTTCAAGTATGGTTTCATGCCTTGTAGTTATCTGGTAGTAGCTGTTGTATCACTTGGTCATGGCCTCTTCTGTTGAGATCACTGTAGTTTTCATTTTGTTAAACTGAGCTGTTTGTAGTCAATTGCTTTGTCTATTCATTTGCCTTGAGTTGAACCTCTCTTGGGTTTGACCTTGTTTTTGATTTCTGTGCTTTTGTTTGATTTTTGCACACGAGTTGGCGAGGCAGTGCACACGTATACGAATGTACACGTGTGTACTGCAGCCACTTATAATTGCCTGTCCATGACAAAAATACTGATATGCATAGATATTGCACAGTCAAAAATGATGACGAACAACCCAAATAACTGAGGCAAACAATGTTTTCAAAACCATCGTTTCTTTCAAATTACAAAAATATTTCTCTTTCAATTTTACTGCGTTTGAGAATATTTTTGCAGATTACTCGGATGCTGGAATCTGATTGGAATGTAGTTGAAGACAAAATACGAGTGTAAGTGATATGTAGTGAGGTTATAAATGTAAATTGAATTGTGATGTATTCAAAATTTTATATGTATAGTGAGAGCTTGAAGTTGTACTATTCAAAATTGTAATAAATATTTATTTGAATAAAATATCTGTTTGAATTCAAATTCTGTGTAATTTATTTTATTCAACAAATATTTATTTAAACTGTGAAAAATAGAATAGTATATTAACAAATACATTTAAATGAATGTATATATGTTTATTATCATCAAACAAAAATCATATAAGCGCAAAGCGCATATTCAACAATCTCCCCCTTTTGATGATAACAAACATATATTTAAGATTTTGAATGTATTAAATGTATTTGATTGATCGTTCAATTTGCTCCCCCTATTTAAATGCTTCCTCTCTACATGATACTCCCCCTACATATATGCATACACATAAAAATATGTAAATGAGCCTATATGCAAATTGAAAATTATTTGACCTTTGCTTGATTCTATTTGACAAAATCTTAACTTTTCTCTCCCCCTTTTGTTATCAGCAAAAGAATAACAGTGTTATAAAAATAGGGATGAAGTGATAGACATGAATCAAACATTTAACTCAATTAAATATAAATATCAAATTTCAATAAAACTCAAACAAAAATCATAATTACCCTTGTTAAGCGCATATTCCACTTTCAGAAGTGATGGGGATAAATCATCAAAAATCATACAATTCTGTCTATTTGTGGTATATTTATTTCAGGAAATTTGAATATCTACTAACCATGCATAACCGTTAGGACTTTTAAATGAGATTAGTAGTATTCACAATTTTTATTTAAAAAATGAAATCAAGTATCTTCTAACCACGCATGACCGTGAGGACTTTTAAATGGGATTAGAATCAACTTGTCTATTTGAATCATTTAATTTTGATATGCGTTCCATACATGCATAACCGTGAGGACTTTTAAATGAGCATGGAAGCACATAATCAAAAATCCAAGTAATTCACCCATGCATAACCGTGAGGACTTTTAAATGAGAGTGAATACTTTGGATATTTATTTTTATTGCTGAATATAATAAGTTGAAGCACAAATAATTTCCTTCACAGATTTAAAGATATTGAAGAACAAATGATTTCCTTTGTAAACTACCACAAATTTACATACTAAATATGATCTTGATGAGTGATGGTCGATAGAAAGATGATAGAAATAGAAATGGTCATGGAATTTTTACCCAACAAAAAGTTTTTATAGCTCTTGTTATGAAATTCTAAAGAAATTTTCTATTTATACTTTCTCGAGTTATAATATATGATAAATATCAACACTCATCTCTTTTTCAATCACTATTCATCTTTTTGATAAACAAAGGGAGTTAGATTAGTTAAAATAGTCATTTAAAATCAAATTCAAAAATTATAAAATCAATTTTTCAAAAAAGACTAATCTGTAAATATGGTCAAACATGATTTTCTCGAGGGGGTTTTATAAGAAAATTTTCTGCTATTTGAAAATTATTTCAAGCGAAAAATATGCAGATATTTTCTTTGAAAAAACGATGCAGCAAATGAATGTTTCAAAAATTAATCACGTTCCACTAGTAATTTTTCTATCAACTATATTACCAATGTAATCTGCATCTGAATTTAAATTTCACTCAAAATTCACTCGATGGATGTCAAAGACAGATTTGTGAAATTTCAACAAACTATCTCAGAATGAAATTTGAAATGAAGCCATGTTATCACTCAAACAAATATCATAGTGTTAAACTTAGAAACCATAGGATGAACAACTATCAACAGTCATTAAAACTTCATTATTATTTCAAAAACAATCTCTTGAAGTTTCAACAATTTCATAAAGTTTCAAAAAATTCAAAAAATTTCTTAAAATCCTTTTTAACAACTTTCTCATGAAAATTGAAATCGTGCAAATTTACAAGTAGTGACCAAAATGTCAAAACAAATATATATACGTGTAGCATGAGTAACCATCATTTGACCGAACAAATTCAAAGTTGAAAATCTGATTGGTCATTATTTAAACAGAAATCAAGGTCATAATTAAGAACAAATCAAAAAATCATATCAATTAAGTCCGAATCAGTCAACCATCATAATTACTCCAAGTAATTCTATTTAAAGGTGATTGGTCAATATTTTGAAAAAAATCATAGCATCAAAATCATCATCTTTTGTTTATCTCAATATTGGCTGATTTTAATTTAGAGTATGGTGCAGATAATCACATTTAATATATCGTTAAAAACAATTTTACCTGTTTTACCTTTACGATAATTTTTCGTTGTTGTCCATTGTGATTCTGTCACCTTTATACTAGGCTAAGGAACTTTTCTTTGTCGCCCGTTGTGTTTCTGGAACAGCCGAAATCCAGAGAACACTGTTGTTGTTCCTTAGCCTGCCACCACACCTACACGGGAAAAGATTTATGTGACCTATTTGTTTTTATAGGTCCATGGTTGTTAGTGGCAGAATATGAAAAATATGTTTTTGGAGACCCAAAACTATTTATATATGTTCCTTTTGGCACCCAAATTTGTTTGACTTTCAAAGATTTTATATTTGTGCCTTTTGGAACCCAAATTGGTATAGTTTTCACATGTTTGGGTCTATACCAACAATTATTGTGATTGTGTCCATATTTTCTACAAATCGTGCACATTGAATTTTCTTGATTAATCTCATTTCTAACATATTTAGAGTGAGTATATCCAAGTCCTTGTCTATCAATATTGATAGTTTGTTTTCCTATTAACATATTCAACGATTTTTCACTTTTTGAAAATTTATCTAAAGTCGTTGACAATTGTTGGACTTGTGTTTTGAGAGATTCATTTTCATTTATCAATTGTGTGCACTTTTCAATAGAATTCTCTCTTCTATTATTTTCATTCTCTTTTAAAATCAGAATTTCATTTTCAAGTGATTTTATATTGATTTCTGATTTTTCAATTTCCTTTTCGAATGTTGGACACTTATCACACTTAGGGATCTTACTTTGATAGGTTTTAACTAATTTGTCGAGTTGCTCATTTAATTCTAACAAAGTATCATTTTGTGATTCAAGTTTGGCATACTTCTCCCTAAGTCGTTTAAAACAGCCATTTACCTTGTGGAAATAAATAAGTAATTCAGAGTGAGTAAGTTTTGATACCTCGCTTGGCTCGTCGTCGTCGCTATCGGTTATATTCCCATGAAGGCACATATCTGCTTCCTCACTTTCACTGCTATCGCTTTTATTCCACTTGGCTGCAAATTTCCTTTTTGAATTCTCTGTTCGTAATGCCAGCTCGGTTGCTCCATCATCATCATCCTCATCACAACTGCTATTTACCAATCCTGTTAAGCATATTTCTTTAACTGAGTCGGTTGTGGAGGACTTCTCATTGCTGTTGACTTTTGCACCATATATTGCATCGAGGTATTCCAGATTTTCTGTGCATTTTCACTAAGAGAAACAAAATTAAAATTATCACGATTAATATGAGAATATAATATATGCATAGTAAGAGCATTAATCGAGATACTTTCCTTATCGGTTTTATCACACCCATTTTCAATAATATCCCAACATTTAATATTAACAGATTTTAAATAAAATTCCATTTTCGATTTCCAGTTCAAAAAATCTGTTCCATCGAAAATAGAAGGAATAATATTGAAATGACCCTCAAAAATATTATCTGGTGGATTCATGACTCTAGAGTTAAAGAAAAATACCGGGCTCTGATACCACTTGTAGGATCTAGATTAACCCTAGAAGGGGGGTGAATAGGGTTATAACAAATTTTCTCGATTTAAACACAGAAATAAACTGCAGAAATAAATATGCTGAAAAGTAAATCACACACAAAATTTACCCAGCTTCGGCAACCCCTACCTACTGCTGCATTCACAGATTTCTATTAGAATTAAACAGTATCATGCTTACAAACACTCTACTAGACTCGCAGACATTTGCTCCCGCTCACAAACACTCTACTAGACTCGCACACCCTGCTCGCAAACATTTGCTCCCGCTCACAAACACTCTACTAGACTCGCACACCCTGCTCCGCCTACAGAGTTTCGCTTACTCGTAAACTTTGCTTCCCGCCTATAGAGCTTCGCTTACTCGCAAACTCTGCTCCCGCCTATACAGCTTTGTAAACTCGCACACCCTGCTCGCTGAACTAATTCTAACTAGAAAATCTGACACGACCTAATCCCTAGGTGGTGATTTACCAAGTTTTGTTTCGTAAAGTGAAAACAAAAACTTAAAACAGTTTAAAACAACTTAAAACAAATAACCCTAATTTAAATTAAACTAAAGCCTTTTGTAATAAGGCCAGCCCACTCTTCATTAAACCCGATCACTTCTTTGTGAACAAAAATGGCGGCTGTTTTTTTTTTTTCGTTCCTTCGATCTGAGATATTATGAGAGGCGACTTTGTTTCGATGCTCTTTAATCTTGACTATTGCTCGATCTTCGTTTCCCTGAAATTCACGGCTTCGCTTTCTCGTGGTACTGTGATTTAGGGTTTATGGATTTGGGACTTCGATCCCTTGAGTGCTCTGCTTTGCGAATTAGGGTTGAGATGATTATCGGCTTGGCTTCGCTTTGGTGAGTTCGATTTCGCTTCAGGTAAGATTTTTTTTCGCTCTGTGAACTCACACCATTATGACGATGATGATTTGAGGCTTTTATAGGATTCATTACCCTTGAATTCCGTTCGTCTGATTGTTTTAAAATTATTGCTTTGGCCGTTCGATTTCACTTTGATGATTAAGATTTCACTTACTTTTTCATTTCTTTACCACCACGTCTCTGACTTGTTCAATAATGTATATTTGTTACTTGATGGTCACGGCGTTGATTTTTGATGGCATCGTGAATTTCTCTGTTGACTTGGCTTGATACTCGCGGCTTTGATTTTGACAACCACGGCTTTGAATTTTTGTGATGTCTGACTATGCCGTGATTTTTGCTATCCACGGATTTGACATTTACATTGTTCATCCCTCTGCTGGCTTGATTCTGATAATTTTGATTTCATGAATTTTTGTTCACTAATTGCAGCATGTTCGCTGTGGCATTGCATTGTCGTGCATTTGTTTTCAGTTTTATTCATTGTTCATTATTTCTTTTCTACTGCATACTTGTTGTGCATTGGTTCTCTGTAGTTGGTGATTTGCACTTGCACACTGTCTTTACTGTGGTTCACTGCATCACTGTACCCTGTATCTTTGAATCTTGATTCTGGTCAACACTTGTATTTGTTCGAGTCATTTGTTTTTCATCGTCTTCACATGTCCATGCTTCATGTATACTTCTTACTGTTATTTGATTATCGAGTTGTTTGCATTCACTTCATTCATTTGTATCAGTTCTCGATTCTGACTTCTGTATATTTGGACTTGTTGTAGTTGAATTTTGTGATGTTGCCTCTGGTTGGTGTTGTTACTGCATTCATGACCACTGTCTTGCATGTTTTTGACAAAGTGTGACTGATGTTGCACTTGGTCTTTGTTTCAATTTGTATCTTGTTTATGTGCATATTGCTGAGGCTTGTCTGATTCATCATGCATCATTTTGTACATACTCGGTTTCAAGCATTGTCTTTATTGCATTGTTAACTTATGTGGTCTTGAGCATTGCCGGTCTCACATGCATTGAACTTTGGTTTTTCATCTTGGCCATTTGGTCGTGCTGTAGTTCAGTTGCATCTCTGACCTTATGGTATGCTTACCATTCTTGTTGCCTCTTTGCATTTTGTTATTTGAACTTTTGTGACACTTGAACTTTTGTGGTTTGAGCCCTATTGTCTCTGACCTGAACTGTCCATTGCATTTACTTGGTTGTTGACACTGTCTCTGATGATGTTGAACTTCACTGTTGCATTCCATTTGATTGCTCTGAGCTTTGTGTAGTTACCACTGTTTCAAGTATGGTTTCATGCCTTGTAGTTATCTGGTAGTAGCTGTTGTATCACTTGGTCATGGCCTCTTCTGTTGAGATCACTGTAGTTTTCATTTTGTTAAACTGAGCTGTTTGTAGTCAATTGCTTTGTCTATTCATTTGCCTTGAGTTGAACCTCTCTTGGGTTTGACCTTGTTTTTGATTTCTGTGCTTTTGTTTGATTTTTGCACACGAGTTGGCGAGGCAGTGCACACGTATACGAATGTACACGTGTGTACTGCAGCCACTTATAATTGCCTGTCCCTGATAAAAATACTGATATGCACAGATATTGCACAGTCAAAAATGATGACGAACAACCCAAATAACTGAGGCAAACAATGTTTTCAAAATCATCGTTTCTTTCAAATTTCAAAAATATTTCTCTTTCAATTTTACTGCGTTTGAGAATATTTTTGCAGATTACTCGGATGCTGGAATCTGATTGGAATGCAGTTGAAGACAAAATACGAGTGTAAGTGATATGTAGTGAGGTTATAAATGTAAATTGAATTGTGATGTATTCAAAATTTTATATGTATAGTGAGAGCTTGAAATTGTAGTATTCAAAATTGTAATAAATATTTATTTGAATAAAATATCTGTTTGAATTCAAATTCTGTGTAATTTATTTTATTCAACAAATATTTGTTTAAACTGTGAAAAATAGAATAGTATATTAACAAATACATTTAAATGAATGTATATATGTTTATTATCATCAAACAAAAATCATATAAGCGCGAAGCGCATATTCAACAGGTAGTTGATTTCTTTATCATCGTTGCACTAAGCTGTGATCCTATCTACAAGATCAATGATGGGTCATCGTGGCTGACCGTTATATCGATTGTTAGCTCAACGGGTGTAGCCTTGGATTTTCTGGACTCGTTTTTTTATCTCTCAGGTCTATATCCTTATTGAACCGATTATGGTGTTGTTGCTCGATATAGGCATTATGTTTTGAGCTGAAAAATGCTTAAGTGGATTTGTCTATGTAGTGGGATCAGTTTTGATCCGTTGTATTAGTGGGACTTAAGTAGTTTTTGGTTTGACATGAACATGCTAAACCATATGAACTAAAAATCAAACAATGTGATATTGTAACAACCTAAAATTTGAGCTATAATATTCGTTAATTAAATAATAAAACGTGTTTGTGAAATTTTCAGAACCGAGCTACGTCAGTTACACCATTGGGTCCATGGTGATTTTCTAATCAATTTTCATGTATAACTTGTCGAAATCCGAGTCAGTATGGAAAAGTTATGAGAGAAATAAGAAATCAAAAGAAAACAAAAAAAATATATAACAAGGGCCTAGGTCGACCCTTGTTTTGGTCAGGTCGACCCCGAATATACATAAGTCGACCCACCTATAGGTTGGGTCGACCCGTCTTTGTTAGTTGTCGAAGAATCGTCCAGGTACGAGCGATGACGTTAAAACTTGATTTTTGAGCAATCTCGTGCATTCTTAGCTGCATCTATGGTTCCTAGTGAGCCTGTGACGTGGTTGCATAAGATTTAATCTTCAAATCCGACGGCTTGAGATCCTTACATCACACTATAAATAAAATCCTAGGCCTAACTATTTTTCTCATTCAGATTTTCTTCCAATTGGGTTCATTGCCCGAGGCTGAACCCTAAAGAGAAAAATTATCAAGGGAGAAGATCTTTTTGATTAAATTATTCTACGCCTTAGAAGTGGATCCGAGAAGGCCAAAGACCAGAGTTAAGAACCATAGCTGAGTGTTTTGTAATTATTTTTGATTTTTAAGCAATTTAAAATAATAGGGTTCCCAATAGTTGCAGTTTTTCTACAATTTTGAGACAATTTTTATACAAGTTATTTATAGTTAGTTTTTAAGTAAATTTCAGAAGTTCTTTTCAGTATATTTTATTCAGTTATTTACATCTGGTTTTAAGTCGGAATTTAGCCTGTAAAGGTTAGTTTCTTTTTATAGAGATTTAATCCCTTTTTACGTAGATAAATAAAAAAGATAAGAATTCGCTAATATGGATTCAAAATAGAAAAACATTTAATTTACAGAAATCAAATGTAAAATGAGAAAAACTAAAATAAAATAGAGATGGACTGAAATAGGCAAATTTAAGATATTTGCAAGCTTGATTATAACACGTGGTTATAACTAAAATGAGAAAATAGAAGAGTAACAATTATAACATAGGTTATAATTAGAAAGAAAGAAATAACTAAAGAAGCTTATTTCAAAACATAGATCTTGGATTAAGTTAATAAGCAAATATGGTTGAAATAATAGAAGAGGCTTATTTTAAAACTTCGATTAAGTTAATAAGCAAATATAGAAGTAGGGTTCGTACGTGCAGCATTCTCTATCAGACCTTGGACTAATGGTCTTACAATAGTAGGTGAGGCTGGGACACGCTTATGTTGATTAGGGTAAATTAGTGGCCAGTAGATAGAAGCTCAAAATGGGGCTTTGGGTAAGGGGTGCAAAACTAGAAGATTGTTTGTTAGGACCACTACCGACAGCATTCCCTTTTAGGTCTAGGACTGATGGTCTCATAACAATTAGGTGAGACTGCCCAACATTCTCTTCCAAGTCTAGGACTAATGGTCTCACAATAGTTAGGTGAGGCTGGACACACATATGCTGATTAGGGTAAATAAAGGGTCAAATAGGGGGCGACACTTAGTGTGTACCGACGATGACCGAGCGTGCGACATCGACTAGGGTAAATAACTCGCTACTGCATCCTAAGCACTAAAGAGGTGTCTTTTACTGTGGCCAATAGGATTGGTTCACGGTGGAACAACAGAGATAGAATAGGTCGATCAATGAGTAGAGTTTGGATTTCAGCCTAATCAAGTTAGCAATTGGGATATGATTAGGGTTTTCAGCCAAATCATAATAGTTTAAGACAAATGCAAACGATCAAATCAAACAATTTAAGAAAACAGTCAAACCGAATCAGAAATAGTATTTCACCCCAGTTTTATCATTTCTGTATTTTCCTTTCAAGTTAAAACTATTGCTTAGTCTATTATTTTTATCTTGCTTATAAATTCTAGTAAATACTTTCACTCACTAGATTTATTGTCTAACCCACTCCTTCATTTCCCTATTTCCCCCCTAATAGGCCAGGGGAGTTGAGTTGATTCAAGTTGCATGGGATCCATTCCTGGAGTTTTCCCATTTCAGATGTATTTTTCTGCTATTCATCCTTTTCATTTGGCTTATGATGGACTTGCATTTGTGAGAGGAATTACTATGATTATTGTTACTTTTGTATTTTGATTATATCGGATTGAGATGTATTTTCATGAGACATGAGAGATTTTAAGTTTTTGAGACATGTCATGTTTTTATAATTTATTTTGAAATATAGTTTAATTTTGAATGACAAGTTATTATTTAAATGTTTCTGTGATATTTACTTATTTGTCTTGTGATAGTCTATATGATGGTTTAGCTATACCTATAACGCACCATGTCCTTTAGTATGTCCAATTTTGGTATACTAAGGGGTGTGGGGCGTTTCACTTGGTATCAAAGCCTAAGGTTACAGGATTCATAAAACCTTGTTTTAAAAGTAAAGTATTTTTCAAAGGTAACATATTTTCAAACTATTTTTCAGAAAGAAACTCTTAGAAATAGTTTTCAAGTATAAGAGTGCTTTTATAAAAATTCCCTCAAAGTCCAGTTTGACCTTCTTTCGAGCCTAAATTTTATTTTCTTTACATAGTATGGCAGATGCTCCAAATCTTCCAAAGGGTGTCCAAGTCCCTGGCTGGTTCCATAGTACGGCACTAGAGGTGCAAGGTCAAGCGCTCAATGCAACATCGGTGGGTGGAGATCCCGTAAATCCACCTATAGCATTTAATTTTCCTAAGCTATGCAAGGACTTTACTAGTCTAGGAGGCAAGACGTTTTCTAGCACAGAGGATTTCGTAGAGGCACTAATTTAGTTGAGGAATACGGAGAGGAAATTTGGGTTGTTAAGATTGTAGGACCGACAGAGAGATCAGCTTGCATCTTGGCATCTAAAGGGAGAAGCTTCTTATTGGTGGGAGATTTTAGGGATGGAAGGTAGAGACATTAGTTGGTTTGGATTTAAGGAAAGGTTTGAGAGAAAGTTCTTGTCGCAAGATGAGGAAAGCATGCAGTTGGAGAAGTTCATTAGGCTGAAGCAATGGAGTCTTTCGATGAAAGAGTATATAAATAAGTTTAATAAGTTATCGTGGTTCGGGATGAAGCTTATTAATACACCACATAAGAAGGCCACCAAGTTTGCAAAGGGTTTGAATCAGCCCCTCCAATGGTTGGCATTTACATGTGTACCTATAGGTGCGACGTATGAGTCACTTATGGAAATGGCTCTCATATCAGACGTAGCTAAGAAAGAAGAGGTTAAGGCGGTTCTTAAATCAGAAAACTCTAAGAAGTAGTGGCGGAAGAATAAGAAGGACAAGAAGAAAGGAGGAGGGTCTCAAATAGGAAAGATCAAGAAAGGTGAGAAATGTCATAGTTGTGGATTAGTTAGGCATTTCACAACGGACTGTAAAAATGACATGGTGAAGGGGAGTGTTATAACTGTGGGCACCTTGGACACCTTAATAGAGATTGTCCTTAGAGGATGGGGCAAGGAGCAGGTGCACCTATGGCACAAGTGCAGACTTTGGACACAGCACCTTCTAGCAGTGGACTGTATCGAGGTAGTAAAGTCTCTGTAGAAGGTTTAATCTCTATTTTGGATTTCCCTATTCAGACTCTTTTTGTCTCCGAAGCATCGCATTCTTCCATTTCTAGTTCCATGGTTTATTGTTTGCACCTAGATATTTCTCTAGTTGTAGACCCTATAGTTGTTTCAATCCCATAGGAGGATCAACACATTTATCCATGATTCGTAGGGGTTTGAAATTTTTTATGCTGAGTGTAGAATTTGATTTTGATGCCTATGTACTGCGATTTTTGGGATATGGAACGATTTTGGGGATGGACTTGTTAGTGCTATGTTAGACTGCGAGAGTACAGTCGTCAGACTAGAGACATGTAGCAGAAAGACTCTTGATGTTTCTTACGACCCACAAGGGTTAGTCATGTTGAGCTTCCTTTATTCCCTTGATCCATCTCTATGAGAGGTTGATTCGGTTCCAGTTGTTAGAGATTTCCCAGACATTTTTGAGGAGGTTAGGAGACTAATCCCTAAGAGTGAGATCAACTTTAGGATCTATCTGAAGGACAATGCTAAGCCAATGACATTGGCCATGAGGCATATGGCTCCTAGGGAAAGGAAGGAGTTTAGAAGAAGATTGGTGAGCTATTGGAGAAAGGCTTCATCAGTCGTAGCATATCTGAGTGGGAGTGCCAATTGTCTCGCTACAAAGGCTGATGGTTCCTTTCGACTTTGCGTAGACTTTAGAGAGTTAAATAAGCTTACGAAGAAGAACCGTCACCCACTTCCTAGGATAGACGGTCTTTTCGATCTGTTGGTTGGCTCTTCAATATTTTCTCAGCTTGAATTAGCCATTAGATTTCACTAGCATAGGGTCGTTGACAATAGCATCGATAAGACAGCATTTAGGACACCCGATGGATTCTTTGAGTGGTTGGTTATGCCATTTGGGCTGACCAATGCTCCAGCCTATTTTTTAGATCTAATGAGTCGTTTTTTTCGAGCCGTCCTAAATAAGTTCGTTGTAGTGTTGATGGAAGACATTTTGGTGTTCTCTAAGAGTATGGAAGAACATGCAATTCATCTTGAAGAGGTTCTTCATACACTTTGTGTTCATCGATTGAAGGAAAAGTTCTCAAAGTGCCACTTTTGGCATGAGGAGGTATGTTTCTTAGGGCATGTAGTCTCAAGAGATGGTTTAGCTATGGATCCTGCTAACATAGTAGAAATACAAGATTGTAAGCCCCCCCCCCCAAGAACGATATCGAAGTTAGAAGCTTCCTAGGCTTGGCTGGTTATTATAGGAAGTTTATCAGAGATTTTGCTAAGATTTCAGCACTTAAGGTTAAGCCTACCCTTATAGATTAGATTGGCTCAAGGCAGCGAGAGGATTCAGAGCTCGTGGATATTCTAGATAGAATTAGCCAAGGAGAGGTCTCTAGACATAACCAATGCTATTGCATCGAAAGTAAAGAATGGGTAAGGAGAGATGGAAGACTTTGTGTTCTCTGCACTGATGATTTGATGAGAGCAATTCTTGCAGAGGCACATCATTCTCGGATGACTACTCATCCGGGCGGTGAAAATATGTATAAGGACATGAAGAGAGTGTTTTATTGGAGTGGCTTGAAGAAGGATGTAGCAGAGTTTGTGGCTAAGTGTCTTGTGTGCCAAAGAGTTAAGCTGGAATAGCTAAGGCCTGGCAAATTGCTTTAACCATTGTATATACCCAAATGGAAGTGGGATAGTGTTTCGATGGACTTCATTGATCATTTACCTTGATCTAGGATGGGGAATACCAGTATTTGGGTAATTGAGATTGTTTGACCAAGAGCGCCTACTTCATTCCGGTCAAGAGTAAGAGGACATCACCTTATTAGCATCCATTTACGTTTGCGAGATAATCCAACTTCATGGAGTTCCCTCTAGCATAGTGAGCGACAGAGACCCTATCTTTACTAGCATTTTTGGAGAAGCTAGCAAGAGGCTTTAGCGACACAGCTTGGATTGAGTACGGCATATCAGCTTCAAACAGATGGCCAAACAAAGAGAGTTAATAGAGTTATTGAGGATTTGTTGAGGATGTGCATTCCTGATTTTGGAGCAACTTGGGAGGAGCATCGGCCTTTAGTGGAATTCGCTTATAACAATAGTTTTCAGGCTTGCATTGGGATAGCTCCTTTTTAATCCCTTTATGGAAAACCTTGTAAGTCTCCTTCGTGTTGGTTGGAGTATACAGAAAGATTACTACTTGGTCTCGACATGGTTAGAGAGACTTCGAAAAAGATTGATCTGATTAAAGGAAGAATGAAGACGACCCAAGATAGATAGAAACCTTATGCAAATTAACGGAGAAGGGATATTGAGTTTGAGGTAGGAGACTTGGTTTTCATTAAGGTATCTCTGCTATGAAAGGTAGTAAGGTTTGGATCAAGTGGGAAACTTGCTCCTAGATTCGTAGGACCATTCCCCAATATGGAAAGGATAGGGAAGATAGCATATCAGATAAAGCTACAAGAGAGGCTTGTGCGAGTTCATAATGTTTCTCATGTTTCGCACTTGAGAAAGTGCTTACATGATTTAACAAAGGTTGTGGAACCTAGCCAACATGAGGAAGTTGAAGTGGAGAGAGAAGCGTCGGTTCATCGCATTGCCATCAAGATCGTTGGACACGATATTAGGAAGCTTAAGAATAAAGAAGTCCCTTTGGTTAAGGTGCAATGGGGAGATAGTATTGAGGATGCTACATGGAAGGCTGAGGAGAAAATATGTACCTCTTATCCACATCTTTTCGATGGTACGGCTTGAATTTCCTATTTTCATCTTTAGGTTTGAATATGTTCCTTCCTTTAATATCCTTTGGGAGGGCAAATCTTAGGTTTAACCTATGGATGGTAGGACTGAATGTAAACATGTTACTAGAACATGTTATGTATGTTGGACGCTCATGGTTGCAAGTGTTTGCTAGTGGATGCTAATGTACACATATACACGTACTAGGCACTATTATCTCTTAGGGATTGGCCTAACTAGGTCACTAAAGCATATGCATATGGATGTGTGTGCACTTGCATTTTTATTTCCGTGGTTACTATAATGAGTGATCATCATATGATTGTTGCATTTGGATGATGATTGTTGCACGCATGTAGAACTATCGGTTATCATTAGGAAATTTTCATTCATTTCGATACATGGCACGAACATTATTGCATAAAAAAGAGGTTGACTGAATCAATAGACCTCCTAATCTTTTGCATTAGTTAGGGACACACTGACACTATACTATTACATATATCATAAATTGCATTAGAAAGCTAAAGGAAAATGGATGCAATGGATGATGATTCAATATGTAGTTGTAGAATTTGGATGAAAATATTTTTTCATTCTTCTATCCTTGGAGATTCGGGGATGAAATCCTCTAAGGAGAGAAGAATGTAACAACTAGAAATTTGAGCTATAATACTTAGCTAAAGAATTAATTAAATGATAAAATAAATTTGTAAAATTGATAGAATCTAGCTATGGGAGTTGCACCATTAGGTCCATGCAATTTTTTGATCAATTTCCACATATAACTTGTCGATTTAGGAGTCAGTATGGAGAAGTTACGAGAGAAACAAGAAGTCAAAAGAAAATGAAAAAATATATATATGACAAGGGCCTTGGTCGACCCTTGTTTTGGTCAGGTCAAGCTGTAGGTCGACCCTCAATATACATAGGTTGACCCATAGGTCGACCCGCATATAGGTTGGGTCGACTCACCTTTGTCACTAGATGAAGAATCGTCCAAGTACGAGCGATGACGTTAAAACTTGATTGTTGAGCAATCTCATACATTCTTAGCTGCATCCGACGGTTGCTCGTGAGCCAGTGACGTGGTTGCACCAGATTTAATCTTTAAATCCGACGGCCTAAGATCCTTAAGTCACATTATAAATAGAACCCTAGGCCAAGCTATTTTTCTCATTTAGATTTTCTCCCAATTAGTTTCATTGCCTGAGGTTGAACCCTAAATAGAAAAAAAAAATAGGGAGAAGATCTTTTTGGTAAAAATATTCTACACTCTAGAAGTGGACATGGGAAGGCCAAAGATTGGATCTAAGGACCACTGATGAGTATTTTGTAATTATTTTAGATTTTTAAGTAATTTAAAATAATAGGGTTCTCAATAGTTGTAGTTTTCTACAATTTTGAGATAGTTTTTATATAAGTTATTTATAATTAGTTTTTAAGTAAATTTCATAAGTTCTTTTCCATCTATTTCATTAAGCTATTTTATTCAGCTATTTTATTTAGTTATTTACAGGTATTCACAACTATTTACAGTTATTTACATCTGTTTTTAGTTGAATTTAGCCCGTAAAGGTTAGTTTCTTTTTATAGAGATTTAATCCCTTTTCACGCGAGTAAATTAAAGAGAGAAGAATATGCTAATATTGATTAAAATAGAAAAACATTTAATTTACAGAAATCAGATGTAAAATAAGAAAAAATGAAAAAAATAGAGATGGACTGAAATAGGCAAAATTTAAAATATTTGCAAGCATGATTATAAAAAATGATTATAACTAAAAAGAGAAAATAGAAGAGTAACAATTATAACATAGTTTATAATTAAAAAGAAATAAATAACAGAAGAATCTTATTTTAAAACTTAGATCTTATATTAAGTTAATAAGAAAATATAGCAGAAATAGCAAATATAGATGTAGCGCCCATACCGGCAGCATTCCCTTTCATATCTAGGACTGATGGTTCTCACAATAGTAGGTGAGGCTGGGACACGCTTTTTGTAATTAGCGTAAATAAGTGGCCAATAGATAGAGGCTCAAATCTTGGAATTTGGGTAAGGGGTGAAAAACTAAAAGATTGTTTGTTTGGACCAGTACTGGCAGCATTCCTTTTCTGGTCTAGGACTGATGGTCTTACAACAATTAGGTAAGGCTGGACAGCATTCCCTTTCAGGTCTAGGACTGATGGTCTCACAACAGTTAGGTGAGGCTGGGGACGCTTATGCCGATTAGGGTAAATAAAGGATCAAATAGGGGACAACAGTTAGTGTGTACCGGCGATGACCAAGCGTGCGACATCAATTAGGGCAAATAATTCGCTACTATGTCCTAAGCGCTAAAGAGGTGTCTTTGGTGTGACCAACAGGATTAGTTCACGGTGGCACAACAGAGATAGAATAAGTCGATCAACTGGTAGAATTAGGATTTCAGCCTAATCAAGTTAGCAGTTGAGATAAGATTTGGGTTTTTAGCCTAATCATAGCAGTTTAAGACAAGTGCAAACAATCAAATCAAACAATCTAAGAAACAGTCAAAACAAATCAGAAACAGTATTTCACCTTAGTTTTATCTTTTCTATATTTTTCGTTCAAGCTAGAATTATTGCTTATTCTATTATCTTTATCTTGCTCAGAAATGCTAGTAATTACTTTCACTCATCAGACTTATTGTCTGACCTACTCCCTTGTTTCCCCCTTTTCCCCCCAATAAGCCAGCTGAGTTGATGTTTTCATGTTGCTTGGAGAACCATTCTCGGAGTTTTCTCATTTCAGATGTATTTTTCTGCTTTTCATCATTTTCATTTGGATTATGATGGACTGGCACTTGTGAGGGGGATTACTATTATTATTGTTACTTTTGTACTATGATTATACGAGACTGAGATGTATTTTCATGAGACATGAGAGATTTTAAGTTTTTGAGACATGTCATGTTTTTATGACTTATTTTGAAGTAAAGTTTAATTTTGAATGAAAAGTTATTGTTTAAATGTTTCCACTATTTTTACTTATTTGTCTTATGAACCTTTGACTCTATGTTGCTTTATTTATACCTATAACACACTACATCCTTTAGTATGTTTTTTTTAGGTATACTAAAGTATGTGGGGTGTTTCAGATATTCCATATATGCCTTGCATACATGAAATAACATATAGCCTTGAATCGAATGTTTACCACTTCAGACATGAATTGATTAAAATATTTGTACTTGTATGGATTGTAACACGTTCCATGAATGAACTTGAATTTGAACATCGGATTCTTATACGCCTATAGTCGATTCCTTAATTTGAACGTAACTGCTTTGCGTGACCATCAACGTGAAATTCAGTTGGAATGGTCGCTGAAGATGGTCACTCCGGCCGAACTCCAAAGTTTTTCCATAACTACCATATAGAATTGAAAAGTATTACACTACATAACATCAAACCAAACTATGCTTAGTGTAACAACTCAAAATTTGAGCTATACTAATTAATTAACAAATTAATTAAATAATAAAATAAGTTTGTAAAATTATCAGAATTGTGCCTTGGAAATTGCACCATGTCTTAGAACTGAGGAAAACGAAAAATAAAATAAACAATGGGTCAGGTTGACCCAAAACTAGGCCAGTTCGACCTTAGGTCGACTCTCAATATAGTTAGGTCAACTTGCATGTCGACCCTCACAATATAAAGGTCGACCTATCCTTTGTTTGTAGACGTGATTTTTTCCAGGTCAAAACTATGACATGTTTTCTAATTCATTTCAAATTCTGTGCGTTCGTGCTTCCATCTAACGGTCCCCAGTGAGCCTGTGACGTGGTTGCACTAGATTTAATCTTCAAATCCAACGGTCTGAGATCCCTAAACTACACTTTAAATAAGACCCTAGGCCTAGCTGTTTTTCTCATTTAGATTTTCTCCTATTTGGATTCACTGCCAGAGGCTGCACCCTAAATAGAAAAAATTTCTAAGGAGGAAATCTTTTTGATAAAAATGTTCTACGCTCTAGAAGTGGATCCGGGAAGGCCATGGAATAGAGCTAAGGACCATAGGTGAATGTTTTGTTATTATTTTAGATTTCTTAAGTAATTTAAAATAATGGAAATTAGCCATAAGGGCCTCTTTAGCAAGTGCAATTAGTTTCTAGGACACACAACTGAAATAATTACTTTTAAGGACAAAATGCAAAATAATTAGTTTCTAAGGCCTAAAAACCTATGAAATTATGTCCTTGAAAGTAATTAGACTGATTACTTTGTCCTTAAAAGTAATTATTCTACTAACTTTGGCCTTGAAATTAATTTATGTGGATGTGTGCCCTAGAAACTAATTGGACTGTAAAGTTTGTCCTTCTAGTGAAATGCCCCTTTAAAATAATAGGGTTCTCAATAGTTGCTATTTTTCTACAATTTTGAGACAATTTTTATACGAGTTATTTACAGTTGATCTTTAAAGTTCTTTTCAATCTATTTTATTCAGCTATTTTTATTTAGCTATTTTATTCGGTTATTTGCAGTTATTTAAATTTTTACATCTGTTTTAAATTAGAATTTTGCTTGTAAATGTTAGTTTTTATTTATTCCTTTTTACGCGAATAGAATATAAAAAAGAGACGAATTCGCTAATATGGACTAAACTATAACAACATTAAATTTATAGAAAATAGATGTAAAATAAGAAGAAATGTAATAAAAAGAAGATAGACTGAAATAGGCAAATTTGACACATTTGCAAGCATGTTTATAAATAGTGGTTATAATTAAAATGATAAAACAGAAGAGTAACAATTATAACATAGGTTATAGTTTAGAAAAAAGAATAGAAAGGCTTATTTTAAAACTTTGACAAAGTTAATAAGCAAATTATAAAATAAGTTATAATTAGCAATAACAGGAAAGGATTAATTTAAGACTTATAATTAAGTTAATAAGAAAATATAGCAGAGATGAAAAAAAAGGCTTACTTTAAAAGGCTCATATTAAGTTAATAAGAAAATATAGCAGAGATAACAGAAAAGGCTTATTTTAAAGACTTAGATTAAGTTAATAAACAAACAAAACAGAAATAACATAAGAGGCTTATTTTAAGAACTTACACTAAGTTAATAAGCCAAACATAGAAGCAGGGCCCGTACCAACAGCATTCTCTTTCAGACTAGGATGATGGTCTCACAACAGATTAGGTGAGGCAGGGCAAGACCCTTTCAGACTAGGACTGATGGTCTCACAACAGCAAGGTGAGGCTGGGACATGCTAACTCGGGAAATAAGTGGCCAATAGATAGAAGCTCAAATCGAGGGAACTGGGTAAGAGGCGCAACTAGATTTTGTTTGTTAACACCCGTATCAACAACATTCCCTTACAAACTAGTACTGATGGTCTCACAAAACACTTAGGTTAGGTTGGGTAGGACCCTTTCAGGCTTGGACTGATGGTCTCACAAAAGATTAGGTGAGTCTGGGCACGCTTATGCGGACAGGGTGAATATTAGGTACAAGAGGGGGGAGAAAATGAGTATGTACCAACGGTGACCGAGCGTGCAACATCGATTAGGTTTGTAATTCTCTACTATGTTCCAACCGCTAAACATGTGTCTTTTATTGTGCGACCCACAGAATGGGACTAGTTCACAGTGGCACAAAAGAGATAGAAGGCCGATCAACGTGTAGAATTGAGATTTCAGCCTAATTAAAATAGGGTTATGGTTTCAGCCTAATTAAAATAGGGTTAGGGTTTCAGCCTAATCACAGCAATCTAAGACAAGTGAAAACAATCCAAACAGTCCAGCAATCAAAGCAAACAGTTTAACAGAAATCAGAAATAGTGCTTTATTTCAGCTTTATCTTTTCCTTTATTCCCTTTATACTGGAACTGTTATTAAGTCTATTATCTTTATCTTGTTTAGAAATGCTAGTAATTACTTTCACTCGCTAGACTTATAGTTTGACCCACTCCTCTATTTCTCATTTCCCCCCATAAGCCAGTAAAGGTAAGGACTGTTGACTTGGATTTCTTGGAGACCCATTTGCAGAGCATTCTCATTCTTCATGTATTCTTCTTCCTTTCCGTTTTCTTTTCATTTGACTTTGGATGTACTTGTATTTTATGAGAGGGTTGATTTTTATTATGTACTCTGATGAAGTGACTGAGATCGTGTCTTTTAAAAGACATGTGTATTTGGTATTTAAGACATACTCTGTTTTATGACATTATTTTATGATGTTTACTTTTTAATATCAAGTTATTATTTAATATTTTCGCTGTTATTATTTATTTGTCTTGTGAATCTTAGACTTTGTGATGCTTTAGCTATACCTATAATGCACCATATCCTTTAGTGCATCCTTTTTGGATACACTAAGGGGTGTGGGGTGTTTCGCTTGGTATTAGAGCCCAAGTTTACAGGATTCCAAAAAACTTGTTTTAAAAGTAAAGTATTTTTCAAAAGTAACATATCTTCAAACTAGAAATATTTTTCAGAAGAAAAAAAATCTTATTATAGAAATGATTTTCAAGTATAAAAGGGTTTTTATAAGAATCCCCTTAAAGTCCAGTTCAACCTTCTTTCAATTCTTTCGAAGCCCAATTTCTTTTTTCTTTGCATAGTATGGCTGACTGGTTCCATGGAGCCATGGTTCCAGAGGTGCAAGGGCAAGCTCCCAATGCAACATCAGCAAGTGGAGATCCCATTAATCCACCTGCAATAACCAATTTTTCAAAGCTATACAAGGACTTCGCTAGTCTAAGTGGTAGAACATTTCCCGACACAGATGATTTCATGGACGCACAAGCTTGGTTGAGGAATACGAAGCGGATATTTGGGTTGTTAGGATTGGAGGATCGACAGAGAGTTCAGCTTTCATCTTGACAGTTGAAGGGAGAGCTTAAATAAGTTCCTAAATCAAAAACTCTAAGAAGCACTGGTGGAAGAATAAGAAGGATAAGGATAAGAGGAAAGAAGGAGGACCTCAAAAGCACATCAGGAAAGGTGAAAATGTCATAATTGTGGATTGGTTAGGCATTTCCCAAAATATTGTAACAAGGACTCGATGAAGAGGAGGTGTTACAACAATGGGTAGCCTAGTCAACTTAGTAGAGCTTGTCCTCAGAAGACGAGGAAGAGAGCAGATGCACCTACAACACAAGTGCAGGCTTTGGATGCAACACCTTCTAGTATTGGAACAGATTGAGGTAGGAAAGTCTTTGTAGAAGGTTTGATCTCTATTTCACATTTTCCTAATCGGACTCTTTTTTATTCTACAGTATCACACTCTTTCATTTTTAGTTTTTTGGTTGATTATTGCACCTAGATATTTCTCTAGTAGTAGACCCTATAGTTGTTTCAAACCCCATAGGAGGATCGACCCGTTTATCCACGATTTGTAGGGGTTTGAAATTTTTATACTAGGCATTGAGTTTGATTGTGATGCCTATGTACAAGGATATTTGGGCTGTGTGATGATTTTGGGAATGGATTGGCTATCCGCTTATGGAGCGATATTGGACCGCGAGAAGAGAATCATCAGATTAGAGACATGCAGCGATAGGACTCTCAAGGTTTCTTGCGATCCATAAGGGTCAGTCACATTGAGCTTCCTTTATTCCTTTGACTCATCACGGGGATAATTTGATTCTGTTCCAGTCGTTAGAGATTTTCCAAACATCATTGAGGAGTATAGGGGACAACCTCCTAAGAGAGAGATCAACTTTACGATCTACCTGAATGGCAATGTTAAGCCAATGGCATTATCTTTGAGACATATAGCTCCTAGGGAGAGGAAAGAGTTAAGTAAGCATATTGGTGAGGTATTGGAGAAAGGCTTCATCGGATGGAGCATATCTGAGTGGGGAGCGCCCATCGTCTTCGCTAGAAAGGTGAATGGTTCCCTTCGACTTTGCGCAGACTTTAGAGAGTTGAATAAGGTCATGAAGAAGAACCGTTACCCACTTCCTAGGATAGATAATCTTTTAATCAGTTGGTTGACTCTTTTGTATTTTCTCAGCTTGATTTAGCTACTGGATTTCATCAGCTTAGGGTCGCTGATGATAACATCGATAAGAGAGCATTTAGGACACCCAATGGATTCCATGAGTGTTTGGTTATACCGTTTGGGCTGACCAATGCACCAGCCTATTTTGTAGATCAAATGAATCGTATTATTCGAGATGTCCTAAAAAAGTTAGTGGTAGTATTTGTGGATGACATTTTTGTATTTTTCAAGAGTATGGAAGAGCATGATATTCATCTTGATGAGGTTCTTCGTGCACTTCGTGTTCATCAGTTGAAGGCAAAGTTATCGAAGTGTCACTTTTGGCATAAGAAAGTGCGTTTCTTATAGCATTTAGTCTCAAGAGAGGGTCTAGTGGTGGATCCCGTTAAGCTAGTAGCAGTACAAGATTGGAAGGCCTCCTAAAACGCTACCAAAGTTAGAAACTTCCTAGGTTTGGCTGGCTATTATAGAAAGTTTATCAGAGATTTCGCTGATATTTTTGCACCACTTACTCGCCTCACTAAGAAGATTATGGCATTCGTGTGGGACATAGACTGTGAGAATTCCTTCACGATGCTAAAGAGGACCCTTACTAGTGCAGCAGTGTTAGTTTTATCCATTGGAGCTAAGTCATTTACAGTATACACTGATGCATATTGGAAGGGTCTTGGGGCAGTATTGATGCAAGAAGGAAAGGTAGTATGCTATGGAAGTAGACAGTTGAGGAATCATGAGAAGAACAACCTACCCATGATTTGGAGATAGTTGCTATTGTTTTCGCGCTCAAGTCTTGTAGAAATTACTTGCTAGGAGAAAGGTTCGAGCTTTTCATTGACCATAAGTCATTGAAGTACCTATTATCATAAAAGGATTTAAACTTGAGACAGTAGCGTTGGATGGAGTTTTTGGCATCATATGACTTTGAGATACCCTATACCCCTGGTAAAGGGAATGTGGTTAAGGATGCGTTGAGTAGGAATAAAGCAACCCATAGTCTATTGTTCATGGAGTGGAAACGCCTAGAGTTTATTTCAGTTTTTGATTTTAAACCCTCTACGGACATTACCCCTGGATTATTGGCAGCACTTTAGGTTAAGCCTACCCTCATTGATCGGATTTGCTCAACGCAACGAGAGGATTCAGTGCTTATGGATATTCTAGAGAGGATTAGCAGAGGAGAGGTCTCTAGACATCTCCAACTCTATTCCATTAATAGTAAAGGGTGGCCAAGGAGAGATGGAAAACTTTGTCTCCACAGCATTAGTGATTAGATGAGAGCAGTTCTAGCAAAAGCACACCATTCTCAAATGACTATTCATCCGGGAGGTGATAAGATGTATAGAGACATGAAGAGATTATTTTATTGGAGTGGTGTGAAGAAGGATGTGGCAGAGTTTGTAGCTAAGTGTCTTATGTATTAAAGAGTTAAGGCAGAGCAACAGAAGCCCGGTGAATTGCTTCAACCATTGGATGTACCCGAATGGAAGTGAGACAGTGTTTTGATGGACTTTACAGATGGTTTAGCCCGATCTAGGAAGGGGAATACCAGTATTTGGGTGATTGTAGATTGTTTGACAAAGGGTGCCCACTTCATTCTGTTCAAGAGTAAGGGATAGCACCTAATTTGGCATCCTTATATGTTTGTGAGATAGTCCAACTTCATGGGGATCCCTCTGGCATAGTGAGCGATAGAGACCTATCTTTACTAGCGAGTTTTGGAGGAGCTTGCAACAGGTTTTAGGGACGCGGCTTAGATTGAGTATGGCCTATCACCCTCAGAAGGATGAACAATTTTAATCACCCCCACACTCCTTAGGATACCCAAAAGGACACACTAAAAGGCATAGTGCGTTGTAGGTATAATTAAAACTAATAGAGACTAAGATTCACAAGACAAAATAGATAGATAATAACATAGTGGAAGAAATTAAAAAGAGTAAGTGATTTTAAAAATTAATACTTCATAAATGCTTCATACGAACACATATGTTTCAAATACCAAATACAATTATCTTATGAAAATAAAATCCCGGTCTCATCAGAAAAACCAGAGTACAAACACAAACTTTCCCTCAATACAGTGCCAGTTTAATAAAAGAACAAAAGGCTGGAAATAAAAAGGAGGAATACATGATAGGGTCTCCAACAAGTTTCCAAGAAGTTGCGATCTACTTTCCTTGCCCTTGATTGCTTGTGGGGGTAAAAGGGGTAAAGGAAAGAGTGGGTCAGACCAAAAGTCCGGCGACTGATAGTAATTACTAAAAAATTTAAGAAAAGTAAAAGTAATTTACCTTACAATAGTTCTAGTATAAAGGAAACAAAGAGAGTAGGAAGAAGTAATAAGCTGGAAATAAATATGATTTAACTAAATTAACACAATTGATTAACTAAATCCATACGCAAAGAAGAAGGGGAAATAAAAGAACACAGAAGATAAAAGAAAATCCAATAGTAGATAAATTAAAATACTGTAAATAAATGGAAAAGATATAATTAACAAAAGTAAACTAAAATTAACTGAAAAGCTAGCTAAAAGAAAGAGATTGAAAATAATTCTAAAAACTGTAAATAAACTACTATAAAGTTATTCCAAAAAATATAGTAAAACTACAACTATTGAAACCCTATTATTTTAAATTACTTATGTAACGAAACGGTATTTTCAACCATTCGCATCCATTATAAGTGCATAGGCAGACACTCATGCCGGAATTGAATTGCTCAAAATACCGTGTTGTAAATAAAATTTTGGCAAAACCTCAGAATATACAGTAAATAAAAATCACAGATCTCAGACACAGAGTATATAAAAATGCAGCGGAAGAAAAAGAGATAGTAGTTCATGAAGCTACTATATAAAATATAAGATACATCAGGGTTAAATAAGATACAACCGAAGAGTAACAAGATACATCAGGTACAAATCAGATACATCACTGAAACACTGGATACTGAAACAAAATAGATGGCTGGATCTTCAAGGAAAGCTCCAACTCCGAAGGTGAATCTTGAATGCTAACTCAATCAATCTGACCCGAGCGTAAAGCAAAACACAAAACCCTCGAGTCAGGACATAAATACTTATAAACTGTAAATCAACTCAAGTGAAAAGTAACAAAATGCATCAGTAACTTAAATGATGCTTGGGACCGCCCATCCTCTAAGGATCCGTTAAACTATTTACTATGTAGTAATATACGCTATATACGGTAGTGTCTAATCAGTAAAGTATAATCATATAGAAAATAGCGTTAAGGGGATGGTGAACCTTAACGCGGTCGGATCTTTAAAACCAAAATCGTAGTGGGCTCGATATAAGGATATGACACGGCACGCGAGGCAATACCAGGGTGGATACACCGTTTGCACTCCCGGACCGGTGGTGACGGCAAGCCAGCAGCTTCCGCCCACCTCGAACAATACCCCCGAATCAAAGTGGCGCCACCGAATCGAATCACAACAGTAATAGAATAGTTTTCGATGGAGCATGCTCGATGAAAGGGTGCGACCCTTTGTGTAGCCCGGTATAGCTCCTGTTTTAGTCATATATGCCAACTCAAGGGAGTTGGGTCCACGTAATATATACCTCGAGAACGTCGCCACCATCCTACTTCATTCTGGAATCTCCACCGCGTACACGGTTGTTAAAGTGGTTTTCGGTATTGGCCGGCTATAAGACAATATCTGATCCCGATCTCTTTAACAACCCATCGTTATTATAACCCGTAGTTATAACTTTTAAAAATATTTTATACTTCAAAATAAAATATCCTTTTCAATCCAAATCTTTATCAAAATAAAGATTAAATCATTTCCAAAACCATTTCAATATATCATCGTAAAATATCTTTCAATTCAAATATTTATCAAAATAAATATCAAGTCATTTCTAACCATTTCAATATATTAGATTTTCATACCCTTTCAACACTACCTTTCAGTTCCAAAATATCATATCTTTCGGAACTTCTTTTTAAATCATGTTAATATCAAAATGTCCTATCTTTCAAACTCCGTTTTTCAAATCATTTAGTGTCAAAAATATCATATCTTTAAAAACTTCGTTTCAAATCATTTTAATATATCAAAATATCATATCCTTTCAAAATTTCATTTTCAAATCATTATTCATTTTATTCAATCTAAAATACCATTTCAATTCATATTTTAAAACAGTTTGTATTCCAAAAATTCTTTTTTTTCATTTTAGTGAAGTTATTATGCTTAATAATTAAATTATTAAATTTCCAAAAATTTCAACTTTCAAAGTTCATTTATTCACTTAAGTTTATCAAAACAGTGAAAATTCACTTTTCGCATCATTTAGAAAACTCTACGGAAAGTTACATTCAAAACAGTTCAATTTAACAAAAGACAACGTTTAAAAATGTTGTAATAGGTTTACTTAAATTCGAATAACTTAGTTAAATTCAAAAATTATAGCACTTACAAAGATTGCTATAATAGCTTTTAATTCAACTTAGCTTTTTAGTTCATTATCATCAACTACAGCGTTTACAAATGCTGTAATATCATTTACATTGTAATTAATAGCATTTCAAAAAAATGCAGTCAATTAACTTCAAATATTCAATAAAATTTCTCAACCAATTATATTTTTATTAAAAACATTTTTAACTTATAAAATCATACATTTTCACATTTATTACATCATTTAATTTTCCTCAAGTTCATGATTTTATAAAGTTAAATTTCCATTCAAAAATCAAGATTTAATAATAATTCACTTATTAAAATGCAATGTTGAATTTTTAAAATCCATTACATTAAATTTCAACTTAACACTTAAGTTCAAATCCTCAAATATAACTTTGTTTTATTTTTATTTACTTAACTAAAAGTTCACTTTTACGTCAATTTCATAAATTTCCAGTTTTAGTTATATTTCAAAATTTCAACTTACAATATTCATTCATTTCACATTTCAACTTTATTAAAATCATTAATATGATATAAAAATCACCTTAAATTCATTTAAATTCAAATTATCATAAATTTATCATAATTTCATATTCAATTAAATTTCCAATTATAATTAAATCAAAATTTCCAAAATAACTTACGTTTAAAATTTCTAACTTTTTCATTAATTCATTTCACTTACAATTATTCAGAAAATCAATAATAATTTACAAAAATCCTTTTTTTTAAATTTAAAATCAAAATATTATAATAATTAAATTTATAAAATATTTAAAATTTTACAAAAACATATTTTAACTACGTGCCTGTATATAATTTTCTATGCTAGGTAAAGTGATATGGGTAATATATCATTTCAACCCATAATTTACAAAGAAAAATTCGGGTTTTATCATTTCAAACCCGCAATCCCAAGTCAAAATGAAAAATTTAAAACCATTTAGGCCTATCATTTCAGCCCATAACAATTTTTTTCTAACAGGGAACTTGCAGTGTGATCATATACAGAAATAATATAAACAAGGTCAATATCACAATATACAGTCATATATCAGATGTCAAGTGAAAATTAACAGTTTTAACATGGTAATAATATGGTAACAAGGTTTTAAATCTCGGATTTCGGTCACGTCTCGTCTCGAAGAATTTAGAGAGCTAATCTCGTATCGAGTGAGATGTCGAACGAGATGAGTGCATCTCGGTCGTCCATCTCGGATTTACATCTCGGTTTCTAAAATTCATTTCAAAGTTATCTCGGAGTATATGTCACGTTGAAAATTAGTTTTCATACACCTAAATTTATACCACTTGTCACTACGTTAAGGAAAACACTATGCACTTACCTTGACTATATCACATGCTATCATTAGTAATTTACTATGGAAAAATATCACTTGTATCATGTAAAATAAAAAAATAACAAGATTTCATGAATAATGTTCAATATAATGTCATATGAGATAAACTAGACAAGAAACAAACCATAACATATGCTACTTTACTTTGTTTGATCATTTACTTAACTTTCCTACACAATATAATGTCTCATTTCTACCTTTTATGATTTATAGTGCTGCAAGGGAAATCTTAATTTTATAACTTCAAATACAAAAGTCAACAAGTGGAATTAAGATATTCTATGTATGATTATAGTATTTAATTATTAGCAAACAAAATCTCATTAATAAACTAATAACATAGATATTTCAAATAAACGTAGAAAATAGCATACATAGTACAAACATTTTTCAAACATTTAGTAATATTATAAGAAAGGTAAAAAAATGATGTATGAATGAACATGTAATCATCAAATGAAATTATTAGATGAAAGAGAAATCCTTTATTGCTTAAAAATAAGCCTTGAGGAAAAAATTATAGCAGCAAAGACTAAATGAAATCAAATTGGGAATCCATTTGGAACATAAAGTTAAATACGTGAAGCCCAAAATTTATAGCTGGAAAAAAATAGGGTTAGGAAAAACACTCAAGATAGTTTAAAAAAAGAACAATGAAATTGGATGTAAATTAATGTGGATCGAAAATCTAAATGAAAATCATAAAGTGAAATACTTACCATAATCGATGTAGATTTTATCATCTTCTTACACTCGTCACTGCCGTAAAATAAGAGATGGAGATTAAGTGAGATTTATATAAGAAATAAGGTTAAATAAAGTACAATTAAGAAGGCTTAAATTAAAGTAAAGGATGAGCCAGCCTAATATGGAAATAGAGTTGATTTTTTCAAAATTCAACAACTCGGCCGATATTTCGCTGTCAAATCTCGTCCGAGATACCGAACGAGATACCGAAATATCGTCCGAGATTTGGGTCAGACGAGATTCAAACGAAATAGCATGTTTCGAATCGGCCGAGCTTGAAAACGAGATCTCGACCGAGATCTCGGCCGAGATGAGCGAGATTTAAAACCTTATATGGTAATAACATGGCATAGCATATCATATGATCATCATTATCTTGCATAAACATTTTATATTACTAAACACTTGTCATCAATTCCCTTTTCATAAGTATAAATGTCAGAGTGAGAAAGAATCACTGTTTCAAGCTGAAGACCAAAACAACTAACACAAGTGCGATTCCAAAAGCATGAAAAGCACGATGACAAAACTACGGACATGAGTGGAGAACGAATCCAATCTACAACTCTTGTGTACAACCCAAAACAAACAATCAAAACAACAAAATTCAATACGACTTTAAAATGCAATAACATTGAAATAAAAGGAGATACGACTACGCAGTCTTTTGCTTTGCCTTCTCTATTGTTTGATATGGCTTTGGGGTCTGATGTGGTTTAGATGTGGTCAAGTTTTGGGTCAGGTTTGGGCTAACATAGCTCGGGTTCAAGGCAAGATAAGGTGGAGTTTGTACATGAGGAGGTGATGTGGTTTTGAAGGCAATTAGGTGGTTTTTGGTCAAAACAAGGGCTCAGCCTTGGGGATTGGGCTCGGCCTGTGATGTGTCATGACTGGACAGAGGTGAGGAGGGGTGTGTTGTGGTCAGGTATGGGGAGTGGTGGCGGCTATGGTGGTAGTTTGGGTGGTGGTTGAAGTGGATGAGCATGTAGAGGTCAAATAAGCATGGATCTAGGCATCTAGGTTGTAGTTTGAGGGGTTTGACCATCAAAAGGGGTTCGGCCATGGTCAGATCTGATGGGGTAGGTGGTGGTGATGGTTGGAAAGAGATGTAGGAGATGGTGGCCGTGGCTATGGAGGAAAGGCCAAGCAATACACATGAGAAAACAAGGCAAAATATAAGAAAACAATGGAAAAAGAAGAGCAAAAAGAAGAGGAAAAGAGGAGCCATTACCAAACCTTTCTAGCCGTGAAAAATAAAGTGGAGAGGAATCTTTCACGTGAAAATGAGGTAAGAAATGCACAGCTACAATAAAGAAAGGAACGGTCAAAGGAAATTAAATCTATTAATTGGAAAAGAAACGGAAGAAGAAACGTTAAAACGGTTTTACGTTTCTTTGCTTTCAAACCTTTTAAACTTCCTATATATATTCATATACATCTTAAATAACTGAAAACACTTATAAATTTCAGTTAGAATTCGAAAATATAACAGATAAACAAAATATTAATAATTAATTATTAATTAGATATGATTAAAATAAGAAAAATGGCACAGAAAATGAAAACTAGACTTAGGAATTAGAAATAACTTCAATGCACTTTGGAAAAAATTTATTAAATTTAAATACATGTAAAATGAATAAAATAAAGTAAAAAACAGCAATAAAAGTGAATGTATAAAATAAATCAATAAATTGATGTATTAATTGCAAAAAGAAACGGATAAAACGCCTTTACGTTTCAGGCTTTTAAGATCTCTTAACTTTCTAAACCTTTTGCATTTCCTTTTCTTTTTAATTTTATAAAAACAAAATAAACTCAGAAATGTTATTTAAAACCGAAACTAAGTAAGAATAAAATAAAATAAATAATTTATTTTAAGTAAAATAGAAAAAGGAAATAAGAAATTGCTTAAAATAGCAACCCTGACATAAAAATTTACAAGAAAATCTCCAATGACTTTGGAAAATTTATTACTTCACAAAAAAAATATTATAACACAAAAATTTGAATTAAAAATGGTTTTAAAACATTTTCAAGGTAAAATAATAATTTAATTTTTATTAAATAGAAAGTTAAATAAAGAAAAATGCAGTAAATACCAACTAGGCTTTATAAATTTAAATAAATTCAAATAAACTTTAGAAAAATTATATTATCATTTTAAAAATACTTAAAAGTCAAAATATACATAATATAACATATAATCACATATTAAATAAAATATGACAAAGAAGAAGTAATTTATACAATTTAAAATAGTCATTGTTAAATAACCCTATATACGCACAATATTGTAAAGGGTATAACTTTCACAATTTACATCCAAATTCAACGAAACGAAAAGTGGTGTTCTTAGAATTTTATGTACTTTCATAATAAAAGAAAAAATTAAAATTTTAAACTTTTAAAATTTTAAGTTGAAAGTCACAGTTTGACTATTTTGACCAAAATCAGCATTTCAGGCAAATATTCAACTTACACAAGTTTAGAATTATAACTCATATAAAAAATCAAGATTATATTTAAATAATAAATTTAATCATTTCAAATAAGTAAAATAAGTTTTTAAATCAAATCTTACATTAAAATAATTAAAATATACAATAAAATAATTACAAAATACAGGGTTGTTACACTCTCTCCCACTCAAAACTTTTCGTCCCCGAAAAGGAATGAGGTATGGAAGGGCACAGAAAAGATAGAGTGAAATAGGATTAAGATAAGATGATAAGAAGATTGAAGTTATACCTGATAACTGTTGTTATAGGTAAGTTTTACAAGGTGGAGGTGATCTTTCCTAGATCCTCGAGAATCAAGAACTCAAGCACGCAAAATAGATTCAAATGAGTACCAAAGATTATAGAAAGATGCCTATACCAGTCTATAGCAAGATAAGGATGATAAGGACAACCAAAAGATAGTTTGAAAACAAAATAAGGAAATAAATTTGAAAGCATGGAAATTTCAACTTAAACAGAGAATAAATCTTTACACAAGTTAAATAAATCTTAACTATCTCAAATTTCATTATCTTATTATCCAATCATCTAAAATTAACCATTTTTAAAACCATGGGTTTGAAAAATAATCATTTATTACACTCACAGTGTACTTAATAAATTTTATTCTTCTTTATTCCTAATCAAAATTAAATTTATTCCTCTCAATATATTTATCACTCATGTTAAATATATTTACACTTTTTTTTATAACTACTTTCTTTTATTCTTAGTTCTTTTAACATCATTTTATTCTAAGTCATTCAATTACCCTTTATTATATTTACCTCTGTTAATCATTTTATAATTAAAATTTAAGTGTATAACATTTGTTATAACTACTCAAATTTTATTTATAAAATCTTTTTATATCGTATATTATCCAATTACATTTTTAACTTCTGAAATTTTGGTAAGTTATATTTGAATGAAATTGTATTATACAAATAAAATTTCCAATTCAATCATTTCAAGCTTAAATCATTTATTCAATTTTTTTTATTTTCTTTTTATAATTGAAATTATTCTTTAAAAATAGAATTTAAGAATTAAATTTCCGATTTCTTCAAACCATTTAGGGATAAGAAATAATATATATACATATATAATATGTCAAATCAAATTTCAATCATATATCTATATCTATATATATATATATATATATATATATTATAAATCAAGTCAGATTTTAGAAATTCAAATCAATTTAATTTCCCAAAACAAAGCTGTAGCAAGACTACAGAACAGTCTCCTAACTTCAAAACTCGAAAATGAACGTCGATGATGTCGCGATCATCACCGAAGTTATTTTCCAGCGACAAAGAGAAGAGCACTAATTTTAAACCCTTAAAATTCTTTGAAAACAAATTCTATTCAAAATACTTTAAATAATATAACCTTTTAAAACATTAAACACAAGGTTTTGAAACCATCGGAAATTAAATTCTCAAATATCTTGTTTTAAATTCATTTCAGTTCCTAAGTCAATTTATAAACAACTATTTATAAATTCATTTATAGAACAATAAATGATAAATCAAGTATTATCATTTCAAGTAATCAATTTAAATCAGTTTGTTAAGTTTCATAAATATACTTATATATCAAAATTTATTTCATTTACCATTTATTTTTTTTAAAATATATTGTGTCCGTTTGTTCTGTCAAAATGTTTTGGAAATCTTATCGATAGCGCTGATCAGACGTATCGATCAGAAACCCAACTCAACATCAACAACTCAAACAACACAATATATAAAACATTTTAATTTTAAATACTAGTTTACAAATACACTATACATGAATAGATTTTCAAAGAAGGATAGAGATTCAAAAAAAAATTTTTGATTAACACAAATCAAAGGAGATTATGATTTAAAAATAAGTTGGAAACAAGGATGACATGATTTAATAACAGAATAGGAAGATGGATAAGCTTATATAAATCACGGGCAACCTTAACCGGGTCAACCGTGACTTAAAAAAATAAGATCAATGTTGATTTTTCTAGGGTAAATCTACTTTCGATCTCAAGAGTTAGAGTTTGAAATAACAAAAGATATTAGCATCTAAACCAAGGATAGATAAGAATCTCTGGTGAATCGATGCTAACTGCAAAGGAGTTTTCCCCCTTTTTTAATTAAATTTGAAATTGGCGTGACCACCGACTCACTAGAAAGATCATTCGAAGCGGAGTTATGGAATGCTCCAGAGTCAAAAGAAGATGAATAGTGAGGGATACGAATGGATTTTGGAACCGTAGGGAATGTTCCAAAATTCAAAGGAATCGAGTCAAAAGGGAGAGGTTCAAACTCGAATGAAAGTGATTCTGTAAATACATTCACTCCATATGCTGAGTTTTGCCTAGAGCAACCTAGCTCTGATACCAACTGTAACGACCCGGTATTTTCAACCATTCGCATCCATTATAAGTGCATAGGTAGACACTCATGCCGGAATTGAATTGCTCAAAATACTGTGTTGTAAATAAAATTTTGGCAAAACCTCAGAATATACAGTAAATAAAAATCACAGATCTCAGACACAGAGTATATAAAAATGCAGCGGAAGAAAAAGAGATAGTAGTTCATGAAGCTACTATATAAAATATAAGATACATCAGGGTTAAATAAGATACAACCGAAGAGTAACAAGATACATCAGGTACAAATCAGATACATCACTGAAACACTGGATACTGAAACAAAATAGATGGCTGGGTCTTCAAGGAAAGCTCCAACTCCGAAGGTGAATTTTGAATGCTAACTCGATCAATCTGACTCGAGCGTAAAGCAAAACACAAAACCCTCGAGTCAGGACATAAATACTTATAAACTGTAAATCAACTCAAGTGAACAGTAACAAAATGCATCAGTAACTTAAAGGATGCTTGGGACCGCCCATCCTCTAAGGATCCGTTAAACTATTTACTATGTAGTAATATACACTATATACGGTAGTGTCTAATCAGTAAAGTATAATCATATAGAAAATAGCGTTAAGGGGATGGTGAACCTTAACGCGGTTGGATCTTTAAAACCAAAATCGTAGTGGGCTCGATATAAGGATATGACACGGCACGCGAGGCAATACCAGGGTGGATACACCATTTGCACTCCCGGACCGGTGGTGACGGCAAGCCAGCAGCTTCCGCCCACCTCGAACAATACCCCCGAATCAAAGTGGCGCCACCGAATCGAATCACAATAGTAATAGAATAGTTTTCGATGGAGCATGCTCGATGAAAGGGTGCGACCCTTTGTGTAGCCCGGTATAGCTCCTGTTTCAGTCATATATGCCAACTCACGGGAGTTGGGTCCGCGTAATATATACCTCGAGAACGTCGCCACCATCCTACTTCATTCTGGAATCTCCACCGCGTACATGGTTGTTAAAGTGGTTTTCGGTATTAGCCGGCTATAAGACAATATCCGATCCCGGTCTCTTTAACAATCCATCGTTATTATAACCCGTAGTTATAACTTTTAAAAATATTTTATACTTCAAAATAAAATATCCTTTTCAATCCAAATCTTTATCAAAATAAAGATTAAATCATTTCCAAAACCATTTCAATATATCATCGTAAAATATCTTTCAATTCAAATATTTACCAAAATAAATATCAAGTCATTTCTAACCATTTCAATATATTAAATTTTCATAACCTTTGAACACTACCTTTCAGTTCCAAAATATCATATCTTTCAGAACTTCTTTTTAAATCATGTTAATATCAAAATGTCCTGTCTTTCAAACTCCGTTTTTCAAATCATTTAATATCAAAAATATAATATCTTTCAAAACTTCGTTTCAAATCATTTTAATATATCAAAATATCATATCCTTTCAAAATTTCATTTTCAAATCATTATTCATTTTATTCAATCTAAAATACCATTTCAATTCATATTTTAAAACAGTTTATATTCCAAAAATTCTTTTTTTTTCATTTCAATGAAGTTATTATGCTTAATAATTAAATTATTAAATTTCAAAAAAATTCAACTTCCAAAGTTCATTTATTCACTTAAGTTTATCAAAACAGTGAAAATTCACTTTTCGCATCATTTAGAAAACTCTACGGAAAGTTACATTCAAAACAGTTCAATTTAACAAAAGACAACGTTTAAAAATGTTGTAATAGGTTTACTTAAATTCGAATAACTTAGTTAAATTCAAAAATTATAGCACTTACAAAGATTGCTATAATAGCTTTTAATTCAACTTAGCTTTTTAGTTCATTATCATCAACTACAGCGTTTACAAATGCTGTAATATCATTTACATTGTAATTAATAGCATTTCAAAAAAATGCAGTCAATTAACTTCAAATATTCAATAAAATTTCTCAACCAATTATATTTTTATTAAAAACATTTTTAACTTATAAAATCATACATTTTCACATTTATTACATCATTTAATTTTCCTCAAGTTCATGATTTTATAAAGTTAAATTTCCATTCAAAAATCAAGATTTAATAATAATTCACTTATTAAAATGCAATGTTGAATTTTTAAAATCCATTACATTAAATTTCAACTTAACAGTTAAGTTCAAATCCTCAAATATAACTTTGTTTTATTTTTATTTACTTAACTAAAAGTTCACTTTTACGTCAATTTCATAAATTTTCAGTTTTAGTTATATTTCAAAATTTCAACTTACAATATTCATTCATTTCACATTTCAACTTTATTAAAATCATTAATATGATATAAAAATCACCTTAAATTCATTTAAATTCAAATTATCATAAATTTATCATAATTTCATATTCAATTAAATTTTCAATTATAATTAAATCAAAATTTCCAAAATAACTTACGTTCAAAATTTCTAACTTTTTCATTAATTCATTTCACTTACAATTATGAAGAAAATCAATAATAATTTACAAAAATCCTTTTTTTTAATTTAAAATAAAAATATTATAATAATTAAATTTCTAAAATATTTAAAATTTTACAAAAACGTATTTTAACTACGGGCCTGTATATAATTTTCTACGCTAGGTAAAGTGATATGGGTAATATATCATTTCAACCCATAATTTACAAAGAAAAATCCGGGTTTTATCATTTCAAACCCGCAATCCCAAGTAAAAATGAAAAATTTAAAACCATTTAGGCCTATCATTTCAGCCCATAACATTTTTTTCTAACAGGGAACTTGCAGTGCGATCATATACAGAAATAATATAAACAAGGTCAATATCACAATATACAATCATATATCAGATGTCAGGTGAAAATTAACAGTTTTAACATGGTAATAATATGGTAATAACATGGCATAGCATATCATATGATCATCATTATCTTGCATAAACATTTTATATTACTAAACACTTGTCATCAATTCACTTTCCATAAGTATAAATGTCAAAGTGAGAAAGACTCACTGTTTCAAGCTGAAGACCAAAACAACTAACACAAGTGCGATTCCAAAAGCACGACAAGCACGATGACGAAACTACGGACATGAGTGGAGAACGAATCCAATCTACAACTCTTGTGTACAACCCAAAACAAACAATCAAAACAACAAAATTCAATACGACTTTAAAATGCAATAACATTGAAATAAAAGGAGATACGACTACGCAGTCTTTTGCTTTGCCTTCTCTATTGTTTGATATGGCTTTGGGGTCTGATGTGGTTTAGATGTGGTCAAGTTTTGGGTCAGGTTTGGGCTAACATAGCTCGGGTTCAAGGCAAGACAAGGTGGAGTTTGTACATGAGGAGGTGATGTGGTTTTGAAGGCAATTAGGTGGTTTTTGGTCAAAACAAAGGCTCAGCCTTGGGGATTGGGCTCGGCCTGTGATGTGTCATGACTGGACAGAGGTGAGGAGGGGTGTGTTGTGGTCAGGTATGGGGAGTGGTGGCGGCTATGGTGGTAGTTTGGGTGGTGGTTGAAGTGGATGAGCATGTAGAGGTCAAATAAGCATGGATCTAGGCATCTAGGTTGTAGTTTGAGGGGTTTGACCATCAAAAGGGGTTCGGCCATGGTCAGATCTGATGGGATAGGTGGTGGTGATGGTTGGGAAGAGATGTAGGAGATGGTGGCCGTGGCTATGGAGGAAAGGCCAAGCAATACACATGAGAAAACAAGGCAAAATATAAGAAAACAATGGAAAAAGAAGAGCAAAAAGAAGAGGAAAAGAGGAGCCATTACCAAACCTTTCTAGCCGTGAAAAATAAAGTGGAGAGGAATGTTTTCACGTGAAAATGAGGTAAGAAATGCACAGCTACAATAAATAAAGGAACGGTCAAAGGAAATTAAATCTATTAATTGGAAAAGAAACGGAAGAAGAAACGTTAAAACGGTTTTACGTTTCTTTGCTTTCAAACCTTTTAAACTTCCTATATATATTCATATACATCTTAAATAACTGAAAGCACTTATAAATTTCAGTTATAATTCGAAAATATAACAGATAAACAAAATATTAGTAATTAATTATTAATTAGATATGATTAAAATAAGAAAAATGGCACAGAAAATGAAAACTACACTTAGGAATTAGAAATAACTTCAATACACTTTGGAAAAAATTTCTTAAATTTAAATACATGTAAAATGAATAAAATAAAGTAAAACACAGCAATAAAAGTGAATGTATAAAATAAATCAATAAATTGATGTATTAATTGCAAAAAGAAACGGATAAAACGCCTTTACGTTTCAGGCTTTTAAGATCTCTTAACTTTCTAAACCTTTTGCATTTCCTTTTATTTTTAATTTTATAAAAAAAAAATAAACTCAGAAATTTTATTTAAAACCTAAACTAAGTAAGAATAAAATAAAATAAATAATTTATTTTAAGTAAAATAGAAAAAGGAAATAAGAAATTGCTTAAAATAGCAACCCTGACATAAAAATTTACAAGAAAATCTCCAATGACTTTGGAAAATTTATTGCTTCACAAAAAAATATATTATAACACAAAAATTTGAATTAAAAATGGTTTTAAAACATTTTCAAGGCAAAATAATAATTTAATTTTTATTAAATAGAAAGTTAAATAAAGAAAAATGCAGTAAATACCAACTAGGCTTTATAAATTGAAATAAATTCAAATAAACTTTAGAAAAATTATATTATCATTTTAAAAATACTTAAAAGTCAAAATATACATAATATAACATATAATCACATATTAAATAAAATATAACAAAGAAGAAGTAATTTATACAATTTAAAATAGTCATTGTTAAATAACCCTATATACGCACAATATTGTAAAGGGTATAACTTTCACAATTTACATCCAAATTCAACGAAACGAAAAGTGGTGTTCTTAGAATTTTATGTACTTTCATAATAAAAGAAAAAAATTAAATTTTTAAACTTTTAAAATTTTAAGTTGAAAGTCACAGTTTGACTATTTTGACCAAAATCAGCAGTTCAGGCAAATATTCAACTTACACAAGTTTGGAACTATAACTCATATAAAAAATCAAGATTATATTTAAATAATAAATTTAATCATTTCAAATAAGTAAAATAAGTTTTTAAATCAAAATCTTACATTAAAATAATTAAAATATCAATAAAATAATTACAAAATACAGGGTTGTTACAACTTAAATAAATTTAAAATAATTACAATCGCTCACCTCTGGTCCTTAGCTTTTCCCTTTGGGCCTTCAAGAATCGACTTGGGGTTGTTAAATATTTTTATTTAAAATGATTTCCTCCTTGGAAACTTATTCCACTTAGGGTCCTTCCTGAATAGGTGAACCCAATTGGAGAAAATCTTAGAATGAGAAAAAGTGTTAGGCCTAGGGTTCTATTTATAGGGGTAGAAGTGGACCTCAGACCGCTAGATTTGGAGATTGAATAGGTTGTAACGACGTCATAGGCTGAATAGGAGCCATTGGATGCAAGAATAGAAGGACCGAATTGAAATAAAGAATGCAAAACACGTCATAGGAAGCCTCTGGAATGAATGAAACGAAGAAAATTTCTTCGTTCCTAAACACAGGCCGGTCGACCAGGCGGTCGACCGCCCTTGTGCTAATAAACCACATCTACTATGTATGAATTTAATTAAAAATAAGTAATAACAAACCATATCTACTATGTAAAAACATTTCCTTTGGGAGTCACTTACTATAACGGTAGCGTTATAGTCTATACTCCCTTTATTTTCATGAAAACGTCTATTACAACAATAAGTGTTGTAATCTACGTTTTCGTTACTTAATACATTTTTGGATTTTATATTTAAAATCTCTGTTTACTTACAAAGAAATTAGTGAGCTATATACGCTTTATAATTCTTCAAAATGAATTTAACCTTTTCAACAAAAAATTCTCATATAAAAACCAATTTAAATTTCTTACTATATTCCCAATATTTACTTTAAAAATATTGACAATTATATAACTTTTTTTACCAATACCAATAATTCCAATTTATTAGGTTAGACATAAAGTGGATTTTTCTACTCACTACCCAAGGAGTATCCTTCGTAAACCTTGGAAATCTCATTTCCTTACTTAAAGACTTTTGTTCCTATACTCATATTTGTTCTAAGGTACTACTTTTAAATTCACTTACATGAAAAAACTATAATTTCTGCAATTGTCTACACACGGGCTTTTTTCTTTTCGTATTAACTGAATCTATTGTACATCTTCAATCTCTTACTTCAACTCTTTGGACTTCCACAATCTGAAACTAGAACTACAGAACCGCTTATCAAACTCTTTGCATGTGTAGACCTTCTCTATGCCTTAAGAAACATGCTTCCTTATGCCAAAAATGATTATTCAAGAACTTTGCTCTCAACTGATGAATATGAAGTGTACGAATAACCTCCTTAAAATGTCTGAAACATCTTTGATGACTGGTATGGAATCTAGCTTTCCTAGTGATGGATCAAAGGAATAAAGGAAGCTCAACATGACTAACCTATGTGGGTCATAAGAGACCTCGAGAGTCCTACCACTCCATGTCTCTAATCTGGTGACTCTCCTTTTGCAATCTAATATCTCTTCACAAGCGGATACCCCATCCATTCCCAGTTCATCCCATACCCCAAAAATTCCAATACGTAGGCATCATGATCAAATTCTATGCCTAGTATACAAATTTCAAAACCCTACAGACCATAGATAAATGTGTCGATCCTCTTATGGGGTTTGAAACAAAATGGGATCTTCTACTAAAGAGATGTTTAAGTGCAAACAATCTACTACAGATAAAAGAGTGTGATGTTCTAGAATCGAAAGGAGTCTAAATGGAAAAATCAAAATGTAACAACCCTGTTTTTCGACTTTCAAAAGTCGACATCATTACGTCCATTGTATCAAATGTCGCATAATCGATTGCCGAAAAACCGAACCGTTAGGATTAAAGGAGAAGAAGATAGAAGAAGAACAGAGACAATAATCAGATTCACACATTTCGCAGCGGATCAACATAAAATAGATAAATGAATATCTTTAAGTCAAAGAACTATATCAGTTTTACATACATCACATTAACAGAGTTTACAACCACACCATTCAACACTGGGCATTTACAACAACTAATCCATATTAAAACTGAACTTACAGCAATCTTAACGCAGCGGATAATACATAGTATAATTATACGTCTTGCCATCCAGCTTGCCTTCTGATCTCCAAAGCAACTTCTTGAATTCGCTCCAAAATAACTGATAACCTGACTCTAGACTGCCGATGTGGAAAATTGTGGGCACTCGGAGTTTAGAAAGGAAACAATAAACTCTAGGTCAGTCATGCGACTGGTATGAGATCTTAAAAACTCTTATTTTCAAAAAGAAAGGAAAAGAGATCCGCTATGCTTTTGGGAAATGAAACTACCATAAGGCCTCCCCGCACAAACACATTGCAAGTGCACAATTGGAGGAGATTTCTCCTTATGATAGTCAAACATGCTTGATACAAAAAATCTCTTTTAATATTATTAGTGCATAGTGGAAAACATTTGCTAGTATAATATTAATCTTAGCTAGCATACGTACCATTATAGTATGCCTACTATAGCTACCATATTAAATGGCAGGTTCTACAACTAAAACAGTATAAGGCGCACATTGGTGATTGGATTTCCAACAAATGGTCAGGCTAAGGAACTTCGTGGGCCACATGGGTACGCCTCTGAAGGGACACCCCGAGAACTTAACCAGCTCTTTTCCAACACAAGGCTGGGTTACCTCTGTAACTAGGTAACTACTACACGAATATGCCATCCTGCGGTCATTTGCAACCTTTATCCGAGGATCCTCAACCACAAAGCAAGAACCACAAAGTATAATAAATTTGCAGCACCAACATGGGTAAAATATATGGGCTCCATATTATGATACTACCCTTTTCCAGAAGGAAATGACATACCCTCAAGAGGCGCTACCCCCAAATAACCTTGCTGCATCGTTCCTGTTTCGACCATTTCCGAGTTATGAGCTCCGATGAAGTCTCGTCCACAAAGCTACGCTTTTCACAAAACCATGCTTCGATCAACAAATGATCAGCAGCACTTCGTATGCCACATTACCAAATTGGTAATGTATCACTTGTAACCATCAACTACATAACCTCTAAGCTCATACGTCTCAGAGAATGGTGTTAAGCTAAGAGAATAAATTCTCCGCCACCAACATAAATGTATTTGATAGAACCATCTTTACATCTCAAAGTGTAACGTCAGACACACATCTATACAAGTCCGTTCTGGGATCAAACGGAACCGTAGACACTTCAAAGAAACCCTTGCAAATCTGGATATTCACTAATCACATCCGGAATCCCCATCACAAAGGGTGATAAAATCTCTATACCGGAGCAACCTAATGCAGAGACATTCGACAGGTAATTCTTTCATTTTCGAAAACACCCGGTCTTCAACACCATCTTTAAAAACAATCTCATTTCATCGTATCATTATTCGGAATGAGTTTTATGACACAAAATCCTCTCCCGGCTAATCTGAATAACGAGAGCTTATTTTAAAAAAATAAGTGTTACATTCAGATTTCAAACAAATCACAACAAATTTGCACTTTGATCTTTTAAACAAAATATCCATCACAAAGATTTGAGGTGGTTTTCGAATATCCATTTGGAATCCGACCCCTGGTCACATCGAAATCCAAACGTCATTAAAGGTCAATATTGATAGTCGGTAATTTAACTATCAATCAACATTCACAACAATCATTGGATTTCAAATAATTTTCCCCCAGTTATCATTTTCATAATATCTTCGCAAGATATAATTTTAACACTTCAACCATTTGAAAACAAATTTCAAATCACTTTTCACACTACAATCCTTTGAAAATAAATTTCAAATCATTTTCCTTACGTGGAATAAATTTTCAAATATTTATTTAATACCACTGAAAGTTTGTCGAGTTCAAATACTTTAAAATAATTTAAATCACTTATCCAAAAATATATATACTTGGAAACATTTAAAATAAAACTATTTCTTAATACTTATTTAAATATTAGATATGAAAATATTATACCAATACCACATATAATACTTCAAGTTCAAACTTAATCTTAAAATAAAATGAGTAGATAGAGTATAAATATTTAAATAACTATTTTCTAAGTCAAATATCAATTTAATCTTTAAAATAATCCCTTCTATAATTAATTAAATAAATCTTTGCTTTGAAGATTTAAAACAATTCCCAAAAATAATTTCTCCAGCAATATTATTTCAAATCAATTTCGAGCACTTCTAATTTATACTTCAAAAGCTACCTTAAAAATATACTCGGCTTTATAGGGAAGAATTCTCTTTCCATTTCAAAATGATCCATTTAAATCAATTAATAAATCTTCTCCATTTATTTTAATTTACATTCTAAATTTGCAAATTCTTTCCACACTTTTAAAAATAAACCAACATTTATTTTTAAAACAAAATTCCCTTTCCTTTATAAAATTCCCATTGTGAATTTTAAATCTTCAAATATCCACTGATATACGATTTTCAAATCGTTTTCCAAATATTCACTTTCAAACACCAAATCAAATTCCAAATTGTTTTCTAAAATTTATTTCAGACACCAAATCAAATTTCAAATTGATTTCCGAAAGATTCATTTTCAAATACCAAATCAATTTCAATTTGATTTTCAAATTTATTTTCACTTAAAATAAATTCCTTTATTTCTTCCGAATTATTAAAATCCAAATTAAAATAAATTCTTCAACTTCTGAATAATATTACTCAAATCCATTTATTAAAATCCTTCCCCATATTTTTGGAATTTATTCAATAGGATTTCAAAAATAAAACTTTATCCTTTAAAAATTCCTTCTTTTAACTCTATCCAATTCTCAAAAATAAATTTCACTATAGACTTTCTACTTAAATTTCAAAAATCCAATTTTATTTATTTCTGTTATCCTACAATACCAAAAATACATTCGGCTAAATAGCCTTCAACGATTTCAATCACAAATATGATCACACACAGATTATAAAAAATCAACACGCAATATTGAAACAAATTCAAATATTTGAGAAATCCAGTTGGATCCCTCCAACCTGTTTCCCAGCATCCACAGGCATTAGCACAACATTTAAATACCAATTCCACTTCGAGGTGGAATATCGTGTTATATGGGATCAATATAATATCATCCGCTATTATGCGGCACATAAGGTCTCATCCGCTATATAATGCAGGAAATCAATCACTCCAATTACATATATAACACCAATTCCACTTCGAGGTGGAATATCGTGGTATACGGGATCGATATAATATCATCCGATATTATGCCACGCATAGGGTCTAATTCAATAAAACTGATAATAATTTATCATCCAAGTACACAATCAACAATTTTAAATTTAACTATTTAAATTTAAATCGAAAAATTAGATTGAGTGAGAAGATCTCACATTTGCTTTGCATGCAATACATTTTCATTCCAAATTGTTTTCTTCACAGATTTGACCTTGTACAAACAATTACACAATTTTTATTAATATTCAAAATAAATTGAACAATTCAATTTGCCATTTTATAATTTTAATTTAACTAATAATTTATTTTGAACTAGTAGTTTTAATTTTTAAACTAACTTTCTTTTTAACAAATTCTAAAATTATTAAATAAATTGATTAAGTAAATTAAACACCTTACTATATTATTTAAAATAATTAGTAATTGAATGAATGTATATGTTTATTTTTATTTTTATTTTTCTTCAACCCTTATCCAAATATACACTTATTTACTATTTATTTTTTTCCTATAATTAAAAAATAGTGGTTACTTTAATGTAGAATATATATATATATAGAATTAAGTCTAGAATAGGTTTTACACCTTACTGTAAATCAAATGACGTGTTGTATAATTTTTTTCCACAAATATAGATACATATTTACATAATTTAAATTAATAAAAAGAATTATTACATACATCAAATCGATGAACTTCGCCATGTGCTCCACGACATGCGTGTTCCAATCGCGTGATTACTCCCACTACTGATTTGACATCGTCGCTCCTCACCGCTATTGTAGCCGAGCATCTCCCAAACTCGAGTCGAACGGCCTTAATGAACTATCAACCCCGCACGCAAACGCCTACCCCTCGGCTTTGGCAATCCCCAAATCAATGCTAACTTTGCCTTGGTCGCATCGCTCGCCTGAATCCCCAAACGTGGTAACCCCTACCCAAATCGATGACGCGAATCACTGCTTCAGGTAGTCGAACATCCCCTCCCCCTTGACTTCCACCAATGTCTAGCATGAACGAATGGCGAGCCCTGAAATCGAATACGAATCCGATTTTTCCCTCTTTTATTATATTTACAAATTTGATTTTTAAGAGAAGCGACCATATTTATTTTCATAAATGAACGATGGAATTTGGGGAAGAAGAATGGCCTTTTTTTATAAAACTTATTTCGTTCGTTTATATATTTTTTTATTGTTTATCTTGAAACGAATGCGTGTATAAAATTTGCCAAGTGTTGTAAAAGGGAAGGAACGTGTCATTTTGCCTTGAGAAAATATTACATCAAATATATATTATTTGAAATTTAAGTTCAAATTTAAATTGTCTCGGTTTCGCAACACAAAATCTCGATCTCCAATGGAGGCATGCCGCCAGGCGTTTATAATGTTATACACATATTCCGAAAACAATGGAAAAGGTTCCGAGTCCAAATTCGATCGTATGAAGAAGATAGTTTTTTGGACACGGCTATTAAATTAATTTCAATATAATTTTAAGCGCGTTTTCTTATCGTAAGGCGAAACGATCACTTCAAACACTATGAAAATTGAAATATGATAATAATACAATATTAGGGATCCAATGGAACTAGTTTCGTCGAATTCCAAGACTGTGCCTCGGAAGACTATTTTTAAATATCGAATTAAACGATATAAATTCAAAACTGAACAAATCATTTTCAGATTCAGTTCTGAAGCTTCCATTATCTTCAGTATTATCAATATAAATTTTCTAAGCCTTCAAATTATTTTTAACAAGATCAAAATTGAAGATTCAAATTTTTACCCAACTTCAATAAATAAATTCAATAACTATAATTGCCAAATTCATTTGACATTTGAAATTCAAGTTAAACTAACACTCAAATATAAAAAAATCAATTAAATATTTTTATTTCAAATGTTCAAAATTTCCGGTTCATTGCATTCTTCTCCACTTAAAAGAATTTCATTTCGAAATTACTAGTTAAGGAGAATGATCCTTAACCCGTTTATAATTTTCCAAAACCAAATAGTTTCAACGACTTGCCAAAACAAATCTTTTCATTAATGACTCCTTATCACTTCAACTAGCTTTGCAAAATCTTCCATAGTTACCAAACAACATTATTTTCTCATCAATTAAAATTTAAATTTAAATGCAAATTTTAAATTTTCAAAATTTCCTCAAAATTTTTCTTACTCCCTAAATTTTCGAAAAATTTCGTCAACGTCTCCTTTGCGCGGCTAGCTCAGTACGACTACAAAATGCCACACTAGGCCCCTAGATTCGAAAAAAAAACAAAAAGCCAAGTGGCTGGACAAGAAAGTCATCAAATTTAATATTGAAATTTAAATGCATACCTTTTCGAGCAATTCAAATTTATCTTCGAAATCAAATCCAAATTCCTTTTCCTTTATAATACCTGTATACTATTCACAACCATATCCAATTTCTATATTCAAAAATCATTTTGCACATTCCATTACAAAAGTTTCAATATATATTTCATTCAAATCCGTATGATATACATACATCATTCGTACGCGATATTAAATTCGATCGCTCACTCGATCACACAATTTCACTTTCGAACTAGTATCATCCACCCGACTATCTAGTGCGGACTCAGATCTGGTTTCTTGATCAGAAACCGTCATTTTCCTTGCATGGTCATAAACTATGATAGAGAATTTACAGAATCAACCAAAAATCCATATCCAGGGTTCGTCGTCGAAAATCGAGTGAAAATTTCAACTCGTATCGATATAATTATCTCGAAATTCTGTGCTCGAATTCTGGATCAAATCGTTATGCGAATAAAATAATATACGTAATCCTACGTACTCGTTCCAAATTGATTATTACCTATATCAATTTTCTTTTGTTTTATTCACATTCATTTTTCATTCATTTTGTCACAATTACCATTTCACAGTTTCCAATTTAACCTTCATTCACTGATCAATTTAGAATATTTTTCTTAATTCTAAATTTACTTAAGAATTTTGCCATTTATTTCTTAAGTCCAATATAAATATTCCATAAACACCTTATACTTAAACTGGATTTCAAATTCACATGAATTCAATTTACCTTTCATTTATAACTATTGAATTCAATTCATTTCAAACCATCTCTAAATTTCTCATTCCTTCAATTAGTTTCATTTACTAATTTTATTTCAATACTTCCCTTTGTTTATCACAAATCAAATTCAATTCCAATTCAATTCTATCTACTTACAAATTCGAAATGAATTTCAACATTCAATTTCACTTTCATTTGCTTGCAATTGTAAATTCATTTATTCATTCACAATTTTATTTTTTCACCCTAATAAATTTTTGTTCCGTAACTACTTTTATACAGGATTCCAGAGTCTTTCCATCATTTCAAAATCATTTTGGAAATCAATTCAAAATTATCTTTTGAATTCCTAAAACCAAACCCCGCTTTTCAAAATAACTTCTATATTTTTTAAAAATATGGCAGCAATTTCTCTTTTGGAAACTCGAAAATGAACATCGATGATGTTGCAGTCATTACCAAAGTTATTTTCCAGCGACCGAAAAGTTTTGTGCTTTTATCTCTCTAAAACATTTTCCAAAACCTTCGAAAACCATTTTCAAATTCAAAAGGGATTTAATTTCCAAATTTCAAATCCCTTCAAAACACTTCTCTGAAATTCTATTTCAAATTATAAATCAGATTTACAATGTATATTTACAAATCACATTTGTATACAAATTTTCTTAGCTTTTGCTTTTGATTTCAATTCCTCATACAACAATGATAATAATTTAATATTATCACTTCCTAGCAACCAAGCAACCATGTACTATAATACTTTACAAAGATTATTTCCTTTTATATATGAAAATATTTTGGGTAAAATTATATCATTTACACTATTTTTAAAACAATACCGTGTCGGTTTATCTTGTTTAAGATTTTAGAAAACCCTACCAACACAGTTGGCCAAACTGCACCGACCAGAATCTAGAAACCATCAACCGATAAGTCAACACAATATAAAACAAACAATTATTTATATTCACTAACAAATATGCGCTCATATCTATTAATACACTCAGTACTCATTCTAGAGTACTACTGACTTTATCTCTAATGAGTAATTTCCCTAACAGAGCTAAGTTGGTCGCTTAACCAAATGCTCTGATACCAAATTGTAACGACCCAATTTTTCGACTTCCGAAAGTCGACATTAATACGTCCACTGTATCAAATGCGGCACAATCGAATGCCGGAAAACCGAATCATTAGGGTTAAAGAAGAAGAAGATAGAAGAAGAACACAAACAATAATCAGATTCTCACATTTCGCAGCGGAACAACATATAATAGATAAATGAATATCTTTAAATCAAAGAACTATATCAGTTTTACATACATCACATTAATAGAGTTTACAACGACAGCATTCAACACTAGGCATTTGCAACAACTAATCCATATTAAAACTGAACTTGCACCAATCCCAACGCAGCGGATAATACATAGTATAATGATACGTCTTGCCATCCAACTTGCATTCTGATCTCCACAGCAACTTCTTGACTTCACTCCTAAATAACTGATAACCCGACTCTAGACTGTCCGTGTGAAAAATTGTGGGCACCCAGAGTTTAGAAAGAGAACAATAAACTCTAGGTCAGTCATGGGACTGGTGTGAGATCTTAAAAACGGTTATTTTCATAAAGAAAGGAAAAGAGATCCGCTATGCTTTTGGAAAATGAAACTACTATAAGGCCTCCCCGCACACACACAATGCAAGCGCACAATTGGAGAAGATTTCTCCTTATGATAGTCAAACATGCTTGATATGCAAAATCACTTTTACTATTATTATTAATGCATACTGAAAAACATTTGCAAGTACAATATTAATCTTAGCCAGCATACATACCATTATAGTATGCCTACTATAGCTACCATATTAAATGGCAGGTTTTACAACTAAAACCATACAGGGCGCGTATTAGTGATTGGATTTTCAACAAATGGTCAAGCTAAGGAACTTCCTGGGCCACATGGGTACGTCTCTGAAAGGATGCCCCGAGAACTTAAACATCCTCTGCTAACACAAGGTCGGGTTACCTCTGTAACTAGGTAACTACTACACGAGAATGCCATCCCTCGGTCGTTTGCAACCTTTATCCGAGGTTCCTCAACCACAAAGTATAAAATATTTGCACCAACATCATGGGTAAAAAATCTGGGCGCCATACCATGACACTATCCTTTTCCAGAAGGAAATAACATACCCTCAGGGGGCGCTACCCCTACCCTTGCCGCATCCTTCCTGCTTCGACCATTTCTGGGTTGTGAGATCCGACGTAGTCTCGTCCACAAAACTACGCTTTTCACAAAAGCCATGCTTCGATCGACAAATGATCAGAAGCACTTCATATGCCACATTACCAAATTGGGAATGTATCACTAGTAACCATCAACTGCATAACCTCTGAGCTCGTACGTCTTAGAGAAGTGTGTTAAGCTAAGAGAATAAATTCTCCGCCACCAATAGAAATGTATTTAATGGAAACCAGCTTTACATCTCAAAGTATAACGTCAGACATACATCCATACAAGTCCGTTCCGGGATCGAATGGAACCGAAGGCACTTCAAAGAAGCCCTTGCAAATCCGGATATTCAATAATCACGTCTGGAATCCCCATCACAAAGGGTGATAAAATCTCTACACTAATATAACCCAATGCAGAGACATCCGACAGGTAATCCTTTCATTTTCGAAAATACCCGGTCTTCAACACCATCTTTAAAAGCAATCCCATTTCGTTGTATCATTATTCGGAATGGGTTTTATGACACAAAGTCCTCTCCCGACTAATCCGAATAACGAGTGCTTATTTTAAAAAAATAAGTGTTACATTCAGATTTCAAACAAATCACAACAAATTTCCTCTTTGATCGTTTAAACAAAATTTCCATCACAAAGATTCGATGCGGTTTTCGAATATCCAATTGGAATCCGACTCCCGATCGCATAGAAATTCAAACGTCATTTAAATGTCAATATTGATAGTTGGCTATTTAACTATCAATCAACATTCACAACAATCACTGGATTTCAAATAATTTTCGTCCAATTATTATTTTCAAAATATCTTCGCAAAATATAATTTTGACACATCAACCATTTGAAAACAAATTTCAAATCACTTTTCAACTTTCAATCTTTTGAAAATAAATTTCAAATCACTTTTCACACTTCAATCCTTTGAAAACAAATTTCAAATCACTTTCCTTACATGGAATAAATTTCCAAACATTTATTTAATTCCACTGAAAATTTGCCGAGTTCAAATACTTTAAAATAATTTAAATCACTTATCAAAAAAAAATATACACTTGGAAACATTTAGAATAAAACTATTTCTAAATGCTTATTTAAATATTAGATATAAAAATATTATACCAATACCTCATGTAATATTACAAGTCTAAACTAATTTTAAAATAAAATTAGTAGGTAGTGTATAAATATTTAAATTACTATTTTCTAAATCAAATATTAATTTAATCTTTAAAATAATCCCTTCTATAATTAATTAAATAAATCTTTACTTTAAATATTTAAAACAATTCCCAAAAATAATTTCTCCAACAATATTCTTTCAAATCATTTTCTAGAACTTTTAATTTATACTTCAAAAGCTACCTTAAAAATATACTTGGGTTTCCAGGAAAGAATTCTCTTTCCATTTCAAAATGGTCCATTTAAATCAATTAATAAATCTTCTTGATTTATTTTAATTTACATTCCAATTCTATAAATTTCTTTCCACGTACTTTATAAATAAACCAACGTTTATTTTTAAAACAAAATTCCCTTTCCTTCATAAAATTCCCATTGTGAATTTTAAATTTTAAAATATCCACTGATATACATTTTCAAATCGTTTTCCAAAAATTCACTTTCAAATACCAAATCAAATTCCAAATTGATTTCCAAAAATTTATTTCAGACACCAAATAAAATTTCAAATTGATTTCCCAAAGATTCATTTTCAACTACCAAATCAATTTCAATTTGATTTTCAAATTTATTTCCTTTTAAAATAAATTCCTTTATTTCTTCTAAACTATTAAAATTCGAATTTTAAATAAATTCTTCAATTTTAGAATAATATTACTCAAATCCATTCATTAAAATCCTTCCCCATATTTTTGGAATTTATTCAATAGGATTTCAAAAATAAAACTTTATCCTTTAAAATTTTCTTCTTTTAACTCTATCCAATTCTCAAAAATAAATTTCACTATAGACTTTCTACTTCAATTTCAAAAAATCCAATTTTATTTATTTCTGGTTTCTTATGATACCAAAAATATATTCGGCTAAACTATAGCCTTCAACGATTTCAATCACAAATATAATCACACAGAGATTATAAAAAATCAACACACAATATTGAAACAAATTCAAATATTTAAGGAATCTAGTTGGATCCCTCCAACATGTTTCCCTGCATCCGCAGACGTTAGCACAACAATTAAATACCAATTTGACTTCGAGGTGGAATATCGCGGTATATGGGATCAATATAATATCATCCGCTATTATGCGGTGCATAGGGTCTCGTCCGCTATATAATGCGGGAAATCAATCACTCCAAATACATATATAATACCAATTCCATTTCGAGGTGGAATATCACGGTATATGGGATCAATATAATATCATCCGCTATTATGCGGCGCATAGGGTCTAATCCAATACAACTGATAATAATTTATCATCCAAGCACACAATCAACAATTTTAAATTTAACTATTTAAAATTAAATTGAAAAATCCGATTGAGTGAGAAGATCTCACATTTGTTTTGCATGAAATCCATTTTCATTTCAGATTGTTTTCATCACAGCTTTGACGTTGTATAAACTATTACATAATTTTTATTAATATTCGAAATAAATCGAACAATTCAATTTGCCATTTTATAATTTTATTTCAACTAATAATTTATTTTAAACTAATAGTTTTAATTTTTAAACTAACTTTCTTTTTAACAAATTCTAAAATTATTAAACAAATTGATTAAGTAAATTAAACACCTTACTATATTATTTAAAATAATTAGTAATTGAATGAATGTGTATGTTTATTTTTATTTATATTTTTCTTCAACCCTTATCCAAATATACACATATTTACTATTTATTTATTTTTCCTATAATTACAAAACAGTGATTACTTTAATGTAGAATATATATATAGTTAAGTCCAAAATAGGTTTTACACCTTACTATAAATCAAATGACGTGTTGTATAATTTTTTTCTGCAAATATAAATACTTATTTACATAATTTAAATTAATAAAAAGAATTGTTACCTACAGAAAATCGACGAACTTCGCCATAACCCCCATGACATGCCTGTTCCGATTGCGCGGCTACTCCCATTACAGATTTGACATCGTCGCTCCTCACCAATATCGTCGCTGAGCATCACCCAAACTCGAGTTGAACGGCCTTCATAAACTATCGACCCCGCGCGTACACGCCTACCCCTCGGCTTTGGCAATCCCTAAATTGATGTTGACTTTGCCTCGGTCGTGTCGCTCGCCTGAATCCCCAAACGCGGCAACCCCTTCCAAAATCGATGACGTGAACCACTACTTCAGGTAGTCGAACATCCCCTATCCTCTTGACTTACACCGATGTCTGGCACGAACGAATGGCGAGCCATGAAATCGAATACGAACTTGATTTTTCACTCTCTTCTTTTTTTATATTTACGAATTTGATTTTTAAGAGAAGCAGCCATTTTTAATTTTATAAATGAATGATGGAATTTGGGGAAGAAGACTGGCTTTTTTTATAACACTTACTTCGTTCTTTACATTTATCATTTTTTTATTGTTTATCTCGAAACAAACGCATGTATTAAATTTTCCAAGTGTTGCAAGAGGGAAGAAACGTGTCATTTTAACTTGAGAAAAATTACATCAGATATATATATTATTTTAAATTCAAATTTAAATTCAAATTTAAATTGTCTCGTTTTCGCAACACAAAATCTCGATCTCCAATCGAGGCATGCCGCCAGGCATTTATAATGTTATACGCCTATTCCGAACGCAATGGAAAAGATTTCGAGTCCAAATTCGATCGTATGGAGAAGATAACTTTTTGGACTCGCCTATTAAAATAATTTCAATATAATTTTAAGCGCGTTTTCTTATCGTACGGCCAAACGATCACTCCAAACACTACGAAAATTGAAATCCGATAATAATACAATATTACGGATCCAGTGGAACTGGTTTTGTTGAATTTCGAGACCGTGCCTCGGAAGGCTATTTCTAAATATCGAATTAAACAATATAAATTCAAAACTGAACAAATCATTTTCAAATTCAATTCTGAAGCTTCCATTATCTTAAGTATTATCAATATAAATTTTATATGCCTTCAAACTATTTTTAACAAGCTCAAAATTGAAGATTCAAATTTTTACCCAACTTCAATAAATAAATTCAATAACTTTAATTGCCAAATTCATTCTGACATTTGAAATTCATGTTAAACTAACATTCAAATATAAAAATCAATTAAATATTTCAATTCAAATGTTCAAAATTTCCGGGTCCTCACAAGAAATGTAAATCAAAACATCTATAGTGATTTTCCTACCTCTATCTGGTCCATTGCTAGAAGGCATTGCATCCAAAGCCTGTATATGTGCTGTAGGCATGCTCGCACCCTGCCTTGTCTTCTAAGGACAGGCTTTACTAAAGTGACCAGGCTGTCCAAATTGAAACATTTCCCTATCATTACTGCCTTCTGACAGTCCTTTGCTTAATGAGCAACCATCCCACAACTGTTGCACTTCTCATTTTTCTTGATTTTCTTTTGAGGTCCTCCCCCTTTCCTTTTATCCTCGTCCTTCTTATATGTCCCCCACTTCTTAGAATTTTCTGACTTAAGGGCCTCCTACTCTCCCTCCTCGGCTACATCGGACATGAGGGTCATCTCTACCAAAGACTCATATGTAGCTCCCATCGACATGTGAGTCGGCAACAATCCCTAAAGGGGCTGATTCAATCCCTTCCTAAACTTTATAGCTTTCTTGTGCGGCGTATTCATAAACTCCATTCTGAACCATGACAATTCATTGAATTGATTAATGCACTCTTTTACTGATGAACTTCGTTGCTTCAAATTCATAAACCGCTCTAACTAAACACTCTCCTCTGCTTGAGACAAAAATTTCTTATCGAATCACACTCGGAATCCATTCCAAGTCACCTCTCTTCCTTCGAACTCGATAACCTCCCTCCAATACGAGGCCTCCTCTTTCAGCTGCCAAGATGCTAGCTGAACTCGATGTTGATCTTCCAATCCCAATAGTTCGAATATCCCCTCTGTTTCTCTAAGTCGAGCTCTCGCCACCATAAAAGCCTCCGTACCAGAAAAAGTCTTTCCACCCAAAATCGCAAAATCTTTACAAAGCTTGGAGAAATTGACGGTGGTAGGTAGGTTGATGGGATACCTACCCGCTGGTGCTGGGTCGGGCGCTTGCCCGTGCATCTTTGGAGTCGTGGCCTATACATACCTACGAAACCAGGCTGGGACCGGAATGTAATCGAGAAGGCTTGCGGCATCCGTCATTCTACGAAAACAGATTGATAGTTTAAGAAAGAATCGAAGGGAGATTGAACTGGACTTTTGAGGAAATTCTTATATAAACTCTTGTATACTTAAAAACTATTTCTAAAAGTACTTTTCAGCAAACTAACTTCAAAACCAGTTATTTTGGAAAATACTTTACTTTTAAAACAAATTTTTAGAATCCTATAACCTTAGGCTCTGATACCAAATGAAACACCCCACACCCCTTAGTATACCCAAAAGAATACACTAAAAGGCATGTTGCTTTGTAGGTACAACTAAAATTAGTAGAGACTAAGATTCACAAGACAAAATAGATAGATAACAACACAGCGGAAATAATTAAAATCAATAAATTATTTTAAAAACTAAACTTCATAAATATTATAAACAAACCACATATGTTCTAAATATCAAATACAATTATTTATGAAAATAAAACCACAGTCTCACTAGAAAAATTAGAGTATAAAAACAAACTTTTCCTCAATGCAGTGCCAGTACAATAAAAAAAAGTTGGAAACAAAAAGGAGGAATACATGATAGGGTCTCCAACAAGTCTCCAAGAAGTTGCGGTCTACTTTCCTTGCCCTTGATTGCCTATGGGAGTAGAAGGGGAAAATGGAGGAGTGGATCATACTAAAAGTGTTATGAGTGATAGTAATTACTAGAATCTTTAAGCAAAGTAATAGACCTTACAACAGTTCTAGTATGTATAAAGGAAACAAAGAGAATATGAAGAAGGAATAAGATGGAAATTAATATGATTTAACTAAATTAACACAATCGGTTAACTTTGATTGTTTGCACTTGTCTTTGATAGCTGCATTGATTAGGTTGAATTCCTAATCCTATAGTAAGGCTGAAATCCTAATTCTACCCTTTGATCGGCCAGCTACTCCACAAACCTTAATACGGACTAGATGCTATATAGCTCCATACACAGAAGGCAATGTTGTCTGTGAAAGACACACATACTAAGCGCTTGGAACTCAATAGAAACTTATCTCTCCTAATCGATGTCGCACGCTTGGTTACCGCTGGTTCGCACTATTTTTTCTCCCTCTTTTACCTTTTATTTACCCTTGACAGCATAAATGTGCCCTCATCTCACTTCAAGCTATTGTGAGACATCGTGTCCACAGAAAATAGGGAATGCTGTTGGTACTGGTCCCTGTTAAACAAAATCTAGTTGCGTCCCTTATCCAAATCCCCAAGACTTAGTCTTTTAACTATTGACCACTTATCTTCCGTAAACAGCATAAGCATGCCACAAGGGAAATGGTGGCGGTATGGATCTTTTATTTTAACTATTGACCACTTATCTACCCTAAATAGCATGCGGGAAATGTTGCCAGTATGGATCTTTTCTTTTAACTATTGACCACTTGTCTACCCTAAATAGCATAAGGGAAATGCTGGCGGTATGGATCTGTTCTTTTAGCTATTGACCACTTATCTACCTTAAACAACATAAAGGAAATGTTGTCGGTACGAATCTTTTCTTTTAACTATTGACCACTTATTTACTCTAAAAATCATAAGGGAAATTCTACCGGAATGAATTCTACTTTCATCTTTGCTTATTAACTTAGATAAATTATTTTAAATAAGCCTTTGTTGTTATTCTTACTATCTGTGCTTATTAATTTATCCAGAGTCTGAAAATAAGCCTCATTCTATTCTGTTTTCTTATTATAACCTTTGTTATAATCATGCTTATTACTTAACCAATGGTCTAAGTGTGATAATAAGCTTCTTTCATCTTTTACTCTTTTTAGTTATAATTCTAAGTTATAACTAGGCCAACATCTTTAATTTAGTCTAAATATAACATCAATATCATAATTAGGCTCAATTTTAGTGTTAATTCCATTTTTATTGCAGTCTTTACATTTTACATCTTATCTTCCATTATTTCAATATTCTTATAATTTAATCTATATTCGCATTTAATCTATTCTAATCCATACGTGAAAAAGAAGGAGAAATAAAAGAAAACCGAAGGTAGAAGAAAAATCCAAAGTGCAGGAAAAAGATGTAAATAACACGTATATAACAGTAAATAAATTAAAATACTATAAATAAATGGAAAAGCTATAACTGACAGAAATAAATTAAAATTAACTAAAAAGAATAGCTAAATGAAATAGGCTGAAAATAACTCTAAAAACTGTAAATAAACTACTAAAAGATTATTCCAAAAATCATAGTAAAACTACAACTATTGGAAACCCCGTTATTTTAAATTACTTAAAGAAATTTAAAATAATTACAATCACTCACCTTTGGTCCTTAGCTCTTCCCTTTGGGCCTTCACTTGTCGACTTAGGGTTGTTAAATATTTTTATTTAAAATGATTTCCTCCTTGGAAAATTATTTCGATTACGGTCCTTCCCGAATAGGTGAACCCAATTGGAGAAAATCTCAAAATGAGAAAAAATGTTAGGCCTAAGGATCTATTTATAGGGGTAGAAGTGGATCTTAGACCGCTGGATTTGGGGATTGGATAGGATGCAACCACGTGATAGGCTGAATAGGAGCCATATCGGATGCAAGAATTGAAGGACCGAATTGAAATAAAGAATGCAAAAGACGTCATAGGAAGCCTATAGAATGGATGGAACGAAGAAAAATTTTCTTCGTTCCTAAAAACAGGCCAATCGACCGCCCTTGTGCCTAGGTTGACCTACTCATCGACCTGGCCCATATATATATATATATATATATTCTTTTTTTTCGTTTCCTTATTTATTTCGTTTCTCCTTCATACTAGCTAAAATTCTGACGTTATGGAAATTGACCAGAAAATTATCATGGACATATGGTGCAACTTCCGTGGCTCAATTATGATAATTTCACAAAGTTATGTTATTATTTAATTAATTAACGAATTGACCGTTATGGGTTAAATTTCGAATTGTTACATTCTCTCCTCTTTAAGGGATTTTTTCCCCGAGATCTCTAAGGATAAAAGAATGAACTAATGTTTTCATCCAATTTCTACAACCAACTACTCACCCATCATCCATTCATCCATTGTCCTTAAGTTTTTCTAATGCGATTTATGATACTTATGAGATTAGTGTAGTGTTAATGTCCCTAACTAATGCAATAGTTAAGCGGTCCACTGTTTCAGTTGACCTCCTTTTATGCAATCATGCATGTGTTATGTATCCAAATGAATGCAAAAATTCCTAATGGTAACTGATAGTTCTATATGCATGCTTCAAACATCATCCAAATGCAACAATCATGTGATAATAATCCATTTATAGCAATCATGGAAAATAAAATGAAATGCGCACACATCTATATGCATATGCTCTAGTGTCCTAGTTAGGCCGATCCTTAAGAGATAATAGTGCCTAGTGTAAGTATACGCATTCATTAGCATCCATTAGCAAACACTTGCAACCACTAGCATACATCATTCATAACATCTTCTATTTACATGTTTACATCAAATCTTATCAGCCTTTGTTTAAATACTAAGTTCTAACCTCCCAAAGGAAAGAACCAATTCAAAACTAAAGATGGAAAATAGGAAATTCGATAAATTACTATCAAAGAAATGCGGATATGAGATACAAATTTTCTCCAAATCAAATTTAGTCTTCTCCGAAGTCTTTTTAACATTTGGAGACTCTATTCAATACTAAAGCGACTTGCATGGTCTTCCATAAAGAGCTTCGAAAGGTGCCACTCTCATGCTAGTTTGAAAACTACTATCATGTCAGAATCCCACTAAAGGAAGATGCTTTTCCCAAGGTTCTTCAAATAAAAAATGCACGTCCTCAACCACGTGTGCCTTATAATCTTACTAATTTCACTTTATTGTCCTTCTTTAGCCTGCTCACATGAATCAACATTCCTAGGTTCTCACAGTATCCTATATGCTTTACGGGAAACTCTATAATTACTTCAAAAGTAATTATTGTTGTCTCCTTTATAGCGTTACACCTTTTCAGTCACTCCTTATGGAATGATTCCTATCTATTCCACTTTTAAGAGCTTAGTTTGGTATTTATCCTCTCATTTCCAAAACTAAGGCTTCTAAATTTTCAAATCCTAAAATCATTGTCCTTAAAAGTGTTATCTTTAGATTCTTATTAAATTCAAAAATACTCGTTTTCTTAATATGTTATGTTTCTAGATTTGCATCCTTACATCTTTTTGAATTTACATTATTTTCCAAACCTAGAGGGAAAAACTTTCAAATTATAAGTCCAAAACTTATTCCTCGCTTTCTTTTAAAGACCTTTTCAATTTTTTATAAAATTTGAATTTTCAAACTCTACTTTTATTAATTTTTTCATTTCAAAAACTTATTTACTTTTTGCCAAAGCATTTACTTTTAAAATATCTTTAAAATATCCTTATGTGTTTTCAAAACATCTTCTTACGACACCTAATGGTCTCATACCTTAATGTATTGGAACTACTTTCTCCTATGAGAAATTATTAACGCTAAAATCTTCTATGATCCTTTTAAAAGAGCATTTCATGTTTATGTGAAATTACATGGAACTTATTTTATATTTTTCGAAATAGGCTACATAAAAAATGGTGCTCCTTTACCTTATATATCTCTTTCATGCATTCCATGTAACTTGCACAAAACATTTTTATTGGTTTCGTAGAAATTATACCATTAGTATGTTTAAATTTTATTTTCTTATGATAGACATCTTCTAACATCTAACTTTTTCTTTTCAGAAAAACTCATCTTCAAAACTGTTTTAATATATCCATAACCAAAAACATTTTCTTAAACTTATTTAATTAATAGGTATATTCACAAATTCTTAGAAATTATCTTCTAAAAATACATTTTTATTTGGTTTTAAAATATATGTTGCATAAAACACTGTTACTACAGCCCAAAAATACAAGTGTATGTATTTAATTAAAAATAAGTACTAATAAACCACATCTACTATGTAAAAACATTTCCTTTAGGAGTCACATACTATAACGGTAGCGTTATCGTTTATGCTCCCTTTATTTTCACAAAAATGTTTATTACAACAATAAATGTTGTAATCTGCATTTTCGATGCTTAATACATTTTAGGGTTTTAAATTTAAAATCTCCGTTTACTTACAAAGAAACTAGTGAGCTATATACGCTTTATAATTCTTCGAATAGAATTTAACCTTTTCAACAAAAATTTCCTCATATAAAAATAAATTTATGGAAGACCTTGTAATCTTTTTGAATCCCTTTTGAAGCCCTTTATGGAAGACCTTGTAAGTCGCCTTCTTATTGGTTGAAGTCTACAGAAAGATTGCTACGTGGTCCCGGCATAGTTAGAGAGACTCTGGAAAAGATTGATTTGATTAAAGGAAGAATGAAGACGTCCCAAGATAGACAGAAATCCTATGCAAATAAGCAGAAAAGGGATATTGAAATCGAGATAGGAGACTTGGATTTCATTAAGGCATCTCCGCTATGAAAGGTAGTAAGGTTTTGATCAAGTGGGAAACTTTCTCCTAAATTCATAGGACCATTCCCCATTATGGAAAGGGTAGGGAAGATGGCGTATCGGATAAAGCTACTGGAGAGCTTGCGAGAGTTCATGATGTTTTTCATGTTTCGCACTTGAGAAAGTTCTTACATGATTTAGCAGAGGTGTTGGAACCTAGCCAACTTGAGGAAGTTAAAGTGGAGAGAGAAGAATCAGTTCATCGCATTGCCACCAAGATCGTAGGACATGGTATTAGGAAGCTTAGGAATAAAGAAGTCCCTTTAGCTAAGGTGCAGTGGGGAGACAGTATTGAGGACTCAACATGGAAGGCTAAGGAGAAAATACGTACCTCTTATCCGCAACTTTTCGATGGTACGTCTTGAATTTTCTATTTCCATCTTTAGGTTTGAATGGGTTCCTTTCTTTAGTATCCTTTGGGAGGGTAGATCTTAGGTTTTCACCTATAGATGATAGGAATGAACATAAACATGTTACTAGAACATGTTATGTATGTTGGACGCTCATGGTTGCTAGTGGATGCTAATAGACGCATATACATACACTAGGCACTATTATCTCTTAAGGATTGGCCTAACTAGGCGACTAAAGCATATGCATATGGATGTGTGTGCTCTTGCATTTTTATTTACATGGTTGCTATAATGAGTGACTATCATATGATTGTTGTATTTGGATGATGATTGTAGCATGCATATAGAACTATCAGTTATCATTAAGGAAATTGCATTCATTTGGATACATGGCACATACATGATTACATAAAAAAGGAGGTTGATGGAATCAGTAGACCGCCTAATCTTTTGCATTAGTTAGGAACATTGACCCTACACTATTTCATATATATGTTGTTGAATATGCGCTTATATGATTTTTGTTTGATGATAATAAACATATATACATTCGTTTAAATGTATTTGTTAATATACTATTTATTTTCACAGATTAAATAAATATTTGTTGAATAAAATAAATAACACAGATTTTAAATTCAAACGAATATTTTATTCAAACAAATATTTATTACAATTTTGAATAATGCAATTTCAAGCTCTCACTATACTATACAACTTTGATTACAATTACATCACAACCTCACTACATATCACTCACACTCGTATTTTTATCTACAACTGCATTCCACATTTACATATTCACCTCACTACATATCACTCACACTCGTATTTTTATCTACAACTGCATTCCAGTTTGAATCCAGCATCTGAGCAATCTGCAAAAATATTCACTAACGCAGTAAAATTGAAAATAAAATATTTTTGCAATTCAAAATAAAAGATGATTTTGAAAACATTGTTTGCCTCAGTTATTTGGGTTGTTCTTCATAATTTAAATTTGAATTCATCATACACGAACAACTTGTGACATACACAGTATATTACTGTATATGCCACAAGGCCGTGCACACCGATATATACACTTGATTGATTTACAGGGACAGGTGAGCACAGGTCAAACCCAAATATACAGACAGGTTCAACTCAGGTGCAATATATTCAAAATCACGACACAAGCACAAGGTCAAACCCGAGTTTTTAAAACTGGGTTCAACACAAGGCAGTCATGAAGTATGCAAAGAGCTCGAGCATGAGATATGGCAACTACAGTAATGCATCAGTCACCAAACACTACAAACAAGCAACATGGCTGAACATTGATCAAGACACTAAGCAATAGCAATGCATGTATAATGGAACCAGTGACAATAGTGGATATCAAGTAATACAACTACAAATGTTCAAACTCAATGGTCAGAATGAAAACAGTGGTCAATGCCGAGATACAAAATACTCAATGCATGCAACAATGTGCACAGGCCAGAAACACTATCAAAATGCAAGCACAACTTTACAACAAGTCCAGCAACATGAATTGGAACTACACCAGTGCACAGATACAAGTTCAAGTGCTCAGTGCAGACCAGGTTACAACATGTGAAGACTACAATGCACATGCAAAGATACAAAGACCAGCTGCAAAATGAAGCACCAGTTGAACTGTAGCAGTGCAGACCAACCCAATTACAACCCAAGATGCAAATGTACATTATGGCAGTGAACTATCAAGTACAAAGTGAATGAAGTGAAATGGTCGAGCTGTTCGAATAAAACATGGTCTGCAGCTCAAATCAGTAAGCAACACAGTGGCAGCATGCTTGAAGTTACAATGCAATGCAAACAGCAATGCACTAAGCAATTGAAGCAGTTAAAACATGGAAACAAGAATACATAAAGCTACAAGTGATGCAGCATCAATTAAACAGTGCCAAATAAAGCACAGTTGCAAATAACATGACAGTGAAAACTCGAGTCACAGTGCCATGCTATAAATTATAAAATGAAACATGCAGGAGAACAGAAAATAGTGAACATATACTTATGATATAAAGTTCATGTCTACAGAATGGGAATAAACTCGACCAAGTACAACAAGCATCAGTATGCAAATATCAAGACCGAAGTCAGATGAAATAATGCCCAAAATGCCAACAAGTGATCATGCCAAATGTATCAATATACATAGCCGTGGGTGTCAAAATAAAGGTCAGAAAAATAATCAAACAACCAAGCCGTGGATGCATAGCAAAGCCAATGTCGAAGACAACCAGACACAAGTTCGAACTGTATCAAGTTATCAGAAAACATGATACAAGAATACTCAGTACAAAATGTTCAGAATCAAATCAAGTCAGGTGATGCTTAAATCAAGTCAAAGTTTTTTTTTCTTTTATCAAAGTCAGATTCAAGCCATGGTCATAATAGAATGAGTCAATGCCGTGAATATCAAGCATCTCAAAATTCAAAGGCCGAAGTCAATATCGAACGCGTGAATCAAAACCGTGTCAACCAAGCCGTGATCATCAAGTATCAAATATATGATTATGAACTAGTCAGAATCAATCTCAATCGTTCAAGAATAATAAAGTGGCCGAGATGAATTATTAACAAATTCAAATGATTTTATACGAACGAAGATAAAGGAGTTCGAACGCATATAAATATCCAAAATCATCATCGGCACAAAATGATCGAGTTCGAACAAGCCAAACCAGAAAAGCAAAAGGAAACAACACATACCAGAAAGTCATAATCAACGAACTCGATCAAGTAGCTGCAAACGAGCGAGAATTGAACATCAGAGAAGCAACCGAAGCAAGCTACAAGGAGTCGGCCGATCAACCATCAAAAGCCCTAAATTGTATCAAGGGACGAAGCGCTAAATTGGATCGAAGGGACGAAGCCCTAAATCAGCAAGAGGAGCGGCCATCATTTTTTTCACGAACGAAAAATAAAAGAGACGGGCTGAAGTGAAAAAGGAGGGCCGGCCTTGGTTATATTAAAAAAGGGGGTTTTGTTTTTAAGTTTTGTTTTTTTTAGGGGTTTTTAATTAGGGTTTATTTTTAATTTGTTTTTAATTTGTATTTTTCTCTTTAAACCGTTTATTTTCTAGTAGTGTGACTAGGGTGCAAACTACGGTGTGTAGTTTGGGAATTTGCAACTCGGTAGTTGAGTTGTGGTCAAGGTTTTGAGCGTAGAGTTAGATTAGTCAATAGCGGTGTATAGCGAGTTTACGTGTGTAAGCGAGGGACTATCTAATTTCTAGTAGAAACCTTGGGGGCAGCACGTAGGCAGGGTTTTGCCGAAGCTGGGTAAATTCTGTGTTGTTCTGTTTTATTCTGTTATTTATATTCTGCGATATCTGTGCTGCTATTCTGTGATCTGAATTGAAATTAATTTATAAGCTTCCGCGATTAAATTTTAATAATTTACACTATCACCCTATTCACCCCCCCCCCCCTCTAGGGTGAAATCGATCCTACAAGTGGTATCAGAGCGAGGTTTAGAAGTCATCATTTGTTTTAAAAATTCTATTTTTTTTTTTGAAAAAATCAGTTTTTGTTTAAAAATTCGAATTTTTAAAATGGCTTCTTTTAATAATGCTTTTGCAGAAGGTCAATCCATAGTTAGACCACCAATGTTCAATGGTGAATATGCTTTTTGGAAAAATAGAATGAAATTTTTTTTGAAAACCATTGACGCTTGGGATATTGTTGAGACAGGTTATAGAATACCAACTATAACTGTAGATAATCAGGAGATAGAGAAACCAAAGGAACAATGGACAGAATTAGAAAATAAATTACAGAATACTAATGCCAAAGCCATGAATTCTATTATCTGTTCATTGGATCAATTTGAATTTAATCGTGTCTCACATTGTCTAACTGCGCAGGAAATATGGCACATACTAGAAGTGACTCACGAAGGAACATCTCAAGTCAAAGAATCTCGCCTTGCAATGCTAAGCAGCGAATACGAGAACTTCAAAATGGCGAAGGAAGAAAATGTCAAAGAGATGTACGGACGACTCTCCAATATCGTATACAAATCAAAAGCTCTCGGAAAAACATACTCCGAATTAGAAATAGTCCAGAAAATCCTCAGAGTCCTTCCACGAAGCTTTGAAGCAAAAGTAACTGCCATACAAGAATCGAAAGATTTAAAACAACTTAAAGTTGAAGAACTCATCGGAAATCTCACCACTTATGAGCTTGAAATGAAATTTAAAGAAGAGCGTGAAGGAGGTGACACTCAAAAGAAATCAATAGCTCTCAAAGGAACAACCGAAAGTGATGATGATAACGATGAAGATGATGGAGCAGCAGAATTGGAGCTGTTAATAAGGAAATTCAAAAAATGGAATCAAAAACATGGAAATTCAGCTCGAATTCAAAAAGCAAAAAGCAGAATAGCCAAAGCACTAGACTACTCAGAAGAACAAAAGTTTATTTGTTATAATTGCAACAAACCCGGCCATATCAAGCCCGATTGTCCACAAATTAAATCCAGCCACGAAAAGAAACAGAAAAAGAAAAGTTTTGCAGCCACTTGGGATGAAATAGACGAGAATGATCAAAGCACTGGCAGTGAAAGCGAAAAGGCAGAATTGTGTCTTCGAGGTGATACAACTGACAGTGACGATGACGAGCCAAGTGAGGTATCAAAACTTACCCATTCTGAGTTGCTTATATATTTTCATGAAGTAAACGGTTGTTTTGAACGACTTAGGGAAAAATACGCCAAACTTGAATCTCAAAAAGATACTTTGATAGAATGCAATAAACAACTTGATCAATTAGTTAAAACCTATCAAAGTAGGATCCCTAAGTGTGATAAGTGTCCAACATTTGATGAGGAAATTAAAAAATCAGAAATTAAAATAAAATCGCTTGAAAATGAAATTCTGATTTTAAAGGAGAATGAAAATACTAGGAGAGAGAATTCTATTAAAAAGTGCACACAGTTGTTAAACGAAAATGAATCTCTCAAATCACAAGTCCAACAATTGTCTACGACTTTAGATAAATTTTCAAAAAGTGAAAAAATCGTTGAATATGCTATTAGGAAAGCAAACTGTTAATATGGTTAGACAAGGACTTGGATTTAATAATTCGAAAATTGTTGAAAACAAGATTAATCGAGTTAATTCTATGTGCACAATCTGTAGAAAATTTGGACACGATCACAATAATTGTTGGTATAGACCCAAACAAGCGAAAACTATACCGATTTGGGTTCCTAAAGGCACAAATATAAAATCTCTCAAAGTTAAACAAATTTGGGTGCCAAAGGGAACAATTATAAATAGTTTTGGGTCTACACAAAATTATTTTTCAAAATTTTCTGCCACTAACAACCATGGACCTATAAAAACAAATAGGTCACATAAAATTTTCATCGTGTAGGTGTGGTGGCGGGCTAAGGAACAACAATAGTGTTACCTGGATTTTTGGCTGTTCCAGAAACACAACGGACGACAAAGCTAAGTTCCTTAGCCTAGTATAAGGGTGACAGAATCACAATGAACAACGACGAGAAATATCGTAAAGGTAAAGACAGGTAAAAGTATATTTATTTGTACGATATATTAAATGTGATAATCTGTACCATTTTCTGAATAAAACCAGCCAATTATACGATGATGATATGATGATGATTTAATGATGATTTTGATTCTGACTTTATTCAAAATTGTTAGCCATTTATATTCTTATGACAAAAACACTATAATAATCTCTAGATTATTTGAGTTACTTCATATATGTCAGTTTGGATTAAAAATAGTGTTTTGTTGGATATTACAATTGGTTATAATATGGCTGACTCTATATTCACGGTTTTCTGATTATTTAACACGGCTTCAATTCAATTTCAAAAGAATGTCATTTAAATTGTTGTTAAAATTGAATTTGAAATTTTTGATGCACACTTCATGGTTTGGTCGATCGAATTCAATTAATGATAATATTGAGTAAAATTGAAATTCAGATGCAAATTTCACTGGTAATATTGTTGATAGAAAAATTACTAGTGGAACGTGATTAATCTTTAAAACATTCATTTTCTGCATCGTTTTTCAAAGAAAATATCTGCATATTTTTCACTTGAAATAATTTTTATTTTTGCAGAAAATTTTCTTGAAAACTCCTTCTAGAAAATCAGTTTTGACCTTGTATCAGATTAGTTATTTAAGAATAATTGATTTTATAACTATTTTTGAAATTGATTTTAAATAACTATATTAACTAATCTGACCCCCTACTAATTATCTGAAAAGATATATAGTGATTGAAAATAAGATGAGTGTTGATATTAATCATATATTATGACTCGAGACAATATAATTAGTAAATTTCTTTAGAAATTTAGACAAGAGTTATAAAACTTTCTGTTGATAAATATTCCATGACCATTTCTATTTCTTTCATTTTTCTATCGACCATCACTCATCAAAATTCAATATAGTAGGTCAATAGGTGGTATTTTAAAACGAGAAATCATTTGTGCTTCAATTTATTATATTTTTAGCAATAAAATAAATATCCAAAGTATTCACTCTCATTTAAAAGTCCTCACGGTTATGCATGGGTGAATTACTTGGATTTTTGATTATGTGCTTCCATGCTCATTTAAAAGTCCTCACGGTTATGCATGTATGGAACGCATATCAAAATTAATTGGTTAAATAAACAAGTTGATTCTAATCCCATTTAAAAGTCCTCACGGTTATGCGTGGTTAGAAGATACTTGAATTCATTTTTAAAATAAAACTAAAAATTGTGAATACTACTAATCTCATTTAAAAGTCCTAACGGTTATGCATGGTTAGTAGATATTCAAATTTCCTGAAATAAACATACCACAAATAGACACGACTATATAGTTTTATTTGATGAAATCATTCATATCATTCTAAAGTGGAATATGCGTCAATTAAAGGATTTATGATTTTTGTTTGATTTTTTTTATCGAAATTTAATTTTTATATTCAGTTGAGTTTTTAATGTTTAATTAATACCGATCACTATATCTCTACTTTCTATTACTATTATTCTTTTGCTGATAACAAAAGGGGGAGAGAAAAGTTAAGATTTTGTAAAAAGGGAGAGAAAAGGTCAAAGAAGTTTTCAATATGCATATAGACTCATTTGCACATTTTATTTGTATGCATATATGTAGGGGGAGTCATATATGTAGGGGGAGTATCATATAGAAAGGAAGCATTCAAATAGGGGGAGCAATTGAAATTATCAAATACATTTAATATATTCAAAATCTTAAATATATGTTTGTTATCATCAAAAGGGGGAGATTGTTGAATATGCGCTTATATGATTTTTGTTTGATGATAATAAACATATATACATTCGTTTAAATGTATTTGTTAATATACTATTTATTTTCACAGATTAAATAAATATTTGCTGAATAAAATAAATAACACAGATTTTAAATTCAAACGAATATTTTATTCAAACAAATATTTATTACAATTTTGAATAATACAATTTCAAGCTCTCACTATACTATACAACTTTGATTACAATTACATCACAACCTCACTACATATCACTCACACTCGTATTTTTATCTACAACTGCATTCCACATTTACATATTCACCTCACTACATATCACTCACACTCGTATTTTTATCTACAACTGCATTCCAGTTTGAATCCAGCATCTGAGCAATCTGCAAAAATATTCACTAACGCAGTAATATTGAAAATAAAATATTTTTGCAATTCAAAATAAAAGATGATTTTGAAAACATTGTTTGCCTCAGTTATTTGGGTTGTTCTTCATAATTTAAATTTGAATTCATCATACACGAACAACTTGTGACATACACAGTATATTACTGTATATGCCACAAGGCCGTGCACACCGATATATACACTTGATTGATTTACAGGGACAGGTGAGCACAGGTCAAACCCAAATATACAGACAGGTTCAACTCAGGTGCAATATATTCAAAATCACGACACAAGCACAAGGTCAAACCCGAGTTTTTAAAACTGGGTTCAACACAAGGCAGTCATGAAGTATGCAAAGAGCTAGAGCATGAGATATGGCAACTACAGTAATGCATCAGTCACCAAACACTACAAACAAGCAACATGGCTGAACATTGATCAAGACACTAAGCAATAGCAATGCATGTATAATGGAACCAGTGACAATAGTGGATATCAAGTAATACAACTACAAATGTTCAAACTCAATGGTCAGAATGAAAACAGTGGTCAATGCCGAGATACAAAATACTCAATGCATGCAACAATGTGCACAGGCCAGAAACACTATCAAAATGCAAGCACAACTTTACAACAAGTCCAGCAACATGAATTGGAACTACACCAGTGCACAGATACAAGTTCAAGTGCTCAGTGCAGACCAGGTTACAACATGTGAAGACTACAATGCACATGCAAAGATACAAAGACCAGCTGCAAAATGAAGCACCAGTTGAACTGTAGCAGTGCAGACCAACCCAATTACAACCCAAGATGCAAATGTACATTATGGCAGTGAACTATCAAGTACAAAGTGAATGAAGTGAAATGGTCGAGCTGTTCGAATAAAACATGGTCTGCAGCTCAAATCAGTAAGCAACACAGTGGCAGCATGCTTGAAGTTACAATGCAATGCAAACAGCAATGCACTAAGCAATTGAAGCAGTTAAAACATGGAAACAAGAATACATAAAGCTACAAGTGATGCAGCATCAATTAAACAGTGCCAAATAAAGCACAGTTGCAAATAACATGACAGTGAAAACTCGAGTCACAGTGCCATGCTATAAATTATAAAATGAAACATGCAGGAGAACAGAAAATAGTGAACATATACTTATGATATAAAGTTCATGTCTACAGAATGGGAATAAACTCGACCAAGTACAACAAGCATCAGTATGCAAATATCAAGACCGAAGTCAGATGAAATAATGCCCAAAATGCCAACAAGTGATCATGCCAAATGTATCAATATACATAGCCGTGGGTGTCAAAATAAAGGTCAGAAAAATAATCAAACAACCAAGCCGTGGATGCATAGCAAAGCCAATGTCGAAGACAACCAGACACAAGTTCGAACTGTATCAAGTTATCAGAAAACATGATACAAGAATACTCAGTACAAAATGTTCAGAATCAAATCAAGTCAGGTGATGCTTAAATCAAGTCAAAGTTTTTTTTTCTTTTATCAAAGTCAGATTCAAGCCATGGTCATAATAGAATGAGTCAATGCCGTGAATATCAAGCATCTCAAAATTCAAAGGCCGAAGTCAATATCGAACGCGTGAATCAAAACCGTGTCAACCAAGCCGTGATCATCAAGTATCAAATATATGATTATGAACTAGTCAGAATCAATCTCAATCGTTCAAGAATAATAAAGTGGCCGAGATGAATTATTGACAAATTCAAATGATTTTATACGAACGAAGATAAAGGAGTTCGAACGCATATAAATATCCAAAATCATCATCGGCACAAAATGATCGAGTTCGAACAAGCCAAACCAGAAAAGCAAAAGGAAACAACACATACCAGAAAGTCATAATCAACGAACTCGATCAAGTAGCTGCAAACGAGCGAGAATTGAACATCAGAGAAGCAACCGAAGCAAGCTACAAGGAGTCGGCCGATCAACCATCAAAAGCCCTAAATTGTATCAAGGGACGAAGCGCTAAATTGGATCGAAGGGACGAAGCCCTAAATCAGCAAGAGGAGCGGCCATCATTTTTTTCACGAACGAAAAATAAAAGAGACGGGCTGAAGTGAAAAAGGAGGGCCGGCCTTGGTTATATTAAAAAAGGGGGTTTTGTTTTTAAGTTTTGTTTTTTTTAGGGGTTTTTAATTAGGGTTTATTTTTAATTTGTTTTTAATTTGTATTTTCCTCTTTAAACCGTTTATTTTCTAGTAGTGTGACTAGGGTGCAAACTACGGTGTGTAGTTTGGGAATTTGCAACTCGGTAGTTGAGTTGTGGTCAAGGTTTTGAGCGTAGAGTTAGATTAGTCAATAGCGGTGTATAGCGAGTTTACGTGTGTAAGCGAGGGACTATCTAATTTCTAGTAGAAACCTTGGGGGCAGCACGTAGGCAGGGTTTTGCCGAAGCTGGGTAAATTCTGTGTTGTTCTGTTTTATTCTGTTATTTATATTCTGCGATATCTGTGCTGCTATTCTGTGATCTGAATTGAAATTAATTTATAAGCTTCCGCGATTAAATTTTATTAATTTACACTATCACCCTATTCACCCCCCCCCCCTCTAGGGTGAAATCGATCCTACAAGTGGTATCAGAGCGAGGTTTAGAAGTCATCATTTGTTTTAAAAATTCTATTTTTTTTTTTGAAAAAATCAGTTTTTGTTTAAAAATTCGAATTTTTAAAATGGCTTCTTTTAATAATGCTTTTGCAGAAGGTCAATCCATAGTTAGACCACCAATGTTCAATGGTGAATATGCTTTTTGGAAAAATAGAATGAAATTTTTTTTGAAAACCATTGACGCTTGGGATATTGTTGAGACAGGTTATAGAATACCAACTATAACTGTAGATAATCAGGAGATAGAGAAACCAAAGGAACAATGGACAGAATTAGAAAATAAATTACAGAATACTAATGCCAAAGCCATGAATTCTATTATCTGTTCATTGGATCAATTTGAATTTAATCGTGTCTCACATTGTCTAACTGCGCAGGAAATATGGCACATACTAGAAGTGACTCACGAAGGAACATCTCAAGTCAAAGAATCTCGCCTTGCAATGCTAAGCAGCGAATACGAGAACTTCAAAATGGCGAAGGAAGAAAATGTCAAAGAGATGTACGGACGACTCTCCAATATCGTATACAAATCAAAAGCTCTCGGAAAAACATACTCCGAATTAGAAATAGTCCAGAAAATCCTCAGAGTCCTTCCACGAAGCTTTGAAGCAAAAGTAACTGCCATACAAGAATCGAAAGATTTAAAACAACTTAAAGTTGAAGAACTCATCGGAAATCTCACCACTTATGAGCTTGAAATGAAATTTAAAGAAGAGCGTGAAGGAGGTGACACTCAAAAGAAATCAATAGCTCTCAAAGGAACAACCGAAAGTGATGATGATAACGATGAAGATGATGGAGCAGCAGAATTGGAGCTGTTAATAAGGAAATTCAAAAAATGGAATCAAAAACATGGAAATTCAGCTCGAATTCAAAAAGCAAAAAGCAGAATAGCCAAAGCACTAGACTACTCAGAAGAACAAAAGTTTATTTGTTATAATTGCAACAAACCCGGCCATATCAAGCCCGATTGTCCACAAATTAAATCCAGCCACGAAAAGAAACAGAAAAAGAAAAGTTTTGCAGCCACTTGGGATGAAATAGACGAGAATGATCAAAGCACTGGCAGTGAAAGCAAAAAGGCAGAATTGTGTCTTCGAGGTGATACAACTGACAGTGACGATGACGAGCCAAGTGAGGTATCAAAACTTACCCATTCTGAGTTGCTTATATATTTTCATGAAGTAAACGGTTGTTTTGAACGACTTAGGGAAAAATACGCCAAACTTGAATCTCAAAAAGATACTTTGATAGAATGCAATAAACAACTTGATCAATTAGTTAAAACCTATCAAAGTAGGATCCCTAAGTGTGATAAGTGTCCAACATTTGATGAGGAAATTAAAAAATCAGAAATTAAAATAAAATCGCTTGAAAATGAAATTCTGATTTTAAAGGAGAATGAAAATACTAGGAGAGAGAATTCTATTAAAAAGTGCACACAGTTGTTAAACGAAAATGAATCTCTCAAATCACAAGTCCAACAATTGTCTACGACTTTAGATAAATTTTCAAAAAGTGAAAAATCGTTGAATATGCTATTAGGAAAGCAAACTGTTAATATGGTTAGACAAGGACTTGGATTTAATAATTCGAAAATTGTTGAAAACAAGATTAATCGAGTTAATTCTATGTGCACAATCTGTAGAAAATTTGGACACGATCACAATAATTGTTGGTATAGACCCAAACAAGCGAAAACTATACCGATTTGGGTTCCTAAAGGCACAAATATAAAATCTCTCAAAGTTAAACAAATTTGGGTGCCAAAGGGAACAATTATAAATAGTTTTGGGTCTACACAAAATTATTTTTCAAAATTTTCTGCCACTAACAACCATGGACCTATAAAAACAAATAGGTCACATAAAATTTTCATCGTGTAGGTGTGGTGGCGGGCTAAGGAACAACAATAGTGTTACCTGGATTTTTGGCTGTTCCAGAAACACAACGGACGACAAAGCTAAGTTCCTTAGCCTAGTATAAGGGTGACAGAATCACAATGAACAACGACGAGAAATATCGTAAAGGTAAAGACAGGTAAAAGTATATTTATTTGTACGATATATTAAATGTGATAATCTGTACCATTTTCTGAATAAAACCAGCCAATTATACGATGATGATATGATGATGATTTAATGATGATTTTGATTCTGACTTTATTCAAAATTGTTAGCCATTTATATTCTTATGACAAAAACACTATAATAATCTCTAGATTATTTGAGTTACTTCATATATGTCAGTTTGGATTAAAAATAGTGTTTTGTTGGATATTACAATTGGTTATAATATGGCTGACTCTATATTCACGGTTTTCTGATTATTTAACACGGCTTCAATTCAATTTCAAAAGAATGTCATTTAAATTGTTGTTAAAATTGAATTTGAAATTTTTGATGCACACTTCATGGTTTGGTCGATCGAATTCAATTAATGATAATATTGAGTAAAATTGAAATTCAGATGCAAATTTCACTGGTAATATTGTTGATAGAAAAATTACTAGTGGAACGTGATTAATCTTTAAAACATTCATTTTCTGCATCGTTTTTCAAAGAAAATATCTGCATATTTTTCACTTGAAATAATTTTTATTTTTGCAGAAAATTTTCTTGAAAACTCCTTCTAGAAAATCAGTTTTGACCTTGTATCAGATTAGTTATTTAAGAATAATTGATTTTATAACTATTTTTGAAATTGATTTTAAATAACTATATTAACTAATCTGACCCCCTACTAATTATCTGAAAAGATATATAGTGATTGAAAATAAGATGAGTGTTGATATTAATCATATATTATGACTCGAGACAATATAATTAGTAAATTTCTTTAGAAATTTAGACAAGAGTTATAAAACTTTCTGTTGATAAATATTCCATGACCATTTCTATTTCTTTCATTTTTCTATCGACCATCACTCATCAAAATTCAATATAGTAGGTCAATAGGTGGTATTTTAAAACGAGAAATCATTTGTGCTTCAATTTATTATATTTTTAGCAATAAAATAAATATCCAAAGTATTCACTCTCATTTAAAAGTCCTCACGGTTATGCATGGGTGAATTACTTGGATTTTTGATTATGTGCTTCCATGCTCATTTAAAAGTCCTCACGGTTATGCATGTATGGAACGCATATCAAAATTAATTGGTTAAATAAACAAGTTGATTCTAATCCCATTTAAAAGTCCTCACGGTTATGCGTGGTTAGAAGATACTTGAATTCATTTTTAAAATAAAACTAAAAATTGTGAATACTACTAATCTCATTTAAAAGTCCTAACGGTTATGCATGGTTAGTAGATATTCAAATTTCCTGAAATAAACATACCACAAATAGACACGACTATATAGTTTTATTTGATGAAATCATTCATATCATTCTAAAGTGGAATATGCGTCAATTAAAGGATTTATGATTTTTGTTTGATTTTTTTTATCGAAATTTAATTTTTATATTCAGTTGAGTTTTTAATGTTTAATTAATACCGATCACTATATCTCTACTTTCTATTACTATTATTCTTTTGCTGATAACAAAAGGGGGAGAGAAAAGTTAAGATTTTGTAAAAAGGGAGAGAAAAGGTCAAAGAAGTTTTCAATATGCATATAGACTCATTTGCACATTTTATTTGTATGCATATATGTAGGGGGAGTCATATATGTAGGGGGAGTATCATATAGAAAGGAAGCATTCAAATAGGGGGAGCAATTGAAATTATCAAATACATTTAATATATTCAAAATCTTAAATATATGTTTGTTATCATCAAAAGGGGGAGATTGTTGAATATGCGCTTATATGATTTTTGTTTGATGATAATAAACATATATACATTCGTTTAAATGTATTTGTTAATATACTATTTATTTTCACAGATTAAATAAATATTTGCTGAATAAAATAAATAACACAGATTTTAAATTCAAACGAATATTTTATTCAAACAAATATTTATTACAATTTTGAATAATACAATTTCAAGCTCTCACTATACTATACAACTTTGATTACAATTACATCACAACCTCACTACATATCACTCACACTCGTATTTTTATCTACAACTGCATTCCACATTTACATATTCACCTCACTACATATCACTCACACTCGTATTTTTATCTACAACTGCATTCCAGTTTGAATCCAGCATCTGAGCAATCTGCAAAAATATTCACTAACGCAGTAATATTGAAAATAAAATATTTTTGCAATTCAAAATAAAAGATGATTTTGAAAACATTGTTTGCCTCAGTTATTTGGGTTGTTCTTCATAATTTAAATTTGAATTCATCATACACGAACAACTTGTGACATACACAGTATATTACTGTATATGCCACAAGGCCGTGCACACCGATATATACACTTGATTGATTTACAGGGACAGGTGAGCACAGGTCAAACCCAAATATACAGACAGGTTCAACTCAGGTGCAATATATTCAAAATCACGACACAAGCACAAGGTCAAACCCGAGTTTTTAAAACTGGGTTCAACACAAGGCAGTCATGAAGTATGCAAAGAGCTCGAGCATGAGATATGGCAACTACAGTAATGCATCAGTCACCAAACACTACAAACAAGCAACATGGCTGAACATTGATCAAGACACTAAGCAATAGCAATGCATGTATAATGGAACCAGTGACAATAGTGGATATCAAGTAATACAACTACAAATGTTCAAACTCAATGGTCAGAATGAAAACAGTGGTCAATGCCGAGATACAAAATACTCAATGCATGCAACAATGTGCACAGGCCAGAAACACTATCAAAATGCAAGCACAACTTTACAACAAGTCCAGCAACATGAATTGGAACTACACCAGTGCACAGATACAAGTTCAAGTGCTCAGTGCAGACCAGGTTACAACATGTGAAGACTACAATGCACATGCAAAGATACAAAGACCAGCTGCAAAATGAAGCACCAGTTGAACTGTAGCAGTGCAGACCAACCCAATTACAACCCAAGATGCAAATGTACATTATGGCAGTGAACTATCAAGTACAAAGTGAATGAAGTGAAATGGTCGAGCTGTTCGAATAAAACATGGTCTGCAGCTCAAATCAGTAAGCAACACAGTGGCAGCATGCTTGAAGTTACAATGCAATGCAAACAGCAATGCACTAAGCAATTGAAGCAGTTAAAACATGGAAACAAGAATACATAAAGCTACAAGTGATGCAGCATCAATTAAACAGTGCCAAATAAAGCACAGTTGCAAATAACATGACAGTGAAAACTCGAGTCACAGTGCCATGCTATAAATTATAAAATGAAACATGCAGGAGAACAGAAAATAGTGAACATATACTTATGATATAAAGTTCATGTCTACAGAATGGGAATAAACTCGACCAAGTACAACAAGCATCAGTATGCAAATATCAAGACCGAAGTCAGATGAAATAATGCCCAAAATGCCAACAAGTGATCATGCCAAATGTATCAATATACATAGCCGTGGGTGTCAAAATAAAGGTCAGAAAAATAATCAAACAACCAAGCCGTGGATGCATAGCAAAGCCAATGTCGAAGACAACCAGACACAAGTTCGAACTGTATCAAGTTATCAGAAAACATGATACAAGAATACTCAGTACAAAATGTTCAGAATCAAATCAAGTCAGGTGATGCTTAAATCAAGTCAAAGTTTTTTTTTCTTTTATCAAAGTCAGATTCAAGCCATGGTCATAATAGAATGAGTCAATGCCGTGAATATCAAGCATCTCAAAATTCAAAGGCCGAAGTCAATATCGAACGCGTGAATCAAAACCGTGTCAACCAAGCCGTGATCATCAAGTATCAAATATATGATTATGAACTAGTCAGAATCAATCTCAATCGTTCAAGAATAATAAAGTGGCCGAGATGAATTATTGACAAATTCAAATGATTTTATACGAACGAAGATAAAGGAGTTCGAACGCATATAAATATCCAAAATCATCATCGGCACAAAATGATCGAGTTCGAACAAGCCAAACCAGAAAAGCAAAAGGAAACAACACATACCAGAAAGTCATAATCAACGAACTCGATCAAGTAGCTGCAAACGAGCGAGAATTGAACATCAGAGAAGCAACCGAAGCAAGCTACAAGGAGTCGGCCGATCAACCATCAAAAGCCCTAAATTGTATCAAGGGACGAAGCGCTAAATTGGATCGAAGGGACGAAGCCCTAAATCAGCAAGAGGAGCGGCCATCATTTTTTTCACGAACGAAAAATAAAAGAGACGGGCTGAAGTGAAAAAGGAGGGCCGGCCTTGGTTATATTAAAAAAGGGGGTTTTGTTTTTAAGTTTTGTTTTTTTTAGGGGTTTTTAATTAGGGTTTATTTTTAATTTGTTTTTAATTTGTATTTTCCTCTTTAAACCGTTTATTTTCTAGTAGTGTGACTAGGGTGCAAACTACGGTGTGTAGTTTGGGAATTTGCAACTCGGTAGTTGAGTTGTGGTCAAGGTTTTGAGCGTAGAGTTAGATTAGTCAATAGCGGTGTATAGCGAGTTTACGTGTGTAAGCGAGGGACTATCTAATTTCTAGTAGAAACCTTGGGGGCAGCACGTAGGCAGGGTTTTGCCGAAGCTGGGTAAATTCTGTGTTGTTCTGTTTTATTCTGTTATTTATATTCTGCGATATCTGTGCTGCTATTCTGTGATCTGAATTGAAATTAATTTATAAGCTTCCGCGATTAAATTTTATTAATTTACACTATCACCCTATTCACCCCCCCTCTAGGGTGAAATCGATCCTACATATGTATGTATGTATGTGTGTGTGTGTATATTTGTGTCACTGATTGCATTAGAAAACTTAAGCATAATGAATGTAATGGATGGTGGTTGAGTATATGGTTGTAGAATTTGGATGAAAGTATTTATTTCATTCTTCCGTCATTAGAGGTTTTGGGGACGAAATTATTTAAGGAGGATAGAATGTAACAACCCAAAATTTGAGCCATATTAATTAATTAACGAATTAATTAAATAATAAAATAAGTTTGTGAAATTGTCAGAATTAAGACATGGAAGTTGCACCATTGTATCTGTGGTAATTTTCTGGTCAATTTCCATATACAGTTTGTCAAAATCCGAGCTAAAACGAAGAAGTTACAAAATAAACAAGAATTGAAGAAAACAAAAAAACAAAAAATACAATAGGTCAGGTCAACCCAAAACAAGGCCAGGTCGACCCTCACCGTAGTTAGGTCGACCTGCATGTCGACACTCAAAATATAGAGGTCGACCCGCCCTTTGTTTGGAGACATAATATTGTCCAAGTTAAGACTATGACATGTTTTCCAATTCTTTTCCAAACCTATGAGTTTGTGCTTCCATCTGATGCTTCCTAGTGAGCCTATGACATGATTGAGCCTGATTTAATCTTCAAATCCAACGGTCTGAGATCCCTAAAGTATACGATAAATAAAACCCTAGGCCTAGCTACTTTTCTCATTCAAAATTTCTCCTATTTGGGTTCATTGCTAGAGGCTAGACCCTAAATGGAAAAAAATTCTAAGAAGGAAATCTTTTTGATAAAAATGTTCTACACTTTAGAAGTGGATCCGAGAAGGCCAAGGAATAGAGCTAAGGGCTACAGGCGAGTGTTTTGTTATTATTTTATATTTTTTAAATAATTTAAAATAATAGGGTTTTTTCTGTAATTTTGAGATAATTTTTGTATGAGTTATTTACTATTGATTTTCAATCTTCTTCATGGCTATTTTATTCAACTATTTTTATTCAGCAATTTTATTCAGTTATTTACATTTTATTTACATTTTTTTAAATTAGAATTTAGCCTATAAATGTTAGTTTCTTTTTATTCCTTTTTACACGAATAGAATATTAAAAAAGAGAAGAATTCGCTAATATGGACTAAAATATAAGAACACTGAATTTACAAAAAATAGATGTAAAAAAGAAGAACTATAATAAAAAGAGGATAGACTAAAATAAGCAAATTTGAGACATTTGCAAGCATGTTCATAACTAGTGGTTATAATTAAAATGATAATACAAAAGAGTAACAATTATAACGTAGGCTATAATTAAGCAAGAAGAACTGAAAGGCTTATTTTAAAAACTTTGACTAAGTTAATAAGTAAATTATAACATAAGTTATAATTAGCAATAACAGAAAGGATTATTTTAAGACTTATAATTAAGTTAATAAGCAAATATAGCAGAGATAACAGAAAAGGCTTATTTTAAAAGGCTTATAATTAAGTTAATAAGAAAATATAGCAGAGCTAACAGAAAAGGCTTATTTTAAAGACTTAGATTAAGTTAATAAGCAAATAGAGTAGAAATAACAGAAGAAGCTTATTTTAAGAACTTACGCTAAGTTAATAAGCAAAACGTAGAAGCAGGGCCCGTACCATCAGCATTCCCTTTTGGACTAGGACGATGGTCTCACAATAGATTAGGTGAGGCTAGGAAAGACCCTTTCAAAATAGGACTGATGGTCTCACAATAGCTAGGTGGGGCTTAGACATTCTAACTAGGGCAAATAAGTGCCAATAGATAGAAGCTCAAATCGGGGGATTTGATTAAGGGGCGCAACAAGATTTTGTTTTCTAGGACCCGTACCAACAACATTCCCTTTTAGACTAGTACTGATGGTCTCACAAAACACTTAGGTGAGGCTGGACAGGACCTTCGCAGGCTAGGACTAATGGTCTCACAACATATTAGATGAGGTTGGACATGCTTATGCTGACAAGGTAAGTAAGAGGTCACAAGAGGTGGGTCGACAATGAGTGTATACCAACGGTGATCGAACATGCGGCATCGATTAGGGTTGTAATTAGCTACTGCATTCCAAGCGCTAAAAAGGTGACTTTTGCTATGAGACTCACAGGATAGGACTAGCTGAAAGTGGAACAACAGAGATACAAGGCCAATCAATAGGTACAATTAGGATTTTGGCCTAATTAAAATAAGGTTAGGGTTTCAGCCTAATCACAGAAATCTACGACTAGTGCAAACAATCCAAACAGTCAAGCAATCAAAGCAAACAGTCTAACAGAATCAGAAACAGTGTTTTATTTTAGCTTTATCTTTTCCGCTATTCCCTTTATATTAGAACTATTGTTAAGTCTATTATCTTTATCTTGCTCAGAAATGCTAGCAATTACTTTTACTCACCAGACTTATAGTCTGACCAACTCCTCTGTTACCATTTCCCCCCCATAGCCCAGCAGAGGCAAGAACTGTAGATTTGTATTTCTTAGAGACCCAAATTGTAGAGCTTTCTCATTCTTCATGTATTCTTCTTCCTTTCAATTTTCCTTTCATTTGACTTTAGATGTACTGGTACTTTATGAGAGGGTTGATTTTTATGGTGTACTGTGATGATGTGACTGAGATTATGTTTTTTCATACGACATCTGTATTTGGTATTTGAGACATACTCTATTTTGTGACATTATTTTATGAAGTTTACTTTTGAATATCAAGTTATTATTTAAATGTTTCCGCTATTTTTATTTGTTTATCTTGAGAATCTTAGTCACTGTGATGCTTTAGCTATACTTATAACGCACCATATCCTTTAGTGCATCCTTTTTAGGCATACTAAGGGGTGTGGGGTGTTTCACTTAGCATGGGGGACATCTTAATGGGTTTGCAAAGTTGCCTATGCAATAAGATCAGTGCCGATAACTTACTTAGGCAAGCCTTTTAACTTCAACAATTTAGTGGTGTATGTTGGCACGAAGAACGACAATTAGATTTGATGTCGATCCTTATGTTCGAGGATTTCTCTAATGTATAGTCAATGGCATGGAAGCTGATCATGACGGCATATGATGACGGTCGCTCTGGTCGAACTTTCAGATCTTGTCACGAGTTGATAAGTCCAACAATGAAGGGCTCTAGGTGCTTTGAGCGATTATTTGCAAATGATTGAAGACTAGGCTTAGAAGCATGTCGAATCAAATGTCACGTGTAGGATTCAGCTTCGTGTTGTGCATAGCTGGCTCTTTCTTTGAGTTGGAATTCGTTTGTATATTCGAGTAATGCACTTTCCATTCAATGTGCTCGTGATTCGGTACTCGTCATTTAGGTTGGACTGATAGTTGTCCATAAGCTTGGGCATCGATCTGAATATTCTAACTCTAATCATCCTTTCGCTCATAGCCTCAATTTGTTGGCATGAGTCACAGTATTGAGCTATCGTAGTCAGTTTTTGGATGATCACACTTCTACCCCTAGTCTCGAGTTGATAAACGTACTACATGGAAGATCGAGTCTTGTCATAGTCATGTTTATACTCCCACCTAAGCTTCGAAGACCTAGAGTTGATCGATTAATGGTCGGCTCACATTCATCTTGATTCTCGCTCATGCCGTCTAAGTAAGGGAAAGGGATACATGTCAATAAGTGGACGCGCATGTCACATCTGTTTTAGCTTTACACTCTTTCCATCGATTTTTAGGATCAAGCTAATTGATGGAAGGATAAGTCGCACCCATTCTGAATTGTATTCTGGCTTTTCCTTCCTAGGGAAGAATTTAATGCCCCATTAGATTTCAAGCATAAGTTGAGTACTGGACGGTCAATCATGTCCACTTTTGATGCAGGTGTCGCTATACTCTAGGTAAGGGTCAAATAATGGATGATTAGGTCAAATCCATTCTATGACTGATGCTTCCCTATCTAATTAAGGGTAAGAATCACTTTCGAACTGTCAAGTCACGTCGATTTTTATTTATGTTCCCCTATCGGACCATGGGATAGAATTAGCCCAGGAGCAGTTGGGTCATGCTTATTTGGATTTATACTCCTCCTAATGGATCAAAGGAGGGTGATGGAGAATGAAAGGCCAAGTCACACTCATTCGGGTCACATCCATTTGTGGTTAGTGTAGGTCAATATTGACACTCGATTCGATGGTACATTATAATTGGTCATCCGCAACTTTGGATGTCATTCCTATTGGTTTTGTATAAAGGCCTCCCTATATTATTTTCCTTTATTCGTAAAGAATCACCGAGCCAGAGCTATAGTAAGCTATCATATTCAGCTTGCAGTAGTTTATACTCCTGCCTTCAGTATTGGGCAAGCAGTGTTAGTTCGTGGATGGTCAAATTCCATTCGTAATGAGTTTATACCCCTCCTGTCGAGTTCAGGTCGGAATAATGAGTGGTCGGAATAATGAGTGGTCAAACCACACTCGTCTATTTATTTATACTCATATCCGCATTTTGGGGATAAGAGTTTGTTGATGAGTGATCGAATCGTGCCCAACTTGTGTTTATACTCTAGTCCACACTCTTGGGTGTTAGAGTTATTCCAAAAAATGGTCGAACCACATTTTCCTTTATCATTTCTTCTGCTCCCAAGTCAGTGGTGGAAGTCGAAGAGTGGTTGGTTGTATCATGTTCACTCTTATTTAGAGTTCTTCACCTCGAATCGTGGAAAGAAGCTGATTAATGGATGGTTAAGTCGCATCTGTTATATGTTTTGTACTCAGCTTGTCGGTTTATAGTAGAGAGTTAATGGATAAGCGATTGAACCGCATTCATTTTCTACCATACTCTTATCCGCGCTCTATGGACTAGAGTTATTTCCTAGACGGTTAAACCGCGTCCATGTCTTGGTTTGGATTTTGGATTTGCCGATGTCTAGGTCAGGCTTTAATAGTTCGCCATACTTCAGGCGCGAGCAAGGTCATGGATGGACGTATCACATCCTTCTTCGATTGGACGATCGAATCACATCTAATTTTAGCATGGGATCTCAAACTATCCACTGCATTTGGGCTAGGAGTTGACACATGGACGGTCATGCCATGTTCACTTTCATTTGGATCCTGCTTCTGCCGAGCCTTGGGAGTAAGATGAGTGTTCTAATGAACTTTGAGCTTGAGTGGAGGAGCAGACAATAGGATCGCATCCACTTTGAGTCATGTGTTTTCCCTCAAGTCAAAGGCAAGAGATAAGGAGCGGGCAGTCGAGCCACATCTACTTTTTATGGTATTCATACTCCAGACCGCTCTAAGGGACCAGAGTTGATTAATGGACGGTCGACTGCATCCATCTTTTCGTGTTTATACTCTGATCCACGCTTTAGGGACCAGAATTTTATAATGGGTGGCTAGTCACAACCGTTTTTGATATTTATACTCCAATCCACGCTCTGGGGACCAGAGTTGGTCGGTGGATGGTCGAACCGCACGCATCCTTTTATATTTATACTCTGGTCCATGCTCTGGGACCAGAGTTTTATGATAGGTAGTTAGTCACACCCATTTTTGATTTATACTCCACTTGTCAGGTCAAGGTAAGAGTTGTCAAATGAATGGCCGAGTCATCTTCATTCGTGGAAAGGAATTCTATTCACGGTGTCGAGGATAAAAGTGTGCGAGTGGATGGTTAATTCACACCCACTTGGTCATTAAGCGATGAATGGTCGGACAAAAGGCTTTAATTTCGATAGTACTTCACTTCTTTCTCTTGTATGCATAACTTTGCATTCAAGGGATGTATTTTTGTTGTATTTTCTAAAATAAATTAAAGCCTTTTCGAACTAAAGGCTTTAATTTTTATAACAGTTTCTTCGCTTATATGTATAATTTTGCATCCAGGGGTGTGTTGTTGTAACAACCCTAATTTTGATTAATGTTGTTTAGAAGATTTAATTATATAAATCCAATACAATAATGTGATATGTAGTATGATAAAGAATTGAGATTTTATAATCCACATAGGCGAGCCAAAATTAAATAACTAATTGGTTAATAAGATTGTTTTATGGTGATTCGTGTATGTTGATACGATATGCTATGTTTATTTTATCCTTGGATTGAATTATGATTCATGAAAACTATAAGAAATAATTCATATGGGTTTTAAGGGGAAAACATAATATTTTAATCTCCAAACGATTTGATTTTTTGGTGTGTTAAGCAAAACGTTATTTTGGAGATGGCTTTTTAATTTCATAATTTTCCGAAGTAAAGAGAATATTTTATGAATTTGCTAATGAGGAAATAATTTAATTTCAAGTTTTAATTATTTAAAATAACAAAATATGGAATTTGGCATTGAAATTTTTATAAAAAAAGAATATCACATTTTTGAATTTCTATGAATTTCTAAGATTTTTCCCAAGTGATTTCGATTTATTGTGAAATGGTTTTGCTAGTTAAGCAATTAAAGGGCTAATTAATTAAGAATAATAATTAATTAATTTGAAATATGGTTTGAATTTTGGAACATGAGTGTGGTAGGAATTTTGCAAAGAAAATGTAAAGTTTTGTTGAAGAGCAATCATATCTTGACAAACAATTGGATTTGGTGAAAAGTAATTACTTTTCGTAGTAATAAAAAGTTTTCAATAAATTTATGATACGACCATGCCGCTTGTACCCTCTCAGCACCTATAGGAGGTCACATTTCATGAGTGTCGAAGTCGTGTTGGAAGGAAACAAAGGATATTTACTTGGGTAATTATGTAATGGTTCCCAAGTTTGCCGAAGTCGACCTCGTCGATGACATAAGATAGAGGGCAATGGTACTTCATAATTCCTTATAAATTTTAAAAGTTTTAGAGTCGACGTTGATGCCATCGCTAGTTTTCACCAAAGTAGGAAACAATGCCGCATCTCATCTCTTTGTATGTTTCCAAACCACAGCAGTGATGCAGTTTTTAATGAATTCAACTCTATATAAAAAGTGGCATAATAGCCGAGTAGTTTAAGTAAAGAAGTTTTATACCATCGTCGAAGGACATAGGTGTCGATATGCAGTAGGGTCGAAGACCTTATGTCCTCGTACCGATGCCACTTGGCCACGATGCTACATTATATCTTGAAGGCCGAAGAGGCTTGCTTTCGAAGCTAAGTAAAACTGTTTAAAGAGGTGAGGATGCCTATGTTTTTAAAAGAATGTCAAAGACCCTATAACTCTTCGAGAGTAAGCCATAAAATCATAGAAGGGTATTGCATTTTTTACTTCGACCCAAACGAAGGTCAAAGTGGTTAATGCAGCAAGTATAAAACCATATTCTATAAAAAGGGCGGAGATCCTAACTTTTAGGTCGACGTCGTTAATGATTTCGACGTTGATTTTTTTCGAACTATTAAAAAAGGCTAAGTGTTTCCTTATTTTAAATATGATTTTAAAGGAGTAATCATTCATCATTATGAAAATGAATTCAAGGATTTTAAGTATAAAATAGCCCAAGTTTGAACTAAAGATTTCCAAAGAGAATATTACATAAGATTAAGTGATTCTTAACATGTTATGATGGATGTTATATGTTAATATGTTTGTTTGATCAGTTATTATGCATATTTAACATTATATTACTTACATCATTTATGAAACATAACTTCATTTGGGGGTATTAAGGGCTAGATAACCGGTTAGGTTGACCCAATAATGAGTATAAACAGAATTAACTCTGGAGTGAGTAGAATTCCATCTAGAAGATTAGGTAGGTCCGAAGTACATGATGCCTGGAACTGACCAAAAGATTATTGATTTAAATCAATTATTGGAAGGGGTTCAATAGGTTCTTAGTCATCCCATAAAAACTATATCATGAAAAATGTTATTGGAAGGATCCAATAGGTTCCTAGTTATCATATGAAAACTATGTTCGGTTAATGTTATTAATAGAGACCAATAGGTTCATAGTTATCTCATGAAAACTATGTTTTGGTAAATGTTATTTGAGAATTCGATATGTTTATAGTCATCCCATGGAAACTGTGATTGGAAGGCTATTAGTCAGCCCATGATAAAAGGTTCTTAGTGATCCCATGAAAACTATGAAGTTGGACAGATTGTACCTAAAATAAATTATGACGGGTTATTGTCAGTCCCTGAAAACTAATAGGTTCATAGTGACCCTACAAAAACTACAAACTTGGACAGATAGTCTGATAAGTTGTGATGGGTAGTCCAGGGTATATTGCATTCTTGCAATTATCATTATTATTATGTTATAACCATTGTGGATGGAGGCATATAGAATATGGTTTATGTATTTTGGTAAAGATACCAGTGATGGGAAGACCTCTACACTCACGCCAGCCAAGGACACTACGGAATATTGCCGTCAACTAGCACGAAGAATAAGGCTGTTGAGGAGCGACCATCCATGTAATTGCTTTGTGCGAGCACTGATATGTCAGATAGTATAACATGCATTTCATTTCAAGAGGAAATCCGACATGCCGATAGTGGCTATGTGGTCTTCGGAAACAAATATAGAAATAAACATAAAATAAATCAGCCATAGGTATTCATATCACAAAGGCGGATACAGATATGAATATAGCACAAATAAGTGTACATCAGAGTAGTGGTATAACAAGATACACAATATCACAATAGAATAGATACAAGTGCAAGGCAAAAGAAAACTTATACATTAAGGAGTCTCTATCTCGAATGTATAACAACAAATGCTACTACACTAGAGTAGTTAGCCAAAAATCAGATAATGTTCCCATAAGAGGAGTCAAGCAGAAGCACCTGTAACATCTCGGTCTGACCCGAGTATTATTTAATAAGAAAATAATAAATGGATCAGTCTAGCTATAAATATCAGATAAAGTGAGATAAGATAAGAGATACGATTAAAACGTATGATAACAATAATGCCATACTGTGAAAGGTAAACATTAGAAAATCAACAAAAATCACACAATATCTCAAAAATCTCATAATATAAAAAACAATGCCATATTCTTTATTTTGTTCACCAAGCCACGAATATTGACAAACATATCGTTACCAATCGCAAAAAAAATTGATGAAACATAAATTCAAGAAATCAACAATTAGAAATCCAGAAATCGAAAAAGGGGAGGCCTATCACAAAACGGGAGCATAAAAACTCACCAACACGTGTATCACAAAACAGAACGCTATTTCATGGTCGCTAACCATAAATTCAAAACATCAACGCAGTACAATAACGGTACGTCCAATGAACTGAAACATCAATAAATTTAGAGCATCGACGCAGTACAATAACGGTACGTCCAATGAACCTGATAAACCGGAACAACGATGTAGTACAATATCGGTACATCCATTGATCCAAATAAGCCGAGACATTGATGTAGCACAATAACGGTACATCCGATGAAGCGAATATCATAAAAGAACATGGGTTGCTAGCCCATAAAAGAATTGAGACGACGCTCGTTAGAACGAGGTATTATCCCCCACGTGGGCAAAGAGACATCGCACATCGCTAGTCTAAACCATAAAATGATCATCATCGATCATCGAGAAGTGTCAATTACACTAAGCTAGTAAATATATGAGTTTAGCCTCATGTCCCATAACCACTAGCTTAACTTAAATATTTATGAACAAATTGTAGATTTCCACTTGAAAATTGCCACAAGAGTTTCAGTCGAATGAGTCTAAGAATTAACCGTCAAAGTAAACGCAAGCGTTTCATTCCACTTGTTTTACTAAGTCGTTTAATTGGATTTCTCAAAAGAATGAGATAAAGATTTGTATATACTAGTAGATTGGAAATGGTTTTATAAGGGACTTTGTATTAAAATAGAGTTGAAATCATCTTTGAGAAAGAGTTTGAATATTTACTGCTAGTATAGAAACCTTTGCGTTTTAAAGTGACAAACCATAAAGATGATTGTGAGAACAATCAATCATCAAAATTTCAAGTTCAAAGACATGAATTAAATCCAAAGAAATCGATTCCAAACCCATCAAAAAGGATATACTCAAAAATTCCAAAATAGAAGTCATCAAGGTCGATTATAAATGATAACAACAAATCGAAAAACCATGATTCGATAAAAATTGGAATTTCAAGCAAAATAGGCTAAATAGGCAAAAAAAAGCAGGTCAGTCGACTGGTTACAAAGGCCAGTCGGCTGATTGCAGGAAACAGAGACTTCCAGCCTCTGCCGACAACCCAGGAACATTCATTTGCTACAGCCAGTCGACTGACTGCAAAGGTCAGTCGACTGACTGGCACTGGAGCTGTTTTTTAGCCTATCAAATGAAGAGAAACTCCTCCAAAATTGCAACCGAACGAGCAATGGACGCTAGGGGTTTATGCCAATCGACGACCCGGCCCTACAGGCTCTTTGATACACCACTAAAAGCATGATCAAACATCAAAGCTATGATTTTTAAAGATTTGACTTCAAACACCAAAAATTGAAGTACTCATAAAACCAATTCAATCCAAACCAAAAGCAAATACACATGAATAAGTGTTAGGAATTCATACCCAACAAACAAAGATAGTTATAGACATAGATGTGAGGTAAAAATCTCACCTTTTTACTCAAAAACAATGAAGAAGAAGCTATAGAGCAAGGTAAAAAGAATCACTCCTCAATTCCAACCCAAGAAGCTTGAATCTAAGCTTAAAAGAAAAACATTTCCTAAGTTAGACTTTAGGAATTTTTGAAATTGAAAGTAGAATGAGTTGGAGAAGAAGAAGATGATGCTTACCAATAGCTTCACTTTGAATTTGGAGTTAGAACTTGGATTTGCAATGGAACTAGGGCTTAGGAATTCTAATTCTCTTTCTTTTCCCCGATTTTTATGAAAGCTTGAAGGTATTAGGAAATGAAAGTGAATGAAGAGAAGTGGTGGTGGAGCTAGAGTTAATAGTTTAGGCTAACCCAAACCCAAAGTCCAAAGTGCATAGGTCAAATTTTAGCTAGCTCCAAACATATCGAAGTTTATACTCAAAAAGCTGCAAACGGTATTTTGAACTTAATGGAAGTGGTCTCGAGTTCAAATTCGACTGTTTGCAAAAAGTAGCTTTTTGGACTATAATCCGACTAACGATGCTATATTTAATAAAAGATTTAAATATACAATCGCTAAATATGCGGGTTGTTACATGTAGGAAGCATTCTAGCGGTGTTGAGAGTAAGGGTTTTTCAAGTTTCCTACCAGGACGAATAAGCTTCCGGAGCCGTGCAGGAGGCATTCTAGCTATGTAGGGGTTCTATTTTAATCCGCTATGTTGTTTGAGTTTGTCTATTTGGATATAATGGCAAAGTTGTATAATTGCCAAGTATTTGACTTTGATCAACCAAAAAGTCATCTTCATATGTCGCTCGTGTAATATTTCGTAATAATTATATTTTCTTCGATCATAAGATTACGAATGGGATTATTTAATAAATATGAAATATCAATTGTGAAATGAGAAGGAAATTTTTGTTATTAAACCGTATTTGAAATTTTTTCATATTCATGCATGTCTGGTTATTGATATGACTAACATAGTTGTATTTTGTCATCGAAAATTAATAACTATGGATGACTACAGCATCTGTAGCCGTTAGTTTTGGGCATTAGAACAAGGAATATCACAAGTTGGTATCAGAGCATAGGCTTATGCAAAACAACGAATATTGAACTTTAAAAAGAATTTTTGGAAACATAATCCAAATGAATCAGAGAATGAGATCGGGGCATGGGATATCGCTATAGTAACGTACTTGTATTTGTTATATATGAGCATATGCTTTATCTTTATTCTCGCACCTCTTGGACCGTTTTTCTATATCGTACTAAGGCTCGTATCAAAATTTACGTGAAAAAAAGATATGGAGGTAGGAAACAGAAGAGTGAATAAAGGTGGAGGAAGCACCACAACCAATTGAAAAGCTCGACCGACTACTAAATGGAATTTGAGTCGATAAGCAAACGCTAATCAAAAAGCAAAATGCCAATATATATGTTGCGACCCCATCAAAAGATGGGAATTATATATCAATTCTTGGTCAATCTGATGCAAGCTGGAGAACCTGTAGGAGTAGCAGGAGGAAATGTTGTTACTGTAGTGGAGTCAATCCCATTGCACCAGTAGGTAATAACTATGCCAAGCTAAGTAGAGATTACACCAGTTTGGGTGGGAAGCCTTTTCTGGGGACTGAGGATGTAATAAAAGTGGAGAATTGGCTGTTGCATTGTGAAAGGATTTTTGCTGATTTGGGTCTGAATAATGAGCAGAAAAGGAGATTGGCTTCAAGCAGTTGCAAGGAGTTGCTTTATTCTAGTGGAACGGAGTTGCTGTAGTAACGCCTGAGGAGGAGATGACTAGGGTGTTTTTCAAAGGAGATCCAAGGAAATATATTTTTCTGAAGTAGCTATGTCCACTTTTCTTAGGAAGTTTATGGAATTGGATCAAGAGGATATGATGGTATTGGAATATTCTGCCAAGTTCGATGAGCTATCTAGATATGGATATGCTACTATTGACTCTGTGATTAAAAGAAAAGAGAAGTTCATCTTGGGGTTGAGGCTGAAGATTTTTCAGGCAACTGTGCCACATCTTAGAGATCCATTGAACATAGTGTGGAAATGGCTATCTAGAATGAAGAAATGCTTTCGAATTTTGGGAAGAGGAAGTCGGTAGGGACCCAAGGTTCCCAGGAAAAGAAGAGGAAGTTTTTCAAGAAGAAAGGAGCTTAGAAAGGCGAAGCTGTCAAGAAAAGGAAAGTTGATATTGTCTACTTCAAATGCGAAAAGAAAGGACATTATGCTCATGGTGTCGGATGGGTAAAGGAAAGAAGGTCATAGGAAATAAAAATGTGAAGTGCTTCAACTGTGACCAGATAGGGCACTATAAGAATCGGGGTCTAGAGCTAGTCAGTGCCGACAAAGGAAAAGTTTTCACTTTAAAGCCACCATTTTCCAGACCTGCCACTACTGAGAATGGATAGTCTATGATGGAAGGTAAATTTTGCTTCATAGCACACCAGTAAGAGTATTATTTGATACTGGTGCATTGCATTCATTTATCCCTCAGTGTTTGATAGATAAGTTATGTTTGGAACCATCATACCTTACTTAAGGATAGCTAATCCAACAGAAGAGTACACAACTATATGGGCGAGGTGTGACCCTCTAAAGTTTGAGTTCCTAGGTTATACTTTTTCCTATAGGTTGTATGTTTTTGATTTGTAGGCTTTGGAAGTAGCTATGTCCACTTGCTCAGGAAGTTTATGGGATTGAAGCAAGAAGGTATAATGGTATTGGAATATTCTGCCAAGTTTGATGAGCTACCTAGATATGGATATGCTACTATTGATACTGTGATATGATAGATATCCTATAAGATTGGTTGAGCAAATATGATGTTAAGATATTTTGCTAACATACGAACAATATGATGTTAAGATATTTTGCTAACATACGAACATATCATTGAGACACGCTGATAGAAGTGGGCGAATAGTATACTCAGTTGAGAATTCGAGTCCATAAATTTATTCTTTATTAGGTGCTATGGAAAGGGAAGATGAGTTGAATTGGGTTTTAATTGTAAGAGAATTTGCAGATATTTTTAGGCTGGTTACAAGACTACCACCGAAACAAGCTATTGAGTTTCGAATAGATCATGTGCCAAAAGCTGAACCCGTGAGCAGACCACCTAGCAGGATGACACCTACCAAGAATGAGTTAAAGGTGCAACTAATGGGTTTAGAAGGAAAGAACTTTATTAAACCAAATAGTTTGCCTTAGGGAGCGGCCTTGGTATTCATGAAGAAAATAGATGGGTTGTTAAGGATGTATACTGACTATCGTAAGCTGAATGAGAAGAAGATAAAGAATCGATATCCTTTGTTGAGAATTGACGATTTATTTGATCATCTAAGTGGAGCCAAAGTATTTTCCCAGTTGTATTTAGCGACAGGGTTCCATCAATTGAGATTAGCGGAGGACAGTATTCTTTTGACGACATTTCGAACAAGATATGGTTAGTACGAATGGTTAGTAATGCCACTCGAATTAACTAACATGCCAGCTTTATTCGTGGATTTGATGAACTGGATTTTATGAAAGAACTGGAATAGATACATGTTAGTGTTTATTGACGTCACATTGATATATGCTAAGGATGAAAGAAATCACGCGATTCATCATAGAATAGTAACTAAGATGCTGAGGCAGCATCAACTGAAAACGAAGTTTTTGAAATGTCATTTCTGGAACAGAGAAGTGAAATTTTTTGGTCATGCAGTTTCAAAGAAAGGGTTATCAATTAATCCAACTAAGATCGAAGCTGTTAACAGTTGGAAGGGACCCGAAATAGTGACTCTGATCAGAAGTTTTCTTGGATTGGCTGGCTACTGCTGGAGATTTATTAAGGATTTCTCGCGGATAGTAGCACCTTTAACTAAGCTGACCAGAAAGGACGTGAAGTTTACCTAGTTCAAAAAATATGAGGAAGCATTACTTAAGTTAAAGCATTTGTTGACCAATGTGTCCGTGTTAGTCAAGCCGGATGGGAATCAGAATTTAGTGGTGTATAAAAGTGCATGTGGAACTAGTATAGGACCAGTATTGATGCAAAGGGGTAAAGTAATTGCCTATGCTTCCCGACAACTCAGACCACATGAAGTCAGATATCTAAATCATGATTTGGAGTTGGCATCAGTGATCTTTGCATTGAAAATATGGAGACATTATCTTTTGGGAGAAAGATTTGAGTTATATATAGATCATAAGTCTTTGAAGTATTTATTCTCTCAGAAAAAGTTGCATATGAGACAGTAGAGGTGGATGGAGTTTTTAGCTGCTTATGATTTCAATATACACCGGGGAAAGGAAATAAATTAGTGGATGCTCTCAGCAAAAAATATTAGAATGTGGTATTGTTTATGTTGGAAGAATGGAGAATCTAGAGGCATTGACTACATGTAGTGTGCAGTCAAGATCGACTGCTATTTCTAGTCAGAATACCGCCATGTTATCCTGCTTGAAAGTTCGACTAGTATTGATCGAAAAGATTGTTTCTATGAAGAGAATGATCCGTTGTTAGCCGAGAAATTATAAGTCTTAAAAGTGAAACCGTGATTGATGATGCAAAAGGCTTTATTCTTGACCCGAAAGGATGGTTGAGAAAGAAGTGATGGTCGTGTGTTCCGAACGTTGGAGACCTAACTAGAGAAGTTCTTAGGGAATGTCATCGATCGAAGTTCACTATTCATCGTGGAAGAACCAAGTTGTATCGAGATATGAAGAGAAGTTTCTTTTGGAAAGGTACGAAAAGGAATGTAGGCTTGTGGGTAAAGCAATGTTCGAATTGCTAACAAGTTAAAGTTGAACATCAAAAGCCAAGTAGGTCGCTTTAGCCTTTAGATAACCAGTTCGGAATGGGATTCGATATCCATGGACTTTACTGACAGGTTACGAAGGTCAAATCAGGGAAATGAAAGTATATGGGTCATAATGGACAAACCGACCAAGACTGCCCATTTTATTCCCGTTAAGACAACCAGAACGACACCTGTATTGGCTAAGTTATTTATGAAGAACATAGTTAGACTACATAGGATTCCGAGTAGTACAGTCAATGACATAGATGCATTGTTCACTAATGAATTATAGTGGAGTCTACACGAAGTATTATGCACCAAGCTTAAGATGAGTACCGCTTATCACCTATAAACGGATGGGCGGATAGAGAGAGCCAATAAGGTACTCGAAGATTTGTTGAGAGTTTGCTACTAGACTTTAGTGGGTTATAGGAAGACCATTTACACCTAGTTGAGTTTTCCTACAATAATAGTTATCAGACTAGTATAAGAATGATGCCTTTCGAAGCTTTTTATAGAAGGTCATGCAACTCACCAGCATGTTGGTTGGAGACCAGAGACAGATTAATTCTACATCAAGATCTGGTGAGAGAAGCAACAGAGAAGATTAAGTTAATCCAAGGCAGGATGAAAGAGGCTCAGCCTAGACAAAAGATATGCGCAGATAGAAAGCATAAAGATTTACAGTTCTCCATTGGAGACAAAATTTTTATCAAAGTATCATCGATGAAAGGTGTGGTATGATTTTTAAAGTCGGGAAAACTAGCACCGAAATATGTTGGGTCGTTCCCTATTATAGAGTGAATCGGGAAACTTCGTATCAAATAGAGTTACTGAGTAGGTTGGCAGTTGTCCATAATGTGTTTTATGTTTCTCATCTTAGGAAGTATGTCTGTAACCCAGAGACGACTATTGCTCTGAATGCACTGGAAGATTTTGTAGTAGAACTCGATCTAACTTTTGTTAGATGGCCAATTTGGGTTATAACGAGAGATAAGAAGTGGGTAAGGAATAAGATGGTCAAATTTTGAGGACGAAATTGCCTACTTTTGATTAACATTATTCAAGAGGTTTAATTGGATAATTAGCTATAATAATATGATATGTAGTGTGATAACAAAATGATATTTGATAATCCATATGGGCGAGCCATAATTAACTAACTAATTAGTTAATAAAATCATTTTGTGACTTGATAAAAATAAAAGACACGAGAGGGGTAGTTTAAGAATAGAAAACCTTTCATGCCTTAAACCCCCCTCTTCCCTATTATTCTACTTTCACAAATCTTAAGCAATAGAAAGAACAAAAGGATGAGGAAAATCAAGAAATCAAGTAGGAGATTCAAAAGAAAAGCTAGGAAAAACTAAAGCATTCATCAAATCTCAACTCTAATATTAAATCAAGATGAATAATGCTAAACCATCTCATTTTTAAATGTATTTTGTTTTGAATCTTGCTTGTGATGATTCGTATATGTTGATATGATACACTATGCTGATTTTATCCTTGTTTGGTTTGAATGATGATTTATGGAAATCATATAAAATTATTTATATGGGTTTGAAGGGTAAAACCTAAGATTTTTATCTCCAAATTGTTAGTTCCTGAGATGATGGTTTTGTTGACAACTACCTTAGGACTTGTTATAAAATATAAATACTAATATCTTTGTCTAGACATATATGTATATGGAGGATACACACACACACACACACACACACACACACACACACACATATGTATATGTATATATACAAGTAGTGAGAATGAAGACTGTACAGTATAGAAATTCAAGGCCGACGAATTCAAGATGGTAGAAATCAAGATTGAAGACTCATGAGTATCAAGAGTTCAAGATATCAAGATAAGTAATAGAGTTTAGATTTAAGTTAAAACTTCATAATAGCACTAAAATCTTTATTCAGATTTTAATTGGGGAATGGAATCCACCTTCTCGCTTTAACAGTGGGATGGAACCCATGACCTCTTTTGTGGGATGTAACCCATGACCTTTTCTAGTGGAATGGAATCCACAAAATTTTCGAAATTACTTACTTCTAGATTTTTTCAAAACTATCCTTTTAAAAAAGACATCTCTATCGGTTTAAATATTTTAGCCTTAATTCAAAAACTATTTTAATCATATTAATTTCAAAATCATTTCTTGTTTTTAAACTATTTCCTGGTCATAATGTTTTAGTTTTAATCTCAAAATATTTATATATTTAGTTTTTATTACTTTTATATTTCATAAGATCACTTTCCAAAGGTTTTTATAATCATAAAGTATATTCAGAATAATTTACAAAGTTCTAAGATTGGTTCGACAAAATTTAAAAAGAAAATCTCTTCTAAAACAAAAATCAATTTCTAAAAAATACAATGGGATGTCGACATGCCTATACCATCCATGTCGACATGGTAGCCGTAGATTTTAAAATTCGAATTTTAAAAAGAAGTGTCTATTCGTCATAACCTTTCATAAATGGACATGACCATTATTTTCCTATATATACCAGTGGTTTTCAACGAATTTTCACTCAAGATTTCTTTGTTTTCTCTCCTCTTTCTCTTCCGTTCTTATTTTCAAACATTCTTAACAAAACTCTACCAGAATCCTAAGTGAATGAAACTCAATCGTCTTTAGTTTAATTCTCTGCCACTCTCTCTCAAAGATTTCAGTGCTATTCAGAGTTATAGGATCATTTGTAATCAAAGATCAAAAGATCGAAGTGTATCGTGTCTCTCTCTATCAAAATGTGATTGAAAATGGTGTGATTATGGCCCGTAAATCAACTGGGTGTGATTGTAGCCCGTAAATCAATTAGGTGTGATCTATGCTTAGTAAAATCAAGAGAGTTTTCCCTGGACTTGGAGACGAGGGTGTATCTCATGTCTTTAAAATGAGGTTGTAATAGCGACATTATGTTTGAAAAGAAATCTGCACAAGAAATTACGTGGGACTAAATGTATGGTAACTCCAAACTAGTATAAAATTCCAGTGCGTGCTTTCCTTTATTGCTTTTATTTACCATTCACCCCCCTTTAGTTTTAATTCTGTCTTAAAATCCGTAATATGCATTTCCTACATTTGGTATCAGAGCATTGGTTTTCAAAGTTGTCATAATCTGAATTTTGAAAAAGTTTAAAATGGCTATTTTTGAAGATTCTGTTAACACTCGTTCAAAACTGTCTAAATCATCATTGTCTCATAAGTCTTCATATTGTTATTATAGAAAATCAAGTTATCTACCAAATTGGTGTGTCGAGCGGGAATAGATATGTTATATGGCTTTTGAAGAATTAGCACTCAATGGACAAATGGTGCAAATCAAGAAAAACAAATGGATACTTGATGCTGGATGTCCAAGACACATGACTGGTAATCCGGGGATGCTGAATGACATAATTTATGAAGATGGAGAAATGGTCAACTTTGGAGACAAATCAAAAGGATATGTGATTCGTATCGGCAATGTCGGTAGCTCTAAACTCCTACTATTCCTGATGTTCTGTTAGTTAGGATTCTAAAACACAACTTACTTAGCATAAATCAACCATGTGACAAGGGCTACAAAATTAAATTAGAAAAGGATAAGTGTCACTTCGAAGATAATAAATCAAATATTATCTTGGAAGGAATTAGGAAGAAAAATATTTATATTCTCAGTATGAAAATCTCAAATGATATGTAACGACTCCAGAATTAGGGACATTTGAAATTCGTATATTTAATTGATTTTAAATATTCGAAAGTAAATTTTATATGCTGAATAAATTATATTTCGAATATAGTAATTTATTGGAAAATTAAATCGATAATTTAATATTTAAAATTGTAGAAATATAGAATTTCAGTTATATATGAATGAAAATTACATATAGAGTTTAATTAAATTCTATTTGAATTAGAATAATGTTAGTAAACTTTTAAAATTGGATTAAAAGTTAATTTATAGAAATTGAATATTTTAATATTTTATTAACGTGTAAAAATAGTCATTTTTCATATAGTCTCGGATTTCAACGAAACCAGTTTCATTGGATCCGTAATGTTATATTATCATAGGATTTCGTGTCAATCGGATTCACGATTTGTCCAGGGCAGGCTAAAACGCATAGAAATTGGTTTAAGTAAATTTTAGTTAATAAATCGATTTGAAAACCTATCTTCCAATTATGATCGAATTGGCTCTCGATATATATTCCATTGTGTTCGTAATAGGGGTAAAACATTATAAACATCAGGCGGCACGCTTCGTTTCTAGTTTGGGAAAAATCGGACGAATAGTGTCATAACATTTTCTATAAAAGGACTTGTTTTCATTCATTTTTCCAAAACCCTAAAACAGTTAAGGCTAGTTGCCACTTCTTATTAGTGGCCAAAAACTTGTGATCTTTCTCTTCATTTTTCTTTCAATCCATCGACATATACGAAAAACTTCCAACTACAATATCGAAGAGCACAACGAGATCTTCGAATCCAACGGGTGTGATTGAAATTCATGCTACGGATCAACGGCAATTCAAGTTCAAAGTCGCATTGTTCATGCACGAAAATTGAGATGGTGGCGCAACCGAACTTGACTAGGTTCACGGCGATGGTAGGCGAGGGGATGGGCTACGATTTGGTGGTGCCTGATCGATCTCTGGTGGATCGTGGAGTGAGCGGCAATTAGGGTTTGAAGGGTGGTGATGGGTTGTTTGCATGCGACTTAGCCTTGGGGAAGAAGATGCAATCAACGGACATGATAAAAGGTATAAAAATAAAATGAAAATTGAAAATAAATTATATAATAAAATTTTATAAACTTTGCAACATCATAACTTCTTTATACGAGGTTCGTTTCTAACGAAACGAATTGAATTGGATCCGTATTGATGAGCACTACATTTTAGAGTTGGTTTGGAGTTGATTGGAGGTAGTGTAAATTTTGGGTAAAATTAAATGCCTATTTAATTTTATTTGGAATAAAACACTATAACTGCTATTGGAATCAATGTGAGTGCAACTCACTCTTTCTAACTCATTGATATTTTATATAAGTGAGAAATAAATTTATTTATGATGACTAATGATTTTTTGGATGATATATTATATATACTGATTGGTATTTGAACATATTCCTACCTATTGGAGCAGATGAGACCTTATATGTTCCCATGTATGAGCGGATGACCTTTTATGCGCGCGTCTGGCTCGAAGCGGCATATATTTCTAATATATATGTTTGTTGCAGGTGACAAGTTGGAGGGATCCAACTGGATTCCTCGCCACTGTTGATTTATTTATAGATATTGTGATATATGCTGTTGTCCTATGATATATGATGTTTTGGATGTTATGATCGATGTATTTAGTGTTGTTGCAGCATTGGGCCTATTTTTGGAATTTTAAAAATATCAAAGTGGTGATTTCGAATTGAAACGGATTTTCAAGTGATTTTGAAAATATAACTTTTATTAAATTTGAGTTGTTAAGAAATTGATTTATTTGAAATAAGGAAATGTTATAATTTTATGTTATAAAAATTATGATTTTTGGGAAATGTAATTAAAATGTATTTTTGAAATATGAAGTTAACTATTTTGTAAATAGTTTAAAATCGAGATATTGATTGATTATAAACTGTTATATAAGATCTATAAAAGTGATATTTTATAAATCGAAATAATGGAATGATGAACGAGCTTTGTAAAGTGCTAAAATGGAGTTATAAATGGATTTTATAAGTGAATAAGATTATAGTTGATAATGTTATAAAAGGAATGAATTTGTATATAAGAGGATTATAAATGAATTAACTTATAATTTGGATTTTGGCATACAAATGAGATATAAGAAAGATTGGTTAATAAAGGAATTTTTTTGTATGGAAGTTTTATTAAAATATAATTATGATTTATAAACATTGTTTTATAAATGCGAAATCAATTGAATTTGATAAGTTAAATAGAGAAGTTTATTAAAGGTATTATATTCATGATTTTGGACAGTGGATAATCCTTTAATAAATATGTAGAAATGATGAATTTGGCAAAGGAGATATATTCGTGATTTTGGACAGTGATTTATCCTTTAATTAAATGTGCAATAGTAACGATTTGGTTAGGGAATTATATTCATGATTTTGGACAGTGAATAATAATTTAAATAAAATGGTTATTTTTGGAAGGTGATATTTTAAAGTGAGCTAAACGGTTTGAAGATGTTTGAAAATATGTTAAGTATCGAAACCATAGATTTCAACATTTATTGTTGAAATAGTCGTTTTCAAGAAATAAGGAAATGATGGACAACAACACTGTTGTTATAGTAAATGATTTTCGAAAGAAAATGTTTTTGTATAGTATATAGGATTCATATATGTATCTAATTTTCGAATACCTATACTAGTGAGTATCAAGACTATCAGGAGTTCAAGATATCAAGATAAGTAATAGAGTCTAGATTTGTGTTAAAACTTCATAGTGGCACTAAAATCTTTATTTGGATTTTAATTGTGGAATGGAATCCACCTTCTCGATGTAATAGTGGGATGGATCCCATGACCTCTATAGTAGAATGGAACCCATGACCTTCTCTAGTGGAATGGAATCCACAAAATTTTCAAAATTGCTTATTTTTATATATTTTTTTCAAAACTATCTTTTTAAAAAAGACATCTCTCTCTTAGTTCTTGTAATCATAAAGTATATTTAAAATGGTTTACAAAGTTTTAAGATTGGTTAGACAAATTTTAGAAAGAAAATCTCTTTCTAAAAAAAATCAATTTTCAAAAAATACTAGGGGATGTCGACATGCCTATACCCCCCATGTCGACATGGTAACTGTAGATTTTAAAATTCAAATTTCCAAAAGAAGTGTCTATTCGTCGTAATCTTTCATAAATGGACATAACCATTATTCTCTTGCATATACCAGTAGTTTTCAACGAATTTTCACTTAAGATTTCTTTGTTTCTCCTCTTTCTCTTCCATTCTTAACAAAACTCTACCAGGATCCTAAGTAAATCAAACTCGATCGTCTCTAGTTTGATTCTCTGCCACTCTCTCTCAAATATATCAGTGCTTTCAGAGTTATAGGATCATTTGTAATCAAAGATCAAAAGATCGAAGTGTATCGAGTCTCTCTCTACCAAAGTGTAATTGGAAACGGTGTGATTGTGGCCTGTAAATCAGTTGGGTGTGATTGTAGCCCATACATCAATTAGGTGATCTTGTAGCCTAGTTAAATCAAGAGATTTTCCCTGGACTCGAAGAAAATATGGTGTATCTCATGGTCTTGAAATCGAGGTTGTAATATTTACATTATATTTTAAAAGAAATCTGCACAAGAAATTGTGTGAGACTGCATGTAGGGTTACTCCGAACTTAAGTGCGGTAGAAATAGTGCTAGTTAAGCATCAAAAGGGTTTATTATTTAAGAATAATAATAATTTATTTTGGAATATGGTTTATACTTTGGAACTTGAGGGCGGTAGAAATTCTGCAAAGAAAATGTAAAGATTTTTTGAAAACCAATCATATCTTGACAAATAATTGGATTTGGTGAAAAGTAATTACTTTTTGTAGTAATAAAATAGTTTTCAATAAATTTAAGATACTGTCATGCCGCCTATACCCTCTCCACGCCTATAGGAGGCTACATTTCATGAGTGTCGAAGTCATGCTTGAAGTAAACATAGGATAGTAACTTTGGCAATAACGTAATGGTTCCCAAGTATCCAAAAGTCTACGTCGTCGATGACATAAGATAGAGGAAAATGGCAATTCATGCTTCCTTAAAGGTTTTAAAATCATTATAGTCAATGTCGATGACGTCGCTTGTTTTCTCTATAGCACCAAACAATGTCATATCTCACCTCTTCGTATGTTTCCAAACCAGCGCAGTGATAATACTTTTAATGACTTCGACTTTATATAAAAAGCGGCATAATAGTCGAAGTTATTCAAATAAGGAAGTTTTATAGCATCGCCAAAGGTCTTGGGTGTCGTGCATCAAGGTCCTATGTCCTCCTGCCATTACCACTTAGCCACGATGCCGAATTATATCTTTTAAGGCCAAAGAGGCTTGTTTTCGAAGTTAAGTAAAACTATTTTAAAGAGCCGAGGAGGCCTATGTTTTAAAAGAAGGCCGAAGACCCTACGTCTCTTCGGTAGTAAGCCATAAATTCATAGGGAGGTGTTAAGTGTTTGACTTCGACCAAATGAAGGTCAAAGTGTTTAATGTCGCACATATCAAACCCTATTTTATAAAAAGGGTGGAGATCCTAAGCATATAGGTAGACATAGTTAATGGCTTCGACCTTGATTTATTCCGAACTATTAAAAAGGGGCTAAGTGTTTCCTTGTTTAAAAATGATTTTGGGGTATTAATCATATATCATTATGAAAATGAATTCAAGGACTATAAGTATAGATAGCGCAAGTTTGAATTAAATATTTCCAAAGAGAATATTACTTAAGATTAAGTAACTATTGATATGTCGAATGATGGATGTTATATGTTCATGCGCTTGTTTGATCAATTGTTACGCATATTTAACATTAACTTACTCACATCATCTACGACCCATAACTGCATTTTAAGGTATTAAGGGCAGGATAACTAGCTAGGTTGACCCAATAGTGAGTATAAACAGAATTAACTCCTGAGTGAGTAGAATTGCATCAAGGAGACTAGGTAGATTCGAAGTATAGGATGCTCAGAACTGATCAAAAGATTATTGATTTAGACCAATTATTGGAAGGGATCAAATAGGTTCTTAGTCATCCTATAAAAACTATGTCATAAGAAATGTTACTGGAAGGAACTAATAGGTTCCTAGATATCCCATGAAAACTATATTAGGATGGTGTTATTGATATAGGTCAATATGTTCATAGTTATCCCATGAAAACTATGTTTTGAGAGATGTTATTAGAGAATTTAATATGTTCATAGCCATCCCATGAAAACTATGATTGGAAGGTTATTAGTTTGCCCATGAAAACTAAAAGGTTCCTAGTATCCTATAAAAACTATGAAGTTGGATAGATTTCCCCTAAAATAAATTGAGACAGGTTATTAGTCGGTCCATGAAAACTAATAGGTCCATGGTGACCCTAGAATAACTACAAACTTGGATAGATGGTCTGATAAGTTGGGGGGTAATCTTGGATATATTTCATTCTTGCACATCATTGTATATTATTATGTTTTAACCATTGTGGATGTTGGAGCACGGTATATGGTTTACGTATTTTAGTAAGGATACTAGTGAGGGGGAAAACCCGTTCTGCTCAATGGTGTGGTCTCACTAGAAATTTATTGCTTCGAGATTGTAGATTATTATTCACACCAGACTTTTTTTCCGACTCGAGGTTTATGTTCGTCCCTTAAACTCCCGAGTGCTCTAAATTAATTTGAGTAGGTTGAGAGTAAGGATTTTTAAGGTTTCCTAATAGGAAGAATAAGCTTTCGGAGACATGCAGAAGACATTCTATCTTTATAGAAGTTCCATTCTAATCCGCTATGCTGTTTGAGTTTGTCTATTTGGATGTAAAGGTAAAGTTGTATAATTGCCAAGTATTTAACCATGATCAACCAAGGGACATCTTCATTGTCTCTCCTTTTGTATTTTGTAATAATTATATTTTCTCAGATCATGAGATTACGAATGAGATTATGTAATGAATATGAAATATCAATTGTGAAATGAGATGGGAATTTTTTTATTAAACTGTGTTTGAAATCTTTTCATATTCATGTGCTTCTGATTATTGATATGACTAACTAGCTACATTTTATTGCCGAGAATTAATAACAGTGGTTGACTACAGCATTTGTAGCCATTAGTTTTGGGTCTTAGAACTGGGATGTTATAGTTGTGTTGTATTTTCTAATATAAATTAAACTCTTTTGGGACTAAAGGCTTTAATTTTTTGTTATTCTATTTGTTAAAATAACATTTAATGCTTTTTTCAAAAAAACATTATATTCATTTCTTAATTTTTACAAAACCATTTTTGTAGAATATTCGTTTCTAAAGAAATTTATTACTTAAAACTATTTCCAAAAATATACAAATTACTATTTTATTAACTACAAATTAATTTTTATAACACATTTCAAAATTCATTCAACTACTTAAATATTTTGTTAACTAAATTTTAAAACATATTTTATAATTCATTTAACTGTTTAAAATTTTAATTTAACTATTTTGTACACTAAAATTTAAAGTTTGCAAAAAGGTGCATAGATTAATTAATTACTAAAAGTAATTAATCATTAAAAATTACTTTATTTTATACTTACCACCAACACTTAATTAACACACAATAATTAATTAACATAAATTAATTATGTTTAACCGCAAGCTTTATATTTAACATATTCACTATTCAACCATATATATTAGCCTTAAAATTATACTAAATTATAAAATAACAATTGCATACAGTAATCAATATACATATTAATTAATAATCATAGACTAATTTTCAGATTTTAAATCAACCCTAATTTATAGTTACAAATTAAACAATCACAACACTACTTAATATTCCCAAATAAGTAATACACTATCATCACTAATTAATATGCAATAATCATCAATTTTATACCTGTAATCATACCAATTAGCCCCAAATCTTAAATTAGGGCTAAAATTTACCTAAATTGAGATGAAATTGGAGAGATCGATGATTCCAGTGAGTTGTGGCGGCCTACGGCGACGTCAATAAGGTGTAGCGGCTATTCGGGGGTAGGGGAGGGAGGGATGGGGGGTGCGGCATTGGTTAAGGGTTTGGAGTTTTTTTTTTGTTTTTTTTTTTTTTGGTGAGAGGCTGGGATATTGAGAAAAGTCGTGCGTTTTCATTTCTATATACTTGACATGCCATTGGCAAGCGACGGCATGTTAATGTTGTATTTTTTTTCTTATTCATTCTAGGTTTTAAAAAATGTTCAATAATACTAATTTAATTTGTAAAAAAAAAGATATTTTAGCACAACCATTCAACCTAACCACTATTCCGATCGATTAAATTTGTATTTTGGATGATCGGTCTTTGCGTAATTCGAATATTTAACGATGTTAAAAATCTAACTCGCACAATCAATCTACGCTACTTTTAGTCGGTCCATTAAGCAACTTCAATAAAGTAGATTATGTGTAACATTTTTGCGAATTAAAATATTTTTTAAACCGTTGAGTAATTAATTATGAATTTTTAACTTATATTATAAGTGTTATACAACTCTCGATTAAATGAGCTGTTTCAAACTTTAATGTTTTTTCGACCATTATTTTACGAATCCAACCATATAGATTGGCTTGACACATTACTAAGATTTAGTGGTTCGAATTTGGCCTCGTACCAAGGTCATCTGGCCTTCGAAAGAATGGTTTTTTATCCAGAAATCAACTAACGACTATAAATTTAAAATCCAAGATCAACATCCCATGGTTGTTTATTCTTTCATCATCTTATGGAAATAGGTCAAATATATTTTAGATCGACATGAAATCCAATAAATTTAATTTTCTATTGAATATTTTATACTACATGATTTTATTATACAAAATATAGTCAAAAATTAATAACTAATTAACCAATGGTTTTAAAATATATTTTATTTTATAAAAATGTCACGCGTAATCAACTTTATCAAAGTTTCTTGATGGACTGATTGAAAATCGCATATATTAGTTGTGCGAGCTAGATTTTCAATAACGTTTAATATTCGACTTACACGAAGATAGTTCATCGAAAATACTAATTTAATCGACCAAAATAGCCATTAGACTGAATGATTGTGCTAAAATATATTATTTATTTTTTAGGAATTAAATTAGTATTTTTAAATAATTTTTAAAGTGTAATGGAAATTAAATAAATTAATTTAATTGGGTAACTAATAAATGGCTAGCCACTAGAAAAAATCGATGGGTCATCGACGGTAGTCGCCACCTGCCATTGTTATTCCCCGTGTATCTTGTAGTGGTAGTAGCGATCAACGAAACAATACATACACATAAAGCATACAATCGTCAATCAAAACGCTCTCTCATTCCATATTTTAACCCAAACCTAAGGTATAAATCATTATAATTTAATGGTAGAACCTATCCAAGGCTGAATTGCTAAACCTAAGCTCTGTTATCAATTGTGATGACCCACTATTTTTAAAATCCAAAATCAATCATAAAGGACGAAAAAACACACTTATATCTGAGTTTAGATATTGAAAGCAGTAAAACATGGGCAGATAAAAATTATGAATTCTAAAATAATGGATAGAAAGGGGAAAGCTTCATAGCGGGATCAAACATCAGTATAAATAAAACTCAATTATACGGTTATTTTACGTCATCACTTCAATTTACATTTCAAATATATCAATTATTACCAACTTATAAACAATGTAATAATCGTATAAAAATAATATACTAAATCAGCTATTTGTCTTCCATTCCCTCCTCTGCTCCTATCTGCAACTCTACACCTTTATAGATATATAAGATAAAATGAAAAAATGATTTCAACCATGTTTTGGACTGCATCTAACCCTACACACCACAGCCCAACCTATGGGATCTGATGGCTGGTGTCCCTATGTTCTCCTTGTGGAGGATCAAGACCACGTAGTTCTATTTTCTGCTCTTCTTTTCCATCCAAATACTGGTTAGTACATTGCAACCATGGAATCCTTGTAACCATTGCAACCATTATAAATAGTGCAATCAATGCAATCATTTCAACCATCACAAATAATGTAATCAATGCAACCAATGCAACCATTGCGACCATTAAAACCATTGCCACCAATGTAAGTAGTAAAAGTGGAAAAAGTATTCCTACTCATCCATCACAACAGATCATCATATGAGGCAATATCAACAATACACACTTAGCCATTAAGCATCACATACATTTGACAATATTCAATCATTAAATAAGAAAATAACAACAACACAATAACACTTGCATTCATACCTACCATCCATTATAATAGTATTTCGCAATGTATAGTATAATCATCAAATGTATGCTAATCACCACATAACAGTATCAAAATATCAATCATCAAATGTATGCTAATCACCACATAACAGTATCAAAATATCAATCATCAAATGTTTACTAATTTAAAAAAAAATTAGTAATACAACCTTATTCACCATACAACTATAGTTAACCACTCTTAGTCTCGGAGCAATAATGGTAAAATATTACATACCCATCTTTAATACGATCCCATCATCATAGAATAACGTATATAATAATTTAGATAGCGACTAACAACCTTTTAAATAATATATTTGCATTAATCAATCTCTTAAGTATAAAATTATTCTATTATCGTTTATTATAAAGTTTCTTTTTCATTTACATCAAAAACAATAGTAATTCTCTCAAATTGATAATACACTTCAAAATACTTTGTTGTAATCTCATTGCTTCAAATCTTTTCAAACATTGTATTTTATATCAAAAATGGTAAATTATCATCTTTCAAATCAGTGATATGATTATTTCTTGTCAAATTAATAATGTTATATTAAATCCCTTAATATATACAAAAACCAGTTCATTACTATTTATTTCAAAATAGTGAAATTTTCACCCAAAAAACATATTATTATTGATAGGATCTCACTTTATTGATGAATAATAATAAACATTCCAAAATAAGTTTAAAATGTATTCCTCATTATTATTTATGAATTTCCATATAAATTCATAAATAATAACCATATTAAACTTCTCCAATTGATTTTATTTTATTTTATTCAAACATTGTTATTTACAAACATCACACAGAAACTATAAATTGTCGACACCCTAGTTATTGATTTTAAGGATAACAATCCTGATGTACCTTATGCAATCATATAAAATATAGATACTAATGTTTTACCAAGTTAATATAGTATATAGTATAGAATATTACACAGGTGTTGATTCAAAGATCGTACAGTATAAAAACTCAAGAGAAAGACATGAAGACTCATGAGTTCAAAGACCAGCATATGAAGATTTCAAGATTGTAATTTAGTGCATAGAGTCTAGCATATATTATTAAAGTCCTTGATAGCAATCTTTGATCTCTATCTTCAAGTTTTTAATCTTTTAGACCAAAATATATTGCAAAATATTCTATAAATGTTTTTTGAAGTTCAAAATGTTTATAAACAATGTTCAAACTAATTTTCCAAAGTATCAAAGTATTTTAAAAGTATAGGATTTTCAATACAATTTAAAAGAAAATAATTTTCAAAATATACAAGCATATATCGACTATATGCTTTGGATATGTCGACATACATGTCGTCAAATGTTTTTTCAAATTTTGAAAAGAAATGTCTATTCATCGCAACTCTTCATGAGAGGATGCAACTGTTAATTTACTATGAAGGGAAGTGCAAACGAATTTTTTCCAACTAATTACTTACTTTCTCCCCTCCTCTTACTCTTTTGAAAATTCCATTAAAAATATACTTTATTCTCTTTAAAATCACGTAGAATTAATTCATACTTCTTTGTATTGATTCAATACTACTTTCCTACAATTTTGGAAACATCTCTATCTCCATTCAAAGATCAAAGTGTTATCCAAGAGGCTATAAGATCCTTTGTACCCGAAGTGCAAGAATTTTTCTTTAGAAAAACTATCAACTATAGTATTTGCTTGGGTGTGATTGTAGCCTATTCAAGTTAAGTGAGTGTGCTTAGTAGCTCGAAAATCTAGTGGGTGTGCCTGTAGCCCGATCAAATCAGATGAGTCTACCCTGAGCTCTAAAACTCAGGAGCGTGCGTCTCGTAGCTTTGAAATCTAGATTATACTTGGGTTTGCCTTCTGCCCAGTTAAAGACTGACATTTGAAAAGAAATTAGTTCAAGAAATTGTATGGGACTGGATGTAGAAGAAATCCAAACAAATATAAAATTGTTGGTGTCATCTCTCTAACTTTCTACTTTACTTTATTGATTTTATTTTATTTGTGATTGAATCAATGATTGATTTTTGATATATTTTTATGCTGATAATCCATGATTTAATATTAATCTTGAAAAGAATTTAATAAGATTTACATAAGTTAAAAAGCACTATTCACCCCCTCTAGCGTTTAATTAGCCTTAAGATCCATAATTCCGCAACTCGCATAAATAATCACATTAATCATTTATTTATCTTATTTTATCCTTATTACATAATTTCACTTATTTTATTTTAATGAATAATAGTCATATTTTAATTCACAACTAATTACGATTAAAACTCCAATAATAAAATAATCAACAATAAATAATAGAACCATGGCTCAACATACCAAAATGTCCAAAATATTAAACAATTATCAACATATCACATCTTAGATTAATAATTATAATTTTCCATCCAAAGATATCTAATTTATAATTTAAATTCAATTAATTAAATTTAATAAATGATACCAACGCGGTTTTTTCAATAGTCTCCAAACTCATCAAAACCAACACCAAATCATCGAATTTCGATTCAAGTCCAAGAGAAGAAATCGTGTGTGAACCGAATTTCATATGTAAAAGTTATCATGATTAGAATATAAATTGAAATTATTAAATTGGTCAAAAATGAAATAATAAAATATCAAAAGAAAAGGCAATGTACACATTGATCCATCTTTCTCTCCTCCTTAAAGCACGCATGCACAGAACCCACTTCGCCTTTAACCACCCTCCTTTGACCGCTAATTGCTCCTCCGTTCGACCATCATCCAATGATTGGAGACCAGCACCGACCTCTGCCTGCCATCGCTTACACAACTGACCAGCCATCGTTGGCTCCACCGCTGTCATGAGCCATTTGCTCCCATTAGGGTTTTTTACCTTTGGCTACCTTTGTCGAATTGTTCAGGTCACCTCGACTACATTTGAGGCAACCGAGAACCATGAATGCATTTCATTTGTCATCCCCTATGCAGAGGTACCTTTCAATCGTCAATTCGTCACTGTTTCACTATTGAATTAAAAGCGTAAAACGAATGGTTGAGAAGAAATCACCAGCTTCCGATCAAATGGAGCCTCGAATGGGAAAAATAAATTTTTGATGCCTCTTCACCTTATCGAGAGCTTTCCAATGATACATTATTTGATAGGGTTTGGGGGTTTGGACACTTCAGGATTTAATCACTTTTTGATTAATTTACAAATCACCATTAGAATCTAATTAAGAAATTTCTGGATTATGGAAGTAATATGAGAACAGAGATGATGGCTAGGGTTTCATAGCCATACACACACATAGATATATATATATATATATATATATATATATATATATATATATTAGGCTGGTTCATGAGTTGTGTACCCAGTTTGTCCTGCAACATCTACGTACGTTGCTTAAACATCGTAACACTTCTATTTCGCAACACGTAAATTTGAATATATCAAAACTATATAATAAATTGATCGTCTTTGAAAGACCTTCACAATGGTTGTAAATATGACATCCAATCATTATTTTATGAAAAACCATTTTTAATTAATTTAATATTTTTTAGTGCTGAATTTGTGGATTGTTATATTCTCCAACTTTGGGTAGTTCTTTTTACCTCCTGTAAACGGCTTGCTGATGTAGTGGACCGGCCTTTGAATTCTCGCCTCCTCATGCGCTAGTACTGCACTTAGCACATGGTCGGACACTACCAAATAAACGAATAAGTCCTCCTCATCTAGCAGTTTAATGGCGTCTCCATATGCCTCAATAATTCGTTGAAGGCATTTTGACAATCCTGATTCCACGAAAGATTCTTCTTACCCTTCTTGCAGGCATCGAAGTAGGGTATGCATTTGTTCGTTGCTTTTGAGATGAATCACCTCGAGGCAACTACCTTCCCATTCAAGATTTGTAACTCCTTTTTCGTAGTCGAGGCAATTGCATTCCTCAAGGCATTAATCTACTTCGGATTGGCCTCGATGCCCCTTGCATTAGCAATAAATCCTAGTAATTTTCCTTATGCTACCACAAAAGAACATTCCAATTGATTTAGCCTCATTCCATAATTTTGTAAAACCTTGAACATCACCTAAAGATCATCCAAATGGTTCCGCGATACTCGTGACTTCATACGCATGTCGTCCACGTATACCTCCATTGTTCGTCCAATTTGATTCTTGAAAATAGAATTTAATGATCTCTGGTATGTGGCTCCAGCATTCTTCAAACCAAAAGGCATTACTTGATAGCACTATAATCCCAAATTCATTATAAAGCTGGTATTTTCATGATCCGATATATGCATCAGAATTTGGTTATAACCTGAATAAACATCTATATATGCGAGTAATTCATGCTCCACTATCCCGTCTACTAGTAAGTCAATCATGCGCAAAGGAAAACTGTCCTTCAGGCATGTCTTATTCAAATCTAAATAATCGATACATTTGCCATTTTTCGTTTGATTTCTTGACCAACGCAAGGTTGGATACCTATTTGGTGTATAAAGCGTCGTGGATAAACCATTTTTCATTAGCTTACCCCTTCTTCCTTCGATGTAGTGGATCTCTTCGGGCCCAAATTGCGTCTTTTCTGTTTCATTGGTGCAAACTTTGAATCAATATTTAATGTGCGGCATGCTAACTCCGACAATATCCCATACATATCCTAATGCATCCAAGTAAACATGTCTAAATTCTCTTGAAGGAAATTAACCAATTCTTCCCTTAAGTTAATGCTAAGATGAGATCCAATCTTTAGAATATGCATATGATCATCCATATTGAGAGGAACATTCACTATCAGCTCAGCTAGCGCTGCTTTCCCTTCCCCTAACTTCTTCCTGGGATCCATAGCCTTATCAAACCAGTTGTGATTCCTAGGCCATGATTCGGGCTTTAGTTGCTATGCTTGTGAATCATGAATGGGGAAGTCCTCTCCACATTCTTTTCTTTCTCTCGTCACTTTGTTTCCCTTACCTTAACAATATAACATTCTTTTCATGCGCTTTTGTCTTCTCTTACCGATCCGACCCCATTCTTTGTAGGAAACTTTATCATTAGACACCAAGGAGCCAGTTTATTCAAAAATCAGTGAGGATCAATTAGCCAAAAGAAGGGCTGTATGCTTAGTATTCATCCACAATAACAAATTCCTGAATCTGGACTATCCTACGATCTCCTTCACCTAACTCCGTAGGCAAATGGATCATCCTAATTGGTTGTTTGCCTTCGCTTGTAAACCCTTGGATCTTTGTTTCGCAAGTCGCAACCTCCTTTGTATTAATCTTTATTTGATCAAATGTTCTTCTAAATAGCACGTTCATAGAACCTTAGTATCCACCAAAACCCAATGTACTATTACTGGTCCAATACCTGTCGTTATCATTATGGGGTCGAAAATTGGCGCTTTGACTCCATCAGCACCTTTATACTTGAACAGAACATCATATGTTATCATCCTTTGCTGCTTATCCCAAGCTCCATCTTCCATAGCAAAGTAATCATCTTACAGTACATGCTTTAATAAGCTCGCATACCATTCCCTTTCCCTCCAACTTTTCTCTATTGGATGGGGTACTCTAGTTTTGGTATTGATAACCAGCCTACCATCATTTTGATTGTTCCCTTCTCTGCTTAGCCCAGGTTGATTCCCTTATGCAAACGACCCTAAGGGTTTCGCAGTTTGACCATCTTCCTATGGTTCTTTAACATGCTACTAAAGCTTATTCTTCCTTATCGGTTCTTTAAGAGATCCTTCAAATGATTACATTTATTCGGGTTGTGTCCACGGGTTTTCTGGAAACGACCATACTTTTTGGAGAGCTTTTCCTGCTTAGCCGCCTCCTACCCAGTTGGCTTTTTATATCATTTCATTCCATAAGAAGCAAGGTATATGTTTTCCAATGTACATTTAGGGGTGGATAGTCTTCCAGTTTCATATTTCTCGTGCGTTTCATGTTTTCCAACGGATACCGTCAGGGCCTTGATTCCTTTTCTTTTGGTTGCCAGAGTTTCCAACATTAACTGCCACATTTCCAAAGCTTTCTCGAGCTTGTTTAATTGCCACATTGCCTTTGATAACTTCCTCCAGTTGTCCATTGGTTATTTCATCTTCAACAATTAGCCTTTCGGTGAAACTCCTCCATGGTCGTTGGTTGTCATTTTCAACCATTAACCACTATGTATGGATGTATATCCTGGACCAATGGCATAAATACAAAATCCTACTTTGGATTACTCATTTCTGTTACAGCAACATTAAACCTATTTAAGAACCAATTCAGTAACTCTTTAGGTCCTTGAGATAGGCTCGATAAGGACATCAAATACACAAGTCAAGCAGTATGGAGCCTAAACTGCTCCAAGAATTTCCTACCCAACTTATAAAATGTTGACATGGATGTAGGCATGATCCTAGTGAACCACATAGATGCAACAACTTCCAAGAAAATAAGAAATCATCTGCAATGAACATCGTCCGCTACCCTGGCACAATCCATATGCCATTTATACTTAAGTGAATGCTTCCTAGGATCAATAATCATGTTATACACTGGCATTATTGGCATCGCAAACTTTCTAGGATAATCTTCCCTTGGAATGTTTTCCATAAACAGAAATCAACGTAGCGCGGAACCCCGATCTTTATTTTTTCTACCTTTGCTTTCCTCGACCAACCGTTTAACTATATCTGCTATATATTCCTTGCTAGCAAGGTATTCCAAAGGTCAAATAAAAGGACTAGCAGGGGCTGAACCAAGTGTTTGGCTCTGCAAACGATCCCGGTTTACCCGTTGACGTCTAGGTTCTTCGGTCTCTAGGAGAACCACTCCTCCAGTCTTCCATTGATGCCTAGATGGTTTTATTGTAGCTATTTGAACTCCAACCCCATTAACTTCGACATCCATCTCGTAGTCATCATCATCATGCTACAAGTCATCCAAGTCAGATTAAGTCTACAGCCTCAACTCTCTATACCTACAGTCCTTTAGAATTCCTCTCGGTAGCGACCTGATTCTTATTGGTACCGAGTTGATTTCTTCTAGAGGGAGCGCTACGACTTCCTCCAGCAACTCCTTCCACTACTTCAGTAATTACTTCCTTCTGTTTTTGTTTTTTATTTCGTTTATTCTAACTAGAAACAGATGAATTCACTTCTTCAGATCTTGGAAGAGAAACTTCCCTCCTACACCTCTTGGTTCTTTGTATTTCCTGGTTTAATAGTGTTATGCTAGCATCTATACTTTCCGTCAAAGCTTTCCGACCATCAACCAACTTCTAATTTAAATCTTGCATCACCTTGTCAAGCTCAACCCTGGTAACCATCTCTTGTTGAGTAGATGACCCTAGCACTGCCTGTAGGTTATTGACTTTCATTTGATGAGCATTTCCTCCATCACCACCAATTAGTGGTCCTTTTATGCCTGCAGTAGTCCTAGTTGACCTTTCAGGTTTACTGGGTTCCATTGATTCCTGTCAATAAGTTTCCAAATTCTTTAAGGAAAAACTTTTGGATCTAACCACTTGATCTCTCAAAACCCAAGACAGCAACCTAGGTTTAATCCCGAGAATCGAGCCTCTCAGTGGAAGCACCATAATGTTGGTGCCAAAAATGGATCAACACCCAATGACCTATAGAAATGTTGAGATCTAGCAACGACTATTAAAAAAGTAAAGAGAAACACCAGAATTTTTATAATGGTTCAGCAATCACTCGCCCACGTCCAGTGTAGATTTTGTTGATTATAGATCTAAGAGAGGTTAAGAGTCACTACTACAAGGGATTTATAGATCTAAAGCATATAACAGTAACTAGTAGCTTTTTTAGTGACTTTGATGGAGGAGAGATAAGAGATGAAGAAGATGAAGTACCATAAGTCCTTTTTCAGTAGTTATAAAGTCCGTATTTATGGGGAAATTATCAAGCAAAACCAGATGCCTATGAAATATTAAGTCCAAATTTGAATCCAAGCATGAAAAAATGAGTAACAGTGCCCATTCATTAATAAAAACCACTCGATACTGACCAGTTTTTATAATGGGAGGAATTCTTCTCTCCATCTCCTATTTGGCTTCCTTCTTACGATCCATTGCTTTGTAAGCACTTTTCCTTTAAGATTGAGTTATTTTTGATAAACTTTGATATCGCTTGTCCTTGCGTGCTTTCTTTTCTTTTTTCCAGAAAATCATTGGAGTTGTTCTTCTATTCCTTAAGAAAAGCTCCTCATGACGATCATTTGAGCAAGAGCACCATATATTAGTGGTTTTAGAAGTCCAAAGTGCAATAAAATGCATTCGATACGAAGGGGTAAGGCTTGGCAGTGAATTATTATTTTATTAGCTCTAATACTTCTCGAGCATGCTTCTATTGCCCTTCTAAGCACGTTTTCAAGCTTGTGAATCATTTAGTCTTCAACTTAACGTTCTAATTCCAATGAAAATCTGCTTGGTCAAAAAGCTAGATAACACTTGTTATATTACTCTACTATTTGAAAGGAGAAAAAGTGCATCCTACCACCCATCGAAAGTTGTGATTGTGTAGGTGATCTTGGCCACCCGTGGAAAGTTAAGAGATTAGGAATGTCCTATCAGCCATCGAAAGTCGGGATAGGTGTTCGTACCGCTTGATTCAAAGTCAAGAGGTTAGGTACATCCTCCCAACTATGGAAAGGTCAAAATTGTAAAGGTGTACTTTGTACCCATGGAAAGCAAGTTGATATAATGAAACTCTTTACGAGGTACAGGACTAGATTTAGGATTGTATAATCGAACCAACATAAAAATCCACGGTGTTATTTTCTTTACTGCTTTTATTTTTGTTATAAATTTATTCAGTTATTTACATAAATATGCGATTCCAATAAATTAATTATGAAATTTACAAGCTCGTTATAAAATAGTTAATATACATAAGTTCGGTAAAAGCATATCGAGTTTTGGTATTATTTTTAGTAATGCTCAGCCAAAATTGTATATAATAAAATTTTTTAACTTTACTTTGAACTCACTTTTTCCTTAAATATCTGAGAAACAATGCGAAGAAGCAACAAGTAAAGGGATAATTGCAATGAATTCGAGGATGATGATATTATTGATGATCAAAATATGGACGAAACATGTTGACGTCGGTTTATCCTAATTTATCTTCTTATTTCGGTACAGATATGGTATGATCAATTATTTCAATTTTATCTACATAGTTTAATTTATATTTTGAATTATTCCATTTACATACTTTTTGGGTTTTTGAGTCAATGGAAAATGTACGAGATCGGTGTATGGCTTGTGGACTTAACACAAATTGTATTGTTGTGACTAAAATAACAAGAATGAGGAATTTACAAGGTAATGGAAAAGGATCATGGATGGTTCTCATTTTTGAAAGAAGCGGACAATATATTGATCACTGGACTTATTCCAAAAACCAAGCAAAAGCGGAGAAGAGTAGGAAGTAGAAAATGTGGTTATCCATTAGAGTTAAGTGCATGTTGTTAAAATGATGGGACATGAATACTGAATGTACGGAATGGACATCACAATCCCATGCTTTCTATTGTATTAACCGGATGTGGCAAGGCTACAAAGATCATGAAGTTAATACGAGTTAATGGAATAGGGATCTTAAGGCTAAAGTAACACTAGAGGAGGTGAATAGTGTTTAATGGATTGTATGAATATGTTTCAAATTCTTTAAGATTCTCCTTGGAACAATGTAATTAAAAATCATAGAAAAAATTACAGAATCAAAGTGCAAATAAAATTAGATGCAGTAAAAGAAAAAAGAAAAGAATACACTAGGATTTTATACTGGTTTGGAGTTACCCTATACAGTTCTGCACAATTCCTTGTACGAATTTCTTTTCAACTAGTAAATGCAAATGTAATCTCGATTTCAAGGCTATGAGACACACCCTCCATAATCTCAAACGTTGGGTAAAGCCACTTAATTTCTAGAATACAAGCACACCTACTAGATTTACGGGCTATTATCCACACTCAATTGATTTTATGGACTACAATCATGCCCAAAAGGATAACAGTACGATTTAATAGAGTTTACAGACATAGATCTTCAATATTGATTACAATTGATCCTATAACTCTTGAATAGCACTTTCATCTTGGTTTGATGAGAGAGACGAGAGAAATCAGAGAGTAGATGAAGCAGAATCAAACTAGTGATGATTGAATTTTATTCTGCTTGAAATTAGCAGAATTTGGATAGAAATGGATTTGGAAATCAAGAGAGTGAAAAGAGGAGAGAAGAATAAGATAGCAGATGATAAAAATTTGTTTTAGAAGTCTAGTATATTTAGAGAAACAATGGTCATGTCCACTCGTGAAGATATACGATGAAAAGACAATTCCACTCAAATTTGAGTTTTAAAAATTACAACCACTATGTCGACATATGCCTATAGAGTATGTCGACATACTCTATACAAAATTGAAAAACACTTTAAAAGTATTATTTTGAAAATCAATTGCTTTGTAAAATAATTTGATACATTGTAGAATTATTTAAATATAGTTTATACACATTTTAATAAACTTTTTAAAATTATTTTGAAAGATTTAATAAGAGTATTAAATAATATACATAAAAATCAATATAATTATAGCTTATTAAAGTATAAACAAAAATTCAATATATATATTAACTTAAAAAAACTAAAATAATATCTTTATAAGTATAAGTGATTGAAAATCATTTTGAAAAATATTTTGAAAATATTATTTTAAAACTAGGGTATTTGAAAAACAATATAAAACAGAATTAGAGAAGGCAAGAGAGATCAGGAAAGTGCTATCAAGGTTTTAACATAAATTCTATGACTCTATAACTTACCTGGAATACCTTGAAATCTTGAACTATTCGAGACTCATGAGTCTTCAATTATCATTATTTTGAATCTACTCTTGATATCAGCATTTTGAATCTACTCTTGATACTGTACGATCTTCTTAATCAACACATGTCTAATATCATAAACTACATATACATTATGTATGTATGTATATGTATATCTTAATAAAATATTAGTATCTATACTTTATATAATTTCCTATAGTTTTTATCATCAAAACCAAAACCTAAGGTACTAACAATCTCCCTATTTTTTATGATGACAAATCTGCCTATAAATTATAATATAACTCCCCTTGGGTTACAAAAACACCCCTTAATCTATGCGTGGATTTTATATATTTCTCCCCATTTGTCATCAACAAAAGTTACCAACTAAAACTATAACTCTAGTACTAATTCTTATTCTAATTCAAACTTTAACTAAATAAAATATTATACACTAATGACATATAATAATGATGAGAATGATTTCAATAAGTGATATTTAAAATGTGATAATCATGAAATAGAAAGAATGATATATAAGAAATGATAAGTGATAACATAAATCATTAATAGTAACCAAATCAATCTACATATTCATTCAATACCACGCCAAAATCCAATCACATCCTAAAATGTACATATAAGTAAGTAAAAAAATGTTAAATTACATTAAATATACATACCACATAATCACAGCACCGAAGACAAGTACTATCCTAACGTGATTTTCTAATGATCGAGGATTTGTGGATAGGACAATGAGGATAATAAAGACAAAAGTTCCCTTTTTGTTTGATAAAATTTCCATCTCGATCGAAACATACTTCTCCGATGCATCGGACTTCATCGTCCTCCTCCATGTGTTCTTCCTCTTCTTCCTCTTCCTTTTCTCTATCTTCTTCCTGATCATCGCTGCCTTGAAGGGGGTTATGAATGGACAAATTTGCAGAATCATCCTTAATAACTATAGGATTCATAGGGTTATCCAATAGATATTTTTGCAAATTGCGAAGAATTCTACTTTATATCTCTTGTTCTTTAGACATATGAAGTTATCCAACTTATATTTCAGTCAACATCTCCAGAAAATTCTTCATTTCTCCTTCCAATTTAAGAACTTTGGCCATAGTAGTGTTCTAGAAGGGGCCTTGGGTAGGAGAACGGAAGGAAAATGATGAATTCTCTACTCTAGAACATTTGGGATTATAGGATGCTATGGTTTATTTTTTTAGAAGTTAAAAACAAAGAAAATACAAAAAAATAAAGAAGAAGCTCGAAATTCGGTTATTATATAACCAACAATTTTAATTTTAGAAATTTAAAAAATAGAAATTACTGTTATATGTTGACATAGGGGGATAAGATATGTCGACATACATGTTATAATTTTGAATATATTTTTTCTTTATATTTTGTAATTTTTTACTTCATTATTTTTACATTTCTGATAGAGGACAAATTCCTAACCCTCTTCTTAACTTAGTAAAAGATGTTTGATTCAATGGTTCCGTTAATATATCATATATTTGATTTTCAATGTTTATAAATTCAAGTGATATTATTTCTTTGTTTACATTATCTCTTGGAAAATGGTGTCCTATATCAATATGTTTAGTTCTATCATGATGTGTTGGATTTTTAGATAGATTGATTGCACTTGTAATATCACCGTATATTGGTGATTTAATAAAATTTAAACCAAAATCTTTTGATGTTTATTGCATATCGATAACCTAACAGGCTAATGTTGCTGAAATATATTCTGATTCTGTCGTAGAAAGAGATGCAGAGTTTTCCTTCTTACTAAACTAGGAAACCAGAGAGTGTCTCAAAAGTGATAAGTTCCACTTATACCTTTTCGGTCTGATTTGCAACCAGCATAGTCAACATCACTATATGAAATTAATTCAAAGGAGTCATCTTTTAGGTAAAAAGAGTCCATAGTCTAATGTGTTGCTTACATATCTCAAAATTCATTTTAGGGATTTTAAACGAGTTTCTTTAGGTTGAGATTGATATCTTGCACAAAGACAAATACTATGCATTATATCAGGTCTACCAGCTGTTATATAGAGTAGTGATTCAATTATTCCACTATATAATTTTTAGTCCACATCTTGTGAATATTATTCTTTATTTAATTTTTCATCAGTCGCCATAGGAGTTGGTTTACCACAGGTATATGACATACCAAATTTCTTAACTAAATCGGTAGCATATTTTTCTTAACTGGAAAATTTCATTACTTTGTTTGTTTTAATTTGTAATCCTAGAAAATAATTTAGTTCTCCCATGTGACTCGTTTCAAATTCCTTAGTCATTATTTCTATAAATTCCTTATTTTTCTTATCATTAATTGATCTAAAAATAATTTCATCTACATATATTTGTATTATTTAAATATCATTTTTATCTCTTTTAATAAAAAGTGTATTGTCAACTTTGCCTATTTCAGAATTTGATTGTAATAGATTGGATTTAAGTCTGTCATACCACGCCCTTGGAGCATATTTCAGATAATACAAAGCTTTCTTTAATTTGTAAACATGATTATATAGTTTTGCATCTTCAAAAAGCGGGGGTTGTTCTACATATACATATTCTTTAATAAAACCATTTAATAATGCACTTTTAACATCCATTTCATATACCTTAAAATTATTATGTTTAGCGAAAGCAAATAAAATTCGTATAATTTCTAATCTTGCTACGAGTGCAAGGGTTTCATCAAAATTTATTCCTTCTTCTTGACAATAACCTTGTGCAACTAATTGAGTTTTATTTCTCACGACCTCTCCTTGTTTATTAATATTTTTTTCTATATACCCATGTATATCCTATTATGGATTTATCCTTAGGTCTCGGGACTAGTTCCCATACATCATTTTTTGTAAATTGATTCAATTGTTCTTGCATAGCAAGAATCCGTGATCAAAAGCTGATGCTTCCTTTGGATTTTTAGGTTCAACAATTGAAATAAAAGAAACTTACTTATTTTATTTACTTTATTTCCAGTTTTAACAATAGATTCAATATTTTTAAGTGCATTTTCTATAGGATGATCATTCAAGTATCTCGTTCTTTTATTTTGATGTGAATTATCTGAATATTATCATTTTCATTTTCGGTAATCCTATTATTACTAATTTCGTTGGGTTATCAACTTTACTAGTCATTTGATTTTGAATTCGTTTAACAAGCATTTTAAACATTTCAAAAGCATCACTTTTAATATTTAAGAAAATCGTCCAGGTAAACTTAGGATAATCGTCTATAATTACAACTACATATCTACTGTGATTTATAGATTGTATCTATGAAGGACCGGAAAGATATAAGTGAAGAAGTTCAAGGGATTAAGAGGTATAAATCATACCTTTTGATTTAAAAGATCTTTTTCAAAGTTTTCCTAATTTACGTGTATCTTAACTTTAAAATTCAATTTGGAAAGACCTATGACTACATCATTTTTCGCAATTTTCATATTAGTTTGAAATTCAAATGACCAAATATTTTATCCCAAATACAAGGATCACTTGATTTAGCCAAAAGATATAAATTATCATGAGATTTTCATACTTAATATATAGATGTTTTGTTTTCTAATACCTTCAAAGATAATGTTTGACTCATTATCTTCAATGTGACATTTATCTTTTTCGAATTTAATTTGTAAACCCTTATCACACAATTGAATAATACTCAATATGCGACGACCCGTCTTTCGTTCCACAGAAAGACGTATCGTCAATAAGAAAAGAAAAGAGATAGAAATAGAAAGATAGAAAGAAAAGAACAACAATCATCAGAATCTCACAGCGGAACAGAACAAAATATAATATTACACATATCCATTACATCGTTTTACATATCCGAGTACACAAAATAATACCACTTCATTACATTAGACCATTCATAAGAGTTCTCCAACCCATACAACCCAAAATACAACATCAAAATGCTACTATAGCGAATATAGATAGATAGTACGTCTGGACTCCAGCTCCAGCTCCCAAAACATTTGCTAATCCAAACCTAATCACTTGGCTACTCATAAAAATTCGAGTACCCAAGAGTTTATGAAAAACAAACAAAATAAACTCCGGGTCAGACATGGGTCTGGTGTGAGTAAATCAGTTAAAGTTGCTTAACTTTTAAAATCATTTTGAAAACAAGAGTATCACGTAAGACTTCCCACAAATAAACACGGGTAAGTTTTTACCTTACGCTAACTAAAACTTTTGATAGGAAATTCTGTGATATTATAATAGGGTCTAGGGTTTTCAAAATAAAATACAGAAATAGCTGGAATGCTTACATCTCACGTTCCAACATATTTGGGCACAATCAAAACCGTACAGGCACTTATTGGATTTTGGATTCCATCAATGGCAGGGCTACTGGGGTACCGCCCGTCACAGTACGGGGCCTAGATCACCGTACCGAGGAGCCACCCTAACTCCCCTGCAACACAAGGCCGGAACCATTCCTTACTGAATAGTTCCGAACAAGACAACCCCGCAGTTGTGGCCAACAACTGCCCACACAGCCGAAATAATAAGGGACTTCTAGACAGGGGTATATCTCACTCTCAAGTGGGGGCTACCCACGAAGCCTTGGCGCATCTCCCCTGTTTTAGCCATTCCCGGTTGATGAGGCTTGAGGCTACGATTACCTTTAAAGGACATATCACTTAGAATGCTCATCGTCCACCTGACGATGTGCTGAAAGCATTCAATCCATACAAGTTCGTTCCGGGTTCGAACGAAACCGAAGGCATTATCTCGTTACACTCGTTTTGGAATCACCCTCAGAGTTAACGACGATAACCCTTGCACTCTAAACTCCATCTCGATCCTCACTTGAGATGTCACGACCTAACGTTTAACTTGGATCGATGTGGTTTTCGGAAAATCAAACTTGATTCCCGATCCCGGTCTCATCGAAATCCAAACGTGTCTTAAGGGCCAAGTTGTTTAAAGTTTAAACAATTCAATTCAGGTTTAAGCATAGCATCACATAGCATTATTAACAGGTAATAATCAATATCTATCACAGCTATACAACATCTCATCACAGAATATTTCAACTACCATTCAATAGATATCAACCATATTCAGATATCAATTCAATCAATCATTCACAAGCAAGCACTACATTAATTCACATCATAATTAATTTAAATTAAATTAATTACTTAAGAATTTATCACTTAATCTTGCTCAACCAAATATTAATTAATTAATCACAACCTTTAATTAATTAATTACCTCTTATTTATCTCATAATTAATTAATTACTACTTAATTAATTAATCAATCTTTATTTAATTATCAATTAACTACTATAATTATTTGTTAATTAAACTTTGATTAAAAATTAATCATTCCTTAATTGGTTATTAATTAACCCTTAATTTATAATTAATTAACCTTAATTAATTCTTAATTAACTTAATTAATTCTTAATTAATCACAAATTAATCAATCTTAATTACATAATTAATTATTCATTAATTAACCTTAATTATTTAATTAATTAAAAATTAATAAATCTTGATTACTTAATTAATTATTAATTAATTATTTCTAATTATCAAATTAATTACAATTAATTAATCCTTAATTATTTAATTAATTAAGCCTTAATCATTATTTAATTAACTATTAATTATAATTTAATTAATGCTTTATTAATTAATTAATTAACCCAAATCATTTAATTAATTTATTCTTAATCCCCAATTAATTATTCACAAATCATTTAATTAATTAATTACTAATCACTTATTAATTAATCTTTAAATTAATCAAATCATAATTAATTAAACCTTAACAAATTAATTAAATTAAATTAATTAATTATTTCCAACTTTAATTACTAATAATTAAAGTAACTTTGTTAACAAATTTAATTAACTTCCCATTAAATCAATTTCATTAATCCTTAATAATTCTTGCATATTTAACATTCAACTTATTAAGCTAATTAAATTTTTAAAAATGTAAACCCATTACAAAACTGCTACTAACATTATTTGAATCACTTTTGGAATCAAATGTTTAAATATTTTAAAATGTAGCAAAATAAAAAGTGTTTGAGAATTTAAACTTAAACAAAAATTTAGTTTTAAAACAAGTTTATTTTCGTGTACTGTTAACTCGACCATTACTAAATATCTCACTCTATACACAATTCCTTTTCTTCCCCTTGTCTCCCTGAACCAACCCAAACATGAGCAACTGCATATAAAAAAGAAACCCGAGCTTACACCCACGAGATACGCGTCCAAACTCGAGCAAACTCACGAGATTCACGGTACAGACTCGAGCTTCACTTCGAGTAGAAATTCTTAAGCACCGAACCCATCATCACTGATACTCGCCCCTACCTCGTGCACGTGCACCGTACTCCGGCATCACCGCCACCGCCGCCGATCAACTGCGCAAGCCCTAAATCAATCACCGATGCAAAATCTAAACCCAGAAATTTAATTAATAAGCTAACTCAAAATTTAGTTGTTCGAACCAAAGCTCGGAACTGCAGTCGCCTGGAAGAATCCCTCGTCCACGATCATCTCACCAAACTCCGACACCAAACTACGGCCACGAGTACGCGACGTCCCCACGCAACTCCTTCCCAAACCACGAGAAGCTCGGTCACTCCAATAATTCTCACGATCACTTTTTCAAACTCGAAGGTACATAGCTTCTTAAACCCTACAATCCCAAATTCCTCTTTCTCTGATGATTTATAAATTCGATTTGCATTTTACTAGAGATAATCATCATCATACAAAGCTTCATTTTTAATTTCAGAAGCTACAATCAATCCATACTCAAGAATTTTACAAAAGCCCCAATTACAGTTTTCTTAAAAATTCGAATTCAATATCAAGTTTTAATTTCTGTTTCCAATCTTAAAATTCATGGCATGCATTATAGATTCCAGATTGAATCGTATTTCATTCAATTTCAAACTAAATTTGCATGATTAAATTTCCTTGGTTCTACTGCATATTTTGTTTCTGCAGTTTTCTTTATTACAGTTTCATTTGAACATCTTTTCTCTTTTTATCTTAATTTATATTAAATCAACTTCTGTATTGAGGATTCCTACTCAACAATACATTACTGCATATAAATTTAAAGAATTTAATTTGATTTCTTTGAATCTTTGAACAAACAGAGAAGTATTAGATGCATTCAAGACATGCACAGGTATAATTAAAACAAGTAAACAAATAACCTACAAATATAAACATGCAAGCAATTTCCAGAATGACATTTACATGCAGCATAGTTTCATACTTAAATTTTTTAATTTAGAATTTACTCACCTGTTTACTTGTTGAGATTCAACTGCTGGAATAAAATATGTGAACTGCAGGCCTTAAAAAAAAACTGAACCACTTGATGTTGTTTGCAACAGAGCTCACAATCTCATTTATATTCACAGTCACATAATTGAAAACTGTAAACAATATTTCACAACCCAATTAACATGCAAGCATTCATTACTAACATTCAACAACAACTTTTATTTTTAAAGTTTAAATTAAGATTTACTCACCCTGTATTTTCTCTAATGAAGATCCAAATTTTGCAGGAACAGATTTGTAAATTACAGGTCTTTTGAAAACAGAAAATTTGGTGCTTAAATCTTGAATGAACTGATGCTACTTTGATTGTTGCAGAGATTTGTGGAAAATGCAGGGTTAAGCTTGTAGATTTTTGATTTTGAAAAAGGTTTGCATATTTTGTTCAAATTGGTTGAAGAGGTGGATTTGGTTTGTAGATTAAAGCATGTATTTCATTTCGGTTGTAGTGTGGATTTTTAAAGAGTTTCAGTTTTTCCTTTCTTTCTTGTTAATGGAGGATGTAAAAGCTTCTTTTTGCTAAAATGAGACAATATGCATGCATTGTTTGTTTTATAAAATTTTAAAGAAAATAAATTCCATATTATGACACTTGTCACAAAGTTGCATATATTCCTAACACATGTTTTATAAATAGGCTTAGATGTTAACATGTGTTTATTTCATGCAAAAATAAAATTTAGATATTTACTTTATTGATTTTCTTTTATATGTTTATATTTTAAATCCTTAGGAAATCAATTTCCCTTTTAGAAATGAATATATACAAATGTTATAACATAGTTAAAATTATGAGAATATTACTTTACACTCAAAATAAAATTTAGAATAGAAATTTACATATTTTAAATCTTTTAATATATCAATTAAATCACAAATTGAATTCTAAAAAGCCAATTTAAGATCAAATTTGTTATGAATAAAATCTTAATACATTCATTTCCTTATATTAGTTTTTAATTGAAATAAATTTATATTTACACTTCATTTATTTGTTGTTGAATAAAATAACAAATTTATCAATTTGAATTAATTTATTATATAGATTATCATATTTAAATTTGGGTTGAAATTCTGGGATATCACACAATAGATTATGCTTTAAATTCCTAACTAACAAAACATTACAAATAGTATGAGTTTTAGAATTACCGACATTGCCGATGCCAATCACATATCCTTTAGAGTTGTCTCCAAAATTTACCAATCCACCATCTTAATAAACTATATCTTTCGTAATCTTCGGATTTCCAATCATGTGCCTTGAGCATCTACTATCCAATATCTATTTGTCCTTTTCGATCTATAGAGTTTGATCAGCATGTGTCTATTCATCAAAGTCATGTAACATATATGTTCCTGTAATTCATACCTTTCAAAAGATCACGTGATTTTTTATAATGAATAGAAGCAAATTTATCAAACAATATTACGTCGATTTTGCAAATTACCTTTTCGAAAGTAGTGTTAAAAATATAACCAAAAATTTCTTTTGAAACTTTTTCAAAAATCAAATTATGAATACTTTTAAAACCAATGCTCCATTGCCAAATGTAAGTCGGCAGAATAGGGATCTTAAGGCTAAACTAACGCTAGACGGGTGTGAGTAGTGTTTAGTGGATTATATGAATATTTTTCGTATTCTTTAAGATTTTACTTGGAATGATGTAATTAACAATCATAGAAACAATCACAGAATCAAAGTACAGATAAAAGTAAACGCGATAAAAGTAGAAAGAAAAGAACATACTAGGATTTTATACTGTTCTGAGTTACCCTACATCCAGTCCTGCATAATTCCTTGCACGGGTTTCTTTTCAACTAGTAAATGCAAATACAATCTCAATTTTAAGGCTACGAGACACACCCTTATGAATCCCAACCTTTGGGTATAGTCACTTGATTTCTAAGCTACAAGCACATCTACTAGATTTACGGGCTACTAAGTACACCCAATTGATTTTATGGGCTACAGTCACACCCACAAGTATAGGAGTATGATTCGATAGAGTTTTGTAGACTCTGATCTTCGATATTGATTACAATTGATCCTAACTTGAATAGAATTTTGATCTTAGTTTGAGTGAGAGAGATGAGAGAAATCAAAGAGTAGATAAAGGAGAATCAAATTAGTGATGATTGAATTTGGTTCTGGTTGAAATTCGATAGAGTTTGGGTAGAAATTGATTTAGAAACCAAGAGAGTGAAAAGAGTAGAGAATAATAAGAAAGTAGATGATAAAAATCTGTTTGGAAGTCTGGTATGTATAGAAAAATAACGGTCATGTCCATTCGTGAAGAGATACAACGAAAAGACACTTCCATTCAAAATCGAATTTTGAAAAGCTATGGTCACTATGTCGACATACGCATAAAGAATATGCCGACATTCTCTTCACAAAATTGAAAAACACTTTAAAAATATTGTTTTGAAAATCTATTTTTTTTTTGTAAAATAATTTGATACTTTGTAGAATCATTTAAATATAGTTTATACAGATTTTAATCAAAATTTAACATAATAAAACTTTATAAAATAATTTTGAAAGATTAAATAATAGTATTCAATAATATTAAAAATCAGCATAATTATTACTTATTAAAGTATAAACAAAAATTCAGTATATATAAACTTAAAATACTAAAATAATATCATTATAAGTATAAGAGACTAAAAATCATTTTGAAAAATATTTTGAAAAGATTGCTTTAAAAGCACAATATTTTAAAAACAATAAAAAAAATAAGAGAAGGCATGCATAGTGATGGTAATCATGGTTATTGGGTCATGCTTAACTAATTGAATCTCCACAATCAAACACCTAAAAAACCTTGTAAGTTTGTTCAGGGATCTATGATTGAAAATTTAATACAAAATTGTTAGATGTACAAAAGAATATAGGATAAATGTGGTTATGAAGATATAAAAACTAGGTTACAATGTACAAATACTATGGGGTTTAGTAAATGGCTGCAGGTGCCAGAGTATGGATCTGTTATAGCCGAAATGTTTGGCACTACTGTTGTATTGCTAACTAAGATCATAAACTGTCCCCAATATAGTTCGTCCAAGTTTGTTAAACCAAAATAGGATGGTAGTTATGGCCTATGTAGACAATTCACATTTTGTTAGTATTACCTACATCCAAACTCTCATTTACCTCCTACTCCTCAGTTTACCAATTTTACAACATCAATGCCAATAGATTGGGTCAAACCTTATATGGAAAGAATGAACAAGTACCTAGCTTTTATAGAGGACCATGAAGAAGAAGGCAATGTAATTAAAGTAGATTTAAGTAAGTAGACTAGATTTAATTGTATGAAAATGCAAGCAATTTTGGGATACTCTCAAATTGTATGCAAACAATTAAATATGTTATTGACAATCTGTAAGAATTCTTCCTTGAGTATGTTGGATATATGTCCTTTGATTGCTTGATTTTTCCTGATTTCTATGTTGAATAATATTAATATGTTTTCATCATATATTACTTGGTTTTGCTTTTCTCGGCCTCATATGTTCAGCCGTGGACAATCACCAAATAAAAGAAGTTTCGGCCAACTGATATCATATGAATTTTATTAAATTGATAATAGGTCATCAAGTCCAAATACTTAAGGTGTAAACCTTTTTTGATAGTGCACCAATCTCTGTTCGTGGTCATTTCGATACAAACATATCGTTCTCGAAAGTTTACAGTATATTCGATGCCCAAGCGTCGTTTTTACATTCTATATCAAAAATTTATATGGAAACTTAAATTTTCATTACTTTGGATTTATTCTATGTTGGCTAACATTCGGCAGTAGAAAATCACCAAATAAAAGTAGTTTATCGTATAAATTTTAGTAAATCGACAACAGGGTGCTAAATCCAAGTGCTCAAAGGTGTATCGCTTTATTTCGACAATGCATCATTGTCCGTCCATTGTCAATTTGACACACGCGTGTCGTTCCCAAAAGTTTATGGTCTATTCAATATAAGGGTTTCATATTCTTCATCTTTACCTGACTAATAAATATCAACGCAGGTATTTTCATCTACTTCTCCTCTTTGAATCAACTTCGACCAGGTATTGTCGAACTGTTGCCACAATGCTATTGTCACCACACATTCACCACAAAACTTCCATCTACATATTCACAAAACCAAATCATTATCAACAACTTTCCTCTGCACGTTCACCACACATTCACCAAAACTTCTATTTGTACGAAAATTGAGCACAACACTCTTTGGATGTGTTTGAAGAGATAAAGTGAAGAATATAAATGGAAAAAGAGGACAATCTAACAAACACCCCAATAATAAGCAAGAAAAATGCATATAAACACACAAATTTAGAGTGGTTCGGCTTATGGCCTACATCCACTATGAAATGATTGGCTTTATTGATTTTTGCTTGCTGGTTATAACAAGTTACAACAGTAAAATTCGAGTACAATGATGATTTCGACAAGGTCTGGACGTAGAAGGGCCAAACGTCCTTTTTTAGTAGGTCCTAGGCTGCTATTTATAGGCATAGGCTGCAAATATCCCGCTCAGATCTCGAAAGACCTCTTCTTTCAAGTGGGTGGGTCCATGTGATCAATCCCTGACCGTTTAGAGTCGATCCAGGACCGATACGAACGCAATTCGTATCGATCAGGATTTAGTCCAATCTAGTCGGGATCGATCATGAACATTCCTGAAGATGTACGCAAGCTCCTGTGAAAATTTGATGGCATTTGCACTTGTAGATTTTGAGTTATGATAGATGCAAGTTTGGATTTTTCGAAGCCTATTGAATTCGCATCGACCTATTCGCATCACTTCTGGACACGTGATGTCTGATGACGTGGCGTTAACTTTTTGGATCGATCCACATTTTAAGTCGTGTGATCGAGTCTTCCACTAGAATGTTTTTCCTTGTATCGATCTTGTGCATTTCTCTTTGTATCACTTTTGTTGCACTCCACTTCGTATCAATGGCCTATGCTCCACTTCATATAGATGCCCTATGTTCCACTTCGTATTGATCGTCGAGTATTTGGTTTCGTATCGATGGGAGGTGTTGATTTCATATCGATCTCTAGCGATCGATACGAAGCATGCTTGAAACTTGATCGATACGAAATGGACTACCGTGCCACTGTTGATGGATACGAAATGGGTGGTTGTGAATGTATACGTAGCGGGTCAATTCCGATGGATACGAAGGAAGCCGCTATTGACGGATTCGAATGAAACCGATGCGAAAAGGATTGACCAATGGATAAGAACGAGTTTATTTTCTTGGCTTGCATCAATCATATCTTGAGCATATGAACTCGAATTGTCTTGATATTTGGATCATTGGCTTTTATAGCTTTGTTTGTCATGTCATGTTAATTGTAGCTCGATCCGGACTCGAAAAAAATTTACCAGCATCCATAGCGAACATGTGTATAACAGCTTTTTGAGATGACCTACCTTTTATCTCCAGTCGATTCCTTTGTATCACGGTCTTGCCAAAAGACGGGATAACATTTTCTCCCCAAAGTACGTCTTGTGGTAAAATTTCGTGCTTTGAAAAGCTGCAATCTTCATTCTGAAAAGTTCTATCTAACTTGTTGAACGGTTGTTGTCTTTTCATCGAAAGATATAACATTTGACTGACCTTCAGTAACATAAATACTGAATTGTTGACCGCCAATAGTTATATTGTGCACTGTTGTATCTGGGTGTTGAATGATGGCAACTATTGTTTGTTGTCGTAATTGTCATCAGGTGAACATTCAATTCCTGCGAATTCTTTAAAAATTTGGATGTTAGTCTATCATATATGTATGCATATTAACCTAACCTCGTTAACATTCGCATGCTCATGAGTCATCGCCAATTTTATCTTATCGAATTCCATATTGATCCTCTCCTGAATCGATGTGAAATTTGAGTTTAAACAATGCTTGGTGGTTGTTTTGGTGTTTTCCTTCGTATCGATCCTCTTCTGGATTGATTCGAGGAGTTGAAAATTTGCTTTTGTATTGATGGTGATCAATACGAATTAATTAGCCTTTTTGAATATTTTTGCATCGATGGGTGCGAATTCTCATGGTCTTCAATGAATGGATATGAAATTATCATTTCGCATCGATGGAGTTGAAGATCGATCCCGATGGATATGAACAGCTACACTACGGATCGTTCTAGATCGATAGATACTAATAATCTTCCTTGTATCAATGGTAGTCACGTGGTTCTAGTGCAACCCCGTTGTTCTTTTCGTATCGATGCATGGACGGATACGAATCAGTTGGATATGAAAACCTGCATTCGTATCGATAGAGGTAATCGGTTACCTCAGTATAATAACGGGGATACGAAGCATTTTGCCCTTGGGTACGAGCTAGTGTAAAAACTTTTGGGACTTAGAAATTTTTTACTTGCATTTTCTTTTCTTTCGCATTCGTATCGATAGAAGAAATGAGAATTGGAAATTGCCTCTGCCCTCAAATCAATATAACGGTTCAATCTCTCGAATCCATATTTCGATTTAGGTAACTAATGAATAAATCCACGTAAAAAATGATAAGACTCGAGTTTCAACGCCATTTCACTCGTATTCACGCCAAGTTTAATGATGTTGGTACCCGAGTTGTGCCGGAGCAAGGTTGAGAAAGAAGTAATGTCGTTCAAGTAGTTTGGGGAAGAAGGAGGTTAGATGGATATGAAGGCGGTGTTTGTGTCGTTTGAGGAAAAATGATCTGTGTCGATCTAGGAATGTTTAGAGTTCTACCGATCAACAACAATGGAGATTCATATCGAAAAAAGGGGGAGCGACTTCGTATCGATAGGAGATGATGGGAGTTCACATCGATCTATAGTGATCGATACGAAAAGCTAGCCGTGTGATCGATACGAAGCAACGTCCCTGTTAATCGATACGAAGATGATAAGGTTCCCGATCGATATGAACTGAAATTTCATGAGATTGATGCGAAATCCCTTTCTTCCTAATTGATATGAATGGAGCCTCTGGTGATCGATCCAAGTCTTGACCTTGATGGGTACAAATTTTTTGAATAATTGAACACTTAACTCCAACGAGCTTTAGCCTTGCATAATTGAATTTAACTGTTTCACTGCACATCCGACTGTCTTTCGAAGCTCATCGATGGATCTGTAACTTGACTGAATTCAACAAACTTTAATTCAGATCGGTCTCTAAAGTCTGGATGGCACGGTTGTAACGGTCAGCGATGATGGTCACTCCAGTTGAATTCCGAAGTCTTGTCATTTGAACATTTCTCAAATTTTGAAGAATCTTTTATGTAGCACTGCACTGCACAATGCATTCACGCACTTCACACTGGGTAACACACGGGCTTATTATCATCTAACGATGGTTTTTACTAAGTTGATTAGTTATGAAACGCGGGAATTCTCAACAATAGGAAACTCAAAGTTCATCTTCTCCGATAATAGAGATGCCGGCCATTGCAGCTGAAGTAAGAGGTCCATCTCCAGACGAGCTTCCAGGAGGAACTTTTATCGCAAATCCCCAAGATTATATGCCACCAATATATCTGAAGATATGTTGGGGCGAATATATGCTTAAGACACGGTTTACCATTAGACGGCGTTATACTACACGGCCCGAATGACAAGCCATATGCTTCCCAGATGGATTCACAGCCTTTAATCGACATTCATGCACCATAGGAACACTTCCTATATTCAACCAGTATATTTGAGAAGTGTTATATTTCTTTAGAATTTCTTTTTCGCAGTTACATCCAAATGGATATGCACTGCCGAACAGTCTATTCATTGTTTTCATGGAAAGTCTCTTTCAACCCCAGACTCCGGAAGAAGTCGGGTACTTGTTTAATTTCAAGAGTGGGGGAGACAATCCTTCATTCACGTTTCTAGAGGCTGTTAGGAATTGCCAAGTGTTGGCGAGATCTTGGACCAGACTTAGCTACTTTAGGATGGAGTGGTTCTATATCCGACGCCCCTCAGAGCTTGCCAGTCGGTGGCTAGTCTGACGTAAGTGCTGTAATTTTCCTAGTAGCTAATGAGATAGTCAAAATTGACATTAAAACTAATATCTTCTTTCCTTTATAGCCACAATTCCGTGACCCAAAAGTGCTCAATTTAAAAAAAAATAGTATGGATTCTTCAGGAAGTGCCGGGGGAGATGAGAGAAATTGACTCGGTGCCGACAGAAAGAAAACTTGAGGATTGTTGGGCTATTCGATCAAAACCATAGCATAAGACTTGAGGGATCGCTTAGGGCAGCCTTGGAGAGATGGGCTAGATGTAGAGCGCCCAGGATCGTAATAGCTGAGGAAGGCAATAAAGAAAATACACCCACTGACGACGAATCCGTAGCCGGGCCTCCTGACAGTTTTTAGGATTTAGGGGGAAGGAGGAAAGACAAGCCAGCAGCACATAAGCGTCATAAATCTTAAAGATGGAAATCCGTGATTGTGTCCCTGCCAGTCTCCGCTATAAAACTTTTGGAGGCTCCTTCCTCGCAAAAGGAAAATCCTTTTGAAGGGCTTGTCGATATTCCAATTTCGGACTATGTGTTCCTCCAACATGACACTGGATTGGAAGAGCTTCAAAGTGCCTTAGATTTAAGCGAGTCACTTCCTACAAGTGTGTGGTCGACATAACCAGGTGGTCGGGGTGTTTAACACATGCATATATACACTTTACGGCACTACACAATTTCCAAACATAAACTTTTCGTTTCTGGAGATAATTGACTCTGCTTTTCTTTCTATTTTACAGATACGATGACCAGACGAGAAACTATGTTAGGAAGCCTTCGCTCGACACGCCAATCATCTAGTTCATATTATGAGTCCCATAGAAAGGAATCCGATAGAGACCGCGATCACGGTTATTCTAGTCAAGAATGTTATGAGAGGTAGAGGGACAGAGATAGAGAATACAGACATAGATCGCGATCACGTTCTCCACCTCCTCGAGCTCTAACACTACCCTCTGGTCATGGGAAATAACCCTTAGAACCACCACACCAAAAATCATTTTCTCAAGCTCCCCGGTCTAATTCACAGCGCCGTAGGACTGAGGCTGAAGCTCCCCCTATCATTGAACAAGCAATCACCGAGCCCATTGGGGATGGAGCGATCAAAATCGCCCAATTGAAAAAAGACTTCCCAAATATTTATTTCGACGAATTCATCTTTCCTTCGCATTTAAAGAGAATTCCAGTTGAGGCAGAGCAAACTATGCATGATTACATCCATGATGTCTACAACCAATATAGGGAGTGGATGAAGACCGTGGATAAGGCTTCAGCAGTGGCCTTTGAGCAGGCAAAAACAATCGAGAAGTTAGAAACCGATATCGCTCAAAAGGACCGCATAATTCAAGGGCTTAACAATGAGGCCTAATCCTCCAGGAAGTCGAAAATAAAAGCCATTAAGAAAGCCGATGAGGAAAATCAGTCCATGGAAAGGATGTGATAGACGCATTTTGCTTTGGTTGAGGAGATGGGCCATCGGAACACCACTGTTACAGCTAAAAGGGATGCTGCGCTGAAGGAACTTAACGAGCTTAAAGCCAAACTCTCTGAAATTGTTAAAGAAAAGGACGATGCAAAAAAAGCAGCCCAGGAGGCGTGCGAACAAGCTGTGGCTCTTCGGGGTGAAAGGGACTTAGCAACACTTATAATTCGGGAGGTTGAGGCCTGGGTTGAGGATGAAGTTAAGATGGCAGAGACTAGCTTAGAGGCTGATATTCAAGACCTTCTGATCACATACAATGCTAATTTCCTAAAGCACAGATATCCAGCTTGGCTCGATAATTATCCAACAAATCTGTATAACGCTTAGGGCCGATTGGTAGAAGATGAAAAGGCTGAAAACCAAGCGGAATCGGTCGATGAAATAGAGCTTGAGAATCGGATGCTGAATGAAAATGAAAGAAAAGTTCTCCAGGATACCATGATTGAATATAAAAGGAGAAACTTAGCACTCAGCACTCGGAGGCTGGAGAAGGTTCCGTGTTGAGCACTATGATGAAGGTTCTAAAACTCTTGCACCAACTCAGCGTGAATCTACATCCCTGGTTGATCCTCAGTCTGTTCCAGCTTATAATTCTGATCAACCATGGTTATCTCTAGTTCACGAGCATGTATCTAAAGCTGCTCCGCCACCTATGAGCCAAACTGAGGAAGGTATTCTAAACATCCCTTATGATCATCCAAAGCTGGAAATGTTGATCGAATTAATCGCTCTCTTTTTATTTGTCTCTATTCAATGATAGGAGCTTCATCTGTTATGCCTCCTGCTATCCAAGATTTAACATCACGAGCAAGAAGCAATCACAATGGAAGTGACCACGACAATGCCTACTGCACCTATGGATAGGGTACATGTGAGCACACTTACTTTCGATGAACAGATGATGGAACAACTTCTCAGTCATCATAGTAACCCCTTTCCTGATCTGCCATTTTTCATGAGTGGGAGCGCACATGTTATTATCTCTTCGGGCCCGACTGCTAGCATTCCCGGTAAGGCTCAAACAATTCACGAGGAGGAGATAATAGCCAAAATTAATGTCGAGATGGAAGCAGCTGCGCAGGCCAATAGCTTTGGAGGTGTAATGGCGGGTCCTAGCCCACCTCTTTTGTGGATGAGTTCTCCAGGAGGCAAGGTTGTTGGCACAATTAAGCCTCCTCCACCTTCTAACATTGATCCTACCCCTCCAACTTTGCCTTTAGGAAGCATTCCAATTCATGTGAATTCGAAGGATGAGGTTACTATAATGCCCTGACTGGAGATCAACCGCCAAAAGGCAAGAGATCAAAGAGGCAACCAAGTGGAAGCTCCAACAGGTCAATGTCGAAGAAGAAGCCGAGAAAAAAGAAAGAATAGATATGTCTTTTCGGCTCATTTTTGGTAGATAGATAGGAATCTACTTTCGCTTTCTTTTTGTAGGCCGTTTATAGATGCGGGTTCGGCCCCTACTAGTAGGACTTTTGGTATAGTTTTGTACTTATCCTTTTTCTTTCAAAGAACAATTGAAATAAAATTTCATTTTGTCCCTAACTTAGTTTGTGTTTATCTGTTAAAGTGCTTCAGCGTTCGAACTTCCATTCAATACACATGTGGAGTTTTAGTCTTTAAATAGGACCCGAGTTTAGTTGCTAAGTTTCAAAGTCACAGTTTCAAGTCGCGATCGAGCGCTAAGTTGAATTATGATATTGCATGTCTCAATTAGTGGCTGGCACTTAAGTTCTGTTCCCAGTTCCAGGGATAAGTTGAAAAGATTGGTTAACAATCGTTGATTGCCTTTAATACATCGAGCATGACTTCCCTGAAGCAGAGTTGAAACAATACGAGCTCAAGTGGTCAAAACACACTTGCTCATCTATTGGCGATTGCATCCACACTCTAGGGACTGCACTTATAGATCAATGATCTGTCACACCCGCATAAGGTTTTGAGATACGTGCATGCTCCGGGGACTTAAGTTATTTTATAGGCGGTCAGTCACGCCGGTTTGATATTCAAAACTTCATCCGCACTTTGAGGACTCAGATTGATTCGTGGGTGGTGAGCCACACCGAGTTTGCGTTTATACTCTAATCTGCACTCCGGAGATTCAGAGTTAGTCAATGTTTGTACTCCAGTTCGCACTCTGGAAATCCGAAGTAATCTGACGTTTATACTTCGATGTGCACTCTGGGAATCCGAAGTTAGTTGATGGGACGCCCATTTAGTATTTATTGTTTATACTCCTGTTCGCACACCAGGAATCTAGAGTTGGTTGATAGATGGTCAATCACATCAGTTAAGGCTTTAGGATTTTGTTCGCACTCCGGGAACGACAGATCTATCAGGATCATGGATGGCTGGCTCCCATCCTCTTTCAGTTAACAAGTGAGGTCGTTAGATGGACGGGTCCATCCTCCTCGAACTTGGTTCGAATACGAGCGAACGTTAGGAGGATGGATACATCCTCTTTGAAATCACATTTATAGGTTCGTACTCGAGTTTGGACTCTAGGAATCTGGAGTTAGTTAAAGGATTGTCGTGTATTAATCCTCTTTTGGCTTCAATGTGATGGCTTGTTCCCGAGCCCGGGTTTCACTTAGTGAGTGACTGATTGTATCGCAGTCACTCGCTATTTGAATAAATCCCACCGCATGGATGGACGGATTCGAACAAAACTGGTGTGAACAGGATTGACCGATGGATACGCACGAATTTATTTTCTTGGCTTGCATCGATCATATCTTGAGCATATGAACTCGGATTGACTTGAAATTTGGAACATTGGATTTTATAACTTTGTTTCTCATGTCATGCTAATTGCAGCTCGATCCGGACTTGGGCAAAATTTACCAGCATCCATAGTGAACCTATCTATAACTGCTTTTCGGGATGAACTGCCTTTTATCTCCAGTCAGTTACTTTATATCACGGCCTTGCCAAAAGGCAGGATAACAACTTCCATCTACATATTCACAAAACCAAGATCACAAAACCATCCATTCTATTACTGTCGACTATAGTCACAAAACCAAGCATTATAACAAGTCAAAACCATAAGAAAATGTCACCAAAAAAATAGAACAACCATAATTAGTAGACATAACAGTAACCAAGTATGAACCATAATAAGTCAAATATCACAAACAAAACAAAACAAGTAGGCACAACAGCGTACATTCACAAAGCAAGTCTTATCACCATCATACATTTCTAAAACAAAATCATAAGTCAACTACAACAGTTTACATAAACCATACATTGATGTCCACTAAACATACCAAAATAACCATTCACACTAAAATAAACTTACGACCTTTCTTTACTTCAAATTTTCTTTTTTTTTCTCATAACCCACTTTCCATGTTTTGTTACTCCATCATGGTCATTTTTGTTCTCTCTTCTTCACCTTAGATCCCTCCACTTGTTCAGCTTCTTCTTGTATATTGACTTGTTCGCGTTCGCCAAAAATATCAAGTGGCTCATTTTATTCAATTCATTATACCCTTTCGAGCACTTGGAACATTGAGTCGGTAGGAGGACATAATTTAATAAAATCCACAATGTGTCAAAGACTCTGTTTCTACAAGGTATATTTATATAATTAAAAGGTATGATCAAATAAACTTTAAGAAAATAGCATCGACTTATAATGCGGACAACTAGCGAATTATTTTCGCTAACTGGCATGGGCTCGGTAAATCGTGTTTGTGGGTTAGCAACAATGGGACATGGCATAGATTTATACCACTACATATACGTTGCATTACAGTCCCAAGGCAATGTGAACACGGTGTGACATTAGACCCTCATTCAAAAGATGGTTTCTCCACTAGCTCTAGCTGAAATCTCCTAAATTACAATATGCTACCATGTATGATTTTTTTGAGGACTTCAATTTTTTTATTCTAAAGAAAAAGTGGTTACGGGTATTTGTTGAACATAGCCAAAATGATGAAGGGTTCTTTGCGGAAAGTACAAGTCAACAACTAAAAAACATACAATAGGACCGTTGTATAACACACACTGTTGAAACGGGTGATGATCTTCCATATCCTTCAGACACTTCCAGGCAGCATCATTGACTTGAAGGTCGTCAATCTTCTCTCTAAGAGTGACCAAATCATAAGCCAAGTTGGTATTTGTTTCCACCGCAAAGTAACCCGGCTTATGATTTGGAAATAAATACCAACTTGGCTTATGATTTGGTCACTCTTAGAAAGATTGATGACCTTCAAGTTAATGATGTTGTCTGTGGGTGTTTGAAGGATATGAGAGATCGTCACCCGTTTCAACAAAATATGTTATACAATAGTCTTATTATGTGTTTTTAAGTTGTTCAGTTGTATCTTCTGCAATCCTTCATCAATTAGGCAACGTTCACCAATACCCATAACCACTTTGCTTTTAGAGACCAAAAAATGAAGTCCTTGGAAAAATCATACAATGTAGCACATTCTAATTTAGGAGATTTAGCTTGAGTGATTGGAGAAACCATCTTTTGAATGAGATTCTAAGGTCACGCCGTGTCACATAACCTTGGGATTATGATGGAGTATATATACAGCAGTATAAATCCAGGTCATATACCGTTGTTACCAATCTACAAACACGATTTACCGAGCCCATGCAAGTTAGTGAAAACAGTTGGCTAATTGTCTGCATTATAAGTCCATATTATTTTATTATCATTTGTTTGATCATACTTTTTAATTTTATAAATATACCTTGCAGAAACAGAGACTTTGACACATTATAGACTTCTATAGATCATGTAATCCTACTGACTCAATGTCCCAAGTGTTCGATAGGGTAGAACGAATTGAAGAAGATGAGTTGTTCGATATTTTTGGCGAATTCGAATAAGTCAATGTACAAGAAGAAGTTGAACAAGTGAAAGCATCTAAGGCGCAGAAGGAAAGAACAAAAAAGATGGTGAAGGAGCAACAAAACATGGAAAGAGGGTTTTGAGCAAAAAGAAGAAAACTTGAAGTAAAGAAAGGTCGTAAGATTATTTTGGTGTGAATGGTTATTTTGGCATGTTTAGTGGGCATCAATGTATGTTTTATGTAAACTATTGTAGTTGACTTATGGTTTTGTTTTGGGAATGTATGATGGTGATAATGACTTGTTTTGCGAATATACGTTGTTATTGTAGGATCGATTTCACCCTAGAGGGGGGTGAATAGGGTGATGCTATTAATTAAAAATTATTGCGGAAGCTTATAAATTTTTTTCAACACAGATATATCAAAGTAATAGCAGCACAGATAATAGCAGAATAATAAATGCAGAAATAAAACGACACAGAATTTACCCAGCTTCGGCAAAACCCTGCCTACGTGCTGCCCCCAAGGTTTCTACTAGAAATTAAGTAGTCACACGCTTACGCACGTAAACTCATGACACCCGCTACTGACTAACCTAACTCTACGCTCAAAACCCTGCCACAACATAGCCACTGAGTTGCGAAATCTCAAATTACGCCACGTAGTTTGTCCCCTAGTCACACGAATAGTAACTACAACTGTTTAAAAGCAAAATATAAATTAAAAGATAATTAAAAACAATAACCCCTAATTTTATAAACTGAAGCCTCTGTTAATATAACCGGCCTAAAGTATTATCACTAAAGAAAACGCGGCCCCGTTATCTCCTTTATCTATTTTGTCAATGTCGGCCCGTTCTTTGCTTGTTCCTCTTAGCTCTGAATTTAGGGTTTTGTGAAATCGTTGCTTAATTGATGGTTGATGCTTCGATTGCTTACTTCAATTTAATCGTTCGCGGCTTCTCCTCCTTGATCAAGTTCGGCTTTGATTTGGTATGTAAAATTTTCTTTTGCTTCTACTGATTTGCTTGCTTGAACTTGATATGCAATTTGTCGATGATGTTACTTATTTATATAGGATTCGAGATCCTTGATTTTCGTTTGTATACATTTATTTGAATTCGTCAATTGGTTTATCTCGTCCACTTGATTATTCTTGAACGATGGTGATTTATCTGACTTCTTCAGTTCATATAATTTCATTGCTTGTTTAACTGATACTCACGGCTTTGAATTTGTTCGATTTCTTGGTCATTACGGCTTTTGCTTTGAACTGTTCGATTCCTTTTTGTTGACTTGCGGCATTTAAACTTGACTAGTTCGAATTCATGATTACCACAGCTTGATTTTTAGTTGAACCTACATGCTATGTTCTTTTCTTTGTTGGCATCGGCTTCTGTTGTTCCATGGTTTGTAGTTTTCCATTTTCACGATGTCATTACAGTTGAAACTTTGAGCAGTATATTTCACTGTGCATTACACTTGTATGTTTGTAATATCTGAACACTTCAGTCAGATCTGGTTGCTTCACATGCATTGATCTTGAGTTGTTTTCATGTTGCATTTGTTTCGCTGTATATAGTGTTCATTTGATTACTGAACTGCCTTTGTATTGCTTCATGCCTTTGAGTTGTGTGTTCATGCAATTGTACTACTCTAGTTTCATGAAATCTTGTTGTAGTTGAGTTTAAACCATTTGTTTCTACTGGCATGTGTATACATACATCTATGTATGTATATATGTGTGTGTTGTTTTGTTCTCACCTCTGGCCTGTTTCACTATCATGTGTATATATGTGCACATCATTCATGCTTTAACCTTAACCGGTTTGGTTTGCTTGAATGGTTGAGATGATCTGGTTGCATTTGATATCTTTATGTTGTTTACTGATTCGACCTAGATCATATTTGTCATGTGGTCTTGTTTCATTTGTTGTTCACTGGTCTTCGAGACAGTTCATGTATATAGTTCGGTCGATGGTCTGCTTCGTCGACTTGTATTTGCAAGCTTGGAGTTGTGTTGCATTGACTCTGTTTTTGTCTAGATTTGAGTTCATCCTGGTTTGTATATGACACTTGTAGTTTACTTGTATCATTTTGAAATTCCTGATGCACTTTTCGACCTGATGATTGTGTACATGTTTACTGCATTTGCTTGCATATCCATCGCTGCGATGCATATTGATCACTGTCTGCATATATACGTGTTTGTACGTGGTAGTGTTTTACTTGAATCTTGATTGCGTTGTATATGTTCACACATCTCTCAGATGATTGCATTGGTCACTAGTTTGGTAGTTTGACATTTATATATTATCTGGCAGAACTTTATGTATGTGTGCAGTGTTTACATTGTTGTTTCATTCATGCTAATATATATATATATATATGTATGTATGTATGTATGTATGTATGTATGTATGTATAACAGCGCTCTGGTCTATATGCATTAATGCTCACGTATATGATGCATGTTGTGTTTGCATTGACTTCATGCAGCATTTGAGGTTGTTGTTTTGTTCTTGTTTGCTGCCTGGTCGACACTTGTCTTTGACTTGTGAACTGCCTGTTTGGTTTGTGGTGCACTTTTCATTTTGATTTCACTTGAACTTCATCTTGATTTTTGGAATTACACCTGTGTTGAATCCAGCTTTAAAGCTTGGGTTTGACCTTGTGCTGATATTGTGACATTATTTTTATTGCTCTTGAGTTGAACCCGGCGTTTTGGGTTTGACCTGTGCTCACCTGTCCCTGTAATTTTATCAAGTGTATATATCGGTGTGCACGGCCTTGTGGCATATACAGTGATAAACTGTGTATGTCACAAGCTGTTCGTGTATGATGAATTCGAAATTAAATGATGGAGAACAACCCAAAACTGAGGCAAATATTATTTTCAAAATCCATATTTTATTTTATACTGCAAAAATATTTTATTTTCAATTTTACTGCATCAATGTATATTTTTTGCAGATTGCTCAGATGCTGGATTCACATTGGAATGAAATTGAAGATAAATATGAGTTGAGTGAATGAGTGATATGTAGTGAGGTCAAATGTAAATTAGAAATTGAGATGTAATCAATCTTGTATTTGTAATTGAAGTTGTGCATATATATAGTGAGAGCTTGACATTTGTACTATTAAAAAATTGAAATAAATATTTGTTTGAATAAAATTTCCGTTTGAATTTAATGTTATCCCGCTTTTTGGCAAAGCCGTGATACCAAAAGATCGATCGAAAACAAAAGACAGTTCGTCTCAGAGAATGGTTATGCTTTGATTCACTATGGATATCGCTGAATTTTGTCCGAGCTCGGATCAGGCTACAATTGATAGGACATGACAAGCAAAGCCAAGAGAGCCAACTTTCCAAGTTTCAAGTCAATCTGAGTTCGTATGCTCAAGTTATGATGGATGCAATTTGAAGGGAAAAGCTCCGGTTTCGTATCCATCCTCGCACACCAATTCGAATCGACCGTGTTCGTATCGATCAGGGGTCCAGCGACTTCGTATCCATCGAAGTGCCTCATTTCGTATCGATGAACTTGTCCGTGTTCGAATCCATCAAGTTCGTATCGATGGACTTTGTACCCATCATAAAGCCGTGCTCCATAACGGTCAGCAACGTCCTACTTCGTATCCATCCAGCTAGACATGGTCTGTATCCATGGGTGAGTTTCCATTTCGAATCCATCAGCACTCCCTTATTTGAATCCATTGGCGTCTCCCTACTTCGTATCCATCGGCAGATAGTCCATTTCACATCCATCAACTGAGGCAACGGTCACTGCTTCGTACCCATCATGGAAGCTTCTCTTCGAAACCATCTGAGCAGAGCATTTCGTAACCATCAACCATCAGTGGTTCGTATCCATCAACGGTTGCAGTTCGACTCCATGAGTAAGGTCTCATTTAAATCCATCAAGGCAACAAACATGGATGACGTGTCATCCCTCGGTGCGAATAAGCCGAGATATATGGAGTCGATGCGGTCAACTCGGAGCAAAGAACGGATCGAGGCGAAGATTGCGCTCCACGTCATCACGAAGGCGCATGCCACCATCGGTTCGAAGCAATCGATTCGGACGAATCGGTTAGAACCAAACAGCCACTCGAGAATACTCGTTTCGTATCGACTATATCTCAAAATCTACCAATCCAAATGCAATGAAATTTTCACAGGAGATTTCACACGAGACATAGAACGCTCACACTAAATTTCAGCTCGATTGGACGTTAACTTCATCGATACGAAATGACTTCGTATCGATCGCCGATCGAGTCGAAACTTCCCGAGGTTGGTCGCGTGGGCCCATTCACGTGCCAGAAAAGTCTCTTGAGATTTGAGCGAAGTCTCAGCCTCCTACGCCTATAAATAGATCCCCAGAGCCTACAGAAAAAGGATCTTAGGACTCTCAAGCGTCGAAACTCTGCCGGATCGAGATCTCCATCATCCTACACCATATTCTTGCTGTCAATTTCGAATTTCGAGTTGTAACTTGCTGTTGATTGTTGTACTTTCTTGTAATCATTGAAAGAGAAGCAATAAAACTGCAAAAAACTTCATAGTGGACATAGGCAACACGCCGAACCACTCTAAATTGCTTGTCTACGCATTCACTTTCCTGTTGATTGGAGTTTTTGTTAGATAATATCCATTTTCAATTTATATTCTTCATTATTATCTCTTCAAAAACTTCCGAAGAGTGTTGTGACCAATTTTGGTGCAGACACTTTGGTGCTTCCACTGAGAAAACCCAGATTTTCTCCTGCTCTTTGGATCTGTCGTCGATACCAGATTGCATAGATCTAAGAGAGAGATCCAGATCACAAATCCAAGTTCCTTTCCTTCTATTCAGATTTGCATAAAGTCTAGGAAAGGAATTCAACCTTCAAGATGGTTAGCACGAGGACCACCTCTAACGCTATCAATTAAGAGGAACAAGATAGACAGAATCCTGCGCCTCCCTCTAACCAAGACGCTACCGGACACTCAAAACCATCAGGTACGATTACCCGACAAGAGTTTCAGCTGTTGCTTCAAGAGCTGACCCAGAGTCGGCAACAACTAACAGAACAGCTACGCACTAACGCTGAGCTAATCAACTAGCTGGATCGCCAGAAGCGAAGGAGATCCAAGAGAGATCATGCTTCTCACTCCTCCAGCGAAAGTTCTTCATCTTCTGACTATCATCATCGATATCCACGACCCATGCTGGAAATCAACCGGCAATGACCGTTGGACAACTAAGAGTTGGCCCATCGGCCAGTTTCCATACCGGACCCTCCTCCCGAGGAGGTGCCGCTCCTCACTATACCACGAAATACCGCGCCACGAACATCGCAGTTGAACCAGGAGTCGATGCCCAAGATCATTCGAACCTGGACCGTCGTCATCATGGATGTACTCCTGAACCATACGTCCTAGAAGATTATGAGCCAAGAAGGCAAAACTTGGACCGTTAACAGCATCCGGTCCAACCCTAAAGCATGGGACGCCACCATACTCCGGCACGAGCCGCACCGAACATACAAATGCCGGATATTCCGACCATGATACGTCAGATGATCCGTGAGAGCCAGGGTCTCACAAACGACAACTGGGGAATCTTTAGAAGTCACACTCCTTTTATCGACGATATACTTACTGTTGAACCCCCTCGGCGATTCAGGATGCCAACTCTACCCATGTACAAGGGATACTCCGACCCCAACCAACATATTCTAAAATATGAATGGTCAATGAGCGTTGCCAGAGCAGACGATGCAGTGAAGTGCCGTAGTTTCCCCATATCCTTGGGGGCATAGCTACCATGTGGTTCACTCGACTGCCACCACGATCTATTTCCTCCTTTGACCAATTGGCCACTAAATTTTTTGAGCAATTCTGCATGCACGTCGCAAGGCCGAAAGACGTCAACACTCTGTCTAGCGTTACCCAAGCTCCTGGAGAGACTCTCAGACACTACTTAGAGAGATTCCATGCTGCATGTGTCGAAAATAGCAATCCAGATGATAACTCCATCCTTATGGCGTTGACTAAGGGGGTTGACCCCGATTCTGAGTTTGGCAACTGGTTGACTGGAAAAACCCCTACATCGTTGGACCGTTTCCACGCCAAGGCGGCTCAATTCCTGAGAAGGGAAGATGCGAAACAGTCTAGGAAGTAGACTGATGCAGGGCCAAGCACTGAAGGGATCCAAAGCAATGTCGCAATCAGACAGTCCGGTGTGAGTTAAGGAAAAGTTCAGTTGAACCTTCAAAACAAACAAACTCAACAAAAAGAGAACGTGAATCAAACCAGAAAGCGAGATCAAAATCGTGGCCCACAACGCAAGAATCCTATATTTGACAGTTACACCCCTTTGAATACATCACTGAAGAACTTGTATTTACAAACCTGTAATACAATGTAATACAAAAAACCTGCTCCAAAACCGTCGTCAGAGAGGCAAATCCAGACGGGAAAATTTTGCAGGTTCCATGAAAGCTACGGGCACGATACGAATGAATGTCGTCACTTGCAAGATCTCGTAGAAAAATTGATCAGAGAAAGGAAGCTGGAACAGTTTGTGCGGACGCTGCAGCCTGGTAGAGCGGTCCCATCAAATCAAAACAATGAACCCGGTCGACCGAGACAGGAGGATTCTACAAGTCCCCACAGGAGATTGGTGATAAACGCCATCAGTGGCGGACCCACTTTGTCTGGAGCCTGGAACGACGAAGATCTTCGTCACTGTTACACATGACAGGCTTTATCTAATCCATGAATACTTTTCAATTTCCTTTACATTCTGAAGTTTAAATTTGTAATAAGGCACTGACTTTGCCATGTTTCTCCGTTCCAGCAATAAATTACTATCTCTTCAAGCTAGAGCTGTGATTCACCGAATGCAACATTCAACAATCACGACACACGAAGAGCTAAGTTCCATTGAACAATGGAATTTATTCAAATAGCGAGTGACTGTGATACGACCAGCCACTCACTAAGTGAAACCTCAACTCGGGGGCAAGCCATCACATCAAAGACTGAACTGGACCGACACACGACAGTCCTACAACTAACTCCAAATTCCCAGAGCGCGAATTGGAGTATTCTCATCAACTCTAGGTTCCCAGAGTGAGAGCCGGAGTATAAACCCTAACTCCAAGTTCCCAGAGTGTGAATTGGATTATAAACATCAAATCCATCATTCCCAGAGTGTGAACGGACTCCACTTTCCCAGAGTGCGAATTGGAGTATAAACATCAAATCCTTCGTTCCCAGAGTGTGAAAGGGCTCCAAGTTCCCAGAGCATGAATTGGAGTATAAACATCAAATCCATCGTTCCCAGAGTGTGAACGGACTCCAAGTTCCCAGAGCGTGAATTAGAGCATAAACATCGAATCCATCGTTCCGAGAGTGTGAACGGACTCCAAGTTCCCAGAGTGTGAACTGGAGTATAAACATCAAATCCATCATTCCCAGAGTGTGAACGGACTCCACTTTACCAGAGTGTGAATTGGAGTATAAACATCAAATCCATCGTTCCTAGAATGTGAACAGACTCCACTTTTCCAGAGTGTGAATTGGAGTATAAACATCAAATCCATCGTTCCCAGAGTGTGAACGGACTCCAAGTTCCCAGAGCGTGAATTGGAGTATAAACATCAAATCCATCGTTCCCAGAGTGTGAACGGACTCCAAGTTCCCAGAGCGTGAATTGGAGTATAAACATCGAATCCATCATTCCGAGAGTGTGAACGGACTCCAAGTTCCCAGAGTGTGAACTGGAGTATAAACATCAAATCCATCGTTCCCAGAGTGTGAACGGACTCCACTTTCCCAGAGTGCGAATTGGAGTGTAAACATCAAATCCATCATTCCCAGAGTGTGAACGGACTCCACTTTCCCAGAGTGCGAATTGGAGTATAGACATCAAATCCATCGTTCCCAGAGTGTGAACGGACTCCAAGTTTCCAGAGCGTGAATTGGAGTATAAACATCAAATCCATCGTTCCCAGAGTGTGAACGGACTCCACTTTCCCAGAATGTGAATTGGAGTATAAACATCAAATCCATCATTCCCAGAGTGTGAATGGACTCCAAGTTCCCAAAGCGTGAATTGGATTATAAACATCAAATCCATCGTTCCTAGAGTGTGAACGGACTCCACTTTCCCAGAGTGCGAATTGGAGTATAAACATCAAATCCATCGTTTCCAGTGTGTGAATGCACTCCACTTTCCCAGAGTGCGAATTGGAGTATAAACATCAAATCCGTCGTTCCCAGAGTGTGAACGAATTCCTAAAAGGCCCAAATAGGTGTGACTGACCATCTATCGGCTGACTCCAAGTTCCCAGAGTGCGAATTGGAGTATAAACATCAATTCCAGGTTCCTGGAGTGCGAACCGACACATCATTGCAAACTCCAACTTTCCAGAGTGTGAAGTGGAGTATAAACATCTATTCCAGGTTCCCGTAGAGAGAACCGACACATCAATGATAACTCCAACTTCCCAGAGCGCGAGTCGGAGTACAAACATCAATTCAGATTCCCAAAGCGTGAGTCGGAGAACAAACGTCAATTCCAGGTTCCAGAAGTGCGAACCGAAACATAAATGCTAACTCTAAGTTCCCAGAGCGTGAATTAGAGGGTATACATCAATTTCGATTTCCAGAGTGTGAGCGAAAAGTAAATGCTAACTCCAGATTCCCACAGCGCGAGCCGGAGTACAAACATTAATTCCGGGTTCCCGGAGCGCGAACCAAAACGTCAATGCTAGCTCCAAGTTCTCAGAGCGTGAATTGGAGGATAAACATCAATTCCAGGTTCCCGGAGCGCGAACCCAAACATACAAGTCAACTTCAAATTCCCAGAGCATGAAGTGGAGTATAAACATCAATTCCAGGTACCCGGAGCACGAACCAAAATATAAATGTCGACTCCAAACTCCCAGATTGTGAATTAGAGTATAAATACCAAGTCAAAGTTCCCGGAGTGCGAACTGTGTTACAAACATCAATAACTCTCGAATTCCCAGAGTGCGAACAAGATTATCGATCACAGATTATCCTAAGTTCCCAGAGTGTGGACGTGTGCTTAAGATTTGCAATAGGTGCGATCAACCACCGAATTACAAATACTGGTCCCCGGAACTGGGGGCAAAAGCTTAAGTGTTAATCACTAACCGAAGTGATACAATGTCCAAAATTCAGCTCATTCATCAATCACGACGCATGATCAAGATTTTTAGACTTGGCAAATAAAAACATACTCTACTTGAAGGTAGAAACACCACAAGTGCACTGGACTGAAAGCCAAATACTGCAAATACTTAAGCACAAAAGAAATGAGAGTTGAAGCGAAAGAAACTAAATGTTATTTCAACTAACTGTATATGAAGATTCATGTACAAGTTATTCCAGAGAATTCCTACTAGCAGGGGGCTGGGCCTGCATCTATACATAGCCTATGAAAGAAAATATGCAAACGACAAAGCTTCGAAGTCCAGTTATAAGGACTGTCATCGCTGATCGTCACAACCGTACTATTAAAATGTTGGCAATCGATCCGAATTAAAGTTGTTACGGTTCCATCAACGAGCCTCGAAAAGCAGTCAAGTATGCAGTTTAACTACCAAGTCCATATATGCAAGAATGAAGCTCGTTGAAGTCATGCTATCGAGAGTTCAAATTTACGTATCCATCATGACTTCGAATCGATCATCAGAAGCTTGTTCGAATCCATCAGGATATGTGTTCGTATCGATCCCCGGGGGCACATTTCGAATCGATTGACAAGTTCGAATTCATATCGATTAAAGAAAGATGACTTCGAATCGATCCTTGATTGCCTGGTTTGTACCGATCAGGAAGCTACCAGCTTTATATTGCCCACGTTCGAATCGATACTCTTCATATCGAACATAGAGGTAAAATTCGTATCGACCTAAAGCTGAGGACTTCAAAACGACTAATTACTCATATTTCGTATCAATCATTACATATCGATACGATCCACCACCATCATAATCGGTACGAACTGCTTCACCTCCATTAGAATACTCCAAGGATCGATGAGAAATCCAAGGAGAAATATCACTATCTTCATCGTTTCGAACGCAAGTCCCCGGATCGATTCATTCTTTACCTTTCCATCTGACCAAAGATTTCCATCGATTCAAAGTGGATAGTGAAAACATCGGCCCGAAGTCCATGATCGCATCAACAAGTTCAAAACTCCATCCACTGCACATCGATACGAACAGAGATTTCGTATCCATCATTACTTGTGCACTGCCCATCGATACGAACAGCTATTTCGTATCCTTCAGTATATAAACATTAGCATCGTTACGGACAACACAACAAAGACCTGTTGGAGTCATTAAGCATCGATATGAATGAGCATTTCGTATCCACCGAATTCTCCATTTACCGACGTAAAGTCAATCTTTCAACCTTCTATATCGATTCAGGAGAGGATCGATGCGAAGGAACTTCCTAAAACAACCGACGAACGTTGTTACAACCTTTTACATCGATTCAGGAGAGGATGGATACAAGAGGATAGTAAAAAAGAACCATCAAGCGTTGTTTCAACTCAAATTTCAAATCGGTTCAGGAGAGAATCGATACGAAATTCGACAACAAACCAAACCGACAACGACTCGCGAACATTCAACGTTAACGAGAGTCAAGTTAACATATATGCATATATGTCAGACTAACATTCGATTTTCAACATTCACAAGAATCAAATACTCATCTCATTACGATTACAATGACAAACAGCTAAGCACTATCATACAGCAATCAGTTATATCAACGCAAGGTTACAACCTTCGACAAAAGAACAATGACTGTTCAAAGTGAAGACTGTAGCTTTTCAAAGCACGTCATATATCCACAAGACGTACTTTGGGGGGCAAATTTTATCCCGCTTTTTGGCAAAGCCGTGGTACCAAAAGATCGAATCGAAAACAAAAGACAGTTCGTCTTAGAGATTGGTTATGCTTTGATTCACTATGGATATCGCTGAATTTTGTCTGAGCCCGGATCAGGCTACAATTGATAGGACATGACAAGCAAAGCCAAGAGAGCCAACTTTCCAAGTTTCAAGTCAATCTGAGTTCATATGCTCAAGTTATGATGGATGCAATTTGAAGGGAAAAGCTCTGGTTTCGTATCCATCCTCGTACACCAATTCGAATCGACCGTGTTCGTATCGATCAGGAGTCTAGCGGCTTCGTATCCATCGAAGTGCCTCATTTAGTATCGATGAACTTGGCCGTGTTCGAATCCATCGAGTTCGTATCGATGGACTTCGTACCCATCATAAAGCCGCGCTTCGTATCGGTCACCAACGTCCTACTTCATATCCATCCAGCTAGACACGGTCTGTGTCCATGGGTGAGATTCCATTTCGAATCCGTCAGCACTCCCTTATTTGAATCCATTGGCGTCTCCCTACTTCGTATCCATCGGCAGATAGTCCACTTCGCATCCATCAACTAAGGCAATGGTCTCTGCTTTGTACCCATCGTGGAAGCTTCTCTTCGAAACCATCTGGGCAGAGCATTTCGTAACCATCGACCATCAGTGGTTCGTATCCATCAACGGTTGCAGTTCGACTCCATGAGTAAGGTCTCATTCGAATCCGTCAAGGCAACAAACCTGGATGACGTGTCATCCCTCGATGCGAATAAGCCGAGATATATGAAGTCGATGCAGTCAACTCGGAGCAAAGACCGGATCGAGGCGAAGATTGTGCTCCACGTCATCACGAAGGCGCGTGCCACCATCGGTTCGAAGCAATCGATTTGAACCAAACAGCCACTCGAGAATACTCGTTTTTATCGACTATATCTCAAAATCTACCGATCCAAATGCAATGAAATTTTCACAGGAGATTGCACACGAGACATAGAACGCTCACACCAAATTTCAGCTCGATTGGACGTCATCTTGATCGATACGAAATGACTTCGTATCGATCGTCGATTGAGTCGAAACTTCCTGAGGTTGGTCGTGTGGGCCCACTCACGTGCCAGAAAAAGTCTTACGCCTATAAATAGAGCCCCAGAGCCTACAGAAAAAGGATCTTTGGACTCTCAAGCGCCGAAACTCTGCCGGATCGAGATCTCCATCATCCTACACCATATTCTTGCTATCAATTTCGAATTTCCAGTTGTAGCTTGCTGTTGATTGCTGTACTTGCTTGTAATCATTGAAAGAGAAGCAATAAAACTACAAAAAACTTCATAGTGGACGTAGGCAACACGCCGAACCACTCTAAATTGCTTGTCTACGCATTTACTTTCCTGTTGATTGGAGTTTTTGTTAGATAATATTCATTTTCAATTTATATTCTTCATTATTGTCTCTTCAAAAACTTCCGAAGAGTGTTGTGACCAATTTTGGTGCAAAACTTAAATTCTGTGTTATTTTTTTTATTCAGCAAATATTTATTTAATCTAAAAAATAAAATAGTACATTAACAAATACATTTAAATGAATATATATATATATATATGTTTATTATCATCAATGTCGCACATTCAACGGTTACGCCTAGTTGTTTTCTTTTGTTGGTTACATTTGGTTATGGGTTTGACTTATTTTGTTGATAATGACTTGGTTTTATGAATATAGTTAACAATAATAGAATGTGTGGTTTTGTGATCTTGATTTATGAATGTGTGGATGGAAGTCGTGGTAAATCTGTGGTGAACGCGCAGAGGGAGGTTGTTGATAATGATTTTGTTTTGTGACTGTGTAGATGGAAGTTGTGTGGTGAATATGTGGTGACTATAGCATAGTGGTAAAAGTTCGGTACCTAGTCGAAGTTGATTCAAGGAGGAGGAGCAGATGACAATACCTTTGTCGATATTTATTGGTCGAGTAAGGATGAAAAATACGACGCCCTTCTATCTAATAGACCATAAAATTTCGAGAATGACATGCATGTGTTGAAATGACAATTGATAGACAGCGCCGCACCATCAAAACAATGCACTACACTTTTGAGCACTAGATTCGATGCCTTGTTGTCGATTTACGAATGTTAGCCAACATAAAATAAAAGCCGATGGTAATTTAAGTTTTAATGTATATATTTGTTGATTCAGGATGGCAAAAGTGACGTTGGGTATCAACTCTACCCTAACCTTTTAGGAACGATATGTTTGTGTTGAAACGATCATGAACAAATGATGGTGCACCATCGAAAAAAAGGTATACACCTTTAAAGCACTTGGATTCATGGACCTACTGTCAATTTAATAAAATCCATACCATATCAGTTGGCCGAAATTGCTTTCATTTAGTGCTTTTCTACTGTCGAACATATGAAGCCAAGGAAAACAAAATCAAGCAATATTTGATGAAAACATATTCAACTTATTCAACAAGGAAATCAAGCAATCAGAAGACTCATATTCAACATATAATTCAAGTAGATAGTCAATAACATATTCAACTTTTTGTATACAATCAGTGAGTACCCCAAGATTACTTACATTTCCATACAATTAGACTAAAGATAGTCTACTTACTGAAATCCACTTTAATTACATTGTCTTCGTCTTCATGGTCCTTCATAAAAGCTAGGTATTTGTTCATTCTTTCCATATAAGGTTTTTCCCAGTCTGCTGCGTTAATGTTGTAAAATAATTGAGTATAGGTAAACTGTGGATTAGGAGGTAAAGGAGGGCCTGGATGGAGTGCAATACTAACAAAAGCGAATTTTCTACATAGCCCGTAACTTCCATCCTATTTTGGTTTAACAAACTCGGACAAACTATAGTAGAGACAAATGTACAGCTCATGTGCTTGCATAACAATACAACAGTAGTGGCAGACATTTCGGCTATAACAAACCCAGATACTGACATTTGCATCCATTCAATAAAATAATATTATTTATACATTGTAACCAAGATTTCATTCCTTTAAACCACATTCATCCCATAATCTTTTATACATTTGACAATTTAGTATTAAATTGTCAATCACGGATTCCCGAACAAACTTACAAGGATTTTCGTGTCTTCGATTATAGAGATTCAATTGGTTAACCATAACCTAATAATCACAATTACCATCCCTAGGCATGTCATCTAAACCAATTATGTAGGACTACATACATTCAGGCATTTATAACAAATAATAGTCATCAACTTCATTATTCTTTGCTAGTTTATTTTTCATACTTCCTGTTTGTAAAACGAATTAGAGTGAGATTTGAGTCACAAGACAATGACGCTTCAACATATTCAATATAAGAAGGGTCTCGTTTAGTCAACTTATCTTTTTATGGTCTCTTTTTCTAACAGTTGCTACAAGGTTTCTAAAATAGTGGTTGTCTGAAGGAATGCTAGCACTTTTAGTTATTGTTGTATAAGAATTCTTGCGTTATCAGGAGCTTCATCATACCTACTTTTCAAAGTTGGAATTTCTAGCAAGTCAAGAAAAGCAAGAGTTGTACGATGCAATGTTGGAGAAGTGCAAGATAATTGCTTCCAGTAAGAGTCTGCCGAACTAAGAGATATAAAACCGTGTGAATGTCTGAAGTATGCAAGCATATGTGCGCATGATAGTCCATTTACTTGCCATAAAATACAACCACAAAACTCGATACTCAATCTGCCTTTTGAAATGCAACCCAATTCTTTCTTTAGTAAATCTAAAGCTTTGCGAGATACAAATCCCATAAGTACTTTAAACATAGATTCATTTCAAAATCGATGCATTGCCCTTGAAGTACTTCTCTCGAAAGCATGTTCAATTCCAACTAATTTATTCTGCGCACAAAGATGTGCATTCATCTAACATTGTACAAAGCTACCCACGGTTGAATCAAAATAAAGTTTCAAACGGTGGTGTGCACTTTTGACTATGCTAGTTGACACATAATTATAGTGTTTTATGCTGTTGGTCCAAGGCAAAAAAAAACATCTCTCTATATTTACTAAACTAATTTTTAACGACACACATGATTGATTTTCTTTGTTTCACAATCCATTCATCTCGAAACGAGGCTAAGTTCCTATATTACTCTTCTTGTGGCAATGAGTTGATTACATTAATCTAACCATCCCAAAACGATTCATATTCCTTTTTCCGTTCTTCATCCACCAAATCTATCTTCCTATCGCCAATAAAAACTTGTTTCTTCTTAATAAAATTGGCTACAATTCGCTTGAACATTCTTTGAAATATGCTACACATAGAGAATATGACGTATCATTAGAAATACATTTGCTACTGCATTTGCAAGAGCAATTTCGACATCCATTATAATAACACCTAGATTTTATTTGTCTCTGTACTATTTTCTCATACATTCTAAAGCCCATATATACGATTCCATAGTCTCCCAACTTATAAAAGCAAGTGCAACGGTAAAAGATGCCCACCTCGATGTTGGCAACACCATGTGAAAGCATGGTAACTTGTAACAATTTGTCTTGAGTGTGCAATTCAAGAACAATATTTGATGAAAACACTACATAAGAACAACACATCTGGGATGACTAAAAAACAGATCAGAAACTTGATTGGTTGTATCATCCAGTCTATGCTACATGGAATAATGATGACTACAAGCCAATTTCATAAATTGTTTCATAATCGATCCACCTTCTGTAATGGGTAATTTAAGTTTCACTTTAGCATTATAAACATTTATTATGGTTGATTGGTTTTTTGGGTTATCTATTGTTATAGCGTATAAAATATTGCGAGGCCTAGCTCCATTTTTGGTCATTATTTCAACAGTCTTAATTTCATGACCTTTTAGCCTTGCTACATACGGATGTTCGGTTAATACACTAGAAAGCATGTGATTGTGATGTCCATTCCGTACATTCAGTATCCATATCCCATCATTTTGACAATATGCACTTAACTCAAATGGACAACCACATTTTCTATTTTCCATTCTTCTCCGCTTTTGCTGGATTTTTGAAAAATAATTCTTTATCTTATGATCAATATATTGTCCGCTTCTTTCACAAATGAGAACCATCTATAATCCTTTTTCATTAGCTTGTAAATTTTTCATTCTTATTCTTCTAGTCACAACAATGAAATTTAAACTAAGTCCATGAGCCATGCACCATTCTCGTAGAATTTTCTTTGACTTAAAAACATAAAACATATATAAATGGAATAATTCAAAAAATACTACACAGATAAGATTGAAATAATTTATCATACCATGATAGTAGTGAAATGAGTAGTTAAATCGAGGTAAATCAAGGAGACATGCTTAAGTCCACATTTTGATCATCAATAATATCATCATCCTCGAATTCACTGCAGTTATCCCCTACACTCATTGCTTTCATGCATTGATTCTCGGATATCCAAGGAAAAAGTGAGTTCAAAGCAAAGTAAGAAAAAACATGTTATATACAATTTTGGCTTAGAATTGCCGAAAATAATACCAAAGTTCGGCATGCACTTGCCGAAGTATATTGTTTAAAACAAAAAGCCTATGTCGTTTAAAGTCTTCCATGTAGATGGATGTTATACGATTTGAATCTCGGCTATACCATCCCATATTCAACTCTCAACAGCATAAAATCCTAGAATTAAAAAAAAGAGAAAGGTTACGTCGTTGTTTTTTTCCACAAACTTAACATTCCATATTGATTATTGTGTAAGAATTAATCTTATTTCACTCTCTTTTGGAATTTCATCAAAAGATGGATTTAATTTCTCCATTGATTAACGGTTAAGTACAGGTATCACGACCCGAAATCCAATGTTCGGAAATTGACATCAAATACCTCACTTGTATTCGACTGCCAAAGATTCAAACATCGAACTCCAGTCGGATGGAGCTTATAACAACATTAGATGAATATAAAACAGTGGAAACAAAATTAATACCATGCATTATATCACAGATACAACATCATCATAATATCTGTCACAACATCAGAGTATCATAATACATATATCACAACTCCAAATAAAACATCATAATAGAGCCATAAGTGATAATGTGCCAAAAGTCTCCAAGAAAGTAAAGTGATAGTGAACATCCAAAACTAAGCACCTTGAGATCCAAAAGCTTTCAAAATATCTTCAAGGTAAAGCTCCCAAAAACCGATAGTCTCCAAACCAAAATACAGCTAATGTCAAAATACGGAAAACCTGCTACTAGGCTGCCCGTGTGGAAATGATGGGCACCCAGAGTTTAGAAAGGAAGCAGTAAACTCCGGGGCAGTCATGGGACTGGTATGAGTAAACAAAAATAGTTTCTTTTAAACAAAACAGATTTACACAAGAAAACCGTTTATGCTTTTGGAAAATGAAATTACCATAAGGCCTCTCGGCACACACACAATGCAATCACACACTTGGGGGAGATTTCCCCTTATGATAGTCAAACATGCTTGATACGAGAAAATTCTTTGATATTATTACTAGTGCATAGCGTGAAAACATTTCGAAAGTAGAATATTAATCTTAGCCAGCATAGGTACCACGATACTATGCCTACTATAGCTGCCATGTTAAATGGCAGGTTCTACAACTAAAACCGTACTGGGTTCGTATTAGGAATTGGATTTCCAACAAATGGTCAGGCAAATGAACTTCCTATGCCACATGGGCACACCTCTGGCGGGACGTCCCGAGAACTTAACCAGTTTCCTGCCAACACAAGGCCGGGTTACCTCTGTAACTAGGTAACTACTACACGACTATGCCATTCCCCGGTCCTTTGGGACCTTTATCCAAGGCCCTCCATCACAAAGCAACAACCACACAGTAGTTGAGATTGAAGCAACCACATAGGTAAGTATCTGGGCTCCATATCATGATGCCACCTTTTCCCAAAAGGAAATGACATAACCTAAAGGGTGCGACCCTCATAACCTTGCCGCATCTTTCCTGTTTCGACCATTTCCGGGGGTGTGAAATCCGATGAGGTCTCGTCCACAAAGATACGCTTTACACGAAAGCCATGCTTTGATCACAAATGATCAACAAATGATCATCAACATACAATACCACTTAGCATGCCACACTACCAAATTGGGATTATATCGCTGATAACCTTCAACTACATAACCTCTGAGCTCGTACGTCTCAGAGAAGGGTGTTAAGCTAAGAGAATAAATTCTCTGCCATCAACAGATATGTATTTGAAAGAAATCGGCTTTATATCTCAAAGTGTAGCGTCAGACACACAACCATATAAGTCTGTTCCGGGTTCGAACAGAACCGAAGGCACTTCGTCCAATAAAGGAAGAAGCCCTTGCAAATCCGGGCGTCTACAATCCTGATCAGACTCCCCATCACAGGTGGAGATCTCTATACCGAATCAACTCAGTGCAGAGACAATCGATAAATTATCCTATCATTTTCGAAGACACTCGGTCTTCAACACCGTCTTCAAATGCTATTCATTTCGTCGAATCACTATTCAGAATGGGTTATATGACACAAAGGTCCTCTCCCGGCTAATCCGAATAGTGAACGCTCAATTTTAAAACATGTGATGTATCAATCACAAGGATTCACATTCAGGGTTCGATGTGGGTTTCAGATAACTAACTGAAATCCGACTCCCTGTCGCATCGAAGTTTAAGTGCCGTTTTACGGGAAAAAAGGGGTTTTCACATACAAATGGGCACAAATCACAAATCACAGTTCATCACAAAGCAATCATAGTATCACAACAGAAACATCAATTCAGTGTAGAATATTTGATGATAGTCAATCATCTTCAATTAAGGTGATTGTGATTAAAGTGAATTAACCATATAATTATCTTTATTAATTATTTTAAAATCAATGTTTAATTTTACTTAATTATAAATTAATTAAATCTTGATCAACTTTATTAGTTAATTATTCCTTTAAAAATTATCTTAATTTATTAATTCTTAATCGTTAACTGATTAAGTTTAATTACTTTTATTAATTGACTATTCTTTAATTAATTAATTAAAAAATCATTACAAAACATTAATTGTTAATTACTATTTCATCATTATGAATAAATTTGGTTTACAGTTAACATTTGATATTTGATTTACTTCTAAAATTTATTAAGTTAAATTTTAAAACAACTTTTATTTAAAAGAAAATTTAAAATTTAAAATATTCTTGAACTTCATCAATCTCAAATAATTGTTTCAATACCATTTACCTAATATTCCATTTACAACTATCATTAATTTATTCAGAAAAATTATTTAACTTGTGTTTTCAAAATTTAGTTAAAACTGGGTTTTTGTTGTTTTCATGACCAACCCGAGAAAAACACCCCCCTGCTTCGAGTTTCCTCCAAGAAAAACACCCCCTGCTTCGAGTTGGCCAAATTAACCCGAGCAAATTTCTTTTTACAAAAATTTGTTTTAAGTTTTAAAAACAACCCGATACAACCCCCAAACAACACGAGCCTGACTTCGAGTCCTCACCGCCATTCCCCGAGTAGTGCTTCGAGTCACCACCCTTCTTCCCCAAACCCATCACAATTGACACCACAGCCACCACGTGCACGTGCACGGCCAAAATCGTCACCGTTGGTCGAAGCTGCAGCCACCATCGAGTCGACGTCCATCCTCCAAAACACCACAAACACCCAGAATTTGGATTAATCTCGAAAAAGAGAATCGAGTCATCTCGACACAATCAACCATCAGAACATCATCAGAAAAACGTCTCGCCCTTCCTCCTCTGACCGTTAGCGGTCACCAAATTTTGACCTAAGCTCCATCATCGTGCGACGCAACGATAGGCACCGGAAGCATGAAGTCCGTTCACCCCATGATGGCGCAGCATCATCATTTCGAACATGAACAGAAAAGGGTTCTTAAACCCTAGTTTGATCTCGAATTAGAAATTTAAGGATTTATAAATTATACTCGTATTTTTCTAGTAATGTCGAACATTCAAACAATTTGTGACGACGAACTCGAGGCCTACAATCACTTAGATCACCGGAATTTGGCATAAGTTCAACTTTCTGATCAACCCGAAAATCTCAACGAAAACTTAACAAAAAATTTGCATTTGGTTTCAAAAATCATTATTTTTAGAGGGGATGCACATAGTATTACTGAAATTAAAATTTGTGAAGTTCGAAATTCTGCAAAATTTGAATTGTGACTGTGTTTCATAATTTCCAGGAAAAAAACTATACATAACTTGCTTTAATTCATTACTGACACATAGTGCAGGTTAAACAATATTTTTAACTTGTTTACAATCATTTTCAGAAGCAGAGGGAGAGAAAGATATGAATTGGCCATGGTTTACTCTGTAAACCAGGATTTAGATGTACCTGTGTTTTCATAGTTTCCAGCAAAAAAAACAATATGACCTTGCTTCAATTTGTTACTGGAACACAATGCAGTGTTAAACCATACTTTATCATTCAAATTCAATAGAAATAGAGAGAGAGAGAGTTTTTAGTTTGGCATGGTTTACACTGTAAACCATAGAGTTAAAAGAAACAAAAGAATAGAAAAAGAAAACAACATTTCCAAGCAAAGAAAAACACAAGCATAACAATTCATTCACATGCAAAAGCTATTCACATTCATGCAGGCATTCAAACAGCAGTGATTGAATAAAACAGGGGTTTACTCACCTCTTCCCTGAAGACAGAAATGGCTCTTGACAGTTTCAAAAGAAAAGATGAAGCCTGGCAATTTTTTTCTTTTCCTACTTTAAATTTTGGAGTTTAGATCTGTAAGTTATAAATGAAAATCTTTGCTTATTCTTGGTTGTGTTCATTTACTTAATTCATTAATAACAGTAATTTTTTAGATTACTTACAGTGGGAATTTTATATAACAGAGAAAAAATTTCTGCAACTAGAAATCCAGAAATGGGTTTAAGTCTTTGATCTTGAATTTTCCTGCAAATGATTAATATTATTGTTTTAAATTCTTTATTCATTAGAGATTATAACTTCAAGTTCAAATTTTTAAAAAAAAGAAAGTTACTTGCCTTTAAATTCTTTCCTGAAAAACTTGCACTATTCTTTGGCATCACCTGAAGCTTCCCTTTTAAAACTAATCTGCAGTTTTGATTTTGTTATTAAAACTTGATCATAATTTCACTAAACTATAAAGTTTTAAAACTTACCAGAGAGATGGAATCATACACTACAACTTAAAGCTTTAAGATGATTCTCAGATTTTTACTTTTGAATTGAATTGAAGAAGAGTTGACAGTTTTCTTTTTCTGATTTTTTTTCTTGAGTGTTGGAGTTTGAGATTGCTAAATCTTTTGGTTACTGAACTTTAGAGATTTGGTAGCTTAATAAATTTGAAATTGGAAGCTGAAAAGTATTTTGAAATTTTTAATTTGATTATTTTATTAAAGTAATGATGTTTCATGCCATTTGTAAACAATAATCATGAGCTCTAAATTTTGTTAATCTCTTCACTCCATCTCCCATGTGAATGTATATTTAGCATTTGTAGTTTACAAGACAAAAGAATTTTTACAAATTTTTATATCCTATTCATTTGTGTATATATGTATACAATTATTAAAAGAATTGTTGTTTTAACTAATATTTGCATTATATACTTTACATCTTAATGATTTTAAATGCCACTCATTTTTAGAAAACATTTATTTTAAATTTAAATTCAAATTTCAATTCAAACTTGAAATATAAACATTTATGTCCATTTATATATTCACACATATCTTGAATAAATTTAAATTAAATTTTAATATGTATTCAATCCTACTCATATATGTACATAATTTTAAATTTAAATGACTTTTTCAAACATTGATTATTTCAAAATTTTGAACTCAAAATAAATTGGAGTTCTTATTTACATAAAATTTTCACTTGTTTTATTTGTTTAATATTTTTTTCCATTTTTTTTCAAATTAAATTACAAGGGTTTAAAATATATTATTAATTTTAATTGATAAATTTTGGGATGTTACAACAGGTTAATGAAGGAGATTAGTGAAAAATAAAGAAACTAGAGTAAAAGTTAAATTGGAGTATTTACAATATTATTATGAGAGGGGGCAACATTTTTTTGTAATCTTCATAATAAAAAAATTTAAAAAAAACAACCCCCTCTAAATCAAAAGTGGAGTTTTAGTAACAATGCTAAAATGAAATAGGCTATCAAGTTAGATTATGGTTTAAAAAGAAGGGTAAAATTGTAAACATATGTTTTATTTTATAATGTGTGTATATTCCTCTTAGTACTTTTTTTGGAGTGGAAATAAAAAACGATTCCTTTTTAATCAAAAGTGAGTTCAATAATAATGCCCTAATATATTTTCAAGAAAATAAAGCAATTTTGTTTTACTACATTTTAAGTTAACCTAGTATCATTTCAGTAAACATGAAAACTAATAACTTTTAGCAACCTCAGAGAGGTAACTAAACATACATAACATGCAGTAAAACGAGCAGCTGATATTAAAGACGTCATATCATATTGTTACAAGTAAAGTGTTATAAACCGATTAATGGATAAATTGGGTAGATTTAAGGACTTTGTGACCCTTGCCTTACTTCATGTGAATACTTATATTCATAAACAACCCAATGGTCTAATCATGGTATTATGCTTATGTGCTAGTCTTGTGGTTGTAGGAGCCTAAGATAAGCGTTACGATGAGACTGTTCAAGATCTCACTTTTTTTTTTGAAAACCCAGAAGAACCCGGCGGATCGATAAACTTCTGAGTATGATATAGTAAAACTGTCCGCTAATCCAAGCCCATATACCCTTTGGTAAATTTATATAAGATAAGAAAGCGCATGGTAGGAATCGAACTTGGATCTTTTATCAGAACCTAAGCCTTCTTTCCACTGTGTCGCACCCACAGACTAGATCTCACTTATATACAATAGTATTAACATGTTTTTGTTGATAGTATTATTCATACTTAGAACTTATGTCTACACCTTGTATTTACTGTCTTTCCCACCTCAAATTTCCGGTATTCGTTTAAGTACATAAAATTTTATGAGCTAGGTATTTTTCTTGAAGACTAATGTGCTTCTTCGCAATGTGTAGGAAATAACTCTTTGGTAGCTATGTACCGTTTCCATTCCATGCTGAGATTTTGATGTACTAAAAGACAAGGCTTGTAACTATTTTTGTAGCTACAATGACTAAATATGAAGCACCTTTATATTTTAATTATATTAATTGATATCTATGCATTTGGATTTATATTTTATGTCTACTGTGGGTACGTATGTGTTGAATACATACATATATATATACATTAATTTATATAATGTTCTATTGAATGGAAATTTCAAATTTTAATTTCTTTGTTATAATAAATGATCACATTCTATATTGGTTCATTCTCTCTTTCATCAAATTATGAAGATTACAGCATTCGTGATCATGATCGTATGGAAAAAAAATTTGTTGCAACTACTGTATTATAATATAATATTATAAAAAAACTAATGTAGCGATGATCGTTTGCACTTTGTTTATAGAACTGTATGTTGCCATTCTCGATAGAATCAATTTATTTTTCTAGGTTGATTAAAGACATTTTCAACCTTACACGTGAACTTGAGTCATAAATATTAAAAAATTTGTCCAAGTAACACACGCGTAAGAGTAATGCACTAGCCGTTAAAGATGCAAGTAAAATGAAAATATTATTAGTTCATACCGAATAAAGTAACCGAACCATTGAAACTTAGACGATTCAATTCGGTTTTGTTAATTGATTGGTTGGATTTAATTTCTTTCTCTGTATTTATTTAATATATTTGATAGATCAATTTTTGTTAAAATTTTAAAATTGCACCGACCAATTAAAAAGTCACTATCCACAAAATATTCTCAAGAATAAAAGTATGAGAAAAGTATCACAAGAGCATTAGGAAAGATTCGAAAGCATCAAAATGGTCTGGTTAACCATAGCTTCTGACAAGCAGCTTTCGACAAAGTCGAAGGCTATCTTTCAAAGTCCATATGCAGGATGTTACTCCAAAAATCCACCTTTCGACTAATCCGAAAGGTCTTTCAACAAAGGCTAAGAGGGGTTCATACCAAACTTTTTGAAGGAGTTGAAGAGATGCAGTCATCAGAGTTTAACAGTCCCAAACCTTTTGAAGGATTCGAAAGGTTCCATCTCTTAGTATCCAAAGAGTTCTTACCTTTCGAAGAGGATGAAGAAGCCAAAGCAATAGTGAATAACTCCATAGTGACCTTTTCGAAAGCATAATAAGCCTTTCGAATCGATTGAAGCACATTCAGAATACCTTTCGACAACGTCGATAGTTTTATGAAAAAGCAGCACAGCTCTCGAAAACAACCAAATGAAGAGCAACCTTCCGACAAGGTCGAAAGGTTCACAACAACCCAGTGAAGAGCGACCTTCCGAAGAGGTCGAAGGATTCACAGCAGTATAAAGAAGACAAACCCTTGTCGTCGAAAGGTTCATAAAGGCATAAAAAAAAGCAAACCTTTGGACAATGTAGAAAGCTCCACAATAATAGATGAAAGGCAAACCTTTCGACAAAGTCGAAAGGTTCATAGCTGCATATAAAAGGGAGACCAGACCCAGTGGAGAGCATGAAGTAGAAAGGGGGACCGCCTACAGCTATAAATAAGATTCAATGGGTCATGTTTCGAGATCGGATTTCTCTCATTCTAATCTTGCAACTTCTTAATGAAAGCATTGTAACCCTAATTGGGTAATGATTTGGGAAATTTAGTAAAATGAAGCTCTTAATTGGATATAAAAGGAAGTCTTAAGCTTTGTTAATTACTTTACTGTTTGCTTAATCCTTTGTTGGATTAACTACTATTTTCAGGTTCCACCTCACCAAAAGGTTCTTGTCGACAAGGTCGACAACACTTCCATTACAGATAACTACTACAATCCTTCGAAGCCTTCAACTCTCCAATCTGAATCTTTCGACAACTTTGATAATAAATCCAATTCAAACACTAACTGCAACCTTCCGAAGTGATTAATTTTGAGGCCTAGACCTTTCGACTAGGTCGATGGCTCTTGTGCTATAACAGCATCGGCAACCTTTCGAACTTATAATCCAAGTTGTCTAACCTTACGACAAGGTCAAAACCTGTTCTCCAGATATAGATACCTGGACTTGTAAGGCTTAATTTAAAAGAGGTCATTTCCCTACCTTTCGACAATTTGAAAATATACTTCATACAAGAGGTCTAATCTTTCGATAAGGTCGAATCCTATTTCATATCCACCAAGGAAATCCCATACAAGTTTAATTGAGACAGAAGGTTAACAAATTCAAAGACTAAACCTTTCGACGAAATCCAAGCACAAACAGCAAGAGAAGCTAAATTTAAAGGCAATTCTTAAGAGCATCGTATCCTTCATTCAAACAAGTCTATCAACCATTCTTGTAATAATTTAGAGGTGTCGATAAGAAATCTTGTTACCAACGGATATAAACTAAAATTATTTTAAAAGAATGTAATTATCAACTTCAGTGTTATTATTTACGTTGTACTCCTGCTACTATTATTTTCCAGTTGATTTATTTTAATGTTGTTGGAACATAAAAAGTTTGTTTCTGAAAATTAGAGCATAGTAGAACCCCAAACTTCTTTCCACGTGGCAAAACCCCCGATCGTACAATTCTAGTTGGTAACCATATTTCCACCGTTTAGATTATTACAAAGGGGACATGTAACTGAAGACATACTGGACCTGTTTAAGAGGGGAGTAACGTTGAGGAGACTTAATACGAATGATTGAGTGGCAGCATCGAAGAACGTGTGGGGATGCATATGATCTTATTTGCTTACACAGAAACGTGCCACAAAGCAGCGTTGTTAACAACACAAAAAAGTAGCATTATTTTTCATTCATAGTGAACGTCAATTGCGCACGTGAAAATACTGTTAAGGCTGGTTGAGTGATTTATAGATTCAACGGTAACCGTGTTACTCCGAATCCCATCAATTTTAATTAATACCATGTCCACGTACAGAGAATATGATGTGTCACTGAAAATATATTTGCTACTGCGTTTGCAAGAGCTAGCAGCTGGGATTTCTTTTTCTCTGTTTAATTTTCTCACACATTCTAAAGCCCTTGTATACGATTACCTAGTCTCCCCACTCATAAAAGCAAGTGCAACCTTAAAGAAAGCCACCGTGGATGTCTGCGACACCACGTGAAAACATGGTAACTTATAACGATTTGTCTTGAACGTGCAATCCAAAAACAATATTTGATGAAAACATTGCGTAAAAACAACACATCTAGAATGACTAAGAAAAGATCAGAAACTTGAATTGTTTGATCATACTACATGGAATAATGATAGCCACAAGCCAATTTCTTAAATTGTAGCATGGTTGGTCTACTTTATATACATTCAGTAATTTAAGTTTCACTTTAGCATTATAAATATTTCAGGTTATCTATTTTTATAGTAGATAAAATATTGCGGGACCTAGCTCCACCGTTGGTCATTATTTCAATAGTCTTAACTTCATGATCTTTTAGCTTTGTCGCATACGAATGTCTGGTTAATACAATTAGAAGCATGTGATTATGACATCCGTTTCGTGCATTTAGTATCCATATCCCATCATTTTGACAACGTGCACCTAACTCAAATGGACAACCACATTTTCTACTTTCTGTACTTCTCCGCTTTTGTTGGGTTTTTGGAACATAATTCTTTGCCCAGTGATTAATATATTGTCTGTTTCTTTCATAAATGAGAACCATCTATGATCCTTTTCCATTAGCTTGTAGAATTCTCATTCTTGTTCTTTTAGTCGCAACAATGCAATTTACGCTAAGTCCATGAGCCATGCACCAATCTGGTACATTTTCCTTTGACTCGAAAACCTAAAACATATATAAATGGAATAATTCAACAAAAAACCTATGTTGATAAAATTGAAATAATTAATCATATCATATCTGTAGTGAATGAGAAGATAAATCGAGGTAAACCAAAGGCGTTACGTCCACATTTTGATCATCAATAATTTCATCATCCTCGAATTCATTGCAACTATCCCTTTTACTAGTTGCTTTCTCGCACTTGTTTTCGGATATCTAAGGGAAACGTGAGTTCAAAGTAAAATTAAATGAACATGCTATATACAATTTCGGCTAAGCAATGCATAAAATAATAACAAAATTCGACATGCTCTTGCAGAACTGTATTGTTTAAAACTAAAAGCCTGTGTCCTTTAAAGCTTTCTGTGCAGATGGACACGATAAGGTTTTGTAACGACCCGGATTTTTCTGTCGTTTAATTTTGAATATGTAAATGGTTTAAATATTGAATTTAGAATTATAATGGAGTTAATAAGATTTAACACTGGAATTTCAAGCGATTTCATGAATTTTGAAAATCGTCAATTTAAGCGATGCGTTAAAATAGCGATCCGGGATACAGTTTCAGAATTTAACGAAACTAGTTCCATTGGATCCGTAATAATATATTGTTTTTCGATTTCAAATTTCGTAGTATTTGAAGTTATCGTTTGATCGTACGGGATATAAACGCGTGGAATTTAACATCGAAAATTTAATATAATAATTGAATCCAAAAAGCTATCTTCTCCATACGATCGAATTAGGACTCGAAATCTTTTCCATTTTCGGAATTGGGGTATAAGTAAATGCCTAGCGGCATATGCCTCGATAGGAGATCAAAAATTTAATTTGCTAAAACGAGTTATTTTATAATTAAATATATATATGTGTGTGTGTGTGTGTGTGTTTTGTGTGTGGGTGTGTGTGTATAAGGTCAAAATCAAATCAGCCTTTCTACATTCGTACATGCCACCATCACGTACAGGCCTTTCACGTTTAAAATCAGGTCTTCCTTTCTCTTCAGTAAAATCAAAAATCAAACGAAAACTTTTAGAAAAAATAGCGGGTCTCCTCCCTTTATAAAAATCGAGACTACCCTTCTTCCTTTCAAAATCAAATCCGTTCAAACTGTCGATCGAACTTGGATAAGGGATGCGGCATTGAAGTGGAGATGTGGCGACTGGAGGTCGAAAACGCGACGAAGGCGTAGCGGCCTGGAGCTCGACGCGTGTTCAATCAAGTCGCGATAGCGATGAAGTCGTGAGGCTGGGGTTTTAAAATTCATCGCGATCGGGGAGGCGGTCGAGGATTTTGGGGGTGGAATCGAGATAGGCATGGAGGGATTAGGGCAAGGCAGCGTCGTACGATGGGGAGGCTGTGCTCGAGACTAGGGTTGGGAGTTGCTTTTGGTTCGCGTGCGACGTAGGGGCTCGGCGGCAATGGGTGAAGACTTGGCGTCGAAGGAGAAAGGGCAGGTAAGGTCACATTTTAGGGGTTCTCATTCGCATGATTCCTAGAAGTGCTCGATGGCTTTAGGAGGCTGCGGTGGCGGCTCATTCGAGACGGAGCGGTCGCAGTCGCGCTTCGAAGCTCACGTTCCTGTTGCGAGCAAAGGGGAGGGAAGTGGCATTAAGGTTTTAACGGTAATTAGTTAAGTCTAATTTCTGTAAATTTATAATTTAGATTATATTAATTTAATTATCTCGACATTTGTAAAATTTGTAAATTGCTTTAACGAGGTCAAAAAAAATCACGAAACCAAATCGAGTTGGAATGGATTGCAAAGTGAAAATCAAAGGTGAGAAAAATCTCACTCATTTGCATTTTCAATTCAATTTTAAATAGTTAAAATAAATATTGGATGCTTGGTTGAATTTATAAAATTATTATCTATTGAATGTTAAATATATATATATATATAGTAGTATATATATACTAGTTTTTAGAGTGATATCCCCGCACATTATAGCAAATGCGACTCTATGCGTCCCGCATAATAGCGAATGACAGATGAAAGGAAAACCTTTCGACAAAGTCGAAAGGTTCATAGCTACATATAAAAGGGAGACCTGACCCAGTGGAGAGCATGAAATAGAAAGGGGGACCGCCTACATCTATAAATAAGATTCAATGGGTCATGTTTCGAGATCGGATTTCTCTCATTCTAATCTTGCAACTTCTTAATGAAAGCATTGTAACCCTCATTGGGTAATGATTTGGGAAATTTAGTAAAATGAAGCTCTTAATTGGATATAAAAGGAAGTCTTAAGCTTTGTTAATTACTTTACTGTTTGCTTAATTTTCTTTTGGATTAACTACTATTTTTCAGGTTCCACCTCACCGAAAGGTTCTTGTCGGCAAGGTCGATAACACTTCCATTACAGATAACTACTACAATCCTTCAAAGCCTTCAACTCTCCAATCTGAATCTTTCGACAACTTTGATAATAAATCCAATTCAAACACTAACTGCAACCTTCCGAAGTGATTAATTTTGAGGCCTAGACCTTTCGACTAGGTCGATGGCTCTTGTGCTATAACAGCATCGGCAACCTTTCGAACTTATAATCCAAGTTGTCTAACCTTACGACAAGGTCAAAACCTGTTCTCCAGATATAGATACCTGGACTTGTAAGGCTTAATTTAAAAGAGGTCATTTCCCTACGTTTCGACAATTTGAAAATATACTTCATACAAGAGGTCTAATCTTTCGACAAGGTCGAATCCTATTTCATATTCACCAAGGAAATCCCATACAAGTTTAATTGAGACAGAAGGTTAACAAATTCAAAGACTATACCTTTCGACAAAATCCAAGCACAAACAGCAAGAGAAGCTAAATTTAAAGGCAATTCTTAAGAGCATCGTATCCTTCATTCAAACAAGTCTATCAACCATTCTTGTAATAATTTAGAGGTGTCGATAAGAAATCTTGTTACCAACGGATATAAACTAAAATTATTTTAAAAGAATGTAATTATCAACTTCAGTGTTATTATTTACGTTGTACTCCTGCTACTATTATTTTCCAGTTGATTTATTTTAATGTTGTTGGAACATAAAAAGTTTGTTTCTGAAAATTAGAGCATAGTAGAACCCCAAACTTCTTTCCACGTGGCAAAACCCCCGATCGTACAATTCTAGTTGGTAACCATATTTCCACCGTTTAGATTATTACAAAGGGGACATGTAACTGAAGACATACTGGACCTGTTTAAGAGGGGAGTAACGTTGAGGAGACTTAATACGAATGATTGAGTGGCAGCATCGAAGAACGTGTGGGGATGCATATGATCTTATTTGCTTACACAGAAACGTGCCACAAAGCAGCGTTGTTAACAACACAAAAAAGTAGCATTATTTTTCATTCATAGTGAACGTCAATTGCGCACGTGAAAATACTGTTAAGGCTGGTTGAGTGATTTATAGATTCAACGGTAACCGTGTTACTCCGAATCCCATCAATTTTAATTAATACCATGTCCACGTACAGAGAATATGATGTGTCACTGAAAATATATTTGCTACTGCGTTTGCAAGAGCTAGCAGCTGGGATTTCTTTTTCTCTGTTTAATTTTCTCACACATTCTAAAGCCCTTGTATACGATTACCTAGTCTCCCCACTCATAAAAGCAAGTGCAACCTTAAAGAAAGCCACCGTGGATGTCTGCGACACCACGTGAAAACATGGTAACTTATAACGATTTGTCTTGAACGTGCAATCCAAAAACAATATTTGATGAAAACATTGCGTAAAAACAACACATCTAGAATGACTAAGAAAAGATCAGAAACTTGAATTGTTTGATCATACTACATGGAATAATGATAGCCACAAGCCAATTTCTTAAATTGTAGCATGGTTGGTCTACTTTATATACATTCAGTAATTTAAGTTTCACTTTAGCATTATAAATATTTCAGGTTATCTATTTTTATAGTAGATAAAATATTGCGGGACCTAGCTCCACCGTTGGTCATTATTTCAATAGTCTTAACTTCATGATCTTTTAGCTTTGTCGCATACGAATGTCTGGTTAATACAATTAGAAGCATGTGATTATGACATCCGTTTCGTGCATTTAGTATCCATATCCCATCATTTTGACAACGTGCACCTAACTCAAATGGACAACCACATTTTCTACTTTCTGTACTTCTCCGCTTTTGTTGGGTTTTTGGAACATAATTCTTTGCCCAGTGATTAATATATTGTCTGTTTCTTTCATAAATGAGAACCATCTATGATCCTTTTCCATTAGCTTGTAGAATTCTCATTCTTGTTCTTTTAGTCGCAACAATGCAATTTACGCTAAGTCCATGAGCCATGCACCAATCTGGTACATTTTCCTTTGACTCGAAAACCTAAAACATATATAAATGGAATAATTCAACAAAAAACCTATGTTGATAAAATTGAAATAATTAATCATATCATATCTGTAGTGAATGAGAAGATAAATCGAGGTAAACCAAAGGCGTTACGTCCACATTTTGATCATCAATAATTTCATCATCCTCGAATTCATTGCAACTATCCCTTTTACTAGTTGCTTTCTCGCACTTGTTTTCGGATATCTAAGGGAAACGTGAGTTCAAAGTAAAATTAAATGAACATGCTATATACAATTTCGGCTAAGCAATGCATAAAATAATAACAAAATTCGACATGCTCTTGCAGAACTGTATTGTTTAAAACTAAAAGCCTGTGTCCTTTAAAGCTTTCTGTGCAGATGGACACGATAAGGTTTTGTAACGACCCGGATTTTTCTGTCGTTTAATTTTGAATATGTAAATGGTTTAAATATTGAATTTAGAATTACAATGGAGTTAATAAGATTTAACACTGGAATTTCAAGCGATTTCATGAATTTTGAAAATCGTCAATTTAAGCGATGCGTTAAAATAGCGATCCGGGATACAGTTTCAGAATTTAACGAAACTAGTTCCATTGGATCCGTAATAATATATTGTTTTTCGATTTCAAATTTCGTAGTATTTGAAGTTATCGTTTGATCGTACGGGATATAAACGCGTGGAATTTAACATCGAAAATTTAATATAATAATTGAATCCAAAAAGCTATCTTCTCCATACGATCGAATTAGGACTCGAAATCTTTTCCATTTTCGGAATTGGGGTATAAGTAAATGCCTAGCGGCATATGCCTCGATAGGAGATCAAAAATTTAATTTGCTAAAACGAGTTATTTTATAATTAAATATATATGTGTGTGTGTGTGTGTGTGTGTGTGTTTTGTGTGTGGGTGTGTGTGTATAAGGTCAAAATCAAATCAGCCTTTCTACATTCGTACATGCCACCATCACGTACAGGCCTTTCACGTTTAAAATCAGGTCTTCCTTTCTCTTCAGTAAAATCAAAAATCAAACGAAAACTTTTAGAAAAAATAGCGGGTCTCCTCCCTTTATAAAAATCGAGACTACCCTTCTTCCTTTCAAAATCAAATCCGTTCAAACTGTCGATCAAACTTGGATAAGGGATGCGACATTGAAGTGGAGATGTGGCGACTGGAGGTCGAAAACGCGACGAAGGCGTAGCGGCCTGGAGCTCGACGCGTGTTCAATCAAGTCGCGATAGCGGTGAAGTCGTGAGGCTGGGGTTTTAAAATTCATCGCGATCGGGGAGGCGGTCGAGGATTTTGGGGGTGGAATCGAGATAGGCGTGGAGGGATTAGGGCAAGGCAGCGTCGTACGATGGGGAGGCCGTGCTCGAGACTAGGGTTGGGAGTTGCTTTTGGTTCGCGTGCGACGTAGGGGCTCGGCGGCAATGGGCGAAGACTTGGCGTCGAAGGAGAAAGGGCAGGTAAGGTCACATTTTAGGGGTTCTCATTCGCATGATTCCTAGAAGTGCTCGATGGCTTTAGGAGGCTGCGGTGGCGGCTCGTTCGAGACGGAGCGGTCGCAGTCGCGCTTCGAAGCTCACGTTCCTGTTGCGAGCAAAGGGGAGGGAAGTGGCATTAAGGTTTTAACGGTAATTAGTTAAGTCTAATTTCTGTAAATTTATAATTTAGATTATATTAATTTAATTATCTCGACATTTGTAAAATTTGTAAATTGCTTTAACGAGGTCAAAAAAAATCACGAAAACAAATCGAGTTGGAATGGATTGCAAAGTGAAAATCAAAGGTGAGAAAAATCTCACTCATTTGCATTTTCAATTCAATTTTAAATAGTTAAAATAAATATTGGATGCTTGGTTGAATTTATAAAATTATTATCTATTGAATGTTAAATATATATATATATAGTAGTATATATATACTAGTTTTTAGAGTGATATCCCCGCACATTATAGCAAATGCGACTCTATGCGTCCCGCATAATAGCGGATGACTCTATCTACCACGATATCCTCCTCGCAGTTGGATTGGTATTTTTATGTTGTATTAACATCTGTGGATGCAGGAAAATAGGTTGGAGGGATTCAAATGGATTCCTCAAAAATGCTAAATTTAATTTTATATATTATAATATATGGATTGTGTAGAATAATCTATATAGATTATTGTGGTGTTTGGAATTTATTGGATGCTAACGTAGCACTGGCCCGGGTTTTGATAATTTAAATACCATAAATATAATTAAAAAACTTAAGGGATAAAGGGGGGATATTTGATATAAAAATATTATATTGGAATTGGGGTTATTTTAAAGAAATTGAGTTAGAAAAATATATTGATTTTTGGGTAAAACTTAACTATTGAGAATTATTAAATGGAGATTTTAAAAATGAAATATTTAAAAAGAATTTATAAATAATATTCGAAAAATATAGAAAGGAGTTGAAGTCGATATTAAAACAGGTCGGAAGTTATAAATGGAACTTTTAAAGGAATGGATTTATAAAAATGGAATTTTATAAATAAGATTGTTTCTTTATAAATAAGGAAAGAACTCGGAGGAGTTATAAAAATTTATAAACGATGTTTGTAAACAAAAGAAATTGATGTCGGGATGATAAATTGGAAATATAAAATTCATAAGTGAAATTGTATTAGAATATGGAATAGGGTGAGGAAAATAGTTGATTACTATTTTTGAAAAGTGAAAAATGGTTAAGGAAATCGGAATGGAAGCGATTTGATGGAAATCGAGAGGAATCTATAAGTTGAACTAGTTATTGAGATTTTAAAAATATATTTTAAATTTTTAGAAGTGAGTTTGTTTTAAGAAGAAAAATTTATTATTTTAAAACTATTGAAATTTAAACTTGTTGAAATTAAAGTACTTCGGTTAGTAGATTTTCAAATGTTAAGTATTTATTTAATAAATTCTAACCTTTAAAAATCATTTTTTGAGAATTTATTTGTTCATCTAAAAATGGGTTATAGATGTTACAAAAGTGTTTTTAATATTTTAAATAATAACTTAAAAATATTTTAAATAAATTACTATTATTTAAAGAAATACTCGTTATACATATATATATATAGTTTTGAAATGATTGCAAATTTATTTATAACTTCTCTCGAGATGTGTGGACGGGTTTATTAAAGGATGACATTTTATAAGAGAAATCTTATAAATGGAATGTTAGAGACTTAAGAAAATTTCCAATGTCTAGATGCGATAACTTCGTGGAGATTTTGAATCCGTTTAAAGGAGTTATAAATGTTTGGTTGGGATTATAAATAAGTGTAATCAGTTTTGAAATCGTAGGAAGAATTTATTAAAATTTCGGAAACTTATGAGATAAGTTATGAAATACTGCAAAATTTAATCTTAAAATGATTTTGAAAATTATACGTATAAATATTTTCCAAAGTATTGGAACCTAATGTTTTGGAAAACATTTTAATGGGAAATGATTTGGAGTAGAAATATTTTCTAAGTATTATAAAATGGAAGTTGGAAATATTTCTAAGTATTGAAAATGGTGAAATATCCGGTTATGGATACAAGTGTTGAAATTGTTTCAAATATATAAATATTGAAGAGATTGAATATATATCTTGGTGAAGATGTTTTGGAATAAATATTTTGGAGATTTATAAAATTTGGGCCTAGTGATTGCTTATGGATGTTTTATTGATAGTTAAATAACCGACTATCAATATTGGCCATTTTCGTTAATTGTTTCGAAGAGACCGGATCAGATTTAATTATCCGAAAACCACTTCGATATGATTTGAACGTTACGAATGAATACCGTAAAGATGATGAAGACGGTGATTCGGTGCCAAGACCCAAGACAACTTGTATGGATGATGCTATCAGAACATCGTCATTGGAGGACGATGAGCATTTTAAGAAAAATTATTGATCGAAAGGTAACGTTTAGCCTCAAGCCTCATCAACAGGGAATGACTAAAATGGGGGGATGCGGCTAGGCTAAGTGGGTCGCACCCAATTAGAGTATGTTATCACCTTTCTAGATGTCCTCGGAAACCTATTTATTATGGATACGGTTGTGCATGAAAGAAAGAGCGCTCAATAGCAAGGGTGGGAACACCCAGGGTGATAACATATTTGGCCTATCTAGATTAGGGATAGGCCGTTCTTGTAAGCAGGGGAGCTCGGCGTGGTCCTCTGTACATTGTTCTAGAGGTGTACTGTGACGGCGGTACCCCAATGGCACAATCATTCGTTGGAATTCATTCTCCAATACGAGCTTACGGTTTTGTTTGTAGAACCTAGTATGCTGAAATTTAATTAATGTAACAATTTCAACTATTTGAATAAGTATTTGTATTTAGACACTATAATAATATCACTGGATTTTCTATAAAATGTTTTTGGTTATCGTAAGGTAAAAACCCATCGTGTTTATGTGCGACGAGGTCTTACGAGATACCTTTATTTTTCAAAGGATTTTGATAACTCTAATAATTCGAATTGAGTGTTTTTTTCTCACGCTGGTTTTCCAGACTAACTCGGGTGTTAGTCATCCTGAGTATTACAGATTCAGGAATGAATGCTATGGAGCTCAGGAGACGAGCTGGATGACAGAGAGGTATCTCCATACTTGGCTTATATTCCACCGTGTAAAGACGAGTTATATAACTGTCCATTTTGATGTATTGACTGTTGTACTCTTACGATTGTAAGGGTAAAACGGTCACGGATTCTTTTGTATATAAAAATTTGTTATTATATATTATATTTTGTTCCACTGCGATTGTGAGATTATGTGTTATCGTTTAATTTTCTTCTATTTTTTTCACCCTAAAGATTCGTATTTTCCGTTAATTTGGGTCGAACTGATGTGAATTATGATCGATTCAAGGAGTATAGATTTACAGACCTTTATAGATTTGAATCTCGGCTATACCATCTCGCATTCCGCTCTCAATAGCATAAAAATCCAGAATCAAAAAAAGAGAAAGGTTACTTCATTGTTTTTATCCACAAACTCAATGTTCCGTATGGATTCTTATGTATGAATTAGTCTTGTCTCAATCTCTTTTGAAATTTCATCACGAGATGGATTTAATTTCTCCATTGATTAATTGTTGGTTACAGGTTAATGAAGGATGTTAGTGAAAAATATAGAAATTAGGGCTAAAGGTTAAAAGATTAAATTGAAGAATTTAAAATGTTATTTTAAGAGGGGCAACATTTTTTGGTACTCCTTATAATAAAAAATAAAATAAAAAATAGACTCCCTCTTAATCAAATGTGGAGTGTCAGTAACAATGCTTAAACGAGCTAGGCAGTAAAGTTAGATTATGATTAAAAGGGAAGAAGGGTAAAATAATAAACATATATTTTACTTCATAATGTGCATGTACCCCTTTTATAGTACTTTTATTTTCTTTGGAGTGGAAATAAAAAAGAACCCTTTTTAATAAAAAAATGGTGTGTTAGTAACAATGTCATAATATATTTTCAAGGAAATAAAGGATTTTAATTTTACTATATTTTAAGTTAACATGATATAATTTCAATAAATGTGAAAACTAATAAGTTTTAGCAACCTCGGAGAGGTAATTAAACATATACACCATGCACTAAAACGAGCAGTTGATATTAAGACATCATATCACAATGTTATAAGTAAAGTGCTATAAACTGGTTAATGGATAAATTGGGTAGATTTAAGGACTTTGTACGCTTTCCTTACTTCATGGGAATAATTATATTCATAAACAAATCAATGGTCTAATCATGGTGTTATGTTTATGTGCTAGTTTTGTGGTTGAAAGAGCCTAAGATAAGCATAGTACGATGAGATTGTTTCAAGATCTCAATTATCTCTACTACTAATAAAGAAAAGTCATTGAATTAATTTACTCGGCGTCGTTTTGAAATTTTGAAAATGTGCTTGCTTTCCGTTTACAATAATATAAACAGCCCGTGTGCGAAGCACTGGTCAATTCTAGTACTAATAAAGAAAATTCGTTGAACTAACTTACTCGGTGTCTTTTTGAAATTTCAATAATGTCATCGCTTTCTGTTTGCATAGTTGCGTTCAAACAAAATATCAACGTATAAAATAACACAAATAGCCCATGTGCGAAGCACGGGCACATACTAGTTAAAAGAAATGAATAAGCGCTACCTATTTTACAGTATGAAATATAATGTATTTACTTCTGTTCTTATTGGGCCGAGTATTTGTTACAAGCCCAAAATATATGTTGTATATATAAAGCAGTATCCACTACATATCTGCATCAATACATTACAGAAACAGTTTTATCTTTCAAATTCTCAAATACAGAATTGTTATTCAATCATCAAATCATTCATTTATCATTGGATTACATTTCTTCTCAAACTTTATCTTGGTATCAGAGCCAATACTTCAAGCCTAACGGCATTCCAGAAGCAAATTCACAAAACATCATTTGAAAGAAAACAGAACTCAAAGTTCTGTGTAGATTTGTTGCAAACATTTTCAAAATCAGAAGGTTGTTGATAGTCAAGGAATCATCAGAGAAATATCATCATCTGATTTCTTGAAACCCATCAGGTATATTTCATCATTTGGGTTTATAAAGTTGAATTTGCATATAAAAACAGGTGCCGTGCCAAGAAATAGATAAATTTCTGGCTGCAGCAAGTTTTATAGAAAGGAAGTGCAAATTCAGTTGCAAGAAACATCATAGAAAATCAGTTTCTGAAATCAAGAAAGAAATCATAAGCAGAAAGATAATCATTGCCTTGCCAAGAATCCATCAGATTATATAATCATCATTGGATTCGGCTGCAATTTTACCTGGTGGATCTGCAATCAAGATTTTCTTGAGTTTGCAAGTTTACAGATTTGCTTTGTATTGAATTCTTTATCACTGTTTTCTTCATGGCTGAAGGAGATAACTCATCAGCAACTTCAAGTTCTAGTCATAATTCTCAGCAGCAGACAGTTGATGCAGCAGAGAAGTTGATCACAACTGTCATTAGCCCTCAAAGTCAGCTTATCACCATTCATTTAGAAGAAGATAATTATCTTCTATGGAAGCTTCAAGTTGAAACTGCCATACAAGGGTATGGTCTTGAGAGTTTCATCCTTGGCACCAATCCAATCCCCTCAAGATTCATTACTGATACACAAGGGAAAACTGTTAGCAATGAAGAATACACAAGATATTACAGGCAAGATAGACTAATAAGTTCTTGGTTGTTATCTTCAATCAATACAAAGTTGTTATCACAAGTTATAGGTTGTATAACAGCAAATGAGATATGGATTACATTAGAAAGAATATTCAATACTCAATCTGCAGCAAAGATTATGCATTACAAGAGACAACTTCAAAGTGTCAGCAAGAATAATCAACTCATGAGAGATTATTTGGCACAAGTTAACAACATATGCAACATGTTAGAAGCTGCCGGACTTAAGATTTCTGAAACAGAACATGTATTGTCTATATTGAATGGTCTCAGTGACGAGTATGAGGCAGTAGTTGCAGTTTTATCATCTCAACCCACCTTACCATCTATTGAGTATGTTCACTCAACATTGCTTGCTCATGAAGCAAGACTGGATCAAAAGAAACCTCAAGATTCAGATCTGTCAATAAACTATGCTGCAAAAATAGAGGCCCAAGCATCAATAAACAAAGTCAATCTTTTCAAAGAGGGGGTAATTCAAATAGATCCAGAGGCAGAGGAAGGTGGGGAAATAACAACAACAATAGACCAAGGTGTCAAATATGTGAGAAATTGGGTCATACAGCTATGAAGTGTTACTTCAGATTCAGTGCAAACTACATGCCAAATCAGAATCAAAATAATCAGAAAAATGGTAATCCAAGTATCAACATGGCACAGGTGCAAACTGATAAAGACAGTTCATCTGATAATAGCAGAGGAATCAATCAAGATACAACAGCAAAGTCAGAACATATTCATGATGAAAGCTGGTATCCAGATTCAGGAGCTACTAATCACATTACTAGCAATCTCGACAATTTAAATCTTGGAAATCGAGAGTACAGAGGTAAACAAACAATTTGCATGGGAAATGGTGAGTCTATTAATATTACTCATACTGGAAATGCATCTATTAAAGGTGCAAGACAGTTATTTTTGAATAATTTGTTAAGAGTGCCAAAAATAAAGAAAAATCTCATGAGTGTCTCTCAATTTGCTAGAGACAACAATGTTTATTTTGAATTTTACCCAAATTATTGTTTAGTTAGAGACATTCTGACTAAAGAAATTCTGTTACAGGGTAATGCTGTGAGAGGTCTGTACAGATTCAATGTTATTAGTTCAAGAAAATTTGAGAGAAATCATCAAAGTTGCAACATTGCTGAAGTTAGGCAGACAGAGAAAAATAAAGATGTCTTTAATCTTTGGCATTATAAACTTGGTCATCCTAATGCTAATGTAGTTAAACAAGTTCTTAATGAAAATAAGATTTGTTCTGTTGATATATCTTTGCCATATGTTTGTTCTTATTGTCAAATGGGTAAGAGTCACAAATTAGCATTTAGTGATTCTTTAACTATATATTCAAAACCATTGGAGTTAATTGCAACAGATTTATGGGGCCCAGCTCCAATATATTCAGATTATGGATACAGGTACTATATATCATTTATTGATGCATTCACAAGGCATACATGGATATATTTTTTGAAGTCTAAATCTGAAACATGCAAAGTTGTTACTCATTTTATATCACTAGCAGAAAAACAAACTGGTTGTCAGGTAAAAGTTATGCAAACTGATGGTGGAACTGAGTATAAGCCACTCAGTAACTACTTCAATGAAAAGGGAATATTTCATAGAATTACTTGTCCCTATACATCTGAACAAAATGGATTAATAGAAAGAAAACATAGACATATTGTTGAGACGGGTCTTACTTTATTAGCTCAAGCATCTTTGCCACTGAAATTTTGGCCTGAGTCTTTTAATATAGCAGTGTATCTAATTAATAGATTGCCAACAAAGGTTCTCAAAGGAATATCTCCTATAGAAAAACTATTTGGAATAAAACCTGATTATCAATATTTGAGAACCTTTGGATGTTTATGTTTTCCTTACTTGAGATCTTATAATAGTAATAAATTAGATTTTAGATCAAGACCATGTACATTTTTAGGATATGGAACGAATCAAAAGGGGTATAAATGTCTTGATGATAATGGAAGAATATATGTTAGCAGGCATGTTGTGTTTAATGAGCAGGTGTTTTCTTTCAGCAATTCTACAATAAAAACAAGCAAGAAGATATGTAATCCAAATATCTCCATACCTGACATACCTATATATTCTGATGATCTGCACACTTGGAAGAATGAAAGGACTGTTGGTGCTGATGATTCTCAACACATAGATCAATCAAGTCATGAATCATCTGAGCAGTCCAACTATCACAGTCAATCTTCTGCAAATACAAATTGGCAATCACAACAAGTAAGTGAAAGTAATACAGAAAATCAAGGAGATCTATCAGAAAATAGCAACACAAGTGAAAGAGAACAACCACAAGCTACAGCAGGTCATCTCATGATCACAAGAGCAAAAAGTGGTATTTTCAAACCAAAGTTATACACTGCTGTAAGCAGTACTGAAGAGCCTGAAATCTTTGAGCAAGCTATTGTTGATAAGAACTGGAAAGCAGCTATGGATGAGGAGTATAATGCACTCATGAAAAACAAAACATGGAGTTTAGTATATCCTCCAGAAAATAAAAATATAATTGGGTGCAAATGGATTTTCAAATTAAAGAAAAATCCAAATGGAACTGTAGCTAGATATAAGGCCAGACTTGTGGCCAAAGGTTATACTCAGGTGTATGGATTTGACTACAATGAGACATTTTCTCCTGTAGTCAAACCAACAACCATAAGAATTATTTTATCTATTGCTTTTATATAAGCATTGGAATATTAGGCAACTTGATGTCAATAATACTTTTTTGAATGACACATTGCAGGAAGAAATATTTATGGAGCAGCCTCAAGGGTATGAACAAGATATGAATCTTGTTTGTAAATTGAATAAGGCCATATATGGTCTTAAACAGGCTACAAGAGTCTGGTTTGATAGATTGAAAGTCACTTTAACTACATTAGGCTATCAATCTACCAAATCAGATAATTCTTTATTCATCAAGATTAATAGAAATTCAAGTATATACATTTTAATATATGTTGATGACTTAATTATTACAGGGGATGATAGGAATGAAATCAACAAACTTACTCAATACCTTGATGAACAATTTTCAATTAAGGATCTGGGTGAATTAAATTATTTTTTGGGTATTGAAGTTAAAAGAATATCAGATTCAGCAATGTATTTAAGTCAACAGAAGTATATTTTAGAGTTGCTATCCAAAACAAAAATGGATAAAGCAAAGCCACAACCAACACCTATGATAAGCAGTCAACAGTTGACTAAAAACAGGGGAGAACCCATAACTAATATCAAACAGTATAGAAGTGTTGTTGGGGCTTTGCAATATGTAACAATTACTAGACCTGATATATCTTTCTGTGTGAATAAAGTTTGTCAATTTATGCAGGAACCACTAGATAATCATTGGAAAGCAGTCAAACGAATATTGAGATATCTAAAAGGAACTGCTAATTTTGGTATTCTATTTAAGGATTGCAATAACTTTACTTTAACTGGATATTCAGATGCAGATTGGGCTACAGATTTAGATGACAGAAGGTCTGTAACAGGATATTGCATTTATCTTGGCAATAACCCTATATCATGGTGTTCAAAGAAGCAGACTACGATATCCAGATCTAGCATAGAAGCTGAATATCGCAGTGTGGCCAGTACTACAGCAGAAATGATTTGGATTCAATCTTTATTAAGCGAATTAAATCTTAAGCTACATGTCAAACCAACCTTGTGGTGTGATAATCAGAGTGCAATATACATGGCAGCAAATCCTATTCAACATTCGAAGACAAAGCATATAGAAATTGATCTTCATTTTGTTCGAGAGCATGTGTTAAAGGGAAATATACATATAAATTATGTACCTGCACCTTACCAGCGAGCTGATGCTCTCACAAAAGCTCTATCTGCTCGAAACTTCATCAGATTTCGAACTGACTTAAAGGTTGAAGAAATTCCAGAAGATAGAAGAAGAATTACTGACTGATTTGAGTACGTCAGTACAAACATCATCTTTGATTTTTGAAATTCCAGAAGAAGAATTACTGACTGATTTGAGTACGTCAGTACAAACATCGTCTTTGATTTCTGATTCCTTGCAAATTTGAGCTCACTTCAGCAAGCATATGTACTTTCAAAGACACAATAAGCTCAACACTTCATCAGATCTCAAAGCAAGGAATTTTAGACAGTACTGGAAGAGTTTGATCTGATTTCTGAGTTTCAGCAACTATGAAGTTATTCAACTTCAAATTGGCTTAGATCCAGATGAGAGATGAGAGATCTACTCATTTTGTTTCAAATTCTTCTCTAAAGACCGAATTTTCCATGATTTCAAGCTCGGCGAATAAAAACGTGGTCGCCATGCCCTAACCCTAACTTTGATTTGAGGGGGGTAAAAGAAATGAATAAGCCATACCTGTTTTACAGTATGAAATATAATGTATTTACTTCTGTTCTTATTGGGCCGAGTATTTGTTACAAGCCCAAAATATATGTTGTATATATAAAACAGTATCCACTGCATATCTGCATCAATACATTACAGAAACAGTTTTATCTTTCAAATTCTCAAATACAGAATTGTTATTCAATCATCAAATCATTCATTTATCATTGGATTACATTTCTTCTCAAACGTTATTTCTAGTATATAACAATATTAACGTGTTTTTGTGGACGGTATTATTCATACTTAGAACTTATGTCTACACCTTGTATATACTGTCTTTCCCACCTAAAATTATTGATATTCATTTGAGTACATAAAGTTTTATGAGCTAGGTGTTTTTATTGAAGACTAATATGCTTCCAGTAGATGTGTAGGAAATAACTCTGTTAGTTATGTACTGTTTCCATTTCGCGTTGAGATTTTGATGTACTAAAAGGGAAGGCTTTTAACTATTTTTGTAGCTACAGTGACTAAATCCGAAGCACCTTTATATTTTAATTGTACTAATTGAAATCTATGTATTTGGATTTATATTTTATTCCCACTGCATGTACGTTTTCGTTGAAGACATACATACATACACACACAATTTTAATTTCTTTGTTATAATAAATGAAATCACATTTTGCATTGGTTCATTCTCTCTTTCATCAAATTATGAAGATTATAGCATTCATGATCAACTATTGTATTATAATATAATGTTATAAAAAACTATTGTAGCCACAATCGTTTTCACTTTGATTATAAAAATGTATATCGCTATTTTCGATAGAATCAATTTATTTTTCTAGGTAGACTAAAGGCTTTTTCAATCTATTCGTGAACTTGAGTCGTAATATTAAAAAAATTGTTCAAGTAATGCATGCGTAGGAGTAACGCGCTGGCCATTAAAGATATAAGTAGGGTGGAAATATTATAAGTTCATGCCGAATAAAGTAATCCAACTATTGAAATTTAACTGATTCGATTCGGTTTTTGTTAATTTGTTGGTTTGATTTAATTCCTTCCTCCGTGTTTATTCGGTATTTTGATAAGTCGATTTTTTTCTTTTAATATTTTGAAATTGCACCGATCGATTAAACAGTTATAAACTAAAATTATTTTAAAAGAATATAATTATCAACTTCAGTATTATTATTATTTAGGTATCGTTCTTTTTTGAACCGAAAGGGACAAACGAAATAGATCCGGAAAAGAAGAGGGGAAATGAGTTGGTTCGTGAAAAAAAAAATGTATTCTTTTTTGCACATGAAAGGGGCATGGAAAAAGTGTCACGGGGTATAAAATAGGAAAGGAAGGAAACAAGACAACAAAAGATTCATTTTAAACCGTTCTTGCGAACTGGGCTGGGGAGTGAGGATGCACGTCGACGTGTCGGTCGCTTTGGACGCATCCGACGTGGACGAGAACTTTAACAGTCCATTTTGCAAAAGAACGGTACCTCACATTGTTCTCATACCACTGTTATTTTCGTGTGGATTTATTTTAATGTTTTGGAACATAAGAAGTTTGTTTCTATAAATCAGAGCATAGGAGAACCCCCGGTATAATCTAATGGCTAATTTTCTTCTCACGTGGCAAAACCCCCCGATCGTACAATTGTTGTTGTTAACCATATTTCCACCGTTTGGATTATTAGAAAGGGGACACGTAACGGAGACATGCTGGTTGAGTGACAGCTTCAACGAGCGTTTGGGGGATGCACATGATCTTATTTGCTTGCACAGAAACGTGCCACAAAGCGTTGTTGTTAACAACACAAAAAAGCTGCATTATTTTTCATTCATAATGAACGTCAATTGCGCACGTGAAAATACTGCTAAGACTGGTTGAGTGATTTATATATTCAACGATAGCCGTGTAATTCCGAATCTCATCAACTTTAATTAATACCGTGTGCACATTGTTTTCCAAAAATTAAATCCTCAAAATCGCAAATCGGAAAATGAACACATCAAAATTATTACCTAATTGCCTACAAAATTTCTCTCATTACATTTTGTTGTTTTACAAAATCTAGACTGTGTTCAGCTTGTTATTCTTAATTTTAGATTTTTGTTTATAAAAAATGCAAAAGACATGTATATATTATCAAAAACGAACAATTTAAAAAACAATATCAACGTTGAAAATAGAAAACTTTTCTTTAATTTTATGTGTTTGAAAAACATCAGAAGCACAAAAAACAGTTCATCCTTTTGTTTTCCCTTCATTTTTCTTCTCATCGTCTTCATCATCATTTCGCTCCTCTTATACTTGAAAGTAGAAAAAACCAAAACTTGTTTATAAACCAAACACCACCTTAATTTCTATCCCGCATCGAAATCCAAAATTGGATGAACGTTGACGATGGAGCATTCAATAGAGCAATGTCACGTTAGAGCAATGTCACAAGGACAAACATTTTCCAAAATTATTCATAAGGACAACAAAACTGATACCGAGCTAAAAACTGATACCTAAAAACTGCTACCGATAACTACAAACTGATACCTAAAAACTGCTACCGATAACTAAAAACTGATACCTACAGAAAGTTGTCCTTCAGGATAAAATATTGAAGGTCTGTCCTTGAGGCTAAAAAGCTGTGAAATTTTGTCCTTGACAATAATTTCCTGTTCAGCATATGGGGAATGCTGACCACAGAGTACAAAAAGTAATTTGTAAAGTTACATAGGACATATATGTAATTGTTTAGTTTTAGACATTTACCTTTAACAGATTGTAGCATTCATTTTATATTATATATTAAGCGTGTATGAAAGCAAGTGCATTCGTCTTATAGCATTTTGTTTATATTTAATATTTCTTAGCTTAAGCATGAGCTGCTTCAAAAAATTTAGGTCATTTTTGGTAGAACGGTAAAAATATGATCCAACCTATTAATCCAACTTATTTACCATACTTTTAAATGGGTTGGGTCAACCCATTTATGAATTTTATTAAATGGGTTATAGGTTGAATTGACCCATTTTTAAAAGGATTATATATGAGTAACACATTTACTCATTTGCTAAAAACATTAAATTTTAATATAAATTTGAAAAATAAGAATTTTTAACATACAATTTAGTTTTTCATTAAGACTGACAATTGTACTTGGAAAATAATAGACCACTGCATGCTCATATTCGAACTTCACCTAGTGGAGAAGCCGCTATTTTTTCTTCTTCGGACTACAATAACTTCTTCATACTAACTCGGAATCAAGCGAGACATCGACCGATTAACTCCTACCTAAATTGCGGACAGTATGAAACACTTGGATACTTGATCTTATGAATGCATACTGTACTTCTCAAAGGGGACTGACAGTTGTACTTAGAAAATAACAGGTTATCACATCTCCATATTTGAACTCCGCCTAATGCAGAAACCGCTATTTTTTTTATTCGGACTGCAATATCTTCTTCATATTGACTCGGAATCAGGCGAGACTTCGACCGATCAACTCTCATCTAAATTATGGACAATATTTAACACTCAGATAATTCATCGTGTGAACACACACTGTAGTTCTCCAAGACCGACAGTTGTCACACTGTAGTTCTCAAGAGGACTGACAGTTGTGCTTAGAAAATAACATGCTATTACAGCTCCATATATGAACTCCGTCTAGTGCAGAAGCTGCTATTTTTTTGTTCAGAATGCAATAACTTCTTCATATTGACTCGAAATCATACGAGACTTCGACCGATTAACTCTCACTTAAATTACGAGCAGTATGTAACACTTGGATACTTCGTCGTGTGAATGCACACTGTAGTCCTTCAGGGGGACTGTCGGTTGTACTTAGAAAATAACAAACCACCGCATCCTCATATTTGAACTTCACCTAGTGCAGAAGCCGCTATTTTTTTGTTCAAACTGCATTAACTTATTCATACTAACGCGGAATCAGACGAGACTTCGACCGATGAACTCCCACCTAATTATGGACTGTATATAACACTCGGATACTTCACCTTGTGAATGCACATTATAGTTCTCCAAGAGGACTGACAGTTGTACTTAGAAAATATTAGGCCACCACATCTTCATATTTGAATTTTGATAAAAAATAGAATTAAAATTTTAAATTTTTATCGGAATTCAAAACATAAAGTTTAGTTAGAATTATTTTATATTTATTTGGTTTGTATTAGTCAAAATCAAATTTAGATATTTAAATGGGTAACCTGCATATTAAACGGGTTGAGTCATAAATGGGTTGTGTCATAAGTGGGTAAAAAAGAATGGGTCATAATTGGATTGGGTCAATTCAACCCAACCCATTTTGACCCAACCAAACCCATTTTACAGGCCTAACTTTTGCTCTATCGTTTTTTATTTTCTATTCATTCAAACAAAAAACACGCACGACACAAATATTTTGAAAACAAACAAATTAAAAAATAAAGTCAACGTATAAAATAGGAAACACCATGTTTTGAAAAATAGGTAAATAATACTTCCTCCACCGTCCCTCAATCGTTGTAATAACTTAGTTTTTTATTTTATTTTTCTCCACTCTTCTTATATTTTGTAATCCACGTTGAAAACGCAAATCAAAAAACTCAAAATAAAACAAAATGGATCCTTATTTCTACCTAGTGCGCCATAGAAATAAAAATACTAGTGCTGTTGTAAACAGTATGAAAATAAGAAGCCATTAAAAAAAGAGAAAGAAGACATTTTATTCATTCCTAGAATTAGTAATTCATTTCCGTTACATATGCTCATTTATATAAAGGTTTTTGAGCTTGGGATTAGACTTATTTCATGATGTGTGACTAAACAAAACATAACAAACATTGTATAGTATATTCACTCTTTATAAATTACATATACTATAACACTTTCCCTTTGAATATGCGTTTTCAAAATCTTAGATGCTCAAATGGTAGCTTGAAATTGTCCATTTTGAAACTTGTATGATGACTACAAGTCCACATTTCTATATTAGTAAAGGATTCATGATAGCTAGTATTAATTCAAGATCTTTAATCTATTTATAAAAATAAACGCTTTTTATTATTTACAAATTTATCATCAATGATTATTTCTTGTTAGTTCTAAATATGATTTATTGATATCTCAATACTTATTCTATTTTAGATACCTAAACCACTTTTAGGTTTATTTGACAATCATGTCATGGGTCTCTTCCAAAGCTCCTTAAGTGTTACTTCAAAAACACCTACCTTCTTTATTTGTCATCTTTATTACTTACTCCAAAAATATTCCAAACCGACTTCTCTACCGCACTTCAGATGTGATTTTACCCTTTTGATTCTTCTGGGATTTCAACATATATTGGAGCAAGTATACTAGGGATATTATCTATAATTTATTCAAATTACTTAATATTTTGCAATTTGATCTTAATAATCAAAATGAACTTGTACGCCTTTTATCCTCCCCTTCAACCTTGAATAATTATCATCATTGGATTCTCATTTTGATCCATTATGATATTGCTACTAGCAAATACACCATACATATTACATATTACATATAAGAGGATACTGATAAGATGCATTCAAGTGATATTGCTTATTTTTAGAGGTTTTTTTTCATTCATTGATCAAACCAATTGAAACAATTTACTTGTTACGTAGATCATTTGAATACATACATGACTTCAGATCATTCAACATTTATGTTGATTGAATTTTAAATCACTGAATGATATCTATGTATATTCTATATGATAAGCTTATATCAATTTAGTCAAACAATCTTCATGTTGTTAGTTAAATATCTACTTATATGGATATATACGTGCATCCATGTTTTACATATATATTATAGGTTTGCATATTCTTTATCGTTTGAGTTAGTGATTTCAGACAAACTAATACGACGATCCAGAATATGAATATTTGTTTATCACTTGATGTAAATGTGAATCTTTAAAGATTAAATGGTAGTTTCTAAAACGTTAGGTTTGAAAATACATATGTATTAAGTTTGACTTATCAAAAATATCTTCAGGTTATTTGATATGTTACAACTTTTAGTTATAGAATATATTGTAACTTCTAGTTGCCTTTGGCTATCGATAATAAGAATTTCAAGATATAAATCTTAAAAAAATTCAGTGTTCTTGCTTTAGCATTGAAGTCAAACTTTCTCTTAGTAATAATTATCAAAGCCTTTGGTTTGATAATTCATAAAACTTGCAATATTTCATGTAACCTCTTGTTTATTTCTATTATCAGACTTTGAAGTTTATGTACATTTTTGTTCACTTAAATATATGAATCCATACGGATACATGATATAATTAAGACTTTCGACATTTTTTGACTCGAATATGCAAAAGAGCAACGCCCTTTGAATCAATAATTCAAATGTAACTTAATAGTTTTCAATTCCAACCATGTTGAACTTCTGGTTCAAACAAATGATTTATACAATTTCGAATTGTTAAGATTTATTCGTCAATTATATTTGTTACACATAAAGATCTCTTCAAAATTATATTTTTATTTTCATAAAAATTATGATATGACATATAGATTATCTCTTCGGGGGGGGAATCTAAAGACTTCTTCAAGAATAGTTATGCATACGATATTCAATCCATGACATAGTTTTGAAAATTAACAGATCATCGATCACTATTTGTACTTAAATTTGTCTAATGGAGCTACACAAGTCCATGACAATGGTATATTGAATTTTGTAAATGTGTTTTACACCCATTTCTTTTAGTATTACTTTGATTTACCAATTATTTAGGTTATTTATTACCATGTCAATTCTTGAAGTGCTGCATCATATTTAAAAATGTTTCAGAGGCAATGCATTTGCAGTGCTATTTCATATCACTTCCGGTGATATTTTATAAACACCGCTTCTGGAGTGTTACATGTATCTTCTAACGATAAATTATATGCTTTATTTTTGGAATGTCATCAATATTCAATCTCTTTTCCTACATAAATGACAAAATTACTACTTTTTAGAGTGACATAAAATATCTCTACTATAGAATTTTGTTGTAACTACTTTTGAGATTTCGTATCAAATTTCATCATATTTAAATATGATTTGATAACCGTAAAGATTAACAATAATATATATATATATATATATATATATATATATATATATATATATATATATATATATATACACAAAATATTTGCAATAACGAATGATTTCAAAAAATGAAAAAAAATACTCATTTCAGTTGCAAAACGTGAGTTCGGCTCCTATGTACAGATATCAACTAACATATACGTAGAACAATACATCAAAACTACGCTGCTACCCTTCAGAATAGAAGAAATATTACAGGATAGAAGATATCAACTAATATATTTGGATAAATTTTGTTTTTTTGAAAAATACGTCAGCTGTACAAGTCAATATAAGTATGTGAGATGTTTCTGGATAATTGCAGGATCCATGGGATATTAAATCCTAAGACACATGAATTGGGAACTTGCAACTTCATAGTTGAACTTCTTTTTCCTATCATATTACACTAATTAACATGTACAAAGAAATTATCCATTTTATAAGTTGGACTATCTGTTATTATAACCTTCGTGAGTGAATATACAAACTTTATGTGGTTTAATTGCAGGTTACCATGTGACTGCTAATTATAACTGACAACTGTACAATTTTACACCCTTAAACTGTTCAAAATGTGTTTAAAGCATATGAATATTATGCCTCGTATTTAAGCTTGAAAATAAAGTGAACCTACATAATCAGAAAAAATCAAAGCACAAAGATTGATTTTGTTTATTTCACACTACAGAAATTTTCTTATCTGACAAATTGAGCTTACATTTCTTAATTTGGCAATGCTTCAGGATATACACTGTTCGAACTATTGTGCAGCACTGGTGGGAATAATTATCCCATAATATACACTGCATTGAAAAACTTGCACAGTTTAACCAAACATGCCGAAAGCGAACACATTCAAGTGTTTTGTAGTTACTTAAAGTGAACCCATTTGTTTTTAAAAGTAACGTGAGTATAGAATTGCTTGTTTATCAATGTTCTCTATAATAAAACAAATTATCCTAACATCATTATGGGTAAACTTGTGACTTTGATAAAATTTTGATGAAATTGAATATGATAATATTTATAAAAGTATGAATCCAGTTGGTCAAAGTAATACAATAATATCATAAGGTTGTCTGTGATGAATAGACAACACATTATTATGCAAAGGTTTTAATATGCTACTGCATATGTTGTTATGAATAATGAATCAACCGAACCCTTAAAAAAATCATTTTATTTTGAAGGTCTTTGGAACAGAAGTTTAATATTTTCCTCAAAGTACAAAATCAAATTTTTTCCCCCGATAAAATCAATAGTGGATGGCTCTAATAGAACTTGTTAGATATTAAAATACATTAGATCTGAACAGGGCCGGCCCCAGGGCAAGGCAACCGAGACATTCGTCTAGGGCAACGCCGCCGGAGGTGACGGAGGGGGCAACAAAAAGTACCGGATGCTTTAAAAAAAATATTTATTTATGATTGTAGCAGGGCAAATAATCAACAAATTATCACATAGCTTAGTGGTCTAATACCTAAATTGTATCCTATTAACCTGGGTTCAATTCCCAGAGCCACCAATTTTTTTTCTTCTTGTCATTTTTTCTTCAATTTTGCCTAGGGCAACCAATATAGTCGGGCCGGCACTGGATCTGAATATACTATATTGATTCAATCGAGAACAAACTATACAAGATTAAATAGATTAATGGAAGTCATACCTGAGTCCATTGAAGTTTAAAGAAAATGGATGGATCTGATTTTTTTTGATTGTAGATCGTGCTGATAAAGTGTTCAATTAGTAAAAATAAAAAGGCATTAGAAAAAGAGAAAGAAGATATTTTATTCATTCCTAGAATTAATAATTCATTTCCGTTACATCGGCTCCTTTATACAAAGGTTTTGGAGCTTGGGATTCGACTTATCTCATGATGTGGAACTGAATAAAACATAAAAAACATTGTGCAGCATATTCACTCTTTATATTTTACATATATTATAACAAGTGCTTCCATAAAAATGCTTTTAGCAGATTAACTTCGGGATATGATACTCAAAAGTGTCTTTTAAGGGGCTTATTATATAATCTATTTAATTTTTTAGGCTACATCATAATAAATTTGTAAGTTGAGGACTCCTTGGTAAAATCACATTAATACCCTTTTGATAGTTTGATAATTGTGGAAAAACTTAATGTGAAACACATCCACTTAATATGTTAAGAATATGTTTTTACATTTGAAATATTAAATAAATTCCGCAATCATATTTCACAAAAAAATCAGATGTTTTCAATAAATATAGATTTGAATCAATAAATATATATATTATAATAGTTATATATTGTTTAAACTAGGCCAACCCACAACGGAAATTATGATTGAATTTAATTTTCTTTTTAGCATATTGGATCTTTATTGGGCATATGAGTCTAATTTAATTAAAACATTTCTAATATTCTTTAAACAAAATCTAATTTTAAAAAAAAATTCAAAATGATTTTATATTATTTTATTAATGTTGTATTATATATACATGTGTCATACACACACACACATATATATATGTATGTACATGTGTAACATACCGATCCGTGCATGATATAACATGTTCATATATAGATGTTGTGATTTACATTGCAACGCATACGTTAGCTCATCTAATAAAATTGTAAATGTATGTTTATATATTTTTACTTATTTATATATAAAATATTACTAATATTTGTCTGTTTATATGTATAAACTATAGTTTTATTTAAATAATTTTGGATAAATATATATATATATATATATATATATATGTATGTATGTATGTATATATATGTAACTAAATAAATAAATTAAATTAAATATTAAAAGAATTGGTGTGATAAGGCCAAAAGCATTAATTGTATAAATATAAATTTATTTTATTATATATATATATACACACACACCTATTAAATACTTATATATATGCACAATAATAAATATATATATTAATACAAATAAAAAACAAAATGATTTATATTAAATATATGAGTACTTGGTTATGCGCATTGGCTTTGATTTTTTTTTTTTGTAAATTTTAAGTTTTAGTGTGTGTGTATATATGTATATATTAAAACCGTATGAATATTACTAAAAACAATACAAAATATTTTTCAAATGTAAATTTGAACTTTAAATTTCCAGTAAATATTAGATAATAATTTTGTAATTTTAGATTTTATTATATAATTTTATAATTTAAAACAATTTAAAAGTCTAATATTTTAATTTTCAGTTTTTATTTAAATTATTTTAAAATTGTAAAAATATATCTTTTTATTTTTTTCCAAAAGTATTATATGTACTAATCAAATTTTATAAAATACAAAACATAATTTATGATACATATATCTATTTACATGATTGATTTATTTGTAAATTATTTAATGATAATATAAAGGAAATAAAAATATTTTGTTTGGCGAAATTATTATACCTATTAAACATTATGTTAAAATTATATTCCCATATTCACATAAGTATAAAATAGTATTTAAATTATAAACTATCTAGATGTATATAAATATATTAAATCATTTAAATAACAAAAAATTTACGTTGAGTCATGTTGCGTATTGGTGTGTTTATATTAAAGCTTTTTTTTATATAAAAAAACATATATATACATGCACAACCAATTAAATTGTGATAATATATTTATATGTTGAAATCATCATCTAACAATATAATATATATATATATATATGTGTGTGTGTGTGTGTGTGTGTGTGTGTGTGTGTGTGTGTGTGTGTGTGTGTGTGTGTGTGTGTGTGTTAGGAACATACCTTATAACCAAAGACTATAAATACATCTTGAAATGATGACATATGATTCTTGAACTAGTTTCCCATCTAAAAGATTGCTAGTCCATGAACCATTGACCACCAGGTATCAAATAGCACTTGATTTGAACTTGGGTTGATGAAGGTAGGAAAGTGTTGAGTTCGCGACCAGAAATGAATGAGAATGAAGGCTCCAGGACTTCCTTAACATATGAAGGTAGAGATGCTTATGTAGAGGATAATTAAGAGATATTTAAGGGTCAAGATCCTACATCATCTCTTGCTAATTCTCTTCCATCTCATTGCTCTTTAGCACCATCACATGGCAGCTTATTATCCTTATTATGGCCGAACAAACCAGACCCCTTTATGAGCCTTAAACCTATCTATGGCATGAACAAATATTTTGCATTTAAATCTAATTTAAACGCTTATCAATATCGTATATCGATTAACGTATTTACGACTTTTATATATACACTTAATATTTGTTTATCAAATCAAAATCATATTTATAACTAATATTTCACAAATATTAATTAATTTATGCCAATTAAAAATTAATTAAATCATTTGATAAAGAAGAATTCATCGTTTCGGTTGTGTGACTCGTTAGTTGTAAATTTGATCAGCGATTAATATTGAACTATTCAAACATTAACATTCACACGTCACTTAGTAGGTAGTCTTACATTCTGGCCAAATTTATAGCTTACTTGGTTTTCGGTAAAATCCAATTCTACTTTATTAATAGTTACCCGGTTGTGATTTTCATTTACACCAACTCTCTTTGTCAAAACTATATCACTTTGAACTTATGGAATTTGGTAATGGTCAAAATTCCAACATCATCCACATTCAGCTCTAAAATCTAAATACAAAGTCCTTGGTTTAATAGTAACAATTATTATTAACTGAAATACTCTACTTAGAGACTTTGACATTGAATTGACTTCTGTTGACCGTGATACTAACCTCGTATAACCGAGAAGATGAATCATCTCTTGAATAGTGTTTCACTTTCAATGTTTCCACTCGGCATAACTATAGTAATTCGATGGACGTCATGCCACGATTTAATATCAACCATAAAAATACCATCGAGGGAGTCATTCCATAATAATTGATTAACTATCAATACGCAACCCTTTGGTGCCCCCTAACAGCCATGAGTAATACACTGTCCAACTTTTGAAGACCGTTACAGACTCTAGTCTCAATGGATGTATCGATCCAGTCTCTATACATCTTGACTATGAATATTTAAAACGATATATTTATTTTTATTATGATAAACTACTCACGGTTATAACACATTGTAATTACTATCACAAAATATACCATTTATGGATTTTTTTATTCAATATACTTTTAATTAAATTAATTAATATAACATGTTATCAAATATCTAATAGAAAGAAAACACCTTTTATTTTGAACAAGATTGGTTTATGATAGTCATTATGATTAGTTTATGATAGCCTTATAGTATAGCGTAACACTACTGTAGAAATGTGCTAACTTGTTGGATACAGATGTAGATAGAAGTTGAGGTGTGGTTTGATTACCATGAATATTAGCATTTTGGTATTATCATGCAAACTAGTTATATTCCTTTTCACGAGACATTTTGTTCTGCCTTCTCTTTGTTGTTTCTTTTGTTATATATTTTTTGAGTAGGTTGGATTTGAGATGATGATTTCTGCTAGCTGGAAGTAATTCATAATGGCACGGGTATATTACCGCCATGTTTATATGTATCCAAGTTATTGGAGTGCCGACATACATGTCATATGTGTTATTTTAGTCTACCGATTACTCCTTGTGTTATGATATTGAATCTTATGCCTCTTGATATGCTATATGAAATTTGTCTCTTACATGTTTATATCGATATTATATTTTATTCGTTCCACTGTGATACTTAGTGTGTTGGGGTTAGAATGCTCTATGATTATATCGTATTTTGTATTTTACCCTTCACGGGGTCGTCCCTGACAACGTGGGACAATCTAGTTGCTTGTATGATTTGATTACGAGTGTTACCAGAGGCGGGTTGAAAGAAAAATATCAAATGCAATAAAAGAGAATTCCATAAATGTTAAAGACGAGCTTTTGAATTTGCTTGATACTTGAATAATACATAGAGACCCTGTGCATATATTTATGTGATCTACATACACAGTTTTATGATATAGTCGTTTGTTCTATATTTGGATCAAGTTTATATAAATTCAATTGCCGCTAAGACTAAGTTGTAACAATATAACTAAATGTGACTCAACCGTTCAACTGTCAACCTCTTTTACGATCTCCCTCAAACTAAACTTTCCCAGTTATTCTTTTCCCTATCTGTCTTCTCTTTCGTTTCTGACTTTCTTTTCTTCTTCTTCTAGGCTTGTTAATGTCAGTTCGTCTTTCGTTTTCAAAAAGTATTTGCTTGATAGAGGATTTTTGAGGTTACCGACTTTTTGATAAAGTGAAGGTATATGGTTCATGATGATTTCTTCTTTGCCAATTAGTTTGCTTACAAAATACAGGTCTAGTTTTAGGTGCTTTGTCCTAGAATGTAAGACATGATTAGCTGCCAAAGCTACGGCACGTTGATTATCACACTAAATTACTGGTTTCCGGAAAGACGAACTTTTATTTCACTTAACAAGAAGTTTATCCAAATGATCTCTACCGCAGTGTTAGCCATGCGTCTGTATTCAGCTTCAATGCTACTTTCGGAGATAGTAGCCTGCTTTTAAAGTGACCATGATACGATGTTGCCTTCTAGGAAGATGCAGAAGCCACTAGTTGACCTTTTATCATCTATGTCGGTAGCCCAGTACGAGAAAGAGTATGCATTGATGAAGAGTGTCTTTCCTGCTTGTAGTTTGATTCCTTTCGTAAAGTTCCTCTTAGGTGTCTTAAATACGCTTAATAGCCTTCCAGTGAGTGTCTAGTGGGTTTTGCATGAATTTGCAAACATTATTTCACGCTATAAACAATATATGGTCTTGTAATGGTGGCATATTGGAGTCCTCCCACTATACTCCTTATTCATGTACATTTCATTTAGACCTCCTTTGTATTTAGATAAGTGAGAATTGCTTGCCATTGGTGTAGGAAGTGGGTTTGTCTTTACCATCTTGGATTTTGCTAGCAATTCTATTATGTACTTTTCTATGATTAATGCAGGCCGGTGTTGTTAATTTTTTTGACCTTAATCCCTAGTCCTAAGTCTTTAATGGAAATTCTTGATGCAAGTGCTGAGTTAGCCATTTACATTCCTCATTGTTGTTCCCTGAGATTATAAAATCATCCACAAAGATGAGCACAAGTAATGTAGCTGCATTATTTATTTTGATGAAAACGAATTGTTTGATTTTGTTACTAGTTTAATTTGACCAAGGTGCTTTTGAGCTTTTCCAACCAGATTTTTGAGGCCTGTTTTAACATGTGGATAGCTTTGTTTAGTTTTCAAACTAAGTGTTGTTTGTGGTGTTCAAAACCAAGAGGGCTGTTGCATGTATATATCTTCATCTATGTCTCCATGAAGTAAGGCAATATTATGTTAAGATGCTTTAGTTTCCAGTGATGATGAAGTGCGATGGACAATATGGTTCTTATGATGTGAGTTTATTACTAGGGAAAAATCTCTTTGAATCAAATCCCTGCTGTTGCAAGTAGCCTTATATATGCCACTAATCTTGCTTTATATTTCTGAATGTTTCCATCTTGATTTTTCTTTAGCTTATAGGTCCATTTACATCCAATGAGATTCTTATCTTTAGGTAGAGTTGTCAAGATCTAGATTTTATTCTTTGATAGAGCATTGATTTCTTCTTTCATTGCCTGCAACCAGTCTTTGTGTTCAAGTGCTTTCTTGAGATTTTCTGGCTCATCTTCATAGAGTATGTTGTAGATCTTTGGTTTAAATATTCTGCATTTCGCTCTTATCAACATGTGATGCCTATTGGTCCATTGATTAGTTGCTTGATTATGAGAAGAGCATCCTGGTTTGTTGTTCGATTTTGGAATGAGTGTCACCGTGTTTCTCTCTAGTGGGGTTGTTGGTGAGATTTTAAGAGTCGAGACTTTGTTCTGTGTTTTGTTGTATACCAAAATTATTGTAATCTTGTCCGGTCTCTTCACGTATGGTATCATTATATAATTCGAGCTCTCTTTTATTATACCACGACCAGGAGTATAAAAATTATTTTCTTTGTTATAAAGTGGAATTGATAAATAACATGCCTAGGATTAAATACTTTTTGTGAAGTACTTATTTCAGAATTCTCAAAAGGGTAAATATTTTCTTCAATTATGACATGCCTGCATACTATGATTTTTGCCTTTATCGTTTAAACATTTAAACCCCGCCTAGAAAAGTACATGGCATGGACCTAAAGTCCAATTTATGTGAGTTGTATGGTCTTAAGTAGGGAAAATACAAACAACCAAAAGTTTTTAAATGTTCATACACTACTATAAGGGCTTTGATTTATGACCGTTCAGGGTGGTGGCTAGTGACGACTAAAAAACGTGGTCGTCGTTAGCCGTCGCTAGTCATCACCTTACTAAATATTAACCCGTGAACCAAAACTCTTTCAGCCATTCCATTTTCACTTTCCCCTTCTCTCCTTCTTTCTAATTTCGCCCCCAACCAACTCTAGCCACCACCAACCGCCACCAGCCGCCTCTAACCGACACCAACGACCCCTTCCTACTACACTTTCCTTCTTCCTATTTGGCTTCATTTTTTGAGGTACAATATGTTAAACCTATTTATGCAAAATTTAGTAATTTTGATTTGAATAGGTTAGATTAATTGGTATTACATGATTGTATAGTTTATTAGTTGATTTTGAGATAAAATTAAAATCATAATTTAGAAAATTAGTTGATTATTGATTTGAAATTGATGATTATTGTGTATTACTTGATGATAATAGTGTGTTAGTTGATTTGGGGATGTTAGTAAGTGGTTTGATTGTGTAATTTTTAATTAAAAATATGGATTGATTTAAAATTCGAAAACTAGTATTATTGATTAATATGCTTATTGATAAGTTGACGCGAATGCTTGTTGTAGTGGAAAACAATGTTTGTTACCGTTTACATGAAAATTAGTGTATGATTATTGTTTAATATGCTCCTAAGTAGGTACAGATAAACATAAGTAATATTCTTTAATTAATTAGTGCGTATTAATTATAATGTCGGTGCTTAGCATAGAATTTATTTATTTTAATTTGTTAATATTAGTGCAAATTTCTAATTTTAGCTTACAAAATCTGTAAATTAAAATTTTATCAGTTAAAAGAGTTTGAAAATACGTTATAAAGCGTATAAATTTAGTTAGCAAAACGTTAATAAATATTATACTTAAAATCAATTTTCTAAAAAGTTTAAGAAATGAAGATAACAACAACGGATATTGTACTAAAATCGATTTTGTAAAAGTTAAAAAATGAATATAACAACAACAAATATTCTATTTACATCGATTTTATAAGAAAAATTAAGAAATAAATTTGAAAACAACAAATATTGCACTCAAATTGATTTTTCAAAAAGTTAATAAATGAATATGACAAGAACAAATACTGTACTCAAATCAATTTTCTACAAACTTAAGAAACGAACATAACAAGAAGAAATATGCTACTGAAATCAATTTTTCAATAAGTTAAATGAATATAAGACAACAAATAATATACTCAAATAAATTTTCTAAAATGCTATGAAATTTATATACAAGAACAAATATTTTACTAAAATCGATTATCTAAAGAAACTAATTTGCATTGAATATAATATTGATTTGAAAATAACCATTAAGTATTATTATTATAAAAAATACAACAACCACAAACTAAAGCTTTTAGTCCCAAAAGGTTTTAAATTTTAAAAAACACAATAAAAATACTTTCCTTGGATGCAGAGTTATGCATAGAAGAGAAATGAACTGAAATGCTATCGAAATTAGACAGAAGTGTGGTATGTGAAGTCTTTAGTCCTAAAAGATTTTACTTTAATTTAAAAAATAAAATAAAACAACAATAATATATCATTTGGTGAGAAGTTGTGCATAGAATAGAAGTGAAGTGAAGTGCTGTCGAAATTACTGACCTATTTTTTAAAATTAGGAACAATGTTCGATTATTTTGTCGACCGTACATGAATGTATGAAGTCAGAACCAGAATGAAAGGTTCAGTGAAAGAACATTTCTACAATGATGTACATGAATTTATTGGATTTGCAATATCTAATAATAGAAATAATGAAGAACTTTGTTGCCCTTTTAGTAAGTGTCAACATTTGAAGCATTGAAAACCAGATACATTTAAAGTACATTGTATAAATCTGGATTTGTGCCAAATTATTATTTATGAGATCGTCATGAAGAACTTGTTGCACCTACAACGAATCCTGTTGCGTCAGAGGTCGAGTTATTATGAGGAATCCAATATAAGGTATGATGCAAGATGCAATACGATCAACGTTCTCTACCGTTCAAGTTGACGGTGAAGACGTCAATGTCGAAGAAGTACTGAATGTGGAAGCAATTTTTTTTATGATTTATTGGATGCCGCTAAGAGACCATTGTGGGATGGTTGTTAAAGTAGAACCGAATTATCAGTAACCGTTGAATACATCACTATGAAATCAAAATTAACTTTATAGAAGCTAGATTTACAACATTTGTACAAGCTGCAAAACGGCATATGCCACCCATTAGTCAGATGTACGACAACCCTTATAAAGTGAAAACATTTATGTTGGCTTAGGTCTGCTTTACCAAAAGATAGATACATGTATAAAAGGTTGCATGTTGTATTGGAAAGATGATATTAATCTTAGGAACGACACAATATGTAATGAGGAAAGATATAAACCAAAAAAAAGAAAGGAAATGAAATTCCATACAACAAAATAAATTATTTACCAATTACCCATAAACTTCAACGGTTATATGCATCTTCAGTCATGGCATGTCATATGTGATGACACAGTGTGAGAAGACAGACAGAGAGAACTTTGACACATCCATCCGACGGAGATGCATGAAAACATTTCGATAAGACATATATCACATTTGCTGCATAGAGCCGTAATGTCGGACTTGGTTTATGTACGGATGAGTTTTCGTCTCTCAGTTTGGCAGCAAATATTCATCTTGACATGTTATCGTTATTCCTTATAATTTAGCTCCATGGATGTGTGTGAAAATTTCATACATATTTCTCATCATTGTCGTCCTTGTCCCTAATGATCCGACAGAAGAAATCAATGTTTATCTACAACCATTAATCGAAGAGCTAAAAACATTGTGGCTTGATGGTGTTGAAAAATATGACTTTCACAAAAAAAATTTTTTTGTATGTTCACTTCTTTGTTATGGACTTTAGTGATTTTCCTCCATATGAGATGCTTTCAGGTTGGAGTACGGCAGGTCATCCAGTTTGTCCTTATTGCATGGAAGAAACAAGATCATTTTCTTTACGGTATGTAAGGAAAATTTCTTGATTTGATTGCCATCGGTGTTTTCTCCATCCCAATCATACTTTTAGAAGAGATAGAACAAACTTTAAAGCTAACAGAGAAGAGAATATACAACCATTAAAGATTTGGTGAAGTGAAAATATGTATGAAACTGTAAAGTACTGCCTGAAGTTTCATGAAACTGAAATTCTAGTTAAATCGGACATTCATAATTGATGCAAACAAAGTATATTTTGAGAGTTGTCTTATTACAAAGGTCTTATACTTCAACGTAATATTGACGTGATGCACAATAAAAATGGTGTTTGATAACTCGTTTAATACAATTATGAATGTTAAAGAGAAAACTAAAGACGATCTGAATTCAAGATTCGATATATAATACCTTTTTAAATGTCCCGAACTTAATATATCGGATCAAACTTCATCATTATGTATATTGACATTTAGTAGTTATGTCATGTATATTATTCAATAGTCATTTTAAACCTGATATTGTGTATAAGATATGATGTATATTAGAGTGAGTCTAATATTGACATTTTGTAGACTCACATCTTATTATGAAATATGTTGTACATTAGTCCGCTGCAATCCGTGACTCTGGTTCTTATTTATCTACATTATATATTTATCTGAATACTTTTTCGCTGTGTGTTTATTACTTTATATTAATACTACACATGTCAAATTTTCAGTTTAGATCCTCCAAACGGTAAATAAGACGTGTCATATTAGTATAAGATATATTCACATTCGATCGCTCTTAATTAGTCGTGTTTACCGGATTAGCAAACGACATTACTTGTAATGTTCTTTGCTAAACTGGCATAGCGGTGGGGTCATCGATCATATTATGTTTTCTCATAGTTATAGCTTGAGTAAACATTAAAAATTGCAGTTGAATAATATTACAGTAACTCCTCAATGGTTCCCTACTTATAATGAAAAAGAACGTACCTTTTGTTTTGCTGCATCTGAACTTCAAACTTGCATATTTTCCAATATTAGCAACTCTAAATATGTATAGAAGACATCTTTCAAACTAAGGCATTTTTATAATGCAACAACTTGCAGCTTTAGTTGCTTTAAACAACTCATTTTATTGCAAAATTAAATTTGTAAGATAAATAATAAAACTTTGTTTTGTCTGCAGAAATCTTAATTACTTCAGATTAGGCGCTGATTTTTTTAATAGCTTGTGGTTTTGTTTATGATCACTTAACAAGTGCTTGAAAGCAATTTAAGTCGTCATTAGATTTAATAGCTTGTATTTAGATCTAATACATTTTATTAAGTTTATACATACAAATCAATCTTCTTACAATTAGCTGTATAATAGGAATTTGGTATCACCTTTATGAAACATTATCATGAGAAACCTTTATGAAACATTATCATGAGAAACTATTTTGTGCTACATAGGAGGAGTATATGTTAACTTATTATAATTCCAAGGAGAAGACACAAAACTAAATCACTTAAACATTGACAATCAATTATGAATACGATTTTTTCTAGGAAAGTGGTTTTTTCAGAAGTATTTTCATAATTAAGAACTTAGTTTTAAGTTACCGATGTTATGCATGATATATTAAAGTTTATTATTAAATATGTTTAATATTAAGAATATGATTATTTCTTGGAGTTTGCAGGAGAAACTTGGTTGTCTAAGTAGTAAAAAAGGAAAGAAAAGAAAAAAGTAAAAAAATAAAAATAAATTAAGAATATGATCAAATGGAAAACATAAGATGAGATGGAGGTGAGGTACAAGAAACTAGATAGCCTCGAAAAAACTAAATAATATATTGTAAGTGGTGCAAATATGGGTACAGGTCCTTGGTGCATTAGTCTATAAATTACATGTTTGGAAGCCGGAAGACCCAGACTATCCAATGAGAAACTCATCCTTAAACAAGTATGGCTTTCAATACTTCAAGATATGGGACTTGCTTTTCTTGTTTCTTCCCTACTCCTTCCTTCTATCGTGAAAACAAAAAACAAGGGAAAAATTGGAAATATCCAACAAGCAATTCAAACAAAGCATTTCGTAGAAAGAACATAAATTAGGACTGAAGATATATTCATAATATCAGACGAGAAATTAAATCCAACACAAAAAGAGTGATAGCAGAGCTAAGGTTCTAAAGTAGAAAAACTAGCTGCCATGTAAGATCTTTAATAACTCTACAAAACGACAAAACAAAATGATCAATATCTTAAAAACACGGAGATTGCTGAAAATATATATGATTAGAAATAGAGAAGTGAGAATACCTTTTTAATGGCCACATCATCAGGAAGTCACTGCACCACCTTTAACTAGGTCACCCGAATTTTCAGTCTACTAAAATGACATTCATACAAAAATTGAAGCTGCAAAATTCAAGCAATTCATCTTTTGCTGAGGTTTTAGGAATGATTTTGTGTCTTGTTCATTTCAAGTTTAGGATTACATATAAAGACATTGTCAATGAGTGGTATCTGAATACTGAATCCTGGAGCAAAATAATTTACTTCAATATGATTCTTACTATTTGGTCAATTCATTTCAAGTTGGGTGTATTCATAAAAATATAGTATGGCAAGCAATTGAGGTTTGGCCTTATTAATGAGATTTTTAGGTGATATAAGTATTTAATACTATGGAAATTATTAATACGAGTGTCTGATTGTTACTGACACATGCAGTAGTTTGAGTATAAAATGCATGCACAATATGGCATAAGTCAGCAAATATGAGGTGGTGTCTTGGACACCTTCAATTGTTTATATGATTAATGCCACCATCATGCCTCCGTTGTTTGTCATCTGGAAGGTAACAAGTGCGAGTTATATTTCACAAGCTCAATCTTAAAGCAAGTTTCAGTACCACATTCCTGGGCTGTTACTGAAATAGTAGTTATGTAGTGTCATAAGTGAGCTAAATATAAGAGTACAGTTTCTTTATTACAACATTCTTAATGTGAGATGGGCTGTTACTGAAGCAGTAGCCATGTAGTGTCATAAGAAATAAGCGTCGATCCTAACACTACAAGAGAAACGGCTATTTCCAACGGCATACTTCAACGATTTCCAACGGCATCAACGTGTATATACCAACGGCTTCCAACGGCAAATTTGCCAACGTGGCAAAGCCTGTTGACCAACATGCCGTTGGAATATGCCGTTGGAAGCCGTTGGAGTTAAATGGCCAATTGGCCGTTGGTAGCCGTTGAAAGCCGTTGCAAATCTGGGTTTTTTTTATATAAAAGCAGCGGTGCTTGCTTCCAGCCACACATAACCACAATTATATCAAAACAGCTCCATTTCGGACATATACATATAACAATTATATCCAAACATATATGTATATATATAACCAAATCTTACATATATTTCAACATAAACCAACAACCAAACAAAACACAACATAACCATCATTAAAAAATCCAAACCAACATCAACAAATCCAAACCAACATCCACAACCAAACCATCAGAATGTATGAAATCCAAATATACACAAACCATCACATCAAAATGTATCAAATTCTCACCAACTCCAAAATATACATGCCAATAACAAAACATACCTAAATCACTCAACACCAGAACCACCAGATGAAGGAGGCTGTCCATACTGTGCGATGAACTCCGCCATACGCCGGTTCAACTCCTCCGTCCTCGCTTCATGCAACAAATTGCGTTCCCGCAGCTCAGCAAGCTCGGCTCGTAGCTGCGCAATCTCTTCTTTATCTTGAGCCCTTTGATATTCTTTCTGGGCTGTCTGAACCTGTAAACAAATTTAAATTATCAACTGCACTAAAAAATTAGTATTAAAATAATTGCAAATTAACTAACCGATTGGCTTCCATATCCGTAGCGTCTGCCGTGGGTCACTGGATCCATGACAGACTCAAAAATGACGTCCTCCTCATGGGGGGTCAAGTGAGCTCGTCCCGTACTCTCAAGTAAGGCTGTCCGCGCTTCCTGAAACTTTTGCTGTCATGCAAAATATAATTGAATTTAGTTAATTACGTTATTTCAATTAACTTGTGAGTTTTAGTTACTTATGTTATACTTACATAGGCAGCACGCGCTTTGTCATCGTGGTCCCAAGAGTAAGAAACTGCGCCGTAATCATCGACTTGAGTCAATGCATGTGTGTGGGTATACACATCCCCATAACTAACAGCCCCCATGCGTTGTCTCTCCTGAAATATGCACATATAAATGTACATTATTTATAATTTAACAAATTAAAACTTAAAATAATTAACTATTTGTCTTATTTAATAATTATACCAAATCTTCCCGGTGATGCTGGAAAGACTTGGAACCACCGCGATGTGTAACGGGGTTCCTGCTCCTGTTTGCAGAATTCCTCTCGGACTGCCTCTGCAAATTTAAATTGAAAACAAAAATTGTTTTGACAGTTTTAATTATTTATATATTATTTGCCTCAAACAATTTAAATTAAATATATGATAGAAATTTACCACAAAATCCTCGTTGCTCCACCAGGTGGCGAACTCATCAAAAACAGCTTCACTCATCCAATGAGGCCTCTTTCCCGATGTTTTGATGTTGTTAATCGTTTCGCAATAGTTTTTTGCAATTTTGCTGCTCCAATGGCGACGGACAACTGAAACATCAGAATCGGCCAAGTCCACTTCCCCCTGCACGTTTGAAAAAATATGAGTTATACAATTGCTATAAATAGTGCAAACATGAATTGACATAATGTACATGACTACATAATGCAATAATTGATATACCACACATACCAAAAAGTCCTGCCGGATAGCCTCCCGCACCCCCTCTGGTATCGTAGTCCACCTCGGCCAACACGAGGTCATACGAGCCATATACGCCCGTCGCGAGATCGTGAGTACTATGTTGGAAGGCTCCAACGAAAACCCACCGCTATGTAAAAACAGAAAAAACATTTAACATTCCGTTACTACTATATATATTTGATAAAAGATTGTATGGAATAAAATTCAATTTTGAAACTTTATACTTACCTGCCATCGGCTTTGGGTTTCAGCCATACCATAGGCCGAACACCCAGCTGTGAAGGACCAGCATCATCACCTCTCTGTGAGCTGGAAGATCCGGAGCGTGAACGTCTGCGTCCCGACATACCTATATGAAATCATAGTATAAAGAAAAGTAAGGGTAACATCGATTAATTTAATATGCAAATGGTGTCAGAATAATGAACATGGCGTAACATACATTATGGCGTAACATAAAAGAGACTTTGTGATACATATCATATAAAATTACTTTGGAAATAGAAAAATGAAAAAAAATACCTTCTCAAAATATTGATTAGTGGTCAATCCTCATCGCTTTCGGATTTTGACTTTTCTTCGCACTCTATATTTTGTTCCTCTATACTCTCAAATGCTTCAATTAATGCATTTGATTCATCGTTTAGAGGTCAAAAATCTATTTGATCGTCGGTTAATATTATTCCTCTATTTTCCTCGATATCTGCTTGGTAAGCTTGCTGTTCAGGAATATTTCGTCCATCAAATGTAAACCTTGGTTTGGTTTTAAAAACAGCCGACCAATCTATTTTATCTCTCCTTAAAGATGGGTAAGGAGCATAATAAACTTGAAGAGCTTGTTTGACAAGTACAAAAGGGTCGTACTTATAATACCTCGAAGTATGTTTTATTTCTATAAGATTATATTTTGGATCCACGTTTATTCCAGAACCTGGAACGTTGTTGAACCAGTTGCATTTAAACAAAAATACTTCTTCCGCGGGTCGAGTGAAATATGTCAACTGCAAAATCTGGGTCAGCGCGCCATAAAAGTCATTTATGTGATCATTTGGATCATCACTACCTTTGACAAATACACCAGTATTGTTAGTTGATTTTTCGGCACCGTATTCTTTGGTATTAAATTTATATCCATTGACAAAAATATTGAATATGTCTTGACTATCTTTTTTGGTCCCATCGCTAAATGTTTCAATCCTTCATCTACAACACAATTTGTTGTATCAAAAACGTAGTTAGAAAACCAAGCAGTAAATTCTTTACCGATATCGTCGTTTGGATGTTGTGATTCGTAAATACTGCAATTATAGAACAAATGTTGCATTATGATTAAAATACACGTGTGCATATATATTTGTGTATACATATGTGTAGACGTATGTGTATATATATTACCTAATAAATGGTGCAACTTCGGCACAGTTGAGAAGAATGTACGTGTGTGCTACTTGATAATCTCTATCATCCAACCATACTTTCACACATTTACCAGCAGACCGACCAGTTTTTTTGAAAATAGATAAAGTCGCTTGACAATTATCTTCATCAATGCCTTCATCATTACGCGTAGCACTTTCAAATGATATGTTCACATGGTCGCTGAAATAGTGAGAGAAAAAAACGAAACTTCTTCTTCGATGTACGATTTGCAAATCGAACCTTCAACTCGACCTTTCTGTCTCACTTTTTTCTTTAGATGATTTAAATACCTAGCAAAAATTATTTTAATTTAATTTTGTATACATTTAATTAAACCAATATGTAATAAACTAAATAGTAATATACTTTTCAAATGGATACATCCATCCATATTGCACAGGCCCTCGAAGACGTGCTTCAAGTGAAAGATGAATTGGTAAATGCTCCATAACATTGAAAAAACCTGGAGGAAATATTTTTTCCAGTTTGCAAAGCAATATCGGGATTTCTTCCTCAAGTTTACGTAGACGATCAACTTTTAATGTAGTTGAACAAATCTCTTTATAAAACAGACTAAGTTCTGTTACAACAGTCCAAACTTTTACGGGCAACAGTTCTTTAAAAGCGACGGGTAACAAATTTTCCATCATAACATGACAATCATGACTTTTCATCCCGCTAAGTTTATTGTTCTTATAGTCAACACATCTACGAAGATTAGAAGATATGCCATCTGGGAATCGTAATCCTTCCACCTATTTTAAAAGTAATTTAACTTGATTATTATCTAGCTCATAGCAAGCTTTTGGCTTTTTTGTGTCATTTGGTTTTATATGAAGCTCAGGACGATTACATATTACTTTGATATCACGTCTTGATTTCAAATCATCTTTCGTCTTCCCTTTAACATTCAAAATTGTATTAAACAGATTATCAAACACGTTTTTCTCATTATGCATCACGTCAATATTATGACGAATCAAGAGATTTTTCCAATAAGGCAATTCCCAAAATATGCTCTGTTTGCACCAGTTATGTGTCGATGATTTACCCTGAATTTCAATTTGTTCTTCGGTTTCATGTATCTTTGGATAATCCTTTACAAGTTCATAAATTTCTTCGCTTGACCAAACCGTAGGTGGTCTCAATGTTTCATGTCTATTAGCTATAAAAAAAATTTTATCTCTTGTAAAAGAATGATTAATATGAAGAAAACATCGATGACAGTCAAACCACGAAACTTTCTTTCCATGAGGTAAAAAAATTGCTCGTGTTTCTTCCATGCAATAAGGACAAGCTAGACGACCGGCCGTACTCCAACCTGAAAGCATTGCATATGCAGGATAATCGCTGATTGTCCACAATAAAGAAGCATACATGTGAAAGTTCTTTTTTTGGAAAATATCATATGTCTCTACTCTCTCGTACCACAATTTTTTTAATTCATCAATCAATGGTTGTAAATAAACATCGATTCCTTGTGTCGGATCATCGGGACCAGGGACGACAACTGTAAGAAACATATATGGAGTTTTTATACACATCCAAGGAGGTAAATTATAAGGTGTGACAATTATAGGTCAAGACGAATATTTCAAACCAAATTGAGAGAATGGGAAAAATCCATCTGTACATAAACCAAGTCTAACATTACGAATTTCGGACGCAAAATGGGGATATTTCTGGTCAAAATGCTTCCATGCTTCTCCATCAGCTGGATGTGTTAACGTACCTACTTCCTGTGTTCTCATCCCGTGCCATCTCATATGTTGCGCAGTTACAGAAGATGCATATAATCTTTGAAGTCTAGGAGTAATTGGTAAATAATGCATACGCTTATACGGGACTTCCTTTTCCTTTTTCTTTCTTGGTTTGTATCTTTCCTGATTACATATTTTACAATTTCTAAGGTTGATATCTTCCTTCCAAAACAACATGCAACCCTTTAGACACGTACCTATTTTTTGATACGGTAAACCGAAAGCCGACATCAGTTTTTTACTTCGTAATGATTTTCGCACATTAGATTATTAGGAGGCATATGTCGTTTCGCAGCTTGTACAACAGCCGTAAATCCATATTCTGTGAGGTTGTATTTGGATTTCATTGCAATGTATTCAGCAGTTACTGATAACTGGGTTCCGCTTGTGCAGCCTTCCCAAAGGGGTTTTTTCGCGGCATCTAACAAATCATATATTTTTTTGCCCCAGTATTTGGTTCTTCTTCTGCATTACCATCGTCATCAGTTAATTGAGGAACATGAAACATTGAACGTGCAACATCTTCAACCATATGTTCTACAAGATTTGTCGTACCAATTTCATTACTCACCACCTCCTCATCTTGTACAGGATTAGATGCTAACTGTTCCCCATGACGATCCCAAATCAAATAGTTTGATACGAAACCGTACTGACGCAAATGAACTCTAACCATTTGTGGTATCAAATGCTTTAACAGTTTGCATTTACTACATGGACAACGGATTTCTTTGTAGTTTCCGTTATTACGTAAAGCAAAATCCATAAATACGCTAACATCATTATTAAAATGTTCATTTGTTGAGCCTTCAGTATCGACCCTTCGTTTTTTGTACATCCAGCTCCGATCAGTAAAATAATTGTCCATTTACCTACGCATATAATTAAAAAGTACGATATAATTTTGCGTTGACATTTTTCATTAAATCAATTTTATAAACATTCTTCTTGTTTTTGTTATATCTGTTAAAATAATACTTAAAGCTTATTTTGAAATGAACATTATATTCTATTTAAACAATTTTATTAGCGAATTTGATATTAATTGATCATTGACACTTTGTTGATGGGTCATCCTACCTCCCATTACAAATACAATAACGTAATTAAATCGCATAAATCATTTCAATTTAAACGATCCAACAAAATTTCGACAGCACTTCGCTTTAGTTCCCTGAACAGTACACAACTGCGTGTACACAGCGAACATAAAGAGAAGCGCTGTCGAAATTTTACGAACCGTTTAAACTGAAATGATTTACGAGATTTAATTACGTTATTGTTTTTGTAACTTGTCCAATACAGGGACAAATCCAACAAATACTGTATACGATGAATATAGATGTCCGTTCTGTTAAAAAACGAATATCCACACAACGATCATATACAATACTTATCAGACGGGGTCAAAAACACTCTAAGGGTTTAAAATTTTAAATTAGCGACATAAAAGTTTAAATTTTATTTTCATAAAATTTAAACTTTTATATCAATAAACAAATTGTTGAATCAACGCATATATAATGATTTTTTTCTAAAACAAAAAAAAATCCAGTGTGTGCGCGCAACGTATAAAATAAACGAAAATGTTATACATATAATCGTATCACAAATCACATTCAGTCCTGCACAAACTGTATCACGTATATATCGTATCATAATATGTCAAAAGTGAACAATTTATATGTCAATATAATCACTTAATTTCTACGTACGTTTTTACGCAATTCAATCACCAATATAATAACAAGTGAGGTTCATGCTTATGTTAGTGACAATTATTAAGTTTGAAACTAATTTAATAATAAACCTAATTTAACAAATCATAGTTAAACATGCAATAATTAGTTGAATAACAGTAATTAAGGTCCAATACACTACAATACACAAACAATAGCATAATACATACATTAAAATTACCAATTTAACCTAAAATATTTTTTTTTACAAAATTAGGGTTTTAGCAAATAATACCTGATTTTGGAGGTTGTGAAGCTTGCAAACAAAGATGGGGATGCTAGAACGTGTAGAAGGGGATAAAATGGGGTTGGAAATGTTTTTAGGGGGGAAAATGGGGGTTTTTGGATTTGATTTCGGGTGAAAGAGAAATGAGGAGGAGGAAGATCTAGCTGCAGGTTAGTCTCGGTTTTCCAACGGCTTGCAACGGCCGCCAACGGCATATTTCCAATGGCTTCCAACGGCAAGTGTTCTTTGTTATTAAAAAATTCCGAAAAAAAGCTTGCCGTTGGAAGCCGTTGGTCAATGGCCGTTGGAGGCCGTTGCCCCCGCCCGTTGCTATAAACAGTAATTCTTGTAGTGTAATGTTATTCAATGTACATGTATGTGTTAAATTTTGGTGATACAAAATCACAATTAGAGGGAAATAAATATGCAAAAAAAAAAGATTTTGTTTCCTCTAATTAATGACATATTTGAAAATGTTTATTTCTCTCTCTAATTGGCTAATCAAATTATTTTTTGCCATCTAATGTTAACTTGGGCATTAAGTAATTGATTATATAAATAGAGACTAAAAGAGAGGGTAAATGAGTAGTAGAAAATCTATTTGTTAATTTTCTCTTCTTCATCTTTGTTCTTTTTCTCCAATAGTTTTAGCCATATAGATATTTGCTCCCTTTCTTAATTTGGTTATTGATTTAATGGTATTATTTGCTTTAGTTTTGTTCTATTAATTGTAAACAAAATTTTAGTGAATCAATAAAATGGGTGATTCAGTGGAATATTGTGTTATTGCGTTTTGATTTCAATTCCGTCTTATTTTCAATTCAAGTTATCTTTTTGTGATTTGAGTGGAAAAAATCAGTTGATAAATGCTTCCGCAAAGCGCTACTATTTTCATAACAGTTTGGTATCGGAGCACAGATCATCGTAAAGCTTAGAGTAATTTTGGTTTGAAAAATTATTAATGTCGGATATGATTTCGTTTTCAAAGATGGCTATCTTGGATGGAAAAAATTAGGGTATATGGAAGCCTAAGATGGGGGATGCTCTGTACCTCAATGATCTTCACGATCCGATTGATGGAGATGGAAAGAAGCCCTCTGATGTAGATGAGGGGAAAATGGAAGATGATCGATAAAAAGGCGATTGCTTTGATTCGCCTATATCTTGATGATTCTGTTTTCCATCATACGCCTAGTTGTGAATCCGTGAAAGATTTGTGACAAGTTGGTATTTTTGTATGAGTCAAAGAGTGCTACTAGTAAGGCTTATCTGGTTCAAAAGTTGGTACAAAAAGATTAGATGAAGAGAAGTCTATTGCAGAGCAATTGAATGAATTTCAAGATGTAACAAATCAATTGGCAAATATGGCTTTGATGATGAGTTACAGACACTTTTATTAATGAGTTCGCTTTCAGAAAGTTGATAAACTTTTGTTGTTTCATTGAGTAATTTCACTGCTAATGAAACTATCTCTTTGGAAACTGTTCGAAGTTATCTTTTGAATGAGGAGCTTAGGAAAAAAGGTCAGGTATGAAATCAATTCAAAGTGAGGCCATGATGGCAAGAGACTCGAAGAAAGATATAATTTGAAAGAAGAAGGACGCTAATGGTAAATGTGTTATCACTTTTCATTATTGTAATAAGAAAGGTCACATACGCAGCAAATGTTATGCTTATAAAAGAGATCAGAAAATGGCTGCGCATGGTGATACTAGTAGTGATGCACATGCAGGTTTTGCTGAAGGTACTGATAGTGATGCTTCTTGTGATGTACTCTTTAGTGAAAATAAGCCTTAAAAGATGGATTTGGGAGCCATTTTTCACATTTACAAAAATGTGAATTATTTTCCTTCTTATAAGAAGAGTGTCGGCATAATAAGGATAGCCAATAGAGAAGAGCTAACGATTTATGATATTGGATATATCCGATTTCGTATGCATGATAGTGTGGTTAGAGAAGTCTCTAGAGTGAGATATGCAACCACTTGTTCGCATAATCTTATTTCTTTCGGTCCTTGGATCGTCGTGGTTGCACTTATGAGACTCAAGGTGGAGTTTTAAGAGTGAAGAAAGGTGATCGTGTGAGGATGAGAAAAGTATTGGAAGAAGGAAACCTTTATAGCTTGGTTAGTTTTGTAGTCGGCAATGAAAAGCGAGTGACGGTTGAAGGACCTAGTCCACAACAAGGCGGAGAGGTTAATATGGTCAATGCTTATGAATCTAGCATTGATGATCATATTTCAGACAGAGGTCTTCATGTTGATGATGCTCGAGGGATCGATAGTGATCATGTAATGAGCTCAGATCGGGTGATAGGCGGGTGTCGAATTGCAAAATCCACAAAGATAAGACGGAGATCTTTGTGGTATTACAAATGTTTTTGAGACTGGATTTGTGTGGTACATCTCATATGGGAGATGCATCACTTGCAGATGGTGGTTGAGCTTTGTAATTTAGTATGGGTGAGATATGGAGATTTGCGATAAATCTAGAAATGACATGCTTGGTATGTTGGAGATATGTGATTTTGCATCAAGGTGGAGTGTTAAATTTTGGTGATACAAAATCACAAATAGAGGGAAATAAATATGCAAAAGAAAGAAAGAGAAGATTTTGTTTTCTCTAATTAATAGGTATATTTGAGTATGTTTATTTCTCTCTCTAATTGACTAATCAAATTATTTTTTGCCATCTAATGTTAACTTGAGCATTAAGTAATTGATTATATAAATACAAACTAGAAGAGAGGGTAAAAGAGTGGTGGAAAATCTATTTGCTAATTTTCTCTTCTTCATCTTTGTTTTTTCTCCAACAATTTTAGCCGTATAGATATTAGCTCCCTTTCTCAATTTGGTTATTGATTCAATGATATTTTGTTTTCTTTAGTTTTATTCTATTAATTGTAAACAAAATTTTGACGAATCAATAAAGTGAGTGGTTGGATGGAATATTTTGTGTTATTGCGTTCTGATTTCAGTTCCGTCTTGTTTTCAATCCACGTTATCTCTTTGTGATTTGCGTGACAAAGATCCGTTGATAAAAGCTTCTGCAAAGCGCTACTATTTTCATAACATAATAGTGATGTATTTGTCAAAGGAAGTGACGATCCAGATGAGCATATGAAAGATTTTTACGACGTCTTAACACAGGTTTTAGAATTGACATATTATGTACAACCTGTAGAAAAAGTTTTTTTTATTCAATTGCAATTGATTCAGCAATATTCCTGATTTTGAAATCAACGTGCACAAGGCTTATAAACTTATAAAAATAAAACACACCTCACATTACTATAAGTATGATCCTTTCGTATTGGTCAAGCAAGCATTACAAATTTATTTTGCTCCATATCCATCCTTAAAAAAAGATAAAGAAGATTGACGTGCTATTTTTAGAACAAAGAGGCTTGAGAGGCTGTGGTTTACCCTATGGCAGATGTCAGTGATTCGAGTTTGCTTATCTCCAGCCCGTGCACTTAGCTAAAACTATAACAACATCCAATTTTTTCAATTCGGCGACGTTTTTCTTCTCTATAAGGCTACGATTTTTCATTCATGGACGTTGATAAGATCCTTCCATTTAGCAGCACCTTAAGATGGCATAGCCTTAACATTAATGGCAAGGTTCAAATGAGAAAAGACTTAGGTGGATACCTAGGCACCCAGAGACGAGGAATGGCGTAGCAATCGACGAAATGCTTCGGGGAGTTGAAAATAAGCATAGATCCAGAGATTCTCGAATAGGTCAACCTTTCGAACTGCTTCTGAATCCATGGGCAGGCAAGAGACAACCTGGCGAACTGAAACATCTTAGTAGTCAGATCAAAAGAAAGAAAAGGCGATTCCCGTAGTAGCGGCAAGATTTACATTAAATCGAATTAATATTCCAAAAGAAGCAGCGTATCAAACGGATCTTGAGCCAAATGATGAAATAGTAGCTAATGGTATTGATTTAGGTTTGTTAAATGATGAATCAACTTTTTAATAGAAGCGTTTGAGAGTACAGGAGAGAACGATGTAGAGTACGAGACCTAGACTGAATCAGAAGACGACGAAGACTAAAATTTTTGAATTTTTATATCAGTTGTTATATAATGTATATTCTGAGTTTCAGCTGTTACCAATAATGATGATTATATTGTGAGTTATGTCTTATTGTTTTTTTAAATTATGTATATATACTCAGAAAATCATGTCTCATTTATGACGTTTTGCAAGTTTTATGTGATGATGGTTAATCAAACATTTTTTGTAATAACAAAGTGATATTTTTTTTCTTATATGAAATGATATGTTTGTAACAGATATGCACAGGAGACACTCTAGCAGATCTCAGCCTTCTTCTTCCGCTGATGTGGGTGGTAGTGACATAGCTTCGGATTTTACGTCCGTGGCAGTGGTAGTGCCGAAGAGCGCGGAGTAATATCAAATTTATTACATTTTCACTATTTAAAATTTATTAAATTTGTACGTCTTATTTTATACAGGGGGGTTGAGATCCAGGCAAGCGACTTTATTATGCAAGTGTCGAGGAAGACATTTACGAGCCGGATGTCAGGATGTTGGGATTACTGAGATGACATTCCCGACCACATCAAGAATGCCATATTTGTGGATTTGATGGTAAGTTTAAATATATAATTATTTGTAAATTAATACAATGTATATAATTCAAAGCAATATCAATTTCAATACGCATGCAGCTGTTCATGTGAATCCGCAAGATATGGATGTTTTTGTCAATCACTAGAACCAAAGAATGCGTAAAAATTACAGAGACACCGTACACTACAACAAAACAGTCGTTTTACAACGGACAATGCTCGTTATAATATGGTTTTCGCAACGGACGTGCCCGTTGTAATAGGCTTCGTTGTAATAGATCAACCAAATTTTACAACGGACAAAGCACGTTGTAAAAACCGTTGTAGTATATCTTTTTACAACTGGTTATGACCGTTATAATAGACTATAATACAACGACCATGGTCCGTTGCAATAGACTAACCATACTAATTGCATAGCCTATTTCATAACGTGTATTGACCGCTGTAAAATACCTATTTAACAACGTGTGTTGATGGTTGTAAAAATCTTATATAACAACGTGCAGTGACCATTTTAAGAAGCTCATATAACAACGGACATTTCCCGTTGCAAAATAAATGCAAATTTTAAAAAAATTTACAGCAGCATCCATGCAATACATCCATACTAATACTAAATATTGTCATAAAATAATTAAAATCACATACGAAAAGACTAATAGCTAGAGTCATAAAATTCTAACACTCCAAAAGGTTAGATAAGTTTACATGCCAAATACATAAAGCATTAACACATAACAGTCCGCTACAAATATCATGTTCTAAGTACAATCATACTATACCACAGAGATGGAGTCTTTATGCCATGGACGGTTGATCCGACGACCTCTTTGATAGTCTGCATCTCTGAATTTGACCTAAATAAAAAGGCTTCTGGTTCCACCGCTACATTAACCCATACTTTCCAAGCATTTGCCATACTTTTGTTTCTTTAGACAACACCCAAAAAAAGAAACAAAAATAATAATAATAAAAAACTTCAGAAACATTTCTCCAAAATTACATTGCATTGCATTTTCTATTGTATAAACTTGCATTTCAATTTACATTCTTTCTTTGCATTCCACTGTGTTTACATTGCATTTGCATACCATTGCACATCAAAGAACCACTTCAACATTCAACAGTAGTCTACCATCAGTGCTTCCTCAAACACGTTACACACAATCACACCCCTATTCAAACCCCACTGCATCAAACAACTCTTCTCATCAACACTTACTGATCATCAAATTTTCTCTGTACTTTAACACCCTGAAACCCCTTACTGACCATCAATCACTACCCTTGCCAAGGCCATCACCACTTGTTTCACTCAAGACAGCCACCAAACAAACCCATCCCGCCTGCAGCCATTATCACTTCATCTAACCACTACTCCTTTCTTACTTCCTCTGCCTCAAATTTCTCCTACATCTTCTATAGAGATCATCACATTACCAAACCTGACAACACAATAAACTGCCTACAACATTCATCTCTACCTCACCAACTTACTGCCACCACCAGTCGCCATTAACCCAATACTATTCAAACAGTGGCCATCAAACCATCACTGACCATCTTTCAGACTATCGAACACAAGACTACACTTACCAATTGCTCACACAAACTCACTGCTCCTATTATCGCTAACAACTTTACAGTAGACCACCATAAAAAAAATTTCCCAAACCTCAACGGAAATCTCCTGAACCACTAACCGATTTAAACTGCACTTCCTCCAACCGCTAGCTTTGACATCCACTACGAATCAGAATCGCAACTGCAAAATTCTACTACCCCAAAAACCTGCACACTGATTCCAAAAAACTACAACAGAGCCACACTGTCATCATCTACGACCTATAGACTTTACATCCATCACCTGGCAATTGAGCAAGCTCATCCTCAAACTACCATCAACCACTGCCATTGTCTAATCTATAAACTACAACCATCTGCTCCATTTACCAACTCCTTCAGTCCAAACCAACCATCTCCTTTGCACCCATTCCGCTTCCACTAACTGACAGCAATCATCACCCTGGTTCCATTGCCTCATCTGCAATTCGACCACCAATCCACCCAATTCGCGATAACCCAACTCGCGACATCTACTGACAGCAATTACATAAAACTACAACAACTCGGCCTCATCTTCGCCTCGACAATCATCACGACCACTTCGAAACCCCAAATCGAAATACTACCACCAGTTTTCAGCGCAACCCCCAAAACGCCAACGCGTTTTGAATTGTTATTATTATTATTTACTATGACCTCCTTCACCCTTACTTCAACTACCACTATGCCATCATCTATTTCATTTATTGCTGCAGTATTATGTTTATTTAGCATTAGCAGTATGTTAAATCTAAATTCTAATAGAGTTTTATTTAAACTATGTAAAATGTAACATTTGTTTTTTCTAACATCAGTATACTGAAGTGGTTTAAAATTGTCTCACACGACCAAAGTAGTAAAGCTAAATGTGAAAAAGGTCTGTTGATAAAATGATTGCAGATTAGTTTGAAGCATTATATTTTTGTGATGGCTTTCTCAGAATATTTATTTTCAAGGTATAAGATTTGGTCTAAAACTCTCCTGCTTTTTTGACCTTGTTCATTGCCCAAAATTGCCCCTTGTACAATATTGACCTTAAATTGCTTAACACTAGATACCGGTACTAGAATGAAATTCACTGTTGTAAAAAAACAAGTAAAAATATGATATACTCAATCAGACCTTTTTTATGTCAACTATAATATAGCCAAGCTTCCTATTTTGGTGTTTGTTCCATATCAACGTTTACCTTTACATCACGTTCCTTATTTTACTTTGGTACAAAACTTTGCGGTTGCTTTAAATTCCTTGCATATTTGACACTGAGATTTGCATATTCTGAATGTCATTCCGAGGTAGATAATGGAACAAACGGTACTGATTACAAAGGCAAACTGAAGACTAGGGTTGTATGACGGGGGCACTAGCACTAGTTTCTATGATTTTCCTCCTCCTAGGTATTTTATAAACATGTGAACAAACAAATTTAATTTACATATATTGATGAGATACCTGGACTTCATTTCCATGATTTCCACCACCTTGCGCTAATTTCTGCCTATAGATATTTAAGTTGCTCTCTCATTCTTTGCATCTCCGCAGACATTGGATTTCTGTGGATCTAAACAAAAGAAAAATAGTTTGTAAAATTCTTGGAATAAAATTACACAGAAATTTAACATAGTACTAAAAACGTACAATGTGTTTATTTTGAATGTTGTGAGCAAGTTGGCATACATAAGAGTGTTAAGTGTTTCATCTGCATTTATATTTGCATGTCTGGTGCAAGCTGAAACAATATTCAAATATTGGCATCTGTTAAATGTTATCAAAAACATTTCAATCACAAAAACCATGATATTTTAACTTGTTTTTAGCTACTAAGTAATAAAAGTAAAAAAAATCATAGTAATGTTTGTGCTGTAACTTTTAAGAAACAAGGGAGAATCATTAAACTTTCGATAAGTCAGTTACTAATGTCCCAGAGAAAAACAATTTATAATACCTATCATAACAGTTCTGTTATTTCCTCCAAGTGAGTCCTGTCATACGAATCAAGCAAGTATACATAGAATTTTGATTTGTTGCGGCTCTTGCGTTTGCAGCTATCATAGCTTCTTCCATGGTGGAAAAAGCTGCAGCAGTGGATGCTCCTGCACCTTCACCTGCATCAGGAGCCTCTACTGCTGGTGGCTCTGCTGTCGTTCTAGTTTCCGCTACTGCACTCGCCTACGGATTCCTTTTCAATTGATTTGTGCTTTTGTTAAATATTTATGGTATTTTAATATTGCGTGATTTTACTTATTTATGATGACAGAAGAATAACTTATGTATGATTTGATTTTCCATCTTGATGGCTGGCTAGTGTTGTTTGTCATGTGTTTTGCTTTATTTATATATATGTTTGATTTCTATAGTATTCGGTTTTAGCATTGCTAATCTAGAGGAAGCGTCGGGGAATGCACCGGCAAGCTCATGTCAAAAAAATTGTTGGAAAATTTCTTCCCAGTACCAACATTTAAACGTCTATAAAACTAAGCAATTTTATGTATCTGCTTTCCCAATGCTCGTTAACCATTCAAATTTTATGATACCAATCTATTGAATAAACTATATCGCATTGGTAGCCCTTTTTTGTGAAAAAATATGATTCAAATGTTAGTTTATGTATCATTCTCGTTGAATAGTCTCAGTACAAAATGAGATAATTTAAAAACACACCTCATCATGTCATGCATAAATAATGTGCAGCACCAAAAAGAAAAGGAAAGATATGCTTACCGATGGTTATTGATTACCATTCCATTTTATAACAGGTAAATTCTCTCAGTCTCTGGGCTTCGCACATGCCTTGTACATGCCAGCAACAATACTTTCTCATACTCGCTTAACCTACGAGCGTAAGTATTACACTCTCTCTATCTAGCAATTTTCTTCTCTAGTTTTTCAGAATCCTCAGTCTTTTTAGCATAGCTTCTATATACACCGCATCCATCGCAAGCAAACATTAATCTGGCTTTGTATTTAGCTATATTTTTCTTCTTCTGATTTTATGATGATGATTATGAAGCCCTAACCGATTACCTTCTGTGCCGCATTGGTTCAAAAATATGAATCAAACAAACTTAATTCTAGAGTTAGAAACTAAGATAAGGTATATGAGATAACATGCATTTGAAAATAAATACTGGGATTTCACATTATACAGTAAATTTTGCATCAAAAACAAAATCCACTAATTATTCAACTGAAACAATATCATAGTATTAGTATTATTTAATAGTCTAAAGATAGCGATATCTCAATTACCAAAAAACTACATTCTGCAAAAATCACCATTCATACAAATTATATTGTAAACATACAATTTCGATCGATATTCAAAGTGAAATAAGCTATTGCACATTTTTTATCTTAATTCACTTGAACATAAGGCAACCTAAAATATTCAAGTGATACCCAGATTTCCATAATACATTACATAACATATGGTATATGGCACATGCATTCCTATAACATTAAACAACCATCCAGAATGGCCAATCCATATTTCTAAAGTCTGCATAATATATGGTATATGGCAGATGCATTCCGATAGCCATATGTACAAGCCTATGTTGGATACAGCTAAAAGATTATACAGAATCCTGAAGTACAAAAGGGTTTGGATACAGCTACATTATAAAATTCCAGCTGCTTTTTATCAGACAATAATTTGCAGCCCACATTCTGATGAAACTTTGGGTGTTAAAAATAGAGTAAAAAGTTCATATTTGTCAAAACATAAATAAAGATTTATTTCTTCCATGATTGAAATTCAAACTAGCGAGTTGTGACCACATTCGAATATTAGAAACACTTTATGAGCAAACCAAAACATTACAGTAGTATTATTACAACTATGATAATGTTAACCTATGCCCACCAAGGACATGCTGACAACATTAATGGCTTCAAAATGTAGCATTGGAAGTGTAAAAAAAATAAACTAACAATAATATAACAATGAAGTTTGATATTGTAAAAATAGGCTAAATAAATACTTTTTACAGTTTCAGTGCTTATGAAGCAATTATTGAATCTAATTGCACGTTGCTACATTTGTATAGTAATTTCTTCGAATATTTATTACTCCGCACTTTTGAATTCGATTAAAATTTACTCAAAAGCATTAATATTAATATGCAATCTACCATTTATTACATGATTGAATTTGCATCATGTCAATTTAGTGTGCAAAATTATAAAGATTATCACGACTTTTACAACTATCTTGATCACTGTAACATGCATGTTCGTTCGAAGTATAAAGATATTTAATGCTTAATAGAAATTTGTAAACACATATAGCATGTGTTTTGATAAAAATTAAAACTAATAAGTGTTAAAACATTTCCTTTTGTTTATTGACCATTGTAATTCTTATTATGACTTAGAAACACCAAATGAGCACAAACTTCTAATCATATACTAACACTAGAGCAATAAACAATTATATTTTGTATCATCAACAATCACATTTGCTTTTCAATTAGGATTTGTTTACATTTTATTGATACGCTATTTTTGCCCGGCCTGAATAAAAATCCTGGATCCGCCCCTACACCACACAATATATTTAGAGGTTCAAACACCAAACTATTTGTGACAAATTAATATCCTTGGGTGATGCTATAAATTGAAAATTGAAAGGTGCAACGTTTTAATTATGGATTAAAAAAAAAGTTAGTCAAATTATGCCAGGACAGACATACATCACTGAGCTTTTACCAAAGCTTCATGTTTGAATAGAAAGTTGCCTTGACAACAACCTGGGGCTTATAGGGCTTACTGGCCTCCCCAAATAATAAGACAAAAGGCCGTAAAGAGGAGAACAAAAACCAATATGGCAATGGCAACCTGACACTTCCTAGAAATGCCATCATCCTCAATGTCATCATAGCCCCCTTCTTCCATAACGACATTGCACTCAGGCCAGCCATTGTCATTGAGTCTCTTCCTGCTGCCCTTACGCCCGAAAGTGCCTGAAAAGCGGCTGGCAGAGGAATCCCTGGAGTGGCGGCCAAATGACGAGGGGTGCGCGGGCGACTCCATTGGGCTGTTCAACACCAGCGTGGCCTGCATTGACGATGGCTTGTCCCCATCGTGGGAGTCCCTTGATGGGCTTTGCACAAAGTATAGGGCCCGTTTTGGTGATCGGGATGGTGATGATGGGGCCAGGCTTGTTACATCCGATTCCGACTTTTTGTGTATCATCTTTTCTTTCCTCTTTCTTCTTCCTTTATGGTTAGTTACTCTGCATGAGAAATATTTCACAAAACTGAAGTGAATACAGAAAATTAATTGTAATTCCTACCTCCTCTAATCTCTATTACAATTTTTGAAGAAGAGCTGAATTTTACTTTTTTGAACAATGACATGATAACAATGAACCTAAACTTATCAGTTGAATATTATCATACATGGTGAAATATAAAATTAAACTGATAAACTGAAAATTGTTTTACTATCAACCTTAACATATCAAGTATCCATCAAATTTAAGTAGAATTCATCATACCATCAAAATCAATAGGAAATTTTCGATAATTCCATGAATTTTCTGATATACCAAAAACTATATGAGTTGGTAAAGATTGTTAATGACGTACCAATAAACAAGAGAAATGGATGGCTGCTTTGTAACTCTCAAAATGTACTTACATATTGTTTACATTTCAATTAGGTTTCGACTGACAAGGCGGCACTCGAATCTTGCTGGATGTGGTTTTGGAGGCGGTCTCCATTGGGTTGAAAAAGCCCCGTTTCATTTCACGTTAACACGCGCAGATTACAAGGGAGGGCGACAAGCGACACAAGGGGTGAGGTGAAGAGGCGGAGGAGGCCGAACGAAGGCAATTAGATATTAGGGATTTGAGGAGGACGACGAACGAAGGCGATTTGAATTAGGGATTTGATGAGGACGGGTCGTCAGTCGCCATTATTTCATGAAAAAACGAATATTCACTTTGAACCAGGTGATTCTGTGTAATAACTGGAAAGTAAAAAGTCTATTAAAATGCTGCTCGAACCTCTTACAACGGACACTATGTGACTGTTGTAAAATGGGTATCTATTACAACGGTCATTTTGTGAACGTTGTAAAATTGTCAACTATTACAACGGGCATGAAAGAACCGTTGTAATAGCATTTTATTACAACGGACAGCTATTACCTGATATAAAAAGGACGTTGTATAAGCATCTATTACAACGGTCCTGAATGGACCGTTGTAACAGTCTTCTATTACAACGGGCAGCAAATGCCCGTTGTAAAAAGAGCGTTGTAGTAGGGTATTTTTGTTGTAGTGGTATCAAAGTCAAGAGAGCGGGAAAGAAACCATCTTGGATGTGTACTAATTTATTGCTAGCGTTATGGTTGTCGCTATATTGCTAGCGTCGTCCAGTTTTGTTGCGACATTTAGCGACGGCAAGCGTCGGCCGCGATGACTAATCGCCGTAGCTAAATGAAGCCGTTCCTGTAGTCTGGTTTAGTATTCACTAGTACTTCTATAGGGCATTTAAATGTTTTTTGTTGGCATTTTGTTTATGAGATACACAGAATTAGAAAAGGCCATGGACCAAAATTTTAAAGGCAAACGTGCTTGAGCTACAGGGGTCAAACCTGTCTCCGCCACATGCCTATGCTTTCTTTCGTTTATTCCATTTTACTGAAAAGGGTATGTGCATGTCATTCTGTGAAGTATACCCTTGCTTTTGAGGAAATTTGCAGCAATTTTGAATTCTGATCCTCCATCAAATTGGAAAACTTTCACCTATTTCTCCTATTTGTTTCTCAATAAAACTTTTAAAGTGTAGTATAGTGTTTGCAGCTTCTGATTTATTTTTCAAAAAATAGATCCATGTATGCTTAGAAAAGACATCAATGAATGAAATATAGTATTTATAATCATAGTCACTGTGGGGATGGTCACCACAGAACTAATGTAATAAGCTCTAGGGGTCTAGAGTGCTCGGTTGTAGAAATGGGGTATGGAAACTTGTGACTCTTCCCTATCTGGTAATAGGTACAGATGTAAGGCAAGGAAATCTTATCACAAGAAATGTCAAATTTATTCATAACATTTTTACAATGTTTACACTAGGATGCCTCAGTTTTCTATGACAGAAGTCAAACTAAATATTTCCTTCTCGGGATACATTTTTACCTACAGCAGAATAGCAGGTCTTAGCATATCTTTCAGGTCTAAATCAGAGGGTCAAACTCGTATAGCCCATTGTGTAATTTACCCTATAATAAAATGTAATTGCTGAACTTATCTTTGGCTAAGCATGTTTTAGGGTGAAATTCAAAATAACCATTATTACCAACTGCAAATTGTGATACACTAAGAAAGTTTTTCTTTATTTGAGCTACTCTAAGAAGATTTCTTAAATGCAAGATTCTTCAACGATTTTACTATTTAAAATACCATAACCTATGTGAGATATGGAAATAGGAAAACAAATGCCTATGTGAATAAAGTGTTTACCTCTATACTCCGAGCTTACCAGATTCAGGTTATTAGGTTGCTTGTTATATGATGGGTTTGTCCTGAGCTGGGGTACAATGCTTCAACCAGTATATCATTTGGTTTAGCAATTTGATTTTCTATTTGTTGTTGTTGGAGCCTGCTGTCTTCAGTTTCACTATTTGTATTTGTTGTGGTTTGAGCAATGTTGGCATTATATCCTTGATTTCTTTGGTCGGTGTACAAGGTTTGAAGGTTTGAAAATAACATTTCATTGCTAGATGGCCGAGCTTGCCACATATTTGGCATCTAGTTTGTTATTCTATCTATTATTACAGCTTTCTGTTACGACAGAAATGCAGTATAATATTTTAGAGTTATCATTGCAACTGAGGTTTCCAGTATTTTATCAGTACATCATTTAATTTAATATGTATAAACCAGCTTGTTTATACATAACATGTGTCCCAATAAGTCAACTCATGAAAATATAATCATGCCTACTCTGTTAAGCAAAAACAAGCCGGTTTAGGCTTAAGAGGTTGAAGTTCTAAAGATAATTCTTAAAAATTTGGCTTACTTTGATGCTAAACAAAATTTATGTATAGTATATATGGTTCATCTTTTTTGTAATAACCATCAACTTTGTTCTAGCCATAAGCTGTTTGTTTATTTAGTTTTTCAATGTTCATACATATTGTTAAAGATGATGCTGTTGGAGTACATTATATAAGTTGCAGTTAACGAAACTTGTGTACAAATAACTTGAGTATGATGGCATCATACGGTCAAACAGTAAACTTAATGGTTTATGGTGTAGTGTGTCGCCCTGCAACTTGATGTTGAGAAATTTTGTAAACTTAGCTTTATAATATACCTAATATAAGATACATGAATTTTATTTTATTTTTATTTTTTATTTTTTATTTTAAATAAAACCTGAATATATTAACCAACCCCAAAAGCTGTCAACATGCCTGACAGGTAATCCGAAAGCAAAGCAGAAAACCAAACCCGCTCAGAATAAAAATAAAAATAAAAAAGAACAAAAGACCAAAACCACTAGAAGCTGGGGAGTCAGAGAGGAAGACGACCGCAGGAATTAGAGACAGATCAATTTCGATGAGCTCTAGAAAAACCACCGCCCATCAAAAATCGTCATCGAGCTCCGACACGGCCACCGTCCGATGACGATGTCGGAAGACACCCTTACAAACCAACAACAAGAGAGAAGAGGAGCCACCATGGTTTGATTGGTCCAATCAAAACGCCCGACATCCAAAGATCTGCAAATGCGGAAGCCGAGAAATAGAACCGAATTTCCTCCAGCCAAGCTCCAAACTAATGAGGAATGAAGTGCCCCATCCAAACCAGAAAATCCAGATCATGAAACCAATTGCCACAAAAATAGAGATAAATGGAGGGAGGGGGGGAAGGGTGAAATGAAGATCAGCAAGCAAGAGCCACCAGTCTCGGGATCGGAATTCAACCAATACCCGCTCTGTAGGAAGACTGAGAACAGGTAATAGGAAGCAGGGCCACAAGGCGTCCAGAACGAGAGTTGACTGACCCCTTGAAAGGTCTGCCACGAAAAACCAAGTATACATCATTTCTAACCCGCCGAATAATGGAGAAAGGATCCATAGGAGTCTCCTCAAAAATTGCCTTATTCCGCGCACACCAGATGTGCCAGCAAATCAGACATGAAATCAAACGAGAGATGATAGATCAAAGAGATTTACCAGTGCTACCTTTCCACCAGGTTCTCAGAAAATCATTCGGCGAGGAAATGCTACCGCGGATAACCAATAAATTTCCGAAGTAATTCCAGCAGGCTCTGGCGGAGGAACCAGAAAAAAGCAGATGATCCACCGATTCTATTTCACCATTGCCGCAGCATCTACAACGGAAAACAAAAGAAATGCCAATCCGCTGAAGGTTCTCATCAACTGGCAACCCTTTATGAAGGGTTCGCCACCTGAATAGAGTCACTTTAGTGGGGATTCTAGCGTCCCAAATGAAAGAGAAAATGGGGAGAGCGGGGACGGGAGTACGAGCAGAGTTCCAAGCCTTGAGAATAGTAAACGGACCACCATCCCATCCGGATTGGCCTCCATGAGAATCAGAAAACAATTTGACCGATTGCATATGTTTCCAAGTCTCACTGGCGAATGATGGAGATCCGGAATAGCCACCAGTAGCCAGTCTCTGGTATTTGGCATGTAAGAACATCGCCCATAAGGAATCGTTAGTTCCAAACCTGTACCACAACTTGCAAGCGAACGCCGAACAAATGTCCTTTGGATTTCGCAAACCAAGCCCACCCTCAATCTTTGGACGGCATATAACATCCCAAGAGACCCAGTGATGGCGGTGTTTGTCGACCTTCGATCCCCAGAAGAAAGAGGAAGCCAGAGATTGGAACGACCGAAAGAAAGAAAAAGTAGGGGTCATTGCGGCGAAAACATGAGTGCCCATAGATCCTAATACTGATTTGAGGAGAACCAATCTACCAACATGAGATAGAAAAGACGCATTCCAACGGATAATCTTACCCCTAACTTTGTCCGTCAGAGGATCGAAAAGCGCGTTAAGTTTCCTACCTCTGTAGAGAGCAATACCGAAATAAGGAAGGGGAATGGATGCTTCCCTGAAACCGGTAAACAATTCGACCCAAGAGACCCTCGAAATGTCCATGTCCTTCGCATGGACGAAACAACTCTTCGAAGAGTTGACCAGTTGACTCGAACACCTCTCGTACAGATGGATGAACCGAATAAGCCGGCGAACAGAAGTTCGATTTCCGTTGGAGAAAATGACAATGTCGTCTGCAAAGGATAGGGAAGAGACGAGCGGACACCCACTGGGGAGATCAAATCGGTGAATTTGGCCAAACATCGTTAAGATGTGAATCCCTCGGATGGAAGCCTCTGCCGCAATCACGAAAAGAGATGGCGATAGAGGATCTCCTTGACGAAGACCTCTACCCGCCTTGAAAAAACCATTAGCCGATCCGTTAATGAGAACAGAGAACCAGCAGTTGGATATGATCCTCCACACCAAATCGATCAGGGTTTCAGGAAGCCCAAAGGCACGAAGAACCTTGATGACGAAAAACCAATACATGAATTTTATTCGTATACATAGGTAAATACACATTTTATTTTTATTTTTATAAACTTAGCAAATGTCAACACAACCAAAAATTGTATTTCTTTACAAATTTACTTATCAAATCTGTATCCTCAACTGAAATATGCTACTACATGCATATCAACGCTACATTTCATAAACAAGAATCAAGAAGTCAATAACAATAATCAATTTCTAGTAGCATGACGGTACTTCTAAGCTTCCATCATGCTAAAGTTGTATATGAAACATATCCGGTGAAACACAAATAACTCGTATATCTGAGTAAGATAGTTGTACAAAGCCTAATACAAATATTTTTAACAAATACAAATATATGGTAAAGCACAGATAGAGGTTCCCGCACGTTAAAGAAATTGTTAACAAATATTTTCCAGCAATTATACAATACTTTAAAGCACAAAACATCAACAAAGTACTATTGAATCCACCACTCAAGATCCAAGTAGCACCCCATGCCAGAAGTTGTAACTAAAAATGTTAAGAACCATTAAATGTTTTCTTGCTATAGAAAAATACTACCACTCAAATCAGAATGATCAAAAAAGTAGCAAGTAGAATAACAGAGAAAATCAACAGCAACAGCTATTGTAAGAAAAATAAAATAAACCTCACTTGGACTGAAAGAAAGAAAGAAGGAAAAAAAAAAACAGGTTTGTAAATATTAAACGTATCATCATGTTAGTTTATGGAGAATGTAGAATTATTTTTCAAAAAGAAAAAAGAAAAAAGGAGAATGTAGAATATATCATTAATTAGTAAGCTAGAATATTGGATAAACCTTCAATGTAGACCTGTAAATGGATATTTTCGAACATGGATGGTGTCATATATGTATCCGTATCCGAAATCATTTTTGAATATTGGTCATCCGTATCCACGGATTCAGATGGATATCGGATATTTATCGGGTATTCTTCGACCCGTTCACAACTAATAAATCTATACAAATAAATAGAAAATTTTGATTTATTGTAAATCCATTTTTATACTAAATATATAAAAAATAATAAATACACTGAGAAAACTAATTTTATGTGTTAGATTTTTGCGTACATATAAATTTTTTTTACCTGGATAAAATAGTAAACGACAATCATTTTAAGTACTTAAATATATGAAAAAATCTTTATTAATAGTTGGCTTGTAAGCGCAAACTTTTGATCCGACCGCAAACTTCCGAAAATACCCTTTACTTATTTTTTTTTTAATAGAAATACATCTTCTCATATATATACTCAACCAAAAGCTGTCAACAAGCCTGACAGGTAACCAAACCAAAACAGGAATATAATACCGAGAACCACCACAGAAGATCAACGAGACCACCAACAAAGGAAATCAATAGACACGAGCGATAAGCTAAGACGAAGGACCTACGTCCCCAGGTACAAAGCAAAGCCGATGAGCTTCTGGAAACCCTCCGCCCATCCAACATCGTAATCGAGCTCCGGCAAGACCACTGCTCGATGACAATGTTGGATGACGACCGGACAAAGAAATAATACGCCCAGCAAACGACCCATCAAGATAGAAGAAAAAAACGGCCACCACCCCACCAAATGTAAGACCGGCAGTTGGGAAAGAGACAGGGACTTCGAAGAAGCAAACCCAATCAGAAGAATCACTGAGAAACAAGGACCACCCCAGAAAAGCCTGAGCCTGAAAGCAATAGCCACACAGTAAGGAATCACAAAAGGGGGGGGGGAGGACGGTCAGGGAGGAGACTAGTATGCCAGATCCACCAGTCTCCAGATCGGCAATCATCCAATACCCGCTCTAAAAGACGACTGAGAACAGGAGATAGATAATAGGTTCACAAAACGGCCCGAACGACAACTGACCGAACCTTGGAAAGGTCGGCCACGAAACGCCAAGTAAACATCATCTCTAACCCGCTGGATAACGGAGAGGGGATTCATAGGAATATCGTCAAAGATTGCCTTGTTCCGCGCACACCAGATGTGCCAGCAAATCAGACAGGGAATCAAGCGGAAGATGATAGAGCGAAGAGATCTACCAGAACAATGAAGCCACCAAGAGGACAGAAAATCAATCGACGAGGAGATGGTGCCACGGACACCCAATAAATTGTCGAAATAATTCCAGCAGGATCTGGCACGCCAGCCAACGAAAAGCAAATGATCCACTGATTCTGTTTCTCCGTTGCCGCAACATCTACAACGGAAAACAAATGGAATGCCAATCTGCTGCAGGTTCTCATCAACCGGTAACCCATTATGGAAGGATCGCCACATGAGGAGAGAGACTTTCGGTGGGATTCGAACGTCCTATATGTGTGAAAAAATAGGGACTGGAGAGGGATTCCTAGCTGAGCTCCAGGCCTTAAGAATAGAGAACAGACCGCCATCCCAACCGGAATGACCGTTAGGAGAATCAACGAACAATTTGACCGATTGCATATGCTTTCGGTCTCACTGGCCTAAGAAGGAGATCCGGCATAGCCAGCAGACGCCAGTCTCCGGTACTTAGCATGAAGGAACTTCGCCCATAAGGAGTCGTTACTAGCAAACCTGTACCACAACTTGCAAGCGAAAGCCGAACAGATGTCCCTAGGATTACGCACTCCTAACCCACCCTCACACTTTGGCCGACAGATAACATTCCAAGACACCCAGTGATGTCGACGATTGTCACCCTTCGATCCCCAGAAGAAAGAGGATGCCAAAGATTGGGACGAGCGAAAAAAAGAGGAAGTAGGAGTCATAGCGGCGAAAATATGAGTACCCATAGAGCTCAGAACCGATTGGATAAGCACTAATCTTCCTGCTTGAGAAAGAAGAGACGCATTCCAACGGATAATCTTTCCCCTAACCTTGTCTGACAGAGGATCGAATAGGGCGTTAAATTTCCTACCCCTGTAGAGAACTATGCCTAAATAAGGAAGGGGAAGGGTAGCCGCCCTGAACCCGGTAAAAGAAGCGACCCAAGAAACTCTCGAGAGGTCCATATTCTTAGCATGGACGAAACAACTCTTCGTAGAGTTGACCAATTGGCCCGAACACCTCTCGTAAAGATGAATGAACCGAAGAAGGCGGTGAACAGAGGACCGATTTCCGTTGGAGAAAATGACAATGTCATCCGCGAAGGACAAAGATGAGACGAGCGGACATCCACTCGGATGTCCAAAACGCTGAATTTGGCCAAAAACCGTTAAAATGTGGATGCCACGAATGAAAGCCTCAGCTGCTATTACGAAAAGAGTGGGAGATAGGGGATCGCCTTGACGGATACCTCTACCCGCTTTGAAAAAACCATTGGCCGATCCGTTAATGAGAACAGAAAACCAACATTTGGAAATGAGCCTCCACAACAAATCGATAAGGGTTTCAGGAAAACCGAAGGCACGAAGCACCTTGATGATGAAAAACCATGACATACGATCGTAGGCCGTTTCCATGTCAAGTTTGAAAATAATGTTAGAACCCCTGACCTTTCGGTCTATCTGAGAAACAAGTTTTTGGGCTAAAAGGACGTTATCAGTGATCAAACGACCTCTTACAAAACCCGTCTGAGAGGAGGAGATAATGCGATCAAGGTACGGAGCCAACCGAGTGGCCAGAACCTTGAAAATCACTTTGTTGGCGAAATTACAAAGGCTGATAGGACGGAACTCCGAACACGCCCGTGGATTATCACACTTTGGAATTAGGACTAAGTTAGTGGATGACCAACTAATGGGGAGATCGCCTCTGGAGAAGAAATGTTGAATGGCCAGGCATAAGTCAAATTGTATAATATGCCAGGTAGAACGAAAGAAGGACCCATTAAAACCATCCGGTCCACAGGCACTATCCTTGCTAAGAACAAAAACACAGGCACGAATCTCATCGGACGAAGGCGGAGAAGCCAAACCTTCACTACCTTCCGTAGGAACAATCCGAGGAATGAAGGACAAGATGTCCGAATCCAGATCAGACACAGACGGAGTGCCAAGGTAAGATTGGAAATGAGAAACTAAAACCTCTTTGACTTCAGACGGGGTCGAAGCCACAGATTGGTCCGAACTCAATAACTCACGAATAGAAAGCAAGTTAGCTTTCTTACGAATAGAAGAATGAAAGAATTTGGAATTCGTATCACCTTCGATCACCCACTTGATCCTCGCCTTTTGACTGAGGTAGGAGTTTTCAATACGAAGTTCCGAAGAAAAAGCCAATTGAGCGGAAGCCCATTTCTCCTTGTTTTCGGCAGAGGGACTCTCGTCGAACAAAGATTCAGCGATAATTAGGGACTCTTCAACCGCTCGCACACGGTCGAAGATATTCCGGAAAACATGGGAATTCCACGTCTTTAGGCAAGCCTTTAGACGCTTCAGTTTCCGAGAAAAAGCCCTCATGGGAGCAGCCACTAAGGGAGTGGACCACGATTCCTCAACCACCTGTAAAAATATATGGTGAGAACTCCACATACTAAGGTAGCGGAACGAAGAGGGTCCCGACAAGGATCGAGAAGCGCACCGTAAAACAAGCGGCGCATGATCAGAACATGAGCGATGAAGATGAGAAATAGAAAAAGTGAAAGGGAGGTTAAACCAATCAGCCGACCCAAAAATCCTATCCAACCTGGAAAGGATCCGATTCGGACCTTCCTGGTTGTTAGACCAAGTAAAAGCTGAGCCAACGAAAGGAATTTCCGATAACCCGGATCTCACAATGAAAGAGTTGAAATCAGATACAGAGAGGCGATTGACGGCCACCCCGTCTAATTTTTCAGCCTGGGTAGCAACAACATTGAAATCACCACCCACCACTGAAGCCGAGCAACCGATGTCAGCAAGTGACAAAATGTCATCCCAAAGAGATAATCTATCTATCCGGTCACATTTGGCGTAAACCGCCGAAAGGAGGAACGGTTGGGGGAAAAAGGAAGAGGAGCACAAGATAGATAAAAGTTGCGACGAGTCAAAAATAGAACGAACAACGCATTCTTTGGACCAAAGAATCCAGATCTTACCCGAAACATTCGAAATTGCTCCTCCAAAACCAAGCGACATAACCGCCTTGGTTATCTCACCAGGACCCACAAACGTTCTAATATAGCCACCAAGCCAATGGAATGCTTACGGACAATCCGCTTAAGCCTAGCAGCAGATGCTTCATTGCCAATACCACGAATATTCCAGAAGAGAAAGTTCGACATGAGGACAACACCAACCAGAGATAAAGACCCAAGCCAAGAAAGACAACACAGGCGCAAATCAGATATGATACAAGGAGGATAGAGCAGATCTATCGAGCTGCTCAGTCGCCGCTATAGAGCGAGTACGAATAGTACGGGGAATGCCGAAAGCTCCTCGCGATCTACGTCGAGAGGATCTGCGCAAAGGCGGACGCAATGGCTCGGACAACGAAGAAGCACCTAAACTCTCCTTCGACTCGGACAGAAAAGAAGAGGCTCTGGCGGGATAAGAATTCTCGGTCAGACGAGAGAGTCGCTCATTTATCAACGAGATTTTGTCGATACTAAGCATCGGAATGACGATCGATAAAGCACAAGAAGAAGAAGGAAGAGAGCAACGGGAAGAACAACAAATAGGCGAAGTATCAGAGGAAGAAGAGACAGATGGAGTGTAACGCAAGTATGTAGGGGAGCTAAAAATACGCATCCCACGTAGCTGTAGGAACCTTACCCATGTCGGACTGCCACTAGTGAGACAGCCCCGCGAGACAGGTGAGGTTCGCAAGGTGGCCCTATCAGAAAAATCACCCGATCGGGTCGCTACTGACTGGTAATATTCCAGGCTGCCTGCATAGTGGACCACCTCAGGATACACTATGCAATCAGAACTGGAACACCACCTGAGCCAATCGACCCAAATAGGGTAATCTCTCCTAAGATACCTAAGGGGACCAACTAGAAAAACAAGGGGGTAGTAAGCCATTAACGACACGAACCAGAACTCGCTATGGCTCACAACAAAAATCCCACAGAGGGAACCACACTGGCCGCTCCAAACGGAGAAGTCAATGCCTAAAGGGCCTGACACGCCACCAAACAATATTTGGAAAGCAATATCAAGGAGCACACGCCTAATCGCGTCAAAGCTCAAAAACACAACGAGCAAGCTAACAGTCACAAACCGACAGTCTAACACTATCCCATCATCACACACCAAGAGAAAAAGCAAAACCGATAACCTCACCTGAACGGCTAGCAAAAGCCTTACCTGCTGCTGCTCGAAGAGTGAAAAGACACAACAACCCATCAACAAAACCTCGCATAACAAAACACCCCATAAACCAAAACGAAGGGATCGGCCAGAGTGACAAAAGCCAGACACCCATCCAACGACATACGCAATAGAACCCACCTCCTTGCCGACACTTCCATCCCAGCAGTCACGAAGCACCATTGAAGCAGCAGGATGAGGAATCATCACTAGCAGTCTGGTAGGGTTGACAGAGTCCCCACCGGTGAAAACAACAAGACCACCGTTGCAACCAACACCACAAATACAAAAATCCGAACCCACTACCTTAGGATCTGCAGGAACCAAAGCCAAATCACCGCTGCCAACCCAATAATCACAGGCCGGCAGTTTAGAATCCAGAGAGGAAGGGGTGGTAAAATCCCCTTCGACCAACAATACCAACCCACAGCCAAAATCACAGCAAATCGAACCCTCCTCCAGCGTACCCTCCCCACGAGGCAATACCTCACAAGCAGGCGAATAACATACCGATGGAACGAAAAGGGTGGTGAAATCCCCTTCGTCCAACACAGTAGAATCTATGACCGATGCACAAAGCATCGAACCCACCACCATCGACTCCACCCCACTAGGCAAAATCTCACAACGATCAGAGAAGCTTAGCCGCGGTTCGAAAGGAGTGGTGAAGTCCCCCTTCGAAGCGAATGTGGAGTCATCAGAGATAGACGACACCACGCTAGATTCGACAAATTGAGGAATTTGCCTACAGGAGGGAGGACGGCTCACCAAACCACCATCAGAGATCGACGACAATTCCAAAAAACAATTCTCAACCCATAAAAAAGGGGATATGGCAAGATCCCCAAAATCGCCCAGGGAGTAAACCCTAATTTCAATAGAGCAAGCTCCAGTGACAACCAGAGACATAGGACCGTTGGTCACCGCACGAATGACATCGCCAATCGCCGCGAACGAGGGACAGTGGCGAATGAAGGAACCAAAGAGAACGAACTCTTCTTCGCCACCTAAATACGACAACATAACCCACCAACGAATAAAGCAAAACGCAGCGACGAAGAAAGAACACTCTGGGGCAATCAATAAAAGGAGGAGAAAAGAAGCCGGTTAAGAAATTATCGCTATCGCTATTGAGAGGCGGCCATTAAAATAACCATTGTAAAGCTTTTGAAATTAAAAATGTACCATTTACTTGTATATAATTTAAAGCTCATTCATATATGTTATCAAATTCCTTAAAAATTGGATGTAACGAATAAACTCACTTTACAAATTCAACACTTGTCTTGACAAATATTAATAAACATTAATATCACTTGAAAATATAATCTGATAAATAGCTTTGTTTACAAATTCAAAACGCTCTCAAATATTATCAAATCTTAATGTCACTTTAAAATAGGATATAACAAATGAAATTCTTTTACAAATTCTTTCTTTATTAACTAATAAAAGAAATATAAACTCAAACTACCAAAAAAATTTAGATATTGAAACTTAAAATAAAAATTCAAACAAACTATGTATGAGTTCAACGCAAAATACGACAAAATATTTCTGAATTTTTTTTTTTTGAGTGCTTTGAAACATATACACTTTGCAGAACAACCAAGCGCGTGCCGTAACGCATGTAAATATAATCTTAAAAAACAGACTGATAATTATCGGATACTGATATGACCCCATTTCTTTTTTGGAAATCGGATAATTTATCATATTTCAGATACGGATACAGACGAATTTTAGATTATTCGAATAATCATTGACTGTCCTATCTGAATGTTTTGTTTACAGATTGTTGACCTTGGTTTTATTATCCTCCATCGTGGCTTCAGCCGGTTAAACGGATTTCAGGGCTATTGATTGAATCAATATTAGGTTGATTTCTATCATCAAATCATGGATGATGGATGCCACCATAATATCGTGCTACTACTGCCTATCCACTGTTAGACCACCAGATCCACATGTACAGGTTTTAAAAAACTGTAATAATTCATGCATCTTGCTGATTACCTATACTACCCTATTTATGTTTTGTACTTCTATACCTCCAGATCACCTGATCCAAATGTAAGTTACGTTAAATTTGATAACATTTACTTTCCTGATTATTCAGAACCATCAAGTGCGTTATGCTTGCTATTAAATTTAAGCTTTCTGTATTCTTTGTGGCAATTGATAGTTGCTGATATTTTGATATATCCATGATTAAGAGGTACCTTATGTCATGTTATGACCATTATTTAGTTCTTGATACACATTATTTATTTATCTCTAGTATAGTTTAATACTTAATTAAATGCATGTTTCTTAAAGTTAATACTATGGGACATGTTTATGTTAGATTATCGATTTGGTATTGATTATTTGTTGCATGTTTAGTGATTTCCATGTCAGTTAGTATCGTTTTTTATACTTCCAAGTATATTCATGTTTATCCATTCATATACATTCAATAAAAAAATTAAACCTGTTATAATTTCAGAATCAATTGTAAATAGTTCGGTTATTGTTATTTAAATAGCTGATAAATTGATTTATTAAATATAATAGTTAATACTTAGTAACGAATTTATTCTTGATTTAAATAATTAATTTAAAGTGACTACAATGGATATTTTCTCATTGCATCTACATACCATTGTATGCTTCTTTGTTTTGTGAGCGATTTGGATTTGAATAGGTTTTGGTCATCATTTATAATCATTTGATATTATATCATTGATTATTTTTGTGCTATTTTGCACTTATACAGGACTGAGTCATTATTTAAACCATTAGCTTCAAACTATCATTTGTCTTATGATTTTTCCTATCCCTTTATCCACCCCTTGATGACTTTACGCTAACCATTGAATGTTTACGTCAATCATGAATGAAATCAGGTGTACGATTTCAGATGATTGAATAGGCTGCCAAATCATTTATCTCCACCTCTCAGATGAAATCAGGTGTAAGAATTCAATGAACCTTTGAACTTCCTAAAATACCCTTCTCATTTCGCGTCTCATTTAACATGTAGAAAACAATAATCACCTCCAAATTAAAACGTCATTGTCATCATCGTTGGTAATACATTATCGACTCCAATCATTCACCATTCGATGATCGAAGTTATCCTTTGCCGAACGTTACACCTACTCCATTGGCTTGCAGTTTGTAATTGACGGATTATGAGGACTAGAGTTAGCTTATTGCGTTGAGATTCCTCAACTTAATCACTAATCAATTAAGTAGGCATTGTTTCGATAACGAACTTTGACCACATTTTAGGTACTTTTTTAAACCTATGCCCTAATTTGTTAATGTCATCTGCTTCTTTTTCTTTTCTGTTTTTAGCTTATTACCCTTGTTGTAAATTAGGCTACAGCCTAGCTAAAGTGTATTCGATTCTCATTTGACTTTAACCCAACTATCTCACGCTATTTTAAGTCTTTACAATGGCCTCATTAAACATGTATGTTGTTATGCCATGCGACACTAGCTAAGTGGCTATGTATTAGTTTTCTCTAATGCATGGTTAGATTTTTACAAGTTGAGTATTTGCAAAATTGTTTGATATTTTAGCAAATAATTTTTTTTTCTAATGATTAGTTTTAACAAATTATATTATTTTTAACAATCATTTTGCCATATAAATACTGCAACAAGAAATAAAAATGTACTTTGGGTATTGACTCCGTTATTGCAATTTTTTTTTTTAAATCGAGTTCACAATAAGTGGTTATATTAATTTTTTTATATATAATTTGCATTTACATGTTGATTTCTACATTAATTTGGTTACTACAATTTAAAAAAAATCTACCAAACAAGTTCACTCGGTTTTTGTACTTTAAATTTGCACATAATTTGCATTTTTACATTCCAATTCTCGCATTAATTTGGTTTCTTCGAAGATAGTTCAGTTCATTAAAAAAATGCGCTTTATTGTTGATATAAATTTTTTCCTTTTTCAACTTTATGTGTTTCCAATGTTAATAACGTTTGGTTTTCTATATTTCCAAAAAAAAACCTTATTTTCCAAATTTTGGCTATCATATTGATTTTAAATTTTCTGCTTTATATGTTGATTTTATAACAAGCTGAATGTTTGCAAGTTGAATTTTCCAAACTCTGATGTATGGTTGGATTTTTACAAGTTGAATACTTGCAAAGTAGCTTGAGTTTTACCAAATAGTTTATTTTTTCTGATGATGATTTAACAAAAGAAAATGGCTTTTCCATTTTACACATATTTGGTTTTGTTTAAAAACATTTACCAAAGGAGTTCACTCAATGGCTTTATTTAAAATTTGCACATAATTTGCATTTTACATGATGACTCTTACATGAATTTTTTGCATTTAAATTTTGAAGGCTTTCTTATTGTACATATTGATCCTCTGCATGATAATTCTAAAATTTGTATTTTGCATTTTATTAGTTTATGCTTTTAGGACTAATTTCTTTTTCAATTTTTAATTATGAACAAATATTTTTAGTAGTTGTTAGGATAAATTTGATTTGTAGGATTAAAGCATATTTGCCACATTAATTTCATTTACTTTGGTATACATAGAAGGTACTAAAATTGTGTAATGAAAATAGTAGCGCTTTGCGGAAACTTTTATTAACGGATATTTGTCACCCAAATCACAAAGAGATAACTTGGATTGAAAACAAGACGGAATTGAAATCAAAACGCAATAACACAAAATATTCCATTCATCCATCCACTCTATTGATTAACCAAAATTTTGTTTACAAATAATAGAACAAAGCTAAAGTAAACAAAATACCATTGAATCAATAACCAAATTGAGAAAGGGAGCTAATATCTGTATGGTTAAAATTGTTGGAGAAAAAGAACAAAGATGAAGAAGAGAAAATTAGCAAATATATTTTCCACCACACTTTTACCCTCTCTTCTAGTCTCTATTTATATAATCAATTACTTAATGCTCAAGTTAACATTAGATGACAAAAAATAATTTGATTAGCCAATTAGAGAGAAATAAAAATACTCAAATATGCCTATTAATTAGAGAAAACAAAATCTTCTCTTTCTTTCTTTTACATATTTATTTCCCTCTATTTGTGATTTTGTATCATCAAAATTTAACACTCCACCTGATGCAAAATCACATATCTCCAACGTACCAAACATGCCATATCTAGATCTATCACAAATCCCCATATTTCAACCACACTAAATTACAAACCTCAACCACCGTCTGCAAGTGATGCATCTCCCACATGAGGTGCACCACACAAATCCAGTCTCAAAAATATCTGTAATACCACAAAGATCTCCGTCTTGTCTTTGTGGATTTTGCAAATCGACGCCCATCTATCACTCGATCTGAGCTCATTACCTGATCACTATCGATCCCTTGAGCATCATCAACATGAAGACCCCTATCTAAAATATGATCCTCAATGCTAAAATCATAAGCATTGACCACATTAACCTCTCCATCTCGCTGTGCACTAGGTCCTTCAACCAACACTATCTTTCCATTGCCGACTACAGAACCAACCAAGCTATAAAGGTTTTCTTCTTCCAATACTTCTTTCATCCTTACACGACCACCTTTTTTCACTCTCAAAACTCCACCTTGAGTATCATAAGTGCAACCACGGCGATCCAATTGACCGAAAGAAAGAAGATTATGCTAACAAGTGGGTACATGCCTCACTCCAGAGACTTCTCTAACCACACCATTATGCATACGAAATCGGATAGATCCAATACAAAAAATCGATAGCTCTTCTCCATTGGCTGTTCTAATCATGCCGATATTCTTCTCACAAGAAGAAAAACAATTCACATCTCCACAAATGTGAAAACTGGCTACCAAATCCATCTTCCAAGGCTTTTTTCACTAATAAGGACATCACAAGAAGCATCACTATCGGTACCTTCAGCAAAACCTGCATGTGCATCACTACTAGTTTCACCATGCACAGCCTTTTTATGATCTCTTTTTAAACATAACACTTGCTGCGTATGTGACCTTTCTTATTACAATAATGACAAGTGATAACACATTTACCATTAGCATTCTTCTTCTTTCAAATTGTATCTTTCTTCGAGTCCCTTGCCACCATAGCCTCACTTTGAATTGATCTCAAACCTGACCCTTTTCTTCTAAGCTTCTCATTGAAAAGACTGCTTCGAACAGTTTCCAGAAAGATAATTCCATTAGCATTGGAATTCTCAATGAAACAACCAAAATTTCCCAGCTTTATGAAAGCGAACTCAGTAATAAAAGAGCTTGTAACTCATCATCAAAATTGACATTCATATTTGCCATTTGATTTATTACATCTTGAGATTCATTCAAATGCTCTGCAACATGCTTCTCTTCATCTAATCTCAGTTGTACCAAATTTCGAAACAGAAAAGCCTTACTAGTAGCACTCTTTGGGTCATACAAAGATACCAACTTGTCTCACAAAGCCTTCGCGGATTCACAACTAGCCACATGATGAAAAACTGAATCATGAAGATACCAACGAATCAAAGCAATCGTCTTCTTATCTTCTTCCATTTTCCTACATCTAAATCAGAGGGCTTCTTTCCATCTCCATCAATCGGATCATGAAGATCATTTATGTGCATAACATCCTTCATCTTAGGTTTTCAAATACTCCAATTTTTTCCATCCAAGATAGCCATCTTTGAAAACGAAATCATATCCGACATCAATAATTTTTCAAACCAAAATTACTCTAAGCTTTGCGATGATCTGTGCTCTGATACCAAACTGTTATGAAAATAGTAGCACTTTGTAGAAGCATTTATCAACGGATATTTGTCACTAAAATCACAAAGAGATAATTTTGGTTGAAAACAAGACGAAATTGAAATAAAAATGCAATAAAACAAAATATTCCACCCAACCACCCACTTTATTGATTCACCAAAATTTTGTTTACAATTAATAGAACAAAACTAAAGTAAACAAAATATCATTGAATCAATAATCAAATTGAAAAATGGAACAAATATCTATATGGCTAAAATTGTTGGAGAAAAAGAACAAAGATGAAGAAGAGAAAATTAGTAAATAGATTTTCCACCATGCTTTTGCCCTTTATTTTACTCTCTATTTATATAATCAATTACTTAATGCCAAGTTAACATTAGATGACAAAAAATAATTTGATTAGCCAATTAGAGAGAGAAATAAACATACTCAAATATGCCTATTAACTAGAGGAAATAAAATATTCTCTTTCTTTCTTTTGCGTATTTATTTTTCTCTATTTGTGATTTTGTATCATTAAAATTTAACAATTTGAAGAAAACGCCTGCAGAACAATCTAAAGCACCAAGTATATGGGAGTTTGCTACGAGTTCCTATTCAGGATTTACGATTGAAGTTTTTGCTGTGTGCAGGAATAGATTGCAGGTCCAAAATATCCTCATATGAATTCAACCAGAGTATAATATTGTTGCCAAAAAAAAAAATTCAGGTAATGATTATTTCTCTTTCCACAATAAAATGAATGGTCGGTTAGCTTATTAGAAAATGCACTTCATTGTTGATTTAATTTTTCACCTTTTTAAACTGTATATTTTTCCAATGTTAACAATATTTGGTTACCTATATTTAAAAAAAAAAAAAAAACTGTAGTTTTCAAATTTGACTTTCATATTGATTTTAACTTTTATTAATAGAAAAAGGCTTTTCCACTTTACATGTTGCATCTAAATTTTGAAGGCTTTCTTATTTTACACATTGATCCTTTGCAAAATAGTTCAAGTTAATCAGGCGAAATTGAGCTCCAAGTAAAGATTTTGTTAATGCATCAAAAAGTCGGTCTTTATTTGAAAATAGGCAACTCACCGTGTTTCCCTTTGGAACTGGCAAACTAATAGAATTCAAGTTATTTATCATGGGTTTTAAACTTTTACCCCAGAGTGGAATACAGGGGTGGAGCAATGATTAGTAGCCTCTTTATACGTGGCGAGCAACAGAGGCAAACATCAAGTTTTAATAGAACTGCAGGTGATATCATAGTGATTAGTCCAATTGTGGTTTTCATAATATAACACTATGATTCAGTTCCTCTACTTCCCTATCCTTTTCATTTACATATGTGGCGGTAACTTGATATTATTGTACATTACTAGAAAAGTATTGTCAGAGCCAACTGTTTTCTTTCAATTATGCACCCATGTTATGGTATTAGATTAATAGAACAACCTAAAAGATAAGATAGTTGTTAGTAGCACAAAAGAGCCTAACCATAGTTGTTTTCTTTTAGAAAAGGAAGGAGCATCATACATGATATTAAGAACTTCCACAATGCCGTGCCAAAAAAAGAACTTCCAAAAACCAATTACAACTTATGTTCTCGAGCTACTTTACCAAGATTAACTGGACACAGCTGTCCTTATTGAATAACTTATTTGATTGTCTAAGGTTATGTAAAAAGAAGTGCAATTGTATTGTTATTCCTTCATTATTGAATACCATTATTTATTATATACACATGATTTTCTTCCTTTGTATGGATAATGAAAATATGACATACACATATGTATGTATCATGGTTCAAAATTCCGACGAAATTCCGGTTATTTCGGTGATTCCGTTCCGATTTCGTCCATAGCCGGAATGAAATCCGATCAAAATTCCGGTTTCGGTCAAAATTCTGGATTTTCTTTTAAATATTGAAAAAAAATGTATAAAAAATTAAAAAAAATACAACAAACATGTATTAATTAAAAAAGGAAAAAAATTAACCGGGACAACAAATAAATGGAGAAGAAATCATAAATTTTCATAAAAAAAGTTGTTATACTTTTGTTAATTTACATCGAATCATAATAAAAAAATTAATTTTTTTTTAAAATTGATCGAAGTTTTAAAATCTCAAATAAACAATATAAAATCTTACACGCTGGATTTTTAATTAAAGCGTGTATTTTATACGTAATGTAAAACATATACTATAAATTTATGAAATATTGGATATTTATTAGCGTATATAGCAAATTAATGCAAAAAAATATCGAAATTAGAAAACTAGAATTAAAACGGAACTTTCGGAATGTCCGAAACGGAACGAGAATTTTAAAATTACCATTGACCGGAACGGAAACAGAAAACAAAATTTTGAACCTTGATACGTATGTATGTATGTGTATATGTACTGTGTACACACATGCACACATTCTGGCAAACTCGTGTTTCACACACAAATCTACCGTCAAAAATGTTACGGTACTATAATGCAAAGATGGAAGTGATGGAAAGTACTTATTCCCGTATTTCAGCTATTGATTTGTAAAAAAGTACTGTATACTACTTTCTCAATGTCTAGCAATCCATGGATTTGTAGTATACTGTAAGTAATAAATATATCAAAGGTACTGTAATATTAAACATCAATTTCAATGCCATGGTCATTGAGCACCTGAAAAACAAAACTTATAAACATTCCAAATGTTATATGAATCGTAATAATAAACTAAATTCATTTGGTAAACAGATAAAAGAGTGCATGTTATTTTTAATCAGGAAACACACAAATGTAAGGCAGAGTTACATATGTTGGTTTGACAACGGCCTACACTGAAGAAAGAAATAAAAATAAAAATAAAGTGGCTGCTATTTTCGATCACGTAACACACAAAAGAGTAAGACATAATTTCATAATCAAATAGGCAATGTAAAATATATTTATTACAAACAGGTCAGAAGTTTAATATACATTTTTTTTTTTTTTTGAAAAAAGCAGTAATGAATCAAAGCAAAGCAAAGCTTGTTGAATGTAGGAACGTAGAATCTTGAGTTGTTCATTATCGGAACAGTTTAATATAAAAATTTAGGAACAAATGTAGCAGCTGAATGGACTAATCTTCACGTTAGAAAGCAAGCCATTTAACGGGGGAAAACATGTGAGAAATGTTCACCTATAGCATCAAATCCAAACTCTCCATTCAGTTCGTTGTCGTCCTATTATTCTTGCTGATGATTTCAGCCAAAGATGTTAATAGCAGCTGAAGTATATGATGTGCAGGTTAAAATATGTAAAGATTGTGTTCGAACTAAAAAGAATACCCAACAGAAGACGCCACTTGTGAATGTATACGGAAGAAAAAGTGCATGAACTGGAAGAATGCATAACCTAATCAATACATTACACCTCATAACGTAGCTTAACAAAGTAGTGATCATTATAGATGTAAAGTGAGTCAATCTTAATACAGCATATACCTTTTGATTCGGAAGATTATACATTACTTTGGCAATTGCCTCAGTTTAACAGGGGCAGCCTAAATTCAACTAAGGCATTGTCCCAGTACTGACTGAGGCATTGCTTTATTTAAAACCAAGGCGATTCCCTCAATCAGCTGGGTCAGTACTGAACTGAGCAATTCCTCAGTTTAACTGAGGCCGTTGCCTCTATACCGACCGAGGCATTGCCTCAGTACCAGACATTGGCCTTAGTACCGATTGAGGCAATTATGCATGCTTGTTTTGCACATAAAATATTATTGTTCTTTGTCATTGTGCTTCCATTTTATGGCACCAGGATTTTATTTTCTTTAATTTCTGAAATAATTCATAGGGAAGATGCTGATTCTAATCCAGGCACTATTTTGATGGAGAAATTTAGGAGTACAAAGCATTTATATGACCCAGAGGATCTCTAAACCAAAGTACATGGTTTACCAAAATCAGAAATTACAAATTATGAATAAGTTTTTTGGATGAAAAATATAATCCACTGAAGCAACATGCGTCATTCAGCAGAAGATCTAACAGGAAATGCCACATTATGTCAAAACCAAAGCTAATCAAACTGTGAGCTATGACAGTCGCAGTCGTAGAAGCACTTCACTTAATAAAAATGCTCCCTAATGCAGTGCACTAACAAGACTCAAGCTCAACATGGGTAAAGTGATGCACATACTGATAATATACAAGATAGTACAACACGTACAACTAACAACACACAAGAAGAGACTCATACAGATAGCATACAAGCAAATAATTCACGTCCCAAAAGGCTCACAAGGGTACCTAAGAAGTTTCTAGACTAGGGTATTATCAAATTGCTTTGCAACTATTTTTTGTTTTTTTGTTTTTAGAGCAGCTTTAATTCTGTTGTCATTTACTGGTTCTGGCGCTATTGTTGCATGGTATTGGCGCCCAAAACAGTGCCACGTCCTCAAAGTTTGTTAGAGGAGTGATGCTATAAAAAATGTATCCATGTGATTAGAAAATATATAGAAGAATTTATTGTGAACTTTTCTCTCTCTCGTGAGCTTCCTTCCAATCTCCTTCGTCCTCCTTACCTTATTTTTTCTTCTGTCTCTACCCTTGCAATCTTCACATCATTTTGGTGCTTTCACCGCTGACCTCCACCTCCATCCCTACATATCCAAACCATCACCTCCATGACTCGACTCAAAGAGGCTGTCAATCAGCTCAACCACCACGCTGACACCATCTCCGCCATTAAGGCCACTCAAGGCAGCCATGGTTCCTTGCTCGAATCCCAAGTCGCTTATATCATTGACATAAAATCAGCCATACTCACCCTCACTCAATCCACACAAAACCTTAACCAAGCAATGGCCGAGCTAAATCAAAAATTTGATAATATCCATCCACAATCCCCATCAAATCAAACCGCAACTTCCCACAACCAAACACAACTCAACAAGCAACCACCACTGCTATCTACACCTAACCATAATAGAAACCCAAAGATTACCCTCATAAACTTTGATGGAGCTAACCCACACGACTGGATTTTCCAAGCTGAACGATATTTCACATATTACTCGACCCCGAAAGATCAGCGAGTGGAACTCGCAAGCTTTCATATGCAAGGCCAAGCTCTTACTTGGTTCCAGTGGATGCATCGTAACAACCAGATCTCCTCTTGGCCAGCTCTATCAAAAGCCGTTGAAAAAAGGTTTGGACCCCCAACATTTTTAAACCCTCAGGCAACCCTTTTTAAACTCAAACAATTGTCCACAGTTGACAACTAGCAAGCAACATTCGAGACCCTATGCAACCGCATCACTACACTAAACCCAGATTCCATTCTCCAATGTTTCATCTCTGGCCTTAAAACCCACATCCAACATGAACTCCTCCTTCTTAAGCCAACATCACTGTCTGATGCAATTGATACAGCCAAGCTTATCGAACGCAAACTCAATGATCATCCCAAAACCCCATTTACCAAATTTACCCCACATACAACCAAACAAAACTCACCATACATAGCTCAGTCATTCCCTCAAACATCTTCTGTGCAAACAACCAAACCATCAGTACCCATAAAACAACTTTCTCAAACCGAAATGAATATCCGACGACAGCAGGGTCTCAGTTTTAACTGTGATGAAAAATACCAATTCGGCCACCGTTGTAAACCAACACAAGCCCTAATGATACTTCCTGATGTTAATCCAGATGATACCGAACCACCAGACGATACTAACATATGCCAAATAACCGCAACCGACAATTCAAACATCATTGAAACTACTAAAGAACCACCATAGGAAATTTCATTCCACGCCTTACTGGATCGTCACACCCAAGAGCAATCCGACTTCCTGCCTTTGTAAACGGAAACCCAATTTCCATCTTAGTCGATTCGGGCTCCACACATAATTATTTACATCCCAAAATGGCAAAGTTTCTGGGACTGGACATTGACAGAGAAAGCTCTTTTGCGGTAACAGTGGGCAATGGCGAAAAATTACGGAGCTCTGGATGCTGCAAGCAAGTAGCGGTGGATATTCAGGGGTACAAATTTTTCATCGATTTTCATTTACTTGAAATTGTTGGTTCAGATGCAGTATGTGGAATACAATGGTTAGAAGAGCTAGGTCCAATTACAATGGACTACCATAAACTAACAATGTTATTTACGGTTAACAATCAGCCCATCTGCTTGACTGGGCTCGGCCCATCATCTGATCCAACACCCATCTCCCTTCAGCAACTTAAAAGATTTGAAACCACTTCAGCAATAACCAGTTTCTTTTACTTACAACTTCAACCCACCTCTGGCCCACTAATCCACACCGACCCTACTTCTGTTAAACCTAAACTCCAGGACATTTTACACACATTCAAACATATTTTTGCCGTACCCACCAAACTTCCACCCAATCGAAACCATAACCATCACATAAATCTCCAACCGAAAGCCGATCCCGTAAATATAAAGCCATATCGTTACCCATATTTTCAGAAAAATGAAATAGAAAAGCAAATCCACGAAATGCTCAACTCCGAAATTATCCAACCATCAACAAGTCCATTCTCTTCTCCCGTTCTTTTGGTCAAAAAAAGGATGGTTCATGGCGTTTTTGTGTAGACTATCGTGCACTAAACAAAATAACTATCAAAGGTAGATTTCCAATTCCAACTGTCGATGAGCTACTTGATGAATTATATGGATCGATATTTTTTTCTAAATTAGACCTTCGAAGCGGATATTTTCAAATCCGCGTCCACCAACCCGACATCCCAAAAACAGCTTTCCGCACCCACGAAGGCCATTATGAATTTCGCGTAATGCCATTTGGCTTGACTAACGCACCATCCACTTTCCAAGCAACAATGAACCACATATTCCGACCACACCTACGAAAATTCGTACTAGTTTTCTTCGATGATATCCTCATATATAGTCCGTCTTGGACCGACCATTTAGATCACCTTCGACAAACTCTCACCATCCTTGATCAAAGTCAACTCTATGCAAACCAAAACAAATGCATTTTTGGGCTAACCGAAATCGAATACTTGGGCCACATAATTTCCGGAAACGGTGTTCGAGTCGACCCATCAAAAATTGCCACAATGGTCATGTGGCCCATCCCAAACTCCTTAACAGCAGTCCGCGGATTCCTCGGCCTCACAGGCTATTACCGCAAATTCATAAAAGGGTATGCGGAAATTGCTAGCCCAATTACTGATCTGTTACAACAAAAAGAATTCAAATGGACCACTGAAGCCCACTTGGCTTTTGAGCAAATGAAATCTGCAGTGACCACTACACCAATTTTATCTCTTCCCAATTTTACCCAACCCTTCACCGTCACCACCGACGCATCTGCAACCGCTATTGGCGCGGTTCTCTCCCAAGCCAACCATCCGCTTGCTTTTTTCATCCTTAAATTACCTCGACTACTCCAAAAATCATCCGCTTACTCGAGAGAAATGTTCGCAATCACTTCTTCTACAAAAAAAATGGCGTCACTACTTATTAGGCCGCCCCTTTCAGATCATCACCGACCACCAGAGTCTTCGAGAGCTCACATCGCAAACTATCCAGACACCGGAACAACAGAAGTGGTTAACCAAATTGTTGGGTTTTGGTTTCACAATTCAATATCGACCAGGGAAGCAGAATACGGTAGCAGATGGATTGTCACGATTTACAGCCGCGGCCACCATGCAAGCATTCTCAATACCATCCTTTCCACTATTACCTGCAATTCAATCATCCTTGAGTAAAGACACAGCAGCGCAGTCCCTCATTCAGCAGCTGGCCGAAGGTACATGCCCTAACCCAAAAATTCAATTTCGCAATAATTTATTATTTTGGGAAAATAGGATTTACATTCCTAACGACGATGAACTAAAAAAACAAATCATGAGTGAGTTACATGCTTCTAAAATCGGGGGACACTCCGGCATCAAAGCCACTATTGCACGAGTGTCAAGCAACTTTTATTGGCCAAAGCTAGCTGCAACGGTTCATGAGTTTGTCCGCCAGTGCCAAACCTGCCTCCAGACAAAGCCTGACAATACACCTTACAAGGGACTACTTCAACCCCTGCCAATACCAAATCAAATATGGGAAGATATTGCAATGGATTTTATTACTCATCTACCTCCTTCCCAAGGCCGTACAATGATATGGGTAATTGTTGACCGACTTTCAAAATATGCACATTTTTATGCCCTGCCAACATCAGTGTCAGCAAATCAGCTTGCAACATATTTCCTACAAGAGTATGTCCGACTTCATGGCTTCCCACGGTCTATAGTGTCTGACAGAGATAGATTGTTTACTAGTCAATTTTGGCGAGAGCTGTTCCGACTCCATGGAACTACTTTGAAAATGAGCAGCGCTTACCACCCGCAAACAGACGGGCAATCGGAAGTAGTCAATCGTTGTTTAGAAATGTACTTACGCGTAGTAGTCGGAGACACACCAACCAAATGGGCGAAGTGTTTACCATGGGCAGAGTGGTGGTACAACACCACTAAGCATACTGCTATTGGACTGTCTCCATTTCAAGTAGTTTACGGCAGGCTACCACCAGTTTTAGCTGACTACATTAACCGCTCCGCTACCGTCCCTGCTTTACAAGAATGGGCATTTGCAAGAGACAGTTTATTACAGCGTATCAAAACAAACCTTCAACGTGCCCAGCAACAAATGAAAGCACAAGCCGATTAACATAGAAGTGACAAGCAATTTGAAGTGGGTTCCTGGGTCTTCTTGAAGTTACAACCCTATCGCCAGCATACAATGCGAAATAACCACCATAAGCTAATTAAAAAGTACTATGGACCTTTCCAAATTGTTGCAAGAATTGGGCCAGTCGCATACAAGTTGCTATTGCCGTCTACAGCTCGTATCCATCCAGTATTCCACGTTTCCTTACTTAAATTCTGTCCAAATCCGACTGCAACACAACAAGTTCAGCTTCCAGAGACCTTTTCTGATACCGGCAAAGACCTTGAGGACAAGGTCCTTCTCGATGGGATAGGCATTGATGCACATACTGATAATATACAAGATAGTACAACACGTACAACTAACAACACACAAGAAGAGACTCATACAGATAGCATACAAGCAAATAATTCACGTCCCAAAAGGCTCACAAGGGTACCTAAGAAGTTTCTAGACTAGGGTATTATCAAATTGCTTTGCAACTATTTTTTCTTTTTCTTTTTTTAGAGCAGCTTTAATTCTATTGTTATTTACTGGTTCTGGCGCTATTGTTGCATGGTATTGGCGCCCAAAACAGTGCCATGTCCTCAAAGTTTGTTAGAGGAGTGATGCTATAAAAAATGTATCCATGTGATTAGAAAATATATAGAAGAATTTATTGTGAACTTTCCTCTCTCTCGTGAGCTTCCTTCCAATCTCCTTCGTCCTCCTTACCTTATTTTTTCTTCTGTCTCTACCCTTGCAATCTTCACATCATAAAGCTCTACAATGATCCATAACACTACAGCTAGTTTTGTAGTCTGCATTCTTATATTATACTCCCACGCTAAGAATCATAAAAGTGATAGCATGACTCACTAGGTGGTAATATTTTATTTACCTTCCTACTATAATGCATGCATAATGTCAAAAGAATCTGAAAATCTGCAACATTCAATTTTCTCTGTAATTGTTAGCTAACCTAACTTGTTTATGAAGTTGAAATACGTATGCATTTCTATAGCCCATCAAATACGTGCAGGGAGTATACCATCATTGAAAACCTTGCAGGTCGATAGATCGCATTGATTCCTTTTAACTTCTTATAGTACTGTAGCAGATTGTAGTATATAATAATTTAATTTGAAAACTATATTTTTAAACGACGGCGAGGGAGGGATTTTTGGATCTACGATGAAGTCTAAAAAAATCAAACGTAACTAACTAAATACCTTCTAAATTTATGTTTTTTTTAAATCCAGCGGTATAGGTACGAGTATTAATTTGGGTTGGTACTATAGACCGTAAAGTGATTATTCAATAATGAGTTATATATATATATATATATATATATATATATATTAGCTCATAGGGAACAATGTAGCTGTGTAAAATAATTAATCATATTTTCCCTTATGCTGTAACTTGTAGGACTGTGCTATTATGTACAATTACTGTAGAGAAAATATTTAAAATAACCCTCTTGTTATTTTTCATAACTAAACGTATGGATATGAAATTACAAACAAAATTTTCGAGAATCAATGGTAAAAAAAATTAACTGGTTAAACCTAAAGAAATAACCGGTGCACGTGCACCATTATTAATTGATCAAGGAGTAAAAGGAGAAACAACAACGGGAAAGGAAAAGTATTCGAAGATTAAGAACAATATTGTACACAACACTTAAAACTTTATACCTTGGTACGCTCACAAACTAAGAACATCTTGCTCTTACAGATGTCAATGAATGTTCGAAAAATCTAAAATTCTTCTTCGCATATATATTTGTAGAATGAAAGAACACCCAAAAAATGGCTACACGTATGGATATGATAGTATTCACATCTAAAATTCATCTTTTCGACTTTCATTAAGATAGCAGTTGAGATTATACATATTTTACTACATAAAAATGATTCTACCATTTCGTGTGATAATAATTCATAACATACATGTACGCGTAAATATTTGCTATTAAAAAAATGATTCTTATCATTGTATTTTTTATTTAAATATTAGCATTATTACTAAAAATGATTTCTTATGCGGATATGACTAATAAATTTCTTTCTAGATTAACATAGTAGCAGTGATGAGGTTACCAAGAAAATCATCAAAGTCATCAAGAATAACAAAGTCAAGAATACTAGAAATTAGCAACTCAAAGGAAAAAGATCGTTTAATACATTTCTCTGAGTTGCACACAAAAGTATAGAAATACAATTAGAGGGAAAAGTATGAAAATAATGTAATTCCGCTATACTTACGGATATGGACACACTTAACATTACAATCCTACTTCTACTACTGGATCATACAACCACTTTTAATTTTTTATGTTTTCTCTGAAGTTTCAAAAGGCAAACGAATGAAATTAGAAACCATATGGTATAAAAGAACAATTTTTCAAATCAAGCCCGAACAAAAAGCATATTTCAATTTTAAACCTTAATCGAAATTTTTTATTAAAATAGACCTCATTTTGCGCGAATATGGATTGTGAAAGTATATTCTTTTTTCAAAAAATATTATATATACGCAGATTTGGATTGCGCGGGTGTTATTTTTTAAAAATAAAAAATTTATGCTTGAGCATTTATGTAACGCGCAAATATAATTTTTAAAATTTTGTTTACACTTGCACATATTTGGATTGCGCAAATATAAAACGCTGAAGAAAATAAGACGAGACATATTTTTGTAATAAGTTTGAAATGAGGCCTAATGTTGAAATAAAGTATTTTTAGGGTCCAATTTAAAATTTTGTATATGAAAAGTGGACAATAGATAAAAAAAGTTACTATAATCACAATATCTCGTAGCTCCAACACCTCAAAAATATCGTTTGGTTGTAACACGCATAATTAATACTTCGAGCTACATGCAATCAAGCATATAAATTATTTTTATCTTTACTACTAATAAAGAAAATTCATTGCATACATTTACTCGGTGTCTTTTTGAAATTTCAAATATACCATTTTTCTACTTTTTGAAAACCATATCTCATCTCCGCCTTCTTCCTCTCCCTCTTCCAGATCCAGACACTGCATAACCCTAATTTTCCTTCTGCTCTCACCATTTAAAAAAATGATTTCCTCCACTATTTACCACCGATGACGATTTCCAGTGAGTGCAACAGCGATTAGTGACATCCATTACGCTACAATCGTAGGTAATTATCAATTCGCTTTCATAAACTAGATCAGTTAGGAGTTCCATCTTTGTTACTTAATGATTCATTTGTTAAATCGATTTCCGTTTGGTGCGATAGCAGCGACGCCTGACGATTCATCATTTAAATCGATTTCCATTGAGATCGACAACACCGCCGCCTGACGATTCATCCACGCAATCAATTTTCATGACTGCGATAGCACTGATGATTAACAGCTACTCCCCGAATCACCTCTGCATTTACACGATTACGTTCAACCATCATTGATTCGAAATCCAATAGACTTCGCTCCGAGGTACTTTGCTCTCCACTGCAAATTCCTTTGCTTATTTCTGCATTGAATCTTCCTTGCTTCACTAATTCACAGTGTGCCTTTGCATTTGAGTGTGCGTGACTAGGGCTGTGGTTGCCCATGTGTGTTGTGAAAAAATGCATGTAAGAGATTCTTTATGCTTTGTGGCTTTTGATGTACCTTTTTACTTGAAATTATCTGTGTAATTTTTTACCTGCGTGTATGTATCAAAGGTTAAGTCAATTTGAGTTTATATCAGCTGATAAACTTATCAAATATTATTGTTAGTAAACAATTAAAGTTACTGAAAGCAAAGTAAAGCAGGGAATTACAACTTAAGTAAATTTTAGATATTATAATCATTAAGATTAGATTGCGTATCAGGATTTTTGCTTTCATTCAACTAGATCATAAATTTCAGCAATAATGTTCTTTTGGTTGGAACAAAATTTGAAACTGATTGACTGAACTCAACATGGTGGTGTAGAGGAGCTTACAGCTGCCCTTGATGATCACGGAACAATGCAAGTCCATGAAGGTGATTTTGAAAACGGAAGTTTTCTTATTCTAATTTAATTTTTTTAAAATACTACATTTATATTAAACCAACAATTCAATAATAAAATCATGGTTTAACTACCGCGGTTTAACATTCATTTGGTGATTTTTTCCTCGAATTATGTTGATCCTTTTGCAATAAACTGGCTATGGGTGTTACATTTTAATAGTCTTACTGCAGTTATTATCCCATTATTATTCAAGTAATATAGCATGTTTTATTCTTAGAAGGTAAATTTCTACCGTGGATTTCTAATTTTGAAGAGACCCATGCAATATTTGGAGTTAAATTTGAAAACAAAATTTATTATGCAATTGTTATTTGCCTATTGTAAAAAGTTAAAATTTAATATGGAAATTTTGCCTGCCTTCTGTGGAAAGGTTCTCATATTTATTATGGGAAGTTATTTATATTTTCTGAAAGGTTATAAAATTTGGTATAGAAATACTTAAAAAAAATTCTTCCATGGGATTATCTTTTATCATTTGTGGAAACGTAGAAGTTTGTTTTATCTGCAAGTTACGATGCTTATATGTTCTATTACACACACACACACACATAATACAAGTTGAAGGATTGATTTGTTTAACCTTCATTTGGCAGATTCAAGTTTGGGACATGGTATCTACATGAATAGAAACTTATATGCTTAAATTTGAGGATGGATTCTTGCTGCTCTACATGGGTAATTTTTTATTCCTTTGTCATTCATTTATTTGGCATTATTCTTGGTTCCCTCTTGGTCAATTTTCCTTTTGTCTTAAATTAGGGAACGTTGTTGCTTTACTGTTCAAAACACTTGGGTAATTTCCTTTTCTTTTCCCTCTTCCAATTGTTTGTTCCCACTTTAATTTACTCGGTTATTGCCATATATTTGGTTTTGTCTGCATAATTAGGTGAATAGTACTTGGTCAAAATCTTTGCTAATAGATGTTTTTTCATATTCCAATAGAAATAATAAATTGAAATATATTTTATTGAATATGACTCATTTATCGATCTATGTAACATTTTTTCAAATTTCAACAGATCTATCTATGTAGCAAAAGTAATACATTTTTTTTTTACCTGATTTATTGATTCTGAAATGAAGTTGAATATATTTCATATGCTCATATATGTATTGTCCAAACTTCTGCTTCAATATGATATTTTTGATTTAAATTCATCTTTCACAAGCTACTTGAAAAAATATATTAAATCAATGCAAAATCCATAATGTGATATGAACTAATTATCATGTTTCTTGCACGTGGCATTAAGAAAGATGAAAGTCTCCTTGAAATAGTTCTGTTTATACTAGCATGCAACAGTTCATTGGTTTCAATGTTGGTGCCCGGTTTTGGATTATTCACTTTATGTTTTGTTTTGGTTTATGGCGTTAAAGGTTGCAAAAGGTAATATTAGTTATGGATAAGAATGGTGGGTTTTAGTAATGAACTTATACATTGGCATTTCTTTCAGGATTTCAACCAAATTGAATGTTAAATATAAATAAGTTGGTAAAAGGGAATACATCATACATAGAAGTATTGGTACCTGGCAAACTTTTGGAGCGAAAAATTAAAAATACAAAAATTATAAAATTTGATTCATTAATAGCTTGATTAGTAGTTATCTTCCATTGTTTGTACTATGCGCTGCAAAAAGTAGGTATGGTGTACATTATTCAGATTCATACTTACAACAAGTGTATCTGTTATACTGTTAACAGCCTTGACTGCTCAACCATATAATACCTTTCTCACATGATCCGTAAAATAAAGAACAAGCGAAAATTATGTTTGACTTATAAATTATAATGCTCCATTTTTCCCTTTATTTTGTTAAGTACCATCCTTAGATTTATATACGTTTGGATTTGGATTTGATTTAGGGTTGGAAACCTTCAAAAGTTTAGTAAAAAAAGTTATTTTAATAGGAATCACCGAAGCCTGTATGTATCGAAAAATCATGCTTATGCAGGCTTTATGTAGCAATATCCATTTTCAGTAACGTCAGTGATCAATTTTTGTTATTTTTTCAAACTTCTTTCCTTTGGACAGTGATGTGGGTGAAGATTCAAAAGAAAAAATGCATATATATTGTAATGCAAGATTATGTCACTTTGGTGTTTGGTACAGTTAGGTAAATTGTAATGCAAGAGTAAGGGACTTTTTTCAGAACTTTATATTGTCTTATACTGTACATTGTTACTCAGTTAATATGATTGAAAATAATACCTGAAATGAAATTATTAACACCTTATATTGCATGTTTTCCAACCCGAACCCAATATGATATTTTACATTTTTATTCATGTTGTACCCACTTTCTATTTGAGATGTGAATCGACCATGGTATTCACAGTTGATTTTTTGAGTCACTTGGCATGCATATAGAAAACCACGATGTATAAATATGTTCTTTGTTTACTGTCGGCTTTGATTTTAGTTGAGCACGACAATAATGAGATATTTTCCCCCTTGAAATCAATCCTTTCAACCCATCCTCCCATGTGCTTGGCGTTATTTTATCATGGTTAACATTTAGTACTGACTGCTTTATTGGGTAAGAGTTTTATGTATTAATGCTGCTTTAAAGGCAAGAGTAAATAGCCTTGATTTTGCACTAAGTAGAGCAGTTAAACCGAGTTCAATGTGTTTAAAGTAAAAGCCAAAAAATAATAATGACAGAAATAAAATTAGACTAAATTTATGGCGGCGGCAAAGAGTTGGAAGCTAAGTTTTGTATTTACATGACGTGACCTTTTTTGATTATTTCAACTATCTCAATAACTATTTGCATTAATATTTCATTTTTTTAATCTAATGCATTTTTCTTCTAAAATAGTCCACTCTTGAATGCCACCTTTTCCCTTTTGGTTATAACTTAGGACTGCACCATTTTTATATATTATCGCTACATTTGTTTACATACTATTATATTAAGGAGTAGTGTTGTTCGAGTACAGGTAGTATCAACATATAGGGATGTCCTTCAGTTTGGGTGCAGGTAGGCATAACTTACCTCCTTTTGGCGTAAAACCTTCTCTTTCTTTTGAGGGAATATGGCTAGAAGTCCCATTCTTCTAGGATCAAGTTTGTTATACAGCAAAATAAAAAAAATAAAAATGAAATGGCAAATAGGCATACAGTTCAAGCTTTAGTGAAGTTGAAGAGAGACTATTTGTTGTAGTAATATGTTTGGTATAGAAGAAGATTTAGCTTACTTAACTTGGGGACCAATTTAACTACTCAAGGACTTGGGAGGAAGAATCTTTGAAAGCTTCAAAATAGACTATAATGATAATTAATAATGGTTATTTGATTACTGTATATTTTTATTTTTTATTTGGATATGAGATGCTTCCATGTTCAGTGTATGAGTCATATGTCCATAAAATATTATTTAATAAAAGGAATATTTATGACATTTTAGTCAAAAGCATGGACCAAAGATCTATGTCATTGGTGTTTTTTTTTCCTTCCAATGTTCTAATCTTCAGATTGTCAAGTTTATGATTTAATATAAGCATGGTTTCACTTATTTTAAATAATATAGACATAACAACATTATTTACCAGTTTCAGTAGTTGCGGATGTAATCTTTTTAACAACATATATACAATGTTTATTTCAAAGATGACTTGCTCAAAATGATCAAGCTGCCCAATTTATTTCTTTATTCTCTTTTTTAGGGAGTGTTGCTAACTTACTATATGTGAGAACCACTGAAAAAAATGCTTAACTTATTACTCCAAGTCAATAACGTTTACAAATAAAGAACATTATGAAGTAAATAGGCTTGCATATGGATCATATAACCATGTATGTATTTTGATTCCAGTTGATTCCTATGTATATTTCCATAGTGTGGTTATATCATTTTATTTTGCTGCATATATATGTGCCTCTCATCAATTTTAGGTTGATAGATGATGAAAAATACCAAGGAGGCTTCATATATCTCTTATTATGACAAGAACCATCTATATTGACCCTGCACTTCATATATCACTTTTTAATAAAAACCGCCTCTATCCATATAGTGAATCTCACTTAGAAATTTATAGGTACCATGACAAGAATAAGTGTATACTATATCTACAAAAAAATATACATGCTTTGAAACATACTACCATTGTTGAATTAATGCATGCACATTATGATTAGATGCAGGCCCACTTGGGCGTGCATATACACTGTGTAACTAAAATGAAATGCAATTATTACCTTTTCTTTCCCTTTAAACTAGAGAGCGGATAAAAAAGCTATGAACAACTATGCAAATAGTTGTACTAGAGAATGTAAGAAATGTAATGAACTTCTTTTTTTTTTTTAAGTAGAAAGATAACACAAAACAAATGAGAATGAAAATTCTTATGAAAATTATCCTGGCAATATACGGTCACAAGTTAAATACATATGCTTATGAAAATTTTACTCTGATGATTGATTTTCATCTTTTGTGGTTTTTACAGGACACGGAGGAGCATATTCTCTGTATTGTTCGTCAACGACATTGCTAAGAAGTTTCTCTATATATGCTTATGAAAATTGTAGGTAAGACTTCATATCAGTTTGTATGATTCTCTTTTCTTCCTTTGAACTCTAACTCTTTGAGCATGCAATTGAACCCTTCAGTCATATGATTCACCATTTTGTATGATTCTCCACCTTTTGTTGTTGTTAGTCAGTCTATTTCATGCTGCTCATAAACATCCTTTTTTTCTCCCTTTTTATGGATTTGGGATTAGGTAAGCTATATACATTTAGCTTTTTTTTACTTAATTTTTCACACATGTGAATGTGTTTGCACGTTAATTTTAATTATATATTTTTTATAATAATTATTCACATGGATACATACACATACATGTGCTTCACATCACTTTTCACATAAGTGTTATTTTGTATATAATAAAGCACCATGGTTCTTAATATTTTAGCTCATGCCTAACAGAAATCATAAAATAATGTCTTTCTTTGTATTTATTTAAAGAAAATTTTAGATAATTTGTTGTGTGCTGCTGTTGTGTTCTTTCAAATGTTAACTTTTCATCTAAATCTCACAAAATTCCACTCTAAATTGAAATGGTATTTCATTAAGCTCCTTTCCTTTATATCCAATGCATTATAATTTTAACATATATTGCTTTAATTTCAATGAACAAGATTATTATCATTCTTATTTTTCTTCTGCATTGCAGGATCATTGAAAACAAGAATATGGGATATCTTATTCAAATTCATCACGTTTAATATTGCATCTGAAGTAACATAAGGTGAGACTTCTATGCTTATCTTCCTACAAAGAACTTCTGCTAAGTATATCATTTTTTAAAAGATAATACTTCAATTCCACACACACATTACATTAAATATAATCTATTACGTTCTGTCAAAATCAGTATTAGGGAATTGATGCTGAATTTTATTGATCTTTGCAATTCCCAGTGTTAGGTTTGCAGTATTAATATCATGATGTTCTTTTGTAGTTTGTAGTACGATCATTTTGCAATATTGATCATTGATACCAATACAATACAAATTACAGTAGGGACACCCTCCATATAAAATATTTAAGTTCAACAGTCTCATTCGGCAAGCATATTTATATTCTTCTCACAGTAAGTTCTATATTTATATTCTTCTCATAGTAAGCAACAAAACTATTATTCTTTTCTACAGGTTGATGCAAAAAAAAGCAACCTATGAAGAAGACCTGTAGCAGAAATAAGGGGAAAAACAGAAGACATGGTTTCCAGAACCAATAGCTCTGCCCTACTGCTACTCTGTAAATTATTCCCTTCTACATAGCCTATATGTATCGTAATGTATATATTATGTTTCATGTTTGTTTAGCAACTGCCCATTGTATCTACAAGTATGTTTAGGAACTATCTTTTGTATCTACCAGTTTATTTGTTAATGCAAACTCTATTTCAGCTACATTACCTTCTTCTGAATGCATTTACCAATTCTATTACTTTATTGATGCCCAACTCTGCATGGTTACAAGATTTTAGCTATATTACCATCACCGAGTCTAAACCCGGTGCTGTTGAGACTTCGTTATAATTGTTGGTACCCTGGGGCAGACACTGCTGCACAGAGCCTTATCCAGGATTTGTGCTTAGTGAGACTGCCATTGCTTGATTTTTGTAACTGAAGGCAAAATAAATTTGTGTCCTCAAACTACTTTTTTTGTATAAATGTTCTTTGCTACAAAATTATTATGCTAGCATGTCACAATCTGCCTGGTGATCTTATTTTACCCCAAGTCACTAGCTTTATATGTAATGTCTAATTTGTTGCATTTTGGATTTGTGGTTCCATATGTTGACATTCTTCAGTTGATGGAGCTTGGAGTCAAGGTGCACAAATTTCTGCAGACTATAGGCATCATTAAAACATTTTTGTATATGCAGTCATGGGCAGTTCATTGGAACATTTATCAAATAGCTAAACTAAGGGGCATGAACTTATTATAATTATGCATTCAGTCGGGCTTTTCTACCATTTTAAATTGTTGAATGTGGTTTTCTTATATCCCATTGCACGAAATCAATGTTATCAATGTGTCACTCAAATTGAGGCTGCATTGTCTGAAGGTAACGTCAGTGGTTTCTACTAAATTGAAATGCAGATTTTTTGCACTTGGTTCTAATGTGGGAATTCTTTCTGTATGGCATTTGTAAGGCAATCCATAGCGTTAAAGTTATTTTGTAGAGTATTCAGTAAAGATATCCTTGCTTTCTGGAAACAGTGAGTAGCAGTTAATAAGTGATGGTTGGCTAACATTGTTGAAAAGGAAATGCTTCATTTGATACGAAAATTTTAGTTACGCATATCTAAGTTACAATCACTTTATGGACAACGTTATTTGTACTTAGATGTTATGTATTTGGTTTCGATCGTGAACATCAATTACCATTTATTTATTTATTTTGAATCAAAAGAACAAATCAGTTTTCATTTTAAGCACAGCATATAGTAGTTACTCAATATTGAATTGAGTTATGTCACCTCATTGGGAAATTTTGTATAGTTCACCTTTGTGCTAATTACGGCTATTTCGTTTTTTTATTCATCATAACATCTGTTCATTATAAACTACTTTGAAAGATGTTGTACCAATTGTTTTGATCTAACCAAGCAATTTTTTTATAGCATGCTTGATCTCTGATTCATATAATTTATGACTGTTATTCAGGTAACTCACATTACTACCAAAAATCGTAGAAACTATAAGCATAAGTGACATTTTTTGTTGAATTTATCGGCTAACTAAAAGAATATTGGATGAGATTGAGGAGAAAAGGACTCTTCTTGGTCTAGGAAATATGGCATATAATTATGTAGGATAAATATGCCATGTTTGATAGTTGTTTCAACTAAGTTTCTAGCAATATAATGAGTTACAAAGATAGTAGTCATACATCATTCGGTTTAGGGACTGTGCACGTTTAATAAATATGTTTTGAAAGAACATAAACTTCGTCAGACAACTCCTAAGATGTTATGATTTTAATTAAATGCTCTCTCAAAGCAAACCCAAAAATGTTAGTCTAAATCAAAGCACAGAAAATAGCTGCAAAACATTGCAGCAATGAAGAAATGATCCAAGTACCAACAAATATGGCCATAACGTCAAAAAATAATGTTAATCCATTGTCAAAGTTGATAGATACAATTTTTTCCAACTTATCAAAAAATGCATTCGACAAAGAATACATAGCTAATTGAGCATTAATTACTAAAAAATGTCAAATATATCTTGCATGTCAAGTTTTTACCATTATTGGAGGTATATTTTTGTATATTTATCTTTTATGCACTAAAAACTTGACATACAAGATAAACAATATGATTTCACTACGGATTGGTAACTTAGAACAGAATAAAAGCAGCACTACTGATTTACATGTTTAAAGAACGCTAAAATACATTGATAAATAATGATGGAAACAATGTCAGATTAAGTCACGAACACTTCATTGCTTCAGAAGTTACCACTTGGATCTTTCATAGACATTTGTAGTCATAAAAACTACCAACAACTCCGATGACATCTTTAAATGATCATCCCAAACTAGCTATAATGATAATTTATTTGAAGCTACCTTTCAAATTCCAAAATATAAACATAGTTGTATATTAGAGTAAATTTTCAAATTTGAAATTTCAGAAAATCACGGTGGAAATTCTGCTCATTGATTTCTCGCTATTACTAGAATTGTGAAGTGATGATGTATTTAAATATATTTTTTCTCATAGCCCACATTAGCTAAAAGAACATATGCATGTAAAATTTCAAGTATTATTTCCATTTCCAGTAGTATAAAATAAACTGAAATAAAAAAAATGAATGCTAAAACTATGAATGCTTACAAGTTATTGGCTCTATGAATGTTCTTCAGTTGTCTCACTCTTCTTGATCATTGCTTTAGGTTTTATACCGGCAATGGTACTGTCAAATCTAATTCATTAAGTGCAAATATAAATGAACGCACGTTGTGGTTAAATGCAGGCCCAATTGGGCATGCATATATACTCGTGCTATATAAAAGAAAGTACCCTGAGTTAAATGAGAAGGAATAACATGTTCTTCAGGACATGATACTTGTAATTTGTGCAATCGTCATTCATGCACATAATGTAAAACTTTTGGTAAATCAGAGTGTCGCACTGTATTTTTGTAAGTTATCTACCTTCAATTTTTTCTATTAATTCAAATTGTACAATAAAAATTAAATACGCAAATATTTTATAACACACTGATGATCCAAAAATTCAATCGTCTTCAGGACGTGGATTTTGGATTAACGTAATACGCCTTTATAAGATTATATGATCTTATGATGCCGACGGCATTATACATGCTTTTCTGCGAGAGATTGGATTTGGAGATTTTTTGAGTACGTAATTACAATTAATTTTTATTTTTTAATGACGTTTTGGCTTTAAGTAATGGTAAATTGCTTTAATAGGTATCGATAATCTATAAAATTCGGATGTTCAGTTATGCGGTGCTTTTGCCGCATGTTGGTGGAAGACCACTCATAGCATTCACTTTAGCTTTGGAGAGCAAAGTATTACACCATTAGACTTTACTATGCTTACCGGTAAATGCATTGGTCGGGGGAAGACCTTACCATATGATGAGGAGTGCCAGCTTTTTCACCGTTTATCCGGTGTACTTTCACATCTTGATTTGCATGATGGACTATCATCCGGACTGTAGATTAGATGCTCATATATTAGGCAAGCAATAATAGAACTAATACAAGGTCGTAGTTCAGATAACCACTTGGAGATTACTCGACTTTTTATTCTTTACATGACGGGGAACTTATTCTTTACAAATGCATCGATCACGCTGCCGGCCGACTATGTCGCAGCTGTAGCGGAGTTGTCATTTGAAAGTTCAGTCGCATATGATTGGGAGACTCCGATATTAGCGTATTTGTATCGCTCTTTGGATCATCAGTGTGTTATTAGGGGTAGATCCCCGTCCATTTTATGGTTTTTAGAGGTTTTACAGTACTGGTACTACGAGTACTTCTGTAACTGACTTGTCCGATGTTGGACTCCACATTACCCCTTTTCTTTTCTTGAGTCAGAGCATGGGCACGTGGTAATGGTAGAATGGTGCAAGGAGGGGAGGCACATCATATTTTTGTTGTGGCATGAAATCAGATCGAGTTACGGACCACACGAGAGAGTGTTGTTTGATACCCGAATGATGTTCGCCTTTTATGACCAACCCCATCGTAGTGCATGCTGCTTTCCTGTCTATGAGACATTTTCCATTGGTTTCATCCCCAGCCAGCTTAGAATGTTGCTAGTTCCTGGGTAAGCGTAGTTGGAGGCAAAACTTAGATGGTGATTTTGTTCTCAATGATCCACATCCGGATACACTTTTTTTGAGGGTTTATGATAGCGCTGCATTACAGGAGTATGTAGGAGAGTGGTGGTCCACAAATTACTTCATCACCGTGAATGTAGATTATGCTTCCTTTTAGTGTTGGTTTTACAGTCCATCGCATATGGCTATATTAGTTCATATTGCATCTATTGATTCGGTCGGGCCCTTAGGCGTAGGTAGTGGTGTTGCCCCCTATTTTGCATGATCTTACACAGAGTACTCAAGTATACCATGCTCCACATCCCTCCCAGGAAGGAGATTACGATTGGATAGCCGGTATTCCGATAAGATCTGTGGTTGATAGATATGTTGATATTCCTCGGTCAGATATTTTCTAATATTCCGATCCAGCAGCATTTTTCTATGAGGATTTGTTTCAGATGTAGATGGAAGTCCGCCAGATCATGTACATCGAGCATCGACGTAGTATGGATGAGTTGACTGCTTGTATTAACGAGATTACTACAGCTGATGAGCGGCAATATCATCTTACGCACAGAATAGATGACGGCGATGACGATGATGGTGAAGCTGCCAATCTTTCTGATGATCGGTATTGGTTTGATGAGCCTTAATGTTAGCATGTACTATTACTGTTTATATGTCACATGCATGTGAGTACTATTGTATTATCATTATTATGTAGTCAGTAACAAAGTTTGTATGACTGTATTATCCATGGTTGTATGTAGTAGTAGTGGTTGTATATGAGTATTATCATTGTTATGTATTCTGTAACAGAGTTTGTATGACTGTATTATCAGTGGTTTGTATGTAGTAGTAGTGGTTGTATACGAGTATTATCATTGTTTTTATATCATGTTGTAGACTGTATTATCAGTGGTTTGTATGTAGTAGTAGTGGTTGTATATGAGTATTATCATTGTTTTTATATTCTGTTGTAGAGCTTGTATGGCCGTATTATCGTGGTTTGTATGTAGTAGTGGTGGTTGTATACGAGTATTATCATTGTTTTTGTATTTACTACCAGTGTTTGTACCATTGAATTATCCGTGTGCGTACGTACTGCTAGTGTTTGCGTAACTGTATCGCCATGGATCTCATATTTTGCTTGCGCATGTGTGAATCACTATTTGAATGAACAAACACATATGTGTTGTTCTATACTCACGTTTGTAGATGATTACCTCGTGGCTAATTATAAGACACTTAGTTCATGAGACACAGATCATGAAATTTATATATAAGGTAGCTTTTTATATCGAAAATTCACAACATATTCATTTATTCTCAACGTCCTAAGTAAGCTTCAATGTCGAATGAAAACTTGAATGCTGATGATTATTTAGTTCGAATCAAATCATACATAGAAACTGACCGTAGACATGTAGAAGAGGAGATGGAGTAAGATTTTTGGGTCACTCTAAACAAGACTTTTAACAGTCATCCCGATTGTAGATTGATTCGAAGGATTTTGAAAACTCGTAGCGCTTTTGTAGCATTTACAAGGGCTTGTCGAAGATATAGACTCATTATAAAAGCAGTGAAAGAAGAAGATCTATTTCAGTTAACACGAGCCACGTATGATTCCCATTATTTGTGGGAGTATCGTGTTGAGTTTGTTGGACATGCTGCGTACAATCTCCGGGTTAGATATATTAGACAATTTGAATGATGTATGAGTTGGTTAAGAATGCTTGTTAAGTTAATTATCTTCTGCTTGTTGTTTGCACTATCATAATCTATTCCCCACTTAACATAATAACGGTATATAAACAGTTGGAATCATCAAAAACAACACTTAACTTACGAAAAGAACAAATAACCGCTTTCATTGAAATCGAACAGGACAACAAACTAAAGAAAACGTGCAAACAACATATAAAAGAACAAGACAGCAAATATGACAATCGATAATTAAAAAAACCGCATTCGACCACCGGATAAGTTAATTGAAACCAGCGTCCTTTAAAGCATCTGAATTTGGTTTTCAAGTTTGTTAGCATAAACAACTGTACGGTGAGGAAGATGATCTTTAAGCCATTGCCACAGATCACAATCATCAGGAGAATTATGACATCTATATCGTTGCCGACCAATATCTGCTCCGCTACTTACAATAACATAAAGAACAGAAACCCCACAATTACAGTATATCTCATTAGAGTTAACCTCTTGATCCGTGTAAGGTACTTGGTGTTGTATTTCATTCCTTTGTTCTCTATTTCTGTTATGGCTACGTCGCTTTTCTCTTTGATGTCTTCCATTGTCTAGCAGCATGCGCTCCTGCACTTGCATCTGATGCTGTCTTACATCTGCATTTTGTCTCTCCTCCATTTCGATATACCACTCGGTAGGTGGTCTGTGAGGATGTATCTGGTGGGCTATTATGCTGTAACAGACCCTCGTATGAATATGAGGTTGGCAATGGAATATGGTTGTAGTCTACCATTTTTATACACTAAAGCAATGATAACAATGAAGTGAAGCATGGCACGTAAACCGATATTTATATGCCAGATTACAATGCCCCGTGTACAGCATTGCAACGTAGATACAATACCGACCTACGACTTTAATTGTTACGAGATGTGAGTCCATCTGCTTTAGCACTGTTTGAGACATGACCCAACCTTCTTACCACATGTAGCTTTAATCATACAAGATATGGGTCCGTCTGCTTTAGCATTGTTTGAGACAAGACCCGACCTTTTGACCACCGCAGCTTTAATCTACTCGAGCATCTTGGATCAGTACGAGACGTGGGTCCGTCTACTTTAGCACTGTTTGAGACAAGACCCGACCTTTTGATCACCGGTAGCTTTAATCAATTCGAGCATCTTCAATCGGTATGAGACGTGGGTCCGTCTGCTTTATCTCTGTTTTAGACAAGACCCAATGATTTTACCAAGACAATTTAAATAGAATCCAGAATATTGTAAACATACTCATTCGCAAATCCAAAATAATAAACACCATTCTTCTACCTGTATTACATGAGTTCTCTAAAATGTTTATGGTGCTTCTCATCTTTGTCATCATCAGCTTCTTCCGACGATTTTGTTGAACATTGTATTACTCAACAAAGAATGTTTGCTACCGAAACGAAGGATTTAATGGCCCATGAAATTGTCGAAGCTCTGCGACTTCCCAATGAGGTGGCGTTGTGGGCAAAAAAGACTTGCGTTATGGACGTGACTATGCTAGCGGGCATAATCAATTGATCACGGATTATTTTATGGAAAACCCAATATATGGGGATGTAGTTTTAAATGAAGATTTCATATGTTGAAAAATATCTTTAATCAGGTTCTTGACAAATTAACGGAAACAAACATTTTTTTAATGCACAGAAGAAATGGAATCAATGAACTTGGTATTTCTCCTCTGCAAAAGGTTACGGCTACACTTTACATGATATCGTATGGAACTTCTGAAGATTCGCAAGACGACAAAGTGTGGATTGGAGACTGAATGGCAATATTATGTATGAAAGAGTTTTGCAAAACCGTTGATTGTATATTTGGTGAAGAATATCTTGGAAGTTATAGGTTCATACGATCTGTACATATGACATGCTTTTATTGGAGCGCCAGGTTCACTGAATGATATTACTGTTCTACGACAGTCATATTTATTTAATGACTTATGTAATGACATCTCACCACCATGCAATTACAAAATCAAAGATAGAGATCATTCAGTAGGTTATTATCTGCTAGATGAAATCTACCCAAAATGAAAAACACTTGTGCAAGCTTACAAAAAACCAAATAACATAAAAGAAGCTAGGTTCATCAAACAACAAAAAACTTGAGGAAAGATGTGGAATGAGCATTTGGAGTGCCTTAAGGTAGGTTTCATATATTAAGAAAAGAGGTATACTACCACGATCCGGCGGTACAATCTGATATCATATGCTGCTATAAAATTTTACATAATATGATTGTCGAAGAAGAAAGCGGTGGGTACGAACTTAAATTGAGAAACTATCCGGACATTACTGTAACATTTAAAAAAAAGCTTATAAGGATCCAAATAATTTTGTCGAATACTTGCAAAGAGTACAAGACATTGGAGATACACAAGCTCATCTTGATCTAAGAGAAGAACTAGTAGAACACTATTAGGAATATATAGGAAACAATTAGTAGAAGTGATGTTAGATGTTACTTATCTGTTGTGATATTAAGTGGTTGTTGACGGTTTGTATTAGAGTTTATGTTCGAATTTGTTATATCTACTTTACTAAGTTGTTGTTGACACATTAAGAGTATTAAAAAAAACAATAGCAATAACAACAAAGTTGACTATAATAACATAACCATTAACTCAAACTAATATATTGAAATTAACAATGACAACAACACTAACATTGAAATTACAACCAACACTTATATCACTCCTTGACGTCTACGGTACTCCTCTAGTTGCTTCTCCATATACATCATCTGAACTAGATTGAATTCGTTTAAGTTGCAAACTAAAAGAGTCATATCATCAACTCTTTATTGTCGAGTTAGTTCTTGTTTTTTTTTTAACTCTAGCTCATCATTTCTTAACTTCTGTTTTCCATCATGTCACCGTCGTTTTTTCATTTCCCTTTCAATTCTCTTTATTTCTTTTCTTTTTAGATATAATTTATTTGCATCTTCAGCGGCCACCATACGTCGTCCAATATTTTCATAATATGCGCTGTAATCGGGTGCTGTTTTTTCTTGCCTTTGAGCCTTCTAGGAGGCCGACTGCCTGAACTAGTTGTGAAGAGGGTGTCCTCACGTGGATCAGAACTACCGGGCTGGATTCATCGCTCATCTTTTGAGGAAAAAGAGAAGTATTGAATGTTTTTTACGCACCCGACTCCGTTTTTTATCCTTTTCTAATATGTCGTAGTAATGGTGCAGGTTGAATGGTTGATTGTTATTTTCAGACATATACAATACATTTGCTTGATTGAGCTTTTGAGGATGAAGTACTATTAGAAGAATTAAACATAAAACTTTTTATTTAAAATTCAAATTTCAAATAATTACCAAGTCCATGTCGGTTGTAACGATCTGGAATTTTCAAGGATTTAACGAAGATTTTGAAATAAAAATTATTTTTTACAATAATAAATTGACAACGAAAACTAGATAATTGAAATGCGTTCATTGAAATAAGATCAATAAAATTTCTTGTACATCAAAATTCATTCGAAACTCGGTCAGCGTAATTTTTCAGCGTGAATTATCAAAATTTAAAGTATGAATATTTTTACATAGAAATGTTCTAGAAATTTTTCTAATTAAAACGTCAATGTTCGTTCTGTCAGATTCCGACATTTGTAGCTCCGTTTATCTAGAATTTCTGTTGTCGTTCAATTTCGAAGCGGTAGCAGCGGCTGTGAGAAATGCGGATTAAGAATCTTAAGGTTAGAATAAACACTAGAAGGGGTGAATAGTGTTTTAGAGATTGTTAAATCTTTTTGAGTTTTTGTTAATTTAAACACAAATAAATGCAATATTTAGGCACAGATATGATCATAAAATCAAACACAAATGCAAAGATAAAGTAAAAGCAGTAAAGGAAAGAACACACTGCATTTTATACTAGTTCGGAGTTACCCTACGTAGCGATCCTGACTCGACCTTCGAAAATCGGCACCGAATACGACACTCATATTCAAATGTCGCAGATCCAAACGTCGAATCTAGTCCGCCGGAGCGTATAACATCATTAAGTACAACACAGCGGAAGAAAAAATATATCAATATACAACATTGATACAATGACAGATACAACATCTGATATAATATGATACAGTAGATGATATAATAGGCACCAATATTATCAGAAATACAAGACACAGCGGAAATAATATCTTCAAAAGAATGCATTTTCAAATCCAATGCTCCAATTCATAGCTAGCTCGAACTACCATCACATGCCACCTAGATAAGCAAGTCTCGTTCATATCCAAAAACTGAACTAATCGCAGATAACCTACTAAACCTGACTATCTGAAAAACCCAATTCTAGACTGTCCGTGTGGAAAAATTATGGGCACCCAGAGTTTAGGAAAGGAACAATAAACTCCGAGTCAGTCATGGGACTGGTGTGAGTAACAAAAACAGTTGGTCTTTTAAAACGAACAACAAAAGAATTTAAAATAATAAATCCGCAATGCTTTTAAGAAAATGAAACTACCATAAGGCCTCCCGCCGCACACACCATGCAAACGCAGAATTGGAGGAGATTTCTCCTTATGATAGTCAAACATGCTTGATACGAGAAAATTCCTTTGATATTATTATTATTAGTACATGGTGTGAAAAATCATTTCGAAAGTATAATATAAATCCTAGCCAGCATAGACATTCCGAACTATGCCTACTATAGCTACTATCTAAACAGTGGGGCGCCACCATAGGTAGATGGCAGGTTCTACAACTAAAACCATACAAGGCGCGTATTGTTTTGATTGGATTTCCAACAAATGGTCGGGCTAAGGAACTTCCCATTGTCCATGGGTATGCCTCTGGCGGGACGTCCCGAGAACCTAACCGGATCTCTGTCTACACAAGGTCGGGTTACCTTTGTAACTAGGTAACTACTTCTCAAGCATGCCACCCCCGATCCTTTGGGACCTTTATCTGAGGCGCCTCTAAACCACAAAGAAACAACCACACAATAAAGGAGATTGAATCCCACCACATAGGTAAATATCTGGGCTCTATACCATGATACCACCCTTTACCAGAAGGGAACGACACACCCTAAAGGGCACGACCCTCATAACCTTGCCGCATCTTTCCTGTTTTGACCATTTCCGGGTTGTGAGGTCCTGATGCATTTTCATCCACAAAGCTACGCTTTATACTAAAGCCATGCTTTGATCACAAATGATCATCAACACACAGCAGTACTTAGCATGCCACACTACCAAATTGGGAATATATCGCTGATAACCTTCAACTACATAACCTCTGAGCTCTTACGTCTCAGAGAAGGGTGTTAAGCTAAGAGAATAAATTCTCCGCCACCAACAGATATGTATTTGAAAGAAATCTGCTTTATATTTCAAAGTGTAGTGTCGGACATACAACCATACAAGTCTGTCACAGGTTCGAACAGAACCGAAGGCACTTCCGAAGAAGCCCTTGCAAATCCGGGTATTCACTATCCTGATAGGATTTCCCATCACTTAGGGAATCTCTATACCGTAGCTACTTGGTGCAGAGACAATCGATAGATTACCCTATCGTTCATACAAATACCCAATCTTCACCACCGGTCTTCAAATGCAATCGATAACGCCGTATCACTATTCGGAATGGGTTATACGACACAAGGTCCTCTCCCGGCTAAACCGAATAATGAGCACAATATTTAAAATATATGGATATGGGATTTCAGTTAAGTCACAACTTATAAAAAACCCAAAACCTTCCTTCAAATGGTTAAACAGATTACCATTTCAAATCTTTTAAACAAAAGATTTATTTCTCAAAGTTCACACAATTTCACAAAAGTCCATTTACGAATTTCAAAACAACTTCCATTTCGACCGGATTAACTCATTCAATCTTTAAATTAAAGATTTAATTTATATCTTTCAAACCATTTCCATAACTTGGAAATCATTTTCATTTCAAACTAGAAATCCTTTTAACACAAATTGGACATTCATTTATTATATAAAAGCTTTAATTATTTGAAAACAAATCGTTTTCGTTTCAGAAGAATCCAATTATACTTGCACGAGTTAGAGCCTTTGAATTAAATTCAAATTCCCAAATTAATATATTTGAAATGGTTTAATCCATATAAACTTGTATAACATCTTTAGTTCCTAGTTTCAAATCATAGGATTCAATTCAAATATTGAATTCAAATTTAAATCAAATTACTTAAATTCTAAAGCGTAACCAAGTTACTCAAAAATAAAAAAAATTTCTTTGAGTTCCATTTTATTTTAAACCCAATCCATTTCCAAAACTATTTGGATTCAAAATTCAAATTCAAAGCTATTTCCAAAAATCTACGACTTAACTAATTTCCATGTGCAATCCATATTTGTGTGTGTATGGTGTGGTCTAGGGGTTTAACACAATAGTGCAACAACATCATCATCACAGATCAAAACACAGAAATATAATTGATAAGCGTATAAACTATAACGCTTATCGTTCATTCACAGATTCATAGATTAATAACAAATGTATCGCAAATAAATGAATAAAATACACAGCTCAATCCACAGAACAAAATATCACAGATCAGATAGGACAATCAATTCGATGCATCTCATACAATACAATCGTTCATAAGTAAGGTCAAACATTCAATAATTATTTATAAGCAGGATTAATTAATTGTTTAATCCTAATTAATTAAATTAAATTAATTACTTATGAATTAATTTTCCAATCCTGATTTATTAATTACAAATCATTTGATATAAATTAATTTATCAACACCTTAATTAATTAAATTATTCTTAATTAATCATATTAATTAAATCAACCTTTGAACCAATTACATAATTAATTAACCCCTTAATTAATTATTTTAAGAAATTAAACCTTTAATTACTTACCCTAAGGTAATTACACTTACACAATCTCATAAATGATTAACATTAAATTAATTAATCTAATTAATTATTAAAATTAATCACATTAATTAATTACTCAAATAATCTTAGTTAATGACTGTCATTAACTAATAACAATTCTTTAATTACTTTCTTAATTAATCTCTAATTATAAATTAATCTAATTCATTAATTCATAAATTAAATAATTAAGTCATTCCTTAATTATCTTATTCATTTAAATCATTTTTTAATACCCTAATTATCTCTAAGGTAATCCATTTCTTTATTAATGACTTCATTAACATTAAGATGTATTTAAAACATTACGTTTCTAAATTTAGATTCAAATTTCATTTTTAATTTAAGATTCAAAATGACTATATATTTAAAACATTAACCAAATTTAAATATCAACTTATAAACCTATATAAGCAAAGTTCTAGCTAAATTACTTAAATTTTTATTTAAAATTTAAGCTTTAAAATACATTACATTTTATCTTGTAAATTCAAGTTAAAACAATTTATTTAACTTTTCACTCAAAATTAAGAAAACCTTTATAAAAGAATTTTATCGAAATCAAGTTAAACATTTGTTTGAAAGCAAATATACTTTTAAAAGCTATTTAATTTAAACTTGTTTAAAACACATTCAGATTTAAAACTAATTTAAATTTCCAGATTTGGATTCAAAGTGACTTGAATCCATATTTTAATTTTGATTTAAACTTTGGTTTTAAACTTTGTTTTAAAATCTTGATTTAAAACTTTAATTTAAAATCCAAATTTCATTTTAAAACTTTAAGACTCAAAGTTCCATTTGAATCTAACTTCATACTAGATTTAAACTTTGTTTAAATCTATCATCACAACTTTTAAATTCATTTAAATTTGCTTAAATTCAAATTCATTTTAAAAAAAAATCAAATCAGTGACAGGTTTTACCAAAAACCTGTAACCAAACCCATACTCGAGCAAACCCGAAATTGCTTCGAGTCAAAACCTTATCTACTTCGAGTAAACTACTCGAACAACTCGAGTCCAACCCGAGTTCCATTTCTCTGCACAAATAAAGTTCATTATAAAATCAAAATGCACGGTGCACATGCACCGTGGCTCTGACAACCTCCGGCCATCTACAAAGGCTTCATCGCGTCGGCGACCATCTCCAGACTCGATCTCGATCAACCAAATTCCCACAACAACTCGAAATTAAAATCGAGTTCATAAAACCAAACCTGGAACTCGAGACTACAACCAACCCCAAACCTATCAACGGTTCGTCCTCCCAATTCCGATCACTGGAACACCAGCATCTCCGGCTACAACTTCGCCTACATCCCCTCTTCCAATTCCCAGAACTCTGCAACACTCGATGCACCAGAGGAATCGAACTGACCCAAAACTTCGACCCAGTCAAAACTAGGTTTAGAAATAACAACGAGCAACCACTGTCGCCACCGAACTCTGACCATGCACCTACCATTTTTCCTGGCTTCCCCAGTCACTTCTCCACCTCTATGAAGAACTACAACCTTCCAAATCAACTAGATCAACAGATTTACCCAAAATTCCCAAAATAGTGCAAACCAGAATTGCACTTCCAAAACTTAGCAAAAAATGTGAACTTAGTTTTAAAAATCCCAATTTCAGATAAGAATTCAAGTTATAAACCTGAATTGATATTTTAAGATGTTTGAAATTATCACTTATTTTAAACCTTAACTATTCTTAAGATTTTAGAGCAGACTCTAATTTATTTAACTTAAATTCAAGTTTAAATATTTACTTTATAATCAAACAAACATAACTTGTTAAGATACTAAGTCCTAACAATCAATGGATCAAGAAGAAATGATTTTTGAATTAAACCTGAGCTTGAAATTTAAATAGAGGTGTTCTACAGGTCTTTAACAAACATACATTCAATCATACAGAAATCTCTCCTATATATATACACATATCAAACATAAATCAAGCAATCAGTTATAAAAATACTTAAGCTTTTGAAAATGAAGTTACTCACTGATGTTTCCAGAAGAAGAACAGAGTAGCTCTATTTGGAACCAGCTTGAATTTTCGCTATTTGAAAACCCTTGATTCCTATGGTCTGTGTGAATTTGTATTGTTGTTTTATAAGGTTGAAATTTTTTGTTTAGAATTGAAGATGGTACGACTTCAGATTTTTTCTTAGCTTGATGGACGAACTGAAATGAAAAGTTGATATGATATATAGGAAGGAGTTTACAGGTTGATTTATTATTTGTGTTTGTACAACAAGGTATATTATCATTTTGTTTTGTACAACACATGTCAAAGATTCTTTTTTCTTTGTTTGATTAAACAAGATTACGGGTGAGAGATAAACTTTGTGTGCTAAGATATTTTGGCATTAATTATTTTGTCTTGTTTTATAAGCTTTTACTTATCTTCTTTTCCTAGTCTACACTTATCTTTGTTCAAACTTGTATATACATACTAGTGTCTTCCTTTGCAAGCTTCATATACATGTTTATTTGTTTCATATTTGAGCATATTTATATTTTATTTGTTGTTGTCTTGTTTCAATACTTTTTTTTTCATATTTGAATGTATTTTTTTCTTGTCTTTAGTCTTGTTGCTTTGTAATATAAATAAAATCCCATAGTTATCATGATATTAGAATTTGTCTAATGTATTTATATTTTAATTTATCTTATATATATATATATCTATTTATATTTCTAATTTAAATATTTATTTTAACTTTAATACTTATTATCATATTTCTCTATTTACATATATATTTATATTTTATTTCTTTTACATTTTACATTCCTATATATATAGATATTCAACTTCTAAAAGAAATCGTTTTTAAAACTTACTCATACTTTGATAAAATAACACACATATTTTATATTATAAAATATAGAATTTAACTTTAAACATTGTTTGAAAATTATTTTATGCATATATAAATTTATTTTCAAATATCCAGGTTAATTCTCAATTAATTCAGAATCTTATATTAATATCAATTAATTTCATAATTTTTTATTCCAAAATTAAATTAATTGTCAATTTAAACTCAATAAAAATCCAGGATTGTTACATACATCCAGTCCCGCATATAAGTACGAATTTCCTTTCAAAAACAATCTTTATAATTACACCCTCGATTTCAAGGCGATGAGGTACACCCTCCAGAATCACAATTCTCTGACTAGAGATACTTGATTTCCCGGGCAACAAGTTCACCCAATTGATTTCCCAAGGCTACAATCACACCTTATCTCGCTTGATTAATTTCCAAGGCTACAATCACACCTTTTCTCGCTAAGTTGATTACAAAAAGCCTATAACTTTGAATAGCACTGAGGATATTGTTGAGATAGTGATTGAGAATCAAACCAGAGATAATCTAGTTAGATTCAATGTTGATTTCGACAGAGTAATGGTAAGAATATGTACATAGAAACATGAAAGAAGAAGAGGAGTGAAAAATCGAAAAAACTGAATTAAAATTCGTTGAAACTAACCCCTATTTACAGAAGAACAACAGCCATGTCCATTCGTGAAGAGTTATGACGAATAGACACTTCTTTTGAATTTAAATTTTGAACTCAACTGACACCATGTTGACATAGGGTACTTGAGCATGTGGACATCCCAAAGGAATTTTTGGTGTTTTGATTTTCTTTGAAAATAACCTTTATTTTATATTAAAACTATTTTAAACTTTATAAATATACTTGACTATAATTAAAATACATAAGTAAATATAAAGAATAATATATACAAAATTTTACTATAATTTTATTTTTTAAATCTAAGTATAAATATTTAAAAGTTAAGTATATTATATTTAAAAGATAGTTTAAAAACAAGGATAATTTGATTTTGAAATTAAAGATTATTTTGAAGCTAAAAGTATTTGAAATCAGGATAGATGTTTTTGATGCTTTTAAAAGGAAGGTTTTGAAATCATTTTGAAAACAAGATATAATTTTGAAAAATCATTTTGAATAAGTTAGCGGATACAAAACAATGTTCCACTAGTTTTTTCGTAGGTTCCATCCTACTTAGGGTTCCATCCCTTTAACAGGCTCGAAGTGGATATCATTCCACGAATAAATTGGATTTTAAGATGCCAATGCTTTTCTAGGAGTTTTAACAAAATTTCTAAAAGATAAATTACTTGAACACTTGAACTCTTGATAATCTTGATACTCATGAGTCTTCAATCTTGATAATTTGAATCTTTATACTGTACAGTCTTCATTCTGATACCTGCATGGTTAAATCCTGCATATACACATATATATCTAAACTTATACTGTTAGCATTTATATTTTATAATCTATTCTAAGTTTGTTGTCATTAAAACCATCATCTCACGGACTAACAACGGCGACATATGAGATTTTCCTACGAACGTCATAGCATGGATTTGATTACATTATTGAGATCGTCTCCTCACGTTGATCACCATGGTATATTTGTTTTCGTGTTTTGACTTCCATTGAAAAATGCTGCATGGTTGAAATATGGGCCCGTGACCGTGCAGGAGTCATAATTGCTAACATCCCATTCTTTTCTTTTTAGCCCACACAATTTCTTTTCATTCTTTTTGCAGCATTCAAATTTCTTTTTGGGCCATAATCATTACGTGTGCATTTAAGTCTATTTAATACTACACGTATAATACACGTTACCTAGATTTTAATAATAAAGCAAATATAATTGCATTGTTCACATTTATAAATATCCACACGCCTGCTCTCCGCCCCCCTTCCATTCTTCCTCTTCTCTTTGCATCTGGAAATATGCTCAGAGAGATAATATAAACTTTCATCCTCCACGTAAACCTTCCCTCCCTCTTCTTTCTTTTTTACTTTCTCCTTTTCCCCTTCCTTTTATTTCTCCTACTCACCCTTCCTCTCTTTCCTTTATCCTTCTCCTCCTTCCTTTATCCTACTTCCCTTCAACAACCACCTCCCTTGCATATGTCCAAGCTTTCGCGTTCCTCCACCTCTTGCAGTGACCCAACCCCCTGACCTGCAACCCGACACAAAGCTTGTCGCACCGACCCAACTTCGAACCAAGCTTTTCAGTTATCGAAGACAATTGTTCTTGAAGGCGAAGACTAAGATTGGAAGACCGTACTTACTACTATTATTCTGCTACACTATATAGACATGTTCAGTTAAATGTATAACTCTGATAATATTGAAATGGAATCAAATGTATATTGATAGACAGTTTTGCAATTATATTATTATTATATTTTATCCCTCCGCTGTGAGACTCTTTATATCATTTTCTTTTTCTTCTCCTTTTCTTTTAAATACCTTGATGATTCATGTTTTTCGAACGATTTGGGTCGGGCATATGTGTTTAAATATTGACTTGAGTTGACCAAAAAACGACGGGTCGTCACTTGGTATCAGAGCGGAAGGTTAAGCGAGAACCTTGGCTGTGGTTGAGATTACTCATTAGAAATAGGGTTAGTAGTATCCTAGAATGAGTCTGAGTGTATATACGTATAAGAGAGAGAGCGTATTTGTTAGTGATATAAAAATGTTGTTATATTAATAAATGAAATGATTTTAATTTGAATTTTATATAGAATATAAAAGAATGAATTCTATAAACTAAAAAAAAATCAATCATGGATGTTGATAATGATTGGATGTAATTTCTTTGTTGATTGATTGTTTGATTAATATGGAAGTGCTTACTATCGCTTATTGATTGATGAGTCGTGCTCGGCCAGTTTATGAGCATCTACAATTGGCTGTTCATTTGAGCATTCGATTAGGGTTGGAAAATTTTGGTTTTTGAAAAATATTTAACCAATTGAGAAACTTCATGTTTAACATGGATTTTGAAGTGAATATATATATTTGAATTTCCCCCGCATCATTTTAAAGAGTAATTGTACCATTTGAAATTGATATATGAAACATGTTTTATCTAAACATGGTTAATAAATAAAAAAAGTTATTCAAACTAAAAACTTACGAGTTTGGATTCCGAAAGTTTTGAAATTTGTTTAAGAATATAATAGTATAGTTTGAAATTATTTTTCGGAACTGTTATAAATGTTTTCAAAGTGATCTCGAAAATGGATTTTCAAAAGATTTAAAAGAAATGTCTTTAAAACGATTTTCAAAATGGTTTCAAAAAAATAAAACTTTAGTAGCTTTGCTACTCGATTGTTTAATGAAATTGATTTGATTCAACTCCCTGAATTATGATTTGATTCAAATCCCTGAAGTATGATTTGATATTTGAAAGGTATCGTATATATCTATTTGAAATGAACCCGGCGATCAATTTTCGAGTTTCAGATTGAATGATATTACGAACGCATACATCCTATGCATTAGGATTGATTGATTTTGCATCTTGTTGAGATGATTGATTGTCAATTCCAATTTTAAATCGGAATTTGATTTTTTTTTACCATTCTGAATAGTTGAACACTTCCAATTAAGAATCAAATTTTCAAAGCTAAGAATTTTTGAAAAGTATATAAATTAGTTTTGAAAATTTTAAAATAAAAACTAATGGAAGTTAAACAAGGTTTAAAAATCTAAATATTTTGATAAGTAAATTGTATATGCCTATTTGTATTATTTAAGTATGAAATTTGTTTTGAAATGTTTTTCAGTGAAATTTTACTTTAAGAAATATTTTTGAATAATAAAGGGACAAGAAAAAAAAACTTATTTATTTTACAAGTTTATTTTGAAAATGATTTTGATTTTTAAAACCTTTCTTACTTGCAAAATGATTTTGAAAGCAAATTTTAATTGCATACAAATGTAAAATCAAGTTTTGAAAAGCTTTTATAATGAAATTGTTTGAGAAATGTTTATGAATAAAATAATAATTTATAGTAATAATAATAAAATAAAATAATAATTTATAATAATAATAATAAAATAAAATAATAATTTATAATAATAAAATAAAATAAAATAAAATTTTATAAGGTCAGTTTTGTATAAAGGATTTTGTAAAGTATTCGATTTTGAAAAGAAATTTTGGTTTTAAAACTTAGTTACTTACAAAGTGATTTTAGAAGGAAAGTTGATTTTATACAGAGATGACTTTATGTAAATATGAAACCGAAGGAAATTTTGAAAACCGATGATTGGAATTTTAAAAAATATAAATATTGAATAACATTTAATTTGAAAAATGATTATTGAAATCATTGATGAATTTGAAGCTGGACGGATACTTGAAAGTGATTGATTTCAAGAACCTTTGACTATGTAAAAATATGGATTTGGAAGTTTTCGAACTTATATAAAATGAATTGTACAAGTATGAAGTTGTTTAAAAAATTATTGATTTTGAAAGGTACTCGATTTGAAAAGCTACGATCTTATATATAACGGAATTATATAAGAATGATATATCTGAAATTGATGATTTGAAAAGGTACTATGTATAATATGATATACATTTTAAAATTGAAGTATGGGAAGTACCTTCTGCTTGATTATTCACTTTGTGGCCACATAAGGGATACACTCTATTGATTCTATTGATTGATTAAGGTCATCTGGAAACAAATTCATGTGTTCCTTCGAATTCTATAGCGTAACATGTGGTCTTACGACTCGGCTGCATAGTGAAATTCGCAGGGTTGTGAAGGTTTACGTTACCGATGTTTTTCGAGGGACCCATGCGAAACCATTGTGTAACCGCGATCCGTTTCTAGCGTAATCCACCTGGGTAGAGCGATTGCCCTGAGGTATAGATGTTTCCTAAGGGAACCAGGCGAAACATTTGTGTATCTACAGTCCACATTGCATAATTCGAGGGGGCAGATGATTGCCTTGAGTCTATGGTGATAGCGACGTAACCACCAGTGTTACTATTAATTAGACTACGATTCATGCGAGTATTTTGCATAGCGTATTTCGTAGAGTTGTGATTGCTCACGGGTACGGATGTTACCTGGGGGATCCAGGTGAAACCATTGTGTATCTGTGACCTGTGGTTGTTTTGGACGTCGTGGCGTAAGATGTGGGGCAGTGGCTCCCAATAGCACCTAATGTCGCGTCGCTCTTCACTCTCGACTTAGCGAGAGAGCGACCTTAGGGACTGCGTTCCATGACGATCCCGTTCATTTGATTTCGATGATTGGACTGTACTTTCCATATCTGTTTTAAAAAAAAATTCAATTATTTTCACTTTAAAATGGGTTTGCTAAGTACTTAGAGATTTCTAGTCTTGCACCCGATCAACGTTTTAGTAGATTCTGTAAGAACAAGGATGAATTTGTGGAAATATTGAGTTATCAAAAGTATTTTCAATATAAAGGTATTTCGTTATAAAAGAATTTTTAACAAGGAATTTTTTTCAAGCATTTAAAATTTGAATGTAAAAACCACTTGAATTATCTATTGGGTAATAAAGAAACATTACAATAAATACGTAAGTTGTATATACACCATTCTAATTGTGTTTATAGTTTTGATTCAGATTTGAATACACAATTTTAAGGAAATTCACACCTGTCCGATTTAGGATTGTTTGATCAATTATCGACAATGAACACTAACGCAAATTCTTGATACGAATCTGAAGTTCTCGGCCATAGTTTATTGCTATATAAGGAGAATGGAAGTTTATAACCAAGAAGTCGGATTAGATCCGCACTAGAGCAGTCGGGTTACCAATACTAGTTCGGAAAATAAAATTGCTTATTCAAATAAGAGATCAAAATTGTTATATGTATCTATATAATATATATATATATATATATATATATATATATGTCGTACGGATTCTAATAAAATGATTGTATGCCACAGTGCTAGCTATAATTATTTCTTGCTTAGGATTGTTATGTTGTTTGGTTGCATGTAGTTTGACATCATTCCAATTTATTGCATTACATTTATGAGTTGCACATAGTTATATTAATGATCTTATGTTCTGTAAGTTGATTATTTTGAGCAAAATATATCGTATATATGTTAAATTTCTTACTTCGTTCCTTTTCTAGAATGAAAAGTTTTGAGTGAGGGAGATTGCAACGATCTGGATTTTTCAAGGATTTGAATAAGGATTTAACAAAGATTTTGAAATAAAATTTATTTTTAATAAAAATTTGACAGCAAAAACTAAATATTTGAAATGCGTTCATTGAAATAAGACCAATAAAAAAAAATTTACATCAAAATTCATTCGAAACTCGGTCAGCATAATTTTTCAGTGCGAATCAAAATTTAAAGTCTGAATATTTTTGCATGGAAATGTTCTAGAAAATTTTCTAATTAAAACGTTAAAGTTCATTCCATCAAATTCCGACATTTGTAGCTCCTTTTATCCAGAATTGCCGTTATCGTTCAATTTCGGATCGGTAGCAGCGGCGACAGATAAGATTTTTCTACGAACGTCGTAGCATGAATTTGATTATATCGTTGGGATCGTCTCGTTGCGCTGATCACCATGGTATGTTTGTTTTCTTGCTTTGGCTTCCGTGGCAAATCGGTGCATGATTGAACTATGGGTCAGTGACCGTACGAGAGTCATAATTGCTAACATCCCATTCTTTTCTTTTTGGCCCACGTAATTTCTTTTCATTCTTTTCACAGTATTCAAATTTCTTTTTGAGCCGTAGTCTTTGCGTGCACATTTAAGTCTATTTAATGTTACATGTATAAAAAACGTTACCTAAATTTTAATAATAAAGCAAAAATAATTGCACTGTTCACGTTTATAAATATGTGCACGCCTGCTCTTCGTGCTTCTTCCATTCTTCATCTTCTCTTTGCATCTGGACATATGCTCAGAAAAATAATATAAACTTTCATCCTCCACATAAACCTTCCATCCCCTTTCTTTCTTTTTACTCTCTCTTTTTTCCTCTTCCTTTTCTTGCTCCTACTCACACTTTCCCTCTTTTCTTTATTCCTTGTCCTCCTTCCTTTATCCTTTCTTTACATGTAGTTAAATATGGACTTGAATTGGCCAAAAAAGACGGGTCGTCATAGCCCCGCTTTGCTGTCTAGAATAAAAGCCAGCCATTATTTTTTTTCCAACGTCGACAAGCGGCATTTATTCTTTTCCACGACTGCTTCTAAGAATCTGTTGTTCTTGGAGGACTGTTTGGAGTTGGAAGGTTGAACAAATTGCGTACCGAAGTCCAAAAAGAAGTTTCGCTTTGGTTCGTCCTTTCTTATTATCTCTAGAACATTAAGTCAGCAGAACGCTAACTCAGCTTGATTGTCCGGGAACCATTTACCACTTTTGCGCTTTTCGGGTCCACAGTACCAGATTCAGAAATGTTGATTCTCGATGGTTGATTTTTCCAAGTTTGACCAGAAGACAAAGTAGGATTCCTACAAATGTCTTCTTCATCGGCTATTTCAATGACATTAAATTCGGTTTCCTGATTATTAAATCTGTTGCCTCCAAATTGATTTGTGAGATTTCTCGATATATTTTGTAAACGATAAGACAATACTGACCGTGAGTGACTATTAGGAGATACGTAGTTTTGATCGTAGTGAAAGTTTTGTTGAAGCGAACTATTCTGGGAATAATTCACATTTTGATAATTTTGATACTGGTTCGAATCTTGTTAAGAATGGTAGATATTCTGATTTTGTTGAGGCTGATAGGAAATTGACGCTTGTTGACAATGAAATTGATTCTGACCTTGCTGAGAATTATACATATATTGATTGAATTGAGCCGGATTCTGATTATCAGACATTTGTAGAGGTATGAATTCAGAAGATGAAGACTTCTACATTTTCCTTTGAAATTTTTCGACATGCTAATACGGGTAGAAAAAACTGTGTTGAGAAGAGAGAGAATTTTAATTGAAATGGTTCAAAAGGAAGTTTGAAATTTACGAGTTATATAGAGGGAAAGACAACGGTCTGATGGACTTAGCCGGCTAAATAATAGCCAATAAGTCTCAACGGCTACAAAATAGCCATTGGACCTTAGTCGGCTGTTATATAGCCGGCTAAGTGCCAACGGCTATTAAATACTTAGCCGGCCTTATTTTGACCGGATAAGAAGCAAACCTCTGATTTGATTTGGGAATCTTTTGGGTTGTCAAAGCAACGCAGAAGGTTTCAACCGATTTCCGTTGGGTTTGGTTCGGTTGCTTCCCAACTATGACCTGGTTGGGAATGCTCTTAATATTTTATATGCTAACGAAATGTTTTAATTAATTGATTAATCATATAAAAATTATCTACTGATATATGCAGTAGACTCATAATGGAAAATGGCTAAGTCATGAATTGAGCAGGCCCTTTTAACTCAGTGGTAGAGTAACGCCGTGGTAAGGCGTAAGTTATCGGTTCAAATCCGATAAAGGGCTTTTTTCATGAAACTCGAGTCTTTGTCTTCGTTTTTCATCGAAGAATACAGATATTTTTGATAATAAAAAAAAGGCAAACACTATTGTATTATTTACAATATAATGAGTTCTTATTATTTTATTTTGAGTTCTAATTAATAATTAAAAAGTTGAACATTTAATTATTATTATATTGACTAATTGAACTTAGTGGGTGGGGTCTTCTAGCCTGTAGTGACATAGTGGTGACATAATAGTCCTCTTTATATCTTATTATTATTTATTAAAATATTCCAGGAAACATAACATAAATATAAATAGATATCCAACCCCTATTTATTAATCACAAACCAAAATATTTTCGTTCTTAAGTTTGTCGTCACATAGAATTCTTTTCTATGATAGTGGATTTGAAAACGTGGTACATTTAAAAAAAAAAATCCTATAAGGTTAAGACCAACGATTTCCTTAAAGTATAAACTTGTTAGACAGAGCAATAATACACTAGCTCGTCATGCTTTGTATGTCAAAGGATGATGTACTTCTTACCTGTCCCAAAAACATGGAAGGCTGTTTGATCAAGATAAAATTTACTAAGCAGTTTAAGATAACTACGGTAAACACTAATCTTTATTAGAAGAACTTATAACGGTTAGCAAGTTTCTGATCTCACCTAGTCCTACATCATATGACACGACCTTGGCAAATACACAACAGCAAAACCAAAAGAGGAGTAGAAAACGGAGCAAACATCAGCATGCCATTAATAATTTAAATGCAGCAGCAAGTAAACCAATATCAAAAAATGAAGAATACTCTTGCAGCAGTAAATAACCTCGTATTTTGACATATTTTTTGTAATAGACCAGACAAATTATCATTATGTGGAATCTAACTACCAAAAACACAGTGCAATGGTTACTGAATGCATTAGTGATGCATACGTTTTGCGGTACAAAGTACAAACACTAAACTTGTAAGCATGGGTGCAAGGTTAGCATGCATGCAATGAAAGTTAAATTTTTTAACTACGTAACCTGACACATTTCAATCTACCTAAAAGCAAAGTGCATGCCATACATCAAACTATTCCGCAGTTAGACCACTTAATCAACGACAGGTTGAGATGTTCATAAACGTTGTGCGACTTCAGAACTGTTGTAGATGCGGTTTAAATTATCAAATAGAATCAGTGCAATCAACTGAAATTAAATAATAACATATCTTTGTAATACCAAAGAGAGGAATATATTTCCATAAACTAAGGCAACTGATCATATGCCTCTACAACCACGCTTTACGCTTCATTAACTTCTAATAAAATTTACAATAGAATAACGATGAACACTACAAGAAAATGCTCCATTTTGTATCGGATCGTTGCAACGACTGGCAACGGCTAAAAAATGCGGCCGTTGCTAGCCTTTGCATGTCGCGATTATAACCTGCAACCCGCGAACAGATTCTCATTTTCCACCAAAACCAACTTCTCCCAAAACCCTCCTTCCCATCACAATCCGCCGCCTCTCCAACTCCAACCGTCGCTCGTTGCCTCCACGTCGCTCAAACACCTTCAAAACTCGTTGGCATTTCTTCTAAACTTAATTTGGCTTTGATTTAGGTTTAATTTAGGATTAATTGGAAAATCCTAATTTCGAAAATAATTGTATTAGTTTATCATAGTGATATTGGGCGATGATTATAGTGATATTGGGTGATGATTATAGTGTTTTAAGTTAGGTGGAAGTTAAATTAGTTTATGATTATGTTGAAAATGATGATTAATGCGTATTAGTTATGGTAATATTTGTATTAGTTGATTTTGATTGGTGGTTAGACTTTAAAATTAGTGTATATTATTGATGAACATGCTAGTTGATATTTAAGTCTATGACAATATTTGTCTTTATTTAAAATAATGTGTATAGTTTACGCCAAAGTTAATTGTATAGTAATTAATACATATCTTGGTATTGGTACAATTAACGATAATTTAATTCAGAAGTGTTAATTATAAGTGTTATCGTAGTTTAGAATAAATATAATTCGTTGAATGAATTATAATATTTTGAAATGAGCGTAATAGCAATGAGCTAATTATTCAGTGAAAGTTAAAACACGTTTTAAAATTTAGTTAATAAATATAATGAATTAATTATAAAATATTTTGTAGTTGTTAGAAGAATAATTAGAAAATATGTTTTATTTATGTAAATCCCTTAGAGATATTTTGGCCCCATCTGACAAGTGTTGTATATGATCGTTATATTGATATTCGTTTTTTTCAAGAACAGACATTTATATTCATCTGATACAATATTTGTTGGATTTGTCCTAGTATTTGGACAAGTTACAAACACAATAAAGTAATCACATTTTGTAAATCATTTCAGTTTAAACGGTTTACAAAATTTTGGTGGCACTTCCTTTTTGTTTCCTATGTACACGCATTTTGTGTACGATACAGGGAATAAAGGGAAGTGCTGCCGAAATTTTGTTGAATCGTTTAACCTAAAATGATTTATAAAATGTAATTACGATATTGTGTTTGTAATGGAAAGTAGGATGACCGACCGTCAATGAATTATAAAATGTTTTTCAATTGTTAAATAGTTGATTTAATGACAAATTATAAATCAATCATAAAATACTGTAATATGAAGTGAAGTGTTTATTTGAATCTTCTAACATATTTTATCAAATCAGGAAAAATGTACGATTATTTTCTCGATCGTAGTTGGATGTATGAAGTCCGAACTGGTATGAAAGGATCAATAAAGGAACATTTCTGTAATGGTGTACATGAATTTATTAGATTCGCTAAATCTAATAATCGGAATAGCGATGAAATTCGTTGTCTGTGTAATAAGTGCAAACATTTAAAGCATTGGAAATCAGATGTAACAGAAGTACATCTGTATAAATTTGGTTTTGTGCCGAATTATTACTTATGAGATCGTCATGGAGAACTTGTTGAATGTACACCTAATCCTGTAGTGTTAGAGGACGATAATATTATGACGAATCCAATAGAAAATATGGTGCAAGATGCAGCACGGTCGATGTTTCCTACCATTGATCAGGGCGATGATGACAATGATAACGTTGAAGAAGAACCGACTGCGCAAGCTAATTTTTTTTATGATTTATTGGATTCTGCTAAGAGGCCCTTGTGGGATGGTTGTAAAAGCGGAACCGAATTATCCGTAACCGCCGAATACATCACTATGAAATCAAAATTCAACCTTACAGAAGCTGGATTTACAGCAGTTGTACAAGCTGCAAAACGACACATGCCATCCAATAATTTGATGTGCGATAGTCATTATAAAGTAAAAAAACTTATGTCTGCTTTTGGATTGCCATGCCAAAAGATAGACATATGTATAAAAGGTTGTATGTTGTATTGGAAAGATGACGTTGACCTTAGAAAATGCAGAATATGTAACGAGGAAAGATTCAAACCGAGAAAAAAAGGAAAAGAAGTTCCATACAAGAGAATGCATTATTTACCTATCACTCCTAGACTTCAAAGGTTATATGCATCTTCTGCTACAGCATGTCATATGCGATAGCACAGTGTTAGAATACCATAAGAAGGAACTTTGATACATCCATCTGATGGAGAAGCATGAAAATATTTCGATAAGATTTATACTGCGTTTGCTGCAGAGAGCGGTAATGTCAGACTCGGTTTATGTACAGATGGATTTTCACCATTCTCTCAGTTTGGTAGTAAATACTCATCATGGCCTATTATTGTTACTCTTTATAATTTACCTTCATGGATGCGTATGAAAACTCCGTATATGTTTCTAACGATTTCCGTCTCCAGTCCCGATGATCCAACACAAGGAATTGATGTTTATCTACAACCATTGATCGAAGAATTGAAAACACTGTGGCATGAAGGAGTTGAAACATACAACATTTCAAGAAAAAAGAATTTTCGTATGTTCTCTTCTTTATTATGGACTATTAGTGATTTTCCTGCGTATGGGATGCTTTCAGGTTGGAGCACAGCTGGACGTCTAGCTTGTACTCATTGCATGGATGAAACACGAGCATTTTCATTAAAGTATGGAAAGAAAATTTCTTGGTTTGACTGTCATCGATGTTTTCTACATGTTAATCATAAATTTAGAACGGACAAAAAGAACTTTAAAGCAAACAGAGAAGAGAGTATGCTACCACCGAAAGTTTGGTCAGGTGAAGAGATATATGAAATCGTAAAAGACTATCCAAAGATACATGAAACTGGGGTACAAGTTGAAATTTCAGGTAAATCAGACATTCATAACTGGTGCAAACAAAGTATATTTTGGGAGTTACCTTACTGGAAAGATCTGCTACTCCGGCATAATATTGACGTTATGCACAATGAAAAAAACGTGTTCGATAACGTGTTTAATACAATTTTGAATGTAAAGGGGAAAACTAAGGACGATGTGAATTCGAGACGTGATATATTACACTTTTGTAAGCGGCCCGAATTTCATTTGTACGACGATACAAAAAACCCAAAGCATGCTATGAGCTAGATAACAAACAAGTAAAACTCGTGCTAAAGTGGGTGGAAAGAGTAAGATGTCCTGATGGAATTTCTTCTAACCTCCATAGATGTGTTGACTTTAAAAACAGTAAATTGAATGGGATGAAAAGTCACGATTGCCATATAATGATGGAATATTTTTTCCCTATGCTTTTCAAAGAACTGTTGCCTGGTAAAGTATGGAGTGTTATAACAGAATTAAGTATGTTTTATAAACAACTTTGTTCGACGACGTTAAAGGTAGATCGCATGCGTAAACTTGAAGTAGAAATCCCTATACTGCTCTGCAAACTGGAAAAAATATTTCCGCCAGGTTTTTTTAATGTAGTGGAGCATTTACCTGTTCATCTACCATCCGAAGCACTTCTTCGAGGTCCTGTGCAGTATGGATGGATGTATTCATTTGAGAGGTAATTTTGAATATCCGCAATATGAAGTTTGCTTAAAATTTAGATTTACATACCAAAACAGAAATTAAATTAATTTTTTTATAGGTACTTGAATCATTTGAAGAAGAAAATTAGACAAAAAGCATGAGTAGAAGGTTCAATTTGCAAGGCGTATCTGGAAGAAGAATCTTCATTTTTTTTTCTCACATTACTTTAGTAACGATGTGAACTTATCGTTTGTCAGTATTCCCCGTAATGATGAAGCCGTTGAACATGATTCTTCTCAAACAATGTTATCTAATTTTAGACAACAAGGCCGACCTGCTGGGAAATGTGTGGAAATATGGTTAGACGATAAAGATTTCCATATAGCACACACATATGTTCTTTTAAATTGTGTTGAAGTTGCAACATTTGTCAGGTAGTACTAAATTCATGTACAATTTAATTATACGTGTGTGTGTGTGTATATATATATATATATATTAATTTTGATGGGAATAACACATTTTTGCAGTATATACGAATCACAACATCCATCTGGCGATCTCAGTAAAGATTTTGCTAAATGGTTTTCAAAATACGTATATGATCCAAAAAACTCTGTTGTTGACGAAGGATTACGACATATTGCTATCGGACCAAAAGGAAATGTGAAGACTTATCCAATATTCTTCGTCGATGGATTTAAATTCAACACCAAAGATTACGGAGCTGAAAAATTAACATATAACAGTGGTGTGTTTGTTAAAGGCAGTGATGATCCAGATGAGCATATAAAAGATTTTTACGGCGTCTTAACACAGGTTTTAGAGTTGACATATTATATACAACCTGTAGAGAAAGTTTTTTTTATTCAAATGCAATTGGTTTAGCAATATTCCTGGTTCTGGAATTAACGTGCACAAAAATTACAAGCTCATTGAAATAAAGCATACCTCGCATTACTATAAGTATGATCCTTTCATCTTAGCCAAGCAAGCATTACAAGTTTATTTTGCTCCGTATCCATCCTTAAAAAAAGATAAAGCAGATTGGTGGGATGTTATTAAAACAAAGGCAAGATTTACATTTGATGGAAATAATATTCCAGATGAAGCAGCGTATCAAGCAGATCTGGAGCCAAATACTGAAATAATAACAACTGACGATGTTGACGTAGGATCATTGAATGATGAAGCGAATGTTTTAATAGATGCATTTGAAAGTACCGAAGAAAACGATATAGAGTACGAGACCAAGTCTGAATCAGAAAACAACGAAGACCGATACATTACACTAATTTTTTAATGTATGCATGTATGATGTTTTATTTTGAGTAATGTATTAAGAATGATGAATGCGTTCTGTACTATTCTGAGCTATGTAATAATAATGATTTTGTTATGTATTATCGTTCTATTTTATTTTGACCTATGCGTTATTCAGAGCTGTGTAATAATAATAATGATTATGTTCTGCATTATTCTGAGCTATGTAATTAGAAAGAATGATTATGATGATTAATGGAACATGTGTTGTAATAATAATTTGTTTTCTTTTCATTATATGATATGATTATGTTTGTGGCAGATATGTCTCACAGAAGACGCAGTACATCTCAGCCTTCTCCTTCGCCTTCTCCTGGCGCAGGTCCCAACGGTACGGCTTCGGACTTACGCCGTGAGATAGAGATAGTTCCCAAGAGTGTTGGGTAAGTATCTAATTAACTTCAATTATATTACTTAAAATATATTAATTATATACATCAACATTTATACAGGGGTTTCGAAATAGAGCCGGCGGATTACATTCTTCAAGTTTCAAAGCAATCCTATAAGAATAGGCTGTTTGGTTGCTGGCCTTATTAGGACGAGATCCCAGGCGAAGTGATGAACGCTATAGTTGCTGATTTGATGATAAGTAAAATTTTATATTTCAATTTAAATTAGTAAACTGTATATAATTCAAATTATTTTCAATAAACAGGCTGCAATACGTGTCCGTCCGGAAGATAAGACTGTCTTCTTCAATCATTGGAATAAGAGGATGCGGAAAAATTACAAGGAGACTCTTTCGAAGGTCAAGCTAAGCGAAAAAAACCCAGTTGGATGGGTAATAATGTTTGGACTGCATTTGTCACCCACTGGGAAAGTGAAACTGTCAAAGTAAGCTATGTATTGTTGTATTGTTAGTATTATTTATTTAAATTATGTATGTTAGTTGCATTATTAATTTAATTAACCGTGCATTTAAATTAACAGGAAATAGCAAAGTGAAATAGCGTGAACAGAAATAAAAATCCTACGTTACACCGTGATGGGTCCAAGTCATTCCAACAATGGCGGAGGGAATTGGTAAATTTGTAATTTGAGTTTATAAACTGTAATATTATTTAATCATGTTAGTAACGTTTTTTATTCAAGTATAATTTCAGCATTCAAGAACCGGACAGAAGCCTACAATGGCCGAGGTTTTTAGAGTCACTCATGCGGTGGAGCAGACCGATGATGATGGGAATGTCACCTATGAGTGGACAGATGCGAAGGCTGAATCTGTTATGGTAAATATGTTTATTCGCAATGACAACGTTTCACATTCCTTTAGTAGTGCATAAGTAAATTGTATAGCTATATATTGAGTCAAATTTGTATTCGTAATTGCAGGGTAGATATAAAGCGGAGCGGACAGCGATGGCGCAAAGAACTGGACGAAAGAATATTACGCTTCAAGAGTCCAATCAAATATGGGATAGAATTATTGATCCGCCTTCTCGCAATAGGCGTTATGGATACGGCAATCAGGAGGTAAACTGTTTTAATGACTTATATTTGAATTTAATATAGCCGTTGCGAGCGTGAATTAGAATTAGTTTGTTTGATCGTTTTACAGGCTCTTAACTTCCAGAGGGCTTACAAGAAATCTATGGCCGAGGAGGAGATAGCCCAGATGCAACGACAGCTGGACGAAATAAATGATTGGCGACAGAGCTTCTTGTCTCAGCAGATAGATGAGCGCATTGCCGCATTCGTTTCAGAGCATGGGACCATGCCAGGGTCTTGTGGTGATGGTGATGATGATGATGCTGATGATGATGATGAGTAGGTATATTTTGTTGATGGTTATTTTTTTGGGCAAGATTGTGGTTTTAATAGATATTTGTTGGACTTGTGTTCTTATGTTGGTGTGTACTTATGTTGGTTGATCGGCTTGGTAGTTTGTTTGGTGTTTTGTGTACCTATGGTGTTGGTGATGGATATTATGTGTGATGGATTTGACATGTATGGATTTGTGTTAGTTGATTATATAGTTGCGTGATTATTGATATATATGTGTTTTATTTGATTATTTACGATGTATTTGGTTATATGATGGTTGGAATGGAATGTATACGATGGATTGGAAATGATTATTGTGATGTGGAATGGTTTGCGACGACAGAGGTTGGAAGAGTGAAAGCTGGCTGCTGGAAAACAAAAAAGTTTCAGATTTGCAACGGCTAGCAACGACTATCTGGTTCAAACTAGCAACGACTCGCGACGCCACGTGACGACCAGGATTGTAACTAACTATTGCCACGTGGACAACTGGTCGTCGCTAGCCGTTGCTAAATTGGTAACGGAGCCGTTGCTATTGCCATTGCTGGAACAAGTAGCAACGAGTTTAATAGCAACGGCTTTTAGTAACGGCTAACAACGACTAGCAACGGCTGCCAACGGCTATTTGCCGTTGCTATGCCTTCCGTTCCTTGTAGTGGAACAATCGTTGTAATATTTAGGAGAAATTGAAAAATATAATGTGTCAATCTTACGTTTTCTATTTTATATACCATATCAACTTCATGATACACTTCTTTTTAACATATTATGACCAACTAATGTAATTTCGTGTTATGGCTAGTAACAAATAGTTCAACCTTCAACAACAATGTCTAATCGAAATAAGATTTCACATTAACTGGTTTATGCTTTCACATCATTAATAAGATAAGTTGAATTCCTATAAAATAACAGAAGATACACAACTTGTACTTCAAGATTTTATACCATGTAAGGTCTTAAAAATCTTTGTTCAGTTTCTTCCTTTATTTCGCGAGTTTACAAATTTCTAGACTAAATGCACTTCTCATAAGTTGGACCATATATAAATATGGAAAATATAAGAATTTATATTTTGGAAAAATATTGTTTAATTAGTCGATTTTACAAAAAAATACGAAGGAAAATAACATATATGAACTATATGTTGAATCACATTAACTCTTTAAACCATGCAGAATGAAGGCTAATTTCAACAGCTAGCAACAAATAGTGCATAATGTTTGGATTCTGATGATTCATTAAAACCGAGTTTACTTATAAAATTAATATTAAGTGGAAATGTTAGCAATCGAAAGTAATTGCTTATGACTAAACAATCATACATGAAACTATAACTTACCTTCAATTCATCTCCTCTTTGCCCAATGATCAAATAAGGATGGAAAGCGATACAACATTGATTGATGCCTGTGAACTTCAAAGACCATAAAATACTTAACAGCTTGATTATCGTGTTTCCGGCATATAAATCAAAACCTATTCGGATATCAAATAAATTCATTGAAACAAACAGATTCACCAGTATGTGCACGTACATCGAATGAGTACAAAAGAAATCGGTAACAAACTGTTGGATTGTCAAATAATAGAATATTCATAGATAACACGTGACACAAACAAATATGTGAGGTAACTTATTTTTATTGTGAAATAATGTGAACAACGTCCCATTTTGTAACATAAAATTTGAAGTGCATCATTATCTTATAATATCAACAAAAATCATCTAAACTAAGAAAAATAAACATATTAAGTAAATAATTCATATTTTCTAATAAATTTATAAAAAATGAAATTCTAAATTATACATAAAAAATTCACCAGCTTATTTACAAATTGAAACGGAAAGGACCAATGTGAAAACACAAAAGACCAAAGTAACCTTACGATTTAGCAAGACTTTTACTATTATACATATACATATACACACACACATAGAGATATATATATATACATACACACACATATGTATTTATATATGTGTGTGTGCGCACGCACGCTGCATACGCGTGCGTGTTTATGTATTATACACACACACATACATACATATGTGTGTGTATAAACACATACATAGCAAAATTGTTGTTTGTGTAATGCTTTGTCAATTCATGAATTATTTGACTAATGGTATGTTGTAAAATTTTCAAATATAGTTTTGGGGCTTTGGGTTTTGATTTGGAAGAGAAGAAGTAAAGAGAGAAGAAGAAATCAATTAGTCCCACATACTAGAAAATTATGCAATATATTTATATAAATATAGTTTTTTCATATGGATGTGGGGTCTTTGGGCTCCCATATGTTTGTTTTATTGTGAGGAGAGAAGTCATGCAACACCGCAAGTGCGCCGCCGCCGCCCGTCCGACCAAATCGGTACGGGTATCGGGTTTGGATCTAAAAATATTTTTGGATCGAATGTAAATAGTAACGAGTTAGATTTCAGCCCGTTAAGGACCAGAACTAAAATTTCTGAATTTAAATAAAGGACGGAAAATTTGTAACGTTTTCTGAACGTTGCAAAATGAATAGACATGACGTTGCAATTCAAACGTGTGTAACTGTTAGCAACGGTTTTGAAACATTGGGAAGGGACGCAACCCTTCACGAATGGATACATCTTTACATCTATAAATAGCAACGCCCAGACAGTGTTAGCAATTAATTCATATTCTTCTTCTTTCTACGCAGATTTGCAACGCCAAGGAAGTGTTGCTAATCACTGCACTTCCATTACTCTATATTTTGTAACGCATGGAAGTGTTGCAAACGCTGAATCGTAGCAGATTTGTTTCTTCTTCTTCATTCTTTTCTCTACATATTGCATCGTCAGATATCAAATACTAAAGTGTTCTTGTTCGGATCAAAGACGTACAAACTTTGAATCCGATTACGCTGTTATAAGGTTCCATTGAATCTCGAAAGTCGATAGTTCGATAAACTGTTTGTACTTGGTGGGTTGAACTATTGTCTGAAAGAATCTATTTCATAAATCCTTAAAGTCGGAAGTACAACATTATCTTCATCGCAATCGCCATCAAATTCGCTTCGAACCGCAAAATCTCCAACACGGTACTTCTGCTCATTTAGTTTAATAACATGTGATATTAAATAAAATAGACATCTTGATAATGCAACATAATCGGCAAAAGTAAGTGTTTATCGAAAACCATACCAAACTATATATCATCCCTAATAAAATATTTTATTTTCTCATTTCACTTTCTAATATTGATGGTGAAACAGTCTAAACGAAATTTTAATAGTCATTAAATAAATAATGTGTAACCATATTTTTTCTATAATACTCATATGTTTACAGTATATCTAGTAAGTATTTCATACTTCCAATTTGAACTCAACGCTGAGACTTCTTCAAATTGATTATAGTCGATGGCATAATTGTATTTACAACAAACCTGGACTAACCATATAATACCGAGGAATGAAACTCTGGCCTAACAAAGTGTATTATTTCCAAGTTTCGAGGACAATAATATACAAAAATTAAGAGGAACAATAAAGGATCAATGAGAATCCTTCAATATGTAAGGGTTACATGCACATTGTAATATATAACTAAAAAATCCAAACATAAGTCATAAAATAAGTTGTTAAACATTTGAAAACAAAAGTTATCGTAAACTTTTAAATTTACCAATGTTTCAGAAAATCAAACAGTGGAAAAACATCCGATGGTTTGAAAACAAAAAGAGTTGTTTTAGTTTTTACATTCTCATAAGTCATGTCTCCATACATAATATGAATACCATATTATTTTGAATAAGAGGTGTAAGAGTCACGACTTTCAAATATTTGTAGTAATAATCGTCTCGTGCAACCAAACAAATGATGAAGTTATTTAGAATAACGTATGAAGAATCCACTTCCCTGCTCCAAGGCTGAAATTTTAAGGATATCAAACTAACGCTCGTAATTCACCTATGAAGACTAATGTTTAATTTCCCTTCCTATTGGCAGCACAGTAAATTATAAAAGTTTTGACATTTTTTCAAATAATTAAGTAAATGGAATGAACTAAGCACATTTGCAGCTTCGGGGCATTCATCAAAGTGAACTAAGTGACATAAGTCAAATTTCAAGTCACCAAATAACTTCCATTATTTGCACAAATTTAATATCCAATTTTGTATTGAATACCGCATTTCAATAATAATGAAGATTATACAACTTACCAATCTATTCTATGCTACGATTACTGAGTTTGCTTTGAAGAGCGCAGAAGCTGGTTTGAGTATTTTACGAAATTTAAACTTAGCAGTCGTGATTCTTTTTTTTCTGCCTCTATTGTCTGTTCTCTCTCGCATTTTCACCCTTTCTCCCTTCGTATCCAAACCCTAGCTATTTGCATTCCCCCACTTTGAGGCTTTAACCCATCGTCAACGTTTACCTCTCCTCCTACCAGTGTTGCCTACCCTTCGGCTCCAAATCTCCAGGCAATTCATTGACATCTATCTTCGCTACCCCTTCTCTATCGGTTTTCCTACTCCCATCGTCGAAAGGCGTTCGTCTTCTCCGACCATCAGTAACTGCCATCGGCAACTCAGCGTCTATAGAATGACCTCCACCTTGCTGACTCATCTCCTGCAGTAAGTTGAAAATAATTGTAGATAATTAAAACATTTCCTTTCATTATCAGGAGTAGCTATCTAATTGTGGTTGCCCTCGGCTTATGGACGAATTGACTTGCAAGATCAATCATTCCCTTTCAGTTTGAAAGCCTTCCTTCCACGTCGTACTTTTCCTACTTTTTATCGTTTGGTTTTTATGTGCTGTTAGTCCGGATAAAATGAAGTTTGAAGATAGGTATTTTTAAAATAATTAAATTTCATATTTACTTAATTACACTTCATCGAGAATTTAGAATTTTACCTATTGCATTAAAGGCTTAAAGAATGCAAGTCATAGAATAGTAATAGGCCACCTATTAGTAATAATTCAAACTTATGCATAAAGCACAATTATGACTGTTCTACGGATAACATTATCATATCATCGTTTTTCTTCAATAATCTGTCATCATATATATTTACATAACATTTTACTTAATAAAGGTTTTGATGTTGAGACTATGATTGAAGGAGTTGCTGGTTCCTTGAGGCCTGCTGTTTGTAATAATCTACCTGAAGAAGAGAAAACTATGAGGTATATATTATTTTTAGAAGTTTGTTGAATTATGAATCAATTATATTATTCAATGAATTGAAAATGGTGCAAATAAAATCATGATGTAATAAATTTACTGAAATTGTTTACAAGTCATTCTTAGTAGATTGAATAAGCAATGTAGAATGTAACACGATGTCTTTATGATTTAGCAGGTAGGTTTCATGAAATTTTAGGATAAAACTTATTAAAGCTGCATTGAATTTTTTATTTTCTATTGACTGAATTAAAATTTATCCTGTCATCGTAGATGATGTACGAGAAATGATGGCATGAAGCCGACAATCAGTCAAATGAATGTTACCACGGCTTCTTAAATAGCTTTATAGAGGTATTTTTCACAAGAGCTAAAGCATCAAAAATCAAATTCATTCATATGCTTCAAACTCTTCAGAGCTAAAGGCTCTTCATCCACTCATCCATTTAAGAGAGCTAGAATTTGATTCAACAAATGGATCTAGAGCCAAACTATTGGATTGTTAACCTAAAAAAAGGGATCAACACCTTGTGTTGAGGGTGGAAGCACCAGCCCTACTCTTGCAGAGCAATGATATAGAAAATGGATGCAAAAAGAGCAGAAGCAGTAAAAGAAAAGAAGATTTTTATAGTGGTTCGGCTTATGAAGCCTACGTCCACTTTATAACTTTTTATTAACTAACTGCGCTTACAAGTTGAATCAGACTACAATAGGATTGAATCACCTAAGTTATATCAAGTCACTAGTGCAAAAATTCACTGGAGAATAACAGTGAACTCCTAGATAACTGTTGTGAGGGAGGAGAAGATTTAAGAATTGTTACTGACAGTTCCAACAACCATTTCAGAAGACCTCATCTATGTTGTAGGTATGATTGTATTTATAGGAGTTGGAGAGCTATTGGGTTAAAACGCTTTGCTAGGAGATTGCATTTTATGGTACGAAGATTCTTCTCAACTTTCATAGCGAGACGACTAATATGATGGATCGCTAGCGATCCATGCAATTAGGTTATTTTCAGCTCTCGTCGATTAGATCTTGTTCCTTGTCTTTTGTAGGCACTCTCTATACAATTTCATGACTAGATGCCATGTTTTGATGATGATTCATATACAGATTGCATTGAACTATTACTGGAATTAGATGAATGTCCACTTCTTGAACTAGCTTGCTTGGAATATCATGAAACATAGTAGACAACCCTAGAAAACATATTTGATTATGATGAAAGAAGAATGATTATCCCATGAGCGATATTCATGGATCGCTAGCAATCCATGGGTGGTGAATCGCAAGCGATCCATCCTCTTACGATATTTTTGTTTTTCTCCCTTGAGCCTTTCTTGATTCCTTCTCTTGGTTCTTTTGGTTGATGTTTGAGTTGTTTTGTCCTACGGTAGATGTTGTAGTTCCCTTTGAATAATACTGGGTTAAAAATCCGGTTAACATTTTCCGTTTAGAGCATGCCTTCGTTAGAAATAATGCATACTTTGGAAGTAATTGCTTTCGAATTTCCCTTTAGCGAGGCTCAATTAATCGTGTTGAGGCCATTGTGCGAATTCAACTTTGGCTATCCAGCCGTCTGTTGAGTTCTGATGTGAATTGTCGTCGCTCATAACAGTGAATCAATTTCGATTCCGCAACTTTCCAGATGCTTGCAAATAACACGTAGGTCATGCTTGGCAAGTTTGGAGAAAAATTTGTTGCAATTTGATTGATCGCTAGTGATTCATAGTCCATGGATTGCTAGCGATCCAAGGACTTAGTAGAACTTTTCTACGCCATCTCCGATTTGAGTTCATACGAGTCAAGTTTCCACTATACCATATTTTAACTTATGAGCCAAACTTGTTACCTTGCGACTCGATCTAAAGTCTTCAAACCCTAATTTCGCTTCCACCATCGTCGTCGTTTATCTCCACCAACAAAGCTTCTTACCATCGGCCCCACCCGACTTTGTTGTTGCCTTAACCTAACCCTTAGCTTCTAAAACTTTTTCTATTTGGATCGCCGCCGACCTTACCTACTTGGATCGCTACCGATCTTATCTGCCTTAGGTCACCAACAACCTGAGTTCAACCGTGTTTGCCTTTTGTCTTTTGCCTAGAGGTTGGTAATGTAGATTTTGGCGTTTGTTTTGCGATTTGATGATGAAGTTGTGTTGGTGACGGATGAAATGGAGAATTCAAGTTGATTGTGATTTTGTGGAAGAAGATAGCAAATCGAGTCTTGAGTTCTTTAAGGAATGAAGCTCGGATCTTGCCTCGGTGCTTGATATGTTTTGCTATCTTTATCCACAGAATCAGAATTAACTTGCACCAACTCATACCGTTGATCTAGTGCCACGTCGTGCAGATTGATTTTGGTTTTTCTAGGATAACTTAGGGTAGCTTCTTTTATGCAGCTCATATTGTTATCCCTTTCCATAAAACTGAAATCGACTTATGCTGAGAATTTTATGCTTAATTCGAACCTATTGATCTACAGTTGCACCCTTTGGATTGGTCCTGTCATTGCACAATCCGTGTACCTGGAATAGAAAGAGTTTTCTATATCGCTTCGGACAGCGGATCCATTATTGATCGTTGGTCAATAATGGGTAAGTGTAGGAGAAATAACTTTAATGAATGATATGAAAAGCTCTTTTCTTTCTTCATTGTGAGTGAACTATCTACACATGATAGAGCGTTTGTAGTGTTCAAGACACCAAGCCCAACCCACATAGCTGCACTTGCCCCAGTCAACGCTTGAAACCCGACGTGTCGGCACAAATCGATATTTTTTTGAAATTCAACTGTTAAGCGTAGAGGGACTTTTAGTTATAAATAGATTACCTGACCGTGTTAGATATTATTTCTGTTGTATAGTATGAAGCACCCACCATCCCGTCGTGTATTTAGAAGAGGAAGTCCGCCACTCTCAGAAGCCGAGTCGACATCAGTTATGCCTATACAAACGGTTTCAGTACCGACTACTTCTTTAGCGCCGCTAGCTGAATACAGTCAGTTAGTTCCACTTGGTCCGGTTGTAGATTGAACTCTCCCAAACTTTAGTGCTCTACTCAACCCTCCGAAGAGAGCTTCCTCTATAATCTCCACCAAAGTTCTGCATAACATTTTTTTACAGCATGGCATTCTGGATGATGACGTGCGTCTTCCATGGAAAATGGAGTTTGCACATATGCCACCTTGGGGGTACACCACTTTCCATCGGCATATGTGCTTGAATAGAGCAATGTCCCTTTTAATCACTTCTTCTGAATTTAGAAATTGATCCATTTCAGATCCACCCCAATGGATACACGATTTTGACTTATCTTCAGGTTTTATTTATGCGAACATTCAATCGTTCCCCAAGCTTTGACGAGTTAAGATATTTCATCTCATTCAAGAAGAGAGACAAATGTCCGTCCCTTATGATCATCGAGGATCAAAGAAACTACAAAATCGTATTGCAGTTTCAAAATAACCCCTCCTAATTCAAGACCCGATATTTTTTCGTTAGATGTCCTGAGGGACTTAATCATCTTTGGACAATGGGAGGGGATGGAAGTCTTCTCTTTTACTCGTTGAGATTTAATACGTTGATGTGGGATTTTAATGCACTGGATACTTCTTGCAGTTATTCGAAGACCAAACAAAGATTCATCACTCAATCCCATCTTCCATACTATGAAGGCTGTAGACGCTAAAGAGAGATCGTTCAAGTTTTTGCCAATGGATGAGAATCTGCTTTGGTACGTTTTGTTGCATCCTGGTAGATCTATCATAGGCGTTGAAGTTTGTCTCCTTCCTGTTCTAGAATTCGAACGCACTCCTCTTCTTTATCACATGGTTCCGAAGAAGGCAATCTTCTAGAAAGAGTAGGTCCATCCGACGGGACAACCGAAGAAATTCATAAAGGAAGAGGTATTACGACCAAAGCCAATTGCCCATTTAGGATATCCTTAATCCCAGAGGAGAGGGAGGGGAATTCAAGTAGCGTGTAGGCAAGGCTGAGGTGGTAACGAAAAAGGAGGAGAGTAAAATTAAGAATAGCTGCAGCTATGATTCCTCCTCTAATGATGAGGAATTTGATGCAAGTTCTGGTGAAGGAAACTTCGAATCATGCGACAAAACTTCGAAAATGATCTTGTTCTCCCAGATTCGCCTCTCCAAGAGATTCTTGCTAAAGATGCTCCCCCAGCAGTTGAGCGACTTCATGGAGAACCACCAAAGGAAACCGGTATTGGCTTTGGGGACTTGAGCAACGTTTACGTTGACACCGATGAACTCATGGGTGATGATTTCGAGTTCAGGGATTGTTTCCTTGCCCCAGTCATGCTGCGTTTAGAGTTAGCCCGATTCTCGCTGTGGTGACTTCTCGATTCGGTTTGTGAAGTCCTTTTAGGCCGCGAATGACATGTTACACATTACCCTAGGGTGACATTCACTTACATATGCATTATTTAGGTTCATTTCCTATTGCTAAAGCTCTTTATCTATTTTTTATATCAGGAACTATGAGAGGTTGTGGACTTACGAGGACCGTAAACAATTTATTGACGCACAACGCTGGTCAAGATGAACATTAAGCTGCCATCATCCCCTAGAAACCGAGGAAGAGTGGAGAAGGAGGAATCATTTGGAAGTCGAAGTTCGTTGTCGGGATAACATAAAACGAGGTAGAGTTTACAGGAGTGGTTATGAGAAGAGAAAAATTCCCGACTACCGAGAATATCCACCTAAGAAATCAAAGGTAGATCGTGGTTCTCAGCCTTCCGAGCACCAAGAATTTGCCTCGGCTCCAATCTTTGTTGCAATCGAAGTTCCGACTTCTACTATTCAAGTTTCACTGTCATCCCAGTCCCCGTCAACTCACGTAGTTCCTATTTCTAGTTCTTCAGGTCCCCACAGAAGGCTGGCTTATATTCTCCCATCCGGTCCCCTTAAGCTTGAAGCTGCACTCCTCGAATGGTTTTGAATGGAGTTAAAATTGATCGTGACTTGCTTCCAATCCGTAAAGATTCTTATATGCCCTATCTACAGGTGATTCAAAGCGATTTGGATCAAGATGAAGGATGTGAGAAGTTATGCAAGCAACTGGGAGACACTAACCATAATAACTACCAAGAGATCCTTTCCTTCGAGTCTGAAAAGGACTATTATGAGAGAACGTTAATGGAACGTGACACCAGAATCGAGCAATTAACAAAGAAGAGGGATGTTGCACTCCGAGAGCGTAAGAGAAATGTCAGCTTACTGAAGGAATTGGAAGACGCCCACATGAAAATAGAAATCATGTTCTGAGACGAAATCAAAAAGCTCATGCAGACGAGGTTAAGCTAAAAGAGGAGCTTGAAACCTATGACGGGATTATCGAAGCTCAGAAGAAAACTATTGTTGGTCATAACGAAGCTATCAAAGCCTTTAAGAGACATTGTTGATCATGCGGGAATGATGGAATCCCTTGACAAAGACCATTTTTGATCAGACCCAAATGATTGCTTCGCTCCAGGAAAGAATTACGAAGCTTAACGCCGAGAAGATCCAAGTTGAAGTTGAGAAGGCCTCTGTGACATCAGACTACTTGGAGTTGTAGGATACTTTTGAAAGGAAAATGGAGAAGATGGACAATACCATCTTTGCATGATTTGATTAACTCCATGCTACATTAGGGGAGCCTCTGGTATCTAGGCCCTAAATTCCTATGTACCCTTTCTGTGGTTTGGGAAGAAGTTTTATCCCATTTCTGAGAGAACAGGGATGTATACACCAGGAAAATGTTGGAGGATGTCTATCTCAATGAAGAGTCGAAGAAGGATTTAGTAGAGGGTCGAGAGATAATTCAAATTGAGAGGGAATAAGAGGCGTCGATGCAGGCCCGAAGGATCTATCAAAACAGCCTCGCAATCAGTTAGAAACTATCCGAGTTTAGCCGGTACTGCCTTGTTGTCTGCCCCTCCAACAGCTTTCTCAGAAGTCTCGGTGGTCCTGGAACTTCTCCAAAGATCATGCAGCCATCCAAAGAAGAAGTTTGCGAGCATAAGATTGAAATTATCGGCCACTCTTTTGATGCAGGTAACCTTCTTGTTTCCCTTGAGAATTTTCAGCTCACGCCATAAGAACAAGATGAATTGAATGCTTTTATTTTAAGATCTTATATGTCTGCCTTTTTACCTACTGGCCTGCATATGTCTTTGGTCCCTAGGCCTGCTGCTATTTCAACTGCCTCGGCGCTTGTTTCTGTAGCCGCTTCGATTGTTGTGCTCGTGTTTGGCTTAAAACCTATGCTCGAATTTGAGAAGATTATTGCGTTGCACCGTCTGGACGGGCCTTCTATATCTCTGAAGGGTGATTTCACAGCAACTGAAGCTCGAGAGCAGGAAGAACAAACTGGACAGCTAAGTAAAACTGAACAACAGATATGGCTATTAAGAAGGAAAAGATTAAGAAGAGAAAGTCTTTAAGGAGCTCCAACAAGTCCCAGAAGCGCAAGACCTAAGGAGAGTCTTTCGAGAAGGTCGAAGAACAGGGAGGAGATGATGACATGGAGGCGATACTTGATATTTCGGGCAGCGACACAACTCCCGGGGGAGATTTTGAGAAGAAGAAGAAACATCCGAACAAAGGTGAAAAAGGGAGCGGTACAAAGAAATAATGACAGGCTTAAGTAACAGTGGAGCCAGATAATGGGACATTCTAATCTGTTTGATATGTGTTTTGTACAGATGTAGAGTCTGGACTTATTACTTTTATTATTGTAACATCTGTATTTTTCTTTTTGTTGGCCAATATTGTGTAGGTATGACCTCCACATTTTGACTTTGTATAGAAAATGTTATAAGGAATGAAAAGATTAGTGTTTCAAATGTCGTCTCTTCTGAGTTCTTCCTTATTTATCACATAATTAACTTGCTTTTTCATTACTTTTATATGCACATGGCATGATTATTTGTCCTGTAATTCCTATACTTCACATTGTCATGCCGTGTTTCTCGGTATGCGATGTCTTTATTTCTATGATTTTACGCAATATGTATGCACCTTTTTTTAAATTTTATAAATAGTTCTGTTGTGATTCCCAAAATTCTTTACTAGGATAAAATAGCCAGTGGAGTAGTTTTCCTTTCAACTAAATTTTGGTACGCGTGCGCCGCCAATTTTTTGTTTTCTTCGAACACTGGACAAATGACTTGTTGATCCAAGCGATCCCTCAGATGTCTATAGTCGAATCTACTTTACGTTTCGTACCTTCGAGAACTTATGACTCAAGCATCTTGATTTTGAGGATTTTGTCATTCAACAACCAAAATTCTTTGCCAATTCCTTGTTGTACGATATTGTTCAACCCATGTCGATTACTCTTGATAATGGGGGTGGATTCTTATTAGTCCTGTAATAGATGAGTTTATTAGCATTGCCGGGACAATACATGTACTTAAGAGTGTGTGCGGCTTATGAAATTAATGCGTGGCTTTTAAGAGTGTGCATGGCTTATGAGATGCGCTGCTTTTGGGAGTTTGCCCGACTTATAGGATATGCGACTTTTAGGGTCGTATGACCCATCGATCTAGAAAGGTTTGAAATGTCTCTATATTACCAATCTTCGGGCAATGTGAGGAGTTCATGTTTCGCGAATGTGGTTCCATGACTCAAGAAGAAATGCACGACTTATGGAGGTGCACAGCTTTGATTGAGGCTTTCTTGGTGTTGCCGGAGCAACACAGGTTCTTAGAAGGCAAGGATTGAGTTTCGTCGATCCAATGGTTTGAGCCAATATGCTTCCGTCTACGTGACGATAGAGGTTATACTTTGTTAGGAAATCAAATCTGGGGTTTTCGATGACAACAACTATACAATGGAAATGCATATATATTTCTATTTGTAGGTACTTGCTAGAGTAACATCACTAGAAAGTCAAGAACAAGTCTCCAAGAACGTTGTAAGAGACTACAAGTCGATAGGATCAATGAAGCAACAAGGAAGATGCACGAAAGTAAACATGCATAGGTTTCAGACGTCTGGGTGAATTAGCTAGACGTCTGAAGAAATCCTCTGAAATTCAAAACAGAAAGGATCAAACGTCTGATTAATGCACTCAAACGTTTGAAAGGCTACTGTATACAAATATATATATATATATATACACACATACATACATATATATATATATAGCCAGACGTCTGAAACAAATGTGCTGAACTCGGAATTTAAAATTCAAATTACAATTGCCGCATTTGAAAAGACATCTTCGCTTCTCTTCGTTGCACTTCATCACCAACAGAAGCAACTATAGAGTACTTGTTAATAGATGAAAATACTCAAGGAATCTCTCTATCGCTATATAGAACATCAAGAATCAAAGAGAAGAACTTACTTTACTCACTTGCGATCTTTACTTACATACTCTGTTATATTTTGATCTCTAGTAATCTATACTTGTATTTCACTCTTCCATATATTCAAATCTCCTCAATCAATACTCTCTACATATATATTGGAAGCATTTGTACTTAATAGTCAATATCCGTGTTATAGAACACATACTTGACAAGAACAAGCTATTATAACAAAGCTATTCCTTCGGGCAAAGTGAGGGTGTTTGATAGTCGAATTCCAAAGGGGAGCTTCGGGACTGGACATAGGATGGAAGGTTCGAACCAGCATAAAATCCTAGTGTGCTTATTCTATATTTACCTAGATTTATTTTATCTTAGTTGCATCATATAATTTGTCACATGTACTTGCATATACACTATACAATCCACTCTATAGACTTTCAATTGGTATCAGAGCAAGGTTTGATCAAAGTACAGTAACACGTTTTTGAATCACTTTAATATGGCAAGTATTTTTCAAGAAGGAAAATCCACAGCACGACCCCATTTTTAATGGATCTAGCTATGCATATTGGTCAACACGTATGAGAATTTTTATGGAAGCTAATGGTCCAGAAATTTGGTCAGCCACCCAAGATAAATATGAAGCACTTACTATTGCTATGAACACATGGACCGTTGCACAAAAAAGGGCATCCTCTAATAATGCCAAAACTAAGAATGTTTTATTTTGCTCACTAGATAAAAATGAATTTTCACATGTCATGTTATGTAACACTGCATTTGGTATTTGGCGTACCTTACAAGTTACACACGAAGGCACAAACAAAGTTAAACAAACTAAGATTTCAATTTTAAAAAATCAATTCCCATCATTTAAAATGAAACAAAATGAATCTATAGTAGATATGTACTCTAGATTCCAAACTATTCAACTTGATTTAATGGCTCTTGGAGTCAAATTCACTAATTTTGATTTAGTATCTAGAATTGAGCTCAATTCTTTAACTCCAAAGCGGAAAAGAAAAGTATTAGCTACCGAAGAAGCTAATGATCTCTCAGCACTCTTAATTGAAGAGTTGATAGGAAATATAATGTCCTATGAAGCTAATTTGTAGGCACGAAAAGAACTAAATTCGAAAAAGAAGAACATAGCATTCCCAGCAAAAAATGAAGATTCCAACTAAGACGAAGAAGAAATTGTATTTATTGCCAAAAATTACAAAAAATTCAAGAAGTTTAGGAAAATGACTAAATTTTAGAAAGGAGGAAAATCACGCCCAACAATCAAACATCAATTAAATGTTATGAATGTGATCAATTTGGACATATGAAGAAAGACTGTCTCAAGCTCAACAATGATAAAAAGAAGAATCAAATTTGAAAAGATCAAAAAGAAGAAGGCTTTCAAAGTAACATGGGATGACTCAGATTCCTCATCGTCTGATAGTGAGAGTGATAGTGGCGGAGAACAAGCTAATGTGTGTTTTATGGCACAAACTGATGAGGTATGTCCCGAACTTAGCTATGACAAATTATTAGAACTAAGCATGGAATTAGATGATAAATTTAGACAAATCAAAAAATTGAACAAAGAACATATAGCCAAAATAAAAGAATTAGAACTTGAAGTAGGAATGTTAAAAGATGAAAAAAATTATTTTAGAAGAAGAACTAGAATTATCTCAAGAAAAAATTAAAAATAATTTAGTCGAAAATGAGGCTATTACTATTGATCTTGATAAAACTAAAATAGTAAAGGATAATTTGTTAAAAGAAAATGTCAACTTTAAAAGTAATATTGAAAATTGAAAATTTAGAATTAAAAGCAAAATTAGATAAAATTACAAATAATGTTTCAAAATTTAATAAAGGAAAAAAAGATTTGGAAAATCTTATCAAAACTTCAAAATCATCAGGTAATAGAAATGGAATAGGATTTAAAAATACTCCTAAACAAAGAGGAAATGATGTTAAGAAATATAGTTATAAAAAGACTAAAAGTTCATCTAAGTCTAATATGAATACCAAAAATATGAAAATATGGATTCCTAAGACAAATAATAATTTGATTAGACAATAATATATTAATAATTTCTTAGAGAATGTAGTCTATAATAAAAATTATATTCATAAAGCTACCAAATCATCTTGGGTATGGCTACCTACTTCTCCTAACATCTAGGACTCTAACAAAGTATATGGGTACCAATTAAAACATCTTTTATTTTACAGGTACCCAAAATAAAAAATAAGGAGAAATGGATACTAGATAGTGGATGCTCCAAGCATATGATCGAAAATTCAAAAATGTTATCAAATATAACATACATCGATGGTGGAACGGTAATCGTTGGAGGTAACTCAAAAGGATATGTTGTGGGTATTGGAGAAGTCATCAACTCAGGTATTTCCAGCTCTCCTATTATTACAAACGTTTTATTAGTAGAATATCTAAAACACAACCTACTAAGCATTAGTCGATTATGCAATAAAGGTTTTCAAATCAATTTCGAAAAAGATAGATGTACTATTTTCGATGATAACAAACAACTTATATTTAAAGGTTTTAGAAACAAAAATATTTATGTCTTAAACATGAATATAAATAAAAAATTAAATTTGTGTTTAACTGCCAAACATGACGATTCATGGTTATGGCATAAACAATTTTGTCATATCGGTTTTAAATATATTAATAAATTAACAAAAATGAGCTAGTTAGAGGTTTATCTAAAATGAATTACAAAGTAAAAAATTTATGTGACGATTATCAAACTGGAAAGCTAAAGAAAAGTTCTTTTAAATATAGAAGTAATAATTCTACAAAACGACCATTAGAATTATTACATTTAAATTTATTTGGTCCAACTCAAGTACGATCTATAAAATATAACAAATATGTTTTCGTAATAGTTGATGATTTTTCGAGATATACACGGACTTTATTTTTTAAACGTAAAAGTGATACCTTTGGTATGTTTAAAATATTTGCTAAAAGAATTAAAACACAAATGGATTTGAAAATTAATAATATTCGAAGTGATCACGGTGGATAATTCGAAAATGATCTTTTTACTAATTTTTATAATAAGGAAGGAATAAGTCATAATTTTTCTTTTCCCCGCACACCTCAATAGAATTGTGCAGTAGAAAGAAAAATCGTACGTTACAAGAATGTGCACGAACACTACTAAATAAAAGTGGTCTACCAAAATATTTTTGGGCTGAAGCTATTGCCATAGCTTGTTATGTATTGAATCGAGTAACCTTAAGTCTTATGACTAAGCAAACTTGTTTTGAAATATTTTTTGAAAGAAAACCTAAAGTATCATACTTTAAAATTTTCTGATCACAATGTTTTATATTAAATACAAAAGATAATTTTGGAAAATTTGACCCGAAGGTCGATGAAGAATCTTTGTTGGATATTCGTATCACAGCAAAGCATATAAGATTTTTAATAAACGGAAGAATACTATTGAAGAAAGTTTACATGTTTCGTTCGACGAAAATCTTCTTAACCATCATACTTATGATGATGAAAAACTAATTCCAAAAACAAATACAACAAACTCTATTAATAATGAAACAGATGTGCAAAATAATACTTAGATATCATCCCTTAGAATTCTCAAGGATCATCCAAAAGATAATATCATTGGAGATCTTAATTCTAGAGTAACTAGAAATCAACTTAATCAAATAAGCCATATAGCATTTGTATCAAATTTCGAACCAAAAAATTATAAAGAAGCTTCAAATGATAATTTTTAGATAATCGCTATGCAATAAAAATTAAATCAATTTGAACGTAATAATGTTTGGGAATTAGTACCAAGACCATAAGATCAATCGGTTATAGGAACAAAATGGGTATTTAAAAACAAAGCTAATGAAAACATAAATATTGTTAGAAATAAAGCACGTTTAGTTGCTCAAGGCTATAATCAATAAGAATGTATCGATTGTGATGAAACCTTTGCTCCAGTAGCGAGATTAGAGGCCATTCGTACATTACTCGCTTTTCAAATCATCACAATTTTAAACTATTTCAAATGGATGTCAAAAGTTCCTTTTTAAATGGTTTTATTAAAGAAAACGTATATGTTAAACAACCCTCACTATTTGTTCACGAAAAATATCTCGACCATGTTTTTAAATTACGAAAAGCATTATATGCATTAAAACGAGCTCCTCGTGCATGGTACAAACGTCTTAATAATCACTTAATTACATCTGGTTTTCAAATAGGCAAAATCGATACAACTTTATTTATTAAATGAGAAATAATGATATTTTAGTTGTACAAGTTTACGTTGACCATATTATTTTCGGATTAACCAACGAAAATCTATGTAATCAATTTTCAAATATTATGAAAAATTAATTTGAAATGTCTCACATGGAAGAATTAAATTTCTTCTTAGGTTTACAAATAAAACAACTTGGAAATGTCATTTTTATTCATCAACAAAAATATTGTAACGATCTATTAAGTCATTTTGAAATGGATAAAACTTCAACCAAACCAACACCAATGAGTACTACTATTCGCTTAGAAAAGGATGATAACGGAAAAGATTTCGATGAAAAATTATATGTAGCATGATTGGTTCCTTACTCTATTTGACGGCCAGTCGACCCGATATTATGATGAGTGTATGCCTCTGTACTCGATTTCAAACAAAACCAAAAGAATCTCACCTAAGAGCTATTAAACGTATCTTACGATATCTATCTAGTACTAGAAATTACAGTTTGTTTTACCCTAAAGGATCATTGTTTGAACTGGTTTCGTATAGTGATGCGGATTTCGAGGGATGTAGAACAGATCTAAGAGTGCTAGTGGAACATGTCACTTTATCGGACAATCATTAGTTCATGGTTTAGCAAAAAGCAAAATTGTGTTTCATTATCTACTTGCGAAGCCGAATATATTTCAGCAGCTTTAGCATGTGCACAAGTGATATACCTGCAACAAACACTTACGGATTTTGGCAAAATTATCAATAAATCTCCAATGTATTGTGATAACACGAGTGCAATAAATTTATCAAAAAACCCCGTAAATCACTCGTGAACTAAACATATAGATATACGACATTATTTTTTACGTAACAATGTTGAAAAAGGTATTATTTCATTAGAATACGTAAATACCGAAAATCAAATAGCAGATATTTTCACAAAACCACTAAATGAACAAACTTTTATTAAACTCCGACGCGATTTAGGGATATGCTCTCTTAACGATCTTCTAAATTTATAACTACTCCTTCATTTATGCTATTATTAGCTAATAATTTTCTATCCACAAATTGAAATTGATAAATCCTTCACCTTTAATTTTTTAGTTAGTTAGTTTTTGAAAATTATCTATAAATAGTGTTTGAAATTATATATAAATATTCATACAACGAGAGAAAAAAAATATACACAATCCATATTTTTTTTAACAAATATAGTCATGGCTTCTGAAATTCTTATCTATCCATCTCGACACCTACTATGGATAGCTCAGCTGATACACCACAACGGTGTCCTACATCCATACCAAATCAGGAACCAACGTATAGGTGGTCCTCATATCACACGGGATTCACTCCCGATAACAAGAAGTTCAAACGATCTTTGTTTGTCTCTCCTAACACAAAAGAGAAAATTGATTAAATACATCACTATCAATAACAACAAATATATCTACAACGAGAACTATATTTTGAACAAAAAGTCACGGCACGTCGACTAAGCTTTTTAGAGCAAGTACGATGAAGTTTTGTACTTCCCGGAAGAAAGATGTCCATGAACCACTTCCGATGCCTTGTAGTTCCTTGGATCCCTCCTCCTCGTATTATACACCCTTGGAACCTTCACCAAGGCAATTCTCTGGTTCCCCGAGAACCCACGAACGTGGAAATATATGGTCTCCACTCAAACCATGGAGGGATAACAAGTCAGATGATCGCATAATTCCATCGCCATCTAAATAGATTGTATCTTTTTCTGCATTTTTATTTACGTATATTTGTAATTTTGTTTCACAAAAATAATGGCTTGTTTCAGACATCTGGATATGGACCTCAGACGTCTGACCCTCTGATATCCCACAAATTTCAAGTCACTGTGCATACGTCAGACGTCTGTTATAACCCTCCAGACGTTTGAAAATTTGCTCTGCCTCATTGAAATACATACCAGACTATTTCAGATGTTTGAACTTAGAACCAGACCTCTGAGTTATATCTCTGCCACCAAATAATAAAAAATCGACCTATTTCAGACGTTTGATATTGTAACCAGACGTCTGAAAAATCCTCTGACTATCACATTTTCAAAAAAATCGACCAAACCAGACGTCTACCAATTCAATCAGATGTCTTAAATTATTTACTGTGTTTGAATTAGGGTAAATCAGACGTCTGAATTCGCTTTCGGACGTCTGAAATTTAATCGACGTTTTAAAACATCCAGATGCCGTCAATTTTTTTTTCTAATCTCACTTCTATTTTCAACTGGATATTCTCCATCGATGATTTTCTTCTCAAAGACATCTTTTCTTTTTGCACTTTCTCGATTACAATGCCTCCTAGAACTAAAAACCCTAAGATATCCAAAAGAAAACAAGACCAACCAACATCCTCAAATCCTCAAGTTTGCTCAGATGATCAAATCGAAAGATGGATGAATCGAGCACCACACTCACTCAAGAGATATAACGATATACAGAAGAAGAAACTTCACATAGTTCCATTTTATAACCTACTTAAATTTCCAATGCATGATTTGGATGAAATGTGTGAGAATGTTGGTCTAGAAACATTGATATCATTCACTTCCAATGATATCCAAATCGATCAATTAGCTATATTTCTTTTTTTACGAAAATTTGGATAGCACGGCGGTATGGAACACTGAAAATGAAGACAATTGGTTATGGTCTAGTGTTTATGGCAACACGATTAGACTCACTCCAGGAATAATAGGAAGAACTCTCGGATGTTCCGACACGGGCGAAGATCTATATAATATTCCCGATATGCGCTTCAAACCTGGGAATAGTATAACACGTTGAATATGGGTGGATGAAATGCCTAAATTTGCATCCAAATAACTACAACCAAAGCAAGACTTCTTTCTCGAATGATCATCAATACCATCGTTCCACATATGGGAAGTCATGAGAAGATAATTGATTTAGAACACAAAGCTATATATGCTCTATTTAGCGAAACAATGGTGAATTGGGCAAAATTCATTTTTGACGAGCTCAAACATTTTTGGACTCGATTACGGCCATCAATTATCTACCCCACAAACATCATGAGACTTCTACATGCTCATAACATCCCCTCCTACTATCACCTTTTGAAGAAATCTCTCCGAAATATGCTCCAACAAAGTTTTTCTCACTAATGCACCTATTGGAAATTCCTCCAGAATTTATCTCTTTTGAAGATTGGACGCACAATCATCAAGCCAGACAAGTTGGGCCTTCACCTCAACCACTAAATGAACCATCACAAGAGGAGGAAAAACATCACGAGACAACTCCTCCTCCTCCTGCACCATTTGACTATACAAGCGACGATGAGATTTTGAAAACTCGAATAGAAACAAACCCAAATGAAAGCATTCGAGATTTCACTCTTAAAAATCAACATATATTGTCTCAAAATCAAAAAGTTTTTGCTAAGCGTATTGATAGCCTTGAAACATCTTTTTCCACATGCCTAGAAATAGACGAAATATCACTTTCAACTGTATTATCGATTCTCAAAGAGGATCTTCAAAGTGTTCGCGGTCCGACGCCTCCTTCTGAAGATTGACCAACCCCAGTGCCTTATCCTCCTTCGAAAAATTCCAAACTTTTTGAGGACGAACCTTTAAAAAATGCTTCGACATCTCATACTAAGAAACCTAGCTCTTCCCAAAAAGAAGATAAAGGAGATGATCAAGAAAAAGCTTCTTCGAAACACTCATAGATTTTAGAATTTCAACTTTTGTACAGCAACATCTATGAATGTACTCAATTTCAGTTATTAATGAAATTCTCTTTTTTGTATGTTATCTTTGACGATTGGCTAAAATTTTATAATTCTTTTTGATAATGCCAAAGGGGGAGAAATATAAGTGTGTGTATATATATAAAACCTATAAATAAGCACATATTCAGGGGAAGATTTATAAATTATATATAAGTACATGTATAGTTGTCACCATCAAAAAGGAGAAGATTGTTAGGAAGTCAAATCTACGGTTTCGATGACAACAACTATACAACGGAAATCGAATATGCATATATATTTCTATTTGCAGATACTTTCTAGAGTAACATCACTAGAAAGACAAGAACAAGGCTCAAAGAAAGTTACAAGAGACCACAAGTCTATAGGATCAATGAAGCAACAAGGAAGATGCACGAAAGTAAACATGCATAGGTTTCATACGTCTGGGTGCACTAGCCAGACGTCTAAAGAAATCCTTTGAAATTCAAAACAGAAAGGATCAGACGTCTGGTTAATGCACTCAGACGTTTAAAAGGCTACTGTATACAAAAAATATATATAGCCAGACGTCTGAAACAAATACCAGACATCTGGTGCTGAACTCGGAATTTGAAACTCAAATTACAACTGCCGCATTTGAAAAGATATCTTCGCTTCTCTTCGCTGCAACCCTTCATCACCAACAGAAGTAACTATAGAGCACTTGCTAATTGATGCAACTACTCAAGGAATCTCTCTATCACTATATATAACATCAAGAATCAAAGAGAAGAACTAACTTTGTTCACTTGCGATCTTTACTTACATACTCTATTATATTCTTGATCTCTAACAATCTATACTTGTATTTCACTCTTCCATATATTCAGATCTCCTCAATCAATACTCTCTAGATATATATTGGAAGCATTTGTACTTAATAGTCAATATCCGTGTTATAGAACACATACTTGATAAGAACACTATTGTAACCTAGCCTATTCCTCCGGGCGAAGTGAGGGTGTTTGATAGCCGAATTCTGAAGGGGAGCTCCGTGACTGGACGTAGGACGGGAGGTCCAAACCAGTATAAAATCTTGGTGTGCTTATTCTATATTTACCTAGATTTATTTTATCTTACTTGCATCATATAGTTTTCACATATACTTGCATATACACGATACGATCCACTCTATAGACTTTTATACTTGAGTATGGTTCCACTATCTCAAGAAGCGATTGGATGTTTTGAGTCGATTTGACCCTATCGACTCGGCAGATTACTTTTGTGAACACAATTTTATTGGTTCAGAAAGAAAAGCAATTTTATTAATAAAAGTTGGGCAAGTTTTGCTTACTTATAATGCCTTCATTATTTTATGATGGCCTATTTGCGGGAAATAGGAAATGCATAAGATAGTCTTAGATAAAGTAATAACGCAGCATTTCGTTGTTCCAAGCTCGAGGAACTTGAGTACCATCTACAATTGTTAGCTTGAATGTGCCATCACCTAGCTTCCGGTCGATCACATAAGGCCCTTCCCAATTTGGTCCGAATTTTAGTGGTATAGGGTAGACCCATTTAAGGATAAGATCTCCCAATTCCAAAGTGCGGTTACAGATTTTGGAATTAAAACATCGTGCGACACTTTTCTGGTAAGCAGCAGTCCTTAACTCGGCTTCTTCCCTCTTCTCGTCGATCAAATTGAGCGACTCTAATAGGATTTGCTCATTTTTCCTTTAATGAGAGGGGACTTCTAGATTGAGTGGGATCATTGCTTCTGAACCATAAGCCAGGGCGAACGCGGAGTACCAGATTGCATACTTGTGCATTGTTATGTAAGCCCATAATGCGAGTGGAAGTTTATCAACCCAATTTTCTTTAGCTTTAGTTAGCCGCTTTTTGATGGTGGACTTGACGATCTTATTTACTACTTCCACTTTCCTTTTTACCTGCGGATGTGCAATAACGAAAAAGCTTTTCTCGATTCAGAAGCGTTTACAAAAGTATTTGAACTCAGCGCTTTCGAACCGAGTCCCGTTGTTCGTGATGATCTTTTGTGGCACTCCAAACTAGCAAATAATGTTTTTAGTGACAATATTAATAACTTTTTTGTTAATAGTGGTCACCGGTCCCGCTTCACCCCATTTAGTGAAATAGTCAACAACAACTATAGCATATTTGGCTCCTCCTTTGGCCATTGGTAATACATTAATCAAATCAATTCTCGAAATTGCGAAAGCCATGGGCTGACCTTCTGTGCCAGCTCCATCTAAGGAGTTCTTTTGATCTTGCCGAATCTTTTGCATTGGTCGGACCGTCTGGCATAATCTGCTGCGTCACGATTTACATTGGCCAAAAATACTCATATCAGAGGACTTTCTATGCATGGGTTTTCCCTACTTTGATCACCATATTCACCTTCATGAACTACCTTGAGGATTCTTTGGACTTCATCGTTGGTCACATACCTGAGCGAGGGGGTAGAGAATCCCCTTCGGTAGAGCATCCCATCCTATACTATGAACCATGGTGCCTTTCGAAAGAGCTTTTTTGTGGACTCTAGTCTACAGGGAGTGTACCTTTGAGCAGGTAGTTCTCGGTTGGATTCATCCATGATTCCGGCTCTTCGATTGCCTAAAAAATCCAATTGATATCCTTCTCACTTATGCTTGGACCGGTTAGAGTTTCATCTGGGACTAGTTCCAAGGACCGAGCTTCCCCAAAACTAGCCAATTTGGCTAGATAGTCTACCTTTGTGTTTTGTTCCCTTGGGATATGAGTTATGATGTAATGTTCAATGTTATTCAGCAATTCTTGCACTTTAGATAGATACGGGGCGAGGTTCTCTCTTTGAGCTTGGTATTCACCTTTCACCTGGTAAATGACTAGTTGAGATTCGCTATAGATATGTATTAACTTTATCCTGAGTTCCTTCACAACTTTATGCCCGGCTATCAATGCTTGGTATTCTGCTTCGTTATCTGTTACGGGAAATTCCAAGCATAAGTCATAACAAAGTGATCGACCTTTTGGAGTCTCGAGCACTACTCCTGCCCCCAAGATGGAGTTGATAAATGCACAATCGATGAAAAACTTCCAATGTATTTCAACTTCTGGATCTATTTCTTCTTCCGTATCTCATATCATAAACTAGGCAATGAAGTTTGCCGGTGCCTGCCTATTGATCACCTTTCGAGGATGGTAACTAATTTCGTATTGACTCAATTCGATGTTCCATTTGATAAGCCGCCCAGAGGTCTCGGGGCGGAGCAATGCTTGCTTCAAGGGTTGATCTGTTTGTACTTTGATCGGTTGTGCCTGGAAGCATGGTCGTAACTTTCTGGACGCGATCAAGAGGCAATATGCTAATTTTTCCAATTTCGGATAGTTGTTCTTGGCTTTTGCGAACCGTTTACTGATATAGTATACGGATCGTTGGATAATTTCTTCTTCTAGTACGAGCATGACACTTAATGCATGGGTCAAGATTGTTAAGTAGATAAACAGGTCTTCTCCATTTACTAGTTTGGATAGGATTGGCGGGGTTTCCATAAGTCATAGCAGTTCTTCGAACATACTTTGACAAGCTTGGTTCCATTTGAAGTTCTTATTTCCCTTCTTAAGTGCATCAAAAACTGGTATACATTTTTTGGTTTCTTTTGAGATGAACCGGCTTAGTACTGCATCTTTCTCATTCAAGCTTTGTAACTCCTTCTTGTTCCTTGGGGCCTTGACTTCCCGTAAAGCGATAATTTGTCCGGGATTTGCTTCGATGTCTCTGGCGCTTACAATGAATCCCAAGAACTTTCCTGAGGCTACCCCGAAGTGACATTTAAGTGGATTGAGTTTCATTCCATATTTGTGGAGTATTTCAAACATCTTGGCGAGGTTGTTCAAGTGACTTGTAGCTATATGCGGTTTAACCAACATATCGTCTACATAAACTTCCATAGTCTTCTCGATCTGCCATTTGAATATGGCATTCACTAGTCATTGGTAGCTTGCCCCTGCATTTTTTAAGCCAAATTGCGTTACTTTGTAGCAGTATAATCCTAGATCAGTAATGAAATTGGTATTCTCCAGGTCAGGTTCGTACATCATGATCTAGTTATACCCCAAGTAAGCATCCATAAATGACCGTAGTCCATGTCTAGCTGTCCTATCCATAAGTTGGTCGATTCTAGGAAGAGGAAAGCTGTCTTTTGGGAAAGCTTTATTTAGGTCCGAATAGTCGATACAGTTTCACCATATTCCATTGTACTTATTGACTAAGACTGGGTTAGATACCCATTCGAGGTATGTTGCATCGTGGATAATACCATTCACCATTAGCTTATCCACTTCTTCTCTCTGTACTTTGGACCGTTCGGGTCCTATGATGTGCCTCTTCTGCTTCATTGGTGTATATTTGGGATTAATATTAAATGCCTGGCATTCAATCTTCGGCAAAACTCCAAACATATCCGAATGTGTCTAAGCGAATACATCCAGATTGGCGCGAAGGAATTTTATGAGTTTCAGTCGATTCTTGTTTCCAAGATGTGATCCAATCTTAAGGACTTGTGTTGGGTCATCCATATCGACTGGGACAACACCGTCGACTTTGCCGACGCTTCCCGTTCCTCCCCTAAACTCTTCTTTCTAAGGTCCAAAGCCTTATAGAATTTGGTGTGGTCCTCAAGGCAGGGGCGGCTTTGTAGTTGCTATTCGGTAGGTTCATGAATGTAGAGAGTTCTCCCTACATTTTCCCCTTTTTCTTTTCTTTTAAACTCACGTAGTTCCACGATGTAGCACTCTCCAACGACACTTTGTTCTCCTTTGATCACCCTAACTCCATTCTCTATCATAAATTTAATGGTTAGCCACCACCGAGCAAAAGCAATCCTGAAACTTCCCAAAGCTGGCCGACCCAAGAAAGCATTATAGGCAGATATTTGATCTACAATCACAAAGGTTTGGATGAGGAAGACTCCTCGGTCATCTTCTCTGAGTTTTATGGGTAAATCGATTGTTCCGATAGGTTGTTTAGGTTCACCTGTGAATCCCTGCATATTCATTCTGCAAGCAGACACGTCTTTCATATTGATTTTCATTTGATCAAATGTGTGTTTGAAAAAGATATTCACAAAACTACCACTGTCTACCAATGCTTGTTGAACCACAGCTGGTCCGATTCCTGTTGTCACGACCATGGGGTCAAGGGTCAAAGCTTCTACTCCTTCTGTATCTCAATTCCAAAACACTACATCATCGCTCAGGGTTATCTGCGGCTTGGCACGAGTTCCATCTTCGAGCATACAATATGAATCTTTCAAAGCATATTTTACCGAGCTTGCATATTGCTTCATTTCTCACCAACTCTTCTACATGGGATGAGGTCCTTTAGATATTGTTCCGGTAATAAGTCTTTGGTTAGTCCGTCCAGATCCTCTTCGCTGGCTCCAGTTTGGTTTCCCTGATATCTAGGAGCATGGAGTGCTGCAAGCTGATTAGGATTTTTCGACTTCCTCACATATTACTTAAGCTTGTTTTCCCGAATTGATTTTTCAACCACGCTCTTCAAATGACCGCACTCATTTGTGTTGTGACCATGTGTTTCATGGAAATGACAGTACTTTCCTGAGAACGTTTTTTGTTCAGTCCTTCGTTTTTTTGAGGTTTCTTGAACTTCTCTATCCCTTGTGTCGCAAGGTAGAAGTTCTCTGGACTATCATTGAGTGGGCTGTAGTCTTTGGGATTGAAGCCTTTAAGACACTTTCTACTTCCTTTTTGTTTGTTGGAATTTTGAGTTTTCCTTTTCTGATTCATGTCCTTTCCCGCGTTTCTTGCGGCAGTCTCGAAGGTATTAGCGTCTTGGTTTGCTTCCATGCGATTCTGCCCAATGTTGGTTGGTTGTAAGTTAGTAGGTCTTCCTTTTGGCTCTTCTACTTCTTCTAACCTCAAGTACGGACTCACCTTTCGAGTAAAGTCCTTCCTAGTGGTAGGTTGCTTAATTTTGATCCACTTTCGAAACTCGGTATTGGGATGGATGGCGTAGAGCAGAGCCATGAAGACCATATCTTCATTTGGATTACTTACTCCAACGACCACGGTGTTAAACCAACTCATGAAGTATTTTAAAGATTCATTTCGTCCTTGGAATAGGCCCAATAACGATAATATGTATTTTGGTTAAGCTGTGTGAAGCTTAAACTGATCAAGGAACCTCGTTGCTAATTCACTGAAGGTGGAGATGGATTTAGGTGGGAGCCTGGTGAATTACATGGAAGCAATTCCTTCTAGAAATATGGGGAAACATCTACACCTAACAACATTTGAAGCATTCACTCCGCCCATGTACCAACCGTGCTTATACAAGTGCGGCTTCGGGTCCTTAGTTCCATCGTAGGACAGGATAGTTGGCATAGTGAACGTTTTAGGATACCGTTCATTCAAAATGTCATCAGTGAAGGAAGTTCAGCTTGGAGTGGATCCCCATTCACCATCTCTCCAATTCTTACTTTCGTCCATTAGGCGCTTGATCACATCCATGATATATGCCTTAGATGTCCGGTAATCCAAGGGTTGGCTATCAGTGATTGAACTAAGTGTTTGATTTTGCAACCAGTCTTGGTTAATGGGCTGAAGCCTGTGTTCTCCTATCTTCGGGGGAGCCACTCCCTCAGAGTTCCGTTGGCTTGCGGTTGTTAGTATGGGTGCATTTTGGACATCTCTGTCGGTATTTATAGAACGTTGTTGTTCTCCTTCAACTTTTCATCGGCGAGTTGTTCTCCATCTTCAGATTCAGAGAGATCCAATGCAATATCTTCTCGTAGGGTTTTTGTCCCCGGATTCAAGTTTACGGCGAGCTGCTTTGTAGTTGGTGGAGTGCACGCATTTCCTTCTATGGTGATTCCTGCAGCTCCACCTACTACTCCCTTTTTCTATTGCTTTTCATTTCTCCTGTTTAGGCCCAAAACGAATGAGTTTTCTTAATCCTTGATGGACATGGGCTCTAGCATGTTTCTTGGAGCAGCAATTGATTATAAGGCCAAGAGGGCATTCAATTTGTCCTTAAGAGCTTTTTGGTCGCTTTCCATCTTCTGATTATTTCATCAAACATCTTATTTAATTCATCTCTATTGACAATTTCATGCTGAATTGAAGATCCCGACAGTTGATCTGATGTGTTTGCACCAGAATTAGGTCTGGCTAATAGGTTTTTGGCCCTATTGACTTCAAGTTGATGAGGATTCGTTTCCTCTCCAGCTATTATAGCTTCTATGGATCTTTCGGAACTAGTTCTCTTTCTTCCTGGTGCAATTGATTCTCAACAGCTAATTTTCTAAGAAATAAATTAGGGACCTAACTTCTGAACCTGTTCTATCCAAAGTAGATAGCTAAATCTAAGTTTGAGTTCAGTTCTCAATGAAATCGCCAAAATGTTGACTCAAAAAATGGACCAACACCCTGGATTTATCGTGAAAGCACCAGCATTATTCTTGCAGAGCAATAATATAGAAAATGAATGAAGCCTACGTCCACTTTATAACTTTTCATTGACTGGCTATTGCTACAAGTTGAATCAGATTACAATATGATTGAATCTCCTAAGTTAGATAAAGTTATGAGTGCAAGAGTTCAGTAGAGAGTCACAGTGAACCCTTAGATGACTATTGTGAGGGAGGAGAAGAGTGAAGAATAGTTCCTGAGAGTTCCAATAGCCAGTTCAAAAGATCCCATCTATGTTGCGGGTAGGATTGTATTTACAGGAGTTGGAGAGCTATTGGGCTAGGCCACTTTGCCAGAAGTTTGCATTTGATGGTACGAAGATTCTCTCAAAGTTTAATAGCAAGACGAGCTAATATGATGGATCGCTCGCGATCCATGTAGTTAGGTTATTTTTATCTCTCTTCTATTGGATATTGTACCTTGCCTTTCGTTGGTACTCTCCAAACAATTTCATGACTAGATGCCTTGTTTTGGTGATGATTCAGGTACATATTGCATTAAACTATTATTAGAATCAAATGAATGCCCACTTCTTGAACTAGCTTGTTGGAATATCATGAAACTTGGTAGACAACCCTAGAAATTATATTAGATTATGATGCAAGAAGAATGATTGTCACATGAGCGATATTCATGGATCGCTAGCGATCCACCCTGTTAAGCTATTTTTGCTTCTTGGCTCTTGAGCTTTTCTTGGTTCCATCTCCTGTTTCTTTTGGTTGATGTTTGAGTTATTTTGTTTTACCATAGATGTTCTAGTTCCCTTTGAATTATACTGGGTTAAAAACCTGGTTAACAAGAATTTCTTAGAAAATGTGGTGAGTTACTAATTTTTATCAAATGACAAATATATGGTAAAAGAGTTAATAAGGGATCTAACATGAATCTTATTGCTCATTATTCATCAAAATTATGATTTTTGAAATTGAACTCTCCAAAATGTTCTCACCATATTCTTACATGAAATGGTTATATCTTAGTAATATTCAACATTTTCTCAATACATGTTTTTTCTAATACTAAATCTCATGGATAGTAAAGTTACATTACATTTCCCCTATGCATGTATCATTGAACATGTTTATGTTGATAAATCGTGTGCTTGATGAACTTTTATGACATTTATTTTCTTTTGGCGGACAAATTTAGTATACCATATGCCATATTATGGACCCTCATAGCTCATTGTAATTTTACCCATTTATAGGCAATCAAAATTGTAAAATGTGTTTATTGATTTTGAGATTGTGATGTGAGTTTATTCAAGATTGTTTAAACATTAGCAAATAAAAAATATTTTTTTCATAGCAAAATAAATGGTGAAACTACAAAAATCACATTTCTGTGGCACTTCTGAATAGTGCTAGCATTTTTCAGCAAATGTATCATTAATTTCAGTGCTTGATCCACTATAGAAACATTTATGCTTTTGCATCAATCTATCAGAGATACTACCTTCTAATTGAGCTTGGATTTACAATAAATGAAGTTGTTAGTACGTAAACAAGTAAAGTGAAAAATAAGAATTTTGGTTAGAAATATGCAATTTTTATTTCACTTATAGTGGATGCAATATGAAAAACTTTATGAATTCATATACGCACGCACTAACTAAATTTCAATTTCTAACACTAGCAGAAGCGTATAATGGATAATACATTATCTTAAATTCTACCAAGATATTTGATAGATGATTTTAGTATTTCAAAATTCCTGGAATCGATATTTGATATGTGATTAGCTATGGAATAAAAAATATAATTTTTTTTTATATTGTTATGGACCAAAAGCAAATCATCAAATTAGAACAGAATTATAAGTAGCATATTTCGATAAACCATCAAGAGTTTCTTTTACATCGAGAAGATTTTTCTTAATCATGGAGGATGCACATTTTAAGGAGTTAGCAATCTAAATATTTTTAATAAGTTTTAGGCATGTTTTTTGTGAAATTAGAAATGAGCTAATATTCAAGAATGTTCAAAGAGTTGCAAGTCATATAAAACACATATATTATTCAGATGTAGAAATCACTGACAATTTAATATGGCAATTAAGTGCACAGTTGTTGATTTCTCAACCTTATAAATGTTATAAAAATGGAGTTAGCATGATTATTAGTGTTTATCTTTAAATTAAATGCAATCTAGCTCAAATTTTTTTTTGATAGTTCTGAAATTTATTACTCCTATAGGAATAAGTTGAAAATTTTGGTCAGGAAGCAGCTGTTGCTAGTTTAGCAAATTCATTTTATTAAATATGAATATAAAGGCAAGACAATATAGATCAAAAGAGTTGAAACTTTCATCTTCTTGTAATTTGTTTTTAACTTCAAGCTTTACAGTTTTTCATTTACACCACTGCTATCAGAAATACATAAGCTATAATTAGTTATCCAACCTCTAAGTGTATGCATGCATTCTTACACTATTGCAATATAAACTCATTTTCATTTTCATAATATGGTAATGCAAAATTTCTTTTCATCCTTGATACAATCAAATTATCCTTTTCAGCCTTGGTACATTATAGATAAGTTTGCTTTTCCTTATTGGTACATTTCTTCCTAACTTTTTTGATTGTATATTCATCAGTTTATTTGCATTAGAGGAAGAATCATTTTATTTTAGTACGTATATTTTTAAACGAATGAAAAATAATAAACTATTTAATTCACCCAAAAGTAGTTTATAAGATTTGGATGTGCATGCATAATGATGTTTAACTGGGAGCTGAAATATGCATATATTCAAACTATATTTTGTTTGCATTATCGACTTATCCAGCTTTGAGCAACATTTTCTTGTCGGTTTTAGGAAAAGAAACTGGGATACAAGTCATGAAATTGACACCAAAGTGTCGCTTTCTTTAGCCTAATGATAACTAATATGAAAAAAAGATACTTATGGTTCAACCATCAACTTTGGTCTTCAATATTTCAGCCATTTTATTTTGATAGCTTAGTAATTTACATGCTTTAGAAATAAGTATAGTTGTCTATATCCTGTTTGGAATTGAAGTCATTTGTGATTAAGTTGGATAATTGATCTAAAATATATGTTGTCGCTTTGTATTCTATGAACTACATATAGGCCGATCAATTGGCGGGTATAGATACGTAGTATCTTATTTGTATTTGTATCTAAAATCATTCACAAATATCAGTTGTCTATATCCGTAACTAATGGATGGATATCGAATTTTGGTCAATCTACTCACATTGATAAATGTAAAAGCATAAATGGAAATTTAAATTTAATTTAAAACCTTCTTAACATAAATACATGTAAAAATACAAGAAATATATATATATATATATTATGACAAATAAAATTTAAGAGCAAACATTCATTCATGTGTACACATGTTATAAACTATTAAGTCGATAATGCAATAAATGTTGACTAATTTATGTGCTAAGATACTTAATGTACTAAATGAATGGATCACATACATTATTTAATATATATAAATGTTCCTGAAGGTGGAGGAAAAGTGCCCGGGTTCCATGTCTTCACTTTTATTGCCATTCGGATTACATGTTTTTAATCGATGGTGAATAGATGCTCCATAGGGGAATTAACCGTGTGCAATTCATCCTTTGATCCTTTACTAAAAAAGTTCTCTCTGTTTTTTTATAGTTTTTTCCAGTTGCGTTGTTATCCATTTGACTACGTAAGAGGCGACGATTTGAAAATGGAGGAGGCTAATGTTGCTCCTTAGAATTCTAAGTACTATTTTTTTTATCATAGTAGATATTATCGACAAACTTTATTTTGTTTGAAACTAATGTTAATTGGTTCCGTTCAAAAATCATGGCTTCCAGATCTAGCCAGATCTGGCGTCTAGGGTTTTCTTCCCTTTTCTCTATTTTCTCTTTCGATTCTACCTTGCCTCGTCTTTTAATTCTGTCTTCAATTCTTTCTCCTCAACAACATGGGATCTCTTCGAGATGAAGAAGGATGGGAGGAGGTTAGAAGGAAAAGGGGCAAGAATCCGGGTCCTGTGGGACCTGAATCAAGACTCATTTTGGGTGGCAGTAAAGGGCGAAATTCAGATTGGAATTCGGGTAAAAAGTCTCAGTTGATAGCAGCAGGCCAGGCAACAATAAGACATAAAAATTTGCAGTCTAGCAATTCTCAATCAGGAAGGAAGCCGACTATAAAATTCACCGTATCTGAGAATGCAAAAAAAATATTCTTACAGCGAAGCAGTTAAAATAGGAGCGGTTGGGGATCTAGGTAATCTAGATCTGGAATTTGTAGAGCCTAGAATAGTAGAAGGAAAAAGAGTAGGTACCCTTTCGTCTGATGCTATTAAAGAAGCAGAGAGTGGCTGGGAATTATGTATATTACTGTACGTTGTTGGATACAAACCATGGCTTAAAACTTTTGAAGGTTATGCCAACAGAGTTTGGTCTACACAGAAACCGTTTTCTGTTCATTCAAGGAACAACGGTTTTTTTGTAGTGAGATTTGGTTCTGAGGAGGACTGCAATAAGATTTTGAAATCAGGTCCTTGGTTCATGGACCGAAACCTGATAATCATGAAACGTCTATCCCCGGACATGAAAACAAACAGAGATCTTCTTACTTCTCTGCCTATGTGGGTTAGACTTCCGGGTCTAAGTTTCAAGTTGTGGGGTAATAAGGCTATTAGCGCCCTTACAAGTACAATAGGAATCCCTATAAAGATGGATGAGGCAACGAAAAATAAATCAAGATTAGCTTATGCCAGAGTATCAATTGAGGTTAATGCAACCTACGGTATGCCAAAATCCATCTCTGGTATGGATGAAGAAGGGAGGAACTTCCTTCAGGAAGTGGAATAAGAAAACCCTCCTCCCATATGTGACAAGTGCGTATGTTTTGGCCACGTTTCTAATGAATGCCCATTGACTAAAACATGGGTTCCAAAACATACACATGTAGATGTTTCGGTGGAAGAAAATCAAGAGGAACCAAATCTGGCTGTTTGTTCGAATAAACAAAGAGAGGAAGGTGGCATTGATAATTTACAGAATCAGGAAATTCAAGTTCCCACTGAGTCTCTTAATATGGAGAACACAAATGACAACAGCTCACCCGAAGGTCAAATTGACAAGGAAACTACAGCTGGAGAGGATGGATATCAGATAGATTATAATTCGTTGGAGTTAGAGGATAGAGGAATCCCTGAGCAAATCAATGTGACCAGGATAGACCCTGAATTACGTAACAGGGTAGAAAGCCCCCCAGCGAAATTGACTTCTTCAGGAGATAAAGATTTGAGCTCTTCACCTCCGAAGACACCTACGTCCCAAATAACAATTCTTAAACGCACCCCGCCAATACAGGATCCTTCTAATTCTAATTCTACTCTATCTACTGTCATTTGTATTGATGATTGTTATATTAATAATGTTAATTTTAAGAGAGGTTCTGAACATTGTACTAATTTACAGGTACGGGAGAATCTAGATCGGGAGAAAGAAACAACAGAAGTAGCAGAGGAACAAAACACATATGATAATGCGGAGTCTGCCCCTGAGAAGCAGCCCTCTCCTACTGTTTTCGAGAATCTTCAAGAGGACAAGCTTGTTTGTAAGAACCCTAAGTGGGTTCAGATGTTAGGCATTCCCGTGGAAGACAAAGAGGAGTCCTCTAGAAGGTCGCAGAGGTCTCGTAATTATAAGGTAACATAATGGATTTTGCATGTTGGAATGTTAGGGGGTTCCATAATCCCAACAGATGGAAAGAAATGAGAAGTCTCATTGATAAGAATAAAATTAGTTGTTTCGGTGTGTTAGAAAACAAGTTACTTTTCTCAGATATTGTGAAACTGGAAAGAGTTTTGGAAGATGGATGGAAAATTATAAGCAATATTTCCTGTTATTATAAATGTAGAATATTTGTTCTCATCGATGGAAACTCCTGGAATTTTAACTTCATTAGCATGAGCGACCAACATATCACTATTGAACTAATCAACAATATGAATTTCAAATGCAACCTAACTTTCGTTTATGCTCATAATTTTGCTACTCTAAGGAAAAGGCTGTAGAAGAACTTACAGGAAGTTGTTATCAATATTTATAGACCATGGTTGGTTCTTGGAGATTTTAATTGTATCCGCAGCCCTTCGGAAAGAAAAGGTGGTAATCCAGTGACTTTTGGAAACCTGTTTGAATTAGATGATATGTCTAACTATACAGGCCTTAAAGAGATTGATATTAAAGGTTAGGAATTTTCCTGGTGGTCTGGTCCTAGCCGTAACATATTTTCAAAAATTGACAGAGTCTTTGCCAACCTAGACTGGATTAACTCATTTCCAGATCTTTCGGCAATATATTTACCTCCCTCTGTTAGTGACCATAATGCAATCATGGTTTCACTTTTTCCCAAAACAAGTATCAAGAACAGACCTTTTAAATTTATGAATCACTGGCCCCTGTGTGATCAATACTTTCCGCTCATTGAGAAGCTATGGATAACTAAAAAGGAAGATCGACCTCTATTTCAAATTATGAACATTCTCAAGAACGTCAAGAAAGAGTTAAAAATTTGGAGTTCAAATTTTCGGAATACCAAACAAGAGGTTATAGTGCAGAGAGAGATTTGTTCTAGGCTTCAAAAACTCCTAGAAACTTCAAATGATCATAACTTAGCCATGGAATTTCAAAACGCCAAAGCAAATTTGGAAATGGCTCTTAAAAAAGAATATTTGGACACAAAACAAAAGGCTAAATGTGACTGGCTGAGGATGGGTGATGAAGCTTCTGCTTTCTTCTACGCTAAAATGTCTAGTAGACGAAGTAGGAAATGTTTGATGAACATTGTGGTAGATGGCAAGGAGGTTAAGGAAGACACAATTATAGAAGCGGCTATCAATTTCTACAAACAATTGCTTAACCTTCCGTCTGAAGACCAATTCCCAGAAGTCATATGTAAATCGATTATTTCTGACTACGGTGCAAATTTTTTGAATGATAATATCTCTATGGAAGAAATTAAATTTGCACTGTGGGACATTAAAGATGACTCTTCTCCAGGTCCTGACGGTTTTAATTCTAAATTTTTCAAAATTCATTGGAATCTTTCGAAAGATTTAATCTACAGGGCTTTAAATGACATAATTCAGAAGGGATTAATACTCAATGAATGGAATCATACATTTCTGCATCTGATTCCTAAATATTCCCACTCTACTAGAATTCAAGATTTCAGACCCATTGCTTGTTGTAATACTTTGTATAAGGTTTTCACCAAAGTTCTCTGCAATGGAATTGTCCCTTTCTTGGGAAAGTTAATGTCCCCGAATCAGACGGCATTTATTAAAGGCAGATCAATAGGAGACGGAATTTTGTTTGCTCATGAAATTATCAGAGGTCTAGGGAGAAAGGATAATAAAAATATGTGTATCAAAGTAGATTTAAAGAAAGCATATGATTCGATTAATCGAGACTTTGTTCTACACATGCTAGTTAGTATGGGATTTCCAGATAAGTGGGTGAATGTTATAAAAAATATTATATAAACCCCAGTGTTTTCTATCATAGTTAATGGTGAATCGCATGGTTATTTCAAAAGTTCAAATGGTCTTAGACAAGGTGACCTCTTTCTCCCATCTTATTTACTTTGGTCATGGAGTACTTCACGCTAATTATGGATGAAAAAGTCAGAAAAGGTCTTATTTCTCCAATCACAGATTATGATAACAAACTGACTCACCTTATTTACGCTGATGATATTATCGTTTTTACTAAAGCTAATGTTCATACGGCAACTGTAATTCGTGATGTCTTCCAAACCATGAAAAGAGTTACTGGTCTGGAATTAAGTTGTGAGAAATCTAACGTTTTCTTTGGCAAAGGGGTTGACTACTGCACTGATATTAGCAATATTCTGAATATACAGCAGTCGGATCTCCCAGTAAGATATTTGGGAATTCCCTTGTCTAGTGCTAATTTGAGGGATAAAGATTGTTCTCTGTTGTTAGAGAAGATCAAATTAAGAATTGGAGGATGGGAAACAAAAATGCTTAGTTTAGCTGGGAGACTTGAACTTATTAAATCCACCATTTACCAAATTATACAATTCTGGATGCAATGCTTTTGTCTCCCAGTTTCTACATTGCAAAAAATTAAACATTTGATTCTTAACTTTCTTTGGAAAAGCCGTAGTAGTAAGATTCCCTGGGATGTTCTGTGTAGACAAAAAGAAGAAGGTGGTATGGGCCTGAGAAACTTAGAAGAAATGAATCAAGCGTTATCTATTAAGTTGATTTGGAAAATAATTAATGCAGAAGGAATTTGGGCGAACTTTATACATTGTAAATATATTGGTCAAAAAAGTTTTTGGGAATTGAATCAGCAATCAGATGACACCAGAGTGTGGAAATTCATTCTGAAAAATAGACAGGTAGCTTTGAAATGTCTTTCTCTTAACATAGCAGATGGTAAAACTACCTCATTGTGGTACAATCCATGGTTAAATGGTAGTTCTATTTTGGAACGCATTGGTAGAGATACAGCCTTCAGAACTGGTACGGAAGATTTAATTCTTAGTAGAATTTTAAAGAACGGAGAATGGAAATGGGATTCATGCAGTTTTTAATTCCAAATACATCCAGAAATAGAAGGTGTCAAAATTCACAAGGACAGGGAAAGGGATTTTTGGATTTGGAAGTGTACGAAGAATGACTTATACCAATTTAAAAATGTTTGGAATGCAATAAGAACCAGTTTTGGAAACAAATTTTGGTCATCTTTGGTTTGGAATAAAATTCGTGTTCCAAAAATGGCGATATGTCTTTATAAAGCCATAAATGACTATTTATTGACAAAAGACAGACTAATACAGAAGCAGATAATGGTGGATCCCATATGTGTCTTCTGTAATAATCATAGTGAAACCACAGATCACTTATTCTTTCAATGTGAATACACAGAAAACATATGGATGTGGAGCTGTAAAAAAATTTTCACAGCTCCGAAAAATATGTTTGCATTTAAACTAAAAGAAGATCTACAGCAAATTGTTTTGCAATCAAAGGTTAATAGTCTCTATTCAGACTTGTTTCAATTGTCTCTATCTACTTGTATCTGGCATATTTGGCAAGAAAGAAATGAAAGGATCTTTCAAAATCGCAGAACAGATATAACACAGATTTGTAAAAGCATTCATCAGACTATGAACATAAGAATGGCTAGATCCAAGCATTTCAGAAACATCACTGATAAGAACGAATAAATAGCAAAAAAATGGGTATTTACCTCCCAACGCTGAATTGGGGTAATACTTGCATTATCATATGTTGAGTTCTTCCTTAAGCTTTCTGTATCTCTGACTCTTGATTCAGGTTCTTCTGTACCTGTTTTATTTTACATTACCCTCACGCTCTCTTTTAATTACATATTAATTTACAATTAACTAATCGAATTGACATAGACTGTTAAGTTGCAGAATGAAGGATCTTCGGCCTTGCTAGCTGAAGTACATAGTGCTACAATACAACACAAGGAGATTAATTAGCTTCTCTTCAGTGTTAGTAGTCTGGTCATTAGAGTTTTACCTGTTCTCGAAGCTGTTCAAGCTACTGGATTCATGCTCGTCTCTGATCAGAATGTTGAGTTCGTTCTCGAGTTTCCTGATGGTTTAAATCTCTATTAGTCGCAAAATAAAACTCAAAATCACATTCTTTGTGTGTCAAGAATCTTATCTGATATAGATATGGGCTTGATCTTCTCGAAAAGATTACAAAGGAATGTGGATCTCCTATATACTGCCGAAACTGCTGTAAAAAGAGAAGAAGAAACTCAGATCTGGTTGTATTAGTCACATAAAGCTTAAAGACTTCACCTTTGGGGTTTAAATCAGTTATCTTCTTCAGATCTGGGACATACGAGATAAAGAGCTCCATAACTGCAAGATTGGATAACTCGTCTTCAATTCTTTCATAGTTGCAAGATCTGGCAGTATAGTGCCTCGTCGAGATTATTGAAGTAGTTGAGTAGAGTTTTAACTCCAGCGGCATGTTAGATTGAAGAGAATGTTATCATTCTCTTCTTGCCGCCATTAATGGGAATTATTTCGGAGTTGGTTTAATGAAGGAGTTTGAAGTAAAACATGCCTTATTTACTTGTGAGCATTCGAGAAGCTTCCTCGCATGGGCTTTGATTTTGTTTCGTTCGGCCTGGTTCCTCATGTGTTTATTAAGAATATAAAGGCCTGTTTAGTTATTGTTTTATGTTATGTACATTGTGACCTTTTCCTTATGGCATTTGTATTTTGCTTTACTCAGGTAATAGAAAAGTTTGAACCCGTTTTCAAAAAAAAAATGTTAATTGGTTAAAGTAGGGATTAATCTCAAATAATTCAAACAAAATGTACCTTATGTAGTTGTATGTATGTCAAAGCTATAGAATTTGAGATACTTAAATTTTAATTAGAAGTTAGGATAATGTCTTTAGTAGGCTTTACACCATTAGTAATGGGGCAAAGACATTCGATCCTTTTATTAGCATATGTTATAGAAATATTTCAAGGAAAATACTCAAATATACATTAATGAACCATTTTAGACCATGTTATATGTTACCTATCTATAACAAAGAATGAGCGTCATTCAAATAGACTTCACATTGGTATGAAAGAGTCTATTGCATACTGAAGGTATAAAATGGTTTAGGAAAAAAAACCAATATAACGAAAACAAAAGTTGATACTAAGAAGCTTTAATGTGCGAATCATAGGTGTGGTCAATCATGATACATGATCGAGAAATCATTTAACGATAGCTTGCGTTAACAATCGATATAGCATGTGATATTTCAATATATGCAATGGCTACCCCATAGCCTGTATGTAACGACCCAAAATTTTGGTTAATTGAAATTGGAGTATTTAATGGATTTTAAATATTTAACAGTCAATTTTATGGATTTAATAACTTGAATTCCAAATAATTTGATTTATTGGATAATTTAACTTTTAAATTTAATAATTGAAATTGCTTGAATAATTGAATCTTGGGTTTTAAGCTTGATAAAATATTTTCAAAGCTTATTGAAATATTATTCAACAAGAATGAAGATGATAGAACTTTTGAATTGGATTTAAAAGTGATTTACTCGATTTTTAAATTAATATATAAAATTAGCCTTCCGGGCCACAGTCTCAGTTTTGATGAAACAATTCCGTTGGATTCGTAATAGTGTATTATTATCGGATTTCAAATTTCGTTGCATTTGGGGTCATCGTTTGGTCATACGGGTAGAAATGCATTGAATTTAATATCGATAATATAATATTTGGGTTTAAAAAGCTATCTTCTGCATAAGATCAAATTAGACCGTGAAGCTTGTTCCATTGCATTTGAAATAGGGGTATAACATTAGAAACGTCAAGCGGCATGCCTCGATTGGGATCCGAAATAAAATGAATAGATATTTTGTAAATTTTAAATATATATATTATCTTCAGCCGTTTTAACATCTTATCAGCCGTGCCTACTTGTACATCAGCCATCTACCTATACGTAGTTTCCCTCCATCTCTACCTTTAAATCATCTCCAGCCAGTAGCAAGAAGAAAAAAATTAAATGAACATCTTCAATTTCAAAAATTAAAATCTAGGAAAATACTTCATGAAAAAAAATCTGAAATGAGTTTTAAAAATCTCGTTGTGGCAAGATCTTCGATCCAATATGCCATTTGTAGGGTGCGGCCATAATTGGTGATGTTCACTGTTTCAACAGAGCAGCTAGGGTTGGGTTTTGTGGAAATTTAGGCCACCGATTGATCGATCTGATTTTTTTTTGAGTTTCTCACGCCGAAGGGCTTCAGAATCATGAATTTCAAGAAGTGTGGCGAGTTCTAGGGGTTGCAACCATATGCCAGTCGAATTGATTTGGCTATAGGCCGCGTTTTATCCTAGGTAGGCAGAGGAAGCGTGGCGGTGACCATCGATGGAGATTTCGAAGAGGAATCCATCGGAGAAGACATATTTGATTTTCGTGAAGCCAATCCCCTTATTAGTGTTCGTTTGTGCACGACCATAGCTTGTGATATCCTGTACATGTCCATTTTAGGGGATTGAAGAAGATGATGACGTGGCAGTGAGGGTAATGATGTAAATAGTGTGAAATTGGATTTTGTTAATTAATTTAATTTAAAACTGTTCGATAACTTATAAAATTCGTATCTTTCACATATAAGGTCCGATTAGGTCGAAACTTTTTACGTTGTGATTGGGATGATGAGAGCTTCAAAATGAAACTGGTTTAGATGGATTTTAAGACTGTCGAAATTTTGGGCTAAAATCGGATGTTGTCCGGTTTTAGTTCCAAGGAACGTCTCGACGACAACAGAAAATAAAAATGAGTAAATCTTACTCATTTGGATTGCAAGTTTTAATTTTTAATATTAAAAAAATTAATAATTGGATGATTGGATGGATTGATAAATTTTTATTATCAGTTGGATGTTATATTTCATGTAATAGTGTATATATATAGTAGTCGGATATATTCCTGCCGTTGGAGTGGATGAGACACTATGCGCCCCCTCATGATAGCGGATAATCCTATATTACCGTGATATTCCACCTCGAAGCGGAATTAGTATTTTGTGTTATATAACATTTGTGGTTGTAGGGAAATAGGTTGGAGGAAACCAACTGGATTCCTCAAAAATGTTGATTTTGATTTCATATATAGTGATATATGATGTGTTTGAATAATCTGTGATAGATTATGATGTGATTTGAATTTATTGGATGTTATTATAGCACTGGCCTTAATTTTGGTATTTTAAACACAATAAATAATATTTTTGAATTTAAAAAGTAAATTCAAAGGCGATTTTGAAAATGAAAATAATTATATTAAACTTTGTAATTTATTATTAGAAGGGAATTGATTTGTATAAAATAAATAAATTTGATTTCAGATATTTATTTAGCTTTTGCTTAAAATGATTTCAATAGGTGATTTTAAATTGAGGATTTTTAAACCACGGACTTTTAATAAGATTCTTAAAATACGAAATGTAAGTCGAAATTGAGATTTGAATGGTTTTTGGAATATAGTTTTGGGTCATTTGAGAAATAGATTTATGAATGAAAATTTTAAATAGGAAACGATTTATGAATGGATTAAGTCTTATGAAACCGTTGTAAACTGGAAATGAGATTTATAAAATTTATAAACAATGTTTATCAATAATGTGAGATGATTTTCATTTGATAAATTAGAAATAGGAATTCACGGTGAAAGTTTATAATGAGATAGGTTAACCAGTTTAAAAAGAAATGGTAGATTCTATTTTTGGAACGTGAAAAGATTATGAAATTGGGGATGTGGTCGATGGTTATAAATCAAGAGAGATTTATAAATTGGATTGGTTCTGTTGAAATTTAAAAAAAAAAAATTCGTCAAGAAGTTAGGTTTGTTTTCAAAGAGGGTTTTTAATTATTAAACTATGTAATTTAAAACTGTTTTAGCATTGAAATATTTTAGAAAGTTTGTTATTTAAATATTCAAATTTATTGAAATGAATTCTTGGTTTTATAAATCGATAAGAAATTTTATAAATGAATTGGAATTAGTTATTGACGATTATTTTAAAAATGCTTTGATATTTTAAATAATTATTTAACCATGTTTTTGCAATTTATTATTATTATATATATATATAGTTAAAAGTAGGTGATTTCAATTCATTTATAATTACTCTCGAGATTTGTGAATCAGGTTGTATTGAATAGACGTGATTTTATGACAAAAATCTTATAATGGAATTTGGGAACTTAAGAAAATTTGAGAAAAGTAATTTCCAAATTGTTTAGATATGGAAACTTAGAAAATGAATCGGAATTCAATAAAGAAGTTATAAATTGTTAGTTGGATTATAAACAAGTATAATCGATAATTTTTGAAATTTGTAAAGGAATATTTCTCTAAATTAAAATTTGAAATTCATAAAGAAGTTTTATAAATAGATTTAGAAATATTTATGAAATAAAGAAATTTTTGGGAAGTAATGGTATATTTTCATAACGTAATTCGAGGGCAGAGATTGCCTACCGTTTGGGATGTTTTTGCTGGGATAGCAATGTAATCATTATGCGAACTGCGATCTATGATTGATTGCACGGTGGAAATCGAGAGGCAGAGATTGTCTAAGTTAAGTTTGGTTTTTCTAGGATAGAGACGCAACTATCGAACTGTGATCCATGGTCGATACCGAGTGGTGCTTCCATATCTATTTTAGTGAGTTTTCAAGTATTGAATATACTTATTCAAATGAAACAAATATATGCCTACTTTAAATGAGGAATTCAAATTTATCAATTTTAAATTAAACGAGGTTTAGTAATTTCAGTGGGAAATGCAATCTTTGGTTGAATGTTTATTTGTTTAGTAGTTAAATAACCGATTATCACATCTTGGCCCAAATATGCAATCCATCTTAATTTTAGTGGTAGGAAATGATTTCCTAATTAACACCAAGGGATTTTAACTCTGGAAATATTTAGGAAAAATACGAGAATTATATGGTACAGTGACCATCAGTGGTGTTATACTGTACATATGAACTCGTTATTCTTCTAGGATAAATGATAAGGAGATCCATCCAATAAAATGGTTAGGAGGTGATCCTCGCTCTTATGTATTGTCTAATTATTTCCTAAAGAACCGATATTGAGCATTCCGGAAATTGACAATTGGTTTATGGAGCGCACGTGAAGCGAAAGAGTGTACTCATAAGAGATGACTCGGAACTGTTACCACTCCAAAACCATGTACGATTCTATGGAGGAGTTTCGTGTTATATTGAGATGTTGAAATCCATGTGTGGTTCCAAGACCGTTGGATATGGGAATCCGTGTGTGATTTCAAGATCAATTGAGATGTGAGAATCTGTATGCAATTCCAAGGCCATTGTGGTATGTGAATCCATATGGGATTCCGTTATCTATTTTTGGAGCGGTGCGTAAGCTGGTACGCCGAACATAGCCTCATCAACGAAAATTACTAAAACGAGAGATAGGAGGCATAGCCTGTAGGGTTGGCAAACTCATAGGGTGTAATCGGCTCCTTTATATAGCAATAACGATACCATTAGTTGTTTTTGGCTTGTTGGCGCGATGCACACTGTCTTAGCAAGACCAATTATGTTTTCCTACAATACCCCAGCTAGAGGGGTATGATGCTTCAGAAGGATAACTCCGATCCTTATGCAGGAGGACCGTTCTCGAAGTATTGAGGGCACCTCCGTGGAATCCTACACAATTAACGAATAAGCCTTATCGAGTTTTTGATTTTATACTAATACTATTGTGATGTACACAACATGAGCATTGTAGCTACTTGATTATTATTATTTTGACCCTTAGCCATTATTGTAATATCAATAGATTTCTATAAAAATGTTTTTGATATCGTAAGGTAAAAACATGTCGTATTTATTTGTGGCATGGTCTTATGAGATACCTTTGTTTTTCAAAGGATTTTGATAAAAGTAATAATTCACATTCAGTACGTTTTCTCACGCTGGTTTTCCAAACTGACTCGGGTGTTATTTTATTATATTTCTCGGGTCATATCGAGTATTATAGATTCAAGTTAGGATATTGTGGAGATCAGAAGGCGAGCTTGAGGATTTCAGATGTATTTCCCATACTTGATTATATTCCGCTGTGTGTGTCAGGCTGTACGGTCAGCCCTAGTGAGGACGAATTATAATAACTGTCTTTATTGCTTTGTTTATTGTTATACTCTGATGATTGTATGTATATTAACTGTTACCATTTCTCTGTGTATAAATATGTATTTATCTATTATATATTGTTCCACTATGATTGTGAAATTCTACGTAATTGTTTAGTTTTCTTCTTATCTTCTCTCTTCATTCTTTACCTCTCACAATCCACCATTTTGTTCAATTTGAGTTGACATGTGCGGTTATTTGTTAGCTTAGACTGTACAAGAAAGTGGGTCGTTAGAATGTGGTATCAGTGCTAAAGGTTAAGCGAGAACCTGGCTTTGGTGAGGTAACTCATTTGAGATAGGGTCAGTAGCATCCTAGAATGAGTTTGAGTGTGTGCATGTATGAGCGCGTATTTGTTACTGATATAAAAATGTTTTATATTGTGTTGGTTGATTTTTTGAGTGACTTATGGATTCTGGTCAACGCGAGTAATTAACGCTATTGGTAAGGATCTCTAAACACTTGAATAGAGCAATTCGACATAGTATTGTTTTAAAATGGGATAAATGAAATAATTTTACCTTAATTACTTTATATATAAAGGAATAATGTTTCAAAAAATTATTAGCGTATATGTGGTGTGCTTGGTTGTTAGGAAATGATAATATCTTATTATTATCATTTGTTGATTGTTATTTGCAATCAAATTGAGGATAATACTATAATGCAAACAAGATTGACAGTTAAGAAGTGATATAACCAGGGATAGATTATACAAATAGATGACTTATAAATGTGATTTATAAATTGAAAGGAAATGAAATTTCGCAAGTATATTGTAAATATGGTTTATAAAAGCAGTTTATAAATTAAAAGGTTTTAACGACTGGAAATATGAAAATTTGACTCCTGTTGGTTTTGAAAATTGTTTTCAAAAAGGTTTTTGGGAAATAATAGGAATATTAAATGGAAAATATTTTGATATATTTTTTAAAGGGTTTCAAAGGAAATAAAAGCACTAAACTCACATCGGTCGCTGGAAAAGAATTTCGATGATGACTGTAGCATCATCGACGTTCATTTTTGAGTTTCCAAGGAGCAATCGCTACCATTGGGTTTTGCTGTGGTTAAATTGGTTTTGGTTTTGAAATTCAAAAGAATAATTTGGTATAGTAAGGGATTATGAGAGAGAGAGAGTGTGTGTGTGTGTGTATGATTTCAATAATGATTTGAAATACGTTAGAACGAGGTGTTTAAACTCTGAAATTTCCATTTAAATTGTTTTATTGAAAATATGAGAAAATAAGTTGATAACTTATAAAATTTGGAAATTAGCAAATTAAAGCAATGTTCTGAAGTTTTGAATTTGAATGCAAGAAAAGTAAAATTTTGAAATTAAACTATGAAATGGAATTTAACTTAAACTAAGTTAAATAAAGTGAATTTTAAAAATTTAGCCTAAGTTAGGCTAAATGAAATAATTTTTGGAAATGGAATTTATTGAAATTGAAATAAATTAGTGAATGGACTAATTAAATTAATTATTTAATTGAATTTGGTTTGGAATGTGGATGGATAAAATTGAAAGTCAAAATTGGAGAATGAGATTGAGCTTGGTTAAAAATGGAGAAGGACTTAAGATGTGAGGTGGCAATAAACATGAGGAGAGTTGTATAAAATGTTTATAATAGGCTTAAGAAATTGGATGGGATAATTCTTAAGAGGTGATTAGTATTGAAAGGAATACACTAAGTGAATAATGAATGTGAATTAAGCTATGTGAATAATGATTGTAAATAAATGAATGTATATAAAATGAATGCGAGTAAAAGGAATTTGGCATAGCTAAGGAATCAATTGAAATGAATACGTGGTGTGTACGTATATTATTTTATTCGCATAACGGTTTGATCTAGATTCGAGCATAGAATTTCGAGATAATTTATATCAATCCAAGTTTGGATTTTTCGCTCAATTCTCGACGGTGAACCCTAGATATGATTTTTGATTGATTCTAAAATTCTCTATTATAGTATATGGCTATGTAAGAAAAATAATGGTTTCTGATTAAGGTTGTGTGAATGGTACGAGTTCGGAAGTGAAATTATGTAATCAAGCGAGCGATCAGATGGACATGTGTATACGGATGATATATATACATCATACGGCCTCAAGTAAAGAAAATATTGGGAATTGAAAATGCAAAGTAATGTGATTTTGAAATAAATGATTGGATATCATTGGTTAATAAGATGCATGCATATAAAAGCAAGAGCTAAATGATGCCTTTGATATCATAAGAAACTGGTTGCCCAACAAAAAAGTACATGTTTAAATCATTGACGATTTGATGGTTTTATGATCGAGCCACTTGGCTTTTGTTTCCATTTGATGATTTAAGCCCATCGTGGCGATTTGTAGTTGTTATGATCTAGCTGTGCAAAGGACATTGGCAAAAAATTTCGAAAATTTAAAGAGTTTGAATTTTGAAGAGATTTTTTATAACTAAAATTTGATTTTGGATTATAATTTGAAATGGTTGAATGTACTTGGAATCTATGAATGAATTTGGGGAACTTAGTCAAAGTAGTAATAAGGTTTCACCAAATTGATTCAGGAAGTTATTTCGGCTAATTAGTTATAAATAAAAGTAAGGGTTTGGCATTTTTCCTATCTTCGCAATTTTGAGGACGAAATTCTTTTAAAGGGGAAGGATGTAATGAACCAGATTTTGGTCATTTGAAATTGGAATATTTAATGGATTTTGAATATTTAATAGTCAATTTTATAGATTTAATAGCTTGAATTTCAGATATAATTATTTATTTGATAATTTAATTCTTAAATTTAATAATTGAAATTGCTTGAATAATTGAATCTTGGGCTTAAAGCTTGATAAAATATTTTCAAAGATTATTAAAATCCTATTCAAGAAGAATGAAGATGATAGAACTTTTGAATTGATTTAAACATGATTTGCTAGATTTTTAAATTAACTCGTTTAAATTAACATGTATAATTAGCCTTGTGGGGTACAGCCTCAGATTTTGACAAAAACAGTTCTGTTGGATTTATAATAGTATATTATTATCGAATTTCAAATTTCATATCATTTTTAATTACCATTTGGTCATACGAGATAGAAATGTGTTGAATTTAATATTAGAAATTTAATATAATAATGTGGTTTAAAAGGGTATCTTCTGCATACAATCAAATTAGGTCCCGAAACTTGTTCCATTGCATTCAGAATAGGGAACATAAGGAATGCCAAGCGGCATGCTTTGAATGGATTTCGAAATAAAATGTCTAGGTATTTTGTAAATTTTAAATATATATTATCTTCAGCCGTTTTAACATCTTAATAGCCACGCCTGCTTGTACATCAGCCACCTACCTATATGTAGTTTCCCTCCATCTCTGCCTTAAAATCATCTCCAAGCGGTAGCAAGAAGAAAAAAAATAAATGAACATCTTGAATTTCAAGACTAAAATCTAGAAAAATACTTCACGAAAAAATCCGAAACGAGTTTCAAAAATCTCGTTGTGGCAAGAGCTTCGATCTGGTATGCCATTTGTAGGGTGCAGCCATGATTGGTGACGTTCGATGTTTCAACAGAGCAGCTAAGGTTGGTTTTTGAGGAAATTTGGGCCACCGATTAGTCGATCTGAGTTTGTTTTGAGTTTCTCACGTCGAAGGGCTTTGGAACCGTGAATTTCAAGAAGTGCGGCGAGTTCTAGGTGGTTGAGACCACATGGCAGTCGAATTGATTTGGCTACAGTCGCATTTTATCCTAGGTAGGCGGAAGAAGCATGGTAGTGAACATCAAGTGGATATTTCAGAGAGGAAGCCATCGATGAAGATGGATTTGATTTCCATGAAGCCAATCCCGGTATCAATGTTCATTTGTGCACAACCATAGCTTATGATATCCTGTGCATGTCCATTTAAGGGGATTGAAGAAGATAATGATGTGGCAGAGAGGGTAATGATGTAAATAGTGTGAAATTGGATTTTGTCATTTTATTTAATTTAAAAATGTTTGATAACTTATAAAATTCGTATCTTGCACATACGAGGTTCGATTAGGTAAAAAATTTTAGCATTGCCATCATGACGACGAGAGCTTCAAAATGAAACTAGTTTCAACGGATTTAAAGACTGTCGAAATTATGGGTTGAAATTGGACGTCGTCTGGTTTTAGTTCCAAAATGGAACGTCTTGGCGGTAACAGAAAATAAAGATGAGTAAATCCCACTCATTTGGGTTGCTGGTTTTAATTTCAAATAAAAAGAAATACTTATTGGATGATTGGATGGATTGGTAGATTTTATAATATATAGTAATGTATATATAGTAGTTGGATATATTCTCGCCACTAGAGCGGATGAGACACTATGCGCCCCGCATAATAGCTGTTGACCTTATATTACCATGATTTCCGCCTCAAAGCAGTTGGTATTTTATGCTATATAACATCTGTTGTTGTAGGGAAACACTGCATTCCTTAAAAATGTTGATTTTAATTTCATATATAGTGATATATGATATGTTTGAATAATCTATGATAGATTATGATGTGAATTGAATTTATTGGATGTTATAATAGCCTTGGCCTTAATTTTGGTATTTTTAATACCACAAATAATATTTTTGAATTTAAAAGTAAATTCAAAGGCGAATTTGAAAATGAAAATAATTATATTGAACTTTGGAATTTATTTTTAAAAGTGAATTGATTTGTATAAAATAAATAAATTTGATTTTAGATATTTATTTAGCTTTTTCTTAAAATGATTTCGATAGGGGACTTTAAATTGAGGATTTTTAAACCAAGCATTTTTAATGAGATTCTTAAAATATGAAATGGAATTCGAAATTGAGATTTGAATGGTTTTTGGAATACTATTGGGTCATTTAAGAAATAGATTTATAAATGGAAATTTTAAATTAGGAAATGATTTATAAATAGATTTAAGTTATATAAAACCATTGTAAACTGGAAATGAGATTATAAAATTTATAACAATGTTTATACATAAAGTGAAATGATTTTCATTTGATAAATGGGAAATATAAGTTCATAGTGAGAATCTATAATGAGAAAGGGTAATTGGTTTAAAAAGAAATGGTAGATTCTACTTTCCGATTGTGAAAAGGTTATGAAATTGGGGATGCGGTCGATGTGTTATAAATCGAGAGAGATTTGTAAATTGGAGTACGTTATATTGAAATTTAATATATATATATATATATATATATATATATATATATATATATATATATAACGAGAAGTTAGGTTTGTTTTAAAAAGAGAATTTTTAATTATTAAACTATGTAATTTAAAACTATTTTAGCATTGAAATATTTCAGAAAATTAGTTATTCAAATATTTAAATTTGTTGAAATGAATTCTAAGTTTTATAAATCGATTAGAATTTTACAAGTGAATTGGAATTAGTTATCGACGTTTATTTTAAAAATGCTTTGATATTTTAGATAATTATTTGACCATGTTTTTGAAATTTATTATACATATACATACATATATATATATATATATATATATATATATATATATATATATATATATGTACGTAGTTTAAAAGTAAGTTATTTCAATTCATTTATAAATGCTCTCGAGATTTGTGAACCAGTTTGTATTGAATGGATGCGATTTTATAAGAAAAATCTTATAATGGAATTCGGAACTTAAGAAATTTAGAGAAAAGAAAATTTCCAAATTGTTTAGATACGGAAACTTCGAAAATGAATCTGAATACAATAGAGGAGTTATAAATTGTTAGTTGGATTATAATTAAGTATAATCGATAATTTTTGAAATTTGTAAAGGAATATTTCTCTAAATTAAACTTTTAAATTTATAAAGAAGTTTTAAAAATAGATTTCGAAATATTTATGAAATACAGAAATTTTTGGGAAGTAATGGTATATTTTCATAACGTAATTCTAGGGCAGAGATTGCCCAAAATTTGGGATGTCTTCATTGGGATAGCGACGTAACCATTGTGCAAACTCATAGGGTGTAGTCGGCTCCTTTTTCTAGCAATATCGATACCTTCAGTTGTTTTTGGCATGCCAGAGCGATGCACTAGTTCTTATCAAGACCTATTATGTTCTTCCTATAATACCTGACTAGACGAGTATGATGCTTCGGAAGGATAACTCCGATCCTTGTGCAGGAGGACCTTCTCGAAGTACTGAGGCACCTCCGTGGAATCCTACACAATTAGCAAACGAGCCTTATCTATTTTTTAATTTTATACTACTAAGTTTGTGCCAAAACTGGTCACAAACATCCAATTGCAGATGAAAGCTCCAAATCACAGTCACAGATCACATATAGATTATATGTAGTAGAATTAAATATGAAGAACACTCCAAAAATTAAAAGAAAAGCAGTAGAAAGACAACATTTTGAGTGGTTCGGTGTTGTAGCCTACGTCCACTATGGAAGTTTGATGTTTTATTTTTTCGCTGGTTACAACTGATTACAACAGTACACTCAAGATACAATGGAGATTTCGATAGTGTTTTGGCGTAGAAGAGTCAAAAGTCACTTTTCTAAAGGCCTTGGACTGCTATTTATAAGTGTAGGCCGAGAATATCTGTCTCAAACTTTAGAAGACTCCTTTTTCTCACATGGGCGGTCCCGCATGTTCTATCCCTGGACGTTTGGGATCGATCCATGATCGATACACATGAAATTCGTATCGATCAAAATTTGATCTTTTTGGAATGAGATCGATCATGAACATTCTTGAGGTAGTACGTAAGCTCATGTGAAAATTTGGTGGCATTTGAACTCGTAGATTTTAAGTTATGATCGAAACAAATTTGTGTTTGCAGTATATTACCGATATCAATACCATCTCGTAACGATTACTTCGTATCGATGATTTGTACACGTCGATTAGATGAAGTTGCGCTATATTCTAGGATCGATCCACTTTTCATATTGAGTGACCCAGTATTCCTCTCTTTTAGGCTTTGTTCGTATCGACCTGATGTGTTCCTTTCGTATCGATCTACTGTGTAAGACCAATTCATATCAACCGCTTACACTCCCTGTTCGTATCGATATAAGCTCAAGCCTTTCATATCGATTGATGAGCGATACAAATGTGGTCAAATGATGGATACGAAGTAAAGTTCTTTCATGGATACGAACTATTGTTTACTTGATGGATATGAACTGTTGTTAGCCATGATGGATATGAAGTGGGGAGAGCTTGATGGATGTGGAGTAATGTACATTCGATGGATGCGAAATAATGGTCGCTTGGTGGGTATAAAGGAGGTCTTATGAAGGGATGGATACAGACTTCCATGGATACGTATGGTGTTGATTCCCTTGACCTTGGTTGATCAATATCTCATGCATATGAACTCCAATTTACTTGAATTTTAGAACGTTGACTTTCATCGTGTCATGTCAATTGTAGCTCGATCCAGACTCAGATCAAATTTGCCAGTACCTATAGCGAACCTGTGTATAACTGATCTTCGGTACTAATTATCTTCGGTTTTCAGTCAATTCTTTAGTATCACGTCCTTTCCAAAAGGCGGGATAACACTTTCCCTCCAAAACCTGTCTTGCGATAGGAATGTGTGTTTTATAGTTCGATAAGCCGGATGTTCGTATCCTGCTAATGACCTGTAAACAGATTGATAATCTTACCTGACTATGAATAGCGATCGTTCGAGATCGTACGCCATTCGGGGTGGTATGTGACCATTCGAGGTCGGATCGCGTTCGAGGCGAGTGGTGACCGTTCGAGATCGTGTGCCGTTCGTGGCGAATGGTGACCGTTCGTGGTCTGGTGCCGTTCGCGGCGAATTATGACTGTTCGTGGTCAGGTGCCGTTTGAGGGGAATTGTGACCGTTCGTTGTCGGTTGCCGTTCGAGGAGAATGGTGACCATTCGAGTACGGGGCCGTTCGAGGCGAATTGTATATGGCCGAGGGGGGCATTAGTGTCATTAATGTCAACTTTCACGTTCGAGTGAGTTTCTGAATTGTTTGTTATGACGGTTCATTGCCATCCCTGAGCTTCCCCGAGGACCGTTCGTGATCCCGTGCATGTATAAGTGACTTGGCCGTTATGGAATCATAAAACTAGATTTACATACAAATGAATCCTACAGCAAAAATATCCAACTGAATCAAGTCCAGATGCAAAAAAATAGAAAACAAAAGCAAAACAGAGACTTCAAAGTGCAAACATGTACACTGATGCGGGTTATAGTCATCTCAGGGCATGCCTGAGGACCCTTCGTGATTCTGAACATGTGTAAATGACTTAACCATATTAATGTGGAGTTTGACACTTATTCGTCATTATTCTAATCAGTTGATGACAAGATGATGCCTTGATCTGGAGCCGCCCACATTCGATACAGATGGTGGTTACTCTTGTTCCATCGTCGTTGCTCATCTCCTCAAATACTATAATAACATGCCGTTCCAGATATGCCATTCTATCTCATCCTTCAAGAGCCTACAATCATTTGTACTATGGCCACTTAGCTTGTGGAATAAGAAGTACTTGTCTGATTCCTTCTCACTGTTGGTCGGATCCCTCCTCATTAGCCTCCGGTAGGGAACCCTCCCCTTGATGTCTTGGTAGATTCGCTCTAACTTCTCGCTCAGCTCTGAATAAGAGGTGAATCTCGACTCCTTTTGCAGTTGCTTTGGCTCATCATAGCTAACCTCTACTTTTCGTTTTCCTTTATCCTTGCATGAATTCTTTCTGGGCGGATCTTCGCTTTTAACTGCATAAAATTCAATTCCCACTTCTTCCTGTCTCTCAGCATTTGCATCCTCTTGTCGCAGAAACCTTTCTGCCTCGTGGTAAAACTCTCCTAAGTCCATAAGTGGATCCCTAGTCAATGAATTCTTGAATTCTGTTCCATCAGCTACCAGATACAGCTGCAAACAAGACCATGGAAGGATCTAGGCAGTCCACCGATGCTGCTACCGCATTAAACCTTGTTAAAAAGTTCCTCAAAGACTCTTTGGTACTCTGCTTTAGTGTTATTAAACTCATCACATTCCATGGCCTCGAAATGTGACCTCTGAATTGTCTCATAAATTTCTCAATCAACTCGGTCCACGTTATAATGGAGCTGCTCTTCAATTGTCTGAACCATAGTGCTGCTATGTCTGTCAAATACAATGGGAAGCGCCAGACCTCCTCTGATGCCCTCAGTACCTCCGTGTGCCTCATATACCTCGTCGGATGAACTGTATGATCCATCCTCCCATCGTACGTCTCCAGTGTTAGTAGCTTAAATTCTGGTAGATTTCAGACCTGCTTAATTGCGGAAGAGAAGGGGCTCCTATTCAAATCTTCCAAATCGCTATTCGCTAACCTGCCTTTCATGGCTCGTCTGACCATCTTCCCCAATCTGTCACTGTCTCCCAGCCGTATTCCTTGTTCGTTGCCTCCGATCTACCCCTCGAGTTCACGAGGGAATCTTGGAATATGCTCTCCAGAACGGGAATCCGTTTCTCTACCAACGCCATGTTGCATGGTCCTAGCTGGTATCCTACCTTAGGTTGGATCAAAATGCTCCTCGGGAGTGACCTCCAGCTCAAGGGCGGCTCCTGATGGTCCTGCTGTATCTGATTTCCTGTTGGGTCCTCTGGTCCATCTCCGTGGATCTGAACTCCAGCTCCTCCGGCTGTTCCTGCCTGTCCAAACTGTCTGAGAATGTTATGCATCATTTCCTCCTACCTTTTCAACAATTCTTCATGCATAGTTCAGATCATCATTTCCATCTCATTTCTAGTGATGAAAAATGAGACCTGATTTGCTTCTGAGGAAGTCTCCGAACTACCTTCGTGCTGATTCCTTTCTGCTCTCTGTCTTTTTTTAATTGTCGCGTCATAGCTTTCCAGGTCCAAGTCTTCAAGCCTTCAGGTCCAAAATCCAAGTTGTAGAATCCCCAAGTGCTACCTTTCTCACTAAAAGTACTAAAATGTTTGTGCCAAAACTGGTCACAAACACCCAATTGCAGATGAAAACACTAAATCATAGTCACAGATCACAGACAGATCATATGTTGTAGAATTAAATATAAAGAACACTCCTAAAATTAAAAGGAAAGCAATATGAAGATAAGATTTTGAGTGGTTCGGAGTTATAGCCTACGTCCACTATGGAAAGTTTGCTGTTTTATTGATGATTTTCGTTGGTTACAACCGATTACAACAGTACACTAAGATACAATGGAGATTTCGATATAGCATTGGCGTAGAAGAGTCAAAAAACCCTTTTCTGAAGGCCTTGGACTGCTATTTATACATGTACGTCGAGAATATCTGTCTCAAACTTTGAAAGACTCATTCTCTCACGTGGGTAGGCCCAGTGATTGATCCTTGGACATTTGGGATCGATCCATTATCGATATGCATGAAATTCGTATCAATCCCATTTGGGCCGAGATCGATCATGAATATTCTTGAAGTAGTACGCAACCTCCTGTTAAAATTTGGTGGCATTTGACTTGTAGAGTTTGAGTTATGATCGACACAAGTTGTGTTTGCAGTGTATTGTCGAGCTTCGTATTGATACCATCTCATGTCGATGACTTCGTATCAGTTATTTGCAAGTGTCGATCAGATGATGTGGCGCTATATTCTGGGATCGATCCTCTTTTCATGCCGTCTGACCGAGCCTTCCTCTCTTTTAGGCTTTATTCGTATCGACCTGATGTGTTCCTTTCATATTGATCTACTGTGTGAGACCAATTTGTATAGATCGCTTACGCTCCCCATTCGTATCGATATAGGCTCAAGCCTTTCATATCGATTGACGAGCGATACGAAATGTTGTCTAGTGATGGATACGAAATGGAGTTCTTTCATGGATACGAACTATTGTTTACTTGATGGATACGAACTGTTGTTAGCCATGATAGATACAAAGTAATGCGAGCTTGATGGATACGGAGTAATGCACATTCGATGGATACACACTATTGGTCGCTTGGTGGATACGATGGAGGTCTTCTTGAGGGATGGATGAAGACTAGCATGGATTTGAATGATGTTGATTCCCTTGACTTTGATCGATCAATATCTCGTGTATATGAACTCTGATTTGCTTGAATTTTGCAATGTTGACTTTCATAGCTTTGCTTGTTGTGTCATGTCAATTGTAGCTCGATCTGGACTTGGACCAAATTTGCCAGTGCCCATAGCGAGCCTGTATATATAACTGATCTTCGGGACTGATTATCTTCGGTTTTCAGTCAATTCTTTGGTGTCACGGCCTTGTCAAAAGGCGGGATAACATACACAACATGAGCTTCACAACTACTTGATTATTACTATTTTGACCCTTGGACATTATTATAATATCATGGATTTCTATAAAAATATTTTGGTTGTATAAGATAAAACCTGTCGTATTTATGTGTAGCGTGGTCTTACAAGATAACTTTGTTTTTCAAAGGATTTTGATAGCTGTAATAATTCATATTGAGTGTGTTTTCTCACGCCGGTTTTCCAAACTGACTTGAGTGTTATTTTATTATAATGCTCGGGTCAGACCAAGTATTACATATTCAGATTAGAATGCTATGGAGCTCAGAAGACAAGCTGGAGGATTTCAAATGTTTTTTCCGTACTTGATTATATTCCGCTGTGTGTATCAAGTTATATGGTCAGCCATGGCGAGGACAAAGTATAACAACTGTCCATACTAATTTGTTGGTTGTTGTACTCTGATGATTGTATGTGTATTAGCAGTTACCGTTTATAAAGATCTATATTTATCTATTATATATTGTTCCGCTGCGATGGTAAGATTCTATGTTATTATTTATTTTTCTTCTTATCTTCTCTCTTCTTTCTTCACCCCTTAGCAATCCGCCTTTTTGTTCAATTTGAGTTGACGTGTATGATTATTTGTGAGCATAGACTGTACAGAAAAGTGGGTCATTACACTGTAGATAAGTAAGAAGGAATAATTTCAATATACAATGGTAGTAGGCAAAGAAATGAAAGTTAGGGAAATCATTCTCAAGGTTAACTACAAGAATAGAAGGCTTAAATGTTGATTGTCGGAGATTTCTCCATATATCATATAAAAGTTTTATAATGGTTATGATGAAAATTTTCTATAGGTGGAGTTGTTTTAAAACAATGGGAGGTTAATATGAGATATATTTAACATGCACTGATATGATAAGTGTGTTCAGGTTGCATTAGTTATTTTATAACCTAAAGTGTAAAGGTTGTTTGTATATATGTACTCCATGCATTGTACATGTTTATCATGAGCAATAGCTTAAGGGATATTTTAAGACAGGTAATTATTTTTTGCAGTTTTGTCCGCTGACTTTTACCTAACTGGTTACCTATTTGTTCATTTAGATAATAATATTATTCAAAAATAAGAATGAACTCATGCTAGTTTTTCAAAAATACCAATGCTCTTTGGACATCGATAAATTCAGTAAATGCGTGGTTTAGATCGTGATTTCGTGGTCATTTAATTATTGATCGTTTCATAGGGTTCATGATATTTAGTTAGCTACTGCTCATTCTACATTTTCCACGACTGCTCACTAACCATACTATGTTACCTGGTTGAATATGATGTTACTGATGCTAACCTGCAAAAGATTGCTGCAGCATGTCCAAGTGATCACTTCGTTGGCAGCTGGAATTATGTGGCTTTCAAAAAAAAATTCATTATGTCTACATTTAAAATTCGACAATAAACTTTCTGTTGGAGAATTGATTACATTAGTGCTTTCAACTGTAATCTCTAGAAATAAACCCTTCAGCATTGTTAAATGTTTAAACATGATATTTTTGGAAATAGTATATGCATCTGCCCTATTGATATCATAACGTGTTATGTTGTACCTTTTTGTCTAGCATTAGCTAATGACGTGGTCTGTGATTTCACTTTTCAAAATTTTAAATTCGGCCGTGATATGTTGGGTTCTCCTATTCATCTTTTTTATGTTGCTTAGCATACTCAAGCAACTTCATTAGGTTTTAAGATTAGTTTCAGCTCGGGCATAACATTCTTCTTACCATTGACATATGACACTAAATTTGTGACAACAATCTATAGATGATTTCCTGAAATATTTTAGGTTTAAATATCTAAATTAACCCATCTAAATGACTAAAATTGAAGGTGGTTTTGTAAGAAAAATACGTTCCACAACATATGTATCTATAATCCACGTGCGTAGCATGGATTCGCACTAGTTATTATCTGTAGCAGAACAATCAATTGCCTTGTGTAGACTGCCAACTCTGTCCATCTCTTCCTGTGCATTATGGTAATAATGAGCTTGAGAAAACACAACAATAAACATATGGTTGATGTAGATTGTTTTTACTCTTAGTCTTTAGGAATCCAAGGTATCAACATATAGTTGCTGTTAAATTATCGATTAATAACCCCCATCCCCACCCCCCAACCCCACCCACCCACAACCCCCCACCTCCCCCCACCTTGTGCAGACTATAATTAAATCCTACCCTTCCAATAATTGATCAAATTAACCAAAAAAGTCAAAGTATAAAATATGTAACCATTTAAGCTATGTGCAACAACAAAAATGTTGGTAATATATGGTAAAAATCCTTACCCACTACCGCCTTAAGTGAAACACCGTCATGGATTCAAATTTTGATACATGATAGAAAATTACGGAAAACTGATTATGCAAATTTTAATATCTGATTGTATAACATCAATTAAAAAAACCTTTAAAAACTCAAAGAGGCAAAAAGTTAAAGAAGCCCTTTTCTGGTTTAATAACTTGATCAGTATATAACAAAATTAGTGCACTTATAACAAGAGTAAAAAAAAATTATAACTTATATTCAAAGAGGCGAAAGGATAAAGAAATTTAAGCTTTTTCGAGTCTTTAGACAACTAATCCTGACTGAATTTAAAAATAGATTTTGCATCCAATTTCCTCTTAATTCCTTTTAACTCAACTTAATCCATAAAAAAGGATATACGCTACTTAATTATCTATATTAGGTGTATATATTTTGGGACAACACTCATAGTTGGTTCCTTATGATCTTTTCGATATAAAAGAATCATGCATCACTTAGGTTACTATCAAAAAGAAAACAAATTGGGGATTAAAAATTCTTAGTAATGAATTTTTTCCCAGTAACCACTTATCATGAATTACTTAGATGCTAGTTTAGTTTCGTATTATGCATTAAACCTGAAAGAGTTCACCATTTGAACCGTGTTTCTCATTTGACGACAGTTTTGTAAAATTAAAAATCTTGAAGCACGGTACAATTTTAAATGCAACACAATTTTCAGTCTTAATAGCAAGATAAAAATAGAGCTTCTCTACTAAAGGAACTATTTCAATAATTGAAGATGCACAAATATCTACCAAACAAAAACACTGATAGAGGAGATTACCTAAACGTAACAACCTTTGCATGACTTAGGAATAACTCGACAAACATTTAGAAAAGAAGGGTAACCACCGATGAATGGGTGGAAGAACGATCAGAAAACAAACACATAATGGTGTGATGGAGGAAATATCAATCGAACTTGACATGCATTATCTTAAATGAAAATTAGGGTTTAGCAATGGATGTGGAGGAAAAGAGAATAAAAATATGGATACACGTGTCCAAACCATAATAAATTTCACTGAGACGCTTTAGAGCCAAGAATGCTCTACTTAGTATTAATAGTATAGCGTGTTTACAAGTATCTCGATGTAGATGGTGACAATTTATGAAATGCTAAGCTTAATTAACCATTTGTTTAAATCCACGTCATACTACATAGTTTCTCAATTTTGATTTCTCATTACCTTGATTTAGTTAGGCATTATTTTGGTCAGAGTTTTGGTGGTGGCAGGCTGGGTTACCTGTACCATGAGTCCAAGCACTGTGGATTTATAAGCCATAGGATGGGTTGCCCACCTGCACCATCTAGCTTTGGGGCTTCTACAACTGCCAAAATAATTGTCGATTCATCTCTGTCCAACGCTAGCATTGGAAAAAGTGGTGTGAACATAAAGCACATGTTGTGTTACTAGAGAAAAAGTGGCTATTAAGGACCAAGATGAATATTGAGCTAGTGCAACTTTTGATTAGTTCGGCCAAGAAAGTGCTATGGTTCGGGAGTTCATTATGGCTATCAAATGAGGCCCTATAGGTCAGAGGTCTTCGATGAAAAATGCAGGTTTTGGCATGTGCCTCCTGCTGCTGATGGTGGTGGCAGACAAGGCGCCCTATCTTTAGGGCCAAGTTGAAGAGAAAGCTTTGTGATAATTTTAGTAAAAGCACTTTCACCATAGGGGATCAATATAGGTTTTCACATGGTACCATTCAGCTATGTAGAAGGGGGAGGTGTTAAGGTCTTGTGGAAGTTTGGTGGTAACTTTTGTTTTGGTTGATTCTCAATCGATTTTCAGTACTGTATTGAATTGTGGGAGAGTGTGTTAACAAACTATATTTTAATCATATCTACACCAATATTATGGATATTTTTTAACAACAATGAGTTTTATTCGGAGCAAGTAATTTTCTAATGCTACCAAACTCTTCCCTTGGAATAGTTAAAAGAAACCACCTACAACATTCCCCACTACGTGACTCGAAAATAGACTGATGATTGATGAAGCACTTACCTCGAATCGCGCCACCACCAACCACGACCTTCGCCGTATGCCGCGACCTATTCCATCACCGTATGCCGCGACCTACCCCATCACCGAAATCCATAACCTAACCTTAAGTCGCGAAGCTCCATCAATTCGCGACCTAACCCTAAGTCGCAAGCAAGAAGCAGCCGCGACCTACCCCATCACCGAAATCCACGACCTAACCCTAAGTCGCGAAGCTCCATCAATTCGCGACCTAACCCTAAGTCGCGAGGCAATGACAATAAGTCGCGAGCGACTTAAGCCGAGCCAATTCCAGTAAGTCGCGAGCGACTTAAGCCTAAACCGTGAAAGCCTATGTCGCGATTAAGATGGAATACATGCCGCTTCTCTCTAGCTCGGTGCCGTTCTGTTTTAGGTCGTGAACGAAGTAAAGTCGCTGCAAATTCCTTAAGTCGCTAATTTGTGTGTTTAGGTCATTAATTTTAGGTCGCGTGAGTTGTGTTTAGGTCGAATATGTGTTGTATTGCGTTTTGTTGTTAAGTCGTGTGCTTCGGTATTAGGTCGTAGATCGCGCAGTGTTAGGTCGTGAACGACCTAGTGTGAGTTGTAATCCTATAAATAGGATTTTGTGTTCATTTGTAAAGGAGGTTGTTGAAATTTGAATAAAATTTGGTTTGTACTTTGTGCTTCCATTTTAAATTGGTAGTCGAGCGTTACCTCCTATCTCCACTTCGGCATTCGAGTGAACTCGAATCAACGAACGTTGAAGCCAATTCGCGGAATCAAGTGCGCTTGATCAACGCTCAAAGAATTGTAGATCTTTCTTCACGGTATCATGCGCGATCAACGTGTCGAAGATTGCTAAAATCTGTTATCTTCGTGATCAACGGATTTGGGCCTTTCGGTATTCTTAAATCTATCGATTCTTCATCGATTCACCGATTATTTCCGCTAATCATGTGAGATCCTGGACGGATTCGATTTACATCGTCTAATTCGCTTTCTACTCTGCGTCAGTTTGGTATTAGAGCGAGATCGCAAGAAGTTCGCATTATTTGGAGACTTGGGTTTCGAGAATTTGAAGTTTGGAGATCGGATTTGCAAATTGTTGACAAGTTTGGTGTTCATCGTAAAGTTGCAACACAGATCAAAGTTCGAAAAGTGTTTGAAATTTATTCTTGAGTTTGTTTGAAGTTCAATCATGCCTCCAAGATGAGCTCAACGTCATCGCAATATTAATGCTTTGTATGGAAGAGAAGAGGCCGATGAAATGGAACAACGAATCAACGAGAGTTTCACTAAAAAATTGAATGAAGGAATTGGTCGATTAGAGAGAATGATGCTTGAAATGAATCAAAATCGAAGAAGAGTTTCACCTGAATCGATCCATGGAAGAAGTAGAGTTTCACCACATTCAGATCGAGAGAGAAGACAAGATCATGATCGTAGAAGTGTTGACAATCGTGATAGGAATTAAGATCGAAGAAGTGGTGGTAGAAGAGAGGTTGGTGGTCGTGATTGACATCGATATACTTCAGATTTTGATGAGGAGTTTGATGGTTATAGAGGTAGTGTGCATTATCGAGATCGAGGTCAAGTACGAAATCGAGACAGAGATTTTGAAGATGACCGTAGATGGGAATCGGGAATGAAGATGGAAATTCCAGAGGTCAAGGGTGGAATGGTTGCAGAAGAATTTTTGGATTGTCTGTCTAATGTTGAAGAGATCTTTGATTTCAAGGAGGTACCGAAAGATCGTCGAGTGAAGTTGGTTGCTACTAGGTTGAGGGGGAGAGCTATGGCGTGGTGGCAGCAAACCAAACTTACACGAGAACGGATGGGGAAGTCGAAGATTGTTGACTTGGAGAAAATGAAGAAATTGATTAAAGCTACATTTTTACCTTACAATTATCAATCACTCATGTATCAGAGATTGCAGAACTTGAGGCAAGGGACAAAGACTGTTAATGATTATGCTGACGAGTTTTATCAACTGATTTCTCGAAATGACATTATGGAGACAGAGGTACAGTTGACTGTTAGGTTTGTTGAAGGTTTGTGAATGCAGATCCAGGATATGGTCAATATGTTTGACCCGAGATCTGTGGCTGAAGCGCACCAGAAGGCGTTGGCTTGGGAGAAGCAGGGAAGACAAGGAGGTAGTGTGTTTACAAATTCCAACAATCAAGTGAAGGGTGCCAGTGGGAGTTCCAATGTTTCTAAAGTTGTCAGTAAATCAGTTGTGAATGAGGCTGCGAAAGCAAGGGTCAACAACAGTTTCAAATGTTATAATTGCCAGGAAGTGGGTCATAAAAGTAACGAATGTCCAAAACCAAAGAAGAGAACGATGATTGCTGAAGTTGAAGGCGAGGATGTTGGTGAAGGTGATTCTAGTCCAGTGGAGGAAGATGAGCAGGATATTGCGTCGGGAGATGAAGGATGTAATCTAATGATGAGGAGGTCTTGTTTAACACTGAAGCAAGAGGATGAGGCTAGTTGGTTGAGGAGCAACATTTTTCAATCTACATGCACTATTCTGGGAAAAGTTTGTAAGTTTGTGATTGATGCAGGAAGTTGTGACAATATTATCTCTACTGAAGCAGTGAGAAAGTTGAAGTTGAAAACGGAGAAACATCCTAATCCTTACAAGTTAGCGTGGTTAAGAAAAGGAGGAGAGGTGAAGGTGGACAGGCGAGTTCGAGTTCCATTTTCTATTGGGAAGAAATATAAAGACGAGATTTGGTGTGATGTAGTTGAGATGGATGTTTGTCATTTGCTTTTGGGAAGACCGTGGCAGTATGATCGAGCTGTGCAGCATGACGGTCGAACCAATAGCTACAGTTTTATGTTTGAAGGCGTTAAGATTATTTTAGTTCCAAAGAAGAGACAGTAAGGAGAGAGCAAGTCAGAAGAGATTGAGGAGCTTAAAACTTTGTTGACTTTAAAGGAATTTGTTGAAGAAGTAGAGGAGAGCCCTGAAGTGTTTTTGTTGATTGGACATGAAGCTACCGAACCCGTTGAAGTTCCAGAGGAAGTAAAACCGATATTGGAAGAATTCAGTGATGTGTTTCCAGAAGAGTTACCAAAGAAGCTACCGACTTTGAGGGATATTCAACATCAGATCGATCTTGTGCCAGGGTCAATTTTACCTCACAGGCCACATTACAGGATGAGTCCTAAAGAGCATGAAGAACTAAGAAAGCATGTGTAGGAGTTGTTAGAACAAGGGCGTGTTCAGGAGAGTTTGAGTCCATGTGTTGTGCCAGCTTTATTAGTATCGAAGAAGGATGGTTCTTGGAGGATGTGTACGGATAGCAGGGCACTGAACAAAATCACTGTCAGATACAGATTTCCGATGCCGAGGCTTGATGATCTGTTAGATCAAATCAATGGGTCTGTAATCTTTTCGAAGATTGATCTTAAAAGTGGTTATCATCAAATTCGAATTAGACCTGGAGATGAATGGAAGATAGCTTTCAAGACGAGGGAAGGATTATATGAATGGATTGTTATGCCGTTTGGTCTATCGAATGCACCCAAGTACATTTATGAGAGTGATGAACCAGATTTTCAGACCATTTGTTGGGAAGTTCGTGGTTGTTTACTTTGATGATATTTTGATTTATAGTGGGAGTACAGAAGAGCACATCCAGCATTTGCGAGAAGTATTGTTGATTTTACGACAAGAACAGTTTTATGCAGCAACAAAGAAGTGCGTGTTTATGACAGACAGTGTTTTATTTCTGGGGTATGTTCTGTCAAAGGAAGGTATTCAAGTGGATGAAAATAAAGTGGAAGCTGTCAGGAGTTGGCCACAGCCAAAGACAATTACTAAAGTGAGGAGTTTTCATGGATTGGTATCTTTCTATCGAATATTCATTACATATTTTAGCAGTGTTATGGCACCTGTAACTGATTGCATGAAAGGAAAGATGTTTGCATGGTCAGAGGAAGCAGGGTTGCTTTTGAGAAGGTCAAGACACTTTTGACGACAGCACCAATTCTGGTACTGCCGAATTTTCAGTTGTTGTTTGAATTGCATACTGATGCTTCGAAGGTTGGAATTGGTGGAGTTTTGAGTCAGAATGGAAGATCAGTTGCTTATTTCAGTGAAAAATTATCTGGAGCCAAGATGAGATATAGTACATATGATGTAGAATTTTACGCGATTGTTCAAGCTGTGAAGCACTGGCGACATTACTTGTTTCAGTAGGAGTTTGTTCTTTACACTGATCATGAGGCGCTGAAACATCTACAAGGGCAAGACAAGATTTCAGCAAGACATGCTTCGTGGATAGCATACCTACAACAATTTACTTTCGTTGTGAAACACAAATCAGGGGTGACAAATCGTGTAGCGGATGCTTTGAGCAGGAGGAATCACTTGTTGACAACGTTGAAGGTTGAAATGACAGGATTCGAATTATTGCCAGAGTTGTTTGAGGGGGATCCTTACTTTGCAAAGTTTGTTGAGAAAGTTAAGGATGGGAGTACTGATGAATTTGTATGGGTTGATGGATTCTTGTTCAAGGGGAATCGATTATGCATACCAGACTGTAGCTTGAGAATGAAGATTGTTAAAGAGTTGCATGATGAAGGATATGTTGGACGGGATCGCACCTTATAGTTAATTTCACAATCTTATTTTTGGCCGTCGATGAGGAAAGAGGTAGAGAGATTTGTGGAGAGGTGTCATATCTGTCAGGTTTCGAAGGGAACAGCGACGAATGCGGGATTATACATGCCATTACCCATGCCTACTAAACCATGGGTTGATATTAGCATGGATTTTGTGTTGGGTTTGCCGAGAACTCAGAGGGGAAATGATTTTATATATGTTGTAGTGGATAGGTTTTCAAAGATGGCGCATTTCATAGCCTGTAAGAAGACAGCTGATGCCGTCCGGGTTGCTCAATTATTCTTTAAAGAGATTTATCGATTGCATGGGTTACCTGAGACCATTGTTTCTGATAGGGACACTCGATTTCTAAGCCACTTTTGGTTGAGTTTGTGGAAGATGGTTGGAACGAAGCTGAATTTTAGTAGCGCTTATCATCCGCAAACAGATGGGCAAACAGAGGTGGTGAATAGATCGTTGGGAAATTTGTTACGATGTCTTGTGAAAGATAACTTGAAAAGATGGGATATGAAGTTATGTCAAGCAGAATTTGCACATAATCATGCAGTCAATCGAAGTACTGGATTCAGTCCATTTCAAGTTGTATATTCAGCCACTCCAAAAGGACCGTTGGATTTGACAACAGTGCTGTATCAGAAGGGAATTGTTAAACGGGCTAGTGATTTGGTGAATGAGTTACGGGAATGCCATAAAGTTGTACGGGAACGATTGCTTAAAACGAATGAGAAGTATAAACAAATGGCGGATAAGAAACGAAGAAGTGTTGTCTTCAAAGAGGGAGATTTTGTATACGCCGTTTTGACGAAAGATCGTTTTTTCGGTTGGAACTTACAACAAGTTGAAGGCACGAAAGATTGGTCCAGTAGAAATTTTGAAGAAGATCAATGATAATGTGTATCGGTTAAGGTTGCCGAAAGAGGTTCATACTTCTGATGTTTTCAATGTCAAACACTTAATGCTGTATTATGGGGAGGAGTTTGTCGAAGATGACGAGAGCGTGAATTCGAGGACGAATTCCTTCCAATAAAGGGAGGATAATGAAGCACTTACCTCGAATCACGCCACCACCAACCACGACCTTCGCCGTATGCCGCGACCTATTCCATCACCGTATGTCGCGACCTACCCCATCGTCGAAATCCACGACCTAACCTTAAGTCGCGAAGCTCCATCAATTCGCGACCTAACCCTAAGTCGCAAGCAAGAAGCAGCCGCGACCTACCCCATCACCGAAATCCACGACCTAACCCTAAGTCGCGAAGCTCCATCAATTCGCGACCTAACCCTAAGTCGCGAGGCAATGACAATAAGTCGCGAGCGACTTAAGACGAGCCAATTCCAGTAAGTCGCGAGCGACTTAAGCCTAAACCATGCAACCCTATGTCGCGATCAAGATGGAATACATGCCGCTTCTCTCTAGCTCGGTGCCGTTTTGTTTTAGGTCGTGAACCGCTGCAAATTCCTTAAGTCGCTAATTTTTGTGTTTAGGTCGTTAATTTTAGGTCGCGTGAGTTGTGCTTTAGGTCAAATATGTGTTGTATTGCGTTTTGTTGTTAAGTCATGTGCTTCAGTATTAGGTCGCAGATCGCGTGGTGTTAGGTCATGAACGGCCTAGTGTGAGTTGTAATCCTATAAATAGGAATGTGTGTTCATTTGTAAAGGAGGTTGTTGAAATTTGAATAAAATTTGGTTTGTACTTTGTGCTTCCATTTTAAATTGGTAGTCGAGCGTTATCTCCTATCTCCACTTCGGCATTCGAGTGAACTCGAATCAACGAACGTTGAAGCCAATTCGTGGAATCAAGTGCGCTTGATCAATGCTCAAAGAATTGTAGATCTTTCTTCACGGTATCGTGCGCGATCAGCGTGTCGAAGATTGCTAAAATCCGGTATCTTCGTGATCAATGGATTTGGTCCTTTCGGTATTCTTAAATCCATCGATTCTTCGTCGATTCACCGATTATTTCCGCTAATCGTGTGAGGTCCTGGACGGATTCGATGTACATCGTCGAATTCGCTTTCTACGCTGCGTCAATGATGCTGCAGTCATCACCGAAATCATTTTGCAACGACAAAGTGAGTTCGGTATTTTTTTAACAAGGCTAGTAGGGTTGACTGGTCCCTCACCATATTTTATTGCAAGATAGTAAAATACATGACGGCCATAACAAGCTACGGCCTAGAAAAAAAGTAAGAAAGAACACTGAAAAAACAACACATATAAACAAAGACATGTGCACACAAACACGACAAACAAGACAGAACAACAAGACAGCAATAAATAGAACTATCTCCATGTTGCATTCAGATACAAATCAAAGGCAATCCCTAAGTCCTTCATCCCAATGCCAATGCAATGCATAATATAACGCTAAAGGCTCCATTTCCTTTAGATTTGTTGCAAAAAACCTTATTGTTCCTTTCACCCCAAATGACCTTTATAAATATTTTCGTACTAGGAACAAGCAACTGAGAACTCATGCTTTTCCACCTTATAGCCTTATGTATCAAGTCCCAATCAATAGAGCGTTCCCTCACCATGTTGGTACTACCTAACTTGTTCATCTAGCAACCCAGGAACTGAAAGACAACAGGGCTGTTGAAAAAAAGGTGTTGATAGTCCTCATTTTCAACATTACAGAATACACAAATAGGGCAAACAAACATCCCTATCATGTTAAGCTTGGATCTAATGAGAAGAGCTTCCATTATGACTTTCCACAGTTGCAAGTTCTCTCTAGAGGGAGAATGTTTAACCTAGATTCTGTTGGAATTCCTAAAGGTAGAATGAATGGAAATGTACAAAGTCCCACATCGCCAAATTATTGAAAGCTATATTGGTTTATATATGTTTTCCTCAAGAGGAGGTTGGGGGCCTGGGGCTCCCAAATGTATGCTTCGTTGTGAGGAGGGAGATCATAAATCTCCACCACGCGCGCGCCGCCGCTGTCCGTCCGACCGAATCAGGTTTGGGTCTAATATGATACTCGTATTTTTACTGCAAACTGGACCGGGCTTTCTGACAGTTGCAGTAGGAGAGAATACTGATCAATTCCAATCGAATTTCTTCTGCTTCTTTGCTCTACTGCTCAATATTCCATATATATCAGAGTTGACATACTCATTACAATCTCGTGCAGATTACGTCTGTTGTGTCTTGGGAGAATTTTGAAATAAAATTGTTACGACAAGCCTCAGACGAAATTTCCTTTATATACTGGTCAGATTCTCTGTAATCTTTCCCGTTTATAAGTTGTACTATTTCTTACAATAGTATAACGTTATTGTTGCAATTTATTTACAACGTAACTTATTGTTACAATTATCTAATACAGAATTCCAGTGTAGTGGAATTCTAATCGATAAACTTGTGCGACGAGTTTATTGTACCGTGCTATCTGTTTTAGTACGCCAAAATAACGGATTCTCCTACTCCATCTGAAATCATGGAGATTTCTTTGAAAACTAAACCAATTGAGCGAGCTTTCTTTTTTCTAGTCCAAACTACATGATCAATAGGAGATGTAGTATACAGTTTTGCTTGCAGGAGCTCCTATAAATTTCTTACTGTCTGGTTGCTTAAATATGGCAAAGAAATCACACCATCCTTAATAAAATCAATGGCCTCGGCGTGTTTACTTATCCTAGACTGGTTAATTTGTTGATAAGAGAAATTTTTGGAGATGATCAGACCTTGCATGGGCCAAGGATCATTTCAAAAGCCAACATAGCCAAGAGAAGAGAAGTTTAACTTTACATGGGGAAGAAAAGTCATCCTCAAATTTAGGATTTTATGCCCTGCCCAGTTGCAATTTTAAGGAGCTTCCTGCAAACATTTATAAAATCAAATAAGAAGAAAACGATAATTCATATTATTCAGCAAGACGACTGAGCAAACAAAGATTGATTACATTAGGGTTACAGAGATAGGTTTATATAGATAGAAAACATAAACAATAAAAAGGCTAAAAAGCCCAACCCAGGCAGGAAATGGATCAATATGCTAACATCCCCCCTCAAACACGCGATGGTACGGCAAGAAGCATCGAGAGTTTGCCAATGAAAAATCTATGACGTTCAATAGTGTGAGCCTTCGTGAAGAAATCAGCAAGTTGCGTCAATGACGAAGTAAAAGGCAGAGAAATAGTTCCATGCAGCAAGTGATACCGAGTGAAATGACAGTCAATCTCAATATGTTTGGTGCGCTCATGAAAAACAGTATTGTGAGCAATTTGAATAGCGCTCTATTATCACAATACATAGGAGTGGGAGAAGAAATCGAAACACCCATATCCTCCAACAGCCAACGTAACCAAATAATCTCAGATGTAGTGGAGGCCATATCACGATACTCTGCCTCAGTGGAAGACCGAGAAACAACATTCTGTTTCTTGTTCTTCCATGAAATCAGGGAATCACCTAAAAATATACAAAAGCCAGTTGTGGATTTTCTATCCGTTGAGTCACCAGCCCAATCTGCATCAGAGAAGGCATGAAGCTCCAAAGATGAGGTCGATGGGAACAAAAGACTCTGATAAAGTGTTCCTTGCAAGTAACGAAGAATGCGCATAACAGCAGCCCAATGAACAAAGGTAGGGGAAGATACGAACTGACTAACAATGTGAACAACATAGGCAATATCTGGACGAGTGATGGTCAGATATACAAGGCAACCAACAATAGAACGATATAAAGTGGGATCAGAAAGAGGACTCCCATCGGTCGGAGTATATTGGGCATTTACCTCAAGCGGTGAATCAACATGACGCGTATCAGTAAGACCAGCACGATGAATAATGTCAGTAGTGTATTTGGACTGGAAAAGAAGATAGCCTTTTTCTGAGGAAGCTATTTCAATCCCTAAAAAATAACGTAGATGACCCAAATCCTTCATATCAAAACAACGAGACAATGTGGCTTTAATGCTCACAATACCATTACTGTCATCACCTGTAATGATCATATCATCTACATATAGTAGAAGAAGAATACGGCCTGCAGAAGTCAATCTGACAAAAAGTGCTTAATCATGGGGACTAGAGGTAAAACCAAGTGATGTAACTACATTCTAAAATCTCTCATACCATGCACGTGGTGCTTGCTTAAGGCGATATAGAGCTTTCTTAAGCCTACAAACCTGACCTGGAGCATGAGAAACACCAGGTGGAGCAACCATGTAAACTTCTTCCTTAAGATATCCATTAAGAAAAGCATTTTTAACATCCATTTGAGAGATATCCCACTTAAGACTGGACGCAACAGCAATAAGAACCCGAACAGATGTCATCTTAGCCACGGGAGCAAATGTTTCCTCATAATCCATGCCATACTCTTGGGCAAATCCTTTAGCAACTAAACGAGCTTTGTATCGCTCAATAGAACCATCTGACTTGGTTTTAATCTTATACACCCATCGACAACCAACAGTTTTCTTCCCGGTAGGAAGGTATACAAGATCCCAGGTAACAGTGTTGTCTAAAGCAGACATTTCCTCAGACATAACACGTTACCACACAGGAGAACGAACAACCTCCGAGTAAGAAGAAGGCTCATAGAAAGTGTCAATGGAAACAAGAAATGAAGCAAAAGCCCGAGAGTAACAAGAGTAAGCAAAATCAGATAATTGAGTAGATTTACGTGTGCGAGTGGGAGAGCGAGGTTGAACAGGATCAGTCATCACAGGAGGTATTTGAACAGTCGTAGTAGCAGGGGATAAAGTGTCACCTGCAGAAGGAGGAGAAACAGAGTGTATGGATGACGGAGTATCAATGATAAGAGGTGGTGAATCAGAGGAGTTATCAGCAGAAAATGGATCAATGTGAATAAGATCAGACTTAGTCATACTATGAGGACTTGTTGGAATAGAGCAGAAGGGAATATGTTCAATAAAGGAAACATGACGAGAAACATATAGTTTATTTGAAGAAGGATCATAACAACGATAGCCTTTTTGTCAATACCATACCCAAGAAAAACACATATAGCAACACGTGAAGATAATTTTGTACGTTCTACGTGTGGATGAAGAACAAAACAAGTGGAACCAAACACTTTTAGGTGAGAGTAATCAGGAGTTTGACCAAACAACTTGGCATGAGGAGAAATACCAGAGTTATGAGAAATCGAGATCTTATTAATAAGATAAACGGAAGTGAGAACAGCTTGTCCCTAAAATTCTTTTGGAACGCTAGCTGAAAGAATCATAGAACGGGCAGTTTCAACAATGTGTCTATGTTTTCTTTCAGCAACACCATTTTGTTGCGGGGTATCAGTGCAGGAAGTCTGATGGAAAGTACCATCAACCGTGAATATGTTAGAAAGGTCTCCCTTAGTGTATTCCCCCCTAAATCAGAATGAAAGCATTTAACAATAGTAGAGTGTTGTGTTTTAACATATGCTTGAAAGGCAGTATATATATCAATAAACTCAGAACGATGTTTCATCGGATAAACCCAACAATAACGAGTATAGTCACCGATAAAAGAAACATAATATCTGCACCCACCTTTTGTGGGGATGTGTGCTGGGCCCCAAACATCAGAATGAACTAAATCAAAAGGTGCAGTGGAAGTAGAAACACTTTGATTAAAGGGCAAAGCAGAAAAATTTTCAAGTTTATAACCACTACAATCTGAAATATCATGAGAACGTAAATCTCCCAAAACACCAGAATTACATAAAAATTTAAGACGAGAGCTTAAAATATGACCAAGTCTAGAATGCCGCAAATAAAACTTAAAAGACAATGGAGTTAAATGAAAATAAGAAAGGTCAATACTAGCAGCAACGGCATGACTTGGAATGTGCAAGTCATCCAAAACATAGAGACCGCCCTGCCTACGGCCTGTCCCAATCAACTTCTTGGAGTTGGGATCCTGCACAGAGCAAGTGGTAGAAGAAAAATGAACAAGATATCCAAGATCACAAAGTTGTCCGACCGACACAAGATTCATAGTTAATTTAGGAATACAATAAACATTTGGGAGGGAAACGTTTGTGGTTTGAATTGTACCGATTCATGTTAATGGCAAAGGTGTTCCATCAGCAGTCAAAATAGAAGGTGAGCGAGAATCAAAAGACATAGATATAAATGATGAACAATCATGGGACATATGATATGAGGCACCAGAATTCAAAATCCACAAAGGAGAATACAAACCTGATATGGAGGGAGCTGACATGGCAAAGTGCTGAGATTGAGGAGCGGTCATGTTTTGAGACAAAGACTGGCTAGAAAGGAACTTCTGAAATTGTTCTGCAAGAGAGTTTCGGGTTGATCAGTAGGCTAGGGTTTCAGGACAGGGAGATCGGCAGGCTAGGATTTCGGGGTTCTAGGGTTTCGGCAGGGAGAGGACGGGGCTCTGGGGTTTTGGGACGATCTAGATCGACGACCGGATAGGGTTTCGGTGGGTGCTAGGGTTTGGAGCAGGTGATGATACCAGGCTAGGGTTTCGGGTTGAGGCAGGAAGACAAGACAGCGACGAGGCAGCGACGAGGCAGCAGGTAGAAACAAGAACGAGGCTTTGATACCATGTAAATGTTTGTAAAATCAAATAGGAAGAAAAAGATAATCATATTATTCAGCAAGACGGCTGAGCAAACAAAGATTGATTACATTAGGGTTACAGAGATAGGTTTATATAGATAGAAAACATAAACAATAAAAAGGCTAAAAAGCCCAACCCAGACAGGAAATGGATCAATATGCCAACACTTCCATAGTCTAGAAAATTTTGCTACCTATATTATGCACCAAAGTCCACTTAACCCGAATGTTCTCACTTTTATTCAACAACAAAGCATCAAAATGCCCATTGAAAGCGACAATATTCCACAGGCAAATATTGTAACTCCAAGACCACCTTTCTTTTTAAGAGCTTTAAGCATGTTGAAAGCGCAAGGAATAAGCTTCTTTGTATGAATGCTCCCAGTCCAGATAAACCTATGCATAGCACTTCTTATCATTTTCAGGAGTTTGTTTGGCAATACAAAAGTCTTAGCCCAACAAACCATCATGGAAAGTGCAAAAGATTTGATCAAGACAAGCCTCTCAACTTGACTCAAGAACCTATTATCCCAGGAATTCAAGGCAGTAGTTATCTTTGAATACAAAGGATAATGTTGAGCATTAATTATCCTATAAGTAGAGAGGGGGATTTCTAGATAATTCATGCTTTTAGACATTGGTTGGAAACCTGAAAGGTGAAGAACGTTGTCACTTAGGGTTTGAGGAACACCAGTTATCAAGATATGAGATTTTAGGAGATTCAACTTCAGGCCAGTCATCAAGTTGAACGTTTCAAGGGTTTGTAATATGCTATGGATTGAACAATATCAGACTTAGTAAAATCATAACAACATCAGCAAACATCATGGGGGTCATAAGGGGATGTTTGCATTTGGGTGGAACAAAATTTCTTTGGCTTGGAATAGAGTATTGATTATTTAAGTAAAAAATTCAATAATAATAATAAAGAGATAGGATGATATTGGATCCCCTACCTTTTGCCTTGTTTGCTCCTGAAGTAGCTAATTGACTTTCCATTCAAATTCAATGAGAATATGGGTGTAGAAATGCAATCATAAATCTAGGCAACAAAAGGCTTTGTAAAGTGCATCGTTGCCATGATTTCGTAGTAGATTTCTCGCGGACTGTGTCACATGCTTTTCTTATGTGTAGCTTCAACATTGCTTTTAGGGTAATTTGAGCCTTATATCCTTTGAGTAGCTCATGTGCTAGCAATAAATTATCCAATATGCTTCTTTTCGGTAAAAAAAATAGCCTGGTTTGAGGAGATGATGCTAGGCAGAACTCTCAGTAGCGTCGTTGCTATGATTTTTGAGATGCATTTATATATCACATTGCAGCAAGATATAGGTCTAAATGAATTAACTGAATTTGCTGGATGGACTTTGGAACAAAAATTAGATTAGTAGCATTTACTTCTCCAAGCATTCTACACTTTTTGAAAAAGTTCCGAATAGCTTTACACACGTCATATGATATAACATCCCAACATTGAGTATAGAACATGACACTAAAACCATCTTGTCCTCCACTAGCATTTTTTATTCATAGAAAAGGAGTTCTTTATATCCTCATCAGTACCAGCAACAGATAGGAAATTCTTGTCATCAATTGAAATCATTAGTAGCTTTAGATTAGAAATCAGGTCGAAATTTGAAGTGAAATTGCTGGAGTTACCAAGGAGGCTTGTGAAGTAGGACAATAAAGAGTTTTCAAATGCTACTAGAGTAGTCTAACACATTCCATTTTCATCATTAATTGAGTTGATATGTTCCTTAGCATGCTTGATCTTCAAAGAATCATGAAAATATGCAGAATTCCTACCTCCGTGCAAATTCCATTTTTGTCTGAGTTTTTGCCTCAACATGCTGGCCTCGTTATTAAGTGCTTCAGATAAATCAGTAAACAGCTTGCTTCCAGCAAAAGTGGCTTTAGCATCTTCTGGATGATCCATCACGAAATTTTAGGCAATCTGAAGCTTAACTTTGATCTTAGTAGGCAACAGTTTCCCGTACCATACTTAGTTTTAGCCCAAACCTTGAGAGCAGCTTTAGTGGCCTTTATCTTTTTGCATAGAATGAACATTGGGCTACTATGGAACCTGAAAGACCAAGCAGCAGAAATAACATTTATAAGGTTAGTATTATTTGTCCAAGCATTAAAAAAAATTAAAACTTTTTTGTCCATTACAGTAGGTTAGCCAGCGGTTCAAATCATTATGGAGTAGTTACAAAGGATAGGCAGAGGGAGAAAATTAGATATGAAGGGCCAAACTGAAAGGGTTTTAAAATTGCAGAAGGCATGATCAATAATAGAGAGTTTTCACAACATAAGTAAACCTAGAAGCTAAATATCTTTTTAAGTACACCAAATTGTATTAAATAATTCGTTACATCATTAAACCCAAATCGTTTCCACACAGGAGTAAATATATAATAAGAAAATCAAAGTAGTGTGTGCCTGACATATGAAGATGCAGGCACCACACTTAACCAGTTATAAACTTGGTTTTTAAGTAGCAGAAATTTCAAAATTCTTCTATTTAAATAGCAAGCCTCCTACTTCGTCTTTAAAATCTTTATTCATCTTCAGAAAGATGTACCTTTCTAATCCATAAACTTAGCCTACTCAAATGAGTATCCGTGAGTGGAAAAATAATAAAAGCACGGGTCAAATAATAAGTCTTGTATGAGTAAAACCTTTATTCTAAGCGTTCATAGTAAGACCACGCTTCTAACGGGGAATGAGTTTTCCTCTCACTTCATCATCATAGCATAATGACATTGATATATGTGTGTGTATATATATATATATATATATATATATATATATATATAACAACAAAATACACACACATACACACTACAAAAAGCAACCATGTGCATATATTCAGTAAATAAGCGTACCCTACACTTATCCAATAGTGAACCATGATATATGTCAATTCAAGTTAAGTACGCCCAATATTTATTATCCAAATATAGACCAAGTCATATATTCATCTATCATTCATTACCTAATCTCTTGTTTTATGCTTTCTTCATTAGTTAGCATTAACTATTATTAGTGATTACTCTTAGGCTTGTTTACCACTAATTTAATCTTTTGTTCGAACAATGTCACCTGGTGAAAACGTCGACTCGTTTCCCTATGAGAGCTAGCATGACTCTCCTAAGAGGCTGAATGTAAGCACGTAGAATACATTCTGGTAAATGTCCTTACAAAATGATATTAGCCCCTCTTAGTCCTTGAATGACTACCGTCCACGTTTTCGATTTAATTTATTACATCACCCTATTATTTTCGCACCATGGCAGTTATTTTTTATTATAACATCAACCTGATGTTTTGACACTTTGCTAGATATTTTTAATTATATCACCACCCTGATATTTTAGCACCCTGCCTTAACTCCTTTATATAGTTTTAAAATGTTATTAGATGGAACCTTATCGAAACACCCTCACATATACTGTTGGATTTTGGACTAATAGTCCTGGCGCCCTACCATCCATAGCCGCCACGTTTAATTAAAACATTATTAATGGTCGCATGTAATTCCTAAGTTAACCCACATTACCGTTGCATTCAATTCATACCTGATCATCGCGTTTTGTTCCAATAGGGCAATCATGGACCATTACTTTATTTTTTTGTGTGCATTTCAATCAATTTTTTCTCCATTAGCTTAGTACTTGTGCACCATTTTCTTTAATGTGCCGCCGCGTCCATTTCTATTTTTACTTCTATTATGTGATATGGACTCACTCAAAACCCACTTTCATTTTTCATTTCTATTCCCAAATAAATACATGTTGAAGATACCGCCTCGGTGTATAAATATAAAGCTATATGTGTAGGCTTCATTATTCACGTCGTGATACAAATACATACATATCGCTTGATGAATAACTTTAACACTTTCCCTTTGACACTTCGACATAGGCAAATCTTCTTACTTGGGTATCCCTCACTTATACCATAACATATATAACTTCATAGGTTATACAGTTGGATATGTCTCGTATTAGTATAATATATACACAATTGCTGGTAGCTTTTTACGATGAGCAGACTTCTATTATGTAGCACTACTAACCTCGCATTCCAACATATTTTAATGACTATGTTTTATTGTATGATCTTATTTACTAACTTTAATAATTCATACTCGTCATAACACATATTTCAGGCTACGTGTGTGTGTGTTTGTATGTATATATGTATGTGTGTGTGTATTCATACTTGTTTAATTATTACACCTCCAATTAATGTTCGACTATTAATAACATTCCATTACTTTTTCATGCATTTACTTCTTGTTCCAATTATATCAATTTAATTTCATTTACCGCTTTTTTTAAAGGATCCAAATATCTTTTCGTATTTACATTTTCATGTCTTGTTGAATTTCTATTTCTATTCCTTTTTAACCTTTACTACCTTCCCTTCTTTAGTGGACTTTCCATACCCCTTTTTTAAAATATTACTTGCTACCTTTTTATCGTTTATTATTTAATTTCCGTCTTGCCTCTATTGCATATACACACGCGCATGCGCGCGCACATATAAAGTTTTCACTTAAATCACATTGTTATCACATTTATAATTCTTTGCTTCGCCCTAGGGATCTCTGCATTTTAATACGTTGGAATTATATCTTCCTCAAAAGGAAAGGTTAACGCTATAAATCTTTTTATCTTATCTAAAAAGGGAATTTGTGTTACATTTGGAATTACAAACAATTATATTATAGTTATTGAAATAGACAGTATGAAATACGATAAATACCCTAATTTTATACATCTCTTTCTTTAGGTGTGTTCTTGTTATCAAACGATGCACTTTTATTTATGAATCTAAACTAAATAATTTATAGAAATTTCAATTGTCACACCCAATATTTCAACGAATTAAAATACTGCTTAAATCCTAATAATTTATTGGGTGATAACTTTTAAATTTACATTTTACTTGGATAGGTCATTAGTTTACAACTCTAGTAATTTCACATAATTTATCAAATTCACGGACTAATTTAATCCAATACTTTTCAGATTCAAGCACGTGCAATATTAAATTCAAGTTATCATTCATAGAATATGTAGGGAGGTTTTAAGATTTCATTCCATGCATATAAATAAGACCACAACTCCAAATAATTAAATTCAAGCATATAAGGTACAGATTTACAACGAAATAAATCCAATACTATGTAAAAGTATGTAATTTTTCCGTTCACCTTTAAGCTTTCCAAATCTCTTGGCCTAACCCCTGTTGTTCCAATTTGACTCCCCTTATTCTCCATATTTGAATACATATGTCACAAGCATATATATATATATATATATATATATATATATATATATATATAAAATCTATACCAAAGTAGAGATTGAGATTTAATTTAGATTTTAGATTCGGATTTATAATTTACCTTGACTTTAACGATTTGATTCGACCTTATTATTCTTCTTGATTATCCTCTGCAATTCTCCACTTTTATATATGTATATAAACTATAACTATATTTACAGTTAATAATTTGTAGAGAAGAGAAAATGGCAGAGCCTCGATATTGCTTTATAAAATATGCGAAGAAAATGGAGGGTTAGGCCCGCATTTATAGGGATTTGAATCAATGTCAACTGTTAGATTAAACTGCTTTAAATCTAGACCGTTTAGCCTAGTTTCAATCTATAACCAACATAACCAAGTGTCCAACCACTTTTGCATCACTAGTCGATCGCTAGGGGTTAACCAGTCCTAATTAGGGGCCGACCAGTTTACCATATTTAATCGTTTAGTATTTTGAGACTCATTTACCGCTCATACCAGATTGTTGTGTGACCCAAGGTTTTATTCTTTACCTCTTATTTTCTTGGGTGCTCGTAATGAGTAGATTAATTACAGGTTAAGGTGATGTAATGCTATTCATAGGATGAGCTAGATGGAGCTATCACACATTATATACATATATAGAGTCCACGCTTATTTCACTGAGCAATAATGCGGAGCTTGTGATAGTGCTTGCTTATTACTATTTATTGAGACAGTTTATTTAGTTTGTTTCCATTGCATAAACTCTACTATTAATGTATAACTCGATGGATATTATATTCTGATGATGATGGTCTGTACACATTGTTATTACTGTCTCTTCTGTTATATCTGTGTCATTATATTTTATCCATGCGCTGTGAGATATGAAAAATTATATGTTATTTTTCAACTTTGATGATCATCCTATATCGGCAGGGCACAACAGCGGTTACTATTTATATATTATTGGTGATAGTGGTATAGGATGGTCATCAAAATTGGCATTAAAGCTTTTGTTACACGATTAACTGGTATTGCTACCATGATCCAGTAGAGATAGGGATGGTGTTATCACCTTAGACTGGATCGTGAGTATTTATATGTACGGGAGAGATTGTACTTTCTATGGTTTTGGTCTTCAAAACTATATAGTAAAATATTATATAGTATAAATTGCATGCACATGAGCAACATAGACTCGGTTTTCTTTATAAGAGACCGATCATTCTTGTAATATCTAAGAATGAGCCGGCATATAAGGAACCGTGTAAGGATTTCTTCTCAAGGAGTAAATGAAGGAGCAGGATCGAGCATTGCTACGCCTGACATCCAAGCCATGTTCAATACTATGATGGCTAATATGATGAGGAATGCTCCTAGAATGGTGAAAGGTAGAGGTGATCTGGTGCAAACGCCTAGGGATGATTTCGCTACAAAGATTACTCTACCCTTGGAGGAAAGCTGTTCCATAGGACGGAGTCAGCCATAGAAGTGCAAGACTTGTCAGATACTTGTGAGTGCATTTTCGATGATTTGGAGGGAAGATGTTCTAAAGAGGAAGTTAGCTTCGAGAAAGTTTTAAGGTCAAGCCATGAATAGGTGGAACACTGTTACTATTGCTACTCCAAAGGATCAGTTCAGTTGGGATCAATTCAAGGAAAGGTTTGAGAAGAAGTTTATTTCGGCTGCTCGAAAGTTAATTCTATTCAAAAAATTTGTCGATCTCAAGAAGGGAGAGATGACAATTTCTGTATGTGTGGTAGAATTTGATGCTTTGTCTAAGTACGGGATGTCGTTCGTCGACCCTCCATTAAGGAAGAATGAGATCCGCCATTGTTTTGGATGATACTTAGGGAAAAAGCTAGTGGATCATATAGATGAGCCTTTTGAGAAGCTTATAGGGAAGATGCTTTGCCATAAGGGCTTGTACCCTAAGACTTATATTGCTATTGTTATTTCCGCTGAGAAAGAGGAGCTAAAGCCGTAACAAGGCGGTGAATGCAAGAAGAAGTGGAATAGGAAGAGGAAGCAGCCCTAAGGTAAGAACCACAAGAAAAATAGTAAATGGGAACCTGTTCGGATGCAACAAGAAGGGTCATCAAATTAAAAGCTACAAGATGCGTTAGAAGAAGAAATGTTACAATTATGACAAGCCTGGCATTTTGAAGAGGAATTGTCCAGAACCGATGAAGGATAAGCTGGCGGTGAAGGCATATGCTTTGGAGGCAGTCCTGACTTCGTCAAGTGTTCCCTCGGTGAAGAAGAAAGGGGGAGGGTCATCATTCAAGATATGGTTTCTATTGGTGATGTTCCTATTTGAGTTTTGTTTGATATCGGTGCTTCTCATTCGATCATCTGTTGTAACCTAATAGATAGACTAAGATTGGAACCTAAGATAGTAGACCGACACCTAATCGTCATGAACCCTATTGGAGGCTCTATTACTCTTTGCATGGTTTTTCATGGCCTAGTTTTATCAAGTCTTTGATGTTCTTTGGTATGTGATTTCTTTTTTTGAGCTTTGTTGGGATAGGGGTTACTTTGGGCATAGATTGGCTTAGGAAATATGCGGTCATAGTGGATTGCGAGAAGCTGTTGGTGACAGTCGAACATGTGGATGGAAGAACGGTGGTGATTAGCTACCTACCAAAATATGGAGTGATGGTTAGCTTTCTATATCCGCTAGAGGTTCCATGGGAGAGATTTTCATCCATGCCTATCGCTAGAGAGTATCCAGATGTTCTCAAAAAAGTGACTAGATTGCCGCCGCATAGAGAGATCGAGTTTTAGATAGACTTGGTAAACGTAGCCAGACTGATAGTTATGCCTTTGAGGCAAATGGCACCTAGAGAGCAGAAGGAATTGGAGAGTGCTGACTTATTGAGGAAAGGGTTCATTCATAAAAGCATAGCTGAGTGGGGCGCACTTATAGTATTCGCAATGAAGGCGGATGACTCTTGGAGTTTGTTGTGGATTATCACGAGTTGAATAAAGTGACGAGGAAGAACAAGTATCCACTCTCGTGCATTGTTGACTTGTTTGACTAGCTATACGGTGTGAAGGTGTTCTTCCAAGTGGATTTGGAAACGAGATTTCACTAGTTGAGAGTAGCAAATGAGAGTGTGACAATTACTACGTTTCGTATGCCGCCAGGTTTCTATGAGTGGTTGGTGATGCCATTTGGATTGATAATGCTCGGCATACTTTATGGATCTCATGAATTGGGTTTTTAGAGACAAGTTGAATTATTTCGTGCTTGTTTTTATGTTCTACTTCAGGGTAAAGAAGAGCACAAGACGCATTTGAGGATTGTGCTAGAGATATGAGAGAGCATGAGTTGAGTGCGAAGTTCTCTAATTTTCACTTTTGGAGAGAAGAAGTGAGATTCTTAGGTCACGTCATTTTGGGATAGCATATAACAATGGATTGGAAAAGGTGGCAGTGGTCCAAGATTGGAATCAATCCAAGAATGTTATGGATATGAGAAGTTTCCTAGAATTGGCGGGATACTATAAATGCTTCATAAAGGAATTCTCAAAGGTAGCGGCACCATTGGCTAATTTGATGAAGAAGAATCAAAATTTTGCATGAGATGCGAAGTGAGAGCATGAATTTGTGAGTTTGAAGGAGAGGTTGACAAGTGCACCAGTGTTGACTATTCCAAGTGGAAATAAAAATTTGGCATTGTACATTGATGCTTGTGGTACTGTGGTTTTAATGCAAAAGGGAAGGGTTATCGCTTATGCAAGTCGACAGCAAAAGCCACACAAAAGGAACTACCCAACGTATGATTTATATTTGGCAGCAACTGTTTTTGCTTTGAAGTTTGAACTGTTCATGGACCATAAATCCTTGAAGTACATTTTCTCTCAGAAGGATCTCAAACTTCGACAGCAACGGTGGTTGGACCTCTTATGATTTTGGTATTTCCTACACTCTAAAAGAAAGGAATGTAGTCATGGATGCATTGAGTAGAAGACATGCTAGGTTGGAAGTATGTTCTTGGAATGGAAGCGGATAGAGTATACTGCTGGAATTGATTTCATGCTTCATTGCGAGTTAGAATCTTAAATGTTCGAAAGTTTGTTGAATAGACCTACCTAATCAAAAGGATCGGTACAAGTCAGAAGGGGAATGCTAGGTTAGCGGAGATCATTGCAAAGATAGAAGAAGGAGTAGAGCCTGAAGACATGAAGCAATACGAGCTCAACCGAGAAGGTAGGCTCCATAAGGGTGGAAGAATATTTGTTCTCGATGTTGATGGATCGAGAGATCAAGTGCTAAGAGAGTGTCAACATTCCAGATTAACTATTAGAGATTATTGCAACCAATAGATATTCCCAAATGGAAATGGGAATAAGTATCGATGGATTTTATAGATGGGCCGTCGAGGACTCATGCAGGGTACGATGTCATTTGGGTCATAGTAGATTGGTTGACCAAGAGTGTAAGATTTATTCCAGTCTAGTCAAACAGAATGACATCCAAGTTGGTGGAGTTGTATGTAAAGTGGATAATATGATTTCACAGTGTGCCGAAGAGTAATGTGAGCGACCAAGACCAGCTGTTCATTACTGGATTTTGGAGGAACTTAACAAGAGGCATTAGAGACGGAGCTTTATCTTAGTATAGCATAACACCCGCAAATGGATGGGTAGGACAAAAGAGTAAATTGTATATTGGAAGATCTCTTGCGAACATGCATTATAACTTTATTGGATCATGGGATGATCATTTGGATTTGGCAGAGTTTGCATAAAACAATAGTTACCAATCAAGTACTGGTATGGCTCCGTATAAAGCATTGTATGGCCAACCATGTAACGCTCCTTCACGTTGGTGGGAAGTGGCGAGAAATTGATACTTGGGACAGATATGGTTAAAGAGACTTCGAAGAAGATTGAGGTCATTTGGCAACGAATGAAAGCTGCTCAGGAATGACAGATTAGCTATGCGTATAAGAGACGAAGAGAGTTAGAGTATTCTATCAAAAATATGGTGTTTGTAAAGGTTTCTCCTCTAAAGAATGTAGATTGGTTCGGTAGAAAGGGGAAATTAGCATCGAGATTCGTAAGACCTTTTTCGATAGTCGAGAGAATTGGGAAGCTAGCATATAGAATCGACTTACCTCAGAAGACGATGGGCGTACACAACTTTTTCATGTCTCTTATCTACAAAAGTTTGTGCGACTCAAGCATGAAAATCACATCGGATTAACTAGAAGAAGTTGAGGTAGAACCAGAGGTTTCTATACCTCGAAGGTTGCTTCGTATTGTTGGATATGATATGAATTTTTTTAGGAGAAAGATGGTGAAGGCAGTGAAGGTACAATGGGGAGAAAATGAGGACAATTGTACATGGCAGACGGAAGAGAGCATGATGACTCCTTATCTGGAGCTCTTTGAATGGTAAGATCCACTTTTATCATATCCAAATTCACCATTGTATACTTTAATTAATAAGGTTAGTATTCCACATGCTAGAATAGGGCACCTAAAGTATTGTTTGTATGGATTCTTGTGTGATATGTTTGATGGTTTTTTATGATTGATATGACCTTGCTTGCTTATATTTTGGCTTGTTTGGGGATTACAGGGACGAAATTCCAATAGGGGGAAGTATGTAACAACACATATTTTACGTATCAGAAGATTATAAATATTTTTATTTTGTTCAGATAAGGTCATATAATTCTATAGTTTATGTTTATGACTCTTAGGGAAATTTTCACACCTATGAATTTCCTTAAGTTTCTATGTGACCATTTTGACCCTAGAAATCTTGTTTATGCTATAACTTTTGATAGGAGCCGAATTAGGCCTCAAACTAGTTTATTGCGTCAGGATGATGGTTTCTCATTCCGAAAAGTGGTTATAATAGAAAAATGAACTTACTGTTAGAAAATTATGCCTTTTTTACTTTTTAAAGTTGCTGGCCAGGATTAGTGTGTAATTAATTAAGCCCATTAGTGAACCCATTAGTCTAACTAGATAATACTAATGATAGAGGGTTGAAGAGTCAAGTAAAAACTTTTCCCTTTCATTCTAAATCAGGTCTGAACCCAAATTAGCCCTAGACCATCCTAATTTCATTCAAAATTACCCAAATTGCTCTTTAAACCAAACTAAATTACGAATTAGAGATTAGACTGTCAGCTACAAGATAGAGATCATCATTTTTCTTGATTTGAAGCGCATTTCATTGCTGTATGGATTGGATTTACATTCCTATTAGTTGAATTCGGTAATTAGTGAGTGATTTATGCCTTCTCACTGTACTACACATGTATATATAGTAGAATTATAGCATTAAGATGTTTTAAATCAATTTTTGGACATAAAACCTTTTCCAACTTTAATTACATGTTAAACTATGTATATAATTTAGATTGATTAGAAATCACTCATACTTATGCTCATATATTCATTCTATATGTAGATTTATGTTAGAAATTGACTTGTTTCTCTTATTTGGATGGATTGCATATTTGATTAGACGGTATTGCTTATTATCTACGTTGGATGATATGATTTGGTATTGTTTGCTAGTGTGGTGATTACATAGAAAGTTAGGTCATAGAATTGAGTAAATCAAAAGCAAAGTTGGTCGGATTAGATAAAGCTAGGAGGGAAAGCTCTAGAGTATGAGAGGAGCTTGGGGTTCAAGTCGTAGATCCTGATTTTCTAAGCATAGAAGTCGACACCGACATGATAGGTTGGTACCGAGTTCGGTGGGTTTGTCCAACAAGTAGGCGGATTTTAAGGAAGCAAGAGCATTGCTAGTAAAGGTTGCCTAAAGTAATGAATAGGTCAGTGGCTAAGTATTATAGGCTATGACAACTTGTATCTAGAATATGAAGTATGATGCTTTGAAGAGTGGACTTATTCTATGATAACTTGATTTGTGTAGAGAAGTTAGGGTCAAATCATTAGGGCATAGAAAACTAGAAGCAAGGAAGGAGTGGAAGAATACTTAGCCATGAATTGGCTAAGTAGGGAGATCGATGCCGAGCTAATCGGTGTCGACTTATAGGGATAGGCCCAAATGGGATGAAACTTCTGGAAGGTGGGGAAGGGGTTTAGTAGATTAGGCTGGAGGTGTTGGCTTGTTCGTACCAGTCTGGATGACGATATAACAGCATGATGAAAGTTTATGGTCTCGGATGTTGGCTTATGCTAGGAGTAGGTTCGGAAGATGGCGATTCACAAAGGGGGTGGGCCGTAGGATCGAGGAATATGGAAGGGTTCCTCCTGAATAATGGAAACTGGATTGAGCAAGAAGGTCTTGGTATCTAAATGGAGCAAAGAAGAACTCAAGAGTATGTGCTAAGGAATCATTGATGCTCGAAGTGTTTTCAATTGTACTTAAAGCAAGGATATTGTAAGTGTGGATGCCCATAGGTCAATAAAGGGACCTATATACCCTTGACCTATAGCTTTGGATCTAGCGTCCAACTTTGGGATGCGAGACACGTATCTAGCTTTGGGCTGCGAGATGCGAGAGCACAAATGAGAACTAGGATTGCCATTAGTCCCTGGTAGAAAAGAGGCCATACGAGCTATCATATATTCAGAGCACATGATTGATAGTTAGGATTGTTTGATGGATGCTATGGTTTCTTTGGTTTCCCTCTTTAGTAGGCTATCAATCATAGGTATCAAGGGAAGTAGGTATTTGATATAGGAATACATGGAAGATTGATATTGGTTTGTGGTATATCTTTAAGATATTGTAGAGTATCAAATTATACTATTGTATGCTAACTCTTTGGTTGTAGGGACATGTCAGGTATAGTTTGTGTACTCTTGTTCCTTACCATATTTACCTATTTAATATTTTGAGACTCGTTTACCACTTACATCAGACTGTTGTCTAATCCAAAATTTTATGCTTTGCTTCTTATTGTCTTAGGTACTCTTAAATGAGTACACTAGATAACATGTCTAGGTGTCGCACTAGCTGTTCAAAGGATGAACTGGATGAAGCTATCTCGTATAATATATACATGAAGTCTATGCTTATTCTGCTAAGCAATGCTATGGAGCCTGTGATAGTGCTTGCTTATTACTATTTGTTAGGAGAGTTTATTTGAGTTTTTTTACATTGTATAAACTCTACTATTGATGCATAAATATGTGGATATTATACTCGGTCATTGATCCGGTGCCATTTACTGATAGGATCCCACTTCCTCGAACTTAGATCATGAAGTGGGTTCCGAAAGTTCACCCTCTTCATGTCGCCTCTCCTCCATAGATTTTTCCTCCTATTCCTTCTCTTTCTATGGTTCTAAAGGTAGTTGATGATGTTGTTGTTTCTTTTGTCATTGCGCTTCCTTTCGATGCTATTATTTGGAACTCTGATGAGCATTCTTGGATACATGTTCCTTCTCATATGGGATATTCTCCTGAGAGTGATATTTACCACTAGCTTTTGAGTGATGATAAAGGTGAGAGTAGGCATCTCTTCTATCACATTGAACCCTTACTAGGCTGGGTGATATTGGTGAGGTGAATATGAATTTGTATAAGGATACCACTTGGGATAGGAAAGACATACACCTATGCCTCCATTGGTTTTTTTCTTAACCTCTCTCATCTATTCTCTAGTTTGTACTTGTCATTCTCCCTGACTCGACTGACGATTGCAGTAGTTCCTTCTTTTCTGAGGGGACTAGTCATGGTTGTTAGTAGTTTAAGCGTACTTCCCATCTCCTGTGCTGTTTTTTTATTTTTCTCTTAGCTATTAAGGCATCTTTGCTTCTCACCATTATTGCTTTTCTTAAGTGGTATGGCCACTATAAAACTATTACAGATATTCCGTGGATGTGTAGAACACTTATTTTCATTTTATTAATAAAAGTGGCATGACCCACTATAAAGTCGGCTAGACTTGTTAAAAAAAGTATTTACATTACATCAAAATTTACTTAAACAATCTTCACATGTACACCAGTCAGAATTAAACCCAATACAAGCCCACATATGTTAAATATAACTAGAAAATAACAAAGTAATGAGTCGTCCACATATAAAGATGTGGCCCGCACTCTAGACTGCAACGGAAACAAACTCTTTATTAGCTAAAGAGCTCTTGCTCTGTCTTCGGTCCTTGTATTACGGCCATTATTCCGAACCTGCCTAAGTCCATGAACTCAGCCTACTCAAATGAGTACCCATGATTTTACAGGGAAAACAATAATAACATAGGTCAGACCTAATATCTAGTGTGAATAATACTATCCTAAAAAATAAACATGTAGTAAAACAGATCTACACTGCACATATTAGTTTTTCCCCTCACTATTCAAACATCTTGAGTAAAACATCATAATCTTCCGACACATTTATTTCTTAATCGCATCCCCAATGAATACTTCCCTAAGTAGATTTCCTTTACTACTGGGCACCCTGTGTTGACCACTCGAGTCTTAGTTAGATTGCTTTTAAATCTGAATATAAAATACCGCGCTTCGTGCAAGGTTTCCCATATCCTTAAAGTATGCCTTAAAGTATTTAATACATCACCTCACATAGTTGCATATTTCATTCTTCATTATAATTTTATTTTTCTTTGGAATTTAGTATTGCGCCCTATGTAGTTTCAGCTTCCCAAGTCGAATCGCTACTTACTCTTCTCTTTAAGCACTTATATTGTGCCCTTTGTAGTTAAATATTTTATTTCACCTTTCTAAGGTGAAGTTTACTCCCTGCGCAAGTGAATGCCTACCTTCCCAAGGTGTACATCCATTTAAACATTTGTTTTATTGCAACTGTCTCGCAGTTCTCCCAGAAAGTTGAACGCCTCTCCACACCTTCCCAAGGGGTACATTCGAGTAAGCATCCCCACCCCACATTAGTAGAACTTCCGACTCTATCTTTTCATTTTTATCCCTTCTTCATTTTGACATGACCCTCCCTCTAACTCCCATTGAATTATCTTTTATAATCCTTATATATTTACCATTTTAGCATAAAGTCCTGCCGATCCAGGCAGTACGCTCTACACTTTACTCATTAAGCGTTCCTTTCTACGTTTTAGTGAGGTATGATCCTTTCATATTCATCACAGTATACTTATAAATATAGTGATGCCGCACTCATGCCATAATTCGAAAACTCTAACACCCCTGACATCGCCTTTATTAGTGTCATTATCCTACGGGATCTTATTTCACTTTCTGTTATTCAATGTATTCTTTTCAGCAAAAATATATTTTTCCATGGATTTTATTCCCGTACATCCCCTGCAGTACCCAAAATCCCTAGCATAATATTTAGCTATTTAACCCTTTATTTTCTCACAGAAAATTTAGATAAAATTCTCTAAAATTATTGAGCCTCTATCCTAGCATATGCCTGCTATCGATCCTATTATCATACGAGATTTTACATATATTTTTCCTTTTTAGGAACATTTTATTTTTAATTTTCAAGTTAAGAAACTTCTAAAATTCGTATAAAATTATTTAAGCCTAAGCAATTCCTCAAATTGAAATCTCACTTTTGGAATCCTGATTTGAACATTATATAAATTTTCCATCCCGTTTTCAAAATCACTAAGGTAGGGAAAACATTTGTAAGAACCCGCACCTTAATGGGCCAGAATTTTGACAAAAATTGCCAAATCATTAGGGTAAAGTCATCGATTTTGGTAATATGTAATAAAAATGAGCATATTGGAGACTGATCAAACTAAACTCACAGTAGAAAAGAAAATATAATAGGATATAAACACTAACTAAGGCCACTACCTCAGAATCAGTGGTATTCCATAGACATCAAATTGCCCTGTTAGTATCGAGCGTGAATAAGAAGACTTATACATCAATCATTCCATCTTACTTCACTAACATGTTCCTCTAAATCTATCTTATGAGTTGTAATCAGGAGGGGGTCAGAGCAACGTTCTGGTGATTGAAAATTTACATTCTTTATCCTTAACACAAACTTATACCGATCGGTTTCCATTTAAATGTTATGTCTTATTATCTACTATTAGTCCGTTTAACTTCAAATGTGCATATGATATGTCTCCCTAACCTTCTCCAAGGTATATAATACTGATATATGCCTATGGTGCATACGCTATCTAAAACGTAGCCAACTAATACTTCTTGAATAGGAAGGATGTAGACCCAATGACCATTTAATACTTCATTTCTCAAAGCATGCCCTTCGCATTGTCAATATAATATATAACTACTGCATTTATTGCCAATAATGTCCTAGCTCTGTGAGAGATAGTAACCAAGCCACTTAAGACCTTTTTAATAGAATTAGGCAGACTCTGACCATTTAATAACTGATTTAAGGCAGGTCCCCATCATTTAATACCTAATCCTATGGTAGACACCTCACTGGTACTTGTCTAGCAGATGGTGCATGAAAGTCTCTTCGGCCACTTAATACTTCCTATTGATGAAGTTCTTTTCAAGATATCCTTTACCATGCCTAACTACAAATCCTGACCATTTAATACTTCATATAAGGAAATGAGTACCCTTAAACCACCACTTAATACCATCAATCCCTGAAGCAGGACCTAAGTTTTATGAATGCCCCTTTTTCCATGGGTCCTATGGTTAGAGATGTCTCACATCTGTAATAAGTGTACACAACTGCTGGCAACCTCTGGGTGAAGGGCTGACTTCTATTGTGTAACTTTACTAACCTCGCGTCATGACACACTAAGTCCAATTAATTACTCTAAGCTTTATCATTGGAAAAAGCCCATAATCACTATTTGCATATTTAAGTCTATAATTTATTCTAATGGTAATTATACTACCTTACACCATGTTTTATTTATTATCCTCATAAATGTTCTTTCGTCCATAATAAATGATTATTATCTCAATGGATGTTTCTAAAGGAATTTATTTACTTTTTCAAACCTTACCATTATTTCTTCCTTATCTTTTCCTTGGTTAACCTACGAATTTCATTGATCAGACCCATTTCATCCATTTATAACTTATTTTAATTATTGTAACTCCCAATTTATTACACATTTATTGCCTATTCATTTTTGGAGTTACAATCCTTCAATCTTTATTTTCCCAATTCTACCATTTACAACATGATCTATTCTAACATTCAATTTACATTTAATGCGAACATTAATGTATAATACACTATGTTAGTTATACTTTTACTTCGAATGTTTTAGCGCGGTTAGTTATAGTTATAAATTTATTATTTTGTTTCCAGTTATTAATCCTTTAACTGGATTATTTCATTCTATATTTTAACCTATTAGAACGATCCTTCCAAAAAGGTTTCCCGTCATAACCTTCCATAATTAACCTAAATTAAGGATTTTCTTAGCTTGAAATTTTAAGGAATAATTTATTTCCTTTTTATTGAAATAGACAGTATAAGCTATGTAAAGAAAATCCATATTTTAAATTTATCTTCCCTCTTTTGATGTATATTCCTTGTCAAATCAAACATTGCACTGTTTCTAGGAAATTAGAATACTAGATAAATTCATGGATATTAAATGGATAGTTCTTTCAACAAATTAAAATACAAAATTTATATTATAAATAGAATCAGAGCTAGTTTAAATTACACTAATATTTCACAGCTCAATTGTAGATCCGGAACAAATTCTACATTTTTATCCATATTCAACCTTTAATAACTTGGGAATTGGTTTCAAGATCTATGTGTAAACAATATCCCTATTTATTTACAAAATCTGAAAAAGTGTTTTATACGCTTAATTCAAGCCTATAACTCTTTAGATTTCTATTGAAACGTGATCACCCAACAAAATTCCAACGAAATAAATTCCAACATTATAAATAAATTATATAATTTCCAACTCATCTTTAAAGGCATTTCAAATCTCTAGATTTGAATCCGATTCCTTGAATCAATTCCATTTCCTTTCTAATCTTAAGAAATATGTATAAAAGTGTATATACAGACCATTACAAGTGTATAAAAGGAGAATATGAATTTATAATATTGAAATATACCTTTTCATTCTGCAACATTGATCCGCTTCTTCTCTTCTACTATTTATTTTCTGTTGTTCTTCAATTATATATATACAGACTATTTTAAAGTTAGGAGGAATAGTGGAGAATAGGAAATGGCAGAGCTTTGTTGTTCTAAATTAGAAAATATGAGAAGAAAAGGGAGGGTTAGACGAGTACTTATAGGCTCTCAAGTTAGCCATATCCGTTTGATTATAATTATTAAATTAGGGCCATTGGCCGAGGTTCAGATCGCAGTCAACATGCCTCGACTATTTGATCGCTTTTGTATGATCGGTCGTCTGCTAGTGTATGATAGCTATATCGTGGGGTTTGACCAGTGTGATCTAGTTTAATATTATTTATTACCTATTTTGTTATTTAATTATTTTTGTTCCTACCCATAACTTCTTCGTTTGAAATTCGATCACAAAACCTCAAATATGAAAATTGCTCGGAAAATCGCCACGAATACAATGGTAGAAGTTTCGTGGTCAAATTTCGTTGTTTGCTCAAATTTCGTTTTTAAATCCTAATTAATTATTAAATCAGCAACCTTTACGTTCTTCCTCTCTTAAAATAATTTCCTTCCTGAAAACAATACAATGATTAATTCATGCGGTAATGCAATACCTACCCTAAACTACCCAAATACGTAGTGTATGGCCAATTTTTCAGCCAAATACGCACAAGTTCATAGTGTGTCACAACATAGAAATCATGTATGCAGAATGATTCTAAATCGAGCCCTCCTACATGAATGTATTCTTTTAGAATCCTTTTTAAAAATATGATGCAAACAACCTACATATATTAGCAATTCTATATCCATGTAGGTTTTGAAAGATCTTTTTCATGTAAGAATGCTATGCTCCTACAAATAAATGCATGGTTTAACTAATTTGGTATTCAGTTACTACCATCTAAAAATCTAATGCATTGTATTTTCAAATCCTAAATGTTTACTCCTATGTCGGGAAAAAAATTTAGATGGAAAATTTTACATTCTTCCACTCTTTTTTGTATCAATCCTATTGCTCATTGGAAGTTTCGTCGTTGCCCCAAACTGTCCCCCAAACTTCCATACACAATACGCATAAGAAAATAGAAATATCAAGGCTAAAATAGTTTTTCCCTTGTTATCATTTATGCTTATCCTAACATCAATCATCAGTGCACCATTACATTCATATTTATTAACCCATTTATCTTTTCTGCGCTTAGTATGAGGCATTAGAAAATCGAAATTTTCCCTAAAAAATTTTTCCTCTTTCCAACCAAATTTGCACACTGTTTGAAAAGGCAAGCATCCAAAATAATTAAACACCACTTTCTATTAAAACATTTAGACAGAAATCTCCAAAAATAATTTGAATGCCAAAAATCATTTAAATGCAAAAACCTCCTTTTTAAAGCATTCAATCTTTCCATTTAGATAAATCAAGCCATATTTCATCATAGTCTGAAATCAGTTATGGGTTAATGCATATGTTCAATCCTAGCATTTCAAAACTAATTCAAGACCTTTAAACTCATTCTTTTTTTAATATGATGACTAATTAATCAATTTGTAAATTTTAGCTTCCCAAGAAACATGAATAATGACCCATGATTTCACAACAACCGTCGCCTATCCTTTGCTTACTAAAATTTACTATTTTATAAACTTCCCGTCTTATATTGCATTTATCGTTGGTTAAGTGCCGTTTTGAGATATTACTTATTTATACCGTTTCTTCCCAAAATACATATAAGAGCGATCTATATACCGAGAAGCAGCATTTCAGTGAATAAATAGTACTCATCTCATAACATACCATACACGTCTTTTATACAACAGACGACCAACGGTTACAATCCAACAACGTAAAGAAAGAAAAGGACAAATGCTGAAAGGGAAGTGACAACATAACACTACTAAATCCAAAATACTACCTGCAAATTATGGGATCGTCCTGATCCTCTCGATCCATTGCCGCAACCCCGGAATGGGTATAGCATAGCAGCTATGCACCTAATCTCGTGGCTCTAACGCTGCTGCTCAACTCAATCTCTGCCTTGACCTTTTGGATTGCGACCAACTAGGGGATCTGGCATCCTCCGGCATCCTGTCCTTGCTCTTCTTTCTACCGCAGCTTCTCTTTTGTTGTTAGCGCTGCTACTTCAGTTGGTGGCTCAGGGGTTCCCATCATTTTAAGAGAGGCCTTATCGAAAGTGGGAGGGACTTCTTATAGACTAGCTCTCTAGAGAGGTTCACCCCGTATTTCCTAAAGATGCGAATGAAGAGAGGGCAATGCAGAAAGTAGCTTCGGGGAGTGCCAACTTTAGGACTAATACAATGGCTCAAAATAACATGAGTCCAATTGACAGCCATACCACCCATAATGGCATAGGTGGTCTTCAATAGAAACGAGTAAATCTAATCAAAGCTCCACGTCTTTGGAATGATGTCCTACTGAACTATGTGAACAACATGGCGGGCTGTAGGTCGTAAATTGTCTGACTTCCTAGCTCTGATATAGCCGAAATCATCGTTAGAAAAATCTATCTCAACTCCCTTTACATTCGACTAGGGATTGCTGACACCTTCATCAAAGCTATTGTTAGATTTATGTCAAATAGACGTATGCAACACTGATAGCATTAACTTTCGAAAGTGTCGTAGCGAAGGATCGGTGCTATTTGCTAAGTCCAAAGGGGGTGAAATATCCAAATCTAACTGGTCGTTCTTTAAGAAAAGTGAAATTTGCGAAGTCCAAGTAATGGGAATTTTTGGTCGCTCCAGTCGAGCTAAGCGATCTACTAAGGGGCGAGACCTGAATGACTAGATTAAGGACTGGAGGTTCGAGGTGGTGCCATGGACTGAGTGGAGGACGGAGGGAGGAGATTAGATTCAGATTTGGGGAGGCGGTGGGGCTAGATATGGAATGCAAAAACTAGCGCTTGGTAGGGGAAGTTGCCGTTGGAGTGAGGTCTACTATAGTAGAGAGGGAGGTGGCATCGCTCGTCATTAGAGAGGAGGAAGAGGAGGAGCGACGACCATGATTTCCGAGGAGAAAGTGGTTTCGGCCATTGTGGAGAGGATAGGCGGCTACAGACATGATTTATAAAGTCGCATTCTAGGTTCGGTTCACGGTTTAAATCAATTAACCAGTCGATCGCTCCTAGGGCAACCGGTCGACCCTACAAATCACCACTTGGAGTCAACCGATCACTGAATTTTAGGCGTAAGTTGAAGTTAAACCTATTCGGGCCGGGTTAATTAATAATAATAACAATAATTATCATTTTGCGCCGTTTTTTCGATCCGACATGATCCAAAAAATTCCTATCCTCTTCACGATAGTGCCCTAGCTTAACATCTAGATCTTCAAACGCCTTCCTTAATTATTTTGCAGTAATCCTAACTTATACTGCTTATGTCATCAACAACTACGAAAAACAAAAAGTAGTTCGGCTACCACTCTTCATGTTATTTTTATACGGGAATATTCTTCCTATTTACTGTCAGGTAATTCTATACTTCCTAACAACATACCCCAACTAAATTAAATGTCATTTCTACACTATCTTCCCATTTTAAGAGAAATTTTTTAAAAGCTACTCATTTCTTTAAACATGAAAAATCATCGAGCCATACTTACATCCGCTTTCATTTTTAATTTTTTTCTAAAACGGAAAGCTCTTTTTCACCCAAAAACTTTTTAAACTACAATCAAACTCTTATTTTATTATATATTTAAGAATTTTTAAATCTTTGTTTTTAAACTAAAGTTTTTCAACGTAACCAAATTCATTGGTGTTTATATTTCTTATACAAAAAATTTCAGAACTCTCTTCACTTTCCAAACAATAGTTTTAAATGAACCCTTTGAAAAACATTATATTATTTTTGTTTTTTCCTTTTCTGAAAAAATCATTTAAATATTTCAAGGTATTCTCACATGTAGTCGAACTAAGAAATAAGATTTACTTCTGTTAAATAAAAATCTGATTGTCATCCTAAGATGATTGATGAACGTTCTCTTGTGAGAATTTGCCTTTGGATGTCAAGATATATAGATTCTTAGTTCCCGCTTATCTGGATAATATGCGCATCTTCAGTCGACAATCCATCGAAATGCATAATCATAAGGTAGCTAAGTCTTAATAACCAAGTCAAATACCATCCAACCTCCGAGATCCTTCCATATGTCATGCTCATGCTTTTTAAAGTTAACATCTTATGTACAACCAACGCTCCATGGGATAACCGAGGTAGGTATGTAATCTTTTACTCTATCAAAATTTCCAACTCATAGTTGCCTCGCCCATCCTTTCAGAACATGGTCAAAACTATTCCATGGTTTGAATTTATAGAGTTCAGGATATAGTTTGATAGAAAAATGCAAATATGTGCTCTTAGTATATCCCGATCTCTATGATCGACTAAACTAGGCTCCTGTACCAAATGTTACAACTCGCACCACAATAGGCTAGAATTTTAACAATAATCCAAACCCAAGTCCATTAGGGTATAGATCATTGGTTTTGGTAACTTATAATAAATATAAGCATATCGGAGATCTATCAAACTAGACTCACAACAGAAAAAGCTGGTATAAATACTAAAAAGCCACTACGTCCGAATCAATGGTGTTTCTTAGACATCTAATCGGCTTGTCGGTACCGAGCATGAATAAGGAGACTTCTCCATCAATTATTCTGTCTTGCTCCAATAACCTATTCCTTTAAATGTTTCACATGGGTTGTAATGACGAGGGGGTCGAAACAACATTCTGATGATTGGAAAATTGCATATTTTATCAATAATGCAACTTATATGGATCGACTTCCATTTAAATGTTATGTCTTATTATCCCTGGTTAACCCGTTTGATTTCAAATGCACATACGATATGTCTCCCTAACTTTCTCCAAAGTATATAATCCTGACATATGCCTATTGTGCATATGCTACCCAAAACCCAGCCACTTAATACTGCTTGAATAGGGAGGAGGTAGACTCAATGGCCATTTAATACCTACTTCCACAAAGTAGGCCCTTTGCATTGTCAATGTCGATCTATCGATCCTAGTTATAAAGACCGATGACTTTTATATATAGCTTTATATATAGCTTTATATATAGCTTTTATATCGGTCCTAGCCATGTGAGAGATAGTACCTAATCCATTTAATACCGTCCCAATGGAACTGAGCAGATTTTGACCATTTAATACCATATTTAAGGCAGGTTCCATCATTTAATACCAAATCCCAGGGCTGACTCCTCATTCGTACCAATCTAGCCGACATTATATAAAAATCACTTTGTCCACTTAATACTTCCTACTAAAGTGGACCATTTCGAGATATCCTTTGCCATGCCTAAACAATAACCCTTACCATTTAATACTTCACATAATGGAAAGAAGCAGACCCTTAAACAACCACTTAATACCTTCAACTCCCGAAGCAGATCCTATGTTTTATGCATATCCCTTTTTCTACGGGTCCTATGGTTGGAGATGTCTCACATCAGCAATAAGGGTACGAAACTACTGGTAGCCTTTGAATGAAGGACGTACTTACAATGTGCCACCCTACGGATCTCGCATCCCAACCCATCAAGTCCAATTAATCAGCCTAAGCTTTATTATTGGACAAACTCCACTAATTGCATATGTAAGGCTATAATTTATTCTAATGATAAATATACTACCTTATAATATTTAATTGCTATTATCATATATTATTTATTATCCCCATAAATGTCTCGTTTTTCATAATAAATGATTACTATCTTAATGGACGTCCCAAAGCATTTATTTGCATATTCAAACCTTACCATTATGTCTTCCTTATCTTATCCATGGTTAACCTACTAATTTTATTAATCAGTCCCATTTTATCAATTTATAACTTATTTAAATTATTGTAACTCCTAATTTATTGCATATTCATTGCCCATTCAGTTTTGGAGTTATAATCCTTCCTTCTTTATGTTCTCAATTCTATCATTTACTACATGATCTATTCTAATGTTCAGTTCACATTTAATGCGAACATTAACGTATAATATGGTGTATTAATTATAATTTTATTTTGAATGTCTAAGCGTGGTTGTGTTTATATATTTATTACTAAGTTTCCAGTAACTAATCTTTTAACTAGAATATTTCATTCTGTATTTTAATATGTTAGAATTATCCTTCCAAATTTTTTTTCTGTTATAACCTTCCATAGATTAACTAAATTAAGGGATTTCCTTATTCCAGAATTACAAGGGATTATTTATTTCTTTTATTTATTGAAATAGACATTGTAATGTATGGAAAGAAGAAAATTCATGCTTAACACATCCCTTCCTTGTTTTGATGTATATTCCGTCAAATCAAACATTGCACTTTTCCATGAAATTACGAAGCTAGATAAATTCATGGAGATTAAACGGACAGTACTTCGAACAAATTAAAATACAAAAATCACATTCTAAATAAGATCAGAGCAAATATAAATACACTAATACTTCTACAACCCAATTATAGAGCTGGAACAAATTCTACACCTTTAACCATATTCAGCCTTTAATAACTTGGGGACTGATTTTCAGATCTGGGTGTAAGAATATTTCTATTTATTTATAGAATATGTAAACGGTATTTTACACACTTAGTTCAAGACCACAACACTTTAGATTTCTATTGAGGCATAATCATCAAAAAAATTCCAATGAAATAAATTATAGTATTAAATTACATAATTTCCCACTCAACTTTAAAATCTTCCAAATCTCTAGATCTAAATCTGCTTCATTGAATCAACTCCGTTTCCTTTCTAATCCCAAGAAATATGCATAAAAGTGTATATACATACCACTAAAATTATAGATCAGAGAAGAGATATGGGAAAAGGGGAATATAGATTTAAAATATTGAAATTTACCTTTTTATTGCGCAACACTGATCCACTTCTTTTCTTCTTTTATTAGTTTATGCTCTTCTCCCATTTGTATAAATACAAACTATTTTAAAGTTTGGAGGAGCAGTGGAGAAGAGGGAATGGCCGAGCCTCACCACCCTACATAAAAAAAATGAGAAAAGAAGGGAGGCTTGGGCCTGTATTTATAGGCTCTCGTATCAGTTATATCCGTTAGACTATAATTATTAAACGCAAGCCGCTGGTTGAGGTACAAATCGCGGCAAACATGCCTCGATTGGCCGAACACTTCCCTTTGAGCGGTCGATTGGAAGTGGTTGACTGGACATATCGCGGGGGTCGACCGGTGGATCTCGGTTTAATTATTATTTATTATCTATTTTGTCATTTAATTATTTTCGTTTCGATTTCTTTAAACAGTCGTACTTCTTTGTTTGAACTCCAATCGTGAGACTCCAAATACGAAAGTTGCTCAGAAAACAGCCTCAAATGTAGTGGTGCAAATTATAGAATATGCTAGTATATGATTTTTATTCGATGATAATAAACACATATATACATATGTTCATTTAAATGTATTTGTTATTTTACTATTTTATTTTTCACATAATTAAATAAATATTTGTTGAACAAAATAAATAACATAGAATTTAAATCCAAACAAATATTTTATTCAAACTGATATTTTATTACAATTTTAAATTGTACAAATTTGAGCTCTCGCTATATATGCACAATTTCAATTACATTACAATTTCGATTACATCACAAATTTCAATTTACAATGTCCACCTCACTACATATCACCCATTCACTCGTATTTATCTTCAACTCTATTCCAGATTGAACCCAATATCTGAACTATTTGCAAAATAAACACCGACGTAGTAAAATTGAAGAAGAAATATTTTTGCAGTGTAAAATAAAATGTGTGCTTTTGAAAATATTACCTTGCTTCAGCTATTTGGGTTGTTCGTCATCATTTCTTTTGAATCCATCATACATGAACAGCTTGTGACATGCGCAGTATATCACTGTACATGCCACAAGGCCGTGCACACCGATATAGACTTGATAAAACTGTAGGGACATGTGAACACAATGTCAAACTCGAGCCATGGCTAGATTCAACTCAGGTGCAATACAAAAAGACTTAAGACCATTATAGCTGAAACACATGAAAACAAGTCTGGCTACAACAATCAACACATATATACATATGCAACCAAACCAAGCACGAACTTAAACTCAGAGGCAACAACAAAAGTTTTCAAATCAATATACACACGGACACTTGAACCAGACTCCAAGAAGGTCACGTAAATATTTGTGGTAGCATACAAGTAAATGTAAAACACGAAGCATAAACATCAGTTCAGATGCCACAAGTCATGTACATATTCAAGTGGTACAAACTGTTTAGAAATGAAGCAGTGGAACAGTACTGGTGCACATGCATACAGACTCAACAATGAATTGATCAGGAAGCAAATGCAACACAAAACCAGATCAGTCCAAAATACAAGGCAATCTAGGTTTAACAAACGCAAAGCACTTGAATAAAAAGTGCATATGCAAAAATGTATCAGAACAAATCAGCTCATATGTACATAGTCAAGTGTTGCCTAGATTCTGGCTGTTGCAGGCATGCAACGGGCGATAAATCAAAGTTCCTTAGCCTAGTACAAAGGTGGCAGAATCACAATGGGAAACAATGAAAAAATATAGGAAAGGTAAAATAGGCAACGATGCTTTTATCTTGAACGATATATTAAATGTGAATATCTGCACCATAATCTGATTTAATTTAGCCAGTTATGTGATAAGGAAATGAATGTTGTTTTTTGATCCTAAATTATGCAAAATTGTTGGCCAATTATCCTTTCCATTCCAAGAGCACTATAAATACCTCTCGAGTCTTTGAACAAGGTCATATAAATTTGTTTGGACTAACGATATTGTTTTATTGGTTGATAATTACTCTGGAGACACGTGGATATATTTGTTTTTCTTACTGCTTCCAGATCCGCCAATATGTTCACTATTTGTTTTATGTACATGGTTTCAATTCAAAATAATTTCATTTAAAAGCTGTAAAAAGGATTTTATTGTATTTGTTGCAACTTCACCGTGTGGTCTACGATATCTAACTAATGATAATCTTGAGTCAAAGAGAAATTCAGATGCAGATTGCACTGGTAACATAATTGATAGAAAAAATACTAGTAGACCGTGTTTTATATAGAGACGTCATATTTTCAAAGAAAATATCTGCATATTTTTCATTTCAACTGATTTTAAATTAGCAGACAATTTTTATATAAAACCACTTTTAGAAAATAGCTTTTGTTGACTTCGTTTCAAATTAATCATTTTAGAAAATTTGATTTTATAATTATTTTTGGATTTGATCTTAAATGACTGCATTAACTAATCTTACTCCCTACTGATTATCGGAAACATAAATATTGATAGAAAAAGTGATGGGTGTTGATAATAATTATATTTTATGACTTGAGACAGTATATTTAGTAAATTTCTTTAAAAATTTAAACAAGATTTATAATAACTTTTGTTGGTAAAAATTCCCTCACCGTCTATGTTTCTATCATATTTCTAACGACCATCATTCATTAAAATCCAATATAGTATGTCAAAATGTGGTATTTTAAATGGAAAATTATTCATTTTCATTTTATTTTATTTTTAGCAATAAAAACATCCAAAGTATTCACTCTCGTTTAAACGTCCTCACAGTTATGCATGGGTAAATTACTTGGAATATTTGTTTATGTGCTTTCATGCTCATTTAAAAGTCCTCATGGTCATGCATTTATGAAACACATATCAAAATTGATTATTAAATAAGCGAGTTGATTCTAATCCCATTTAAAAGTCCTTATGATTATGCTTGTTTAGAAGATGCTTGAAAGTCATTTTTTTATAAAAAAAATTGAATACTACTAATCTCGTTTAGAAGTCCTAACGGTTATGCATGGTTAGTAAGTATTCAAATTCCTGATATAAATATACCACAAATAGACACAACTATTTGGTTTTATATGCCGAAATTACCCCTATCACTCTAAAGTGGAATATGTGCCTAACAGAGTATTTATGTTTTTTTTTGTTTTTTTTGAAATTTAATATTTAGACTCAATTGGGTATTAATGTTGTAATTATGTCTATCACTTTATCTCTATTTTTTTAAGACTATTACTCTTTTGCTGATAACAAAAGGGGAGAGAAAAGTTAGGATTTTGGCAAACAAAGTTTAAATTTTTTATTTTTTATTTGCATATTCCCATATAGGTTCATTTGCATATTTTTATGCATATATGAAAGGAAAGCTTTGTTTAGAGAGGGAGCATTCAAATATGGGGAGCAAATAGAATAATCAATGACCAAATATATTTAATAAATTCAAATCTTATTATATGTTTGTTATCATCAAAAGGGGGAGATTGTAGAATATGCTAGTATATAATTTTGTTTGATAATATATGTGTGTGTGTGTGTGTGTGTGGAAATTAGGCACAAGGGCCTCTTTAGCAAGTTCACTAGTTTCTAGGACACATAAATAAAATAATTATTTTCAAGGACAAAATGCAAAATGATTAGTTTCTAAGGCCTAAGAACCTATGAAATTATGTCCTTGAAACTAATTGGACTACTGGCTTTGTCCTTGAAAGTAATTATCCTGCTGATTTTGGCTTTGAAATTAATTTTTATGTATGTGTGTTCTAGAAACTAATTTGACTGTAAAGTTTGTCCTTCTAGTGAAATGCCCCTATATATATATATTCATTTAAATGAATTTCTTATTATACTATATTATTTTTCACGTAATTAAATAAATATTTATTGAACAAAATAAATAACAAAGAATTTAAATTCAAACAAATATTTTATTCAAACAATATTTTATTACAATGTTGAATAGTACAAATTTGAGCTCTCGCTATATATATACACAATTTCAATTACATTACAATTTCGACTACATCACAAATTTTAATTTACAATGTTCACCTCACTACATATCACTCATTCACTCGTATTTATCTTCAACTCTAGATTGAATATAGCATATGAATTATCTGCAAAATAAACATTGACGCGGTAAAATTGAAAAAGAAATACTTGTGCAGCGTAAAATAAAATGTGTGTTTTTGAAATTATTATTTTGCCTCAGTTATTTGGATTATTCGTCATCATTTCTTTTGAATCCATCAAACATGAACAACTTGTGACATGCAAAGTGTATCACTGTACATGCCACAAGGCCGTGCACACCGATATACACTTAATAAAACTGCAGGGACAGGTGAGCACAAGGTCAAACCCGAGCCATGGCTGGATTCAACTCAGGTGCAATACACAAAGACTTCAGACCATCATAGACAAAGCATATGAAAACAAGTCTAGCCACAACAAGTAACATATATATATATATATATATATATATATATATAGACACACATACACACATGCATTTGAAACCAGACCAGGCATAGGCTTAAACTCAGAGGCAACAACAAAAGTTTTCAAATCAATGTAAACATGGACACTTGAACCAGACTCTAAGAAGATCACAGAAAGATCAGTGGTAGGGTACAAGTAAGTGTAAAACATAAAGCATCAACATCAGTTCAGATGCCATAAGTCATGTACATATTCAAGTGGTACAAATTGTTCAGAAATGAAGTAGTGGAACAGTAGTGGTGCACATGCATACAGACTCAACAATGAATTGATTAGGATGCAAATGCAACACATAACCAGATCAGACCAAAATACAAGGCAACCCAGGTTTAACAAATGCAAAGAACTGGAATAAAAAATGCATATGCAAAAATGTATCAGACTAGAACAGCTCATATGTACACAGCCAAGTGTGAGAACATTCAAACACTCACAACAACAATCTTCGGGAATACAAAACAACGATATGCACAAGGACAGCAAGGCACCAAAGCAATCACACAAACAAACATATATATATATATATATATATATATATATATATATGAGTGTGTGTGTGTGTATGTGTATATGTATGTACGTATGGAGACCATAATGCATCAATGAAATGTGCAGATCACCAGACCAATCCATTTCAATGCAACTAGCTTAAGCAAACATGCAACATAATACTCAACTAGACCGGGGCAGTTAACAGGACCATGACAACAGCGGTTCCACATGAAACCAGACAATATGAACACACATATATACACATACACAAATGTATGTATGTATCCAAATGGAGATGACCAGCATTCAAAGAGCAACAGACTCAAATCAACACGCAACAGACACTACATCAAGTTATACCCAGAGAATACCAGCGCACCATACCTCGCTGCAGAATGACAAATAATAACAAGTGCACACTGTGACTCACATACAAAATTTACATAGGTGACTATAGTTTCCAAACATGTTCAGATCAACGCAGTTCAAAACCAGATATGGCATAAATACGAATGAACTGGCTCGAAGCAATATGTAACGACCCGATTTTCGACGCTCGAAAAATCGATATCAATACGTCCACTGTATCAAATGATGAACAATCGAATGCCGCAAAATCAAACCATTAGGGTTAAAGAAGAAGGAGGTAGAAGAAGAAATGGAAATAATATCAGAATCTCACAATCGCAGCAGAACAATATATAACAGATAAATGACTAATCTTCAAACAAAAAGAATTAATTCCGTTTATACATTACATCATCAGAGTTCAAAAAATTCATAGCACACAACTGGACAATTATCATAACCTGTCTTTACAATCAGACTATGCAGTTAATCATACATACACTGCGGGATATTCATCAAATATGTGTGGTACGTCTCGCCATCCACCTCGTCTCCTGAGCTCCATAACATCCTTTTCTGTATCTATAATACACGGTCTGACCCGAGCATTATAATAAATATTACCCGAGTCAGTCTGGAAAACCAGTGTGAGAAAACACACTCAATCAGATTATTAAGGTTTTCAAAATCCTTTGAAATCATAGGTATCTCGTAAGACCACGCCACAAATAAACATGTCGGGTTTTTACCTTACGATAACCATCCTCTGATATTATAGTAGTGTCTACATACAAATACTTAACCAAATAGTCGAAATTGTTTCCATTATTAAATTCCAGCAATACTAGGACTACATTCAAAACCGTAAAGGCACCTAGGGAGAAGGATTTCCATCAATGGTAAGGCTACTGGTGTACCGCCGTCACAGTACGTGGTCTAGATCACCGTATCGAGGATCCACCCTGATCCCCTGCATCACAAGACCGAAGCTACCCCTAACTGGATAGTCTGAATAAGATCACCCCACGGTTGGGATCAACAACCGCCCACACAGCTAAATAGGAGGGACATCTTGACAGGGATGACCTTACCCTAATTGGTTGCTTGCCACCTAGCCTCACGTGCGTCTTCCCTGTGTTAGCCATTCCCAGTTGATGCGGATCGAGGCTATGCATTACCATTTTAGAACACATCTTACTTAGAATGCTCATTGTCCTCCTAACGACGTTCTGATAGGATTCGTCCATACTAGTCCATTTTGGGTTCGAACGGAACCGAAGGCACTACTCCTACTACATCCATTTTGGAATCAGCCTCAGAATTAGTAGTGTTTAGCCCTTGCACTTCACCGCTCCATCTTCGACTCCAAGCTCTTGTCTTCCTCATGACAATGTTCAAACAACATTGGTTTTGAGAAAATAATCCCGATCTCGGTCTCTTCGAAACGATCAGTGCATTGTCCAATATTGATAATCGGTTATTTATCTACCAAATAACATTCACAAACAATCATCAGGCCTTAATAATTTTCCAAATTATTTATTTCAAAGTATCTTCGCAAGCTATGTTCTATATTTGAATCCTTTGAAAATAGTTTTCAAATCACTTTTCTCTCCCGGGATAAATTTCCAAATATTGTTTTTCCACTGAAATTCACTATGTCTAAATACTTTAGATTTTAAAATAATTTAAATCATTTTATTCAAAAATATATATGCTTAAAATACTTAAAATAAAAACTATTTAAAACACTTTATTTATAATACTTGTTATGCAATTTTGTAATAATTTCTTATACAAAACTTAAGCCAAAACTAATTTTAAAATAAAAGTTATTCTATAAGGTATAAATATTAAATAATTATCTTTTAAATCATAATACTAACTAAACCTTTTAAAGTAATTTACTTATATAAATAATATTAATAAATATTTATTTTTAAAAATTTTAAAACCACTAAATAATAATTTCTTTCTAAAACAATCTTTAAACCCACTAAGAAACCTCTAATTTATACTCAAAAATTTGCTTTGAAAACATACTTGGCTTTTAGGAAAATACACCTTCCATTCCACACATTTAAAAATAAAACCACTATTTATTTTTAAAACTAATTACCCATTCCTTTATAAATTCCCACTATGGATTTATATATCCAAATATCCACTGATATCTTATTTCACTTTATAAACCCAGTTTATAAATTCCGTAGTCTCATCCTCCCTTTTAAAACATAGTTCCAACAACAAATCAATTTCCGAATTGATTTTCAAATTCATTCCATTTTAAAAATAAATTCCTTTACTTACTCGATTTATTTCAAAACCCATTAATTTCATATTTAACTTCCTTATTATGATTTAAAATCTTATTTAAACTGAAAATGCCAATTACATACTTTTCCAAGTCTCTTCTTTGTCTTTTCCAAACAAATCTAAACCTTGAATTAAAAAATAAATTCTTTATTCATTTAAATAGTATTACTTAAGTTTAAAAATTCATTTATTTTCATTTATTCAAAAATCTCCTTTCCCATACTTGGAATTTATTTATTAGAATTTAAAAGTCAAATTTTTATTCTTTCTAAACTCAATCTTTAATTTACCCAAATTCACTATATTATTTACTTAAAAATTTTCCCTTTTATTTCCTTTAAAAATCCAAACTTATATATTTTTCATTCTCTCAATACCAATATATATACAACCAATCCATAGCCTTTAATAATTTCAATACTAATATAATCAATATATTCATCATAGATTATCACATAAATCATATCGCTGAATATAAAATAACTTCAACGTTTTGAGGAATTCAGTAGGATCCCTCCAACCTGTTTTCCTGCATCCACATATGTTAGCATAATATAAATACAGATCCCGCTTCGAGGGGGATATCGTAGTATATGGGGTCATCCGCTATTATACGGGACACATAGGGTTTGATCCGCTATATAATGCGGGAAATCAATCACTCCAATATATATATATATATACTATTATATATAATATCACATCCCGGCAATCCAATCATTCAACAAATAATTTAAATTTAATTATTTAAATGGTAATCCAAATGAGTGAGATTAACTCACCTTTTATCATGCATATGGCTTATTAATATTTAAATTGGTGGAACAATTAATTACTCATTTAACTTAACTAACACTTTGGTTTTAAACTAATAATTAAGTTTTAAACCAATCTTCCTTTGCAAAATTTTAGTAACTAAAATAATTAAATGAACTAGCTAAACGAGTAAATTACCTTAATACATTGTTTCGAAAATAAATTAGTAAATTTAAAATGTATATATGTATATTTATTTTTTTCTTTGCAACTACATATATGTTTATAAAAACAACCAATATACATTCTAAAAATCTAAATTTTATAAACTCTACAACATTTTAAAATTTCCATATTCTCTAAAATCATATATATATATAATATTTACTATTTACCTACCCATCTTTAAATTAAATTGAGGTTAACCTTAAAATTCAAAAACTGCTTTAACAGATAAGATTCTTTATTGTAAAAAAAATTCTTTTTTTTTATGCATATATCTTTGTAAAAATAATAATCCATTTTTTTTAACATTTCTTCCTCTGTATATACATATACATATATTACTAAATTTAAAATTTTAAAATCGAAGAATAAATTTTTCCCATACCTTACTGCCATTACAATTTCTAACATCAACTCGGCGTGCGAAGTCCACCAGAGTCTCGACGAAATCAGACTACCCAGCATCGGCGATCCGAAGCCCTAGCTCGCTCCTCCACAACCTGATCCAAAACCCGACGTCGCGACTTCGAGCCTACGCTCACACCTTCGAACCTTTCCTCACACGCACGCGCGTGCGCAGTTACATGCTTCCCCGAACCGTACAACCCCGCCCACGCGACCATCCCAGACAATAGCACGATTCACTTCAAATTGCTTGCATCATCACTCTGAACCACACGCGATTTCGTTGAATCAATCTGGAAGGGAGATTTGATTATGGTTTTAGAGAGGAAAGAGAATCGGACGATTAAGAGGTGGGAGGGCTCAAGCAAAGAGATTTCATTTAAATTATTTTCTTCTATTCGATTTTTTTTATAGGCAATGAATCGAGAAGAACAAGAGGAAGGGGGTTGCATTCCCCTTTTTTAGTATCAGTCTGTATCTAATTATAGAGGCAAGAAGAGAGCGCGTGTTGCCAAGAAGGACACATGCTCTGAATTCCTATACGTGTCTGCAAAGGCCTGCCACGGTATTCATTCAATAATATTATATTTAAATTTAAATTCAAATTTAAATTGTCTTGAAATCATAGCTTAAAATTTATACATCCTATCGAGGCGTGCCGCTAGGCGTTTATAATGTTAAACCCCTATCCCGAATGCAATGGAAAATGTTCTGAGTCCTAATTCGATCGTTTGGAGAAGATAGCTTTTGGGACCAGTTATTTTATTAAATTTTCGATATAGATTTTAGCATGTTTATCTATCGTATGATCACATGACAACTTCAAATACTACGAAATTTGAAATCCGATAACAATATACTATTACAGATCCAATGGGACTAGTTTTGTCGAATTCCAAGGCCGTATCTCGAAAGGCTATTTTTAAATATCAATTTAAATGATATATTTTCAAAACTGAACAAAACACTTTTAAATTCAAATTTAAAACTTCTATTATCCCCAGTATTATAAAAGCCTTTTAAATATTTTTAACCAGCTTGAAACCAAGATTCACTACTTAAACTAATTTCCAATTATTAAATTTTAATTGTCAAATAAACAGTGATATTTGAAATTCAAGTTAAACTAACTTTCAAATATTTAAGATCAATTAAATATTCAAATTTCAAGTATCCGAAAAATTCGGGTCGTCACATTCCTCCCCCTTAAAAGAATTTCGTCCCCGAAATTACTAGTTAAGAGGAATGGTCCGCAACCCGTTCATCATTTTCCCAAAATCAAACAGTTTTTAAATATCTTCCCAAAACAATCTTTTATTAAAGACACACTAACACCCAAATTTCAAAAGAAAACAAAAGCCAAGTGCCTACATAAGAAAATCATCAAATTTCATATAGAAATTAAATACATACCTTTTTTGTTGGCTACTTCAATTTATCTTCTGAAATCAAAAACATCAATTTCCATTTTGCTTTTAGTTACCTGTATACTACTTAGTAATAATATCCAATCAACATTCAAAATCATTTTATTCATTTCCTTTCAAAATTTCAATGTCTATTTTACTTATGCCCGTACGATATATATCATTCGTACGCAATATCAAATTCGATCGCCACTGGATCACACAATTTCATTTTTAAATTAGTACCGTCCACCCGACTTCCTAGTGCGGACTTAGATCTGGTTTCTTGATCAAAAATCATCATTCTCCTTGCATAGTGATAAACTATGATAGAGAATTTCCTGAATCAATCAAAAAGCCATATCCAGGTTCGCTATCGAAAATCGAGTGAAAAATCCCAACTCGGATCGATATAACTATCTTGAAATTCTATGCTCGAATCTGAATCAAATCGCTATGCAAACAAAAATAATATACGTACATCCTACATATTTATCTTAATTGATTATTAGCTATATCAATTCTCTTTTATTCACATTTATTTTGTTTCTATTCACTTATTCACAATTATCATTTCACACACCCTTATTAAACCTTTATTCACATTTTTACTTAGTATATTTCTCAATTTCAATTTTATTAAGAATTTACCATCCATTTCTTAAGTTCAATATAAATATTTTACCCATTTAAAAATTTATTCACTTCATTACTTAAGCTTTCACATCTATTTTTCCATTTAACTTAAATTTTCAATTCCATTCTTGAATTCAGTTTATTTTCAAACTCTGAATATTGAATTTTTATTCATTTTATCTCAAACCATATTTAATTAATCATTTCTTTAATTAGTTTCACTTTACTAATTTATTTTAAATTTCAAACAATTTTTATTTACAAACCTTATTTACTTTTAGTCCACTTCAAACCAACTCTTCAACTTTACGTAACCCAATTTAAATTGAGTTCGAGTATTCAGTTCAGGTCCCATTTACTTACAATTTAAATTAAATATCATTCCAATTTTTCATTTCCAATTCATTTATTTACAAATGTGAATTCATTTGTTCATTCTCAAATTTATTTCCACTTAAATAAATTTTATTTCAATAACCATTCTAGTTAGCTTATTTAGATTCATTTCCTTCAAGCTAATTCAGTTATATTCCATTCTATTCAAAAAAATTCAAACTTCCATAAATTTTCTAATTTATTTCATTCCATTTACTAACATTTTTTCGTTTACTTCATTTAATTGGTTTACCTTTCTAACTTTATTCTCTAGTCACACTTACTTTCATTAACTTTTTACAAGTTAATTTCATTTCAGGAAATTTCCAAACTTTATGAGTTTCCAAACCTGTTTATAATCCATAAACATTTTTACTTAAACTTCTAGATTTTAAACAATTTTTCGACATTTCAAAAATCATTATTGAAATCAAATATATACACAAATCATCTGCATATCAAATTACCTTTTGAATTCTAAAACCAATCCCAGTTTGCAAACAACTTCAATTTAAAACATTTTGGCAGCAATTCCTCTATTGGAAACTCAAAAATGAACATCGATGATGCTGCAGTGATCATTGAAGTTATTCTCCAACGATCGAAAAGAGTTCAGTGCTTTTATCTCTTTTAAACCCCTTCAAATATTTTTAAATTCCAAATCTCACCAGATCTCAAATCCAATTCAAAAATATTTCTCAAATAATATCACCATTATTCCTCCAAAAACTTTGGAAAATCATTTTTAAACCCCAAGGAATTTAATTTCCAAAATTTCGGACTCCAAATCCTTTCAATTCATACTCAAATATTACTGTAGAATTTTTATCTCATTTCAATTATAAATCATATTTATAATTTCACATTTACTAATCCCATTTTGTTAGATAAATATATTCCTTAAATTTTGGTTATAATTTTAATCCTTAGTTCAATTTCCACACAACAATGATAATAATTTAATATTATCACTTGCTAAAAACATAGCAACCATATATAACTATAATAATTTATGGAAAATTATTTCTTTTATATACAAAAATAATTTGGGTTAAATTATTTCATTTATCGTATTTTAAAACAATACTGTGTCGGTTTATCTTGTTTAAGAGTTTAGAAACCCCTATCGATGACATGGCATCCCACATATCGACCAAAATCCATAAACATTCAACCGATAAGTCAACACAATATAAAAACAAATTTTTATATTCACTAACAAATACGCTCTCATATCTATTATACACTCAAACTCACTCTAGTACTATTGACTCCATCCTAATGAGTAATCCCCACAAGAGCCATGGTTCTCGCTTAACCATCAGCTTTGATACCAACTATAATGACCCAAATTTTCAACGTCCGAAAAAACAACATCAATACATCCACTGTATCAAATGCCGAACTATCGAATGCAGGAAAACAAAACCATTAGGGTTTAAAAAAGGAGGTAGAAGAAGAAAAAGAAACAATACCAGAATCTCACAATCGCAGCGGAACAACATATAATAGATAAATGACTAATCTTTAAACAAAAAGAACTGTATCTGTTTATACATCACATCATCAGAGTCCAACAAAATTCATAGCACACAACTGGACAGTTATCATAACCTGTCCTCAGAATCTAACTATGTAGTTAATCATACACAGTGGGATATTCATCAAATACGTGTGATACGTCTCGCCATCCAGCTCGTCTCTAGCTCCACAACATCCTTTCCTCTGTCTATAATACTCGGTCACCCGGAAAACCAGTGTAAGAAAACATACTCTGTCGGATTATTAAAGTTTTCAAAATCCGTTGAAATCAAAGGTATCTTGTAAGACCGCGCCACAAATAAACATGCCGGGTTTTTACCTTACGTTAACCAAAACATTTTCTTATCAAATCCTATAATATTATAGTAGTGTCTATTTAAAAATACTTATTCAAATAGCCGAAATTGTTACCAATATTAAATTCTAGCAATACTAGGTTCTACAATCAAAACCATAAAGGCACGTAAAAAGAACGGGTTTCCAACAATGGAAGGGCTACTGGTACCGCCCGTCACAGTACGTGGTCTAGATCACCGTACCGAGGATCTACCCTGATCCCCTGCATCACAAGACCGGAGCTACCCTTACTGGATAATCCGAATAAGATCATCATGTGGTTGGGATCAACAACCGTCGACACAGCCGAATAGGCCTAGACAGGGATGACCTTACCCTAATTGGTTGCTAGCCACTTAGCCTTGCGTGCATGTCCGTTGTTTTAGCCATTCGCGGTTGATGAGGCTCGAGGTTATGTGTTACCTTTTTAGAACACATCTTACTTAGAATGCTCATCGTCCTCCTAACGATGTTTTGATATCATTTGTCCATACAAGTCCATTCCGGGTTCGAACGGAACCGAAGGCACTACTCCTACTAGGAATCACCCTCTGGATTAGTAGCGATTAGCCCTTACACTTCACCACTCCATCTTCGACTCCAAGCTCTTATCTTCCTCACGAAAACATTCAAACCGGATCGAAGTGGTTTTTGGGAAGTTAATCCCAATCCAGGTCTCTTTGAAACGATCAACGCATTGTCCAATATTGATAGTCGGTTATCTAACTATCAAATAACATTCACAAACAATCATCAGGCCTTGGTAGTTTTCCAAATTATTTGTTTCAAAATATCTTCGCAAGCTATTTTCTATGTTTCAATCCTTTGAAAATAGTTTCCAAATCACTTTCCTCTTGCGGAATAAATTTCTAAATATTGTTTATTCCACTGAAATTCACTAAGTCTAAATACTTTAGATTTTAAAATAATTTAATCACTTTATTCAAAACTATATATACTTAAAATACTTAAAATGAAAACTATTTAAAACACTTTATTTAAAATACTAGTTATGAAATTTTATAATAATTTCTTATATAAAACTTAAGCCAAAACTAATTTTAAAATAAAAGTAATTCTACAAGGTGTAAATATTGAATAATTATCTTTTAAATCATAATACTAACTAAACCTTTTTAACATAATTTACTTATATAATAATATTAATAAATATTTACTTTATTTTAAAACCACAAAATAATAATTTCTTTCTAAAACATTCTTTAAGCCCACTTAGAAACTTCTAACTTATACTTAAAAATCTGCTTTGAAAACATACTTAGCTTTCAGGAAAATACACCTTCCATTCCACACATTTAAAAATAAAACCACTATTTATTTTTGAAACCAATTACCCATTCCTTTATAAATTCTCACTGTGGATTTATACTTCCAAATATCCACTGATATCTTATTTCACTTTAGAAACCCAGTTGATAAATTCCATAGTCTCATCCTCCCTTTTAAAAATAGTTTCAACATTAAATCAATTTCCAAATAGATTTCCGAATTCATTCCATTTTAAAATAAATTCCTTTACTTACTTGATTAATTTCAAAACCCATTAATTTCAGATTTAACTTTCTTATTATGATTTAAAATCTTATTTAAATTGAAAATACCAATTACATACTTTTCCAAATCTCTTCTTTACCTTTTCCAAACAAATTTAAACCTTGAATTTAAAAATAAATTCTTTATTCATTTAAATAGTATTACTTTAGTTTAAAAATTCATTTATTTCCATTTTCAAAAATCTCCTTTCCCATACTCGGAATTTATTTATTAAAATTTAAAAATCAACATTTCATTGTTTCCAAATTCAATCTTGAATTTACCCACATTCACTATATTATTTACTTAAAAAATTTCCCTTTTTATTTCCTTTAAAAGTCCAAACTTATATATTTTTCATTCTCTCAATACCAATATACATACAACCAAGCCATAGCCTTTAATAATTTCAATACTAATATAATCAATATAATCATCAAAGATTACCACATAATCACATCGCTGAATATAAAATAAATTCAACGTTTTGAGGAATCTAGTTGGATCCCTCCAACCTATTTCCCTGCATCCACAGATGTTAGCACAATATAAATACCAATCCCACTTTAAAGGAGATATCATGGTATATGAGGTCATCCGCTATTATGCAGGGCATATAGGGTCTCATTCGCTATATAATGCGGAAATCAATCACTCCAATATATATATATATATATATATATATATATATATATATATATATATATATATATATATAAACACACACATACTGTCATATATAATATCACATCCAGGCAATTCAATCATTCAACCAATAATTTAAATTTAATTATTTAAATGGTAATCCAAATAAGGAAGATTAAATCACCTTTAATTTGTTTGCGACCCATTTCCATCTCGACTTGTTTCTCAATTTTTGACCATGTATAAACATCATGCATATAGCTTATTAATATTTGAATTGGTCGAACAATTAATTACTTATTTAACTTAACTAACACTTTGGTTTTAAGCTAATAATTTAGTTTTAAACCAATCTTCCTTTGAAAAATTTTAGTAACTAAAATAATTAAATGAACCAGTTAAATGAGTTAATTACCTTAATACATTATTTTTAAAATAAATTAGTAAATTTAAAATGTATATATGTATATTTATTTTTTTCTTTTCAACTACATATATCTTTACTACTAATAAAGAAAATTCGTTGAATTTATTTACTCGGTGTCCTTTTGAAATTCCAAAAATGCCCTTGCTTTCCGTTTACATATTTGCGCTCAAACAAAATATCAAACGTATACAATAACATAAACAGCCTGTGTGCAAAGCACGGGCCCATACTAGTATTTATAAAAATAACCTATATACATTCTAAAAATCTAAATTTTTATAAACTCGACAACATTTTAAAATTTCCATATTCTCCAAAATCGTATATATATATATATACACACATATTTACTATTTACCTACTTATCTTTAAATTAAATTGAGGTTAACCTTAAAATTTAAAAACTGCTTTAACAGATAAGATTCTTTACTATTAAAAAAAATTCTTTTTTTTATGTATACCTCTTTGTAAAAATAAAAATCCAATTTTTTTAAACTTTTCTTCCTTTGTATATACATATACATACATCATTAAATTTAAAATTTAAAATTTAAAATTGAAAAATAAATTGTTCCCATACCTTACTGCCATTACAATTTATAATATCAACTCAGCCTGCGAAACCCACAAGAGTCTTGATGAAATCGGACTAGCCAGCATCGGCGATCCCAAGCCCTCGCTCGCTCCTCCACAACCAGATCCATAACCCGACATCGCGACTTCGAGCCTACACTCACACCTTCGAACCATTCCTCCATCGCGCGCACGAGCAGCTGCATGCTTCCCCAAATCGGTACAACCCCGCCTACGCGACCATCCCAGACAACAGTGCGATTCTCTTCAAATTGCTCGCATCATCACTTTGAACTGCACGCGATTTTGTTGAATCGATCTGGAAGGGAGATTCGACCATGATTTCAGAGAGGAAAGAGAATCGAATGATTGAGAAGTGGGAGGACTCGAGCGAAGAGATTTCATTTAAATTATTTTCTTCTCTTTGATTTTTTTATAGGCAATAAATCGAGAAGAACAAGAGGAAGGGGGGTTGCGTTCCCTTTTTTAGTATCGGTCTACATCTAATTACAGAGGCAAGAAGAGAACGCGTATTGCGAAGAAGGACACGTGCTCTGAACACCTATATGTGTCTGTAAAGTCCTGCCGCAGTATTCAGTGCAATAATATTATATTTAAATTTAAATTCAAAGTTAAATTGTCTTGAAATCATAGCTTAAAATTTATACATCCTATCGAGGCATACCAGTAGGCGTTTATAATGTTACACCCCTATCCTGAATGCAATGGAAACGGTTCCGAGTCCTAATTTGATCGTATGAAGAAGATAGCTTTTTAGACTAGTTATTTTATTAAATTTTCGATACATATTTTAGCGTGTTTATCTATCGTACAATCACATGACAACTCCAAACACTACGAAATTTAAAATCCGATAATAATACACTATTACAGATCCAATGGGACTAGTTTCTTCGAATTTTGAGACTGTGCCTCGGAAGGCTATTTTTAAACATCAATTTAAATGATATATTTTCAAAACAGAACAAAACATTTTTAAATTCAAATTTAAAACTTTTATTTTCTCAGTATTATAAATACGAATTTTCCAAGCCTTTGAAATATTTTTAACTAGCTTGAAACCAAGATCCGCTATTTTTACCAATTTCCAATTATTAAATTTTAATTGTCAAATAAACTGTGATATTTGAAATTCAAGTGAAACTAACCTTCAAATAATTAAAATCGATTAAATATTCCAATTTCAAATATCCAAAAATTTCAGGTGGTCACACAACAGAGGCTACGACCCAGTACGCACACAAATGATCACATCAGTTCAAACCACCAGCGCAATGCAAACCAGACTCGAGTAAACCAGAGGTGAATACAACAAGACAACAATCTCATCAATGCAGACCTATGCAAACTCTACAAGTGGAACTCGAAGCTAATCACAATACAACAAATATGACGAAGCCAACCAAGTGCATAGGCACAAAAATCACATATTTATATACATAAATGAATGTATGTATATACATGGAGAAAACTAAAGTGCACCATACCGGCAAGCACTTGGGTTGACAGAAAAGTGTTTAAAGTTAACAAGCTAAAGTAGTTTGAACAAAGCAGTGTTCACGTTTCAAAAAGAATTTGTTAATCGAAACTGTGCTGAAGTGTTTTCTTTTATCGTCAAGTCAATATTATAAAAAATTCAAATGCCAAAGTCGTACCAGCAAAGAATAGAGAAAATTCAAATTCATCAGAGGTATATGAAGTAACATGAACAAGTCAAAATCATCACAGACGTCCAAGAAAAAATTAAATGGCCAAGCAGATAAATTAACGAATTAAAACTAAAATATACAGGGATTCGTTCCATATATAACCCAAAATCATCATCGGCAGTAAACCATTCGAGTTCAAACAAATACCAGAGCTATCTAACATACGAAAAAATATATAACTCAAATGAAAGTCGAGAAAATTCAAAATCGAACAAGAAAATCACGTACCAAATCATTGCGTTTAAGCTCGACAAAACTTGAGGCAGCCGCATATTAATCAAAGCCAGCAAATCGATTGACGAAGTAACTCGATGTAGAAATATAGTCCAATCGATCAATTTTTGGATCGAAGATTCAATCAAACAAAGCCCTAGAAAGAAGAATGAAGAAAGAAAGGATCGGTCGAAGTTTTACTCAGAGGAAAAAATAAAAAGGGGAACGCTTCTTCTATTCACAAATTTGGCTGTAATTATAAAAAAGGGATATCACGTTTTTTTATTGGGCCGATCTCTTTAATTTTAGTTTTGGGATGGAATTATTAAATATGTTTTTGTGTTTAGTTTTTATTCTATTTTGTAATTTTCTTTAAACTTTTGTAAAATTCCAGTCGTGTGACTAGGTTACGAGCTACGGTGGTGTAGTTCGAGAATTCAAAACTCAATGATTGAGTTGTGGCAGGGTTTTGAGCATAGAGTTAGGTTAGTCGATAGCGGGTATCGCAAGTTTACGTGTGTAAGCGTCCGACTACTTAATTTCTAGTAGAAACCTTGAGGGCAGCACGTAGGCAGGGTTTTGCCAAAGCTGGGTTTATCTATGTTGTTCTATTTCTGCTTTTATTATTCTACTATTATCTATACTTCAATTATTATATATTGTTCTGCATTAATTTTTATTGTTATCAGTATCATCCTAATCACCCCACTCTAGGGTAAAATCAATCCTACACAAGTTTCATAGCCAAATTCCATCGTTTGCTCAAATTCCATTTTTGGAGCCTAAATAATTATTAGCGTAAATTTATGGGGTATTACAATTAAAACACTAAAAACATACGATGTTCACTTATCCTTTCTCAAAATATTCATTAAATTTTTAGATCTTTACATGAAAACCCTTATGAACCCCATCATATGTAAAAATATATAGATCTAATCCGAACCTATATATATAGAAATTGCTTTAGAAGGCTTAAGTATAACTCACCTATATCTTTAAGGTATAGATCTTTTAGTCTTCTTTAGTTTCTTCTAACTTGAATTTTCGCATCTTCTTCTTATTTGCCTTCTTATGCTTCCACCATTAAAGATTTTCTCTAACTTTTATTTTAGTTTTGACTAAAATTAAATGACTGAATAGAAATGAACATTATACACTGTCCCACAATAAGTTGGGCCTAGGCCTACATACCCACTTCTACTAATTTATTCCTCTCTTCCTTTGTTATTTAGCTCACCTTATTCCTTTAATTAACTTATTCAATTAATTATAAAATTTAAGGTTATTACAATCTCCCCTCCTTAAAGGAATTTTGCTTCGAAGTTCGGTTAAGGTCAACTAGAGACTAGTCCTTTCCATTATGCTTACCCTAAGCATCCCCATGAATTCTCAATCCACATATCCATAGTTAGTACTAGTGCTACCTACTAAAACCTCAAACAATCATTATATATATATATATATATATATATATATATATATATATATATATATATATGGTCTACATCAGCATAACTTGGTACATAACATATGCGCTAATTTGTGACAAACAACTCTGGATAGGTCCTTCTAACCTTATCCTCCATTTCCCATAGGCAGTCCTCCGGATCTACGCTCCGTTAAACACATGCTTGCTTCACTATCTTGTTCCGAAGCTTCCTCTCGCCTCGATCCACTATTTGAATCGGTCTGCGCACATTCATATCTAGTTTAATAACTAGGTCTTCTACTTCACTCTGACCTACCACTATTCCCGGATCCATAATTGATTTCTGCAAGCATGATATGTGAAATACATCATGAATCCTGCAAAAACACTAGGCATATCCACCTTATATGTTATCTTCCTAATCCTTCCTATGATCAGAAATGGTCATGTGTGTGTGTGAATGTTTATATATATATATATATATATATATATATATATATATATATCTGTGTGTGTGTGTGTGAGTGCTAATTTTCCAGCTTTTCCAAAACGCATCATGCCTTTCATCGAAGAAACCTTCAATAACACCGATTGCCTACCGCAAACTCCGATTGCTTTCTCCTTATGTTGGCATAACTCTTTTGTCTAGACTTTGATGCTTTCATATTTGCTCGAATTAGCTCTACCTTCTCTATAGCATTCTTCACCACATTTCGTCCTAACACAACCCTATCTCCTGCTTCTAACCAACATGCAGACGACTGGCACGACTTTCCATACAAAGCCTCAAACGGAGCTATCCCAATATTGCTTTGATAGCTATATTATATGAAAACTCTATCAGATGTGGACAATCTTCCTAAGATCCACCGAAGTCTAAGATACATGCTCTCGGCAAATCTCTAGGACTTTGTTGACCCTCTCAGTCTGCCCATTTTTCTATGGATGGAATGTAGTACTTGTGTGCAATTCTGTTCCTAATGCCTTCTACAGACTTTTCCAAAATTCATTAGTGAACAGCGAATCCTAGTCAATAATAATAGTACTTGGCACCCCATGCAGTCTCACTTTCATCTTTACGTATGTTTTTAGCCTTCACTAGAATGAAATGGGAAAACTTAGTTAGTCTATCAACTATAACCCAAATGCTTTTATTCTCGGCCCTTGTCCTTGGCGACCCATCTATGAAGTTCATGGATACTGAATCATATTTCTTCACCGAAACATCTAAAGGCTACAGGAGCCCACCAGGCTTCTGATGTTCTGCCTTCACTTCTTGGCATGTAAAACATCTTCTCACATATTCTCCTACGTCTTTCTACATCCCTTTCCAGACGAAATGTCTCTCCATATCTCGATACATCTTCGTACCTCTAGGATGTATGGTAAACTTAGAATGATGGCACTCGTCCAATACTACCTTCTATAGTTCCCTATTACTTTGAGCATACAACCTGCCATTCTTCCGCAATGCTCTTTCTTATCCACACCGAAACCCTTCAGTTCTACTACCACAACTCTTGAGTCCAAACTCCTTACTATATATGTGTAGAACTTACCATTCTTCGGTAGTTCAGCTATCCATTCTACCAACAAATGTCTAACATCTAAGCATGCTAGTTTCTCATTTGCATTGCCTGACCCTGCACTAGATCGACGCTACACATTACACGCAGACAACGTTTCTAATGCAATCCATTCTTCTAGCATAGCCAGAACATAACTTTGATGTTTACACCTTAAGGAATCAACTACTTTGTTTCTTTTTCCTACAATAACTCTATCCCAAAATCATATGATGCTAGGAACTCTAACCATCTTTGTTGCCTCATATTCTGCTCCTTCCAAGAGAACAATATCTCAAGGTCTTATAATCAATATATAACTCAAACCTCCCCCTCAAGAGATAACGTCTCTAAATATTTAATGTTAAGACTGCTATGGCCAACTCCAAATCATGTGTTAGATATCGAACTTCATAGGAACATAACTGCCTAAATGCATAAGCAATTACTCTGCCTATCCGCATCAATACTGCGCCTAACCCTAATGTTGTTGTGTCAATATACATGGTCATACCATCGTTCCCTTCAGGAATTACTAATACATGTGCGTTGATCAATCTATACTTCAATTCTTGGAATTCCATCTTACGATCCCGTGCCAAATAAACCGCTCTCCCTTCTTGATTAGCCTAGTATTTGGCGCAGCTATACAATCCTTGATGAGTCTCCTGTAATAACAAGCTAATCCCAGAAACTTCACACTTCAGTCATGGTCTCAGGTCTCTTCGACCCAATTAACGCCTCTACCTTTTCTGGATCTACTGCTAATCCTTCTTCCGAAATTACACGGCCTAAGAATTTTACTTTCCTTCTCCAAAAATGACACTTAGAAAATTTCCCCTTTAACTATGCAATCACAACGCCTCCAGCACAAGCCTTAGGTGAACCGCATGCTCCTCCTTACTCTTAGAGTACAATACAATATCATCCATGAACACCAACACATATTTTTCCAACTTATATCGAAAGATCTTATTCACTAAGTCTACAAAGAATGTTGGTGCATTGGTTAGTCCTAATGGCATAACTAACCATTCATAAGAACCATAATAGTTCTGGATGCAGTAAAAGGAATACTTTCCTCAGCAACTCTTAGTTGATGGAACCCTGTAGCCAAATCCAATTGTGAGAACACCTTACCTCCACTCAACTAATCAAAAAGAATATATATTCTTAGCATGGGATAAGTATTCTTCACCGTCCTTTCATTTAGCTTCCGATAGTCTACGCATGGTTACAAAGACTCATCATACTTCTTCACAAATATTGTCGTTGCTCCCCATAGTGAGCTGCTTGGCCTTTTGAAGCTCTTTCCTTATAAATCTACCAACTACTTCCTCGGGTCCTCTATCTCTATCGGAGGCATTCTGCTAGAAGGTCGACTAAACGGTTCACTCCCTAGTAGTAAGTCAATGCAGAACTCTACTGGTCTCGGGGGTGGTAACCTCGAAACCAGTTCAAACTTATCCCCAAATTCCTTCACTACTCGTACTGCTCCTAGCTTCTTTTCCTCAGAAGCTATCATAAATAAAGTGCTATTGTGTATTTCTTTACATTCCTCTAATGCAATAAACACCCTATCTCTATGATCAAGATGAATCAATGTAGTTAACCTTTTGGCACAGTGTACTCTCGCACTAGATCTCTCCAACCAATTCAGCCCTAAAATAACTCTAAATCTTATGAAGTCAAACACATGAGGATTGCAAGAAAAATTACATCCACCTTATATAATATCTTGGTATGTGCATCTCAATCCGAGAGGGCATAATCCCCTATCAGATTTGCTGCACATATGGAAATGATTAAATAGGTAACCTCTAATTTAAGTCTATCAACTAAGTCTCTAACTAAAAATGAATGTGTAGCGCCAGTGTACTCTAACTGAAATAAAAGAACCCAAAGCCATATCTTCTAGGACTTTCCCTTTGTCCTTATTCTCTATAGACGTCCTTCCCTTGGCCCCTCCAAAGCATATACCTGTGCTTTGAGCTCTAGGCACTCCTTCTTCAAATGTCCTATTTTTCACACTTGAAGCATTTCGTTTACCCAATTTCCTTGGGCATAGGGAACTTTGTAGCATAATGCCCCTTCTGACTATAGTTAAAACATACAACACTTGAGTTAGCAACTGCGCCCCCTTTCTTCTTCTATGCTCCTTTCTAGCCTTTTGTATATATGGTAAATTTCTTCTTCTTCTCTGTCTTGGGTCTCACCTTCACCCTCCTATGCTTCTGGTATTTCCCATCATACCTTCTAGCCATGTCAACTACAAACTCAAAAGAAGATGCTAGATGAGCCATCACCTTATAATCAAGACCTTGCCTCAAGCCTCTAATAAATTCTCATTCTTCTTCATAGGAGTGTTGACGATCTCTTTGCTATACTTAACCAATGCATTGAACTTCTGGATATACCCTCCTACCGTAAGGTCACTCTACATCAAGTCAATGAACTCCATCAATAATAACTCTATTAAGACTCTGATATAAATTGGGCCTTAATCCTCTCCTTGAACTGCAACTAAGTGATTCCCTCTTTTGGTGTTTCCACAATTATGGTCTCCTACAAATCCAATGCATCTTCCTGCAACTACCATGATGCCAGTCTTCTCTTCCGCGCATCATGCTGCCCTAGGTCTCCAAATATACAATCACAACTTCTCAATCAATTCAGCACTTCTATTGCAGGCTCTTCTCTGCAAACACCTTTCCTCGTAGATTTTTGTAATCTTTGCTCATCCTAGGGAGACCTTCCCTCACTACGGCATCTCTTGGTTGTACTACCTTCGGTGCAGCTTCCCTTACTGTCTGAGTCATGAACTCCTTAAACAAGACATTTATATCTATGCCTGCCTTATTTGCTGGCGGTGTGGCTTCCTCTCCTACCGCCCTGGGATCTCTCCCTCATTACCTCTATTAGTTTGCGTACTTTCGGCCTCCCTTCTTACACTAGCTCCTCCTATCATAATCCGCCTTCTCGAATCCACCTTGCTTCTTTTGTTAAGCAAGTCTTCATTAGAAACAAAAAGATGAGGACATGAAACAATAATATGAGAATATGTATATCTTCCAATATATATCTAAGTAGCAATATACAAGTACGATATATACTTATATATTAGCGCATCCCCTCCATAATTCGTTTACTTCAATCTTAATTACTTATCTTATCCTTGATTAGCTCTGTATTACTTAAGGTTCCCTAAACCTATGCTTTAATACTAACTGTAATATCCCGCACTTTAAACCTAAAAAGGAACGCCGATGATGCGACAGTCATCATCAAAATTATCTTCCAACGACTAAAGTGAGTTCAATATAAAATGATTATACAAACAAATGAATAGCGTGGCTAAGTATTTTTAATTACATCAAAATTCACTTAAACATTATTTATATGTATTTCGGTCAGAATTAAACCCGAAACGTGCCCATGCAAAGGTCAAATATAATTAGAAATAACAAAGTTGTGTCCATATATGAAGATGTGGCCTGCACTCCATCATATAACGGAAACAAAATCTTTATTAGCTAAAGAGTCTCCTGCTTTGTCTTCGGTCACTGTATTACGACCAGATTCCAAAGTTGCCTATGCCCATAAACTCGGCCTACCCAAATGAGTAACCGTGAGATTATGGGGAGAACAAAAGTAAAGACACAGGTCAGGTCTGACATAAACTCTGGTGTGAATAATACTATCCCCAAAAACAAACATATAGTGAGGCCGATCTGTACTGCACATATTAGGTTTTCCCTCATTATTCAAACATCATGAGTAAAACATCATTATCTTTCGATGCAATTATTTCTTATTCATTTCCTTAATTAATGCTTCCTTAAATAGATTTCCTTTACTACTGTGCACCCTACGCTGGCCCCACCCGAGTCTTAGTTTATATTGCTTATAAATCTAAATATAAAATACTACTCTCCCTACGTAGGTTTTCCATATTCCTTAAAGTATGCTTCAATACTGCGCCCCACACAGTTGCTTATTTCATCGTCATTAGAATTTCATTCTTCTTTGGAATTTAGTTCCGTGCCCTGTGTAATTTAACCTTCCCAAGATGAATCCCTACTTATTCTTCCGTTGAAGTACTTATACTGCACCCCTCATAGTTAAATATTATATTTCACCTTTCCAAGGTGAAGTTTGTGCCCCGTGTAAGTGAATGCCTACCTTCCCAAGTGTACATCCATTTAAACATTTGTTTTACTAAAACTGTTCTACAATACCAGAAGTTGATTGCCTCGTCTCGCCTTCCTAAGGTGTTCATTCAAGTGAGTATCTCCAATGGACGTCAATAGCCTTCCAATTCTGTCTTTTCATTTTAACACGAGATCCCTTCCCTGTTCTGACCTGGCGTTCCCTCGTGTCACATTGACATTTCTTTTATAAGTCTTATATGTTTACCATTTTAGCCTTGATTCCTACCGACCCATGCAGCACAGTTTACAATTTACTCTTAAGTGTTTCTTTCTAAATTTCAAAGCAGTATGATCCATTTATATTCAACACAGTACACTTACTTATAAAAATAGAAATGCTGCCCCAATGTCGTACATCGACAGCTCTGACATCCTTGACATTACTTTACACGTGTCGTTATCCCTTTACATCTTATTTGACTTTCTGTTATTTATAGTATTCTTTTCAACAAACAATCTGGACCTTGTCTCCATTTTCCCTAACATTTACTAATATATTTTTCCTTGCATTTTATTCCCTTTCATTCCCCGTAGTGTCCAAAATTCCCAGCACAATACTTGACAATTTAACCCTTTATTTTCTAATAAAAAATTCAAACAAAATTCTCTAAAATTCCTGAGCCTTTGTCCTTCCATAGTACATATATTTTGCCTTTTTAAGAATATTTCACTTGTTATTTTCAAGTCAAACAACTTAAAAAGTTTCTATAAAATTATATAAGCCTAGAAAATTCTTAAACTGAAAACCTACTTCAGAAATCATGATTTGAACATTACATAAAATTTCCATTCAGTTTTGAAATACACGAAAGTAGAGAAAACACATGTAAGCATCCCGTGTTCACTTATCCTTTTCCAAAACATTCATTTAATTTTTGATCTTTACATGAAAACCCATATGAACTCCATCATACATAAAAACATATAGATCTTTAAGATATAGAGCTTTTAGCCTTCTTTAGTTTCTTCTAACTTATTTTTTCGTATCTTCTTCTTATTTTCCATCTTATGCTTCCATCATTAGAGAGTTTCTATAAATTTTATTTTAGTTTTGAGTAGAATGAAATGAATGAATAAAAATAAGCATTGTCTATTGTCCCACAATAAGTTGGGCCTTGGCCCTCATACCCACTTTTATTAATTAGTTCCTCTCTACCTTTCTTATTTAGCCCGCCTTATTCCTTTAGTTAACTTATTTAACTAGTTATAAAATTTAGGTTATTATATATATATAAATATCAATATGTACGTATGTTTGTATGTATGTATATATCCTACCATATATCTATATCAAATACAAATACGTTACATATAACATATAACACCACCACTGCTAACTTCAAATCATGAGTTGGATATCTAACCTCATACTATCTCAATTCCCTTGATGCATAAGCTATCACCTGCCCATTTTGCATCAACATTCCCCAAAGCCCGTTCTAGAAGCATCAATATACACTATTAAATCCTAGTTCCCTTTAAGCACAATCAAAACAGGTCCATTTGTTAATAATATCTTCAACTCCTGAAATGACTCTTCATATTTATCAGTCCATACAAGCCTCTCATTTGTAGGATCGATTTCACCATAGAGGAGGGTGAATAGGGTGATACTAATAATAAAAAAATTGTGCAAAAATATATAAAATACTTACAGCACTGATAATAGCAGAATATTGAAAGCAGAAATAGAACAACACAGATTTACCCAGCTTTAGCAAAGCCCTGCCTACATGTTGCCCACAAGGTTTCTAATAGAAATTAAGTAGTCAAACGCTTACACATGTAAACTCAGCGACACCTGTTATCGACTAACCTAACTCTATACTCAAAACCCTACCACAACTCAGCCATTGAGTTGCGAATTCTCGAACTACACCAACGTAATTCGCCCCCAAGTCACACAACTAGACATTATAAAAGTTTAAAAGAGAAATAAAAATTAAAAAACAATTTACAAAACCCTATTTAATAAATTAAGACCAAACTATTAATTAGGACCAGCCAATTTAGATTAAAACAAAAGTCCCATTTTCTTTATTTATTTCTTCAGTCGTATTTTCCTTTGCGTTATGAATAATGTCTGCCTCTTCGCTCGTTTGTTCCTCTTTAAACAAATGAGGGTTTCTGGAATTCAAGTAGCAGATTGATTATTGACTGATTGAATTGATATTCTCGCATTGATTGCTTTATAGATCGTTTCTTTCTTTGATTTGCGAACGGCTGTTTCAGTTCATCGAGTTCGATTTGAATAAACTGGTATGCAATTTCCTTTTTATTTGTTCTCTTTGATATGCTTGAACTCGATTGCATTTAATGCCGATGATGTTAATGGTATTATAGGGTTTAATTCCCTAAATTTTCGATCAAATGACTTGGTTTGATAATTTTTTCTACTGTTCGATTTTGCTTGAGTGCATACTGATTTGTTTAGACAAGTTCAATTCATATATTCCTTAGCTTCATTATCATGGCTTGAGTTTGCTTTGTTTATGGTTCCGATCTTTTCTGGTTTGACTACAGTCACTTTGAATTTGTGGTAATTTTTACTTATTTGATTCTTCTTTGGTCACCACGGCTTTGATTCTTTGGAATTTTTATTTGAATTGGTTATTTTGAAATCCCTTGATTTTTTTGTAAACTGTAAACCGCTGCTTGACTTGTTCACCTTATTTTCTGACTTGCTTGCTGCATTACTTCATGTATGTGTGTGTGTATCGCGAATGTGTAACTGTTTCTTCTCATTTATGTTAATCTATTGTTTATTGCACCACCATTAACTTATTTGGTTGTGTGGTCTGTCTCAACCGCTCATTGTTCTAGCATATATGTATGTTGCTCCTCACTTTGTCATTGCAATCTGTGATGCATATGTATCTTATATTCTGGTTTGGTTGTCTTGATACATGTTTTCACATGTGTATATTGTGTTGAGGCTCTATGTCTTCACTTGATTGTCGCATGCCTTTGTTGCAGTTTGCATTTTTTTGATGAGTTGCTTCAAGTATGGTCATGTACATTTGTAATCAAGTTCAAGCTTCTTTGTTTTCACACTTCGATTCAAGCCTGCATTGTTTTCAGACTTTGTCTTGATTTTAGAATTTGTCTACACTTTGAATACCAGTCATCTCCATTTATGTATGTATATATGTGTGTGTTCACCTCAGTTGCATTCGATTGTTCACTATTTTCATACGCTAGTTTTGTTGCAAATTAAGTATGGTCTGAAGCTTTTGTTCCACTGGCTTGATCACAGCTACTTTGGTTTGTGCACATGGTTGCACTATCAACTTGCTGCATATGTTTGGTTCTTGATGTCTTCATGTTGTATACATACATTTAGTAACTGAACATTTTGTAGTCTGTTGTTGTTGAAGTCCGAAAGCATTTTTCTATGGTCTTCATGAGTCTGAATGTGCTTGTGTACGTCATGGTTTACCTGAACTTTGTTTCACATGAGTTTGTCTTTGTTTTTTTTTGATCTCGTTCATCTTGAAGTCTATTTATAAGTACATTTTGTTTTGGTACTGGTTGGACCTGAACTAATTTGTTGTTTCGGTCGAGACTGTGCTGCATGATCTTATTCATCTGTGTTCTTGTCCTCATGTATATGATGCACATGAAACCGAACTTTTTATCATCTTTGTTCTTATTCATTTGTGTCTTCATTGTTTATTAGTCTAGTGCAGTTTGACCCATTCATTTGGACTCATGTATGTGTATACATATATGTGCATATATGTGTGTGTGTGTGTGTGTGTATGTGGTCTTTGCCTTTATGTCATGCTACTAGCCTGGACACATGAACTGTTTGGTGCACCATTTCGAATAGGTTGAAGTTTAAGTCCTTGAGTTTGAACCGTTGAGTATTTTTCATGTGTACACATTGAATTTTTGGTTGAGGCTTGTTTTATGTTGAATTCTGGATTCTTGTACTCGACAATTTTGTGGTGTATTTGCATTGCACCTAAGTTGAACCTAGCTTTGGCTTGGGTCTGACCTTGTGCTCGTATCGTGACTTTATTTATATTGCACTTGAGTTGAACCAAGCTTTGGTTAAGTTTTGATCTTGTGCTCACCAGTCCCTGCAATTTTATCAAGTGTATATCGGTGTACACGGCCTTGTGGAATGTACAATAATATACTGTGCATGTCACTAGTTTTTTGTGTAAGATGAATTCAACATTAAATATGACAAACAACCCAAATAACTGAGGCAAATAATATTTCGAAAACACATTTTATTTTACACTGCAAAAATATTTCTCTTTAAATTTTACTATATCAGTGTTTATTTTGCAGATAACTAAGATGCTAGGTTGGAATACAGTTGGAGAACAATTATGAGTGAATGAGTGATATGTAGAGAGGTGCAGATGCTAGGTTGGAATACATTTGAAGAACAATTATGAGTGAATGAGTGATATGTAGTGAGGTGCAAATATATTTAACAATTGTATAGTGGAAAATTGTGTTGTAATTTGAAATTTTATTGTAATTGAAAATTGTGTATATAAAGTGAGAGCTCAAATTTGTAGTATTCAAAATGTATAATAAAATATTTGTTTGAATTAAATATCTGTTTGAGTTTAAATTCTGTGTTATTTATTTTATTCAGCAAATATTTATTTAATTATGTGAAAATAAAATCGTACAATAACAAATACATTTAAGTGAATATATATATATATATATATATATATATGTTTATTATCATCAGACAGAAATCATGTACTAGCATATTCAACAATCTCCCTCTTTTGATGATAAAAACATATATTTAAGATATTGAATTTATTAAATGTATTTGGCCATTGATGAACTCTATTTGCTCCCACTGAATGCTCTCTCTCTACAACAAAACCCCCCTTCATATATGCATGAAAACAAATAAAAATATGCAAATGAACCTAGATGCAAGTAGAAAATACAAATTGACCTTTATTTTCCAAAATCTTAACTTTTCTCTCCCACTTTTATTATCAGCTAAAGAGTAACTGTTTTAGAAAAATAGAAATAAAGTGATAGATAATAATACAACATTAATACCCAATCGAGTGAAAATATTAAATTTCAATAAAAAATCAAACAAAAATCATAAATACTCTGTTAGGTGCATATTCCACTTTAGAATGATAGGGATGATGTTAAACCATATAGTTGTGTCTATTTGTGGTATATCTAAATCACGAATTTGAATATCTATTAACCATGCATAACCGTTAAGACTTTTAAATGAGATTAGTAGTATTTCAAATTTAAAAAAATGAATTTCAAGCATCTTCTAACCACGCATAACCATGAGGACTTTAAATAGGATTAGAATCAACTTGTCTATTTGATAATCAATTTTGATATGTGTTCCATACATGCACAACCATGAGGACTTTTAAACGATCATGAAAGCACATAATCAAAAATTCAAAGTAATTCAACCATGCATAACCATGAGGACTTTTAAATGAGAGTGAATACTTTGGATGTTTTTATTGCTAAAAATATAAAAAATTGAAAAATGAACGATTTCCCGCAAAAAAAAACCAAAAATTGCCATACTATACTGGATTTTGATGAGTGATGGTCGTTAGAAATATGATAGAAATAGAGATGGTCGTGGAACTTTTACCCACCAAAAGTTATTATAAATCTTGTTTAAATTTTTAAGGAAATTTACTAAATATACGGTCTCAAGTCATAATATATGTTTAATATCAACACTCGTCACTTTTTCAATCTTTATTTATCTTTTCGATAATCAGTAGGGTGTCGGATTAGTTAATGTAGTCATTTAAGATCAAATCCAAAAATAATAATAAAATCAAATTTTCTAAAATGACTAAGCTGAAATATGGTAAAAAATGATTTTCTGGAAGGGATTTTAAAAGAAAAATGTCTTCTATCGAAAATCAGTTAAAGTGAAAAATATGCAGATTTTTTCTTTAAAACGATGCAACTACTGAATGTCTCAACATAAATCACGTTCCTATAGTAATTTTTCTATCAACTAGATTACCAGTGTAATCTGCATCTGAATTTTCCTTAGACTTAAGATTATCATTAGTTGATGTTATAGACTAGATCATGAAGTTGCAACAAATTCCTTAAAATCCTTTTTACAGCTTTTAAATGAAATTCCTTTGAATTTGAATTAAAACCATGTAAATAAACAAACTGTGAACATAGTGTCAGATCCAGAAGCAATAAGATAAACAAATATATCCACGTGTTTGATGAGTAAACTTTCAATATCGTTAATCCAAAGCAAATCTATATGAAATAGTTCAAGGATGATTGGCCAACATTTTTAAAATCAAAATCATTTGTTTGATTATCGTATAACTGGCTGAATTTAAATCAGATTATGGTGCAAACTATCACATTTAATATATTGTTCAAGATAGTTGTACCATTACCTATTTTAGCTTTAAGACAATTTTTTGGTGTTACTTATTATGATTTAGTCACCTTTATAATAGGCTAAGAAACTTTGATTTGTCGCCCGTCATGCACTTGGAACAGCCAGTATTTAGTTCACATTGTTGTTGTTCTTAGCCTGCCACCACACCTATAGGCGAAAAGATTTTTATGATTAGGTCCATGGTTGTTAGTGGCAAAAGATTTTGAAAAATATGTTTGTGTTGACCCAAGACTATTTATATGTGTTTCTTTTAGCACCCAGATTTATTTAACTTTAAGGGATTTTATATTTGTGCTTTTTGGAACCCAAATTGGTATGGTTTTTACGTGTTTGTGCATATACCAACAATTGTTTTGATTATGTCCATTTTTTCTACAAATTACGCACTCGGATTACACTTGATTAATTTTGCCTTTAACCAGTTCAGATTGAGTATATCTAAGTCCTGGTCTAACTATATTAACAGTTTATTTCCCTAACATTATATTTGACGATCTTTCTCCTTTGAAATTTTTTTCTGAAGTTGTAGACAATTGTTGGACTTGTGTTTTGAACGATTCATTTTCATTCAATAATTGAGTGCACTTTTTAATAGAAATTACTTTCCTCTTGTTTTCACTTTCTTTCCAAATCATAATTTCATTTTCAAGTGATTTTATTCTAATTTCTGATTTTTTAATTTCACCTTCAAGTGATGGACACTTATCACACTTAGGGCTCTTGGTTTGATAGTTTTTAACCAATTGATCAACCTGTTTATTTACATCTATCAAAGTATCTCTTTGTAATTAAATTTTAGCATATTTCTCCCTAAATCGTTCAAAACAACCATTTACTTTGTGAAAATATATAAGTAATTTCGAATGAGTGAGTTTTAATACCTCACTTGGCTCGTCATCATCATTGTCAATTATATCACCTCGAAGACACAAATCTGTTTTTTCACTCTCATTGCCAACGCTTTTACCATCTTCATCAATTTCATCCCAAGTGGCTGCAAAACTTCTCCTTTTAGGTTTCTTTCTTTGGCTGAATTGATTATAAGGCAAATCTAGCTTGATATGATCGGGTTTATTGCACTTGTGATAAATGATCTCCTGCTCTTCTGAGTTGTCTAGTGCTTTGACTATTCTGTTTTTCAATTGTTGATTTAGAGTTAGATTTTCATATTTGCGGTTTCACTTTTTATATCTCTTTATTCGTAGTGCCAGCTCAACTACATCATCATCATCACTTTCTATAACAACCTTATATTTTAGGATTATTTTATTGTATTTTTTATTTATTTCAATTTGAATTTCATGATTTAAAAACTTTATTTTATTTACTGAAAAGAATAAATTTTGTTATTTAATTATAAATTTTGATTATTACGTGAATTATATTTCCAAACTTGAATAAATTGAATATATTTTCTAGAAACTGAATTTTGGTCAATCTGGTCAAACTTTGACCTTTAAATTTTAAATTTAAATCTTTGAATTTTTGAATTTTATCTTTTATTATGAAAATAGATTAAATTTTAAGAATACTGCTTTTCGTTTCGTTGAAATTGGAGTTATATTGTGAAAGTTGTGCTTATTAAAATATTGGGTGTAAACTGTTTTATTTAACAATATTGTTTATTTTAATTTATATAGATAATCTTTCTATTTGTCATATCTTATTCAAATTTGTATTACATTTTATGTTACATATATTTTTTTCTTTTAAATATTTTTAAAGTGATGTTTCAATTTTTCCAAAGCTTATTGAATTTATTTTCTATTTTTAAAGCCTAGTTTCCTTTTTTTGCTATTTTCTTCATTTAAATTATATTTAATTAAATTTATTTATTTATTTTTATGAATGAGTTTTTATTTTGTGTTCTTATCTTTATTTATAAATATTTTTCAAGCACATAATAATTTTTCAAAGTTTGTTCCATTTATTTTCAAATTTGCTAGACTAGTTTACATTTTCTTTGTTATTTTCTTAATTTAATTATATATGATTAATATTTATTTATTTATTTTTGTTTATTTACTAAATTTTCATATTTTTATCTGAATGTATATATATTTTTCAGTTATATAAAATTTAAAAATAAAATATTGGAAATTTGAAGAGTTGTTGAAACCTTTTATATCCTTTGACTTTACACCTCCTCACCTTTTCAATTTTCAACCATTACATGCATTCAATTGTGGACGTTCCTTATACTATCTTCAGCCGACCATCTCCTTTTCTTTTCACGTGAATTATTTCTTCTCGGCCTGAGAAAAAGTTTGGCCTCCCATCATCTCAAAAAGTTTTGGTAAATTCTTTTTCTCTTTTCCGTTGTTTTTCTTCTAGTTATGCTGATTTTCACTTACTTTCTTCAACTTTATAGGCTCGCCCAAAGCTCCTCCTCACCATGGCTGCCTCCACCACCACCGGAACCACCCACCACCTCCTCTAGCCCTCTGCCAAAGCCCATGGTCGTGCACCTATGTGACCAAATCCAAAAATATTTGCACAAACTCCACTTGAATTGCCATAGCCAAGCTCCTATGCCTTCCACCACCTTCAACCACCCATTGGCCGCCACCTACTCCACCTCCACCACCCATTGTTGACCTGAAACCCACTGCCACACCATCCTCCAGTCCACTACAGAGATGGCCGTGCCTGGTCTTGCTTTGGTCGAGCCTTATGTTGCCTTGAAACCTTGTTTTATTGCATCGTTTTGTAGTTCTTGCTCACATACTTTGCACCATCAACCCATGCATGTTTGGCTAAACCTATTGAACCCAAACCTGACCCTAACACACACATTAGATGTGCTAACCTGGCCTATGGCTGAAGCAATAGTGGTAGAAGGCAAGTGCAAGTGGTTTGGAGATGATTTATGCATTCATTTCTACCATTGTTTAATCGTATTTTGGGTTGAAACTTATGTTTGTTATATTGTTTTGTTTGAATGTGTTCAAGGAAATAATTCTCTGACTCTCTCAAACTCGAATCATTATCGTGCTATCGTGCTCTGAGGATCTCAGTTTGTGTGTTTCGGTTGTCGTCTCCAGCTTATACCAGTGAGTTGTTCTCACCAGACAGTTTTGTACTCATATAACTAGTAAACTGATCTCATTTGAATCTATAAAATACGTCACCATATAATATCTGCTATATTATGATCATATGATGTTCAACCATGTTTAAACACCTGTTTTATCATCTGTTACTGTTATATTATGCTATTTTGTTATTTATATCAGTTTATCACACTGCAAGTTCCCTTTAGATTAGAATCACTATAGGTTGAAATGATACATACACGAACGGACTTTAGAATAGGAGAAAATCGTTATGGGCTGAAATGATAGGCCTGAATAATTTTCAATTATTTTAATTTACTTGGGACTGCAGGTTTGAAATGATAAAACCCGGGTTTTCTTTGTAAATTACGGGTTGAAATGATATATTACCCGTATCACTTTACATAGGTAGAAAATGATATACATACCCGTAGTTAAATTATATTTTTCTAAAAATTTTGGAATATGTTTGAAATGTAAATATTATAATATTTTGATTTAAAACTTAATTAAAAATGATTTTTGTAAAGTATTATTGATTTTTTGAAAATTTATAAGTGAAATAAATTATGTTAAAGTTAGAAAATTTGAAATGTAAATTATTTTGGAAATTATAATTTGGTGATAAATGGAATTTAAATTAAATATGAAAATGTGATAAATTTTGGTATTTTGAATTAAAATGAATTTAAAATGATTTTTAATAATATATTAATGATTTTTGAATAAGGTTAAAATGTTAAATGAATGAATATTGAGTTGAATTTTGAAATGTAACTTAAATTGGAAATTTGTTAATTTTGTTTTAAAAATGAAAATTTTAAGTTAAATAAATAAATTGAAAATAAATTATATTTGAAAATTTAAACTTAGATGTTAAGTTAAAATTTAATTTAATGAATTTAAATTTGAATGTTGGAATTCAATAAGTGAATTATTATTAAAATTGATTTTTGAATGGAAATTTAAGCTTATAAAATTAGGAATTTAAGGAAAATTAAATGATGATTATAAAAGTGGAAAATATATGATTTTATAATTTTGAAATGGTTTAAATGAAAATTTAATGGTTTATGAAGTAATGTTAAATATTGGAAATGTAATTAACAGTATTTTTAAATGCTATTATTTGTAACGTAAATGATATTACAGTGCTTTGTAAGTGTTGTGATTGATACAAATGAACTATGTATAAATTATAACTAAGTGGTATTACAGCTTTGGTAAGTGCTGCGATAGCAGAAAGATAATTAAATCTGAAACTAAATAAAGGGCTACAGTAACACTTGATAAGTGTTGCGGTAGGCTGAAATGAATGTTTGAGGTTTTATTTTAATAAATGAACTCAGAATTTGTCTAAAATTTTTGGGAACTGAATATTTGATTTTAAATATAATGACTTCATTTTTAAATGATCTAAATGAATTGTTTTGATTTAAATATAAACTATTTAAAAGGTGATTTGAAATGATAATAAATGAATGATATCTTTGAATTAAAAATGATAATAAATGAATGATATCTTTGAATTAAAAGGATATTTAAATGTGTATATTTGGACTTGAATTCAAATAATGATTTGAAATGAATTTTGAAAGATATGATATTTTGATATATTGAAATGGTTTGGAAATGATTATATCTTTATTTTGATAAAGATTTGAATTTGAAATGTTAATTTATTTTGAAGCATAAACTATGATTTTTAAATTATAACTGCGGGTTATAATAACGATTGGTTGTTAAAGAGACCGGGATCAAATATGGACATACTCTCTGTCGATACCGAAAACCACTTTAATAACTGTATACGCGGTGGAGGTTCCAAAATGAAGTAGGATGGTGGCGACGTTCTTGACGTATATTATGTGGACCCGACTCCCGTGAGTTGGCTTGAGGTGGCTAAAACATGAGTGATCTTGGGCCAAAAGGGGTAGCTCCTCTGGTCGGACGCATTCCTTCGATACTATACTCTTACTTTTGAGTGATTAGATGGCCATCCTCCGATTTTGATATAGGAGTGTGTTCCGAGGTAGGTGTATGTGGCTGTTGCCTTACCACCAGCCCATGTGCGTAATTGGTATATCTACCTTGGCATTGCCTTGTGTGCCGTGTCACCTACCATACCGAGCCTTTACTACGAGTTTGTTTTTCTCCCGTATCCCATGGAGTATTTAGGGTAGTCTCCCGATCTGGAGATATGCTGATACTGGATGGACTACTGCGACTATTATGTGTGAAGGGTGACATGGGTAGCCCGAAAAGCTATTTACAAGTAAGTTTATTTTACTATAGACATTATTATAATAGCGAAATATTACTATATAGTAAATAGTTTAACGGATCCTTAGAGGATGGGCGGTCCCAGGCATCCTTTAAGTTACGGGTACCTTGTTGCAGTTCATTTGAGTTGGTTTACATTATATAAGTATATATTGTCCTGACTCAAGTGTTTTATATTCTGCTTTACGCTCGGGTCAGCCTGAGTATTCAGTGCTATGGATTCCCTTTCTGGAGCTGCTCTTTACTGGAGTTTCTGCCTATCTATATTTATATCTATTTCAGTTTCTGTTGTCCTAGATTATCTCTTGTATTAGTGAACTTCAATGTATTTGGGATTTCTATTCTGTTGTTTTCAGACTATATTATGTATTCGGTTTAAGACTCTGTTATAGTAGCTTCATGAACTACTATGTTATTTTATATTCCGCTGCGAGTTATTCTAATTGTTCTGTGTCTATGATTCCGTGTATTTGATTTCATTTGCTCCAAATTTATTTACAATCTGTTATTTTGCATCACTTAAGTCTAACATGTGTGAATTATTGTCAATTTGAATGGTACGAAATGGCGGGTCGTCACGTTTGGTATCAGAGCTTTGGTTTTGGCAAACCATTGCCTGAGGAGCAAAAACTAATTAGAGATAGGGTAGAAATACCCTAGAATGAGTGAAATCAATCCCAGAATCACTTTCTTTGTGAGAGACGTATTTTCAAAGTATAAAATAATTTTTCAAAATGTTTTCAAAAGATTTTTCAAGATTATTTTGATATAAAATTTTCTTGTTTTAAAGGATTTTCAAATGTTTTCCAACCTCCTTCCTTTCGTATCTACCTTGCTAGATTTTTCTATATTTAGGATATTCATCCAAGTGAATTCTCTTGTCTTACCTTAATTTATCTTTGGCTTGTCTTTATCTTGTCCTATATTCATTCTTGATATTTTCAGGATGAATCGAGGAAATGCCAGAGGTAGGGGTCGTGGTATAGCCCCAGCTCCTCAGCATGTTGCTCCTGTTAGATTCACTGTTCTTTGTAAGGAATTCACTCAACTTGGTGGAACCCCATTCACCGGTTCAGAGAGCATCATTGAGGCTCAGCAGTGGTTGAGGAGTCTTGAGAGGATATTTACTGGTCTTGAGATTAGTGATGCCCAGAAGCATCAGTTAGCAGCTTGGCAGTTGCATGAGTCTGCTCTAGATTAGTGGGAGTCTGTCACGGCTAACACCGTCGAAGTTGATATTACTTGGGAGCAGTTTAGGTATCTTCTCGTGTTTCTTTGAATTCTGTTTTTCTCTCTTTTTATGCTTTTCTAAGTTTATCTATCATCTTCCCAGCGAAGCTTTTGTGGAAAAATGGATTCCCGAAGCCGGGAAATCTCAGCTTTATCGTGAATTTCTGGATCTCAAGCAGGGCACCATGTCTTTTGCTGAGGATGAGAGGAAGTTCAACGAACTTTCTAAGTTCGATACTAGGTTGATTGACACTCCTCTCAAGAAGAATGAGAAGTTCATATCTGGTGCTCGTCCCAAGTATTATGATTGTCTCATTTCTCATGTCCATGGCACTTTCACCCAGCTTATGGATATGGCTATCCGTTATGAGAACCCTACTTCTAAGGGTCCTGCTCCTGCTCCTACTCCTGATGGTATTCCTTCATCTCAGTCTTCCTCTGCCAATTCTAGGAAGAGAAAGCCTAATTTCCAGCAGTAGAAGCAGAATTGGCTCAAGAATTTGGGTTTGGGATCTTTTTCATCTCCTCCTTCTCATAGGCAACCTTTTGACCTTTATGCCATCACTTGCTTCAGATGTGATCAGAAGGGACACTATGCCAATAGCTGTCCTACCTTAGCTGGTGCAGCTGTTCCTCCTCCTACTGATATTAAGCCTTCTGGTATATTTGCTGTCTCATCTACATCTTCTCCGGTTCCTCCATCTGCTCCTACTCCTAGTGATGACCAAGGTACTCTTAAGTGCGACCTTTCTTTATTTTTGTATCATATTGTGTTTTTTTTATACTAAAGTTTTCCATAGTCTTATTTTTATTGATTTGTGTGATAAGTTTGAGTATCTCCTTTCTCTTGAGTTTGCTTCTGTTCTTTTATGTGTTTCAAATCCAATTGGAGCTCCGCAAACCTTAATAGGATTTTTAAGCATGTGCAACCTTTCTATTCTGATCATTGCTTTAGTAGTGGTCTTCATTTGACTCCTATAGTCAGATTCTATCCCGATGTATTGGTGAAGTCACTGCTTTACCGCCTAAGCGAAAAATTTCTTTTCGTACAGATCTTATTCCTAGAACTCTGGAATGGGTTCTATAAATGGTTAGTCATGCCTTTTGGTTTGACTAATGCTCTTGTTTTCTTTGTTGATGTGATGAATCTTGTTTTCGGGTTGTGCTTAATAAATTTTTCTAAATGCCGTTGCTGGAAAGATGAAGTTCGATTCCTTGGACATATTGTTTCTAGTAATGGAATTTTTGTTGATCTATTCATGATCGCTGCGATCAATGGAAATATTTCTTTCTTTTTCCTTTTCTTTTCCTTGTCATTCAATTATTCTATTTTTCTGTGTTTCCCGTACTTCATTCCTTTTTGGAGACGTAAAGTTTTGAGTGGGGGAGAGTGTAACAACCTTATATTTTGGATTTTTTATTGTATATTTTATTTCTTTTAATTTGAATTTCTTGATTTAAAAACTTTATTTTATTTATTAAAAAGAATAAATTTTGTTATTTAATTATAAATTTTGATTATTATGTGAATTATATTTCCAAACTTGAATAAATTGAATATATTTTCTAGAAATTGAATTTTGGTCAATCTGGTCAAACTTTGACTTTTAAATTTTAAATTTTAAATTTAAATCTTTAAATTTTTTAGTTTTATCTTTTATTATGAAAATAGATTAAATTAAAGAATACTGCTTTTCGTTTCGTTGAAATCGGAGTTATATTGTGAAAGTTATGCTTTTTACAATATTGGGTGTAAACTGTTTTGTTTAACAATATTGTTTATTTTAATTTATATAAATAATCTTCTTATTTTTCATATCTTATTCAAATTTGTATTATATGTTATGTTACATATATTATTGTCTTTTAAATATCTTTAAAGTGATGTTTGAATTTTCCCAAAGCTTATTGAATTTATTTTCTATTTTTAAAGCCTAGTTTCCTTTTTTCTGCTATTTTCTTCATTTAAAATATATTTAATTAAAATATATTTATTTATTTTTGTGAATTCATTTTTATTTTGTGTTCTTATCTTTATTTATAAATATTTTTCAAGTACATAATAATTTTCCAAAGTTTGTTCTATTTATTTTCAAATTTGCTAGACTAGTTTACATTTTCTTTGTTATTTTTTAATTTAATTATATATAATTAATATTTATTTATTTATTTTTGTTTATTTGCTAAATTTTCGTATGTTTATATGAATGTATATATATATTTTTCAGTTATATAAAATTTAACAAGAAAATATTGGAAATTTGAAGAGTTATTGAAACCTTTTATATCCCTTGACTTTTCACCTCCTCACCTTTTCAATTTTCAATCATTACATGCATTCAATTGTGGCCATTCCTTATACTATCGTCAGCCGACCATCTCCTTTTCTTTTCATGTGAACTATTTCTTCTCAACCTGAGAAAAAATTCAGCCACCCATCATCTCAAAAAGTTTTGGTAAATTCTTTTTCTCTTTTCCGTTGTTTTTCTTCTAGTTATGTTGATTTTCACTTGCTTTCTTCAAATTTGTAGGCTCGGACTTAGCTCCTCCTTCACCATGGCTGCCTCCACCACTACCTGAACCACTCACCACCTCCTATTTCCCTCTGCCAAAGCCCATGGCCGTGCACCCATGTGACCAAATCCAACAATATTTGCACAAGCTCCACTTGAATTGCCATAGCCAAGTTCCTATGCCTTCCACCACCTTCAACCACCCCTTGGCCACCACCTACTCCACCTCCACCACCCATAGCCAACCTGAAACTAACTGCCACACCATCCTCCAGTCCACTACAGAGATGGTCGTTCCTGGTCTTGCTTTGGCCGAGCCTTATGTTGCCTTGAAACCTTGTTTTGTTGCATTGTTTTTTAGTTCTTGCTCACATACTTTGCACCATCATCCCATGCATGTTTGGCCGACCCTATAGAACCCAAACTAGAACCTAACACACACTTTGGCCATGCTAACCTGACCTATGGCTGAAGCATTAATGGTAGAAGGCAAGTGCAAGTGGTTTGGAGATGATTTATGCATTCATTTCTACCATTGTTTAATCGTATTTTGGGTTGAAACTTATGTTTGTTATATTGTTTCGTTTGAATGCGTTCAAGGAAATAAATCTCTGGCTCTCTCAAACTCAAATCATTATCGTGCTATCGTGCTTTGAGGATCTCAGTTTGTGTGTTTTAGTTGTCGTCTCCAGCTTATACCAGTGAGTTATTCATACCAGACAGTTTTGTGCTTATGTAACTAGTAAACTGATCCCATTTGAATCTGTAAAATGCATCACCATATTATATCTGCTATATTATGATCATATGATGTTCACTCATATTTAAACACCTGTTATATCTTCTATTACTGTTATATTATGCTATTCTGTTATATATATTAGTTTATCACACTGCATGTTCCCTTTAGATTAGAATCACTATGAGTTGAAATGATACATACCCGAACGGACTTTAGAATATGGGAAATTCGTTATGGGCTGAAATGATAGGCCTAAATGATTTTCAATTATTTTCATTTACTTGGGACTGTGGGTTTGAAATGATAAAACCCGGATTTTGTTTGTAAATTACGGGTTGAAATGATATATTACCCGTATCACTTTACCTAGGCTAGAAAATGATATACAGACCCGTAGTTAAATTATATTTTTCTAAAAATTTTAGAATATGTTTGAAATGTAAATATTATAATATTTTGATTTAAAACTTAATTAAAAATGATTTTTGTAAAGCATTATTGATTTTCTGAAAATTTATAAGTGAAATAAATAATGTTAAAGTTAGAAAATTTGAAATGTAAGTTATTTTTGAAATTATAATTTGGTGATAAATGGAATTTAAATTAAATATGAAAATATGATAAATTATGGTATTTTGAATTAAAATGATTTTAAAATGATTTTTTATAATATATTAATGATTTTTGAATAAGGTTAAAATGTTAAATGAATGAATATTGAGTTGAATTTTGAAATGTAACTTAAATTGGAAATTTATGAATTTTGTTTTAAAAATAAATTTTTTAAGTTAAGTAAATAAAATGAAAATAAGTTATATTTGAAAATTTAAACTTAGGCGTTAAGTTAAAATTTAATTTAATGAATTTAAATTTGAATGTTGGAATTCAATAAGTGAATTATTATTAAAATTGATTTTTGAATGGAAATTTAACCTTATAAGATTATGAATTTAAGGAAAATTAAATGATGATTATTAAAGTGGAAAATAAATGATTTTATAAGTTGGAAATGGTTTAAATGAAAATCTAATGGTTTATGAAATAATGTTAAATATTGGAAATGTAATTGACAATATTTTTAAATACAATTATTTCTCACGTAAATGATATTACAACGCTTTGTAAGTGCTGTGATTGATACAAATGAACTATGTATAAATTATAACTAAGTGGTCTTACAGCACTTGGTAAGTGTTGCGATAGCAGAAAGATAATTAAATCTGAAACTAAATAAAGGGCTATAGTAACACTTGATAAGTGTTGCGGTAGGCTGAAATGAATGTTTCAGGTTTTGGTTTAATAAATGGACTCAGAATTTGTCTAAAATTTTTAGGAAATGAATATTTGATTTTAAATTTAATGACTTCATTTTTAAATGGTTTAAATGAATTGTTTTGATTTAAATATAAACTATTTAAAAGGTGATTTGAAATGATAATGAATGAATGATATCTTTGAATTAAAAGGATATTTAAATGTGTATATTTGGACTTGAATTCAAATCATGATTTGAAATGAATTTTGAAAGATATGATATTTTGATATATTGAAATAGTTTGGAAATGATTAGATCTTTATTTTGATAAAGTTTTGAATTTGAAATGTTAATTTATTTTGAAGTATAAATTATGATTTTTAAATTATAACTACGGGTTATTATAACGATTGTTGTTAAAGAGACGGGGATCGGATATGGAAATACTCTCTGTTGATACCGAAAACCACTTTAACAACTGTGTACGCGGTGGAGATTCCAGAATGAAGTAGGATGGTGGCGACGTTCTTGAGGTATATTACATGGACCCCACTCCCATGAGTTGGCTTAAGGTAGCTAAAACAGAAGCGATCTCAGGCCAAAAGGGGTAGCTCCTCTGGTCGGACTCATTCCTTCGTTACTATACTCTTACTTGTGATTGATTAGATGGCCATCCTCCGATTTTGATACGGGATTGTGTTCCGAGGTGGGTGTATGTGGCTGCTGCGTTACCACCAGCCCGTGTGCGTAATTGGTATATCTACCCTGGCATTACCTTGTGTGCCGTATCACTTACCATACCAAGCCTTTACTACGAGTTCGTTTTTCTCCCATAGCCCATGGAGTATAGGGTAGTCTCCCGATCTGGAGATATGCTGATACTGGATGGACTACTGGGACTATTATGTGTGAAGGGTGATATGGGTAGCCCGGAACACTATTTAAAAGTAAGTTTATTTTACTATAAACATTATTATAATAGCGAAATATTACTATATAGTAAATAGTTTAACGGATCCTCAAAGGATGGCGGTCCTAGGCATCCTTTAAGTTACTTGTATCTTATTACAGTTCACTTGAGTTGGTTTAGAATATATAAGTATATATTGTCCTGACACGAGTGTTTTGTGTTCTGCTTTACGCTCGGGTCATCCTGACTATTCACAGCATTGAATTCTCTTTTTGGAGCTGGTCTTTGCTGTAGTTTCTGCCTATCTACATTTATATCTATTTCTGTTTCAGCTGTTCTAGATTATCTCTTGTATTAGTGAACTTCTATGTACTTAGGATTTCTATTATGTTGTTTTAGATTGTTATTATGTATTTGGTTTGAGACTCTGTTATAGTAGCTTCATGAACTACTATGTTATTTTATATTCCGCTTCGATCTATTCTGATTGTTTTGTGTCTGTGATTCTGTGTATTTGATTTCATTTGCTCCAATTTATTTACAATCTGTTATTTTTCATCATTCAAGTCTGACATGTGCGGATGATTGTTAATTTGAATAGTACGAAATGGCATGTCGTCACACATTTCGTTGATCTTTTAAGAGCTATTGATTTCTTTCGAGTATCACCTCCTTTTCGTTCTTGCTTGAATTTCATTCCTAGCTCAAAAGTGGTGAGATTTCCAATGAGTTCTTCATCATTGATTTGTTTCAAATCCTTTGATTCTTGAATGGCAGTGACTTTGGCTTCACAATTTCATGGAAGGACTGATCCTCGGGCTATTTTCAGTTCTGTGCATAATTTTTTGAGAGCTTTTGAATTGTATACGAGATTGGAAAGTCGGCCATACATCTCTTTGACAAGGCAAGGCGAGATTCTTTGACTTGAGATGTTCCTTCGTGAGTCACTCCAAGTGTGTGCCATACTTCCTGCGCGGTTAGACAATGTGAGACATGATTAAATTCAATTTGATCCAGTGAAAAAATAGTAGAATTCATAGCTTTAACATTAGAATTCTATAGTTTATTTTCAAGATCTGTCCATTGATCCATTAGTTTATCTATTTCCTGATTATCTACTACTATAATTGGTGTCCTATAACCCGTCTCAACAATATTCCAAGCATAATGGTTGTTAGAAAAATTTTCATCCTATTTTTCCAGTAAACATATTCACTATTGAACATTGGTGGACTATGGACTATCCCTCAGCAAAAGCACTATTAAAAGAAGCCATTTAAAAAATTTAAAACAAATTTTTTTTTTGAAAAATCAAATTTTTAAAAACAAAAATTGGCTTTGGTTCCAAGCTTCGATACCACTTGTAGGATCGATTTCACCCTAGAGGGGGTGAACAGGGTAACGCTAATAATAATAAAAAAATTATGTGAAAATAAATAAAATATTTGCAGCACTGGTCAAAGCAGAATAATAGCAGCATATTTGATTTGGTTGTGTGGTCTGTCTCGACTGCTCATTACTGTAGCATATATATATATATATATATATATATATGTTGCTCCTCACTTTGTCATTGCAGTCTGTGATGCATATGTATCACATATTCTAGTTTGATTGTCTTGATATATGTTTTCACATGTGTATATTGTGTTGAGCTCCATGTTTTAACTTGGTTGTTGTATACCTTTGTTGCAGTTTGTATTTTTGTAATGAGTTGCTTCAAGTATGATCATGTACATATGCAGTCAAGTTCAAGCTGCTTTATTTTCACACTTCGATTCAAGCTTGCATTGTTTTCATACTTCGTCTTGATTTTGGAATTTGTTTGCACTTTGAATACTGGTCATCTCCATTTATGAATGTATATATGTGTGTGTTCGCCTCAGTTGCATTCCATTGTTCACTATTTTCATACTCTGGTTTTGTTGCAATTTAAGTACGGTCTTAAGCTTTTGTTCCACTGGCTTGATCATAGTCACTTTGGTTTATGCACATGGTTGCACTATCAACTTGCTGCATATGTTTGGTTCTTGATGTCCTCATGTTGTATGCATACATTTTGTAACTTAAAGTCTATTGCTCTTGAAGTCTAAAAGAATTTGTTTATGTGGTCTTCATGTGTCTGAATGTGCATGTGTACTTCATGGTTTACCTAAACTTTGTTTCACTTGAGTTTGCCTTCATTGTTTTTTTGATCTAGTTCATCTTGAAGTCTATATGTAAGTACATTTTTTTATGGTACAGGTTGGAGCTGAACTGATTTGTTGTTTTGGTCGAGACTATGTTGCATGCTCATGTTCATCTGTGTTCTGGTCTTCATGTATATGATGCACATGAAACTGAACTTTTTATCATCTTTGTTCTTATGCATTTGTGTCTTCATTGTTTACTAGTCTGGTGTAGTTTGATCCATTTATTTGGATCATATATGTGTATACATATATATGTGCATATATGTATATGTGTGTGTACACATATATTTATGTGGTCTTTGCCTTTGTGGCATACCACTAGCCTGAAAACTCGAACTGTTTGGTAGACCACTTCAACCAGTTTGAAGTTTAGGTCCTTGAGTTTGAATGGTTGAGTATTTTTCAAGTGTACACATTGAATTTTTGGTCGAGGCTTGTTTTATGTTGGTTTTTGGATTCTTGTACTCGAAAATTTTTTGGTGTATTTTTATTGCACCTGAGTTGAACATAGCTTTGGATCGGGTTTGACAATGTGCTCATATCATGAATTTATTTGTATTGCACTTGAGTTGAACCTAGCTTTGACTCAGATTTGACCTTGTGCTTTGTTGTCCCTATAGTTTTATCAAGTGTATATCGGTGTGCATGGCCTTGTGACATGTACAGTGATACATTATGCATGTCGTGGGTTGTTATTGTAAAAAGAATTCTAAATTAAATGATGACGAACAACCCAAATAACCAAGGCAAATAATATTTTCAAAAACACATTTTATATTACACTGCAAAAATATTTCTCTTTCAATTTTACTGCGTCGGTATTTATTTTGCAGATAACTCAAATGCTGGATTGGAATACAGTTAAAGAACAATTATGAGTGAATAAGTGATATATGGTGAGGTGCAAATGTATGTAACTATTTTATAGTGAAAAATTGTGTTGTAATTTGAAATTGTATTGTAATTGAAAATTGCGTATATATAGTGAGAGCTCAAATTTGTCCTATTCAAAAATTGTAATAAAATATTTGTTTGAATAAAATATCTATTTGAATTTAAATTATTTTTTATTTATTTTATTCAGCAAATATTTATTTAATTATGTGAAAATAAAATAGCACAATAACAAATACATTTAAATGAATATATATATATATATATATATATATATATTATCATCAAACTAATATCATATGCTAGCATATTCAACATCATTCTTCCTGGTCAACTTAGTTAAGGGTGCTGCTATATGCAAGAAATCTTTAATGAATCTACAGTAGTAGCCAACCAATCCTAAGAAACTTCTTCTCTCGGACCATCTAAGACCTTTACCAACCGTTAATTGTTTCTATCTTCGATTGATCCATAACTAATCCACTCTACAAAACAAAACATCCAAGAAACTTCACTTCATGTTTCCAAAAGTGGAACTTTGAAATTTTCGCCTTCAATTTGTGCGATTTCGACGTCTCCAACACCAATCTAATATGGACTTCAGGATCTCACTCCGTCTTAGGATATACTATAATATCATCAGTAAAGACCAATAAAAATCTATCCAAATGATCACGAAAGATCTAGTTCATAAGATCTATAAAGAACACTGGGGCGTTGGTCAGTCAAAGCGGCATCACTAACCATTCGTATGAATTTTACCTTGTTCAAAACGCAGCCAGTGGGATACTATCTTATGCTATCCTCAGTTGATGGAATCTCGTTGCTAAGTCAAGCTGCAAGAACACCAAAGCTCCTCTCAACTGGTCAAATAAATCATCTATCTTGGGAAATGGATAGCGGTTCTTTACCATCACTTCATTCAGCTTTCGATGATCGGTACACATCCATAGATTTCCATCCGACTTCTTTATGCATCCGTGGATGTTTCTCTCGACGAACTACTCATTATGATGAAAGTTTTATGCACAAATTCCACCAATTGTTTCTTCAATTCTTCCATCTCTTTGGATGTCATTCTACTAGGTAGTCTACTAACAGGTTGCATGCTTGAAATTATATCTATCCCGAATTTGATTGGCCTTCTCGGTAGTAATCCCCTTTATATGTTTGAAAATGCCCGCAAATTCTTGGACTACTCGCACCCTACTAATCTCATCCTCTTGATCATCCATAGCACATAACATCAAGTTTGACTTCTCCTTCACCACATCTAGAGCTATCAAAATCCTTTCTCTTCCCTTTGGATTTTGTATGGTGATAATCCTATCTGCACAATTGATCCTACTGTCATTTTGCACCAACAAATCCATGACCAAAATTATCATGTATCATACAAAGTCAAACACCTTGGATTGCAAACAAACAAAAGTCCACACAAGTCAAATTCAAGGTTGGTGCACCTTAATCCTAGAGTGGCATACGCATCGATCGGGTTAACCATAGGCAAGGACATAATCGAATATGTGGTTTCTATTCCTAACCTATCAACCAAATATCTCGATATGAAAGATTGAGTAACACTAGTATCTAACAAAACTATAATTGATATACCGAAAATCAAAATCATACCTCTAAGCATACCCTTTTTTTCTCCTCTCTTCCAACTCTATACACCATTCTACTATGGATTAAATCCTTTATTATGCCCGCTGTTGGGCTTAACATTAGTCTTCTTCTCTTCCTGATATGAGTGGCCATACCTCCTTGCCATTTTAATACTTTCAAAGCAAACTCATTTCCTATAAACTCCTTTCCTCCATAGCTTTTGAAACCTTTGTTCATTTTAGAAAAGTCTGCTTCTCCTACTACCTCCTATCTCAGTTTAATAGCCCCAGCCAGTTGTTGCCTCATCATCTTTGTCATAAATAGGCAAAATAAAGAAATTACATTCATTCCTCCTTTATCTTGGGTATGCACATGTGTTCCAGCTTCGTTATGAACTGTTGGAGCTGCTTTCTTCCCTTGGCTATTGGTTTGGGAACTATCAAATCCTTTACTAGAATTTGATTTCGTACTTTCTATAGCCAAAATTCGGTTATGTTGATCTATTCCTGCCTTCTAGCTTAAGCAAGGCTTATAAGAAATGAAAGTAAAGAGAGTGAAATTAATAGTAGAAGGGTAGATATATCCTACCATATATCTATAAATATAAGCATATTATATATATATCACATATAACCTTCCTTAGTGTGTTAGTTTTCTAGTTTAACTCCTAATTAGCTTTGTTTTACTTAGGTGTTTCTCTATCCTAAGCTTTAATGCCAAGTTGTAACATCTCCTACTCCAAGACTCAAAAATAGATGTCGGTCATGTTGCAGTCATCACCGAAGTCATTTTTGTACGACAAAGTGAGTCCAGTATTTTTTCATAACATAAGTAAACAAAGCAACTAGATATCTTTTTCATTACACAATCATAATTCATTACATCATTAAACCCAAATCATTCCCACATAAGGGTTTGGCTTTGTATGATACAAGATAATTTTGGTCATAACATAAATAAAACCTAGTTGTAAACCCTAGTTTTTGCACGATAGTCAGAATACTTTTATTTAAATAGCAAGCCTTCAGCATCATCTTCGAAATCTTTATCTATCTTCAAAAAGAGGTACCTGTCTAATCCATTTACTTAGCCTAATCAAATGAGTACCCATGAGTTTATGGAAAGTAATAAAATCATGGGTCAAATAATAAGTCTGGTATAAGTAAAACCTCTACACCAAGCATCCATAATAAGACCACTCTGCTAACACAGAATGGGTTTTCCCCTCACTTCATCACCACAACATAATAGTAATCAATATATAACAACGAGATATATATGTTACAAAATGAAATCATGTGTATATATTCAGTTAATTAGTGTACTCTACACTATCATCTGTAGTGAACCATGATATATATATATATATATCAATTTAAGTTAAGTATACCGTATACATACAATCCATATATTGAAAAAGTCATATAATCATCTATCATTCATCCATCCATCACCTAGTTTCTTGTTTTAGTTTTTTTTTTAGTTAGCAGTAACTATTATTAGTGATTTCTCCCCTAGGCCCGTCTACCACTAATTTAATCTTTTATTCGAAAGTCACCTAATGGAAATGTCAATTCGTTTCCTCATGGGAGCCACCTTGACTATTCTAAGAGGTTGAATGTAAGCACCCATAATACAATTTGGTAAACGTCATTACAAAGCATCATTAGCCCCTTTTGTCGCTAGACCGCTATCGTTCACTTTGCCGATTTAATTTATAACATCACTTTGATGTTTTGGCACCTTGGTAGTTATTTTTTTATTATAACATCACCTAATGTTTTAGTGCTTTGCCAGATATTTTTAATTGTATCACCAGCTTGATGTTTTAGCACTCTGCCTTAACTCCTTTGTAGAGTTTTAAAATGTTCTTATATGCTCTATCGTAGCATCATGCCATATACTGTTGGATTTTTGATACGACCGCCCAACACCATCAATACTTATGCAAACGAATAGGGCGCTGCTGGAGCACTCAGATGATGTAGGACAATTGTCAGGGAAAAGAAAAGAAATACAGACGAGGACTAAAATAGAAGAGAAGAGAATAGAAGAAAAGAGAAAGAAATAAAACAGGATACAATCACGTAACCCATCGTATCTCTCATAGCACGTCAGATAAAATATAATAGTAAACATCTCAGATATAAAACAGGCGAGACAGTAATAACTATACAAATGACAAAATTAGAGTACACAGGCTCATACATTTATTCCAAACAGGAATAAAGTTTATACAACTAGTAAGTAAACTCAACTGATCAACTGTCTCCAATAATAGTAAGTCAACATTTTCAAGGCTCTACAATATCACTATCGGAATAAACAAAATTAATTCGAAGTATAAATATGAGAAAGCATCACCATCAGCAAGTCCATCTGCACAGCTCCAAGTGTTATTTACATTTTCTATCTAGTTTACTCATTTAAGAGCACCTGAGATAATAAGAAGCAATGCATAAAATTTCAAATCAGATAACTTTCTGGTATTTGCAATAAATAATCTCAAAGCACTATAAAGGTCGACATAATATGTGAATAGAGGATTTGGAGAATCATACCTAACCTATCCCTGTATCCATAGAGTTAGCATATAATATAGGATATATGCTACTCTTTATCATAGTCATCATAGGTGTACTATACATCAAAGTACTAAGGGTGTCTAGATATCGACATCGGTAATATCTACATTGTATGACATCCCTAAGGTGAAATACAATCAAGCAAACATAACATCCATCATCCTTCCTCACATTCACTCACTCGGTGCACTGAATTATATGATACTCATTTAACCCCGTCGTCAGGTTAAGGACTAGTTAAAGTCCCGGTTTCTCAGTACTCGAATCCATGCCACTCGATAGGTCAGAAACTAGAATGCACACATCAAAATAGTCCAAGGTACTCAGATCGAAACATCATGTGATTTGGGACACAAACAAAACCCAAGTGAGCATCCTTAGATATCCCTGCTTTACGAGTACACCTCGAAACCTACGAATATCAAAGATCCTTTTGCACACATCATCCATAGCAAAGCTCATCTCAAAACTATCCTTGCAACTCCTGCCTAAAGTCATCGCGGTTGGGAACTACTATAGACATCCATTATAAGTCATAGAGTGTCATCATGCATCCTGTAACCCTTCTCCGACTGTTCCATCAGTACGAATCTTAGTCCACTACTCCGTGTCTCAAAGTATAGCAATCCATCATCGAAGCCGTCATTTTCCATCATGGAATCATCGTCGTCGAACCATGGAGTGATCGCGTCGAAGCGTCATACCTTCGCTTCACCCTCAAAACCACTTTTTGAAGAGCTATATCATCAAAATCGAATGTCAAATGAACGAATGAACCATCACATCATGAACTTGAGGCATCTCCTCGTCCACGTCAAAATTATCCAAATCGGCCATCACCAATAGCGGTAGAAACCAACCAGTCCAGAATAGTCGTTAACTACCACTTTGAACTTGTACTTAACCAAAACAATTTAAATATAAACCAAATAAAACGTTCGACATTTTCCCTGAAGTTCGAATTGCATCACCAAGTCCACTGTGCTTCATCTTCAGATTAGTCGGCATGCACAATACTCTACACACGAAATCTTATCATATGGGATATATTCTGATCCTATATCGCCTATGAACGGTGTTTTCACCCAATTAACAAAAAACTAGCATGCATGCAACCAACAAACATACCAACATCTATAATAGCCTAAATACGTCTATAATAACATAATACAATCCATCCAAAGCAACCGTTGTAGGATAAATATCAGTAATAACCTAAATCTAACAATGTCATTAAAATAGTGCGCCGAATGGGAAAAAATGCGATATTTTATTTAAAACACTTTAAAGCACTTTTAATTCTTTTCATAAATTAAGATATAGGTTTAACTATTTTAGAAATCCCATTTTAAAGTTAGAAAACATTTCAAAACATTGTTTTAATACTATACTAACAACAATAGTATAGTGAGAGACAATATCATCCATCTCAACCAAATCTGTCCAAACCATCACAAAGTCGTAGAGCTCTTTATCACGAGTGCAATGCAAGAAATGATATCCAAAACGGACCTTGTATGCAAAAGATACGCAATATATAAGATAAAAGATTATTTAAACGACTGATTAACTTAATTAATAATTAATTTTAAACTAACCACCTTACTATCCTTCTTCTCCAACCCCTAAGCGTGCACCCATACATATGCATGCAAAGAATCGGTGTTCGTAGCCTTCTAGCTTTGATTTCACCCAAGTTGCTCAACTGTTTTCGATGTCGTTTTCGCCAACGTATCAAACTTCGAAATCTCTTCACCCTAGTACCAGTGTGTCCAAACCCGGCCTTCTCTAGTGAGTGACCCGATGGTGTCATCGCGCAACCCCATATGACGCATTTGGCATAGATGCACTATGGACCTCCAAACTTTGGGAAATGGTGAACTTTTCCGAAAGGAGTTCAATGTTACCATTGATTTCGCTTAAAACTGCCTAAATCAACCACTATATGGTACCCTAGCCGATGAGCTCTATATGGCCATCCTTAAAAAATTCCATCATACCTTACGAAATGGGTATGGGTGTGAAGATCTCTCGATACGAATCTTACAAAACTATTTTGGGAATTTTTCGTTAAGAGAATCATTCAATTTTAATTTTTGAATGTTAAGAAATGGAGGCGGTAATTTTTCTTAGTTCCTAGTAGTGGAATAGTGCATGACCAATACGGAGGGAGGTTTGGGTGATAATTTTAATCATATAGTATTTGTTTATTTAAATTCTCAGATAAATAGTCGCACATTTTAAGCTCGCATGATCAAATGCTGTGTCCGATCGCCACGAAACTCGTCTGCTTGCATCACTTCATTTGTTCAGTCTCGGTGGTATAAATTTCATCGCTATCCGAGACTGTACTATGGGAAGATAATTCATGCTTTTCAAGACCATTTTGACCATTAGATCATTTGATCTTTAAATATTGTGATCCTTATACTTATTTTAATTTGCAGCATCGATATGAACTAAATGGAAGTGGTCTTGAGTTCTGATTCGATTCTATGTGAAAAATCATATTTTTAGGACCATCAATTAATTAACAATTCATTATCTAAATAAATTATTTAAATATCCATCATTAAAAATACAGGTTGTATAATTTTAGACTAATAGTCAAGACGCCTTGCCGCCCAATAAGTATTCGAGCTGGTATATTTTTACGATCGTGGTTCGATTCTTTTATTCGTTAGTTTCTTTAAGCTTACTATATGTTAACTTAATTTTAACTTATAAATATTCCATTTATTTCATCCCTATGAAATAGTTCAATAACACTTGAAAATGGTCTTTTAAGGTGCCATAAGTAATTTTTATTTTATTTGAAAAAATATAGCTTCCTAAACTGTTACAAGTTATGTGCTACTTGTTGTATATTGGCTAACTCCTAGCCGTCGAGTTTATTTAAAACGTTATTAACGGTCGCATGCAATTCCTAAGTTAAGCAGCTATTATTGCATTCGATTTGCAACTGGTCATCGCGTTTGATTGCAACCAGTTCATCATGTACTATTACCTCATTTTTGTTTATCCACTTCAATCAATTTCCTTTCCCGTTTGCTTAGTCCATGTGCACCATTTTCTTTAATGTGCCATCACGCCCATTTTGCTTTTTTTACTTATATTCCATGATCTGGCCTCAAGAAAAATCCACTTTGATATTTGTTTTTATTCCCAAATAAATACATGTTTAACATGCTGCCTTGGTGTATAAATATGTGTCCTGCAGGCTTCATTCTTCACTTTGTGATACATATGTAGGCATGACAAACTACTTTGGACACATTGTGCCAATTTTATACAACTTTCGTTTGTTTATAAGAGTGTGTGTGTGTGTGAGCTACGACCCGTAGGCTTTCTATTTAACTCCCCCTATATATCAACCACATATTTATATTTAAATAATCCACACACGTGTCAAGAAAGAGAAATGTGGATTATTTAAATTTAAATATATGACTGATACTGGGGGCTAGGTGATGATCCTAGATAGAGAACTATGGATCCTAGCTCTATATACACACACGCGCACGCACACGCCAGTTACTAAGTATTTGGTTACGTACTACCATATTTGCATGTACAGTTTTCAGGTGTAACATTTTAGGCAACAATCTACTGATGTTCGTGTATACCATTCTTGCATTAATGTTACACATGTTGATGTTCCCAGTATAGGCTTAATTGTTTAGTTTTTTTCTTCACTGCATAATTGATATAAAGTAGAAAACTAATGAGAAAAATCCAAAAAATTCTCCAAATATCTTTTTCATCATATTTTACTCCTTGTAAAATTTTAGGTCAAAATAATTAATTTTATTGTTTTTACTAACTAAATAACCTGAAATTAACCATTTTCCTCATTCTTTTTAATTTCAAAATTTTGAAAGTAAAATCATTTATATTTCATCATTAAACATATCATATTAAATTTTTTTGGCATTTGCATGTGACTTATCCATGTTTCACCCTAAAAGGTGCGCTAATTTACCTTAGTTGAATTCTAAATAATAATTAAAAATTATAATTTACCATCGAAACATGTCAAATGTCCGATAACATGAAAATTTAAATTAAACATTTTAGGAAAGATTTTAAAAGCAAGGTTTTACTCATCTTGATAAATTAAAACAAGATTTAATCTTCTTTCCTTCTTAGATTTGAACTTCTAGCTTGCAATCCTTTTCTTCTCCTTTGAATTTACATTAGCCTTGTCTAGATTTCTTATAAATTCTATTTTATGAATGAAAATGAAATGAAAGAGAAGTGAGATGGAAAGATGCGCTAGGAATATGGGTTAGTGAATTTAGTGTGTTGCTAAAAGCACACAAAAAAGTGCTGACTAATAATAATCTTTTTTTGATTAAGGTTCTTCCTAATACTTCTTTTATTTATCCACTCAATTATTAATCACCGAGCTTAACCCATTCTTTCTCTTAACACACGTGTTTTCTTCTTCATCACGTCTAAAACCCTAATACCCAACTTCATCATGTCATTTATCCTCTCTTGTTTGTTTTCTTCCTCCATCATCCTTTGTCATTTTCATTGCTATATAAATCTAACTACCTAAAATCTCCAAAATTCAAAATCACATTGTCAAAATCCATCATACTTTCAACTTTAGATAGCTAACCAATGAAGGAGAGAGCCTTTATAAGGAAGAAGTCGACTTAGTGAATAGTCAATGTTCTAAGGAAGAAGATGAGCCAATTTTGATTTAAATTATATATATAGCTTTTTAATGTTATTTTGCAATGTTTATTAGTTTTTTAGGGTTTTCTCAATCTTTTTTGTAGTTCTCTAATTGACCAATAGTGTTTTGTTGAAAAGTTTGATTTTTCTTGATGACTCTAGTTGACTTTCTCATTTTGCGAAGTGAGGAAAATTGTTTTACTATAGACCAAAGAGAAGAAGGAGGAAAGTTAGGGTTATATGAAATGATATCCTATTTTGTTCATTTGATGGTATGAAATAGCATTAATGGTGATTATGTATGGTGCTCTTTAGAAATGGTATTAGTCCGCACTTTTCTAAGTGTCTGTAGTAATACACTAAATTTGAATATTTTCTTTCATTAATCTAGGCCAACAAATTGCTCTAATTGCCTTTGTTCCATCCAATTAATTTTTTAAAGTTACCCTCACTTCATTAGTTAAATCTTCCTTAAGCAATTCTTGAAATTAAAATCACTTTCATAATTTAATTAATAATTTCTTTGTATTATCAATTCGATTCGATTGAATTTAATTTGAATTACTTTTCTACATTATGGACCCTCCGAAATATTTTGTGTTACACCATCATTATAGCAACTAAGGTGATCATCCACATTCCAAAGTTAATATGGGTATTTTTAAATGAGGCCTTAGAATAACTAAAATTTTGGTATGGATATTGGGGTGCAGCTAAAGAAAAAAATTGTTGCGAATATTTAAATTTTATCCATGCAATGAAAGAAATAAAAAACAAATAGAACATGTACAATCACTTTGTAATGTATACTAGGTCATGTGATCCAAAGTTAATATATGTATACTAAATGAATTTTTAACAAAAGGATGATTTGGGCGTTATATTTATAACCATTGCATAGATCTTTTCGAGATAATCAGTTCATGTATAAGCTTGATAAATTTTAAGTTATGGATTGTGTAATAATAGCGATGCAGTGTTAAGATAGGATACATAACCACTTTTGGGTCAAATGGTTGTAAGTAATCAAATTCACATACATATCTATATGAATGAAGTTACAAAACCTAAAGGGGCAACAGTTCCTTCATAATTTCTTCCATAATCCAACAATTCTTCTCAATCACCTTTCAATGGGCAATAATTTTCTCTAGTTACAGATTGTCTAACATTCAAATTGTCCATACCTCACCTTATTATATATCAAACTGAATCTTTCGATGAGGCGAAGAGACGCGCATGTAATTCATTTTTTTGCCATAAATTGATCAAAAATCAACAAAACCAACTTGGTCGTCTACACTATAAATTTTGATCCAATGGCGAAACGATTACCAAGCGACGATCGAAAGATACCGTTCCGTAGATGATGACTAGTGAAATGCATCTATGGTGGTCAATCATCTCAAATGCCAATAAGATGAATCAAAAAAATTCAAAACAGCCACAAAACCATATGGTCGGTGACATCATCATAGCAGCGACGGAGATGGTAGGGGATAATCGAAAATGCGATGGCAGCACGGATGATGCAACGACATGCTCCGAATGGATGCTAGTGGCCAGAGGCAGTGGTGGCAAGCCCTTGAAGGTGGCAGCCTGGTCGACATCGTGCGTGCATTGGTACTATAGCATGGGTGCAATTTTCTATTTATGCCCCTTTACTTTTAATAATTACAGATCAAACCCTAGATCTTCTTATACTATAACTTTTGCATATGATCTCCATTTCATACGTGATTTATTGCATTAGGTTTATGTTGAAATTCCTGACATTTTGATAAAGTTTGCTTTGTTTTGAGACTGTGGGTGAAAGCGCTTTCGCAGGTTTCAAAGTTAAGTATATATTTCTAAATATAAAAATATTGAATAAATACCGATTATTGATATACATTGGGTACGTAGTTATGTTCATTTAATTATGGTTTATGTACTTAGCTATTTTTTGAAAGATGATTAGATTGGAATTGATTGTATTGTTAAGTATTTAATTGTTATATTGATGAGCTGAGTGTTTATATATTAAACTACTAAATACATATAATTGTAGTCATATGTGATAGCCGTAATAGGGTATAGTTGGCTAGTACGTATAGTATATGGCATATAAATTGGTGGTGGATTTTGGATCTACACGTAAAACTATAACAAAAAGAACCACATAAAATTATATATAAATAACGCTTAGAATAAGGATACTTAAAGAGCAAGTTTTCATAATATTTTTATTTATGAATTTCTGGGAAAATTCATAAATATTTATTATGTATAAATTAAAGTTTTATCTTAGAAGTTGTTAAGGAAAATTATTTGAATAATAATAATAATAAAAGGTCTGCATAAGTAATTAATTGTATATATTAAATATATAACGGTAAAATACATTCAAGTAGGTTGAACGTACTATTATTGGATAAATGATGGTTAAATGGATTATTATTAAATCAATGATTTAGTTATGTATACACGAGCTTTAAAGAGAATTTATATAAAGGGAATTAATGTCTTTAAAAAATTGTTAGTAATAACGTAAACTATAAAATATAACATTAATATTATATTCGTTATTACTATGTTGCGAGAGTAGTAATGTTATATTTAAGAAGTCATAAATTATAATAGAATGGCTTACTATGTTGAAAATGAAGTGATAGCACTTATTAAGGGTTAGTGGTCATGTGATTTAGTGTTTATTGTCATGGACATGTAGTTTGAGGGACGATTACTATTTTTTTGGCATTTGGATGGTTAATCACTATTTACTTATATCTATTCGATGATGGTATACATGTGATTATTGAGATTTACCATTTGTTGTCATGTATGGTTGTTGGTATCATCGATGTTTGTTATCATTAATTGATGTATGACTATACTAATTACTATATGCAAATTTGTGTAGTCACTTTATGGATTGATGATTGTGTGGTCGACGTTTTATTTAACATTGTAGAAATATGGATTGATGGCTTTTATATGTGTATGTGCGTTAAGATTTTGTTACATGTTTCATATGGCTATGTTGTGAATGATATAATGGATGTGCATACATGATTAGTTGATGTATATATCATCATGTGCTAATATTTATGGTTATAGGAGAAGAGTAGGTTCATGTATGATAAAATATAGAACTATGTAGGCTTGGTATGTAGAGGTACATAGATAGTCTTTTTCTATATAATAATCACTAGATCCATTTAGGTTGGGCTCTGGTGTGTAGAGTGAAACCTCAATTACCCCATAACTAGATGATGTTTATTTACTATGGTCTATGTTTGTAAAATAAAACTGCGTAGAATAGACACTTATGGGAGGAGCTAGTTGCTAATTATAACGAGTCATACACTAAGAATATTCAGAAAAAGGATCAACAAGAAATAATTTATAAACACACACATTTCTAAATTAAAGTGATTCCTAAAAAAGAAATCTTTGATGTTTGAAATTAAGAAAATAATTTAATGAAGCGTAAAATAATTTTTAGTACGAAGTTAATTTAGGAAAAAGTATTTGGCTTATGAACTATCTCAATTTACAACATTTTATAAAAATATGTCTGTTCAAAATATTTAGAAAATAATTTAATAGAAAATCTTGCTAAATTTTTCTTTGGATTACAAAACATTTTCATGGAAATTATTTCATTGGAAAGAATATGATTTGGGACATTTGGTTTAAAGTATCGTTATTAAAGTAATTTGGAAGAAATCTCATTAAAAAAGAAAGTATTTTCATTTAAGAAACTTTACAAGGATACTATATTACATATGAGGAATGTTGGTTTCAAGAAGCTTGAAATGAAAATACTTTGTCTTGTTTGGAAGTAAAATATCATTGTATTATTTTGAAAAGATATTTTAAAAAGTATTTTACCTTAGAAAATATTTGAAGATATTTTGACTTAAGAGACAAAACCTTAGTAGAAATGAATTGATATTGTCAGTTATTTAGTTAAGAGTATTTTTACAACAATATTTTTCTTTGGAAAGTTTTAGTTGGGAAGCATTTTTGAGGAATTATATACCATTATAAAGTGTTTTTACCCTTTTTGGAAATAAGAGTATAGTATAATTGAGTATGATGCATCTAATTAAAGTACAAAAATGAATGTTACAGCAAAAGGAATTAGAAATCAGTGGTATACCTAACTAAATTATATAATAGTCTCTGCATATTAATATAAAGAAGAAAGGTAGAGACATCTACCTGTATTACTAATGGTAGGCATCGATTTGTACGGGTCAACCATTGATGTTGGAGGGTTTGGAATATAGGCTGATCCCCAAATAGCTATATTAAGTTAAATGGTTAATGAAAGAATAGACTACATGGTAGTATGATAAGAACGCATAATAAATTTGATTGATTGATATGTCGCATCGTGTATTTGTCTTATAATGAGTGGATGCATTATTGGTAGGTATTATTATTATTGATTGTATATAGGATTATACTGATGATATGGTTATCCACTTGGACGGGTTCCATTTGCTTCGTTTGGTTGTGTTGGTTGCACTGTTCTTATGTTTATCAAGTGAATAGCAATCTTAAGAAAATTATTTTTCCTGGTTTGACTAGAACACCCCGTATTTTGAAGTAACATAAAATGGGAATAAATTAGTAACAAGAATTTGATGATAATTAAGATAATTTGATTAAAGAAATTATACAAGGGAATTTGGTTAATTAAGTGTGGGACACTTGAAAGATTAAGTGGGTGAACTAAGAGTAATTATCCTTATTAACTAATGTCATAAATTAATAGGATAAATAGAATTTTATATTAAAGGAAATTATTAACAGGATTAGGCAAGGAGAAGAGGCTAACTAGCGGGAGGTTATTATCATAGGGGTTCAAGAAGAGACTATCACTTGGGTACATTTCAAGAAAAGATTTAAAGTTAAGTTTTTTTGGAGTGGAGAAGGAACAATTATTGGAGAGGTTTATTCTTGAAGTAAGGAGAGTTGTTTATTGGAGAGTATGTTAATCAATTTAATGAGTAAGAAAAGTTTGAATTTGATTTGGTCAATACATCAGAGAAGAAGGCATTAATGTTTGCTGAAGTGTTGAGCTCTCCACTCGAGTACCCAGCACTGAATTAGATATTATACAGGGCTACATTTGAAGGTTTGCAGGAGGCGGCGTTATTGCACTTGGTCAATGGAAATTGGATATAGTAGCTAAGGAGGAGAAGCCTAAGAATGGGGTAAACCAAAAGCAGAACAAGAGTAAGGAAAATGGATCCCATGGAGGAAAGGGTAAGATACATGCGATTATTAATAGGAGATGCCATTAGAAAGACATATGGTGAAGAGTGTAGAATTGATATCTCTAGAATCAAGTATAATTGTGAACAGTTAGGCCACTTTAGGAATTGTTGCCTAGCTTTGCAAAAGAAGGGCTGACAAGGTATCAAGGCATATGTTCTGGTAGAGGTTCTAACTAGTTGAGTTATGCCATAATTTGCAAAAGAGAATGGAAAGCGGATGTTGATGGAAGGTGCGTTATCATTTTTTTCTTTTCCTATCCAAACTTTATTTGATACTGGTGCATCTCATTCATTCACAGTAAGTGCTTTGGCTGATAAACCAAGTCTTAGGCCTCACATTGTCCATGAATCTATCTTGGTGTCGATTACTTTTGGGGAACCACCCTGTTTATCTATAATTGTCATGATTTAAAGTTATTCATACACGGTGTGGTATTCTTATGAATACATATATCTTAAATTTTCAGGGTAGGGTTGATTTTAGGAATGGTTTGATGACGCGCTTTGAAGTGATGTTGTATTATGATAGGAGAGTAGTGCAATTGAGAAAAGGTGGACGGTGAGACCTTGTTGTTTGTTGTAAGCCCGAAGATTCCACGATTTCTAGTTACTTGTGTTCTCTCAAATTATCACTGGATGAGTTACCTTAATCCCGTGGTGCAAAAATTTCCTGATGTCTTTGCAGAAGTTTTCGGCCATTCTCCCAAAGTGACATCGAGTTTAGAATTGATCGTGTAAAAGATGCTATGTCTGTTTTGATGCCACTTAGGCACATGTCTCTGGAAGAGAGGAAAGAATTGGACAAGCAAGTCTCTAAGTTATTGGAAAAAGACCTTATACAAAGGAGTATTTCAAAATTGGGTGCGGATGTTGTTTTTGTTAATAAAGCAGATGGTTCGCTTATATCATGCACTGATTAATGTGAACTAAACAAACCAACGAGAAATAACTGATACCCTTTTCCAAGAATTGAAAACCTATTCCATCAACTAGTTAGGACTAAGGTTTTCTATTAGCTTGATTTAGATATTGGATTCCATTAGTTGAGAGTACTAATGGATGGTATACTAAAGACTGTACTTTGTACTCTTGATGAATTGTTTCAACGGGTAGTCATGCCATTCCACTTGACTAATTCTCTTGCATATTTTGGGGATCAATTGAGCATAGTTTTCAGCAAGCAAATAAATAAGTTTATTAAGGTATTTATGGATTATATCTTGGTATTTTCTCAAAATGTAGTGGATCAAAAGCATCATCAGATAGAGTTGAAAATTTTGAGAAGAAACCAGTTAAGAGCGAAATTCTTAAAATGACATTTCTGGAAGAAGATCTATTTTCTTGGACGCGTAATTTTTGGAGAAGGATCTGCAGTGGATTTAATAAATATGGAGGTAGTAATGGTTGGAAGACACCAAAGAATGCTTCAGAGGTTCATAACTTTTTAGGACAGTAAGATTCTACAGGAAGTTCATTAAGGACCTTTCAAAGAGTTTAGCACTCTTGACTCTTATTACTAAGAATAAGCAGGTCTTTACTTGAAGTCTAGATTATGAATAATCATTCATAAAGTTTAAGGAACGACTGACGAGCGCACCATTTTTTACCATCCCTGATGTACCAAACCATTTATGTTCATAGTGATGCTTATGGTACCAGGCTCGGTGCAGCTCTAATACAATAAGGGAGGGTATTAGCATACGCAATATGATAATTAAGATCAATGAGAAGATTTATCCGACTCATGATCTTGAGCTAGATATGAGAGAGATTTAAGCTATTTATAAATCACAAGTCCATCTAAACTTATTTTCTCACAAGGACTTCAATGTTAGATAGCAACGGTGGATGGAGTTTCTGTCATCATACGATTCTGTTATTGCCTATTTTCTAGGAAAAGGGAATGTGGTTGTCGACACTTTGACTAGGAAGCATGCCACATTGAATTGCATGTTATTGGAGTGGAAGAACTTCGAGTTCATTTCTAGACTAGATTTTCAACCCTCATGTAAAATACATAGGGGCTATTAGCTACATGCAGGTGAGGCATGTACTGATGGATCAAATTGGATTAAGTCAAAGGTAGGATGCATATCTAGTGGTATTTTAAAGCGGTTGGAATGGGGAGATTAGTCAAGTCATTTGGATCGCCACTCCAAAGATTAGTAAGGATACCTGAAGCATGATCGAAGGCTTTGTGTTCCACTGATTAAAGAGACGACTGAGGAAGTTTTAGATGAACGTCATAGTTTTAGGACAATCTTTCATCCACAAGGAGACAAGATATATCAAGACATTAAATGAACATTCTATTAACCTAGAATGAAGATGCATGTAGCAGAGTGTTTGACATGCCAAAGGGTTTAGGAAAAGAAGAAGAAGCCGATCAGACTATTACTCCAACTAGAGGTTCCATGGTGGGAATGGAGAATATATCTATGGATTCTTGGGCATATTGCCTTGAAGCAAGAGAGGTAATGAAAGTGTTTGGATAGTGGTGGATCGTCTCACCAAGGGTACACATTTTATCCCAGTCAAGAGCATATGGACAGCATCTGTTACTACCTTAGGCATTGGTTTTAATGGCAATAACCAAATAACATTATATAAAATATAGATACTAATGTTTTTATCAAGTTATATATAGTATATAGTGAAGGATATTAGACATGTATTGATTAAGAAGACTATATAGTATCAATGGCAGATTCAAAAGGCTGATGTAGAGAGTCAAGAGTTAAAGATTGAAGACTCATGAGTATTGAAGATTCAAGATATCCAGATAAGTTATAGAGTCATAGATTATTTTGTCAAAACCCTACTAGCACATCTTTGATCGCTCTTTTCATTTTAGTTAAAGGTTTTAAAATCTATTTTTTTTTTTTTTTTGAATTTCAAAAATGGTTTTAAAAGAATTCCTATTTTCAACATGGCCTTAATGATCTGTTACTTTTCTATCTTATAATTATATATTGAGTAATTAAGTTTTTACGTATTTAATCTTAATATACTTTTAAATCTATAATACTTTGTTTTAGTTTTAGTTTTAGTTTTATGCTTTATAAATATTTATAAGTATATTATAACATTTATTACCAGTTTGTTTTTAAATGTATATTCATTTTTACTTCATATATATTATTGTCAGAAGAAATCGATATTTAAATTCTTTATATATATATATATATATAATATTTCAAAATAATTTTACAAACATTTCTTAAGTTTTATTATGATTAAAATATGTATAAATTATGTATAAATGATTTTACAATGTATCAAAATATTTTACAAAACTTAATATATTCAAGAAAAAAAAATTAAAAAGAGTTTTTTCAAAATTTCAAAGAGTATGTCGACATACTCTTACCACAAATGTCGATATATGGATTGTATATTTCAAAAGTTCAAATTTTAAATGGAAGTGTCTCATCACCATATCTCTTCGCGAATGGATATGATTGTCGTTACTCTGTAACAGAAGATAAACCAAATAAATTTGGTTAACTACTTTCTTATATTTCTCTCCTCCTTTTATTCTCTTGTTCTCTAAAAGAAATTATACTCAAAATCTTCTCAAATTTAATCAGAATCAAATCCAAACCCCACCGATTTGATTCCCTATTGATTACACTCCGATCTCTATCATCTCACTCATTCAAATCACGATCAAAGTGCTATTGAAAAGTTTATACGATCATTTGTACTTAGGATCAAAGTGGGTGAAGAGACGTGTCTTTTGGTGAAGGGGTGGAGGGAAATGTCTCTTCATTTAAAATTTGAAATTCTGAAAAACTGCTAGTATGTCGACATGCCCAAGTACCCCATGTCGACATGGATGTGTTGCAAAATGAACAGCAACACTAACAAGTGTTGCAAATTTTCAGCATTTCAAATTACCTTATATTTGTGGATTTTTGTGATTCGGTTGAGGTCAATGGTTAATGATCTTCAAGTATAATTTCCATGAGATCTTTAACAAGATATTCTAAGGTTCAACCAACTCATCATCACTTCAAACACCTTTATGCTTCAGCATTTTTCTCTAATTCGGTTTTGTTCTTCAATTGCTCTGATCAACCTTCTTCTATAATTCATTTGCTTTCACTATATTCTTGCTTATCTCTGTAAGTGTCTCCATAATATAGCTGATATGACCAGTTAACTCGAAGATATGTTAGCAGTAATATTTGTATGGTTGTTGTCATCAAAATCAATACCTATGGTATTAGCAATCGCCCCCTTTTTGATGATGACAACCATATAAATATTTGAGAAATAAAATATAATACTTTTATATTTGACTCCCCCTAACTCTATGCACTCCCCCTATCATTTTGCCTAGTATATTTATACTTTTCTCTCTCTTTGTCATCAACAAAAAGGGCGAAAAGGAGTCACTTAAACCACTACTAGACAATATGTAGAGTTTGTATATAAAGATAAATGGTTATAAATAAAACAATTGAGGGGAAACCAAATCAATTCAAAACATGAAATTAACTTATCAAATAATAAGATGAGTTTTAGAGTTACCGACTTTGATGATGCCAATAACAAATCCTTTTCGTATTTATCCAATGTACAATAGATTTCTTCTCATATGCTTTGAGCATCTGCTATCTGATATACATTATTTGGTACCTGAAAAATTATAAAATATGCACACCGGTACCCTTTTTATTCTGGGTCCATGGGGTTAAGTTTTGGGACGCCAAACCCATGAAGAGTTTGAATATTCTTTCAAAATATAATCATTAGATGAATGAACCTTATTAATAAAATTATCAATATTTCTTTTTCAGTATCATCCACCCTTTTTGGAACCCATAAATTAATGAACCTATTTGGAGGTTTTAACTTTAATTTCCTAGTTTTTGGTTTGAACTTGGTGGCCTTAACAAACTTAGTATTTTGAATACTATTTTTCTTTAGTTTAGCCTTAAGGGTGTATCCAAGTCCATGTTTATTCCTAGTGTGTTTAGATGTAAATAATAATTTTTCTAGATTATCCTTCCCTTTGTTAAATTTATCAACATTAGTTTTTATTTTGTCAAAATCCTTATTACGGTTGAGAATAACATTGTCTAGAGATGTTATTTTTGTCATGCAAATCAGTGATCTGTGACTTCATTGAAAGATTTTCCGATTTTAAGGATTCACTTTCACTTTTTAGTTTTTCAAAACTTCCAAGTGTCAAATCCTTTTCATCATTATACTCATTAAGTCTTTCAATTTCATCTTTTAGACATTGTTTTTCTTCAGTTAACCTTTCATTAAATATTTTTAATCTATCTATCTCTGCCAAACTATTGTTATACTCTTTCCAATGAATTTTATATCCCTGATTCATACCATTCAAAACACTAGTAATTTCTTTATTAAAATTCCATACCTGGTCATCCTTTCCATGAAGCACATGTTGGCATTTTCTATTTCTGAATTACTATCACTTGATGATGTATCTGAATCATCCCATTTTGCATTGAGTGCCTATTTCCTCTCCTTATTGAAAGTGTTGACTTTGATTTCTTCGGTTTGGGGCAGTCTCTTTTCAAATGACTAGGTTTATCACATTCAAAACACTTAACAACATTTTCATTTCTAGAATTATTGTTGTTAGTTTTTCGAAGTTTGTTTGTTATCCAATACTTCAACAATTTCTTGAACTTCTTGGTCATAAACTCGATATCATCATCAATAGCATGATCATCTGGTTCATCTTTGTCGATCATAGCATTGAGTGCTAGTGATTTCTTCTCATTTGCCTGATTCTCTTTTCTAATCTATAACTTTACTTCATAAGACATTAGATTACCAATTAAATCTTCTATTTTCATAATACTAATATCATTGGCTTCTTCAGTTGCCAGAGTCTTCTGATCCCATTCATTAGGAAGTGAATTCAGGATCTTTCTGACTTAGCCTTCTTCAGTAATTTTCTTTCCTAATGATATTAAGGCATGTACTATATCTTGAAATCTAGAATACATATCAATAATAGACTAATTTGGTTTCGTTTGTAAGAGTTGAAACTGGTTAGTTAGCATAGATATCTTTGTTTGTTTTACTTTATTGGTGCCTTCATGTGTGACTTGCAGTGTTCTTCAAATTTCATATGCAGAATTACAAATAGACACCCGAATAAATTCATTTCTATCTAAGGAGAAAAATAAAATGTTCATGGCCTTAGAGTTATTAAGTGATTGTGCCTTTTGGTCTAGTTTCCATTTTGAATATTCAGCTTGAGGCTCTATGTACTCTGTTTGGGTAATGTTCTAAATATCCAAACCATTAAGCTGCAAATAACATTTCATCCTACAAGCCCAATAAGCATAACTACTGCCATCAAATAGAGGGGGTCTAGTGGTAGATTGCCCATCTACAAAAGTGCTAAAAAATATGTTACTAGTGTCATTAGCCATTTATACTTTTCGAAACCCAAGTTATGAATTTTTGAAAACCTGGCTCTGATACCAAATGTTGAAAACTGGGGTGGCTATAACACAATGTTGGATCTTAAGGCTATTCAGACACTAGAAGTGGTGAATTGTGTATTAACCACTTACTTATGAATATAAAACTGTATTTACTCAAATTGCAAACAGAAAGAAGTAATCAGAGAATAAGTAGTAATAAAGTAAAATGCAGTAATGTAAATAACACCCGGATTTTTATACTGGTTCGGATTAACCAATCCTATATCCAGTCCTGCACTCTATCGTGCAGAATTCCACTATAATCGCTTGCTTTCCACGGTTGGCAAGAACACCTTTACAATCTTGGTTTCACGGGCTACAAGACACACCCTTTTGATTTTACAGGCAACAAGAACACCTTCTCCTTATCAGCAACAACAAACTATGGTAAGTACTCGTATCTTCAATACAGATTCTTGTAGATTCGGTACAATGATCCTATAAACCTCCAATGGCAATATGTCTTTGAATTCTTTGAGGAATAGGAAGAAATTAGAGAGAGAATGATGTGAATTAAATTACAACTCTCTAATATTGTGTGGCTTGCAAATCAGTGAAGAATTGGAGTGAAATAGTATCGATTTGCAAGGAGATTTGAAGAGTATGCAACAGATTTCTTTTGCAAATGTTTGGAGAAGAAGGAGTAAGAGAAAAATGAGAATTCTTGATGTTAAAATTCATTTTCAGAGGCCTTTATATAGTGGTTGAAGAGACGTGTCTTTTGGTGAAGAGGTGGAGGGAAATGTCTCTTCATTTAAAATTTGAAATTCTGAAAAACTGCTAGTATGTCGACATGCCCAAGTACCCCATGTCGACATGGATGTGTTGCAAAATGAACAGCAACACTAACAAGTGTTGCAAATTTTCAGCATTTCAAATTACCTTATATTTGTGGATTTTTGTGATTCGGTTGAGGTCAATGGTTAATGATCTTCAACTATAATTTCCACGAGTACTTTAACAAGATATTCTAAGGTTCAACCAACTCATCATCACTTCAAACACCTTTATGCTTCAGCATTTTTCTCTAATTCGGTTTTATTCTTCAATTGCTCTGATCAATCTTCTTCTATAATTCATTTGCTTTCACTGTATTCTTGCTTATCTCTGTAAGTGTCTCCATAATATAGCTGATATGACCGGTTAACTCGAAGATATGTTAGTAGTAATATTTATATGGTTGTTGTCATCAAAATCAATACCTATGGTATTAGCAATCGCCCCCTTTTTGATGATGACAACCATATAAATATTTGAGAAATAAAATATAATACTTTTATATTTGACTCCCCTTAACTCTATGCACTCCCCCTATCACTTTGCCTAGTATATATATACTTTTCTCTCTCTTTGTCATCAACAAAAAGGGCGAAAAGGAGTCACTTAAACCACTGCTAGACAATATATAGAGTTGTATATAAAGATAAATGGTTATAAATAAAACAATTGAGGGGAAACCAAATCAATTCAAAACATGAAATTAACTTATCGAATAATAAGATGAGTTTTAGAGTTACCGACTTTGCTGATGCCAATAAAAAATCCTTTTCGTATTTATCCAATGTACAATAGATTTCTTCTCATATGCGTTGAGCATCTGCTATCTGATATACATTACTTGGTACCTGAAAAATTATAAAATATGCACACCGGTACCCTTTTTATTCTGGGCCCATGGGGTTAAGTTTTGGGACGCCAAACCCATGAAGAGTTTGAATATTCTTTCAAAATATAATCATTAGATGAATGAACCTTATTAATAAAATTATCAATATTTTTTTTTCAGTATCATCCACCCTTTTTGGAACCCATAAATTAATGAACCTATTTGGAGGTTTTAACTTTTATTTCCTAGTTTTTGGTTTGAACTTGGTGGCCTTAACAAACTTAGTATTTTGAATACTATTTTTCTTTAGTTTAGCCTTAAGGGTGTATCCAAGTCCATGTTTATTCCTAGTGTGTTTAGATGTAAATAATAATTTTTCTAGATTATCCCTCCCTTTGTTAAATTTATCAACATTAGTTTTTATTTTGTCACAATCCTTATTACGGTTAAGAATAACATTGTCTAGAGATGTTATTTTTGTCATTCAAATCAGTGATCTGTGACTTCATTGAAAGATTTTCTGATTTTAAGCATTCACTTTCACTTTTTAGTTTTTCAAAACTTCCAAGTGTCAAATCCTTTTCATTATTATACCCATTAAGTCTTTCAATTTCATCTTTTAGACATTGTTTTTCTTCAGTTAACCTTTCATTAAATATTTTTAATCTATCTATCTCTGCCAAACTATTGTTATACTCTTTCCTAAGAATTTTATATCCCTGATTCATATCATTCAAAACATTAGTAATTTCTTTATTAAAATTCCATACCTGGTCATCCTTTGCCATGAAGCACATGTTGGCATTTTCTGTTTCTGAATTACTATCACTTGATGATGTATCTGAATCATTCCATTTTGCATTGAGTGCCTATTTCCCTCTCCTTATTGAAAGTGTTGACTTTGATTTCTTCAGTTTGGGGCAGTCTCTTTTCAAATGACTAGGTTTATCACATTCAAAACACTTAACAACATTTCCATTTCTAGAATTATTGTTGTTAGTTTTTCGAAGTTTGTTTGTTATCCAATACTTCAACAATTTCTTGAACTTCTTGGTCATAAACTCGATATCATCATCAATAGCATGATCATCTGGTTCATCTTTGTCGATCATAGCATTGAGTGCTAGTGATTTCTTCTCATTTGCCTGATTCTCTTTTCTAATCTATAATTTTACTTCATAAGACATTAGATTACCAATTAAATCTTCTATTTTCATAATACTAATATCATTGGCTTCTTCAGTTGCCAGAGTCTTCTGATCCCATTCATTAGGAAGTGAATTCAGGATCTTTCTGACTTAGCCTTCTTCAGTAATTTTCTTTCCTAATGATATTAAGGTATGTACTATATCTTGAAATGTAGAATACATATCAACAATAGACTAATTTGGTTTCATTTGAAAGAGTTGAAACTGGTTAGTTAGCATAGATATCTTTGTTTGTTTTACTTTATTGGTGCCTTCATGTGTGACTTGCAGTGTTCTTCAAATTTCATATGCAGAATTACAAATAGACACCCGAATAAATTCATTTCTATCTAAGGAGAAAATAAAATGTTCATGGCCTTAGAGTTAGTAAGTGATTGTGCCTTTTGATCTAGTGTCCATTTTGAATATTCAGCTTGAGGCTCTATGTACTTTGTTTGGGTAATGTTCTAAATATCCAAACCATTAAGCTGCAAATAACATTTCATCCTACGAGCCCAATAAGCATAACTACTGCCGTCAAATAGAGGGGGTCTAGTGGTAGATTGCCCATCTACAAAAGTGCTAAAAAATATGTTACTAGTGTCATTAGCCATTTATACTTTTCAAAACCCAAGTTATGAATTTTTGAAAACCTAGCTCTGATACCAAATGTTGAAAACTGGGATGGCTATAACACAATGTTGGATCTTAAGGCTATTCAGACACTAGAAGTGGTGAATTGTGTATTAACCACTTACTTATGAATATAAAACTGTATTTACTCAAATTGCAAACAGAAAGAAGTAATCAGAGAATAAGTAGTAATAAAGTAAAATGCAGTAATGTAAATAACACCCGGATTTTTATACTGGTTCGGATTAACCAATCCTATATCCAGTCCTGCACTCTATCGTGCAGAATTCCACTATAATCGCTTGCTTTTCACGGGTGGTAAGAACACCTTTACAATCTTGGTTTCATGGGCTACAAGGCACACCCTCTTGATTTTACAGGCTACAAGAACACCATCTCCTTATCAGGAACAAAAAATTATGGCAAGTACTCGTATCTTCAATACAGATTCTTGCAGATTCGGTACAATGATCCTATAGACTTCCAATTGCAATATATCTTTGAATTTTTTGAGGAATAGGATGAAATCAGAGAGAGAATGATGTGAATTAAAGTACAACTCTTTGATATTGCGTGGCTTGCAAATCAGTGAAGAATTGGAGCGAAATAGTATCGATTTGCATGGCGATTTGAAGAGTATGCAATGGATTTCTTTTGCAAATGTTTGGAGAAGAAGGAGTAAGAGAAAAATAAGAATTCTTGATGTTAAAATGCATTTTCAGAGGCCTTTATATAGTGGTTGAAGGGACATGTCTTTTGGTGAAGAGGTGGAAGGAAATGTCTCTTCATTTAAAATTTGAAATTCTGAAAAACTGCTAGTATGTCGACATGCCTAAGTACCCCATGTCGACATGGGTGTGTTGCAAAATGAACAACAACATTAATAAGTGTTGTACATTTTTTGCATTTCAAATTACCTTATATTTGTAGATTTTTGTGATTCTGTTGAGGTTAATGGTTGATGACCTTCAAGTATAATTACCATGAGATCTTTAATAAGATATTCTAAGGTTCAACCAACTCATCATCACTTCAAACACCTTTATGATTTAGCATTCTTCTCTAATTGGGTTTTGTTCTTCAATTGCTCTGATCAACCTTCTTTTATAATTCATTTTCTTCCACTGTATTCTTGTTTATCTTCGTAAATGTCTCCATAATATATCTAATATGACCGCATAACTCGAAGATACGTTAGTAGTAATATTTATATGGTTGTTGTCATCAAAATCAATATCTAGGGTATTAACATACAAGTTATTTGTACAAGAAATTGTATTGGAATGGATATAGGATAACTCCAAACCAGTATAGAAATTCCTGATGTGATCTCTCCAACTATTTACATTTTGCTTTCACTGATTTAAATCTGTTTGTATTTGCATCAGTGATTATTGAATCTACACTATTTAATTATAATCCCAAAAGAATTTAAAAAGATTCATAAACTTGGTAAACACTATTCATCCCCCCACTAGTGTTTAATTAGCCTTAAGATACATCTTTCGCAATCCTACATTTGGTACTAGAGCATTGGTTTTCAAAAATATTCATAACCTTGAATTTTGAAAATATTTAATGGCTAACAACAATTTTAGCAATACTACTAGTAACACTATGATACAAAGTGAATCAGACAACAGTGATCACACAACATAAGGTAGATTTTTTGTTATCCTATGTTTTCACAGAACACAAAAAATCATTTGTTGTCTGAAAAGCCCTAAAATCTTTCATCTGGTGTCTGAATAGCCCATGAACTATTTTGAAAATGCTTGTCATTCAGAAAACATTTTATCCATCATCTGATTTAAGTTATCAAATTTTTAGTTTTGGCTCCATCTTTTCCCTCTCAATTATTTCGTGGCCACTTTTTATTTTTGTTTCCATATTTATATTTTTGTTCCCCTTTTTATTTTTGTTCAGTGCAAATCTCGATACAATGCAAAAGCCCATCTCTTTCTCTCTAGGGTTTTATTAAATTGAAGTCGTCTCCTTGTCTTCTCATCGTTGTCAAGTCCGATACTCTCTTACTCTCAATTTGGGTTCTCTCGCGTCTTCTGGAATTAGGGTTCCTAATTGAACTTGATTGCTACTGATTGGTATGTGATTTTTTATTATCTTTTGATTTTGCTGGAACTCGTTCTACAATTAAGTTGATGATGATATGGGTGCTTATATAGGATTTGATTTCTTATGTTTTTGTTTTGAGATTTTGATTTGAAATAGTTCTTATGCTTTACTGACTTGTTCTTTATATGTATGCTTCAAAATTTTGAACCTAGACTACACTTTGGTTGCTAATATGTGTACTGATCTTTGCTTCAGCTATGGATTTCTCTACTATATTAATTTTCTTGTTTACCTTGGTATGATTTGTGGTACTTCCTTATTCTAATTTGTGGCACTGCCTTGTTCAATTTATGGCATTTGCTATTTTAATTTGTGGTACTTGCTTGTTTTAATTTGTGACAAGCCAGTGCATTGCCTTGACAAGCTAGTGCATAGCACTACCTTGTCAAGGTAGGGCCCACTAGTGATGCCTTGTTTGTGCACTTTGATGATCCATGTGCTTTTGCTACGATGGTCCATGTTGCTTTTGCTGTTGCTTTTGCTAGTTCAGTTTCTTTTGTTGGTTTCTTGTTATGCTGTCTTTGTTTATCCATTTATGCTATTGGTTTGTGAGTTGTTTGTATATACTTGTATACACTTGTATATACTTGAGCTTAAATCAATTCAGTTCTAAACCATTTTGAGTTTTTGTACCATGTTGTTGAGTTTCCTTTCTACTCACTATGTACATATATACATGTATATACATATGTATGCGTATGCATATTAGTGTGTCTGGTTATTCGTTTTATTCAATCTTTTCTCTTGATCTGCCACATGCTTAAACTATTTTGAGATATGTAGTACATATGTGCATACATATACTTCATTTGATAGTCCATGTGTACACTTGAATTCCATTTGCACTATCATGTCTGATTTCATGTGTACAATTGAGTTCGTATCTAAGTTAGTATACACTTAAGTTCATGTATGCACTTGTCCCTGACTTGTACTTATTGTATCCTCGATGGTTTGAGCTTCAATCTATATACATACATACACATGTATGTATGTATGTGTGAATGTTTGTGGCACTGCCTTTTTTTTATTTGTAGCACTTGCTGTTTTAACTTATGACAGGCCGATGCACTGCCTTGACAAGGCAGTGTACAACACTGCCATGTCAATGCAGCGCACACAAGTGATGCATTGTTTGTGCACTTCGATGGTTCATGTTGCTTTAGTTGTTGCTTTTGTTGGTCCATGTTACTTTTTCTGGTCCAGTTGCCTTTGCTAATTTCTTGTTATGCTGTCTTGGTTATCTATTTATGCTGTTGGTTTGTGAATTATCTGTATATACTTGTATACACTTGTATATACTTGAGCATGAGCCAGTTTGAGTTTCTGAACCATTTTGAGTTTCTTTTGCTTTTGCTTGTCCAGTTCTGTGTACACTTGTATATAATTGAAATTGTATATTGCACTGGTCCATGTTGTACTTGAACTTGTATACTTATCCAGTTTTGTATATACTTATATACGCTTGTATATACTTAAACTTATAGATTACGCCGGTCCATGTAACTTTTTCTGGTCCAATTCCAAACCATTTTGAGTTTCTGAACCATTTTATGTGCATTTTCAATTGTTTTTTTGCTTGAGCTTATTTATGTGCACTATCTTGAATCCAGTTTCAAATGATTTTGAGTTTCTAAACCATTTTATATGCATTTGCACTTGTTGTTTTACCTGAGCTTGTTTATGTGCGCTATCTTGAATTCTTGCCTTGTCTGCATTTCTTGGATGTGCAAGTGTGCATTTTCATGTATATACATACATATGTATGTGTGTGTGTGTGTAAATGTTTGCTAATTGGATTACTATGTGTGTGCGCACTTTTGGTTGAATCTCTTATGACTGGTTTGTACTTGTACCTGTATATGTGCCTGGTTTGTTTTGATTATTTGGCTGCCTGTTTCAAGGTAGTATCTAGATTCTTTTGATTGTTTTGCTACTTGGTTTGTACTAATATATATGTGCACATGAGTTGAACCCGAGGAGGCTTGGGCTTGACCGAGGAGGCTTGGGCTTGACCTTGTGCACATGTGCACTATATTGAGCCTTCGGGCTTAACCCTTGCAATAGTTCGTGAGATTTAATTGATACCCGGCCTTGTGATATTCATAGTGATACACTGTGCATATCATAAGTTGTCCGAGTTTATCCCCGTCTAAAACATGAAGAGAAAAAAACCCCATAAACTATAGAAATATTAATATTCAAATTCAATTTTATTTTGCAATTTATGTTTGTTTCCGTTTCCATTTACTGCATTGGTTATTTGTCAGATATAGGAGATGGTTGGACACAAGCTGGAGTAAGCAAATAAAGATCGACATCAAAAACAAACTCGAGTGAGTGTGAGTAAAGAAATGTTATATATAAGAGTGTAGAGAAATGTTTTATAAAAGAGAGTGATATTGAAAGTTGTATTGTATCTGAAAATGTAAGTAGAGTGATAGTGAAAGTTGTATTGTATTTGAATTTGATTTGAAATAATTTTTTTGTTTAAATAAAATTACGATTCATTCATTTCATTAGGTAAACAATTATTCATACCAGTCAATATTTATATATTGTCTAATAGAAAATTCCATAAATTATACTACAACATAAGACAACATACGACTTTTTTGTTATGTTAGTGTATATCAGACGATGGGGCATATATGTGGTCTGATGTGCAATGGGACGGCATGAGACTTAATGAAAGATAGATGTGTAATCAGACAACAGAGCATATTTGTCATCTGATGCATTTTTCCCATAGTGTAACAGTGTTAGCTTAGTAAGTTATTTGTTGAAGTACGGTCTACTGCTAGACTACTATTTTTTAATGGCAGTAATTACACATATCGGTCATATAGAATGAAAGTATATCCACAGCCAATTGGTCAAGATATTTGAAATATCATAAAGAATGAGTATACTGGCCCCAAACTAATTTTTCACAATGGACTGTTGACCAAAAGGCAGCTACACAAAGCAATTCTAAAGCCATTAATATTTTGTTCTGTTCATTAGATAAGAACGAATTCAATAGAGTGTCTATTTATAAGTCCGCATCAAGTGATAATGAAGCAGACACATTGAATCAATATATGCTTCACAATAATAATCAATTCAGAATAGTTCGAAGAAATGGATCAAAAATAAGTACGCGTTTATAGTTTAAAGATTTGAATGGAATTTTTTTAATTGCTTTTGATTGTTGGAAATAACCTATAGATTAATAATAATGTTGGCTGAATACAGTATGCATGTATATATAATTTTATTAAATATTTTATATTTTTTATAATTTTGAATTAAAATAATATATATATATATATATTTAAAATAATTCTTAAATTATTTACTATGAATATATGTTAGTAATAATTATTGTATATATGTATATATAGGAAACTCTAACCTAAATCCACTTTTTGAAAATCACGTGATGTATGTTGACATACCCAATATGTACCTGTCGACATATGCACTCAGATTTTTAAATCCAAATTCAAATTTAAAAATTGAATTTTCCTCTATCATTTCACCAACGCGAATGTCCTGAAAATGTGTCTCTTGACTAAAGAACATGACCATTGATTCTCTATTTAATTATACTATCTCCATCCATTCATTTCACTTCTATTTTAAAATTCAAAAATTCATTATCTCTCTTATCTCCTCAAATTCTTCTTCAATTCCTTTCTCAAGAAACACTCCATCAACCATGAGGCTTTCGAAGAAAACAAAAGGCTTTCTTTTTCACGACAAAGAAGCCATATAAGCACATATAGAGTATATGTCTTTTGAAAAAGTCTCCTTCGAAAGGTTTTCTTTTCTCGATGATTTTCCCACTTATTATTATCTTTATAATCTTTGTTTGCAAAATGGAATTCTTGGTTTAATACATGCTTCCCAAAATTATTTCGTATGTTATTTAAATTTTGTAAAAATGTTTTATGCAAACTTGAAAGGGAAATTTTATAGGGAAATGAAGGAGAAGTGTGGAATGGTGTGAAAGGATCACAAATTGTTTTAAATTGTGAAATTTTAGGTAACATTATTGAATGTGAATATAGTGGAATGGACCTTTCAAATTATAAATCTGATATTTAAAATTATGAAGTTTTTCATGATATTTTTGAAAGTGGTGATGATTCTGAGTTCAAAAACAAAAATTTGTGTCCTAAAGCAAGAATTTTAAGTCTTCTTTTGGAATAAGGAATAACTCCAAGGATGGGAAATTATAACAACCCGATTAAAAAGGTTTTCAAAGCTCCTTTTGCAATTTATTGTGACTATAACATAAATTGGCCACAAGTTATTTTGGATGAATTTTTCCTAAGAATCTCTCAGGCATGTGAACACATTATTTCATAATGTGTATCTTACTAGAGTATTCACGTATTTTGGTGTAGACCTAAAAGGATAGGAAACCATTCCTCGATAACTTTTCGACAAGGCCAACATCTCTCTCATGTAAATTTCACCCATATTCGAGCCTTATGAAACATTTGCAAAAAAGGAATAAAGATTGGCTTGGGAAGAGGAGCAAGAAATCAAAGAGGAGGAGGAAGAGGAAGGAGAAGAAATGGAAGTCGAGGAGGAAGAATAAGAAAAGGAAGAAGATACTTTATTGGAAAGTATCAAAATGCCATCTCATCCTTCCAACAAAAGGTCTTCTTAAAAATCAAGAGACGGTTGATTTCAACCAAAAGAAAAAAGAAGCTTAAAAGATTTTTCTAAGAAATTCGCTTCTCTTTCCAACAAAGTAGTTAAATACTTTAGAAAGATCATTCGAAAGATTAGTGGAAAAGCTTCATTTTCATCTACTTCTTCCTTGTTGTTTTTCTATGATTTTCTAGTTTCTAGTTTGGATTGTACCGGTTTTCATTCTATGTATTGTTTATGTTTATCTTTAGATTCCACGCAATCTTCCTATATTACTTATGAAATCTTATTTCTTGCTATTAAACATTGTTATTTGTATCTAGAAATTCATTCAAGTATAACAGTGTTGGTCAAATACAATAGTACAACAAAATAAGATAGTTTTGAAATTTATGGAATATATGTTGATATATGCCTACCATGTATGTGGACATACAACGGTCAGATTTAATAAAAATTTAAATTTAACAATAAAATAACTACCAAACACCTATTCGTTTCAAATGAATTTTACCTCTGTCTATACTAATTCACTCTAAAAGATCATCATTTTCAATCTCTTTTCTTCTCCCTTTTCACTTATAATCGTATCATTTTCAATAATTGCTTCTCAATACTAGAAATTAAGTGAATCTTGAACAAACTATGCAGTCATTCAAGAATATACTTCCTTTCATCCTTAGAAATCAAGGACACTTAGAACTGAGTAAAATGTAGATGATTAAAAAGCAAGCACTACACCAAACAGTCTATTTTGTAACATTATTCTCATCTCAATTTGTAACGGTTATTTCCGTTACAAATTACTAACGGTTATTACCGTGATAAAACATTCCAACGGTTATTACCATTATAAAACTTGATAATATCGTAAATAAATTAAACTGCGCTAGAGTGCTTAGTAATTTTATCTTTTACGAGCACGTTTAGACCAAACCTTATCAACTTTTTTGCTTTATTAAACAGCGAAACCCTAGAATTTGGGATCATACTGCCACCTAAGTTCTTCCTCATCTCCACTTCGCCCTTGCTCCTCCATACTCGTCCATCCTCTCTCTCCACCTTACGAACCATTATCCCTTGTTTCAAATATAGGTCGTTTAGTCAACAGCCACAGTTTTGAAACTAGGGTTTCTCCCTAAATTCGTGGCTACGATCAAATCTGACCTCACCAACGCTACCGTTGATCTAACTTCCATCGCCAGATCTATTGCCATAGAGCAAGAACCTCTCGTCAATCCCTCCTTCATTTTCCCTTTTAAGGTTATAGCATGCGATAGAAAAAACCTAAATCTCGATCGCGAATTTGCGATTCACGAACCAGAAAGACAGCGACGGCGACCCATATAGGTGGCTCCGTCTCTTCTACAGGCCAGCTTCATCTCGGCAACTAGGTCACAGGCAAGCGCATGGTAGTAGGCTCTTCCATCTTGATTTAAATAGTCGGCTACTAGGTCACAACCGCATAAGCACCAGCAGGCTCGTCCTCCATCTCAGTTGAAGCATGAATCGAAGGTACTAGTACTAATTCAGTAATTTGTAAACCTAATTTACATTATTGTACTATAATTTACGTTATTTACTAAAACTAATTCAGTAATTTTTAATTGTAATTTACATCATTTACTAAACTAATCAAATAATTTGTAAAACTAATTCAGTAATGCTGGGTTGACTGAATCGACATCATATCCAGAAAGAGACTGTTATGAGATTGACGTAGTGAAAGAAATATTTGAGGATGGATCTGCTATTCTTTCTGAAAGGTGATAATTTAATCTTAATCTGATATGAATATTTAGTGTTGAAACACTATTTTATACTAACTAAACTATGAACAAATATCTGAAAAAAGTGCAGGTTAAATACAGGGTAACCATTATCAAACATGTTCAAGCTTTTTATATTTGCGATATGCCAAGTTGTAATAAGACCTAGAGAAGGAATCTCAGTGCATGCTAAATCATCACAAGCAGGAAGACCGAGGCCTTAGGATGGTCCCCTACTTTGTCGTAGTTGCCTCGAGAAAAAAGAATCAATGGAAGGCAAAATGAATTTGAAAGGTATTTACTATAGTTAACATTCTTTTTGGCACATCCATAAGCTCTACACTTTTACGTTTGACAGTGGTATTATATTTTTCCCAGGGCATATTAACTCATATTGCACCAAAATCTTGAATAGGTATTGGAATGGAATAATTGAATGTTATGGTAGGATGGTACATAGTTCTAATGTTACTACTAATATATAGTCTTTATTTATGGATTTTGAACTGTTCTAAACATGCTTAGATGAAATAATGTTACTACTAATACATAGTCTTTTATTGTATGCATCTTAATAATATTCTTCCTTTAAAAAGAAAAAAAGAGCGACTTGCCTAAGTTTATTGCTCATTGTTATTGTGCATTTAACCCACTATGCTATTTGTTAGTCTTGGTTTGTAGCACCTTTCTATGCGGATTCAATGAAATGCATGGTATTTTAACTGCTTTCTATCAACATAGCTTCTAATATAAATGTGGAGAACTATTTGTTTTACTTAAGATTGTACTTGGGTAAAGTTAGTCCATTAATAATGAAATATGATGGCATAATACTGAAACCAATTCATTATTCTATTCCATTATAAATATTCTATAATCCTAGACTTTCACTGTTTCTTGAGTCGCATGAGTTATTTCCCATCTGATAGTGTAAAGTATTTTGAGGTTTTTATAATTTTAAACCACAATTACTATACTTACAACCTTGATGTATTATGATTTCACTAAGTTGCATTACTAAGGTAAAATTACATTACCATGAAATATATGACACATCGGTATGTATATAAAATGGAAAGAAATATCCAGATAACTTTGAACTAATTGGTGCTCCAATTGGTATGAATGTTCTTCTTTAAATCGGAAGGATGTATTTATATTTTAGAACTTCTATGTGAATATTTTTTTCATATTTTCACCACCAAACTAGAAATTCATTTATTTATTTTTCTTTATTGGATCGGTTATTTCGTGATGAACCGAGATAAACTTCTATGTAGGTTACAATATGACATTGTAAGATTGGAGGACAAAGTTGAGAAGGTCAAGGCACAAATTGATACAAAAATAGTAATCATGAATTGGCTACTCTAGCCTAAACAGTACTGGCCCCTTATCATACTTCTGTTTAATAATTATTGTTTTAACTTCATATTTTTTAAGTGACATTTAATTTTTATAGGAGGCTAGAGCTAAAATAGCATCTACAATCAATTGAAATGTACATTGTGGGTGAAACATTTATAAAATGTTGCAGGAGTCGAATGCAAATTTGGATGAAGTGGTTGAACTTGCAAAGGAATTTTAGGTATAAATTTGCTTTGGAAACAACAGTGATCATAGTAGTTCATATTCTTCTTCTTAGTGACTTTATTTAATGTTTTAAAATTTTGTTGTTGCAAGGGGTCTAAAATCAAACCACTATAGGGCACTGCTTAATTGTTTTTGCATCCCCGTTACATGCATGGCGTAGCCACTAGGTATAATCTTTTACTAATTTTATTCTGATAATTTTTTTTCTATCATACGACTTAGTAACTCACGTGGCATCTTCATCAGTTCTGAGGCAGGAGTGTATACTTATGCTGCAGCTCAAGTCAAGAAAGCCATGGAGGTTTGTTTGTGCATGACATTTATATAAGATCTCAGTTCTAATGCTAGTTTTCTGCTTATGATCATCATTTTATTTCAATAGGTTACACACTATCTTGGAGGAGAGAACTTTGTTTTCTGGGGTGGCCGTGAAGGATTAAACTCTTTTGAATACTGATATGAAAAGAGAACTTGACCACTTGGTATGCACATTAGCTTATGGTGTGTTTTTGCTTTTGTTACTATCAATGATAGCCAATTATAAAATTTTAATTCTAGGCCAAATTTCTTCAATCTGTTATTGAACAAAAAAGAAGATTGGATTCAATGGTATTGCATTTCATGTTGCAGAATGTGGATATGAAATAAATTTAATCATCAAAATTGTGGTTCTTTTGGATGGTGAAAATGTTTATAAATCCATTATTTTTATCTTGGTAATTTACCGATCGAACCAAAACTACAAGAGCCTACAAAGCATCAGTATGACTGGGATTCTGCAACCTCATTCTCCTTCTTGCAGAAGTATTGCTTGTTAGGTATTTTCCATGGTTCTTTTCTCCCATCTCCTCGCTATTTGTGAAAAAGGAAATAAAGTTTGACTATATGAACTTAAGGCACAAAGTTATATGGTTTTTTCTTCACCGTTAACTAATCGTTTATGACATATCAATGGCAGTGCCTATTGCTGCATATATACTAGAATCTGTAGTTCAATTTGTAAATGTTTTGTTTGCATACGCTGCATGAAATAGGCCTTGAAATTTTTTGTAAAAGTTTTGGTTTCCATTTACTGCTGTTTTCCATGATCTTTGATTTATGCCATCATTCCCATTCATTTTTATGCATGCATTGTTGAATTTGAATGGAATGTTTTTTCTGAATTTCTTCATCTACTTTGAATGTAATTAGCATAGGTAAGTGGTCACTTGAGATATGATAAATAACTTTAGTTGTAGAGTTTGGAAATTTACTTTGAAATTCAAAGTTGAAAAAGTTCCATCTATTTTACGATGTGTCGAAGAAATACTTTCCACCTTTCCATGTGAAATAGTTGCCAACGTACTGAGATTTTTGCAGCCCTGTAGTTGCAACAGTTTCATAGAAATCCTCGCCGTAATTTAATTGTTTATTTTTGTAGATGCATCAATCCTTTAAATAAGGCCACATTTATGTCTTTGCACATGAGTGTGAAGTCCATGCACCACTATTATGACAATGCTCATTTCCCCTTTATCTTGAAGTAGCGACGTGATGATTTAGTTACTGCTAGATAAAACACTACTGTTCCATTCCATATGATAGGGTCCCAAAGAATAATTATTTCTCTTATTGTTTTCATCTTTGGTATATGCATATGCCCACTATGGTTTAATGTTTTTGATAAATGAACGAATGACATTCTCATCCAATTAATGCTTAAGTAAACCAACAAAAGAAGGTTAGAGTCTATTTATGTGCTCTAGAACGTCGTATTTCCTTGTAGGGGAATTAACTCCCATTACGTTCCATATAAGGAATGTCGTTTAATTTTCAATATTTGCATTTCCCTTAGTTTTAGAGCTTCTAAGCGATCCACTCACTTTACTACGCCTGCTCTTACATGCTTTTCATTTTATTTGTGCAACTAGGTTGGACCATGTTGGATTTTCGATAATTTCGCTTAAAGTGGCTTTGAATTCAAAAGCATTTCCCTCAGTTCTATGCCTTCAGGTAAGTGTTCGGAATATATGCATTATCTGCTTTTTCAGTACATACTTTGTTGTCATTATCACTGGTTATTACTAGGTCAGCCTTTGCTTCATTTTTCTTCTGGTCTTTGCAATGTCTTTCCTACTTTTACTTGCTGAGTTCAAAGGCAATTTGATGGAATACTTAACAGACTGCTGAGGAACTGTGGCTGCATTTGCACCCGAATCATGTGCTATTGTGCCTACATCTGAACTTACTACTTCAGACCTGATGTGTCTCCATTTCTGCTTTATTCTGCTTTATAATTTGTGTTGTGACAAGCATATTAATGTTCGATTTGTAAAGATGTATCTAAGTTGATGTGTTTGAACTAGAACCGTGTATATCGAATTATATTTTGAATCACGGTCGGATTTTATGCACTTATCTGGACTTCAATTTGAGCTTGCAGGTTTTGGTTCATATTTTGATTCACTGCCAAATTTTTCAGGCTAGTTTGAACTTCATCTTGTTTCATAGCATTTACTGTCAGAGGGAATGTGAAGTAATTTCCAACGGTTATAACCGTTGGGAATTACCAAGATTCCCAACGATTATAACCGTAACAAATGTTAGAAACTATTGTTCTGTCACGGTTATAAGTGTGATACTATCTAAATTTCCCACGGTTATAAGCGGTAGTAATAACCATTTTATCACGTTTATAACTGTGAGTAAATAGTGTTCTGTCACGATTATAAGTGTGATAATATCTAAATTTATAACGGTTATAAGCGTGAGAAATTACTATTTTTATCATGGTTATAACCATGAGCAAAAACGTGACCGAATTTTCCCACGGTACCTATTTTCACGGTTATAACCGTAACAAATTAGTTTTGCCACACTTATAACCGTGAGGAAATTGCCTTTCTGGTGTTCTGTAGAAAAGAATTTTGACGCCGGTCGATGGATGATTTCTTCTATTATCAAAGATGAACCAACCAACAATCCTTATACTACCGTCAACAAAGACAATAAAGGTTGGAATACGATCAAAATGGAACCAATTTTCGGTTCTGATGGTTGGGTAGAAGTTCCTAGGGATGTCTAAAATTGATTGGTTAGTCTTAACATATGTGTGCGTATATACATCTGTATAGTAATATAATATATAGTATGCATTGTGTATAAAATTAATGGCTTGGATTAATGTCTTTGACTGGATTGCTTTGTTTTATTTGTTTGGTTTATATTGGTTTGAATTAGTTGAATGTATGTAATGGATTTTTTTGATTAATAAAAATGGTTTGTGTTATCGATATTAAATTTAGGGGGAGATCTTTTTTGGTTAGATTTATACCGATGACAAAGGGGGAGAAATATATAAAATCAAGGCATGGATTAATGGGGAGTTTTGTAACTCAAGGAGAGTTATAACATATTTTATACATATGGTTGTCATCATCAAAACGGGGGAGATCATTTATACCTCAGGCATTGGTTTTAATGATGAAACCATATGACATTATATAAAATATAGACACTGATGTTTTTATCAAGTTGTATATAGTATATAGTGCAGGATATTAGACAAGTGTTGATTAAGAAGATTGTACGGTGTCAAGAGCAGATTCAACTAGCTGATATAGAGATTCAAGAGTTAGAGATTAAAGGCTCATGAATATTAAAGATTCAAGGTATCCAGATAAGTTATAGAGTCATAGATTATTTTGTTAAAACCTCGATAGCACTTCTTTGATCTCTCTTCTTATTTTTCTTAAAGGTTCTAAATTCTATTTTCTATTTTTAAATATTTTGAATTTCAAAAGTGATTCTATTTTCAAAATGACTTCCAAATAATCTCTTAACTTTTGATCTTATAATTATATATTGAGTAATTAAGTTTTTAAGTATTTTATCTCTTAACATACTTTTAAATCTATTATACTTTGTTACTATTTTAGTTTTATGCTTTCTAAATATTTCTAAGTATATTATAACGTTTATCATGACTTTGTTTTTAAATGTATATTCACTTATGCTTCATATATATTATTTTCAAAAGAATTTCATATTTAAATCCTTTATATATTTAAAATATTTCAAATTAATTTTATAAAGTTTTGTCAAGTTTTATTATGATTAGAATATGTGTAAGCTATGTTTAAATGATCTTATAATGTATTAAAATATTTTAAAAAACTTAATATATTCAAATCAAATTTTAAAAATAATTTTTCAAATTTTCAAAGAGTATGTCGACATACTCTAACCTCATATGTCGACATATGTACCGTAGATTTCAAAAATTAAAATTTTAAATGGAAATGTATTTTCGCTGTATCTCTTCGTGAATGGATATGACTGTTGTTTCTCTATAAATAAAGGTTAAACAACGAAATTTGATAAGTTAATTTCTTATATTTCTCTCCATTTTTTACTTTGTTGTTTTCTAAAAGAATTATACTCAAACTCTTCTCAAATTCAATCAGCATCAAATCCAAACCAAACTCCATTGATTTGATTCTCTATTGATTACACTATGATCCCAATCATCACTTTTACTCAAATCATGATCAAAGTGCTATTGAAGAGGTTATAGGATCATTTGTACTCAAGATCAAGAAACTGAGTATGTAATATCTATCAAATCATACTTGTATACCCTAAAATCCAAGTGGGTGTGCTTGGTGTCCCTGAAATCCAGATGGGTGTGCTTGTGCCATGTCTAAATCAAGTGGGTGTGCATGGTTCTAGAAATCTATATAAGTGTTCTGGTGTCCCTTGCGATTCCAATGAGTGTACCCAGAGCTCCGAAAATATGAAGGGTGTGTCTCGTAGCCTTGAGATGAGACTGTATTAACTTTGATATTTAAAAAGAAATCTGTACAATAAATTGTACGGGAATGAATGTAGGGTAATCCCAAACCAGTACAAAAATTCCTGGTATTATCTCTCCAACTCCTTACCTTTTACTTTTACTGCCTTTATATATGTCTGCGTTTGCATCTGTAATTGTTGATTCTACATTTTTTAATTATAATCTTAAAATAATTTAAAAATATTCATAAAAACTCACTAAACACTATTCACTCACCCACTAGTTTTAAATTAGCCTTAAGACCCATCTTCCGGAATCCTACAACATCAACATCGGCTACATTATATATTAAAGAAGTGGTTTGACTACATGGATTTTCAATTAGCATAGTGAGTGACCAGGACTCACTTTTCACAAATGAGTTCTAGAGGAGTCTACAAGATGCCTTGTGGATGAAACTAAACCTTAGTGCATCATACCACCCTTAGATGGATGGCCAGCTCGAAAGGGTGAATAGGGTATTGGAATATTTATTAAAAGCATGCATACTCCTCTTCGATGGAGCTTAGGAGGATCATTTACCTTTAGTGGAGTTTGTGTATAATAACAGATACTAGGATAGCACATATATAGCACCATATGAAGCATTGTATGGATGGTCATGCAAGTCACCTTCTTACTGGTGGGTAAATCAACTTCTTACTGGTGGGATTCTATAGATAAGATAATTCTTGGACCGAAGATGGTTAAGGATACCTCCAAGAAGGTGGAGCTGATGAATAACAGGATGAAGACTTCACACGATCGAAATAATTAATGTTCTGATTAGAGGAGGACTAAGTTGAAGTTTATAATTTGCAATTTGGTATTTGTAAGGTTTCGCCATTGAAGTGAGTGATGAGGTTTGGTAATTCGAAAAAATTAGCACCATGATTTTTTGGTCCTTTTCTGATATTAGAGCCGATCAGGAGTCTGGCATGCAGAGTAGATATTTTGAAGAAGATGGCAGGAGTCCATAATGTATTTCATGTATCACAGCGTACATGACTCTGTGATTGAGCCAAGTCAGCTGGAGAATGTGGAGTTCGAGCCTGAGCTAAGTTCATCTCATGCTCCGACACACAATGTCAAACATGGTGTGAAGAGACCTATAAATAAAGTTGTAAAGCTGATGAGAGTATGATGGAGGAATGATCTAGTTGAGAACACATGGAAGCCTGAAGAGAAGACGAGGACTACTCATCCTCAACTCTTTGTTGATATGTTCCTTAGGTTCGACTTGCTTTGTTATAGTCTTTGGATGCTTAAAATTGTCTGCTTAGATTTGGTTTCTTGATATTTGCTTTGTATTATGATAATTGGTTAGGATAGCTCAACATTTTGACCTATCATATTCTTATGACTACTGCATTCATATAAATTTCATCTATGCTTATGTGAGGATGTATTGCATCATGCCTGATATGCCATATCAATTGCATACATTTCAAGAGGCCAACTTGTTTAGGAGGTCGACTATCAGTTGCATAGTTTCAATGGTTGAATATGATCATGCATATAAATATATATTGATATGTTTGTTTATTTGGTCATAAATGGTTGATATGTTTGTGGGCTTAAATGTTAGTAATTTTGAGGATGAAATTCTTCTTAAGAGGAAGAGTGTAATGTGCAGTAATTTAGATAATAGTTAAACAAGGATATTTTAGAAATTTTGACTATAAGGATATAATAATAATTTCCCAAATGAATGAATCATCTGATGGGACGTGCGCTATTGCAACAAAATAATTTTTCTGATCGATTTTGACAATAATCTTGTCTCAATCAAAGTTAGGATGAGAGAGTTACAAACATTCTTTGTAAATTGTATTTTAATATTTAAATGGGCTTGGCTTAGTTGGATGAACGGACATATGACTTTCTTTTAAAATGCACACCTTTTCAAATTTAAACGTAAAAGAAACATGCATCCATTCATCCTTCTTCCTTCTCGTCCAACTCTTTATTTTTAATAAAGGATCATATCTCTCTCAATACTCCATGAAATCATAAATTAAAACATCGAAGAGCATAAGGAGGGAAACCGACTAATATTAATTTCAATTTGAAATAAAAAGATTTAGGGCATGTCTCAATCTGGACAGTGAAGGGCCTGGCAACTTTGCATCTTCATTTAGGACCTAGACAATTGATTGTGAGTGTGACTAATCTATTTTACCATATACCTTGTTTTACCCCCTTCATATTTCGATTCCTATGACTTAGCGATGATAATCTAGGTTATATTGGATAATTACCATTATAAATAATGATTATAGTGAATTAGTATAAATATATCCAATTTGGACAATGAAACATTGAATTGATTTAATGTACGAAATGACTTTACAAAACATAGAAAAATGAGTATATGTTTAGAGTACCTATTGATTTAACATGAAACATGTGATCAAATCATATAATCTGAATTTTTAAGGTTAATAAATAATATTTAGAATATATATATATATATATATATTAGTTATAACATTGTTATATTCATATAAAGTATTGAAATAGCGACACTGTTGTAGTATATTGATATAGTATATATACATGAAAATACAAATTTTAAATGTATAAATAATGTTAACATTTTTAGTACTATGATTTCATGTAGCAATAAGGATTTATTTTGAATTTTTTTTAACATTTATAAAGCGTGTCTTAAAGTTAAGAAATATTGAATATACACAAAGTTTGACTTATGAATTTATATAAACCGCGGGGTCAATGTAAACAAATTCAATAAGGAAAACATGTTTAAATAATTTATTATGACTTTGAAATAACATACTAAAGTTTGGAATCAAATAGAGAAAGAAATAATCAAAAATCAAGTGAAGAAGAGAAAGAATAAATGCAACAGGAGCACTCGGACATGTGCCCCACCGGTGGTGGTACCGCTGATCGACATGTATTTGCACCACCAATCAATCAGTAGGGTCTATCTAGCTCACTATGAACGTAGACCTAACAATACTAGACTGATATGGGTGCTATTTTCGAAGTAGGTTCCCATGCAATGTTTGAGACCTTTTTAAGTTAATAAGCAATGAAACCTTGCCGCATTGGATATGTAATTAGGTGGATATATATACACACACACACATACATACATATATATAGATATACATACATACATATACATATACATATATATATATATATGTTGGTGTATGCCAATGTATTGGATGTTTAGTTAATAAATGTTTGGTATTTGCATATATTGTTATTAACACTATTGATTATCATGATGACACGACTGCGCACTTCAATATAATGTGTGTTGATATATGAAAACGAGTTCATAGGCAGTGTATGGAATTCAACTCAATTTTGACCAAGTCATGTGTTAATGTAATTGGGGTTAGGTATTGCATTTGTTTATGGATAAGACTATATCATTGACCATGTATTGTTGTATGACTGGATCATGACCTTGTTTTCATAAGTCAACAAAATATGTTATATTATTGGACTAACTCGTTGGTTGCAAGTGAAATAGGTTAAGGTACGACGTTTTATTTCATAAATAATGATAATTTTTTTGGGTATAATTTTCTATGTGGAAAAGTAGATTTGCTTCACTCACTTAGACTATTGTTTGACCATTGTCTATATCCACCTTTTCTGTATATCGCTATTAGGTTGACAGAGTTTGGTCTTACTAGCCAAATGGAATTTGTAGGAGCGGATGATGAAAATTTTGCATTTGTGTGTGTATTGTATGTAAATAAACACCCGACATTAAAGTGTGGATCCGGATTGGTGGTATCTTACATGATTGTATAGTTTGTATTTCGTTTGGATATGACATTATATATATATATATTTCGTCATGAGCTCAAAAAGACATAGTTAGATTATATACTTTGTATCTTGTTAGCATCCCCTAACGGCTTGTCTTTTTCATCTTTAAGTGTTTATGCACCTTAGTTGCATTAAATCAAAGGGTTGATAATGGTGGTTGTTACATGTTCTAGTGGTCACAACACAATCTCCACCTCAATGGTAGTCCCTCTTGTGCAGGCACCAACGGGAGTGATGCTTATTCCTCCACTACCTCTACCACCCATTTTGAATTTCCTTGGCTTTTAAGAATTAACTTCGTTGGAAGGAAAGCCGTACTAGGGATGAAGTCATTCATTGAGACTTAAGCTTGGCTCTGCAGTCATGAGCGGATCTTCATTGACATGATGCTTAAGACTTTGATAAAGTGACAACTTTCTTCTAGACAACTTCAAGATGAAGCTTTGTGTTGGTTGGATGTTGAGATTGAAGAAGCAGAGGAGCATGGCTTGACTTGGAATGAGTTCGAGGCTCATTTTATTTCTGAGGCTGAGGAGGGCTTGCAATTAGAGAAGTTTATGTATCTCTAACATGGCAAGAGGACCATGAAGGAGAATATCAAGGGGTTCACACTTGGCTTGTTTTAGAATGGATATTATAACACCCTAATTAGTAAATGATTAATTAAAGAATTAATTATGTGAATAAGTACTTAAATAATTTAATTATGAAACTAAATAAGAAAATGCAATAAGTATCTGGGGTGTTATTTACTTGTCAATATTACTGTTTAAGTAAGAAACAACTAAAAAGAATTAAGTGAAGAAGAGAGGAATGAGTTGGAGGCTTAATTATTCATTGGAATAATGATAACCACTTACCTCTTTTCATTCCATTCTACCCCTAAAAAAAAATAAAAGCTTTGAAGCTCCTCAATGGTGAATGCAACCTAAATAAGAAAGAAAAGGAAAAGAAGATTAACTAAAAATATCAATCAACTATGAAATATAGGTGAGTAATATATTCTCTAATCTCTTTTCTCCCTTAAATTTCTCATAGCCCTATTCATTGTAATTAATTCTCGTGCATCTTGTAACTAATGCCATCCAAAGAACTTAATAGATGTTTGGAACATACTATTGGAGATGAGTTTTGATTATAGAATTTTCCAATGAGAAAATAATTTGATATGAATTGATTGAGTGTCATATAATATAGAAAATAGATGGAATTATGGAGTTTGAGAAATTTTGTAAAATAAAATACATATAAATATGTTATATGATTTTAGAAAATAAAATAAGTAATTTCCTAGAGTAAGTAGGCTTGGCCAAAGGGATAAATTAGGTGCCGGAAGGCAAATGCATGGGTCGGGAGGTAAGTTAATTAAATTAAGTATTTAATAATGGGTTAGTAGACCAGATTCACATTTTATGTTGAACATGTCGGTAGATTACTAAATAATGGTAAGAAAGGACTATGTTAAAGGAATTGGTAGTCGAGATGGTATAAAGATAGGTGTCGGATGTACATAGAATAGCTCCTAATATATATCCAGAGATAGTGCCAAAGGAATTGGTGTCAAACCGAAAGTGGAATGAACCAGAACCTTAAGTATAAGGACTTAAGTAAGAAGCTAAGAAAAGTTAAGTAAAAGGCTGGGATAATAAACCAAAGGCATTAGCAGAGGCCGTAGACGGTTGACAGCTAACACTATGGAGGAAGTATGCATAGCGGAGGTGATTTTGGAAAGTTAAAGATTTAAATTGCATAAGTCACCAAAGTTAAGCTAAGGAAGGCTTCACCATGAGACTGAAGGTAGTGATTGCTGAGGGTTTTTTAGATCTCGGTAGGATAATTGAAATCAGAATAAATTGACTTTAAGAGGAAAGTTTAAACTGAGTCCTAAGATGGTCAGAGGTAATAAATCAAACATTTATGATAAAGTAGTAAGTAATGTTGTTATCCAAAAGGCGGTTAGACTAATTGTTAGTTTAATAAATAGCAAAGTAAAAAAAGACCTAGTAATGAATGGTTAGGTAGTATATTCAGTAGTTGACATGAGGTCTAAGGCAATAGTCAAGGGATTGAAAGCGAACGAATTAGGCCTTAATGGAATCACAAATGAAGAAAGCATAAGGCCTGGAGTGACAACTTAAAATGTGAATTAAGTTGGGTGCTGGTAGGAAAATGCATGGGGGTAGGGAGGTAACTTAATCAAATTAAGTATTTAATAATGAGTTGGTAGGCCAAATTCACATTTTTTGCTAAATGTTTTGGTAGAGTACTAAATAATGATAAGAAGTGACTATGTCAAACAAATCAAAAGTCGGCACTTGTAAATCTAATGTAGGGTGTGCAGAGAATGGTTCCCAATGCATATCAAGAGGTGGTGCTGAACAAGAAGTAGAATGAACTAGAACCTTAAGTATACAAACTTAAGCAAGAAGCTATGAAAAGGTAACTAAAATGGCTAGGGTTAATAAACCAAAGATATTAACCAGGGATTGATGGCTAAAGCTAAGGAGGAAGTATGGACAGAGGAGGTTATTTTGGAAAGTTCATGAGTCATCCAAGTTAAACCGAGATAGGTTTTCCCAGATAAGACTGAAGGTTGATTTTTAACTATAAACTTTTGGGTTTCAACTCTGTAAAAGTCAAATATTTGACCTTTGTGTCCAAACATCCGATGATTGAAAATTTTATTTTCTTTAATTATTCAAAGTCTAATTGTTTCGATTAGCCATTTGATTAAGGCATCAAATGTGATCAAACCAACCAGGCGTTTAAATCAAGTGTGTTTTGAACTAAATCGTTTATGTTCAATGTTCAGATGTCGGAGGCTACTAACCAGCTATCTAAGATATTTAAAATCCTTTTTTATTAAAATGACCAAATGTTTGAGATGTCTTGTCTGATGTATGAGATGTTTTTAAACGGTTATTTTTTAAATAAACATATTTATGTTGAAAGTTTATCTTCGTTCACAAAGAGATGCAACTTTTCTAAAAATTATTACTCTTTGGAAAAGCAGCTTTATAGTACAATAAATAATGACCGATTTCAGACTTTGAATTTACCTTTGCTCTTTGTTATATTCTTTGAGAAGTCAATGGTTATCGATACAATCTCTTAATTCCTAAATACGCACGTTCGTATCACTATCATCTAAGGATATTATCGAAAAGGTGTACTGATTTGAAAAAATTAGCGTATTATCGAGGCAAAGATTGTTAAAGCAACCATATCTCATACTAAAAGGTAGAAATTCTACGTCGAGAATAACCAGGGATCAATGTAAACAATTTCCTCCGAGTTAAGAGAGGGTTTTTGGTTAGTAAAATACTGAAGGGGAGCTTCAAGACTGGATGTGGGATGTGAAGTCTAAACCAGTATAAAAATTATGATGTGATTGTTTTTATCTTACTTTTCAAAAAACTCTGGTAAGTATGTAGTTTTCGAAAAACAACTTAGGTGTAGACATTGTTTTCCAAATTTTAATTTACTAGATTAGGACATTATTCATAGTAGATAATCTTGTAATATTGGTAAGTTTGAACGTTATATTTCATTTTACTAATAAGTTCCCACTATATTTTTATGTTTCTCAAAACTCTAAGACAAATATGAAAGCCTTTAGACTTCACTAATGGGTGTTAAGACTCGTTTGCCTTGAATTCTAACCTAAGGAATATTAAAAAAATCATTCCTCCATAACACATTATCAATTTTATCATATACAACTTCTAACCCATGGTTCTTTGTCCGAGGCTCATTTCGATCTTGAGGAATATCAAGAAATCGAAAGAGATTCATTCGTACCTACCATTTCATGATGGGCTAAGTATAAATGTATGTACCTTAAGGAATATCAACAAGTACGTCATATATCTTACCTCGTTTATTTAATATATTAAGATTACTATACATCCCTTGCCTTTAGAAATATCAATAATAGGGGTGTATGTAAGTAATCTATTAATATATAAATGGAATAGGACAATTTTATATTAAAGATTCATAGTATGTAATATATTTAATCAAGTGATATCGATTTAGTGTATTTCTTCTAAAATATCCACATGATTAAAGTGTCGAACACATTTGAAATCACGTTATACGTATTATGCATATGAATTTATATCTAAAATCTAATAAAAGTTTCTTATTGCTCCACCTTTTATTGTACATTCACATTATATAAGTTTTAATTATTATACAGCTTTTGTAATTTACTTAATTTGCATAATAGTCTTATCTATAATCTTATATTAATATTATTAATTAAATATTATTTAATTAATTTGATTAGTTAATAATATTTTAATTAATTTATATTATTTATTTAAACATTTCATTTTGAATATGTATACTATAACATTTATAGTTACACATATACCATTATATCTATGTATTACATTATTTATTAGTTAAAATTTAATTAAATATCTAATTAATTATTTTAATTTCAAAATTTTAATATATACTTACATCACCTTAAATAATTCAATGCAATGTAATATATCATTATATATGTTATATAATTTACTTAATTAAATATTTAATTAATTCATTTAATTTATTAATCAAATTAATAATTAATTAATTTATAAACATTAAAACAATTTTTAAAATCACATATAACATTTTTCTTATTTTAAATTTAACTTTTAAATTTAAAATTTTACCTCGATTTTAAAATAATTTTGAAAATAAACACAAGGCCCAAATTCAAATTGGGCCTTTTCTATTAGCGTTAACATTTGGGCCCAGTTCACCTTTTAGGTCTTTTCTATTAAGGTTAACAATTGGGATCGCTTCACCTTTCGAGCTGGGCTGGTAGCTAGGTAGGGCAGGGTACCATTGTTGGAACCAAGCTAGTTGGAAGCGGTTTGGATGGGTGAATTAAAAAAAAAATCATTTTTATATTAGTTAAGCCTATGAAGCCTTAATGATTTTTAGATTCAATCTAAGATTTTGAATAAAATCTTTATTTTATTTCATTTGTTTCAAATAGTTTGAATTTATTCTAAGTTGTATGTATGTTATAATAGGTGAATCAAATGCACCTATGTGTAGAAGTGCAAGTGCAACATATATGAAGCGTACATAGTTGATGCGAGCGTGTCTAGGTGTTGTGGTTTACACTACAATAGATACATTTCCCCTTTATATATGCATTTGACATCCAAAAATATATATTTAGTATACAAAATAAATTGTATTTTGTACACATATACGTATATACGTACACACATGTACGTATATTTGTTTGCATTAAATTAGACATGTTTTAAAGTTAAGTTAAACAACCTAAAGTTAATTTGAATTAACAGATGGTTTAAAAACAAATTTACAATATTGTACATAAAAATCCATTTTTTAAACTCTGAAGTAAGAACATGGCCACGCACACATATGCGCGCATACACAAAAATAATTAAATCAATGTTTTAAAATCAAAACAACATGCAACAAATGTATTCAATTACTTTATGATTTAAAAAATATATTCAAACAATAAAATTAAGCTAACTTGGATCTAACTGTTAACTTAAAAAAGAAATCAAAAGTTTTTGGTTTTGTTTTTATTTGGAAGTCTACTTATAAATTTAACTTGAGTTAACTATTATCTCATGTAAATAATAACCATAATTGTGTTAAACCAACTTATAGTATATGCATTCAATTCTCAACCTTATAACATGAAAGTTAAATTTTCAAGTAAAAATTATTTTAAAAAAAAATTGTTCGTACAATAGTTTGTGAAACTAAAGGAATTAGACAACATATGCGTATATAAGTTCATGGTAGTGAGATTTAAATCTAAATTAAACACACAATATGAAAAAATAAACAAAAAACAGTTATGGATCTATAATCATTTACATAGATATCTTATGAATAATAGAAGTGAAGGATAAGGAGGTGTATTAACAAGATGAGCATAAATCAAATTGAAGCAAAACAAGTAGAGATCTATAATATATGCAAATTCATACAAATAAAATAGATATATGAGGTGAAGATTCAAACCAAATAAATTATGAATTTGTGTTTGTATAAAACAGAAAGTTACCTTGAGATGCAACCAAAAGAAGCACCTTGAACGATGAAAGGATTCTTATATTCAATGAATCAATCTTCAGATCATGCAACAATTGAAAGAAAACCACCTTTAGTTTTTAGTTTATGTTTGATTTTTGCTTAGTACTATGAACCTTATGCCAACATGAAATTTTTGACTGAATTGAGATATGAGGTAGCAGAGCAAATGCTAAAATGAAATCACTAAAGGAGGAAATAAAATATAATTAAAGATAGGTGTGATTCACTATTCTATACTTATTATGGTTTGCCCTTTCATTTCGACACCAAAACTCCTCTTTCCTCTCAATTTTGGCTGACCATAGCATGATGAATTTTGGCCCCAAAAGATACCAAAATCTAATTAGCATTAATCCAATTTAAACGTTCTATCGATATCGTATATCCATACGCACGTTTACAAATTTTACATACACACTGTATTAAATAGTAATAGTGTTCAAACAAATCATATAAAATTTTAATTATTTATCACAAATATCAATTGATTTTATTTATTTAAAACCCACTTAGTATTTATTCTACTTAAATCCAATTAAATGTTCTATCGACATAATATATTAGTAGGCGTGTTTATAATTTTTATATACGCATATTGTTAGGTATTAATGTTATTCAAACAAATCAGATAGAGTTTGCCAATTAATTATTCATAAATATTAATTAATTTTTTAATGGCTCGCCCTTTCGACCTCCAAATGCGACACTTATACATCTTGCTATTCATGTGTCAAGCACCTAAGTGCTGGAAAGACAGATTGTTAGGATAAAATAAAAAAAAAGGAACGAAACAGAAAGAAGAACACAACATAATAATCCCACATTGGAATGATACTATATAATACACAAACAGATAGTACAAAAGGTTACTCTATGATACAGAATCGGAATTACTATTCTAAATACCATCATCAGCTTGGAACTGTCTATCCTTACAAGTGCTGATAGATACATACATACATACAGTGTAATGAAAATAGAAATAGATAGATAAAGAAAGCCTCCATCTAATCTTCCGAACTCTAAAGCATCCAAAGTAAAATATGCTTTTATTTAGCATACTCGAAAGGGTAACCAAGAATTTAAAGGAACTATAAAACCAAGAGTCAGACATAAGTCTTGTTTGAGAAAACTTAGAAATGAGTGAATCACATAGCAGTACTTTTGAGACCAACTGAATCATTGGAATGGTTTTCCCCTCAAAAGAACCATTACCATTTCAATGTGTATAAAGTGATATAATAGATAATGTCACTGGTGCAAAATCTAATTATGAAGATAGTTGTGTTGCTTGCATCACACAACACAACAATATTAGAGTCCGTACAAAACCGTAAAGGTATGCTTGTATATGAATTTTCCACGCGGGCCTTCTAAGAAAACTGGGATTGATCTCCTATGGCACAGATCAGAAACTACCTACTGAGCATCGTATATCTCTAGATAAAATATACCATAAGGCATACACACTTGGCCCAACATCCAAACGCTTTCACGAACAGTGTGAACCAAGTATCAACTACCCTCGCTAGCAACACCTATAAAGATACTCTAGATAATGGAGTCGATAATGGAGTCGATATACCCTTTTGGGTTAGCTAAACCGAGGATCGTGCATCCTACTATTTCTTTGATCATTTTCCAATGTTGTACATTTGGCTTCTTTTGCACATGTCTTCACCTCTCGAATAGAACGGTGCAACTCTATAACACTTCGCTACACAAATGCTTCTAAAGCATAGAAATGTATAATAGTTTTGGAGTGGTATTCTGTAAGTAGAAAACTTATAGATCCCGAACTCTCTGAAACAAATCGATGAATTTCTCATAAACTCAATTCTGGTTTTTTAAGACGTAAGTAAAGCTAGAGACATTTCATGCGAATGCTCGTACCCAAGTATTCTCAAAATGTATGAAGCCGCAAAGCCTTTTGTTATCTCCTAAGTTATTTTTGGGATGTCCGATAGTCAACTACTCGACTATATAGTTTTAAGGCGATTATATATGAAAATCAAGTCTCATATACTTAACACATTTAAGCCACTTACAACTCCTAAACCTCAATGTAAAACATTTGTTTAAAAATCTTTAAATATTATATATATATATATATATATATATATGCATATTACTTTATTTATGAACAAAAAATATGCACATTTACATGCACACCAGCTCCCTAGGAGATGATCGCTGCTTTATGGAAGGAAACCAATGTTGACATCATTGATGCCCTTGATGCTTCTAAGAGCTCCGAGAAGGAGGTGGCTCTAGGAAACCAAGTGTTAGCAAATACTTCTGCGGATATTGCCAGTTTAAAGCTTGAAGCCAATGAAAAAGATATAGGCTGAGCTCGACGCCACTACCGCTAATAAGGAGGAAGGGAGAGGGAAAATAGGGGAGCATAAGAGCTCCCATGAGCACAAGGACTCGAAGCGCCATCATAAGGAAACTGTCTCTAAGTCCGAGCCTAAATGACGACCACTTCTACCTCCAACCCCTCCTTTTCTTTTCATATTCATTTTGGATTGTTAGTCCGTTGTGTAGATGTGGTTAATTTTTATGTATAACATTAATTTACGTTGAAAACTTCTTCAGAATTATCGATTTCCAGATCAAAATGGTGATTCAAATCTTACCCTTCAGAAATCAACACCTCATCTTTGAAAAGTCCAATGAAAACATGTTCATTAAATTCGTCGTCCTTTGTTGAATTATTCAAAACTTCATTGCATATATCGAGTTCAAAATCCAAAGTTGTTATATTCATTTTTCAAAATCAGAAAAGGAAGATCGAATTTTAAATTGAGTTTCTCACCCTCAAAAGAATTGAAATCCAACTCAATTACCGAATTTTCAAAAACTTCGTTAAGATTGTCGTTTTCAATTTAAGAAGTTGTTATTTGAAAATCTTCAACTGTGGTAAAATGTGGATTATTACTTGACTCGTCACACATTGGGATTTGGTTTTGTTTCTCACGTTGTTTCATATGTGTTTCGAACAATAAATCCATGTGATCTTTGTAGATTTCATCCATTTGCGCAACAAAATTAAACTCACAATTATTAACTTGAGAACTTTCGATTTGAACTTGAAAATTTCACCATCGTTGAAACAACTCCCATTCAAAATCATTTAAACAGTTGTTTCCATTTTGGTTTGATTTTGAAATTCATTTTATAGTTCGAAATTGAATTGGCATGGAATATAATCGAAATCGTTTGAATTTTGAAGTGAATTCAGATTCTGATTATCTTAAAAACTTTGACTTGAGTTATTGCATAAATATGAATTACACAAATCATTTATCCTTTGATTTTGGTGTGTAGAGAGTTCAAGTAAAGATGAGATCATTTTAATGCTATTTTCAAGAGTTGAGTGTTGTTCATCATTTTGAAAATTTTGTTGTTCAAAATTTGAGTTATTTACACAATAGTTGTTATTAAAAAATCCATAAGAATTTGAAGTGAAATTATATGGATTGTATTGATTTTTACAACTAGTGTAAAATTCTAGAGATTAAGAAAATTCCGACATTTTCAAGATGTTGCTTTTTTTCTTTTGGATTTTTTATAAAGGAAAACTATTTACGAAAAAGAATTTTATTTTTCAAAAGGAAACTTTAATTTTTGTTTTGTTTTTGCGGAAATTTTTATATTTTTTTGTTTTTCTAAAAAAACTAAATTAAAAAAATGGATTTTGATTGAAAATTTTCAAAGGATTTAAAAACTAAGTTAAAAATATTTACAATTTTTTAGTTTTGATTTTTTGTAAATATGCCTGAATTAATGCAACTAAATGAATGCAAGGACCTAATTACAAATTTTCTATCTTAAGTAACTTCTAACTCAAAATTTTGTAATCACACTTTATCTTAAATCAACAAGATAGTTCTCAGCCAGGATAACAGACATGATTTATCGGTGCACCACGAATCACCGTAGCAATGCAGCCAAAGATTTAAGTACCTTCAGAGAAACAATCACTATAATATTTATGAATCACCGTAATATTTATAAATGGTTATTGCTCTACCATAGCCTAGACACCAAGAAATTAAATTGTCGGAAGAAGACAATTTGTCAACATACAATTTGTCAACATACAATTAAGCTCTAGGTGAGCTCGCGACACCCATAAGATGTCTAACCGTTATTATTAGTCAAGTTCTAAGATGAAATGCAAAACTGTAATTAAACGTGTATTAACAGTGCAATTATGAATGGATTTTTTTTTTGTTGAATTTTTTTTTTTTTTTTTTAAAAATGCAAACAACCAACAATGCAAGACAAATAAAAACAATAGATAGTTGCAAAATACCAAAGTGTGTAGAGTTATTAGCAAATTGTTATAATTTTTATAAGCAAGCAAGAAATTTTTTTAGCAAGCAAATCTCTTCCTTTTCAGCTTTTGCAACATGAAATTAAAAACAATATATATATATATATATATATATATACACAGTTTTTTGCTTATCAAAGAAGAAAGTAAATCAAAACTAAACAAACAAGTGAAGGAGAAAAACTAAATTGAAAATCAAACAAATTGAAGCTTGTTTTTTTTTAAATGGAAAGCTAAACTAATGAAACAAAATAAACAAAACAAATGAACAAACAACAATTGTAATTACTTAACTAGTTTTTTTTTTTTTTTTTTTTTTTTTTTTTTTTTTTTTTTTTTAAGAACTTGACAAAATCAATTAACACACACACAACACTAAACAAAACAAATTATATAACAGACAATACTAAACCCCAGCCCAAACTAATAAAAATTTCCTTCGCCTTCTCTCTTCAAAAATAAAAAATTGACATTAATAAAAAAAGAGTCGAACTTCAGGAAAAAAAAAACGAAATCTTGAAATAAAAATCACGATTCAAAAGCGTGTTACTTCACATAGGATTTCCTGATTAAAGAACTCGGTGGTTCGGGTTTGGATGCGGGTTCGTGGATGGAGGCGCGATGGCGGTTTGGGTGGAGGCGATTCTCGAGTGCGAGTTAGTAGGCGGAGTTTGATTTTGGGAATTTCGCAAGGTGATGTAGTTGCGGTTGATTGTGGTTACTCGATTAGGTTCGATTGGTTGAAGGTTGCGGTTTTGAAATGATTTGGGATGGTCGAAGGGGCTGATGTAAGTGTGATGGGTGAAGTTTGGGTGTCAGTGGTTGTTGTAAGTTGTGAAATTTGGTGGTGGTGATGGGCAAGGAGGTTGACAAGTATGGAGATGTCTGTTGAATGTTGTATTTTGTGGAGTTTGTGGTTGCTGTAGTGACTGTACTGGTATATGATGTGGTGTGGTGCAGTTTGAAGTTATGGAGGAGCTGTGGGTTCGATAATGGTTGTGTTTTGCCAATTAGGTTGCGGTTGTGAAATGAGGGAGTGGAGGTTTGGGCGAGGGAGATTTGTATAGAATTGGCAATGAAAGGTTCAGGCAACTGAGGGCACAGTGCAACGACAACGGCGCCAAGGTGATGATGCTGTCGGAGGTAAGGCCAGGGGATGGAATTGATGTTTGGTGGAGAAGCTTGTATTTGTATGAAGTGCAGGGTATGTATGTTGTATTGGATGGTTTTAGGTGATGGTAGGATGCTGTGGAAGGCACGGCTGTTGGCAAGAAGTGGTGTGTAATGTAGCAGGCGGATGGATGAAACAGTGGGAAGAGGAGTTGATGCAGAAGTTGCAACAGTCTTTGGTTGAAATGGGGCAGAGGCAAAGTGATATTTGTGGAGATGAAAAAAGTGATTCAGAAGTTAGGCCGAGGGGTAGGGTGTTGAAGTGTTGTTTTGGTATGGTGAAGAGGATGTAGGGTTGTGAACAGTGGTAGTGGTAGGGTATGTGTTTGTTGAAGGCAAGTTTGTAGGAGGATGTATGTTTGATGTTTGTGACAGGGGGTAAGTGTGTGGCAGAATTGCACAGTAATAAAAGAGCAGAAGGTTGGGACTGTTGCTAGAGAAAATGATAGTATGGTTTTGTGAGTTTGCTGCTGCTGATGGTACGGGGAGTTAGTGAGTAAGGTTATGTAGTGTTTGCTGGTGGTTGTGATGTAGTGCTGACAGTGTCGATTATTTGTTGTGAAAGTGGATGATGTGTAGTTGTTTAAGGCAGTGACTGTGGTGAAGATAGGCAGTAGATGTTGATGTAGGGTAGAAAGGGATGTTTGGTTATATGCAGTGGTGGGATGTGTTATACCAGTGTGTGCTTCTGGTATGGTGAAGACTGCTAGGATATTGAAGGGCAGAAATGTAATGGTTGAAGTGATTGATGTATGTGATGTTTGGCTGTAATGGACCGTGTTAGCATGCAGAAGTGAAGTGGAGACTGGTGGCAATTGAAGGTGGTCAGGGAGGAGAATGATTGTTCAATGAATGATTGTTCAATGAATGTAATTTTGTTGTACGGCCAGAGAAGCAAGGTGATTGAGTGGCTTTGCACTGGAACAGTGGCACAGTGTTGATGTGCACAGAATTATGACAGAAGTTTGTGTTGGTTGGGGTATTGTTACAGTGGTATAGATGATGGTTTGGGTTGAGGCAGTGATGGTGTAGGTGGCTGGAAGCGGGTTAGAGGGGATGCACAGATGTAACTGGGGTGGTAGATGGATATGCTGGAGATATGTCAGTGATGTACGCTGTGCAGGCAGAGAATGTGATTGTATGTATGGTTGATTAAAAATTGTATTTGTAAAAGAAATTTGTAAAAGAAAGCTGTAACAAAAAATTGTAAATGATTTGCAAAATGAAATGGAAAACTTTAGCAATGAAATTGTGTATTTTAAAAAATAATAGAAATGCAAGTGCAAAAGGAACTAAAAAAACAACATACACACAATCAAAATGCAAATAAAATCACAAAAACACACATCACAACAAAAAAATTTAATATGCAAATTAACAACAAAACTAACACACAATAAAATTAAATAAAAAATAATTCGGAGAATAGAAAATAAAATCAAATCAAATTCTCCGACAACGTCGCCCAAAACTTGTTTGAAGTGGTAAATTTCCTATCGGATTAAAAAATAACCAATCAAATTTTAAATTAAAAATTAACTGCAAGCGCACGACATACAATATTAGTACGTAGCGAGTACAAATTGATCCATGGGGAATTGTTTAGATTTTAAAATTCTATTCAACCAAATTAACCAAGAGTTTGAAATTGTTTGAAACTAAATATTTTTAGAAACTAATAAAAGTATAAAAGTGGATAAAAATATGAGAGTAAAAACCAATTTAGAGATAAATACACTCTCATGATCACATAAATCAACATATATGAAATTATGATCTCTCTTTTGGTTATTAGTGAGTTTAGTTGATGTGTATATCATAAGTATGGAATATTTGTGCTATTAATTAGTCCAACATAAACCATCAAGCTTTAACATACCCACTAAACCACTTGCTAACTTTCATGTAAATTGACAATGAATTTGAAAATAAAATCTATTCTAAGCATGATCTATTAACTATTGATTAGAAATATAGGCCATCAAATTTTGATTTTAAAATCACTTCATTACCAACATCATATGTAGATGAATATGTAATTTGTGTTTGTGTTTGTTTAAACATAGTCTATTTGGTATCAACAACATAGGCTATCAAATTCAAAGCTAAAACAACAAAATTTAACTCATTCAGATATTTCCATTGAGCACAAAAAGAGATCAAAAATTATCAAAATGTTGAATCTACAGGATTAAGAGAGCTTCATTGCCCATAAATTGAAGGAGTTTAGCCTCTCATATTTGTTATCATTTCAACAAATATAGCATTCAACATGAAATAAAAACAAGAAAAAAATGCAAGCTAAGTAAAAGATAACTAATTAAAATGAAATGAAAGCTTTCTACTCGCATAAGAAATGAAACTAAGCTACTAACATAAGAACAAAGTGAGCATGTAAATAAGAAAGAGCATAAACTAAAATGACATTAAGAAGATGACTAAGTAGCCATGAAATAGAAAAGAGAGTTTATATTTTATTTTTGAGCCTAATAATAAACTAATTAAAGAGGAGGCTCAAAGTAGGCTAAAGAGATTAATTACATGAACATATGGGGTATTTATACATGTTTGAAAACCCAAATCATACTTTTGAGAACTATCCAAATTACCCTCTTAGAAAGTGTGACTACCAAGTTATCATGAACATGAGATAATCCTCTATTTAAAATGTGCATAAACTTTTAGCTGCACCAACTTATGCATTAACTTCTAATTGTAGATTAATGTAAGTGGGTAGGTGGGGTCCTCCATGATACATGGTTTGAACTATTTTCATCTTCATTCCTTTGCATCTTCTTCTACATGCATATTTTCCATGAAGTCACTTGTAATTTGAATTCAAATTCCTCCAAAATAACATAAAAAATTCAAAGTAAATTTTCTCAAATTAATATATGCAAAAAAATGACCATTTTGCCTCTATATGAAGATGAATATATGATGATTTGGAAGTAATTGAAATTTTGGTTAAAACGTGTTAAAATACCCTATATGATCATTTATTTAATTAAATTCGATTAAATATGAAAGTAAAAAATATACAAATTTACGTGCACATTAGCTCTCCAGGAATTGATCGCTGCTCTTTAGGAAGAAACCAATGTTGACATCACTGATGCCCTTGACGCTTCTGAGTGCTTCGAGAAGGAGGTGGCTCTAGGAAACCAAGCTTTAGCAAACTCTTTTGCGGATATTGCCAGTTTAAAGCTTGAATCCAATGAAAAAGATATAGGCTGAGCTCAACGCCACTATTGCTAACAAGAAGTAGGAAGGGAGAGAAAAAATAGGAGAGCTTAAGAGCTCCCATGAGCACAAGGAGTCGAAGCGCAATCATAAGCAAACTATCTCTATGTCCGGGCCTAAGTGACATCCACGTCTACCTCCTACCCGCTCCTCTTCTTTTCGTATTCATTTTGGATTGTTAGTCCGTTTTATAGATATGGTTAATTTTATGTTAAACATTCATGTCCGTGCTTGTCCAATTTTGGTGCAAGGTCAATCATACGGTTTTGACATGCTGTGACTTTTCTACTCTTATTTTCCACATTATTGCTTTTAACATGCTAGAATTTTTGCTTATTTGAAATTAGATTTACTTGTAAGCGGGAAAGAGAAAAAAGAGAATCCAACTGGGTGGCCTTCACATCTTGACGGTCGACAAGCTGGATCTCCCTTACCGTTTGCACCGAATACTAATGTTGATCACTCATTTGGTGGTCGAGCGTAGATCATGGGTTAGTCGGGCCTTCCATTACCAGCTAAACTAGATTTGGCTAACCTGTTAGGTGTTGGCATCTGAGTAGGAATTGTCCTGGCCCGCAACTGTTGGCTGACAATTCGTAGTAAATTGTCAATGATGGACTACCCTTTCCTCGACCATATCCTGCTCTGGGTAGGTCTGATTCACTGTTCCTTAGAAGAGGGCCAGGGTTGGTCATCAATGATGGACTACCCACTCCTTGATCATATTCTAATCGGGATAAGTCTGGTTCACCCCTTCCGACCATGAGTTATTGCTGATTGCTGATGATGGACTACCCATTTCTCGACCATATCCTAGTCTAGGAAGGTCTGATTCACCGTTGTCGGCCATACTTGGGGATGATCGCTGATGATGGACTACCCTTTCCTTGACCAAGTCCTGATCGGGCTAAGTTTGGTTCACCGTTGCTTGCCTTGAGTTAGGGAGGAAGGTGTTACGGTAGCATGGGTTCGTTTTCACGATGGGGAGACGTGTCCTTAGGCTAACGTGGCGCTCCCTCCTAAAGTTCGCACTGGTTTATCATGCTAAAGAGGTAATGTAAAGTTATGTTCCATGATGATTACCTATTGAAACAAGATTGCAAGGAAAAAGTACACTGTTAATTAGAATTTTCCATAAAGACTTTTCAATTTTAGTATTTTACTATAATAACAAAAAAATTAAAGGAATGATGGAGATGGTGTGCATTCCAAACCCTTTTAAATATGGCCTCATCAACTGTACTGTGGAAAAGGCTCCATTGCCAAAATCTTTGTAAATGACGTATGGTCCTTCTCAGATAGGATTTAACGCTCCTAGCCTTGGGAAGATCTGCTTCACTACGAAGTTGCCTTCTTTGAATGAGTGATGCTTGAGTTTCAAGTTGTACTAGGTTGCTACTCGTCATTGGTGTGCTTCGGCCTTTAGAGCGACTTTCACACGCCTGTCATCTATCAAGTCTAGGGACAATTATGTAACGATCTGTAAATTTTCGATAATTAAGATTGTTAATTTAGTAAGATTTTTGAAATTTAATGTTAAAGAAAATTTAAAAATTTGTGAATTATTGATAAAAGTTGTGTTGTAATAATGAAAATAACTAAGAGGAAACGTAACAAGGTTAATTTAAGTTAATAATTAATGAACTTGAATGAAATTCTAATTAAATTAAATAATTTAAATGTATGACTTGGTTATAAGTGGAATATGAGAAAGCAAATATAATTAGTGAATTAAGGTATGGAATAATATAATAGGTGGTAATTAGTTGGGAAGAATGAACATACAAGATAATTAAATGTACTTAAATGATAATTAATATAATAACGGAAAGGGTGAATGTAAATTAAAATAGTAACGTACATTTACTTATAAGGTAGTAATTTGCGTAATAAAAAGCATGACGCCAAGTAAATAAATTTATTGAGAATATTAATTGTAATTGGATGTAGATGTAAAGTAATAATGTTAATGCAAGGTAAGCAATGCTAATTAAAGTCAATAATAAATGAATCGTAAGGATGTAATCTAAGCTAAATTTTCGATAGATTGAACGTGATTACGATAAATTGAAATTGTGTAATTGTGTAACTTGGGTCTGTAAACAATAAACTTATAAATGCAGTTAAAAGTAAACGATGGCAATAATTATGTGTTGCCCATTTATTTAGTCTCTTAATTGAAATGAGAAATCAAAAATTTAGTAAATATAAAAAAGGGTTACAATGATGGGAATGAGAATATGGCAAGTAAATGAAAGGTAATCAATAGTAACCAGTTTATAGCATTCTTTGCGCCATGGTCACAAACACCCAATATTTGATAATTCACAATCACAAATTTTAGATAAATAACACGTATGGGGATCACTCAGAAAATTCAAAAGAAAGCAGTAAACAACACAGAATTTATAGTGGTTCGATGATCTAGCCTACGTCCACTTTTAAGTTTATGACTTTATTGATTCACTTGATGATTTCAACCAATTATAGCAGGTTACAGTAGATTACAGCTCTGAAGTTTGAACACAATGGTGATGATAAGATGTAGAATTGCATCCGGCAGAGTCTGGACGTCGAATAGCCAAAAGATCCCTTTTCCATAGGCTTCAGGGGGCTATTCATAGGTGTAGGAGGCTGATATCGCGCTCAAACTTCGGGAGACTTCTTCTGGCACGTGAGTGTCCCAAGCGACCGACCCCACCAAGTTTCGACTCAATCTGTGATTGATACAAATCAATCTCGTATCTGTCAGAAAATGATCCAATTGAGCAGAACTTGGCAGGAATTTTCTTTGGCTTGTACGTAAGCTCCTGCGAAAATTTCGTAGCATTTGGACCTGTGGTTTGTGAGATATGATCGATGCAAGTTTGTGATTTTCGTATGCTGCTGAGTTCGAATCCATGGTTTCGTATCCATCTTTTTCGCATCAATCAGAAGCACGTGCGCATAGTGACGTGGCATGAGTTTCCTGGATCGATCCGATTTCTGTGGCAAATTGACTGCTTCTTTCCTAAGATCATGGACGTCCTCTCACATCCATATTTCCTACTCATTTGTGTTTCATAGTTTCGCAACCTTGCATTCGTACCCACCTGCTTGCATCCCTGCAATTCATACCCTTTCTCGTACCAAGGTCAGGTGGGTGTTCCGTATCGATTCGTTGGATCGATACGAAATTAAGATATGGGAGGCATTACTGATCGATACGAAAAAACATATGAAGGGCCGACAGATGGATAGAAGCTAGTATATTGGATGGATACGAACGAAGCCTTACCTGATGGATGCGAGAGAGGTCTGTAGAATCGATGGATTCGAACTGAGCTCCTATGGTCGATACGAAATCATGGATTTGAAGTGCACCACCTGTCTCCATCCTGATCGATACGAATCCGATGGATTCGAATAGCAACCAAGGTTCAACTTGAACCCGATCGATTCGAATAGATCGTTATCATGCTTTTGATCGATTCGAACTTGATCGATTCGAAATTCAACCTCCCTCTATGGATACGAACAGTGTGTTTCTTCTAACTTGTATCGATCATATCTCATTCATAGAACTCCGATTAACCTGAAATTTGAAACATTGGCTTTTATGGCTTTGCTTGTCATGTCTGGTCAATTGTGGCCTGATCCGGACTCGGAAAAAATTCATCGATATCCATAGCGAAGCAGTGCATAACCGATCTTCGGGACGAACTGTCATTGGTTTTCGATTAATCTTTTGGTATCACGGTCTTGCCAAAAGGCGGGATAACACTTGCCTCCCAAAACATGCCTTACGAGAGGAAGGTGTGTTTTGTAATGCCGTACATTGGATGTTCATATCCTGTAAATGACCTGCAGAAGGATTGATAGTTTCATACGACCTCGCATGACGATCGTTCGGGATCGTATGCCATTTGAGGTGAAACGTGACCGTTCGCGGTCGAATGCCGCTTCAAACGAAGGGCGGCTATTTGAGGTTGGACGTCGTTCTATACGATTTGCGATCGGTCGCGATCGGGCGCCGCTCTTGACAAATAGTGACCGTTCGCGGTCGGGTGCCGCACGAGATAAAATGTGATCGTTTGCGATTGGATGCCGCACGAGGCAGAATGTGATCGTTCACGATCGAATGCCGCACGCGGCAGAATTTTGTCGTTCGCGATCAAATGTCATACTAGGTGAATTGTGATCGTTCGCGGTCGGGTGCCGTACGAGGCAGAGTGTGATCATTCGCGATCGAATGCCGCACGAGGCAGAATGTGATCGTCCGTGATCGGATATTGAGGGGAACTTGGCATTACTAGAGTCAGATATCATGTTCGGGTGAATTTTTGAATTAGCAACTTTAGCGGTTCATCGCCACACAATGTGTGCTTGTGGACCGTTCGCGATCCAACGAATATACAAGTAACTTCTTTTACAGAATTGCAAATATCAAATTAATGCTTATATAAATTCTCTAACTGAAATGTCCAAACAAACCAAATCCAAATGTCCAAATCAAAACTAAACAGAAGCAAGACAAGGACGTCAAAGTGCAAATTCTTACTACGATACCGTCAATAGTCATTCAGAGCATGCCTGTGGATCGTTCGCGATCCCGTACATGTGTAAATGTTTTAACCGCGTTAGTGAGAAATTTACAACTTGTTCATCATTATTTCAATCAATTGTTAACCATCCGGTGTCCCGGTTCAGGGTCACCCCTAGGTGATGTAGACGGTGGTCGTTTGGCTCCACCTTTAGAGCTCGCCTCCTCACATACTGAAGTAGCCTACCGTTCCTGATATGCCCTTCCACCTCATCTTTCAGATGTCTACAGTCGTTTGTGTTATGACCGTTCAGTTCGTGGAATAAGCAATATTTGTCTGATTTCCTCTCGTCAATAGTTGGGTCCCTTCACATTGGTCTACGATAGGGAACTTTCTCTTTGATATCCTGATAGATACGCTCCAAACTTTCATTCAGCTCCGAATAAGTGATGAATCGCGGCTCTCTCCGCGGCCGCTTTGAACTGTCATCATTATCCTCAGCCTTTCGTTTCCCTTTACCGATCTCTGCACCTTTTCCACATGGGTTTCCACCCTTGACAGCATAAACATCGATTCCCTCTTCTCTTTCTACACTAGCATCCTCCAATTGTAAAAACTTTTCGGTCTCATGATAGAATTCTCCCAGATCCATAGGTGGATCTTTAGTTAACTAATTTTTTAACTCTGTGCCATCGGCTATTCCAGATATAGCTGCCATCATTACCATGGATGGATCTAGTCGATCCACCGATGTTGCCGTCGCATTAAATTATGTCAGAAAATTCCTCAAAGACTCCCCAGCTTTCTGCTTTAAAGTTGCCAAACTCATCACATTCTTGGGTCTTGCGATGTGAACCCTGAATTGCCTCATGAATTTCTTGGCTAAATCAGCCCACGTTCCTATGGAGTCGCTCTCCAGCTGCCTAAACCATAGTGCTACGATATCTGTCAGATACAATAGAAAGCACTGGGCCATGACTTCCTGTGATGCTCCCAGCACTTCCATATGCCTCATATACTTTGTCAGATGGACCGCGGGGTCCGTCCTTCCATTTTACATCTCCACTGATGGTAACTTGAATTCTGGTGGGTTCCTAGCCATCCTAATCGCAGGAGAAAAGGGACTCCTGTTCACATCTTCAAGATCCCTATTTACTAATCCACCCCTCATGGCTCGCCTGACCATCTCTGCCAATCTGTCATTGTCTCCAAGATGTAGTCCCCGTCCATTGCCTTCGATCTACCCCCCGAGTCCATGAGAGCTTTTAGGAATCTGCCCCCTTAGCTGAGCGTTCATCCCTCTACCACCATCAGGTTGCTCGGACACCCCTGTCTCTCTCCCCGGGATTGGATCAACATGCTCTAAGTGTGTGCCCCCTAGTCCTGGTGCTACACCGGATGTTCCTGCTCTATACTGAACTCCGTCTGCTCCTCGATTCTGCGCTTCATGTTGCCCAATCCGTTGAAACAAATTCTAGATCTTCTCTTCTTGCCTTCTCATCATTGTCTCCATCTCATCCCTGGTGATTAAGACTGAAGCTTGGTTCGCTCCTGAGGAAGCCTCTTGACTCCCTTCATGTTGACTTCTCTCTGGCTTTGCCTTCTGCTAGATTGCCTTGTCATGACTCTTCGGATCTGAATCTCTAAACTTTCAAATTCAACTGACAGGACTCCTGAATTAGCCTTCTCAGTGAAAGCACCAAAATGTTTGCGCCAAAATCGGTCACAAACACCCGATATTTGATAATTCACAATCACAGATTTCAGATAAATAACACGTATGGAGATCACTCAGAAAATTCAAAAGAAAGCAGTAAACAACACAGAGTTTATAATGGTTCGGCGATCTGGCCTACGTCCACTTTTAAGTTTATGACTTTATTGATTCACTTGATGATTTCAATCAGTAACAGTAGGTTACAGTAGATTATAGCTCTGAAGTTTGAATACAACGGTGATGGTAAGATCTAGAATTGAATCCGGCAGAGTTTGGATGTCGAAAAGCCAAAAGATCCCTTTTCCATAGGCTTCAGGGGGCTACTTATATGTGTAGGAGGCTGATATAGCACTCAAATTTCGGGAGACTTCTTCTAGCACGTGAGTGGGCCGACGCGACCGACCCCACCAAGTTTTGACTCGATCTGTGATCGATACGAATCAATTTCGTATCGATCGAAAAATGATCCAATCGAGCTGAAACTTGGCAGGAATGTTCTTTGGCTTGTACGTGAGCTCCTATGAAAATTTCGTAGCATTTGGACATGTGATTTTTGAGATATGATCGATGAAAGTTTGTGATTTTCATATGCTGCTGAGTTCGAATCCATGGTTTCGTATCCGTATTTTTCGCATCGATCAGAAGCACGTGCGCATAGTGACGTGGCGCGAGTTTCCTGGATCGATCCGATTTTTGTGGCGAATTGACTGCTTCTTTCCTAAGCTCGTGGACGTCCTCTCACATCCATATTTCCTACTCATTCGTGTTCCATAGTTTTGCAACCTTGCATTCGTACCCACCTGCTCGCATCCCTGCATTTCATACCCTTTCTCATACCAAGGTCAGGAGGGTGTTTCGTATCGATTTGTTGGATCGATATGAAATTAAGATATGGGAGGCATTACTGATCGATACGAAAAAACATAGAAGGGCCGACAGATGGATACGAAGCTAGTATATTGGATGGATACGAACGAAGCCTTACCTGATGGATGCGAGAAAGGTCTGTAGAGTCGATGGATTCGAACTGAGCTCCCGTGGTCGATACGAAATCATGGATTCGAAGTGCACCACCTGTCGCCATCCTGATCGATACGTGGATTCAAATAGCACAGCCAAGGTTCAACTTGAACCCGATCGATTCGAACAGATCGTTATCATGTTGTTGATCGAGTCGAACTTGATCGATTCGAAATTCAACCTCCCTCTATGGATACGAACAGTGTGTTTCTTCTAACTTGTATCGATCATATCTCATTCATACGAACTCCAATTAACCTGAAATTTGAATGCTGGCTTTTATGGCTTTGCTTGTCATGTCTGGTCAATTGTGGCCTGATCCGGACTCGGACAAAATTCATCGATATCCATAGCGAAGCAGTGTATAACCGATCTTCGGGACGAACTCTCTTTGGTTTTCGATTAATCTTTTGGTGTCACGGCCTTGCCAAAAGGCGGGATAACAAGCATAATAATAGACATAATATAAAGATGGGAATTTAATTCAAATCAATGAAAATAATGTAGATGTTATACTTAGCTACAAATTGGATATATGGAAACAAATGTAAGCGTTCAATTAATTAATGAATTTGAATTTTAATAAATGGTAATTGAATAAAAATCAATGTTATGTATGAAATTATATTATTTGCTTGGAAGTAATAAACTTAAAAGTTAATTAAATTTTAATGGTTACAATTGTATAAGTTACCTATTTGTTTAGTCCATAAAAATATAATTTGAAAGCAATTGCAGTAATTGACTTAATTAGTGGAATCCCAATTATTTGAAACAAATTGTAAAGTTATAATTGATTGCAATTTGTAAATTGGGAACAAATTCAAAGTTATATTAATTGATAAAAATAATACGTAGTGAATTGTAGTTTGATAGGATCAATGCTAGAGAGTAATTATAATAAATTTTGTTTAATAGTAAAGTAAGAATGGGAACCAAGATTTTTAATTTAAATTTAATAAAGTAGATTTATTGCAATTAAATTAAATATTTAAATATGAAGTAAATATTAATTTAGATGAAATTGAAGATATTTATGTAATGAAGTATGAATCCAATGTTAATTTCATTTATTTGATACTAATAGATTGAATAATAGAGTGAAAGGTCAACTTAATGGAATTATTGGGAATTAAATTTATAATTTCTGAATTTAATGAATTTGTGGTTAATACTGAAATTCATAAATTAATCAACTTTAAATTTGACATCTGAACTTGTTTAAATTATTGTGAGTGATTTAGAAATCAAAAAGGATGAAATTTGTCAATTAAATAATTGAAATTTGATTTAATTAGCTAATTTATTTATCTATTTAATTAATGTAAAAATAGTCATTTTGGCCACTGACTCGGATTTCGACAAAACTAGTTTCATCGGATCCGTAATGGTGAATTATTGTAGGATTTCATGTTTCGTAGCGATCGGAGTTGTCATTTGATCGTACGGACTCGAAATGCCTTGAAATCGATTTAATTGAAATCGATTTGAAATAAGTTGATCTCAGCATAACTTCTCCATACGATGGATTTTGGACGTGAAATCTATTCCATCGCATTTATAATATATTAAAACACCTATTTTAATATATGGGTTGACCCAATTTCGTTCCGGAGTCGAAACGGGCTTTTCGGGCCATTTATCGTTCAGCACGTTTATAAATCGGGTCCATCTATTCTATTTTCAACTTTATCTATAAATACCCAGTTACATACCCTAGCCTACTTCTATTTCTCATTTGTCTGTACATACAATTCAGCTATCTCTCCTTCTCATTTCACTGGCAGACAATTCTGGATCCAATTCCAATTCAAAAATCAAAGTGAAATTTCAAATTCTTCAAAAAAATTCAGAAAAATTATATTTCGAAGCTCTCGAAGAGCTTAACTTAGATATGCAATTCATTTTTCAATTCGATGGATCGGTTGTCTAGGAATCAGTGAATTTATTTCGGCCGTCCGTAGGTCACCGTCGCATCCAACGGTGGATCTTCGATATCTTTGCGATCAGAAAGCGCTGCGCTGTAGGGCTCGTCGAGGATGGCTTAAGGATGTAGTCGCTCGCCTAAAGGATGTCAGATTTCGCTAGAAATCGACGACAACATTCATGGCGGCGGTCGAACTGTGGAGAGCAGGGGGCGGTCACGTGGGTACCACGAGGGGCGGCTTAACATGGGGGTGATGACGATGTGGTCAGATCGAAGCAAGGGTTGGTGGATGGTCGGCGGTTGGCCGAAGTAGGTGGCGGCTCGTTCAAAATTTCGAATGCGAAGTTCTAAGTAGGGTTTGGGGAGAGGGAGCACGAAAATGGTGACATGGTGTTTTTATTTTATTTTATTTCTATTTTATTTAGTTTCTGTTTTCAAAACTTCTAACTATCGTAATTTGTTCATACGAACTCCGTTTCATGCGCGGTTTTCTCCACTAGGTTCGTATTGGAATTTTGGATATTTTGGAGAGGGTTTGGATGGATTCTAAGACTAGTAAATTTTTGGATTTAAATTGGATTTGAATTCAATTTAAATTCAAAAGGTGAGTGTTTTAACACACTCACAACTTATAATATTTCTTATGTTCGTTAAATTTAATTTATGTTGTGATTTTGAATTTATTTATGACTGTTTGTATATTTTTAAATCACCATCTCAGTTAATTGCATTTATTTAAATTAAACTGTTATTTAATTTATTATTGCAATATAAACTGCCAGTTAGATTGATTGTTTAATTTATTATTTAATATAAACTGTCGGTAATTACCTGTTATTTATTATATGCTCTATATTGATGTTATTGTTTAAATTGGATGATGGTTGTAATAAATGGTTGGTGATTGATATTGGACGAATGGATGTTGTATTTTATATTGTTTAAACTGCAAATTTGTTGTGCATTTTATTTTATTCTGGATTGCGTTTGAAATGATATATAAACGTATTTTTATTTTAAATTACGGATTGAAATGATAAATATCCGTATCATTTGACCATAAGGTAGAAAATTATATACAGACACAGTGGTCTATATATAAAAATATTTTGAATGATTTTCTATGGTTTTGTAAAGAAATATATGGTTTTATGAGATAATGATTTGGATTTTTTAAATGTTATTTTATATATAGTTAAATTCTGGGTTTTAAGCTATGTATAAATTGATTTGAAGTATAAAAGAAGTTAATAATTAAGTTTGATTTTATTAAGATAAAATATGATTAAGCATTTATTTAAGTTAAATTTCTAGAGTTTATAATGACTTAAATGAGAATAAGGTTGGAAGATGAATATGGAATTTATTTGGGATTTAATAAAATTTAGAAATTTTAAAGGGTATGATTGTTATAACTTGATTTTTGTTTAGAGTGATTTAAATGAATATCAAGTTGATTTAAATGAATATATCAAGTTAAATAAATTAAAAGGATATCTAGTTGTTGAAGTTAAAAGTTTTACTTAAGTTAAATTAGATTTATTAAGTAGACATTTCAAATCTAAAGAATAATAATTAAATTTGATATATATGGAATTATCAAAGAATTAGTTTTGAAATGGTGGAATATTTAAAGCTTTGAATTATATGAAAATTGAAATGGTTTATTGGAGGTTCAAATCGGTATTTGGAATTTATTTGTAAAATTTAAAAAGCTATTTTATTATTAAAGTAATTCAATATTAAACAATTTAAGCATTGGAAGTTATGTTTCAAAATTTTTGGTTTTAAGGTATTATGATTTGAAAATGCTATGAATTTGGGAAAAGGATATATTTGAAATAAAAATGATATTATATTGATTTGGGTTTTATAAATGATATCATATTGATTTGGTTTTTAAACGAAAATGATATCGTATTTTATGGTTTTAAAATGAATATTATATCCTGGTTTTGAAGTATAATTATTTTGAAATTACCGCGGTGTTATAATAACGATTGGTTGGCAAAGAGACCGGGATCGGATATAGGCATAATCTCTGTCGATACCGAAAACCACTTTGACAACCGTGTGCGCGGTGGAGATTCCAGAATGACGTAGGATGGTGGCGGCGTTTCCTTTGAGGTAAATATGTGGACCCGACTCCCGTTAGTTGGCATAAGGTGGCTAAAACATGAGCGATTGATGGGCTAATGAGGTAGCATCTTTGATCGGACACATCCCTTTAATATTATACTTCGACTTTTGGATTGATTCGGTGTCCACTTTTGATTTTTTTATTTGAGGGTGTGGCTCGAGGTGGGAGGTAGCTGCGCGGTACGCGTTACCACCGGCCTGGAAGCGTAATTGGTATATATACCCTGACATTGCCTAGTTGTGCCGTGTCACCTACCCTATCGCGCCTTGTACGAGTTTGGTTTTCTCCCGTAGCCCGTGTGGTATCCTTTGGTGGCTTCCCTATCAGGAGGGACTATGATATTGGATGGACTACTGGAAACGTGTTAAGGGCTATATGGATAACCCCTTAATGCTATGAAAAAAGTAAGTTTATTTTATTAATAGACATTATTATAATAACGAAATACATGAAATTATTGTCAAGGACAAAATTTCACAGCTTTTTAGCCTCAACGACAGACCTTCAATATTTTATCCTGAAGGACAACTTTCTGTAGGTATCAGTTTTTAGTTACTGATAGCAGTTTTTAGGTATCTGTTTGTAGTTATCGGTAGCAGTTTTTAGGTATCAGTTTTAGCTCGGTAGCAGTTTTGTCGTCCTTATGAATAATTTAGAAAGATGTTTGTCCTTATGAATAATTTTTAGAAGAATGTTTGTCCTTGTGGTAAAAATATTGAGGTCGTGTCCTTGAGGCAAAAAATATACAAATCTTTGTCCTTTAAATTAATTCCCCCAAACGAAATATTACTACATAGTAAATAGTTTAACGGATCCTTAGGTAATGTGAATCCCGAGCATCTCTTGAGTTACTACACTCACGTTAGAAACTGGATAGGAGATGTCAAATCCCGTAAACATCTCTGACGCCGTTCCACTCATATTATTGAATGTTGATTTAACTTACATACGATCTTTTAGTTCTGACTCGAGTGTTTTGTCCTTTCAATTCGCTTGGGTCAGCCTGAGTATTTCAGGAATTGAAGGCCTTATTTCTGGAGGAAGAAGACGAAGATTGTATTATTACTATTATTTACTATATTATTCCACTGCATCACATTGTTTCGCTGCATTATTATTATTCTTTGGTATGTGTAACTCTGATATATATTTTATAGGACTAATCAAATATTTTGTAAACAGCTTCATGAACTGTATATTTAACTATTATATTTTATTGTTCCGCTGCAAGATTCTATTTTTTTTATTTTTCCTTCTCTGTTTTTCTTATTTACCCCATAACAATCCGCCTTTCTGTATGGTTTAAGTCTGACGTGTTTGGTTTATCGTCGATTTAAAGCGTACGGAAAGGCGGGACGTTACATCTGGTAACAGAGCTTTGGTTTAGCGATAAACCTTAGCTTTGTGGGGTCTGACTCTTTATTAATAAGGTAGTAATACCCTATGATGAGTCACTGAACGTGTATATATATATATATATATATATATGAGAGAGCGTATTTGTTAGTGTTATAAAAGGTTTTGATATTGTGTTAATTTGTTCCGATTTGTATTTATAAATTCTGGTTGGTGCATGGGACGCTATGACATCAATAGGGATTTCTAAATACTTAATAGGACAAACTGACATGATATTTGGTTTTAATATAGGTGAATGGAATAATTTTGCCCGGTATATTTTCTATATATAAAATAAAATTTTGTAAAGATTATAGTTGGTTGCAATATATTGGTTGTTAAGTAATAAAATTGATAAATAATAGTTGAATTGAGATTGAAAATAAAAAAATGAAGAACTGGAAATTTAGAACTTAAGTTTCGGGGTTTTTGAAAATTTCTTTTGAATGATTTTGAAATATAATAATAATAATATTAGAAGTATTTTCTGATATAAATTTTTCAATATATTTGAAAGAATTACTTTAAAGAAACTCTGGAAAGAAATAAGTTTGTACTCCCCTCTCTGTCGTTGGAAAATAATTTCGTTGATGAGTGCACGCATCATCGTCGTTCATTTTCGAGTTTCCAAGTGGGAAGGCCGCTGTAGTAGTTTTACTGCAGATTTATTTCGATAAACAAATATAAATTTTAAATTGTTTTAAATATAATTGGATATATAAATACGTTTATCTATTATTTTAAAATGATTTGAGATTTAACCCGGTATTTAGTTCTTAAGATTCCATTAATTAATAGTTTCAATTAATTGAAATCTCTAAAGAAATAAGAGATTTAATGCTAAGTTATAAATTAAATGAAAAGAAAATTTAAATTTGTAACATATAAAATAAAGGATATTATTACTGAACATTTAATTAATTAAAAGGATTAAGAAAGGCTTGTATAACATTCAATTACATCCTTAAAGGCATATATATAACTTACCAAAAGATGAAAAAAGTTGAAATGTTAATAAGAAAATGTAATAGGATATTATGCAAATAAAACTTAGAGTAATGAAAGTATTCAATGAAGTCCTTAATAAATAAGAATTGATGATATATTGTGATAACTTAAGTTATAATTGAAATTTTACTATAAGTAAATATAATTAAAGGTAAGTATTATAAATAGATGATTACGAACTTAAGTAAATAAAATGGAAATGCTAAGAAATTGAGTGGGACATGAATACTATTGATAAATGAATGTAAATAAATGAGGTTATGAAATAATAAATGGATGAATAATTATAATGCAATAAAAAGAAACTGGCATGCCCTGAATAAATGAAAATGAAATAAAATTTGTAAGTAATAAATGAAAACAAATCAAATAAACGTTGAATCAATGAATAGAAATAAAAAGTTGTAAGAAGTGAATGTAAAATAAAAGGATAAATCAGTATATGAATGAAAAGGAAATCAAACAACAAATGCATGAAATGAAATTAATAAGAATGAAATTGATATTGTTGGATTTCTTGTTTGTTTTGGTTTATACTTGTTTGGGTATGGATACTTTAAATTTGTTTGGATGTATGAATAATCTATTTGGTTCCACCGAAGACTGTTGAGTAAACGGTGCACTTAGTAGTTTATTCTTCATTCTGTATGATTTAAAGTTTTAAACCCAAACAATTATTTGTTTTGTTTGACATGATTGAATGATTGATGTGTGTTGATTTTATGTGGTGGTTGTTTGCTTGTTGCAAGTGATTGATGTTTGTATTGATTTGTTTGTTCATGGTTGAAACCACATTAAATATTTCATTTTATATAATTGTTAACCTTTTTCGATTATATAAGTGAAACGTAGGTTATGGAAGCAAATTGCTACTGCTTTTGGTTTCATAATTAAGCGTTAATTGCCCGACAAATAGTTACGTTTTCGGATTACGGTTTATAGCGTTATTATATTGTTTTTCCCATGTTGGGATATATATTATTTTTGGAAGTATATGTTATCTATTGTTATATTTGATATTATATTTTCTCCCGAGCCTCTCCGTACAAAGGAGATTCTGTCGAAATTTTCCGCAAATTTTGGACTTCGAAAATATTTTGAAAATGTTTTCCAAACTTTATTTATTTGAGTATATATTTTTTTGCAAAATTGGTATATTTTATATAAAATAGTAAATTTGTAAATTTATCTGTTTATAAATTTAATGTTTTAAGTAGGATATATTGATTTCCGAATTCTTCTTCTCCCTCTGCTTCTTTTCGGGGACGAAAAGTTTGAGTGAGGGAGAGTGTAATGACCCGTACATTTTCGATAATTAAGATTGTTAATTTAATAAGATTTTTGAAATTTAATATTGAAGAAAATTTAAAAATTTGTGAATTATTGATAAAAGTTGTGTTGTAATAATGAAAGTAACTAAGAGGAAACGTAACAAGATTAATTTAAGTTAATAATTAATGAACTTGAATGAAATTATAATTAAATAAAATAATTTAAATGTATGACTTGGTTATAAGTGGAATATGAGAAAGCAAATGTAATTAGTGAATTAAGGGTGGAATAATATAATAGGTGGTAATTAGTTGGGAAGAATGAACATACAAGATAATTAATGTACTTAAATGATAATTAATATAATAACGGAAAGGGCGAATGTAAATTAAAATAGCAACGTACATTTACTTATAAGGTAGTAGTTGGCGTAATAAAAAGCATGAGGCCAAGTAAATAAATTTATTGAGAATATTAATTGTAATTGGATATAGATGTAAAGTAATAATGTTAATGCAAGGTAAGCAATGCTAATTAAAGTCAATAACAAATGAATGGTAAGGATGTAATCTAAGCTAAATTTCCGATAGATTGAATGTGATTACGATAAATTGAAATTATGTAAATGTGTAACTTGGGTCTGTAGACAATAAATTTATAAATGCAGTTAAAAGTAAACGATGGCAATAATTATGTATTGCTCATTTATTTAGTCTATTAATTGAAATGAGAAATCAAAAATTTAATAAATATAAACAAAGGTTGCAATGATGGGAATGAGAATATGGCAAGTAAATGAAAGGTAATCAATAGTAAACAGTTTATAGCATAATAATAGGCATTTGTCAATAGATTCAAAAAGGATGAAATTTGTCAATTAAAGAATTAAAATTTGAAATTTGATTTAATTAGCTAATTTATTTATCATTTTAATTAATGTAAAAATAGCCATTTTGGCCGCTGACTCGGATTTTGATTAAACCGGTTTCATCGGATCCGTAATGGTGAATTATTGTAGGATTTCAAGTTTCGTAGCGATTGGACTTGCCGTTTAATCGTACGGACTCGAAATGCCTTGAAATCGATTTAACTGAAATCAATTGAAATCAGTTGATTTCAGCATAACTTCTCCATACGATGGAATTTGGACATAAAATATGTTCCATCGCATTTATAATATATTAAAACATCTATTTAAATATATGGTTGACCCAATTTCGTTCCGGAGTCGAAACGGGCTTTTCAGGCCATTTATCGTTCAACGCGTTTATAAACCAGGTCCATCTATTCTACTTTTAACTTTGTCTATAAATACCTGATTATAAATCCTAGCCTATTTCTACTTCTCATTTGTCTGTATGTGCAATTCAGCTATCTCTCCTCCTCCTTTCAATGGCAGACAATTCTGGATCCAATTGCAAATAAAAATCAAAGTGAAATTTCAAACTCTTCAAAAAAATTCAGAAAAATTATATTTCGAAGCTCTCGAAGAGCGTAGCTCAAATATGCAATTCGTTTTTCGATTTGATGCACCAGTTGTCCTGGAATCAGTGAATTTGTTTCGTCCGTCCATAGGTCATAATCGCATTCAACGGTGGATCTTCGATATCTTTGCGATCAGAAAGCACTGCGCTGTAGGGCTCGTCGAGGAGGGCTTGGGGATGTAGTCGCTCGCCTAAAGGATGTCAGATTTCGCCAGAAATCGACGACAATGTTCACGGCGGCGGTCGAACTGTGGAGAGCAAGGGGCGGTCGTGTGGGTACCATGAGGGGCGGCTAAGCATGGGGGTGATGACGATGTGGTCAGATCGAAGCAAGGGTTGGTGGATGGTCGGTTGGCCGAAGTAGGTGGCGGCTCGTTCACAATTTCGAACGCGAAGTACTCAGTAGGGTTTGGGGAGAGGGAGCACGTGTTTGCGCGTGACAGGAAATGGTGACGTGGTGTTTTTGTTTTATTTTATTTCTATTTTATTTTATTTCTGTTTTCAAAACTTTTAACTATCGTAATTTGTTCATACGAACTCCATTTCACGCGCGGTTTTCTCCGCTAGGTTCGTATTGGAATTTCGAATATTTTGGCACTGGTTTGGACGGATTCCCAGAGTAGTCAATTTTTGGGTTTAAATTGGATTTGAATTCAATTTAAATTCAAAAGGTGAGTGTTTTAACTCACTCACAACTTCTAAAATTTCTTATGTTCATTAAATTTAATTTATGTTGTGATTTTGAATTTATTTGTGACTGTTTATATATTTTTAAATCATCATCTCAATTAATTGCATTTATTTAAATTAAACTGTTACTTAATTTATTATTGCAATATAAACTGCCAGTTAGATAGGTTGTTTAATTTATTATTGAATATAAACTGTCAGTAATTACTTGTTATTTATTATATGCTCTATATTGATGTTATTGTTTAAATTGGATGATGGTTGTAATAAATGGTTGATGATTGATATTGGATGAATCGATGTTGTATTTTATATTGTTTAAACTGCAAATTTGTTATACACTTTATTTTATTCGGGATTGCGGTTTGAAATGATATATAACCGTATTTTTATTTTAAATTACGGATTGAAAAGATAAATATCTGTATCACTTGACCATAGGGTAGAAAATTATATACAGACACCATGGTCTATATATAAAAATATTTTGAAATGATTTTCTATGGTTTTGTAAAGAAATATATGGTTTTATGAGATAGTGATTTGGATTTTTTAAATGTTATTTTATATATAGTTAAATTCTGGGTTTTAAGTTATGTATAAAATTGATTTGAAGTATATAAAAGAAGTTAATAATTAAGTTTGATCTTATTAAGATAAAATATGATGAAGCATTTATTTAAGTTAAATTTCTAGAGTTTATAATGACTTAAATAAGAATAAGGTTGGAAGATGAATATGGAATTTATTTGGGATTTAATAAAACATAGAAATTTTAAAGGGTATGATTGTTATAACTTGATTTTTGTTTAGAGTGATTTAAATGAATATCAAGTTGATTTAGATGAATATATTACGTTAAATAAATTAAAAGGATATCTAGTTGTTGAAGTTAAAAGTTTTACTTAAATTATATTGGATTTATTAAGCAGACATTTCCAATCTAAAGAATAGTAATTAAATTTGATATATATGGAATTATCAAAGAATTAGTTTTGAAATGGTGGAATATTTAAAGCTTTGAATTATATGGAAATTGAAATGGTTTAATTGGAGGTTCAAATCGGTATTTGGAATTTATTTGTGAAATTTAAAAAGCTATTTTATTATTAAAGTAATTCGATGTTAAACCATTTAAGTATTGGAAGTTATGTTTCAAAATTTTGGGTTTTAAGGTATTATGATATGAAAATGCTATGAATTTAGGAAAATGATACATTTGAAATAAAAATGTTATTATACTGATTTGTGTTTTATAAATGATATCATATTGATTTGGTTTTTAAACAAAAATGATATCGTATTTATATGGCTTTAAAATGAATATTATATCCTGGTTTTGAAGTATAATTATTTTGAAATGACCGTGGTGTTATAATAACAATGGGTTGGCAAAGAGACCGGGATCGGATATGGATATACTCTCTGTCGATACCGAAAACCACTTTGACAACCGTGTATGTGATGGAGATTTCAGAATGAAGTAGGATGGTGGCGGCGTTTCCTTTGAGGTAAATACGAGGACCTGACTCTCATGAGTTGGCATAAGGCAGCTAAAACAGGAGCGATTGACGGGCTAATGAGGTAGCACCTTTGATCGGACACATCCCTTCGATATTATACTTTTACTTTTGGATTGATTCGGTGGCCACTTTTGATTTTTTATTTGGGGATATGGCTCGAGGTGGGCGGTAGCTGCGCGCTACGCGTTACCACCGGCCCGGAAGCGTAATTGGTATATCTACCCTGGTATTGCCTAGTTGTGCCATGTCACCTACCTTATCGCGCCTTGTACGAGTTTGGTTTTCTCCCGTAGCCCGTGTTGTATCCTCTGGTGGCTTCCCGATCAGGAGGGACTATGATATTGGATTGGCTTCTGGGGCTATTACGTGTTAAAGGCTATATGAGTAAGCCCTTAATGCTATGAAAAAAGTAAGTTTATTTTATTAATAGACATTATTATAATAGCGATATATTACTACATAGTAAATAGTTTAACGGATCCTTAGGAGATGTGAATCCCGAGCATCTCTTGAGTTACTGCACTCACGTTGGACACTGGATAGGAGATGCCAAATCCCATAAACATCTCTGATGCCGTTCCACTCATATTATTGAATGTTGATTAAACTTACATAAGATCTTTTAGTTTTGACTCGAGTGTTTTGTCCTTTCAATTTGCTCGGGTCAGCTTGAGCATTTCAGGAATTGAAGGCCTTATTTCTGGATGACGAAGACGAAGATTGTATTATTACTATTATTTACTATAGTGTTCTACTACATTGTTATTATTCTTTGGTATGTGTAACTCTGATATATATTTTATATGGATAGTCGAATATTTTGTAAACAGCTTCATGAACTATATATTTGATTATTATATTTTATCGTTTCGCTGCAAGATTCTATTTTGTTTATCTTTCCTTCTCTGCTTTTTCTTATCTACCCATAACAATCCGTCCTTTTGTATGGTTTAAGTCTGACGTGTTTGGTTTATCGTCGATTTAAAGCTACGGAAGGCGGGACGTTACATATTAAGTAACTCTTCATTCTCTACGGGTCGTAGCTATGAGATGGGACCATCGTCTCGACAGGTAGTATTACCTCCGACCTGTAAGTAAGCGAGAATGGGGTATGTCCCATTGCCATTTTGAAGATAGTGCGATAGACCCATAATACCAAGGGTAGTTCATCCACCCATGCTCCTTTTGCCTTTTCCAGCTGCTTCTTTATGAGCGTCTTTAGAACTTTATCGATCGCCTCTACCTCCGTTAGCCTATGGGTATGCCACTGTGGAGAAACCCTTCTTTATGCCATGTTGATGATAGAAGTCAGTGAACTCTGCATTATTGAACTGCAACCCACTGTTTGAGACAATCTAAAGGGGGACTATGTACCTGCAAATCGCATCCTTAACAAAAATTTTTATGACCATGGTCGTTGAAACCTTAGTAAGGGGATCTGCTTTGACCCACTTGGTAAAGTAGTCAACTGCCACGATGGAAAATTTCTCTCCACCCCATGCCATAGGAAGCTCTCCAATTAAGTCAATCCCCTAGATTGCTAAGGGCTAAGAGCTGATCGTGTTAGTCAACCCCATTGAGGGTAATCTAGGAATCTTTGCGAATCGTTGTAATTTGTCACACCTCTTTGCATATCCCATTGCTTCATGGTTCAACGTCGGTCAAAAGTTTACATACCTTTGCACTTTCTTTGCCAAGGTTTGCTCCCAGTGTGGTCTCCACGGATTCCTTCATGTGTGTTATCCAATACCTCCTTGGCTTCCCTACCTACGACTCAACTCTGTAAGGGGTTGAAAAACCCTTTTTGATATAACACCCCCTCCTGAATGACAAAGCCGGGAGCTTTCCGTAAGATCTTCCTCGCCTCATTCCTGTTACCTGGCAGCAATCCTTTTCTCAGGTACCGCAACAGCAGTGTCATCCAAGTTTCCTCACTATCGATAGCTGCAACCATCTTTACTTCCTCGATGTTGGACCTGAGTAGGGTTGCCATGGACATGGGTCCCAATAAAGGCATGACCCTCGGACTTTCCAGCTTTGCTATACCATTCACCTCTTGGTTCTCTACTCGAGGTAGGTTCTTGATTTTTTAGTGTTCTATGTCAATAAGCAAGATCGTCACCTTCTCTATGTAGGATTCAAACACTCTCCTTCGCTTGGAATTCCCCGAGCATTATATTTACCACCAATTGAGAGTCATTGTGGATGCACAGTGACCTGATCCCCAGCTCCTTTGCTAATTCCATTCCAACTATCAAAGCCTCATACTCTACCTCATTAGTTATTGCTTTGAACCCCAGCTTAATTGCATAACTCAAATTCCTTCCTCCGAGGGTCAGGAACACTACCACACCCCTAAGTCATAATTGCTAGATGCTCCATCAACATGTACTTTCCACTTAAGGGCTTCCTCTTCCTGGGGCTGGACTTCATCATCTCGGATGGTGAATTCGGCTAGGAAGTTGGCCAACGCTTGTCATTTAATAGAAGTTCATGGATGTTAGGTTTTCTCATACTGCCTTAACTCCATCTCCACTTTATGAACCTCCCTGAAGAGTTATGCCTATGCAGAACTTGTTAAGGGTTGATTTATAAGAAGTCAAATGGGGTATGGCTGGAGGTATGGCCACAATTTCCTGGATGCAATCAACAAATAGTACACCAACTTCTTCTTCTTGGGGTACCTAGAATCTAGCCCAGTGAAATGCTTGCTTATATAATACATAGGGCATTGCATCTGGTCCTCCTCCCTTACTAGAGCTACGCAAAAAGCATCACGTGAAACTGCCAAGTAGATGTAAAGGCCTTCCCCTCTATTAGTCTAGACAAGACCGACGACTTTAGTAAATGCTCCGGTAAGTTAAGTAACGCAACTAAGCACTCGTCTGCCCACTTAATTTTACCTCTCTCCTTCTTCAGCACATCGAAGAATGGGACACACTTTCTGTGGCTTTAGATATGAAACTACTTAAGGGTGCTACTTTCCGTTCAAGCTCTACATTTCGTTTTGGGTTTTCACGGATTTTGATGTCGTGTAATTCCCGAACTTGCTCTGGATTAGCCTCTATCCCCTTGCATGCACAATAAAGCCCAAAAACTTTCTAGAAGCTACTTCAAAAGAACATTTAAGTGGGTTAAGCTTCATCCCATAACTCCACATAATTCGAAACATTTCCTCCAAGTGTGATATATGATATGTTGCCTTCCTAGATTTGACTAGCATGTCATCGATGTATACCTCCATGGTTTTGACAATCTGTTCAGCGAACGTCTTGTTCACTAAGTGTTGGTAAGTAGCTCCTGCGTTTTTAGTCCCGAAGGGCATGACCTTATAGTAGTTAAGACCTAGGTCCATGATAAAGCTAGTATGCTTTTGATTAGGGACATGCATCGCTATATGGTTGTACCCCGAGTAAGCATCCGTAGAAGACAAAATCTCATGCCCGGCCGTTTTGTCTACTAGTTGATCAATCCCGAAAGTGGGAAATTGTCTTTCATACATGGATCATTTAAGTTAGGAAATTCAACACGGCTTAGCCATTTGCCATTGGATTTCTTGATGAGGACCAGGTTGATATCCGTTCGTTGCAAAGTAATTTTCGAATGATGTTATTTGCTAGTAGAGTTTTCACTTCTTCGTTCAACACCACTGACTGTTCTGGACCCATACTCCTTTTCTTTTTCTTATGGGGAGATTCTTTGGGTTGATGTTCGAAGCAGGTAGGTGATCGTGGGGGAAATACCACACATGTCCGCATGATACCAAGCGAAAAAATCTTGGTTAAGGAAACCAATTAGCTGAATTTTAAGATCCTTTTCCAAACTAGATCTGATTTTTGTAAGTTTCGTAGGGTCCTCCTTATCAACTTCCACAAATTCTATAGGCTCTCCGAGCTCGGCTGTGTCCTCCTTCTCTCCGTCCCTCGAGTAAAGATCATTATAAAAATCGCTCGTGAACGCAAAAGGTTGGACCTACGCAAGTTGCTACGAGAGGGAGTTTTTGGTGCAAAAGGCAATTTCTATGCCTTTTCCATTTTCCCCTCATTTGTTTCCCTTAAGCTCCGCAATGTAACATTCCCTAACCATATCCTTGTTTCCTTCCACCAACCCTATCCTATTAGTGGTTGGGAATTTCATTGTTAAGTGCTAGGGGGCCATCATTACTCAAATATTAGACAGGGCCTAGCATCCCAGGAAAGCATCGTAGGCCGAGATTTGTTCACTGTATGAAAGTTTGCTTTCATATGGCTGTGATGCATTCCTATCTCCATAAATAAATCCACTTTCCCTAGGGGGATAGTACCCTCTTCTGTGAAACCGAGCCCGTTGTTGACAAGGCAAAACATCGTTTATTGATAAGCCTATTTTGTCGACTGCGTCATTGAAAAGGATGTCGGCGGAACTCCCATTATCTATCATAATCCAATGCACTTCTACCGGCCAAGCATTACCATGATCACTATCGGGTCCTTGTGCGGGTACTGCTTTCCCCGTAGATTGTTGTTGTCAAATGCTATTACATCTTGCTCTTGACGAGGAGCCTTAGTTCTCTACTCCTTGCCAATTGATCATACGTAGGCATCTTCGTTCTTCAAAGATCTTGCATATCTCTCCATCTCGCTCTAACTTTTGTCTTCCACATGGGGTCCACCAGTTATGGTATTAATTACCAGCCTTCCATCCTTCCTACGGTTGGTACTGGGCCATTTGCCTCCATTTCTTGCAGGAGGCTGCCTTCGGGTTCGGTCTTCAGGAGTGAGGGGTGCTTCCTGGCTCTTAACGTACCTTTCTAGCTTTCGTCTTTTCATATGTTCTTCAATCACATCCCCTATATGACGACATGTTATGACCATGAGATTCATGAGATCTGTAATACTTTCCCTTATTCATCTAAGCCTCCATTTATTTTTTTGAGCTGGCTTGATATATCTGAGTTCGACCAGAGTGGCCAAATAGATGTTTTCGATAGTATCGTTCAAATTCGGTATAGGTTTCAAATTTGTAGCTAAGTTTGAACATTTTCCGATCGTTCCTACTTTCATCGGAGCTGCTAGGATTGCTGCTCTTCTTTTTTTCCCCGCCGTCTCATCATCTTTAATCACTACATTTACGCTGCTGGAGGTGTCTGATGGCTTGGGAGCTATAACAGTTTGCCTTCCAGATGTAGCTTCCTCCAGTCGCATGTATTTCGTGGCCTCATGGAAGATGTACTGCAAGCAGCAGGTTTCTCCTTAGTTAACCTTTAGGCGATCTTTGTGTCCGGGTGAATGCCACTACATAGGGCCATAAGAGTAAGACACTCATCAACATTCTGGAAACTAGTGGCAGGAACGTCAAAGAAAGTTAAGTACTATCTTAGGGCCTCTTCCACTCATTGTGTAACATCTGATAGGGAGTACGGATGCATAGGTTGTTCCATATAGACTCGAAACTAATTGATTAACTTTTCTTCCAACATTTCCTAGGAGTGGATTGTACCATAAGGGAGGAGACAAAACCATATAGTTGCTAGATCCATTAGAAAAAGGAGAAAACATTTGCACATGACTTCCTCCGTTGCTTCGCTCATCAGCATATGTTATGTGTATCACTATAGAGGTACTATAGGATTGGTTAAGCCAGGATAAGGATCCATATTGGGCATCTTAAAATCTCTGGGATTCTAAGTGGTTTTAGTTTCCATCAAGAAAAACTTGCCAACCCAGGCCCCTATTCTACCTTCTACTTATTCGCAGTGGACACATTCCCTTCTGAGCCATTTTAGGTGATTAGATTCCTGTTTAGGGTATGAGCAGAGTCGAGTTGACCTTATCTATTGAAGGGAGGGACCATTCCTACTCCTTCTATAACGATTGATCCTATGATCCTTACTGTGTTCCCCGCTTCGGGATCGTTCACTGCCTCCCCCTGGTCATAGCCTCCCCCGTTCGGTTTGATTGCCAGATCGTTTCTTGAGTGCAGCATGTGGCTATCCTCCGGCCGTTCTGTATCCATGGCATTCGCATGCCCAGCTTCTTGATTTTCTTGGTCCAATCTGCCATTAGATTGAGATCTTCTTCGTCTCCTAGATTCCCAAGAAAGGGACCTTCCTCTAGGTTCTAGATTGTGCACAACTGGCTCCGCCTGCCCCACACAATAGCCTGTTGTTGGGTTGTGAAGCGATTTTAAAAAGTCTAGAATAAATTTTTGTTTTTATTTCTTTCATTTATATTTATGATTTTGCAATAATAATTCATAGTAGGCCTTTCATTTATATATAAAAAGTCTAGAATCAATGGGAAAATAAGCAGAAGGAGTAGACAAAAACACCAGAATTTATTGTGGTTTAGCTATAGCGATCCTACGTAGTTCCTTTCATTTATATTTAAGATTTTGGAATAATAAGTCAAGTACTACAATGGTTTATAAGAAAATATGACAATCCAGATGTCCTATGCGGTTAATCTGGTTGCTCGAAGCATTTCGGATCCAGAATCAATGCTTGTTTCATGATGCCTAATGTCTTGTATTTATAAGGGTAGATTTGATGGTTGTTCCATCTGGTAATTAAAGAGGTTTTCTCTTTTATCTTAGTTAGGGGGAATATTCCTAAATATGCATTTGTAGTTATTTATTTCCTCATATATGCCAATTTCCTTCCTTATACAACTACGGGGCACAGTGGAGAGGTCGGTTTGGTTAGGCGGGATATGTGTGGACGAGTGAGTGGCCAAGTTCATGAGCGTATTGAACCGGTTTGGCATGTTTGGTTCGGTAGGTGGTTCCTTCTTGGTCTTGAGAGTGACATTGTCGACTGGTTGAAGTGGCCAACCACTGAACTGAAGAATCGATCCGGTAGGAGGCCAACCACTGACTTGAAGAATTGATCCAATTGGCCAACCATCGAAACAAAGAATTAGTTCAGTAGGTTTCCATCCACCAGACAGAGGTCCCTATTTGGGTTGTGCCTTCCTCATGTTCTTCTTCCTTGCTTTGGCCTAGGAGGCCAACCACCGAACCAAAGAATCGATCTGGTGGGAGGCTAACCACCGAACTAAAGAATCGGTCCAGCGGAAGTCCGAATCGGTTCGGTGGGAGGACAACTACCGAAGTGAAGAATCGGTCCAATGGGTATCCATCCACCAGATAGAGGTCCCTGTTTGGGTTGTGCCTTCTTTGGGTTCTTCTTCCTTGCTTTGGCCTTGCCTTGATCTCTTCAGCCTCTAGCTCGACTTCAACATTGCATGGGTGAAGATGTCCACAACAACAGTTTGTAATTTTACTATTGTATCTTATACAAAATCCTTTTTGAAACCTTAAGTTAAATATAAATACACACACACAATATATATTACATAATTATGAAAACTAAAGTACACATATAACCAAAATAAATTTGGAACAAGATAAGTAATATAGAAGGGGTTTATGAAAAAGAATGCTTCCTTTTAAACAAAGACTTAGTACTAAATCAAATGCAATTGTAAAACATGGATTAAATCATTAATTTAATGTTTCCCTTTTCATTTAATTAGTAGAGTTTATTTTAGATTGATTTAAAACATGATAATTAAATCATCATATTAAGTTAATGACAAAGATTAATTAATGCAATTATTGCCAAGTTTTGTTTACATAGCAATTCATCTATGAACATTCCTAAATCTTTTGATATGAAAACTGAGTTATTAACAAGAAAATTCCAAAGTTCAATTATTATTATTTTTCCAACAATAATAAAGTCAGATGACGTAGGCATATATAGATTCGAGGTAAGAAGATTATGATTTAGATTAAACAAACTGGATGAATAAGCATATAAAATAGAGAAAATAAAACTAAAGTCTAGATCTAGGTTAACTAAACTAAATAGACAACCATACGGAACATAGAAAAAGAAATATTATTATTCGTAACTAAATAGCAGTGAACAAAGCAAGTTCTATGTTTTAACATGATAGGAATATCTAATAAATTCAAGCAGTGGATTTGAGATATTCAAATCAAAATTCAAGTTCCCATATATGAACAAAGGGGAGAGTTAGAGAATTAACGAGATATAAAAAATAGAAGATGTGCATATATAATTATAGACACACACACAAAATTATCTTAGGATGAAGCCTATAGAAACATCTTGAATGATATAACAATTCGTAGATCTGATGATCACTATCTAGATCCACAACTATCAAGAGACGACTACCCAATTTTTATTTTATATTGCTTGATTAAATTTTGGAGTTTTGTAGTCTTTCAACCATTGAAATTATTGGCCTAGAAGTATCTTTGGAGAGGAAGAAAAAGAATGACGGAGAAAAATCTGATTCAGTATATGGTTTATTTCTCTCATTTAATTAAGATTACCCCTTCATTCAATTTTTCAAAACTCCTCCACTTCTCTATATCATAGCTGCCTATCATATAGGGATGTCGTTCCAAAGGATTTCCAAAATCCCATTAGTACTATTTCTATTTAGTTCTAATTTGAATTTTCCATTGATATCGTATACCAATGTGTTTGTTTATAACCTTTTATGTACGCACATTATTAGAAATTAATGGAAATAAAAAAAATCAAATAAGAAACATTTTCCATCAATTAATATTTCACAAATATTAATTAGTTTATTTTATATAAAGCCTATTTTAGTGCTTATCTTGTTTAAATCAAATTTAAACATACCATCGATATCGTATATCTATGTACGCGTTTATTACTTTTATATATGCACTTTACTAAATACTAATGGCATTCAATAAATTAAATGAAAATTCATAATTAATACTTATTAAATATTAATTAATATGATATTAGTTATTAATTAATTTATTTAATTTCAGCAGTTGAAATTCACTAAATCGTGTGGTTGATTTGGTATCCATCATTTCATTTGTATGAATCAAAGGTGTAAATTCCGTCAATGATTAATATTGAATTAAATATTAACGTTCACACATCACCTTAACTAGTGGTGTGAGATTTTGGCTAAATTTATCGCTCACTCATCCTTTGGCAAAAACCAGTTTTACTTATTATAAGCATTACCCATTAGTGACAGTTATTTACAATAATTCTCTTTGTCAAAATAATATTAATTTGAACTTATAGAATTTGGTAATGGTCAAATTCCAACATTGCCCATATTCAACTCTATATTCCAAACACAAATTCCTTAGTTCAATAATAACAGTTATTACTAATCGAACTACTCTGGCAAGAGATTTTGACTTTGACGTTATTTCAGTTGACTACGGTACTAGACCTATATAACTGAGAGGCAAATCCTCTGTTAGATTGTGTTTTATTTCCAATACTTCCACTCGATCCAACTATAGTCATTAGGTGGACTCTATGCCATAATTAAAACATAAATGAAGTAGAGCATTCATTTTGAAGAATGATAATATTCTCAAGCCCAAAAAACTATGTAAGTTTGTCACATTGATATTTTCTATTTGAACTTACTTATATTAACTGACAAAAATCTGTCAAGTGATTCATTCAATAGTTATCTAAAAACTATCAGTATGCAACACCTAGGTGTCTCCCGCGATCATGAGTATTACACTACCAAACATTTTAAAGAGAATTATGTAATCTAGTCTCAGTGGATGCATTAATATCCAATCTCGATGTATTCTAACTAGGAACAATTAAAAATGTTGTGTTTATTATATTATCTTACATACTCATGATCACAACTATTTGTAATTACTACCACAAATATAACGTTTATAGATTTTATGTTAAATATATTTTAATTATACGTTTTATTGTTTATAACACACAAAAAAACATCCTTTATTACGAATGAGGTTTAATATAAAGTTAACAGTTTATAGTAAATTAGAGAATTTTACGTAAGGCATATCCTTAACTCTATCAAGCTCTACCATGATTATTGGTGAATAAAAAATTTAACAAACTTTTAGTTGACATTATTCATATTTAATTCTATTTATACCACGGTTAGAAAATTATAGGTTATCATCAAATTATAATGTAAACAATACATATTTAGTATTATTCGTTTAATATCTTATCAAACTAGCGTGAACCAATTCTTCGCACCCGGTCATTTTTCAATTTTTTTCCTTCAATTACGAATAATTTCGAGGCAAATAATCAAATAAACTACCTAATGCTAACTTATCATTTCTATGCATACTATATTATGAGTAGTATTCTTAGGCCATTGAAATAAGTTGGCAAGATGACCATGCTTTGTCAAATAAATTATAATTAACCATACGTTTCATGTATTCAATACCTAAGCAAATATTACTCTTAATCAAGTATCCATCGATATAAAAAGATATAAACAGTTTGAATCTTTAATCTTAGAAAAACACTTCTTCGAGTAGATTGATTAGAAATTCGCATTTCTATTATATATTATGTATGTAAGAATAACTCTTAGTTAATATTCAATGACTGAACAAATACAGAATCTTTAAACGATATAATACAACTATCATACGCAGTCTTTATAGCATAAAGTAATATTCTACAGTTTCCTTATTGGACCTTTATAACCAATCACATACATACCCTAAACTTAGTCTATTAGTTTTTGACACTTTCCTAAAACTTCACATTTAGTTTGCAGTGACAAACACTAAATTATCAATAGTCCTTTCTACGACCTTTATATTGGACAAACTGTCAATAGATAATATTCGACACCAAAAGAATTTTTCGAAGCAACATAAATGAATATGAATTGATCAAGTAACGATTGAATAGGTTTCAACTTTGACATTCCACAAGTGATGAACTTACCTACATATGTACGTAAATATACGCACACATGCGCGTGCATACATACACACACACATACATACATACATGTATGTACATATAATATGTCCAAATAATTGTGGTTTTAGGGGAACGTATAATTATGATAGGTCAGTGAACATATTCCATTATAAGTGATATATTGTGATATCCCGGAATTTCGAGAAATTTAAAATGTGATAATCATCTTAATAAATTAATTAAAATATACAAAAATTGTTATTTTCAAAAATAAATAACCAAAATAATTAATAACATGATGATTTTAGTTATAGTTCTAAATGGATTCTTAATAAATAATTATTTCCAAATTTAATTGGTAATGTTTTAAAAATAGTTTTTTTAAAATAAAATTATTATTTTCAAATTAAATTAGTGTTTGTTTAAGGTTAGAGAAAATTTGAATTGATATTAAATTTGATTTCAAATTGAATTTGAATCTAGATTTAGATTTGAATTTAAATGAATATTTATATCTTAAATGTATTTTGATTTAAAATAATATATGAATAAGATTTATTTAAAATAAGATTTATTTTCTTAAAAAGAATTTATTAAGAAAGGGTTTATAAAATTGTAAAATAAATAAAAAAAGGTTTATTTTAACATTTAAAATGGATTAAAAATATTTTTATACGATTTTATTTACATTGTGATTGATTATACTTTATTTTTCTTTTAAAGATTTTATTTTTTTTATAAAATTTAGAAAGCATTTATTTATTTAGAAATGTATTTACTAATTTAGAAAATTTATATAAAAGCTTTTAAAATCTCTTAAAGATAAATAAAAATGAAATATTACAAATGTAGGTTAATAAAGCTTATCAAATACACATGTAAGTGAAGTAATCATAGGTTATGACAAGTGTTTATAATTGGAGACAAGTGGCAAATTTATTTTTATTTTTCTTTAATTCCAAATAAATCCTAAATCACATTATATAACTCAACTCTTCTTTTTCTCATCTCTTTTTCTTATTTCTTTTGCATCAAACCTGAAAACTATTTTCCCAAACCAGAAATTCTGTTGGATTAAAACCTGAAACCAGATCAAGCTTGAAAACATATCCTCCTCAAACCAAAATTGACCTATGTTTTTAATCTTTTTAAAACAATGTACACTCATGTGAAAATCTGCAGTCTTTTCAAACTAAAATAATTGCAAACTTGTGATCATCTTCTCAATACAAATCAGGTCTGCGACATTTTCAAACTGTGTTAACTGTTTTGTAAACTGTTTGCAAAACTATTCAAGAATTTGTAATATTGTTTTATCCTCAAACTCAAATCAAATAATTTTGTAAACTGTTAACTCCTCAGATCTGCAACTAAAGATCTTCAAATTGTAAACTTCTCAAACTCAGGAATCAAAGCCAGTAGGCTAGGTTGTAGCAGATTTTCCAATGCAAGTCTGTAGCCATCTTTCAAAACTAAGATTTGCAATGCAACCTTCTCAAGCATCTCAACAATTCAAGGATTTCAGAAAAAAGGGAATCAAGTTCCAGTATTTGATCAAAGTCTTCAATTTCAAGTCTTACAGTTTCCAAAAGCTTCCCGGTTTTTCTTTAAAAGCTTCCAGCCTCTGCTTTTCAAAAATCAGTGAGTAAACCCTTTTAAATTTAAAACTAAGTAAGTTAATATTTGTTTGTTTGTGAAATATTTGGTGAATGATGCTTTGTTGTGTATGATTATGTGGTATCTCTGTGTTTATGAATGTATGTGGGAATGCATGCCTGAAAACAAGAAACCGGTCAATTTCAAATTTTCAAAAATCAAGATCGAAACCTCTAAATCCTATTAGACTCAGATATTCAAACAAGTGTTGTTTGCATTTGTAGGATTTAAAATTTAAAAATAATTTAAGAACATTCAGTTGGAATAATTTTTGAAAAATGGAAAGAAGACAGTAAATAAACCAGTCTCTGCTCTTTAAAACATAATGAGTAAAAAAAATTAATAAAAAAATTTAGTTAATATACTTCTGATTGCTTGTGAAGTTCAAGATAATAATGTTTGATTGTGCATGTATATGATATGAATGGTTGTATAAGTGAATGTCTGCTGTGTTTATATGTCTCTGTTTCTTGGTTCAGGAAAATAAGAGTTTGATGAGAAATCATAATCAAATCATTCTTTGTTTGTTAGTTTTGGAGATACATATAAGATATGTTTGTTAAATCATAAATTTAAGTTTAAATTTTATTTAAGACAGTTTAAATTTAAATTTAGTTCTGGAAACAAGGAAATACAGTAGCAATATTGAAATGCACGTTAAATCAAGTATCATGATTTGATAATTTAATTAAATAATTCAAAACATCTATGAAGAACATGATTTTTAAAATAAAAATCATGAATTTTAGATTAGGATTTTTGTGAAATCCTGAAATGACTGGAAAGTGGTTCTGAAGCAACTGCTGATGGCCTACGGATCTAGAGGGGCCGAGGCTTGCTCTGGTGGAAGAAGACAGTGCGGTGAGGCTGGGAAAAATTGTTGGACGCTGCAAAGTTCGCCGTGGCGTCAACGGTGAAGAAATTAAGTTTCTAACCCTAAAATTGGACGAGCTTATAGTTTTGATCACTTCTCCTTCTCTGGTGAATCGAGTGCATTGGAACTTTGGGGTTTGGTTCACGGAAGTGTGGAGATGATGTGGCTGGGGCTACGGCAACTTAGGTGGTCGGAGGAAGGATGTTTGAGGCATTTCTTATGAGTATTTGGGATTCCAGTCCCAACTGTCAAGCTCGATTTTGAATTGAGCCTTGTGATTGTGTTTGAAGGATTGGGAAGTGATGCTTTGGTAATGTTCGATGTGTCGAGGCTTGCGGTGGTGATCATCGTCGTCTAAGACGATTGTGCAAGTGTACGGGGGGGTGTGTGTCATCTAGTGATGGATTTGGAGTTTACTCGAAGCATTGCTCAAGAATTTGGGAAGAATACCCGAGAGTGAACTCGAGTAGGTTTAGGTGTTATAAGTCTACAGGTTTATAAACTTCAAAATTTTAATTTTTAGTTTTAAAAATGGGCAGAAGTGCTTTGACTCGGGGTTAGGCCCGAGTGTCTAACGGGTTAAACCCAAAGTAGTAGATTTAAACAGTTTTCAGAATGTTTTAAAAACAATTTTTTTTTAAATTTGAAGTTAAATCTAGTTTTAACTTCTATATAAACTTATTTTATATTTCTTAAACAATAGGTTATGAAGTTTTAAAGATGTTCAAATTAAATTTTGTTAAATGAAATTTTAAAGTCTTTTTAAAACATTAGTTTAAAATATGAGTTAAGAATTTTTAGAAAGGTAAGTTTTAAAATATAATTTAAATTATTTTTCGAAACCTTTACTTGATAATGTTTTAAGTTTTTAGAAATTAAACTTTGATAACTTTAAAATTATCGAGTGAATAATTATTTATTTTAAAACTTAATTAATTATAATGTTAAAATGTTTTTGAGTGTTAATATTAAATAAAGGTATTAATGATATAATGTCTTGTCTTAAGATGATTTAAGGATTAATACCTTGAGATAAACTAAGTTAATTGTGGGAATTAAGTATAGTTAATTAATTTGTTTTATTTAATTATAATGGGTTAATTAAGTAATTAATCAGGAGTAAATTAATTGATTTGATTAATAGTTAATTAAAGGTTATTATTTAATTAATTTAAGATTAATTATAATTTAGGATTATTAATTAAAAATTGTTAATTAATGATCAAAGATTAATTAATTTAGTAATCAAATAATTAAGAATGAATTAATCAAGTTATTAAGGTTTGATTAATTTCTAATTAGAGAGTTATTAATTAAGTAATTAGAGGTTACTTAATTAATATTTAAGATGTACTTAGTTAGTAATTAAATTTATTAATTAATGATTGGGTTTTATTAATTAATACTATAATTAAATACTAATTAATTGATTAATCAAAGTTGATTAAGGGTTAATCAAAAGTTAATTGAGAATTAATCAAAGGTGATTAAGGATTAATCATAAGTAATCAAGAATTAACCAATGTTAATTAAGGATTGATTAATTAATAATTATGGATTAATAAATTTGTAACTGTTAATTAATAATTAATTTTTATTAATTAATAATTAAGAGATAATTAATTAGTTAATTAATGATTAATTAATTAATTTTAAGAGTAATTATGGATTAATTAATTTGTAATTAAGAGATATTGATTAATAATTAAGTTTATTAATTAATAGTTAATGGATAATTAATCAGTTGATTAAATGTTAATTAAGTGATTATAAAAGTAATTAAGGGTTGATTACTTTGTTTTAAAGGAGATCAATTAATAATTAAGGTTTATTAATTGAGAATTAAAGAGTAATTATCTTATGATTAAAGGTTAATTGATTAATTGATAAGGATAATCAAGAAATGATTAATTAATTAAATGTTAGTAATTACTTAATGATTGTTTAAGCAGGATTAGAAGATTAATTCTTAAATAATTAATTTAATTTAAGATGATTAAATTAATTATAACCTGGATTAATAAATCATGTTTATGGATGATTGTTTGTATAGAATATCTATATTGGATGATATCTAATAGATGATATCTATTGATTGATATCTATTGGATGATATCTATTGGATGATGTGTTGTGATAATTTGTGATATGATATTAGATATATCGATGATAAATGTGTGATATTTTTCTATGGGAAGTGCTGTGTGAATTCAATATATTGTATTGAATTAAAATGAATTGTTTTAAACCTCAAAACAACTTGGACCTAAAAGATGGCGTTTTGGATTTCAATGAGACCGGGATCGGGTTTCCATATTTGGATATCCGAAAACCACATCGATCCAAATTAACGTTAGGTCGTGAATCTAAGTGGAGCAGGTGAAGACTCGAGGTGTAAGGGCTATACGTCAGTATAACTCTATGGGTGATTCCGTAATGAGTCTGACGGAATAGTACTTATAGAATCGAGATTGTGATTTAGAGTGCAAGGGTTATCGTCGTTAACTCTGTGGGTGATTCCAAAATGAGTGTAATGAGATAATGCCTTCGGTTTCGTTCGAACCCGAAACGAACTTGTATGGATTGAATGCTTTCAGAACATCATCAGGTGGACGATGAGCATTCTAAGTGATATGTCCTATAAAGGTAATCGTAGCCTCAAGCCTCATCAACCGGGAATGGCTAAAACAGGGGAGGTGCAGCAAGGCTTCGTGTGTAGCCCCCACTTGAGAGCAAGATTTTCCCCTGTCTAGAAGTCCCTTTTTATTCGGCTATGTGGGCGATTGGAACGTACGCCAACTGCGGGGTTGTCTTGTTCGGGACTGTCCAGTAAGGGATGGTTCCGGCCTTGTGTTGCAGGGGATTGGGAGTGGTCCTCGGTACCGTGATCTAGGCCCCATACTGTGACGGGCGGTACCCTAGTAGCCCTGCCATTTTATGGAATCCAATCTCCAATAAGTGCCGTACGTTTTGATTGTGCCCAACTATGTTGGAACGTGAGATGTAAGCATTCCAGCTATTTCTGTATTTTACTTGAAAACCCTAGACACTATTACAATATCACTGGATTTCCTATCAAATGTTTGGATAGCGTAAAGTAAAAACTTACCCGTATTTATGTGTGGGAAGTCTTACGTGATGCCTTTAGTTTTCAAAGGTTTTCAAAAGTTAAGCAACTTTAAACCGTTTACTCACACCAGACCCATGTCTGACCCGGAGTTTATTTTTGTTTTTCTTAAACTCTCGGGTACTCAAATTTTTATGAGTAGCCAAGGGATCAGGTTTTGGCTTGACGAATATTGGAAAGCATGGAGCAGGAGTCCAGACGTAGCTATATCTATATTTCCACTGTGCTGAGTTGTATTGTAGTCTTTGTCTGTTGTATTTGAAATGTAATAAACAGGACCTTATAACTGTCTAATGTGAAAGGTTGATTGTATCTGTGTAACTCTGATGTAAATGACTATGTAATTTCTATTTTGATATATTATATTTTGTTCCGTTCCGCTGTGAGATTCTGATTTTGTTGAGTTCTTTAATCTTTCTCTTCTATTTCTACCTCTTTCTTTCTTATTAATGATGCGTCTTTCTGTGGAATGAAGGGCGGGTCTTTACAGTGGTATCAGAGCATAGGTTGAGATAGTACCTAGGCTCTAGAGTGGTGTCTATCTTGAGAGCGCGTATTTGTAATTTTTAAATAATTATATTTCTATATAAATTTGTTGGGTATCTGTTCGGATTTCCAACTTGAGATCTAGAGAAATTTTATCTTACTCTTTGTTTGGTTGACCATCCTATCCTTGTATCTAATCTTATAAGTGGATAACTGAGTTAGATAAGATTTGTAGAGGCTTAAGATTTCTTATCTTCCCCATAGTTTCTTGTGACCCATTGGTATTTGATCTCGAAGGGTTTGATCTTTATTTTGTATAAGGATTGGATGGCTAGTATAAGGATTGTTTCTTTGAAGGCTGAGTTGGGAAGAATCGCAAAAGTGACTTGCGATGATTTCAGAGTTCTTTTGAGCAATCTTTTGCTTGGAGTAAGGCATCTCCAGAAGGTGTAGAGTTCATCGAAGTGGATAGAGATTGCCCGGATGTTTCCAAGGTAGTGGAAGTTTGCCTTCATCAGGAGATAGAGTTGGAGAAGCGGATCCAAGTTTTCTTTGAGGAGAACTTTTGTTTCTAGTGGAGGTATTTCTGTAGATTCAGCTAGGTAACTTCTATTCAGGAGTGAAGTAATTGTATTTTTCTGGATTTGGCAGAGTTTTACAGGAAGTTTGTAAAGTCTATTCTAAGATTTCTTCGCACTTAACCAAGTGACTCGGGAAGGAACTAAGTTTAGTAGACCTGAGTGTGATGAGGCTTTCTTCAATTTAAAGGCAAGGCTGACTAGTGTGCCTATTCTAGCTATTCTGGATAGCAAGAGTATGTTGGAGGTCTACTAAGATGTTGTATATGGATGGATTGAGTCAACAATGTTCAGTTCCAGTCTTGGGATTGATGATCAAGGAACATTGAAGATCATCGGAAGGATTTGAAGTGATTTCTTTGGAATTCATCGACGGTCTGCCAAGGACCAAAGAGGGAAATGGAATATGGGTAATTGAAGACCAGTTAATTAAGAGCACCTATTTTATTCCAGTCAAGGCAACCCGTACTGCGACATCTTTGGCTAAGTTTTTCTTGAAGGAGTTTGTCCAAATGCTGGGTGATTCAGTCCGGATTGTTAGCGACTGTGATCTTTTTTCTCCAGCGGATTTTGGAGATTTTGTGATCAACTTTGAGTTCAAGTTTGAATTTGAGTTCAGCCTATCATTCCCAGATCGACGGTCAGATAAGAAGGCTGAATAGAATTTAGAGATTGTGCTGAGGGCTGTGTTTTGGATCTGATGGGTCTTGGAAAGACTATTTGTTCTGAATGGAGTTCTCGTTCTGTATCAGGCGAGTATATGGATGACATCCTATGGAATTTTGCTTGGAAGATCTGATAGATTCCCATTTTGTTGGGTAGAGTCGAGGGATCATCTGGTTCTTACCCAGTTTTGATCTGAGAGGCATCTGTGAAGGTGGAGTTTATCTAGAAGAGCTGAGAGCAGTGCAAGATTGTCAGAAAGGATTTGTGGACTAGAGGCAAAGACAATTGGATTATGAGATGAGAGATTTAGTCTGATTTTAAAGGAGTTATCAGATTTGGAAAGGCGGAGAATTTGCCCTTGATGTATTGGTCTTTTCTGAGTGTTAAAGGAGAATAGTGACTGTGGTGTACAGGATGGAATTGCCAGTTTGGATAGTTGGAATTCATGTTATTATTCACGTATCTCATCTGAGGAAGTACGTGAATGATCCATCTGCATTGGGATTTGTAGTTCAGTAGGATCTGGTAGTTGAGCTGGTTTGTAGTGTGGTTTGATTTTTGGATCAGAGTAAGGGGAAGCTCTGGATCTTAGTGGTTTAGCTTATTAAGGTTCTGTGAAGCTAGGATTTCAGAGTTTATCTTGAGAAACTCTGGATAGTTATAGGAAGGATTATCCAGATCTTTGTCCGGATAGCTGGAATTATTTGATTTGAATAATTTGTTTATACAAATAAATTGGTGGTTTGAATGAATTATTTGTTCGAATAAATTATTTATTCGAATGAATTGTTGTTTAGTTAATAGTGTATGGTTGATATGGATGTTTGGATTGTAACATAAAATAAAGTATTTTGGATTATCTTTGTTTTAAATTTCGAGCACGAAATTCTTTTAAGGGGGAAGGAATGTGATATCCCGGAATTTCGAGGAATTTAAAATGTGATAATCATCTTAATAAATTAATTAAAATAGATAAAAATTGTTATTTTCAAAAATAAATAACCAAAATAATTAATAACATGATGATTTTAATTATAGTTATAAATGGATTCTTAATAAATAATTATTTGCAAATTTAATTGGTAATGTTTTAAAAATAGTTTTTTTAAAATAAAATTATTATTTTCAAATTAAATTAGTGTTTGTTTAAGGTTAGAGAAAATTTGAATTGATATTAAATTTGATTTCAAATTGAATTTGAATCTAGGTTTAAATTTGAATTTAAATGAATATTTATATCTTAAATGTATTGTGATTTAAAATAATATATGAATGAGATTTATTTAAAATAAGATTTATTTTCTTAAAAAGAATTTATTAAGAAAGGGTTTATAAAATTGTAAAATAAATACAAAAGGTTTATTTTAACATTTAAAATGGATTAAAAATATTTTTATATGATTTTATTTACATTGTGATTGATTATACTTTATTTTTCTTTTAAAGATTTTATTTTTTTATAAAATTTAGAAAGCATTTATTTATTTAGAAATGTATTTACTAATTTAGAAAATTTATATAAAAGCTTTTAAAATCTCTTAAAGATAAATAAAAATGAAATATTACAAATGTAGGTTAATAAAGCTTATTAAATACACATGTAAGTGAAGTAATCATAGGTTATGACAAGTGTTTATAATTAGAGACAAGTGGCAAATTTATTTTTATTTTTCTTTAATTCCAAATAAATCCTAAATCACATCATATAACCCAACTCTTCTTTTTCTCATCTCTTTTTCTTATTTCTTTTGCATCAAACCTGAAAACTATTTTCCCAAACCAGAAATTCCGTTGCATTAAACCTGAAACCAGATCAAGCTTGAAAACATATCCTCCTCAAACTAAAATTCACCTCTGTTTTTAATCTTTTTAAAACAATGTACACTCATGTGAAAATCTGCAGTCTTCTCAAACCAAAATAATTGCAAACTTGTGATCATATTCTCAATACAAATCAGGTCTGCAACATTTTCAAACTGTGTAAACTGTTTGCAAAACTACTCAAGAATTTATAATATTGTTTTATCCTCAAATTCAAATCAAATAATTTTGTAAACCGTTAACTCCTCAAATCTGCAACCAAAGATCTTCAAATTGTAAACTTCTCAAACTCAGGAATCAAAGCCAGTAGGCTAGGTTGTGGCAAATTTTCCAATGCAAGTCTGTAGCCATCTTTCAAAACTAAGATTTGCAATGCAACCTTCTCAAGCATCTCAACAATTCAAGGATTTCATAAAAAAGGGAATCAAGTTCCAGTATTTGATCAAAGTCTTCAATTTCAAGTCTTACAGTTTCCAAAAGCTTCCCAGTTTTTCTTCAAAAGCTTCCAGCCTCTGCTTTTTAAAAATCAGTGAGTAAACCCTTTTAAATTTAAAACTAAGTAAGTTAATATTTGTTTGTTTGTGAAATATTTGGTGAATGATGCTTTGTTGTGTATGCTTATGTGGTATCTCTGTGTTTATGAATGTATGTGGGAATGCATGCCTGAAAACAAGAAACTGGTCAATTTCAAATTTTCAAAAATCAAGATCTAAACCTCTAAATCCTATTAGACTCAGATATTCAAACAAGTGTTGTTTGCATTTGTAGGATCTAAAATTTAAAAATTATTTAAGAACATTCAGTTGGAATAATTTTTGAAAAATGGAAAGAAGACAGTAAATAAACCAGTCTCTGCTCTTTAAAACATAACGAGTAAATAAATTTAATAAAAAAATTTAGTTAGTATACTTCTAATTGCTTGTGAAGTTCAAGATAATAATGTTTGATTATGCATGTATATGATATGAATGGTTGTATAAGTGAATGTCTGTTGTGTTTATATGTCTCTGTTTCTTGGTTCAGGAAAATAAGAGTTTGATGAGAAATCATAATCAAATCATTCTTTGTTTGTTTGTTTTGGAGATACATATAAGATATGTTTGTTAAATCATAAATTTAAGTTTAAATTTTATTTAAGACAGTTTAAATTTAAATTTAGTTCTGGAAACAAGAAAATACAGTAGCAATATTGAAATGCATGTTAAATCAAGTATCATGATTTGATAATTTAATTACATAATTCAAAACATCTATGAAGAACATGATTTTTAAAATAAAAATCATGAATTTTAGATTAGGATTTTTTGTGAAATCCTGAAATGACTGGAAAGTAGTTCTGAAGCAACTACTGATGGCCTAAGGATCTAGAGGGGTCGAGGCTTGGTCTGGTGGAAGAAGACAGTGCGTTGAGGCTGGGAAAAATTGTTGGACGCTGTAAAGTTCGCCGTGGCGTCAACGGTGAAGAAATTAAGTTTCTAACCCTAAAATTGGACGAGCTTATAGTTTTGATCACTTCTCCTTCTCTGGTGAATAGAGTGCATTGGAACTTTGGGGTTTGGTTCACGAAAGTGTGGAGATGATATGGCTGGGGCTACGGCAACTCAGGTGGTCGGAGGAAGGATGTTCGAGGCATTTCTGATGAGTATTTGGGATTCCAGTCCCAACTGTCAAGCTCGATTTTGAATTGAGTCTTGTGATTGTGTTTGAAGGATTGGGAAGTGATGTTTTGGTAATGTTCGGTGTGTCGAGGCTTGCGGTGCTGATCGTCGTCTTAGACGACTGTGCAGGTGTATAGGGGGGTGTGTGTCATCTGGTGATGGATTTGGAGTTTACTCGAAGCATTGCTCAAGAATTTGGGAAGAATACCCGAGAGTGAACTCGAGTAGGTTTAGGTGTTATAAGTCTACAGGTTTATAAACTTCAAAAATTTAACTTTTAGTTTTAAAAATGGGCAGAAGTGCTTTGACTCGGGGTTAGGCCCGAGTGTCCTACGGGTTAAACCCAAAGTAATAGATTTAAACAGTTTTCAGAATGTTTTAAAAACAAATTTTTTTGAAATTTGAAGTTAAGTCTAGTTTTAACTTCTATATAAACTTATTTTATATTTCTTAAACAATATGTTATGAAGTTTTAAAGATGTTCAAATTAAATTTTGTTAAATGAATTTTTCAAGTCATTTTAAAACATTAGTTTAAAATATGAGTTAAGAATTTTTAGAAAAGTAAGTTTAAATTTACAATTTGAATTAGTTTTCGAAACCTTCACTTGATAATGTTTTAAGTTTTTAGAAATTAAACTTTGATAACTTTAAAATTATCAAGCGAATAATTATTTATTTTAAAACTTAATTAATTATAATGTTAAAATGTTTTTGAGTGTTAATGTTAAATAAAGGTATTAATGATATAATGTCTTGTCTTAAGATGATTTAAGGATTAATACCTTGAGATAAACTAAGTTAATTGTGGGAATTAAGTATAATTAATTATTATTTTTTATTTAATTATAAAGGGTTAATTAAGTAATCAATCAAGAGTAATTTAATTGATTTAATTAATAGTTAATTAAAGGTTATTATTTAATTAATTTAAGATTAATTATAATTTAGGATTTTTAATTAAAAATTGTTAATTAATGATCAAAGATTAATTAATTGAGTAATCAAATAATTAAGAATGAATTAATCAAGTTATTAAGGTTTGATTAATTTGTAATTAGAGAGTTATTAATTAAGTAATTAGAGGTTACTTAATTAATATTTAAGATGTACTTAGTTAGTAATTAAGTTTTATTAATTAATGATTGGGTTTTATTAATTAATACCATAATTAAATATTAATTAATTGATTAATCAAAGTTGATTAAGGATTAATCAAAAGTTAATTGAGAATTAATCAAAGGTGATTAAGGATTAATCATAAGTAATTAAGAATTAATCAATGTTAATTAAGGATTGATTAATTAATAATTATGGATTAATAAATTTGTAACTGTTAATTAATAATTAAGTTTTATTAATTAATAATTAAGAGATAATTAATTAGTTAATTAATGATTAATTAATTAATTTTAAGAGTAATTATGGATTAATTAATTTGTAATTAAGAGATATTGATTAATAATTAAGTTTATTAATTAATAGTTAATGGATAATTAATCAGTTAATTAAATGTTAATTAAGTGATTATAAAAGTAACCAAGGGTTGATTACTTTGTTTTAAAGGAGATCAATTAATAATTAAGGTTTATTAATTGAGAATTAAAGAGTAATTATCCTATGATTAAAGGTTAATTGATTAATTGATAAGGATAATCAAGAAATGATTAATTAATTAAATGTTAGTAATTACTTAATGATTGTTTACGCAGGATTAGAAGATTAATTCTTAAATAATTAATTTAATTTAAGATGATTAAATTAATTATAACCTGGATTAATAAATCCTGTTTATGGATGATTGTTTGTATAGAATATCTATATTGGATGATATCTAATAGATGATATCTATTGATTGATATCTATTGGATGATATTTATTGGATGATGTGTTGTGATAATTTGTGATATGATATTAGATATATTGGTGATAAATGTGTGATATTTTTCTATGGGAAGTGCTGTGTGAATTCAATACATTGTATTGAATTAAAATGAATTGTTTTAAACCTCAAAATAACTTGGACCTAAAAGATGGCGTTTTGGATTTCGATGAGACCGGGATCAGGTTTCCATATTTGGATATCTGAAAACCACATCGATCCAAATTAACGTTAGGTCGTGAATCTAAGTGGAGCTGGTGAAGACTCGAGGTGTAAGGGCTATACGTCAGTATAACTCTATGGGTGATTCCGTAATGAGTTTGACGGAATAGTACTTATAGAATCGAGATTGTGATTTAGAGTGCAAGGGTTATCGTCGTTAACTCTGTGGGTGATTCCAAAATGAGTGTAACGAGATAATGCCTTCGGTTTCGTTCGAACCCGGAACGAACTTTTATGGATTGAATGCTTTCAGAACATCGTCAGGTGGACGATGAGCATTCTAAGTGATATGCCTTATAAAGGTAATCGTAGCCTCAAGCCTCATCAACCGGGAATGGCTAAAACAGGGGAGGTGCAGCAAGGCTTCGTGGGTAGCCCCCACTTGAGAGCAAGATTTTCCCCTGTTTAGAAGTCCCTTTTTATTCGGCTATGTGGGCGGTTGGAACGTACGCCAACTGCGGGGTTGTCTTGTTCGGGACTGTCCAGTAAGGGATGATTCCGGTCTTGTGTTATAGGGGATCAAGAGTGGTCCTTGGTACGGTGATCTAGGCCCCATACTATGACGGGCGGTACCCCAGTAGCCCTGCCATTTATGGAATCCAATCTCCAATAAGTGCCGTACGTTTTGATTGTGCCCAACTATGTTGGAACGTGAGATGTAAGCATTCCATCTATTTCTGTATTTTACTTGAAAACCCTAGACACTATTATAATATCACTAGATTTCCTATCAAATGTTTGGATAGCGTAAGGTAAAAACATACCCGTATTTATGTGTGGGAAGTCTTACGTGATGCCTTTTGTTTTCAAAGGTTTTCAAAAGTTAAGCAACTTTAAACCATTTACTTACACCAGACCCATGTCTGACCCGGAGTTTATTTTTGTTTTTCTTAAACTCTCGGGTACTCAAATTTTTATGAGTAGCCAAGGGATCAGGTTTTGGCTTGACGAATATTGGAAAGCATGGAGCAGGAGTCCAGACGTAGGTATATCTATATTTCCGCTGTGCTAAGTTGTGTTGTAGTCTTTGTCTGCTGTATTTGAAATGTAACAGACAGGACCTTATAACTGTCTAATGTGAAAGGTTGATTGTATCTGTGTAACTCTGATGTAAATGACTATGTAATTTCTATTTTGATATATTATATTTTGTTCCGTTCCGCTGTGAGATTCCGATTTTGTTGAGTTCTTTCTTCTTTCTCTTCTATTTCTACCTCTTTCTTTCTTATTAATGATGCGTCTTTCTATGGAATGAAGGGCGGGTCTTTACATATATATATATATATATATTTTGTAAAATAAATTCCATCTAACTAGTTTGGTCAAAAGATGTGAGTAGGAATCAATCAAACTTGAAAGTCGTATAATTCACTTCATTTCGGTTAATTTAAACTATTATTAATAACATCGAAAATGAACTTAATTGATTATTTCCATCAATGGCAAACTCTGTTGCCTTTACTACAAGCTACATCGACTTCTAAAATTTGGCAAATAAAATAATTTATATGTACATCGATTTTAAATTTAGGGCCTCTTGGAGAGTTGGGTGCCTAGGTAACCGCCTGGATGGCCTATGCTTAGGGTCTAACCTAATTCAAGTGTAAGCGACATAAGTCCAATAGGGATTTTTATTTTTTGTTCAACATATAAATTTAAATATGTGCATGGTTTCTATTAAAATAGTGTTCTAAACCTAGAATGGTAAATTTGTGCTCAAAGTGGAATAACGTTTCAAATTTGATTTAGTGAAACAACATTTGGTATTTGTATCAATCACATTTTTCTTACATTATACAATATTAACCGAATTAGAAAAATATTATAGTTCATTTGAAACACAATATTTTGTGATACATATAGTGTAGTATGACATGAGTATTATACATAACATACATTATTTGATTACATATTTGGTACAACCAATCAAACTGCTTTGCTAGCAATCAAAATAGTCTCCAACACAAGATAGATAACATAATCAGTACTAAAGTGAGAGTTATTTATATGTGATGTTTCAAAGGAAATGATGATATGGGATAGTTTTATTATTATAGTAGATATACATGCTTAGAATGATCCAGGAAAGAAACACCAAATTATAATTATATTATGAGATTCAAAAATTTCCTTCTTTTATTTTGTAGGAACTTGAGATAAAGAACAACAGCATAACATTTTACTGAAGGGGGTTTTAGCCGTATTATTAGTAGTAAAATTTAGATTTAAACTTCAAAATTAATTAATAAATAAAACGTTGCCTCGGAGTATATTTATTTAATTGCAGCATAAAAAATTTCTTACTGGTTCTCGTACTCATGAGTAAAGAGTTAATCTGCTTTTTGACCAATGAATTTTCAACTTGAATTGAAAGGCCAAAAAGCATAAAAGACGGAACAATTCACGAACTTTGAAACATGGTTAGAAAGACTAAAAGATTGGACTCAATAAGTTTGATGGAAATTGAGGCAAAGTAGAAATCTCTGAACCAAGTGGTTTTTCTTCCATTTGGCTCTTCTCAATCTTTTTATACTCCAAGTATTTCTTTTAACAACTATGGTAAAGTGCTTTTTCCATAAGATAAATGTGCAATACTAAGGATTTTGTAGAAGAAAGCAAAGAGAGCAGGAAAAGACATGCGATATTAGGTGAATCATCAGAAGGAACTAGATCTTCAAGAAAGAAGACTTTGGAATGCATTAAACTGGAGATGGAAAGGCAAGACAAATACGGTAAAGGACTTTCACCCAGAAAATCTACTTATACTGAGAGGAACCTCTCGGTAATATGAGGTTTTTATTGGAGATTGGACTGGCATATTCCCTTATATACACTTGGACTTGCATCTAGACTTCAATCAACGTCGTCTCCTGAGCCTACTGACGATTTTTTTTTAATTACCATCCCTATAGCAATTGAAGAGACAATGAACACTCTACATCTTCTTCACTCTTATCTCTATTCCTAAATATACTGTAGAAACTCCATTGTAAAGCTTGGATCCAGTAAATTATGGTTAGATTTGATAAAATTAGTTGAAATTCGAAGAGAAAACAACTAATAACAAAGATTAAAGTCGATATAGAACGTAGAATTTGCCGAAGCACTATAAAAAATGTATATCCTTTAGAAATTTTACCTTCATTTTATTAGAATTGGTGCTTTCATCTGATATTTAGTTGTTGTGCCATTTTGGCATCAATATTTTGGTGCTTTCACTGAGAGAAGAGCTTGGATTTGAAATATGGAGAAGATGAAGAGGCTTAATACCAGATCTAGGATTGGATAAATTCAACTAGAGCATAGAGGCAACCAGGAGCCATCCTAAAATTATAATCATTCCATCTACATGACTAGAAATGATATAGGGTGAATGATGATGGAGATTCTAGATGAATTTTTCCAAAAAGGTAGGATAGCAAGGAACAGCTGAAGCTGTTGGAATTCAGAACTAAGGACTAGGAACTAATGTACGAGCACATAGGGTTGGAGCAGATCAAACTAGAACAATGCCCCAATGATAAGAACCCGTCGACACTAACCATAATCCTGTCAGTACCAAGATGAGTTTACTCGGAGGCACGGTCAATTTGGATCTAGGATGAGTTCTAATGCCTGAAAGGCACGATATTGGAGGCAGAGAGGCAGATCGAATGCGGATGCAAAACAACATGAGTTGGAACCTAAAGATAACCATAGGAACAGGGGAAAGAATGAAGTTATGGAAGTGAGACTTCCATTGAATAATAACCCTGTAATTGGGATGGATTAGAGTCAAGTTCAGTTCCCTTATATCGCCTTTTATTTTAAATAAATGATGAAATAGCACTATCGGAACACTTACAAATGTATGAGATTCTATCCTCGGGCACACTCTGAGTTGGATGTCTGAAGATAATCTTTGATAGGATTAGATCTTTTGATGTTTTCTAGATGCCCTTACTTAGGTTTCATAAGTAATAACTGACATCAATTAGGAAGCAATAACGGAGATTGTCGATTCCCTAAAATTAATTAGGATTTTATAAACAACTTGAACGTGATAACTGACACTAATCGTGGTAGTCCTATTCAAAGAGATGGGATGATGACTATATAAAGTAAGTCCCCTTACCAAAGAGTAAGTGGATAGGCTTGCTAATTGTTGTGTCCCCTCAATGAAGAGGGAGCAGATTGGGCTCAACAAGGATCTCGAGAGATCAAAAGTAAGTCCCTCATTCGAGAGTGAGTGGATGAACTTACTTGGTCATTGAGTCCCCTTATCTGAGAGAAAGCGAATTGGACTTAGCAAGGAACTTGAGAGATTGAACCCTATATTGGATGATAAATGATCCAGAAATATCGAGCCCTAGGTTGGATGAAGCCCTAGATTGTATGAGACCCTAGATTGGAAGAGATCTGGGATTGGGTGGAGTTTTAAAATAGATGTTAGACGATCCAAAGAGATCGGGCCCTAGAATGGGCATTGTCTTGACCTTTCAATTTGAATGCCTTACAATTAGATTAAAATAGATAAATCCCAAATGCCCACAGGATGATTTTGATATATGATATGATACTCTAGGTGAGAACGGATTGATTGTGATTCATGACTAACACTTCAGCAAGGACTAGAATCCTTAGCTATAACAGGTCTAGAACAATCTTTGGTTTGCTGAAGAATCCGAATGAACTAGACGATACACCAAGTTTGATGGATGGCCGAAGTACTGAAGATTGATTATGGCTAAAACTTGTTCTTAAGAAAAGCACATCTTATATTCATAAGAGTACTTTGCGGGGTAAGCGTTAACTGGCTTTTTGACCTAGCAGATTTTCAATTAGAATTATAAGGCCAAAATAAAAAGAAAACAAATCACAAACTTAAAAACATGGTTAGAAGGACTAAAAGGTTGGATTCATGAAGTATGATGGAAATTGGGGTCAAGTAGACCACTTGATACCGAGAGGATTTTCTTCCACTTGGCATTTCCCGATCTCCTTATACTTCATGTACTTCTATAAGCAACCATGATAAAGTGGTTTTTTCTAGAAGAAAGATGAGTAGCACTAATGGTTTTAAAGAAGAAAGCTGAAAAAGACAAGCGATATCCGGTGAATCATCAGAAGGAACTAGAAATTTAGAAAAGAGGAGTTTGGAATGCATCAAATTGAAGATACAAAGGCAATATAGCCTGTAAAATCAATTAGTTGTTCTTAGTAGCCGTAAATATATTAAGTGTGCTTTTAGCCTAGAAACCAAGTGACTCGACCTAGAGGCTGGGATTCTGGAGGGTGTGTCTCATAGGCTTGAAATGGAGATTGTATATGCCTTTACTATTTGAAAAAAAATTTGTACAAGGATTTTGCTGGACTGGATGTAGGGTAACTCCGAACAAGTATAAAATCCTAGAATGTTCTTTCCTTTTTACTTATACTGCATTTACATTCATCTGCACTTTGATTTTCTGATTATTTCTGTGATTGTTAATTACATCATTCCAAGTGAAATTTTAAAAAATGTGAAAAAAATTCATATAATCCATTAAACACTATTCACCCCTTCTAGTGTTATTTTAGCCTTAAGATCCCTACTCAGCTGATTCATATTTGGTATCAGAGCATTAGTTTTCAAAGTATTCATAATCTGATTTTTAAAAAAGTTTCAATGGCAATTTTTATTAATATTTTTAACACTATTTTGGAAAGATAATTTGCAAAATCGTCACAATGTTGTTTCATAAATTTACAACTATTAATCATAAAAAATCGCGTGGTCTTTTGAAAAGACATGAATTGCAACATATGTGTTACATTGCTTTAGATGAATAGACACATGATGATTAAACTCAATAGATCAAGAAGGACAAATGGATATTGGATAGTGGATGCTCAAGACTCATGATCGAAAATCCGCAGATTTTGAAAGATAAAGTTTATAAAGATGGTTGATCAGTAAATTATGGAGACAACTCAAAAGGAAATATAGTTGGCATTGGCATTGGCAATTTCGATAATTATAAAACTCATGCTATTTCTAATGTTTTGTTGGCTAGGAATTTTAAGCATAATTTATTGAGTATTAATCAATTGTGTGATAACGGTTTCAAAATTAAATTCGTAAAAGATAAATGTCACATTGGAGGCAACGAGTCAAGTTTTATCTTTGAAGGTATTAGGAAACGAAACGTCTATATATTAAGTATGAAAATCTCAAATGATAATTTATGTCTTTTGGCTGAATCAAGTGATTCTTGGATTTAGCATAAAAGATTTGGTCATTTGAACTTCAAACTAATATCTAAAACTGCTAAAAATGATCTGGTTAGAGGTCTTCCCAAAATAAAATTTAAAGTAAATAATTTACGTGATATATGCTAATTAGGAAAACTTGGAAAAAGTTCTTTTAAATCAAAAGATAAGATTTCTACCTTTCAAACCTTTGAACTTCTTCACTCGGATCTTTTTGGTCCCTTACAGATATAATCTATAAATTACAGTAGGTATGTATTTGTAATCGTAGATGATTATTCTTGTTTACCTAGACAATTTTCTTAAAACTTAGAAGTGACGCTTTCGAAATGTTTAAAAATTTTGTTAAACGAATTCAAAATAGAATGACTAGTAAAATTAAAACTATTCGGAGTGATGACATTGAAGAATTCAAAAATGAAAATTTTGAGAATATCTGTAATAAGAAAGGCATAACTAATAATTTTTCATTTCCAAGAACACTGCAACAAAATGGAGTGGTAGAACAAAAAAATAGGACGATTCAAGAGTGCGCTAGAACTATGCTAAATTATAGTATTTTACATAAAATTATTGGGCTGAAGTAGTTGGTACTGCATGTTATATATTAAATAAAATTTTAATAAGACCGTTAACTAAGAAAACACCATATGGATTATTCTAAATAAAAAGCCTAAAGTATTATATTTTAGAATTTTGGTGGTAAATGTTTTATTTTAAATACTAAAGATAATTTGGATAAATTCGATGCTAAATCAGATAAAGGAATCTTTATTGGATATTCTAATAGAAGTAAAGCTTATAGAGTTTTCAATACTGGACTAATACTATTGAAGAGACATTACCTTATTTGGTGAAAATTTTAGTTTATAATCCAACTATTGATGAAGAAGAAAACATTGATAATCCAAACGAAATTAGTAATAATGAGATTACCGAAAATGAAAATAGTAATAATTCAAAAAATTCACATCAAATAAAAGAACATGATACTTGAAAGATCATCCTACAGAATATATACATGGAAAAATGGATCTTTCGTTAAAAATAGAAATCAACTAAATAAAATGAGTAATGTTGTTCTTATGAGTAATGTTAAACTAGATATGATTTCAATTATTGAACCTAAAAATCCAAAGGAAGCATCAACTGATGAATCATGGATTCTTGCTATACAAGTGGAATCGAATCAATTTACAAGGATTGATGTGTGGGAATTAGTCCCAAGACCTGAGGATAAATCCATAATAGGAACTAAATGGGTATATAGAGACAAAATGAATGTACAAGGACTTGTTGTGAGAAATAAAGCTCGATTAGTTGCACAAGGTTATTGTCAAGAAGAAGGAATATATTTTGATGAAACATTTGGACCAGTAGAAAGATTAGAAGCTATACGAATTGTACTTGCTTTCGCTAATCATAATAATTTTAAGTTATATCAAATGTATATTAAAAGTGCATTTTTAAATGGTTTTATTAAAGAAGATATATACGTACAGCAACCCCCACTTTTTGAAGATGAAAAACTACCTAATCATGTTTACAAATTAAAGAAGGCTTTGTATGGTTTAAAAAGGCTCCAAGAGCATGGTATGACATACTTAAATCCTATCTATTATAATTAAATTTTGAAATAGGCAATGTAGATAGCACACTTTTTATTAAAAGAGATAAAAAAGAAATTCAGTTAATACAAAATTATATTGATGATATCATTTTTGGATCTACCAACGATAAACGAAATATGGAATTCTCAGAAATAATGACTAAAGATTTTGAAATGAGTCATATTGAAGAAAAATTATTTTCTAGGATTACCAAAAATCAACTAAGTAGTTTAATTTTTATTAGCTAAGAAAAATATGTTAAAAATTTAGTTAAGAAATTTGGTATGTCAAATACTAGTGGTAAACCAACTCTCATGGAAACTGATGAAAAATCAAATAAAGAAGAAAATTCAAAAGATGTAGATCAAACATTATTAGAGGAATGATTGGATCACTGCTCTATATAACAGATAGTAGACCTGATGTAATGATAGTGTTTGTCTTTATGTAAGATATCAATCTCAACGTAAAGAAACCCATCTAAAATCCCTAAATAGAATTTTGAGATATGTAAATAACACCTTAGACTATGAATTCTTTTGCTCAAAAGAAGGCTCCTTTGAATTAGTTTCATATAGTAATGCTGACTATGCTAGTTGCAAGTTGGACCCAAAAAGTACAGCTGGAACTTGTCACTTTTTGGAACACTCTCTGGTTTCCAAGTTTAGTAAGAAGCAAAACTCTGTATCTCTATCTACGACAAATGCAAAAAATATTGCAGCAGCATTAGCCCTTTCATAGGTTATCTATATGAAACAAACATTAAAAGATTTTGGTTTAAATTTTACTAAATCACCAATATACCGTGATAATACAAGTGCGATCAATCTATTTAAAATTTCAACTCAACATACTATAACTAAACATATTGATATAAGATAGCATTTTCTAAGAGATAATATGTGACGCCCCACCTCTATACCCATGCTAGCCAAGGACACTACAGGGTAATACCGTCAACTAACACGGAGAATAAGGCTGGTTAGGAGCGACCATCTATAGCCTTGCTCTAACTATCTATTGAATACATCGACAATAGTCATACCAAACAGATCGATATATCCAATGAATACTTAAAACAAAACCATAGGTGGTTGGAGGATCTATCCGAACAGAATATAACAACTCACATGTAATATACATCACAGAAGATCATCATATACACTTATACAGATACATAACAGAGTATACAAACTGATACATGTCAAGTGGTACAGCAAACCACAATATACAGACGAGTCAAAAGAATACATATCAGAGTTACAACAAAAAGGACTACACAAAAAGCTTTAACAAAAAGGAGCAAGCAGGATAGTCCATGCGGAAGCAAAATAGGCTAAGCCCAAATGCACCTAACCTGAGACATCTCTGTCTGACCCGAGTATAAATACACGGGTCGGTCTAGCTAAACAAATCAGTTAGATAAACTGAACAACAATAACCTGCGAGGTCATAAAGTATGACAAATATCTCTAAAAGAGATAACACAATCATCTAACAAAAGATGAATCATAATAGAACAAGCCTCATATCATCGGCAACACAATAAACAAAGGATATGAATATCCCAAAACAAACCAAAAAGGCAAATATCAAATACCAATGAAGATAACACAAGTTCCGCAAGGTAACCGCTATATATATATATATATATATATATATATATATATTGTGCGGCTCGAAAAGACCAACACCGAAGGACGATACCTAGGGAATATACATATCAATGAAACATCAGAAAATTGCACGTGCTTAGTACTGTATAAACAAGGATCCATGAGCCAGAAATCTCCAAACCCAATATCACTCGAGCGGTGATGAATGACCAACTCCAAAAGCGATACAATAGGGCAACAAATCCGAAGTTACAAACCCAAAGGCAACATACCCAAAGGCAACAAACCTGAAGGAGACAGTCTGAAGACACTATCCTAAAGGCAACAAACCGTAGTGGTGAAGGTCCGGAGGCCCGGTACTGGACACCACCAACTGGCGGAATGTGTCACAACTTTCGTAAAGGAACCCGAAAAGTATTAACGTGAGTCCCATAACCACCCGTTTGCACTAAACGGTTTACTATCCGATAGTCAATTTCACACTCATAGCAGTACAAAGTTTACCTCATCTCATCGGTAAACCAGACCAAAGGTCAAAACAATCAAAAAAATAGGTCGGGGATTAATCGGAAAGATAAACGCACGGATTCATGGTCCGTGTTTTACCTAACCATTTAATCTCCTTTCCATTTCGCTCGAAGTGCGAAATTGTTTGTGCGTTTTAAATAGAATTTATAAATTAGAGAAGTGAGCTTTTAATACGATTTGAAGAGATCATTTTATAAAAACCCGTGTATGAAATCAAAAAGGAATCATCGAGGTCAAATATGCATAAATAGCTAATTGGAATCAACACGCGTCGATTAAATTTGGAAAACCAAGCAAAATAGGCAAATTGGCAAAAGACAGCAGATTCATACATATGAAGTATATGGTTCAGACGTCTGAATCTGGAAAATTAAAAGTTTTCCAGATCCTAATTCAGACGTCTCGCCTATATAATTCAGACGTCTGAAAATGGCTTTTTAAGCCGATTTCCTTTCTGGTTGCAATCGAACCAATTTAGACGTCTGTGGGTTTTGATTCAGACGTCTGAATACCGGGGAAAGAAAATTCGCAGTATAATATTCAAACGTCTGAAAATGAGATTTCAGACGTCTGAAACCTGATGTTCAGGCATTCCCTGAACCTAGGCCATAGATGGCCAAAACAAATCGAAAGCGATCAGATGAGTGCTGATCTCGGGCTTACATCAACGACTGCCCAACCTTAACGACTCACCCAAACATTCCGAACAGCATAAATATCAACCATATAAGGATTTCATAGATTTGGCTTCAAAAATCGTAAATTGGCAATTTCACCGAATCAATCCAAATCGAGAGCAAATGAACATGCAAATATGTTAGGAACTCATTCCTAACAATCCAACAAAGTTATAAACATGGATGTGAGATAAAAATCTCACCTTTTAACTCACAAACAAAGATGAGAAGCCCAAAAGCAAAGAAAAGACCAGCCACTCTCCACTTCAACTCTACTAGCTTTAATCAATAGCTTCACTTTGATTTTGGAGCAAGAATTCAAGTTTGCAAAGTAAACTAGGGCTTGGAATTTCTAATTCCTCTTCCTTTCCCCCATTTTCAGTTTTAGCTAGAGCTTAGGAAATGAAATGAGTGAATGGGGAAAAGAGGGACTGAGTTAGGGTATTAAGCTAGCAAGTGGGCTGAACCCAAACCCAAAACCCCACTTAGCTAATAGCAAAATTCGACTTACTCCAAACATATCAAAGCTTATACTCAAAAAGATCACAAACGCCATTTTGAACTCAACGGAAGTGGTTTCGAGTCCTAAATTGGCCGTTTGCAAAAAGCAACATTTCGGACCTAAATCGGACTAACGACGCTATATTTAAATAAAATATTTAAATATATAATCGTTAAATATGCGGGTTGTTATATAATATAAACAAAGAAATAACATCACTTGAATTTATAAACTTTGAAAATCAAATAGTTGATATCTTAACAAAACCATTGAATCAAACATCTTTTATTAAGTTAAAATGAGAGTTATGATTTTTTCTCTTTCAAAAATATAAAGAAAAACAAAATAATTAAAATTATAACATACTATGTCGAGATATCCCATAACCCTACGTCAACATATAATGGTAATTTTTGTATTCTTTTAAAATTTCCCTTTAAAATTCAAATCGGTGGTTATATAATAAATAAATGTTGACTTTCTTCTTCATTTCTTTGTATTCTCTATCTTTTAAACTTCTGAAAGAAATAAACCATGGCCTCCTCTAATACCAAACAATCTAAAGAAGAGAATTCATCTATTTCCTTCCCTTCTCCTACCTAAGACCCCTTCCAGAACACTACTATGGCCAAAGTTATTAATTTGGAAGGTGAAACGAAGAATGTTCTAGAGTCGTTGACTGAAATGCAAGCCGTGCAAATTTGTATGTCCAAAGAGCAAGAGAAACAAAGTAGAATACTTTGCAATTTGCAAAACTATTTTTTAGATAATCCTATGAATCCAATAGTCATTGAAGATGATTTTACAAATTTGGCCATTCATAACCCCATTCAAGGCAGCGATGAAGAGGAAGGGGAGGAAGAACACATGGAGGAAGATGACGAAGCCCGATGCATTGGAGAAGTATGTTTCGATCGAGATGGAAATCTCATAGAACATAAGGGGAGCTTTTGCCTTCATTGCCCTCATTATTCTATTCACAAATCCCCGATCATCAGGAAATCACGTTAGGATGGTACTTGTCTTTATTATTTGATTGTGTAGTGTATATATTTGATTTAACATTTACTTGCTTACATGTACATTTTAAGATGTGATTGGATTATGGTGCGATATTGAATGAATATATAGATTGGTTTTGTTGGTATTAATGATTTATGTTATCACTTATCACTTCTTATATCATTATTTCCATTTTATGACTATATCATTTCAATTATGACTTATTTTTCCGATATAAATCATTCTCATCATCATTATATGTCTTTAGTTTAGAATATTTAATTTAGGGGAAGTTAGAGCTAGAGTAAGAGTTAGTGTTAGAGTTATAGTTTTGGTGGTTATTATTTTAGAAGGCAAAGGGAATAAATATATAAAATCTAGGCATAATTAAGGGGAGTTTTGCAACTCAAATGGAGTTATATTATATTATACATACCGAGTTATCATCATTAAAGGGGAGATTGTTAGTATCTTTGGTATTAGTTTTGATGATAAAAACTATAGACATTATATAAACTAGAAATACTAATGTTTAATCAAGTTATATAAAGTATATTAGTGTAAGAGTGTTGATTTAGAAGACTGTATAGCGTCAAGAGTAGACTCAAGAGGCTGATATAGAGTTTCAAGAGTTGGAGAACGAAGATTCATGAGCATTGAAGTGTTCAAACCTTAATAGCACTTTCTTGATCTCTCTCATCTTTTCTAAATTTTTTTAAATTATTTTTCAAATATCCTGGTTTTAAAATAATCTTTTCAAAATATTTCTCAAAATGATCTTCAAATTCTTACACTCATAAAGATATTATTTTAGTGTTTTTAAGTTTATATATATTGATTTTTGTTTATACTTTAATAAGCCATAATTATATTGATTATATATATATATATTATTTACATTATATTAAAATTTTCAAAATTATTATATAAAGTTTTATTAAGTATTATTATGATTAAAATATGTATAAACCATGCTTAAATGATTTTACAATGTATCAAACTATTTTAAAAAATAACGAGCTTTCAAAATAATGTTTTAAGGTGTTATCAAATTTTAAAAAGAGAATGTTGACATACTTTGTATATGTATGTCGACATATTGGCCGATTTTTTTTTAAAATTTAAATTTCAAAAGAAGTGTCTTTTTGTCATATCTATCCATGAACGGATATGACCATTGTCCCTCCATAAATACCAGACTTCCAAACGAATTTTCAATTATATTTTTCTTATTTATCTCTCCTCCTTCTACTCTTTCAATTTTTAAATCAAAATATACCCAAACTCTATCAAAATTCAACAAGAATCAAATTCAATCGTCACTAGTTTGATTCTCCTTTATTTACTCTCTGGTTTCTTTCATCTCTCTCACTCAAACCATGATCAAAGTGCTCCTCAAGAGTTATAAGATCAATTATAATCAATATCGAATATCTGAGTTTGTAAAACTCTATCGAGTCATACTGCTATAATTATAGGCGTGATTATAGCCAAAAAATCAATTGGTTATGCTTAGTAGCCCTTAGATCTAGTGGGTGTGCTTATAGCCTGGAAATCAAGTGACTCCACCCAAAGATCGGGTGTAACATCCCCTAATTAGAGGTCTGAAGCTAAGCGCATAAATGTTATAGTCACCCATATTATTAACTTCCGATGATCAAATATGGTAATGTTAATGGTATCCATAATATCAGAAGCACTATAATATGAAATAAAATAATTACAGATTAAAACACTTATCTGATTATATTTCAAGACAACATTTCATATCCAATTACATAACCCCAACCGTTTCCTAGGTTCAGATCAAATATAATTATTAAATAAATACACCAAGAGCGACATATGAAGATGCTGCCTTGGATGACCAGAGTAATTAATAGTCATAACAGACTTAATACAACACAGCGGAAATAAAACATAACAAAATAACTCCTAAATAGCTATCCATAAGCCTCATGCTCGTCTTCAGAAGCATTATTCATCAAACTACTAAAACCTATAAATCCTCAACCTTAGTCTACTCAAATCAATTCCGAGCAACCGAGAGTTTAAGGGGAAAACATAAATTTCGAATCAGACATAAAGTGTGGTGCGAATAATACTGTACATCTCGGTTTTTTGATATTATGTGAGATCACGCCACTTAGCGGAATGGACTTCCCCTCACTAATATCCTTTTAAAACATATCTTTTTCAAATCAAAATCCTATAACCAAAACTGGTTAAAACAATAAAATAATATCATGTACGCATATAAATTTGGTAACAAATGGACTATCTGTCCAAACACTATGGTTTTTTTAGCTAATCACTAATCTTTAGCTGACTCGGGCCTACCAGACAAAATAAACAAATAGTCTAACTCCTGTTAGAAGCTCTTCTGGATGGTCTATCCCCAACTTACTTCTCTCAAGGTCAGCTGATCCTAATGTTTTTGCAGGCTCACCAATAACCTATCATATATATATATATATATATATATATATATATTCCTTTCTATGTGTAACCATCATTTAAGTCTTACCTATGACTAAGCCCTGCACATTGGAATTTTGGACTAAATTAGCTAAGGGTTAGTAGCTAATGTATAGGGTGCGACCCTTTACTAGTCCTATATGATATACAAATATCTGAGTCATTTAACTTAGAATTAACTACCCTTTAAATTTTCCTTGAAAACCTTTTCAAAATGATTTAACCTTTTAGATCATACTTATACAAGGAAAATATACTATTTGCTTTACTCAAATCTCTTTGCCATAATGTATGCTTTATCCAAAATATTGTTGATGAAACCATTCGAAACCTTTGTTTAATCCTTTAAACAATCTCTTTTGAAACCATTGAAAGTAACCCTTTTGATACAAATAAACTATTTAACTTTATAAGCTTAGAGTAAAAAGTCACAACATACCTTTCGAAACCATTCTTAATAAACCTTTCGAAAACATTGCAAAACCTCTCTTTCGAAAGCTTTAAAACCTTAGACATCCTCTTATCAAAACACTATAAACATTGCCTTTCGAAAGCATTGGAACTTTCCATTTAAAACCTTTCGAACGCATTGAGGAACCACCCCTTCGAAACCTTTGTCTTGAATCTTTCAAAAGCACTAAATCCTTTTCATAAAATCAAAACTTTTGAAAGTATTTGGGATCAAGTAAAACATGTGGAATAACCTGTCGAAACCGTTAAGTACTATTACTTTCAAAACCTTTTGGGTTTAACTTTCAAGAGAACAAATGGGTCATAAAACAATTAAGTCGCAATCACTCTTCCAACAGCTATTTCCTAAGTAAAAAAGTGATGGCGTCAAAATCAACCTTTCTAAGCGTTGGGGAAGTGGCTAAGTTTTAAAAACAAAGTAACCCTTTCGAAACCATTTGATTCGAAAGGTGGAAAGTGGTAGTCGGGGGTTTCGACCCCTTCGAAAGCATTTACTTAAAACCAAAGGGCACAACCTCATTCGAAACTATTCCTTGAAAACAATTTGATCAAGTCGAAAGCATTCCTTCCGAAAGCAAAGCAGGCGCATTTTCATTCGAAAACAAAGCAAGGCTTCGACCCCTTCGAAACCCCTTGTTTCGACCCAATACCATTCGCCTATGTCCAATTCACTACGTACCAAATCTTTCATACCATGTGCTTTGATTTCGATGGAGACGTAGGCGGAAGTAAGGTGTCGAAGGCTAGGTGCCAAAAGTGGCAAAATATGTAGAAAGCATATATAAAATGATTTTTAACTTTTTAAAGTAATTCTTTTCAACTAACCTGCCTTGTTTTCCAAAATATGATTGGTTGCTAATCTCTTTTCTAACAGTACTATCGAAATTTATGAAATAAACAAATTCAATTATTTACAAAATGCCTCTTTTCCTTTTATAAATATATAAAACACTTAAGTCTCATGCCTTAAATAATTTTATATACTTATTAAAACACTTAGGAAAAATCTATAAAATTCCCACAAATCATTTTTAATATGTTTTATAATGTATATTAATTTTGAGCCAAATCATACATATATTAGTCGTTATTAATTTTAAACCCAAAAAACTAATTTCTTTACTAGAAAATTAATGTTAAATCCATATTAATTCAAAAATTATGAAAATTGAAATCCATCTCTAAATAACAATTCTGACCTTATTCCTAAATCGCAAGGCATTTGAAAGTAATTTAATAGGGTTTTCCCATTAAAAAATATCATAAAATTCATATGAATTAGCATAAATCGTCAACAAGCATATATATCCAATTTAACAATAAAAAACATGGAAAAACCTTGCAAAATAGTTCGAATTTATTCTCAAATCGAAATCAATCAAAAACATTAGATGTAGTCATTATTCACCTTAGTTTTGTTATTAAGGAGTTGATGTTTGAGAACTATTTTGAATTGATTAAGCTTCCTTCCGTTGATTGATTTATCTTATTCTTATTCTTCCTTAATGGTGACTGACCTCTTATGTTTAATTTTTGCAAATGAATGTGTAAAATGAATGGCCTAAGTGTTTAGGTTATAAGAATATACTTATTCTTGTTTTACCCCTTATCTATTTGCCTTACGTATTTTATTTTAGTTCCCCTTTAGTCCATATTTTATATGGCATGGCTGCCCTTCTACTAACACAAATCTCAATCCCATAATCATCACATTATTTTATTTTATTTAACTAACTAAATATCCTAAATAGTGTTACTAAAAATTAGGATCATTATAGACTCCCCTCCTTAATGAATTTTGTCCTCGAAATTACGATAATGTTCTCAACAAATCAACCAAAAAGGTAAAACATAACATCAAACAAATCGGGATAAGCGCCTCTAATCCTACTCTTAGTCTCCCAAGTACAACCTCTCGCATCGTCATTCCACTGGACTTGAACTAATATGACCATCTTGTTCCTTAGCCTCTTCTCATCTCTTGCGACCATACGAACTGGCTTTCTAACTATAGTCAAATTTGGCTCTACTACTAACTCCTCTAACACAGTCGGCTCTATAGTAGTCTCCAGATCTCGAACACACTTTCTCAGATGAGAAATATGAAAAACATCGTGGATTCCTAACAAAATGTTTGGCAATTCTACTTTATATGCGAGTTTCCTAATCCTTTCTATAATAGGAAATGGTCCAACAAATCTTGGTGCTAATTTCATTAACATCCCGAATCGAATTCCATCTTTCACCGGTGATACCTTAATGAAAATATGATTTCCAACAGAGAACATTAAGTCTTTCCATCTTCTATCTGCATAACTCTTCTGCCTCTGTTAAGCTTCCTTCATCCTAGCCCGAATCAGCTCAATCTTCTCTATAGCTTCTCTAATCTGGAACAAGAACCCGTCTATTCTCGGTCTCTAACCAACAAACGGGAGATTTGCATGGCCTTCTGCATAAAGCTTCAAATGGCGCCATCCTTTACTAGCCTGACAGCTGTTGTTAAATGAACTCGACTAAGTGTAGATGGTCTTCCCGTGATCCCCCAAATTCTAACACACAAGCTCGTAACAAACCTTCCAAGATTTTATTAACTCTTTCCGTTTGCCCATTAGTCTATGGATGGTAAGTGGCACACATCTTGAGATTGGTTCCTAAAATTTCCTTACACTTCTTCAAAACTCATGAGTGAATATTGAATCTCTATCACTTATTATACTACTAGAATCCCACGCAGTCTAACTGCATTCTTCATAAATAACTTAACCAAAATAGGTGTCGTCCTAGTCGACTTAACTGGAATGAACTGGGCACTTTTGGTAAACTGTCCACCATGACCCATATAATTTCATTTCCTCTATTAGATCCTGGAAACCCCTTTATAAAATTCATAGAAATAGAATCCCACTTCCATGATGGAATATCTAATGGCTTAAGTAACCCACTTGGCTTATGATGTTCGGCCATTACCTTTCGGCAGTTTAGACACCGCTTTACCAGTATGCCTACATTTCTTTTCATTCCTTCCCAGAAGAAACTCTTCTGCATGTCCTGATATAACTTAGTTCCTGCCGGATGAATAGTTAACTTCGAATGATGGCATTCCTTCAAAAATTCCTTCCTAATGTCTCCCACATTTGGAACACACAATCTTCCTTCTTTCTCAACCACCCATTCTGATCAAGACTAAAATGCTTCTGGTCGCCACCCTTGTTTCCATCCTTTAACTTCCTGATCCGTTCAACCAATGCTGGATCCTCCATGTATTTAGAAGCAATCTGTTCGATCATTGTCGGTTGAACGTCTAAACAAGATAAAACTAGAGTTTCCTCGCTAAATCCTGCTTCGGATCTCCACTATACACTACGTATCGTCAACGCTTCCAAATCTCTCCACTCATCTATCATTACCAATACTGCGTTCCAATGTTATCTACTAAGTGCATCTGCAACCTTGTTATCTTTCCCTAGTATACTCATTCCCAAAGTCATAAGTAGCTATGAATTTTAACCATCTCTATTGTCTCATATTCAGCTCCTTTTGAGAGAATAAGTATTTCAATGACTTATGATCCATATATAACTCAAATCTTTCTCCTAAAAGGTAATGACTCCACACCTTTAGCACAAAAATCACCACAGCCAATTCCAAATCATGCGTCGGGTATCTCACCTCATGCGGTCTAAGCTGTCGTGAAGCGTATGCAATCACTTTACCTCTTCTCATTAACACAGATTCTAACCTAGTTCCACAAGCATCTATATACACTACTAAGTCTTGATTCCCTTCCGGAACAACTAATACAGGTGCATTAATCAATAAGTGTTTCAAGCTCTAGAATGCTTCCTCACACTTATCGGTCCACACAAACTTCACATGTTTTCGCGTTGGCATGGTCACTGGTGTTGCTATTCACGAGAAATCCTTTATGAACCTTCGATAGTACCCGACTAATCCAAGAAAACTCTTTATCTTAGTCACTGTTTTGGATCTCTTCCAATTATTCACTCCCTCAATCTTAGTCGAATCTATAGACAACCCTTTCTCTGAGACTACATGACCAAGAAACTTCACTTCCTTCTTCAAGTATTACATTTTGAAACTTCTCCTTCAATTGATGCTGCCTCAACGTCTTAAGCACCAATCTAAGATGAACTTCATGTCATCTTTCATCCTTAGAGTATATCAAATATCATTTATAAATACCAACACAAACCTATCCAAGTGCTCTCGGAAAACTTGGTTCATCAAATCCACAAACAATGAGGCGCATTAGTTAGTCCAGACGACATTACTAACCATTCGTACGATCCATATTAGGTTCTAAATGTCGTCAAATAAATACTATCCTCTGCTACTCGAAATCTAATGGAAACCTGTGGCTAAATCCAACTGAGAAAATGCCTTGGCTCCACTCAACTTATCGAACAAATCGTCAATTCTAGGAAACGGATATTGTTTCTTTACCGTCTTCTCATTCAACTTACGATAATCAATACATAACCTTAAAGATCCATCTGACCTTTTAGCAAACACTATGGCTGCTCCCTAAGGTGAACTGCTTGGCCTAATAAAATTCTTGTCTTCCAAATCCACCAACTGCACCTTTAATACCCTTATCTCAATAGGTGTCATCCTGCTTGGTGGTCTACTCATTGGTTCTGCTTTCGGCACCAAATCTATCCGAAACCCAATGGCATGTTTCGGTGACAATTCTACTATGGATTCTACCTCCACAACACCCAACAAAGCATTCACCTCATAGCTTGGGCTTCCTATGGTATATACAATCTGATCACTACAGTCAGGGTGTCTAAGCAATATTTTCCTGTCATGGAAAAATATCCTGGCATCATACTTACTTAACCAATCCATACCCAAAATAATTCTAAACCCTACGAAATTAAACACATGCAAACTGCAAACAAAGGCATGACCTTACAAATCAAACTCTAGATGGTCACATTTCATCCTAAGTGTCGCATGCCCACCTATAGGATTTGCAGCCCTTAAGGAAGTAACTAGGTATGACGGTTCTAGGTTAACCTTATCTACCAAACAATGAGATATAAAAAATGCGATGCACCGGTATCAAATAGAATTCTAATTAATACACCATAAATCAAAAGCGTACCCCCCAACATCGCTTTTCCCCTCTCCTGTACTGTTGGTCTCAAGGTTGCTGGTTCCAATGCAAACATCTTGCATTTCCCATCCTTGGCTGGCCCCTTGCACTGGTTCTTAGAGTGCCTAATCTGATCATAGTTGAAACACTTTATCCCTTTCTTCTCAGCAGCTTTCTTTCCATTGCCTGTTTGGCACTCACGGACATAGTGTCCTTTCTTTTCACACTTGTAGCATACCATTTCTACCTTTCCCTTTTAGCAGCTCCACCCTTCTGGGCTCGTTTATTGTGGAAAAACTTTCTTCTCTTACTCTTTCCTCCTTGTGCTTCCTTGGCCTTATTTCTTTCCAAAAAAGCTTGCATCTCTTCATTCCTTAAGGCCATCTCAACAACAACATCACTTAGATCCCTAATATGCAGCAACATTGCCTTAGCAAGCTCAGGCTTCAACTCCCTGATGAACTTCTCATTCCTCTTAATCACAGCATCAATTGTAGCATAGCCATATCTTGCTAGCTTCTCAAACCTTATCGCATACTCATGCATAGTCATCCCCTTGCTTCAACTTAGCAAATTTCTCGAGCAAAATGGACTTAGCAATCTCTGTCATAACCCTTTCCTCAAACCTCCTCTTGAACTCTGCCCAAGTCATATTCTCCTCGTTGACTCCAATTGTCACATTGTTCCACCAATACAGTGTTGCCCCTTGTAGCTATCTAGAGGCGAGTCTCCTTTTTTGCTCATCGTTAAGCCCTAAATATTCGAAAATCCTCTCGCAATGAAGTAACCAGTTCTCTATTTTGATTGCATCTTCAGTACCAATAAACGGTTTCCTCCCAGCCGAACATAATCTCTACTCGGAATAGCATAGTTATTCACCATTGGAGTCTTGGTTCCCTCCTCCAGCATTTCCTCCAACAACTCTCACATCAATTCCCGCCTGCATCATGTTGACAAAGAACTGACACATTGCTCCCATGTAACATTGCGGGACTCCAGCACCCACATTTCCAGCTCGTGCCTGACCTTGGTTCCTTCTCGTATTTGGTCAGGCATTTCTATTTATAGTGATGCTTCCCCCTCCAGGGTTAACTCTTACACTTCTAGCATCCATATTTTTATTCAAGCCTCATAAGATATAGAAGAATAGTCTAAGAGAGGTAGGAGAATGGAGATATAGCGTATACTTATATATAGCAAATATAAGTACGTTAATATAGCGTTATCCCATACCCCAATCGTATCTCTAATTCATTAGGATTATGTTTTCAAAAATCATGTTAATTTAAGGTTTCACAAACCTATGCTCTAATACAAAGTTGTAACATCCCCTATCTGGAGGCCTGAAGCTAAGCGCTACAGATGCTGCAGTCATCCACAGTATTAACTTTCGTTGACCAAATATGGCAACACTAATGGTATCCATAATATCAGAAGCACTTAAATATGAAATAAAATCATTATAGATTAAAACACTTTTCTGATTACATTAAAAAACAACATTTCATATCCTAGTTACATAATTCCAGTTATTTTCAAGGTTCAGATCAAATATAATTTACCTAAATATGCCAAGTGCGACATATTAAGATGCCCCCTTGGATGACTAGAGTACTAAATAGTAATAACAGACTTAATACAACACAGCGGAAATAAAACATAACAAAACAACTCCTAAATAGCTATCCATTAGCCTCTTGCTCGTCTTTTGAACCGTTATTCATCAACTTGCTAAAACCAGTAAATCCTCTACCCTCCGTCTACTCAAATCAATTCTGAGCACCCAAGAGTTTAAAGGGAAAACATAAACTTCGAGTTAGACATAAAGCCGGATGTGATTAATACTATACATCTCGGTTATTTGATATTAAGTATGTAATGACTCGTGTTTTTCGATAATTAAAATATTAATTAAATAAGTTTTTAGAATTTTATATCAAAAGAAAACTAAAATTTGTGATGCTATAATTGGTTATAAACTATAAATAAGGAAATACATTACATGTTGAAATTATATGTAATCAATTAGAATTGGCTAATATTTAATATAAAATCAGTGATATTGTTTGTATTTTGTTGATAACTATTTAATGTAATGTCAAATCAATTGAGATAAATTGTAAGTTGACTTGGTTATAATTGTAAATAATGAAATAAAATAAATGATTTAGTTAATCGTGAACTTGTTTGTAATTAATTGAAATAGGTTAATATTGAATACAAACCTTTTTGGGTACGCAAATTATAACCCTTGGTTGTATAAAATAAGGTAATGGGTATGAATTATTATTATAAACGGTTGTATTAACTATTTTCTCATTAATTTATCCATTTGAACATTGAATGGGTAATTAATGAAATTAAGGCAATTAAATATTGGGTTTAATGTTGGAATCGTATGTTAGTAATTGAAATAATTGTAAAGTCATTTGGTGATAAGTTGAGATAAGGAAATGAATTAAATGTTGTATAAAAAGGGGGAAATTATATGAAATTAATGAAAATTGAGTATAATCATGGTTTTATAAGTAGTCATAAAATTTATTGTTGATAATAAACCTATAAATGTGATTAAGTAAAAGGTAACATTTGTCATTTATCACCTATCTATTTAATCCATTGAAATAAAATTGAAAATCAATTGCAATTAATCTAATTTCTTATTGCACTTAATATGAATTAAAGTGATAATTATAGAAGATTGAGGAAATGAAATGGTAAACAAACGCTAAATATATCCATAAGATGATAATTGATTGAATAATTAGATGAAAATCAAAATAAATATATACCGGAATTTAAATTAATTAGTGTATTTATTGCCGTTAATTTGACTTGGAATCTTTCAATATAAAAGAGTAAAAAAAACACTAATTTCAATCTAAAGGTACAATTATGTGGATTTGGAATCTTTCAATCTAAAAGAGTAAAAAAAAAAAAAGAAACACTAATTTTGATTAATGGATTTAACAAAAAACACATTATTGTTAAAAACAAAAGAATGTTTCAATGAAAATAAAATGAACATTTTCATTTTGAAGGTAAAAATAATTTTATAAAAAGAAGAACTAAATGAATTCTAAAACAATATTTTACAGTTGTTAGATATCAATTTGAGGCTGTATCTAAGTGATTTTAACACTAATCTTGAAATTTAAATTAAATTAACTTTTTAGGTTTCGTGATTGCGCTCTGAGAAAAACTTTATTTTGAAAAAAAAACTTGAATTTGAGTTCCGGATCATCTTTTATTTTGTGTGACATTACATTGGTTATTGTATTCAATTTTATTTATTGCATGTTAATTTTGTTTAAACGGGTGTAAAAAAAAGTATATTTGGTGTTAATATATTTAATTGATTGGAACATGCAATTAATTAGGTCATAAGTGGTCCCATCATTTCCTTATTATTCAATACACCAGCCACTATTTCCACATTTCGGTTTTATTGCAATTCTCTGATGTAGTTGAAACGTGAATTCACATCCTTTCTCATTCTTCCGTTTTGTTTATTTTATTATCCAAAGCATTTACTTAGATCATATAGCTTCGTTTTATTTGTCCTTTCCTTACCTATTTCCTTTATTACTTCCCTTTCTTCTTTTGTTTCATATCATATCTCATTCTTTCCTTTAGAACTTCATTATTTTCCAAACATTGGGGCCTATATTTTTTCCCCTCAAAGTCTCAATGTCAACATAGCTTTATACATCCACTTAGTTACTGCCAATTCATTTTTACCGAAGCAACATTTAAAAAAAAGAAAAAAGTGTGAGCAAACACTCACGGCTACTAGACTTTCTTATGTCAGTTAAATTGAATTTATGATGTGATTAGAAATTGATTGGTTGTTGTTTAGTATATTTTAAATTGTCGCTCTAGTTAAATCTGACTTTTATTGAATTTAATTGCCATTTAATTTAATATTGAAATTTAAATTGGCGGTTAAATGCCTGTTAATGATAACCAGTAAATTGTTGGTAGTTATTGGTTGATTTCAATTATGATTGTGCTACTTATAGGTTGAAATGATACATACCCGAACGATCTTATAGATTATGGGAAAATCGTTGTGGTTTAAAATGATAAACGAGCGAATTTCATTGATTTTAAAATGTTGATTTTTGGTACTAGTTGAAATGAAAAATACGCATATAATTTCTTGAATTTGGATTTTATTTGGAATTGAATTATTTGAAGGGTTTAAGTTAATTCAAACTTTGGATTTGTTTCAATTAGATGATTAAGATTGATAGTTCGAATTATTTAAAACCCTTTAAATAATTATGTTCACATAGTACACTTGATAGGAGATGAAAATCTCGTAACATCTATGAAACCATTGCACTAATATTTCTATTTGCTTATTTTGATTTGACTTATGTAAGTTCTTTTAGTTCTAACTCGAATGTTTTGTCTTTTCATTACGCTCGGGTCAATCTGAGCTTTTTCAGTGCATCGACGACTATTTTTTGGAGGACGAAGATGAAGATTTAGTATATTATTGCCATTTATTATTCCACTGCATTCTGTGTTCCGCTGCATTATTTTTTTATTTCTGATGTATGTATAACTCTGATTTGAATTGTAAAAGTGTAATCAAATGTTATCTGTAAAATAGCTTCATGAACTGTTTATTTGATTATTATACTTTGTCGTTCCGCTGTGAGATTCTGTATTTTTTTTTCTTATTTACCCCATTAACAATCCTCCCTTTTGAATGGTTCGAATCTGACATGTGTGGTTTATTGTCAATTTGAACCATCTAAAAAGGTGGGTCGTTACAAAGTAAGACCATATCAATTAGAGGAACGGGATTTCCCTCAATAACATCATTTTAAAACATATCTTTTGTAAATCAAAATTCTACAACCAAAACTGGTAAAAACAATAGAGCGATATTATGTGTGCATACAAATTAGGTAACAAATGGACTATCTGTCCGCACACTATAGTTTTATTTAGCTAACTACTAACCTTTGGCTAACTCACGCCTGCCCGAAAAAATAAAAAAATAGTATAACTCCTGTTAGATACACTTCTGGATGGTCTATCCCTAACTTACTTCTCTCAGGGTCAACTGATCCTAATGTTTTTGCTGGGTCACCAATAACCTATCCTTCTTCTATGTACACATACACACACACATATATATATATTCCTTTTTGTGTGTAACCATCATTTAAGTCTTACCTATGACTAAGCCCTGCACATTGGAATTTTAGACTAAATTAGCTAGGGGCAAATAGCTAATTTATAGGGCGCTATCCTACACTAGCCCCATCCGGTATGCAAATATCTGAGTCATTTTACTTAGGGTTAACTACCATTTAAATTTTCCTTGAAAACCTTTTTAAAATATTTTTAACCCTTCAAATCATACTTATACAAGGTAAATATACTATATGCTTTACTCAAATATCTTTGCCATATTACATGCTTTACCCAAAATATTGTTGATGAAAACATTCGAAACCTATGTTTAAACCTTTAAACAATCTTTGAAACCATTGAAAGTACCACTTTTGATACAAGTAAACTATTTTACTTTATAACCTTAGGCCGAAAGGCCACAACATACCTTTTGAGACCATTCTTAATTAACCTTTCGAAAACATTGCAAAACCTTTCTTTCAAAAGCTTTAAAACCTTAGACATCCTCTTATCAAAAACACTATAAATATTGCCTTTCGAAAACATTGTATCTTTCCATTAACCTTTCGAAACCATTAGGGAATCACCTCTTCGAAACCTTTATGTTAAACCTTTCGAAAGCATTAAATTCTTTTTATAAAATCAAATCTTTTGAAAGCATTTAGGTTCAAGTAAAACATATGTAATAACCTTTTGAAACCATTAGATACCATTCCTTTCAAAACCTTTTGGGTTTAACTTTCAATAGAACAAAAGGGTCATAAGACAACTAAGTCGAGAGCACTCTTCCGAAAAATATTTCCTAAGTAAAGAAGTGATGGTGTCGAAATCAACCCTTCGAAAGCAATTGAGAAGTGACTTAGTTTTAAAAAGCAAAGTAACCCTTTTGTAACCAGGTGGAAAGCAGAAGCACGGGGTTTCAACCCCTTCGAAAGCATTTACTTAAAAAAAGGCGCAACCACTTGCACAACCATTCCTTTAAAACAATTTGACCCAGTCGAAAGCTAACCATGTCGAAAGCATGCCTTTCAAAAGCAAAGCAGGTGCATTTTCATTAAAAAACAAAGTAAGGGTACGACCCCTTTGGAACCCCTTGTTTCGACCCAACACCTTTCGCCTATGTCTAATTCACTGCATACCAAGTCTCTGACGCCCTATGCTTTGGTTTCGATGGTGATGGAGGCGGAAGTAAGGTGTCGAAGGCTAGGTGTTGAAAGTGGCGAAGCATATAGAAAAAACATATATAAACTGATTTTTAACTTTTTAAAGCAATTCTTTTCAACTAACATGCCTTATTTGTCAAAACATGATTGGTTGCTAATTTCTTAAAAGTACTACCAAAATTCATGAAATAAACAAATAAAATTATTTATAAAATGCCCCTTCTCCTTTTATAAATATTTAAAACATTTAAGTCTCATACCTTAAATAATTTTATATACTTATTAAAATACTTAGGAAAAATCTATAAAAATTCTCATAAATCATTTTTAATATGCTTTCTAATATATAATAATTTCTGACCCAAAACATACATATGTTAGTCGTAATTGATTTAAACCCAAATAACCATTTTCTTCACTAGAAAATTAATATTAAATCCATAGTAATTCAGAAAATTATGAAAATTGAAACCCATCACTAAAAATAATTTGTGACCTTATTCTGAAATCGCATGGCATTTGGATAGCAACTAATAGAGTTTTCACACTAAAACATATCATAAAATTCATATGAATTAGCATAAATCAACAACAAGCATATATATCCAATTTAACAATAAAAAAATAGGCAAAACCTTGAATAATAGTTTGGATTTATTCTAAAGTCGAAAACAATCAAAAACATGAGATGTGGTCATTATTCACCTTTTCTTTTCGATTATGAAATTCAGATTTGAGAATGGTTTCGAATTGATTAAGCTTCTTTCCTTTGATAGTTTTATCTTCTTCTTATTCTTCCTTAATGATGACTGGCCTCTTATGTTTGATTTTTTCAAATGAACATGTAGAATGAATGGCCTAAGGGTTTAGAGTATAAGAATATACTTATTCCTATTTTACCCCTTATCTATTTCCTTGCCTATTTTATTTTAGTTCCGCTTTAGTTCATTTGTTATATGGCGTGGATACCCTTTTATTAACACAAACCTCAATCCCATAATCATCACATTATTTTATTTTATTTGACTAATTAAATTATCCTACGTAATGTTTCCAAAAATTAGGGTCTTTGCATCAAAATTCTAAAGGGTGTGCCTCATAGCCTAGAAATCGAGATTGTATTTGCATTGACTAGTTGAAAAGAAATATGTACAAGGAATTGTGCGAGACTGGATGTAGGGTAACACCGAACAAATATAGAATCTTAGTGTGTTATTTTCATTTTACATTTATCTACACTTTGATTCTATGATTGTTAATTACATCATTCCAAGTAGAATCTTAAAGAAATTAAAAAATATGTGTATAATCCATTAAACACTAGTTATCCCTCCGCTAGTGATAATTTAGCCTTAAGATCCCTATTCCACGTGTTTACAGGCAAAACAAATAAGATAAAGAACTTTAACCCAGAAAAAATTACCTGGTACTAAAAGGAACCTCTTGGTACCGAGAGGTTTTACTTAGAGATTTAGCTAGCCTATTCCCTTCTATACACTTGGACTTGCATCTGGACTTCAATCAACGTGGGCTCCTGAGTTTGCTCGCTAGTTTCTTTATAAATATCAACCATATAGCAATTGAAGATGGGATAGACACTCTGTGTCTTCTTTATTCTGAACTCCTTCCCCAAATATACTCTAGAAAATCCATTGTAAATTTGAGATCCATTAGATTGTGGTCAAAGCTAATAAAATTAGTTGTAATCCGAGTAGAAAACGGCTAATAACAAAGACTAAAGTGGACTAGGTCAGAAAATCCACCAAACCACTAAATAAATTGTGTTTCCTTTCCTACTTTTTCCTTTATTTTATTAGAATTGGTGCTTTCATCTGACATTTGGTTGTTGTGTCATTTTTGGCATCAACATAATGTAATATATTTTGAATGAAAGAGATTTGGTTATTACAGCGTGTAGATATTTCTGTATAATAGAATATGAATTAGGAAGCAAGATTCATATGTACAATAAAATGAGTATTGTAAAGAAAAATATTATATAACACATACCTCAAGAAGGGTGTCCAAAACAACACGACTGTGCGCTAATGGCATTAGTAATGTATGCTTACAAAGGTATTTACATACAGTTTAGGAGTAGTGAAAATAATTGAAATTTTTACTGAGTTACAATGGCTCTAATATTTAATGTTAAATGTGATACTATTGTATTATTGTAGATAAAACAAAGTTGGTCAACAACATTCTCTATGATCTTTTATCTTGATAAGAATATACTTCATGCATTTAAACCATTTATGTTTATGTATAGATTAATTTATAGAAGTTAAAATTACATGTTACGTGATTTGTATCCCTACCAATAGATTTATAATTTTTTCCTAAAAAACAATTTTAGATGCATGAAAATACTTCTTCTTTACATATTCATATGCAATAATGATTGTAAGTAATACTTACTATCTAATGAATAGTCTGAATAGCAATCTTGAATAGTGCAACATTTTATACGTATGGCTTATAAGAAGAATGCGGAATTTGTAAAATGATCAAAAAATATTCATCAAAAGTGTTCAAAACTACAGTAAATGTAACAATCTCACATACAAAATGGGGTGCCCACCCCGAGATCCACACTAACAAAGAATATTACAAAGTAATCTAATTAGCTAGTGTAGGGAACTGGGCTGGTTAGGAATAACCATCGATGAATTTTACTTTAAGCGAGCATAGGTACGTCGATTACTATGATATATATTTCTTTAACCAGGTGGAATCGAAGGATACAATTTAGGCTTAAAAAAACTATGGTGGCTATAATAAAATCCAAAACAACATATAATAAATATGGATTACAGAATCATAGATCAGATACAATGGAACACAAATATATACAAGTTTGAATCGATCCAAAATAGATATATTATGTAGACTACACATATACAAAGTGCGACATTTCAAAATATTATTAAGTACACAAAAGCAGTCTAGCTTGACATAAGATACAACATAGCATCATATATATACATAAATGACAAAATGTAACTACTAGCTAACAAATAGGACATCCATTCTAAAGCATCAAGCTGAAGGACCCAAATCATCTCGGTTTGACCTAGTATTATAAAAGTAATAATTGGGTCAGTCTAGACTAAGATAAATGAGTTAGCAAAAATGAATGATATATAAAGTGAACTAGATCTGAAATATTGTCATATATCAACAATTACAAACATGCATCAATAGCATTAAATCACAAAATACTAAAACTCAAGATAACTTATTAAAAGCAAAAAATCCCAAAAATGATTTGGTGATAATTCAAACAGCATCAAATCTAGAAATATCACAAATGGAAATCCAAACATCTTACAAAATGGGGGAAGGTGCCAAACTTCAAGATTAGTGAAATAAATTCACCTACATGCATATAACTCCAAGATAGACGTAAAAGTCTTTTAACATCAAGATGGGCATGTGACTTATAAACATCAAGATAGGAACAAGTCCTATAGCCACTGAAATAGGTACGAGACCTATAAACATCAAAATAGGCACGAGACCTATAAAAAATAAGATAGGAATAAGTTCTGTAAACATCAAGATATGAATAAGTTCTACGATCTCTGAAGGCTAGTCATAACTCGTCGATAAAAGTGTTAAATACTTTCATATAGCAACTGGATAGATAACGGCCATGCGCCCCATATCACACGGGTTTACCTAAATGTTTCTTATATAATAGTAAACTCTGGTTGTGTATAACAATGGTTCGGTCGAACAAGTCTGAGAATTAATCGGTAATACAAACGTGAGCGTTCCATGCCACTCGTTTTATTTAAGTGTTTAAATCAATTCTACATTCGATCGATGTTGTGCAATTTTTATAAAATTCTTTGCTTTAAGAAAAAAGAAAATCATTTTTAGTAAAACATAGATTTACTTTTCAAATCATTGCTCCAAATCATATTTGAACCCATTTTCAAAGAGAATAGTGTGTGTGTGTGTGTGTATTTCTAAAAACTATTTATATAGAAATTTGATTTGTACCCAATTTTTTTTTCATAAAATGGTTTGATTTCAAAATCAACCTTTTATAAATCTGATTTGAAAACGTGCATCAAAAGTGTGGTTTACTCCTCAAGATCCATAGAATAACTCGATGGTTTAAAATATCAAAATGGATTCATCAATTCACAAATCAAAAGCCGGAAATGGCAATGAAATTGACATGGAATGCCACATCAAAATCAAGCAAATAACATTAAGGGATCAACCGGACAAACCGACAACAAATGGGATCAATCGAGGACTAAAGCAACACAACATTGGGATCTACCTCAAGCTAGTATCAGTGAACCGATTGTGTAGACCTGTCCACTGATTGCATCACCTTTATTGATTCTCGGTCAGCTCGGATTACTCCCTGACGATCCAGTTCCACTTATTTCTTCTCCATTTGTTCCCAGAGTCTGTCAGAATATTATGTCTCTGTTTTAATGATGACAACTATATATTGTACATATATACAATATCATTATCTCAATATTTCAAGAAGACAACGTCACGAGGCGAAAAGCAAGAAGATTCATCTATAATCGAAGAAGTCAAAACTATAGAGCTTCAAGATCAACAGTATGTATATGGTCTTAGATTGAATTGTAAAATCTACTTGATAGTTCATACACACACACACAAACACACACTCAAATGCAGATGTTAAGATACCATTGAAGTTTGATATTGGACAAAGGTCAAAATATTAATGCAAATTGACTTACGTAGTTCAGTCAACTGAAACCGAGCACAGTCCACTGAGCCTAAGTTCAGTCGACTGAAATTGTGTAAATCAAGTTTTTTATATAATTCAAATTTTTGCCGTGAAATTTTAGATGTTCATACTCAGTAGACCGAGATTCCGCAATGACCATATTTTCTGAAAAGTCATCTTCAAGATTTGCTAACATTTTGAACAGTTTTTTAATTCTGAAAGGATTTTCTTTAAGGTTGACAACTCTTGATTGCCTCTCTTCAGTATTTATAAATAGCACAACAACCCATACTTTGTTTTCCAATTTTTTACTCTGATTTCTTTTGTTTCCATTCTCTTGTGCTATTCTAAGCAATATGTACTTTCAACTCCATTATCTCATTTGCTATTGCTCCAAAAATCATTGTGTGCTCACTTCGAATCATCAAGGAGATTACAGGAACCATTGTACTATCAAGTCAAAATCAGTGTTAGACGAACATAAGATAGTCAAGCAAGAACTGTATTTGTCAGAGGAAAGAATAAACCTAGGAGGTGCTCAGATAGATTAAGCTGTAAACATATTCCTCCGGGCAAAGCGAGGGGTTTACTAAGGAAATAACTAAGAGTTTCTTAGGGACTGGACGTAGAAGAGGTGCACCGAACCAGTATAATCTTAGTGTCTACATTTACTTATTGCTTTAGTATCTCATAGTATAAATTAGTGTGCTCTATCTAGAGGCCTAAAGTTAAGCGCTACAGATGTTGCAGTCATCTATAGTATTAACTCCCAACGACTAAATACGGCTATGTAATGGTGTCTATAATATCAGAAGCACTTATATGAAACAAATCACAGATTTCAAAACAACATTTTTTCCATTACATTTCAAAATAGATATTCCATATTTAGATTGCATAATCCCAAGCATTTCCCAAGCAATGATAGAATATACCTATTACAAAATAGGCCAAGAGCGGCAAATGAAGATTCCCCCTTGAAAGACTAGAGTCATATAGCCATAATCGACTTAACACATACACAGCGGGAATAAACACAAAACAAACAATTGCAACTCCTAATTGGCTATCTGTTAGCCTCTTGCTCGCCTCCAGTAGCTTTATGTATTATCCTACTAAAATCTAAAAGAACCTCAACCCTCAACCTACTCAAATCAATTTTGAGCGCCCAAGAGTTTAAGGGGAAAACATAAACTTCGATGCAGACGTAAAGCCTGGTGTGAACAATACTATACATCCTGGTTATTAATGTTAAGTGAGGCTACGCCGCTTGGCAGAATGAGTTTCCCCTCACTAACATTCTTTTAAAATATATCTTTTACAAATCATTTTCTGCACCCAAAATTGGTTAAATGCTGTAAAGCATCATTATGTGAACAAACATATCAGGTAATAAAGGAACTAACTGTTCAAACACTTTAGTTTTGTTTGGCCGTCTATTAACCTTTGGCTAACTGGGACTACCAGATAATATAAAAATAATAATCTAACATATGTTAGACACTCTTCCTCTTGACGGTCTGTCCTTAACTATTTGTTAAATACTTCTCTTTTGGATGGTCTGTCCCTAATTAAACATCTCCCAAGGTCACCTGATCTTAATAGTTTTGCGGGATAACCAGTTACCTATCTGTATACAAATATATATTATCTTCTGTATGTAACAATAATTTTAGTCTTACCTGTGACAAGGCTCTACACATTGGAATTTTGGACTAGATTACTTGGGGCCAATAGCTAATGTTCTAGGTGCCACCCTCTACTAGTCTCATTCGGTATTCTAATATCTAAGTCATTTTTACTTAGGGATACCTTCCCATAATTTTCCTTGAAAATGTTTTCATTTGAAACTGATTTAAAACCTTTTAAACCAAACTTAAACAAGGAAAACATTTATACTTTATGCTTTACTCAAAATCTCCTTTCTATGTTATATATATATATATATATAAACACACACACACTTTACTCAACCTTAGTCGACAAAAACCTTTAAAAATTTTAAAGTCCCCTTTTAATCCTATTGAAAGTTCCCCTTTCGAAACCATGTAAAAACCTTTCCAAATCATAGGAAAAACTTTTCCTTTAAACCTTTCGAAACCATAGGGGACCCCATCCCTTCAAAACCTTCTTTAAACCTTTCGAATGCACATAGATTCGATTTAAAACATGTGGAAATCCATGTTTCGGAATCATTCAACACTAACATGTCGAAACCTTTGGCTTATCCTTTTTAAAAAATCGCTAAGGGTCACAAGCACAGGGTCAAAGATTACTCTTTCGAAAACTATAATTAAGTAAAGAAGTGATGGTGTCAAAACCACCCCTTCCGAAAGCATTGGAGAAGCAGCAGGGTTTTTATGAAACAAAATGACCCCTTCGAAAGCTCTGTTTCGTAAGGTAGAAGGCGTTAGTAAAGGCTTCAAATAGTCGAGAGATATTATTTTTAAAAAAAGGCGCAACTATTTCGAAACCAACCTTTCAAAACCATTGACTTAGTCGAAAGCAGTCTTATTCGAAAGCTATTTCGTAGAACAAAGGCACAACCTTAACACCTTCCTTTAAATCAATTGACCTAGTCGGAAGCCAACTAAGTCGAAAGTCACTTGGTTGAAAGCAAGCAGGCGCTTTTCTCAATTAAAACAAAAAGTCGCGTCGACCCTTTTGGAACCCCTTAGTTTCGACTCTTACCTACCGTCCTTTGTCTAATTCACTGTGTACCAAAACGTTGATACCATATGCATTGGTTTGTGGAAGCAGGTGGAAGCTCTTAGTCGAAAGCTACATGGGCGGAATCAAAACAAGCGAAACATGCTTTTAACATGCATTTCTGATTTTACACCTTTTTTAGGTAAACTTTTTAACTATCCTGCCTTATTTGTCAAACTCTTATTGGTTACTAATTTTTCTTTTTTAAAAGTACCGCCATGATTTCAACATTAATTAATTTAAATCATTTACAAAATACCCCTTGTCCTTAATTAAATGTATAAAAATTTTAAGTCTGATACCTTAAATAATTTTATATATTCATCAAAATACTTTGAAAAATTATACAAAAATTCAAGAAAATCCTTATCAATATGTTTTTAACTTATTGAAATTTTAGACCCAAATTAATTAATTATTTTGCCGTAAATAATTTATAACCCAATAAATCATTTTCTTCGTTAGAAAATTTATATAAAATTCAAATTAGTTCAGAAAATTATGAATATTAAAACCCATCTTAGAAACATCATTTCAGATCTACTTTTAAATTTTCAAGGCATTTGGATGTAATTTAATAAAGTTTTCATATCAAACATGTCATAAAAAATAGTATGAACATACATAAATCATCAACAAGCATATATAAACTTTCAACCATTCAAAACATGGCATTATCATGCAAAATCATTTTGGGTTATCCTTAAATCTGAAAGCTATAAAAAAAATGGGATGTAATAATCATTCACCATTGCTTTGTGGTGAAAGATGTGAGATTTGAACTTGATTCTGCTGATTTACTTCTTCCACTTGAAAATCCTAGCTTCATCTTCTCTTGAGATTGGAAATGGTAGCCGTCCTTAGAGTATATTTTCTTGATAAAAATGAAATGAATGTGAATTTGGTTTCCTAAGGGTTTAGGGTATAAGTTCATCCTATTTCCCATTTTACACTCCCTTATTTGCTAACACTTTTATTCATGCTATCTCGTTTTAATTTACATTTAACATGGCATGGCTACCCTTAGTTAAATCAAATCTCGGTTTATTAATTATCTTACATTATTTTATTTTATTTAGCTAATTAAATATTCTAAATAACGTTTCTAAAATATGAGGTGTTACAATCTCTCCTCCTTAAAGAATTTATTCCTCGAAATTACGGTAAGGCACACAACAAATCAATTAAAGAGGTAAAAGATACCATCAAAACAAACCGAGAAAAGTGTCTGTAATCCCGCTCTTAGTCTCAAAAGTACAATCTCTAGCATCGTCACTCTACCGGGCCTTTACGAATCTGTCTGCCTTGTTCCTTAACATTTTCTCATCTCTCTCGATTATCCGGATAGGCTTCCTAACTATAGTCAAGTTTGGTTCCACTACGAAATCTTCTAACACAGTCAGTGCCATAGTAGTGTCTGGATCCCAAACACACTTCCTTAGATGAGGTACATGGAAACATTCTGGATTGCTGCCAAACTACTCGGTAAATCTACTCTATATGCGAGTTTTCCGATCCTTTTTAAAATAGAAAATGATCGTACGGACCTTGATGCTAACTTCCCTGTCTTCCCGAACCTGATAACACCTTTTATAGGTGATACCTTGACGAAAACATGATCTCTAATAGAGAACTCTTAATCCTTTCGTCTTCTATCAACATAGCTTTTCTGTCTACGTCGAGCTATCTTCATTCTTGCCCTTATCAGCTCAATCTTTTCTGTTGCTTCTCTCACTAATTCCGGACCAAGAACCAACCTATACCCAGTCTCTAACCAACATGCATGGAATTTGCATGATCTTCCATACAAAGCCTCAAATGGTTCCATCATTATACTAGTCTGATAACTATTGTTATACGAAAACTCAATTAGATGTGGATAGTCTTCCCATGATCCTCAAAAATCCAACACACAAGATCTCAACAAGTCCTCCATGGTCATGTTAACGCTCTCCGTTTGTCCATCGGTCTGCGGATTGTAAGCGGTATTCATCCTGAGCTTGGTTCCCAAAGCTTCCTGTTGACTCTTCTAGAACTCACTAGTGAGCAAAGAATCTCTATCCCTAATAATACTACTAGAAATTCCGTGCAGCCTAACTAGATTCTTCATGAACAACTTCGCCAAAATAGGTGTCGTCCTATTTGATTTAATTGGAATGAAATAGGCACCCTTGGTCAGCCTATTCACTATGACCCATATACTTTCATTCCATCTATTAGATCTCGGCAACCCGTCTATGAAATCCATAGAAATAGAATCCCACTTTAAAATTAGAATATCCAATGGCTGAAGTAATACACTCGGCTTTTGATATTCAGGCTCAAGTTTTCAAAGTGATATTAAAGATAATAAGTCAGTCTTGGGTTTTGTGTTTATCCATAATGGACGTTGGAAAAGTTCCAAACAAGAAATCGTTGTTGATTCTACCTTAGTGGATACATTGCCTTAAACGATGCCACAAAAGAAACAGTGTGGATGTCTAAATTCATTAAGGAGCTAGGAGTGATGCCAAGGATTGAAGGTATGATTTTGTCGTATTGCAATAATAATGTGGTAATGCGAATTTCCAAGGAATCGTGAGACCACAAAAGTCCTAAGTATTAAAATAGGGTTTTAGTATCAAAATCACAGTTTTATCATTTTAAGTTTATTAAAATATCTACAGGTACATACAATATATCTAAATGATTAATGCAAGTAAGTAATATATTTTGTATCATTAATTAAAGTATCAATCTCAAAAAGTTACATATCTAATTCTATATGGTATTTCATCAAAACACCTTGGGGAATATCTGTCCCACTTGTTACTAATTTCATAATGAGTGTGTTAATCACTCCAATAAAATTCATAAAAACTTATTTATCATTTACAAACCAACAACAAATCATGAAATCTAATTGTTACTATACAATGACAAGGTTCATGTTTATGGTTTACTAACTCTTCTATACGCACATATATCCTATCACTTTACTAATAATAAAAAGTCATTAATATATCATGCAAACTATAAAGTCAAGATTAACCATTCATAGCCAATTTCTCAACGTCCCAATCAAAACCCTAAGTTAACACATAAACTAATAATGGAATAAACGCATAAGAGAGACCGGATAGTAAGGAGAAGTTTCATCCACTTAAGCACTCTCCGACAAATCATTATGGCTAGAAAACCATTCTCAAAGCTTCATCCACCTCAATCCTGAAAATCAATTCTCCTCTAATCCGACATAGTTTGAGTAGATACAGACCTTATACGAAGGAGGGAAGAAGAGAGAAGGATGGATGAATTGGAAATGAAAAGTGAAAGAAGGGAAGAGAGTTCTACTCCCTTAAACCAAAATAGGCTAATGGACCCTTACCCATGTGCAAACGGGCCCAAAAACGAGTTTCTCCGAATGTCGACTTCCTATATGTTTTTCGTTGTAAAGAAGGCACTTAACATGCATTTAAATAAGTTTCAGTCTTAATTCCTTCGACCTTCCAAATTTAGCTTTTTGAGTCATTTATAACTCGACTTCCAAGGTCTAACTCAAGATCAAATATAACAAACGGTACTTTAATGGGCTAGAATTTCGACAAATCAACACCCAAGTTTGAAAGAGTATGAATTGTTTGTTTGGTACCTGCAATAAGCATGAGCATATCAGTCATCGAAAAATCTAAACTCGTAGAGAAATGGAAAATATAATAGAACATAAATACCAACTGAGGATACTACCTCGGAATCAATAGCATTCCTTAGACATCAATTTGCCTTGTCAGTGCTAAGCATGAGAGATAAGAAGACTTTTCTATCAATTGATCATGCATTGCTGCAAAGACCCATTCCTCTAAAGATATCCTATGCATTGTAATAAGGAGGGGGTTAGAGAAACATTCTGGTGACCAGAAAATCTATACTATGTCCGTATTATAAATTTATATTGATAGGTTTCCATTTAATAGTTATATCTATTATTTATAGTTAATCCGTTTAACCTAATGTTGCATGCACAATATTTCTACCTAATACCATTCGTCCATCTAACCTTCTCCAGGATACAAAATTCTGGCATATGTCTGTCGGCCACTTAATACTTTCAAATATGAAGCGAGCTCTTAGCATCGCCATCGTTGGTCTACTGATCCAAGCTACAAAGACCTTTGACAACTATTTATGGATATATAATACATAATAGCCATGTTATTAACATATCTATTGTTCTTAATGTCTTAGCCATATGAGATACTGTCCCCAAGTCACTTAATACCTTATTAATAAGGACTAGGCAGACTTTTAACCACTTATACCTATATTTTAGGCAGGTCTCCATCGGTTAATACCAAACCCAAGGCATACTCCTCACTGGTACTATCTAGTTGACGTCGCTCGAAATCTCACCAATCTAATTAATACATATTTATAGGAGAGAGGCGAACTCTATAACAATCACTTAATACCTCAAACCCAAAGCAAACCCCAACCCCCCCCCCCCCCCCCCGAACCCCCCTCCCCCCGATATATCCACTACCGCTCCTGACCGCTAACTCAGGCCATGTATATTTATTAGTTAGGGAGAAGGCGTGCCCTCAAACAACAATTTAATACCTCCAGTCCAGAAGTAGGTCCTATGGTTGTATATTTATTTTCCATAGGATATATAGTTGGAGATGTCTCATATCATTAGGAAGTGTACACAACTGCTGGTAGCCTCAAAATGAAGGGTATACTTCTGTTGTATAACTAACTGACATTCCATTCCAACCCCACTAAGTCCAACTAATTATTCTAAGCTTCATTCTAAGCTTTTATTATTATGAGTTGAATATTGCACTTAGCCTACTAACCTCCTCTAATTTATTTAAGGCTATAATATCTACCTTAAACATTCAGTTATTAACTACTCCCATTTATTCAGTTTTTCCATAAATGTCAACTTGTCCAAAATAAACAATATTCGTCATTATTCCAACAAACATTTCCTAATACATTTATTATTTAATGAATTCCATTTAGCAATTCTCCTCTAACTATTGCATAATTATTAGCATATCATCTTTATTTATCAGTTCGATTAATCCACGTGCTTTATTAATTTTCATTAACTTCTGAATTCATTTCACATTTATTCCCTATTAATTGGAGTTACAACCTTTTCTAATTTTCTTTCCTAATTCCTTTATTCATTACCCAATTAATTCCTACATTTAATTTATCATTTAAGTGAATATCGTGCGTAAATCATCGTATTGGTTAAGTTTTGTTTTTATTGATTAGTGTCGGTCAACACATATAAATATTTATTTCTCTCAAATACAGTTCTAGGTATTAACTCCTAACAAGAATATATTTTTTCATATTTAATTATTGGAATTATATATCTAAAGAGATTCTCCGTCATAATTTCCATAAACTAGCCTGATTCAGTGGGTTAACTTTTCAAAAATAAAAGACCTACCTCGTTTGAATTATAAGGTACGGTTCTCTATCATTATAGTGTATTACAACAAATAACTACATATTTTACACATCTCCCTTATTTATTTTCATACATTCCTTGTCAAATCAAATGCTGTATTTTTCTATGGAAATGAGAAATTAAACCAATTTATAAAAAGTAATGGATCTTGATTCTAATAATTCAAACACAGATAATTTCTATTCCAAGAATATTACGGTGAGAATCAAAACTATACTAATATTTTTATAACCCATTTATAGATTTGGAATAAATTATACAACCTATCAACCTTCAAGTATTATAACTTTTCCTTCAACAACTATAACTTTTGGGACTGATTTCTAGATCTTGCTATAAATAACAATTCAAATCAAATTCCTTAAAATAGGATAAGAATATATAGGCAATAGTTTTATATGTTTAATTTGAGCCTATAATTCACACATATTTATTAATTTAGGCATATAAATCAAACAAATACCAACATGGCAGATTTCAGTATCATAAAAAAAAAATTCCCACTCACCATTTGAAAGCGTTCCAAATCTTCGATGAATTAAATCCTTTGATTCAATTCCATCTCCTTTTTAATTCAAGAAATATGTATAAAAAAGGTACATACATATATTAGAATTTCTAACCTAAGAAGCGACTTTGGGTTGGAAGGGAATATAAATTTACTATATTGAAATTTACCTTATTATCACATAGCATTGTCTTTCTCCTCTTCTCTTTATCTATATATTTTCTGTTATACTCCAATTTATATAAATATAATCTATTTTATAATTTGAAACAATAGCAGAGAAGAAGAAATGGTAGAGCTTCGTTGTTCTTTCTCGAAAATATGAGAAGAGAAGAAAGGATTAGGCCTGAATTTATAAACACATGAATCAACCGCGGTCGTTAGATTAAGATACATTAAATCTGGTCTGTTAGGCCAAGGCGAACCCTAGCCATCACCCCTTGGACCGGTCGACCGCTCCCACTATAAGGGTCAACTATTCTATGTCGACCTATCTAATAAAAGGGATTGACCTATAGGTCCCGTTGATTAATTATAAACGCTAATTTTGTTTTATTAATTATTTTAATTCCGAAATTGTATATCGTCCTAACTTCTTCATTTAAACTTCGATTGTGAAATTCCAAATATGAAAGTTGCTCAAAAATTTTCCACGAACACAATGGCACAAGTTTTGTGGAAAAATTTCATCATTTGCACAAATTCTATTTTTGAGCTTAATTAATTATTAATTAACTAACATAATTTTACCGGCTGTTATATCAAATTCCTAAACATATTGGTTTTTACACTCAAAACTCTTCCAAACGATATTCCAGGCTCTATGGAAGTGGTTGTGAGTCCTTATTCATCTTCAAGGGTTAACTTTTTGGCACTTTCTAAATGTACACTCTAAAATTAATCAATTATTAAGATTATTATGAGTTATTACAGTTACATTATCAAATTAACATGGTGCTCACGGTACTCTTAATTGGTTTATCAATAGCAATTGTTCTAGTCTATTTTGAGGATGGAGTCTCTTGTTTTGTTAGTTTTGTGTATATTGGTATTAGGGTATTTGGCTACGTTGTTGCATTGTGTGCATTGACGTAATTAATTATTTCGATATGTTCATTGTATCATTTAGTTGAAATTGGTATGTTCATGCATTTGACATCCTATACATTTAGTAAGTTGGCATGGAGCATGTTTGCATTAATTTATTTTGAGACTCCTAAAATATTGAATGGTAAATTACAAGCAGTTTTTAGAAGCAACATAGATAAGTATAATTGTTTGTAAGTAATTTGAGTTCGAAGAAGAAAACTTTTGTCAAAGTTGCTTATGAAATTTCTTCATAAGACATAAGTAGGTGTTATTCGACCTTTTGACTGGGAAATATCTAAATGGACTTGACAAATCGAACTTGAAAGATATCAAAGCAGGAGACTAGGAATGATAGCCATAGAGCCAAAAACCAAGTACAACCAAGACCACGAGATTGAACCAGGAACGTCCAAAAAAGCCAGAGCGAGATATATCCAACTAATGGATCGGTACTGATCCATCCCGAAGGATTGATACGGATCCGTAGAACTTAACCAAATCGCTCACACTTCCTCCTATTCATAGGCCTTGATGCCAAAAACCTGTTCCAAGTCCCATTAGATTGATCGCATGCAGTTCTGTATCGATCTCCTTGAGTACTTGAAATCAGCAACTCCATTCCTCTACTGATTCATCTTATCACTCCAGAAAAGAGTTTATAACGATATATGAAACATGGAAATCGTGAAGCTATCAATGAATCGCCACACCATAAAGCGTCAAAACTCATCCATTAGAAGATCTTATGGATCGGTGTCGATCGATGCCCATGAATCGACACTGATCTATTGCAGCTTGCTTACATGACCGCGTTTTTTTAAGAGAATTGCTCCTTAACGTGGAGAATGTGGGGTTGATCATGAAGGAGAACCTTTTGGGTGAACTACAACTATAAGTAGGAGGCTAAGGGCTCATTTTTCAGGAATTATTTTTTTTCCTTATAATTATTAAATATTTCTTCGTAATCATCCATGAAGTGGTACCGATCCATAAGAAATTTACTTGCAAAACAACAATATAATTGATACAGATATCAAGTGAATATAGGCAAAAGTTGGCTAAACCAGTATAAATGTTTGGTTTCTTGTTTTTACCCATTTTCAATTTACATCTCTTCTTTTTCATTCTCTACTTAATTTCTTGGATGTTTGTGCCACCTTTTGGTATTAACATTTTGGTGTTTTCACCGAGAGCGTGATCCTTAACCGTTTAGATCCATTATATACTTTTGGATTGCTTGAGTCCAAGTGATAGATTCGATTTCCTTGTTTTCTACACTTTTGAACTACTTGGATTTTCAGAAAGTCCAGTAGAAACTATTTCAGAATGTCCCCTCAAAGTGATTGATCCAACAGTTCAAGAGCTGCTGAGGATGTTTAGCATGTCGATTCCCAACATGTTTAGGAGGTTGCATAGCCAATCGCTACCAAAGGTTAGAACCCAATGGATGCGATTACAAAGGTTAACATGAACTGTATGATAAAGCAAATGGAAGACAAGCTCCAGGAAAGCCATGATATGATGAATCATAAAATGATACAAAGCTTGGATTTTTTTAATTGACTAACGATCGTAGGAGAAGCATGATGGACTTGACATCTTCTGTTTTAGAATTTGATAGTTCCTCCTCATCCAAGCAAAGGTAGAGGAACGAAAAGTAGAAGATAATTAGAAAAGAGACCGAAAAGGAAAAACAAAGACCCAAATCAAACCACGACAAATTTTTATGGATCGGTATCGATCCATCAAGAAGGATCAATACCAAACCAACCAATGTGGGTTCATCTATTCGAATTCTTATGGAAGGTTTTTTTTGGCTTCTGGTCATGCTTTAGATTGCCAGAATGTTAGAGATTAGGCTCCTGTTATGGATTCACCATGAAGATACTATGTACACGAGGCTGCTGAATGAATGGCTTTCCCAATATAAGAGAATCCTAGGTATCATGAAACTGACCAAGAGCATTTATCAAGCCAAACACTCGAAGTGGATCACGATTACCATTGTACAGTAGATCCACCTGAGCCAGATTTGATTGAAATGGTAAGGAGACTTATAAGTGAAAGCTAGCATCGAACCAATGACGATTGGAGTTCCTCCCCAAGGTGAAATCCTTCATGGAAGTAACTCTACGTGAGGAATACTCAAGGGAATTTATGATGCCAATGATGCCATCTTATAATGGGAAGACGGATCCAAGGGAACATTTGATGAACTATGGTTGGAATATGGATTCTGTCTAAGTAACTGACATTGTATGATGTCATTATTTTTATTTTCCTAGAGAAGTTGGCGACGATGTAGTTCACCGGCTGCCATCGAGATCCATATCATTTTTCAAGCAATTGACGGGGAAGTTTGTTGAGCAATTTCACATGCTCAGTACTCATCCAAAGGACGTAATGTTATTGTCCAACCTCTTCCACGGAGCAGGAGAATATTGAAAGAGTTCTTGCATAAGAAGATATTGTGTTGATGGCATTAATTAGAGTGATCCATCTCAAAACTGATTTCGAGAGGTGGTTGAAGTTGAAACCCCACCGACAATGAATGTGTGCTATAGAAAGGCGACTCAATTATTGCACATGGAAGAGGCAAGCACAACCCCTAGAAAGGCTTATGCGGGTCAATCAACATAGGTGATACAAAGTAATGTTGTTATAAAATAGCTAGAGGGAATTTCAGTAATGTCGATATTAATGTGGAAAATAAAAGTGGTGGACAGAGCAAGAACAACAACGGAGCTAAAGTTAAAAATCAGATTTAAGGAGACGCACAAGGATCCCAAAGTATGACAACTAGACTCGATTGAATAACTCGACTGAGAACATACTCTTGGCAACTCATAAACAAGAACAGTATAGAAAACCGACTCTATGGGAGTCGAATAAAAAAAAGAAGGAGTCTGGAAAGTTTTGTAGACTTCATGAGATGCTCGGTCACAACAATAATGAATGTAGACATCTACATGATGTTTGATCGAAGATTTGATTCGCGAGAAAAAATTTCAACATTTTATGCAAACCTCGCAAGAAAGCGGGCAAGTAACTTATAACTCTCGGCTAGGGCAAGCCTTTCATAGTGTTGATAAGCCAAAACGACTTAAGGAATGTCTAGTGATTAATACTATAATCATTGGACCACATCCAATTGAGAAGAGCTGGAATGAGATGGGGCGGTATGTAGGTGCTTTGAAGCATGCAATAAATGAGACTTGTTTTTCCATCGAAGATAATTCTTCGGAAAAAACAACTCAGCACTATGACATATGACATTGCTTTTAGAAATTAAGTTGCTAATGAGATGGATGCCCTAACTATTGATCCGCTAGTGATATCAGCCATTGGCTCTGCAATTGTAAGGAAGGTGGTGGTTGACTATGGGAGTTCAGTCGATATTTTGTTCAAAAAAGCCTAAGACCAAATGCTTTTGGAGGGCAAGGACCTAAAGCTATGTAAATCTTGAATTCAGGTTTTTAACAGGACTGCTACTAAGCCAGTGAGATGCGTGGATCTATTAGTGGTGCTTGGAGAAGGCGACTGCAGAAGAGTGCGGGTCGTGGCTTTTGTTGTGATGGATATTTACTCTGCTTAAATGCCTTTTTGTGGCCGACCAACACTTGCCGAATTCCAAGCAACCATAGCTCCATGGTGCTTAAAGATGAAGTTCCTAATGGAGAATGCTGTAGGAATAGTGCAAGGTGATATGGTACTTGGCCAAGAATGTTATATCACTAAGGTAAAAGAGGTAAAGCGATGGGAGAAAGGAAATGTTGTAAATAACACACACTGCATCAAGGCTTTGGACATATTGCAACCACTGCATGAGCCCTAGTTCTGGCAGCACAATCGGTTCTATAATGATATAAATCTGAGAAAAGAGCTAGAGGATGCAAAGGTGGCTCTAGCTAAGTTGACGATAAACATCCTGATCATCAATGATGATCCTACATGGGTCCTATAGATCGGATCACAGCTAGGTGTGAGGATTATGAAGGAGTTGGTTGGTTTTCTCCAGGAAAACCCAGATGTGCTTGCCTTGACTCACTTAGACATGTGTGGAATATCGCCGAAGATAGCGAGCCACACATTGAATGTAAATTCTAATTTATTTCCTATGAAACAAAAATTTCACAATTTGGGTCTGGAGAGATTCCATGCACTCAACGAAGAAGTGGAAAAGTTGAAAGACAACGGCTTCATCCGCGACACCTTATATCCTGAGTGGATATCCAATCCAGTCTTGGTGAAAAAAGCTAATGGAAAGTGGAGGACATGTGTTGACTATTCATATGTGAACAAGGCATTCCTAAAGGATAGTTTCCCACTCGTGAAGATTGTCAGCTGGTGGTCTCGATGGCCGGGCATGAATTTCTTTCATTCATGGATGCGTACTATAGATACAATCAAATTCTGATGCATGTCCTAGATTAAGAACACACTAGCTTTATCACCAACATAGGATTGTACTGCTATCTTGTCGTCCCCTTAGAATTGAAGAATGTTGAAGCAACTTACCAGAGATTGGTAAAAAAGATGTTTAAAGATTAGATAGGATGCTCGATGGAAGTCCATGTGGACGATATGCTCATGAAGTCATGACATACGAGGAACCACATTGATGACTTGGTAGAGATGTTCAGCGTTCTTTGGAAGTACGGCATGAAGTTTAGCCCTTTGAAATGCTTATTCGGTGTTGAGCTAGGGAAATTTTTAGGCTTCATCATGAACTCATGTGCAATCGAAGCCAATCTGGAGAAGATCGAAGCATTAAGAAACATCAAAGCTCCGAAAATAATCAAAGAGGTCCAGAGTCTGAACAGGAAGGTCGCTGCTTTGAATTGATTCATCTCCAGAGCCACTTACAGCTGCATCCCTTTCTTCGAAGTGATAAAGAAAGGGAAATGTAATTTCGCTTGGACATAAGAGTGTATAGACTCCTTCCAGGCTTCAATGGGTTACTTAGAGAGACCCCTAATTCTGTCAAAACAGCTGGAGGATGAGAATCTATTTATTTATCTAGTAGTATCGGTGTATGATTAAACCACCACACTCATGTGTGGGGAGTCCCGAATCTAAAGGATGGTGTACTACAACAGCAAGCGATTAACAAAAGCAAAAAGGGACAATCCAAAGCTGTGAAGCTCGTATATTGTTTGTTAATCGCTTGAAGGACGCTCTACCCCTATTTTAGGCTCATTTTATCAAATTTCCGACAGTCCAGCCTTTGGGATAGGTCCTGCAGTGACTCGAGACTTATGAAAGGATGTTAAAATGGAATATTAAATTGAGCCAGTATGACATAACATCACCCTTGAAGAGCGATCTAGGACCAAGCATTGGTGGATTTTATCACCGAATACACTGCATGAGATGACACTTCAAAGATCAATATAGAGCGGAATGCTAGATGAAAAATGTACACGGATGTTGCATCTAACTAGCAACATTTTGGTGTTGGAGTTGTGCTGGTGACAACCGGGGAAGTTCAATTTGTTACTGAAACACAACTTTCCCGCAATGAACAATGATGCAGAGTGTGAGGCCTTGATTGCTCAAGATCGCCAAAGGGTCGGGAGTCAAAACTTTGCATATCTTTTGTAATTTCCAACTAGTGGTATGCCAAGCCCTTGGGCTACTTAATGATATTGAATATTACACCATAACGCATAGTCCCAGAGAGTAAAATGCGAAGAACGACTCATTGGTTAAGTTAGCCAATTTTGGAGATGAGCAGCTGATGGGCCTGATCCCAATGGAAGTGCAATCAGCTGTGAGCATGAACTAGATGGATTCAGTTGGATTTTGGAGGCCGAATGTGAAGAAGTCACGGATGACTATAATAAAGAATTATTTGCAAAGGGAATCCTTTCTAACAGAAAAGGCGAGCAATGTTAGCTCCTTCATAAAGCTTCAAGGATCATCATGTAAGAAGGAGTAATTTAGAGGAAGGGATTCTCAGTTCCTATGCTTCGGTGTGTCGCTAATGACGAGGCCAATCTAGTCCTAAGAGAAGTTCATGAAGGGGTTTGTGCTGATCACATCGAGGGGCAAACCCTGGCAAGGAAGACCCTTCGTTATATGTATTTCTGGCCAACTGTTAACCGAGATGCAGTTGATTACACCAGAAAGTAAGGCAAGTGCTAGAGAATTGTTAAGAATCCAAACAAAGATTACTCAAATGGTCAGTCTCTGGTCATTTTCAATTTGGTGAACCGTTCTCATTATTATGCTGCCAACGTCCAAAGGTAACAAGAAGTATGCCATCGTCGTGGTTGATTACTTCATCAAATGGGCTAAGGTGGATTTGCTAGCGACATTCACTCTAAATATGTAATCAATTTCGTGGTCAGAAATATCTTATATCATTTTGGGGTACCGTAAACGATTATTTTTATAACGGAACCCAATTTGACAGTGCAATGTTCAAAGGTTTTTGCTGCAAACATCACATAAAAAGAGACTTGCAGTGGTAGTAAACCCTAAGTAAATGGATAGGTCGAAGTAGTGAACAATATTATCAAGTCCATTCTTAAGAAGCGATTGGAAAAAGCCAATGACAAGTGGGTCGACGAGTTAAGTCCGTGACCAGCTACTCCCCTATTGCCTTAGCCTACGGATCAGAGGCTATGATTCGTATTGTGATGATACTAATTTTTCGCGCTCGAAAATCGACATCCATACTTCAAATCGTATTCGAATGCCATAGATTCGACCGTTCAAATCCGATTCGCCGGAGCTTATAACAACATTAAGTAAATAACACAGCGGAATAAAAGAATAATAAATTGATATACAGCTTTGATACAATATCTGATACAACAGATGATCCAATAGATATCAATATACATCAGAGATATTATACAATAAAAATAGCAGCGGAAAGAAAATAGATAACACTAGAAGCAGAACAAATAACTCTAAGATTGTCTTCAAGGAAGAACTCCAAAAACCGCAACTCCATTTCCAAGAACCAATCCAACAATAGCTCGAACTCCCCATAACGATGCACAAAGATAAGCAAGTGCGGTGTGGTCCAGAGACTGAACTAACTCCAGATAATCCACTATATCTAACTATCTGAAAAACCCAACTCTAGACTGCTCGTGTAGAAAAATTTTGAGCACCCAGAGTTTAGGAAAGTAACAATAAACTCCGGATCAGTCATGGGACTGGTGTGAGTAACAAAAAAATAGTTTATTTTTTAAAAACAAACATCAAGAGAATTTTAATTTAGATTCGCAATGCTTTTAGAAATGAAACTACCATAAGACCTCCCGCCACACACACAATGCAAACGCATAATTGGAGGAGATTTCTTCTTATGATAGTCAAACATGCTTGATACGCAATTTCCTTGATATTATTACTATAAGTGCAAAGTGCAGAAAAAACATTTCGAAAGTAAAATATAAATCTTAGCCAACATACGACCATTATCGTATGCCTACTATAGATACCATCTAAACAGTGGGGCGCCACCATAAGTAAATGGCAGTTTCTACAACTAATACTGTACAAGGTTTCGTATTGGGAATTGGATTTCCAACAAATGGTCAGGCCAAGGAACTTCCCATTGCCACATGAGAACGCCTCTGGAAGGACGTCCCCGAGAACCAAACCGGATCTCTGCCAACACAAGGCCGGGTTACCCCTAACTGGGTAACTACTGACACAAATGATCAAACGATGATCATTTCACAGCAACACTCAGCATGTCACATTACCAAATTGGGAGTATATCGCTGATAACCATCAACTACATAACCCCTGAGCTCGTACGTCTCAGAGAAGGGTGTTAAGTTAAGAGAATAAATTCTCCGCCACCAATAGAAATGTATTTGAAATAAATCTGCTTTATATCTCAAAATGTAATGTCAGACATACAATCTATACAAGTCTGTTCTAGATTAGAACAGAACCAAAGGTACTTCCAAAGAAGCCATTGCAATCCGGGTATTCACAATCCCGATCGGATTTCCCATCACTTAGGGAGTCTCTATACCGGTGCGACTCAGTGCAGAGACAATCAATAAATCATCCTATTGTTCTCGCAAATACCCGGTCTTCACCACCGGTCTTCAAATGCTATCCATAACGACGAATCACATATTCGGAATGGGCTATATGACACAAAGGTCCTTTCCCGGCTAAACCGAATAGTGAGCGCAATAATTAAAACATATGGATATGGGATTTCAATTAAGTCACAACTTAATAATTCAAAACTTACTTTCAAATGGTTTAAACCAATTACCATTTCAAATCTTTTAAACAAAAGATTTATTTCATAAAGTTCACCTACTTTCACAAGTATTCTTTTCCGGATTTCAAAACAATTCCGTTTCAAAAGGATTATTTCATCAAATCTTTAAATCAAAGATTTGTCTCATAGTTTTCAAATTATTCCCAAATATTAATTTTCAAAATTCGTTCCCGAATATTTATCTATAACTTGGAAAACTATTTTAGTTTAAACTTGAAATCCCTTTCAATAAGATTTGAAACCAAAGCTTTTTATCATTTAGAAACAATAGCTTTATTTTGGAAAAACCCCATTTCATTTATACAAGTTACGATCTTTGACTTAATTCAAACTCCCAGAAACAATACTTAAAAGTGGTTTAACCCATATATAACAAATATAACATCTTTAATCCCTAATTTCAAATCATAGAATTCAATTCACAATTTTGAATTCAAATTTAAATCAAATTATTTAAATTTCAAAACTTAATTAGAATAAATTTTAACTTGAAATTCCATTTTAAAAGCTTTTCACTTTTATTTCGATTCCATTTTCAAAACATTTGAATTCAAAAATTCAAATTCAAAACTATTTCAAAAATCGACGACTTAACTGATTTCCTCGTGAAATCCATAATTGTGTGTGTATGGTGTGGTCCATGGGTTTAACACAATAGTGCAACATCATTCAACCATCACAGATTAAAACACAGAAATATAGTAGATAAGCGATATAACTATGACGCTTATCGCTCATTCACAGATTTACAGATAATATGCAGATGTATCGTCAATAAATGAATAAATACACAGCTCAATTCACAGATCAAAATGTCACAGATCAAGTATGACAATCAATTCAAGGCAAATCATTCAATACAATCATTCATAAGTAAGGTCAAGCATTCAATAATCATTTATAAACAGGATTGTTAAATCCTAATTAATTCAATTTATCTTCAATTAAATTAATTACTTATGAATTTATTATCCAATTCTGATTTATTAACTCCAAATCATTTTATATAAATTAATTTATCAAACACTTTAATTAATTAAATTATTCTTAATCAATCATATTAATTAAATTAACTTTTGAACCAATTATATAATTAATTAACTGTAATTAATAAAAATATCCAAAATTAATCACTATAAGTGATTAATCCTTAATTGCTTTCATGAAGTAATTTCATTTAAACAATTTTTAATTGATTATCTAAATTAATTAATCTAATTAATTCTTTAAAAATCAATCACCTTAATTAATACTTAATAATCTTTAGTTAATTATTTTTATTAACTAATAACATTTCTTTAATCACTTTCTTAAGAAATTATCTTAGATTAATTCATTATTAATCATTCCTAATTATAAATTAATCAAATTATTTATTTATAAATTAAATAAATCATTCTTTAATTACTTATTAATTAATAACCGTAATTTTAAATTAATATAACTTAATTACCCATTTATTGACTGCTAATTACTTGATTAATCATTTATTAATTATTAAACATTCATTTATTAACTTAAGTAGTTAATTACAAATTTATTAACCACTTAAGCATTAATTTATCAATCTTTATTTTTTTTACATTTATCAAGTAATTATTCTGAATTATTCCTAGAAATGATAAATTTGAATTTTTTATTTTTTTTTGTTTTTTTTAACTTCGTTATCATTTAAAAGCCCTCTTTAAACTTTGGAAATCGAATTATTATTAACCATAACTTAAGTGTTAATTAACTTTACACTTGACTTAAATTTATTAAAATATTAACAAAGTGTTAAAAACGTGGTTAAGCATTTACCAAAGTAATTAAAAACCTGAATTAAGTTTTAACTTAAACGATTAACCACATATTGAGTTTTACAGTACTTAACCCTAATGGAAATCATTCACTTAGCTTAATTATTAAAATACACTATTGCAGTTAAAAGGAAACCAGGGCCTTCCCCTATAAAACTCGAGTGGTTCCTCGAGTACTTCACGTATTACCCCGAGACTCTCCCCTGGTCTTCACGCAACTTCTTCTACCTGATCCTATCTTCTTCCCTTTCTTTTATTTTGATTTTTTTTGATTTAAGTACCTGAACTATAATAGCCCAGATATACTTGCGTACGCGAGTTTCACCCCAAACCTAAAACGTGAAATCTTCTCGAGTTTGAACTGAGCCTTCAATCAGTAGCTTACTGATACCCAACACGACGTGTATGTGCACATCACCGCGGCGCCCCTCCGATCAACCTCGACACCTCCTACCCATCGAGTATCCCCTCGACATCAAACCCCGATCGTCTAAAAACTCGAACAAGCCCACAATCGAAATCGAGCATAGCTCGAGCGATCGCGACAACACTCCAACCCAAAAACTTGCTCGCCTGAACGATTTGGATCACCAGAAAATTCCCCCCTCCGGTCACGAACGTGTCAGCCCCAAAGCCATCATCTCCCTGAAAATCCTCGAACTCGATGCATCAGAGATGGTGTACGCATCATGTTTCCAGACCATATAAATTTCGAGAATAAAACCCTAATTCGAACTCAAACTCCCAATTCACGCAGTAGAAAAATTAATTTACATTTTTCCCAACATCATGATTGGTTATGCTTGCTTCAACTCAAGTTTCAGCAATTTAAATTGATTCACTTATAAGAAATTGGTAAAAATTCAATTTTTATTCAGATGCAAATTGCTCTTTAAACACTAATCTAAAATTCTTCATTTCTATTTTAAAAATCATAAATTTTAGTAGGGATTCCAGTTATGATCTTGAATCAACTTTTTATAACAATCAAATTTATCACTTTTTCCACTTGATTACCTGTAAACCATGTTTCCTGCAGTAATATTTACTAATCATGTTTTAATCTGCTTCAAAAATCTTGTTTGATGTTTCAACATCTTGTTTAATATAAAAAAAAAGCTTTACAAAGGATTTAGTTAAAAACAAACTTAAGTTTGGATATAAATCAATACTTATCCATAACAGAGAAGAAAATATGCATAGTGATATATACATATACATAGAATCATATCCAAAGATAAAGCATACACAAGCTATACTGTTAAAGCACATGAACTATTTTAATTAACTTAAACTTTCTTTCTTTTTTTAAAAAAAAGAAAAATCTTGTTTACTCACATTGAATTAATTAACAGAGAGTTTCTTCCTGGATTTGAAATGAACACAGTTTGATGTTTTGCTTTCCAGACTTCCAGCTTTGAATGCTCCAGACTTCATCTTTGATCAAGTTAGAGCTTGCTATTGTTTTCAGTTGAATTATTGTTTGAGTTTTAAAGATGGTAAGCTTCAGTTTTCTTTTCTTAGCTTTTTTGATGAAAGAACTGAGGTGGGAGGTTTATATAAAGAAAAGTGTTTTACTGTGTGATGTACTAACTTTGTACAGGTTGATATGATAACATTGAGGTGGCTGAAGATACATTATGCATGCTAAAGATTCAAGCAGTAAATGCATCAGTGCTTCGTTCCCATGCTTGCCTACACTTTTTTTTTCTTGCCTGCGTACTTGTATTTTTTTTATTTTACTTTGTCTTGTTTTATCAGTTTGTAAGTATACATGCTTGACCACATTTTGTACCTTGTTTATTTCTTGTGTTCACACTTACCTTATTTGCTGTGTCTAGATTTGAACATATTTTTTTCTGTCTCCTGTTTTGTTTTAATACTTGAACATGCAGATTTGCTTCTACATACTTATATTTTTATCTTTTATTTGCTTGTACTTATATTTCCACTTGTTTACACATTTATGGAGGCTGATTGTATTTCCTTTGGTTTTGTTTTTGCCTGCATACTTGAGAATGTAAATAAAGTTCTATTTAACATGTTGTTTTAGTTGTTGTTATCAAACTTAACTTATGTATTTATTTTCAAATATTCAAATTTATTATCGATTATTAAAATTTACTAACATTTGGTATAAATTACCGATTATTACACAATTTTTAAATCAAAAATTAATTTAATTATCAATTTAAACTAAATTAAAATCCGGGATCGTTACAGACTTCCCCACTTAAAAGAATTTCGTCCTCGAAATTCGCAGGCACGAAAACAACACAGAGATAGATAGATAGATTCGATCTCCTATAGTTTCTCAAACATAAGATATGAATTCCAAACTCAAGTCGGAATATCTCAAAATATATACCAACTTGTCCCTCTTCGGACTTGGATTAACCCGAGAAATTACAATAGAATCTCAAAAAAAAAAACGAAATCGTTTTATTGATTCAATTCCAATTATCCTTCATATTCTATTAATCAATTTAACTCAAATTAAAATTTCCAATTTTATTTAAAATTTCTATTCCAAATTTTCCAACTTATATTCATTAAGGTTTAAATCAAAAACTGATAAGAAACCGATGAAGATACGAAGTAAAATTTTCTACAACGATTCGTAAGGCCACCATCACACCGAAACTTCTTCTTGCAACTGTGACGAAGCAATCAAAAGAATTTGGAAACGAATCAAAGAAAATTGAGAAGAGAAAGATATTTCCACTGTTGCAGGGTATTGACCATTTACAATCGTATTCCCCTGTCCTCTATCTCGTTCTCTTCTTGCACTCATACTCATTATCAATGGATAGCAAGAGAATTTACTAAGGCATTCAAACAGATATCTTAGGGATTACTCATTTTAGGGCATACTTCACCCTATCTCTAATTAGCTACTTAATGTATTATACTCCTGAGCTAAAGTTTAACCTTAGCTCTGATACCAAATGTGACGGTCGACGACAGCGGTCACAACCGGTAGGCTTTTCGACCATCCCAGCCCCACCGTGGCTTACATTGATATCCCAAACTTGCTTTTACGGCCAGCCTCTCGACTGTCTCAGCTTACGCCTAACTAACCCCGTAAAGAGGACGTGTGGGGGCAAAAATCTTCCGTTCGCCACCTAACCGCACAGCGAGAACCCCCCATCACATAGCCCTAAGCTCAGCAAGACTGGTGTGAGTAACAAAAAAATAGTTTATCTTTTAAAAACAAACATCAAGAGAATTTTAATTTAGATTCACAATGCTTTTAGAAATGAAACTACCATAAGACCTCCCGCCACACACACAATGCAAACGCATAATTGGAGGAGATTTCTTCTTATGACAGTCAAACATGCTTGATACGCAATTTCCTTGATATTATTACTATAAGTGCAAAGTGCAGAAAAAACATTTCGAAAGTAAAATATAAATCTTAGCCAACATACGACCATTATCGTATGCCTACTATACCTACCATCTAAACAGTGGGGCGCCACCATAAGTAAATGGCAGTTTGTACAACTAATACTGTACAATGTTTCGTATTGGGAATTGGATTTCCAACAAATGGTCAGGCCAAGGAACTTCCCATTGCCACATGAGAATGCCTCTGGAAGGACGTCCCCGAGAACCAAACCGGATCTCTGCCAACACAAGGCCGGGTTACCCCTAACTGGGTAACTACTGACACGAGTATGCCATCCCCCGGTTGTAACCAACCTTCATCCCGGGATCCCAATAACCAACAACCACAAAGTAATAATTTTGCAGCAACAACATAGGTTAAGTATCTGGGCTCCATACCATGATATCACATCTATCCAGAAGGAAATGAACATACCCTAAAGGGGTGCTACCCCCTAATAACCTTGTTGCATCCTTCCTGTTTTGACCATTTTCGGGGTGTGAGGCTCGACGAAGTCTCGTCCACAAAGCCACGCTTTGGTACAAAGCCATGCTTTGGGTCAACAAATGATCAAAGTAATGATCACAAAGATAAATGATCAAACAAATGATCATATCACAAATGATCAAACAATGATCATTTCACAGCAACACTCAGCATGTCACATTACCAAATTGGGAGTATATCGCTGATAACCATCAACTACATAACCTCTGAGCTCGTACGTCTCAGAGAAGGGTGTTAAGCTAAGAGAATAAATTCTCCGCCACCAACAGAAATGTATTTGAAAGAAATCTGCTTTATATCTCAAAATGTAATGTCAGACATACAATCTATACAAGTCTGTTCTGGATTAGAACAGAACCAAAGGCACTTCCAAAGAACCCTTGCAATCCGGGTATCCACAATCCCGATCGGATTTCCCATCACTTAGGGAGTCTCTATACCGGCGCGACTCAGTGCAGAGACAATCGATAGGTCATCCTATCGTTCTCGCAAATACCCGGTCTTCACCACCGGTCTTCAAATGCTATCCATAACGACGAATCAGATATTCGGAATGGGTTATATGACACAAAGGTCCTTTCCTGGCTAAACTGAATAGTGAGCGCAATAATTAAAACATATGGATATGGGATTTCAATTAAGTCACAACTTAATAATTCAAAACTTACTTTCAAATGGTTTAAATCAATTACCATTACAAATCTTTTAAACAAAAGATTTATTTCATAAAGTTCACCTACTTTCACAAGTATTCTTTTCCGGATTTCAAAACAAATCTGGTTCAAAAGGATTATTTCATCAGATCTTTAAATCAAAGATTTGTCTCATAGTTTTCAAATTATTCCCAAATATTAATTTTCAAAATTCGTTCCCGAATATTTATCTATAACTTGGAAAACTATTTTAGTTTAAACTTGAAATCCCTTTCAATAAGATTTGAAACCAAAGCTTTTTATCATTTAGAAACAATAGCTTTATTTTGGAAAAACCCCATTTCATTTATACAAGTTACAATCTTTGACTTAATTCAAATTCCCAAAAACAATACTTAAAATTGGTTTAACCCTATATAACTAATATAACATCTTTAATCCCTAATTTCAAATCATAGAATTCAATTCCCAATTTTGAATTCAAATTTAAATCAAATTATTTAAATCTCAAAACTTATAGAATAAATTTTAACTTGAAATTCCATTTTAAAAGCTTTTCACTTTTATTTCGATTCCATTTCCAAAACATTTGAATTTAAAAATTCAAATTCAAAACTATTTCAAAAATCTGCGACTTAACTGATTTCCTCGTGAAATCCATAATTGTGTGTGTATGGTGTGGTCCATGGGTTTAACACAATAGTGCAACATCATTCAACCATCACAGATTAAAACACAGAAATTTAGTCGATAAGCGATATAACTATGACGCTTAGCGCTCATTCACAGGTTTACAGATAATATACAGATGTATCATCAATAAATGAATAAATACACAGCTCAATTCACAGAACAAAATGTCACAGATTCGTTAAGACAATCAATTCAAGGCAAATCATTCAATACAATCATTCATAAGTAAGGTCAAGCATTCAATAATCATTTATAAACAGGATTGTTTAATCCTAATTAATTCAATTTATCTTCAATTAAATTAATTACTTATGAATTTATTATCCAATTCTGATTTATTAATTCCAAATCATTTGATATAAATTAATTTATCAAACACTTTAATTAATTAAATTAACTTTTGAACCAATTATATAATTAATTAACTGTAATTAATAAAAATATCCAAAATTAATCACTATAAGTGATTAATCCTTAATTAGTTTCATGTAGTAATTTCATTTAAACAATTTATAATTGATTATCTAAATTAATTAATCTAATTAATTCTTTAAAAATTAATCACCTTAATTAATACTTAATAATCTTTAGTTAATTATTTTTATTAACTAATAACATTTCTTTAATCACTTTCTTAAGAAATTATCTTAGGTTAATTCATTATTAATCATTCCTAATTATAAATTAATCAAATTATTTATTTATAAATTAAATAAATCATTCTTTAATTACTTATTAATTAATAACCGTAATTTTAAATTAATATAACTTAATTACCCATTTATTGACTGCTAATTACTTGATTAATCATTTATTAATTATTAAACATTCATTTATTAACTTAAGTAGTTAATTACAAATTTATTAACCACTTAAGCATTAATTTATCAATCTTTATTTTTTTTACAGTTATCAAGTAATTATTCTGAATTATTCCTAGAAATGATAAATTTGAATTTTTTATTTTTTTATTTTTTTTAACTTTGTTATCATTTAAAAGCCCTCTTTAAACTTTGGAAATCGAATTATTATTTACCACAACTTAAGTGTTAATTAACTTTACACTTGACTTAAATTTATTAAAATATTAACTAAGTGTTAAAAACATAGTTAAGCATTTACCAAAGTAATTAAAAACCTGAATTAAGTTTTAACTTAAACGATTAACCACATACTAAGTTTTACAGTACTTAACCCTGATGGAAATCATTCACTTAGCTTAATTATTAAAATACACTATTGCAGTTAAAAGGAAACCAGGGCCTTCCCCTATAAAACTCGAGTGGTTCCTCGAGTACTTCAAGTATTACCCCGAGACTCTCCCCTGGTCTTCACGCAACTTCTTCTCCCTGATCCTATCTTCTTCCCTTTCTTTTTTTTTATTTTTTTTTTTGATTTAAGTACCTGAACTATAATAGCCCAAATATACTTGCGTACGCGAGTTTCACCCCAAACCCAAAACGTGAAATCTTCTCAAGTTTGAACTGAGCCTTCAATCAGTAGCTTACTGATACCCAACACGACGTGTACGTGCACATCACCGTGGCGCCCCTCCGATCAACCTCGATGCCTCCTACCCATCGAGTATCCCCTCGACATCAAACCCCGATCGTCTAAAAACTCGAACAAGCCCACAATCGAAATCGAGCATAGCTCGAGCGATCGCGAACAACCCTCCAACCCAAAAACTTGCTCGCCTGAACGATTTGGATCACCAGAAAATTCCCCCTCCGGTCACGAACGTGTCAACCCCAAAGCCATCATCTCCCTGAAAATCCTCGAACTCGATGCATCAGAGATGGTGTACGCATCATGTTTCCAGATCATATAAATTTCGAGAATAAAACCCTAATTCGAACTCAAACTCCCAATTCACGCAACAGAAAAATTAATTTACATTTTTCCGATCATCATGATTGGTTATGCTTGCTTCAACTCAAGTTTCAGAAATTTAAATTGATTCACTTATAAGAAATTGGTAAAAATTCAATTTTTATTCAGATGCAAATTGCTCTTTAAACACTAATCTAAAATTCTTCATTTCTATTTTAAAAATCATAAATTTCAGTAGGCATTCCAGTTATGTTCTTGAATCAACTTTTTATAACAATCAAATTTATCACTTTTTCCACTTGATTACCTGTAAACCATGTTTCCTGCAGTAATATTTACTGATCATGTTTTAATCTGCTTCAAAAATCTTGTTTGATGTTTTAACATCTTGTTTAATAAAAAAAAGCTTTACAAAGGATTTAGTTAAAAACAAACTTAAGTTTGGATATAAATCAATATTTATCCATAACAGAGAAGAAAATATGCATAGTGATATATACATATACATAGAATCATATCCAAAGATAAAGCATACACAAGCTATAATGTTAAGGCACATGAACTATTTTAATTAACTTAAACTTTCTTTCTTTTTAAAAAAAAGAAAAATCTTGTTTACTCACATTGAATTAATTAACAGAGAGTTTCTTCCTGGATTTGAAATGAACACAGTTTGATGTTTTGCTTTCCAGACTTCCAGCTTTGAATGCTCCAGACTTCAATCTTTGATCAAGTTACAGCTTGCTATTGTTTTCAGTTGAATTATTGTTTGAGTTTTAAAGATGGTAAGCTTCAGTTTTATTTTCTTATCTTTTTTGATGAAAGAACTGAGGTGGGAGGTTGATATAAAGAAAAGTGTTTTACTGTGTGATGTACTAACTTTGTACAGGTTGATATGATAACATTGAGGTGGCTGAAGATACATTATGCATGCTAAAGATTCAAGCAGTAAATGCATCAGTGCTTCGTTCCCATGCTTGCCTACACTTTTTTTTTCTTGCCTGCGTACTTGTATTTTTTATTTATTTTACTTTGTCTTGTTTTATCAGTTTGTAAGTATACATGCTTGACCACATTTTGTACGTTGTTTATTTCTTGTGTTCACACTTACCTTATTTGCTGTGTCTAGATTTGAACATATTTTTTTCTGTCTCCTGTTTTGTTTTAATACTTGAACATGCAGATTTGCTTCTACATACTTATATTTTTATCTTTTATTTGCTTGTACTTATATTTCCACTTGTTTACACATTTATGGAGGCTGATTGTATTTCCTTTGGTTTTGTTTTTGCCTGCATACTTGAGAATGTAAATAAAGTTCTATTTAACATGTTGTTTTAGTTGTTGTTATCAAACTTAACTTATGTATTTATTTTCAAATATTCAAATTTATTATCGATTATTAAAATTTACTAACATTTGGTATAAATTACCGATTATTACACAATTTTTAAATCAAAAATTAATTTAATTATCAATTTAAACTAAATTAAAATCCGGGATCGTTACAGACTTCCCCACTTAAAAGAATTTCGTCCTCGAAATTCGCAGGCACGAAAACAACACAGAGATAGATAGATAGATTCGATCTCCTATAGTTTCTCAAACATAAGATATGAATTCCAAACTCAAGTCGGAATATCTCAAAATATATACCAACTTGTCCCTCTTCAGACTTGGATTAACCCGAGAAATTACAATAGAATCTCAAAAAAAAACGAAATCGTTTTATTGATTCAATTCCAATTATCCTTCATATTCTATTAATCAATTTAACTCAAATTAAAATTTCCAATTTTATTTAAAATTTCTATTCCAAATTTTCCAACTTATATTCATTAAGGTTTAAATCAAAAACTGATAAGAAACCGATGAAGATACGAAGTAAAATTTTCTACAATGATTCGTAAGGCCACCATCACACCGAAACTTCTTCTTGCAACTGCGACGAAGCAATCAAAAGAATTTGGAAACGAATCAAAGAAAATTGAGAAGAGAAAGATATTTCCACTGTTGCAGGGTATTGACCATTTACAATCGTATTCCCCTGTCCTCTATCTCGTTCTCTTCTTGCACTCATACTCATTATCAGTGGATAGCAAGAGAATTTACTAAGGCATTCAAACAGATATCTTAGGGATTACTCATTTTAGGGCATACTTCACCCTATCTCTAATGAGCTACTTCATGTATTATACTCCTGAGCTAAAGTTTAACCTTAGCTCTGATACCAAATGTGACGGTCGACGACAGCGGTCACAACCGGTAGGCTTTTCGACCATCCCAGCCCCACCATGGCTTACATTGATATCCCAAACTTGCTTTTACGGCCAGCCTCTCGACTGTCTCAGCATACGCCTAACTAACCCCGTAAAGAGGACGTGTGGGGGTAAAAGTCTTCCGTTCGCCACTTAACCGCACAGCGAGAACCCCCCATCACATAGCCCTAAGCTCAGCAAGACTGGTGTGAGTAACAAAAAAATAGTTTATCTTTTAAAAAAAAACATCAAGAGAATTTTAATTTAGATTCACAATGCTTTTAGAAATGAAACTACCATAAGACCTCCCGCCACACACACAATGCAAACGCATAATTGGAGGAGATTTCTTCTTATGATAGTCAAACATGCTTGATACGCAATTTCCTTGATATTATTACTATAAGTGCAAAGTGCAGAAAAAACATTTCGAAAGTAAAATATAAATCTTAGCCAACATACGACCATTATCGTATGCCTACTATACCTACCATTTAAACAGTGGGGCGCCACCATAAGTAAATGGCAGTTTGTACAACTAATACTGTACAAGGTTTCGTATTGGGAATTGGATTTCCAACAAATGGTCAGGCCAAGGAACTTCCCATTGCCACATGAGAATGCCTCTGGAAGGACGTCCCTAAGAACCAAACCGGATCTCTGCCAACACAAGGCCGGGTTAACCCTAACTGGGTAACTACTGACACGTGTATGCCATCCCCCGGTTGTAACCAACCTTCATCCCGGGATCCCAATAACCAACAACCACAAAGTAATAATTTTGCAGCAACAACATAGGTTAAGTATCTGGGCTCCATACCATGATATCACATCTATCCAGAAGGAAATGAACATACCGTAAAGGGGTGCTACCCCCTAATAACCTTGTTGCATCCTTCCTGTTTTGACCATTTCCGGGGTGTGAGGCTCGACGAAGTCTCGTCCACAAAGCCACGCTTTGGTACAAAGCCATGCTTTGGGTCAATAAATGATCAAAGTAATGATCACAAAGATAAATGATCAAACAAATGATCATATCACAAATGACCAAACAATGATCATTTCACAGCAACACTCAGCATGTCACATTACCAAATTGGGAGTATATCGCTGATAACCATCAACTACATAACCTCTGAGCTCGTACGTCTCAGAGAAGGGTGTTAAGCTAAGAGAATAAATTCTCCGCCACCAACAGAAATGTATTTGAAAGAAATCTGCTTTATATCTCAAAATGTAATGTAAGACATACAATCTATACAAGTCTGTTCTGGATTAGAACAGAACCAAAGGCACTTCCAAAGAACCCTTGCAATCCGGGTATCCACAATCCCGATCGGATTTCCCATCACTTAGGGAGTCTCTATACCGGCGCGACTCAGTGCAGAGACAATCGATAGGTCATCCTATCGTTCTCGCAAATACCCGGTCTTCACCACCGGTCTTCAAATGCTATCCATAACGACGAATCAGATATTCGGAATGGGTTATATGACACAAAGGTCCTTTCCCGGCTAAACTGAATAGTGAGCGCAATAATTAAAACATATGGATATGGGATTTCAATTAAGTCACAACTTAATAATTCAAAACTTACTTTCAAATGGTTTAAACCAATTACCATTACAAATCTTTTAAACAAAAGATTTATTTCATAAAGTTCACCTACTTTCACAAGTATTCTTTTCCGTATTTCAAAACAATTCTGTTTCAAAAGGATTATTTCATCAAATCTTTAAATCAAAGATTTGTCTCATAGTTTTCAAATTATTCCCAAATATTAATTTTCAAAATTCGTTCCCGAATATTTATCTATAACTTGGAAAACTATTTTAGTTTAAACTTGAAATCCCTTTCAATAAGATTTGAAACCAAAGCTTTTTATCATTTAGAAACAATAGCTTTATTTTGGAAAAACCCCATTTCATTTATACAAGTTACAATCTTTGACTTAATTCAAATTCCCAAAAACAATACTTAAAAGTGGTTTAACCCATATATAACTAATATAACATCTTTAATCCCTAATTTCAAATCATAGAATTCAATTCCCAATTTTGAATTCAAATTTAAATCAAATTATTTAAATCTCAAAACTTATAGAATAAATTTTAACTTGAAATTCCATTTTAAAAGCTTTTCACTTTTATTTCGATTCCATTTCCAAAACATTTGAATTTAAAAATTCAAATTCAAAACTATTTCAAAAATCTGCGACTTAACTGATTTCCTCGTGAAATCCATAATTGTGTGTGTATGGTGTGGTCCATGGGTTTAACACAATAGTGCAACATCATTCAACCATCACAGATTAAAACACAGAAATATAGTCGATAAGCGATATAACTATGACGCTTAGCGCTCATTCACAGGTTTACAGATAATATACAGATGTATCATCAATAAATGAATAAATACACAGCTCAATTCACAGAACAAAATGTCACAGATTTGTTAAGACAATCAATTCAAGGCAAATCATTCAATACAATCATTCATAAGTAAGGTCAAGCATTCAATAATCATTTATAAACAGGATTGTTTAATCCTAATAATTCAATTTATCTTCAATTAAATTAATTACTAATGAATTTATTATCCAATTCTGATTTATTAATTCCAAATCATTTGATATAAATTAATTTATCAAACACTTTAATTAATTAAATTAACTTTTGAACCAATTATATAATTAATTAACTGTAATTAATAAAAATATCCAAAATTAATCACTATAAGTGATTAATCCTTAATTAGTTTCATGTAGTAATTTCATTTAAACAATTTATAATTGATTATCTAAATTAATTAATCTAATTAGTTCTTTAAAAATTAATCACCTTAATTAATACTTAATAATCTTTAGTTAATTATTTTTATTAACTAATAACATTTCTTTAATCACTTTCTTAAGAAATTATCTTAGGTTAATTCATTATTAATCATTCCTAATTATAAATTAATCAAATTATTTATTTATAAATTAAATAAATCATTCTTTAATTACTTATTAATTAATAACCGTAATTTTAAATTAATATAACTTAATTACCCATTTATTGACTGCTAATTACTTGATTAATCATTTATTAATTATTAAACATTCATTTATTATCTTAAGTAGTTAATTACAAATTTATTAACCACTTAAGCATTAATTTATCAATCTTTATTTTTTTTACAGTTATCAAGTAATTATTCTGAATTATTCCTAGAAATGATAAATTTGAATTTTTTATTTTTTTATTTTTTTTAACTTTGTTATCATTTAAAAGCCCTCTTTAAACTTTGGAAATCGAATTATTATTAACCACAACTTAAGTGTTAATTAACTTTACACTTGACTTAAATTTATTAAAATATTAACTAAGTGTTAAAAACGTAGTTAAGCATTTACCAAAGTAATTAAAAACATGAATTAAGTTTTAACTTAAACGATTAACCACATACTAAGTTTTACAGTACTTAACCCTGATGGAAATCATTCACTTAGCTTAATTATTAAAATACACTATTGCAGTTAAAAGGAAACCAGGGCCTTCCCCCATAAAACTCGAGTGGTTCCTCGAGTACTTCAAGTATTACCCCGAGACTCTCCCCTGGTCTTCACGCAACTTCTTCTCCCTGATCCTATCTTCTTCCCTTTCTTTTTTTTATTTTTTTTTTGATTTAAGTACCTGAACTATAATAGCCCAAATATACTTGCGTACGCGAGTTTCACCCCAAACCCAAAACGCGAAACCTTCTCGAGTTTGAACCGAGCCTTCAATCAGTAGCTTACTGATACCCAACACGACGTGTACGTGCACATCACCGTGGCGCCCCTCCGATCAACCTCGATGCCTCCTACCCATCGAGTATCCCCTCGACATCAAACCCCGATCGTCTAAAAACTCGAACAAGCCCACAATCGAAATCGAGCATAGCTCGAGCGATCGCGAACAACCCTCCAACCCAAAAACTTGCTCGCATGAACGATTTGGATCACCAGAAAATTCCCTCTCCGGTCACGAACGTGTCAACCCCAAAGCCATCATCTCCCTGAAAATCCTCAAACTCGATGCATCAGAGATGGTGTACGCATCATGTTTCCAGATCATATAAATTTCGAGAATAAAACCCTAATTTGAACTCAACTCCCAATTCACGCAATAGAAAAATTAATTTACATTTTTCCCATCATCATGATTGGTTATGCTTGCTTCAACTCAAGTTTCAGAAATTTAAATTGATTCACTTATAAGAAATTGGTAAAAATTCAATTTTTATTCAGATGCAAATTGCTCTTTAAACACTAATCTAAAATTCTTCATTTCTATTTTAAAAATCATAAATTTCAGTAGGCATTCCAGTTATGTTCTTGAATCAACTTTTTATAACAATCAAATTTATCACTTTTTCCACTTGATTACCTGTAAACCATGTTTCCTGCAGTAATATTTACTGATCATGTTTTAATCTGCTTCAAAAATCTTGTTTGATGTTTTAACATCTTGTTTAATAAAAAAAAGCTTTACAAAGGATTTAGTTAAAAACAAACTTAAGTTTGGATATAAATCAATATTTATCCATAACAGAGAAGAAAATATGCATAGTGATATATACATATACATAGAATCATATCCAAAGATAAAGCATACACAAGCTATACTGTTAAGGCACATGAACTATTTTTATTAACTTAAACTTTCTTTCTTTTTAAAAAAAAAGAAAAATCTTGTTTACTCACATTGAATTAATTAACAGAGAGTTTCTTCCTGGATTTGAAATGAACACAGTTTGATATTTTGCTTTCCAGACTTCCAGCTTTGAATGCTCCAGACTTCAATCTTTGATCAAGTTACAGCTTGCTATTGTTTTCAGTTGAATTATTGTTTGAGTTTTAAAGATGGTAAGCTTCAGTTTTCTTTTCTTAGCTTTTTTGATGAAAGAACTGAGGTGGGAGGTTGATATAAAGAAAAGTGTTTTACTGTGTGATGTACTAACTTTGTACAGGTTGATATGATAACATTGAGGTGGCTGAAGATACATTATGCATGCTAAAGATTCAAGCAGTAAATGCATCAGTGCTTCGTTCCCATGCTTGCCTACACTTTTTTTTCTTGCCTGCGTACTTGTATTTTTTATTTATTTTACTTTGTCTTGTTTTATCAGTTTGTAAGTATACATGCTTGACCACATTTTGTACGTTGTTTATTTCTTGTGTTCACACTTACCTTATTTGCTGTGTCTAGATTTGAACATATTTTTTTCTGTCTCCTGTTTTGTTTTAATACTTGAACATGCAGATTTGCTTCTACATACTTATATTTTTATCTTTTATTTGCTTGTACTTATATTTCCACTTGTTTACACATTTATGGAGGCTGATTGTATTTCCTTTGGTTTTGTTTTTGCCTGCATACTTGAGAATGTAAATAAAGTTCTATTTAACATGTTGTTTTAGTTGTTGTTATCAAACTTAACTTATGTATTTATTTTCAAATATTCAAATTTATTATCGATTATTAAAATTTACTAACATTTGGTATAAATTACCGATTATTACACAATTTTTAAATCAAAAATTAATTTAATTATCAATTTAAACTAAATTAAAATCTGGGATCGTTACACGTATTGAACTCGAAGTACCTTCTCTTCGAGCGACTCATTACGGACCTAGAACGAATCTAGAACTTCTGCTAGAGTCACTCGATATGATCGATAAGATGAGTGATGAAGCTAACTTAAAGGCAGCTCCCTATCAAAGCTGAGTTGCCCGATATTACAACACTAAGGTCACGGCTCGGACTTTTGAAATTAGCAACCTCATTCTAAATAAATCATCCCAGGCCCTACAAACTTGGACCCGAGTTGGAAAGGTCCATACGCAATTAAGAAAAAGCTTCGAGATGGCATGTTCAAGCTAGCAACGGTGGATAGGATCTCACTTCCATGGGCGTGGAATAACAAACACTTATGACGTTGTATCACTTGAATATAATTGTGTACATATTCTATCAAAGCCGTGTAACCTAATAGAATCTATCACCTTTAGTATTTATAAAAAAATGACTTTTAAAGCTCCTAAATATGTGTTACACCATGAACAATGTTATATCTAAATAAACCTGCATGTGCAAAATCCAAGTATGCAAGTACTCAAAGATAGGCGCCAACTAAGCTTTCATAGTCCATGATCGGACACTTGAAGCTCAACCACACCTGGTATTCGAAGGTAGATACCCACAACTCGTGCCCATAATCTGGCAATGCATCCACGCCTTGCTCGGAGTAGGCAAGATGAAAGGTATGTGCCTAAAGAAAGGTATGTTCCCGGAGTTAGGCATAGTCGAAGTCAAACATCATGGATAGGGATGTTCAAACCGCTATCTTAACTGGTTTGTTCAAACTGATGCCTAAAGTTTGATGTGGTCAAAATACACATCCTCGAGGTAGAGGCCCAAAACAATGTTAAAGGCGAATCACTTTGATTGATGCTTGGATTTATCCGTGACCATACTCAAAACATCCTCGAAATGAATGTTTGAGTCATCTTTCAAAATGATTTTAATTCGACCAAGTTCCAGAATCGAACATGGTCATGTGCACGCACATGTAGATGGACACCATGATGATCATTCATTTCTCACTTAAACATCAAAACGGACAATAACTTAGGCCAATGATGATAATGGGAAGTGGATTGAAAATGCATTGAATGCAAAGCGCATTTCTCAAATACTTCAACAAATTCACCCAATAATTGAACAGAAAAAAATGATTTGTTATTCGTATGAAGCAAAGTTTGAAGAAAGATATAAATGTTATTAACATCAAAACTAAAAGCAAAAGCAACGCTGAACCCACATAATGCTGGCATAAAACAAAAGCTGGTTCCTACCGCTATGCACCAGAACAAGCGAGCACTCATTCTTGAGCTTTTGCTTCTTCGGTTTCTTCTCATTTATAGAACATGGCCCAATCAAGTCATCAGTTTTCTTCCTTCCTTTTCGCTCACTTCCTTTACCTTTAGAAGGCAAGCTATGCAATGAAGTAGCAGATGCGCTTTGAGTGCTTCCAGGCATATGTAGCATGACCGGGATGACAATGGACTCGTTGCGTAAAGCTGTGGATAAAGGAGGAGGGATGAACTCAACCGACTCTTGCTTGATCTTCATAGTGGACTTGAGTTGTTCTTCCAAAAAATCACCGATTGAAAGCCCTAGTGTAAGGCCAATTGACCTAGTTCTAATGACATCCACATCTACAGAAGCTCCCTGAAACACAACAACGATTTCTTCTTGCAACACATCGATTATTTATGGGCCTGAACCTGGGTTATCACTGACTAGGATGCTTAGCGTCTTCTCAGAGACAGTCACAGCTATTTACTCAGTTGTCATTTCACGTTAACCCAACTTGGAGCTTTATTTAGGAAGACTTGAAGTCGCATGTTGACCTGAAACTTGAGAAAGATAAAAGGAGATATTAGCTACATCGACTGGTGTCATATGAGCTCTCTCAAATATGGGTGAGGTCAATGATATACCTTTGCTAGATTTAGGGTTTGTGTTGCTTGGTGTGGCATCCACATTCCCTTTCTGAATTGGAGATAACATGCTTATCTTATGTTTTTGTGGAGCATCAAATTATACAAAGGGACAAATATAGCGATGGTTGTAGCTAAAGATCCAGAAGTGGAACTTGTAATGAGATCTGGGAGAGTAGTGCCAGAGCCCTCGGCTTGGTTTTCTGAACTATGGAAGCCAACTCCAGAAGTAAGACGTGCTCACTTGTTTTGAGTGCTACAATTTCATTTAGATTTATAATCTTCCTCTCCAGCTCCTTCTGGTTTACTTCACCTCCTTCCGAATGTCGGTGCTCTTCCCGCACAATGTGCTCATATGCTAGCGCCAGAGCTTAGGGATAACCATTTCCAAGCCACACCAAATCTTCAAACTTAAGTACACTGGCAGTCTAATTGGTGGTGAGTAGCTTGAATATGTCTTTGAACCGCCTTTTTATAGCTGCCAGCAACTCATCCCCTTTCTTACCCTTGTCCAATGCATCGTCTCTCTGTTAGGAGTGTCAAGCAACTCCTTACATCAGTTATAAGCTATTTGAAGGGCTTCATCCTTCTTTTTCTTCTTCTTTACGAGCTGTGCCTTCAGTTCCTCCACTTTGTTAGCTAGCTTATGATTCCTATAATGGATAGACTCAATTTGGCTTAAATGATTTTTTCTCTTGCTTTATCATCGCATTTAAGTCCTTGATTTTTTTATCAACGTCCATTTTTCCCTCTTCAACTTGGTAACCTCTTCGTCAAGATAAGTGATAGTCTCATCATTTTAATTTGTTGTAAGTCGTAATCCTGCAGCTTCAGCCTCCACGCTTTCGGCCTATTCAGAGATCTGCTCAGCCAAACTCCTTTAAATATAATATTAATCGAACATGTCACTGATATATGCCACCATATGGTCTTTTACCCCTAGAGAAATATCTCGGTTCCATCGGCTCAAGAAGCATCATGCAACTTACTATGTGGTGCGTAGGGAGATTGCTTGTGAGAATGTAGTTCCATCAGTTCAAGGAGCTATATATGGCTTATAGGTAGAGCATAGAAAATTGCTTATAAGAATGCAGTTCCATCGGTTCGAGAAATGACATGAGGCTTATAGGTAGCGTATAGGAAGTTACTTGCAAGGGTTGAGTTCCATCAGCTCAAAAAGCTATATGTGGTTTATTATGTTGCACACGGAAGCTGCTTCCAAAAGCACGATTTGATTAGCTAAAGAAGCCTTATGCGGTTTATTATATGGCAAACAAAGAGAGATTTGTTATAAGAATTCAGTTTCATTAATTCAAGAAGCGACGTGCGACTCATAGGTGATGTTAACCAAAAAAATGGATCAACACCCTAGATGAGTATATGAAAGCACTAGCCTTGTTAGAATAGGGAAAAGAACATAGAGAATAGCAACAACGTAAAAGAAATAAGAAAAAGAGGCACAAAATTTTATAGTGGTTCGACTATAAACAAGCCTACATCCACTTAATAGTTGTTTGATCTTGTTGTGTAAGATTATAAAGCATTTGAGAGAGAAAGGGTCAAGCGCTAGACAAGTTCCAACTCGTAGAAATGTCAATACTAGCTGCTTTGGTGACTATGATGTAGAGGAAAGAGTTGAAGAAGCGACAACATTCCTGTGTAGTAATAGCAGAATCCAGATTCGTTCTTGGTTTCGCTATGGTTTGTTTAACAAGGGTAGCAGTCATATTGGGCTAAGATAAGAGTTGGAGTACAGTCCAAAAAGAGGCCTGAGATAGTGTACGAAGTCGTGAACCCATTGGTGTTAACACCACATATTGATACAGGGTTCTCAAGTCAATGTCGACATCTATGGTTCAACCCAAGTAGGTCGAGCCCTCTTGCATCCTTCATTCTACTTGATATCTCGATGTCCCATGTTGTTGTGGTGGGTCGATAGTTGATACTGATGATAGTCCCTTCATCACATAGTTTGCCCTGCTATTCTGATTGTCAACTCCTAAAACTTAGTTACTCGAAATCCTTTGATATCTCCTTGGCACACATGAAATAGGTAAAGAAAAGCCTCCAGAAAGTTTGAGTCAAAAATATGGATGTATGTGAAGTCATCACCGACCTCTTGAAGTCGATATCGACTTCCCATATTTGCTTCATTCTTGTTGAGATTTCTCTAGGGAGCTCTTCTAGCCTACCTCGATGTGCTTCTAAGATTTCAATTTGATTCGCCATCATCTCCACGTTCTAACTCTTATTGATTTCTGCTTATTTAAAAACCCATTTTACATTTGCCCCTCAGAGTACGCTTTCGTTGAAAACAAAGTGTGCATTGGAACGGGACAAGTCCCAGATTGCTATACTCTGAATTCTAGTAGAACGCTCGAGTTCCGTCTTAAGATATTATTTTTATTTTGCCTTGATTTGTCGTTAACTGCATGAACTTGGACTAGAACTTCTTCTCTCGATATTGTCAATATGATTCGAATATCGAAATTTACGCAGCTTAATATAGCTAAAAAGGCATATTGTAGTAAGTTTGACAAATTTTGGATGTAAGATGGGTGTCGATGTCGACCTCTGATGTTGGTACCGACATGTGCACTTAAGAAAAAATTTCTTTATTTCTATAAGTAAAATTTAGTTTGCCTATTCCTCTGGACTTTTACTTTCTAGCCATCAAGTTCCTAAAGCTTGCACCCTACTCCCTTCAATGCCGAATTTATTCCAACTTGCTTCCATCCATCGCTACCATCCTACCTTCGAGATGCCACTAACTACCACCGCCTTACTGAACTATTCGCCGCCACCAAGCATTGCCATCGCCACTAGAGTCATTTCCCAAAGTTCTTAGGATCGACCTATCTTGAAACCCGAGGTGTCGAATTCTGTCTTTATTTAATTCAGAGGTAGGTGATTGAGGATCTAGGCATGAGGACGATGGCTGTGAAGAAGATTGAGATTTGGCAAATCTCGATTGGGATGAAGACAATCAAAATCACATAAGTCTGCTTGATCACGGAACTAAAAATTAGGGTTTCTCCCGATCAAGTGCGTGTGGTTTTAGAGAAAAGCTTGACATGTCTCTTTCGACCATTTTCCTTATGAGATTAGCTAAGTTTAGTCGTCGAGTGGATTTTGATATGGTGACTAATCTTGAATTCAGGCGTATCAGATGATTCCACCGCTTTGCCTTTTTATAACCAAACTTCTAGTGATCCTTAAAAGAAATAATTTCCACGTCCCTTTGGATGTTGGGCCGATTATCTATCGTTGATGGAGAACATGTAAGTACAAAAAGATAGCTTCAAAAGACGATACTGATTGTTTTCAAATGCAAGTTAGCAATCTACACCTGATGGTTCGTTTGCAATGTTCAGGACAGTAGACTCATTCCATATAGATAACACATTGCACTTGCATCGGTTAACACTCAGAATTCAATTGGTAAACACAAGTTGGCTTTCTTTGAATTCCTATTGTTGGCCACATGGTTATTTCTATTTCAAGTTTAATTTTACCTGACCATGTTAAACGCCAAGTTCTGCAATTTTACAATGACTCGTCTGTGAGAAATGCATATTACGGATCTTAATGCTAGAATAACATTAGAGGAAGTGAATAGTGTTTTATTGAATTTCTAAATCTTTTTGAAGCTTACGTAATTTAACCACCAACAAATGCAATTCACAGAATTAAATACAGATGCAAATACTAAATAAAAGCGGTAAAGGTAAGGACATACCAGGATTTTATACTGGTTCCGAGTTACCCTACATCCAGTCCTGTACAATCGTACGGATTTCTTATCAAAATAATATCCCAGATTACACCCTCGGTTTCAAGGCTACGAGGTACACCCACCTGTATTCAATCCAGGGTAAACTCTCTTGATTTAACCAGGCTACAAGATCACCTAATTCATTTCCGAGGCTTCAATCACACACAATTGATTTCAAGGCTAAACCGCACCTTTTCCTCAATAGTTTGATTTACAAAAGATTTTATAGCTTTGAATAGCACTGAGATCTTATGGAGAGAGTGGCAGAGAATCAAACAAGAGATAATCAAGTTTGATTCACATGGTATTTCGGTAGAGTATAGTTTAGAATTCTTTAGAATAAATGTCGAAGATGAAGAGGAGAGAAAATAAATGAAATCAGGTAAAAAATTCGTTTAGAACTTACTAGTATTTATAGCAGAGCAACAGCCATTTCTTTTTGTGAAAGCATACGACGAATAGACACTTCTTTTGAAAATTGAAGTTTGAAAATAATGGACACCATGTCGACATGCGGGGTTGAGGGACATCGACATGCTCAAGGCAAAATTGATGCTTTGATTTTTTTTTTAATTAGTTTCAATAATTTGTCAAAACAATTTCTAAACTTTGTAAATATATTTGAATATAGTTTAAACATATAAAAGAGTTTAGAAAGAAATTTTTAATATATAGAATCTTAATCTATAAAGTGATTTAAAATCTGAATATATTTTTAAAGCCAAATATTTAAAACAAGATATAGTTTAAAAACATGGACAATTTCGAAATCAAAATACTAAGAATGATAAAAAATAGTTTTGAGGCTAAAATATTTAAAACTAAGAGAGATGTCTTTTTGGAAAGAAAGTTTTGAAAACATTTTTAAAACAGGAGATATATTTTTGAAAAGTATTTTTATAAAATTAGTGGATATCAAAATAGGACCACTGTATGTTTCACTAGACATTGTCATGGGTTCAATCCCACTAGGGTTCCGTCCCTTTAACAGGCTCAAAGTGGATTCCATTCCACGAATAAATTTTGAATAAAGATGTAAGTGCTTTGAAGAAGTTTTAACATAATTATAGACTCAATACTTATCTTGTACTATTAAAATCTTGAATTTTTGATATTTTGATACTCATGAGTCTTCAATCTTGATATCTTTAGTCTTGAATCTCTATACTATATAGTCTTCATTCTTGGCACCTGCATGTTTATATCCTGCATATATATATATAATGTTAGTATTTATATTTTATAACAAGTCCTAAGGTTGTTATCACCCCTTTTTTGATGATGACAACCTATGTTTATAAAATATACTTCTCCTTCATAATAAGTCCTCCCCCCCCCCCCAAAACTAATAACTCCCCCTTAATCTTAGCCTAATTACTCTAACTACTTTATTTTATATTTCTCTCCCTTTGCCATCAACAAATTTTTTTTTTTTCGAAAATAATATAACTCCCCCTTAGTCTTATACTGGAGTACCTGTGACAAATTATGATGGAGTGTATATATATGTTTATATATAATAACATGAGTTAATAATAAATACATGACAAATATGAAAGTTTAAACCCAATAAATATATACTATGTTTCATATAATGTTATATAATCCATTCAAACTAAATCAATTCTAACCAAATCAAAGCTAATCAAATCACACACTTCAAAAACAAGCAATTCACACCGTAAGGAGATCAAATATTTCTAGGAACTTCAACCCTTCCTTCTTCTCTAAAGATAGGATTCTTTTTAATAACTTCCCAACCTTCATTACCTTGAATCAAAGTTCCTACAGGATTTGTATCAGTATCATCTTTGTTTAGGGTAGAAATCATCCAATGGAGAGAAATGAAATGATTCTCTTGTTCTTCTATCAACTACATTTGACTTAGTTCTAAGTGCCTTTGATTGCGGAGAATAAAAGTAAGTATATTCTTGAATGAATTGAGAGTTTCTTCAAGATTATCACTTAGAGTATGAGAAGAGGAAGCCATTTTTGATAAATAGTGAAGAGATGCATATAGAAATAAGTAGAAATGAAAAGATTATAAATTTCTAGAAGAAACAGGTGTTTAAATAGGCAGAAATTCATTTAAAATGAATAGACACGAGTTGGTTATTTTAATTTCAAAATTTTAAAAATAACTAAATCAGACAATTATATGTCGACATAGGGGGTAGAATCATGTGTAGGATCGATTTCACCCTAGAGGGGGGATGAATAGAGTGATACTATTAATCATAAAAATTTAATGTGGAAGTTTGTATAAAATTATTTCAACACAGATATATCAGAATAGCAGCACAGATAATAGCAGAATTATAAATGCAGAAATAGAACGACACAGAATTTACCCAGCTTCGGCAAAACCCTGCCTACGTGCTGCCCCCAAGGTTTCTACTAGAAAATAAGCTGTTAGACACTTACACACGTAAACTAGCGACACCCGCTATCGAATAGCCTTAACTCTACGCTCAAAACCCTGCCACGACTCAGCCACCGAGTTGCGAATTCTCAAACTACACCACGTTGTTTGTCCCCTGTCACACGACTAGAATTTACACGAGTTTTAAAAAATTACAAATTTAAAAACAATTTAAAAACAAATTAACCATAATTTAACTAGAGCCTTGCGTAATTAATAGCCAAACTAAATAAACCAAGCCGGCCCAAAGTGAGATAAGGGTGAATTCTCCTTTCTTTTATTTCTTCGCCGACTCCTCTTTGAAAAATGGCTGCTCGTTCTCGTTTGTTTCATTTTTGAATAAAATTAGGGTTATTGATGAAATTGAAGCGCCGCTTCAGGTTGTTCGATTGAAATAGATGATTTTAACGTTGCTTGCTTTTTCGATCAGGTGTTACTTTGAATTGCAGACAGCTACTTCAAATTGTCGAGTTCGATTGAATGATATGGTATGTAATTTCCTTCTTATTGATTCTTGTTTATATGCTCGAACTCGATTTGATTCGAGTTATTGATTAAAGTTTGCTCTGTTGTTGCTTAAACTCGAATGCTTTTCAACGCCGATGATGATTGGGTTTATATACGATTTGAATTCCTAATTTTCCCTTCGCCTGAAGTTATTTGAATTTGTCAATTGATATAGCTCGGCCATTGATTTTCGTATGGATGACGGTGATTTTTTATGACTTGTTCATAATCGTATATTTCTGATTTACTTGATATTCATGGCTTTGAATTGCCTTGCTCATCACGGTTTTGGTTTGAAACTGTTACATTTGACTTTATTTGATGTTGTTGATTGCTATTGTGGCCATCACGACTTCGATTTCTGTTGACTTCGGTCACATGACTATGTTTATGCGATTCCATGACTTGATAATGTCTTCGGCCATCACCATTGCACTGATATTGTTTCTGGTCATTTTACTTGTACCATTCGAATTGTGATATATCTGATTTTGGTTACATGATGCTGTTATGTGAATTTCGACTGTGACTTTGGCTTGTCTGTAGTTTTCTCTATTGGCACCGGCTCTTGATATTTTTGGGATGACACTGCTTTTTCATCGGCCAGTTGAAACTGTGATGATTTTCTAGCTTGACTTTAATTTGTTTCATGTCTTCACCTGACTTCGACTTTGCATTTTCTTTGTGTATTGGCTTCGGCCATTATGCACTAGATTTACTTGCGGCCTTGACTTTGTTATACTCTGCATATACTCTCCGATACATGTATACTTGTTCGAACTAGCTGAATCGCTTGCTTATGCTGGTACTATTTAATTTGATGTGTTGTAGCTGCTGCCCATTTTGGTTTTTCTAGCTGTACATGAATTCACTTGAGCTTGAGTTCATTGTGTAGCCTGGTTGACTTTTGTAGTTCACTAGTCTTGCATCATGTGTATACATACATTCATGTATGTATATATGTGTATGTTAGCTTGTGTTTCGAACTTGCATTTTGAACTTTGGTTTGTGATTGAAAACTTGTGCGGTTGTATTTGATTTGAGTCAGTGTGTGGTTTTGTTCTTACCTCTGGCCTATTTCATTGTCATGTGTATATATGTGCTCTTCGTTCATTTGTTTTCACGTGTACTCAAGTTGAATCCTATTGCACTGCCTTTTTGTTTACTCTTACTAGAAGTGGTATGTTTGGAATCTTCATATGACTGCACTTTTGTTGTAGTTTGACTGTGCTGTAAGCTTGTTATATATATATATGTATGTATGTATGTATGTATGTATGTATGTATGTATGTATGTATGTATGTATGTATGTATGTATGTATGTATGTATATGTATGTACGTATATATGTACTGCTGCATTGAGTTGTTTGGTCGACACACTTGTAGCTGTACATTCATGTGTTGTTCCTTCAAGTCAGTTTGCATTTGAATTTGACTGTCTTGACCATTTGAACTAAGCATGTTGAATTGGGTTGTACTGTCCACTTGATTTCACTGTTGCATACATGTTGACTTTGTATATTTGTCACTCCAAGTCTGAGTGTTATTCATGCATCCAGTTGTGCATTCGTACTCGACGTACTTGTTGACTTTGCTCGCTGCCTGGTTGACATGTATGTATGCATGGACTGTCTAGTTCTAGTCTTTGTTGATCTGGTTCATTTGTTGGGTCATCATTTTTGGCAGTTCTTATTTCATTTCATTTTTAATTTGCACTTGTGTTGAATCTAGCTTTAACGCTCGGGTTTGACCTTGTGTTGATATTGTGACATTATTTTTACTGCACTTGAGTTGAACCCAGCTTTTCATTTGGGTTTGACCTGTGCTCACCTATCCCTATAATTTTATCAAGTGTATATACCGGTGTGCACGGCCTTGTGGCATGTACAGTGATACACTGTGCATGTCACACCCTGTTCGTATATAATGAATTCAAATTTAAATGATGATGAACAACCCAAATAGTTAAGGCAAATAATATTTTCAAATATTACATTTTATTTTATACTGCAAAAATATTTTCTTTTCAATTTTACCGCGTCAAAATTTATTTTTGCAGATTGCCGAGATGCTGGATTCAATGAAGTTGAAGACAAATTATGAGTGAATGAGTGATATGTAGTGAGGACATTTGTAAATGAAAGATTGTGATGTAATTGAATTTGTATTGTAATCAAAATTGTATGTGTATAGTGAGAGCTTGAATTTGTACTATTCAAAATTGTAATAAATATTTGTTTGAATAAAATATTCATTTGAATTTATATTCTGTGTTATTTATTTTATTTAGCAAATATTTATTTAATTATGTGAAAAATATAATAGTACATTAAAAAATACATTTAAATGAATATATATATGTTTATTATCATCAAACAAAAATCATATTGTCGCATATTCAACAATCTCCCCATTTTGATGATAACAAACATATATTTAAGATTTTGAATTTGTTAAATGTATTTGATCATTCAATTTTCTCCCCTATTTGAATGCTTCCTCTCTACAAAAAGCTCTCCCTTCATATATGCATGAAAATTAAAATATGCAAATGAGCCTAGATGCAAATAGAAAATATTTGACCTTCATCTGTCAAAATCTTAACTTTTCTCTCCCCCTTTTATTATCAGCAAAAGAGTAATAGTGTTAGAAAAATAGAGATAAAGTGATAGATTTTAATAGAACATTAAAACTCAATTGAATATAAATAATAAATTTCAATAAAAAATAAAACAAAAATCATAAATACTCTGTTAGGCGCATATTCCACTTCTAGAATGATGGGAATGATGTCATCATATAAAACCATACGGTTGTGTCTATTTGTGGTATATTTATATCAGGAATTTGAATATCTACTAACCATGCATGACCGTTAGGACTTTTAAATAAGATTAGTAGTATTCCAATTTTATTTTGAAAAAAATAAATTCAAGTATCTTCTAACCGCGCATAACCGTGAGACCTTTTAAATGGGATTAGAATCAACTTGTTATTTAATAAATCAATTTTGATATGCGTTCCATACATGCATAACTGGAAGGACCTTTAATGAGCATGGAAGCACATAATCAAATATTCCAAGTAGTTCACCCATGCATAACCGTGAGGACTTTTAAATGAGAGTGAGTACTTTGGATTTTTTTTTAAAAAATGAAAAATGAATGATTCCTGTTTAAAGTACCACATATCAACAAACTATATTGAATTTTGATGAGCGATGGTCGTTAGAAATAGAGATGGTCATGGAAGTTTTACCAACAAAAAGTTTTATAACTCTTGTTCAAATTTATAAAGAAATTTACTAAATATACCGTCTCAAGTTATAATATACGATTAATATTAACACTCATCACTTTTTCAATCACCATTTATCTTTTCAATAATCATTAGGTAGTTAGATTAGTTAATGTAATCATTGAAAATCATATTGAAAAATAATTATAAAACCAAATTTTCCAAAATGACTAATCTAAAACAAGGTCAAAAATGATTTTCTAGAAGGGGTTTTATAAAAAAATGTCTACAATTTGAAAATTATTTGAAATGAAAATATGTAGATATTTTCTCTGAAAAACGATGCAGTTACTAAATGTCTTATCATATATCGCGTTCCACTAGTAATTTTTCTATCAACTGGATAACCAGTGTAATCTGTATCTGAATTTTTCTTTCACTCGAAATTATCATTAGTTAAATTTGATAAACCAGACCGTGAAGTGTGCATCAAAATATCTTAAAATCAATTCTAACAACCTTTTAAATGTAATTCTCTTGAATTTGAATTGAATCCGTGTAAATGATTAAAAACTGTGAATACAGAGTCAGCCATAAAATAACCAAATGTATTATCATCCAATAAAATACTATTATTAATCCAAACTAATATATATGAAGTAATTCAAAGACTCTAGAGTTTTTTTATAGTGTTCTTAGCATAAGAATATAATTGGCCAAAATTTTTGAATAAGTCAGAATCAAAATCATCATTTATTTCATCATTACATTATTGGCTGATTTAATTCAGACTATGGTGCAGATTATCATAATTAATATATCGTTCAAATAAATATACCATTACCTGTTTTACCTGTACGATATTTTTCGTTATTGTCCATTGTATTCCTGTCACCTTTATACAAGGCTAAGGAACTTTTCTTTGTCATCCGTTGTGTTTCTGGAACAGCCAGAATCCAAATAACACTGTTGTTGTTCCTTAGCCTGCCATCACTCCTATACGATAAAAGATTTTTGTGGCCTGTTTGTTTTTATAGGTCCATGATTGTTAGTGGCAATTGATTTTGAAAATTAATTTTGTGGAGACCTATAACTATTTATATATGTTCCTTTTGGCACCTAAATTTTTTTAACTTTGAGAGATTTTATATTTGTGCCTTTTGGAACCCAAATTGGAATGGTTTTTATGTGTTTGGGTCTATACCAACAATTATTTTGATTGTGTCCGAATTTTCTACAAATTGTGCACATTGAATTGACTTGATTAATTTTTCTTTTAACAGGTTTAGATTGATTATATCCAAGTCCTTGTCTGACTGTATCAACAGTTTGTTTCCCTAAGAGCATCAATGATTTTTCACTTTTGGAAAATTTATCTAAAGTCGTTGACCGTTGTTGGACTTGTGCTTTGAGAGATTCATTTTCGTTTAATAATTGTGTGCACTTTTTAATAGAATTTTCCCTTCTTGTATTTTCACTTTCTTTCAAAATCAGAATTTCATTTTCAAGCGATTTAATTTTGATTTCTGATTTTTTATTTTCTTTTCAAATGTTGGACACTTAGGGCACTTATTTTGATAGTTTTTAACTAGTTGTTCAAGCTGTTCATTTACTTCAATCATACTATCTCTTTGTGATTCAATTTTTGCGTATTTCTTCCTAAGTCGTTCAAAACAGCCATTTACTTCGTGGAAATATATAAGTAATTCAGAGTGAGTAAGTTTTAATACCTCGCTTGGCTCGTCATCGTCGCAATCAGTTATATTACCTTGAAGGCACATATCTGCTTTCTCACTCTCACTGCTAGTACTTTGATTATCTTCATCACTTGTATTCCACGTGGCTGCAAAATTTCTCCTTTTTGATTTCTTTTCAAAGTCGCGTCGATTTTGAGGACAATTGGGCTTAATGTGTCCGGGTTGGTCGCACTTGTGACAGATGATCTCCCGTTCTTCTGGGTTGTCTAGTGCTTTGAATATTCTGCTTTTCAATTGTTGATTTGGAGCTAAATTTCTGTATTTGTGGTTCTACGATTTGAATCTCTTTATTATTAGCGCCAGCTCAGATGCTCCATCATCATCATCCTCATCACAACTGCCTTTTTCCAATCCTGTTAAGCACATTTCTTTAACTGAGTTGGTTGTGGAGGATTTCTCATTGCTGTTGACTTTTGCACCATATATTGCATTGAAAGTATTCCATATTTCCTGTGCATTTTCACAATGAGAGATGAAATTAAAATTATCTTGATTAATATAAGAATATAATATATGCATAGCAAGAGCATTAATCGAGATAATTTTCTTATCATTTATATCACACCCATTTTCAATAATATTCCAACATTTAATATTAACAAATTTTAAATAAAGTTCCATTTTTAATTTCCAATTCAAAAAATCTGTTCCATAAAAAACAGGAGGAATAATATTGGAACGAACCTTAGAAAAAGTAACTATTTCAAAAATTCAAAATTTTAAAACAAAAATTGGTTTTTAAAAAACCAAAATTTTTAAAACAAAAATGGCTTTTGTACCAAGCTCTAATACCACTTGTAGGATCGATTTCACTCTAGAAGGGAGGTGAATAGGGTGATACTATTAATTATAAAAAATTAATGCGGAAGTTTGTATAAAATTATTTCAACATAGATATATCAGAATAGCAGCACAAATAATAGCAGAATAATAATGCAAAAATAGAACGACACAGAATTTACCCAGATTCGGCAAAACCATGCCTACGTGCTGCCCCCAAGGTTTCTACTAGAAATTAAGCAGTCAGACGCTTACACACATAAACTTGCGACACCTGCTATAGACTAGCCTTAACTCTACGCTCAAAACCCTGCCATAGCTCAGCCACTGAGTTGCGACTTCTCAAACTACGCCACGTTGTTTGTCCCCTAGTCACACGACTAGAATTTACACGAGTTTTAAAAAATTAAAAATTTAAAAACAAATTAAAAACAAATTAACCCTAATTTGACTAAAGCCTTGTGTAATTAATAGCCAAACTAAATAAACCAAGCTGGCCCAAAGTCAGATAAGAGTGAATTCCCCTTTCTTTTATTTCTTCGCCGACTCCTCTTCGAAAAATGGTTGCTCGTTGTCGTTGTTTTCTTTTTGAATAAAACTAGGGTTATTGATGAAATTGAAGCGCCGCTTCAGGTTGTTCGATCGAAACAGATGATTTAACGTTGCTTGCTTTTTCGATCAGGTGTTACTTTGAATTGCAAACAGCTACTTCAAATTGTCGAGTTCGGTTGAATGATATGGTATATAATTTCCTTTTTATCGATTCTTGTTTATATGCTCGAACTCGATTTGATTCGAGTTATTGATTAGAGTTTACTCTGTTGTTGCTTAAACTCGAATGCTTTTCAACATCGATGATGATTGGGTTTATATACGATTCGAATTCCTAATTTTTAATTCATCTGGAGTTATTTGAATTTGTCAATTGATATAGCTCGGCCATTGATTTTCGTATGGATGATGTTGAATTTTTCTGATTTGTTCATATTCGTATATTTCTGATTTACTTGATACTTTTGGCTTTGAATTGCCTTGCTCATCACAGTTTTGGTTTGAAACTATTACTTTTGACTTTATTTGACGACGTTGATTTCTTTTATGGCCACCATGACCTCGATTTCTGTTGACTTCGATCACTTGACTTTGTTTATGCGATTCCATGAGTTGATAATGTCTTCGGCCATCATCGTTGCACTGATATTGTTTCTAGTCATTTTACTTGTACCATTCGAATTGTGATATATCTGATTTTGGTTACATGATGCTGCCATGTGAATTTCTACTGTGACTTCGGCTTGTCTGTTATTTTCTTTGTTGGCATTAGCTCTTGATATTTTTGGGATGACACTGCTATTTCATCGGCCGGTTGAAACTGTGATGATTTTCTGGCTTGACTTTAATTTGTTTCATGTCTTCACCTGACTTCAACTTTGCATTTTCCTTGTGTATTGGCTTCGGCCATTATGCACTTGATTTACTTGCGGCCTTGACTTTGTTATACTCTGCATATACTCTCTGATACATGTATACTTGTTCGAACTAGCTGTATCACTTGCTTATGCTGGTCATGTTTCATTTGATGTGTTGTAGCTGCTGTCCATTTTGGTTTTGCTAGCTGTACATGCATTCACTTGAGCTTGAGTTCATTGTGTAGCCTGGTTGACTTTTGCAGTTCACTGGTCTTGCATCATGTGTATACATACATTCATGTATGTATATATGTGTATGTTAGCTTGTGTTTAGAAATTGCATTTTGAACTTTTGTTTGTGATTGAAAACTTGTCTGGTTGTATTTTATTTGAGTCAGTGTGTTGTTTTGTTCTCACCTCTGGCCTGTTTCACTGCCATGTGTATATATATGCTCTTCGTTTATTTGTTTTCACGTGTACTCAAGTTGAATCCTATTGCACTGCCATTTTGTTTACTCTTACTAGAAGTGGTCTGTTTGGAGTCTTCATATGACTACACTTCTGTTGCAGTATGCTTTTTATATATGTGTGTGTGTGTGTACTGCTGCATTGAGTTGTTTGGTCGACACACTTGTAGTTGTACATTCATGTGTTTGTTCCTTCAAGTCAGTTTGTATTTGAATTTGACTGTCATGACCATTTGAACTAAGCATGTTGAATTGGGTTGTACTGTCCACTTCATTTCACTATTGCATACATGTTGACTTCATATATTTGTCACTCCAAGTCTGAGTGTTATTCACGCAGCCAGTTGTGCCTGCGTACTTGAAGCACTTGCCGACTTTTCTCGCTGCCTACTTGACATGTATGTATGCATGGACTGTCTAGTTCTAGTCTTTGTTGATATGGTTCATTTGTTGGGTCATCATTTTTGGCAGTTCTTGTTTCATTTCATTTTTAATTTGCACCTGTGCTGAATCCAGCTTTAAAACTTGGGTTTGACCTTATGCTGATATTGTGACATTATTTTTACAACACTCTAGTTGAACCCGCTTTTCATTTGGGTTTGACCTGTGCTCACCTGTCCCTGTAATTTTATCAAGTATATATATCGGTGTGCACGGCCTTGTGGTTTGTACAGTGATACACTATGCATGTCACACGCTGTTCGTGTATGAAGAATTCAAATTTAAATGATGATGAACAACCCAAATAACTGAGGCAAATAATATTTTCAAAAATTACTTTTTATTTTATACTGCAAATATATTTTCTTTTCAATTTTACTGCGTCAAAATTTAATTTTGCAGATTGCTCAGATGCTGGATTCAATGAAGTTGAAAATAAATTATGAGTGAATGAGCGATATGTAGTAAGGACATTTGTAAATGAAAGATTGTGATGTAATTGAATTTGTATTGTAATCAAAACTGTATATGTATAGAAAGAGCTTGAATTTGTACTATTCAAAATTGCAATAAATATTTGTTTGAATAAAATATTCGTTTGAATTTATATTCTGTGTTATTTATTTTGTTCAGCAAATATTTATTTAATTATGTGAAAAATATAATAGTACATTAACAAATACATTTAAATGTGTATATATATATGTTTATTATCATCAAACAAATATCATATAGTCGCATATTCAACATCATGTCGACATGAATCTGTTAATTTATGTGTCTTATTTATTTTATGAATAAGTATGTATATATAAACTTATATACTATACTAACATTTACTCCGAAGACACGATAAGGTACAAAAACATAAGATAGATGATTATTATAAATAGATGAGATGATACATAAGATACTACGTAATATGGTAAAAGGAACAATACAAGCTCACACAAAACAAACTAATACATCACAACCTTGTTCTTAAAATGTGCTAGAGGATGAGGAGGATGATGATACGCCAAGTTTTCGACCAACTTTAGCAAAGAATTTGTTCATATTAGTGGACATTTTATCCAATTTCTTACTAACGGATCTTTTGAGAATCCATTGATTTTCCACTATAATCTTTTGATTTTCAAAAAGAGTTTTGTTGGAAGGATTGTTAGTATTGGTAGAATATTCAATACTTTCCAAGGAGGTTTCTTCGTTATCTCCTTCAATTTCCATTTCCACCCCTTCTTCTTCTTCATCTTCTTTCTCCATATCTTCATGTGCCAATCTTTCATCATTTTCGGCAAGAGATTAATATTGTTGAAATATGAAAGGAATTTTAATGGGAGAAATGTTGGCATGATTAAACACTTTTCTCGAAGCAAATTCTTCCCTTTTGTTATCCACGCAAAAATAATTAAAAATCTGAGTGTGATAGATTCCATGATACAAGGTTTCTCACCCATTTACCAAGTCTTTGGACGAAGTTCATCCATAATCACTTGTGGCCAATTAATGTCATAATGACCAAAGATAACAAAAGGAGCTTTACAAACTTTTAAGTCGGGTTATTGAAATTTCTCGATCTAGGAGAGATAGTATGTTGCAAAAGAAGATTGACAATACGTGCTTTTGGACGAAAGTTACGATTTTTAAATTCAAAGTTATCATCTCCTTCGAAAATGTGATAAAATGTCTCACGATCATGTTCGCAAATATTAAAAGTAGAAAGATCTATTTTCGAATACTTGCAATTGAGAATGCTGCCCAAAATTTCACAATTTAAAACAATTTTAGTGCCTTTAACACTACTCCAAATTTCATCTTCATTTCCTTCATAAAAACCGTGATTCAAATTCGCATTAAATATTTTAACAAGATTTGGGTAACAAAGAAAATTATTTTGAGAATTGTCAAAAAGACTAAGGATATGATTCTCTTCAAGAAGAGTATTGATTTCATATGTAGAGAAATCACTAAAGATAGCAAACTTTCCCGTATGAACTTTTTCGAAATTAGCATAGCATATATAAGCCTTGATTTCTTCCAGATCATTATAGAGATACTCTTTATTTTTTAGACAGTCTCGTTATAGATGGAGTGCTTGAAGAAGCAATTTTTGAATAGAGTAGAAAGTTTGAAAGAGTGAATAAGATTTTGAATTTTAAAATGAAAGTGAAAAGGCATGATAAGATAATGGAAATAAATAGATATTCAATAGACATGTTCACTGGTCAAGAGCTACCTTTCTTGAACATTGGATTTTGTGAAAAGGTAGAGGAAAATTCAAAGATTTGAATTCAAATTTGAATTTCAAATTTCTCACAGGGGTGTCGACATCATGGGCAGGGCCATGTTGACATGGGTCAGAGAATTCATGTGAATATTTTCCTATATACTTTAATATCTATATACATATATTATTTTCAATGTCTATATATTTTCTAGAGTAATATTAAATATAGTAATACTCTTTTAATAAAAAATATTATAATATTAAAAATAAAAATAAACATAATAATAAATAAAATTCAAACAACACATAATTTCAAAAACAATCAAACAATTTTAAGCAAATAATTTCAACCAATATATTGTAAACGTGTACCTTTTTCTAGATTCGTGTCTCCGAGATCATCGAAATCATGAATAGCCGTAAAACACATATTTGAATTTTCCGTCTTCTGATCATCATTGCTTTAGGATGAGTCCGAGTCTGAATCATCCAGTGTAGCGGTATATGCTCTTTTCTTTTTCTTTCTATAATTATGCTTGCAAGAAAATTTTGCTTATCAGGATGTGGACAGTCTCTTTTGAGATGGCCTGGTTCGCCACAGTTGAAACATCTGACGTGGTCTAGTACTTCATTATGATTTCCAGAATTACTGTGATCATTCTTTTTGAAGTTATTCATCTTTTTGTATTTCAGAAACTTCTGATAATTCTTTGTCATGAAAGTGATTTCTTCATCATCATCACTTCCCAAGTCTGATCCATCTGTTAATACATTGAACGCAATTGACTTCTTCTCTAGTGCCTTGCTATCTATTCTCCCTTGCATTTGTACTTCAAACAACATTAGATTTCCAATCAATTCTTCATGCTTTAAAGTACTGATATCATTTGCTTCTTCGATTGCAAGAGTTTTCTGATCCTATTCCAAAGTAAGATAATTTATAATTTTTCTGACATGATCTTCTTCGGAAAAAAAAAATTCCCAATGCTATTATAGAATGCACAATATCCTGAAATCTACTATACATATCTGAAATGGACTCATTATAATTCACTTTGAATAACTGAAACTGATTTGTGAGTATGGATTTTTTGGTTTGTTTGACTTTTCTTGTTCCTTCATGAGTAACTTGCAAAGTTTTCCAGATATCATATACAGACTCAAAAACAGATACTCTATTGAATTCATTCCTATCAAGTGAACAAAATAAAATATTCATGGATTTGGAATTATTTTATTCAATGGTCTTTTGCTCAACAGTCCACTGTGCAAAACTAGTTGTGGGTTCAGAATATTCAGTTTGTGTGATATTCCAAGTGTCCAATCCTATTGCATGTAAACATATTTTCATTCTACATGCCAACATGCATAGTTTCTGCCATTAAATAGTGGTGGTCGGGCAGTAGAATGATCCTTTACAACTGAACTAGTGATAGTGTTAACAGAACCAATGTTGGTAGCCATTTTTAAAACTTTTCAAAATTCAGAAAACTTTGAAAACCAAAGCTCTGATACCAAATGTGAGAAATGTGGATAACGGATCTTAAGGCTGGAATAACTCTAGAGGGGGTTGAATGGTGTTTTGTAGATTTTCTTAATCTTTTTGGAACTTATGTAATTTAATCACCAAAAATTCAATTCACAAACACAGATATAATCACAGAATCAGACACAGATGCGAATACTAAATAAAAGCAATAAAGGAAAGAACACACCAGGATTTTATACTTGTTTGGAGTTAACCTACAACAGTCTCGTACAATCGTATGGATTTCTTATCAAAATAATCTCCCAGATTACACCCTCGGTTTCTAGGCCATGAGGTACACTCTCCTGTATTCAAGTCTAGGACGAACTCTCTTGATCTAACCAGGCCACAAGATCACCAAATTGATTTCCGGGGTTACAATCACACCCAATTGATTTTAAGGCTAAACCGCACCTTTTACTCAATAGTTTGATTTACAAAAGATTGTATAACTCTGAATAGCACTAAGATCTTATGGAGAGAGTGGTAGAGAATCAAACAAGAGACAATCAAGTTTGATTTACTTGGCATTTTGGTAGAGTACAATTTTAGATTCTTTAGAATAAATGTGGAAGATGAAGAGGAGAGAAAATAAATGAAATCTGGTAAAGAAATCATTTAGAACTTACTAGTATTTACAGTAGAGCAACAGCCATATCTATTCGTGAAAGGATACGATGAATAGACACTTCTTTTGAAAATTGAAATTTGAAAATAATGGACACCATGTCGATATGGGGGGTTGAGGGATGTCGACATGCTCAAGGCAAAATTGATGTTTTGATTTTCTTATTTAAAATTGGTTTCTATAATTTGTCAACACAATTTCTAAACTTTGTAAATATATTTGAATATAGTTTAAACATATAAAATAGTTTAGAAAGTAATTTTAATATATATAATCTTAATCTGTAAAGTGATTTAAAATCTAAGTATATAAATATTTTAAAGCTAAATATTTAAAACAAGAGGTGGTTTAAAAACAAGGACAATTTTGAAACCAAAATATTAAAAATGATAAAAATAGTTTTGAGGCAAAAATATTTAAAACCAAGAGAGATGTATTTTTGAATTTGAAAACATTTTTAAAAACAAGAGATATATTTTTGAAAAGCATTTTTATAAAATTGGTGGATATCAAAATAGGACCACTATATGTTCCACTAGATATTGTCGTATGTTCCATCCCACTAGGGTTCCATCCCTTTAACAGGCTTGAAGTGGATTCCATTCTACGAATAAATTTCAAATAAAGATGTAAGTTGATTCAAGAAGTTTTAGCATAATTCTAGATTTAATACTTATCTTATACTATTTAAATCTTGAAATCTTGATACTCGTGAGTCTTCAATCTTGATATCTTCAGTCTTGAATCTATGTACTGTACAGTCTTCATTCTTGGTACATGCATGTTTATATTCTTCATATACATATATATATCTAAACTATAATGTTAGTATTTATATTTTACAACAAGTCCTAAGGTTGTTGTCGTCAAAACCATCATCTCATGGACTAACATCGTCAATCGTCCCACTGCAAGTCTAGTGATGAACCATCTACTCCTCTGAAGGTGCATCCACTACTGCCCTAGTTTCACCATCCATTTTAGTAGAAATCAACCTTTTTATTGGATATAGTCTGTCCTATTTATTTTTATATTACTCGGGTTAAGCCGAGACTCTACAAGTACAGGGACTCGCAGACTATTGGATTTTGGGCTAGCACTGGAGTAGACTATTTTGACTATTTCAGTTTACTTCATTAGTATATATATTGACACTTAGGAGGATATGTTAGTATATTATCTACTAGTTATTTTATACCTGATATAATATTCTTGATGCGATGTACATATTGTGTGGGTCTAGTACTGATGCGTTCTAGACTCATATTTTATTATGTATATTATTCCAATATGATATACGACTTTGATATTGATTATCTATATGATATACCATTTTGAATATTTCAAATAGTGGGTTTACTACTTTGTATTTGTAACATCCCGCCTTTTCACACGATTTAAATCGACACACGTGCCAATTCAAACCATACGGAATGGCGGATTGTTATGGGGTAAATAAGAAAAACAGAGAAGGGAAAAAACTAAACAGAATCTCACAGCGGAAGGATAAAATATAATAATAAATATACAGTTCACAAAAACTGTTTACAAGACATTTGATTCTTCTTTACACAATAAATATCAGAGTTCACATACCAATAAATATCAATGCAGCGGAACACATTGTGCAGTGGAACCATATAATATAATAATAATAATGAAATCTTTGTCTTCGTCCTCCAGAAATAAAGTCTTCAAATCCTGAAACGCTCGGACTGACCTGAGCGAATTTGAAAAGACAAAAACACTCGAGTCAGAATTAAAAGATCTTATGTAAGTTAAATTAGCAGAAATAAATATGAGTGCAGTAACTCAAGAGATGCTCGGGATTTACATCTCCTAAGGATCCGTTAAACTATTTACTATGTAGTATATTGCGCTACTACCATAGTGTCTAATTGTAAAATAAACTTACTTTTAAATAGCATTAAGGCTTTACATTTTCCACCTTAACACGTAATAGTCCCAGTAGTCCATCCAATATCATAGTCCCTCCTGATCGGGAAGCCACCAGAGGATACCACACGGGCTACGGGAGAAATCCAAACTCGTACAAGGCTCGATAGGGTAGGTGACACGACACAACTAGGCAATGCTAGGGTAGATATACCAATTGCTATCCGGGCTGGTGGAAATGCACAGGCGCAACTACCGCCTACCTCGAACAACACCCCTAAATCAAAAATCAAAAGTGGCCACCGAATCAATCCAAAAGTCAGAGTATAATAACGAAGGAGTGCGTTCAATCAGAGGAATGAACTCATTGGCCCGAGAATCGCTCCTGTTTTAGCCACCTTATGCCAACTCACGGGAGTCGGGTCCACGTATTTACCTCATAAGAAACGCCGCCACCAACCTACTTCATTCTGGAATCTCCACCGCGTACACGGTTGTTAAAGTGGTTTTCGGAGTTGGTAGAGAGTATGACAACTTCCGATCCCGGTCTCTTCAACAACCAAATGTTATTATAACACCGCGGTCATTTAAAATAATTTATGCTTTTAAAACCCGAATAAAATATCCATTTCAAAATCATATAAATATGACATCATTTCCTTTTAAAACCCAAAACAATATGATATCATCTTTATTTTCCAATATATTCTTTTCCAAAATCATAGGGTTTTCAAAGAAAAATATTTAGAAATCAAAACTCTTGAATATAATATTTTCAAATTATACTACCTTGAAAATCATAACTTTGAAACAAGTTTCCATTTCTTAAATGGTTAAATATTAAATTACTTTTATAAAACAAAATAGCTTCTTTAGATTTCACAAATCAATTTCAAATATCGATTTAAACTACCAAATACCATTTCAATTTTTATGTTTCAAAGGTTTAAATATTTTTACCATTTCAAAAACAACTCATTTGACAAATCCGTATATATTAAATTCAATTACTTATTTTTTTTAAAACTTGAAATCTTTACTTAATGAATTCAATATAATTTAAGAAACCTTTAACTTCACATGACTGGAAAATCTTTTAATTTATTATATATTCATTTAAATCAACCTGATATTTATTTAAATCACTCTACACAAAAATCAAGTTATAAAAGTCATATTCTTTTAAAATTCTAACTTTTCATTAAATTTCAATTTAACTTAATATTCATCTTCCAGCCTTGTTCTCTTTTCAGTCATTAAAACTCCAAAAATTAAATTTTAAATAAATTCTTAATCGTATTTGATCTCGAAAATCAAACTTTATTTTATACTTCAAATCAAATTTATACAAAGCATAAAACCTGAAAATTACTATATATATATATATATATATATATAAATAACCAAATCAATATCCATAAACCATATATATATAACTTTACAAAAACCAAAAATATTTCAAAATATTTACATATATATACCGCGGTGCCTGTATAAATTTTTCTACCATATGGTCAAGTGATACGGATGTTTATCATTTCAATCCGCAATTTAAAATAAAAATTCGGTTGTATATCATTTCAAACCGCAATCCCGAATGAAATGAAATGCATAGCAACTTGCAATTAATAAAATTAATCATCCATTCATCCATTTATCACAGTCATCATCCAATTTCAAACAATCATCAATATATAATAGGTGATAAATAATGGTATCGATTACCAGTTTATACTCAAAATAAATTTAATGACTGTTAATTGGCAGTTTATATGCAAAAATAAACGTAAATTTAACTGGCAGTTAATATGAAATAAAAATTTAACATAACTATGAATGGCAGTTAATATGCAAATAAATAAATTCTAACTGTCAAATTTATATGCAATAAATTAATTAACAGTTATATTAAATAAATGCGATTTAACAGAGATAATGAATAAAACATGCCAAACAGTCATAAATAAATCTCTACTCATATCTAAAGTCAAATTAACAAACATAAGAAATTTTAGAAGTTGCGAGTGCGTTAAAACACTCACCTTTTGAATTTAAAATCGAATTTAAATCCGATTTAAACCCAAAAATTCGACGGTCTCCAAATCTATCCGAACTAGTGTCAGAAGATCTGGAATTTTATTACGATCCTAACAAAAAAAATCTCGCGTGAAACGGAGTTCGTAGGAGAAAGTTATACGCATTAATGGCGATTGAAATTTCAAAAAAGAAAAGAAAAAAGAATAGAAATAAAAGAACCCCTTCAAGCGTCATGTCATCCCCTTTCTTTCCCTCTCTCCCTCATGCGTTTTGCTTCCAGATTTTTCTGAGAAGTTTGAATTTTAGCTTTTGATTTGGTTTGGAATTTTTATTTGGATCTAAGATTTGTTTGTCTGCCATTGAGGAGGAGAAGGAGCTGATGAAATTTTACGCGCAGACAAATGAGAATAGGCGGAGGCTAGGGTTTAGCGGGGTATTTATAGATGAAGTTGGAATAGACAGATGGATCCGAATTTAAATGAATTCACAATTTGTCAAATTTAAATTCCAATGATCCATTTATTTGATTTTTAGATCTTATTATGAATAAATGGTCAACTTACCATTCCTATCATTTCTGATTGCAATCAGCTTCAAATTTATTAACCAAACCTCCATATGAAATAAAGATTTATTGCAAAAATTTTAGTGTTTACCTTTAATTAAAGTAAATTCAATAAACTATAAAATCTTATTTCAAATGAAATTTTATACCATTCGTATTCAATTCTCTTTATTAAATCAATCATTATCTTATGTATATATTTAACATTAGTATATATCAATTTACCCCAATTAAATAAAATTTTATTCCCAAATTGATTTACAGCCTAATATAACATTTGAATTTTATTCCCCATTCATAAATTACTACCTTAGCTAAATTTTGCGTTTCCCTTTTAATTTACATTTTCACCTTACGTTACTACATTAATTATCCTTAAAGTAACGTCTATTATTAATAACAATATTATAATTACTTACCATTTTATTTCATAAATTAATCCATTTCATCAAAATTCTTATCTACGTAATATTTCAACATTTAATTTCGTCAAATGTAATTGTTTTCCAATACGTTAATAATTTTATTTCCAAGTCTTATATTACAACAAACTATCCAATACGAAAGTCTTAACATTGTTACAAATACTACTTTAATTAACATTAATGCAATACTCAATTAAAAATTATTGTAACTGATTTCAAAATTGTAAATTAACAAGCTACCAAAATAGGAAACATGCAATAATCGTACTCTAACCTTTAGTCACATTAATACGCTTTTATTTCTCAAAATCAAAGTTCCCATTTAACTAAATCTCCATAAATGAGTTTGACGTTATCTTCAAAATGTACTTTATATTAACATTAACGTAAAAATTTATTTATATCTATTGCAATCGATTTAGTACTATTTTCTCAATATTTAAAATGATTTAACAAATTTTATATGTCAACTTATTAAAGATTAAATCAATATAAATCTTCAATTTCGTAGAATTCAAAATTGTAGATAAATTTCCAAAATTTCCTTTTTATTGAATTAACCTATATTTATTCCATTCATAAATTTCCAATATAAGGGTTTACCATTGGATTTAAAAATTATCACATAATTTTCCAGTTTTCAACTTAATTTATATATTCAATAATGGTTAAATACTTGATTTCATTCCTTTGCACTACTTCCGATTATTACAAATTAAATCAATTAACTTACTATTTAAAAAAAATCAAATTCTAAAATTCATTACGTATCATACCATCAATTTATGTAACCTTTAATCCATTCCAAATTCTACCAATTTCAATAAATTAGAACTTCACACCTTGCTTACCTTAATTTGGATTGTACTACACTTATTATGTTTGCCAAATAGATACATTGATTTCAATTAACTATCCTCTATAAATTCTTTCTTAGTTTCATTCTTCTTATTTCCCAAATTACAATCTTGCATTAAGTGTACGTTTCTAACTTAAACCTATATTCAATTATAGCCTAACTGTCATTTTAATAAATTTTATTGGATTGAATTTGGTTAATTAAACGGTTGCTTTAAATTGCTTAGTGTAAATTTTTATTGCTCAAGAGCAACAAATAAACACATTATTATACCAATTTGAATCCTATTCTAGTTATTCTTTATTAATAATTCACACAATATTAACTTCGTACAAGACATCCAATTTCTTATTATTTAATATAACTTAACAGTCTATATAGATTCATTTAATTGCAATAAATCATACTATCGTAGTTAAATCCAGTTAAATAAATAAATGTTGATTCCTATTCGTTTATTCAACTTTTGTTTACGTTTTATTCCTTTAATACTTCTACGTACATCCTGGATTTGTATAAATGGTTATAACGTGAAATCTTGTCTACTTCACATTTTAAATTAAGGTTCCTTGGTCCAACACCTTTTTACCCAAATTTATATTAATATAACCTAAATTAGATTAATCCCTATTGATTTCCCCTTTTAATTTATTAGACCCTCTTAACGTAATAGTTAAACATTAATTTCACTTATTTGCAATAAATCCCCAAATTGGATTTCAATTTCAAATTAATAAATAAATCTTGGTTTTTCACTTCTTAAATCACCCAAACGTCATATTAAAATAAAGTTAACATTGATTGCATCTTATAGAATTAAGAAACTACAATGACAAATCAAAACTACACTAACTACCCAAATTTGGCCAAAAGTTTTCAATCCATTTCACCTTAAAGTTTATCAACTACCCAAATAGGTATCTTACAATGGTAACTATTCAACTTTTAATTACCCTTAAGTTTTATTTCAATTGTTCTCATTTATTCCTTACCAATGTTCGTTTTCATTTATAAATGTTATGTCAGATTCCAATATTTTTATTTATTCACTCATTACTACATAACTTCATTTATTCCATTTACACTTCCGTTACTTTATAAATAATCGTTAAAGTAACGTTTATATCAATACACATCAAATTATTTACCAATTAAAAAGGTTTTGATTTCTAACAAATTGATTTACCAATTTATTTAGATAATGCATACGAATTTGTTATCATACCCATAAATTTACACTTAACAAATTTAATGCCTACCCTATAATTTCTATCTTCACATTATATTCAGGTACAATTCTTACTCCATTTTATTTATTGAAAAGTTTATTCATATTACAAACAAAGACTTAAATTACCATTCATATATGTTATTTTAGCTTCATTTCAATATTAATTTATAAGTTTTTTTTCTACTAAATTTAATTACAAAACTTATTAATTTAACCCAATTAAACTCATGAAATCTACGGGTCGTTACAATATTAGTACTGCACATGTTAAATTTTTAGTTTAGATCCTCCTAATGGTAACAAAGTGTGTCGGTGTTAGTCGGAAGATATATTCACATTCGATCGCCCTTAAATATCCATATTCTCTGTGTTATTGGACAACATTACTTACGGTATTCTTTAATGATATGGATATAGCAGCGGGTTCGGTATAGCTAGGTATCATATCTGCATTCTGAACATTATAGAAAATAATTGACATGGAGTCGAGATCTAAACCGAGTGTGACTTAGAGTCCCGTCCTCGGGGGTGTAGGGTAGAACTTATAATTTATTCCTCTTTAGGATAAAACTATAAAGGATTACTAGGAATAATCATCGGGGCATCTTTGTAGAAATTTTTAGTGTTTTATGAATTACTCTTATGAAAATGAGTTTAAATTTGGAACTCACTTCTATAAAGAGTGGGATTCAATAGGTAGCACAAATGAGACCTTAGATAGCTTAGAATTCAATTGTTGTGTCCTGATCTATTAGTGATCAGAGTTGCACATCAAAAGCTGGAAGAAAACTTTCCACCGAAGGCCTTTGTTTAATTGAAATGTATTCTATTTAAATCAACGTTTGATTTGTTTATGCTTAGTTCAAAATGTGTAATTATATAAGAAATTATCACTTAAAGAATTTATAATCCCATTTGAATTTGGATGAACCCAATTACTGATAAAAGCTAGCAGTTTCTACAAGATAGAATCGCTAGGGAATAATAAAAAAGTCTAAGAGATTAATAATTATAAATATAGAATGTAAATAATATGTATTTGACTAAATTGGAATTAGAAAATATACTTAACAAATAAAATAAGACATAATAAAATTTGATTGGTTGATGAATGTTTGGTTGCTTCAAAGTTATAAGTGATTGTGAAAAATTAATATCGAGTAGGAATCGATGTTGAGAGTTAAAATCTACTCAATAACAATAATAAGAACTTGTGGTGTCCTCAGTAGTGTAGTTACTGCACGAAATATTAAAAATTTAAATCTATATAAAATGAAATGTTAATTCATATGTCTGACTAATTAAATGTTAAGATGAATTAAAAATATAATGTTTGCTTAAGGTATAAATTGATAAATGTGTATGCTATGGAATAGTAAATTACTAATTCTATGATATCATAAGATTAATTGAAAGGATTATAATAAAAGCAAACATCTATTTGAATTAAAATATTTTTGATAATTGATATACATCTATGTGGAACTTGATTATGTTTATTATAGGCAAGTAAATGATTTTGATAAAGGATGAGTATTAATTTACAAAGTGATAGGAAGAGTTTTAAAGGGTTATATTATGTGTTATTTTGTCCATTGAGTGATTTATGAATTCTGGTCGATACAAGTAGCTAACGTATCGATAGGGATTTCTAAACAGTTAAATGAGACAAAATCAACATGGTAATTTGGACATGTAATAAGAAATGTGTTACTTGGAGTTTATATAGTTTTTGGAAATAATGTCTCAATCTTGAAACAAAAACATTATTTCCTAAAAATATTTTCAAACAACATATGCAGCTATGAGATTAGTGTGAAGTTGAGAATAGCGATGCAGTGTTGATATAAAATTCTGGACAGTTAACATTATAGCCAACTGATGAGACAAATCACTAAAAACTTATGGCGCGGTAACATCATATATTTTTAAACTAAGTTAAATTCTAGGTTTTTTAATGTAAGTGTGTTTTTGATTAAGTTTGAACCGAAAGAAATTTTTAGAAAGTGTTGAAATTATTTCAAAGAAATAGAATACATTGGAGAATATTATATTTATTATTTATAGAATGAAAGATGAGTATAGATTAGAGAAAATTTAACTAATCACAACATTGTAAGTTTAACCTTCTAATGAAATTCGATTTTTTCAAACTCGTAGATTTTTGAAAGGAAGAATTAAAAATAAAATGTTTAGATGGTATAAGAGAATGTGGTGACTAGGTATAGTGATATCTGGAATACACATATATATGCAGTATTATGTTAATAAAATTTTGGAATTTCTAAGAGAATATCTGAGGAAAACTAAAGCCATATGACTAAATGATTTTAAAAATATCATACTTTCATTTGAAGAATTGAAAGCACACATACTTGAACTTAAAGAAAAGAATGCAATCGAAATATAATCACATTAACATATAGAATATGTCATATAGAAATGGGTAAACTTTAATTAGTTTCTAGAAAGCTAATTATACACCAATTTCTGAGCATATCGATTAGGGAATGTTAAACATACAACTTATGAGTTGAAGGGAGTTACCCATTAAGATATACTGATCCCATACTAGTCTTATGAATAAGGAGTAGATATGCACGTCCAAGTGGACTTGCATTTAATCATAATGTGCATGCATTTATAGTTGTATCCTATTTGTAAACGCCTAAGTAGATTTGATAGTGTCATTGCTAATAGAAACTGAATTTGTAGCGGTGCCCAAAAAATCAAGACAACTAAAGAACAGCCATAAAACAATTTTTTTATAATACTAAAGTTGTCATTTTTTTCTTTCGTTTTTATTTATTTTCCTTATATTACGAAAAATGGAAATAATATTTGTACTTTTACATGTGATATAATGTTGATGAGCATTCAATAGTTTTTTCTATATATATTAAAAACTTTAAATAAAATTCAATTTTGGTTACTGAATGGTGGTTCGACCTTATAGAGTCTTGTATTTGAATGATCTATTTTTAGGCATAACATTTGGACATGACATTTTATTTCGTACTGTCATCATTTGTATATAACGTTCGATTGCCTAAGGATTATGCTCTTAGCTAATATGGGCTCTGAGTGAAAATGTACCTTAACACATGATCACTTTATAGCATAGCTTCAATTCAAATGAATAATAATAACATAAAATCAGCCTTCGTATGAATAAAATGAAAAAATGGATGCGTACCTTAGATTCAAGGGAGAATAAGTTTTGAAAAGGGAAAAAATCTAAGTACAAGTTTTAGTCAATAGAAGATGCAAATAAAATATTAGATTCAGGTGATTAAAATTAGCAACCTACAAACTATATAAGGTTACATAAAATCATATGGAAAAAATAAATTAACATATCTTAAAACGGTTATCTTTTCAAATATATTGACTATGTTTACTTCCCTACATGATGTTCACTCTTTTATGTTCCTAGTACATATCAGGTGTGTGTGCTTCTGGTATATGATGCAGAGAGGATAACTACTATTTTTATGTTCAGTAGCAGAGCCTTATACATCTTCAGCCTGAATGAAATTGATAGTTGTTTACAGAAACATAACAGTGCATAAATAATATGAAAAATACAAAACTTCAATGGTTTCGGTGTTTGTGGTTATAAACTTATAATATAGTCTAACACTTACATGACTAACTAATTTACTTTCTTGCTTATGGGAATATATAAGCATGGATTGATATTTTTGGAGTCGGTCAAGCAGAGACTTATTTTCTTGTTTCACATTGATGTTTCTAACTACATTTTTCTTTTTAGTCTCAGGTCACTACTATGGACGTCATCACTATCAAATACATGACTTTGCAGTTAGAAGTACAACTATAGTTTCAAGAGGAACTATGGATCTTGGTGAGGTAATTCAAAATTTCTTTGAGTGGTCACTTTTATCATACCCAAGCTTGCCCCATTTAATTGACTTTTCTACTTGCCTACATAATTATATGATTGGCATGAAATACATGTCGAAAAAGAAAGAATATCTGATGGAAAAATATGTAGTTTCAAAAATCTTACTTGAAGTCAAAAAAACAAAGGAGTTGATGCATATTCCCTCAGACCTTTACATTATTGTGCTTCAATAATCAGAATTCAATCTAATAGTGGACAGCCTAATGAGATGCATAAACTTGCACAGAACAGCAACATATATAAGCGAAACAAGTTCCACTACAACAAATACAAAGACCCAAATGTTCGTCAAAACCAAAAGCATGATATATTAAGTAGCCTGTGTAGCGCTATCACATAATATATAAATTATGGCATAATAGAACAAATATTATATTAGTGTTTAAAAATAATAATTCCAATGCACTTTTGTGAGAGAATAAAAGGCAAAATATACCAAGGATAACTTAATTCTATAGCCACTAACAGAGTGGAATATAATCAAACATTCAATAACATAGATTGGTCAATCTATAGAAGCTAACGACACATAACAATTTAATATCCTTTTGAAGATTGTCCAATGGCACGGGTAGCTAGTGCTGCTACACCAACATTAATATCTAGATACTTTTCTATCAAAAGAAGCAGATGGAAATCTGAGATGTGCCTTAGAAATGGCGGGTGTGTAGTTTTGTTGAAGTGACTTTCAAAGCTCTAAGCATAGTCATTGTTATTCTATTCTCTACTGGAAATGTTGAAGAAAGTGGACCATGAAAAGAGTTCAAATCTAACGTTAGTTATATGTTCATTTGGCAGTTGTATATACGACACAGATCAATAGATAATTTATAAAGACTGCACAGATACATAATGCAATTTCATAATAATTTAAATCTAGTCACTCTTTCAGTGCTCAAACTAATAAAATGCTGATTATAAGGTGCTTCTTGCTTCACATTTTCTACACGGTTTGAATGTAAATTTAAATCAGTCGTTAGTCAAGCTAAAAGCTTTGGAATAGTGAATCATCTGCAAATTGGATGGCTAATCATTTGGAATAGTGAATCATCAACCTTGGGCATAAAGAATGTCAATATCTGAAAGCTTTTGCCACAACAAAAGCGTTAGAAATTAATTTGGGGTTAATTTGTTCAGATTATTATTCGACAAAAAATTTTACATTACTATGGTCTTTTCCATATTATTCAAGATCAAATCATCTAAAGGTCAACTACATTTTTAATCCTTTCATTGGCAACTCAGCGAACATTTGTATGTCCAAATTTAAAAGCTTACTATTCAACACCATAAATAAAAACTTGAAAATAACTTTAAGAGGTGCTCACCGTTCGGATATATATTCAATCAAAAGCCACCAAACAAAGGAACAAAAAGATATTAGCACAAACAAATGATAATCTTTTTGGAAATTTAAATCTAGATTTCACAAAAATAAATAAATAATAATACCGTTCATCCAACTCTTCTCGGGTTGGAAATGAAACCCGCTTCTCTGCCACAACGGCATTTGATTAGTTCACGGGCACGAGCCCGCTTTCAACATACCCATACCAAAACCCTTCATCGACACTCCCGCTATTACACCCTAATTCATCACCATCGGGGAACAACGCATCGGATCCTAACCCATTACATCCACAACCGAAACGAAAACTAACGCAGCTAAGCCTGCAAGCATCAAATGCAAAAGAGCGGATGATACAAAGTACACCATTTTTGATTTTCGAGGAGTGGATTCTTTGGGAAGGAGGAGTTAATAGCGGTATTGGATTTCGAAGATAGAGGTGGTGTGGATTTGATCTAGGGTATCAGAAATAATGCATGGTGGAAAGAGGGCAAAGGGATGACGAACAAGTTTGAATTTGATAATGATCTATGGTTTCATAAGAACCAACAAAAAGTAATTTGACCTGAAGGGTATTTTTGGTAATTCAAAAGAACACGGTTGAAATTAGTTCATGAAACTTTTATTATTACTAGTAAATATATACAAGAAAATGCTATGTTATAATAATATAAATATCTATCCTAGTTAAAGTGAGAATTCTGGCAATATCGAATAACGCTATCAATTTTAATATTCATGACTTCAAACAAGTCATATTTATAAACTCTTTGATACCGTATTGATTCTTTTAGGAACATAGAATTGTAGCTTATTGTATCTCCTATATGCTTGGTTTTTGTAGCTGTAGCTAGTGGGGATTTTACCTAAGATTTTAGCCATTTAAGTAATGTTGAATTAAAGACTCATATATTATTGGTTCTGTATATTTCACAGATAAATAAACATTTTAAGGAAATATATGAGTATGTATCATAGATAAGTGAAGCAAAAATATGTTGGTTATGGTAAATAAATTAAAGTGAATGTGCTGTCAGTTTAAACAAGTTTGGTTTATCAATTACTTTCAATGTTATATGATTTAGATATGATGTCCTCATAGCAAGAAAATGTCTTATACGCCTGTATAATTAAGATGTGCCTTAAACATAATTTTACAACACAAATTTGAGACGAAACTATAAACGTCTTGTAACAACCCATAATTTTTTCACTTTGAATTAAAAAACTTAATTAACTTTACATATCCATATAATTGTTTTATGTGATGATAATTTCATTTACTTATTATATAATGATAATAAGTGACTTATATTGGTTACATATATATATATACATATATATATATATATATAAACTTATTTTATAAAGATATATGAACTACATCGCATTTTGGTAGTTCGACGTTGTATTTTTATAATGGTATTTTAATATTATTTAATATGGTTTTATAGCTTCAATAATCTTGGTTTAATTATTTAAAGATGGCAAGAAATTTATTTTTGATTTTTGTTTACATAAATAAATCGTTTGATTTAACAATGAAAATGTGACCGGGACTCAGCTTTCGAATTTTCGACCTTTCATCGAATGGAAGTTGTTTCAAATCATTGCAATGTCATTTGATACATACACACACATGCATGTACATGCAAGTACACACATATATGTACACACAATTAGTCACATCAAGGGTTTGCAAATATCTAAATATGTATACACATAAGCTTCCTTAGATGTATACCAATGAAAACTTCATCCTTAAGAGTCAAAAAAGAAACTTCAATCAATTCATATCACCTTACACATCGACAACATGAATTGATGGAAGACACGTGTAGGGGTTGGGTTCGACCGTGAGTTAAGGGGGATCGGGGATATTTTTTGATTTCATGTACGATGATTTATATCCAGTAAATACATGCATATCCCCTTCCTTTCTCCACAAATTCACTCTCAAAATTCCTAAGCTTATCTTCTTCTTCTAAGGCACAATAATGGCCTCCATCTCCCTTTAAAAATAATCCAAAATCGGGTTGAAGTTCTGGCAAAATAATCATAAGATATAGAAAGATATACCACGTTAAATTCAATATCAAGTTAGGGACCACCTCTTCTTTCTTTTTGCTTGGTCGAGATCATCAAGAGCCACTACCACCTCACCACCTCAAGTAGAAGGCCGAGTAGATCCAAGGCTCCCAGGGAAGGATTCATAAGCTTCGGTATGGAAATGACGGAGCTATAGTCGATTTCATAACACTAAAAATTAGATCGGGATAACATGAAAGGGAGAACACACTTTTAATTTGGTTTATTTTAATTCTAAACTTATATATATACACATATGATTGATGACATGATTTCTTATATGGTTGTTTGATGATGATTGGTTAAATATGAGTTGTTTATGTTAATCACATATTGATTTGGTTAAGAAAAGTAAGTATATTATAATTTGTGTTACAAGATTCATATTTATCAAGATACTGATGGATATTTGATTTTCCATGAATATTCCATGAAAATTATTCATATTGTACCAAAAATAATATGTGTACAATGTAAGTTAAGCCTCTCTATAAATCTTAAATGAAAAAGAAATGTTCTCGGAAAGATTTGGAATTTTTTAAAAAGAAAGAAACTGGAAACGTGGAGTTTCAAATTTTTTAAAAATAAAATCCACGGTTTCATTTATGAAAAATAATAGTTTTAAAGGTCGAAAATAACATTGAAATATCATATGGTTTAATTTAAAAGAATTTGAAATTAAAAGATGGAAACTGAATATTATAATAACATAATATTAACGATATGGAATGAAGTTAAAATGAGGTTTTAATAACGTAAAATAGTGAAAATTTGGTTGATAATGGTTTAAAATGTTATAATTTTTATAAGTGTTTCGATAAAGTTTGGTGAAGTTTGAAAAATTACGTAAAAATAAGCTCATCGCGTAGCGGTTATTCATGATTTCACGTCGTAAAAAGTTAAATCAATGTGCAAAATGAAATATAAGTCGAAATTTATTGAAATAAGAACTTTCCAGATCCTTGTTATCATAGTTTTCAAATGGAAAAGAAAATTCCAGATTTCATTAAGTAAATTTTGAAATATGCCCAAATCAAGTTTTTAAATTCGTCACATTTTGGTAGTTCGTATAATTTTGTCTTCAACTCTTTAAAATGGATGTTTTTAAACTTTTAAATATGAAATGAATCCCATAAATATGTTAACGTTTTAAAAGGAATTTGAACTGTAAACTAGGCATATATGTAATGAAATAAGTGTTCTGATCTACAAAGCTTTAAAACACTATTCACCGACAATTTACTAATGCAATTTGATAATCGTTGAATAAATGATTTGAACTTGGGTTTTCTTCCTTAATACTTTTGAAATGTTTTTCAGATAATAAATTAAATACTTCTAAAGGTTTTGAGTCGATCAAATAACTTGCCGCCTTATGGGTGATAGAGAGTTAGTCACTAGGTTGGAGTTTTGAAAACTAGTTGCTTCCTCCCCCTAGCTATCCGGACGAGCCCGACGGAGAGGATAGTTAATTCGATTTACTCAGATCGCATTTTCTTAATAGAAAAGAAAAGTGATTGGTAGTTTTCCAAAAAGGTTAAGCATGATTTAAAATAGAATTTTAATGGTAAAGAGAACATTCTAGTTAAACTCTATATTAAATTTCAAGAAGGGAACTTGCACTATCCGCTTGAATTTAAAAGGTGATTACGTGGTTATTTGATGAATAGTACAAGATGAATAAGGAAATTAGTATTTAATATGATTAAGCTAAAATCCGTGAATCATTTTCACTCAATACTAAGTGATTTGGGTTTAGAGTAAACGATGACTTAAATAACATTGTTTTTGACCCAATAAAAACATGTTTTGGAATAATGAAATCTTTATTAATTACGTAAATAATAGAATATGGAAATATTTTCTCTAAGTAATTAAAAGGAAATAATTTGGCATTTACAAAGTTAAAAGGATATTTAATAGTTCTATATATCACGAAATAAAAATGGTTTAAAGACATACATCTCTAAAAGATATTTTATTGGATAAAAAGATGTCTTTAAAGTTAAATAAAATTTTGAGCAAAAGAAGAAAAAGTATTTAACGAATAAGGCTTAAACATTTTTGTATACACATCTTTTTATCGACAATTGGTTCGGAGAGATCGGGATCGGATTTGAATGATTCCAATCCAAAACCACTTTGAACCAATATACGCATTCGAAAGTGAAGACATGTTGAAAATAAATATCTTTATAATGTAGGACTGATCGCCACCAACCTCATGATTCCCATATTATATACGTATGGTGGCAGTAGTACCTTTTGAAATCTTCAATGTAAGGACAGCTCGCTAATAATCCTAGGGGTGGTTTCCAAACAAGATGTAGTAGGAGCACCCTTAGTTTGTCATATTCCTAGACAACTTATACGGATAAATGTCTGACACTATATTTCTAAGACAACGTACATTGGTTTTTACAAACGTGCATCTATTTGATGGTGTAGGAGGTAATCCCTCTTACACTTAACACTCTTCCCTGATGCATATGAACTCAGAGGGTTGTACTTTTGTGGAAACCAATTAGTGTGTCGTCAGAAATAGCAATGTGTTATTCAAAGTGGGATTTATTGTATTGATAAAGGCAAAACATTACCTCAAGCATCACACATCGGCAATGGCAAAAACAGGGTAGATGCGGCAGGGCCAAGTGGGTCGCACCCATTAGGATATCTTCATCACCTTTCTAGATTACCCTCTATATTTTGGGTTTGTTGTGTACGCCGTTGTCACGGATGGGTCGAAAATGACCGGGATGATAGGTTATTGGGTACTATGTATGGTAGAGTAGGCCGGTTCTGTGTTAGTAGTGGGCATCGGGGTTGTGCCTCAGTACATTCCTATAGAGATGTATTGTCAGATGGTAGTCCCTTACCTTATCAGTGTTGAAAATCCATTCTCCAATACGTGCGTTTACAGTTTGATAGTAGAACCTAGTATGTTGGAATTTAATTAATGTAACAATTTCGACTATGATTGGTATGTTATTTGATAGGGTTTTTAAAGAATGTCATTAGAAATAATATCAAATGATTTGATAAAAATGTTTTAGTTACATAAGGAAAAATTTGTCCATGTTTATGTGCGGCATGGTCTTATGAGATACTCTTCTTTTCAAAGGTTTTGTTTGTCATCAAATTCGATCTATGACACTAACATATATTTATGATTGTGTTTCTTAAGCTGGTTCGCCAGACTGATATGTGTATTTTTAATACTCGGGTCAGATCCGAGTAATTTCAAGATTAGTTGAAGACTCTTGGATTTTTCAAAGGAGAGTTGGAGATCTTCATCAGCATATGGACATAGTTTACTTTTCCGCTGTGTTTATTTTTTTAGCATTTGTAAGGACATGTATTTACAACTATCACCGCTGAGCTTAGGGTAGACTCTGATATATTTATTTAAAAGTTTCTTCCACTGTAAAGATTATTGATATTATAAATTATTCAATTCGTGCGAGATTCTATTCTATCTTTATTTTCTTTTACCCTTCACAATCGGTTTTTCTAGCACTTGAATGCTCGGCATGCAATACAGTGGACATGTTAGTGTCAATATTCGAGGGTCGAAAATTCTGGTCGTCACATGTACTGAATCACAACTTAGGCTGTTAATAAGTCTTTGTGTGAATATTTATTTTCCTACTACGGAAAGTATATATAATGGAGCTGCTAGATCAGGCTTCATGACCAAGATTTTTTTTCATCTTCTATATGCGAATAATTGTGCAATAATCAAATAAAACTATCATTATAAACCAATAAGCGGGGCATTTCTCCTCTGTTTTTTCTCTTTACATATTTACTTGGAAACTACCAAGTAAATATTTATTGTCAATAGTTCTCCTTTTTCAAGTGCTAAGACATAAGTATTTACGAAGCCAATTCTAATCTAAAGTTGAGAGCATACACTAAGTTATACAGTTTTTATGATTTGAATTTCAGTTGGAAAACCAGGTTGCTTATTGTTGTTTATATGAAAATTCAAAATGTGATCTGATTTACTTTATACTAAGACAACCTGACCCATATGCTAACTTTGATCAAGTAGGAGCTGAAAATAAAAGGATAAATTTTTGGGTTAAATCATTTGCAAGAATAAGAAATTGAAAACATATGAATGTGTTTTCTGTTGTAATGATGTTGTGTGCATCTATAAATTGATGGATTGTTGCATATAGATGCATGTTTGATAATTTGGTTGAAGTGTTCAATGAGCAGATGCTTACTTCTTGAAAATCATTTAAAACTGTATTGGATTCATTTTATCATGACTTTGATTTAGCCGGCGGATTTTGACAATTATTTTTTAACGAAAAGATATTTTAATATAGAACAAATTTTATGTTCGTCGCTTTCCAGAATTTTGGAGTTTAGTAGTGTTTAAACCCAGTTTAATTTCAAAAAGAAATCCGATCTGAACAATTATTTTTAAAATTTCAGAGCCTTAGTTTTTTAACCATAACTATTAAACCGTTTTTTCGATTTCGATGATCTTTTCCACATCGGAAAACTAAGAGAATAAGCCACGCCATTAATTTTAATTTTTTTGCAAAATTTTGAAGTTTATTAGGAAAAAAACCAATTTAGCAAGTGGGCCTAGACTTAAATTTTTAAAACATGATTTATTCATTGTTAGAAAAAAAACCTAATAATTCAAATTGTACTCCATGTTTTTGCAATCCGAAAGTTGTTTGGTGAAACTAACACTTTAGACAACAATATATGTTTTAAAACCATCATCAAAATTTGTGTTTTGATGCTTGAAATCTTTGTCAGAAATTGATGATGTGCCTATAGATTAAATGAATATATGTTGGTTATACTTCTTCTATGCGATTAATATTCAACTTAAGTTGAGAATGGGTACTTAAGAAGCACATTTGGACTAAATGGCAATTTTAGCTTGCTTTTGCATGCAAATCAGTTAAATAATTTAGCATAAATGCTAAAATAAAGGTACATTTACGATTCAAAATATAGAAATGCTAGAAATATAGAAATATATTATGTTTCCGACCATGTGGTCAATGCACATCGCATATGTTATATCTATGAAATTGCAAACGACTCTTCGTACGAAGGAGACTTTGTCAAAAAAAATCAAAATTTTAACACTTCGAAATTTTTCAATGATTTTCATATGCGAAGAAATAAAGATCAATGGATGAGTCTACTTAAGTTTATAACTTACAATAAGTTTGATTTTAATGTTAACAAATTAGAGAATTGAACAAGTTTCAACTTAATTGAAAAATATTAAGTGAGTAATGTTAGAGTTGAGTGCGACGTCTCCCTATAAAAAATTAAGAGGATGCAATTTTCATAAGGAGAGGTCTATAACAACCCTATGTTCAAAGCCGAAATATTATGCAAATTTAATTAAAATAAAAATGCCTGTATTTGATTTTGATAACTATTATTTTGAAATTATTTTTTCCTTAATTAGAGTCTATTTAATAATAGATTTTTGTTGTAACAACTTGAATTGATTAATTAATTCTTTTCTGAAATTATGTTAAACTGGATAAAGTATTATTGTTAATTATAAGATATTTTATACTGTAAATAAATTTATATAATTGAAATAGATGAAATTAGGTTTTATTTGATATTTAGTAAACCCAATAAATCGACGAAGATAAACAAATATCGAATTAAAAGGAATTGAGAAGCCATAAATGTACATTGCGTGAAACGAAGTGTTGAATGATTTAGGTTAAATCAATTAATAACTTTAAAGGCATAAAAAGAATTACTTGGAGAAAAATAATAATAAATAAATAGGAATGAGAAGTGAAATGGAAATATATGTATTAAATAAAAGTTTAAAAGGCCTTACCCCATTCTCATTTCTCCCCTCTATAAAGACTATCGCACAGCCTTATACGTTATTTTCAAAATCCCCAAATATATATCCCTAGCCTTAATTCTTCTTGTGTGGAAAAGGAATAGAAAAAAATAAAAGCAATAAGCACGGCCTCGTGCCTTTCGCCGACATTGAAGTCGAAGGTCGCGCGCACGAGGGGAGGCAACGACAATCAGGCATGCATGAGGAATCACCATGGCGGTGATAGGTGTTGGGGATGGAGACGTGTTTGTGAGACTGTGATCGATTTGCACACGAGCATGCTGGGCGGCGAATAGAACGTAGGCATGGTGGTGTGTGCATCCAAGGCCGACTTGGGTGAAGTGGCACTGGCGATGTAGGTGTGTTCAAAGGAGGAGGCAAGCTAGTTCGGCCAAATGGCTGGTATTTTTATGGTTGAGGGAGGAAGCTCGGGTGTCGATGAGGGTCACTTATATGTGATTTATTTACCACTCTTCGGTAGGTGAGTTATTCCAACTCACACTACTATTTCTAACTATGAATTTTTCCTTGCATGCTTTTCTTCGTTTATGAATTCCAGTGATCATAGTTGTGAATGAATGCATTGATTGAAATATAGTTGCATATGGTAATTCATCTTATTTTTCGAACGATATAAATTAAATTAGATTGGTTGGAAGTAAGTTGAATTGATATAGGATTTAGAAGAGGTCAATTTGCAAAGGTACTTAGTTTGATTGTAAATTGAATCCTATATACTTGCACATGTCATGTATGCATTGTTTGTATGATCGGAGTTTTCGAAAAGTAACTCGGATCATTGAATAGTTTCATATTATGGAATTATACATATTCTTATAAAGCGATGTTAAATCTAAAAGTTGCAATCTGATGGTTTTATTGTTTGAATTGTTTAAAAGGTTTTCAAAATAAAGTTTTATTTATTTTGGTCCTTATTTGAAATTTAAGAATATACTTAAGTTATATTATCTTCTTAACTTATTACTTATTTCAAAATTTCTATTTAAAGCATTTAAAAGTGATATTGGAAAAATCATATCTTGGCGCATATATAAAATTAATTTAAAAGTCTTTTATTTTATTTGTTACGAGTATATATGCACGTCTAGGAAGGCATGCATTTAACCACAACGTGCATGCATTTATAACTGCATATGTGCAAGTAGATTTGATAATATCATTGCTCATAAACTGAACCTGAAGCAATAACCGAGAAGACCAAGACAACTGAAGAACACTCATAGAGCTAATAACATGAAAGCGTTCGTGGTTTCTTTTGTTTTTTTATTTTAAACTACTGAAATGGAAATGATACTTGTACTTTTACATGTATATGCTCTTTTAACCAATGGGGCTATGAGAAAAAATGTATCTAAATACATAATCACTACAAAATTTTATAAACGGCGAGAATTCAATGAACATGATTTCCACCATGGATTTTTGAAATTTCATTTTGAAAGTTATTATGATATATGACCATGTTTATATTCTGAAATTTGAAAGATGGCTTCCAATAAATTATTATTATGGCCAGTTTGAAAGACATCACTTAAACTTAAAGATCCCATCGGAGTTGTTAGAAATTTTTATGACTGCCAGTGTCCATGAAAGGTCCAAGAGGTAACTTCTAAAATAATGAAACTATTCACGACATCATAATGTCGGCATAATGCATCATATCCCAACGGTTTCATTTCTTATCACTTCAACTAAACAGTGCAAACTTCTGGATTGGCCAGTTTCAGTTCTCGACTCACCGAAAATTGAAATTGACTAGTCCAAGTCTCGAATACACCCTAGTTTATAAAGGTATTTCTTTATATATATTGTGTTCATCAATAACGTCCCTTATTCTTTTACCCATGGAATTACATGTGCACTATAAATAAAAATACCCATATTAATCTTTGACGCTGACATTCCTACTAGCAATTTATGATTTAAATAAATTATAGTGATTAATTAAAATAATGAAAATAACATGATTTTAATTCAAACTTCATCATACCGTAAGAAGTACCGAAGAGTAAAAGTTAAATTAAAACCTATATCAACATTGGGCCACTTTTCGTAGCTGTAAGTATTGCTTACTCCATAAAAAAAGTAAAAAGGGTTGTTACTCTGTTCAAGTACTGAAATAAGTTCTAACATACTACAGCTACAATATATTCACTTGGAACTGTAAATTGTATACATTTATGTAAATTGTGTATATTTACTAACATCAAAGTATATTCTTTTAGAATGTAAATTAAATATATCCACTAAACATCAAATAAAGGAATCTTCTACATATATTTGACAAATGACAATTGAATGTCTACTGACACAATAAATATCATGTACACTAATAATAAACGGTCCTATAAAAAAAGGTCAGGGCATTTACGTCATATGTATATGTCTTACTAAACGTCGCAAGGATACATTCATGTATGTATAAGCTAAATAATTGAAAAGACTTCTAGTAGATGCCTACGAAGTCTGCAGCTTTCTTATTTCTTGAACATCTGTATAACAGAAAATATAGAGGTAGATGTCAAATGTTAATATATTGTTTTTCCAGTAAATTTACATTTTGTTACAATATATGTAAATCATAAAATGAATATGCTTTTAAATTCTTTTGTTTAGTCCCACATCGTGGAATAGGTTAAATCCTTTGCTCTGAAGCCTTTATATAAAGTAGGCTATGTAATGTAAATATATTTCTAATTCTCAAGAATGAATAATATATCTTTTGCCTCTCTCTCTAATGGCTTCTATTTTCTTCATTTTATAACACGTTATCAGCATGATCTTTTTCTTGAATGTATTGGATATTCTAATCCAGAAGATTAGATCCGTTTTTTCCATGTAGGTACATCTCTTTCTCTTATTCAGTTACTGAAATCAGATCTATCTCTTCCTCTTATTCAACCATTGAAATCAGGTTTGAAATTTTCTAGATATGCTTTTCTAGATTTATTTTGCGATTAATTTAAATCTAGATTTAAGTATTCTTGTTTCACAATTCTATATCTATTTTCTAATTTTTCAGATATGGATTTAAGTTTTAATATATCTTATCTTTTCAAGATCTTATTTTGTCAAAGATCTAAATTTATAGATCTTATTCCACTGTACATGTATTTTTGTCATTATATTTCAGATCTCATCCTACAATAGATCCGATTTTTTTGTTCTTATTTTTATAATCTCATTATATTGTAGATCTCAAAATCACACCCAAATAATATACCTTTTAGATTTGTACATTGTTTAAAAATAAAATGTTGTGATTTTTTGAATTTGGATTTGAATTGATTTCAAACTTGCTTATTATTGCATTTTTTTAGTTCATTATTTTAGAAAGCAAGTTTTGAATTTGACAATTTCTGTTGTTGATTCAAATAAATTTATTGATGTTGATTACGTTTTGGTTTGTGATATAGATCTACGTAATATATACATGTTTGATAAATGAAGTTTTCATTTTGAAAACTCTTTGATTTGGATTTTGATTTTGGAAATTATTTTTATATATATTGTTTATATTTCCAGAAGAAATATTTTATTATTTCTTAGAGAAACATATACAAGAATAATGCATATTTAGAAGATCATATTAGTTTAGATCCAATATTAATATTGATTTAGTACACCTGAAGTGAATGGAAACGTTAACGAAAACATATACGGTAAACTTAATTTCTAGCATTTGAAATAAAAGTTGAGAACATGCAGTTCCTATAATGCTAAAAGCTTGAGTTTCCATAAATTATTAAATTTCAAGTTTTCTAATAATAAAGAACCAGAAGTTTCAATAAAAGAGCAGAAACTTGAATTATAAAAAAAAGAATATATATATACATACATACATACATACATATATAAGAGTTAATTTAGTTGTTTTAGAAATTTCGACTATTAAGAAATAAAGTTTCTCTTATGGTATTCATTTAATTTTATTATTGAGTATATCAAACTTAGCTTTGAGATTAAAATTTTCAAACTAAAGTTAGTTAGATTGATTTATTTGTTTGTAAAGAAATCAATTCGTTGTGATGATATTTTATATTTTATTCCACAATAATGGTAAATTATATTCATTTTTTTTAACCATAAATGCATTAAATGTTGTCGTCATGGTAATAAATTAAGTTACCATATCATCATAAATGCACTGGCTACAGTAAATTAAATGATGTTGTAAGTTTATGTTTGGAATAAGAATAGACATATGGTTTATTATATGGTGTATTCATTTTGGCAAACAATGATCGATATAATGAAAGAAATAAGTTGGAACAACAACTTGAAGTTGTGCAAAGATTTTTTTTCCAACCAGAAGTTGTATAACTCAAAGTCCAAGACCTGAAGTCTTGAAATATGAAAATATTTTCTAATAAACTTTACAAGCTCGAATTCTTGTCAGTATTTTTTGTCAAAATGCACAAGTCTTGAAATAAGAATATACTTTTATTTTGTAACAATATGGTACAAAAAAAGGGGAGAAGTTTACACAAAATTTTAGAACCTGAAGTTCATAACAAATTAATGAACTTGAAGTTCATGAATTAGAAGCCCGAAGCTCTATTGAAATTATGTAAAATGATAAGGTTGTGCTTCCTAAAGAAGTTAAAGAAAATTGATAAATAATCATATGAGAAAATGATGTTGCATTCAAGAGATTACAAAAATCTCCAAATGAGTTGTACCTTACCTTATATCTTAACATTTACACTATATTAACAAAATATCCTAAAGATATTACGTTATATGATATTTCAAACATCATTGGATGTGTGTATATTAATCTCTTGAAAAGATGTTTTAGAGATCTATTTATATTTATATTGCAAAATCTAACATCCCAGAAGAGATGTTATAGGAATTTTATTTTTGTTACATTGCAATTCCTTAAAAGGAAATACTATATTCCCCGAAGGAATAATGATATAATTTTTTTTGAGTAATAACAATAATTTGTCCAAAAAAAATGATATTGTATACCAATGTTACACTCCAGAAATAGTGGTTTTCACTCTTGCATCTTACTTTCATTTGGTGCATCTAATTTGTCATTTCAAAGATAGTTACAACAAAAATCTCCAGTGGGAATGTTTTATGTTATTGTAAAGGTAGTAATTATGTAATTTCTACAAATAGAAACATTGTACAATTGATACGACATTCCAATAGTACATATATATATAGAAGAGATAAATTCACTCCAGAAGTAGTGATAATAAAATATCCCTAAAAGAGACTAATAAATTAGGAAATGATAACATATCTCTAGAAGAGATTTGCTTATATATTTGGTAATTTTATTAAACCAAATAAAAGCGTAGAAATTTGATTATAAAGGATCCTAATTTAGTTTAGATTAGATCCTAAAAGTTTGAGAGCTATACATACGGTCCTGAGGAAATCTGTATCTGTAACATTCCAAGTATCTAGAAGATACTATGTAATTTTTTACGGAACTCTCAATAGAGATGTGTAGAATTGTCTATATGCAATTAAAAATTATTCCTTGATAAGTAATCATAATTAGTGTTCAAAACTGATATTTGAGATATAATTGAGGAATAAAACTTAACAACTTGAAGTTGTGTATATTTTGTTCGAACCAGAAGTTCAATATGGTTTCAAACCAAATGTTTTGAACATTATCATGTGGTTTTGATAGGTTTGCATTGACATTGATTTATAAATAGAAATTAATAGTTTGGATCCTTGCAATAGTTTGTTCTAAAAATCACAAATTCAAATGAGAAAGAATATGAAAATTTTATAAAATATATGTGATACTTGGACGCACGTATATATCCATATATGTAAATATTTAGCTAACAACCTGAAGTTTGTTATAAGCTATTATTTAGTGATTATGCGTAGATATTATTTAGTGATTTAAAATTCAATCAACATTAATGTTGAATGACCTGAAGTCATGTATATATTCAAATGATCTACACAATAAGCAAATTCCTCCAATAGCTTAGATCAATGAATGAGAACAAACTCTAATAATCAATATCAATTGAATGCATCTTATCAACGAATAAAAGAATTATCCTCCTATTATTAATATGTATGATGTATTTGCTAGTAGCAATATCATAATGGATCAAAATGAGAGTCCAAAAATGATTATTATTTAATGTGACAATGTTTGTCAACATTGAGAGGGAGGATAAAGGGATACAAGCTCATTTTGATCATCAGTGTTAAATATTTAAATATACAACGATGCAAAATATTATCAATATTATCCCTAGTAGACTTTCTCCAGTATAGATTTGAATCTCTGAAGGATCAAAATTTATAAACCACATCTGAAATATGGTTCAAAAGCCAGTTCAAATTATTTTTGGAGTAAGTAATAAACATGCCAAATAATGAAGGTGAGTGTTCTTGAAGAAACACTTAAGGGTGCTCTTGAAGAGACCAATGACATGATTGTCAAATTATCCAGAAAAGGTTTAGGTATCTAAAACATGATAATTAAAGAGATCTCAATAAACCATGTCTAGAACTGAGAAGAAATAATCATCGATGATGATAAATTTATAAATAATAAAGCGCTTATGTTTATAAATGGATTAAAGATCCTGGATCAAGGGAAAACATGATTGGCCATCATGAATCATTTACCAATCGAGAAATATGGACATGTATTCCGCAAAGTACGAAAGTACTTGAAATGCTTAATATACCCCGAAGATATAAATATGGTTTAAAATCATATTAGATAATGAAAGTATACAAATTCCTGAAGAATATAAATAACTTTCATTGTTATAAAGAATGCAAAGAACAAGGAGAGTAAATTTCAACCGACTTTTAAGTATTGTTGTAATGAAAATCTTGATATAACTCAAGATGAGTAGATTACTTCCTACTTTCTGGTAATGTTGTAATGAAATTTTTAATATTCATGAAAGATGTATAGTTGCAATGCGCAAAACTAATTTGAAGCACAAAAATAAAAGCACATGAAGTATTTTTCATAAAAGTAGCATACAAAATGCATAAAATGCAAACCATATTTGGAAGAAACAATCTTAGAAAATTTGATTGTATCAAAGGAAACTATTAATAAATTGTATTATTAATGAGATACATATTTGTGGATGCAGAAGTGTCTATAACCAATTTGAGTTATCGAAAGACGAATATGAATTCAGAGGAAAATTTAATTTCAGGGGGAGAATTCATAAGTATTTTATAATGCACTATTTTTCCTTAACTAAGATTTTTTCCCACTGGGATTTTATTAGTAAGGTTTTAATGGGGCATTACCTTGATCCAGAAGTATCAACTCCCTAGTAATATTTGAAATAAGTTATAATGTACTCTTTTTCCTTATTTAAGATTTTTTCCATTGGGTTTTTCTTACTAAGGTTTTAACGAGGCATTGTCTTGATCTAGAAGGATCAAACATCTTTTCAACAAATAACATCTCAAATATGTTATTTAAGTTAAATTGTATTTTTATCCTTGACTAAGACTTTTCCTACCAGGTTTTCCTTTGTAAGATTTTTAATGAAATATTATATTGATTCAGAAGTTTCAAACTCTATTTGATTCTGTAAATTATTGAAATATCTCATACTATATTGTACTCTTTTTCCTTCACTAAGATTTTTCCCATAGGGTTTTTCTTAGTAAGGTTTTAACGAGGCATTAGTTTGATCCAGAAGTATCAAGCTTCATTTAAAGAAATAAGAAAATAAAATATGTCATTGTACTCTTTTTCCTTCACTAAGATTTTTCCCATTGGATTTTTCTTAGTAAGGTTTTAATGAGGCATTATTTTGATCCCGAAGTATCAAACTCTTAGTAGGAATATCATTTTTAGTATGATATTTATGATTTCACAAGTCGCACTATTTTCCTCTTTCAAGGTTTTTCCCATTGGGTTTTCCTTATATAGGTTTTTAATAAGGCAACAAACAATATCTATATCGACTGAGTCGATAAATACAAGCAAGATAATAATGAGGGGGAGCAATCATCATACATGTTTCGAAATGGAAAATTACAAGTTATCAGAGCATTCAAGATTTTAAAGATGCATATTCAAGGGGGAGTGTTACAATATATGTAAATCATAAAATGAATATGCTTTTATATTCTTTTGTTTAGTCCCACATCGTGGAATAGGTTAAATCCTTTGCTCTGAAGCCTTTATATAAAGAAGGCTATGTAATGTAAATATATGTCTAATTCTTAAGAATGAATAATATATCTTTTACCTCTCTCTCTAATGGCTTCTATTTTCTTCATTTCATAACGCATTTGTTTTTTTGTTGATTTGAACAGATAAATCCAATCCAAGACCTTGATGATTTTGGAAAACCTTGAGCAGCTGAAATTGATCCACTTTTTGGACAGAGCCTTGAAGAAAGCAAATAACAAAGAAAAAAAGTCTACTAAATTTATTAATAGCACAGTTGAAGGATAATATAATAAAACTTGATTACCAAATGCATATAGTTCAAATCATAAACCAAAGACAAATGGTAAACCAAAAATTCATATCAGATGCAATTAAAGAATTGTATACTTCTGCCATTACCAACTTCGTTGATGTTCATACTGCACAAAATTACCAAAGAATTGTATGCTTCTGCCATCTACATGTCCCCCAACCAACATTAGCCACATATAATTTAAAAATAGACACTGTGATCATTGCCAGTATATTATTGATCCAATTATAGAGTATTCTCGCAACAAATTAAATAAAAATAGAAATAACATTGTAGCAGTAATAATGTAATAAATTTGACAATATATCACTTGATAGTCTTAATAGGGTAACAATCAATGCAATCTGCCCCATGGAAAATAACAATGAACTTCCATATTTTTATCATCAAACAAAGGCAAAAGGTGAACATAAATAGTGTAAAATTCCATAACCATGGACACAATTCAAGTTTTTGTAACTTTATTTACTTCTCTCAAAAGAAACCATGGTATGCACAATTTTTGTAATAATCATAATGCTAAAGGTGATAATGCATGATAGTTACAGGAAGAACATAAAGTACAATATTATAAGAATGACATTAAACTATTTATCTAAGCGCATAATTTTCTTTTAAAAGCAGTATTGTGTTTGATATTTTAGCATAATTGCAAGGTAGAAGCATGATTCACATTATATACAGTTCACACCCAAATATGATTGTAGTTGACAGCAGATCTTTTTTAACTATCTCCATGATAATCATTACTGCCCACTTGTCATATTTTGGTTGAATTCTTTTTATAGCATGAACCGACCTGAACAAATGAATGTAGCAAGTCAAGATGAATATTTCTCATTAATTAAATGGCCATAGTGAAACTTATAAAGATCACTAACATAATTTTCTAAATGATAAAAGATACAAAACTCCGATATTATGGAGTTTTAATCCCTATGGAAAGCTAGCAAAACATCGATAAAACACTGATTAAGACGGAAGAATCTAACTTGAAATTATGTAGAAATCCTAGAAAATCTAACATAGATATACGATTGAATAATGAACATTAGTAAATAAGATTAATAATAACTTATCTAATTTATTAACAATAAGAAGGATTAGAAGTCAAATTATCCATAATATAGGTTTTCCATGTTCAAAAGTATCAGTAACAAAGATGATAAATCCCTACCTAATTCTGCCAGTATTTATGGATGTTAAATTGCAAAGGAAATTTTTGAAAATATATCACTATAATAAATAACAACAATAGTATTAGTAATAATAAAATTGGACCAATTATTAAATATAATTGAATTATTACAGAGAGTTAAATATGTAATCTTCATAGCTAAAGCCAATTAACACCAAAATTGAAGAAAAACTATAATTTAACAAAATAGAGTCACTTTTCAGTAGTTGTAGTTGTGAAAAAATATTGTATAGAAATTTGAGCTAACTACCACTTTATATCCTCTTATCAAGGTTAGAAGCCAGGCAATGGACCTGGTGTAGTAAACAAAGATCCAATAATGTTAAGGACTGCTAAAAATGAAATAATATTTAAACAACAGTATGCAAGTATCTTGAGCATCGACCAAAACCAAGGCATGTTAAAGCCCGTTTGATATTTAATATTTAAAAAAAAGTGCGAGTAAGTTGTAGTTCACACTTTTTATTATAAGATGTCCAAAAACTGTAGGCACTATGATTGATAATGGGCGATGATTGCTCATTCTTCTTCCCATTATAAGACAATACATTGCTTTTTATCAATTATACTTAAAAAGATAGAATAAAATGATCACAGTAAATTTTATATCGGTATTACTACAACTTATTCCCGTGGAATAGTATGTGCAACACTACATTGAAAATCAAAGAACTCCAATGTGATTTAATTAAGAATAAGTATAATGAATTCAAAAAGTTTTCTAGAATTCAACTATGTTCATATAGAACTTATTCCAGTGGGAATGTTTTATGTTATTGTAAAGGTAGTAATTATGTAATTTCTACAAATAGAAACATTGTACAATTGATACGACATTCCAATAGTACATATATATATAGAAGAGATAAATTCACTCCAGAAGTAGTGATAATAAAATATCACTAAAAGAGACTAATAAATTAGGAAATGATAACATATCTCTAGAAGAGATTTGCTTATATATTTGTAATTTTATTAAACCAAATAAATGCGTAGAAATTTGATTATAAAGGATCCTAATTTAGTTTAGATTAGATCCTAAAAGTTTGAGAGCTATACATACGGTCCTGAGGAAATCTGTATCTGTAACATTCCAAGTATCTAGAAGATACTATTATTATTTTGCTGTAATTTTTTACGGAACTCTCAATAGAGATGTGTAGAAATGTCTAATTGCAATTAAAAATTATTCCTTGATAAGTAATCATAATTAGTGTTCAAAACTGATATTTGAGATATAATTGAGGAATAAAACTTAACAACTTGAAGTTGTGTATATTTTGTTCGAACCAGAAGTTCAATATGGTTTCAAACCAAATGTTTTGAACATTATCATGTGGTTTTGATAGGTTTGCATTGACATTGATTTATAAATAGAAATTAATAGTTTGGATCCTTGTAATAATTTTTTCTAAAAATCACAAATTCAAATGAGAAAGAATATGAAAATTTTATAATATATATGTGATACGTGGACGCACGTATATATCCATATATGTAAATATTTAGCTAACAACCTGAAGTTTGTTATAAGCTATTATTTAGTGATTATGCGTAGATATTATTTAGTGATTTAAAATTCAATCAACATTAATGTTGAATGACCTGAAGTCATGTATATATTCAAATGATCTACACAATAAGCAAATTCCTCCAATAGCTTAGATCAATGAATGAGAACAAACTCTAATAATCAATACCAATTGAATGCATCTTATCAACGAATAAAAGAATTATCCTCCTATTATTAATATGTATGATGTATTTGCTAGTAGCAATATCATAATGGATCAAAATGAGAGTCCAAAAATGATTATTATTTAATGTGACAATGTTTGTCAACATTGAGAGGGAGGATAAAGGGATACAAGCTCATTTTGATCATCAGTGTTAAATATTTAAATATACAACGATGCAAAATATTATCAATATTATCCCTAGTAGACTTTCTCCAGTATAGATTTGAATCTCTGAAGGATCAAAATTTATAAACCACATCTGAAATATGGTTCAAAAGCCAGTTCAAATTATTTTTGGAGTAAGTAATAAAGATGCCAAATAATGAAGGTGAGTGTTCTTGAAGAAACACTTAAGGGTGCTCTTGAAGAGACCAATGACATGATTGTCAAATTATCCAGAAAAGGTTTAGGTATCTAAAACATGATAATTAAAGAGATCTCAATAAACCATGTCTAGAACTGACAAGAAATAATCATCGATGATGATAAATTTATAAATAATAAAGCGCTTATGTTTATAAATGGATTAAAGATCCTGGATTAAGGGAAAACATGACAGGCCATCATGAATCCTTTACCAATCGAGAAATATGGACATGTAGTCCGCAAAGTACGAAAGTACTTGAAATGCTTAATATACCCCGAAGGTATAAATATGGTTTAAAATCATATTAAATAATGAAAGCATACAAATTCCTAAAGAATATAAATAACTTTCATTGTTATAAAGAATGCAAAGAACAAGGAGAGTAAATTTCAACATACTTTTAAGTATTGTTATAATGAAAATCTTGATATAACTCAAGATGAGTAGATTACTTCCTACTTTCTGGTAATGTTGTAATGAAATTTTTAATATTCATGAAAGATGTATAGTTGCAATGCGCAAAACTAATTTGAAGCACAAAAATAAAAGCACATGAAGTATTTTTCATAAAAGTAGCATACAAAATGCATAAAATGCAAACCATATTTGGAAGAAACAATCTTAGAAAATTTGATTGTATCAAAGGAACCTATTAATAAATTGTATTATTAATGAGATACATATTTGTGGATGCAGAAGTATCTATAACCAATTTGAGTTATCGAAAGACGAATATGAATTCAGAGGAAAATTTAATTTCAGGGGGAGAATTCATAAGTATTTTATAATGCACTCTTTTTCCTTAACTAAGATTTTTCCCACTGGGATTTTATTAGTAAGGTTTTAATGGGGCATTACCTTGATCCAGAAGTATCAACTCCCTAGTAATATTTGAAATAAGTTATAATGTACTCTTTTTCCTTATTTAAGATTTTTCCCACTGGGTTTTTCTTACTAAGGTTTTAACGAGGCATTGTCTTGATCTAGAAGGATCAAACATCTTTTCAACAAATAACATCTCAAATATGTTATTTAAGTTAAATTTTATTTTTATCCTTGACTAAGGCTTTTCCTACCAGGTTTTCCTTTGTAAGGTTTTTAATGAAATATTATATTGATTCAGAAGTTTCAAACTCTATTTGATTCTGTAAATTATTGAAATATTTCATACTATATTGTACTCTTTTTCCTTCACTAAGATTTTTCCCATAGGGTTTTTCTTAGTAAGGTTTTAACGAGGCATTAGTTTGATCCAGAAGTATCAAGCTTCATTTAAAGAAATAAGAAAATAAAATATGTCATTGTACTCTTTTTCCTTCACTAAGATTTTTCCCATTGGATTTTTCTTAGTAAGGTTTTAATGAGGCATTATTTTGATCCCGAAGTATCAAACTCTTAGTAGGAATATCATTTTTAGTATGATATTTATGATTTCACAAGTTGCACTATTTTCTTCTTTCAAGGTTTTCCCATTGGGTTTTCCTTATATAGGTTTTTAATAAGGCAACAAACAATATCTATATCGACTGAGTCGATAAATACAAGCAAGATAATAATGAGGGGGAGCAATCATCATACATGTTTCGAAATGGAAAATTACAAGTTATCAGAGCATTCAAGATTTTAAAGATGCATATTCAAGGGGGGGTGTTACTATATATGTAAATCATAAAATGAATATGCTTTTATATTCTTTTGTTTAGTCCCACATCGTGGAATAGGTTAAATCCTTTGCTCTGAAGCCTTTATATAAAGAAGGCTATGTAATGTAAATATATGTCTAATTCTTAAGAATGAATAATATATCTTTTGTCTCTCTCTCTCTAATGGCTTCTATTTTCTTCATTTCATAACACATTTGTTTTTTTGTTGATTTGAACAGATAAATCCAATCCAAGACCTTGATGATTTTGGAAAACCTTGAGCAGTTGAAATTGATCCACTTTTTGGACAGAGCCTTGAAGAAAGCAAATAACAAAGAAAAAAAGTCTACTAAATTTATTAATAGCACAGTTGAAGGATAATATAATAAAACTTGATTACCAAATGCATATAGTTCAAATCATAAACCAAAGACAAATGGTAAACCAAAAATTCATATCAGATGCAATTAAAGAATTGTATACTTCTGCCATTACCAACTTCGTTGATGTTCATACTGCACAAAATTACCAAAGAATTGTATGCTTCTGCCATCTACATGTCCCCCAACCAACATTAGCCACATATAATTTAAAAATAGACACTGTGATCATTGCCAGTATATTATTGATCCAATTATAGAGTATTCTCGCAACAAATTAAATAAAAATAGAAATAACATTGTAGCAGTAATAATGTAATAAATTTGACAATATATCACTTGATAGTCTTAATAGGGTAACAATCAATGCGATTTGCCCCGTGGAAAATAACAATGAACTTCCATATTTTTATCATCAAACAAAGGCAAACGGTGAACATAAATAGTGTAAAATTCCATAACCATGGACAAAATTCAAGTTTTTGTAACTTTATTTACTTCTCTCAAAAGAAACCATGGTATGCACAATTTTTGTAATAATCATAATGCTAAAGGTGATAATGCATGATAGTTACAGGAAGAACATAAAGTACAATATTATAAGAATGACATTAAACTATTTATCTAAGCGCATAATTTTCTTTTAAAAGCAGTATTGTGTTTGATATTTTAGCATAATTGCAAGGTAGAAGCATGATTCACATTATATACAGTTCGCACCCAAATATGATTGTAGTTGACAGCAGATCTTTTTTAACTATCTCCATGATAATCATTACTGCCCACTTGTCATATTTTGGTTGAATTCTTTTTATAGCATGAACCGACCTGAACAAATGAAAGTAGCAAGTCAAGATGAATATTTCTCATTAATTAAATGGCCATAGTGAAACTTATAAAGATCACTAACATAATTTTCTAAATGATAAAAGATACAAAACTCCGATATTATGGAGTTTTAATCCCTATGGAAAGCTAGCAAAACATCGATAAAACACTGATTAAGACGGAAGAATCTAACTTGAAATTATGTAGAAATCCTAGAAAATCTAACATAGATATACGATTGAATAATGAACATTAGTAAATAAGATTAATAATAACTTATCTAATTTATTAACAATAAGAAGGATTAGAAGTCAAATTATCCATAATATAGGTTTTCCATGTTCAAAAGTATCAGTAACAAAGATGATAAATCCCTACCTAATTCTGCCAGTATTTGTGGATGTTAAATTGCAAAGGAAATTTTTGAAAATATATCACTATAATAAATAACAACAATAGTATTAGTAATAATAAAATTGGACCAATTATTAAATATAATTGAATTATTACAGAGAGTTAAATATGTAATCTTCATAGCTAAAGCCAATTAACACAAAAATTGAAGAAAAACTATAATTTAACAAAATAGAGTCACTTTTCAGTAGTTGTAGTTGTGAAAAAATATTGTATAGAAATTTGAGCTAACTACCACTTTATATCCTCTTATCAAGGTTAGAAGCCAGGCAATGGACCTGGTGTAGTAAACAAAGATCCAATAATGTTAAGGACTGCTAAAAATGAAATAATATTTAAACAACAGTATGCAAGTATCTTGAGCATCGACCAAAACCAAGGCATGTTAAAGCCCGTCTGATATTTAATATTTAAAAAAAAGTGTGAGTAAGTTGTAGTTCACACTTTTTATTATAAGATGTCCAAAAACTGTAGGCACTATGATTGATAATGGGCGATGATTGCTCATTCTTCTTCCCATTATAAGACAATACATTGCTTTTTATCAATTATACTTAAAAAGATAGAATAAAATGATCATAGTAAATATTATATCAGTATTACTACAACTTATTCCCGTGGAATAGTATGTGCAACACTACATTGAAAATCAAAGAACTTCAATGTGATTTAATTAAGAATAAGTATAATGAATTCAAAAAGTTTTCTAGAATTCAACTATGTGCATATAGAACTTATTCCCGTGGAATAGAATGTGCAACACTACATTGAAAATCAAAGAACTCCAATGTGATTTAATTAAGAATAAGTATAATGAATTCAAAAAGTTTTCTAGAATTCAACTATGTGCATATAGCTGAGTTGATCCTTCGTAAGATGAAAATCCTTTTTATTTCATATAAATTCATGGTCTCAAATTGCAATCTAGCTAGCATACAATTTTCTTTTTTTTTTCTTTTTCATTACTTGATTGCACCAATGTTTTCCAAACCATACGCATACGCAACTGGATAAGAAGATTTTAAGGTGTAAAAAAGATATTATATGTTATTAAATTTAAATTCCACATCAGCATAAATCTATGTAATCTAAAGATGGAGTTAGTAGTAAGCTTTTATGATATTTCCAATTACATAATCTAAAAATGGGTTTAATGCTTAGGTTACCAATTACTATGGCAATGATTTTTTAGTAGTTCTGTACAACTATCGCCGTTCCACTTTAGAAATTGTGCCAGAGAAATCATCAAGTCTTTCTTGTGGATAATGAAAGATAGACGACATGAATGTGTATGTGTGTGTGTCTGTATGCCATGAATTTCTAGATGTTTTTAGCGGCATTAATTGATAAAATAGAAGAGTAATGAAGTGGTTTTTTCTTGGCACATTCTCATTCTTTCTATATTTTATAGAATTATACCATTGATAGAACATATAATTTTATCGACTGGTGATTGTTTAGCAGAGAATAATGGTACAACATTATAGGTTAAAACAACATCACTAGTTCTTTAAGACCGTACCATGTTCTCATTGTTCTCAAGACACATGATTTTTAAGCTAAGTTGGAAGTAAAAGTAATAATTCAAAAGACTAAAGAGATATTTTTTCATAACACAAAAAATAAGTAAAATAAAAGTTAATTTAAAAAAAAAGCAAGATTGTTAAATTTGGGTGATTCAAATATTTGTCAAAGAGGAAAGAAATTGATTAATTGATTCATTCAAATCAATTAATTTGGCTGCTGTATGGAAGGATATTTTGGAGGAAACTAAATAATTAGTCAATCAATTAATTAGTCAATATATTTGCTATATGAAGAAATAATGATTAGGCAGGGAGAATAAATCAATCATAGGAAAGATATTGAAACCAAGATTACACCATCTATTTGTACTAAAATCGAATCATGCAATTTGGAAAGATATTTGGGTAATCAGGATATTGCTTTTCTTAATCTCTAAGCAACCCTTCATTATCAAGTCTATTTAAATGAAGAAATTTCGTCTTTATAGGCAAGTGTAAATGTGTGAGAGTATCCACCATTATTCATCCCTCTCTTTTGTATTCTTTTCTTTAGTGAAATAAAAGAAATTGTTGGGTCTCCGTGGACGTAGGATATTCATATCTGAACCACGTTAAATATTCTATGTCTCTTATTTTCGTTATTATTTCTGTGAGATTGCATAATTCTTTTTAATTGTCATTGGTATCTAAATAGGCAATACTAGATCCTGATCAAATAAATCACTTCCACTCAAATTAAAACAAAATTCACTACAGTTTGGTATCAGAGCTAGCGTTATTGTTCCTATTTGGATATTAATAGCTACTTTTAGTAAGTCTGTTGGTAGATCTGGTGTCAATTATGGTGTAACATGTTTTGACGGAAAAGGAGATTTTGGTACTTGGAAGATGAAGATGGAAGCTGTATTAAAGAAGGAGAAGACTCATAAGGTTGTTTCTAAGCTTGAGAAATTGAAAGGTATTGATGCAGCTAATTTGGAAGAGATGGAAGATGAAGCTCTAACAACAATTCAGTTGAGCCTTTCAGATGAAGTTCTTAGAAAATTCTCTTAAAAGAAGACAATGAAGGAACTATGGGATGCATTATCGGATGCATATGAAGACAAGTCTCTCACTAATCGGATTATTCTTCAGCAACAACTCTATTCGTTCAAGATGAAGCCTGGAGCTGATCTCATGGAGCATGTAGATGCTTTGACAACTTTGATTAAGAACCTGAAGGCAGCAGAAGTTGATATTACCGATGAGGCTCAAGCTGTGATCCTCTTATTTCCTTGCCTAAGGAGTATACTGTTTTTTTTTAATTCCATGATTTATGGCCACGGTAAAATTAGCACGTTCGATGTAAAGGATGGTCTTCATAATGAAGTATTAAGAGGTAGATTGGAAAGCACTAGCTTGGATAGTGATACCGAAGGCTTATCTGTTCAGAGAGGTAGAGGCTAAAGCAGGTCAAAGAAAGATGGAGGATGGAATTCTTCACGGTCTCGGTCTAGGGGGCTAATGAATTTGACTTGTCATTATTATAAGAAACCAGGGCACTTCATAGCATAATGTCCCAAGTTTGAAGGTAGAAGAAATGATCCAAAGCAAGCCTCAACTTCTACAGCAGAGAAATCAGATACAGAAAGTGACACTGATGTATTTACAGCTTCCGACTCTTCTAGGGAGAGCAACTTATGGCTGATTGATTCTGGCGTATCCTATCATATGACACCTGATAGGAACTGCTTTTTCACTTACCGTGAAATTGATGGAGGAGAAGTTATGATGGGTAATGATGCTTCTTGCCATATGGTGGGTGTTGGTAGCATGAGGATTAGGATGTTTGATGGTGTTATTCGTACGATCACCGATGTTAGACATGCACCTGATTTGAGGAGGAGCTTGATCTCTATTGGGGCATCGAGTAGACTTGGCTTGAAGATTGTTGTGGAAGAAGAGAAAATGAAGATATCGAAGGGTTCCATGATTGTAATGAGAGGTGTGAGGGCAAGAAATCTTTATCTATTAAAGGGCACTACTGTAATTGGTGAATCGGCTTCTGTTACATCGGTTGATTCAGATTCTTCCAGATTATGGCACTTACGGATAGGTCACATCGGTGAGCGCAGCATGGATGAGTTGAGAAAACGAGGATTGACTGATGGATTTCATCATTCAAAACTTGTTTCTGCGAAGAGCGTGTTTTTGGAAAGCAGACGAAGATTTCTTTTGGTATATGAGAGCATAAAGCAAAAGCTATCTTGGAGTATGTTCATACACATGTCTGGGTCCCTCCCCTTGTCAGTCTTTAGGTGGAGCCAGATATTTTGTTTCATTTACAAATGATTTCTGTCGTGAAGTATGAGCATACTTTCTTCAGTCAAAGAGTGAAACCTTTGCCAAGTTTCGAAAGTGGAAATCTATGGTTGAGAAGCAGTCAGGGAAGAAATTGAAAGTTCTCCGTTCAGATAATGGCGGTGAATTTGTATCATAGGAATTCATCGATTATTGTGAGTTTGAAGGCATTAAGAGGCATTACATTACACCAGAGACCCTCAGTCTAATGGAGTTGCAGAAAGGATGAATCAGACATTATTGGAGAGAACAAGATGCCTTAGACTGACTGCTAAATTGAAGAAGGGATTTTGGGTTGAAGCTTTATCTATGGCGGCTTTCCTCATCAACCACACACCTTCTACTGCCATATATATAAAGGTACCTGAAGAAGTATGGAAAGGAGATCCTGTTAGCTATTCATTTCTCAGAGTGTTTGGTTGCCCAGCTTATGTGCATGAGAGAAAAGGGAAGCCAGAACCTAGAGCTCGCAAGTGTATTTTTCTAGGTTGTAGGAGAGGAGTGAAGGGATATAGGCTGTGTTGTCCTATTAGCAAGAAGATCGTTAGGAGCAGGAATGTGACTTTTGATGAGAAGGATATGTTGAAGGTGGAGCCTTCCTCATCAGATGACAATGAGGGGAGATGTGAAGAATACCAAACAAAAAGCAAGTCATCTGTTGATTCTTTCCATAGACGTTCAAATGGTGTTTCCGATGACACTGTGGTTTATGAGGATAATATCGATGTTGGTACAGAGGATCAAACTCAAGGTGGAGCTTATTCAGAACCTAGGCCTGTCAGACAAAGAAGAAAGCCTAAGTGGCTTGATGAGTTTTTTGGATTGAGCATTGAAGATATTAATTTCGATGATATGGAAGCATATGCTTTGAATGTTGTCCATGATGAGCCCTGTGACTATAGAGAAGCTATTGGATCAGTTAACAGTTCCAGTTGGTTAGTTGCAATGGAGGAGGAGATTGAATCATTGCAGAGAAATCATACTTGGATTTTGTTGCTTCTTCCCACCGACATGAGAGATATTGGATGCAAGTGGATCTATAGAGTGAAAGATGATGGAAATGGTAATCTCATATATAAGCCAAGATTAGTCGCAAAGGGATATGTTCAGAAGAAGGGGGTAGAGTATCATGATATCTTTGCTCCAGTGGTTAGGCATACTTATATTTGTATTCTTTTGGCATATTGCACATTATGATATGGAATTAGAGCAATTAGATGTCAAAAGTGCATTCTTACATGGTGATCTGGATGATGAGATTTATTTAAAGCAGCCGGAAGAGTTCATTGATAGTAACAGAGCAGACTATGTTTGCAAACTCAACAAATCTCTATATGGACTGAACCAGTCTCCTAGACTATGGTATAAGAGGCTTGATAAGTTTATGCTTTCATAGGGATACTCCAGAAGTTTCAAAGACCGGTGTGTTTATTTCAGGAGATGTGGTGGTGATATGATTTATTTGTTGTTATATGTTGTTGGTATGCTGATTGCATCTCGGAGTATGGTCATAATTAGGGAGTTGAAAGCAAAGTTCAGTGGAGAGTTTGACATAAAAGGATTTGGGAAAGGCACAAAGAATATTGGGTATGGAGATAAGTAGGGACAGGAAGCGGAGAGAGTTAAGGGTCACTCAAGCGCAGTACATCGAGAAGGTCCTCGCTCGATTTGGAATGGAGAAAGCTAAACCGGTTGGCACTCCATTAGGCTCTCATTTTAATTTGTCAAAAGACTGATCTCCCTCATCGGAAGAAGACAAGTGGTATATGGCTGATATACCTTATTCTAGTGCTGTTGATAGTCTTGTGTATGTGATGTGTGCACAAGACCATATTTGGCCCATGAAGTGGGTGTTGTGAGTCGATATATGTCTAACCCAGGCAAAGAGCATTGGCAAGCTGTGAAGTGTATTCTTTGATATCTTTGAGGCACTTCTTCGGTGGGCTTGTTATATGATGGAGTGGATGGTGACATCTTTCTTAGAGGATACTAAGATTCTGATTATGCTGGGGATAGAGATGCTGGGAAGTCAGTGTCAGGCTATGTTTTTACACTTGGCATGGGCTCAATTTTCTGCTATTCATGACGTGTTTCACGTTTCTCAATTACGGAAATGCCTTCGAGATTCTGATTCCATTCTTGAGCCCGGTATTGTGGAAGAAATTAAAGTTTCACCTAATTTGACTTATGAGCAACATACTATTCGTATTATTGCTTCGGAGGTCAAGCGCCTTCGAAATAAAGATGTTTCGCTTGTTAAGGTTCAATGGTCCGCGAATCCTAAGGATTGCTCTTGGGAATATAGAGAATTCATCGAGCGAACACATCCGGACTTACTTACTCATGCTCTTTGAGGTGAACTTCTTATTTCAAATTTCTTTTCTGTTAATATGTTTTTATGGTTGTTACTTTATATTTCCATCTTATATATTGCGAGGATGCAATTTCTTTAAGGAGGAGAGTTTGTAACAACCCGCATATTTACGATTTTATACTTAAATATTTTATTTAAATATTTCATCATTAGTCGAATTTTTTTCCAAAAAGCTACTTTTTGCATACGGTCAAATTAGGACTCGAGATCCCTTCCATTGAGTTCAAAATGCCATTTGCAACCTTTTTGAGTATAAACATTGATATGTTTGAAGCTAGCTAAAAATTTGACCTTTTTCACTTTGGGTTTGGGTTTGGGTTCAGCCCAACGTTCTAACTTAATACCCCAAACTGAAACCCCCTCTTCATTCACTCTCTCTTCCTCTACTTTTCAGTTCTAAAGAGATTAATGGTGAATGGAATGGGAAATTGAAACTCAAGCCCTAGTTTTCTATTTGCAAATCAACTTCTAGCTCCAAATTCAAGAGAAACCATTGGTAAGCCTTCTCTTCACCTCCTCAACAGCCTTATTCTCCGTGCTAGTTGACAGCATTACTCCGTAGTGTTCTTGGCTAGCGTGGGTATAGAGGTGGGGCGTCACAGCTTGGTATCAAATCGACTACCGAAGCAGAGTTGATATCGATTGTGGAAGCAACAAAGGAAGGATTATAATTCATTTGTAGGATGATCCTTCAATGGAGCAGCGGACAATAGCGCTATTTTCAGACAGTCAGAGTGTGGTTCATCTTGTAGAAAATCAAGCTTATAGTTCACAGACGAAGCACATTGATGTTAGAGGTTTCTTTCTTATGCTTGATGAAGAACGAAGCAAGATCAAATTGTTGAAGATGAGTACTTTGGATAATCCTTCAGATATGATGACTAAGTCACTTCCAAATGACAAGTTTGAGCATTGCTCAAACTTATCAGTTTGATACATGTTACTTGAGCGCCATGGGGCACTAGACCCAACAACTTCTATGTTGATTGCTTGATGATAAAGTGATGAAGAGAGTTTGTTATATTTGAATCAAGGTGGAGTGTCAAATTTAGATAATTCAAATATTTGTTAAAGAGGAAAGAAATTGATTAATTGATTCATTCAAATCAATTAATTTGGCTGCTACATGGAAGGATATTTTGAAGGAAACTAATCAATTAATTAGTCAATATATTTGCTATATGAAGAAATAAATGATTAGGCATAGAGAACAAATCAATCAAAGAAAATATGGAAACCAAGATTACGCCATCTGTTTGTACTAAAATCAAATCATGCAATTTGGAAAGATATTTGGGTAATCAGAAAATTGATTTTTTTAATCTCCAAGCAACCCTTCATTATCAAGTCTATTTAAATGAAGACATTTCATCTTCATAGGCAAGTGTAAGTGTGTGAGAGTATCCATCATTATTCTTCCCTCTCTTTTGTACTCTTTTCTTTAGTGAAATAAAAGAAGTTGTTGGGTCTCCATGGACGTAGGATATTCATATCTGAACCACGTTAAATCTTCTAAGTCTCCTATTTCTGTTATTATTTCTGTGAGACTGCATAATTCTTTTTAAGTGTCGTTGGTATCTAAATAGGCAATACTAGATCGTAATCAAATAAATCACTTCCGCTCAAATTAAAACAAAATTCACTACAGAGATCTTGTATTTTAAAATTTTAATTAAGAAAATGTGACATTGGATAATTAAGTAGGAAAAAATAGTAAAAAAACCAAAAGAGGAAACTAAGGAAACCAAAAAGAATCTATGAATCAAAATTTTGAAATGCCATAAAAGGCTACGGTGGTGGATAATACTTTACACTTATTAGTTAATTATGTAATCATGATTGCATTTTTATATTGTTTACAACTTGAAATTGCAATGTTATATCGAACCTAAAGCAAAACATGTTGCCTGTATTTCCTTTATGATAAATGCATTCTTAGAAGATTATAAAATTTTGAAAATTATTATGTCATATGAGTGAGTGCATACTTACCAGTTACCATAAGCTGTTTGTCTTGAAAAGTTCACAAAGAGATAGAAAGTCTTAAGAATCAATGAACTTTTGAAAAGCTCATTAACCATTAACGTTAGAAAAACTTCAAAATGCAAAATGAATCAATAAACTTTTTAACAACTTAAGTACAATAAGAAAACATATAAAGTGTATTTGATTGGTTAAAAAAAGAAAACATATAAAGTGTATTTGATTGGCTAAAAAGTTAGCTATATGATATTTCACTTTTAACTCTGAGTTTTTGATCTTTTGAAATATCAAACAACCACTATCCATATTTCCATTTTTAGCTTACATATCGATTAAACTACCACAAATATACATATTTTCTTCGTAATCTAACTTGATTGCTAGCGAATGAATCGTCTTTCCTTGCCTCTATGCAACAATATCTGCTGAAAAGTTCAACGCGATACTGATGGAAAAGCTATCGACTTTATAGCCTTCTTATATCATAAATTTAAAAGTACTTAATAGCCATTTCAAGCTGTCCTGTCATTGAATGACCAAGAACAATCTCTGTCCATAATACAACATCTTTGTTAAAAATGGAGTCGAAAATATTTATAGCAGAAGAAGCATCAGAATTCAAAAAGTACATGCTGATAAGCATGCCACATACATATACGCTAGATTGATAACTTTCTCTCACAATTTCTGCATGAAGATATTTTCCATAATATATGCATGGGAATGGAGCAATAGCTAAAACTATGGATGCAAATGTGTAATCGTCAGGTTCTATGGATGCAAATGTGTAATCGTCGGGTTCTATGGATGCAAATGTGTAATCGTCAGGTTTAGAAAATATTTCAACTTCGGAAAATCTTCCATTGCTTAATTTGAAGCATCCATGTTTGAAAAATATTGCAAAAAATTACAGCAATATGTCCCCTACACCTCAATGATCATTAACACATATTGAAAAACACATAAAAAATTAAATATGTTTTGTCTTTAGGCCAGCTAAACAATTTAGCAATTACTTCTATTAAGCTAGATTAGGCATAAAAATATATATGCATTTGTAATAGCTATGATGCACAATGTATAAACAAAGCTAGTATCTAAACATGTTAAGATTAAAAGTTCATTGTACAGTCAATACCTATTTGCATATGAATATTGACTTCCTTTTCCATATCTTTTTCTTACCTTGAACACAATTTTATTGTTATATCATTGATATTGTGGCATTTTGTCATGTCAGGGAAATATATTCAATTAACACCGATAGCATAAAAATGAAGAAGTAGCGTAAGTAATTGTTGGAAACTTTTATTCTTATTTTCACTAAATAAACATTTTTGATAAAGACATTATTCTTAATGCAGTAGTTGGAGGAACTTTTATGGTAATAAATTATGTATGTTTTATTGGTAGCAGTATGTTATATGACTAAAATCAGTTGTAGAGCACTTGGCCAACTCTGGTCGCCAATAAATATATTGTCCAGTAGAATTGAAACATGATACAACAATAACACCATCACAAAAGAAAGTAAGAATATATTTAAAAAATGCATCGTTAAAATTGACAATAAATACATTTCCTAATTTATAATCATGATGATTGAAATGTTGTAAGTGATTATCTGGAGCTTTTTCTTTGCATTATAATCGACAATTATGCCATTGTATAAGTTTAACCTCGGAAAGATACTGTCGATTTTTCTTTAAATTAACCTTTAGAAATGAAGTAAACTAAATCAAGTAAAATTGTTCTAATATTGGGATCCTATGTTCTAATATTAGGATACAAATGTTCTAATATTAGTAGTATAGTTAAAAATCTTGGGTCGTTTTCGAGGAAAACTATGTCACAGTGGCCTTTGATCTATCTATCCGTCAACTTAAATTTTAGTAACACCAAGCCCTAAAAGTGATGAATTAATACTTAACATAGTTCTCTAGGCCAAAAAACAAGGTCTAGTATTAGTAGATATAAAACATGCCTTTGAAAATATATATCATAAGAGCGACATTTTGCATTTGCACTTAAAATTTTAGGTATAGGCAGAATTATGGACAATTAAAAATGCTTGAATCATCACGGAAGTATAAAATCATCCATTACAGTAAGACATAACCGATTTCATGTTTTTTCATTGTTTTTTCATCATAAAGTCAAGCCATTTACTATAGGTAAATTTAATTTTACCCAAATCAAATGAAATGTATTAATGAAATTTTAGGCTAAGTCAACCCTGGAAAATATACATGTCTAGTGAAATACTTAACACTCAGTTTAACCAACCCAACGAACATGCTTATGTTCATTCTTAAGCAGGGAATAAAGCAAGGAAATAAGGTATGCTTACCAAGCATTTTCCCATAAAACTGAAAGGTTAAGCAACTTTGGTATGTTGTAGTTTTGTCTAAACAAATGTGATCCTAATAAACATGCAAAATGTATCAAAACGTAACTATATACATCATTTATTCATGTAAACTGATATAGAAAAGACATTTATAACAGTACTTAATAATTGATAAACAAATTAGAATCAAACTAATATTAAAATCTCACTTCTCTGTACTCTTCTTCCAGTGGATAAAGCAAGATGCAATCCTTTAGCCAAATCTCTATCATAAATTGCCCCTAAATTAGGATCAGACAAAGCCCCATAATCTTCTTGCACTTCACTAATCTTTTAGTACATTCTTCAGTTCAATCAGAAGGCAAAACATTGCTTTTATGCTTTCTTTATTTTATCGAAACTTCCTTCTTCAGTAACTGCAAGAAGTTCATATAAATTTCTTTCCATCACTGTTGCATTTGTTTTGAGAGAATCAAACATTTTGGGTCAGAAAAATCAAAATTGTCACGTGAACTAAACATTGCACAAATTTCAATAATATATGTTTGAACTAACCCTAGTTTGTAGGATCGCACCGATGCTAGAGAAGACGGTGGATTTGGAATTGCAGTGGACTGACCATCGGTCAGTCATGGAAGATGGCTTTAGGGATGATCATGGATCTTAAATCGGGTTGGATGTGGAATCAGATCTACATCCATCTACAGTGAGGGAGAGATGAAAGCTGCGGCTTTTTAGGTTTTTCAATTTTATGGGAGAACGATCCAAAGAGAACATGTTGAGATATGAACAGCCGCAAAAAGAACAAGAACTGAAGGGTGATTAGGGTATTTCAAAAAGACACGGTTGAAATCAGTTCATGGAATTATCATTATTATTAGTAGAGATAAAGATGGATTTGAGATTTTAATGAGTTTTCATGCTTTTCCATGAAATAAGGAATTTTAATGAATGATTGAATTGTTGGATTGGTATGTGACTTTCCTTATAATTTTTCCTCTTATTATTATAACTTGTTAAATAGAATTCGAGTGGAATTTACTAGCATTTAGTAAATACTGGAATTTCACTTTTTGATATGGGATAGATAGTTAGATTCTAGTGATTACTAAAGTGAAAGAGAGCTACACTTAGAGTTGTATTATCTTAGGACGTTCGAATTTCGGATCGATAGACCCTTGAGAGATAATGACTCATTTTCATTGACCCGAGGTTCGATAAAATCTTATATTCGCGTATGTAGTTAGGTTTGTTTACAACGGCCCTTTCATTTCTTCGATAAGTGTTACATGCATAATTAGTCTATAAGACCGAAAGACTAATATGTATCGGTTCATTTGATACACAATTAGACAATGTTTGCCTATTTTGTTCTGTTAGATAAATTCTCATAGTAGTCTGTTTTGATCTGTTAGACTATTACACTGTGCGGCGGGGTCTATTTGGTTTATTAGACTGATATCAGACTATTTGGTTTGTTAGACCTCGTTTTGCTGTTTAAACTGATAGTTGACTACCACTATTATTTCATTAGTGATAATTGTTCTTCAGAGATTTTGGAATGGATATTCAGTATCTTTAGGCTTTGAAGAATTTTGAATTGGTATCACCATATTTTTTATGACAGTCCATTTGAGACTTGATATGGATTTATGAAATGATGATTTTGATTAATACGCTTTATTATGATTATTTGGTTTTAAGCATATTTCTATAATGGATTATTTTATCGTTAAGTCATATGTTATGATATCAGTATTTCACATTTTTATTAGATATAGTCTGACCCATTTATTTTTATAATACTCGGCTCAGGTAGAGACTCTACAAGTACAGCGACTCACCGACTTTTGGATTTGATGCTAGCACTGCAGTAGACTATTTTGATTGTTTCAGTTTACTTCATTGTTGTATACATTGAAGTTTGGGAGGATATGTCATGTATATTATTTAGTAGTCCTTATGTACCTGATACGGTATTTTGGATGCGATGTATATATTATGTGGGTCTAGTACTGATATATTGTGGACTCATATTTGTTATGTATGTATATTATTCCGCTACAATCTGTGGCTCTGATATTGATTATCTATATCATATGTTGTTATGAATATTTTAAATTTTTATGTTTATTACTTTGTATTAATATTGTACATGTCAAATTTTCAATTCTGGTCCTCCTAATGGTAATAAAGACTCTCAATGTTAGTCCAAAGATATATGCACATTCGATCACCCTTAAATAGCCGTATTCTTCATGTTATTAGATGGTATTACTTGTAATGTTCTTTAATCATATGGGTATAGCATTGGGGTCGTTACAATGTTCGATGTGTGAGGTATGATTGATATGTGCGATGGATGCTTGATGTGCGATGTGTGTGTGATTGTGTTCAATGCCTTATGGATGTTTTGACGTGTGACGTGTGTGTTTATGTTCGATGTGTTATGGATATTATATTATTCCATTGGTTGGATTTTCTTATAATATCATATATGTTATCCCCGTGACATATCGTTTATTTACTCGTTTTTGAATCTAGATTTAGTCTGACCCATTTATTATTTATATAATACTCGGGTCAGTCCAAGACATTTCAGGTTCAGGGACAAAGAAACCAGTTTTTTATTGTTAGGCTTAGTTGGAGGCTGAATTATTAGCAGTATTGGGTATCGTCATACGGACTCATGTGTGTGTTTGTTATTTGATTATATATTTTGACCTATCTTATTTATAGTTGTTTGGGAGTTAGTGGGCACTTGACTCATTTTGTATCCTACTCGGACTTATGTGATATAGTATATTTGTATCGCTGCATTAATGACTCTGTGATCTCTATTTTTTTATATTATGTATTGTTTTATCCTCGAGAACCACATGTATTTATTGCTTTGTACCAAGACTGTTTACGTCAATGTGAGTTGTATTTATATTATGAGACGCATTCAGTATTGGTCCAGGGTAATATTCATGTGTGCATCACCCATGTGTTACTCGGTAGTATTACTCAGTAATACACTTAGGTAATATGGGTATAGAGGTGGGGTGTTATACCCATTCTCATATGTTCTTAGTAGACCAGCTCGGACCGTCCTACCACCTAGGCTTGCGAAAGCAAAGCGACAATAGGTATAGCCAAATGTACATGTTTCTAACGAGAATCATGCTTCATTTCCTACAAGCCACACATTCTTTTCTTTGGCCAGCTGTCTCTCATCAAGTCTATTCAGCCAGATCAATGACTAAGCGCGCTTCACGTCTATTTGCAGCACGATCTTAGCCGTCCAAGCATCGATTAAACTGCTGTAAGAAACTCATGCATAGCCACTTCAAATTGGTTGGTCCGTAGTGGAGTGGACCCAAAAGGTTGGAACCTATAACCCGCTACTCAAATGTCCTGATAAATCAGCTTTCTACGATTAGCAACTTCATTAGTATTATGTCATTTTTCTTATTATTCTCTTGTAATTGCTTATAATTATAAGAGGGTCCTATAATAATAAATCTTCACAGTGGACGTTGGTAGCTCGACCGAACTACTTTACATCTTGCGTCATTTAACTTTAAATGCTCTTTTTTCCTTTATTTTTCCGTCGTTAAACCTATTGATTAGTAACGAACATTTTCTCTTCATAACACATTATTATAACTCTGGGATTGACGAAAATTATCGTCAATGGTGACAGTAAAATGGAAGATGGTGCCTCTAAGATGCTAAAATGGATAACTGATTCTATAACCAAATGCGAAGGCATTCCTTCCAAAGATGTCCTAGACAATGCTAACATATTCTTCGATTCCTCCACTTTTGTCAATGCAAGTATGTTTTCTCTCTTATCAATAGGTTTTATAATCAAATACAAAGGCACGTCAAATATAAATCCAAAATAATATGCATTTTTTCTCTTTTGTTGGTTTTTGTAATCAAATACAAAGGCATGTCAAATAAGAGCCAAAATAATGTGCATTACGCTCTTTTGATAATTCTGACATGTTTGAGCTGATTTCCTCCTCCTTTGAAAATATATTTCTACTAATTCATCCTCTTTTTACTTATTATCTAAGAAGTTAAAGTTACATGCATTTTTTATTGTACTTTCATTGCAAATATGTTTTTTATTGCACATTTCAATTAATATTATTATTATTATATAATTTAACTGTGCAAATTAATTTTTGTACAACGTATTAGCATTATATTTCTTCGAAATTGTACGATTAACGATCGTTCTTCCACTTTTGTATGGTTCAACTAGCATAGTTTTCATATTGTAGTGTGTTTAATAATGAAATTTGTGTCTATAAAGGATGCAAAAATCACATGTTAGCATTATATTTTCTTCGAAATTATACGACTAACGATCGTTCTTCCACTTTTGTATGGTTCAACTAGTATAGTTTTCACATTGTAGTGTGTTTGATAATGAGATTTATATCTGTAAAGGATGCAAAATTCACGTTTCGGTGAACCTTTTTTTTTCAGTGCGTAAATCACTCTTTACAAAAATCTTATATGATAACTAAATCCTTAAAAGAAATTCCAGTTAAACATAAAAAATGTTACACATGCACAAAATACCTTAACAAACAAATATACATCAGTTTTACCGTGTCGACACCAAATTTATTACAACACTATCATAGCTTCCAATAAAATTACAATTTTTACCTAATTTTTCATCTTCACGATTCAATCGTAATTTTCGAATTAGAATGTAACGTAGCAAATTTAACTCTATAAGGTTAGGTAAAATTTAATATCTTTTATTCGTGTCAATCCTTACTTTAAAGCATCAATCATCTGTCTCAAAAATCATGATCTCGATTTGGTTGAGTTGAAAAGAAAAAAAGTATTCTCAATAAGGCGACGAAAATTAATTGAAAAATATTCACCTTTTGTTGTATTAATGTTCAAGCTTATAAGAAATTCAATAATTAAATTTATTAAACTTTATTTTAGTTTTCATTTAACTTGTGGATTTAATTTAGTGGAAAATATATTATTATAGTAAAGAACTACCAATCTTTTAGAAATTTATGTTTGGCAAATGCTGGTGTATGCTAAGTAATTTTCTAAATGTTAACTCCTGTTATGATTTCATCTTCTAACCAATATTTATTTATTCATAGTTCACATCCATTACGAACTAATATGTTTAAATTATTGTACGTGCTAAAGTACTGGTATCGGCAAAGAGATATAATTTGATCTTCATTTGACAAAAATATTTAATTAATCATCTAATTGTGTAAGGTCTATCATCGAATTTTTTTGTTACTGTATTATTAAAACAATGCTCGATTATAAGATCGCTTTTTAAATAAATAAATAAAATCAACTAATCGACAATAAAAAGAAAATTGAAGAGGTCAATTCAGTCACGGAAACGAATCTACATACATAAATTAACACCCAAAGGCAAAAAATATATCAAAATTACTTTAAATCCAGTTTAAATTTTATTTTCCCATGCTTTCATTTGCCTTTTAAATAGTAAAGGTTCATACTAAGAGCATCTCTAGTCGTCAATTCAAAGCTGAATATTACGAAAATCACCTCCAGACGTTTGTTCAAAACTGAATACTAAGCTTAACATTCAGTCTTCAAGTAAGAAAACTGAATCGGACTTGGACGTCCATTTACCGAATGCCCAAGACCTGACACCCAATAAGTGAACGCCGAAGCCCTCTCCCTCTACCAGCAGAGTTTATGAGGGAAGGGGACTGATGTCTATTAAATGAACGTCTAAACCCTTCAAGATCAAGTCCAATTAAAGATTGAATATTCAGCCACATCAATATTCAGTTCATTACCTTTAATGAAGTGGAGATGGCAAATCACCTAGGTTAGAATATAATTTGCCTATTGTCATTTTCCAAAATGCTAAAAGATCTACCTGGTGAAAAGAAAACTAAACAAGTACTCTGCTTCATAATCATCATATAATAATCAGCCTATAACAACAATGGACAAGTTATACTTAAAAAACAATACGAAACATGGTAACATAAACACAAATTACATTCATTAATAAAGTATTCACCAAAATACAAATTTAATTACCATTAAGTAGGCGTTACTAATTATACTCGCGATAATCGAGTAACTTGTACCATAACCTAAACTTTTTCATCGTCGTCATCAACAAAAATTAAAATCCAAAAAAACCAAATCAAAAATCCTTCAACAACTTCCTAACCTGCTCGAGTGTAACAAACAGAACAATGGTAAAGGGCCCCTGCCTCATCACAGTAGGAACAAAACCTTTATAAAGGGCCATAAAACCCTCCTTTCTCACCGTCTTGAACGCGCAATCCAAAGCTCCGTTATAATCTCCGACCTTCATGTTCATAACCCTAGTTTTCACAACGTCCACAGGATTAGACGCCACAGAAGCTACGATCCCTGCCACAAAACTAGCCGACACGTGCGTCCCCAACCCATCCGCCATCACACCCCTCTTCAGGATCCCTTCCTTCACCTCGTCGTACGTCGCCAGCTGACTCGCCGTCACGATCATCGCTCGGTTGATCGTCAGCCCCGATCCCCTCCACAGCGATTTCACCCCTTCCGTTTTGCACATCTTGGTTATCGCGTCCACCACGCTTTTGTAGTTCCTGCGTTCAGCCGCGGGGAGGCGCCCGTCCGCCTGCATCCGCACCATCGCCACGTCGGCTGGGTTTCCCACCGCTGCTCCAATGCCCCCGGCGAGCAGGCCAGCCGCGATTTTACGGTTGAGTGGGAGAGATTTGGTGGTTGGATCGGACCACTTGGTTTTGAGGATCTCGTACAGTCCCATGCGGGTGGTGGAGTATAGAGTCTGACGTAGAACGGTGGCAGAGACGCCGGAGAAGAGGGCGGCGGCGCCGTCGGTTTTTACGATCTGGACGGCGATCGAGATGGGGCCAGTACGGACAGGTCGGTTCATGTGTATGGGGACGGACATGTTCGAATTGGGGAAAGCGAAGGAAGAGCGAAGGTTGGGGACCTGATTGGATTCGCCATGGAGCTGCATGCGAACTTTGATTAGGTCCAATGGATGGGTGGAGCAGCCTGCTACAATTGAAGCGATGCCTCCTTCAACGAATCCTTTGACACCCATGGTTGGGTATTAATGTTTACGAGAAGAGGGTAGATTTGAAATGTTGTGAAATACCGTTACCAGTTAGGGGTGGAACTGGAATCGCTGGAGACGAAGAGGTGAGAATGGAGAGAGAAAGCTATCGAGGAAGAATGTGGTACGTTTGGCCTCTGAGACATGTAACAATGGGTTTTTTATTTTATTTTTGGTTGAATTGTTGTGAGAAGAGAGGAACGAAGGATTGTTGATTTATAGGAGAGATTTGAGAAGGGGAGAGGAAGGAGAAAGGGGTAAATTTGGAAATGTATGAGCTGTGCAGCAACAGGCTAGGGTTGAATTGTTTAATTTTAGGGAATATGAGATCTGGACGGTTAGTATAGGTAGTAGACGGTGAAGATTGGTCAGATTTGAAAATGAAAAGTAGTCGAACGCAGCTTGGGAATTAATGAATCTGGGAGATATTCTGGGAAGAGCGTGTGGGCCCCATACGCTCATATATTTGTGTTCTGATTTAAATCCGTATCCTATTCGATCAGGATATCGCCATCAGAGCCAGAAAATGGGGTGCGATAATGTTAGATTTATAATCGAACGGGTGGAATACAGGGATGCTGAAATAGTGCGGTTCAGATAGTTTCCGCGTAAACTCGGGCCTTTTTTCTTCAGACCTTCTAGCATTTGCGATTCTATCATTCCCCAATATTTATTTTAGAAAAGAACGCACGCCCAACTTTAAACTTCATGAATTTTTTTTTTTTTTTTTGTCTTGTGAACTTTTAAAAGCATTTTTAGTTGATGTTTATTCGTGTTAAATTTTATGCTTCAGGATAAATGAAAGAAATATCATTCTCATTTTAAAATAATGCTTTGATGATGGTCGTCATTTAATTCTTCTTATAAATAGCACTAGATCAAACAAAAAACGTTTAACTAGAAGCGGTAACTTATATATATTAATTAAGATTTGTAACTTATATATTAATTAAGATCTTTTGATATTTTAGCATAATGCAGGCTATGATTTTATAAAAAATCTTAGGAGTTACAAACTAGTTCTAACAGCCATGATATTTAACAATGTAAATTTGATATAACCCTTAAAAAATAATAGTTAAATTTTAATTAATCAATAAAAAGTTTAAAATTTTAATTTATAGGAGTTAAAATGCAAAGTAAAAATACATTCATGGAAATATATTTTTGTTAAAGCATAAAAATGATGCAAAGTGATATAGGAAATTTTGTTAGAAAAATGGAGTTGGAAATTAAATGATGCATTATTTTTTTAGAGAAATGTGTGGTCTTCTAAAGTAGAGGAGAGCACATGTGTGTGTATCATTGAAAACAATGGTGCTAGTAACATGCCTAACACGTAGCTAAACAAAATACAAAAACAATGTAAAAGACTTAGGTATAAATAGAATGAATAAACGAGCTTTTGTGTAAATAAATGAGTTGGAAATTAAATCGTGCTTTTAAAAAACATTTTTGGAAACATATTGAATAAATGAGCTTTTGTGTAAATAAATAATTATATATGATGAACTATACTCGGCTAGAGTCAACGAGAAGCCGTAAAGTCGTCGGTGGTCGGAATCGCAAAAACATGGAGCAAATTTTGCTCCAAGAATTGCAACATCGATCAACTGGTGGGTTTACGATCGGTTGACCAATTGCAACAGCCTGGAGCAATTTTCTCCGGGCCCATGCACATGTATACGTGTGTGTAGGATGTGTGTTTGGAGGGGGGGAGGGGTTTGGACGCTCTACAAAATTATGATTTTTTCTTTTGCAGTGAAATGTAGTTTTCTATTCGAGGAGGAGAGCGCTTAGGTATCAAAATTATAAAGTTTCAAAATTTAGATTTCGAATTAGATTTAAAATTTATAAAAAAAATCAAAAATGGAATTTTTTTTTATTATTTTAAATCAATTTTATTCTACTTACTTTTAAATTCAAATTTTTGGAAAAAATGTTGAAAATGCTTACTAAAATTATTTAAAATTTCTTCCTTTATTTGAAAATTATTTCTAAGTGTTATGGGACATTTAGAAAATATTTGTGGATGATTTTGTTATTTTTTTTTACTTAAGAATAGTTATAGAATACCCATTGCACGTGCATTAATTAATGGCTGGAAAAATAAATATTTTAGAGAAGATTACAAAACACTTAATCATAATATGTTGTAAATTTATCTAACAACGTGTACTTTAAAAATCAGTTCATATATACGCTTCTTTCTATAATTGTTCGGGGCTTTCCATAATATTGAACAATTTTATAAGTTGGCAAATAATTATTTTCAGTGTTTCAATATGTAACGAGTTTAATAAGAGACATTTTCATATATCTGTTATTTAAGGAAATTTCGAAACATTATAACTACTGAATCTTATTTTCAACAAATATTACTTTGAAAAGAAAATGAAAAGGGTAACATTTTAGTACCAAATTTTGGTTGCTATGTACCACCCTTAGACAACTTATCCAGATTAGCAGCCTAGATTAGTGACACTGCCTTTATAATCGTAGTCAATGACTCGTTATTTAGACGAACGTGTTGTTTTCTTTTACCATATGAACCATGAGATGCCCTCCATTAAACGTTGCACGGTAACTTCATGAAATTTTAGTAAGGGATATAAATAACTTATATTATTTTCGTTTAACACACATTACAATAACTTTATAAATAAGAAATAATGTTCTTTCTTAGGGTATTTGTATATTTTTACTATATAATTATTCTTTGGATCATCGATTCTATTTTTTGTTTCTCTACGTTAATAAATGAACTAAGCATTTTTCAGGATATTAAACAATTAATTTATATGCATGAAAAGTTGAATTTCCGTCATATAATTATGACATTTCATGTATGCCCATTTTAATTATTTAAGCTATGTTATTTTTTTTGTCACTATTGTCAGTTTATACATGTTACTGTTTATCTCACATTAGACTCTCTAGTCTGACTCATATATTATTTCTCTTTATAATACTTGGGTCGGCTTGAATATTTTGGACAGGTTAGATCTGCATCTTGCATTTTATAGATTGTGTGCACGACATTGATAAAATTGGTTAGAAAAAAAATTGTGGAAAACATATAATACTTAACGCTTTTTAAACTTAAATCATAATAAATTTCGATAACATAAAATAACGAGTTTTAAACCTATAGACAACAATAAGTAGCAATATTTGAAACTAAAATAAGCAAAAGAAACATTAGTTCCATGATCGTAAATGTTTGAGAGTTTGATCTCATTTTCTGCTTAGCATATAAAAGGTAAATCATCGATTCTAACAACAATCGATAAAAGTAAACTTAACGCATACAACAATAAGCATTACTACATAAAATTAACATGACTAATGTTAAAATTTTACTCAATGAAATTATGGAATTTCTAAAAATAAACAATAGTAAAGATTAAATAATACTATCAAGGACTTCTATTAATTCAATCAAGTTCCGTAAAGGATCCAAATGCGGACATAGTTCTCAGCGTTGTATTATGGAACGAATACGATGGACGCACATTGTTTATTCAAATTCAGGTAAATTCAACTAATGGAAGGACCCTTTAAATATAAGCTAATTGTTTTCCATCGTGGAATTTAAACACATAGTTTTTGTGACTATGGTGTGCTGTAGCGACCCATCCTGGTTCTGTATTTGTTGTTCAAGCATAAACCAATTTGTTGAAAGGTTAAAAAATAGACGAATTGAGAACCATTATTTGGTGAAGTCAACTTTTATTTTCATTAGTTGGAAAATATAAATGTAATATAAACAACAGTAATTATTAACATCCGAAAAGAACATCAACTACCATAAATATTATTACCAATAAATTATAAATGTAGTACTAAATCTAACATTTTTTAAGCATTAATGATTAGTATATACATAAATTCAAAATAATTACGCATTCAATAAATAAACTTTAAGCAAACATCTGTCAACGTATAATAATGCTTTGAAAAAATTCATTAAAATGGAAACTATAGCTTTTAAACTGAATAAATATGAAGGTTTTCTCATCGTTATATTTTGTTTACATTTTTTATTATTTATATTATAAATGATCTATTAGTTAGTCTTTTACTCTTAACATTTTTTTTTGAATTGGTACTTTATATACAACATGTCACAGGGACAATCTATCACATGTCAATAAACGTTCGAAGCAAGTTTCGAACTTGTGACCTATCGCACCAAAGCTAAATCACTTAGCCACTTGGATAATGGTGCTTGTCTACTCTTAACATTTTACTATATATGTTTAACGATATTCATTTTTTACCAATGAATTTTATTTTCCAAAACTGAATCAATAATATACGGAAATAATTCATGCTTGCTTATTTAAAATAACTATAAAGGGTTACAGAATTTGGTTTTGATAGAATCAATAATGTAGGAAGAGGCCTAAAGGAAAAAGGTAAAATTACACTATTGAACTTCAATATTCTAAAATTTATTACAAAAAAATAAGGATAACGAAGTTCCACACTGCATCCTGTTTTAGTTTTAAATGGAATCAAAGAGGGTTGAATGATTTAAAATATACTAGGGAAAACGTGGTTAGTGGGATTAGAACTTAGACGCTTAATAACTACGCGTTATTTTTATTCCGAAATTATGTTAAAATTGGAAAATTGTCGAGAGAGCTCCACTTAAAAGATACAAAGTATAAGATGTGACACACAATAGTAACCATATTGTCTCCATGTTTGTTGTTCAGGAAGCATGGATCAATTTCTTAAAGGTTAAGAAATAAGTAAATTAAAAACTATTATTTAGCGGAAGTCGACTTTTGTTTCATTGCCTGGTAAAAATAAACATAACATAAAAAACATTAGTTATTAATACAAAAAATATACTGCAAATTTTATCAACAAGAAGCTGTAAATTTGTCATTAAAGTTAACATTCTTTATGTGCTAATTATGAATATATTATATAAATCCTAAACAATCGCACATACACTAAAAAAATTAAGCAAATGTTTGATAATGCATAACAATGCTTTGAAAAAAGGACCATTGAATGAAAAGTATAACTCTTAAATTGAATAAACAAGAAGGTTTGCTGATTATTATATTCTGTTCATATTTATTATCGTATATGTTATAAATGATTTACTGATTTATTTTGTCACTCTTAATACTTTTACTACACATGTTAATTGATATTTATTTTTTATTAAATAAGTTTTAATTTTGAGAAATAGAACTAATAAGATACCAAAATGGATATACTTATTTATTTAAAATAATTACAAAAGGTTTATAGGACTTGTGTGTAGTTCTCATCAAATGAACGATATTTAAGAATTAAGTGCATCAAAGAAAGTTGAGTATTTTAATTCTAAAATTATGAGAAAATTGGAAAAATATTGAGATGAATCCACCAATAAGATACATGGTATAAGATAAAATGAGGGTAATAGAGTTCCAAACTGCATCTTGTTTAAGGAGAGAATAACAAAGAAGGTTGAATGATTTTGAAATACATTAGAGAAAATATGGTTAGTGGGAGTTGAATAGCAGGGCTACTTGGGAAGAAGCTTGCTGATGGCAGCGCATGTTGGGATCAGGAGGAATACGTCCATGTAGGATAAGAATAGCAGGAAGCTGTGTCACAACTTGAAAGCTTTCTATGAAAGGGACAGTGGCTACATCAGAATGAAAGAAGCCGAAGCTGTAGAATCACATTCATTTGAAAGAACTTCTACTTACCAAAATAAAAAGAAGATGGGGGCATAAGGGTATCATCCACCTGCAAAGCGACAATGAGAATTCAACTTCATAGCAAAGACTCCCTTCACCCACACACCTAGTTAGATTTATTAGATGACGAAATTAAACTAGCTTACAATGTCATGAACAACGGGAAGACACCCTTACAAAGTAGGGGGAGCCTATAGCGCTTCCATAGGGTCAATGGTCACCACACAGTACTGACACACAAGAAATGAGATTAAGAGACCGACTCAGAAAAGATACTTAGGTGATCATCTGAAGGAAAACAACGGGGAAAGGACTGCAAACCTCACTTCGAACCCAAATGAAAATCTACCCAAAAACCCTTCTAATCTCTTAGCACCAATATATGGAGGGACACAGCTCATTGGAAAAGCAAAAAAGCATTGGAGCAGCATGTGCAACTAGAAAAGGTAGAGTAGAGGACAATATTCCATTTAAAACAAAAGCCTACATGGGGCATAGTCTTCACTATAGCTGAAGTTGTCAAAATTGTCTATCCACATCAGGATCTATTTACAATTATAGTGCAGATCTCAAACTGCACCATGAATAAAGTCTTGGAATCCCGGAGTTCTGTAAACATCATATTAAAATCAATGTTTGGCCAAATGAAACGTCAAGTGGGGTTATTAAAGCCAAGCCCCAAGCTTATGTACTGCTTCAATAATTCCACAACTGTTCCTATCGGAGCAGCATGCTTACTTGTCGCCCATGAAACTGCGTCCCTTCAAAAATCATTCAATGCGAGCTTTATGGTCATCGATCAACCGTCACCATACAACATATTCCTTGGAAGACCCGCACAAATTGACATGGGGGCAATTATATCTTGAAAGGATCTGCTCATGAAATTCCACGCCCCTGCCAAAATAGAGTCGATAAGAGGAGAATGATTATAAGATAGACAATGTAAATCTTAATTCTAGCAATAAAATTGTTCAAAACTACTATGACTTCCTCCCTAATAAATATGATAATAGTAATAAAAAGGAAATCAAGCCAACAAGAGCTGCATCGGTACATAGTACCAAAAATGATGCTGAAACATGTCATTCTTCAATAAGGAGAAAATGAGGGAGTACATGCATATGGTCGGCACTAAATATAACTCAGTTTACGTGCAGTATTTTTATGAAGAAGCTCGAAAGCAGGCCTGCTCCACCGCATCCCAACCCAAAAAGGGTGAAAGTGAAATAGATCCAAGGTTAGGGGAGACAACAACGGAACAAAAGCCATTGCATGACCTTGAGGTTGAGTAGGTAAACCCTAAAGATCATTTGAAGATTCTTAAGATTAGGAGGAACCTCGATGTAGAAATCAGAGCAGAGTTAATAGACTTCCTCAAAAGATCAACAGATGTTTTCACTTGGACACACTCAGATATGGTAGGAAAAACCCAGCTATCATCTATCATGCAGTCAACATCGATCCCAATGCTCACCCAATTAGACTGAAGTGTAGGACCATGGATCATGAAATATATAATGCTCTACACAAAGAATTTAAGAAATCAAAGGAAAATAGGTACATCCGAGAAGTATATACCCAAAGTGTATTGCAAACCATATTCTTATAAAGAAGTCTAACGGAAAGTAGAGAACTTGCATAGACTATGCCCACCTCAACAAGTTTTGCTCAAAGGATAGTTTTCCACTATCCAAAATTGATCAGTTGGTGGATGCAACTAGCGGCCATGAACTACTCATCTTCATGGACACAAACTCAGGTTATAACCAAATAGCTATCTTTGAGCTAGATCAGGAGAATATCAGTTTTATGACGGACAAGGGCTTATACTGCTATAAAGTTATACCTTTCGGACTCAAAACACCTTTGCAATCCTAAAACGATATGCTATCAAAGTTGCACTAAGTCATGTGCATGACCTGGAAGACACCTTTGCAATCCTAAAACCCTATAACATGAAGTTGAACCCCTTGAACTGTACTTTTTCCATCCATTTGGCAAAGCTTTTGGTGTACATAGTAAGTCCCTGCACCAATAAAGAAACCCCAGTACGGATTGAGGCCATAAGGAACACGGAAGATCTAGAAAAACTAAAAGATGCCATAAGCCTAAAAGATAGGGTGGGTGCTATAAGAAGGTACATTTCCAAAGAAATAGACAAGTGTATATCATTCTTCAACCAAGTGAAAAAGGGATGGAATTTTGAGTGGACCGAAGAATGCAAAATCATGTTTGGGAATCTGAAGGACCATCTGATTAGTACCCCTATCCTTTTAAAGCTTGAAACAAGCGAGGACTTATATCTATATTTAGCTGTAACTATTAAAGCTATTTGTGTTGCAGTGGTACGAGTAGATAAAGGGGATCAGAGGCCCATCTATTTCACTTGTAAACTTTATATTTCAATATTAAATTTCTATTAGGAGTAGAACTCAAGTACCCTGTCATTGAAAAGCTATCTTACAACCTGCTTCTTAAAGCATGAAAATTCCGCCCGTACTTCTAAGCACATCCCATCAAAGTCCTCACAGACAAACCACTAAAGCAAATATTGCAGAAGCAAGAGACATCAGGTTGCTTACTAAAATAGGCAATAAAGCTCCGCCAACATGATATCTCCTACTGCCTAGAAAAGCAAACAAAGGACAAGCGATAGTGGACTTCATTGTGGAATGTACGCTGCCGACTAAACTACAATGTAAGCAAGAGGCATCCACTCAGCCCATGGCCATTTGACATATGAAGGCATAGACTTAATAGGATCACTCTATATGTCTAAAGGGGGAAAATATGCCATAATGATGATATACTACTTCACAAAGGGATATAAGCAGAACTCTTGCCATTATTAGCGTAAAAAGAAATAGTTACTTTTGTTGTGAGGAACATAATTACAAGGTTTAGGAATCCCCAATAAAATAATCTACGATAATGGAACCCAGTTTGAGAGTAAGAAGTTTGCATAACTTTGTGAGAAAAATGAGATAATAAAAAGTTTCTCTTCTATTGCACATCCATAGAAAAATAGGCAGTCCAACCAGTAAACAAAATAATTAAAACTGCTTCAGAAAAGACTGGAAAAGTTGAAAGGAAAGTGGGCAAAAGAATTATCCCTAGTATTATTGGCTTTCAAGTCCTCATCCAGATCCCCAACCAACCATGCACCTTTCTCCCTAGCCTATGCCTATGTAGCAATTCTCCAAGTTGGGACAAAGGCCCAAGCGCATAGAAGAATATTGTTGGCTAGCATTCTAGTCTGGCAATATCAAGCTGATTGCACGAGTTAGATTCAATTGCCATCAAGGCTGAAAACTCCAAAATGGCGATTGTAGGACCCAAAATTCAAGTACGAATGGTCGTATAAAGTCAGAATTGAATGAATTTGATGGATGTACAATATAATTTGCTCAAAGCATGGAATATGACTAAATGAATGAAAGGGCTCGGCATATATTGGCTCATTGGGAGGGACCGGCATACCTAATTGAGAGGGATCGACAGGCTTCACTGAAGAGGGGTCGACATCCATCACGGTCCAAGTGCAATCTTGCAGACAATGATCATTATCATGAGATCCACAAGTCAAATCCTATGAGATTTGGTGAGGGAGGTATATGGACCGTAGGGAACCAACCCTGGGGACTGCATATAAAAATGATGGAATGGGAGGAATCGACATTCATCCCTGTAGAGGGCTCGATAGCAACCAGTACACAAGTCATATTAAATCAATGATCGAGCGATAACTCGAGTTTCAATAGTCCAAATGGCATGAAAATTAGAGGCTAAACATATTTTAGCATGGAGAAGCCACCGTATGGATCACTGCCCAAAAATTGACCAATGGAGGGAATGGTTCGATTCCTTATCATTGGGAATTGGGCCCAACGATCCATCTAGCAGGCTCATGTGGATTAGAAGATCCTTCAGCCAAAGTTTCAGAGAGATTGGTGGTCGTCTTCACCAATAAATACTGACCTGATGGGTTATTCTAAGGATCTTTATGCTACTTATTACTCTAGCCTCTATTGTAATCAAATGTTTGTTATTACCTACTGCCATAATCAGATTTATAAGTGATTAATAAAAGATAATCTTCAAATTGGACGTGGGCATACAACGTCGGACCACCATATATCTCTATGCCTTTGATTATTGCTTTTTATCTGTTATTAGCTTAATTATTTCCTTAATTTAATTTCATTTTTCTTCACTTACTTCTCTACAAAAATCTATTCTTGGGTGTTTGTGACCAATTTAGTTGCAAACATTTTGGTGCTTCTACCAAGAACCTTGATTCTTAGCTTGCTAGAATCCTTTTGTTGCTAATAAATTGGATAAATCCACCAAAGGAGATATGCGGTTATCTTCAAGAAGTTGCTAATACTACTCGAGTTTGTAGGAATCTAAGCATGGCTATTAATAATGGTGAGATATCGTAGATTTACTTCTTAGAATGTGGAAGGAAATGATAATATTAGCATTCAATAAGGAGACCCAAGCGATTAACCAACAAATGTGAATCCTGATCCGGTTGAAGTTAAGAATCATACTGATTCTATTACAAAAGCTGAATTTTATAATTTAATGAGAGAGCTAATGGAGAGCCATTGATAATTAAATCAACAAATTCATAATAATATCAACTTGATGAACCAAATCAATCAGCGGCAGTGGGGGAAAGCTAGGAGGGATCCCACTCCTTACTCAGCATCAGAAAGTTCTAGCTCATAAGATGAGTATCACAGATAGGCGTCATAGAACAGATGAATATCATGCCGAAACTTTAGAGAGTGAACTAGCAAACCATTGTGGTCCGCCAGGATCGATTGTTGTCGACCCCTCCATAGTGTTTGATATCGAACGCTCCACCAAAAGGGGGAATTCATTCATGCCTTATGGCAATCAAGTTGGAGCTACTATGGATGGTTGGATGGTTGGATGTTGGAGTTCAATTGAATCTTGACCAAGCTCTTCCTTGGAATGACGATGAAGCGAATTTACAAGATACTCATCGGGAAGATGGTGAACCAAAAAGGTGTGAAATGGCCCGTAGACATCAACCATACCATTTATGTAAGGTAGAGCGCGACCGCTGCTTGGCATCAACAATCCAAACGTTGGACTTATTGGCAATGATCAGACAGTTGGTGAGAGAGAGCCAATGCTTGACTAAAGATGACTAGGGAATTTCGAGAAGCCATACCCTATTTATCGATAATATTTTACATGCGGAATATCCAAGGAGGTTCAATATGCCATCAATGCTCACCTACAAGGGAAAAACTGACCCCAGGCAGCATATCATGAGATACAAATGGTTGATGGATTGTATGCGAGCGGAAGATGCAACTAGGTATAGATGCTTTCCCATGACTTTCTTTGGCATAGCGATGATGTGGTTCACAAGGCTACCCTCCCGATCAGTTTCTAGATTCGATGATTTAGAAATCAAGTTTGTGGAGTAGTTCCGAAAGCATGTGATTCATCCCAAAGATGTGATGTTCCTTTCTAGCATGATTCAGACTCTTGAAGAGTCATTGAAAGATTATTTAGAGAGATTTGATACAGCTGTTATGAAGATCAATAATCCAAATGACCACGTGATACATATGGCCATGACGAAAGGGATTAATCCAGAGTCTGACTTTGACGATTGGTTAGCCGGTAAGCCTCCTACAATGTTGGAGTGCTTTTACGCAAAGGTGGCCTAGTATTTGAGAAAAAAGAAAGCTAGGTCCTCCAGGAAAAAGAATGTTGTGGAACCAAATGGAGAGGGAGTATGGAATAACATTGCAATAAAACATTCTAATGATAGTTCTGAAAAAGTTCAATGATTGTCCACAATAAACCAAATCAGGAAAAGAGAGGCAGAGATAGGAATCATAAATGAAAGATGGATTCTGGACTTCGAAAGCCTAGGCTTCGATGTATAATACTTACATGATGTTGAATACATCCTTATAGAATTTCTATCATTCTACTTGCAATACCATGCAGTATAGGAAGCCGCCTTCGAAAGAATCAACAGAAAAATAGAAATAGACAAGGAAATATTGTCAATTTCATGAATGCTATGGGCACAATATAAATGAATGTAGGCATCTCTAAGATGTTACAGAAAAGTTGATTCAAGAAAGGAAATTACAATAGTTTGTGAAAGCCTCGCAGATGACGGGCAAGGGCATCTGACCCCAACTGAGGACAAGCACTGCATAGGGCAAAGGAGCCTATGCGGACTAGTGGAAGACTGGTGATAAATATGATGATCGGAGTACCGCACCCTGCAGATAAGAGTTGGCAAGAGATGGAGCGATATCCTAGCACGATTAGGTAGTGGATTTCGAATGTTGTTTGAATATAGAAGATGGAGCTCCGACAAAACAACAACGCATGATGGTGGATGATATTGTGTTTAGAAACAGAGATGCAGATAAGGTAGAGGGTTCGACAATCGACACAATGGTCATTTCAGCCATGATTAGCCATGCTTTGGTGAGAAGAATATTGATTGATTATGAAAGTTCAGTAGATACAATCTTCAAAAAAGCTTATGGTCAGATGAGGATGGAAACCAACGATTTATTGCCATCTAAAGCTATCATACACGATTTTAACCATGTTACAACTGAAGCCGTTAGTTATGTCGAGCTACCTGGGGAGATAGGAGACGGTGAATGAAAGAGAGTGCAGATCTTGCCATTTGTTGTTTTGGATGTTGACTCTCCATACAATGTTTTTCTAGGTCGACCGTCCCTAGCCGAATTTTGGGTAACTCTTTCCCCATGGTGTTTGACATTGAAGTTTCAAACAAAATATGGTGTTGGAGTTGTTCACGGTTATAAGGGGACCGGACGTACCTATTATTAACCGAGTTGACGGATGGTCAGCATAAAGAAAAAGGTAAGGGAGTGAACAAGTCTGTTCGCATCCAAGCTACCGAAGATTGACACCTAGCACCTGAGCCAAGGCTCGGGTGTCACAGTTGGTTCTATAGAGATATAAATTCGAGAGATGATGAAGAGAACCCCAAAGAGACCAAAGTTGCACTGGCTAAGCTGATAATTGATATCACGGTCAATCACGACGATCCATCACGAGTTCTAAAGATTGGATCGTAGCTTAGCCTTCCGTTGATGAAAGAACTTGTTGGTTTTATTTGAGCAAACATTGTCATGTTCATTTGGACTCGCTCTTACGTGTGTGGAATCTCGCCTGCCATTGCGATCCGTGCATTGAATATCGACTGAGGCATTCTCGGTAAAGCAAAAATGACGCAATGTGGATCTGAAGAGATCTGTCACTTTCAAAGAGGATGTTGATAGACTAAAAGACAACGGGTTTATTCATGATGCCCTATACCATAAATGGGTATCTAATCTTGTACATGTGAAAAAGCAAATAGGAAGTGGAGAACATGCATTAATTATTTAGATTTGAACAAATGTGTCCAAAAGACAGTTTTCCCCTTCCGAGGATCGGCCAACTGGTGGACTCAACCGCAACACACAAATAACTATCTTTTATGGATGCATACTCGGTATATAACCAAATCCCAATGCATATGCCCGATCAGGAGAACACCAGTTTTATTACCCATGTTGGATTGTACTGCAATGTTGTAATTCCGTTCGAATTAAAGTGTGTGGGAGCGACTTATCAAGCTTAGTCAATAGGATGTTTAAAAATCAGATTGGAAAAACAATGGAAGTGTATGTGGATGATATACTCGTAAAGTCATAATGATCAAGCGACCATATTAGAGACTTGGTGGAATTGTTTGACATCCTCTGATATTACAAGATGAAGATTAACCCTTTGAAGTGGTCTTTTGGTGTTGCATTTGGGAAATTCGTGTGTTTTATTGTTAATGCATGTGGAATAGAAGCAAATCTCGAGAAGATTCAAGCTATTCGCGATATCCAAGCACTTAACCCGATTTATTTCCTTAGCTACTGATAAATGCGTTATTTTCTTTGACTTGATGAGGAAAGGGAAAAGAAACTTCGAAAGGACATAAGATTTTAAAGATGTTATAAGTGCCGCATTGCTTTGCGAGGAGGATCAGATCCAAATGTTGATGTATTAGTTGGCAAACGATTGATGGGAGCTGAATGGAAGTATCCAAGAATGGCATAATGCTAGCTAAATGCTTCCAGAAAGCTTTGTCCATACTTTCAGGTACACCCGATCAATGTTTAAACCGACCGGCCATTACGACAAGTCCTACAGAGACCTGAGACGTTTGGAAGGTTACTCAAGTGGAATATCGAGCTTAGCCAATTCGATATTACTTATCTCTCTCAAAGGGCTATCCAGGGTCAGGCGCTGGCAGATTTTATAGCAGAGTTTACTATGCATGATGATTCACTAGAAGGCGGCGATATTCCTGCCATATGATGGAAATTGTATATTGACGGATCATTTAATGATCATTGTTCTAAAGTTGGAATTGTACTTGTAACTCCCAAAGGTCGATCAATTGTCATAATCTAAAGCATGGTTTCCCAATGACAAACAATGAAGCTAATTATGAAGCTCTGATTGCTGGACTTCAACTCGCAAGAGAACTCGGAATAAAATCTCTTGAAATCTTTTGTGATTCGCAATTGTTAGTGTGCCAAGTTAAGGGAGATTACCAACCTAAGGGACAGCGGTTTGCTCTATACCTTTCCCATGTCCAAGGGTTGTCGACAGAATTTTAGCACTATGACATTTCACATATTCCACGAGATCGAAACAGAGAGGCTAATTCATTGGCGAAGTTTGCCATCATTGATGCAAAACAGAGAGGCTGATTCATTGGCGAAGTTTTCCATCATTGGTGATGCACGACAAATAGGCTTGGTTCCAGTCAAAGTATTAAATCCCCCAAGTATAAGCATGATGGAAATCGACTGGACACTAGAAGCAGAGCCTAAGAAGGAATCATGGATGACTCCGATCAAAGACTATTATCTACTGCATAAGGCTTCGCGATATGTCATGCAAGAAGGAACTATGTAAAGAATAGGTTTCTTAGTTCCTCAACTTTAATGTGTCGCTCATGATGAGATAAAATGTGTCCTAAAAGGAGTTCATGAAGGAGAATGTGGCGATCACACTGGGGGCTAAATTCTGTAAAGAAAATAATCCGTTACGGGTACTATTGGCCAGCTGTCAATCGAGACGCTGCTGACTACGTAAGACAATGCGATAAATGCTAGATATATGCAAAAATTCCAGGAGCTCCATCGATGTAAATCATGTAGATGGTCAGCCCATGGCCATTTGCCATGTGGGGTATAGACATTATCTATTTCTATTTCTTATTGTCTCTAAAGGTGGTGCAAAGTATGATATCATTGTAGTTGATTACTCACCAAATGGATCGAAGTAGAACCTTTAGCCACGATTGCGACAAAGAAAGCAGTCACCTTTATTTTTCGAAATATCGTATGTTGTTTCTTTCTTCGGCAAACTATTGTAACCGATATGGGACTCAATCTGACAGTGTTGAATTCAAAGACTTCTGTCGAAGAAATCGTATTGAAAAGAGATTTGCAACAGTCACTCACCCTGAGACAAATGGACAAGTTGAAGCTGTAAACAAAATCATAAAATCCATTATGAAGAAGCATTTGGAGAAGGCTAGAGGCAAGTGGGTGGATGAATTCCCGACAGCACTATGGGCTTAAAGGCACGCCCACAAATCTGTGGCTGGCTATACTCCATTCGCCCTTACTAACGGTTCCATAGCCGTCATTACTATTGAGCTCGAACTTCCTTCTCATCGAGTGACTTACTATGATCCCAAAACAAATAAAGATCTCCTCTTGAATTCTCTTGATTTTATAGATGAGAAGTGCGAGGAAGCTGATCTGAGAGCAGCCGCGTGTCGACATTAAGTAGCCCAACATTATAGCATTAAAGTCTGACCTAGAACCTTTGAAATTAACGATCTCATCCCGAAACAGGTTTTTCTTACTCCATCGCACATGAATCTAATCTGGGAAGGCCATATGCCTTTGAACAGAGGCTTGAAAAGGGAACTTTCAAGCTAGTGACTGTCAATGGCATCACACTTCAAGGGCGTGGAATAGCGAGCTTCTATGATGCTATTTCACTTAGTTTATTTCTTTTTCATTTTAGTTGTACTTGCTTTCTGAATTTGCTTTAGCGTTTGATTTTACAGATGTGTAATAGGACAGTTTTTGTTATTCCTTTCCATTTAACGAATAAAGTTTTGGGCTTCCTTTATATTTGAGTTTGTTGTAGTATTGTGTATTAGTTACATGACGAAACTGATTAATGTTAATATGTAAGGAAAGGCTCCTAGAGTTTGAAATTAATCAATCGTGCGAATTCCTAATGGGACTAAGCAAGATGAGCTTGGTCCGATGTTCATTTTGTAACTCCTATTCATGATCCAATGGAAGGTATGCATAATGAGGAATAAATGTGGCTCGACCATCTGATGATCGAATAAATCCTACCAAACTATGGAGTTGAAGCAAAATGAGAGTGACTGTGACACGGCCGATTGCTTGCTAAATCAAACCCCAGACCCTAGGGAGCAAATCAATCAACTAAAAAGAGTATGATACGATAGCTCTCCAGAATAACTCTAAGTCTCCAGAATGCAAACTGGAGTATAAATGTAAATCAGGCGTGAATCGACCAAACACGAAATAACTCTCAGCCCTCAGAGTGCGGACCAGACTATAAACATAAATTGGGTAGGAATCGACCACCTGCGAAGTAACTCTAAGTCCCTAGAGTGCATACCAAAATATAAACATATATCAGATGTTAATCGACCACCTGCGAAATAACTCTATGTCCCCAGAGTGTGCATCATAGTATAAACACAAATTGGGTGTCGTTTGACCACCCATCAACTAACTTTTTATCCTTAGAGTGCGATTATGAGAATAAACAGATAGCTGAATGAGGTTCGACCATTCACTATTCCATGAACTCCAGCCTAAAACTGACGGGAGGAGTGTAAACTCGCTATGGATGGAGTTTGACTATCCAACGTCTAACCCCGCTAACCTAAGACTGAAGGTAGGAGTATAATTACTCAAGAACCATCGAATTCGACGGCGTATGCACTAAGGCTCGAGCTTAGCGTTTGATATACTCTAGACCACGACCGTATGGAGGCCTTAGGATAGAGCTAGTGGATTGTTAATAGAATTAATTGAACAAAGAATTACAAGTACATTGAATTGGAAGTAATAGTTCAACTACTTAAATAGCAATTCACATGAAAGCTCAATAGAAAACAAAAAAATTTATTCATATGACAGGTCAAGATTGTAGTACAGGTTATCTCAAAAAATCGAGAATTATACCTGTACAACCATAACTAATAAAAGAAATGACGATAAAATAGCTATGCAAACTATATACACATTGAGCCAAAGTAAAGCTATTCCTTCGATCTCCTCTCCTTTTTGGATTTTTCAAAAGTGGTTCCATTTGAGCCATCGATGTTTCTCTTCCTAAATCCTTTGCCACCTTTTGCAGGAGAGCTTACAAAGGTAGGAGGAAGTTCATAGGGAAATGGCTTGCCAAGTGGAATATCTTGTAGTGGCATAAGGTGTGGATCGTCGATGTCCACCTCGACGGGCTCGGCTTTAGACTTTTTCTTCAAGAACTCCTTCTTCTCGATACCATGTAGTGGCATAAGGCGTGGATCGTCAATGTCCACCTCGACGGGCTCAGCTTTAGACTTTTTCTTCAACAACTCCTTCAAGAAAATCTCATCAGTGCGTTCTGAAGCACTAGTAATCACGACATCGTCGGATTCATCTACTAGGAGCAGATCTTTAACCATATTATCATCAAGAGCTCCGATGACTTGAGCATCAGGTCCCTAGTACATAAGTGGCTATCGAATCTCTAACAGTTTCTCTTGTTACTCCACAGCACCATCACTTTTAGGAGTTTGACCAGGACGCGGAAGACCTACAAAATTTGTTAAAATGGGGATATAAGCCTAAAACCATTGGGCAAGAAGAACAAAACTTCTTATAAATTGGAGTGTAAAGTGGAATACCCATATCCGGCTGGCTGTCGATGGTAGCTGGAGTGCCCCTTCCAAAGTAAGGGACAACACTTTGGGTTAATAACCGGGCTTATCCAGATCATAACCCATACTACTCTGGGCCAAAGGAAACTGATGCTCCAGTTGCCTAGGAAGAAGAGGGGCCTTATGATTAGCCTCCAAGGATCTGAAAATATGTTCCCCTTTTTTTGAATGCGCCGAAGTATTAAAGTCACACGACACCAAGATCTAAGGGTTCGTTTCCATGGAGGATCTCCCTCACCAATTTTTCTTCATCAAACTCAGCTCCGCCCAACTCCCACTTTTTCATCTCAATGATTTGCTTTTAGGCTTCAGCAAGCTACTCGAGATAACCATCGCCAAGAAAAATCAAGTCGCGGCGGAGGAGAACTTTTCATTATATTCGACGATCAATGGATCAAACAAGTCCTTTATTTCATTTCGTCCAGACTCCATAGCATCTTTTATTTAGGTTTCATTTGTTCCATCACCTCCTTGCAACCTTCCTCTCGTGCCTCCTCTTTAAAGTCTTCTATTTTGCCAAATTTCTCATCAAGTTTAATTTTCAAGCTCCTAGCTTCGATAGCCTCTTCCCATGACCTTTGTGATTCTTCCCGAGCCTTAATTTTCTTTTCCCTTTCTTGTTTGAGTAGCTGCTCGAGTTCCTCGACACAACGGACCAAGACATCTTTTTCCATTTGCAAGAATTTTTTTTCCAAAATTAGTGCCCCACTGTGATTAAGGGTAGCATCAAGTTCTTTCTTATGGGAAGCTTCTAAACAGCTTGCTGCCTCCATTGTTTCCTTGGAAATTTTCACCACCTCAACAAGTTTTGTTGTCAATACCAACACTTCGTCATCTCTGTGTTTGATTATGTCTTTATCATGTATTGCTTCTAGCTTGAGATGATCTATTTAATATTGTCGCTCGATTGACACGTTAGATATTTTTTCTGCCAAGTGTTGAAATGATTCATGATGCATGAATGTGGCATTAACACATGCGAGAGAACTTGCTTTGGCATGTCTTGGGATCATATGCACTATGCGAAGGAATTTAAGCTCATCAAAATAGATTTTTAGAAAAGTGACCTTAAGCTCGGCCAAATTCTCCGCTGTAGAAGTGTCATAAACAACGGTCGGCAATGATGGATCAAAAGTGGTAATTGGATGCTTGCTCGATCTACGACCGCGTGACTACTTAGAGCATGTAGAATCAGAGTGTTGCTTATGTGATACGATAATTGAAGGGTCGTGGAATGGAGGCTGGTCTCCGCAACAAATAGGAAAATTAGACTAATCTCCCTGGCAAGATGTTTGAGATTGGGAGTTGTGCTTAGAAGAGGAGGATTCCCTCGAATAACAGCCTTTTTCTCGTCCATAGTCTTTTTCCTTGTGCCTGCCAGACTCTGATTCGTTGCCAGATCGATAATGCATCAAAGAACTTTTAAACAATCAAAGGCTTGGTACTAAGTCATTTCATTTGCAAAGACCGAATGAGAACGGCAACTAACTATTGTGCAAAGGATTAATGAAGAGTGTGTAGTGAAGTGCACGTGGTCATGAGTATCCTCGTGTTCTCCCTGATAGTTTGGTGGCTGTAGCCTTTCTTATCAGCGTTCTCTCTCTTTTATCAATAAAATGCATGCCTTCACCGCTCCTAATAGAAGAATTGAACTCTTCGATATTAATACTTGGAAAGTCTTACGTCATGATATCGTTAGGAATTTGGAGATTTTAAATCTTTTAACTTTCTAAGTGTTAGTAAGATGGTCTTCTTTAATAGGAGTGATGACGAATTCCGGATCTGTGGCAATTTTTTTCTATGAAATTTATATGCCAGCTTTTTCTTTCACTTGATTGGTGATTGAAATTTATATGCCCAAGGCGTCTTATTTGGTCCTGCATCAGCATCGTCGAGTTTATTAAACTGGGAATCCCTAATTCATCTGCTTTAATGTCATCCTGAGTCCCCTCGGCTGAGGGAAAGACAGGATTGATGGCATCCCTTTCTTGCTCTATGACGTTTCTCGGCAATGTTGCACTTCCTAGGAGCCCAGTGCTACGACCCTCTTCCAATAGCTCAAATAAAGATAGCAACTCATTGGTTTCAAGAAGTTTAGTGTCCCTATCTTTGACAGGGGTAGCGTGAATGGCGGAAACCCCTCTTGAAAAACTAATGCCTTCAGGGCGTGGGCGGACACCTGTAGGAATCCCAGATGTTAATAGATTCAAAAATATGACTTAGATTAACGGACATAAGAATGAAATGAAAGTAATACTTATCCGTCACCTTGCGAAACTGGGTGGAAATCGAATATAGAACCACCTGTGCTTGAACAAAGAGAGTTTATAACAAGTGCCCGTTAAGACTTGGCAGTTAGGAGAAGGTTCAAGAAACATGTAGGAAGGACATCTTGACCACTGTTTATAGTTTTAAATGAATCTTATTCCTCGAGGGTTGCGAACGAAATAGAAGGCCCATGAATAGTAAAAAGGTTCCATGCAGGAAGGTATAATTGTTCGGATGGAGTTGAATGGGAGCAATTCCATGATATATCAACGTATCTCAGATATACAAATTAAAGTGCGGTATGCATATGGCTTAACACATAAATTTGTAAACGTCGTGTAACCCTTCGGATGCAAGTAAGGCCTGTCATTTATTGAAGGAACCAAGATGTCTGTGAATAGAATTCCATGTATGGAACACCGCCTATGAAGCGTAGCGTTGCCAATTCGGGGAGCATGAGAATCTATTGGTTGTCTTGGAGAATAACGGCTTCTACTGCATCGGGAGCAGGGTTTATATCCTCTACCAAGAAGGACTGGAATATCTAAAAATAGGTTAACCAACGGACCAAAAACTTTCATATTATGATTGGGAGTAGGCCTGCTGGATATAGTCATATAGCTCGATTTTTTTCAGGATCGATATGCTACATGGCTGGTTCGGAGGACATAATAGTTAAATGCTCTGTGCGTTTGGAGTCCATATTAGTTATACTCGATAGATAACCGAGGTTAGAAAGTTCACCTATTCCCTCATGTTAAGAGTGAGCAAGTGCTGTGCATTGCAGTGTATAATAGATATAAACAGTTTAAAATTAGAAAAATGAAGTAAAACGACAAGACATTGGATTCTGACGAGAGTGATTGTCATCGTTGACGGTCTCAACTAGTAGAGAGATTGATCGTTTGTAAAAGCTTTGGGATCGACTATGGATATATCGAAGTGTGAAGTTTGTTGTTCAAGTCAATATGCATGTTTTTAGTATTTGTTGAAAGTTCCAAGGATTTGATTGTTCGATATCAAGTTTAATAGTGAGTACCCAAGTTTTATTATTCAATATCATTGTATATCCAAGTTCATAAAGTTGAATTAGTATTGATTGTCTGAACAAGTAAGGTTGGATTAAACTTTAAGTGCAAAGAGTTCTTTATGCCGATCCCTATTTTAATGTCAATCCCTACGTTTATGCCAGTCCTTAACTTCATACCGGTCCCTATGGCTATAACGATCCCTTTCCCAAAGCCTCACGACTGATCCCTATCTTCAACCTAAAAACCAACGACCGCTTTCCTTTTACCAATCCCACTGCTTCCATATATTCCATTGATCCCTCTTTCACAACAAATGTCGCCAAACCCAAAACATACCGACCTCTTCTACTTCATTCTCAACTCATTGATCCTCTACATTGAGGGATTGGCATAGAATCAAAAATCTAACATCGATCCCTCCTCTATATCATCTTCTTCCTCTTTTGTCCATCTTTCTTATTTCTCCTTATTTATTTAGCTGAACCCTATCTATGAATGATTTATCTTCTCTAGGCCACTTCGATTACAATGTTATTACAGCCTCAAGCGCCATCAAGGTTATTGACAACACAGAATCCCTTATCTCACCATGAAACCAAAAGAAAGAGTCGAAAAAGCTCACCTACATGTGAATATGTTGAGGAAATTATCGAGAAGTTTGAAGGCTATGAAAATGGATAGTATGGGGAAGTTAATTTGTAAACACGGATTGAACTATGAAAATATATTTTATGAAATTGAGGGAAGAAGGAAAATTCGTTTGGAGTAAAGGAGCCAAGGGTTCGATGCTTCTGCGGGAAATAAGGAAATTAAGTAGGTGAAAGTGAAGGGATGGGAAGGTTGCTTTATATATGTGGACGGAGAAATCGCCCCAAATCTTTGGCACGAAGCATGGTTAGAGGGATTGACCTGAAAGCTTGCCAATCCCTGTTGGCATGAGCCTAAAAAAGGGGTTGGCATACATATATGCCTATACTTACGAAAGCTTTAACAAAAAAAAAGAGAAGAAAAGGAAAGAATGAATGATGGTTATCGGCTATAGGCAAGAACGTGAATAAATATAGGCATAAAAATTATTGAAAGCATGTAAGCACAAAATACTATGAAAATTGGCAATGACTGGTGAATGTTCGAACACCTCCGGGAGCCAACAACAAAAATATATAAGCATGCACATGTATAACCCAAGAGTTCAACTTTTGAAATCGACAAAAATTGAAGTTAAAACCTGAAACTTTCTAGTTTAATGCTGGATCAGGTAACAAGAGCTTATTAGTCTTGTAGAACCAGACTTATATGTATATGTATATGTATATATATATATATCAATTGACGGTATATAGCACTAGATTTGTATTAAGGAAATCAACCAAGCGTTATGGCAATCAATAAGACATTCATCACCTTGAGAAAATGAATTGACAATGGTTACCCTTCAGGAAGCTAGTTGGGTCTCCTTTTGACAATTCAAACTTGTTTTGATTCAAAGCATGCATGTTAATCTTAAGACTCACTTTGGGGTGCAAGTGTTATTTAGCATTCTAGCCCGTCTATATCAAGCTGATTGCACAAGTTAGATTTGATTTATATCATGGTCGAAAACTCCAGAGTGATGATTGTGGGACCTAGAAGTTAAGTACGAATGATCGTATAAAGTCAAAATTGAATGGATTTGATGGATGCACAATGTAGGATGCAAAAAGCATGGAATATGGTTGAACAAATGGAAGGGTACGACATAGATTGGCTCATTGGGAGGGATCGACATACCTAATCGAGAGGGATTGACAGGCTTCACTAAAGAGGGGTCGGCATCCATCAAGGTTCAAGTGCATTCTTGCATGCACTGATCAATATCACGAGATCAACAAGTCAGATCCCTATGAGATTTGGAGAGCAAGGTATATGAACCATAGGGAACATATCATAATGATCGGATGTAAAAATAACAGAATGGGAGGGATCAATACACATCCTTATAGAGGGTTTGGCAACAAGCTATACACTAGTCATATCAAATCAAAAACGGGGCAATAACTCGAGTTCCAATAGTCCAAATGGCATGAAAATTAGAGGCTAAACATATTTTTGCATGGAGAAGCCAACATAGGGATTGCTGCCCAAAAATCAACCAATGATCCCTCCCTCCTCATTAGGAATTAGGCCCAGCAATCCCTCTAGTGAGCCCATGTAGATTAAGGTCCTTCAGCTGAAGTTTTAAAGAAATTGGTGGTTGTTTTCACCTATAAATAGTGGCCTGATGAATCATTCTGAGGATCTTTACGCTGCTTATTACTCTAGACTCCATTGTGATCAAGTGTTTGATATTTTCTACTGCTGTAATCATATTTATTAGTGATTAATAAAGGATAATCTTCAAAGTGGACGTAGGCATTCAACGCCGAACCACTATAAATCTTTGTGTGTCTGATTATTGCTTTTTATTTGTTATTAGCTTAATCATTTCCCCATTTAATTTGATTTTTCTTCACTTACTTCTCTACAAAAATCTATTCTTAGGTGTTTGTGACCAATTTAGTTGCAAACAAATATCATATGTGGTAGATCGAAACATAGGGCTAAAAGAAGCTGCCCTCGACCTCATTCAATAAACGAGAGATGAGGCAGTTGTCCGATCTATCACATACCGACAATGGATGGCGAAAAATTACAATGCTAGGCTGAAAGAAAGAAGTCCTATAAATGAGACCTGGTACTACGAAAAGTGGTAGCTAACACTAAGGATCCAGAAGATAGGGCCTTGGGTCAAAATTGGAAAGGCCCTCTAGTTGTAGCAGAACCTTAGCTAAGGGGCTTATCGACTATTGAGGCATGATAGAAACCTAGTTCTAAGAACTTGGAATTATGAGGATCTCAAACCTTACTTTGTTTAATAAGTGTTTTTTGTATGTCAAAATAATTAACATTGTAATTATTATAAAAAAAAGTAGTACAGTGGACTGGACGTAGGGATATTAGACGGTCTGAACCGGTATAAAAATCTTCATGCGTTAATTTTATTAACATAGCAAACAATATTGTGCCGTTTCATGCATGGCTTGGCTTCTCAGCCAAAACAATTATATTGGACGTTAGAGTTTGGGCCAAAATTGGTCACAAACCGCAAATGTTATGAAAGCACCGGTGTTTACACACAAATCCTTAGTATCTAGTCATAGATCTCAGATCTATATGATGTAGAGAGTAAAAATGAAGAAATAACAAAATTAAAATAAAGAAAGTAAGAGATGTCATAAGATTTATAGTGGTTCGACTATCTCCGGCCTACGTCCACTTTGAACTGATCCTATTATTTCCTTTATAATCAGATTACAGTTATAATCCTTTGAATGTCAATAACCAAAACGACAGAGTTTTACCAAAAAAGAAGATCCCTTTTTAGTTGTAAAAGAGATTCTATTTATAGGTGTGGAGCTGGAAAAATCTGCCTTCAATCTTGGAATAATCTTTCTCAAGCAAAGGTGGACCCACGCGATCGATCTGGAGTCATTTATGATCGATCCCTGATCGATCCATATCAATTTCGCATCGACCAGGAATTGCTCCAATCGAGCTGGGATCGATCATGATGAAAGATGATAGTGCAAATTCCTTGCTCTCCAAATTTCATGAAATTCCAATGTATAGTTTTTGAGATATTATCTATCCAAGTTTGCCTTTGCAAATGTGGGATGGTGATTTCGTATCCATGAAGAGTTTCGTATCCATCATACCATCATCCATCTGAGTCTTGCGTTTCATTCTTTGATCAGTTCCTTCGTATCGAACGATATGAACGTGATCGATATGAAATGGCTCTTGAATGCTTGCCGCTTTTCGTATCCATCCTTTGCTCCTTCCTTCGCATCGGTCCCATATTCTATCCCTTCTCTCGTATCAATATGGTGCCACATAATTCGACCAATAAAAAATATACCGATACGAACTGTAATCGATCAAAACCTAATGCATAAAAGAATGTGTGTATTGTCCATATCCATATTGATCGATACGAGAGCATCGATGCAGATGTATTGATTCGAAGTATACAACTACGTCCATTTTAATCGCTGCAAAATCTATCGATACGAACTATAATCAAGCCAAACCAAATGCACAAAAGAATGTGGATTGTCCATATCCATATCCATATTAATCGATATGAGAGTATCGATACAGACGTATCGATCTGAAGTATACAAACATGTCCAATTTGATCGATACGAACTAGTTTTCCATGAACATAGATCCATCCATAACTTGAGCATATGAACTCCGTTTGTCCTAAAATTCGAAATATAGCCTTACCGAGCCATATTTATCATTCTTGATCGATCCCACCATGATTGGAGCTTGGTCCAATTTTGATGGTACCGATCATAGCCTTCTTTTCAATCGATCTCCAATCTTGATATCCTTACTTTTTAGCCAATTTGTTGATATCCCGGCCTTGACCAAAAGGTGGGGTAACAGTTACCCCCCAGAGCATGTCTTGCAATAGGAGGCATGTTTTGAATAGCTTTAAATCCAACAGGCAAAGTACATACATAACCATATCATCTGATTCATAACCCAATCCATCACCAAGCCATTCTATCCAAGTGCCATCGCCATATCCATATTCAAGTATGTGACTGCTCTGAGTCGATATCTGATTCCGAATCAAGTAACCAAATCCTTAGCTAATTTCATATCCATTCGAACCGAGCAACCACATTTTAATCCATACATATCCAGCAACTAATAACCAAATTCATGACCTCACCGGGTTCACGTCCAAACCCTTAGCTGTTCATAGCCAATATCCGGGTCCATAACCTCTTCGGGTTCTTGCCAAGGTGCCCACACCCGACGACCTGTATTAAGCAATGCTTTGGCATAAGTCCTAGATCAACAACGATGCTGGTTCAGTGTCCCCAAACGCTGGATAATGTCGTCGCTTAAGTCCTAACCTGAATTTGGTCTCTCGGGACCCTTGCCGAGCATAGTCCATACTCGACAACCTAAATATGTCGATTCACCACATTTGAATGAAGCGACCTACCCTTTGCAGACATAATCCATATTCAATGACCTTTTTACCAAAAACCAAATAAAAATCCAATCAACATCCAATGCAAAATCTATATTAAATCAAAAAACAAAGAATCCATATCAAAAATCAAACTGAGATCCAAACCAAAAGACAAGCATCCAAACCAAAATCCAAACCAAATAGTCGACAAAACCAAAAATCCAAACCAAACTCCAAAACCAAACCAGAAAAAAGAAAATATCCAAACCAGAAAGAAAAGGATAGATTTCACAAACAAGAGCATCAAGGTTCATCATCATCTCAAAGCATGCCTAGTGGTTATCTCTATCCCATACATGGTTAAGTGACTTAGCCGTCTGCCCAAAGTTTGCTACTTATTCCATACCACCTCGATATCAGTTGATGACCAACCGACCATCATTCTTGGGATTAGCGCCGTCGCTATTTGAGGTAGATATTGGCTGCTCCTGTTCCACTGCCGCATTCCGAATCCCGACATATTGCCGTAACTGACCACTCCTTACGTGCTCCACGATTATATCGTTTAGATGCTGCAGCTATTCGTATCATGCCCATCCAGGTCATGAAAGAGATAGTTCCTTCCCGTTTCCCTCTCACGTTATGAGGGTTCCCTCCTTGCTGGTCTTCTATAAGGAAGGTGATCCCGAGTTTCAATGTCTCATCCAGTCCTGTATAAGTGGAGAATTTTGGTTCTCCCCAGTGCTTCCTTACCCTGCCAGAATTATCATTTGACTTTCTCTTCCCTTTATCCTTATTCTTAGCCGAGCTTTCACCAGATGGTCCTCCATCCTTGATCATGTTTACCTTCTTTTATCCAAACTTGCATCCTCCTAACGAAGGAATCTTTCTTCCTCGTGAAAGAATTCCCCGAGATCCATTGGTGGATCCTGTATCAACAATATTTTGAAATCAAAGTTATCCCTAAATCCTGACGCTGTCGCCATTAGAACCATTGATGGATCCGGCCGATCCACCGAAGCAACTGCCGCATTAAACCAGATTAAGAATGTCCTAAGCGATTCTCCTATCCTCTGTTTTATCGATGTCAGTGTCATCACATTTTTCGACCTCTTGATATGAACCCAAAATGCTTTAAAAACCTGTCCAACAATTCTGTCCATGTCATAATAGATTCATTTTCCACCTGCGTGAACCATGAAGCAGCCATATCCATTAAGTACAAGGGAAAGCATTGGGCCATAACCTCCTTTGATGCCTCATGTCTTCATTTCTTAACTGCCTCCTAAGTCCTTGAGGGAATTATGGTACGTACTCCTCGTCACGGACTCCTGTATTCCTGTTGGCACTGTGCTGTGCAGCGTATCCTGACATTCTTCCACGAATTGGCTCTGCATTACACGAGGTTGTGGCCGTGAGTCTAGATCAATCTAGATTGATAACTGTTTGCTGATCGAGGGCCACCGCCTGTTGGACCGCTCCATCTGATTATCTATTGAGTCCTTCTGGTCCAACTCCATGGATCTGTGCAACGATAGCCCCTGTTGCTCCTGCCTATCCAAACTGTCTGAGAAGCTTTTGCATCATCTCCTCCTCCCTTTCCGGCAACCGTCCTATATAGAACCCATTATTGTCCGCATCTTATCCCTTGTGATATAGATAGATGCCTGATCTGCTCCAGATCCAAAGGAAGCCTCTTCACTTTCCTTGTTTGTACCAAAAGCGAGCACAACACCCTTTAAATGTAATTGAAGAGATGAGAATGAAGAAATTAAATGGAAAAAAGGCAAATCTAACTGTCACACCAATAAAAGCAAACGGAAATAGGAAGAGACAAGAATTTATAGTGGCTCGGTGTTGTATCCTACGTCCACTTTGAATAGTTTTGTTGATTATTGATGATTGACAACCGATTACAATAGTACGAATCACTAGCTCTCAAGTTACAATGGAGTTGCAGTAGAGTAATGGCATAGAAGTATACAAAAGTCCTTTTTCTGTCGGCATAATGGTGATATTTATAGGAGTAGATTTGGAAATATCTCCCTCAAAGCTTGAAATACCTCTTCTCACACGTGGGTGGGACCACCAGATCGATCTGGGGATTTTTAGGATCGATCCTTACTGATCCGCACTCTCTTCATATCGACCAAGGTTTGGTCCAATGAAGCTGTGATCGATCATGGCGGTCCTTCAGTAGATAAGAAAGCTTCTGCGAAAATTGGAAGGCATTTGGACTTGTACCTTTTGAATTATGATCGATCCAAGATTGGATTTGTAGTTTGGCTTAAGCATGCGTATCGATGCTTGCGTATCGATACTCCTTCGCATCGATAGGTTGTGTATCAAACAGTAGTGCATTGATGACGTGGAGTGGAAATTATGCGGAGATCCATCTTTCATGCCTATAGACCGATTCCTTTGGTTTGACTACCTCCTTTGTATCGATCCCGGGCATTACTCTTCGTATCGATACTATATCCTTGTCTTTGTATCGATGATTGGTCCTAACCTTTGCATCGATCCTAGGCTGTTCCCTTCGTATCGATGTTGGCATGAGGTTTCGTATTGGAGCCTGGATGTTGGTTTCATATCGATGCTTGGTTGATCGATACGAAATGGGTATTAGTTGGATCGATACAAATTGGGTAATGGTTGAGCAGATGAACTCTGCTCGATATTGTTGCTTGATGGATACAAAGGCGATGGATGTGGGGTTGATGGATACGAAGGGGATGGATACGAAACAAACATGTTTTACACGAAACTTGATCGATCCATAGCTTGAGCATACGTACTCCAATTGACCTGAAAACTGGAATTTTCCCTTTAATAGCTTTATTTGTCGTACCATGCTAATTGTTGCTCGATTCGAACTTGGACCAAATTTACCTGTATCCATCGTGGACTCACAGATAGTCGAACGTTGGGATGAATTGTCTTCATTCTCTAGTTAAGTCCTTGGTGTCACGGCCTTACTAAAAGGCAGGATAACATTTATCTCCTTGAGTATGTTTTGTGTAAGCATGATGTGCTTCGAAAAGCTGCATTCTTTACTCTGAAAAGCCCTATCCGATTCGTTGAACAGTCGTTGTCTTTCCATCAGGAGATGTTACCTTTGATTAACTTCAAGTAATATAAAGTTGAATTGTAGACTGCCAATGATCGTGCAGTATTTTTTTGTAACTAAAGGTCTAGTGCTAGCAATTTTTTTATCACTGTTTTGGTTGTCACTAGGTAAGCATTCAATTTCTGTTAATTTTGAAAATCAAATGTTAGTTTGTCATACATGCACGTATGTTAAACTGACTCCTGATTGTGTTTGCACGTTCGTGGGTCATTGTCAAGACCTTTTTTCTTGTTTGTATCGAGTTTCGTATCGATCCTATCCTATATCGATCTGAAACTCGAGTTGTAACAATAATTGATGGTTGCTTTAATTAACTCCTTTGCTCCTTTCCTGGATCGATCTGAGATGTTGGAATGTATGCTTTGTATCAATGGCTATCGATATGAAATAGGTAGTCCTTATGGATTCTTCGTATCGATGGATACGAGGTTTTTGGTCTTCTAACAGATGTATGCGAAATTGATGTTTCGTATCGATAAAGTTGGATGGTTCAAATATGATCTTGTAGTGACTTTCATATCGATAGAAACGAAATAGATGGGTGGACATTGATGGATACAAAGTGCTAGACTCCGGTTCGCTTTGAGTTGATGGGTACGAAGGTCATTCTTTGTATGGATAGTATTTTGACTACTTTTATCAATTTTTTCCACTGGGATACAAAACGTCTTTCCTTTGGTTATGAAGGCATATATATAGTTTTTATACATAGACAAAATTTCCACTTGCCTTTTTTTTACACTTTCCACTTCGTGTATATCTATAAAGAGACAGAACTGTAGAAGCCTTCAACTCTAAAGCAATCAGCTTTTAATCCTTAAACCAATTCATTCGAACTAGGTAAAGGATCGATTAAAACTTGTTAAAATGATAAGATTCGAGCTTCAATGTCGGCTCGTCAAAGGCTACGACCAACTCCGGCGTCGCTAGGGCCAGCACATGGCTAGAGTGAGGTTGAGGATGTTCTCTATGGCATCTTGGAAACTTGGGGAAGATGGAAAGCAGTCGATTGAGGTACTGACTCTAAGTTTTTTCCTCAAACTCGTATTGACATGAGACACAGATCAATTAGAACAATTGCAAAGTAGCTTGTAGGTCGATTGGAACACTTAATATCAATGTGGTCAGATGGACACGAAACTCACTCATCCTGGATCGATATGAAGTAGCCGCTGGGGTGATCGATAAGAAGTACATGATCGATACGAATAGTATCGATACGAAGAAACTATCAATCAACGCCTTTGATCGATATGAAAGCAGACTTGAGGGGAATGATCCAATTCAAACCATGATGGATACGAACTAGTTGCCGTTTGCATACTCGAATATTTGATTTGACGAGCTTTAGCCTTGCATAACTTGACTTGACCATTAAACTGCATATTTGACTATCCTTCATAGCTCATCGATGGAACTATAATGAGACAAACATAACAAACTTTAACATGGATCGTTCTTCGAAGTTAGGATGGCATACTTGAGACGATCAGCGATGACGGTCACTCCGGTCGAATCTCGAAATCTCGTTATTTTACCATCTTTCGAACTTGTTGAAATTTAAAGTATAATCTAGCACTACGCTACACAACATGATCATTCACTTTACACCATGGGGTACACGGGTTTCTTGCCATTTAACAATGGTTTTTACTGAGTTCAATAGCTATGGATCCCGAAAGCTTGGGGTAGCAGGAAGTTTAAAGTTCTCCACTTCCCATTATAGAAATACCAGGAATCGCGATCGACATAGCCAGTCCTGCTCCGGATGAATTGTCGAGTGCGGTGTTGGTTTTGAATCTAAAGGACCCAGTTCTTTCCAAAATATCTGAAGATACGTAGGAAAAATCTGTCTCAAGCATGGATTATCTCTAGAAGATGTTATACTGCCAGGGTCGAAAGATAGAGCGCACAATCCCCGGGAGGGGTTTACTGCTTGCAACTGATTTATGTGCGTAGCCGGACGTTGCCCCCGTTCAACCAATTTATTAGGGATGTGCTATGTTTTTGGGGAATCTGCCTTGCCAACTATATCCGAATGGATATGCACTTCTCAATAGCTTATACATCATCTTCATGAGCATCTTTTCCGACCTTCGACCATTGAGGAAATCAGATACTTATTCAATGTCAATAGTCGTGGGTATAATCCTTCATTTACCTTCCTTGAAGCGGTCAGGAACTGCCAAGTAATCGTAGGTGCTTGGAGTAAACTGAGTTACTTAAAGACTGAATGGTTCTTCGTTAGATGTCGACCAGCATTTACTAGACGGTGGTTAGTTAGATGTATGTGCTCCAACTTCTTCATAGATTAACTGGGTAATATAAGTTGATGCTGAGTCTAATACTGCGTTCCTATTACAACTTCGATTCCCCGACTCAAAGGAGCTCAATTCAAGGAGATAGTGAGAACTCTCAAATCGGTGCTTATTAAACTTAGAGAGACCGATGAAGTCCTTAGCGATGATAATTTGATCGCCTTGGGGTTCACAGAGAGCGGTCAAAGCATTGGATTAATAGGAGTTCCCAAAGTGGCTCTGGTAAGGCAAGGAGGAAGGAGAGCTCATGGAGTTATAATCATCGAACGGGGTGATGATGAGAGTGTGCCAACTAGGGATGAGCCCACAGTTGCGCCTTCGCAGAGTCTCCAATTATCAGAATAAAAAAGAAAAGGCAGGACTCTCGCCCACAAATCCAAGAGGCGTAAGACCATCGTAGTACCACTGCCTACTGCGGCTGCTATAAGTTCGAAGACTTCCTCTCCGCAAATGGAAAAATCTTTGAGAGTATTATCTGATGTCCTTAATCTAGACGATATAGCTTCATTCCAAGATCTTGGATTAGAGGGACTCCCTTCCCCGCCATTAACTAGCGCAGGTTTAACTTCTTTAGACATAGGGGAGCCAATTTCTATGAGCAAGGCTACCAAAATCGGTCTGTTGGAGGTTTTTACATGCATACATAAACTTCACGGCATCACACGACTTTTAACCACATGTTTCTTAATCTCTGGAGATGACTAATTCCGCTTCTCTCTTCATTTTATAAATATGATGGTGAAATAGGGGTCTATGCTCAGCAACTGTCGTTCTTCACACCGTTCTTTCAGCTCTTACTCTGAATCTCATAGGCGCGAAATTGAAAGAGGCTACGATCGCAGCCACTACTCTAGCTAAGAGCACGAGCATTATGAAATGGAGAAAGAAAGGTCATATCGGAGAAGGCGCCGCTCCCGGTCGCGATCGCACCACCTAAAGGTGCCTCAAAACCATCCGGCTCCGGCAGGTAATATTTTGAAACTACATAACAAGTAGCGTCTCCTCAGACTTCAAAATCCGATGAACAACACCAAAGAACTGAAACGGAAACTCCCATCATTGCAGAACAAGCAACTATCAAGCCCACAGGGGAGGGAGCCATCCAAATTGCTACGTTATAAAAAGATTTCCCGACTATATGTTTTAGTGGCTTCCACTTCCTCCCAAACCTAAAAAGAATTCCCAACGATACAAAAAATATGGTACAGGATTATTCGCACAACGTGTACAACTAGTGCCAAGAGTGAGTTAAAACTACAGAAAAGGCTTCGACGGTAGCTTTCGAACGGGCCAAAATAATTGAGAAAATGGAGGACGACCTTGCTTAGAAAAACAGAATAATAGGAATGCTTAATAACGAAGTTGAATCAAGGAAATCAAAGATAGAAGTCACCCAGAGAGTAGAAGAGGCTAGTCAGTCCATGGAAAACATGTGAATTACTCACATGGATCTGGTGTAGGAGATGGGCCACCACAACACTATTACCACTTGGGAAAGGGATGAGGTGTCGATAGAGGTCGGAGTTAAAGGAGAAATTAGTCGTGGCCATCAAGGAAAAAGATGAGGCCAATAAAGTCTCCTAAGAAGCATGTGAACAGGTGGGGGCACTTAAGGATGAGAGGGATGCAGTTAATTTTAAGGCCCAGGAAGCCAAAGCCACGGTTGAGAGTGAAATCAAAGCGGTGGAGACTAGGATGAAGAATGAATTTAAAGATCTCCTAGTCATGTACAATGCCAATGTCTTGAGAAACTGCAAATTAAATTGGCTCGGCGAAGATTATCCTTTTCAACTACACAAGGCCTAGTGTCGCTTGGTAGATGACGAAAAGGTGATCCATGATGCTACGACAATCGATGAGTCCGAACTGGAAGCTCAAATACTTGTCGAAGATGAACCGAAAGTCCTCCATGAAATAATCATCGCTCTTGAAAAAGAAAAGTTGGATGCCAAGTACCTGGACGCTAGAGAAGGATTTGGAGTAGAGCATCATGAAGTAGGTTTCGAAGCACCCCCAGTCTCTCAATCTGAACCTACTTCTTCTATCGATCCTGCAGTTATCCCAAGATATGACCTTGATAACCCACACATTCCTCTGATACATAAACGGGCTCAAAAGGCCAGCTCGACATGGGAGTCTACCCAAGGAAGGTATTTTGGTTACTTCTTCCATTCATCTAAATGTAGGAGCACTACCAAAAGACATTGCTAATATATTCTCTTATCTTTATTCAGCTCTAGATTCTGCATCGATCAAACCTCCTGCAACTCAAGAAATGCATCATGAGCAGGAGGCGTTTGCAACATAGGCTACGATCACGATGGTCTCCACTTCAATCGAGGAGACGGACGACGGCAGTTATGTGATTAATGACTAATTAATGGAAGCGCTCCTCGACCACCAAAGCGATCCAAGTATTGAAATGTCATTCAATGTGGATGAAGATATGGTCATGACGAGCTCCTCTAGTCTAACCAACAGCATTCCAATGAGCACACATGTGGCCGGGCGGAGCAGATAATGGAGGAAATAAAAGCCAAAACTGAGGAAGCTAAATAGGCTCATAGAGCGGGCGAGGACATGTCATCTCCCGGTCTGGCCTCGATATTTGTTGTTTCTCCAGGTGGCACCATCATTGGTACTAATGCAGCTCCTTCTTCTAATATCGATAGTGCCACCTTTCCTCCAGTTTCGCACGCAGCAGACATTCCAATCCCTAAGAGTTTTGAGGAGGATATTGCTCCAATTCCCCTGGTCGGTGACAAGCCAATGGAGCTGGTCGGGGAGGGAAACGATCAAAAAGACATCCGAGCGGCAGCTCGAGAAGATTTGCGCCGAAGAAAAGCAGGAAAGATAAAATATCAAGGGTGTATACTTGCTCTTTGGCTTCTTCTTTTTCGCAGATAGCTTGGAATAGGATTTTCTTTTGCTTTTGTAGGCCATGTATAGGCGTGGGTCTGGCCCCTACTTATAGGAATTCATCGAACATATTTTTTACTTATCTTTTTCAAAGAATAGTGAAAATAAAACTTCTTCTTGTTTTTTCCAGCATAACACTATGTTTATTTGTTTATGTATTTCAGCACTCATGTTCCCATTCAATGTACTTGTGAGGCTTAAGTTTCTGAGCCGAACTTGAGTCCGGTCGGTTGGACCTGAAGTCAGCTTCGAGTCATAATTAAACGTCGAGTCGAATGCCAACATTGCACTGTCTCGACTAGGGGCTGGTACTTGGGTTATGCCACATTCTTGGGGAGGACTGAAGTAGTCATTTGGTAGTCGTTTTCTGCCTTTTCTAATTTTAATTTGACTAAGTCATAACAAAGTTAAAGTGAAATGAGCTTGAGTGATCGAATCACACTCGCTCGTCTATTAGTAGTTGCATCCACACTTTGGGGATTGAACTTGTATGCCGACGGTCGATCATGCCTGCTTACCTCTTAGAATCATATCAGCATTCCGGGGACATAAGCTATTTACGGACGGTTAGTCACACCCGTTTAACGTTTGGAATCAATCTGTGCTACAGGGACATCAGTTAATGTATGGGAGGTCGGTTACACCCGTCTAAAACTTATACACTTGTCCGCTCTCTCGAGGCCAGAGTCAATTGATGGGTGGTTTGTCACACCCATCTAACGTTTAGGATTATATCCGCACTCTGGGGACATAAGTTGTTTCAAGGGTGGCCCGTAGCACCAGTTTAGAATTTATACTCTGGTCCGTGCTCTCGGGACCAGAGTTAGTTGATGGGTGGTCAGTCATACCTAAGTTGTGTTTATACTCCAGTCCGCGCTCTCGGGACCAAAGTTGATCGATGGGTGATCAGTCACACCCATTTGATGTCCGTACTCCAGTTCGCACTCCGGAAATAAGGAATTGATTAAGGTTGTGGGTGGTCTGATCACATCTACCTTGATTTGGTAAGCAAAGTCGTAGATGGATGGATCTATCCTCTTCGAGCTTGGATTTTGGAGATTGGTACTTCAACTTTCACTATAGGTGGTGGAGTTCGTTAGAGGACCATCGTGTTTCAACCCTCCTTGACTTTTTGTTGCTTCCTCAGAGCTTGGGGTTTCACTTAGCGAGTGACCGGTCGGATCGCGATCACTCTCTATTTGAATGAGTCTAATAGTAGGATGGGACTTAGCTCTTCGTACATCGTTACGGTCACATGATGCATTTCAAGAATTGCCACTCTAGCTTGATGAGTCTGCATTTTATTACTGAAATAAGAAAGAACGGCAAAGTCAGTTGCCTTATTACAAGTTCAAATTCAAAAAATGCATAAAGAAACTTCAAAGGAAAAGCAGACTACAATGGAATAAAAGCCAGTTATGAGTAATAGTGATGGAGATTCTCATTGTTCCATGCTATTGGTAATGCTAGACCGTCAATAGTTGATAGTTTGAAAAAGCCATCACCATGTCTCCGTTCAATAACATATGGTCCTTCCCATGTCAGTTTCGTGTGTGAAGGGATCGAATAAATTCTCTTAAGTACGAGACCGCCAACTTCGAAGGTTCTGGGTCGGACCTTTGCGCTGTATAGTCGGGTAACCCGACTGCGGTGTGCGGCTACCCTTAAATCAGCATCTTCATGCTTCTTATATGGAAAATTTGGTGAATCTGCAAGTAGGATGGCGTTCATCTTTGGATCGTAGTAAGTCACAGGGTGAGAAGGTACTTCTAATTTAACTGTAATAATGGCTTCAGAGCCATAGGAAAGTGATAACGGAGCATGGCCGGTCGCAGACTTATGGGTAGTTCAATTTGCCCATAGGGCCATGGGAAGTTCATCGATCCACTTGCCTCCAGCCTTCTACAGTCATTTCTTCAGAATGGGTATGATAACTTTGTTTACAACTTCGACTTGTCCATTTGCTTGAGGGTGAGCCACTACTGAGAACTTCTTCTAGATGCGGTAGCATTAATTGAAATCTTTGAACTTGACACTATCAAATTGTGTCCCATTATCAGTTACGATGGTGTGTGGGAGGCCAAATCGACAGATGATGTTGCACACAACAAAGTTGATTACATTCTTTGTCGTAATAGTAGCAAGGGGCTCAGATTCTGCCCATTTAGTAAAGTAGTCAACTGCAATAATGGCATACTTCACATCACCCTTATCTAAAGGTAAGGACCATATTATATCAATGCCCCTTGTGGTGAACGGCTATGGGCTGACCTTCTGAGTAATTTCTGTAGGTGGTGCTTTTGGGATTCTGGCATATTTCTGGCACCTATCACGTTTATAGGCATAATCTGATGCGTCTCAGTTCATTGCAGGCTAGTAAATATTTATACCTGAGTATCTTTTTAGTAAGGCTTGCCCCCCCAGTGTGGTCGCCACTCTCTCCTTCGTGCACATCATGTAACATTCATTTGATCTCATCGTGGGCGATACAACGAGTAAAGGAACAAAATATCCCTTCTATATAGTACCCCATTCTGGATAATAAATCACGAATCTTTTCGAAGAACCTGCCTTTTCTCTCTTCTATGTTCGGGTGAAGCTTCGTGCTCAAGATAGTTTCTGAATGGAGTCATCAACGACTCCCTCTCGGGCGTTGCCTCATGCACCGAGTCTGTCCTCATTTGGTCAATGCTCGGAGCAATAAGTGTCTCAACAGGGACGAGTCTCATTTGTTGTGCTTCGCTAGTGCTAGGCGGTTTTGCTAAGGAATCACCTTTCTGATTGTGCTCTCGGGGTATACAATAGATAGCATAGTAATCAAACTGATTCAACACTTCTTAAACTCGAACAAGGTAATTGGCCAACCTATGGTCTCTGGCATGATACTCCCCTCGAACTTGGCATACGACCAACTGCGAATCATAATAAATTTCCATAGCAATGACTCCCAAGTCTCTAGCAAGTCTAAATCCATCAAGTAAAGTTCATACTTGGCTTCGTTGTTAGTTGCATAGAAGTCAAACTTCAAGGCAAAGCATATGAATCGATCTTTTGGGGTTTCGAGTACCACTACTATGCTTGAGAAATGGTCGTTTGATGCACCGTCAGTGTATAGCTTCCATGTGCATTTAGGAGATTCATTGGCTTCGAGCAAATCCTTTAGTATGGTGAATTCAGCTATGAAGTCCGCCAGAACTTGTCCTTGAATGGCTTGCCTCGGTGCATAAGTAATATCAAATTGAGTCAACTCGATGTTCCACTTAAGTAACCTACCAGACATCTCACGTCGTGTTAGGATCTATCTTAATGACTGGTTAGTATAGATAGTGATCAGATGAGCCTGAAAATATGGATGGAGTTTCCTCGAGGCTACGACGAGACAATAAGCCAACTTTTCCACCTTCGAGTAGTTTCTTTCTGCTCATGTCAATCTCTTGCTGATATAATTGACCGGTCGTTGGATTCGATCCTCTTCTTGAATAACACAGCATTGATTGCGTTTGCTGAAATTGCCAAATAGATGTATAATCTCTCATGATCGACTAGTTTGAAATTCCGTTTTCCTTTGCACTCCTCTGTCCATTTGAAATTCCATTTTCCTTTTCTAATCAGATCGAAGAAAGGAATGAACTTGCCTGTGGATCTAGAAATTAATTTGCTTAAGATTGCCACCTTCCCATTGAGGCTTTGCCCCTGCTTTATGGTTTTGGTTGTTTTGAGATTCTGAATTGCCCAGATTTTCTTACGGTTGGCCTCATTTTCTCTAATGTTGATGATGAAAACAAGAAATTTTCCTGACGCTACCTGGAATGACACTTCACGGATTGAGCTTCATTCTGTATTGTCAGAGTATGTTAAACATTGTTTCAAAATCATTGATGTGGTCGATAGATAGTAGCGACTTCATAAGCATATCGTCCACGTACACCTCCATGGGCTTTCCGATCTAGTTAGCGAACATTCGGTTCAAAAGCCTCTGATAAGTTGCTCTAACTTTTTTAAGTCCAAACGACATCAACTTGTAGCAATAGAATCCCAAATCAGTGATGAAGCAAGTATGTTCCTGGTCAGGTAGATGCATCGGTATTCGATTAAAGCCGAAGTATGCATCCATGAAAGATAAGAGCTCGTGTCCGGCTGTTGAATCAACAAGTTGGTCAATTTTAGGAAGTGGGAAACTATCCTTGGGGCAGGCTTTGTTTAGATTTGTGTAGTCCACACATGTTTGCCATTTCCCGTTTGACATTTTGACAAGCACTGAATTAGGTACCCACTTCGGGTATAAAGCATCACGAATAAACCCATTCGACTTGAGTTTGTTTACTTCTTCTTTCAGGGCGGAAGATATCTTTGGATCCATACCGTGCATTTTTTGTTTGACCGGGACGTGCCGCGGGTCAATATTTAATGCATGGCTCATGATGTCCAACGAGATGCCACACATGTCTAAATAAGTCCAAGTAAACACATCAAGGTTCGCCTGGAGAAAATCAACAAATTCCTGTCTCACCTAGGGCTAAGTTGAGACTCGACCTTTACCATTCTGGAATCATCGTCATCGTAGGTCGGAACATCGATCGTCAACTCCGTCGAGGAAACCTGTTTATCTTTGACTTCCTCCTCATCACTATTACCTCTAGGATCAAGGTCCTTAAGGAACTGATTTTGGCGCCTGAGCCGAGGGTTAGACGTTAGTTGTCAATTTTATGAAAAAGGGATGTAGAAAGATTCCTCTACGCCCTTCCCTTTCTCCTTCCATTGCGCATCCCGTAGCTCCGCAACATAACAGGGGCGCCTAGCCGCCTGACCACTATATACTACTTCGAATCCATTATCAGTGGGGAACTTTAGAGTTAAACACCATGGGACAATCACTGCCCTGAATTCCAAAAGGGCCGGTCGGTCCAAGAAAGCATTGTAGGGGGAATGTATGTCTAGCACTACAAATTGCAACATCTAGACTCTCCAGCGATCTCCAATGCCCAATTCAATGGGTAACTATACCATGCCAGCTAGTATATTTGCACTTCCATTAAAACCATGTATGCTTGACTGACACGGTTTTAGATCATTCGCCTCCATTCTCATTTGGTCGTAGGCGCGTTTGAAAAGTATATTGATAGAATTTCCGCTGTCGACTAAGATCCTCTTCATCCAAGCAGGACCTATCTGGGCTGACATAACCAATGGATCGATAGTAGGGGCCTCGACTCTATCGGTGTCACGGTTTTTAAAAACGATGTCCTCTGTCATCGTCCTCTATTGTTTTGTCGGGGCCCCGTCATCAAAATTACTACAACACTCCAAGTCCACATGCCTAATCGAACTGGAATATGACTCCAATTCCTTCTAGCTCCGATCAGCTAGATGAGGACCACCACTTACTATATTTATTACCAAGCTCCCGCCAGTACACATGGATTCTTCGGGTCTAGTTTGACCTTATCCTTGATTCGTATTAGATGGGCCCACACTTCCATCCCGTGGAGCTCAAACAAACTTCTTTAACTTCCTTTCTCTAATCAACTTTTCAATAATGTCTTATAAATGACGGTACTCATTAGTATTATGGCTATAACAATCGTGGAACCTATAGAATTTCTCAGTCTGAATTTGTTTCTAAGATGATGATTTTGGAGCTGGCTTCTTATATTGTCCCGTATTACAAGTTTGAAGGTAAACATTTTCCAACTATATGTTTAGGGGTGTATATCGGTCAAACATGGGAGCTTCTTGTCTCGGTCCGTGACTTGGGTCTCTCTTCTTTCCTTGACCCCCATTATCCTTCAATTGAACTTGCTTATTCTGAATATTTAATTTCGCTTTGCCGGAGTTCTCACGGGTCTGCTTCACAGCAACATTACTTTGAATGCCTTCACCACTATTCCCCGCTACGTCCTGCTTCCTAGATTATCTAGCATCTTCTCTCCTCAAGAACTGGGCCGACTTAGCATAGAAACGATCAAACGAAGCGGGGGGCTTCCCAACCAACCAATCACCAAACTTGGAATTAGGATCGATCCTTTTAGTCAATACTATTAGAATAGAAATATCACTGGGGTTGCTGACCTCTGAACAAGCAGCATGAAACCTTTCCAGATAACGTCTAAGAGTCTCCACTGGAGCTTAAGCAACATTGGGCAAGGTGTTGACATCCTTTGGTCTCGAAGCATGGATATTAAATTCTTCGACAAACTTGGTAGCTAACTTATCAAAGCATGAGATGGATCCGGATGGTAGACGAGTGAACCACATAGTTGCGATACCCTTCATAGAAATAGGAAAGCTTCTACACTTAACTGCATCGTCAGCTCGAGCAACGTCCATGAGCCATTCATACTTTAAGATATGTTGGTTATGAACCCAGTTTCCTTCATACACCAACAAAGTCGGCATCCTAAATTGACAGGGTGGCTCTGCATAAAGAATGTCATCGACGAATAGAGTATAACTTCCGAAGATTCCCTAATCGTCGCTCATAAGGCCTTGACTTTCTTTGATCATTTAACATACCATGGTTGGAATGTTAGGCATCTAGATGTTCGGGGCCAAGGCATGGTCGGGTTCCATGTTGCAGGGATGGTCCAGTCGTTGTCTATGGTCCGTTCCTCGTCTCCTTGGTTCTCGATCCTCAGGGAAGTGAGGATCTTGAGTGTGAATGTGTTGACGAAGGGCTGGATCTGATTGGTTCTGGATCTCGGCTTCTAGATCTATAGCGATAGTAGCTGCATGGTCATGAATGGTATGATAAGGAAGTGTCCCTCCTTGGGAGGAGGGTCCAGCTTGGTGCCTTGTGGAAGGACCAATCATGACTTGTCCAAGATTCGTGGCATGTTGATTCCCGGAGGCTTCTGCATAGTTTCCATCCAGCTGATGGCGTGTAGATCTGTGATTGAAGTCAGATGACGTCGATCTTTCTGTCGAGGAATTAGAGACATGAACCCTTCTAAATCTCCTTTGCAATTCTTCATTTTGTTGGTTTGCAAGCTCCGTGTTGGCACGGATCTACCGAATAAGCTCTTGACGGCTCAGTGTAAGCTCTTTGCTTGAGGGTTTGGAACTCATCTATAGTCACAGGACCTTGTGGATCCAGTGCTCCAGCTATTGCGTGGCCTGTTGTGGTCAGTTACGTGGGATTTTTCCTATCCCTTCCCTCTAGATCTGCAGCATTTGAAGCAGTTCTGGTAGTACGCACCATAATGAATGTAGCTCTTTCTTAGAACAAGAGTAATCTGAATAGAATGGAAGGAACAACGGGAAGACAGATCTGGATCTCCTCCTTAGATTTTAGCAACCAAATAACGGCAGTAGATCCACTGAATCATAGAAAAACGGAGTTTTCTCAATGAAGGCACCAAATTGTTTACACCGAAATTGGGTACAACAATCTTCGGATATAAATGAAGAGATTAGAATGAAGAAATTAAATGGAAAAAGAGGCTAATCTAATAATCACACTAATAAAGTCAAACAGAAATAGAAAGAGATAAGAATTTATAGTGGTTCGAAGCTGTAGCCTACATCCACTTTGAATAATTTTGCTGTTTATTTATGATTGACAACTGAATACAATAGTACAAATCACTATCTCTCAAGTTACAATGGGGTTGCAGTAGAGTAATGGCATAGAAGCATCCAAAATACATTTTTCTGCAGGCGTAGGTTGTTATTTATAGGAGTATATTTGGAAATATCTTCCTTAAAGCTCGGAATACCTCTTCTCACATGTGGGTGGGCCCATCAGATCCATCTGGGGTTGTTTGGGATCGATCCTGATCGATCCCCACTCTCTTCGTATCATTCAAGATTTGGTCCAATGAAGCCGAGATCGATCATGCTAGTCCTTCAATAGATAAGAATGCATCTATGAAAATTTGGAGGCATTTGGACTTGAAGTTTTTGAGTTATGATCAATCCAAGATTGGATTTGCAGTTTGGCTGAAGCATGCGTATCGATGCTTTCGTATCGATACTCCATATCGATAGGCTGCATATCGATCAATTGCACATTGATGACCAGAGCAACAATTATGTGGAGATCCATATTTCATGCCTGTAGACGGATTCCTTTGGTTTGACTACCTCCTTCGTATCAATCCTATGCACTACTCTTCATATCGATACTATATCCCTGTCTTCATATCGATGATTGGTCCTAATCTTCATATTGATCCTAGGTGTTTCCCTTCGTATCGAGTTGGCATGAGGTTTCGTATCGAAGCTTGGATATTTGCATCGATGCTTGGTTGATCGATACGAAATAGGTATTTGTAGGATCAATATGAATTGGGCAGTGGTTAAGCAGAAGAACTCTGATCGATGCTATTACTTGATCGATACGAAGGCGATGAATGTGGAGTTGATGGATCCAAAGGGGATGGATATTAAACAAATATGTTTCACATAAAATTTGATCGGTTCCTAACTTGAGCATACGAACTCCAATTGACCTAAATTTGGAATGTTGCCTTTAATAGCTTTGCCTATCGTACTATGCTAATTGTAGCTCGATCCGCATTCGCACCAAATTTTCCTGTATCCATCGTGGACTCATAGATAGCATATCTTTGGGACGAACCATCTTCAATTTCTAGTCAAGTCCTTGGTGCCACGACCTTGCCAAAAGGCGGGATAACATCCCTCTTGATGGCTCCTTTCCGATAATGTACTTCTAATTGATTGCCTAACCATGGTTCCTCCAAGATCTGATCCTTTTGGCTTTCCAAATTTGAACTCCAAATCCGATATAGTGGGTGCTAGTCCTCTCAGTGAAAGCACCAAAATTTTTGCGTCAAAATTTGTCACAAACCCCGAATGTAATGAAAGCACCAGTATTTACACACAAATCCTTAGTATCCAGTCACAGATCTGATGTAGAGAGTAAAAATGAACAAATAACAAAATTGAAATGAAAGAAAGTAAGAGAAGACACAAGATTTATAGTGGTTCGGCTATTATCGGCCTATGTCCAGTTTAAATCAATCCTTTTATTTCTTTTATACTCAGATTACAGTTACAACCCCTTGAATGTCAATAACCAAAACGGAAGAGTTTTACCAAAAAAGAAGAAGAAGATCCCTTTTTAGTTGCAATGGAGGTGTTATTTATAGGCACGGAGCTGGAAAATTTTGCCTTGAATCTTGGAATACTCTTTCTCAAGCGAAGATGGTCCCACACGATCAATCTGGAGTCGTTTGGGGTCGATCCCTGATCGAACCATATCAATTTTTTATCGATCAGGAATTGCTCCAATCGAATTGGGATCAATCATGATGAAAGATGATAGTGCAAAGACCTTGTTCTCCAAATTTCATAAAATTCCAATGTATAGTTTTTGAGATATGATTGATCCAATTTTGCTTTTATAAATGTAGGCTGGTGATTTCGTATCGATGAAGAGTTTCGTATCCACCAATTACATATCCATCATACAACCATCCATCTGAGTCTTGTGTTCACTCTTTGATCGGCTCCTTCGTATCGATCGATATGAACGTGATTGATATGAAATGGCTCCTGAATGCTTGCTGCATTTAGTACCCATCCTCTGCTCCTTCCTTCGTATCGGTCGCATATTCTATCCCTTCTCTCGTATCGAATTGGTGCCAATTTTTTGATTGATACAAAATCAATCGATACGAACTATAATCAATCCAAAACAAATGCACAAAAGAATGTGTGCTGTCCATATCCATATCCATCTCGATCGATACGAGAGAATCGATATGGATGTATCGATCCGAAGTGTACAGTCACGTCCATTTTGATCGATACAAAAGTATCGATATGAACTGGTTTACCATGAATATTGATCCATCCATAACTTGAGCATATGTACTCTGTTTGTCTTGAAATTCGAAGTGCAGCATTATCGAGCCTTATTTTTTATTCCTAATCGTTCCCACCTTGAATGGAGCTTAGTCCAATTTTTATGGTATCGATCATGGCCTTGTTTCCGATCGATTTTCAATCCTAATATCCATCCTTTTAGCCAATTTGTTGATATCCCGATCTTGACAAAAATGTCGGGTAACAGTAAGGGTATTAAATGGCCTGAACCAAGAAAAAACCATGTGCATGAATTAAAAGGTTGTAAATACACGACCTGACTTTACTGTCGAAAATAGTCTGCCTCCAAATAGTGAAGCAGACCGTGCCAAGCGCATAATAAAGCATGAATGCTAAAGGCCAAGTGTAGAAAGCATGAATTGTGTGAGTAATCAATCGAAAGTGGCAAGAAAAGGTGATACATGGAATATGATACAACAAACAAATCAGGTACAATTCCTGAAGCTATGGAGAATGCTAGGTAAATATTACTGAAATCAACTAATATTTACTAAAATCTAATCATATCCACATATTCCACACATTTATACATACATCACAAATAAAAATAGAGTGATCATCACACAAAATTATATCAAAAGTTAAACTGGAAACTACGTCTTATATAATAACAAACTACATTACGATTCTTACCCACCCCCAGAAGAACCATTCATTACGATTCTCTTACAATGGCGAGATGGCCACCCAAGGAAAAATGATGACTGGAACTGCCCCGTACCCAAGAAGCCAAGAATGGCCCTTTTTTGTAGTAATTCTTCTACTCATGGAATTTAGTATTATAATAGTTCTTCAAATCCTCTTTCCACTTGAAGACAACATCAGGATCAACCCTAGTGGAGGCGAAGGAATAACATCAGGCCCCAATACAATGTTGGGTCCAAGACAGCAATAGGGTTCTTCTACACTAGTTTTCCTAGCAACCTAAAGAGATAACTCTTCGACTTTGTCATTTAGTACCTTAATCTTATCTTCATAGAAAACTCTATATGAACCTTAAGCATCCTTTAATATTCCCTCCAGTTCACTAAAGAAAACTAAAGTAGACTTATGCTTCTCTCTCAAGTCAGCTATCTCCGGATGTTGCTTTCCGGTGCAAGGCAAAAAATCAAGCAAATCCAGACAGATGGAATTAAAAGAAAGTGCAATGAAGCAAAACCTAGCAATTTACTTATACGTATTTACATAATGTTTCTACAAAATGTTCCTACCAAAGCATAAGTCCAAAAATACTGCCACAATTATGAAACATATAGTTTAAAGCATGCTAGCCAAGGGTCGTTCCATCTTAATGTAAAAAGTCTTCCAAGGGTCGTAATTAGCACCAATAAATGGGTCTATCGAGCCCTCTATAGTTAACATGCAACCTTCTTTATTACGAGCTCATACCAAGTGTAAGTTAAAAATTCTTAAAAATATCTATGGCTCGTTGCAAAGAAATATGCCATACCTTACATCTGATGTTTTCCCTTTTTATTTTTCTTCGAGATTAGCAGTCGACTTTGTCCTGGCATGTTATCAGATGCCGTTATGATAGTAGAAGTAGACTGAGCTTCCCATAGACGATCTTTAAGCATTTAAATATTAAGTTGGTGGTCTCTTTCGTCTATTCTAAAAGTGTTTATTAGTTCAACCCTTATCCTTTTGGTATCCCATGAAAAACCACCAAACTACTTAAGAGCATCTTCTTTCCACCCCTTCCTCGGCGTACGGGGGAGATCCTTTGGCCTTTGCGGCTCAATTGTTTCTTATAGTGGGATTTCACCTCTTTTAGTTTACCATGGAAGTATAATTCCAATTTCCTTTTCCTTTTATCTGCCGATGAGGTATCCTTACCTACGGCAGGGGCAGGGGCTGCATCTGAGCTAGGCCCCTTAATTGTCTTCCCTTCTTTAGCATCGTCATACTCTTTATTTGAGAGGTAGCCTAATGAAACATATTATTTATAGTGTTCTCCAATTCCTTAATCTCATTCTCATTGACAATCCTATAAAATGCTTCACTCTCCTTTAGCATCCACTACAATTCGATTACTTTGGAGTTTGCAACATCCAGCTCAATATGAAACTTAACAGTATATTGGTGCTAGGGCTCAAGTGCATCCTTAACTTCTTTGACATTAGGAAAGGCATTCCTCAAGTCTCTTTCAAGACCTTTGTTAGCAAGTTTTAAAAGGATATTTTCTTCCTCCAAGGCCAAGGTAAGAGTCTTGACTGCGACCTCGAATTCAAGTGCACCTACATCCCTTGGGCCATAAATGGTAGGAACTGAAGGTTCATTAGATTCAGAAGCTCCGGTAGACTAAAAATGAGGCCCACAGGGACCGACCATGTTGGTAGTAATTAGAATTTAATTCAAATGAAATCAAATCATACAAAGCTAAATTTCAAAAAATATAAATATACCACATAAAACCAATTTTATATATGGAAAATGTAATGAATTCGCATACAAAAGTAGTAATAATAATACACTGTGCTCATTCCTTATTTAGATTGCTAAGCCTAAGCCTAAACCACTCCAAGTAAGGACTATCAGGTGGGAAGGAACCGCTCTCTAAGAAATATTGCCACCGACATAGTATAAAATCACTATATAATATTTTTAACTATTTGATCAATTTTGAAAAGAAACTCTTATGTCTCCTCTCAAAGTTGCATGAACGACTAATCTAACTCCTTTTCATGATTCTAAATCGCCGCGACACCAACACCAAGTTCATCTATGGACTGGTTTTGGTGTTCTTCCATGCTTTTTTAGGAGTTGAATTAATATCACTTCGTTCGAAGACTATAAAGAACAATGGGGGAGAAAATAACACGGTCATTCGTGGTGCAGTAACAAAACAAATAAATGAAGAAATTGGATACAACTAAATTGAGAAACAAATCTATTTTATTTACATTAGAAATAATGAGGTCATTTACAAGAGATTAGGTAATTGCACGAGCTTGAGAAGTATAGATGACCTCAGTGTTCGTAGACCGTGCAAATTCATCATCATATTGCAAGGAGATGTCATGGGAAGCAGAAGTGAAAGCATGTTCCATGGCCAACATCTTAGCCCATTCCGCCCTGCAATAGGTAAAGGCCTTTTCATTTTTTGTGGAGTCACCTGAAAAACCAAAGTCGACCTTAGCGGATGCATTATTTAAGCGGTCAGCAAAACACTAATGATTGACTGCAACATACATCTTGTATAATACCTGATACATGATCTGCTAGAGGTTTCCTTTAAACTTCTCCACCTCCTTCTCCTTCTTCCACAAAATTTTATTCTTCTCCCTCAATAATTTGTCCTTCTCCCTTATTTCCTAACTCTTCAGTGCCAAGACCTTATCAGTTGCCTTCTCCCTTTGAACCTTAAGCCTTTTCCCTATTCTAGTTTTTTTCATAGGCCGCTGCAATAAGGTCTTCCTCGAGCGTAGAAGTATGAGCAATGGATGCGGCCTGATCCCCCTCTGCGTTCTTGTAAACCTCGGCTGCCAATGCCCCTACCTATTTCAAAGCAAGGGAAAATAAGATAAGAATTGATGAAGGAAATTGTCATCAAATAGAGAAAGAGAAGAAGGTAGTTATATAGGCCCAATACCTTTCAAGTTCAATAGAAAGCTCGAAGAAGGGAATTGTAGAAATGGAAGAGCAAAGGGGTAAGATTGCAAGGCAAAAGCAATATGAGGTAGGCTGTTTAGAGATATGTCCTAGCCTCTCAACAAGATCAATGGTAGCCCCCTCGGGCATAAGCTAGAAGCGAATACTCGAGTTGTGGGATGATTGAAGAGGTGAGATGGATAGTACTTCTAAGAAAAGAACATATGGACGATGAGGTATATATGGTTTCTTAAAGGGAAAACCAAAGGCTTCAGTATCGTCTTTCTTCCCCTTTTCTTTCTTCCTCATCCTCGATGTCTCTAACTTCTTAGATGGAGAATCCTCAAAAATGATCCAAAAAGATCATCACCTATTTTGCCTACGTAAAATAAATTAGGTCAGTAATCGCCTTTACAAAAAGAGGAGGAAGTAAAAAATTTCATTATCAATCTTATCGAATTATACCCCTAGATTTATTAATAGTTGAAGTGAATTTAAAGATAGAACGAGAAAAGTTGTGCCTAATGCTCAAAAATTGATACTTCAATGGTAGCAACTCGGTAAAAATAATTTTGTTTTCCTCTCATCTTCACCAAAGCCGAGGATGCTCTTCCTACGAGATTGGTATGAACTGCTAGCTTGATTCGAGAAGATAAGACGATTGGGATATGGTTGGAAAGAAGTCGGGAAGTTATCAAGATTCAAAATAAAGAAGCATTGATCATTTCATTTTTAGGTCTCATGGGGAAAGATGTAGGAACCGATTTCTTCGCTTAGGTGCAATAGAACCCAAAATCACCCCCATAAGGATTCTTATTAACATCGAATAACAATTGGAGTTCTTCACATGATGGAGTCATGCACTTCTCGGCATAAAGAATGAATGTAGCGATTAGAAGGGTGTGAGAAACGGAAGCGAGTTGAACATGGATAATACCAGCAACAGCTAGCCATCCGTGAAGAATTTGGCTAGGAAGGAGGCAAAGTCCACATCGAATATACTCAGGGGAAATAGAAATAAAGCAAGCAGGGGGTGTACGAATACGTTTATGAGACTCTACTACCCTACCTAGATAACCCTCGAACCCAAAATGATCGAGGATACCCTCTATTTCCCCTAATTCAATTAACATAAATGACAAGGATAGGAGAGAGAAGGAAGTGGTTGTCATATCAACTACCACTAAGATACAAGAAAAAGAGACTTAGAAAAAGAGATTGACCTCACTTTTATTTGGAAAAAGAGTGGTTCTTAGAGAAGATAAGATTGAAAATTAGGGTTTTCGAAAGTAGGAAAATAAAAGAAGAAGAAGAAGTGGGAAAGATACATACTTACCTTGATTAGAATCTAAGCCACACAATCGCACGAATGAAAGAACTCAAAAAATATCAACTGACTGATAACAAGGGAAATTGGCGATAGGATCCATAAATTTTTTTTAGGAGTCGAAGGGACTAAAGTAACAACTTTTCTAGAAAATTAGTTAATAAGGGAATGACATATGTACTAGGAAATTAAATGCAAAGTGGTTATAAAGACCTTTTCTTTTGGAAAGCGGAAAGAGAAGATAGGAAGTGACATGGTGTAGAAAAATATAAAAATATAAATAAGACCGCACCAATCCACGATCGCCGTAGACTTGGAGAGCAAATGTTACACCCATAATTTCCTAACTATATCTAAGATAAAATGATGCAGGCACTAGGCTAAAATTCCCACCCCACAAAAGGAGTTGGACCAAGGAAAGAAAGAAAGAACAAAGCCCAGGTAGTACTACACCAAAGCTTCAAGACAACAACAAACACATGAAAACCACCCCCATTCAATAAAATATAGTACCGACGTGACAATATTGCACCAATGATCTGAGATAATTGCAAAAGTGCAAGAATTGATCTGTAACCCTAACACTTAAGGGATAAGATTGTGGCATATTAAACTCTTATATAAAGCGTAGTTCTGTAACCCTAACACTTAAGGCGCAATTCCCACTAGACTAAAGCGAAGTTTTGAAGAATTGATAATGATATAGCTCTTCCAGGAATGGAGGGCAGTTTCTTATTGCAGCTTCATTTACACATATGTGTAGTCCACCAACCTATTACATTACAGAATCATAAAGTCATGGTGAACTCAAAATTGGGTTTTCCTGCTTCAATTTATAAAATTTGTCGCCTTAGTTCAAAATTCACCATCTTAATTCATAGTTTCCCATCGAAGACCATGTTGGCAATCCTAACGTAGTAAATCAAGAGCATGGATGATCGACACATGGCAATATCCAAAGGCTAAAATCAATCAGTGCATATTAAACAAGAAAGATGATGATTGACACGTGGCAAGATCTAATGGTCAGAATCATGAACATTTGTGAGTGGCAACAGCGAGACTCGTAATTAACTATACTAGAATAAAAAAAGGTACTATAGGTGAAAAGAGGAGGATTTTTAGACATTGCTCATTTTAGGAACACTGAAATAAAAACTACACTCCCTGCCATTGTTTGTTTGTACTAAGAAAAAAAGGCAGAAAATGATATTTCCCTTTGAACGTAGGATTTATTAAGATCTGAACCACGTAAATTCTTCGTGTAACTTTTATTGCTTTCAATGCTTGATTTTACTTTTTTTGCTTTGATATTATTTTGCTTAACAAATTGGAAAATGATCTGTCATTTGATTTTGGATATTTTTCTCAAAATTGTTTTAGCGCTATTATGCATAATTACCTTCTTTGAAGGAAATTTTAACATTACTTAATTTTGTTGACCCCTAATCATGTAAGCGTTAGTGACTTGGTTACTTCAAAAATTTGAGTGTTTTTGAGATGAAAAACCTCGTCAATGATTTATATTTCAGTTTAACTAAATTAAGCTTTGCATTTAACATGAAAATTTTCTTATCTATGGTATTATTTTTGGCTCAACTTAATTTTTCTACATGCATGTCAATTAAAGTGTGTTCAACTATCATTTACGGAATAGGAAATAAATTTATACATTGATCCTTGAACAATAATTTATGTGAATTAGGAAGTTATTTTCCAATTTATCTGGTTAACTAATTTATTTTCAACATTTAAAGTACGATAACTTTCTATAGGTAGGGTAGATATAGGATTAGCTTTTATCAGTGAATCGTGGTTTTTGATATGTTTATCCATGAATTACACTGAAAAATATATAAAACTCAATTTACCAATATATTTTTAGTTACATCAAAATGAATTAGTTTTATAATACAATGAACAAGGTGGTTACAATTACAATTAATCCAATGCAGCTTTAATTACATCCGAATATAGCAGATCTAGCAACATCAAACCTATGCTTAGACCATAGTCTATTTCCTTTTGTCTTTAAAATTATACCATAATTACTACATTTATTTAGATAAAAAATTATTTTTCTAATGCTAGAATTTACCCCTTCAAATCATGGGAGGTCCATTCACTCGGTCCCTTAGCTCCATCAGATGAACCATCAAACTAACCACAATGAAATGCATTCTGCCACCTCGGCAATTGTAGAAGAGACATTATTTCCAAAGGGCATAATTTAGAAAAAAAACTAATTAAATGTTGAACTTCTTTTATTTCTCTAATTGGATATTTAAATATCCATAGTGCTCATCATAAAAACATCGCAAAATTTATGAATTATTTGTGAAATGATCCATTTAAATTGCATTAAATTATTTTAAGAATTAAAATTAAAATATGTACGAGATGTTAATGAGGGTAGAGCTGTTAATAGATACTCGAAAAATCTAAAATCTTTCCACATCCTTATTCAGAAGTGGATAAATATCCAATATCCGGAAAAATAAATGCAGACGAGAATACACAAACATCTAAATTTGAAAATTTTCTATCCGGTATTTTCATATTTATAGTTTAAATTATATGACTTTTAGTACAATGAAAGATTTTTATTTGTTGTTTTATTAATTTGTAAGTTTATATTTTACACACCTAATGCATATTAAGTGCTCAAAACTATTTATTATCATCATTATTTTTTTTAATTTTAACATTAATCAGTGGGATTGAAAAAAGTTTGCTAATAGGACAATTATCTGATATTTATTCATATCCACTGTTGCGGACATCCGATATCCGAAAATGATTATCGATGTGGATACATATATGACACTATTTGTGTCCAAAAATATCCGCTGACGAATAAGGATGTGAGTGTTAAATTAAGTGTATTAGGAGTAGGACGAAAGTGTGAAATCAAAGAACAAATCCTTTTATTAAATTGCATAATTTTTTATTTTGTGTTTATGTGAATAAATTACAAACCAAATTTAGTTATTAATTAATAAATTTCTTCTTATAATATTTAATTTTCCCAATTTATATAAAATATTTATTTGTTTGCTATACAATATTTTTTAATAATTTATTTTAATTTATAAATCAATGTTTTGTGATATTCAAATTCACAATATGAACATCGCACCAATATCGGTGTATAAACTATCCTTAGATTACGATTACTACTAAAAAATACTCACAAATTCTAACCGAGTCAAGCTTAAAATTGTAAGAAATTGTGAAAATATAGCTATGTTTGTACATTTTTGCTGTTGTTTCTGCTCAAAATCAGTTTCATATTGCTACTTTGAAAGCCTGTAACTTTTTACTCCAGCAGCGAAATGCTGCCGGATTTTTGCATTTGGTAGCTTGTATGTTGAATATCATCTTTGCAAATTTTAGTTGAAAAATATTGTCATTTTGATGTTAGAAACAGTGGTAGAAAATCAACTCAAACGCAGATTTTTGGCTGTAGAAATTTTGTTTGAGTTGCCACAAACATGGCCTGAGTCCATATTTGAGATATCATAACTCTTTCACTTCTTACTGAAATTCATCGATTCTTTTTTTGTTTGAAAGATAAAGTTTTCTACTATATGCATATCAACAATCAGCTCAATCCGAGGTCACTTGGCCCTCCTTTTCATGCCTGAAAGTTGAACCCAAATGGGTTTCAGGCCTATGCATTTTTGGTTTTTGAACTGTTGCAAACATTGCCCGAGTACATATTTGAGCTAGTGCAACCTTTCCATTTGCAATCCGAATTCACCGATTCTTTTTTTGTTTAAAAGATAAGGTTTTCTAATATATGATTATCAATTTTTAGCTCAATATGAGGTGGTTTGGCCCTCTGTTTCATGCCTGAAATTGAACCCAAGATGGGTTTCAGGCCTGTACATTGTTTTTTTGAACCGTTGAGAACATGGTCTGAGTCCAAGTTTGAGACAGTGTAACTTTTTCATTTCCAATCGGAATTCATTTATTTTTTTTTTGTTTGAAGGATGAAGTTTTGTAGCATACGCATATCAATTTTCAACTCAATATGAGGTAGTTTGTTCCCCTGTTTTAGGCCTGTAAGTTGAACCCATGACGGTTTTCAGGCCTGGGCACATGTTTTTTTGACCTGTTGCAAACATTGCCTGAGTACATGTTTGAGACAGCGTAAATTTTTCATCCCCAGTCGGAATTCATTTATTCCTTTTTTGTTTGCAAGCTGAAGTTTTCTACTATGTGCACTCTAATTTATAATTCAATCAAAGATCGTTTGGCCACATATTTCATGTCTGAAAGTTGAACCCAGGGAAGATTTCACACTTGGGTATTATCTTGCCTACGCATTTTTATGTTCTATTTTCGTCTGACTTTTGACTTTTACTTCATGGTTTTATGATATTTATGAAATGTTTTAAGGGCAATTTTGCCTATCAATAGCTAGCCAAGTTTTGATGAATTTGAAATTCAAATTTGAATTGAATTTGAAATTCAAATTTGAATTGAATTTGAAATTCAAATTTGAATTGAATTTGAATGACGGTTTGAGTGATTTCTTGATTTCGAACACGGATTTTTTCCCAACAATTTTGAAATAAATTTTAAAATATATTGGCATTTTATAATAATTATTATATAATATTTTTAAATTATTTTAAACTATAAAATCTATCTATTCTCTATAATAAGGGAATTTTCAAATATTGTCTTCAATATTGATTTTGGAAAATGGTTTTAAAAGCTTATTTTCTCTAATAAACTATTATATATATAATACACATTTTTGATTTATTCGAGTGAATAAGAAGGAGAATTAGACGGTTTAGCAAAATATGTGGTATGGGACACATTCGTTTATCTCATCGGTTAATTCTCGACTTGTCCCTTTGATCGTTTTAATCTTCGGGTCGAGTTTACCTATGAGATGAGGTAAGCTTTTTACTGTTTTGTGTGTGAAATTTACTAGCAGAAAGTAAACCGTTTAGTGTGAACGCGTGGTATGGGACACACGTTAACACTGTTTGGGTTCCTATCTGAGAGTTTGTGACACATTTGTCTAAGATATGTATTTGCCAGTACTGGACCTTTGGGTCATTTGTCCTTCAGGATGTTTGTCTAAGAGTTGTTTTTCATTGCGACGTATATGTCCTTCCGGATGTTGTCCTTCGGGATGTTTGTCTAAGAAATGTATTTATTTGTCCTTCGGGACATTTGTCTAAGACACTTGGCGCCTTATTTTAGGAGAACAGTACTTGGCGGGCTTCGGCCATATGCACGTGCTATATCTTTGAGACGATTTCATTGATTTCCTTGTTATTTTCCTAGTGTATCGCCTCTTTACATTATTGGCCTTTTGAGCCGTTTGATATATTATATATGGCGATTACATCTTTGGATATTGAACTTCTTATCGAGTTCTATATTTTAGATTTGAGTATGCCAACACTTCGCGTTTATTTTACATTTATACTCTCCTATTTGGAGATATATGAGAATGCCTTTTTGGCGTATTTTGTCTTTGAGACTTCTCTATTTATAGAGTATTTTTGTGATTGCGATTTATGGCGAGTTTTGAGTTTGAGATTTGGTATTCTCTTATTTTGGAGATATGGTTCATAGAAACCATTTTCGAGGACATATACTTAGTGTAACTACATTATTTGAAATAGAGACAAGCTCTTATTGTTGTTTTTTCTCATTCGGGAGGATATCTTACCCTTTAACTTTTACTTATATTATCACTTATCCTTATAAACCGATTTTTTTAGCCAGACTGACCTATGTATTTTATACTCGGGTCAGACCGAGGTGTTTCAGGTTAGGTACCCTTATGGACTTAGCCTATTCTGCTTTCGCATGGACTTACTTGCTAGCCCTTTTTGTTGTAGTCTTCTTGTCGCTACTCTGATATGTATATTATTTTGACTCGTGTATATTATGGTTGTCATACCACTTATGATGTATTATTTGTATTGTATTCTAACATATCAGTATATATGTGTATATATACCTGTTTGTTGTTCTGTGATGTGTTATGTATTTGAGTTGTTGCATTTTGTTTTGATAGATCCTATAGCTACCTGTAGTTTTGTATTAAGAATTTATTGGATATGTCGATCCACTTGAGAAAGGAAAAAATAAATATAGCACTAATCGACATATTCAATAGATATTTAAGACAAGACTATAGATGGTCGCCCCTAATTAACCCTATTCTCCGCATTAGCACACAATATTACCCAGTAATACTCTTTGTTAATGTGGGTCTCGAGATGAGGCATCACAGAAAGGAAATTTATGTATTGAATACACCGACGCTACATCGATGCCAAAAAAAACCTCTATGCGGGGCCAGTATAATGTAGGCAAATGATTAGCTATGCACTATTATCGAGGCTATTAAAATAGTGTAGGTGCGGCTTTGGTTTGGCATCTGCCTTTCTAGGATTAACCTCGTCTCCTCCTTTCAGTTTCGCCATCGAACTATAATTTAAAAAAAATGTTGTGTTCGACTGCCATCACCACCGTCTCCCTCAAAGTCAAAGTCATAAGCCTCCACCCTCGCATGCCTAACCGACCAAACTATCAATTGAAGTTATTAGCTATCAACTGCTGTAAAAGCCACCAACCATAACGACAACTAGCCATGCATGCCTAGCCTATCACCACATCGTCATCACAAGCAACCGGCATTGGCTTCCTCGCTAGCAACTCCTTCTCCTCCAGTAATATCCTTTATTAATTACTGCTATTATGACTTCATGAGCATTTACTAACTCTAATTACTTCAATCATGATTAGTATCATTGTATTAATAATAATGTATGGTTTTACTCGGTAAAATTTAATAATATGACATCATATATATATATGGTATCATTAAAGAAACCCTGTAATGTTTAATTTGACCCCTTCTAATAAGTACATTTTATGATCATTATATAGATATTCATTTCTTGACTAAAATGCAAATTGATATTCATCTGATACACCATTTGTCAGATTCATTACTGTATTGAACTAGGTATGAAGGCTATAATATTTATGTTTCATAAATCAATATTTCAAATCAAATGGTTAACAAATTTTGGATAGCCTCCTTCTTGTTCCCCGTGTACGCTCTTTTGCATATGATATGGGGAATAAGGGGACGTGTTATCGAAATTTTATTAATCGTTCGATTTTCAACTATTTACAAAATGTAAATATCATTGCATTTGTAATGGAAAATTGGATAGCCAACCACTAAGAAAATATAGTAATCCCTAGATTATACGGCTTTGAAATTAGTTGTGAATTCCAATGTTTAAACAAATTGTTTAAGTTAATAACAAAATTAATAATATTTATAATAAAATCAATTATAAAATTAATAATGTTATTTAGATTAGTAATAAAAGTAATATTGTTATTAAAATTCATAATTTAATTAATGTGTTATTGAAATTTATAATAAAATTAACAATATTATTTAAAGTAATAACAAAATTAATATGTTGTTGAAATTAATAATCTTATTTAAAGTAATAATAAAATTAATTTTGTCATCGAAGCTAATAATTAATTTAATAATGTTATTTAGAGTAATAATAAAATTAATAATGTTACCCCAAATTAATAATAAAATCACTAATGTTATTAAAATTTAGAATAAAACAATAATGAAATTAATAATTTTATTAATTTTTGGCTTTATTGAATAGAAGATAGTAGTTGTTATTAATATTTGGTTTTGCTAATAAGTAAAATAAAATGCTATTTTGTGTGAAATGTAATGAAACTTTTATTTATATATGGAGTATAAAAGATGGATTATTTGAGAGATCAAACATGGATGCACATGAAAGGCAAAAAAGGAACGATACCATTGCACTTTAAAAATGGTATGCATAGCATTCGTGAAAGTGGCATCATGTAATAAAGCAAATAAGAAAGAAGTCCGATGTCTATGTTCGAAATGTAAATGTTTGAATCTTATAGAGTATTATATTGTGACATTACATTTATAATAACATGGGCCCAACTATTTTGTTTGGATATATCATGAAGAGAAGTATCACGTTGTACAAAAGGAGACCAAAAATATGATTTGGATTGCAATGAACCCCCTATTGAAAAAAACATAGATCTAGAGAACACAGCGATTAAAATGGTTCATGATACCTTTGATCCGAGTATATGGAACGATGAACCGGATTTGTAAGAAGATCTTGACTCGGAAGCGAATTTTTTTTCAACTTGTTAGAAGCACCGAGACGACCACTTTATAAAGGATGTAAAATGACACACTTGTCAATAACATCTAGACTAATCATTATAAAATATGAATATAATGAATCGGAAAACCTAATGAATGCAATTCTTTGCTTGTGTAAAGAAATGTTTCAACCAGACAATGTGTCGATAAAGGTTTATTGGAAGGAAGATTAAAACCTGGCATCGTTAAATTATAAAAAAAAAACCTTGATATAAGTCAATGAAAACCTTTGTAAAGGTGTACCTTTCATCAAAACACATTATTTTTCTATTATACCTAGACTACAAAGGTTATATGCATCTACTCCCACTACGAAGCAGATGCGATGACACAGTAAATGACAACGAGATGAAAGCGTATAATGTCATCCTTCAGATGGTGAAGCTTGGAAATATTTCGATTGAAAATATTTTGATTTTGCTAAAGAATCACGTAATATTGCACTTTGTTTGTGCACAGATGGTTTTGTACCATTTTCTTCATTCGGTTGGCCAATTGTTCAAACACCTTACAATCTTCCTCCTGAAAATCCATATACTTTTCTAACTGTAGTTGTTCTTGTTCTTAAAAATCCAAAAAAAAGGGATGGTCGTGTACTGCACCGTTTAGTTGATGAGTTGGAAAAACCATGAGGAGAAGGTGTTGTTAAGAATGACATTTAAAAAAAAAAACTTTAGAATGTTTGCTTCTTTGTTGTAAACGATAAGAGATTTTTCTACCTATGGGATTCATCTGAAGGAGTACTAGTGGTAAATTTGCTTGTCCTATTTGCATGGAATCAAGAGAATCATTTCGACTTATCAATGGCGGAAAGAATTATTGGTGGGATCAATATCGTAGTTTTTTGCCGTAAATGATCATTTTAGATTTGATAAGAAATTTGTTAAATGAAATACCACTGTTACTTTAGAGCCACATTCCATTCTGCATATCGACGAAGTGTATGAAATCATGCAAGATTATCCTAAATGCACGAGATTAGAAAAGTGCCAAGAATTCTTGGTAAACAAGAGTCACAATTGGTGTAAACACAGTATAATTTATATGTTACCTTATTGGAAAAATTATAAACTTTGACACAATATAGACGTGATGCATAACAAGAAAAACGTGGTTGATAACTTCTTTAACGCAATAATGAATGTGAAAGGAATAAAAATATGATTTGAAGTCAAAAAAAGATAACATGCAATTTTACAATCCTACCAAGCATAAAATTGATAGTGAACAACCAAATTTCAAATGTCTTCTTTGTTGCGAGTTGGAAAATAATCATCGATGAAAGCTTTTGGAGGGGTTCAAAATTTGAGGTTTTCAAATCGAATTTCTTCTAACATGAAAAGATGTGCTGATATGAAATATCTTCGACCGTCGGGTAAAAAAGTTATGATTTTCATGTATTTTTAGAGATTATTTTCTCGATAATGTTTAGCAAGCTGTTGTCACTAAAGGTGTGGATGCCTATTACCAAGCTTAGTTTGTTTTCAAAGAGTTGTACTCAACAACACTTAATAAAAGTAATTTGAAAAATTGGGAAATGGATATATATTCAAACTATTATGTGTGTTTGAAAAAATAATTCCTCTTGGTGTATTCAACTGCATAGAACATTTATCTATACACTAAAAACTAAGATTTTAATGCAATGACCAGTGCAACACAGATGAATGTATCCTATTAAGAGGTACGTATAATACAAGTAGGATTTATATATTTTTTGAAACCAACATAGAAAATGTGTGTTTAATAAAATTTTCATATAAAGGTATTTAGGACCCCTTAAAAAAGACAAAATAAAAATCACACATTGAAGATTAAATATGTCAAGTGTATATTGTTAAAAAAGCATCCACATTTTCTCTAGTTATTACTAAGCTGATTCTAGTAGTGATCCTCATAATAATGATGATATGAACGAGTCATCTAAAATTTCTCTTTTCGTCATTCCATTGATTCCTAAATTTTTAGTGTTTTGATGATACAACTTTATACAGATGTATCAGATAATGTTTTATATATACAGAAGATATTTTGGTAAGAAGATAATTTGTTGATGAATTCAAAGATTGAAGACCATATCATCAAATAAGTGTTGTCATTGTGAGTCTAGAAACATATGCACAACATCTCTTGACGATTACACATCCTTGAGGATGATAAAATTTTCCATAATTCTTGTTTTGAAATGTAGATAATCTTCTATCAAAAATTAACAAAATCAGACATTTGAGTATGAAATCCAGGCGTCTAAGTATATAAAAAGAATAAAGTTTTTACTGGACCAGATGTTTGATTATAAAATCTAGACATCTGATAAATTCATTTTTGACCTAGAATATCTCAGATCGAAATTCTATATAGATTCAGACGCCTGAATCTATTTTTCAGATGTCTGAAGCACTATATATTTTTATCTTATGAACCAAGTCAAACGTCTTATAAGTTCAACGAGACATCTGATGAGGGTATCAGATGTTTGGTTAAACATATCAAACATTTGACTCTTTAGAGTTCTATTTTTATATAATCTTTACTTAGACGTCATACCTCTAGACCAGACATCTGAATCAGGTTCAAAATGAATACGTTCCTCTCTGGAAAAATTCAAATGTCTATTCTAGAGACCCAGATGTCTAAACTCTTTCAAAACATTTTTTACACAAATGAATCAGACGTCTGATTTTATATTCAAACTCTGAAATAAACAAAATGGCTATATTTGAATAGACACCTATTTACTAAAGAGAAGCGTTTGTCCATAAAAGTTGTCATCCACCCTTAAAACCTGGCCATATTCGGGCAGATCAGGTCTATCAAACTAAGAGATTATCCAGTGGGAATCCATAGTAACTACTGCCAAGTGAAACCAGGGAACGCAGTCTAAAGACAACTAAGAACATCCAAACAAGGGCCCACACAAATCTTGCTTACGAGTACCAAGAACAAAGTCCAAGATTCAACAAAAGACTTAGACAAATACCGATCCCTGATTAAGGATAGGTATTGATTCCTGAAGGCTTCTCCAAATGGTTATTCACCTCAAGCGCTATGAAGTTAAGGTATTTACAATCAAGCTCATGTTAAATGGGATGAAAAGCAAGTCCACATCAAATATCACAACCGTTGCACAAGTTATAAACTATCGCTTCATCTCCGAACCAAGGAATTACTCAAATTCAAGCCCTTAGTAATGCAACTAAAGCAATGAAGACGAAGGCACGCCTCTAAAAGAGTTAAAAGAAGAATCAAGAGACATGTCCATGGATCGGAACCAATCCCTCGGCATGAATCTGTATCGACCCTTAAGTGTGTGTGATATGACCATGATCTCTTCAGTTGACCACTCTAGAATATGGGGAACATAGGCAGAATGTGGGCGAGCGATTTTCGTCGACCTACAGCTATAAATATAGGGAGAATGGAATAGTTTTGAAGATCTTTTTTGCCATTTAACTATTTATTATATTTTCTTGGTAATTCCACGAATCATCACGGATCCCTAAGAACAGCCTTTCAAAAAATAATCTGATACCATTAATAAAGTTTAAGTGAGCGTAGGCAAAAGATTAGCCAAACCATTATAATTGTTATGTGTTTGTTGTTTTTCTTCATTTTCAAGTTATTTTCTTCATTTGATTCTCTACTTTTCATATCTGGGTGTTTGTGCATATTTTAATGTAAATATTTTAGTACTTTTATTAAGAGAATTTGTCTTAGTCTATTAGCATCTATTTTCTACTTTTGGATAGCCTAAATCCACGAAATAGATCCGTTATTTTTGCAATACGTGACTATTTAGATTCCGACAGAATCTTTCAAAGGATTTGTTTGAGTTATGGCTCCATGAAAAGAGAAATCCCCACTTTCAGGCCTGCTAACGATGTTAAGAATACCGGATTCCAACATGTTAAAGAAGTTGCGTTGTCGAATGCTCTTGAAATCTAAAATGAATTGGATATGATAATGAAATTTTAGATGGACTGGATGATGTAGGAGATGAATCATAAACAACAGGAAAGTCAGGATGAGATGAATAGGCAGATGAAGGAGAGCTTTGATTTGCTATACCAATTGACTAGGAGTTGTAGAAGGAGTAGGAGGGAGCCAACACCCTCCGATTCGAAAAAATATAGTTTGCCTTTGTTAGATGGAAAGCATAGGGAAGGAAAGTAGAGATTTAGAGAAAAGAGACCAACACTTCGAAAGGAAGATTGGATGCTACTAGAAGTGGAGGTTTATAGGTCAGTATCGAACCTAACACAGGGATTGGTACCAAACCCTTTGTGCCTAATTTGGTCCGTGAAGGTGTTGATGTCTTAGATGATGATGCTGGTGGCAATGCTGGTCATGCTGCTGATGGCCATAATGCTGAAGTTTGGTTGACTGTTGCTGATCCACGATATAGAAACCGAAATAATAGAGAGGCTGGAGAAACGATTTTCCTGAATTCAGAAGAACCTAGGTATCATGGAACTGACCAAGACTGTTATCCGAGCCAAACATTCAGTGCAACTCATGACTATCGCTATTCGGCATATCCGATGGAGTCGGAATCTTTAGCAGAGATGGTGAAGAAGCTAGCAATTGAAACTCAGCACATAAGCAACAATAAGCGAGGCTCTTCTCCTATTGGGAACCTGTTCACCGAGGAAATTTTATGTGATGAACATCCCCGGAAGTTCACAACGCCGATAATGTCGTCCTATGGTAGAACGATGGATTTAAGGCAACACTTGTTTAAATACAAATAGCATATGGATGCGGCTAGTGCGACAGGCGCCGGCAGATGCCGATATTTTTCGATTTTTCTTCAGGGTATAGCAGCGATATGATTTACTAGTCTTCCATCGAGATCTATATCATCTTCCGATCAACTGGCAAGGAAGTTTGTAGAGTAGTTCCATTTGCATACAACTCACCCAAAGGATGTGATGTTGTTGTTTGACGTCTTTCAAGGAGCGAGAGAGCCACTGAAAGATTTCCTGAGTAGCTTCGATATGGCAGTGATGGAGGTAAGTAATGCAAAAGAATATATTGTGTCGATGGCTTTGACATGGAGGTACATCTTGATATTAATTTTGGATGGTGGTTGGAGATAAAACCCTCCCAATGATCGATATTTTCTATAAGATGGTGAATTAGTTCTTGCACTTAGAAGACGCAAGTACAGCCTTTAGAAAAGCTAGTGGTAGACATTCAATAGATGTAGTACAAAGTAATATTATGGTGAAGCAAACTGGAGGGAGTTCCGGCAATATAGATATGAATGTTGAGAACAAGGGCAATAGGTAGAACGGGGATAACCGAGGCGGTAGAGATCGGAAGTTAAGCTCTAAGAAGCACCCGAGATTCTTGAAGTATGAGGATTATGCACCGTTGAATAACTCGATCGAGTACATTTACATTTCCATGCAGGGTACAGAGAATTACAAGAAACTACCTTCGAGGTAGTCGATGAAGAAAGGGAAGAAATCTGTTAGGTGCTTCATTTTCATGCGACCCACGGTCATAACATGAATAAATACAGGCATTTGCATGATGTAATTGAAAATTTAATCAAGAAAAAGCAATTGCAATAGCTTGTAAAAGCTCCACGGGATGGTGGAAGACGAAGCACTAATCCCTAGGGACAATCGTTCCAATGGGGTCAAGTTAGTCATAGCGAAGACGGACCTAAGTGGCTTGAGAAAAGACTAGTTATTTATAAGATTTCTGATGGACCTCACCTGGTTAAGAAGAGATGTGATGAGATGGAGTGGTATGCAAGCTCTTTGGAGCATGTCATAAATGAGAGCTATTTTTCTGACGAAGATGGTGCTCGACAAAACAACTCAAAACAATGATAGATGATATTGTTTTTGGAAATAAGGAAGTTGATAAGGTTGAAGTTCTCATACTAGATCCCTTGGTAATATCGGCTGTGATTGAGCCGACAACTATGAGAAATGTTTTTGTTGACTATGATAGTTTGGCAAACATATTGTTTGAGAAAGCCTACGGTTAAATATAAATAGATGGATATGATTTGAATCCATCTAAATCCTGGATTTAGGGTTTAATAGGGATGTGATAGAGCCTTTAGTTTGCGTGGATTCACCATTGGTTCTAGATGAAGGTGACCATAAGAGAGTCTGAGTTGTTACCTTCGTGATATTGGTCATTTTATCCACTTGCAATGCTTTCTTGGGCCTTCCGTCTCTAACTAACTTTCGAGTAGTCATTGTCCCATAGTGCTTAACTATGAAATTTCCCATTAAAAATGGGGTAGGAGTTGTTTAAGGGGAACTGAGCATTGGACGAGAGCTTAAGGAGGCGTAGCGAGTGAGAAGGGAAAGGACGTAGAGAAGACTCTCTACATCAAATCGTAGGATACTTAGCAACCACCACCTAAGCTCGCTCGGTCAGCGTAGCAGATTTCATAAAGCTATAGATCCAAGGAAAGGACAGGAGGTTCCACACTGGCAGAGTTGATGATTAATGTCCTGGTTAGTTAGGACGATCCTACTTGGATCCTGAACATCGGATCTCAACTCAGCATAGGAATGATGAAGGAGTTGATAGGTTTTCTTCGACCGAAGCTGGATGTGCTTACTTGGGCACATTCTGACTAGTGACGGCAATGGGGGGTCTAGGGTCTGACCTTGTAAATTCACCCTAATTTTGACCCCCAATACCGCCCTATTGGGTCATTAGGGTGGGTAGAAGCATGACCTGTTCTTAAGAGCTTCGGGTCTCGGGTTGGAAGGGTTTGGCTGACCTGCCCAAACCCGAATAGCACTATTGAGATTTAATAAAATCGCTTTATTACTATAATAATGATTTGTTAATCCTTTTATACATAAGTGGTATAGCGTGGATATTCTAATGTTTCATTCATTAAGTTATATGATTTTTATAATATAAGTTGCATCACTAGTAATTATATAATAACTTATGCATGTTGTTCTTGAATCATTATCATACACCTTATTTTTATTACCTTACTTATCACTGTAAACATATTGATTTAAATATATTTGTTATGTCATTTAGTGACAATCCCTCTTTCAAATAAAATAAATAAATATACGTATATTAATAATTTTGAATGAATATGTAAAGCCTCATCAGGTAAAGGGGTGAGGTGGGTCTTCCTTGGCCCATATGGGTTCCAGGTATGGGGTGAAAGTCCAGAGTCGCTCTGGGTCTATGGAGGGGTTTGGGGCAGGGTATAAATACTACGGGATGGGTTTGGGGCATAGAAAACCCATCGTCACCCACCCCATTGCCATCCCTAATTCTGAAATGTGTGAAATATTGTCGAAGATATCGTGCCACTCATTGAATGTGAACCCTAAATGTGTACCTATGAAGAAGAAACAACTAGGCTTGGGGGCGGACTGATGCATGGCACCGAAAGAAGAAGTGAATATAAGCTCTGAGACGAAACATTCAAGCTAACCATTATTGATGGGATCGCACTCCCATGGGCGTGGAATAGCGAACATCTGCAACGTTATTTCACTTGGGCTAAACTTTGTATATACTTAATTAGCTTAGACATAAAAGGACAAAATCAATAATTTTTGTGAATATAAAGCGATTTGGCTTTAGGAATCATTGGATATGTGTTTTTGTTAGCTTGATTATTATTTGTGAACAATGGAAAAATTACCTACTATGCATTTTAACGATGCAGGTATTCAAATGCCCGAAGATAGGCATCACCCTAAACTTCAACGATCCATGATTGGAATCACGAAGCAAGGCCATTCCAAATATCTGTAGATAGATACCAATCAACTCCTCCATTCCATGGCTTGGGGTAGGAGTATAAATACCTAAGGGTGAAATGAGACAGTTTCTAACAGCTCGTGTCCGCAGTTTAGCAGAGCATTCATACCTTGCCCAAAGAATGGTGAGGCAAAAGATCAGCTCCCAGTGTTTGGCAAGATCTTACATAAACATCTAGAATTGGATGTTCAAATCACCACTCTGGGTAATTCACATTGGCCAAAGCTCGAAGAAAGGCATGACCAAATGGGGATGTCCAGGGATAGGCATCCAAGCTATTATTCTCTAGGAAGGGGAATGTAAGCCCAAATGCTATCTTTGGTCGAACAGAACTCCACTAAAGATAAATAAAATAAGCTACTGACTCAGCCAATTGATAACAAAGAATTAACTCATAAGTACATGAGTAAAAGTAATAAATACACTTCTCAGTGCTCGTACAAATGGACACAAGGATTGAAAGAAAACAAGTTAAATTTAATTAACACATTGCTAAGACTAGAAGAGAGGGATGTACTTGCACAACTTCAGCCTATGTACATAAGTCTTGAAAAAAAGTAAACAAAACATAAACAAGAAAGGAAGCAACTAAGTCATCTTCCTCCTCTTCGACTCCTTCTTATTCTTAGAGGATGGCATTCCAAACTCATCAAGCTTCCACCTACTACTACCTTTGCCACTATGACCCTTTAGAAGATCGCTCGCTGAAGTTTAGGAGGCATAAAGATAGATTTACCAGGCAACGAGATTGACATGGGAGGAGGTATGTCAACATGTTTTTCTTACATGATCCCCATGGCCTTCAGAAATTGAGTATTGAGCATCTCTTCCATCATGGGTCGAAGAAGGACCAAAGGTCTCAGTTATAGTGACGTCCTCCCCTTCCTGCACTCCATGGAGGTCGCTTATCGCCTCCTCTTCTAAGGCATAAATCATTTCATCCCCAGACCTGGAGTCTTGCCGGTTGGAATATATGGGAATGTTTGGCAGGCATGCACATTGACTGATTCTATAATTGTAGCTTATGTCCCCATTGACAAGCTCTCTTCCAGCAAGGAACAATTGAAAGTTTCCCTGGAATGTGAAAATTGCAAAAATAGAGATTGGTGACATCAACCAGTATCATATGAACCATCTAAACATGGCTGAAGTCAGTGATATACCTCTAGAGTGCATGAGTTCAATATAGGGTGGTGTGCCACCAGAATTTCCTCCGAGATGTGAGACAAAATAGTTAATTTATGAAGTTGACGCTTGTTGGGATTGTATTTAGTGTCCGATGGAAGTGCTGAAGCAACTAATGCCTCGGGAATAAGTTCGTCGTCGAGTCATATGGAACGGATCCAGAGATCCCACCACGGTCTTTTTGAACCCCAATAGGAGATTCAGAGTGCATCATACGTTCACTAATCCCAAGTTCTTTCAGGTCTTCTGCATCTAGAAGGTTGATTTTTTTACTTTTTTACATCGACCTCAGCCCGATCGAAAAGCTCTCACCGATCGCTCATAATTTCCTCGTATGCCAGGCTAATGCCTTGGGATATCCTTCGTCAAGCCATTTCAAGCTTTTAAAATTAACCATATTTGCATTATAACAAATGATTACTTGCTCGAATTTATCCTCAATCTTCTTCTCTACCTCTTCAACCTACTTTTCAACATCCTTTACCCGAGCTTATGCCTCCTCCCTTGCTTTGTAACTGTCTAATAGCTCCTCACAGTAGACCTAAGCCTCAATAAGAGCATCATTTTTCTCTTTCTTCTCTTCTCCAACTATTTCTTCTGCTCCTCTACTTCTATAGTCAGACGCTCATTCTCCAGTGAAAAACTATGATTATATGGTGAGCAGCCTAGATCTGTTTTTGCTAATATTGGTGTTATTCCTCAGCTGACTTAGTTAGGTCGCTTAGTTATTTCTTAGACTCAACTAGTGAGGCGTTGAACTTCTCAACCTCCTCATCAAGGTTAGCAATGATGCGCTTATCTTGTTCCTTGTTGAGTTTCACCCTTGGATCTCCACTTTTCTATTTTAAGAAACTTTAGAGATAACTTCAGCTAACTTTTCATTTCAAACAACTGGTCGTATACGTCATCGATGTAAGCCAGTATGGGTTTTGAAGTGTGGAGGAATGTTCTTCAGATCGGGACAAACTTGATGTCATCAAGAAAGAATTTCGAAAATTTACGTCGCAAGGAGTCCATGTGTGGGTCCAAAGCAACCTGCTTTTCTATTTGAACTAATTACTTATTATGCCTCGAATAAGGAATATAAAAGGCAATTGGACCTAATGCCTGCTTGGAATATCGTTATGCATGAGTGGATGTCGTCGCTTGTATCGATAACGAGATGGAAATAGGAGCACATGATACATCAATAGATGGTCCGTGATTAGCTTTTGAAGAATGTCTATTCGAGCCATGTTATAGAGACAACTCATGAGATGTTTGGCTTCTATCTCAACTCTGGTAGTCTCGGCCCGAATGCCTCCGTAAATCAAAGTTGTAGGAGGAGCCATGTGGATGACTATACGAGATTTGTTTTAACATGAAATGTAGGCATTTGACGCAACTTTTCAATGTTAACCTTCTTTGCTTCAGAGAAGAGTGGATGATCTGCCGGCTCTTGCACATCCTTTTCCTTCTTCTTGTTGCTGGATATCTTGTTCGTATCCATCTTCTCTTTTTTCTCTTGAATATCATTCAAAAAAAATTCGGATTGCCTAGTATCCATGTCTCTTGCGCTTTCTCCCTTGACTCTTAATGGTGTCATGCATACTCCTATGCTCCATTGAATCCACAAATGAAACACAAACGAGTTAGCTCAAATAAGAAATAAGCATGACATAGACTAAATAAAGTGCAGTGCCATGTAAGTCTGTGTATGGGTCCTAGTGTCCCTCACGAACTATGGACTTGAAGTTTGTTAAGAGGAGAGATCTCTTCTGCATAAGTGGTTGGCATTTCACTAGGCAGATGGATAAAGGATACAATATTCTCGTTGCCCAGGTCATAAGAACTGAACTCATCTAGAATCAGAACAAGGTGTCGCACAAATATCTTCAGAAGGTGGAATAGGGTTTTCATTTGCTACAATGGCTGGTGGAGGTTGTAAGGGAGATCTCAATAGGATGGATCTTATTTTGGATCGTTTCTTTAGAAGAAAAGCTTGGCCACCACGGTCTTCATCACCAGAGGACTCACAACCAATATAACCATCATCCTCATCTCCTCCACCACTTCTTGCTTTCAGTTTGCTCATGTACTTCTCTAATCTTTACAATTAGACTTGGAACTGGGGGAAATTCTTGGATTTCATCGCCATCCTCTAACGAAGAAACTTCATCACATGTTTTGGGAACATAGCCTATGCTACAGCCTTCTTCCAATAAGTGGTAAGCATGCAAATTCTCAATTTTAAGGAGTGTGCTCATCTCCCTTTCTTCGAGAGGAACTTGATGGAGAGAAGAAAGAATGCTTGTTAAGGCCACGACGCTAGGCCTTCTCAAGCTATCTATAAAAGTAAAGAATAAACATATGAGTAACTGAAGCTATATTATCGATATAAAAAGGATAATGACAAGAGTTATATTTGGACAACAATCCATGTGCAAAACCTAGCGGGAAATGAACCAAAAAGTAATTCATCTTTACAAAACTCAGTTTATTCTGGAGAGCCATAACTATCTGATAAATCCCAGAAGGCTCAAGATAGGTAAGCGAAAGGGGCCCTTTCCGGCTCTTGAAACTGTACAAATATCGAATCTCCCAAGCACTTGGCTTATGGTTCAAACGGGAAAAAAATTATATACATGCTATTCAAGGAAGCGAAACTAATTGGATGTAACTGAGCCGAGGCAAGCTTCATATACTGCAACATCAACCAGATGAAGTTACTGAATGGTGGGACACAACCTACCATACATTTATCAACTACAAGCCATATATCCTACTAGCGGGAGATGCGCCCATTGACGGTGTGATGGAATCAACACATCTTCATAAGGGATACCATGCCTATCACATATTCTTCGGAGAGACGCCTTACCAATTTTTGATGGTGAGTCCTGTGGATCATCTAAAATAATGGCATCGCCTGTATCTATGTCAGCGGAAGTCCCAACCGTAGGCCCCTCGAATGGCACAAAAGGAATTACTTCCAAAGGTTTCATTGGTTGATGATGTGTCGAATAGGGAGTATGTCTTATAGCAGGAATTATAGTAAAACTGGATTCTGTGCCAAATTCGGCATATTTTGGTGTTGATGGACCTGCTGCATAGAGGAGAGATGCTCAAAATGTATGCGACCCATAAGTAATAAAGCTTCACGCATAAGTGATATAAACACATTAAAGCCATGTTCATCGTGCTGGAAAGAAAGTCCTATGGAGTCGATATACAAAATCTAATAGATGCCGATGTATGTCGATCGATCATGTCTTGTACATCAACATGGGGCAAAAATATGCAATTAAAAGTGTTATATAGCGCGAGCTTTATGAATCAAGCAATGATGGCATCTAATATTGAGAAAGCCAGTTTGGTCTGCATCTAAAGGGACCATTATCAAAGATTGTCTCAGTGGGTCACAAAACGTCGACCATACTCTTACTTAGCTAGCCATAAAACTTTGCTTCAATAATTGAAAATATTAAGACAAAAATTGCTCAACTTTTAGTAAAAAAGAATTTCCAACTTAGGGATCGTCGCTGATCCATAAAGGGGCGAGATGTTGCATTAAAAGTGGGTGAAGTGAAGCGCGGTCGAAGGAGGAGCTGGTGCCAAGCTAGGCCGAAGCTTTGGACCATCTGCGAACATCTCCTAGCCATGCCACCTATCTGCAACAACTTGACTTATGGGTTTATCTGTGCCCAAAATTGGATCTCAAATAGATTGAAGGGTGGTTTGATGTATCAAGAGTCGGTGTAGGAGCTAGACGTCTATGGAAGAGCATGTCATAATTGTTGGAAGGCGATAGAAAAATCCAAATTCAAAGTTGGATCGAGAATTAGAGCCTTGCAATGCCGACGGAGCTCAAAATAGAAATAAAATAAATGATGAAGTATGGGTTCAGAGCTTATATAACACTCGACCTAGAAACATAGGCAAGAAAATTGCCTAGTTTTCGAAGGCAGGGATCAGTACCGATCCTTGATGAAGGATCCATACTGAATCCTATACATATAAATAAATAAAAAGAAAAGTTATAATAAATAACAACTATGATGATGATGATGATGAATGATGATGGAATGAAAGGCTTACACATGTGTGCATGTGTATGCATGACACTAGATTGCTGGAATTCCAAAGGAAAGGGCTTGAACTGTAGAATCTGAAAAGGAAAACAATGAAGAACACACTTTAGCTTTTATACAATAGGAAGTTTATAGGTTTAAGCCTAATTAAGTGTTATAATGATTGGCCAAAGATGTTATGTTTTATTAAAGTATCTCAAGGAAAAGGTGACATCTATTCGAAGTGAGACCTGAAAAATAATGCATAAACATTACTTTGTCTCATTCCAAAGCATATGTTATTAGAACAAGACATACTTTGGAAGGTAAATGTTATCAGTCTTGTAACAAGGCCATATTCGAGCACATCAGGTCGATCGAACTAAGAGATTATCAAGTGGGAATCCATAGTAACTATGCCAAGGGAAACCGAGGACCAAACAAAGGCCCACACACTTCCTACTTATGAGCACCAAGTAAAAAGCCCAAAATCCAACAGAAGACTTGGATCGGTACCGATCACTAATCAAGGATCGTTACTAATCCCTGAAGGCTTACCAGAAGGTTACCGATCTGTAACAACTTCCACAACCAATGCATAAGTCAAACATTATCGCTCTATCTTTAAACCAAAGAATTCACATAAGTACACGGTCTTATCAGTGCAAGTGAAGCAACGAAGATGAAGGCATAAATAAACGAAGCCTCTATAAAGTTAAAAGAAGAACCAAGAGATAATTGCACGAAGAGGCACCAATCCCTGAGCATGGATAAACAATGATCTCCGAATGTTTATGGTATGACTATTATCTCTTTAGTTGAACACTCCAGAATGTGGGAGCATGGTCGAGTAATTTTCGTCGACCTACAACTATAAATATAAGGAGAGGCACACGGTTTTTAGGATATTTTTGGTTGTTTAACTAATTCTTGCATTCTCTTGGTAATTCTAGGGATCATCACCGATCCTTGAGGACAATCTTGTAAAAATTCATTTAAAAGCATCAACAAATTTTAGGTGGACATAGGTAAATGATTAGCTGAACCATTGTAATTGTTGCGTGTTTTATTTTTTCTCACATTAAAGTTATTTTCTTTATTTATTTCTCAACTTTTCATCTCTAGGTGTTTGTGCTATATTTTTGTGTAAACAAAGTCTGTCTTTTTGGGAGATCATCACTTTCGACATACCTCATCAAAATCTATAAATATAGTCTAACTCCACTGATTTTTTTAATTGAATTCTATTTCCAAAGTCTATATTCTATCCAGCTCTCTAATTTCTAAAGCAATCAAATTCTTCATATTGGCTTTCTATAACACCGCGTGTACAACCCATAATCATCAAGGAATATTACAAAATGCATGTACTAAAGTTCGACTTATCTGTATTTTTAAGAACATATCAAAGTATGATTAAAGATTTTGCTTTGAAATTGGTGAATGTCCAGATTGATTGCTACAGCAATTTTTGTAAACCTGTTCCTTTGGGTGAGGTGAGGGTTTTTGATTGAGAAACTCCTAAGTGAAGCTAAAGGAATGGACGTATGAGGGGAGGTCCAAACTAGTATAAAACCCCGATGTTATTTTACCTTCTATTTTCTACGATTATTCGTTTGGCCAAATTTTATTATATATACAAAAGAACTTATATCCATATTAATATCGATCCCACTCACTTTCATTTGGTATATGAGGAAGGTCTTCGCTGAACTGTAACAAAGTTTTTGATTTTTTTAATATGGATAACACAACTGCAACATTTGTTGAAAGACAACCCCCCCCCCCCACATGACCAACATTGTTTACTAGTTAAAATTATACATGTTGGTAAACCAAGATGAAAATATATATGCAAGATAGTGATTTAAATATGGAATATCACACAAGTCCAATACAATGCACTTACTACTAAATATAGTACTTGGACTATTCTTGAAACCCCTGATGCTACTAACAATGCTAAATCCATGACTATCTTATTTTTCTCACTAGATAAGTCCAAAACTACATATGAAATTTGGCATACCTTACAAATTACTCACAAAGGAATGAATAAGGTTAAAAAAGCAAATTTTCCATGCTCGTAAACAAGTTCTCAATTTTAGAATGAAACAATTGTTGATATATATTCAGTGTTTCAAGATATTACTTATGCTTTAATAGCATTAGGCGGAAAAAAATTGGATTTTGATCTAGTATCAAAAATCCTCAACTCTTTAACATATGAGTGGGAAAGAGAAGTATTGGCTATTGAAGAAGCCGAAGATCTTTCAATACTAAAACCAGAAGAATTGGTAGGAAACCTAAAGTCATACGAAGTAAATTTGTAGGCAAAAAGAACACAACCTAAAGAATGGAAAACAACAGCTTTCAAGCTGAAGATGACTTTGATATCGAGGAGGATGATTTTTGTTTTTCCTTGCCAAAATTTTTAAAAATATTCTAAAATATGGAAGGAACAAACATTTTGGGAGAAATAACAACGACTCTTCTTTAAAACTCTACAAATGTAACAAGATTGGTCATCTTAAGGAGGATTGTCCAAATATTCTAAAAGAAATGCAAAATTATAAAAACAAAAGCAACAAGAATGTTAAAATTTTCAGAGAGAAAAAACAAGCCTTCTAAGTAACATGGGATGATTTGGATACATAATTTGTTTATAATAAGTCAAATTTGCAATTAAGGATTTACAGTTTCTTTTGAAAAAATTAAATGTACCATTTTTTATCGAAACAAAATTTTAATTTTTGAAGGGATAAGAAAAGGAAATATTTATATTTGAGTATGAAAATTAATAATAATAATAACATATTCCCCTTAGCCAGTGATCACGATCCATGATTATGGAATAAGAGATTTTCTCATGTTAATTTAAAATGTATTAACAAACTTGTTAAAAATGAATTAGTTCAAGGATTACCTAAAATGAGCATCAAAATTAACAATCTATGTGATGCTTGTCAGTTAGGAAAATTAATAGCGTTTAAGTCTAAAATGGTTATTTCTACCCTACAACCTTTGTAGTTACTTTATTTAGTCCTCTTTGGGCCTAATTAAGTTAGGTCATTCAATCATCATAAATATGTTTTTGTTATTGTAGATGATTGTTCTAGAATTACAATGACTACATTTCTTTGACAATACGATCTTCAATCTTTAAATTCATCAGCAAGTTGTCTTCTTATCGAATATTTCATGTATATTATTGTGCGATATATATATATATAGTTGTATTATCAAAACTCTATAAAGGCACGCGCCAATATTCTCCACCTTTTTTGATGATGTCAACTATACACATATTAAGAATATAGTGAATGCATCTTTTATCAATACGACCTATATCATTTTCAAAAACATTGATATCCTTTGGGTAAATGAAAGATTGGAAGTTTGCAAAAACTTAAAAAAAATTATCTAGTTAGAACAATGGTGCTTCTCAAGCGTGAAGAATTATTGTATTTTATTAAGTGAAACTATGTTTGTTTGTTTACTATCAATAATCTATAGCATATCATAATTATGTTCATCTTGAAAATATCAATTATCTAACAGTCAATTTGACTAACAAAATATAAGGGTTCAGCGTGGCAAAGGATACGAGGCTTGGTTTCAGAAATATATAAGCAGTATAATTACTAAATAAATTTGCACAAAATAGTTTACCTATATTAATGTGTATTTTAATGGGTTGTTAATAATGAAACCAATGATATTTTCTAATAAAACTTTTTCATTTTGGTCCACTAAAGTTATATAAAAAACAACCAATCATGTACATAAATGGCTTTGAATTTCATGTAACGGAGTTTGGAGCTAGTAAAACAACTACAACAATGAGGCATGTGTTAAATGCCATGAATAGGGATATGATTTACAAGATTATTATGGATTGTTATAGGAAATAATTGAACTTTCTTATTCTACAACACCAAGAGTTAATATTCAAACATTAGGGGTTTGATACTTCTCCTGATGTAGGAGTACATCATGCACATACATATTATCCTCTTGTTGAGGTAAATCATAAAAGTCAATGTAAAGGAATTGATCTATTTGTGCTAGCAATGAAAGCAACACAAGTATATTATGTGCCTTATCCTTCCATGAACAACAACAAGCATGATAGGTGGGCTATCGTTCAAACAAAACTGAGATAGTCATTCACCGGGGATATGATCATAATCGACGATCAAATATACCAAAATAATCAAAGGATAATGAAATACTCCAAATAACAACATATACCAATAACATAGGACCACTTAACAATGGAGAATTTAACTAGTTAGATCAAATAAAATATTGAGGTTGATGGCGATGATGTTGAGGTTAATGAACATGAATACGATGATGATATTGTAAATGATGATGTTGATAATGATGTTGATAATTGATAGCTTATGTATAATTTATTTAAAGACTATTTTTTATATATACACGTTATTTTCATTTTTCCCTATTTATCATGGCTACTAAATGTACGATGTTTTAATTTTGGTTTATACACATTGAAATTAAATCTGTTTCATTTTATGTTTATAGGTGAAGTTGCTAATCTTATTGTAATATTTATTCATTTATGATGTAAAGTAATTTAAAATTGTTCTGATTGCTATTCTAGTTGCACATCATTGTAAAACGTAAGTTAAATATCCATTATTGTATTATATACATATATGTATATGTATTATTATAATGGATCTGTTTTAATAGATAGTGGACCAATTTAGGATGGACATATTTTTCAATCCGTAGCTATGATTGAGAAGTGGTTTTGACCAATCTGCATGTCCCGACCTTACACATGTTATTTAATCATTCTAGATGTGCTCTGAGACTGTGAAAAATTTCCATAACAGTTAATACTTTTCCTTGCTTTTTATTCTACGATGACATTCTTATTACAGACCTTCCAATAGTTTCTGTATTCCTTAACATAATTTCGTTTCCATCGTGCTATGGGGGGAAATGCCCCATAATGACCCATATTTTATACACCATACGTTTGTAAAATATTAATTTTTAATTCATACGAGGTCGTATAACTCTATAGGGTTAGGAAATAGGAAATGTTAACTGGTGACATTTCTAATCTTCTGACCTTTTTGTTGGATAACTATGATCCTAAAAATCTTGTAAGGCCTACAACTTTTGATAGGAGTTGAAATAGGGTTTGAAACCACTTTATTAGATTGGGACAATGGTTTCTTTTTCTTATAGTGGTCGTATTAAGGATTTAGACTTATCATTTAGGTCATATTACAGTTTAAAGTTTTGAGTTCTGAGAAAATTAATGGGTAATTTGATAGTGATTCCTGTAGCCCTTTAGCCTAATTTGGTATTATGGCTAACACCACTTCCTCCCAACAATCATTAGTCCTTCCTCTTCATTTCTAATCATCTCCCAACATCCATCAATCCAAATTAGATCTAGAAACCACCATTTCTCCAAGTTAGTTAGCATAATTAGTGGATTTAAGAGAGTTAACAAATGAGAGTAGTGGATCTGTTGTTTGGGGGCTTTGAGATTCAAGGTAGGACTTTTTTTACATCATATTTTCTTGGGGATTCTTGTGCTTAGATCCAATGTGAATAATTGAACTTCTTCCTCTATACTATGATATCGATATAATAAAATGTGATTTTTGATATGATTGTTAAATTTCAAATGTTTTTGTACTTAGATATGATATTATTAACACTCAAGAATGAGATCTTAAAAGATAGATTTGGATTTTAACTTGATTTACACCATTTAACAAACATAATAGCTATTTTGTAGAAAATAAGATGAGTTATATGCAGTGCTTAGATGTTCTATGACGATGTTTGATAGTTGTACGAATCGTTTTGATGTGTTCTCTAGTTGTTTTCCATAATTAGAATTATGACATGCCGTTTGGTAAAAATAATACCAAAGTGCTTGAAACACGACAAAATTTGGGTATGATTCTCTTGAGGCTTTGGGAGGTCTACTTAGAAAATATCAAGTGATTTGTAGTTGATTTGATAGCCTAAACTCAGAACGTCGAGAGTGGTCGATAGTGACCCAAAAAAATGCTCGATTGTGGCATGCTTTGATTCGCAAGGGTGTTTGCTTTAGGTTTGGAGGTCAAAATCTTCGGCATAGGCATGGGAAAGCTTGGGGAGTTAAGTTCTAGACTAAGCAAATTTTGTGAATAAAAATGATCATGGTTGATCACTCCTGCTTCATGCTTTTGGGCCAGTTACTTGGGGTTTTACGTAGTCTTTCTTCGAGACAAGCACGAGGAGATTGAGGAAAAGTTAAATTTTAGGCTCGGCTAAATTTTAGGGTGGAAAAAGTGCTCGGACTGAATTCTTTTGATTATTGTTTTTTGCGTGATTGCTTTCGATTTTTATGGATGGATTACTTCGTGCCAGCATGGGTCAAGTGGAAAAGTGAAAAAATTCGATTTTGTGATGATTTTAGAGATGGCCAAAACGATTGGTACCAATCACTTTTGTGGTTGGTACCAACCACTCTTGTTGGTGCTCATAGGGGTCGAGGACTCGGGGAGCGCATATGATGTTATGATGTCCGTGTATGTATGTTCATTCGATCAGTCGACGCTCATTTTTCAAGGTTAAAATGCGAAGGATATCGAAAATATAATAATGTGGTGAAGGCATACTGCATCGACGTGATGACTTCAAAACTGTGACGAGATGACTCTATGACATGAGATAGATGTATAGAGACATTCTGAACTTTGATGACCCGATGCGTTTGATCGAGTTCTTCAAGGGGAATTAAATGCTTATGGCTAGAATAGTCCATGGAGGCACATTCGATAAGGTGAAGTGATGTGGTGGGGCATGGGATGTTCTAAGTTGAGTCGCATGTAGAAGGGATATTTGATAATTCTGGTTGATGGGTGTTTAGCAGGGTAAGCGTATGTGAGGATGCTCAATTGTGTACCCTAGATCGTAGGATAGTCTGGCCTGTCCTGGGAGGGCATTGCCAGGGGATAGGTATCCAAAATAAACATTAAACCAATTGTGACAGTGTTGCTGGATTAGGAGGACGTTGAAAGAGTTATCGTTTATCCAAAGGATCATGGGAAGGTCATGGTGAAGCAAGACTTTAGGAAAGTTATGGTGACAAGAGACTTTGGGAAAGTCATAGTGAAGCGGGGCTGTTGTAAAGATCGTAGTAATGGGAGACTTTGGGAAAGACACTACAATGCAAAATGTTAGTGATGATTGTGGTGTAGTGAGACTTTAGTGGCGATTGTGATAAAGCAAGGCTCCGGTAAGGATTGTTGTGAAGTGAGACTTCGGTGATAATACTATTGGAACTGGGCCAACGCACAATGGAAGTAATGGGTGAATTTCAAAAAATTTACCATTTTAGATCTTTATTGGGCCTATGAGGTCTAATTTATTTTGAACATTTGTAAATTTTCTTTTAAATAAAATATTCATTTCATTAAAATATAAAATGATTTTATATTATTTGATTAATGTTGTACTATATACACACACACACATATATATACATCTACATATATATTTGTGTGTGTGTAATGTTTCCGTTTTTAAGCCAAATTTAATTTAGTAATTAATATGCTTTTTAGAATTAATTTGTGAATTAATTTGGATTTTTCAAAAACAAATAAGATAAATGTTCGATTTATGTATATATATAAATAGATTGTAAATAAAATTTTGATTTGAAATTCAAAAATAAATATCTTGAAAATAAATTGGATTTAAAAACTCAATATCTTAAAACTAATAAAATTTTGTTTTCTAATTTTAATATGTATATATGTATATATATTGTAATTTGGAAGTTATATTTTGAATTCAAGATAATAATTTTCAAAAGCTGTTTAAAGTTAGATTTTATATTTTAAAAACTAGTGTATATATATGTATATTTATTTATTAATGTATAATTTGTTTTAAATCATTTTCTTTAAAATTGTATAGATACAAATAAAAGGAAATGTATTTAATAAAAAAAAATTGAAAATATAATATAAAAAAAAGATTAAATATAAAGTTTAATATATATATATATATATTAAAATTAATAAAACAAAATTAAAAATATAATATAAACTATATAAAAATATAAAATACATGCACAAATACAAGTGTAAGTATTTTTAAATGCATTAAATCATTTGTAAGCTTTGTACTACATGCATTAAACAAGTGTAGACCATATAACATGAAATTAAACAAGTGTCATATTTTTAAATTTTCTTTTCATTTTTAAATTCAATAAATAAAAGAAAACAAGATTGTAAATACACTACTTCTCCTATCTTTCAATTTCTTTCATTTAAAATTTTATTCAAAAACAAACCCTAGAAAAACAAACGCAAAGAAAAGAAATCAACAACCAAACTATTTACAATTTAAACTTGAAACAGTCAAAAATCTGAAGCAAGCAAGCTAAGATCCGATCAACAATTCAAGCAACTAAACAAGATTAGTCTTGCAGTTTCAAGTTTACAAATTTTCAAATTCAGGAATGGATTTCCAGTTTCTAAATCAAATTGCAAGTTTCAAACTGAAGTAAGTAAGCAAAGATTGAACTCAACAAAACCAAAGCATTCCAGTTTTCAAAATCAAAGTATTTCTAGCTTCTCTGTTCAAAACAAGGTGAGTAAACACCTTTTTATAAAAAGCTTAAATCTGTTGAATCTTGATTTCGTGTGATTAATACTTAAAGTATGTTGTATGGATGCCTACAAGTCTGTATATAAATGTAAATATTGATGTGCATGTCTGTGTATAGGGAAAAATGCCTCTGTTCTAAGTTTAAAGGGTTTAAAACAAGCTAAAAATTCAATCTCTCTTCCTCTAATCCTTTTTAGCTAAGGATGTTTAAACAAAAAGGGTTTGTATTAATAAGATATTGATTTTAAAAATATTTTTAACTATAATCAGTTGAGTATTTTCTGGAATTTAAAAAAATACAGTGAAACCCAAAGCATGTCACAAATTCTAGTGTCTTGATTTATTGTTTCATTTATATAATCTATTTTGTTATCAAAAATAATGATTTTTAAAAATAATTTCCAAATTTTTAGTTTTGATTTGAGGTAAAGTTTGTGAGTTGAACGGAAATTGACTTTGCTCAAATTCCGGCGATTGCGAGGTTCGGTGGCATGGGGGTTGTGGTCGGAGATTGTTCGTTGGTCGATGAACATAGGAAAAATGGTCAGGAGTTTTTTAGATTTCCGTGGTGGCATGGCAAGGCAGATATAGAGTTTTGGATCGAGTTTTGGTCGAGGATGTTTTTCTGGTAAATGCGGCGTCGACGTTGCATCAGGATCGATCGCAGGTAGGGGAAAAAAGCGGGGGTCTACGGCGAAGTTTCTGGCGAGGTTCGGGGAATTCTGATGGTTGGGATAAGCGGCACGTGGTGGTTTTCGATTATCGGTTGGGTTGCTGTTATGACTCGATTTGCTCAATTTTGATTTCCAGGTCAACCTGGGTGGTTGAGAGGTTTGGGTTGGCCATCGGTGACCGAAAGACGATGGTGGCGATGGTCGAAGCGGCGCTGATCGATCGTGCATGCGTACGTGCATATGTATGTCAGAGAGTTTGGGAAGTAGTGATGAACTCGGGTTTGATCTTGGGGAAGTAAGGTAGTGGCTCGAGTGGGTTATCGGGTAGCTCGTAAGTGTTTCATGTTTCAACAGTTTTAAATTTTAAAAACAAAACAAGGTTTAAAATAAAAAAAGGGAAGCGGCTCAGGGTTTTGCTCGAGAAAAGTTAGAAATGGCTTGGGTGGGAACTCAAAGTTGTCTTGGGTCAGAGATCTAAAAGTATGTTAACAAGTTTTAAAAGTTTAAATTAATCAAGTTCTAACAAATTTTCTTAAACTAATTCTTTTATATAATATGTGTTTATTTCAGATTGGGATTAATTAAAGGTTTTAAAATAAATTATTTTAATTAATCAAGTTTAAAGTGTCTTAATATATATATACTTTCATTAATTAATTCTTAAGCTTAATTTCAATAAAATTAAATAGCTTAATTAAGAAGTTAATTAAAAAGATAAAAATGTTTATAGTTGTTAATTATTTTAAAGGTCTAAGTTAATTTATGGGTTAATAATAAATTTATTTCAAAGGTTAAAATTTTAAAGTTAATTGTTTTTAAGATTAATTGATTTGGTTTCAATATAATTATATATTAGGTTAATTATTTGATTTAAATCCCTAAGTCTTTTCAAAATAATAATAATAAAGTGATGTAATTAAGTAAGTGTTAAAGATAAATGCATTAAACTTTAATTGATCAAAGGTCTCAAGTGATTTTGTATAATTAATTTCAAGTATTAAAATTAATAAGATTTAAATGATGTAATTAATTAAGATAAAGGGTTTATCTTTAATAAATTAAGGTGATTAATTAAAGGATCATTAATTAGTAATTTAATGACAATTATTTAATATAATTAATTAAAGGATAATTACTTAATGTAAGTAATTAAAGAGATAATTTGTTAAGGTAATTAATTAATGGTTAATTAATTAATGTAACTAATGTAATTAATTAAGGGAAAATTAATTACTTAAAGGTTAATTACTTAATGTACGTAATTAAAGGACGATTAAATAATTAAAGGTTAAATAATTTATGATTAAAGGATAATTAATTAATTGAGGGCTAATTAATGTAATTAATTAATGGTTTATTAATTAATGTAGGTAATTAAAGGATAGTTACTTGATGTAAGTAATTATTGCATAATTAATTAATTAAAGGTTAATTAATTAATGTATGTAATTAAAGGTTGATTAATTAATGTGAATAATTAAGGATGATTAATTAATTTCATTAATTAATAACAAATGGTTTGTAATTAATTAATGTTAATTACGCAGGATTTAAAAATAATCAAAATAATTAATTTAATTTATCTGGGGATTAAATTAAATTAGTTAGGAATTGAACAACTGATTAATCTTGCTGATGGATGAATGGATTATATTGAATGCCTTGAATTATTTGGTATCTCTGATATGTGATGCTCTATGATATGAAATGTCTGGATTGAATTGTGATAATAGTTATCTATATGCGATTGATTTGCTGTGTAAATATGTTACTCTAAATATAAATTAAAATTGTTTACTTAAACAACTTGGCCTTTAAGACGGCATTTGAATTTCGATGAGACCGGGAATCGGATTCCAAGTGGTTATTCGGAAAACACATCGAATCTTAAAGATGGATCTTTTGTTTAAAGGATTAAAAATGAAAATTTGTTGTGATTTAACTAAGAACCAAGTATGTCCACATGTTTTTAAAATAAATGCTCATTATTCGAATAAGTCGGGGAAGGAAATCAAGTCATAAAACCTATTCCGAATAATGATACGACGAAATGGAATTGCATTTGAAGATGGTGTTTGAAGACTGGGTATTTTCGAAAACGAAAGGATTGCCTGTGGAATGTATCTGCACCGAGTTGCTCTGGTATTGAGATTACCCTATGTGATAGGGAGTCCAGACATGATTAGGGGATATCTGGATTTGCAAGGACATCTTTCCTTATTTGGACGAAGTGCATTTGGTTCCATTCAGATCCAGGATGGACTTGTATGGATGTATGTCTGACGTTACACTTTGAGATGTAAAGTTGGTTTTTATCAAATACAATTCTGTTTGGTGGCGGAGAATTTATTCTCTTAGCTTAACATCCTTCTCTGAGACGTACGAGCTGTGAGGTTGTACAGTTGATGGTTACTAGTGATATACCCCCAATTTGGTAATGTGACATGCTAAGTGTTGAGCATTGGTTGATTAAAGCATGAATTTTTGTGTAAAGTGTAGCTTTGTGGGATGAGACTTCACCAACCTCACACCCCGAAAATGGTCGAAATAGGAAAGGATGCAACAAGGTTATGTGGGCCGTGCCCCTCAGGGTATGTGCATTCCCTTCTGGATAAAAGGTGGTATCGTAGTATGGAGCTCAGATATTTTACTTATGTGGTTATTGTTGGAATTTGTGTTGGCGCCTCGATAAAGGTCGGTTACGACCGCGGGATGGCATACTCGTGACAGTTAGTTGCCTAGTTACAGAGGTAACCCGGCCTTGTGTTGGCAGAGATCCGGTTAGGTTCTCGGGGCGTCCCTCCAGAGGCGTACCCATTCGGATAAAGGAAGTTCTTTAGCCTTGGACATTTTTTGGAAATCCACACAATCAATACGAGCCCTTTACGATTCTAGTTGTAGAATCTGCCATTTAACATGATAGATATAGTAGGCATACTATATGGTATGTATGCTGGCTAAGATTAATATTATACTTTCGAAATGTTTTGACACTATGAACTAATAATAATATCAAAAGGATTTTCGCGTATCAAGCATGTTTGACTGCTATAAGGAGAAACCTCCCCTAAGTGTGCGATTGCATTGTGTGTGTGCCGGGAGACCTTATGGCAGTTTCATTTTCCAAAAATAGCATGAACGAATTTCTTTTTATCTCTTTTTGTTCAAATAACTGTTTTTTTATGTTTGCTCACACAGGTCTCATGACTGACTCGGAGTTTATTATTCCCTTTTCTAAACTCTGGGTGCCCATAATTTTTCACACGAGCAGCCTAGAGTTAGGTTATCAGTAGGTTTTAAAGCTAAGTCAGAGTAGATGTAGAATTGGGAAACCTTTGAAGCCTTTAGTTGCAAAGCCTAGACCGTCACATTTTTGGTAGCCTTGGAGCTTTGGAATGAAGATGCAGTGTGTTGGAATCATGCTCTCTCTCTCTCTCTCTCTTGGAGATCCCTATTGATGTTATCTCTCCCATGTTGTTGTTATCTTTCCCCTGCCGTAGTTTTTCCAATGTTGTGTTGTTTCCGCTGTATTCTGTTGTATATATTGTGCTTTGATGTTGTTGTGCATTTGTTTTATCCATGTTGTATCCATTTGGTGTATCAATAAAGTCATTTTTGTTCCGCTGTGTTGTTTTCATCTAATGTGTTATAGCTCCAGCGAACCGGACTCCAACATTTGAATCTCCAGCATTTGGATATGGGTATTGTATTGGATACTGATTTTCGAACGCTGAGGCCCGGGTCGTCACAGTGTATGTTTGTGTGTGTACATATCATATGCATATCTATGTGTGTGTGCATGTGTAACATATCAATCCGTGCAAGGTATGACATGCCTGTATGTAGGTATTGGGATTTACTTTGTGACAAACACATTTGCAAATCTATTGTATAAATATATTATCAAAATGTATAAACATATACTTTTATTCATCTCTACTACTGATAAAGAAAATCCATTGAACTAATTTACTCGGTGTCGTTTTGAAATTCCTAAAATGCCCTCGCTTTCCATTTACACGTCTACGCTCACACGGTTACTACCATATGAAATAATCTTCAATTTGTATAACTAAAGCCTCAAACAAACTATCAACGTATAAAATAATACAAACAGCCCTTGTGCGAAGCACGAGCCCATACTAGTATATATAAAAGAATGTTGTAAATATATTAATACATATAAACTATATTTTTATTTAAATAATTTTGAGCATTTATATATATAATAAATTAACATTGTAAATATTTATAACTGTATGGATTTATATTTAAATCATTTGTAAAATTTATTAAATAATTTTTTTGTATAAATTCAAAAACTATATATATAATAAATTTTTTAATATATATATTAAATGCATATATACAATAATATAATATGAGCATATAATAATACTTATAAATTACACGGAATGTGTTTTAATGAATATATATTTACCCGATCATGCGCACAACCTAGAATAATTTTTGTATTCAAAAATTTGTTTTATTAAATATCCATATGGATATATGTATAATATTAATAAAAGAAATTATTTTTGAAACTAAATTTAATATTTACATTTCCAGTAAAATTCTAAAAGATATTTGTATTTTGAATATTTATTATATATTTTTATAAATTAAAATAATTTTAAAAACTAATTTTTATTTCTTGGCTTTAATTTAAATAATTTTACATTATAAAAATATTGTTTTTTAGTTTACAACCGAGAGTAAGTTATGTGTAAACCTAGTTCTATAAAATGTAAAACATAATTTATATATAATATATATTCATATAATTAATTTATGTAATTAATTAATTTAAATAATATTAAGTAATTACTTTTTTATTGCAACAGAAAATAATACATCTACAATACTATATATACAATATTTTATAGCCATATTGTTGTAATATATGATGTAATATTTATTTACATACTATATGTGTATATTTAATTTATTATTGGGTCGTACCGTTATAAGTACGTGCATGAATTTTTATTAATATACAAGTGTATGCAAGCATATACCTATTCCAAGTGTGATAATATATCTATATATTAGAATCGTCACTAAACTAAAAATATAATATATATATATATATATATATATATATATATATATATATATATTATATGTACACATTTATAATTATATACTTATTGCAAGTATTCCTTACACCCAATGCTTGAGAACACACCTTGAAATGATGAAGTTTGCTCTTTGAATAGATATCAAATACAGTCGAGTGCTAATCCCCGAACTAATGACCACCGGCTATCAAATAGCACCGGATTTGATATGAACTTCGAAAATGAGATAGATGCAGGAGAGAGTTCGGTCAGATCTAAGGGGATATGGAGTCTAAAAAGATCTAAAATAAGTAAGGGTAGTGTTGCTTATATAGAAGAGAATTTAGAGATGTTTTAGGATCAAGATCCTACATCATCTCTTACCAATTCCCTTCTACTTTAGTCCTCCATCTCAATGTGTCTTTATCATCATCACATTGTGGCCTTTTACAAGTATTATGACCGAATAAACCAGCCCCCTTTATGGCTTAAACTCATTTATGGATCAAACAAATATTTTGCATTTAAATCTAATTTAAATGTTTATTGATATCGTATATCGATTAATATATTATTAACTATTATAAGTACATTTAGTATGTGTTTCTTAAGTCAAAATCCAATTTTATAATTAATATTTCACAAATATTGATTAATTTAATTAATTTATAGCATTACAAATTAATTAAATATTTTGGTCAAAGGAGTATTCATGTAACGACCCGAAATTTTCGCAGCCGAAGATTCCAGATAGTTATGAAAAAGAAGAAAGAGATAGAAGACGAAGAACGGAAACACCAAACGTCTCACATTCGCAGCGGATAAAATATAATAATAAATAATAACAGTTTACAGAAGAATACTATATCTATCAATTACAATTTTAATATATCAGAGTTACGCATATACTCAAACACTGGACATATACAAATCAACATGTCTCAGATTTACAATAATATATTACAGCTGAAACGCTCCATACGTTCTTGTTATCCAGCTCGCCTCTTGAGCTCTAGAACGACCTTACCTGAAAATCTGTAATACTCGGTCTGACCCGAGCATTACACCAAAGTAACACCCGGGTCAGGCTGGAAACCAACGTGAGTAAACCCAAATAACATGGAATATCCAAGCAAACAACTTATATAAAACCCGGGGTAACTCATTTCAATTCACAAAGCCACAATTTATTATGGACATCACTTATTCCACACATCTATTTTCTATGTACCATGGTTTAGATTTAAATAGTCTAATTCCTTTAAATCACTTCATTTCAGCCTATAGATTTCACATATCAATATATAAATATTCAAAGTGGTTTCGGGTATTTCCTAATACCCGAACCCGGACTCTTCGAGTCTCATGTCATCCTAACCCAAGTTATCCAAATGAAATACACAACATTTCATATCAGAGATATCAACTCATCCAAAACATCCAATACCATTCAATCATCCATAAACAAAGCCTGATCACATCCAAAAATTAATTTAATTAATTCTGATTGAATTACTAACCTCAATTGCTTAGATTTCTTCACTTAACATTAATTAATTTCAAATCAATTAATTAATCAACCCTTCATTATTCATCTTAATTAATCATCTTGGATTAATTGTCCTTCAATTACATTACGTAATTATCTTAAATTAACTTCACAATATTTATAATTCTTAACCAAAATCAGTAAGTAATCTTAATTACTTCATAAATTAATTAACCATATTAATTTCATTAATTCTTAATTAGTTGTTCTAATTAATTTCTCATAAATCACATATTTTGATTTATTAATCTTAATTAATCAATCTTTTATTACGTCATTGATTATATAAATTAATGATTTTCCATTTTCAATTTTCAATTTATCCTAGACTAATTTAATACATTAAATAATTAATCATTTATTTAGCCACACATATCCACCGGTAATTATCTACTTTGTTGTTTACTTTATTAAATAAATTAATTACTCCTTAATTAATTATCTTAATTAATCTCTTGATTGATTTCACAAGCAATTATATTTTATTAATTTCGTTAAGTAATTACTTATTAAACCGTCCTTCGATTATTCTAAATTCCTTTAAACTTAATTAATTAATTCAATTCATAAATTAATTTAATTAATTAATTATCCATTTAAATTATCCTACCTATTTAATGAATCACCAATCATTAAACCCTCATTTACTTTAAAATGAACCATTCTCTTATTTATGATTTAAGTTTAAAACCATTTAAAACCCAAATGCTTCAAGTCAAACAACAATTAACTCGAGTACCAACCAAAACCAAAGTCACAAGATCATTAGCACACATTCAATCAACACAATCAATCAACCAATTATTTAAATTTAACCATTTAAATTTAAATAATAATCCTACAGAGTGAGATTTACTCACCTTTGATTTTGCAATCCAAATCCGATCTCGATTTGTTTCCTCCAGATTTAAACCTTGTATAAACAGTTATACGATTTATTGATATTTGAACAATCGAATAATATATCTCCAATTGATGAATTTTATTAGCTAACGGTTTAATCTTAAATTAAAATTTTCCTTTAATAAAACCATTTAGTAACTAAAATAATTTAATAAGTTAAATAAATAGGTTAATCTCCATACCACAATATTTTAGAATAAACTAGAAAATTTGCATGTATATTTATTTATTTATATTCGACTAATCGAGCAATTTAAATCTCCATTTGATAATTAAATTAACCAATGATTTTATTTAAAATTAAAATTTTGATTTTAAACTAATTTCCTTTTTAATTAAATATATTTTTCAAAATCTAAATTTTATATCTATATTACTCTGCATATATATATATCCATTAAATTCTAAAATAAAAACGCCTTCATATGTATATATTAAAAAAAAGTTTGAGCTCACTGTAACATATAAAAATAATTCAATCCATAAATATTCATTAAACTAAATTAAATAACTGATATACCTTACTGCTAAGAAAACGTCTCCCTCCCATAAAGCGCGAAGCTCAACGCGATCCATCCCTATCCAGTTGCGGCCTCCAACCCTAGATCCACGCGGTTGCCACCACCGCGACCCTCCCATAGCTAGCCTCGCGCGCGCGCTTCCCTCTCACGGTCGCCGCCTCGACCCAGCTCTTCCATCACGCACGCAATTTCGAACATACAAATTCCCACAACATCGCAATGTCGTGCCCTTCACCTTAATCGAACGACTCCATCTCCGCTTCGCCATCATCACGAGCCATTCGCGATTTCCCAGAGCCATTCGCGAGTCATTCACTAATTTATTTTCTTTTTTCTTTTTTTTCGAAGGCTTCGGCCCCTTTTTTTATGAGGACGATCTGTTTTTGAGAATAGAGAGGGGGATGGAAACGTATAATAGAGTTAGGAATAGCTTCCTGAGTACGCCTAATTTTATATAATTAAATATGAAAATATCTCGTGTTCCATAACGCGAAATACCAAACCCTGAATCAGACACGCCGACAGACGTTTATAAGGTTCTACCTGCATTCCGAACATAATGGAATGTGTTTCGGAGGCTAATTCGATCATATGCTCGAGTTACGGAAGTAAACGATCAATTTTAAATCAAATAGATTAAAATAGTTCTAAGCGTTTTGAGCTGCCAGGGTCAAACGACAACTCCGATTGCTACGAAAATTGAAATCCGATAATAGCTAACTATTACGGATCCAATGGAACTGGTTTCGTCGAATTCCGAGATTGTGCCTCGAAAGGCTATTTTTGAATGTCAATTTAAACGATAAATTATTAAAACTAAACAAGTCACCTTTAAATTAAATTTCAACCATTTTATTATCTTCAGTATCATCATTAAAAAATTTATAAGCCTTCAAATTATATTTTTAACAGGCTTAAAATTCCATATTCAAAATTTTACCCAATTTCGAATTATATAATTCAATAATTCGTTTATCAATTAAATATTTATATTTGAAATTCAAGTTAAAATTACCCTTTAAATATTTAAAATCAATTAATTATTCCATTTTAAACTGTTAAAAATTCTGGGTCGTCACATTCCTCCCCCTTAAAAGAATTTTGTCCCCGAAATTACTTGTTAGGAAGAATGGACTAATACCCGTTTACCTTTTCCTCAAAACCAACAGTTTTATCATCCTCCTACCAACTATCTTTTATAAAAGACCCACTATCACCTCAATCTACTTCCCAAAACTTTTATAGTTTTCAAACAATACCCTTCCGCTCAATCATTTAAATTTCAATTTAAAACCAAAATTTGAATTATCAAAATTTTCTCAAAAATTTTCTAACTCTCTAAATTTCCGAAATTTTTTACCAGCGTCTCCTTTGCGCGGCTAGCTCGGTACTACTACAAAAGGCCTCTACGGGCTCCCAAATTCCAAAAGAAAACAAAAGCCAAGTGGCTAGATCAAAAACCCAATCCAATTTCATACAGAAATTTAAATACATACCTTTTTGTCGCAAAATCCACATTATCTCCTAAAATCAAATTCAATTTTCTTTTCCCTTATAATCCCTGCATATCTTACTTAACAATAATATCCAATCGTAACATTTCCAATCATTTTATACATTTTCTTACATAGGTTTCATATCTATTTCTATTTAGTTTTTCCCATTTCCATATGATTTCAATTTGTCTTCAATTCTGAATATTGAATTTATCCTCCATTTCCAATTTAAAATCGTTTTGTCGTTAACATTTTTTTTTCAAAAATGTTAAAAATTTTCTAACTCCCAAAATTTTGGAAATTTTTTGGCAGAATCTCCTTTGTACGAAGGAGCTTTTGCAATTTGAAAAGAGATATAAATATATTTACATTGACCCACCCGGTCGGAAAAAGCTAAAACAGTTCATATTTCCTATTTTTATTGCGTAGGCATACCTTATTTAGCATTTTAAGCAAGCAGCTTATTAATTTAAGCAATTAGCGCAATCCAAACCAGCCAAACGGCCTTCAGGTACCTGTACTTACTCAATTTAAATATGTAAGTGCCATATATAGAAAATCTATTAGCATTTCACATATTTTCAATAGCTAAACACAAGCATTTCGAAAGCAACAAACACCAAACGCTTACCATAAGCGATTTATATAACTTTAAAGATAATTCAATTGCTTTCAACCAATTCATAAGCCATTTAATTTAGTTTTAATGGTTTGCAACTCAATTTCTTACATCCAATTGATTTTTAATCCAAACAAACCCATATTCACTTCGAATGATTCAAAATCAATTTTATTTAATCTCTATCAACTCATAGAATTTTAATTACTTTTTTTTACGCTAAACGACAATTATTTTTATGCCATTTCGACGAAATTCGCTTAATAGAGTACCTATTTTAGTTTATAACTACTTTAAATTAATTTTCTACTCATTCTGTATTTAATGCCATTTTATTTCCAATTTATTCACCAACAATACATTGCATTTCATTCATCTCCGCATTGGTTTCATTTTAAAACTATTTCATTGAGCTTGACAACATTCAATGCTTAAATTAATATCCATTCCCCTAGAAATAAATTTAACCCAAACCTTTTATTTAATAACCTTTCATTCTAATAACCCAATACTAATCTAAAACTTTGATTTAATTTTTATTCAAGCAGACTTCATCCATTTATTATTTAATTCGATTAACCCATTTATCTACCCCATATTTAAAATTTTAATTCACTTACTTAATTCATTTTCGAATTTATTTTATTAATACAAAGCCATTCTCAAATTATTTCTATTCACTTTGGTTTTGCTTGCAACTCGAACCATTTCTATTATAATTCAATTTCATTTCATTCGACAATACTTTCCTTATATCTAATTTACTTGCAAATTTCGTTAAGTATTATTCATATCACACTCGAATTTTATTTGTAATTCAAACCATCACTATTTGATCCAACTCTATTTTAATTTTTTTCAGCATCTCCACTTATTTAATTTATTATCAAATCCAAGTCGAATTTTATTCACAATTCGAATTCGAATTCGAATTCTTTTCCAAACTCCATTTTTATCGTACAACCCATTTTAGTTAACCGAGTTGAATTTTATAAACATACTCAATCAAATAATTATTTAGCTAATTAGCTTACTTCCAATGTTTAAATCAATATTCGATGTTATTACAAAAATCACTTTATTAAATTTTTTCCTGAGTTCAAAATTTTGTTTTATAATTCCAGTTTGGATTTCCTTTTATTTTCCCAAAATTCCAACACTTTTATTTTAAAATTTAGAAATACTTTTAAATTCACATCATACTATTAAAATAGATCTTTATAAAAATACTTCTTATAACTCGATGTCTCAACCAGTCCATCCTTGTTCTCACAGAAATTCAGTCATACGTTGATCAGGCGTAGGACTAAAAATCTATAAGTACTTAAAAAACCCGTTTCAACACCCAGTGAAAATACTTGGAAAATAATTTTATTGAAAATATAGAAAACAGTTTTTTGAAAACAGAGGAAATATCTTTGGTGAGAATGCTCTAGAAATCATAACTCCCATCCATGGTCGCAGTTAACCCAATGGTTACGTTGCCATGCCGACAAAACCCATAGATAATTGTAGACCTCTGGCCCCTCGATTACACCATGGAACCCGCTACAGATCGCAGCTACAACTGGGGTTACGTAGCTATCACAGCTAAAACCCATATAACTGTAGGCATCAGCGCCCTCGAATTTCGCTCCCAAAAATGAAACTTCTCCACTCCACTCGACCATAGATCGCAGTCTACCGATGTTGCGTTGCCTTCTCGGCAAAATCAAGTGTAGACTGTTGGCACTCATCCTCCACACGATTTTCGCTATGGTCCCCATAGTAGATCGCAGTGACATCGAGTTACACTGTCGTCACAGCATAACCCAAATGCCCCTGTAGGCATCAGCTCCCTTGACTTTCGCTACATAATAATCCTCAGAAACTAGTTTGTCCGGACTCCTCACAGGATCAACTTTAGAACCCCCTTGGGGATCAAGGCAGCACCACCCGGTGGCACTCCTGAGAAGTTCATTTCAAGGGAGCGCCTTTTTCCCCAGAGCCATCATCTAAACATTTTATACTATACACATATAGTATCTTCAAATCATACACCTAGTATGATCTCATACAAAGCTCCTTTACACAAAATCGATTATTCCAAAATCAATAATTCTCAAACTAGTCTTTCCAAATTTCAATATTGATTTTACCCAAAATCAAAAGCCTTTCCAAATCCTAAGGTTCCCAAAACCTTTTTTCCCAAATTCCTCCTAAGATCCTTTATATATATTCAGATATATAAAAATTTTAAAACTTTAGATCATTATCAAACTTGTATAAAACTCCTTTTATACTTCAAAACACCTTCAAAATCCTTTTCTTCTAGCAATAGATCTAACAAGGGGAGATTTATCTTATATAACAAAGATATATAGCTTTGTTTATTCAAAATCAAATATTCCAATTTGATTACTCTTTTCAATATCAATTTCATTCAAATCCGTACGATGTACACATATCATCCGTACGCTATACCAATCTGATCGCTCGCTCGATCGCACAATTTCACTTCCGAACTAGTATCGCCCACCCGACTTCCTAGTGCGGACACAGATCTGGTTTCTTGATTAGAAAACGTCATTCTCCTTGCATAGCCATAACTATGATAGAGAATATCCAGAACCAATCTACAGTCCATATCCAGGTTCGCCGTCGAAAATCGAGTGAAAAATTCCAACTTGGATCGATAAACTATCTCGAAATTCTATGCTCGAATCTAGATCAAATCACTATGCGAATATAATAATATACGTACATCCCACGTATTTATTTTCATTGATTATCAGCCAAATCAATTCCCTTTTTATTCACATTTTCTTTAATTCCCTTTCACTTATTTACAATTGCCTTAATTCTCATTGAATTATCACTTCAATCCTTATCTCAGTTGGCTATTTAAATCAATAACAGTTTGAACACCGACCAGTTTAGAAAATAGCTTGAAAATTGAAAAATAGGCAAGTAGTTGAAAAATAATTATTAGTTTACAAAATAGCTATAAAATAGTTAACTAATCGTAAAATAGTTAAATAGTTTCGGAAATTTTAGGTAATTGCAAAATAGTTGGAAAATAGTAATTTATTTGTGAAATAGTTGAAAAATAGTAATTAGTTTAGAAAACAGTTGAAAAATGGTTAAATAGCTCCAAAATAATTGTAAAACAATTATAAAATAATTTGGCTTTAAGAAAGAAAGATCGTATATATTTAATAGCTTAGAAAAATAAGTTTATATCAAAACAATTTATATTGAAAATAGTCACTAGTCAAACTGTTCACTTCCCCAACAATTCAATGTAAATTTACACTTTCATTTAAATTGATCCAATTCCAATTTGAATAACTCCAGTTTCATTGAAATTTATTTAATCCCAATTCAAGTTGAATCAACTCTGGTTTCTTTCCAAATTAAATCAAATTCCATTTGATTTTAATCCTGTTCAACTTTAATTATAAGTCCAAATTATTCCAATCAATTTGAATTATTATCAATTGAACCCATTTCAAATTCAAATCATTTCAATTTAATCCAATTTTCCATTTAAAATTTTAAACTTTTACATCTTCAATCATAAATCCAATTAATTCAAATCAGATTCAATTAGAACTAAGTCAATCTCAATCTTGAATTTAAACTATCTCGAATTATATAAATTCAAGTTAAATTCTCAAAGGTTGGTTTAACTCTTTAAACCAAATTAACTTTTATTCAAATTTTTTAATCAATTTAATTTCTGAGTCCAATTCTCGAAATTCCATTTTAAATTATCTTTACTTATGTATTTCAAGGTTCAAATAAGAGTTCAATACAATTTTATTTTAAAATTTTAATTTGTTATTAAATTTTATCATCCAGTTTGAAGCCAGTTCTTAAACAATTTTAATTTACACTCAATTATTCAAATTTTCAGTTTAAAGTGATTCTATATCCTTAATTTCAAATTAAAGTTAGATTTCCCTTTTTATCTCAATAATGGATATATTACCACACTTCATTTCTCATTCATTTAAACAAATCCAATTCGCAATTTAAGGGTTTTTAATAACAATAGGATGATATTATCCAATTTATTTTAAAACGTCCATCCATTTCCAATTTCCAGATCCCAAACCTATTTTGAGATCACACAAACTACCAGTTCAAATTAACCATTTAACTTTCCAAGTCAAATTCCAATTTCATCTTAAAATCTCCTATTCAAGTTGTTCATTCAAACTTATTTAACTTCTCCCAAGTTAAATTCAATTCACTTAATCCAATCAACCTCATTCAATCCTTAAACTTCACAATAATAATCTTCCCACTTAAAATATCACTTTGGGTATCACATCCCATTCCAAATTTCAAACTCAACATATAGAGTTTATTCAAACTATTTTTTTGATTTATGCATATTCCATATTCATACATATTATTTCCTTTACACACGAGGTCATCCTTTAATTTGTAAACCACTTTTGGTTTTTGATTCAAATCAAATTTTCAAACAACCCATTGTTTGCAACAAGTCTCGGTAATCCAAATAATACTTATTTATTATTTTTCATTACTTTGAAACAGATTTTCAAATTCCGGGACCAGATTTAGAGTTTCATTTTCAAGTAATTTAAATTTTAATTTGGTTGTATTTCTTTTTTTACTTAATTTAATTCCAATTAAAGTCTCCAATTTGGTCGCCTTATATTACTTCTAAATTTTAATTTCATTAATTTAACAACCAATCGCTTTAATATTTATTAGAATGAAATATTTCTTTATATATTAAAATACACTTTTATAAAAAAATCATTTAAAACCTATATATAAGAAATAACAAGTACGCGCTCGTGTGTGTGTGTGTGTATTTACTCATTCTAAAGTACTACGGACTCTATTAAATGAGTAATCCAAACCAGAGCCAAGGTTCTCGCTTAACCTTTCGGCTCTGATACCAAATGTAACAACCCGAAATTTTCGCAGCCGAAAATTCCAGATAGTTATAAAAAAGAAGAAAGAGATAGAAGAAGAAGAACAGAAACACCAAACATCTCACATTCGCAACGGATAAAATATAATAGTAAATAATAACAGTTTACAGAAGAATACTATATCTATCAATTACAATTTTAATATATCAGAGTTACACATATACTCAAACACTGGACATATACAAATCAACATGTCTCAGATTTACAATAATATATTACAGCGTAAACGCTCCATACGTCCTTACCTGAAAATCTGTAATACTCGGTCTGACCCGAGCATTACACCAAAGTAACACCCGGGTCAGGCTGGAAACCAGCGTGAGTAAACCCAACTAACATGGAATATCCAAGCAAACAACTTATATAAAACCCGGGGTAACACATTTCAATTCACAAAGCCACAATTTATTATGGACATCACTTATTCCACAGATCCATTTTCTAAGTACCATGGTTTAGATTTAAATAGTCCAATTCCTTTAAATCACTTCATTTTAGCCTATAGATTTCACATATCAATCTATAAATATTCAAAGTGGTTTCAGGTATTTCCTAATACCCGAACCCGGACTCTTTGAGTCTCATGTCATCCTAACCCAAGTTATCCAAATGAAATACACAACATTTCATATCAAAGATATCAACTCATCCAAAACATCCAATACCATTCAATCATCCATAAACAAAGCCTGATCACATTCAAAAATTAATTTAATTAATTCTGATTGAATTACTAACCTTAATCGCTTAGATTTCTTCAATTAACATTAATTAATTTCAAATCAATTAATTAATCAACCCTTCATTATTCATCTTAATTAATCATCCTGGATTAATTATCCTTCAATTACATTCACGTAATTATCTTAAATTAACTTCATAATATTTATAATTCTTAACCAAAATCAGTAAGTAATCTTAATTACTTCATAAATTAATTAACCATATTAATTTCATTAATCCTTAATTAGTTATTATAATCAATTTCTCATAAATCACATATTTTGATTTATTAATCTTAATTAATCATTCATTTATTACGTCATTGATTATATAAATTAATGATTTTACATATTCAATTTTCAATTTATCCTAGTCTAATTTGATACATTAAATAATTAATCATTTATTTAGCCATACATATTTATCACTTTTGATTTATCTCCACCGGTAATTATCTACTTTGTTGTTTACTTTATTAAATAAATTAATTACTCCTTAATTAATTGTCTTAATTAATCTCTTGATTGATTTCACAAGTAATTATATTTTATTAATTTCATTAAGTAATTACTTATTAAACCGTCCTTCGATTATTCTAAATTCCTTTAAACTTAATTAATTAATTCAATTCATAAATTAATTTAGTTAATTATCCATTTAAATTATCCTACCTATTTAATGAATCACCAATCATTAAACCCTCATTAACTTTAAAATAAACCATTCTCTTATTTATGATTAAAGTTTAAAACCATTTAAAACCCAAATTCTTCGAGTCAAACAACAATTAACTCGAGTACCAACCAAAACCAAAGTCACAATATCATTAGCACACATTCAATCAACTCAATCAATCAACCAGTTATTTAAATTTAACCATTTAAATTTAAATAATAATCCTACAGAGTGAAATTTACTCACCTTTGATTTTGCAATCCAAATCCGATCTCGATTTGTTTCCTCTAGATTTAAACCTTGTATAAACAGTTATACGATTTATTAATATTTGAACAATCGAATAATAAATCTCCAATTGATGAATTTTATTAGCTAACGGTTTAATCTTCAATTAAAAAATTTCCTTTAATAAAACCATTTAATAACTAAAATAATTTAATAAGTTAAATAAATAGGTTAATCTCTATACCACAATATTCTAGAATAAACTAGAAAATTTGTATGTATATTTATTTATTTATATTCGACTAATCGAGCAATTTAAATCTCCATTTGATAATTAAATTAACCAATGATTTTATTTAAAATTAAAATTTTGATTTTAAACTAATTTCCTTTTTAATTAAATATATTTTTCAAAATCCAAGTTTTATATCTATATTACTCTGCATATACATATATCCATGAAATTCTAAAATAAAAACTCCTTCATATGTATATATTAAACAAAAAAGTTTGACCTCACTGTAACATATAAAAAAAATTCAATCCATAAATATTCATTAAACTAAATTAAATAACCGATATACCTTACTGCTAAGAAAACATCTCCCTCCCCAAAAGCGCGATGCTCAGCGCGATCCACCCCTATGCAGTTGCTGCCTCCAACCCTAGATCCACGCGGTTGCCACCACCGCGACCCTCCCACAGCTAGCCTCGCGCGCGCTTCCCTCTCACGGTCGCTGCCTTGACCCAGCTCTTCCATCACGCACGCAATTTCGAACATACAAATTCCCACGACGTCGCGATGTCAAGCCCTTCACCTTAATCGAACGACTCCATCTCCTCTTCGCCATCATCGCGAGCCATTTGCGATTTCCCAAAGCCATTCGCGAGTCATTCACTAATTTATTTATTTTTTATTTATTTTTTCTTTTTTTTCGAAGGCTTTGGCCCTTTTTTTATGAGGACGATCTGTTTTTGAGAATAGAGAGGGGGATGGAAACGTATAATAGAGTTAGGCATAGCTTCCTGAGTACGCCTGATTTTATATAATTAAATATGAAAATATCTCGTGTTCCATAACACGAAATACCGAACCCTGAATCAGACATGCCAACAGACATTTATAAGGTTCTACCCGCATTCCGAACACAATGGAATGTGTTTCGAAGGCCAATTCAATCATATGCGCGAGTTAGGAAGTAAACGATCAATTTCAAATCAAATCAATTAAAATAGTTCTAAGCGTTTTGAGCTGCGTGGGTCAAACGACAACTCCGATTGCTACGAAAATTGAAATCCGATAATGGCTAACTATTACGGATCCAATGGAACTGGTTTCGTCAAATTCCGAGACTAGCCTCGGAAGGCTATTTCTGAATGTCAATTTAAACGATAAATTATTAAAACTGAACGAATCACCTTTAAATTAAATTTCAACCATTTTATTATCTTTAGTATTATCATTAAAAAATTTATAAGCCTTCAAATTATATTTTTAGCAGCCTTAAAATTTCATATTCAAAATTTTACCCAATTTCGAGTTATATAATTCAATAATTTAATTACCAATTAAATATTTATATTTGAACTTCAAGTTAAAATTACCCTTTAAATATTTAAAATCAATTAATTATTCCATTTCAAATTGTTAAAAATTCTGGGTCGTCACAATTCATCTTTTCGGTTGTGTGACCTCTTGGGTGTAAATTGGGTTAGCAAATCTAACTATTTGAATATTAACGTTCGCACGTCACTTAGCAGGCGCTGTGACATTTCGACAAAATTAATATCTAATTAGTTTTGCTAAAATCCAATTTTACTTTTTTAAGCGTTACCAAATCGTGGCTGCTATTTACATCATTTCTTTTTTTCAAAACTATATCACTTTAGACTTATGAAATTTGATAGTGGTCAAAATTCCAATACCATCAATATATAACTCTATATCCCAAACACAAAGTCGTTGGTTCAATAATAACGATTATTTTTAACGGAATTCTCTAGCTAGAGACTTTGGCTTTAAGTTGACTTCCGTTGACCGTGGTACTAACCTTATATAACTTAGGAGACGAATCCTCTCTTTAATACTGTTTCGCATCTAATGCTTCCACTCGACCCAACTATAGTCTTTCGATGGACGTCATGATATAATTTAACTATAATCAAAGTAGAGCTTCCATATAGAAGATCAATAGTATTCTCAAGTCAAGACGACGGTGTAATTTTATCACATTGACATTTCATATTTGATCTTAGTTATACTAACCAACAGAAAACTATCGAGAGGGTAATTTTATATTTATCCAATAACTATTAGAATACAACCCCTGGTGCCTCCAACGGTCATGAGTAATACCTGCCCAACATTTGGATTTGGAGAGCGTTACGTACTATAGTCTCTACGGATATATCGATATCCAATCTCCATACATCTTGACAAGTAAAAAATATATACTTGAAAAAGAAAGATATGAATAAAATAGAGATGATTACTATATTTTTAAATAAAGGAGAAATACTTATAATTACAAGTATCGCATGAACCACCTCTTTTTGGTAAAATATGGAGGATGAGTTAATTGTTAGAAGTCCGACTTCAACTAATTAGAACGTTGTAAAACCCAAAAGCGGAATACTGAGGTAAGAAGAAAACAAATAATAAGTAAATTAAAAAAAGGAAGTTTGACTTATAGGTAAGAAAAAGAAATAAGAATTGGAAGAGAAATCAAAGGCTGAAAAAGCGAAAGTAGTAGCAATGATACCGATGATTGCATAATGAGAGGCGATAAATAAATTTGATGAAGTAAAAGGTAAGCGCATAGTAAGAATAAAGATTTAGAGTTAGACATAAAAGATGTGATGTAATAAAGAAAATGAAAGAAGAATAAATATACATGAGTTTGAAATATGTATATATGTAGCCTTGGATGTGCGTTTATGACAGGTGTGAATAATTATAAATTGTTATTTATAATTATATATTTTCTATACTAATTATAAATAATAAATGACCGAAGGTCATTAGTTTAGGCTGGGATGCTAAAAACAGATCTAACAATGGGACCGGTGGAGAGTATACATTGGCGTATAGCTGAGGGGATACCCTCAGATTAGATGTGCTTGGATTGGAACCTCCATAAGGCAAGCACCAGGCAGATCTTTTATGGATGGTGAAACTGTATAAGCATTAGCGGTTTGTTTCAAATTTTTCTACGAAGGGTATTTCCTTGATTGCTCTAAGCAATCTAAATGGAGGATGGAGATCGGACTTATTCAACATGGCACGTAAAGAGCTAGCAGGTACCAAACATGTTACAACCGGGTATGCAAAAGGTTGGCATACATGTGTACGAAAACTAGGGGTAGGAGTTGTATATTTAGTGAGCTCATCATCTGTTCCTTGCATTCAATGGAAAGAACATGATTACGCCTAACTGGTCTCTACCGTCCACCGGGATTGATTTAGTTGGGTTATGCACCGCCACAGTTGTTTTTTAGTCTGTTTGGTAGGGTGGGGCTAGTTAACCCATATAGATATTCTTTCAAAGCATGGATGGGGTGGAGGTGCATGGGCCTGGAAATCCATGTTATACGAAGCATTCAAAGCTGAAAATCCTAAAAGAATATAGGTCCTTATAGACTAGAGGATGTCAATGTGCACTATAGGATTTCCTTGAGTGATACCACGATCATGATATGGCAAGGTAATGGATCCTTACGATTCTTTATCTTACAAGGGGATAGTTTCTAGTTCCATTAGTTGACCATAAGATATATATATATATATATATAGAAGTAGACAAGAATAGTTCATATACAGCAATAGAGTCATAACGACAATAATAAAATCGGACATAACAAGAAATGATGAACAATCAGCATAAACTAGTATTATGTTGAGATATATAATTTGCCAGCTAGATTTAGAATGGCGGGTACTGTAGTATGTTTCGGGTACTGTTGAGATATATAAAACTAGTATTATGTTGGGATATAAACTAGTATTATAAAATCTAACATAATAAGAAATGATGAACAACCTAACATAACAAGAAATGATGAAAAACCCATAGGATTTTAGAATGGCGGGTACTCGTATTGTTTTAGAGCGGTTGTCCAGCCGAGGCAGCTGATATTTAAGGTGTCAATTATTGGATAGTAATTATTGTGACTTATTATATTTACTTTTTCCACTATGAGCTATTATCATTAGTGCTATAATATTTTTTTGTAGGATACTAAGGTTTCTAGGCTAGTGAAAATATAGACCCACTATAATGCGAGTTGTTATATTTGGTATCAGAGCATATGTTAGTCAATTCCTAAAATATTAGGAAACATAGAGTGAAACGTATTTGTGTTTTGACTATAAATATAAATATAGTACTTGTCTTAATCCTAGGCATTCCTACAATAGAGTAGTTACATATGGAATATCCCTAAAACTAGATGGTATATGAAACCCTAGTTGAGTCTTTAGCTCAATGAATGTTGATCCTTTTATTGATTACCAATTGAGGATGTACAATAGGTCCAAATAAAGGAAAATAAGAACCCGTTTTTATAGATAGTGGAAGATGGAGAATATGAAATGGTCACTCCTAGTTGATGATTGGATTTTTGGATTTGGAAATAAGGATGTCTTGAGGGAATAGTTTGAAGTCCACTTTAAGTCCAACCCAAGGATAAGAAAATTTTGGAAAATGAGGAAAATTATAGATTGTATGCTTTAAATGGAAATTTTTTTAGAGGTTTTTTTTATGAAATGAAATAATAGAGCAATATAGCCGGTGTACCTTTCTATGTAATGAAAGTTTCTAAGATATTAAATATTTTTACAGATGGACAATATGAGTGGTATATAAATCGGAATAGCGTGAATGGTATAGAAAAAAGACATAGAGTCTTAAAAATTAAGCTGCAAGTGGCTGCACTGCAATAGTTTAAGTATAAAAGGTGGTAAATTAAGAGAAAAATAGTTGGAATTAGTGCAGTTTGGACTAAAGAATTAAGTAGTAGGAAATTAGAAAGTATAAACGAAAGGGAGGTTTAACCTATTGAATTAGGTTGAGATTTGACATATTTTAATTCATTGGAATGAAAAGAGATAACAAAATAAATTACTACATATCAATCAAGCTACAAATAAAGATGTTTTCTTGAAATAATAAGGAAGGTAAATGAAAAGGAAGAGATGCACAAAAATATTGAAAATTTTATATTTTGTACCATTGTTTCAATAAAGAAAATGAAATGTAATTCCTCATAATTTCACACAAAACAAGAATTCTCTTCTAACCAATTCGTAGAGAATTATAGCATTAACGATTCCTCTTGAAGGGAAAAGTAGTTCCAATACATTAAAATATAGGATCCTTAAGTATAACAAAATGTGTTTGTAAATTATATTAAAAAAATGCTAGCAACCTAATTAGAGAAGCAGAACAAGAGAATATAGATATTTTCCATTGTAATGCGTATTTATTTCTGGTGTCCGTTAGAAGTCCCCCTTTATGATGTTAGAAACTCGTTAAAAGATTGGATGTAAGGAGAGTATGAGATGTTAAAAAAAGTAATAGGACGATAGTTGTCCTTATCTACTCTAGTTTTTATAAGTTAAAAGTTATGAAAGATGTAGAAAAATTATAAATTTTATTTTTGAAAGGAATGGTTTGGTGGAAATAAATATATTTTTGAAAGAAAAACTTAATAAATGGCTGAATTAAAAATTCCAAATTTTTAATAAGAGTTAGAATGGTCTTTAAAAGAAAAGGCAGATTTGATTTTAAATTTAGAATTGCTAATGTTCCCATTTTAAGTTTATTGAATAAGTTTAATTCGAAAATATTAAAAGGTAAGTTTTGAAAAGGGTTAAGACACCAAGTAATTATGAATTATATAAAAGTTTCTAAGTAGCACTTTAAAGGCATTAGTTTCGGGATTAAATATTTGAAATTTTTTAAAGTTTCTTTTTATGTGTTTTTTGGGTGGATTGCAATGATAGATAAAGCAATAACAAGGAAACTCCAAAGAATGTTACTTATCTAATATGAAAGAAAAGAAAATAGTTGAAACTGGAAGTTAAGTAATAAATTAATAAAATTAATTTGTACTAAACAAAAGTAAAGTAAAAAATTTAAGTTTCGAAAAGAATATAAAATAGTTTGAAAAATAAATTTCAGTAGACGGAGGACAGGAGTACGAAGAGATAAGCCATGAGTTAATGTTTATGTTCCTCAAATGCTAGAATTTTAAACTCAACATGTGTGCTAGTTGACATTAATAAGAAAGAAAAGTTTTGAAGAACTTGAAAATATACCGCAAAATTAAGTGAAGTCCGTTATAGACGATGGATGATTTGTAAACCCTAATATCAGAAATGCGGTAAACTATTTATAAAATGTAATTACGCATGTATTTTGAAAAAGCAAAATTTTATAAGAATTTTATTTATGAAAAGTATTCAATATAAATAACACGACTTTAAAAGGAAAACGTACATATCTTTGGAAATATTATAAAAGCTAATAATTTTGAGTTTTGGAAATTTTGAAATACTGCATGGTGACATTGGAGAACGCTGGTAAGCTGATTAGTGTAGCATTTATTGCATAGCAGTAGTTGCAATAAAATAGATATGGTGAGCAACAAAGAAGCTATTTTGCAAATGGAGCATTTTTCCCTGTATTCCATGTTGATGAGTGAATTTTTCTAAAACAGATGATTTTTGTAACAGCAATGTTTTAGAACTTTAAAATAAAAGTTGCTCGTGTAAACTATATTTGGAAATTTTGAAAAAAGATTGAGGCGATTGGTGTAGATATCATTGTGCAGTGGAAAAAGATTACGTAAAAGAATGGTGAAAATATGAAATCACCCTTTCGAAGTATATGAATATAGGTTTTAGAAAGCTGAATTTTTCTAAATTTGGATGATACCATGGTGTGCTAGGAAATTGAATGGTAAGAATGGAATGAAAAAATTAGTTGAACTATGCTTTTACTCATAGAAATGTGCCAAAATATGGATCAAAAACTGTTTTGATTTTTCAAAAAGTTGCATTTATGTAGAACTGCCAGTATACTTAGTATGTCAGCATCATATTTTTGAAACTGATTTAAAAAGAAATTATTCGTATAGAAAGCACCAATTAGGAATCATTGTACATACATAGCATAATATTGTGATGCACGATGCACATCTACATTGATTGTTGCAAAATTAATTGTACACTAATTGGTTCTTGGTGTAGAATGGATGTTCGATGGTTTACATGATTAAACCCTTGTAGAATTTCGGGGACAAAATCCTGTTAAGGGGGTAATGTTATACCCCATGTTTTAAGGTAATTGATTAAAATTGAAATTAATCAATAAAAAATAAATTGTGAAAATGGAATTTTTACAAATGTTAGAATTTAGCTATGTAACTTATACCATTGGATTCGTGGCTATTTCTGATCAATTTTCATACAAACTTTTCCAATCGGAGTTCAAATGAAAGTGTTTAAATTTTTATAGTTGGAAATAATTATATATATAAGGAAAGAATTTGAAATTAATTCATGATTGATCAACACCATTAAAGTTAATGGTAATTTAACGTTTAAGAAAAATTAATTAAGGTAGAAGTTAACAGTGGTTAACGTTAATTGAAGAACGGATGGAAATAAATCAAATAAAATAAGAGAATGCACAAAAATGCACTGCTTTGGATTAGCCAAGTCGACCCAGACCATGCCCAAGTCGGTCTGTGGCGATCGACCCAGAATCATAAGCGGTTAACCCATACCAGGTTGATGGCAGCTATATAATATGGCCGCTTGGCCTAGGTTTGATGAAGTTTGATCCAACTGTTAGCGCTGATTTGAACTTCTATAAATTAGGACTTAGGGTTTCAGTTCCAACTCATTATTTTCTAATGAGCTCAAAAATTTCCAAATAAACATAAATAGATCTTGCTTGCACGCATAAATTTTGAGAAGAATAGAAAAGAACAAAGGATAAGAATAGGTCCAAATCGGATTGCTAAATCAAAGACAAACTTTTAGATTTGGTTTTAGTTAATAATTCTAAATCCAAAGCTCTTCTCTCCAATCCATTCTCTAATAGATCTATATAAAATACTATTTGTAGATCTGAATTGGGAGTCAAAAATGGAGAATACATATAGCAGGGTTAGATCTGGATTAGATCTAGGTATTTGAAAGAGATAATTAAAGGAGAGTCGGAATATTATATGTTTTTATGTAATATTAGACTATATCATTGTAGATAAGTCTGAGAATTGAATTTCAATTGCAATTAAATTCACGTGTATAACCGTTGAGGACTATAACTTGCTTATAAATTTGTATTGATAATTACAGAATTGAAATGATTTTAATTATCAGCTTTACATCTGATTAGTTAACTAAAATGTACAGAATTAGAATTCCATTTTTACGAGATTGAGAACAAAGTTAATTGGGCTTTTGAGATTTTGGTAATATTTTAATTTATTGGAATGTATACCTATCAAGTCTAATTTTAGCAAAAGTGTGATGTTTGAAATGCAAGTAGTAAATAAATACTTGAAAAAGAAAGAGATGCATAAAACTGAGATGATTATTGTATCTTGTATTGTCTATTTTAATAAATAAAGTAGAAGTTCTTGCAATTACAAATATTGCACAAATAACCACTTTTTGGTGTGGAAATTTACCGCGTAACATGTTATCTGGATTTTTAACCCCATAGAATCCAAAGGAAATCGAGAGGCGAGGATTTGTCTGGTTCAACCAAGAGTCTAATGCAACCAATGTATGGATCGATATCAAAACAAGGCGACGTGTTACAAAATTGCGTAGGGAACATCAACACGAGGTAATAGACGCGATCCAAAAGGAAAAGCTTAGAAAACCATTACGTACATTGGTCGCTAGCGATCCATGCGTTATGGATCTCTAGGGATCACTACAACAAAAGAGGCATATTATAACGGTGGAACACAGTTGTAAAAGATATATTACAACGGTGTATCAACACTCGTATTTTAAAAAGTTGTAAAAGACTATCAATTTTTTACAACTGTGTTCTTTAGTTGCATATAACCGTTGTGATATTATATATTACAACTGTTTCTTACCCTTGCAAATAACCATTTTACAACCGTTGGTAACTCTTGTAGATATGTAACATTTCGTGCTGTAGAAGGAATGACAACTGCTGGATAACTGTTGTAGTTATCTACTACAACTATTATTCACAGTTGCAATTAATCTTTTTACAACAGCTATTAGTAGTTATAGATTGCAACATTCGTCATATAGCAGGTATGACAACTACGTGACCACCGTTGTAGTTATCCCTACTATAACCGTTACACGCAGTTGCAGTTTAGTATGTTATGCGACCTCCTCCACAGTTGTAATATACTTTAATTACAACCACATCAATTGCAATTTAAACCCAAAAATATAATTGCATGCACCATTTAATAATTTACCAAAACTATAAATATACATAACTGAATCAAATTCATTCATAAATATTAATATTTATATAATTCTAACAAAACAGAATACATACCAAATAAAACAATCTAAAGTATTCGTTCACAGCACCAACTAAAACAGTACCAAAACAACATTCTCACATAACCATTCCAAAATAGGATACAACACAAAATACATAAGAAAGATAAAGTTTTATATCGCAAAACACATACCCTAAGGAAATACACTAGTCGAAGGCAACGAAGTCTTTATGCCAAGCCACGGTCGATCCAACTGCTTCTCCAATTGTACACATCTCGGAACTCGGCCTCCACAAGAAAGCTTCCGGATCCACCGCTACATCAACCCAAACTTTACAACCATCTGGTCCTAGTTTTTTAAAATGCACCAAACAATCAGGATCAGTGGATACTACCGTTCCTTCTGCAACAACTTGCTTTTGCCAACTCAATATTTTACATTTTCCAACCTCAATTCTAGCATGCCTTACATCCCGTTTAGGCCGTTCTTCAATAGTCAGAGTATTGCTCTCACGGTGTGACTGCACAAAAATAATTTACGAATACATTAGACTATTTATGGTATATGTGTAACATCAACTAAAAATAATCTGTGTGTATGTTTGTTTTGTGTGTTAATTTGCATTTAAAAAACCAAAATATTTTACTGCATTGCATTAGCATTTTTCATTTATAATAACATTCAATAAACCACTTGGTTTTATACCTATCCGATTTCCAAATAATAACAACTAATATAAAAGTAAAGTACCACTAAACAGCTTGAATAAAATATATGATACTTTGTATTCCTGAAAGAGTGTCAATGCCAATACAAAACTAACATTTAAAGGAACGATGGTTTTCATAACATATACACAAGGGTCCAAGCTCATCATAAAACAATACTGGAAGCACTCAGTTCACTAATGTATGAATTTTGCACGATCACTGATGAGAAGATAAAGAAAAATGTAGCTTATGTAGAAGTATTTCAAACCAAAAATGTGATATTAACTATACAAAACTTTTAAAGACAAAAATATTGTTAACTTGTTTATTTTGTCATGGAATAATACAAGTTATCAAAAATCGAGCTAAGTAGAAATAACAAGGAAAATCCGATTAGAGTAGCCATTATTAGTATCAAACATACAATGCAATGTGGTTATATAAAAGGTTTCCTATTTTTATTAACTGATTACATTAAGTTAGTAAACAGACACAAGGCATTTGGAAGCCTAGTATCAAGAGATGTTATGCTTAGTAAATTAATAGAATACAAGTTATTAAATCATTAGAATATTGGCATTGGGCTTGCTTATTATTTGCGATTTCCTCCTTAGTCCACTCTCTACCAAAAACCTTAGCAAAAAACAAATGACAGCACAGGAAATTTAAGTTACACTCCTATATCATATTTTTACTCGATGATGTTTTTTATTGCTCCAAAACTAGTTGACATTTATGACGGTTCCTTTAAAATTCTCAAACAACTGCATTTCTACTTCCCCTCCCCTTCAACACAACCATCCAACTCGAAGCAGCAACATCATACATCTTTGTGCCAGTCACTCATATACATCCACTGACGGCTCCTTCAAACCCCTACAACATTGCCTATCTAACCAAAACTACCCACTGCTTCTACCTATTAACATTGCCTATCATACCACATACTTCATCCCTCTGTTAACATCACGAACTGCTTCAAACAATCATACATCATCCCTCTGTTTACACCATACATCATTTCCACACTATCATCATAGAAACTGCCCAATAGCTATAACCATACGCAGTCGCACAATCCTCACATCACTCTCATAGTTGCTCTGTCCAACACAGACATCACATGCATAGCTCTCAAACTCACACTGATTCCACTCACCTTGCATACAACTTTCAACTAAAATTGCCACCTCCTCCATAATCATAACAATCAAACCCAGCTGTCTACCTTCATATATCAATACAAACGCATCAGTTCACCACCATATCAATGAACATATAACACAGTGCACAACTAACTACTCATACATCCTCAACTCCTACCCCCTCTGATCTTCCTCAAACCAATCACAACCCACTTGAATCACAATCCAACCATCCCCCTTCAACACAACAGTGCAAAAAATCCACCAACTACACTATGATTCATCAACCATTTCTTCTTACTATTACATTCATCATCATGACATATCAAACATTTACTAACCACTACACTTTGTCTACATCTCTGCCACCATTGCTTGCAATCCCCCAGAACCTCACAGACACAACAAAACAACACACACCACCCAAACTTCAAACTGCAACATTCCCACTGTGACATATACACGTATCTCCATTTCCTCTATACCGCTCTTTCAAACAAACCAATCCCTGCTGCCAATTACTTCCACTAACAAAACTGCCATTAACTCGCTCCTCTCCATTGTCCTACCTGACTGCGCCTTTTGCCACAATCCTTCTCTACCACACAAATACCTGACCAGACCACTGCAACAACACATATCACAGATTCCCTCCCAAAAACAATTAACTACTTTTTAAACAAGTTGTCAAAGTGCATCTACTTGCCTTACCATTGACCATCATCCATCATACTTTTTAAATGCAATTTTCTTAATTTGTAAATAAATATTTTGTAAAAATAATTTTTCCACTTTTTAAATGCCAAAATACATCTGAAAAATAAATAAAAGCAAGTCTGCTGCCAAGTTCTATACTATAACTCAGCAACATATGGAAACATATGCGGATGTCCTAGTCAAGTTCTATACTATATCACTAGAAACATACATATGGAAACGGTACCTGAGGCGTATTAGTAGGAGGAGTCTCTGGATTTTCCTCATTGACTCTTCGCTTTTCTTTCATATCCTGTAAAGATTGTATTGTTACATATATAACTAGTAATTTGTAAGAACATGTCACATATTCATTAGCATAGCTAATTAACACTTACCAGTTTAATCGCAGTAAGCTCTTGTAATTTAGCCTCCATGCCACTAACTTGGTTTTGCAATGCATGTACTTCACCTAAATTAGCCCGATGAATACGTAGATGAGATGGTACAACCCCAAAGCCTAATCCTCTTACACGTCCGCCATGTTCCTGACCAAAAAGCATTGACACTCCATCTTGAGTAATTGATGTTGTTCCCTGAGAACTCTGACTCATGGCATTATGCTCTTTTATCTTAGACTACAAATTCAAAAAACACCAATATTAAGCAACTAAAAAAATACTGCATTAATAATAACATAAAGCCGCGGTCACTTTTTTTTTCTTATTTCGTATATTTGAAATTATCCTTACTATGCAGTTCGAAACAACTGAATTCGGGAGTTCTCCATTTTTTTTTGGTATTGGCTTTGCACCACAATTCGTCTCTACTGATATTAGACGTTGCACTTTCCTTTTTCTACAAAAATAGCATAAGAGCTTAAGAACGTACAAGTAATAACAAATAAAAAATGCTTTAGCAATAATCAATATACATCAAATGGGATTGCAATGTTAAAATTTTGGAACTTGTACTGATTAAGTTTTTAATATTTACTTACCATTTCTTCTTCCAATCTTGCATAACCCATTCGGCTCATGGTATGTGGAAATTTATTCTTATCTCTCGTAGCTTTGAATTTTTGGCTAGTTTCCTACATAAGATAAATTCAATAAATATGATATAAGAAAATGTAATAAATTTAATAGTTGTAATCAATAAAATAAAAATAACCACCTTAAACTTTTCCGACAATTTTTCCTTTACAAAAGCATTCCACTCTTTAATGCTATTTATATTATCAGGTTTTAAGGCTGCTACTCTATAAGTAGAGTCGGGACAAGTGGACACTTTTTTGATAGCTGCAACTAATCTTGATTTCGACTCCTTCCATCGTTGTCCCAGTATCATTAACAAGTAATCCTTGTACACTTTATCCACCTTGAATCTCGACTGCACAACAAGAATACATAGAATATTAAACAAATACTTCAATGCCATTGTTATTAAGCACACAAATCCTTAAATGTTGCAAATGTCCAAGTGATTGAAAATAATAATTATGTTCATTGTTCAATGTTTAAAATAAACCAAGTGATCAGTTAAGTGATTAGTTGGGAATAACAGTATCTATGCGATAAACAGTCAAAACAAAATAAAATGGTAGCACAATGTCTCTATTACAAATAGTTAACATGAGGAACCTAGACATACAACCATACAAAAATGAAACAGCCACCTCCACTTTGTTGTTGTGTTGGGCATTGTACATCAATCAAAATCCAAAGAACTGAGGTAAAGATAACAAAGGCAGGCAAAAGCAGCAAGTTTAAAAAAAATTCGTGGAGGTTAACCATAGCATAGTAAGTTAATTTGTTACCGACATTATTGCGAGCTACAAGTTTTGGATGACAGCCAATTACAGCTTATGGCACAAATTTTGGATGACAGCCAATTACTGACATTAAATACCAAGAAACAGTTCATGACAATAACTTGCATGAATTACCAAGAAACAGAACGCCGATTACAATAAATACTAACGACGAAACCAATTACCTGAATACAAGTCCATAGATCATCCCTCAATTCATCGTCGACTTTCTTCCATTCGCTAATGGTCATTGGCACCATCTCCCTTGCTAGAACACCAATATACGATGACAAATGCTTGGAATTGGGACCTATGGCTTGTCCTCGTTCATTAAACTCTAATTCCGGCTTCTCACTCGGTAACATAGAAAATGATTTCAACATTGCCCTCCCTCTTTTTTTTCTAGGTTTCTTCAATGTATAACCTTCACCAGAATCCGATGGAACCTGGCTTGGAGTGACATCTGAGGGGGTTGAAGTATGTATAAGGTTGCTTGCGGGTGGAGGAGGAGGCTGTATCAGGTTTGTAGTATGGCCAGGGCTGCTAGTGGGTGGAGGAGGGGACTGTATCGGATTTGTAGTATGGCCAAGGTTGCTTGCGGGTGGAGGAGGGGGTTGTATCGAGTTTGTAGTATGGACAGGGCTGCTAGTGGGTGGAGAAGGAGGCTGTATCGGGTTTGTAGTATGGACAGGGCTGCTAGTGGGTGGAGGAGGGGACTGTATCGGATTTGTAGTATGGCCAGGGTTGCTTCCAGGTGGACGAGGGGACCGTATTGGGTGTTCAATATGCTTTTGGGGAGATCTTCTTACAGCACAATTTAAATCCCGAAGCGAATTAGCAACATCAAGATAGTCACCTTGGATTTTGTTGATTCTAACATCATCAGCCCTCTCATCAGCAGCACGAAAAGCTGCAAGTGCAGCAAGATTTTGCCTCTTTGCTCGTTTGATCGCTGTCTTTGAGCTCTGAAATATAAAAATTGAAGTCAGTGAAATACATGCTAACTTAAGCGTCATATGATAGTACAGAAAGTGCAGTTAATAATCAATAAAAACTGCCAAAGTAAAAAGGATTTATAACAATGCATCGATCCATGAATTTAAATTGCAACAAAGCAGCCAATTCGATCCTTGAATTTAAAAACTGCCAAAGTAAAAATAGGCTTTCATATCCCTCCATGCCTAATTATGAAGTATGGAAAAAAACAATGAAGGTGTTTTGGGTGGATTTGTTGAATAAAAGATTTTAAAGGCGAGATGATAGAGATCATGGACCTTGTGTGATTAATAGAGGTGCCATGGTCCAGTAATTATATAGTTATGATATATAAATCTAAAAAGAAAGCATTTACTAACAATCTTAAATGGAAACTTTTAACAGATCAATTTTTCATAGAAACATTGTGAAAGTAGCACGAAATGTATCCTACAATCATTACTTTGCACTATAAAATAAGATATTTTGAATACCTCTCCGTCATGTTGCCTCCTCTTCCCCATTGATACTACAAGTTCACTCTTCTTCTACTAAGTTATCGACCTATAAAAAAACATAATAATTTACAAACAATTAGAACATCACACTAAATTAAGAGGGTGCTCTAAATTTGCAAATTGAAAGTAACAAAGTAACAAAGTTCACTCTAAAGTAGTTATCGATCGAGTTTTATGCTTAAACGACTATGCATAAATTAAGAAATCAATAAAGTATGCTTATATCATACCAAAATGCCGTCACAATCCTTCCTTATGTAACTTTCATCCCCAGTATCTACGTCTATATCATCAAGTAGTGACTCATCTAGTGGTTTACTAGTTGACTCTTCATCCTCATCATATTTTTCCAACTCATGAAACCCTCTAGAGGGTGCTCTCAACACAACATACCAATTTGAAGAACTACTTTCTCTAGAGTAGAAGACTTGTACGGCTTGTGTTGCTAAGATGAAAGGGTCGCTTGCAAATTGATTTTGGAACTGATGTAAATTGACTAATGTAAATCCTTCTTCAACCTTAACTCCACGATAGATATTTGCCCATTCACACTTAAACAAGGCAACTTGAAATTGACGATAATCCAACAAGAAAATCTCACGCAAGACCCCATAGTATATTACCTTCTCAGTGGACCCATTTCCACAAACAGTACTTGACTCAATGGAAACACCACTATTTTGTGTACCCTTCTCGAAGTCTTTCGTACGAAAACGTCGACCATTAATAATATAGCCAGAATAAGAAATTATTTGCGAACGAGTTCCGTATGAAAGCCATTTTATTATGTTGCTTACATTGGGTACACGTCTATCATCTTTAACCTGGACAAGTATAATATATAAAATAAAGATTTATGATGATGTAATCCTTTCATCGTTAATAGTTTTTTTTTAAATATAACTTTCAACCTTTTTTTCAAACCAATAACTAAAATTCTCTGAATGCAACTTTGAAAGTTCCAAATCATCACGTAAAAAATGAGGATGCAAACATCTTAGCTCCTCTTTGTGCATTCTGCATACATAAATGTAATTAAAGATCTCATTTATTTTATAGATCATAGTTGAGTTGAACTTATACGTACTCTATATACGGCTCTACTTCTTCCGTATTAAACAAGACATATCGATGAGCAGCATTAATCACCTTCGCGTCGACTGTCATAGGTTTTCCTTTGGAAATAGGACGCCCCTCGAGTATAAAATCATTTTGTTCCACTTCATTTCGATTTTTCCTCTCTCCAATCTGTAATGCATCTTTAATATATCTAGAGCAGTATTTCATGCATTCTTCGGCAGAATAGCGCTCAGCAATGCACCCTTTAGGTGGTGCTTGAATTTTAACATACCCCTTTAATATTTTCATATACCTATAACCAAAATGCATAAACAAATTACTTTCATAACTGTATATACTATTAACCACTTTAAGTACTGTTAATAAATTTTACCTCTCAAATGGATACATCCATCGATAATGGACCGGTCCACATATTCTTGCTTCCCTCCCTAAATGTATTGTCAAGTGAATCATGATATCAAAAAAGGAAGGAGGGAAGAACCTCCCTAGATCGCATAGTGTTAATGCAATTTGATACTCCAATAATTCTAATTTATCTCTATCAAGCACTCTTTGGCATATGTCATTATAAAATGAACATAGTCGTAGTAGTGCATTTCTTATCCCTATAGGTAGAAGTCCTCTTAATGCTACAGACAACAGTTGTTGCATCAAAACATGATAATCATGAGACTTAAGACTTGAGATCTTGTCTTGTTTTGCAAAACATTTTTCAATATTTGAGCTATATCCATCTGGCACTTTTAAATTCTTCATTCTACTGTAAAAGATCTCCTTTTCTTGATCTGTTAAGGTGCATGGCGTGGCTGGAAGCAATACTTTATTTCCAATGTCTATGGGGTGCAACTTTTTTCAAATGCCCATCGCTTCTAGATCTTGTCGTGATTTGAGGCCATCTTCCGATTTTCCTTTGATATCAAGCAATGTACCAAGAATACTTTCACTAATATTTTTTTCAACATGAATCACATCCAAATTATGTCGTAAAGGGAGTGCCTAAGAAATTGAAAAAACACATATCATTAAGTAATAATAACGTACTACGTAGCAAACATAAATAGAAAATGAAAAACAACTTGTTTCTTGTTTAATTTTACCTTCCAATAAGGCAAATCAAAAAAATGGACCTCTATTTCCACATCTTATATCCTTTTTTCATCTCACTCCCTTTCCTTTTCCTTTCACCTTTTTCTTCATCTTTTGATTTTTTTCCCAATCATTACTAATATCTTGAACATCGTCAAAGATTTGAGCACCGGTTTGTATTTGAGGCTTTTTTCTATTTTCTACGGTTCCATCAAATAAGTTTTTCCGTTGACGATATTCGTGGTTAGGTTCAAGAAATCGTCTATGACCCATGTATGCACACTTCTTACTAAATGGTAGCCATACGGAACATGTATTAATGCCACAAACAGGACATGCTCTCTTACCCTTTACAGTGTAACTAGCTAAATTTCCATAAGCTGGAAAATCATTAATTGTCCACATCAGAATAGCATTTAATCTAAATTCACTACGAGTATAAGCATCATACACCTTCACCCCTTTATCCCATAATTTTTTCAAATCTTCAATAAGTGGATGTAGATATACATCAATATCATTCCCCGGCTGTCGTGGTCCAGGAATTAACAAAGATAGCATCATATTATCTTTGTGCATACAAAGCCATGGAGGAAAGTTGTAAGCAACAAGAAACACTGGCCAACAGCTATATGCAGAATTCCAATCACCAAAAGGATTAAAGCCGTCAGATGCAAGACCAAGCCTTAAATTTCATGGATCGGAAGCAAAAGAAGGATACATTCTATCAATCATAGCCCATTGAGAAGAATCTACTGGGTGACGCAATTTACCGTCTTCACTCTTATGGCTGCTATGCCATCTAAGTTGTTCTGATGTTTCGGGTGATGCAAACATCCTTTTCAATCTTGGTATCAATGGGAAGTATCTCAAAACCTTCACAGGTATTTTGGCTTGCTTCCCATCCTTACTAGTCTTGTTTTTTTTCCAACGAGACTTACCACATTTAGGACAAAAATCACTATGTGCACGCTCTTTTCTAAATAAACAACAATCATTTACACATGCATGTATCTGCTTATAGACTAAACCAAATGATTGAAGCAATTTCTTTGTTGCATATGTCGAATCAGGAAGCGTGTTTTCTTTAGGCAACATATCCTTGAGAAGTTTAAGGAGTTCTGTAAATGCTGTGTCAGATATACCATTTCGCGCTTTGTGCTTGTAAAGGAGTATTATAGCAGATAACTTTGTGTGGGTTGCAAAACCATGGTACAAAGGAATTTCGGCATTCTCCATCATTTCCTTAATACCTTCACCATGTCTCATTAGCATTAGCTTCTACCTCCTCATCACAGATTTGTGCATCCAAATACATTCTGTATGTATCTGTCGGTTCATCGCTTTTATTTTGCGAAGGGTGTTTTTCTCCATGAAAAATCCATACATCATAAGTTGGGTCAATCCCAAAACAAATCAAGTGTGGCACAACATTCCTTGATGTTTGCCATATTAGATTCCTACATTTATAGCAGGGGCATATAATTTTTTCTGGATTTTATTTGCTTTCAGCATGCCTATATACAAAATTTCGAACCGCTTGCTTGTATTCTTCTGTCATTCTACGAAAGAATAAACGAATTGTTACTCATTCTAAAATGCTCATAACTATGAAAGTAATAATCAAAATAATGAAACCTTGGCAGGTTGACCCATGTTTTGTCCATTTTGATAAAATGCCTCTAATGCGTGAACCTAATGGAAAGACACAAACAAACACCACACTATTACCATAAAAGATTACAGTAATTACAATGTTATTGTTTACTAAATACATAATCTGACATGAAGTAAACGTTAAAACACCAACCACAAAATGTTATTGTTGTAATTTATTTCTAACTCTGATGTTTATATAGTAAATGCCATTATTATTTCTAGCTCTGACGTTATATTGTAAAAGTAAATGCTATGACTGTTAAAAGTATAATTCATGCAGCTGTAAGTGGAGCAGTAAATAAAGCAACCAAACATATGTAATTTTGATAATACTAGCAAAAACAAAGAATTTGTAGGTTGAAACTCACATACACGCAGTGAAGAAAATGCTATTGTTATATGTGGACAGTTATCTTCTGGAATAATATGAAAATAACAGGAGAAACCTCCAAAATTCAAGAAGATGTAATACGACACCTGATAAGCTTTGTTTTGTAAATTCTAAATTTTCAATTACTCTTTTGCAAGTAGGTCTTGGTAACATTTATTCATGTCTCAAAAAGAAAAGTGTTTTTTTTTACTTTCACACTCAGTTTTGGTGATCTAGTACCGAGCATTTTGATTTACAATCTGAATGACCTTTGGCTTAATTGCAGTATTTTAATTTTGTTGCTCGGTTGAATTGAGCATGGACTTATAATTACACAATGCAAATATAAGATTGAATACCATTGATTATTCTGGAACTTAAACTTTTGTAAATATGTACTGGATAGTGAAATCTTTTGGATGGCTGCATTACAGTTCACATCCAGCTCAAGTAAATATGTAATGGATAGTAAAATGTAACAAAAATAACCCATATACTACAAAGGAAAGGAAGAAAAGGGTAGTAAATGAATCCATCATTCATGCTAGACAGTAAAACATATGACGACAATTCTGTCCTAGCTTACCCCTAAGGCACAAGTAAATAATATTGCATTTCGGGCCCAAACAAAGTAGGCTTAGCACTACCGCTCTTTTGTCAAATATAAACAGTCAATGCCTGAAAATAGCTAAAAACAAAAGATACTCATAGCATGATTGTATTATAATGGAATTTGTAACAATAATTGCAAAAAAAATGTAGTACCGTGCTATGTTAAAAAAAGTGTCCAAAAAACAATGCCATTATCACAAATACCATACTCACACCTGACTGTACTAAACTCAATAGCAAGTGCACTTGTATTCCTCTTCATAAACACACACGTAAGCGACACAGACACAACACATTATCACTCAACCCAAAACCCATTCTTACAAGCCTAGACACTATGTTTTGTTTACAGAGGAAAGACACAGGTTGGAGATGCAACCATGTACAACTACATATACATGATAATCTTACCTAAACAAACATAAGTACATGAACAAAAATACATTCAAACTAAATTGAAAAAGAAATATGGTATATACGAACATAGACAATATTTGGGCAAATAAGAAAAGTGTGTATATAAAAAAATGACATACATATAGTTTCATATCCCAGCAGACGTCGGTTGTAGCAAAAACAAGTGGAAAGGAGGATAAAACAGAAGACACAAATATACGTTACATATATATATATGTATATACAAAATAAAAACACACTTCATGTAAGATGTAGTATGTAGACAAGTGTAGCTGATATCCGAAAAACTGCATGTGGACATTAGTTCCAAAATGACGCAAAAGCGATGAAGTTGCATTCATAAATTTAGCTTGGTAGAAGCTGCAGGCATATCTAATCTAAATAGAGCAGCTGCAAACGAGCTAGCAAAACACAATGAGTATGTCTCGAGCATGTATAAATTAGATGGTTAATTGCTAAATGGCTAAGCTGAAAGAGCTTCCATGTCATGGGAAGACACAATCAGTAGAAGCAGGCATAGCAACAAATTTATATATGTCCAACTAGACATAGCAGTATGCATTCCAGGCCGATCTGCATAGCAACAATTGACTAATTTTTTGAAACTGGAGCTAATTGGACACATATATATCCTGAACATATACTGCTTTGCATTTCATATATGCGAAAATATATACTAAGTCCTAGTCTGCACAAAATATTGTATATATTACTTCCCATCATACCCTAAAAGAAGAGAAATTATAGGGTACATATGTATATACCTTCAAAGAAGCACCTCTAACCAAAAACCCTTTAGTATATCCTTGCTTAGAAAGTTCAGAACAACTTCAATGATTCACTGAGCCTGTGATAGAGAAACAAAAACGAAAAATAATATTAAACCCGGGGCAGTTAAATCAAGTTAGGAAACTAAATCCATTAATTTTGATTCATATATGGGATGACTAAAGCACTGTCTTAAGTTTACCATGACACAATTGTGTATGCGCTCAATAGTTTACATATTGGTAGGTTTATATTAAAACCGCTACTTATTCTACCATTCTCTGTCTTAAGCCATTCACCGCCTTAAGCCAAATTATAATAGAAAAGGAATAGAAAATGTATTTAAGCCAAAAAGGTAGTTTTTGTGTGCTTGATTTTCTCTAAAAGCCATGTGACTATACAAAGATAAAAATATTTGAATATGGAATCCTTTCTTAAATTGTTATTCATATTTGTGCCTTCCCCTATTTGATTATATCATTAAGCTTCCAATTTGTATGAGAGCATTTTAAATGGTGCGTATGCCACTAAGGATTTGATTACCTGAGCATATTATGGTATCATTAGGTTGATTTTGTTACCATAGCATGTCCATCTCGCTACATTATTTTAAGTATAATACATAATTTTGCAACTTAAGTAATGCTTGTATGCATTTTTCTTTTCATAGCATGCAATTTTCAGGTCAGAATGGTCGCAATTGAAGCTCATGAACAACAAAGTACAATTTTCATAAATGGATATGACACTTTTTCCACTGTCAATAGAGAAGCCTTACTGCATCATGCTTAGCTTTTTGCGTGGTGCAAGCAATGTAGCCATGTAACTATAATGCAATGTTGAATATAATAGTTTGCATATTGATATTTAAATTGTGTCAACTTTGAGCTTCAGTTAATGTAATGACTTGCTATAAATTTGCACTTTGACGCTGGATTTGCCTGTTATTCTCATATTTTGTACTCTTTGATCAACTTTTATAGTGTTAAAAAGATTTCTTCGAAACTTTATCTATACAGTAAGTTGATTTATCACAACTACCAAACTAATCATGTGTCCTCTACAACTTGGTCTATACTGTTAAAGTATGACAATATATACTAGGGTTTAAATATACGGATGTTTAATTTTCATTTCTATGAAATTCTGATACAGAAAAATACAAGCTAATACGGCTGTGCAAAAACAAAAAAAAGATCAATTTATAGTTAGTATTTTCTATGTCGATTTGCACAGATATTTCATAAACGTGAAGCTAAATACTTAGATTTTTGTATCAGTAGAAAATACATCTTCCTAATATAAAACAAGCATCTATATCTATATGATATAGAAAGGAGAGAAACACAACACATCTTCCTAACGTAAACCTTATATGCTTGTCTCCTTGTGTAAAAAAAAGAAAAAAAAAAAGAAAGACAATAACCGAATCAAATTTACAGCCTTACAAGTTGCTTATAAAAGTTTATTTCAAAACTTTTGATACTTAATTTTACAGAAACCACATGTAAAACATTCAATGGTTATAGACCAACGAATTCTCCAAACAAATCGATTGATTCTCCTACTAATACAACTGCAAAGAGAAATAAAAATACTAACAAAGTCTCCAGCAACCAAATGCAATCAATAGAAATAATCCAAAAAAATGAAATTAAATCAACAGATTAAAAAAGAATGAAAAATATCAAACCTTTTGAGTGTAGCACGAGCGAGTACAAGCGGTGAGCGCGAGTGATCTAAATAGGAGCGATAGTTGAGGCCTGCAATCAGCAACGACGATGATTTAGGGTTTTTTGATCTGTGACTAAATTATTACAAGGACGGAAATTGAATTTTTTTGCTGGTTTAGGTTAATTTCTTGGCATTTAGGTTTTGAGAAAAAGGGAAGGAGCGATTTAGGTTTTTATTTTCATGTTTAGGCGGCCGAAGAAATGAAAGGAGGGAGATTGAAAGTCCCCTATGTAATGAAATATAATATTTGTTACGGCTATTGAAAACAATTGTTATAAATAAATATTACAATTGCTATAAAAATCTAGTTGTTAAAAGTGTCTTTATTACAACTGCTGAAATAGAACAGTTGTTAAAAAATAGCTATTACAACTGCTGAAATAAAATAGTTGTTAAAAACTACCTATTACAACTGTCAAATTTTGCTGGTTGTAAATGAAAGGTTGTAATATGGTTGTTTTGTTGTAGTGGATCCATGCCTTCTCGCCAGATCGCCATAAACTCCAGAAGAACAAGGTCCATACTCTAGCTAAGTGTATGGATTGCTAGCGATCCGTGCACTATGGATCACCAGGGATTCATGGTGCGGCTCAAATGGAATAAAGCCAAGAAGAAGCCAGAAGAAAGCAGAAAAAAGTAATGGAAATTGATCATAGCAATCCATATCCTATGGATCACTAGCGATCCATAGCGTTTGCTTGCGAGCCCATCTATCTTCCTGCATCATGATCCAGAAGACGAAGACCAAAATAACTGGCTAAGTAAATGGATCTCTAGCGAGCCATATAGCATAGATCGCTAGCGATCCATACATTTTTATTAGTTTGCTCCTACAACAAAGCAATGGCAATGCATGAAGGCATTTACTCGCTTTCGAGCCTAATCTATGGATTGCTAGCGAGTAGCTCGATTCCGGACACAATTTCTAGCGTGCCTTTATGCAGTCATATGTAAACATTTTGACAAATGGGCTTGGCCTATTAGCTCTCCGACCCTTATAAATACAATCCTACCTGCAACATAAACAAGAACCTTCGGACTGGTTGCTGAAACTCTACTGGAAGCTTTCTTCACTCCTCGCCTTCCTCACAACAATCTCTAAAGGAATACACTGTGATTCTGCAATGGATCCCAACCTTGGAGATTCAATCTAGCTAAGGACAATCAAGAGCCTAGTAATCAAACACTTCATGTAACAGCAATCAGTCTATAATATAAACTATAAAGTGGACGTAGATTTCTTTAAAATCCGAACCACTATAAAAATCTTCTTGTCTTCTTTCTCTTACTGCATTTTTCTATATCTATTATCTATACTGTTGGTCTATGAGAAATTAGCTGATGCTTTCACACTCAATCCAAGGTGTTGATCCATTTTTTGGGTTAATATAACAGTTAATTGTTAGAAGTCTGATTCTAATTTATTAAAATGTAGTAAACCCCAAAAGCAGAGTTCCGAGGTAAGAAGAAAACAAATAAAATGGATATAAATGAAAAAGAAATTCTGAACTATAGGCAAGAAAAAGAAATAAGAATTGTAATTGAAATAAAAGGCGGAACTAATGAATTTAGTGGCAACGATATTGATGAATGAAAATGAAAGACGGTAAATAAATTTGATGAAGTAGAAGATAAACGCATAATAAGAATAAAGACATAGAGTCAAACATAAAAGATGTGAGTTAATAAAGAAAATTAAAGAAGAATAAATATACATGAGTCTGAAATATGTATATACGTAGGCTCGGATATATGTTTATGACGAGTGTGAATAATTATAAATTATTTGTTATAATTATATAAAATAAATGACTGAAGGTCATTAGACTGAGTTGGGATGCTAAAAACATATCCAACCAATAGAATAGTGAAGAGTATGCTTGTGTGTAGCTAAACGAATGCCCTTAGTTAGGTGTGTTAGGTGTGCTTGGATTGCAACCTCCATAATTACAGGCATCGGGCGGACTTTTTACAGATGGAGAGAGTGTACAAGAACTAGTGGTCTGTTTCAAATTTGTTTGAGGAGGGCATTGCCTTGATTACATTAGGCAATCTAAATGGATGATGGGTGAGATCGGACTTATGTAACAGGGTGCACAAAAGGTTCGTGTGCGTAGGTCCAAACGAGTTGCAACATGGCATGCGAAAGGCCAGTTAAGCTGTATATAGATTCCTTCAAAGCACGGATGGGGTGGAGGTGCATAGTGCCACAAATCCATAATATATAAAGCAAAAAAAGCTGAAAAACCACGTATAATACTAGACCTTATCGACCGGAGGTCGTCGGCGCACACCATAGGATTTCCTCGAGTCATACGACGATCATGATGTAGCAAGGCGATGGATCCTCACGAGGTGTTGAGCGATAGATGCTAGGGGGATGATATCTTGGTCCACTGGTGGATGATAGGATATATATATATATATATACAATAAGTAGACGGGAACGGTTCGTATATGGCGATGGAGTCGCAGCGACGATGATAAAATCAAGCATAACAAGAAACGGTGGACAATCAGCATAAGCTAGTGCTATGTATAAGAAATACAATTTACCAGTCACTGAAACATTGTTTTGACCCCTCCTCATTACAACCCACAGGATTTTGGAAGGGTGGGTACTGGTATTGTTTGGGAGCTTTTATCTGGCTATGGCACCTAACATTTGAGGTGGTTGTTTTGGAGTTGTTGTCTGGCTAAGGCACCTAACATTTGAGGTGTCAATTTTTGGTCAATAATTATTGTGTTATGATATTTACGTTTTTCACTGTGATTTATTACCATTAGTGCTATGATATAATATCTTTTCTGTAGGATAACAAATCGAGATCCGTATTTTAGTGACTTGGGTTTTCGAGATAGCGAAAATTTGGTCCCACTGGAATGCGGGTTGTTACAATCTCCTTAATTATTTTTTATTTACTATATTTTGGAAAATTGCCCCAGAATAGATATATTCCCTCTTTTTGATTTAGACTCCATGAGAAATTTCTTTAATCAAAAAATTTAATTTTCAACCTCAATTATTTCTGTGAAGACATCATAATGTTACTCAGATTTTACAATAAGCACATGATAAATTCTCATCTATTACCTATATTTTAATTAGGGTTTAAGATTTTCATATTTTTCTTGGTAACTTCTATTACTTAGAGGAACTTAATAGTCATGGCCAGAATAAATCAAAAGTAAGTTTATCTACTGATATTCATTACATATGACACTATTAATTATGTTTATCAGAACAATTTGAGGTATCTTCGTTTAAAGGCATAATCAACTCATATTTTTTTCTTCTATCAAAAATGTACACTTTCCATCTATTTGGGCCATAGAAGTGACTATCTAATAAACATAAATCAAATTACTACTCCAAAAATTAGGTTGAATTCGATTATTTAACATTTTACAACATCGGTAACATGGAAAGATCTATATTACATAAAAATCATTTAGCAATAACAGAGTTAAAGTGTTCCATAGGAAAAATCATGTAGTTTATTATGTAACGTAACTTTTATATTAGAAACTTTTTCAAAATATATGCTTTTGGTTTTGTTTCTTACTATATGTGTTTTATATTGTGATATAAGAAATGATGTGAGTACATTAAAACACATAAGTAGAAAATCATTAGAAAGAGCATTTCATTGATTGTAGTTGTGGATTTATTTCTAACAATGAACATTGAATTGAAAAATCAAAATACTTTCCCATAAATTTCTCTTGGTCAAGGAGAAAAGGATATTGATGCGTTCGTTGAGACTAGTGCACGTTATGTTCTTCATGTGATGCGGCAGATTACTTAGACCATTAGGACAACAAAGGATTATATAATTATACAAAGGATTATATAATTATATTTGGTTGGAACAATCACGGAATGACTCATTGAGAGTCTTCGATCCGTTAATACAACTAACTAAAAATAGAAGGTCTCGTGTGATGACCTGCAATAGTGTTATGACTTGAGAGTATTGTAGATCTTAAGTAACTAAAGTATACTTGGATTATGGTCAGTAACATTACATCACGATCATGTTGCTACTAAAGTTGAATACGTGTTGAATACTTGACGTGTAATAGTAATCAAGAAAGGATTCCTTTCCTTCGTTATACAAGTTTATTTCACCATAATTGGTATTCAACTTGAAGCAAAAATCTCAGGCCAAAATAAAGCAGTTAATCGATAAATGTTAAATAATTAAACCAAGGGATTTAAATCGGTTCTATGCAATTAATTACGGTATTATTGGAGTTTCTGACCATTAACTAAACTCTAGATACCTTAGTGACATGGCGATGACAAAGGTGTAGTTTAATCAAGATTAGAAATTAGATTTTGTCTAAATAATCCATAAGCTATCATACTCATTCCTAATACTATATTCAATGAATCTGTACAAGCACTAATATTTGATACCGAGGATAAGAGTCAACATAATAGTATTATTAACTATTATTCGAGGTCAACTAGTTTAAATTAATTTATAAAATTTTCAAACTAATATAAAAATTAATTCAAATGTTGTACTAAATTTTTATGCCATTTAATTATTTATTTAGTGTCTTAGAATTAATTGAAATAATGTATAATTGTTGTATATTACTTTATTTAAGTATATAAGCTAGATTAATTAACGTACATCATTGTGAGGACCCATTCTTTTTATTCTCATAAATCGACACTAATACATCCTCAGTATTCACATGCCGCAAATCCAAGTGCCGGAGAAGTTGATTCTCAAGGGTATGAAAGAACAAAGGCAGAACAGAACCTCACATATATTGCTTCAATATAAATTTTGGAGGAGAAATTTAAAATACATTTATTAGAGTTACACATGGACAGTTATAAATTCCTGTCCTTACAAATGTGGAATACTATAGTACAAGAATGTGGTGAAAATAGATAAAAATCTTCAGAAAAATCTTTTGATTCCATGCTTTGAGCTCCATCTATATTTATTCTAAACTAAACCTGACTACTAGGCTGCTCGAGAAAATTAGGGAACCCAGTGTTTAAGGAAAAGGAAAATAAACTCCGGGTCAGTCATGAGACTGGTGCGAAAACTCAAAATATATGTTTTGAAAACAAAAGTGTATCTCATAAAACCATGCCGCATATAAACCTGGAACGGGTTTTTACCTTATGATAACCAAACCATTATTACATAAAAATTGGGAATATATTTTTTAATGACATTTCATCGAAATCTTTTGCAAGTAAACTTATTAATCTTAGACGAAATTGTTACATTAATTAAATCCATCATACTAGCCACAAATATGAATTCTACAAACAAAATGGCAGGCACTTATTGGAGAATGGATATCTATACAAATGATCAAGTAAAGGAACTACCTTTCAGCAATACATCTCTAGAGGAATGTGCCAAAGCACAGAACATATACCCTTTATCAACACAAGACCGGCCTACCTTTCTCACTAGATAGTGCCGAATATGTCATCACCCCGGTCATTACTGACCTATCCGAGGTCCCTCATAGTATACATCCGTAACAATTTTCACCCAAATTCCGTAGCGAATAGAAATATATCTAGAATGGGATGATCATATCATAATGGTTGCGAACCATATAGCCCTACCACATCTACCCTGTTTCGGTCATTTCCAGAGTGAGACTTGAGGTAACAATTACCTTTTACTTTGCACATTTAACTTTGAATGCCACATCGTCATTCCATCGATCACTATTGACTCCAAAAACATACAACCTCCGAGCTCATCTGTCTTGAAGAAGGGTGTTAAGCTAAGATAAGTTGTCTTCTCCACCACCAAATAGATGTATGTTTATAAAAGACAATGATGAAATCTTAAGAATGCAATATCAGACATTCATCCATACAAGTTCGTTCTAAAACTGGACGAAATCGAAGGCACCCTTCTACCACAACACGTTGGGAACTAACCCTAGGATTAGACGCGAGAAGTCCTCATAGCCCAAAGAGTTTCAGAAATGAAGGGACCACTGCTACTTTAGTATTTGGGAGCTAACCAGAACAATCAACTAGTAGTCCTTTCACCTTGGAAATCCTCAGTTTTCATCCTTCACTTTCTTTATCAGGTCCTCATTTTCCAAATGAGTTAGCATCAAAATTAACCACCAACACCCGATTACAAGTGAAAGCACCAATATCCAATCATAGATCACATATAGATTATAGGTAGAGAATATAATATTTAGAATAATCAAAATTAAAATAGAAGTAGTAAAAAAGGCAAAATTTATAGTGGTTAGGCTATTTCTGACCTATGTCGAATTCAGAAAAATCCTTTTAATATACTGAAATTTGATTATAGCTACATGCCAGAATTTCAGAACAAAAATGGCAGACTGACTTTTAGGTAGAAGATTAAGAGAAGCATAATGAGAATCCTTTTTTCTGAAACCATACATTCTGTACATATAGGGAAAACCCCAGCTATATGGCCTCCTCACTCACATGAGCCCCATAAAACCCTAATCAAGCCCATATCGTCCATTACTGCCGACCTCGAGTTGAAACAAGATGACCCGAAGTTGCTTTATGATAACCCGAAGTAATCTTGTTGCTGACCTGAAGTAGATTAGCAGCCGACCCGAAGTAACCAGCCTAGGCCGACCCCATCCAATCTTCCTCAATGCTGAACCCATGTTGAAGCCTTGCCGACCCGAAGCATTCCCATCACCGACCCAAAGTAATTCTCACACTGACTGGAAGTACTGCCAACCCCTTGTAATAACCGATCCCAAATTGTTTGTCGACCCCGAAGTTTCCCCGATGTCGACCAGTGCTTTGTCATATGCCGACCCCTAGCTATTCCCAATGCCGACCCCTAGCCCTTCCCTATGCCAACCTAAGCACTGACCCGCAGACCAACCTGTACCGACTCGAAGTGAATCCATAGCTGATCACTCTCAACTCCTGATGTCGATCCCTCAAAGTCATGCACCCTTCATCCAAATGCCAACTCGAAGCACCTAGTATGCTGATCCAAAGCCAAAGCTATGCCGACCCCAAGTAATGCCAACCTCTCTCAAATATGCCAACCCGAAGTAATTCCCATTCTGACCGAAGAAAATACCCTCCTGTCCCGAAGCAAACTACGTGGTGACTCGAAGCGACCCCTTAGTTGACCCAAATCAACCCGACCTTTCCTGATATCCATATCCTGAATATCCGGCATTGTTTATCCATCGACCATGCCCAATTCCGGCTTCATATTCACATTATTATCCATAACCAATTATCCATCCATCCATTCGAACCTAAACCACAACATTCCAGCCTTGATAACTGTACAATCCATTGAGTTAAATCCGTCTGTATCTGGCCTGGCCAAAACGTGGGTTAACACTTTGCTCCCCAAAACATGCCTTACGTGTTTTGTGTTTCCATAAGTCCAAAATCTAACGTCCATAATCCATTGATCGCCATATCATTCAACCTTGAGTCCAATCCAAAGCCAATCCAATTCCTTGATCTCTCCGGATCATTAGCGAGATATATGATTCCGAGTCGATATCCAATTCCGAATCCATCCCAAATCCATTCGCCGATTCTACAATCTCTCCGAATCGTTTTATCCAAGTCCAGGAGCTCTTCGGGTCCAAATCCAAATCCAAAATCTCTCCGGGTCCATATCCAAATCCAGGACCTCTCTGGGTCCAAATCCTAATCCACAGACCTCTCTGGGTCGTTTTATCCTACTTCGGCCTTGACTCTCCAATCGAGGGCTTGTCCATGGTTATCCTTCTCCGGCCTCGACTCCTCGGTCAATGACTTAATCCATGGAGTATCCTGCTCCGGCCTCGAACCCCAGGCGAGGACTTAATCCTTGAATATCCTTCTCTGGCCTCGACTCTTTGGTCAAGGACTTCATCCGTGTGGTATCCTACTCGGGCCTCCAAACCCAGCCAAGGACTTTTCCGTAAATATCCTTCTTTGGCCTCGACTCTCCGGTCGAGGACTTCATCCGTGAAGTATCCTACTCCGGCCTCGATCCCCAGCCAAGGACTTATTCGTGTTTAAGTCCATTATATCGCTTTCCGGCGAAGTGACTTGTAACTCGTGGTTATTGCCCCATCTCTCTGGCCGGAGACGTAGCCGTGACCTATGTTTTATTACAGTAGTGCGGATCCAAATCTTTTAAGGTTCATTAGTTATGGTGGTTTATCGCCATCTTAGAGCATGTTTAGGGACCGTCCTCGATCTCGTACATGTGTAAGTGACTTAGCCGTTTTAGTGTAGCATTTATTATTAATTATTTAGTTCATGTCGTCAAGAGATGACGACCTATGCCTTTAAGCCAGGCTAGCTCCAATTTGTGGCGGATGATGGCTGATCCTATTCCATTACCGCTATCCATTTCCTAACAAAGCCTTCCAAATCCATGGCCCCAGTTCCATAGGAAGTTGTGTCGATCCATTCTCCTTGGTCGGGGTTTGCCTTCGGCTATCTGAGCCTGCTAATTTCCACTCCCAGTCCTAGTTTCCAATTTCCAACTGTTCTAGCATACATAAGTCGTCTCTAATTGTCATTTGCACCCTGCCCCCAAGTCCGTGAGGGAATCCTGAAATCTGGCCTTCTGGACAAGCATCCAAATCTTGATTAACGCAAAAATGCACAGCGCCGCCTGGTATCTTGCCTGGAATTGAGCCAATATGGTTCGGGGGCATGCCCTCGAGTGCAGGGGATGCTTCCAATGGATCCACTCTATCTCGTATCCCGGTTATTCCATTTCCTTGGTTCTGATTCTGGACTTCCTTTACTCCTACTGCTCCAACTTCGTGATCCACATTACACTTCAGCTTGTCCAATCTGTCAGAGTAAGTTCTGCATCATTTCCTCTTACCTTTTCAACATCCTTTCCTGCAAAGCATCCATCATCATTTTGATATCGTCCCTGGTAATGTTGACTATGGTCTGATTAGCTCATGAGGAACCCTCCTGACTTCCTTCATAATGAATCCTTTCTGCTCTCTGACTCCTTGTTGATTACCAAGCAATTGCTTCCTAGATCCAAGTTCCAAAGCTTTCAAATCCAAGATCCGAACTTTTGAATACCCGAGTGTTAGCTACCTCAGTGAAAGCACCAAAATGTTGGCGTCAAAATTGACCATTAACACTCGATTGCAAGTGAAAGCACCAATATCCAGTTACAGATCAAAGATAGAGTATAGGCAGAGAAAATAATATGAAGAACAATCAAAATTAAAATGAAAGCAATAAAAATGACAAGATTTATAATAGTTCGAATATCTCCGGCCTACGTCCACTCCAGAAAAATCCTCTTTAATATACTAATATTTGACTACAGTTACAAGCTGAAATTTCAGAACAAAAATGGCAGAGTAGCTTTTAGGTAGAAGATGAAGAGAAGCAGAATGAGAATCCCTTTTTCTAAATCCACACATGTTGTATTTATAGGCAAAAACTTGGCTACAGGTCCTCCCTACTCACATGGGACCACCATAGTTGTAAAGGCCCGTAGTTCCGTACCCCTTTGAGTCGAAAATACTTCACCCCAGCTCAAATCAAATTGGTCGGAAATAAGAATCTTTAGGGTAAAGAAGATAAAAGATAGAAGAAAACAAAACAACACAAAATCTCACAATCGCAGCGAAATAAAATATAATATATAATAATAGATTCATTTATACAAAGAATTTATAACGGTTTATATACTTACAATCATCAGAGTACAACAATCAATACATCAAACTAGACAGTTATATAACTTGCCCTTACACAGCGGAATATAAGTTAAGTATGGAAATACCTCTGAAACTCTTCCAGTTAGTCTCCTGAATCTGTATCTGTAATGTTTGCACCAAAATTGGTCACAACACTCTTCGGAAGTTTCTGAAGAGACAATAATGAAGAATATAAATTAAAAATGAGGATTATCTAACAAAAACTCCAAACAACAGAAAAGTAAATGCGTAGACAAGTGATTTTGAGTGGTTCGGCGTGTTGCCTACGTCCACTATGAAGTTTTTTGCAGCTTTATTGATTCTCTTTCAATGATTACAAGCAAGTACAGCCAGCAATAACAAGTTACAACTGGAAATTCGAAATTAACAGCAAAAGTATGATGTAGGTCTCGATCCGGCAGAGTTTGGGCGCTTGAGAATCAAAAGATCCCTCTTCTGTAGGCTTTGGGGCTCTATTTATAGGCGTAGGAGGCTGAGACTTCGCTCAAACTTCGGGAGATTCGCTCTGGCACGTGAGGGGGACCACACGACCAATTCCAGAAAGTTTCGAGTCGATCTGTGATCGATACGAAATCATTTCGTATCGATCAAGATTATGTCCAATTGAGCTGAAATTTGGTGTGAACGTTCCTTGTCTCGTGTGCAATCTCCTGTGAAAATTTCATTGCATTTGGAACAGTGGATTGGGAGAAATAGCTGATACGAAGTGATGTCTCTTGGTGGCTGTTTGGTTCGAATCCATCTCTTCGAATAGATTGTTTCGAATCGATGGTGGCACGCGCCTTCATGATGATGTGGAGCGCATACTTCGCCTCGATCCGGTCTTTACTCTGAGTTGCCTGCGTCGACTCCATATATCTCGCCTTGTTCGTATCGAGGTATGACACGTCACCCAGGTTTGTTGACTTGATGGATTCGAATAAGGCTTCACTCATGGGTTCGAACATATTATCATGTATGGATTCGAATGCAAAGTCTTGTTCGTATCGATCATGATGTGCTCCAGTCGATCAATACGAATTTGTTGTTGCATGATGGATTCGAAGCGGAGCATTCTGATGGATATGGAGCAAGGTATCTGGATGGATACGAATCAAGGCACCTTGATGGGTTCGAAGGGTTCAAGCCTACGGGTTCGAATCAGAGGGGAGCGAGGTCACTGCCACATTGATTGGTGTGAAGTCGATGGATTCGAACTAAGTTTAACTTAGGGGTTCGAACATGACGCGGTCTATCTGCTGATGGATTCGAACTAGGAGGCGGTGACCGATTCGAAATGGATAGGTGCTGATGGATACGAACAAGAAGTCGCTTGATGGTTTCGAACATGGGTTTCACTTATGGATTCGAATAGCAGCCATTGATGGACACGAACTACTGATGGTCAATGGGTACGAACAAGCCTTTCTTTGATGGATACGAACAGCAGCTGCCTGATGGATACGAAGAGAGGCTTCTATGATGGGTGCGAAGCAGTATCCGTTGCCTTAGTTGATGGATGCGAAGTAGGCTTTCTGCCGATGGATACGACTTTGGGAGATGCCAATGGATTCGAATAAAGAGGAGCCGATGGATTCGAATGAGATCGAGTCGAACCGAGGCTTCCCGATGGATTCGAATAAGATCGACTCGAACCGAGGCTTCCCGATGGATTCGAATGAGATCGAGTCGAACCGAGGCACTTCGATGGATTCGAACTCGATCGACACGAACTGAGGCACTTCGATGGATACGAACCCGCTGGACCCCTGATCGATACGAATGTGGTCGATTCGAACCTAAGTTTGATGATGGATACGGAAACGAGGCTGTTTCTTCCGGATTGAATCGATCATAACTCGAGCATACGAACTCGGATTGACTTGAAATTTGGAATGCTGGCCTTTATGGCTTTGCTTGTCATGTCCTATCAATTGTATCTCAATTTGGATTCGGACAAAATTCATTGATATCCATAGCGAACATGCGTAGACTCGATATCCAGGAAGAGTGACCCTTGGTTTTCAATCAGTTCCTTGGTATCTCGGCCATGCCAAAAGGCGGGATAACATTTTCCCCCCAAAGTATGTCTTGTGGAAACATGACGTGCTTTGAAAAGCTGTAGTTTCTCTCTGAACAATCGTCGAATTTTTTCGTTGAAAGTTGTACTCTGTATTGCTGTAACTGGTTGTTGTGATAGTGATTGGCTGTTTGTCATCGTAATCGTAATGAGATGAGTATTCGATCCCTGTGAATGTTGAAAATCGAATGTTAGTACGATATACATGCATACATGTTAACTTGACTTAGTTTGTCGTTTGTTTTTTTAATCGAATTTCGTGTTGATCCTCTCCTGAATCGATTTGGAAATTCAAGTTGAAACGACGCTTGAGGGTTTTTTCTGATATCCTCTTATATCGATCCTCTCCTGAATCGATGTAAAAGGTTGAATAGCAATTTTCCACATTGGCGCGGTTTTCATTGATGGATACGAAATGATCGCTCGTATCGATGAGTTTTGATGGATACGATATATTCGTTCGTATCGATGAGTTTTCATGGATACGAAATATTCGTTCGCATCGATGGACCTACACTGTCGTGAGTTGATGGTTGCAAAATAGACGTTTTGAATCGATGGAGTTCGATGCTTTTAGTGCAGCCTTCGTTGTGTACTTCGAATCGATGAAGTCTTATGGTCAATTCGTATCGATGAAGACAAAGTCTGATGGATTCGAAAGCAGCATTCGCATCGATCCATCATCTGACCGTTTGTGACCGGTCGTGTTGACTGGGAGGCGAAACGACCCAGTCACCTTAAGGCTCCATATAAATACTTTGGACTTAGCCAATTTTTAATTTTTTTACTTTTACTCTCTTGCATATACTTCCTGCGCTTTCGTATCGACAGAGAGAACGGAAGAACGAACTGCTCTGGCCTTCGAATCGATTCAATCTTTCTAGTCTTCGCATTCCAATTTTAACTTAGGTAAATAATTACGAATCCAAGTGACGAAGTTATTCCAGATCCATTTTTTCTTCCATCATTCCTTCTGGAAATAGGTGAAACTAGATCTGGGATGGAGCCCGGTCGTGAATGGTCGTGGCTATGCTCGAATCAATCGGAGAAGAAGGAATTATGGATTTTTAACAATCGATTGAGGGTTGTTCAGCCTCCACTTCGTACCGATGAAAAGGAAGTTAGCGCTTGATTTCGTATCGATTACTGGATGTTGGGTTCGCATCGATGTTGTTCAGGTCGAGGAATGATGGTTGTGAATATGATCGATGCGAAGTTCTCCAGTTCACAATCGATACGAGGTTGATGCTACTTAATCGATACGAGGGGTATCAATTCGATCTTGAACGATACGAGACGTATCATTTCGAACCGATGCAGTATAAAGTGCATCGATTCGAATTTGATCGATACGAAGTGTATCGATTCGAACTCGATCGATACGAAATGTATCGATTCGAATTCGATCGATACGAAAGGGAGGCTTCTGACCCTTCACTAACTTGAACTGTGGTGATCGATTCCAAGCCGAAGTTCGATGAATTTGAGAATCTCTTGCATACTTGAACACTTGACTCCGACGAGCTTTATTCCTGTGTATCTGGACTTAACTACAGAACATCATATTTGACTGCCTTTCGAAGCTCGCCGATGGAACCATAATTTAACAACATAATGAGTAATTTCAACTGGGATCGATCGCTAACATCTAGACGGTTTGGTGATGACGGTCGCTCCAACCCGACCCTGATTATCTTTGTCGCTTGCAAATTTTCTTTAATTATGCAAAATCTTTTTTAAGTAATGCACAGCACTGCGCAACACACACTCTACACGTGGGGAGCACATGGGCTCTTTGTCGTCTAATGATGATTTCTCATGAGTTAGTTAACTATGGAAACTTCAAGCTCGCAACCGCAAGAAATTCAGGGTTTAATTCCTTCTGTGCTTGAAGTTCCGGAGGTTGAGGTTGAAATTATCGGTCCAGCTCCGGACGAGTTACCTGACGCATCCTTTATTAGTAACCCATCAGATTCTATTCCATCCAACATTTCGGAAGACATGCTAGGAAGAATATGCTTAAGGCATGGCTTGTCGATGGACGACGTATTATTGCCGGGACCAAATGATAGACCGCACAATCCACCGGAGGGATATACCGCATTCAATCGCAACGCGTGCGCAGCCAGGACACTCCCACCGTTTATCCAGTACATATTAGAAGTATTATCGTTTCTGGGGATTGCCCCCTCTCAGCTACATCCGAAAGGATATGCCTCACTCAATAGCTTGTTCATTGCATTTATGGAGTATCTCTATCGGCCGCCACTCCCGATTGAGATCTGATACTTGTTTAACTTCAAGAGTCGAACAGATAGTCCGTCCTTCACATTCTTGGAGTCAGTAAGGAATTGCCAAGTGGTCACTGGATCTTGGACCATGTTGAGCTATTTCAAAACAGAATGGTTCTATGTTTGATGTCCCCCAGTATTCGCCAGGCGATGGCTGTTCAGACGTGAGTATTGTCATCTTCTGAGGTAGTTGCCAAGATAGTCATAGATGAAGTCGGGCTTATATCTCTTTTTCTCTCTTTACAGCAATAATTCAGTGACCTGAAGGTGGTTATTTCATGGAGATAGTTCGGGTCTTCCACGAAATCCCAAGTGAGGAGAGAAATATCGAATTGCTTTTGATGGACAGGAATCTCAGAACTCTTGGGTCGATTGAGAGGAAACAAAGCATAATGCTCGACGGTGAATTAAGAACCACCTCGAGAGAGCGAGTTAAACGAAAAAATCCTAATGTCGTCGTAATCGAAGAGGCTGATTCCAAGAGAACTCATACTGATGAGGAGCCCTTGGGTGAACCTACTGATGTAGCCCAGGGCACTGAAGAGCAGAGAAAAGGCAAGGCAGCCGTTTTTAAGTCACCTAAAAAGGGGAGACGGAAATCCATCGTCACGTCATGGCCCGTTTCTGGAATTAGAATTTCGGAGGTGTCTCCCCCAAGAACAGAAAGTCTTTACGAAGGGCTTGCCGATCTTCCAATTCCGGACAATGTGTCTTTCCTTCATGATGCCGGGTTGGAGGAATTCCACCATACTTTAGAATTGAGCGAGCCTTTTCCTATTAGCGTGGTCGACACTTCCGATTGGTCGGGGGGTTGCACATTCACACAAAATTCATGGCACTATACAAACCTTTGACCGTAGGCCATCTGTTTCGAAAACCCACTAACTCTACTTTTATTTTGCTTTGCAGGTACTATGACTGGACGTGGTTCAATGTTGAGAAGTCTTCGACAGGCTCGTAGATCTTCTGCAAACTATGAGTTGCATAGAAGGGAAGGGGACAGAGATCACGACCGTGGATACTCTAGATACTCCAGCCAAGAGAGATATGATAGAGATAGGGATTACAGACGTTGATCTCGATCTCGCACTCCTCCTCCCAAAACTCCTGTACAACCTTCCGTTTATATTTCTCGTCCCTCTGAATCCTTGCGACACAAGTCGGCTTCCCAGTCTTCCAGGTCTGAGCCCCATCATCCTAGAACGGAGGCAATAACCTCCGTAGTTGCAAAACAGGCCCCTACGGAAATATCAGGGGAAGGGGCGATCAAGCTTGCTCAGTTGAAGAAGGATTTTCCGAACATCTATTTCGATAACTATATTTTTCCTCCTCGTTTAAAAAGAATCCCGTCGGAAGCTGAGCAGATGGTGTATGACTATGTACATGACTTCTATGTCCAGTATAAGACGTGGGCTAGAGCGGCTGAGAAAGCATCATCATTAGCCTTTGAGCGAGCAGCTATCATTGAGAAACTACAAGCCGAGCTAGCTCAAAAGGACCGTATTATACAAGTGCTGAACACTGAAGCCGAGTCATCTCGGAAGTCAGAGATGGAGGCCCTTAAGAAAGCTGATGAAGCCCAAGCGGCTATGGACAGGATGAAGAAAGAGCATTATGTTACGGTGGAGGACATGGGCCACCGAAACACTATTGTAACTGCCGAGCGGGATGCGGCCTTGAAGGAGCTTAATGAGCTCAAAGCCAAATTTGCTGAAATCGCCAAGGATGGGGATGATGCGAACAACGCGGCCCAGGAAGCATGTGAACAGGCCGTAGTGCTTCGGACCGAGCGAGACGCGGCGGTGGCTAAATTACAGGAGGTCGAAGCCGAAGTTGATAGGAAAATTCAGGTGTGTTGAAGCATAGAAATTTGGCCTGGCTCGAAAATTACTCGGTACATCTCCACAGTGCTTGGGTCCGGTTGATTGAGGAGGAGAAAACAGCACACCCGAGCGAATCGATTGATGAATTTGAGCTCGAAACTCGGCTACTGACCGAGGATGAAAGAAAGATCCTTCACGATGCTATAATTTCTCACGAGAAGGATATGGTTGGCATCCGTCATCCGGAAGTTGGGGAAAGTTCAGGTGTTGAGCACCAGGCCACATTCCTTGAGATTAGCGCTCCACCTCTGCTAGGGTCTGCATCAACGGTTGCCTCACAATCTATCCCAACTTATAATCTGGAACAACCGCAGCTATCTCCTATCCGGGAGCATGTTTCTGAAGCCGCTCGGCCATCAGTAGGCCAAATTGAGGAAGGTACTACGAACATATCTCATGTGTGTTCTAAATAGAGAGTTTGTTTTGAAGCGATTGCTAATAACTCCTTTTCAATTTTGTTCAGTGCTGGAATTACGCCGACTTCCGCGATCCAAGGGTCATCTCAAGGGCAGAAGGCCATTAATACCGAAACAACTATTGTGACAACGACTGTGCCAACTGAAATAACACAAGAGGGCTCACTATCTTTCGACGAACAAATGATGGGCGAGCTTCTTGACCGACATGGTGATTCCTTCGCAGACTTGCCGTTCATCATTAGTGGACTTCCACCAGCCTCCAATTCTTCATTGCAGACTACAGCTGCCCCCAGCCAGGCCCAAACAATTCGTGATGAAGAAATCTTGGTCGAGATTGATGCTGACCCAGCACCTCTAAGGATAATATCGCCTGGTGGTACTGTTGTCGATACCCGGGTGTCTGTCCCATCTTCCGTTGCAGATCTAGTCCCCCCAACTCCTCCGGTAGGAAGTATGCATCTAGAATCGAGCTCAGAGGAGGACGTTGACATTATGCCCCCGGTTGGAGAGCAATCATCGGAGGGGAAAAGTTCAAAACGGAATATCTCTAGTGAGTACGAAGGTTCTCCGTCGAAAAGGAGGCTGAGGAAAAAGAAATAGATTGGCAACTTAATCAAACTTTTGATAGGTAAGAACTTGTTTTCGTTTCCCATTTGTAGGCCGTGTATAGATGTAGGTTCGGCCCCTGCTAGCAGGAACCTTTTGGAAGAACTTGCATATAAGCCCTTGTTTCTAGTTAGTCGAAATAAAATTTAGCTTTTTTCATTTCAACTGTTTTTTCTGTCTTACTTGCTTGAGCGGTGTAATGATGGGCTCGTGACTACACCTATTACAGATCTTGAGCACATGTCCGTGCTCCGGGGACTTTGAATAATTTGCAAACAATAATGTGGTTCACGCTCCGGGAATCCGATAATTATCGATGTCTATAGCACAGTTCACACACCGGGAACTTCGAGCTGATACTTATACTCCAATTCGCACCCTGGGAATTTGGAGTTAGCGCTTACATTTTGATTCGCTCTCCGGGAAGCTAAAGTCGACGTTTATACTCCAATTCGCACTCAGGGAATTTGGAGTTAGTGTTTATACTCCGGTTCGCATTCCGGGAACCTAGAGTTGATGTTTATACTCCAATTCGCACTCTGGGAACTTGGAGCTAGCGTTTATACTCCGGTTCGCAATCCGGGAACCTAGAGTAGATGTTTATACTCCAATTCGCACTCTGGGAATTTGGAGTTAGCGTTTGCATCTTGGTTCACGCTACAGGAACCTGGAATTGATATCTATACTCCGATTCACGCTCTGGGAATTTGGAGCTAGCCGACAGATGGTCAGCCACATCTGTTTAAGCTTTTTAAGAATTCGTTCACACTCTGGGAACGATGGACTTATCGAGATCGTGGATGGTCAAATCACATCCACCCCGAGTCAACAAGCGAGGTCGTTAGACGGACGGGTCCATCCTCCTCAAACTTGGTTAGGATACGGCCGAAGTAGTTAGGCGGACAGGTCCACCCTCTCTGGAACCGCATTTATATGTTTATACTTCAACTCGCACTCTGGGAGTTTGGAGTTAGTGTTTATGCTCCGGTTCGCACTCTGGGAACCTAGAGTTGAGGTTTATACTCCAATTCGCACTCTGGGAATTTGGAGTTAGTGCGAGGATTGTCGTGTATCAATCCTTTTAGATATTGGTGTGGTGACATGCCCCCGAGCTTGGGTTTCACTTAGTGACTGACCGGTCATATCACAGTCACTCCCTGTTCGAATAAATTCCACCGTACGATGGAACCTAGCTCTACGTGCATCGTAATGTTGTACATTCAATAAACCACAGCTCTGGCTCGAAGAGATAGCATTTTATTGCTGAAATGAGAAAATATGGCAAAGTCAGTTGCCTTTTTACAAATTCTATTTCGAAATGCAAAAATAAAATGCAAAGGAAGAAATAGACTAAAGTAAATAAAGCCCATCATATGTAGTAGCGACGGAGGATTTCACTATCTAAGCTCTTAGCAGAGTAAGACCGTCAACGGTCGACAATTTGAATGTGCCGTCTCCGAGCTTTTGAATGATCGCATATGGCCCTTCCCAATTTGGCTTCAAATGCGAAGGGACCGGATAAACTCTTTTCAGAATGACATCGCCAAGTTTGAAGGTCCATGGTCGGACCTTGGCATTATATAATCGGGCGACTCGATTTCGATATGCGGCTGCCCTCAAATCAGCCTCTTTGCGTTTTTCATCCAGTAAGTCCAAAGATTCAGCAAGTAATATGGCGATAGTTTTCGGATCATAATAAGTTACCCGATGAGAAGGTACTTCCATTTCGACCGGGATAACAACTTCTGAGCTGTAGGACAGAGAGAAAGGGGTGCGTCCGGTCGCGGACTTATGGGTCGTTCGGTAAGCCCATAAAGCCATAGGTAGTTCATCAACCCATTTGCCCCTAGCCTTCTCTAGTTGTTTTTTCAGAATAGATTTGATAACTTTATTAACGGCTTCGACATAGCCATTTGCCTGAGGGTGTGCAACCGCCGAGAATTTCTTATGGATGTAGAACCGTTGGCAGAAATTTTTGAATTCAACACTATCGAGTTGGGCTCCGTTATCAGTGATAATGGTATGCGGGAGACCAAACCGGCAGATAATATTGCGTATTATGAAGTTTTTTCTTCTTCGTGATTGTTGCAAGAGGTTCAGCTTCAGCCCATTTGGTGAAGTAATCAACTGCGACGATGGCATACTTCGCGCCACCTTTGGCTAGAGGCAATGCACCAATTATATCAATGCCCCATACTGCAAACGGCCATGGACTGACCATTTAGGTTATCTCAGTAGGTGGGACCCTAGCAATTCGAGCATGTATCTGGCATTTATCTCATTTCTTTGCATAGTCCGCCGCATCACGGTTCACAGTTGGCCAGAAATACCCATATCGAAGCACTTTCTTGGCGAGGGCTTGCCCCCCAATGTGATCACCACATTCTCCCTCATGTGCATCACATAGCACCCTTTTGATTTCATCGTGGGCGATGCATCGAAGGAGGGGAACTGAATATACTCTTTTATACATGATTCCATCCTGAATGGTAAACCGCGAGGCCTTTCGAATGATCTGTCTCCTTTCACTCTTACGCTCGGGCAATACCCCGTGCTCGATATAGTTTCGATAGGGGTCATCCATGACTCTTTTTCGGGAGCAGTCTCAAATACGCAGTCGGTCTCCATTTGATCGATACTTGGAGAAGATAGAGTTTCAACGGCAACGAGCCCCAGCTGCTGAGCTTTGCCCATACTTGCTAACTTTGCCAGCGAATTGGCTTTCTGATTATGCTCTCGGGGTATGTAGAAAATGGAATAGTAATCAAACTGACAAAGTACCTCCCGGACTCGAGATAGATAAGCGGCTAATCTTCGATCCTTGGCCTGATATTCACCCCGAACCTGGCATACGACCAATTGGGAGTCACAGTTGTTATCCCGCTTTTTGGCAAAGCCGTGATATCAAAAGATCGATCACAAACAAAGGACAGTCCATCTCAGAGATTGGTTATACTTCACCTAGCTATGGATATCGATGAATTTTGCCCGAGTCCGGATCAGGCCATAATTGATAGGACACAACAAGAAAGGTTGTAGGAGCCATCATTTCAAGTTTCAAGTCAACCCGAGTTCGTATGCTCAAGATATGATGGATCCAGTGTGAAGAGAAATAGTCATTGTCTGGTTCGAAACCATGAAGTTCGAACCCATCCATTTCGAACCCATCCTGTTCGAAACCATCCGTGCCCTTGCCTTCGAACCCATGGTGTTCGAACCCATCAGCTAGTACCCAGCCTCGAAACCATCCGCTTCGAACCCATCTGGTTCGAAACCGTCCTAAAGCCTTCCTTCGAACCCAGGCGACGTTCGAACCCATCGGCTAGTGCCTGCCTCGACTCCATCGCCTTCGACTACATTACCTTCGAACCCACCACAGTAGCCTACCTTCGAATCCATGACTTCACTCGGCCTCACGACTTCACTCGGCCTCACATCCTCACTTCGAACCCATCGAGTGATCCAGTTCGAACCGATCAAGTTCGAACCCATGAAGATTCCTGGATTCGAATCAGTCACGTTCGAAACCAGGAATACTTCTTATTTCGAATCCACCGAGTCAATTGGTTTAGATGACGTGTTCGCCGTAGTTCACGGAGTCGAAGCGGTCCATTCGGAGATAAGTTAGGATCGATTCGAATATTGCGCGCCACGTCACTGCAAGCCCACGTGCACTGATGGATTCGAAACGAAGGGTTCGAAATCATGGGTTCGAACGACCCAGCCAACCGAGAAGGCCAATTTCGAACCGAGCATATCTCCTTAACCATAGATCCAAATGCAACCAAATTTTCACAGTAGTTTCCATATGAGGTAAAGATTGTTCCTGCCAAGTTTCAGCTCGATTGGACCATTTCTTGATGGGTTCGAAATCACTTCGAACCGATGTCAGATCGAGACGAAACTTGGTGGGGTCGGTCGCGTGGGCCCACTCACGTGCCAGAAGGAGTCTCACGAAGTTTCAGCAAGATCTGGGCCTCCAACGCCTATAAATAGCACCCTGAAGCCTTCAGAAAAGGGGATCTTTCCGCCATTGAACGCCAAGACTCTGCCGGATTCAAGTTTGACTATCAGAATCACTGTTGTATTCAGATTTCAAAGCAATTGTCAGCTGTAATCCATTGTAATCGATTTAGTCAAGCAAAGCAATAAAGAGAAAACCTTCAAAGTGGACGTAGGCGCGAACGCCGAACCACTATAAATCCTGTGTTTGTGATTGTTGTTCGTGAATTACTGTGATTTGTTGATTAGAGCTGAACTATATATTGATTGTTGCTGAGTTCTATGTTAATCATTATTGATTTGAGTACGTAAACGGGTGCTTTCACGACTTTGGGTGTTTGTGACCAATTTTGGCGCAAACATTTTGGTGCTTTCACTGAGAAGCTAATTCAGGAAGAAGTTGAATTTGAAATTTCAGGAGTTCAGATCTAGGAATTATGGCAAGACAATCAAGTAGGAGGCCAAGGCCTGAGAGAAGCGAACCACAAGGAAGCCAAGAGGCTTCCTCAGGAGCGAATCAACCATCGATATACATCACTAGGGATGAGATGGAAACTATGATGAAGAGGCAAGAGGACATGATTCAGAGTTTACTCCAACAGATAGGACAGCTCGGAGCACAGAATAGGGAAGCCAATGGAGTCCAGAACGGAGCAGGACCATCCGGAGTAGCACCTGGATTAGGGGGCACACCCTTGGAGAACGTTGATCCAGTTTCGGAGAGAGAAAGGGGAGCATCTGCGCAACCCGGTAGTAGTAGAGATGCAAACGCTCAGTCAAGGGGGCAGATCCCGGAGTTACCTCGTGAACTCGGGGGGCAGGTTGGAAGTAGTGAACAAGGATTACATCTCGGAGACAATGACCGATTAGCAGAGATAGTTAGGAGAGCTTTGAGAGGCGGTATGGTGAACAAAGATTTGGAAGATGTTAATAGAAGCCCTTTTACTTCATCAATCAGGCAAGCTAGGAACCCACCTGATTTCAAACTACCATCGTTGGATATGTATGACGGGAGAACGGACCCCACGGTCCACCTGACAAAATATATGAGGCATATGGAAGTACTGGGGGCATCGGAGGAGGTTATGGCCCGGTGTTTTCCATTATACTTGACAGATATCGCTGCACTATGGTTTAGACAGCTGGAGAACGGATCCATCGGAACTTGGAATGGTTTAGTAGAGAGATTTATGAGGCAATTCAGGGTTCATATTACAAGACCCAAGAACGTGATGACTCTGGCAACCCTAAAGCAGAAGGCCGGAGAGACCTTGAGAAGTTATCTAGCACGATTTAATGCAGCAGCAGCTTCAGTGGATAGAGCGGATCCATCCATGGTGGTAATGGCAGATGTGTCCGGAATAGCTGATGGCACAGAGTTCAAAAATTCATTGACTAAAGATCCACCCACAGATCTGGAGGAATTCTATCATGAAGCAGAAAAGTTTTTACGATTGGAAGATGCGAATGCCGAGAGAGAAGAAAGAGATGGGATAGAAATTTTTGCATTTAGAGACGAAAAGCCTCTTAAAAAGGATTCGGACAAGGACAGAGGTAAAAGAAAGATTGAGAATGACAGAGACAGATCGAAGCGGCAGCGAAGGGAGCCGCGATTCACCACCTACACTGAGTTGAACGAGAGCCTGAAACGAATTTATCAGGATACCAAAGAACAGATTCCGTACCGTAGGCCGATGCGAAGGGACCCTACCTCTGACGAAAGGAAATTAGATAAGTTCTGTATATTCCATGAATTAAATGGTCATAACACTAATGATTGTAGGCACCTGAAGGATGAGGTGGAAGGGCATATCAGGAACGGTATGCTCCTTCAATATGTAAGGAGACGAGCTCCTGTGGCGGAACCAGAACGACCACCGTCCACATCAGCTAGGGGCGACCCCGAATCAAGGCACCGTATGGTTATCAATTGAGTAAGGTAACGATGAACAAGTTGTAAGCTTCCACTAATGCAATTAAATCATTTACACATGTGCAAGATCGCGAACGATCTCCAGGCATGCTCTGAGTGATCATCGACCGATTCGTAGTGGGAACTTACACTTTGACATCCATGCTTTACTTTCGTTTCATTTTGATTTGAACGTTTGGACTTTGTTTATTTGGACATTGTTTTTGGAACTCATCTGTTTAATAATTATTTGATTTTGATAACTCTGGAATGACTAAGCTACGCACACATGTATGGGGTCGCGAACGATCCCTAGGTATGCTCTGAGACGGCGATGAACCGCCCCTATAAACGATCCAGGAACTCACCCGAACGTGACCCTGGCATCGATAACACCAAGCCCTCCCGGGCACACAAATCGCCTCGAACGGCATCCGACTTCGAACAGTCACAACTCACTTCACCTCAAATGGCTTGATCGCGAACGGTCGTCACTTGAGGTCTGAAACCCGACCACGAACGGTCACGAATTCGCCTCGAACGGCACACGATCGCGAACGATCATCATTTGCCACGAACGGCAGTCGACCGCGAACGGTCCCATCTCATCATTCGCCGCGAACGGCATCGACCGCGAACGGTCCTATTCCATCTTATGCCACGAACGGCACGGACCGCGAACGGTCCCGATTCACTTCAAGCAGCATACGATCCCGAACGATCGAAGCATGAATTTATACGCTCGACCGCGCACGGTCGCACTTCCCCTCGAATGACTCGATCACGAACGATCGTCATTTGAAGTTGAGCGCTTGACCATGAACGGCCGTACTTCATCCCAAATGGCTCGATCCCGAACGATCGTAATTTGAGGACATATGAAACTATTGAGTTCTTTGCAGGTTGACGATCGGATACGAACATCCAACTCAAGGCATTACAAAACACACCTTCCTACCGCAAGGCATGTTTTGGGGGGCAAAATGTTATCCCACTTTTTGGCAAAGCCGTGATATCAAAAGATCGATCACAAACAAAGGACAGTCCATCTCAGAGATTGGTTATACTTCACCTAGCTATGGATATCGATGAATTTTGCCCGAGTCCGGATCAGGCCATAATTGATAGGACACAACAAGAAAGGTTGTACGAGCCATCATTTCAAGTTTCAAGTCAACCCGAGTTCGTATGCTCAAGATATGATGGATCCAGTGTGAAGAGAAATAGTCATTGTCTGGTTCGAAACCATGAAGTTCGAACCCATCCATTTCGAACCCATCCTGTTCGAAACCATCCGTGCCCTTGCCTTCGAACCCATGGTGTTCGAACCCATCAGCTAGTACCCAGCCTCGAAACCATCCGCTTCGAACCCATCTGGTTCGAAACCGTCCTAAAGCCTTCCTTCGAACCCAGGCGACGTTCGAACCCATCGGCTAGTGCCTGCCTCGACTCCATCGCCTTCGACTACATTACCTTCGAACCCACCACAGTAGCCTACCTTCGAATCCATGACTTCACTCGGCCTCACGACTTCACTCGGCCTCACATCCTCACTTCGAACCCATCGAGTGATCCAGTTCGAACCGATCAAGTTCGAACCCATGAAGATTCCTGGATTCGAATCAGTCACGTTCGAAACCAGGAATACTTCTTATTTCGAATCCACCGAGTCAATTGGTTTAGATGACGTGTTCGCCGTAGTTCACGGAGTCGAAGCGGTCCATTCGGAGATAAGTTAGGATCGATTCGAATATTGCGCGCCACGTCACTGCAAGCCCACGTGCACTGATGGATTCGAAACGAAGGGTTCGAAATCATGGGTTCGAACGACCCAGCCAACCGAGAAGGCCAATTTCGAACCGAGCATATCTCCTTAACCATAGATCCAAATGCAACCAAATTTTCACAGTAGTTTCCATATGAGGTAAAGATTGTTCCTGCCAAGTTTCAGCTCGATTGGACCATTTCTTGATGGGTTCGAAATCACTTCGAACCGATGTCAGATCGAGACGAAACTTGGTGGGGTCGGTCGCGTGGGCCCACTCACGTGCCAGAAGGAGTCTCACGAAGTTTCAGCAAGATCTGGGCCTCCAACGCCTATAAATAGCACCCTGAAGCCTTCAGAAAAGGGGATCTTTCCGCCATTGAACGCCAAGACTCTGCCGGATTCAAGTTTGACTATCAGAATCACTGTTGTATTCAGATTTCAAAGCAATTGTCAGCTGTAATCCATTGTAATCGATTTAGTCAAGCAAAGCAATAAAGAGAAAACCTTCAAAGTGGACGTAGGCGCGAACGCCGAACCACTATAAATCCTGTGTTTGTGATTGTTGTTCGTGAATTACTGTGATTTGTTGATTAGAGCTGAATTATATATTGATTGTTGCTGAGTTCTATGTTAATCATTATTGATTTGAGTACGTAAACGGGTGCTTTCACGACTTTGGGTGTTTGTGACCAATTTTGGCGCAAACAACAGTAAATTTCCACGATGATAATTCTCAGATCGAGGGCTAGCTTCAACCCGGCAAGTAAAGCTTCATATTCGGCTTCATTGTTGGTTGCACGGAACTCGAACTTTAAAGCATAGCATATGGATCGTCCCTCGGGGGTTTCAAGCACTACCCCAGCACCTGAGCGCCGATCGTTGGATGCATCGTCGGTGTACAGCTTCCAGATGTATTCAGGAGATTCGCTGGTCTCAGGCAAATCTTCAGGAACAGTGAACTCGGCTATAAAATCTGCTAGGACTTAACCGTGAATGGCACTCCTTGGAGTATAAGTGATGTCGAATTGACTCATTTCGATGTTCCATTTGAGTAGCCTACCAGACGTCTTAGGCCGCGTGAGGACCTGTCGTAACGGCTGATCGGTGTACACAGTGATAGGATGAGCCCGAAAATATAGACGGAGCTTCCTCGAGGCAATGACTAAGCAGTAGGCTAGTTTCTCCATCTTTGGGTAGTTTCTCCCGGCTCCGGTTAGTCGCTTGCTAACATAATAGACCGGTTTCTGCACTCGGACTTCTTCCCGAACAAGGGCAGCGCTGATTGCATTTTCTGATACCGCTGGGTAAAGATACAACTGCTCGTGGTTGACAGGCTTTGAAAGAATTGGCGGTGTGGAAAGATGTTGAACCAATGATTGGAATGCGCCCTCGCACTCCACAGTCCATTCGAAGTTCCGCTTCCCTTTTCGTATTAGATCGAAGAAGGGGATGCACTTATCAGTGGACTTTGATATGAACCTGCTTAACGCTGCCACCTTTCCGTTGAGACTCTGGACTTGTTTTATAGTTCTTGGAGTTTGTAAATTTCTGATAGCCCAGATCTTTTCAGGGTTGGCTTCTATTCCTCGGGTATTGACAATGAACCCAAGGAATTTTCCAGATGCGACTCCAAAATGACACATTAGCGGATTGAGCTTCATTCCGTATTTCCGAAGGATATTGAACATTGACGCTAAGTCCCTAATGTGGTCAGCGGAGTATCGTGATTTCACCAACATGTCGTCTACATACGCCTCCATGGTCTTCCCGATCTGGTCAACGAACATCCGGTTAACCAAGCGTTGGTAGGTTGCTCCGGCGTTCTTTAATCCGAAGGGCATGACTTTGTAGCAGTATAGTCCCAGATCGGTTACGAAGCTTGTATGCTCTTGGTCGGGTACATGCATGGGTATCTGATTGTAGCCTGAGTAAGCATCCATGAAAGATAATAATTCATGTCCGGCCGTTGAATCCACATGTTGATCAATTCGGGGAAGTGGAAAGCTGTCTTTCTACAAGCTTTGTTTAAGTAGGAATAATCGATGCACGTTCTCCATTTCCCATTTGGTTTCCGGACAAGTACAGGGTTGGATACCCACTCCGGGTATAGAGAATCCCGGATAAGCCCATTTGCCTTCAGCATATCAACTTCTTCTTTCAGGGTGGTAGATCTCTCTGGATCCATACCGCGCCTTTTCTGTTTGACCGGGATATGCTACGGGTCAATGTTTAGGGTGTGACTCGCGATGTCCGAAGAGATCCCACACATATTCGAGTTTGTCCAGGCGAACACGTCGAGATTCGCCCGGAGAAATTCAACCAATTCCTGTTGTGTCTCTTGGTTCAACTGAGACCCAACCTTTAACATTCTCGAGTCATCATCGTCGTCACCATCGATTGTCAGCTCAGCCGGGGAAGCCTGACTTTCTACAGATTCTTCCTTGTTTTCAATGTGTCTGGGGTCAAGATCCCTTTGGAATTGGTTGTGGTGCCTGGGCCGAGGCCCAGGCACTAATTGTCAATTATTCGCAAAACGGACGCAGAGAGATCCCTCTACGCCCTTTCCTTTCTCCTTTCGCTGCGCCTCGCGCAGCTCAGCTACGTAACATGCCCTTCCAGCAGCCTGATCTCCCTGTATAACTCCAATCCCACGATCAGTGGGGAATTTCAAGGTCAAACACCATGGGGCAATCGCTGCCCTGAATTCATCAAGGGCCGGTCGGCCCAAAAAAGCGTTGTATGGGGATTGAATGTCTAAAACAACAAACTGCAGTATCCGGACTCTTCGGCACACTCCAACTCCCAACTCCACTGGTAACTCCACCACTCCGGTGGGGATATTGGCACTCCCATCGAAGCCATGAATTCTAGATTGACAAAGTTTTAAATCTTTGGCTTCCATCTTCATTTGATCATATGCTCTCTTAAACAGAATGTTCACCGAACTCCCACTGTCTACTAGGATCCTCTTCATCCAAGCAGGACCAACCTAGGAAGATATGACTAGTGGGTCCATAGTTGGGGCTTCGACCCTATCAGCATCTCGGCTTCTAAATACGATGTCGTCTGTCATCGTTCTCTGTAGTTTGGCCGGAGCCCCTTCATCAAAATTACTGCAACACTCAAAGCCACATGCCTGATAGAATTGATCTAACTTTCTCTCCCTGATCAACTTTTCAATGAGGTCTTGCAAATGTCTACATTTATTGGTATTATGTCCATAACTCTCATGGAATCTATAGTACTTTCCTGATTGAATCTGCCTCTCCGACGATGGCTTCAGAGCAGGTTTCTTATACTGCATAGCATTGCAAGTCTGTAGATACACGTTCTCCAACGACGTGTTCAGTGGTGTATAATTGTCAAACATTGGAGCTCTACGCCGCGGGCCACGGTTTTGATCTTGTTTCTTATTTTGATTCCCATTATTTCTTGGTTGAGATTGCATGTTTTGTATGTTCAACTGCACTTTCCCAGAACTCTCACCCGATGGCTTAACTGCCACACTACTCTGAATCCCCTTATTACTGGGTCCCATGTCGTCCTGCTTCCTAGACTGTTTCGCGTCCTCACTCCTAAAGAACTGGGCGGCTTTGGAGTAGAAACGGTCCAACGACGCGGGAGGTTTCCCAGCCAACCAATTTCCAAACTCGGAGTCAGGGTCAATCCCTTTAGTTAGTGCCATCAAAATCTAATTATCATTCGGGTTGCTGATCTCTGCACATGCTGCGTGGAACCTTTCCAAATAACGTCTGAGTGTTTCTCCTGGAGCTTGTGTGACACTGTACAAGGTATTAACATCCTTCGGTCTAGCAACATGCATGCGAAACTGCTCTACAAACTTTTTGGCCAGCTGATCGAATGAAGCAATAGATCGAGGGGGTAGTCTTGTGAACCACACTGTCGCAATGCCCCCCAAAGAAATGGAAAACTACCGCACTTTACTGCATCATCAGCCCTTGCAGCACTCATCGACCACTCGTATTTCAAAATATGTTGATTAGGGTCCGAATTTCCTTCGTACATCAGTAGCGTCGGCATCCTGAATCGCCGAGGGGGTTCAGCAAAAATAATCTCGTCTGTGAATGGGGTATGACTCCGGGAGATTCCCCAGTCGTCATTGATAAGACCCTGGCTTTCTCGGATCATTTGTCTTATCATGCTTGTAATATCCGGCATTGCAACATTCTGCGCATGTTGGGCCAAAGTGTGGTCGGATTCCACATTACGAGGTTGGACCGGGCGCTGTCGACGGTCCATGTCTCGCCTCCTTGGCTCAATGTCTTCAGGAACGTACGGTTCAGGAGTACGTCCTTGCTGGTTTTGGGTATCATTCCCTATGTCAACTGCCATAGCGGTGGCACGACTATCTGTAGTGTATTGAGGCACAGTTCCTCCCCTGGAAAAGGGTCCAGTGTGAAAGCTGGCTGATGGTCCAACTCATAGCTGACCAACGGTCAAAGTGGGCTGATGTCCCGTAGCTTGTGCATAGCCCTCGTCCGGTCGAGGACAGACGGATCTGCGGTTGTATCTCGAGGAAGCAGAGCTTTCTGTGGAGGAATGAGAGCCTTGGTCTCTCTTATGCCTTCTACGCTTCTGGCGGTTTAACTGTAGGGTCAGCTCGGCATTTGCGCGCAGCTGCTCAGTTAATTGATGACGGCTCTGCGTTAGCTCTTGAAGTAATAGTTGGAGTTCCTGCCTAGTAATTGGGCCTTGTGAATCTGAGGGTCCGGCTACGTTCTGATTGTTTGACGGCAGCTGTGCTGGATTCTGCCTATCACGGCCTTCTTAATCATCGACGTTAGAGGTGGTCCTTGTGCTAACCATCTTGGGAGTTGAACTCCTTTCCTAGACTTTATGCAAATCTGAATAGAAGGGAAGGAACTTGGATTTGTGATATGGATCTCTCTCTTAGATTTATTCAATTCAGTATCGATGACAGATCCAAAGAGCAGGAGAAAATATGGGTTTTCTCAGTGAAAGCACCAAAGTGTTTGCACCAAAAATGGTCACAACACTCTTCGGAAGTTTTTGAAGAGACAATAATGAAGAATATAAATTAAAAATAAGGATTATCTAACAAAAACTCCAAACAATAGAAAAGTAAATGCGTAGACAAGTGATTTAGAGTGGATCGGCGTGTTGCCTACGTCCACTATGAAGTTTTTTGCAGCTTTATTTATTCTCTTTCAATGATTAAAAGCAAGTACAGCCAACAACAACAAGTTACAACTGGAAATTCGAAATTAACAGCAAAAGTATGATGTAGGTCTCGATCCGACAGAGTTTGGGCGCTTGAGAATCAAAAGATCCATCTTCTGTAGGCTGTGGGGCTTTATTTATAGGCGTAGGAGGCTGAGACTTCGCTCAAATTTTGGAAGATTCGCTCTAGCACGTGAGGGGGCCCACACGATCAATTCTAGAAAGTTTCGAGTTGATCTGTGATCGATACGAAATCATTTCATATCGATCAAGATTATGTCCAATCGAGCTAAAATTTGGTGTGAACATTCCTTGTCTCGTGTGCAATCTCCTGTGAAAATTTCATTGCGTTTGGATCAATGGATTGGGAGAAATAGCCGATACGAAGTGATGTTTCTCGGTGGCTGTTTGGTTCGAATCCATCTCTTCGAATCGATTGTTTCGAATCGATGGTGGCACGCGCCTTTGTGATGACGTGGAGCGCATACTTCGTCTCGATCCGGTCTTTACTCCGAGTTGTCCGCGTCGACTCCATATATCTCGCCTTGTTCGTATCGAAGGATGACACGTCACCAGGTTTTTGACTTGATGGATTCGAATAAGGCTTCACTCATGGGTTCGAACATATTATCATGTATGGATTCGAATGCAGAGTCTTGTTTGTATCGATCATGACGTGCTCCAGTCGATCGATAGGAATTTATTGTTGTGGGATGGATTCGAAGCGGGGCATTCTGATGGATACGGAGCAAGGTATCTGGATGGATACGAATCAAGGCACCTTGATGGGTTCGAAGGGTTCAAGCCTACGGGTTCGAATCAGAGGGGAGCGAGGTCACTGCCACTTTGATCGGTGTGAAGTCAATGTATTCGAACTAAGTTTAACTAAGGGGTTCGAACATGACGCGGTCTATCTGCTGATGGATTCGAACTAGGAGGCAGTGGCCGATTCGAAATGGACAAGTGCTGATGGATACGAACAAGAAGTCGCTTGATGGTTTCGAACATGGGTTTCACTTATGGATTCGAATAGCTGTCATTGATGGACACGAACCACTGATGGTCGATGGGACGAACAAGCCTTTCTTTGATGGATACGAACAGCAGCCGCCTGATGGATACGAAGAGAGGCTTCTATGATGGATGCGAAGCAGTATCCGTTGCCTTAGTTGATGGATGCGAAGTGGGCTTTCTGCCGATGGATACGAAGTTGGGAGATGCCAATGGATTCGAATAAGGAGGAGCCGATGGATTCGAATGAGATCGAGTTGAACCGAGGCTTCCCGATGGATTCGAATGAGATCGAGTCGAACCGAGGCTTCCCGATGGATTCGAATGAGATCGAGTCGAACCGAGGCTTCCCGATGGATTCGAATGAGATCGAGTCAAACCGAGGCACTCCGATGTATTCGAACTCGTTCGACACGAACTGAGGCACTTCGATGGATACGAACCCGCTGGACCCCCGATCGATACGAATGTGATCGATTCGAACCTAAGTTTGATGATGGATACGAAAACGAGGTCGTTTCTTTCGGATTGAATCGATCATAACTCGAGCATACGAACTCGGATTGACTTGAAATTTGGAATGCTGGCCTTCATAGCTTTGCTTGTCATGTCCTATCAAATGTAGCTCAATTTGGATTCGGACAAAATTCATCGATATCCATAGCGAACCTGCGTAGACTCGATATCCAGGAAGAGGGATCCTTGGTTTTCAATCAGTTCCTTGGTATCTCGGCCTTGCCAAAAGGCGGGATAACATGTAATACTCGGTCTGACCTGAGCATTAAAATAAAATAACATACCCGAGTCAGACTTGAAACCAGCATGAGAAAAAAAACACACTCAATTTGAATTATTAGAGTTATCAAAATCCTTTGTAAAACAAAGATATCTCGTAAGACCGCGTCACACATAAACACGATGGGTGTTTCCCTTACGATAACAAAAACATTTTATAGAAAATCCAGTGATATTATAGTAGTGTCTAAATACAAATATTTATTCAAATAATTGAAATTGTTACATTAATTAAATTCCAGCATACTTGGCTCTACAAACAAAACGGTAAGCTCGTATCGGAGAATGGATTCCAACGAATAACTGGGCCACCGGGGTACCGCCCACCACAGTACACCTCTAGATTAATGTAACAAGGACCATACCAGGATCCCCTACTATAAGATCGGCCTACCTCTGACCAGGATAGACTGAATATGTTATCACCCTAAGTGTTTCCACCTTTACTATCGAGCGCTCCTTCCGTGCACAACCATATCCATAATAATAGGTTTTCGAGGACATCTACAAAGGTGATAACATACCCTACTTGGGTGCTACCTACTTAGCCTTGCTGCATCTTCCACGTTTTAGTCATTCCCGGTTTGATGAGGATCGAGGCTAAGCGTTACCTTTCAAGAACAATTTTACTTTAAATGTTGATCGCCCTCCGATGACGATGTTCTAATAGCATTCGTCCATACAAGTTGTCCTGGGTCTGGATAAACCGAATCACCATCTTCATCATCTTTACAGTATTCATTCGTAATATTCAAATCGGATCGAAATGGTTTCTGAATATTTAAATCTAATCCTAGTCTATTCGAAATGATTAACGAAATTGGCCAATATTGATAGTCGGTTATTCAACTATCAAATAACATCCATAAGCAACACTAAATCTTATTTTATAAATCTCCAAAATATTTATTTCAAAAAATCTTCACCAAGATATATATATATATATATATATATATATATATTCGGTTTCTTCAATATCTCTATATTTGAAACAATTTCAACACTTGTACCCATAACAGGATATTTCACCACTTTCAACACTTAGAAATATTTTCAACTTCCATGTTTACCACACTTACAAAAAAAATTCTATTCCAAATCATTTCCCACTAAAAATATTTCAAAACCCTTTCTTTCAATACTTAGGAAAATATTCATACGTATAATTTCCAAAATCCTTTTAATATTTAACTTGGAAATATTTCATACTTGTCTCATAAGTATCTGGAATTTTCATAAATGTTTCCCATAATTTCTCAACCGATTATACTTATTGTTATCCCGCTTTTTGGACAAAGCCGTGATACCAAAAGATCGGTCAAAAACAAAAGATAGTTCGTCTCAGAAATTGGTCATGCTTCACTCCGCTATGGATATCGATGAATTTTGTCCAAGTCCGGATTGGGCCAAAATCGACAAGACATGATGAGCAAAGCCATAGAAGCCAGCATCTCAAATTTCAGGTCAATCCGAGGTCGTATGCTCAAGTTATGATGGATTCAAGTTGAGAGAGATGGATTCTGCTCGGTTCGAATCCATCACCCCTTCACTAGTTCGAAACCACGAAGTTCAAACCCATCATCCTAGCAATGGTTCGAATCCACCCACGTATGCCCTAGTCCGAGTCCATCAGCTAGTGCCTGCCTCGCATCCATCAGCTTTGACTCCATCAGCTTCGACTCCATCTCCTTCGACTCCATCAGCTTCGACTCCATCGGCTTCGACTCCATCTCCTTCGAATCCACCACAATGGCCTACCTTCGAATCCATTCAGACCACCTAGCCTCGAATCCATTCCCTCGAAGTCCACCAACCAAGGGTCTCCACGAATCCATGCAAGCGAAGAAGCCCCGGCTCCATCCCAAAACTCATCTTCGAATCCCCAAACAGAGGCAACTTCGAATCGATTCACACCATCCTATTCTGATCAATTCGAATGAACACTGGCTGCAACGATTCGAAGCATACGTTCGAATCCAACACTCGAAACCATCTAATTCACACAGTGAGCGCCTCGTCGCCGCCTCCACATGCAAAAGGATCGATTCGAACCTATGGGTTCGAACCATATGGATTCGAACCATATGGATTCGAACGAACCCATAGGATCGATTCGAAGCAAGCAGCGTGCCGGAGAACCCCATCTTGAATCGATCATAACTTCCAAACCGTTGATCCAAATGCTATGAAATTTTCACAGAAGCTTACATAAATGTTGAAGAATGTTTTCACCAAATTTCACCTTGATTGGACATTTCGTTGATCGATTCGAAGTAAAGGTCGAATCGATCCTGATGTGGGCCCGGACCTCCAGATTTCGGGCGAGTGGGCCCCCTCACGTGCCTGAAGCGGTCTTCCCGTATTTTAGGAGAAATATCAGCCTCCTACGCTTATAAATAGAGCCCCTGGTCATTCAGATAAGGGGTCTGAGATTCAGGAGAGAGAAAGCAAGCCCAGACTCTGCCAGATTCAATTCTAAGTCTTTCCAACATCATTGTAATCAAGTATCAAAGCTACAACTTGCAGTAATCTGCTGTAACCAATTGAAAATCATCAAGTGAATCAATAAAGATAAAACCTTCAAAGTGGACGTAGGCACGAGCGCCGAACCACTATAAATCTTGTGTTTGTGATTGTTATCTGCGAGTTATTGTGATTGTTGTTGCTTAGATCTGAATTCTATATTGATTGTTGCTGATTTGTGTTGAGTGCATTCACGGTATTGGGTGTTTGTGACCAATTTTGGCGCAAACACTTATTTATAATTCTAACCCACCATTTAAAACTCCTTTTAAATGAATTCAAAATCTTCATGAAGATATTGCATCTAGACATCGGAAATTGTTCTTAAGTCTCTAACATTCCATTTATAAGGTTTCTCTTATAAAATCTCATCCTTTAATATACCCCGTTTACACATTCGAGAGAATTTATAAATAAATTTGCAATCATTTCGAAACTATATATATATTTATTTATATTTATATGACGAGTGTTTCCTTTAAAGAATAGTAATTCATTTAAAATATGTTTAAGTTATTATTTAAAGTATTGAAAACACTTTATATTATCCATAACTCATTTTTAGATGAACAAATAAATTTCCAAGCTAAATTTAAAAGTCAGAATTTTATTAGATAGATAACTAACATTTGAAAACCTACTCGCCGAAGCATCTCAATCTCAACTAGTTTAAAATTCCTTAGCTTTAATATAATAAAATTTCCCCTTAAAACAAACTCATTTCTTAAAAAATATAAAAAAGAAATTACATCTCAATAACCAATTTAACTTATAAATTCCTTTTATACTTCCAACGTATTTTTAATATTCATTTTAACTCCTTTTTATATTTCTAGAATATCTTTTATAATTTTTCTTATATAATTCATTTCTAAAAATCTCCATTTATTAATTCGCAATAGTTAAGTATAATCAAAAATCAATATATTTTTCTAATTCAATTCCTAAAATAAGTCTAGCTCCAATATATATATATATATATATATATATATATATTAATATCTGTAGTATCGATTTCACCCTAGAGGGGGGGTGAATAGGGTTATAGTATAAATTATAAAAATTAATTGTGGAAGCTTATAAAATAATTTCAACACAGATCATAGAATAGTAGCAACACAGATAAAAGCAGAATAATAAATGCAGATATAGAACGACACAGAATTTACCCAGCTTCGGAAAAACCTGCCTACGTGTTGCCCCAAGGTTTCTACTAGAAATTAGATAGTCACACGCTTACACACGTAAATTCGCGACACTCGCTACTGACTAACCTAACTCTACGCTCAAAACCCTGCCACAACTCAGCCACTGAGTTGCGAATTCTCAAGCCACGCCACGTAGCTTGTCCCCTAGTCACACGACTAGAAAATACAACGGTTTGAAAAGAGATTTAAAATTTAAAACAAATAATAAGATAAAACCCTTATTTAAAACTAAAGCCCTTGTTTAAAAAACACTAAAACCCTAATACTTAATGGGCCCCTTTTATTATTTAGACCCGATCCTTTTCTATTCGTTCCTTTGGAAAATGGCGGCTTCTTCGATCATAATTAGGGCTTTTGTCTTCGATCAAAATTAGAGTTTCGGATGCCAATTTATCTCGTTGCTCTCGTCAATTGATATTGATGCTCTATTGATCCGCTTGCTTGGGGTCGCGCTCGGCTGCTTCTCTTGATTTGTTTGTGAAATTAGGGTTCAGCTTGGTTGCTTTGAGATAATCGAATTCGCCTTTTCTTCTGGTATGTTATTTGTATCTTTTGCTTTCAGGTTTGATTGCTTGAGTTCGATTGGTTTTTTTCATGCCGATGATGATACTTTGGTGCTCGTATTTATATGAATTCGAATACACTAATTAACTCGATACTTTCCTGAAATTCACTTTCCTAATGCACACGACTTTCATGATATTTTTTGCAACTTGCTACTCACGGCCTTGATGTTGATGCGTTCAATACTTACTTGATTCATACGGCATTAAAACTTTCCATTTTACTTCCTGACTTTTTCAAAGATGTGCACCTGACTTTTGACTTCGGTTTGATTTGTATTTTTATACTGTGTTGATTTCATGAATCATATCCACTACACGACTCTACATTAAGTCGATCATCACTGTTCCTCTGCACAAATGATTCTCTGGTGCATTTGCCTTTGTTAAATTTTGGCCTTTGCCGGTTCATATGTTTTTAACATATTTGCTATAGTCAGTTGGGCCTGCACATTCACTTGTTCATTTGATTCTGCTTCGGCCTTGACTTGAGTGTTTACTTCAGACATTTGATTTCTTGCATTTTCTTGCTTCTGTGAATCCCTGATTTCATTTTGGTGTTGCTGTCACTTACTTGGTGAGTTTGTTTGTTTATACTGTTGCATTCCTCTGGTGCACTATGTCGTAGCCTTTGTCTTTGTTGGTTTTTGATGGCATCTGATTGTTGTGGCTTCATTGACCTTGGCCATGTTGTCTTCAGTTGCTTGTATACTTGTTTGGTTGTAGTTTTTGTATTGTTGAGTTGCCATATCTTTTGCTCGAGCTCTTTGCATATTGATGCATTCTAATCCTTACTGTCAGCTTCTTGCTTGTGAATAATAGTTGCTCATGTGCTTGTCGAATTTTCATGTACACTGTGTCATTTAAAGTTTGTTGTGGTCTTCGTAATTTCACCACCTATGTGTACTTGTGTCAAGGCTACTGTATGTATTGTTTGGGTCTGCTCATGTTACTTGTATCACTAGTTATCTGTTTTGAGTCACTTCATATATGCACTGATGCATACTGCAGCTATGTTGGCTTGTTGATCTTCATGTGCCCTTGACTTTTCCATGTTATTCACTGGTTCTTGTATATGAGTTGTTTCACTGGTGGCCTATGTACATGCTTCACTGCATCTTGTCTTCAGTCGTTGCTGTGTCTTTGTGTCATTCTGAACTTGCTATTGAGTCTGATACTTCACGCTAGATATTGTTGCAGTTTCCATAGTTTGTGCTCGAGCTTGCATACTGTTTTCATTTGTTCAACATGTAGTTGTTCACTTGGTCTTTTCTTGTGACATCCATGTTGCAACTGGTTTTGACTTTGAATGCATCTGTGCATATCACTGTTGCATTACTGGTCTTTGCATCCGTTCATGTTGATTTTTGAAATTTCACTTGTGTTGAATCCAGTTTCAAAAACTCGGGTTTGACCTTGTGATGTTGACGAGATTTTGAATATATTGCACCTGAGTTGAACCTGTCTGTATATTTGGGTTTGACCTTGTGCTCACCTGTCCTGTAGCATTATCAAGTGTATATCGGTGTGCACGGCCTTGTGGCATGTACAGTGATACACTGTGCATGTCACATTGTTCGTGTGTGATGAATTCAAATAAATCATGACGAACAACCCAAATAACTGAGGCAAATAATATTTTCAAAAATCATATTTTATTTTATATTACAAAAATATTTCTTTTTCAATTTTACTGCGTTAGTGAATATTTTTGCAGATTGCTCAGATGCTGGATTCAAACTGGAAAGAAGTTGAAGATAAAAATACGAGTGTGAGTGATATGTTGTGAGGTTCTGAATGTAGAAAAGAATTGTGATGTAATCAGAAATTATTTTGTCATTTAAAATGTATAGTTATAGTGAGAGCTTGAAATTGTACTATCAAAATTGTAATAAATATTTGTTTGAATAAAATATTCGTTTGAATTCAAATTCCGTGTTATTTATTTTATTCAGCAAATATTTATTTAATCTGTGAAAAAATAAAATAGTATATTAACAAATACATTTAAACGAATGTATATATGTTTATTATCATCAAACAAAAATCATATAAGCGCATATTCAACAATCTCCCCCTTTTGATGATAACAAACATATATTTAAGATTTTGAATATATTAAATGTATTTTATCATTGATATGCTCTAATTGCTCCCCCTATTTAAATGCTTCCTCTCTACATGATGCTCCCCCTACATATATGCATACAAATAGAAATATATAAATGAGCCTAGATGCAAATGGAAAATTATTTGACCTTTGCTTGATTCTATTTGACAAAATCTTAACTTTTCTCTCCCCCTTTGTTATCAGAAAAAGAATAACTGTGTTAGAATAAAATAGAGATAAAGTGATCAATATTAATCCAACATTGAACTCAAATTGAATATAAATATTAAACTTCAATAAAAATCAAACGAAAATCATAACTACCCTTGTTAGGCGCATATTTCACTTTTAGAAAGAATGGAAATGATATTCTAATATAAAATCATACAATTGTATCAACTTGTGGTACATTTATATCAGGAATTTGAATATCTACTAATCGTGCATAACCGTTAGGACTTTTAAATGAGATTAGTAGTATTCCAATTTAATTTTTAAAAATGAAATCAAGTATCTTCTGACCACGCATGACCGTGAGGACTTTTAAATGGGATTAGAATAAACATGTCTATTTAATCAATCAATTTTGATATGCGTTCCATACATGCATAACCGTAAGGACTTTTAAATGAGCATGGAAGCGCATAATCAAAAATCCAAGTAATTCACCCATGCATAACCGTGAGGACTTTTAAATGAGAGTGAATACTTTGGATATTTATTTATTTTTACAAAAAAAATATGAAATAAAAAAACAACTGATCCCTGATTTTAGTACCACATATCGACCAACTATATATAAGTTTTGATAAACCATGGTTGATAGAAATATGATAGATATAGAAATGGTCATGGAACTTTACCCAACAAAAAGTTTTATAACTTTTGTTTGAATTCCTAAAGAAATTTTCCAAATATACTTTCTTGAGTAATGCATGTTAAATATCAACACTTATCACCTTTTCAATCACTATTTATCTTTCTGATAATTAGTAGGGAGTCGGATTAGTCAAAATTTGTCATTTAAAATCAAATAAAAATGACTAATCTAAAAATATGGTCAAACAATTATTTTCTCGAAGGGGTTATATGAGAAAAAAATTCTGCTAATTGAAAATTATTTGTAATGAAAAATATGCAGATATTTTCTATGAAAAACGATGCAGTTACTAAATATCTCACCATAAATCGCGTTCAACTCGCAATTTTTCTATCAACTAGATTACCAGTGTAATCTGCATCTGAATTTCTCTTTCACTCCAAAATATCACTAACAATATTTGATAGACCAGATCATGAAGTGTGCAAGAAAACTCAAACGGCATTCTAAATGTCATTCTCTTGAATTTGGATTGAAGCCGTGTAAATAATCAGAAAATCGTGAATATAGAGTTAGCCGAATTATAACCAAAATCATTATCAAAACACAATATTTAATCCAAACAAATATGTATGAAGTAATTCAAAGATTAGTGTTTTTGACATAAATGTAATTGGTCAACTATTTTGAATAAGTCAGAATCAAAGTCATCATCTTTTCATCATCTCGATATTGGCTGATTCAAAATATGGTGCAGATTATCACATTTAATATATCGTTCAAATAAATATACCATTACCTGTTTTACCTTTACGCTATTTTTCGTTGTTTATCCATTGTGATTCTGTCACCTTTATAATAGGCTAAGGAACTTTGCTTTGTCGTCCGTTGTGTTTCTGGAACAGCCAAAAATCCAGAAAATACTGTTGTTGTTCCTTAGTCTGCCACCACACCTACACGGGAAAAGATTTATGTGACCTATTTGTTTTTATAGGTCCATGGTTGTTAGTGGCAGAATATTTAGAAAAATAATTTTGTGGAGACCCAAAACTGTTTATATATGTTCCTTTTGGCACCCAAATTTGTTTAACTTTGAGAGATTTTATATTTGTGCCTTTTGGAACCCAAATTGGTATGGTTTTCACATGTTTGGGTCTATTCCAACAATTATTGTGATCGTGTCCATATTATCTACAAATTGTGCACATGAAATTTTCTTGATTAATATCGCTTTCAACATTTTCAGATTGATTATATCCAAGTCCTTGTCTAGCTGTATTAACAGTTTGCTTCCCTAATAGCAGATTCAACGATTTCTCACTTTTTGAAAATTTATCTAAAGTTATTGACAACTGTTGGACTTGTATTTTGAGAGATTCATTTTCGTTCAATGATTGCGTGCACTTTTTGATAGAATTTTCTCTCCTAGTATTTTCGTTCTCTTTCAAAATCAGAATTTCATTTTCAAGTGATTTTATATTAATTTCTGATTTTTTAATTTCTTCTTCGAATGTTGGACACTTATCACACTTAGGGATCCTACTTTGATAGGTTTTAACTAACTGGTCAAGTTGTTTATTTAAATCTATCAAAGTATCTTTTTGTGAATCAAGTTTGGCATACTTCTCCCTAAGTCGTTCAAAACAACCATTCACTTCGTGGAAATATATAAGTAATTCCGAATGAGAAAGTTTTGATACCTCACTTGGCTCGTCATCATCACTGTCAGTTATTTCACCATGAAGACAAAAGTCTGCTTTTTCATCCTCACTGTTAGCACTTTGATTATCTTCATCACTTGTATTCCATGTGGCAGCAAAACTTCTCCTTTTTTATTTCTTTTCAAAGTCGCGCCGATTTTGAGGACAATTGGGCTTGATATGTCCGGGTTGGTTGCACCTATGACAGATGATCTTTTGTTCTTCTAGATTGTCCAACATTTTATTTATTCTGCTTTTCAATTTTCGATTTAGAGCTGAATTTCCGAATTTGTAATTCCACCTTTTGACTTTCTTTATTATCAGCTCCAATTCTGCTGCTCCGTCATCATCATCATCACTATCACTTTCTGTTGTTCCTTTAAGAGCTATTGATTTCTTTCGAGTATCACCTCCTTCACGTTCTTCCTTGAATTTCATTTCTAGCTCATAAGCGGTGAGATTTCCGATGAGTTCTTCGACTTACATTTGTTTCAAATCTTTTGATTCTTGAATGGCAGTCACTTTGGCTTCAAAACTTCGTCGAAGGACTGAGGATTTTTTGGACTATCTCCAACTCTGTATATGGTTTTCCAAGAGCTTTTGATTTGTATACGATATTTGAAAGTCGTCCATGCATCTCTTTGACATTTTTTTCTTTTGCCATTGTGAAATTCTCGTATTCGCTGCTTAACATGGCAAGGTGAGAATCTTTGACTTGAGATGTTCCTTCGTGAGTCACTTCTAGTGTGTGCCATATTTCCTGTGCAGTTAGACAATGTGAGACTCGATTAAATTCAAATTGATCCAATGAACAGATAATAGAATTCATAGCTCTATCATTAGCATTTTGTAATTTATTTTCTAGTTCTGTCCATTGATCCATCGGTTTATCTATTTCCTGATTATCTACAATTATAGTTGGTGCTCTATAACCTGTCTCAACAATGTTCCAAGCGTCAATGGTTTTCAGAAAAAATTTCATTCTATTTTTCCAATAAGCATATTCACCATTGAACATTGGTGGTCTAACTATGGACTGACCCTCGGCAAAAGCATTATTATTAAAAGGAGCCATTTTATAAATTCAAATAAAAATTGGTTTTTGAAAAACGAATTTTTTTTAAAACAGAAGTTGACTTCTATTCCTAGCTCCGATACCACTTGTAGGATCGATTTCACCCTAGAGGGGGGGTGAATAGGGTGATGTATAAATTATAAAAATTAATTGCGGAAGCTTATAAAATAATTTCAACACAGATCATAGAATAGTAGCAACACGGATAAAAGCAGAATAATAAATGCAGATATAGAACGACACAGAATTTACCCAGCTTCGACAAAAACCTGCCTACGTGCTGCCTCCAAGGTTTCTACTAGAAATTAGATAGTCACACACTTACACACGTAAACTCGCGACACCCGCTATTGACTAACCTAACTCTACGCTCAAAACCCTGCCACAACTCAGCCACTGAGTTGCGAATTCTCAAGCCACGCCACGTAGCTTGTCCCCTAGTCACACGACTAGCAAATACAACGGTTTGAAAAGAGATTTAAAATTTAAAACAAAAAAATAAGATAAAACCCTTATTTAAAACTAAAGCCCTTGTTTAGAAAACACTAAAACCCTAACACTTAATGACGTCCCCTTTTGTTATTTAGACCCGATCCTTTTCTATTCGTTCCTTTGGAAAATGGCGGCTTCTTCGATCATAATTTAGGGCTTTTGTTTTCGATCAAAATTAGGGTTTCGGATGCCAATTTATCTCGTTGCTCTCGTCGATTGATATTGATGCTTTATTGATCCGCTTGCTTGGAGTCGCGCTCGGCTGCTTCTCTTGATTTGTTTGTGAAGTTAGGGTTCGGCTTGGTTGCTTCGAGATAATCGAATTCGCCTTTTCTTCTGGTATGTTATTTGTATCTTTTGCTTTCAGGTTTGATTGCTTGAGTTCGATTGGTTTTTTTCATGCTGATGATGATACTTTGGTACTCGTATTTATATGAATTTGAATACACTAATTAACTCGATACTTTCCTGAAATTCACTTTCCTGATGCACACGACTTTCCTGATATTTTTTGCAACTTGCTACTCACGGCCTTGATGTTGATGCGTTCGATACTTACTTGATTCATATGGCATTAAAACTTTCCACTTTACTTCCTGACTTTTTCAAAGATGTGCACCTGACTTTTGACTTCGGTTTGATTTGTATTTTTATACTGTGTTGATTTCATGAATCATATCCACTACACGACTCTGCATTAAGTTGATCATCACTGTTCCTCTGCACATATGATTCTCTGGTGCATTTGCCTTTGTTAAATTTTGGCCTTTGCTGGTTCATATGTTTTTAACATATTTGTTGTAGTCAGTTGGGCCCGCACATTCACTTGTTCATTTGATTCTGCTTCAGCCTTGACTTGAGTGTTTACTTCGGCCATTTGATTTCTTGCATTTTCTTGCTTCTGTGAATCCCTGATTTCATTTTGGTGTTGTTGTCACTTACTTGGTGAGTTTGTTTGTTTATACTGTTGCATTCCTCTGGTGCACTATGTCGTAGCCTTGGTCTTTGTTGGTTTTTGATGGCATCTGATTGTTGTGGCTTCATTAACCTTGGCCATGTTGTCTTCAGTTGCTTGTATACTTGTTTGGTTGTAGTTTTTGTATTGTTGAGTTGCCATATCTTTTGCTCGATCTCTTTGCACACTGATGCATTCTAATCCTTGTTGTCAGCTTCTTGCTTGTGAAAAATAGTTGCTCATGTGCTTGTCGAATTTTCATGTACACTGTGTCATTTAAAGTTTGTTGTGGTCTTTGTAATTTCACCACCTATGTGTACTTGTGTCAAGGCTACTGTATGTATTGTTTGGGTCTGCTCATGTTACTTGTATCACTGGTTATCTGTTTTGAGTCACTTCATATATGCACTGATGCATACTGCAGCTATGTTGGCTTGTTGATCTTCATGTGCCCTTGACTTTTCCATGTTATTCACTGGTTCTTGTATATGAGTTGTTTCACTGGTGGCCTATGTACATGCTTCACTGCATCTTGTCTTCGGTCGCTGCTGTGTCTTTGTGTCATTCTGAACTTGCTATTGAGTCTGATACTTCATACTGGATATTGTTGCAGTTTTCATAGTTTGTGCTCGAGCTTGCATACTATTTTCTTTTGTTGAACATGTAGTTGTTCACTTGGTCTTTGCTTGTGACATCCATGTTGCAACTGGTTTTGACTTTGAATGCATATGTGCATATCATTGTTGCATTACTGGTCTTTGCATCCGTTCATGTTGATTTTTGAAATTTCACTTGTGTTGAATCCAGTTTCAAAAACTCGGGTTTGACCTTGTGCTGTTGACGAGATTTTGAATATATTGCACCTGAGTTGAACCTGTCTGTATATTTGGGTTTGACCTTGTGCTCACCTGTCCTTTAGCATTATCAAGTGTATATCGGTGTGCACGGCCTTGTGGCATGTACAGTGATACACTGTGCATGTCACATTGTTCGTGTGTGATGAATTCAAATAAATCATGACGAACAACCCAAATAACTGAGGCAAATAATATTTTCAAAAATCATATTTTATTTTATATTGCAAAAATATTTCTTTTTCAATTTTACTGCGTTAGTGAATATTTTTGCAGATTGCTCAGATGCTGGATTCAAACTGGAAAGAAGTTGAAGATAAAAATACGAGTATGAGTGATATGTAGTGAGGTTCTGAATGTAGAAAAGAATTGTGACGTAATCAGAAATTGTTTTGTAATTTAAAATGTATAGTTATAGTGAGTGCTTGAAATTGTACTATCAAAATTGTAATAAATATTTGTTTGAATAAAATATCGTTTGAATTCAAACTCCGTGTTATCTATTTTATTCAGCAAATATTTATTTAATCTGTGAAAAAATAAAATAGTATATTAACAAATATATTTAAACGAATGTATATATGTTTATTATCATCAAACAAAAATCATATAAGCGCATATTCAACAATATCAAATCCTTTTTTAATTCCTTAGATTTCAAAAATATATTTTTAGTATTTAAATTATCAAAATTCAGGCCTGTGTCACAATAGCATCCGAAAATTTCCAATCACTACAATAATCTATAATAGATCATTCTACACAAATCATATATCACCATACACGAAAAATAAACAATATATTTTAGGAATCCTGTTGGATCCCTCCAACATATTTTACAGCTTCCACAGATGTTAATACAATATAAAAATACAAATCCCACTTCGAGGGGGATATAGCGGTATATAGGGTCATCCGCTATTATATAGGGGCACATTGGGTCTCATTCGCTATAATGTACGGGAATATCACTCCAAATACTCTATATATACACTACTATATATATATTTAACATCAAACATATAAAATTTATAGATACAACCAGCATTCAACATTTTTTTTAACTGTTTAAAATAAAAACTAGAAATCCAAAAGAGTGAGAATTTTCTCACCTTGATTTTCAATTACGATCCATTCCAATTTTCTTCTATATCCTACGAATATAATGCTACAAGCTCGTATGAATAATTTACGATGTATATATGTCAGTGAATTTTTTTTGGAATTAAACTAATTATACTTAAATTAAATTTTAATTAAAAATAAATAAATTATGACCATTTACCACTATTTGTATGCGAACCCACTACCGGTCCGCCCCATACTTCTGCCAACAGTCGCCTAGCTCAGAGAAACCCGCCACTTCCATCCCATCATTGCTACCGAGCTCGGCCACCTCAGCTCCTCAATCGAACACGGCTACCGATTACCAGAAACCCATCGTGAATTGAACCAGTAGCTCTCCTTGTCCTCGGCCTCGAGCCTTTCCTAAGCGCCGATCTTCGATGGAACAGTGCCTCGTCCATCGCCTCACACCTCGAGCTCGAGTTCAAAACCTCTGATCTGCTCCCATCGAGATACACGTACATGCACGTGAGGCCGACTCTCCTCCTTCGGCCCTCGATTCTGCAAATCGTGTTTTTGCGTTCCAACCGTTGTCGCCTCGTGTTTCGCCCCCTTCCTCGATCGAACGAGATCCTTCGCGACTGGATGGATTCTGTTCGATTCGTAAATTCGAACAATATTTCTTTTTTTAATTCGAACGAAATGGATTTCATTCGTTTCTTTTTTTAACTCGAGTTGATTTCGTTAGAGTATAGAAGATGAAGAACGAATTTTATTGGCAAGCTTCGTTTTTGAATTTTAAAGGAGAAATGGGGAAAGAACATGCGGTTATAACTGAAAAGAATGGTCGACCCGAAGTTGCCTTGATGATGACCCGAAGTAATCTTGTTGCTGACCTGAAGTAAATTGGCAGCTGACCCGAAGTAACCAGCCTAGGCCGACCCCATCCAATCTTTCCTCAATGCTGGCCTTATATTGAAACCTTACCGACCAGAAGCATTCCCAACACCGACCCGAAGCATTCCCAACACCGACCCGAAGTAATTGCCACCCAACCTGAAGTAAGTGCCGACCCCTTGTAATAGTTGAGCGCAAGTTGAATGTCGACCCAAAAATATCCCTGATGCCGACCCAGTGCTTTGCTATATGCCCACACCTAGCCATTCCCAATGCCGACCCTTAGCCATTCCCTATGCCGACCCAAGCATAAACCCGAAGACCAACCTGCACTAACTAAAGTGAATCCATAGTCGATCCCTCTCAACTCTTGAAGCTGATCCCTCAAAGTCTTACACCCTTCAACCAAATGCCGACCCGACGCATCTAGTATGTTGACGCGAAGCCAAAGCTACACCGACACCAAGCAATGTCGACCCCTCTCAAATATCCCAACCCAAGGTTATTCCTGTTGTGACCCGAAGAAAACACCCTCCTATCCCGAAGCATCAAAGCAACCCCTTGGCTGACCCAAAGCAACCCGACCTTTCCCGAAATCCATATCCCGAATACTCAGCATCGTTTATCCATTGACCATGCCCAATTTCGGCTTCATATTCACATTTATTACCCATAATTGATTGCCCATCCATCCATTTGAACCAAAACCATAACATTCCAGCCTTGATAACCGTGCAATCCATTGAGTTAAATCCGATACCAATCAGTCAATCATCCCCAAAACCAATCATAGACCAGAGTTTTTTAGAGAAGGAGCTGTATACGACCTTGCCAAAAGGCGGGTTAACAGAATGCACACATGGGTTCAAAGTGGTCTTCAGATGGGAATTACTCAAATCCAACCTTGGTCCTTTCGATCCAATCATTGATAAAAAGAGGTTCTGTGAATAGGGAATCATTCATTAATTGATTAAGTTCTTTTTCATCAAAATCTCTTTTGGAGAGATATATATTTCTAAACAATCTTTTCGGTATATGCAGAATTATTAAACCTCTCTTGTATATCCTTTGATTGCCTAAAACCTCTTTTTTCTTTTATTTGAATAATTCGAAATCATTTCATTTCTCACTTAGAAAAATATTTCCAAATCACTTCATTTAAATCATAAAAATTATTTTTTAATTCAAAACACATAATTTTGATTGAGTTAAAACCATGTTATCTAGAATGTTAATCCAAAGTCATTCATTTCACTTAGCCTGCACCCCCTAGCCTCTACATGCACGGCTCCCCCTCCCTCCCCCCTCCCCACCCACCCCCTCTCCCTCGGGCCAAAGCCATGTGATGGTGATGTGAGGTGATTGTGTGTTACAATGAAATGATGTTTCTTTATGATCATGTTATCATGTGCATGTGGTATATATATGTACATGTAGGTGCATAACACTCTGAACATCTTTGAACAACTTTTTTTTGTTAAATCCTTGAAATCCGGGGAACCGATCATCGGCCATATTTTCACTTGGTTATCAACGTACATATATTTGTAAACAAATCCATAAATAAATTTCTTATTATTTTAAACTAATTAAAATGATCCTATTTGAATTACAAAACCATATAAATTATTATTAATAGTATCTACGATAATAGTTATTATGCCGATAAGGCGTTCTCGATTTTTTCGTATATTTTCAAATCATATGTAAGTTTTTATAAAACTATTATAAATAATTTATTATCTCTTTTTAACTTTTCAAAATGAATTATCATTATTTAAAATAATTACTGGATAATTAAAATAATTATAGATCATCAAGTCTTAATTTAAATTCATAATCTTTATTTAAATACAGTGCTATGTTATCGATATAAATTTCGAGGAAAATATTTTATTTTAATATTTATTCAAGTAAGATTACTATTACTTGTTATCACTTAAAACACTTTTAGTTGAAATATCAATCTTTTATTTGCATAAATTAAAAAAAAACAATTTATCAAAGTGATAAATTGTCCGGTCGTTACAGACTCCCTCCTTAAAAGAATTTTGTTCCTGAAATTACCCAAAGGTTTGCCCAAAATATATATTTTCAAATTACTCTTGTATGATGTATATAGATATTCTGTACACAATATCTGATTCAACATTCTATTCCACTTCACACTTTATTTCATAACTAGTATTGATCCCCGATCCTTTAGTATGGACTCTGACCAGGCTTCCTGATCAGAACTTTAGTTTTCCTTGCATAGCTCTCAACTGTGATAGAAATTCAAGCATCAAACCACATAACCTGATCAATGTTCATTATCAAGAATCGAGTGATAAATACTTCTTCGAATAAATTTCAGACAGGTCCAAGTTCTGTACTCGAATCTCAGATTAAATCGTGTGACGAAACAATATATATACACTTCATATGTATTTAATAACTCTTCGAAATTTTCTATGAAAACATTTCATAAAACTTCCATTCTATTTTCAAACTTTTTATAAAAATACTTCTTTATACATAACCATTTTACATTTTCAAAAGATAAATATCTTTTATTATATTACATTTCTAAACCTATCTTAAAGTTTTCTAGAAACTTATTTTAAAAATAATTTATTAAATTTATAAATCACCATAAACGACCTTTAGCTAATATCAATTGTGAAAACATTCTTCATTTATTTTAAATTTTCTTTATCAATTAATGTTTCTTTACCAATTAAAATTCATTTATATATAGACATATTGTCTTTACTTATACCATGTTAATTGTAATATTTTTTCTTTTTATTAAAGACTTCGATACTTGTTATTATCTTTAAAATCCTATTATTAAAGATCTACTCGTAAGATTTCTTCCACGGTGTCATTAGTTTAAAAAGAAATGTTGCTAGAACATCGTTTACTACAAACCCAAAACCATTCATTAATAATTTTTATTTTTATTTATTTGAAAGATCTGTACTAATGAGAAGTTAGGACAACATCACATTACAAATTTTCACATCCTTACATCATTTAAAAAATAATTTTCTCGAAGCTTGGGTCCAAAAAAGATAAATTCCCCTCCCTCCCTTACACTAATACAATTAAAAACACTTAATCAAAATAAACATCTTATCCATACTAATACATGCTAGAATTATCCTTAATTCCCCAAACTTACTCCTATTCTTCCGAGTCTGAAGATGATGGTGGATTCCAATTTCCTAGGTCAATCATTATTTCACCTTCTCCTTCTTCATCACTTTCCATCTCATCATTAGCCTCATTGTCATCTTCCTTCAGCACCTCTCCCATTACCTGGTGTAGCCAGGGTTGTTCCATGGGACATGTCTAATGTCGAATGGTATTCTAGGAATGAGTACACCCTCTTCTAACTCCTCCAAGCCTTGCACGTTTTTCTCCCACGGGTTTTCAAATTCTTCGACCCCCTCCTTCTCTTCTTCTTCTTCTATTTCGTTGTTGCTTTCTATCTCGCTCCAGGTTATGTATGAACTGGATGATCCCTCCAACCATACAACACGCTTCCTATCCATATCCCATGTACATTGCTATATTCGCTTAATATGATAGCATCACAATCTTCCATCTGCTCTGATTCTTTCTCCATGGGCTCTATTTCGTCTTCCATGGGTTCTGATTCTTTTTCCATCGGCTCAATCCCTTCTATTGGTTCTAGAATGGAGCTAGCAGGATCTTCTATCCAATTTCCCTCTGAGGCCTGCCCGAATTCATCGTTGTTAAAGATCATAATTACTTCTAGAGCTGGGGGCAGTATAAGCATTCCAGCGATAGGGTATCCATCTTCACCCCTTCGAGTGTATGGTGCATATTCTACTTTGGTTTAAAACCCACCATTGCTAGGCAGATATTGGGATTGCTCCTCTTCGTCGTTAGAGAGAACAATGAGGCTATCCATCTTGCCCCAATTAGCTCTAAAGGACTACCCTTTTGTGTAATTTCACCCATACAGTTTCTACAAGGCAAACAATTATTCTTCTAGACATAAGCAGTAGGTAATTGCTAGCATATTTTTTTAGGTATAAAGGTTTGGTCAATGCTCATAAAAATATGTCTTTTAAAATTCTTTGTATAGAATATTTCATTATTTCAAGATTCTTTGAATATTTGACCAAAATATTATTTCTTTTAGTATATATATATATATATATATATATATATATATATATGTAAGGTGATTATATATAAAACCAAATTCATTTGTATATGATATTAACAAATACGCTCGCGCGTGCACACACACACACACACATATATATATATACACACTTAAACTCATTCTAGGGCATTACTAGCCCTATCTCTAATGAATTACGCATCATATGGCATTACTAACCCTCTTTTTGATGAGGGCTTTACCCTTACCAAGGCCAAGGTGTTCGCTCAACCGATGCACTAATACCACATTGTAAGGACCCGTTTCTTCGACTCTTGAAAATTGACACTAATACATCCTCGGTATTCAAGTGTCGCAAATCCAAGTGCCGGAGAAGCAGATTCTCAAGGGTAAGAAAGAATAAAGACATAACAGAATCTCAATATATATCTTCAATACAAATTTTACAATGGAAATTTGAAATACATTTGCCAGAGTTACACATGGACATTTATAAATTCCTGTCCTTACAAATGTGGAATATTATAGTACAAGAATGTGGTGAAAATAGATAAAAATCTTCTGATTCCATGCTTTGAGCACCTCCTAGATTTCTTCTAAACTAAACCTGACTACTAGGCTACCCGAAAAATTAGGACACCCAGAGTTTAAGGAAAAGGAAAATAAACTCCGGGTTAGTCGTGGGACTGGTGTGAAAACTCAAAATACGTGTTTTAAAAACAAAAAGGTATTTCATAAGACCATGCTGCACATAAGCACGAAACAGATTTTCACCTTATGATAGCCAAATCATTATTACGTAAAAATATGGGATACTATTTTGATGACATTTCTTTGAAAACATTTGCAAGTAAACTTATTAATCTTAGTCGAAATTGTTACATTGATTAAATCCAGCATACTAGCTACAAACATGGGTTCAACAAACAAAATTGAAGGCACTTGTTGAAGAATGGATATCCATACAAATGACCAGTTGAAGGGACTATCTTCCAGCAGTACATCTCTAGAGGAATGTACCGAGGCACATAACATCTGCCCTCTACCAATACAAGATTGGCCTACCTATGTCACTAGATAGTACCAAATAGTCATCACCCATGTCATTACCAACCTATTTGAGGGGCCTTATAGTGTACAACTACAAAAATTTAAACCCGAAAGTCATAATGGGTATAAATATATCTAGAAGGGGATGATCATATCCTAATGGTTATGAACCACATAGCCTTGTCGCATCTACCCTATTTCAGTCCTTTTCAGGAGTGAGGCTTGAGGTAACATTTATCTTTTACTTTACACATTTCATTTTGAACTCCACATCACCATTCCATCAATCACTATTGACTTCCACAAACATTCAACCTCAAAACTCGTATGTCTCAAAAAAGGGTGTTAAGCTAAGAGACGTTGCCTTCTCCGCCACCAAACAGATGTATGTATACAAAAGTCAAAGATGAAATCTCAAGAATGCAATGTCAAACATTCGTCCATACCGGTTCATTCTAGCACTAAAAAACCGAACGCACCCTCCTATTCACATCCTGTCGGTAATTAATCATAGAATTAGTAGCGAGAAGTCCTTGTAACCCAAAGAGATTCAGAATGAAGGGACCACTGCTACTTTCATTTTAAGGAGCTAACCAGAATTATCAACAAGCATTCCTTTCACCTCGAAAACCCTAGGTCGTCATCCTTCATTTTCATTATCAGATGTTTATTTTTCGAATGCATATATCAGTTCGAAGTACTCTTCAAATAGGAATTACCCAAATCCGACCTTGATTCTTTCGATCCAATCATCGATAAAAAGAGATTCTGTGAATAGGGAATCATTCTTTAATTGATTAAGTTCTTTTTCAACATAATCTCTTTTAGAGAGATATATATTTCTAAAACATTATTTCCAGCATATGCGGAATTATTAAACCTCTTTTTTACATCCTTTGATTACTTAAAACCCTTTTTCATTTATTTGAATAATTCGAATCGTTTCATTTCTCACTTAGGAAAACATTTCCACATCATTTCATTTAAATCTTAATAATGGTTTCTTACTTCAAAACTCATAATTTTGATTGAGTTAAAACCATGTTTTCTTGGATGTAATCCAAAACCAGTAAATATGAAATGAGCAGAATCTATAGAAATCATCTAATTCGATACAATATTGATTCTCTTATTCAACAAATACTATGGGCGGAATAACGGAGAAATCACCTTTTAAATTCGGTGAATAGTACGAGTTCCTTCTTCGAGATTTAACACCATGTATAAGAAGATTATCCCCATAAAATCAAAGTTGTGTTTAATTAAAATTTGAAAAATTTAATCTTTTTATACTTAACCCATTTCCGACATTTCGACCTTATATATATCCTTCGCCTAGGGAAGAGGAAAAGTAATTTAGGGCACTGGTTGCTCCTAAACATTTTCTTAATTTAAGCACGTCACATTCGAATCTCGTGAATAGAAAAATCCAGTCACTCGTTGGCATTTAAAGCCAAGATTAAACCACTTGCAATAGTTTTTCTTTAAATCATCTATTTAAACCCTTTTAAATAATATAAATACCTCCAAAATCATTATTCATACACTTAGTTTTCCATTTGAAAACATATATAAAATATTTGAAGAATAATCATTAATTTTAAAACTATAATCAAAAAGTTATAGAGAAGTGTTGTGGAAAAGTGCTGCAGAAAAGTGCTGCGGAAAGTGCTTTTTAAGTTATGTTGATCAAACAACTTTTCTATCGTTTGAAAATTCATTTTTATAACTCAAATCACTTTTATTTTAAGAATTTATAATATTTATTCCACATTTTTAAACAATTTTAAACTATCCTTTTAAAAAAAATCCTGTTATGGATTCCGAGCTGCAAAACCACGATTTTTAAAATAACTCGTTTTACTCATATTCAAAATCTACTTATCGAAATCTCTATTTTCTTTCTTTGTTGGAAAAGATGGATATAATTATTTGGAATATTATTATCTCGAAAAATTATGAGTTATACTCCAACTTTTAGACTTGTTTGACTTTTACGGCGCGAATTCTCGAACAGCCGTTACGCGACGCGCCTTTTTTTACTAAATTTTTCATTCTCGTTCAAACATCACCAAACACTAAAATATTTAAAATCATTTTTAAGCCTTTTTAAAGAGGTTTAACATTCCATATACACCAATTCATTAATATAAAGGAAAGTGATTTCCTTTGTTCTTATCGACGTGTATTTTCGTGACTTCCATATATATATATATATATATATGTATGTATGTATGTATGTATGTATGTATGTATGTATGTATGTATGTATGTATGTATGTATGTATATATGTATATATGTATATATATACATATTAAAACAACCAAAATTGATGATCAGAGCATATTAAACATCCATTGCAAACATCATATCATCATCTAAAATATAATATAATAGGTTAGGAGTTCTCACCTTCATTTCCCTTTCAAGCTAATATAAAATCGGCTATATCTCTGCTACGATTGAACCAAAGCAGATGAAACCAACCCCATGACCTATGGGAGAGCTCGACCTAGCCTTGATGATGGAGGGGCTCATGGCCTAGGGTGGTGTGGTTGTGGCTGTGGGTTTTGGAAGAGTAGAGGAGGTTTTTCGGACTAGTTTTGAAGTGGGCTGATATTAAGCTAATATATACCTTTTTCTCTTTTCTGATTTTTTTTCTAACTTTTCTAAAACATTTTCTGTGAATAAGAAGCCATTAAAGAGGATCTCAGAAAACTTGAAAAGAAGAGGAAAAAGAAGTGGAATGGTATTAGAAATTTGTGAGGAGGGGTGATATTTATAGTAAAAAATCTTGGAATAAAATATTTAAATGCATAATTACCTAACTTCCCCTAGTCCGCATCCCTTAGCCTCCAGACGCACGGCTCCCCTCCCAAAGCCATGTGATGTGAGGTGATGGTGTGGTACAATGAAATGATGTTTGCATTATGATTACTTAAAGGTTAAGCTTTAGGAATTATTAAATCATTTTTGTAATATATATATGTATGTATGTATGTATATATGTATCTACATGTTATCATGTGCATATGACACATATATATACACACATGTACATGTAGGTGCATAACACTTCGAATGTTTTTGAATAACTTTTGTTTGTTAAATCATTGAAATCCATGGAACCGATTATCGGTCATATTTTCACTTATTTATCAACCTACATATATTTGCAAACAAAATCCAAAAATAAATTTCTTATTATTTTAAACCAATTAAAATGATCCTATTTGAATTATAAAAACATATAAATTATTATTAACAATTATCTAAAATAATTGCTATTATACCGATAAGGCGTAATCGATTTTTGGTATATTTTCATATAAAATATATGTTTTTATAAAATTATTATACATAATTTATTACCACCTAATTTACTTTTCAAAATGAATTTACATTAGTGAAAATAATTATTTAGATAACTAAATAATTATTAAATCATTAAATCATAATTTAAATTCATAAATCTTTGTTTAAATACAATGTTATCTTATCGATATAATTTCCGAGGAAAATATTTTATTTAAATATTTATTAAAAAAAAGATTACTATTACTTATTATCACTTAAAACACTTTTGTTTGAATTACCAATCTTAATTGCATATATTTCAAAATAAACCTAATTTATCTAAGTGATAAATTGGCAAGTCGTTACAATTGTATTAATTAGGCCGATCATCATGGAATGTTCATGAAAAGTGGGAAAATAAGGAGAGAGGAGGATATTTTGACTTTGTCTCTTGATCTAGATCAAACCTTGATTTAAAAGAGAGAAAAAGGTGGAGCAAGGTACTACTGTTCGAGGAGAAAGAGCTAACACACAACATGTCGACAACCAGCGGATCCAATGTATATTTACATTTTGAATATTAAACAAATATATGCATACATTTTATTCTATTTTCAACCAAATTTCACTTGAAAATAAACTAATATTTATAGATATATAAGTTTACATATATCAATAATTTATTATATACATAATACATACATACATATATGTTTGCGCGCACTCATGGCGTATATATATAATATATGAATATAATTTTGCTTATATATACTCGAAGAAAAAAGGTTATATGTTGCTTACAGGTATACAAAATGAAACTTTTCTTGGTTTTTTAAATTTTATTTAAAATTATTATTTTTTAGTATATTTGTTAATATTTGTACAAATATCTATAGCTAAAGCTATATATTTTTTTGAATATATTACCAAGAAAAAAATTATTAGTGTGGCTAAAAATAAATATTTATACACACATTTCATACGTATACTACACATAACTACACATCATAATGGCCACATATACATACAAATATTCATACATATGTCTCAAGTAATTTATTATACTTACGATGTTCATGTTGTAGATGTGAATTTCTATTTTGTAGAATATAAAAACTAAAATTAAATTGAATTAAAACTACAATATCCAAATTGATTTAAATTGTAATATATGTATATAATTAAAGCTTTAAAAATAAAATAAAGTGTGACTAATTAATAATAAACTACATTTTATTAATATTTACTAAATATGAATAAGTGTAAATAAATTATTCATGTAGGGAGGACTCTATTCATACATCAATAATCTCTTGCCATACACCATAAAATGCAATAAACTAATATACACAAAAATAACTTTACATATGTTGGAACTATGTAACATCCCCATACTTGGAGATCCAAAATTAACGACTACGGATGCTGTAGTCATCCATATTAATTAACCCACGGCGACCAAATATGGCAATATTAGACACATTGATACACAGAAACACAGGAATATGAAATTTTTTAAAACATTAAACAAATTCCACATTCTATTTCAAAATATTCCAAATTGATTACATAATCCCAGTTCACAGACTATGTTCAGATAACATATGATTATTACTAAATACGCCAAGAGCAACATATGAAGATGCCCCCTCGGTTGATCAGTGTATACAATATGGCACTAAATAATATGCCCTAACAATCAAACACACAGCGGAAATAAAAGAACTCTAATAATAAGCCGGCCTCCTGTATGTCTTCGGAAGCTTTATTCATCTAAAAGAAAACCTAGAAAACTTAACACTCAATCTACTTAAAATCAATTGAGTGCCCAAAAGTTTAAGGGGAAAACAAAAACTTTGAGTCGGACATAAAGCCTGGCATGAATAATAACCTACCATCTCAAGCTATTTGGATATCTGGTGAGACCACGCCACTTAACAAAATGGGTTTTCCCCTCATTAGTATCCTAAAACATTTATAAAACCGTAAATTGTGCTCCTGCATCCACAATGGTTAAAAACATAGTATTTCAAAATATTATGATGATAACAAAATAGGTAAATCAAATCTAGGTTACCCATCCCTTCATTCTGGCTATCTGTCTCAATAATAGTTTTAAAGGGCCACCATTAACCTGTTAAATGTTCTTGGACTATCTTTCCGATTTCATAGCTTTCATGGGATCACTAAGAACCTATTGGTAAATTCAATATCATTTTTCATATGATAGTTTTCATGGGCTAACTAGGAACCTATTGACTGACTGTCAATATCTTAATCCGGATATAGTTTTCATGGGCTAAATACAAACCTACTGGCCTATGCTAGTATCATATCATAGTTTTCAAGGGCTGACTATGAACCTATTTGCCCCTGCCAATATCTTTGGTTATATACATTTTCAAGGACTTATTGTAAACCTATTGGACCCTGCCAATATCTTTAATTAAGATTTTAATATTTCTTGAATCAACCTAACTGATTATTCTTCCCTTCCCGAAAATACAGTTATGGGTTAGTGACAATGTGAATAAATATATGAAGAAGTATACATATCAACAATTAATACCAAAACCTGTGGTTTATCATCCTTGAAATCATCTTCAGATATATGTATCCTGGTTAAACCCTTTAACCTTTTTAATCAAGGAAAACTTCTTCATTTCAAAAACCCTTTGTTTGTATATGCCATGGTTATTCCTTTAAATCGAGGTTGGGTTTATGTTTTGAAATCTTAAAAACATCTATTTCGAAACCTCTGGATGATCCTCCTCGAAAGCATAAACTTTATTTCAAAACATAATAAACATTCCTTTCGAATTTCTTGATAAATGTTCTCTTTCAAAACCAAACGTACCTTTCGATGGTATTAAACCATCCTTCAAAACATAGCTTCGAAATAAATGAAAATACTTCTTTTAAAAAGCATTAAGTTTACTCCTTAAAAAAATCCTTTGGATCAAATGGTTATGTGTGAAAGTATCACTTTGAAACCAACTACAAAATTGTTTTGGGAAAAAAGTTGATGGTGTCGGAACCATCTGGTCGAAAGGAATAACCTTTAAATTGAAACTTTAAAGGATAAAGTCGAAACCCCCTTTCGACTCCATTACCTTCAAAACCCTCAATGCCTTTCGAAAGTACTTAGGAAAAGGCTTATTTTAGGTTAAAATAGAGGTAACCTTTCGACAGCATAGATGGCTTCAATGCAGTCAATAGGAAAATTAGCGGCTAGGTTCGACTTGGTCAAAACCAATCTCTTCGAAAGCTCTTATTCAAAGAAAACGTAACCCTTCGAAAGCTAACACATTACATAATATAGCAACCTTCTTCAAAAGCCATTTATAAAATCCTTTCTGAAAGCATATATTTAGACTAAGTCGACAGCTCTAAGTAAAACAAGGCAAGGTCTTATCTTTCTGAAAACAATATAGGGTTTCGACCCCATCGGAAGCTACCTTTCGACACCAAGGTTTTCACCTTCCTTCCAATCCACTACGTACCATCTAAATGATACCTTGTGTATTGGTTTCGACTACGTGGGTTTCGACGGTGTAGATTTCGAGTGGTATGGAGCGGAATCAATGGGTCAAAAGGTACTGGTATTAGAGGTGAAACCAACTTTTCTAAGTTAAAGGATAGAATTTAGCTACTTTTAGTAATTGCTTTATAACTGTTTGCCTATTTGTAATCCTTTGATTGGTCGCCTTAAAACTTTTCAAATACTTTACAAATAAAACTACCACATTTATCCAATCTAAATCAAAGAAATTATAACGGTTAATCCCTTCCATTAAACTAAACCATCATTTGCAGAAAAGTCCCTCTTTTAAAATAATTTATTTTCCCTAGAAAATTAAGGAAAAACTCCTAAAAATCACAGAAATTCAAGTTCATCATATAATCAAATATATCAAAATTTCAGACCCAATTTCATTCTAAAATAATGAAAAAAAATTAAACCCAATTATATCGTATTTCCCTTTAGAAATGCATAATAAATTTTCTATAGCATGGAAAATTTATGAAAATTGAAACCCATCTCGAAAACCATGTTTTACTTAACATAAAAAATTTCCATGACATTGTAAAATCATAAAACTTCAGTTTTTCATCAAACCATGCAAATTCATATGTGAATGAACTAAAATAAATCAAACATAATATAGTTCGAGCATATCATCATCCACATAATCATAAAATCGAATTCAATCATAATTTGAAAATTATAATCGTATAATAAAATAGAGATGGTATGAAATTATTATTCACCTTAGATATGATAAGGATTTTGAGATATGAAAAATGGAATCTGAATTGACAAGGGTGAGATGTGTACAGCCATGTATTATAAAAAGGCTATTTTACTAATATGCCCATGTGTAATTTTACTAATCTTTAAACAAATTTAAAGCCCGTTTATTTTTATTATTAAGCACGACCTTTTATATGATTTATTCAAATGTCAATCCCCTTATCATTATTATTCTATTTAATTATCTAATTAAATTTTGCTGAATAATGTCATCAAAAATTAAGAATGTTACAGGCTTCCCCCTTTAAAGAATTTCATCCTCATTGATAAAAAAAATTTGAAAACATAATAAACATTCCTTTCGAAGCTCATGATAAATATTCTCATTCAAAACCAAACGTACCTTTTGATGATATTAAACCATCCTTTAAAACATAGCTTCGAAATAAATGAAAATACTCCTTTTCGAAAGCACTGGGCTTACCCTTTAAAAACAATCTTTGGGTCAAATGGTTATGTGCAAAAGTATCTCTTTCGAAACCAACTATAAAATTGTTTTGGGGAAAAAGTTGATGGTGTTGGAACCATCTGGTCGAAAGCAATAACCTTTAAATTGAAACTTCAAAGGATACAGTCGAAACCTCCATTCCACTACATTACCTTTGAAACTTTCAACCCCTTTCGAAAGCATTTAGGAAAAGGCTTAGTTTTAACCAGAGGTAACCCTTCGACAGCACATATGGCCTCAATGCAGTCGAAAGGAAAATTAGCGGCAAGGTTTCAACTTGGTCGAAACCAATCTCTTCAAAAACTCTTATTCAAAGAAAAAGTACCTCTTTGAAAGCTAAAACCTTGCATAATATAGCAACCTTCTTCGAAATCCATTAATAAAAACCTTTCCAAAAGCATGTCTTTCGACTATATCGAAATCTTTAAGTAAAACAACACAGATCGTATCTTTTTGAAAAAAATATAGGGTTTCGACTCCATCGGAAGCATACCTTTCAACGGCAAGGCTTTCGCCTTCCTTCCAATCCACTGCGTACCATCTAAGTGATACCTTGTGTATTGTTTCGACTATGTGGGTTTCGACGGTGTAGGTTTCAGCTAGGATGGGGCGGAATCAATGGGGTGAAAGGTACTGCTATTAGTGGCGGAACCAACTTTCCTAAGTTAAAGGCCGAAATTTAACTACATTTAGTAATTGCTTTATAACTACTTGCATATTTGTAATCCTTTGGTTAGATTCCTTAAAACTTTTAAAATCCTTTACAAATAAAATTACCATATTTATCAGATCTCAATCAAGGAAACTATAACGTTTAAGTCCTTCCATTTAACTAAACCATTACTTGCAAAAAAAAACCTTTTTTAGAGTAATTTATTTTCCCTAGAAAATTAATTGGGAAAAATCCCCAAAAGTCCAAGAAATTCATGTCCATCATATAATCAAATATATCAAAATTTCAGACCCAGTTTCTTCTTGAAACACTCGAAACAAATTTTAAACACAACTATATCGTATTTCCCTTTAGAAATTCATAATAAATTTTCTATAGCTCGGCAAATTTATGAAAATTGAAACACATCTCCAAAACCATGCTTTACTTAGCATAAAAGATTTCCATGGTATTCAAAAATCATAAACTTTCGGTTTTTCATCAAAACCGTGCAAATTCATATGTGAATGAACTAAAATAAATCACACATAATATAGTTCAAGCATATCATCATCCATATCATCATAAAATCGAATTCAATCATAAATCTGAAAACGTATAATCGTATAATAAAATAGAGATGGTATGAAATTATTGTTCACCTTAGATATGATAAGGAATTTGAGATTTGTTGATTAATCCTTACCATCTTTAGATAAATTTTCCTCCTTTCTCCCTTGGTAATGACTGACTCTTTGGTTTTCGATTTGCGTTTGTGAAAAATGAAAAATGGAATGTGAATTGACAAGGGTGAGATGTGTATAGCCGTGTATGATAAAAAATTCTATTTTACTAATATGCCCGTGTGTAATTTTATTAACCTTAAAACAAATTTAAAGCCCATTTATTTTTATTATAAAGCATGACCCTTTATATGATTTATTCATATGTCAATCCCCTTATCATCATTATTCTTTTTAATTATCTAATTAATTTTTTTGAATAATGTCTTGAAAAATTAGGGATGTTACAGGCTTTCCCCCTTAAAGAATTTCATCCTCGTTGATAAACTTTTTTTGAAAACATAATAAACATTCCTTTCGAAGCTCATGATAAATATTCTTTTTCAAAACTAAATGTACCTTTTAATGGTATTAAACCATCCTTTAAAACATAGCTTCAAAATAAATGAAAATACTCTTTTACGAAAGCGTTGGGTTTACTCTTTAAAAACAACCTTTGGGTCAAATGGTTATGTGCGAAAGTATCTCTTTCGAAACAATGATAAAATTGTTTTGGGGAAAAAGTTGATGGTGTCGGAACCATCTAGTCAAAAGCAATAGCCTTTAAATTGAAACTTCAAAGGATACAGTCGAAACCCCTTTTCCACTACGTTGCCTTCGAAACTCTCAACCCCTTTTGAAAGCATTCAGGAAAAGGCTTAGTTTAGGTTAAAATAGAGGTAACCCTTCGACAGCACAGATAGCTTCAATATAGTCAAAGGGAAAATTAGCGGCTAGGTTTCGACATGGTCGAAACCAATCTCTTCGAAAACTCTTACTCAAAGAAAAAGTACCTCTTTGAAAGCTAACACCTTACATAATATAGCAACCTTCTTCAAAAGCCATTTAAAAAAAGGTTTCCAAAAGCATGTGTTTCGACTATATCGGAATCTTTAAGTAAAACAAGGCAAGATCTTATCTTTTCGAAAACAATATAGGGTTTCGACTCCATCGAAAGCACCCCTTTCGACACCAAGACTTTCGTCTTCCTTCCAATCCACTATGTACCATCTAAGTAATAACTTGTGTATTGGTTTCGACTATGTGGGTTTCGATGGTGTAGGTTTCTACTAGGATGGAGCGAAATCAATGGGGTCGAAATGTACTATTATTAAAGGCGGAACCAACTTTTCTGAGTTTAAGGCTGAAATTTAGCTACATTTAGTAATTGCTTTATAATTACTGGCCTATTTGTAATCCTTTGATTGGTTGCCTTAAAACTTTTCAAATACTTTACAAATAAAACTACCGTATTTATCAGATCTCAATCGAAGAAATTATAACGTTTAAGCCCTTCCATTTAAAAAAACCATTATTTGCAAAAAAGACCCTTTTTAGAATAATTTATTTTCCCTAGCAATTTAATTGGGAAAATCCCCAAAAATCCAAGAAATTCAAGTCCATCATATGATCAAATATATCAAAATTTTAGACCCAACTTCTTCCTGTAACACTCAAAACAAATTTTAAACCCAATTATATCGTATTTCCCTTTAAAAATTCATAATAAATTTCTATAGATCGGCAAGTTCATGGAAATTGAAACTCATCTCCAAAACTATGTTTTACTTAACATAAAAAATTTCCGTGGCATTCTAAAAACATAAACTTTTGGTTTTTCATCAAAACCGTGAAAATTCATATGTGAATGAATTAAAATAAATCAAACATAATATAGTTCAAGCATATCATCATAAAAATGAATTCAATCATAAATCCGAAAACATATAATCATAGAATGAAATAGAGATGGCATGAAATTATTATTTACCTTAGATACGATAAGGAATTTGAGATTTGTTGATTAATCCTTTCTAGTTTTAGATAAATTTTCCTCCTTTCTTCCTTGGTAAGGGTCGGCCCTTAGGTTTTAGATTTGCGTTTGTGAAAAAATAAAAATGGAACGTGAATGGACAAGGGTGAGATGTGTATAGCTGTGTATGATAAAGAGGCTATTTCACTAATATGCCAATGTGTAATTTAATTAACCATTAAACTAATTTAAATCCCATTTATTTTTATTATTAAGCACTACCCATTATATGATTTATTCAAATCTCAATCTCATTATCATCATTATTCTATTTAATTTATCTAATTAAATTTCCTAGATAATGTTATCAAAAATTAGGGATGTTACAAACTTGGGCAATGTTATCTATTTATTTTATTATTAAGCATCAGAGAATCGAGCAATTTGCAATTTTTGGTACTTATATGGATAGTTAATAAGCCTATGTAGTCAAATTCATTTAGAACTTTTTTATATTTTATATTAGATATAATAAATATTTTATATGAATTTATTGACAAAGTTTTAATTTATATATAATTTGTATTATATTATATATTTGTATCATATACACACGTGTGTGTGTGTGTGTGCATGCACATGCAACGAAAAATATGTATATGGTTCGCATGCCCATATATAGATTTTAGGATTTACACCATAACAGACATGTTAGCCTCTTTTATATTTGATTTGCTGTCTAAATGTGTGTGCGTGCATGCACTGCATGTGTGTCTATGTGTACGTTTGTGTCCAGGCGTGTGTGTTTGCATCATAATAATATAAATAAATAAATAATATATACACAAACACATGTATGAATGTTAGTTATAAAATTTATATTTATAAATATGTATGTAAATATATATATATATACATATATATGTATGTAATAGTTATAAAATTTCTACAATATATATAATATATAATTAAATCATCACTTTCACAAAAACGTTAAATCAATAAATGTTACTTTATAAATAATTTTTTATATATTCATATTATATAATATGAAAGCCATGAATAATTTATCGAAATAATATTTTTTTGAAATGAATTTATATAATACAAATATATATATATATATATTAATATAAATAATATACTAAAAATTATATTTCTAAAAATTTTGCTCTCGGCCAAAATATAATATATATTATTATTTCTTTTCGATTTTACAAGTTAAATCATTTTAAATTTAAAATCGTGAAAAAAATTATAAAAATTATTTTTGAAAGTATTGTATGCAATAAATGTTACAGAATTTTTTTTATTTGTAATAAATATATACGTGTACAGATATTTTATACTACATAATCAATTTTAGATTTAACAAATACTTAAATATATTTATCCAAAAAAAACATTTTTTACTACCGCATGCATTTTGTATATAAATAAATTTTTCTAAAATTTAAATATGATATAATATTAATATTTATGTATGAGTTTTAATTAATTAAAATATTTTAATAATATTATTTAAATAAAAATAATTGTTTTTATTTCTCATGCCATGAGCATCTAATAAAGTAAACATATATTTTTTTAGTATCTATACAGAAGCTATAATATACACAATCAACTAATTTGTGATAGCATTTTGATATATAAGATTCATACGTATTATAATCTAACATCCTATCAAATAAATATTATAGCATATATATATGATATGATAAAAATAAAAGAGAGATTTGCCTTTCAGCAAAGACCTTGTATGCTCGGAAATGTTGAATTGATCTCCTTGAACCCTTCAGAAATCAAAAGTTGCTAGCTCTCGAACTGTCTTACCACCGATAATCGAATCGAAGGGTTTTGATGTAATTTTGTACTTGGTTTTTTAGGCTTAGAGAAACCGATTTTCTAGCTAAATTATTAGAGAGGAGGGAGAGGAAAAGTCTAAAAAATGATGTAAAGAGGTGACTTATAAGTACGAAGTCAAGAGAGTGAAAAATGGATCTCATCCTAATATCTCTCTTACTATTTCCACTCTTTTAATCATTCAAAATCCTTTATATTTTCCATCATATGACCGGCCTAAACACCCCCATTTTCAGCCATAATAACTTGCCCATATGGGCCTCAAATCTGGCCCAAGTCCGAACAGTATTCAATGCAATTTTAAATGCTATTTAAACGCATACCGATATTGTAACAACCCACGATTTTGGAGATTTCCATTAGTATTAAATTATAATGCAAATTATAATTTAATATTGTTTCTAAAAATGAATTGGATTAGTATTTGGTTTAAATAAATTGAAATATTGGGTGTTTATTAGTTTAGAGCTAATAAGTTAATTAGGTGATATATTCCAATGTTAAATTGTTGAAATAAATATAAAGTAATGAAAATAAAGTTTTAAAAACTTTATTTTGAGAATTTGGGTATAAAATAATCAAAGTGCAACTTTATTTGGATAAATACAACAATATTGAAAAACATTGTCAATATTAACCTTTTATTGATTTTAAAAGGAGAAAATTTAAAGAAATTATGTATTTTATAAAATAAAAGATAAAATATTGTTTGGAAAAAATGTTTTGACGATTAAAAAGTGTTATAATGATTTATTGCAATTTATTTGACACGGGAAATTTTTTTGTTTAAGTTATTGCATTAAAAATAGTGTTTTACACAAAAATGGTGCAATTTGTAAAGTATCGTCAAAGATAGGGTTTTATTTATAAAAATAAATTTTTATTGTCGAAATAAATTTTATTTTTTATATAATAACAATTTTAGTTACATAAATCTTTTGTATAGGTTTTTATTTGGCTTTAAAATGTAAAAGGAGATATATATATATACACACACACACATACATATATATATATATATATATATAATGTTAAAATAGGATAAATATGTACATAGCCTTATATTTTCACTAAGCATTTAAGTCTTGGGCTAATTGGGTAAGGATTTAGAACCCAAAACCCATTATCTATAAATTTCTGGTAAGAGGAAATTAAAAGTACATTGATTTCTTCTTTCTTCTTTCTTCTCGAAACATCCGTATACAGAACATAGAAGAAAAAAAAGAGAAAATCAATGGCTTCCCTCTTATAAATCAATTTTCACTAACAATCTCTTCAAATTCAAGAATTAAATCAAGCAAATAGAGAGATTAGAGAAGCTAATCTCCACCAGTAACCAAAGATTTCATCAAAAATCTTTGAATTATGTATGAATTGTCTATAACCAATTTCTTTTGATGTGCATGTCTTTGTTTTAGCTTTATAGGTCTTTGAAGCTCCAATTGTCCTCAAACGTTCGCTACTTGCTATCAAAATCTTTGCTAAATCGCTAATGTGAGTATAAGCTCATGAATTGATAGCTAAAAATTAAAGTTCCTGTGAGAAAATTTGCAAAATTGCTGACTGTATATGTTATTCTTTCTGGTTCTTATTCTCTTTGTTTCCTGATTTCTGTTAGCCAGTTTATTTTGACCATAAGTCTTCCAATTCTTAACCAAATTCAATGATCTTAGATGTTATGGAAATCGCAGACATAGATCTACAAGTTTCATGTTTTGAGTTTTCTAAAATTTTGAAATTTTCTTGATCAAAATCGTGCTTGTTTGTTGCTGTCCCAAGAGCAAATTGACAGCAGCAGCAATCACATGCCAGAGAAATGTTTTAGCCATAAGTTACTCGTTTCTTATCCGATTTAGGTCAAGTTTTTTTGCTGGAAACTACATTCAATAAGGAATAATTTCTCTTCAGGTTCCATTTCGATATTTTACTATTTGATTGATCTAAAGAAGATTTGAAAGCAGAAGTATAGTTATGTCTTTGACAGAATTTCCTGAGTTTGAATCTGATATTGTTTGAGCTATATCTTTCTCATTTTTGATTGGAATTCGATAACTTGTAATGTTTCGGAAAGTAAAATTCATGTACTACAACTTTTATTCATTGAGTTTTCTGTAATTTTGAGGTTAGCTATGTCAAAATCAAATTTTTTTTACTACTATCTCGAGAGCAAAACTATTATTTGCTTTGTGTTTGAAACTGAAATGAAATTGGCTTTAACTTCTTCGTTTCTTATCCGAATTTGATAATTTGGATGTTTCGGAAAGCTTAGGTCATGTGCTACAAGTTTCATTCATTGTGTTTTCTGCAATTTTGAATTTCTTCTGGTCGAAATTATGGTTGTATGTTGTTGTCCTAAGAGAAAAATGACAGCAACAACAATCGTTGACCTTAGAATTGTACTAGCTCGTTTTTGCTATCATTCTCTTCGGCTTTGATGATGTTTTTGAGATATTCTGAGAGCTATGATGCCTATCAGCAGGGTAGCTACATTTGAAGACTTTAAAATTCAAATTTAAATGAAATTTGAATTCATTTTGGGTTAAATTTGAATCGAGTTCGTATTGAATTCAAGTTATCGGTTTTGAGATATCCATCCTAGTTTTCATTGCTTTCGAAAATGGTTTTCACTAAACCATTTTTGAAATACATGGTCATTTCAAATTATTAGTACGTAGTATTTTCTTAAATTATTTTTCTAAATAAAGATAGATTTATTTCCTATAATATAGGAATTTCAAATATTGGTTTTAATAATCATTTTCGAAAAATCATTTAAATTTCTGTTTTCTCTAATAAAATTATTTTATAAATAAAATTACTTATTTTTATGAATTTCGGATGTATAAAAAAGACAATTAAACGGTAAAATAAAACATGTGGTGTGAGACACATGGATTTGCTTTATCGCTTAATATCGGACTTATATGATCGAAACCCTTTCGTTGAACTATTTGAGATGATTTAAGATGTTATTAAATTTTGGGTAGATTATATGGTCCGAGAACTCCAATTTAGGAGTATATTCGATGAAGGACCATTTTAAGATGTGTTTCTTAATCGCCGATGAAATAAGGTGAATTAAGAGCTAGAAATTTCTAATTTGAATTACGGTTATAAATAACCATCTAGATGTTATTTTACTTGCGGATAAGATGAGGTAAGCTTCTTTATGGTGACTTTGAGATGTTGAGATGTATTATGATAATTTTTACTTGTCGATGAGATGAGACAAGTCACGATTCCACTAGTACTCGTCAATGCGATAAGACGATCATGGTATTGTATTTACTCGCCAATGAGATGAGGATGAGTATATTTTCCTGATGTTTGTGATGTTTTACTAGTGTGGTACCAACTAATGACTAGTAAACCGTTAGGTGCAAACGTATGGTATGGGACATACGTTAATACATATTGGGTTTCTATCGGAGAAGTTGAGACACATTCACGATGTTTACTAGTACTACAGACCATGAGTACTCGATTGGAGTCATCACGATGTAGTTGCTACTCCGATCATCACGATGTTAGTAACTCGGGTCTTTGTGACCGGGAGTCATTATGATGTTATAGACTATAGTCATTCACGATATTCACGATGTTAAGATGTTATTTGACTCCAGTCATCACGATGTTTAGGGTACCAAATAGTAGTACAAGTCATGATGTAGCGTGCATAGCATTGCTTCGGCATGCAATCAAGGATCTGGCTAATCCGGGATTTCTTTGAGTTTTGATGTTTTAGACTTCACCGTCTTTAGATGGTTATTACATTGATAGCCTAGTGCCGGATGAGATGTATACATATATGGTGAAATCATTTATGATGTTACTCTTCGATTGAGTTATTTGCATTATGGATTGATGATTTGATGATTTTATAGACCACTTGATGTTAAAATGGAGTTGAGATGTATTTATATATTTATACCGATGGGATGAGGTATAAATGATTATGAAGAATCTTTTATGATGAGTTTTAGTGATGGATTTGAGATGTATCTATATTCATACCAATGAGATGAGGTATGAATAAGTATAATGCTTCTTTTATGATTGGGTTGTATATTTCCTTGAATGATCCTTGGGATGCGCCAATGAGAAGAGGCACATCCATATGCGTTTTATTCTATATATGAAGGATATATACCTTTGATGTATTGTTATATTGACAACCACTTCTAAGAAGATAGTTGAATCATTTGAAGTCATTATCTATATTCCTTTATACTGCCGATGCGATATTTATTGAGTCTTATCTTTAAAACGTTGCTTGCCGATGTTCCATTTGCTAAAGTGTCAGTTATGCCAATTAAGTATGATTTTATCATCATTATCTCTTCTACATGCCAAAAAGAGACGTTGTCATTTCTTGTGATGTTGAAACCCTGTTTAGGGCATGACATTCTTTAAGAAAAAGGATACCATAGCTTTCACCTACTTATCCTTATTGATTATTTTGTTTAACTGATGATTTTAGCTAGCCCGACCCATGTGTTTTCACTCGGGTCAGATCGAGTTGTTTCAGGTATCATCTATTGGACTTGGCTTGAAGTTGATGTTGGATATCAACTCTTCTTTCTCTTGAGTAGTTTCTGTTCTTTTGCATACTCTGATGTAGTTATATTTGATTCGATTGTATGGTGTGGTCGGGTACCACCTTTATTGTATTCATATTGTATTGTACTAAACATGTATCAGTGTATATGTGTATATATATATATGATATTGAATACTGTTTAGTGATGTACTTTTCATTTAATTATTGTATTTTGTTCTGATAAATCCGTTAGCCACCTATAGTTTTGAATTAAGCATATACTGGGTATGTCGATCCACCTGAGATAGAAAAAAATCGTATTGCATTTATCGACGTATTCATGTAACGACCCAGAATTTCTGTCATTTGAAATTAGTATATTTAATTGATTTTAAATATTAACAAGTAAAATTTGTAAGTCGAATAAATTTTATTTCGAATATCCAGATTTAATTGGATAATTAAATCGATAATTTAATATTTGAAATTACAGAAATAATTGAAAACTGGGTTTAATGTGATTAAAATTGATTTGTAAAGTTGTATTGAATCATATTGGAGTTAGAATGATGTTATAGAACTTTTAAAATTGAATTAAAAGTTAATTTGTAGAAATTGAATATTTTAATATTTAATTGACGAATAAAAATAGCCATTTTTAAAACAGTCTCGGATTACGACGAAACTAGTTTCATCGGATCTGTAATGTTATATTGTTGTAAGATTTAAAATTTCGTGCCAATCGGATTTACAGTTTGTCCGGGGCAAGCTAAAACGCACTTAAATCGGTTTAAGTGAATTTTAAAATTAAATAATCTGATTCGAAAACCTATCTTCCAAATACGATCGAATTGGCTCCCGATATATATTCCATTGCGTTCAGAATGGGGGTAAACATTATAAACGCCAGGCGGCACGCTTCGTTTGGAGTTCGGAAAAATTTCGGGTGAATAGTGTCGCGTAATTTTCTATATGAGGCCTCCATATTTCATTATTTTCACCCTAACCCTAATTTGTCTTCAGCCGCCACCCTACTTTTTAATGGTCGAAAACCTTCCTCCTTCTTCCTCAATTTTCTTCAAATCTATTAAACGATTCGAAAAATTTTCAACTGGAAATTTGTAGAGCACGACGAGGTCTTGAAGATCAACGGTGGTGATCGATTTATTTTGTGTGGATCATCGGCAAATCAAGCTACAATGGTCGGCGTTCGCGCACGTTTTTCGAGATGCAGGGGGGCCAAGCTCGTCGTGGTTCCAGCCGAAGGTGGCTCTCATGATGGCGATTCAAATGAAAGTGCTCGATCGTCGTGGAATGCGTGTGGAGGCCGTGGCAGTTAGGGTTTGGTGACGGCTTGGTGGGTTTTCGCGTATTCAAACCTGGGAAGGAGAAGAAGGGAACGGGCGGCCAAGATTCTCAGAAAGCAAAACGAACGGCTGTGATGATTAAGGTTATAAAAATATAAAAAGAAAATTGTTAATTATTATATTATAATTCGTTCAATCTTTAAAATAGCATAACTTTTTCATACGAGGTCCGTTTCGCACGAAACAAATTGCATCGGGTTCGTATTAACGAATACTACGCGATGGAGCTAGATTGGAGTTGATTGGAGTTAGTGTGAATTTTGGATAAAATTAAACGCGCGTTTAATTTTATTCGAAATAAAACACTGCAACTGTTATTGGAAGCAAGGTGAGAACTTCTCACTCAATCGAATTGTGTTTCGATTTTAAATTTTAAATGGTTAGATTTAAAATTGCTTGATTGTGTTGATTGAAAGAGGGGGCTATGCGATAGGATCGTGTAATATGGAATAATGAAATAGTCTAGGTAGATAAAGTAGGTAAATGCAAGGAGACACCAAGACTTTTATACTAGTTCGGACCTATCGTCCTACGTCCGGTCCCTAAGCTCCTCTTAGGAATTTCACTAACTAACACCCTCACTTCACCCGGAGGAATAGGTTTACAACTTACCCGAACAACCGAACGGGATTTCTTGCCTCAACTACTGAAGAGGACTTCAACTCAATTACTAAAATACAATATTCGACTTGTTGTGTTCTTGTCAACACTAATTAGTCTAATGTAGTACAATATTCCTATAATCTTATCCTCGAGAGTATGAAATGTGTTTGTGAAGATTTAAGAAATGTGAATTGCTATGAATCAAAAGAATGTTATAAACAAAAACAGTGATTCAAGCAATAGAATAGTGAATGCTTTGAGAATATCTAGAAAATATGAACAAGAGAATAGTAAGATTAAAGCAAGAGAATTCGGTTAATTGAATGATGTTTGAATCATGTATTTATAGTTGTAAAAAGGATGCATGTATTGCAAAGGGTTGTAGATAAGAGAAGATTCCATTTCTATTGAAGAATGGTCGCAACTCTTGGGAAGAAGAAGGTGTCCTTTCATGCAAAATTCGCAGGTTCAAATTCAGTCGACTGTGCAGGAAATTCAGTCGACTGAAAATATGAAGAAAAATTTTTAGGAATAATTTCAGTCGACTGTGCAGGAAATTCAGTCGACTGAAACTGTGCATGTATGTTAAACTGCACAGATTCAGTCGACTGTGCAGGAAATTCAGTTCAGTCGACTGACATATGAATTTATGCATTATGAAGAATTGAAGTATGCTCAGTGAAAAATTGAAGTATAATGAATGTGTTCTTGTGTTTGTGCAACTCTTGAGGATAGATTTTAACAAATAAACCTATATATATAAAAAATCATACTCAAGTTTATATTTCATTGATCTTCCTCTATCTTGCATATATTTCTTCCTTTATACATTGTCATTGATCAAAAATCTTCGTGTATCAACATTGATTGTATGCTTGGATGATAAATTGCTATATGTTGTACTGAAATAGACCTTATACGCCGCATATTAAGCGGATGTTATTGTATTAAACACATATACCGAGATATTCCACCTTGAAGTGGAATTGGTATTATATATGTACTTGGAGTTGATTTCCCGCATTATATAGCGGATGAGACCCTATTGCGCCGCATAATAGCGGATAATATTTTATATAAACCCATGTACCGCGATATTCCGTCTTGAAACGGGATTGGTATTTGTGCTAACATCTGTGGATGCAGGGAAACAGGTTGGAGGGATCCAACTAGATTCCTCAAATAATTGAATTTATTTCAATGTTGTGTGTTGATTTTTTCATAATCTCTGTGTGATTATCTTTGTGATTGAAATCGTTGAAGGCTAAAATTTAGCCGAATATAATTTTGGTATCGTTGGATACCCGAAATAAATAAAAATTTGATTTTGAAAATTCAGGTTGAAAGTTATATTAAAATTTATTTTTGAGAATTGGATAAATTTAAAAGAAGGAATTCTAAAATAATAAAGTTTTATTTTTAGTTTTATTGAATAAAATTTCAAAATATGGGAAAAGCTTAAATAAATAGATTTCGGGTAATATTATTTAAAAGTTGAAGAATTTATTTAAAATAAGGATTTATTAAGTTATAGTTAACATTTAATTTATTAAATAATTAAGGATTAATTAATTAAGGTAATTGAAGAATGATTTATTTAATTTATAAATAAATAATTTAGATTAATTTATAATTAGAAATGATTAATAATGAATTAATCTAAGATAATTTCTTAAGAAAGTAATTAAGGAAATGTTATTAGTTAATGAAGATAATTAACTAAGGATTATGAAGTAATTAAATAAATGTGATTAATTTTGATAATTAATTAGATTTATTAATTAAGATAATCAATTGTAGATTGTTAATTACTTAATTGTAATTAAAATTGGATATTTCGATTAATTTATTAATAAAGATTAATTGGTAATTAATGATTTATTGGTATGAGATGATTTCTTAATGGTAAGTAATTAAAGGTTTAATTTCTTAAAAAAATTAATTAAGGGGTTAATTAATTATGTAATTGGTTTAAAGGTTAACTTAATTAATATGATTAATTAAGAATAATTTAATTAATTAAGGTGATTGATTAATTAATATATATCAAATGATTTGTAATTAATTAATTGAGATTGGATAATTAATTCATAAGTAATTAATTTAATTGGAAATAAATTGAATTAATTAGGATTAAGCAATTAAATTAATTCTATTTATAAATGACTATTGAATGCTTGACCTTACTTATGAATGATTGTATTATATGAGATGCCTTGAACTGATTGTCCTATCTAATCTATGATATTTTGTTCTATGGATTGAGCTGTGTATAATTTATTCATTTATTTACATTTGTATATTATCTATGAATCTGTGGATGGACAATAAGCGTTATAGTTCATATCGCTTATCAACTATATTTCTGTGTTTTAATCTGTGATGATTGAATGATGTTGCACTATTGTGTTAAACCCCTAGACCACACTTATACACACACAAATATGAATTTCACGAGGAAATCGATTAAGTCATAGATTTTGAAATAGTTTAAAAAAATTGAATATTTAAATCCAAATGGTTTTGGAAATGGATTGGGTTTAAAACGGAAAGCTTTTGGAATGGAATTTCAAGATAAATTTTATTTTTGAATAACTTGATAAAGTTTTGAAATGAAATAATTTGACTTAAATTTGAACTCAAGATTTGAAATTGAATTCTACGTTTGGAAACTTGGGATTAAAGATGTTATACTAATTATATATGGGTCAAAGCATTTTCAATGTATTGATTTGGGAATTTGAATTTAATTCAAGGGCTTTAACTCGTGCAAATATAATTAGATTTTTCTGAAATGAAAACTATTTGTTTTCAAATAATGAAAGCTGTCACATAAGTAATGAACTTCCAATTTGTGTTGAAAGGTTCCAAGTTTGAAATTGAAATGTTTTGAAAGGCTATGAATGAATCTTTGGAAACGAATTTTGAAAGCTATAGGTTAAACTTTGATTCAAAGATTTAACGAGTTAATCTAATTGAAATGGAAATTGTTTTGAAATCCATGAATGGATCTTTGTGAATGGGGTGAACTTTGTGAATTGAATCTTTTTGTTTAAAAGATTAAAGTGTGGAAATTTGTTTGAACCATTGAAGCTTGTTGAAATAAATCTTTTTGTTTAAAAGATTGGAAATGGTAATTTAGTTTAACCATTCGAATGAAAGGTTTTGGGCTTTAAGCTGTGACTTAACTGAGACCCCAATATCCATATGTTTCTTGTAAATATTGCGCTCACTATTCGGTTTAGCCAGGAGAGGACCTTTGTGTCATATAGCCCATTCCGAATATGTGATACGACGTTATGAATAACATTTGAAGACCGGTGGTGAAGACCGGATATTTTCGAAAGCGAAAGGATAACTCGTCGAGTGTCTTTGCATCGACTGGTCCCCGGTATAGAGACTCCGTATGTGATGGGAAGTCCGCACGTGATTAGGGATTATCCGGATTTGCAAGGGCTTCTTCGGAAGTGCCTTCGGTTCTGTTCGATTCCAGAACAGAGTTGTACGGATTGTACGTCTGACATTACATTTTGAGATATAAAGCAGATTTCTTTAAAATACATTTCTGTTGGTGGCGGAGAATTTGTTCTCTTAGCTTAACACCCTTCTCTGTGACGTACGAGCTTAGAGGTTATATAGTTGAAGGTTATCAATAATATATTCCCAACTTGGTAATGTGGCATGTTGAGTGTTGCTGATCATTTGTTGATCAAATCGTGGCTTTTGTGAAAAGCGTAGCTTTGTGGATGAGACTTCATTAAACCTCACAACCCGGTAATGGTCAAAACAGGAAGAATGCAGCAAGATTATTTGGGGATAGCGCCCCCTGAGGGTATGTTCATTTCCTTCTGGATAGAGGTGGTATCATGGTATGGAGCCCAGATACTTAACCTATGTGGTTCCTGCAAATTTATTTCTTTGTGGTTGTTGGTGAATCCCAGGATAAAGGTTGGTTATGACCGGGGGATGGCATACTCGTGTCAGTAGTTACCTAGCTAGAGGTAACCCGGCCTTGTGTTGGCAGAAATCCGGTTAGGTTCTCGGGGCGTCCTTCCAGAGGCGTACCCATATGGCAATGGGAAGTTCCTTGGCCTGACCATTTGCTGGAAATCCGAACTCCAATACGCACCTTGTACGGTTTTAGTTGTAGAACCTGCCATTTACTTATGGTGGTCACCACTGTTTAGATGGTAGCTATAGTAGGCATAGTGCGAAATGCCTATGCTGGCTAAGATTTATATTATACTTTCGAAATGTTTTCTTGCACTTTGCACTTATAGTAATAATATCAAAGAAATTTGCGTATCAAGCATGTTTGACTATCATAAGGAGAAATCTCCTCCAATTCTGCGTTTGCATTGTGTGTGTGGCGGGAAACCATACGGTAGTTACATTTTCTAAAAGCATCGCGGATCTATTTTAAAATATTTCTTTGTTTGTTTTAAAGATGTAACTGTTTTAAGTTCTCACACCAGTCCCATGACTGACCTAGAATTTATTGTTCCCTTCCTAAACTCTGAGTGCCCATCATTTTCTACACGGGCAACCTAGAGTCAGGTTATCAGGATGTTCTGGAATTCAGGAGTTGCTGTGGAGCTCAAGAGGCGAGCTGGTTGGCGCAACGTATCACTTGTATATGATATTATCTATGATATTATCTTTTCCGCTGTGTATTCAGTTGTGAGGATGGGTTTATGTAACTGTCCATTATTGTGTTGTGTTTTATATTGACTCTGATGATGTAATGTATAAAATATACAGATATTTTGATTTAAAGATATTCATTTATCTATTATATGTTGTTCCGCTGTGATTGTGAGATTCTGATATTGTTTCTGTTGCTTCTTCTTTCTTTCTTCTTCTATCTTCCTCTTCTTCTTTAACCCTAAGGGTACGGTTTTTCGGCCTTCGATTGCTCGGCAGTTGATACAGTGGACGTATTAATGTCGATTTTCGGGAGTCGAAGAATCGGTTCCTTACAGAGTGGTATCAAAGCATTTGGTTAAGAGACAACCTTGGCTCTGTTGGGTGTACTCATTAGAGATAGAGTCGGTAGTACTCTAGAATGAGTGTGAGTGTAATGATAGATACGAGCGCGTATTTGTTAGTGAATATAAAAATGTTTTATATTGTGTTTGCTTATCCGTTGAGCTGTTTGTGAATTTTGTTCGGTATGTGGGCGCCATATTATCGATAAGGATTTCTAAATACTTAAACAAGGCAAGTCGACATAGTATCATTTTAAATTGGGTAAATGAAATAATTTTACCTCGATTATATTTTTCATATAAAGGAAATAATTTTTCATAAATTACTAAAGTGTATATAAATTGATTGTTTGGTTGTTGAAAATGTAAGAATATATATAAGTTAATTAAAAGAATGAAGTTGATTTTGGTATCGAAGTAAACTAATAAAGTGAAGTGATGAATATGAACTTGAGCTATGTAATGAACTTCAACTTTTGTGGTTAAAATAATTAGCAATTGAATTGAACTAATGGATAGAATATAAATCAATCTAATGTAAATGAATTGATATGGAATAAGGGATGTAAATGTTAATTCATTAAAAACTAGTAAATTGGAAATTGAATAATTGAAAGAAAAGTCAATTTAATATCAACCAATTGGAATTAAAAGTGTTAAACCAAATTGAATGTGGATTTAATAATTTGGTCATGTTGGTTATGATTTGGTTGTTATATGATTGTAGTTGATTGTATATAATTCATTAAGTGTTAATGAAATTGAATTGATAAATGGAAACCTATGTAATTGAATTTGAATTGAAAGTGAACTAATGTGAATTGGTTGTAAGCAATTTATAGGGTTTCGATACAAATTTTAACTTATGGGAATTATTTTGATTGCATTGCTTATGAAAACTATATGTTTTCCATTGAAAATTAGTGAAATGTAAATGAATTTCCTATATATATGTTACTTACATGTTTAAATTGAGTAAGTACAGGTACCGAGGCTGTAGTCGGTTGGATTTGGTCACGCTAAAATGCTAATAATAACTGCTTTGCTTAAAAATGCTAAAAAGGTACGCCTACGCAACAAAAATAGGAAATATGAACTATTTTTCTGTTTTCCGACCGTGTGGGTCGATGTATATATATTTATATCTATTGTGATATTGCAAAAGCACCTCCGTACAAGGGAGACTCTGCCAAAATTTTCCATAAATTTTAGGAGTTAGAAAGATTTTGAAAATTTTTAGAAATTTTTTGTTAACGAAAAGTCAATTTCTAAATTGAAATGAAAATGTAGGATTTGAAAAACTTAGTAAAGTTATTGTAAGAAGTTTAACTATGGATTTTGGAAAAGTTAAAATGTTCAAATGAATTTGAAATTTAATTTGAACAAATGGTTTTGAAAAGTTAATGAATTCTGTAACTTTTCCTTACTTGGCAATTTCGAGGACGAAATTCTTTTAAGGGGAGAAGTTTGTAATGACCTAGAATTTCTGTCATTTGAAATTCGTATATTTAATTGATTTTAAATATTAACAAGTAAAATTTGTAAGTCGAATAAATTTTATTTCGAATATCTAGATTTAATTGATAATTAAATCGATAATTTAATATTTGAAATTACAGAAATAATTGGAAATTGGGTTTAATGTGATTAAAATTGATTTGTAAAGTTGTATTAAATCATATTGGAGTTAGAATAATGTTATAGAACTTTTAAAATTGAATTAAAAATTAATTTGTAGAAATTGAATATTTTAATATTTAATTGACGAATAAAAATAGCCATTTTTCAAAAAGTCTCGGATTTCGACGAAACTAGTTTCATCGGATCCGTAATGTTATATTATTGTAAGATTTCAAATTTCGTGTCAATCGGATTTACGGTTTGTCGGGGGCAAGCTAAGACGCACTGAAATCGGTTTAAGTGAATTTTAAAATTAAATAGTCGATTCGAAAACCTATCTTCCAAATACGATCGAATTGGCTCCCGATATATATTCCATTGAGTTCGGAATGGGTGTAAAATATTATAAACGCCAGGCGGCATGCTTCGTTTGGAGTTCGGAAAATTTTCGGGTGAATACTGTCGCGTAATTTTCTATATGAGGCCTCCATATTTCATTATTTTCACCCTAACCCTAATTTTTCTTCAGCCGCCGCTCTACTCTTTAATGGCCGAAAACCTTCCTCCTTCTTCCTCAATTTTCTTTAAATCTATTAAACGATTCAAAAAAAATTCAACTGGAAATTTGTAGAGCACGACGAGGTCTTGAAGATCAACGGTGGTGATCGATATATTTTGTGTGGATCATCGGCAAATCGAGCTACAATGGTCGGCGTTCACGCACGTTTTTCGAGATGCAGGGGGGCCGAGCTCATCGTGGTTCCAGCCGAAGGTGGCTCTCATGATGGCGATTCAAATGAAAGTGCTCGATCGTCGTGGAAGTGCGTGTGGAGGCCGTGGCAGTTAGGGTTTGGTGACGGCTTGGTGGGTTTTTGCGTATTCAAACCTGGGAAGGAGAAGAAGGGAACGCGTGGCCAAGATTCTCAGAAAGCAAAACGAACGGCTATGATAATTAAGGTTATAAAAATATAAAAAAAATTGTTAATTATTATATTATAATTCGTTCAATCTTTAAAATAGCATAACTTTTCCATACGAGGTCCGTTTCGCACGAAACAAATTGCATCGGGTTCGTATTAACGAATACTACGCGATCGACCTAGATCGGAGTTGATTGGAGCTAGTGTGAATTTTGGATAAAATTAAACGTGCGTTTAATTTTATTCGAAATAAAACACTACAACTGTTATTGGAAGCAAGGTGAGAACTTCTCACTCAATCGAATTGTGTTTCGATTTTCAATTTTAAATGGTTAGATTTAAAATTGCTTGATTGTGTTGATTGTATGCTTGGATGATAAATTGCTATCTTTTGTATTGAAATAGACCCTATACGCCGCATATTAAGCAGATGTTATTATATTAAACACATATACCGCGATATTCCACCTTGAAGTGGAATTGGTATTATATATGTACTTGGAGTTGATTTCCCACATTATATAGCGGATGAGACCCTATTGCGCCGCATAATAGCGGATAATATTTTATGTAAACCCATGTACCGCGATATTCCGTCTTGAAATGGGATTGGTATTTGTGCTAACATCTATGGATGTTGGGAAACAAGTTAGAGGGATCCAACTGGATTCCTCAGATAATTGAATTTGTTTCAATGTTGTGTGTTGATTTTTTTATAATCTCTATGTGATTATCTTTGTGATTGAAATCGTTGAAGGCTAAAATTTAGCCGAATATAATTTTGGTATCGTTGGATACCCGAAATAAATAAAAATTGATTTTCGAAAATTCAGGTTGAAAGTTATATTAAAATTTATTTTTGAGAATTGGATAAATTTAAAAGAAGGAATTCTAAAATAATAAAGTTTTATTTTTAATTTTATTGAATAAAATTTCAAAATATGGGAAAAGCTTAAATAAATAGATTTCGGGTAATATTATTTAAAAGTTGAAGAATTTATTTAAAATAAGGATTTATTAAGTTATAGTTAACATTTAATTTATTAAATAATTAAGGATTAATTAATTAAGGTAATTGAAGAATGATTTATTTAATTTATAAATAAATAATTTAGATTAATTTATAATTAGAAATGATTAATAATGAATTAATCTAAGATAATTTCTTAAGAAAGTAATTAAGGAAATGTTATTAGTTAATGAAGATAATTAACTAAGGATTATGAAGTAATTAAATAAATGTGATTAATTTTGATAATTAATTAGATTTATTAATTAAGATAATCAATTGTAGATCCTTAATTACTTAATTGTAATTAAAATTGGATATTTCGATTAATTTATTAATAAAGATTAATTGGTAATTAATGATTTATTGGTATGAGATGATTGCTTAATGGTAAGTAATTAAAGGTTTAATTTCTTAAAAAAATTAATTAAGGGGTTAATTAATTATGTAATTGGTTTAAAGGTTAACTTAATTAATATGATTAATTAAGAATAATTTAATTAATTAAGGTGGTTGATTAATTAATTTATATCAAATGATTTTTTATTAATTAATTGAGATAGGATAATTAATTCATCAGTAATTAATTTAATTGGAAATAAATTGAATTAATTAGGATTAAACAATTAAATTAATTCTACTTATAAATGACTACTGAATGTTTGACCTTACTTATAAATGATTGTATTATATGAGATGCCTTGAATTGATTGTCCTATCTAATCTATGATATTTTGTTCTGTGGATTGAGCTGTGTATAATTTATTCATTTATTTACATTTGTATATTATCTATGAATCTGTGGATGGACGATAAGCGTTATAGTTCATATCGCTTATCAACTATATTTCTGTGTTTTAATCTGTGATGATTGAATGATGTTGCACTATTGTGTTAACCCCTGGACCACACTTATACACACACAAAGATGGATTTCACGACGAAATCGATTAAGTCACATATTTTGAAATAGTTTAAAAAAATTGAATATTTAAATCCAAATGATTTTGGAAATGGATTGGGTTTAAAACGAAAAGCTTTTGGAATGGAATTTCAAGATAAAATTTATTTTTGAATAACTTGATAAAGTTTTGAAATGAAATAATTTGACTTAAATTTGAATTCAAGATTTGAAATTGAATTCTATGTTTGGAAACTTGGGATTAAAGATGTTATAATAATTATATATAGGTCAAACCATTTTCAATGTATTGATTTCGGAATTTTAATTTAATTCAAGGGCTTTAACTCGTGCAAATATAATTATATTTTTCTGAAACGAAAACTATTTGTTTTCAAATAATGAAAGCTGTCACATAAGTAATGAACTTCCAATTTGTGTTGAAAGGTTCCAAGTTTGAAATTGAAATGTTTTGAAAGGCTATGAATGAATCTTTGGAAACGAATTTTGAAAGCTATAGGTTAAACTTTGATTCAAAATTTAACGAGTTAATCCAATTGAAATGGAAATTGTTTTGAAATCCATGAATGAATCTTTGTGAATGGGGTGAACTTTGTGAATTGAATCTTTTTGCTTAAAAGATCAAAGTGTGGAAATTTGTTTAAACCATTGAAGGTTGTCGAAATAAATCTTTTTGTCTAAAAGATTGGAAATGGTAATTTATTTTAACCATTCGAATGAAAGGTTTTGGGCTTTAAGCTGTGACTTAACTGAGACCCCAATATCCATATGTTTCTTGTAAATATTGTGCTCACTATTCGGTTTAGCTGGGGGAGGACCTTTGTGTCATATAGCCCATTCCGAATATGTGATACGACGTTATGAGTAGCATTTGACGACCGGTGGTGAAGAGCGGATATTTTTGAAAGCGAAAGGATAACTCGTCGAATGTCTTTGCATCGACTGGTCCCCGGTATAGAGACACCATATGTGGTGGGAAGTACGGACGTGATTAAGGATTATCCGGATTTGCAAGGGATTCTTCGAAAGTGCCTTCGGTTCTGTTCGAACCCAGAACAGACTTGTATGGATTGTATGTCTGACATTACATTTTGAGATATAAAGCAGATTTCTTTCAAATACATTTCTGTTGGTGGCGGAGAATTTGTTCTTTTAGCTTAACACCCTTCTCTGAGACGTACGAGCTCAGAGGTTATGTAGTTGAAGGTTATCAGTAATATATTCCCAACTTCGTAATGTGGCATGCTGAGTACTGCTGATCATTTGTTGATCAAAGCGTGGCTTTTGTGAAAAGCGTAGCTTTGTGCACGAGACTTCGTCAAACCTCACAACCCGGTAATGGTCAAAACAGGAAGAATGCAGCAAGGTTATTTGGGGATAGCGCCCCATGAGGGTATGTTCATTTCCTTCTAGATAGAGGTGGTATCATGGTATGAAGCCTAGATAATTAACCTATGTGGTTGCTGCAAATTTATTTCTTTTTGGTTGTTGGTGAATCCCGGGATAAAGGTTGGTTACGACCGGGGGATGGCATGCTCGTGCCAGTAGTTACCTAGCTAGAGGTAACCCGGCCTTGTGTTGGCAGAGATCCGGTTTGGTTCTCGCGGCGTCCTTCCAGGGGCGTACCCATGTGGCAATGAGAAGTTCCTTGGCCTGACCATTTGTTTGAAATCCAAACTCCAATACGCACCTTGTACGGTTTTAGTTTTAGAACCTGCCATTTACTTATAGTGGTCACCACTGTTTAGGTGGTAGCTATAGTAGGCATAGTGTGAAATGCCTATGGTGGCTAAGATTTATATTATACTTTCGAAATGTTTTCCTGCACTTTGCACTTATAGTAATAATATCAAAGAAATTTACGGATCAAGCATGTTTGACTATCATAAGGAGAAATCTCCTCCAATTCTGCGTTTGCATTGTGTGTGTGGCGGGAGGCCTTACGGTAGTTACATTTTCTAAAAGTATTACAGATCTATTTTAAAATATTTCTTTGTTTGTTTTAAAGATGTAACTGTTTTAAGTTCTCACACCAGTCTCATGACTGACCTGGAGTTTATTGTTCCCTTCCTAAACTCTGGGTGCCCATCATTTTCTACACAAGCAGCCTAGAGTCAGGTTATCAGGATGTTTTGGAATTCAGGAGTTGCTGTGGAGCTCAAGAGGCGAGCTGGTTGGCGAAACGTATCACTTGTCTATGATATTATCTATGATATTATCTTTTCCGCTGTGTATTCAGTTGTGAGGACGGGTTTATATAACTGTCCATTATTGTGTTGTGTTGTATATTGACTCTGATGATGTAATGTATAAAATGTACAAATCTTTTGATTTAAAGATATTCATTTATCTATTATATGTTGTTCCGCTGCGATTGTGAGATTCTGAAATGTTTCTGTTGCTTCTTCTTTCTTTCTTCTTCTATCTTCCTCTTCTTCTTTAACCCTAAGGGTACGGTTTTCCGACCTTCGATTGCTCGGCAGTTGATACGGTGGACGTATTAATGTCGATTTTCGGAAGTCGAAGAATCGGTTCCTTACAATTCAATAGATGTTTAAGACAAAATTATAGATGGTCACCTTTAACCAGCCCTATTCTCCACTTTAGTAGACAGAATTGCTCGTCAATTCTCTTTACTAAGGCGGGCCTCATGGTGGGGCGTTACAGATATAGTATATCAATTAGTATATTTATAACTATCGTAGATACACTATTCAACATTTTTCAATATACATAAAATAAACTTTTATGATTTATATTCCTTACATGTTAATAAATTCAATTAAATTACAAAAATTTATAAATTAATTAAATCAGGTGGTAAAGGGATATTCAATATTTCGGTTGTGCGACTCTCAGGAGTAAGTTTTGTAGGCAAGTATTATAGAACAATTCAAATATTAACATTCACACTTCACTTAGCAGGTGGTGTGACATTATAGCAAAATTTATCACCAAGTTGGCATCAATAAAATTCAGTTTTACTTTGTTAAATTTTACTCGATTGTGATACTTATTTACACCAATTCTCTTCATGAAAACCATATCACTTTGGACTTATGGAATTTGGTAATGATCAAAATTCTAATATCATTCACACACAACTCTATAGTCCAAGCATAAAGTCCTTGTTTCAATAATAACAATTATTATTAGGCGAACTACTTTGTTTGAAGACTTTAACTTTGAGTTGAGTTTAGTTGACCGCGATACTAACCCCATATAACTGAGATGACGAATCATCTCTTAAATAGTGTTTCACTTATAATGCTTCCGCTCAACCCAATTATAGTTGTTTTATGGCCGCCATACTACGATTTAACTATATCAAAGTAGAGCTTCCATATTGAAGATCAACAATATTCAAATCTAAGGAACCGTGTCATTTTGTCGCATCGATATTCTGTTTGACCTTTGTTAATTAACCAACAAAAAACTGTCGAGTAAGTCATTCCATATTATCCAATAACTAATAGTATGCAACCCTTTGGTGCTCCAGCAGTCGTGAGTAATACACTGCCCAAGATTTGGAGAGCGTTACGTTCTCTAGTCTCAAGGGGTATACCGATATCCCCTTTCGATATAGTTTGACTGGGAATATTTAAAATGGCATGTTTAATTTCATTGTGATAAATTACTTATGGTTACGAAATTACAAAACATATCATTTATGGATTTTCTATTAAATATATTTTTAATTAAATAAATTAATTATAATAATACGTTACATTAAGTATACAATAGAAAGAAAATATCTTTTATTTTGAGCAAGATTGTTTATCAAATTAGATATATGTAACAAATTACATAATTACCCTTAGGCATACTGCTAATACACTACCCTTGTTTTAATCTTTATCATCTTCTCCCTTTAAAACTTAGAACTCATTTACACAAACTAGAAATTTCTAGCACTAATTTAAGTTAATTCCAATAAAATAAAATTTAATTTGTGGTATTAATATTATGACTTCTTTAATACTTTTTGTAAAAACTCTAAATTTAGCAAAATCATCTTTAATTTTACAAAATAATAGTAAGTACATTTAAATTAAAATAGATAGTTGTGAAAATTATCTTAATTGATATTTGAGGTATCATGGTAAAAAATTCCATAATTCCTTAATAAAAAATATATAGATTTGAAAAAATACCATTAGTTTTAATGTTCTAGTTTTATGGATTATAATAAAAGGACTTAAAATGCCATTAAAAGGAAGGGTAATTTAGTAATCGATTGTTTTAGCAAAAGTAATAGCATATGTTAGATGATTTTTGGTGTCTGAATAGAATCTGCCTTCGCGTAAACACAAAATCAGATATAGTGTGAATTAATAAAATAATTTATTTTAAATTAACTCTTTTGCACATTGCCAATGCACCTAATCCAACAATAAGGACAAATAAATAAAGAAAAAACAACGTTAATGATGAACATAAATGTTAGGAAATGATAATATCTTATTCTACTTGCTGCCAAAATGAGATTACCAACTAACCATTAAGAATGAATGATGTCCTGAAATATTGGAGGTGCCTCAATGTGATAATTTATTCTAGATTTTCTATAAAACTCGATGCATAATGGCTATTAACAATACTTGGTGAATTTATATTTATCTTCATTTTCTTTTCTATTAGATAAAATTATTATATAATTATTATAGTAGTAGAAAGGTTTTTAAAAGAAGTTCTTTTCTATTACATAAACATCATACTTATGATAAACACCATTGTCCCAGTGGTTAAGTGATTTAGCTTTGGTGCGAGAGGTCACAAGTCCGAAACTTGCGTAGAGTGATTCGAACGTTTGTTGACGTGTGATATGTTGTCATGGTGATTTGTTATATATAAAGTACCATTTCAAAATAAAAACATCATACTTATTTAATATGTAATAACACTGTGAACTCAATAGAAAGTGAATAATTCACACGTAAAATTGTTGGAAGAAGTCACTTGTTGGAGTCAAGATTGGTTCATGATTTGATGCATGTTTGCATACATTATTAAAGATATGTTATTTACATCGACGAGATAATATTATCATGATAATAGACACATCAACTTCAAAACATAACTAGAAGAATAACTTTTATGCATTGACACTACCTTTTGTCTTCCAAAAGAAGATGAACATCTTTCCTAACGTAGACATTTGATTTACAAATATTGAATACCAGATCTTCTTAGATTATTAGTAGAGTTTGATAAATGGAATGTTAGTGTAACCTTTTTGTTATAGATGTATGACGTTATTCGATATCATATTATTTAGTGAAAAATTAGTCAATATCATAATCAGATGCTCAAATAAACATTTTATTTTTCCTATTTTAATGCTCTTTCCATTTTTGTACAATTACATTTCATTTTAAAAATTATGCATGCTACTTAACATTTTCTTAGTGAATTTAGATTCTAAAACAAATGCATGTGTCATATTTATATCTTAGTCCACCCAACATATTCATATTCAAAGTTCATTTTGTGTTACATTTTAAATGTCACAAACCCATTATATGTTGTTGTTATTTAATATAATTTTGTCACTTTTGCAAAATTTACATTAATGAATTAGTTGCCTTAATTAGCATTTTTTTCTCCTACCGTTTGTGTACCATGAATTCATGGTAGTTTTAAATGAATCATCTTACTACTTTTATTAGCGTTTATTGTCAGAATTTAGGCCCTATTGAAGGACAAAAAAACGCTCGGGAAATAATAAATAACGACAGTTATGTCAGCCGCATTCGAGTTATGTTGGACGTATCTGTTACATCAACGATTTAATGAAAAGCGTTTACATGTCCCAAAACCCTACAGTTGGAGAGCACGTAACATTTACATCCGATATAACCTGATAGGTTGGACGTAAATCCAAATATAAGTAAACCCGAGAGTTCCAGTTGAAAACATATAAAAAAAATACAATTCATCTTTTTTCTTCTCATTAAGCAAACAAGGAAGTGTGTCCTTTCAACGGTCAGACTGATTTTACTGTCCATCATTTCTATTCTACAATAAAGCTTCGTGTTTGGTCATATCAGTGAGGAGTGATGAGAGTATTGAAGAAATAATGATAGGACTTGATTAGACCAACTTTAATTAGTTTGACGACTTATATTTCGCTCCAGATGACATATTACCAACCCAACCTATTGGCTTTAATGTACACCATTGCCCAAGTTGAAAAGCCATGCGTCATGATACCCCTGGACCTTACTCCGCTCCTACTTCTACTCGTGCAACATTTGATAGGTTAAGAGAAGTTATGAAACAACTGCGTGATATGGAACAATTACCTAAGCAGGAATACGCTACTTTAACTCTCTTGTTACTATTTTTTTAAAATTTTATGTATTAAATATCGTTAATCTGAACTTTAGTTTGATTTTGTAGTAGCTGTTTGATAATATACATTTAAGTTTATGTTATTGCTTACTAAATATAAAATATGAAATATTTGGTATTAAATAAATTTTCTAATTGATGATGGATAGTTCATAATTATTGCAAATAAAAAATAAACATTTTAAATTATGCAATACTTGTTAAACCTCTAATCAAACTTCTGTTCATGACTCAACAACCTTTAATTCAATTTCGACAACTTTATCATCTCTTGTGCCACAAACTCTTTGGGCATTCCTATGGTTCTAAATATAATTTAAATAACTTTTTGTACATACATTTTGTTTGCCATCGAAGAATTGATTTATCTAAGAGGTTTGGTGTGAACACTAGATCAAATCAGGTAGAGTGGGATAGATGTTTGTTTGGCTACTCGCTGATTTTTACATCTAACTTAATGGTTAACTGGTGGGTTCACGTTAAATTATTTTAACAAAACTTTGATAAATAGCTAAAGCGTGCTGGTCACCGGATACGATCCTCTTCATTTAAAGATCCTGGGCATCTGACGGCCGAAGCGTTTTCAAGTAATATCGCTTGCGCAAGGGAGGTGAGATTTGGTGCAGTGTAGCAGGGACAACTAGTGCAGTTTGGATGCTACCGTATCTTCCTCCAAGTCGTGCGGGACCCACGAAATCGGATTCCGCTACCGACAAAATGTTGGATTCTCTTTCAAATCAAATTCTAAAATGAAATCGCGTGTTAAACGTGACTTAGTTGATATATATTTAAAGTTTAATTTCCGTGTTACTTGGATTCCGCACAGGGGCGTGTGTAGTATTTTTATGTTTAAAGTAAATAACTTCGTATTCTGCGTAATGATCTTTTTTTTTTGTGTAATAATTTGACAATGACTGAAACCGCAGTCTCGATTAAAAATTTCGGGTTCGTTTAGTATTATTTTGAGTTTTGTGTTTTTCATTTTCAACGTAATTACAAAATATGAAGAAAGCGGAGAAGAAAATATAAAATTTTTAGCAATTAAGACGATGACGATGGACAGACGTCGAGCGGAACAAATAGTTTTTTTGAAACATGGAAAACAAAATAAATTTGTTTTCTGTTTTTTGAGACATAACAAAAGCACGGAGAACAATCCATTTTCACCTTCATCCATCAATCGTCGTAATGGTTAAAAATTTTAGATCAATTCTTCTACTTTTTCTTATTTTACAATGCGCATCGAAAACGCAAAACGCAAAACTTAAAATGAAACCAAACAGGCCCTTCGTTTTGTTAAAAAAAGATATCATCAATGGATCTGTGTTCCATGGTACCCAGAATCTCACGATATGAAGACCATATTATCAACCTTCTAACATATTACGGTATGTATGAAAAATAATGTAGTGCAATGAATGCATAAAATATGGAATAAGTTAAGAAAAGTATAGCAACATCTCAATTTTTTTAAGCAATGCGGTGACTATTTATATGTTAATTAATCATGAAACTTTTGAAATTACACGATGTTTGTCGTGGAAACCATGACTCAAGCAACCACTCCACTTTCACTTTCCATTTCCTCTCCACGTGCCCATTTTGTTCTTCATCTATTCCGAGCTTAATGTTTCAATTTTTATTTTTTTCCATTTCTTTTAACGATCAATTTATTATCATTTTTCATGAGAGCATGAATATATGATTATCTATTTCGAATAAAAAATTTCATCCCCGACCGTTAATTTTCTAAACAATTATTATCTACCCATTTTGAGATGATTATATTATTGCAGAACAACAAAAGAACATGTGAAAGCTATCTTGGTTTTCATGCACGGAAGTTGTTTGTTGAAATTTAAGTCATGTCGAATAGAAATATGTACATGTTGATGCTACAAACTCCAACAATTTTTTTCTCATGGGGTAGCCATATTCATTTTTACATTCGTATATATTTGTTCTTAATAATTACTTAGTTCTTTTGAATTGTGCAGTTTTCTTAGGTGATTGCCAGCTATCATCTAAATCATCAATTTTGATTTGGAGCTAAAAATTGGTTAGTCAATTATAATTCGAAATAGAAGATCTCATCTTGGTCTTCTGATTCGAGGGTATGTTGATGTTAAGTATATAGACTGTACTTTGATTTTGATTAATCACATAAAACCACGATCATGATACGACCATAGTTAGGTACATGTTCAACCACTTGAAGTGAAACACTACCCAAAAGTGGATTTGTTTTTTCGTTGTAGAATGTTAGTATTATCATAATTGGTAGTCAACTTAAGATGAAAAACCATGGCTATAGTAAATTGGCATACGTGATTACTACATATATAACTGAAGTTGGTTTACCATTGACCAAACTCTATATATTTTAGTGATATAGTAATGACAAAATGACGAAAAGAAAACTTGTGTAAAATAAAAATTAGAAATTATAATTTAACTAAATGATCTATAATTGACTGAACTTATGTGATATTGTACTTCAGCAAAGTCCATACGGACGTTAATATTTGATTGTTTAAATATTACTCAAGACTGAGTTCACATCTGGTTGTCAACACAACAAAATTTGTTAACAATTTTTCAAATTCAACTTGACCAGATTAATTTATAAATGTTACAACTTATACTGAAGCAAATTAATATAAACGACGTATTGAGTATATGAAAGTTATATATTAACTAATTAACTAATTAATTAATTAATTAAAGGAGTATAATGAATGGATGAATAAATAATCTGAGATATTAATTTAGTTCAAGATTAAAAATTAAATCTACTACGGAGGATTGGTCATACTATGGGTTTCAAGGGGTTGGAATATCTCTTTTGAAGGATGAGATCTAGATAAAGGCAAGAGAAATATAAGAAGATATTTTGATTATCTTGTGTCTATAATACCACATCTCCCTCCCATTCTGTTCACACTATTATAATTAAAACTGAAAGTGCTGCTTAGGATTGCAATATGGAATAATAACTAAAGTTATCTACACTACAAGAGAAACGGCTATTTCTAACGGCGAAAGGCCGTTGGACGCCGTTGGAAAGTCGTTGGACGCCGTTGGAATTGTCGTTGGTATACACTTCAACGGTTTCCAACGGCCTCCAACGGCATCAACGTGGATATACCAACGGCTTCCAACGGCAAATTTGCCAACGTGGCAAAGCCTGTTGACCGACATGCCGTTGGAAATCGTTGGAATATGCCGTTGGACGCCGCTGGAGTGAAATGGCCAATTGGCCGTTGGTAGCCGTTGGAAGCCGTTGCAAATCTGGGTTTTTTTTAATATAAAAGCAGCGGTGCTTGCTTCCAGCCACACATAACCACAATTATATCAAAACAGCTCCATTTCGAGCATATACATATAACAACTATATCCAAACATATATATATATATATAACCAAATCTTACATATATTTCAACATAAACCAACAACCAAACAAAACACAAGATAACCATCATTAAAAAATCCAAACAAACATCAACAAATCCAAACCAACATCCACAACCAAATCATCAGAATGTATGAAATCCAAATATACACAAACCATCACATCAAAATGTATCAAATTCTCACCAACTCCAAAATATACATGCCAATAACAAAACATACCTAAATCACTCAGCACCAGAACCACCAGATGAAGGAGGCTGTCCATACTGTGCGATGAACTCCGCCATACGTCGGTTCAACTCCTCCGTCCTCGCTTCATGCAGCAAATTGCGTTCCCGCATCTCAGCAAGCTCGGCTCGTAGCTGCGCAATCTCTTCTTTATCTTGAGCCCTTTGATATTGTTTCTGGGCTGTCTGAACCTGTAAACAAATTTAAATTATCAACTGCACTAAAAAATTAGTATTAAAATAATTGCAAATTAACTAACCGATTGGCTTCCATATCCGTAGCGTCTGCGGCGGGTCACTGGATCCATGACGGACTCAAAAATGGCGTCCTCCTCATCGGGGGTCAAGTGAGCTCGTCCCGTACTCTCAAGTAAGGCTGTCCGCGCTTCCTGAAACTTTTGCTGTCATGCAAAATATAATTGAATTTAGTTAATTACGTTATTTCAATTAACTTGTAAGTTTTAGTTACTTATGTTATACTTACATAGGCAACACGCGCTTTGTCATCGTGGTCCCAAGAGTAAGAAACTGCGCCGGAATCATCGACCTGAGTCAATGCATGTGTATGGGTAAACACATCCCAATAACTAACAGCACCCCCCCCCCCCCCCCCCCGCGTTGTCTCTCCTGAAATATACACATATAAATATACATTATTTATAATTTAACAAATTAAAACTTAAAATAATTAACTATTTGTCTTATTTAATAATTATACCAAATCTTCCCGGTGATGCTGGAAAGACTTGGAACCACCACGATGTGTAACGGGGTTCCTGCTCCTGTTTGCAGAATTCTTCTCGGACTGCCTCTGCAAATTTAAATTGAAAACAAAAATTGTTTTGACAGTTTTAATTATTTATATATTATTTGCCTCAAACAATTTAAATTAAATATATGATAGAGATTTACCACAAAATCCTCGTTGCTCCACCAGGTGGCGAACTCATCAAAAACAGCTTCACTCATCCAATGAGGCCTCTTTTCCGATGTTTTGATGTTGTTAATCGTTTCGCGATAGTTTTTTGCAATTTTGCTGCTCCAATGGCGACGGACAACTGAAACATCAGAATCGGCCAAGTCCACTTCCCCCTGCACGTTTGAAAAAATATGACTTATACAGTTGCTATAAATAGTGCAAACATGAATTGGCATAATGTACATGACTACATAATGCAATAATTGTTATACCACACATACGAAAAAGTCCTGCCAGATAGCATCCCGCACCCCCTCTGGTATCGCAGTCCACCTCGGCCAACACGAGGTCATACGAGCCATATACGCCCGTCGCGAGATCGTGAGTACTATGTTGGAAGGCTCCAACGAAAACCCACCGCTGTGTAAAAACAGAAAAATACATTTAATATTCCGTTACTACTATATATATTTGATAAAAGATTGTATGGAATAAAATTCAATTTTGAAACTTTATACTTACCTGCCATCGGCTTTGGGTTTCAGCCATACCATAGGCCGAACACCCGGCTGTGAAGGACTAGCATCATCACCTCTCTGTGAGCTGGAAGATCCGGAGCGTGAACGTATATGTCCCGACATACCTATATGAAATCATAGTATAAAGAAAAGCAAGGGTAACATTGATTAATTTAATATGCAAATGGTGTCAGAATAATGAACATGGCGTAACATACATTATGGCGTAACATAAAAGAGACTTTGTGATACATATCATATAAAATTACTTTGGAAATAGAAAAATGAAAAAAAATACCTTCTCAAAATATTGATTAGTGGTCAATCCTCATCGCTTTCGGATTCTGACTCTTCTTCGCACTTTATATTTTGTTCCTCTATACTCTCAAATGCTTCAATTAATGCATTTGATTCATCGTTTAGAGGTCCAAAATCTTTTGATCGTCGGTTAATATTATTCCTCTATTTTTCTCGATATCTGCTTGGTAAGCTTGCTGTTCAGGAATATTTCGTCCATCAAATGTAAACCTTGTTTTGGTTTTAAAAACAGCCGACCAATCTATTTTATCTCTTCTTAAAGATGGGTAAGGAGCATAATAAACTTGAAGAGCTTGTTTGGCAAGTACAAAAGGATATACAGAGAACATAAAGAGAAGCGCTGTCGAAATTTTGCGAACCTTTTAAACTGAAATGATTTACGAGATTTAATTACGTTATTGGTTTTGTAACTTGTCCAATACAGGGAAAAATCCAACAAATACTGTATACGATGAATATAGATGTCCGTTCTGTTAAAAAACGAATATCCACACAACGATCATATACAATACTTATCAGACGGGGCCAAAAACACTCTAAGGGTTTAAAATTTTAAATTAGCGATATAAAAGTTTAAATTTTATTTTCATAAAATTTAAACTTTTATATCAATAAACAAATTGTTGAATCAACGCATATATAATGAGTTTTTCCTAAAACAAAAAAAAATCCAGTGTGTGCGCGCAACGTATAAAATAAACGAACAATGTTATACATATAATCGCATCACAAATCACATTCAGTCATGCACAAACTGTATCACGTATATATCGTATCATAACATGTCAAAAGTGAACAATTTATATGTCAATATAATCACTTAATTTCTACGTACGTTTTTACGCAATTCAATCACCAATATAATAACAAGTGAGGTTCATGCTTAGGTTAGTGACAATTATTAAGTTTGAAACTAATTTAATAATAAACATAATTTAACAAATCATAGTTAAACATGCAATAATTAGTTTAATAACAGTAATTAAGGTCCGATACACTACAATACACGAACAATAGCACAATACATACGTTAAAATTACCAATTTAACCTAAAATAAAAAATTTAACAAAATTAGGGTTTTAGCAAATAATACCTGATTTTGGAGGTTGTGAAGCTTGCAAACGAAGATGGGCATGCTAGAACGTGTAGAAGGGGATAAAATGGGGTTGGAAATGTTTTTGGGGGGGGGGGAATGGGGGTTTTTGGATTTGATTTCGGGTGAAAGAGGAATGAGAAGGAAGAAGATCGAGCTGCAGGTTAGTCTCGGTTTTCCAACGGCTTACAACGGCCACCAACGGCATATTTCCAACGGCGTCCAACGGCAAGTGTTCTTTGTTATTAAAAAATTCCGAGAAAAAACTTGTCGTTGCTAGCCGTTGGAAGCCGTTGGTCAATTGCCGTTGGAGGCCGTTGCCCCCGTCCGTTGCTATAAACAGTAATTCTTGTAGTGCTACCAGTGTAGAATAAAACTAAAAGTAAATAGTAAAGTAAATGACACCAGAGATTTTTGTACTGGTTCGAACCCCCGTTCTACGTCCAGTCTCAAATTCGTTTTGGAATTTAACTATCAACCCTCATTTAACCTGAAGGAACATGTATTACACCGTCTAAGCAACCGAACAGAACTTCTACCGCCTAGACAACTGAATAGGACTTCTACCACTTGAGCAACCAAACATGATATCTACCGCATGAATAACCGAACAGGACTTCGAATACAAATAGTAAAGTTATTTCGGACTGAATATGCTCTTGAATAGCACTGATAAGTTAATAACGTACAACCTGCCTATAATATTCTCATTTGTGATATACCGTGTAATTCGTGAAGATAGAAAGTTTATTGAATCACTTAACGAGATTTGCTTGAATGAACAAATGATTTGAATGAAATATTGATTGCAAATGGCAAGATAGTTTAGACAATAAGAGTGAAAATTTAAATCCGAAATTGGTAATTAAAACAATTGATTTGATGGCTATATATAGTGTTTAAGAGTTGCAATTGTCACGAAAGGTCGCCATGAAAGAATATGGAAGCAACTCTTGAATCAAGAGTTGTATCTCTTTGCTGAAATGAAGTGTCTCTTCAAAATATAACCGTTGGAAGATTCAGCCGAACGAGTGAAAAGGTTCGGCGATTCAGCCTACTGAATCGATTGAAAATCGATGTAGCAAGAAAACAGTGCAAAAAATTGTAATTCAGTCAACTGAAATATATAATTCAGTCGATTCAAATAAAGTTGTGCATATGCACAAAATTCCATCGACCGAATGATCTTGTTCAGTCGGCTGAATTATGTTGATGACTAAAAATTGCCTTTGCTCATTTGGTTAGAGCATTTGCTTTCTAAACTAGTGATCCGGCTTCAAGTCTTGCTCCATGCATTTTTGAAAACTAGATTTTACATTTAAAATATGATCTCACTAATGACCCGAAATTGAGTCTTGCTTCATATATTATTATTATTATTATTATTATTATTCAAAAACACTTTTGTTGCTTTTATAAAATATTTTGAATGTGTATGTATATGTGTGTATACCACTTTGAGAAGACTTTAACATCTGTAAACTCTAGACACGACACTCTGACTAATAATACTTTACATGTCACCTTCATCTTGTCTCTATCGTGTATATCTCTTCTTGTATCTCCATATACATACTTTTATCCTCTTTTGTACTGTGCATCTTCATGTTGAACATATTTGTTTGTCTCGTTTTGAAACTCACACACCTGCAAGTTAGCTTAGAGGTTCTTTGACATAATTGTATAGCTGTTGTCATTAAAATCCAACAATAGAGGTTCTAACAAAAAAACTCCCATGCCCCATTACTTACAAATTGGATCATATATTTACAATTCGCAAGCCAGGCTAGAAGGAAGAAGGATCCATACTCCAATGAGGAAAGGCTAGTGATAGGACGTATCAACAATAGGTCAGATCCAAGGGTAAATACTTGATTTGAATTTGAATATTTTTGTACGACATTCCCTAATTACTTTTGATCATTAAAAATATATATGAAATGGAATTATAATTACTTTGACATATATACGCCAATTTTGTCGTCAATACACATTTACATCATATAATATTTATGTATGTGTGTTTGTCTATATATACGTACCTATAATTTTAATAGTGTATATATATACAAACATATGATAATGATATGTTTAAATTTTAAATTTCGATGTGTGTGTGTGTGTATGAGAGAGTTGGGGGTACGCCCTAGGGATAATTATGTAATTTGGTACATTAAATCTAACTCGATAACGAATCTTGTTCGAAATAAAAGGTATTTTCTTTCTATTTTATACTTATTATAATGTGTTATAAATAATTAATTATTCTATTTATGTATATTTAACAGGAAATCCATAAATTATATGTTTTGTGATAGTAGTTATAATGTTTTGTAACCATGAGTAATTTATCACAATATAGTAAACATACCATTTTAAATATTCGTAGTTAAAAAATATCGAGACTGGATATTGATACATCCGTTGAGACTAGAGTATGTAACGCTCTTCAAATGTTCGGTAGTGTATTATTACTCATGAGTGCTAGGGATAGTAAGAGGTTACGTACTAATAATTATTAGATAACTATGAAATGACTCACTTTATAGTTTTATGTTGTTTAATAACTAAAGTCAAACAGAAAATATCGATGTGACAAATATTACACAATTCTCTTGACTTGAGAAGTACAAACTTTGAAAGAAAAAGATTAAGCTAAAGTACGACAAGTTTTATTTTTTACCCGAAGAAAAACTTTGAAAAAAAATTAGGCTGAAGGACACTACTATTTATAACCAGCAATATATTCAGTTTTTACACTATACAAAATGCTAGTTTTAACTAGCATTATATTCAGTTTTACACTGTGCAAAATGCTAACTATAATTGGCATTGTCCTTCAGCCCGATATTTTTCAAAGTTTGTCCTTCAGCCCAAAAATGAAATTTATTGTCATTTAGCCTAACTTTTTTCAAAGTTTTTCCTTGTGTCTATTTTTTAGTTTTTTTTCCTCCTCTTACTCTCTTGAAAACTCGATTAAAAATATACCCTATTCTCTTCAAAATCATATAGAATGAATTCAAACTTCATTGTATTGATTCATTACTACTTTTTTACTATTTTAGAATCATCTCCCACTTAAATCAAAGATCAAAGTGCCGTCGAAAAGGCTACAGGATCCATTATATCAAAAGTTTAAGAAATTGTCTTTGGAAAAACTATCAAACTCTATTTGTATTTGCTTGAATATCCTTGTAGTCCGTTGAAATCAAGTGGATGTGCTTGGTAATCTTTAAATCTAAGCGAGTGTGCTTGTAGCCTATCTAAATCAAATGAGAGTACCTTAAGCCTGGAAAATCAGGAGGGAGTATCTCGTAGCCTCGGAATTGAAATTGCAATTGGGTTTGCCTTCTGCCCATTTAAAATTGGCATTCAAAAAGAAATTTGTATAATCAATTATATATGGCTGGACATATGAGAAATCCAAACTAGTATAAAATCCCAGATGTGATCTCTCCAACTCTTTAATTTGCTTTAATGTTTTTATTTTTATCCGTGATTGCATTTGTAACTGGTTAATACTATAATTATGCACTGTTAAATTTAAATTTGATATTTAACTTGAATTGGTTTAAAAAGATTTACAAAAGTTAGAAAACACTATTCACTCACCCTCTAGTGGTTAATTAGCATTAAGATCTATAATTCCGCAACGCACGATGAGTACTCCTTCCGAGGATATATTGGTTGGGTAGCCCCTCAGATTGTTGCTTCGTTGTCCTAAAGCAGAACAATTAGAAAGTCCACATGCATAAACCCTAACGCAAATGGAATCATAATATGATGCATGTAATTAGGGCTGTCAATGGGTACCCGAAAAATCTGATATCCTTCCGAATCCGTATCCGAAAATATGAAAAATATCCGTTATTCGAAAAGCGGATACGGATATCCAATATCCGAAAAGCGTATACGGATATGGTTATAGTGGTATTCGTATCCGAAAAATATTCGTCCGATTAACTGATGCATATTTATATAATTTATAATAGGGAAATAGGGCTATGAGTGTTTAACTTTTGAATATTTTTGGATACACATACATATATTAGAATAAAACAATGTTTTATCACCATATTTTTTATTTCTTTGTTTTTTTATAAACAATGGTACAAAAAATGTTTTATGTTGATCTAAACTTTTTCGTTTATATTTTTAAATTTATCAATTATTGGCGGAGCGGATAAATATCCGATATCCGTCCGTATCCGAAAATTAAACGGATACGGATATCTGATATCCGAAAATTAAACGGATACGGATACGGATATGACACTATCCGTATCCGAAAGCATCCGTTGACAGCCCTGCATGTAATAGACTAAGTGGGATGAGCCGTTGATTAGGGATTTGCCCCTGACAGAAAGAAAATGAATAACTGAAACTCTCGGCTGCTAGCCTGAGTGGTTGTTTTCCCACTTAAACTGTTCATTACTCTTTTGAGTGTATTGATGGTTAAAAGATCAGCATGTTGTCGAATAAGTTAAGAAGATGATTACAGGTGACAGATTTATTAAGTTATTCAGTTTGTTATTATAATCATATTGAAATTTGAGTTGTCTTGTTGTAATATAAACTCTGATGGTATGTTGATCATGTTATACTTATGTTGTATATTATATATTCTCTTCATAATGGATCGTTTAATCATGTTATATTTATGTTGTATAATATATTTTCTCTTTATAATGGATTGTTTGGATAGTTAATACAAATTGAAATTATGAAGTCCACTTCTTTAGATAGCCACGACTCTTTATCATTATATTGTCTGTACAAATAAAAGATCCCATATGGCCGCTTGAAAATAGTATTAGAATAATTATAATTGAATATTTATTTTGGATCAATAAGGTGATCCTGTTTTGGATATGAAGTGGTTAAAAAGTTCGGTGCGTCGAATTTTTTTTACCCTAAAGTCTGGTGATCCCATACGGGTTCCCTTTAACAGCTCCCCTGTTTATGAATGTGCAAGGGGAGATGTTACTTGCACCGATGGAATAATATTGCTGTCATCACTTTTATAATTTGTGAGCGCCAAAGGCCCTACCCTATGGTCATTGTTGCGTAATAAAGAAGAACCAATACTTTAGCTGCAAACCTATTGGATGCTCTCCAAATACTTTTGTTAAAATTTCGTGACTGGTGGCGGCAATTTAATTTGAAAATTTGATTCCTCCGCAAAGCTGGTAGGTGCGGAGAATCTACACTGTAGGACATATATCCATACGAGTGTCACCGCACGCGCGAAGCGCGTGAATTATTTTCCTTATAAACTATATATGTGTAAATCGGTAAAAAAAAACGATTTTTTATTTTCAAACGATATTAAGAATTGTGTATTTGTAAAGAAGTACTCTAAAATTATGAAGGAAGTTTAATTTTAGATACTATTTTTAGAAGTGTTTTGAATTCATATTCATTGTTAGATCCTATTTTTAGATGCGTTTGGATTTGTAAAAAAAGTTTAAAATTAGATTCTATTTTTATGTTATTAAGATTTGCTAACATATAGAGGGACATTTTTGGTAGTTTACGTTGATACCAAAAAATGTGTGACACCAAAGCTATTACAACTATTGTTAAAGATAAATTGTATATGTGTAAATCGATAAAAAAAATGATTTTTTTTATTTTCAAGTGATATTAAGAATTGTGTATTTGTAAAGAAGTATTCTAAATTTACGAAATAAGTTTAATTTTAGATACTATTTTTAGAAGTGTTTTGAATTCATATTCATTATTAGATCCTATTTTTAGGGGCGTTTGAATTTGTAAAAGAGGTTTAAAATTAGATTCTATTTTTAAGTTATTAAGATTTGCTAACATATAGAGGGGCATTTTTGGTAGTTCACGTTTATACCAAAAAATGTGACACCAAAGTTATTACAACCATTATTAATAATGATATTCACTAATGCAAAGGGCATCCAAACACCTACGTTTTTGCCACATACACGCATAATAAAAGGCGTGATGATTGATGAAGGTTTCATTCAGCTAAACCAATTTGTCCATTACCGTTTTACATTACGTAGTAAAACTGTATAGAGCAACTGTGAAACTAGAATATTGCTTACTGCACTCATGTCTTGTAACTTTGGAAAGAATATTCAATTGTTCAAATTGAAAATTTATGTTTATGTAAGAGGTAGTCTTCAAACTCTCATCTTGTTGTACATAATCTTTACTTTGACTTTTTCATGTTTAAAAGAATTTGATCAAAATACTTATTTTACATCATATAGTTGTTGTCAGGCAGGTACCATCACACACAATTCACGTACTGTCCGAACTCTTAACCTATCAAATCTTTATTTTAAATTGGTGGATAAAATAAACGTATTTTAAACGGGTTAAAAGTTTTTAAGTTATACAAAATTTTGTTTGTGTGACCTATGTCACAAGAATATCAAATTACTAACCAATGTTTTAAAGTCCCAACCCAACCTCGGTTCGACCACGGTTGAAAATGAAAATAAAATAATCTTGTGTATGCAGGAACCAACGTTTAACCTCAAGACCTTAAAAAAACTCTAAACCGACCACTTTTGAATCAGTTTTGGTCCACGGTTCTTCAAATTTAAGGAAAAATTATCGCTTCATTTTTCGTTCTTTTTACATAATCAATCAGACAGATAATTTTATAACCTTAACTAATTATTATATGATTTCATCAATTTTGGGTGACATAACACATTATTAGCGTACATGTAAAGAACCGTAAATCCGTACTCCTTGAATAGACACTAATCTCCAGTGATTAACTTAAGATGAACGGAAATACGAACCCTTAGGGTTTTAAGAAGAAGAAAGAGGTAGAAGAAAAAAGAAAAGGATAGAACAGAACAGAAACAACAGAATAATATCAGAATCTCACAATCGCAGCGAAACAACATATAATAGATAAATGAATAATCTTTAAACAAAAGAACTACATCAGTTATTACATTACATCATATTACATTACATCATCAGAGTGTACAACAACAAACAACAACAAACAGCGGAAAAGAAATACTATATACTAGTGATACGCCATGCCATCCAGCTTGCCCCGAACAAACGGTAAATCCGATTGACTTGAAATTTGAAACCATGCAATAATATCACGTTACGCATCCGATGAAACTGGTTTCGTCGAAATCCGAGACTGTTTGAATAATGACTATTTTAACTCGCCAAATTAATATTAAAACAATTTCGATGCATTTCGAGCTGCCACGGTCAAACGAAAACTCCGATTGCTACGAAAATTGAAATCTGATAATAACTAACTATTATGGATCTAATGAAACTGGTTTCGTTCAATTCTGAGACTGTTCGAAAAATGATTATTTTTCAATCGATAATTAAATATTAAAATATTCAATTTTCACAAATAAACTTTTAAATTCAATTTTAAAAATTCTATAACATCATTATAACTTCAATATGATAAAATAAAATTTTACAAATCTTTTTCAATCATATTAAACCTAATTTCCAATTATTTCTAAAATTTTAAATATTGAATTATCGATTTAATTATCCGATTAAATCCGATATTCGAAATAAAATTTTATTTGACTGTTAAATTTCACTTGTTAATATTTAAAATCAATTAAATATTCAAATTTAAATTATCAGAAATTTTGGGTACATTTTATAAACTATCATTGAACTGAACCTTTTCCATTTTAAATATAAGGAAATATACAATTTTACATTACAAAAGTTTTATAAAATTATTTCAATTAATATTTATCATGAATGTTAAAAATATTTGTTTTAAATTTAAATATATTAATTATAATTGGTTAAATTTTAACATTAGTTAAAATAATTTACATTTAATTCAACAAAGTAAACATTAACTATTAACGCGGTTCTCAAAGTCTGACCGGTTGAACAATGAGAATGTTTAACCTTAAACCAACACGGTTTGACTCACGGTTCGATCTTCGAAACTATGATAATAACAATTAGCTTAATCCAAAGTTGCAAAAAAAAAGTTGACAAGGGAAAAACGAGTACATGAAAATGAAGGAACACGCTCCTTGTAATGCTCAAATCATACTAAAACTAGTATGGAATTTTAATTTGTGTCGATGTTTCCAACAGGAATGGAACAGAAGGACAAAAATGTAATGCTACTTGAGCAAGTTAAAATTCTAAAATTAGAAAACGTAACTAATTAGGTCATGCAATGTGCAATATTGATTGAAATTTTATAGTGGAACAATTTCTTACGAGTACGCCTTTGTTTATGCTAAATAGTAGTCAAAGTGAATCTGGAAGCACCCATGGAAGCCAAGCCCAATCAAGTTATAACTTGCAATATTCATTTTGTCCAACTTATGACCACGCTACCAAGATATATAAAGGGTTCGTAATGTAATGTAAAGATTTCGGGAAGGACGCCACATGTTGCCAAAATCAGTTGATCCATCCATTAGGACAACACGTTCAAAATCCATAGAGGAAGTTTTTTGTCATATTAATTTCCCAGATTTTATCGAAAGCTCGTAAAGAATCAGGATCGGCCCTTACAGCTTCTCCAACAGATATCACAATTGAAAATCTGCATCCAAAAGTCGTTTCAATAGAGGCTGAAAATGTGATTAGCGTGGAAAGAGGATGAAAGGAAGGTTGTTATTTTGGATTATATGAGACGTCAGGGCGTCTGTTAAAAAGACGTCCCATATTGAGACGTCCGTTGAACAGACGCCCACTTTCTAGACGTCTGTTTAACAGACGTCTTTAAGCGCTTGTTAAACAAATGCCCGCCTTCAAAAGAGTACGGACATCTTTTCAACGAGCGTTCGGCCTCATTTTTCCAACGTTTCAGAGTATGAAAAAGTTTATTACATGATTATTTGATTGAAAAAGGCAAAACAAAACCTTAGGAAATGACAGATCGGTGGTATAAAAAAAAGCATAACAGTACATAGATCTATATATTTTCGACCACACTTTCAAAACCCACGGAGAAAGATAATAAACTATAATAAAAACATAGCATGACGATTTAAAGTGATCTATAATTCCATAAATCCTTACATAAGTCCATTAAAAGTAACGTTTCAAACTACGTTGTTCTATTACACGTAACTAGCAACTAAAATAAATAACTTATAAATAAGCGGTTTGTCTGCTATCCGGCTTCACTTCACGTCCGATTGCTCCTGATCCTTTGAACTTATTATATACTAGTACTTCGTACACGGGCCATTTGTATTATTGTATACGTTGATATTTTATTTGAGTCATTGGTTATATATGTAAGAAATCTATTTAAAATCAATTTGTTTGTCATTGTATTCCACTTTCAATCATATATATATGGTTTACAAGAGTTAAGATATGCTATAAATTAGCCAATTGATTTGCTAAAACAAAGGTAAGTAAATAAATACTTCCTAAATAAAGATATCGTCAAATAAACTGATTTGCTAAAATAAAGGTAACTAAATAAATATTTCTCAAATAAAGAGTAAGTCAAATCAGAAAATAAATGCAGGAAATATCAGAGAATAAATGCAGATAATATCAGGAAATATTCTAACGCCTAGAATATATGTAAAATATATTCTATCACACCCCCTTAGTCGAAGCGGGAGGTTCTCGTATGCTTAGACTGTCCCTGAAATCATTAAATAATACGCGCGGAAGCCCTTTTGTAAAAATATCAGCAATTTGGTAACGGGACGGTACATGAAGCACATGCACTTCACCACGAGCTACTTTCTCACGGACGAAATGAATACCCATCTCGATGTGTTTAGTGCGTTGATGCTGAACAGGATTGCCGGATAAGTATATAGCACTCACATTATCACAATAAACTAGAGTGGCTTTTTGAATAGGACAATGCAACTTTAGGAGCAAATTTCTGATCCAGCACGAATCAGAAACAACATTAGCGACACCCCCGTACTCCGCTTCAGCACTACTATGGGAAAGAGTAGGTTGTCGTTTCGAAGACCAAGAAATCAAATTATCTTCAGGAAATACACAATAAGCAGAGGTAGAACGACGGGTGTTAGGACAACCACCCCAATCTGCATCTGTATATGAGATAATACGATTAATATTGGATTTGTACAAGTGTAGACCAAAAGAAAGGGTACCCTGGAGATAGCGTATGATACGCTTAAGAGCTTTCATATGCTCATTAGTCGGGGCATGCATATGAAGGCAGATCTGCTGCACGGCGTAGGAAATGTCTGGTCGAGTGAATGTAAGATACTGAAGAGCACCTGCAAGACTACGATACTTAGTTGAATCATCATAAGGAGTGTCTGCGGTGGCACTTAGTTTGGACTTAGTGTCAACAGGAGTAGGACATGAACTGCAGCTAGACATTCCGACACGTTTAATAATTTTTGCAGCATACTGTGTCTGAGATAAGAAAAGAACATGGGCATGACGAGTGACAGCAATACCCAAAAAGAAACTCAAAGGACCTTCATAGGAAATTCAGAAGCTAAGAGAGTCATAATATACTTACGAAGACGATCAGAAGAAGCTGTAAGTATAATGTCATCCACATATAACAGAATATAAGCAATATCAGAACCATTCTTGTAGACGAATAAAGAGTGATCTGATGTACTATGAGAGAACCCAATGGTAGCAACAAAATCAGCAAATCTTTGGTACCAAGCTCGAGGAGCCTGTTTCAATACGTACGAAGATTTCTTCAAAAGGCAAACATGATTCAGATAATTTTTGTTACGAAAACCCATGGGTTGATGCATATAATCTGCTTCATTGAGATGACCATGCAAGAAAGCATTCTTGACATCCATTTAATGAATGAGCCAAGATTTAGAAAGAGCAATGCTGAGAACCGCTCTAATGGTGACCGGTTTAACCACGGAGCTAAACGTTTCATCACAATCAATGCCCTGTTGCTGTGTATTTCCATTACCTACAAGACGAACTTTATGACGCTCAAAAGAGCCGTCAGACTTATATTTATGACGAAAAATCCACATAGATCGAATAACATTAACATCAGACGGCCTAGGCACTAATTCCCAAGTCTTATTGTCAATTAAAGCATTAAATTCATCCAACATTGCACTTTTCCAATTATGATCACTAAGTGCACTAACAAGATTTTTCGGAACAGGAGAAATATCTGTAGTGGTGGTAGTATGGTAATTAGAAGAGTATTTTGGGTTGGGTTTAAAAATGCCATTTGATGCACGAGTGGTCATGCGGGTTGAAATGGGGTTGGGAGGCATTGGGGGCGGTGTGAGGAATGGTCAAAGTGGGGGAGGTCATAAACGGGGTTGGACTGTGGGGAAGAGAGGATGGGTCAGAGGAGGAAATAGAGGACCAAGTGTGGGCAGTAGTAGGAGGTGTGGAATCTGGGCCAGTGTGAGACTGTGACCTAGATTGAGGAAGAGAGGACGAGTCGTTGGGCAGCGTTGTTGGGTCAAGCTGCATATTTTGTGGTGTGGTATTTTGAGATAAATGATGTATTAATTGAGGATTAATATTGTCATTCAAAAAATCATATTTCGAAGGTTATGTTTTGTGGAGTTTGGAGAATGAAAATTCTGTTTCAACAAAACGAACATGACGACAAATTATGATTTTACCACTAGACATATCATAACATTTGGAGCCACGATGATTAGGAGCCAGACCTAAATAAGCACAAGGAGTCGACATTTCTTGTAATTTATGAATAGTAGAAGAGGGGAATAATGGGAAACATAAGCAACCAAAAACACGCAAACCTGAATATTCCGGATCACTTTGATAGAGGATTTGAGCGGGAGATTGGTAATTCAATACCTTGGAAGGAAGGATATTGAGAAGATATGTAGCCATGGAGAGAGCATGATGCCAAAAGGAGAGTGACATAGATGTATGAGCAAGAATAGTCCGGATGATATAATTTATGGATTTTATGTGTCTTTCGGCCTTCCCGTTTTGAGGAGATGTATGAGGACATGAGAGACGGAAAAGCATACCATGTTTCTCAAAAAAACTCCTTAAAAGTGCCATTAATGTATTCCGTACCATTGTCACACTGAAAAGTCTTAATATTACGTTCAAATTGTGTCTTGACTAAAGCATGAAACACTAAGAAAAGTTGTTTGACCTGAGACTTTTTTGCAATAGGAAAGGTCCACAAAAATTTGCTATAGTCATCAAGAAAAAGAACATAATAACAATGGCCGGAAGTACTAACAATAGAAGAAGTCTAAAGATCACTATGAATAATATCAAACGGAAGAAAAGTATATGACACTGAATCATAAAAAGGTAGCTTAGAATGTTTCCCAAGAGGACAAGAAGAACAAAAGGTTTTACAAACCTTATTACAATCAATAAACTTTTTACTACAAAGAGACTTAAGAATCGCATCGCTAGGATGACCTAAACGATTGTGCCAAATATTTGAAGGCAAAGCAGTAAAAGCAGAATGATTATTGGAAGAAATGGCTTGAGAGTCGGAGAAAAGTGGATATAAGCCCTTAGTGCTATCACATCCCATTAGCCTGTTCCCGGTCTGTAAGTCGTTAACAGAGAAACCAAAAGGGTCAAAAGAGATAGAAACCATATTATTTGTGGTGAATTTACGAACAGAGACAAGATTTTTAATGTGCCTAGGAGCATGTAACACATTGTTTAGGGTAAATGGTGGATAAGGTGGAGGCAATGTAGTGCGACCGCGACTAGTAATTGAAATTAAATGACCACTACCAATAACAATGTTATGATGCTTATTGTTTGAATTGAAATAAGAAGAGAGAATACCTGCATCCGCCGTCATGTGAGATGTAGCACCAGTATCCATGTAGTAGTTTCCATCTGGTTGAGAGAAAAAAAGAGCATGCATAGCGGCCTCAATGTCGGTGGGCATGTAGCTAGGAGCAGGAGGAGCAACTGAATTGAAAGCTTGAGGTCTGTACCCAAGTAAGCCTGATCCAGAAGAGGAGGGCCGTTGGACCGCTGGATTGGGCCTTGGCTGCCAAGAGTATGCGGGAAATGGGCAAGGAGGAACAGTCCACCCTCCCCAACCAGGATGCTGCCATTGTGGTGGTGGGGCCTGCTGACGTGGCTGCCACTGGTGCTGTTGATATGGCGGCTGACTAGAACTGGACCCATTAGTACTTTGGTGGACCTTTTTCTTCCCATTGTTTTTGAAATTGTTCCTCCCTTTGTTATTGTTGTTGCGTTTGTTGCCTGCAGATGAATAAGTGGCAACCATGGCAACACCATTGGACCGACTCCCAGAACCACCAGTTTCACGAGCTTGACGAGCCTTGATAGTACGCTCAGCCATTTTCAACCTTGAACGACAACTTACAAAGGATGGCAAAGGCTCTTGATTTTGTATATAGTCCACCGTATCACTATACGTTTCTGGTAAGGACCCGGTGAGACGTAAAACCAGACGACTATTTGTCACCAGAGCATCAACATCAGCCAACCTATCCGCCCAAAATTGTAGATAATTACAATAATTGTCGATTAGGTTGAAAGCCTCAAAAGCAGCATTTGTAAAGTCCTCCTCGAGATGGGTAGCCCGAGAGGCTTTGTTGTCCTGAAAAAGAGCTTCAAGATGGTTCCATGCCCCCTCTGCCATGTCATTACGTCTAAGAATAGCGAGGAGAAGATCAGAAGAAATGGTGTTGTAAATCCATTGCAAGACAACGACATCCAAACGCCTCCAAAGTGCTGGATCAACGGACTTAGCCTGGACATAGGCGGCCATAGCCTTCTCCTCCGTTGGTGGAACCAAGTGATCGTAAAGATCATGAACCCTAGCAAGATTGGTAAATAGAGTAGCCCAAGAATGATACATGGTTTGCTCGTTGTCTAATGTTATTAGGATAAGAGATTTAACATTAGTGATGGTGAGTGCGGGATAAAACTTGGATGAGTCTGCCATGGAAAAGAATTAAAGATAGAAGAAGAAGAACGGAGAAGAAGATAGGTGAGGCTAGGGTAAGGATAATAGCTCTGATACCATGTAAGAAATCTATTTAGAAATCAATTTGTTTGCCATTGTATTCCACTTTCAATCATATATATATGGTTTACAAGAGTTAAGATAAGCTACAAATTAGCCAATTGATTTGCCAAAACAAAGGTAAGTAAATAAATACTTCCTAAATAAAGATATCGTCAAATCAGAGAATAAATGCAGGAAATATCAGAGAATAAATGCAGGAAATATCAGAGAATAAATACAGGTAATATCAGAAAATATTCTAACGCCTATAATATATGTAAAATATATTCTATCAATATAAATTGAAGATCTTTCATATGGTAGTAACCGTATGAGCGTAGACATGTAAATAGAAAGGGTATTTTCATAATTTCAAAACGACACGGAGTAAATTATTTCAACGAATTTTCTTTATTAGTAGTAGAGATAAATAACAGAGAAATATGAAAAAGGTCGAACATAAACCTAATGAGTGAGTATGTATCTCTTAATACGATACTAACTTGGTGGTTGAACATATATCTTTGAATACATGATACTAACATGATAATAAACATGTTTATAGATTATCCCTAAATGGCAGTGTAAGGGACAAACTCATGGTTATTTTCTTTAGTCTACTTAATGTAGCATTTCAACTGTATCATCTTAGTAACTAAAGTCGAAGTCTAAACATCAACATAAATTAACATTACCGTGTATCATTTTAATACAAATTAACAGTACTATTTGTCTCATTTCAACGCAAACTATCATTAATGTGTCTCTTTTCAATACAAATTAACGTTACTGTGTCTCCTTTCGACACAAATTATCATCACGGTGCGTCTCTTTTCAACACAAATCATCATTACCTTGTGTCTCTTTTCAACATAAGTCGTCATTGCTTGTTTTTGTCTTTTTCAACACAAATTGCTACTTTCAGTACTTTGCTGTCATCCTATACGATAAATAGTGTACTATACTACATGCATTAAACAAGTGTACGCGGACTATCCTACTTCATCACATTCTTAAACAGTCAATATGGAATCCCATTAATCATTTGCATTGCCCATATGGATCCAATTTCAACATGTACCTGCATAAGCTTTTCAAACATCTGAAACATCATTCAGACATCTGAAAAAATAATACACCTACATGTGACTGGATGTCCGATATTATATTTAGACGTTCAAATTATATTTTAAACGTCTAAATTTAAAAGCAGACGTCTGAGTCGTGCCAAAAATCAACAAGCTGCTCTCATGTTGCCACTATAAAATTTTCAAAATGTCCGAATCATGCCAAAAATCAACATATTGCTCTCACGTTTCCACTATAACATTTCCAAACGTTTGAATTTATTCTAAAAGACCTAGACCTAGATTTATTCTCAGACATTTGGTTTTTTTTTTTCAGTTTTGTAATTTTAAGAGTTTTAATCAGTTTTTCACTATCCTTTTGCCATAGGTCATTCTAGACTTGAATCGACTCATTTATATTATTTTACTAGTATGGGCCAGTGCTTAGCACATGGGTTGTTTGTATTATTGTAAATGAAAAAGCAAGGGCATTTTTGAAATTTCAGAAAGACACCAAGTAAATTCGTTCAATGAATTTTCTTTATTAGTAGTAGAGATTAGTAGTAGAGATAGAGATAGAGATATTATGATTGGGCTGTTTGTACTATTGTAAATGAAAAGCAAGGGCATTTTTTGAATATCAAAAAGACACCAAGTAAATTTGTTCAATGAATTTTCTTTATTAATAATAGAGATATTTTATTTTGTCAATCTTATTATTCATAGCATCCTTTTTCACTCCATTAGCGTAGCTTTGTTAGCAACTGATTTGATTCTATTCATTTATTCACGATAAAACTTGCTAAAAAATTATAGTCACATCGACACACACACACACATATGTATGTATGTATGTGTGTGTATCTTTAGGTAATCCATTTTAGTTTGTAATCGTACATTTTATAAGTTAACTGATTATTATAAAAGAAATCGGAGTGTCATTTCAACTCTAAACAACCAACAATCAATTTAATTAACAACATATTCATATCAAATTTGATCCATGTCTCTTTAATTAAAATTGATTCATTCAATATTTTAGGTGCAACTTAATAAAATTAAGATTTATTCTTAAAAGCGGTCTATCATTTCAACCCCGAACATTTAAGCACTAACTCAATTTTAATTTGAGATATCGTTTCTATCTCCGCTGTCAACCAATAAATTCAAATTCAATTATTTGCTTAAATATTTTATTCAACCTATATTTCTTCATTTAAACCTAATATAGGCTTCAAAAATGAAATAAAAACTTTAATGGATTCATGTAGAAAGAAAATAAATCCCACTCATCGATTAGGTCTATTCTTTCAAGCTCTGAAAACCTTCTTTGCACGCCTCCTTTTCTAGATCCATATCTCCTTAATTCATTGCTCTCCTTCCACTTTCTCATTTTTATTTAATTTGTATTTTGTTTTAGAAATTTTTGAAGAAAATAAAATAACTTGTTTAGATTTGAGAAGTTTCTGTAGAAGAAGAAAATGAATTGTATGTACAGAATAAGGAGAATAAGCGATCCCTCACTCTTTAAAAGCTTGGTTGGAAGCTTGCGATATTTAACATGCATAAGACCCGACATCTTATATGATGTAGGAGTCGTAAGTTGATATATGGGAGATCCAATAATAACACATTCGAAGTTACAAAAAGGATTCGTTGCTATGTCAAAGGGACAACAAACTTTGGTCTGTACTGCTCTGTTTCTGATAATTACAAGCTCTTTGCATTTAGCGATAATGATTGGAGTGGAGATATGGATGATCAGAAGAGCACTAGTTGCTTCGTATTCTACATAGGAGACACAATCTTCACATGGATATCAAAAAAGATGTTGATTGTTACTCTTTCTACATATGAAGCGGAATACGTAGTTGCTACTTTATATATTTGTCATGTAATTTGGTTACAAAATTTGTAAAAAAGGTTGAAATTTCCGCAAGAGGAGTCGGCCAAGATTTTCATGGACAACAAATTAGTAATTGCTTCGGCCAAGAACCCAGTCTTCCATGATTGAAGCAAACAAATTAATGCATATTATCCCTACATTAGAGAGTGTGTCATTAAAAAAGATGTACAACTAGAGTATGTAGAGATGTAGATTGAACAACTGATATCTTTATAAAGTCTCTCAGGCACGAAAATTTGTCAAGTCAAGGAGTTTGCTTGGAGTAGAAAAACCAAGTTTAAGAGAGAGTGTTGAAGTATACTTTATAGTTGGTTATTCATCGTTTTCTCTCCGGATTGCAATTATTTATATCGTATCTAACCATAATCTAGATGATCTTAGATTTACAATGGAGTTTCTAGAGAGTTTGAGAGTCATTAGTACTAGAGATTTACCGATTTAAGTCCTAGAACAACAAATAGTAGCTTCCTAGGTGACTCTAATGGAGAAGAAGTAAGATGTAAAGAAGAAGAAATCTCCAATGGTAGAGAAATCAAATCTCATTTTGGTTGCAGCTAGGCTTGTATTTATAGTAAAAAAGAGGTAATAGTTCAGAAGCTCGCTTACACCACTACAAGAAAATACGCTTTTAGTTGCAGTTATTAGTAGCGTTTCTAGGCAGGTGCAACTATTATTGTTTTATGCCATATTCTCAACGCTGCCAAAAGTTATCGCTCGCCCAGGCTATAATTTTTTCTGCATTTCCGCCAAATGTTTCCGCCAACTTTGCTATGTTTTTCATTTTAGTTTCAGTGTCTTCATTTTTCTTCACTTCTAAAAATTTACATGCCCTAACCTCATCATCATCAGCCACTTCATTTTTCCTCAATTGTCATCATCGCACTGCTCCTCTTCGTAGTCAATCAAATCCTCTCTGACGCACTACTGCTCTTCACATGTGATCGAATACACGCTAATTCTTTCTATTGATCGAAGATTTCATCATGCTACTTATCATCGAAATGAATTTCTCTAAATTCGCTTCATTTAATATGATTCGATACCGAGTTCATATATGGATTTGCACAACCCTAATTCGCTACTCATCTTCCTTAGTTTTCCAAACCATAATTTGTGCATAATCCCTAATTGGAATAAGCTATGATTTTGGCTTTGGTAAGGACGATACAAATGTAGCTATTTTGCAGTGTTATCAAAATATAGTCAGTTTAAGAGTTCTATTGATTTTATTTTGTGAATTGGCAGATAAGAAATCAGGAAAGATAGTGGATAAAATTGATGATGGAGAATCGAGGATATAACTTTCCAATTCATGGTTTCAAAGGTTAATTGATCGTCACATATACATGTAAATTTTTTTTACACTTGTATCTGTTATAGAATGTACCTTTTTTTAATTTTTATCTCTTGAAGTATTAGGATAATTGGATATTGGATATTGGAGATTGTATGTTTATGCAATATAAATAGGGAATTCTGAGCAATAAGGGTTTCAGTTGAGAAACTTTAGTCTAAAAAATTCTTATTCATGAACGATAAATATGATAAATTGCATATTATATAATAAAATTAATTTTCTTAGCTGGATTTTCTTGTTGAAAGAATAATAAATGTAACTTTTTGATAAAACTATTGATTCATGAAAGAAACATATTTTTTCGTCTGAATAAATTAAGGTCTTAGACACGTGTGAATTGATTTTTTTATAAATGTACTTTTCATTTGGATCTTTAATTAATTTAAATCAAAGTTTGGCATTTGTGATATATGGAGGTTGTAAGTAAGCAATATATGGAGCAATAATAGAAATTGTAGGTGAATGAAGAACTTTAGCATTTGTCATATGCTTAGCACAGGAATCGATGAAGCCTATCTACATATGGTTGGGTAAAACATACACAACATGTGCATTTTGATCTTGGGTATGAGAAATAGAAGGAGCTTTTGGTTGGAAAGCAACAATGTGAGGATGAGTAATGGCCACATCGAAACTGAGGTTGGGCTAATCATTGAGATCTAGAGCACGGAAAGGAGATGAAGCAGAGGAGAAATGTGGTATGGTTAACTTTACTACTAAACTAAAGTTTGTCTAACCTAATTTGTATTTATTAGGCTATGTAACACTCGATGCATCATGCATGTTTAGCGTGGTTAGGTGTTGCTTATTGTAACTAATCGAACCATTTTGTGTCTTTAGAATAGAGTATAGGTTAAAAGGATTTAGATATCCATCTTTTCTAAGAAAGTAGAATGGGAATTCATCATTGCATTTCAGCCACTAGATCACGGTATCTAATGGTCTTGATCAAATCAAAGTACACATATGCTTGAATATGTCTAATTTTCTTTACACATTTTGATATGCTTAATGTTTTGGCATAACGGTGATTCGTCATTACATACTACAAATTTGTTAAATTTGTGTTGCTCTTTATTTTATGTCTAAAAGGATACACGTAAAATCACAACTCACATTGTTTTCTTTTTAGACCTTGGAGCTTAGTCATAGTACTGATTTCTGGCCTATCTTTCAGTATACCTTTCAAAAAAACAAGCACACCATGAGATTTTGGACCTACTTACTTTTATTAAGTTTAAAATATGTATGCTTTTGTTACCTAACTTATCTCTACAGTTTTACAAACTAAACTCAACATGACAATGGCATCAACCTACAGTGTCCATGAAAAGAAATGTTAATTATAGTCTATCTTTCAGCATACCTTTCATAAATCATGCACACCATGAGATGTTCGGACATACTTTTATTAAGCTTTAAAATCTGTATGCTTTTGTTACCTAACTTATTTCTAAAATCCTATAGGCTAAACTCAACGTAACAATGGCATCAACCTTGGGGGCTGATGAAAAGAAATGTTAATTATAGTCTGTCTTTCAGTGTTCATGTTTTGAGGCAGGGACATCTTAAAATTTTCAAGCGAATGTAGATCCAATAATAATGGCAAGGACACTCTCTATCGGCAGTAACAAGCCGGAACTTATTTTTCCGGCAAAGGTCAAGTTCATGCAAAACTTGTTCATCTGAAACGAAGCACGAGCAACGATGTGGCATATTTTAGACCCTCAACAGTTCCCAAGAAGTATGTTTACTTTTTCTTGGGTGTTCGTACAGTGCGTTGTTGCTCTAAGATCAACCATGGTCCAAATGAAAAAAGTCAAATGGCCGGCTTGATTTCAATTGGGCATTAAATAAAACTGTAGGTCAGGTGTGTGTTCTCTATTTGCCTTGCTTTGAAAATTTATTTCCTCAGCTCTCTGAATGCCTAAACAATGACATGTTAAATTGATCGTGCCATGGAGTATATATAAGCCCTTATTATTGTTGTGGCCTATATATGAATTCTCATTTGTCATTTGAGGATTTTTATGGTGCATCCCTGATATTAAAATCAGTAGGGCAATAGGATATATACCATTTCATACTATAAATTCAGACCCTATTATGTTAAATAAATCTATTTCCAAAGCAAAGAATATACATTCTACAATGTGCATACCGTAATGAAAATAAGGCAAACATGAAGAAATGAAAGGTGGACTTTTAATCCTTTTACCGTTTACATCGGTATTATTCTAATGCTGACTAAATGAAAGGTGGCCTTTCAATCATCGTGCCTGCAGTTTACCTTTTTGACAGGATTGAGCGCTTTGAGTTGAAGAGAATATAGTAATTTCAAATAAAAAACTTAGAAGTAAAATCCAATTTTGACGCTTGGCAAGAAAAATACATATGGATTTTACTTGATTTGTTCTTTATACTTAGTGAACTATGTGGCATTCATCTAAATATTTTCCGACCATATGTTATTAAGTTTCTTATCTTTTTTTGTAACATGGATTATATACGACCCATCCCATCTAATATGCATGACTGCACGGACCGTTACACTTTCTTTTTTGATCTTGTGATTTTCTGATTCATCCAATATGCACAACTGCATAAAGTGCTATAGTTGCTTGATATATGGAGTTTGTGAAAATTTTCGGATAGAGAGAAGCCAAGTAAAAGAAGTTGCACGTAAGTCCTGATAATCAACACATCCAAAGTCTCAAAGATGTGTTTCGAGTAAGTTCAGATAACCAACATGTTTCTTATCTTAATATGATAAATGCATGTTTAGTATATAAAGTTACATGGTTCAGGAATGACGAATTAATAGCTAATTTAAATAAAAATAATATTTAGATTTTAGGAATATGCGTCTAAATGATCTAATTGTAAAGCAATGTTTTCCACATTTAGTCTTAGCTTTTGCTTTGTCCTTGCATGAGTTTGATAAATGGCTTCATTCAAAGACACCTTACTATCTAACTGAAGTATAGTTGAATTCTTCTTTTTATAGATATTGTCTTCAGACAAAAATGTATAAAATTATTACATTTGTTGTGCGGGGATATATTAAGATACCAGATTATCTTATTGTATATTAGCTTTCTGTTTTAGTTGTTAAGACACTAGCATAAGTTATCAATTTTGTACCACTAAGTTCCTGTTTTTATACCTTTTAAATTATCAGCACTGTAGACAAGTACAGCTAGATCCTAAATCGAGTTACCATTTAAGGGTCATTTAAAATGTAAATGAGGAGGTTTCATCGAAGGGCTAGATGGTATGGGAGCAAATCCCACTATTGAAGCAGATATACTATGCACTTACACCAGAAAGATTGCAGCTAGCATGCATGAAGATTGGGATGACAGTGCTTTAAGCAGCGACATACAAAAACTTCGAATCCCGAACAAATATGAAGCTACCATAGGATGAGAACAAGCTTAAGCATATACATTCTCTTAGTAGTGATAATATATAATTTTTTGGTGAATTTTTTTTAAAGGACACATTTTAAGAATAATCCATAAAGTTGTCATTGTCAATTTTGTTTTTGTCCTTAGATCTTGTGTAGGTTTGAGAAAGGTGTGATTATGTATTGTGGTAGCCGTAGTATTAGAGCTACATATGAAGTAGATGGAGGAGATGGTCTAGCTGCATCTCAGCCTCTAATAATTCTGGTGAGCTCCGTCTAACCAGCATAAACTGTGTGGGCCTTGCAGCATAAAATACTTATAAATAGTACTTTTTTTTATCTAATATATCACTAGAAATAAATTATCGACTCTACTTGTATTTTTGATTATTATTATTTTTTGGTCCTGAAAATATATGTTGAGTTGGGGTTGTAGGTAAATACATATCGGGGGCAAGGAATGGCTCATGTAACTTTGTGTAAACTGACACTTTGATTTGTCTTGTATAAATTATTCATATGCCATGTTTATTCTTTGACAATTGATGTAGGAGTCTAGTGCCTTGGGGAAAGCAGTAAGAGATATACCTTCTTCAACTATTGGTGATTCTAGTACTTTTGATGTTCTGACCTTTAAAGCAATAAAGTAAAGCTTATAAAAGTCATTTTTGAGCAAATTTGTGTTGTAGCACCTTGCGACTCAATTTGCTCCCACGGTTCCAATTTGTCCAAGCATTTGTTGTAGGAGTTCACGTAATTTCTTGGTATCATATGTTTTAGATCCATGCAAATTACTTATGTGGTTTTTGATATTTAAACACTATTTCATTGTTTGTACTTGCACTTTGGACTTAGATATTTTGTACCGACACTTGAAAGTTTTACTTGAACTTTGAACTTTGATAGAAACACCCATGAAACTATTTACTCATTACACTTTTGTATAAAGGTGTATTGCTAATAACAAGAATTTGTTAATACAATGAAGCATTTATATGATTCATAAACGCAGTTGTACAAGTCATTCAATCCTAACTCCTACTATAATATGTTAACTGAGTTTTATAACGAATAATAACAACAACAAATTAACAAAGTTAACCAAGATAATAAAATTAACTAAGTTTTGTTAAAATTAAACAAGTTTTAGAAAATTAACTAAGTTTAAGTTAACTAAATTTTATAAATTTTTACTACTAATAAAGGAAATTCATTTGCTACGTTTACTCGATGTCTTTTTGAACTTCCAAATATACCCTTTTCCTGCTTTTGGAAAACCGTATCTCATCTTCACGTTCTTCACCTCCCTCTTCCAGCTCCGAAAACCGTATCTCATCTTCGCGTTCTTCCCCTCCCTCTTCCAGATCCGAAAACCGTATCTCATCTTCGCGTTTCTTCCTCTCCCTCTTTCAGATCCAGCCACTGCATAACCCTACTTTTCCTTCTGCTCTCCCCATTTAAAAAAATAATTTCCTTCCATATTTACCACCGATGACGATTTCCAGTGAGTGCAACAACGATGATTCATCGTCTAAATCGATTTCCACTGAGTGACATCCATTACGCTACAATCGCCAGTAATTATCAATTCGCTTTCATAAACTAGATCAGTTAGGACTTCCATCTTTGTTACTTAACGATTCATTTGTTAAATCGATTTCCGTTTGGAGCGATAGCAGCGACGCCTGACGATTCATCATTTAAATCGATTTCCACTGAGACCGACAACACCGCCGCCTGACGATTCATCCACGCAATCAATATTCATGACTGCGACAGCACTGATGATTAACAGCTACTCCTGAATCACCTCTGATTCGAAATCCAATAGACTTCGCTCCCAGGTACTTTACTCTCCACTGCAAATTCCTTTGCTTATTTCTGTATCGAACCTTCCTTGATTCACCAATTCACAGTGTGTCTTTGCATTTGAGTGTGCGTGACTAGGGCTGTGGTTGCCCGTGTGTGTTGTGAAAAAATGCACGCAAGAGATTCTTTATGCTTTGTGGCTTTTGGTGTACCTTTCTACTTGAAATTCTCTGCGTCTGTTTTTACCTGCATGTATGTATCAAAGGTTAAGTCAATTTGAGTTTATATCAGCTGATAAACTTATCAAATATTATTGTCAGTAAACAATTAAAGTTACTTAAAGCAAAGTAAAACAGGGAATTACAGCTTACATAAATTTTAGATATTATAATCATTAAGATTTGATTGCTTATCAGGCTTTTTGCATTCTCATGTGTACATTATTCAGATTCATACTTACAACAAGTGTATCTGTTATACTGTTAACAGCCTTGACTGCTTAGCCATATAATACCTTTCTCACATGATCCGTAAAATAAAGACCAAGCGAAAATTATGTTTGACTAATAAATTATAATGCTCCTTTTCCCCCTTTATTTTGTTAAGTACCATCCTTAGATTTATATACGTTTGGATTTGGATTTGATTTAGGGCTGAAAACCTTCAAAAATTTAGTAAAAAAATTTATTTTAATAGGAATCACCGAAGCCTGTATGTCTCGAAAAATCATGCTTATGCAGGCTCTATGTCACAATATCCATTTTCAGTAACGTGAGTGATCAATTTTTGTTATTTTTTCAAATTTCTTTCTTTTGGATAGTGATGTGGGTGAAGATTCAAAAGAAAAAAATGCATATATGTTGTAATGCAAGATTATGTCACTTTGGTGTTTGGTACAATTAGGTAAATTGTAATGCAAGAGTAAGGGACTTTTTTCAGAACTTTATATTGTCTTATATTGTGCATTGTTACTCAGTTAATATGATTGAAAATAATACCTGAAAATGAAATTATTAACACCTTATATTGCATGTTTTCCAACCCGAACCCAATATGATATTTTACATTTTTATTCATGTTGTACCCACTTTCTATTTGAGATGTGAATCGACCATGGTATTCACAATTGATTTTTTGAGTCACTTGGCATGGATATAGAAAACCACGATGTATAAATATGTTCTTTGTTTACTGTCGGCTTTGTTTTTAGCTGAGCACGGCAATAATGGGATATTTTTCCCTTTGAAATTGAGCTTTTCAACCCATCCTACCATGTGCTTGGCATCATTTTATCATGTTTAACATTTAGTACTAACTGCTTTATTGGCTAAGAGTTTTATGTATTACTGCTGCTTTACAGGCAAGAGTAAATAGCCTTTATTTTGCAGTAAGTAGAGCAGTTAAACCGAGTTCAATGTGTTTAAAGTAAAAGCCAAAAAATAATAATGGCAGAAATAAAATTAAACTAAATTTATGGCGGCGACAAAGAGTTGGAAGCTAAGTTTTGTATTTATATGACGTGACCTTTTTTGATTATTCTCAACTATCTCAATAACTGTTTGCATTAATATTTCATTTTTTTTAATCTGATGCATTTTTCTTCAAAAATAGTCCACTCTTGAATGCCTCTTTTTCCCTTTTGGTTATGACTTATGACTGCACCATTTTTATATATTATCGCTACATTTGTTTACATACTATTATACAAGGATTTGTAACTGATGGAGGGGTCTCGGGTGTTGTTTGGTGGCTAACAGATCTGAGATGAGTGGGTTCACAGAGGTTGTTTCCTTGCAACTTGCGATAATCAGTGTTATGATTTTTGCTGCCGCTCCTTACTCATCTGAGTCTCTGGTGCACGATTATAATTCAAGGTATCATGTCAATGATTGCAATACACCTATTGACAATTTTATCAAGGCTTTTGATGGCAGTGATGTTGGTAACGAGGTGGGTAGGGATGTTTGATTATTATGTTAGAGTCCTTTTAGAATATAATAAGTTTCGCAATCTTCTAGGAGAAATTGAACTTTAAAGCCATCATCCAAAAGTCCTTTTACTTGTTGTAAAAGCTTTCAGTGAAATACAATTATTATTGCTTTGAACGCACTCAAAACAAAAAAAGTCCACTTACATTAACTAACTGAAAAAAAGGATGATTAAAAGTATAATATAAGACGGGGAGATGGATAGTTCCCCTTAAATACACAATTGCAAGGTATTTTTTTAGGTAAATGGAAACAAGAAATATTAAATGTCCAGGCATAAAAGGCAGAGGTAGAAAGATATTAAAAGAAAGGATAAAAAGCAGGAGACGAACAAATGTGAAGAGGGTCGCATGGAGGGGATCCTGAATAGATTAAAATCAGTGATTTATGAGGGAGGCCACTGTTTCACATGTTATGTGTCGGTGGGGAAATGAGAACCATGTGTTGGACCCTAGGTATATGATGCACAGTAACAATAAAAGGTGCTGATTAATTAATGCGAAAATACTATGTGCAGGTTGGACAACAAGTTATTAGGATAAGGTTTTGGTGCTATATATGTTGATGATGGTAGTGATTGCCTGGTAAAAGATAATGTGCATTGTGGCTTTGGTGCTATTTATATGTTGATATGCAAAAGCCTTATAGTTTGATTATTAATGTCTACTCATTCTTGGATAATATTGTGCACATGAGTAAGTTGTTGAGAGATGCCGTGATAAATTTGATGGGTACTGAATTTTTGAATAAGGTTAAGATGGGTTTGGTTATTGTTGATGATTTAAAGAAGAGAGATGTGGTGTTCGATGATCCAGTCAGGCACTATGTGGCTATTGGTACAGGTATTAGTGTGTGCATGTTGGATATGGTATTAGTGGATGTCAGTGTACAGGTAGTATGAACATATAGGGATGTCCTTCAGTTTGGGTGCAGGTAGGTATAACTTACCTCCTTTTGGCGGTAAAACCTTCTCTCTCTTTTTTTTTTTTAAAACCCAGGAGAACCCGGTAGGCCGGTAAACTCCTGAGGACCAATTTAACTACTCAAGGACTTGGGAGGAAGAATCTTTGAAAGCTTCAAAATAGACTATAATGATAATTAATAATGGTTATTTGATTACTGTATATTTTTATTTTTTATTTGGATATGAGATGCTTCCATGTTCAGTGTATGAGTCATATGTCCATAAAATATTTAATAAAAGGAATATTTATGACATTTTAGTCAAAAGCATGGACCAAAGATCTATGTCATTGGTGTTTTTTTCTTCTTCCAATGTTCTAATCTTCAGTTTGTCATGTTTATGATTTAATATAAGCATGGTTTCACTTATTTTAAATAATATAGACATAACAACATTATTTACCAGTTTCAGTAGTTGCGGATGTAATCTTTTCAATAGCATATATACAATGTTTATTTCAAAGATGACTGGCTCAAAATGATCAAGCTGCCTAATTTATTTCTTTATTCTCTTTTTTAGGGAGTGTTGCTAACTTACTATATGTGAGAACCACTGAAAAAAATGCTTAACTTACTACTCCAAGTCAATAACGTTTACAAATAAAGAACAGTATGAAGTAAATAGGCTTGCATATGGATCATATAACCATGTATGTATATTGATTCCGGTTGATTCCTATGTATATTTTCTTAGTGTGGTTATATCGTTTTATTTTGCTGCATATATATGTGCCTCTCATCAATTTTAGGTTGATAGATGATGAAAAATACCAAGGAGGCTTCATATATCTCTTATTATGACAATAACCATCTATATTTACCCTGCACTTCATATATCACTTTTTAATAAAAACCGCCTCCATCCATATAGTGAATCTCACTTAGAAATTTATAGGTACTATGACAAGAATAAGTGTATACTATATCTACAAAAAAATATACATGCTTTGAAACATACTACAAATTCACATTGTTGAATTAATGCATGCACATTATGATTAGATGCAGGCCCACTTGGGCGTGCATATACACTGTGTAACTAAAAAAATAGGGAATAGAGATTAACAGTGCAATGTAAAAGAAAAACACTGAAATGTTAGTGTTAAACCGTGTAACTGAAATGCAAATGAAATTGAACTAAAACAGAAATGACACTCAAATGCAAACTAAAATGAAATGCAATTATTACCTTTTCTTTCCCTTTAAACTAGAGAGCGGATAAAAAAGCTATGAACAACTATGCAAATAGTTGTACTAGAGAATGTAAGAAATGTAATGAACTTTTTCTTTTTCTTTTTTTTAAGTAGAAAGATAACACAAAACAAATGAGAATAAAAATTCTTATGAAAAGTATCCTGGCAATATACGGTCACAAGTTAAATACATACGCTTATGAAAATTGTACTCTAATGATTGATTTTCATCTTTTGTGGTTTTTTACAGGACACAGAGGAGCATATTCTCTGTATTGTTCGTCAACGACATTGCTAAGAAGTTTCTCTATATATGCTTATGAAAATTGTAGGTAAGACTTAGTTTTGAATGCAATTTATGTGCAACCCAATTTTTAATAATCATATATTATCCAAATTTGAACAAATATATATTTCATTTTTAGTGTTATTTATATATATATATGTATATTTTTTTTGACATGTGAAATTGCATTTGGTTAAATACAAATATGAATGTAATGTTTATTTGAAATTAACCATTATATATTATTTTAACAAATACAACAAAAACAAATTAAAGTCTTTAGTCCGAAAAGACTTTAATATATTTTAGAAAACACAATATGAATATACCCCTTGGATGCAAAGTTATGCGTAGACGAAAAAGAAGTGAAGTGCTGTCGAAATTAAAGCTTTTAGTCCCAAAAGGCTTTAATTTGTTTTAGACAGAAGGGAGGAGTTGTATGCATTTTAACAGAGACATTTGGACATTAACAAATATGGCAACCAAATATCTTTCATTCACCAAAAACAGCTATACTTATTTTAACATACATCTTCTTTTACAATCAATTATATGATACATAAGTTGCGATTAAAAATTCTGTGATAGTGCTTACACTTGATTATTACTGCATTGTTAAAACCTTACGTTTCTTATTATTGCATTGTTAAAAACTTATTCTTCTTATTATTGCATTATTATATTTTAAGTTCTCTTGCATTTTTATTTTTTTGTCTTACTTTCAATTTGTTTGTTCTGCAGGTTATATTATCAGAAGAATTTTTTTGTCTTCATCACTCAAATTTGATTGTTACTCAAGAGGTACGTCTTGGAAATTCAAATTTGGTAAAAATTGAATAGTGAAAGCAACTTAGTTTGTTGATATCTCATATTCTTTTAGCTTATCCAAACATTACATACGATGATGTTTGTGGAAGATATGTATTTTTATATTCTATTCATAATAACATGCCCCACCCACTAACTGCATAATATAAGTTATTTTTTTTGTTAAATAATTATTTTGTTAACTACAATTACTTCACATTCTATGAAAAATTCTTTTACATATTTTCTACTACACCTACATGTTGTAAAGCATGTTCCAACTATTACTATGAAACACAATATATTATTACTTATATTAGGTATTTTAGTTTTATTAATAAATATATGCAACTTAGCTCTTAAGGCTTAAATGGTGATGTTCACTTATAATACAAATTGAGTATTTTTTTTAAGCATTATAGGTCAAACAAATTCCATTTGAAACTTTGTGAATTTCATCATCAACTCATGGAAGACAATCAATTTTCCAAGTTAAAACCACGTAGAAGTCCTAGAATCAACGAGAGAACTCAACATCAAACAATGGAAGCTAACCAAGTCCCCAACTTACAAAGGATGGAAATTATTAATAAAGTTCAACGTCACCAAGTTGAATCCAACTGCATACCACCCTTATTGCCCCGTAGAAGTCCGAGAATTATTGAAAGAAACCAACATCAAGAAATGCAATGTACTCAAGCACCCCCAGTACTGCGTAGAAGCCCTAGAATCATTGAGAGGGCTCATCAAGAAGCATTATTGGATGCTCAAATCAAGGCTGAAAGAAAAAGACAACGTCGTTATGAATTAAGTTCTGAACAAAGGGAAAAACAATTAGAGCACCGTCGTATTCGCTACAAAGAAGGAAAAAAGTTAATGACTGAAGAAGACAAACAGATAAAACGTGAACAATACCGTGCTATTTATCACAGTAGAAAATCTAGAAGAGTCAAAAAGGATATCAATGATGATGCATCACAAACAAGTAGTACCGGTAGTTCTTTTTCGATACCTTGCTCTCACAATATACAAGGTATTACTTCAGAGAACTATTCCTTATAATTCAGTACGTTATATTGTGAGAACAATAAAAGTTATATATTTACCAAAGTTTATTTTGCCTATGTACAAATGCATATATTGATACACAAACAAGTAGTTCAAGTAGCATCATTATCATCATATAATAATATATTTATTAATATAATCAAAGTATAATTTATGAACCTAAGTCATATTAAATTTATCACCCACATAGTTTATCGAGTCACTTCATGTTAAAAAAACTTACAAAATTTATTTATAATTTTTTTTAAGAAGATCAAGATCTTAGTGGACCAATGAATAATGAAGAACAAGAAGACATTACTACATTACCTTTTGAACATAAAGATGACTGGAATAGAACCATAAGAACAAAGAGAATTAGTCAACCATGTCAAAGTTCTACCGCAAGACATAATTGTGCAAGAAGCTTTACAGATCATTCCGGTTTTCAAAAGTTCTATTTACCACAATCAAGGATATGTACATAGTGCCAAGCAAAACTCTTTTATCGGGAATCAAATAGTTTTTGCTGCTTAAATGGAAAAATAATTTTACAGTCAATTTCATCACCGGATGAGATATTTGAATTGTACACTGACCAATAAGATGAAGGGAAACACTTTAGAAAAAAACATACGAGCTTATAATCATATATTTGCATTTACATCAATGGGAGTACATGTTGATGAAAACTTAGCTAATGGAAGAGATGGAGTATATACATTCCGTGCTCAAGGTAGTATATATCATAAAATAGGTAGCTTGGTACCTACATCCAATGATCGTCCAAGATTTCTACAACTTTACATATATGATACAGAGCACGAAATCGAAAATCAATTGTTTGAAAATAATACTCTGATACGAGAAATTGTGGAGAAGTTGCAAAAAGCTCTTAATACATATAATAGATTTGTAGCTGTATTTCGACAATTTGGACAAAAACCAAATATCCAACATTGTAAATTAGTCATAAAAGAACAATCTTCAAATCAAAAACAATATACTCTCCCTACTTCTTCACAAGTTGCTGGAATTTGGGTAGAAGGAGCTGAAAATGAAGAAATACATGAAAGAGATATTGTAGTTGAGACAAACTATGGACAACTCATAACTGTTCCTGAAACAGCTGGTTATTATGATCCATTGCAACATCCACTTTTATTACCATATGGAAGTTACGGATGGGATATAAATAGTCAAGATGAAAATGGCAATAAATTTTCATGTCGTGAGTATTATGCTAATATTCTACAGGTATATACAATTTACTGTATAACACGTTTATATATTTGTATTTTTTACTTCTTAATATTCATCAATGTGTAATGTTCTTTTATAGATTCGATAAAATGATAAATCGCTTTTTCTTCGAGGCGGACGATCGTTTCAACAATACGTGGTTGATAACTATGTTAAGATAGATACCAACAGGCTGAGATGGTATAGGAGTAATCAAAAAACCATCAGAGCTGAAATGTACCAAGGATTACAAGATGCTTTAAACGCCGGGGAAAATGATGCAGGTGCGTAAAATGTGAATTTGAAAACCCACTCTTATATTAAGTACATTTTTATACATTTACATAATTAAATTTCATATTTATGAAATTTTTAACAAATTCTCTTATTTAGGTAATGTTGGAACACGGACAATACTACCATCTTCTTATATTGGTTGTCCACGTGATATGTATCAACGATATCAAGATGCAATGGCTTTAGTAAATAAGTATGGAAAACCCGATTTATTCATTACAATGACATGCAATCCACTTTGGGATGAAATTGTCACCGAATTGCTACCCGGCCAGGAGCCCCAAGACAGATCGGATTTGACGACAAGGATATTTCGTGCAAAATACGAGGAATCAAAAAAAGATATTTTCATTGAAGGAGCACTTGGAAAAATAGCTGCTCACGTCCATGTGATTGAATTTCAAAAAAGAGGTTTACCACTTGTTCATATGCTAATTATCTTCAAAGATGAAGATAAATTGACTAACCCAGATGAATATGATCAAATTGTTAGAGCAGAAATACCAGATTCTAACGAAGAATCAGAGTTACATGTGGCAGTAATGAAGTGGATGATTCATGGACCATGTGGTACTCAAAATCGAAATTGTCCTTGCATGAAAAATGGTAGTTGCAAAGGAGAGTATCCAAAACAATTTTCAAATGTGGCTATCCAAGGCACCGATTCATACCCAATTTACAGAAGACGCGATACTGAAAAATCTATTCCTATTGATAGAAACGAAAAGTTGATGGTAGATAACAGATGGGTTGTACCTTACAATCCTTGGTTACTACGTAAATATAACTGTCACATAAATGTAGAGATATGTAGTAGTATAAAAAGCGTTAAATATCTTTACAAATATGTCTACAAAGGTCCAGACCGCGTTACAATGCAAATTCGACCTGGACCTAACTATGATGAGATACAATAATTTATAGATGCAAGATGGATTTCTGCTCCAGAAGCGTTGTGGAAGATTTTTAGTTTCTCTCTTAGCAAGATATATCCATCAGTTGAACATCTTCAAATACATCTTCCAAATAAACAAAGTGTAATGTTTTCCAATGATCAAACCATCAATGAAGTTTTGGCCGATGAAAGCAACCTACACACAATGCTGACCGAATTTTTCTATGCAAATTCAATTGATGAACAAGCAAGGCAACTTTTATATCGTGAATTTCCGGAGCACTATTGTTGGATTAAAAATAAAAAAAATGGAAAAGAAGAGCATCTAATATGAGGGTGATTGGTAGAATATACACAGTCCTACCTACAGAAGGAGAACGTTTTTTCTTAAGAACACTTTTGAATCACATTAGAGGACCGACTTCTTTTAATGATTTACTTACAGTTGACGAAGTTAGAACTGCAACATTTAAAGGATCCGTTGAGAAAAGAGGGATTTTAGAAAATGATGATAGCATTAAAGAATGTTTGACCGAAGCCTCAAGTATGAAGATGCCAGTTTCTTTGAGAGCATTATTTGTTACTATCTTTGTTTTGTGCAATCCATCGGGTGTGCGAAGGTATGGTATGAGTTTTTCGATTATATGGTAGAAGATTACCGAAATTCAAGTACTACTAACCAAATGCTTCTAACAAATCATCTTTTGAAAGATTTAAACATGTTACTTCTCCAACACAACAAGAGCACCGCTGATTATGATTTTCCAAATATATCAAGAGCATATGATTGTGATGAATGTGATAAAATTTCAGAGCTAATAGAAGAAGAGTTAGCAATTCCTATTTCCGAGGATGATTTACTAGCTATTGAAAAATTGAATGAGGAACAATTGAATGCCTACAATACAATTATGAATGCAATTGTAAAAAAAAGAAAAATGTTTGTTTTTTATAGATGGTCCTGGAGGGACGGGAAAAACATATTTATACCGTGCTATTCTGTCAACGGTTAGAAAAGATGGTGGTATTGCAATTGCAACAGCTACATCAGGTATCGCTGCAACTATACTACCTGGTGGAAGAACTGCACATTCAAGATTTAAACTTCCATTACAACCAAAGGCGACATCAACATGCTCAATAAGAAAACAGTCAAAATTAGCAAAACTTTTAAAACAATCAACTGTTCTTATGTGGGATGAAGCTACAATGGAACATCGTTATGCTTTTGAGGCATTTAATAGAACTATGAGAGATATAATGGATGTAGATGAACCATTCGGAGGTAAAATCCTTATTATGGGAGGAGATTTTCGACACGTATTGCCAGTTGTGCCTAAAGCTACAAGAAATGAAGCGATTAATGCATGCATCATTAAATCACTTTTATGGGAAAAATTTAAAATTTTGCATTTAAAGAAAAACATGCGAGCAGCAAATGATATCACATATTCAAAATTTCTAATTCAAATTGGAGATGGCACCGAACCTTCAATCAATGAAGAAATGATTCAACTACCAACAAATATGGTCATAACATCAAAAAATGATGTTAATCCGTTGACAAAGTTGATAGATACAATTTTTCCCAACTTATCAAAAAATGCATTCGATAAAGAGTACATAGTTAATAGAGCATTAATTACACCTCTAAATGAATATGTCGACAAGCTCAATGAACATGTACTTAGTATATTTCCTGGAAATGAAATCAATTACTATTCATATGATGCAGTAGAAGATGATATTCACAATTTATACCAACAAGAATTTCTAAACTCAATCACTCCTGGCGGGCTACCTCTACATTGTTTAAAATTGAAGCTTGGAGCACCGGTAATGTTGTTAAGAAATTTGAATCCGAAAGTTGGATTATGCAATGGAACGAGACTTATATGTAAACAACTCAATAAGAATTGCATTGATGCTGAAATCATCACCGGACATTATGTTGGTACCAGAGTTTTCATTCCAAGAATCCCATTAAAGCCACCTGAAAATTTGAATTTAGCATTTGTGTTAATACGGAAACAATTTCCAATTCGTTTGTGTTTTGCCTTCACTATAAACAAGGCACAAGGGCAAATAATAAAAAATACCGGTATTTTTCTACCTGAGCATGTATTTGGTCATGGACAACTATATGTGGCACTTTCACGAGGAGTTTCAAGTGCTAATACCAAGGTGTTAGTAGAAAAGGGACATATTATTGGACGAACCGGAACTTTCACTAAAAATGTTGTCTACAAAGATGTTCTACTAACTGGCTAGGAATAAAGGTACTTAATTTGATATTCATCTGCATACATCATCAATTTTTCAAGGTACATTCTCGCTGTATTTACCTCTTCTTTTACGCTACATACAGGTGAATCTATAATATATATGGAATAAAGAAATTTCGTTAAAACATTTCCACAGCTTTAAGGATTTTCTGTGCCCTTTGTATCTATAGTATATGCAATGGACAAATTCTAGACATGTCATCAACCATTGCGGTACGCGTCTTTTAATCCATTACTTACAGCAAATAATGTTAGTCTGCTTTTCATAATTCATATGATTTTATTCTTACTATATATCTACCATTACTTACAGCAAATCAGTTAATTCTTTTGAATCAGTATTGGTATAAGTATTTTAGAGATGGCTTTAGACGAATGTGATACACTCCTCAAAACTATGACTAATTCTTTAGCTACATAAATTGGGTCTCATTGCTGTAACTCACTACAAAAGTAGGCATTAATTTGTACAACTAGCACGTTTTGCAATTTACAACATATATTACATAATATGTTAACTAATCAAAAACATCGCCATTAATTTTTGTAAATTGATATTTGTATAAATTAATATTTAAGCTAAGAAGTAACATTTATTATCGTCCTCAATTAGAAAATTTATTATATTTTCCTACTTTATTTATTCATTATCTTTTATAAGCAAAATTAAAATGGAATTTGATAAAAAAAAAGTTTTAAGTTTAATTGTAGAAGTTCAAACATCAAAACCAGCCTCAAAGTGCATACAAACCTTAAAATGTGGATATTTTGAATCTACGATTTACGATTTAAATCCCGTTTTGATTTAAAATTTAAACCTTGCGATTTACGCAGTTGGTGAACATTTATAAATACTTTTTCATCAAAAACCCAACTATATCATATTCTCATACTTTGAAAAATTTACGGAATATAAACATACCGAAAATTTTAGAGATATATTGAAAATAGATGCATATTTGTCAATTTTTACAGCATCCACATTAGTGATCACAAATTCAATTTGATGAATAGATTTTTTGAATCTTGATACACTTTCAAATAAGGGTAATCAATATGAAAAAAGATTAAAAGCTTAGCAATTATTTAAGAAAATATGCACTGCTAACACTACAGGCAACATCAAATTTCGGAAAACATGAACAATTAATTTCATATTGAACATTTATATTGTTCCGTTTTAATTAATAAATAGTGCTCACATTCCACAAATCAATCACTAATTTAAATCCAGTATGCCTCAAGGGCACAAATATACTGAACACAACGAGACTAACCTATTTTAGTGCTTATATGAAATAATTAAAATGCGCTCTTAAATTTGCACTTTCAAATTGGATATTTTTGCCAATCCCCACGCTTACATGCAATTTATAGTTGAAAGAGGTTTAGTTCCACCTTTGGCATAAAATTACTCATATTTTTAAAATTTGGTCATTAAGTTCATCTTCAGATTGAAACCATGAATCAATTTGAAGTACTTGAAGTTTTATTTAGTCAAATTGGATAACAAAACTTGAGTCATCACATCTCTGCAATCCATCAGTGGTTAATATGTGTTCTCTTTTCCATTTTCAAAATTATGTGTATATTTTTTGAATAGTAACATACATGAAATTAACATATTGGCGACAGAGCTATAGTCAAGATGTCACCCCAGGACACTTTAACCTTTCTTCCATCACCGATTTCAATGCTTGCTCCCTGTGCGGCCTTACTTGATGACTAGCTTGCATCTGACACGAATATTGGAATGCATCGGAACTTTGTTGCTAAAACTTCATTACGCTCTGGACCTAGAAAATCTTCATTAGCTCACAAAGTGCCTTCATTTTTTTTAGCTCTTTTGGTAAATATAATATATACTTGCAGCATGTAAAGTACAAAATAATATATACTCAAATTGTTGCAGATCCTCTGGAGATGCTCTGGAGTGTTATCTGTCAATCATTAATTTTATACCTTTAGTTACTCAAGGCTGGAGAGTTTGGTCTCTACTGATTGTGATGTAATTGTTATATCTTGGCGTGGAGATGTGGATAAAATTCTGATGAACAGTGTTGTTGCTGCCACGGCAATATCATCGAATGTAAAGGATTTGATATATTTTACTGAAGATGGTAGTGCTCTCAACCTCAACTAATTGTATTTTTCTATACTGCTTGAGATGAAACGACAATGAGATGTTTGGTGTTTTCGTTGGGGAGTTGTTTAGACTTTACAAGGAGTATGCTACTTTTGTTTATGCTTTTATTACAAGTTTATTGGTGTAAGTGCACGATATATTTTTCTGGTTTACTATTTGTATAGAAACCAAATCAATCTCCACAAAATATGATAATGATTTTGGTGTTTGTTTTCGTACTATTTCATAATAAAAAGAAATTAACTCACAAGTTTATTTGTATCAAGTACTATCCGTGTAAATGATCACTATCAGTCCTCTACAAACACTATATCCATGTAGGTACACACTTCACTTTGAGTTGTATTAAATAAATAACGAACATAACCCTGAACTTTACTGCCTAACGTTTTATATGTTAGATGTGAAACAATATGAGATGCTACAATAATCTATACAAAATTTGGTTAACTCTCTCTAGCTTCCTCTCATTACAACTTCATCCATTATGTATAAAAAATTTAGAACCAGGAATGGTAATCGCATACTTTATTCTTAAGATATTATTTACTATCAACAACTCTGGAGTGTTTAGAAACGTGTAATTTCTATATGTTCATGAATATTAAGGTTGATTATTCATGTCTTAACTCGAGTTTTGTATTTTGGACTAGCCATTCTCAGATCTGATGAGGTCGGTGGTCATGTCTCAACTTGAATTTTAGGCACACAAGGCTATGTTGCCAAGAATATGATATGATTGGACATTTGACAACCAAATTAAACATATATAATATTTTTAGACGATTGATGAATGAATATCAAACACTATTGTTGACTAAAAAGGACGGAGCTGGTGATCTAGTAACAAAACGTTGTGATTAGATGCAGGCCCACCCGGGCGTGCATATATACTTAATAATAATAATAATATAACTAAATTAACAAAGTTTTATAAATAATAACGATGATGGTGATGATGTTGAATTAACTAAGTTTATGAAATTTAACTAATTTTATAATAATAATAAATTAACCTAGTTAATAAAAATTAACTAAATTTTATTAAAATTAAACAAGTTTTACTAAATTAACCAAGTTTAAGTTAACTAAATTTTATAAATAACGAGTATATATGCACGTCCAAATGGACTTGCATTTGATCATTGAACAATATTTTTGCAGTGTAGCTATTTCTAAACAAATATAATACAATTGGCGCATTGAACAAATTTTAACATTATTTGCAAAATTATTGCGTGTTAACCACACTATTGTATCAACACAAACAATGATGCATACCTTTAGACAAATTTGGCATAGGCGTCATTCATGTACATGTAAATGGAAAGTTTTCTAGCATAGGAGAATAATATGAACCCAAGTCACAATCAACGCACATATACCGGGTATCATGTTAATAGAACGCGTATATAAGGGACAAAAATAAAAAAGAGTTATCAAAACATACTTTTTCTGTGAAGCAAACTTGGCACTTAGTCTATTAACTCGGTAGAATTCACTAAACAAAAATTTTACGTTAGGAATAATATAGACATTAATATATGTCAAGGCCTACTTCAAACAACATGTTGGATTGTTTAGATCCCTTGCCCATTTTTATGGGTTTTCCATGTGTATCATAAAAATTCAAGTTCCAATAATATTATATTAAAAAAATCTGAAATAAGAGCAAAATACTCCGCTAACCAATAAATACTAAGGAAGTAAGCATTAAATTGGTAGACTAAATCTTTTGGCAGGGTCCATTAATTCTTGATTATTATAAAATCACTTATTTGACCGTTTGAGCCATACCAAAGTTGTTCCAGTAATTTATATTTAATAATTAGTGTGTGACATGACATTTTTTGTTTTGGTTTTAAATGACACACAACTATGTATGTCTTCTTTGATCCTAGTCAATATTCTCTACACAGTATAAACATAGGAGAAATACATATTCAACTACTCGCATGGTTTTCCACAAAATCTAATATGTGTACATGTACATAATAGATGGACATTTTTTCATGTTACATAAATTGCAGGCTTCTCCTGGTTGTAAACGCAAGAGACTATAGGGTAGCCCTACCCTAGAGTCTATCGTGTTCTTAGTCTGCCAGCTCAGTAGAATTCACTATACACCAAAATTCAAATATTAGATTTCCATGCATAATTCATTGTACTGGATGATGCGCCAAAAAAGTATGAGAATTTTCCTCGCCCGGTCTAGCCGAAGAAGTATATATGTGGTCTTGCTAAGGCGTATTTCTCTTTTATATTATTTTACACTATGCACTTGTATTTCTATGCCATAATTATACATTAATTTTCTTCTTTTCACCAACAATTATAAACAATATTAAAATACTCAAATACAAACATGATCAAAAGTAGAAGCAGCACAATGGCTATGTCCAGGTTTATGTAAAGCAAAAAAACAAAGAATACTACACAAAAAGAGACTACCAAGGAAAACAAACGACCGTACTAAAAGAATCAAGCTGAGCATACCATACACGTTGAATCTTCGCATCATTAGTGTAACATACCAAAATTCATCAATTTAAAATTTATAAATGTAGAACTTTTATGATAAAAATTTGAAAAGTTCAAATTATAAAATAAAGAATAAATAATAAATAGATGATGATGTAAATGAATAAGAATTTCAAATTTCTTTTAAGTTTGAAAAGTTTGAATTATTAAAAGTTTTTAATCATTGAATTTAACTTGTATTCATATATATAAATATACATGTGTATGTGTGCATACATGGGTAGATTTGAATTTATATATTGAATTGATTTTCAATTTGAATTTGAATTTTGAAATAAAGTGTTTGGTAAAATAATTTGCATTTATATATACATATCTATGAGAATTAATTCAAAAAACTTTCTTTTAATATGTATTAACATAAAAACCAATGTCTTTAATAAAAAAAGTAAGTATAAATACAAGTTTAATGGTGTAAAATACTTTGTTAATAAAGGAAGAAAAAAATTTGTTACAAGTGTTAAATTAAGAATTAACATAGTGACAAGTGTAATTCAATAAAAGAAGAAAAGTAACAAGTGTCCTTTTTAATAATTTCTTTTCTTAAGTATTTTTTTTTAAGCAAACAAACTTGTACAATATCTTTTATCTTTATTTTTATTTCAGAAAACTATCATCATCAAAAGAAAAACAAATCTAAATTCTCTCAACAATTAAAAATCAAGAACCATATTTCAGAAAAGAAAGAAAAGATCTGTAACAAATTTCCCTTTGTTTCTCAAACTAGAAGGAGAATTCCAATCTTCAATCAACAAGTTTTACAGAATTAAGCAAGAGTTTCAGAGATTTAGGAAAAGTTCAGGAATCAATTTGAAAGGAAAAAGAAAGAAAGAAAGAGGACAACAATATAAAAAGTTGAAGCTGCAGGCCAGAATCTCATTTCTGTTTCAACTGAAATTAAAGAATAGATAACTCAAAAGAAATCAAGCTAGAAAAGAAATTTTTTTGCAGTTCAAAGAAGTACAGGATTTCCCTCTGTCCACTTCCATTTTCAACTCCAAATTTGTGAGTAAACCTATGCTTGCTCTAATTTCCTTTATGTTTGGATGCTTATATGAATGCTTATATGAATGTGAATGACTTTGCATGTGAATGAGTGGAAAAGGTTGTGTTTGATTTTCCTGGAAACATTTGTTTCCATGTCTCTTTCTTCCTGTAACATTTTAGCTACAGTGATATCTAAAATCTCTCTCCCCATTTCTTTTGAAAAAAAAAATTGAATTGAGAAACAAGTGAGTAGACTTTTATTTTTAAAAAGCTTAGGCAACAAATACATGATGCACATGAATCACTTCTGTTGTTGACTTTAAACCTCAGTTCTTGGTCCTCTGTTAAAAAACTAGAAGCATGAAACACCTCAAAATTTGATGATTGTGAAATAGGGTTGAAGTTAGTTAGTATTGCATGTTTGAAAATGTGTTTGTATAATTGTTTTATGTTCTGGAATTTTTTTTTTGTTATCATGAATGAAGAGGCTGGCCATTGATAAAATCAGACCAAGGATGAACTTCCAGGCTCACAGGCTATTGAAATTGTTTCAAAAAATCATTCCCCATTTCTCTAAATCATTTCAGCCAATATTTTCTTAACAAAGAATGTTAGTCTCAACAGGGTTCAACCCTTAAAAATAATTTAAAGTTAAACCATAACAAAGTTTTCAAGAAAACTTGGAATTGTAGGAAAATGGCTCGAATATGATAAAATTCCAGTATCAAAATTTGTTGATTCAGGATTATAATTCGAACCCATTTTGGAAACCATGATTTTCAAGACTGGAATCAGATTTTTTTTTACAGTATTGAGTTAGAAATTTGGAAATGAATGTAAATTCGTTTTTGGGAAATTCCGTTTGACCTATGTGATCGGGGGCGTCTTGGCTTCGTCTGGAGATGGGTGGGTGACTGAAAAGACAGGAAAAAATGGTCGGAGAGGTGCTTGACCATCGTGGCGTCGGTGGCGAATAGGTTTAGGTTCCTAAACTTAGTATTAGTCTAGGGTGAAAAAAATGGGTCGCTGATGATCCTCGGGTGCATCGAGTTGGATGGGATTCTTGGAATAGATTGGTGGGTGATCAGAGTTGGTGTGGACGCGGTGGCGTGAGGCCAGGCGGTCGGCGTCGCGAGGTCGAGGTGGATTTAGCTATGTAGTGGGTCCCAGTTTTTTTTTTTGATGAGTGGCTCGATTTCAATTAGAGGGGAGATAGGGCATTTTGATGACTGGTGATGGTTGCTGGGTTGGTGGTTGACGTGCGGGGATATTCGCCAGTGGTCAGAGTCGCCTCCGGTGCCGGTGCACGTGCACGTGGAGGAGTGGGTGTCAGTCGCGATGAGTTGGGGAAGAAAGGGGAGCTGCTCGAAGAACAACACGGGGAATTGGAACGAAAACTCGAAGTTTTACTCGGGTTGTTAAGCACGATATTGTGTTGATTTTTTAAAACTTAAGCAAATTGTGAAAATTTTCTTTACTCGGGTAATTTTTAGTTGAAACTCGAAGCGAGGGGATGGTTACCTCGGGTGCGACTCGAGGAAGCCTCGGGTGAGTAAATAAAAATAGCAGAAACCCATTTTTTTAATTAAATTTTGGAAAACAGGTTAATTAATTTCTGAATAAATTAATGATAGTTGTAAATGAAATTGGAAGCAAATGATATTGAGTCAATTATCTAAAATTTATGAAGTTCAAGAATATTCTAAATTTTATAAAAGTTGTTTTTAAAAATTTAACTTAATAAAAAGTTTAAAAATGAAAATCAACATTCAAGTGTTAATTTTAAACCAAATTTAAAATGATAAAGGAGTAATTAACAATTAATGTTTTGTAATGATTTTATAATCTGAAATTAATTAGAGAATAGGCAATTTAAAAAAGGGTAATTAAACTCAATTAATTAACAATGGTGAATTAGTAAATTAAAGAATAACTAATTAATAAAGCAAATCAAGATTAAATTAATTCATAATTAAGTAAAAATTAAACATTGATTTAAAATAACTAATAATGATAATTATATGGTTAATTCGCCTATATCCAATCACCTTAATCAAAAATGAATGACTATCATCAAATATTCTGTATTGGGTTGATATTTCTTTTATGATGATGTGATTGCTTTGTGATGAACTGTGATTTGTGATTTGTTCCTATATGAATGTGAAACCCCTTTTCCCCGTAAAACGGCTTTTGAAGTTCGATGCGATAGGGAGTCGGATTCCTGTTGGTTATCCGAAACCCACATCGAACCTATGAATCTTTGTGGATGACATACTCACATGTTTTAAAATTGACGCACACTATTCGAATTAGCCGGGAAAGGACCTTTGTGTCATATAACCCATTCCGAATAGTGATTCGACGAATGAAGAGCAATTGAAGACCGGTTGTAATATCCCGGAATTTTTAGCAATATAAATTTAATACTCTGTTTAAAATTTAATAGATTTGATAATATTTTTAATAATAAATTTAGATAAATTCTATGATCTTCTGTAATAAATATTCAAATGGGTGATTTATCTTTTGAAAGCTAATTTAATTATTTCTATTTATAATGTATATATATTATATATTGTAAATAATTAATCTTTGTTTTAAATTTAATAAATAAAGACATGTTTTCTAATTATAATATTTTGGTAAATTTGGAAATTTGATTTAATTTAGTATTAAGCTATTAAATAGATAACCATACAACTTTTAAATACACAAGATAAATGTCAATTTGTTTAAATATGATTATAACTTAAGTAAGTTTTAATAAAAAGGATTTTTTTATTTAAAGAGATAGTTTCCTTTATAAATTATTTTATTTATGAGTTATATTTAAATTTAAAAAAAATGTAATATAATGTCTTTACAAATAGATTTGCAAATACAAATAGAAATCATTATTTTTAAATTTATTTATATTTTGGGAAATCCTGATTAGTAAATTTAAAATATAATCTTTCAAAAATTATTAAGATAAGGTAAATCTTTTAAAATTTTAAGATTGAACATAAATCAAACATATGTTAAATAAAAATAATAAGTAAATGTATAAAATATATATATATAACTAAAACAAGGTAAAATAAAATAACAGATAAGATGTGTTTATAAAATAAGTATAAACACATACGCTGTCATATAAAATAAATTTTAACTAGAATATTATTTTTATTCCAAGGCAAAAACAAAAGATAAGAAAACAAATAAAAATATACATGTTATACAAACAAGTAAAAACAGTATGCAGGTTTGAAAGGGCAAAAGGAAAATATTAACATATTCACATTCAATTTTAAACAAGCTGTAAGTCAAGCTAAAGACAATGGCATTTAATGCTAAGAAAAAAGCACCATCACTTCTAGTACACAAACAAATACATCTCAGCCTCCAAATGAACTTGCATAATAAAATAAAAGACAAGAAGCAATCAATGCAAATATCTTTAGTACAACATTACCTTATCAACCTCTTGAAATAGTCAGGCTAGCAAATTAAAGAATACAAATACCTCTGTTTTGTTGTACAAACATCATGATATTATAACCTGTAACTGCAAGTATATATCAACTTTTCTTCATATCAGTTCGAGCATCATCTCTGAGCAAAACTAAGACATATATACCATCAAAAACTTGAACATCTTCATACAATTAATGCAAACCAGAATCTCCATCTCTGGAAATCTGAGATGTTCAAACTTGAGTATCTTCTTTCTAAAATCTGGAGTCAAACTTGTGTATCTCTGGAACCTGTAGGCTGCACCTTGTCAAACTAAAACATTTTAGCATTCTTGTTTTCAAGAGTTTCCAGCTAAAAAAAAAAGTTCAAAAATATTTTCAAAGCTAAAGGGTGTTCTGTCATCTTCTTTACAGGTGAGTAACAGCACATTTTAAAAAGCTTTAAATTGTTTTGGGTGTATAATTTTGGAATGTATGTGTTTAGTATGAATATGTATGGATGTGTGAATATGGGTATATATATTCCCTGTATCTTCTCTGTTAACAGTTTATTTTTAGCTCAAGATTTATTCAAAAATCTTTTTCTTTTGAACCATTTGCTGTTAGGATGTAGTCTATAAACAAAAGGTATTTGTTTCATACTAGATTAGAGTTTAAAAATTTATGTAAACAAAAACAAGTTGGATATGGCTCTGGAAAATTAAAAGAACAGAGATGATCAAGTTACGTCAAAATTTAAATTCCATAATTTATTAATTCAGGGTTATATATCAAATCTCTAATCAAAATCATGATCTTTAAACCTGGTTTGATGATTTTTCATTGTGTGGTTCGAGAGCAGTTCGTTTTTGTTTGCAAACTGGTTTTCGACCAAGTTCTGATGATCGGTGGAGTTGTGTTGGTCGGGGCATTGGCTGGGAATGGAGGGGCCTACGGGAATGACTGGAAAATTGGTCGGAGGTGACAATGATGACTGTGGCATCGGCGGCGTGAGGTTTTAATCAGGTGACCTAGTTTCTACTGGGTCGAATGAATCGACCACCACGGCACGTACGATTGATCGAGTGCTTCGGGGTTTGGGGTGGTGGTAGCTTGGTCGGAGTCGAAGTAATGGCCGGAGCTGTGGATATTCTGGTGGTAGGTGCGGCGAGAACGAGCCGTTAACAGGCTTGAGGTGATGTTTGCTCGTGGGTTCCAGGTTTGGGTTTAGGTTCTCGTATTCGAATTTCGTGGCGGCGACGTGGTTCAAGTGGTCGGGGGATGATCTGGGCGTGATCGTCAATGTGCTCGACGATAGGGTGGTGGCCGGAGTTGATAATAGTCACGGTGCAAGTGCACCGTGCACTTTGGTATCCGGTAGTTTTTGGGGTGAAGTGCAGAAGTGAGGCTCGAGTTTTTCTCGGGTAATTCGAGTACCAGACTCGAAGTATTTTGGTTAGTGACTCGAAGCAATCTTGTCTGGTCTCGGGTAGGTTAGTTTCAGGTTTATAACCTGACAGTGTTAAGTGAGTTTTAAAATTTAAATGAAATGTAAATTTTAAAACAGGATTAAAAACAGGGTTTTAAATTCAAAATATAAGTTTGGTTTCAAATGAGCTTTTGAATCCTAGTTTTTAAATGAAATTTAAATTTAAAGCAAGATTTAAATCAAGTTTCAAATCAAGTCTAAATTATGGATTCAAGTTTATTTTGAATCCAAACCTTGAATTTAAATCAGTTTTATTAATGTAAATGTTGAACAAGTTTAAATGTTTTAAAGTAAATTTTAAAAGTGAATTTATTTTCAAATAAATGTTTAAACTTGATAAAATTCTTTATAAAAAGTTTCCTTCAATATTTGAATGAAAAGTTATGAAGTGATTAACTTAAATATGGAAGTTAAATAACCAATTTATTTTAAAGCTGGATTTGCTTAATAAAATTTAGTAATTTAGTTTAAACCCTTGCTTATATAAGTAGCTTATATAAGTAATGAATGCCTTTGAATTTATTTTAAGGTTTATAAATTTATCTAAATTGGGATAAATGTTAAATGGTTAGCATTTAGAATCTTAAGTTCAAAATGGAATTTGAATTGAAATATAGAAGTATAATGTTTTAAGTACACTTAAATGTTAATGAAGTCATTGAAAGAGTGAATGAATCATCTTAGAAATAATTAAGATAATAAAAGAATTTAATTCATAAGGGAATTAAGAAATGACTTAATTATTGATCTTAAATTAATAAATTAGATTAATTTATAATTAGAGATTAATTAAGAAATGTTATTAGTTAACGGGGATATTTAACTAAGGATAATTAAGTATTAATTAATGTGATAAATTTTAGTAATTAATTAGATTAATTAATTAAGAAAATATATTGGTAAATGGTTTAAGTAAAATTTCTTGATAAAAGTAATTAAGGATGAATTACTTATTGTAATTAATTTTGATAATATGACTAATTTAAGTTAATTAATTTACTTTAATTAATTTAAGAAAGTCATTTGATAATTTGATAATGTAATTACTTAGTGTCATTGATGGAGCATAATTACTTAGGGAAGTAATAAAGGATAATTACTGGAATGTAATTAGTGAAAGATGGTTTATAATGAAGTAATTTAGGTAATTACTTATTTATAATAAATTAATGGTTGTACGAGCAGGATTTATAGGTAAAGTAATTAATTTAATTTACTTTAAATTAATTAGAGATGGAAGTAATTAATTTAATTCAATTTAAATTAATTATAAATGGTATGATAATAAATCATTACTTTTGGATAATGATTTGATATTTCATTTGATGATTGTGAACTCAGATATGAGATGAATAATATCTATGTGGTATGGATGTATGGGTTAAGTAGGATAATATTTAATTATCTGTTTGGATAATAATATTGATTATCTGTTTATGATGATAATGTGATTATCTATTATGAGATGTGAATTATCTATCTGTGTGTATATTGATAATATTGATTTGAAATGTTAAGACTAAATAGACAACTTGGCCTTAAAAGATACGTTTTGGATTTCGATGAGACCGGGATCGGGTTTCCATATTGGGACATCCGAAAACCACATCGATCCAAATTAACGATAGGCCGTGAATTTGAAATGAAGATGAAGATTCAGAGTGCAAGGGTTATTGTCGTTAACTCTGAGGGTGATTCCAAAATGAGTGTAACGAGATAATGCCTTCGGTTTCGTTCGAATCCGGAACGAACTTGTATGGATTGAATGCTTTCAGCACATCGTCTGGTGGACGATGAGCATTCTAAGAATAATGTTCAATAAGATAATCGTAGCCTCAAGCCTCATCAACCGGGAATGGCTAAAACAGGGGATGTGCAGCAAGGTTAGGTGGGTCATTCCCAAGCAGGACAATATTTCCCCCTGTCTTGATGTCCCTTTTTATTCGGCTTAGTGAGCGGTTGGTCGCGCCAACTGCGGGGTTATCTTGTTCGAGACTGTTCAGTAAGGAATGGTTCCGGCCTTGTGTTGTAGGGGTTCGGGAGTGATCCTCAATACGTTGATCTAGGCCACGTACTGTGACGGGCAGTATCCCAATAGCCCTGCCATTGTATGGAATCCAAAATCCAATAAGTGCCATCGGTTTTGATTGCATTACCCACTTTTGTGGCTAGTAGCTGGAATTTAATGAATGTAACAATTTCGGCTATTTTCTATTTACTTGAAAACCCTAGACCTATTATAATATCACTGAATTTCCTATCAAATGTTTTGGTTAGCGTAAGGTAAAAACTTTCCTATGTTTATTTGTGGGGAGTCTTACGTGATACCTTTCGTTTTCAAAGGTTTTCAAAATTAAGCAACTTTAACCTGTTACTCACACCAGACCCATGTTTGACCCGGAGTTTATTTCTCTTTTTCCTAAACTCTCGGGTACTCAAATTTTTACGAGCAGCCAAGGGATTCAGGTTAGCTTTGACAAATTTTGGAGGAGCAATGGAGCAGGAGGCTTCAGCGTTGTAGATTTAGTGTTTCGCTGTGTTGGTATCTCTGTGTTGTTTTGTGTATTGAGTTGTATAGCTAAACAGATGTCTATAACTGTCTAGTATGTGATGTATTACATGTATAACTCGGATTGATGTTGTATATTATGTAAAACTATGTAATAGCTATGTGATCTATTATATTTTGTTCCATTCCGCTGTGAGATTCTGATATTATTGTTCTTTCTTCTCTATCTCTTTAATTTTCTCATCCCTTTCTTTCTTCAAGACGATCAGGACTCCTGGGCGTAGGAAGTCGGGTCGTTACAGTGGTATCAGAGCGCTAGGTTGAGTGAATACCTAGGCTCTTGAGTGATTTTCTTCTTGACAGAACGTATTTGTATTTTGATTATATATATATATATATATATATATATTTCTACCTACTTGTTAGGTTACCTGTTCGGGTTTTCCCAATATAAGTTATAAAGGTAGATAGAGTAGTGGTGTGTGAAACACGACTACGAATGGTTGGAGTTTGAATGTTTGAGGTTTCAATGTATCTGTCGAGACTGTAAACCTAATACCGTCTCGAGTTAGCTTTGGGTGGTGTAAGGAATTCACCAATTTCTGAAGGAAATCAGTTAAAGTTCGGAGTTCAATCTTGTAGTACAAGTTTGGGTAAGTAGAATTTGGATTCGGTCAGTTGAGCAGAAGCTAAAGAGGGCGTCTTGGTAAATCAGGAAGTAGTTGTGTGAGGAGATGCAGTAGCTATGGATTGTTTTCAAAGATGTTTTCAGGAGCTTTGGATAAAGTAGTGCTCTGCATTAGTGTTAAGGCTGAGTTCAGCTAGGTGTTTATATTTGGCCTTGAAGTCCGAATTTCTCAAGAAGTTCTGATTGGGAAGTCCGGCATCAATGGCAATGTTGTAGCTCAGATTTGTTCTTCCGGCATGCATGGGGGTCACCTGTCAGCAGTTTTCTAGAGGAGAACTTCAGTAGCAGCTGTGTAGATCCATTTCTTCGGAGGATTGGCTAGAAAAGCTTAAGCTGTTCTGATTGGTAAAGAGAGAGTAGTATCTTTGGATATTAGAGTAGGTTGATCGCGAAAGTGACTTGCGGTAGCTGAGTGTTCTCTTGGGTTTTCAGAGATTTTTCTAGATGTCTTCAGAAAGTCAGCATTTTGTCTGTATCTGGAGATGTAGTTTCCTTATCGACTTGGATTCCAGAGGTGTTACCAGTGATTTAGCTTGTTAGAAGGATGGGTTCTTGTGAGGGAGAAATTGGTAAAGCGACTCGGGTTTTGGAGGAAATTCTGAGTTTTCTTTATGGATCTGTAAACCATATTTCTGGGATGTGATGTCCAGTTTGTGCTCGTATGCATCATCAACATTTTCATCTGTTCTAGATTAGAGTTGTGCAGCGGAAGCAGTTGGGAGTGCATCTGTTTTTCTTTTCCGAAAGGAGGAGTTGTTTTCTACTGATGATAGTAGAGGTTGTGTTCTTGATTGTAGTTGGTCTTACGAAGATCATTCTATTGGATAGTTTTGGTTCGGATTATTTTAAGAAGCATCAGCGAAGGTCGAGTTGATTAGTAGAGATGAAGGCAGCCCTGGATGGTCAGATGAGTTTGTGGATAAGTTTTCTCTGCTTCAAAGGAGCCTTGTATCTTGGTAAGACTGAGAAGCTAGTTTCGAGGTGTTCTGGATTTTCTCTATGTTCTGGTAAGATTAAGTGTGGGTCTTATGAAGTGGATTTCTAGTTTGGATAGCTAGGATTTGATGTGTTTCACGTATCTCTAAGGGAATACGTGTATAATCCATCTCTGGTTTTGGAACCAGCAGTGCAGGAGTTTTGGTTGCTGAATCAGACTTGTCTGTAGTCTGATATCCTATTCAATTTTATAGATCTAGATGGGTAGAAGCTCTATAGCTTAGTTGTATTGATTGTTTAGATTCTGTAGAGCGAGTATCCCGATATTTATACTTGGGAAACTCGTGAAAATTCTATCCAGAATTTTGTCTGGACAGTTAGATTGGTTGATTAGGTGGATTGGATGCTATGATTGTTAGTATACGACTGATAATATATGCTTGTGTTTTAAAAATAAAATCCTAGATAGATTATTAAATTACCTTTGCTATTGAATTTCGAGGACGAAATTCTTTTAAGGGGGAAGGAATGTAATATCCCAGAATTTTTAGCAATATAAATTTAATACTCTGTTTAAAATTTAATAGATTTGATAATATTTTTAATAATAAATTTAGATAAATTCTATGATCTTCTGTAATAAATATTCAAATGGGTGATTTATCTTTTGAAAGCTAATTTAATTGTTTCTATTTATAATGTATATATATATTATATATTGTAAATAGTTAATCTTTGTTTTAAATTTAATAAATAAAGACATGTTTTCTAATTATAATATTTTGGTAAATTTGGAAATTTGATTTAATTTAGTATTAAGCTATTAATTCTATAACCATACAACTTTTAAATACACAAGATAAATGTCAATTTGTTTAAATATGATTCTAACTTAAGTAAGTTTTAATAAAAAGGATTTTTTATTTAAAGAGATAGTTTCCTTTATAAATTATTTTATTTATGAGTTATATTTAAATTTAAAAAAATGTAATATAATGTCTTTACAAATAGATTTGCAAATACAAATAGAAATCATTATTTTTAAATTTATTTATATTTTGGGAAATTCTGATTAGCAAATTTAAAATATAATCTTTCAAAAATGATTAAGATAAGGTAAATCTTTTAAATTTTAAGATTGAGCATAAATCAAACATATGTTAAATAAAAATAATAAGTAAATGTATAAAATATATATATATATATATATAACTAAAACAAGGTAAAATAAAATAACAGATAAGATGTGTTTACAAAATAAGTATAAACACATATGCTGTCATATAAAACAATTTTAACTAGAATATTATTTTTATTCCAAGGCAAAAACAAAAGACAAGAAAACAAATAAAAATATACATGTTATACAAACAAGTAAAAACAGTATGCAGGTTTGAAAGGGCAAAAGGAAAATATTAACATATTCACATTCAATTTTAAACAAGCTGTAAGTCAAGCTAAAGACAATGGCATTTAATGCTAAGCAAAAAGCACCATCACTTTTAGTACACAAAAAAATGCATCTCAGCCTCCAAATGAACCTGCATAATAAAATAAAAGACAAGAAGCAATCAGTGCAAATATCTTTAGAACAACATTATCTTAACAACCTCTTGAAATAGCCAGGCTAGCAAATTAAAGAATACAAATATCTCTGTTTTGTTGTTCAAACATCATGATATTATAACCTGTAACTGCAAGTATATATCAACTTTTCTTCATATCAGTTCGAGCATCATCTCTGAGCAAAACTAAGACATATATACCATCAAAAACTTGAACATCTTCATACAATTAATGCAAACTAGAATCCCCATCTCTGCAAATCTGAGATGTTCAAACTTGAGTATCTTCTTTCTAAAATCTGGAGTCAAACTTGTGTATCTCTGGAACCTGTAGGCTGCACCTTGTCAAACTAAAACATTTTAGCATTCTTGTTTTCAAGAGTTTCCAGCTTAAAAAAAAAGTTCAAAACTATTTTCAAAGCTAAAGGGTGTTCTGTCATCTTCTTTACAGGTGAGTAACAACACATTTTAAAAAGCTTTAAATTGTTTTGGATGTATAGTTTTGGAATGTATGTGTTTAGTATGAATATGTATGGATGTGTGAATATGGGTATATATATTCCCTGTATCTTCTCTGTTACCAGTTTATTTTTAGCTCAAGATTTATTCAAAAATCTTTTTCTCTTGAACCATTTGCCGTTAGGATGTAGTCTATAAACAAAAGGTATTTGTTTCATACTAGATTAGAGTTTAAAAATTTATGTAAACAAAAACAAGTTGGATATGGCTGTGGAAAATTAAAAGAACAAAGATGATCAAGTTACCTCAAAATTTAAATTCCATAATTTATTAATTCAGGGTTATATATCAAATCTCTAATCAAAATCATGATCTTTAAACCTGGTTTGATGATTTTTCATTGTGTGGTTCGAGAGCAGTTCGTTTTTGTTTGCAAATTGGTTTTCGACCAAGTTCTGATGATCGGTGGAGTTGTGTTGGTCGGGGCTTTGGCTGGGAATGGAGGGGCCTACTAGAATGACTGGAAAATTGGTCGGAGGTGACAATGATGACTATGGCATCAGCGGCGTGAGGTTTTAATCAGGTGACCTAGTTTCTACTGGGTCGAATGAATCGACCACCACGGCACGTACGATTGATCGAGTGCTTCGGGGTTTGGGGTGGTGGTAGCTTGGTCGAAGTCGAAGAAATGGCCGAAGCTATGGATATTCTGGTGGTTGGTGCAGCAAGAACGAGCAGTTGACAGGCTTGAGGAGATGTTTGCTCGTGGGTTCCAGGTTTGGGTTTAGGTTCTCGTATTCGAATTTCGTGGCGGCGACGTGGTTCAAGTGGTCGGGGGATGATCTGGGCGTGATCGTCAATGTGCTCGACGGTAGGGTGGTGGCCGGAGTTGATCATAGTCACTGTGCAAGTGCACCGTGCACTTTGGTATCCAGTAGTTTTTGAGGTGAAGTGCAGAGGTGTGGCTCCAGTTTTTCTCGGGTAATTCGAGTACCAAACTCGAAGTATTTTGGTTAGTGACTCGAAGCAATCTTGTCTGGTCTCGGGTAGGTTAGTTTCAGGTTTATAACCTGACAGTGTTAAGTGAGTTTTAAAATTTAAATGAAATGTAAATTTTAAAACAGGATTAAAAACAGGGTTTTAAATTCAAAATATAAGTTTGGTTTCAAATTAGCTTTTGAATCCTAGTTTTTAAATGAAATTTAAATTTAAAGCAAGATTTAAATCAAGTTTCAAATCAAGTCTAAATTATGGATTCAAGTTTATTTTGAATCCAAACCTTGAATTTAAATCAGTTTTATTAATGTAAATGTTGAACAAGTTTAAATGTTTTAAAGTAAATTTTAAAAGTGAATTTATTTTCAAATAAATGTTTAAACTTGATAAAATTCTTTATAAAAAGTTTCCTTTAATATTTGAATGAAAAGTTATGAAGTGATTAACTTAAATATGGAAGTTAAATAACCAATTTATTTTAAAGCTTGATTTGCTTAATAAAATTTAGTAATTTAGTTTAAACCCTTGCTTATATAAGTAGCTTATATAAGTAATGAATGCCTTTGAATTTATTTTAAGGTTTATAAATTTATCTAAATTGGGATAAATGTTAAATGGTTAACATTTAGAATCCTACGTTCAAAATGGAATTTGAATTGAAATATAGAAGTATAATGTTTTAAGTACACTTAAATGTTAATGAAGTCATTGAAAGAGTGAATGAATCATCTTAGAAATAATTAAGATAATAAAAGAATTTAATTCATAAGGGAATTAAGAAATGACTTAATTATTGATCTTAAATTAATAAATTGGATTAATTTATAATTAGAGATTAATTAAGAAGTGTTATTAGTTAACGGGGACATTTAACTAAGGATAATTAAGTATTAATTAATGTGATAAATTTTAGTAATTAATTAGATTAATTAATTAAGATAATATATTGGTAAATGGTTTAAGTAAAATTTCTTGATAAAAGTAATTAAGGATGAATTACTTATTGTAATTAATTTTGATAATGTGATTAATTTAAGTTAATTAATTTACTTTAATTAATTTAAGAAAATCATTTGATAATTTGATAGTGTAATTATTTAGTGTCATTGATGGAGCATAATTACTTAGGGAAATAATAAAGGATAATTACTGGAATGTAATTAGTGAAAGATGGTTTATAATGAAGTAATTTGGGTAATTACTTTTGTAACTTAATCAAGGGATTAATTAATGAAGATAATTAATTAGGGAATAATCAATTTGTTAATAAGTAATTAAGGGTAGTTAATTACTGGATTGATATTAATCAAGGGTGATTAATAAATGTATTTTAAAATTTAGATTAATTAATAAATGTAATTAATTTAATAAAGTAATTAATTTAAATATAAATTAGAGATCATTAGATTATATAATTATTGATGAAATTAAGAATTGTTTAATTAAGGATCAGTTAATAATAAAGTGATTAATTAATGCAATTAATTAAGAATAAATATAATTAATTTTAGTTAATTAATAAAAGAAGTAATTAAATGTTAATTACTATAAATGATGTAGGATAATAAATTTGTGAAATTAATTTAAAACTAATCACTTACTGTAATTAGAAGGTGATTAATCAAAGGTGTTTAATCAAGATGAATATCTAGAGAATAATTAATTAATTTTATTTATAATAAATTAATGGTTGTACGAGCAGGATTTATAGATAAAGTAATTAATTTAATTTACTTTAAATTAATTAGAGATGGAAGTAATTAATTTAATTCAATTTAAATTAATTATAAATGGTACGATAATAAATCATTACTTTTGGATAATGATATTGATATTTCATTTGATGATTGTGAACTCAGATATGAGATGAATAATATCTATGTGATGTTTGGATAATAATATTGATTATTTGTTTATGATGATAATGTGATTATCTATTATGAGATGTGAATTATATATCTGTGTGTATATTGATAATATTGATTTGAACTGTTAAGACTAAATAGACAACTTGGCCTTAAAAGATACGTTTTGGATTTCGATGAGACCGGGATCGGGTTTCCATATTGGGACATCCGAAAACCACATCGATCCAAATTAACGATAGGTCATGAATCTGAAATGAAGATGAAGATTCAGAGTGCAAGGGTTATTGTCGTTAACTCTGAGGGTGATTCCAAAATGAGTGTAACGAGATAATGCCTTCGGTTTCGTTCGAACCCGGAACGAACTTGTATGGATTGAATGCTTTCAGCACATCGTTAGGCGGACGATGAGCATTCTAATAATAATGTTCAATAAAGGTAATCGTAGCCTCAAGCCTCATCAAACGGGAATGGCTAAAACAGGGGACGTGCAGCAAGGTTAGATAGGTCATGCCCAAGCAGGACAAGATTTCCCCCTATCTAGATGTCCCTTTTTATTCGGCTTAGTGAGCGGTTGGTCGCGCCAACTGCGGGGTTATCTTGTTCGGGACTTTTCAGTAAGGAATGGTTCCGGCCTTGTGTTGTAGGGGGTCGGGCGTGATCCTCGGTATGTTGATCTAGGCCACATCTGTGACGGGCGGTACCCCAGTAGCCCTGCCATTGTATGGAATCCAAAATCCAATAAGTGCCATCGGTTTTGATTGCATTACCCACTTTTGTGGCTAGTAGCTGGAATTTAATGAATGTAACAATTTCGGCTATTTTCTATTTACTTGAAAACCCTAGACCTATTATAATATCACTGAATTTCCTATCAAATGTTTTGGTTAGCGTAAGGTAAAAACTTTCCCATGTTTATTTGTGGGGAGTCTTACGTGATACCTTTTGTTTTCAAAGGTTTTCAAAATTAAGCAACTTTAACCTGTTACTCACACCAGACCCATGTCTGACCCGGAGTTTATTTCTCTTTTTCCTAAACTCTCGGGTACTCAAATTTTTACGAGTAGCCAAGGGATTCAGGTTAGCTTTGAAATTTTTTGGAGGAGCAATGGAGTAGGAGGCTTCAGCGTTGTAGATTTAGTGTTCCGCTGTGTTGGTATCTCTGTGTTGTTTTGTGTATTGAGTTGTATAGCTAAACAGGTGTCTATAACTGTCTAGTATGTGATGTATTACCTGTATAACTCTGATTGATGTTGTATATTATGTAAAACTATGTAATAGCTATGTGATCTATTATATTTTGTTCCATTCCACTGTGAGATTCTGATGTTGTTGTTTTTTCTTCTCTATCTCTTCTATTTTCTCATCCCTTTCTTTCTTCAAGACGATCAGGACTCCTGGGCGTAGGAAGTCGGGTCGTTACACCGGTGGTGTAAACCGGGTGTCTTCAAAAATGATAGGATAACCTATCGATTGTCTCTGCATCGAGTTTTTCCGGTATAGGGATTCCCTAAGTGATGGGAAGTCCGATCGGGATTGTGGACGTCCGGATTTGCAAGGACTTCTTCCTTTGTTGGACGAAGTGCCTTCGGTTCTGTTCGAACCCGGAACAGACTTGTATGGTCGTGTGTCTGACACTACACTTTCAGATATAAAGCCAATTTCTTTCAAATACATATCTGTTGGTGGCGGAGAATTTATCCTCTTAGCTTAACACCCTTCTCTGAGACGTACGAGCTCAGAAGTTATGTAGTTGAAGTTATCAGCGATATATTCCCAATTTGGTAGTGTGGCATGCTAAGTGTTGTTGTGTGTTGATGATCATTTGTTGATCATTAGATGATCAAAGCATGGCTTTTTTAAAAAGCGTAGCTTTGTGGACGAGACTCCGTCGAACCTCACAACCCGGAAATGGTCGAAACAGGAAATATGCAGCAAGGTTATTGGGGGTAGCGCCCCTTAGGGTATATGCATTTCCTTCTGGATAGAAGTGGTATCATGGTATGGAGCCCAGATACTTAACTTATGTGGATATCGCAAATATATATTCCTTTGTGATTTATGTTGGGGCCCCGGATAAATGTTGGTTACACCTGGGGGATGGCATACTCGTGTAGTAGTTACCTAGTTATAAAGGTAACCCGGCCTTGTGTTGGCAGAGATCCGGTTAGGTTCTCGGGACGTCCCTCCAGAGGCGTACCCATGTGGCCCAGGAAGTTCCTTAGCCTGACCATTTATTGGAAATCCAAAGAAACAATACGAGCCCAATACGGTTTTTAAAATGTATAACCTGCCACCTCAGGTGGTAACTATAGTAGGCATAGTATGATGGTACCTATGCTGGCTAAGATTTATATTATACTTTCGAAATTGTTTTTCACACTATGCACTAATCATAATATATAAAGTGTTTTCTCGTATTAAGCAATTTTGACTGTCCTAAGAAGAAATCTACTCCAAGTCTGCGTTTGCATTGTGTGTGTGGCGGAAGGTCTTATGGCAGTTTCATTTTCAAAAAGCATTGCAAATTTCTTTCAAATTCTTTTGTTTGCTTTGATTTAAAATAAACTGCTTTTATTTTCAAAGCAACTGCTTTTGTTTACTCATACTAGTCCCTTGACTGACCCGGAGTTTATTGTTTCCTTTCTAAACTCTGGGTGCCCATAATTTCCACACGGGCAGCCTAGTAGCAGGTCTTCTATGTTTTGATACTAGCTGAATCTTGGAGTTGTATGGTTTGGAGACTACTAGTTTGAAGGTTTTACTTGGAGATATTTTGAAACTTTTGGATCTCGAGGGTCTCAGTTTGGAAGTTCATTATTGCTTTATCTCTTTAAAGACTTTCTTGGTGTGATCACATGTTGTTCTTTTGTGATGGTCTATTTTGGAGTTGTGTTGTATATGTATATAAATACTCTGATGTGGGCGTTGTTTTTGTATTGTATTGGAATGAGTGGGCGTAGAGGTAGAGCTAGGAGTCAGGGAAATGCTACCACGGCTAGTCAAATTTATCCTTCAGCGAAAGCAGTTGTGCCTACTCAACCTCAGCCAAATCTGGCTGATTTGCATAAGAGTTTCACAAGGCTAGGTGGTAGGCCTTTCACTGGCAAAGAATCAATTATTGAGGCCTAGGCTTGGATAAGATCATGTGAAAAGATCTTTAAGGGGCTTAAGCTGCAGGATGATCAAATGCGTCTAATTGCTTCTTGGCAGCTGCAAGATGAAGCTTCGGCTTGGTGGGAAATGGTCACAATCGATGTACCTGAAGAAGAGTTTCTTGGAGTCGATTCAAAGAGGTGTTCGAAAAGCGATATTTGTCATCGTTAGGAATTTCACGAATGTATCAAGAGTTTCTGGACTTAAAGCAAGGAGCCTTGTCTTTTGAGGAATACTTAAACAAATTCAATGAATTATCTCGGTTTGGACCAGAGTTGGTGAATACGCCTTTAAAGAAAAATGAAAAATTTATTCGCGGGATGAACAAGAAGTATCATGAAAGGATGACCGCGCACATCAAAGAATCTTTCTCTGATCTTATTGATATGGGATATCGGTATGCCTCCCTGGATATGCAAGAGATTCCAAGGGAAAGCGGAAATTCCAGTACTCAAAATTGGAAAAAGAGAAAGTTTGGGGGTAAGAAGCCACATCAAGGCAAGGACAAGAGGAACAACCAAAGGAATTCGGCCAGAAATGTAACCTGTTACAATTGCCAAGAAAATGGGCATTATTCAAACAACTGCAAGAACCCGAGAAGCAAGTCAAGAAGGAACAATCTGTGAAGAATAATCAAGGAGCTAGAGAATGCTATAATTGTCAAAAGCCTGGACATATTGTTAAGGATTGTCCAGTGTTGAAACAAGCAAATGTGGCAAATGTATATGCGATAAAGGAAGACCCTTCAACTTCAAAAGCAGATAAGGGAAAAGGTGTTTTGGAAGGTAACCTTACTATTTGTGATAAAGTTGTTAGAGTTTTATTTGACACGGGAGCTACACATAGTTTTATCTCCCAACAAATCGTAAATGACTTAAAATTTAAACCTAATTTTGTCGATGAGCCTATTTGTGCGAAAAACCCGGTAGGTGGCCCTGCAAACCTTTGTCTACGATGTAGAGACATCCCTATCTCGTATTCATGTTACCGGTTTCCTATCAGTCTCTTTGTTCTTGATTTTAATGAATTCGAAATTTTTCTCGGAATGGATTGGCTAACAGAATACGAAGCTAAATTAGATTGTAATAATCGAACAATCTCGATCAAAACAAACTTTGGAAATTTTGTTGAAATCTTGTGAGGATTCGAGTCCAAAGAGAGATAAATAAATGTATACTTTGGGATATCCTGAACCCAGTTTGAAGTCTATACCTGTTGTTCGGGAGTTTTCTGACGTATTTGAAGAAGTAAAATCCTTATCTCCACACAGAGAAACAGAATTCCGAATTGATTTAGTACCCAATGCCCGTCCTGTCGTACACGCAAGTCACAGGATGGCACCTAGGGAAAGAATTGAATTAGTCAATCAAACTTGAGATTTGTTAGAAAAAGGATTGATTCGCCCTAGTGTTTCCGAATGAGGTTCAGCCGTCGTATTCGTGGCTAAATCAGACGGATCTTTGAGATTGTGTGTAGATTACCGCGATCTCAATAAACAAACTCTCAAAAACAAATTTCCTTTACCTAGAATCGACGATCTATTCGATCAACTTCATGGTGCTCGATTCTTTTCTAAGATGGATTTAGCTCAAGGATTCCATCAACTGCGAATAGCTAAGGATTGTGTTCATTAAACTGCCTTTAGGGGTCCTAACATGTTCTACGAATGGTTAGTCATGCCTTTCGGACTAACCAACGCTCCTGCGTATTTCATAGATTTAATGACACGTGTGTTTCGAGAAGTACTGAACAAGTTTGTCCTTGTATTTATTGATGATATCTTGATTTATTCCAAAACCGAAGAAGAAGACGCTGAACATCTTAGAATTGTTTTGGAAATATTGAGAAGGAATGTCTTAGTCGCTAAATTCTCTAAATGTCACTTTTGGGTCAAAGAAGTCATATTTCTTGGTCATATCGTTAATGAAGAAGGGATTTCTGTTGATCCAAGCAAAATTTCTGCAATTCTGGACTGGAAGCGACCCACTACTCCTAGAGAAGTTCAAAGTTTTCTAGGTTTAGCGGGATATTATAGGAAGTTTGTGCAGGATTTTTCTAAGTTAGCCAGTCCACTGACTAAGCTTATGATGAAGAATGCTAAATTCAATTGGACTCCAAATTGTGACGAAGCTTTTCAGGAATTAAAAAGGAGATTAACTACCGCTCCCGTTCTCGCTATCGTTAACGGGAACCAAGGGTTGTCTGTTTATACTGATGCCTGTGGAGACGGTTTGGGTGCAGTACTAATGCAACATAGAAAAGTAATTGTCTACGCGAGTAGACAATTACGGCCGCATGAGAAAAATTATCCAACACACGATTTGGAACTTTTAGCGGTTATTTTCGCTCTAAAAATTTGGCGACATTATCTTCTGGGTAAGAACCTTTTCAGCTTTCTTAACAATATAAGAAATTTAACTTAACTAAATAAACATACTTAATGAACTCTCTTTATTCTAGGCGAAAAATTTGAATTATTCACCGATCACAAATCTTTAAAGTATCTCTTCACCCAGAAAGATTTAAATTTACGGCAACAATGATGGTTAGAATTTCTAGCGTCATATGACCTAGATATTCTATATACACATGGTAAAGCCAATGTAGTTGCTGACACTTTAAGTAGGAAGCATGCTACTCTTGCTCATCTTGCTGTCACTCCTGCTTTTCTTGAGAAAATCGCCATCCAGCAAAAAGAAGATGAGTTTCTTCATCAAATTTATGAGAAGATGCGTCGTGGTGAAAATACCAGTTTTGAAATTGACGGCAAGAAAATTATAAGATTGAAAGGAAGAATTGTGCTCCTGATATCCCAGAATTAAAGCGTGAAGTTTTAGATGAATGTCATAAGTCAAAACTCAGTATTCATCCAGGAGTTAATAAAATGTATAAAGATATTAAAAAAACCTTCTGGTGGAAAACAATGAAGAGAGATATATCCATATATGTGAGTCGATGTGCTACATGTTAGCAAATTAAAAGCGACCAGAAGAAGATGGCGGGTTTACTCCAGCCTTTGGAAGTGCCAAAATGGAAATGGGATCAGGTATCAATGGATTTTATTGACGATTGCCACGAACCAAGAAGGGAAATGAAGCAATTTGGGTTATAGTGGACCGTCTAACCAAAACTGCTCACTTCATTTCAGTGAAATCCACTCAGACAGCAGCAAGTTTAGCTGAGCTATATATCAAAGAGATTGTCTGTCTCCATGGTATACCGAGTAGTATAGTAAGTGATCGTGACCCAATCTTCACTAGTAGATTTTGGGAAGCGTTTCAGGACATGTTGGGAACAAAGCTAAATTTTAGTACTGCTTATCATCCACAATCGGATGGGCAGACTGAAAGGATAAATCGAATATTAGAGGATCTTTTGCGAGCTCGTATTCTCGACTTTGATGGTTCTTGGGAAGACTATTTACATTTGGTCGAATTTTCGTATAATAACAGCTATCAAGCCAGTATCGAAATGGCTCCTTTTAAGGCTCTATATGGTCGACCGTGTCGATCACCGGTATGCTGGATTGAATCCGGTGATAGACTGGTTCTTGGACCAGACATGATTAAGGAAGCCACTGAAAAGGTTGATTTTATCCGAAAAAGGTTAATAACTGCTCAGAGTCGCCAGATGAGTTATTACGACCGCAGAAGGAGAGCTTTGGAATTTCAAGTTGGAGATTCTGTTTTCTTGAAAGTATCTCCAATGCGGGGTGTGTTAAGCTTTGGGAAAACTGGTAAGTTGGCACCGCGATACATTGGTCCTTTTCCTATTTTGGAAAGGATTGGTCCTCTAGCATATCGAGTACAACTACCTAACTGGTTATCTGGCGTACACGATGTATTTCATGTTTCACATCTTCGAAAGTACGTGCCCGACCCAGACAGCATTATCGAAGAAGTAGCACAGTAGGATCTGGAGATCGCGCCAAATTTATCAGTTAAAAGAGAACCAATTAAGATTATGGATCGAGACGAAAAGCAACTAAGAAACAAAATTGTGAAATTGGTTAAAGTGCAATGGAGCGGAGATCCAAAGGACTGTACATGGGAGACAGAAGACAGTATGCAAAAGTCTTATCCCAAATGCAGGGTGGATATCTCGGCTTAAATTGGTAAGCCATTTCTTTATTCTTTTTTGAATTCGTATATTCTTTGATTACTTTTCTCTCTCTTTCAAATTTCGAGGACGAAATTTTCTTAAGGAGGGGAAATCTGTAACAAACCAAAATTCATCAATTTAAAATTTATAAATGTAAAACTTTTATGATAAAAATTTGAAAAGATCAAATTATAAAATAAAGAATAAATAAATAAATAGATGATGATGTAAATGAATAAGAATTTCAAATTTCTTTTAAGTTTGAAAATTTTGAATTATTAAAATTTTTTAATCATTGAATTTAACTTTTATTCATATATATAAATATACATGTGTATGTGTGCATACATGGGTAGATTTGAATTTATATATTGAATTGATTTTCAATTTGAATTTGAATTTTAGAATAAAGTGTTTGGTAAAATAATTTGCATTTATATATACATATCTATGAGAATTAATTCAAAACACTTTCTTTTAATAATATGTATTAACATAAAAACCAATGTCTTTAATAAAAAAAATGTAAGTATAAATACAAGTTTAATGGTGTAAAATACTTTGTTAATAAAAGAAGAATTTTTTTTGTTACAAGTGTTAAATTAAGAATTAACATAGTGACAAGTGTAATTCAATAAAAGAAGAAAAGTAACAAGTGTCCTTTTTAATAATTTCTTTTCTAAGTATTTTTTTTAAGCAAACAAACTTATACAATACCTTTTATCTTTATTTTTATTTCAGAAAACTATCATCATCCAAAGAAAAACAAATCTAAATTGTCTCAACAATTAAAAATCAAGAAACATATTTCAGAAAAGAAAGAAAAGATCTGTAACAAATTTCCCTTTGTTTCTCAAACTAGAAGGAGAATTCCAATCTTCAATCAACAAGTTTTACAGAATTAAGCAAGAGTATCAGAGATTTAGGAAAAGTTCAGGAATCAATTTGAAAGGGCAAAAAAAGAAAGAAAGAAAGAGGACGGCGATATAAAAAGTTGAAGTTGCAGGCCAGAATTTCATTTCTGTTTCAACTGAAATTAAAGAATAGATAACTCAAAAGAAATCAAGCTAGAAAAGAAATTTTTTTGCAGTTCAAAGAAGTACAGGATTTCCCCCTGTCCACTTCCATTTTCAACTCCAAATTTGTGAGTAAACCTATGCTTGCTCTAATTTCCTTTGTGTTTGGATGCTTATATGAATGCTTATATGAATGTGAATGGCTTTGCATGTGAATGAGTGGCCAAGCTTGTGTTTGATTTTCCTGGAAACATTTGTTTCCATGTCTCTGTCTTCGTGTAACATTTTAGTTACAGTGATATCTAAAATCTCTCTCCCCATTTCTTTTGAAAAAAAATTGAATTGAGAAACAAGTGAGTAGACTGTTATTTTTAAAAAGCTTAGGCAACAAATACATGATGCACATGAATCACTTTTGTTGTTGACTTTAAACCTCAGTTCTTGGTCCTCTGTTAAAAAACTAGAAGCATGAAACACCTCAAAATTTGATGATTGTGAAATAGGGTTGAAGTTAGTTAGTATTGCATGTTTGAAAATGTGTTTGTATAATTGTTTTAAGTTCTGGAATTTTTTTTTGTTATCATGAATGAAGAGGCTGGGCATTGATAAAATCAGACCAAGGATGAACTTCCAGGCTCACAGGCTATTGAAATTGTTTCAAAAAATCGTTCCCCATTTCTCTAAATCATTTCAGCCAATATTTTCTAAACAAAGAATGTTAGTTTCAACAGGATTCAACCCTTAAAAATAATTTAAAGTTAAACCATAACAAAGTTTTCAAGAAAACTTGGAATTGCAGGAAAATGGCTCGAATATGATAAAATTCCAGTATCAAAATTTATTGATTCAGGATTATAATTCGAACCCATTTTGGAAACCATGATTTTTAAGACTGGAATCGGAATTTTTTTTTTACAGTGTTGAGTTAGAAATTTGGAAATGAATGTAAATTCGTTTTTTGGAAATTCCGTTCGACCTATGTGATCGGGGGCGTTTTGGCTTCGTCTGGAGATGGGTGGGTGACCGAAAAGACAGGAAAAAATGGTCGAAGAGGTGCTTGACCGTCGTGGCGTCGGTGGCAAATAGGTTTAGGTTCCTAAACCTAGTTTTAGTCTAGGGTGGAAAAAATGGGTCGCTGATGATCCTCGGGCGCATCGAGTTGGATGGGATTCTTGGAATAGATTGGTGGGTGATCAGAGTTGGTGTGGACGCGGTGGCATGAGGCCAGGCGGTCGACGTCGTGAGGTCGAGGTGGATTTAGCTATGTAGTGGGTTCTAGTTTTTTTTTTTGATGAGTGGCTCGATTTCAATTCGAGGGGAGATAGGGCATTTCGATGACTGGTGATGGTTGCTGGGTTGGTGGTTGACGTGCGGGGATGTTCGCTAGTGGTCGGAGTCGCCTCCGGTGCCGGTGCACGTGCACGTGGAGGAGTGGGTGTCAGTCGCGATGAGTTAGGGAAGAAAGGGGAGCTGCTCGAAGAACAACACGGGGAATTGGAACGAAAACTCGAAGTTTTACTCGGGTTGTTAGGCACGATATTGTGTTGATTTTTTAAAACTTAAGCAAATTGTGAAAATTTTCTTTACTCGGGTAATTTTTAGTTGAAACTCGAAGCGAGGGGATGGTTACCTCGGGTATGACTCGAGGAAGCCTCGGGTGAGTAAATAAAAACAGCAGAAACCCATTTTTTAATTAAATTTTGGAAAACAGGTTAATTAATTTCTGAATAAATTAATGATAATTGTAAAAGAAATTGGAAGCAAATGATATTGAGTCAATTATCTAAAATTTATGAAGTTCAAGAATATTTTAAATTTTATAAAAGTTGTTTTTAAAAATTTAACGTAATAAAAAGTTTAAAAATGAAAATCAACATTCAAGTGTTAATTTTAAACCAAATTTAAAATGACAAAGGAGTAATTAACAATTAATGTTTTGTAATGATTTTATAATCTGAAATTAATTAGAGAATAGGCAATTTAAAAAAAGGGTAATTAAACTCAATTAATTAACAATGGTGAATTAGTAAATTAAAGAATAACTAATTAATAAAGCAAATCAAGATTAAATTAATTCATAATTAAGTAAAAATTAAACATTGATTTAAAATAAGTAATAAAGATAATTATATGGTTAATTCGCCTTAATCCAATCACCTTAATCAAAGATGAATGACCATCATCAAATATTCTGTATTGGGTTGATATTTCTGTTATGATGTTGTGATTGCTTTGTGATGAACTGTGATTTGTGATTTGTTCCTATATGAATGTGAAACCCCTTTTGCCCGTAAAACGGCTTTTGAATTTGGATGCGACAGGGAGTCGGATTCCTGTTGGTTATCCGAAACCCACATCGAACCTATGAATCTTTGTGGATGACATACTCACATGTTTTAAAATTGACGCACACTATTCGGATTAGCCGGGAAAGGACCTTTGTGTCATATAACCCATTCCGAATAGTGATTCGACGAATGAAGAGCAATTGAAGATCGATGGTGAAGAGTGTCTTCGAAAACGATAGGATAACCTATCGATTGTCTCCGCACCGAGTTGCTCCGGTACAGGGATTCCCTAAGTGATGAGAAGTCCGATCGGGATTGTGGATGTCCGGATTTGCAAGGACTTCTTCCTTTATTGGACGAAGTGCCTTCGGTTCTGTTCGAACCCGGAACAGACTTATATGGTCGTGTGTCTGACACTACACTTTGAGATATAAAGCCAATTTCTTTCAGATACATATCTATTGGTGGCGGAGAATTTATTCTCTTATCTTAACACCCTTCTCTGAGACGTACGAGCTCAGAGGTTATGTAGTTGAGTTATCAGCGATATATTCCCAATTTGGTAGTGTGGCACGCTAAGTGCTGCTGTGTGTTGATGATCATTTGTTGATCATTATATGATCAAAGCATGGCTTTTGTAAAAAGCGTAGCTTTGTGGACGAGACTTCGTCGAACCTCACAACACAGAAATGGCCGAAACAGGAAAGATGCGGCAAGGTTATTGGGGGTAGCGTCCCTTAGGGTATGTGCATTTCCTTCTGGATAGAAGTGGTATCATGGTATGGAGCCCAGATACTTAACTTATGTGGATATCACAAATATATATTCCTTTGTGATTTATGTCGGGGCCCCGGATAAAGGTTGGTTACAACCGAGGGATGACATACTCGTGTAGTAGTTACCTAGTTATAGAGGTAACCCGGCCTTGTGTTGGCAGAGATCCAGTTAGGTTCTCGGAACGTCCCTCCAGAGGCATACCCATGTGGCCCAGGAAGTTTCTTAGCCTGACCATTTGTTGGAAATCCAAAGAAACAATACGAGCTCAATACGGTTTTGAAATTGTATAAACTGCCACCTCAGGTGGTAGCTATAGTAGGCATAGTGTAATGGTACCTATGCTGGCTAAGATTTATATTATACTTTCGAAATTGTTTTTCACACTATGCACTAATCATAATATATAAAGTGTTTTCTCGTATTAAGAATTTTTGACTGTAATAAGAAGAAATCTTCCCCAAGTCTGCGTTTGCATTGTGTGAGTGGCAGAATGTCATATGGCAGTTTCATTTTCAAAAAGCATTGCAAATTTCTTTCAAATTCTTTTGTTTTCTTTGATTTAAAATAAACTGCTTTTATTTTCAAAGCAACTGTTTTTGTTTACTCATACCAGTCTCATGACTGACCCGGAGTTTATTGTTTCCTTTCTAAACTCTGGGTGCCCATAATTTCCACACGGGCAGCCTAGTAGCAGGTCTTCTGTGTTTTGATACTAGCTGGATGTTGGAGTTGTATGGTTTGGAGACTACTAGTTTGAAGGTTTTACTTGGAGATATTTTGAAACTTTTGGATCTCGAGGGTCTCAGTTTGGAAGTTCATTATTGCTTTATCTCTTTGAAGACTTTCTTGTTGTGATCACATGTTGTTCTTTTGTGATGGTCTATTTTGGAGTTGTGTTGTATATGTATATAAATACTCTGATGTGGGTGTTGTTGTTGTATAGTATTGTGATGTTGTATCTGGGATATTAATGTTGGCAGTTTTATTTTCCGCTGTTTATTATTCATCTAATTGTTGTTATAAGCTCCATCCGAACTGAAATTCGACGTTCGAATCTCCGTCAGTCGAATACAAGTGAGGTATTTGATGTCGATTTTTGAACGCTGAACTTCGGATCGTGACAATTAGGAGCCTTAAAACTCAAAGCCATGTCCAAACGTTGGCTACATTGAAACAAACCAATTATCTAATAAAATGGGTAATGAGTACAACTAACCGTAGAGCACAAAAAAAGTAAGTTTGATGGTAAAATCAATTAATTTTAATTTAGAATTGTTTGTATGCATTATGAAAGAGAAAAGGTTAATTAAACAAAAATTTCAATATGTTTATCGTGCAGAGTTTATGGTAATTTATGTGAACCGGAAAAGTGAACTAAATTGTAAATTTCATTGGAAGAAAATATAAAAAGCATTAAAAAAATTATTTATTGGTGCACCTGTTATTTTATTAAAAGGAAAATATATTATATAGACAAAACAACATAATGGAACATCAATTTACCTGCATATTTTGAATTAACTCGTAGTTAGCATTATCTATTTTGTTTGCTTACCTTATCATTGTCAAAGGCACACACATCCGAGATTCCTGCATAAATTTTTTGAATGCTCTCATTAAACCTATCTAATGTCAAGAAGCAATAAATATAAAGGTATTAAATTTGATAAGGAAGAAGATAGACCTTAATACATCACTATCGTAGTAGCGACCATTAAACATGTGCCAATTTTCAAAACTACATTAGATTGACGACAGATATCAGATCAGATAGTAAAAGTTGTAAGTTGTTTAATGTAACCAAAGGCTGCTTATTGGCAATCAAAGGATCTAACGGATTACCAGATTCACGGCATTAAAGTGGAGGAAAGGGTTGTTATAAAGCTCGCCTAATGCTTTCTTTTTATTCCATCAGCTTATTAAAGTAGAAGAAAGGGTTGGTATAAATCCTACTTTTGGCTTACCAGTCCTCTACCTCACACTACAACTGGTATTGCCTTATAAAGTTTTTCATTTTGAACATATATAATAATACATTCTTTTTATTCTATCAGCTTGTTCATAAATCTCATACTATCGTCATCCATAATGTAAAATACTTATCTGACTATGTAATCTATTATATACACACACCCAAAGTGTGAAAATTAAGAAACAAAGTACGACCAACATATCAAATCAACCAATTGTAAACCAAAGAAAACATAGAAACCAACACACAAAACTTACCAAAATGCAAACGCATCTAATTATTTATCGAACCTAATTGATTTATATTAATCCGTTCACCTAATCATACTACGACTGGTTATACATCAATTTGCAACTCATGTTATACACAGTACAGTTAAATAACATAAAAATGGAGGAATCATAGCCCAAATTCCGGATACCACTATATTAAATCAACCCAAAGAAACATGTACAAATCATCCAAATTAACTTACCTAAGATTGAAGGTCAATGGATGTCGTATGGAGGATGATTGACAATAACTCTTTATCGACATGAAATCAGCAAATCCAAATTAATTCTGTGGTTAGTCGATAGTCGATAGTCAAAGTTTCAAATTTAACTTGGTCAATAGTAGATCATAAACAGTAGGTCAAAGGACTAATATCGGTTGATAGTGGATCGGTTGGTAGTTGCAGATCTATAATTGATTTGGAGATGAAGCCGTGGTCGATGGTCGACAATTGAAGTTGGAGACGTTAGATCTATAGTCACTGTGAAGTAACCTTAGTTTGTGTCGAAAAGGAGACGAAATCGATTTATGTTAATTTGTTTTGCAGCGATGGAGGAATGAGAGTTATGGTCTTTGGTTTTGTGAATATGTATTCAGCGATGGACGAAGTGAAAAATGTGCGAAGGGTATTCCAGGAAGTCCAAAAACACGTGGTTGATTCATATTCACTGAATTATCATTATTAATAGTATAGATAATAAACACAACTAACTTAACAAAAATTTATAAATAATAATGATGATGAATTATATAAGTTTATAAAAATTAACTAAGTTTATTGTAATAATAATATAATTAAGTTAACTAAGTTTTAATAACAACAACAACAATAATAAATTAACTAAGTTTACCAAGTTGATAAAAATTAACTAAGTTTTGTTAAAGTTAAACAAGTTTTATAAAGGGGCATTTCACCAGAAGGACAAACTTTGCGGTCAAATTAGTTTCTAGAACACACAAGAGAAATTAATTTCAGTGCCAAAGTCAGCAGAATAATTACTTTTAAGGAAAAAGTCAGCCGTCGAATTACTTTCAGGGACATAATTTTATAGGTTTTTAGGCCTTAGAAACTAGTTATTTTGCATTTTGTACTTAAAAGTAATTATTTGAGTTGTGTGTCCTAGAAACTAATTGCATTTGCCAAAGAGGCCCTCGTGGCTAATTTCCACTTTTATAAAATTAACTAAGTTTAAGTTAACTAAATTTTATAAATAATAATACAACTAATTTAACAAAATTTTATAAATAATAATGATGATGATTGATTAACTAAGTTTATTATAATAATAATAATATAATTAAATTAACTTATGTTTAATAATAATAATAATAATAAATTAACTTAGTTAAACATGTTGATAAGAATTGACTAAGCTTTGTTAAAATTAAACAAGTTTTATAAAATTAACTAAGTTTTAGTTAACTAAATTTTATGAATAATAATATAACTAATAACAAAGTTTTATAAATAATGATGATATGATGATGAATTAACTAATTTTATAAAAATTAACTAAGTTTATAAAAATGAATTAAGTTTATAATAATAATAATATAATTAAGTTAACCAAGTTTCAGTAGTAATAATAATAATAAAAATAAATTAGCTAAGTTAACTAAGTTGATATAAATTAACTAAGTTTTGTTAGAATTATAAAAGTTTATAAAATTTATTATGTATAGCCTAAAATTTAAAATTCTCAACTTCCAGAAACCGATTTGCTCGATTACCAGAGTCGAGCAATATATGATTTCCTACTTAATGCAATATAAAATGTTAGAGAATATTATTAGTCTGAACTCTGAAGTGTGCATGCGTATGTGAATTCCTGGGGATGTGAGAAGATGCACAGTAATTAAGCTATAAAAATTATTGTTTTTTTGGCACAGCAAGCTCTATATACAATGAATTTAAGTCAAATAATTACAAAAAACCCAGTTTTCTATAACTAATGCTTAGTTAATTTATGCACTTTCATCATGATGTACTTAATGCCAAGCTTAATTGATATCAGAACTTTCAAAATTACACCAAATCTATAGTTCAGGATTATGTGTACAATAGGTACTAATTTTGATATGCACCATATACCTTTTCAGTTCCGTATGTTGGAGCAGTAAATGTCGAGCATGTGAGCAATGAAAAGATGATAATTGACACCACTGGTCCATAATTTAAGTTTGACCTTAAAATATCAGAGTACTGTTTGCAGACGAGCATGTGAACTATTATATATGGTCGTTGTCATATTTTAACCCCGCTTATAATATTCTTATGGTTACTGTCTAGCATGCCCTTCATATTATTTTTATCACCGAACGCATGCCATTTGTATTTGACCTATTATATTTGGTTGTGTTATGCAGATAATGACTTGCGACTGATATTTTGGATGAAGCTTTAGGTATCACATTTGCAATCACATTACACATTTGCAATATAACATTTGGATAAAGTTCCAGTATTGATTATAACTTGAATCTAATTGTTGGTTATTACTTGTCTAAAGGTAGATCAACGTTTCTAAAGAAATGAGCAGCAACAACACTAGTTGTTTATTAGGTAGTTCAGTTGTTTATTGTACTTGCTTAGCTCATCTGTCTATGGTACTTTAGCTGCAACGTTGTTTATGGTAGTTCGGTTGTGTAACTATATGTACGGTTAACTTCTTGTCTTGAAACTACTGTTTGGTTATGAACTTATTGTGTTTATGCTTGTGCCGTTGTTATGTATTTTGTGGTTCTTTGAATGTATTTATGTTTGAATGTGTGTGCGTATGTATTTTGTGGTTGTTGAACGTATTTATGTTTAACTGTGTATGTGATTATGTATATATTATAATATAAGCTATGAACAAATTGAATTGGAGGGCGGAAGATTTGTAACAGCGTTTAGAAAACGCTACAGAGTTAAAACATGGCGAAATCCAAAAATATGGTAGCGGAATAAAAAAGGCTACAGAAGTATCAAGTGGCAAAACTGAACCGTGGCAAACCAAAAAAAATGTATTGTGGAGAAACAACACACAAAATTAAATATGGCAGCGTTTAATAAACACAGTTGTAGGATTTGGCTATAAGTTGCGCCCTATATTACAGCTTTTAGAAAACACTACCAAAATAGTTTACAATAGAAAAGCAATTTTTAGTGGAGTTTAATAAACGCTGCAATAAATTTTATTAGTAGCGTTTTTGCAACACTGCAATAATGATATTTATAATGGCGTTTATATAAATGCAACTAAAAACCATGTATTTTTAGTTGCGGACTTTATCACGACGTTTATCAAAACGCTGCCATAAGTTTTGGTAATGTTTTTTTTTCGCTGTCAAAATTAAAATTTCTTGTAGTGCACTGAGATCCGGGAGATAGCGTGATGCTATGCTAGAGAAATCATAACACTACGAGCCAAGAGCATAGTTCGGCACCGACCTGCTGTCCTTTGCTCGGTACCGACCTATGGTTTTTGGTACAAGTTGATTTTTTTCACGCACATTGCTCCTTTGTCTTCAAGTTGAGTTGTTCCAAACTCTTTTCTATCGACTTTGGGTTGATTCTAGTGATCTTCCCAATAGCTGCGTTCTTTACTTTCTTCTCATAAACTCTACTTATCCAAATAACAGAAAAACTGGTCAATCATGAGTACTGGAAGTGGTACAGGAGATGTATGGAGTTTGAGAAACGAAATGAAGGGAAATGATAGGTCGGTGCTGACCTATGGATAGTTTGGTACTGAGCTATTCACTTAGCTCCAAATTGAGTGAAACTTTCCCGAGTAGTTTATCTACTCCATTTAGGCATGCTTGTAAGTTTCCAAATCCTTTCATCTTTGTTTTGATATTCTAAGTCTAGTTGAAATCTACTTGGCTAAAAAATGGGTTAACAATTGCACCCCAAAATACGCATTTTGAATGCAAGATGAGTTTTCCACAAGAACAACTTCTAGCTACCAGTCTTCGATAGCCGAGCTCTCTGGCTATTCATTGATCCTAATCTTGGTTAATTATCCGGAAGTGTCATTCCACATATCTAAGCTATCCTGCCTTCCTCCCGGGCTTATCTTCATTTCTCTGGTTGTAAGGCTTTCAAATCCTTCTATCAACTCAACATCCGCTCCGTGGCTTGGTCTCGCTGGACCATTCCAATCTACAGTTTGATCTCTCTGTAACGTCCATCGCATAGGATTGCAATCTCTACAGAGTCTTGTTGAGTCTAGTCCACTCGCTCTCCGACCAGGGAACCCAACGACCAAGCAAAGCCATCCGCTCACTCTCCAGTAAAGGGACTAACTTTTCATACAAACTAATCCACTTGATCTCCGATAAGAAAGCTTGCACCATGTACATCGGTCGTGTCTCTCAGGACGGGACTTAAAGCGATCAATATCGTACAAGCCTATCCGCTCGCCATCCGGTGAGGAGACTTGCACCCTACACTCCGATCCTATCTCATTGGACATGGACTAAAGCTATCAATATCAGTCATCACATTTAATGTGGATTTTTCAAAGGTTAAATATTCAAATCAAAGAAAAAAAGCAAAAATCCCAATTATACATCCCAGACATCTGACTCAGAGCATGCCTAGGGACTAATCTAGATCCCGTACACGTGTAAGTGGTCCGAGGTTATTATTGTCCTAAATACTAATCCTAGACATTCGACTCAGAGCGTTCCTAGAGGCCAATCTAGGCCTCATAAATGTGTAAGCGGCCTGAGGTTATTATTATCCTAATTATTCAAAGAAAAAACAAAGCAAGGGAGTCGAACCCGACTCCCGATCATAAGATTTTGAATCTCAAACTAGATCCCCGTGTGTTCCTTGATGCGTTTGTTGTGGATGGTGGTGGCTCCGACCGCACTATTGTAGTTCGATTCCACACGTACTATTCCAGCTGGTTGCTCCGAACCAACTCTTCGATCATATCAGGAAGATGTCAACATTCGTTCGTGATGCAGTGTAATCTACCAACTCACGACCTAGTGAAGGTCGCTCAAGGGCCTTAGGTCGCGCACGACCTAGTAGCGTTCAATTGATTCACGACCTAGCACAATCAATGGATTTGAGTCGAGAAAAACGACCTAACGAGCTAACAAATGGAGTCGCATTGCCCTTATCTCGCTCAAATGCTTTAGGTCGCTCAGGTTTCTTAGGTCGCGAACGACCTAGTGAGGCAGCGCGGCATGGTTCACCGATGATAGGTCGCGAACGACCTAACGAGTTAAGACCAGTTCCTTTAGGTCGCGAGAAGTTAAGTCGCGAGCCTCCTCCTTAAGCCACAGAAGTTAGGTCGCGCGCAGTTGTTTCTTTAAGTCGCTGAAGCCTAAGTCGCTCCTAATGTTAGGTCGCTCAAGCGACCTATTGCTATACTAACCTACTTTAGGTCGCTCACTCTAGGTCGCCGCCCCTGATGTTGAGTCGCTTCCTATTGCCGTGCCTGTTGGTTCGCTTTCTGGCTAACTCGTGTTGTGTTGTAAATATGGAGTCTTTAGGTCGTGTGTGCTGTATTCATAGGTCGTTATTGTTGCAACTTGTATTTGTTAACTCGATTGTATATAAGTCGTAGGTCGTGTGGGTTGTAATTTGTTAAGTCGCGTGTTACTGGTATGTTGTTCTTAGGTCGTAGGTCGCCTATGTTGAGTCGCTTGAGTTAGGTCGTTACCGACCTATGTTAGGTCGTAGGTCGCAACCTATGTTAGGTCGGCTGAGTACAGTGTTGAGTTGTAAACTGCCTATAAATGTGAGGGTTGGGTCATTTGTAAAGTTGGTTGATTTTGAATAAAATTTTGTGTTTGTGTGCTTTGTGCCACTTTAAAATTGGTAGTTGAGTGTTATCTCCTATCTTCACTTTCGGCATTCGAGTGCGCTCGAATCAACGATTGTTGTAGCCAATTCACGGAATCAAGTGCGCTTGATCAATGTTCGAAGAATTGTAGATCTTCTCTCACGGTATCGTGCGCGATCAACTTGTCGAACATTGCTAGAATCCGGTATCTCTTGAGATCAACGGATTTGGGCCTTTGGGTATTCTTCAATTCATCGATTTATATTTCTTCATCTAATCGTTTCGTCGATTAGTTTGACACGAAATCTTCATTTCGTCGTCATCCGTTATTTCTGCTGCGTCAGTTTGGTATCAAAGCGAGACTTAGCCAATCATAGCTAAGCCGAGCCTATTGAGAGAAGATTTGAAGTGTTGAAGTTCAGTTTGGAGTTAGATCCGAGAGCTAGTTGAAGCCGTGCATCACTTTGTTGTTTAGGCCGAGAGTTACATGCCGAGCAAGCTAAGTGCGGGCCGAGAGCAATCAAGTTCAGATTTGAGTTGAAGTGTGTTTGGATTTGTTGAAGTTTTGACAATGCCTCCGAGACGTGCTAATCGATTTCAGAATGTTGAAGATGTGTACCGTAGACAAGAGGCCGAGCAAATGGAGCAATGAATCAACGAAAAGTTTGATGAAGGTATTTGGAAGTTAGAGATATTGATGAATGATTTGAATCAAAGTCAAAGGAGAAGGTCACCAATCTCGAACCATGGAGGAAACATAGTTTCGCCATCGGTTGCGGAAGCGAGGAGGGTGTCATCATAATCTTGTAGAGAAAGAAGAGAATCATCAGTTTCTATGAGGCAAGAGCATCATGAGTATCGAGGTGAAGAGAGAAGAACTTATCATAGATTTGAAGATGATCCATATCATGATGTTGGAAGACATAGTAAAAGAGATATGCGTGATCATGGAAATGTTGATGGTCGAGATCGATATAGAAGTACATGTGATTACGATGAAGATGGTGATAGAGGTAGTGTTCATTATTGAGATCGAGACCAAGTACGAAATCACTATCGGGAGGTAGAAGATGATCGTAAATGGGAGTCGGGGATGAAAACTGAAATTCCAGAATTCAAGGGTAGTATGCAAGCTGAAGAATTTCTTGATTGGTTATCTAATGTTGAAGAGATTTTTGACTTTAAGGAAGTTCCTAAGCACCGCAGAGTTAAGTTGGTTGCTACACGATTGAGAGGAAGAGCTTTGGCATGGTGGCAACAAACTAAGCTTACAAGGGAGAGAATAGGGAAGTCAAAGATTGAATCATGGGAGAAGATGAAGAAGTTAATGAAGGCTACTTTCTTGCCGTATAATTATCAGTCTCTTATGTATCAGCGATTGCAGAACTTGAGACAGGGAACAAAGTATGTGAATGATTATGCGGATGAATTTTATCAACTGATTGCCAGGAATGATATCATGGAGACAGAGGAACAGTTGACTGCTAGGTTTGTTAGAGGGTTGAGAATGCAGATCCAGAATATGGTGAATATGTTTGATCCGAGATCTGTTGCAGAAGCACATCAGAAAGCACTTGCTTGGGAGAAACAAGGGAGACGAGGAGGTGGTGTGTTTACAAATTCCAACAACCAGAATAAGGATACTAGTAGCAGTGCTAATGTTTTCAAGACAGTCAATAAACCAGTTGTCAGTGAAGTCGTTAAAGCTAAGGCTAACAACAATTTCAAGTGCTATAACTATCAAGAATTTGGTCACAAAAGCAATGAATGTCCAAAGCCTAAGAAGCGAGTGATGGTTGCTGAACTGAGGGTGAGGATGTTGGTGAAGGTTACTCTAGTCTAGTTGAGGGGGATGAACAGGACATCGCGTCGGGAGATGAAGGATGTAATCTAATGTTGAGGAGATCGTGTTTGACGCCGAAGCAGGAAGAAGAGGCTAGTTGGTTGTGGAGTAATATCTTTCAGTCGACATGTACTATCCTGGAGAAGATTTGTAAATTTGTGATTGACGTGGGAAGTTGTGACAATATCATTTCTACCGAAGCTGTGAGAAAATTGAAGTTGAAGACGGAAAAGCATCCAAATCCTTACAAGTTAGCGTGGTTAAGGAAAGGAGGAGAGGTGAAGGTGGGCAGGCGAGTTCATGTTCCATTTTCTATTGGGAAGAAGTATAAAGACGAGATCAGGTGTGATATGGTGGAGATGGATGTTTGTCACTTGCTTTTGGGAAGACCATTGCAGTATGACCGAACAATGCAGCATGATGGTCGAACCAATAGCTACAGCTTTATGTTTGAGGGTACTAAGATCATTTTAGTTCCGAAGAAGAGACAACGAGAAGAGAGCAAATCAAAAGAGATTGAGGAACTAAATACTTTGTTGACTTTGAAGGAGTTTGTTGGAGAAGTAGAGGAGAGTCCAGAGGTGTTCTTGTTGATTGGACATGAAGCTACTGAATCTGTTGAAGTTCCAGAGGGAGTAAAGCCAGTATTGGAAGAATTCAGAGATGTGCTTCCTGAAGAGTTGCCAAAGGAATTACAACCGTTGAGAGATATTCAGCATCAGATTGATCTTGTGCCAGGGGCGGTATTACGTCACAGGCCACATTACAGGATGAGTCCTATGGAGCATGAGGAACTGAGAAGGCAGGTGGAGGAGTTGTTAGAACAAGGGCGTGTTCAGGAGATCTTGAGTCCTTGTGCAGTTCCAGCCTTATTGGTACCGAAGAAGGATGGTTCGTGGAGGATGTGTACAGACGGTCGGGCTCTAAACAAGATCATTGTGAGATACAGGTTTCCTATGCCGAGATTCGATGATTTGATTGATCAGTTGAGTGGGGCTGTTGTGTTATCAAAGATTGACTTGAAGAGTGGATACCATCAGATTCGTATTAGACCGGGTGATGAGTGGAAGACTGCTTTTAAAACTAGGGAAGGTCTATACGAATGGCTGGTTATGCCGTTTGGCTTGTCAAATGCTCCTAGTACTTTTATGAGAGTGATGAACCAGATTTTCAGACCATTTATTGGGAAGTTCGTAGTAGTTTACTTTGACGATATTTTGATCTATAGTGGGAGTATGGAAGAGCATATCCAGCATTTGCGAGAAGTGCTGTTTATTCTACGACAGGAGCAATTCTATGTAGCAGCGAAGAAGTGCGTGTTCATGACACACAGAGTTCTGTTTCTGGGATATGTTCTGTCAAAGGAGGGTATTCAAGTGGATGAAAGCAAAGTGGAAGCTGTCAGGAGTTGGCCACAACCCAAATCAATTACTGAAGTGAGGAGTTTTCATGGGTTGGTATCTTTTTATCGAAGATTCATTCCACATTTTAGCAGTGTGATGGCACCTGTAACCGATTGCATGAAAGGAAAGAAGTTCGTGTGGACAGAGGAAGCAGAGTTGGCTTTTGAGAAGATCAAGACACTGTTGACGACAGCACCAATTCTAGTTTGCCGGATTTTCAGTTGTTGTTTGAGTTACATACTGATGCATCGAAGGTTGGGATTGGAGGGGTGTTGAGTCAGAAGGGACGTCCTATTGCTTATTTCAGTGAGAAGCTTTCGGGAGCAAAGATGAGATATAATACATTTGATGTGGAATTTTATGCTATTGTGCAAGCCGTGAAACACTGGAGATATTACTTGTTTCACAAGGAGTTCGTGTTATATACTGATCATGAGGCGTTGAAACATTTGCATGGGCAGGACAAGATAGCAGCTAGGCATGCATCGTGGATTGCATACTTGCAGCAATTTACATTTGTAGTGAAACATAAGTCGGGAATTACGAATCGCGTGGCAGATGCATTGAGTAGGAGAAATCATTTATTGACTACAATGAAAGTTGAAGTGACCGGGTTTGATGTGTTGCCAGAATTGCTTGTGGATGATCCTTACTTTGCTAAAGTTATGGATGAAGTCACAAAGGGGAAGATGGATGAGTATATTTTGGTGGATGGTTTCCTGTTCAAGGGAAATCAATTATGTATACCCGAGGGAAGTTTGCGAATGAAGATTGTAAAGGAGTTACATGAAGAAGGCCATGTAGGTAGAGATCGTACATTGCAGTTGATTTCTCAGTCTTATTTTTGGCCGTCAATGAGAAAAGAAGTTGAGAGATTTGTGGAGAGATGTCATATCTGTCAAGTTTCAAAGGGAACCGCTACAAATGCAGGATTATATATGCCATTACTTGTGCCTACTAAACCGTGGGTTGATATTAGCATGGATTTCATTTTGGGTTTGCCAAGAACTCAACGAGGAAATGATTCTATATTTGTTGTGGTGGATAGATTTTCAAAAATGGTACATTTTATTGCGTGTAAGAAGACTGCAGATGTCGTTAATGTCGCTCAGTTATACTTCAGAGAGATCTATAGACTTCATGGATTACCTGAATCTATTGTTTCGGATAGAGATACTCGATTCTTAAGTCATTTAAGGATGAGTTCGTGGAAGATGGTTGGAACAAAGCTGAAGTTTAGTAGCGTCTATCATCCGCAAACAGATGGACAGACAGAAGTGGTGAATAGATCGTTGGGAAACTTATTGAGATGTCTTGTGAAAGACAATTTGAAAAACTGGGATGTGAAGTTATGTCAAGCGGAATTTGCACACAACCATGTAGTGAATCGTAGCAAGGGATTCAGTCCATTTCAAGTTGTATATTCAGCAATTCCGAAGGGATCGTTGGATTTGGCAACAGTGTCATATCAGAAAGGGGTTGTTAAACGGGCTAGTGATTTGGTGAATGAGCTGCAGGAATGTCACAGAACTATTCATGAACGATTGCTCGCATCAAATGAGAAGTATAAACAACTGGCGGATAAGAAGCGAAGAAGTGTGGACTTCAAAGAAGGTGATTTGGTTTACGCCGTTTTGAAAAAAGAACGTTTTCCAGTTGGAACTTACAACAAGTTGAAAGCTCGAAAAATTGGTCCAGTGGAAATCTTGAAGAAGATCAATGATAATGCTTATCGGTTGAAATTACCAGATGAAGTCCATGCTGCCGACGTTTTCAACGTTAAACATTTGATTCCGTTTCATGGGAATGAGCCTGTAGAGGAAGAGGAAGGTGCAAATTCGAGGTCGAATTCTTGTCAACCGGGGGAGGATGATGCAGCGCAATCTACCAACTCACGACCTAGTGAAGGTCGCTCAAGGGCCTTAGGTCGCGCACGACCTAGTAGCGTTCAATTGATTCACGACCTAGCACAATCAATGGATTTGAGTCGGGAAAAACGACCTAACGAGCTAACAAATGGAGTCGCATTGCCCTTATCTCGCTCAAATGCTTTAGGTCGCTCGGGTTTCTTAGGCCGCGAACGACCTAGTGAGGCAGCGCGGCATGGTTCACCGAAGATAGGTCGCGATCGACCTAACGAGTTAAAACCAGTTCCTTTAGGTTGCGAGAAGTTAAGTCGCGAGCCTCCTCCTTAAGCCGCAGAAGTTAGGTCGCGCGCAGTTGTTTCCTTAAGTCGCTGAAGCCTAAGTCGCTCATAATGTTAGGTCGCTCAAGCGACCTATTGCTATACTAACCTACTTTAGGTCGCTCTATGTCGCCGCCCCTGATGTTGAGTCGCTTCCTGTTGTCGTGCCTGTTGGGTCGCTTTCTGGCTAACTCGTGTTGTGTTGTAAATATGGAGTCTTTAGGTCGTGTGTGTTGTATTCATAGGTCGTTATTGTTGCAACTTGTATTTGTTAACTCGATTGTATATAAGTCGTAGGTCGTGTGGGTTGTAATTTGTTAAGTCGCGTGTTACTGGTACGTTGTTCTTAGGTCGTAGGTCGCCTATGTTGAGTCGCTTGAGTTAGGTCGTTACCGACCTATGTTAGGTCGTAGGTCGCAACCTATGTTAGGTCGGCTGAGTACAGTGTTAAGTTGTAAACTGCCTATAAATATGGGGGTTGGGTCATTTGTAAAGTTGGTTGATTTTGAATAAAACTTTGTGTTTGTATGCTTTGTGGCACTTTAAAATTGGTAGTTGAGTGTTATCTCCTATCTCCACTTTCGGCATTCGAGTGCGCTCGAATCAACGATTGTTGAAGCCAATTCACGAAATCAAGTGCGCTTGATCAACGTTCGAAGAATTGTATATCTTCTCTCACGGTATCGTGCGCGATCAACGTGTCGAAGATTGCTAGAATCCGGTATCTCTTGAGATCAACGGATTTGGGCCTTTGGGTATTCTTTAATTCATCGATTTATATTGCTTCATCTAATCGTTTCGTCGATTAGTTTGACACGAAATCTTCATTTCGTTGTCATCCATTATATCCGCTGCGTCAATTCGTTTCATCTCCATCCAGCTCATGAAAGATGCAGAACATTCCAGATCTTTTCTCCCGATCAGTGGGCTCTCTCCTAGCTAGCTTCTGATAGGGGATTTTCCCTATAGAGTCTAGATATATCCTCTCAGGCGTCTCTATTAGCTCAGTGTAAGAAGAAAACTTCTTTTCCCTCCTCTACCGTTTCAGTTCTCCGAAGTTATCATCAACTCTTTTCTTTCCTTTATCATTTATGTATCCTGCCCCGGACAGTCCTCTGTCATCCGCGGCATTAATTTCAATATTCTTTGCTTCAGCATCTTCCTGACGCAAGTATCGCTCAACTTCATGGTAGAATTCCACAAGATCCATCGGTGGATCCCTTTCCTGTCCAACTTTGAAGTTGCCCTTGCTCGCGACTCCAGATGCTACCACCATTAAGATTGTAGATGGATCTGGTTTATCGATGGACGCAGATGCCACATTGAATCTTATCAAAATAACTTCTTTATGTCTCTTGAGGCCTTTGTTTCACGCTTAATAGCATCATCACATTTTTTGGTTATGAGATATGATAACCGTCTTGAGAACTTTTTCACCAAATCGAATCATATGCTTATGGATCCATTCTCTAGTTGTCTGAACCACATCGCCGCCAAGTCCATTAAATATAATAGGAAGGGCCGCCCCATTACCTCCTCAGATGCATCCAACACGTCCATATGTCGGATATCTCATCAGATTAACCATCAAATCCAACTTTTTATCATACATTTCTAGTGTCAGGAGCTTGAAATTAGGATGATTACTTGCATTTCGAATATTAGAACTGAATGGATTCCTTTTCACGACCTCTAAGCTTTGATCTGGGGGTCCACCCTTAGTTATTTTCTTTACCAACTCAGCAATTCGGTTTTCGCCGTCCAATGATGGTCTTCGACTAAAAGCGATGTTCTGCCCCTGCATCTATGAGGGAACTCTAACACATACTTTAGCATGTACTCCTCTGGCTGTACATTAGTGTTCCAACATGCCTCTCTGGCTTCATCCTGTCCTCTGTTCCTATGGTGAAGCTCTGGCATATATTACTTTGGTTGTTGTGCGTTTGCATTCCGATTTTCATTTCTAGCTCCAGCATAGTTTGCTGACTATGCTCTCGGCACTTCAGCATGTCCCAACTTCACACCAGCAATAATCCTCTCGGTACCAAGTTGATTTGGGTCGGTACCGAGTTATATAGTTTGTGGAGACATCATTCCAGTTTACTCTGCTCCTACTTCAGTTGTTCCTGCATTAGCTTCTAGTACTTGGTTCTGAATTTTATAGCTATAGTATTCCCTGTTGTGCCATCCTTTAGAAAAATCCTTCAAACATTTTCTATTGTCGAGTTATTAATCCATCTTGCATCTCGTTTATCATTTCTCCATCTCTTCTCTACTCAGTATATGGATTGATGTGAATTTGAGGATATCCCCTAATTGCCCCCATGTTCTGGTTGGCTTGCTCCAGCCTTAGATCTAGTGCTAAATATATTCATCCTCTCCAAATTCCAGATATAAGCTTTAGGTTGTGAAATCTAGCTTCCTTCTTGATGAAAGCTCCAAAATATTAACTTAGAAAATGTATCAACGTCCAAATATCAGATGAGAGCACCAGTTCTTTATAAATAGATGTAAAAGCAGTAGAAATCCCAGATCGAGAAAGTAAAGGTAGCAGGAAAGTAAAAAAGGGTATTTTTTTTTTTTTTGCAGTGGTTCGACAATCTCTGGCCTACGTCCACTTTATAGTCTGTTATTCGTTGTCTTCTCTTCAGGTTACAATGAATTATATCATATCTGACTACATCCAGTGGATCTCAGATTTATAGTGAAATTTCTACAGAGTTTAAGGTCACCAGTACCAGAGATTTGCTGATCTAAGTCCTATAACAATAAATAGTAGCTTCATAGGCGACTTTAATGAAGGAGAGTAAGATGCGAAGAAGAAGAAGTCTCCAATGGCAGAGAGGTCAGATCCTATTTTGGTTGCAGCTAGTCTCATATTTATGGGAAAAAGAAGCTATTGGGTCAGAAGCCCACTTGCAATGAGGTCTAAGTGACAGCCCAATGTCGTGCTAGAGAAATCAAAGCACCATGAGCTAAGAGCATACGGTACCGACCTAAGATCCTTAGCTCGATACCAACCTAAGGTATTTGGTGCAAGTTGAACTTCTTCACTCGCATTGCTCTTCTGTCTTCAAGTTGAGTTTTTCAAGCTCTTTTCTATCGATTTTGGGTTGATTCTAAGGATCTTATCGATAGTTGCATTCTTTTCTTTTTTTCTCGTTAACTTTTAGAATTGCTCATCCAAATCATGGAAAAACCGCTCGATGTGACTATCGTATAAGTAAAAAAGACTTGGTTCGCTACGATGAATCTATCAAAAACGTAAGATGCATGAAATATGCTAAAGCTCTGATAGCTCAACCATGAGTTTCTGTAGTTCTTCAATATAAATGCATTAGGAAAATGTTGCCAGGATATTGAAGCTGTGTAGAAGCCACTGGTATGCATTTACCGTAAAAAATTTGGACACGCTACACAAGATTGTTGTTCTACGGAACAACACATAAGTCAAGAAACTACTGCAAAAGTTAAAAGAGTTTTGCGGATCCAATCTCAACCTCTTATACCAATCTTATACGCGAAGAAAACACAAGCTAATAAGTTTAACTCAAATGTAGCCTAAAAACCAAACATGATTAATACATCTACCTCACAAAATTAGAACATGCAAACTCAAAGTCTATAAAACAACTCGCAACAAGCCACTCAAATATAAATACACCAAACAACACAAACTTGCTAGTTCATCATGCATTACCTGCAAAATCATCTTATTCCCCTTAACCATAACAACAAATCATTTCACTACAGTGAGCAATGATTCTGAAAACTATCATATTTCTGAATTATCTACATGCAATGCATCATATTATATACACAATGACAACGAAAAAGCATGCACACATCCTGCTGGTCACTTAATTAATCATTCAGAATTAATCATAAGCCAAAAGTTCGACTCACAAATGCAAAATGCACACATCCATTCAGCATCATTATCGACAAATATACTACCTGAGTCCTGAAATATGAGAATGAGAATTTTTTTTTTTTTTTTTGGCTTAATTTGAGTTTCTATACAATCCAAAAATAATTCTGTTATGATAAGCATTTCATATTAGCTAACATTTGAAGAATTACTGAATAAGAAATGAATCCGTGTGAGGATTTGAACCTTAATTCACCACAATTTTTATTGATTTTGCTTTGTTGCCAATAGTAGTTAATTAATTGTTCCTTTTGATCCAAAAATATTTTACAATAGGGATAGTTTTAAGTGGTAAGAATTTTGGAAATCCTTCTTTTAGATTTTTATACCAAGGGTTTCGATAGTAATAGGTTGCTTTCTGTTCTAAATACGGCTACAAATATTGGTTTACATGCTTATTGATTATAAGAAGTCTATCTCATTGGTTGTATGGTTTACTTTTACAAAATGATATAACCTTTAGTTATCCCCAGCATTAAAGTATGTAACTGAACATTTGACATGTGAAATCTAGTACATTAAAAAGAAATTTATTGGATGATTCTTTCTCAAATTCTTACTAAGTTAAGCATTCTATATTATACCACGACCAAGTAAGCAACTCCTATTGTTGATTTTAACATGTTTGTACAAATCTGAAAAAAATGAATTACTGACTGATAATTATATGTTCCTTTGCCTAACTCCAATTGCGTAAACCAAACCCAACAGTCACCTCACCCCAAAGTCGCAGACTCCCTATTGTAGCCTAAGCTACCATTGCAACCCGACCTCATCTCTCCGACCAACTGCAAACACCTAAACGCCAGCTCTGCCACCTGATTAATCAACCTCGTGACCTCGGAATCAGTTTCGTACCCCAAATCCAATAGCTAGCTATTGCGGCCTCTACAGATCCAACCGTCATTGCAATGTTTAATTTAGGGATTTTTGAAATTAGGGTTGGAGGAGAGTGCCATGATCCATGTGGCTAAAGTTGGGATTCTGAGAAAATACATTGGTTGGCAAGGTTTTCGCACAGCCAATCAAAATAGACTACACGGATCTATTACATGAGCACCTGATTCAAGGGTTGATGAACAGGTGGATGTTTAACGGGTTGGCAAGGTTTTGCCCTTCCTCCCTCTTCTGGTGAGAAGATTAGGTTTGGATACATAAAGAAAATAGGCACGAGGAAAAACTTAGAATTTTTTTTGGAACGAAGGACGCGTCAATTATTTTTACGTTTTAGGGACGCGAGTTTTATTCTTTTGCCTGAAGGATATTCTTCACACAAAAATTAAACGGTTCCCAAATCTCGTTCTCAAACAATAGGACAGACGTCGGCATCACAAAAATAGGCGGCGCTGCATCACAAGAGCCAACGATGGTGGCGCAACCGCAGACGAAGGCGGAGCTCATGCAGGCAAAGGCGGAGCTCGTTCGTCTTGCAAAGGCGATTGACCGTAGGTGGCGGTGACTACTTTGAAGGTCTACGGTGACTTGAGCCATGACTTTTATGGCCGATTTCAGATGAGCGGCAGTGGAGTGGAAGTTAAGGTTGCTGATGATGCTAAAAGTAACGATGGCGATTAAATGTGTTGAAATGAACTAAGAAAAAAATGCTATATTAAACTATCATTTTGCAATGCTATATTAAACTATCATTTTGCATAACTAAAATGCTATATTAACCTATCATTTTACATATCCTAAACATGCTTGTGGACTTTGTAATTGAAATGCTACATTAAACTATCATTTTGTATAACTTAAACATGCCAATGGATATTGTAATTAAAATGATAGTTTAAATCTCATTTTGCATATTGTAACTTTGGTATTGGACTTCACAACTAAAATGCTATATCAAACTATCATTTTACATATTTTAAACATGATAGTGGATTTCATAACTTAAATGCTATATTAAACTATCATTTTGCATATCATAAACATAGTGGTGAACTTTGCGATTCAAATGTTACATTAAAAATACATATGCTATATTCAATTATCATTTTGCATTTGGTAGTCATTTTGTATATTCTATTCATACTACTTCACTTTAAATATACTTACGCTAAATTCAAGTTCATTTTGCATATTTATTCATCCTTATTCAATTGAAATACACTTATGCTATATCTAAATATCATTTTTCATAGTCAGATAATTGTACTATATTTTGAAAGTATAAATGCTATATTAGTCTATCATTTAGCATATTAAATACAGTGTATTGTAGAAATGCTATACCCAAATATCATTCTACTTGTGATTAAAACTTTTTGACTTTCTTCTTCTTCTGTGTTTTGCTTCTCCATTTATTTATTACCTCTAGATTTGGTGGCACTCGACTTCAATTTTCACGAAATTTCTAATTTACGCTTTCATTGAAGTGTCGAATTAGGTTTTTTTTAATTTTCAAATGGACGGCGGAAGCTTCGACGATGGCGGCGGCTTGGACGACGGTGGCTTGGGTGACGGCGGCTAAGGCAGGTTAGGGCGGCGACGGCTACGGCAGGTTACGACTATGGCGGCGGTGGCTATGGCAAGCTTTAGACGATGGCTTCAGACGATGGAGGAAATGGTTGAAGTTGGTTGAATAGAACGCGCCACTGTCCTTGAGCCTAAATCCTAAAGTTCTGTCCTATGTTTAAAAGTTAGCATAAAGTTTTTCCTTTAAACTAATTCCCTCTAAAGAAAATTCAAAAAACTTTTTTTTTGTTTGAAAACCCAAGAGAACCCGGCGGACCGGTAAACTCCTGAGGAGGGTATAGTAAAGCCGTCAGCTGATCCAAGCCCCAATACCCCCGGGTAAATTTATATAGGATAGGGAAGCGCATGGTAGGAATCGAACCTGGGTCTTTTTACCAGAACTTAGGCCCCCTTTCCACTGCGCCGCACCCGCGGACAATTCTAGAAACTTAATTAACCGTGAATTGAAGTTGTATGAAAAAATTCCTAATCATTGTTTGGGTGATAACACTGGCCTAAATAAGGATGACATATTTATAATTGTATCAAGCCAACAAATACAAGCAATAATAAAAGCACTATAAGAAAATTTGCATTTGATGACCATAGTGAACAAGTTTTCACGTTGAATGCAGTGGATAGTCATTTTATTTAGTAAAATAAACCAATAGAACGCTGTATTAAGTATAATTTTTTTACTCCCTTACGTGCGGTTCTTTTCCCTCTTCTATTTTCATTATCTTTTTTAGTTTGGCAGCCATATTCTCACTTGTTTCATTATACACAAAACACTTCTAATTTCGACATAGTCATGCGTTCCTCTTCTTCACCAATTCTTATTTCCTCATCATCTAATAGATTTTTCCACCCTATTCTCTTCCATCAGCCTCGAAAAAAACAACAACGCTTCATTTCACTTTTCTCCTGGTCGCTTGTTTATAAGAAAATTAGTTTATTAATTTCTTCTTGTTGTCAATCAAAGATAAAATAGTAATTTGTTTATATTGGGCTATGTCATTTTTGGTTGATTTTGTACTGAATGTTGATGTATCTAGATGAATAATATATTGATTATGTAAATATAATTTTGTTAAATAGATTTGAATCAATATTTTTATTGAGGATTGTCAATATACTGAATTAAGTTAATTGATTTGAATTTGTAGGAGTTTAAGTTAAGCATTTATAGTTTTACGTTGAATATATGGATCAATACTAAATATGATTACTTGGTTTGAATTAATTTCCTCTACTAATATTATTAAAATCTAGAATACTCACTTCTATAAAAATTGGTTGTTTACAAAAAATCATGCTTTTTAAGTAGCACGTAGATTTATTGTGGGATATTAAGTTTTGAAATCTACCTAAATCCGACGGTAAGAGTCAACAAATTGATATATATTTATGAAAGCAGTAAAGGGGCACGTCTAGGATGTGTGGAGCAAATTTTAGTATGGTGCATTATAATATTGCATCATGGTTATGGTTATTGTGTACCCCATTTTCCATTACTATTAAATGAGAAATAATATTTAAAAAAAACTTTGAACAACATGCGATCGAAAAAATTCTTCATCATTTCACAACGGAACAAACAAAATAACTAGAAAAAATTCTTGAGAAATAGAATTGATTTTTATTAGTCTTGCAATTTCGGAGATTTTCTTATCATTAAGATGGTTAAGTAGATTGCCACTTAGAATTTAGATTGGTTTTGACGAGATATGATATATATACTTTTAATATTTGAATTAATTTTTTATATATTCATAGACCATATAATTTCATCGCAAACCTAATTTTGTAGTTTACGTCCAATCAAACACTTAAAACACTAGTTTCAAACCAGTGGTGAAATCATCCTTGCTCTAACGTAGGAAGCTCTCACTATTATAATCAACCTTCGACTCATCATTGCTAAAACATAATTAAGTTGTTCTCAACTGGTTAAAGGTTTTAAAGAGAAAATGGATGAAATTGCTTCGATTTCCTATATATTCTCATTTATTTATGAATAAGGCAGTCTTATAGGATCATAAGGCCCCCAAAGGGTTCAATAATGCAAAGATATTGCCAATTTTGTGGAGAGTCAAACATCTAGATATCAGTTATTGGATTTCAAGAGAAAGATCTCGATGATAGCAATTTTACAGTACACATGTTTTAGTTGACATTCAAGGAAATTTAAAAACAATAATAGAAAAATTCATTTATAATCTACTATTATCTTGATTATTATTTATCACCTTTCTTCTTCATGCAATCATCAAGTGCAATACAATTTTCTTCACAAAACATTTTCAGAACTTCCCGACTTTTGAATTTTTTGTTGCATTTTGTCTCTTAACATTATATATATATATATATATATATATATATATATATATATACACACACACACACACATATATATAATCCATTGACTTAGTCGGCAATTTATAATAACTAAGAGAATTTTAAAGCTTATATATGGAATATATATATATATATATATATATATATATATATATATATATTCAAAAGTTATGTGTCGAAGGGTTATCGGGATGATGTTTAAATTTGTTTCTTATTTGTTTCTTATTTGTTCAGAAGTCTTTGTAGCATTTTAAGTTGTGTTTTTTATGACTTGTTCATCATGGCGTGGGAAATAAAAGAGGTATTGCAAAATATGTACATCCTGATTTTTTGTCGATTGAGAAGTTTCATACAAATTTATCTGTAAGTAATATTTCAAAGAAGAGATGGATGACTTTAGATGACTTTTAAATATTAAACCTCTTTGAATACATCAAAGTATATTAAATTTTCCAAGCAAAACTATATGCACTAAATTGAACACACCTGAATGTTTCTCTGAATAAACTAATGAAAGTACCTAAGTATATTTCCTATTTACTTACGATAATATGTGTTGGTACCATATAACATATTACATGTAACATGTGAATCATGTTTTTCCAAGTCGATTTCTCATGGCATCTACAGCTAAGACATATTGCATAAGACTAATTAGGTGTCAACTACATATTGCAACTGCTAATTTAGCTAGTAGGCATTTATGTTCATTCAAGTTTAGACCAATTTCCTTGTACCTGAAAACCCATCCAAAAAGTGACCATATAAGCTTCTGTTACTGTATTTTGTTGTATTGGAAGGAGTTCAACCTAGAGTGCAGCTTCAGTTAGGTCAGTGTTATTATAGTTCTATACTTTTTTTTGTGCAGACGGGTATAGTCCATACAGTATTGCTGAAGCTGCAGTAGGGAGACTCCAATCTGGTGTAGCAGCGCTGAAGCTATATTGTATCGGGGTAGTAATGCTGAAGTATGATGTATTGGTGTAGTCGGTCATATCATAAAGTGTTATATGGCTAGTGTACTAAAAGAGATAGCACGCTACAATAAACTTGTCGCACAAGTTTATCAATTAGAATTCCACTGTGCTGGAACTCTGTATTAGATAATTGTAACTATATGTTACGTTGTAAATAAATTACAACAATAACGTTATACTATTGTAAGAAATAGTACAACTTATAAACGGGAAAGATTATAGAGAATCTAACCAGTATACAAAGGAAATTTCGTTTGAGGCTTGTCGTAACAATTTTCTTAAGAATTTTATTTCAAAATTCTCCCAAGATACAACAGACGTAATCTGCACGAGATTGTAATGAGTATGCCAACTCTGTGATATATATGGAATATTGAGCAGTAGAGCAAAGAAACAGAAGAAATTAGATTGGAATGGGATGAGAATGTGATCAGTATTCTCTCCTATTTATTATTTCGTCCGCATCCCTTCAAACAGTCGCGTCCGCTTGACGGGTCGCACCCGTTGCCTTTTGGTCGCTGCTGTTCGTTAATGGGTCGCACCCGCCTGCTACTGGTTTGCATTTGCTCGCGTCCAACGGTACTTTTCCGCACCCGCTTGTACAGTTTCGCCCGCGTCCGCTTCAATCGACTCGCACTTGTTTGCTTCTAACGGGTCGCACCCGCTACTGTTCGCGCCTATTCAACCCGCGTCCGCATCTGTTTGTATGGCCTGCAACTGTCAGAAAGCCCGGTTCAGTTTGCAGTAAAAATACGAGTATCACATTAGACCCAAATCCGTACGGACGGACAGCGGCAGCGCGCGCGCGTGTGGTGGAGATGCATGATCTCCCTCCTCACAACGAAGCATACATTTGGGAGCCTCAGGCCCCCAACCTCCTCTTGAGAAAAGCATATATAAACCAATATAGCTTTTAACAATTTGGCGATGTGGGACTTTGTATATTTCCATTCATTCTACCTTTAGGAATTCCAACATAAAGCATAACAGTGGTGATTCAGCATGATTAATATTGCTTCAGAAAGGGTTAGAGTATCTTTGGCAATCTTGAGTAAATATGCATCAAAACAGCTAATGTGCATTAGTGCTACCAAAAGTGGAGCACCTTCTAGTTCTTTAGCTTGTAAAATGTGCAAACTTCCCAGTAGAACTGTAGTGTGAATGAGACTGCCGTCTAATGCATGGTGCTGGTGCTCTAAAATGCCATATTGAACATGTTGCAAGATAGAGGAACAGTGCTAAAATGTGAAAAACTACTGCAAGTCGGAGTCATGTTCATCATGCCGAAGACCTATGATGCACACGATGATATGGATGGCATAGGCTAAATTGAAGCATGAAGTTGTATCAGTGCACCCCCAAGAAGACGCGAGTGGGTTAGGATCACTACGTGATGCTGCATAATGTGTGAAGCAAATTGCAGTCACTAAATCTTCAAATGGGCTGAACCCAATGTTGTGTAAATCAAGTGACCAAGGTAAGCAGTAAATGAACATTTCTCATTTTGCAAAACTAAGTTTATTGTTTTATGACCAATTGATGCAGCCCAAGATGAAGAATTCTTAGGTCGCGAGCGACCTAATGAGTTGTTAAGTCGCGAGCAACCTAACAGGGGTAAGGATGCAGCGAGAGATGAGAGGCAGAGGGGTCCAGCGACTTATGGTACATCGCAATCTAAAGGCAACGAGTTAAGTCAACAAATTAGGTCGCGTACAACTAAAGGCTTAAGTCGATTGCGAGCTAACGATTGGTTAAGTCGCTCAAGCGAGGTACGACCTAGCGATGGTAACGAGACAAGCTTAGGTCGCTCCTTCTATAAGTCGCGGAGTTCATATGTTGAGAAGACCTTAGGTCGCCAATGACCTAACAGGAAACCACCCTTTCCTAGCTCGCTAGCAAACGACCTACCATTAAGTCGCTCCAGAAGAAGGTCGCGTGAACGACCTACGACCTAGTTAAGTCGCGAGAAGAGGACTCAGGGCAGATGATTTTTAAGTCACTTCTTATTTAGGTCGCAAGGTTGGTTAGGTCGTGGGGTTCTGTTTTAGGTCGTACCTGGTTAGGTCGGCCGTGTGTTGTAAGTCGCGTGCGTTGTGTCTGTAAATCGTTTGTGAATAAATGTGATAAGTCGTTTGTAACTCGTTAGGTTGTAATGTAAGGTCGTGTACGACCTTGGGGTGTTGTGCCTTGTATTTTAGGCCGTTAACGACCTATGGTAAGCCGAGGGATGTTGTAACGTTTGGTGTGTTAGGTCGCGTACGACCTAAGTTGAGTCGTGTGGTGTTGTTAGGTCGGCAACGACCTAGTGGGTGTATCGCCTATAAATAGGCCGAGTGAGTCATTTGTAAATCAGTTGATTGTTGAATAAAAACTTTGTTGGATTGCTGTGTGCTTTCATCTAAATTGGTAGTTGAGTGTAATCTCCTATCTCCACTTTCGGTTAATCGAGTGCGCTCGATTCAACGATTGTTGAAGCCGATTCGCGGTATCAAGTGCGCTTGATCAACGCTTGAAGAATTGAAGATCTTCTTTCACGGTATCGTGCGCGATCAACGTGACGAGGATAGCTAGAATTCGGTATCTTCAGATCAACGAATTTGGGCATTTCAGTATTCATCAATCCACCGATTGCTACTTTCATCGATCTATATCATTTTGTTATTATCCGCTGCGTCAGTTTGGTATCAGAGCTAGACTTAGCCAATCATAGCAAAGCCGATTTTTGGAGCCAAGGAGATTGAAGTTGGTGTTCATCGTGTTCATCTTGAAGTTGCAACAAGTTAGAAGCTTCCGATCCATTTCATTTTGGATCAAAGTTGGAAAGGTGTTTGAGTTCGAGCTGAGTTGGGTAGAGCCGTGCATCACTTGTTTAAGCCGAGAGTTTGAAGTGTAGGCCGAGTTTGTATTGAAGTGTTGAGCTTGTGCGAGCTAGTTGAAGTTTGATTTGTAGAAGATTTGTGAAGTTTTGAAGTGTTTGTGTTGATTTAATCATGCCACCAAGGAGAGCTAATCGTCATCAAAACATTGAAGCGTTGTATAGAAGGGAAGAAGCCAAGCAAATGGAACAACGCATTAATGAGAAATTTGATGAAGGTATTGGAAAGCTAGAGAAGTTGATGAATGATTTGAATCAAAACCAAAGGAGGAGATCACCAGTCTCGAACCATGGAGGAAACCGAGTTTCGCCATCGGTTACGGAAGCGAGAAGGGTATCACCGCAATCTTTTAGAGAGAGAAGAGAAACATCAATTTCATCGAGGAGAGATCACCATGACTATGGACATGAAGAGAGAAGAACTCCACGTGAGTTTGAAGATGAGCCATATCGAGATGAAGAGAGACATAGTAGAAGAGACATGCGTGATCAAAGGGATGTTGATGGTCGAGATCGATATAGACGTACATTTGATTTCGATGAAGAGGGTGATAGAGCTAGCATTCATTATCGAGATCGAGACCAAGTCCGAAATTCATATCGGGATGTAGATGATGATCGTCGATGGGAATCGGGTATGAAGATGGAAATTCCTGAATTTAAAGGTGGAATGGTAGCAGAAGAATTCCTTGATTGGTTGTCTAATGTTGAAGATATCTTTGATTTCAAAGAGGTTCCGGAAAATCGTCGAGTGAAGTTGGTTGCTACTAGGTTGCGGGACGAGCTATGGCGTGATGGCAGCAAACCAAACTTACACGAGAACGGATGGGGAAGTCGAAGATTGAATCATGGGAGAAGATGAAGAAGTTAATGAAGGCTACATTCTTGCCTTACAATTATCAATCACTTATGTATCAGAGGTTGCAGAATCTAAGGCAGGGGACGAAGACTGTTAATGATTATGCCGATGAATTCTATCAACTGATTGCAAGGAATGACATTATGGAGACGGAGGAACAATTGACAACTAGATTTGTTGGAGGGTTGAGAATACAGATCCAGGATATGGTGAACATGTTCGATCCTAGATCAGTTGCAGAAGCACATCAGAAGGCGTTGACTTGGGAGAAGCAGGGAAGGCGTGGAGGTGGTGTGTTTACTAATTCCAACAATCAAGTGAAGGGTGTTAGTGGGAGTTCCAATGTTCCTAAAACTGTCAGTAAACCAGTTGTGCATGAGGTTATGAAGGCGAAGAACAATAACAGTTTCAAGTGTTATAATTGCCAAGAAGTGGGTCACAAAAGCAATGAATGTCTAAAGCCGAAGAAACGAGCTATGATAGCTGAGGTTGAGGATGAGGAAGTAGAAGCTGAATATTCCAATTCACCACTTGTTGAGGAGGAAGAAGAGTTGTCCGGAGATGAGGGTTGTAATTTGATGATGATGAGGTCTTGTCTAACATCGAAGCAAGAAGATGATTCTAACTGGTTGAGGAGCAATATTTTTCAGTCAACGTGCACTATTCTGGAAAAAATTTGCAAGTTTGTTATTGATGCTGGAAGTTGTGATAATATTATTTCTACTGAGGCTGTGAAGAAGTTAGCATTGAAGACCGAGAAACATCGGAAACCTTACAAGTTAGCTTGGTTGAGGAAGGGTGGTGAAGTGAAGGTTGGTCGAAGAGCTTGTGTTAATTTTTCAATTGGGAAGAAATACAAAGATGAAATTTGGTGTGATGTAGTTGACATGGATGTGTGCCATCTGTTGTTGGGCAGACCATGGCAATTTGATAGAGCAGTGCAACATGATGGTCGTGCTAATAGCTATAGTTTCATGTTTGAAGGTACTAAAATCACTTTAGTCCCCAAGAAGCAACAACAGAAGGAAAGCAAGTTGGAGGAGATTGAAGAGCTGAAAGCTTTGCTATCTTTGAAGGAGATTGTCAAGGAAGTTGAAGAGGAGCCAGAAGTCTTTTTGTTGATTGGGCAAGAGTGTAATGAAGTGGTTGAAATTCCTGAAGAAGTAAAGCCAGTATTGGAAGAATTTGACGATGTATTTCCTGAGGAGCTGCCAACGGAGTTACCACCGTTGAGAGACATACAACATCAAATTGATCTAGTGCAGGGTGCAGTTTTACCGCATAGGCCACATTACAGAATGAGTCCGAAGGAACACGAGGAGTTGAGAAGGCAAGTGGAAGAGTTACTTGAACAAGGGCGCATACAAGAGAGCTTAAGTCCTTGTGCGGTACCGGCATTGTTAGTACCAAAGAAGGATGGAACATGGAGGATGTGTACCGATAGTCAGGCGCTGAATAAGATCACTGTGAGGTACAGATTTCCGATGCCCGGGTTGGATGATTTCCTAGATCAGTTGAGCGGGGCTACTATATTTTCAAAGATTGATTTAAGAGTGGTTATCATCAAATCCGAATTAGACCAGGAGATGAATGGAAGACAGCATTCAAGACGAGAGAAGGTTTATACGAATGGTCGGTTATGCCGTTTGGTCTATCGAATACACCAAGTACATTTATAAGGGTGATGAACCAAATTTTCAGACCGTACATTAGGAAGTTTGTGGTAGTTTATTTTGATGATATTCTGATCTATAGTGCTAGTATAGAAGAGCATATTCAGCATTTGCGGAAGGTGTTAATTATTCTTCGTGAAGAGCAGTTTTATGCAGCAACAAAGAAGTGTGTGTTCATGACTCGAAGTGTTTTATTTTTGGGGTATGTTGTATCTGAGAAGGGTATCCAGGTGGATCAAAGTAAAGTTGAAGCCATTAGAAATTGGCCACAACCGAGGACTATCACTGAAGTTAGAAGTTTTCATGGGTTAGCATCATTTTACCGAAGATTCATTCCACACTTCAGTAGCGTGATGGCACCAGTTACTGATTGTATGAAGGAGAAGAAGTTTTCGTGGTCAGAGGAAGCAGGATTCGCTTTTGAGAAGATCAAGACACTATTGACGTCAGCGCCAATTCTTGTATTACCAGACTTTCAGTTGTTATTTGAGCTACATAAGGATGCATCTAAAGTGGGAATTGGTGGAGTACCGAGTCAGAGTGGAAGACCAGTTGCTTATTTCAGTGAGAAGTTGTCAAGAGCCAAGTTGAGATATAGTACTTATGATGTTGAATTTTACGCAATTGTTCAAGCAGTGAAGCACTGGAGACATTATCTGTTTCAGAAGGAATTTGTTCTTTATACGGATCATGAAGCTTTGAAGCATTTGCAAGGGCAGGATAAGATTTCAGCAAGGCATGCATCGTGGATTGCCTATTTGCAGCAGTTTTGTAACGACCCGTAATTTCGCTACTTCGAAAATGAGAGATTTCGTTTGTTTTAAAGTTAAAAAAGGTTTAAAACCTAAATAAACAAGTTATATATAGACAATGATAGAGAAGTTATTTATTCTTATAGATAATAAATTAAAAAGTATAAATTTGGATTTTAGAACAAATCAACAAAAGTTAAGTTTTGCTAAGTATAAATAAATGCTTAAATAAATAGGTCTAAATGTTTATTTAAAAATATAAATCTTATTGAAAACATCTAATAAAGATAATAAAAGTATATTAAAATACTTATAAGTATGTTAATAATTGTTTTACAAAAATAACCAAATTTTGTCGCATTTTGTCAGTTTTACATACACCGTAAAATTTGAGATTTTGGTATTATTTAAATATGATTTTAAAATATAAAGAGACTTGTTTTAATTTATTTAAAGAAGTAAAAAGTTCATTTTTAAATTTGGTTTACATAAATAAATAGTTTAACTAAAACGTCAAAATATGACCGTAAAATATTTTGTCGGAAAACGACGTTTTGTCGATTAAAAGTTGTCGCAACGTCGCCGCATCTTTATTTTCTTATATAGGAACATATATTCAAATAGTATAAGTATTAATTAATTTACTAATCAAGTTTACTTTTACTAAATAAGGTTAGAAACTTCTAGAAGCAATTAAGAAAAGTAAGTAAGAATTAAGAAAAGTAAGTAAGAAAAGTCAAAAGTAAACATCAAATCAATATCAAATCAAAGCCAACATAATTATGATATTCTTTACTTAATATCTAAGTGAAAATGACATAAAGTAATGATTTGAAATGTGATGTTAAGTGTTGAAAAAAAATAAGAATGCTTAAGAAGTAAGTAAGGGTATTTTGGTCTTTTTACAAAATATTATTTTAATCCAAAACTTTTTCTATAAATAAGACCACCATTCTTCCACTTTATTTTACACCATTTTCTATCTTCTTCTTCTTTCTTGAAGCTCTCTTTAATGGCTTCTTCTTCTCTTCCAAATCCTTACTAACTTTTTCAAAACCATATCAAATCAACTCCAAACACCACCAAACCTTGCCAAAGACCTTAGAATACCATTAGAACATGGTTTAGCATCTAAAAAGTGAAGAAACAAAGAGGAAGAGGAGGAGGAAGGTGTGGCCGAACCTATAGTGGAGGAGGAGCAAGTTGTGAAGCTTCGAAGCGAGAAAAAGGGAAGGAAGTGTTGTCGGAATCAAAAGGAAAGTCTACGGAAAAGATTTGGTGAAGATAAGAGAGTTTAAGTGAAGTGTTGTTTGTAAATGAATGTTGGTAGGAAGTTAATCTTTTGGTCAAAAGGTGAGTACTCTTATTTACTAATTAATCCATAAGTTATTTCAAGTATAATGATTTGAAAGTATAAACATGTTGAATGTTTGAATGTTTGATAACTTGGTTGCAAAATTGGTTGATTATATGATTGTTTATGTGATTGATAACTTGGTTTGATAAATGATAAGAGAAATGGTTAGTAAGCAAAGTTAATTACATGAGAATTAAAATCCATACAAATGTGTGTGGAAATATTTAGCCTCTTAATGATTTTAAATAAGTTAAAAGAGTTTAAATATGGTTTAAAAAGAATTCGAAGTGCTTCGGACAAGTTCCGAAGCAATTCTCAAAATTGGTCAAAACCGAGCTTGTCGCGTAGTGGCGGTTCGTAAATTTCGACCCGTAACTTCAAATTGATGTAGAGAATGATTTATAACTCGGATTTCTTCGAAATAAAAATTATTTGGTTTACAATGATAATAGTTTTCCAACGAAGAAAGAAAATCAAGATTTCGTCAAGTAGATTTTAAAATATGTCCAAAACAATTTTCTAAAAACATCGCGGTTTTGCAGTTCGGAATCCAAAACGGGATTTCTTTATAAATGATATTTTTAAAGTATTAAAAATATGAAATAAATTTGATAAATCTATTAAAATGGTTTAAAAGAGATTTGAAATGGAAAATATGAATTATCGAATGTTTAAAAAGTTGTTTAATTCAAATAAGCTTATATGGCACTTTCCGCAGCACTTTTATGCTGCGAATTCTATAACTTCTGGAATATGAGTTTAAATGTAACGACGTTTCCCAGAATCAATTATGAATGTTTTAAAAAGTATAATTAAGCATTTTGAAAAGATGATTTGGAATATTTATAAGCAATTCTAAAATAAAGCTGAAAATCTGAGTATGCGGAAACGACTAGTACATTTGTCCCACCTGTGAGATCTGGGAAGGTAAACAAGGTGTTTAACTAAGGTTAGGGATGGAGCAACCAGTGCCCTGAACTTACCTGGCCTATGTTTTCTCTTCTTAGGCGAGGGGTGGAATAGATCGAAAGGAAAGCCCGGATGCTCTAAAAAGATCATATTTAAATTTTTCAAGATAAAAGAAATTTTTGAAATAAAAAAAATATTGAAGATAAAGATCGTTAAAGACAAAGTTATTCATGATGTAGGATTACTTGCTATTAGTCCCTGGAGGTGAAACTTGCCATTAGTCCCTGGAGGTGAAACTTGCCATTAGTCCCTGGAGGTGAAACTTGCCATTAGTCCCTGGAGGTGAAATTTACCATATTTAAGATGGCAATAGTGCTCTATTATGAAAATCTTTGATTAGCAAGAATATGATTTGAAGTTAAGAAAGAAATCTTTGATTTAGATTTAATGAATGATTTGGGAATATTTTCCCTAAGTTAAAAGTTATAACTTAAGTGTAAGAAATCTTTGATTGAGATTAAACGAATGATTTGGAAAGATTTTCCTAAGTAAAGAAGAAAATGATTTAGAATTATTCCAAGATTTAAGAAAGGTTTAAATAAATCAAATGATTGATAAATGAGGCTTAATGATTCCATATACATTTGAAATGAAAATGGAATAAATTGAAAAGATTATATCTGAGATAGATATTTGATTTGATAAAAGATGAAGTAATTGATTGATGATTGATATCCACTTATGAACTTAACATCTTTTAAAGCGATGATTGGTTTCGAAGGAACCGGAGTCGGATTTGATTAATTCCTATCCGAAAACCACTTCGAACCAATGTATACGTTCGAAAGTGAAGACATGTTGAAGATGATGATTATTGAAGACCGTGGATCTTTATAGCGTGAAGACTGCTTGTTGAACATGCTCTGGTTGGCCACCATTATAGAGTTATTTATAGCAGTGGTCTCCTCGTGATGGAGATTTTTTCGGATTGCAAGGGCTTCTCGCCTAGTAATGGCCGAGGAAAGTGCCTTCGGTTTCGTTCAGTCCTAGAACGAACTTGTATAGATGTTTGTCTGACATTGTATTCTAAATCACATTTGAGTGGTTTCTATAAATGTATATCAGTTGGTGGCGGAGAAGGCAACTTCTTTTAGCTTAACACCCTTTCCCGAGACATACGTGCTCAGGAAGTTATACTTTTCTAGAAATCAGTCGTGTGACGTGGAATGACAATGTGGCATTCAAAGTGGAACTTGTTATGAAAAAGCGTGGCTTTGTATGAAAAAAAAAGCGTGGCTTTGTATGAAAAAAAGCGTGGCTTTGTTTGAATTGAGCGTAGCCTCGCGAGCCTCACACCCCGGTTATGATGGGATTCTATGTGGTCAGATGTATGCTCGCATTTCAGGTAGTAGTGATTTGGGTTATCAGATGTTCTGAGCCCTAGGTACCAGATGCATCTGGGCCTCATGGCAGGGATGTGCGAAGTCTGAGTCATTGGATGTTATTCGCAGATTGCATCCACTTTTAGCCATTTATGTTGTTGTATAACGGCGTCTGAGTCATGGACGTAAGCCGTGGATACAGATTGATCTTTCCACTAGTTTCCTATCATGTTGGAAATCCAAACCCAATACGGTACATACGGTTTTGATTGTATTCCCAAAATAGCTGTAATGACTTGCAAACATTTCAGCTACCCCCTTCTGGTATCATATATTCCGTTCGGTATATTCCGTTGACCCAGTCCGGATATATTCTGTTAGACTTAGTCCAGATATTGGTACCTTATTTGAATAAGTTTATTTGAAAAGTGTTTTCAAAAGAATGTCATTAAAAATAATATCAAGTGATTTTTGGTATGAAGCGTTTTGGTTATCATAAGGTAAAAACCCGTCCGTGTTTATGTATGGTCGTGGTCTTATGAGATACCATTCTTTTCAAAGGTTTTGATAATATAGTCATTTAAACTTCGAGTATCTCACGCTGTTTTATCAAGCCTGATCCGGGTATTTTTAATACTCGGGTCAGATCCGAGTAGTTTCAGGTTTAGTTGAAGACGGTTGGAGTTTCCAGAGGAGAACTGGAGATCTTCATCATCGTATGGACGTATTCTATCTTTATCCGCTTTGCTTAGTGTATTTTGTTTAATGTTTGTCAGCAATTGTAAGGACAGATGTTTATAACTGTCCAAGCTGAATTTAGGTTAGACTCTGATATTGTATTTAAAATTTTCCGCTGTAAAGATTATTATTGAAATAATATATGTTATTCCATTCGTGTGAGATTCTGTTCTGTCTTTATTTTCTTTCTACCCTTAATGATCCGCTTATTCGTGCAATTTGAGTTTGACATGTGTGGTTTATTGTCGATTCAAAGGGTATGGAAAAGTGGTTCGTTACATTTGGTATCAGAGCTGAAGGTTAAGCGAGAACCTTGGCTTTGGTTGGGTAAAGACTCATCAGAGATAGGGTTAGTAATACCCTAGGATGAGTAACTCATTAGGGATAGGGTTAGTAACACCCTAGAATGAGTTTGAGTGTATTATATATGAGCGCGTATTTGTTAGTAACTAATAAAATGTTTTGTGTTGATTTATCTATTGAGTGATTTATAGATTCTGATCGATGCGCTTGATCACCGTTATCGATGAGGGTTCCTAAACACTTAAACAAGGCGAACCGACACACTAATTTTGAAGAAAATGGTAAATGAAATAATTTTACCTAGGATTATATTTTGAATATAAAGTACATTTTTTTGAAAAGCTGTATAGTTAGAAATCAGGATTAGTGAAATTTAAATATGAACGTCTTGTGATTAGAATTTCACAGTTTGACTATAAGATGTTTCATAAAGATAATCGATAAGCAAGAAATCTGATAAGGTAATTAAGATCTTTAATACTTATTCTAAAATAACAAATTAAGAAATGATAATGTTAAGTTACTATCATAAATTGATCAATTGTTTGATTTAAAGGTTTAAGTACAAATACCTTGTGAATTAAGTTTCACGATTTGACTATAGGGTGTTTGATAGTAAGATTTGTTTAAGGAATGAGAATTTAAGTTCGAGTAAAACAATTGTGGTAATTTAAATGAAGATTAATTAATATAAGATAAAATGAATTTATAAGATAGGTTTTATAAAGTAATCTCTAAAGGATTTTGAAAATGGTATTATTTCAAATATAAAAAGAGGTGTTTTATGATAACTAATTCGATTGACTCGAAAATAAACTAAAAATGGGCAAGTGATGTGTTCGGATGGTAAGCACTTCTCTTAAGTATTACTCTTCTTGTGAAGAGGATATATGATATTATTGGTAGTACCCAGTTCCTTGGATTGTTTTGGAGTTACTCAATCTATATAATTTTCTTAAGTTAAAATAATGTGAATCATTAATTAGTAATCTTTATAAAAGTGTTTAAACTAAAGATAAATTGGAATCGCTAATTGATAAGATAAAAGCGGGATTCTCGACGATTTTGGACAGTCGAAAATTTCCGAATCACACCAAACTCAAATCTAAGAATTTGTGAAAACTTTTGTAAAAAGGTTGTGAAATATTCTGAGTAAATGAAATTGGATAAGTATAAATGTGATTATAAATAAAAAAGGGGAAGTTATAACCTAGAAAATGTTTTATTAATAAAGTCCAACATTAATTAAGAATTTGGACTTAAGTCTTTAAAAGTGATTGATTTGCATAAGTTATAAGATGTAATCAACTTAAGCGATAGTTTTATGAAATGATTCATAAATAATATTAGTGTTAAAAGAAATATACTAAGTTGAAGAATCGTGGGAAGAAAAATTATAATAGAAAAAAATCATCTTTTGGGTGAAAAATGGTTTCTTTGGAATATTTTCCTTTAATAAAAATATTTGGAAATAAATAATTAAAGGGATTATATAAAGAAGCACCTTTATAAAGTGTTTGAGCTTAAGATAAAAGTTTAGAAAGTTTTTTTGAGAGTTAATTAATACATATGTTATATGTAGATCATTTCGTCACACAAATGTTGATCTAATATTCGAGTTTGGAACTTTGAGGTGTTTACACCGATCCGAAAAAGGATTTATCACTCGATTCTTGACGACGAACATTGATTAGGGTTTATGGTTGGGTACTTGAGTTTTCTATCATAGTTTAGCACTATGCAAGGAAAGCAAAGGTTTTTGAGCAAAGAGCCTGATTAAAGTCCGCACTAGAGGATCGGGGGATCGATACTAGTTCGGAAATAAAGTTGTGTATTCGAATAGGAGATCGAATAAGATATTTTATACGGATGATCTGTGTATATTATATGGAATTAAGTTTAAAAATAAATGTTTTAGGCAAACTTTTGTTTGGGCAATTTCGAGGACGAAATTCTTTTAAGTAGGGGAGAATGTAACGACCCGTAATTTCGCTACTTCGAAAATGAGAGATTTCGTTTGTTTTAAAGTTAAAAAAGGTTTAAAACCTAAATAAACAAGTTATATATAGACAATGATAGAGAAGTTATTTATTCTTATAGATAATAAATTAAAAAGTATAAATTTGGATTTTAGAACAAATCAACAAAAGTTAAGTTTTGCTAAGTATAAATAAATGCTTAAATAAATAGGTCTAAATGTTTATTTAAAAATATAAATCTTATTGAAAACATCTAATAAAGATAATAAAAGTATATTAAAATACTTATAAGTATGTTAATAATTGTTTTACAAAAATAACCAAATTTTGTCGCATTTTGTCAGTTTTACATACACCGTAAAATTTGAGATTTTGGTATTATTTAAATATGATTTTAAAATATAAAGAGACTTGTTTTAATTTATTTAAAGAAGTAAAAAGTTCATTTTTAAATTTGGTTTACATAAATAAATAGTTTAACTAAAACGTCAAAATATGACCGTAAAATATTTTGTCGGAAAACGACGTTTTGTCGATTAAAAGTTGTCGCAACGTCGCCGCATCTTTATTTTCTTATATAGGAACATATATTCAAATAGTATAAGTATTAATTAATTTACTAATCAAGTTTACTTTTACTAAATAAGGTTAGAAACTTCTAGAAGCAATTAAGAAAAGTAAGTAAGAATTAAGAAAAGTAAGTAAGAAAAGTCAAAAGTAAACATCAAATCAATATCAAATCAAAGCCAACATAATTATGATATTCTTTACTTAATATCTAAGTGAAAATGACATAAAGTAATGATTTGAAATGTGATGTTAAGTGTTGAAAAAAAATAAGAATGCTTAAGAAGTAAGTAAGGGTATTTTGGTCTTTTTACAAAATATTATTTTAATCCAAAACTTTTTCTATAAATAAGACCACCATTCTTCCACTTTATTTTACACCATTTTCTATCTTCTTCTTCTTTCTTGAAGCTCTCTTTAATGGCTTCTTCTTCTCTTCCAAATCCTTACTAACTTTTTCAAAACCATATCAAATCAACTCCAAACACCACCAAACCTTGCCAAAGACCTTAGAATACCATTAGAACATGGTTTAGCATCTAAAAAGTGAAGAAACAAAGAGGAAGAGGAGGAGGAAGGTGTGGCCGAACCTATAGTGGAGGAGGAGCAAGTTGTGAAGCTTCGAAGCGAGAAAAAGGGAAGGAAGTGTTGTCGGAATCAAAAGGAAAGTCTACGGAAAAGATTTGGTGAAGATAAGAGAGTTTAAGTGAAGTGTTGTTTGTAAATGAATGTTGGTAGGAAGTTAATCTTTTGGTCAAAAGGTGAGTACTCTTATTTACTAATTAATCCATAAGTTATTTCAAGTATAATGATTTGAAAGTATAAACATGTTGAATGTTTGAATGTTTGATAACTTGGTTGCAAAATTGGTTGATTATATGATTGTTTATGTGATTGATAACTTGGTTTGATAAATGATAAGAGAAATGGTTAGTAAGCAAAGTTAATTACATGAGAATTAAAATCCATACAAATGTGTGTGGAAATATTTAGCCTCTTAATGATTTTAAATAAGTTAAAAGAGTTTAAATATGGTTTAAAAAGAATTCGAAGTGCTTCGGACAAGTTCCGAAGCAATTCTCAAAATTGGTCAAAACCGAGCTTGTCGCGTAGTGGCGGTTCGTAAATTTCGACCCGTAACTTCAAATTGATGTAGAGAATGATTTATAACTCGGATTTCTTCGAAATAAAAATTATTTGGTTTACAATGATAATAGTTTTCCAACGAAGAAAGAAAATCAAGATTTCGTCAAGTAGATTTTAAAATATGTCCAAAACAATTTTCTAAAAACATCGCGGTTTTGCAGTTCGGAATCCAAAACGGGATTTCTTTATAAATGATATTTTTAAAGTATTAAAAATATGAAATAAATTTGATAAATCTATTAAAATGGTTTAAAAGAGATTTGAAATGGAAAATATGAATTATCGAATGTTTAAAAAGTTGTTTAATTCAAATAAGCTTATATGGCACTTTCCGCAGCACTTTTATGCTGCGAATTCTATAACTTCTGGAATATGAGTTTAAATGTAACGACGTTTCCCAGAATCAATTATGAATGTTTTAAAAAGTATAATTAAGCATTTTGAAAAGATGATTTGGAATATTTATAAGCAATTCTAAAATAAAGCTGAAAATCTGAGTATGCGGAAACGACTAGTACATTTGTCCCACCTGTGAGATCTGGGAAGGTAAACAAGGTGTTTAACTAAGGTTAGGGATGGAGCAACCAGTGCCCTGAACTTACCTGGCCTATGTTTTCTCTTCTTAGGCGAGGGGTGGAATAGATCGAAAGGAAAGCCCGGATGCTCTAAAAAGATCATATTTAAATTTTTCAAGATAAAAGAAATTTTTGAAATAAAAAAAATATTGAAGATAAAGATCGTTAAAGACAAAGTTATTCATGATGTAGGATTACTTGCTATTAGTCCTTGGAGGTGAAACTTGCCATTAGTCCCTGGAGGTGAAACTTGCCATTAGTCCCTGGAGGTGAAACTTGCCATTAGTCCCTGGAGGTGAAATTTACCATATTTAAGATGGCAATAGTGCTCTATTATGAAAATCTTTGATTAGCAAGAATATGATTTGAAGTTAAGAAAGAAATCTTTGATTTAGATTTAATGAATGATAATCGGAATATTTTCCCTAAGTTAAAAGTTATAACTTAAGTGTAAGAAATCTTTGATTGAGATTAAACGAATGATTTGGAAAGATTTTCCTAAGTAAAGAAGAAAATGATTTAGAATTATTCCAAGATTTAAGAAAGGTTTAAATAAATCAAATGATTGATAAATGAGGCTTAATGATTCCATATACATTTGAAATGAAAATGGAATAAATTGAAAAGATTATATCTGAGATAGATATTTGATTTGATAAAAGATGAAGTAATTGATTGATGATTGATATCCACTTATGAACTTAACATCTTTTAAAGCGATGATTGGTTTCGAAGGAACCGGAGTCGGATTTGATTAATTCCTATCCGAAAACCACTTCGAACCAATGTATACGTTCGAAAGTGAAGACATGTTGAAGATGATGATTATTGAAGACCGTGGATCTTTATAGCGTGAAGACTGCTTGTTGAACATGCTCTGGTTGGCCACCATTATAGAGTTATTTATAGCAGTGGTCTCCTCGTGATGGAGATTTTTTCGGATTGCAAGGGCTTCTCGCCTAGTAATGGCCGAGGAAAGTGCCTTCGGTTTCGTTCAGTCCTAGAACGAACTTGTATAGATGTTTGTCTGACATTGTATTCTAAATCACATTTGAGTGGTTTCTATAAATGTATATCAGTTGGTGGCGGAGAAGGCAACTTCTTTTAGCTTAACACCCTTTCCCGAGACATACGTGCTCAGGAAGTTATACTTTTCTAGAAATCAGTCGTGTGACGTGGAATGACAATGTGGCATTCAAAGTGGAACTTGTTATGAAAAAGCGTGGCTTTGTATGAAAAAAAAAGCGTGGCTTTGTATGAAAAAAAGCGTGGCTTTGTTTGAATTGAGCGTAGCCTCGCGAGCCTCACACCCCGGTTATGATGGGATTCTATGTGGTCAGATGTATGCTCGCATTTCAGGTAGTAGTGATTTGGGTTATCAGATGTTCTGAGCCCTAGGTACCAGATGCATCTGGGCCTCATGGCAGGGATGTGCGAAGTCTGAGTCATTGGATGTTATTCGCAGATTGCATCCACTTTTAGCCATTTATGTTGTTGTATAACGGCGTCTGAGTCATGGACGTAAGCCGTGGATACAGATTGATCTTTCCACTAGTTTCCTATCATGTTGGAAATCCAAACCCAATACGGTACATACGGTTTTGATTGTATTCCCAAAATAGCTGTAATGACTTGCAAACATTTCAGCTACCCCCTTCTGGTATCATATATTCCGTTCGGTATATTCCGTTGACCCAGTCCGGATATATTCTGTTAGACTTAGTCCAGATATTGGTACCTTATTTGAATAAGTTTATTTGAAAAGTGTTTTCAAAAGAATGTCATTAAAAATAATATCAAGTGATTTTTGGTATGAAGCGTTTTGGTTATCATAAGGTAAAAACCCGTCCGTGTTTATGTATGGTCGTGGTCTTATGAGATACCATTCTTTTCAAAGGTTTTGATAATATAGTCATTTAAACTTCGAGTATCTCACGCTGTTTTATCAAGCCTGATCCGGGTATTTTTAATACTCGGGTCAGATCCGAGTAGTTTCAGGTTTAGTTGAAGACGGTTGGAGTTTCCAGAGGAGAACTGGAGATCTTCATCATCGTATGGACGTATTCTATCTTTATCCGCTTTGCTTAGTGTATTTTGTTTAATGTTTGTCAGCAATTGTAAGGACAGATGTTTATAACTGTCCAAGCTGAATTTAGGTTAGACTCTGATATTGTATTTAAAATTTTCCGCTGTAAAGATTATTATTGAAATAATATATGTTATTCCATTCGTGTGAGATTCTGTTCTGTCTTTATTTTCTTTCTACCCTTAATGATCCGCTTATTCGTGCAATTTGAGTTTGACATGTGTGGTTTATTGTCGATTCAAAGGGTATGGAAAAGTGGTTCGTTACAAGTTTACTTTTGTCGTGAAACATAAGTCAGTGGTGACGAATCGTGTGGCTGATGCTTTGAGTAGGAGGAGTCATTTATTAACGACAATGAAAGTTGAAGTGACAGGTTTTGAATTATTGCCAAAGCTGATTGAAGAAGATCCTTACTTTATGAAAGTTGTTGAAAAGGTCAAGGAGGGGAGTGCTGATGAATTTATGTTGGAGAAGGGTTTTCTGTTTAAAGGAAATCGATTATGTATACCAGATAGCAGCTTGAATGAAGATTATCAAGGAGTTGCATGAGGAAGGACATGTAGGACGGGATCGCACGTTGCATTTGATTTCTCAATCTTACTTTTGGCCGTCAATGAGGAAAGAGGTTGAAAGGTTTGTGGAGAGATGTCATATCTGTCAGGTTTCGAAGGGAACAGCGACTAATGTAGGATTGTACATGCCGTTACCTGTACCGACTAAACCTTGGGTTAATGTGAGTATGGATTTTGTTTTGGGTTTGCCTAGAACTCAAAGAGGTAATGATTCCAATTATGTGGTGGTTGATCGATTTTCGAAAATGCCACATTTTACTGCTTGTAAGAAGACGGCGGATGCTGTTCATGTTGCTCAGCTATTTGTCAAAGAGATCTATCGACTTCATGGGTTGCCAGAGTCTATTGTTTCGGACAGGGTACTCGTTTTCTGAGTCATTTTTGGCTAAGTTTGTGGAAGATGGTCGGAACGAAGCTGAACTTTAGTAGTGCTTACCGTCCACAGACAGATGGACAAACCGAGGTTGTGAACAGGTCGTTGGGAAATTTATTGCGATGTCTTGTGGAAGACAATTTGAAGAGTTGGGATTTGAAATTGTGTCAAGCTGAGTTCGCTCATAATCATGCAGTGAATCGTAGTACAGGGTTCAGTCCATTCCAGATTGTGTATTCAAGCTTACCGAAGGGGCCGTTGGATTTAACAGTAGTGCCTCAACCGAAGGGGACCGTTAAACGAGCTACTGATTTTGTTGATGCTTTGAAGGAATGTCATCAAATCGTTCAAGAACGATTGAAGAAGTCGAATGAAAAGTATAAGCGATTCGCAGATTTGAAGCGACGAAGTGTTGAATTTAACGAAGGAGATTTGGTGTATGTCGTGATAACAAAAGATCGTTTTCCAATGGGTTCTTATAACAAGTTGAAAGCCAGAAAGATTGATCCTATAAAGATTGTGAGACGGATCAATGAAAACGCATATAAGTTGGAGCTGCCGGAGGATGTGTACACTTCTGACGTGTTTAATGTTAAACATCTTGTACCTTATTTTGGAGATGAATCATCCGTTGGGGTAGAACTTTTAAATTCGCGGACGAATTTCTCTCAACCAGGGGAGGATGATGCAGCCCAAGATGAAGAATTCTTAGGTCGCAAGCGACCTAATGAGTTGTTAAGTCACGAGCGGCCTAACAGGGGTAAGGATGCAGCGAGAAATGAGAGGCAGAGGGGTCCAGCGACTTATGATACGTCGCAATCTAAAGGCAACGAGTTAAGTCAACAAATTAGGTCGCGTACAACTAAAGGCTTAAGTCGATTGCGAGCTAACGATTGGTTAAGTCGCTCAAGCGAGGTACGACCTAGCGATGGTAACGAGACAAGCTTAGGTCGCTCCTTCTATAAGTCACGGAGTTCATATGTTGAGAAGACCTTAGGTCGCCAACGACCTAACAGGAAACCACTCTTTCCTAGCTCGCAAGCAAACGACCTACCATTAAGTCGCTCCAGAAGAAGGTCGCGTGAACGACCTACGACCTAGTTAAGTAGCGAGAAGAGGACTCAGGGTAGATGATTTTTAAGTCACTACTTATTTAGGTCGCAAGGTTGGTTAGGTCGTGGGGTTCTGTTTTAGGTCGTACCTGGTTAGGTCGGCCGTGTGTTGTAAGTCGCGTGCGTTGTGTCTGTAAATCGTTTGTGAATAAATGTGATAAGTCGTTTGTAACTCGTTAGGTTGTAATGTAAGGTCTTGTACGACCTTGGTGGTGTTGTGCCTTGTATTTTAGGTCGTTAACGACCTATGGTAAGCCGAGGGATGTTGTAACGTTTGGTGTGTTAGGTCGCATACGACCTAAGTTGAGTCGTGTGGTGTTGTTAGGTCGGCAACGACCTAGTGGGTGTATCGCCTATAAATTGGCCGAGCGAGTCATTTGTAAATCAGTTGATTGTTGAATAAAAACTTTGTTGGATTGCTGTGTGCTTTCATCTAAATTGGTAGTTGAGTGTAATCTCCTATCTCCACTTTCGGTTAATCGAGTGCGCTCGATTCAACGATTGTTGAAGCCGATTCGCGGTATCAAGTGCGCTTGATCAACGCTTGAAGAATTGAAGATCTTCTTTCATGGTATCGTGCGCGATCAACGTGACGAGGATAGCTAGAATTCGGTATCTTCGGATCAACGAATTTGGGCATTTCAGTATTCATCAATCCACCGATTGCTACTTTCATCGATCTATATCATTTTTTTATTATCCGCTGCGTCACCAATATAATAATAGTTGATACTCCATGGAGTAATGATCATTTATATGAAATTCTAATTTATGTTATATTTTACGTCATAGATTTGTGTTACTTGCTCCCTTGTTTGTTACATGAAAGTGGTCTACTGATTAAATATTAAGAGATGTTTTTGCTATTAGGAAAAAATGTTCCATGATAAATTCATAAAAGGTCATATAATAGCGCACTCACGAAATAACTTATAATGCAAATTATGAAATGTTTGAAAGGAAACTATCTATTTATTTAATACATCATTTTCTCTAATATAGATTTTACTTAATAATAGATAGTGCCGTCATATTTAGATATCATAAAGTCTGGCTTCTCCCTTACAATGTCACAATGGTGTATGCCTACAATTAGTTAGCTTGAATATCAGGAATAAATCTAAGAATAAGGAAATCTTATTGTATGGACAATTTTATTGTATTATTAAGAACAGATCATGATACAATGAATGATGAATCATGTTCAGTGCATGCAACATAAGTCGTGATATGTTTGAAGTGGATGCAAACTGCATCGGTGTAAATAATCCATCATTTAATTGTTAAGACACTCAATCTCATAATCTGGAAATATTTCAAAAATTAGTCCAAATACAACTGCAGTTATAATTTTATTATTATGGAAGCATTAAAAATAGTTATGATTCTTATTTATCATTATTTTTATTTCCGCAAATCCTTCATGCTAATTATGTATTCAATTCAAAGCACCTATCTCATTTTTCTCTCTATCAAACTAGAAAAGAGACGCATGATTCAAAAATTTAGCTTGGAATATTATGGTTGTTCAATCTTGAATGCAACCTTCTTGGGTATGACCTTTTAACTTATTACCACCATGATTATTAATTATAGTACATTTTTTTAATAAACACTTTATTTATTCTTCATTTGGGTTGACATGTAAGGAGTTCGGAACTTATATGCATCTTAACTATACGACTATTTAATGCTTTCACCTATGGCCTTAATAACTTATATTTAAATAAAGGTATTCTGGAGAATGGTATACGGTTAGAAAGATAAAAGTAAGGTTTCCCATGGTTAGTTTTCGCCTCATTTTTTCTTGAAATGTATTGGAATCAGTTTGTATGAAATTACGAACCTATGATAGCTAAAATTGGATAGTTTGACATATGATTTGGTGTTTGCTTTTGTCAATTAGGAATTGTCTGCTATTATTTTAAATTGAATTGAGTTGATGTTATGGCACATGCCATTTGCGCCGTAAGCGCCATTTGCCGCACTTTTTCATGTGCGCCATGCTATACGGAAGAAAGGCGCAAATGTCATGTCGTGCATCGTAGCGTGCCTTTTATAACTATGGTTCATGCACGTAAGAGATTTAATACACATCATTATATCATTATCTAATAGGCAAAACAAAAGCTTTAACATGTTCTTTCTTACTTTGAAAATAGTTGGAATTTTTTTATCTTTTAAGCAAAGCATTTTCTTCCAATATTAAAGCTCAAAGGCTCTCAAGACCATTCCCATAAAATTAGCAGTTTTTTTTTCATTAAATGTATTCACTTAAGCATCTTCTTGAGCAAATTTAAGCCATAGAGCTATCTAACTTTTCACTATTAAAATTTAATACCCGAATTCGAAGAAGAAGGAGCGAAACCCTAGAGTTGAAATCACCGGACGATGATTTGAAGCAAGAAGAAGAAGGAAGGTCGAACCTGATTTGATGAAGGGGAATTCATTCAGTAAAATTGAAGATGAGATTTGGAGCGGTGAAAAATAAAGAGAAGTCTCGAAAATTGCCGAATGAGTTATTTCATTCGATGATTTGTCAAACGAGATATTTCATTCGGTGTTTTGCCGGACGAAAATTTTCATTCCGTATTTTAATGCCGATCCAATTTTTTCGTTCGGCGTTTTGCCGAACTAAACCAAATGCATGCCGAACCAAACCCCAGGACTGCTATATAGCAGCTACCCCTCCTCATTTCTTCACTCTACAAATAGAGGAGCTTTTGAACAACAATAGCAGCCGAAATTGAGGGCTAATTTCAGCCAATTTCAGAGCCATTCTAGAGCGCTGAAACTCTGCAGAATTTCGTCTGTATTGTTAATTCTTCTTATGTATAGCCTCCAAAAGTGAATCAATTTTGAAATCCTAACCTTTTAATGACTAATCAAATCTCCACTCCCTAAGTGGACGTACACTACCTAGCGGTAGTGGAACCTATATAAATACTAGTGTTATTTAATTTTCTGCATTGCGTTGATCTATGACTATCTGTTTTAGTGTTTATCTCTGTTTGCTCCGTCTTACTACAATCACGATCCAGTTGTTTTCCACTGCATTGTGTTTTATATTCCCTTAGACTGATCATCTAAAGGGATTTTCTCCAACAATCTGGTATCAGAGCTGCAAGGTTGATTGAGGAGTGTTAGACGCTATGGCAGGAGATGAAGTGGCTCCAGTTGTTACAAGACCCTATATTAGAGGGATGTATATCGTGTTAGGATCACAGTTGGCAATTGAGAAATGGAATGGGGATAAAAACTTTGAGATGTGGCAATGGGGAATGAAGGCTGCTCTAATGAGGAATGAAGTCCATCCAGTAGTGTTTGCCCCTGATGAGTTAACGGCTGACATCTCAGTCGCGAAAAGGAAGGAGATGGAGAAATTGGCATTTACTACTTTACAACTAGCTATGGGAGAGAATTTCATCTCAGAGATTAGCAGTGAGACCACTGCTAGGGGCATTTGGACCAAGTTAGAAAATCTCTACTTGAAGAAATCTCTGACTAACCGTCTGATATTACTGAAGACATTTTTCACCATGCGGATGAGAGAGGGTACTCCAGTGAAGGAACATCTTAATTTCTTTGATGATCTCGTGATGAAGATGAAGGCAGTTGACTTGAAGATGGATGAGGAGCAAATGACAATGATTCTTTTGTGTTCTCTTCCGAAGCGACACACAGGTTTCACTAGCTTTATCTTTGCTAAAGACACATTGGCGGTGGAAGATGTGAAGTCAGGCCTTCTTTTTGAGGGCTTGAGAGATCAGATGAAGGAGATAAGTGAAGGAAGTTGAAGTGGAAGTAGTAGTCACGGCCTATTTGTTGAAAGAGGTAGGAAGATAAGAAGAATTGGCACTCTAAAGGTCGTTCCAATTCCAGGAAGCCCGGTAATGGCAGGAGAGGAAAGCCTAAGGATGGAAAGTGCTTTATCTGCAAGAGACCTGATCATTGGACAAAGGATTGCCAAGATTTGAAGAAGAAGGAAGAAGACAGATCTTCGTCATTTGCGGTGGAGAAGTCTGTATTTGAAGATGTGTTGTCTGCAGTAGTATCGGATGTCTCAGACCATTGGGTGCTGGACTCGGGGGCGTCTTTCCATATGATGCCTAATAAGGATTACTTCAGTTCTTTCATTGAACGAGAGGGAAGCTCTATTCTTATGGGTAATGATGGTAGCTGTAGAGCAATGGATGAAGGTACAATAAGGATCAGGATGTTTGACGGGGTGATACGCACTTTGACAGGTGTCCGGTATGTTCCAAATCTTCGAAAGTTCTTAATTTCTTTAGCACAATTGGCATCTTTGGGATGCAAGGTAAGTATCGAGAAGGATAGTCTGTAGGTTTCGATAGGTGAACTAGTTCTTATGAAAGGAGATGTGTTCTGAAATTTTCATTTGCTGAAAGGAACCATGGTTCTTTAAGAGTCGTGTGTTGGAGTAGACAGTTCTCATGCTTTGGATGCCACAAAGCTTTGGCATCACAGGTTGGGTCATACTTTAGAGAAGGATTAGAGTTGCTTCGGAGACAGAAGATGATCAAAGGAGAAAGTTTCGACATGACGGACTTTTTCCAGGAGTGTGTGCTAGGCAAACAAACTAAAGTATCTTTTGGAATTGGACTCCATAGATTGAGGCAAGTACTTGAGTACGTGCATACAGATGTTTGGGGACCTTTTGCTACTCCTTCTTCTGGATGAGCAAAGTATTTTATCTCTTTGATTGATGACTTTTCTCAAAAAGTATAGGTGTATGTGATGAAGGCCAAATAAGAGAGTTTTGAGAAGTTCAAAGATAGGAAAGTGCTTGCTGAGAACTAATCTGGTTCTAGGTTGAAGGTGCTGAGATCTGATAATGACCGTGAATTTGTCTCTAGGGAGTTCCTCGACTTTTGTAGGAAGCATGGCATTCAGAGATATTTCACTACACCTGAAGATCCGCGTTCTAACGGGGTTGCAGAAAGGATGAACAAGACTCTACTAGAGAAGGCTTGTTGATTGAGATTGACGGCGGACGTGTCTAGAGCCTTTTGGGCTGAAGCATTATCAATGGCGGCGCATATCATAAATCAAATTCCATGCTCAGCCATAGATGAGAAGATTCCTGAGGAGAAGTGGAGAGGTAAAGTAGTGTATCTTGGTTACTTTCGAATTTTGGTTGTTCTATGTACGTTCACCACACAGATTATGATAAGTTGGAGGTTAGAGCATATAAGGGCATACTAATGGGATACACCGATGGTATCAAAGGGTATCGAATTTGGAACCCTGTTGATTGGAAGATTATTCATTCCAGATATGTTACTTTTGATGAGTCTGTTATGTTCAATCCAATGGAAAAGCTACCTACCACATCAGAAGATTGTGATAGGCCTAAGGAGATGGAAGAAGTTCCCATGTTCCAGCCAAATAGTAGAGTTGTTGATGTTGTCAACGAAAATGCAGTTGATGAAACATCACAGGATAGTCCACAGGTACCTTTTAGTAGTGCTGGTGATGTGCATGAATCTAGAGGAAGTTTAGTTCAAGGTGGAGCTAAAAGGAGTTTAGACGAAGGAGTACCTACCTGGGTCAGTCGTAGGACTATTAGGCCGCCTGAAAGGTATGGTGATTGAGAGTTTGCGAAGCTTAGCCTTGGTGATCAGTTTGACTATGCATCACATGTGGTTCTTGAGGAGTCGCTTGTCCTTGATGAAGCTTAGAAGTCATGTGACAGTTCAAAGTGGATGTGCACTATGGAAGAGAAGTTAGAGTCGTTGAAGAAGAACAAGACTTGGGATTTTGTACCACCTCCTCAAGAAAGCCGAGCCATAGGTTGCAAATGGGTTTTCAAGGTGAAGAATGATGGAAGACACAAGGCTAGACTAGTTGCTAAAGGATTTTCACAAAGAAAGGAATTGGAGTATGATGAGATATTATCTTCAGTAGCGAGTCATACGTCCATCCACATTTTTCTCGCTATCGTCGCAGCTCATGACTTGAAGCAAGAGAAACTGGATGTGAAAACCACTTTCTTGCATGGATACTTGGATGAGACCATCTACATGAAGCAACCAGTAGGATTTGTCGTAGATGAGAAAGAAATTGGGTTTGCAAATTGAAGAAATCTTTGTATGGACTTAACAATCGTCTTTACAATGGTACAAGAGGTTTGACTCTTTTATGCTTTCACTTGGTTTTGATCGTAGCATCAAAGACGCTTGTGTGTAATTCAAGCATTTAAAGAATGGTAGATGGGTGTACCTACTCTTGTATGTGGATGATATGTTGATTGCTTTCAAGGATAAGGCTGAAATCGATAGTTTGAAGCTAATGCTAAAAGCGGAATTCGAAATGAAGGACCTTGGAGGAGCAAAGTAAATTTGGGTATGGAAATCCAAAGAGATAGAAAGCTAGAAATTTGGAGCCTCGCTCAAAAGGAGTACATTCGTAAGGTGCTTGCTTGGTTTAGCATGGAAGGGGCAAAGGCAATCAGCACACCCATGCCTTTGCACATATAGATTTCTAGTAAAGGCTCTCCGATCTCGGAAAAGGACAAGGCATATATGATGAAGGTACCATATGCAAGTGTAGTTGGCTGCTTGATTTATGCCATGGTCTGCACTAGGCTTGACATTGCACAGACGTTTGGATTTATGAGTAGATTCATGGCAAATTCAGGAAAGATGCATTGGGAAGCAGTAAAGTGTATCTTCAGATACCTTAGAAGAAATCCAAACCATGGACTTGTCTTTGGCGGTAGAGATAGAGATTTCGGCTTGGTTGGATTTTGTGATTCCCACTATGCCGGTGATAGAGATCGAAGGAAGTCAACCTCCGGATATATGTTCACCATTGGTGGAACATCGATCAGTTGGAGAGCGAGGTTGTAGACGATTATGGCTTTGTCTACTACAGAGGCAGATCTCAAAGCTACGGTTGAAGCAGCTAAGGAGGTGCTTTATTTGAGGCGACTATTGTGTGATTTAGGCTTCGTATATGATGGCGTGGATGTGTACTATGATAGTAAGAGTGCAATTCACTAAGCTGAAAATCTGGCTTTGAGCTCGAGGACGAAGCATATTGAGGTGAGAGGGTCATTCCTTGTCTCGATGAGTGAAGAGAAGCTAGTTCGTCTTCAGAAAATGCACGCAAAGGAGAATGCAACAGACATGTTTACTAAGTCATTGTCTGTTGCTAAGTTCGAGCGCTGCTCGGACTTGATTCGCTTAATGAAGTGCTAGGTTCCAAGGGGTGGCAACAGAGGAGAGTTGCGATGGTTTATGGAGATGTTTGTTTTCACTGTGGAGATTGATAGATTTTAACAAACTGGGTACTTCGAACACTTTGTTGACAGGCGGTGGCCTTGCGGGAGTTCGTTGACAAAGTGCAATGGGTGATGGTATTGCCGAAGTTCATTGGGTAAGTATCCATTGCTTGGAGCATGAAGGTGTAGATGAAGTTGGAAGACTTGTACGGAATTCAGTATCAAGGTAGAGATTGTTAAAATTTGATACGTTAATTCAAAGAAGAAGGTGCGAAACCCTAGAGTTGAAATCATCGAACGATGATTTGAAGCGGGAAGAAGAAGGAAGGCCAAATCAGATTTGACGAAGGGTAATTCGTTCGGTAAAATTGAAGATGAGATTTAGAGCGGTGAAAAATAAAGAGAAGTCTAAAAAATTTCCGAACGAGTTGTTTCGTTTGGTGATTTGCTGAACGAGATATTTCGTTCAGTGTTTTGCCGAACAAAATTTTTTGTTCGATAATTTAATGCCGGTCCAACTTTTTCGCTTGGCGTTTTTTCGAACCAAACCAGATGCATGCCGAACCAAACTCCAAGGCTGCTATATAGCAGCTATCCCTCCTCATTTCTTCACTCTATAAATAGAGAAGCTTCTGGACAACAATGGCAGCCGAAATTGAGAGCTAATTTCAACCAATTTCAGAGCCATCCTAGAGCACTGAAACTCTGCAGAATTTCATCTGTATTGTTAATTCTTCTTGTGTATAGCCTCCAAAAGTGAATCAATCTTGTAACTCTAATCTTTTAGTGATTGATAAAATTGCGTCTCCCCAAGTGGACGTACACTGCCTAGCGGTAGTGGAACCATTATAAATATCGGTGTCATTTACTTTTATGCATTGCATTGATCTATGACTGTTTGTTCTGGTGTTTATCTCTGTTTTTTACGTCTTATTACAATCACGATCCAGTTTTTTTTCACTGCGTTTGAGTTTTTTTGTTCCCTTATACTGATCATATGAAAGGATTTTCCCCAACATTCACAATGTCATGATACTTAATATTCTCACTTTAGATCATTTTCCTTCCTTCAACCTCTTTCCCTAAAATGCTCGCATATTCTTTTAAATTTTGTATGTTTGTCTTCTGATCATCACCTTCACTCCAATATGCTAGTCTAACATGGTATCAATAAACCACAAAAATATTTGATTTCTTTACATAACCAACAGAAGTGTATAAAAATTTGGAGTTTCTATGTGCTTGGAACTATACGTTAGTATTATGAAATCAAAAAGTGTGCTTCTAAATCAATTAGAGACCCAATTCAATTAGAACTATGTGTGCATGTAACAGACAGGGAATGGCTAAACTATATATTTACAAAAATAAGCACAGCCACAACTATTAAATTGTGTAATTTTCCAATGCTTTCACATGATTTCTATTAATTGAATCAAAATTAATGCAATCATAGACTCATAACACAAATTTGTCAACTTTATTGTGCATGCAGGAAGGTTTCCAAGCATCCTGGATAAAAAATATGAAGTGGATTACAGTGCTGTGCATGTGACTATAAAAAATCAATGTGGGATGCAACAAAGTCTTCAGTTGCTTCTACTTGAATCAATCTCAAATTCAAGGATATCAAATAGCAGTATATTTGAGTCTACATGTAGATAGAACCGGTTTGTTTGCATGTAAATTATTATGTTACTCCTTCATTATTGGTTTATTGATAATAAGTTATTGCTTTGTTTACAATGGGTGTCCTGTTTTTAAATTTATATCCCGCCCTAGACCAAATTCCTTAATATATGATTCTCTTTTTAAAGAAAAATTTCTTTAGGAAAGGTTAAAAAGTCAATTTGGTTAGGTAAAAACTAATATAACTAACCATTAATTTTTTTTAACTTATAGATAAATATTCTTGAACATTGACTTATTTTGAAAACACGAACTATGTTTTTTCCCATTAGATTTCACAATTAAACTTCAATTTTAAAATAATAAAACCGAACTAGTGGTGAAATTTAGATATTCTAGACAACAATATAAGAAGCAATAGGCCTGTTGTGTATCAGTTTTATTTTAACCTGGTAAAAATGCGCTTAGAAGTGATAATATTAATGTACAATTATATGGAAATTTACTTATTTGATTTATTAACCTTCTGCTCTTTGCCTTGGTTATTTTGGGGCCGTAGAAATATTATTTACTGAAATGATACAGTATAACATATAATTTTTTAATAGTTTTATGGTTCTCGGTTCATAGTGCAAGCAGTTTCTTATGTCATCACTACAAGAAAAGTTTAGACTTCCTATAACTATGAAAATACAATTTTAATGTTCTTAACTTACTACAACTATGAAAATATGTAAATGTTAAAGTTCAGACTTCCTTTCATAATTGTATTAAATTTAAATATTCTATTATATTCTCAAGCAATTTTTATGTTTTTAACTTTCTACAATATTGAAAATATATAAATGTAAAAGTTCAAACTTCTGTTCATAATTGTATTAAAATTTAAAGATTCTATGATATTCTTAAGCAATTTTTATGTTTTTAACTTACTAGAACTATGAATATTTATAAATGAGAAGTTTATGTGAGTTAGTACATATATTTTGGAAGAATATGTGGATTGTATGTGTATATTTAGTATGCAAGTGTTATGAAATATTATCTATCAAGTAGAAAAGTAAGATAAGTAAGGTAAGAAAACGATCACACTAGAATTTTTACACTGGTTCGGATCTCTCGTCCTACATCCAATTCCCGAAGTTCCTTAGACTTTCAACTATCAAAACTACCCTCGCTTCGTCCGGAGGAATAAACTTACAATAAAAGAACTTTTTTGACAATAGTGTGTTCTTGACAACACAGTTTTTAACTGCTCAGTACAATCCTTCCTATAGTCTTCTTTGAGTGGTATGTAATTTGAAGCTTTGATATAAAGAAGAAATAAAAGTATGCTTTTGAGTATTTAAAGAAATCAAAAAAAGCATATGAATATTAGAGAATAAAGAGAGAAGAGTTCATAAAATCAAGTAAGTTTTACGTCTCAAATTCATGCTTATTTATAGATGTTGAAGAGTTTGTTTGAGCCATATGATTTTAGGACCTTTGGACATGCTTGCACTGTACATAGTCCCTTCACTTAAATTCGTAGTTAAATTCCATGTAATGAAAGTGTTTAAATACCCTTGCCCTTCCAAGGTAAGATCGGTTTTGTTTTCCCATACAACTATCTTCTCCCTGTATATTCCTGAATCGATGAGTGTAAGGGTACTACTAGGGCTATAGTCAGGAATAGAGTTGACTGCTTTTTGCATACTAGTAAAATTGGCACAACCTTATTGATCTACTATCAGGAGTAGTCCCACAAGTCTATTTGAAATAGCCGGCCTTGTCTGAGTTGCTTGTCTACTTTGAGTTAGCCTTTGTGGATGTTTCTTTGTTATTTTGAGTGATTAATTCATAAAGTTTCTATTTAAAACCATATTGTTTAGTACTTATACATTCTACATTTATGACTAACATATGCATGTATGTGCTTCTTTTTAATTGTTGTTGTATGATGCTTTTGAGATTTCTATATGATGTCGCACCGTTTCTCCTTCAAATCGGTCATGCTTGCATTAATGTATTGTCTATCGACGTTTATACATCTTTGTTTTTAGTATATATCATTTTAGTTAGCTACAGTTGTATGTATTTTTACTTTAGGTTACAAATATTTATATGCTTAATACTCCGTGTATGAAAGATTATGGATATATATTTTTTGTGGTTTGGCTTATGACTCCATTTGATTGCGTACATTACAACGTGATAAATATAGTTTTTGAATAGTATAATATAGGGGATTTTAGGCTCAAGGAAAAAGTTGTAGAAAAATTTAGTTGTAGGGACAAGAAGTTTATTTTTTAGGCTGAAGGACTATTCTTAGTATAAATCACAGAATGATAGTTGTAACTATCATTTTCTTTTTACACTAACGAATGTCCTTCAGACTAAAAAATAAACTTACTGTCCCTGAGACTAAATTTTTTCGCAACCTTTTCCCTGTGCCTATTTTCCTGTATAATATATTAGTTGAAATAAGTTTAGCAGAATTGAAAATTGTAAGCTTGACTGTATATGGCAATAAAAAATGCAATGGAATTTTTTTATAGCGTTTTAGCTATGCTGCAAAAAGAAAAATTGTTATAGCTTTCTTATACTATAGCATTATGCTAGTGCTATTTAAAATATCCTGCAAGGAGTAAATAGTTTTCATAGAATAAACAATGCTAAAATAGATAGAAATGAATTTTCTATAGCGTTTCAATTTATAATAAAAGATAGACATAATATTTCAACAGCATCTAATAATATGGCATGTCAACATAGTATAGAAATTGAATGATGTGATAATTGTTAGTATCATGAAACACAACTCTATGTAAAATTTCTATAGCAAGCTTCAAAACGATATAGAAAAGTATTTGTACTGATACGTCTAGTCTAAGATGGCAACAAAAATGCTGTTAAAAGTCCATTTTCCACTGCAATTTTGAAACGCTGTTGTATCTGTCAGACTTATTACAACTTATTGGTTATGGCGTTTATGGAAATGCTATAGAAGGCATTAATAGCGGTTTTTAAACGCTATAAAAAAGTCTATTTGTTGCAGTGAAAGTCACTTCCATCCAAATAATCCCTTCTAAAATATTCAACAAAGAAATCCCCTCTCCTTCGTTGTCCAAGATTACCCTAGGCTCTAAACTTCGCATTCCCATTGGTTTTAGTATCGACTAGTTGCTTTCTTCCTTACGACCTCTTTAGATCCAAACTTCGTTAGATTTAATGGAGTTTTGCTTTTGGGTTTGTAAAACAAGCTTAGGTTTAATGTCTTTCAACATTTTGGAAGAAGAATGGATAATGAGAAGTAACCATACATACTTATCTTTCGTCTTAGAAAAATTAGGTAGCGTTTGGTTTATCCTTTTTAATTTCAGAATTTCGTCCATACAAAAATGCGTACGACGCATGTATATTGCGGAAAACGACCAATATAGAAAACAAAGTTAACCTACAAAATAGAAGATAACTTTTTTTAATTTTTAATGTTTTGATAAATAAAAGAAGCATAAATAACAATCCATCATTCCATCGTTCTTTTTTCCCTTCCATGGTTCCTCCATTTTTCTTTCATCATAACCGTCGTCTCGCAGCTACTTTCATATTTTGTAATTAATGTTGAAAACTAAAAACACAAAACTCATTTCAAACCAAATGCTACCTTAGTTTTTCCCACTTTGTACTAACGGGCCTTAGAACCCACCTTAGTCTAACTCAAACCAAATTCCTCTTTTACTTATAACGTTCAAGTTCCTTAGTCATTTAAGATATTATTATAGTGAAACTTAACCAAAAGTATGCGATCTTTGCAATTATATGAATTTCATCACTTAGTTTATTCATTTATAAAAATTTCAGTTTTATAATTTTTGCAAATTACTATTTTACAGCTCATTTAATATTTATTTACTTATTCAAATTTCATGAGTGTTACACTTTATATAGGTTGTACTGTTAAGATAATGGTGTATAAATTATCTATAAAAAATGTTTGGATTTTGTTGCTTTGTTCTAAAAATAAATAAATTAGCTTAATCGTTTAGGTGCATAAAACGGATATCCACATGTGTAGTTGCAACATTTTGGTGTTAGTTTTCATGTATCAAATAATGATTGTTACATTTATGCTTCGTCATCGACATTGCATTCAGGGCCGCCCAAGTGAAATTGTTGTTATAGCTTTGCTTGAAAAAAATGCCCCTAAAAAATAAGTTAATGTTACAGGAATTAAAATCTGGTCCGTTGTTTTACTAAGGAATGAAAAAACCACCTTAGACCTAACATAACCGCTATCTGAATTATTCTTTAATACTATATAATTTTGATTAATTTGGAGGATCAACATTGCTGCAACCATCGTCGTTGCCCCCTCCACGCCTGTTGCCCTAGGCGGCTGTCGTGGCAGCTTACCCCTAGGGCCATGTCTGGTTGCATTAATTGTGGTCACCCTGAAGGAAGATAAATGTTAATTTTTAATGCATTACCGTGAACAAGATTTAGAGATATTTTAATATAAATGTGTCGTATAATTAAAACTTTGAATTGCTTAATTTGAGGTGATTTAACGTTCATTGTGTTCAAGCTTTCGTTGAGAGTTGTTGAATATGCATTTTAGGTTTCTTATCGCATGAAAATAAAGTTTGTTTATTTTATTTCTGTTTAAATAGATGAGTAGTTGCAAGGCATGGACACTACAAAGAACAATAGGAATTCCGATGGAAGATTCCGACGGCCCCGTCATATGGTTTTTGATGGCTTGCGATGACCACCTATTTTAATTAATTTAATTTATCACATTATTTTAAATTATTATTTATATAATTTTAAAATTTATTTAAAAATACTAATTTAATTCATAAAAATTAAAAAAGATATTTTTATTCAATTCTGTAATTTTGTGATGGTTTGTGGTCAATTAAATTTGTGTTTTCAATAATCTTTTGTCGTGTAATTCAATATTTAACTTTATTGAAAATCAAGCTCAAATGATCAATCTATGCAACATTTAGTCCATACATTATACAACTTTAGTAAAATTTATGATGCGCAATTATTTTATGAATTTAAATATATTTTTTAACCAATGTATAAGCAATTATGGATTTTTAGATGTATGTAACATTATAAATTCATACAAAAGGAAAATTTTCAGCAGGAAAATAATTTTTTTGAATCTTATGTCGATGTGACTACCCGGAATTTTTAAGCATTTGTAATTGGAATATTTAATTGATTTTAAATATTTAAAGGTTAATTTTTAACTTGAATTCAAATATCACAATTTATTTGATAAGTAAATTATTGAATTAAATAATTTGAAATTGGGTAAAATATTGAATCTGAAGTTTTAAGCCTATTAAAAATAATTTAAAGGCTTGTAAAATTTAGATTGATAATACTAAAGATATTAAAAGTGTTAAAAATTGATTCGGAAGTGTTTTGTTAAGTTTTGAAATTTTATCTTTTAAATCGATATTTAAAAATAGCCTTCTGACGCACATTCTCGGATTCCATTGGGTCCGTAATATTGTATTATTATTGGATTTCAATTTTTGTAATGTTTGGAGTTGTTGTGTGAGCGTACGATGTATAAACGCGCTGAAATTTGTATCGAAATTTAATATAATGACTGATCCAAAAAGCTATCTTCTCCATACGATCGAATTTGGACTCGAAACATTTTCAATTGTGTTCGGAATAGGGGTATAACATTATAAATACCTAGCGGCATGCCTCGATAGGAATTCAGAATTGTAAGTTGCATTTATCGAGACGATTTGAATTTAATTTAAAAATATATTTATATCCCGGTTACCGTCAGCTGAAATTATTTCACTTCACAACTTTTTCCTTTCGTTTCAAGACCACTGTAGCTAGGCAAAGGTTCTCACGCAAGGTATCTTCCTCCTTTTATATTATCTGTCGATCGTCTTCGTTCCTCAAATAAATCAAAAAAATTAACGTTCAAAACAAAATGGCCGAGCCTTCATCTGTACCTTCTTCGATTCCCTCTCCTCTTTCATTTTCAATCGCGAGAAAGGAAAACAAAAGATTTTAAGCTCAGATCGATTCAATATAATGAAAAAAGGGGGAGGGCATGGCATCGCGAGTTGGCTCGAACTCAAGCTCGAGAAAATGGGGACGCTCGCAATATTGAAGTCGCATTCGAATAAGGGAAGCAACGGCGACATCGACGGCTAGGGTTTTCGCTGGAGTCACGATGTCAGATGGGGTGTGGCGAGCGGCGCGACTTGGTTAGGGGTTGTGAGGGTTTGGCTTGGCGCATAGCTTTGGGTGTCGTCACGCAAGGCGTGAGGGTGGGTTTCGAAGCGACGTGATGCAGAGGCGATGGGCAGTGGTTCAATTTCGGGGTAAGGAGGCTCGCACGAATGCTGAGAAGGCAAGGTCGTGGTGGCCTTGGTTCTATTGTCAGTGAGGTGGTTTACTTATTTATTAATTATAATTTGTATTCTAGAAAAATATATAATTTCAGTAAGGTAGTAGTTATATATATTCATTTATTTTATTTTATTTATATATATGTATATACGCAGAAAAAAAATATCTACAGAGAAGAAATACCAGTAGGTGAAATTTATATACAAGTATGAATAAATATAACTGGCATGCTATAATATACTTTGGTAAATGGAAGTTTTATGTAGATAAGAGCTTAGGAAGAAGGAAAATTTAAAATGTTGGATATTTACATAAAATTAGATTTTTGAAAAAAAACTATAAATTAATTTTTAGTATATGGGTTTCAAAAGAAAAGGAATAATTATTTATTTTTGGAAAATTGGTTTGAATAAAATAATTGGTAAATCAAATTTTATTAAATGGTAATTGATAATTTAATTATTTCAAGTATTAATAAAACCCATAATGTTTATACAAGGTTAAAATCTAAAGGAAACAAGTCGAGATTGGATTTGGATTGCAAAAATCAATGGTGAGTTAATCCCACTCTTCTGGATTTTTGATTAAAATTTAAATGGTTAGATTTAAATAATTGGTTGAATGATTGAATTGATTCGATATGCTATATTATATATAGTAATATATAGTATATTGGAGTGATTGATTTCCCACATTATATAGCGGATGAGACCCTATGCGCCGCATAATAGCGGATAATATTATATAAATCCCATATACCGCGACATTCCACCTCGAAGTGGAATTGGTATTTTATGTTGTGCTAACGTCTATGGATACAGGAAAACAAGTTGGAGGGATCCAACTAGATTCCTCAAAATTATTTAGATTGTTTAATATTCTGTGTTATGAATGTTTGATATCATGTGATGAATTATATTGATAATTGGAATATTGGATACCATGGTTTGCTTGAATATATTTCGGTACACTGGGTCATTAAAATATTTAGAATTGGATTTTTGGAAGAAATATAAGAGTAAATTTGGAAGTGAAATAATTATAGAGTAAAAATAAGAATGAATTGGAAAGAAATAAAAGTGATATTTAAAAACTGGAGTTAAATTGAAAAGTAGAGATTTAAAACAAAATTTAAATCAAAGTTAAATCTGGAATTCAAGTTAGTGAATCGTAGTTTTTAAACAAATAAAGTTTTTAAATTTAAATTGTTTTAACAACTTGAATGTTAAAGTGCATTTTTAAATTGATTTGAATTAAAAATGAATTTGGTTTTAAATTCATTTAAACTTCTTTATAAAATGAGAAATTAAATTATTTAATGAAGTAAATAAAAAGGTAGTTAATTACTGGTTGATATTAATCAAGAGTGATTAATATTTGTGGTTTAATTAATGATTAATTACTTAATGTAATTAATTTTGATTAGGATAAATTAAAATGTAATTAGAAATCATTAATTTATATAATTAATGATGTAATTAAAGGTTGATTAATTAAGATTAATTAATCAATAATAAGTGATTTATAAGAAATTAATTAATACAAGTAATTAAGGATTAATGTAATTAATTACAGTTAATTAATTTGTGAAGTAATTAAAGATTAATTACTGTTTTTGGTTCAGAATAATTAATTTGTATAATTAACTAAAGATAATTACTTGAAAGTTATTGAAGGATAATTAGTCCAGGGTGATTAATTAAGATGGATAATTAAGGGATGATTAATTAATTGATTTGAAATTAATTAATGTTAAGTGAAGGAATCTAAGTGATCGAGGTTAGTAATTCAATTAGAATTAATTAAATTAATTTGGAAGTGATCAAGCTTTGCTTATGGATGATTGAATGGTATTGGATGCCTTGAATGAGTTGATATCTCTGCTATGAAATATTTTGTGGTAACATATGTTTGGGCAGACAGGATATTTGGTTATCTATCAATGATGAATTGTTGTGTAAAGTGACATCCTGTATTTAAAGTTTGAAGTGTATTTCATTTGGATAACTTGGGTTAGAATGACGTGAGACTCGAAGGGACCGGGGTCGGGTATTAGAAAATACCCGAAACCACTTCGAATTTTTATGGATTGATATGTGAAATCAATAGGCTGGAATGGAATGATTTAAGTGAATTAGACTATTTAATCTAAATTTTGGTACTTAGAAAATTAATGTGTGAAATAAGTGACGTCAATAACAAATTGTGAATTTGTAAATTGATACGAGTTACCCTGGGTTTTTTATCAGTTGTATGCTTTTTATTCCATGTTAGATGGGTTTACTCACGCTGGTTTCCAGCCTGACCCGGGTGTTACTTTGATGTAATGCTCGGGTCAGACCGAGTATTACAGATTTTTAGGTAAGGACGTTCTGGAGCTCAGTCGGCGAGCTGGATGGTAAGAGGAATGTTCGGTTGCATTATATTGTTGTATATCTGAGACATGATGATTGTGTATAACCAGTGTCTGTATATATGTGTAACTATGATGTATTAAAGTGAAATTTGACAAGTACAGTTTTCCTTTGTACAACCGTTATTATTTGTTATTATATTTTATCCGCTGCGAATGTGAGATGTTGGTGTTTCTATTCTTCTTATTCTTCTATCTCTTTCTTCTTTTTCATAACTACCCGAAATTTTCGGGATCGAAAATTTCGGGTTGTTAGAGTTGGTATCAAAGCTGAAGGTTAAGCGGGAACTTTGGCTCTGTTGGGATTACTCATTAAGGATAGGGTCAATGGTACCCCAGAATGAGTTGAGTATATATATATATATATATATATATATATATATATATATATATATATATATATATATATATATATATGAGCGCGTACTTGTTATTTTCTTATATAAAGGTTTTAAATGATTTATATAAGAATATATTTTGATATATAAAGAAATATTTCCTTTTAATAAATATTAAGGTGATTTGTTGTTAAATTATTGGAATTAAATTACAAAGTAATATAATACAACCAAACTGACATTGAATAAAGATAAGTTTGAAAGGGATTCAAACTGAAATTAAAATCTTGATTTTAGAAAAGAGTTTTCAAAGTAAGATAATAATGAATTGGTTTCCTTGATTGTTGTGTTTAATAATAAAATGTGGATTAATGAGTAAACAAAATGAAATGTTTTGAGGAAGTAAACATTTAGGTAAGTATAACTTATGAATTGAAATTGGTTCAATTTGAAATTTATTTAAATTAATTGAAATTGTGATTAAATTTGAATAGTTTCGAATTCAAATGGAATTTGATTTGATTGTGGATAGAAATTAAGAATAATTCAACTTGAATTAGGGTTAAATCAATTTCAATGGAAATTGAAGTTATTTAAATTGGAGTTGGGTCAATTTAAATGGGAGTGGAAATTTAAATTGAATTAATTGGAAATAGTGATTGGGAATTGAACAGTTTGGCTCTGAAATATTTTTCCAAATAAAATATTTTAATATAAACTGTTTTTAATCTATTTTCCTATCTATTTACCATATACAACCTTTCTTTTTAAACCCCAAATTATTTTATACTTATTCTACAATTATTTTGAAACTATTTAACAATTTTTCAACTGTTTTATAAACTAATTATTATTTTTCAACTATTTTACAAATTAATTACCATTTTACAACTATTTTGCAATTATTTAAAATTTCTATAACTATTTGACTATTTTCCAACTATTTTACAATTACTTAACTATTTTATAGCTATGTTACAAACTAATAATTATTTTCAACGACTTGCCTATTTTAAACTTTTCAAGCTATTTTCTGAATTTAAGCTAGACATAGTTCAAACTGTTTATGATTGAACATCCATTTGGGATAAGGATTAAAGTGATAATCCAATGGAATTGAAACAATTGTGATTATGTGGATAGAAATTTAAGGAAATGTGAATAGAAAGAGAAATTGATTTAGTTGATAATTAATGAAGATAAATACGTAGGATGTACATATATTATTCTATCCGCATAGTGATTTGATCCAGATTCGAGCGCAGAATTTTGAGATAGTTATATCATCCGAGTTGGGATTTTTCACTCTATTTTCGACGGCGAACCTGGATATGGATTGTTGATTGGTTCTGGATATTCTCTATCATAGTTATGGCTATGCAAGGAGAATGACGGTTTTTGATCAAGAAGGCAGATCTGAGTCCGCACTAGGAAGTCAGGTAGACGATACTAGTTCGGAAGTGAAATTGTGTGATCGAGCGAGCAATCAGATTGGTATAGCGTACGGATGATAAGTGTACATCATACGACTTTAAATGAAATTGATATTGGAAATTTGTGGACAAGAAATGTGAAATGGTTTTTGAAATGAAAGGTATATTTTGTGAAACATATGATGAAGTAAAGTAGAAATTGGATATTTCTATGGTAAAAATTTACTTTATGGAAGCAAGTAAAATGTTAAGTGACTTTATAGAGTAATCAAATTTGAATATTTGATTTTGAATAAACAAAGTTGTTATCTTTGTTATATAAGATAAATCTCCCCTTGTTGAATCTATTGCCGGAAGAAAAGGATTTTGAAAGTGTTTGAAGTATAAAAGGAGTTTTATACAAGTTTGAAATGATCTAAAGTTTTTAAAAATTATATATATATATGTAAGGGATCTTATGAGGATTTTGGAAAAAAGGTTTTGGAAACCTTTGGATTTGGAAAGGCTTTTGATTTTTGGGTAAAATCAATATTGGAATTTGAAAAGCCTAGTTTGAGAATTATCGATTTTGGGATAATCGATTTTGAGAAAAGGAGATTTATATGAGATTCATTCTAGGTGTATGATTTGAAAGATACTAAATGTGTATAGTATAAAGTGCTTTGGAAATGGCTCTGGGGAAAAAGGCGCTCCCTTGAAATGTACTTCTCAGGAGTGCCACAGGGTGGTACTGCCTTGAACCCTAAGGGGGGTTCTAAAGTTGATCTTGTGAGGAGTCCGGACAAAACTAGTTCCTGAGGATTATGAGTAGTGTGTAGCGAAAGTCGAGGGCGCTGATGCCTACAGAGGCATTTGGGTTATGCTATGACGACAGTGTAACTCGATGTCACCGTGATCTACTGCAGACCATAGCGAAAGTCGTGTGTGCTACTGAGAGCCAACAATCTGCGTTGATTTTATACTGATAGACCGTGACCTATGGTAACATAGCGAAAGTCATATGTGCCGCTGAGAGCTAACAGTCTGCGTTTGATTTTATATCGGTAGACTGCGACCTATGTAGGAGTGGAGAAGTTTCATTTTTGACAGCGAAAATCGAGGACGTTGATGCCTACAGTCACATGGACTTTTGCTACGATGGCAACGTAACCCTGGAATATAACTGCGATCTGTTGTGGGTTCCATGGCATAATCGAGGGGCGCGGAGTGCCTACAGTTACATGGACTTTTGCAGTGATGGCAACGTAATCCAAGACGTAACTGCGACCATGGATGGGGGTGATGATTTCCAGAGCATTCTCACCAAAGATATTTCCTCTATTTTCAAAAATTGTTTTCTATATTTTCAATAAAATTATTTTCCCAAGTATTTTCACTGGGTGTTGAAACGGGTTTACCAAGTACTTATAGATTTTCAGTCCTACGCCTAATCAACGTATGAACGAATTTCTGTGAGAACAAGAATGGACTGGTTGAGACATCGAGTTATAAGAAGTATTTTTATAAAAAGCTATTTTAATAGTATTATGTGAATTTAAAAGTATTTCTAAAATTTTAAAATAAAGAAGTAAGCTAGTTAGCTAAATAAATTAGTTAAGTAAGTATGTTAATAAGATTTAAATTGGTTAAATAGAAGTTTAATTGGGAGTTATTTATGGAGTTTGGAAATGAAAACTTGAGTTATAAATTAAATTGACTTGAATTGTTAGTAAATTGAATACAATTGGAATATTGTCGAATAAAAAGGAAGTTGGATTGAAACATAAATGGTTTTAATTGCAAATTAAGTTCAAGAAGGTAGAAATAAATTGAAAATAGCCTTGTAATTAGTTAAATGAGTCGTGAATGAATTGAATTTGGAAATTAAATTTATAATAACTAATCAAATAAATTTGTAGATTGAAAAGAGATTTGATTGAAATAGAACCAAGTTAATTTGAAAAGGAAAATTTATTTTGCAAATGAAGTGAGCTTAAGTTTTGAAGTTGGACTAAATAAAAGTAAATTAACATAAGTTTAAAATTTATAGAAGCTCGACTTCGAGTAAGAATGGAAGACCATTAAATAAAAGCTTGGATTGAATTAATTTGGGAATGGTTAGTGGTATACAAGCATGGAATGTGTCGAGCTAAATAAAATGGTTGTGAATGAATTAAAATGGATGGAATTAAATATAAATTGAGTTGGAATCAATTTAAATTGGTTACAAAACTTAAGTAATTATTTATTCACATGGATATCATAATATTGCATAGAATGAATTGTCGTTTGACATAAACGAAGGTAATTAAAATTCTATAAGTTGATAAAGATTACATAAATTGATTTTAAGATTAATTGAAGTGAATATGAGTTTGTTTTGCTTAAAAATGAAGTGAACGTAAGCAATTGAGTTATAAACCATTTAAATTGAATGAAGTTGTATACGGATTGGTTGTAAACAATTAAAATTAATGTCGGAACCCTATAAGTTGCTTATAAATATTGTTTAACCTGCATTGCTTAGAGAAACTCGTATGTTTACTGGTTAAATATGTAAAATGTTGTTAAATTACATGATTTTGGCACTTACATATTTAAATTGAGTAAGTATAGGTATGGGGAAGCCGTTTGGCTGGATTTGGACGCGCTAATTGCTAAATTAATAAGCCGCTTACTTAAAATGCTAAATAAAGGTATGCCTACGCAATAAAAATAGGAAATATGAACTGTTTTTGTTTTTTCGACCGTGTGGGTCGATGTATATACATTTATATCTCTTGTCAAATTGCAAAAGATCCTCCGTACAAAGGAGACTCTGCCAAAAAATTTCGAAAATTTTGGGAGTTAGAAAATTTTTGTTAGCGACAAAACGATTTCAAATTTGAAATTGAAATAAATTAGTGGATGAAACTAATTTAAAATAATGATATGAATCAGTTATAAATGGAAGATAAAATTCAATATTCAGAATTGAATATAAATTGAAGTTATATGGAAATGGGGAAAACTAATTTGAATAAAAGTAGATATGAAAACTTCTGTAAGGAAATGTATAAAATGATTTTAAAAGCTATGATTGAATATTATTGCTAAGTAGGATATGCAGGTATTATAAAGGGAAAGGAAAATTAGTTTTGATTTCAGAAGATAAATTTGAATTGCTTGACAAAAAGATATGTGTTTGAATTTCTCTATGAAATTTGATTGGGTTTTTGATCATGGCCTTTTGTTTTCTTTTGTAATTTGGAAGCCCATAGAGGCATTTTGTAGTTGTACCGAGCTAGCCGCGCAAAGGAGACGCTGGCGAAATATTTCGAAAATTTAGGGAGTTAGAAAAATTTTGAGAAATTTTGATAATTTAAAATTTGAATTTAAATTATAATTCGAATGATTGAGTAAGTAATATTTTTGGGAGGTTATGGAGGAGTTTAGGAAATTAATAAGAGTGTAGTGTCTTTAATGAAAAGGTTGTTTGGGTTGATGTTAAAACTGTTTGGTTTTGGGAAAAATAGAAAACGGGTATTGGACCATTCTTCTTAACTAGTAATTTCGGGGACGAAATTCTTTTAAGGGGGGAAGGAATGTGATGACCCGGAATTTTTGAGCATTTGAAATTGGAATATTTAATTGATTTTAAATATTTAAAGGTTAATTTTTAACTTGAATTCAAATATCACAATTTATTTGATAGTAAATTATTGAATTAAATAATTTGAAGTTGGGTAAAATGTTGAATATGAAGTTTTAAGCCTATTAAAAATAATTTAAAGGCTTGTAAAATTTATATTCATAATACTAAAGATAGTAAAAGTGTTAAAAATTGATTCGGAAGTGTTTTGTTAAGTTTTGAAATTTCATCGTTTAAATCGATATTTAAAAATAGCCTTCCGAGGCACAGTCTCGGATTTCGATGAAATCAGTTCCATTGGGTCCGCAATATTGTATTATTATCGGATTTCAGTTTTCGTAATGTTTGGAGTTGTTGTGTGAGCATACGATGTATAAACGCGTTGAAATTTATATCGAAATTAAATATAATAACTGATCCAAAAAGCTATCTTCTCCATACGATCGAATTTGGACTCAAAACCTTTTCCATTGTGTTCGGAATAGGGGTATAACATTATAAAAGCCTAGCGGCATGCCTCGATAGGAATTCGGAATTGTAAGTTGCATTTATCGAGACGATTTGAATTTAATTTAAAAATATATTTATATCCCGGTTACCGTCAGCTGAAATTATTTCACTTCACAACTTTTTCCTTTCGTTTCAAGACCACTGTATGTAGGCAAAGCTTCTCACGCAAGGTTTCTTCCTCCTTTTATATTATCTGTCGATCGTCTTCGTTCCTCAAATGAAATGAAAAAAATCAACGTTCAAAACAAAATGGCCGAGCCTTCATCTGTACCTTCTTCGATTCCCTCTCCTCTTTCATTTTCAATTGTGAGAAAGGAAAAAAAAGATTTTAAGCTCAGATCGATTCAATATAATGAAAAAAAGGGGAGGGCATGGCATCGCGAGTTCGGCTTGAACTCAAGCTCGAGAAAATGGGGACGCTCGCAATATTGAAGTCGCGTTCGAATAAGGGAAGCAACGGCGACATCGGCGGCTAGGGTTTTCGCTGGAGTCATGATGTCAGATGGGTTGTGGCGAGTGGCGCGACTTGGTTAGGGGTTGCGTGGGTTTAGCTTGGCGCACGGCTTTGGGTGTCGTCGCGCAAGGCGTGAGGGTGGGTTTCGAAGCGACGTGATGCAGAGGCGATGGGCAGTGGTTCGATTTCGGGGTAAGGAGGCTCGCACGAAAGCTGAGAAGGCAAGGTCGTGGTGGCCTTGGTTCTGTTGTCAGTGAGGTAGTTTACTTATTTATTAATTATAATTTGTATTCTAGAAAAATAAATAATTTCAATAAGGTAGCAGTTATATATATATATATTCATTTATTTTATTTTATTTTATTTATATATATGTATATACGTAGAAAAAAATATCTACATAGAAGAAATACCAGTAGGTGAAATTTATATACAAGTATGAATAAATATAACGAGCATGCTATAATATACTTAGGTAAATGGAAGTTTTATGTACATAAGAGCTTAGGAAGAAGGAAAATTTAAAATGTTGAATATTTATATAAAATTAGATTTTTGGAAAAAAACGATAAATTAATTTTTAGTATATGGGTTTCAAAAGAAAAGGAATAATTATTTATTTTTGAAAAATTGGTTTGAATAAAATAATTGGTAAATCAAATTTTATTAAATGGTAATTGATAATTTAATTATTTCAAGTATTAATAAAACCCATAATGTTTATACAAGGTTAAAATCTGAAGGAAACAAGTCGAGATTGGATTTGGATTGCAAAAATCAAAGGTGAGTTAATCCCACTCTTCTGGATTTTTTATTTAAATTTAAATGGTTAGATTTAAATAATTGGTTGAATGATTGAATTGATTTGATGTGCTATATTATATATAGTAATATATAGTATATTGGAGTGAATGATTTCCCGCATTATATAGCGGATGAGACCCTATGCGCCGCATAATAGCGGATGATATTTCATAAATCCCATATACCGCGACATTCCACCTCGAAGTGGAATTGGTATTTTATGTTGTGCTAACGTCTGTGGATACAGGAAAAAATGTTGGAGGGATCCAACCGGATTCCTCAAAATTATTTAGATTGTTTAATATTCTGTGTTATGAATGTTTGATATGCTGTGATGAATTATATTGCTAAATAGAATATTGGATACCATGGTTTGCTTGAATATATTTCTGTACACTAGGCCATCAAAATATTTAGAATTGGATTTTTGGAAGAAATATAAGAGTAAATTTGGAAGTGAAATAATTATAGAATGAAAATAAGAATGAATTGGAAAGAAATAAAAGTGATATTTAAAAACTGGAGTTAAATTGTAAAGTAGAGATTTAAAACAAGTTTTAAATCAAAGTTAAATATGGAATTCAAGTTAGTGAATCGCAGTTTTTAAACGAATAAAGTTTTTAAATTTAAATTGTTTTAACAACTTGAATGTTAAAGTGCATTTTTAAATTGATTTGAATTTAAAAATGAATTTGGTTTTAAATTCATTTAAACTTCTTTATAAAATGAGTAATTGAATTATTTGATGAAGTAAATAAAAAGGTAGTTAATTACTGGTTGAGATTAATCAAGAGTGATTAATATTTGTGGTTTAATTAATGATTAATTACTTAATGTAATTAATTTAGATTAGGATAAATTAAAATGTAATTAGAAATCATTAATTTATATAAGTAATGATGTAACTAAAGGTTGATTAATTAAGATTAATTAATCAATAATAAGTGATTTATGAGAAATTAATTAATATAAGTAATTAAGGATTTATGTAATTAATTATAGTTAATTAATTTGTGAAGTAATTAAAGATTAATTACTGTTTTTGGTTAAGAATAATTAATTTGTGTAATTAATTAATGATAACTACTTGAGAGTAATTGAAGGATAATTAATCCAGGGTGATTAATTAAGATGGATAGTTAAGGGATGATTAATTAATTGATTTGAAATTAATTAGTGTTAAGTGAATGAATCTAAGTGATTGAGGTTAGTAATTCAATTAGAATTAGTTAAATTAATTTGGAAGTGATCAAGCTTTGCTTATGGATGATTGAATGGTATTGGATGCCTTGAATGAGCTGATATCTCTGATATGAAATATTTTGTGGTAACATTTGTTTGAGCTGACAGGATATTGTGGTTATCTATCAATGATGAATTGTTGTGTAAAGTGACATCCTGTATTTAAAGTTTGAAGTGTATTTCATTTGGATAACTTGGGTTAGGATGACGTGAGAATCGAAGGGACCGGGGTCGGGTATTAGAAAATACTCGAAACCACTTCGAATTTTTATGGATTGATATGTGAAATCAATAGGATGGAATGGAATGATTTAAGTGAATTGGACCATTTAATCTTAATTTTGGTACTTAGAAAATTGATGTGTGAAATAAGTGATGTCTATAACAAATTGTGAATTTGCAAATTGATACGAGTTACCTCGGGTTTTATATAAGTTGTATGCTTTTTATTCCATGTTAGATGGGTTTACTTATGCTGGTTTCCAACGAGACCCGGGTGTTACTTTGATGTAATGCTCCGGTCAGACCGAGTATTACAGATTTTTAGGTAAGGACGTTCTGGAGCTCGGGAGGCGAGCTGGATGGCAAGAACGTATGGAGTGTTCTGTTGTGTTATATTGTTGTATATCTAAGACATGATGATTGTGTATAACCAGTGTCTGTATGTATGTGTAACTCTGATGTATTAAAGTGAAATTTGACAAGTACAGTTTTCCTTTGTACAACCGTTATTATTTGTTATTATATTTTATCCAATGCGAATATGAGATGTTGGTGTTTCTGTTCTTTTTATTCTTCTATCTCTTTCTTCTTTTACATAACTATCTGGAATTTTCGAGATCGAAAATTTCGGGTTGTTACAGTCGATACAAAATATTTTAGACTAACTTCCAGAATATGGCAAAAAGGTAAATAAATTTAGGGTGCCAATCTTGATTCTCAAATTTATAACCGTCTGTCTACATTCGGACTAACAAAATTTCGTTTGAAGGTCAAACAATCTTCAAACGAGATGAAAATCGGGTCACGTATACTTTATAATGTATTTATCCAATTCATATGACTAGAATCAAAAAAAGGGAAGGGAAAAAAATTAGATGTAGAATATCTCATTTTCCAAGGAGTTATATAACAATTGATATATATTGTTAGAACAACTCCTATGAAAACGACATGTTTGAAGCCCAATTTTTTTATACGCTTTTAATCCAACCATACAGATTGGATAAATAAATAACATAGTATATATGGTTTGAATTTCATCTTGTTTGAAGACCATTGACCTACGAACGAAAGGTTTAAATCTGAATGTCGACAAACGATTATAAATTGTAAAAATCAAGTTTGATACTTTAAACCTGTTTATTTTCCTTTCACATTTCGACTGTATACCCAAAATACCCTGGATGGACATAAAATTAAACAAATTTATTTATTTATTCTAAATATTTTATTTTATACGTATTTATTACATTAAATACATTTAAAATTCATAATTAATTATCAAATCGTTGTAAAATTATTGTGTAACGAATAAAATAGCATTTTTAATAGTTAGAAACAAAATTGCATTATTATAAACTTTTATTTTTTTTAAAGCAAATTGAGTGCTCTCCTTTTAATGAGAACCACTCTCTCATCAATTTTCTTATAGCAAATTAAATTTTGATGATGAGTTAACTTAAACTAAATTTATTTTAAATAGGGAGAAAAGATAAATTATTAGTCGTCGAAAACCGTCAAATATATAGCCGTCGACGACCATCAGAAACCGTCAGAAAGTGTATACAGCAGTAGCCGAGCCCGTTTCTTCCTCATTTCCATGTTCTAAACTCTCACCCACAAAACCTAAACCCCCAAATCAAATCTCTTCTTAGCCTTCGTAAGCCGCTACAATCCATCAAATTCTACGCTAATTTATAATCTCCAAACATCCACGCCTTCCGTTTAACAAAAATCTGGTATATTCTTCCCCTAGCGTTAATTTATGCATATATTGATTGATAATATCCCATCGATTAGTTATAGTTGTGTATATTGGTTGACTAAGAAATATTAATCTCGGTTATTAATATTTGAATCCAACAATTAATGTATAATTAGGGCTAATTTGGGTTGATTAGTGTATGTGAGTATTAGTGCAACATAATTTAGTGTTAATTAGTTATGTGTTATGTAAAATGTCGAAAATACAGTTTATTTACATATTCCCTTTTGTAGTTTATGTATAAATTTAGTTTACGTGTATGTTGTAATATATATGAACAAATTAGTGTACAAATTTAATTTTTAATTACTGTATAGTAAATTGAAATTAGTGTTAGCTAAAATATGTTAAAAAAAACAAATTTTATTGGTTTTAATCTTTAAGAAATTTAAATAACGAATTAGTGTTAATGCTAATATAAATAAATTAGCGTATAATCTACTTTACTTTTGAAATTCCTTAGAGAGTTTTGAGCCCCGTCTAATAAGTATTGTATATGATCGTATATAGATATTTGTTTTTATTATAAAACAAACATCAGTATTCATTAGATATAATATTTGTTGGATTTATCCCTGTAGCGGATAAGTTTAAATACAATAAAGCAATTACATTTTGTAAATCATTTCATTTTAAACGGTTCACAAAATTTCGATATCGCTTTCGTTTTATTCCTTATGTACATCATTTGTGTACGACAGAGGGAACAAATGGCAAGTGTCATCGAAATTTTGTTGAATCGTTAAAAGATGAAATGATTTATAAAGTTTAATTTTTATTGTGTTTGTAATGGGAAGTAGGATGACCGACCATCAAAGTAGAAAATAATAAAGTGAAAATATTATATTATATTCATAAATGTTAAAATTGAAAATATATAAGATTTTATAAAAAAGTTAAAAGAATAATATATTATATATTTGATAAAACAATTAAATATAAATAAGTTAGTGTACAACGGTAACATATTATATGATTAATAAAACAATAAAACGTACAAATGAATTGAAAAATTAAATGTCAATTCGTAAAATGGTCAATAATTTTTTGAACTTCTATTACTTATTTTTAAATAGGAAAAATGATCAATTATTTTGTTGATGGGAGGAGCTGGATGTATCAACAAAAGGGAATGAGATGCTTAATAAAGAAACATTTTTATAATAGTGTGCATGTATTAATTAAATTTGCTTAAAGTAATAAGGGAAACGATGAAGAAATTCATTGCGTGTATAGTAACCGCAAACATTTGAAGCATTTGAATTCAGATATGGTTAAATTCCATTTGTGTCAAAATGATTTCGTGCCGGATTATTTTATGTGGTATCCTCATGGAGAACTTGTTGCACCTAATCTTATAGTGTCAAAGGAAGAGGTGATTAATGCAACGTTACGACGAATCTCATAGAAGATATGGTTGAAGATGCAACACGATCAATGTTCCCTAAGGCTGAAGTTGATGATGGCGATATAAATGTCAAAGAAGAACCAAATATTAGAGAAGATAAAATCTATGATTTATTGGATGCTGCTAAAAAACCCCTTTGGTATGACTATAAAAGAGGCACCAAATTATCCTTAAGTGCAGAATATATTGCTATGAAATCTGAATTCAACTTCACCGAAATAGGATTTACATTTGTTGTACAAGCTGTAAAATTGCATATGTCACCTGATAGTTTAATGTGCGAAAATCATTACGAAATGAAAAAACATATGTCTTCTTTTGGTTTGTCCAATATTCCATAAAGTGAATCAGACAACAGGATCATACGACATACGGTAAATTTTCATTATCCCTTTTTTCATATAACAAATGGAAAAATCATCCGTTGTATGACATATCCCATGAAATCATTATTTTATTAAGATTTCATGCTTGTCATTCCGGCAACATTTTAGCGTCATGCAAAAAATTCACCTTTTTAAGTTCCAAACTGGGTTTTATTTTCAAACAATATTTATCTATTGCTTGATTGAAGTTATCAAAAATTTTGTTTGGCTGTATATTAATATTTTGGTTTCCCTCTTAACATGGTCAACGTAGTGTTTTCCATTTTATAATTTGTCTTGTTTCAAACAATATTTATTTGGTGTTTGATTGGAGTTCACGAAAAACTTAGTTTTTGCTCCATATTAATATTTTGGTTTCCCACTCAGCATGGTTCATTTTCCCTCTTATGTTTATTTTCCCTCTTACAATTAGTTTCCCACTCAACCCTTACCGCCTCACTCTTAAAACTTAATCTCGGCAGAACCCAATCTCAAAACCCAATCTCTCAAAAACTAATCTCAAAACCCAATTTCGGTTTGTGAAATTATGATGAGAAATTTGGTGAATCTTATTGGTTGTTTCTACATTTGTTCGAAGCCACCGATTTACTCACCAATTGATTAAAGTAAATTAGTTTTCCATGGTTGCCTAGCCGATCAATCTTGTTGCTTGGATTTCTTTCGATTGCTTCTACACCGAGTAGATTGCTGTCGATTTGGTATGTTTGATAGTTTTGCCCCTTCAATTTTATGCTCGAACTCGACTTGATTTATTTATGCCGATGATGATATAGGTATATATAGTAATCATTTTCGTATATTTCTGAATATATACTTCGATTTGAATTTTTAAATTATTGCTCGACCGTGGATTTTCTGATTGACCATAGTTTTAATTTTGACTTAACCTTTGCTCGATATATTCTTGAATATTTTTTCAATTATATTGCATATATACTTCGAATATATTGGCCCTGGTTGTTCTTCTGTAATTTAAATATTGACTTAGTTGCTTTTCCATTTACTGCATGCGGCCTTGATCAAATTATTTGCTGCCTTGAGTCTGTGTTTATGGTATAGTTCAATATTCTTTCTAGTGCATTTGTTTAAGTTTAATATTTTAGCTTTATTATTTACTACTTGATCAAATTCTTTCTAGCGCTTTTATTTCAGTTCGATATTTTTATTGGAAAAAGGTAGTTCTTCCCCCCATAAGTTGTCAAATTTGATTAGAGAGAAATATAACAAATTATCAAGATGATTAATCTTTGATATCTTATTAAAAAAATAATTATAAGTACAAGATTACATCGTGTCAAGTTTATACACAATATACACAGTATAAACCCTTCACGCTCTTTTCTCTCGGTGAATTGTTGACTGTCAAGAATTAACACACACTTTTGGGAACATCGATAACTCACTCTGTCTTTACACATTTTTGCTGAGACTTACTAAACAATTATTTATTTATTTTCTAACAAGCAGTGACACATGATTTGTATTGAAATATTCAATTCCATAACTGCTTAACATATCATATTGTTTAGTTCGTTATGCAAATTATATAGACAAATATCGAATACTTTTTTAGTTTCTACGTTATGAACAATATATTCTGTTATTTTAGAGTTAGAATAACTTTGAACTTGAAAGTTTATGCTTATAACAGTATGTTTAATGATATTTGTGCAAGAAGAAACGTACATTCTATGTTTATGCATTCACCTGGTCTTGTAAGTTTTTTGTTGCCTTGTGTCTTTTCCCTTGTGCATTTCTTGCTGCCGCCTAAAACTATGTGTTTTGTCCCGATCTTGTTGCAGAGACACACTGGTTCATCTGAACCTCTGAGTTGTTTTTCTATGCACTGTGTATTTGCATTGTGTCTCTGTAGACCTAACTATGCTATGTTAGTGTGCACTGAGTGTTTGCCATCTAGCTTCTATGTCCATTGCTATAGTGTGCATGTACTTCCTTGATCTGGTCTTGAGTTTGTCGCACTTCAGTTTGCCATGACCTGGTTGCTGATATGTGGAAATGTATGTACTATGTGCATGCGATTGTTTCAGGTTTAACTACTACTGTCACTTTTGTTTCCCGATGGTTTGACTGCTTTTCCTTGAGCTAAAATGAAATGATGCACTTGAGTTGAGCCCGAGCTTGCTTTGGCTTAACCTCATGCACACTTCACTGTGTTGTAACCTTAAATTGAATCAATGCTCGGTCTTGTGATATTCATAATGATATATTATGCATGCCAAAAGCTGCTCGTGCACATTTATTTTTGGTCCCTTATTTAGAATATGAAGAGAAACGAACCAATAAACTTAAGCAATATCTATATTCAATTATAATTTTATTTTTTCAATTTCAATTTGTTTTCTTTTCCACTTTACCGTGTTGTTTATTTGAAAGGTATAAGAGATGACTATGCACATGTTGGAGCAAGAAGATAAATCAAGATTGAGTGTGACTGAGTGAAATGAGTGATTGTATGAAAGTGTATTATAATGATGTAAAATAAGCGAAAGATATACACTATTTAAATTTGAATTGAAATAAAATATTTTTTTTAAATGAAGTTGTGATCTGTTTATTTTAACATGTGTGATGTAAGAAGAAAATTGTTATTTCGCTAACTTTCAGACAACATATAATATCCATCTGCACCATTGTAAGATGGAATAACATATACGTGTAGATGGTATTCATATTAGTCAATATTTATATACTGTCTAATAGGTAATTCTACGAATGATATTATAATATCAGATAACATGTTACTCTTTTTTTGTAATGTTAGTGCATATCAAACGATAGGGCATATCTGTGGTCTGGTGTGTAATGAGACAACACCAGATTTAACGACGGATAGATATGCTTTCAGAAAATGGGGGCATATATGTCGTTTGATGCATTTTTAGTCATAGTGGTCATACCAAAAGAAAGATACTCGTTTAAATGGTTGCACGTTCTTTTGAAAAGAGTGTATCAGTCATAGAAAGTATAGAACATATAAGGAGGAAAGATACAAACCAAGAAAAAAAGAAGGGAATTGAAGTTCCATACAAGAGAATGCATTGCTTATCCATCACTCCTAGACATTAAAGGTTATATGCATCTTCTGTACCTGCACCTCCTATGAGATGACACAATGTGAGAACACAGGGTACCTTAATACACCCAGCTATTGAAGAAGCATGGAACATTTTGATAACACTTATTCCGCTTTTGCAGTATAAATATATGATCTTATAAAGAAATATCCAAAGATACATGAAATTGAATTGCAAATTGAAATTCTAGGTAAATCGACGATTCATAATTGATGCAAACAAAGTATATTTTAGGATTACCTTGTTGGAAAGACCTCTTACTTCATTATGATACTCATGGGATGCACAATGAGAAAAACGTGTTTGATACAATTTTGAATGTTAAAGGGAAGACCAAGGACGATTCAAAATCAAGACATGACATAGAAGAATTATGTAAGCGTCCCGAGCTTCATATCAAGCCAAACTACACTAAAAATTTCAAAGCATGCTATGAGTTAGACAATAACCAAGTAAAAATTATGTTAAAATGGGTGGAAGTATTAAGATTTATTGATGGGATTTCTTCAAATCTTCGTAGATGTTTCGACTTTAAAAACAATAAACCGAGTGGGATAAAAATCATGAATGTGATGTAATAATGGAAAATTTGCTGATTTTTTTTAAAGAACTGTTACATGTAAAAGTTTGGAGGGCTATAACAGAACTTAGTTTGTTTTATAAAGAGAATTGTTCGACTACATTAAAATTTTAACATCTACACAATCTTGAACTATACTGCTTTGCGAAGTGGAGAAAATATTTCCTCTAGGCTTCTTCAATGCAGTGGAGCATTTATCCGTTCATCTTCCATCTAAAGTACGTCTTCAAGGTCTTGTGCAGTATGAATGGATGTATCCATTTGAGATGTAATAATATTAAGTATGTTAAATATTAATTTAATTACATAAGTAAAATTTAATCTGAAATAATTTTTAATAGGTACTTAAATCATTTGAAGAAAAAAGTTAGGCATAGAGCACGAGTTGAAGGTTCGATTTGCAAATCGTATATCGAAGAAGAAGCTTCAATCTTTCAATGACAATGTGAACATATCGTTTGAAACTGTTCCGTGTAATGATGAAGGCATTGAAAAAGATTCTTCTGAAGAAATATTATCTATTTTTAGACAACATGGACGACCTGTTGGAAAATATATAGAACTATAGCCAGGCGATAGAGATTAGCATGTAGCACATGCATATGTTCTTCTTAATTGTGCTAAAGTTGCACCATTTATTAGGTAATATTAAATAATAATTCTGGATATATGAATGTCCAAATTCATATTTATTTGAATTATACTGATAAATTATTAATACAATATTTATATGTATCTACTGTATTTATGAATCATAACATTCGTGCGGTGATCTTAGTAAAGAACTCGTTGATAGATTTTCAAAGTACAAACGTTTATGATCCGTGAAATTGTGTAGTCGACAAAGGATATAAACATCTTGCATTGGGACCAAAGGAAATTTTAAGACATATCCAATATTCTTTGTCAATGGATTTAAATTCAACACCAAAGAATATGGTGCTGAAAAATTAACTTACAATACTGGTGTATTTGTTAAAGGTAGTGATAATTCAAATAACCATATAAATGATTTTTGTGGCGTGTTAACCAGCTTTTGAAATCGACATATTTCACACGATTTATCAGAGAATTCTTTTTACTTAGATGCAATTGGCTTGGCAATGTTTCAGGTTCTGAAATCAACATGCACAAAAATCATAATCTTATTGAAATAAAATATATCTCGCATTAGCATAAGTATGATCCTATTGTAATAGCCAAACAAGTTTATTACGCTCCGTATCTATTTCTAAAAAAATAAAGAAAATTGGTCAGCGATTTTTAAAACAAAGGCAAGATTTACGTTTTATGAAAAGAATAGTCCAAAAGATTAAGCTTATCAGGCAGATCTCGAGCAAAATAACGAAATAATAATAACAGACGATCATACTGATTTTCGGCCTTTAAACGATGAATCAAATGTTTTAGTTGAAGAATTTGAGACTACCAAGGAAAATGATATGAAGTATGAGATCGAGTCTGAATCAAAAAACGATGAAGGCTGATTCTTAATGTATATTTTGATAGAAGGTAATTTATGTGTTTATCAATGTTACATTTTTTTCGAAAGAAAATGATATGTTTTTCCATGGTTAAATGATATGTTATCTCTTAATAAACTGAAATGTCTATGGAAAGTATTATGTTTCATAATCGAAGATCTTTACAGTCATCAAGTTTTCCCTCTTCTAGTCAAAGAGGGATCGACGTGGGAGGTGATGGTTGTGGCCCATCACAGCAGACAGAGTGTCCTATAGTAACATTAGCAGTTAAAGCAAGAGGGTAAGTATCAAATTTATTGCAACATTATAAATATTTTGTGTATGAAATATTATACATAATTTATTAAAGGTCTATATCATGTTTAATACAAGGGCTTTGAACTGGATCCCTCAAAAGTTGTTCTGAATTCCAAGGCTACTTATAAGAGCAGAATGACCACGGCTAGCCTAGGATGGATAGTATCTCACCCTACATCTTAAAGTGTATCTGGCATAATTTTTTCGTAAATGTAAATCTGTATTTCATTTTATTTACAACCATGTTATAATTTGTTGACTAAGTATAAATGTATAATTTATTTATTTTCAATGTGCAGTGGGCGGTGGAGTTATAGGAACCTGATCTTCTCCTTTGCAAAAAATATTGAATGAAAACATGCGAAAAAACTAATGCGATACGATATCGACCAAAAAAAGGCCGGGAAAAAGCCGGAGTGGAGGAGTGGAAGTATTTTGCAAGCTTGGGTTACTTTCCGGGATAGCGATGAAGCGAAGATAAGTTTACTACTCTCGTGTATTTATTAAAAATTTGATAGAAATAGTGTAATAGTTGCATCAATTTACAAATGTCAAATATAATATTCATTTTAAATTCATAGACAGAATCACAGAGGAACTCTGCAAACGAAATAAAAATCCAACCACACACTAAAGGTGTTCGAAATAATTCCAGCGTTATCGTCAAGAGCTGGTAAATTTATTAATTACGATTATAAATAGTTATTACATTGTATTGTTTTTTGTGCGTGTGTGTATTTTAATTATTTCAGGAAAGAGAGCGCGGTCAACCAGTTTCCTGTATGGACGTGTTTGCTCATACACATTCTATCAAGTATGAAAATGAAGATGACACGGTAACATACACATGACCCGTCTCGAAATCACAATAGGTCATGATAAGCATATTTTAAATTATAAGTTATTAACAATCACTTTATATAATAAGTTATAAATAGTTAAAAATATTAATTTTAGTTGCAATTTTATTTGGAATCGTAGGAAAAATTCATGCAAGAACGGGAGAAAGTGCATGAGGGATCGGGAAGAAAGAACTGTTGGATATGCGAGTATATGATTTTTGTTTGATGATAATAAACATATATATATTCATTTAAATGTATTTGTTAATATACTATTTGATTTTTCACATAATTAAATAAATATTTGCTGAATAAAATAAATAACACAGTATTTAAATTCAAACAGATATTTTATTCAAACAAATATTTATTACAATTTTGAATAGTACAAATTTGAACTCTCACTATATATATATATATATATATATATATATATATACGAGTATATATGCACGTCCAGATGGACCAGTATTCGATTGGTGGATCTTTTTTTTCTTTTTGTTTGTAACATAATGTTTTTTTTTAACATAATGTTATGCATACTTGTGATTGCTGATTTAGGATTTTTATTGTTTTTGATGAATTTAAACCCAAAATTAACCTTTTTCATAAGTTGTTATTATAATTTTAGAATTATCCAGATAGTGTTCATAATGAATTTAAATCAAAATTCACTTCTCACGGTACATATAAGTTTATAACATTTTGTGACAGGGTTTCTGCTTTATGCATAATTCTTGTTCGGCAGAAATGTGCATGGTCTGGACCATAGGATTCGATTTTCCTTTGATAAACAACATCAACCAAAATATATAGTCCACGAACTCCTATACAATACCAAATAAGGAACATCCAAGCTTGTCTTAAAATATTAAATCTTCATAAACAAAGTTTGCAGCACCACCAACTCTAACAACTAACATTTCGAATTTACATAGTAATTATATATCGTTAATTTGGTTATGTCCCAATAAAACACAGCAAACTTCATATATGAATAGAAAACAATTAGACATACTCTGCTTTTTGTTATTCTGTGCACAGTCACAGTTCAAAAAGTCACCACAAATTCATGTATCATAACAAATATTTGTTAAATATGAATGATAATTATTACATTAAGTTTATATGAGCATATACAATAATCCAAAGAAGCAGCTCTACTAAAACAACAGCAAAGAGTAGCCGAGTATCCTCAGGCAGCATATGACAGTAGTAGTAAGAGCATGGAAAATATCATACTGAAAATTATCACAGTAATAATCTTTTTTTTCCAACAATAATAATGACAGAATTACATAAAAGTGAATTGAGAAAAGTAGAAAAATTCAGAAGCCAACAATAAAAGTTGTCTAGGTAAAAATTCAAAATATAAGAGAGCTTGATGATACTAAAAAACATAAAAATAACCAACATTACTGAATTATTGAGCTTCAACTTCAGCTTCAGCTGCAGGCTCCTCTTTGTTTCTAAGCCACTTGGCTAAGCTTTCAAATTCTTTGATCACTATCGACGATTATAGCCTTGTAAAACACCTTTCCTATGGCCTTAATAGCTTTAGCTTCCTCCTTGGTGAGCTTGCTCCTCTTCTTGTTGAGCTTCTCCTTCTTAGCCTTTGCCCCCCTCAGCAGCAAGAAATACATAATAGATGCATGTTTTGATATTGAAACATTAACTTGTAACAAAAATCCATTAACATAAAATAAAATTTTACAGGTTGTAAATTTCCTTTTTGGACCCATTATAAAAAATAGAATGCACATGATCCAGCAACAAAATTTATTAGGCTTAAAGCTATTGTAAATTTCTCTGGTTTATAGCTACTTTGATTTAAGGAAAGGAAATGAAGTATGTTTGACTAAAATTTATTAGGTTATAGCTGCCCATTAACTTGCATCTTATAATGTAACTTAATAGATCCTAATGAATCTTCAAAAATGAAGAATGAGGTGTACAAATACAAAAGTGATGCACACAACTACTGAAGTACAACAAATAGAGATACTCATACATTAAGATAATAAACATGCCCTTTCTCTAAAACAATTGATATGAAAAAATATATTCAATTTTTCTTCATTAAATGTCATTTAATACCATGACAGATCAATAGCCTCACCATTTTTTGTCAGTTAGTTACATGGTTGCTTATGTTATTAGTCTTTTCAAGCTTTAAACAATTTTAAACTATATAATGAAAGATAATTATTAGTAGTTGAAAAGAGAATAAAAAGTTACTACCAAAATTAGGAAAAAAACTAACAAAATAATAATAAACAGAAAAGTATGCTATCAACAGACAACTTTAAATGTTTCTTTTACATGTACTATTACCTTGGGCAGCACAGTTCTGTTGATTTTTTCCTTTAATATGTGTAAAATCTTTCCCAAAGATACATTAGGCCTACAACACAAACTTAGGGTAACAAACATAAAATAACCTTACAAAAGCTAGCAAATAGAAGCTAGGTGATAAAAGTGTACAAAAGTTTGAGGAAGTATATTCTTACTGGATATTTTGGAGCCTGTAAAAATTCAAATTTGTTAACTACGACTTTGTTAACTGCTATTTTGGAGCCTGTAGAAGCCTGTAGAAACAAATTTGTTATAATTTGAAAAGAGAAGAAATTCAACCTCATGTAGGAGTAGTCAGCAGAAAAAAACAATACTGCAATAGCAAATCCGAATCTGGTGATTGTAGAGAATACTACAATAGGCTCATTTGATTCCTCACAGGACCCAATTAAAGTTTACCATTTGCTTCCTCCAAAGCTGTAACTACAAAGAATTTAGGTTAGATTTCAATATTACTTAATACGTAATAAACTCATTGCAATGGAAAAGGAATGATTTATAAGTTTACTTCCGTATTTAACACAGATCATCTGAATTAACTCACCTGAAGGCTACCGCCGAGTTTAATTGAATTCTATAATTAAATTTACATAAATTGAACTAATCTAAAGTTTGAAGCCTTAAGTGAGTTCAATAAACTTTAAGTTTGAATTAACTCATGATTTAACTTTTGATTCTAGTCAAATTGAATAAATTTTGAGTTTTATGAGTTTTATCCTTCTAGTGATCGAATCATTTCATTGTTTTATGAATTATTGTCCATGAATTATTTTGCATTATGAATATCGAAGTTATTATATCATCAAGGTTTATATAGACGATGATTTCACTGATAAAATAATTGGTTGTATTTATACATCTTATTATTCACTTAAAATAAGGACAACAAATATTGAGCAAGGTTGAGAAAGCAGAGCTTTGAGATTTTAGTGGAAAGGTAAAAACAACATCAAGATGCAATTTCACAGTATAATCTACTCAATTCATCTGTTTATTAACATTCTTGGCCTTAGGACGTTGGTTTCTAATGTGAATTGATCACTTATCAAAATTTACTTACTATACTTACGATTGCTTCCCAAAAGATAACTTTTTCCAAATTGAAATTCTTGCGTGTTTCTCCGGTTTAAACAAATTTCCTACTTGTTTCCGATTTTTTTCATGCCAATAAATAATATAATAACGAAATTTCTTTTAAATTCTTACTTTTTATTAGTGGAGTAATTATGACTTATTTTTCTAAAGGAATTTTCCTTCTTTCCATGTTTCTCTCAAAGTCAAAAGGAAATTTGTAACTTAGTTGTTTTTCTATCACCACCACCATATGCTCATATATTTCTAAGTTATGAAATGAGACTTAAAACATAGAGAATACGGTTGAAATGAGGTTATCCAAAGGTATACTTATGCTAAATATTGGTTGATTGTATATTCTTTTCTTCTTTTATAGCTATAGCTATGCAAATAGATTGTAGGTTTATAATATTAAGTCACAACATGGAAATGTATAATACTGAGCGAGGGATCCATATGTTTTACTGTTATTGAGGTACTGTTGGTTATATAAATTTCAATATGAAGCATGATCGAACTACAACATTTATAAAAAATATTAAATGACTAAAATCCATTGACCTCTGGTATTAATTCAAAAATCTAAAACCATACTAATTTTCTATTATATAAATAGTGCGAAGATAGATAAATCTGTGCGACATTGAATGTTCAGTAAGTTATATTAGTTTCACCAAGAAAGGATAAGTAGACTAAAGACACACCTTGGTTCTTGGTTACAAAGTGAGAAATCTGAATGTATAGTCCTATACATTGCTTATAAAGGAGTTCAGAGAGCATAACCTGTTATAATTTTAAGATTTATTTATCACAAAAAACTTGTACTGAGCACCAAGTGCTCCTCTAAAGCGAGACAGTACTATGAACATGACTCAAATAAAAGCGTTCGTACATGCTCGGTTAAGATGTTTCACACCTATGTGAACCATGAGTCACTTTATTCACAAATTCACGCAAAATATTAACCTGATGGCAATTTGACACAACTTTTCGATCTATAGTAGTCAAACATGCCGCAGTTTTTTAACTCACATAATATATAGTAAGCTTCCAACAATATTAATAATTAAAAAATTGATCCACTCAAACAAACGGATCTATCCTAAACCAAACATCAACTACAAATTGAAGAACTAATTTGATAAACTATTTAACTCACGTAATAAGTGTAGCCATATGTAATCAATTCGTATAACTTCAGCATCAGTGCAGGATAATCGGCAGTGTCAGTGTAGGTAGATGCGGTAAAAGTCGATAGTAGAGATTTGAGAGTCGAAAGTGGAGATCTGAGATGATAACGAAATTAAGGGTTAATTTAAGGGCGATTAGGGAATTTTAGGCTGTGAGATGATAATGATGATAATGATAATGACGGTTAATTCGAGGCGATTAGGCATTTTTAGGCCATTGGGAAATGAAATGAAAAGAAACGAGAAGTGAAAAGGGTATTTTAGGAAGTTCCAAAAGACACAATTGATTATAGTTCAATCAATTCTGATTATTAATAGTAGAGATATGAGTAGGAAAATGGTTCAATACACTTTCAGTATTATGAACAAAAGTTCTTTAAGACTAAGACACACATAAACTAACTTAAGCTATGCTTCAGTTTTCAGCTCATGTTACTGGTGGTATCTTCTCCCAAGTATAACTATAAAGTTTCATCACTTTTCCATATGAACGAAAACTTTAACAAATTGACCAAAAGACGTAGATTATTGTCCATTTTAGTATATACATATTAACTTTGGATCACATGACCCGATGTACATCACACAGCGATTGCACATGTACTGTTTGTTTCATATTTCTTTTATTGCATGCATAGCATCTAAAAATTCACAACAAAATCATTTTATATTTCTTCTGCTGCACACGGCAAAATTCATACGAAAATTTTATCTATTCCAAGGCCTCGTTTAATAATTCATGTATTAATTATGGATGATCACCTGAGTTGCTATAGTGGAGGTCTCTTTTAGCTATTCCAAGGAAAGAGTTTGATAGGATTAAACAATTACTTACCCCAATTAAAACTCTTTTTTTTAATAATATCCATAATTTGTTGTAGATACTGATATAAAATACAGTTTATTAACATACTCTCCTACAACTTAACTCAAGGTAACCATCAATGATGAAGAAGTATCTTAACAAATCATAATTTAGGAGAATGAAACATATGAAGTTAAACTATACTTAATTAATTGTTGGGTATATGAACAAAATTTTCAGAAATAATTATAAGTAGTAAGATGTGATGTAAGAGGTCTAATCGATTTGTTTTATATGCAGTTGTACTGTACTTGTTATGATAGAAGTGTTGCATCCTTATGCATATCGAGAATGCCCTTTTCCACCCATAATCTCTTTGATCTTTGCAGGTGGAATTTTTTTATTGATGTTTAAATAGGGCACTGACCATCCAGAATTTAAAAGTTATTTCTATCTCACCTTTTAGCCTTGCCTGCATGATATACAAAATAATTTGTCAATAATATTTTTCATGTATAGATGATTAAACCAAACAGGTGCTAACACATATAAAATTATTATTTGTAGTGGAATCCAAGAGGCGGAGGGCGAACATATCTAATATATTTATTTTCTATTTCTGAATCCAAAAGTGTTGTATTACTGTTCTCTTTTTAATTATTTGAAAATAATATTATTTTTACATATTTTTAAAAAACTATTTTTGTTTTGGCTAACCAAATGTGAAGCTAATGTGGTTTACAGATGTGAAAAGAAAACTCACACATATGTGAATATTGGGACTATAGTGATTTAAATTAGTATACAATTAATGTCAATGAAATAAAAAAAGAGTATAAAAAACATTTTGTGAATATTTCAAATGGTAGGATTACATCCTATTTGTAACTCTTTGTTATCACAACAAAATAAAAACAAAATTACAGTAACTACTTTCTTGATATAGTGAACTGTTTTCTATTTCAAAATTATAGTAACTTCTTTCTGCTCTGCCAATTCCAGTACAGTTTACGTGCAGTTCATTTAAAAACATGGTGCGAACAAAAGTTTTTATCAAACAAAATGAAAGTTGAGGTGTGCTTACAGGATGCACTTTTCCCACAGCGAGTTTCACAGCTAAGCCTTAGCTTTGTTGATAAGAGAAAAATTAGGGAAACCCTCTTCATCCTTTACCGCTGTACAGAATAAAAAAAAATTGTGTTAGTGCAAGAAAAAAGTAAAAGTGAAATAAAATAGCCAATGCTATCTTTCTACAATTTAGTACACCATGATAACATGTGAATGGTCGAAACACTAAAAAGTATCAGTTGAACAGATACGAAAAAGAGTATTATCACATATATATATATAGGCCCGACATCATTTTCTCATGGCATCTAAATGTGTTGGCCTGGTAGATTATCATTCAATTATTCTCTTCCTAATTCTATCTACACAATCTACAAATCAAGCGCCATTAAGATTTGTATATTACTGGTACTTGAGTTAGATTATACTGATTTTCATAAGTGAAGTATTAAAATTAATGATTTCATCACCATTGTTCTCTTAGTACAGAGTAAAAGTGTTCAATTTTTGGATATAATACAAACTCATTCATTACACTCATAATCATCAGTTGAACATACTACTATTAATAACCTTGAATGTTTAAACTGAACAATACGCAAGAGGACAACTTAAATTTATCAAAGTCATTCTCATAAACCTCTGAACTCTGTCATTTCATTTCAAATATATATATGGTATAAGTTGATGAACAGAGCAAGATTCATTGCAAAATAAAGTCATAGAAACTATACATCAAGAAAAATCCGAACAAAATAAAAAAATCCCAAAGTTATAATCAATATCACATATTAGGAAAAATATAACCCTAATTCAATTGTAGTAGATAAATCTTTAAGGAACCCAAATACTACTAAAAATTTGAAGGAGTTCACAAAAATTAACGAATAGTTACTTAAGTTTATGATAAATATACATATACATTGTAAGTTAAGATGAACAAATAAAGATCCATTAAAAAATAAAGGAACATAAGTCATACATCAAGATAAAATCAAACGAAATTAAAAATCTCAAAGTCATCAATAAGTATCAGTATATTAGGGAACAAAATAAGTTGAATGTAATTGTAAGGAACCCATATATTACTGAAAATCTAGAGGAGTTGATGGAATTAGTTGAACATAACAGAAAACTGATTTTATACAAAAGATGTTGATGAGGCATGACCAAAAGTTGTAATAAAGTGAAAATTAAGTTTAGATTCAAGCAACATACATGTAAAGCAATTAATGCATTCTCAACATAATCTTCCACGACATTAATTTGAAGCAAATTCTAAGGAATTGGATACTACAGGAATCCATATTTGTTTATATCATATACAGATGGATATAAAAATAAATAGGAAAGATGAACTGTCCAATTTAATTTTACAAGCATAATTGGTTCCAATTTTCAATTGAAATTTAAAAAAAAAAAGTGGATATCAAAATCAGTTAGAGAATGGAAAAAATTAATAGAATTGAATTATTAAAATAAATAAAAGACTTTGATTTTGTAAACTCCGTTTCTATTTAAAATATATATTTAAGCTAGCATACAAAACTTGTAAAAAAGATAAATTTTTAGAGAATGAATTAACAATAAAACTGAAATAAAATAGACCAAACTCTTTGGTTTCGTTATCTATTAATAAATTTTAATTAAATTAAGCACATCAAAATTAGAGAAACTAAAGAAATAGAAGGAAAATAAAAAGCTAATCATATATGATTTTCTTTGATCGATTTCTCTTTAAAAAGGCATGTAGCCAAAGAACTGATGTAATTCGACCTTAACAATCAGTGGAAAGAGAAATAAAATAATTTGTTTTTAATCTAAAAATCATGACATTAACTTCTTCAAAATCACATGCAAAAATAAGTTGAGTATGTAAGCAACTGAACAGTTCGAATAATACTTACCCTAAACTAAAATTAAACCATATTCTTGTAAAAGAAAAATCGATCTATAATATATTACAACTTTATAAGTAGCAAAGAAATAAGTCATAATATATCACTACCACAACTTTATAAGTGGTAAAGAAATAAGGCATTATAAGGCACTTATATAGTAAACATATTTAGGACTGCGTAATTGGTTGAATATAACAAAAAGGTATTTATAGCCAAACGCACATTATGCTAATGATCTATTGGAATCATTACTTTTGGTGGGGAATCTCCATGAACAAAATCAATGATATAAAATATAGTTAAATGAATTCGAAAAGTAACAACAAATTTATAAATGGAAATTGAAAGCTTGAAATGTTGATATCTAAAGTGAACATAGTTATAAATTCAACATAACATCATCTTGTATCTGTTTAAGTTCATTTTATGGACCTATATATGAGAATTCCAAATGAACTTTTACTGTTTGGAAGACCTAACACAAAATTATTTATTTTTTGTAAACTTGAAAATAAATGTTACCCCATACCTTCATGCATCCATTATCCATAGCTGACTTTGCATCCAGAATAGTCATTCTAGTTATAGAAATCAATGTACATGCAAAAATCATCAAATCAGTAGAAATCAATAAGAGGCTACATAAATCTAATCAAAGAACAAATTGATTCGGTAGAGGCTGCATAAAATTAGTAAGATGCTAACTAATATGTAGTATAAGCACAGTAGAAGATCATTATAGTATAGTCATCATGATTAAAAATGCCATAAAATTAAGTGAACATGCGCAACGAATAAAAATTTAAATTCAAAATATAGTGAATCAAATTAAGCGGATAGTCGACCGTCGATTAACCCATAAGCGTTAATCACACAATGAAGGTAGGGTAGCCGTTCGTGACACTTCCTAAAATTTGCATGAACAACTATACATATCAAATGTAACCATCAACTATGTAAGCCACCTAAGTCTTTATGGCTGTCTTAATTAAAGTTTAATTCAAAAGGATATACAGTAAAGAAAAGTAATGCCAGTGATAAGTGATAAGTATAGCTAAAAGACTAAGTGTAAAATTAGAGTTGATTGGTTCATTATTCCATTTCTGTAGCACTGACCGGTAGATGATTAAAAACCTGAAAACGTGACACATTGACAGTGAGCTTTAACCCTAAATAGTATTTAATCAAAGCAAAAAAAATACATCATATAAAGATACATGGATGATACATAAAGGGTTTACAAAGGTGAGTAATATGCAACAACTCCCTGAATTCCAAATTTATTTAAACAAAAAAGTATTTTCTTAGCCTAGAAAATGAATGAATCCACTTCCTTCCCATCCTTCCCAATTTGTACAGTATAAAAACAATTATAAAGAGAGAATAAAATTATTACCATCTAAACATGGTATATATTTTTGTACATTAAACATCATGTACATAAGGACGCGAGTTGTTTAAATACCTCTGACTATTGATTGCGGGTGCATGCTTGCTGGAACTTTTGTATCAAGCACTTGAATGGAACTGTACTGGAATCTTTTATCAGACCTTCTGTGCTGATAACTGATGCTTACAATGCCTTAAACAACCAAATTTACAAAAGACAAAGAGACTCAGAAATTATTGCCTTATTGGCGCGCTCTGCCACTTAAATCGTATTAAGCTGCTATAGCTTTTGTCTTACTTACCATGTATTTTCTCATATGTGTGCTCACATAGCTTGCATCTCTTACCATTTCTGTTATCATCTAAAAACTCAGATTTATTGTTTCTATCCCCGGCGTCTTTCTAAAGCCGCCTAATCAAACAAATCTAGAATCTTTGCCTTCACACGCAAATAGACTCTACAATATCCAATCAATTCCCACATAAAAATTAGCATGTAAGACATTCCTTTCACTCTAAATCAGTTTGATACATGGCAAAAAATATTTCAAAAAAAATTTAGATGGAGAAAGTAATGAAGAAAATACTCAACTCATTATCTCCAATATAGACTTAAACTCTAATGAAACTGCCATGATAATACAGCCTAATCGACTTTAGCTTCCTTCCTATCCCAACTTTCCCCATCCAGCCAGCAAGCAATCTTGAATAATATGAATTCATTAAATTCCCTTAACATAATCTCCCACACATGAAAATCCACCTTATCTAACTCCAGAACCTTAGGCTAGCCTTTTTACACACTCCTCCTCATCCAATCGACACGAAATCACTGGACACCTGATATTAACTAATACACTTAACATCATCTCATACCCTCCAATCAGCACTCAAGAAAGCTGTTCAAACTGAAGCTCATTCGCGAGTCATAAATCAAATCGGAGAAATAAAATAAGCGAGAACCAAAAACAGTGAGACCGTGTAAAAACTGCCGGTGGTCGAAGCATGTAGAGAAGTATACCTTGTTTTGAAAACAGAAAACAGGAGAAACCGCCTGCCGCTTGAGCTATCAGATTGGTGAGAAGGAAACCCTAGACAGTACGTCACTGATGAGGTGGAGATTAGGGTTAAGTGGAGTCCGAGATTATTAGGGAGGGCATTTATGATTCTGGATCGTATTTGGGCAGTCGTTGTGAAGGAAGATGGACGGTGAGGGAGGTTGCCGTGGAAGCTAGGTCAGTGGAGAGATTGAATTTAGGGATGAATAGAAGCGGGAATTTCGTGGTTGAATTCGGGGAGGAAGTGAATTAGGATGTAGGAGAGGAAGAGGAATGAGACGAATAAGCGTATACGAATTGATGCGGTGGGAAGTATGCTGGTGCGAACGAAGGGTAATTCAGGCATTTCAGAAAGACACGATCAAATTGGTTGAAGGAACTTTCATTATTAGTAGTAAAGATATACAATTTCAATTACAATACAAATTTGATTACATTACAATTTATAATTTACAAATGCACCTCACTACATATCGCTCATTCACTCGTATTTATCCTTAACTTCATTCCAGATTGAATCCAGCATCTGAGCAATCTGCAAAAATAAATACTGACGTAGTAAAATTGAAAAGGAAATATTTTTGCAGTATGAAATAAAATGTGGATTTTGAAAATAATATTTGCCTCGGTTATTTGGGTTGTTCGTTATCATTTAAATTTAAATTCATCATATACGAACAGCTTGTGACATGCACAGTGTATTACTGTACATGCCACAAGGTCGTGCACACCGATATACACTTGATAAAATTACAAGGATATGTGAGCACAAGTCAAACCCAAATAAAAAGCCGGTTTCAACTCAAGTGCAATGCAAATAAAGTCACAACATGAGCACAAGGTCAAACTCGAGCTGCTAGCTGGATTCAACACAGGTGCAAGTTAAAGGAAATGGTCAAGACACATAAATCAAGCCTCGACCAAAATGGAAACAACATCATAATTCAAACTACAGTTCAAATCAAGTGAACTCACAATGAAACTGCACTGACCAACTCATGAATAAAAGTGCAGACTTGTATCAAAACAGTTCACCAGGCCTTAACACGTAGTTCAACAGCATATATGTCAGAGTCATGAAATAGTAGCCTCAACATCAAGACCTGAACCAGACACAGTGCAGACACAAGTGGTACAAGACCGAACCAAACACAATACAACTAAAATGCAAACTGTCTCAAAGAGTGATACCATGATAAACTCATACAATGCCGAAACCATGGAAGAGCAAAGCAACTCAAGCCAGCATATAATATACACAACAAGCTCCAGACGGTACACAAGTAAATGGCGACAACAAGTGATGCATCAGTGAAACAGTGGCTCAACATCAATATGTAAGAAATCGAGACTGAACCAGACTTCATGGCAGTAATGGCATGCAACTAGACTTCGAGTCGAGCAGTTGACAATGCACACAAATGCACATGTATCTAAACCAGGAACAAATTCAAGTGAAAACAAAATGTACAAGAGCAAGCTCAACTGAATCTATATGTGCAGACTACGTAGTGAACAATGAAGGAAAACTTGAGTTAATATCAAATTGCAGACAACAGGGTTTAGTTCAATATGCAATGAAGATCACAAGGCTCAAGTCTACAAAGTAAACACGAATACACATATATCATGAAACAACAATTATAAAAAGGTACAAGTCGAGTATGCTATAAACATAAACATATACGTGCAGTCAAGCCTTACAGTAGCAGTTCGAATCAAAATAGTGTCGCAAGAGCTTTTCAAATTATTAGAAATCAAGCTGTAGTTCAATCACAGCACATATACAGTGGTACAGAAGTTCGAACCAAAAACAAAGCCGTGGCCGAGCCAAAAATGTTAAGTTCAAATGCAGAAACCCAAAGCCGTGGTATTCAGAAAATCAGAGAATATATCGTCAAATCAACTCAAGCAGTGGTAGCCACGAAATAGATCAAAACCATGTTAATCAAGTAAACGAAATTATTCGATATGAAAAAGTCAGAAATCATCACCAGCATCGAAACAAAATCCAACGGTCGGAACAAATAAATTGACGAACTCAAACAAATACATACGAACGAAATTATAGGGGATTAAACCCTATATAAACCCTATCATCATCGGCCGTAAAGGTATTTGAGTTCAAGCAATAAAGAACAAATCTTTCAACTTGAATCAAGTCGAGCATAGGCAAATTGAAAAGAAAAAGCACATACCAGTTTTAACAATCGTACTCGACTGAATTGAAGAAGCCGTGAGAAATCTACTTGATCGAAGAAAAGAAATCGAAGCATCGGCAACAAATTGAAGCAACGACTCAATTCTCACAAAACCTTAGTTTTTGCAAAGACGACGAACGCCTTTTTTCACGAGCAAAGACCCGACCAAAGGAATAAAAGAAAAGGGGACAGTGTTTTATTATTTCATAACATTTGGGCCGACTATAATTTTATTATTGGGCTTTAGTGTTGAAAATTAGGGTTTAATTATTTTAGTGTTTTAAAGTGTTTTTAATTTCTCTTTCAAACTTTGTAATTACTAGTCGTGTGACTAAGGGACGAGCTACGATGGTGTAGTTCAAGAACTCGCAATTCAGTGGCTGAGTTGTGGCAGGGTTCTGAGCGTAGAGTTAAGGCTAGTCGATAGCGGGTGTCGCGAGTTTACTTGTGTAAGCGTCTGACTTCTTAATTTCTAGTAGAGACCTTGGGGGAAGCATGTAGGCAGGGTTTTGCCGAAGCTGGATAAATTCTGTGTCGTTCCATTTCTGCATTTATTATTCTGCTATTATCTGTGCTGCTATTATTCTGTGTTAAAAATATTTTATATAAGCTTCCGCAATAAATTTTTATAATTGATAGCATCACTCTATTTACCCCCCCCCCTCTAGGGTGAAATCGATCCTACAAGTGTATCAGAGCTGGAAACAAAAGTCATTTTTGTTTTAAAAAGTTTGATTTTTCAAAGATCAATTTTTTTACAAATTTGAATTTTTAAAAATGGCTACTTTTACTGAGGGTCGGTCCAATGTTATTCCTCCTATTTTTTATGGAACAGATTTTTTAAATTGGAAATTGAAAATGGAATTTTATTTAAAATCTGTTAATATTAAATGTTAGGATATTATTGAAAATGGCTGTGATATAACAGACGATAAAATTATCTCGATTAATGCTCTTGCTATGCATATATTATATTCTCATATTAATCAAGATATTTTTAACTTTATCTGTCATTGTGAAAATGCACTGGAAATCTGGAATACTTTTGAAGCAATATAGGGTGCAAAAGTCAACAGCAATGAGAAATCCTATACAACCGACTCAGTTAAAGGAATGTGCGTAACAGGATTGGTAAAAAGGCAGTTGTGATGAGGATGATGAAGATTTAGCAGCTGAGCTGGCATTACTAATAAAGAGATTCAAAAAGTGGAACCGCAAATACAGAAATCCAGCTCTAAATCAAAAATTGAAAAGCAGAATATTCAAAGCACTAAACAACCTAGAAGAACGGGAGATCATCTGTCATAAGTGCAACAAACCCAGACACATCAAGCCAAATTGTCCCCAAATTCAACCCGACAAAGAAAAGAAATAAAAAAGAAGAAGTTTTGCAGCCACGTGGAATAAAAGCGATAGCAGTGAGAGTGAGAAAGGTGATCTGTGCCTTCGAAGTGATATAACTGATAGCGATGATGACGAGCCAAGCGAGGTATCAAGACTTACTCACTCAGAATTACTCATATATTTCCACGAAGTAGATGGCTGTTTCGAACGACTTAGGGAGAAATACGCTAAACTTGAATCACAAAGAGATACTTTGATAGATTTAAATAAACAGCTTGATAAATTGGTTAAAAACTATCAAAGCAAGTTCCCTAAGTGTGAAAAGTGTCCAACGTTTGAAGAAATCAGAAATCAAAATTAAATCGCTTGAAAATGAAATTCTTATTTTGAAAGGGAGTGAAAATATTAGGAGAGAGAATTCTATTAAAAAGTGCACTCAATTATTGAATGAAAATGAATCTCTCAAAACACAAGTCCAACAATTGTCTACAAATTTAAGAAAATTTTCCAAAAGTGAAAAATCGTTGAATGTGCTATTAGGAAAACAAACCGTTAATACAGTTAGACAAGGACTTGGATATAATCGATCTGTACGTATTGAAAGCAACATTAATCAAGTAAAATCCGAGTGCACAATTTGTAGAAAAATTGGACATGATCAAAATAATTGTTGGTATAGACCCAAACACGTGAAAACTATACCAATTTGGGTTCTAAAGGCACAAATATAAAATCCCTCAAAGTTAAACAAATTTGGGTGCCGAAAGAAACACATGTAAATAGTTTTGGGTCTTCACAAACAAAAATTTCAAAATATTTTGCCACTAACAACCATAGACCTATAAAAAAAAGGTCATGAAAACCTTTTAACGCTAGCTGTAGTGGCAGGCTAAGGAACAACAACAGCGTTACTTGGATTATGGCTGTTCCAAGAACACAATGGGCGACGAATCATAGTTCCTTAGCCTAGTATAAAGGTGGCAGAATCACAATAGACAGCCATGAAAAATATCATAAGGTAAAATAGGCAATGGTATATTTATTTGAACAATATATTAATTGTGATAATCTGCACCGTAATCTGAATTAAATCAGCCAGTAATGTGATGATAAAATAAATGATGATTTTGATTCTGACTTATTCAAAATTGTTGGCCAATTATACTATTATGCCAAGAATACTATAAAAGTCTCTAGAGTGTTTGAATTACTTCATATATATTAGTTTGGATTAATAATAGAGTTTTATTGGATGATAATACATTTGGTTATTTTACGGCTGACTCTATATTCACGGTTTTTGATCATTTACACGGCTTCAATTCAAATTCAAGAGAATTTCATTTAAAAACTTGTTAAAAACGATTTTGAGACATTTTGTTGCACACTTCATAATCTGGTCTGTAACATTCAACAAATAATAAGTTTGAGTGAAAAGAAATTCAGATGCAGATTACACTAGTAATCTAGTTGATAGAAAAATTACCAGTGGAACTTGATTTATGATGAGACATTTAGTAACTGCATCGTTTTTCAAAGAAAAAATCTGCATATTTTTCACTTTAAATAATTTTCAAACTGCAGACATTTTTTTTATAAAATCCCTTCTAGAAAATCATTTTTGACCTTGTTTCAGATTAGTCATTTTGGAAAATTTGGTTTTATAATTATTTTTGGATTTGATTTTATAATTACAATGACTAATCTGACTCCCTATTAGTTATCGAAAAGAAAAATAGTGTTTGAAAAAGTGATGAATGTTGATATTAATCATATATTATAACCTGAGACGATATATTTAGTAAATTTCTTTAGAAATTTGAACAAGAGTTATAAAGACTTTTTGTTGGTATTCCATGACCATCTCTATTTCTATCATATTTATAACGACCATCACTCATCAAAATTCAGTATAGTTTGTCAATATGTGGTACTTTAAACAAGAATCATTCGTTTTCATTTTTTTTTTTTTAAAAATATCCAAAGTATTCACTTTCATTTAAAAGTCCTAACGGTTATGCATGGGTGAATTACTTGGAATTTTTGATTATGTGCTTCCATGCTCATTTAAAAGTCCTCACGGTTATGCATGTATGGAATGCATATCAAAATTGATTAATTAAATTGACAAGTTGATTCTAATACCATTTAAAAGTCCTCACAGTTTTGCATGGTTAGAATATACTTGAATTCATTTAAAAAAAATTGGAATACTACTAATCTCATTTAAAAGTCCTAACGGTTATGCATGGTTAGTAGATATTCAAATTCCTGATATAAATATACCACAAATAGATACAGCTATATGGTTTTATACGATGACATTATCCATATCACTCTAAAGTGGAATATGCGCCAAACAGAGTATTTATGATTTTTGTTTGATATTTTATTGAAATTTAATATTTATATTCGATTGAGGTTTAATGCTGTATTAATGTCTATCACTTTATATCTATTTTTTCTAACACTATTACTCTTTTGCTGATAACAAAAAGGGGAGAGAAAAGTTAAAATTTTGACAAATAAAGGTCAAATATTTTCTATTTGCACTAGGCTTATTTGCATAGTTTTATTTACATGCATATATGAAGGGAGAGCTTTGTGTAGAGAGAGAGCATTCAAATAGGAGGAGCAAATTGAATGATCAAATACATTTAACAAATTCAAAATCTTAAATATATGTTTGTTATCATCAAAACGGGGAGATTGTTGAATATGCGAGGACATGATTTTTATTTGATGATAATAAACATATATATATATATATGTATGTATATTCACTTAAATATATTTGTTAATATACTATTTTATTTTTCGCATAATTAAATAAATATTTGCTGAGTAAATTAAATAACACGGTATTTAAATTCAAAAGATATTTTATTCAAACAAATATTTATTACAATTTTGAATAGTACAAATTTGAAATCTCACTATATATATACAATTTCAATTACAATACAAATTTGATTACATCACAATTTTTAATTTACAAATGCACCTCACTACATGTCGCTCATTCACTCGTATTTATCCTTAACTTCATTCCAGATTGAATACAGCATCTGAGCAATCTGCAAAAATAAATACCGACTCGGTAAAATTGAAAATGAAATATTTTTGCAGTATAAAATAAAATGTGAATTTTGAAAATAATATTTGCCTCGGTTATTTGGGTTGTTCGTCATCATTTAAATTTGAATTCATCATACACGAACAGCTTGTGACATGCACAGTGTATTATCGTACATGCCACAAGGTCGTACACACCGATATACATTTGATAAAATTACAGGGACAGGTGAGCACAGGTCAAACCCAAATGAAAAGCCGGGTTCAACTCAAGTGCAATACAAACAAAGTCACAACACGAGCACAAGGTCAAACCCGAGCTGCAAGCTGGATTCAACACATGTGCAAGTTAAAGGAAATGGTCAAGACACATAAATCAAGCCTCGACCAAAATGGTAACAACATCAAAATTTAAACTAAAGTTCAAATCAAGTGAATTCACAATGAAATTACACTGACCAACTCATGAATAAAAGTACAAACTTGTATCAAAACAGTTCACCAGGCCTTAACATGTAGTTCAACAACATATATGTCGAAGTCATGAAACAGTAGCCTCAACATCAAGACCTGAACCAGACACAGTGCATACACAAGTGGTAGAAGACCGAACCAAACACAATACAACTGAAATGCAAACTGTCTCAAAGAGTGATACCATGATAAACTCATACAATGCCGAAACCATGGAACAACAAAGCAACTCAAGCCAGCATATAATATGCACAACAAGCTCCAGATGGTACATAAGTAAATGGCAGCAACAAGTGATGCATCAGTGAAGCAGTGACTCAACGTCAATATGTAAGAAATCGAGACTGAACCAGACCTCATGACAGTAATGGCATGCAACTAGACTTCGAGTCGAGTAGTTGACAATGCACACAAATGCACATGTATCAAAACAAGTAACAAATTCAAGTGAAAACAAAATGGTACAAGTGCAAGCTCAACTGAATCTATATGTGCAGACTACACAGTGAACAATGAAGGACAACTTGAGTTAATATCAAATTGCAGACAACAGGGTTTAGTTCAATATGCAATGAAGATCACAAGGCTCAAGTCTACAAAGTTAACATGAATACACATATATCATGAAACAACAATAATAAAAAGGTACAAGTCAAGTATGCTACAAAAATGAACATATACGTGCAGTCAAGCCTAACAGTAGCAGTTCGAATCAAAACAGTGTTGCAAGAGCTTTTCAAATTATTAGAAATCAAGCTGCAATTCAATCACAACACATATACAGTGATACAGAAGTTTGAACCAAAAACAAAGTCATGGCCGAGCCAAAAATGTAAAGTTCAAAAGCATAAACCCAAAGCCGTGGTATTCAGAAAATCAAAGAATACATCGTCAAATCAAGTCAAGCCGTGGTGGCCACGAAATCCATCAAAACCGTGTTAATCAAGTAAACGAAATTATTCGATATGAAGAAGTTAGAATCATCACCAGCATCGAAATAAAATCCAACGGTCGGAACAAATAAATTGACGAACTCAAACAAATACATACGAACGAAATTATAGGGGATTAAACCCTATATAAACCCTATCACCATCGGCCGTAAAGGTATTCGAGTTCAAGCAACGAAGAACAAATCTTTCAACTCGAATCAAGTCGAGCATAGGCAAATTGAAAAGAAAAAGCACATACCAGTTTTAACAACCGTACTCGACTGAATTGAAGAAGCCGTAAGCAATCTAATTGATCGAAGAAAAGAAATCGAAGCATCGACAACAAATTGAAGCGGCGACTCAATTCTCACAAAACCCTAGTTTTCGCAAAGACGACGAATGCCATTTTTCACGAGCAAAGATACGACCGAAGGAATAAAAGAAAAGGGGACGGTGTTTTATTATTTCATAACATTTGGGCTGGCTATAATTTTATTATTGGGCTTTAGTGTTGAAAATTAGGGTTTATTTATTTTAGTGTTTTAAAGTGTTTTTAATTTCTCTTTCAAACTTTGTAATTACTAGTCGTGTGAATAGAGGACGAGCTACGGTGGTGTAGTTCAAGAATTCGCAACTTAGTGGCTGAGTTGTTGTAGGGTTTTGAGCGTAGAGTTAAGGCTAGTCGATAGCGAGTGTCGCGAGTTTGCGTGTGTAAGCGTCAAGCTGCTTAATTTCTAGTAGAAACCTTGGAGGCAGCACGTAGACAGGGTTTTGCCGAAGCTGGGTAAATTCTGTGTCGTTCCGTTTCTGCATTTATTATTCTGCTATTATCTGTGCTACTATTAATCTGTGTTGAAAATATTTTATATAAACTTCCGCAATAAATTTTTATAATTGATAGCATCACCCTATTCACCACCCTCTCTAGGGTGAAATCGATCTTACAAGAACTAACTGCTGACGAGGAGGACCAGATATTTGACGCAATTATGGAGCCGCCAACGCGGAATAGTCGTTATGGCTTTAGAAATCAAGAGGTAATGCTTATCAATAATATATTTATAAATAACGTATAACATATTGATTTCATTAATCACACTACATGAACTCATACACTTTGTTAATAATGTTATGGGCAAGACGTTGGCAAAGCGGTTACAAAAAATCTTAGGAAAAAGGAAGATTCAAGAGTTGAGAGCTAAGATTGCTGAGCTAGAGGAATGAGGCGGACGTTAAGTTATGGAGATGGCCAAGTTGGACGAACGCCTTGCGGCATATATGCAGGTGCATGACACATTTTCTTAATTAGGGGGATCTGGAGATGTTGATCGAGATTGATAGGTATGATTTTTTAAGTTTGTGTTGGAACATTGTGCATATATGCACTTTGAGATGGGTGATGTAGTTTGAGTATGTTGCTATGGTGTTTGTGAGTTGGATATGTTTGCTACGTTTGAGATGGGTAAGGTTGATTTGATATGTTTAATAAATTTTGAGATGTTGGATGTGTAAGGTTGATTTATGTTTTTTGAGATGTCGTTGGATATGTTTGACATATTTTAGGATGTATTTTGAGATGTTGTTGGATGTTTGAGTATATTATGGGTTGTTTGAGTTTGATTTATTGTAAATATTGAAGTTTATTATTATTATTGATGTTATATATATGACTTGGGCTTTGATATATATATATATATGTATGTATGTATGTATGTATGTATGTATGTATGTATGTATGTATGTATGTATATGTATATGTATGTATGTGTATATGTATATGTATATGACTTATATATGTGAAATTGATACACACACACATACATATACATATACATATACATATACATATACATACATATATACATATACATATATACATATATATATAGTTTGGGGTTGAAAGACCGATGAAATTAAAAAAACTTCTAGATTTCCGATGGCTCTTTGGTACAAACTTACCGACGACCTTCCTTCCGGACATTCCAACGACTTCCGATACCAATTTGGATAAGTCGTATTTGCCCACTTGTATACGGTGGGTCGTCGGAAGTCATTAGAAACGCCGTTGTAAGCCATTGAAAAGCTGTCGAAAAGTCCATTCTTCGACAACCTTCTTTTCAACGGTTTTTTTCCACGGCCACTGACGGTTCTGAGCTGCCGGGAGTACTATTGTTTCTTGCCGTAGAAAGGTAGGTGTTAATTTTGTGAAAATTTGGATCGCATTCCTATTTCCAAGTTTAATACAACAAAAGTTTGTAAAACCACGTATCAAGTTTTTAGATCCATATTTTGATATTATTAGCTTATATTTAAACTTATGCTTGTGCTAATTTAAACGGAGAAAACATTGCTCCTCGAAGTGTCTAATTGAAATTTTGTTGTCATCTTTAAAATTAAAAATTAAAAAAAAAATTCTTCTTTTATTCCTACAAGACCCATATGTTATTTACCTTGGTAAAATTTTATTAATGTAAATATTTGCAACACTATTATATAAGTTAAGAATATATTTATTAGTCTACATGCCCACTGAAAGATAGTGCAAATGTGTGCAATTTTCTCCAATTTGAAATGTTCGGTTGTGACTTTATTTCATCGATATTTAATAATTCTTCAATCTTTTCAAGATTCATATAACTTATAATTTGAATTTTTTTTCTTAATGTAGTAATTTGCAACCGAATGTAGAAATTTCAAATATATATAGTTACATACTATTTATTTGCAATTTAAAGTAAAAAATTCTAATATTTGCAATTACATGCACCTAGAAATAGAGATTACAAATATTTGTATCTACCTTGAAGCATCATATTGAAATTTTGATTTTACCGTAGCTGTAACGACCCAGAATTTCTGTCATTTGAAATTCGTATATTTAATTGATTTTAAATATTAACAAGTAAAATTTGTAAGCCGAATAAATTTTTATTTTGAATATCTGGATTTGATTGGATAATTGAATCGACAATTTAATATTTGAAATTACAGAAACAATTGGAAATTGGGTTTAATGTGATGAAAAATGATTTATAAAGTTGTATTAAATCATATTGGAGTTAGAATGATGTTATAGAACTTTTAAAATTGAATTAAAAGTTAATTTGTGGAAATTGAATATTTTAATATTTAATCGACGACTTAAAATAGCCATTTTTCAAACAGTCTCGGATTTCGATAAAACCAGTTTCATCGGATCCATAATGTTATATTATTATATGGTTTCAAATTTCGTGTCAATCGGATTTACGGTTTGTCCGGGGCAAGCTAAGACGCGTAGAAATCGATTCGAAAACTTATCTTTCAAATTTGATTGAATTGGCTCCCAATATATATTCCATTGCGTTCGGAATAGGGGTAAAACATTATGAACGCCAGGCGGCACGCTTCTTTTGGAGTTCGTAAAAAAATCGAGTGAATAGTGTTTTGGCGAAATTTTCTATAAAAGACCCCCTCTATCTTCACTTTGCAAACCCTAATTTACTTTCAACCATAGCCGCCACTATCTTCATTAATGGCCGAAATTTTCTTACCTTCTTCCTTTAATCTCTCTAAATCCATCAACAATTAGAAAAAGTTTTCAACTACAATGTTGAAGGGCTTCACGAGATCTTTACATCCATACGGGGATGATGGGCTTTAATCGTGTAAATCGACGCCAAATTCGCCGCGTTCATCTAAGTTTCATGCACGCTTTTCAACGTCCTAGGGAGGCCGAGCTCCATGATAGTCAAGCCGGTGATGGAGTCGACGTTGGGCTACGTCGTGGCGTTATCTGATCGTCGTCAGGTGGTTCGTGTTGGTCACGAAAATTCGAGAATCAAAGGCGGCTATGGGCTCTTTATTGCGATAGCAACCTGGAAGAAGAAGTTGAAAAAAGCACGGCCCAGATTCTCCAGGGCAGAACGTGCGGCCTGGATCTATGTAGGTTATAAAAATATAAATAAAAAAGTTAATTAATTATTATATTATAATTTGTATAAACTTTAAAAATGTGTAACTTTTTCATACGAGGTCCGTTTTGGACGAAACGAATTGCGTCGGGTTCGTATTGACGAATACTACGCGATGGAGCTGGATTGGAGTTGATTGGAGCTAGTGAAATTTTTGGATAAAATTAAACGCGCGTTTAATTTTATTCGAAATAAATCGCTACAACCGTTATTGAAAGCAAGGTGAGAACTTCTCACTCAATCGAAATTGTTTCGATTTATATTTTAAATAGTCAGATTTAAAATTGATTGATTCTGTGATTGAATGATAAATTATTATCTATTGCTTTGAAATAGACCCTATGCGCCGTACATTAAGCGGATGTTATTTATTAAACACATATACCACGATATTCCATCTTGATTGGAATTGGTATTATATATGTACTTGGAGTTGATTTCCTGCATTATGTAGCGGATGAGACCCTATTGCGTCACATAATAGCGGATAATATTTTATAAATCCCATATACCGCGATATTCCGTATTGGAACGGAATTGGTATTGTGCTAACATCTGTGGATGCAGCGAAACAGGTTGGAGGGATCCAACTGGATTCCTCACCCGTATTGATTTATTTACAGATATTGTGATATATTCTGTTATCATATGATATATGATGTTTTGGATGCCGTGATTGTTATATTTGTTGCTGTTGCAGCATTGGGCCAATTTTGAAGAATTAAAAGTGTTAAAGTGATTATTTTCAAATTTTTAAAAGGTTTCTAAAGTGATTTTTGAAAGTATACGTTTTATTAAATTTTGGAATTGATTCATTTTAAATTAATAAACATTATAATTTTTATGTTATAAAAATTATGATTTTTGGTGAAATATAACCGAAATGGGATTTTCGAGATAAGTAATTGATTTATTTGTAAAATGCATTAAATTGGGATTTTTGAATTATTATAAACGGTTTATATAAAAGATTTATAAAATTGATATTTATAAATAAATAAATAAATATTGGAATTATAAAATGAGTTTTCATAAGTGTTAAAATGAAGTATAAATGGGTTTCATAAGTGAATGAAATTTATAGATTTATAAATTGTGAAGTTATAAAATGAATAGATTTCGTAAAATAAAATATTTATAAGTAATTAACTTATAGATCGGATTTTGGCATTAAAATGAGATTTAAATAGAATTTGTTAATTAAATTGCTTTTATAAGTTGAAGTTGTAATAAAATATAAATGGAATTTATAAACGTTGTTTTATAAATCCGAAATCGACTTGTTTGATAAGTCAATTATTTTAGATTATGAAAGGAGATTATCCACGATTTTGGACAGTGGATAATCCTTTAAATAAAATGTGTAGAAATGATGAATTTTGGTTAACAAAGTATATTCACGATTTTGGACGGTGAATAATATGTTAAAGAAATGTTTTAGGAAGTAATATTTTAAATAGAATTTAAAACGATTTGAAGTTGTTTTAAAATGTGATAAGGATCGAAACCATAGATTTCAACATTCATTGTTGAAATAGACATTTTCGAGAAATAAGGAAATGATGAACTATAAAACTGTTGTTCTAGTAAATGATTTTCGAAAGAAAATGTTTTTGTATAGTATTGGGATTTATATATCTATCTAAATTTCGAATCCCTATACTAGTGATGTTGGGTTGCCGTAACGATGTTTTACGCAACATTTGTTTTGACTCAAATAAATGTGTTTAAAGAAAACGTTTTCCTTAAAGGAATAAAATATATACTTAATTGTGATTTAAGTATATTGAATATTTTCTAAGTATTGAAAATAAATAGATTTGTGAATTACTTATTGTTAAATAAGTATGGAAATGTTTCCAATATGAAGTGAAATGTTTTGGGTTTTTATCTTTTAAAGATAAATTGAAAATGAATAAGTATTTGGAATTGCTTTTCCAATATGAAATTGAGATGGTTTAGAGAATATATCTTTTTAAAGATAAATTGAAGTGAATATCTGGCAAGTTATTAATTTATGGAAGATTAATAAAAAGGGCCTAGTGATTGTTATGGTGTTGGATATTTGTTTGTTGGCCTTGATAGTTAAATAACCGACTATCAATATTTATCTTTAAATGGGTATTTATTGTGATTGCTTGAATTTGAATGTTACACTTATTTTTGAAAATAAGCGCCCGTTATTCGGTTTAGCCGGGAGAGGACCTTTGTGTCATAAATCCCATTCTGAATAAGTGATATGTCGTAATGGATAGCATTTGAAGACCGGTGTTGAAGATCAGATATTTATGAAAACGGAAGGATTACCGTCGAATGTTTCTGCATTGGCTGATCTCCGATATAGAAATTTTATCACCCTTTGTGATGGGAAGTCCGGTCGTGATTAGTAAATATCCGGATTGCAAGGTCTTCTTTTGGAAGTGCCTTCAGTTTCGTTCGATCCCGGAACGGACTTGTATGGATGTGTGTCTGACGTTACAATTTGAGATGTAAAGCTGGTTTCTATCAAATATATTTTTGTTGGTGGCGGAGAATTTATTCTCTTAGCTTAACACCATTCTCTGAGACGTACGAGCTCAGAGGTTATGTAGTTGATGGTTACTAGTGATACATTCCCAAATTGGTAATGTGGCATATGGAGTGCTATTGAGCAATTGTTGATCAAAGCGTGGCTTTTGTATAAAGCGTAGCTTTGTGGCTAATATTTATATCATTATTTTCGAAATGTTTTTATACACTTTGCACTTATAGTAATAATATCAAAGAAAATTTGCGTATCAAGCATGTTTGACTATCATAAGGAGAAATCTCCTCCGATTCCGCGTTTGCATTGTGTGTTTGTGAGGGAGGCCTTATGGTAGTCTCATTTTCTAAAAAGCATTGCGAATCTAATTTAAAAATAATTCTTTGTTTGTTTTTAAAGATAAACTGCTTTAAGTTCTCACATCAGTCCCATGACTGACCTGGAGTTTATTGTTTCCTTCGTAAACTCTGGGTGCCTACCAATTTCTACACGGGCAGTCTAGAGTTAGGTTATCAGGTCATTCTGGAATTCAGGAGTTGCTGTAGAGATCTGGAGGCAGGCTGGATGGCTTGGCGTATCAATTAGTATATAGTATTTCTTTCCCGCTGTTTGTTGTTGTAAACTCTGATAATGTAATGTAATGTGATGTAATAACTGATATAGTTCTTTGCTTTAAAGAATATTCATTTATCTATTATATGTTGTTCCGCTGCGATTATGAGATTCTGATATTATTTCTGTTGCTTTTTCTTTCTTTCTTCTTATATCTTCTACCACTTCTTTAACCCTAACGTTCGGTTTTCGGACATTCGATAGCTCGGCAGTTGATACATTGGACGTATTAATGTCGACTTTCGAGAGTTGAAAAAATGCAAACGTTACAGTAGCATCATAAATTTTATAATCGTTGTAACAAGGTTCATATGTCACGTGTTTAAGTAAAATTGTGTTGATCGGATCGTACGTAACTCGAAACATAAAATGTTAATTGCAATTATCGTTTAGTTTGACTAATTTGTATTAATGATGTATGGATTTAGTTATAAACGAATAAAGTTATGGTTTTGTAGTGGAAATGAAAATTTATTCTATATTTTCTTTTTGTAAATGAAAAATGCAAGAAGATATGCTATAGCAACTTTATAATAACATGGACTCTAGTCCTGTTTAAATTTTTCAAGGGACCTCGGTGAAAAGTTTCTTCAAAAGTGCTACAGGAGATAAATTATGAATGTAGATAGATGTAAGATTTTTGTTCGTACGTTCTCCCACCTTTGGGTTGGTAAAGCTTATTATTGCTCATGCAACAAGAAAAATCTGCGCAGGGACCCGTTTGGTGAGGAAATACTGTCGTATTATTAAACCATTCAATAATAGACTCAGATTTTACCAAAAAAATATTTTTTTCAAAAAATAAAAAATAAAAATCAAACTCAAAGACTTTGGCAAAAGTCCAATCCACAAAGCTATGCATGTGTATATTCGTTCGGAGCTTCTTTTATTTCATTATCGATCGAAGTGTAATTACAAAAATCAGGTATTATAGTCAAATCAGAAGGAAGAAAAAATATATTTCATTCTATTAAATTATGTTAATTGCATTTAAAAGCAATTATAACCGTGAACCAATTGGCAATGGTAATTTTTAAGACATGCTGACCATTATTTTTATAATAAAGAATCGATGCAAATGTAAAAGTTATAGCAGATGTGTACGTAACAACGTGAAGCTGGATTTTAAACGCAAGTAGGTATAATTATTGAAATAACTAGAAATGGCTTGAATTAAAGATCAAATTCATTTGCATATTATACAACAGGTCACAGTCATGTTTGCATATGGATGACAACGGAAAGTTATGCTTGGTAATACTTTTAACTTTGAACTATATCTAAGAGCTTACTTTTCTGCATGCTTCTTAACCGTCTAAGCATTTAACTCTACCTTTTATTAAACGGTTGACAAAGGGATTAAATAGTAATATACTGGTCAAAGATATCGCAGATATCAATAATCAAATACATAAATACATACAATGTATGTACACATGCACATGCACGTACACATACGTACATATACATGCATACGTTAACAGGGTAAATAACTGCGGATACAGTTGCTATCAATGGGTGAAAATCTTATGGCTTTATGGCTGTACATAATGACGAAAGTGACCACATATTTCAAATACACGTACCGCAGCACCGAGACATCAACCTTCATCTCCTTGGTCTTGCAACGTAAAACTCAAATAACCTCAAGAGTTTCAACACAAAAGTTGTCACTTAAAAAATGGGTATACCCAGCCACTACACGCAACCACATAGGAGTAGAAAAATAAAAAAACAACTTCTCTAATATATTTTTATTAAAAAATGGATGCAAGTGTAACAAGGGTGGCGCAAAAAAACCAATGTACAGAGAAGTATTCAATGACACCTCATCAACCCTATGATTTCTACCATAAATTTCGATTTAAATGATATGATCTTCTCGCTCTTTTCACTAACCATATTATTTAATTCGAAGATTTTGTTGGAAATCACGAAGCTAATAGGGTGCTGCATTGTTTGTTACATTTCAAATCTCTCGAATATCAGCCACAATTTTCGAATTAAATAATATACTTTCTCTCTCTTGTCACTTCACTCTATTATTTAATTCGAAAGCTTTGACAGATATTCAGGAGGATTTGAGGTGTAGCAAAAATGATATGTAGTCAATCCTTGCTCTATATGTGTGTAGTAAAAAAACGTACGATTTGCAATTGTAAATTGACATATACATGGAATGCTTGAAGTTGAACTCTCAAATAAATAAAAAATCAATAAAGTAAAGATTTATTGCATTTAGCATATACATAGTTTAAAAAAAGAACTAAAAATAAATATTGTTTAAAATATTTGCCAAATGTTACAGAATGAAATCAAATTTGTTCTCTTGAACATATTAGCACGTTCTTAGACACATCATTTCTAGTGTAGGTTTCGAATTGTCTTTAAACTTCACCGTTGTTTACTAAAAGTTAATTAGTGTGTTTAGTTTAAATTCCTTTAGATATTAGCCATTTGGTTCATAAGCAATATAGAAATGAATTATATTGCATGTAACAAAACTTTGACCAAATAGAATTGCTAATAAATTTAAGGTTGAATTCTATAAAACACTTGCTATTAAAATTGAATATAGAAATGAATCTGCAATGTTGTCTCAATTATAAGTTTCTTTCTAATTACTTCTCTAATAATCTAGACAGTAAGGTCAATTACTACAGTTGCTATTTTCATTCTTTTTTTTTCCCACTTTTGATTTGTTTTGCAAGTACAAAGCTTATGGATAAATGGTATTTAGAGCCTAGGAATGTCTCGTTGTTAATTTATTCATGCAACTACCGATTGTACAAAAAAAACCGTGTGGCGACCGATAATCATGTGACTGTAATAAGTGTAAAATCGATTTCATCCTAGAGGGGGTGGAGTGAATAGGATGATGCTATTAATTATAAAAATTTAACGTGGAAGTATATAAAATAATCGCAACACTGATAATAGCAAAATAATAGCAACACAGATAATAGCAGAATATAATGTGCAAAAATAGAACAACACAGATTTACCCAGTTTCGGCAGAACCCTGCCTACGTGATGCCCACAAGGTTTCTACTAGAAATTAAGTAGTCAGACGTTTACACACGTAAACTCGCGGCACCCGCTATCGACTAACCTAACTCTACTCTCAAAATCTTACCATAACTCAGCCATTGGGTCTCGAATCCTCGAACTACATCACCATAGTTCGTCTCCTAGTCTCACGACTAGATTTTACGAGAGTTTAAAAATAAAATACAAATTAAAAAACAATTAAAAAACATTAAGCCCTAATTAAACTTTAAAGTCCAAAGAATAATATAGCCGACCCAAAGAAATCAAAACACTATGATAATAGATTTTCCTCTTTTTCTCTTTTTATTTATTTCGGCCTTGTATTCTTCTTTGTGAAAAAATCGCTGCCTCGTTCCTCTTTGCTCAAAATTAGGGCTTATGGAAACTTGTTGAAATCATCGACTTCCGTTATTGATTGAATGATAAATTTTCTACAGTATACTTCGTCAATCAATGTGTCACTTTATTCGCACACGGCTGCTTCAACAAGTAAAGTTCGAATTAATTTGGTATGTGATTTTTGCTCTTTGGTTTACTGGTTAATTTACTTGAACTCGATGTTTTACATGCTGCCGATGATTTGGGTTAAATAGGGTCCGATCCCATATAATCTTGTTCGTATATATTTTATTTGAATTTTTGCTTGGCCACTGAATTTCGTTTGAATGCTTGTGATGATTTCTGACCTTTTCAATTTGTTTATTTTCGTTGCTTGTTTAACACGGCTTCAATTTTGACATGGAAGTTGGTTTCGTTCTTTTTTCTGTTGACATTGGTCACTTTGATTTCGTGAAAATTTGAACTTGTTCGATTTTATCCTTGGTCACCACGGCTTTGACTTGATAATGTAAATTGACTTCGGTCACTTTTGAATTTTTGATAATCTGGATTCGATCATAGGTGTTTTCATTTGACTTTGATCCTGATTTGTTCGTACTTGCTATATATCATTATTCACTGTCTTTGTTCGAAACTGCTACTTTGGTTTTGAACTTGTACACTGTATTATTCTCTGACTTCTTAGGTTAGATCAATTTGAGAAATAAAAACTGCTCTGACTGTAAATATGTGACCATGGCTTTGATTTGTGTCTACACTTCACATTGAACTTTCATGAACCACAACTGTGTTGTGGTTGAGTCCATTGTGGTCTGAGTGAATTTGAGGCTTTGTTAAGTTCATGTGCATATGCATATGTGTATAGTTGTTGTGTGATATTAGTATGGGTTGCTCTACATTACTGTCCACGGTCGTGTTGCCTCCATGCCTTCACTTTGTTGTTGTATGCCTCTGTTGCATTTTGCATTTGGTTTCATACATTTGTGTTATGTCTAGATGCATTTATATTTCATTGATGCATCGTGGTTGCATTCACGTTCATGCTGAAATTATTGCATTCATGTTCTTGTGCATTTATGGTTGGTCTTCATGTAGCTTGTTTGCACTTGGTTTCAATATGTGAGCATGGTTAACTTATGTTACTTTGGGACTTCTGTAACATCCCGATATTTTCAACCATTCGCATCTATAAATGTCGGACTTGAATTTTTCAAAATATCATATTGTTAATTTATATTTGACAAAACTCAGCATATAAAATAAATAAAATAATCACAGAATCGCAATACATATAGTCAAATAACAAAATTTAAATATATCACTGGAGTCAACTAAATAACTGGAAGCTGAATAGATATAGATGAATATCCAAGCGAAACTCCAACTCCAAAGGTGAGTCTCAAATGATGTGACACTCGGTCTGACCGAGCGTAAAGCAAAACACAAAACACTCGAGTCAGGATTAACATTCTTATATCAATAAATCCAACTCAAGTGAAATATCAACTGAAATACAAGTAACTCAAAGGATGTTTGGGATAACCATCCTCTAAGGATCCTTGGAACTATCTACTATGTAGTAATATACGCTGTTTTAATATGTCTATAGTAAAGTAAACTATTAAAATAGCATTAAGGCATTACCCATATCCCCCTTAACACAGTTTTATATATTCTCATAGTCTATACAGTACCGTAACTTTCCGTAAACTAGGCTTATCAGAGGGCACTCCATGGGTATGGTACAAAATAAACTCGTAGTGGTCTTGTTAAGGTAGGTGACACGACACAACTAGGCAATGTCAGGATAGATATACCAATTACACTTATGGGTTGGTGATAACGCATAGCCGCAATTACCGTCCATTTCGGTCCACACTCCCAAATCAAAGGTGCGTACCAAATCAATCATAAAGTTATAGAATGGCAATCGAAGAAGTGTGTCCGATCGGAGAAGCTACCTCACTTGGCCCGTCGATTGCTCCTGTATTAGCCACCTTAAGCTAACTCACGAGAGTCAGGTCCACGTATGTACCTCAAATAAAACGTCATCAACCACCTACTTCATTCTGGAATCCCCAACGCATACACAGTTGTTAAAGTGGTTTTCGATATTGGCAGAGAGTATGACAATAACCGATCCCGATCTCTTTAACAGCCAAACTTTATTATAACACCGCGGTCATTTCAAAATAATTTATGCTTCAAAACCAAAATATCATTTCCATTTCAAAACCATATCAATACAATATCATTCCACTTCAAATATATTCATTTCCAAGATCATATCACTTCAAAGTTATAACACTTTTGAAATTATAAAGCTTAGAATTTGTAACACTTTGAAAATCATAACACTTGATAACATAATACTTTGAAATTCATAACTTTGAAATCATAGCTTCCCATTTGAACAATTTAGATATTAATAATAAAATATATAATAAAATAGTTTGTAAAATAAAATAGTTTATATAAAAATAGTTATAAGTTAAAATAGTTTATATTAAAATAATTAGTATATTAAAATAGTTTGTATTAAAAATAGTTTATATTAAAATAATTAGTTTACTAATATAGTTTATATTAAAAATTTATAAGTTAAAATATATAAATAGTTTTAAATATAATCTGAAAATACTTTATATAATAAAATAGTTTCCTTAATTTCAAAAATCGATTCAAATCAACTCGAATTCAAAAATTCAAATTTAATTCAATCTCAATTCATCAATTCAATTCAGTTTCTCAATAAACTCATTCAAATTATATCGATTTCAAATACAGATTTGAACCACAAAATAAACCATTTCAATTTCAATATATTTCAAAGATTTAAATATTCTACATTTTCAAAACTAAATTTGATAATTTCATTTATATCTCAAAACTTTTAATCAAAATCAAGTTATACAATCATATCTTTAAAATCTCAAATTTAATAATTTCAAATCAAACTTATTTAAGTATAATTCTTAAATAAACATAATTTCAAATCAATTTCGAATTTATCTTTCCAACCTCAATTTATTAAAAATTATTATAAAATCTATCATTGAAATATAATTTTAAATAATTACCTAAACATATTATTAAATTTATTTATATATTAAATCTATTTATATATTTTAAAAATAGTAAAATTACAAGTAAATTCTTAAAATTTTAAATTTTAAAAATCATGAATTTAAACATATATAAATAAAATTTATTTATAATATTTTGAAATTAATTATTATATAAAACCATATATATTTCTTTCAAAACCTTGGAAAATCATTTTCAAAATATATATATAAACCAATGGTGTCTGTATATAATTTTCTATCCTACGGTCAAGTGATACAGATATTTATTATTTCAATCCGTAATTTAAATATCTACGAATATATACCTTTTTGACCCGCAATCCCAAATTCAATTCAATGAAAATTGCTTGGGTTTATCATTTCAACCCATAACAATTTTCTTATATTCTACAAGATCATTTGGGTATATATCATTTCAACCCATAGGGAATTCTATACTAATAGAGAATTTGCAGAGTGAGAATAGATATGATAATAATATAACAGGCATATATCATCAATATAAGTAGGAGATAATGGTGTCAGATATCACATGTGAACAGGTACAGATAATGACATTTATATAACAATGTAAATAACTAAGTGTGACATATTTCAATTGTCGTTTCAATTGAAATTAAATTTAATAAATATAGGAACGTTAATCGTGAGTGATTGCTCACCTTTCGAGGCTAGATATATTTGAAAAAGAAATGAGCTATGATTCCAAAGCAACGCTAGATTGGCACGAATCGACAGACAAAGTTGATAAATAAGAATTGACGAAATCAAACCAGAATTGGATTGATGAAGATAAATGGTATAAGTGAACTTATATATAACTATATATAACTATCATATTCTAAATTCAACCACACACACACACAGATATATATATTTCAAAAATCATTGTTTCAAATTAAAACACATATATTAAAATCAACATATGCACCTCATATATGTTGAAATAACTACTTATATACATAAATATATACTTATAAAAATGAAAAAAGACTTATATTAAATTTTATTCCTTTCAAAATGTCATATATATACTTCAAAATAATGACATGACTTATATATACTTGTACATCCATTAAACAAACACTGTCATGTGTGTGTGTATATATTATATACACACATATATAAACTCGTGTACTTTTATATTTTTTTTAAAATCAGTTTTAAACACACACACATGTATATATAAATCCAACTCAAAACTACTAACTTACAGATCATACAAAATCAGGTTATAAGCAAAGTTATGCAAAACACTATATATACCGTAGTCTAACATACACACTCACACAATGTATGCATATAATACTACAAAAGAAGGACGCTCGTCTGTGCATTCAATATATAAGTGCGAAAAATACTTTTACAATAAACATATATATATATATATCTTGTGCTTTGCTCGTAAACTAACTGGAAAGCCACATTTCAATATTTCAAATATATACTTATTATATATAAACTAATATATAAACGTATGTATAAACTTACGTACTTATAAAAATCAAAATTACAAAGTCAATATAAACTTAACTCATTATAATAGTTTGGAATTCACAGATTCAAATAATTGAAGTATAAACTTATAAATACTATAACATGCATTTTGGACATCGTATATGAATAGTATGTATTATATGATTAACATAAAATTACACATTATATATATAACTAACACATGGTACATACAGCGTATATGTATTAATATATATATGGCTTCTGACATATCCTATATGACAACATATAAAGTTTTAGTTATATCCCATATATAGATATACGAACAAACAATATATATGTGCTTTATACAAAATATATATAAACCTTATACAAGCATATTACTGTATAAATATAACTGCCATAACTATGTTTACAACTAACATAAAGATATGTAAATGATATATATATACCCTTATGAACTCATAATATACAGTATATATATGTAATCGCTAATATAGAATTGTTATATGTATATTCATATGAAACCAAAAATACTAACATATATCACAAAATTAAACTGTTATATCACATATATATAACCTGATAAATTTATATACAGAACGGATTATAAAACTTGCATAACAAAAAGAGAGTGTGTGTGTGTAATATTACCTTGTATAAAAGCAAAGAAGTGGACGAGAATGACAGGGATGGAGCGCTGTTAGAGGAGAGAGTTGCGGTAGTTGCTCGACGGCCAGAGATTGGTTGTGGAGTTTGGCGACGCTAGCTGGCCGAAGTGGGAAGAGAGAGGGTAGGGGAGCTGATGAGTTTGGCCGAAGTAAAGGAGGGAAGAAGGCAAGTTGTCTTGCACGAGACGAAGAGGGAGGGAGGAAATGCTAGGAGGCAGTGGAGTTGCGTGGGCTTGGTTGATGTAGTAGCCAGGAAAAAAAATAGGCGAGGTTTGGGAAAGCTTCGGCTGGGGTATGCAACAGGGAGGAGAAAGGAAATAGGCGTTTCAATTTTTTTTCTTTCACAGAACAAAGGAAATGATCAACGAACCATTAGAAATATTGGAACCGGTGGAATGCTAACAGCCACAGAATTCAAAAGTCAAAAGTTTCATTTCGGGGATTTTAAAAGGTTGATGATATATTATATGGTGGAATAGGAAAAAGTGTGAGAAGCTAATAGGTCAAATTGCAAAACCGATATGGCAGTTATTTTGTAGGTTTCACCATTTCTCGGACTTTGAAATAAACAAATGAATATACTGTGGAGATCAGCATGACGAGACAATCAAAATGATACACAGATATCAGCGATACAACCATCCTATCAAAAGTCGATAATCAGCATCGAAAATGCTGCTAATTTTCCAGAAATAAGATAAACAGAGCAACAACAGTCGAAATTTAAAGAAACGAAATATGACGACTCACTCGGAAGATGATTTACAAATTTATTATATAAAAATATTCAGGTTTGAAAAATATTTTATTATCATCAAATATTAACTGATTTGAATTTAAATAAAATTACACAAATAAACTTCCATATTATCCGATGAAAATCTACCACATACGATGTTTAAATAGACGTATCCCAAATATCAAATCTTTGTTTTCAAATTCAATTATTTAAAATTTCAAAAAATTTCAGTTAAATATATTACCAAACAAATAAATTTTACGGGTCGTTACAACTTCTTATATACATCATTTTGAAATGTGGATGCTTTGTTGTTTTCTGGTCTACTTGATCATGTTAGCCGAGTTGACCTGTTGCCTATGTATGTGATCTGGTCTTGGCTATGGTTTCATATGAATGTGATCTATCTTGACTGCTCATTGTAGTCTGAGTTTGTATTCATATGCTTGTTGATGTTTGAGTTGCTCTGACCCGTTGAACCATTGATTGTGCAGTCCGTACCTGTATTGTTGAGTTGTTGTCTGATTGTGATCTGGTTTGTGGTTCATTAATTCACTAATGCTTCTAGCCTATAGCCTGGTTCTTTGGTCTCTGTAGTATATATATGTTACTTGTTGTTCATGTAGACATGTACTTGATTCATGCATATATATATGTGTATACAGTCTGAATCAATCAAGTTCACCAATGTCCATGTTTTATAAGTGGTCAGTGTTAGTGATACTGCATGTTACCTTGCATTGAGTTGCTCTGATTATCTGCACTATTGCATAGTTGTTGTGAATCTATCTCACTTGAACTGTTTGCATTTACATATGACTAATATGTGCTTGTGTACATATGCATATGTTCTATTTGTTACTGTTGCATTTCATATATATATTTCCTTGGTTGCATTGTCCACATGAGTTCATATGCATTTAGTCCATACATTGTTGTTTGCTATTCTTATAGTCTCTGGTATCAATGTTGCAACACTGTTTCATTTTTGTTCTTGTTTGAGATTGCTCATTTGAGCTGCTATATTGATTTGAAAACTTTTTCTTCTAAGTTTAAGCTTTGTGTCTGGTCTGGTATACATGTATGTATATCCTTTGTTTTCTTTGCTTACTTGTGTCCATTTGTGTGATTCTGCAATTGCTTTGGTTAATTTTTGGAGACTAGGGCTTATTGTAGTTTGATATGCAAGCTTGAGTTTAATTTGTTCACTTTTGAAGCTTGCATCTATAGCATTGTTTCTTCATGAGCATTTACTGAGTTGAACCTAGATTTGGCTCAGGTTTGACCTTGTGCTCATGTCGTGACTTTATTTGTATTGCACTTGAGTTGAGCCTAGCTTTTGGTTGGGTTTGACCTTGTGCTCACTTGTCCCTGCAGTTTTATCTAGTGTATTTTGGTATGCATGGCCTTGTGGCATGTACAGTAATACACTGTGTATGTCACAACCTGTTCATTTTTGATGAATTCAAAATTAAATGATGACAAACAACCCAAATAACTGAGGAAAATAATATTTTCAAAAAGCATTTTACTTTGCACTGCAAAAATTATTTCTTTTTCAATTTTACCACTTCAGTGTTTATTTTGTAGATCGCTCAGACGCTGGATTCAATCTAAAATAAAGTTGAAGATTAAATACAAGTGAATGAGTGATATAAAATGAAGTGCAAGTGCAAATTAAAAATTGTGATGTAATCAAAATTGTATTGTAATTGTGTGTATATATATAGTGTGAGCTCAAATTTGTGCTATTCAAAATTGTAATAAAATATTTGTTTGAATAAAATATCTGTTTGATTTTAAATTCAGAGTTATTTATTTTATTCAGCAAATATTTAAAATATGTGAAATAAAATAGTACATTAACAAATACATTTAAATGAATATATATATGTTTATTATCATCAAACAAAAATCATATACTAGCATATTCAACACTAAGGTCAAATCCAGAGACTCGGAAGACATCCCACAACCCCTTGGACTGGTGCGATCCTCAGATGGGGCAGCAAAATAGACCCTTTTTTTATATAAGAAATGGTTAATATAAAATCTTTGAAAATAATGACTTGTCGATCGTGGTGTAGTTTGATGGTAAGTGAATTGAAATAGGGTTTGATGACTTGGGTTCGAAGCTGCTACGAGGCTATAACTTTGTTTTCAATTTCATTCAAAACTGAAATATATTGCCGGTTCAAATTGAAACATGGGCTTGGGCAAACAATCATTTGGGTCGACTCTTACTGCACTATTGCTTGAAAAAACCAACAATACATGTATACTTGTTCAAATTGAAATATATCCATTATTTACTGCTTTTATTTCAATGCTAAATATATGCAATAATTATACAGCGTATGCCTGTAAACGAATACATTCGGATATAGATAGTGTTATATCCGTATCCGCATTCAAAATCATTTTCGAATGTTGGATATTTGCATTCGTGGATACAGATGAATATCGAATAATTTTCATATACGTGATCGATCGAGAAATATAAATACAAAATTTTGGTTTAGCATAAACATTTTTCAATCCAATTAATTTTAAAGGTGTGAAAAATAAATAAATAAAATGATAATAAATGGTCTTTAGCTATTAATATCATGTAGCTTAATAAAAAAATGAACATACCTATTATTTTTACTAATATATATATATATATATATATATATATGCATATCTTGTTTATATTTCATCGTATTATATTAAGTCCATCAATGGATACTCGAAATATCTGAAATTCGTCCGCATCCTTATTCGAAAAGAAGATAAATATTCTGTGATGACCTGGAATTTTTAGGCATTTGAAATTGGAATATTTAATTAATTTTAAATATTTGCAAGTTAGTTTAACTTGGATTTCAAATATCAATTTGAATTTGGCGATTAAATTTATTGAATATAATAATTAGAGATTGGGTAAAATATAAAATATTTAGTTTTATGCTTGTTAAAAATATTTCAAAGGTTTGTAAAATTTATATTGATAATACTGGGAATAATAAAACTTTTAAAAGTTGAATTTAAACTATTTTGTTCGGTTTGAAAATATATTCTTTGAATCGTTATTTAAAAATAGCCTTCCGAGGTACAGTCTCGGATTTTGATGAAACATGTTCCATTGGATCCATAATATTATATTATTATCGAATTTCAAATTTGGTCACGTTTGGAGTTGTCGTGTGATCACGCGAGAGGTAAACGCGCTGAAAATTAAATCGAAATTTAATATAATAACTGGGTTCAAAAAGCTATGTTCTCGATACGATCGAATTAGGACTCGAAACATTTTCCCTTGCATTCCAAATAGGGGTATTATCTTATAAACGCCTAGCGGCATGCCTTGATGGGAATTTGGAATTGTAAGTTGCATTTATCGAGACGATTTGAATTTAATTTAAAAATATATTTATATCCTGGTTACCGTCAGCTGAAATTATTTCACTTCACAACTTTTTCCTGTAGCTAGGCAAAGCTTCTCAAGCAAGGTATCTTCCTCCTTTGATATTATCTGCCGAGCCTTCTTTCTAAACCATTCGTTCAAAACAAAATAATGGCCGATCTTCTTAAATAGAAATAGAAAAGGAAATCGAATTCATTTATCGCTGCTTCATTCGTTTTCCCCCTTTCCTCCCTCCTTCTTAATTTTTCTTTCAAAATCAATTCGTCTTCGTTCTCAAATCAATTCAATGAGAGGGGAGGGGACATCGCGCGCTCGCGTGCGAATAGGAATTCGCGAGCAGTTCGTCATTTGAGTTGCCGTGGATTGCTCGTGATTTCTGTCAAGGGTTTCTCGTGCTGCGTAAGGCAAGGCGGTAGGGCAGTGGCAAGGGAAGCACAGCTAAGGGTCGCGTGTGCTCGCGTAAAGGGCGGCGGAGCTAGGGTAGCGAGGTCAAGGAAATGTCGTGGCGATGACCTGAAGTGGATGCGTGGTCGAGGGAAACAGGTCGCAATTTAAGGTGGATTTCGGTTGTTCGTAGAAGGGCGTACGCAATGATGCTTTCTGGTTCGAGCAAAGTTTTGGCAGTAAGGTGCATGCTATTTCTTTTCTGTTTTAATTTGGTTACCGTATAGATATGTACAGGGAATGAGGATAAAAACAATTTAACAGTAGGTTTTATTTAACAATCTATTTTCCAAAATTTGTAAATTTATATATATGTGTATATATTTACGTGGTAAAGTAATTACTACTGTTTTTTTACAGAAAATGAAAACATATTTTTTTATCTTTACTTGTTATTTTTAGTGTGTAGTTTTAAAAGGGAGGTAAGAAAATAAAAAGGATTTACATATGTACATTTTTAAACCTACTAGCTTATTTTAAAAATAAAAATAAATATAACAATATGTATTATAGTGATTAACCTATTAGTAAACTTATTTAATTATTTGGGTAACTAGATATGTTTTTATTTATTTAGGAAAATCACTTTAAGTAAAGGTATATAAGGATTTTAAATACCGAAGAATTTTATAAAAAAAAGCTAGATTTTTGAATCTATAAATTTTAACAAAAATAGTGTATGTTTGGAAATTTATTTAACTTATTTAATTATTTGGTTACTAAAATAATCTGTTAAAAAGGGAATTAGTTTAAAATTAAATTTAATTATTTAAAATGGAATCAATGGTTAATTGAATTATCAAATGGAAATTTAATTTTTCAATTGACTCGGACATTAATAAAAACATCTAATGTTTATTCAAGGTCTGAAATGGTGGAATAAAATCGAGAATGAAGTGGATTGCAAATTAAAGGGTCAAAGGTGAGTTAATCTCACTCATATGGTTACTATTTAAATTTAAATAGTTTAATTTAAATAGTTTAATTTAAATAATTGGTTGAATGATTGAATTGATTGGATATGATATATTATATAGTAGTATATAGTATATTGGAGTGATTGATTCCCGCATTATATAGCGGATGAGACCCTATGTGCCGCATAATAGCGGATGATATTATATAAATCCCATATACCGTGATATTCAACCTCGAAGTGTAATTGTTATTATTGTATTGTGCTAACATCTGTGAATGCAGGTAAACAGGTTGGAGGAATTCAACTGAATTCCTCAACATTTATTTAGATTATTTTATATTCTCTATTATGATTATTTGATATCCTGGGATGAATTGTACTGATAATTGAAAATGATGGATGTTATAGGTTGATCGAATATATTTGGGTATACTGAGTTATCAAAATCTATAAAAATGGATTTTTGAAAAGAAAATAAAGGAGTGGATTTTTAAGTAAAATAATTATAGAGCATCTGAATAAATTTAAGAATGAATTGGAAAAGAATAAAAGTGATTTTAAATCTTAATTAATAAATTTCGAGTATGGAAAAAGGGGATTTTGAATAAATAGAGAGAGAATGAATTTTAAACTTAAAGTGATATTATTTAAAGTAATAAAAAATTTTATTTTACAATTCAAGGATTAAATTTATTTAAAAGGATAAAGAAGGAATTTAGAAAAGTATGAAAGTAATATTTCAGTTAAATAGGATTTTTAAACCATATTTGAAAGGTAAGAGTGAAGTTGATAGGTTTTGGAGTTAAATTGAGAAAGTAAAGGAATCCATTTCAAATTTGAAATAAAATCTGAAATCGATTTGGAAATTAATTTAGAATTTGAAATTATGTTTTTAAAAGAAGGCGAGATATTGGAATTTATAAACTGGTTTATAAAAACGAAGTGATATATCAGTGGATATTTGGAAGGATAAATTCACGATGGGAATTTATTAAAGAAAGAAAATTTGTTTAAAAATAAATAGTGGTTTATTTTTAAAGGATGTGAAGAGAAGTGTATTTTCCTGGATAGCCAAGTACGTTTTCAAAGTAAATTTTTTAAATATAAGTTAAAAGTTTTAATGTTGTTTTAAAGGCATGTTTTAGAAAATTTATTATTTCTAAATGTTTAAATTCTAAAGTAAATATATATTTCAAATCTATTATCGTAGTAATTAATTAAAGGTGACTTGATATTTTGTTTTAAAAAGAGAAAATCTAGTTTAATATTTTATAAAGTAACCTCATTTTCAAATATTCCTATAGTACATATTTTCAATTAAGTATTGAAGTAGCTCTCAATTTAAATGTTTTAAAGTATATTTTATAATAAAGTGTTTTTAAATTATTTTCAAAATCTAAAATTTTTGTGCTTGGTATTTTCAGTGGAAATAAATATTTGGGAATTCCTTCCATGAGAAGAGTAGGGTGGGAAAACTGTTTTCAAAAAGGTTTGAGAATGGAAATATATCTTGCGAAGATATTTTGAGGTTAATAAATAATTTGGTGAAGTTATTTATGTTGGATGGTTGTTGTGAATGTTAATTGATAGTTAAATAACCGACTATCAATATTGGATAATGCGCTGATCGTTTCGAAGAGACCGGGATCGGGATTAATTCTCGAAAACCACTTCGATCTGGTTTGTACGTTTTCGTGAGGAAGACGAGTTTGGATTCGAAGGTGGAGCAGTGAAGTGCAAGGGCTAGTCTCTACTAATCCTGAGGATGATTCTAAAATGGATGTAGTAGGAGTAGTGCCTTCGGTTCCGTTCGAACCCGGGACAGACTTGTATGGATGAATGCTTTCAGAACATCGTCAGGTGGACGGTGAGCATTCTAAGTGATATGTTTAAAAGGTAACGCTTAGCCTCAAGCCTCATCAACCGAGAATGACTGAAAATCAGGGGTTATGCAGTAAGGCTAGGTGGGTACCGCCTATTAGGGTGAGGTCATCCCTGTCTAGATGTCCTTTTTATTCGGCTTAGTGGTGCGGTTGCTGATCCCAACCGTGGGGTGATCTTACTCGGGATTTTCCAGTAAGGGGTAGTCCCGGTCTTGTGTTGCAGGGGGTCGGGAGTGATCCTCGGTATGCTGATCTAGACCAGGTACCGTGACGGAGTGCTTATTCATTAGTTGGAAATCTATTTTCCCTACGTGCCTGTACGGTTTTGATTGTGCCCAACTATTGCTGAAACGTGAGATGCAAGCATTTCAGCTAGATTCTATTTTTCTTTCTATAAACACTATTATAATATCAGAGAATTTTAATAAAAAAGTGTTTTAGCATCATAAGGTAAAAATCCGACATGTTTATTTGTGGCGTGGTCTTACGAGATGCTTTTGTTTTCAAAGAAGTTTTGGAACTTTAATAATCAATTTGAGTGTGATTTCTCACGCTGGTTTTCCAGATTGACTCGGGTGTTATTTAACTATAATGCTCGGGTCAGACCGAGTATTATAGATTATAGGAAAGGATGCTGAGGAGCTGGATGGTGATACGTACTCCCGTACTTGTTTTAGACATTCCGCTGTGTTGATTAGCGGTGTATTCAGATTGTGAGGACGGGTTATGATTGCTGTCCAGTTGTGTGATATGTATACTCCGATGATGTAATGTATAAACAGATTTGCTTTTGTGTAAAGATCATTCATTATTTATTATATTTTATTCCGCTGTGACGGTAAGATTCTGATGTTGTTGTCTATTTTCTTCTTCTACCTCTTCTTCTTTAACTCAAATGGTTCGTATTTCCATGCATCTTGAGTTGATTGATGGAGTGTAGTGTCAACTCTAAGGGATACGGATTTGCGGGCTGTTACAGTGGTATCAGATCTTAGGTTGGAGATGACCTTGGCTCTGTGGGATTACTCATTTAAATAGAGTCCGTAGTACTGTAGAATGAGCTTGAGTGTATTAATAGATATGAGCGCGTATTTGTTAGTGAATATAAAAATTGTTTTTTTATTGTGTTGACTTATCTGTTGGGTGTTTATAGATTCTGGTCGATGTGTGGGACGCCATGTCATCGATAGGGGTTTCTAAACTCTTAAACAAGATAAACTGACACAGTATTGTTTTAAATAGGGCATATGAAATAATTTTACCCAAACTATTTTTTTATATGTAGGAAATGATTTTTCATAAATTATTATAGTTATATATGGATGCTTGGTTGTTAGGGATGATAATATTAAATTATTATCATTAATGTGTAAAATTTAATAAGAAATTGAAAATTATAACTAAAGCTAAGAAAGTAAATTCATATTGCATAATTAAATTGTAAGTGAGACTTATAAATGTAATTTATAATTTAAAATAACATTTCAGAGTGGTATTTGAATATGAATTGAAAGAATTTGGAATTTTGGGAAAAGTTAAATTCCTTTGTGTTTGAAAATGGTTTTCAAAGGTTTTGGAAAAAAGAAATAATAGAGATAATTTCGGAAATATTTTTGAATTAGATTCGAAATCAGGAAGATTTGGAATTTGAAACGTTTTTAAAGAGTTAAAAGCACTTAACTCTTTTCGATCGCTAGAAAATAACTTCGGTGATGACTGCATCATCATCGATGTTCATTTTCGAGTTTCCCAGAGAGAAATTTCTACCAAAAACTGGGTTTGGTTTTGAAATTCAAAGAGGTAATTGAATTTACCAAATAATTTTGGATATAATTGATTTCAAATGTTTTTGTAATACTTAAGTAATTATTGAAGGCTCTGGAATTGGTTTAAAATGTTTGGAGTGTCTAAGTAATGGCTTAAGCTCTAGAGGTTTAACTAAAAATGTTATGGATTTTAAGCAGGTTTGGAAATTTATGAAGTTTGAAAATTTCCTGGAATGAAATTAACTTGTAAAAAGGTAAATAAATGTATAATCTTGAGTAAAAATGAAATATGAATATAGTTAAGCTTAAAATGGGAAGAAGTATGAAAAATGTAAGTGTTAGACTTATAAAAAAATGGTGAAGTAAAATAGTAAGCCAAAATAAAATTGTTTTGAATTTTGGAAATAAAATAGAAATCCAAACTTGAATTACAAAAATAGAATTGAACTCAAGTAAAATAATGAAGTGAATTTTGAAGATGTAAACCAAATATTGAGTTGGAAGTGGGAGTAACCTAATTTGGAATAAATTAGAAAATTGAATATGTTAATGAGATTTAATTTGGTTAAATAGAAGTTGAAAAGAAGTTTGAGTTATAAAATTCAGCTTGAATTGTTAGTAAAGTAAATGTAAGTGGAAATGTTGTCAAATGGAACAGAATTGGATTAAAATAAAAATGATTTGGGTTACAAATAAATCCAATTCAAGTGTAAATGAGTTAAATATAAACTTGAATATTATTTTAACAAACTGAGAATGGGATTAAAATTAAAATGGATAAAGAGAATGGGGCAACTGAATTTGATGAGAATCAAATTAAATAGAAGTGAACTCAAGTTATGAAGTTGAAAAAGTTTGAAGAAAGTAAATTAACTTAAGTTTAAAATAATAGAAGCTTGGCTTCGAGTAAGGGTGAAAGCCCATTAAATAAAAGTTTGGGTTAAATTGATTTGGAAAATGGTTATTAATATTAGCATGGAATGTTGTCAAGCTTAATGGAATGGGTTTAAATGAAACCAACGCGGGAATGAATGAAATGCAAGTGAATGGTTGGTAAATAAGTTATAATGGAATAAAATTTAATATAAATTGTATTGGAATCAATTTAAAATGATTATAAGCTTAAGTAATTGTTTATTCACCTAAATATCACTGAATTTGCATAGAAATAATTGTCGTTTGACGAAAATGAGATTAAATAAAATTCTATGAATTAATAAAGGTGAATAAAATTGATTTTTGGAATCAATTGAAATAAATGTGAGTTGTTTGGGTTAAAAATGAATTGAATGTAAACAATTGAGTTGCAAACCATTTAAATTGAATGAAGTTGTATACGAATTGGGTGTAAACAATTAAAATTAATGTCGAAATCCTATAAGTTGCTTATAAATATTGTGTAACCTACAGTGCTTATAGAAACTTGTATGTTTGCTAATTAAATATGTTAAATGTTGTTAAATTACATGATTTTGGTACTTACGTGTTTAAATTAAGTTAGTACAGGTATCGGGAAGCCGTTGGCTGGATTTGGACGCGCTAATTGCTAAAGTAATAAGCCGCTTGCTTAAAAATGTTAAATAAAGGTATGCCTACGCAATAAAAATAGGAAATATGAACTTTTTTTGTTTTTCCGACCACGTGGGTCGATGTATATATATTTATACCTCTTGTCAAATTGCAAAAGCTCCTCTGTACAAAGGAGACTCTGCCAAAATTTTCCGAAAATTTTGGGAGTTAGAAAATTTTTGTTAGCGACAAAACGATTTCAAATTGGAAATTGAAATAAATTAGTTGAAACTAATTTAAAATAATGATATGAATCGGTTATAAATGGAAGATAAAATTCAATATTCAGAGTTGAAGATAAATTGAATTCATATGGAAATGGGAGAACCAATTTTAATAGAAGTAGATATAAACTAATGTGGTGAAGTGAAAATAAATATAAAAAGTGCATAAAATACTTATATTGAACTTAAGAAGAAATGGTAGAATTCTTAAGTAATATGGGTGTCGGGAAAACATATTGAATAAGATATTGAGTGAAGATTTAATAAAAACGATAAGCGTTGATAAGCGAATAGAAATCAAAATGAATGTGAATAAAAAGAAAGTTGATATAGTTGATAATAAATTGAGATAAATATGTAGGATGTACGTATATTATTTTATTCGCATGGCAATTTGATACAGATTTGAGCACAGAATTTCAGGATAGTTATATCGATCCGAGTTAGGATTTTTCACTCGACTTTCGACGGCGAACCCTGGATATGGGTTTTGATTGATTCTGGAAATTCTCTATCATAGTTATGACTATGCAAGGAGAATGACGGTTTCTGAGCAAGAAACCAGATTTGAGACCGCACTAGGAAGTCGGGTGGACGATACTAGTTCGGAAATGAAATTGTGTGATCAAGTAAGCGATCGGATTCGGTATTGCGTACGAATGATAAGTACATCGTACATGCTTGAGTGAATAGATATTGAAAGTTTGTAAGGAAGTCAATAAATTGTTTTGAAGGTTGTGATTGGATATTATTGCTATATAGGATATATAGGTATTATAAAGGAAAAGGAAAATTTGTTTTGATTTCAGAAGATATATTTGAATTGCTCGACAAAAAAGTACGTGTTTAAAATTCTGTATGAAATTTGATTGGGTTTTTGATCTAGCCACTTGGCGTTTTGTTTTCTTTTGGAATTTGGGATCCCATAGAGGCATTTTATAGTTGTACCGAGCTAGCCGCGCAAAGGAAACGCCGGCAAAAGATTTCGAAAATTTAGGGAGTTAGAAAATTTTTGAGGAAATTTTGATAATTCAAATTTTGGTTTTAAATTGGAATTTGAATGATTGAGCAAATAGTATTGTTTGAAAATTATGGGAGAGTTTGAGAAGTTAGTAAGAGTGATAATGTGTCTTTAATAAAAAGGATTGTTTTGGGAAGTTGTTAAAAACTGTTTGGTTTTGGGAGAATAGAAAACGGGTATTGGACCATTCTTCTTAACTAGTAATTTCGAGGACGAAATTCTTTATATGGGGAGGAATGTGACGACCCGGAATTTTTAGGCATTTGAAATTTGAATATTTAATTAATTTTAAATATTTTCAAGTTAATTTAACTTGGATTTCAAATATCAGTTTGAATTTGGCGATTAAATTTATTGAATATAATAATTAGAGGTTGGGTAAAATATAAAATCTGGAGTTTTATGCTTGTTAAAAATATTTCAAAGATTTGGAAATTTTTTATTGATAATACTGGGAATAATAGAACTTTTAAAAGTTGAATTTAAACTATTTTGTTCAGTTTGAAAATACATTCTTTAAATCGTTATTTAAAAATAGCCTTCCGAGGCACAGTCACGGATTTTGACGAAGCCAGTTCCATTGAATCCATAATATTGTATTATTATCGAATTTCAAATTTTGTAGCGTTTGGAGTTGTCGTGTGATCATACGAGAGGAAAACACGCTTAAAATTAAATCGAAATTTAATATAATAACTGAGTTCAAAAAGCTATCTTCTCCAAATGATCGAATTAGGACTCGAAACCATTTCCTTTACGTTCGAAATAGAGGTATAAACTTATAAACGCCTAGCGGCATGCCTCGATAGGAATTCGGAATTGTAAGTTGCAATTATCGAGACGATTTGAATTTAATTTAAAAATATATTTATATCCTAGTTACCGTCAGCTGAAATTATTTCACTTCACAACCTTTTCCTTTCGTTTCAAAACCACTGTAGCTAGGCAAAGCTTCTCACGCAAGGTATATTCCTCCTTTTAGATTATCTACCGAGCCTTCTTTTTAAACCATTCGTTCAAAACAAAATAATGGCCGATCTTCTAAAATAGAAACAGAAAAGGAAATCGAATTCATTTATCGCTGCTTCATTCATTTTCCCCCTTTCCTCCCTGCATTCTTAATTTTTCTTTCAAAATCAATTCATCTTCGTTCTCAAATCAATTCAACGAGAGGGGATGGGACATCGCGCGCTCACGTGCGAATAGGAATTCGCGAGCAGTTCATCATTCGAGTCGCCGTGGATTGCTCATGATCTCTGTCAAGGGTTTCTCATGCTACATAAGGCAAGCGGTATGGCAGTGGCAAGGGAAGTGTGGCTAAGGGTCGCATGCGCACGCGTAGAGGGTGGCGGAGCTAGGGTTGCGAGGTCAAGGGGATGTCGTGGCGATGACCTGAAGTGGATGCGTGGTCGTGGGAAGCAGGTCGCGATTTAAGGTGGATTTCGGCTGTTCGTTGAAGGGCATATGCAATGATGTTTTTTGGTTCGACCAAAGTTTTGGCAGTAAGGTGTGTGCTGTTTCTTTTCGATTTTAATTTGGTTACCGTATAGATATGTACAGGGAATCAGGATAAAAATAATTTGACAGTAGGTTTTATTTAACAATCTATTTTCTACAATTTATAAATTTATATATATGTGTAAATATTTACGCGGTAAAGTAATTACTACTGTGTTTCACAGAAAATGAAAACAGCTTTTTTTTATCTGTACTTGTTATTTTTATTGTGTAGTTTTAAAAGTGAGGTAAGAAAATAAAAAGGATTTACATATGTACATTTTCAAACCTACTAGCTTATTTTAAAAATAAAAAATATAACAATATGTATTATAGTGATTAACTAATTAGCTAACTTATTTAATTATTTTGGGTAACTAGAAATGTTTTTTTTATTTAGGAAAATTAGTTTAAGTAAAGGTATATAAGGATTTTAAATACCGAAGAATTTTATAAAAAAAAAGCTAGATTTTTGAATCTATAGATTTTAACAAAAATAGTGTGTTTGGAAATTTATTTATTTAATTAACTTATTTAATTATTTGGTTACTAAAATAAACTGTTAAAAAGGGAATTAGTTTAAAATTAAATTAAATTGTTTAAAATGGAATCAATGGTTAATTGAATTATCAAATGGAAATTTAATTGTTCAATTGACTCAGATATTAATAAAGACATCTTATGTTTATTCAAGGTCTAAAATCGTGGAATAAAATCGAGAATGAAGTGGATTGCAAATTTAAGGGGCAATAGGGAGTTAATCGCACTCATCTGGTTGCTATTTAAATTTAAATCGTTAAATTTAAATAATTGGTTGAATGATTGAATTGATTGGATGTGATATATTATATAGTAGTATATAATATATTGGAGTGATTGATTCCCGCATTATATAGCAGATGAGACCCTATGTGCCGCATAATAGCGGATGATATTATATAAATCCCATATACCGCGATATTCAACCTTGAAGTGTAATTGTTATTATTGTATTGTGCTAACATCTGTGAATGCATGGAAACAGGTTGGAGGAATTCAACTGAATTCCTCAACATTTATTTAGATTATTTTATATTCTCTGTTATGATTATTTGATATCCTGGGATGAATTATATTGATAATTGGAAATGATGGATGCTACGGGTTGATCGAATATATTTGGGTATACTGAATTATCAAAATCTATAAAAATGGATTTTTGAAAAGAAAAAAAAAGAGTGGATTTTTAAGTAAAATAATTATAAAGCATCTGAATAAATTTAAGAATGAATTGGAAAAGAATAAAAGTGATTTTAAATCTTAATTAATAAATTCCGAGAATGGAAAAAGGCGATTTTGAATAAACAGCGAGGGAATGAATTTTAAACATAAAGTGATATTATTTAAAGTAATAAAAGAATTTATTTTACAATTAAAGGATTAAATTTATTTAAAAGGATAAAGAAGGAATTTAGAAAAGTATGAAAGTAATATTTCAGCTAAATAAGATTTTTAGACCATATTTGAAAGGTAAGAGTGAAGTTGATGGGTTTTGGAGTTAAATTGAGAAAGTAAAGGAATCTATTTCAAATTTGAAATAAAATCTGAAATCGATTTGGAAATTGATTTAGAATTTGAAATTATGTTTTTAAAAGAAGACGAGATATTGAAATTTATAAACTGGGTTTATAAAAACGGAGTGATATATCAGTGGATATTTGGAAGGATAAATTCACGATGGGAATTTATTAAAGAAATGAGAAATTTTGTTTAAAAATAAATAGTGATTTATTTTCAAAGGATGTGAAGTGAAGTATATTTCCTTAGATAGCCAAGTACGTTTTCAAAGTAAATTTTTTATATATAAGTTAAAAGTTTTAATGTTGTTTTAAAAGGCATGTTTTAGAAAAATTATTATTTCTAAATGTTTAAATTCTAAAGTAAATATATTTTTCAAATCTATTATCGTAGTAATTAATTAAAGGTGACTTGATATTTTGTTTCAAAAAGAGAAAATCTAGTTTAATATTTTATAAAGTAACCTCATTTTCAAATATTCCTGTAGTATATATTTTTAATTAAGTATTGAAGTAGTTCTCAATTTAAATGTTTTAACGTATATTTTATAATAAAGTGTTTTTAATTATTTTCAAAATCTAAAGTTTTTGTACTTGGTGTTTTCATGGAAATAAATATTTGGGAATTCCTTCCATGGGAAGAGTAGGGTGGGAAAATTGTTTTCAAAAAGGTTTGAGAATGGAAATATATCTTGCGAAGATATTTTGAGGTTAATAAATAATACGGTGAAATTATTTATGTTGGTTGGTTGTTGTAAATGTTAATTGATAGTTAAATAACCGACTATCAATATTGGACAATGCACTGATCGTTTCGAAGAGACCGGGATCGAGATTAATTCTCGAAAACCACTTCGATCCGGTTTGTACATTTTCGTGACGAAGACTAGTTTGGATTTGAAGGTGGAGCAGTGAAGTGCAAGGGCTAGTCGCTACTAATCCTAAGGATGTTTCCAAATGGATGTAATAGGGGTAGTGCCTTCGGTTCCGTTCTAACCCGGGACGGACTTGTATGGATGAATGCTTTCAGAACATCGTCAGGTGGACGGTGAGCAGTCTAAGTGATATGTTCTAAAAGGTAACGCTTAGCCTCAAGCCTCATCAACCGGGAATGACTGAAAATCAAGGGTTATGCAGCAAGACTAGGTGGGTAGCACCCATTAGGGTGAGGTCATCCCTGTTTAGATGTCCCTTTTATTCGGCTTAGTGGTACGGTTGCTGATCCCAACCATGAGGTGATCTTACTCGGGATTATCCAATAAGGTGTAGTCCCGGTCTTGTGTTGCAGGGGGTTGGGAGTGATCCTCGGTATGTTGATCTTGACCAAGTACCGTGACAGGTGGTACCCCAGTGCCTAGTCATTAGTTGGAAATCCATTTTTCCTACATGCCTGTACGGTTTTGATTGTGCCCAACTATTGCTGAAACGTGAGATGCAAGCATTTCAGCTAGATTCTATTTTACTTTCTATAGACACTATTATAATATCAGAGAATTTTAATAAAAAGTGCATTAGCTATCATGAGGTAAAAACCTGACATGTTTATTTGTGGCATGGTCTTACGAGATGCTTTTGTTTTTAAAGGATTTTTGGAACTTTAATAATCAATTTGAGTGTGATTTCTCACACTGATTTTGCAGACTGTCTCGGGTGTTATTTAACTATAATGTTCGGGTCAGACCGAGTGTTATAGATTACAGGAAAGGATGCCGAGGAGCTGGATGGTGATACGCACTCCCGTACTTGTTTTAGATATTCCGCTGTGTTGATTAGCGGTGTATTTAGATTGTGAGGACAGGTTATGATTGCTGTCCAGTTGTGTGATATGTATACACTGATGATGTAATGTATAAAAAGGTTTGCTTTTGTGTAAAGATCATTCATTATTTATTATATTTTATTCCGCTGCGATGGTTAGATTCTGATGTTGTTTTCTAATTTCTTCTTCTTTAACTCAAATGGTTCGTATTTCCATACATCTTGAGTTGATTGATGGAGTATATTGTCGACTCTAAGGATACGGATTTGCGGGCTGTTACATATTCGATATCCGGAAAAATGGATACGGATGCGGATACGAAGGTATCTATATCCAACAATTACCCGTCCAGTCTTTGTTAAGATTATACTTAATATTTTATCTTGATCCTTTATTATATGAAAAAGTAAACATTAACCTTAAACGTGGTGTATTTTATTCATGTTGAATGGTTTCGAATCAATAAATGGTTCCTATATTTACACTCTTTTATTTTCTGATATTAATAGTGAACAAAAGCATGTCTGTCAATAGATGTTTTCAGATGCGGATAGTGTTATATCCGCGTCCGCATCCAGAATTATTTTTGAATATCGGCTATCCGCATCCGCATCTGAAATCATTTTTGGATATCGGATACCCGCATCCGCTGATATGGACGGATATCGGATAATTATCCTATCCGCTAATGATCGATAAATCAAGAATTATAAAAGAAAATTTTAGTTTAACATAAATATTTTTCAATCCTATTAATTGTAAAAGTGCTAAAAATTAACAAATATGATGATAATAAATAGTTTCGAGCAGTTAATAAACATTAAATACATATGATATAAACTACTAACTTAATAAAATAATAAACGAATATCTTTTATTATGCTAAAATATACATAATTTAAACTATAATCTTGACAAAACTAGACCGATAATTTTCGAATGCGGAAGTCTTCGAATCTGCATCCGTTTTTCCGCATATCGGATATTTATCCGCTTTTCTGAAGCGGATGCGGATGAATTTCGGTTTTTTCGGGTATCCATTAACAGCCCTAAACAAAAGCATGACAATTTATAAAAAATATTCCCCGGTAAATGGTAATACTTTATTTTCATGTGTCGATTCCCAATTCGTGTGTCTCCGGTTTCTCTCTATATGGTTAACAATTATCTAGTTATGAAAAAACACAAATATAAGTTGGCCAATTAGTTGTTCCCAAAAAAAAGTTTATATGAGTGTTTAGGCACGAGCTTCGCGTGTGGTGATGGCATGCACTTTGTGCTTGAATGATTTGTACGAAAATTAAACCACATTTTACATTTAAATCATGTGTAGTTAGTTTGAATTTTTATTTTTGGTTGCAACATCTAATTTTTTGTTAATTCGATTTTTTTTCTTCTGTTAATTCGTAAAAGAAATTTACTTGTTAGATCTTGTTTTTAAATGATTTTAAGATTTGTTAATATTTATAAAGACACATTTTGAATTTGTATTGGAAGTATATTTTTTAGATTCTATATTTAAGTTATATTAAGATTTGAAAATATTTGTAAAGGTTTATTTTGTTAGATTCTACATTTAATAAAGATAGATGTGCGTTTTTGATAGTTCATGCAGACACAAAAAGGCATGACACCAAAAAATCCTACAACTGTTAATAAAGGTATACTCTCGTTTTAAATAATTGTACATATACTAATTTTGATGATAGACTAATTTTGAAAGTTCATGATCAGGCCAAAAGTTGCGTTTCTATTTCTTCTAGATATACGAGTATTATGGAACATTTTCACGCGCGAATTCTTTTCCTATAATTTGTATATGTTTAAATCTGTTTAAAAAAATGATTTTTTATTTTCAAGTGATATTGAGATTTGTGTACTTGTAAAAAAGTATTTTGAATTTATAAAAGAAGTTTAATTTCAGATCCAATTTTTAGAAGCATTTTGAATATTTAAGTATGCTTAATTGTTAGATTCTATTTTTAAGGGAATTTAAATTTGTAAAAGAAGTTTAATATTGGATCGTATTTTTAAGTGATTAATATTTGATAATACATAGAGCAGGGTTTTGGCAGTTCACGTTGATACCAAGAAATTGTGGGACCAAAGTTATTACAATTATTATTAAAGTAAGATAATTGGAATCAACTTTTATGTTTGAATATGTCTAAAGTAATTATAGAGAGATTTTATCTCCTAATTTATTGGAGAGATCATATGAAATAACAATTTAACATTTAAAAAGTTATATATAGGGGTATTTTGGGAAGTTCACCGTCCGACCAAAAGATTGTGATTCTATTCCAATTATCAATAAAGATATTTCCTCTAGGCTACTTTAGTGCAATGGAGCATTTATCCTTTCATCTTTCAACTAAAGTACATCTTCAAGCTCTTGTGCAATATGAATGGATGTATCCATTTGAGATGTAATAATATTAAGTATGTTAAATATTAATTTAATTACATGAGTAAAATTTAATCTGAAATAACTTTTAATAGGTACTTAAATCATTTGAAAAAAAAAGTTAGGCACAGAGCACGAGTTGAATGTTCAATTTGTAAATCATATATAGAAGAAGAAGCTTCATTCTTTCAATGACCATGAGAACTTATCGTTTGAAATTGTTCCGCGTAATGATGAAGACATTGAACAAGATTCTTCTGAAGAAATATTATCTATTTATCGATAGCTTGGATGACCTGTTGGAAAATGTGTAGAACTATAGCCATGCGATAGAGATTAGCATGTAGCGCATGCATATATTCTTCTTAATTAGGCTGAAGTTGCACCATTTGTTAAGTAATATTAAATAATAATTATGGATATATGAATTTCCAAATTCATATTTATTTCACTTATACTTATAGATTTTTAAAGCAATATATTAGATATATCTGCCGTATTTATGAATCATAACATCCATGCATTGGGACCAAAATCTTGCACTAGGACCAAAAAGAAATGTTAAGACATATCCAATATTCTTTGTTAATGGATTTAAATTCAACACCAAAGAATATAGTGTTGAAAAATTTACTTACAATACTGGTGTATTTGTTAAAGGTAGTGATAATTCAAATAATCATAAAATGTTTTTTGTGGCGTGTTAACCCCGGTTTTGAAATTGACATATTTCACACGACTTGTCAGAGAAAAGTTTTGTTACTTAGATGTAATTAGCTCGGCAATGTTTCAGGTTCTAAAATCAGCGTGCACAGAAATCATAATCTTATTGAAATAAAATATACCTCGCATTACAATATGTACGATCCTTTTGTAATAGCCAAACAAATTTATTATGCTCTATACCTATTTCTAAAAAAAATAAAGCAGATTGGTCAGCGATTTTTAAAAGAAAGGCAAGATTTACATTTGATGAAAAGAATACTCCAGACGAATAAGCTTATCAGGTAGATCTTGAGCAAAATAACGAAATAACAACAACAAATGATCATACTAATTTTAGGCCTTTAAACGATGAATCAAATGTTTTAGTTGAAGAATTTGTGACTACCGGGAAAAACAATATGAAGTACGAGACCAAGTCTGAATCAGATAACGATGAAGGCTGATTCTTAAAGTACATTTTGATAGAAGGTAATTTATATGATTATTAATGTTACATTATTCTCGAAAGAAAATGATATGTTTTTCCACGGTTAAATGATATGTTCTCGCTTAATAAACTAAAATGTCTATGACAAATATTATGTTTCATCATCGAAGGTCTTCATAGCCATCAAGATCCCTCTCTTCTAGTTAAAGAGGGATTGACATGGGAGGTGATGGCGGCGACCCATCACAGCAGACAGAGCGTCCTATAGGAACATTAACAGTTAAAGCGAGTAGTTTAGTATCAAATTTATTGCAACACCATAAATATTTTATGTATGATATATTGTTCATGATTTATTAAGGATCTATATCATGTTTAATACAAGGGCTTTGAACTGAAGCCCTCAGAAGTTGTTTTGAATTCCCAGGCGAATTATAAGAGCATAATTATCACGGCTGGCCTAGGACGAATAGTATCTCACCCTACATCTTAGAGTGTATCTGGCAGTATTTCCTCGTAAGTGTAAAATTGTATGTCATTTTTTTATAATCACGTCACCATTTGTTGACTAAGTATAAATGTATAATTTATTTATTTTCAAAGTGCAGTGGGCGGTGGAATTATAGGAATCTGATCTTCTCCTTTGCAAAAATAATTAATGAAAAAAATGCGAAAATACTACCACGATACGATATCGACCATGAAAAGACCGAGAAAAGACTGAGTGGAGGAGTGGAAGCGTCTTGCAAGCTTGGGTTGCTTTCTGGGATAACGACAAAGCGAAGGTAAGCTTACTAGTCTCGTATATTTATTAAAAATTCGATAGAAATAGTATAATAGTTGCGTCAATTTACCAATGTCAAATATAATGTTCATTCTATATTGATAGACTGGGTCACAGAGGAACTCTGCAATAGAAATAAAAATCCAACCACACACTAAAGGGGTTCTAAATAATTCCAACGTAATCGTCAAGAGCTGATAAATTTATTAATTGCGATTATAAATAGTTATTATATTGTATTGTTGTGTATGTATATTATAATTGTTTCTGGAAAGAGAGCACAGTCAACCAGTTCCATGTATGTGAAAATCTATGTGGATCGCTTATGTATGAAGTATATGACAAATATGTGTATAATAATATGGATAACATAGAGTAATAATGCAGGTAAAATTAATAGTAATCACACCAGAGTTTTTATACTGATTCGGACCTCCTGTCCTACTTCCAGTCTCAAAGCTCTCCTTCGAAAATTCACTAACCAACCGCCCTTGCTTCGCCCGGAGGAATAGGCTTTTATACAAGAGTAATTCTTTGACAAATGTGGGTTCTATGTAACATTGATTTTGACTATAAGTACAACTTCTTCCTATAATCTCCTTGAGTAGTATATAGTTTAAGCTTTTGTTATATATAGGAAAGAAATAATGTATATTTTTGTTTGAGTGCTTTTGGAAAGCACAGAAATACTAGAGAATAAAGAAAATTTAGAATAGCCAGTTAAAATGTTGCTTTCAATTTCATGTTTATTTATAGATGGTGAAGATTTTGTTTGAGAAGTAATGATTTTTGGTTTACTCTATTTCATTCCGAGAGTCGTAATGTTTGAGAAGAACGAGTTATGACCAAAACAAGAGGATGCCACTCTATGATTTAAGAAGATGACTTTTAGAGAAAAATGGCCCTTACCCAAGTCAGACGTCTGGTCATTTGTGCCAGATGTCTGGTTCGTTAAAAAACTTAAAACCGGAATATTTTGCCAGATGTCTGAGCACATACGCCAGACGTCTTATTTTGTTAAAAGATTCTAAATCAAAACATGTTGCCAGACGTCTGAGCACATATGCCAGACGTCTGACACATGTATATTCTGTTATCATCCTTTTAAGTGATTTGTGTATGCAAATACTTGTAAAGGCTACTCAAGGAGATTGTACATATTATCTATTTACGACATTAACAGAATGTACTAATATTTCTCAATATAATGATCTTTATGTCGGTCTTCAAGTCTAGATCAAGAAGTATACCTGCATATGGACGATATACATTTTATATACTTATGTATAGTTGTTGTCACTGAAATCGAGGTTCTAACATTCTCCCTCTTTTTGATAATGACAACTATACAATTTTATTTTATAAGAAGCTCCCCCTTTCTTTTGTAATATATGCTCTCTCCCTTTGTCATTATCGAAAGAAGAGTTAATGAAATAATCGAGCAATATCAGAATGTTAATTATTTGAAAACAAATTATCATAGTTCATACAAACAGGAATAAAAATGAATAGCTAAATTATTGAGAAGAAAAATAACCCCATAGATTAGTCGCAGTGGCATCATCGTCATTATGCTGCCATTGCGACTGATCATGACATTCTTCATTTTCTTGAATGGAAAGTCCTTGAAAAGAAGAAAAGTGTTCGTGATGTCACGTTTCTTGTGGATGCCAGGAGAAATCTTCACTTTCCTCATTGTCCAGAGTGATTGGAGCTTTTCCAGGAGCATGGCTCTATAGAGGCTCTTCAACTGTTTGAGTCCTGGATTGATGTGCATGAGGTGGTGCATGTGGTATAGGAGATGGAGATGATGAAGATCGTGAAGATAATCGTCTGCGAACTTTTAGCAAAATCTTTCCCAACGTTGAGAGGACTTTTTCTAGAGTTTTTTCGACATTAGTCATTCGTGTAGAAAAAGATCGGTTGAGGCAATAAAATTTCTTATCCACGGCTTTTTGATTTAAAGATAGAATATGTTGATTTTGAAGTGCTATGTCTGTAATACTCTCTCCTTGTCCTACTGTAATTCAAGCCTCTTGTATTTTGAAATCAGAGTGATAACCTGTAGAATCAGAGGGTCTTGATGCGAAGGCAGGTTGTAGAGTGGACTGTTGAGGTTGGGGTTGTTGTTGTTGGTGTTGCTATTCAACAAATGGTGTAATTCTTGGAGGATTGTCGGGAAGATGCTTTAAAGATAGGAAGCGAACTCCACTTTCCTCAACGGGAAGTTCTTCATATTATGATAGGAAGGAAGGTACGTTGTGTGCTCAAAGAATTCGCATAATAAATGGTGCATAAATGATCGTTTGATGAATTGGTGTCCAGAAGCTTTTAATTTGGTCAAAAATATATTGAGGCTAATTTACTTTTGTGTGACCAAAAATAGCATGTAACGCTTTATGGTCATGATCATATACTTTCTCATGACTACCTAATCTAAGGAGTATAGTATTCATAAGCATTTGATTAAGTAGTCTAGCTTGTGGACGAAAATAAATTGGTGTTAAATTTCTCATGTCATCTTCCCAAATGATACGTGTAATAGCATCTCATGGATGGCACCTCATATCAGTTATATCTTGTAATTTAATACTGGTATGTGAGCACTGCAATACTTGTCCAAGCATTTTGAATTTGATAATTTCTCCATAAACAGAATTCATCGATCTCATAGTTGTGGAACCTTCTCAGCGGGTAAAACGAAGCACAATGAATTTTTTCTTCTCTAATTCTTTAAGCTTCTGCCTGCCATCTTGTTCCACCATCCAGTCATTAATGATTTCATACGTTACAAATTGTTGAGAAGGTTGTTGAGAGCGTTGACCTGTCTTTTTGCGATTTGGAAAAGGTTTCTTAGATTTGGGTGCCATGGATTTGAAGTATTTAGAGGAAGAAGATAGATTAATTTAGGGCTTAGGGTTTTGGTTGAAGGTTTGTGGTGAAAAACAGTTATAGAATGAAAATGATGATTTATAGCTAGGCAATAAATGACTGCAAAGTATGGTCGGACATCTTAATTGTTCAACAGACGTATGGTCGGTTATGGGATTATGATGTAAATACTTTTATCAGACGTCTGAACGTAATATCAGACGTCTGAGCTGAGTTAGTCAAGTTTTCCATAAATATGATACTTACGACTTTTTGAAATTATAGACGTCTGAGCTGAATGGGATAACTTTTCAAAAAGTTGTCCCAGATGTGTGGTTAAGAAAAACAGACGTCTGATCTGAAATGTATAATTTTTCAGATAGCTGTTTCAGACGTATGGCTAAAATCACAAATGTCTGAGCTGAAACGTGAGCCTATAGTCAGTAGAATAGTGGCAACTTAGTTTTTATAAAAATTTATTATAAATATAGCTTTTTGTTTAAGAACGAGATAGAAGTTATATTCTTGAATAGTTTGATTGTTATTACAACTTGGAATATAAATATTATATATATATATGAAACACTATTTGTAGATTAACAAAGTTATTATTTTTTCCCATGAATTGGGTTTTGCCTTTGTATTTTCTTTTGATGCTCGTATTGAAGAGCAAGAAGGAGCTACTGGACTTAATTGATCTTCAGATGTTCCTTCTCCCCATAGTTTATGTGGAGTTATGTGACAGCATGTAGAGGAGTTTCGGTTAGACGAGGAGATCGTACATGAACACAATCCTCAGTAGGAGAATGTCCACATATAGCAAGGATGCATTTCTCCAGAAAATTTAAATGAGCTCCCTGGCGTCTTTGTCCATAATACAATTCCCTTTGTATATCCATCATTTCTTTTTGATAATGATGGATTTCATTGGCTTTGTCCGAAAGAGAAGATGTATGAAGATTAATAACATTATTGGCTTTCTTTCCTTTTAGAGAGTAGCCAGTGTGATCTATAGGTGAGGGAACAATTTGAAGAGATGGAGATGATTTAGGAGTTGTTTTTGCAGGAGTTGTGTTTGTACTACTAGATGATGGGGATGAAAAATCGATGGTAGAGTAAGTGGAGTTGTGTTTGGATGACATGTTTTAAAACTTTGATATTGATTAACAAAGATATATATTAAAAGAAGTTTTTACTGTGATTTGGTTTGTAAAAAATTTGATACATATATATATAAGAGTAGGATTTTTTATTTTAATCATTCTTTTTGTTTTAGTTGTTAAACTATTTGTGTTTGTTAGAAAAAATTTGGCAGAAAAAAATTATATGACTCGTGAGCCATAAATATTGAGTGGTAGATTAAAAAATTCCAAATTTTTATTCTTGTTTGTTATAATTCAGATAAGGAGCATATTCCTAGTTCTCTTCTAAGTTTTATAAATGATTTTTCACATAAAGGTTTTGTAAAGATGTCCGCTATCTGGTGTTCAGTGTTGATGAATTCTAAAGATATTATTCTTTTTTCTACATTATCTCTAAGAAAATGATGTCTGATATCAATGTGTTTAGTTCGAGAGTGATTTATAAGATCTTACATAGATTAATTGCACTAGTATTTTCACGATATATTAGAGAACAAGTTATAGTTTTATCAAAATCGTAAAGAGTTTGTTGCATATATATTACTTGTGCACAAGCCAGAGCAGCAGAAATGTATTCTGATTCACATGTTGAAAGAGAAACACAATTTTTCTTTTTGATAAACCATGAAACTAAGGATTGACCAATAAAATGGCAAGTACCACTTATGCGTTTTCTGTCCGTTTTACAACCTCCAAAATCTACATCGCTAAGTGATACTAGTTCGAAAATCGTACCTTTAGGATAGAATAATCTGTAATCTTTGGTGTAGGATAAGTAACATAAAATTCGTTTGACTGCTCTATGATGTGATTCCTTTGGTTGAGCTTGAATACGTGAACATATACAAACACACATCATTATGTCGGGTCGACTAGCTGTGAAATATAATAAAGAGCCTATCATACTACGATAAGTTTTTTGATCAAAGTCCTTTCCATTTTCGTCTTTGTCCAAATATAAGGTTGTACTCATAGGAGTTGGTTTACTAGTAGTATTTTCTGAAATGGTTGAGTAAATCCTTACATTACTTTTCTTGATTTATAAAAATACCATTATCCAATTGGTTTTTTTGTAATCCAAGAAAAAAAATTTAATTCATCCATGTGTGACATTTCAAACTCATTTTTCATTATTTTGGAAAATTCATTACATAAACTTTCATTAATTGACCCATATATAATATCATCAACATATATTTGTACAACTAGTATATCGTTATTTTTGTGTTTTATAATAATGTAGTGACTTTTTTGCCAATTTGAAATCCATAATTTTGTAGATGAGTTTTTAGTCTATCGTGCCAAGCATGTGGTGCTTGTTTTAAACCATATATGGTCTTTTTTAGCTTAAAAACATGATCTGGATACTTTTCATGAATAAATAATTGTGGTTGTTCTACAAAAACCTTTTCTTTAATAAAACCATTTAAGAAGGCACTCCTAACATCCATTTGAAATAATTTAAAGTTGTTATGACACGCAAAAGCACGTTGAGTATGAATTGCTTCGAGATGAGCTATGGGAGAAAACGTTTCTTCATAATCAATTCCCTCTTCTTGGTTGTAGCCTTGAGCCACTAATCTTGCTTTGTAATGAATAATATTTCCATTCTCATCTGCTTTGTTTTTGAAAACCCATTTTGTTCTTATTACAGATTTATCTGATGGTCTAGGAACCAGTTCCCATACATTATTACATTCATATTGATTTAATTCTTCTTGCATTATTAAGATTCAAGAATCATCTTTAGATGCTTCTTTATAATTTTTAGTTTTTGTTTGTGAGACAAACGCAATGTGACTCATTTGATTTAAGTTATTTCCAACGACACGAGAATTTAAGTCTCTAATTATATTATCCAAAGGATGATTTTTTTAATGTTCGTGTAGGTGATCTTAAAATATTTTCATTATTATCCAAGGATGAATTATTCATACTATTTATATTTTTCTTTTGATTTTGAGTTAAAATTTCATCTTCTTCTTCTTTAATGGTTTTTCGAATTTTTTTATCAAAGGATACATGTAAGCTTTCTTCTATAATATTTATTCGTTTATTATAAATTCTATAAGCTTTCCTACGATCTGAATAACCAACGAAAATTACTTCGTGTACTTTGGGATCAAATTTTCCAAGATTATCTTTAGTATTTAAAATAAAACAGTTTGACCCAAAAGTTCTGAAATTCGAAACTTTTGGTTTCCTTTCATAAAATATTTCATAACAAGTATTTTTAATCATAGGTCGAAGTGTGACACGATTTAATACATAACATGCAGTGGCAATAGCTTCACCCAGAAATGTTTGGGTAGATTACTACTATTTAGCAGTGTTCATGCACATTCCTGTAAATTTCTATTTTTCCTTTCAACTACACCATTTTGTTGTCATGTTCGTGGAATTGAAAAATTATGACTACTTCCTTTTTTATTTCAAAAATTAGTAAAAAATTCAATTTCGAATTCTCCTCCATGATCACTGCATATATTTTTTATTTTTAAATCCATTAAATTAGTAATCCTTTTTGCAAAGATTTTAAACATTCCAATAGAGTCACTTTTATGTTTTAAAAATAATGCCCAAGTATATTTAGAAAAATCATCTACAATTATGAAAACATGTTTATTATGATTTATACTACGCACTTGTATTGGTCCAAATAAATTTAAATGACGTAATTCCAATGGTTGCTTAGTAGATATTTTATTTTTAGATTTGAATGAACTTTTCTTTAACTTGCCCATTTGACAAGCGTCACATAAATTTTTAATTTTATAGTTAATGTTAGGTTGACCTCTAACTAGATCATATTTTGCTAGTTTGTTAATATGTTTAAAAATTATAAGAAAAAGCGTTTATGTCAAATCCAAGGATCATCATGTTTTATGGATAGACATAAATCCAAATTATTTTTAATGTTCATATTTAGTGTGTGTATATATATACATTACGATTTCTAAATCCTTCAAAGAGTAAATTTTTACATTGATCGAAAATTTTACATTTATCTTCCAAATTTTATTCCAAACCCTTTAGCACATAACTGACTTATACTAAGAAGATTATGTTTTAGATTTTCTACTAATAAAACATTTGAAATAATATGAGTGTTAGAGTACCGATATAAATGACTTTTCCAATGCCAATGACTAATCCTTTTGAAATATCGTCAAATGTTACAGTGCCACCTTCAATGTATTTTATATTTGGCAGCATGTGAGCATTTCTAGTCATGTGCTTAGAGCATCCACTATCTAATATCCATTTCTCCAAAAATACAAATATTTTAAATTGGTACCCTTTTTTTAATTTTAGGGTCCTAAATATTAGTTGGTGGGGTAACCATACCCAAGATGGTATGGTTCCTATATTTTATTAATGTGAATCACTTCTTTCATATAATTACCTATATATTTCTGTTTAATCAGGTTGTTACTTGTTTTAGGAACCCATATTTTAATCATTTTTGAATTTGTAACTAATTTCTTGTTTTTAGAAGAAGGTTTTATCTTAGTATAAATCTTACTATATTTTGTAATTTTTGTTTTATCCTCAAACCCAATTCCATTTCGATTTTTGAATGGCTTGGAAATTTTAATTAAGTTTTCCAAGTCTTGTTTTCCTTTGTTAAATTTTGTAACATTATTTGTAATTTTATCCAATTTGTTTTCAAGATTAGTAATTTTAGATTTTGAGGGTTTCTAGACTATTTTTTAAGATAATTTGCTCATTCCTAGTTTCATCATTTTCTAGTTTAACTTTTCTTAATTCACAAGATAAAACATCATTTTCAAAAGAAAGATTCTTATATTTTTCTTGAGTATTTTCTAATTCTTCTTCTAAAACAGATTTTTCATTTTTTAGTAAACCTATTTCAAGTTCTAATCGATTTATCTTAGCAACATATTCCTTATTTAATTTCTTAGTTTCTCCATATTTTTCATCAAGCTCCATACATACTTCTAAAATTTCATCATAAGTAAGATCGTAACATACCTCATTCGTGCATGCTATGAAACATATATATGCTTGCTCTGTATCACTTTCACTGTCACTGTCGGATAAAGAGGAAGAGTCAGAGTCATCCCATGTAACGTGGAATGCTTTTCTCCTTTTCTTAAATTTCTCAAACTTATTTTTATTTTTCTCGTTCTTGAGTTTTGGGCATTCCTTCTTCATATGTCTGAACTGATCACATTTAAAACACTTGATCGAAGTTTATTTGATGAATTTGATTTTCCATTATTTTGAAATCTTGTCATCTTCTTGAATTTCTTAAGTTTGTTGTAGTTCTTGGCAATAAATATAATTTCATCTTCATCCAATTCGGGATCTTCATTGCTTGTTTGAAATGCTATGTTCTTCTTTTCATGGTTTTGTTCTTTTCTGGTCTGTAAATTAGCTTCATACGATATTAAATTTCTAATCAACTCTTCAACTTTGAGTATAGAGAGATCATTAGCTTCTTAGATCGCCAATACTTTTCTTTTCCACTCAATTGTTAAAGAGTAGAGAATTTGAGATATTAAATCAAAATCAGTAAGTTTAACTCCTAGTGCCATAAGATCGTTTTGTATAGTTTGAAATATTGTGTACATGTTAACAATTGACTCATTTTGCTTCATTTTAAAAGATGAAAATTTATTTTTGTAAAATTGATATTTTTGTTTGTTTGATCTTAATCGTACCTTCGTGTGTAACTTGTAAAGTATGCCATATATCATAAGCAGTATAACATAACATAACACATGAAAATTCATTTTTATCAAGAGAACAAAATAGTACATTCATAGCTTTAGCATTATTAGAAGCAGTAGTTTTTTGTGTATCTGTCCATGTGCTAATATTTGTTTCAGGTGCTACATACTTAATTTGAAATGCTAACCATATTTCAAAACCATTTGCTTCCACAAAAATTCTCATTCGGGTTGACTAATATGCATAATTAGATCCGATGAATATTGAAGGACGTGTAGTTAGTTGACGTTCTTGAAAGATACTTGTCATATTAACATTTTTCAAACACGTGTTATTGTGATTTGAACTGATCTTGCTCTGATAACAATTGAAAATCTATGTGGATCGTATAAGTATGAAGTATATGACAAATATGTGTATGATAAAATGGATTGCATAGAGTAATATTGCAGGTAAAATTAAAAGATATCACACCAGAGTTTTTATACCGGTTCGGACCTCCCGTCCTACGTCCAGTCCCGAAGCTCCCCTTCGGAACCAACTGCCCTTGCTTCGCCCGGAGGAATAGGCTTTTATACAAGAGTTTTTCTTTGACAAATGTGTGTTCTATGCAACACTGATTATGACTATAAGTACAACTTCTTCCTATAATCTCCTTGAGTAGTATGTAGTTTAAGCTTTTGATATAGGAAAGAAATAATGTATTTTTTGTTTGAGTGCTTTTGGAAATCACAGAAATATTAGATAATAAAGCAAATTCTGAATAGCCAATTAAAATGTTGCTTTCAATTTCATGTTTTTTTATAGATGGTGAAGAGTTTGTTTGAGAAATAATGACTTTTGGTTTACTCTATTTCATTCCAAGAGCTATAATGTTTGAGAAGAAAGATTTATGACCAAAACAGGAGGATGCAGCTCTTCGATTTAAGAAGATGACTTTTGGAGAAAAATGGCTGTTACCCAGGCCAGACGTCTGGTCATTTGTGCCAGACATCTGGTTCGTTAAAAAAGTTAAAAACGGAACATTTTGCCAGAAGTCTGTGCACATACGCCAAACGTCTTGTTTTGTTAAAAGATTCTAAAAGGGACGGTAGATTAAGGATCTTAAGGCTAATTTAACGCTAGAGGGGGGTGAATAGTGTTTAATGAATTCTAAGACTTATATGACTAAATTGAAATTATGACACAAATAAATGCAGAACTTAATCGCAGAACAATTACAGAATCAAACACAGATGTAGAAAGTAAATAGAAAGCAATAAAGGGAAAGAACACACCGGATTTTATACTGGTTCGTAGTTACCCTACATCCAGTCCTGTACCAAGGCAAACCACCTCATACAGATTTTTATCAAACCAGTGTCGAGATTACACTCTTCAATTTATAAAGGCCTTGAGGTACCCTCCTTTCTCACGAGTCCGGGGCATACTCTCTTTATTTACGGGCCATAAGATTACCCAATTGATTTCCAGGCACAACCACACCTTATAGAGAGTCTCGATAAACTTTTGATTACAAATTGATCCTATAACTCTGAATATCACTTTGATCTTCGAGAGAGGGCAGAGAATCAAACAAGAATGAGATTTTAATTTGATTCACTTGAGAATTCGGTAGAATTTCGACACGATCTTAAAAATATGAAAATTATAGAACATGGATTTGTGGATTAGAAGTGAAGAAAATATGAAAATTGATAATTAAAAAATTCGTTTGTGAAGCATATTTATAAAGCACCAACGGTAATAATAATTCAAAAGAGATTTAAATGAATATACACTTCTTTTGAAAATTGAAACTTTTGAATTCAATGGCCACCATGTCAACATGGGGTATCTCATGATGTCGACATCCCCTTGTTAAAAATAACGTAAAATTTGTTTTAAAAATGGTATTGAAAGAAAAACAAGATGAAATGATTCTGGAGTAAAATAAACTAATTTTACTTTTTTTAAAAACACAAAAACAAAGAATATTTTAAGGCTAAAACATCTTTTTGAAAATCATTTGAAAAGATAATTTTAAGGTTAAAACATTTGAAAAGCAGTTTTGAAAATCGTTTTGAAAAACCATTTTGAAGTAGTTTTGCAAGCTTCTTCCTACAGAATATCTCATCACATCAGGACTCGAGAACTTATATAAAACCAGGATGTTTGTGGATTTGTAAGCCACATATAGGTTTGTAAGCTACTTGTTGTGGGTTTGTAAGCCATTGAGAAGGTAGAAATGGGTTCCATCCAAATGAAATTCAAAATGAAGATTTCCATGCTATTATGAAGTTTTAACAAAAACTAGACATATCTTGAAATCTTGATCTTGATACTTATGATTCTTCAAACTTAATTTCTTTATTCTTGATCTTTACACCGTACAGTCTTCGATAATCAGTACCTTCCTTATATATATATCCTGTATAATATCATTCTATCTAGATAATAGTGTTAGTATATAAGTTATAATAAAAGAAGTTACAAAGGTTGTTGTCGTCAAAACCACTATCTCCAGTTCTTAACAATCTCCCCTTTTTGATTATGACAACCTTATAAAGTATACTTACCACTTCGATCATACCATAACTCCCCCGTACACCAACAACTCCCCCTTACTTCAAGCCTACTATTTTATATAACTTGTCTCCCCCTTTGTCATCAACAAAAATAACCTATAAACCTTGAACTTAAAAGAGATAAACAAACATATGACATAAGAACAATAATATAACATCCTAACTGGAATTCATTTTCTATACATCAAAGATTTTTTTTAGAAGAACCTTAAGATAACACTTATATACAAATTAACAATCTAATATACAATCATGAAATAGAAAAACAAAAATGCTTAACGAGGACCCTTAACTATTGGTGATTTATGGACCGAACAATTTGGATAGTGAAGACAAAAGTTTCCACGTTGTTCGACCAAGTTCCCATTAGCATCAAAAAGGACCTCTCCAATGCAAAATCATGCCATTGTCTTCGTCCATATGAACATACAGATTCGGCAGAGGATGTTCTTTTTCTTGATCCTCTTGTGGTTCTTCTTGAGGCTCTTCTTTAGGCTCTTCTTCTTCGGAGTTCATGGCTTGTGATGATTCTTCGATGACAATGGGATTGTCATGGTTATCCATAAGGAATTTTTGCAAATTCCTAAGGAATTTTCCTTTCCTATCTTGCTCTCTAGCCATTCGCAGTTGACTTACTTGAATTTCCGCCATCGTTTGAAGTAAAACTTTCATCTTTTCTTGCAGTTTGATGACTCGTACGTGTGTGGAACGTTAAAAAGGGTTAGAATGAGGAGAAGTGGTGAAGAAGGTTCAATATTAGAGGAGGAAGCCGTTAATTTACTGTTTTAGAAGTTTATTACAGAGAGGAGAACAGAGAAAAGGAGCAAAAATGAAATATATAACTAAATAACTAATTTTAGAGGGAAATTTAAATTTGAAAATCTCGGCCTATATGTCAACATAGGGGGATGGGTCATGTCGACATGCCTAGTTGAATTTTTGAGAATTTTTTTATTTGTATTAATTATTAACTATATTTGTATTGTATATAATTTATATTTCAGTTAATGAAAATATACCTAATTCTCTTCTAAATTTAATAAAGTTTTGTTCATTTGATGGTTTGGTTAATATATCAGCAATTTGTTTCTAATTATTAATATATTCAAGGGTTATGACTTCTTTACTTATATTATCGCTAAGAAAATGATGTCTAATATCAATATGTTTTCTTCTAGCATAATGAGTTGGATTCTTAGATAAGTTTATTGCATTAGTATTATCACAATAAATTGGTGATTTAGTTATAGTTATTCCAAAATCTTCTAAAGTCTGTTGCATATATATATAACTTGAGAGCAAGCCAAAGCAGCAGATATATATTCTGCTTCAGTTGTTGACAAAGATACAATAGTTTTCTTCTTATTAAACTAGGAAACCAAAGAATGTCCTAGAAAGTGACAAGTTCCACTTGTACTTTTTCGTTCTGATTTACAACTAGTGTAATCAGCATCACAGTATGAAATTAACTCAAATACATCGTATTTAGGATAAAATAAACCATAATCAGCATCACAGTATGAAATTAAATCAAATACATCGTATTTAGGATAAAATAAACCATAATCTAAAGTATGTTTTACATATCTTAAAGTTCTCTTAACCGTTTGTAAGTGAGTTTCTTTAGGTTGAGATTGGTATCTTGCACAGAGACAGACGCAACGCATGATGTCAGGACGACTTGTTGTTATATAAAGCAGCGAACCAATCATTCCCCTATATAATTTTTGATCAACATCTTTTGATTTATCTCCTTTACTTAAAGCTACATTAGTTGTCATTGGAGTTGGTTTCCCATTAGAAGTGGTCAATCCAAATTTATTAATTAAATCTTTAGCATATTTTTTTGGACTAATGAAAATTCCTTTATCTAGTTGTTTGATTTGAAGCCCTAAGAAGAAATTTAGTTCTCCCATATGACTCATTTAAAATTCTTTAGTCATTATATCTTAAAATTCTTTGTTCGTTATGTTATTAGCTGATCCAAATATTATATCATCTATATATTTTTGTATTAATCGAAAATCATTCTTGTTTATTTTAATAAAATAGTTGTATCTATTTTACCAATTTCAAAACCAGATTGTAATAATAAGATCTTAGTCTTTCATACCAGGATCTAGGAGCTTGTTTCAGATCATATAAAGCTTTCTTTAATTTATATACATGATTTGGAAATTTATTATCTTCAAAAAGTGGAGGTTGTTCTACATAAACATCTTCTTTTACAAAACCATGTAGAAAAGCACTTTTAACATCCATTTGATATAACTTGAAATCATTGTAGTTCGAGGAAGCAAGTAGAATTCTGATAACTTCTAGTCTTGCTACGGGTGCAAAGGTTTCGTCATAATCAATTCATTCTTCTTGGCAATAACCTTGTGCGACTAAACAAGCTTTATTTCTCACGACCTCACCAAGTTCGTTCATTTTATTTTTATATACCTATTTTGTTCCAATTATACTTTTATCCTCAGGCCTAAGAACAAGTTCCCAAACATCATTTCTGGTGAATTGATTCAATTCTTCTTGCGTAGCAAGAATCCATGAATCATCATATGATGCTTCATTTGGATTTTTAAGTTTCATAGTTGATATAAAAGCTACATTACTCATACTATTTAGTTGATTTCTTGTTTTAACTGTAGATTCAATATTTCATAGTATATTTTCTATAGGATGATCTTTTAATAGCCTAATTCTTTTATTAGGTTGAATGATTTCACAATTAGTTTCATTGGATTCATTATTCAAAGTTACAATATCTTCTTCGTCTTCTATTTGTATAGCATCTTTAAAATTTTCATCAAAAGATACATGCATTGTTTCTTCAATAGCGTTAGTTCTTAAATTATAAACTCTAAATGCTTTACTTCTATTAGAATATCCGATGAAGATACCTTTATCGGATTTAGGTTCAAATTTATCTAAATTATCTTTTGTATTAAGAATAAAACACTTACTACCAAAACTTTAAAATAAGCTATTACGATTTTTTTATTGTAAAGTAATTCATATGGAATTTTATTAGTTAATGGTCTAATTATAATCCTATTTAATATATAACACGCCGTAGGTAAGTTACTATCAGAAAGCATTGTTCTAGCACACTCTTGAATCATTCTATTTTTACGTTTTACCACTCCATTTTGTTGTGGAGTTCTTGGAAAAGAGAAATTGTGAGTAATCCTTTTTTAATTACAGAAATTCTCAAAATTTTCATTTTCAAATTCTCCACCATGATCACTACGAATTGTTTTATTTTTAAAGAAAGTTGATTTTGAATTCTTTTACCAAAATTCTTAAATAATTCAAAAGCATCACTTTTAAGTTTAAGAAAAATTGTCCAAGTATATCTAGAATAATCATCTACAATTACAAAAACATATTTATTGTGATTAATTGATTGAACTTGAGATGGACCAAATAAATCTAAATGAAGTAATTCTACAGGTTTAGAAGTAGAAATCATATTTTTTAATTTAAATGAACTTTTCTTAAGTTTTCCTAATTGGCAAGCATCACATATACTATCTACTTTAAAGTTTAACTTAGGAAGACCTCTAACTAAGTCAAGTTTTGATAACCTAGATAATAGTTTGAAATTCAAATGATCAAATCTTTTATGCCAAATCCAAGGGTCACTTGTACTAGCCAAAAGACATAAGTTATCATTTATAACTTTCATACTAAGGATGTAAATGTTTTTCTTCCTAATTCCTTCAAATATAATATTTCACTTATTATCTTCGATGTGACACTCAACTTTTCCAAATTTAATTTTAAATCCTTTATCACATAGTTGACTTATACTAAGCAAATTATGTTTTAAACTCCTAACTAGCAAAATATTAGAAATAAGAGGAGTTTTGGAATTACCGACATTGCCAATGCCAATCACATATCCTTTTGAGTTATCTTCAAAATTGACCAATCCACCATATTGATATATAATGTCATTGAGTATCTCGGGATTTCCAGTCATATGCCTTGAACAGCCACTATCAAGTATCCATTTATCTTTCTCAATGCGCATAGATTGTCCATTAGTTGTTGATTCTCCAAAAGCCATGTAACATGTCGTTCCTGCATAACAAACCAATTCGGTCAATAACTTGATTTTTCATTAAAACTATATACAGACTTATGATACTTTGATGAAATGCATAAATTTAAATTAGTGTATACAAAATTTTCTAAAAATGCCATTTCTAACTTTTCAGTTTTCAGATTATGAAAACTATGAAAACCTTACTCTAATAGCAGTTGAAAGGGACCGCTGATTAAGGATCTTAAGGCTAATTTAACACTAGAGGGGGGATAAATAATGTTTAATGAATTCTAAGATTTATATGAACTAAATTGAAATTATGACACAAACAAATGCAGAACTTAATCACAGAACAACCATAGAATCAAACACATATGTAGAAAGTAAATAGAAAGCGGTAATGGGAAAGAACACCGGATTTTATACCGCTTTGGAGTTACCGTATATCCAGTCCTGTACCAAGGCAAACCACCTCATATAGATTTTCATTAAACCAATGTCGAGATTACACTCCTCAATTTATAAAGGCCTTGAGCTACCTTCCTATCTCACGAATCCGAGGCAAACTCTCTTGATTTACGGGCCACAAGATTACCCAATTGATTTCCAAGCACAACCACACTTTATAGAGAGACTCGATAAACTTTTGATTACAAATTGATCCTATAACTCTGAATAACACTTTGATCTTTGAGAGAGGGCAGAGAATCAAACAAGAATGAGATTCTAATTTGATTCATTTGGGAATTCGGTAGAATTTCGGCACGATCTTAAAAATATGAAATCATAGAACATGGATTTATGGAGAAGAAGAAGTGAAGAAACGATGAAAATAGATGATTAAAAAATTCGTTTGTGAAGCTTATTTATAAAGCACCAACGGTCATAACCATTCGTAAATATTTAAACGAATGGACACTTCTTTTGAAAATTGAAACTTTTGAATTCAACGGTCACCATGTCGACATGGGTTATCCCATGATGTTGACATCCCCTTGTTAAAAATAATGTAAAATTTGTTTTGAAAATGGTATTGAAACAAAAACAAGATGAAATGATTTTGGAGTAAGATAAACTAATTTTACTTTGTTTCAAAACACAAAAACAAAGAATATTTTAAGGCTAAAACATCTTTTTGAAAATCATTTGAAAAGATAATTTTAAGGCTAAAAAATTTTGAAAAGCGGTTTTGAAAATCGTTTTGAAAAACCATGTTTGAAGTAGTTTTGTAAGCTTCTTCGTGTAGAATATCTCATCACGTCAAGACCCGAGAACTTGTACAAAACCATGATGTTCGTGGGTTTGTAAGCCACTTGTCATAGGTTTGTAAGCTACCTGTCGTGGATTTGTAAGCCACTAAGAATGTAGAAATGGGTTGCATCCCAAATGGAATTCGGAATGAAGATTTCCATGCCATTATGAAGTTTTAACAAAAACTAGACACATATCTTGAAATCTTGATCTTGATACTCATGAGTCTTCAAACTTGATTTCTTCATTCTTGATCTTTATACTGTACAGTCTTCATTAATCAGTACCTATCTTATATATATATCATGCATATGATCTTTCATATATATCTAGACAATAGTGTTAGTATATAAGTTATAATAAAATAAGTTACAATGGTTGTTGTCATCAAAACCACTATCTCTAGTTCCTAACAAGAACATGATGCCAGACGTCTGAGCACATATGCCAAACATCTGATACATGTATATTCTGTTATCTTCCTTTTAAGTGATTTATGTGTGCAAATACTTGTAAAGACGACTCAAGGAAATTGTAAATATCAACTATTTACGACATTAACGGAATGTACTAATATTTCTCAACATAATAATCCTCGTGTCGGTCTTCACGTCTTGATCGAGATGTCTACCTGTATATGGATGATATACATTCTATAAACTTATGTACAGTTGTTGTCGTTGAAATCAAGGTTCTAATAGTATGGACATGTTTGCTCGTACTCGTTCTATCGACTATGAAAATGAAGATGACACGGTAACATATACGTGGCCCGTTTCGAAATCACAACAAGCCATGGTAAGCATATTTAAATTATAAGTTACTAACAATCACTTTAAATAATAAGTTATAAATAATTAAAAATATGAATTTTAATTGCAGTTTTATTTAGAATTGTAGGAAAAATTCATGCAAGAACGAGAGAAAGTGCTTGAGGGATCGAGAAGGAAGAAGTAACTGCTGATGAGGAGGACCAGATCTTTGATGCAATTATGGACCCGCCAACGTTAAGTAGTCATTATGGTTTTGGAAATCAAGAGGTAATGCTTATCTATAATATATTTATAAATAACATATAATATATGGATTATATTAATCACACTACATGAACTCATACACTTTGTTAAATAATGTTACGGGCTGGACGCAGGCAAAGCGGTTACAAAAAGTCTCAGGAAAACGAGAGATTCAACAGTTGAGAGCTAAGTTGCTGAGCTAGAGGAACGAGGTCGGCGTTGAGCTGTGGAGATGGCCAAGTTGGACGAACGCCTTGCTGCATATATGCAGGTACATGACACATTTTCCTAATTAGGGGGATCCGAAGATGATGATCAGGATTGATAGGTACTATTTTTTATGTTTGTGTTGGAACGTTGGACATATATGCACCTTAAGATGGGTGATCTAGTTTGACTATGTTTCTATGGTGTTTGTCAGTGGGATATGTTTGATATGGGTACGGTTGATTTGATATGTTTGATAAATTTTGAGATTTTGGACGTGTGGAGTTGATTTGTGTTTTTTGAGATGTTATCGGATGTTTGCGTATATTGTGGGTCGTTTGAGTTTGATTTATTATAAATATTGAAGTTTTTTTATTATTGATGTTATATATGTGATTTGGGCTTTAATATATTTGACTTATATGTGTGAAATTGAGCAGCAATATATATATATATATATATATATATATATATGTATGTATGTATGTATGTATGTTTGTTTGTATGTATGTATGTATATATTGTTTGGGGTTGAAAAGCTGATGAAATTAAAAAAAACTTCTAGATTTCCGACGGCTCTTTGGTACAAACTTACCGACTGCCTTCCTTCTAGACATTCCAACGGCTTCCGACACCAATTTGGATAAGCCGTATTTCCCCACGTGCACACGACGGGTCGTCGAAATCCATCGAAAACGCCGTTGTAAGCCGTCTAAAAGCTGTCGGAATTCTTTAACAACCTTCTTTTCAAGGTTTTTTTCCTTGGCCACCGACGGTTCTGAGCTGCCGGGAGTGCTATTGTTTCTTGCCGTAGAAAGGTAGGGTGTTAATTTTGTGAAAATTTGGTTACATTCCTATTTCCAAGTTTAATACAACAAAAGTTCGTAAAACCACGTATCAAGTTTTTAATCCATATTTTGATATTATTAGCTTATATTTAAACTTATGCTTGTGCTAATTTAAGTAGAGAAAACATTGCTCCTTGGAGTGTCTAATTGAAATTTTGTTTTCATCATTAAAATTAAAAATTAAAATAGAAATTCTTCGTTCATTCCTACAAGACCCATATGTTATTTACCTCGGTAAAATTTTATAAATATAAATATTTGCAACATTATTATATAAGTTAAGAATATACTTTTTAGTTTGCATGCCCACTTAAAGATAGTGCAAATGTCTGCAATTTTCTCCGATTTGAAATGTTCGGTTGTGACTTTGTTTCGTCAATATTTAATAAATTCTGCAATCCTTTCAAGATTCATATGACATATTATTTGATAAATTTTTCTTAATGTAGCTATTTGCAACCGAATGTAGAAATTTCAAATATATATAGTTACCTACCGTTTATTTGCAATTTAAAGTAAAAAATTCTAACATTTGCAATCACACGCATAGAAATAGATGTCACAAATATTTGCATCTTACTTGAAGCATCATATTGAAAATTTGTTTTTACCATAGCATCATAAATTTTGTAATCATTGTAACAAGGTTTATATGTCATGTGTTTAAGTAAAATTGTGTTGGTCGGAATGTACGTAACTCGAAACATAAAATATTAATTGCAATTACGTTTGGTTAGACTAATTTCTTATTAATGATGTATGGATTTAGTTATAAACGAATAGAAGTTATGGTTTTGTACTGGAAATGAAAATTTATTTTATATTTTCTTTTTATAAATAAAAATTGCATTATTTTGTGAATGAAAATTAATGTTGTGCATGCAACAAGATATGCTATAGCAACTTTATAATAACATGGACTCTTGTCCTATTTAATTTTTTCAAGGGACCTGGGTGAAAAGTTTCTTTCAAAAATGCTATAGGAGATAAATTATGAATGTAGATAGATGTAAGATTTTTGTTCGTTCTCCTACCTTTGGGTTGGTAAAGCTTATTGCTCATCCAATAAGAAAAATCTGCACAGGGACCCGTTTGATTAGGAAATACTGTCGTATTATTAAACCATTCAATAATAGAATCAGATTTTGCCAAAAAAATTATTTTTTTCAAAAAATAAAAAATAAAAAAACAAAGAAAAATAAAAACCAAATTTATAGACTTTGGCAAAATTCCAATCCACAAAGTTATGCATGTGTGTATTCGTTTGGAGCTTGTTTTATTTCATTATCAATCAAAGTGTAATGACCAAAATCGGACCTTAGAACTTTTCCAACAGATAGGAAAACCCGAAAATCTGCACCCAAAACTCGTTCCAACATGGGTTGGAAATGTGGATAGTGTAGAAAGCGGGGTGTAGGGGTTGAGGATTCTGGATTATATGAGTCGTCTGTTAAATAGGCGCCTCACATTGAGGCACCGTTGAACAGGCACATGCCTACCAAGCGCCTTTAGTTCCCTCTTCCAATGGCTACTTTCAACGGCCATATTCCACCCAACCCCTCTATTCTACCTTCAAATACAACTCACTTCATCTTCTTTCCTTCACAACCAATTTTCTTCAACAATCCTAATTTTGACTCTCACTTATCGCAACTGAATATGTATTCCGATATCGACATCGATGCTGTAATGTGCGGTTTTCAAGACTACAACTTACAAGATGTTATGGTTTCGATTGGCAGAGAGGTAAGTAATGCAAGTTGGAGCACTGCAGATGACCACGATCTTTGCTACATTAAATGTGCCCTCTCAGTCGATCCTATTCGAGGTGCCGATCAAAGTGGCGAGACCTTTTAGGGAAAAATTACTAATTGCTACAATCGGAAGAACATCGATCGAAAAAGAACGTTATCTTCAATCAAAGGTTGTTATGGAAAAATCAATCGTCGAACGCAAAGTTTCTATTCTCAAATTTTCAAGCTAAAGCAAACGAATCCTAGTGGATTTGAAAATGCAACGCATTTGGTAAGATTTAATATAATTTCATTGTTCTAATTTTTATCATAGTTCTCTAATTATACTAGTATTTTTTTATTAAAGAATGACCGCAAACAAGTTGTTCAAACAAATCTATAAACCTGATAATAAATAAGCACCGCATTTCATCTGTTGATGCATGTTTATGACATGTTGGTCGAGCATGTTAAATGTTAAATGGAAGCAGGCTACTGGAGCGGGTCAGATAGAAATTTAAAAACTCCTACTTGAATCTGAAGTTAGATTTAACCGGGCAATGGAAACTCAAGCAATTCAACACAAAGAAAAGTTGTTAAAAATGGATCAACTTCTCGCTGGAAAACAGCAAAGAGATGAAGGTGCAATAATGTTCATGGACACATCGCACATGTCTGCAGAACAACTGGAGTATACGGAGCATAGAAGGAGAGAAATTATGAGAGGTAGACTTGAAAATGGTCATTAACTGTTCCTATTTTTCTACAACCTTTGAGTCTTTGAATTACCGTTAGTTGTATTGTATTATGAATGTAAGCAATTATTAATATAAGTACTTTCATTGACATTACATTAATTGAGAAAAGATTATAACAACATTACGTTAATTAAACTCAAACAGATTAAAATAACAATAATAAGTAACAACAACATAAACAATAGTAGCAAAAGTAACAACAGAAATATAATTTCACTGATTTCCAGAAAAGTTCCAAAGATGATCTATGAAATCATTTTGCAGTCTTCGATGCAGTTGAACATTACGGTAGGACATTTAGCTTTCTACATGAAACTCAAGTTCTAGTGCGCTTCCAATCATATCATTGTGCCAAAGAGGCGGTGGTGTTGGAGCACCCTCGTAAAAGTAATCTTCTTCCATGTCTCTTTCAACCTCTATAATCATATTGTATAAAATAACACAAGTGTATATTATTTTGGTCATTTTAACTGGTGATCAAAGTCTGCGTTAATTACTGACTATGACAAATCTAGATTGAAGAACTTCAAATGCTCTTTCAACGTCCTTTCTCTAGCCTTCTTGCATCATTGCAAACTTTGACTGTTTATTGTTTTGTGGGCTAGGAATTATCTTCACAATGGTGCTCCATTTAGGATATATACCATCGCCAAGATAATATCAATGATCGTACGTTTTACTTTCTAAAGTAAATGTACAAGGAGTTGATCTACCGTTTGCTAAATCATTGAACAAAGTAGATCATTCGACTACGTTAAGATCATTGTTCGAATCCCGCATTTCAAAAAATGCATGCCACATCCATAGGTCATACGATGCTACAACTTCAGGAATAATAGTGGACCTATGGGACTTGCCTTGATAAGCTCCGGCATATGCCTTTGGACAATTCTTCCACTCCCAATGCATGCAATCTATACTGCCTAACATTTCAGGCCAACCTCTACGACCATGCTTATTCAATAACATTGCTATATCCGCCTCGTTCGATCTGTGTAAGTATTGATCACCGTAAATGTCCACGATAGCTTGACAGAAATGCTCCAAACACTCTAATACCATGCTTTCCTCCACTTTCAAATTTTCATCAAGCGTGTTTGCCGGTCCTGCAAATGCAAGCATTCTTAGTGCAGCTGTTATTTTTTGAATTCCTGCCAATCCCATTGTACGAGATGCATTGGGTTTGAAGTTAAATATTTGTCATCTGCTTGATACATTGTAGGATTCTAAGAAACAGAGGTCGCCGCATGCCGAGTCTTCTCCTAAAATCAGCATCTGTGTAAGTAGGATTTGGAACAAAGTAGTCTTCCATCAGTCTGTCATTATGTCATGAATGTCTACGATTTTTTTTTACTGACGACCAATAACCGATCCACCATGTTGCCCGCTCGATTGACCAACTTGTAGTGCAGCCATACTTATTAGTTACTTTTCGCGACGAAAATGATCTTCCATCATTTCATCAAATTCGTTGTCGCTATCATCGAAAAATATATAATCTTCGACGACCATTTGTTACCTTTGAAATTGAATGAAATACGAATGAGCAATAGTACTTATAGCATCTAACAAGCCTTTTATAGCTTAAATCACATGCTGGCTTTCATAACAAATCAAGCAATCATGACTAATTGGCGGGTCACATTAATTAAATTCAGCCACTATCTATCAAGTAGATTCCATTTATGTCACGTCTGTAATGTCCCGTCCCATCTACACACCGTTGACTGTTGGTGTAGTGTCTCGTCCCATCTAAATACTATAGCCACGTCCTCACAAGCCAACAAGGAGATTTGACCGGTGTAGTATCTCGTTCCATCTACATATTGTTGCCTGTTAGTCCAGTGTCACGTCCCCTTTATACACTATTGACTATTGGTGCAATGTCTCATCTCATCATACAATTGTAGCCATGTTCTTGACGACTTTATGACACTACTAAACAATAGTACGGTTAAAATTTATATGGTAATAATACAGAAAGAAACAAGACAATGTTACTGAAACACCCAAACATTAATACAGTCAAAGATAATACAAAAACAAACAATAACGCAGTCAACAATAATACACTTCACAAAATACAACCAACAAAAATACCCTGACTATGACTTAGAACTAACATGAAGAAACTATTGGTTACGGTCAAATTGTAAGTTTTGCAGGACATTTCGGAGACGAATTATTTCTTGTTCCAACTCGTTGGCATATATTATGGCCTTTGGGTACACTCGTTCATCAACCCATTCTGCATAATTGCACCCTTCAGGCCAGAAGGAACACAACCGGATTCGATGACCAATAACTTCGCCATCAGCTCTAACCACAACTTCAACATTATAACCACAGTGGCAACATACTGCGTAAGAGTCAACCACTTGCTCAATAGAAGTTTTCAAATTTGACGCTTGATCAACCTCTTATTCTTGTAGTTGTTGATGAACCAACTATTCGTGTAGAGGTTGGACAGCCGCACATTCATACAGCAGTTGAACATCTTCTCGAAGTGTGAGTCGACCAAGATTTTGGAATTCACGAGCAAAGTCTTCGTAATGCCGGTTTTGGTAATCGATATTCCAATCTTCGTCGGTGTGTTCATTTTCGTTGGAATGTAGCCGAAATCAGAGTCAATAGATGATGACCAGGAAGGCATTGATATGAGGAATAGAATAATGAAGGAGTGGTGAACTGATTTGTGTGTTTGAGAAGAAAAGCTCTTATGCATATATGGAAATGTGTGAATGCTAGCAATTTTTTATGTTTAAATATGAGCATTATATTTTGATTTGGCAGTACACTAGAAAGTGAAATTACTCACAAAAAAGACAATAGTAAATATGCATACACAGAAACAATAATACACTCAACAAGAATACACACAAATTATGGATATCCAAATTGTTCTAGCCAATTTTAACGTATGATATAAGCCTCATGTCTAGTGACCCAGTGAATTTGCTATGATATTTGAGAAAATAACAACCTTCAAATGTGGAACGGGTTGGTTTGAACAAATTTTCAAATATAGCCTCATTGATAACCGTACTGTGCCGCGTACAAGCATTGCAAAAGTTCCCATAAGCAGTCCTCAACTCTACCTTTGTACGTCTACTGTTACGCTCAACATTGCTATTGTAAGATTTAGTAATAGTGTCCCAAAACTAAGTTTCCATTATTTCCTCATCATCGCACATCTGATCAGTTTATATAAAAAAATTTACCAGCGGTTTCAATCCTGTAGCCGAAAATATTATGTTAGACATTTATTGAATTTACCAAACTTTTAAATGTTGTGACATTTGAATATAACATTTTATCTCAAATTAAGAGGTCGTAATACACATCAAAAAGATGAAGCATGAGATTAAAGTCCAAGTGTCAAATATCCATAAACTCTTTGAAAAACAAACACAATTATATTTGTTACTCCAACATTTTTACTTCATATACGCTTAATAATAAATAAACATAAATTATAATAAACACAATGCCATACTCAACATAAAATATAATTGACACAATGCCATAGCATATACACAATCACATATAGGAATAGCATCATCACCAACAAAATATGCAAACAACTATCGTAAAGCGTGAAAAATAATAACATAAACTGAAATATCTATATGCAACATATCATTCTATATGATCGAAACCGCTATCAGTCTCCCCATCATCTCCACTGTCATCGTCACTGTCATTGTTGATGTCATCAAAGTTGTGAGGCTCGGGTCCGGCATGGAGCTGCTCCTGAAGCTATTGAATCTGGGTCTGTAATCCCTGTATCTGTGCATCATACTGAGTCTACTGCTACTGGACCGCAGCATAATAACTCTGATACATCATCTGTGTATAATCGAGCGTCATAAGCTCAAATGCAGCAATCATCCGTCTATCATAGTCCATGTACTGAGAAAACTAATATGTGCACAAGAAAAATTATACGTAGGTGGAGAATATAATGACAAGTAATTTAAAGAAAATTTAAAATTCATACAAACCTAATGAGGCTGATACAATCCGACGGATGGTACACCCATAATAGTGTCATCTATAGGATACTACAAGGGATACTCTACCACCTGACCATGTACATCATACACTCTAAATGAATCAGGAGGGGGTCGAAAGTAAGAGGCTGCATGTACTGAGACGATGTAGGTTCAAAGGTGGCAGGCGGTAGTGGAACTCTACCAAAAGAGACACGCGGATCAATATGATCGGAGTTCAAACTCCGAATATAATCAGACAACGCATAAGCACGTGGGGCTACTCGAGCCCAATATGAATCAAAGTCTCTCGGATCTGTAAAAGGCTCATCATCCACCCATCCCGCACCTCTCATCGGAAGAATATAAGTTGGTCCAACCCTAATATCACCATACATATCATCCATGTAGCAGATATGATGGAATGCGAACTATACCGTACAATTGTAGCCAACACCGCTTCCGCAAATACCATATGAATGGACATGTAGAAACCTGAAAGCAAACCCTGTGTCGAGACATAGTAAACTGAAAAGTGAGTGGATGATCTGGATCTAGGAACTGTAAGTACTGATCCCATTAACGAACGATAATGTTGCCACACCATCTCATATCCATCTGCTGTCTAGCTTCTATTAGCTCAATGTGCACCCCTTGCGCAACACGAGACAATTGTATAGGGGGATCCCAACGACGCAACCTAGGGTAGTAAATATAAGGTGTGGCGTTCGCCTCTGCAATAAGTCGGGGGTGCATATTGGCAGTATACTCGTAGTACGAAAACGGAAGAATGTGCCAAAATCCATACATTTGTCTAGACTTCCGAAGCACATAAGTATCCGATGCTACGTACAAATAACCAATAATAGCAGTACCATAAGCGTATGTATGTAGTCAATCCAAATCTACTAATCCATCCAAAAGACCAAGCCTTATAGTACCCTTATTGTTACTAAAAAATGTAGATCCAAAAAGGTATAATATGAAGGCACGGATAACCGGAGTGTGCATATCCTCAACGGCCATGTACTTTACTATATATCGCTATAGATAAGTGAGAGTAACAGCTCCTCCTCTAACTTCCTCATCGACCAAAGCGGGTAAATAAGTTGAATATGACTCGAACTCCTCAAATGAAATATCAAATGGAACAGAGAGATGGTCCGGTCGACCAACCTCTGTGCTAGTGAGCATATAAATATCGAGAGGAGTTAGTCCTAGCTAAAAATTAGGGAAATAAAATGTGTGAGTAATAGATCATCATCTCTCAGTGAGGGCCTCTACAAAGCAGCTATCTACGTATGAAAATCTAGGTAAATCTAGAAATTCACCAAAAGGTGACGCATGTAGCCTATCCAAAATCGGCTATGGTAACTAATCAAAATTCTCAGACATACACTTATACCAACTACCTTGCATCACTACATGGAAAACCTAAATATATGTTTATTTAATGTTAAAATAAACAAACAGTTATCATTCATATACAGTTACACGATTATTCATAAATCAATAAATAAATAAACATGAAGAGGGTTGAAGATCGTCTGGAGTCACGGTAGCATCAGGAGGGACATGAGCAGGTCCGATATTGGAATCTGTCGCATATCAAATGGTCCGTCTACCTATTTTGACTGGATGGGGCGACATTTTGACGTGAAGTAAAATATAAAAAAAACTAAATAAAGAGGGTGAAAGTCAAAAAAATGAAGGGGAATGGGGGATTTGCGCTTGGAATAGGCGCTGGTAGCAGGCGCCTATTGAACAGGCGTCTGAAGGCCATGCGCATGTTGAACAGGCGCCCGCTTTCGAAGGAATGCATGCGCCTATTCAACAAGCGTCTGGTCTTCAGGCGCATGTTCAACGGGCGTCTGCCCTCATTTCTGTGGGAGAAATGAGGCCTCCAACATTTCGGAGTGTGGAAAATCCAATTTTCGCACTCCGAACTTTTAGAGATGCCCTTAATGGGTTCCAAATACAGAATGGTATTATGATCAAATGAGAAGGAAGAAAAAATATTTCATCTAATAGTCACACGAGAATATATTGATATGTTTCAAAGAAACCATTAAATGATGTTAATTACATTTAAAAACAATTATAACTGTGAACCAATTGGCAATGGTAATTGTTAAGACACGTTGACCATTATTTTTATAATGAAGAATCGATGCAAATGTAAAATTTATAGCAGATGTGTACGTAACAACGTGAAGCTAGATTTCAAACGCAAGCAGGTATAATCATTGAAATAACTAGAAATGGCTTGAATTGAAGATCATATTCATTTGCATATTATACAACAGGTCACAGTCTTGTTTGCATATGGATGACAATGAAAAGTTATGCTTGGTAAAACTTTTAACTTTCAACTATATCGAAGAGCTTAGTTTTCTGCATGCTTCTCAACCGGCTAGGCATTACACGATAATTCATCCCTACCTTTTATTAAATAGTTGACAAAGGGATTAAATAGTAATAAACTGATCAAAGATACACATATATTAATAATCAAATACACACACACATATATACATATATACATATATATACGTACACATATACATACATATACATGCATACATGTATACACACACACATATTAACAAGGTAAGTGACTGCGGATACAGTTGCTATCAATCGATGAAAATCTTATGGCTTTATGGTTGTACATAATGACGAAAGAGACCAAATATTTCAAATACACGTACCGCAACACCGAGACATCAACCTTCATCTCCTTCATCTTGCAACATAAAACTCAAACAACCTCAAGTGTTTCAACACAAAAGTTGTCACTTAAATAAAAAAATTGGTATACCCAACCACTACACGCAACTATGTAGGAGTAGAAAAAATAAAAAGAAACTTCTCTAATATTTTTGAAAAAAAAGGATGTAGAGTGTAATACGGGTGGCGCAAAAAAACCAACATACAGAGAAGCATTCAATGACACCTCAATCAGTTTAGCATCCCATCAACCCTATGATTTCTACCACAAGTTTCGAATTTAATAATATGGTCTTCTCACTCTTTCCACTAACCATATTATTTAATTCGGTGATTTTGGTGGAAATCACGGAGCTAATGGGGTGCTAAACTATTTGGAGGGCTATTTAACGTTGTTCACACACACACACATATACACAAAAGAATCAACTATATCACTTTTTTGATACATTTCAAATCTCCCACATATCAGCCACAATTTTCGAATTAAATAATAAACTTTCTCTCTCTTGTCACTTTACTCTATTATTTAATTGGAAAGTGTTATATTTTGGTGATACAAAAATCATAAATAGAGGGAAATAAATATGCAAAAGAAAAAAAGAGAAGATTTTGTTTCCTCTAATTAATAGGCATATTTGAGTATGTTTATTTCTCCCTCTAATTGGCTAATCAAATTATTTTTTGCCATCTAATGTTAATTTGGGCATTAAGTGATTGTTATATAAACAAAGACTAGAAGAGTGGATAAAAGTGTGGTGGAAAATCTATTTGCTAATTTTCTCTTCTTCATCTTTGTTCTTTTTCTCCAACAATTTTCGCCATATAGATATTTTCTCTCTTTCTCAATTTGGTTATTGATTCAATGATATATTTTTTTACTTTAGCTTTGTTATATTGATTGTAAACAAAATTTTGGTGAATCAATAAAGTGGGCAGTTGGGTGGAATATTTTGTGTTATTGTGTTTTGGTTTCAATTCCGTCTAGTTTTTCAATCCAAGTTATCTCTTTGTGATTTGAGTGACAAAGATCCGCTGATAAAAGCTTCCGCAAAGCGCTACTATTTTCATAATAGTTTGAAAGCACAAATCATCGTAAAGCTTAGAGTAATTTTGGTTTGTAAATTTATTGATGTTGGAAATGATTTAGTTTTCGAAGATGGCTATCTTGGATGGAAAAAATTAGAGTATTTGGAAGCCTAAGATGGACGATGTTTTGTACCTCAATGATCATCATGATCTGATTGATGGAGATGGAAAGAAGCCCTCCAATGTAAGTGAGCGAAAATGGAAGAAGATGGATAAGAATGCGATTGTTTGATTCGCTAGTATCTTGATGATTCAGTTTTCCATCATGTGGCTAGTTGTGAATCCACGGAGGCTTTATGGGACAAGTTGGTATCTTTTTATGGGTCAAAGATTGCTACTAGTAAGGCTTTTCTGGTTCGAAAGTTGGTACAACAGAGATTAGATAAAAAAAAGTCTGTTGTAGAGCATTTGAATGAATTTCAAGATGTAATAAATCAATTGGCAAATATGAAGGTCAATTTTGATGATGGGTTACAGGATCTATTATTAATAAGTTCGTTTTCAGAAAGTTGGAAAACTTTGATTGTTTCATTGAGTAATTCCAATGCTAATGGAACCATCTATCTTGAAACTATTTGAAGCTGTCTTTTGAATAAGGAGCTTAGAAAAAAAGGGTCAGGTATGAAATCAATTCAAAGTGAGGCTATGGTGGCAAGGGACTTGTTTGCGCCAAAATTGGTCACAAACCCCGAATACCGTGAAAGCACCAGTGTATGAACACAAAGCAATGATATTCAAGCACAAATCTCAGATCTCAACAAGTATCAAAAGTAATTCAGAAATAATGAACAAAGACACAAGTTTTATAGTGGTTCGGCTATCTCCGGCCTACGTCCACTCCAAAGTTTTATCCTTTTATTGATTATCCTTCATGATTACAGATGATTACATCAGTAATAATGAAGAATTTCGAGTACAATAGTTGTATCAAAGTATAGAAATGGATCCGGCAGAGTATGGACGTATGATCGCCAACAGGTCCCCTCTCTGTAGGCTTCAGGGTGCTATTTATAGGCGTAGGAGGCTCAGATCTCGCTCAAACTTCAGAAGACTTTTTCTGGCACGTGAGTGGGCCCACGCGACCGGCCTCAGGAAATTTGGGCCCACTTTGGGATCGATTCGAACTCCATTCGAATCGATCATAAAATCATCCAATCAAGATGAAATTTGGTGTGAACATTCTTCAACATGTAAGCAACCTCCTGTGAAAATTTCATTGCATTTGGATCTTCGATGTAGGAGATATGATCGATTCGAAATTGGGTTTTTCACTGATTGTCGTCTTCGAATCCACTGCTTCGAATCCATCTTGTTCGACTCCATCCAAATCGCGTGCGCATCGATGACGTGGCGCGAGCTTCCCGGGTTGATCCACCATTCTTGCCGTGTTGAATGTTTCTTTTCCTGAAGACGCGCTCGTGTCCATGTTCCACGCTTCGTCCATATCCATAACTTCACAACGGTCACGCTCGCATCCATCAGCCCGTGCCCCTCTTCGCATCGATTCCAGGAGCCCATCCCGTATCGAATCCATGCGCTGATCGATATGAAAGGAGCGTGGGGGGCATCGATACGAAGTGGTCGTGGAGGATGGATACGAAGGAAACCTATGTTGCCATCGAGTAGAAGACCTTCATCCTGCTTTGCCCTTGATCGATACGAACACTATCGAGTCGACTCCATACCAATCGATACGAACGGTATCGATACGAAGTCCTTGCCTTCCGATCGATACGAAGTACATCGATTCGAACCATCCCTGTGCCTTGCCTTCGATCGATGCGAACCTGATGGAGTCGGACTGATCAAAACCTGATGGGTACGAATCCGATGGATTCTAAGTGATCATCATCTCGACCCCCTGATGGGTTCGAACAACATGCCTTTTCTACCTTGCATCGATCATAACTCCTTCATATGAATTCCGATTAACCTGAAACTTGAAACATAGCCTTTCCTAATCCTTATCATCATCTCCAATCAATTTCGTCCTGATCGGAGTTCAACCAAATTTTGACGACATCGATCGCCGCCTTGCTTTCTATCGATCTCCAATCCTGATATCCATCATTCCTCACCAACCTGTTGATATTCCAGCTTTGACCAAAACGCGGGATAACATTTGCCCTCCAAAACATGCCTTGTTGTAAGAAGGCGTGTTTTGAATAATTCCGATTCCAATATCCACAGTCCATAGCCATATCGCCAGAGTGTGTCATCCTTGACTGCTCCGAGTCGATGTCCAATTCCAAATCCAATAGCCAGAGCCTTAGCCAATCCCTTATCCATCCGAACTCGACAACCGAGTCCTAATCCATCGTTATCCAATAGCCAATAACCGAATCCAGGACCTCTCCGGGTCGATATCCGAATCCATAACCTCTCCGGGCTCTTGCCAAGCGCAATCCACACCTGACGACCGTGGTCCAGTGTCCCTGGACGTTGAGCTAACCTCTCCGGGTTCTTTTCAAGCGCAATCCACACCTGACGACCGTGGTCCAGTGTCCCTGGACGTTGTACAAAGCCATGGCTTAAGTCCTAAGGTGAATCCTGGTCTCTCCGGACCCTTGCCGAGCATAGTCCATACTCGACGACCTGAAAATAACAATTGATAATACAGGGCCTAAGTCCTAGGCCGAATCCTGGTCACTCCGGACCCTTGTCAAGCACAGTCCATACTCGACGACCTGAGTGTAACAATTGATAATACAGGGCCTAAGTCCTAGGCCGAATCCTGGTCACTCCGGACCCTTGCCGAGCACAGTCCATACTCGACGACCTGAATGAGTCAATTTACCACGTTCGGGCAAAGTGACTCACCCTTTGCCAGGCATAATCCATACCCGACGACCGTTTATCAAAAACCAGATAAAAATCCAATCAAAATCCAAACCAAATCCAAAACCGAAAACCAATCATCTAAAAGAAAGTCCAAACCAGAAAGCACATAAAAACCAGGAGTTCAAACCAAACTCCAAAACCAAACCAGAAAATCAAGTATCTAATCCAAAACAGAAAAACAGTTTTCACAAGCCATAGCTCCGCAGTTTATCATTATTCAGAGCATGCCTAGGGGCTATCTCTGTCCCCGTACATGTGTAAACAATTTGGTTGCTCGCCAGTGGTTTGTTACTTATTTCATATTATCCAGGTCAATGGATAATCAATCGACCGTCATCCCTGGGCCTCACATCATCATGGTGTGAGGTAGTCGGTGGTTGCTCCTGCTCCACCGCTGCATTCCGAGTTTCGACATATTGCCGTAACTGTCCATTCCTTACATGCTCCTCGATTATATCCTTTAAGTGCCTGCACTGTTGGTGTCATGTCCATCCAAGTCATGGAAGAGGTAGTGCCGTCCTGATGTCCTCTCCCGTTCTGATGGTTCTCTCCTAGCCGGCCTTCGGTAGGGAAGGCGATTCCGAGTATCCAGGTATATCCGCTCCAGCGTCTCGTTCAATCCTGTGTATGTGGAAAACTTTGGATCTTTCCATCGCCTCCTAGCGTTTCCAGAATCATCGTCCAACTTTCTTTTCCCCTTGTCTTTATCCAAACCTTTGCTGGATGGTCCTCCGCCCTCAGTTGCATTAACCTTTTTCACCTTTAAATCCATACTCGCATCTTCTTGCCGAAGGAACCTCTCTGCCTCGTGAAAGAATTCCTCGAGATCCTGTGGGGGATCTCGTATCAGAGATACCTTGAAATCCAAATCCTCCCTGACTCCTGATACTGCCTTCATTAAAACCATTGATGGATAAGGCCGATCCATCGAAGCTACCGTCGCACTGAATCGAGTTAGAAAAGCTCTAAGCGATTCATCCATCCTTTGCTTTACCGATGTCAATGTCATCACATTCTTCGGCCTCTTGACGTAAACCCGAAACTGTCCCAAAAACTTTTCCACCAATTCCCCCCAAGTCCTGATAGATCCTTCACCCAGCTGCCTAAACCACATTGCAGCTAAGTCCGTCAAGTACAAAGGAAAGCATTGTGCCATTACTTCCTACGATGCCCCCAGCACCTCCATGTGCCTGGTGTACCTCATCAGGTGATCAGTTGGGTCTGCCTTACCATCATACACATCAACGCTAGGTAGCTTGAACTTAGGTGGATTCTGAGCCATCCTTATTTCCCAAGCGAACGGACTCCTGTTCACGCCTTCCAAGTCTCTGTTGGTCAAACCACCTCGCATAGTTTTTCTAATGATCTCCACTAATCCAGTACCGTCTGTTAGGGGTTGCCCCCCAAGCCCCCGAGGGAACTCCGGCACATACTCTTCGTGTGGATCCCTAGCAGCAATGTTAGCCCTGGCCTGTTGAACTCCTTCCAGAGGTCCTTCTGTGTTGGATCCCATGGGCCTGCCCCCAAGCCCTTGTTAATTGCCTTCGGGCTCCGTATCCCGTCCTCCATTGGGTTCCACAACCCTAGTTCCTTGTCCTGCATCCACAGCGGCTGTAGCTGTTCCTAAGTTCTGCGTCCCTACAGTTCTCACCTGTTCAAAGAAAGTCTGCATCATTTCCTGTTGACTTTTCAACAATCTCTCCTGCAATGAATTTGCCATAGCTTCCATCTCATCCTGGGTTATGTAGATCGAAGCCTGTCCTTCCCCAGCTCCCGAGGATGCTTGTTGACTTCCTTCCTGTTAGCTTCTCTCAACCCTTTGCCTTCTACTATTTTGCCTTGTCATTGTCCTCAAGTCCAAACTTTTCAAACTCTTCAAATCTGAACTTTAAATCCGATGTAGCGGGTGCTAGTCCTTCTCAATGAAAGCACCAAAGTGTTTGCGCCAAAATTGGTCACAAACCCCGAATACCGTGAAAGCACCAGTGTATGAACGCAAACCAATGATATTCAAGCACAAATATCAGATCTCAACAAGTATCAAAAGTAATTCAGAAATAATGAACAAAGACACAAGTTTTATAGTGGTTCGGCTATCTCCGGCCTACGTCCACTCCAAAGTTTTATCCTTTTATTGATTATCCTTCATGATTACAGATGATTACTGCAGTAATAGTGAAGAATTTCGAGTACAATAGTTGTATCAAAGTATAGAAATGGATCCGGCAGAGTATGGACGTCTGATCGCCAAAAGGTCCCCTCTCTGTAGGCTTCAGGGTACTATTTATAGGCGTAGGAGGCTCAGATCTCGCTCAAACTTTGGGAGACTTTTTCTGGCACGTGAGTGGGCCCACGCGACCGGCCTCAGGAAATTTGGGCCCACTTTGTGATCGATTCGAACTCCATTCGAATCGATCATAAAATCATCCAATCAAGATGAAATTTGGTGTGAACATTCTTCAACATGTAAGCAAGCTCCTGTGAAAATTCATTGCATTTGGATCTTCGATGTAGGAGATATGATCGATTCGAAATTGGGTTTTTCACTGGCTGTCGTCTTCGAATCCACTGCTTCGAATCCATCTTGTTCGACTCCATCCAAAGCGCGTGCACATCGATGATGTGGCACGAGCTTCCCAGGTTGATCCACCTTTCTTGCCGTGTTGAATGTTTCTTTTCCTGAAGACGCGCTCGTGTCCATGTTCCACGCTTCGTCCATATCCATAACTTCACAACGGTCATGCTCGCATCCATCAGCCCGTGCCCCTCTTCGCATTGATTGCAGGAGCCCATCCTGTTTCGAATCCATGCGCTGATCGATACGAAAGGAGCGTGGGGGGTATCGATACGAAGTGGTCATGGAGGATGGATACGAACGAGGTTCTTACCTGATGGATACGAAGGAAACCTATGTTTCCATCGAGTCGAAGTCCTTCATCCTGCTTTGCCCTTGATCGATACGAACACTATCGAGTCGACTCCATACCGATCGATACGAACGGTATCGATACGAAGTCCTCGCCTTCCGATCGATACGAAGTACATCGATTCGAACCATCCCTGTGCCTTGCCTTCGATCGATGCGAACCTGATGGAGTCGGACTGATCAAAACCTGATGGGTACGAATCCGATGGATTCGAAGTGATCATCATCTCGACCCCTGATGGGTTCGAACAACATGCATTTTCTACCTTGCATCGATCATAACTCCTTCATATGAACTCCGATTAACCTGAAACTTGAAACATAGCCTTTCCCAATCCTTATCATCATCTCCAATCAATTTCGTTCCGATCGGAGTTCAACCAAATTTTGACGACATCGATCGCCGCCTTGCTTTCAATCGATCTCCAATCCTGATATCCATCATTCCTCGCCAACCTGTTGATATTCCAGCTTTGACCAAAAAGTGGGATAACATGACTCAATTTGGAAGAAGAAGGATGCCAATGGTAAAAGTTATCACTTGTCATTATTGTAATAAGAAAGGTCACATACGTAGTGAGTGTTATGCTTATAAAAGAGATCAAAAAAGGATACACATGGTGATACCGGTAGTGATGCACATGCAGGTTTTGCTGAAGGTACCGATAGTGATGCTTCTTGTGATGTCCTCTTTAGTGAAAATAAGCCTTGGAAGATGGATTCGGGAGCCAGTTTTCACAGTTGTAGAGATGTGATTGTTTTTCTTCTCATAAAATGAGTGTCAGCGTGATTAGGACAGCCAATGGAGAAGAGCTACCAATTTGTGGTATTGGATCTATCCGATTTGGTATGCATGATGGTGTGGTTAGAGAAGCCTCTAGAGTGAGACATGTACCCACGTGTTCACATAATCTAATGTCCCTTGGTCAGTTGGATTTCCGTGGTTGCACTTATGAGACCCAAGGTGGAGTTTTGAGAGTGAAGAAAGGTGGTCATGTAAGGATGAGAGGAGTATTGTAAGAATGAAACTTTATAACTTGGTTGGTTCTTTAGCCGATAATGGAAAGCGAGTGACGGTTGAAGGACCTAATCCACAGCAAGATGGAGAGGTTAATGTGGTTACTGCTTATGATTCTAGCATTAAGGATCATATTTTAGACAGAGGTCTTCATGTTGATGATGCTCGAGGGATCAGTAGTGATCAGGTAATGAGCTCAGATCGAGTGATAGACGGGTGTCGAATTGCAAAATCCATAAAGACAAGACGGAGATCTTTGTGGTATTACAAACTTTTTTAGACCGGATTTGTGTGGTGCACCTCATGTGGGAGATGCATCACTTGTAGATGGTGTTAAGGTTTCTAATATAGTGTGGTCGAGATATGGGGATTTGTGATAGATCTAGTTATGGCATGCTTGATATGTTGGAGATATGTGATTTTGCATCAAGGTGGAGTGTTAAATTTTGGTGATACAAAATCACAAAAGGAAAATAAATATGCAAAAGAAAGAAAGAGAAGATTTTGTTTCCTCTAATTAATAGGCATATTTGAGTATGTTTATTTCTCTATCTAATTGGCTAATCAAATTATTTTTTGCCATCTAATATTAACTTGAGAATTAAGTAATTGATTATATAAACATAAACTAGAAGAGAGGGTAAAAGTGTAGTGGAAAATCTATTTGCTAATTTTCTCTTCTTGAACTTTGTTCTTTTTCTCCAACAATTTTAGCCATATAGATATTTTCTCCCTTTCTCAGTTTGGTTATTGATTCAATGGTATTTTGTTTACTTTAGCTTTGTTCTATTAATTGTAAATAAAATTTTGGTGAATCAATAAAGTGGGTGGTTGGGTGGAATATTTTATATTATTGCATTTTGATTTCAATTTCATCTTGTTTTCAATCCAAGTTATCTCTTTGTGATTTGTGTGACAAAGATCCGTTGATAAAAGTTTCCGCAAAGCGCTACTATTTTCATAACAGAACTCTATGACCGATGTTCGAGAGAATTTGAGGTGTAGCAAAAATGATATGTAGCCAATCCTTGCTCTATATGTGTGTAGTAAAAAAACATATGATTTGCAATTGCAAATTGACATACGCATGGAATGCTGAAGTTGAACTCTCAAATGTAAAATAATCAATAAAATAAAGATTTATTCCATTTAGCATATACATAGTTTGAAAAAAGAACTAAAAATAAATATTGTTTAAAATATTTTCTAAATGTTACAAAATAAAATCAAATTTGTTCTCTTGAAAATATTGACACATTCTTAGACACATCATTTCTAGTGTAGGTTTCGAATTGTCCTTGAACTTCACCGTTTTCTTACTAAAACTTAATTAGTATTTTTAATTTAAATTCCTTTAGGTATTAGCCATTTGGTTCATAAGCAATATAGAAATGATTTGTATTGCATTTAACAAAACTTTGACCAAATAGAATTGCTAATAAATTTATGGTTGAATTCTATAAAACACTTGCTATTAAAAGTTGAATATAGAAATGAATCTGCATTGTTGTCTCAATTGTTAGTTTCTTTTTGGTTACTTCTCTAATAATCTTGACAGCAAGCTCAATTGCTGTGGTTGCTATTTTCATTCACTTTTTTCCCCACTTTTAATTTGTTTTGCAACTCCAAAGCTTATGGATAAATGGTATTCAGAGCCTAGGAATGTATCGTTATTTGTTTACTCATGCAACTACTGATTGTGAAAAAAAGCCGTGTGGCAGTCGATAATCTTGTGACTGTAATAAGATCAAACCCAGAGACTTAGAGGACATCCCACTAAGTCCTTGGACTGGTGCAATCTTCAGATGGGGCAACAAAGTAAAGCCCTTTTTTATATAAGAAACGGTTAATATAAAAGCTATGAAAATAAAGACATGTCAATCATTTTGTAGTTTGATGGAAAGTGAATTGAAATAGGGTTTGGTGACGTAGGTTCGAGCTGGTATGAGGCTGCAACTTTGTTTTCAGTTTTAGTCAAAACTGAAATATATTGCTGGTTTAAATCGAAATATGGGCTCGGGAAAACAATCATTTGCCGGCTCTTGCTGCATTATTGCTTAAAGAATCCAACAATACATGTGTACTGCTTTTATTTCAACGCTAAATATAAGCAGTAATTATACAACTTATGCCTGTAAAAGAATACATTCAGATATAGTGTTATATCTGTATCCACATTCAAAATCATTTTCGGATGTCAGATATTCGCATTCGTAAATAGGGACGAATATCGAATAATTTTCATATCCGTTATCGATCGAGAAATATAAATACTAAATTTTGGTTTAGCACAAACATTTTTCAATTCAACTAGTTATAAAGGTGTGAAAAATAAATAAATAAAATGATAATAAATGATTTTTAGCTATTAATATCATGCAGCTGAATAAAAAAATGAACATGCCTACTATTATACTAATATACATGCATATCGTGTTTATATTTCATCATATTGTATTAAGTCTATCAATGGATATTCGAAATATCTGAAATTCGTCCGCATCAGTATTCGAAAAGAAGATAAATCTTCGATATCCGCATAAACAGATATGGATGCGGATACGAAGGTATCTGTATCTTACAATTACCCGTCCAGTCTTTGTTAAGATTATACTTAATATTTTGTCTTGATCCTTTATTACATGGAAGAGTAAATATTAACCTTAAACGCACTGTATTTTATTCATGTTGATTGGTTTTGAATCAATAAATGCTTCTGATATTTGCACTCTTTTATTTTCTAATATTAATAGTGAACAAAAATAGGTCTGTCAATGGATGTTTCAGATACGGATAGTGTTATATCCGCATTCGCATCTGAAATCATTTTCGGATGTCGGATATCCACATCCGCTGATACGGAAGGATATCGGATAATTATTATATCCGCTAATGACTGATAAATCAAGAATTATAAAAAGAAAATTTTAGTTTAACATAAATATTTTTCAATCCTATTGATAGTAAGAGTGCTAAAAATCAACAAATATGATGATAATAAATAGTTTCAAGCAGTTAATAAACATTAAATGCATATAATATAAAATATAAACTTAATAAAATAATAAAGGAATATCTTTCATTGTGCTAAAATACACATAATTTAAACTACAATCTTAACAAAAACCGGATCGATAATTTTCCGATGCGGATGTCTTCGCATCCGCATCCGTTTTTTCGAATACCAAATATTTATCCGCTTTTCGGATACGGAAACGGACAGATTTTGGTTTTATCGGGTATCCAATGACAGGCCTAAACAAAAGCATGGAAACTTATAAAAATATTCCCAGTAAATAGTAGTACTTTGTACGAAAATTAAACCGCATTTTACATTTAAATCAGATGTAGTTAATTTGAATTTTTATTTTTGGTTGCAACGTCTAATTTTTTGTTAATTTGACTTTTTATATTAATTCGTAAAAGAAATTGGGTACTTTTGGCACAAGTCTTTGATAGGTTTCAAAATTCACAAAAATATCAGTGGAAAAAGTATGTAAATTAGGTTCTTATTTTTCGAAAATCATCAAAAAACATATAAAAAAACTTTCAAATTTTAAAACTTATTTCAGTTAATATTTATCTTCATATTCATGTCAAAAAATCAAAAAACAAGGATGAAAAGGGGAAAAAATGACATACAGTATGTTTTAGGAATACTTGCAGACATGTATGTAATTTTAGAGAATAGTTGCTGACATGTCTGCACTTATTCTGGATAGCATGTCTTTGCAACTAAAAATTGCAGATATGTCTGCAATTTTAAGAAATAAATGCAGATATTTACGTAAATGTCTTGATTGTTAAATCAATGTGTTGTTATTCAGTGAATGATTGCATACATATCTGCAAATATATGGAATAATTGCAAACAGGTCTGCAATTATATAGATTTTTATTCAAAGCAGTTATTCGGTGAATAATTGCGTACATATATACAATTATATGGAATAATTGCATGGCAATTATTCAGATGTTTAACGAATGCAAATATTTAGTGAATAATTGCAGGCATATCCGCAATTATATGGAATAATTGCAGATATGTCTGCAATAATTGTAGATATGTTTGCGATTTCTTTTTTCTTTCAGAAACCCAGTTATAATATTTATAATTTTTTGAAATTTTTCTAAGCGCTGGCGTAAAAAAACATGAAAAATACATGCTGCTACAGCAAAATAATTATAGGGACCCGCTTTACAATTTTTTTAGAGTGGATGCCGTTTGAATTAACTTTGGATTTAGGTATGCATGACTAATATTCACAAAGAAATTTATTTGTTAGATCTTATTTTTAGTGATATTAAAATTTGTATATTTGTAAAGCAAGTTTAATTTTAGATTTTAATTTTAGAAGCATTTTGAATTTGTAAAACAAGTTTAATTGTTAAATCCTACTTTTAAGGACGTATGAATTTGTAAAAGAAGTTTAATATTGGATCTTATTTAGTTGAAAGTTCAATTCCACATGAAATTTGAAAATGGCGTATCCCTCCTCTTCTCCTTCTTCGTCTTCTTTCTCGTTAGATTATGCTTCGTTTCCTCCTCTTGTTTCTTCCTCTTCTTCAGCTTTATCTTCTCAATCTGCTTTCATTCCATCGATTTCATTTTCTTCCGCTCAATCTGTTTCCACATCTTTTCCTTTTTCTTCTGTCTCCCATCAGCGTGCTTCCGAGGCGTCTTGTATCAAGAATGTCTCGTCTCCTTTGAATGCTAATTGGTCTTCTCTTTTCAAATCTCTTCCTCGTAATGCTGGTTCATACAAGCCGATTCATTTTGATATTCCTAGGGATAAGTCTCCAAGTGTTTTACCGGATCTTGTCAAGGAGGAAGGATTGAAATACTGGAATAATCATTTGGTTGGATTCTTTTTGGATGGTACGCTTTCTTTTTTAACAGTGGTTAATTTCTTGAAAAGGTCTTTGAAGATTAAGGGTGAAGTTGATTTTAAATTAGATGGGTACAATTTCTATTTTAATTTTTCTAATCAAGAGGATAAAAATCAAGTTTTTAATTCTAATCCAATTTTTATAAGGGGTAGAATGTTCATAATTACTAAATGGGATCCTTCTATTGGTATTTCTCAAGCGCAGATCAAAAGAGTACCTGTGTGGATACATTTTGATAGAATTCCTCTTATCCTATGGACGCTTGTAGGGATTAATTGGTTAGCTTGTCATGTTGGTAGACTAATTTGTTTTGATAGTAGTACTGAGAAACTGCAAAGATTTAAGTATGCCAAGGCTTTAGTGGAGATTTCACCTGATTTTGATTTGCCGCAATCTATTGCCATTCCTGAGTTGGGAGATAATTGTCCAGATGTCAAATTGTTATATGATTAGAGGCCAAAAATTTGTACACATTGTAAAATATTTGGTCATGATACTGTCAGATGTGAGTCAGTAAACAAGTCTAAAGAGAATGATGTTAAGAAGGTGGTTAATTCGGTTGAGAATGGTGATAAGAACCAAAGTGATCATGGATTTACTAATAATAGCATAACAGATCAATGCTGGAAAAATGTAGAGAGGAGGAATAAAGGAGTATGGAAGATAAAGGAGACAGTGGCTAAAGAAAAGGTTCAATTAAGTGTTGATCCTAAAATAGGCATGGAAATTGGAAAAGGAAAGAGCAGTGAAGGAAGTAATGTAAATAGCACTTCTTCTTATTCTACCGTAACCTTTAATGCCTTCTCAGGTTCATCAAATTCTTCTCTTGATTCAACCAAAGATAACCTGATATAATTTTGGAAAGTATACATGGTAATAGTTGTGATGCAACAACCTCTTCTTCATCTTTCTCCTTTGATACTTTAGCTAACTCTTCAATTGTCTCTGATAATGTTTTGTCATCTGCTAAAGTTGTGTCATCTGTTTCTTCCAATATATCTACTTCTGTTTCTTCTTCATGCAGTTCTCAATTTAGCATTCAGTCTCCATCTATGTTTGCTTCTAACACTTCATCACCTTATCTGCATTTATCTCCACCTGATCATATTATTCTTCCCCCTTCTTCTAAATCAGGTGAATGTCTGGAGGTCAAGATAAGTAAAGGTAATACTAGCACTCACAATTATGGTGATTTGAATAATGGAAAAGATTTTAAGGCTCAGGAAGTTCTTCCTTTATCTTTGTCAAAAAGTAATTCTCATTCTAGACATACAAGGAAAAATCCATCACCTTTGCTTCCTCCTCTCCCCTTGAAATGAATAATATTGCCTTTTGGAATATAAGGGGTGCTAACTTGCCCTCTAAACAAGTTGAGATTAGAAATATTATCAAGGAAAATGATATTCATTTGATGTGTGTTTCTGAAACAAAGTTAGATATTCAGTCTACTCTAAAGGCTGTTACCTTGATATCTCCTTCTTGGTTACATGATCATAATTTTGTTGAATCTAACTATAGCAGACTCCTAACGTTATGGAATCCTTCAATCTTCAAACTTTCCAAGATTATTGCCACTGATCAATTCATTCATTATAATTGTGTTCATTTTCCCTCTAATTTGAATTTTCTCTTCACTTCAGTTTATGCTCAAAATTCTTTATCATTGAGACAACGTTTTTTGGATCAACTTCCCACTCTAAACTCTTCTTCTGATCCTTGGTTGATAGGTGGTGATTTTAATTGTATGCTTGCTGGTAATCAAAAATATGGTGGTTGTCCCTTGTCTCTTAAGGATATTGCTCCTTTAAATAGTGCTATCAGTCAATCTAATCTAATCTCGGTCAAATCTTTTGGTTCAGTTTTCACTTGGTCTAATAGTAATAGGAGTGGAAATCCAACTCTTTGTAAATTGGATCATATTTTTGTAAATACCCCTTTCCTTCAAGTCTGGCCCAAATCATTTTATGATACTCTTCAGCTTTCTTTATCTGATCATTGTCCCTTAATTTTTCATTGGGGAGTTGATGACAATTGTGGAGATAAATATTCTTTTAATTTTTTTAATTTTTGGACTAAGCATGTGGATTATCCATTTATTCTTAAACAGGTTTGGAATATGCAATTTGGCAGGAATCCTTTAGCTAATGTTTCTCTCAAGATGAAGGCTCTCAAATTCCACTTAAAGGTCTGGTCTGCAGCTAATTTTGGTAAAGACTCTAAGCTTTCTACTCATATTAGGAATGAGCTCATTAAGTTTCAGGAAGATTTGAGTGCTAAGCCACATGATATTCTTTTACAACATGCTGAATTGGAACTAAGAAAGAGACTTGAACAAGTTATAGATAGGGAATTGTTATCCCTTAAACAGAAAGTTCACTTGAGAATAGAGAAGGAAGCTGATAGAAATACTAAGTTCTTTCATAATTTTCTAAAAGTTAAGAGAGCTAGAGAAAGTATATTTCAGATTAATGATATGAATCGTAATCTGGTTAATTCTTCTGATGGTGTTAATGATGCTTTTGTTCGGTATTTTTTATCCATTTTAGCACCTTCCAACCCTTTTGAACCTGATATACAACCTCTTTTTCGCATAACACTTCCAACCTTATCCTTTTCACAATCTGCTTCTTTGATATGTGCCATTTCTGATGAGATTAGATCTGCAGTTTTTAGCTTGGATTCCAATAGTTGTGGATGTCCAGATGGCTACAATGCTCATTTTTTTACAGCAAAGTTGGAATATAATTGGTGTTGATATTGTCAAAGCTATTCAATACTTTTTCCTCAATAATAAACTTTCTGCTGGTCTCTCTGCTACTGCCATTACCTTAATCCTAAGAATGATAACCCTACTTCAGTTGCTGATTTTAGGCCAATATCTTGTTGTAACATCATTTATAAAATCATTTCAAAAGTGTTGGCTAATAGATTGCAGTTAGTTCTCCCATCCACTATATCCAATAATCAAGCTGCTTATATTAGTGGAAGATCCATTAGTGATAACATTCTCTTAACTCAGGAATTATTGTTAGGGTATGAAAGGAAAAATATATCTCCTAGATGCATGCTAAAGTTGGACATTAAGAAGGCATTTGATTCTATTGCTTGGAACTCTATTTTAGCTATTATGTCTAGGATGAACTTTCCTAAACCATTTTTAGCTTGGATTTTTACTTGTATTTCATCACCAATGTACTCAATTTCGAGAGAGGGTGGTTTGTATGGGTATTTTAAAGGTGCACAGGGTGTTAGGCAGGGTGATCCTATTTCTGCATATTTGTTCATTATTGTCATGGAATTGCTCAATTCAATTTTGATGGATCTAGCTTTAAGGAAATCACTTGATTTACATCCTAAATGTAAACATCCTCTCATTACTCATCTTCTTTTTGTTGATGATCTCATCATTTTCACAAAGCCTACTCATAGTAATATTCAGTGTATTATGTCTTCTTTGCAACTCTTTTATTCCATTACTGGCCTCCAAATTAATCTCTCAAAATCTAATATACTTGTTGCTGGACTGCCTATTTCTAAGAAGATTGATATTATTAAATGCTCAGGGCTTCAGGAATTACCTAAAAATTCATATTTTTTGGGTTTACCTCTCATAAGTTCTAGAATCACCAAGCAGAATTGCTTACCACTTTTTGAAAAAATAATTGCAAGGTTGCAGCTATGGCCTTGTAATAAATTGTCACAAGCTGGTAGGCTCACTGTTATTCAATCAATTGCTGTGGCTATGACTACACATTGGACAAGACACTACATTCTTCCAATCAAGCTGATTAATACGGTTTCAAATGCTCTGAATAAATTTCTATGGCATGGTGACCCTTTCTCAAAAAAGCGCATTCCCATATCTTACTTCAAACTGTTTGATGCTAAAAAGTATGGTGGTCTTGGTATCACTAATATTTTCCAGTGAAATAAAGCTGCTATTTCTGTTTACTTCAATAAATTTTTTGCATCTGATCAAAACTTATGGTCTCAATGGGTTAATCAAAATCTTATTGGCAAGAGGAATTTTTGGACTATGAGAATACCCCAAAATTGTAGTTGGAGTTGGAGATGTATACTTAAACTGAGGGAAACTTTCTTACCATTCATACAATGTAATTATGAATTGATTAAAGGATTATCTTTTTTGCATTCTCCTTGGGCTAAAACGGGTCTGATTTTAAGTTCTTTAGTGGAATATAACTTGAGAACAAAATCTGGAATTTCAGAAGAAGCAATAGTTGATGAATTTATACATGATGGTAGTATTGTATTACCTTACTCCAGCTCCTTTCAGTTAAGAAATTTATGGAATGTTATTACCAGTAATCCAATTATCAGTAGTGATAATGCTCTAATATGGTCAAGAAAAGGTAAAATCCATTCTATCAGGCTTGTGTATAATTATCTTTGTAAGAGTGATTCTGCTTTTCCTTGGCATTCAAGAATTTCGAAAACTGGTTGTTCAGCAAAGGAAAATCTGTTGTTGTGGAAGGTAATGACAAATGCTTTGAATACTAAGGACAGGCTTTGTAGAATGGGTATTATTTCAGAGGATTTATGTGCACTTTGCAAAGCAGAATCTGAAACTAATACTCATTTATTTTTTGAATGTCCTTTTTTTTATCAAATATGGTACAGACTCTTATCTAATGGTAGTTTTTATAAGCCTTCTACTGTTAGTTCTATTGAATGGTTTAATGTATTTAAAGCAACTAGATGGAAGACACGTACTACCAGGCTTTTGCTCAAGCTTCTAAACAAAATGATTTATGCCGTGTGGATTGAAAGAAATAATAGAATATTTGGTATTGGAGGCAAGAACTCATCCCAGCTTTACTCTATGATTTATGGCAGTATTTTGAGGGATTTAAGGATTGATAATATTTGAAGAATGATGGATTGTGAGGGAAGTAGGTACCTTACTGCTAATTGAGTTGGATCAATGTACTTGCTTACCAGGTTCTGATGGTATTTGAAGTCTAAATGTTGTGGGATTTGGATTGTGAGGGATTTAAGGATTTTGATGCTTACTAGTTGCTGTACTTGCTGCATGAAATGATCAATGTACTCTATACTTTGGCATTTAGTTTGGTTTTGATTCATGGTCAGTTGAGTTTTGTTCATAATTGTTGTAACTAAGTTTGAGTGTTTGGTTTGTATTATAGTCACTTGTTTGGTTTGCAATGTTCTGTATTTTGTCATGATAATGAGATTGTGTGAGTTGCAATTTCTTGTAGTGAAATATTCGTCAATAAAATGAGCTTATGCTCTTACTGTTCACAAAAAAAAAAAAAAAAAAAAAAAATTAGATCTTATCTTTAAGTGATTAAGATTTGGTAACTTATGGAGGAGTGTTTTTGGTAGTTCATATGTACACTAAAAAAAATATGATTTTCTTATAAATTGTATATGTTTAAATTAGTTTAAAAAATGATTTCGTTTTTATTTTCAAATGTTATTATGATTTGTATATTTGTAAAGAAGTATTTTTAATTTATAAAGCAAGTTTAATTTTAGATTCTATTTTTAGAAGCATTTCAAATTTTTAAAGCATGTTTGATTGTTAGATCCTACTTTTAAGCATGTTTGAATTTATAAAAGAAGTCTAATATTGGAATCTTATTTTTAAGTGATTAAGATTTGATAATATACAGAGGGGTATTTGTGGTAGGCCGCGTGTACACCAAAAAAGTATGTCACCAAAGCTATTACTACTATTATTAAAGATATATGCGGTACGACATGCACTTCGCGCGTAATGATGGCGCACACTTCGTGCATGAATTGTTTTTTTACAAATTGTATATGTTTAACTCATTCGAAAAAAAATATTTTGCAGAAATATATAGTCATATTTTTGTGTTAAAATGACACGCAATTAGATTTAATTTTTCTTTCTAAATTTGCAACATCTAATATTTTTTTTGTTATTTTGAATTTTTATTTCTATCATTAATTAATAAAGAATGAAATATTTTTCTATTATTTTGAATTTTTATTTATGCTATTAATTAATAAAAAATAATTTTAAAAAATGTTAATTTTAGATCCTATTTTTAAATGAAATTAAGATTTCCATAATATCCGTGGAGGGACGTTTTGAATTGGTAAAGGAAACTTATATGTTAGATTCTGCTTTTAAGTGATATTTAATGTTTAATAATATTTGTAGAGGGGCATTTTTGATATTTTACGTTGATGCAAAAAATTGTGTCACTAAATAAGTAAACTCTTCGATGTAGTTGAAAGTTAAAAGTTTTACCAAGAATGATTTTTCGTTGTCATCAATACGTAAACTTGATTGTGACCTGTTGTATAATATGCAATGAATTTGATCCTTACGTTAAGTCATTTCTAATTATTTCGATAATGATACCTATTTGCATTTGAAAAGTATGTATTTCCTTCAGCCGTCGGTGCCAACCGTCCATTAATTGTAATGCAGCTTCACGTTTGCCGCTGCTCAATTAAATTTGTTACTCTATGTAACTTTTACATTTGCATATGCATAGATTCTGATGTATTTCCTGTATTATTGTTCAAATGCCTTATCTGTTCGGGATTTTAATGGGCCTCGAGCTCAACTTCCTTTTGTCATTATTGCTTATTCTAATTTGTATGTCTTGACTTCTATGCCAGGGTTGTTGGGCCTTACTGGTTCTTTCTGTGCCTACTTATTGTTTGTTTGCCACTAACAAGGCAGGTTGGCAGTATCATTATGTGTCGTGGGCCTGCTGACGTGACATATGTGTTTCCATTGTTGTTAAAATAATAATAATTATTATTATACCATATATATATATATATATATATATATATGTATACACACACACTATTTTTAATAATATATAATAATAATAATTTTATTAATAATTGGAATAGAATCACAATATTTTGATTCGACCGTGAACTTCCCAAAACACCCCTATATTTAACTTTTTAAATATTAAATTGTTATTTCATATGATTTCTTCAATAAAGTAGGAGATAAAATCTCTCTATAATTACTTTAGACATATTCAAACCTAAATGTTGATTTCAGTTATCTTTCTTTAATAATAGTTGTAATAACTTTGGTGTCACACTTTTTTTATATCAACGTGAACTATCAAAAACGTCTCTCTATATATTATCAAATCTTAATCACTTAAAATTATGATCTAATATTAAAGTTCTTTTACATATTTAAATTCCCTTGAAAGCAGAATCTAACTGTTAAACATGCTTAAATATTCAAAATGCTTCTAAAAATAAAATTTGAAACTAAACTTCCTTTATTAATTCAAAATACTTATTTACAAATATATAAATCTTAATATCACTTGAAAATAAAAACTTATTTTTTTTGACAGATTTAAACATATACAAATTATAAAGAAAACAATTCACGCGCGAAGCATATGGCATAACACTCATGCATCTAGACGAAGTAGAAACACAATTTTTGATCCGATCGTGAACTTTCAAAATTAGTCTATCTTTCAAAATTACTATATGTACAATTATTGTATATAGTTGCTGAATTGTATGCAAATGTAAACTAAAATAATATAACAAATAAAAAGAACATTATGCAAGAATATAGCTTAAATTATGAACTTCAAGCATAAATACCTTTTACATAATATGATTACTGATAGCAAATAACTCTAAATTTGAATGATACTCAAAGAAAGGTGGAAATAATAACAATTGTATATAGATAAATGGCAATATCATATGATCAGTGCTGCTGCTAATGCTTCAACACAAGATAATTCGCATGGACGGCCATCAGTCCCGACCCTTTACCAAAGCAATAGAAGCATCCGCTTATGGCCACAAAATACGCAGGGCACCAAATTCACATGATATAGGACCCCAAAAAACTAAATAATGAATTGTGATTCACGAACGTGACGGACCGACGACCCACGACGACTACGATTGGGCCCCATCTAAGCGGCAAGAGAATCTCTCCATCTCCTCCAGGCAGTAGGCTCCATCTCGGTAGGCACAGCCGCACAGTTTGCAGGCTCCATCTCCTCGGCGGCTAGGGCACAACACAAACTGACAAACATCACACAAATTCTAAAACTGAGTTGAAGGTACTAATACTACTTAATTTGGATTTTCATTTTCATATATTTTAAAATTTTAATTGTCAGGTTAGCTTAGTTATTGTACTGTAATTTACTAATTCAATAAGATAGTAATTTGTTAAGTTAGTTTAGACTTGTTAGTGGCTTGTTGAAAAGGACCAAAAGGTACTTAATTTTAGTTTGACAATTGGTAATAGGCATATTTTAAAAGGATGCAGCAATCAAATTAGGCAGTCATGTTTAGACTGAAGATCCTGACATGGCTTAGATTGATAGAAAAGCACTGGAAATCAGTGGTGAACAAAATAAACTCAAATGTTCAAATGGAACGATTGGACTAGAAGTCAATTGATGAATGGAATATATGCATGTCTTAATTTGCATAAACTTCCTTGTCTCATATTTTAATATATTTTACTTAAATTATAATTGATTAGCCTTTTGTGTGACTTACTAGACATATACTAGAAATATATTAATTGTTGTCAACCATGTTCAAAGATTGTCGCACCTATATGACATCCATATAATGCAACAATATAAAGGAGCAGCTATTGAGGGGCTCAGTTCATCATCCATTTTCTATTTTGCCGATGCTGCCTGTAGGTTTATGTTTTCAGCGACGATTATTACAACTGCATGATATGGCCAATTTACTAGTAGTTTTGCAAGTCAAAGGCTAGAAAAATGTTCATAAACGATCAATTAATTTTGCTGCATAACTTAAATTATTGTTACGAATGAAATTATTTCTTTTTGATCCTCTTCACATTATTACAAACAAATATAAATTATTTTGATGATTCAATTAATGATGATAGTGTTATTTTTTGTATAAAGGCCTTGGTTTTGTAATTTGCTTTAGGTACCAAAACTCCTAGGACCGGCCCTGACGGCCATAGTTTACTGGATTTGCTACCACCAACCATGGCACTGCAATTGAATTTAGTGTTATCATCAGAAACTACGCCTTGAAGAAAATTACTTGAATGCTTTCTATACTACAAGAAAATACTTCCAAAAACTGAAGTCTTGTATCATTCAAGACAGAATGAATATCATGTCAATGCCGACGCTCTTACTTTCACTTCTATAGTTGGGGCCTAGCTCTAATCCTTTTCATCTTTCAGTTTTCATATGCACAGTATCCTACAGATGCAACATAAACAATGGATCATAGCAACAAACACGCATATGGATACACATACACACACATACGGTGATAATAAAGTGGACATAATTATTTTATATAGTTAAGCATCCTTGGCAAATAAAGATGTATTGATATGTTTTTATCACATATCTTCTAACTATTGCAAATAATTGTAGATATTTCTGCAACTATTGCATATAATTGCAGACATGTCAGCAATTATTGCATATAGTTGCTGAATTATCTGTATATATTGCATATAATTGCAAATATTTCTGCAACTATTGCGTATAATTGCAGACATGTCTAAACAATTGCATATAGTTGCTGAATTGTCTGCGATTATTGCATATAATTGCAGACATTTCTGCAACTTTTGTACACAACAGCAGACGTTTCTGAAACAATTGCATAGAGTTGCTGGATTGCCCGCAATCATACTGTATAATTGCAAATATTTCAAAAATTATTGCATATAATTGTAGACATTTCGGCAATTATTGCGAATGATTTGTACTGCCATTGTTTTTACATATGCACAATACCACTCATTAGAAAGATAATAAAATTTGTGATTTTATGGTGAAAACAGTTTGTTAATCCGTTGTTTCTACAAAAAGTTATTAAGTTTTAAAGATTGATAATTAATGAGGTGCAAATTTTAATTATGGATGTGAGAACAACATCTACATATGAAGAATTAACGTTACTCCAATGGAGGAGAGGGGTATTATAGGGAAGAAAATTGTAGTATTTGAAACTAGAGATGCAATTTATATCTTTTTTTGAGTATGATGTTTTGTGTATTAAGTTTGATTTTAGGGATGTGTCCCCTGTTTTCACTTAACGAAATGTATCATTCAAAAATTGAGAAGTGTTTTCAGTCTCTGTATAATTCACATGCATGTGCTGGCCATCCGAACATTTCGGTTGGTTTGGTCGGTAGTCGGTGCATTAACAACAATTATTCAACAAAATAGAAATATTTCTTCAAACGTTATTGTCAACTGGGACTTTGCACAAGTCATTGTTTTTAATTAAAACGAACAAAACATCCCTACGTGATTATTTGTGTAAGTTGGATCTAGGTCCACGCGCATGTATTTCTCTGAGGAAACTTGAAAAAATAACAAACTTAAAAAAAATTTAGGCTGAAGGACATGAAGTTTTAATTTTAGGCTGAAAGTCAAATGCTAGTTATATTTAGCATTACACTCAACTTTTGCACTATACAAAATGCTAGATATAACTAGGATTATATTCAGTTTTACACTATACAAAATGCTAGTTATAACTAGCATTGTACTTCGGTCAAAAAAAATAAAACTTACTGTTCTTAAGCCTAATTTTTTTTCTAAGTTTGTTCTTGTGCATATTTTCCTGTATTTCTTTCATTTGCGGTTTTTATTCTCATACTCTTATTTAAAATTATACCCCATTTATTATCAATCCTTAAAACATATCAACATCTTTTAGAAATATTAGATTAACAACTGTTTTCACCGTTAAATCACGAATTTTATTATTTTTCTAATGATAGATATTATGGATATATAAGTATCATAATGTCAAAACTTATTTTTTTTTAAATATGAACTACAGCTGTATTTTTTAATTATATCTCTTGAAAAAATTATAAAAACTGGTGCAGTTAAAACTACATCTTACCGATGTAATTATAGTTGCATTCAAGGCATGTAGTTTGAACTATGTTTTAGTGATACAATTGTAATTGCATTATTAGCGTTTTAGTGGAGCAGTTTTTAGCCGTATTTTAGAAATGCAGTTTTAACCGCATTAGGTGGAGTTTTCGTATTGCATTAGTAAATGCAATTAAAAATTGCATTCTAGTGATGTAGTTTTTAACTTCATTTTAGATATGCAGTTAAAAATTGCACCACTTAAACTGCATTTAATTTGTGCAATTTTTAACTGTATTTCTAAAATGCAGTTAAAAACTGCATTTATATACACTATTTAAATGCAGTCTTTAACTGCATTTTTGTAATTTTGTTAAAAATGCATTAGTTAAAAATTATTGTGTAAAATGATCTTTTCCAAAATTGTATTTTTAGATGTTAAAAAGGATATCATTGAAAAGTTTGTTTAATTCGCGATTTAATGGTGAAAATGATTCTTAAATCCGATTAATCTACAAAAGATTATCATATTTCAAAGATTGAAAGTAAATGAGTTGATGAATGCTTATAACTGTTGGGTGTAATGTTAGAGAAGTATGAACCTAATTTATATAAGTGGAAATTAGATTGAAGGGCTTCTATTTGTAGGATAATAAGTATTAATGACGACACTTCTGAAAAATTAGTTTTAAGGAAAATTTACAGCATAATGATAAATTCATTTATCTTTTTAAGTTATACAGGAAAATGATAAATCCTTTTATCATTATTTCTATATAACTGAAAATGATAAATTCTTTTATCCTTTTTTTGTAAAATGTCCTTAAAACTAATTTTTCAGCAGTAGTTTTCTTAAAACTTATTACCATGCACAAATAAGCGCTTGAAGTGAAAATCCCCTTTATATAATTAGTGCCTAAGAGATCCATTTTACAATTCAATTATGAAATAAGTATACAAGATTAATGTTATGACATGAAAATATTATGCAGTAAATCAAGAGAGAATGAATCTCCACCGTCCCTACTCTTTCTCCTCGAAGTTGTCATCTTGCTCGTGCACTAAAATAATGTTCTACCCATGGGTTATTGCCCTGTATAGATAGATGAGAAGGCAAAGCAACATAGATATTCTACTTCAGTATTCATTTTCCCCTACATAAATACTGAATTTATACAAGCTTAAAAAGGGTATAGGTGAAATTTATTCCCCTTATGATGAGCATACCGAATCAGTGGATTTGGATCTTTTTTTCCTAGGAACGATGTGATTGAATGTCTACTATATATAAATACAAACAAAACCGCAGAACACCAGTCTACAACTCAATCCAGAGAACTCAATTCCGACCTTAATGACAACATAAAATTATCCAACACAAAAGATTAAAAATTTAGCTACAAATACTATTGATCATATGCTGTAAAAGCAACGACTCTCGGCCAAACATTATTTTCATCCTAGGTTTCCTTATACGGTTCAAGCTCCTGCTTTAAGAAAATATTAGTCATATATAACTTCCATCAAAAAATCATAAATGGAGTCTTTTTAATATTTACAAGATTCTTGTTCAAAATGATATTAAATTTGATGTTTTATATTCTTCTTCTCAATTGTTGACTGAAAATTCAACCAGCTTGATTTATGAAATTTGAGCAGATATAAAGCCACTTAGAGTGAACCAGAGATGTTTTAAGGGTGAGTAATTATAATGCTAAGGAAGGTAAAATAAGACATAGTTCTTCGTGAGGCTCGATTAGATGATCTATATCCTTTATGATCCTTATTCTTTTATTTCTTTAGTTTCAGCTACTGTGCTTGAAATAAATACAACGATGTTGTTACGTAAATTCCTAGTTTTGGATTTCTAAACTTTCAGCAATATATATGTTAGCTCATCTTAAATACAAATATATTGTCCAACTGTATATTTATATACTTTAATTTATGTAACCAAAATATTGCAATGTTGTGTGTGTGTGTGTGTAGACACATATATAAACTATATTTTATTTTATTAATTATACACACACACGTACATGGGATTTTAAACATTATTTATATATAATTATATAAATACGTTTACAACGTTTATAAAGTTAAAAAAATTGCAAAGCCAAAAGCAACAATATATATATATATATATATATAATTATGTATACATAACTATACACACACACACACACACACACATAATACGTAATTATATGTATAACTATAAATATATATTTATTTATTTGTTACCATATTATATACACATTTGAATATATGTATGTAAGTAAGTACTTATTATTGTATATGGCAAAAATCAATAAAAATTAATAAGATTATTATTTTCGGACATTATTCAAACTTTAAAATTTTAGTATAAAAATCTAACTGATAGTTTATTATTTATACATTTAAAACAAAATTTTACAATTTTGAATCTATTTGTATTTTCGGCTACCATTTAAATTTAAATTAAATAAAAAAATGCTTTTTAATTTCTATTAAAAGCATATTGAGCACAAATCTAATTTTATAAAATGTAAAACATATTTTATAATACGTGTGTATATATTCTTGAAATTTATTTACTTAATTAGTTAATTTAAAGAATATTTGAATAATAATATATACGCACAAATTTATTTTTTATTTCTACTTGAATTAATTTAGATACGAAACTATTTATATAAAATTTTAAAACTATATTACAACAGAATATGATATAGAATTTAAACTACGATGTTTATATGTAATTAAATATTTATTTTAAATTAATAAAAAACAAAATCGTGTTTTTTTTTATACAATGTACATTATAAGTATATATATGTCATAATTTTTTTTATAAATATATAAGAGTATTTATACATACAACTAATCTAATTGTGATAATATATATATATATATATATAATAGAATTGTCATCCAACTAACAATATATTATACATGGTATAAATAATATTCATGCATTAATATTCATAAATACATTAGAAATTTACCTTATATCCAATGACTTTAAGTACATCTTGAAATGATGAGACCAGCTCTTTGAAACATTTTCAATCCAGTGCAGTGTTAGTCTATGAACCGATGACCGCCAACTATCGAATAGGATCGTATATACATTGATTTGATTTGGAAATGGAGTGATTTTTAGATGGAGAATTCGGCTAGAAATAGGTATAGATGGAGGCTTCAAAAGTATCTAATAGGTATGAGTTGAGATGTTTATACAGAAGAGGAATATAGAAGTTAGGATCTTGATCTCTTACCCATTTCCCCTCCCTTATCCATATAAATTTAGTCATATGGCCCCTCTCATGTCCTATTAGAGCCGAACCAACCAACTCCCGATATGAGCTTTAAACTCATTTTAAACCCGAATAAAATATTTTGCATTTAAATCCAATTTAAGTGTGTATCGATATCGTATACCGATTAATATATTTATAACTATTGTAATATAGTTAAGAGTATATGTTCATTAAATCAAAAACATAAATAATATTTCATAAACGTTAAATAATTTGTAACAATTAAAAATTAATTAAAACATTTGGTCAAAGGACTACTCAATGTGTCAGTTATGTGACACGTTACATATAAATTTGGCCAGCAATTAATATCCAGTTATTCAAATATTAACGTTCACACATCGCTTCGCGAGTGATGTAACATTTTGGCTAAATTTATCACTTACTTGGTTTCGGCAAAATCTAATTTTACCTTTTAAGCATTCCTGGTTGTGACTAATTATTTACACCAATTCTCTTCGTCAAAACTATATAGTCTTGGACTTTTGGAATTTAGTAATGGTCAAAATTCTAATATCATCCATATTCAACTCTAAAGTATAACACAATGTCCTTAATTCAACAGTTAAAATTATTATCAAATTAACTACCCTGGTCAGAGATTTTATGCAACACACTGTAAAATTAACGATAATTAATAAATAATTAACAAAACTTGCATCAATGTGTTCATGGCGATTTTCTGAGCAACTTTCATATTTCAAGTTTTGCAATCAAAGTTCAAAAGAAAAAATTATCAATGTTTGAAGTTTTTGGTTAAAGTCTCTTGAGTGAAAATAATTAAAAACGAAAAAGAAAATAAATAGCATTAAATACAGGATCCCATTGGTCGACCCACTCTTTGGGCCGGCCGATGGTCGACCTGTTCGAACGTGGCAGTTAGGGTTTGAAACTTGACCAACGGTCCGACTTTAACTATTTTTGATTAACTGTTTTTGTTTAATGACGGCAAGTAGTTCGTGCACCTATATATAATGGCCTCACACCTCATCCTTTTTTCATATTTCTTATTCAAGTAGCAAAGCTCTACCATTTTATCTTCTGCACTATTTCTAAAAATTATAAAATATTATACGTAGATATATAATCAATGAAGGATAGAAACTAAAAGAGAAGAAGAGAAGGAGCGAATCTATGCCACGGAAAAATGTAATTTTTACAGATATAAATCTATATCCCCCTTAACCCCAAATCTTTTCTGGTATCTGTAATTCTAAAAGTATGTATACGCATTGTTATACATATTCATTTGTATTAGAAAGGAAAATGAATTAAGTAAGGAATGGATTCAGTTTGAGATTTGAAAAGCTTAAAAGGTGAGTGGAAAATTATATGATTTATTTATAGATTTCAAATTTGTGTCATTGGAATTTATTTAATTATTATACCTAAAAAATTTCCAATGAATTATGGGCTTAAAACAAATTTATAGGATTATCGTCTACATATTCAATAAGATAGGTAATTGGAATAGAAAGTGTATGTACAACCTTATTTGAAAATTTTAATTTAGGTTCAAATATTTATTATCGTAGAATATTTGTTTCTTCCAAATTTATAATTGGGTTGTAAATTAGGTTGCCCTAGTTTACTCGGAATGTGAATTTCTATATTTTGATTTATTTGGAGCGGATTCGGTGTAATTTTCATGAATTATCCAATCGCAAAATATGTATATAAGCATGTCGTTTGAATTAACAAGGGATATAATAAAAAACGAAAGAGATGTGTAAGATATGGATATATTTTTGTAGTTTACAATGCCTATTTCAAGAAAAGAAAAGAAATATTTTCTTGTAATTTCAAACGAAGCAAATATATCACTTTTGGTTACTTCATGGAAAATTATAATAGCGATCCTTTTATAATGACCGTCTTTCGACCATCAAAAGTCGACACTCGATACGTCCATGGTATTCAAATGTCGAACATCTAATAGTCGGAAAGGCGGATTGTTAGGGTAAAATAAAAAAAATAGGGAAAGTAGAATCTCACAATGACAAGGACAATATATAATATAATAAAGACAGTATAAACTACCACTCCAAAATAAAAAGTACATCAAGGTTAAAAACAAACCTCGTCGGTTGGAAAGTAATAATTTACTGACCTTACAATTGCTTATTGGTCTACTCCATGAGCATCATGTGCCCCACCAACGACAACTTGGAAAAATACTTAGTCTGATCCGAGGATTATAATAAAATGACATCCGGATCAGTCTGGAAAACCAACACGAGAAAACTCAAGTAATATGGTAAGCATATAATAATTCTGTGAGACCACGCCGCTAAGCATGAAATGGGTTTTACCTCATGAGAACAACATCGCCAAATGAAGAAATGAGAAACAAATCAAAACAACAATCCAAACAAGAAAGGATGAACATAAACTAATTCAAAATCCTAACTTAAAGAGTGCACACAAATAATTAAACATCAAGAAGAACTTTAGACACTTCTCGATGCAATTAAGAAATAATTAAAAGATTTGAATCAAAAAAGGGAAGGGAAATTTTTCAAAAATGAGTAGGAGGGTGCGCCCCACCCTCTTGCCGAAAGTATACCTCTAGAAATATACTTGAGAAATATGATGGCCTTCAGATATGTCCAAGCCGCACCCTGACAAACTTACCGAGAATTCAAGCATTTCACATCTTCGAGCGCATACCACCGATTCCAATCTATAGTAGATGCGAAGATACCCTAATATGAGTAACCCCACATAGCTTGGCTTTCGGCCGCTCTTTGGTTTTTTTCATTTCCAACAAAGGATGTCAATGCTCAAATGAGCAACAAATTGTCTTGGATAGACGAAACTTAAAAGAAGGAATGATTAATTCCAAGGTTCAAATTGAAACAAGGAGAATGAATTTATCCAACATGACTAGGAGGGCGCGCCCCCTACACCGAAGGTATACCGCTTGATAAAATATACTTGAGCGCCCACGCCAAACATGCATCACTCTGGGAACTTTCAAGCTGGACCCTGCCTCACACGAGCACTTGAATATACACACATCAACCCATGCATGCTACCAATAACTTTCTAAATAAATGTTAGTATATCCTAATGCGTGCAACCCATATGACTTGGCTCCCACTTAGTCTTTAGTTTTGGTTATCCGCAGTGTTGGATATCGATGCTCAAATGGGGCGTCAAATATCTTAGATTGAGAAAAACAAAGAATGATATTAAAATTGATAGAAAAGAAATCGACTATAGAAAGTAAATGAAAGATTGTATATGGAGATTAGATCGCATACACTTTCCACCAATAAATGAATCAAAATTTTAAAACATTTGATTCTTGCTTGTGCTTGATTTTCACATTACAATTGTTGGTAAAACACTTTAAAAATGCTCGTTATATCTTTTAAAAGGGCAAATTAAATCTCTAAGTGTATTAAAAAGATGAGCCAAAATCAGTTGTTACTAAAACACTATTTACTCTAAACCCAAAAACACTTTACACTTAGTGTTATTTTTAAACACTCCTTTTAAGGGATTTTCTCATTAAAAACAATGTTAGTTATTCCAAAGAAAAATAAATCATATTCTTAATCTTTTATAAATTTAAACCAACATCAATTATCCCGAAGGAAAAAATAATCAAATATTTAATATTTTATAAATTTAAACCATTTTTATTATCCCAAAAAATAATTAATCCAATTTATAACCATTTTTACAAATTTTTATCAATATTTATCCTTTATTTTCAAAATTCGCAAAATATTTGAAAATATAGTTTAAACAATTTTCAATGTGCAAAACATGACCAAACATTTATTTAGTAAAAATATAAGCACAAGTTCAACACATACAAGGATTTAATGAGATGATGTTTCATAAGTGATGGTATTGCGAAAATCGCTATAATGACACTTATACAATTCAAACAATATATCACAAATATTTCAACCAGACATAAATATAAGAAATAAATTAATATAAATAAGGTGCTGATAATAGTAAATAAATAACGGCGATAAACCCCTTAGGGTCTTCCTACAAAAGTCCCATGTAAATCTTATACATACATACATATGTTAACCAGCCTTTAGGCAAGGCAACATACAGACAGATTTAACCCAATCAACTGCACAATGATCAATGCTGGATTTCCACAGATAACAAACATGATCATGAAGCCAAAAATGTAGCATAGTCGATGAACAAGCAGCATTAGACGTTTAAAATATGGTTTCAACAAAGATTGAGTCGCTCCAAGTTGCTTGGAATCTGCTTCGAGTCGTCCCTGGGTTTGCTTTGGGTTTTCATATGGCTTACTTCGGGTCAAAGGAGTGTTAACTTCTGGTCTTTGAGGAACAAGTTACTTCAAGCCATCAAACAACCTACTTCGGGTTGGCAAGTTCGCTCCGAGTCAGTGGCCGGGTTACTTCAGGCCAAGGAGATGGCTGCTTTGAACCATAGCCTTGGAACGATCAACAACCAAGGATTTGCATTAATTCATATCCATCAAACTTCGCCTAACACTTCGTATCAATCCCCATCTCGTTCTTATCTATCCACCCAAACCTCCCAATTCATATCCATGCAACAACGGCACACTTCGTATCGATCATTCACTTGATCGATACGGAGAGCACTGCACGTCATCGATACGGAGGAAAGGTTTTTGGCATCGATACGAAACTTAACAAGAAACATCGATATGAAGGAACGGGATGTAGATCAATATGAAAGGCTTGGCAGCTAATTGATACGAAAGCGAGAGCGCAGGATTGAGACAAAGACGCCCTCTAAGTATGGATACGAAGCCAACGCCAAATGATCAATACGAAGAGTGCATGCTGGCATCGATATGAGAGAAATGATACATGATCGATACGAAAGGCAAGCTACATGATGGATGTGAAATGCATGGTCAAATAGAAGAAGCGGTCAACAAATGTAAAAAGTGGATCAATCCTAAAAGATAGCACCGCGTCATCTAGCAATCACGTGCATCCTATGGATACGAACTAGAGCGATACGAACGCAGCAATACGAATTCGATAGCTTATTGAAATTTCAAACTTGCATCGACCATAACTCAAAATCTACAATCCAAATGCCACCAAATTTTCATAGGGGCTTCCGCACGACCCCAAGAAGGTCCATGATCAATCTCGACTCGATTGGGCAAGATTTGGATCGATAGAAATTTCATTTATATCGATTATGGATCGAGTCCAGATGCTCAGGGATCGATCACGTGGGCCCACCCATGTGAGGGAAGGAGTCTTTTGAAGTTTGAGACAGATATTTACGCCTACACCTATAAATAGCAATCCAAAAGCTTCAAAAAAGGGATCTTTTGGCTCTTTTACGCCATTACTCTACTTAACTCCACTGTATTTCAGATATTATCAATTGTACTCTTGTAAATCAATAGAGAATCATCAATAAAACGACAACTATTCAAAGTGGATGTGGGCTACAACGCCGAACCACTATAAATCTTGTTTTTCTACTACTTCCCTTTTAATTCTTTTGAGTGTTCTTCATATTTAATTTTTCTACATATAATCTATCTGTGATCTGTGACTGTGATTTGGTGTTTTCTTCTGTAATTGGATGTTTGTGATCCGTTTTAGCGCAAACAATATATACTTCGAAGTGTTCTATAGTGACCTATTCACTACGAAAACACATTGACTTCTTCCTTTTGTCTCCTTCAACACAGTGGTTATTCATATCATCTGCTATCCAGGGGAAATCCAAATCCAAATGAACAATTAAATAATAACCTTTTTTACTTTGCAATTACAAAATAGTGATTTATTATGCTAGATAGATGTTCAAATAATCTATTCAATTTTATTATAGTAAAATATGGATTGATTCTGCTAAATAGATATTTCAAATGAAGTATAACTAGTTTAACTATGTTAAGCGTAATTAAATTTAATCATTATACTTTTATCACTAATTTCTACTTCACTAAAATTAGCAACTATTATCCAGGCATTCAACAATATCTATAATAACACAAAAATCATATAATTAGTTAAAGATGAGTAAACTCACAGAAATTCCAGTTGATACTTACCCATCTGGTTTGGTTTGAAGTCAAAAGACGTTGATTTTAGCCAAAAATTTCACTTGCTCAGAATTTGACGAAACTAATTCACATGCATTGCTAACATTCCTACGAATCCAATGCAATAGACTGCATACAAATCCGACATCATATGAGCAAGATATTAATTTTATAAGATGTCGATGCAATTAAACAATTAATTTGCACTAACCTTAATCATTAAACTAATTACCCTATAACCTATCTTCTTCCTCACTTTTGTCTTCTACTTGCACACGATATCACCAAAATACCGTGCACACCCTTCCTGTGATACGGGGCCTCGGATCTCCGTTTGACGAACCGTCTTCGCCGTTGCTCCCCTCTCCTCGATCTCCACGCGCCTATACCCAAAAATTCACACTTAGCCCGCTCACAAAAAAATGCAACCTAGAAGAATCCCACCCTCGACCTAGAAGCACCGCTCCACAGCGTCGTGTTCCACTAAAATCCACCCAAAGTTGTGCCTCAACAATACAAGCACAATGGCACCCTTTGAAATGCCCACTCTGCCTAACTCGAATACATGACCAAGCCATATCTTCCCATCAAAAAGTCGACCTCGACAAATCTTCGTTGCACTCTACCACACCCGTATAAATTCAAAGTTCATGCCAAAAACTAACCCACGGGAACTAATTTCATGATTTTACGTGGACTAAATCATTTTATTTTGAATTTTGAAGGCTAGTAGCCATTTTCATTCGCTGTTGAGTGAAGTAGAAAAAAGATGACCAAGAGGAAAATACGAAAAATCAAAATGAGGCCATGTTTACTTTGATTTTATATATAAAATAGATTTTATTTACTTGAAAAACAAGTTAAACAAAAATTCCAAGTAAACCAAATTTTTCAATCCATCGTCTCATCACCACTAGTTATGTTGAAAGTATTTTTTGAAATTGTTTTGATTTTAAAACTGTTTTAAAAAAAATGTTTTGCAGTACTCTGCTATCCAATATTCTGTTCGCTTATGAACCACGAATGCTTGAATTGAAATAAAAATACGTTGGTGCATCAAAATGCAATACAATCATAAATCAATATAAATATATTTATTACTTAATTCTGTGAAACGTTAGAAATACCATCGCTTGCTTTAAAATACGTCAAACGAAAATTTAATTATTTTTCAATTAAAAATTATGAAAAAAATCTAATAAACTAAATTAAAAATATGTCACTAAAAATCAAATCATTTTATAACAATTAATTTTCTTGTTTTTTATTTGAACTATTTATTATTATAAATAAATTTATAATACAAGCTGACTATTATTATTTATTAATTAAAAGAAGTTAAATAAGACTATTAAATTCATTTAATTATTATTTTAATTCATAATTGAATTATTTAAATAATCATTATATTTTAATATATTTTACTAAAATTTTAAAAAACCAATTATATAAATATTTATAAATTTTAAATATTCAAAATTAAAACGATAAAATTTCGAGATGTTATATTCCCCTCTTAAAAGGACTTCGTCCCTAAAATTCCTAAGGATATAAATGTCTCCAAACCATTAAGGTTTGAAGTCATTAAACAAACGAGTTACCAAATTTTAAAGTCCCATAAATTACGGAAAATTTCAACGGCATCTCCATTGCGCGGTTGATCCAAAAAAAATTATAACTTGCCACAACTGGTCCGAACCAACAAAAGAAAATAAAAGCCAAGTGGCTTCCATATCTGGGCATAAATTTATAAATCAAAATGCCAATTTCCAAATCCACTACGTACCTCTTTTGCATTAGATTTTTAACTTTTTATTGCAAGAAACTTATTATCTTAATGCGAATGCAGGTGTGCAAGAAACCAAATAGTAATCCCTTGCTTCCCTGAACCTATCTTTTACTTACATAATCTAGAAAAGAATAATGCTGACAAAAAGAGAAATGCACCAGCAACATAAGTAGTGTAATAACCATATACAATATAAGTACAGTTAATACCCTGTATTAGTACACTAAACATCCAATTTTTTTCGAAAAGTTAAATTTAGAACTAAATCCTCATGTTTTTATATCCAAAATATATTTTCAAATTCCTCTAAAGAGAAATAAACCAAAATCAAAGTCAATTATGATAAGGAGGGGGCACCTCCTACTAAAGCATGGTATACTCTATAATCAAACAACATAGAGCATTCGATGGTATTTCGGTTCTGCCTAAAACAACAATTGGAGTAAACAAATATACCCAACGAGTCTTCTAAATCGGAAAACTGCTAATCGCCCAACTTTAGTCATAACAAAAAATATTTGAAAACCACTTCACAAAAACTCTTTTCAAAAATTTTAAAGTAATAATATTTCAGCAAAGCTTTCAAAATAATAATATTATTATTTCTTTCACAAATTCTTTTAAAATCGCTTTTTTCCCAAAAGCACCGGGATTTAAGTCCTAATAAACAACTAGTTTATAAACTATAGTATATAAAATCACACTATCAACTAAATCAAATTCCATAAATGAGTAAACTAATACCTAACGCTATTAAAATGTTAAGTGACTTAAAAAACAAGTTATAAAATTTTGCTTAGATTCACAACATTCTTGATCGTCTAAGGATATAGATAATTATTTAAGCAAGCTATTATGCCCATCAACCCTTTAGTTATTGCTTAAAAGATTATCTAAGCTACCTTAGAATAAAATTGGAAGTCACTTCCTAAACTTTCATAATCCATACAACAATTTATACAAATACACTAGCCCGTATGCTATATATATAAATCATCCGTAGCAATATCTAATACGGTTACTTGCTCGGATACATTTACTCTACTTCAAAACTAGCATCGCTCACTCAACCTCCCTAGTACGAACTTTGATCTGGTTTCTTAATTAGAAACTTCTATTTTTCATACATATCTATATACTATGATAGAAAACTTTAGTACCATATGAAGAAGCCAAATCAAGTGTTCGCTGAAATGGATCAAGTAAGAAATCCTATTACGGGCTGGTGTGAATCACCCTAAGTTATGTATTTGAATCCTAGATCGAGAACCGTGCAAATAAAATGATCCATATATAACTTTCATACTTAATCCGATTCTTAATTATGCCAATCTCTATCAAAATCATTTTCATATTTATTTATAGTATTTCATTCAACATTAAAATTATTTATGAATTACTTCATATATTTTCACTAAAGTTTATAAACATTATATGACACAACTTCATAAACCGTTAAATAAAAAATTTAATCCACTTTTATTTTCCTATACAATACTCTTCTACATCCTAAAAGTATGTACAAAATGTCAATTTTATTTTACTTTTTGAAATTTAGATGGAGGCCCAATCAAAATATGGGTTGTTAAAACCAAGTCAACGCTTTGACCCTTTACCCGAGAGTGTTCTAAGAAAAGATATTTACAGGTTGACCCGATATCACCAAATAGTTTTCATGGCTTAAATGATTAAAAAAAAACTATGGCTTAATAAACAATGCTTATTAAAAACTTCCTATTCAATTTAACCCATTTAAAACTTGAGTTGAATTATCTTTTTTCTATCCAAGCGTTTACAAATTTCATTTATCAAATTATTTATCAAAATACCTTTTTAATTTAATTAATTTCCTTTGAGAAAATTTAAGAACTAAATATTCGGTTTTTACGTCCAAAACCCCTTTTGAAATCATACTACATATATTTTCATATGCATAAAATAACTTTAACAATCTTTTTTTTCATTAACACTTGCTTTGGGTTTGTTTGGATTTGAACTCATTTCGATCGCATAATGGTAGAAAGGATAATTTGCTAAGTGCACTATAACGTTTGCCTAAGAAAACATTCGATCGTCACTTAAAAGACTATTCACATTACCACAAAACTACTAGAGATGTTTTCACGGAACTATCCAAATAAAATGTATTTAACTTAGAATTTCTCTTCCAAAATATTAATACTTAAAAATTCTTCTAAGAAATACTATTTTTACTCTTCTCAAAAGTCCTTTTGAAACCAGGTCAAGCAATACCGAGAATTAGATTCGTAAAAACTCGTTTTTACTTATAAAACACCTTTTTTAAATAATATAAATCATTTTATATATCATATTCATATAAAATAAACTTTCAATATCATCTTATGTCATAATACGTTCTTTTATTATAATAAACTTTTTAAAAATATTTATTCTCTAAACGTCTTATCTTCCCATTTACATTATATCAAACAACTTTTATTAAAACTTTTACTACTAACTCAACATTTTCACCGAGCAAAATATAGTTAAATTGTGAAATTAAATTTACTTGGGGTTCTTTTTAATATACTCAAATTATCAAAACAATAAATGCCTAAAACTGGTCGAGCATAAATTAACAATCAATACACAATAGTTAATGCTCTTAAACAATCCGAGCATGACAAATCAAATAATAATGATTATAAATAAATATTATCATTTTCAAACAAACGAACACAACATAAATAAATATGTTAATTTGAAAATTATTCCTATATATAATGTATAAACCTAGGTAAAATGTTTCTTTTACCAAATTTTCAAAAGTCAATATCATATCCGTTTGCCTTGTTCAAGTGTATAGAAATCCCAATCGATACCGTGGAGTCCCACATTTCTATCTGATTTCATAAAAAACTCAATAGACCAATTAACATGATACATTTTCATAGCAATAACAAATATGATCTCACATATATAATACCCTTGTTCATTTTAGGGTGTCACTTACTCTATTATTAATGATCCATACCCTTCCAAAGCTAAGGTTATTGCTTAACCTTCAGCTCTAATACCAAATGATTACCCGCCTTTTCGACAATCGAAAGTCAGCACTCAGTAAATCTACGATATTTATATGTCGAATGTCTGATCACCGGAAAGGCAATTATTAGGGTAAAATAAAATATAAAAAATAGGGGAAACAAAGTTTCACAAAGGAAACGACAACATATAACATAATAAAGACTACAAATTGTCACTCCAAGGTACAAAATACGACAGTTAAAAAAAATTCATCAGCTATGCAGTTATAATTTCTCGACCTTACAATTGCTGATAGGTATATAATAATACAACGAAAAATAAAAATATTATGGCTGTTGGACATCCAGATCTACTCCTTGAGATCCATGTCCCACCAATGACAAATTGGAAAAATATTTAGTTTGACCTAAATATTATAATAAGACAATTCCCGGATCATTCTAGAAAATCAGCATGAGAAAACTCAAGTAATATGGTGAATATATAATACTTCTGTGAGACCACGTCGCTAAACGTGGATTGGATTTACCTCACAAGAATAACATACATAGATGAAGAAATGTGATAGTAATCAAAACAACATTCCAAACATGAAAGGATGAAAAAAGACTAGTTCAAAATTCAAAGTTAAAGAATGGATAGAAATTATTAAACATCAAGAAAAACTTTAGACAGTTCTCGATGCAATTGAGAAAATAATTCAAAGATTTGAATTGAATAACGGAAGAGAAAATTTTCAACAATGACTAGGAGAATGCACCCCTTTACCGAATGTATACCTCTAGAAATATACTTGAGAACTACGATAGCCTATGGACACGTCCAAGCCAGACCATGCCAACCTTCCCGAGAACCTGAGTATTTCACATCTCCGCCCGCATACCATCGATCCCAATCTAAAGTAGATGTGAAGGTACCCTAATGGGAGTAACTTCACATAGCTTGGCTTCCACTTGCTCTTTTTTAGTTATTTCTGACAAATGATATTAATGCTTAAATGAGCAACAAATCGTATTAAATTAGCAAAACCCAAAAGATAGAAAGATTAATTCCATGGTTCGAATCAAATAGGAGAAGGATTTATCTAACATGACTAGGAGGGTACGTCCCTCTACACTGAAAGTATACCTCTAGATAAAATATACTTCAGAACTTATGCCAAACTTGCATCACTCTTGGGAACTTCCAAGCTAGATCCTGTCGCACATGAGCATCCGAATATACTCACATCAACACATGCATGCTACCAATAACTTACAAACAAATGTGAATATATCTCAATGGGGGCGACCCATAAGGCTTGGACCCCACTCGCTCTTTAGTTTTAGTTATCCACAATGTTGGATGCCAATGCTCAAAATGAGCAACAAATCATCTTAATATTAACGAAACATAAAGAATGATATCAAAATTGATCGCTAGAAATTAGACTATCAAAAGTAAATGGATGATTATATACGGAGATTAAATCGAATACACTTATCACCAATAAACGAATCAAGCTTTTAAAACGTTTGATTCTTATTTATGCTTGATTTTCGTATCAGAAATGTTAGTAAAACGCTTTAAAAACACTCTTTAGAATATTCTTTTAAAGAGGCAAATTATATTTCTAAGTGTATTAAAAAGAAGGGCTAAAATCAATTATCATTAAAACATTGTTTACTCTGAACGAAAAAACACTTTAACATTCCTTTTAAAGGATTTTCTCATTTAAAAACAATATTAATTATCTCGAAGGAAAATAAATCATATTCATAATCTTTCATAAATTTAAACCAACAACAATAATCCCGAAGGAAAAGAATTCGTATTTTTAATCTTTTATAAATTCAAACCAATTTAATTATCTTGAAAGACAATTAATCAAATTTATTACCTCTTTTATAAATTTTAATTAATACTTATCCTTTATTTTCAAAATTTGTAAAATATATGAAAGTATAGTTCAAACAAATTTAAAAGTGCAAAATGCGACAAAACATTTATGTAGTTAAATATAAGCATAATTCAACACACAAGCATTTAAGGATATGATATTTCATAAGTGACGGTATAGCGAAAATTGTTATAATGACACTTACACAATTCAATTAGTATGTCATAAATATTTTAAATAAACATCAATATCAGAAATAAAAGAATATAAATAAGATGCGTATAATAGTAAATAAATAATGGCGAGTAGCCCCTTCGGGTCTTCCTACAAAAGTCCTATGAAAATCTAATACACACACACACAAACATTTATATGCACTTCAAAATATCCCATAGCGACCTGTTCGCTACAAAAACACACTGACTTCTTCCTCTTTATCCCCTAGAACACAATGGTTATTTATGCCATCCACTATCCAATGAGAATTCAAATCCAAATGAACAATTAAATAATAACGATCCCTTTACTTTTCAAGTACAAAATGTTGATTTATTCAGCTCGATAGACGTCCAAATGATCTATTTAATTTTACTATAGCGGAACAAGGTTTTATTTTGCTAAATAGATGTCCCGAACGAAGTGTAACTAATTAACTATGTTAAGTATAATTAAAATTAATCATTATATTTTTATCGCTAATTTATATTTTATTAAAATTATCAACTGCCATCTAGCCATTCAACAACAATCTATAACAACACATGAATAGTATAATTTAAAGGTGAGTAAACTCATCGAAATTCCAATGGACGCATTTGCATTTTGATTTGGTCGTTTGATTTTAATTTTCACTTGCTATAAGCTGGATGAATGCAGTTCCTATGCTTTGCTAACATTCCTACAAGTCCAATGCAAATGACCGCTTTCAAATCCGATGTCGTATGAGCAAGATATTAATTTTATGAGCTATCGATTCAATTAAACCATTGATTTATACTAATCTTAATCATCAAACTAATCACCCTCATAACCTAATTCTAGTCTTCTACCTGCACATGATATCACCAAAATGCCATGAACACCCTTCCTATGATATGGAGCTTCAGACCTCCGTTTGACGTACCGTCTTCGTCGTTGCTCCTCTCTCCCCTGATCTCCGCACGCCTATACCCAAAAACCCACACTCGGACCCCTCACAAAAAATGCGACTTGGAAGAGTCTCCTTCTTGACCTTGAAATGCCCTCCATCCATAACAGCTTCGTCTTTCACCAAGATCCACCCAAAGTTGCGCCTCGACACTGGAAGCACCATTGCACCCTCCAAAATGCCTACCTTTGCCTAAATTGAAGACACAACCAAACCTAAGCTTCTGCAACACCCTAGATTTTTGGTAACATTATTTAGGATATTTAGTTAGTTAGACTAAATAAAATAATGTGTTGATAAGGGGATTAAGATTTGAATTTAATTAAGGTAGCCATGCAATTAAGACAAACAAATTAAAGAAGGGTTAAAAATGAATTAGTGGAGAGGTAATATGGGAAAGAGGCCATTCCCATATCTATTCCTTAGGACATGTATAATATTACATGTTCATTTCATTTCAAATTTTTTATAGAAAATGCCGACCACCATTAACAAGAAAAGGGGAAGAATAAATCAAGAAAGGCTAAAGGAAAAAACTAATTCAAGTCAAATCCATTCAAATCTCAAGCTCATTTAGTCTGTAAAGCAAAGATAAATAATGTTTACGTCTCTAATTTTTGTTGGTTTGATTTTAAGATCAAATCCAAGTATTTTGCATTGATTTGGCATGTCTTTGAAAGACAAAATGATTATACATACTTGTTGATGATTTATGTATGTTCATATAGATTTCATGACATGTTTTGAGATGAAAACCCTATTAAATGACATCCAATTGCCTTGCAAGTTTTTATGAAGGTCTAAGATGATATTTTATAGATGGGTTTCAATTTTCATATTTTTCTGAATTTTCATGGATTTATTATGAATTTTCTTGTAACGAAAACAGTATTTTGGATTATAAAATTATTTACAGGTAACTAATTAATTATTCGAGTTTGAAAATTTTATATGTTGGAAAACATATATAATGAGATATTTTGGAATTTTTCCAAATTTTTCCAAAGTGTTTTGATAATTATATAAATTATTTAATATATAATTATAAAGGAGAATGGGCTTTTTCTAAAATGTTTGAATTTCCAAAAATGGAAGGATGGCAGCATTTTTGAAAAGAAAAACCAGGCAACCAATCAAATTTAGATAAACAATGCAGTTTAGGTACAAAAGGACAATTTTAAAGTACAAATAAACAGGCTTTTAACTATTTCGTCTCCTTTGGCACTAAGTTCCACCTCTGTTCCTCCCCTTCCGACACGGTGGAAACCATTACACATGGATCAGGCAACTGGTACATAGTGAATTGGAAGAGGGAAAAAGGTACAGGGTCGAAACCAAGGGGTTCCAAAAGAAGTGAAGCCTTATTTTGGTTTTAAGGAAAATGTAACGACTCGGAAATTTCGATCCCGAAATTTCTAGATAGTGAGGAAAAGAAGAAAAGAGAAAGAAGAAGAAATAGAAACAAGTCATAGAAACCTCACATTCGCAGCGGATCAAAATGTAATATCACATAAATAATAGTTTTTACAAAGAAGAACTGTATCAGTACACTTATATTTATATATATATCAGAGTTACAACCATCACACAACACTGGACAGTTTAAAACAACATGACTTAGATATACATCAATATATCACAGCAGAAACTCTCCATACGTTCCTGCAATCCAGCTCGCCTGTTGAGCTCCAGAACGTCCTTACCTGAAAATCTATAATACTCGGTCTGACCCGAGCATTACATTAAAGTAACACCCGAGTCAGGATGGAAACCAGCATGAGTAAACCCATTTAACAAGAAAACTAGTGCTTAAGATTTACTTAAAACCAGGGGTAACTCATATCAATTTACAAATTCACAATTTTTTATAGACATCGCTTATTTTACACATCAATTTCTAAGTACCAAAACTTTGATTAAATGGTCCAGTTCACTTAAATCATTCCATTCTAGCCTATTGATTTCACATATCAATCTATAAAGGATCGAAGTGGTTTTGGGTATTAACTAATACCCGACTCCGGTCTCTTCGAATCCAATGTCATCTTAATCCAAATTATTCAAGTGAATACAATTTACTTTTTAAAGACTGGATGTTACATTACACAGCATTTCATCATAGATAACCACATTATCACTGTTCAACCCAACATATTATATTACAGGAACATTTCATATCACATAGCATCACGATCACATACCAGGGGTAACAAATAATCCAAGGCATTCAAATATCATTCAATCATCCATAAGCAAGATAAATTAGTCATACCATTTCTAATTAATTTAATTATCTATCAATGAATTTAATTAATTACTTTATAAATCTTGCTTATTTAACAGTAATAAATTTTATTCAATTAATTAATCACCCCTTAATTATTCATCTTGATTAATCATCCTTGATTAATCATTCTATAATTATAATAAGTAATTAACTCTCAATTAATTACACAAATTAATTATCCTTTACCCATCCATACCAATTACATTGATTGTTGATTAAGCACTCAAATTAATTATCTCATATTCACTTCATTGATTAATTATCCCTTAATTAATCATACTCATTATTTAACTAATCAATGATTAGTTTTCTTAATCAATCAATCCTTAATTAATTACACTAAGCAATTAATCCTTAATTACTTCCATTAAGTAATTAATTAGACACTACTTACAACTTAATTACTTAATTTACAAACCTCTAACTATCAGTTAATAAATCTTAAATATTATTGAATTAAACTAATTAATTACTCTTAATTACCTTATTTAATTAATTAGCCATTTATTATCCAAATGTTAATTATCTCTTAAGATAAATCTTTATTTTTATTAATTACTTACATATTATCATTAACAAAATTTAAATGCATTTCAAAATATTCCACCTTCAAATTAAACTTTAAATTGAAATTTAAGATTTCACATAACTTACAATTTAACTTAACAATGAATTTAAATAAACTTCAAATCTTCCAAATAAAATGTTTTAAGAAAAACATTTATTTTACATAATAGTTTAAAAATTAAATTCAATTTAAATTTTAAAACTTGTTTTATAAAAACCTTTTAAATTCCTGCATTTTAAACCTACTTCGGGTTCTACCCAAGAATAGCTCGAGTCTAGACTTCGAGTTTCTTCATCTTCTTCCTTAATTTTCATAAAATTGTTAGTTCAAAAGAATTTAATTTCAACCTTGTTAACTGCAGTAAAAGCAATTAAAAGACCTCGAGCCCAAACCCAAGATCTCGTTCACAAACCCGAGCCAATATTTGATCACCCCGACCCATCCTTCTTCTTCCCCGATCAAAGTTTAGCAGCCAACACAACCAGACACGAAACCGACATACGTGCACATGCACAGATGATCGTCCTCCCTCCAACCATTGTCGCTACCCCCAGTAGGTCATCATCGACCATCTTAACCCTATCAACTACTCAGCAGCAACAATTTCACCATAAAAATAAAACGAAAAGAACAAGGCATACAGGAAGAAAGAGATCACCCAAAAATTACTTCGTCACGCCACCACCCACCACTAGGAAGTTCGACTCTTCGACCGTAACTTCGTCGAAGACTCACGCAAAGACTCCCCTATTCACGAACCACTCCGGCGGCACCAACACATCGAAATCGATCGACGATCCTCCTCGACTAAAGCTTTGCCTTAAACCCTTGTTTGTCGAACCCTTGACGCCATGGTAATCATTACATTCCTAAACCATTTTTCCTACAACCATCTACCCACTAGCCACCACTGACAACAAGCCCGATCCCCAAATGCTTTGTCGATCGATAGAAATCGATTAAGGTACCAAAACCGATCAACCAGGAAATGCCCAACATTTTTAACTTTAAAAATCGTGAAATTTATACTAAAATTTATAGTTTTCCAAGTCGAATCCGGTGATGTAGAAGAATCAATAATTTATGCAGTTCGAATTTATCATGTTTTAAGGTTCTTCTATATATTTTAAAACTTCCAAATGTATTAAAATCAATTCTTCTCAAAATTATTTTTAGGACACAGATCTAGAGCATACAAACAAATCTCATGTAGATCTCGAAATCTAACAAGAACTTGAAAAGAAGAATTTAATTTTTGAACAGAATTTTTAAAACCTGGACTACGAACAGAGGTAAATATCCCTCTTTCCAAACATGCACAGACACATTCATTCCTATATACTTTTTGTATACATACAAATCCACTATAAAATTTATACATCATCATGATAACAACAAGTTGTAATTCGAAATTTGAAATTGTTTACTCACCTCTTCAACTCAAAAACAGAGAAGCCTAGAGTGTTTTTAAAAGCTTGGAAATTCTTGTTTCGATTTGATCTGGCTCGCTGTTTTGAATTTGCAAGAAGATGACTTGAATCTTGATTTAGTTTTTACTTAATTTGTTTATAGGTTTTGGTAATGGTTTATTTCTTTTGTTTTTAGAAAATGAGAAGGAACAAAAAATGAATGAAGATGAAGAAGTAAAGTTATATAGATTTAATTTTTTGATTTATTAAAATTAAAGAAAATAAAATAAAAATGTGACACTTGTCACTAAACCCAATTAATTTATTAACACATGTATTTAGGAATGATCATAAGTTAACACATGTAGTTTTCATGCAAAAATAGATTTTTAAAAGCTTTTAAAATTAATTTTCCAATTTATAAATACATATTTGACTTATATAAATAAATCTCTTTAAAAAGAAACTAAAATAAAACAATTTTATATTTTAAATAAAATCATAAAAATACACTTTAAAACCAAAGTATGATTTAAGCTATAAATAACTATCCTTTGAATTTCAATTTAAATATTCAATTTCAAATTAAATTTCAAATTCAATTTGAAAATATATTTGATATATACATATAATTTTAACAAATCAAATTTCCATTTGTATATAATAATTCTACTTAAAATCTAAACTTTTGGAATTTAAGTATTAATATTGAGAATTCAAATTACCCAAATTCAAATTCAATTTAAAATCAACACAAAAACAAATAAAAATTCAATTTGAAATAATAATTCTATTTAAAATCTGTTTATGTCTATATATAAACAATCATTATTATTTGTTTTGAAATAAGTAACAATTTTACTAATTTTAAATAATTTATAGAAGAGATTATCACATTTGAATTAGCTTGAAATTTTCTAGACTATCACAGATATCCTTTGTTTTCAAATTTATTTACATATCCAGATACCTTTTATTGTCAAAATTCTTATCTGTTCAATCTATAAACCAGATAATTATTCAACTCTCAGATGTTCAAAAATCCGGGCTATCACATTCCTCCCCCTTTAGAATCTTTTCGTCCTCGCAAAGGAACGAAGCTAGAATTTATTAAAATGATTATTATCAGAAAAATTACTCTTTGATAAAAAAATTAAAACACTTTAAAATATTATAAAGTAGTTTTTTAAAGATACTTTTATAACTCAATGTCTCAACCAGTCCATCCTTGTTCTCACAGAAATTCGGTCATACGTTGATCAGGCTTAAGACTGAAAATCTATAAGTACTTGGTAAAGCCGCTTCAACACCTAGTGAAAATACTTGAAAAATAATTTTATTGAAAATATAGAAAACATTTTGAAAATAGAGAAAATATCTTTGGTGAGAATGCTCTGGAAATCATCGCCCCCATCCATGGTCGCAGTTACATTCTGGGTTATGTTGCCATCGCTGCAAAAGTCTATGTAGCTGTAGGCACTCCGTGCCCTTCGATTACGCCATGGAACACGTGGCAGATCGCAGTTACATTCTAGGGTTACGTTTCCATCACAACAAAAGTCCATGTAACTGTAGGCATCAGCGCCCTCGATTTTTGCTACACACCACTCACTATCCTTAGGAAATAGTTTTGTCCGGACTCCTCACAGGATCAACTTTGGAGCCTCTTCCTCTTTGAGGCTCAAGGCAGTACCAACCTATGGTACTCTTGAGAAGTTCATTCAAGGGAGCGCCTTTTTCCCCAGAGCCATTTTCGAAACACTTTATACTATACACATATAGTATCTTTCAAATCATACACCAAGTATGAATCTCATATAAATCTCATTTTCACAAAATCGATTATCCCAAAATCAATAGTTCTCAAACTAGGCTATCCAAATTACAATATTGATTTTACCTAAAAATCAAAAAGCCTTTCCAAATCCAAAGGTTCCAAAAACCTTTCCTCAAAATCATTCTCATAAGATCTTTTACATATATATATATATATATATATATATATATATATATATATAACTTTAAAAATCTTTGGATCACGTCAAACTTGAATAAATTTCCTTTTATACTTCAAACACTTTCAAAAACCCTTTTCTTCTGGCTATAGATTCACAAAGTGAGATTTATCTTATGTAAAAAGGATATATAACTTTGTTAACGCCAAATCAAATATTCAAATTTGATTACTCTTTACAAAACCACTTATCATATCACTTACTTCCATAAAGTAAATTTCTATTATAGAAATATCCAACTTCCATTTGACTTCATCATATATTTCACCAAATATACCTTTCATTTCAAAAACCATTTCACAATTATTATCCACAAATTCCCAGTATAAATTTCATTCAAACCCGTACGATGCACACATATCATCCGTATGCTATATCAATCTGATCGCTCACTCGATCACACAATTTCACTTCCAAACTAGTATCGTCCACCCGACTTCCTAGTGCGGATTTAGATCTGGTTTCTTGATCAGAAACCGTCATTCTCCTTTCATAGCCATAACTATGATAGAGAATATCCAGAACCAATCAACAATCCATAACCAGGTTCGTCGTCAAAAATCGAGTGAAAAATCCCAACTCGGATCGATATAAATATTTCGAAATTCTATGCTCGAATCTGGATCAAATCATTATACGAATAGAATAATATACATACATCCTACGTATTTATCTCTATTGATTATTAACTAAATCAATTTCCTTTTCTATTCACATTCACTTATGATTTCTATACACTTATTTACAGTTGCTTCAATCCTCATTTGGATTATCACTTCAATTCTTATCTCAACTGGTAATGAATCATAAACAGTTTGAACTCTGTCCTGCTTAAATTTAGAAAATAGCTTGAAAAGTTAAAAATACATAAGAAGTTGAAAAATAATTATCAATTTGCAAAATAGCTATAAAATAGTCAAGTAATTGTAAAATAGTTGGAAAATAGTTAAATAGTTATAGAAATTTTAAATAATTGCAAAATAGTTGAAAAATACTAATTAGTTATAAAGTAGTTGAAAAACAGTAATTAGTTTATAAAATAGTTGAAAAATTGTTAAATAGTTCCAAAAATAATTGTAAAACAAGTATAAGATAGTTTTAGTTTTAAAAAGAAAAGATTGTATATAGTAAATAGTTTGGAAAAATAGATTTAAAATAGTTTATATTAAAATAATTTATTTGAAAATAGTCCAGAGCCAAACCGTTCAACTTTCCAATCTCCATTCCCCACAATTCAATTTAAATTTCCATTCTCATTTAAACTGATTCAATTCCAATTTAAATAACTTCAATTTCCATTGAAATTGATCTATTCCCAATTCAAGTTGAATTAACCTCAATTTCTTTCCAAATTCAAATCAAATTGTAACGACCCGCAAATCCGTACCCCTTTGAGTCGACACTATTCTCCATCAATCAACTCAAGATGAACGGAATACTAACCATTAGGGTTAAAGAAGAAGAGGTAGAAGGAGAAAATAGAAAACAACATCAGAATCTAACCATCGCGGCGGAATAAAATATAATGGATAATAACTGGTCTTTACACAAAAGAAAAATATAACCGTTTTATACATATATTATCAGAATACAACATCAGAGTTCAATACAATAAACAACACACTCAGGACGATTATAATATCCCATCCTTTCAAATCTGAATACACAGTGGAATATACATCAAATACGCCAAATACGTCTCGCCATTTAGCTCGTCTCCCGAGCTCCACAGTAGTCCATCCAGAATCTGTACTCTATAATGCTCGGTCTGACTCGAGCATCACATTTAAATAACACCCGAGCCAGTCTGGAATACCAGCGAGAGAAAACAACACCCAATTGGATTATTAAAGTTTCATAATCCTTTGAAATCAAAAGCATCTCATAAGACCACGCCACAAATAAACATGTCGGGTTTTTACCGTATGATAGCTAAAACATTTCTTATAAAATCCTCTGATATTATAATAGGGCCTATATAAAAATACTTATTCAAATAGCCGAAATTATTACATTTATTAAATTCCAACTAATAGATATACAAATAAAACCGTAATGGCACGTGGGGAGAATAGATTTCCAACTAATGACTAGGCACTGGCGTACCACCTGTCACAGTACCTGGTCTAGATCAGCGTACCGAGGATCTACCCTAAATCCCCTGCAACACAAGACCGGGACTACCCCTTACTGGATAATCCCGAGTAAGATCACCCCGCGGTTGGGATCAGCAACCGCACCACTAAGCCGAATAAAAAGGGACATCTAGACAGGGATGACCTTACCCTAATGGGCGCTACCCACTAAGCCTTGCTGCATAACCCTTGATTTTCAGTCATTTTCGGTTGATGAGGCTCGAGGCTAAGCGTTACCTTTTTAGAACACGTCTCTTGGAATGCTCATCGCCCACCTGACGATGTTCTAAAAGCATTCATCCATACAAGTCCGTCCCGGTTCGAACGGAACCGAAGGCACTACTCCTACTACATCCATTTTGGAATCATCCTCAGGATTAGTAGCAACTAGCCCTTACACTTCAATGCTCCATCTTCAAATCCAAACTCGTCTTCCTTACGAAAATGTACAAACCAGATCGAAGTGGTTTTCAGGAAATAAATCCCGATCCCGGTCTCTTTGAAACGATCAACGCATTGGCCAATATTGATAGTCGGTTATTTAACTATCAAATAACATTCACAAACAACCATCAAGCATAAATAATTTTCCTAAATTATTTATTAATCTCAAATATCTTCGCAAGATATATTTCCATTTTCAACCCTTTTTGAAAACAGTTTCAAACGACCTTTTAACATGGAATAAATTCCTCAAATATTTTCTATTTCCACTGAAAACAACCAAGTCCAAACATTCTAGATTTTAAAACAATTTTAAAACACTATGCTATAAAATATAGTTTAATATCTAATTTAATACTTTATTAAAAGTATATACTTTAAGAATATTTAAAATAAATTACTTTATAAAACATAAAATTAAATTTTATCTTTTTAAAACATAATACCAAGTCACCTTTAAATAATTACTACAACAACAGATTTGAAAAATACATACTTTAGAATTTAAACATTTAGAAATAATAAATTTTCCTAAAACATGCTTTTTTTTAAACAACATTAAAGCCTTTTAACTTATATTTAAAAAATTTACTTTGAAAACGTACTTGGCTATCCAGGGAAATATATTTCTCTTCACATCCTTTAAAAATAAATCACTATTTATTTTTAAGCAAATTTTCCCATTCCTTTAATAAATTCCCATCGTGAATTTATTCTTCGAATATCCACTGATATATTACTTCACCTTTGAAAACCCAGTTTATAAATTCCAAAGTCTCACTTCTCTTTTAAAAATCCTCATTTTAAACTCTTAATCAATTTTCAAATTGATTTCCAAAATTTACTCCATTTTAAAATAAACTCCCTTACTTACTAAATTTTATTTCAAAATCCATTAATTTCATAAATTCTGGATTTAACTTCTTTATTATTATTTTAAACTAGAAATACCAATTTCATAAAAATTGCTTTTATTGCATCCTAAACCATTTAAATTCTGAATTTTAATATATATCTCTTATTCCTTTAGTATCACTTAAGTTTAAAAATTCATTTTTTTCTCTGTTTGTTTAAAATCCCCTTCCATACTCGGAGTTTATTTATTAGGATTCTAAATCACTTTTATTCTTTTTCAATTCATCCTTAAATTTATTCAAATTCTCTATAATTATTTTACAGAAAAATTCACTCTTTTATTTCCCTTTCAAAAATCCAATTCTATAGATTTGATAACTCAGTATACCGAAATATTTTAAAGCAAGCCATAGCAACCAATATTCCAATGGGGGAATTAATTTAAAGGACAAAAATTTCTATATTTTTTGCCTCGAGGACACGACCTCAATATTTTTACCACAAGGACAAACATTCTTCTAAAAATTATTCAGAAGGACAAACATTTTCCAAAATTATTCATAAGGACAACAAAACTGATACCGAGTTAAAAACTGATACCTAAAAACTGATACCTAAAAACTGCTATCAAAAACAAAAAATTGATACCTACAGAAAGTTGTCCTTCAGGATAAAATATCGAAGGTCTGTCCTTGATGCTAAAAAGCTGTGAAATTTTGTCCTTGACAATAATTTCCTGTATTCCAATTATCAAAAAAATTCATCACAGGATATCAAATAATCATATCACAGAATTATTTGAAAAATCTAAATAATTTTGAGGAATCCAGTTGGATCCCTCCAGCCTGTCTCCCTGCCTCCACAGATGTTAACTCAATAAATAAATATCGATCAAATCTGATAATAATTTTCATATTCAACCAATCAATCGATCATCTAAATATTAGCTATTTAAAACTAACTAGCATTCCAGATATGAGTGAGATTAACTCACCTTTAGTTGGCGTTTCACTTTTTAAAATAAATCGAGCCCTTTCGATTTATTCTAAAATTTCCACTTGCACCGAACGTCTCTAGATCTGCACCGCAGCATAGATTGCGACGCTGCGATTCTGACGCTTCCTGTTTCGTCGAAATCTAACAATGTATGCTATAGTTATGAATTTATAAACTATGAATATTCTTTAAAACAAATTCTTTTTTTATTATTATTACCATCGGTCGTTCGTTTCCAGACAAGGAAATCACAACCGCATCCTCAATCTTCTCCCGCTCGAACCAGAACGCGAATACCCAGTTCGAATAACCCATAGCGGCCCTTAGGGTTTCGACGCCGCCGCCAATCCCCTCACCTAGGAACAGATCGGCCATCATCACTTTGAAGTCCAACGTCTCACACACCTTCGACCACCATCTCGGCGAACTCGGCTTCCCCGATGCACTGGATTTCGTATACGAATAACACATGAACGCGGGCACCAAACTCCTCCTTCGGTCGACGAAAACCAATCTCCACCGTCAGATCTGAGCATCTCTCCGCCCTCTAAAATCTTCTAGTTGGAAGAATCAGCTAAAACTCGATGGATTGTTTGAAAATTGAGCTAAACGTCGGTGTATTTTGGCCATTAACATTAACTGTGGCGGCTCGAAGAAAATGATTAGGGTTCTCAGAAGAACGTGTGTATATAAATGTTTTTTAATATTATTTTAATATTAAATTCATTTTCGAACAACTTTTCAAATGATCTCCAAACGACGCATGCCAACATGCGATTATAATGTTTTACCCGCATTCCGAACACAATAGAACGTGTTTCGGAGGCTAATTTAATTATATGTGGAAGATAGTTTTTTTTAATTGAGTTTAAATATTAAATTATCGATTTTAATTTCAATGCGTTTCTCACCCGTACGAGCAAACGGTAAATCCAAATGCTACGAAATTTGAAATTCGATAATAATACATTATTATGGATTCAATAGAACTGGTTTCGTCGAATTCCGAGATGGTGCCCCGAAAGGCTATTTTAACTTCTCCATAAGTTCGAGCGATTTTCAAAATCGTCTAAATCACTTAAAATTTTACCAACTCAATAATAAATCATATAGAATTTATAATCACATTAGAAATCATTCTGATTCATTTTAAATCAAAATCTGATTATTTACATTATTAAAATATGAAATTTCATTATTAAAATAATATAAAATTCCAAATTTGACTTATCGACTTTTGATTCCATCCAAAAGTCCAACATAATTATTTAAATCCAAATAGACTTAAAATAAATTTTAGAAACCATTTTTATATCTATTTACCTCCATATTCACAAATTATCCCAATTTCCCAAATATTAAATTATTGTTATTCAAATCCAATTGAATAGCCGTATTTGAAATTTAACTAATTTCATTAATCTAATCAAAATCTTTTTTGTTTCAGAACTAAATTATAATTCACATTCAACATTTAAAATGAATTAAATGTTCATTTCTAACGAACAAAATTCTAGTTCGTTACATTCCACCCCCTTTATAAAAATTTCGTCCCCGAAATTTGGTAAGATATGAAAAATGCTACTAAACTCATTTACTTACCCATACTTACTTAGTTAAAAACTTACATTCACTTCACCAAAATCTTTAGCTCAATTCTAAAACCATTCGCTTCATTTTTAACTCAAAATCTTGTTTTCAATATCACTTCAAAAATCACTTTCCTAGTTAACCCAAAATTTTCAAAATTCCTAAAAAATTTCTAACTCCCAAAATATCTGAATTTTTTTGACAGCATCTCCTTTGTATGGAGAGCATTTCACAATATCACAATAGAATCAATTATATATACATCGACCCACACGGTCGAAAAACAAAATATATCACAATATATATATATATATATATATTTATATATCATTTTCCAATTTTATTGCATAGGCGCACCTTTTGATTAGCATTTTAAAAGCAAGCGGCTAATTTATATCGCATTTATGCGCCCTAACTCTATCGATTACCTTCCGTACCTGTACTTACTCAAACATACATATCAGTTTTCAACAATATAAGATTTTTAACAACCTTCCATACATTTATCTTAGCTAAACAAAACAATTACAAAGCCCAACAACAAATTTCATAATCCTACAAGTACCATCTTTATAGCAATCACAAGTTTTCAACACCATTTAATTTTCCTAACAAATCTAAACTTCATTTTTTATTTCACTAGAATGATTTACATTAAAATTTACTATTCTCAATTCATATTTACTTCAATATGATTGACATATGCTTTACTTACTTCAATTTACTTCAATTCAATTTCAAATTGATTCACAATCAAAATTTTATTTTAATTTGATATATTTGCATTTCTTTCATGATCCACATTCATTTATATGAAAATCCACTTGATTAGATCCCAACCCATTCCAATTTATTCAAAAACTAACTTTATTTGCTTTCCTTAATTTATTATCTTTGTTTACAACAAAACGACTAATCTCAATGCAAATTTGATGTCATTCAAGCAAACAATAATTACTTAAGTTTATAACCATTTTAAATTAATTCCAACTCAAACTATATTAATTTTACTCCATTCGAAATTATTTACAACCCAAACATCCTTATTTTTATTCCATTATCAAATTAAATTCCTATTCTTACACTTCCAATTCACTATCCATATAGGTTTATTCAAAACCATCTCTTAAAACTCGACAACAACCCTTACACAATTTCTTAAGTTATTTCAACTTCAAAATAACTCCCTTTCTTCTTACATCAGTTTAATTTTCATTTTATTTTGATTCTTACCCAATTAAATTCCAATCCATTTACAAATTTTAATTCGCCTTCTCAATTCACTTCTGAATTTATTAATAACATAACCATTCCAATTATCCCAAACCAGAATTGGGTTTTATTTTACTTTTCAAATTTTACAAGCTACCAAAATTTTGTTCATTCCAATACAAATTCATTTAATTTAGCTTACACTAAATTCATCATCAACAATTCCTTTGGATTTAGTTGAGTGAGAATTCACTTCATTCAATATCATTTCAACTAAATTAAATTTTCTTTCAATTCAATTCTTTTCTGAATTTAATTCAAGTCCAACTAAATTTTATTTAGCCAACTTAAATTCATACCATTTCCTTTACTATTTTAAAAAAGAATTTAATTCCATTCATTATTATTCATAACACACTGAAGTTTGATTTTAATTCAATTCAAATTCAACTCCATTCCTTTTTAATATAAGTTAAATCCTATTCAATCCAATTTTTTTCTCCATTCAATTTAAATTTTTTACTTTACTTTCGAATATATAATTTTTAAAACTTATTTAGTAACCTAAGTCCATTCAACCTTTTATATTTCACTTTGCCTTATCTCACTCTACATTTCATTTAGGATTTAAAATTTTAATTTCCCATAAAATTCCAACCATTTTATTTTGGTTTTACAATTTCATTTCCTATTCTTAAGTTCAACAGCTTATTTGCTTAAAAGCTTATATTGCTCATTTGAGTCCATTTTCATCTTAAAATCACAATTCCGAATTATATATATATATGTGCGCGCGCGCGCGCGCGTGTGTGTATCACTGAATTCTTAAGGATATAAATTTTCATTACACAAATTTTAATCCACAATTTCAGATTATAAGTATAACACTTAATAGCTTATGGGTAAAAATTCATTGCGCGATTATAACTCACAATTACCAGGTCATTTTACATTTCAACTTTATCCACTTTAATTCGATCTCAATTTCAATTTTATTTAACTTGTCTCCAGTTAAATTCAAATATATTTTATTCACTTTCGTTCACTCAAATTAAATTTTAATTCCAGGATTAAAATTTCATTTTTCCCTTCTTATTTAAATTAACTTCACTTAATAGGTTCAATAGTTGCTTATCTTAACTTTTCACATTATTTAAATAGAGTTCCTAAAATTCAATTACCCGGTTTTATTTCAAAACCATGTTGAAATAATAATCAATACATACCCACTGGTATATCAAATCAAATCTCCGGATTCCAAAACAACTTGTTTTTACCAAAACAAATTTCCTTTTTGAAATTTCTAAAACAACTTTTATACCCAACAAGTCCAAACAAATATCACATCCAATCTCCACGGTAGCAATCCATTACTTTAGAAACTCAAAAATGAATTCTGATGATGTGGCCATCATCATCAGGATTATTTTCCAATGACTGAAGTGAGTTTAGTGCTTCCTTGCTTCCACAAATTTCTTTTCAAAAACAATTTCCATTCAAAAATATTACCCAAAATAATACTCCATCATTGCCTTCAAACACTTTGGAAAACATTTCAAACATTCCCAAGATTTTAAATTCCCAAACCTTTTGTTTAAATTCATTTGAAACCCCTTTTTAAAATTTTCGGGATTTAAATTCTAGTTTAATTCAAATTTTAGTTATACTTCTTTTGGATATGTTATACCTATAGAATTCTATTTGGTTATAAATAATTTCAAAATTTCGATCAAATTTTAGATTCTTATTTGATTAAGATATCCACAACCAAACATCCAAATATATATATATATATAATAATTTTAGAAAATTATTCCTCTTATATCAAAATATAATTGTGGGTAAAATTATTTCATTTACCTACTTTAAAAACAATACCATGTTGGTTTATCTTGTTTAAGAGTTTAGAAACCCCTATCAATACGGTTGTACTTCCCGTACTGACCAGAATTCATAAACACTCAACCGATAAGTCAACACAATATAAAAATAGTTTTATATTCACTAACAAGTACGCTCTCACATCTATTATTACACTCAACTCATTCTAAAGTACTATGGACTCTATTTCTAATGAGTAATTCCCGCCAAAGCCAAGGTTCTTGCTTAATCTTCAGCTCTAATACCAAATGTAACAACCCGCAAATCCGTACCCCTTTAAGTCGACACTATTCTCTATCAATCAACTCAAGATGAATGGAAATGCGAACCATTAGGGTTAAAGAAGAAGAGGTAGAAGGAGAAAATAGAAAACAACATCAAAATCTAACAATCGCAGCGGAATAAAATATAATAGATAATAACTGATCTTTACACAAAAGAAAAATATATATGTTTTATACATATATCATCAGAATACAACATCAGAGTTCAATACAATCAACAACACACTCAGGACGGTTATAATATCCCATCCTTTGAAATCTGAATACACATCGGAATATACATCAAATACGCCAAATACGTCTCGCCATCCAGCACGTCTCCTGAGCTCCACAGTAGTCCATCTAGAATCTGTACTCTATAATACTCGGTCTGACCCGAGCATTATAGTTAAATAACACCGGAGTCAGTCTGGAATACCAGCGAGAGAAAACCACACCCAATTGGATTCTTAAAGTTTCAAAATTATTTGAAATCAAAAGCATCTCGTAAGACCACGCCACAAATAAACATGTCGGGTTTTTACCTTACGATAGCTAAAACATTTCTTATAAAATCCTCTGATATTATAATAGGGCCTATATAAAAATACTTATTCAAATAGCCGAAATTGTTACATTTATTAAATTCTAGCTAATAGGTATACAAACAAAACCTTAAAGGCACGTAGAGAGAATGGATTTCCAACTAATGACTAGGCACTGGGGTACCACCTACCACAGTACTTGGTCTGGATCAGTGTGCTGAGGATATACCCTTAATCCCCTGCAACATAAGACCGGGACTACCCCTTACTGGATAATCCCGAGTAAGATCACCCTACGGTTGGGATCAGCAACCGCACCAATAAGCCGAATAAAAATGGACATCTAGACAGGGATGACCTTACCCTAATGGGTGCTACCCACTTAGCCATGCTGCATAACCCTTGATTTTCAGTCATTCCCGGTTGATGAGGCTCGAGGCTAAGCGTTACCTTTTTAGAACACATCTCTTGGAATGCTCATCGCCCACCTGACGATGTTCTGAAAGCATTCATCGATACAAGTCCGTCCCGGGTTCGAACGGAACCGAAGGAACTACTCCTACTACATCCATTTTGGAATCATCCTCAGGATTAGTAGCGACTAGCCCTTGCACTTCACTGCTCCATCTTCGAATCCAAACTCGTCTTCCTCACGAAAACGTACAAACCGTATCGAAGTAGTTTTCAGGAAATAAATCCCGATCCCGGTCTCCTCGAAACGATCAACGCATTGGCCAATATTGATAGTCAGTTATTTAAATATCAAATAACATTCACAAACAACCATCAAGCATAAATAATTTTCCCAAATAATTTATTAATCTCAAATATCTTCGCAAGATATATTTCCATTTTCAACCCTTTTCGAAAATAGTTTCAAACGACCCTTTTGACACGGAATAAATTCCTCAAATATTTTCTATTTCCACTGAAAACAACCAAGTCCAAACATTCTTGGTTTTAAAACAATTTTAAAACATGATACTATAAAATATACTTTAACATTTAAATTTAAAAACCACTTTAATACTTTATTAAAAATATATACTTTAAGAATATTTAAAATAAATTACTTTATAAAACATAAAATTAATTTTTATCTTTTTAAAACATAATACAAAGTCACCTTTAAATAATTACTACAACAATAGAATTGAAAAATACTTAATTTAGAATTTAAACATTTAGAAACAATAAATTTTCCTAAAACATGCACTATTGTGGAGCTCAGGAGACGAGCTGGATGGCAAGACGTATTCGGCGTATTTGATGTATATTCCGCTGTGTATTCAGATTTGAAAGGATGGGATATTATAACCGTCCTGAGTGTGTTGTTGATTGTATTGAACTCTGATGTTGTATTCTGATGATATATGTATAAAATAGATATATTTTTCCTTTGTGTAAAGATCAGTTATTATCTATTATATTTTATTCCGCTGCTATAGTTAGATTCTGATGTTGTTTTCTATTTTCTCCTTCTACCGCTTCTTCTTTAACCCTAATGGTTCGTATTTCTGTTCATCTTGAGTTGATTGATGGAGAATAGTGTCGACTCAAAGGGGTACGGATTTGCGGGTCGTTATTTATTAATCTCAAATATCTTCGCAAGATATATCTCCATTTTCAACCCTTTTTTAAAACAGTTTCAAACGACCCTTTCGATACGGAATAAATTCCTCAAATATTTTCTATTTCTACTGAAAACAATTAAGCCCAAACATTCTAGATTTTAAAACAATTTTAAAATACTATACTATAAAATATACTTTAACATTTAAATTTAAAAACCACTTTAATACTTTATTAAAAATATATACTTTTAGAATTTTAAAATAAATTACTTAATAAAACATAAAATTAATTTTTAACTTTTTAAAACATAATATCAAGTCATCTTTAAATAATTACTACAAGAATAGATTTGAAAAATAGTTATTTTAGAATTTTAACATTTTGAAATAATAAATTTTCCTAAAACATGCATTTTTTTGAACAACATTAAAGCTTTTTAACTTATATTTAAAAAATTTACTTTGAAAACGTACTTGGCTATCCAAGGAAATATACTTCGCTTCACATTCTTTAAAAATAAATCACTATTTATTTTTAAACAAATTTTCCCATTCCTTTAATAAATTCCCATCGTGAATTTATTCTTCAAATATCCACTGATATATTACTTCACCTTTATAAACCCAGTTTATAAATTCCAAAGTCTCACTTCTCTTTCAAAAATCCTGGTTTTAAAATCTTAATCTATTTTCAAATTGATTTCCATAATTTACTCCATTTTAAAATAAACTCCCTTACTTACTAAATTTTATTTCAAAATCCATTAATTTCATAAATTTCGGATTTAACTTCTTTATTATGATTTTAAACTAGAAGTACTAATTTCATAAAAATTCCTTTTAATCCTAAACCATTTAAATTCTGAATTTTAAAATAAATCTCTTATTCCTTTAATATCACTTAAGTTTAAAAATTCATTTTTTCCTCTGTTTGTTTAAAATCCCCTTCGATACTCGGAATTTATTTATTAGCATTCTAAAATCACTTTTATTCTTCTCCAATTCATCCTTAAATTTATTCAAATTTTCTATAATTATTTTACTGAAAAATTCACTCTTCTATTTCCCTTTCAAAAATTCAATTCTATAGATCTGATAACCTAGTATACCAAAATATTTTAAAGCAAACCATAGCAATCAATATTCCAATTATCAATACAATTCATCACAGGATATCAAATAATCATATCACAGAATTATTAGAAAAATATAAATAATTTTGAGGAATCCAGTTGGATCCCTCCAACCTGTCTCCCTGCATCCAAAAATGTTAACTCAATAAATAAATATCGATCAAATCTGATAATAATTTTCATATTCAACCAATCAATCAATCATTTAATATTAGCTAATTAAAACTAACTAGAATTCCAGATGTGAGTGAGATTAACTCGCCTTTAGTTGGCGTTTCACTTTTTAAAATAAATTGAGCCCGTTCAATTTATACTTAAATTTCCACTTGCACCAAACGTCTCTAGATATACATTGCAGCGTAGATTGCGGCACTGCGATTCCGACGCATCCTGTTTCATCGAAATCTAACAATGTATGCTATAGTCATGAATTTATAAACTATGAATATTCTTTAAAACAAATTCTTTTTTTATTATTACCATCGGTCATTCGTTTGCAAACAAGGAAATCACAGCTGCATCCTCAATCTTCTCCCGCTCGAACCAGAACGCGAATACTCATTTCGACTAACCCATAGCCGCCCTTAGGGTTTCGACGTCGCCGCCAACCCCCTCACCTAGGAACAGATCGGCCATCATCACTTCGAAGTCCAACATCTCGCGCACCTCCGACCACCATCTCAGCGAACTCGGCTTCCCCGATGCGGCACGAATAACACACGAACGCGGGCCCCAAACTCCTCCTTCGGTCGATGAAAACCAATCTCCACGTCAGATCTGAGCATCTCTCCGCCCTCTACAATCTTCTAGTTTGAAGCATCAGCTAAAACTCGATGGATTGTTCGAAAAATGAGCTAAACGTTGGTGTATTTCGGCCATTAATATTAACTGTGGCGGCTCGAAGAAAAAGGATTAGGGTTCTCAGTAGAACGTTTATATATAAATGTTATTTAATATTATTTTAATATTAAATTTATTTTTAAACAACTTTTCAAACGATCTCCAAACGACGCATGCCGACAGACGATTATAATGTTTTACCCGCATCCCGAACACAGTGGAATGTGTTTTGGAAGCTAATTTAATTATACGTGGGAGATAGCTTTTTGAATTGAGTTTAAATATTAAATTATCGATTTTAATTTCAATGCATTTCTCACCCGTACGAGCAAACGGGAAATCCAAACGCTACGAAATTTGAAATCCGATAATAATACATTATTACGGATCCAATAGAACTGGTTTTGACGAATTCCGAGATGCTGCCCCGGAAGGCTATTTTAACTTGTCATAAGTTCGAGCGATTTTCAAAATCGTCGAAATCACTTAAAATTTCACCTTTAAAATTTTACTAACTCAATCATAAATCATATAGAATTTATAATCACATTAGAAATCATTCTGATTCATTTTAAATCAAAATCTGATTATTTACATTATTAAAATATTAAATTTCATTATTATAATAATATAAAATTCCAAATTTGACTTATCGATTTTTGATTCCATCCAAAAGTCCAACATCATTATTTAAATCCAAATAGACTTAAAATAAATTATAGAAACCATTTTCATATATATTTGCCTCCAGATTCGCTAATTATCCCAATTCCCCAAATATTAAATTATTATTATTCAAATCCAATTGAATTGCCATATTTGAAATTTAACGAATTTCATTAATCTAATCAAAATCTTTTTGTTTCAAAACCAAATTATAATTCACATTCAACATTTAAAATGAATTAAATGTTCAAATCTAATGACCAAAATTCCGGGTCGTTACACAAATTCCATTTGAATTTTAAACCTATTCAACTTTAATCACAATTTCAAATTATTCAAATAAATTTGGATTAATTTCAAATTGAACCAGCTTTAATTTCAAATCATTCCAATTCTAGTTTAAATTAATGCCAGTCCTATTTAAATTTGAACTCATTCAACTTCAATTTCATTTCAAATTAATCAAATGTTAATTTTCCATTTGAATTTTTAAACTTATCCATCTTCAATTATAATTCCAATTAATTCAAATCAAATTCCATTTGAACTAATTCAATTCAAATTTCTAATTTAAACCATCTCGAATTATATAAATTTGAGTTAAATCTTTAAGTGTTGACTTAATCCTTTAAATCAAATCAACTTATATCTTTAAACCATTTAATTCTGAATCCAAATTCCATTTTTAACCTATTTCAAAGTTCAAATAATTATTCAAATCCTTTTTAAACAACTAAATCTTTTAAATTTAATTTATCACCAAATTTCAATTTTGAAACCAAACCTTTGAAGATTTATCTTAAACATTCAAATCTTAAGTCCAAAATGATTCCATTTTATCTTAAGAACGGATATATTACCACACCCTATTTCTTTAAACAAATCTAATTCACAGTGTAAAGATTATTAATAACAATAGGATGATATCATCCAAATTATTTGAAACATCCATCCATTTTAAATTTCCAGATCGCAAACCCATTTTGAGATCACACAAACCCCCAATTCAAATTAACCATTGACTTTCCAGTTTAAATCTTAATTTCATCTTGAAATTTTCAAATCAGGTTGTTCGTTCAAACTTATTAACTTCCTCCAAGTTAAATTCAATTTACTTAATCCAGTCAAATTTACACAATTTGAATTCCCATTCAAATTTTAAACATCAGATTCATAACATTACCATTTAAGTTTAAAACTTACTTCACTTCGGGTTTCACATCTTGTTCCAAATTTAAAACTCGACATTTAGAGTCTATTTCAAACCATCTTTGATATTATGTATATTCTTCATACATACATATTTATTTCCTTTACACACCAAATTACATTTTAATTTAAAATCACATTTGGTTTCAATTCAACACAAATTCCTTTAAATTTTCAAACAACTCTTGTTTGAAATATGACCCTTTCGTTCAAGTACATTAGATAATATTATTTATTATTTCTTTATCACCTTTGAAACAATTTCAAATTTATGGACCTAGATATAAAACTTCATGATTTTGATCCTCTTCAGTTCCAATTTATAAGTCATATTTGCCTAAATGTTTTACTTCCCTATAACATTTCATTTGGCTTACTTACTATATATCATTATTAAACACAATAACTATTTATGATAATACCCTAGATTATCATATCTGGATACCAATTCCTTTTTATCTTATTCTAGAACTTTTTTCCCAAATTCGAGATTTTAATTTCAGTTTGAATCTATTTCAAACTTATCTTTATTCAATTCCAATTTGGTTGTTTTTCTATTACCACCTAATTTAATTCCAATAATTTAACAACCAATTACCTTAATATTATTAGAAAGAAATATTACTTTATGTATCAAAATATATTCTTATATAAAATCATTTAAAATCTTTATATAAGAAAATAACAAGTATGCTCTCATATATACACACACACACACAGTCAACTGATTCTAGGGTACCATTGACCCTCCTTAATGAGTAAACCCATCAGAGCCAAGGTTCTCGCTTAACCTTCAGCTCTGATACCAAATGTAACGACCCCGAAATTTCTAGATAGTTAGAAAAAGAAGAAAAGAGAAAGAAGAAGAAGAAACAGAAACAAGTCACAGAAACCTCACATTCGCAGCGGATCAAAATATAATATCACATAAATAACAGTTTTTACAAAGAAGAACTGTATCTGTACACTTATATTTATATATATCAGAGTTACAACCATTACACAACACTGGACAGTTTAAAACAATATGACTTAGATATACATCAATATATCACAGCGGAAACTCTCCATACATTCCTGCCGTCCAGCTCGCCTGTAGAGCTCTAGAACGTCCTTACCTGAAAATCTGTAATACTCGGTCTGACCCGAGCATTACATTAGAGTAACACCCGGGTTAGGCTAGAAACCAGCGTGAGTAAACCCATTTAACAAGAAAACTAGTGCATAAGATTTACTTAAAACCCGAGGTAACTCATGTCAATTTACAAATTCACAATTTGTTATAGACGTCACTTATTTTACACATCAATTTCTAAATACCAAAACTTAGATTAAATGGTCCAATTCACTTAAATCATTCCATTCCAGCCTATTGATTTCACATATCAATCTATAAAGGATCGAAGTGGTTTCGGGTATTAACTAATACCCGACTCCGGTCTCTTCGAATCCAATGTCATCTTAATCCAAATTATTCAAGTGAATACAATTTACTTTTTAAACACTGGACGTTACTTTACACAGCATTTCATCATAGATAACCACATTATCATTGTTCGACCCAACATATTATATTACAGAAACATTTTATATCACATAGCATCACGATCACATATCAGGGGTAACAAATAATCCAAGGCATTCAAATATCATTCAATCATCCATAAGCAAGATAAATTAGTCATACCATTTCTAATTAATTTAATTATCCATCAATGAATTTAATTAATTACTTTATAAATCTTGCTTATTTAATATTAATAAATTTTATTGAATTAATTAATCATCCCTTAATTATTCATCTTGATTAATCATCCTTGATTAATCATTATTTAATTATAATAAGTAATTAACTCTCAATTAATTACACAAATTAATTATCCTTTACCCATCCATACCAATTACGTTGATTCTTGATTAATCACTCAAATTAATTATCTCATATTCACTTTATTGATCAATTATCCCTTAATTAATCATACTCATTATTTAATTAAACATTGATTAGTTTCCTTAATCAATCTATCCTTAATTAATTACACTAAGTAATTAATCCTTCATTACTTCCATTAAGTAATTAATTAGTCACTAATTACAACTTAGTTACTTAATTAACTAACCTCTAACTATCAGTTAATAAATCTTAAACATTATTGAATTAAACTAATTAATTACTCTTAATTACCTTATTTAATTAATTAGTCATTTATTATCCAAATGTTAATTATCTCTTAAGATAAATCTTTATTTTTATTGATGACTTACATATCATTAACAAAATTTAAATACATTTCAAAACATTCCACTTTTAAATTAAACTTTAAATTGAAATTTAAGATTTAAAATAACTTACAATTTAACAAATTTAAGTTAAATAAACTTCAAATCTTCTAAATCAAATGTTTTAAGAAAAACATTTATTTTACATAATAGTTCCAAAATTAAATTCAATTTAAATTTTAAAACTTGTTTTATAAAAACCTTTTAAATTCCTACATTTTAAACCTACTTCGGGTTCTACCCGAGAATAGCTCGAGTCTAGACTTCGAGTTTCTTTATCTTCTTCCTTAATTTTCATAAACTTGTTATTTCAGCAGAATTTAATTTCAACCTTGTTAACTGCAGTAAAAGCAATTAAAACACCTAAAGCCATACCCAAGATCTCATTCATAAACCCGAGCCAATATTCGATCACCCCGAGCCATCCTTCTTCTTCCCTGATCAAAGTTTAGCAACCAACACAAACAGACACGAACCGATATATGTGCACATGCACAGATGATCGTCCTCCCTCCGACCATCGTCGCAACCCCCAGCAGGTCATCACTGATCATCCTAACCCTATCAACTACTCAACGGCAACAATTTCACCGTAAAAATAAAACGAGAAGAACGAGGCACACAGGAAGAAATAGATCACCCAAAAATTACTTCGTCACCTCACCACCCCCCACTAGGAAGTTCGACTCTTCGACCGTAACTTTGCCGATGACTCACGCACAAATTCCCCCATTCACGAGTCTCCAGCGGCACCGAGACATCAAAATCGATCGACGATCCTCCTCGACTAAAGCTTTGCCTTAAACCCTAGTTTGTCGAACGGTTGACGCCACAGTGATCGTTAAATTCCCAAACCATTTTTCCTACAACCATCTACCCACTAGCCATCACTGACAATAAGCCCGATCCCCAAATGCTTTGTCGATCGATAGAAATCGACTAAGGTACCAAAATCGATCAACCAGGAAATGCCCAACATTTTTAACTTTAAAAATCATGAAATTTATACTAAAATTTATAGTTTTCCAAGTCGAATCCGACGATGTAGAAGAATCAATAATTTATGCAGTTCGAATTTATCATGTTTTAAGGTTCTTCTATATATTTTAAAACTTCCAGATGTATTAAAATCAATTATTCTCAAAATTATTTTTAGGACATAGATCTAGAGCATACAAACAAATCTCATGTAGATCTCGAAGTCTAACAAGAACTAGAAAAGAAGAATTTGATTTTTGAACAGAATTTTCAAAACCTGGACTATGAACAGAGGTAAATATCCCTCTTTCCAAACATGTACAGACATATTCATACTTATATACTTTTTGTATACATACAAATCCAGTATAAAATTTATATTTCATCATGATGACAGCAAGTTGTAATTCGAAATTTGAAATAGTTTACTCACCTCTTCAACTCAAAAACAGAGAAGCCTGGATTGTTTTTAAAATCTTGGAAAGTCTTGTTTTGATTTGATCTGGCTTGCTGTTTTGAATTTGCAAGAAGATGACTTGAATCTTGATTTAGTTTTTACTGAATTTGGTTACAGGTTTTGGTAATGGTTTATTTCTTTTGTTTTCAGAAAATGAGAAAGAACAAAAAATGAATGAAGATGAAGAAGTAAAGTCATATAGATTTAATTTTTTGATTTATTAAAACTAAAGAAAATAAAATAAAAATGTGACATTTGTCACTAAACCCATTTAATTTAATAACGCATGTATTTAGGAATGATCATAAGTTAACACATGTAGTTTTCAAGCAAAAATAGATTTTTAAAATCTTTTAAATTAATTTTCCAATTTATAAATACATATTTGATTTATATAAATAAATCTCTTTAAAAAGAAACTAATATAAAATAATTTTATATTCTAAATAAAATCATAAAAATACACTTTAAAACCAAAGTATGATTTAAGCTATAAATAACTATCCTTTGAATTTCAATATAAATATTCAATTTCAAATTAAATTTCAAATTAAATTTAAAAAAATCAATTTGATATATACATACAATTTTAACAAATAAAATTTCCATTTGTATATAATAATTCTATTTAAAATCAAAACTTTTGGAATTTAAGTATTAATGTTAAGAATTCAAATTACCCAAATTCAAATTCAATTTAAAATCAACACAAAAACAAATACAAATTCAATTTGAAATAATAATTCTGTTTAAAATCTGTTTATATCTATATATAAACAATCATTATTATTTGTTTTGAAATAAGTTGCAATTTTACTAATTTTAAATAATTTATAGAAGAGATTATCACATTTGAATTTGCTTGAAATTTTCTGGAATATCACAGATATCCTTTGTTTTCAATTTTATTTACATATCCAGATACCTTTTATTATCAAAAGTCTTATCTTTTCAATCTATAAACCAGATAATTATTAAACTATCGGATGTTCAAAAATCCAGGTTATCACAGAAAATACGTCCGCTTGATTTCTACTAAGATTGCTTTCAACCTAAATGCTTTCGATTGCGTCAAATGGTTTCGATTGGGTAGCTCTTTTGTTTTAAATGGGCGCTTTTGACATCGTCAAAGCCTATAACTGCTGCCTTTTACCCTTCGATCCAGATGGTTTCGTAAGGGATCTTTTGTTTTCTAAAATTTGGCCACCTCTCCATTGCTTTCGAAGGGATGGTTTCGACACCATCACTTTATTATTTAAGAAATGATTTTGAAAGAGCTACTTTCAAAGTGTTTCAAAATAGATGCTTTCGACTCTAATGTTTTTCTGATCCTTCTGCTCTACTTGAAGGCATAATCCAAATGTTTTGGTCGAAACATTTTTAAAGGGTTTCAAAGAAGTCAACTTCGAATGGTTTCGAAAGCTATCCATTTGTTTTAAATTGAACACAAAGTTCTTTCGAAAGAATTTAGTTTTAATGCTTTTGAAATGTTTTAATGAATAGTTTCAAAAGGGGTTATTCCCCAGGTTTCGACACGGTTGAAAAGGAAGGTTTTTATTTCTATGTTTTCGCAAGGCAAGGTTTATAATGGCTTTAAAGAAGGATATCTTATATTTTAAAGCTTCTAAAGGAAAGGATTTTTATCGATTTTGAAGGAGCTGCCTTCAATGTTTTCGAAAGAGGTACTTTCAAGGGTTTTGAAAGGGTCTTTTAATGGTTTCAAATGGGTTACCCTCACTAGTTTTGAAAGGGCTGTTTAAAGGTTTTAAACAAAGTTTTCAAACAAGTTAAATAGGCAGAATGGCCTTAGTGCTTTAAGTTATAAAGGAATTTGAATTATTTTAAAAGGATAGATAATCCTTATTGAACATCATCTACATTATTTTGAGTACAGTATATATGTCATGGAAAAATAGCGTAGAGTAAAGCCAAATATATTTTTGTTGTATATGTATGATTTGACGGACTAAATCACTTTGAAAAGGTTTTCAAGGAAAATATAAAGGGTAGCTAGCCGTGAGAAAATTTCAGGCAGTTAGCTCATTTAAATTTAAACAGTTCGCCCATTTTGAGGGCGGTCAGCCCAGAGGACAGTTTGTCCAGTTAAAGGCAGGTAGCTTAGTTTATGAACATTTTGTTCATTTGTTAGCATAAAGGACCTTGCTACTTTTTAAGGACAATTTGTCCACTTTTTACCTGTTTTATGGACATACAGCCCATTATTTAGCGTAAAGGATATTGCTATTTTGTTATAATCATTTTTAGGGCAGTTAGTCCAGTAGAGGGCAGTTAGCCCAGATTTCGAACTGTTAGTCCATTTTTTTTTAATGTTTTTTGCATAATTGATCTTGCTATATTATTATTATAATCAGTTGATTAACTAGTTTGGTTGTAGGTAAGGATTAGCAAAATATATGTTTTGAAAAAGGATTAGTAAGGGGAAACCTATTCCCTAAGCGGCGTGGTCTCACTTAATATCAGTAAACAGAGATGTAACAAAATTATTTATACCAGGCTTTAGGTTTGACTCGAAGTTTTTATTTCCCTTTAAACTCTCAGGTGCTCAAAATTTGATTTGAGTAGGCTGAGGGTTTAGTTTTTTAGGTTATAATAGTTTTGGCGAATAAAGCTTTCGAATATGAGCTGGTGGATGAAAAATCGCTAATTAGGAAATTTTGTTCTTTTTTTGTTTCCATTGTGTATTAAGACCGTTATGTTTCTATTGCCATGATCATCCAATGGGCATTTTCACATGTCGCTCTTGGCAAATTATTGTAAATTATAATTGATCATTGCTTGGGAATACACTGGGGATTCTGTAACTTGGATATGATTTTATTTGAAATGTAATCAATGTACTTATTTTTTTTGAAAATCTGTGATTTTGTTCATATTCAAGTGCTTCTGATATTATGGATACCATCGGCACTACCATATTTAGTCACCAGAAGTTAATACTATGGATAAATACTGCATCCATAGTGCTTAGTTTTTTGCCTTCAAATGTGAAATGTTACAACCTGGTATCAGAGCGTAGGTCTATGAAAATATTCAACTAAAAATGGTTCTGAAAATAAAAATCCAAAGGAATTAGAGTAAGATTGGGGTTGGGATAACGCTATAGTAATGTAATTGTGTTTGTTATATATAAGTATGTGCTTTATCCCTAGTCTCCTATCTTTAATTAGGTTACCTTCATGTATCTCATGAGGTTTGAATACAGATATGAACGGTATAAGAAGCAGAATTAACCCAGGAAGGGGATGCACCAAAGGGAATGCCGAACCTAATGCCAGGAGAAATCAAGGTCAAGCGTAAGCAAAGAAGTAGGTGTTGAGGTCCCATAGGTCCCAGAGGAAATGCTGCAGGAGTAGAGGTTCTGGAAGTTTCGGTAGTTAACCATTTTGCTAAGACGAGCGGTGATTACGTGAAGCTTGGAGGGAAGACGTTTATGGGAACGAAGGATGCCATTGAAGTGGAAAACTGGCTGTTGCACCACGAAAGGATTTTTTGTAGATTTTGGGATCAATGATGAACAGAAGAGGAGGTTGGCATCCAGATAGCTTCAGGGAGTCGCATTGTTCTGCTGGAATAGTGTGATTGTGACGGTTAATGAGGAGACAATGACCTGAGAGGATTTCAAGAGGAGGTTCTAGGAGAGGTCCATGTCTATTATGGCATAGTCAGCTCTGATCAGGCAGTATGCTGCGTTGGTGCAAAGTGAGATGTCAGTTGCAGACTATGCCAGGAAGTTTGAAGAGTTGGCCCGATATGGATATGCTTCAGTGGGTAATGTGATGAAGCGGAATGGGAAGCTTATCAAAGGATTGAAGTCTAAATTGGCTAGTACTACTTTGTCTCACCTTAGGGATCCTTCTGATATTGTTGTGGAGATATCCATGAAGCATGAGAAGGTTCTTGAATCTTTAGAGAAGAGAAAGGCTAAGGAGGTCCAGGTTGGGCAGGGCCAGAAAAGGAAGTTCTTTCCTAAAACGGGTGGAGCAGCTAAGAAAGGGAAGTCCGAGATTGTCTGCTATAAATGCGATAAGAAGGTGCACTTTGCTAATGAGAGTCGTGTTGGAAAGGAAAAGGATGTAGCTATGGGGAAGAATGTCAAGTGCTTCAACTATGACCAGATTGGCCATTACAAGAACCAGTGCAAGGAGCCCCTTAGAGATGGTAAGGGCAAGGTGTATGCATTGGAGTATGTTGCTTCTAAGCCATCATCCTAGAAGAAGGGAAAGTGGGTTCTTGGAGGAACATTTCAGAATCATGGTATGTTTATTAGCATTTTATTTGAATTGGTGCATCACATTCTTTTATATCTAGATGTTTGATAGATAAGCTTAACCTTGAACCCAAATATTTAGTTACTTCCTTATGGGTTGCAAATCCAATGTGAGGGTATGAAACTCTAGGGTTGAGGTGTGACCAGTTTGGGTTTGACCTGTTAGGTCATACTTTTGTTTGAAGTGAAAGTCTATGTGAGTGGATCGTGTAGTGTATAAATATGCAAGTATAAGTAACTAACTATATAATGTATCTACTATAAACTTGATAGATGATAGTAGCAAAGTAAATGGAAATAATCACACTAGGATTTTATACTGGTTCAGACCTCCCGTCCTATGTCCAGTCCCGAAGCTCTTCTTCAGAATTCAACTATCAAACACCCTCACTTCGTCCGGAGGAATAGGCTTGGTTACAAAAGCTTGTTCTTGTCAAGTGTGTGTTCTATAACACGAAAATTGACTGTTGAGTACAAGTGCTTCCAATCTATTTATATAGATAATATTGATTGAAGAGTTTTGAGTATATGGAAGACTAAAATATAGTTATTAGAATGCTAGAGAATCAAGTATTAATCAGAGTACAAGAGTAAAGAGTACAAGTGAGTAAGGTAAGATCTTCTCTTGAATTCCTGATGTTATTTATAGTGGTAGAGAAAACCTTTGTGTAGTTACATCTATTAGTAAGTGCTCTAAGGTTGCTACTCATGGTGATGAATAGTTGCAGCGAAGAGAAGAGAACGTGTCTTTTCAATTGTGACTGTTGTACTTTGAATTTACGCAGCTGAGTTCAAAATCAGACGTCTGAAAAATGTTTCAGACATCTGGCTTTCATATATTTTTTGTATATGGCTGTTTTTCAGACGTCTGAATATATTAACCAGACGTCTGATTCTGTCTAATTTGCGAACCAGAGGAATCAATCAGACGTCTAGCTAGTGTACTCAAACGTCTGGATTTGTGCATGTTGCTTTTCCTGTACATGTGTCATTCTTCTTCCGATTCTATCGACTTGTAGCCTCTTGATACTTCTTTTGAGTCATGTTTTTGTCTCTTTGGTGGTGTTACTTTATCAATTACCTATAAATATAGATATGTATGCATATTCGATTTCCATTATATAGTTGTTATCATCGAAACCATAGAATTGATTTCCTAACAATCTCCACCTTTTTGATGATGACAATTATTCAATGTACTTATATATATATTATAAATCTCCCCCTTAATATGTGCTTATTTTTAATGTTTTATGATTATACTTATATTTCTCTCCCTTTGTCATTATAAAAAAGAATTATAAAATAATCATCAAACAAAAAGAAAGTTTCATTAATAACTTGAAGTGAGATTACAAACATAGATTTGTACAAAAATTGATATTCCAAAAACCTTAAATCTATGATTCCCAAAATCTATGATTCCTTTGGAGAAGCTTTATGTTGATCATCTTCCTTTGGTTCTTTTTTTCAAAAGTGCTAGCTTTTGTAGGAGATGTCAAAGTTTCCTTAAAAGGTTCATCCTCAGAGAGTTTGGAATGTTTTGTGGGAGGAGAAAGTACCGGGGTTGGCCAATCTTCAGAAGGTGGTGTTGGACCGCGAACCCGTTGTAGCACTTCTTTAAGAACCGACATGACAGTGGAAATGGATTCTTCAACTATGGCTACACATGTAGCAAATGATGTTTAGAAATTGTCAATTCCCTTAGCCAAAAGTTTTTGATTTTGAGATAGAATTTGTTGATTTCATAGAGTGAGATCTCGAACACTTTCGTTTGGATTTGTATCCGTTCGAATCTCCATAATTTCAACTTGTCCCGGATAATCAAATGGTGCGGGAGGAGGAGGAGTGGATTCTCGATGTTGTTCCTCCTCTTGGGATGGATCAATGTGCGGTTGAGGAGGAGGCTCAAATCTTCTAAATTGAGGATTGTGTGTCCAATCTTCGAAGGACATGAATTCTAGAGGGATTTCGAGTAGGTGGATCAGAGAAAAGAACTTGGTGGAAGCATATTTAGGCGAGATTTCTTCGAATGTCGATGGTAGGATGAAATGTTATGTGCACAAAGAAGTCACATAATATAAGTTGGGTAAATAATTGACAGCCTTGATCGAGTCCAAAAATGTTTTAGCTCGTCGAAGATGAATTTGGCCCAATTTACTCTTGTCCCACTAAATAGAGCATATAGGGCTTTGTGCTTTAATTCGGTGATTTGCTCGTGACTTCCCATTCGTGGAATGATTGTGTTAATTATCATTCGAGTTAGGAGTTGAGCTTTTGGACGTAGAAATTTGGAAGCAAATTTTGGCATTTCGTCCTTCCAAATTTGATGAGTTATACTGTTCCTTGGCTTAAAGCGCATATCCGGAATGTTGTATAAATCTTCCCCTGTGTCAGAGCATCTAAGGGTTCGACCTATTATGCCTGGAGTTAATCTAATCGTGTTCCCATACACGCTAGACCAGAGCTAGTTATCCTCATTTTTAGTGTTCCACACTGAAGTACTGTTTAGATTCGCGTACAATAAAAAAAATGGCTAATTGGTCTATTTGGAGATCATTAGAAGTAAAAGAAATTAGGGTTTCCAACCCTGCATTTTCACATAGTTCATCCAAATCATACATAGGAAATTTAAGAAGATTGTAGAATGGACCTATGTGGAGTTTTTTCTTTTGTATGTCTTCATACCTTTTGATGGAATGCGGCGCTTTATTTACCCACCTTTTGATCTGTTCATCGGAGCACACCTGAGGATTTGAAGAAGAGGGTGTTGGTCTTGTTTTCTTTTTGACATCTTGGGATTCTTAGCGTGAGAAGGCATTATGATTTTGTTTGCTTAAAGATGATGATTTGGAAAGAAAATCGTCTCTGATAAAATCGTAGGTTATAATAATTTGTGAGATGAAAGAAACAAATGACGCTATCAGTGCTAATTTAAATGGTCAATTGGGAATCAGACGTCTGGATTGGAAATCAGACGTCTGGTTTGCCCTAAATTGTGTGCAGCAGATAAAATTATACGTCGGGTTTTTGATTTAGACGTCTGGTTTGATTGAGTTTGTAAAATTGGAGAGGCAGAGAGTTTTATCAGATGTCTGGGTATAAAAACCAGCCTTCTGGGTATAAAAACCAGCCTTCTGGTTTGGTTTATTTTTGAAAATTTCGAGGCAGAGAAATAAGGCAGACGCCTGGATCTTATTTCGGACGTCTGAAATGTTCTGATTTTTATTTGGAGAAGACAGAGAAAAATTTCTGACATCTGTGGGGTATATCAGACGTCTGACATATGCACAACGCTTAAATTTTAGATGTATATCATTGTGTCAGACGTCTGAAGGCCATAGTTAGACGTCTGAAATAAGCAGTCTGGCTAAAAATAACCTAAAATTTGATGGTTTTGCTTATTTCTCAAATTTTTATAAAAAGTAATTTATTGTTGTGAAATAAAATAACAAATAGGCATATATATATACAAATATAATTTATGTAGAAGGTGATGGAGTTTTGCGATCTCCTGACTTGTCATCCGTCCATGGTTTAAGTGGAGACCGTATATTTCCACGTTCATGGGTTCTCGGAGAGCTAGAATATCGTCTTGGTAAAGGGTCCGAAGGAGTACGATATGATGATGAGGGATCTAAAGAACTACAAGGTTTTGGTAGCGGTTCATGGATATCTTTCTTCCGTGACGAGCAAAACTTCATTGCTACTTGCTCCAAAAAGCTTAGGCGACGTGCTATAACATCTTGTTCGAAATATAGTTCTCGTTGAAGATCTATCTGTTGTTTCTGATAATGATGAATTTCATCAATTTTCTCCTTTGTGTTAGGAGAGACAAACAGAGATCTTTTAGTCTTCTTGTTGTCAGGGGTAAAACCCGTATAATACGAGGACCACCTATTCATTGGCTCCTGCTTTGGTATAGGTGTAGGAAGCCGTTGTGGCATGTCAACCGAGCTGTCCGTCGATGGTGTTGAGATGGAGATGGATATATAAGAGTCCCTAGAAGACATGGCAATATTTTGTTTCTTTAAGGAAGATATGAGTTGTGTGTATATAGTTTTGTATACCTCCCTATATATAAGTTGAAAGAATTATTTATAGACAAACTAACTGTCTAGAAAATTAAAGGTTCAGAAATTATTATGTATAATTTGTGGTTATAAAATAAACAACTTATCATAGCCTTAAAGAGAAACATTGTTTAATTTTAGGGAAGTAGATCTTGGAGTGAGTATATACCTAAATTTCGTCGGAGTTTAATAAAAGTTTATTCATTTAGTGGTTTCGTAAAGATGTCTACTACTTGATTTTTGGTATTTACGTATTCTAATGAAATAGTTCCTTTTTAAACATTGTCTCGTAAAAAATGATGTCGTATATCTATATGTTTGGTTCATGAGTGATTAACAGGGTTTTATAATAAATTTATAGCACTTGTGTTATCATAATATATTGGAGATTTGTTAATAATTTTGCCAAAATCCGTTAGTGTTTGTTGCGTGTAGATCACTTGTGCACATGCTAGAGCGACGGAGATGTATTCGGCTTCGCAAGTAGATAATGAAACACAGTTTTGCTTTTTGCTAAACCATGGAACTAAAATTGTCCGATAAAGTGACAAGCTCCACTAGTACTCTTACGATCTGTTCTACATCCACCGAAATCCGCATCACTATATGAAACTAGTTCAAACGATGATTCTTTAGGGTAAAAAAAACCATAATCTCTAGTACTAGATAGATAACGTAAAATGCGCTTAACAGCTCTTAGATGATATTCTTTTGGTTTTTATTGAAATCGAGCACAAAGACATACACTCATAATAATATCGGGTCAACTGGCCGTTAAATAAAGTAAGGAACGAATCATGCTCCGATATAATTTTTCATCAAAATCTTTTCCGCTATCGTCTTTTCCTAAGTGAACAGTGGTACTCATTGGTGTTGGTTTGCTTGAAGTTTTATCCATTTCAAAACGTCGTAGTAGATCGTTACAGTATTTTTGTTGATGAATAAAAATTCCATTTTCAAGTTGATTTATTTGTAAACCTAAGAATAAATTTAATTCTCCCATGTGTGACATTTCAAAGTCAGTTTTCATAATATTTGAAAATTGATTACATAGATTTTCGTTGGTTGAACCAAAGATGATATCATCAACGTAAATTTGTATAACTAAAATATCGTTATTTTCTCTTTTAATGAACAAAGTTGTATCTATTTTGCCTATTTGAAAACCAGATGTTATTAAGTGATTTTTAAGATGTTCGTACCATGCACGAGGGGCTTGTTTTAATCCATATAGTGCTTTGTGCAATTTAAAAACATGATCGGGATATTTTTCATGAACAAATAATGGGGGTTGTTCTACGTATACATTTTCTTTGATAAAACCATTTAAAAAGGCACATTTGACATCCGTTTGAAATAGTTTAAAATTGTGATGAGTTGCAAAGGCGAATAATGTACGAATGGCCTCTAATCTTGCTACTGGAGCAAAGATTTCATCGTATTTGATAACTTCTTCTTGATTATAGCCTTGAGCAACTAAACGAGCGTTATTTCTAACAATATTTCCATTCTCGTCTGCTTTGTTTTTAAATTCCCATTTTGTTCCTATAACTGATTGGTCTTCAGGTCTTGGTACTAATTTCCAAACATTATTACGTTCAAATTGATTTAATTCTTCTTGCATAGCTATTATCCAAAAATTGTCATTTGAAACTTTTTTATAATTTTTTGGCTCAAAATTTGACACAAATGCTATATGGCTTATTTGATTGAGTTGATTTCTATTTACTCTAGAAGTAAGATCTCCAATGATATTATCTTTTGGGTGATTCTTAAGAATTTTAGGAAATGATATCAACGTGTTATTTTGCCTATTTGTTTCATTACTAATGGAATTTGTTGAATTTGTTAGTGGGACAATTTCTTCTTCATCATTATTATTACGGTTAAAAAGATTTTCGTCGAAAGAAACATGTAAAATTGCTTCAATAGCATTATTTCGTTTATTAAAGATTCTATATGATTTGCTACGATCCGAATATCCAACAAAGACACCTTAATCGACCTTTGGGTCAAATTTTCCTAAGTTATCTTTTGTATTTAATATAAAACATTTTGAACCGAAAGTTTCAAAGTATGATACTTTAGGTTTTTTACCAAAAAATATTTCAAAACAAGTTTGTTTTGTCATAGGACGTTTGGTTACTCGATTTAACACATAACAAACTATGGGAGCTTCAGCTCATAAGTGTTACATTAGACCACTACTATTTAATAATGTACGTGCACATTCTTGTAATGTACAATTTTTTCTTTCCATAACACCATTCTGTTGAGGTGTGCGGGGAAAATAAAAATTATGAATTATTCCTTTCTTATTACAAAAATTAGTAAATAGATCGTTTTCGAATTCTCCTCCGTGATCACTTCGAATATTTTTAATTTTAAAGTTCATTTGCGTTTAAATCCTTTTAGCAAATTTTTTAAACATACCAAAAGTGTCACTTTTGTGTTTTAAAAACAAAGTCCATGTATATCTTGAAAAATCATCAACTATGATGAAAACATATTTGTTGTGATTTATAAATCGTATTTGTGTTGGTCCAAATAAATCAAAGTGTAATAATTCTAATGGTTGTTTTGTAGAAATATAATTTTTAGATTTAAAAGAACTTTTCTTTAGTTTTCCAATTTGACAATCGTCACATAAATTTTCTACTTTGTAATTTATTTTAGGTAAACCTCTAACTAGTTCATATTTTGCCAATTTATTAATATTCTTAAAATTGATATAACAAAATCGTTTATGCCATAACCATGGATCATCATGTTTGGAAGTTAAACATAAATTTGAATTTTTATTTATATTCATGTTCAATACATGAATATTTTTGTTTCTAAAACCTTCAAAAATAAGTTGTTTGTTATTATCTAAAATATTACATCTATCTTTTTCAAAATTTATTTGAAACCCTTTATCACATAATTGACTAACATTTAGTAAGTTGTGTTTTGGATTTTCTACTAATAAAACATTTGTAATAATAAGAGAGTTAGATATACCAGAATTGATGACTTCTCCAATGCCCACGGCATATCCTTTTGAATTATCTCCAAAGGTTACCGTTCCATCATCAATGTATGTTATATTTGATAACATTTTTGAATTTCCGGTCATATGCTTGGAGCACCCGCTATCTAGTATCCATTTTTTCGTATTTTTTATTTTTGGTACCTGCAAAATAAAAGATGTTTTAATTAGTACCCATATATTTTGTTAGGGTCCTAATTGTTAGGAGAAGGTAGCCACACCCAAGATGGTTTGGTATCTTTATAAATATAATTTTTATTATAGACTACATTCTCTAAGTAATTATTAATAAGCTTTTGTCTAACCAAATTATTATTTGTTTTAGGAATCCAAATTTTCATATTTTTGGCATTCAATTTAGACTTAGGTAAACTTTTAGTTTTTATATAACTAATATTTTTAGCATCATTTCCTTTTTGTTTAGATGAATTTTTAAATCCTATTCCATTTCTATTGCCTGATGGTTTTGAAGTTTTGATAAAATTTTCCAAATCTTGTTTTCCTGTACTAAATTTTGACACATTATTTGTAATTTTATCTATTTTTTATTTTAATTCTATATTTTCAATTTTCAATAATTCAATACTATTTTTAAAGCCAACATTTTCTTTTAACAAATTATCCTTCACTACTTTAGTGTTTTTTTAAAATCAATAGTAATAGCCTCACTTTCTATCAAATTATTTTTGATTTTTTCTTAAGATAATTCAAGTTCTTCTTCTAGAATAATTTTTTTCATCTTTTAACATTCATACTTCAAGTTCTAATCTATTTATTTTGACTATATATTCTTTGTTCAATTTTATAATTTGTCTAAATTTATCATCTAATTCCATGCTAAGTTCTAATAGTTCGTCATAGCTAAGTTCAGGACATGCCTCTTTAGTTTATGACATAAAACACACATTAGCTTGTTCACCGTCACTATCGCTATAACTTTCAGACGATGAAGAGTCTGTGTCATCCCATGCTACTTTGAAGGCCTTCTTCTTTTTGGATTTTTCAAATTTATTCTTCTTTTTATCATTGTTGAGTTTTGGGCAATCCTTCTTCATATGTCCGTATTGATCACATTCATAACACTTGATTTGAGATAGGTTTGTTGTGTTGGACTTCCCTTCTTTTTGCAATTTGGTCATCTTTCTAAATTTCCTGAATCTGTTATAATTCTTGGCAATGAAGACTATCTCTTCTTCATCTAAATCAGAGTCATCATTCTTTGTTGCTGGGAATGCTATGTTCCTTCTCTCCGAATTTAGTTATTTTCGTGCCTGCAAATTAGCTTATAGGACTTTAAATTTCCTATCAACTCTTCAATTTTGAGAGTAGAGATATCATTAGCTTCTTTATTAGCTAATACCTTACTTTCCCAATATGATGTTAAAGAGTTGAGTATTCGAGAAACTAAATCAAAATCAGTAAATTTAACTCCTAATGTCATAAGATCATGTTGGATAGTTTGAAATCTAGAATACATGTCAACAATAGTTTCATTTTGCTTCATTTTGAATGACGAAAATTGGTTTTGCAAAATTGAAATCTTAGTTTGTTCGACCTTTGTTGTACCTTTGTGTGTAATTTGTAAGGTACGCCAAATGTCGAATGCAGTAGTGTATAACATGACACGTGAAAATTCATTTTTGTCTAGAGAGCAAAATAAAACATTCACAGCTTCAGCATTGTTTGACGTTAAGGCCTTTTATGCATTGGTTCATGTGTTCATAGTAGTAGTAGGTGCTTCATATTTATCTTGTGTGGCTGACCAAATTTCTAGACCATTAGCTTCTATAAAAATTCTCATACGTGTTGATCAATATGCATAGTTAGATCCATTAAAAAGTGGGGGTAGTGCTGTGGATTGTCCTTCTTGAAAAATACCAACATATTAAAGTGATTCAAAAAAACGTGTTACTGTTCTTTGATCAAAACCTTGCTCTGATACCAATTGAAAGTCTGTGTGAGTGGATCGTGTAGTGTTTAAATATACAAGTATAAGTGACTAACTATATAATGTATCTAATATAACTTGATAAATGATAGTAGCAAGGTAAATGGAAATAATCACACCAGGATGTTATACTGGTTCGGACCTCCCGTCCTACGTCCAGTCCCGAAGCTCCTTTTCGGAATTAAACTATCAAACACCCTCACTTTGCCCGGAGGAATATGCTTCATTACAAAAGCTTGTTCTTGTCAAGTGTGTGTTCTATAACACGAATATTGACTGTTGAGTACAAACGCTTCCAATATATATATATATATATATATATATATATAATATTGATTGAAGAGTTTTAAGTATATGGAAGACTAAAATACAGGTATTAGAATGTTAGAGATCAAGTATTAATCAGAGTACAAGAGCAAAGAGTATAAGTGAGTAAGGTAAGATCTTATCTTGAATTCCTGATGGTATTATAGTGGTAGAGAGTCCTTTGTGTAGTTGCTTCTGTTAGTAAGTGCTCTAAGGTCGCTACTCATGGTGATGAAGAATTGCAACGAAGAGGAGCGAACGTGTCTTTTCAATTGTTATAGTTGTACTTTGAATTTACACAGCCGAGTTCAAAATCAGACGTTTGGAAAATGTTTCAGACATCTGCCTTTCATATATTTTTTGTATATGGTTGTTTTTCAGACATCTGAGTATATTAACCAGACATATGATTCTGTCTGATTTGCGAATCAGAGGAATCAATCAGACATCTGGCTAGTGCACTCAAACGTCCGGATTTGTGCAGGTTACTTTTCCTGTGCATTTGTCATTCTTCTTCCGATTCTATCGACTTATAGCCTCTTGATACTTCTTTTGAGTCTTGTTCTTGTCTCTTTTGTGATGTTACTTTATCAATTACCTGTAAATATAGTTATATATGCATATTCGATTTCCATTGTATAGTTGTTATCATTGAAACCATAGAATTGATTTCCTAACCTGAAGTTTGCATGTGTTTTATTTTGTCGAGGTTGGGATTATCCTTGAAATGGATTGGTTAGGTGTGTACGATGCTAGGATATTTTGTCAAGATAGGAAGATATCTCTTAGACATACCTGATTGTAGCTAATGATTTGTTTATACCATTGAAGGTTCTGGCGGTGTAATGTTTGCTTTGTTGGGTTCTTTGGCATTAGAAGATGAGTTGAGTCGAGTTTACATGGTTATAGAATTCGTAGATGTTTTTGAGCCTGTAGTTGGATTGCCACGGAAATGAGCCACTGAATTTCAGATAGGTTCGGTTCCAGGAGCAGAACGAGTGAGTAGGCCGTCGATCAGGATGACTCTTTCAGAGATGAGGGATTTGAAAGTGCATTAAGTGGATTAGCGGGAAAGGGTATTATCAGGCCAAGTAGTTTGCCTTGGGGTATAGCGGTAGTGTTTGCTAAGAAGCCGGATGGATCGTTGAGGCTATGTATCGATTATCGTAAGTAATAAGAGGACGATAAAGAATCGATATCCATCGCCCAGAATTAACAATTTGTTCGACCATTTGAATGGAGCAAAAGTATTTTCTCAATTGGATTTGGCAACAGGTTTCCGTCGGCTCGGAGTAGAAAAGGATAGTATATTTGATGGCGTCCAAGACCAAGTATGGGCCATACAAATGGTTAATAATGCCATTCGGACTGATGAATGCGCCAGCTTTCTTTGTGGACTTGATGAATCGGATTTTTCGAGAGCATTTGGATAGGTTCGTATTGGTTTTCATAGATGAAAACTTGATTTACTTTAAAGATGAAAGAGAGCATGAAGTTCATCATAGAGTGGTGCTCGAGATGCTGAGGCAGCATCAGCTTAAAGTGAAGTTTTCGAAGTGTCACTTCTAGAAGAAGGAAGTGAAGTTTCTTGGTCATGTAGTTTCAAAGGAAGGGTCGTTAGTATATCCGACCAAGGTCAAGGCAGTGAATAGTTGGAAAAGACTCGAGACAGTAACCGAGATAAAGAGTTTTCTTGGGTTGGCTAGTTATTATCCAAGACTCATTATGGATTTCTTGCTGATAGCAGCAATGATGACCAAGCTAACGAGGAAGGATGTGAAGTTTGTGTGGACCGATAAATGTGAGGAAGTATTCCAGAGTTTGAAACACTTATTGACCCATGCACCTGTGTTGGTTATTCCAAAGGAGAATTGTGATTTGATGGTTTATACCGATGCGTGTGAAACAGGACTGGGAGCTGTGCTGATATAGAGAGTTAAAGTGATTGCCTATGCTTTTGGACAGCTTAGACCGCGTGAGGTCAAATAGCCGACGCATGATTTAGAATTGGCTGTGGTGATTTTTGCTTTGAAGGTACGGAGATATTACCTTTTAGGAGAAATGTTTGAGCCATATACGGATCATAAGTCGTCGAAGTATTTGTTTTCTCAGAAGGAGCTGAACATGAGACAACAGAGATGGTTAGAGTTTATAACCGCTTATGATTTTAGGATTGTGTACACACTCGGGAAAGGTAACAAGGTTGTAGATGCACTTAGCAGGAAAAATCATAATGCAGTATTAGCAATGAAAGCTGAGTGGAAAGATTTGGAAGCAGTAGCAGATTGCAAAGTGTCATGGAGATCCAAGGCTGGGTCTAGTGGATATACCGTTATATTATCTTTTTTGGAAGTTCGACTGGTGTTGATCGAATGGATTGCTTCTAAGCAGATGGAGGATCAGTGTTAGCTGAACGGATCAGGAACCTAAAGGAAGGAACCAAGAGCAATGACTTGAAAGATTTCAGTTTTGACCAGAAATGGGTAGTTGAGAAAGAAAGGAAGATTATGTGTTTCGAGTGTAGGAAACATAAGGAGGGAAGTCTTAGCAGAATGCCATTGTTCGAAGGTCACTATATATCCCGGTGATACCAAGATGTATCAGGATATGCAGAGGAGTTTCTTTTAGGAAGGTGTGAAGCGGGGTATTGGCTTTTTTGTGAAGCAGTGCTTGAATTTCCAACATGCAAAAGCTGAATACCAAGAGCCAAGTGGTTTGCTTCAGCCGTTAGACATTCCGGTATAGAAGTGAGATTCTATTTCTATGGACTTCATTGACGGGTTACCAAGGTCGAACAGAGGAAATGAAAGTATATGGGTCATAGTTGATAGATTGACCAAGAGTGCCTATTTCATTCTAGTGAGGTCAACCAGGACAACACCTGTTTTAGCGAGGCTGTTCCTGAAGAACGTGGTTAGACTACATGGAGTTCCTAGTAGTATAGTTAGTGATTGAGATTCCTTATTCACTAGTGAGTTTTGGATGAGTCTATAGGCAGTTTTGGGAACCAAGCTTAAGATGAGTACCGCTTAACATCAACTGATAGATGGACAAATGGAAAGAGTTAACAAGACCTTGGGAGATTTGTTAAGAGATTGTGTTCTAGATTATAGGGGATCATGGGAAGACCATCTGCATCTAGTCAAGTTTTCATATAACTACAGTTATCAGACTAGTATTGGGATGGCACTGTTTGAAGTTTTGTATGGAAGGCCATGAAAATCTCCCGTATGTTGGTTGGAAACTGGAGATAGGTTGATTCTTGGTCCATATCTGGTTAGAGAAGCTGTAGAAAAGATTGAGGTCATTCGGGCTAGAATGAAGGAGGCTCGGTCTAGGAAGAAAAGTTATGCAATAAGAGACCGAAAGATTTGAAGTTCTCATTTGAAGACTGGGTTTCGTCCAAGTATCACCGATGAAGTATGTGATTAGATTTGGGAAATCGGAGAAGTTGTCTCCTAGGTTCATTGGACCATTTCCTATTCTTAAGAGGATCGAGAAGCTCGTGTATAGACTTGAGTTACCGAGCAGTTGGGCAGGTATCCACGATGTTTTTCATGTTTCTCATCTCAAGAAATGTGTTAGAGACCTGGAGACTGCTATTGCACAATCAATGCTAGATGATTTAGTGGCAGAGCCAGACTTGACCATAGGGAGAAAGCCAGTTCATATTGTTGCGAGAGATGAGAGGAGGCTTTGAACAAAGATGGTCAGATTAGTCAAAGTCCAGTGGAGTGACGATGAAAGACACTATACTTGGGAGGTTGAGAGAAGAATTAGAGATACTTATCCTGACTTGTTTGATGGTATGTTTTACCTTCTTGTTTGATTTATTGTGTGCCTTATTGTAATTTCAAGGATGAAATTCTTTAAGGAGGGGAGTCTGTAATTTCCTAGAATTTTGATAATATTATTTAGGATATTTAGTTAGTTAAACTAAATAAAATAATGTGTTGCTTAGGGGATTGAGATTTGATTTTAATTAAGGTAGTCGTGCCATTAAAACAAACAAAAGGATTTAAAATGAATTAGAGGAGAGGTAATATGGTAAAGAGGCCATTCCTATATCTATTCGGTAGGCCATGTATAATGTTGCACGTTCATTTCATTTCAAAAATTTTATAAAAGAGGTCGGCCACCATTAACAAGGAAAAGGGAAGAAGGAACTAAGAAAGGCTAAAGGACAAGCTAATTCAAATTGAATCCATTAAAATCTCAAGCTCCTTTAATATCTAAAGAAAAGGTGAATAATGTTTACATCTCAAATTTTTATTGGTTTCAATTTTAAGATTGAATCTGATATTTTGTATTGATTTGCCACGGTTTTGAATGATGGAATGATTATATATACTTGTTGATGATTTATATATGTTCATAAAGATTTTATGACATGTTTTGAAATGAAAACCTTATTAAATGACATCCAATTGCCTTGCGAATTTTGCTGAAGGTCTAAAATGATATTTTTTAGATGAGTTTCAATTTTCAGTTTTTTTCAGAATTTTCATGGATTTATTATAAATTTTCTAGTAAAGAAAATAATACTTTAGCTTATAAATTATTTACGGGTAAATAATTAATTATTTGAATTTGAAAATTTTATATGTTGGAAACTTATTTAAAGTGATTTTTGGAATTTTTTTCAAAGTGTTTTGGTAGTGATATAAAATTATTTAAGGTGTGAGACTTAAATGTTTTATATAATTATAGAGGAGAAGGGGCTTTTTCTAAAATGTTTAAATTTCCAAAAATGGAAAGATAGCAGCACTTTTGAAAAGAAAAACCAGGCAACCAATCAGATTTAGACAAATAAGGCAGGTTAGGTACAAATGGACAATTTTAAAGTACAAATAAACAAGTTTTTAACTATTTCGTCTCCTTCGGCACCAGGTTCTGCCTTTGTTCCTCCCCTTCTGACACGGTCGAAACCAATGCACATGGTATCAAGCAACTGGTACGTAGTGAATTGAAAGAGGGCCAAAGGTATAGAGTCGAAACCAAGGGGTTCTGAAAGAGGTGAAGCTTTGTTTTGGTTTTAAAGAAAATATGCCTGCTTGCTTTCGAATAAGATTGCTTTCGACCTAAACGATTTCGATTGAGTCAAATGGTTTAAAATAATGGTTTCGGTTGGGTTGCTCTTTTGTGATAGACGAGTGCTTTCGACATAGTCGAAGCCTATAGTTGTTGCTTCTTACCTTTCGATCCAGATGATTTCGAAGGGGACCTTTTATTTTCTAAAATTTGGTCACCTCTCCATTGCTTTCGAAGGGATGGTTTCGACACCATCACTTCACTTTTTAAGAAATGGTTTTGAAAGAGCTACTTTCAAATGGTTTCGAAACAGACGCTTTTGACTCTATTGTTTTTCTGATTCTTTTACTCTACTTGAAGGCATAATCCAAATGTTTCGGTCGATGCGTTTTAAAGGATTTCGAAGTAGTCAACTTCAAATGGTTTTGAAAGGTATCCACTTATTTTAAATTGAACCCAAAGTGCTTTCAAAAGAATATAGTTTTGATGCTTTCGAAAGGTTTTAATGAATGATTTCAAAAGGGGTGGTTCCCCTGGGTTTCGATAAGGTTGAAAAGGAAGGTTTTTCCTATGTTTTTGAAAGGCAAGGTTTAAAAAGGTTTTAAAGAATGATGTCTATATTTTAAAGCTTTTAAAAGAAAGGCTTTTTATTGGTTTGAAGGAATTACCTTTAAAGTTTTCGAAAGGGGTACTTTCAAGGGTTTCAAAAGGGTCTTTTAATGGTTTCGAAGGGGTTACCTTCAATGGTTTTGAAAGGATTGTTTAAAGGTTTCGAACAAGTTAAATAGGCAGAATGGCCTAAGTGTTTTAAGTTATAAAGGACTTTGACTTATTTTAAAAGGATAGATAATCCTTACTGAACATCATCAACATTATTTTGAGTAAATTATATATATCATGGCAAAATAGCTTAGAGTAAAGCCAAAGATATACTCTCCTTGTATATGTATGTTTTGACAGACTAAATCAGTTTGAAAAGTTTTCAAGGAAAATTTAAAGGATAATTAGCCCTAAGAAAATTTCACGCCGTTAGCTCATTTAAATTCAGACAGTTGGTTCATTTTGAGGGCAGTCGGCCCAGAGGACTATTAGTCTAGCTAAGGGTAGTTAGCCCAATTTATGAATAGTTGGTTCATTTGTTAGCATAACAGACATTACTGCTTCATAAGAATAATTTGTCCACTTTTTACCTGTTTTATGGATAGATAGCCCATTATTTAGCATATAGGATATTGTTATTTTGGTATAATCAGTTTTAGGATAGTTAGTCCACTAAAGGGAAGCTAGCCCAGATTTTGGATAGTTAGTCCATTTATTGCATGTTTTTAGCATAATGGATCTTGTTATATTATTATAATTAATTGATTAACCAGTTTGGTTGCAGGAAAGGATTTGTAAAATATATGTTTTGAAAAAGAATATTAGTGAGGGGAAACCTGTTTCGCAAAGCGGTGCGGTCTCACTTAATATCAGTAAATAGAGATGTAACAGAATTATTCATATCAGGCTTTAGGTCTAACTCGAATTTTTTGTTTCCCTTAAACTCTTGGGTGCTCAAAATTGGATTTGATTAGGCTAAGGGTCTAGGTGTTCAGGTTTTTGCAGTTTTAGCGAATAAAGCTTCTGAAGATGGGCAGGTGGCTGACGAAAGCTAATTAGGAAATTCTGTTCTTTTTGTTTTATTTCCACAGTGTATTAAGACAGTTATGTCATATTTCCTTGAACATCTAAGGGGCATCTTTATATGTCTCTCTTGGCATATTATTATAAATTATAATTGTTCATTGCCTGGGAATACATTGGGATTTTGTAACTTAGATATGATTTTATTTGAAATGTAATCATTGTAATTATTGTTTTATGGAAATCTGTGATTTTGTTCATATTCAAGTGCTTCTATATTATGGATACCATTAGATTACCGCATTTCATCACTAGAAGTTAATACTATGGATGACTGCAGCATCCGTAGCACTTAGCTTTTGGCCTCTAGTTACAGGATGTTACAGCTTCCCATCAAAAATTCAATCTCAATAAATCCACATTGCACTCTACTACACCCATATAGAATTGAAGTTTTCACCAAAAATAACTCACAGGAACTAATTTTATGATTTTAGGTAGCCTAAATCATTTTATTTTAAATTTTGCAGGCTAGTGGCCATTGTGAATGAAATAGAAAAAAGATGAACAAGAGGAAAATGTGAAATCAAAATGAGGCCATGTTTACTTTGATTTTATATATAAAATATACCTGAAAGCAAGCTAAACAAAAATTCCAAGTAAACCGAATTTTCCAATCCATCGTCACATCACCATCTAGTCGAGTTAATTTTTTTTTAAATTGGTTTGATTTTAAAAGTGTATTAAAAGTAGAGTTTTTTGGTATTATGCTACCAATATTCGGTCCGCATATGAATCACGCGTGATAGAAATAAAAATACAATCGCATACCAAACTACATACGATAACAAATCAACAATAAATTATACAAATTATTTTATTTTGTGAAATTTTAAAAATACCTTCACTGCCATAAAACACATCAAACGAAAATATAATTATATTTCAAATTTAAAATTATTGAAAAATGTAGTGAGTTAAATTAAAAACACATTATTAAAAATCAAGTCATTTTTATAACAATTAATTTTCTTGTTATTTATTCAAACTATTTATTATTGTAAATAAATTTACAGTACGAGCTCACCATTATTATTTACTAATTAAATGAAGATAAATAGGGCTATTAAATCCACTTAATTAACACTTTAATTCATAATTAAAGTATTTAAATAATCATTACATTTGAATTCAAGTTCTTGACTTTAAAAAAACAATTATTTAAATATTTCAAATTAAGTAAATATTCAAAATCAAAATGATTAAATTCTGGGATGGTATTCCTTTTGGGAAGGATAACTTTGATAAATTAAAATGTGGAAAGGAACGTTCTAGTTTAGAAATTAATCGTTAGAAATACATACACACACGCGTGTAATCGGGATTAACTATTAAAAAAATAATATATAAATAGTGTAATCTGTGACGATATTCGTATCAGTTATTAACAACATAATAATTATATTGTTAGGATTTATGGATATTAGTTATAGATTTAATAGGCAATAATTTGAAATTAATGGGGAGTTAAGAAGAAACTAAATGGGGACTAACTAGGGAATTTAACATTGCATAGAATTGGCGTAATAGGTGAATTTTGAAACTGGTAAATAAATTATAGCGATTAAATAAGGATTGATTAGAGATTGTAAAATTTTAACATTATTGACCGATTATTCCAGGCAATAGGCATTTAATAGACGTTACAGGTAAAGCAAAGCCTAAGCGTATAAATTAAGAATAATAATGTAGCGAATAAGTAAGTATTAATGATATTAATTGTATGTAAAATTTCATAGTAGGAAATAATATGGCTTAACTTATATGTTTAGAACAAACATGAATTAGTAGACCAAACCCGACATTTAGACTTCGGGTGTTAGGTTTACTTTAGTGGACTGGGATGCGAGGACAGCAGAGTTACACAATGGAAGTTTGCCCTTCAACTAGAGGCTAGCAACAGTTATGTACACTTACTACTGATGTGCTACATCTCCAACCATTAGAACCATGGAAAAAGGATATGCATGGGATGTAGGATCTACTTCTAGGACAGAGGTACTAAGTAGCCATTATAAGGTCACCTCCTCTCTATTTAGGAAGAATTAAATGGTTGAGTTTAGTGGTTAGGCACGGTAGTGGATATACCTAGAAGAGTCTGCTATAGGTTTGTGGTATTAAGTAGCTGTTATATCGTATGCCTCTCTGATAAGAAGTATTAAGTGGCCTGATGAGATTCCATGCGATATCAACTAGATAGTATTCTAGAGGAGTCCATCTTGGGATATGTGCTAAATGATGGAGACCTACCTAAAATGTAGGTATCAAATGGTCAATATCTGCCTAGTTCACTTTGAAGAGGTATTAAGTGACTTGGGTACTATCTCTTAAATTGTTAGAACATGATCAATGGTAGTTGCTTGGGTCAGGGAAGGGCCTTTGGCCTACAATTGAGGGTAGTGGTAAAATAGAGATGCATTGGTAATAGGTAATTATATTATAAAGCCTTATCTAGGTGTCATCGATTTTTGTAGCTAGGACCGATTGACTAGTGGTTATGTTACGGGGGAACGTTTCAAGGACTTGAGGTATTAAATGACCGTTGGTTCTGCCTCCTTTCTATTTAAGAAGAATTAAGTGGCCTGGGCATTGGGTACTGAAATATTTAGATGTAATGAATATAGGCATAAATACATAGTTATACCTTAGAGAAGTTTAGATTAAGCATATCGTACACACACATTAGATTTAATGGATTAGTCGTTGATAATAGACATGACATTTAAATGGAAACCAATCAACATAAATTATTGGGATGAGTAAAGCATGTAATTTTCCATTCTCCAAAACATTGTCCTAACCTCCCTCCTTATAACAACCCATAGGTTAGGTTTGGATGGACTACATACTAGAGTAAGACGGGAGCTGCATATGGTGAAGTCTTCTTATTCATGCTCGACACTGAGTTGGCCATTAAATATACAAGGAATGATATTCAGAGGTGGCAGCCTTAGTCAATACATATTTTTTATTATATTTCTCAGCTCTTTTGTGAGTTCATATTAATCGCTCTCTCATATGCTCGTGTTTATTATAGGTTACCAAAATCAATGATCCATACCCTAATGGACTTATTCGATGCAGTCAAAATTTGGACCAATTAAGGTGCATGTTGTTACAATTGGTATTGGAGCTTAGGTTAGTCGATTATAGGAATTAGGGCACACTTAGAGATTGTATTTGTATTTTTACCTATAAATTATATATAAATTATACTTTAAATTCCGATTATATAGAAATAGTTGCGATTGTATTCTGAAAGGATGGGCGAAGCGACTATGATTTGGAAAAACATAAATAGTTAAATTTATACTCCTACCCTGATTACCTCGTGGATAGATATCGTATCATACGGAGTAGACCAAGAAGAGCATGACCGTGACATATAGAAACATCCCAGAGATTGGATGATACCTGACTCTTTTGTTGGGCCTGGACTTCCTTATGATTGTGGATTTTGATGGATTTCAGATTGAAAATGCACAGTTCATCCAGACAAATAAGAAGTAAGAACCTATATGTTGCAAGCATCCAAAATCAAGGTATGAAGAAGGAGTGGAGAAATTTCCCACAAGAAGGTGTACACTATTCACCAATAAAAGATAAGCCAGATTTTTGATGGAGATGAATTAAGGATGAGTAGGAAAGGAGTGTCCTCAAGATAAGGTAATAATAGTCCATTTCTTTGTCCAACCCCATACGAAAGAATTTGATAAAAATGTTTTTGAGAATTCCTTGAAATGTTTTGAATGAGTTTTTCAAAGGATTTAGTAGGAAGTTTTTGTTTTGAAAAAGCAAGGAAATTTTGAAATCATAATTTGAAACTTTATTGAGTCAAAATTTTCCAATTTAAACGCTTTTAGTAAACAGAAGTTTATCACTTTTGAAATTCTTAGTTTAAAATTGGTCGAGTCAAAATATTTCAGTTTAAAGATTTGTGACAAAAGGATATTTCATTTTTAAAATAAATGTAGAACGGGAGTAGGTTAGGATCGATGATTTTTCATGTTGTGTAAATTTGGAAGTTCCATTTTAAATTTTTTTTTATAGGTGGATAAATGGAAAACTTTGTTCAAACAGGGTACAGAGAATAAAAGGATAAGAATGCATGATGGATTAGATAAAATAGCATTAGGTAATTACATATAAAAATAAGTTTACTAATCTAGTTAGAAATAGTATAAGAAAAAACAATAGGAATAGGAGAAGAGTGAATAAATTCCATATATTAGTATTGATTGCACATATATTCTAGATGGACGCTTGGAGAGATGTTGCAATTATGCATATCTTATAGAGGTCCCCAATTGTGTTATGAAAATCACCATCAAAGGTGGAAGTGGAGATAACATGAGTATAGGAAAATAATAAGATATTAACTTTGGTCCCTGTTTATTCCACTTTTCATTGTTAATGTAATAGAATTTTTTTTGGAAAACATAGTTTGGTATGATATTTGAGTTTTTGAGTGTTTGGACTTAAAAATCTACTTTTAAAGAAGTAAATCATTGATGTAAAAAAAGAAATTATTGGAAAGGGAAATTTTTCATAGCTCCTTTTTGGAAAACAAGCAACCTTTGAATTTTTGAATTTGATAAAATGATTTCTTAGTTTTATATTTTTGAAGATAAAAGTTTAGGGTCAAGTATTTCATGATTGTGAAATTTTAATTTTTAAAGAATTGTGAGAACCAAACCAAGTTTTTAATATACAGTAGATAGAGATCACCACATAGATAGATGGGTTAAAGGTTCTAGGCTAAGAATAAAATAGATACAAATACTCATAGGGTAGCAATAGGGAATCCCCATCGAATTTAAGGAACATTGGTATGAACTAAGGAATATTTTATTAGAGATGCGTGGAAGCCATGAGAAGAACCCTCAAAGGAATGGAGAATGGTACCAAAGTACAATTTTGCTAGTCCCATGGTATACTCGCATGAAGGATCAAGGATGTAGAGGAAGCAAATACCAAAGTTTGAGGATACTGTCAAGAGATTTTGGTAGTATGGTTTGAGAAGAGAGTAGTGAGTATCAAACACACATGAAGGACATTGGTTGACTCAAAGTTGAAGAAGGCAAAATAGGTGGTATGGAAGTTATTCCACCAAACCAATTTTCAGATGAGTTATTTTAAATGTGCAATCATATTTCTTATCCACTTCATTACGGGAATGCATGTTTTATCCCATAGTCTAGTACAATAATTAAAGTAACGAATGAACCACATTTATTAGAACCCAAGGTGGAGAGTTAAGGAAGGTGGGTGATAGTTGAATAACATATTAGGAATGACCAACTTAGTTTAGTAAGGAGTGCTAGGGCCACAACGTCATCAATGCCAATTGATGATGAATGGCAACTTCTAGCAAAATTTTGCTTTTAGGGTCTTTAGGTTGTAATCGCTAGTTACCTCCCTTAGGTTATTAGAAAAGCGTATGATATGGTATAATATATGTTCTTATTTATCACCGTGTTGAATTGATTGATGGGATTAGGCCGCTATACAAATATAAATATATTGGAAAACTCTACAAATAAAGAGATCACATAAGAACACTTAACTAACGATGTAAATGTATGTAGGACTAGAAGTTAATAAAATAAGTTAAGAAATTAAGTTAGTAAATATAAATTAAAAATACCTAGATTTCAAACCTTTAAAATTTCGAGAAAAATAAATTTTAGCAAGAAAAATAAATTTTAGCAAACGGAGGACAGGGAGAGGTTTTGGCGAAGTCACGGGGTCACTATCTATATGCCTTAAAAGATAAAATTTATAAAAATGCTTATATGTAGTTTGTTGTTTAGAATATAAGAAAAGGAAAGGTTCCTCAAATTTAGGATTAACTGTACAATATTAAGGTTAGTCACATGCAATAACCCATTAAAGTCCCAATTTTGTTAAGATGTGGCTTGCTTTTTTTTTGAGGATAAAGTGGCAAATGTTTTGAAAATTTGTGTTTAAAAGTTTTGAATTTTTTTATTTAAATGCTTTTGAGAAGTTGGGTTCAAATGTTTTGAGAAGGTTTTGTTCACATGCTTTTTAGAAGGTTTTGTTAACATGCTTTTGATACACACACACATATATAGTAAATAAATAAATAAAAGGGTGTTTAAATACTTTTGGGAATTCGATTCTTTAAATTTTTTGTAAGTTGGAAATTGTGTTTTAAATTTTTCTTTAAAAATTAGAATTTTTTTGATTTTCAAATGTCACATACTACCGTTAGGAGCATCGATGTGTTAGTAAGTATGAGCTTTATTGTCCAACAAGGGTGACAATATTATAAACATAGATAATAATAAGAGAAAAGGTTGTTTTAGCTTTCTAATTGCCGTTTCCATACCCTTTAATAGTAAATAAAAAATTGAGCTTAGGATAGTTAGGCTTTAACATCCAAAATTAAACCCCCTTACGGAAATTATACTTGGAGAAGTTGAAAAAGTTTTAGGAACAAATGAGAAGATTTCAATGTACAACGGAATAGGTATCCAAAAGAAGGATGGGCATACAAAATTATTCATCTAAATTCCTTTTACAACATAGAAGTATTTATTTAGAAACTGGATTTTCAAAATTTTTGGATTTTAAAAATTGTGTTCGAGGTTTTGGATGGTAGGGATTAGATGCAAAATTGGTTGAACCGTACCCCTGCTAGTAGAAGTGTAGAAATTATGATGTGAGATGGATTTTTGAAAACTTGCATATATATAGAACTGTCAGTATATCTTGGTTGTTTGCATCATATTCTTAGAATATGTAACAATCGGGTTTTTCGACCGTCGATAATTGACACTAATACATCTTAGGTATTCACATGCCGCAAATTCAAGTGCTGAAAAGCCCTATTGGTAAGGGAAAACAAAAATAAAGGTAGAACAGAATCTCACAAAATGGAATAACATATAGTATTTCAATAATAAACTTTACAATGGAAAATTTTGACTCCAATATCAAAGTCTAACCTAGATTCAGCCTGGACGGTAATAAGTCCTCTGTCCTTACGAATGTTGAAAATAAAAACAAATGCACTAGATGCAGCGGATAATAGAATAGTAGATGAAGATCTCAAGCTCTCCTCTATAAACTCCAAGCGTCTTCAACTAAACATGAAACTACTCGGATATGATACGAGCATTATAAATACCCGGATCAGGCTAGAGAAACCAGCGTGAGATACTCGAAATTTAATATATAAATCATGCTGATGTCAATCAAAATCTTTGAAAAGAAGCTTATCTCATAAGACATCCACATATAAATATTGATGGGTTTTTACCTTATGATAACCAAATCACCTTTATACAAAAATAATTTGATATTATTTTTAATGACATTCCTTTGAAAATACATTTCAAATAATCTATCAAATAGCCAAAATTATTACATTTATTAAATTTGATGGCTTACTAGCTATATTTTAAAAGTAGGTTCTACAATCAAACCCTTAAAAGGAAAAGTATTGGAATTAAATTTTCAACATGATAGGGAACTAGTGACTATTCAGACCCAAAAATCCATGTATAACAATCATGGTTCAAACCAGTGGCTTCACACGATCTTCATCAGCCTCTGAACTATACCGCTATTATTTGCAACCAAGTTGGCCACAAACACCCAAGAATAGATTTGTTTAGTGAAATAAGTGAAGAATTTAAATTAAAACAGAGGAATATATCAAATTAGCAAGAAAAACACAGCAGAGAACAAGAACAACAAGATTTTAGTGGTTCGGCTTAGACTGCCTATATCCACATTGAATATTATCTTTATTGCTTCACAATAATCTTGATTACAGTAAGAAACAAAAAGAAATAAGAGAATAACGGAGGAAACTAAGTACAATAATGGTGTTATCTAACCATCCGCGTAAAGATCCTCACTATGACCCCTTGTGCTTGTATTTATAGGTGAAGGTGATCTCCAATCTGACTGGAACTTTGGCAATAGGACATTCTCATTCATATGGAGAGGACTAGGCCTAAATCACAATGGAGAGGGATCGATAAAAATAACTTCATATGTGGAATTTGGGGCAGCGATACCTATGGCAGCTTTCTCATGCTTGAATATGATGGTATCTCAAATACCATGATGACTGGATATGTGGAGCTCGAGTTTTCACTTGATCTTTGGTTCGAATCCCCATTTATATCTTTGCCGTTGATTCCTCCAATTAGTAGTGCCGAACCCTCTAATTCGGTTGTGCTCTACCGATCCATAGTGCTAGGATGCTATGTCGAACCCTATAGCTTCATAGATGTTTACCATCCATCTTGCTTGGAATGTTATGCTGATCCATCTAGCGTCATATATACCGGTCCATATTACGAAACTATACTATGCCAATCTTTTAGATTACTATCAAGGCCGATCCATCCACCATGAACAATGTTGATCCCTCCATTTTTTCATCTATGTGGACTATTCAACTCAAGTCATCAGGCCAATCCCCTATGTTCCACCTTGCTATACCGACCCCTCCTGCATTCCATCTATGTCAACAATTGGCAATGCCGATCCCTATTTCATCCAAGCTAGTTTCCATCTTTCTAACATCCTACTCCATTTATCTGTCAACCCTGTTTAATTTAGGATTCAAATAATTGTCTGGACCAGTTTCTGGGTCCTATAGCCACTACTTCACAGTCATCCTTCTTGACAACGGTCGAGTTTGTCCTGCATAATTAGCCCAATATATCCAGGCCAGGGTACCGGGTAACACTTGGCTGCAGAGTACGTCCTGTGAGTAACATGACATGCTTTGAATTGAAAAAAGCCTGAGTTGCTGGAGAGAAGTCCACCCAACTTCCTGACTGATTTCTATTCCTTTATTGACTTTCATTAATATAAGTACGATGTCGTATTCCGTTAGCATATACAAATTCGGTCATGCAGGATTTATAGGCCTTCTTTAATTTGATCCAATTTCGAACTTGAGTACTTTAGGCTTGATTGCAATTTCTGTGGATTTCAAAAGGTCAAACTTTTAAACTATTCCCATTTATATTCATATACACATTTATGTTATTGGCTCTCGGACGTGTTTGAATGCTCACAGGACGTTGTTAATTCTTATGATATTATGTATGTTCACATTTGCAGTTAACTCTCCATGATCATTCACTATTTTATTATTTCCATCCTTTGCATTTCTTCTATATTATTCCTTTTTAAAAAAAATCTTGTGGAGGGATCGGGAGGGATCGACATCTGTCATGGCAATCCCTTGCTAGGGATATGTGAGTAAAGGTCGGTAGATCTTAGTGCCGATCCCTCCACCTTTTCTTTGACTGAGTCACTCCCCATAATCGGTCGATTCTCCATATCTCAACATATATATAACATCATTCCCTTCTTCTTTTACTTAACCTTTTTACTTTACTTATCTTTGCACAAATACTTAGCCGAACCTAAACTATTTCCAACTCTCTTTGACGAACGAAAAAAGAAAAAAATCCTTAACTTCAAAACTAAACCTAAGCACGAAACATCATCCTCAATCCAAGTTGCCTATAGTTCATCCTCAATCCAAAGTCCCAATCACTCTCTTGTAGTTTAATTCGATACATATAGGTAAAACTTCTCTTTTAATTGTGTAATTGAATCATGAATCCTGAGCTTGCATGAGTTCGAGTGTTTTTCAAGCGAATGATTTAGTAGGTTTCAATACGAGGATAAGGAGGAGAAAAAGAAAGAGATGGAGAAGAAAATGGAGAAGTAGGGTTCAGGAGTTAGTTGGAGAAGGATCGGTGTGGACCGAGTAAAAGGGGCTAGTGTTGAGACTGTGATGTTGCAAAATAGGGATCAATAAGAAATAGTGTTGGTGAGGGTTCAGTGTGAAGTGGTTTGGCAATGGGATGAAGAGGAGTTAGGTGAGAGGTCGGTGATGATGTCATCATGGACAAGGGACCGGTATGGTTAGGTTTAGGAACTATGTGGCTTATCTAGTATAGGGATCGTAATGAGGTTACCTTGGCGAGGGTTCGGTAGGTAATGTTGGGGAAAAGGGATCGGTAGGTCGCCTTGAGTTGAGGGATCAGTATTGGTAGATTAGGTGTAGGGATCAAAATAAAGTGGCTGGAGCAAGGGATCGGCATAGGGTGTAGGGATCGGTATTGACTATGAAGAATAATTTAATCTAAGTCATTCAAATACTTATTTGCACACTGTCTTGCCTGAACATAAGATGACCAAGGGCAATGCGACTTGCATACTTGGACTGTCGGACTTAAGCTTGAACATATAAACTTCCAGACTGTTCAATCTGGACTAAGTAAAAGATTGGCTAATAAAATTGAATAATGGACTTCATAATTCAATGTCAATAACCAATCCTAAAGCTTTCATGGCCGATCAACTTTCTCGTTGACCGAGATGGTCAACGGTGACGGTCTCTCTGACAAAACCCTATGTCTTACCATTTTATTCTTTCTTTTTCGATTTCAAACTGTTTATGCTTGTTTCACACCGCTCGGCATTGCACTAGTTCACACATGACACGGGGGGAACAGGTAATTATTTCTAATCTTGACTGTCTACTGAGAATAGCTGACATAGATCTCAGATGTGAGAAGTGTTCAGTCAACATATCTTGAATCGACGGCGAGACACATCAGTTACGAAGCAAAATCAAGTTCTACCACCATATATGAAAGAACTTCTTTACGTTACCATGCCAAATAAGTAGAAGCATCAAATCCTCAAATTTATCTCTTCTCCAACGTTCTAGTTCTACCAACAGAAACCATTAGTCCGCTTCCTGATGCCGTCGAGGGTGCCATTGTCCTGGATAACCCGGTCGACTCATAAGCTTCTCGAATCGGCGAAGCCTCTCTTCACCGTTATGCTCCATCTAAGGGATCCCGTTCGAGGATATTTTGGTTCTAACGAGGCAAGATTGACCTCACTTGCCCCCAACCGGATATATGGTGTGTAACAAGTTCAAGTACTGGGTTGGATGTGTGCCACCTTTTAACTCCTATGTCTGGGAAATGCTGAGGTACCTTGGGATCGCCCCTACTCAGTTACATCCCAACAGCTACGCCTTTACTCATGGGACTTTCCTTCTATTCATGAACATCCTGTTCCATCCTCCAGCTCTCGAGGACATCAAATTTATCTACAACTTCAAAAGATGATCAAGGAGCCCTTCTTACGTCTTCCTTGAGCCTTCACCAAACTGTCAAGTCTTAACGAGAGTTTGGAACAAACTTTCACTATTCAAGCATGAGTGATTCTACCTGCGATGTCCTCCGGGCTTCACAAGAAGATGGTTAGAAGTACGTAAGTGTTACTTCCGCTCTTAAGTTCGACGACTCAAGTCATAATTTCTCATTTGAGTGTACTAACATCCGAAGTTCTTTCAGGTATTCGTCCATGACCTGAAGGTGTCCAGTTTTCTAGAGCCGTTACTGCCATTCACACTACCTCTATTGAGGATCGGGATATTAAACTCCTAATAACAAACGGGCTACCTTCATTATTCAGGCTGTTAGAAGGCAGCCGTAGAATTGGACACCCTAGGAGCAAAGCCGTCCCGAAGATTATCGCAAAACGAAGAGAAGAAAAATCGACCCCATCATGCCCCTTGCCGAGGGGACTCAGGAAGATACCAAAGAAGGGGAAATTATAGATTCTTAAGCTGATAGACCGAGAGATGATGTTAAAGGCCTTGGAAAAGTGTCGGTGATTGGACTTCCGCAGGTCGGTCAATCATAGACACCCCCGAAGAGGAAGAAGAAGTTAGTGTACCGGCTGCGCAAAAGTAAGGCTGGGTTAAATCCGGAGTTTGTCATTACTCCCTTTGAAAAGGAGTCATCTTCTCAGCACGTGGAAAGCTCATTAAAAGGATTCTTCGATCTTAAAATTCCAGATGACATAATGACCTATGACTTTCCCTATATTAATATCGAAGGACTTAACTCCCCTACTAGAAGTGGCGAAGGCGTCCAACCTTCCAATAGAAGGGAGAGCACTCGGATAAGTAAAGCCACCGTTACCTGTTCGTCGGGGAAACACTAGGACACACAAAAATACTTGCACTCCACTATGCTTGTTATTTATCCTTCCCGCGACAACTTTTAATATGCTCTTATTTGGTTATTTACATGTCTCTCATGCCTTCGATCATCTCTGAAGCCTTCTACTTATTACTTCTCAAGCCGATACACCGAGTCCGCGCAACGTAGAGAGAAAGATGATGGATGAGATAAAGATTACTATTCAAGGGAGTCTTCTTCCCTATCTAAATGGAAGTCCCAATAACATGCTTCTCGTCATGACGATCACTCTAAACTTCCCACGCATAGCAAAGAGAAGTCTTCATATCGCGGCCCTCATGCCCCCATGCCTTACGAGCAACATTCTAGCTCGTCTAGATCAAGGCAGTCACACAAGTGCCACTCCGGCTAGCATCCACTTGCCACATCTGGTCCACTTCTGCCAGTTCCCCCTACTGACTCCACTACAGCGAAAAAGTTAGCTAAACTTAAAGCTACTTTTCCAAAGAGCTACTTTGATGGACTTAAATTCGTCCTTTCTGTACATTTATTCCTAGAAATGCCAAAGAGAGCTCAATAGTGTGCATGAATGATCTATTCGTTCAGCACGAATTATTTATTCATTTGGCTGAAAAAGTTTTCGAAGTCTCCATAGAGCGTCAGCATTAAATCAACCTTCTCAAGTTGGAGGCTATTCGCGATAAAGATATAATCAAGCGTTAGGATGCTGAGTTACTCGAGTTCAAAACCTAACTTGTTGTAGTCGAAAAGAATGCAAAAGAAACAGCAGAGGCGGTAAATGGCCTAGAGAATTCGCATAAGAATGAACTTGACGCGACGCTTCAACACAGCGGCACTCTAGCTTTAGAAAAGGACTCCTTGTAAAAGGAGAAAGACGCCTTAGTTTGTTGCATTGAAGAACTTGAAGAATCATTAAAGATAAAGAGGGAGGAGAAAATTGAGGCACGAGAGGATTTGCAAAGATACTACGAGGAAATCTTCGAGGCGAGAAGCTTAAGAACAAAACTCGACGAACAATTCACCAAGATTGAAGCATTAAAGGTAAAGCCCGAGAAGAGGTGTAACACCCTAGATTTTTGGTAACTTTATTTAGGAGATTTATTTAATTAAAAAAAATAAAATAATTTGTTGATTCTGGGATTGAGATTTGATTTTAATCAAGGTAGCCATGCCTTTTAAAATAAATAAATTAAAGAAGACTTTTAAAAAAATTAGAGGGGGGTGGGTAATATAGCAAAGAGGCCATTCCTATATTTGCTTACCATAGCCGTGTATAATTTTACACATTTTGATTTCAAAATTTTTATAAACAAGGCCGACCACCATTAACAAGGAACAGGGAAGAGGAAATTAACAAAAGCTAAAGGAAAGCAAGCCCAAATCAAACTCATTCAAATCTCAAGATTCTTTAATCTCTAAAGAAAAGGTGAATAATGTTTACATCTCTAATTTTTATGGTTTCATTTTTAAGGTTAAATCCGAATATTTTGCAATGATTTGTCGTGTTTTTGAATAATAAAATGATTATATATACATGTTGATGATTTATTTATGTTCATATAGATCTTATGACATGTTTTAAGATGAAAATTCTATTAAATGGCATCCAATTATTAGTGAATTTTTATAAAGATCTAAAATGATATTTTAGAGGCGGGTTTCAATTTTTAGATTTTTATGAATTATCGTGGATTTATTATGAATTTTCTAGCAAAGAAACTGGTATTTTAGATTATAAAATTATTTATGAGAAAATAATTTATTATTTGGGTCTGATTTTTCCAAGATGTTTTAATAATTATATAAAATTATTTAAGGTATGAGATTTAAATGTTTTATATAATTAGAGAGGAGAAGGGGCTTTTTCTAAATTGTTTAAATATCCAAAAATGGAAAGATGGCATCACTTTTGAATATACAACCAATCAGATTTAGAAAAACAAGGCATGTTAGGCACAAAAGGACGTTTTAAAGTACAAAAGAACAGGCTTTTTAATGTTTCGACTCCTTCGACACCTAGGTTCTGCCTTTTTTCCTCATCTTTCGACAAGGTCAAAACCTATGCACGTGGTATCAGGCAACTGGTACATAGTGAATTAGAAGAGGGCGAAAGATATAGGGTCGAAACCAAGGGTTTCGAAAGAGATAATTCTTTGTTTTGGTTTTAAGGAAAATATGCATGCTTGCTTTCGACTAAGATTACTTTCGACCTAAATGATTTCGATTGAGTCAAATGGTTTAAAATGATGGTTTTGATTGGGGACCTTTTATTTTCTAAAATTGGGCCACCTCTCCATTGCTTTCGAAGGGATAGTTTCGACATCATCACTTCATTATTTAAGAAATGGTTTTGAAAGAGCTAATTTCAAATGGTTTCAAAACAGATGTTTTCGACTCTATTGTTTTTCTGATCCTTTTACTCTACTTAAAGCCATAATCCAAATGTTTTGGTCAAAACGTTTTAAAGGGTTTCGAAGAAGTCAATTTCGAATGGTTTCGAAAGGTATCTACTTGTTTTAAATTGAACCCAAAGTGCGTTCAAAAGAATATAGTTTTGATGCTTTCGAAAGGTTTCAATGAATGGTTTCAAAAGGGATGGTTTCCCAGGGTTTCAATAAGGTTGAAAAGGAAGGTTTTTCCTATGTTTTCGAAAGGAAAAGTTTAAAAAGGTTTTAAAGAAGGTTGTCTTATATTTTAAAACTTTCAAAGGAAAGGCTTTTTATTGGTTTTGAAGGTGGTACCTTTAAAGTTTTTGAAAGGTGTACTTTCAAGGGTTTCGAAAGGGTCTTTTAATGGTTTCGAAGGGGTTACCTTCAATGGTTTCAAAAAGGTTGTTTAAAGATTTTGAACAAAGGTTTTGAACAAGTTAAATAGGAAGAATGGCCTAAGTGTTTTAAGTTATAAAGGACTTTGACTTATTTTAAAAGGATAGATAATCCTTGTTGAACATCATCAACATTATTTTGAGTAAATTATATACATCATGAAAAAATAGCTTAAGGTAATGCTAAAGATAAATTTTCCTTGTATATGTATGTTTTGACAGACTAAATCACTTTGAAAAGGTTTTCAAGGAAAATTTAAAGGAAAATTGGCCCTAAGAAAATTTCATGTGGTTGGCTCATTTAAATTCAGACAGTTGGTCCATTTTGAGGGCAGTCAGCCTAGAGGACTGTTAGTCCAGTTAAGGGTAGTTAGCTTAATTTATGTATAGTTAGTTCATTTGTTAGCATAATATACATTGCTGCTTCTTAAGAACAGTTTGTCCACTTTTTACCTGTTTTATGGATAGATTGTCCATTATTTAGTATAAAGGATATTGCTATTATGGTATAATCAGTTTTAGGATAGTTTAAAAGAAAAGGTTTCGATTGGTTTGCTTTCTTGTTTTAATTGAATGCTTTCGACATAGTCAATTCCATAACTACCGCTTCCTACCTTTCGACTCAGATGGTTTCGAAGGGAACCGTTTTAATACTAAAATTTACCACCTCTCCATTGCTTTCGAAGAGATGGTTTCGACACTATCACATCATTGTTTATGAAATGGTTTCAAAAGTGTACTTTCAAAGGGTTTCGAAGCAGATGCTTTTGACTCTAATGTTTTTCTAATCCTTTTGCTCTACTTAAAGGTATAATCCAAATGTTTTAAATCGAAATATTTTAAACGTTACAAAGTAGTCAACTTCAAATAGTTTTAAAAGGTTTCCACTTGTTTTAAATTGAACCCAAAGTGCTTTTAAAAGAGTTTGGTTTCGCTTTCAAAAGGTTTTGTCAATTGTTTCGAAAGGGGTGGTTTCCCAAGGTTTTGACAAGGTTGAAAGGGAAGGGTTTCGACAAGGTTGATAGGGAAGGTTTTTTCAATGTTTTCGTAAGGCAAGAATTAAATAGTTTTAGAGCTAGATGCCATATATTTTAAGACTTTCAATGGTTTCGAAGGGATTACCTTCAATGTTTTCGAAAGGTCTTTCAATGATTTCGAAGGGATTGCCTTCAATGTTTTCGAAAGGCCTTTCAATGGTTTCGAAGGAGTTACCTTCAATGTTTTTGAAAGGTCTTTCAATGGTTTGAAGGGGTTAACTTCAGTGATTTCAAAAGGGTTGTTTAAAGGTTTTAAACAAAGGTTTCGAGTACAATGACTAGGTAGATAGCCTAAGTGTTTTAAGTTATAAAGGACTTTAACTTATTTTAAAAATGATACAAAATCCTTACTGAACATCATCAACATTATTTTGAGTACAGTATATATAACATGACAAAATAGCTAGTGTAAAGCTAAAGATATATTTTCCATGTATAAGTATGATTTGATGGACTAAATCATTTGAAAAGGTTTTCAAGGAAAATTTAAAGGATAGTTAACCTTAAGAAAATTAGGACAGTGGATCATTTAAATTCGGACAGTCGGTCCATTTTGAGGGCACTTAACCCAGAGGACAGTTAGTCCAGTTAAGGGTAGTTAGCCCAGATTTGAACAGTTAGTTAATTTGTTGGCATTATGGACCTTGCTACTTCTTAAGGACGATTAGTCCACCTTTTTACCTGTTTTATGGACAAATAGTCCATTATTTAGAAAAAAGGATACTGCTACTTTGGTATAAACAGAATTAGGATAGTTATTCCAGCAAAGAGCAGTTAGCTTAGATTTCGGACAGTTAGTCCATTTATTCCATGTTTTAGCATAATGGATTTTTCTATATTATTATTATAATTAGTTGATTAACCAGTTTGGTTGCAGGAAGGGATTTACAAAATATATGTTTTAAAAAAGGATATTAATAAGGGGAAAGCTGTTCTGCTAAGTGGCGTGGTATCACTTAATCAGTAAACAGAGATGTAACAGAAATTATTCATACCAACGTTTATGTCTGACTCGAAGTTTTTATTTCCCCTTAAACTCTCAGGTGCTCAAAATTGATTTGAGTAGGCTGATGGTTTAGGTTTTTAGGTTTTAGCAAATTTTGGCGAATAAAGCATCCGAAGACGAGCAGGCAGCTGACGGATAACTAAATTAGGAATTCTGTTTTTGTTTGTTTCTGCTGTGTATTAAGACATTTATGTCTATATTGCTTTGATCATCCATGGAGGCATCTTTATATGTCGCTCTTGGTATATTGTTGTAAATTATATTTTATCATTGCCTGGTGGGATACATTTGGGGATTTTTGTAACTTGGATATGATTTTAATTTGAAATGTAATCACTATAATAATTGTTTATTGAAAATATGTGATTTTGTTCATATTCAAGTGTTTTTGATATTAGGATACCATTAACATTACCATATTTCATTGCCAGAAGTTAATACCGTGGATGGCTGCAGCCTCCATAGTGCTTAGCTTTTGACCTTCGGATACGGGATGTTACAAGAGGGTAGAAAAGAAGTAATTGAACATGCTAACCGCTAGGTGGAGGCTACCATCGAGTTCGGTAGGAATGAGACAATGGACTTGTGCGATCCATTAATCGTTGAATATAATGAAATGGTCCTTCTCCATCGCGATTTAAGCTTTTACGGCGAGGGTTACTGCAAATCACTGGTCGAATGCTATGAGCACATTGTCAAAATTAAGAAAGAAGAATTGGGAGAAGCTGAATTCAATGAAGAGGAATTTGTGAGAAAAAGTTCTTCGAGGAACCGAGCCATCGGATCAAGTTGCTGCTAAAATTTAATTTTCCAAGGCTCCCACACCATCTAAGGAAGGAGGTGATATCATTGAGTCTTCTGGAACTGATCCCAAGGGTTCTCCTCCTATCCCTTAGCCAGACCATCATCTTCTCATGTTATGGAGCAACATCTTGGCTACGATCCGGGCAAACCAAGCTTTGGACCATAGATGCTATCTCCATTCTCCAAGGAAGCACTCCATTAAATATAGAAAGTCAACCGGATGGTGGTATTATATTGAATTTTTTCAAATTTAAAAGTTTTTGTTTTCCAAGCGCAATGGCTATCAACTAATGTCCATGCTTTAATAAATTTTTGCAGGTCATCTAGGCCCTTATCAGACTCCTAGGAGCGGTGCTGCCATAGAGCAACCGAGGAAGACAGTCGAAGTGCCGGCCGATGTCGACATTCCGGGGCTCGATGCTCTATTTATCGGTGCGCTTGACGAAGATAAGCCCGAAGATCCCTCCCTTGGTGATGAATCTGAAGATGTAATGATAAAAAGTGCTTTGGAGCACACCACTGGGAATGGTATGAGGGAACATATTGAAAAGGAGGAGAAGTCAAAGCGTAAAATCAAAGGCGAGCGCATCGAGGTAGAAGTCAAAGATCCTTATCTTGTACAAGTACGAGTCATTCCACCAGACGGGATGATTCGCGATGCAATCCCTCCTTCTTCTTCAAATATTCTGGCCAAGGGCGACAAAGGGTCCCAAAAGAGAAGCTTAATCGACTCCACCCCTGAAAAACCAAAGAGGAAGAGGAAATCGTAGAAGTAGTTATTACTTTGTATCGTGCACATAATTTGAACAATTATTCCTTTTCTTAGTCATTGGTGTACGGGTACAAATCCTGTTTTTTGGAATAACTTGTAATGGAATTTTAAGGCTTGTGAATAAATGTTTTTCCTTTGATTAATCATCATGAGAATTGTTAACTTGATAGTTGAATGATCATTTTCCATTCAATGTATTTGTAATTCATTGATTGCAAATTCCATTCACAATCCACCATCTCCATCTCAAAGCCTCCCTAGGTCATTGGCTTAAGTTGTAAAAAAGGCTAAACCGGAGCTATAATGAGCTATCATATTCAGCCTTCAATAGTTTGTATTCCTCCAGTCGATTTCGGGTTAGAGTTACTGAGATAGAGAACAGTAGAAATTCGTTTAGCTATCCATTGAGTTGACAAGTCAGCCCTCTGTCTTGGGAGTTAGAGTTATTCCATAAATGGTTGGTTCACACTCCATTTATTTTTTGCTTATGTCCAAACTTTGGGGACTTAGAATTATTTTATGGGCAGTCGGTTCATGTTCGATTCATTTATACTCTGATCTGCCCTATGGAGACTTAGAGTTAGCTCGTGGGCAGTCAGCCACGAATTTCCAGTCCGCACTCTGGGGACTTAGGGAGTTTTCTCGTAGGCAATCAGTCGCGCCCTAATTGTTTATGCTCCAGTCCGCACTCAGGGGACTTAGAGTTTTCACATGGGCAATCAGTCACACCAGAATTGTTTATACTCCAGTTCACACTTCGTGGACTTAGAGTTTTCTTGTGGGCTGTCAGTCACACCCAAATTGTTTATACTCCAGTCCGTTCTCTGGAAACTTAGATTTTTCTCGTGGGCAGTCCGTAACACCTGAATTGTTTATACTCCTTTTCGCCCTCCGGGGACTTAGAGTTTTCTCGTATGCGGTTAGTCACACCCGAATTTTTTATATGTTTTTACTTCTTTCGGTTGCTTGAATTTTGTTCCAGGCCACAATTCGACCAAGAAGTTTTTCAATCTCCAAATTGTCGGTGATCTTTGTTCCTTATTGCATATCCCATCCTTTGGTTTATCTACGGGTGTTATTAATCGAGCAAATTAATGGAGCTCATCTTGTTCGATCCATTGGGGATTAGCATGATTGATCGATTTCAAACTTTGTGAACTATAAAGGAAATGTTTTAAGTGAAATAGAATCGTAAATGCCCGTTATTCCATGCTCATGGAAGTGTAATGCCATCGACAATCATTAGCTTGAATGTTCCTTCTCCATGCCTCTATTCAATGACATATGGTCCTTCCCACGTCGGATTCATGTGTGTCGGGGCTGGAAAAAAATGTTTTAGGATGACATCGCCAACTTCAAAGGTTATTAATCGTACTTTAAAGTTGTAATATCGGGCAAGTCCATGTCGGTGTGCAGCTGCCCTTAAATGGCTTCCTCGCGCTTCTCAACGATGAAGTCCAAAGATTCCAAGAGAAGATCTTTTTTCGTCCTAGGGTCGTAGTAGGTCACTCGATGAGAAGAGACTTCGAGTTCTATCGAAATAACAGCCTTGGATCCATAAGCAAGAGCGAATGGAGTATGGCCAATCACGGACTTGTAAGTGGTTCTGTAGGCCCAAAGCGCCATAGGAAGTTCATCCACCCACTTGCCTCCAGCCTTCTCCAAATGCTTTTTCAGAATAGATTTGGTAATTTTGTTTACATCTTCGACCTATCCATTCGCTTGAGGGCGAGCAACCACTACAAACCTCTTTTCAATGCATATCTCTGACAAAATTCTTTAAATTTATCACTATCGAACTGAGCCTTGTTATTTGTTACGATAATTCGTGGAAGACTGAAGCAACATATAATGTTTCGGAAAACAAAGCTGAGAACTTTATTAGTCGTGATTGTGGCTAACGGTTCCACTTCAGCCTATTTGGTGAAGTAATCAACCATGATAATAGCATACTTCGCACCACCTTTAGAGATTAGTAAAGAGCCGATAATGTCAATACCCCACATAGTGACTGGCGATGTGATCTATGTTGGTGGAGCATTTGGGAACTTTTGCATATATCTGGCACTTGTCACATCGTTTTGGATATTCAAAAGCATCCCAGTTTACAACTGGCCAGTAATATCCATAACAGAGTATTTTCTTTTCCAGACTCTGCCCCTTAGTGTGATCATCGCATTCTCCTTCATGAACTTCTTTCAGAACACGCTTTATCTTGTCATGAACGATACATTGGAGAAACGGAACAGAAAACCCTTTTCTATACATAGTTCCTTTTACCATAGTATACGGTGAAGCTTTACGAAGAACTTGTCGATTTTTGTTTCTCCTTCCAGGCAAGATTCCATGCAAAAAGTAATCTTTAAATGGATTCATCCATGACTCCCTCTCGGGTTCCACTTCTTGTACTTGATCAGTTTCCATGATATTTATACTTGGGGTATGTAATGTCTCAACATGAACCAAGCTTATCTATTGTGCATCACCATTAATAGCGAACTTTACCAGTGAATCGGCTTCTCCGTTTTGCTCATGTGGGATATATGAAATGTTATAGTGTTCCAACTTCGTCAGTAACTTCTGAACTCGGGTAAGGTACGGGGCAAGCCGTTATCCCTTAGCCTGATAGTCTTCTCTGACTTGATACACCACCAACTGTGAGTCGCAAAAGATTTCAAGAGACTTCACTCCGATCTCTCTAGCAAGTTTATGTCCAGCAATCAACGCTTCATAATCGACTTGGTTATTTGTTACCGGAAAAGCAAGCTTAATAGCATAGCTAAGTGACCAGTTCTCAAGGGTTACAAGCCCAGTTCTCAATTTTGAACAGTGATCATTAGATACTCCATTAGTGTACATCTTCCATCGCATAGTAGGGATTCCTGTACTTTCTAGAAGCTCGTCTTGCACGGTAAATTCCACCATAAAGTCCCCCAATGCTTGACATTGGATAGCTCTTCACGATAGATATGTAATGTCGAACTGGTTGAGCTCTATGTTCCATTTAAGAAACCTACCAGACGTCCCACGTCATTGTAAGACCTATCGTAATGGCTAGTCGATGTAAATGTTGTCAGGATGTGCCTGGAAGTATGGGCAAAGTTTCCATGACGAGATTAACAAGCGGTATGCCAATTCTCTATCTTCGGATAGTTCCTTTCTGCACCTTTTAATCACTTACTAACGTAATACACCTATTTCGGACTCTGGTCCTCCTCGCGAATCAAGGCGGCACTTATAGCATGTGATGATATAGCCAAGTAAAGATACAACTCCAAATGATCTACCAGCTTTAACAAGACAAGGGTTCTCTCCAAATGATTCACCAGAGCTCGAAACGCGTCTTCACAATCCCACGTCTATTCAAAATTTCTCTTTCCTTCCTAATCCGATTAAAAAGGGAATGCATTTGTCTGTTGCCTTGGAGATAAATTGACTTGAGGTAGCAACCTTTCCATTCAAATACTGCACTTGTTTAATGGTTATGGGCGCTTGAATATCTCAAATAGCATGAATCTTTTTCGGATTAAGTTCTATTCCTCGAGCATTGACAATAAAGCCCAATTCCTGATGCAACATGGAATGAACACTTTAAAGGATTGATCTTCATGTTATAAAAGCGGAGGATGTCGAAAATATCTGCCAAGTCTCGAATGTGGTCGTTTAATCATTGTGACTTCATGAGCATACCATCCACATACATTTCCATCGTCCTCCACTCTGTTCTTTAGACATTCAGTCAACTGAACATTAATAGGTGGCTCCAGAATTCTTCAGTCCAAACGACATCACTATGTAACAGTATAATCCAACATCCGCCATAAAGATGGTGTGTTCCTTATCGGGGACATGCATCGGGATTTGGTTATACCCCGAATACGCATCCATAAAGGAAAACAATTCATGGCCTGCAATTAAATAAACTAGCTCATCAATCCTTGGAAGGGAAAACTATCTTTAGGGCACGCCTTATTCAAGTCTGAATAGTCGCTGCACGTTCTTCACTTCCCATTCGCCTTCTTCAGCAGTGCAGGATTAGATATCCATTTAGGATAGAGGGTATCACGAATAAACTCATTGACTTTAAGTTTATCCACCGCCTCTTTAAGAGCAACGGATCTCTCCAGATTCATGCCTCTCCTCTTCTGTTTTATCAAAGCATACTTTGGATCAATGTTCGATGCATGGCTTGCGATGGCAGGCAAGATCTCTTACATGCCAGAATGAGTCCAAGCAAATACTTTCAGATTCACTCGGAAAAAATCAGTAAGTTCTCTCATTATCTAGGGGCTGAGCTGCCATCCAATCTTCAAGACCCATGATGGGTCGTCGTGTCTGACTGTTATATCAATCATCAGTTCAGGCGGTGCCACCTTGGTCTCCTTAGGATCCTCTTTTTCATTTCTCGGATCTATATCTCTATAAAACCGATTGTGGTGCTAAAGCTAAGCCTTAGGCGCCATTTTTCAATCTTCAGTGAGTTGGATGCGGACGGATTTGTCCACACCCTTTCCCTTCTCCTTATGCTGAGCCTCTTTCAACTCAGCCACATACTAGGCACGTCCAGTTGCCTGATCACCATGCACCACTCCTACTTCCTTCTCAGTCGGAAATTTCAAAGTCAAACACTATAGGCAAGAGCTGTCTGAATTTCAGTCAGGGCCGGTCGGCCCAGAAAAACATTGTACGTGATTCAACATCCAAAACAATGAACAGTAGGATCCTCAATCTCCTATATTCGACTTCCCTTAATTCAACTGGCAATTCCACATAACCAACTGCCTCAGTCGCCACACCATTAAAACCATGTATACGAGCTCTAGATGTTTTCAAATCCTTAGCCTCCATTCTCATTTGATCATAAGCCTTATTAAAAATAATGTTTACCGAACATCCACAATCAATCAAAATTCTTCTCACCAGAGCAGGAATAATCATGGTAGAAATGACCATTAGGTCAATCGTAGAAGCCTTCACTCTATCTACATCCTTGCTTCGGAATACTATGTTATCATTCATCATACGTTGTTGCTTAGCTAAAGCTCCATCCTACGTATTTGAACAATACTCCAAATCCACACGCCTCATCGCACTGGCATAGCGCCCCATTTCCTGCCAACTTCTATCTACAGGATGCGGGCTACCAACTATCATTTTTGTTACTAATCTTCCTCCAATCCGCACAGGCTCCTCAACCCTCACGCAGCTTTCCCTCAGTTGGGGTCCCCAGTCCGTCGTCCTGCGGAGTTTTCACAAGCTGCTGCAACTTCATCTCCCAAATCAAATTCTCCATAACATTCTAGATATGCCTACACTCGTTCGTATTGGGTCCATAACACTCGTGAAAGTGGTAATAATTTCTAATCTGTTTTTGTGCCTCTGTCGACTCCTTTAGGTGTGGCTTCTTATATTAGAAAGTATTATAGGTGGATAGGTAGATTTTCTCCAAGGATGCATTTAGAGATGTGTATTTATGACATGTAGGAATCCTGGGCCTTGTTCTTCCTAGCTCCCTCCTCCGGTCTTGATTCCCTTCGCCGTTTCTCTTTTGTCGATTCGGTTTGTTCTGATCATTAACCTGAACCTTCCTAGAGCTCTCATCGGAATACTTTATTGCGATGTTGCTTTACACCGCTTTTAGGGCTGTTAAATTTGTACGAGTGTCCGATGTTCGTTCATGTCCATAACCGAAATATGTCCATCCAAGTCCGTTCGATTTTCATTTAGGACATGAGCTAGGACAACAAAAATTGTACGAGCAAAAATATTGTTCAGTCCGAGTTTGTTCGAATTCGTCCGAATTTCTTATAATTCGGTATATTTGTTGGAAATTCTATTAAACAATATAAAATTTGATGTAAATAGAAATGTCCATCCGTGTCCATTCGATTCTATGTCCGAAAAATATATGCACAAATCCGTCCGATTTCATTTAGGACACGAGCTAGAACAACAAAATTTGTATGAACATAAATCTCGTCCGGTTTACGTCCGGTCCAATTTTATTTAGGACATAAACTGAATACACTTCTGTCCAGTCTGGTTCGACCGATTTACACCCTTTAGCAATTCACCTCTTGGTCCCACAACATTGCTTTTTCTAGAGAACCTGGCTTCCCCTTTTTGCATAAACTCGGTCACCTTTGAATAGAAGCGTTCCAGCAGGCCGACGGTTTTCTAGCTAGCCAATCATCGAACTCGAATTCCGGATCAATCCGCCCTTGTCACGACCATTAGTAGATCATCAGGGTTGTTGACTTCAGTGGCAGCGATATGAAATCTTTGCAAGTAGTCCTTCAATGATTCCCCCGGGTATGGATTACAATAGACAGTGACATCACGTCTTTAGAACGAGTAGCGTGGATCCAAAACTGCTTCGCGAACTTCGTTGCAAGTTTATCAAACCTTGAGATTGGTCGCATGTGCAATCTTGTAAACCACATAGTTGCAATCCCAGAGAGAGTTATAGGGAAGCATCTACATTTGGTTGCGTCTTTGGCTCTCGCTGAGTCCATCAACCATTCGTAACTCATAATGTGTTGTCCGGGGTCCGTTTTTCCCTTATAGGCATGCATCGTGGGCAGGTTGAACCTCCTTGGGTACTCGGTAAGTAAAACATTGTCAGTAAATGGGATATGACTCCTCGAAATTCTCTAATCATCATTTGTCAAACCTTGGTTCTCCCACACCAGCTGTTTGATCATCGGTGATAAGTCCGGTATCTGGATGGGAAGTGCCAAATAGTGGTCGCGGTCCATCTCACATCAATGGTCTGATCGATGTCTACGGGTCATTTCATGCATCCTTTGTCTATCATTTTCTTGATGTACATCATGGGCATTCATCTCGTCGTCACTCCAGAGGGGTAGTTGGTCGGCATTCAAACAAACTCCGGCATTCAAATGATCCAACTCCAACACAATTCCCTAAGTGCATCTGGGGAATGCCTCTTCTGGTGGAGGGATCGGTATGATCCTTTGGGAGGGATCGGCATCGATCCATCTTGGCAGACCATATTGGTTTGCCAAGCTATGCTTCAATGTCCTGACTTTCTCTCCTTTGACCCTACGCCACCTACACCTGTGATATTCATCTGATGAGGTTGAACTATCCGACAACGAGTAAGAAGCAAAATCCCTTCTGGCGCTTTGATGTTGTTGTTGAGAAATCTAGTTCATTAGGTTAGCATTAGTCTGGATTTGCTCGTTTAGCTGCCTACGGTTTCCATCAGCTCTCTCATCAAATTGTTTAATTCAGCTCTAGTTATCGAATCAGGGGGTTCTGGACTTCAGCAGGGCCCACATTCAAATTTGTAGGCTGGTTGCTAGGAGCTCCTTATTGAATGCTGACAATTTCATTTGCATCAACATTCTGAGAAGTTGATCTGGTACGGCTTACCATTCTGGATCATTTCAGCTGATGTCAAACTGTGGGGAGCTGGTGGTTTTGATGTTTGTTTTGCAGTGGGGTGGGTTTGCACTGGTGATGGTCAACGGAGATGGCAGAGGGATTTGGATGATGTTGAAATTGCTATGGGTTGCGATATGGTTTTATGGTGAGGTGAAGGAAGAGAGTTAGTAGTTTGACAGTAAGGCAGAGGAGTATGGTAGGGGATGTGTAGGCAGATTGATGGTTTATATGTTGATGTCAGAAGTTATGAGGATGTGGGGTGAGTTGGAATGTGCTGTATATGCTGACAGAGGATATTTTAGGTAGTGGTAGTGTGGATGGAATGTGCACAGACAGTGGTGAAGTGAGTATGCAGAGTTTTGGAAGTTTTGGTGTTGTATGATGGTAATGTTATTGACAGAGGTAGTGAAGACAATTGAGTGAACTGTGCTGCAGAGGTATAGTTGATGTAATGGAATGGAGCAGTAGTGTATATATGAATTTTAAGGTGATAGAGGTGAATTTTGAGGTGATTTTATATGTATGAATAGAAAGAGGTTGAGCAGTTAGCAGAGGCAAGGACGTTGGTGCACTGATATGGAAGTGCACTGATATACAAGTGCACTAATACGAGGATATGTAGCAGCAGTTTTTTATGATAGCAAGAGAATGAAAACAGTAGTTTGGACAAATGATGGCAGCAAGAAAAATGTTGGTGGTATGTAGGAAGTGTTGATTGATGGAACTACTTGTAATGGGAAGGGAGGTTAGCAGTAGTAACGAAGACAAGCAGTTGCAGTCAGGTTAATGGTGCTTGGATTGTGGGGGTTGCTGTGAAGGGATGATATATGGCAGCGATGATAAGGCAGCGATTTTGGAGGTGGTGTTTATTAGTGGGTAGTGTTGCTGCAGAGGAGTTGAGGATGGTATTTGGCTGTGCTGCACTGATCTGGGGAGAAGTCTGTTTACTTGATGTTGGTGATGAAGGGGAAGGCAGTTGTTTTGAATGTATGAAACAAAGGCAGTTGATAGCGGCAATAACGGTGCAAGTCGTGTTTAGATGAATGTGTTTGAAGGTTGATGGTAGAGTTTATGATGGTGGCTATGTTTTCTGGTGAAGTGCGGTTTTGAGTGGTTAAGGTATATATGGTCAGGTATAGTAAGTTGTGAATGTGAAGCAGGGTATGAGGGGATGTTTGTTTGCCTACTGGTTATGAAGTATGGCAGTGTGGGATTAGTGTGTGGCAAGTTGTGTGGCAAGTATGAATTGTGTGAAATGGAAGAGGCAGTGCAATGCTGTAGTACTGGTCATAAGCTGCTGTTGGGTTGTGATGTGAGAATGATGACTGGAGGAGTTTGAAGTGCAGAGATTCAAGAAATGCGGGATGGTGGCTGTGAAAGGCGGATGGGGAAGAAGTGATAAATGACAGGGAATTTGATCACGGTTTGGTGTGCAACCGTGGTGATATTCAAATGGAAGTCATAGAATCTATGGTGGTAGCAGTGGAGTGTGTTTCAAGGGAAAGTATGGAATTGTGGAGTGGGTAGTGTTGATGCGATGAGGCTAATATTATGTAGTGCAGTTTGATGTGTTGGTGGTTATGTCAGGTGAAGATGTCAGGCAGAGGTGATGTATGCAACATAAAAGTTATGGCAGAGGGGGTGTTTGACAGAAGAGGATATGTTGAGTGGTGATATAAAGTTTGATGGACTATGAGCAGAGGTGGTGCATTGTGGCGATGCAAAGAAGGGTGGTAAGTTTGATGTTATTGCTGGTTGATGTAAGTTGCTGGTTATGAAGGACCACTGATGGTGGCGATTATAAAGGAGGCAGAATTGGACTTGGGGAAGTTGAGAGTTGTATACTGTGATAGCGCACAGTAAATTGTATGTGCAATAATAAATAAAATATATGCAAATTGTAAATTGTATAGGTAAACTAAATTAAATAATTTTTTTTGAATGTAGCTCAACACATAAAATTAACGCATAATAAAATCAAACAAAAATAATTCAAATAATAGAAATAAGATCAAATTAATTCCTCGGCAACGGTGCCAAAAACTTATTAAAATCAAACGGTTTTCTATCGGATTAGAAAATCACCGTAAAATATTGTAATAAAATTAACCTCAAGCACACAATATACAATTTAGTACGTGACGAGTACGGGTCGGTCCGTAAGGAATTGAAGTGATTTAAAATTATACTCAATCAAATTAGCTAAGAGTTTGAAGTTGTTTAAGCTAAAAAATGTAAAAAAAACTAACAAAAAATAGCGAATAAATATATGAGAGTATGACAATTTAGAGGTAATTTCCTTCTCATGATCACATAAATCAACATAAGGAAATTATGATCTTTTTTTTGTCATTAGTGAATTTAGTTGATGTATTTATCATAAGTATGGTCTATATGTGCTATTAATTATCCCAATATAAACCATTAAACTTTAACATGCCCTCCAACCACTTGTTAACTCTCACAAAAATGATAGTAAAGTTAAAAATAAAATCTATTCTAAGCATAATCTATTTACTATTGATTAGTAATATAGATCATCAAATTTTGATTCTAAAACATTGTTCATTACTAACATCATGTGTATATTAAGAGGTAATTTGTGTTTTTGTTTGTTTAAGTATAACCTATTTGGTGTCAACAACATAGGCTATCAAATTCAAATCTAAACAACAAAATATTTACCACGTTAAACATTTCCATTAAGCACAAAAAGAGATCAAAAATTAACAAATATGTTGATCTACATGATTAAGAGAGCTTCATTATCCCTAAATTATGGGGGTTTAGCTTCTCATATTTGTTATCATATCAACAAATGTAAATTTCAACATTAAAAGCAAGCAAAGTAAGAAGAGAGCTAATTTAAATAAAAAGAGAATTTAACCACTTGCATAAATAAATCTAAACTACTAACATGAAAGGAAAAAAACAAGAAAAAAACAAGAAAGAAAAATGCATGAATTGAAATTACATATGAGAAAATTACACGAAGAAACGGCTAAGAAGCCATTAGAAAGAGAAAGAGAGTTTATGTTTATTTTTGTGGTTACCACTAAACTTACTACAAGGTGGTGCTAAGAACCTCATCATATGAAATATAAGGAGCATTTATACATACCTAAAACCTTAATGCATATTTTAGGGGACTACCCAAAATACACCTCTGAAGTGTGGCCTCCTGTTTGTCATTAGCATGAGCATAATCTACCATTACATATACATGTAACTTTAGTGTCCATTAACATGTGCATTAGTTCCTAATTGTAGATCATGGTAAGTGGGTAAGTGAGATCCTCCTTGATTTCGTGAATTCATTTATTTCCATGTCCATTTACCTTCTTCTCTTGTGCATGCATATATCCATGAAGATTTCTTCACATTTCCATCCAAATTCCTATAAATAAAAATAAAAGTGAATATTAGTCACGCATCCCTAAAACCAAAATTAATTCAAACGGCATCCTCCATAAAAAAAAGTTGTAAAGCGAGTCCCTATAATTATTTTACTATGGCAGCATGTATTTTTCGTGTTTTTTTAGGCCGATACCTAAGAAAAAATTCAAGAAATTGTAAATATTATAACTGGGTTTCCGAAAGGAAAATAAATAAATTGTAGACATATCTGTAATTATTCACTGAATATTTGCATTCAATAAACATCTGAATAATTGCAGATATGTATGCAATTATTCCATATAATTGAAGACATGTACGCAATTATTCACTGAATAAAAATCTATATAATTGCAGTCTGCACTTATTCCATATATTAATAGACATGTATGCAATTATTCATTGAATAACAGCACCTTGATTTAACAATCAGGATATTTACGTAAATATCCGCACTTAATCCTTAAAGTTGTGGACATATCTGCAATTTTTAATTGCAAAGGCATGCTATCCAGAATAAGTGCAGATATGTCAACAATTATTCTCTAAAATTGCATACATGTCTGCAAGTATTCCTGAAACATAGTATGTGTCATTTTCTTCCCTTTTCATACTTATTTTTTGATTTTTTGACATGAATACGAAGACAAATATTAATTGAAATAAGTTTTAAATTTTGAATTTTTTTTTGTTTTTTATATGTTTTTTGATGATTTTCGAAAAATAAGGATCTAATTTGCATATTTTTCCACTGGGGTTTTTGTGAATTTTAAAACTTATCAAGGACCTGTGCCAAAAGTACCCCTATCATTACATGTGCATGTAACTTTAATGTCCACTAACATGTACATTAGCTTCTAATTGTAGATCATGTTAAGTGGGTAAGTGAGGTCCTCTTTGATTTCGTGAATTCATTTATTTCCATCTTCATTTACCTTCTTCTCTTGTGCATGCTTATATCCATGAAGATTTCTTCATATTTTCATCCAAATTCCTATAAATAAAAATAAAATGTACAAATAAATATTCTTAAAATTAATACATGCACATAAATGACCATTTTGCCCCTATAGAAAGATGAATAAATGATGATTTGAAAATAATTTAAATTTTGGTTTAAACATATTAAAATACCATATATGCTCATTTATTTAATTAAATTAGATTAAATATGAAAGTAAAAATATACACATTTACGTGCACACCAAATACCCCCACACTTATCATTTTATTCATTCTCGAATAAACTAAAACTAAGATAAATCTCATTTTATAGGAAACACGAATGCATTGAACGTATGTAACATGCCGATAAACGTCTAGTTGTTCATGGTAGGAAGAGTGTTGTCTCGTAAGGGTTTTCAGCAGATACTACCCACAAAATCCAAATACACCATGAAAAATTCCTAAATGCAAGATTTATTTACAAAAATATGTATGCAAGTTTTTGAAAATATTTACAAATGAATAATTTACTTTTAAATTGACATGAGTAAGTTAAATATAATTTCTGATCATTATCAAGAAATTTAAGTCCTTTACTTAATGTTATCATAATAAATAGTCTCTAGTTTGGCTAGTCGTTTTAGTTGATAACATAGTGTAACTATGAAATGGATCTTTCGTTGATTTTTCAATGTTTTTAAAAATAGTATTTTCATTTCTTTTGAATAAAAAATCAAATCAAATAAGTAAAAATATGGCTTGGATTTCAATTGCTTACTCTCGTTTTATTTGAAGACTTTATTGATATTAACAATATTAATATATGTCTAACTCAAATAAACTTAGGCCAGATATATCACTCATGCACTGTCTTTCTGGCTTATGTGAGAGAATTCAGAGCATGACGAGTGTAACACACAAGTATGTACACCTATTGACTATAGGTGTTATAAATAAAATAATTTTATATACATATACCTAACCCAGATAAACTAAGGCCAGATATACCGATCATGCGCTGTCTTTCGGGCTTATGTGAAAAGGGTACAAAGTACGGCGAGTGCACATACTTGCGTATGAACACATTACTCACGATGATTCTTATTTTCAGAAAAACCAATTTTTTTATATTTCTTTTTTTAGGAGAGAGATTTGCAAAATTATCTTAGCACCATTTAACTTAGAAGATCAAAAATGTTATAGCCGTTACTTTTAAATCAACAACTTATTAAACAAAGATTTCAATTAGGATATACTTCATAATTATTATCTATGAACCTTCCTATATACCAGATAAACAATAATTATTTGTAATCAAATTTATTTTTATTTTTGTTAACACAATAAATTTTCAAAATTTTTAGTTTAATAACCAGAATCCTATTCTTATCCTACAGTGTTTCTTTAAAAGTAAATCAATATGCTAAAATGAAAATTTATTTTGGAATTTGTTTTTATGTTTTGGAAAGAAAATGTAAAAAATAAACCATGAAAAAACAAAAAATGAATATGAGACTCACCCCCACACTTGATTTTGACTGTGTCCTTACAATCAACCCAAGCGAAAGGAGAAAAATAAAATAAAAATATGACCTATATTTAAAAGAAGATGAGACGATTCTTATTTACACGACATTAGAAAATAAGCCATTAAAGAGTAATGAAACGGTCTTCCAAAGATCAATTCATTTGTCCCGTCAAGTATGGGAGACATAGCTTAAGCACAGAAAAAAAAACCATAAAAAATTTCAAAGTTGAATCTTGATTTGGAAACACGAATGTTATTTTATTAAAAATCATATGAGTTGCTTTATTTTCGATGATTTTTGGGGTAGATAGAACAATTGGTTGAAGTTCAAGTTTATTTTCACCAAATTTAACCTCAAACTTATCATTAATAAATTCTTCAAAATTATTGATTTTAAAATCAAAATGGTGATTTAAGTCTACCCCTTTAGAATTCAACCCATCCTCGAAAAATCTAAAATATTTATGTTCACTAAATTCATTTTCCTTTATTGGATTATCAAAAACTTCATTGTATGTATCAATTTTAAAATCTAAAGTTGTTGCATTCAATTTTTCAAAATCGAAACAAGGAAGATCGAATTTTAAATTTGGTTTCACACTCTTAAAGGAATTGAATCCAACTCAATTACCACATGTTCAACAACTTCATTAAGACTATCATTTTCAATTTCCAAATTTGTTATTTGAAAATCGTTAATTCTAGTAAAAGGTAGATTACTATTTAACTCGTCACACTTGGGGATTTGATTATGTTGCTTACGTTGTTTCATATATGTTTCAAACAAAAAATCCGTGTGATCTTTGTTAATTTCTTCCATTTGCTCAACAAAATCAAATTTGTAATTATTAACTTGAGAATTTTCAACTCTAGATTGTTGAGAGCAAAAATTGTCAATTGCACCATAGTTGAGATTATTCTCATTGCCAAAATCATTTAAAAAGTGATTAACATTTTCATTTTGACTTTGAAATTCATTATGGAGTTCAAATTTGTATTGGCATGACTTATAATAGAAATCATTTTAGTTTTGAAGTGAATTCAAATTTTGATTATTTTGAAATCTTTGACTTGAGTTGTTGTTCAGATTCCTAAAATTATCTACCATCTGATTTCGTTGTTCAGGTAAATACTAAATCGTTTCAATACTTTTTTCAAGTTTTGAGGGTTGGTCATCATTTTGAAAATTTTATGGTTTAAAATCCGAATTGTTTGTATAATAGTTGTCATTAAAATATTCAAAAGAGTTTGATGTAAAACTATATGAAATATATTGATTTTCACAACTATTGTAAAATTCTTGCGAATAGGGAAGTTCAGACATTTTAAAAATGGTATTTTTATAAGGATAAATGTTTACCAAAGAGAATTTATTTTTAAAAGGGAGAGTTGTTTTTTTATTTTTGAATTCTTTTTTTGAAAAGATTATTTTTATTTTTTGGATTTTTTCTAAAAGACAACTCAAATTTTTTTTATGGATTTTTGATTTTGATTGAAAATTTTCAAAGGAAAGGATTTAAAAACTAAGTTAAGGAAAATTTACAAAAATTTTTAGTTTTGGATTTTGATTTTTTTAAATATGTATGAACTAATGAAACTAAATGAATGCAAGGACTTAATAATAATTTTTTTGTCCTAAGTAGCTCCAAGCCTAAAATTGTATAATCACACTTCGTCTTAATCCAATAGGATAGTTCTTATCTAGGTAATGGACATGAGTTATTGGTGCACCAGGAATCACGGAAGCAATGGAACAGAAAGTTTAAGTACCTTGGGAGAAACAATTAGTATCATATTTATGAACCACCGTAATATTTATAACTGATTATTACTCTACTGTAGCCTAGACACTAAGAAAAGAAATTGTTTAAAGAAGATAATTTGTCAAGATACAGTTAAGTCCTAGATGTGCTCGTGACACCCTTAAATCAAGTGTCTAACCTTTATTATTAGCAATATTCTATGATGATATGCAATTTGTGGACCAAGGAAGGGATGATAAAATCCCCCATCTTATGGGAATCGGGGTGTTGCTTTTAGAAAACAAAACTAAGATGAGATAAATGCAATGCAGAAATTAAACGTGATTTAATGATGCAACTACGAATGAATTTTGTTTTTTTTTTGAATTTTTTTTAAAATGCAAGCAACTAGTAATGCAAAGCAAATAAAAACAAAAGAAAAGGGCATGATATCCGAGCTTGTAGAATTATTAGCATATTATTTTAAAGCAGCAATTTTTTTTAAGCAAGCAAGCAGGGTTGAGTAATTATTTGGCAAGCAATTCCTTCCTGTCTGGTTTCCTGCGCCCTAAAGTTTGATGAAGATATACACATACATACAAATATATATATATATATATGTCTATATATATAATAAATGAATTTAGAAATAAAATAAATCAAACTCCCTCTTTTTTTTAAAGCAATGAAGAATTAAATTAAATCCATTCCAACAAAAAATAATAATTAAAAACTAAAATGGTCAGTCCAATTACCCTAAATATCAAAGCAAAAAATTATTCTTCCCTCGTTTAAACTAATAAAACGAATACTAATACACTGCCTAATTAATTATCCTCCTTCGTAAAAAGGAACTATCTCCTTCTTCCCTAAAAAAAGGCAATCGAAATGAGAACTCGAAATTAGAAAGGAAACTATGGTGATTAGCAGTGAAATCCAAGCTGGTTGTGGTGGATTCTAGGAATTCGAGTTTGGGGATTTTGGGTTTGAGTATGGACAGTAGATGAGATTTGAGCAGGGCGATGGTGCGTGGAACTGCTGGAATTCGATTTGGGTTTAGGAGAATTGGGTTTGTGTGTTTTGGATCATTTCAGATGATGTTGAACAGTAGGGAGCCGATGGTTTTGATGTTTGTTTTGCAGTGGGGTGGGTTTGTCACTGGTGATGGTCAACTTAATGAAATTATGATCTCTCTTTTTTGGTCATTAGTTAATTTAGTTGATGTGTTTATCATAAGTATGATTTATTTGTGCTATTACTTAGCCCAATGTGAACAATCAAACTTTAACACACCCTCAAAACCACTTGTCAGGTCTCATGAAAACGATAATGAAGTTAAAAATAACATTTATTCTAAGCATGACCTATTGCTATTGATTTGTAATATAGACCATCAGATTTTGATTGTAAAATCCACTTCATTACCACATCATATGCAGATGAAGAGGTCATTTGTGCTTGCATTTGTTTAAGCACAACCTATTTGGTGTCAACAAAATAGACTATCAAATTCAAAGCTAAACATCAAAATGCTTACCCCATCAAACATTTCCATTAAGCACAAAATGAGATCAAAAATTAACAAACACGTTGAATCTACAGGATTAATAGTGCTTCATTGCCCCTAAATTGGTTTAGCTTCTCATATTTGTTATCATATCAACAAATGTAAATTTCAACATTAAAAAGCAAGCACAGTAAGAAGATAGCTAATTAAAATAAAAAGAAAATTAGTCTACTTGCGTAAATAAATCTAAACTACTAACATGAAAGAAAATAAACAAGAAAAGAACATGAAAAAAAATACATGAATTAAAATTGCACATAAAAAAATTACATGAAGAAAAGGCTAAGAAGCCATTAAAAAATGAAAACGAGTTTATGTTTATTTTTATGGCTACCACTAAACTAACTACAAGGTGGTGCTAAGAGCCTCATTACATGAAATATAAGGGGTATTTATACATGCCTAAAACTCTAATATATATTTTAGGGGACTACCCAATATAACTCTCTAGGAAGTGTAGCCTTCAAGTTGTCAATAGCATGAGTATAATCCACCATTACGTGTACATGTAACTTTAATGTCCACTAAAATGTGCATTAGCTCCTAATTGTAGAACATGGTAAATGAGTGGGTGGGGTCCTCCATGATTTCATAAATTGATTTATTTCCATATTCGCTTGCCTTCTGCTCTTGTGCATGCATATTTCGATGAAGATTTCTTCTAATTTCCATCCAATTTCCTATAAATAAAAATAAAATGTGCAAATAAGTATTCTCAAAATTAATACATGCAAAAAAATGACCATTTTACCCCTATATGAAGATGAATAGATGATGATTTGAAAATAATTTAACTTTTGGTTTAAACAGTTAAAATACCTTACATACTTATTTAATTGAATTAGATTAGATATGGAAGTAAAAATATGCACATTTACGTGCACATCAAATACCCCCGCACTTATCATTTTAATTGTCACCGAATAAATTAAAACTAAGATAAATCTGTTTTCATAGAAAACACGATTGCATTGAGCGTGTGCAGTAAGCCGTTAAACCTTCAGATGTCCCTAGTAGGACGAGTGTTGTCTCATGAGGGTTTTAAGTGGATACTACCCATAAAATCCAAATGTAGCATGAAAAATTTCTAAATGCAATATTTATTTACAAATATATTAATGTAAGTTTTTTAAAATATTTACAAATGAATAATTTACTTTTAAATTGACACGAGTAAGTTAAATATAAGTTTTGGTCATTATTAAGAAATTTAAGTCCTTTTACTTATCGAAATTTCCAACAAAATTAAGTTATCATAACAAATAGACTCTAATTTGGCTAGTCATTTTGGTTGAAAATATAGTGCAACTATGAAATGAATCCTTCGTTGATTTTCAAAGTTTTTCAAAGTGGTATTATCTTTTCTTTGGAATAACAAATCAAATAAGTAAAAGTAGTGCTCGGATTTCAATTGCTAACTCTCTTTTTGTTTGAAGATTTTATTGATATTAACAATATTTACATATGTCTAACTCAGATAAACTGAGGTCAGATATACCACACATGCACTACGTTGCGGTCTTATGTGAGGGTTATATAGAGCATGGCTAGTGTAACACACAAGTGTGTACACCTATCGACTGTAGGCATTATTAATAAAAGAATTTATATATATATATATATATATATATATATATATACACACACCAAACTCAGATAAACTGAGGCCAGATATACTGATCATGCACTGCCTTTCAAGCTTGCGTGAGAAAGTACAGAGCATGGCGAGTGCACACACTTGCATGTGAACACATGACTGAAGGTGTTTCTTATTTCTATGCAATCCAAGATTTTTAAATTTGGAAATTATATCTTTTATACATTGGGAAATTTTGATACGAGTAAATTAAATTTACTATCACCTCCGTCGGCCCATTCCTAGTAGCAAGGGAGGACATGCAACAATTATCCCCTAACCCAAACCTAGAGACTATCTCTCTGTCACCCATAAGATGGTAAAGCTATTTGATCAACTCTAAATCTTTTAACATACTTAATTAACTTTTAATTATTTTATAGTATTCATGATTTCCCTTCGATCTGTTCCATTTCTCGGTCGGATTTTCTGTGACACTCACAAATGAAAAAAATATACTAGTCATTTTTGCATACTCAATTATAAAACTGTTAATCATCTTTAAATTATTTAATTATTTATTTCAAAAGGTTCACAAAAGATTTTGGAAATAATAATTAAGTTGAAACCATTGTTTGCAAAAGTTATTAAAAAGTGTAACGGAAAAGTGCTGCAAATAATGTGTTAAAAGCTATGTTGATCAAAACGACCTTTTTATATTTTTGAAATTAATTTATATAACTCCAATATCTTTTAAAACTTTTTAAATATTTATGAAATTTATTCCATATTTTTAATTAATTTTCAAGGAATTCCCTTTGTGGATTCCGAATTGCAAAACCGCGATTATTTTGATAACTTGTTTTGGTCATATTTCAAAATCTACTAAACGAAATATCAATTCTTTTATTTTTTTGAAAACCATGATTATAATAGTTTTGAAATTTTTTATTTCGAAGAATTCCGAGTTATATTCCACTCTATAGGTTGTTTTATCTTTTTCAGCGTGAAATCGCGAACTACCGTTATGCGACGCGTCTTATTTTGACTTATTTTTTCATAACTTGTTCAAACACAAATTGATTTTTATTGTTTATAAAACATTTATAAAACATTTTTAGTCAAATATTTCTATATGAAATCTCATATTCACTTTTGAACCATTTCATAATATTATATTATTATAATATTCATTTCTAAACTTTTTATATTTTAAAACCATTAAGAGGCTAAACAATTCGATACACATATTATTTATGGATTAAATTTTCATTTAATTAACTATGGTTAATTACTAACCATTTCTCTTACCATTTATCAAATAAGTTATCAACTATATCACAACCATATGACTAATCATAATATCAACCAAGTTATCATCCCATATCAAACCATATTCAACATATTAATCTCTAATATAACATGTATACTATCACTTTAAGTTTTATTTAATTAAAAATAAGATTAAGTACTCACTATTTTTATTCTCTCCACAATCTGTAGCTTCCCGAATCAATTCTGACAGCACTTCCTCCTCTTTTTCCTGCTTCGGAGTCTCTTGAACTTGCTCCTTTCTTCCTATAGGGCTAGGCCTAGACTTGGTGTGGATAAAGGGGCTTACAGTCAAGGTTAGGGATAGTGGTGCTTTCGGCCAAATGGGTAGTGGTGGTGGCCGTGGGTTATGTTGAGGAAGAGGAGTGTTTTAAGTGATTTTGAGATGGATTTGATATGTATATACACTAAGATTATTTTAATTTCTTTTCTACTAAAATTTCTTCCTAAATTTTCTAAACTAGAAGCCATTAAAAAGCTAAAGAAATAAGAGGAAGAATATGAAGAAATGAGTGAATGAAGGAGTGAATGGATGCTTGTATTCGTAGGCAAAAAGAAGTAAAAAATATATCTAAAATACCATAATCATCCATCATATCACCATGTGCACTCACCCCCTCCTTTTCCATCATGTTCCCCACATTACTACCCCTCTCCTTGTGCCTCTATCACTTCACTCTTCACATGGCATGTGCATTTGACTTTTAATGGCTTAAGGGTTAAGTTTTCGAAAATATCTTAGATATTTTTAACTTTATATATATATATATATATATAAATGTTTAAACGTGTAATGTATATATATATATATATATATATATATATATGGATATATTTATATTTTAGGGTGTATTTATGTGTTATATATGTGTATGTGACATATAAACAACGTTGCATTGATTACGAACAACTTCCGTTAGATAAACTGTTGCTAATCGGACAACCGATTGCCGGTCACATTTTCACTTATACATTAAATTTTATATATATATATATATACACACACAATTTGGAAATAAATTTCTAGTCATTTTTAATTATTAAAAATGATCTCACTTGAATTATATAATCATATATATCAATATTAATAATTATTTGTAAAAATTGCTATTATATCGATAAAGCGATATCAATTTTCTTATATTTTTCAATTCAATATATATCTTCATAAAACTATTATAATTTATTTATCATCACTTCATAACTATTTATAGTGAATTATTACCATTTAAAACAATTATTTGAATAATTATAATTAGATCATTAAATCCCAATTTAAAATCAGAAATCAATTATTAAATATAATGGTATTACTGATGATGTCCTAAATACATCAAATTTCCAAAAATAAATAATTTTATTTCATATCCTTGTTCAGTTATAAAAATAAGCATATGTCTCCAGCTTCATGCATGATGTTTGACGATTATAGGCTGTTTATCGATAAAATGTTTTCGATCATTTTATCGCTATTTTTTTTCGATGTATATATTTTTGTAAATACTTATTGGCATTAATATTTATTGTTCAAAAGATCATGATCTATTTTTAAAAAAAAACTTATATTTAAATATTTTAAAATTAAATATAATTTGTCAAATTGATAAATTTGCTTGTCGTTGCAAAATGCTTTTAAAAGAATGCATTTATATTGGATGAGGCGATTTAGAGTCATTCTAAATGCATGTTTTATATGTTGTGATACACCATGCACTTGCACACGTTTGGCAGTAAAATTGGTAATACGCTAATTAGGTGGATAGATTAAATTGGTTGCACATGATGTTACATGATTCAACCCTTGAAGAATTTCAAGGATGAAATTCTTTTAAGGAGGGGAGAATATAACACTCATAATTTAACTATAATTAATAAATGGAATTTGGGTAAACGTTGGAATTCGGTCATGAAACTTGCACTATTGCATTCATGGTGATTTTCTGAGCAAGTTTCATATTTTGAATTCGTGATCGAAGCTTAGACGAGAAGGTTATCAGCGTTGGAATAACTAAAACGAAAAATGAAATAAATAATATTAAATACAGGACCCCACCGGTCGAATGCTAGCATTCGAATGCATATAGTGGAGTGGTCGACTGGTTCGAACGTGATGACTACGGCTAGAATCTTAGCCAATGATCCAGATTCAATTATTTTAATTAACGGTTGAGATTGATTCGTGTTACTATAAATAAAGACATAACCCCTCGTTTCTCTTCTTATATTTTCTTATCCAAGCAGCAAAGCTCTATCATTTTCTCTTATCCACTACTTCTAAAATTAAAAAATATTATGTATAAATATATAATCGGAGAAGGGTACAAAAATAAAAGAGAAGAAGCAAATCAATACTATGGAAAAAGGTAATTTTTATAGCTATAAATCTATATTACCCTTAATCCCAAGTCTCTTCTCAAATCTGTAATTGAAATAGTATGTATACGCGTTGTTATACATATTCTTTTGGATTACAAAGGAAAAGGAATCAAGTGAAGGAATGGATGGAGATTTGGAAAGCTTAAAAGGTAGGTGGAAAATTATATAATTTATTTATAATATTGAAATTTATACCGTTGGATTTAATTTAATTATTACGCCTAAATAAGACTGTTGAAATGTAGGCTTAAAACAAATGTATAGGATTATTACCTACACATTCAATAAAATAGGTGATTGAAATAGAAATATTATCTACAACTTAGTATGTAAATTGGAATTCAATCCCAAATATTTATCATTGTAAAATGTTTGTTTATTCCGGATCTATAATTGGATTGTAGATTAGGTTGTCATATTTGACTTGGAATCAGAAATTCTGTTTTTTGATATATTTGGAGCGTATTTGGTATAATTTTCATAAATTATCTAATCCATAATATGTATAAAATCAAGTCGTTTTAATTAACAAGGGATATACCAAAAATGGAAAGAGATGTGTGAGATATGGATATTCTTTTCTGTAGTTTACACTATTTATTTCAATAGAAAAAAAGAAATATTTTCTTGTAACTTTAAACGAAGCAAAGATCTCACTTTTGGTTAATTATGCAAAATTATAATGGTAATCCTTTTTAGATGGATAGCTATTATAAATTATAATGTGAAAAGAAATGTTCTAGTTTAGAAATTAATAATCAGAAATGTATACACATACACATATAACCATGCATAACGTTTATCAATAAAAATATACAAATGGCGTAATACACAATGATATTTGTATTAGTTATTAGTAGTGTAGTAATTATAGGATTAGAATTTATGGATATTAGCTTAAGATTTGATGGGAAATAAATTTTTAGTTGATAGTGAGTTAAAAAAATTAAGTGAGACTGACTAGGGAATTTAATATAGCATTTATAGAGGAATTGAATATGCATAATATGTGAATTATGAAATAGATAATAAATTAAAGAGATTAAATGAGGATTGATTAGATATTCTCCAAGTTTGACTTTAATGTCCAATTATTATGGGAATAGATATTTATTAGACATTACAAGAAAGCCAAAGCCTAAGCATATAAATTAAGAATAATAACGAAGGAAATAAATAAGTACTAATACTATTAATTATACATAGGATGCAATATAATTTTCATTGTATGATATTATATGGCTTAAAGTATATGTTTAGAACAAATGTGAATTAGTGGGCCTAGCCTAACATTTAGGTTTTGGATGGTAGGTTTGGTTTACTATGTTAGAATGCAATCTTTGTAGAGTTACACAACAAAAGTCTGCAATAAGGGGCTAACAGCAGTTAGGGATATGCATAGGACGTATGACCTGCTTCTGGGATGGAGGTATTAAGTAGCTATTTTAGGGTCTGCCACCTTCCTATTTAGAAAGTATTAAATGGTTGGGGTTAGTGGTTAGGCACGGTAGTCGATATCTCGGGAAGGGTTCGCTTTAAATTTGAGGTATTAAGTAGCTATTATAGGGTCCGCATTTTTATAAAGAAGTATTAAGTGGCCTGATGAGATTTCATACGATGTTGGTTAAATAGTATCGAAGAGGAGTTCACTTTGGGATAGGTTTTAACGGGGACCTACCTAAAATGTATGTATTAAATTGTCAGAGTCAGTCTAGTTCCCATAGAAAAGGTATTAAGTAACTTGTGTGCTACCTTTTATATTTTTAGGATATGGCTGATGGTATTTTCCTGGGACTGGGAAGGTCTTTTGGCCTACAGCTGACGATAGTGGTAGAATTGAGATGCATTAGTAATATGATAATTATATTTTAAAGCCTTATTTAGCTATCATCTGTCTCTGTAGCTAAGACCGATTGATTAACGGTTATGTTTCGAAGGCCCTCTTAGGGGACTTGAGGTATTAAATAACTGTTTGGTCTGCCTCATCCCTATTTAAGAAGTAATTGGTCAGGGTTTTGGGTAGCGGAATATTTATATGTAAATGAATATAGGCATATATTCATAATGCCACCTTGAAGAAGTTTAGGTTAAGCCGTAAATAATAGAAATGATATTTAAATGAAAATCAATCGACATAAATTAATGGGATAAGTGAAGTATATAAAATCAACAAACTTGTTCTGACCCCCGTCCATACAATAACCCATATATTAGGTTTAAAAGGACTATATACTGGAGCAATATGGGAACTACAGACAATTAAGTCTTCTTATTCATGCTCGGGTTGACAGGGACATTATATATCCAAGAAATAATATTTCACGGTAGCAATTAGTCAATACGTACGTTCGTTAATTCTACTATGAGTTTATATTAATCGCTCTTTGATATACTTGTGTTTATTACATGATTCAAAATCAACGATCCATACCCTAGTGGCTTGGATTTTGATACAGTTGAAATTCAGGTCCATTAAAGTGCGGATTATCACATTTTGACTTTGATTTGGCCTCGGTTGAATGTGATACTAACCTTATATAACCAAAGGGACGAATCCTAATTCGAATAGCGTTTCACTTCCAATACTTCTACTTGATCAAACCATAGTCACTCGACGGGCGTTGTGCTATGACTTGACTATAATCACAATGGAGCTTTCGTATTGAAAATCCACGGTATTCTCAAGTCACGAGAACTGTTTAAATTAGCCACGTCAATATTTTATGTTTGATTTTAGTTATATTAACCAACATAAAACTATCAAGTGAGCCATTCCATATTTATCCAATAACTATCAATATGCAACCCTTTAGTGCCTCAGCAGTCATAGTAATACATCGCCCATCATTTAGAGATTATTACATACTCTTATCTCATCGTATACATCGATATTCAGTCTCGATGCATCTTGACTAGGAATATTTAGAATAATATGCTAATTATATTGTGATACAATATCCATGATTACAACTATTTGTAGTTTATATCATGAATACGTCCATTTATGGATTTTCTATTAAATTTATTTTTATTAAATATTTAATTATTTATAACACATTATATAACAGAAAGAAAAATACCTTTATTACGAATGAGAATTTATTATAAAGTTTAATATATTATAAATTATAGAATTTCCCCTTGGGCATATCTCTAACTCTATAAAATTTAACATTCTTAAATGTAATAGTCAAATTGAATTTCTGGTATTAAAAACTAGTTCTTTTATATCTAGAAAATATTATAAATCTGTAGGGCTTTTCATGTATAAAAAGTGTTGTGCCATGCTTTACAATTATTAAGTATTTATATTTGATAAAAATATTATAGTTCTGCTGCAAATATATGCAGATACTTACACTCTAAATGTATAAGTGTTGTCCCGAAGAGATCTCATATTTCGATAAATAATTGCAAATTAAAATTTTTCCCAGTAATTATTTACATTACAAATATTTACCTAATAAGTATTAGCTTCGTCATAATGTTTTTAGCTTTGTTTAGCTTTTCCATCACCACAACCACCGCCTTCTTCCCCCACCAGTTTACTTTGCATGAAAGTTTTCTCATAGCCATAGTAACTTCTCACGTTGTCTCTATCGAAAGTGCTAATTTTGACTCTTTGATAATTGAAGCATCAAATTAATTCACCACAACCGAACTTCCAACCATTCTATGGCTATAATAAACTCCCTGTTGAGTAGCATCTGCCAACATAAAATTCGATACCTTTGGTCTACGCTTGTTTATTTTTTAGTTTTTGATAATTATAACAATTAATATGATAAGTAAATTTGGAGGAAAGCGGAATTTTAAAAAAAAAAGGAATGGATGGGTAATGTACACTTTAAAATAGGGGTATTATTCTTATTTTAATTTAACAATTGTTGTTTAAGTTATAATAATAATAACATAAGCCTATCATTATTGTCAGGACCCGATTCTTCGACTTTCGAAAATTCAACATCGATACTCACTTTATCGACTGCCGAGCAATCGAACGACGGAAAACCAAACAATGAGGGTTTAAGAAAAAGAAAAAGAGAGAAGAAGAGATAAGAAGATAGAAAAGATAAGAAAATAGAGAGAAAAGAACATAGAAAATAGAACGGAATAGAAAACAGAAAATAGAACTGAAAGAAATAACAGAACAACATCAGAATCTCACAATTCGCAGCGGAACGACATATAATAAATAAATGAATAATCTTTAAACAAAGAACTATATCAGTTATTACATTTCATACATTTCATTTCATTACATCAGAGTGTACAACAACAACAAACAACAAACAGTGCAGTGGAAAAGAAATACTATATACTAGTAATACGCCATGCCATCCATCTTGCCTCCAGCAACTCCAGAATATCCAGAATATCCTGATAAACCTTAACTCTTGACTGCCCGTGTGGAAATTGGTGGGCACCCAGAGTTTAGGAAGGAAAACAATAAACTCCGATTCAGTCATGTGACTGGTGTGAGAACTCAAAATAGTTTATTTATCTTTAAAATCAAAAATAGAGGAATATTTTTAAAGTCAATTTGCAATGCTTTTACAAATGAGACTACCATAAGGCCTTCCGCACACACACACAATGCAAACGCAGAATCGGAGGAGATTTCTCCTTATGATAGTCAAAGATGCTTGATACGCATTTAAAAGAACATTTTATATTATTACTAGTGCATAGTGTTGGAAAAATTTATTTCGAAAGTAGAATATAAATCTTAGCCAGCATAGACATTTCGAACTATGCCTACTATAGCTAACTATGTTCAATAGCAGGTTACCGCCACATTCCATAGCAGGTTATACAACTAAAACCGTACAAGTCTCGTATTGTTTCTTTGGATTTCCAACGAATGATCAGGCCAAGGAACTTCCCATTGCCACATGAGAATGCCTCTGGATGGACATCCCCGAGAACCAAACCGGATCTCTACCAACACAAGGCCGGGTTACCCCTAACTGAGTAACAACTGACCGAATATGCCATCCCCCGGTCCTTTGGGACCTTTCAACCGAGCGCTCGCAATCAATTCACACAATCATAAAGTGTTTTCAACATGAGTAAGTATCTGGGCTCCATACCATGATACCACCCTTTTCCAGAAGGAAATGCACATATCTTAAAGGGCGCTACCCCTCATAACCTTGCTGCATCTTTCCTGTTTTGACCATTCACGGGGTGTGAGGCTCGACGAAGTCACGTCCACAAAAACATACTTTATACAAAAGCCATGCTTTGGGTCAACAAATGATCATAGAGATGATCACCAAGATAGACGATCAAATAAATGATCCTATCACAAATAATCAACACAATGATCATTTACAGCAACACTCAGCATGTCACATTACCAAATTGGGAATATATCGCTGATAACATTCAACTACATAACCTCTGAGCTCATACGTCTCAGAGAAGGGTGTTAAGCTAAAAGAATGAATTCTCTGCCACCAACAGAAATATATTTGAATGAAATCTGCTTTATATCTCAATTTGTAACGTCAGACATACAATACATACAAGTCTGTTCCGGGCTCGAACAAAACCGAAGGCACTTACAAAGAAGTCCTTGCAATCCGGATATTCACAATCTTGATCGGATTTCCCATCACTTAGGGAGTCTCTATACCGTTGCAACTCAGTGCAGAGACAATCGACAGGTCATCCTATCGCTTTCGCAAATACCGGGTCTTCAACACCGATCTTCAAATGCAATTCATAACGACGTATCACATATTCGGAATGGGTTATACGACCCCATGGTCCTTTCCCGGTTAACCCGAATAGTGAGCGCTTATTCAAAAATAAGTGTGGCATTCAAATTCAAACAAATCACATCAATTACCCATTCAAAGGGAAATATTGATAGTCGGTTATTGAACTATCAATGGATATGCACACATCACCAGTTTCCAAATAATTTCCCAAATTATTTATTTTCCAAAATATGTTTACAAGATATATAATTTTCACACTTCAAAAATAAATCAATATTTATTTTTAAACAAATTCTCCTTTTCATTCATAAATTCCATAGTGAATTTATATTTCAAAATATCCATGCATATACGATTTCAATTATTCATTTCAATATTCCTTTTCAATTTATCTTCAAAAAGATAAATTCTCAAAATATTCACTTTATATTGGAAAACATTTCCATACTTATTTATTCATAAGTAATTCACAAATCTTTTATTTATTTTCAACACTTGGAAAATATTCAATATACTTTAATCGAAATTAAGTATATATTTCATTCTTTAAGGAAATCATTCTCTTAAACATATTTATTTGGGCCAAAACGAATGTTGCGTAAAACATCGTTACGACAACCCAAAATCACTAGTATAGGGATTCGAAATTAAAATAGATATATAAATCCCAATACTATACAAAACATTTCCTTTCGGAAATCATTTACTATAACAACAGTGTTATAGTCCACCATTTCCTTCTATTTCTCGAAAACGTCTATTTCAACAATAAATGTTGAAATCTATGGTTTCGAATCTTAACATAATTAAAACATCGTTAGATCGTTTTAATTCTATTTAAAACATCACTTTCAAAATAATTTCTTTAACATATTATTCACTATTCAAAAACGTGAATATACTACGTTAACCAATTTCATCCTTTACTCATTTTATTTCAAAGGATTATTCACAGTCTAAAACGTGAATATAACTCCATAAATAAATTATAAAAATTAACTTATCAAAATAAGTCGTTTGTGAATTTATAAAACAACGTTTATAAATTCCATTTATATTTATTTTATAACAACTTCCTTTTATAAATTCCTTTATTAACCTATTCACTTTATATCTCAATTATGAACCAAAAGTCCATATTATAAGTTAAATACTTATAAAACGATTATTTACAAAATCGTTCTTTTAAACTTCATAATTATAAATCTTATAACTTATAAGATTCAATGATTTATTCAAAACTATTCTTTTAATAACTTTATAAAATTTATAAATCTTACTATTTATAAATTTCATTTATAACTTCACCATTTATAATTTTATAAATTCCATTCATTTACAAAATTCATTTTCACTTCATTCAAACACTTATAAAAACTCGTTTTATAATGTCAATATTTCAATTTATAAATATCCATTTATAAACCTCTTAATATAACTCAATTTATATTATTCTTTAAAACGTCTTTAAATTCCTTTATAATTTCACCATTTTTATTCATAAAATAATTAAATTTTATAAATCCTATTCTTTCAACTTTTTATAATAAATTCAAATCCCCAATTTTAAACTATTTTATAAAACCATTAACCTCATATTTTCAAATATAAATCTTTAATCGTATTTCTCAAAATCATAATTTTTATAACTTTAAAAATCATAACGTTTATTTATTTAAAATGGATCAATTCCAAAAATATTTTATAAACGTATACTTTCAAAAATCACTTTAAAATCATTTTAAAATTCCAAAATTTGGTCCAATGATGCTACACACCAAATAGTCAATCACGACAACAACGACATCATATATCGATATGATAGTCCATCAAATATCAAAATATCTGAAATCAAATAAATACTGTTGAGGAATCCAGTTGGATCCCTCCAACTAGTTTTCCTGCATCCACAAACATTAACACAATACCAATTTCGCTCCAGTACGAAATTATCGCGGTATATGGGATTTAAAATATTATCCGCTTAATATACGGCGCAATAGGGTCTCATCTGCTAAAAAATACGGGAAATCAACAACTGCAATATATACATATGCCAATATATATATATTGATATTATATATAATACCAATTTCACTGTTTATGAAATATTCGCGGTATATGTTTTTAATAAATAACATCCGCTTACTAACGGCGCATAATGTCTATTTTAATAATCAATAGATAACATCATCACTCAAACATGCATTCAAATATTTTAAATCTAACTATTTAAAATAAAATCGAAACTGATTCGATTGAGTGAGAAGTTCTCACCTTGATTTTAATTCTGTTTTCAGCTTTTATTTCGAATAAAATTAAACGGACGTTTAATTTTACCAAAAATTCTCACTAACTCCAAACGACTCCAATCCAATTCCATCGCGTAGTGCTCGTCCATACGATTCCAACGCAATTGGTTTCGCGCGTTTTCGACCTCGCATGAAAATGTTATGAATTTTTGAAGTTTGTACACGATTTAAACTAAAATTTACAACATAAATTAACTAATTTTAAACCTATTCAATTTAGAGCCACTGGATCCTAGCCCCTTGCATCACAACCATTCCTATCATCTTCCTCATCTCCACACTCGGCTACAGGCACAAGGCCGAACCCAACTCAACACCTAGGGTTTGATATTGCAACCAATTCGAGCGACATGAACTCGATCGAGATACTCCATCGCGTAGCCCCTAGCCTCCTCTACGTTCGGCCTCGACAAGAGCAAGCTCGGCCACTCCCTGACACGCGCGCACGCAAGTGAACGGCCCACGCACGCGACCACTTTCCCCCCTCCACGCGACGCCAAATTCGATCATAGCCGTATAGAATCGTAGAGCTCTCCTTCCTCTTCAATGTTGTAGTTAACAACTTTGGCTAAAACTTCACGGATTGGAAGTAATTGAGGAAAGAAAATCGAAAAATTCTGGCCATTCAATTCAGAGGTGACGGCTGCATATAGTTAGGTTTAGGGTTTAGTTATTTTTAATTTTTTAGAGAGAGAGGGGCTATTTATAGAGTTTTGAACGAACACTATTCATCCGGAAATTCCGAACTCCGATTCACGCGCAGTAACCGACGTTCCTAGGGTTTATCCCGCGTTCCGGACACAATGGAACAGGTTTCGGAAGCTAATTCGGACATATGTGCGAGTTATAGCAATAAACGATCAATTTTTATTAAACCGATTTAAACCGATTTCGATGCGTTTTAATTCGTACCGGACAAAAAGTAAATCCAATTGACACGAAATTTGAAACCTTACAATAATATCACATTACGAATCCGATGAAACTGGTTTCGTCGAAATCCGAGACTTTTTGAAAAAAGGCTATTTTAACTCGCCAAATTAATATTAAAAACAATTCGATGCGTTTCGAGCTGCCACGATCAAACGATAACTCCGATTGACACGAAAATTGAAATCCAGTAATAACTAACTATTACGGATCCAATGGAACTAGTTTCGTTCAATTCTGAGGCTGTTCAAAAATTGACTATTTTAACTAGTCGATTTAATATTAAAATATTCAATTTTCACAAATAAACTTTTAATTCGATTTTAAAAGTTCTAAAATATCGTTCTAACTTCAATATGATATAATAAAATTTTACAAATCATTTTCAATCATATTTAACCCAATTTTCAATTATTTCCATAATTTAACATATTAAATTATCGATTTAATTATTCAATTAAATCCAATAATTCAAGATAAAATTTATTCGACTTATAATTTCACTTATTAATATTTAAAATTAATTAAATATTCAAATTTTAATTACTAAAAATCCTGGGTCGTTACAATCTTCCCCCCTTAAAAGAATTTCGTCCTCGAAATTAACAAGTAAGAAAAATTACAGAATATATTAACTTTCCTTAAATCCATAGTTAAACTTCTTACAATACTTTACTAAGTTTTCAAATCATACTTAGTTATCTTTTCAAAACAACTACTATTGTTTAACTTTCAATTCCAAATCAAAGTTAAAGTTTTCAAAATTTTCCAATTTTCTCAAATTTTTTCTAACGCCTTAAATTTCCGGAAAAATTCGCCATAGTCTCCTTTGCGCGGCTCGATCCGAAAAAAAAAATGACAGTATATATATCACAAATATACATCTCATCAAGTAATGAGGCATCCCGAAGGGAAAAAATATAAAAGTACGGTATGTAATCCGAGATATGTACCTTATATTTTATTAGCGAGCATATACGGCTAATATAGCGCGAAAGCGAGCTCCAAATGCGAAGCAAACGCGATCCGCACCTACTAAACACTCAACAAACAACATGAGAACATGCATGTAGACAATAGTATCGATATACATCATATAGCAACATAATAACTATATATGCTAACATAGCAAATGCAATAAAAGCAATATATTCAACCAATATATATTAATCACAACCAAATTCCTTTGCTTATATTCATTTCATTCAATTATTCAACTTCCAATAACATTAGAATTTAATGAATTAACACTTATATTCATTATTTCATATCAATTATTCACATTCAATTGATTTATATTCAATCCATTCATTCAATTCAATTTCTAAAGTTGAATTTCATTTATATAACTTAAGTTCATATTTATCACTTCACTTTATTATTTTACTTTGATACTAATATCAACTTCATTCAACATCTCTTAAGTTATATTCCATTTTATAAACATTACTTTGTTTTTACTTAACTTAAATTCCAACTTATAAATCAATTCAGCTTCCAATTCTAAAGTAAATTTTCATTTAACTTTAGATTCATTTTTATTTACAACTCATATTCATAAATATATTCATATAGTTTCACTTCTTATATATATAAGTTTATTTCACAATTGTAAATCACATTAATTATAATTCAATTCTTATAATTCTTTTTACTTATACAATTATCCTTTTATTTAGATTATTCAAACAACTAAACAATCAACTTATATACACTTTAATAATTTTGAAAAATTATTTCTTTTATACAGAAAAAGATAAAATTAGTTTTAAGGACATTTTACAAGAAAAAGATAAAAAAATTAGTTTTAAGGACATTTTACAAGAAAAAGATAAAAAAATTATCATTTTCAGTTATACAAAAATAATGATAAAAAGATTTAGTGTTTTCCTGTATAACAAAAAAAGATAAATGAATTTATCATTATGTTGTAAATTGCCCTTAAAACTAATTATGCAGAAGTGGTGTCCTTTAAACTTATTACCCTCCAAATAGAAGCCTTCAACCTAATTTCCACTTGTATTATACTGTACTGATTTTATAAGTACAATTCTTGTGATATAAATTTGTATTTTGCATTTACTTTGAACACCCTACTTTGTCGCAGTAATCCAAACTAATACGTGCTTTGAGTTGTAAAATTGATAAGTTAAGTGCTGTATGAATATTTACAGCAATAATGGTCATGGTAACTATTGCTGATGGAGACAGTGTGGTGGATGACGCGGACATCGAAGCTGGCAGGTACAACTTGACTGCCCACTTTGTTTGTCCGTTAACTAAAATATGTATGTGCCAAAATATGTACCTTTATGAATTGATAAAGTTAGGTAAGTTTATTTAGTTTTTAGTTATTTCCAAATCTATCTTAGTGTCCAAATAAATATGTATATCTAATGAGATGTTTCAGAAAATTCATCAAGCATATTAATTCATCGATATTGATAGGTGTTTTCCATATTGATCATTCAGTCGCCTGATTTCATTTCCTCTCAATTCCTTTCACATTCTTCCACTAATCCCACTGATTTCATTTATTTTCACTATCTAAAATTTATACGTAATTTTACAACAGTTAAATCTTCTTTTACTATCCTAGATTTATAGCAAATTTTGCTATGATTTATCACAACAAACCTGTAGCATACTTATTTGAACTCTCTCACACATACACACGTAAATCCTTATTTTTATTTTATTATTTAAATTCATTTATTTTTATCCTTTTTTATCTTCGGGTTATTATTACACCTCCATTTTTCAACAGCGAGAAGTAATGGAATGAGGAAGAGAAGAGATCAAACATTTAACAGGTAATACCATTCAGTTCTTATTTATTACTAGCTATATGATATTTACATAAAATGTTTTTCAACATGCTAGCCAGCATAATTTGACTTTGGACAAAACCCTATTCACCAAACTATTTAATACAGATCACCTAAAGTTTTATGAAATATCAACCACTTTATCACTATGGCTAATCATATGTAATTCAAAAAAACTGCATGTGTAATAACTTCCTCTTAATGGCTTACATCTAACTAATTACTTATCAATTAGTTAGAGAGTTCCCAACAAATTTTTTTATTTCATGACAACAGTATCAAACAGATTGATAGCTATATGTTCTGTTCGGTCTGTTAATGATATTTATCAAACATGCTTACACTTATAGTACGTTTATTATTTGAACACCCTGATTTGTTACGATAATCCAAACTAATACGTGCTTTGAGTTGTAAAATTGATAAGTTAACTGTTGTATGAATATTTACAGCAATAATGGTCATGGTAACTATTGCTGATGGAGACAGTGTGGTGGATGACGCGGACACCGACGCTGGCAGGCACAACACGACTGCCCACTTTGTTTGTCCGTTAACTAAAATATGTATGTGCCAAAATATGTACCTTTATGAATTGAAAAAGTTAGGTAAGTTTATTTAGTTTTTAGTTATTTCCAAATCTATCTTAGTGTCCAAATAAATATGTATATCAAATGAGATGTTTCAAAAAATTTATCAAGCATCTTAATTCATCGATATTGATAGGTGTTTTCCATATTGATCATTCAGTCGCTTGATTTCATTTCCTCTCAATTCCTTTCACATTCTTCCACTAATCCCACTGATTTCATTTATTTTAACTATCTAAAATTTATACGTAATTTTACAACAGTTAATTTTTCTTTTACTATCCTAGATTTATAGCAAATTTTGCTATGATTTATCACACCAAACCTGTAGCGTACGTATTTGAACTCTCTCACACATACACACATAAATCCTTATTTTTATTTTATTATTTAAATTCATTTATTTTTATCCTTTTTTATCTTCAGGTTATTATTCCACCTCCATTTTTCAACCGCAAGAAGTAATGGAATGAGGAAGAGAAGAGATCAAACATTTAACAAGTAATACCATTCAGTTCTTATTTATTACTAGCTATATGATATTTACATAAAATGTTTTCAACATGCTAGCTAGCATAATTTGACTTTGGACAAACCCTATTCACCAAACTATTTAGTACAGATCACCCAAAGTTTTATGAAATATCAACCACTTTATAACTATGGCTAATCATATGTAATTCAAAAAAATTGCATGTGTAATAACTTCCTCTTAATGGCTTCATCTAAATAATTACTTATGTAACAACCCGCATATTTTACGATTGAGTATTTAAATATTTTATTTAAATATTTTATCATTAGTCGAATTATAGTCCGAAAAGATACTTTTTGCAAACAATCGAATTTGTACTCGAGACCACTTCCATTGAGTTCAAAACGCCATTTGCGACCTTTTTAAGTATAAACTTTGATATGTTTGGAGTTAGTGGAATTTTGCTACTTTTCAACTTAGGGCTTTGGTTTTGTTTCATCCCATTAGACCCAAGCTTCACCCCTCTTCTCTTCATTACTTCATTTCTATTTCCTAATACTCAAGCTTTAGCAACAATGGAGAGAGAAATGAGAAATTAAAACTCCATGCCCTAGTTTTCATTTGCAAATCAAGTTCTAGCTCCAAATCCAAAGAGAAGCTATTGGTGAGCATCATCTTCTTCTTCTCCAACTCATTCTCCTTTCAATTTCAGAAATTCCTAAACCTAACTTTGGGAATGTTCGTCTTTTGAGCTTAGGTTCAAGCTCATTTGGGTTGTGTTGAAGTGTGGTTGATTCTCCCTTTGCTTTCAAGCTTCTCCTTCATTGATTTTGTGAAAAAGGTGAGATTTTTATCTCACATCTAAGTCTATGATTATCTTTGATTGTTAGGTATGAATTCCTAGCACTTATTCATGTGCATTTGATTTTGATTTGGATTGGTTTTGTAAATATTCCAATTTTTGATGTTTTGAAGTCAAATGTTTAAAAATCATAGCTTTGTTGTTTGATCATGTTTTTGGTGATGCATCGAGGAGCACATAGGGTCGGGTAGTCGATTGGCATAAACCCTTAGCGCCGTTGCTCGAAACGATTGCAATTTGGTCGAGATTGGCCCTCGTTTAGATAGGCTGGGAAGTGCTAGAAGTAGGTTCCGGTCGCCCAAACTCGGTAAACCGGTCGACCGACCTGCTACCAGAGCACTTCTCTGTTTCTGGTCCGGTCGACCGACTCAGAGAGTTCAGTCGACCGACCTGCTCCTGTTTCCCTGTTTTGCCTATTTATGCTCATTTTGCTTTGCTTTTCCAATCTTTAATCGATTCTTCTTCTCCGATTAGTTGTTATCACCTTTGTCGACTTTGATAACTTTTATTTTTGGAATTTTTGGGTATTTCCACTTTGACGGATTCAGTATCGATATCTTTGGACTTTTATTCATGTCTTCGAATGTGAATTTTAGTGATTGATTGTTCCTACAATCATTTTTGTGATTTGTCACTTCAAATATAAAGGTTTTCAGTACTAGTAGTAAAAAATCAAAATTCTTTCATCCAAACGATTTCAACACTATTTTATTACAAAGCTCGTTTCTTAAAACGTTTTCCAATCTATTAGTATATACAAACCTTTACCTCACTCGCACTACACCATATAAGCAATTTCGCAACACCATAGTGCGGCAAATTCACAATGGACTTAGGTCGTTGCAATATTCCAACGGCTTTGATCCGTTGCGAACACTTTGGCAACGGCTTTGAGCCGTTGCTATATTAGAACGGGTTAGGGCTTTGTTCCTGTGGTCTTCAAATAATAGCACGCCCTCAAAACAACGCCCCGTACGCTTCCTATTTTTTTTGCTCCCGCGCCTCCTTCCTATTTTCTTCTAGCAACCGGGCGATTTCCCAAATCCCACAAAACCCTAGCTCCACGTTCTTTCCACTTCTCTTCATCGCTACCTTCCTCCTCCCTAATACTAAACCCTAGTGCTAGAATAAAAGTCGCGCCTGTTGCCTTGTGGATTTAGCACGAACTTTGGCTTACCACAAAGCGGAATAGATGTGAACCGAGCTCCTGACAATGAAAGGGAGAGAGAAGAAGAAGCAGGAGTATCATCTCCAAACAGCACTGTTTCCAGTACTTTGAGTGGCAAAAGAGGAAGTGAAGGCTTGATGAACGGTAATGGCAATGTCAATTATCATAACGACACTACCGATTCACGAGGAATCGCGAACAGCGACGAAGAAGACGGCAAAGGATCCAGGAAAAAACTCAGGCTTTCTAAGGACCAGTCTGCTATTTTGGAGGAGAGCTTTAAAGGCCATAACAACCTCAATCCCGTAAGTTTCTTCTAGATCTAAAACTAAGAAGAAGAAGAAGAAGAATAAGTTAAAAGGGCTTATAAGTAGAGGAACCAAATTAACCTTTTGATTTTGTTATTGTAAACAGAAACAGAAGCAAGCGTTGGCGAAGCAGTTGAACTTACGGCCAAGGCAAGTGGAGGTCTGGTTCCAAAACAGAAGAGCAAGGTAAGTTCTGCCTCCTCTCTCTCCCGCTATCATGGTTAAATCTTAGGATCGATCAGGAGTGGATTTTTTTTTTCATTTTATCGAACCTTGTTTGATTGATTATCGATCAAAGATAATTGATTATCAATTGCATGAAATCGTTTAGGCATCGTTTTGATTTTTATTTACCGATATTAGGTTATTTCTTTTGATTTACTAAATATATATGGCGTGGAACAGTTTAGGCATCATTTTGAATTTCATTACCGATGTTGGAATATTATTGCGTGGAACAGTTTAGTATGTTTAAATAGCCTCATATTTCTTTTCCTAGGTCCATCTAGTTTTATCAGTAGATTAATTATTTTTCCAGATTAGTCCACAAGTTATTTGATCTGTAATGTTCTTTTCTGAGTAGTCAACTAATGATGAATTTTTTTTGTACATCTATCTCCCTCTCTTAACCATTTTAATTTTAATTTTAATTTTTTTACGTTCCGAATAGCCTAAATTTGCAGAGTTAGGTAAATGTCATCAACACTTTTCTGTATTCCTCAATCAGATATTGATCATCAGGATATTGAATCATGGCTTCACAAATTGCATTATTATAATTACAAAGTCGATTCACAGTCTTTGTTCTCACGTTGAGATTTTTATTCCATTCTTTTAATATCTTTGCAACTGGCTTGAGTTTTTGCGACAATTTATGCAATGGCTTGCTATTCACAAGTGTAAGTTTCTGACAATTTTTCGTTCTTGCTTGAGATCTCATAGTAATTCCCACATCATCGATATGATTACTAAAACCTGATATACAGATCTTATTTGTTGTTTTAGTTACATCCACAAAATTTGCAGAAAAGCTTATATGTATTCCTAGGTTATGCAAATGAGATTTAGGTTCAGTTTCCAAAGAAGTATTAATTATGTTCTCAACGTCAGTATCTTGTTTAGTTTCATCAAGTTGCTCCATTATATTCTTAGAATTTTGTCTATATTAGCACTCTTTTGATTATTATTTTGTAAACTGTCTCTATTCTGTTCAGCAATATTAATATAGGATGTATCTGAAGTGTGACTGTGACTGTTTATTTGTTGTTCCGAAGTTTCATCAATTATCATCACTTTCTCATGCACTAGCTCATTTATGCCTTCGTCATTATTATTATTATTATTGATTTTCTATCCTGCTGTGCTCTGAGAAGCTTGTACCTCTTGGTTGTTTTCTTCAGACCTATCAAAGTTCATTTGCAGGTTAAACCGAGAATTGTTCATTGGATTTGGGTACCCATATTTTCTGAGCACATTGAAAGCTAACCATGTTAGTGGATATTCATGTTACTTGCATTTTTACGAATGGTTAACTTTGTACGATCTTGTAACACAGTATAACGAACACTGGACAATGGATTGCAAATACCGAGGCTTAATATTTCTCTTGTAGAGTGTTTTTATTTTGATCATTATAAAAAAAAGCATTTCATGTTTCTTTTTCAGGTGCCTCCCTTTTTGGTTCGAAAAGTCTTCACTCAAATATTTTCCTTCATCAATGTCCAGCTATTTAACAAGTATTGCTACATATGTACTTTTTTATAAAAGAATAATAATTTTACAACCTAAATGTTCTCAATTAATATTTATAAATACTGACTAGTAGTGACTGCTTTTCATTATCGACAGTCTCCTACTAAGAAGAGATTGCTGCTCTTTCAGTAATGGTGAATATGTTAAAGCAGGATTAACTGAACTTGAACACTGGTGCTACAAAGCAACATACGAGGTTATCTCCTACTTCTTCAACCTTTGATTAATAATGTCTCAAGCATATTCTGAATTCTGTCACTTGCAACATCAGCTATACATAAAGTTTGTGATGTATCTTTATTTTTTGGTTAAGATACACAACTGGCCAATTAGTTCTAAATTCTAATAGATTTATTGTCCTGTTCTAGAATAATAGAAAATGGTTTTGATGGGGTCGACTTGTTTCGCTAGAAGTATATAAATAATACAGGAGTCACATAAAAAAAAGTTAAGCAGGACTTCACACTAACTAACTATCATTTGGAATTGTTTGAAAAAAATATTGTAACTTGCCTTTTTCTATGTTTCGACAACTGTCTTCATGTGCTTCTCTTCTTTTATAAACTAAGAATCTCGTTCGAATTCTTTTATCCAGATTCTGAAAGAAAAAAAAAGAAATCAACAAAAACATCAAAATATAAAATTTTCTTGAACATAAAATTACATGGTATTATATTGAAAGTAAACTGATATATTATAATATGATCAAAGAGTAGTAGAAGAACACTTTATTAGGAAACAAACAAAGAATTATAAAGAAAATTACATATCATAGTGAACAAGTGCCTGCACGTAAGGCGAACATGTGAAGTATGAAAAATCATAATAATCTTGTTGAGCATATCTGGTGTCTTATGCTAATGCATTTTTTTTATGTCAACTTTGTAGCAAAGCTGAAGCTGAATTAACATTTCTAACAAAATTTCCTTTCTGGCATTATTATATTACAAATTTTACAATAATGCGGATATAACGTGGGATGAATCTCAATCAAGTCAAATATATAGTCAACACAAGAAAGTAAGCCTAAATTAACAAACTTCTAGTTATGAGTACACATTTCCTTGGTCATGCAAAAAAAAATTGTAAATGTTCAAAACAGCCTAATCAATATCATTAGTACTTTGTCAATTTTGTAATGTATTGTATTTTTTTAGAAACATATCGAGATAGTTTTCTGCTGTCTTTCACTGAGGTATAACAACTTCTACAATATCTAATAATTTTTATTTGATTATATTGACTATTCCTTAATCAGAAGTCTTGTAAGAAACTTATTAACACAAACAATCCATATGCACATAGGTAGCATCAGTGATGCAAAAATTCACAAAGAACCTAGAATTAAACTGTAAAATAAATGACTGTCTTTCTTGGTGGCAATAATAATATTTCTTGCTTAGTAACTTATTTATTGTTTATCTTGAAAATTTCTGAAATTAAAATTTCATAAAGAATTGACTATTACGCATCACTAGCTTATAATTAACTGGAGCAAACTTTAAAGTGAAAATTAGAAAGCAAGTAAAGTTCATCCCTGAAACAGTAAAGGAAGTATGAACCCAGAAATGATTCGCAAATCGCAATCGTGAAGCAAAAGGTAACCGCGGTAAAAATAAACTGATGAAACTTTGCCCAAATCTAGCGATTCTTAATAACATAATCAATATCAAAAATTAACCCTGGAAATAACGCTGAAGGACTACAGCACAAAATAACGCACCAGCTTGATTAGATGAAAGGCTGATTATAGCTCGATTACTACAGCCTAGAAATTAATGAAAAGATGGAAGACGTCGAATCATGCCCTATCAGGGAGAAGACTAGTGAATTTGAGAAAGTGAGGAAACCTAGTTTTAGATGAGAACGTCAATTTTGTTAAATGGGCATTAGTGTATAAACGGGTCAGACCCACCTAACCCATTTAATTAACTGGGTTAAATGGTTTAGCCCAATAAACCAATTTATTCTAATGGGTTTGACCCAACCCACTTATTTTATGGGTAATTGGATTGGGTAAACGGGTTGCAACCCATTTTGACAGCCCTAAGTGTGTGGCAATATTGATGATGGAAGTTGTTGCAGGAATGTCAGAGGTGGTGGTTTGGGTTGTTGGACAGAGTAGTTTTATGGTGATGTGAGGTTTGCAGTGTTGAAAGCAACAGGAAGATGGAAGAGATGGTGGTGATGCAGTCTTTGGTTGGTTAGTTGAAGGGGCACATGTTGGTGCAACAACAGGTATCAAGGAAGGTTAGAAGGTAGAGGCTGCTATAATACGCAGCAAGGGCAACAGTTTGGCAACAACAGTGGCAGCAGTGTGTCTATAAGTTTGTTGAAACGGCTAATATGACATTGTTGTGGCAGTTTTGTTTAGATAGGCAATGTTGTAGAGGGGGTACTGGAGGTGGTGAGTGGCAGGGTGTGGTTGTATTGTCTGCAGGTGATTGATTGGCACTTGTATGAATGATGTGGGGATGGGGATGTTGGTGAATGATATGTATCACTAAAGTGAAATGTGATGCCAGGAGAAGGTAGTTTTGGCAGGTGGAGGCAGAAGTATGTATTGATGTAATGAATGGGATGTAATGGATGGCAGAAGTACAGAAGTTATGTATTCATTTTTATTTTCGGAATGTGTGCAGTTGTTACACAACGTTGTGATGAATTGTTGTGCACAGGGATGTTGTGTATAGTATAAAGTTGAAATGTGATGTTGTTGCAGCAATAGTTGTAGGCAATGGTGGTGAAAGTAGGTGGTTGTTGCTAGGGGCAGTGGTCAGAAGTAGGGGCAGATGTAGAATGTGAAGGGAGTATTGTGATGATTGGTAGTTGGAAATGCAGAAAGAAGTGAGGTTGATTGTACAGGCAGATTGATGGTGTTGAGGATGTTTGAGTTAGCAGCAAGGAGTTTGGGCTATTGATGGATGAGGTAGTATCGGAAAATATACATAGAAGTTGAGGGGTGGAGGTGGTCAGGGAGGAAATCTGGTTGTAGAAGTTTGTGATGTTTGCAAGGAAATGGTGAAGTGGGAGGAGGATGTTATGTGCACTGGTATGTGGTGGAGTTGATTAAACAGGTGAAGGGCAGTGAGTTAGATGGTGCACAGTTTTGACAGTTGGGTTTGTTGATGATCAGTGTGGTTTGGAAGAAATGATGTAAGTAATGCACTGGTCGATGAGATGAGCAGTGAGTGTTTTGAGTGGTGGAACTTTGCAGTTGATGGTAGAGGGGTTCGGGGCATTTGATATGCAAATGGTTACTGTGATGGTTTGACTGTGGCGAGGATGAAGTGAAGTTGTTTGCAGGTGGATGGAGGAAGTAATGTAAGCAAATGTGTTGAAGGTGGGTTGACAGTTGAAAATGCGCGGTCAATTTGTAAAGGAGATGCAAGTTGTAATGTTGAATGGATTTTAAATTGTAAATGAAATATATGAAATGTAAATAAACAAAATAATTTTTTTTCTGAAATGAACTTGTGGATGTTTATACACACACACACATATATGCGCAAATGCAATTGCAACTAGAAAAAACAACAAACACACAAATCAAATGCAAGCACATATCGCACAACAAACACTCAACAAAAATATAGAGCCGTTTCTCGCTCTTCTATGACAAGTTTTGAATACAGACTTAGTGCCAATGTGATAAAAACATAACCATATTTGTAATAGGTTTTCAAAGTGCCTTAGCTTATTGCTAATGTTTAAACTGGCCTAAATCTATAAATTATAATGGTCGTACATAAACATTAGTATTGGCTGAACAACTCATATTAGCCTTTTATTTACTTTAACAAACATATGATATTTGACCTCTTTATAAACAAACACCAATTTCTTGTTTTGCGCAGGCATGAAACTTATGATGGCGGGAGCATTAGACGATTGGAGGAAGACGTTATATACCGTATGTATTGTACTATGCATGTAGCATTATATAATGATACCGTTGTTGTACTATGTATGTTATGTATACTTGTTGAACTATATAATGGTATGTGTTGATGTTGAACATTATAATTCAAATGTTTGTTATGTTTGGTTTTTGTGTTTAATCTATGAATAATATTTGGTTTAATAATCTTTCTTTTGTGATAGTGTTAAATTTCCAAATTTTTGTATTAATTATGATAATGAAATGACTGTCACTGGTGCAGAGAATAATTTTGAATTTTTTTTTAAATAAATAAAAATAGTAATTAGCAACGGATCAAAGCCGTTGCTAATATTTAAAAAATGAATTATACATCTACATTTCGCAACGGCTTTAAGCCGTTGTAAAATAAAATCTGGAACGGCTACAAGCCGTGGCTAAAGAACATTTTGCAACGGCCCTTAGCCGTTGCAAAATATATATTTCGCAACGGATTTGAGCCGTTGCGAAATTTTTACCACTGCCCATTTCGCAACAGCTCATAGCCGTTGCAAAATTGTTTTGCAACGGCTAAAAGCCGTTGCGAAATTAGATTCTGGTGTAGTGTCGTATGAGAAATCTAATTAAACGGCTTAGTAAAACAAGTGGTATGAAACGCTTGCGTTTTCTTCATCGGTTAATTTTTGGACTTGTTCGATTGAATCTCTTATGACAATTTTATAGTGGAGATCTACACTTTGTTCGTAAATATTTAAGTTAAGCTAGTGGTTATGGGACATGAAGCTAAGCTCATATATTTACTAGCTTAGTGTAATTTACACTTATTGATCAATGATGATCATTTTGTGATTTAGACTAGCAATGTGCGATGTCTCTTTGTCTGCGAGGGAGACTAAACCCCTTTTTAGTGGAGCTTCGGCTTGGTGGGGTAGCGACCCATTGTCTTCCGGCCGTTTTAGTGGAGCTTCGGCTTATGGTCTTCGGGCCGTTTTAGTGGAGCCTCTGCTCAAAATTAATGGTTAGCAACCATGGAATAGCTTTTCGTTTTGTGATACACGTGTTGGTGAGTTTTCATGCTCCCATTCTAGTGACATGCTTTTTCCCCTTTTGTGATTTCTGGATTTCTATTGATGATTTCTAGAATTTGTGCTTTACCAATTTTCGTGATTTTCATTGATAAGTTGTATCAACTATTGTGCATTGGTGAATTTGTGTGTTATTAACTTTTTGTGAATAAAAACATAGAGTATGACATTCCTTTTTGTCTTTGAGAAGATTCTTGTGATATTGATTAATCTCTTGTTGATTTTCAATTACATACTTATCATAGTATGGTATTATGGTTTTTATATGATTATGCCATATCTCTTATTCTATGTCATTACATCCGATATTTATAGCTAGACTGATCCGTTTATTATTTTCTTATTAAATAATACTCGGGTCAGACCGAGATGTTATAGCTGCTTCCACTTGACTCCACTTCTGGTGTTTACTATTCTGACTTTTGCCTAACTACATAGATTAGTAGTTCATTTTGTTGTATAAATTTGAGATATAGACTCTATGATGTATACTTATTCTCTTGTGTAGCACTTGTAACTATTCTTTTGTGATATTATGGATCTCGTTTGACCACTACTCTGATGTACACTTCTATGTGTAATATTCATATCTGTTTCCGCCTTTGAGATATGAACTTCTGCTACTGATTTGTGTTATGCTTATTTCAATATTTGTTTTCGAAGATATTATAGCCACTGTGTAGTAGCTTTGAGTTTGCATCGGTATGTCGGATTTCCTTTCGAGATGAAAAGTTATACTTTTATCTGGCATATCGGTACTCGCACAAAGCAATTATACAGATGGTCGCTCCTCAACAGCCTTATTCTCCACGCTAGTTGACGACATTACTCCATAGTGTTCTTGGCTAGCATGGGTATAGAGGTGGGACGTCATAACTTATTTATTATTTAGAGAGTTCCCAACAAAATTTTTTATTTCATAACAACAGTATCAAACAGATTGATAGCTATATGTTCTGTTCGGTCTGTTAATGATATTTATCAAACATGCTTACACTTATAGTACGTTTATTATTTGAACACCCTTCTTTGTTACGATAATCCAAACTAATACGTGCTTTGAGTTTTAAAATGGATAAGTTGACTGCTGTATGAATATTTACAGCAATAATGGTCATGGTAACTATTGCTGATGGAGACAGTGTGGTGGATGACGCGGACGTCGATGCTGGCGGGTACAACACGACTGCCCAATTTGTTTGTCCGTTAACTAAAATATGTATGTGCCAAAATATGTACCTTTATGAATTGATAAAGTTAGGTAAGTTTATTTAGTTTTTAGTTATTTCCAAATCTATCTTAGTGTCCAAATAAATATGTATATCAAATGAGATATTTCAAAAAATTCATCAAGCATATTAATTCATCGATATTGATAGGTGTTTTCCATATTGATCATTCAGTCGCCTGATTTCATTTCCTCTTAATTCCTTTCACATTCTTCCACTAATCCCACTGATTTCATTTATTTTCACTATCTAAAATTTATACGTAATTTTACAATAGTTAAATCTTCTTTTACTATCCTAGATTTGTAGCAAATTTTGCTATGATTTATCACACCAAACCTGTAGCATACTTATTTGAACTCTCTCACACATATACACGTAAATCCTTATTTTTATTTTATTATTTAAATTCATTTATTTTTATCCTTTTTTATCTTCAGGTTATTATTGCACCTCCATTTTTCAACAACGAGAAATAATGGAATGAGGAAGAGAAGAGATCAAACATTTAACTAGTAATACCATTCAGTTCTTATTTATTACTAGCCATATGATATTTACATAAAATGTTTTCAACATGCTAGCTAGCATAATTTGACTTTGGAAAAAACCCTATTCACCAAACTATTTAGTACCGATCACCCAAAGTTTTATGAAATATCAACCACTTTTTCACTATGGCTAATCATATGTAATTCAAAAAAACTGCATGTGTAATAACTTCCTCTTAATGGCTTACATCTAACTAATTACTTATCAATTATTTAGAGAGTTCCCAAAGAATTTTTTTATTTCATGACAACGGTATCAAACAAATTGATAACTATATGTTCTGTTCAGTCTGCTAATGATATTTTTCAAAGATGCTTACACTTGTAGTACGTTTATTATTTGAACACCCTGCTTTGTTACAATAATCCAAACTAATACGTGCTTTGAGTTGTAAAATTGATAAGTTAACTGCTGTATGAATATTTACAGCAATAATGGTCATGGTAACTATTGCTGATGGAGACAATGTGGTGGATGACGCGGACGTCGACGCTGGTAGGTACAACACGACTGTCCACTTTCTTTGTTCGTTAACTAAAATATGTATGTGCCAAAATATGTACCTTTATAAATTGATAAAGTTAGGTAAGTTTATTTAGTTTTTAGTTATTTCCAAATCTATCTTAGTGTCCAAATAAATATGTATATCAAATGAGATGTTTCAAAAAATTCATCAAGCATATTAATTCATCGATATTGATAGGTGTTTTCCATATTGATCATTCAGTCGCCTGATTTCATTTCCTCTCAATTCCTTTCACATTCTTCCACTAATCCTACCAATTTCATTTATTTTCACTATCTAAAACTTATATGTAATTTTACAACAGTTAAATCTTCTTTTACTATCCTAGATTTAAAGCAAATTTTGCTATGATATCACACCAGACTTGTAGCATACTTATTTGAACTCTCTCACACATACATACGTAAATCCTTATTTTTATTTTATTATTTAAATTCATTTATTTTTGTCCTTTTTTATCTTCAGGTTATTATTACACCTCCATTTTTCATCTGCGAGAAGTAATGGAATGAGGAAGAGGAGAGATCAAACATTTAACAGGTAATACCATTTAACAGCAGCCTCCAACCGACCTGTCTCAAATATTACACTATTTCAGTTACTACACTTTGAATTATTCTAGTTTGGCATGTTATCTATTTTACTGATTCAAAATCTAAAATATCTGATACTTTTTTTTGTTTTGCTCTTTACTGTTTATAGGTTTTCCCATTGACTTGCTTTCAAAATCGAATGTTTTTCCATCTTATCAAATATCCCAAACAGTCTACTTTCAGCCCACATACTGCAACAAATATCAGTTAATCCCTGCTGACTTTTTCCACGTTGAACATTTCTTTTTTTTTCCCGTTCAAAATCCAACAAATCTCCTTATTTCTCCTCCTACACTGACTACGTACACAAATATCAAGTTTATTTAACCTCTGCATCCCCCTTCGTTTGTTCACACGTTTGCAAATTTGCACCACCTACGTATTCCCCCCTTCTTCCCTGCTTACATCACTGTTTCACAGTTCATGTCTCTCCGTTTACACTGACACTGTCGTCCATCGCTTTTCACCCATTGTTCCACAACACCACTATTTCCAATTACACCAACTTTACCCTGGCTTATTACCCTGTTTATTCATCACTTACTCAGTCCCTTATTGTTTTCCACCTCGACTGCCAAGAAGATGGATTCTGAGCAACGTGAATACCGTCGGTTGGCACAGCAAGCCCGACGACAACGACTGTCCAACGATGCAAGATAAGTTCAGCTGGCTAACCGTAGACGACAACGACGTGCACAACAGCTGGTAACATTAGACTTGCAGCTAGCATCTACATCAGGTTTGTCTTTTGAACTTTTCCATTTTGCTTTACTTACAACTCTTTTCCCGCGCCGTTACTGGGTCTGCATGTCGTGCAGTTTTACTTCACCCTCATCCCATACAGTCCATGCATAGGTCGACAATACCGCTTGTAAATTTTCGTGTATATCCGTGAATTCTAAAATTTACTACATACCCTACACAATTATTTTTTCCCCACCTACTTCTCAAACAGCAAATTACAGCTGCAGTTACGAAAATTTGGGTTTCAGAATCTACAACTATCAACTTTACGCAGTTTTATGCATATCAAAGCTTTGGGATGTACCTATTTTTGAACATATACCATCGTGTCAACACAATTATAAGGTTAAGAATGTAGATATTAGATTTTTAATGCACAAACATTTCTACTGTGTCAGGTTTTAAAATATATAATATTTGTTTACATACATATCTACGTACTTTTGACGCTTGGAATATACATCGGTTTTCAAATGAGTATAAGGTCTTATAAATATATAAGGTTTCAAGTATACATATATACTTGGGCTTCGATTACCAAAAACCTTCTTCGGAATTTTACGTAAGAACATAAAGTTTTATATATACTAGGTTCCCCAAGTGCAGACATTTGTAGATAATATGTATTGCCGTACATATTGCATTCCACTGCCTTAGACTTCATCCTGTATAGTTCAAAATATGTAAGGTTCAAGCGTATTTTGTTTCAAATGTAAAGATTCGTATGTATAACTACTGAAAGCACGGAGCCTTAGACAAATTTCGAAATTGCAACAGAATAGGGATTGCAGGTTTAAAAGCCTAATTTTTTTTAATAAACGCATCAAAATATGTGAACATCACCAGGTTTCAAATAAATTAATTTTCAGCACATGTCTGACTTTTAAAATGCAGGATTTTTCTACATTTTTATGTTTTAACCGTATTGAATTTCATGCGAATTGTCGTTTCAGCATATAATTTAGACTGCATAACCTATGGACTGTATATCAATGTTTTTACATCTTCACAGTTCAGAAATGGACTTCGAACATGTATACCTCTAGGTTTTTTTTTTGAAATGGAACTTTATATACAACAAATCATTGGGACAACATATCCCATGTCAATAAACATTCGAAAGCAAGTTTCGAACTTGTGACCTCTTGCACCAAAGCCGAATCAATTAACCACTTGGACAATGGTGCTTGTCTGTATACCTCTAGGTTCTCAAAAAGGTATATATAAAATTGGGTTTTGAAAAAGGTATATATACATTTGGTTTTCAAACTATAACACGTTTTGGTTTGAACAGTTGACGTTTCACTAAAATATTATCTAACACATGACAGACAAATGGCAAACTAGCCACCTGCTGTTCTTAACTTTTTCCCATAAACATATGCATGATTTGAAGTTTCCGACAATATTGTTTTGGCGCTTCTTTTATTTCACTAATATTGATCTACACAATCTATTAATCATTAGCATTTTGCAAAATTTCACAAAACGTACGTTGTTACTTATTTTTATAACATGTGTTATAACAATTATTATTCATTCTACTACACATGTCCCGTTTGGTTTTGCACACATGATTACATAAATTACCTACGCTCGCTTCTACATACCTATGTACAACCTATCCGGTTTTATACACTGCTATTCACTTACCGCTATTTCCCTTATTAGCACTGCCTACCATCTATTGTTTTTTACTTTCCCCTTAACACATACGGTCCACTCATACAACTGTTCTATTCGTACAAAAGATTAAAATTTTAACTGTTATAACTACCAACAAATTCTTCGTTCACCTGGCCAACATATTTTTTTACAAACCATATCGAACTAAATCAAATCACAATACAGTTAACCCTTACCGTAGTAACAACAGCTTTTGTTGGACAATGTATTTCACAATTTGATACCTCATCGACCCTCCCTTTTTAATTACGTTCATAACTTTCTCCACCTTTTTCCACCCCGCTTTCTTCCTCCATTATCAATATATGTTTTATTTATCTCATGGTTCATAATCCATCTTCAGGAACTGCACCATCTGAAAATCAACAAGATTTAAAACCTCCGCCCCCTTTTCCCACCACTCACAATTGCGGTCGAAACTTTATCCCAACGACTTCTCTTCTTCCTTACCTACTACCACAACCCACATACTGCTCATTCTGTGGAGCCAAAAAATTATATGCTGAAACTTCGCAAATCTGCTGTTCCAATGGAAGTATTACTATTTGCCGCCCCACTTCTCCACAGGAACTAAACAACTTATTTATGGATCAAGGCAAAGTTGGTATGCATTACAGGAAAAACATCAGAATTTATAATAATGCATTTGCTTTTACATCAATAGGTGCACATATAGATCAAAACCTAGCAAATGCAACAACCGGAATTTATTCCTATCGTGCCCAAGGTTCCATATATCATCATATTGGAAGTGTTTTACCAACAACTGAAAGAAAATCGAGATATCTACAACTTTACATCTACGACACAGACCATGAGATTCAAAATCGACAAATTGATAATGAGACATTGAGATCAGACGTACTTCTCTGCTTACAGCACATTCTAGATACCTACAATCCTTACGTATCCATCTTCCGTCAACTTGGACAATGTGAAGATATTGAAAACTGTAGAATTAAAATAAAGGAGATTACAGTAAACCGACATATTCATGACTTACCAACTGCATCACAAGTAGCTGCGATAGTTGTAGGAGACGAAGTATGCGACTTGCAAGGTAGGGATATCATTATTGAAACAAGAAGTGGAAATCTTCAATGAGTTCCAGATACATCTAGATTTTATGACCCACTACAATATCCTCTGCTGCTCCCGTATGGTGACCATGGGTGGGATTTGAACGTTTACGATAATGGAAACAACCACATCATTTGTGCATCTTACTACTCCCATCTTATGCAGGTATAAACGCTACACTACTAGTTATCCACATACTAACAGATTTTCATGTCGTATAAAAATAACTCCACCTTTGCTTTTACACCCACAACCATCCTATGCTCTAAACATAAATACCACTATCTGACCATTAGAAATATATCAGTCAATACACAAGTATTTTCCACATCATCCTATTATCTGTTATGTATTCTTTCCCTGCTACTTTTGCATTTAAACATATTTTTACTCCTTAGATTCGACCAGCAGATGTATCAGTTATTCTGCCGGTGGACGCCTATTTCAACAATATGCAGTTGACATGTTTGTGAAAATAGAAACCATGCACCTTAGACTTCTACGTAACAACCAAGATACCATTAGAGCTGATCTATACCAAGGTTTGCAAGATGCTCTCACCATAGGAGAGACATGGCAAGTAAGTTTTTCACACTCACCACATCATATTACCCACTTATTCCTACCTCCCTACAACCTTTATTTCTAATCTAATCAACAACTCATCTACTCAGATAATATTGGTGTGAGAAAAATTCTTCCTTCCTCCCACATTGGTAGTCCACGTGATATGCACCAGCGGTACCAAGATTCAATGGCAGTAGTTCAGAGGTATGGAAAGCCTGATTTATTTTTTACTGTAACCTGTAATGCTAAATGGACAGAAATTACTAACGAACTCCTTTCTGGTTAACAACCACCCGACAAACCTGATTTAGCGACCAGGGTTTTTCACGCTAAATTAGAACAGTTAAAACATGATTTGTTTGACAAAGGCGTTTTAGGTAAGGTCGTCGCCCATGTGCATGTAATTGAATTTCAAAAAACAGGCCTACCACACTCACATATTCTACTTATTTTAGCTGAAAATGATAAAATTAGCAACCCCGATGAATACGATGCCATAGTTGGAGCTGAAATTCCCAACAAGGATGTTGAACCTGATCTGTATACTGCCGTCATGAAACACATGATTCATCGTCCCTGCCGTCGGTTCAACCCTAACGCCATTTGTATGAAAAATGGCGTCTATAAGAAAGGGTTTCCTAAGCCTTTCGATGGGAAATGACTCATACCCAATTTACAGACATCTCGATAATCAAAATCATTGTCAAACAGCTAAACATACAGCTGACAACCGTTGGGTAGTTCCTTATAATCCCTACTTCACTACTACAAAACAGGCCATTTGCATCGGTTGTTTACCCCCCTTTTGCATCAGTTCAACAACCGATGCATATGCAACCGATGCAACAGGCTTAACACTTTTGCATCAGTTCTGAAACCGATGCAAAAAGGTCCTTTTTGCATCGGTTGTTACTAACAACTGATTCAAAATATCATGGTTGGTTGCTTGGACACTGCCCCCATGTTGCATCGGTTGTAATGAAAACCGATGCAACAAAGGAACTTGTTGCATAGGTTTTTTTTGAAAACCGATGCAAACTAATCCCTCTATTGCATCGGTTTTTTATAACAACTGATGCAAACTAATCCCTCTATTGCATCAGCTATTTATACCTGATGCAAAAAAGCTATTCTCAGAAACCATTATTAGAGTACTCAAATAGACTATGTGTGTATATATATATATATATTATTGATTATAACAAACAATTATTGCATGCAATATTTCAATCATTCAAAATTAAATTTGAAGGCAAATACAAACTGAATAACATAATATCAAAATAAACATCGCAAGTTCATACAACCACTTTCAACAAATTCATATCACTGCAGATACCCAATACATTTCATTGTCTCTGCCAATACCATCCTCTATCAGAAAAACAACTTCATCCACCAATCATCATCTGATTACAAGGCACGCCATCACCAACAATATCCATTCTACATCATCAGTTCCACAACCCACTGTCAATACTTCATCACTTCAATTCAAAACCCATTGTCAACACCTCAATTCTGCCTGCCTTCTGCACTTTCAACACCTGCAACACATTTCACCAGAGAACAACAATCCAACATTCCCACTACTACCCTACAGTTCAACACCACACTGCAGATCTCACTGCACATACCTGATCAACATAAACCCCCACACAACACCCTTGTCCAATCAACTCCTACTGCTCCAAATTGCATACAACCACTATCTCAAACAAACCACAACATCATCACCCTGCCTGTCACACTAGTTCCCTACCTTCCATTGTTGCATTCCTTCAATATCACAAAACAACTCACCACATAACCATCTACTGCTTCTCCACCTGACCATATCATTACTGCTTCAACCAACAGTCCACAACCGAACTCACCTGAAGCTATACCCTCGAACTTGGGACATCCCAATCGAGCAATTCGTCCTGCTTCATTCAAATCGCAAACCCATAAGAGCTCTGTCACCATACCACCACACTCACATGTCTTCCTCTACAGCCACATCACTGGCAACTGACTGCTTCAAAACCTCATCAGCTCTGTCACTATATTTATTTTATTAACAATCAGAATCCACTTTACGTAAATTGTTTATGTTTGAAGTATTTAGTGAGTATGTGTGACATCTATATAGTAACTTGATAAATCTGATGATAATAGAGGAATTGGGGCTTGCTTTGAACCACTTTAAGTAATATATCAAGTGTAGGACACATACATAATTTATTATATAAATCAGAAAGTAGGTTAACAGACAAACTAGAATTATTTGACAACCAAAACAATAATGTCCACATATAATATTATTCTATTGTCAATGAATTGAATGAACCATAACAAACTATATAACATAAGCGGTAGCATACATATGTGTATTAATGAGCAAGTATTGGTAGGTGTTGGTTTCGCAGGCTATATATATGTTTGATTAACAACTACTATGTGTATGTGTAAGATGAGAGCTTGGATTCAACAATTCCATTAACATACTATTTTTACATATAACTAAAAAATATTTTGCTTGACAAAGCACGTAACTAATTAAGTATGACGTAATATTACAGAACTGTTATATGACTTCAATTGCTAAGTCAAATGCCAAAGTAAATACTTTTAGGAAGCAAATACTGGGAATCTAAACTACAAAAATGTCTCTTTTGTAGGTTGCAATCTTGATATAGACAAGTAATAACAACTTATTTCTCACCTCCACTAGTTTTTGCAAAGCACAAGTAATAACGCTTTAATATCATCTTTCTGCCAATTTATCTTATTATCACATGAGCTTCTTTAATGTCTAAATAAATTAGCACACTTTCAAATTGACTATGTAATATATTTTCTGATTTAATTTCAGCATAGGATAATAGGTTTATTAAGAATCTAAAAAACTTGTCACCTTGTACCCTGCATAGAATAATAAATGTTGTACCTAATAATACAGTAGGGCATGCAATCATCGAAAATGAGAATGTTGGTATTAGTATATATGCTATAGTAGTAACAATATAATGAATAAAACATGGTGGAACAAGCTGGAAAAGAAAAGTGTTCCAGCAAAACTGGGGATTTTGCCACCAACTAAAACAGTAATGACTAACAAAATTTTGAGAATATGATATATATGGGTGAATGATTTGAATTATTTGTAACCTATAAAATTACATACAATAAAATGAACAAATTATTTTACCAAGTACTAGTCATTATATGGTGTTTACAAACAAACAAGTATAGTAAAAACATCATAGCATTCATCTGCAACTTAGTTATCGATAATATCAAAGATTGATACAGAAGGCACATTAGTAAGTATGGGAAAAAAAAGCTGCATGACACTGAAATTAAGGAATTTTACCCGAATAACGCGATGGACAATAGGAATATCATGTCCCTGGAACATGAATTTATACCTAAAAAAGTAAAAGTGCATTTAGCAATTTCACACTAACATGTTATATATAAGATACCCGATTAATCAACTTGAATATATTATGAATGTGCTCTCTAATCCTGAAAACTTACTTCAACATTAAATACAAAAATGTCACCAGCACGAAGGGGATCATTGCTCATGTATAAGAATAATATATCTCCCTGCAGTGAAAACAAAGAATTAGTTACACTGTGACTGTGTATTGTTTCTTTATGTTACTATAGTAACCACAAGTGGATAAAGATAGTATACTCAATTCATATTTCTGTTGCCATCCCTCTGTTTGTAATCAACTCTATAATTTGTCCACTTTTTCAATACCTCATGGTGGAGCAGAAGAATTGTACTTGAACTACCTGAAGTTGAGCTATATATATGTTATATTTGCAAACATAGTTATATATAAATGCATATGGTTTGATTACAAGTTTGTAATGTACCTGGCACATCCAATATGATGACATGAGCTTGAGGCGTTTCCTTCCAGTCCACCCGACATTCTTTTACATAAAGTTCAATAACCATCTTCAAGTTCACATGCAAAATATTAAATACTAGAAACCAACTTCAAGGACAAATCTCCACAAGTAATAATACATACCACTTTAGCAATGATTTCACCATTTTCTGGCACATCAACCTCAATTTTAAAGAGAACCCAAGCCTATTTATCTCTATTTATATCATCAGCTACGTATTTAGTATTTCTCTTCTGATATCTATGAGGTTCAACCCAGGTTTTCCCACCATCAACCGATACATCTACCCTCTCGATGCCACGCCCACCACCAGAGACAGCATATCCACTTACAGTTATCTATATATTTTATAACATGTTGAGAAGAAGAAAAATGCTCCAGTTATGTGTGATGGTTTAATATGATTTAGAAACTCAGGGAAATTTCAAACCTTTCCTTGCTGAACAATGTTCTCATCCTCCAAGGAACAAATAGCACACTGCCACACCATGTAGATATTGACCTCGTTAAAACATTACTCAAGCATTTCATACGAGTTTAGGCACGTTATCAATATGAAAAGTTATTGCATTTACTGTTGATCAACCAAGCTTGTTCTGCTTGTTAATTTGTACCAGTTTTGATACAGTCTGACTAAATACGAGAAATTGTAGCCTACGTAACCTTAACCTTATAGTCATAATGATACATAATTGAATTTACAGGAAAGGTAAAACTAAGCATGAGGTTTATTATTGTGTATATATGGGTTACTTAAACTTACTTGGATCATTAGATACAGATGTCAGTCGAAAAATTGTATGATGCCAACACCAGGTTTTTAAGGAATATCTTTTCATGTAAGTATAAAATAATAAATGTAATTAAAATATTATTGAGATTTACAACACATCTCCGATTCAAGGCTCTTTTGCTTCTTTTTCAACAATGTCACAAGTACAAGAAACTTCCCTTTTTTTGTACAGAATGACAGCGAATACACATACCATCTTGCCCCCAAAACGAGTTATAAAACACTTAAAAGCAACGAAGATTATAAACCCTATTATAACAGAATTACCTGCACAGGAAAATCCATTTACGCAGTCCTCGTAGAACAATTGATATTATCCCAATTAACCGAAGGTGGAAACATCTTATAATCCTTTTGCATAAAGAACCCCTATTTTTTTTTAAAAAGGACAAGGTTAATAATATTCTTCAGTTCCATAAGAATAATTTGAACGAAAATAGCATACTTGTTCATCATGTGACATTCTTCTACAATTATATCGATTCTGTCAAGCCACTTAACAGATCGAGCACCAATAATTCCAGGAGCAACAACACGCAATGGGTATCAATGGTCACGATTAACAGATCGCTACCACCTCCACTCAACCTGAATCGCCACCTGATTCACAGTCGAATTAAAACATTTGTTTTGATTTGGTTTGAATTTCATTTTTTTTTTAGGATTTGTATTTAGGAGGAACTGCTAATTTGGTTTGAAGTTAAAATTCACAGTCGAATTTAATTTGAAGTCGTTCAATTGAACGAATATAAAGTTGCTTTTTTTTTTCTTCTTAACGGGTTAGGGGGAAGTGGAGGGATAAATTAAAGCTAAGCGGGAAATGAAAAGTTAAGGGGAGGAAAAATGAAAGTTGGAGTAGCAAACCTATGGAAAATGAATGCAAATTAACGTAGTTGCATCGGTTGAATTTAAAACCGATGCAACTAAAACTATTTGCACGTACCAATTGCATCGGTTGTTGGTGACAACTGATGTAAATTTTATTTTTTATTACCTATTGCTTTTCACGTACCAATTGCATCGGTTATTAAGATAGAACTGATGCAAATAGTTCTATTTGCATCAGTTTTTACTTCAACTGATGCAAATGAGGCGAAGCAATATACACTTTTCGTACTAGTGCGTACTTTTGAAACATGACTGTCATATAAATGTTTGCTCCAGTATCAAATCCATAAAATATATTTACAAGTATGTGTACAAGGGACCAGATCGTGTGTCAGTTACTGTTTCTACTACACCAACTGATAAATTTCGAAATTCAGTAATGCACGCTGGGTCTGTGCTCCAGAGGCCTTATAGAGAATATTTAAATTCTCTCTCAATAATATTTCACCCTCTGTTATTGGTTTACAAATACATCTACCAAACAGACAACCCATCCGGTTTTCGTCAAATTAACTTTTAGAGCATGTTGTCAACGATCAAGCCAGGTCAAAAACAATGTTTGCTGAATTCTTCCACACAAATGTTACCTATGCGGATGCATGAAAATACTTTTATCATGAGTTTCCCGAAAAATATTGGTCGGACTACAAACAAAAGGCTCGGATTCGTAGACGAAACAATCGTAGGGTAATAGGCAGAATGTACACGGTATCCCCCCTAAAAGGCGATCGTTATTTTTTACGATTGTTATTATCACATGTTAAGGGACCATTATCCTTTAACCATTTACTTACCACTGGTGGAGTACAATTACATACCTTCAAACAAGCGGCTGAACATAGAAGTTTATTAGAAAATGATGATAGTATTAAAGAATGTTTAACCGATGCTTCAAACACACATATGCCTTCTGCACTACAAAGATTATTCGTAACGATTTTGGTCTACTGTGAACCAATTCATGTGCGACAGCTGTGGGAAGACTTCTCTCCACATTTTATTGAAGATTATGAGCATACTTCCACTTCCACAGCAACCAATGCCCATTTACTCCTTCACTGTCTCTTTGATCTTAATGACCTACTAAACCAATACAATAAATTGGTTTTTGATTACGACTTACCGCACGATACTCTTAATTACTCTACCGATTATACCACTACAACCACTATTTTACACGACCATTCGATCGAAATACCACAGGTAGACATAGAATCCGTAAACAATTTCAACTTACAGCAGAAGGAGGCTTTTGATATGATAATGAAGTCGATAAAATCTAAAACAAACTCAATTTACTTCGTCGACGGTCCAGGTGGAACCGGAAAAACTTATTCATATCGAGCAATTTTAGCTCACTCACGGGGTCAGGGACTTATTGCAATTCCAGTTGCCACTTCGGGTGTTGCTTCTATAGCCTTACCCGGCCGTCGAACTGCACATTCTCGCTTTAAAATACCAATAAACCTTGATTCATCCTCCACTTGTTATATTCCCAAACAATCTGATACAGCTAAACTACTACGTGTGTCCACTGTTATACTATGGGATGAAGCTACAATGGCTCATCGTCACGCATTTGAGGCAGTGGACAGAACGTTAAGAGATCTAACCAATACCGATAAACCATTTGGTGGTAAAGTTGTCATTTTAGGAGGTGATTTCCATCAAGTTCTGCCCATCGTTAGTAAAGGTACTAGGGCTCAAACAGTTGACGCATGCATAGTAAGATCTGTCTTATGGTCGTTCGTTCACGTCATACACTTAGCACAAAATATGCGTGCTAGAAATGATACTCCATACGCCTACTTTGTCTTACATGTTGGAGATGGGGACGAACCATACGTACAAGATGACATGATCAAACTTCAAGATGATATTGTCATAAATTGGATTAACACAAACTCCATTCACTCTTTGGTTAACTCTATTTTCCCTAACCTTGCTACCGGATTGTTCAATATGGATTACATAATGAATAGAGCCATATTAGCACCAACAAATGAGACAGTTGACGAACTCAATAGTAAATTAATACACATGTTCCCAGGCATTGAGAAAATTTATTACTCCTTCGATTCAGTTGAAGACGATACGAATAATTTGTACCAACCAGAATTCTTGCATTCTCTCGCTCCGGGTGGATTACCACCTCATCAACTAACTCTTAAAGTGGGCTCCCCAATAATGCTTCTTCGGAATATTGGCCCCAAGATTGGATTGTGTAATGGTGTCCGATTAATCTGTCGTGTTTTCCACAGAAATCTTATAGATGTTGAAATTACAGTTGGTCAATTTCAGGGTACACGAGTATTTATCCCCCGCCTACCACTAAAACCGTCAGAAAATGTACACATGCCATTCACCCTAATTCTAAAACAATTTTCGGTAAAATTAGCTTTTGCAATTACAATTAACAAGTCCTAAGGCCAAACGATTCCAAACGTTGGCATTTACCTTTCACAACATGTTTTCACTCATGGTCAGCTATACGTAGCTTTGTCACGTGGTACCGGACGTCGAACAACAACGGTATTAGTACAAAATGGAAACATTAAGAGGAAAAAAGGAACTTATACTAGAAATGTAGTTTACAAAGATATTCTACTCACATGTACGGAAAATATTACTCATTCATCATAAAATAAATGCATTAATTTACTTTCTATCTACTAATAAAGCTGCTGTTTTTCTTCTTTTCCCACATTACTAATAAACGAGGACTGGTCCAACGACGTTGCAGATGTCTCCCTGCTCAAAGTTCCTTCCATAATACGTACGCGGGCAGTTCATTTTCAACTTTCCACCCATCTGTCTGCCATCGGTCAGCTTGCATTCCACAGTTTGATCTCCAGGTATGTTCAAATCTGCTCTGCATTTATTACTTCATTTCCTGCTATCTCCTTATACTTACCCACTGTCATGTTAATCATTGCTGTAAACATATAAAACAAAAATTATGACATTTTTCTCTTTTATCCACTACACATATACTGGTTGGTTGACCATATATCGGGTCTTCCTTCATCAAATGGTTGTAGCTTGCTTTTATGAATTGTCACATCATTGGTATACTAATATGGTATTGTTTCCACTTTTAACTTTTTGCATTCCTTTACAAACATTTCCTCTGTCTTCACCACTTACACATTTTTACACCACTCAATTTATACATTTTTAGTCCACTCCACTATCACCTGTTGTACCATATATCAACTAAACTTTGCACTACTGCACTCACCTACTGCTTTCTTTAACATTGTACACATTTAACACATATCAACATTATATAAATATACATACACACGTATATATACACACACACACGCATATATATACGTGTATATATATACTCTTACCTATCCCCAATATTAGATATTGGATTTAAATTTTCATTCGTACTGCAAATTTATTAAATAACATGATGTATCACTGCTATGTTTATTTTTTTCCTGTTTTCCCATGACTGTTAACACAAGCAAGGTACATCAAATTTTTTATTGGCATTTTTTACATAGCTCACAGGTCACTTTTGTTATGGACCAGCAATCATATCAACAGTCAACAATGTAATACTGCAAAATATAAAGAACATCCTGCCTATTATATTCCCTGCAGTGCAAAAAAAGGAAGAGGTCAGTGGAACAAACCAGTTCAAAACATCGCTGAACATTTCGTCCCAGTGTTCTCGGAGTATGACCCAACATTATTCCACATATGCATGCAGACGTTTGAACAGGATAAGGCCAAATTTACCAAAAATATTTCAAAGCCTGAAGCTAAAATGGAGCCGATTTAAGGAAATTGCTGCATTAGAAACTTATCACAATGTAATTGGCAGTTATTTGATTGCTGACAATATAGGGTAGTCGGTAATTAATGATTGTTAGCAACAGAGGAGCCTACAGTATATGTACGTTTGCACCGTCCTTAACAAAGGGTTGTTGGAGAATGATATGTACGAATGCTACTGCTTACAAATTTAACTTTCTAATTTAACGTACATCTGACTTTCTTTTTCTGCTACCTTTTCATACAATTGTATCCAATGCTAAACTGACAACACACACTATAACACTGCATGCATTGACACCACCCCCTTTAAACACGTTAACTTCTTTTTCCAATCACCCAATGTCAACCATCCACCTTTTCCATCCATCGGCTGTACCACACAATCCCATATTTTGCATCCACTTTTTACCAAATGTTCAAATCTATGCATACAACCAATTCAACCTGTCCTGTTCCACGTTCACTACTTGCTCCCCACCACATGGTCCATTTATCACCATATAACAGTTTCTGTTCTCCTATTCTTATTAGTATATAACCTCCACTTCCTTTTCTTCTACTTCTTCATAATCTACCAGCATTATTTGTCCCAAGCATTATGACAAAGATTGTTCTCTCTTGCACCTCATCTTTTTTTTTACCTCCTTACACCATAGCCAACACACAACACACTTTCCTCCATTTTCAACTTGCACTTAAAATTCCACTGCGCACATTTTGTATACCCCACACTTTAAATTTATCTCGCCGCTAACATACACTTTTTACCTCGCAACGTAAATCTGTCCTTCAACAAAAAGACGCTGCAACAGCAATCGACACAGAAAAACTAGAACAAAAAAGCACATGTCACACAAAACAGACGCACTCATTTACTGATGCTAAGGTTGGACTTCCAAACACCGTCAAAAATCACACTACTCCTGCTCCATCGGAAAATGATACCGACTGCAACAACAACGTTTCTCCTCCGCTGCGACCGCTTGCTCAAAAAACGTGGAACTAAATGACAAGTAGTCTCACATTTCTGACGATGATGTACACGTACCACTAACTGCTGAACTGCAACTTCTTCCGCACTGTTCTGACAACTATGACTGTGATACTTTTTTTACTCCTGAAGTGGTATGCTTCAGTACATCTACTTCTTCCTTCATTCCCACCAGCATATGTTCACACATACAAACGCATATATGCATGTTTGTTTACTAATATATTCCTATATGTTTTTAACTATTTACGTCCACTACTCTACCCTACTAATCTTAATCGTCTAGTACCTAATCATAATTTTCATTCCTCTTGCAGATTGAACAGTGTGATAAGATTGTAGATCGTTTTCTAGCTGATCGTTCGTGCTAGAGCTCTTACGACATCCATCTTTTTAATATTTTTGTCCACCGTTTTGTATTTGCATATTTACCTTTATTCGCTACTGCAGCATTATGTTTTTTCTACTTCAGCTATGTAATTTTTTCATTCCATTCTCATAATTATCATTTTATTTCCTTTTGTCTGTTCCACTTTCTTCAGGTAAATAGATTTTAAATTTTATATCTTTGCCCGCACCACTCCTTTGCGGCCCGCACATATCATCAACTTCACCATTCATACTGCCTCGCACATACACGCGTCCTCCATACACAACACAATATCGGCTGTCTATGTGAACATAAACGTGTAATTTACTTTCCGCTTTTTACAAACTCACTTTAACGCAGGCGTCCGAATCCACTTGCCTTCTCCGACAAAAGCACCAATACAACTACTATACCTCCATATTCAACGGTACAGCTTTGTACTACACACCACAACCAACATTTTCTCACAAACCAGTCCCAACGAATTAGTTTTAAAACGTCCATTAACTTCCGTCACAACATTACTACCCACTCTATAATTTAAGAAGGAATTTTACATATTTCAAACAGACATCGCAAAACCTTTATTCATTCAATTCTATTTTTCACAACTGTATTCGACTAAAATAACATCCGTTATCACGCCTAACAAAGATACAAGCTAACTGAACCGCGGTATTTTCCTTTCATCAATCCCCCAACATATTTTCTATACAACAACTGACAAAATATGCATACTTCACAACAAAATAAATTTCCACCGTAATATTTTTTCTCCCCATTAAACATTTCCTCCAGCTCTCTTCACACCCTACCAATTTTACAACAACTTGCCTTACTCACGTCCATCGGACGAGCCTTCATATATATATATATATATATATATATATATATATATATAATATAACAAGAAGGAAAACAATTACAACTAATGCAAAACAAAAAAAATAAGCTCGTACGGGTGCTCACTTCTACCTATACCAGACCCACTAACTGATGCTTCATTTAAAAAACTACCTTACTATAATAAACTTTGCAAAATAACTTCATTAACTCCAAAAAATACCGTCGAGTTGTTTTGCCTCCAAGGTTATTCATTAACTCAGCTTCAGTAGCGTTTACTGTTGATGTGAATAAAGGAGAACCCCCCTTCAACTTATTTGACTTCGATAAAGAGGAAATGTCCATTAGAAATAGCTTATACAGTGTTTCTGCTGGTAAGTTCTTTGATTTAAAAATCCTATGGTTGCATTTTTGCCATACGTGTCATGTGGTTGCTGTAATGGTAATATCTCAAACATCATTTTGTGTACTTCTTTGCTGGTTTTAATTTGCATAAATTTCTATTACAGATGAAAAATCAGTACTTTTGATTTGTGATTCTTAGATTTAATTTGTTATTCAGTCTCCTCCATACGCTCCTCTAATAAGAACATTAAAAAATAGATGCTTACCTGTCACTTCTTCTTCATGACATAGGTTACATGTTTTGTTGTCCAGGTTCAACTACTGTTGTAATCAATCTTTGATTGGTAATATATTCATTAGAATAAGATATGTCACTTATGACATTTTTGGGGAATAAATTCGATTCCATACTTTGTTAAAGCAAGGAATTGCTCTCCCCTTATTCCGATTGATTCCCATGCAAATTTTAACGTGAACCGGCCTTTGTTTTCCATACGTTCCCCTCATCTGTGTTGTTTTCACTTTGTATTTTAATTTGTTAAATTGCATTACATGCATGTCTTGGTAAGTTTACATTAGTAAACACCCATTCTCCTTGATCTATATTGCTACTCACATAATGAAATTGTGTACTAAACAGTATCATATAAGACCAACCGTGTTAACTAATGAATTCCCCTTGATCCAGGGGTCGAACCATAGACTTATATTTCTACTATTTGCAATTTTCTGATGAATAAGTTTACTGCATTGCTCTTTGTTTCTGAGTATTAGTTTCCACGTAAATTAATAAGGCGTTATTATCAACTTTAGTTTGTCCAAATCTACCTTTTTAAGCAGTATGTACTATGCATCCATTTTGCCCACCATGAATTTTGGTTCAAATAGTTCCAGATCAACTTTATTGCGTATGGTTGTTGAAATATCTCTAGGTTTCTCAAGCCAATACCTCCTTTGGATTTTGGTTTATAAATAGTTGTCCAACTTATTTTCTGATGTTTCTCATGCCATAAACAATTAGGGCATTGCTACTCTATTTTCTGTAAAATGATTTTTAGGATTTGAAAATATTGCATCCAGAATTAGATGGTGGGGTAGATTGCAGTCTTTAAAAGCTCTAATCTACCACTGTTATTTAGAAATTTACTACTCCATGAGTCTAATTCTACTATTAATCTTATCTACCAATGCCCCGTAATCAGTAGACTTTAGTTTATTAGCTAATAAGGGAATTCCTAGATATTGAATAGGTAGACTACCAATTTGTACTCCAAGTATTTGTGATATTTGGTCCTTAACCGCTACACCTTCCCAAAAATATCCTTATTTTGGAGGTGTTAACAATTAGGCCTGCAGACTTTTCCAAATCATTTAAAACTTTTCTAAAAGAGTTTGCACTTTTTGTTGTTGCTTTTGAGAAAATATGCAAATCATCAACATAGATCAAGTGAGTTAACACTGGGTCTGCGTTGTATGATGGGCTTAAGCGACCCTGAAGATGATCATCATCCAAATTTAAGGACAAATATTCCATAGCACTTATGAAAAGGTAAATGGAAAGAGGAAACCCTGTCCGATTCATTGATTATAGAAAATATAGGCATAGAGATGCACCACTGGATGAGGGATATGAATTGAGGGTGAGGGGGGAGGGAACCCATTGTTGCCATGATTTGAACTATGTATTTTCTGTTAAATATGGAGTATGCCTTTCTGAAGGTCTACTTTCACACACATATTTTGATTTTCTATTGAAACTCCTTCCCATTTTGTATGCCGGTAGAGAACTCTCCAAAATACTTCTACCTGGAATAAAAGCATTTTGATTAAACGACATAAGGTCGGCCTTTCATTCGGTTGCAAATTAAGTTTGCTAAGAGAATAAAAGCATTTCGATTAAACGATATAGATCGCTCATTAGGCCTTTCATTCGGTTGCAAATTAAGTTTGCTAAGATTTTGTACAATACATCACAATAAGAAATAAGCTATAATCACTAACGTTTGTAGCAATCTGTGATTTTGGAACCAAATCAATAAATGTATGATTTAATTTTTTAGTACCTTTTACAAATAGGAAACTCATGATTATAGCAATTCCTCCTTGATTTGCACTTAATGATATTTGTAGAATTTCGCATTAAAACCAAGGTTCGAGAATTCGGATTTCGTCTCTTTTTCGGTCTTTTTAAATTTTGTTGGTTTCGGTCGGTTTCAAAAATTTCATGCGCTTGTTTCGGTTTTTGTTTCGGTTTCGGTCCTAATATCGAAGATTTGCATTTGTAATACAAAAGTAACTATAAACGATGTAAATTCATATAAAAATATAATATACAACAAAATAATAATGATACACACAACACTACTACATTCAAAAACTATTTATCGAATCAACATATAGATTGTTTTCATAATTTCCTTCATCATCTTGTGTTGTATAACACAATGGATAACCATATTGCATTTGTCCTGGACCTATAAATGTCGCCATCATATTATCAAAAGACGATGGTTCATCATTTAATTTTTGTGTTGCATACATAGCTTGACTGTTTTGATCACTCGATAAATCGATGTATGTTTTGTTTGTTCCATAATATGAGTTACCACTAGTATAGTCAGAAGTAGAATGTATATAGGTTGGTGGATCATTTGAAGCATATGGATTATGCTCATAATCATATTGATGTTCGTATTCAACATTTAAACCACTGTCTCTTCGATTAGGATTGTTGCTCGCATCCATTCTTCATGAATATGTTTGCGTTGGTCTATACAATGCACCGTCCTCACTAAAACCAATACCATAATTACGAGTTAAACCCACACCACTTCCACCAGCATTACCATGATCATCATTTGAGGAACTGCTATTATTTTCTTTACTTTGACTTCTTGTTGCTCGTGTAGGTATACCATCAACCGCAGCGACTGCATCATTCAGTGTACTGGTCATCGAACGTTCGTCGTCCAACAAGGATGGTTCAACTTCAATAGTCCATTCTGCTAATGGATCCTCTTCATGAGATATATAGTTCAGATCGATTAACTGATTTTCAATATCGCGGCGTCTTTAATGTTTTGCTCTTAATCTCATGTTGTAATGCACATATACTAATTTTTCTAGATTTTTCATTTTTATTCTATTACGTAATTTTGTATGAATCATTAAAAATGTAGTCCAATTTCTCTCGCAATTTGAAGAAGAAACTGTCTGACTTAAAATGTGCATTGCTAAATGTGTTAAATTTGTAGCATCCTCTCTTCCGATTATTGACCACCATTGAGCGGGAAAACATGTCTTTACGGCTGCGTATGCTTTTGCAGAACCAAATGCACCAATTTTCATTCTATATCTTTCTACCTATGATGTTAAGTTAAATATTTAATATGTCTTAAACGTTAAATGTTTAACGCAACTATTATATATGTTAGTTTTACCTCTTTTCCAATTTCAATCTGTGTTACGATGTCTAGCACCATTCTTTCAACGACGTTGTTAAATTCATTTAATACTTCTCCATCGTTTATTGCAACCTCATATTGAATAATGGGATTAAGAAAATAACCTATATAGGAAAGATTTGAAATATTATTGAAATGTTGTATATTTCATTATTTATATGACGATAAGATAAAACAAATTACCTACGGCCTGAAGAGGTTGATGTAACTGCCTTTTTCATATTTTGTCCATTATATCCCATCATTTTTGGCATTGTCTTTCACCAATATTTTTTCTAATCGATTCTTTTTCTCGATCCATTACTTCATAAAGATATCTCATATCTGCTTTGTCATCACTATCTACCATTCATAATACTTTCACCAATGGTTCAAAAACAAGGATGACGGAGGCAGCACCAGTCCAAAAAGCGTTGTTGTAAATCAATGTAGAGACAATATTTGTTGTTCTTTTGTCTTTAGTATTGAGTCTAGGAACTCTTGATGTCCACTCTCTTGAAGCAATCATCCGTCTTAGGTCATCTTTATGTTTATGAATATAGTCTAGTGCGATGAAATGGATTGCAAATTGTGCCACTGCCGGTCTAATCAATTCTGTATTGATGGTCTCTCTTCTCATAATGGAAAGTAACCAACCATGATTGTATATAAATATTGTTATTAACTGACAATTTGCGATAACGGTTTTTACCTTTGGCTCTTTGGAAATATCTTCTAAAATTAATTCAACGCAGTGTGCCGCACATGGTGTCCAAGATAAATGTTTTCTTTTCTGCATCAATAATTGACCGACAGCTTTGTAGTTTGCTCCATCTGTAACAACTTGCACTATTCTATTTTCACCGATTGTTTCAACGACATCATTCATTAATCCACAAATATATTCTCCATTTTGAAATATATTCGTGGCATCCACAGATTTAATAAATACCGTTTCATGGGTAGAGTACACAATAAAATTTATTATTTTTCGTCGATTCTGTGTACTCCAGCCATCACACATTAATGTGCAACCATATTCATCCCAGGAATTGTGCAATGTTTTAATATATTGTCCAATTTCTTCCATTTCCGTTTTAAGGTACGAGTGTGATATTTTATATGCACTTGGTGGATCAATTTCACGACCTCATTTTACAATCGCGTCAAACATTGTTGTATAATATGGACTATTAGCAACGTTACGTGGAATATGGTTGAAAAAGAAAAACTTAGAAATTGCTCGACCTATATGTTTTTTGGCATCTTTAATACCTTTCATTGCAGATTTGATAGAAGATTGAGTTCTGCCTCCTAGTTTTTGCATACATGAGTTGATTTGTCCAGCAGCATAAAAGTCACAATCACCATCTACTCTCGTAGATTTTCCAACAGTATGAGATCTGTGCAGTGTTTGACTTGAACCACCACCCGATCGTCCAATAGTATGAGATCTATGTAGCTCTTCATCTCTAAATTCATCTCTACTTTGTCGCATGACATGTTGAAGTTCATCATCATCTTCATTTTCATTATCCGATAGTTGTTGTGGTCTGTCATTAATTCCTCCTGTAAGCGTTGCTTGTCTAGCTTTCCTTTGTTTCGTTTATTTCTCTTTTAAATGATATGTGATCGTACAAGTTGTTTAACTTCTATAGGGACAATTAAACATGCTGATACGTCGTCATCCACTCTTACCAGATGTTCTTTCAAACGTGTCACACCAACGCCATTAATTTTTTTAGTATAGAAATTACATTTTTTTTTCAAAGATTGTCATCGATCGCAATGCCGTAATTCCAACCAGTTTCAGTTGGATTTTCCATAATCTACTGAAATTATAATTAAACAAAAATTAGTAAACAAATTAATAGTTCATATCAAACCAAAAATAAAATAAAAATGAATAAAAAATATTCATCGAAGTTGCCAAAGTTTAATGTTCAAGTCAAATATTTCGGTATTCAAGTCCAACATATTCACGTTTATGTTCAATGTTCATGTTCGATATGCAAGCCCAACATCTTCGCGTTCATGTTCATGTTTAATATTTTAAGTCCAATGTATTCACTCTTATGTTCAATATGCTAAGTCCAACATATGCGCATCAATATTCAAGTCAGTTCAAATGTTCAATATATTCAAGTCAAACAGTGTATGCAATATTCTCGTTAAGAATGCTAAGAAGTGCATGTGAGCTTATGATCATTTATCCATATAGCTTACATACGAAAGCAAAATGAAGTGGCCTATACAGAATGTTATTAGTATGCACAAGTGTTTGCATACAAAAAACGGGCAGGCCAAAGCCCATAAACAAGTTAATTAATATGCACAAGTAGCCATTACTGCATTAAAAAATTAAAATAACCCCTCCTAGCCCAAAAGCCCACGTGCATATTTTATCTTCTCTTATTCACTTTGCAAACAAACATATGATACGAAAAGAAAAAAAACAGATAATGGTCGACGATTGAAACGAAGGTGGCAAAGCGCAAAAAAAAAATTCACCTGTGTCGAAGTCGAAGCTCTCGCAATCGAAGCCCTGTGAAGCTTGCGTGCGTCGAAGTCGAAGCTCTCGCAGTCGAAGTCGAAGCTCTGGCAGTCAAAGCCCTTTGAAGCTCGCTTTGGGTTTTCACTGTGAAGCTCGCCTCGGATTTTCTCGTGAAGCTCGCTCGAATTGGTATCACAATCGCTTTGAAGATCGATTCTGGTAATTTAGTGTTTTCGAATGTTGTATTTATACACGAATTTTGATTCTCTTTTTACTGTTCGATCACGTTCAGTAAACTGGGGTTTGCTTTTTAGCCACCTTTTGATTAATTGATTCTTGCGTTGTCTTTTTTTGGTTGTTTTTCTCTACGTAATTGATGTGAAGCTTTTTTTGTACGTTGGTTTGAACGGGACTAGATTTTGCCCTAATCCTGTTCCGCCACCTACCGGAACCGGTATGAAATTGTCGAGATCTCATGGTTCCGGCCGGATCCTCATACATTGATTAAAACGTTTGGATCCCGAACTGCTATTATCATTTATCTAAAATGTTAAGCTCCTTAGTTCCTACATACTAAATAGTTATATAATTTTCCTTTAAGAGCTTCTAGATAGTACTTTTTATGGATAATGTTGTAACATATGTTTTGGCATCCTTCTGTATTTGTGTTGAATAATTCTTAATAATATTTGATAGCCTCTTCTTTAATGCTTTGGAAGTGTGTGACTGGCTGTCCATTTTCTCCAATTACATTTAATGTTAGTTTTTTTCCTTGCTGTCATTTTGGAGTGGAAACAATCTTGAAGGCTAATCTCTTCGCATCAGCCAATTTATTTTATCCTTTTGGTGTGTTTCTTGTGCATCTATAAACTACATGTCCTATGGATTATGTATATTAGATTTTTGTGCCTGTATGAGCTCCTCAGCATGTAGCTTTTTGAGCAACCGTAGATAAATATTGTTGTTCTCTTCTCTGAGTACATAGCATTGTTTTTTCAAACTCTGCGTACTACTATTCCACTTTTTTAGGAAATTTTTGATATTTTTGATACAGTTGAGTGTACATGCTAGGGGCAATTATGTCAATTGTTATACTTATCTAACTCGAAATCCAATCTTGTTCAAAACAAAATGTGTTTTCTTTCTATTATGTACTTGATATAATGTGTTATATTAATTAATTTGTTTATTTAATTAAAAGTATATGCAATAAAAAAAATCCATGAATGATATTTCTTATGATAGAAGTTATAAAGTGTAGTAAGCATGAGTAATTTATCGCAATGAAATTGAACATATCATTTTAAATATTCCTAATCAAAATTCATCGAGGGTGAATATCGATACATCCGTTGACTAGAGTATATAATTCTCTTCAATTTTTGAATGATGTATTACTCATGACTTATGTGAGCATTAAGGGGTTACAGACTGATAGTTGTTGGATAACCATGAAATGACTCACTCGATCGTTTTTTTAGCTAAGGTCAATTAGAAAATATTGATGTGAAAAATTACATAATTCTCTTGACTTGAGAATAGTGTTGATCTTCAATGTCGAAGCTCCGCTTTTATTATGATTAAATCATCGCAAGATGTCCATTGAATTACTATAGTTGGATCGAATGAAAAAATTAGAAGTGAAACACTATGCAAGAGAGGGTTCATCTCTTTAGTTATATGAGGTTAGTATCATGGTCAACTCAAAGTCAACTCAAAGTCAAAGTCTCTAAAAAGAGTAGTTCGGTTAAAAATAATTGTTATTAATGAACTAATGGCTTTGTATTTGGACTATAGAGTTGAATATGTACGATATTGTAATTTTGACGGTTACTGAATTTCATAAGTCTAAAGTGATATAGTTTCGACAAAAAGAACTGTTGTAAGTAATTTTCACTACCGGGTAATGCTTAATAATGTATATTAGATTTTACTGATACCGAATAAGGGATAAATTTATCTATAATGTTGTACCACCAACTAAGTGACGTGTGAATACTAATATTTGAATTGTTCGATACTAATAACTAACCAAATTTTCATTTCAAAGTCACATAACCAAAATGTTGAATTCTCCTAAATACCACCAGATTTAATTGATTTATAATTTTTATAAATTAATTAATATTTATGAAATATCGATTGTAAGATTTTATTTGATTTGTACTAAATAATAATAGTGTGCATATAATAGTTATATAAACACTAACGGATACATGATATTGATACGCGTTTAAGTCAGCTTAAATGCTATAAATATTATTTGGACTTGAAGTGGTTTTGAGACCCATAAGGGGAATGTTGAATTTGGCTGGGATAAGCATGATAGGCCAGCCATTTTGATGGCTAAATAGGGGATGGAATTTAAATTAGAAGAGAGGAGAATTAGTGTGAGAAAAATAAGGATCCGGAACCTTGTTTTTTACCTTAGGATCTCCTTATTTAATTATCTCTAACCCACACTTTTAATAATAAAAAAATAGCCTCCATGTTTTCCCTTTTGCTAGCCAAAATCACCTCCTCCTCTCCTCAAATTTTCACGCTTTTTAAATACAAATCAAATCAAATACAATCGTCGGTGGTAGAGGTGTTCCAGAGCTTGCAACTTATAGATACAAGATTAAAATCAAGGAGTTTGGATTCTTCGTTTCAATGTGTACCTTCTAAGCAATAGACATATGTATATTCTTGTACAGACATGCACAAACTGATTATATTAATTATAATGTCATATATGCTTTAATAAGGAATCCAATATCACGAATTTGTATTTGTTAGCGTTGTCTCCATATAATGGTCATATATGTATATTTGTTTGTAAAAAAAATAATTTTGCTATGTAACTTATGACCAAATTTTAAAAAAAAAAAATTATTTAGTTTTTGAATTTAATATATATATATATATATATATATATATATATAACTAAATTGTTTTAAAAAATGGATGATCTATAGAATACATAAATAAAACTTGCTATATGTTTTATTTCATAAATATTTACATATAAATATTTATAATATTCAAAAACAATAAAAATATATAATATTAAATATGAATATTTAAATATATATATATATATATATATAAATACATTCTTTGTTAAATTAATTATATACAAAATGTACTTGAGATAAATGCATTTAAAATTATGTAACATATAATTTAATTACAACAATATAAAGCGCAAAATTTTAAAGTCATTTTTGCTTTTTAAAATTTATTTATAGTTTTATCTAAAAAAAATTGTATGAAAAATTAAAAAATAATCTTTAGCCATTTTTTGCTGAGAGAAATTAATTTTTTTTATTGAAGATAAATATGAATGTATTTATTCATGTCATATATACATATAGCTTTCAAATATTATATATATATATATATATATATATATATATGTGTGTGTGTGTGTGTGTTAAAAACAACTTATATATGTTTATCACTATACAAATTTCGAAACACATTTTAAGCGTGTTATATTTATATATATAAATATACATAAATATTGAGATTTATTTATATTACAAATTTATAATTGTTCTAAAATACATGTAAATAATTATAATTAATTTTATTACATTAAAATAGTCTTTATTTAATGTACACATTCATATATGTACTATTTTACAATATTTTGCACTTTGCAATTAATATCTATGACATATGATATTATTTATATACATACATACTTTAAATATACATATACAAATTGACGGCACATAGATATGCAAAAGGGTTATCGTGTCCATTGCGATACAAATCTCAGCATTTATATACGGACATGTTAAATCATGTATATCCTATTCTGTTGCATGTGCACGTACATACATATGTGTATGTGATACACATACATATTACGTAATACAAATTATACAATAAATAACACTTTATAATAAATAAACATTGACTTTGTTTAAAAAAAATTAGATAAGATCCAAATAAATTTAGGCTTCATAGCCCCAATAAAGATTCAAAAGGTTAAAATATTTGAAATTTACCCAATTACTTCAATGTGGTCTAGCCCAGTTCCAATAAAATTTGAGTTTCTAAATGAACCTACAGATTGGACTTTCTTGAACATTGGTTGAGAAATATTGTTCGATGCCATGAAATAGCCATTTTGATATAACCATGCATTGGTATGTTTGATAGGCTTATAGTCTCTTTTTTTAGTGGTTTTAAGGAATTTACGTGAATCGGGGAGTGATCACTAGTAGAGTTGTTTAGTATCTAAGCGTTTAGATTTGGGACTAGAGTAACTAATTCAAGATTGCCCTTGACTTTGTCAATTTTAATATGGAGATAGAAGTTCAATCGACCTCTCCAGGAGAAAAACATTACCTGTAGAATTCAATTCCTTTAATCCCATATCGCGCAGGAAAGCTTGAAAATCCTTGTTTGCACTTAGCGTATATATGCTGTTACTCTCTCACAATAATGAAGTGTACGGTTGAAGTCACCTGCCAAGATCCACGACAAGGAGAAATTCACAGCAACTTCAGATAACTTTTTTCCATACATTCTTTCTCTCACTTGCCAAGCGTTTTGCATATATTATAGTCATTAAGCGTTTTGCATATATTATAATATATTTTAGACCCCCTTTATTACTTATTAGACTACGGATGTATTAGTAAGACAATAAAACAGGTACTAACTCTCAATACATTACTATTCCATAGCACCAAAATTCTACCTCTACTATCAAAGATATTGGTATGTATTGCTGCTACCCATTCATTATTAATAGGATTGTAGAACTTAATAACATTCTCGTTAGATAGTTTGTGTTCAACTAGTCCCATGATGTCAATTTTTAAGGAGGCAAAATGTTGGTTAACATCTTGCTTTCTAGTTAAATTTTTTGAGTTTTGATATTTCAGGAATAGAAGAGAGATGTACAAAGAAAAAATATATTCAATCTAAATAATACATGGTATGTTTATATACTTTCTATATTTATATTGGTACATAATTGAGTAAATAGCTTGTATGGGCTGAGGCTTATTACTCAACCCGTTACCGTATTATTTACACATAACAGAATAAAGTATGATACCGTGGGCTATGACCACTACAATAAAAAGACCCTACGATGGCCCCAAAAAAACGCAATTAAATCCTATAATAGCGGTTTAATAAACGTTGTATAACGACATGTTATTAAAAAACAGTAAACAATTTATAGCTCATAATAAGCGCTATAAAAGGTATTAATAATAGCGCAAATAATCCGCTATTTTAAACATTTTTATAGCGTCAAATTATGTGTTATTGATTACTATAATCTCACTATTTGTCCGCTATGAAATACGTTATGAGCCACAAAATACTTTCTATTTTTTCTAAGATAGCACTAATAATTCGCTATAAAAAGTATTAATAGCGGAATATGAACGTTATATATGGACACGTTATTACAGATGTTGACTTGTCACAACACCAATATGCCGCTATAAAGATTCAACTATAATTGCGCTTATACTCTGTTATGATATGTTCTTTTATGGCGCTTATTGACCTATTATTCATCATCCTTTATAGCGCTTTTTGTAATACCATAGCGCTTTTTCTATTATGCATTTGTAATACTAATAGATTTAAAAGCGGTTATTTGGTGCTATTAAATATTTATAGCATTTTTCAAGTGCTATGGTTTAGTTTCACAATTCAAATTTTTTTTGCATCATATTCATAAACTAAGGTATTAAATACCAATATCAAAATTCATAATAATAATCATTTTAAACATAAAATCATTTAAATAACCAAGAATCATAAAAGATAATAAATATAGAGATATAACACATTACATTAAACATATCTAATATTCATACACATAATATCTTATAGCTTAAATCACATAAATTAAAATGTAGTAGCAAATGTCTTAAGCACACTCCAAAAAATAGTAGAAAGTTTAACAAAAAAACAAGCACATATTTGGTTGTTTGCATTAAAAAGAAGACAAAAACTTCCGCATCCTTCTTCTTTCATACATCTGCAATGAAGATACATATTTACATTCACTACACCAAAACAGTGATTTTGCAACATTTTATATTTGTTAATTTCTAACACTTATAAGTGTTACAGCCTAGTGACAATAAAAAAGTGTTAGGATACCTGAAAAAGTGTTGGGAAATATAAATAATGTTTTTTATAGACTTTCCAACACATCAGTTATAATTTACAACACAAAAAAGTGTTACAACAGTTGGTAAATTTGTAAATAACTCACTAAAAATTGACTTCTTTTGTAATTTTGTACATGTAGGGTTTTTCTAACGCTTTCCCTTCTATCTCCCTTGTTGGCCGCCTAATTTTTAATTCCCGCGTTCCCACATTCAGTTCTTCCCGCAACAAACTCTCCACGCAGCCAGTTCTCGCAAGCAAGCAACTCTCCACGCAGCCAGTTCTCGCAAGCAACTCTCCACGCAGCCTATTTCTTCTCGCAAGCAACTCTCTTCTTCAATTTCAAACATTGAATCAGGTATTTTATGATTGTTCGATTTAACTCAACTCTCTTCTTCGATTTAACATTGAATCAGTTATTTTGTACATGAAAGAGGTATTTTATGAATGGAAAATTGGATTAAACTCAACTGAAGAGGTTTTTTAAAATCTGATAAAGTAGCTGAATATCTTTTTCTTGGCAGATTTCATGAGTTTTTTGTTTTTCTACCGTCTGATTTCTTACCTGGTTTGAAAACGAGTTCCAAATGAAGTTTTAACTGTTTGAATTGAATCTAGACGTGTTAGAATGATTATGTTTATATGTATAGTGTATGTGTTTGTTGGAATGCTTGAATGACATGTTATACTTATTTTGTAGAACTGGAGTAAATAATATTCTTATAACTTCGTCACAGATGACTAAAAGCATAACCATATAATAATTTGTATTTATGTGGTATGGTTTTTTGATGCAAGAGTTGTTATATGCATGTAAAACTAATAAACAAACTTCACTGAATTTAGCAATGACTAGCATCTAAAGACTTAAAACATCGTACTCCAGGAAATAACATCATTCCATTCATCTATCGAAGTGCAAAGTATAACCTATTTGCAAAATGCTTTGCTGACAAAAAGAATAACAGTAAACACAAACAGAATAACTTACAAAAGCTGTCTGCTCTTTAACTAGATGAATTCTGCATCCAATACAAAAGAACTGTTTACTTTGTTAGTACCATTGGGTTTTTGTTGACACAATCTGCATGTCTCTTTGTTCTGTTCGTAAAGCTTCATTTGCAGTATCCTCCGAAAACAATGTTAGCTCGAAATTTTGCACAAGTTGGATGATTTTCCGTAAGGTTTTCTTGTTATAACTAATTAACCTTCTGAGTTAATGAGTGGTTTAACCTTTCTTTTGTGGCCCATACTGTTTACTAGATCCTTTCGAACACAGACTGGGAACATATTGATTCCCGGCATGTTTATCACACATCGATGCAATAGAAATTCACAATAAGAGATTTATGATTATTATAACTTGTTTCTTCTTCCAATTGAATTATTGAAGGGTTTGATTGATGGTTGAATCTTTCATGGAATCATTTTTATCCAAACACATATTTTTATCCAAACACATTGAAGTGTCATCGCTACCACTTTCACCTTTCTAACATCATACATATAGCTTCACTTACATTGTTGAATAATGGCAGTAAATTATGTAACAAAACCCTTATAAAATATGTGCAAACTGCAGTGTATCAAGTTTGTATGATGTATTACTGTGATGTGCTAACTATGACGTGTAATTGTTTAACCCTACCCGATTCAACCTCATTTGTGCAACCCGACATTTGCGCAGGCTTAGATTGAGCAATCCTAAGCTTGAGAGTTCAAACCTCTCCCACCCCATTCATTTTTGCAACCCAATATAAACTGATGTAGACCATACTTGTTGCACTTGTGCTTCAGTATAGGGTGATTTTAACAGACATTCACCTTGATTATTGCAGCTACGTAATTAATTACTGCACATTAAATAAAACAGTATACTAAATTCATTTGTACCTTGGAATAATGATCTTCCCAACATCTCGTGATTTGACAGATTCCAATGTAAAATGCTTAGAATTTGAGCCACTGCTGAATTCATTTGATGTTTGGATACTAAATTGGTTGCTATTGGATTTTGAACTAATCACTGTCATTCAACAAACCTTAGCTATTAATCAAATATAATTTAGTTATATAGTCATAAACTACATTTTAATGCCAAGCAAAAATGGATAATAAAAACCCTTAAATTCAATAAAGTGAAACAAAGTTAAAGCAAAATTCAATAACCTCACTACACCCAGTTTTCTTACAATACCAAACAATATTCAACATGCTTGAGGGATAAAACATAGTTCTGTAATCATTCAATTTCATATCATCCCCTTCGTCTACTTGTTATTGGAGCTCAAGTATTAGGTTTACTATTGCTAACATTGTCGTTGTCATCCTGGTAAAATAAGTTTGGTTATAACAAAAGTTTTTTCTTTAGACACTGACTTTAGTTATAGTGGTTAAGATGGTACATTGGTCATAATTTCCAGTTGGGTCGTACTCTGTTCGGTTGATGGAGTATCCTACAGCAGAAAACATATGAATATATTATGTATTTGTAAATGTTGTGGCAGTGATGATGTAGTGGCAGTGATGATGTAGTGGCAGAACTGCTACAGTCGCGATTTGTTTTCGATTTTCGAGGGTTGAGATTTCGTGATGAAGCTTTGGTTGAAGTATGAGGTGTGCAAACAGGTAATGGTTTGATGGTCGAAGGAATGTGATGAAGTGTTGTATGCAATGAGGCTGAAGCAGTTGTACATGTGGTCGCAGAAGTGGAATTGCTGACAAAAGGCAATGGTTAGTATTTAAATTTGCAGCAGTTCTATGAGGTGGGACTTGGTAATGCAGTGCAGTAATGGCGAGGTAACAGAACCTAGTTATGTAATGTGGTGATAGTGCAGCAGTTATGCAGTGTGCAACAGTTACGCAGTGTGGGGGTATTTGATGATGGGCGAGGAAGTTTAAAAGCAGTAAGGATGGTTGATACGGTGGGTATGTCGCAGTGTGGATATGCAGTAAGTATGTGATAGGGGCAGTGTGACAGGTGGTTATATTGTGGGCTGGAGTGTTGTTTTGGACTGTGGGTTTGTGGTCAGTGTAGTGGTTATGTTGTTAAGTGGTTAGCAGCCGTTGTTTGAATGGGAGGAGTGGTTGGTTTGGTGAAACTTTTGCAGTGGTGAGAGGATGAGTGAAGTGAAGTTTACTAGTAGGGGTAGTGGGGTATGAACAATGTTGTGGGTATGATGTTGTAAGTTGAAATGAGGTTGTTGTTGGCAGAGGGGATAGGGGAGTATGTACAGAGGGTAGCAGTAATTGATAGTGGTGAACTGTGAAGTGCTGTGTACTTGTAATGAGATGGCAGTGTGATGATTTAAGTATGGAACTGGCACAGTGAGTTGTTTGAATGTGGTAGATGTGAGGTGGGTTGAATGCACTGTTGGTAGCTTGTTGGAGTGAATGGAAGAAGTAGTTGGTTGATCGGTGGACGACAGAAAGGTGGTGGAGGCTTGTGAGTTAGTATGGTGTGCAGCAGTGGTAAAGTTGTATGGCCAAAGTGTGTTGAAAATGGAAGTGTAAGTGTGCGCTGTAATGTGTATGGCCAAAGTGTGTTGAAAGTTGAAGTTGCACTGATGTAGCAAGTGATGATTATGTGTTGCAGGAATGTGGTAGTTCCGTAGTTAGTATGATTGTGCGGTTGATATTTTGATGGAGGGTTGGTGGAAGTAGTTGCAAGTTGTACAGGGTTGAGTTCTACTAATCGTCAATGAAGGTTACAATCCACAACAGGATGCCTAAAACATGATTTGGGTAAGATTAATGCAATCGGCTGTTGATTTTGATTTGGTGAATATCTGTTTATTTGCTCGCAACAGGGTGGTTGATTGATGAAAGCATAGGGATGTGAAACTATGGTATTTGAGAATGCAGTGTGGTATTTGTGATATGCAATGCAGAGGAAGTTTAGTTATTTTGAAAAATTTTAAGTGTCATGGTGTAGAAGTGAAATGTTGTAGAAGTGAAATGAAAGCAGAGGATGTTTTGTGTTATGGGTTTTGTGAAATGAGCAGTTTTGTAGAAATGGTCGTCAACAGTGGTGATATGTTAGTGTGGGTCAGGGAAGTTGTAAGGAGTACAGCAATGCTTATTGTTGTTTGGTGGCAATTAACTGTGTGGATGGTTGCAAGTAGGTCTTCGGAGCAGGGTGGTTCGGATGAGTTGTGTAGTTCGCAACAGTGGAAGGAAGGGTGAGGCAATGGGCAGTGAGACAAGATGGTAACTGCTGTTTTGATGTTATGGATGGCCAGAGGGGATATGAGTTCAATTTTGGCAAGGTGGTTGAGTGTAGTGCTTTGTTGAGTGGCTGAGAGGCAAAGGAGATGTATATTGCTGGGTGCAAACTGTCTGTGGTAGCAAGAAGTTGGTTTGAAATCAGATATTTGGCAAGGGAGCAATGTAGTTGTGAATAGATGGGTCAGAGGGGTGAATGTGAGTGGTGATGTTGGTTGGATGTATATTATATGCAGTGCACAGTTTTGTAACTGGTGAGATGAGAAGGATATGCACCGGTAACTGCTTTATGATAGGGTTGATATGGTTGATATGCACAGTGTGGCAGGTGAATGATAAGGGCGGTTAAAGGCAATTGCTTAACTGTAAATAAAAATAAAGCGCCCATAATATATACAACAACCGAAGTAACAATATAAACAACTGTATGATAGTCTTACTGTAGAACACAGTCTTACTGTAGAACGTTTGATGTATAATATTTTATTGCATTGTGTGAAACATAAATATTAAGTGTACCTTGATTAGGATATACCAAAAATAACTACAACAATACATATGCTAGTTGATGTTTTATCTGCCCACCTCAAATTAATACAAACTTTTATGTCATTTGATATAATCCCAACGTGTCCAATTGTTTATTATTTATCTTATTGCTTCTCAACGGCTAATCTTCTGTACGTATTGAATGCAGGCACTTGTGGAGGAAGAGGAAGAAAAACAGAAGTTGGAATGTAGCGGTAACGAGGAAGCAAACACATACGACCTTGACAATGATCCCATCTCTAAAGTTTTTGGGTCCGATAGAAAGAAAAATTATTGTCGTGCAATTAGCTCCACTTCCTCTGCAAAACAAGTAAAGTTGATGCAAGCTTCAAAAGCAATTGCCGATAAGAATTAAAAGGAAGATTTTCGTCAATGGTCATCGGAATTACAAAACCAAGTGGCAAATCAAGTTGCAAATCAAGTGGCAAATCAAGTGTCGAACCAAATCAATGAGGCTCTTAAATCATTTGCTTCATCTTTCTTAACTATGGTACCGGGGTTACAACATAATCTTAATGATGGTAATGTGACGCCAGTGACTGAAACCACTTCTAACTTGAATAAATCTCCTTCGAGTATTGGAGTTGCTAGTATTCCGTCAAATGATATTGGATCATCTACAAGAGGTAAACAATTGGTAATGCTATTATCACAGGATAGGAAGAAGGATGTAGCAAAAGCTTATATTGGAACATAAACTATGTGTCATTTCAGAGAGATAGTTCCAAATATTGAGAAAGTTGTTTGGATAATAGAAGTTTTAGAACCGGAAGCACCAATTTACGATGGTCCTCAAAATAGGCAGCATAAGCTTTGTGAATTTTCAGATGGGGGCTTTGTGATATGGCCTGTGTTTCGTCTTCGCAGTATCTAAAATTCTATTTATTAGTAGCTCGTATTATATTGCATATTTAAAATTAGATATGAAATTGCTTTTTTGTAATTTGGATATGATATTGTGGTATTTTGAAATTGGAAAGTTTGTAGCTCATATTATAGTATTATCTAAATATGATATTGTTGCATTTGAGATATGGAAGCATTTTAGACTTCATATTGAATTGATATGATGAATTATATACGTATGGACATCATCATTTATGAGATATTATATTCATCTGTTTTAAGAATTTAATATTAATTGTGTATAAAATAGTGTAAAAACATAATTTCAATTAGTAACGCATATAAGTGTTACCAATATTAATCATTTTCCAACACTTATAAGCGTTACCGGATATTTCTGTACCAACACTTACAAGCGTTACCGGATATTTCTGTACCAACACTTATAAGTGTTACTGGATATTTCTGTACCAACACTTATAAGTGTTACCGTTTGATTCTGTACCAACACTTATAGGTGTTACCGCATATTTCTGTACCAACACTTATAAGCGTTACCGTATAATTCTGTACCAACACTTATAAGTGTTACCGTCTATTTAGGTACCAACACTTATAAGTGTTAGTAATACGTATGTTCGTAACACTTATAAGTGTCACAAATTTGGCCGAATCATTCCTCATAGTCCATTAGTAACACTTAAAAAGTGTTACTAAAATTATTTGTAACACTTATAAATGTTAGGATTTGACTGTTTTGGTGAAGTGATTAAGAACGAATATGAATAAAACACCGACGAAATTTGATTTTTAGATAGCACAGTGCAGTATGTGTGCACAAAGAGCTGATAAGTTAAAATAAGGCCTTTTTAACTTGACTACAAAATACATCCAAGCCACAAAAAATCAAAGCAATCTTAAAGAATTTGAAATGAAGTGACAATAACAAAACCAAAATCAAGGGAAGAAAAATTCAACATAATAGACTAACTAAAAGGACTCATGCACATTAACACAAGGAAATAGCGTCGAAACTTCCTATCATGCTTGAATCCTACATCCAATAGCATAAGGAAATATTTTAGAGCATTGAAGGAGAAACAATTGATAGCAGTAGTTGAAATGTGTCTCTAAATGTTGATTTCTATTTGTCTCAACGTATCTCCGGATTCTCAAATGCTCATTCTGTTTTTATTACTATGAATTAATCTAATGAACTGTATACAATGTGTGATTGAGACAACACCATTTGGAGACAGGAACTCCACTCTAACTAGGTTAAGATTATTCCTATTTAAATGCAAGAACATTGTATAATTTGGTTATTATTGTGTCATGATGCAAAAAATAGCAAGTTTTCGACCACAAGAAGCTATTTGTGGATGACACAATGGGGGAAGCAGAGATTTATATTCAGCCAATAGTTACAGCCGGTTTGACATTTGAAGATGCGGATGTTCCTAAATATTTCACCAAAGACTGTCACAAATCGGTATCCTAATCAACTCTAACTTAGTAAACAATATTCCTATCGTACATAAAAAATTACACTGTCCACCTAACACGGTAATTATATGTTTATTATAGTATTATAGACCTTACTAATTTCATGTAGTTTTATTAGGTGTGTAACACTTTAACGTTACAGCTAGTCTTTTTTATTAATAGTGCATAGGTCCATGATGCTCTTCCTTAGTACAATAATGAAAACTATTTGTCAAAATAATACGATGTTGGTATTTGATTACCCCATTGTCAAAAAGTTTGTTTAGAAAGCTTCAATATCAAAGCAAACATTCATAAAAATTGAATCCAACGATATATAACTAAAACTTTTAAAACCTCGTAATATATGAATATAAAGTACTGTAATTAGCATTCTTATTACTTGTAAGTATCTACTTTATTTATATTACGTGAATCAAAAGAAAACTTCTCCTCTATAAATTATTACTTTTTTTACTGGCTCGGGTAAATAGAAATTATTCATTAATAGATTTGTAATATTGATTACTATAAGTAAACTGTGATCAACAATTTCTACATATACGGTAAAAAAGGATTTTAATCTCCATTTTGGTAACTGTCACAGCAATAATTTTGGTAACCGAATAAAGATGGTCTAAAGAGTAAATTGTGGAAGAAACGTCAGAGTTGGAAGAATGGTGAAGAGAACTTGCTTTAAACCCAAATGCCCAAACAAGTACGAGGAGTAATAGTGTAACCGCCCATAGTGATTATTTCTAAGATTTGGGTAAGATTCCTGCAATTTTAATTATAAGATTTGAGGAATATTAGTGTAACCGCCCATAGTGCTTCAAAGCTATAGTTTCTTGGGTTTGTATGATACTGGTATGCCTAATGCTTAAAGTATAATGGGTGAACATATGCCAAGTATTGGGTGTTTCAGTTTATTCATTTTTAATCTATAATCGATGCCGAAAGTATAAACTTATTTAATTTTATTTGAATTACCTAGGGAACTAAGCTTCACTTGTAAACTCTATAGTATGTGCCTGCCAAAACACATACTTCGGGTAATTTATTGTTATTATTACATAAACTTGTTATTTTTTATAAAACTTGGTCAACTTGGTTATTTTTTATTTTTTTATAAAACTTGGTCAACTTGGTTAATTTATTATTATTATTATAAACTTAGTTGTTAATAATAATAATAATAATAATTTTATATAAATTTAATTAAAACTTAGTTATCTTGATTAGTATTTTATAACATATTATTTTTAGTAGTATTATTATTATTAGTATCCTAAACTTAATTAACTATTATGAAACTTAGTTAATTTTTATAAACTTAGTTTGTTTACTATATATTATTATTTCTATTTTTTTATTGTTTCTGTTAGTATTATTATTATTATAAATAATTGAGTTTCATATACGTTAGTTACATTATTATTACTTTTATTATCATTATTATAAACTCACTTAATTTTTATAAACTAACTTAACTTTTATAAAATTTAATTAATGAAGTTAATTTTTATAATCTCGGTTAATTAATTTTGATTTTGACTATTATTATATATTTAGTTAATTTTTATACACTCAGTTTACTTGGTCAATATTTTATAATTTATTATGATTGATCTTTGTTTAAGGAATTAGTTTGATACCTAAAAATCTTTCTGGTTTTACAGTACTATATGGTTAATTCTATTACAGACCTTGCCAGCCAAAGAGCGGTAGCCTACATCAAGTTCATAAGTACTTTTTAAGCCTTGAATATTGCAAATTCAAGTTCCTACATACTACTTAAACATAGGCTAGAAGTGATAACATGACCGGCAGTTGCAAGCTTGCTTACCACTACATACAAGAAACTTGAAGTTACAAGCTTGCTTGCAACATGCAACTTGCAAGCAACTTGTAGTTGCAAGCTTATGACTTGCAACAATAACTGAGAATCGGTTCTATTATTTCTTAGTCCAAGTAACATAGTTACTTAATCGATTTTTTAGCTAGCAATTTGTCAAATCAGTAGTAAATATGTATAATTTCTAGTTAGTCTAGATCAATCTTGGTATTATAAGATCATTCCCAATGTTGTCACACTAACTTCCTATTTTAATATTATATTTGATAATATTATTTATCAAACAACTGCTAGCAACTAACCCCCGACACATATAATTCACTCTAAGTCTGCTTTCCTCTGTCCCGATTTCAAAATGAAATAGGAAGAAGGCAAAATTATTTTCATTTAGCTCCATCGGTCAAAAGTGTTAGGAACTGAGTTGATGATGTTTTGATGACAACAACCTTATATAGTTATTATACTTTACTTTATAAAATATATACTAACATTTCCATATATATATGTATGTATGTATGTGTATGTATATAGGAAGTATATGCAGGTATCATCTAAGACTGATCAGTGTAAAGACTCAAGCATCAAGATGAAGATTAGAGATTCAAGATTCAAGACTCTAGAGAATCAAGATTTCAAGATCTCAAGATAAGTGTCTAGTATTTTGTTAAAACTTCATAATAGCACTCTCATCTTTCTTACAATTTTCTTTTGGGATGGAACCCAATTTCTATCGAAACCAGTGGCTTACAAACCCACGACAAGTAGCTTACAAACCTACGACAAGTGGCTTACAAACCCACGAAAATCAAAATCATTTAAACTACTTTGTACAAGTTCTCGAGTCCTATGGAGGAGCTCTGTAGGAAGGTTCTTGTAATTTCAGTTTGAATAGATTTTTCAAAAAAATTTTAAATCTGTTTTCAAAATGTTTTAGCTTTCAAAATCATGTTTTCAAAAATATTTTCAAACTTTGTTTTAGCCTTGAAATATTCCTCTATTCTGATTTTAAAGACTTCTATTTTTAAAACATCAAAACTTATTCTGATTTTAAATATTACTTATATAATTGACGGTCTATATCAATTATATACATATATTTAAAATAATGTTTTATATTCATTCTCTATCTCAAAATATTGTTTAAAAACTTTACTTTGCTTCAGAAAAGTTTCAACTTGTTTTAAATTCAATTGTCTTTACAAAACAACATCTCTATAATTTTGAACTGAGAGATGTCGACATATGGGGATACCCCATGTCGACATGGTGGCCGTTGGATTCAAAATTCAACTTTTCAAAAGAAATGTCCATTCGTTCGAAAACCTTTCGCCAATGGTTATGACTGTTGTGCATCTATATAAAGGCTTCCAAAACGAATTTTTATAATAACTACTTTCTTATTTTTTTCACTCTTTCTTCTCCACCATTCCATATCCATAAAACTTCATATTTTAAAGATCGTGTCATCATTCTGCCAAATTCTCAATAGGAAATCATTTAGATACTCTCTCTATTTGATTCTCCATTATTCTACTAAAGATCAAAGTGCTATTCAGAGTTATAGGATTAATTTGTATTCAAAAAGTCCATAGAGTCTATCCATTCAAAAGGATTGTTATTAAGAAGTATTAAGGTGATCTTGTGTCCCGTAAATCAAGAGAGTTTACCCCAGACTCGGAGATAGGAGGGTTCCTCAAGGCCTTAGAAATTGAGGGTTGTAATTTGGATATTGGCTTATAAAAATCTGTACAAGGATATTGCCTTGGTGGAGGACTGGATGTAGGAGGATTCCAACCAGTATAAAATCCGGTGTGTTCTTTCCTTTTACCTGCTTTACTTTACTATTTGCATTTGTTATATGTTCTATGATCATTCTGTGTTAGAATTCTGTTTAGATTTGTGTTGAAAGTTTTAACTTAGTCATATAGTTCATATATTTTTTAAAACACTATTCACCCCCCTCCCTCTAGTGTTATTTCTGCCTTAAGATCCTTAATCCGCATCCCCAACAATTGGTATCAGAGCAAGGTTTTCATTATTTTCATAATCTAAAATTTTGAAAAGTTTTAATGGCATAACACACTAATAATGTCACTCCTGTCATCACTACTTCTGTCAACACAAGTGCTAATACTAGTTCATTTGTAGAAGGTCAGTCTACTGTCAGACCACCACTTTTTAATGGCAGTAATTATGCACATTGGGCATGTAGGATGAAAATTTATTTTCAATCCATAAGTTTAGATACTTGGAATATGACACAAACTGAATATGTTGAACCAACTACTAATTTTGCCCAGTGGACTACTGAGCAAAAGACGGTTGCACAAAATAATTCTAAGGCTATGAATATACTATTTTGTTCATTAGATAGGAATGAGTTTAATAGAGTCTCTGTTTGTAAGTCTGCATTTGAAATCTGAAAAACTTTGCAAGTAACTCATGAAGGAACAAGCAAAGTTAAACAGACTAAAATTTCTATATTAACTAACTAGTTTCAATTGTTTAAAATGCATGAAAATGAGTCCATTTCCGACATGTATTGTCGATTTCAAGATATTGTACATTCATTGATTGCTTTAGGAAAGGGTTTCTCAGAAGAAGATCAAGTCAAAAAGATACTCAATTCACTCACTCCAGAATGGGATCAAAAGACACTTACTATTGAAGAGGCAAATGATGTTAGTCAAATGAAGATCGAAGAGTTAATCGGTAATCTAATGTCTTATGAAGTTCAACTACAAGGGATAAAAGAATCTAAGGCAACGGAAAAGAAATCGATCGCATTCAAAGCAACACTGGAGATTCAGAACAAGATAGTGATGAAGAAATTGCTTTCATGGCCAGAAATTTCAGAAAGTTTCTGAAGTATAGAAAGATGAATAACTTTAAAAGAAATGATCAAAGGAATTCCAGAAATACTTTGGAGAACAACAACAACAACAACAATGGTGATAGATGCTACAACTGCAACAAAACAGGGCACTACAAGATAGATTGTCCATATCCAGACAAACAGACATTTCAACCAAACAACGAGCAACTAAGGAAAAGAAAGAAGGCATACGCAGGAACTCTTGACGATTCAGATTCATCCAGTGATGATGAGAAGAAAACTGATAATTCAAATCTATGCTTCACTGCTATTCTCGAATCGGAAGACGATCGGAGTTTGGATCTAAAAATAGGTACACATTTATTTTAATTTTATTGGATGCTTGTTTGTTTTGATTTTGTTTGCAATTCCTTGAATTTTTAAATTCAAAATCACCCTTTGAAATTTGAATTTTTAAATTCAAAATTTAATAATATTTTAAACATTAAAATATTTTAATTTTATTATATTTAATATTATTACTGGAATTATATATAGATATAGAATATAGATTAGTTTTTTTAAGATTTTAGGAACTTCTTAGATTTTAGGAATAGACGCCCCTTTTCAAATTCAACAGGCACATGTCGACATGCCAGGATACCCCATGTCGACATGTCTCTCAGAAATTTGATTTCAAAATTTGAATTCAAACTTTTGAATTTCCCTCCATTTTTTCACTTACTTCAAAATTCTGAAAAGACACCTCTTGACCAGAGAACATGACTTTAGAGAATCTATTTAATATACTTCTCTTATCATCTCTTTTCACTTTATTCTCATAATTCAAACTTTCTTCATTATCTTCTACTTCTCTCAAACACTCATCAACGGCTTCCTCAAGTACCCCATCAACTATGAGGCTGACCAAATCCATCAAAAATGATCTTTTTAATGACCCGGAGGCTATCAAAGCTTACATAAATTATGTAAACTATGGTAAAGTCAATACGGGAAAATTTTCTATTTTTGATGATTTTCCTTCTTATGAAATCGATCAACTTTTTGAAGAAAACTCCATTCTTAGCTTGATTGATAACAAGAAAAATGATTTCGTTTGTTATCCAAACCTTGTCAAAATGTTTTATGCAAACCTAAACCGTGAATTTTATAATGGAAATGAAGATCAAATTTGGAGTAGTGTTAAAGGAACACTTATTGTTTTGGATTCCGATATTTTGGGTACTATTTTGGGTTGCAAATCTATCGGTATGAATCTCTCGCAATTTCAAATCAATGAAACCGATCGAGAGACTTTTCATCACATTTTTGAAAGCGATGACCACATGGATTTTAAGAATCGCTTTTTCCGCCCAGAAGCAAGAATTGTCAACCTTCTTATTCAACACACCATTATTCCTTGGTCGGGAAACTACAATAATCCCACCTCAAAAGTGTGTAAAGCTCTTTTTGCTATATTTGGAAAATATGATATTAATTGGGCACAAACTATTTTGGATGAGTTAAGACCCAAAAAATTTACTATGGGAGAAAACACTCTTTATCATGGAATTTATCTTACTCGGATTTTCAATTATTTTGGTGTGGATGTTAAAAAGGAAGAGTTTGTAAGTAGGAAAGTGTTCAATCATGGGAACATTTCTCTTATGAAAATCCCACTTATGTTTCAACCGTATGAAACACTTACCGAAAAGGAAGAGAGACTTGCTCATGAAGAGATGGAAGAAGAGGGAGAGGAAGAGGAAGAAGAAGGGGAAGGAATGGAAATTGAAGAAGAAGAGGAAGATGAAGAAACCTCTTTGGAAAGTATAGAGTATCCACATACACCCGCCAATCCGTCCAACAAAACCATACTCAAGAACCAAAAGATACTTGCTCAAAACCAAAAGGTTCTAAAGAGATCTTTTAGCAAGAAAATGGATAAAATCTCTACCAAGATCGACAAGTTCTTTGGGAAGATGGGCAGGAAACTTGGCTTGTCCTCATCATCATCTTCATCAAACTAATCCTAGCCATTATCTCTCTAGTTATCGTTTATCTATCTTTGTATTTTCTATTTTTTTGGTTAATATTATGTAATGTTAACTAATATAAGTAATGTTATCTTATTCTCTGTTTTCCATCTTTATATATCTCTGATAGTTATTTATTTTAAGTTTATATAGGTCCACTAGTATAAAAATAAACTTAGAAATAAAAAATAACTCAACTTGGTCATTCTGTCTAGACTATGTCGACATGCCCCATCCCCCCATGTCGACATATAACAGTCAAAAAGTAGTTACAATTTCTAACTTCAAACTCTTGTAACTACCAAGTGACAATTCATTTTGAATGGCCGATAACTCCTATAAATACCTATTTCTTCCAGAAAAACTTCTCTACCTCCATTTCTATTCATCTCCTCTCATACTTCAACTTATTTATTAAATTATGGCTTCTCCAATTAAGAATTTAAGTAAAAATCTTGAAGAAACTCTTACTTATTTCAAGAATATTCTCTCTTTTATACTTAGAAATCAAAGGCACTTAGAATTAAGCCAAATGCAGATGATCAAAGAGCAAGAGAAACACTTCGACGCACTTCGTTGGATGATCTCAAGCCTTAGCAAAGACGAACTCGAAGCAAATCCACCGGTCACTCTCGACAAAGATAATTGGGATGTTATCAAAACTGATCCTATCTTTGGAGAAGATGGATTGGTGGAAGTCCCAAGGAATGTCTGATCATTATGTATGTTTGTTTGTTTGTTTGATTTGATTTAGATTTGATTAGGATTTGATTGAATTGTTTACTTAAGTTTGATTTGGATTTGGTTTGTATATAACTTCATATACTATACATGATTGGTTTGCTATGTATGATACTGATTTGATTGTCAAGTTACACTTATATATATGCTAACACACTTGATCACTTACACGTTCACTTTACACTTTTATTCTATATATACTTGATTATCTTAGAACAGGTAAATCTTTTATTCTTTTTGTTGATAACAAAGGGGGAGAAAGTTATAAAAATATATGTGCTTGGTATAAGAGGGAGTCATGTAGTAAGGGGGAGTTGTAGTTTTAAGAAGAAGTCACGGAGTAAGTGGGAGTTATGGGGAGTTATGGCATGGTAAGAATATTTTATAAATAAAGGTTGTCATCATCAAAACGGGGGAGATTGTTAGGAACTGAGTTGATGATGTTTTGATGACAACAACCTTATATAGTTATTATACTTTACTTTATAAAATATATACTAACATTTTCATATAGATATATATATATATATAGGAAGTATATGCAGGTATCATCGAAGACTGATCAGTATAAAGACACAAGCATCAAGATGAAGATTAGAGATTCAAGATTCAAGACTCCAGAGAATCAAGATTTCAAGATCTCAAGATAAGTGTCTAGTATTTTGTTAAAACTTCATAATAGCACTCTCATCTTTCTTACAATTTTCTTTTGGGATGGAACCCAATTTCTATCGAAACCAGTGGCTTACAAACCCACGACAAGTAGCTTACAAACCTACGACAAGTGGCTTACAAACCCACGAAAATCAAAATCATTTAAACTACTTTGTACAAGTTCTCGAGTCCTATGGAGGAGCTCTGTAGGAAGGTTCTTGCAATTTCAGTTTGAATAGATTTTTCAAAATGTTTTTAAATCTGTTTTCAAAATGTTTTAGCTTTCAAAATCATGTTTTCAAAAATATTTTCAAACTTTGTTTTAGCCTTGAAATATTCCTCTATTCTGATTTTAAAAACTTCTATTTTTAAAACATCAAAACTTATTCTGATTTTAAATATTACTTATATAATTGACGGTCTATATCAATTATATACATATATTTAAAATAATGTTTTATATTCATTCTCTATCTCAAAATATTGTTTAAACACTTTACTTTGCTTCAGAAAAGTTTCAACTTGTTTTAAATTCAATTGTCTTTACAAAACAATATCTCTTTAATTTTGAACTGAGGGATCTCGACATATAGTTCACATACTCTGTTTAGCTTTGTGTTGAAAGTTTTAATTTAGTCATATAGTTCATATATTCTTTAAAACACTATTCACCCCCCCCCCCCCCCCCAGTGTTATTTCTGCCTTAAGATCCTTAATCCGCATCCCCGACAAAAAGGAGTAATTCGGCTTTAAAATAATTCACATACTTATATTAGCTCTCTAAATCAGAAAATATTACCTCTTCAGTTCCTTGAAAAAGATCATCAGCTGAGGAAAATGCCAAATAAACAAGACAACAATGGTGATTGTATAGCTCATCTATAAGGGTGATGAATTTTCTAGCCTGAAGTATAATAACACTGCATTATTCAGGCAATCTTCAAAATAAATATACACCGGGAAAAGAAAAGGAAAAAAAATAAGACTAAACTAAAACAAATATGAGGTATCATGTACTATTGAGCACCTTGTCTCGAATCTGCAAACTCATATAAGAAGACTACATATTCTATAATTTACGTGCGACTAATAATGCAATTTATGTGGGATATTTTGTTAATTTTTCACTACACAAATAAATGTAGGACCTTAGCTTATAACGTAAAGAGGAAAGATAAAGGAGAAACGAAAATAATGAACTGAGGAGTACCCGATTATGCCTTGTTCCTAGTTCATGAACCCTTCAGCTATATATACAGAGAAAATTATGACCAGAGTATTGGCCAGAAACCTAGAGTAGGATGTCTTTATAGATGATGAATAATTACTTATAATGTATTGACAGGGATATGTTTCTGTGTTACAATACAAATTCTATCTACTCATGCATTAATAACAGTGCATGCATTGACAGTGGATGTATCTATTTGGGAAGTTATCAGTGTGCTACTCATTCCACGGTAAATAATATCAATAATGACTTAAATGAAAGATTATAAATTATAAAAGAATAATAAAATAAAGTTTGTACCTTGTTGCATAGAAAAGTCCACATGTGTAGATCTGATGTCCAAGAAAGAGAGTATGTACCAGTAAATAAGAAATAAAAGAGTATGTGAAAGCTTTTAAGGTGCTTTTAGTTCGATTAATTTCTTATGAACATGTATACCGAGAATGCTAAATCTTCTTGAGGTTTTTCTTGGCAAGAGAGATTAAATATTATTAATATGTTAGATATTCTGCTAATTACTTATTTTACTTATGAACGGTTATCAGAATAGTAATATATAAGATAATCCAAATAATTACCTTCTCATCAAGTTCAACTTGAGATTTCTCTTCAGTAAGAGGGATTAAATCTTCTTCTGCCATATTAAGCTTATCTCTTATATTTTTTACTTTTTCTTTCCTAGCAGATGATGGTGCAATTTGACACTTTGTAAGATCATGTTCCAACATTTGCCACTCATCCCTCAGGCTCTTTGTATCTCTTTGCTGAGCTCATTTCTGGCATACATGAAAGAAAAACAAGAAACAATGTAAAGCCCTTAAGGATAGGAAATAAATCATAATTTAATAAATTTATATTCTAATTTATGTCCAGAAGATAATCTTGTACATTTTTTCTAAAGAACGAAAGAAAAAGAGAACATCATTATGTAGTATATACGAAACATGCTTTGTAGATAGCCAAAAAATTAGCAAACAATAAAATTGATTAACAAACGATTGACCACTTTACATATACCATGAATTAAGTACCAAAATTCTACTCACTATACATCCGATCCTACTAAAAAGATAAAGCAAGAAGTTTGGTTAAGGCGCTGCAATGTTAGGCTGAACCAAGTGAGCAGTTCGTAGCAAAAAATAGCTACAACCGAGTGAGCTGTGTAAAAGAACAACAATGTAGCATTATACACATACATAACATTAGTAGGTACAAATGGGAGCATACACATGGATAGATGCATATGTAGGACTGAAGATGACAAATGCAGGTACAAAGAATATAACTTTTAATAGACAGAATCAAGCATAGTCTTTTTTAAAAGAAAACAAAAGAATACATAGGTCACATGAGTACGATCAAACATAATGTAAAACTCAATTGATGTCTATCTATATTTTTGGTCTAAAATTCTCTTTATCTTGCAAATTAAATGATGGGAGAGTCCAAATCTTTAATTATCATCAATTTTGTGAAGTGGAGTATATATGCGTACAAAATATGTATGTGGAACTATGTTAAATAAAACCAACAAAAATAGCTATAGGAAAAGATTGATAGTATTCGTTACTCAAATATAAATAAGAATTATGATATAAAAATCAAAGCACATGGTTTATCTTGAACCATAGCAATACTTGTAAAAGATGATTAGAGAAGTGCAATTTTTCTTTTTGATACTTCATGATATATTCACCATCATTCACCTTTTGCAATTGTTATTTGGTGTTTTCACTATAAACTCAGCATTATTTGAAATCTTCTCCATATAATCTGAGGAAAATGTTTGATCGTTATAACCAAATGAATGTCATTTGAGTTTTTGAGTGCCAAATTAATAGTGAAGGTTTATAAATCTTGTTTTGTTGCAAATGAATAATTTGACTAAAATATTCAGTTAAGCGGGTATAGGACAAATTTAATATGTATCAACTTTTAGAAGTATATCCTAAAAAAATAGTGCTTCTGATTTTAATAACACTGACACTCACTAAATCTTCGATCGGCTCTTGAAGCGAATTTAACTCAAAACCAACTTTGGAAATTTTATGCCAGACATCAGATATTTAATTAACCAAATAAAAGGGTATAGGTGTTTGCAAACATTCAAGAATATGGAACATCGAATAATATTTACTAAAGTGACTGCAACACACATTCAATTGAATTAAAAGTACTTTAGTTCAAAACGGGCTAACATGATTGGAACAGATGACACTTCCCACGACCGCAAAGAACAAAATTTATGTATGTGGGAGCTCACTAACATTATTATTATAGTATGTAGTTACGAGAATTAAGCAGAGTGAGCATGGGATTATATCATACAATAGAATTTAGCTATCAGCCTATATTATTTACAAGTTCAAAGTGCATATTTATATGTATATGATAAATCTAATATAAGGAGGAAAATATAATATTATCATAATTTATAATTATTTACAAGTTAGGTTTTATATTGACATTGGAAAACGTAAAAAATATGCACAAATGTATATATGCATGCGTATATGTATGTATATGTAAAACACATAGAGAAACTCTCTCGTACAAAGAAATAAAAGAATAATAGAGAACCTAACAGTTCAGTTAGCAACATTTCAACCTGCTCATAAAATAGTTGTGCATTGTCCTTACTTATCTAAGCTAATCTGGCGGTATTTTCATGCCTCAACACTTCATTGCCATGCTCCAGAACCATGCAATCTGATTTAGACAGTACATGCCAGTTTAGCGCATTAGTAATTCCATTTTCATCTCTGCATTTAAACTATTAATGCATCTCTACATAAAGCATTTGCTCAGAAAATTGAAAATTTAGGTGCGCTTGTTTCCATACCCGCAGTAAATAGTTAGCAATGACATTACTTATGCATTATCTTCTTTATGGAAAAAATAGCTATAATATATTCAAAGTTTTAACTTGTTAACTAGATAAATTTTGTAACCAGATCATAATAAGCATATTTTAATATATGTAGACTTTTGTACCTATATCTAATTTTTCAAATTGTAATATCTACATCAGTAATATCCATACTTGTGAATTGTAATATCTACACTTGTAACTCTTCTCATTTCATTAATTATACTATTACATGTCTAAGAAGACAACCGACTTTGCTCGATGAAACAATAAACCAATTTGCGATTTTACCATCTTCGGAAGTTTTGCATGCTCTAATCTTAAGCATTGAACAACCTCAATAATTGGTGATATTCGATTCCATAGACCTTACAAAATAATTTTCTTATACATAAATACTTGCAATATAAAAGAAATGATCTTCATTGCCAATAAATGGTCCATGGCATTGCTTAGCTGACAGGTAATTATTGCTTAGCCTTTAGACTATAATGTATATTATACAGCCAATACGAATCTATATCTAAAGCAACTTTGCATACCAAATTTCAACGAAAACATGGCATAATGGAAATGTCAGAGGATCAATCTAGGTAAGATAAATATCATTTTGATGCTTCTAGTGGTGCAAATAAACATACTGGTTGGTGTTGGTGTGATTAATTATTAATGCTACAAAGAAATTAATTTGTTCGATTAACCCAGAAGGTAAAATTTGACCTCTTCAAATAAGACATTAATAATCCAATCCTCAGCATTAGATACATCCTTAATTTGAATTCAAGCAAATGTAGATTGATCTATCTCTTTGATAGTTGCACCAGCCTTTCCAATCACTCTCCTCTTCTTTAGCTAGGCAAAGAATTCGTATAGAAAATTCTTTACATTTCCCAGTCATTGCCAAAAATAGGTATTATCATAGTTACTCCTATAATACCCTGTGACTCATTTATATATTCAACATGATATAGTGGCGATTGTGAAACATTAAATATTTTAACACAGTAAGTTCGATTACAAAGATGTGTGTATATTTACCTTTTTTCTTTTGGAGACGATGATGTGTTTGTCTTCGATATAACTTCATAATTTTGATGAAGGATTATAAATATAACACTAATACATCATTTTTGATCAATCAACTATTTATAATAAAACACCAAAATCATAAAATGCAAATGATAACAATTCAAAATATTGATTTCATTTTCTTATAACGATTACAACTTAAATACAAATAAAAAATCTCACCTAAAACTTGCGATGGCTAATTTTAATGTTTGCGACTCCAACAAACGAAATCTCTCAATAAATCACTCTCTTTGCAATTGCTAGGATGCACTATAAGTTTATGTTGCAATTGAATCTCTCGACCTAGTCCAATCTTATGAAGATTAGCCTCGCCTTCTCAATAATTGTACAAACGTAGCGATGGAAACACCTAAAAACGAATCCCCTTTTGTTATTCCCTAGGCTGCTCTTGCCTACGCCTGGCGGTTGTGAGACAGCAAAATTGAAGGAGGTAAAAGTGTTGTAGAGGATGAGGACGCTGCCTTGGAAATAGAAGATGATGGGGATGCAAGTTTGGGTGGTCACAGTTTGAGAGAGAATTTATGTTTGAGAATTGGGGTTGAGGAAGAGGGAAATAGAGAAATAATTAAGGAACTGGTGGTAATGAAAATAAATGCCCACTTACAATGTGTTACATAGCCAATTTCTCTTTAAATGGAACAAACTAACCCACACAATAAGACTATGATATAAAGTGCTATGTATTGGCGCTATGAAAATCCACTTTTCTTATAGTGGACAACCTAATAGCTTTCGTTAGTATCCTTGATTTTCCCTTTTCAAATCGATCTTGGGTTTCGCCGATTCCCTAAATCTTCCTTCCAGAGAGAAAATATACAGAAATTGCCTCAAATTTTGTGGGATCTGATGTTTATCCATACTATAAACTTCAGATCTGAGAGCGATTTGATGAGATTGCTGATCATTGATCTTTTTGAAGAAAGAATTTGTGGATTTCAACACAAGTCTGACATAAGATGATGGGATCTAAAGCTTTATCACTTATGAGGCTTGCGACTGGTCTAACTAGAGAGATTCATTTACTATTGCAGTTCCTTAATCTTCAGATCCTTTCTAAATCTTATGAAATTCATTCCTTACAAGGATTTTATGAGAATATCTGCACGCTGGTAAGTGGCAGGTATGTGATTGATGTTGAGATTTCCTTTCAATATCTATTCATGAATAAAATATAAATCGATTTCTATATGCTTGGTCCTTGAATGAAGTATAGGATTAGTAGCTAGGGATACAATACACAATATTTCAGTAATGTATTTAGATTGCTTGTCATTAGATTAAGCAATGGTTTTGCTAGATTCATTTTTTCTCTACGCAATATTTCAGTAATGTATTTCTTATGACTTAGTTATACTGCTGAATCTGACAGCCTCTTGACTTTAATGCCTAAGAAGTACTTAGTTCACCCATACCTTTAATTGAGAATTGCTAGTCAAGATATTATATAACAATATTGATTTTCATACTGTTGTTTCCAGTGATTATGAAATCATCCACATATACAAGAATATATGTTACTCCATCCTTGTCGTGCTTTGTAAATAATGAACTATCTGATTTTGTCATTTGATACAGCAATCTGATGAGTGTTTCTTTCAGTTTATCAAACCATACCCTTGGAACTTGCTTTATCCATAAATAGTCTTGTTTAATTTGCATATACTATCATTTGATTGCTTGTATCCTTGTGGTTGTTCCATATAAACTTCTTCTTGGAGTTCTCCATTAAGGAATGCATTGTTTACATCCAATTTACCAATATTCCATTTCTTATGTACAGTTTAGTGAGTATAACCCTGATAGTAGCTGGCTTTACCGTTGGTGAGAAGGTTTCATTGAAATTAAAGACATACTTCTATATGTAACCCTTGGCAACAATTCTAACCTTGTATTTTGATATAGTCCCATCATGATTTCTCTTTAATTTGTAGGTCCATTTACAACCAATTGTTTTTTTATTCTTGGGTAGAGGAAGAAGTTTCCATGTCTTGTTTTTGAAGAGGGCATTATATTTGTAACAACCCATATATTTTACGATTATATATTTAAATATTTTATTTAAATATAGCATTGTTAGTCGGATTAAAGTATGAAACATTCAAGCTTTAGTAAAAATGGAGGAAGAGAAAAAGAAATTAGGAATTCCTAAGCCCTAATTCTCTTAGGAATTATCAACTTCAAGCTAGAAATCAAGGAGAAGCTTAGGTAAGCATTCTCTTCATCTTCTCCATCTCAATTCCTCTTCAATTTCAGAAATTTCCTAAAACCTAACTTAGGAAATGTCTTTCTTATGAGCTTAGACTGAAGCTTCTTGGGTTAAAATTGAAGAGTGGTTGTTCTTGCCTTGCCTTATAGCTTCTCACTTGTGTTTTTGAGTAAAGGGTGAGTTTTTGAACTCACATTTATGTCCATCACTTTCTTGGTGGTTAGGCATTAATTCCTAACATCTATTCATGTTCATTTGTTTTTGATTTAAATGGATTTGGTGAATTTTCCAATTTTTTGTTTTTGTTGTCCAATTTTATGAAAATCCAACTAGGGATGTTTGGACATGTTTTTGGGGGTGTGTCGAAGAGCCTATAAGGCTGGGTTGTCGCTTGGCATAAATCCCTAGTCTCCGTTGCTCGTTCGATCGCCTCCGTTATGATTTTCGCCCTTCTTGGGGCTAGGCTGAAAATACTGCAAATTACAGTTCAATCGACTGGACCAGGATGGTCAACTGACTGAAACTGGGAACAGATAGTTCCTGTGCCAGTGTTAGTCCACTGACGGGCCTGGTTCAGTCGACTGAACCTGAAAACCGAAAGTTTCTAGGCATAGTTTCAGTCGACTGGCCTCTGTATTTAGTCGACTGAACCTGGAAATAGAAAGTTTCCAGGCATTGAATCAGTCGACTGACTACAGAGTTCAATCGATTGAATCTGCTCATTTCAGCCAAATTTTCCGTTTTGTGTGAATTTCCATTGTTTATCGATTTTAGTTGCTCCGATTAGTTGTTAACACTTTTATCGAATTTGATGACTTTTTTTCCAAGATTTTTGGGAATATTCATTTTGATGGATTTGGTATCGATTTCTATGGATTTGGTTCATGTCTTCGAATGTGAATTTCTGGTGATTGAATGTTTCAACAATCATTTCTATGGTTTTTCACTTTAAAATACAAAGGTTTCTATACTAGTAGTAAATATCAAAACTGTTTGATCAAAACGTTTTCAACATTTACTTTCAATATCAAACTCGCTTTTAAAATCATTTTTCAATCTATTAATATATACAAACCTTTACGTCGCTCGTATCAGAAATCTAATTAAACGACTTAGTAAAACATGTGGTATGAAATGCTTGTGTTTACTTCGTCGGTTAATTCTTGGACTTGTTCGATTGAAATCTTGTGACAATTATTGAGTGAAAATCTATAATTCTTTTCAAAATATTTAAGTTAAGCCAGTGGTTATGGGACATGAAGCTAAACTCATTTATTTACTAGCTTAGTGTAATTTATACTTATCGATCAATGATGATCATTTTGTGATTTAGACTAGCGATGTGCGATGTCTCTTTGTCCACGTGGGGGACAGTACCCCCATTATGTTGAGCTTCATCTCTCTTTGTTCATGTGGGGGACTATACCTCGATTTTTATGGAGCTTCGGCTCATTTGGAGGAGCTTCGGCTCATTTGGAGGAGCTTCGGCTCATTTGGAAGAGCTTTGGCTCATAGTCCGCAATGGGGACTATACCTCGTTTGGAGGAGCTTCGGCTCGTTTGGAGGAGCTTCGGCTCGTAGTCCGCAATGGGGGACTATACACTGTTTGGAGGAGCTCCGGCTCATTTTTATGGGTTAGCGACCCGTTTGCGATGCATGTGTTGGTGAGTTTTCATACTCTCGTGTGTGATAGAACTTCCCCTTTTTGATTTCTGGATCTCTAATTGATGATTTCTAGAATTTGTGTTTCACCAATTTTTGCGATTGGCATTGATATGTTTGTCAATATTTATGGTTTGGTGAATAAAATAAAGAATATGAAATTCTTTTGTGTGTTTGAGCATTCTAGAGATATTATATGATTTTTGTTGTTATTAAATGTATACATATCACAATATGGCATTATTTTTATTATACTTTTTTGTCATATCTCGTATCCTATCTCATTTTATCTGATATTTATAGCTAGACTGATCCATTTATTATTTTCTTATTAAATAATACTCGGGTTAGACCGAGATGTTACATGTGCTTTTGTTTGACTTCTTATCTGGGATCATCATTTGATTTTTGGCTAACTACTCTAGTTTAGTAGTTTTTGTTATTATATATTCGAGATGGAGACTCCTTGATGTATACCTATTCTTTTGTCTAGCATTTGTGTCTATTCTTTTGTGATATTGTGGATCTTCTATGACCACTACTCTGATGTACACTTCTATGTGCTATATTCATATATATTTCCGCCTTTGTGATATGGATATCTATGACTGATTTGTGTTATGTTTATTTTATATTTTTTTTAGAAGTCCACATAGCCACTTTGTAGTAGCTTTGAGTTTGTACTTGATATGTCGGATTTCCTCTTAAAATGAAATGCTTGTTACACTAACTGACATATCGGTACTCACACAAAGCTATTACATGGATGGTCGCTCCTCAACAGCCTTATTCTTCGTGTTAGTCGATGGCATTACCTAGTAGTGTCCTTGGCTAGCGTGAGTAGAGAGGTTAGGCATCACAACTTGGTATTAGAGCCAAACTTTAAAGCAATATAGAATATTATAGCAAGGATCATTGTCCTAAATCCTTCTCAGGAATCGTGCCTTAGGATTTATCCGAGTCTTAGGACCCGTTCTATCCTATTTTCTTTTATGATGCCTTGTTTTATCAATCGAGATTGTTTGATACTCATTTTGAAAATAACCTTTTTCTTCTTCTTTCTTTCTTTCTTAAAAAAGAGAAATGGTTAGACCAGGCCGTATCAACGCCGGTAAATCTAGTGCTACTCCTCAGGATGGAGTATTTATGTCTTCCCAACAGCTCTTGGATCTTGTAAAGAATGCTCAGGCTACCGAACCCATTCCAGAGCCTACTCATCCTAAATCCGGGTTTCCACGCTTGTGCAGATATTATACCGATTTGGATGGAAGGCCATTCAAGGGTTCCAAAAGCATTATAAAAATCCAAGCTTGGCTTAAATCATGCGACCGCATCTTTTCTTGCATGAATCTTGTTGATCTACATCGAGTCCAAGTGGCATCTAGTATGCTCCAAGAAAGAGAATTAGATTGGTATGAGCTTTTGATTTTATAAATCGTTGAAGCGGATATTACTTGGGAGAAATTCCGGGAAAGATTCGAATTAAAGTTTGTGCCGGAGGCTGAAAAGGTAACTTTGTCCCTACACTTTATTGACCTTGTTCAAGGTAAATCTTTTGTGACGGATTACATCGCATCTTTCGAATCTCTCTCTAAATATGGGATCGAGTATATTAATACCCCATTGAAAAAAAATCAAAGGTTTGTCTATGGGTTGAACAAGAACCTTAAAAAGCCTTTACTTCTGATACTAGAAGTTTCTTTCGATCGGCTTGTAGATATCGCTCTTCGACTTGAAAGGCCGATAAAGAAAGCAATGTTGAGATTGTGGGTGTCAATAAGAAGAGGCGTCCATTTATTAAGTTCGAAAGTCCTAATCCCAACAACAGAGTGAAGCAATTAACTTCGGTAGCAAAGACTCCAATCCCTAATCATGGAGAATGCTACAATTGTGGCTCTAAGGACCACTATATAAATAGGTGTCCAGGGCCTATTTCTTGCCGCTATTGCAAAAGTTCGAAGCATTATATATCTTCATGTCCCTAATTTCAAAGCAAGAGAGAGGGAGAGCTAAATGTTGTGCAAGCTCCTAGTGACACTTCCCTTGGTCAAGGTATTTCTCATTCAGTCCTTGATGACATTTGTTTTATGATTATCCTATTCGAGTTCTTGTTGATATGGGTTCATCTCATTATTTTTATATCAAAAGAATTTGTTGATTCTTTATCTTTAAATATTTTGGGCTTGATGACTTCACTGAGAATTGCGAATCTGGTTGGTGGATCCGCAACACTCAGTATGCTTTGTAAAGATGTCGAGATTATTTTATATGATTATTCTTTCTGAGCCGATTTGCATGTTATGCGTTACTTAGGCTTCGAAATTGATTTGTGGAGAAGGATTAGCGTAATCATTATGAAGCCCATATCTTATGTCCCGAGTGGGCTATCTATCTTCGACATCCTCGATCTGTTATGTAGATTTTTATTTTTCTTAATGATTTCGATTCCAATTTGGTGGCATCATTTTATTCTCTAGACCCACTTGTTGAGGAAGATGTTATTCTCCTCGTTCACGAAGTTCGTGAATTTTCCGGTATCTTTGAGCTTGTCTTAGGATTATCACCTAAGCAAATCTATTGTGTGGTGCTAAGGTCCTTTCAGTTCAACTTTGCCACCAGTTTTCATTAGCTATAAGTTGCGGATGATAGCGTTCCATTAACCGCATTTCGCACTCATAGTGATTCTTATGAATGACTCGTAATGTCATTCGGTTTGTCCAGCTTATTTCATTCATCTTATGAATCGAGTATTCTATGAATATTTTGATGAGACCATCCTGGTATTCATTAATTATGGATGAAAACAACAATTTAAAATTTGCAAATCTTTTTCGTAAGATATTTAAAAGTATAATTGGATTTTGTTCTTAAAACGAGCAAAGAATATTCGTAAAGTTTTTAAGAGATATTTTTATCATATAGAAGATGAATTTGTGTTGTATTGCCCATTGAGTGCTTTAAGAATTCTAATCAATGCGCTTGATCAGCGTTATCGATAGGAATCTCCTAAACGCTATGACGAGGCAGTCAGACACAGTAAATTGTAAATTTTTCTAAAAAGAAGATTACATAAAGATAATTATAAAATTTGAAAGTCTTAGCTTTAGGGGAAAGAAGATCAATTGAAAGAACTCCTTTCCGATACTCCTATTCTTGTGATTCCCAAAAGGATCCAAGACTTTATTGTTTGTGATGATGCTAGTCGTATTGGCTTGGGTGCATTTCCCTTACAAAAGGGAATTTTTTATCGCTTTTGCTTATATATAATTAAAAGCCTATTGAGACTAGATATGTCACTCATGATCTAGTGCTTGCGGCTATTGTTTTCCTTTTAGAATTGGGCATCATTATTATTATTTTGGAAGAGAAATTTATTCTCTACAATGATTATAAATCTTTGGAGTATTTATTTTCTCAAAAGGTACTTTGTGTCAACAACGTTGGCTCGAGTTCTTTGCATCTCATGATCTTGATATTCTTTATACTCCCAAAAGGGGAGATCGTGTTGCGGATGCCCTTAGTAGTAAACAAAAAGTGGTTGTTTCTTTGATGATGTCTGAATGGAATACTCTTTTTAACAGGTTCAATGGGTGTACCGTTATTGTACTAAGTCGTTGTCCAATTTATTTGAGTTTCGGGTACATCGGACGTACTGTTATTATACTACGTCGTTGTTCTAAATTATTCGAGCATACCGTTGTTCAATTACATCGTTGCACCGGCTCAATTTTTTGCTACTATTGATGTTTTCCACGTCTCTCAACTACGAAAATGCCTTAGGGATTCCGATTTTATTCTTAAGCCCGGTGTTATTGAAGAAATTGAAGTTTCACCAGATTTGACTTATGAGTAACATTCTATTCGTATCATTGCTTCGAAGGTTAAATGTCTTCAGTATAAAGATGTCCCTCTTGTGATAGTTCAATGGACCTCAAATCACAAGGATGGATCTTGGGAATCCATAGAATTCATTGAGCAATCCGGACTTACTCTCTCGTGCTCTTTATGGTGAACTTCTCATTTTAAATTATTCTTTTGTGTTGATATGCTTTTATAGTTATTACTCTTTGTTTTCTTCTTAAGTATTGCGAGAACACAATTTCTTTAAGGAGGAGAGTCTGTAACAACCTGCATATTTTACGATTATATATTTAAATATTTTAGTTAAATATAGAATCGTTAGTCGGATTAAATTCTGAAATACTACTTTTTGCAAACAGTCGAATTCCGACTCGAGAGCACTTCCATTGAGTTCAAAATAGCGTTTGCGACCTTTTTGAGTATAAACATCGATATGTTTGGAGTTGATTAAACTTTTGATGTTTTCATTTAGGGCTTTGGGTTTGGGTTTCAGCCCATTAACCCAACATATTAACCCAACTCCACTCCACTCCTCTTTATTCCTTCATAATATTTCCTAACACTCAAGCTTTAGTAAAATTGGAGGAAGATGAAAAGAAATTAGGAATTCCTAAGCCCTAATTCTCTTAGGAATTATCAACTTCAAGCTAGAAATCAAGGAGAAGCTTTGGTAAGCATTCTCTTCATCTTCTCCATCTCAATTCCTCTTCAATTTCAGAAATTTTCTAAAATCTAACTTAGGAAATGTCTTTCTTATGAGCTTAGACTGAAGCTTCTTGGGTTAAAATTGAAGAGTGGTTGTTCTTGCCTTGCCTTATAGCTTCTCACTTGTGTTTTTAAGTAAAGGGTGAGTTTTTGAACTCGCATTTATGTCCATAACTTTCTTTGTGGTTAGGCATGAATTCCTAACATCTATTCATGTTCATTTGTTTTTAATTTGAATGGATTTGGTGAATTTTCCAATTTTTGGTTTTTGTTGTCAAATTTTATGAAAAACCTACTAGGGATGTTTGGACATGTTTTTGGGGTGTGTCGAAGAGCTTATAAGGCTGGGTTATCGCTTGGCATAAATCCCTAGTCTCCGTTGCTCGTTCGATCGCCTCCGTTATGATTTTCGCTCTTCTTGGGGCTAGGCTGAAAATACTGCAAATTATAGTTCAGTCGACTGGGCCAGGATGGTCAGTCGACTGAAACTGGGAATAGATAGTTCCTGTACCAGTATCAGTCGACTGACCGACCTGGTTCATTCGACTGAACCTGGAAACCAAAAGTTCCAGGCATAGTTTCAGTCGACTGACCTCTATGTTCCGTCGACTGAACCTGAAAACAGAAAGTTTCCAAGCATTGAATCAGTCGACTGTTACAGAGTTCAGTCGACTTAATCTGCTCATTTCAGCCAAATTTGTCGTTTTGTGTGAATTTCCATTGTTTATCGATTTTAGCTGCTCCGATTAGTTGTTATCACTTTTATCGACTTTGATGACTTCTTTTTTTGGGATTTTTGGGAATATCCATTTTGATGGATTTGGCGTTGATTTCAATGGATTTGGTTCACGTCTTCGAATGTGAATTCCTGGTGATTTATTGTTTCAACAATCATTTCTATGGTTTGTCACTTTAAAATACAAAGGTTTCTATACCAGTAGTAAATATCAAAACTCTTTCATCAAAACGATTTCAACATTTACTTTCGATATCAAACTCACTTTCAAAACAGTTTTCCAATCTATTAGTATATACAAACCTTTACCTCACTCGTATGAGGAATCTAATTGAATGGCTTAGTAAAACATATGGTATGAAATGCTTGCGTTTACTTTGTTGGTTAATTCTTGGACTTGTTCAATTGAAATCTTGTGACAATTATCGAGTGGAAATCTACAATTTGTTCGTAAATATTTAAGTTAAGCCAGTGGTTATGGGACATGAAGCTAAACTCATTTATTTACTAGCTTAGTGTAATTTACACTTATCGATCAATGATGATCATTTTGTGATTTAGACTAGCGATGTGCGATGTCTATTTATCCACGTAGGGGACAGTACCCTGTTATATTGAGCTTTGTCTCTCTTTGTCCACCTGGCGGACTATACCTCGATTTTTATGGAGCTTCATCTCATTTGAAGGAGCTTCAGCTCGTTTGGAGGAGCTTCGGCTCATAGTCTGTAATGGGGGACTATACCTTATTTGGAGGAGCTTCGGCTCGTTTGGAGGAGCTTCGGCTCATAGTCCGCAATGGGGGACTATACCCTGTTCGGAGGAGCTCCGGCTTATTTTTATGGGTTAGCGACCCGTTTATGACGCACGTGTTGGTGAGTTTTCATACTCCCGTTTGTAATAGGCCTCCCCCTTTTTGATTTCTGGATCTCTAATTGATGATTTCTAGTATTTTTGTTTCACCAATTTTTGCGATTGGCATTGACATGTTTGTCAATATTTTTGGTTTGGTGAATAAAATAAAGAATATGAAATTCTTTTGTGTGTTTGAGCTTTCTAGAGATATTGTATGATTTTTGTTGTTATTAAATGCATACATATCACAGCATGGCATTATTGTTATCATACATTTTTGTCATATCTCATATCCTATCTCATTTTATCTGATATTTATAGCTAGACTGATCCGTTTATTATTTTCTTATTAAATAATACTTAGGTCAGACCGAGATGTTACAAGTGCTTCTGTTTGACTTCTTATCTAGGACCATCATTTGACTTTTGGCTAACTACTCTAGTTTAGTAGTTTTTGTTACCATACATTCGAGATGGAGACTCCTTGGTGTATACATATTCTTTTTTCTAGCACTTATATATATTCTTTTGTGATATTGTGGATTTTGTACGATCACTACTCTAATGTACACTTCTACGGTTATAATCATATCTGTTTCAGCCTTTGTGATGTCAATATCTGTGACTGATTTGTGTTATGCTTATTTCATATTTGTTTCCGAAGTCCACATAGCCACTGTGTAGTAGCTTTGAGTTTGTACATGATATGTCGGATTTCCTCTTAAAATGAAATGCTTGTTACACTATCTGACATATCAGTACTCGCACAAAGCAATTACACGGATGGTCGCTCCTCAACAGCCTTATTCTTCGTGTTAGTTGACGACATTACCTAGTAGTGTCCTTGGCTAGAGTGAGTATGGAGGTGGGGCATCACAATATTCCTCATCCACTGCAGTTTTCCATTTATCATCAACTATGGCTTGCTCAAAATTTTCTCGTTCACTGTAGTTTAGAGTAGTTGCATATACTTTTGGCATGAATATTCCACCCTTTGATCTTGTGACGGCCTGAATTTCGAGAGGTTTAAATCGATAATAATTCATACATGTCCAACTCAAACAATCCAAAAAATCGATAATCGATTGGATTGATTAAGAAGGATAAGAAAAAAAGAAAACAAAAATACAGAATCTCGCAGCGGTATGACAAATATAATAATCAAACAAACGGTTCATGAAGCTGTATACTGTATATTTGATCATAATTTATACAATATTTATCAGGGTTATATATACAATAAAGATAAAGGAATAATGTAGAAGAACAATCAATGTGGTGAAATAATACTAGTAATAATAATATATCAATCTTTATCTCCGTCCTCTAGAAAATAATCTTCGATGTTCTGAAAACTCAGGGCAGACCAAAGCGTCATGAAAAGACAACTCGAGTCAGTTATGTGAGTCCAATAAATATCACATATAATAGGAGTGTAATAGCGTTAGAGATGCTTACGGTGTTTCACATCTCCTATCTAGTATATAACATGCGTGCAATAACTCAAGAGATGTTACGGAATTTTCCATCTCTTTAGGATCCGTCAAATTATCTATATATAGTAGAATACGCTATATATATATAATATCTAATGAGTAAAATAAATATTTTTCTTAGCATTAAGGATTTACATTAACCCCCCTTAACGCATGTTATGTAGTTTGCGTATAACGCCCTAGTAGCGTCCGGGGATAAGGATACACTGTGATAGACAACACTAAACCAAATCGTAATTGTCTCGTATAGGGATAAAAGTATGACAAGGCACGTGAGGTAATGCTCAAGATAGGATACTACCAGTTAGGGTCGTAGGGCTAGTGGCAACACATCAAAGCCATGACCGCCCACCACATCCACCCACCCCATATCGAGTCAAAGGGAGGTTATCCCATAATCAAGGTGCACCAATTGAAACCAACATCAAAAGTAATAGAATGGACCAAGTTAAAAAGAAAATCGAGGAATGGATATCTGCTAGGAGTAGCTAGCCCGCTTGGCCCTGTCAAGCCATCATGTTTTAGTCATTTCAAATTGCACAAGTGCCGGGGTCTATCCATCATCGTTCTCTTTCTTTAAATCTAATAAACGACGCCAAACTCAACCACTTCTTTTGGAGTCCCCACCGCGTACATAGTTGTTAAAGTGGTTCCAATATTGACAGAGAGTATGCCAATAAGAAGTCCTTGTCTCTTTAATAACCAAACGGCGTTTTACAAACCGGTTGGTACTTTCACATTTCATAACAATTCATACTTGATATCAAAATATCATATTCATTTCAAAATATTATATTTATTTCAAAATATCTTATTCAGTTCGATATGTCATTTTCACTTGAAAATATCATTTCATTCAAATTTCTCAATTTTACTTCCAAAATCGTTTTGAATTTCAATTTGGGTTATAACTTCATTTCAACCTAATTCGCATTTAATTCCACGATTTAAATACAAACATTCCAAGTAGCACAATTTGAATTTTCAGAACGATTTGAATAGTTTTAAACTATTTAAAATGATTTAAGAAATTAAATATTAAAGTAGGTTATATATTTAATGGTTTGAAAATTTAAATAATTTGGAAATTTAAAAAGATGAATTTTAGAACAGTTTATAGGAAAATAGTTTATAGTGAAAATAATTTCAAATTTAGATTGTTTCTTCCTATTCCAATAAAACTGGATTCAGGTTCAAATCTCAACCAAACTGATTTAGTTCCAATTATTCCAATTCAAATCATCTCAATCTTAAATTAATTTAAATCAATTCAGTTTCAATTTCAATTCAAATTAACTTCAATTCCAATTTTAATTCAAACTAATTTAAATTTTAAATGTTCAATTTAACCTCAAATTCACGATTCGATTCAATAGTTTAAATTTTAATTCAATTCTCAATTTTAAACCATTTCAGTTTATATAAATTCGAGTTCAATTCAATATTCAATTTAAGTTCAAATCTTCAAATTAATTTGATTCTGAACCCAAGATTGAAATGTCAATTTAAATAACTTTTACTTGGCAATATTTTAAGGTTCAAGTAAAAGTTCAAATCTTTTTAAACAATTCACTTTCGTTAATTCAAGTTATATTTCAATCATGACTTTAAATTCTAATTAAATTCTTTAAAACAATTTCTTTTAACTAAATTTTATTTTAACTTTTCAAACTCAAATTTGTAATTAAGTCAATCTTCATAAATTCGATTTTTATTCCTTTAAATCAAAATCATTTGAATAATTCCAAAACCAAGGATTTTAAATCATTTAATTAGCCAATCCAGTGTTTGTATATAATTTTTATCCTATGGCCAAGTGATCGGTTAGTTTTATTTTAATTTCAGGATGGATAATCCTAATCAACATGTTATAGGTATATATCATTTCAACATATTTCTTAATTTATTCGAAATAAATCAAATAACGGTTTTATATACTATCAAATAATTTGAAGGATGCTAACAGGATATATATATATATATACACACACACATAAATATCCAATCATCCAGAATATCAACCAATAGCATCCAATCTCAATCAACATTCATAACGGTCAATATATCACAATAATTAAGCAGTTGTCAATAATCGGGAATTCAACTCGCTGTTTAATTCCAATTTCAATTTAACTATTACATCGAAATTTCTAAAAAATAAATTTCCATGTAAGTTAAACTATCGAACAATGATCAATAAAATTAAATCACCATAGGATTTCAATTTAACAAATATGAAAGTATTTTACTACTTCATAAGCGTTTAAACACTCACCTTTATTTGAAACTGAAATTTTTTCCAGCTTCAAATAAATTCCACTTCTTTTCCATGTCGTAGCCTCACTACGCCATAAATGGCCTTCTGCAACACAAAAAAAATGTTGGCTCAGGCCCGAAAAATGTTCCATAGGTCTATGGCAACACTTTTAGGGTGATGCAATTTTTGCTGTTGCCTTAGACCTCAAAGGCAACATTTTGACTATCTAAGGCAACATAAGTAATATTGTTGCAATAGAACCCTATTTGGTTCTATGGCAACACCCATAGGTATCTGTAGCAACATTCCAAAAATGTTGTTATAAATATTAACTTTTTGAAGTTGTGAGGCCCACAATGTGGGGCCCACGACCCAACTGGGCCCATCCCTATGGCAACACCTTGAATGACTATTGCAACATTATTTTAAGCAACATTTATAACCCGGTGGCAACACTATTATGAAGCTACTGCAACACTATTCTGAAGCTACTACAACACTATTCTAAAGCTACTGCAATACTATACTGAAGAGACACTAAGAGCACATGGAACAGTACAATATCACATAGAACACTTGCATAATACATAGTACAATATCACATAAAACACTTGCATAATACACAGCATAATACACAGTACATAAAACAATTCATACAGCAGTACACATCACAATTCATGTGAGTTACCCCAAAGTCAGACTATCAGTCTCACTGGACATGATTGTGGAAGTTAGATCCTCTACATTGATGTTATCTAAAATTTACCCTTAGGAGCTTCTTTATGACATAACAGCACCGCTCCTGATGTTCCTCTTCTTAATAAGATTTTGCGTTCTGTCGCTCATCCACTCAGATAAGTCCAGCCAACCAAACAATAATGTAACTTAATCAAACAATGTCACCTGCTGTTACAAATAATAATGAAATTCTTTAACGAACAATAATTCTAGTGGAAAATCTTGACTAAATTTATCACCAAGTGCGTCAATTAAGCATATTTGCAATCAAGACACTCTTATTCCAACATTTATTGAGACAACATATAGCAAAAGAAGTTTTAGAAATGTACTGGAGTTGAAGCATTTATAAATTATAGATGTTATTTCTAATTCTGTATTTAAAACCCAAGTTGAAGCATTTATTAATTAAAAAATTCTATGAAGTATAATACTTCAAAGACCAAATTGGATTGCTTACTGAAATAATCAGGTATATAACATAAAGGAAATTACTTGCTGAAAATAACTAAATAATATTATTAGTTACCTTTGCGTGATGAGAATTTAGGTTACCTTTGCGCCATCACATCATGAGCCGGAGCCCCACACGTAGGGTGAAGCAACACATCCAGCCCAGTAAAGGCGCTTAACCAAAGTCCACAATCTTCAGATTACCTATGATATTGATAAGGCAAGAGTTAAATAGCATAAAATTTAGGAATTTTCCCAATTTTTATGCTATTTAACTATGCCTCATCGATATCATTTAGACCTTATACCATAGTGACAACATCTATGATTGATGTAAACGCACCTGTGTTAAAACTTATAATTCAGATTTTACCAAATTGGGATTATTTGTTGTAAACGCACCTGTGTTAACATCTATATTCATTCACCAAAAATATCATAGGTTCAGTCTCCACAGTCCAAGCCACTTGAGCACAGCAAACACACAATAGAAAAAAACATATTTTTTATTACTCAACTGTATAGTAAACTGAATAGCAATGTAAAGATTTTTGATGTTAGTATACATATTTTTTAACAATAGAGCAATTGTACAATAGTGATATAATAAAAAACAAGATGGGTTTTATAACAAGTTTTCAAACAAAATGGTGTGTTAGAACTATTTTTTATCATCTTAACAAGTGTTTTGAGAAATAAATCAAATAGAAGTAGATAAAACTTTATCATTCAATTCATCAGTTATCTTTACTTTTAGTGGAAATATTTGACGGAAAACAACAGAGTATTCATACTTGTAAACTAGTCCTTCATTTTTGACAATGTTACACATGCAACCTTCTTTTGTTACTGTATCAGCTGTAGTGGACAAATGATTCATGGCCAAAGATATGGGTTTCAAAAACACAGTCGGCCTACAAAAGCACCAAGCAGTAGCACATGGTAATCCTAGATTTAAAACCATGATAGTAATCAACAAATTTGATTTTCATAAACATTAAAATAAGCTTACAACAAATCCTCGTAGGACATAGTTGCTATAATAGCTTGATAAGTACAGTCCAGTAACATGTCTCCACCAGTTGAACCTATGATTAGACATAAAAAGAAAAAACATATACGTTAAACAATGTTAATAATGCTAATTAAAAAAAAGATAATAAAACGACTAAATATGATGCAAGAACAGTGGTATATACCTTCTTCATAACTCATACCATGAAGACTAATGTACATCCCATCGTGACTAGGGATAGAGCAACTTCTTGTATCTTTATAAGTAATGCAAATGAAAGACCATTACAAATTAATAAATAATCAATACATGTATAGGTCATGCTCTTTACATGGGCAAGCATAAATATATGATAAACCATACTAGAAGAAGATGTAAACCACATAGCCTGAAAAATTCGTGTAATTAAATTACCATACTGTTGCGGGTTTTTCAGGAGACTGAATCCTTTGTTAGCATTCATCTCCCATATAATCCCGGATCATCGAAAAGACATGAAGCTCCCAGTTCATCTTTTAGGGTGGAGCTGCAGGTGGCTTGTGAACATTTTTACATTGCTTCTGTTCGTACACAAGATTTGGGGTGATCATATTGGAGAAGCCTTTGGTTTCGGGTTTATTTGTGAACATTTTTACATTGCTTCTGTTCGTACATGAAATCAGGCAAGGCACAAACTGTGAATATTATTCAATCAAAATGAAATCATTAAATAACATTTAAATTCTTTCTTTTGAAATAATATCCGAATTACTTAATCAATAACTCACAATTCAACACCTTATAGCAAATAAAATTAAAAGGAGAAATAGGAACAGCAAAAGTAGGGAATGAAAATACCTTAGAGAAGTTAGTACGATTTCTAGGCAAAATCGAATCGCGGTTCTTCGTTCCCAGTTCGAGCTTCCAGACATCACGTTTCTGTTCGAAATTCCTTCCAGGCAAAATCGATTTCGTGCTTTGAATTCGTGAAACCCAGCTTGCAATCGAATCAGTTGAGGAGGAGACTACATCGAGCGGTGGAGGAAAAGAGTCTGACTTGCGGTTGCGAAGGAGGATGACTTGCGGTGGAGCACTGGAGCGAGCCGAAGCCTGGATCGAAGCGAAATCGGGAACCCCCAAATCGAAGCCCTAACCGAAATCGACGGAGAAGAATGAAAATAAAAAGTTACTCGCGGAGACTTTTTTTCTTCGCGGCTCTAAAAGATCAAGGAGGGGTGTTCTTCGGATTGATGAGGTGTCACGTTCTCCAACGTAGGATTTGCCTTGGTAGATGGACGTGGATCGATGCGAAGGATATGCAAAGGTCTGCTATAGCAACACTATAAAAAAATGTTGCGTCAATTACACTTGTTTAACTAGAGCAACACATTTTTATGGCTAAGGCAACATCAAAAATTCAACGTTGCAGTAGGACCAAAATTGTATAGCTATCGCAACATTTTACCTGGCAACACCTTGCAAAAATGTTGCAGAAGGCCATCTATGGCGTAGTGCCTTCGTCGATATGAATCCAATGACTTGTTTCCCTCGAATTGGACCCCGTACGAAAAATTACATGATAATTAATATAAAAATATAATTAGAAACTTAACTAACATAATAATATAATTAAATTTAATCTAAATCACCCCTTCCTCACACGCACAGTAACTAGCCCGTGCCCTCATCTTCCCAGATCGCGACATCATCATTTATCTTTTTTTTTAATCTACGATCGATCAATCGCCAGAGCCGCCCCAACCATCGACCGTGACCCCACTTGCCTCCATCGTGCGTGCGAATGCACGTAATTTTGTTTTAACGTCGATCAATAACCATACTAGCTCGCCAGACCGTGAACATTGCTTCATCGATGTCGCCATGTTCGCCTCCTCGGTCGCCAGTATGTGCTCGCCATCGCCCTCCAGTCGCACGCTTTATTGCTTTTTTCTATTTCTCGATCCAACAAAATTTTGAAATGAAGAGGTGAGGTACGGGGAAGATAGGAATGGGGCGTAGTGTAAAAGTGTTGAGATATGGTATGTAAATATATGTTATTATAATTAGAAAATATACAACCTTAAACATCCGACATTCTCGAGCTTCAAACGAGGTGTGCCGCATGACGTTCTATACATTATACCCCTATCCTGAACAAAATGTAATAGGTATCGGAAGCCAATTCCATCATATTCAAAAGATAGCATTTCAAAATAAAATTATTTTAATTAGGTTATTTTAATTAAATTATCTTAATTAATTATATGTTTGTCAAGCTCGTACAGCCAAACGGTAAGTCTGATCGCTATGAAACTTGAAATCCTATAACTATTCACTTTTACAGATCCGATGAATCTGGTTTCGTCGGAATCCGAGACAGTGGCCAAAATGGCTGGTTTCACATGTTAATTAAAACAAGTAATTTTCAAAATCAATTCAATCATTTTAAATTCATTTTTAAAAGTTAACGATATACATTCTTGTTTAACTAAAATTTGAATCAATTTTCGAAATCATTTTCATTCATTTCAGGATCTAATTATTTAAATAATTTCCAATATGAAATTCAAACAATTAATTATCCAATAAATCACCATTTTTCAAATATAAGTTATTCAACTTATAAAATTTACTTTTAAAATGAATTCAAATAATAAAATAACTACTTTCATTTTATATAATTCAATATTCATTATTCAATTCTAGCTATTGATTATAAATACATTCAATATATAGAATTTCATTTCAATGCTGATTATTGCCTAAACCTTAGAAATTGGTTATTTCAAAATTCTATTTAAGTTCATATTAAATAAATTACATAAATAAAACATAAATTTTCATTTATAACCATTTTTATCAATAATTATATTAAATTCAATAATTTTAAAATAATTAAGAACATGGGTCGTTACAGATCTTGTTGTCATGTGATGCCCAGTTTGTGTTTGCCTGACTTGAGCATGAGAAGTTGTAGTAGTTCCTTGTTCATTATGTCTACTTAATACTTGATTGTCACTTTGTTCGTGCTGACTGCTTTGTCTTGTGCTTTGATTGTTTTGAGGAGTGCAAGTAATGTGTTCAAGCATATTAGACAACTCATGACTTGGTCTATCATCAGATAAGTTAAATTTTGACCCTGATATGTCTTGAGTTACATTTGTGCTCCTTGGTTCATTATCATTTGAGTAGAATGGTATATTTGGAATTAAGGCTATTGGGTTGTACACTTTCTGGGTTGGCCTTTTCTGGTTACCTGCAAAAGGAAAAATTTTCATTAAAAACCACATGTCTAGAAATAAAAATCTTACCTTTGTTGTCAAGACATTTGTAGCCTTTTTGCTTGGATGCATATCCCGAGAATGCGCATGGAGAGGATCTAAAGTTAAGTTTGTGTGCATCATATGTCCTCAAGTATGGGGAAAAAAGACATCTAAAGACTTTTAGACTTTGATAATTTAGTTTTTATTAAACATAGTTTCAATTGGACTTTTATGATTCAGAACTTTTATGGGTAATATGTTAATAAGACATACTGCTATGCTAAAAGGATCAGGCCGGAATTTTAGTGGTAAGAAAGCTTGGGCTAATAGAGTAAGACCAGTTTCTACAATGTGCATATGCTTCCTTTCCACTAATCCAATCTGCTCAGAAGTATAAGGGCATGTAGTTTTGTGCATAATCCATTTTTTTTGAAAATATGCATTAAGAGATTTATTTTCTACTTCTCCATCTAGTTGAATGGTTTGACCAGACAAATTGTCCAATTTTCTGCTTGGGTGATGAACTTTATCACTGCATTGTGTGTATCTGAATTTGCTTTGAGAAAATATATCCAGGTAAATCTAGAATAAGCATCAACAGAATAAATATAATATTTGAATCCATAATCAAAGTTGATTGGGGCTGAACCCCACAAGTTTGATGGTATCAGCTAAAGAGGTCTGTGAAAAACTGTAGTGAGTTAGTAAAAGTAAGTTTATGACTTTTACCTAATTGACAGTAAATGCATATGTAAGGTAAAGATACATCACCAAAAGAAATACTATTATCTACTAAAATTCGCTTTACCATTCTTTCATTTGGATGACCAAGTTTATAATGCCATACATCGAAAACCTTATTCATTCTATTTGTTGCATTACATAAGTAAGACTGCACAATTTTCTTGAGTTTTAATGCTGGTTGTAGTTTGATAGATTGAATTTCTATAGGCCGTTTTGTACTCCATCCTGCAAAAGAATGTTTTTAAGTCAGTAACTCTCTAACCAAGCAAGTTTTAGGATAGAACTCAAAATCAGTTGCAAATTGTGATACACTAATGAGATTTTGTCTTATGTGGCACTCTAAGTAAATTTTTAAGATATAAACATCTTTTTCCCTAAATAATACAATCTCAAGTATGAGTAATAAAAAATGACTCGCCATTTCCTATATATACTAATTTATTACCTTTGTACTCCTTGTTGCCTATATTCAGGTTGTGTAGATTGCTGGTGATGTGATTTGTTACATCTGAGTCAGGATACCAACTTTCACTCATTATATCTTGAATTCTTGCTACTTCATCAGTCTCCAGGTGATGTATTTTGTTACTTCCTGATGTATTTCTTGTTTCTGACTGCATTTGTGCTATGTTTGCACTTAGGTTGTTATTTTTATGGTTTCCTGAATTCTGATTTTGCTGTGTATATTGAATATCAAATCTGAAGTACCATTTTATTGTTGTGTGACCATTCCTTCATCATATCTGACATTTAATCTTGTTATTGTTATTCTATCTACCTCCTCCAATTCTTCCTCTACAAGATTGTCCTCCTCTTTTTAAATGATTGATTTCCTCTACTATTTGACTCTTTTCTGTTACAATATCTTTGTTCTTTATGTTGGCTTTTAAAATTAGCAGCATAATTGATTATATAGTCTATCTCCATTTGATTTTTTATTTAGTCCTCCCCTCATGTGTAAGAAGGGTGGAGTGGACATATTGAATGGATGGTAGGTTTCATTTGATGAAATTACTACAACTACTGATTTATATCCTCATTAAGTTTAGTTAAAATTGGTAGCACCTGTTTAGTATCAGTAATTTTATGCCCAGTGGTACTTAACAAATCACAAATATTTTTATCTTGGAAAGATAGTCTCTCATTGACATATCATCTTTCTTTAAATTTTGAAGTTTTCATTTGTAGTGCATAATTCTTGCTACTGATTGAGTACTAATGATTTGCTCTATGGTTAACCATATTTCATATGTTGAGTTGCATCCCACAATCTTTGGTAGTAAGTTTTGTACTTATTGATGATAGTAGCCAAAAACTTAAGAGATTGTCCTGTCTTTGATATGTACTGTATTCTTTGTTGGCTATTGATTTCCCATCACATCTTCCAGGAATTGTGGAGGAATCATTAAAGTGGCAAAAATGAAATTATCAAGACCATACCCTTTAATTGCAGTTTGCACTTGATACTTCCAGAGGAGCTAATTGCTTTCATCTAAGTTTGTAGTTATCAATTGACTTTGAAGGTTAACAATGGTCTTAATTAATTCCTCTCTGGCCATTTGTTGATATGTAGTTGAGTTGTTAGAAGTTGTTTGAGTCAGTTCCAGCCATGATGAGAATAGAATCCAAATGATAATATTGATGGATTCTTTGAGTGATAAGGATGCACAGAAAAAAGAACTTCAAGAAGATCAAGAAATGGATCTGATATCTTCAAGAGAAAGGTAAGTGCAATCACTAATCCAAATGATGATTTAATGATGGGTTTTTCTGGAAAGGCACTTCCCTTTTGATTCTATTGATGATTTTTTGATGACTTCTTGAATCTGATTTCAATTTTTCTTTCCTAATTGAAATCTTGATGCAACCGGTTCCTAGGGTAGGATAATGTGCAGTAAATGCCCCGTAATTACTCTGCTATAACCCTATTATATCTCATAGCGGATTTCTTCCGCTATGGTTTTTTCATATAGACCTAAATATAGCCTTTCCACTTTAAGCCACGCTATTTCTGCTATATCCCGTTATTCCCACTATATTCCACTATTTCTGCTATACCTTCTTTAAACAAATGAATTCAAAAATGATATTTATACATTATGAAAATTATGAAATTAATTTATTTAATTGAATTTTAATATATTTTTAAAAATGAAAATACTCTAATATTCTACTAAACTCAATTATGTTATATAATGGTTTTACGTTTATTTACGGTATATTCGCACATGTTTTCTTTAAATTATTTATGTATTAATTATTATTCAACTGAATGTTAATTTTTCATTTAATTACCATTTATATATTTGTAAAACATAAATTACAAGTTTTATATGCTATTTTAGAGTCATCCGCTATATCCTGCTAAATCCTCGTTGTATCTACGCTACGACTTTTTACACTTCCACCGCATTAAATCTGCCGAGCGCTTTAACTGCACGGATAGGATATAATGGTAGGGTATTTGATTTCTTTTAGAAAAACACTTTGAAATCCTATTCTCAAATGATGATGCTTTATTGATTCTGATGATATCTTGATGTTGCCAAATTTTCTAATGGTGATGATGATTTTGATGATATCCTGATCGGTATAATGCCATTAGGCAATATGTCTCTGATACCAAGTTAAATTTCTAGAGTGTTTGATACTTCATAAAGAAGAGAGAGACATAGAGAAAAAATGTATACAATCTAAATAATACACAGTTTGTTTACATACTTGCTATATTTATATTGGTACAGAATTGAGTAAATAGCTTATATGGGCTTAGGCTTATTACTTAACCCCTAATCGCATTATTTACACATAACAAAATAAAGTATGATATTACGGGTTATAGCAACCCGATAGCTTTCATTTGTATCCTTCAATTTTTCTAGCAATGGAATTAAGGCCCTTGACGTTTCACACTAAAAGTGACATTAATCTGCCGAATTGCTCTTAGCATTCGATCTGCTTGGAGCAGTAAAGCATTTTTTAAACTTATTTAGCTTTTTCGCCCTTACTTTAAAGTGGGATGCAAACTATTACCAAGCTAGGTTGTTAATAAAATCTCTTTCAATTGTGTCTCCAAGTAATGTTGAACTAGCTCTCTCTTTTGTTCTCTTTGACTTGCTGGTCTTCATTTTACTAATATCTATTAAATTTGATGGTTCTGGCAGGGAATATCGAGTCGTATCAAATAAATGTTGGCTTGCTGCGCTGCTGTTCAAACAAGGACTGGAGGCTACTGAGGAAATACTTTCAATGGCCATTGTTCGCTCGGCTTTCCAGCAAGCACAGAAGGAGAGGAAAGAAAGGAAACTGAAGTAGACTATGACATAGATGGAAGAACTGTCGGACCATATATGTCGGACCAAATATTTTGTCCGGCACGACATACCCAACACTGGACCAAACATTTCGCCTGGTACAGTGGCATGCCAAACCAAATGTTTGGTCAGGCAGATAAGACGCTCCAAAGCAAAAACACCGAACCAGACATAGAAGAGCAATCAAGCAAAGCAAGCTCCCTAACCCAAACGCAAATCCAAACAGATGCCAGACCAGGTTCAGAAAGTTATAATCTCAACCTCCACAGTTCACAATTCCACTCTATAAATACCAGAGCTTATGAACAACAAGGGGATTGAATTTTGGAGAAAAGAGGGAAAACTCTGCTAAGACCTAGCCTCCCAGTTACTCTAACTTTTTTACTCTTTTTGAGCAAATTGTTATCTGTAATCAAATCAAAGAATCATAATAAGAAGGATAGTGAATGTAGGAAGGTGCTGGCCGAAAAAATATAAAATTTCATGTGATGTATTTCCTTTAATTGCTTTCTAATTATGAGCCTATGAATTGTTCTGTGACTATAAAAACTATCTGTTAACGGATTGAAACGTTAAAAACTCCGTATCGACCAACTTAAACATGACCTAGAAAAATTCGAACTTAGAGGTCTTTGCCCAATTTTTGTACAAACATATTGGTGCTTTCACTAAGAGTGGCATAGAGAGCCAAACTCTTCTGTCCACTCTCCTTTCAAGCCTTAACTCAGCATTAGAACATGGCTCCCTCTAAGCACAACACTGATAAGGGTAAGAGCACGGCCACTGCCAGTACACTCAATCCCATCCAAGAAGATCAAGAAAACCCAGCTACCCATTCTCAACCTCCAGGCTTATTTGTCACTCGAGAAGACTTAGATAGGGTTGTGAATAAGATGACTAAATGCTTCGCTGTGCAGCAAAAAGCTTTAGTGGACTAACTCATGGCATGCTTTAGAGGCACGGAGGAATCCACTCACAATAATGAATCTCGAGGTGAGTCTCAATCTGGAAAGTTGCGCAGATGGAACAGATCCCTTGCAAATGAAGAATTCGATCGAGAAGAAACAAGAACTCGAAGCCAAACTAGGACTCAGCCCGAAGCCAGTCTAGATAGAACATCAAGAGATGGGCCCAGTCAAGGGGGCAACAGGCAAGGACCGATTGTGGCTGACCCTGTCATGCTTCGAAGCAACCATCGCCAGTCCAGCCTCAACCAAGGTTCCAGACGCCATCAGCATCAAAGGGAAGCCCTTACTTCTCCCAGGGTTGCCTTTGAATCCAAGGAGAGGATGACATGCCTCTCCAGGGAATATCTCAGGCGCAAACAACTCGAAAGAGGGGGCAGGGGCGAGGGTGTCCACACTACAAGAATTTTGATTTTCAGTAGCCCTCAAAAAATGCTAATAAAAGTTTTAGCAGCGTTTTGATGAACGCTGTTATAAAGCCCACGACTATAAATACCTGATTTTTAGTCGCACTTATTTCAACGCTACCATAAATCTTTTTACTACAGTGTTTATGAAACGCCACTAAATTATTTTTTTACAGCGTGTATAGAATGCTACCAAAATGTACTTGGTCTGCTCAAAAATATTTTGGTAGCGCTTGTTAAACGCTGTAATAGAGGACGCAGTTTATTGACAAAGCCTGCAGCCACGTTTATTAAACGCTAATATATATGTACTTTATTTTTGTAATATTTTTAGTAGCGTTTTCGAAACTATACTAAAAATATTCCAACTCTGCCTATAAATTGCCTCCGGTTCAATCTTGTTCATAGCTTATAACGTAATACATAAACACATACACATTAAACAACCGCAAAATACATATATATACACACATACACATTCAAACATAAACACATTTAAAACCACAAAATACATAAACAAAAGCACTAACATAAACAATATGTTAACCGTACATAGAAGTTTACACAACCGAACAGTAGTTTCATGACAAAATGGTTAACCGTACATAGAAATTTACACAACCGAACTATCTCCAAACAATATGCTAATTCTGCAGTTAAAGTACCATAAACATCTGAACTAAGCAGTACAATAAACAACCAAACTACCTAACAAGTACGATAAACTAGTGCTGCTACTGCTCATTCTTTAGAAACGCCTACCTGTAAACAAAATATAATCAACAGTGAGACTCAAGTTATAATCAATACTGAGATAATAATGACAGGACCATCAACACTGAGAAAACAATGAGACTAAAGTTATGCACAACTGAATATGAAAACTAAAATAATGTGCATGTTAGTTTTGGCCAAGAATAAAATGAAAATGAAGATTTGTCATCAATGTTTTGTACATTTTATCTCTGCCTGTACATTTTCATATATTCAAGCACAGATTTTCATATACTCGAACACAGATGAAAATATAAGTGTACGTGAATTATTTTAGATAGTGAAATTAGGTAGGTGTAAGAAGTCTGCCAAACCCATATGGATACATCCAAACACAGATTCAAAAAATTCATAATGATAGATGCATTTGTTGATAAAAATATGGGATAATAATATAATATGGTCCTAGTATGTAAAATGACTGGAAACTTAGGATCATAAATTATCTTTTAAGTACGTACAATTAGTCGATATAACTTATGGCTACTGATAGATTGAACCACCGACTAATTACAATTAATACATACAACATAAATACCACATTTTGATAAGCCTGATCACAGTAAATTCCAACATAAATTCCAACTTATTCACATTGTTGCATATTCACATAAATCATTCAAGTACAACAACTCATTTCACATCTACAAGCAGGTTATAATGAGGCAATTTAGAGGAAAATTTCAAAATTTGAAGGCAGCCCCTTTTCAAATCACTTAGGCATTATAATTATTTGAGTTGGTGGTTTAAGTATATTGTTGCTACTGGTTATCCATGATGGTAATTCTGCAAGAAGTTTTCAATTACATAAAGAATTGCATACCTTTCATTTTGGTTCCAAAATGACTTTTGCCATCGGCCAAGCTATGGGAACGCCAAAGGCATCTTCCATGCACGTTAACTCTGATGTAGGTCTCCATAGCACTGCATCCGGAACTCACACAGTTTCAACCCAAACTTTTAAAGCATCACGTCCCAATGGACGACAATGGACCATCGATATTGGATCAGTTGAAGCGATAGTTCCTTCAGCCACTACTTCGTTCGTTTCACCCATATCAATCAACTTGCATTTATTTTCTTTTGTCAGTTTTGCAATCGGTTGGAAAAAAATGGTGCATATTTCAAACAGTGCATATTAAAACTATGTACTTATTTTAGAAACCAAAGCATACAAAATGCAACAACACAGTGGTGCATATTTTAAACGGAAGAAACAAAATACAAAGTAAAAAATATTTCCAGCATATTTACTTACATGTTGTGGTTTCTTCGCGATTATGGGTGTGGATATCACGGGAGAAGTCGCACAATTTACATTCTTACCAACTGCGTCTTTATTAACTTCAACTTTTGATTTTGGTCATGCTACTTTCCTACCAACTGCATCTCTAACGCATGACATATCAACTGTGGGTCGCCACAAATATGCATCTCCATTTATTACATTGTCCACCCTAATCGCAAAGGCAGCCGGACCGAGCGGAATACCGTTAAAAAGATGTTCTGGATCTCTGGCATAGATTCTTCCTTCGGCAACTACCCCTTCACCCTCATTCCAACCATAAATCTTGCATTTGTCGTCTAGGGTGCTATTGTCACTCTAAAAAGGAGAACTGTAAATCAAGAGTTTAGTGATTAAGTGAAAATATTGTACAAGACATATTTCTAAATTAAATTTGTGGAAGACCGACGTAAATATTGTGAATTATAAAATTTACCGTACTGACTTCATTCAGTTGTCCTCGCAGCGGCCTCTTAATGCAATTTAATAGCCATGCTGCTACCTTATTCTCAACGTGTGGTAATACTGTCATTTTAGGTGTAGGCCTCCATAAGTAAGCATCTGGTTCTTCCACGAAATTTATAATAACGCTCACGACATTTGGTCCAAGACTAATGCCATTGGCAACCTCATTTGGGTCCATGGACAACACTCTCCCATTGGCAACAACTGTAGAGGTTCCATCCCAATTCAACACCGAACATACATCGTCATAGCTCTACAATTATTCAACAGAAAATTATAGCAATTACTGGATCAAAAACTAAAATCCAAATGTTATTTCTTGAGTAATATAATTGTTATTTTTACCAAATCAAGTGTGCTTCCTTCTTTCGATCTTTGTATGCCCTGCAGCAAAGCACTAATATAAGGATATTTTAATCTTAGGAGCACTGAAGTGGATATGCACAATACTTAAAATGTCACTAGAATCAGTCCAACAAGTTTGAATGGCAGAGTACATACAAAAAACCAGTTGTTGTAGCATCATTTACAAACATGTGTGTCTGAATTCATTATTTTCAAAATTATTATATAACAAAAAACCAGTTGTTATGCACTGGTTTGTTATTCCCAGTTAATATAGTGTTTTTGTATATACTTTGATGCTATGAATATTTGCAATAAATTATAGGTGCATCTTTTAACCTTGTTCATCATAGACTTACCTTTTATGTTCAGTGATCAAGTGTCAAGACGACTAATGCACCCAAAACTTGTTCAGAGTCTTATTTGAGAAAAACGAAAAGCAAGCAGGAACACCTATACTACATATACTGTTTGGATACTCAAAATGGATGCTAAATATTTATGTGAACATACGACATTAGAAAAACATTTATCCATCAATAAAATGATCTTCAACAGAAGATGTCAAAGAAGGTATAGACTAAAGATGAAAGGCCCATCAACTAATTCTGTTACAATGTTCTCGGGTATAATATGATTGTAATTTTATTAATAAAAGCAGATGGAGAATAAGTTGCATTTGCAAGTGTGATTCATCTACTATATAAGAATAAATAATTTTGTAAATTGTAATTGTGTGCCAAAATAAATAGTACTGGAAATCAATCATTAATTTAAATAGGAAGAAAGCATCAAATTATTATATAGTTGACACCAAAACAAATATCATTCCATGATAAACAAACTTAAACATTCTTGTTGCCTAAAGATAAATTTAGACATGATACAAGAGAATATCCCAACGGATAAATACTCATTTAATAAAGAGTTTAGTAACCCATTCCAAAGTTGCTATAATCGATAAATAACGAAAAGAATTCGCGAATATGAGACTCAACATTTGTCTCTTACAAACCATTTGAAAAGGTAGGCCCTGGACTAGGCCACTAGACAACTACCTAACACGCCTCCAACTTTTTAAGGGTCTCCAATTATTATAACATGTTATTCCCAGTGAGCAATGCAGCTACAATGGGGCCTTAATTAGAAGAGTCTGACCAAGCTTGGTATTTTCACACTAAAACAAAGTGTTGCTTGTTGTTTGGTTCACTTGCTGCCTCAAGCCATTGTACCCAGTGTTTTCCCAATGTTATTCCCAGTGTTTTCCCAATGTCTACTTAATAAGTTACTTTCAAAAAGCTTACCTTTTGGTCCACCGGCATATGTACCATACCCCTCAATTCTACTATTTCCTCTCGACATTGAGATAGTTGTTTATCTCTGGACTGGGCCACGGCTAGCTTGGTTAAGGTGCAGCCTCTTCCCAGTGCCCTTAACCATCCTGGTTTATCTTGTCCTAATACATTTGCAAGAGCATCTCCATTGGCATTCTGTGACGAGCTGGACTGTGATAGACTAACAAATTTTTTAATCTCCGCCTACATAAATAAATACATACAGATAATGTACGATGGTAAAATCATCATAGTTTCGGACAATTGTTTATATACCGATAAAATAAAAAATTCTTACAATAGTATTTGCAGCTTCCACGGTCACTGTTCATCATTTTTTTAATGTGAGATTTATCCAAACATCAGCTCTAGTTATGGACGATGGATTTGGACTTCCTTTTTTCTAAATTTAGAATAACATTAAACAAATAAACTGGCAGATATAAAATAATGTTAAATAATGCAATACTTAACTAACTAACCATGTCTTCGGTCAATCTAGCCACTCCCCTACGACCAGATGTATGTGGAACTTGATTAACCCTTAGGGCCGAATATTTCTCACTTCGTTTCGGGAAATATTGAAAGATGTTAGAATTTAGTAACCAAAAGCATATTACATATATCTTAATGTTACCTTAAACTCCGGACTTGTTTTGGCCTTCACAAACTTTCTCCATTCGTTCATGCTTTTGATGTTGGTAGGTTTCAGTTTAAGTCTTTCCTCTTCGTTCTCCGCTTTATTTAATTTTTGAACCAATTTTCTTTTTGAGGATCTCCAAATTACTCCCATCTGTTGAAATACGGCTTTTCTTTGCCATTCCTCTTCCAATTTAAATCTAACCTGCAAAAATACATGAAATCACGATATTAACAATAGAAAACATGATATTAACAGTAGGTGAATATAAAGAAACATGCTATGGTGAAGCAGAATGCTATCAAGCTAATACAGAATTGGTGAATATATGACTTATGGTCTCTAAATTTTGAAGAAATTTGAATGAAAATCATGAAATGATCACCTGATCCTGACATTAGACACCTAAAATATATCTATAGGTTGTACTTTTGAAGATGATAGCAATGCCACTAAAAATCAAAATTGGTATGATTTCAATCTCAAGTGAGCGGGAATTTGGTGTTTAAATTTTTTAATTCTATCCAATAATCTATGGCAGCATTGTTTAATTTTTGAAGAATAGCATTTGCAATTTAGAATAATTGTTTTGAAATTATTGGTCAGCTAATTTTATCAAAATAATAATTAGAAAACAATGAAAGTTTATCAAAAAATAATTCGCTAATTTTATAAGCAAGCAAATTCGTACTGATGTACTTTAGTAGATCACTCAAATTATGATTTGTAACACATAATTCAAATCATGTTTACATTTTTGCCTTAGAAATAATCATCTGGACCCATAAATCTCTGTCATTCTGAACCTTCCGTGAAATATGAATATTCATTTCTAATTTATTTATCTATTAAATGTTAAAAAACCAGAAATATGAACAATTGAATTTCAGAGGATAACCCACAATATGAACCTGCACTAATGATGATTCGAATTAAAAAAATTAAGGTTCTTAAACAGAAGTCAGGATAAAATGTTTAAACGACATGACTCAACTACTAGAACTTGTGGATTTCTTAACTAAAATTCCTGTTTATCATAGGCAATTTAAAAACCGCAAATTGGCAAAACTATATACTTTAAAAAGTAAGTGGTAGGAGAAGAAGAAAGATGAGTTGCTTGATAAATCTACGAAATAAATATAGACAGAAGCAGAGACAAATGTTGATAAATAGATTCTCTAGCATATACAGTAAGGAACCTGTTCCATACCTAAAGCGATCGCCACAAAGCAACTTTTAACTCTTCACTTAGATTCCTCCAATCATCAAGTGTGTATAGAACCTGCTCCCATACAAGCGGTCCAAGAAAAGAGGATAAATATACTGACCTTGGCCCTATTGGTACGCCTATATCATTGAACTCAACTTCAATTCGATCATGACTGTTTAACGGGAGATTTTTTGCTTTTGTTTAACCTCTACTACCTCTTTTCTAAGACGAACTTGCGGTTTCAGCATCACTTGCTCTCTCAATTTCCACCTCAGCAGTATCAGTCTGGTCAAGAAGAATTTCATTGTCTAAGCAGGGTTCTTCTTCATGTAACAAAGCCCTTTCATCATTTGGGTCTTCTTCATCCTTTCACCGTTTGGGTCAGAAGGGTTATCGTATAGTGCTTGTTCTTCGTATTCATTGCAAACACTGGCTTGCTTCTTAGCATTGACTGCTCGTTTTTCGCCTTCACTACAAGCACCGGCTAGAATCATGACTTTCGATTTGAATTATACTTCCGCTTTAAATTATACTTCTGGGATTCCTCATCAGTCTTTTTCTGGTTGTGAGTACGTACAGAGCTTGGAAACATCTCTTTTCTGCAAATGAAATAAAATATGAGATGCTTAAAATTTTCATTATTTACCATCTACTCGCTGGAAGAATCTGGACCCAATAATTAATTTGCAGATACATTATCTCTGAATCTTTTTAACTTTATATTTCGAAGTATTCTAGAAGTTAATTTTATATCTTAAACAATATAACGAACAAATTAATTAACAAAAGATTAATTTTTTGTAATCAGACCAATATTATTTTTTAATACATTAATGTAGAAACTTACTAGACCTTGCATGTTAACATGCAAAAAATTAAAGTAGTATATATGTATAGACAAAAAATTATTATAGAGTAGTCATGTTAAGAAAGTTCAATCCTTTTCCAGCTCCAGTTCATGATTTGAAAATCAGTTCTTTGACTATGCAGATGAGATATATATATATATATACCATCCATGACAAACTGTAGTAGGCTAATGAATAAAATTGGACCCATAAATACATATTAAAAATAGAATAGTAAATGGTTTAACTAATTTCACTAGTAAAACTAAAATGGTTAAACAAGAATGGCTCTCAATAACTGTAATTTCCAAGAATGGGGTCATCAATTTTTTATCTCTATATAAAAAGAAACGTTTCAACTAACATGAGTTGCATGAGCTTATATGTAATAATGCTACGAGTTTATACTATTTGGCCAACTTACTTGTTTTGAAGTGTGTACAGATTCTCTCACACAACTTAAAATGCGGTAAAATATTTTTTCTTGTTTATCATGTTATTTGCAGAAAATTCGTGCTTCTTAGGAAACAAACTAGTAGAACAGGATATACATTATTTTATGAACATTGAGTACTCATAAACACAGACTTTATGAACAAGATATGCATCCAAGTTGTATTGTTATTAGAAGCATCCTGATTGAATTAATCAGTAAAACATATCCAAGGCAACCGATTTTTTTATTACATCCACACCTCATTACAAATGAAAGCTTGAGTTATTTTAAAACAAATATAGACCAGATCAAATGCAAAAAGGGTGAAGTAAACAAATTAAAAAAGAAACAAGAAATATAACATTAAATATGGTGTAAATTTGTTCAAGTAGGTTATTAAATAGTTAATCGAACAAGACATACACTTAACCTTATGCAGTGTTGATCAATCTGTATGCATGCAACTTTTTTTTTATCAGGCACATTTATTATTTTCAACACGGTTAATTATAGACACAATTACCATGCAAAGTTTTAATATATTCAAAAATACCTGATTCCAAGATGAACATAATGGGGGCCTGGAAATCCTCGAAGATGAGTGACGATGTGGGATAGTTATAGAGCCAAATTTGCTGACTTTAATTCTTCAAGTACCAACTGAACAATTGAAAATAGGAATAGAACAGCATTAGCTCAGAACTATCACATGAAAATTTGCATGCTATAATTCAAATTATTTTAGTTCAAAAAACCAATAGTTATGGGCTATTCCATTACAAATACATAACAGACAATGAACTAGGCCAAGATTGCCTGAGATGGTAGTTTATTGTGTCACATATTCATGCTTCGTACAAATAACAATCACAATTTAAAACTGGTTGGTTCACAGTGGATATGAATTCACTTCATTAACAAATTGAAATCATTATATTACAGTAATTAGAACCGCAAATGGACTGGAATTGTTTGCTACTCTAATTCAATAAATAAATTATATGAATCCAACAAAATGAGTAACAAGACAATAAAATCTGAATCCATGCTTTCATTCCTTACTAAAACAAGTTTTGATAGTGAATTTAATAAATATAAAATGAGTAACACGAATTGCAAAATAAAAATAGAGACATTCGGATAGTAAATGAGTCTACAACTATGACTAATGCACTAGTCTAATGTATGGATCTGACTTAGTAGGTGAACATATAATCTACTCAATTATGCCTTCGCAATCCTCCCTAACATAACTAACATCTTCATCATCCATTTCGGTTATTTCATAATCTTCCACGGCTTGGATATCTTCCTCGATGCAATCATGTGTCTCTAAATCATTAAAACTTCTTGATGGTGCTTTCATTACAACATACCAATTAGAATCATCATTTTCTCTTGAATAAAATACTTGTCTTGCTTGAGATGCAAGTATGAATGGATCTCTTGAAAACGATTCTTGATGTAAATTAACAAGAGTGAACCTATCATCATCAACGTTTACTCCATTTCCTTTATATGCCCAACGACACTTAAAAACTGGAATATAAAACAAATGATACTCTAATAAAATTATATCTGTCAATATTCCATAATAAGTGACCACATCAACCACTTGGGACATATCTTTTGAACTTGCTCTACACATAGTAGTCGCATCAAAGATCACCCCGCAATTCTGAGTTTCTCTCCCTACATCTTTTATATGAAAACGTTGATCATTGATAACATGTTCTTTGTAAGACAAAGCATCATTCTTCGGACCCAAAGCAATCCATCTTAACATGTCATCATGATCCGTGGAGGCAATAGTTTTCTACAACAAATTCCATTTAGCATGAATATTTTAGATTAATATTAGTACTCAAATGAGAATATATTTGGAATCTAACTAACCTTCCTTTTAATCCAATCGGCAAATATTTTTGTATGTGTGTCCCAAAGTAAGGTCGCATTTTTTCTCATGCGCTGGTCTGAATCTTATAATTCCTCCAAATGCAAACTAGTATAAAACAAGTTATTATAAGTTATAAATAGCATTACGAACACATCAAAATGATTAAAATAATGTAACATAAACCTACTCTATAAATGGTTCAACCACATTCATATTCATTAACACGGCTAAATGAGCCATTTCTTTCTTATTAGCTAACAATGTAACTGTCTTAGACATTGAAATCGGACGTCCCTCGGGTATTACATTGCTTTCATAATCTTCATTTCGAGTTTCTTTCTCCTCTACATGTCCAGATTTTCTCAAAAATTCATTGAAAACATCGTGGATTCTTCTGCAAGATAGGATTCAGCAATACATCCCTCTGATCGTGCATAGTTTCTTATATAATTTTTAAGCATCTTCATATATCGTTCGAATGGGTACATCCAACGAAAATGAACCGGTCCACACATTAGTGCTTCTTTTCCAAGATGAATGGACAAATGTACCATTATATCAAAAAAGGATGGTGGAAATTTTTTTTCAAGTTCGCATAAAACTTCAATAATCTCAACATTGATTTGTTCTACCTTCTCTCTATCAAGAACACGTTGATATAATTTGTTGAAAAAGGAACATAAGCGAATTATTGATTTTCTTGCCTTCTTCGCCATTAATCCTCTCGATGCTACTGGCAGTAACTGTTGCATTAATACATGGTAGTCATGTGATTTCAATCCGCTAATTTTTCAATCATGCAACGAAATCTGATTCTTCAAATTTGAACAGTTGCCATCTGGTCCTTTGAAATCGTACAATCTTTTGTAAAATATTTTTCTTTCGAAATTTGACAACATGTATGGAGCCGGTGAAAGATATGTTTTATTCCCACGGGATTGTGCATGAAGCTCATTTCGAGTTCCCCAATCCTCTAAATCCTTTCTACAGTTGGTTCCATCTTTTGATTTATTACCATGCAACATCGTGCCCAATAGGCTTTCACCGATATTTTTCTCCACATGCATTACATCTATATTGTGACGTAATGGAAGTTCCTGCGAAAACCAAAACTATAACATATTATTGGGTTTTTCTTATGTCAAAACAATGAAAAATAAATAAACTAACTACTAACCTTCCAATATGGCAAATCAAAGAAAATCGATCTTTTCTTCCATCTTGATAGCTCCAATTCTGTAGAAGCGTTAATATTATCATACTCGTATTCTGTATCATAAGCACACTTCTTCTTCTTACTTTTCTCTTCTTTTCTTTTCCAAAATCATTTGGATAATCCTTCAACAATGAATAAATGTTTCTCCCAGTTAGAATTCTAGGAGCACTATCTTTTTCTATGGTGTTATCAAACAATGCCTTTTGTTTCCTCCATGAATCTGAAGTAGGTAAAAATCTTCTATGACCCATGTAGACGCTCTTTCGACTGTGATTCAACCAACGAGAATGGGTATTGACACCACTAATGGGCATCCTTTTTCCCCCTTCACATGATATTCAGCAAGATTTCCATAAGCCGGAAAATCATTAATCGTCCATAGCAAAATTGCATTCAATTTAAACAAAGTTTTACTAAATGCATCGTAAGCATTAACTCCATTACACCACAAATGATGCAAGTCTTCCACTAAAGGCGCCAAATATACATCAATATCATTTTCGGGTTGCTTTGGGCCTGGAATGAGTAAAGATAACATAATATTTTCTTTCTTCATACACAACATAGGCGAAAGATTGTATGTCACAAGCATTACCGGCCAGCAACTATATTTCAAACTCAACATGGAAAATGGATTGAATCCATCTGTAGCAAGACCAAGCCTAAGATTATGTGGATCAGATGAAAAAGATGTATACTTTTCATCCACCATTTTCCATGTCATAGAATCCACTGAATGATGCATTTTTCCATCTTTGCTTGTATTTTTAATATGCTATCTTAAATCTGTTGCCATCTTTTGAGATCTATACATTCTTTTAAATCTCGAATTATTGGAAAGTATATCAACACTTTAACTGGAATACCTTTTATAACCTCTTTAGTATCTTGATTTTTCTTCCATTTCGAAGAACCACATTTTGGACAAATATCTAAATCTTTGCATTCTTTTCTGTAAAGGCAACAGTCATTCTCACAAGCATGTATCTTTTCAAAACCCATGTCGAATGTTCTAAGAAATTTCTTTACTTCATATAAGGTTTTGGGAAGCACGTTATTCTTCGGCAAAAATAAATGTTGCATAGTTAAAAGCTTATCAAACCCACTATCGACAACCCAGTCTCAAATTTAAGACAAACAAGACGGTGATGGTAGATAATTTTGTGTGATTTGTGCAACCATGATATAATGGAGTTTCTGCATCTTCCAAGTTCTTGAGTAACTCATCCTCTTTACTCTGAGAATCAACATTATCTTTATCATCATGAAAAGAATCATCATTCAAAAAATCTTCATCTTCATAGTGAATCATCTTGAATAAATAATATACGTCAAACGTATTTGTTTCCTTCTCATCAATTATCTATTTGCCATGGTTAAACCATACACCGTGTATGTATTTAGGATCCAATGCTCCAATAATTAAATGTTCAACAATGATGTGATCACTATGACGACTAAGATTCCGACAATATTTGCAAGGGCACAAAAAATTTCTACACTTCTTACATTCCTCTTTGCAGCATGCACGAAATTCATTGCTCCTTGTCGGTACTCTACGTTAGTTCTATGACAAAAGTTAAAAACATAAAAAAGAAATTGAGTTTTAATATTATATTACATGTTCTAATTCTCAAAATACATATTAAATTAAGCATTGTTTTATCACCTGTTTAAAAAAAAACCAATCTTTTTCCATCGTCGACATATGAAGGCAAATAAGTTCCCAATCTTTGACCTAGAAATTGGTGACACCTCCTCTTCCTATGTCTGATACTAATTTGAAAAAAATAAGTTACTACATTAATATTACTTCTTAATATCGGGCCACCCAATCATTCTAAAGATTAGCCAAATAAAACTTTGTTCAATGACGTTTCAATGAATTTTTGTTAATATAGAGAGAAGAGGAGTTTCAATGATATGATGGAATCACTCAGTATTTTCGTGGACTCAGCCAAAAAATCTAGGAAGCACGTGGATGAGATCGATATTTCAGAAGTTTTCAGGAGGAAGGGAGTTCGGATTGATCCGCCTAGCTGGCATAGGCCTGGTGGTTATGGCGATAAGGTAAACAGTTGACATTTTGTTCGTATTTGCGATTTTGCTGAATAGTTGCTGATTTTGTATTTTAAATGTTAGACCGAAGATTTGGATCATGGTAATAGCAAGCAAAATATTTTTTGAAATGTTAAGTCGTAATGTTTGCTCATAACGAAAGATAACGATCTCTTTGTAATTTGACAATGAGAATACATTATATGATTATGTCTATGCTGAAGGTTGCAGAAACGTGGAACTTTTTGTATTTGTTTAAATCGAATTCCAATCCTGTTTCATTAGCTACAAATATTCAAAAATTTAAACTATTCCTTCCTTACTAGTTATATAAGTATGTGACTGGATGGATTTTACTTCAAAGCTCTTGGCTACATACTTGTTCTTTAGTATGCTACTAGTAAAGCAACTAGTTTCTTCCATGAATAGATTGTACAGATGATGGATAAATAAATGTTTAAGATGAATATGATATATATTATTGAAATTATGCTATTTTGTGATGATTTGGTTGATGTTCGTTTTATTCAATCAGTACACTATAAATCAGAGACTTCTCGGCATTTAAGCACTATAGTAAACACTATGTTTTTTTCCAACGTGGTTAATTAGCATCTAATGGGATTTGATCTCAATGATTTTACACATACATACCAGTATTTCACAAGGGATATCACTTAGTCTACATGTTCTTGAAAGTAAGATGTTAAATTCTATGCATTACAATTTCTCAAGCAACACAATTTTGGATATCATAGAGGCAAAACTCTATGTTGATTTACAGCGCTTGTAGCCTAGGTGATTGCTAAAAGAAACTCATACTTCATTGTAATAACCATTTCAATGGGGGTCCAAATGGAGAATGTTTTGGCTGAATTCAACCAGCTATAGCAATCTCGAGTTTCTTTGGCAACTGGGTATCAGTTACTTATTTGGCATATTAAATCGGATAAGTTAGACTGCATTCAACATGTCGGATAAATATATATTCAACGGTAATAATACCATTGCCAATTTGTGTAGCATTTGAAATGCTAGACAAGTACAATAATATTATGTAATATCATTGCATATTTTTTTATTCCTCTATCTATATGTGTGTGTGTATATACACAATAATCATGGGTGTAGCCAGACTCTCCATGTCCAGACACGTTGATATTCAATTTCTTCCATAATTCAATTTTTTGATTATTCGTACTTGCTATACAAAATTTGTAATTTGGTTAAAACGGTAAAACAATTACACAGTTTAACCCTGGACATAGCCAAGCTTTTATTCATTTAATAAAAAACATAAATATATAAAGGTGTAAACTAAGGTTGAATAAAAGATCTTCGTTATTAGGGTTGAATCAATAATTTCAGTTAGAAATTAGGCAGAAATTCGAATATACGATGCATGCAAATTAGGGTTAAATCAAAAAAGAATCACATAATCGATTTAGTCGATTCATGCCTAAATATACCTAGCGATTGCTGGCTGCCGCGACGATGCTGAGTAATGCCGCAAGGACGTTGAGCAAGGATGGAGTGGACAATGTAAAGGGGAACTTGATCTTCAGTTGATGAAATTTGAGAGATTGCTGGCTGCCGCGAGGAAGGGGAAAAAAGTTTTCTGTAGAAGTAACTGAAATGGGGAGAGAGTTTTCTAAGTATACGTGAGATGGAAAACAATGACTGGTTACGTTTATTTTTGGCTAAGCGGAAAAAGTTTTCTAAGGAGTGGGAACAAAAAAAAAATAGTCACGAAACATATTTTAGGAAAAATATTTTTGGTTGCAATTATGATAAAACGCCACAGTCTTTTGCAACCGTAAATGGTTTATCTTGTAGTGCCAGACCCTTCACCAGGGACATAAAAGCAACAACCACTCCTTGGGAAGGGAAGATGCCTGCCATGGATCCCTACAAAGGCACATCCGATCTGATCATCCACTTGCAGCACTACATCCAACACATGCTCATGAATGGAGCAACAGATGGTGTGCTATGTAAATGTTTTTCGCCATTCCTGTCAGACTTAGCAACCACGTGGTCTTGTTGCCTGCCTCATGACTCTATTGGCTCTTGGGAAATATTGAAGGAAAAATACATAAATCAATTCAGAATCCACGTGGAACAGCCCAAGGATGCTTATTCCTCGTCAAATGTAAAACAAAAGGCAGGACAACTGCTGTAGCCATATCTTACCTGTTTTACCGCTGTCGCGGTAGCAGTACAAGACGTCGATGAAAGGCTAACACTAATGGCGTTGTGTGGAGGCATCCACCCAGATTCAAAGCTCACAAGAAGATTAACGAAGGAAAAGCCTCTGACTCTTCAGGATTTCTTTCACGAAGCAAGAAAGTACATGAGATTGAAGGATGCGGCGGCCCATCATCATAGTGAGCAATCCACAAAGGCTTCTAGCGTCCAAGGAAACATGGACACCCTACTCCGATGGGAGAGGAACAAACAGAATAGCGAAGGAAAAAGTGGCCACTAAGGCAACTCTGGAAATGAAAAAGGTAATAAACGACGATACAGACTCAGACCAAGATTCGATTCATACACGCCCTTGAACAACACCGTGGAGAACATTTACATGGCTACTCAACATGAGTTGAAATACAAGCCCCCTCCATACAAAAAGAGTTAGAAACCACAATTAGGATAGGGAAATATTGTCGATTCCACGAGTCTCATGGGCATAACACCTAAGAATGCCAACATTTGCGAGATCTCATTAAGGACTATATTCGAAAAAAGAAACTAAAGCGATATGTACAGAAAGGGCGCAACTCCCCCACTTTGTCCCACAAAGGATCTAGGAAACCCCGACAAGGGAACAATAAGGAAGGAGCAGGTATGAGCCGCTCCAACCGAGAAAACATAATTGTCCACACCATATCCGTAGGCCCGCTTGTAGCCGACGGAAGTCAGGCCGAAATGGAGAGGTATGGAAAATCCTTGAAGGATAGGGAAGGATATGTTCATTCCCTAACGGAAGGATGCATTGCAAAACGGAGAGAAAGAGTCGACATAACCTTCAACGATGATTATTTGGTTGCAAAACAGTATCCGCACACCGACCCCTTGGTTGTCTCTGCCTGGATCGGCCCTACGAAGGTGTTTCGCTTTTTGGTCGATACAGAAAGCTTGGCGAATATTTTATTCAAACATGTATTCAATAAAATAAAGTTGTCAATGAATGATATATCTCTGTGCCATAAGCCTTTACACGGATTCACTAGGGAAGCCACAATGCCACTTGGGCAACTAAACTTATTTGTTGAGCTATGAAGTCACCCCTGATCAGTTTTTCGAAAGCAAAAATTCATGCTGGTATACGGACACTCTACCTACAACGCATTCATGGGAAGGCCCGCATTGTCAGACTTCTAGATAGTCTTGGCACAATGGCGCTTGAAGATGACATTCCCAACCGATAACGGAATAGGGGAAGTGGAAGGGGACCAAGACGCAGCTTGCGATTGTTGCGTGACTAAACTTCGCCAAAACAAGAAGAAGGAGAAAGGGAAAGTCATATGGGTCGCCCTCTGAGCCAAAATGCATAAGCATAGCAATCTAAGAAGGCCCCTCCTCTCAAATATACAAGCGCCCTTTCAACGAGTTGGACCACAGAGATAGAGAGAGGAGGTCAATGCCGAGCCTGTGGAGGCTATGGAACACGTGATGGTAGACGAACGCGATAAAACATGGCTTTTAAAGATAAGTTCTCGGTTGAACCAGAACCTCAAAGTCCAACTAATAGGATCCCTACGAAAGAACTTGGATGCATTTGCATAGACCCATGAAGACATGGTGGGGATATCCCTAGAAATAGCTTGTCATTCCCTCAATATTGACCAAACCAAGTTCCCGATCAAACAGAAGAAAAGAAGCATGGGGATAGAATGATCAACTACTCTTAATGAAAAGGTGAAGAACCTACTTGCCAATAGCTTTATCGGCAAAGCCATTTACCAAGAATGGATCTCCAACCCAGTCATGGTGAAGAAGCCTAATGGAAAGTGGCAGACCTGCAATGAATTTTCCAACCTCAATCATGCTTTCCCCAATAGTTGTTTTCCTTTACCCCTAATCGACCGACTGGTGGACGGAACCGCAAGACATGAGTTGTTGTCATTCATGGATGCATATTCAGGAAACAGCCAGATTCCCATGCATGTGCCGGATCTAGAACATACTAGCTTCATCCCGGATCTAGGCCTGTATTGCTACAAGGTCATGCCCTTCGGGCTTAAGATCTTCAGCGCTACCTATCAACGTCCAGTTTATAAGATGTTTGAACAGCAAATTTGTCACTCCATGGATGTCTATGTTGACGACATGCTTGTAAAATTAAGAAAAGCAGCGGATCATCTGAGCCACCTAGACGAGATTTTCCAAGTATTACGCAATACCAAATAAAGTTGAACCCTATGAAATGCTCTTTTGGGGTGTCTTCGGGTAAATTCCTAGGTTTCATTGTACATGCCAGAGGGATAGAGGCGAATCCTGAAAAGGTATAAGCTTTGAAAGACGTCAAAATCCTGACAACATGAAGGGAAACGCAAAGCCTGAACGGGAGGTAGCCGCTCTGAGCAGGTTTATATCCAAAGCAACGGAAGAGTGCATACCGTTCTTCGAAGCCCTTAGAAAGGACAAAGGGAAATTTGAATGGACCGACGAGTGCTACTCAGCTTTCTAGAGTCTACTAGAACATCAGAAGAAGCCATCGGTACTCTCCACTCCGATGGAAGGAGAGCCTCTACTTATACCTAGATGTATCCTCCCACGTGCTAAGTGATGCACTATTACGAGAAGACAATCGCGTCCAAAGACCGGTGTACTTCATTAGCAAAAGATTCATGGGCGCAGAAGTTTGGTACCCTAAGATCGAAAAATTGGCTTACTGTCTATTCATAGCATCCAAGAAATTACGAAATTACTTTCAATCGCACTCCATTAGGGTTCTAACAGATCAACCCTTGAGACAAGTCCTACATAAACTAGACAGATCAGGGCACCTGTTAAAATGGTGCATTGAGTTGAGCCAGTAGGACATTACTTACCACCCACGCACTGCAATTAAAGGACAAGCCTTGGCTGATTTCATACCCGAGTTTATGATACAAGATGAAGAGGTTGCGGTGAAAATTGAGGAAACTATCAAATGGAATATGTTCGTTGGTGAGTGTCAAACGAGCTCAGCTCGGGAGCAGGAGTCATAATTAAGGATGGCAATGGGGCGGGTCTAGGGTCCAAACCCGGTCGACCCGCCCCTGTTTTAGCCCGTCCAGACACGCCCCATTGGGTAATTGGGGCGGGTAGACCCGTGACCCGTTATTGAGTGCTCCGGGTCTAGGGTCGGGGCTTGGCTGACCCGCCTCAACCCGTCCCGCACTATTAACATCCCATGAAATTGCTTTATTACCATAATGATTTATTAATCTTCTTAGATATAAGTGATTCTAGAATGGATATTAAAATGTTCTAATAAATAATCTATGGAAAAAAATTAGAGTATTAAGTTGTGTCGTTGATAATTATACAATAACATATGTATATATTTTCTGAATTGTTATTGTACACATCGTTTTTACTAACTTCACTTAGACACGTTTTTATTTGTATTTCATGTACTATTTGATGATAACAAGTATACAAAATAAATATATGTAAATTTGGTACACAATTTTGAATCAATACATGAGACTCATCGTGTCTTGGGACGGGTCGGGTCTACCCTGACCCGTATGGGTCCCGGGTATGAGGCAAAATTCCAGAACCACACCGGGTCTATGGGGCGGGTCTGGGGCGAGGACTAAAAAATCCAGGATGGCTATGGGGTACTAAAAACCCGCCCCATTGCCATTCCAAGTCATAATAGTCACACCTCGAGGGAAATAGTTAAGCCACGCGCTAAGGCTAGTGTTCGCTGCAACAAACAACGAAGCTGAATATGAAGCAGTGATAGCTGGCTCATAAATCATTAAAGAAATAGGGGTTAAATCCACATGCATTCACAGTGACTTACAACTGATTGTGATCCAGATCCTTGAAGAATTCCACTCATGGACAAAAGCTTACATCCTACCTCAAAAGGCCTCGACGAGCTAGACTACTTTGTAATGAAACACATCCCGCAAGGGGAAAATCAAGAGGTGGACGCCCTCGCCAAAGAGGCAAGCGTAAGAACCGAGCCAATGTCAGGGACAATTCCTGTCATGAGCCAACCCACGCCAAGTTTAGAGTGTCTGCAAATCACAGCGACCGTAGACAGGGAGGAGACATGGGTGACCCCATCATCAGATACTTACAAGAAGGGACCTTACCAACAAAACGGAACAAAGTTAGGAGAATCCTAAGGAGGGCATCCTGCTACACCATCCAGAACGGCAAACTTTATCATCGCGGTTTTTCCAACCCTCTACTGAGGTGTGTCACTGGGAACGAAGCAAAATATATCCTTAATAACATCCATCAAGGGAATTACGACGATCACACCTGAGGACAAAATCTAGCCAGGAAGATCCTACGCTATGGATACTTTTGGCCTAGGCTGAATAAGGATGAAGTCGGGTTCGCTAAGAAATGTGACAAATGCCAAAGATTTGCCAAAATCCCGAGACTTCGACCTAACAGTTTAATCCAGATGGTCAACCCCTGGCCCTTTGCCACTTGGGGAATTGATCTGATCAGGGAACTCCCTATAAGTCGAGGAGGAGAAAAATACGCCATAATGGCAGTGGATTATTTCACAAAATGGGTGGAAGCGGAGCCTTTGAAAAAATTTCATCTCCCAAAGTGTTAAACTTCCTAATACGTAACATCCTGTATAGGTATGGGGTGCCGTAGAAGATCATACCAGATAACTGACTTCAATTCAATAGTGAAGAATTCTCCAGTTGGTGCCATGAACATGGAATTGCTCGAAGCTTTTTGGTTGTAGCATATCCCCAGGAAAATGGGCAGGTCGAAGTGCTAAACAAGGTTTTGAAAACACTGATCAAGAAAAAGCTAGAGAAGTCCAAGGGGGCATGGGTCGACGAACTGCCTACTGCATTATGGCCTACCGAACTTCCTACAAGACCATGGCAGGGCATACGCCATTTTCATTAGAGTATGGGGCCGAAGCCATGTTGCCCATCGAAACTGTCGTCCCCTCGCACCGAAGGATGCAATACAATTCAGAGGAAAATGAGGAGCTCTTAAGCATGTCTCTCGACCTCATCGAGGAAAAAAGAAACGACGCCGCCCTCAAAGCTGCCACACATAGAAAGAAGGTGACAAAACAATACAGATCTAAGGAGAAGCCTTGAGCACTGCAAGAGGGAGACTTGGTGCTCATGTGGGTCTTCCCACAACCAAGAGCACTAGATCCAATTTGGGAGGGGCCATTTATTGTTTATAAGGATCTTCATAATGGAGATTACATCTTATCGACGGTAGACAGAGAAGTGTTTGGGAAAGCATGGAATCTCCAACATCTCCGCCGTCATTTCTCTTGAACTGTAAAGAAGCATGTATTAACTGAAACATTAAAAGAAAGACAGTGGACGTAGGCATATTTTGGCCGAACCACTATTAAAATTTGGTGTCTCGCATTACTTGTCTTATTTAAACATTCTTTCATTTAATTGTTTATCGGATGAATACTCCTACTCGAGCAATCGCAAGCGCTCGTCGGTAGTGGTGAAAATAAGATAGCCACAATGAGAGGCACGAAACAAGCCTTGACAATTCACTACAAACGATCGGCACCCTCAAGCCGGCAACGATGAACCAACTATAAGCCACGGATTAGGCACGATTTATAGCCTAGGTGGTTCATCATTGGCGTTCAGCTTGTCGGCAACTGCGAACCGATTATAAACCCTACGATTAAGGAGTGTCTGCAGCCAGGGGTAGTTTGTAGATCAACATTATGCACGTCGGAGATGATAAATTGAAATATACTCCCTACATGATGCAAGTAAGAAAAATCATAAGTTTTGCAACCTAGGATAAGTAATAATGGAGATAAAGTAAAACGACGAGATACCTGCGATAATATAGTGTGGATCACCAAGCCCCTCAAGTTCCGAGCCATCTTTATTGTCCTTACTTTCGAAGGTATTCCTCATCGGCGGTTGAAAATATGGGAAATAGGTATCAACATTTTATTCCCCTAAATCTCATGCAATTCGTGCACTTCGGGGCATGTTGGACTTTGGAGATGGCTACGAGAATAAGTTTGAGAACCAGGAGAGGTAGTACCCTTATCCGGAGACCTTGCGTTTCTGGGACATATTTTAGTTCTCTCCTCTACCCAAACCTGACGGAGTTTCCACGACATTCCCATATGCAGTCGTTTCCTTTTGAGAGGCCGTCTTAGAAGGAACAGTGGCTCCTTTCATCCGTTTTGAACTACTCAAGTCGTCGAGACATTTCATTCCACTTTGGATTTATTCTTTCCCTCCAAAGCAAATGACAACTTTAGAGCAGAGAAACGGAGAAAGCATAAACGCAAAACATGCAAGACAATGGGACACTATGAGCGACCACAAACCCTTAGGGGAGACTGGATCAAGTGGCCAGGACGGGGTCTCACTCAAGTAGGGAATACACTGGGAGGGGACTCCACTCGAAGGAAGAAGAACACATGGCGACCGAGCTTCATTGGATTGAGGAGCAAGTGGAGACTGGGACACATAAAAAACAAAAAGTTCTCAAGAAGTACCCCATAATCCATACAGAAATCAAAAGTACCTGGGGAAAGCCCGAATGCCTCGCTAATTTCCGCTCTGCTTTGCACCAGAAGAAACGGCGTTCCATCCAAGTCACCAACAGCTACATTCTCTTGATAGGGGTCAACAACAAGAGTTGCCAAAGGGCCGGCTCAGATTGATCTAACTGCTCGGTCCACTCCCACACGGCCTCGGCATTCTTCAAGGGAGTCGCGCCCAAGCCTTCGCTACCAATGATCTCCACATCTTGAGAAGCATGAGCCTCCGACTCTATTGCCTCAGAATCTCCCTTCGACCCTTCATCCTCCTCTTTGTCTCCCTCCAAAACAAGAACCCTCCACATCGTCAGTTGAAGGAGCATCCTGCATGTACAAAGATTTCCCTGAACAGGGAGGACAAACTGCGCTCTTCTTACGCCTTAACTTCTTCGAGGCTCCGGCCCCTTCACCCTTTTCCTTTGGATCCTTGCCTTTGTCTGCATCTCACACTTCTCCCTCAACTCCCACTACTCTATCAGCTGAGCTTGGCCTGATCTTGAACATGGATTGGCCGAGGCCGATAAGGTTGTAAAAATAAAGGGCTGTGTGGAGGAGCAGGAACGAGGCTTCCCTCTCAACCTTCGGGATAGCTAATATTTCCTTGGTCATTCTTTTCACACCCTCATCCTTTGCCACCTTCACATAACCTGAAATATACGGAGCATTAAGGAACCAAGTCGACAGAAACTTAGAAGTGAATATGAAGGAGACATACACCCAGAAGTGAAAACGTGCGGAGGAACGACGTCATCACGCACAAAGAAGTACTCCTTCTTAATAATATTAAACTTGGAGTATAGATCAAGGACGGGCTTGGATTTGTGAGCAGACTCTAGGCTGATGAAGAGACTCCTCTTTCGGTAACTTATCACATTGTACAAGTACCAGATCTCGCTATAGGTAGGCCCTCTCTGATAGCGCTTCATGAATATTAGATACAAGCATGTCAAGATTGCATAGGAATTAGGTTGAAGCTGCAATGGAGCAACTTTCAAATAGACCATGAAGCTGTCAATCCAATGGGTAAGTGGAGGAATTGAACTGCACATGTAGTGATACTTACTATATGCCATGTACCCATCTGTGGGAGAGCAGACGATGTCATTCGGTCCAGGCAGTATCTTATCCCGGCGAACAATCCCGAACGTCGTAGCTATGGAGTTGAGCTTTTCTATTGTCGGCACGCTGGGATAACACTCAGAAGGCTTTACCAGCGTCTGGTTAGGAGTGTAACCCTCAACCAAAGAATACGTAGAGTTGGGTTGTTTTGGAGGAATTACGAAAACATCAGAAGAAGAAGGGCTAGCCCTATAGGCTGTGATGACGCATGCTTGGATCGAAGCTCGCGACCAAATGACATTTTCCTGCACAAAGAAATAAAATGCAAGCATAAGTCCAACAATATGCAATCATAAATGGAAGTTAAAACGCTTACAGAAAGCATTCTATCATCTAGCCCGGTTAAAACTATACACCAAACTTAAACCTACGAAACTCATTCCAAGTGTCTTCCCCCTTTTGGCTCAACATACTTATGGTCACTATGCACGAACTAGTCTAGTCCGGCATTACCCTATCCAGAATCCAAACAACATCACGATGTCGAACCAAACCCGTCAAGTGACAACTATATTGGCCCAAATCTCATCCTCCTGTTGCCAAGCCATGCACACAACCTTCCAAAGTCCTTTAACGCCAAGACCAAGTTACAAATCCTCCAAGTTGCACAGCTCCAGCCCCTTCTTATTTTGACACACAATCAACATCCCAAGGAAGTTTACTAGCCTTAGCTTCCCCAAGAAAATTAGAGCAAATACAAAGTAGTCTTCGGCCTGTAGCCTTACTATCCTTCACATAAAAAACAACTGCTCTCACCTCTGAAATATCAAACTTGTCATTCAATTTTTTTGCCGTAATCACTACTTTCACACCAAAGTCATAACTATCCCTACAGAGACTGCTTCAACTTTAACACTAGGGTTCCACCCCCCCCCCCCCCCCCCACACCCAGCATGACTATCCCTGCACCAAGTCACTCTAAAATCCCCTCGCTCGCTTCCTTTCCTTAATTCGAAGCAACTTCCATCCACGTCCGCGACACGTACCAAACCCTCCTAAAACCCTAAACCATAAGACCTAGGGATAGAAATCAAGGCTAGAAAGCCTTACTTCGAATGATGGAGAAGCTTAAATATCGAGTGTCCAGGCAATAAAAACTTCAATCGATTTGAGGAAAGTTGAAGGAATTTAGCTAAGTAAATAAAAGAAGAAGAATAAGAAGAGAGGAGCGGAATTTAAAGGGAAAGGAAGGGAAGACGAATGATCTCAAGTTTCAACCGGTTGTTGAAGCTTGGTATCGAACCAAACAAGTATTGGCTCGGCTTTCCAGCAAGTAGAGAGAGAAGAAAGGTAGCAGAAGTGGACTATGACGTACAAGGCAGAACTGTTGAACCAATCATTTGGTCCGGCATTCACTAAAATGTTGAATCAAATATTTGGTCCGTCATGCCGGACCAGATATTTGGTCCGGCATTCTCTGATATTTCAGACCAAATATTTGGTCCGGCACGACATGCCCAATACCGGACCAAACATTTGGTCCGGTACATAGGCGTGCTGGACCAAATGTTTGGTCCGGCAAATAAGACGCTCCAAAGCAAAAACACCAAACCGGACATGGAAGAGCAATCAAGCAAATCAAGCTCCGTAATACAAACGCCGATCCAAATAGATGCCGGACTATATTCAGAAAGTTATAATTTCAACCTCCACACTTCACAACTCCGCTCTATAAATACCAGAGCTCCTCAACAACAATGGGGACCGAATTTGGAGAAAAGAGGGAAAACTGTGCAAAGACTTAACCATCCCAGTTACTCTAAGTTTTTTACTCTTTCTGATCAAACTTGTATCTGTAATCAAATCAAAGAAGCATAATAAAATGGACAGTGGATGTAGGCACGTTCTGGCTGAACCACTACAAAATTTCGTGTGACTTATTTCCTTTAACTGATTTCCAATTACGAGCCTATGAACTATTCTGCGACTATAAAAAATTAACTGTTAATGAATAGAAACATTAAAACTCCATATCGACCAACTTAAACATGACATAGACAAATTCGAACTTAGAGATGTTTGCCCAATTCTTGTGCAAACAACAATGGAATTTGGTTTAGATTGACACTCTTTTGAAGATGTTATTTCATATGCTGTATTAGCGTTGTACTACTATTGGGATAGAACATCCCGAGCACTACAACTATTTTTAGTTGTACTTGCTTGGTTAACTTTTGAATTTTCATTACCGCATTTATTTAGCATTTGTGAGATATTGTTGAGAGTTGACATTTGTATAACCGGGACTGTAACCACTTGGACTATTGTTCTTTTCTATGGCAATATTGTGATGTCTTTTTTGTCTTTCAATAGAATTCGAGTATGTTATATTGTTTGTATCCAAAAACATATTGGTTGTTATTTTCTATCTCCATGCTTAAAACTATTGTTACCGCAATTATCGACTATCCATTAGTACTGTTTTGATTTACTCGAATGTTATTACCTGCTTTTGAAAAACTACATGAATATGTTGGATCATAGGTTTTGATTGCTGACAAAAATTCACGAATCTACGACTACGACATCATCCTGACTCAACGACTCAAAGTATGGTTCATATAGTTATATATTTTAAAGAGTCATCAAATATGTATATAGAGTCTAGTTAGTGCTTTGTTAAAATCTTTCCTCAAGAATCATCATTCACATAAACTTGCATGCATATTTTAATCAAAATCAAGCTTTCATCGTGTCTTGGGACGGGTCGGGTCTACCCTGACCCGTATGGGTCCCGGGTATGAGGCAAAATTCCAGAACCACACCGGGTCTATGGGGCGGGTCTGGGGCGAGGACTAAAAAATCCAGGATGGCTATGGGGTACTAAAAACCCGCCCCATTGCCATTCCAAGTCATAATAGTCACACCTCGAGGGAAATAGTTAAGCCACGCGCTAAGGCTAGTGTTCGCTGCAACAAACAACGAAGCTGAATATGAAGCAGTGATAGCTGGCTCATAAATCATTAAAGAAATAGGGGTTAAATCCACATGCATTCACAGTGACTTACAACTGATTGTGATCCAGATCCTTGAAGAATTCCACTCATGGACAAAAGCTTACATCCTACCTCAAAAGGCCTCGACGAGCTAGACTACTTTGTAATGAAACACATCCCGCAAGGGGAAAATCAAGAGGTGGACGCCCTCGCCAAAGAGGCAAGCGTAAGAACCGAGCCAATGTCAGGGACAATTCCTGTCATGAGCCAACCCACGCCAAGTTTAGAGTGTCTGCAAATCACAGCGACCGTAGACAGGGAGGAGACATGGGTGACCCCATCATCAGATACTTACAAGAAGGGACCTTACCAACAAAACGGAACAAAGTTAGGAGAATCCTAAGGAGGGCATCCTGCTACACCATCCAGAACGGCAAACTTTATCATCGCGGTTTTTCCAACCCTCTACTGAGGTGTGTCACTGGGAACGAAGCAAAATATATCCTTAATAACATCCATCAAGGGAATTACGACGATCACACCTGAGGACAAAATCTAGCCAGGAAGATCCTACGCTATGGATACTTTTGGCCTAGGCTGAATAAGGATGAAGTCGGGTTCGCTAAGAAATGTGACAAATGCCAAAGATTTGCCAAAATCCCGAGACTTCGACCTAACAGTTTAATCCAGATGGTCAACCCCTGGCCCTTTGCCACTTGGGGAATTGATCTGATCAGGGAACTCCCTATAAGTCGAGGAGGAGAAAAATACGCCATAATGGCAGTGGATTATTTCACAAAATGGGTGGAAGCGGAGCCTTTGAAAAAATTTCATCTCCCAAAGTGTTAAACTTCCTAATACGTAACATCCTGTATAGGTATGGGGTGCCGTAGAAGATCATACCAGATAACTGACTTCAATTCAATAGTGAAGAATTCTCCAGTTGGTGCCATGAACATGGAATTGCTCGAAGCTTTTTGGTTGTAGCATATCCCCAGGAAAATGGGCAGGTCGAAGTGCTAAACAAGGTTTTGAAAACACTGATCAAGAAAAATCTAGAGAAGTCCAAGGGGGCATGGGTCGACGAACTGCCTACTGCATTATGGCCTACCGAACTTCCTACAAGACCATGGCAGGGCATACGCCATTTTCATTAGAGTATGGGGCCGAAGCCATGTTGCCCATCGAAACTGTCGTCCCCTCGCACCGAAGGATGCAATACAATTCAGAGGAAAATGAGGAGCTCTTAAGCATGTCTCTCGACCTCATCGAGGAAAAAAGAAACGACGCCGCCCTCAAAGCTGCCACACATAGAAAGAAGGTGACAAAACAATACAGATCTAAGGAGAAGCCTTGAGCACTGCAAGAGGGAGACTTGGTGCTCATGTGGGTCTTCCCACAACCAAGAGCACTAGATCCAATTTGGGAGGGGCCATTTATTGTTTATAAGGATCTTCATAATGGAGATTACATCTTATCGACGGTAGACAGAGAAGTGTTTGGGAAAGCATGGAATCTCCAACATCTCCGCCGTCATTTCTCTTGAACTGTAAAGAAGCATGTATTAACTGAAACATTAAAAGAAAGACAGTGGACGTAGGCATATTTTGGCCGAACCACTATTAAAATTTGGTGTCTCGCATTACTTGTCTTATTTAAACATTCTTTCATTTAATTGTTTATCGGATGAATACTCCTACTCGAGCAATCGCAAGCGCTCGTCGGTAGTGGTGAAAATAAGATAGCCACAATGAGAGGCACGAAACAAGCCTTGACAATTCACTACAAACGATCGGCACCCTCAAGCCGGCAACGATGAACCAACTATAAGCCACGGATTAGGCACGATTTATAGCCTAGGTGGTTCATCATTGGCGTTCAGCTTGTCGGCAACTGCGAACCGATTATAAACCCTACGATTAAGGAGTGTCTGCAGCCAGGGGTAGTTTGTAGATCAACATTATGCACGTCGGAGATGATAAATTGAAATATACTCCCTACATGATGCAAGTAAGAAAAATCATAAGTTTTGCAACCTAGGATAAGTAATAATGGAGATAAAGTAAAACGACGAGATACCTGCGATAATATAGTGTGGATCACCAAGCCCCTCAAGTTCCGAGCCATCTTTATTGTCCTTACTTTCGAAGGTATTCCTCATCGGCGGTTGAAAATATGGGAAATAGGTATCAACATTTTATTCCCCTAAATCTCATGCAATTCGTGCACTTCGGGGCATGTTGGACTTTGGAGATGGCTACGAGAATAAGTTTGAGAACCAGGAGAGGTAGTACCCTTATCCGGAGACCTTGCGTTTCTGGGACATATTTTAGTTCTCTCCTCTACCCAAACCTGACGGAGTTTCCACGACATTCCCATATGCAGTCGTTTCCTTTTGAGAGGCCGTCTTAGAAGGAACAGTGGCTCCTTTCATCCGTTTTGAACTACTCAAGTCGTCGAGACATTTCATTCCACTTTGGATTTATTCTTTCCCTCCAAAGCAAATGACAACTTTAGAGCAGAGAAACGGAGAAAGCATAAACGCAAAACATGCAAGACAATGGGACACTATGAGCGACCACAAACCCTTAGGGGAGACTGGATCAAGTGGCCAGGACGGGGTCTCACTCAAGTAGGGAATACACTGGGAGGGGACTCCACTCGAAGGAAGAAGAACACATGGCGACCGAGCTTCATTGGATTGAGGAGCAAGTGGAGACTGGGACACATAAAAAACAAAAAGTTCTCAAGAAGTACCCCATAATCCATACAGAAATCAAAAGTACCTGGGGAAAGCCCGAATGCCTCGCTAATTTCCGCTCTGCTTTGCACCAGAAGAAACGGCGTTCCATCCAAGTCACCAACAGCTACATTCTCTTGATAGGGGTCAACAACAAGAGTTGCCAAAGGGCCGGCTCAGATTGATCTAACTGCTCGGTCCACTCCCACACGGCCTCGGCATTCTTCAAGGGAGTCGCGCCCAAGCCTTCGCTACCAATGATCTCCACATCTTGAGAAGCATGAGCCTCCGACTCTATTGCCTCAGAATCTCCCTTCGACCCTTCATCCTCCTCTTTGTCTCCCTCCAAAACAAGAACCCTCCACATCGTCAGTTGAAGGAGCATCCTGCATGTACAAAGATTTCCCTGAACAGGGAGGACAAACTGCGCTCTTCTTACGCCTTAACTTCTTCGAGGCTCCGGCCCCTTCACCCTTTTCCTTTGGATCCTTGCCTTTGTCTGCATCTCACACTTCTCCCTCAACTCCCACTACTCTATCAGCTGAGCTTGGCCTGATCTTGAACATGGATTGGCCGAGGCCGATAAGGTTGTAAAAATAAAGGGCTGTGTGGAGGAGCAGGAACGAGGCTTCCCTCTCAACCTTCGGGATAGCTAATATTTCCTTGGTCATTCTTTTCACACCCTCATCCTTTGCCACCTTCACATAACCTGAAATATACGGAGCATTAAGGAACCAAGTCGACAGAAACTTAGAAGTGAATATGAAGGAGACATACACCCAGAAGTGAAAACGTGCGGAGGAACGACGTCATCACGCACAAAGAAGTACTCCTTCTTAATAATATTAAACTTGGAGTATAGATCAAGGACGGGCTTGGATTTGTGAGCAGACTCTAGGCTGATGAAGAGACTCCTCTTTCGGTAACTTATCACATTGTACAAGTACCAGATCTCGCTATAGGTAGGCCCTCTCTGATAGCGCTTCATGAATATTAGATACAAGCATGTCAAGATTGCATAGGAATTAGGTTGAAGCTGCAATGGAGCAACTTTCAAATAGACCATGAAGCTGTCAATCCAATGGGTAAGTGGAGGAATTGAACTGCACATGTAGTGATACTTACTATATGCCATGTACCCATCTGTGGGAGAGCAGACGATGTCATTCGGTCCAGGCAGTATCTTATCCCGGCGAACAATCCCGAACGTCGTAGCTATGGAGTTGAGCTTTTCTATTGTCGGCACGCTGGGATAACACTCAGAAGGCTTTACCAGCGTCTGGTTAGGAGTGTAACCCTCAACCAAAGAATACGTAGAGTTGGGTTGTTTTGGAGGAATTACGAAAACATCAGAAGAAGAAGGGCTAGCCCTATAGGCTGTGATGACGCATGCTTGGATCGAAGCTCGCGACCAAATGACATTTTCCTGCACAAAGAAATAAAATGCAAGCATAAGTCCAACAATATGCAATCATAAATGGAAGTTAAAACGCTTACAGAAAGCATTCTATCATCTAGCCCGGTTAAAACTATACACCAAACTTAAACCTACGAAACTCATTCCAAGTGTCTTCCCCCTTTTGGCTCAACATACTTATGGTCACTATGCACGAACTAGTCTAGTCCGGCATTACCCTATCCAGAATCCAAACAACATCACGATGTCGAACCAAACCCGTCAAGTGACAACTATATTGGCCCAAATCTCATCCTCCTGTTGCCAAGCCATGCACACAACCTTCCAAAGTCCTTTAACGCCAAGACCAAGTTACAAATCCTCCAAGTTGCACAGCTCCAGCCCCTTCTTATTTTGACACACAATCAACATCCCAAGGAAGTTTACTAGCCTTAGCTTCCCCAAGAAAATTAGAGCAAATACAAAGTAGTCTTCGGCCTGTAGCCTTACTATCCTTCACATAAAAAACAACTGCTCTCACCTCTGAAATATCAAACTTGTCATTCAATTTTTTTGCCGTAATCACTACTTTCACACCAAAGTCATAACTATCCCTACAGAGACTGCTTCAACTTTAACACTAGGGTTCCACCCCCCCCCCCCCCCCACACCCAGCATGACTATCCCTGCACCAAGTCACTCTAAAATCCCCTCGCTCGCTTCCTTTCCTTAATTCGAAGCAACTTCCATCCACGTCCGCGACACGTACCAAACCCTCCTAAAACCCTAAACCATAAGACCTAGGGATAGAAATCAAGGCTAGAAAGCCTTACTTCGAATGATGGAGAAGCTTAAATATCGAGTGTCCAGGCAATAAAAACTTCAATCGATTTGAGGAAAGTTGAAGGAATTTAGCTAAGTAAATAAAAGAAGAAGAATAAGAAGAGAGGAGCGGAATTTAAAGGGAAAGGAAGGGAAGACGAATGATCTCAAGTTTCAACCGGTTGTTGAAGCTTGGTATCGAACCAAACAAGTATTGGCTCGGCTTTCCAGCAAGTAGAGAGAGAAGAAAGGTAGCAGAAGTGGACTATGACGTACAAGGCAGAACTGTTGAACCAATCATTTGGTCCGGCATTCACTAAAATGTTGAATCAAATATTTGGTCCGTCATGCCGGACCAGATATTTGGTCCGGCATTCTCTGATATTTCAGACCAAATATTTGGTCCGGCACGACATGCCCAATACCGGACCAAACATTTGGTCCGGTACATAGGCGTGCTGGACCAAATGTTTGGTCCGGCAAATAAGACGCTCCAAAGCAAAAACACCAAACCGGACATGGAAGAGCAATCAAGCAAATCAAGCTCCGTAATACAAACGCCGATCCAAATAGATGCCGGACTATATTCAGAAAGTTATAATTTCAACCTCCACACTTCACAACTCCGCTCTATAAATACCAGAGCTCCTCAACAACAATGGGGACCGAATTTGGAGAAAAGAGGGAAAACTGTGCAAAGACTTAACCATCCCAGTTACTCTAAGTTTTTTACTCTTTCTGATCAAACTTGTATCTGTAATCAAATCAAAGAAGCATAATAAAATGGACAGTGGATGTAGGCACGTTCTGGCTGAACCACTACAAAATTTCGTGTGACTTATTTCCTTTAACTGATTTCCAATTACGAGCCTATGAACTATTCTGCGACTATAAAAAATTAACTGTTAATGAATAGAAACATTAAAACTCCATATCGACCAACTTAAACATGACATAGACAAATTCGAACTTAGAGATGTTTGCCCAATTCTTGTGCAAACAACAATGGAATTTGGTTTAGATTGACACTCTTTTGAAGATGTTATTTCATATGCTGTATTAGCGTTGTACTACTATTGGGATAGAACATCCCGAGCACTACAACTATTTTTAGTTGTACTTGCTTGGTTAACTTTTGAATTTTCATTACCGCATTTATTTAGCATTTGTGAGATATTGTTGAGAGTTGACATTTGTATAACCGGGACTGTAACCACTTGGACTATTGTTCTTTTCTATGGCAATATTGTGATGTCTTTTTTGTCTTTCAATAGAATTCGAGTATGTTATATTGTTTGTATCCAAAAACATATTGGTTGTTATTTTCTATCTCCATGCTTAAAACTATTGTTACCGCAATTATCGACTATCCATTAGTACTGTTTTGATTTACTCGAATGTTATTACCTGCTTTTGAAAAACTACATGAATATGTTGGATCATAGGTTTTGATTGCTGACAAAAATTCACGAATCTACGACTACGACATCATCCTGACTCAACGACTCAAAGTATGGTTCATATAGTTATATATTTTAAAGAGTCATCAAATATGTATATAGAGTCTAGTTAGTGCTTTGTTAAAATCTTTCCTCAAGAATCATCATTCACATAAACTTGCATGCATATTTTAATCAAAATCAAGCTTTCATCGTGTCTTGGGACGGGTCGGGTCTACCCTGACCCGTATGGGTCCCGGGTATGAGGCAAAATTCCAGAACCACACCGGGTCTATGGGGCGGGTCTGGGGCGAGGACTAAAAAATCCAGGATGGCTATGGGGTACTAAAAACCCGCCCCATTGCCATTCCAAGTCATAATAGTCACACCTCGAGGGAAATAGTTAAGCCACGCGCTAAGGCTAGTGTTCGCTGCAACAAACAACGAAGCTGAATATGAAGCAGTGATAGCTGGCTCATAAATCATTAAAGAAATAGGGGTTAAATCCACATGCATTCACAGTGACTTACAACTGATTGTGATCCAGATCCTTGAAGAATTCCACTCATGGACAAAAGCTTACATCCTACCTCAAAAGGCCTCGACGAGCTAGACTACTTTGTAATGAAACACATCCCGCAAGGGGAAAATCAAGAGGTGGACGCCCTCGCCAAAGAGGCAAGCGTAAGAACCGAGCCAATGTCAGGGACAATTCCTGTCATGAGCCAACCCACGCCAAGTTTAGAGTGTCTGCAAATCACAGCGACCGTAGACAGGGAGGAGACATGGGTGACCCCATCATCAGATACTTACAAGAAGGGACCTTACCAACAAAACGGAACAAAGTTAGGAGAATCCTAAGGAGGGCATCCTGCTACACCATCCAGAACGGCAAACTTTATCATCGCGGTTTTTCCAACCCTCTACTGAGGTGTGTCACTGGGAACGAAGCAAAATATATCCTTAATAACATCCATCAAGGGAATTACGACGATCACACCTGAGGACAAAATCTAGCCAGGAAGATCCTACGCTATGGATACTTTTGGCCTAGGCTGAATAAGGATGAAGTCGGGTTCGCTAAGAAATGTGACAAATGCCAAAGATTTGCCAAAATCCCGAGACTTCGACCTAACAGTTTAATCCAGATGGTCAACCCCTGGCCCTTTGCCACTTGGGGAATTGATCTGATCAGGGAACTCCCTATAAGTCGAGGAGGAGAAAAATACGCCATAATGGCAGTGGATTATTTCACAAAATGGGTGGAAGCGGAGCCTTTGAAAAAATTTCATCTCCCAAAGTGTTAAACTTCCTAATACGTAACATCCTGTATAGGTATGGGGTGCCGTAGAAGATCATACCAGATAACTGACTTCAATTCAATAGTGAAGAATTCTCCAGTTGGTGCCATGAACATGGAATTGCTCGAAGCTTTTTGGTTGTAGCATATCCCCAGGAAAATGGTCAAACTCACAAAAATTAGATGCTACTGCCAATGCTAAAGCTATGAACATGTTATTTTGTGCACTAGATAGAAATGAATTTAATCGTGTTAGCATGTGTCAAACTTCTTATGAAACATGGAGAACGCTTAAAATTACTCATGAAGGAACTAACAAAGTCAAACAAAGCAAAATCTCCATGCTCAAAAATCAATTTCAAAACTTTAGAATGAAACAAGATGAATCCATTCATGATATGTATTCAAGATTTCAAGATATCTATCATTCTCTATTAGGATTAGGAGAAAAATTTTCTGATTTTGATATAGTATCAAAAATCCTAAACTCTTTAACGGATAAATGGGAAAGAAAGGTCCTAGCTATTGAAGAAGCAAACGATCTTTCAACTATGAAACCAGAAGAGTTAATAGGAAATCTAATGTCATATGAAGTGAATATGCAGGCAAAGAAAGTTCAAGCACAAGACAAGAAGAATCTAGCGTTTCAAGCAGAACAAGATGACTCTGACTAAGATGAAGAGGATATGGCATTTATTGCTAAGAATTTCAAAAAGTTTTTGAAATTCAAAAAGAATAACAAGGGCAAGAGCTACAAAAATAATTTTAGCAACAATAATAACAATAAACCATCATCATCTGTCATGGAATGTTATGAATGTCATAAGAAGGGTCATATGAAAAAAGATTGTCCAGAAAAACAGAAAAACAAATTCAAGAAGAACAAATTCAAGAAGAAAGCATTTTCTGTAACATGGGATGATTCAGATTCTTCATCATCAGAAAGCGACAGTGACAGTGACACAAAGCAAGCAAATGTATGCTTTATGGCTTCAAATGATGATGTAAGTGAACTAAGTTTTGAAGATTTAGTTGAACTTAATTCTAAACTAGTAGATTTTGTAAAACAGACTAAGAAATATAATAAGGAGTTACAAGGAAAACTAAATAGATCTGAATTGGAAATTAGTACGCTTAGAGATGAAAAGAAAATTCTTGAAGAAGAACTTGAAAAATCTCAAGAATCTAATTCTAATTTAGCTTCACAACTTTCTATGATAACTCAAGAATTAGAAATTCAGAAGAATAAAATTGATGATTTATCAGTTGAAATTAATGATTTAAAATCTAACACTAAAGTATTAGAGTTAGAAAAATCTAGTCTTAAAACTAAGCTAGAAGATATTAATAAAAATATTTCTAATTTTAATAAAGGACGAGAAAATCTTTCTAAAATAATAGAAAATTCTCAGTCTACTTCAAATAAAATGGGTTTAGGATATAATAAAACTGATCGTAGAAATAGCACTAGATATGCTTTCATGTATAGTAAAAATGATAGTGCTAGTGCTAAATTTCGAGTAAAGCCTAAATCCAATTTGTATAGAAATTCAAATACTACTATGACCTATAATGTTGATAATTTCTTTAGAAGTGCAAAATCATTAACAGGAAATATGAATAAAAATTATCTAAGTATATGGGTTCCTGTTAATTGAAAAAATAGAGAAAAATACATTGATGATTATTTTGATATGGTAGTTAATAATGAAAATTATATTTATAAAGGTTCAACTACACCCAAATGGGTATGGTTTCCTAAAAAGTAGGAAATTATAAGAACCTTGGGTATCACATGCTTTAAATGTTAATTTTTTCTGATACCTTACATTATAAGTAGTAGTTATTTTGTTTTATATTGCTCTATGTTAACACTTATGTAAAATATATTTTATATCATCATATCAACTCTCCTTTTTGTCGATGACAAAGGGGGAGAAAGATATTGCTCTCTAACACTATTTGCAGGAATAAACTATGCAAGCACAGATTAAGGGGAAAAAAAGATTAAATAGGAATATATAGCATAGATTCAATCTATAGCACAATTACAGGAAGATATTCAGTGAGAGAGATAAGATCAACAAAGCTGGTCAAAGATTCGTTCGTAGAAAATGGAGTTGTCATCATCAAAAAGGGGGAGAATGTTGGATCATAGGTTTTGATTGCTGACAAAAATTCACGAATCTACGACTACGACATCATCCTGACTCAACGACTCAAAGTATGGTTCATATAGTTATATATTTTAAAGAGTCATCAAATATGTATATAGAGTCTAGTTAGTGCTTTGTTAAAATCTTTCCTCAAGAATCATCATTCACATAAACTTGCATGCATATTTTAATCAAAATTAAGCTTTCAAAAAAATGCATGGAGCAGGGCTCGAACCCAGGTCACTAGATTAGAAGGCAAGTACTCTAACCAAATGAGCTACTGCAGTTTTTGCTTAACAATAGAATTCAGTCGACTGAATACAATCAACCAGTCGACTGAATCTGTGCATTTTAACATAAATATGCATGTTTTTAAATTCAGTCGACTGGATGATCTAAGTCAGTCGACTGAACCTGATCCCGAGAGTTTTTTACACTCTGTAATCAATCAACTGACCAAAAACGACCAGTCGACTGACCTGAACCTAACTGTCATATTTCTGAAAGGACATCTTCTTCTACGAAGGGAAGCAACTCTTCTCTGAACGGAAATGGACGCTCCTCTTCGTCAGAACCCTTCACTAATGGCAGTAACTCTTCAACTACTATATATAGATACTCCCAAACACTTCATATTCATCGATTTTCATTCTAACTCTCTAATACTCTTCTTGTGTTTTAATATTTACATTCAAACAGCGAGCATACATTTTTATTGCTTGGAATCTCCAAATTAACTTTCATAATCTTCGATTCTTAGCATTACCTTCCTTTCATATCTTCGCATACACTTCATACACTTGAGGATTTGATTATAGGAAGTTTGTACTATCAGAGACAAATCAGTGTTATCAAGAACACACAGTGTCAAATATACTTTTGTATTTGTTGAAGTCCTGTTCTGCTGCTCAGGCGTGAAGTCCTCTTCGGCTGCTGAGGCGAAATCCTGTTCTGCTGCTCAGGTCCCTGTTCTGCTGCTCAGGGTTGTATAGACATGTTCCTCCGGGTTAAGTGAGGGTTGTTGTAGTGAAATTCCAGAAGGAGTCTGGGACTGGACGTAGGACGGTGCTCCGAACCAGTATAAAATCTCTGGTGTCATTTTACTTACTGCATTCATATTTCGCGTTATTTGCTATCTATACTTTTGTATTACTGTTTATCCATATTATACGGTCCTACACACTTTCAGAATATGTAGCATTGTTATCCCCGGCCATTTCTTTTAGGCTCTGGCTAGGCTTCGAAGCCCAAAACTTCTCAAAAGCACAAAACTTTTGACTGTGTCCGAAACAGTCACAGTTTTGACATGCTATGTGTTTTCCTTCATATTCAACACGTTGCATTTGTAATATTTCAGTTTCATCCAATATTGCTACTTGACTAGGAAAAGAGAATTTACTATGAATTTCAATTAATACTCTCATATATGAAATTTTAATAACGCCTTGAGTGTAATGGTCCATCTTAATTGGCCTTCCTGGCACTGATGCAATGCAACAGATGCCTTCCTCTTACTAAAACTCTAATCTTAAACCAGGAAGTCTTATCCAAATGGAAGTCGATTGTAAGAATTCCTTTCTAAAGTTGGTCCAGTAGTCCACCTTTTTCATCATCATTAGTGTTCTGTCACAATTATATGGACCTCCTTCCAAAACTTTGTCACGGTCTGATTTGTTAAAAAAATCTATTAAATAATAGTAAAGAAGAAGAATCTAAAACTCTCTTATTAATTCTAGCTATTTCCTCCTCTCTCCTTAATTCTCTCCCGATATTTTATTTTTTCCATCTCACAATTTATTGTTATTATCATAATTACAATGTTTTTATTGGTTCTCTTTTCTACTATTAAAATTTAATACTAAGTTTTACAATTATTTACATATTTCTTGCAAGTTTTTTTTGTTATTTTTACATTTAAGCTCATATATTAAATTTAGTTAAATGGTCCTAAATTTAAGCTTTTTAAATAAACAATTAATTAATATTCATTGGTAGATCTAATGAATTTTGAAAAATAACAATTCAATACGCGTACTGCATTCATATTGACAAAAATAATAAAACTAATTGTTTATTCAAATCCATATAGTTTTAATTTTCCACGACTATATACAAATTATACAATGTTCTACTGATATTCCCTCCTATCATTTTGCATTTAAATGCCAACATTCAATAATTTTTACAATTATTTACGGATCTCTCCTAAATTTTCTTATATTATTTTACATTCAACTCCACATTTTGAATTTATTAATTGATCTTGAATTTAAACTTTTTAACTGAATCCAATTAACAAACATTTCTTAATTGATTTAATAAATCATAAAAAATGATAATTCAATGTGTATACCGCATTTGTACTGATATAAATGGTAAAACTATTTTTTCACTCAAGTCCGTATAATCTAATATTTTCATAATTATATACAAGATTATCTTTAATACTTTTACATTTTTCTACATTTAAGTTCATAAATTTCTTTCTTTCTAAAATTAGTTATTTAATACAAAGAAATATATACATAATTTTTTCTTTCTAAAGTTGTTATTTCATTACAGACAAATATATACAAAAAAATTCTTTCCAAATTGGTACATCATTACAAACATATATAATGTTTTTTCTTCCTAAAATTGGTAAATCAAATGGACTCTTTATCATCATTAAGTTATATTTTATGAAGAATAACATTATAATTAATGATAATTGATGAATGTTTATATTTTGTATTATTGAAGAAAGAATAAATATTTCCAATTAGTATGTTTTTGTACAAAAAGTTACAGGTTGATTATTTATATCGTAATATGAGTTGATCAATGGGCAAAAATTATACTATATTTTGATTAGAAATATTTTTCTTTCATATTTTATTATTATTTTTACATAAATGTTAAATATTTTTTGAAAATTTTTACTATAAAATAAAATTAGTAAGGCTTGAAACAATGTGATTTGTAACGTTTTAGATCTTATTTTCACTTAATGCTTCTTTTAATGGTTAATAAATATTTTTATAAATATGCGCTGTAGGAACTTTAAATGCATACAAATATATTGAATCTTTGGTATTACACTTCTATTTTTAGGTAATAGTCGACATTCTCTCAAACAATGTTTGATATTTAATGTATACATCATTTATCTTTTAGCCAAGTGTATCAAAAGCTAAATGTCAAATTTAGAATATATGTATATGAATATTTATTTATGAAATTTTATAAAAATATTAATTTTAAAATCTATGAAGAATACTTATTTTCATTATTAATAAATAATGAATCCTAAAAAAAAAAATATATATAACTCATTTTTATCAACAAACATGATAATTTAATTTTCATTCAAATATAAAAATATACGAATCTCATAAAAAATACACATTTATAATATTGTAATTTCATTTTATAATTCATTTACCTTAACAAATTCATGAGATGTTGCATAATAAATTATATTCTTCAAAAATAGTTAAAATATTATTTTTCTACAACATACCGTGTGCTACGCACGGGTAACACACTAGTTATAACATGAAAGCCATTCTCTTTTGAAAGAAGTTGGAAATTACCTTCCAATTTCCAAACCTCTTCTATCTGTTACTTGAAATATTGAAAAAGTGGTTTTTTTCCTGGCCATATATACGACAGTAGAGTTTTGCCATTGTTTCTTCCCCGCCTCTGAAGCGGTTGGGGACACGTTAGCAAATCTTTACAACTTAAAATCGAAGGACTGTAGAACTTCAAAGGGGCCGGGATTAGGATCTTCTCCCAAAGATGACTTGGGCTTATGATCAGACACTTGCAGGAGGCGTGGCTTATACTGTTGGAGCGGAGATGATCGGATCTGTCCTTAGTATAGACCATTGGCTGATTTTTGCTACTCTTCCACCGTTGATCCTAGGACTACCATTTCACCGCCAATTTTTGGAATTACCACTGCTCGCTGCATTTCTCATTTGTCTCATTGTTTTTATTTTGCTATCACTTCAATGAACCCTTCATCGTCAGGTGCAAGATAATATCCCGAGTCGGAATTTTAGAGTTGGAGGCACGGCTATGATGAGGGGATAGTTGATTCTGCCTTTAAAGTGGTTGAAACATCTGGAATGGAGGCGATGTTAACTGGATCAGATATGATTTCAAGCATTTATGGAGGAAAAGGAGGATCAAGAGGATCGAGAGTTGGGGTTGGCGGCTGCTGTGAAACCACGACTAAGGTTTTATAAAAAATATTATGTACTCTTTGCGAGTAATTTTAAAGAGTTTTTTAAAGGGTCCATTATTAAGTTACATTCCCTCGGATTTCCATTGATTGTACTATTTTGCAAAATTTGACGTAATGTTATTTGATCATACTGGCACTATTCTTTCATTTTAGAGTCAATATTTATAAGAGGTGATTTAAAGGGAATTAGGGTAGTATACCAAATTAGTAAATTTTAGTTTTTTTAGTTTTGAAAATATTTTTAGTTTTTTTAGTTTTAGAAATATGAATACTCACTCTAAAGGAATGTAATATTTCGAACTAGGAAAAAAACAAAACATATGTAATTTATATGAATGTCGGATATTATACTTCTAACGAAATGGAGAATTTGAATGGGTTTCAATCTAAATTAACATATCTAAATTTATTTGCAGTATACATATCATACCTTTCCAATTCTTAAGGTTTTCGGGTGAAAATGATGGATCTAAAAAAAAATTCATAGCTTTATCTGGGTATGACCATTTGAGTGTATTTTAAAGTAACCAATACTTCTAGTGTAACACACTTTTTTGTACTCGAAAATGAATACTAGAGTGTTGCAGTCACCCTATTCTTATTTTCAAGTGATAGTGCGAGATCTATTTTTCATGCTATAAAAATGATAAGAGGTTTACTTATAAACTGGTAAATTCATCATTTAAACAACACTAACTACCCAATAATTCCATTGAAGAGAAAAGTCTAATATACAACATAATACTACATGATTGATATGTGGCGATATGACCATGAACGATCATCGTTTATACTATAAAAAAATTACATAACAAAACAAATAACATAATATATCAACTTCCTATAGTCATCTTCCAACTATTCAACAAAAACCTTCAACTCTCAACCTATTCAAATGCGTATCCAAGGGTTTAAGGAGAAAACATAAACTTCAAGTCAGATATAACCATTGTACGAATAATATTAGCCTTAATAGTTCAATATAAAAGTGATATATAGTGAAACCATAGCACCGTGTGGAATGTGCATCCCCCTTACTAGTATACTTACATTTTATACATACTCATTCCTTATATTATAAGGTCTCGGCTTAGGTTTAATGTATATAGTTAAACTCAATATCCACCCAAGTAATAAATCTTTATATAAAGAAAGCATGTCTTGAGTTCCTACCCACATATAACATTCATTAAGAAACGTTAAAAATTCACATAAAATAACTGAAAGTCCATATTTTTGTAATTATCGCTTTTGTAAATGCCAAATGTCCCTACCATTACTATTTAATATCTGTATATGTGTGTGTTAGCTACCCATCTAATTATTGGTTATTCTATTGGGATTTCATTAAATTTAACCGAAACACAAAATATGTCGAAGTCAGCTCGTAAAATGAACCATAAATAAATAAAATAAATTGAATCAAATATGATAAGGGTTGAATATGAAAATTTTATAAACAGCTGGAATTTGACCATCAAAGTTATTTCATTGCATTCATAGAGAAATTCCGATCTGTTTCCGTACATAATATACTGAAAATGGAACTCAACAAAGAATTTATGAGCATTTGAAGTTCTCAGATTTAAATTAATTTAGTTTGAATCCAAATTCATATGGAAATCAAATTTAGGGTTTAAATTTTATAAATTAGCTTGTGGCCAAGTAAACGTTTAATTAACGTCTAACGTTAAAAAGTAAATTGGGTGATATTATAATCTAGCAAAGGAAACAAAAAAACATTCCCTAAATAAGAGGAGCGGTCGACCGCTTGGAAATAGAAGTTGCCAGTGGCAGCTAGGGTTTCAAGCTATGTTTTATTCAGTTGTACACTCCAGATTTATCCGTTTCCTACCTAATCCATCCTACGGTTCTGGTGCATTTCAACTCCTATAAATATAACCATATCCTCTTCACTTTTATTCATATTATTTTGGGGAATACGTTGAAATTCTGTCATTGCTATCTCTCTAATAAGATTCATAAACTCCGTAGAGGATTCAGGTAAGAATTCAACTTATTTTCTATTTGTTTCTTGTTCCTCCAATCTATCCTTATCATATTCTTCTCCAGTTATTCTGAATCTAATGAATATATGTACCTATTTCCTACCGTGTGCGTGTATATAAATCAAAAGAGAGATATTCTGGAAGAGATCGAAAGGCTATAAATCAATTTGAGTGAAGTTAAGGCTAATTTGTGAGCGAAAACTTTAGTATTTCTTTTCAGTAATTGTTTAATGTATTTCTTTTAGATTTGAATATGCCTTAGGGATCTTAAGATTTTGAAAATATGATAGATAAAATCCCCCAAAATTATTTCGATATGTCAATTCTATGTTGAGATTCTCAATTATTTACATTAATTTGATGGGATTTGTTTCGTTTATGCAACCTTTGATAATTTCATAGTCTATAACACTTCTTCTTTTTTTTGGGTTAAATTGTGATCCATCAATAAAATAAGGGTTTTAGATTATGAATTCTATTTGTAGTTTACACTACTTATTCTTATCTATGTTTCTGTTAAAAAAAGGAGTTAAATAGAATATGAGGTTTAGATTGCAATTCTTATTGTTTGAGATATTCCATTGAATTGGTGTAATAAATTGAGTTTCTATTTTATTTACAAGTCTATTTCTACAGTTTTGGTTATTAATATTTATTCCCTATTTTGGATATTATAATAACATGAAATCTTAGGAAATATGAGAAAAAGGACTTGTAATAATTAGTGGCTAGGGAACTAACATTTAACGCTAGTTTAAAGCAAAAAACCCATGTGTTTAGGACTTATTCGACACGAATATTTATTTATCTCTGTTTACATAATTAACATAATTATTGTATATATGGCATAGTTCATCATGCATTTATTTACATTTATTTCCCCATTGGGAAGGTAATTTATTTTGAGGTGAAAATATAAGAAACTCTTATATAGCCTAATTATTACTTTAAGACGTAATAAGGAAGATTCCTTATAAGGCCTTACTTATGAAACTGTGAGTATATATATGTAGAGAAATTAATTTGTGGCCTAGTCATAAGGATTCAAGGTCAATAAAATTACGAGATGAAATTCCACCCTTCACTTCGAAGTTGTCAGTAGTTGTGTACACTTTTATTGATGTGAGATATCCTTACGATAAATATTTGTATTGATGCAAGGTTAGTTCCAAATTGTAAAGGAGAAATCAGGCCAGCTAATCTAGCTACCGGTTGCAATGGATAGAGGATTAATGTGAGACGTCAATATGGGTATGGGCCATAAGACGAAGGGGCCTGCTTCAGGGTTTGACGCATTAAGTGGTTGGACCCGCCTTTTTCCCCAAATGAAATTTTAAAAGGCTAAGGGGTTACGTTAGGTGGCATCTCTATAGAGGTCTGCTTTTGGAAATAGGTCTTAAATTATGAGGTCTACCTTATTTAAGGTCTGAAATGACCAGAGTCTACATATTTTCCACTTGGAAGTATTAAGTGAGCTATTAGATTTCATGTGATGTCAGCTAGATAGTACTACTGAGGAGCATGCTTCTGGAAATAGGTCTTAAGTAATAGGATCTGCCTTAACTAGTTCCCAATTTACCAGAGTCTGTCTATTTCCACTGGAAAGTATTAAGTGGCTTAGGTACCGTCTCTTACATTATTAGCTATTTGTGACTTATGATTGGAATATGGGATTCTAGAAACCTACTTCTAGAATGGAAGGTATTAAGTGGTTTGATCCACCTCCTTTCCTTATAAAGAAGTATTAAATAACTTTAATGGTTTTATGTTCATAGACATATTCTTATTTTGAAATATACTGTTCAAGTACTGAAAAGGTAAGGCTCAAGGTTTTTATTCACTAGATGCTTATTGTTCCGACTCCCTCCTCATTACAACATAGGTTAAGGATGGAGTAATAGTGGTAGCGTTGCTTAGAGATGGAGGGCTAGGCTAATGGTAGTATTTATTACTATTTGTTGTTATGGGTACCCATGGATTTAGGCAATTGTTGTAATGGATATTATGTTATGGTTTTATGTGATTTTGTGTTATGGCATTTTTATGGTTTTGAAATAAATGGTTATACTTTACTATTATTTTGTTCCATCCGTTGTGAGTTTTGAAGTTTTTCTATGGCTCTGCAATGTTATTTCTTTTTACTACCAACAGCTTGCTTTAGAATGCATCTAGGTTTGAATGGGCCTTTTTTGGTCGAAATTTAGGCCTTTTTCGAGGTGTGTTATTACAAACATCCTCCGTTTTAAAATCCAAAATGAATGATGATGCTCCGATAGTCATTACCACTGGAATTTGTTTCAGGCTATAAAATGGGATCGAGTTTTTATTCCAAAAATAAGTGAAAAGCAACTAAGTTAATTTTCCATTACATAATTTGTCTTTTGCATCTTTTTTTCCTTCTGTAAACTTTCCCTTCCAAAGTTAAATATAATACAACATAAATAAGAATGACATGTTTGACATATAAAGATGTTAACTTCTTCACTTAATTGGTTATTGATCCTGGTTTACATACATCAGGCTAAAAAATACTTAGTATATATAAGGATCCTTCTTTGTCTTTGTAGCTTTATTCACCTTAAGGTAGCGTGTCTAATCCTATAAACTCAACCTACTCAAATAAGTACTGGTGATTTTATAAAAAAATGCACAAGTTAGACAGAAAGATCGGTACGAGTAATGCTACACCCTAAAATATTCATCAAAGTTACACCACGCTACCTAGCAAAACAAGATTTCTTCTTATTAGTTCATAATAGTATAACAAATTTTATGACCAAGCACAATGTTGTACAATCAACATTCTAATATTGCATATTAACTTCTGTCTAAGTGTCATTCCCTTAATCGTTCACATCACGATTCACATTGCCTCCCATTTGTAATGTTGTTATTTTAACATTATTCGGGTTTTTATTAGAGGCCACCACATAAGCTTTACATCCTTGTTCATAGTTACTATAATGGTTTTACATTAGAGATTTCCACACATACCTTACACCCTTATTCAATGTTTTACATTATTCCAATTTGCATCGGATGTTGTTACACAAGCCATGCATCCTCAACCAAAATTTGATATTAAAAGTTTCCACAATGAACTTACGCCCACATTCAAAGATATACATTATTAAAATATGCTTTGGAGGCTGCCATATATGCCTTACATCCGCATCCAAAGTTTTATCACGTTGACCTTGCACCCTCATTTTGTTCCAAGTTTTATACTAGAAGTTGCCAAACAGGCCTTCCATCCTCATTTCATGTTTTACCTTAGAGGTTGTGTAATGATTCCCTATTCATGCCCCCCATAATCCATGCAAAAAAGGAACTTTCCATTGTGTTCCATAAGTATCACAAATGATAACTCGTAAGAAGTATTAAAAAATAAAGCATACCAATCACAATATATATACTAACTATCCCATAACATAAGGAACAAGTATAATATCAATATAAGCATGTATGAGACTAAATGCTTAGCGTACAAATGACAAATAAGATTCAACATCATGATACATTATATTCCAATATAATTGGAGTCTAATTAGTACATTAAACCCATAAACAACATGTCTCATGGTATATAATAGTCTAACATGTCAATAACCCAATATATATGATAATAGTTATAATGGTTATAGCTCTAAAACTTGCCTCCAACATGTAGAATACGTCCTCTAATCGACTTGTTAACAAAAGAGGCGACATAGAGAGAGTTGGACATAAATTCTTGTGAAAAAAATACCACTAATTTTAATTATTACCAATATGCTAATATATCATGTATAATACCAAATGGTATAATATGGGGTAACGAATTTATACTCAACCCGCATCGCGCAAGTTAGCACATGTATATTATAGTGTTACATAATATTTGGTAAGTTCATCAACAATGAATCATTATGGCGACCAAGCATGACTTAGCCAGCACGCACTAGACTGATGGGGATCGGATCCCCTAGTAAGGCCAAGACCCACTAAGTATGATCATCAATGTAATACCAATACCATGACACTTTACCGCATAGTTCACCTCCAATAATCGTATTGAACACAAATCGATATACACGTAAATAACTGCTGCTGTTTATTTATCAATAAGAATTTCAAAAAAATAACTCAAGCTAATAATCCTTGCTATAAAGCAGCCGGTGGTCTATTTTATTTGCTACCAAGACAGAATGTCTTATATCTCTAGGTCGATGCCCCCTAACATGAGATATCGAGAAAACCACATTCCATTCAACAAATGTTCTAAATATCTAACCCCAAAGTCATAACAAACGGATGTAGACTTACTCTATATACAATATCATATATGGAATAATCAATTGCAATACCCTAGTCATCTCACTTCAAAGCCAATGGACGACTCAATAAACCACTATACGAATCGAATCACATCTTGATCCTTACCAAAGTCTCTATATTGCTTTATGTTCAACTGCATGTTTTCCAAGACTTGGCGCATAGTTCCCAAACTCATCATATTGCTTCTTAATCTCTTTGGACCCTCTAGCATCTCCTAGATTCATAAAAGAACGCAAACCTTCAAAATCCAAAAATCTCCAAACACAATCTTACTATTTTCTCATCATATACTCGGACATTTAACCAGGGGAGTCAGAAATGTAACTTTTATTTCATACATCTAGAATAGCCACAAAGACTTCTAAACTCCCTATATTTAAACTGAGATATTGTAGGAAATCATATCTTGGAAATTCAAACATTTGAATGGACATTCAGACGTCTAAACTCCCATTACAACCAAGAATTTGTTATGATAGGATAAATTCCTTTGGTAGAAATTAGTCCCTCCTTCTCCTTCTCTCGTTCATCTTTCAACTCTTCTCTTTGATTCATTCTCTATCCCTGAGACATTTTGCACTTACGTCTCTCCATCCGGATTCATGCCCTTGTTATCGTCCATCTGACACTGTCGTTCAATGAAGTTGTACATATGGCAAGGTGATAGGAGCTAGTTGGGAATAGGATTTTAGGATAGAAAGTTTAGATTGATAAGAAGGAAAAGCTCATCCCATGTCAAAAGGGCAAGAAGGATCAACAACATAAGGGAAAGGCTGGGGTGGAGGAGCGCAGAAGGATGTTTTCATGGTCACATTTTATAATTGTAGTCAAATAGGGCATTACATATAAAAGTGTTCGAAACCAGCTGGAGTGGTTAAGGTCATGTGTTTCAACTATGATAAACTAGGACAAAGTAGATGGATAGTCCAAAATAAAGACAAACAATGGTTTGTGCTTTGGACGGAACAAAAACTTGAACATCTAATAAGGAGAAAGGGAAGGGAGTAGTTTTTAGAGGTATGATTTTGATCCCCTATCTTTCATTTAGAGTTCAATTTGATACTGATATTGTACACTCTTTTATTTTGATAGATTTAGTTGATAGGTTGGATTTAGATTTCACTTATCTTGTCCCCCTCTTTGGGGTGGTTAATGCGATTGGTGGGTATGCGGCCTAAGGTACACAAGTTTAGAGTTTGCGCTGTGTGAATATTTATTTGCATATGACCTGTCTGTGTTTGACTTTACAGATTCCAGGCAATCTTGCGTATAGAATGGTAAGTATGTAATTACGCTAGAACTTATTGTACCAATAGAGTTGTCACGGTCGGGATTTTCAACCTTAAAAAATCGACATCAACACGTCCACGGTATTACATGCCGAATAATCGAATGTCGCAAATACTATATCATTAGGGAAAACAAGAAAGAGGTAGAAGAAGAAAATATAAATAACAACATAGAATCTCACAATCGAAGCGGAACAATATATAATAGATAACAACTGGTTTGTATACAAAAATGGTTAGAACTGTTTTTATAAATTACATCATCGTAGTATAACATAAATCAATAGCACAACTGGACAGTTATAATGACTTGTCCTCACCAAAGCTGAATATATAGCCTACAATACACAGGGAATAAAAGCCAAGCACATGTGGTACGTCCCATCATCCAGCTCGTCTCCTAAGCTTAATAGCATCCTATCATGTATCTGTAATACTCGGTCTGACCCAAGCATTATAACAAAATAACACCCGAGTCAGTCTGGAAAACCATCATGAGAAAACACACTCAAATTGAATTATTAAAGTTATCAAATTTTTTTGAAAATCAAAGGTGTCTCATAAGACCACGCTACACATAAATACGACGGGTTTTTACCTTACAATAACCAAAACCATTTCATATCAAAATCATCTGATATTATAATAGTGTCTAAGTACAAGTACTTATTCAAATAACTAAAATGTTTGCATCTCACATTCCAGCATAGTTGGACACAGTCAAAACCATACGGTGCTTATTGAAGAATGGATTTCAACTGAATGACTAGGCATTGGGATACCAACTGTCACAATACATGTCTAGAAACACCGTACCGAGATCGAACCTATTGATCCCTACCAACACAAGACTGGACTATCCCTGACCTGGATAGACCGAATATGCTATCATCCCAGGTGTTCCCACCCTTTCCGAGCTCCTTTCACACATGGTGATAATATCTGAGGTTATATAGAAAGGTGATAGACGTACCCTACTTGGGTGCTTCCCACTTAGCCTTGCTGCATCTCCCCTGTTTTTCGGTCATTCTCGGTTGATGAGGCTAGAGGCTACGATTACCTTTACAAGGAAATTTCACTAACAATGCTCATTGTCCTTCAATAACAATGTACTGATAGCATTTATCCATACAAGTCTGTTCCCGTTCCGAACGGAACCGAATGCACTATTCCTACTACATCCATTTTGGAATCACCCTCAGGATTAGTAGCGATTAGCCCTTGCACTTCACTGCTCCCTCTTCGACTCCAAGCTCTTGTCTTCATTTCGAGAACGTACTCGTTGAATCGAAGTGGTTTGCGGATAACTTATCTAATCCTGGTCTCTTCGAAACAACATTTAATATTTTCGGTAAACTCAACCCGGTTCTCTAGAAAATAAACATACGAAAATAAGATCGAAGATCACCTCCTAACCGTTAGTGGACGGATTTCCTTATACACGTCCCAGAAGAACGAAATGAGTTTATACGTATAAATAGCACCTCGAATGGTAACTGTACCATATAAATCTCATATTTCTCCGAGATATTTCCATAGTAATATTTAAGTCCAGATTTGATTATCGGTTATTTAACAATCAAATAAAACAATCATTCAACCAAAAATTTCATTTCCGGGGAAAAAAAACAAGTCTTATTTTATTTAGATTTCAAATAAATTAAATCTCTTTATCAAAAAATATACACTTACCTTATCGAATTCAGCATTTTAACAAATTATCTTTTTTTCAAAATATTTGAAAACCCTTTTAAATAATAGGGAAAGTACCCCTGCAGTATCAAACCATGGATCACAGTTCAATGGTTATGTCTCTATCCCAGAGAAATTCAAGTCTTAATTACAGGAACTCACTGCCTTCGTTTTCGCCATGCGAGTATATCAATACTTCCCTAAAACTCTATTTAATAATTTTCAAAATAATACTTATGAAATTTCTATAATAATTGTCCAAGTAAAACTTTATAAAACTCTACTTTTTAAATGAAAGCTATTAAATAAAATATAAATATTTAATAATTATCCTTTTAAATAATAATACTAAATTAACCTTTAATAATAATTAATTACTATAACAAACTTAATTAATATTTACTTTAACGTTTTAAAAACAATTTGAATGATAGATTTATATAAAACATTCTTTTAAACACTTTTAAATTTCCTAATTAATACCTAAAACCTTTCCTTTAAAATATACTTAACTTTAAAAAAATACATTTTCCACTTCAATATAGCTAGCCTAATCATTTATATATCCCTCTCTACTTATCTCCAGCTTAATTTACGTTCCAAACCCTTAAATTTCCTTTTTCACATTTTTAAAAATAAAAATACTATTTATTTTTAAAACGATTTACCTATATCCGTACAAATTCCCACCGTGAATTTATAATTTCAAATTACCCATTAATAGTTTACTTCACTTTATAGTATAGGTTTCGTTTATAATTTCCTATAAATCTCATTTCGTGTTTCATCCCTGTTTCACAATACTTAATCAATTTCCAAATTAAATTCCATTTTAAATTAATTTCTTAGTTAACCCAAATTTATTCCAAAACCCATTAAAAGCTTATTTAAATCTGAAACATCAATTTCATATTTTATCTTCAATGCTCCTTTTTATTTTTCCCAAACCACTTAAATCTTAAATTTAAAATAATTTTTTTATACTTAAACAATACCCCTTAAGTTCTTACTTTTTTTAAAAAAACTCCTTTATTCATATTTATCCAAAAAAAATTATTTTTCCATATGTCGGAATTTATTAAATAGGATTTAAAAAAATCACCATTTATTTTCCCAAATTCATTTCTTTTTAATTTATCAAACTTTACTATAAATATTTTACTTTAAAATTCCCTTTTATTTTCTGTTAAAAATTCAATATTTATATTCATGATATTTTAAAATGCCAAAGATATATCCAGCAATACCATAGCATTCAATAAATCAATTTCCAATATAATATATCATAGGTTATTCAAATAAATCATATCACTGAATATGAAAGTAATTTTCAAAAATTTGAGGAATCCATTTGTATCCCTCTAACCTATTTTCCTGCATCCATAGTTTTTAGCACGATGTAAAAATACCAATCCCACTTCGAGAGGGATATCGCGGTATATAGGGTCACCCTCTATTATGTGGAGAGGCATAGGGTCTCATCCGCTATATAATGCGGGAATGTCGATCACTCCAATTATCCATACTACTATTTATATAATATCACATTCAACCGGTAAACATTTATCAATTCAACAATCAATCAATAATTAAATTTACTATTAAATTAATTGCGGTAAATCAAAAGTTGAGTGAGATTTAACTCACATTGATTTTCTGCCGTTTTCGCGCTTCGTTTTCAATTAAATCCGGACGCGTTTTAAATTGTTTGAAATTATCAAAAGCTCTAATTTTACCCAAACCAGCTTCATGCCTAAGCTCCATTCACCACGATCGCTATGCAAAAAGTTTCGTCTAAAACTGACCTCGTATGCATGAGATATAATTTTTATAAGTTCATTTCTATTTAAATAAGAAATCCATATCAATAACAAACCCGGCCCAAAATACCCAACCACTCCTCTTCTTCTTCCCTAACCTTTAATTCACATTGCCTACACACATACATGACCGTGCATGCCAACATTGACAATGGGCTCCAGCCACCAAATCAACATTCTGACCACACCAATGACTTCCCATTGACCATCTCGACTCGCTTATACCCTTGCCGACACCCACGCCATCGCCAATCAAAATGCAACACCCCATCGACGCAGTAGCCAGAAAAAACCGCGGCCCTTAAATCGACGGCATACGCTCCCAAAGTTCCACCGCCGCTGTCGTTCATCCCCGCGAGTTCGACTATGCCAACTACATCTCCAAACGTTGGTCCAATTTCAAAATAACTCAAACCCTAGTCAAAGCTATGCTCTGACAATGAAATCGATCATCACAAAACAGTGTTGCACTATACACAAATGACATTAGATTGAAGAGAACCGTAAATCATGAATTTACAAATCCATTTGGTAATTTTTTTCTTATGTATTTGAGGCAAAATAATTTTTTGTTTTGAAGTTCTCGGATTCATTTTCTTTTTAAAATCGGTTGTAATGTTTTGAAGGAGGATGGAACGTGATATTTGAAAGGAAGATTGCATGTTGAATGCTTACTATAGTGAATTGAGGTGATGAAAAAGAAAACAGCTAACGTGAATTTTTTTGACTGGTCAATATACAATTATATTATTTAAATTTTAAATCCTCATGAATTCGTAGCTTAAAATTTTGACATCCTACCGAGGCGTACCGCTAGGCGTTCATAATGTTATACCCCTGTTCCAAATGCAATGGAAAAGGTTTTGAGTGCTAATTCGATCGTATGTGAAGATAGCTTTTTTAACCCAATTATTATATTGAATTTTCGATATAAATTCTAGCGCATTTATATTCCATACGGCCAAACGATGACTCCAAAAGCTATGAAATTTGAAATTCGATAATAATACACTATTACGGATCCAATGGAACTGGTTTCATCGAAATCCGAGATTGTGGCTCGGAAGGCTATTTTTAAATGTCATTTTAAACGGTATATTTTTAAAACCAAACAAATCACTTTTAAATTCAATTTTAAAGCTTTTATTACCTTCATTATTATCGATATAAATTTTATAAGCCTTTAAATTATATTTAACAAGCTTAAAAACCATGATTTCGTATTTTACCAAATTTCCAATTATTAAATTCAATAATTAAATTATCCAATAAATAGCTATATTTGAAATTCAAGTTAAAAGTTTACTTTTAAATATTTAAAATCAATTAAATATTCTAATTTTAAATATCCTAAACTCCGGGTCATTACATTCCTTCCCTTTATAAGAATTTCATCCTCGAAATTGCTAGGTAAAAAGAATGGTCCCTAACCCGTTAACTATTTAAAAAACCAAAAAGTTTAAACAACTTTGTGAAAAACAATTTTTATTGAAACCACATTATCACTTTTACTAATTTCTAACTTCATCCATAGATTCCAAATAATATTATCCCCGCAATCATTCAAATTATAATTTAATACCAAATTTTAAGTTATCAAAATTTTCTACAAAATTTTCTAACTCCCTAAATTACTAAATTATTTCACCAGTGTCTCCTTTTCGCGGCTAGATCCGAAAAATTACAAAATGCCTCCACGGACCCCAAATCATCAAAAAAAAACAAATGCCAAGTAGCTCAATTAGAAAACCATCAATTTCATACACAATATAAACACATACCTTTTTGTTGGGCAATCAAATTTTACTTCTGAAATCGAAGGCATCAATTTAGCTTTTGTTTTCAATTACCTGCACACTACTTACCAGTAATATACAATCATACAATTCAAAATCATTTTATTCTTTCCTTTTCAAAATTTTCAATATTTATTTCATTTAAGCCCATACGATGTACAAATATCATCCGTACATAATATCAACTCTGGTCGCTTACTTGATCACACGATTTCGCTTCCGAACTAGTATCATTCACACGACTCTCTAGTGCGGACTCAGATCTGATTCCTTTATCAGAAACCATGATCCTCCTTGCATAACCATATACTATGATAGAGAATTTTCAAGATCGATCAAAATCCACATCTAGGGTTTACCGTCGAAAATCGAGTGAAAAATCCCAACTTGGATCAATATATCTTTCTTGAAATTTTATGCTGGATCAATTCATTGTGCGAATAAATAATATATGTACAACTTACGTATTAATTTCCAACTGATTTTTAGCTATCTTCAATTCTTTTATTCTCACTCATTTTAATTGCTATTCGCTTATTTACAGTTATCCTTTTACACGGCTTTTATCCAAATATTTTCTTAGTATATTTTTCCAATATCAATTTAACTTAAGACTTCACCATTTTCTTCTAAAGTTTAATATAAATTATTTTATATGACTCCTTATATTTATTTTCACTTCATCACTTAATCTTTTATATCCATTTTCATTCAAATTTAGTTTCAATTCCATTCGAATTCAATTTGCACTTCAAATATTTAAATATTGAATTTTTATCAATCGCCTTTTAAACCACATGTAATCCACTAATTATTTTAAATTAGTTCCTTCTACTAATTTATTCCATATCTCAATGAATTTTATTTCCAAGCTTTATTCATTTAGTACATTTAAACGAATTCTTCATTTTCACTTATTTGAAATTAATATTATTCCAATATTCAAATTTCAAATTTTATAAGTTTTCCATATTTATTCCACTTAAAACATTTTAAATTAGATTTCGCAGTTTTAAACAATTACTTGATATTTCAAAAATCATTTTTGAAATCAATTACATATACACACTCCATTTGTACATTAAATTATCCCTTTGTATTTCAAAATAAAACCAATTTTATAAACGAATCTTAATTCAAATCATTGAGGTAGCAATCCCTCATTGGAAACTCGAAAATGAACATCGACGATGCTGCAGTCATCACCGAAAACATTTCCAGCGACCGAAGTGAGTTCGGTGCTTTTATTCCTTTAAAACCAATTTTGAATATTTTTACTCTAAATATTGATAGATTTCATTTCCAATTCAAAAAAATTTCCAAATAGTATCACTATTATTTTCACAACTTTGAAAAAAAATTCAAAATCATTGGGATTTAAAATCCCAAATTTCCAACTTTTAAATCTTATTTAAATATTCCTTTGGAATTTTATCCCTTTTCAAATTATAAATCACATCTATAACTCATATTTACAAATTCCATTATTTTCATATGGATTAATTTCTTAACTTTTGGTTGTAACTTCAATTTCTTATTTAATTTACACAACAATGATAATAGTTGTATATTATCATTTACTAACAACAAAACAAACAATATATAACTATAATAATTTTATAAAAATTATTTATTTATATATAAAAATAATTTGGGTAAAATTATTTCATTTACCCCATTTTAAAACAATACCGTGTCGACTTGTTCTTTTATAGTGTTTAGAGATCCCTATCAATAACGTTAATTACTCGTATTAACCAGATTTCATAAACCACTCAATAGACCAATCAACACAATATAAAACAATTTTATACCCACAAACAAATACGCGCTCGTATCTATTAATATACTCAAACTCATTCTAGGGTGCTATTGACCCTATCTCTAATGAGTAACCCCCTCCAGAGCCAGGTTTCTCGCTTAACCTTCAGCTATGATACTAGTGTCACGGTCGGGAATTTCGACTTTCGAAAATCGACATCGGTACGTCCACTGTATTACATGCCGAACAATCGAATGTCGGAAACACCAAATCGTTTGCAAAAAGAAGAAAGAGGTAAAAGTAGAAAATTGAAATAACAACATAGAACCTCACAATCGAAGCGGAACAATATATAATAGATAACAACTGGTCCTTATACAAAAAAGGTTATAACTCTTTTTATAACTTTTTATACATTACGTCATTAGAGTACAACACAATCAATAGCTCAAGTGGACAGTTATAGTGACTTATCCTCACCAAAGCTGAATATACAGCCTATAATACACAGTGGAATAAAAGCCAAGTACGTGTGTTACGTACTGTCGTCTAGCTCATCTCCTGAGCTCCATAGCATCCTATCATGTATCTGTAATACTCGGTCTGACCCGAGCATTATAATAAAATAGCACCCGAGTTAGTTTGGAAAACCAGCGTGAGAAAACACACTCAAATTGTATTATTAAAGTTATCAAAATTCTTTGAAAATCAAAGTTGTCTCATAAGACCACGCCACACATAAACATGATGGGTTTTTATCTTACGGTAACCAAAACCATTTCATATCAAAATCATCTGATATTATAATAGAGTCTAAGTACAAATACTTATCAAATAGCTGAAATGCTTGCATCTCACATTCCAGCATAATGGGGAACAGTCAAAACCGTAAGGTGCTTATTGGAGAATGGATTCCAACTGAATGACTAGGCACTAGGTTATCACCTGTCACGGTACATGTCTAGAAACACTGTACCGAGATCGAACCTATCGATTCCTGCCAACACAAGACCAGACTATTCCTGACCTGGATAGACTGAATATGCTATCACCCCGAGTGTTCTCACCCTTTCCGAGCTCCTTTCACACGTAGTGATAATATCCGAGGTTATCTAGAAAGGTGATAGACGTATCTTAATTGGGTGCTACCTACTTAGCCTTGCTGCATCTCCCCTGCTTTTCAGTCATTCTCGATTGATGAGGCTAGAGGATACGATTACCTTTACAATGAAATTTCACTTAGAATGCTCATTGTCCTTCAATAACAATGTACCGATAGCATTCATCCATACAAGTCCGTTCCCGGTCCAAACGGAACCGAAGGCACTATTCCTAATACATCCATTTTGGAATCACCCTTAGGATTAGTAGCGATTAGCCCTTGCACTTCACTGCTCCATCTTCGACTCCAAGCTCTTGTCTTCATTTCGAAAACGTACTCGTTGAATCGAAGTGGTTTGCGGATAATGTATCTGATCCCGGTCTCTTTGAAACAACATTCGATATTTTCGGTAAACTCAACCCTGTTTTGTAGGAAATAAACAGATGAAAATAAGATAGGAGATCGCCTCCTAACCGTTAGTGGACAGATTTCCTTATACACGTCTCAGAAGAACGAAACGAGTTCATACGTACAGTATAGCACCTCGAACGGTAACTGTACCATATAAATCTCATATTTCTCCTAGATATTTCCAAAGTTATATTTAGGTCCAGATTGGATAGTCGGTTATTTAACTATCAAAGAAAATAATCGTTCAAGTAAATATTTCATTTCCATTGAAATACACCAAGTCTTATTTAATTCAGATTTTAAACAAATTAAATCTCTTTATCCAAAAATATACAATTATCTTATCGAATTCAGTATATTAACAAATTATTATTTTTTTCAAAATATTTGAAAACCCTTTTAAATAATATGGAAAATACCCATATGGTATCAAATCATGGATCAAAGTTCAGTGGTTAAATCTCTATCCTAGAGAAATCCAAGTCTTAACTGCAGGCGCTCACTGCCTCCGATTTCACCACGTGAGTATACCAATACTTCCCCAAAACTTTATTTAATAATTTTCAAAATAATACTTACGAAATTTCGATAATAATTCTCCAAGTAAAATTTTAGACAACTCTACTTTTTAAATGAAATTTATTATATAAAATATAAATATTTAACAATTATCCTTTTAAAATAATAATACCGAATTAACCTTTATTAATAATTAACTACTATAACTAACTTAATTAACGATTTTAAAATAATTTGGGTGATAGATTTTTATAAAACATTCTTTTAAACACTTTTAAATTTCCTAATTAATACTTAAAAATATTTCCTTTAAAATATACATAACTTTTCAGAAAAATACATTTTCCACTTCAATATAGCCAGTTTAATCATTTATAAATCACTCTCGATTTATCTCCAGTTTAATTTATATTCCAATCCTGTAAATTTCCTTTTTCACATTTAAAAATAAAACTACTATTTATTTTTAAAACGATTTACCCATCTCCTTATAAATTCCCACCATGAATTTATGATTTCAAATTATCCACTGGGATAATTTGCTTCACTTTATATTATAGGCTTTATTCCTAATTTTCTATAAATCTCATTTCCCGTTTCATCCCTGTTCCACAACACTTGATCGATTTTTCGTCTATTTTCAAATTAAATTCCATTTTAAATTAATTTCTTAGTTAACCCAAATTTATTCCAAAGCCTACTAATTGTAGATTCACTTCCTTTTTCTGATTTAAAATCTTATTTAAATCTGGAATATCAATTTCATATTTTATCTTTAAAACTCTCTTTTTATTTTTCCCAAACTATTTAGATCTTAAATTTAAAATACACTCTTTTATATTTAAACAATACCGCTTAAGTTCTTACTTTTTAAAAAAATCCTTTATTCACATTTATCCAAAAATCTCTATAGCTTCATATTCTGGAATTTATTAAATGGGATATTTAAAAAAAATCAAACCATTTATTTTTCTCAAATTCATTTCTTTTTAATTTATCAAACTTTACTATAAATATTTTACTTTAAAATTCCCTTTTATTTTCTTTTAAAAATTCAATATTTATATTTTTGATATTTTAAAATTCTAAAGATATATCCAGCAATACCATAGCATTCAATAAATCAATTTTCAATATAATCTATCATAGATTATTCAAATAAATCATATCACTGAATTTGAAAGTAATTTTCAACATTTTTAAGGAATCTAATTGGAATCCTCCAACCTGTTTTCCTGCATCCACAGATGTTAGCACGATGTAAAAATACCAATCCCACTTCGAGGGGATATCGCGGTGTATAGGGTCATCCGCAATTATGCGGGGCATATAGGGTCTCATCCGCTATATAATGCGGGAATATCATCACTCCAATATATACATACAACTATTTATATAATTTCACATTCAACCAATAAGTATTTATCAATTCAACAATCGATCAATAATTAATTTACTATTCAAATTAATTGCAGCGAATCCAAAGTTGAGTGAGATTTAACTCACATTGATTTTCTACCATTTTCACGTTCCATTTTCAATTAAATCCGAACGCATTTTAAATTGTCTGAAACTGTCAAAATCTCTAATTTTACCCAAACCAACTTCGTGCCGAAGCTCCCTTCACCACGATCGCTATGTAAAAAGTTTTGTCCAAAACGGACCTCGTATGGACGAGATATAATTTTTATAAGTTCATTTCTACTTAAATAGAAATATAAATTCAATTTATAAAAAAAGAAACCCATACCAATAATAAACCTGCCCAAAATACCCAACCCCTCCTCTTCTTCTTCTCTAACCATTAATTCACGTCGCCTGCGCACACACACATGACCGTGCACGCCAACATTGACACGGGGCTCCGGCCACCAAATCGACATTCCGACCACGCCAATGACTTCACCTTGACCATCTCGACTCGCCTATACCCCTATCGACACCACGCCATCGCGAATCAAAATGTGGAACCCATTTACACAGCAGCCAAAAAAAAAGTCGCGCCCTAAATCGACGCCACGCGCTCCCAAAGTCCCACCGCCGCTGTCGTTCGTCCCCGAGTTTGACTATGCCAACTACATCTCCAAACGTTGCTCCAATTTCAAAATAACTCAAACCCCAATCGAAGCTATGCTCTGACAATGAAATCGACCGAAACAAATTGTAATAGCTTGACCCAAGATACTTTGGAAAACATATCTTTATTATTATGTCCAAAATATCTCTTAATTACTCAAATAAAAAATAATAATGTTTTTCCATTAACTCCATGAAAATAATTATATTTTTATTCGCTCAAAATAATACAATTTGTATTTTCAGAACCATATTACTGTTTATTAAGTTATAGTTTACTTTACAAATAATAACAAACCGTCCAAATTCACTTCAAAATAGATTTTTTTTTTGTTTATTTACTATTTTTTACAAAATTATATATTTTTTCTTTTTTTATTAATTAATTATTTTTTCGATTTTACAGTTAATTATTGTAAAGTATCAACATCCAACGACATAACAATTAGACCGCCAAATAACCAAATTAAAACACATACCATCTCAAACAATTTAACAACTAAACATTTATCAAAAGAGTATAACATATATCAACAGATCTATATTTTTATCGACGAATGTTTATCTGATATTTTTAAAATATAAATATTTACAAATATTTGACCTTTCTAATGCATTTTTAAAATAGCTCCAAAAGCTTTTAAATTACATGCTAAATTACTTGAAATTTGTCTCAAATCCAATAAATCGAGCATGAAGCAGAGATCATATACAAAAGCTATGGTGATTAGAAGATTCAGGGTTTATTTTGCAATTAATAAAAGTATACGGGCTCAATTGTAAAAAGTTACCCGCTTGAACCCATACCGCAGCCATAAATTTAACCAACGATTACCTCAGAGTTACCATTGGCCCCGACCACCACTGGAAACCACATCGGAGCGCTTCCATTCCCGACTAGTACCATCACTATCTCAGTGTTGATTACCAGAATTTACCCTAAATCCTCATCATCGTAAGCTACAAAGTCAAATTCTAGGCACCTCCGACTGGATTAAACCATGATCCAACCATCACCGAGCTACACTCTTCAAGAATTACAACTCTATGCTTTCAATTTCACCAACTGATGCTCCAATCAAAATGCCCCGTTTTATAACCCTAATTAAATGATTTCAGACTTTGACTGTATTTCTGATCAACTTGAGCATTATCCCCAAAAACGAACACTTGCCTTATCTTTGCCTTGTCAATGGCATCAATTTGATATATTATAAGATACGGTTTAAAGACTTTGAATTTCAAAACAATTTTTTATTATAGCAATCAATGGCATATCCCCACACTCCTACCTAGAGGGGTTGCCACCTCTTGGAGCCCCTTTCATAATAGCAATCAATTTTAATTTTTTAATTTTCAATTTTATAAAAATTCAAATTTTATTTTTTAAATATTATATATTATATATTAAATAAAATTATTAAATATTACATATTAGACAATAATTAGTGAAAACTAGGGATATGTCGCTCTTTATAAAACTTATTTGTTTACATTTCTCCGTTTTAGAAATTATTTTCGTTTTCTTTTACATCTCTCATTTTCAAATTTAAGGGTGCTTGTCAGACATGTATTCCATGTGGTTATGAGTTATGAAAAATAATAACATGAAAACAAATTAATGTTAGTAAAATAACTTAAATACCCGTTGAATTATACATATTTTTCTAAAAATAGTGGTGTATTTTATGAAAGGATATTGTAATGGACCAAAAACGTAGTTTTTATAATTATAAGGATGTATGTCATAATTTCCATAATAATTATTACTTATTAATTAATAAACATTATCTATTAATCATTGGTCATTAATTATTAAATATTAATCTTAATTATCAACTGTTAATTGTTAACTTTTTACTTCTTAATTATTTAATAATATAATCAATATTAATTATTTATCAATAGTGATTATCTAATATTAATTATTAATTATTTAATAGAAATTATTAAATTATAAATTATTTATTAATAGTAACTACTAATCATACTTTGTATAATACACAAGTCGAAATACTTAAATATTTTTAAATTTATTTTAGAAAAGTTCAAAATACTAATTTTTGAAATATTAAATACAATGTTAATTATATTAAATTTTAAATACTAAAGGATAAATATTACTTATTAATTCTTAAATATTAAATATTAATTATTTAATAGCAACTATTGGTTATTAAAAATTAAAAAAATGAATATTAAATATTACTTTTTATTTATTTATTTTGTTTTGTTTCTTTTTTAGAACTCAAAAACCAATTAAGTAATCCTGGACATGTCTAAATCAAACCATGAATCATATAGCAGCCGGGCTTATTTCCTTATATGTAGTTTCCAACTATAAAACCCCGACCTTTAGGTAATTAACTTTGAGTATTACTAACATGTCTTTAACTACCCAGCCACTCTATCGGGTTACTACTTCTTATTTATTGATCATCAATTATTACTTATTACTTCTTAACTGTATTTGAATATTAACTATTAAATGTTATTTATTAGGTACATATTATTATTTATTACTATTATTTATTTACAGTAATAATTAATTATTATTATTATTATATTTCGTATTAATTATTGAAACTAAATAATTAACTTTTAACTATTTAATAGTAATTTTAATTTTTAATTATTAAATAATGAATATTACTTCTTATTTATTAAGCATTACATATTACTTCTTAGTTATAATTGAATATCAAGTATTAAATGTTAATTATTATTTATATATTATCAATTATTAATCATTAATAGAATAATTAATTATTATTAATTTTTTATCCATTATTAACTACTAAATATTTAAAGTTTATTGATTATTGATTATTTAATAGTAATTATTTAATATAATTATTCATTATTAATTATTAAATATATTTGTTGTGACTTTTGGAAAAACAGTTGTTAAAATCTAAGAATAAGTCAACTTATTAAACATTTGTTATAAATCAATATTTACTCTAATATCTTGGAATTTTACCATTTTAATTTTGAATATGTAATTAATTTTAAATATTTAAATAATCGGTGTCTAAAAAATATAAGTAACATATATTCAAATACCAAGATTAATTAAATATTCGAATTGTGAATTAAATATTTCAATGATAAATTAAATACTAATTAAATTGATTTGGTATCCTTATTTAACTCCTTTTAATCTAAATAATAATGGCAAATTCATTTTATAAATTATTACAATAATAAAAGTTCAAATAATAAGAGAATAATTTTTTAATAAAATGACTTGATTTTTATCATCATATTTTTAATTTAATTTATAAAAAAATTCAAAATCTTTAATTTGGAAAATGTTTAAACTGTGGTCTGACGGTACTTCGGCAAACGATGGTATTTTTATGATTTTACAGAGATGACTAGTGCATATTATTATTATTTTCGGTTACGCGGTCGTATTTTCATTTTATCATTTTCGGTATATGCGCGAATGAAATTTTGTGTAGCAAGATGCTGGAGATTGCAATATAAGCCAAGTTCAACCGTTTAGAGTGTTCAACACACTTTACATTTCATTTTCTCTCTGGATATTTTCAGACTCTTATACCCAAAATAAAGTAAGCAAATTAAATTTCAAAAATCAATATCAATGCAAATAATCAACAAAAAATTATTAAAGGTTAGATCTTTAGAATCATTGTGAGTAGATCTACGAATACATAATCGTTTTGTAAAGGGCGGATGTGGTTGGTGTTGTTCGAAATTTTGGCCGTGGTTGTAGGCAAATTAGGTTTTATTTTTGAGAGGGAATTAGGCGGAGATGGTCGAGCAGGATGTTGATGTTGCGTTGAAGAGCACGTTTTCCTAAATTTTCATGGCCTCTGGTCGACTTGGTGAAGTGAGTTCATGCACTATAGCACATGAAGGGTCCAGGTCACGGCTAGAAGAGTGGATGCAGGCTCGACTTCGTAGTGTCGGAAAGGTGGAGTTCTCGGAGAGGAGTTCGTAGGAGGTGATGGCTCGTGACATTGTCAAATATAGCTCAAGTTATAATGGTGAGAAGTGGAGAAAGAGGTGGGTTGAGCTACATGCATGGGTGGGAGAGAATTTGTATTTGGGGAAGATGGATAAATAATGTTATTATGAGTAATGATTATTTAATTAAGTAACTAATCATTTTAATTAATTCAAAATGTTATAAAAACCATATCTTGCTTATACGAGGTCGGATTTGGATGCGATCAGTTTCATTGGACTCATAGGAACGTTAGCTTTGCGTTGAAACTGGTTTCGTCGAATTCGGAGCTAGTTGAATTTAGGATAAAATCGAATATCGTTTGATTTAGACCGAACCAAAATGCGAAAACATCAACTGGAATTTCAGTGAGTTTACTCACCTTTAAATAAACTATATGATATTCGTGTTGCTATAAATTATTGTTAAATGGTTGGATGATAGTTTATATTGTTGTATGGTTATTTGTTTGGATTTTAAATTCCCGTCTGAAATGCAGGTGGTATAAATTGTATGATCGATTTCACCCTAGAGCGGGGGTGAATAGGGTGATGCTATTAATTATAAAACTTAATTGCGAAAGCTTATAAAATTATTTCAACACAGATAAATCAGAAATATATCAGCACAGATAATAGCAGAATAATAAATGCAGAAATAGAACGACACAGAATTTACCCAGCTTCGGCAAAACCCTACCTACGTGCTGCCCTCAAGGTTTCTACTAGAAATTAAGTAGTCACACGCTTACACACGTAAACTCGCGACACCCGCTACTGACTAACCTAACTCTACGCTCAAAACCCTGCCACAACTCAGTCACTGAGTTGCGAATTCTCAAACTACGACACGTAGTTTGTCCCCTAGTCACAGACTAGAAATTACAACGGTTTAAAAGCAAAATACAAATTAAAAACAATTTAAAATTAAAACAACCCTAATTAAAAAATTAAAAGGCCCTTATAATAAATAAAAAAGCCGGCCCCTTTTATAAATTTAGCCCGTTCCCCCTTTTTATATTATTGTCGGCTTTGTTCTTCATCTTTGCAAATTAGAGCTTTGTTCATTAGGGTTTCGTGATGAAGCTGCTGATTGTGTCGATCAATCTGGTTGATAATTGAGTGAGGATTTGTTTATCGTTCGTCTGATGCTTTCGATTGCTTCTGGAGTTCGACTTCAATTTGGTATGTGATTTTCCTTTTTTTTTTTTTGCTTTTCTGTTATGCTCGATTGAACTCCGATGATTTCATTGCCGATGATGATTGTGGGTGTATATATATATATATATGGATTTGAGTCCCTAGATTTTCGTTCGTCTGATTTTTTCAAAGTTATGTTTCATCCATTTGATTATTGCTGGGCGTTAATGATTTCACTGACTTATTCAACTCGTCATTTTCGTGTTACTTGGTTGACACGGTTTTGATTTTACTGGTTCGACTTTGGCACCGACATTTTCAATTTTTACATACACTTGATTTCTGACTTGGTTAACTTTGATTTTGATTTGTGAATTCATTTTTCTGATGACATGAGTTTCTGATGGCTTCGGCCTTGGCTTGAGATTTCATGTGCTTGATTGTTTGTGGCCGCACGTTCCTATGTAGTGCCATTGATGTTCTGTTGCTCCATGTTGCATTGAACACCTCATTTGATCTACTAGCATTGTTTCATGATAATGAATTCTGGTACTTTGTTCATTTTCAGCTTCATAAATTTTTGGCATGTCTGCATTCATCTTTGCACTGTGTATTTGCATGCTTGCCACTAATCATATCATATGTTGAAGTCGTTTATGTGCTCGACTTTGGCCATTAACTGTTGCATTTATGTTGAACTTGGTGGTCTTTGTGGAACTGCTTTTTGTCATACTTGTTGATGCCTTTGTAGTTTGTTTCCTTCATGTTGTTATTGCTGATATCTTGGTTCAGTCTGTATTTTGATGTTCACCTCTCTTGTATCATTGGTGTGTACTAAGCTGTGCCTTGCTTCTGATTTGTTGGTCTTTCTCACTGTGGCATTTGCTTTGGTACAACTCCTTTATGTATACACAGTTGAGTTATTCTGTGTACATTGCTGACTTTTGCTTTTCTTCTTGAATCTGTACTAGATTTACTGGTTATATTTGCATTTGTATCACTTGATGTTGTGCTGTTGAGCTTTGTTGTATGGTATTGATTTGTATTAGTTTGAATTACACTTGAGTGGAATCCAGCTTGTAGCTCGGATTTGACCTTGTGCTGAAAGTTGTGACATTATTTTATTGCACTTGAGTTGAATCCGGTATTTTGGGTTTGACCTGTGCTCACATGTCCCTGTAAATTTATCAAGTGTATATATCGGTGTGCACGGCCTTATGGCATATACAATGATACACTGTGTATGTCACAAGCTATTCGTGTATGATGAATTGAAAATTAAATGATGACGAACAACCCAAATAACTGAGGCAAATATTATTTTCAAAATCTACATTTTGTTTTATACTGCAAAAATATTTCCTTTTCTATTTTACCGCGTCAATATTTATTTTTGCAGATTGCTCAGATGCTGGATTCAATTTGGAGTGAAGTTGAAGATAAAGTACAAGTGTGAGTGATATGTAGTGAGGTCTATTGTAAATGTGAAATTGTGATGTATTGTAATCAAAGCTGTATATGTATAGTGAGAGCTTGAATTTGTACTATTCAAAATTGTAATAAATATTTGTTTGAATAAAATTTCTGTTTGAATTAAAATTCTGTGTTATTTATTTTTATTCAGCAAATATTTATTTAGCCTATGAAAAATAAAATAGTATGTTAACAAATACATTTACACGAATATATATATATATATATATATGTTTATTATCATCAAATAAAAATCATATAATCGCACATTCAACATAAATAGGCATTGTGTTGTAGGGGAAAAAAACAAAAGGAAAATCGGAGTGTACCTAGCGAATAGGTCGCTATGGAACACTTTGAAATACACATACATATATGTGATTTAGAGGGGACTTTTGTAGGGAGACCCTTAGGGGTTTCTCGCCAATTTTAATTTACTTGTATTCTTATGTCACTTATATTGTTATTTGGTTGAAAATATTTATGACATACTGTTTGATTGTGTAAGTGTCATTACAGCGATTATCAGTGTACCGTCACTTATAAAATATCATCCACTTAAACCCTCGTTGTATGTTGAACTTGAGCTTGAATTTTACAAAATAAATATTTGGTCGTGTTTTTTGCACTTCGAAAATTGTTTAAACTATATTTTCAAGTATTTTAAGAAATTTGAAAATAAAGGATGATTGTTGATTAAAATTTATAAAAGGAGTTATAAATTTAATTAATTATCTTTCGGGATAATTAACGCTGTTTGAAACTTATAAAGAGATTATAAATTTTGATTAATTATCTTTCGGGACAATTAATATGGTTTAAAATTTATAAAAGATTATAAATTGGATTTAATTATCTTTCAGAATAAATAATGTTGTTTAAGTTTATTAAGGTTATTTACCTCAAATATTTTATAAATTCTTTGCAAATGGGTTTGTAAGTATTATATAAGTATTTGGAAAGAATTAGAGGTTTAAATATATTATTGATTATTATTTATCTATAATAAAGTTAGTTAATAAATTTATTAATGATATTTAAGATTAATGAATCATTTTAGTAAAAGATATTTAAAGTTATATAATTGTTTTAAATAATGGTATTTAAAATTTATTATCGGGTTTAATAAAAATGTTTTGAAGACTAATTAACTAATTTAATCAAAGTATTTAAAGTCAACTAAGAGATTTAATAAAGGTGTTTATAATTAATTGATTTATTAAAGAAGTTATAAGTTTAATTAACTATCTATTAGGATAATTAATGTGGTTTTAAAGTTATAAAAGAATTATGTCAACTGTCTTTTCGAATGATTAACATTGTTTTCTTTTATAAAAGCACTTTAATTGATTTATTATGTTTACGGATAACAAATGTTGTTTGAAATTTATAAATGATAGTTTATAAATGAGAAAAGCTTAAAAAAGAATTGTTTGGAAATAAAGCTAAGTTTAAATTGTTTTGGGTTTATAGTAAATAATGTTTTAATGGCACTTGTCGTGATCCTTGTTTTTAATACACTTAGAAAAGTAATTTGTTCTTTAAAAAAAATTCAAGAGTTTTTGTAAAGTGCTTTACATATATTTGTGATGTGAAATTTAAACGTAAGTTTAGACTTTAAAAGCGTTTAAAAGTTTTATTCAATTACGGAAAGGATAAGGAATTTAATTTCCTTAAATGGTATTACTTATATGGATAGGATTTAGTCATACTCTTGGAGCTAAACATTGAGGCATGGAAACTCATTTCTATCTCGAACGTTAAAATTATTATAAGGGAAATGCCTAGAGGTAACACTACCTTAACTTGCCCGGCTTCATTTTCAATCGAGGAATATTACAAGTTTGAAATCAGTGAGTAGAAGTAAGGGTATAAGATTTATTTCCACATACAATCAATTTGATTATTCTAGGCAGCTGATTTATTGAATATTGATTCAGCTTTCTTCTTTGTGTATCGTCAATTTTAGACGATTTGTTGCTCATTTAAGCATTGATATCCTTTGTCAGAAATTACTAGAACCAAAGCACGAGTAGGGCCACACTATGAGGGGTTGCTTCCATAAGGGTATTTTCACATCTACTCTAGATTTGTTTCAGCTGTATGTGTGTGGAGATGTGAAATACTCGAATTCTCGGTATAGTTAAAGGGGACTAGCTTGGAGGTTTCCAAGAGCCATCGTAATTCTAAAGTATATTTCTAGAGGCATACTTTCGATGATGGGGGTGCACCCTCCTAGTCATTGTTGGAAAATTCCTTTCCTTGTTTTTTGATTCAAATTTGTAAATTGTTTCCTTATGTGCATCGAGAGGTGACTGAAGCTTGTGATAAATGCGGATTGCGGATCTTAAGGCTAAGATTAACACTAGAGGGGGGTGAATAGTGTTAATAAAGAATTACTAAATCTTTTTGAGTTTATGTTAATTTAGACACCGATGTATGCAATATACAGACGCAGATATGATCACGGAAACAAACACAGATGCAGAAATAAAATAAAAGCAGTAAAGGAAAGAACACATCGGATTTTATACTGGTTCGGAGTTACCCTACATCCAGTCCCGCAACACAAGTACGGATTTCCTTTCAAAAGGAATTGTACAATTACACCCTTGGTTTCAAGGCTACGAGGTACAACCTTTAGAATTTCTATCCTCTGGGTAGAGATACTTGATTTCCGGGCCACAAGTTTGCCCAATTGATTTACCAAGGCGACAATCACACCTTTTCTATCTTGATTGATTTCCAAGGCTACGATCGCACCTTTTCTCGCTTAATAGATTACAAAGAAGTCTATAACTCTGAATAGCACTGAGGACCTTGTAGAGATAGTGATAGAGAATCAAACTAGAAGTAATCGAGTCTGATTCAATGTTGATTTCGGCAGAGCAATGGTAAGAACATGTATTAATAAATGTGGAAGAATAAGAGGAGTAAAAAACAAGAAAATCTGATTTAAAATTCGTTGAAACTAACCCCTATTTATAGAAGAACAACAGTCATGTCCATTCATGAAGAGTTGTGGTGAATAGAAACTTCTTTTGAAATTTAAATTTTGAATTCAATTGACACCATGTCGACGTGGGGTACTTGGGCATGTCGACATCCCAAAGGATTTTTTGGTGTTTTGATTGTCTTTGAAAATAACTTTATTTTATATTAAAACTATTTTAAACTTTATAAATATACTTGACTATAGTTAAAATGCATAAGTATATATAAAGAATAATATATATAGAATTTAACTATAATTTTATATTTAAATCTAAGTATAAATATTTAAAACTTAAATATATTATATTAAAAGATAGTCTAAAATCAGGGGTAATTTGACTTTGAAATTAAAGATAATTTTGAGGTTAAAATTATTTAAAATTAGGATAGAGGGTTTTGAATCTTTTAAAAGGAAAGTTTTGAAAAACATTTTGAAAACATGATATAATTTTGAGAAATCGTTTTGAATAAAAGGTTAGCGGATAAAAAACAATGTTCCACTAGATTTTTTTGTTGGTTCCATCCTACTTAGGGTTCCATCCCTTTAACAGGCTCGAAGTGGATTCCATTCCACGAATAAATTAGATTTTAAGATGCTAGTGCTTTTCTATGATTTTTAACAAAATTCCTAATAAAAATACTTAACCTTGAAATCTTGAACTCTTGATAATCTTGATACTCGTGAGTTTTCTATCTCGATATCTTGAATCTCTATACTGCACAGTCTTCATTCTTGGTACCTGCATAGTTAAATCCTATATATACATATATATCTAAACTTATAATGTCAGTATTTATATTTTATAATCTATTCTAAGGTTGTTGTCATCAAAACCATCATCTCGCGGACTAACAATCTCCCCCTTTTTGATGATGACAACCTTTGTTTATAAAATATTACTTCTATCCTAATAACTCTCCCTAAAACTAATAAACTCCCCCTTAATTTATACCTAACTATCCTACTTTATATTTCTCCCCCTTTGTCATCAACAAAAAACTCACTCCCCCTCATTCTTGGGCTTCAGTACCTGCATTGATAAACTATACAACAGAAGATATAATATATAGATTAAGAAATAATTATACTTATGAACATGATAACTAATCAAAGACTATATACATTTCAATGTGTGTGTGTGTGTATTGTTTATACAACAAACTTCAAACAATATCAAAAAATCAATCCACACAGAGTATCAATCCAGACCAAATCAATCAAAGCAAACAAATAAAAATCAAACGTTACGTGGAACTTCCACTCATCCTTCTTCTCCGAAGATTGGGTCTGTCTTAATAGCATCCCAATTATCATTGTCATTGGTGATAGAGACAGGAGGATGTGCTTCGTTATCATCCTTGTGTAGAGAGGAGATCATCCATCGTATCGCATCGAAGTGCCGTTCATGTTCCTTGATCATCTGCATTTGACTCAATTCTAAGTGACGCTGGTTACGTAGAATAAACGAGAGAATATTCTTGAACGAATTAAGGGTTTCTTCAAGATTTTCGGATAGATTGTGAATAGGATTAGCCATAGTTGAATTTTTGAAAGAAATAAAGGATATAGATGATAACAAATAAATTTTAGCGAAGAATTCTAGAAGAAACGGGTATTTATAGCAAATTCGTTTGAAATGAATAGACATTTGGTAGTTATTCAAATTTCAAATTCAAAATCGATTGTCATTTTTGACCAGTACATGTCGACATGGTCATATAGGGGATGTCGACATGGGTTAGTGAAAAATTATGACTAATTTGATTTTGTGAATAATTGTTTGTGTATATATATATTAATATAATACACTAACATTTATTCTGGAGATAAGATAAGGTAGATAACAGAAAGGAAATTTCATTTCATTGCACACTACGATAATACAACAATTAAGCACACAACAAACTACATGAATATTCAAAATAAAGCAAACTAAAACAAATACAACACGATACGAGAAGATAAAACTAGTTAGAGGATGATGATGATGAAGATAGTCCAAGTTTCTTGCTGACTTTGGAAATGAACTTGTTCATCTTGGATGAAATTTTGTTCAACTTCTTACTAACGGATCTTTTAAGAATCCGTTGATTCTCAAAAATCGTCTTTTGGTTTTTGAGAAGGGTTTTGGTGGATGGATTAGGAGGATAGTCAATGCTTTCCAAAGAGGTTTCACCTTCTTCTTCTTCAATTTCCATTTCATCCCCTTCTTCTTCCTCTTCCTCTTCCTCTTCCTCTTCCTCTTCTTCCATTTCCTCATGAGCCAAACGCTCTTCCTTTTCGGCAAGGGTCTCATAAGGTTGAAAAACAAAAGGCATTTTCATAAGTGAAATGTTGGAATGATTGAAAAGTTTTCTAGAAACAAATCCTTCGCCTTTGAAATCCACTCCAAAATAGTTAAAAATCCGAGTGACATAAATTCCATGGTATAAAGTATTCTCACTCATTTCAAGACTTGTAGGGCGAAGTTCATCCAAAATAACTTGCGCTCAATTTATGTTATAATTTCCAAAAATAGCAAAAGGAGCTTTGCAAACATTTGTAGTAGGATTGTTAAAATTCCCCGATCTTGGGATCAAAGTATGTTGCAAAAGAAGATTGACAATTCTTGCCTTTAGTCAAACATTTTGATTTTTCAATTCAAAATTATCAATCCCCTCGAAAATGTGATGAAATGTCTCACGATCATTTTCATCGATTTAAAATTAGAAAGATCCATTCTCGTACACTTGCAATTGATAATGGTACCCAAAAGATCACAGCTCAAAACAATTCTAGTGCCTTTGACACTACTCCAAATTTCATCCTCATTTCCATGATAAAATCCACGGTTTAAATTAGCATAGAAAATTTTGACAAGATTTGGATAGCAAACAAAATCATTTTGAGAAGCATCAATAAGACTAAGAACTCCATTGTTTGTAAAAAGTGAATCAAGTTCATAAGAAGAAAAATCTTGAAAAATAGCAAATTTTCCGGGATGGACTTTGGCATAGTTAGCATAATTGATGTATGCTTTTATTGCCTCCGGATCATTGGATAATTGCTCTTTGATTTTTCTGGAAATTCTCATGGTGGAGGGGTTGCTTGAAGAAGCCATTAAAGTAGAGAGTAGAGAGCTTGAAGTTATGAAGAGAGAGTTTGAATTTGAAAATGAGAGTGAAAAGATATGATAAAAGATAGTGAATAAATAGATTCTTAAAGGACATATTCTCTGGTCAAAATGTAGCTTTTCAAAGAATTGATTGAAGTGAAAAGGTGGAGGGAAATTCAAACATTTGAATTCAAATTTTGAAATTCAAATTAAGGTACCCATGCCAACATATGGTAGGGACCATGTCGACATGTGCCATTGAATTTTCATGAATTGATTTTTCCTAAGTTCTCATATATATATATATATATATATATATATATATATATTATTTTTAATGCCTATATATATATCTGAAATATTATTAAACTTCAAGTATATTTCATAAAATATTATTATACTATTAAAAAATAATAAAAATAATAATAAAATAATGAAACAGTAACAAAAAATAGAAAAAAAATTAAAATTCAAACAACACGCCAATTAAAAATCAATCAATCAAACAATCAAGCAACTAATTCTAAGCAAGCAATTTCAACCAATTGTATTGTAAACGTGTACCTTTTTCTGAGTCCGTTTCTTTGAATTCGTCGGAGTCATGAACAGCTGTGAAACACAAATTCGAATTATCTGTCTTCTGATCATCATCACTTGAGGACGAGTCTGAGTCATGTAGAGTAGCAGTAAATGCACGCTTCCGTTTCTTCGCTAGATCATTGTTCATAGGAGAATTTGGCCTATCTGGATACGGACAGTCTCTTTTGAAATGGCCTAGTTTATCACAGTTGTAACATTTTTCATTATTTGGCACTACATTCTGATTTCCAATATTCTTATAGTTGTTTCTCTTGAGATTATTCATCTTTCTGTATTTCAGTAATTTCCTAAAATTTCTGGTCATAAAGGCTATCTCTTCATCATTATCGTTGTTTGAGTCTGATCCATCGGTCAATGCATTGAATGCCATTGATTTCTTTTCATATGCTTTACTTTCTCTTCTCCCAATCATTTGAACTTCATACGACATTAGATTTCCAATTAATTCTTCTATATTTAAAGTACTGATGTCATTTGCCTCTTCGATCGCAAGTGTCTTTTGATCCCATTTTGGACTTAGAGAATTTAAAATCTTTCTGACTTGATCTTCTTCAGAAAATTCCTTTCCTAAAGATATAAGAGAATGCACAATATACTGAAATCTACTATACATATCCGAAATAGACTCATTAGGATTCATTTTAAATAATTGAAACTGATTTGTGAGCATGGAAATTTTGGTCTGTTTAATTTTGCTTGTTTCTTCGTGAGTAACTTGCAAAGTTTTTCAGATTTCATATGCAGACTTACAAACTGACACTCTATTGAATTCATTTCTACCTAGTGAACAAAACAGAATATTCATTGCCTTAGAATTATTTTGTGCAACAGTCTTTTACTCAGCAGTCCACTGTGCAAAATTAGTTGTGGGTTCAGAATATTCGGTTTGTGTGATATTCCAAGTGTCTAATCCTATAGATTGTAAATATATTTTCATCCTACATGCCCAATATGCATAGTTACTGCCATTAAAAAGTGGTAGTCTGACAGTACACTGACCCTCTACAAATGAACTAGTGACAGGGATACTAGTGTTAGTAATAATACCAGTGTTGGTAGCCATTTTGAAAACTTTTCAAAAATCGTATTATGAAACTTTGAAAATCTTGCTCTGATACCAATTGTGAGAAATGCGGATTATGGATCTTAAGGCTAGGATTAACACTAGAGGGAGGTGAATAGTTTTAATAAAGAATTACTAAATCTTTTTGAGTTTATGTTAATTTAGATACCGATGTATGCAATATACAGACACAGATATGATCACAGAAACAAACACAGATGCAGAAATAAAATAAAAGCAGTAAAGGAAAGAACACACCAGATTTTATACTGGTTCGAAGTTACCCTACGTCCAATCCCGCAACACAAGTACGAATTTCCTTTCAAAAGCAATTGTACAATTACACCCTCGGTTTCAAGGCTACGAGGTACAACCTTCAGAATTTCTATCCTCTGGGTAGAGATACTTGATTTCCGGGCCACAAGTTTATCCAATTGATTTACCAAGGCTATAGCTACACCTTTTCTCTCTTGATTGATTTCCAAGGCTACAATCACACATTTTCTCGCTTAATAGATTACAAAGAAGTCTATAACTCTGAATAGCACTGAGAACCTTGTAGAGATAGTGATAGAGAATCAAATTAGAAGTAATCGAGTTTGATTCAATGTTGATTTTGGCAGAGTAATGGTAAGAATATGTATTAAGAAATGTGGAAGAAGAAGAGGAGTGAAAAACCAGGAAATCTGATATAAAATTCGTTGAAACTAACCCTTGATTATAAAAGAACAACAACCATATCCATTCATGAAGAGTTATCGCGAATAGACACTTCTTTTGAAATTTAAATTTTGAATTCAACTGACACCATGTAGACATAGGGTACTTGGGCATGTCAACATCCCAAAGGATTTTTCGGTGTTTTGTTTCTTTGAAAATAACTTTTATTTTATATTAAAACTATTTTAAACTTTATAAATATACTTAACTATAGTTAAAATTCATAAGTAAATATAGAGAATAATATATATAGAATTTAACTATAGTTTTATATTTAAATCTAAGTATAAATATTTAAAAGTTAAATATATTATATTAAAAGATAGTTCAAAATCAGGAGTAATTTGACTTTGAAATTAAAGATAATTTTGAGGCTAAAATTATTTAAAATTAGGATAGAGGGTTTTGAATCTTTTAAAAGGAAAGTTTTGAAAAACATTTTGAAAACAGGATATAATTTTGAAAAATCATTTTGAATAAAAGGTTAGCGGATACAAAACAAGGTTCCACTAGATTTTTTTGTAGGTTCCATCCTACTTAGGGTTCCATCCCTTTAATAGGCTCGAAGTGGATTCTATTCCACGAATAATGTAACAACCCGCATATTTATCGATTTTATATTTAAATATTTTTTCGTTAATCGGATATTGGTCCGAAAAGCTACTTTTTGCAAACGGTCAAATTAGGACTCGAGACCACTTCCATTGAGTTCGAAATGTCGTTTACAATCTATTTAAATATAAACTTTGATATGTTTGGGGTTAGTGGAATTTCACTAACTTTTCCCGCTTTGGACTTTGGGTTGATTTAGCCTATTAAACCTAAGTTCCAACCCCTTCTCCTCATCTCTTCATAAATTCCTACCTAACTCTAGTTTTAGCATTAATGGTGAGTGGAAAGGGAAATTAAAATTCCAAGCCCAAGTTCATTAGCAAATTCAACATCCAACTCCAAAATCAAAGTGAAGACATTGGATTCAAGCTTCTTGTGTTGAGATTGAAGTGGATTGATTCTTGCTTTGCTTTGGTCTTCATTTTCATTGATTTTTGGTGCAAAAGGTGAGATTTTTATCTCACATTCTTGTCTATAACTATCACGGACGTTTGGGAATGATTTTCTATCACTTTAGCATGTACATTTGCATTTGGTTTGGATTGGATTGGCCAAAAACTCCAATTTTTAGCGTTGCGATGAATTTTCTGCGTTTATGTCATTCTGGCCATTTGTGCGTGTTCGGAGTTAGGTAGCTCGCGAGCTAACGCCTTAGGTCGCTCGCGAGCTAACGCCTTAGGTCGCTCGCGAGCTAACGCCTTAGGTCGCTCGCGTGCTAACGCCTTAGGTCGTATGGCTTGTTTAACATTAAGTCGCTTTGGCCACGAAATGTCGCCTCGGAGTTAGGTCGCTGGGTCGTAGGTCGTTAGGCTTAGGTCGTTAAGTCGTTCCCTCTGTTGGAAACGTCTCCTCGGTCTTAGGTCGTTAGACCTTAGGTCGGCCCCCCTAGGTCGTTAGACCCTGAGTTGTTCCGCATTCATTTAGCTCGCATACTCCTTTAGGTCGCATGACCCCCATCCCTTTAGGTCGTTGGACCTTATTTTCCTTAGGTTGTTGGACCCTATTTCCTTTAGGTTGTATGACCCATTAGGTCGCGTACATTTTAGGTCGCGTGACCCTATTTCCCTTAAGTCGTTAGACCTTAATACCGTTAGGTCGCATGACCTTTATACCTTTAGGTCGTGTACCCTGTTAGGTCGCGAGTTTAATTAGGTCATTCGGCCTTAAAATGTTAGGTCGCTTGGCCTGTGCTTTTGTTAGGTCGCGAGTCCCTTAAGTCGCTCGCCTCTGTTAGGTCGCTCGTTTCTGGTAACTCGCGAACACCCCTAGGTCGCAACCAATAGGTCGCTCGATCCTATCCTCCCTTAGGTCTTCACTAGGTCGTACCGTTTTGGATGGGGCGCTGTCTCCTGGACCCCCGCGACCTGACCGGGCAGGTCGCACCCCGTGGCGGGGGTGTTGCGCCCGCACCCCCACCTTGGCGGGGTTGCCACCCCCCGGACCCCCCCCCCCCTCCGTAGGGGATCTTATCTGAAAAACATTCAACAGAACTTGCTTTGTTGAGATGCTGAGTTGACCATTTTTCGAGACAAACTATCTTGGGCTTCTCGGTCGATTTTATGGTATCACGACCTTGCTAAAAAGGCGGGATAACAACTTTAGAAATATGAAGGTTTCAATACTAGTAGTAAATATCAAAACTCTTTCATCAAAACGATTTCAACACTATTTTAATACAAAGCTCTTTTCCCAAACCGTTTTCCAATCTATTAGTATATACAAACCTTTACCTCACTCGGATGAGAAATCTAATTAAACGACTTAGTAAAACAAGTGGTATGAAACGCTTGCGTTTGCTTCGTCGGTTAATTCTTGGACTTGTTCGATTGAACCTTTTGTGACAATTTTCTAGTGAAGATCTATAGTTTGTTCGTAAATATTTAAGTTAAGCAAGTGGTTATGGGACATGAAGCTAAACTCATATATTTACTGGCTTGGTGAGATTGACACTGCTTGATAATCATGACGGTCATTTTTGTGTTTTAGACTAGCAACTGTGCGATGTCTCTTTGTCTGCGAGGGAGACTAGACCCCGCTCTTGTGATGTTTCGCCATCGCATTTGTGTGATGTTTCGCCATCGCATATGTGGGGTAGCACCCCACGGTCTTCGGGCCATTCGTCTGTCAAATTAATGGCTTGCAATCATTAGATAGCGTCTCGCTTTGTGTTACACGTGTAGGTGAGTTTTCATGCTCCCATTTTGTGAGTTTTCATGCTCCTATATTGTGATTTCTGGATTTCTTGTGTAGTCTTCTGGAATTTGAGCTTCACCTATTTTCATGACTTTCATTGTTATGATTTTCCAGCTTTTATGTCTTGGTGAATTTGTGTGTCGTCACTTTTTTTAGGTGAATTTGGATCTTTTAGAAGATTCTTTTGATATTGTTTGATCTCTTGATGATCTTCATTTACATGCTTATCATAGTATGTCTTTATGGTTACTATATGTTCTTGCCATATCTATTGTTTTATATCATGTTGTCTGATATTTATAGCTAGACTGGTCCGTTTATTATTTTCTTATAAATAATACCCGGGTCAGACCGAGATGTTACAGGTGCTTCTGCTTGACTTCTCCCCCAGGGATTTACTACTTTGACTTTTGGCAAACCATTTAGATTAGCAGTTTTTGTCGTTTACACTTGAGATATAGACTCATGGATGTATTCTTTTGTATAGCACGTGTTGCTATTCTTTTGTGTATGTGGTCCTTTCATGACCACTACTCTGATGTTCACTTTCATGTGTTAGTTATATATTCATATCTTTTTCCGCCTTTGTGATATGGATGTCTGTGACTGATTGTGTTATGTTTATTTCTATATTTGTTTCCGAAGGTTTATTTATAGCCACCGTGTGATAGCTTTGAGTTTGTATCGGTATGTCGGACTTCCTCCTTAAATGAAATGCATGCTATACTATCAGACATATCGGTGCTCGCACAAACAAGTTACATGGATGGTCGCTCCTCAACAGCCTTATTCTCCACGCTAGTTGACAGCATTACTCCGTAGTGTTCTTGGCTAGCGTGGGTATTGAGGTGGGGCGTCACAAATAAATTGGATTTTAAGATGTCAGTGCTTTTCTATGAGTTTTTACAAAATTCCTAATAAAAATACCTAACCTTGAAATCTTAAACTCTTGATAATCTTGATACTCATGAGTCGTCTATCTCGATATCTTGAATCTCTATACTGTACAGTCTTCATTCTTGGTACCTGCATGGTTAAATCCTGCACACACACACACACACACACACACATATATATATATATATATATGTGTGTGTATATATAACCTTATAATGTCAGTATTTATATTTTATAATCCATTCTAAGGTTGTTGTCATCAAAATCATCATCTCACGGACTAACAAAGCTCTTCTTGATGTTTAATTCTCTGTGTCTATTCTTTAAATTTGGATTTTGATCTTGTTTATACCCATTCTTTCAAGTTTGGGGTTTTTCTAATTTATCTCCGTTCTTTCATGAATGGAAGTTTTTCTTGTAAGGTAAAACCCATTCCATGATCAGTGGTGTGGTCTCACAAAATTATTATATGTTCATCATATTACATGAATTTTCTCAAGCTAGTATTTCCAGACTGATCAAGGTGTTATTTGATTATAATGCTTGGATTAGAGCGACTTTTTCCAGGTTGTTGTTTGCGGGAAATGGGGCTCATAGAGTATAGCTTGACGTTCACCTATCGTAATATTTTTTTTCTGTTGTATTGTTATATATGTACCCATCAACAATTATAAGGCCAGGAAGTTATGACTGTCCAAGCTGATAAGGTTTATTTTTAACTCTGATATACTATGTATTTTAGAGTGACAACTTTTACTGTCTTTTTTAAATTTTATGCGATCACTCCGCAGTGAGATTTTGTTTCTCCTATTCCTTTTCCTTTTCTTTTTCTTTTGCCCTAAGAATATGCCTCTTCGAATATTGGATGTTTGATATTTGAATACCGTGGATGCATTAAGTGCCGACTTTCGATGGTGTAAAAGGTAGATCATTACAGTTGGTGTCAGAGGTGAAGGTTAAGTAAGAACCTTGGCTTTGGTGAGGTAGAACTTAACAGAAATATGGTAAGTGACATCCTAGAATGAGTTTAAGAGTATTATTTATACGATAATGTATTTGTTATTGCTATAAAAACGTATTTTTAATTGGTCTTTTGAGTTATTTATGAATTCTGGTCAAGAAGTAGTACGTCATGGTGTCGATTGGGATTTCTAAACTCTCGTATAATGAAAATGGACACGATATTGATTTTTGAAAATTTGAAAAATGAAATATTTTGTCTACGGTTATATATTATATAAATATAAAGGAATAGTTTTCTAATTGATATAGTTATTTATGATGTGTTTGTTTGTAAATGATATTATTTATTTATTACCATAATTGTTTAATTTGCCATGCTCGTATTGTTTAGAAGCATTGACTATGGTTTGTTAATTTACACTCGATCGGTTTATAAGCGTTTATTGGTTGATAATTGTCAGTACATTAAAACAAACCCTTTGTGAATTAAGTTTCACAATTTGATTATAAGATTTTAGGAAAAAATATCAAGTTAAAAGTAAATCTTTAAATAAATATTGTGTAAAATAATGTGAATCGAAAGATAAGACATTTAGAGGATAAATATATGAGAAAACTTTATTATAATAAAGGAGAATTATTGTAATATAAGATGATTTTATATAAGGGCAATTTTATACAAATTTGATAATATAAAATGTGTTATAAGAAAGAGTTTATGATAATAAAAGGAAGTTATTGTAATATCATATGATTTTAAAGGTACATTTTATATGAATATAGTACATATAGAACGATTAATATCATTTATAAATGGCGTTTTATAAGTAAAAAAGAATTTTTAAGAATTTAAATATCGATAATTGCTTGAATTGATTTCAAAAGGATTTTGAGAAAAGTAATGGTAGTGTATTACTTGGAAATATTTGTAAGCATAAATGTTTCAAAGAGTATTAGTAATAAACATATATATTCTTTGAATAGTTTAGGAAAACATCTCAATTAGTTTTGTGGTAATTCAAACAATCTTCTAAGCGACGATCAAATGTTTTCTTAAGCGAACGTTGTAGTGCAATTAGTAAATTATTCTCTTTATTATTGTGCGATCGAAATGAGTTCAAATCTGAACGAATCTAAAGTGAGTTTTAGTAAATAAAATTTTAAAGTTATTTCATATAGAAATATATGTCCTATGATTTCAAAAAGGATTTTGTTAGGTATTTAGATCAAGTTTCCTTAAAAGGGAATTGACTTAACATAAAAAAGGTATTTTGATAAATAATTTGATAAAGAAAATTTTTATACTCTTGGGTAGAAAAGAGATGATTTTATCGAGTTTTAAATAGGTTAAATTGGATAGGAAGGTTTTTATAAGCATTGTTTTATTAAAATAATAGTTTTTGTTGATCATCTCAGTTGTGCAAACTATTTGGTGACATTGGGCTAACCTGTAAATATCTTTCCTTAGAACACCCTAAGGTAAAAGGGTCGAAGGGTTGACTCAGTTTTAAAGATCCATATTTTATTTGGGCCTCAATTTGAATTTTGAAAAATAAATTAAGATTAATATTTTTTTATACTCTTGGATATAAAAGAGTTGTATATAAATGAATAAAGAGGAGTAAATCTTTAATTTGATGTTTCATAAGGATGTGTCTTTATAAAATATTTATAAAATTTAGTGAAAATTTATGAAATGATTTATAAATAATTTTAATGTTGAATTAAATACCATAAATGGAAAGGTAAAGAAAATTGAAAGTGATTTATAAAGAAATTGGTGTGGTTAAGAAACCAATAATAGTAAGTACGTAAGTTATACACAGATCATTTTATTCGCACGGTTCTTGATCTAGGATTCGAATACATAAATTCGTGGTGATTCACACCAGTCCGAAAATGGATTTCTCACCTGATTCTTATCAATGAATACTTGATTTGGATTCTTAATATGATACCGAGGTTTTCTATTATAGTATATGACTATGTAAGAAGAATGGAGATATCAAATCGAGGAACATATTCGTAGTCCACACTAGGGAAGTCAAGTGAGTGAAACTGGTTTTGAAAATAAAGTTTATGTATCCAAGCAAGTAGTCGGATCATATATTGCATACGAATGATTTATAAATCATACGCGCTTAAGTATATTATTACTCTTTGTTGTATGGCTTAGGGAAGTTTAGGAAAAACTTTTAATTTTGTTCTGAGGTAGCTTAGATAATCTTTTAAACAGAACCAAAGGCCATTGAGCATAAGGGTATGCTTATGCCGTTGAAAATTGAGAAAGTTGCGGACCTGAGCAAAATTTCTAAATCGTTTGTTAGTCATCTAACATTTTAAATGATGTTAAATGTAATTTCATTCCTTTACGGAATTTGTTTCGATTGATAGTGTGATTTTATAAACTACGGTATGTAAAGTTGTTTTTTATTAGGACTTAAATGCCGGTGATTTAAAAAAAAGGTGATTTCAAAAGAATTTGTGAGAAATATATTGTTATTGTTATTTTGAAAACTTTGGTGCAGTATTATTTTTTGGATATTTGAAAAGAGTTTTTTTGGAAGTGGTTTTCCAAATATTTTGGTCATGACCAAACTTGGGAGATTTGGGGGTCTTTCGATTTGGAAGACTCGTCGGGTATATTTGTTTTCTCTAGTTGTTGTTTTAGGAGGAACCGGAATACCACTGGATGCTCCATGTTGTCTTGATTTTAGAGTTATATCATGCTTCGGTAGAAGGAGCCCCCTTCTTGTCATAACTGATTTTGATTATGATATATATTTCTTTTTAGAGGAATCTGAAGATGTATTTTAAATATAAAAAACACTAGAGAATTTAGTTCTAAATTTATCTTTATAAAAGATTAGACGTTTAGTATTTTATTACAGAGTATTCTCTGTACTTTTGATTGCACATGGTTGTTATATTTATTATGTTGCTAGTGCATTTCCCTTTTGCCAGCATGATTCTCTTTTGAATCATGTAAGTATGGGGAAGAAAGAGATTACTACTTGATTTCTTGCATACATGCAATCGCATCGAGATAGTGAATCGCTTCCGGAAATAAAAATCAAATGCAAAAGAGGTACATAATAGATTTAAAAATTGAAAATTGGTTGATGATTTTATGCCTCGGATATGCAAGGCCACTTGGCTTTTGTTTTCTTTGTTGATTTGGACCAGTTGTGGCGGGTTGCACTTTTTCGCATCAACCATGCAAAGGAGGCGCTGTCGAAATTTTCCATAAAATAAGAGACTTCAAAAAGTATAATAACTCATTCTAATTAATAATTATTGAACCATAAGGGTTTGGAGATAATTTCTTCCTTTGGTAGTTCCAGGGACGAATTTTTTTAAGAGAGGAGAATGAAACATCCTAGAATTTTACCGTTTTGATTTTGATAATTTAATTATTTTTAAATATTTAAATAATCGGTGTCTAAAAATATAAATAACTTATATTCAAGTATAAGGATTAATTAAATATTTGAATTATGAATTAAATATTTGAATGGTGAATTAAATATTAATTAAATGGATTTAATAGCCTTATTTAACTTCTTTTAATTAATAGACAATAATGGTAAATTCATTTTGTAAATTTATTTACAATCATACATGGTTTTAATAAATAATAAGAAAACAATTTTTTAATAAAAGGACTTGATTTTTGTGGCAGTATTGTTAATTTAATTTGTAGAATTATTCCATAATTTTTAATTTGAAAAATATTTAAATTGTCATTTGATGATTTTTCGACAAACGATGGTATTTTTATGATTCTATAAAATAAGATAACGGTGTGTATTATTATTGCTTTGGAATCTTCTTGCATTTTTATGCGCGATCATATTTTTGTTTTGTCGTTCGCATTTCGTAAGCGAATGAAATTCTATGTAGCGAGATGCCAGAAGTGTTCAACGCACTTCACTCTTTATTTTCACTCTCTGAATAGTTTTCAAACTTATGTAATCAAAAGAAAGTAAATTAAATTTCAAAAATCAATATCAATTCAAATACACAACGAAAAATTATAAAGTTGAGTTCTTTGGAATCATTATGAGTAGATCTACGAATCTATATTCGTTTTGTAGAGTGCGGATGTGGTTTGTGTTGTTTGACATTTTAGCCATGGTTGTAGGCAATCCAAGGTTTATATTTGAGAGGGAATTAGGAGGAGATGGTCGAAGAGGAGGTTGCCTTTGTGTAGCATGCGTCGAAGAGCACATTCTCCTAAATTATCATAGCCTTCGATCGATCGTGGTGATGTTCGTTCGTGTACTGTAGCACGTGAAGGGTCCACGTCATGGCTAGAAGAGGGGGTGCGGGTTCGACTTCATGGTGTCGAGAAGGTGGAGTTCGCTAAGAAGAGCTTGTAGGAGGTGATGTCTCATGATATTGTCGACTGTAGCTCAAGTTATGGCAGTGAGAAGTGGCGAAAGAGGTGGATTGAGCTACAGGCATGGGCGGGAGTGAATTTCTATTTGGGGAAGATGGATTAATAATGTAATTAAGGGAAGTGATTATTTAATTGTAATTAATAATTTCAATTAATTGAAAATTTTATAAAAATCATATCTTGCTTATGAGAGGTTGGATTTGGATGCAGTTAGTTGTATTGGACTTGTAGGAAAATTAGTTTCACGTTAAAACTGGTTTCGCTGAATTTGGATGGTCAAAATCGAATGTCGTTCGATTTTAGACCGAACCGAAATACGAAAGCGTCAATTGGAATTTTGGTGAATTTACTCACCTTTAAATAAACTATATGAAATATGTGTTGCCATAAGTTATTATTGAATGCTTGGATGACAATTTATATTGTTGTTTGGTTATTTGTTTGTATTTTAAATCCCGCTTGAAAATTGGCACAAATAGCCATTGTGTTATAAGGGACAAAAAAATGGAAAGTCGAAGTGTACATTGCGAATAGATAGCTACAGAACACTTCAAAAAACACATACATATGTGCGATTTATATGAGATTTTTGTAGAGAGACCCTAAGAGGTTTCTCGCAAATATTAATTTACTTATATTCTTATGTCACTTATATTGTTGTTTGACTGAAAATATTTATGATTTATTGTTTGATTGTGTAAGTGTTGTTACAACGATTATCGCCATATTGTTACTTATGAAATATCATCGTCTTAAACCCTTGTTGTGTGTTGAACTTGAGCTTGTATTTTTACAAAATAAATGTTTGGTCATGTTTCTGCACTTTAAAAATTGTTTAAACTACATTTTCATGTATTTTGAGAATTTTGAAACTAAAGGATGAGCATTGATTAAAATTTATAAAAGGAGTTACAAATTTTATTAATTATCTTTTGGGACAAAATTTATAAAGAGGTTATAAAATTTGATCAATTATCTTTCGAGGTAATTAATATCGTTCAAAAATTATAAATGATTATAAATTGGATTTAGTTATCTTTCGAGATAATTAATGTTGTTTGAATTTATAAAGGTTATTTACCTTATATATTTTGTCAACTATTTTCAAATGGGTTTGTAAGGATTGTATATGTATTTGAAAAGAATTGGAGGTTAATATATTCTTGATTATTATTTAACTATAATAAAGTTAATTTAATTTTTTATTAATGATGTTTAAGATTAATAAATCATTTTAATAAATGATATTTAAAGTTATTTAATTGGTTTAAATAAAGGTGTATAAAAATTATTATTTGATTTAATAAAACTATTTTAAAGATTAATTAATTAATTCAATCAAAGTCATTAAAGTTAATTAACTAATTTGATAAAGGTGTTTAAAGTTAATTAATTGATTTATTAAAGAAGTAATAAGTTTGATTAATTGTCTATTGGGATAATTAATGTACTTCTAAAGTTATAAAGGAATTATACCAGTTATCTTTCCAGATAATTAACATTGTTTTAATGTATAAAAGCATTTTAATTGATTTATTATCTTCTGGGGTAATAAATGTTGTTTGAAATTTATAAATGATAGTTTATAAATGAGAAAACCTTGAAAAAGAATTGTTTGGAAATAAAGCCAAGTGTAAATTGTTTTGGCTTTACAGTTAACAAAGTTTTAATGACATTTTCTTTGATCCTTCTTTTTAATACACTTAGAAATATAATTTGCTCTTTAAAAAGAATATTTTCAAGGGTGTTTGTAAATTCAAGCATGGGTTTAAGTTTATAAAAGTTTAAAAGTTTGATTCGGTTATGGAAAAGATAAGAAAATTAATTTTCATAAGTAGTATCGCTTATATGGAAAGGATTAGTTATAATACTCTTAGCATTAAATGTCGAGGTATGAAAACTCGTTTCAATCTCAAAGTTAAAATTGTTGTCAAGGCAATGCTTAAAGGTAACACTATCTTAACTTGCCGGCTTCATTTTCAACTGAGGGATAACACTAGTTTGAAATCGACTAGTAGAGGTAAGGATATGAGATTTAATTTCCATGTATGATCATTTTGATTATTCCCAATAGTTAATTTATTGACTATCAATCCAACTATTTTCTTTGTGCATCGTCAATTTTAGATGATTTGTTGCTCAATTGAGCATTGATATCTTTTGTTGGAAATGACTCACACCAAAGCATGGGTAGGGGCCAAACTGTGAGGTGATCCTCCCATCAGGATATTGTCACATCTACTCTATATGGTTTCAGTTGTATGCATGCATAGATGCGAAATACTAGGTCGAGGTTGTGGGGTCCGGTCTGGAGGTTTTCGAGAGCCATCGTAGTTCTCGAGTATATTTCTAGAGGTATACTTTCGATGAAGGGGGTGGACCATCCTAGTCATTGTTGGAAAATTACTTTCCTTGTTTTTTGATTCAAATATTTGAATTCTTTTCTTAATTGCATTGAGAGGTGACTAAAGCTCTTCTCGATGTTTAATTATTTGTGTCCGTTCTTTAACTTTGGATTTGATCTTGATTATACCCATTCTTTCTAGTTTGAGATTTGTTCTAATTTTTTCCGTTCTTTCATGTGTGGAATTCGTTCTTGTGAGGTAAAACTCATTCTGTGATTAGTGGCATAGTCTCATAAAATTATTATATGCTCATCATATTACTTAAGTTTTCTAACTTTGGTCTTTCCAAACCGATCCGAGTGTTATTTTTTTACATTGCTCGGATTAGACCGAGTTTTTTCAAGTTATCATTGGTAGGACGTGGCGCTTATGGAGTAGGGCTGGATGTTTACTTGCCGTAATATTTTATTTTCGTTTTATTATTATATATACACCAATCAACAATTGTAAGGTCGGAAAGTTATAGCTATCCAGGCCGATGAGGTTTGTTTTTTTACTTTGATATATTATGTATTTTAGAGTGACGACTTTTACTGTCTTTGTTGTATTATATGTGATCGTTCCGCTGTGAGAATCTGATTCTCCTGTTCCTTTCATTTTCTTTTTAACCTAATAATCTGCCTCTTTAGCGATTGGATGTTCGACATTTTAATACCGTGGATGTACTGAGTACCGACTTTCGATGGTGGAAAAGACAGGTCATTACATTCATATCATTTTAGGAAAAAATGTTATTAAAGATTATTGTTACAAGTTAAGAAAAAAGTGTAAAAGTAGTAAAGTTGTAAAAAGCACTACATTTACACTTTTTCTTTAAAACCATTGTAAGAAGTATATTTTAAAACATTTTTGCAGAAAATTTATAGAAAACATTGTGAAAACGTACTTTTGTCGTAGTGGCCACTATTTCACAAACCTTTTCCCTATCAAACTTATATATTAAACTAATCAGCTCGCAAAGACATATGCAACGAATATAAAAACAACACCTAAATCATCCTGTAATTAAATTGCCATTTTAATTAATTTGGTACTAAATGTATTGAATTTGTAGGTTGTCACATATCAATTCGTTAAATTGATATTGCAAGGTAATTCATCAACTGATTTGAGAAAAAAGATTAAAAAAACAAAAATCAAATGTGTTCAATATAGTGAAAGTAGCATGACTAATAAAACGACCTAGAATTTTAGTTATTTTAAATTAGAATATTAAATTTATTTAAAATATTGAAAAGTTAATTTCATATATTAAATAACATGAATTACAAAAAATAGCGATTTTTGGGATAATTTAATTGCTAAATTTAATAAATTGAAATTGGTTAAATAATGGGATCTTGAGTTTTAAATTAGATAAAAATTATTTTAAAGATTTATTACAATTCTATTAATAAGAATAAAGATAATAAAACTTTCAAATCGGATTTAAAAGTGATTTAATCAATTTTGAAAATAACTTGTTTTAATCAACGAGGGAACATAGACTTCCGGGGCATAGTCTTTGATTTCGACGAAACCAGTGTCATTGGATCCGTAATAATGAATTATAATACGCCATCGAATTTCGTAGCGATTAGACGTATTGTTTGGTCATGGGAGATTGAAACGCGTCGAAATTAATATTGAAAATTTAATATAATAATTGGGTTCAAAAAGCTATCTTCTGCATATGATCGAATCGGTTCTCAGACCTTGTTCCATTTCGTTCCGAATAGGGGTACAACTTAGAAACGCCAGGCGACATGCATCGATTGGAGTCCATAATTATATAGCTAGATATTTCGAATTTCAAATAATATATTTTTATCGATTTTTCACAGCTGTTGTTCTTTCTTATCAACCACCCTACCCTATATGAGCCGCACCTATCTATACCACCCATGCCCCCATGATCTTCCTTCCTTATTTAAACAGAACGCATAGAAGAAAGAAAAAGAAAGATTTCAACTTCAAAAATTTATATCTCAAAAATTACTTGATAAGAAATTCTCAAACGATTTTTAAAATTCATACTTCGAGTAGAGCTTCCCTATGGTACACTTAGATGGAGGTGCGGCACCGGTTGTGGAGTTCGATAGTGAAGTTGAATGATGGTGTCAACTAGGGTTCGAGTTTATGGAGGATGGAGTCATCGATTCATATTTTGGATGTCACTTTTGGGTTCGGTGGAACGAATAGCATCTCGATGCAGAAAAATTATAGGGTCCGATCGCATTTAGGGGGGCGATGTTTGGCTGTGAATGTAGCATGGCCTAGAAGTCGCGATTGAAAGGAGGAAGTTCGGGTGGGTTTTGATGGGTCGAGGTGGTGGTGCTCGAGGTGAGATGAAGTTTGGCATTATCGATTTGTAAAATAATGGAAGGGAGGCGGAGAGGTGGTCGGTTGAAGCTGTGGCCATGGTGGGGTCCTCGAATAGTAGTAAGGAGATGGGGAAACTCACGTTTTGATTGGGGATCTTAGGGTTGTCGTCAGTGGTACGGACAGGTGGAGATTTCAGAGAGGAGTAGCACAGCGAAGTCGATACGTGAAATGGAGCTTCGGAGCTCAATGTCGCTAGTGATCATGCACGACCATTTTGGTTATCTCTGTGCACGTTTTGTTAGGGGAGAAGGAGGAAGAGTGGCATTGTGGTAATTTAGGTGAAGTTGATATTAGTTTAATTTATTTAATTTAAAAGTTTCGACGACTTCTTAAACTCATATCTCATTCATATGAGGTCCAATCGAGATGAAAATTTTTGCGTTGTGCTCGTATCGACGAAAGCTTCGCAATGAAACTGGTTTGGATGGAAGATAGTAGAATTTTAGGCTAAAATCGGACGTCGTTCGGTTTTAGTTCCAAACCAAAACGCTTCGGCAACAGCGGAAAATTTTGGTGAGTTAAACTCACCTTTTTGGATAACTAGTTTCATTTGTATTTGATAAAAATTGTTGAATGATTGTTGGATAAATTACTATATTTATATTAGTTGGATTGAATATTCTCGCCTATTGGAATGGATGAAACACTATGCGTCCCGCATAATAGCGGATGACCTTTTTTATCGCGATGTCCAGCCTCAAAGCGGTGTTTATACTTTTGTGATTATATGACATCTGTGGTTGTAAGGAAACAGGTTGGAGGGATCCAACTAGATTTCTCAAAAATCATATATAGTGATATATGATGTGTTTTGAATAATCTGTTATAGATTATGATGTAATTTGATTTATCGGATGTTATGGTAGCACTGGCCTTAAATTTGGTATTATAATACCATAAATACTATTTTTGAATTTAAAAAGAAAATTAAAAGGCGATTTTGGAAATGAAAATGTTTATATTGAATTTTGGGGTTAGTTAAAAAAGAATTGATTTGGATAAAATAAATGATTGGATTTTGGATTTTTTTTTAGCTATTTCGTAAAATGGTTTCAAGTAGAGAATTTTAATTGAGGATTTTTAAACAATGGATTTTGAAATAAGATTCTTAAGATACAAAATGGAAGGCGAAATCGAAATTTGAATGGTTTTGAAATATAATTAGGATTATTAAGAAATAGATTATATATGGAATTATAATTAGAAATAAATTTATAAATGGATTTTAGTAATATAAACCTGTTATAAACTGGAAATGAGTTTACAAAATTTATAAAAAAATGTTTATAAATAAAGTGAAATGATTATCATTTGATAAGTGGGAAATATAAATTCAAAGTGAGAATTTATAATAAGATATAGAAATCGGTTTAGAAAGAAATAGCGGATTCTATAATGGAATTTGGAAAAAGGGTTATGAAATAGGAAACGTAAATCGATTTGTGATAAATCGAGAGAGAATTATAAATATAAAATTGGTTATATTGGGATCTAAAAATATATCTTATCAAGAAGTTAATTTTGTTTTAAAAAGGGATTTTTATTTATTAAACTATCTAGTTTAAAAAATGTGTTCTATATTAAAATATTTCGGGAAGTTGGTTTTTCCAATATTTAATATTAGTGGAAATGAATTTAAAAAAATTATAATAAGCATTGTAAATCGATTTGTTTTTTATGTGCACGTAAATGTGCATATTTTTACTTTCATATTTAATCTAGCTAAATTAAATAAATGACTATATTAGGTGCGTGTTGAAACCAATCCAAATTATTTTCAAACGTTATTTATTCATCTTCATACAGGGGCAAAATGGTCATTTTTGTGCATATATTAATTTGAGAATATTTATTTGCACATTTACTTTTATTTATAGGAAAATTTGATGAAAATTACAAGAGGCTTCATGAAGAAATGTGCATGCACGAGAGAAGGAAACAAATGAAGATGGAAATAATTCATTTAATGAAACATGGAGGACCTCACCTATCCACTTACCATGATGTACAATTAGAAGCTAATGCACATGCTAATGTGGTTTAAAGCCACGTGCACATTTTAAGTGGAGGATTAACGCATGCTTATGACTACTTTGTGGCCACATTACCTCAAGGGTAGTTTGGGTAGTTCCCAAAAAATGGATTATGGTTTCAAAACATGTATAAATACCTCATATGTTCATGTAATTAGTCTCTCTTCTCTTAGCTTTCTTAGTTTTAGGATCAAAAATAAATAAAAATCTCTTTTCTTTCTTTTTATGACTGCTTAGCCATTTTCTTTTATGTAATTTTTTTATGCAAGTTTAATGCATGATGTTTTCATTTCTTATCTAATTCCTTTCATGTTAGTAACTTAGTTTAATTTATGCAAGTAGATTAGCTCTCATTTTACTTTATTTAGCTCTCATTTCTCTTCTTATTTTTATTTCATGTTGCAATCTACATTTGTTGATATGGTAACAAATATGAGAGGCTAAACCCCTTCAATTTATAAGTAATGAAGCTCTCTAATTATATAGATTCAACGTAATTTGATATTTTTGATCTCTTTTTGTGCTTAATGGAAAAATAGATGTTTGTGTGATTAAGTATTTCATGTTGAATTTGATAGTCTATGTTGTTTATAACAAGTAGGCTATGCTTAATCACATTATTCACAAATTGCCTCTTCATCTAAATATGATTATGGCAATGAAGTGAAATTATAATCAAAAATTGATAATCTATATTTCTATCAATACTTAATATATCATGCTTAGAATAAATTTTATTTTCAATTTCATTGCAATTTTCGTGAGAGTTAGCAAGTGATTTAATGGATGTGTTATACTTTGATAGCCTATATTGGGCTGATTAATAGAACAAATATTCCATACTTATAATAAGCACATCAATTAAATTCACTAATGACAAAAAAAAAAGATCATAACTTCATGTTGTGTTGATTTATATGATCAAGGGAGTAGATTTATCTCTAAATTGCCTTCGAACTCTCATATTTTTGTCCATTTACTTTTGCGAGTTTTTCTTCATTTTTAGTTTAACGACACTTCAATTCTTGGTTTAATTTGATTGAATGGAAATTTTAAAATCTAAAAAATTCTCTGCGGATCGACCCGTATTCGCCACGTACTAACATTGTACGCCGTGCGCTAGCGGTTATGTTTTATTTAAATTCAATCGGCTATTTTCTAACTCGACGGAAATTTAGCTGGTCGACGAACAAGTATTTGGGTCGTTGCGGGGGAACTGCTTTGGTTTTATTTTCTACCCTTTGAGTTATTTTTGTTTGATTTTATTGTGTGTTTGTTGTGTGTTAACTTGCATTCTCTTCATCTTCATCTTTGAAAACCCTTTTCCAACAATTTGCCTGCACATACAACACTAAAATCCCCTTCTACCACATACATACCTACTTCCATATATCAATGTTCCATCGCCACAAGCACAAACAAACTATCTCAACCCCAAATCTCATTACCACAACCCCAGAGAACCACACCATTCAACCTTGTAAACTGCTGCCTTCATTTGCTCTGTCACAACATTTCCCTCTTACTACCCCTGATATATATCACCATACTTCCCTATGTAGTGCACTTGTGCACTATATCTGTGCACATACACCCCCTTAACCATACACACTACCATACATTTCACATATATCACCTGTCCATACAACTACAAACTTCCCCAACCTTTCTCCACATAACTACTGACCATCAAACAGTGCCACTGCCACTGCTTGCATCACCACCATTATACTCTTGCATCACCACCATTTCAACTTGCATCACAACAAGTTTTTACTCACATCACTTATATACTACTGCTAACCAGTCACACCCATAACAGCAGTACCCTGCGACATTGCTCCAAACTTATTGATATTCACCTTTTACTGGCAGCAACATTGCTACCTCAACTAAACATTGCTTGCCTCTTCTCCAATCTCAAAACTGCTACACCTAACATCTCTTCAATTCCCTTACCATCTCAATTCATTCACTAAGCTGCCCTATACCCTCCTCATCAATACTGCTACACCAAACACCACGGCAACCCTTTGTTGTTACCCCATTTTTAAACCATAGTGCACTTTCATCTCAATATAACGCTGTCTTCCACGTTGTTACTGTTGTACAAGTCAAACAACAACACTGCACATCTGCCCTTTCTAACATAGATCACCTTCTCGCTTACAGCCTACATTTCCTACCAGAAACATAGCAACTCACTGTCGTCTCCTTCAACTAAAACTTACCACATTCCAACCAACCATCTACCCGAAGTCACCACAAACATACACAAAACTACCATCCCGTACTCCTTATCAACCCTGCTCAGTCAACAACACCTCCCCCTACCTGCTGCACACATCACAACAATACCACTGCCTCCTCACTTGCCAAAACCACACCAACATCCAACTTCATATTCACAACGAACTACAACAATAAAAATTAAATATATACCTTCCCACTTTCTTGCTCTTGCTTGCTTGCTGCCTCTTGCTTGCTTGCTGCCTCTGTTCAATACATACCAATAAACCAATCAAACTTCCTCTTGCTTGTGGCCTGACCACCAAACCATCCCACTGCCACAACATAGGCGACCACTACACTTACCTCGAGCCAACCTACACCCGTAATCAACAACGAGCATCATACACAGTGCCATTGCAGACCATATACAAATCCACCACGACCCAATAGCAACCCACCACTGCAGAATTATCTCGAACCTCCTACAACACTTTCTTTGAATCGGACCACCTCCTACAACCACTCTCCAGCCAACACGCAACCGCCAATTGCAACCCAGACTCTGATCCCCATCAATCGACGATCGCAACCCTGTAAACACCCCAAAAAGGCGACCGAAGTTCTCCCATCTTGAAATAGCGAATCGTATGACTCCAATTGTTTGAATCGCATGAGTGATTTAACTTGATTTTTTTCTCCTCTGTTTTTTTTGTTTTTTCAATTGTTTTTTTTGAAAAAAATCTGAATCGTACGACATAAGATTTCCAATTAACTTGATTTAACTACACTCCAATTGTTTTTTCAAAAAAAAAAAATCAAGTTAATTGGAAATCACTGATGAATGGGAGAGAAAAGTACTAGCAATCGAGTAAGCAAATGATTTATCTACAATGAAACCAGAAGAATTAATTGGAAATCTTATGTCGTATGAAGTAAATATGCAAGCTAAAAAGGATCAATCTCAAGAAAGAAAGAATATTGCTTTTCATGCGGAAAAGGAAGAATCAAAGTCTGAAGATGAGGATCTAGCATTTATAGCCAAAAGTTTCAAGAAATTCCTAAAGTATAGAAAAGGAAACAAAAACGGATTCAAAAAGAATTTCTTGAACAAACCATCATCCTCAAATATAGCATGCTTCAATTGTCATAAGAAAGGACATATGCAAAAAGATTGTCAAGAACAAATAAAGGAAAATCGTAAAAACTTCAAAAACAAGAAGGATAATTTTAAAAAGAAGGCATTTTCTGTAACATGGGACGATTCAGATTCATCATCATCCGAAAATGATAGTGATAGAGACAATGAACAGGCAAATGTATGCTTCATGGCTCAAGAATCTGAGGTAAATAATTTAACTTTCGACGATTTAATTGAAGTAAACACTAAACTTTTGAACACAATAAAAACTCTTAAAAAGAAACTCAAAGAAACTCGTGAAAATCAAAACAAAGCTGAATTTGAAAGAGATATGTTAAATGATGAAAAGAAAATTCTTGAAGAAGAACTTGAAAAAGTTCAAGAATCTTATTCGAATTCAGAAACTCATTTATCACTTTTAAGTCAAGAAATTGAAACTCAAAAGATAAAAAATGATATAATTGTTTCTGAAAATCATAAGTTAAAAACTAAGATTAGACAAGTTGAGTTAGAAAATAATAGTCTTCAAGCTAGATTAGATAACATCATTAAAAATGTTTCTAACTTCAACAAAGGAAGAGAAAATTTATCTAAGATTTTAGAAAATTCTCAATCCTCTTCAAGTAAACATGGATTAGGATATAAAAAGGAGTCAAAAATTCCAAAAAATAAAAATACACATTTTAAGATGAATATGGATTCAAAACAAAAAATATTAATAAAGAAATCTATTAAAGCAAAAGTAGAAAACAAGGTAGTTACAATTTGGGTACCAAAAACTAACAATATATTAATGAGAAATAAATATATTAAAACATTTATGGACAATGTTCATCATAATAAAAACTATATTTATAAAAAGGACACTAAACCAAATTGGGTTTGGTTTCCTAAAACTCTAACTTCTTAGGACCCTATTAAAAGGTGGGTACCAATAATTTCATATCTATTTTCAGGTCCCACTTAAAAAGAAGAAATGGATATTAGACAGTGGTTGTTCAAAACACATGACCGAAGACAAAGATATGCTTACAAACATCACATACTTTGATGGTGGCTCGGTTACCTTCGGAGACAATTCAAAAGGCTATATCATTGGCAAAGGAGATGTGAACAATTACGGTACATCAAATTTACCTTTTATAACAAATGTTTCATTAGTTGAAAATTTAAAACATAATCTACTTAGCATAAGTCAACTGTGTGACAAAGGTTTTAAAATAACTTGCTCGAATAATAAATGTAGTAATTTTGATCAAAACCAAAATCTTATTTTTGAAGGAAATAGAGATAGAAATATTTATGTTTTAAATATGAATATTAATCATGATTCAAGTATATGTTTACTTGCCAAAGATAGTGATCTTTGGTTATGGCACAAAAGATTTTGTCATATAAATTTTAAAACTATTAGAAAACTTTCTAAAAATGAATTAGTAAAAGGATTACCCAAAATAAATTTTAAAATAAATAATTTTTGTGATGATTGTCAAAAAGGAAAATTAACGAAATCATCTTTTAAGTCTAAGAAAAATATTTCAACTTTACAACCATTAGAATTACTACATATGGATTTATTCGGACCAACACAAGTTCAATCCATTAATCATAGTCGATACGTATTTGTAATTGTTGATGATTTTTCAAGATATACATGGACTATTTTTATGAAAAATAAAAGTGACACTTTTGAGCATTTCAAAACATTTGTCAAAAGAATTCTAAACATTAAAGATTTGAAGATTAAAAATATTCGAAGCGATCATGGAGGAGAATTCGAAAATGAAGTTTTTGAAACTTTTTGTAAAAAGAAAGGAATTAATCATAATTTTTCTTTTCCTAGAACTCCTCAACAAAATGGAGTTGTAGAAAGAAAGAATAGAACATTACAAGAATGCGCAAGAACATTGTTAAATGGGTGTTCTCTACCAAAACATTTTTTGGCAGAAGCCGTTGCTACTGCATGTTATGTATTAAATAGAATTTCAATTAGACCTTTAATAAAAAATACTTCTTATGAACTATTCAATAATAAAAAACCAAATATATCTTATTTTAAAATATTTGGATCAAAATGTTTTATTTTAAATACAAAAGATCAACTAGGAAAATTCGATTCAAAAGTTGATGAAGGAATTTTTGTAGGATATTTTGAACGAAATAAAGCATATCGAGTATTTAATAAACGAACAAACTTAATTAAAGAAACTTTGCATATATCTTTTGATGAAAATTTTAATAAAAATTTAAATATAAAAGATGATGAAGAATTGATAAATATAGAAGAAATAAACCTTGAAAATAATAATGAACTAAGATCTCCTCCTAGAATATTACGAGATCATCCAACTCAAAATATAATAGGAGAAATAAATTCTCAAATTAGAACAAGAAATCAACTAAATCAAATGGGTGATGTAGCTTTCATTTCATCTATAGAACCTAAAAATCCAAAAGAAGCATCAACAGATGATTATTGGATTATCGCAATGCAAGAAGAATTAAATCAATTTGAATGTAACAATGTTTGGGAATTAGTTCCCCGTCCAAATAATCAATCGGTAATTGGAACAAAATGGATTTACAAAAATAAAGTAGACGAACAAGGTAATATAACAAGGAATAAAGCAAGACTAGTAGCACAAGGGTATAATCAAGAAGAAGGTATTGATTTTGAAGAAACATTTGCTCCCGTTGCAAGATTGGAAGCAATACGTATACTATTAGCCTTTGCTTGTTTTCACAATCTAAAATTTTATCAAATGGATGTTAAAAGTGCATTTTAAATGGTTTTATTAAAGAAAATGTATATGTAGAACAACCTCCATTATTTATACATGACAAACATCCAGATCATGTATTTAAATTAAAAAAAGCTCTATATGGTCTTAAACAAGCTCCTCGTGCTTGGTATGAAAGACTTAAAAGTTATTTATTAAACTCAGGATTTAAAATTGGAAAAGTAGATCAAACACTTTTTATTAAAAATACTACCAAAGATATTTTAATAATTCAAATATATGTAGATGATATTATTTTTGGTTCAACAAATGAAAATTTGTGTAAAGAATTTTCAAATATAATGACTAATGAGTTCGAAATGTCTCATATGGGAGAACTATCATATTTTCTCGGACTTCAAATCAAACAATTAACAAATGAAATTTTTATAAACCAAGAAAAATATTGTGATAATTTAATAAAACGATTCGGCATGGAAAACACTTCTGCTAAACCTACTCCTATGAGTACCACTACACATCTCGATCGAGATGAAAATGGCAAAAGTGTAGATCAAAAATTGTTTAGAAGTATGATAGGTTCTTTGCTCTACTTAACCGCTAGTAGACCTGACATAATGATGAGTGTTTGTTTATGTGCACGTTTTCAATCCGATCCTAAAGATTCACGCTTAAGAGCAGTAAAACGAATAATGCGATATCTTAACTAAACTAAAGATTTCGGTCTTTTCTATCCAAAGGAATGTTCATTTGAGTTAGTGTCATTCAGTGATGCTAATTTTGGTGGATCCCGAACGGATAGAAAAAGTACAAGTGGTACTTGCCATTTCATTGGAAAATCACTTGTATCTTGGTTTAGTAAGAAACAAAATTGTGTCTCGCTTTCCACATGCGAAGCAGAGTATATATCAGCTGCTTTAGCTTGCACTCAAGTTATATACATGCAACAAACACTTAAAGATTTTAATATAAATTTAACAAATTCTACAATATATTGTGATAATACAAGTACAATAAACTTATCTAAAAATCCGGTTAATCACTCTCGTACAAAACATATAGATATTCGTCACCATTTTTACGTGACAATATCGAAAAAGGAATAATAAATTTAGAACATATTTCTACCGAAAATCAAATTGCCGATATATTTACTAAACCTCTATTAGAAAACTCCTTTATAAAAACTTCGACGAGAATTAGGTATAATATCCTTTAAAGATATCAATTAGAGATACATTTGAAATATTCACTCATTTCAATCGACTAAAACAATCTGTTCAGTCGACTGAATGAAAATATCAAATATTTTTCGAAAATGTTATATGCTACATTATATAATTTATAGACCACACATTTTAAAAAAAAACTGAATTTTTAATAAGAACCATACTTTTCTAACAAAATTTTCCTAACCATTAAATCATTATGCGGTTAAAAATCTAAATAAATTATAACCATTAGTTGTTTAGTAAAATTCTACTATAAATAAATTCTCAATTTTTCTGATTTTCATCTCAATTTTACGATTAAAAGCTTAAACAATTTCAATATAAAATGTCGTCAAACAACTCCTTCTCTCCGATCAATATCACCTCGTCAGTTGATAACACTCCAACATCGTCAAAACTTTCCACACCAACACCAGCACATGAGCCGGTTTACAAATGGGAAAATTATCGTACTGGTTTCACACCAGAATCGAAAAAGGCAAAACGTGGACTCTTTATTTCACCTGACACAAAACGAAAGATTGATGAAATTCATCACTTTCAACAACAACAGATAGATCTTCAACGAGAGTTATACTTCGAGCAAAAAGTTACAGCTAGACGGTTAAGCATTCTAGAGCAAATTGGTTTACGCTTCTATGGATCAAAGAAGAACGAAGTGGCTGAACCTCTACCTCGTCCTGTTAGCTCACTTGATCCGTCTTCATCTTATCGTACACCAGTTGATCTTGTGAATCCTTGGATGTCTCCTAAGACTCCTCAATATAGTCCGAATTCATGGGATATAAATTACATGAAGAATGAAGGAAAGAAGACTCCAAGTTCATCCCCAAAGAAATAGTTGAATTTTGAAATATTTATATCAATATTTTTGTAACTATTCCTTTAAATAAATTGTTTAAAATTCAAAAATTAACTGAAACAACAAAAATGCATATTTCAGTCGACTGAAAGCCCCTGTTTAGTCAACCGAAAATATGACAGAAAATAATATTTATGAAGTTCAGTCGACTGAAATGATCTGCACAGTCGACTAAACATTCAACAGATAATTTCAGCAACAACATTCAGTCGACTAAATATACTGCTCAGTCGACTGAATCTATAACAGAATACTTCGGCCTTTGATTCAGTCGACTGAACGCTACTTTCCAGGCAAAATTTCCCCTTTTTAACCATCAGATTTTACCCTACCAAATCACTTTTACCTCCTACAAACCTTCTTTCCCAAATAAAATTCGAAACCCTAGCCCCCAAATTCCTCAAAATCAAATCAATTCTCACCCAAATGGCACCAAAAAGAGCAAGAGCCTCATCTTCTTCATCCTCCGAGCCAATTGATGCTCAAATAGCACAATGGCTTTATGATGGAACCGCTGTCACTCGATGGAACAAGATGAAGAATTCTCGAATCTTTGAGCATTCTTTCGTTGATTTTCATAGCTTTCAAACCTACAACCTTCAAGCGTTAACAGATCTGGCAGGTTTGACTCCACTTCTAGATTTGAAAAGAAATGATCATGCCATTAATCATGTAATGGTAAAATTATTTTATGCTAATCTTAATCTTGGACACCAAACTCCAAGAAATCCAAACAATAGTGTTTGGAGTATGGTGTGTGGAAAGAAAGTTTGGTTCTCCTTGGATAGAATAGCACACTTTTTAGAGTCTCCAAATGTCGGGAGAAAACTAGAGGATATAGAATTCAATCCACATATTCGCGACAACATCAACCATCGATTTATGGATGATAATATCAACTTTAGGGATTTTAAGTCCACCTCCCTTCGACCTATGGCGAGAATTCTCCATAAAGCCCTAATGAGAACAATCACTCTTCGTACGGGATCGTACGAAATTGTTTACCCAAATAACTATCGAGCTCTATATGCTATTTTTGGCAATATACAAGTTAATTGGGTACAGCTTATTCTTGATGAGTTTCTCACTTTCAACAATGGCAAAATGCGCACTATTTACTTTGGAGAGTACATCATGTGACTTCTCCTAAATGTCGATACGCCATTACCTGAATCAGAGAATACAATAGTCCATCAAATTAATCATCGGACCATAAGCCTAATGCAACTCCCATCTCGACCTCCTCGCATAATATCACTTGCCGAATGGGAAGCAAGGAATCAAGAACAACAACAACAGCAGCAACACCAACCTCCTCAACCTCGCCACGAAGAACATCTAGAGCAAGATGATGAAATTCGTCTTGTTGACTCAAGCTTCACTACCAACCAATCCTTGGGGATATTGTCAAGAAATCAACAAATTCTTGACACACGTCTTAAAATGGTAGATCATAAGCTTGACAAAATAAAAGGATTCTTCAACAAGATTTGGGATGCAATCTCATGCTCAAGCACCACTACTGCTTCAACATCACGAGGCAAACGTCCGGCACCTACATTTACATGGACGACATCCGAAGAGCATACAAGTAGTAGTGCAAGTGGAGCTAGTTGTGGCCAAGGAGGAAGATCTCAAAGACCACCAACAGGAGGACCCGTCATACGTGAACCAATAGGAAGAGAAGGTTCATATGACTGGGATAAAGATGAGTGTTTTTTTTTATTTGTATATTTTTTAGGGATAGACATTTTATGCTTGTCTGTCACAATATTTATCTTCAGTCATGATTATGCAAATATTCTCTATGCTTCAGTGATTGTTTTTTGATAAATTATTATTGTTGTTAGTTCTTCCTTTTTGTCGATGACAAAGGGGGAGAAAATCTATGGTACTAACTTTGTTTTGTAGGAAAGATAGTGCATACATTCAGGGGGAGAAAATAAGTATGTACATCTCTAGAATGGTATTGTCATCAATCAAAAAGGGGGAGAATGTTGATACGCAAAGATTTTGATCAATGACAATGTGCTTTAAAGAAATATATACAAAATACAAATGCTAAAGGAAGATAGATGAAGACCAAACAAACTTAAGTCTCTTTAGTATATCCCCTGCTAACCCGAGCGAACATTCAAATATCTGTCCTACATTCATTCGTGAGGGTACTCCTAATGGATTGAAGACCATATCAACAGGTGTTCCATCTTGCAAGTAGGGCATATCTTGTCTAGACAAAATTTTAAAGTATGTTTTTACATGTGTCTTAGTCAAGATATATTGTTAAAATCTATCCTCAAGAAGCTTGCACGAACACCAGAAAAATTTGTTAAACTTCATTTTTCAATTCAGTTCTAACTATGCAGGTTTTATAAGTTCAGTCGACTGAACAGGAACAGTCGGTCGACTGAAACTAGAACAAATATATATACATGCACAGTTTCAGTCGACTGAATTTCCTGCACAGTCGACTGAATTTGGTCCCGAAAATTTTACTTCATATTTTTAGTTGACTGAATTCCCTGCTCAGTCGGCTGAATTTGAACCTGCGAATTTTCTCTGAAAAGACACCTTCTTCCTCCCAAGAGTTGCAACCATTCATCAATGGAAATGGAAGCATCTCTTTTTTGCAACCTTTGACAACATATGCATCTCTTCTACAAGTATATATACATGATTCTAATATCATTTAATCCACCGAATTCTCTTGCTTTAATCTAACTATTCTCTTGTTCATATTTTCTAGATATTCTCAAAGCAATCACCAATCTATTGCTTGAATCACTGTTTTTGTTTATAACATTCTTTTGATTCATAGCAATTCACATTTTCTAAATCTTTACAAACACATTGCATATTCTCGAGGATAAGATTATAGGAATATTGTACTACATTAGACTAATTAGTGTTGACATGAACACAACAAGTCGAATATTGTATTTTAGTAATTGAGTTGAAGTCCTCTTCGGTAGTTGAGGCAAGAAATCCCGTTCGGTTGTTCGGGTAAGTTGTAAACCTATTCCTCCGGGTGAAGTGAGGGTGTTAGTTAGTGAAATTCCTAAGTGAAGCTTAGGGGGACGAGAGGTCCGAACCAGTATAAAATCCTGGTGTCTCCTTGCATTGACCTACTTTATCTACCTAGACTATTTCATTATTCCATATTACACGATCCTACCGCATAGCATCTTTCACATATTTGTGCGATAACTCAATTCAAGGATTTCAAAACAATCAAAATTTGAATTCAGTTCAAAATTCAAATGACTTTGATTATAACTTATGCCAATTCAATTTCGAACTCCAAAATGCATTTCAAAATCGAAACGAAAATATGAACCAATTTTTAAATGATTTTGGTAATGAGAATAATCTTGAATATGGCGCAATGGATAATTTTTGTTCTCAACAATTTCAAACTGAAAATCCTCAAATCAATAATTATAGATTTGATTTTATTGAGCAAATGGATGAAATCTACAATGATCACACGGATTTGTTGTTTGAAACATATTTGAAACAACGTGAGCAACAAAACCAAATCCCAACTTGTGACGACTCAAATAATAATCCATCTGTTACCAAAATTGACGATTTTTAAATAATTACTTTTGAAATTGGAAACGACAATTTGAATGAAATTGTTGAAAAAACGGTAATTGAATTGGATTTCAATTCTTTTGAAGGAGAGAAACTCGATTTGAAACTCGATCTTCCTTTCTCCGATTTTGAAAATTTGAATACAATAACTTTGGATTTTCAAATTGATACATGCAATGAAGTTGCTGATAATCCAACAAAGGGAGACGAATTTGATGAAACACCAATTTTTTGGAATTTTCGAAAATGAGTCGTTAAATTCCAAAGAGGAAGATTTGAAACACCACTTTGGTTTTAAAATCGATAATTCTAAAGAAGTTTCCAATGATAAGTTTAAATTTTAATTTGGTGAAAATAAACTTGAACTTCAACCAATTTCTTTATTGACCCCGAAAGTCGTCAAAATAAAACAACTCGCACGATTTTCAATAAAATGACATTTGTTTTTTCAAATCAACACTCAACTTCGAAATCTTTTACAGTTTGGTTTTCTAGGCTTAAGCTGTGTCTCTCATACTTGACGAGACGAATGAATTGGTCTTTGGCAGACCGTTTCATTTACTCCTTAATGATATATTTTTCGATGTCTTGTAAATAATATTCTTTTCATTTTTATGTAAATAAAGGTCATATTTTTATTTCCTCCTTTCACTTGGGTTGACTGTGGGGACACGGTCAAATGAAGTGTGGAGGAGCCTCGTCTTCTTTTTTATTTTTCATGGTTTATTTATTTTTGCATTTTCTTTTCAAAACTTTAAAAAAAATTAAAAAAAAACAAATAACAAAAAAATCCCAAAAACATAGCAAAATTTTATTTTTAGCCTTTTGATTTACTTTTGAAAAAAAACACTTTAGGACAAGTATAGGATTTTGGTTATTAAATTGAAATGTTTGAAAATTTATTTAAATATAAAGTTTGATTATAAGTAACTATAGTTTAACTAGTATATAGGAAGGTTCATGCGTGTTAATTAAGACGTATATATTAATTGAACATCTTTGTTTAAAAAAGTTGTGGATTTAAAGAAAATGATGTGACATTTTTGTCTTCTAAGTTAAATGGTGCTAAGATGATTTTGTAACTCTCTCTTCAAAAAACAAAAATGAAAAAAAACAAAAAATATATTTGTATATGTGCACACAATTATTTTTTTATTAACACCCTAGATTCATGTGTTCTCACGCAAGTTTGTTCACTCGCCATGCTCTGTACCTTCTCACAAGCCCGAAATCTAGTGCACAATAGGTATATTTGGCATTAGTTTATTTGAGTTTGGTGTATGTATATAAAAAGAATTCTTTTATTAATAATGCCTATAGTCGATAGGTGTACACACTCGTGTGTTCACTCACCACGCTTTGTATTCCTTTCATATGAGCCCGAAAGACAGTGCATGGGTAATATATTCGGCCTCAGTTTTCTGAGTTAGGCATTTGTAAATATTGTTAATATCAATGAAATTTTCAAATAAGAGAGAGTAAGCAATTGAAATCCAAGCATTATTTTTACTTATTTGATTTGACTTGTTATTTAAAAGAAATGAAAATGCCACTTTGATAAACTTTGAAAATCAACTAAGGATTTATTTATAGTTACACTATGTTATCAACCAAAACAACTAATCAAACTAGAGTCTATTTGTTTTGATAACTTGATTTTTATTGGAAAGTTTTGACGAGTAAATGAATTAAATTTTCAAGATAATGAACAAAATTTATATTTAACTTTTTCATGTTAATTTAGAAGAAATTCTTCATTTTTAAATATTTTAAAAAACTTGATTCATATCATTGTAAATAAATTTTGCATTTAGGAAAATTTTCACTTTGCATTTGGATTTTGTAGGTAGTATTCTCTGAAGACCCTTACGAGACAACTTCGTCCTACTAGGAACACCTAAAGGTTTAACGGCTTGTTATATACGCTCAATGCAATCGTGCTTCCTTTGAAAACGGATTTATCTTAGTTTTTTTTATTCGAGGACAAATAAAAAATAAACGTGGGGGTATTTGATGTGTATGTAAACATGCGTATTTTTACTTCCATATTTAATCTAATTAAATTAAATAAATGACCATATTGGGTGTTTTAACATGCTGAAACCAAAATCCAAATTATTTTCAAATCGTCATTTATTCACCTTCATATAGATGCAAAATGGTCATTTTTGTGCATATATTAATTTAAGAATACGTATTTGCACATTTTATTTTTATTTTTGGGTAAATTGGGTGAAAATTAAAAGATTATAAACCAGTAATTTGAGAATATTTATGTGCATATATTAATTTGAGAATACTTATTATTTTACATAAAATTTAAAAGTAAGTAATTGGAATTTATTTATAAATACTCTCGAGATTGTAAACTAGATTTTATTGAACGAATGCGACTTTATAAGAGAAATCTTATAATGGGATTTTGTAAACTTAAGCGATTTTCGAAATAGTTAGATACAGAAACTTCAGATGACTTTGAATTCATAAAAGAAGTTATAAATTTTAAATGGGATTATGAATAAGTATAATCAGCTTTTTTGGAAATTGTAAAAGAAATGGAAATGGATTTCTGAAATTTTATCAAATGAGCTACAATGGGTTGAGAATTTGCAGACGAATTTGTGAATGTTTTATGAAGTAGAAAAAGGGGAAATTCTCTTTTTTTGTAATTATATTCATACAATCGAGATAAGCTATGAAAATTCCTAAGTGTTGAGATTAGAAGTGCTTTTGGAAAATAAACTTGTAATATTTTCCTAAGTATTGAAGTGGAAGGTTTTGGAAATATTTTAACTATGAAAGGATTTATATAGAAATATTTTTCTAAGTAATGGATAATAAATTGAATTTGGAAATATTTCTAAGTATTGATATGGTTTGAAAATATCCGGTTATGGATATAAGTATTCGAAATTCTTTTCATATATTGAAAGAGATTTAAATATATATCTTTATAAAGATAATTTGAAATAAATATTTTGAAGATTTATAATATGGGCCTAACGACTGCTTATGCATGTAATTTGATAGCTAAATAACCGACTATCAAATCTGGCCAAATTCGTTGATCATTTCAAAAAGACTGGGTTCGAATTTAATTATCCAAAAACCACTTCGATCCGATATGAGCATTACAATTGTGAAATCTTTAGGGAAACGAAGATGGCGATCTTTGGAAAGATTGGCTTTTTTAGGCACATAATAACTTGTATAGATGAATGTCATTGTTACATTATTGTCTGGAAGAGAATGTTAGTATACCAAGTGGGATTGCTATTCAAAAAGGTAAATGTATCCTCAAGCCTCATCAATTGGGAAATGACTAAAATATGGCATGTAGCAAGGCTAAGTGGCTCGCTCTCATTAGGTATGTCATCATCTTTCTAGATTACCCTATTTCAATCGATTTGGTTGTGAATGAGAGATCTCGATTAAGGTTGGAAGATAGGGATAATGACATATTCAGTACTGCTAGTCAAGTGGTAGGTCGGTTCTGTGTGGCAGGGTACAAGATGTTCTTGTCTGACCCGGGTGCATTTTTCTAAAGATGTACCCATCGGAGGTAGTTCCTTACCTAGTCATAGTATGTAATCCATTCTCTAATATGTGCCTTTATGGTTTTAGTTGTATACCTATTATGCTGGAACTTAATCAATGTAACAATTTCGGCTAAGATTAATAAGTATTTGTATGTAGACACTATTATAGTATCGGAAGATTTCATACAAAATGTTTTGGTTATCGTAAAGTAAAAACTCGTTAGTGTTTATGTGCGGTACGGTCTTACGAGATACCTTTTGATTTCAAAGACTTTTATATAACTTTAAAATCCAGTTGGGTGTTTTTCTCACGCTGGTTTTCCAGTCTGATTCGGGCGTTATTTATTACAATGCTCAGATCAGACCTAGTATAGTGCAGATTGGTTTGGATGCCTGGAGCTTCAAGGAATAGTTGAAGGCCCAGAGACGTATTCACGTAGATGGTTATTTTCCACTGTATTCATTGTTGTGTCATCGGCAATTGTGAGGATAGGCTGTTATAACTGTCTTGGTTGAAATAAGCTAGTATACTCTGATTGATGGTTATACACACACACACACACACACACACGTACATATTACGTTTTGATTTTGTGTAAATAATTGTGATATATTACTGATATTTGTTCCACTATGGGATTCTATGTTGTTAGTTTTCTTCTTATTTTCTTTCTTCTTCTTTCCCCCAACAATCAGGTTTTTCGACATTCGGTTGCTCGGCATGTGATACAGTGGATGTATTAGTGTCGATTTTTGGGGATCGAAAATTCGTTTTGTTACATTTGGTATCAGAGCTAAAGGTTAAAAGAGAACCTTGGCTTTGATGGGGTACTAATTAGAGATAGGGTCAGTTGCACTATAGAATGAGTTTGAGTGTATATATATGAGCGCGTATTTGTTAGTGATATAAAAATTGTTTTACATTGTATTGGTTGATCTATTGAGTGGCTTATGGATTCTAGTCAATATAAGTAATTAACGTTATTGATAGTGATCTCTAAACACTTGGAAAGAGCAACTCAGCATAGTATTGTTTTGAAATTGGGTAAATGAAATAATTTTACCTTGATTATATTAAATATATAAAGGAATAATTTTAGAAAGTTATATAGTATATGTGGTGTGCTTGGTTATTAGAGAATGGTAATATTTGATTGTTGTGATAAAAAGTTGTTGATATTCTTATAACAAAAACAGAGATTAATAATTGAGAAAATGGTTTTATTTAACAATAGTGAATTTTGTAAATATAATTTATAAAAGTGGTTTATAAATTAAAAGGATTCAAAAGCTGGGAAATTGAGAATTTAAATCCCTTGATTTTGGAAATGGTTTTTCAAAGTTTTGGAAAATAATAATATTATCTGGAAAATATTTTGACTGGAAATATTTTTAAAATGGGTTTTAAAAAGGAATAAGAGTACTGAACTCAATTCGGCCACTGAAAAATAATTTCGGTGATGACTGTAGCATCATCGACGTTCATTTTCGAGTTCCCAAGAGAGGAATTACTACCATTGAAGTTTGTTTTGGTAAAACACGCTAGATTTTGGAAATCCAAAAGGATGATTTGATATACCAAGGGATTATGTGTATGTATGTATGTGTATATATATATATAATTTCAAAAATGATTTGAAATACTTTAGAACAGGGTGTTTAAATTCTGGAATTTTCATTAAAAAAAATTATTTGAAAATATGAGAAAATAAGTTGATAACTTATAAAATTTGAAAATTTCCAAGATAAAGCAATGATTGAATTGTTGTATGAATTTTAAGAAAAGTAAATTTGGAACTGAACTTGGGAATGAAATTTAACTTAAGATAAGTTAAACATTTTGTAAAGGGAATTTGACCTAAGTTAAGCTAAATGCAATAATTTTTGGAAATGGAATCGATTGAGATTTGAAATGAATTAATGGATGAACTAATTGAGTTAATTAGTGAATTGGATATGGTTTGGAATGTTGATTGATAAAACTAAATGTTGAAATTGAAAAATAAAATTGAACCTGGTTAGAAACGGATAAGGACTTAAGTTATGAAATAGAAAAAAACATAAGAAGTGTTGTGTACAGTATTAAAAACTTAAATAAAATTTTATGCAATGATTCATAAATGAAATTAATATAGAGTGAAATGGTGTTAAACATGAAATTTAATGGGATGGTTCTTAAAGGATATTGGAATACTAAGTAAGTAGTGAAGGTGAATAATGATTGTAAATAATGGAATGTAAATGAAATGAATGAAAAGAATTTGGTGTAGCTAAGAAATCAGTTGAATAAATATGTAAGTTGTACGTATATTACTTTATTTGCATAATGGTTTGACCCAAATTTGAGCATAAAATTTCGAGATAATTTATATCGACCCGAGTGAGGATTTTTCACTTGATTTTCAACTGCGAACACTGGATATGGATTTTTGATTGATTCTGGGATTCTCTATCATTGTATATGGCTATGAAAGGAGAATGATGGTTTCTAATCAAGGAACCAGATCTGAGTCCGCACTGGAATGGTCGTATGAATGATACTTGTTCGGAAGTGAAATTGTGTGACCAAGCAAGCGATTAGATTGAGATGTGCGTACGGATGATATATGTACATTGTACGGTTTTACTAAAGAAAATGTTGGGAATTGAAAATGCAAAATAGTATGATTTGGAATTATATGTTTGGATATCACTGTCATATAAGATGCAAGTATACAAAAGCAAGAGATAATTTGATGCTTTTGATTTCATAAGAAAATTGGTTGCCCAACAAAAGGTATATGTTTTTACTATTGTTTGATTCGATGGTTATATGGGTGAGCCACTTGGATTTTGTTATCTTTTGTTGATTTAGGCCCGTAGTGGTGACTTGTTGTTGTTTTGATCTAGCTGCGCAAAGGAGATGTTGGCCAAATTTTTCGAAAATTTAACGAGTTAGAAATTTTGGAGAAATTTTTTGATAACTAAAATTTGATTTTGGGTTATAACTTGAAACGATTGAATGGATAATATTAGTTAGAACCTACGAATGAATGTGGAAACTTAGTAAAAGTAATAATAAGGTTTCAAAAAGTTGATTTTGGGAAGTTAGAGGCTTAAACGGATTTGGGAAGATATTTCAACTAATTTGTTTTAGAAAAGGATTGGGTTTGGGCATTTTTACTATCTTGGCAATTTTGAGGACGAAATTCTTTTAAGGGGGTATGGATGTAACGACCCATACTTTTTTTACTTGAAATTATAATATTAAATTTATTTTAAATATTGAAAATTTAATTTTACAGACTAAATAACTTGAGTTTCAAAAAATAGTGATTTATAAGATAATTTAATAAATTGAAATTGGTTAAATAATGGAATCTTGAGTTTTAGGTTAGATAAAAATTATTTTAAAGGCTTTTAGATTTTCTTGTTAAGAATAAAGATAACAAAACTTTTAAATTGGATTTAAAAGTGATTTAGTCGGTTTTAAAAATAACTCGTTTTAATTAACGAGTGAAAATAGCCTCCCGATGCACAATCTTGGATTTCGATGAAGCTAATGTCATTGGGTCTGTAACAATGAATTATAATACGCCGTCAAATTTCGTAGCGATCAGACGCATCATTTGGTCGTGAGAAATTGAAACGCGTCGAAACTAATATTGAAAAATTAATATAATAATTAGGTTCAAAAATCTATCTTTAGCAAACGGTCGAATTAGGTCCCGAAACTTGTTCCATTGCGTTCGGCATAAGGGTATAACATTAGGAATGCCAGGAGGTACGCCTCGATTGGAGTCCGTAATTATATAGCTAGATATTTTGAATTTTAAATAATATATTTTTATCGATTTAACTTTTCACAGTCGTTGTTCTTTCTTATCAGCCACCCTAACCTATATGAGCCGCACCTATCTGTACCACCCATGGCCCCTATGATCTCCCTCTCTTACTTAAACAGAGCACACAGAAGAAAGGAAAAGAAAGATTTCAACTTCAAAAATTTATGTCTCAAAAATTACTTGACAAAAAATTCTCAAACGATTTTTAAAATTCATATTTCGAGTAGAGCTTCCCTCTGGTACGCTTAGATGGAGGTGCGACGCCGGTTGTGGAGTTCGACGGTGAAATCAAATGGTGGTGTTAACTAGGGTTCGAGTTTATGGAGGATCGAGTCGTCGGTTCATATTTTGGATGTCATTTTTGAGTTCGGTGGAATGAATAGCATCTCGACGCATAAAATTGTAGGGTCCGATCGCATTTAGGGGGACGATGATTGGCCGTGACTGTAGCATGGCCCAGAAGTAGCGATCAAAAAGGGGAGGCCCGGGTGGGTTTTGATCGGTCGAGGTGGTGGAGCTCGGGACGAGATGAAGTTTGGCATTGTGGATTTGTCAAATAATGAAGGTAGGAGGAGCGGTGGCCAGTTGAGACTGCGGCCATAGTGGAATCTTCGAACTGTAGCAGCGAGATGGGGAAACTCGCTTTTTGATTGGGGATCTTGGGGTTGTCGTCAATGGTATGGACAGATGGGGATTTCAGAGAGGAGCGGAACGACGAAGTCGATTTGTGAAATGGAGCATCGAAAGATCTGTGCCGCTAGTAATCGTACACGGCCATTATTGGTTATCTCTGTGCATGTTTTGTTAAGGGAGAAGGAAGAAGAGTGGCATTGTGGTAACTTAGGTGAAGTTGGCATTAGTTTAATTTATTTAATTTAAATGTTTCGATAACTTCTTAAATTCATATCTCTTTGATACGAGATCCGATCGAGACGGACTTTTTGCGTTGCATTCTTATCGAAGAAGGCTTCGCAATGAAACTCGTTTGGATGAAATCGGAGACGGATGAATTTTGGGCTAAAATCGGATGTCCTTCGGTTTTAGTACCGAACCGAAACGCATCAGTGATAGCAGGAAATTTCGGTGAGTTAAACTCACATTTTTTGATAACTAATTTGATTTATAGTTGATAAAAATTGCTGAATGACTGTTGGATGATTACGATATTTATATTAGTTGAATTGAATATTCTCACCTATTGGAGCGGATGAGACACTATGCTCCCGCATAATAGCGGATGACCCTTTTTATTGCGATATCCCACCACAAAGCGGTGATTATATTTTTGTGATTATATGACATCTGTGGTTGCAGGGAAACAGGTTGGAGGGATTTAACTGGATTCCTCAAAAATTGTTGATTTAAATTTCATATATAGTGATATATGATGTGTTTTGAGTAATCTGTTATAGATTATGATGTGATTTGATTTATTAGATGTTATAGTAGAACTAGCCTTAAATTTGGTGTTACAAACACCATAAATAATATTTTCGAATTTAAAAAGGAAATTCAAAGGCGATTTTGGAAATGAAATATTTATATTGAATTTTGGGATTATTTAAAAAGGAATTGATTTGGATAAAATAAACGATTGAATTTTGGATATTTATTTAGCTATTTCATAAAATTGTTTCAGATAGAGAATTTTAAAGTGAGGATTTTTAAAAAATGGATTTTTAAATGAGATTCTTAAAATACGAAATGGAAGTCGAAATTAAGATTTGAATGGTTTTGAAATATAGTTTGGATTATTTAAGAAATAGATTTATAAATGGAATTTTAATTAGAAATCGATTTTTAAATGGATTTTAATAATATAAACCTGTTATAAACTGGAAATGGGTTTATGAAATTTATAAATAAAGTGAAATGATTATCATTTGATAAATGGGAAATATAAATTCAAAGTGAGAATTTATAATGAGATATGGAAATCGGTTTAGGAATAAATAGTGGATTCAATTTTGGAATTTGGAAAAAGGGTTATGAAATATGAAACATAAATCGATTTGTGATAAATCGAGAGAGATTTATAAATATAAAATTGGTTACATTAGGGGTTAAAAATATATTTTTGTCAAAAAGTTAAGTTTGTTTTAAAAAGGGATTTTTATTTATTAAACTATGTAGTCTGAAAACAGTTATCTGTATTAAAATATTTCATGAAGTTGGTTTTTCCAAATATTTAGTATTAGTGGAAATGGATTTAATTTTTTTATAATAAGCTATGTGAATCGATTAGTTTTATATAAAAATGAATTGGAGATGAGTTATTGTTATTTTTTAAAAGTGTTTTGATATTTTAATAATTACTTAAACGTGTTTTGAAATTAATTTTTTTTGAAATAATTGTTATTTTAATAGAATTTAAAAGTAAGTAACTGGAATTTATTTATAAATACTCTTGAAATTGTAAACCGGATTTTATTGAACAGATGGAACTATGTAAGAGAAATCTTATAATGGGATTTTTGGAAATTTGAGAAATTTCCAAAATAGTTAGATACAAAAACTTCGAAATGACTTTGAATTCATAAAAGAAGTTATAAATTTTTAGATGGGATTCTGAATTAGTATAATTGGTGTTTTTTGGAAATTGTAAAAAGAATTGGAAAAGGATTCCGGAAATTTTTAAAATGAGCTATAATGGGTTGAAAATTTGCAAATGAATTTGAAAATGTTTTGTTATGTGGAAAAAGGGGAAATCCTCTTTTGTTTTGTAATTATACTCATACAATCGAGATAAGCTATGTTCCTAAGTGTTGATATTAGAAGTGGTTTTGGAAAATAAACTTGTAATATTTTCCTAACTATTGAAGTGGAAGGTTTTAAAAATATTTTACTACGAAAGGATTTATATAGAAATATTTTTCTAAGTACTGGATTATAATTTGAATTTGAAAATATTTCTAAGTACTGATATTATTTGGAAATATCCTGTTATGGATATAAGTATTCGAAATTGTTTTCAAATATTGAAAGAGATTTGAATATATATCTTTGTAAATATATTTTGAAACAAATGTTTTGAAGATTTATAATATGGGACTAATGACTGCTTATGTTTATAATCTGATAGTTAAATAACCGACTATAAAACCTGGCTAGATTCGTTGATAGTTTCAAAGAGATCGAGATCAGATTTGATTATCCGAAAACCACTTCGATCCAATTTGAATGTTACGAATTGTGAAATCTTGAGGGAAATGAAGATTGTGATCTTTGAAGAGATTGGTTTGTTCAGACCCAGAACAACTTGTATGGATGAATGCTATCATTGCATTGTTGCCAAGAAGGTAATGTTAGCATTCCAAGTGGAATTGCAATTCAAAAAGGAAAACATAACCTCAAGCCTCATCAACCAGGAAATGACTAAAACAGGGCATGCAGCAGAGCTAAGTGGGTCACTCTCATTAGGGTACGTCATCATCTTTCTAGATTACCCTATTTCGATGGATTTGGTTGTGCATTAGAGATCTCAATTAAGGTTGGAAGACCAGGATGATGACATATTCGATACTACTAGTCAAGTGGTAGGCCGGTTCTCTATGACAGGGTACAAGATGTTCTTGTGAGACCCGAGTGCATTTTTCTAGAGATGTAGCCATCGGAGGTAGTTCTTTACCTGGTCATTGTATGAAATCCATTCTCCAATACATACCTTTACGATTTAGTTGTATACCTATTATGCTGGGATTTAATTAATCTAACAATTTCAGCTAAGATTAATAAATATTTGTATATAGACACTATTATAATATCAGAAGATTTCATATAAAACGTTTGGTTATCGTAAGGTAAAAACCCGTTCATGTTTATGTGCGGCGTGATCTTACAGGATATCTTTTGATTTCAAAGATTTTTAAATAACTTTAAAATCCATTTGGGTGTGTTTTCTCACGTTGCTTTACTAGACTGACTCGGGTGTTGTTTTATTATAATGCTCGGGCCAAACCGAGTATAGTGCTGATTGGTTTGGATGCTTGGAGCTTCAAGAGACGAGTTGAAGGCCCGGAGACATATTCACATAGATGGTTATTTTCCATTGTATTCATTGTTGTTTCATTAGTAATTGTGAGAACATGCTGTTATAATTGTCCAGGCTGAAATATGTTAGTATACTCTGATTGATAGTTTTATATATACATATTACTATTCTGCTTTTGTGAAAAGACTTGTGATATATTATAGACTATTTGTTCAGCTGTGAGAATCTATGTTATTAGTTTTCTTCTTATCTTCTTTCCTCTAACAATCAGGTTTTCCAACATTCGATTGCTCAGCATGTGATACAGTGGATGTGTTAATGTCGATTTTCAAGAGTCAAAATTCAGTTTGTTACAACTAAAACCACTATCATTGTGATACTTGCAAGGTTTAATATTCTGTTTTCCAATTTTGTTTCTGTCTTCGATGATTTTAAAATTTATGGTTTCATTCCGGATAATTTGGAAGTTCTGCTTTAATCTCAATTTTCTAATTTCGATTTTTTTTCTTTATAAACTGCCAAAAATGCTAATTAATATCTAGTACTATCATAAATTCATAGTGCATTCTTTACATTGAATATGAAATACATGCTTTAAAGAGAATAGTTGTTGTCTATGTTTCTGTTTTGCCATTTGAGAATTTTAAATACTCACTCAATTTTGAAACTTTTGATTTTTTTTTATAATTCTGATGTAAATTGACAGAAGTATAACAACTTTTATTTTTTTTTCATTTATTTATTGTCTTATTCAATTAACTTTCTTTTATATTTTTTTGTATGTTTATTTTATTTTTTATTTTTTTGTAATTTCTTACAATTTCTTTCAATACCTAAAGAGAAAATCCGAAATTTTGACAGCAGCCTGAATTTTGAACGGATTTCATTCCAATTATGATCGAAATTGAAACAAAATTATCAAAATAACCTAATGATCATATCAGAACTTTTAGGCTTCACATATTTACCTTTTTTTTACTTTGGCTATAACTCTGATACTTAAAAAATAATAATCCTAGAGTGGGTGAGGGAAAATATTAACGAATCCAGACTAAGAATATACATTAACACACTAACTATACAAGTTTTCATAAGATTAATAATCCACAAGCTTACTAACAATTTCGTTCTCCTAAAATTCAGTATTTGTACTCTAGCCTTCTATAAAAATCATTAAGGAGCACACTCAAACAGCCAATTCATCAAAAATATACATGTAGCACTCAATACTATATGACCAAAAATATAAAAAGACTTCTCATCCTACAGAGCATACGATACCAATTAGTTTATGTTATTTACATATATATGTGATCCGATCAAGAGTCAAACCGTGACGACTCAAGGTTTAAAGTTTTGATTGTTTAACTAGTTTAACCGTTGGAACTATGCATTTTTTTGTTTTTGAAAAGTTTACATATTTAAGAACAAGTTATATGCAAAAATACTAAAAGAAAAATATTAGGTAGGGAAGTCATAAAAGGCCTTCAATGTTTACAAGATAAAATTGCACAACTAAATTATTTACTATTGCAGTGCACAAGTACAACAGTTATGTACAAGTGCATTGCACAACTAACCAACACAGTTGCTACTTTTCACATAGTAGCAGCGCACAATGGTAGAAGCTTAGTAGCAGTGAATTTGTTAAAGCTTATAGTAGTCTTGGAGATGCTTGCAGCATCAAAAACAAAAGAGTGGAGTTTGTTGTTCAAATTTTAGGATTGTGATGATTTTTTAAACGCAGATTTAAAAAATAGAGAGAATAAGAAAGACACTAAAAAGGTAAGAAGAGATGTAAAAAAATCATGGTTCGGCCAGGTAAAATGGACGATAGAACCGCCAGTTCGATGGTTTGACCTTCTTGTGCATAACTGAGATCTGATTGAATTGCATAGCACAGTGGTCCACGGTTTGGAGTTTCTCGAGGTGCAGTTTGATTCGACCATGATAACACTACGATATGGAGTTTGATCAGTCTATCACCTCGAGGTTACATTAGACCAACAATATACTATATTTTTCTTTGACCATCAAAAAAGAACACTATATCTGACCAAAATTAGCTATATGCATATTAACATATTTCTAGTTTAACCATTCATTTAACAAACATACTGCAATGCATATTATCAGTTTCATAAAACATACTGGAATGCATGTAACATTAGGGCATCTCCAATAGCTTTAGCGCTGAATATTCAAGGTCGAAAGGGAAAGGAAATCCTAATAGTTAGTTGCCCATTTAATAGGTGTCTGTTATTAGCCGCCCATTAAATGGGCATCCATATTAGGATCCCAATAAATGGGTGTCTAATGTCGAATGTCAAATATATCAGTATAAAATATCTATTGTTGGGCACTCATTTAATGGGCGTCTATGTTATAGCACACATTAAATGTGCTCCCACGACTGGACGTCCAGGATCATTTCAGTTTCTTGAAGCAGGTGAATACTATGCTTGAAATGAGCTATTGGGGTGTAAAATATGAATTGTAAAGCATGAATGAATGCTATTGGAGTTTCTCTTAGTATCCAGAGTCCGCCAGCCTAAAATATATTGAATTTTAGGTGAATATTAATTCTCCAACTTTAGTTGAGGATGATAAATGAGTTGGAGGATAAGTGGATAACAAACGATTTCATAGGAGATGAAATATGTGCCATAATCAGTATTAGCAATCCAAATGGAACCAATTATCATATAAAGCTACTACAAAATTAGGCATTCTCCAAGTTTCAAAGGTGCGCCATAAAACAATCTTTTGCATTACACACACAAGTTTCTATTTTCGACCACCTTTTTGCATAACCTTATATGCCTTAACTGAAATAAATTTAGTGCGTTGTTAAAGGTATCCAGTTTCCCTCTTTCTAACACCATAGAAAGAGAAACGCAATAAAATTTGTATGCTTCCTAACACCAAAGTTATTTCACACAGCACTCAGTCACCACGTAAATTCTTTTTATAGGACTAACAATCGTCGATGAACACCGTTTTCCATGGCCATCAACCACTGAACTACTGTTGTTCGGTGGTTGATCGCCCTGTGAATTGTTCACCATACAATGGTATTAGAAAAAAATAATGTAAAATTTTATGGCACTTCTTAGCAATGGTATTAGGAAGAACAATGAGGTTCCCTTATCAATGCGCTAAATTTACTATGTTTTGTGCATTTGTTTTTCTACAAATCTAAGGGGGAAAAATATGCTCTTGATCACTTTAAAAGATATTCATAAACCTTATTATGATTGTATTACTACCTAACCACTGCACACAATCACATGGACAACTAATATAGCATGCAATGATTATACAAGCAACTTAATTACCAACCATAAAACCACGCGTCTATTCCTAACAAAGAGAAATAATTAATATGATTTCCCCCATTACCAACCTAAACACCCTCCCTTTTTAATAAATTTCGAATATACCATATTATCCATCGATGCAATCTCATCAATCTTTTGCAGTCTTTACCACCATCTCCTTCTTAACTATCGATCAATGAAATTTCAGTATCAATTTGCATCTGACACTATCAATAAAATTGCTTGTAAAGATGTTTTTACCACACAAGTTTTTGTACTTACAACACACATCCATCCATTAAACTTTTATTAAATAAAAAATTCTAGTTATTAGATGTCCGTATGTTATATCCCATGTAAATAAAAAGTTGCCCTGAATGTAACTATCATCATTTAAGAATGGACTTGTAAACTGGGCAATGAACATGTAGATATATTTAAACTCTCAAATAGGTTCATACTGGACAGAATCCCTCCATCTTAAAATTTATATTTTTAAAATTGGTACTAGAGCCCAAGGTTAGTTAGTAATATCATTCTCTTACTATATCACTATCTATATCTACCCATGACACAAGCTTTTGCTCAAACAAAAACTACGGTGGACAAGATATACCCAAGGCAGGCAGGCATACGAGGATTCCCACTAGGCCCTTTGTAATGACCCACTTTTCCGTACAGTTTAAGCCGACAATAAACCACACATGTTCAGCTCAAATTGAACGAAAATACAGACTGTTAGGGAAAAGAAAGAAGATAGAAGATAGGAAGAAACTAAACGACATAGAATCTCTTAGCGGAATGAATAATATATAATATAACAACAGATCTTTACACAAATGAAAACTGTAATATAAATATCTCCAATCAGAGTACACAAATCACAAATCATCAGCCTGAATAGTTATAACAACCCGTCCTCACAAATGTTGATAATTTTAAACAAACACTGCCGCGGAATAAACAAGTATGAGAATACGTCTCAGGCCTCCAGCTCGTCTCTTGAGCTCCAAAGCGTCCAAATCTAAATCTGTAATATGCTCGGTCTGACCCGAGCATTATTGTAAAATAATAACACATGGGTCAATGTAGAAAACTAGCATGAGAAAAACACACCCAATTTTATTTTAAAGTTACCAAAACCCTTTCCAAAATAAAGGTATTCGTAAGACCATGCCGCTATAAGCACGGACGGGATTTTACCTTACGATAACCAAACCATTTATATATAAAATCCAGTGACATTATAAAAATGCCTAATATGAAAATAATAATAATCAAGTAGCTGAGATGCTCGTGCAATGTACATCACAACAATACTGTGTATAAAATAATACTCGATAAGGCCCGTTTGCTAATTGTGTAGGATTTCCACAGAGGGGCTCTCTGTACTTTGAGAACGGTCCTTCTGCACAAGGATCAAAGTTATTCTTCCGAAGCATCTTACCCGTCTAGCAGGGGTACTATAGGAAAAACATAGCTAGTCTTGCTAAGACTGAATGCATTGCTCCTGGCATGCCAAATCCACTGAAAATATTGCTTGAAAAGGGAGCCGACTACACCCTATTGGTTTGCCAACCCTACTGGCCATGTCTCCCATCTCTGGTTTTTGTCATTCCCGCTGATGAGGCTACGTCTGGCATTACAGCTTGAGCACCGCACCAAAATAGATCAAGGAATCCCACATGGATTTCCACACCATAACTGGTTTCAGAATCACACATGGATTCCCACATCTCAAATAAATCTTGGAGTCACACATTGATTTCCACACCGTTATGGGTCTCAGAACCACATATGGATTCCAACATCTCAATATAACACGAAAATCCTCCATAGAACCGTATATGGTTTTCGAAGTGGTTACGGATTCGAGTCATCTCTTACGAGTACACTCTTCTGCTTCCCGGGTGCTCCATAAACCAATCGTCGATTTTTTCTAGAATGCTCAATAACGGTTCTTTAGGAAATAATCAGATAATACATAAGAGCGAGGATTACCCCTTAACCATTTAAGTGGACAGATCTCCTTATCATTTATCATAGAAGAAAAAACAAGTTTATACGTACAGTATAGCGCCGCCAATGGTAACTCTACCATATAATTCTTGTGTTTCTCCTAGATTTTTCCAAGGTTAAAATCCTTCAGTGTTAAGTATGGAATCGTTTCCCGGCCACCAAAATTAAGAAGGATTACATATTTGGGCCGAGATTTGATAGTCGGTTATTTGACTATCACATAAACAAATATTCAACAATACTACATTTCCCACTGAAATCGCTAAGCCTCATTTAATTGAGTTTTGATTAATTGAATCTCTTTTTCAAAAACAGTCATATACTTATCTCATCGGAACAAGTATATTCACAAACCATTCCCTTCAAAAATATTTAAAAACTTTTTAAAAATAAATATGGAAAGCACCATTCTGTATTGATCATGGATCACGGCTCAATGGTTAGGTCTCTATCCCAGAAAAATCCAAACTCAACTGTAGGCAATCTCTGCCTCTCCAATTACGCCATGAAATTTCATAGGTTGCAATTTGTACAATGGTTACATCGATATCTCAGCGAAAATTTAACAAATTGTAGGCAATCTCTGCCTCGTCGAAATACGCTATGAAAATTAACCATTTCTTTCCAATATCTCTTTATTTTATAAATACTCCAAATAAGTTTATAAAGCTTATTTATAAATTTAAAAGTTCAATTTAGAGAAATATTCTTTTCTAAATCTCAAATCTTATATATAACTTCCGTTTTCTAATTTCAAACCACTTCCACATTTATAAACTTCTTTAACCAACTCTTTTACACAAGGATTTCATTTATAAACAATTTATTGCATAATTATAAAATAAATAAGATTTTAAACGCCACAAAAATATCTTAACCCTTTTTAATAATATTTTTAAAACATTTATTAATAATATATTAATTAACCTTTAACATTTAAAAAAATATCTTAATATAGTAAAATAAGTTTAGTCAGCTTTAAAATAAAATTAATCAATTTTTAAATAGTATTACTAATGAAATGATTATCTAGTTTTAAATAACTAATAATACAATAATTTAATATCTTTAAACAAAATCAATTAAACAATTTATTTTAAAATATAATTAACTTTACTAAATAAATAATTCTTCTAAACATTTGTAAAATAATAATTAAGCGAAACAATTTGTACAAATAATAACTAAATTGAAACTTTTACTTCAAATTATAAAATTTAAAGTTAAACATTCGTAACTTTCCAAATTTAGAAAGAGGCTTAACGATCATAATGTAATTAACAAACTACCATTCAATTTCAATTTAACTTTACAAGTTAAATTACATGCATTTATACAACAGGCATATATGTAAATCAATCCACAGTTAACAATCAATTTTTAAAACATCACTTATTCAGTATAATCAATTGCCACTTTGAATAAAGTCCAAATTAATCTAATAGCAGAACAGGGATTAATTCTGCTAAGAAAAGTCATTCGACATAAAAATCTTCCGCCTATTACTCAACGGTGTTTACTTGGCCAAATAGATAACACCAACACAATATATTTAAATTAACTATGTTATTATTTAAACAACGTAATTATATTAGTCAACAACAGTATCAAATTATCTCCTCATATACGATCCATTAATTTAAACAAGTTTGAATACAAATTTAAACTCAACATCTAATAGCATTTCAAGATGCTATGTAGTCATCCTGGATCAGGTTCAAACAGTCGAATAGCATTTCATGATGTTATATCTTCATCCTAGATGATATTCAATCAATCAGCCAATTCAACAATCCAAAATGGCATAAGTAGCGGAATGAATAATATATAATATAACAACAGATCTTTACACAAAGGAAAAGTGTAATATACATACCACCAACCAGAGTACACAAATCACAAATCATCAGCCTGGACAGTTATAACAACTTATACTCACAAATGCCGATAATTTTAAACAAACATTACAGCATAATAAACAAGTATGAGAATACGTCTCAGGCCTCCAGCTCGTCTCCTGAGCTACAAAACATCCAAATCTAAATTTTGTAATATGCTCGATCTATCCTAAGCATTATTATAAAATAATAACACACGGATTAGTCTGGTAAACCCGCATAAGAAAAATACACCCAATTTGATTTTATAGTTACCAAAATCCTTTCTAAAATAAAGGTATTCGTAAGACTGCGCCGCACATAATCATCGACGGGTTTTTATCTTATGATAACCAACTTATTTACATATATATAAAATCCAGTGATATTATAATAACGCCTAAGGTGAAAATAATAATAATCAAGTAGTTGTGATGCTTGTGCAGTGTACATCACAATAATACTATATATAAATTCAAACTCGATAAGGCTCGTTCGCTAATTATGTAGGATTTCCACGGAGGGGCCCTCAGTACTTCAAGAACGGTCCTCCTGCATAAGGATTAGAGTTATACTTCCGAAGCATCGTACCCGTCTAGTTGGGGTACTATAGAAAAAGCATAACTGGTCTTTCTAAGACTGAATGCATCGCTCCCAGCATGCCAAAACAACTGAAAATATTGCTAGAAAAGGGAGCCGGCTACAAACTATGGGTTTGCCAACTCTATTGGCCATGTCTCCTATATTTGTTTTTAGTCATTTCCACTGACAAGGCTACGTCCGACGTTCCAGCTTACGCACCGCACCAAAATCAATCATGGAATGCCACATGGATTCCTACACCATAACGTGTTTTGGAATCACACATGGATTTCCGCATATCAAATAAATCTTGGAATCACACATTGTTTCCACACCCTTACGGGTCTCGAAACTATACATGGATTCCAACATCTCAATATAACACAAAACTCCTACATAGAATCATATATGGTTTCGGAGTGGTTACGAATTCGAGTCATTTCTTGCGAGTACGCTCTTCCGCTTCCTGGGCACTCCATAAACCAATCGTAGATTTTTTCTGGAATGCTCAATACCGGTTCTATAGGAAATAATTAGACAATACATAAGAGCGAGGGTCACCCCTAACCGTTTAAGTGGACGAATGTCCATTTCATTTATCCTAGAAAAACAAACGAGTTTATATGTATAGTATAGCACCTCCGATGGTAACTGTACCATATAATTCCCGTGTTTCTCCTAAATATTTCCAAAGTTAAAATTCTTCGGTGTTAAGTAGAGAATCGTTTCCCTACCACCAAAATTAAGAAGGATTACATATTTGGACCATGATTTAATAGTCGGTTATTTAAATATCACATAAACAAACATTCAACCAAGATTTCATTTCCCACTGAAATCACTAACCCTCATTTAATTCAATTTTCATAAATCGAATATCTTTTTCAAAAATAGTCATATACTTATCTCATCGGAATAAGTATATTCACAAACCATTCCCTTCAAAAATATTTGAAAACTTTTTTAAAATAAATATGGAAAGCACCATTCTGTAGTGATCATGGATCGCAACATAATGGTTACGTCTCTATCACAGAGAAATCCAAACTTAACCGCTGGCAATCTCTGCTTCTCGAATTGTGCCATGAAATTTCGTAGATCGTAGTTTGTACAATGGTTACATCGCTATCCCAATGAAAATATAACAAACAACAGGCAATCTCTGCCTCCTCGAATTACGCTATGAATATCAACCATTTCTTACCAAAATATCTTTATAAATATTACAAATAAATTTAAAAAGCTTATTTATAAATTTCAAAGTTCAATTTAGAGAAATATTCTTTTCTAAATCTCAAATCATTTATAAAACTTCCTTTTCAAATTCCAAACCACTTCCACATTTACAAACACCTTTAACCAACCTTTTTACAAAAGGATTTCTTTTATAAACAATTTATTACATAATTATAAAATAAATAAAATTTTAAATGTCACAAAAATAGCTTAACCCTTTTTAATAATATGAATATACTTTTAAAACATTTATCAATAATATAATAATTTAACCTTTAGCATATACAAAATTATTATGGTAAAATAAATTTCATCAACTTTAAAATAAAATTAATTAACTTTTAAATAGTATTGCTAATGAAATATAAATAACTAATAATAAAATAATATAATATCTTTAAACAAGATCAATTAAATAGTTTATTTTTAAATAGTTTATTTTACAAATAATAATTAAGTAGAAACTTTTACTTCACATTACAAGCTTTGAAGTTAAACAACATTCGTAACTTTCCAAATTCAGAAAGAGGCTTAACGGTCACAATGGTAATTAACAAGCTACCATTTAATTTCAGTTTAACTTTACAAGTTAAATTACATGCATTTACATTTGTAAATCAATCCACAATTAACAATCAATTTTTAACACATCAGTTATTCAGTATAATAAATTTCCACTTTGAATAAAGTCCAAATCTATTAAATAATAGTAAAGCGGAAGAAATTCAAGCTCTCTTATTAATTGTAGGAGCTTTCTCTGCTCTCCTTAATTCTCTATCTGGATATTTTACTTTTAAACTTTTAAATTATCACTTTTATTCTAATAAATCCTAATGCCAAATTATAATCAAATACATACTTTTAAAATTTTCTATGATTATTCACAAATTTCTTCTTAATTCTCTTCTGATATTTTACATTTAAATACATACATTTAAATTAATTACATAATTCGAAATTTAAACAATTTAATAAACTCAGCTAATGAATATTTGACACGTCATGTAAATCATAAACTATAAACAATTTCAATAGTATACCATACTAACATCAACAAGTCGATAAAACAAAATTTTCATTTGCATAAAATGATATGTAAAACACATAGCATAAATTATACACACCAACAATAATAACTAATTTATTTTATAATTGGTTTATATCAATGAAGTTATCATGCATTAAAGTGAAAATTTATAATTTTAGCTTTAAACGCCTATATTTTAAATTTCCATGATTACTTACAAACCCTTCTCAATTCTCTCCTAAAATTTTGTACTCATATCCATGTATTTGACTAATTATGTGATATTTATTTTAAATCATTCAAGTAAATTCAATTAACTAATATTTATTAACTCATCTAATAAATCTTAAAATGTACCAATTAAGTGTGTATACAACATTCATACATATATATATACATATATATATACATATACGTATATATATATATATATATATAAAAGCAAAGATAAAATTATTATTTTCATTCGTATATAAAGATATATGAATCGCATAACGTAAAATGTAAACATGAACAATAACATATATTTTAATTTATAATTCATTTATCTCAAAAAATATCATACATTGCATTACAAATTTCGTTCTTTACAACTTTTGAAGGATAAATTTATATTTCACAACATGGATGTGAAAGCATGATTACTCTACTAAAAATTAAGTTATGGAGACATTCACATTTTCAACATGATATTAAAACTTAACCAACGCATAACTCAAATTAGCGCTACAGGATTATTATTATTATTTCTTTTTGCAAATATTAAAGTTGTAAACATGACACTCCAACAATACGAAATTTATGATTAACTATAAAGTTAAAAAAAGTTTACTAATTGAAATCTCAAATAATAAATAAAAGTTCATGAGCAGATAAGTTGATTGTAAGATGTTTTTCTCAACTACAATTACATACAAAGCTCTTCTTATTTTTTCCCTACTTTCTAACAGGAAGCTCCATATATTTAATTAGTTAAGTTGATCATTGATTTAAAATATTTAAATATAATTAATTCTGCAACATTCATTATTTCGTTATAAATCCTTAATTACACACATACACACACACAAAAAAAAAATCATATTAAGAAAAATTGAAAATTCATTTTTTTCATCTATATATATGAAAAATATGCGTATCACGTAGCATCAACTATTTTCATATATAGTAATACATACATACACATATGTATGTATATGTGTTTGCTATTACCGGGTTAGGATAATAATTGCGACATGAATATATGGTTAGCGACCATCTACCTTACATTTGAGTGTTGCATGCCATTTTAAATTATAAATTCCTTTATTTCAATAAATTTACCATAAACTACTTGAAAAAAGTTCAATTTTCAACAATAACTAATTTTAAATATTATTTTTTAACAACATTATCGTGTGCAATGCATGGGTTACGCACTAGTTAATCTAATAGCAGAACATGGATTGATTCTGCTAAGAAAAGTCATTCGATACAAAAATCTTCCACTTATTACTCAACGGTGGTTATTTGGCCAAATAAATAACACCAACACGGTATATTTAAATTAACTACGTTATTATTTAAACAACGTAATTATATTAATCAACAACAATATCAAATTATCTCCTCATATATGATCCATTAATTTAAACAAGTTTGAATACAAATTTAAACTCAACATCTAATAGCATTTCAAGATGCTATATAGTCATCCTGGATCAGATTTGAACATTCTAATAGCATTTCAAGATAATATATCGTCATCCTAGATCATATTCAATCAATCAGCAAATTCAGCAATCCAAAATGGCATAAATAATTTTTATCTATTATAAAACATACCGATTGACAAATTAGTGAGTTTAACTCACTAGAGTTTCAATTGTCGCTTTCATGTTCTGGTTGGCGTATAGTTGAACGACGTTCGACTATAGCTCAAAATTCAACTAGCTCAAGCCTCCCCAAATTCAGTTCCATAGCGAAGATCTTGTTAATATAAACTCAACCCGACTGACTGCATTGGATTTGGACCTAAAACGAGGAAGATATTCAAGTTTTTAAGTTATTGACTTTTAATAATATATTTAGTTTAATTAACTACATTATTAACTTAAATACCCCCAAATTAACCGTTCCATGAGGTCACATGCCGGCACCACCAAACATATCCTCTACTCCTCCTCTTCTGTTTATATCCTCATCAATACCCCCGCACGCCAGCTCCAATTCATGACCTGGCGCTTCCTCCGATCATAGAAGAATGTCGCACCCAGCAAACATGGACCAAGCTCCATAAAAAATGCAGCCGCCCATGCTCCTCCAACCTCGGAACTCAACACCATACTTCGATCCTTTAACTCCGCTTAGATGACTCGAAAATGTCGATTCCAGGTTAACCAAAAGCTCAACATCACTGTGGAATTTACTAAATGAATTTGCAGCCCCTCCATCCCCATCAACATGTCTCATACTTTTAAAGATTCAAGCTTTTGAGATTTAGAGAATTTTGTTTTGATTTTTTTTTATAAAAGCAATCGACCATTTTTTTCTTTCAGCGTAAACTGAGAAGAGGGACAGGAAGGGAAATACTAGTGAACAATGCTTTTAAGTATTGATATTTATTTCATTTTATTACCCAGTGATATTCTCCAGCCACCAAATTGTCCAACCAAGGACGAACAAAATGATGTTTTGTTTACTGACATTGTTCAAAGAGAAGGGACATGAAGAAGAAAATGTAGCCGGGTTGTACTGCATGCTGGGTTTGACTCCATATTAGTTTGCAAATTTCCGGCGTTCTGCTGCACTACTTTCGGTTCACCTACGTACCTTGAATTGATTATACAAAAATATGATCGCGCTCAGAACAGTGATGCAATCCTAAAACAATAAAAATATACACCGGTTATTTAGTTTTGTAAAATCAAAAAATGTTACCGTTTGCCGATAAAACGTCAAACGACAACTCCAATATTTTTCAAATTAAAAATTATGAAAAAATCCAACCAATTAAATTGAAAATACATAAATAGAAATTGAGTCGAATTATTAAAAATTTATTTTCTAATTATTTATTCGAACTGTTAATTATTGCAATTGAATTTTCGGTTGAATTCACAGTTATTATCTATTCATTTAAAATGAGTTAAATAAGCTCCTTAAATTAATTGAATTGATATTCAATTTAATATCCTGTTATTAAAAATCACTATTCAATATTGAATCCCCCAATTCAAATATTTTAAAAATCACTATATTTGAATTTCAATTATTAACTATAATAAAATCACAATATTTGGAATTTTGAATTATCCAACTTTTAAAACAATCATTTTAATATTTAAATCAATTAAAAATTTCAAAATCAATGACCAAAATTTCCGGATCGTTACACCGTTAGACTAGGGCAGCCCTCTGGGCCAAGTCAACATTTAATAAAAATAAAAATGGTATTAATTTGTCAAAACTAATGTAGGTTCAAATATAATTATAAAATAGTTTGATTCAATGTTAGGTTGTGTGTTTGTTATCTTTATGCTTATAGATTAAGTACTAACAAGAATAGAAGTTTAATATTTTTACCATAAGTAGAAATTGGCTAAGGTAACCATTTTTCTAAGTTGGCCTTGGCTATATTTAGTTTTATCCCATCAATAAAGAGTAAAACTCATAATAAGCTTACATATATAAAACAAATTGCACCGCATATAACATGTATTTTATTATATATATCCGTAAAGTGGGGCATCCAACTAACTACTATAGAAAGAACATCAAACAACACATACTCTCATACATATACAGATGTGTGTATATGTATACACACACATGTGTGTATGTGTGTGTATCTCATCCATACATAGTTTCTAGACACCCATAAACAACAAAAATAATAATCTTATACTTTGGGAATGAGACATAAAACACTTAATATTAATATTAATTTAGAAAAAGAAAGTTAATTACTTAGTGCAAAAAGAATACCATATCGAGAAGGATTTATAATGGCATAAAATTGTCTTGACTCCAAGTGGACGTCCCAAATGTGAAACGGTAAAAGCGCCTCCCTACATTTGTGTGCTAATTTAATAAATAATATCAAAAAATGCAAAAAAAAGGCTATTTTACAACATCGGTATTCATCACCTCATAATCCTCTAGCTTCAAACCATTATCTTTGGCTTTTTGGACAAATACTTCACCACCTCTAAAATAACAGGCAATCATTTTGTTATCTACATCATGTAATATTGTTTCTGATTATAACATCCAACGGATTAAAGGATGGAAAAGGAAAATGACGATTGGATAAATGGTTACCCTAATAAGTAAGGCTGATTGGTCGAAAAATTTGAAACCCACCATATCCATATTTGAAATATGAAAAATTATCCTACATTCAAAAAATAGATATGGATGCGGATATGACCATATTAGTATCTAATAACTATCAGTTGGTTTTTATTAGGATTATAGTTATTTCTTGTGTATTTTAGTACATAAATGATAGTCATTTGCTATTCTATATAGGTGTAAAAAAAAATAGTATGTGTATAAAAATTAATATGGGGATTTTCATTTGCAGTACCTCTACCCGCCATTGAAGTGGATTCCAGGATGCACCTTTTAGAAAATAATTTTTCAAGACGAATATCATGAAATTACAAAATAGCCCTTGCATAAATTCCAATCGTTTTGTTAGTTCTTTCCTGAATGAAAAACGAAAATCTGAAAATTAAGTCCATCTAAATCTAGGTAATTTCTTCGTTGATTTACTGAGTTCTACATGTCTTAAGACGTAATGTGCCGATTTACTGAGTTCCATCTTATTTGTTGCTTTGATAAAATAAATTTTGGTTTTGTTATATTATGAATCTGAAATATTTTGTATGTGATGAGGCTAGTTTGGTTGTTAATTACTTTGAAGTAGTTGTTTAACAATTTCTATAAAAAATTAAATTTAGAAGTTTTTTGACAAAAGGTTGTCAGTCAGTGTAAAAAGTTACAAGATTGATCCTTATATGTAAAAGACAAGTCAATTTACCAATTTTTTTACTAAGTAAAGCTGATATTAAATATTCTTATGATAAATTAAATTATCAATTTGTATTAAAAGATAAGAAGTTATTGCTTTGAACAAAAAGATATAATAGCCTATCAAGTAGTTTATCTTATTTGTTTATCTTCTTTTTCTTTTTACATTAAAAGATAAGTGATTATCAAGTAATTTATTTTTACATTTTAGATTTTCTTTATCATTATTTTTTGCAAAGCTTGCAGGCGATTAAAGGGTGTCGTCCACTACTATTACTCAAACAATTTAAAGAACAGGTGCTCAGAACAGGTACTGAAACGACTAATACAATAATAAAAGAATAGGAGATAGACAAATGGTCTATATTACTATCTAGCGGGAAACTAGTCCCCAACTATAGTATTGACAACTGAGTCAGTGCAAGGACCTATGACATGGCTAAACTTAGAGAAAAGGGATGCAAGATCAGGAACAAAGAGCTCTGAGTCCTTGGAGTAAAGATATCGCCTATCTTAAGACTCATCTTTCAACAAATCACAATTGCTACTACCATCAATAGCTTCATTTGACATCCCTAAGCCCTTCTCTTAAACATGGTACATGAGACGCCTTTCTTCACCTTCTTTACCAACAAACATATAATATCTATTAGTAGACGGATTGTACCTCATTTTTGATTCAGAATGGCTCCAAGCATGCTCAACCGAGTCCTAGTGGAAAGCCTCCTCTAGAGGAGAGGTAGACAAAATTGAAGCAGCGATCACAAATGCTTAGCAAATGTGACGATCCTCATTTCGAAAGGTTTAAATTGACAATAATCCACACATGTCCAAATCAAACAATCCGAAACATAGATAATCAAAGAGGATAATTAAGAAAAATAAGAAAATAAAGAAAAACAAATACAAAATCTCACAGCGGAATGAAAAAAATATAATAATCAAATAAACAATTCATGAAGTTGTTTATACTATACATTTGATTAAAATTTTACAACATCTATCAGAGTAATATATACAACGAAACAATAGAATATTGAAGCAAAACAAACAATATGGTGAAATAATACTAGTAATAATAAAATACCAACTTTGTCTTTGTCCTCCAAAATAGTTTCGATGCGTTGAAAACTCAAGATTGGCCCGAGCGTAAAGGAAAGACAAAACACTCGAGTCAAGATTAAAATATCCTTATGTGAGCCAAATCGATGTCACATAACATGAGTGTAATAGCATCAAAGATGTTTAAGGGGTTTTACATCTCCTATTCAGTGTATGACATGCGTGCAATAACTCAAGAGATGTTATGAGATTTTCCATCTCTTAAGGATCCGTTAGAATATTTATATATAGTACAATACGCTATACATATAATGTCTAATTAGTAAAATAAATATTTTTCTTAACGTTAAGGCTTTACATTAATTCCCCTTAACGATGTTTTAAGCATTGTAGTACAGTTTGCATATAATGCCCCAATAGCACGTCAGGGATAGGGATGCACCGTGATACGACAACAATAAACCAAAAATTGTAGTGGTCTCGTATAGGGATAAAAGTATGACAACACACATGAGGAATTGCCTAAGGTAGGATACTACCAGTTCAGATCGTAGGGCTGGTGGTAACACATCGTAGCCACAATCTCTCACCACATCCATCCATCCCATACCAAGTCAAAGGGGAGGTTATCCCAAATAAAGGTGCACCAATCGAAACCAACATTAAAGGTAATAGTATGGACCAAGTCCAAGAAGAAAATTGAAGATCGAATGTAGGCTAGGGGCAGCTAGCCCACTTGGCCTTGTCAAACCATCCTGTTTTTGTCATTTCAAATTGGCACAGGTGTTGGAGTCTACCTATCATCGTTCTCTTTCTTCAAATCCAGCAAACGTATGCCAAATCCAACCACTTCATTCTAGAGTCTCTTCCGCATACACAGTGGTTAAAGTGGTCCTAATATTGACAAAAAGAATGCTAATAAGAGGTCTCAATCTCTTGAACAACCAAACATTATTTTACACACCGATTGATACTTTTACATTTCGAAAACGATTCATACTTGATATCAAAATATCATATTTGCTTCAAAATCAATTTCATTCCAAAGTATCATATTTACTTAAATATGCTATTTCACTTCAAAAATCATTTCGCCTCAACATCTAAATTTTTCCTCCAAAATCGTTTCGAATTTCCATTTAGGTTATAACTTTATTTTAACCCAATTCACATTTAAATCCACGATTTAAATATAACATTCCACTTTGATCGGGTTGAAATTTCAAAACTTGGTTTGAATAGTTTTAAATAGTTTCAAAAAAAGTTAAAAGAGTTAAAATAGTTTGATATAAAATAGTTTGAGTATTGAAAATGATTTATATAGTAAAATAATTTAGAAAATCAAAATAATTTAAATATTTAAAAAGATAAAAAAAATTAAACAGTTTATATCAAATAGTTTATTTTGAAAACGGTTTCAAATCAATCCTCTTTCGATTCAACAAATCTGGACCTAAGACCAAATTGCAATCAAACTGGTTCAATTTCAATTATTCCAAATCAAATCATTTTCAGCCTCAGTTCAATTCAAATCAACTCAATTTCTATTCCAATTCAAATCAATTTCAGTCTCAAATCAATTTTAATTTCAGTCTCAAATCAATTTCAATTTCAAATTCAATTTAACTATTTGATTCAATGGTTTAAATTTCAATTTAATTCTCGATTTTAAAAAATTTCAACTATATAAAGTCGATTTCAATTTTAGAATATCAATTTAAATCATTTAATTCAAATTAAACTTCAATGTTCGAATTTAGATTCAAATCTTCAAAATAATTCTACTCCGAGCCCAAATTTGAAATATCCTTTTAAGTTACTTTTACTTGGATTATTTCAAAGTTCGGATAAAATTTCAAATCTTTTAAACAAATCAATTTCCATAAATTAAATCACTTCCAATTATAATTTAACTTTCAAATTCAATTCTTAAACCATCTCGTTTAACTAATTTTAATTTCAACATTTTAAAACTTGAATTTGAAACTAATTCAATTTCCATTTTTCAATTCAATTTTATTTTATAAAACGAAGTCATTTGAATAAATTCAAATCCAAGAATGTAAAACATTTAATTTAATCAATTTAGTGCCAATATATAATTTTCAATCCTATGGCCAAGTGATCGATTATTTTTATTTAAATTTCAGGGATGGATATATATCATTTCAATCCAAAATAAATGTCATAAGTATATATCATTTCAATCTATTTCTTAATTTATTCAAAATAATTAAAACAACAGTTTATATGATGTAAATAATATACAAGGTGATAATAGAACATATCAAAAAAAATAAACACCAAAATCAATCCAATACATCAACTAATAAGCATACATCACAATCAACATCCAAACTGTCAAAATATCACAACAATTAACTAATTATTAATAATCAGGAGTTTAATTTGCAATTTGATTCCAATTCAATTTAACTGTCAATTTAACTTTCTATCAATTCAAATCATATATCCATTTAACTGTCAATTAAATTACCAACCAATAGTCAATAAAATTAAATTACTTCATGATATCAACTTAACGAAAATAAAAATATTTTTGTCTTTGTGAGCATTTAAAAGCACTTATCCTTATTTGAAATTAAAAAATTTCCACAGTCAAATAAATACCAATTCAATTTCATGCCGCGGCCTTCGTCGGTACGATCGTAATGTGACTCGTTTCGCTCGAAACGGACCTCACACAAAATTTACGATTTAATTAATATTCGAGACAATTAAAACTTTAAATTAATTTAATGAAATTTTTTTAACAAAATAAATAATACCCTACTGTTCACACACGCATTTCCGACCTTCTTCTTCCAACCGCAACTTCTCGTTCTTTTTTTTAATAAACGAACGCCACTCGATCGACGATCACCAGCGCCGTCGTGCCCAGCCAAAGCTCTGCCTCGCCCCGCTCCTACGCGCGCTTGCGCTGCTGCGTACATCCCCCAATCGCGAGCAAGAAAACCCAACACAACAGCGACAAACATAGCCCTACCGCTACCTCCACGCGACGAGATGAGACGATCCAACCGCACAGATTGTAGAGCTTGTCGATCTCTTCAACTTTCTTTTTGAAGTTGTGCGAAATCATTGAGTGGATTGAGAGAAATTGAGGGATAAAGATCGGTGATTTTCAACCACGAAAATGAATGAGAGCGGCTGCGGAAATGGTTAGGGTTTGACGAGATGAAATAGAACGTGGCTTTATATATAAATATTTGACACTATTTACACATAAATTTACCGAACTTCAAACTGCGCATGCCGCCTGACGTTCTATATGTTATACCCTATTCCGAACACAATGGAATATGTATCGGGAGCCAATTAGAAGATACCTTTTCAAAATCAATTTATTTTAATTAAATTTCTTTGATTAATTTCTACGCGTTTCAAGCTCGCATGACTAAACGATAAATCTGATCGCTACGAAACTTGAAATTCTGTAATTGTTCACTATTACGGATCCGATGAAACTAGTTTCATCGAAATCCGAGACAGTGGTCAAAAAGGCTATTTTTACCTGTTAATTAAAATATAAAATTTCCAAAAATAAATTAATAACTTTAAATTCAATTTTAGAAGTTAACAATCTTCATTCTTGTTTAAATAAAATTCAAATAAACTTCCGACATCATTTTCATTCACATTTAGTTCGATTCAATTATTTAAACAATCTTCAATACTAAATTTAAACAATTTAATTATCCAACAAATCACTAAAATAAAAATATAAATTATTTAGCTTATAAAATTTACTTTTAAAGCGAATTCAAATAATAAAACAATTATTTCCATTAAACGGTAATTCAACATTATTATTCAATTCCAGCCATTGATTATAAACATGTTTAATATATAAAATTTTATTTCAATATTGGTTATTGCCAAAATCTTTGAAATTGGTTATTTCAAAATTTTATTCAAGTTCATATTCAATAACTACATAAATAAATCACTAAATTTTTATTTCTTAATATTTTTCTTTAATAATCATATTAAATTTAATAACTTAAAATAGTTAAAAATACAGGTCGTTACATTCTTCCCCACTCCAAACTTTTCGTCCTCGAAAAGGGGTTAAGTAGAGAGTCTAACATTCGATATATTTTTCTCAAAATAATCAACCTATAATCATTAAAAATTCATTTGAAAACATTTACTACGCTTCCACTACGCCACTCCGATATCGGCTTTATGGAAATTATGACTTATTTATAAAAACAAGTTATAAGATTTTTAAAGTCTCAAAAATATTCTAACACCGGGATTTACGAAAAATCTCGGCAGCGTCTCCTTCGTGCGGCTCGATCGTAAAAAATTTATGATACAAATATATATCATAAATATACCATATATACATCTCATCTCAATAATGAGGCACATAGGGAAAGATATAAAAATTGCGGCATGTAATCCGGGATATGTACCTTATTATTATTAATACAAGCGAGTTCGCTCATATTAAGCAAGCAAAAGCAAATAAAATCTACGTATACGTTCAAACGATCATCATATGTATCTATCTCAACTTAATTTAGAACATTAGTCACTTATAATAAGATATAATAACATGTATGAGTTTATAGAACCATATAACATGAATTTTGAATTCAAATCATAAGCACAAGCATTAGTACAGAACAATAACAATCATATGCAGCCAATAACATTATAACAATGATTCGCAACAAAAGAAACCACTCATCAATTAATATACATCTAATTAATTCATAACTATCACAATTTACATTATTCAATATTAACGTTCAATTTTTACACTATCATTTTTATTAAGATTCATTCTTTATTAACATTCAATTGGTTTGCTTTCAATTTATTAACATCTATTTCATTTACATTCAGTTTATTCAAATTTCAATTCACTTCTTATTTAACACATTTCATATCAATTCATTTATGCACCATTTTATAAATCATTTCATATAACTTTATTTAAGTTAAATTTTATTTCATTCCACCTAGTATATTCTCTTTAATACCAATCTCATTTATAAACACTACAAGAAAACTGCAGCTTACCTACACCAAAATGGCGTAGGCAGGGCGTACGTAAATGCATTAACTACGTAACCCTACGCCAATTTTGGCGTGGGTAAAAGTTGCGTAGCTAATAAAATACCTACGCTTTACCTACGTCATCCGTTGGGTTGTTCCCTACGTCTTTCCTACGCCATGATTTTTCTACGTCTTTCCCACACCTCGTTATTCCTACGATTTTGCTATGACATTTTTACTTCTTTCGTTACCCACGTCTTTCTTACGTCATTCGTTTACCTACGTCTTCCCTACGTCTTGTTTTCCTACGCTTTCCCTACGTCATTCTTACATATTACATTTCCTACATTTTATCTACGCCATTCATTCATCTGCGGGTGCATCAATATTCCCTTTACCTATGCCTTTTCTAAAACAATTTTGATATATTACTATTCTGTTTCATTTCACCATATTAAATAGAAACTAAAACCAACTTGACACACATATATACACATTCCAACAAAAATATTAACATCAAATCATTCATCTTTAATTCAAGAAATAAATATCTCATTCATATTACAAAGTTAAACAATATTAATCAAGTTTTTATATGTCAAAATAATACGATAATATGTTCAAAATTTATAATCACATCACATTGTAAATCAAACTGCTTCCACATTGCAAGAATAGTAGCCAGTTCATAGACACAAGGCCTTCCACTATGTCCACTTTCTCTCATGGTATATGCTTCAGCAGTAAAGGTCGAGACAGTGCTCAGACAGCCCAGAAACCTCAACTGGATCCCCCTAATCACTATTGTCTTTTACATATTTACTCGCATGAAATATCATAACTCGCATGAAAAAAACAAAGTTAAAAGGCCAAACCCGCAAAGTAGAATTATACTAAGAAGAGCAGTCTACCAAAAAATTGTAACAGAATTATCCCACAAAAAGAACATAAGCTTTGCCTCCAAATGAAATAATACAGAGGTGCCTAATTATCCATCATGAATGTAGACTGCGTAGTGGTTGTATACTATTGCATAAAAAACAATATTTATTGTCTTCAATACAAATATCTGTATAGTTCTTATAGCCATTAACATCACTAAGCGAAGAATTAAAACCGCATATGAGATGCAGCATGCATGGATATGCTTCAAAAGCATGCCTTATGCATTTCATTCATTACAGCTAACATGAATTGGGGTTGGCTGTATGGATATAAATAGACAATCATATCGGTCTAGGTAACCTAGTGATAATACTACAAACCGAGAAAACCAGAAACATCTACTCATTCCGATCCAAAACTATTTCACCACTTTCTTTTAATTACTGTTTCGCCTCCATGTACGTATATTCTGATCTTTTTTCCTTCTAATTTTCCACATTCAAAATTTCACACATTTGCCTTTTTTTACAATGCTCATCGGTATTCTATGATCACGATTCATAAAATACGTATTATTTTATTGGGATATGATTCACCAGCCATGAATAGTATAAGGATTGCACTGAGGCAAACCAATAAAATGAGAATAGCTTGTAAACAAAGCGTTCAAAAAAATTGATCTGATACCAGAAATACACCAGGTAACGTAAATAATATGTCGGAAAGCAGAATAAGGCAGATAATTTTAGAAACTAGAAAACCAAACTAAAGCCGTATGAATGAGGTGAGATCATACGAAAATGATAGCAGCAGTAGAAATGCATATAGGATCAAAATTTGAGGAGACGCTGCACGAGATAAACTATACATATCAGTAAGAACCAATAAACAATTGTTTCCTACACGACCTTAAATCTTATGATGAAAATGTGTTGACATGGGTGAGGTCTTTCGATGCATACCCATGAGGATAAAACCACAGCCATGTAGCCAGCATTGCCACCCGTCACAGGTTGCCAGGATAGAAGATATGAAATGAATAAAGTAGCCTGCAAAATGAATAAATACATAAACTTGCTGCATGCTTATTTGAGGATGTCAGTACATTACGGCAATTGTTTTCAAAAAATGGCAAAAATAATTAGAATTTGATGCACAAAAATACTAAATTATTAAGGCGGCACAAGTGGAACAAATAAAAAGCAAACCTAGCCAAAAGTTAAGATTATGAGCAGAGGATAGGCCTCTTGAAGCCCAGGGTAAAGTTTGGCACCATTTCTATTTAAGATTCGCTTTGTGAGAGAAAACGAGGTAACATCATGTGTTATCAATTTATCATTGTATATGACAATCAAATCAAATTTAATTTACATAGAAAATATATGATGTAGTAAAAGAATATATACTTAATGGAATTTTGCATGACCATCATTAGGTAAAAGCGTTAACCAAGTAAAAAAGGTCATATCAATAACCAAATCAAAAGTAAAATATAGACATTAATATTTTTATACCAAAATCAAGAAGTGATGGCTATAGACAAAATTTGATGCAGCAGTCTAATATACTTCTCTATTCAGGTTTACAATTTGGTATCGTTTCAATATTTATATCACAAAACTGAACAAGCTTGATACCATGTCAAATTGGTATCGTTTCAATTTGGTAATTATTTTCAGTGAATAATTGCAGACATATCTACAATTATGGAATAATTGCAGATATGTCTGCAAATTTTTTTAGAAACCTAGTTATAATATTTACAATTTTGTAAAAAAATTTAAGCACTAGCGCAAAAAAACACGAAAAATACATGATGCTACAGTAAAATAATTATAAGGACCCGCTTCACAACTTTTTTTAGGGAGGATGCCGTTTGAATTAACTTTGGTGTTAGGGATGCGTGACTGATATTCACTATTTGTTTTACCAAGCTCTGAATACAGTTAATGAGATGGTCATTCATTGTTCAATATCGATATTAGAACAAAATTGATTGATGCACTATTAAGCTAACTCATTTTAATCCAATTTAAGTTAATTAAAAAAAAGGGTTATGATACCATCATCAAAACAAAACCACTTATTTACAGACTTCCATCAAATTAAACTTATGAAGTTAATTTTGAAGGTACATTTGAAAAACTTGGTTATTGGGATGAAAGTTCTTGGTATATCTGGATTGTTCGGGTTATTCTGCTTCTATATAAGGTTTCATAAATTTCAAGATTTTTAGGCCAATGTAAGGAGAGTCATTTATTCATAAAGTTAATTTTTTAACCCTTGCAGTTATGAGTTAGTGGACTTGGAAGTGTTATAGTATCTAGTAGACCTATAATTTCACTCTAATCTTCATAATGTAAATAATAAAATTGGTTGCCACTTTACTTTCTTGCTTTGTTAATACACTATAAACTGCGACTTTGTCATGTTTTTATTTGTGTCAAAAATGCCGCTAAAGAAATCAATTATTTTTCCTTTTTTCAGTGACGTTGGGGAAAAACTTGAATTTACAAGATCCCATGAATATATTTAATGAGTTATACAGCTCTTACTATCTTCATTACAACTGAGATATGTACTTCGTTAAACCAAGGACTGAGTATAGTTCAATTCTATATATTTGGCTTTTTGAGAATTGTTAAATAAGTTGTTTAATGCATAAAATATTTTTAGTTAAAGTTTCCAACTTAAGTAATATGGGGTATTTCTAGTTTCTACATTTTGCTTCCTGTTTTGTTGCCAATATAGCGATTAAAATAGAAAAATCGTTTTACAAATTTCCTTTTCCATAATTATTAATGGTTTGGAAATAATGAAAAAAACTTGCATACTAAAACTGCATACAGTATGATATGGGGATAACTAAAATTGTTAACCTATAGTGTATTCCTACTACCATAAAATACGAAATTTTGATGTTGAGTTGTTTTGGCTTACATCATGCACTTCTGATATGATTAATGTAATCATTGAATTAATGGTTCAATTCATCTGATGCACATTAATTGTATATAGCTTCATGGTCATGATAACTTCCTACATATTTGATATCACTAGTGCATAAAACGCTTGACAGTTATATATAATCATTTTAAAGAGTTAATCACATATATGGTGTCGACATCCATGATACAGTGATGTTCAAGGCTAGCACAAAAATGTCCAACTAAGTAGCGTAAACAAACTGTTTGAGGTTCTCAAAATTTGGATGCTACAGGTTATCATTCTGAATGTATCCAACACATAGTTACCAAATAGCTATAACTTAAACCAACAAAGCAATGAGATCATAAGAAACAATCAATTAACTCAAAATCATGGAATACCTTTTGCCGCGTCCAACCAAGGTGATGACTGCGAAACTGAATTCTGAGTAGCTATCCATTCCAATAACAATAAATACAAAAGACAGTAAGTAGAAATTTTCATCAGAATAGTCCAAAGCTAAAATCTAGATGAGTAGATGGATGCAAAATAATAAATACAAAAAATAAAAATAGACCTGAATGAAAGCGATGGCAGCAATGGCAACGTCAATAAGGGCAAGAAGAGCAGCGGATGAAATTAAAGGCCTAGGAAGGCACTCTGTCTTCTTCTTCATCATCCACATCATTTGAATCAATTTATTTTTTAGTTTAATTTTACAAATTCCAAAAGCTTCTAGAAACCGACGAAGATTTCAAAAGGTTAGATCGCCGTCTTGGGGATCTGTCAGATCGTAAAGCAAGAAAGTAGGGTTTCAACTTTAGAGGATACAATACTGTTTTCATTGTACAAGTGGAAGAAGGGAAAACACTGCTAAACTAAGCAGAGGTCGATTTTGGTGGGCACGATTAGTAAGTCGAAGAATGCTTTGGATTTGGGAGGAGGGAGAGAGATTAGGAGGACCGGCGTAGGAGTTATAGGGATTTGGGAATTAGGGTTTGGGAGGAGGAAAGGATCAGCGATAATAAAAAAATGAACATAAGTTAAAATTTGAAAGGGATGGAAAATAAAATTTGTTTAGAGCCAAAAATTCACAATTGAAGCCAAAAAATTTGGTTTGGAGACTAAAAGAAAATTGTATACTTTGTTGCAATATAAAATTGTAATACATTTTGCAATAAACTTTGTCTTCAAATATTATGAATATTTAAACTTTTACATAAAATTTTAAAATTTTGTCTTTATACTGCGGGTGTAGGGATGGCGTGAGAAATTTCTACGCCTTCCTACGGCATACTTTTGGCGTAAGGAATTTCCTACGCCTTTCGTACGCCGATCTGGAAATGTAGAAAAACAGATACGTGGAAATAACGTAGGAGATTATCCATGTCTTTTCTATGGTATAATTTTGATGTAGGGGATTTTCTACACCTTTCCTACGCCTCGATTTTTTTTCTACGTATTGAAGTTGACGTAGAAAAGACGTAGGAAATTTTCTTACGTCTTTCCTACACCTTTACCTCTTTCTACCTGTTTCCTACGCCTCCCCTACGCCCCGCCTTTTGGCGTAGGAAAGGCGTCGGAAATTTTGCGTAGGAAATTGAAGTATTTTCTAGTAGTGAAACCATTTCACAAACCATTTAAGTTTATTATAAACATTTTATACAATGCAACTCATGTTTATTTATTTTTTCTCTTCATAGCTTAAGTTCGTATTAATCCATTGATTCACTTCATTAGTTCATTTCATTCATTCATATGACTAATTGTACTTAAGTAAATTTTATTTTATAACTCGAATTTCAACTTTCTTATTTCATTAATCATTTCTTAAGTTTTTAATCATTTTATATAGATGTATATTCTTTTACATGATATTATTCAAATTATAATTATCTCAAGAAGCTATAATTAAGTCTCAATACATCCTTTGCAAAATTATTTTTTTATTTCACAAACCATTCACAAAGATATGATTTAATTATTATTTATTTACCTTTTCTTAACTTCATATCTGAATTATATCTCTTTTTACTACTCAAATTATTCGTTTAACATATCTTAGAATGTTAACTAACTATATAACATTTCTTTATTTAACGTTCAATCATTTCATATTCAATTAGTTAACATTTAATTTATTAAAGCTCATTTTTTGCATTCAAATTATTTACGTCCAATTTAAATCAAATTCAATTACTCACATAAATTTTACTTACACTCATTTATTTTGCATTTCTTTTTATAATTCAAGTTCGTATTCATTCTATTAATTCAATTTATAGCTTAAGTGGAATTAATTCACTTTACTAATTCATCTAGTCTCATTCACGTCCGATTCAATTCATTTAATCTTTATTACATTAAACTTCATTTCATTTAATTCGTTATTCAGGTAATTTAACTTTATTTAAGTTAAAAAAATTCTTCTCTTATCATTCACATTCAACAAATTTAATTTTTTTTTAGCCGAATGTTACTCTAATCTATAAGTTATACAAACTTATTCACTTAAATTTCATTTCATTATTTTATCTAATTCATTTCAAATACAATTCACTTTCATTTAAGCTCTCTTGAGTTAAACTTCATTTTATTTACTTCGTTTCACTAACTCAATTTATTAACATTACTTAGGTTAATTCTTTTATTTCATATCTCAAATTCAAATTTTCTTTTGTTTGCTTGACCAAAATGTTCAAACATTTTAAATTCGGTCTTACTTTCCTGTTTAAATTTATAAGTTATAAGCTTATTTTTATCCATACTATTTTCAATTCGTAAGTTCAAAACTATTTTCATATATTTATCAAATCATACCTGGAATATTTTATTTCACACGCAAACTTGTTTTAACCAGAAATAAATTTCTTTTAGTACAAATTCTCACTCAGAAACTTGAAAATGAATATTGGCGATGCTGCAGTCTTCCCCCGAATTATTTCCCAGCGACTAAAGCGAGTTCAATGCTTTTATTTCTTTCAAAAATCTTTTCAAAATATATTTCCAGTCAAAACACTTTCAAGTAATATTATTATTAATTTTGAAGGCTTTGAAAACAACTTTGAAAGCAAAAGGATTTAAATTCTGAAATTCTTAGCTTTTAAATTTCAAAAATACTTAACTTTAAAGTCCTTTCTATTTATAAGCTATATTATAAATGTACGTATACAATTTCATTACCTTGTTATAAAAAATAATAATTAATTTACATCTTTGTTATTGTAAACAATTCTTATTGTAATTAGATTTCAATTCAATTTAATTATCGAACACTTCGTGAAATAGAGTTCACAAAGTATTCGTTTTTAGTTTAATTCAACCAATAATCGATGATAACTAAATATTATCATCTCCTAACAAACAACATTGATTGAAAATTATGATTTTATATATATAAAATATAATTTAGGTAAAATTATGATTTTATATATATAAAATATAATTTATGTAAAATTATTTCATTTACCCGATTTCAAAACAATATTATGTCGACTTGCCTCGTTTAAGTGTTTAGAAACCCCTATCAATAACATGGCATCTCACACACTAACCAGAATTCATCAACCTCTCAATGGATAAGCAAAAATAATATAAAACATTTTATAACACCAATAAGTACGCACTTTCATACACACACATACAGTCAAACAAACTCATTCTTGGGTATTACTACCCTATCTCTGATTGGTCAAACCACACAAAGCTAAGGTTATCGCTAAACTAAAGCACTAATACCAACTGCGTCGACCCGCCTTTCAAATGGTTTAAATCGACAATAATCCATACATTTCCAACTCAAACAATCTGAAACACGGGTAATCAATTGGGTTAATTAAGGAAAATAAGAAAAGAAAGAAAAACAAATACAGGATCTCGCAGCGGAATGACAAAATATAATAATCAAATAAACAGTTCATGAAGCTGTTTATACTATATATTTGCTTATAATTGTACAAGATCTATCAGAATTGTATAACAATAGAATATTGCAGCAAAATAAACGATGTTGTGAAATAATACTAGTAATAATAATATACCAATATTTGTCTTTGTCCTCTAGAATAGTCTTCAATGCAGTGAAAACCCAGGACTGACCCAAGCGTAATGAAAAGAAAAAACATTCGAGTCGGGTCAAAAATATCCTTATGCAAGTCAAATCGATATCACATAACATGAGTGTAATAGCGTCAGAAATGCTTACGGGGTTTTACATCTCCTATCTAGTGTAAATGTGCGTGCAGTAACTCAAGAGATGTTATGGGATTTTCCATCTCTTAAGGATCCACCAAAATATTTATATATAATAGAATACGCTATATATATAATGTCTATTCGGCAAAATAAATATTTTTCTTAGCGTTAAGCCTATACATTAATCTCTCTTAATGCGTTTTTAAGCATTGTCGTACAGTTTGCATATAACGACCCAGTAGCACGTTGGAAATAGGATGCGTCGTGATATGACAACACTGAACCAAAATCATATTGGTCTCGTATAGGGATAAAAGTATGACGAGGCACGTGAGGCAATGCCTAAGGTAGGGTACTACCAGTTCAGGTCGTAGGGCTGGTGGTAACGCATTGTAGCCACGATCGCCCATCGCATCCATCCATCCCATATCGAGTCAAAGGGAAGTTATCCCAAATCAAGGTGTATCAATCGAAACCAACATCAAAAGTAATAGTATTGACCAAGTCCAAAAAGAAAATCGAAGAACAGATGTCCGCTATGGGTAGCTAGCCCGATTATCTCTATCATGCTGTCATGTTTTAGTCATTTCAAATTGGCACATGTGTCGGGGTCTATCCATCATCATTCTCTTTCTTCAAATCTAGCAACCGCATGCCAAATCTAACCATTTCATTCAGGAGTCTCCTCCATGTACATAGTTGTTAAAGTGGTTCCAATATTGACAGAGAGTATGCCAATAAGAGACCCGGTCTCTTTAACTATGACATGTCACTTTACACACTGGTTGATACTTTTATATTTCAAAAATGATTCATACTTGATATCAATATATCATATTTGCTTCAAAATCATTCACTTCAAAGTATCATATTTACTTAAAATATGCTATTTCATTTCAAAAATCATGTCACATCAACATCTAAAATTTTCTTCCAAAACCATTTCGAATTTCCACTTAGGTTATAACTTCATTTTAACCCAATTCACATTTATATCCATAATTTATAACATTCCATTTTGACTAGTTTGAAATTTTAGAAAATAGTTCGAATAGTTTTAAATAGTTTAAAAAAAAAGTTAAAATAGTTTAATTAGTTAAAATAGTTTAACTAGTTAAAATAGTTTAACTAGTTAAAATAGTTTGATATAAAATAGTTTGAGTACTGAAAATGATCTATATAGTAAAATAGTTTAGAAAATCAAGTTAATTCAAATATTTTAAAAGACAATTTTTTTTAAATAGTTTATATCAAATAATTTATTTTGAAAATAGTTTTAGATCAAACTGTCTTTTTCCATTCAACAAATCTGGACCCAAGTCCAATTTCCAATCAAACTGATTCGATTTCAATTATTACAATTCAAATCATTTTCAATCTCAATTCAATTAAAATCGACTCAATTTCGATTCCAATTCGAATCAATTTCAATTTCGATTTGAAATTAATTTCAGTTTCAATTTCAAATTCAATTCAACTATTTGATTCAACGGTTTAAATTTCAACTCAATTCTCAATTTTAAACCATTTCAATTATTATAAAGTCGAGTTCAATTTTAGAATATATTTAAATCATTTAATTCAAATTAAACTTCAATGCTCAAATTTAGATTCAAATCTTCAAAATAATTCAATTCCGAGCTCAAATTTGAAATATCCATTTAAATTACTTTTACTTGGATTTATTTTAAAGTTCGAATAAAAGTTCAAATCATTTAAACAAATCAATTTCCATACTTTAAATCATATTCCAATTTTAATTTTAACTTTCAAATTCAATTCTTAAACCATCTCGTTTAACTAATTTTAATTTCGACATTTCAAAACTCGAATTTGAGATTAATTCAATCTCCATATTTCAATTGAATTTTATTTTTATAAAATAAAATCACCTGAATAAATTCAAATCCAAGAACGTAAAACCATTTAATTTAACCAATCTGGTGTCCGTGTATAATTTTCTATCCTATGGCCAAGTGATCGGTTATTTTTATTTAAATTTCAAGGATAATATATATCGTTTCAATCCAAAATAAATTTCATAGGTATATATCATTTCAATCTATTTCTTAATTTATTCGAAATAATTCAAATAATGGTTTATATGATGCCAATAATATCCAGGGTGATAACAGAACATATAAAAATAAATAAACACCAAAATCAATCTAATACATCAACCATTAAGCACCCATCACAATCAACATCCACACAGTCAAAATATCACAACAATTAACCAATTATCAATGATCAAGAGTTTGATTAGCAATTTAATTCCACTTCAATTTAACTGTTAATTTAAATTTCTATCAATTCAAATCATATATCCATTTAACTGTTAATTAAATTAACAACCCACGGTCAATAAAATTAAATTACTTCATGATATCAATTTAACTAACATAAAAATATTTTGTCCTTGTGAGCGTTTAAAAACACTCACTTTTATTTGAAACTGAAAAATATCCAACGTCAGGTAAATACCAATTTGACTCCATGCCGCAGCCTTCGTCGATACGATCGCAATGCGACTCGTTTCGCTCGAAAAGCACCTCGCACGCAAAAGTTACGATTTAATTTGTATTCGAGATAATTAAAAATTAAATTGATTTAATAAAAAAAATTAACAAAAGAAATTATACCCTGCTGTTCACGCACGCATGCCTGACCTTCTTCTTCCAGTCGCGACTTCTTGTTCTTTTTTTAATCAATGAAAGCTGCTCGATTGATGATCACCAGAGCCGTCATGCCCAGCCAAAGCTCCGCCTCGCCCTGTCCCTATGCGCGCTCGCATGGCCGCATACATCCTCAAATCGCATGCAAGAAAACCCAACACCGCAGCGAAAAACGTGGACCTACTGCGACCTCCACGCGACGAGATGAGACGATCCAACCGCACAGATTGTAGAGCTCGTCGAGCTCTTAAACTTTCCTTTTGGAGTCGTGTGAATTCGTTGAGTGGATTGAGAGAAATTGAGGGAGAAAGATTGGCAATTTTTAGCCATTAAAATGAACGAGAGCGGCTGCAGAAATGGTCAGGGTTCGACGAGATGAAATAGAACGTGGCCTTATATATAAATATCCGACATTATTCACACAAAAAATTTTCGAACTCCAAATGAGCGTTCCACCTGACGTTATGTATGTTATACCCCTATTCTAAACATAATGGAATAGGTATCGGAAGCCAATTCCATCATATTCCGAAGATAGCTTTTCAAAATCAATTTATTTTAATTAAATTTTTTAAATTAATTTCTACGCGTTTCAAGCTCGTACAGCCAAACGCTAAGTCCGATCACTGCGAAACTTGAAATCCTATAATAATTCACTACTGCATATCCGATGAAACTGGTTTCACCAAAATCCAAGATAGTGGCCAAAAAGGCTATTTTTACCCGTTAATTAAAACATAAAATTTCCAAAAATCAATTTAATCACTTTAAATTCATTTTAGAAGTTAACAATCTTCATTCTGTCTAAATAAAATCTAAATCAACTTCCAACATCATTTTCATTCACATTTAATTCAAGATTTGATTATTTAAACAATTTGCAATACTAAATTTAAACATGGAATCCAAATCCAAGTCTACTACTGGATGGATCTTTACATTAGAAGATGCTGTTGTGTCTTGGGCTTCCAAGAAGGCGCTGCTGTGTCTTGGGTTTTCAAGAAGCAGACCTGTATTTCTGACTCAACAATGTTGTTAGAATTGATTGCATTAGTAGATGCATGTAAAGAAGCGGAATGGCTTATGAATTTATTAATGGAAATTTCTTTATGCATCTCCAGCAGTCTCGATTAACTGTGACAATCAAACAACGATATACAATGTGTCTAATAAGACATATAATGGAAAGTCTAGACATGTGAGTCTAAGACATCAAATGGTGAGACAGTTACTCAAAAGAGGAGTTATAACTGTTGACTATATAGAAACGAAGAAACACTTGGCGGACCCACTTACAAAGAGTCTTCCAAAGGCAATGGTTTCTATAAAGTCATAAGAAATGTGACTAAGCTTTGTGAATGAAGGTTGATCATCCTTAATAGAAACACAACTTATGTCTTGAAAAAGATAAACAAAGTTCAGTGGGTACCAACAAGTTAAGAGAATGATTATGGAACACTAAATCGATAATCGCATAATATTTAATGTTGGATTCTACAAGAACAAGTGATGGATATATATCCTTAATAAGTCTAGAAACCTTAAAAGGTGAATCGCAGAAACATCTTAAGAGACTTACCTATATGAGTATGGAAATCAGGCCGTTCTCTAGGAAAGTAAAACCGCTTTCTAAATAGACTCATGAGCCAGGATTTAAGCACATTATCATTAACGTGCTGAGTAATACAGAACACTTTACCTAAGGAAATCAACATGTGTAATTGTTCCGTTTTTATCATTAGAGACACTTGGTTTAATATTCGTTCACCATAGAATCTCGATAAGGCTTTGAATGGTTTATACTAAGTAAAGGTTCAAATCCAAAAGATACCTTTAATTTATTTGTTGGTTTTCACGATGATGCAAAACTTGATCTTAGAACTACATAGGCTTGATCCCACTTGGGTATGTAGGAAGTCACTCTAGTGATGCTGCCATCCCATTTATTAATTTTTCTTATTTTGAAAATTGAAGGAGACTGTTGTAAAATTTTCAAATAAGCATTGAGGCTTTAGGTTATTATTTGAAAGAGAAGAAGGAAAGAAGAAAGAAAAAATAGTCCCACATGCTAGAAAATCAAAGACTATATTTTTATAAATATAGCTTTTTCATATAGATGTTGGAGCCTTGGGGCTCCCACACGCTTGCCTTGTTGTGAGGAGAGAAGTCATGCGACACCACAAGCGCGTCGCCGTCCGACCGAATGGCACCGGGTCAAGTCGTGTACGAGTTTCGGGTTCGGATCTGAAAATATTTTTGGATCGTATGTGAACTGTAACGGCTGCCCGTTAATGACCCAAAACCGAAATTCCTGAATTTGAATAAATGACGGGAAATTTGTAGCTTCTTCTTAACGTTACAAAAAAAGAATAGAAGCGATGTTTAAATATTGAATAGATAAAGCGGTTTGTAACAGTTGTGAACCGTTACAAACGGTTGTGACGCTTAACGAATATGCACCTCTCTACCACTATAAATAGTGACGCCCAGAAAACGTTGAAAATAATTTTGAATCTTCTTCTTCTTTACAGAGCAGTTTTTGCGACGCCAGAAAGTGTTGCAAAACACTGCGCCACCATTGCTCTGTTTTGTGACGCCTCCAAGGTGTTGCAAAAGTAGAAAACGTCGTAAAATTGCTCTCTTCTTCCTCTTCGTTCTATTATATACAAATTGTGTCATCATAAACCATTACTAAAGTGTTTTTGGTTGGATCAAAGACGTATAAACTTTGAATCTGATTATGCTGTTATAGGGCTATTGAATCTTAAAAGTCGATAGTTTGATAACCCGTTTGTACCTGGTGGTTGAACTGTTGTCTGAAAAAATCTATTCCATAAATCCTTGAAGTCAGAAGTACAACATTATATTCTTCGCAATCGCCATCAAATTTGTCTCGAATCGTAAAATCCCCAACATAATTTATACCTAAAACTTAAAACTACTTATTCAATGTTAGTATGTTGTGTCTTTCCTTTTTTTTGCATGAAATGAAAAAAAGAATCAGTTTCATTTTTGATATCTTCTCTAATCAAGCATTGAAATTAAATGCTATTTCATTGCCATATTTTAATTAGTTGATGCCAAATCTTTTTTTTTTTAAGGTACTTTATATATAACAAAATGATCATATATGACCATAGCATGTCTCATTAAAACCTTACATTGCAACCATCCTAACATAAATGGGTGCTTTGCAAGAAAAAAGAGTACATATCATGATCATATATTAACAATACAACAACGAAAATACCAAATAGACGAAGATGACAAATAGATGGAGGAGCTAAGATAAGAAAAACATACTCAAAATGGAAGACACGTGTAACACCAACAAACACAAAACAGGAGACATCCTCGGCAGATGGATTCAAGACGTGTACACCAGGAGAGAGAAACACAACTAAAGTTGCATTTACTGAATTCGATATATCAAATTAATGGCGGAAGGCGAACTTATCAAGATCTGAGAAAAATCACTAACAAGGCGGCAGATCTGAGAGGATCCAACTAGCTATCAGCTCATGGAGGATGGAATTCCGAACCAGAGTTGCTATTTATACCAAAACCTAATAAGATACGTCCTAATTCTCTGTTAATCTTCTTAGAATCCAACGTGTTTAGAATTAGATGCTTACAATCTTGGGTTATGAGAGTAACTCTAACACGAACTGGCAGTTCAATTCCTATAAAGATCCTTGAGTTTCGTTCGCACCATAAATGCCAGACCATCGAAGTAAATGCGATATTTATGACTTGATTAGATAGAACATTGTTGTTCTGATTATTGCTTATAATATCCAATATGGAATTGATATCAAGTGAATTGCCATAATTAAGTCAAAGCTTTTGCATAATATCTTCTAGAATAATTCTAGATTAGGAGCGGTTAAAAAACAAATGATCCTTGTCTTCATTAAGGTTAGAACAGAGGACACAGACTCGGTCGATACCATTATTCCATTTACTGATTCTTTCCTTTGCGTTCAATCTATTAAGTATTGCCAGAAGAGAACACGTCGACATTTTAGGGGCACAACTGTTATCCCTGGTAACACTAGACCACTTATATTTCGTGTGTTTGTATCTTATGTGATTCCATGCTGAATTTAAAGAAAATTGACCATTTTTATTAGGGAGCCGGAAGCAGAAGTCATGGTTCATTTGATTATGTATTTTAATATTGTGCATAATGTTATGGCATTGAGTAGGAATACACTCGAGATGATTTTTCCTACTATTCTTGGTATTTCATATGCTTGATCTGCATTCATGAAACTAATTACTCTTTCAATGCAGGAGCTTGTAAAACTCTCCAGTCAATCTTCACTAACTAGTTACTCTTTTTTTGTGCATTGTTGGTTGGTGAAGAGGAAGTAAACAAATACATGGAAATCAACGAGCAGTGCAATTTCGAAGTAGCAAAAGCTTACCTTCAGTCAATCTTTACTAAGCTTATGTCAGCCGATAAAAACATAGTTTACCAACTCATATTCAAAATGAAAAACCGCTTAATTGAAGAAAGCAAGGTACTTTTAAAACTCTTTGTTCTTGAACTTCTGTAATGGATATTGAAGGTTTTCATTGTTAGTAATGTGTATATTCATTTAGTTCAGCTTAGGTTAGTGGGTGAGAAAGAAAAGCTAGCACCTCTATCAGAAGTGCAATATCCAGCTAACATTGTTTTTTTTAGTATGTACCACATGTTATGTTAGTTTAGGCTCGAATATGATGTTTTGTAACTATGTAAAACTTTATGAATAGTGTGAATACATGAATCTTTTTAGCATTTTTGAAATATGATTTTTTTTTAATAGTAAATATGTATGAATATAGTTGTTATTGATATAATATTTTAGTTTCAATTGCAAATTATTTTTAATTTTACAAGTGTACTACAGTAGTTTTATATTTTTTTTCTCATTTGAATTTTGTTAACAACGGTGAAAAACAGTTGCAAAAGACTCTATTGCAACGGACAAGAACAGTTGCAAAAGACTCTATTGCAATGGCAAAGAACAGTTGTAAAATGCATCCATTTTATTACAACTCTGCATAATATGACGGACGTATGCCCATTGTTGAACACCTATTACAACGGGGATTGCCCATTGTGAAAAGGTAATTTTGTTGTAGTAGTTTTTATCTTTTATATATAATCATTTATCTTTTTAAAATTAAGTAAGTAATTATTTATTATTTATTTTTACCTTTAATGTTATATTATATATTTTTTCATTGTAAATATAAAAATATAACATTATAACCTGTAGAAAATCATAGTGGTGATCATTTTCATTTTAATTCATTATGCATAAAGGATAAATAAATTCATCATTTGTATATAAAAAAAGATAAAAGAATCGTCATTTATACAAATTTACTTATAAAACAATATTGAAACTATTTTTTTTTACATATATAGAAGACTTTATTTATATTTATCGTTTATAGCCAAAATTATACATGCAAAGAAGTTATTTTATTATTCTATATAAAAAGATAATGAATTTATCATTTCATGCAATTTTGACTGAGATTATTTTTGCATATGAATTATGTTTCATATAAAATAGGTAGGAAATGATAAGTGTTACAATCCTTTTCAATTATTTCAGATATTTGATTAATAAAATGAATAATCATTAGTATAATAGTATTTGCCATTTAAGCCTTTTAACATTATAAATCTATAAGAAACAATGTTAGTGATCACTTTTATCTTTTATCTTTTATCATTTCCTGTAAAAAAAAAACATATAGAAAAGATTAAAGAATATTATCATTTTATATACAATTGATCATAAATCAGTAAAATCATTTATATTTTTGTTGATGCTAATTTAGTACATGAATATAGATGTCATGATTTTGATCTTTATCATTCTTTGTGAAAATAAAATCATTCTTTATTTATTCATCGATGAAATTAGCACCATATGAGTGCGAATTATAGCCTAATAACGGGTTCAATTTTTATATTTAAATTTGTATAATTATCAAGTTATTTATCTTTTACCTTTTATCATTTTAAATATAAAAATATTGTAGATTATTTGAACATTTATCTTTTACCATTTATCATTTATCTTTTTAAATCTAGAGATAACTGATTATTAAGTTGTTCATATTTTATCATTTATATACTGCGATTTATCTTTTATCATTTTGAATGTAAAAGTATAAACTTGTAGCAAATGATAGTAGTTTTATCTTTTATCATTACATATAAAAAGATGAAATAGATTATTAATTATTTTATATGAAAAGGTAAAAGAACCATCATTTTATATTAAACTACTTATAAGATGGTAAATTATTCTTCTTTCCGTTGAACCTATTTTTCTCTTATTGACGTAGAAGAATGTCATATATATTATATATATGTATGTGTGTGTTTATATATACATATACATATATATTTTATAATAAATATTTATAAAAAGATGGAAGTTATTATTTTATTACTTGTTATTTTATATGAAACTATATGAATTTATCATTTCATACAATTATTATTGGTATTTTTTAGCATGAGTTAAGTTTGTACAAATGATGCATGTTTAATCATTTCAATTATTTCTGATATTTAGTTATAAAACATGTAAGCATTTTTTATAATAGTATTGATCGGTTATATCTTTTGTCATTATAAATCTATATAAAATATTAGTTATATCTTTTATCATTATAAATCTATATAAAATGAAAACTGTGAAGTTATATCTTTTATCACTATAACTCTATATAAAATGAAAATAATGATCACTTTTATCTTTTATCGTTATTTATAAAATGATAAATCAATACATTACTTCATATAAAAAGGATGAAATAATTGTCATTTTATGTAAAATTAATTATAAAGCGATAAAGTCATTTATCTTTCTTTTGAATTTAATTTTAATCTATATCCTTGCATGTAAAGGGAAAAATGAATATATAATGTCAAATTTATGATTTAAGTTCTTTTCTATATGAATTAGTTTCAATGTAAAATATGTACAAAAGATATTTTTTAGATCTTTGTCAATTTGTAAATATGTACAAAATGATTAATCATTTGTAAAGTAGCACATGTTTATGCAAAAAGAATGCAACGAGGGATAAACATGCTTTGGCAAAGAAGAAATTTTAAAACCATTGTAAAATGGATATATCTTTTAAAAGATAGACAAATGAATTCATCTTCTAAAAATAATTCGCTTATTTTCAGAAAGGAAAAAAGGCTTCTACTATCTAATAACTGAAACCTAATTTTTAATTCAAAATTAAAGATAAATTAATTTATCCTTTTTAAGACTAACATGAATTTATCTTTTTCTTAAGAAAAAAATAAATGCACACATTTTTTTCTAAGAAGTAAACGATAAATAGGTTGTTTTCTTAAGAAAATAAGATAAATGAATTTAAGTGGATATGATATTTTTTAGGAAAAAGATAAGTGAAAAGTAAATATATATGCTAATTTGTTTCTTGAAAAATATAAATTCAAAATTAAATGTACAGAATAACAGTACCTCTAGGTTTGACTGAGTACTACATTTGCTTTCATTTTAATGGATTGAATCATAATTTCTCGACATCCACCTATATGATTTCCATTACTCATTCATTGATTGGCATTTCAATTCAATTCAACTGTATGACCTCCAGGATAGGTTTGGCCTCAGTCAACCTAGCAAATCCATTGGCTGGTTGACCAATGCTGCTTAATGTGGAATCGAATAATTTTATCCTTTTCATTTTCCACCAGAAGATCATGATTTAATGGCCAAACTTGCAGCTCCTACTCCAAGATCAGAACAGCCAAAAGCTAACCATGTTATATACCACATGTTCATAATTTGGCTTCATATGCTACTTAGTATCAGTGGGAAGGAGCAAATTCATACTTGTCACAACCCTTTACGTTGATTACGTATTTTGTCCACTTCCAATATTCAGTTCAACTATAGCAAGTGTTACTCGGGTGTAAGAATTTTATTTTGACTTTTCTATCCAAATGCCATTTAAATTACATTCTACTATGTCAATCTTCTTCATGGTTTACCACTATCCTATTTACTTGGGCAGTGCAGTATCACTATAATCCTTTGCTTTTAAGGTTTTGAAATGAAACTTATAATTTCATATGTTTACTTTTTTAAGGAAGAGTATGACATGGTGTATATGATCCCTATTTAGTTTCTCCCTCTTGCTTGTATTTGGCTTTGGCTTTTAAAGTTGAGGATAACACACTACAAACTAGACTTCATGTATTTAACATTAGGGAAGTGTAAAACTTTGTGGGTGAACAAATTTGTTGATTACAATATGTCAATTACTGTTAACAGATGAATTTTAGAAGTTATTATGTTTAAATTTTCAAAAATGATGATATATTGATGTTTTTGTTGAAAAAGTAAATTTGGTTTTCTGCAACTTTCTTATACCTTTTTTGTTGAGTACAACATTTTGTCATTTTAAATATAAAAATATCACATATATGTTGTAATATTGTAAAACTCGCACACATACACACACACACATACACACACATACACACTTCCTTATACCACTACAAGGTTATTTTTCTTTTATGTTTTTGTTTTTTAGTTTTAATTTTATCTTTTATCATTGTAATGTAAAACATAAATAAAAATAGTGTTATAAAAATGGAATAAAAAAACCGTTCAACTTTTAATAATAACTTTTATCGCTGTTATCTTTTTTAAAATAAAATTTAACATTTAAAATTATAAAGTAGTAAATAGAAAGATAATTTTATAAGGCTTTTAAAATAGCAAGATACCGTCAAAATAATTTATCTTTAACCATTAGACTTTGATATTTTATGTTCTAGTATAACTTTTGATGTAATTATTTATATTTGTTCGGAACTGAAGTAATTAAATTATAAGTTCATTATTTTTAAGTTTAGTTACTACTAAAACAAATTTAAAGTAACTAGAAATTGTGTAAATGCATAAAAACTAATGTGATTATGCTTCACATGATAGCCTTCCGCTGCTACTTTTTGCAAACTAATTGGATTTGCTTCCTTCCAAAGTACATTTACATGCACGAGTGGACATACACATGGAAGCTCCTACCGTACACAAACCAGATTACAGGAGACCCTCCACTACTCAAGTCTGATTGCTCTTACACTTCTACAACAAAACCAAAGCACTACACTCTACTCATTAGTCTCTTCCATCTACTCAAATAAACTCGCTCTGCCATCCTCAAGTTCTCACTCAGTCAAGGCCGTTCATTCATCACATCAGACCAGATTGTTAGCAATCAGCTCATTCATTTAGCCATGAAGAGCAGCAGATTTCCCCCCACCACCCTCATCTTAACATTTACAAATCAGCATCCATCATCAAATATGATCGAATTCAGGTCTCGTTATTAAGCTTCAGAGAAGACTGGTTGCATCTACTATACATTTACAATTTTTGGTGCTGATACAGTGATACTCAATATTGGTCTATCTGTTCAAACGTTCAAAGCTATGCAGGCAGCTCTTGTTATGGCAGTACTACTTAATTCTAACTTCATCTCTACCTCATTCTAACTACAGTTCAGTAACTTCATTTCTATGGCTATGGCTGTATTGTTGCTGCTTCGCTGCCAACACATTGATGTTGAACTGCTCTCACATTTCTCACATTCTCCAGTCTAACCTTTAATACTGTTACCCAGCCAGTCTAAGTCCTGGTTGTAGCTCACCCAAAATGGAAGCATGTTAAAGTCTGTTGTTTGCTATTCTCCACTTCAACATGCAGTAGAATTACAATCAACATTAGTTTTCTCAGTGACCTAGCCACTCAGTCAATCAACTACGCCGAGTCATTCAACCACTCAGCCTCATTCAATCACTCAGTCCCAGTAATAAATGCTTCAGCTACTCATTAACATCATCATGTATACAAATGCTTCAACGTGCAGTTTCAACAAAATATGCATTCAGTAAATGTGCATTCCTCAGTGCAGTTTTAGCAAATCTAGGCCAGCGCTGCTTTATGTCGCCCAGTCATCGTCAACTGCTCATCTAAGCTACATTGGCATTTCATTACGCAGCTTGTTCATTTTAATCTATACCAATGGCTAACATACAACTTGGTGAAGCGCAGCACATCTACAAAGTCATTTTATTCAAACTATAAATCAATGTATAATTTTTTTCTATTTGTGCTTATTATCTTTTTGTCGATCATCCAAGTGATGACCTTTTTTGGGAATTATGAAATTTGTTTGGTTCTTTTTGAACGCATCTGTGAGCTTTGTTAGACCTTATTTGGATTTCTAGATTTTGAGTGTTACTGGGAAAAATTATATTATCATATTCTTCTTTTTACTAATGATGTTTGCATTTTCTATAGTTTAGTATATACTTTAGGTTTTGATTGTTTAAAGTAGTTAAATGTATTCTAGATTAAGCTCATGTTTTTCACTCATGGTTTTTATTTATTTCATTGCTTTGTAGATGAACTTACGAAGTTTGCTTGTTAAGAAGTTTGAACATCAAATTTCTATAAGAGCAATGTTAATCAGATCCAATGTGTTAAGAGATAAATCACAATGTTAACTTAATGTAATTTTTAAAAATTAAACATCATATTAAAAATAACTACTTCAATTCAAATGTATTTATAGAGAAGAAATTGACTATGTATTCTAATCAGAATTTAAAGAAATAAAAACAATAGGTAAAAAACTACTCCAAGTCGGTTGAAGGAAATTTCTTTTATTGCATTTTTGGGCACCTTTCTCGTTGTATTTCCACGTCTACAGCATGTTGTGCTTGGTTTTGCTGCTTGCCTTGGACACAATGTGGTACATAATCTTGTTTGGCCTTGATGCATTTGCCTCTACATCAGCCAGTTTCATAGAATTGATGAGCTTGTCCTCTATCATGAGCCCGTGCCTCGTGGTTCCAGATTCTCACTCCCTTTTATGTTAGCATGCTACTCTAGTGTGTTTTTCATGTCTGAACTATTATTAGTTGCTTCAGTATAGGACCTATCTTGCTCATTTAGCATATAATTTGTTCCTTTTTGTATGTCGATCTCTTATTATGGGTTGATCTCTATTCATTTTTCTAAAGAATAGGACCTATCTTGCTCATTTAGAATTCATATTTTGTTCCTTTTTGTACGTTGATCTCTTATTATGGGTTGATCTCTTTTCATCTTTCAAGCCGAGATGGTTTTTTTGTCTACACAGTTGAGTTTTTTTTTATGTTCTCGTATCACTCTCACACCCAGCAACTCTTATGAGTTTGTTGCCCATTAGCCCTCTCAGCAACGATATGCAATCCATTCCTCTAAGCAACAATATGCTTCCCTTTTGTACTTTCGAATTCCTTTACCTATAGTGTGCTTAGTAGCCTTGTGGTGTTTGAATTACACGAGCCTTCATGGAATACACATTTAGCTTTGTTATCCTATAATTTAGTTATCAAAAACTTGTTATATTTTGTTTAGCTACAGGACCATTAATTATTTGTTGAATGTGTTAGAAAGTTTCCTATTAGGTTATATTAATATAATAATTTCATATTAGTTTTTAAAAAATTTGGTTAATGTTTATTTTGAACAAAAAGATAAATTTACATAGTTTAAAACAGTAGATAAATGCATTTATCTTTTAACTAAAATTTATTGAATTTTAATGAACCCTTCGTGAATTATCCAGAAGTGAGAGATAAAACAATAAAATTTTAACATTTAGCACTCAAGATCTCAATTTTTTTAATTAAAATATAATGTATTAAAGTGCAAATGGTATCAATAAAATCTTGATTCACATACATGTAAGAAACAAAAAAGAATTGTACTTCATGTTGAAAAATTTCAACATGTGGGCCATATATGTAAAATAAAATGTGTTGCGCTATTTTGATGTAAAGCCTAACTAAAGTGGTCAAATTATGAATTAAAGTTAAAAGGAAAAATATATTTGTTATGGTATTAATGTGCAGATACCGGAACAATTCTAAAGGGCCAAATTAGAAAATGTCAATATTATAAATAATGGATTATGATCCCAAATTACATAAGTTTTAATTATTCTTCTAATCTCTTTTGAGGAAATAATTCAGATCTACGATTTATGTCAATTTGGAAGATCAAATCCAACTGTTATCTTTTGGATCTGTCTCTTTCTCTTAATCACTTCATGAAAACAGCAACTATGGATTCAGATATAATGTAAGATCTAGGGCTGATGTCGATATGAAAAATCAAACCAAATTCAGTTTCCAATCAACATATGTGGATTCAGGTATGACTTCCACTAATTCATTTACTTTCGTCTGATTTCTTCTCAATCAAATCAATATGGGTCATCTATTCAGATCTAGGATTTCATGATTAATCAATTCTTAAATATATTGAAATTCTAACAAGTGGCATCAGAGCCACCTATCATTGATTTCATTGGAAATTATTTATTTATTTTTTTGTAAGTAATTTTTGAATTGAACTACATTTAGAAGTCATCGAACTCATGTAATTTCTTATTCAAGTTTCAGATCTACGTGATCCATGTATCAAGGTTTATTTTGTGTGATGATTTCGGATTTGGTTTAGCATCATTTTTTTGTACTGTAAATTAAAAGGCTAATTTATGAAACTATTACGATGTAGAAATATAGATCTAAATGATTTGTATGTCATTATGAAATAAGCTATAATTTTGAAATCATTAAATTTTTTGAAAAATAATCAACATTCCTCTAAATTTCAATAACAACTAATGTTTGTTAAAGCATTCACATGTTTATTGCTGCATATTTTGTAAATAAGTTGTGAATTTTAATGTGAGGAATATTTTGTATCTGATATATACAGTCATTTCTTTAATGTTTATATATAAATGGTATAAAAATGTGTATACACACAAAAAAAAAATTTAGAGCCATTTATGCAATGCGGTTCTATGATTATTTAACCTTAATCAACTTTTGATTAAGTAATTTGGATATATATATATATATATATATATATATATATAGGTATTTTGGTTATTTCGTAAATTTTGATTAATTAGAAATAAATGTGCTCATCTAAATTATTTATGTTTGTTTTATTATTGAAATAAATTTTAACATGACACTAATTTACATTTTGGACAACATAATGATCAACTGCATTTATTTTTATCATAAATGCATTAAATGTGGTTGTTATGGTGATAAATAAATTAACTTATTATCATAAATGCACTAAATGCGTCGGTCCCAATAAATTTAGGGATGCAACATATTTGTATTCAGAATAAGAAAAGACATATGGTTTATTAGTTGATGCATTTATGTTAGATAGATACATATATTTTATATGTACAATCCATGCTTATTGAAAACATGTTTCACTTTCGGTCTTTGGTTAGTATAAAATAAAAGGAGAAGCAGTTTTCATATTTTGCCGAAATGCATGATTACTGACCTTAATTAAGTATTCAAATAATAAACTAAAGATAAAATGATGCAGCAGCATTTGTATAGCTATATTATGGTTCAGAAATACAATATAGCTATTACATTCATTTATGTTAGTTAGTATGACATTTACCATGTCATTTATATATAAATTTATGTGGCATTTAATTCTAGTTTTCATCCATGACATTTGTTATATGATTTATTTATGATGCCTTGTATCATATTTATTTAAGGAATATCATGAATGTAACCACATACTTAAAGTAAAAGATTATAACAACTATGATTAAAAAATGTTGTGTCACGATTATAATTTTTAGTTTTTCAAGTGTCATATAGACTTAAGGCATTTTCATGAGTGTTTTATAACACTCGAAATATATTGTACATACAGTAAAAAATAAATTCAAATATATTTTTGATGTCTCTTTGCTAACAAATTATATATATCTCACATTCCAAGTGGGCTAATTGAAACAACATGTCACCAAAGTGACCTCTCTTATTTTCGTTGTTCATGAAAATGTTTGATATTTGTGTGTATTTATTCATGCGGATATTAGCAGATCCAAAGGATGATTCAAATTTGGCCGAATCATCTATCCATGTGTAATGATAAATATGTGACAATTACAAGGTTTTACAAGTGAATAACCAATTGGCCCAAAGGAAGATTGTTATTTGACTTAATTTATTGACAGTGTTTGATCATTACAATAAAAGTACCATTTACAATTAATATTACTATCAAAAAACTTGATACTAGTGTTGTGCTAGGTATTTTGAGAAGAGACATACCAATTATTTGAATTTTCTATGGCTGACATTTGGATATGAGCATATACAATCAATCTTTAATTTTTTGTTCAATTTTCAACTAATTTGACTAAAGTGTCTTCCAATTTTAATAATGTTCACATCTACTTTGGGACTAACTCTAAGGATCAATAAGAGAACATATTATTTTTTCTTGACTTCGTGAATCTAGCTATTGCAATTACGAGGATCACAACCATTCCTTTTACAGTTGAATGCCTTATAATAATATGAAAAACATTGGGAGGTGAGATAACTCAGATTGCAAGAGTCAAATGATCATAAGGTATAAAATTTCAAAAGAGTTTCAAGGTGCGATATCCGTATGGATAATCAATTTTAAGGGATTCATTACAAACTGAAAAGCATTTTGCTACAAAAATGATTTTGGGAAACAAGCACAATTTATATTGCATGATTCCATAAAATAAAAGTAAGGGAACAGTTTGACGGTCAATTTTCTATCGGATTAGAAAATAGCCAATCAAATTTTAAATAAAATTAAACGCAAGCGCACAACGTACAATTTTAATACGTGGCGAGTATGAGTTGATCTATAAGGAATTGTTTAGATTTTAAAATATTCAATCAAATTAAACCAAGATTGAGAGTGTTCAGCTAAAAAATTGTAAAAACTAAAAAAAGCTAGAATGGATAAAAATACGAGAATAGAAGACAATTTAGAGATACATCCACTCTCTTGATCACATAAATCAACACAACATGAAATTATGATCTTTTTTTTGTCATTAGTGAATTTAATTGATGTGTTTATCATAAGTATGGAATATTTGTGCTATTAATTAGCCTAATATAAACCATCAAATTATAACACACCCATTAAACCACTTTTTGACTCTCATGAAAATTGTAATGAAATTGAAAATAAAATCTATTCTAAGCATGATCTATTATCTATTGATTAGAAATATAGATCATCAAATTTTGATTTTAAAATCCACTTCATTAACATGATCATATGTAGATGAAGAGATAATTTATGTTTTGTTTGTTTAAACATAGTCTATTTGGTGTCAACAACATAGGATATTAAATTCAAAGTTAAAACAACTAATATTTTACTCATCCAAACATTGTCATTAAGCACAAAAAAAGATAAAAAATGAGCAAATTATGTAGAATCTACATAATTAGAGAGCTTCATTACCCCTAAATTGAAGAGGTTTAGCCTTTCATATTTGTTATCATTTCAACAAATGTAGCATTCAACATGAAATAAAAAGAAAAGCAAAATAGAGAGCAAATTAAAATAAAATGAGAGCTAATCTACTTGCATAAAAATAAACTAAGCTACTAACATGAAAGGAAATAAATAAGAAAAGAACATAAAAGAAGAGTGCATGAATTAAAATTTCATTAAAGAAAATTACATAAGAGAAATGACTAAGAAGCCATGAAATAGAAAAGAGAGCTTTTGTTTATTTGTGAGCCTAAAACTAAATTAACTACAAGAGGAGGCTCAAATGAGGCTAAGAGCTTAATTACATGAACATATACGATATTTATACAAGCCTAAAACCATAATTATACTTTTGGAAACTACACAAACTACCCGTCTAGGAAGTGTGACAACGAAGTTATCATTAACATGAGATAATCCTCCATTTAAATGAGCATGAAACTTTTAGCTCCACTAACTTGTGCATTAGCTTCTAATTGTAGATTAAGGTAAGTGGGTATGTGGGGTCCTCTATGATACATGGTTTGAATTATTTCTATTTTCATTCCTTTTTATCTTATTTTGCATGCATATTTTCCATGAAGCCACTTGTAATTTGAATTCAAATTCCTACAAAATAACATAAAAATTTCCAAGTAAATTTTCTTAAATTAATATATGCATAAAAATGACCATTTTTACCCTTATATGAAGATGAATAAATGATGATTTGAAAATAATTGAAATATTGGTTTAAACATATTAAAATACCCTATATGCTCATTTAATTAATTAAATTAGATTAAATATGGAAGTAAGAATATGCACATTTACGTGCACATCAAATATCTCCACACATATCTTTTTATTCATCATCGAATAAAGAAAAACTAAGATAAATCCGTTTTCGTAGAAAACACGATTGCATCGAGTATATGCAACAAGCCGTTAATCTCTAGATGTCCCTAGTAGGGAGAGTGTTGTCTCGTGAGGGTTTTCAGCGGATACTACCCACAAAATCCAAACGCAAAGTGAAAAATTCCTAAGTACAAGATTTATTTTCAAAGAGATGAATGCTAGTTTTTGAAAATATTTACAAAGAAGGATTTACTTTTAAATTAACACAAATAAGTTAAATGTAAGTTCTGGTCATTATCTTGAAATTTCAGTCATTTTACTCGTCAAAACATCCAACCAAAATTAAGTTATCATAACAAATAGACTATAGTTTGGCTAGTTCTTTCAGTTGATAACATAGCGTAAGTATGAAATGGATCCTTAGTTGATGATCAAGTTTTTCAAAGTGGTATTTTTAGTTCTTTCCAATAAAAAGAAAAATCAAATAAGTGAAAATAGTGTTTGGATTTCAATTGCTCACTCTCTCTATTTTTGAAAATTTTATTGATATTAACAATATTTACATGTCCCTAACTCAGAAAACTGAGCCTAGATATATTACCCATGCACTGCCTTTCGAGATTACGCGAGAAGAATATAGAGTGTGGCGAGTGAACACACAAGTGTGTACACCTGTTGACTGTAGGCATTATTAATAAAAGAATTTTTATATACATACACCCAACTCAGATAAACTGAGGCCAAATATACCGATCATGCACTATCTTTCGGCCTTATGTGAGAAGGATACAGAGTGTCGCGATTGTACACACTTGCGTGTGAACACATGACTCTGGGCCTTAATAAAATATATACATATATACAATTTTTTTGATTGTTTTTTAATATTTTCTGTTTATTGAGGAGAGAGTTTTGAAAAATCATCTTAACACCATTTAACTTAAAAGATAAAAAATGTTATATCTTTTTCTTTAAATCCACCACTTTTTTAAACAAAAATTTTCAATTAGGATATACTTCATAATTATCACCACGAATCTTCCTATATACTAGTTAAACCATAGTTTCTTGTAATCAAACTTTATTTTTATTTTTTATGAGACAAACAAATTTTCAATTTTTTTAATTTAATAACCAAAGCCATATATTTATCCTAAGTGTTTCTTCAAAAGTAAATAAAAAATAATTAAAAATATTTTTTTTTATAGAGATTTTCTTGTTTACATACATAAATACATTTTTTTTTGAGTTTTGGAAGGCAAATGAAAAAAAATAACCATGAAAAATCAAAAGAAAATGAGACTCCCCCCACACTTGATTTGACTATGTCCACACAGTTAAGCCAAGTGAAAAGAGAAAAATAAAATAAAAATAAAAATAAAAATATGACCTATATTTACATGAAAACGAAACCACCCTATTTACACGACATCGGAATATATATCGTCAAATAGTAAATGAAACTGTCATTCAAAGATCAATTTGTTTGTTACGTCAAGTATGGGAGGCGTAGCTTAAGCACAAAAAACCAAACCATAAAAGATTTCAAAGTTGAATGTTTATTTAGAAAAACGAATATCGTTTTATTGAAAATCGGTTGAGTTGTTTTATTTTTGATGATTTTCGAGGTTGATAAAACAGTTGGTTGAAGTTCAAGTTTATTTTCATCAAATTGAATTCAAACAGTTAGGAAATCAAATCTACGGTTTCGATGACAACAACTATACAATGGAAATCGAATATATATATATATTTCTATTTACATGTAATTGATAAAGTAACATAACTAGAGAGACAAGAACGAAGCTCAAAGAACATTACGAGAGACGACAAGTCGATAGAATCAGTAGAGCAATAACACGATGCACAAAAAGCAACGTGCACATGATCAGATGTCTGGGTGCACTAGCTAAACGTCTGAATAAATCCTTTGGATTACAAACCAGACAGAATCAGACGTCTGGACGTCTGGTTAATGTACTCAGACGTCTGAAAGACTACTATATACAAAAATATATAGAGCCAGACGTCCGAGACATATTCCAGATGTCTGGAACTTAACTCGGATTTTGAAATTCAAATAACAACCGTTGCACTTGAAAAGACATCTTCGCTTCTCTTCGCTGCAACTCTTCATCACCATCAGAAGCGACCATAGAACACTTGTTAATGGATGCAGCTACTTAAGGAATATCTCTAACACTATAAATAACATCAAGAATCAAAGAGAAGAACTTACCTTACTTGTGCTCTTTACTCTTATACTCTGACATATTCTTGATCTATAACAATTATATATTTGAATTTCACTCTTCTATATATTCAGAACTCTTCAATCAACATTCTCTAGATATATATGTTGGAAGCATTTGTATTTAATAGTCAATATTTGTGTTATAGAACACACACCTGACAAGAACAAGCTATTGTAACCAAGGCTATTCCTCCAGGCGAAGTGAGGGTGTTCGATAGTCGAATTCCAAAGGGGAGCTTCGGGACTGGACGTAGGACGGGAGGTCCGAACAAGTATAAAATCCTGGTGTGCTTAGTCTATATTTTACTAGATTAATTTATATTAGTTACATCATATAGTTAGTCACATATACTTGCATATACACTACACGATCCATCCTATATACTTTCACAAACTTATCATTGGAAACTTCTTCAGAATTATTGATTTCAAAATGAAAATGGTGATTTAAACCTTCCCCATTAGAATTTAACAATTCATTTTTGAAAAGTCCTAAGAACTCATGTTCATTAAATTCATCTTCCTTTGTTGGATTATCAGCAACTTCATTGCATGTATCAATTTCAAAATCCAAAGTTGTTGTATTCAAATTTTTAAAATTGAGAAAAGAAAGATCAAATTTTAAACTTGGTTCCACACTCTCAAAAGAATTGAATTCCAACTCAATTACAGCATTTTCAACAATTTCATTAAGATCGCCATTTTCAATTTCAAAAGTTGTTACTTGAAAATCGTTAATTTGGGTAAAGGTGGATTGTTATTTGACTCGTCAAGGTTTTGACTTTGTTGCTCACATTGTTTCATGTATGTTTCAAACAATAAATCTGTGTGATCTTTGTAAATTTCGTTCATTTGCTCAACAAAATCCAATTTATAATTATTAGCTCCAGAATTTTCAATTTGCACTTGTTAAGAACAAAAATTATCCATTGAACCATAGTCGAGATTATTCTCATTGCCAAAATTATTTGAAAAGTGATTTCCATTTTTGTTTCGGTTTTGAAATTCATTTTGGAGTTCGAAATTGAATTGACATAGGTTATAATCGAAATCATTTGAATTTTGAAGTGAATTCAAATTTTGATTATTTTGAAAACTTTGACTTAAGTTATTGCATAAATATGAATCACACAAATCATTTATCATTTGATCATTTTGTGTAAAGAGTTCAAGTAACGACGAAATCATTTCAATGCTTTTTTCAAGAGTTGAGGGTTGGTTATCATTTTTAAAATTTTATTGTTCAAAATTCGAATTGTTTGTACAATAGTTGCCATTGAAATAGCTATAAGAATTTTGTGTGAAATTATATAGGTTATATTGATTTTCATAACTATTGAAAAATCTATGTGCATAGGGAAATTCAGACATTTTCAAAAAAAATTTATAAAGAAAAAAAAGAAAAAATATTTACCAAGGGGAATTTATTTAAAAAAACAAATTAATATTGTTTTGTCTTTTGGGTTTTCAATTTTTTTTTGCAAAGATTATTATTATTATTTTGGATTTTTTTAAACTAACTTAATTTTTTTTGGATTTTGGATTTTGATTTAAAAATTTCAAAAGAAAGGATTTGAAAACTAAGTGAATGAATATTTACAATTTTTTTAGTTTTTGATTATGATTTTTTTTTAAATATGCGTGACCTAATGCAACTAAATGAATGCAAGGGTTTAATTACAAATTTTCTATCTTAAGTCGCTCCTAATCCAGAATTGTATAATTACATTTTGTCTTAATCTAATAAGATAGTTCTCAACCAGGTAACAAACATGATTTATCGGTATACCATGAATCACCGTAGCAATGCAGTCGAAGGTTTAAATACCTTCAGAGAAACAACCACTATAATTTTTACGAATCACCATAATATTTATAAATGGTTATTGCTCTGCCATAGCCTAGACACCAAGAAAATAAATTGTCGAAAGAAGACAACTTGTCAAGATACAATTAAGCCCTATGTGAGCTCGTGACACCCTTAAGATGATGTCTAACCATCATTATTAGTCAAGTTCTAAGATGAATTGCAAAACTGAAATTAAATGTGTATTAACAATGCAACTACGAATGGAATTTGTTTTTGTTTTTATTTTTGAAATTCTTTTTTATAAAATGCAAGTAACCAATAATGCAATGAAAATAAAAACAAGTGATAAGGGCACGATACAGAGCATGCAGAATTACTAGCAATTTATTTTAAAGCGGCAAATTTTTTTTATAAGCAAACAAGCGATTTACTTTTGGCAAGCAAAACAACTAGCAAACGATTCTTCCTTTTGAATTTCTGTTTTTGCAACCTGAAACTAAAAATAAGATATATACAATTTTTGTTTTTTTTATATATCAAAGAAAAAACTAAAACAAATAAAAAATAAAACAAATTAAACCAAAACAATTGAAAAAAACTTAAAATTTCCTCCTTTTTATAAATCAAACAAAATTAAACTAAACCTGAAAAAGATAGTTGAGAACGAACAACAAATTAAAACAAAACAAAACTTTTGAATTGAGCCCAATTACTTAAATCAAACAAAACCCTTCTTTTTTTTTAATAAAGGAAGAAATGAAACAAACAAAAACTTGTTCTATTTTGTGTTTTTTAATATCAAGAGTAGGAACTTAAAACAAATGAAAAACAAAAACAAAGTAAAACAATTGAAAACAACTCTTTTTTATGTAAAATAAAATATAGAATGCAACACAACACAGATTAACTAGAAAGAACAAAAAATCAACGTTCAAAACTAAAATGAAAACAGAAAAAATATTATAAAATAAAAACTTAACTCAAACTTAAAAGAAGAGGGAAGAAAAAATTATCAACACACCACTTTCATCGCATAACCGGCTCAAAGCCCATATTAATTCCAAAAAAAAATTGACATCATGGCAACCTTAATCCATTCTAATCCCGTGTCCTATTTTCACCAAATACCCAAATACTCGATTCCTTATTTTTTTCCTTTGAATACTCAGAAAAATTGTAATTCGAATTTTGATTCGAAAGCTTTCACAATCTTTTGTTGTTATGAAGTCTCCTATTTTTCGAGTTAAGTACGCGCGACTGTTATGTATATGTGGATTTGGGTGTTTCTGTTGGTTTGCAATGGAGTTTGGATGGAGTGCTTTTTGGCAATGGTTTGTAGGTTTGGTCACGGTTGGAGGTGATGGTTGAGGGTCGCGGCGAATTCGAAGCGCCAAGAACTTGTTCGATTTGGCGAAATGAGGTTGGTTTGTTTGAATGCAGCAGTTGGGTTGAGGAGCGATTGGGGTGGTCGAATTGGGAATTGGCAAGGATAGTGGTAGATGGCCAGGGGCTTGGATGAAGTTGGTTAATATGTAGGCTGTTTGCGCCAAAATTGATCACAAACCCCAAATATCGTGAAAGCACTAATATATGAGTATAAATCAACCATATCCAGGCACAAATCTCAAATTCAAGCAAAATAGAGAACAACAATTCAGAAGTAATAACCAGTGACACGAGATTTATAGTGGTTTGGCTATCTTCGCCCTACGTCAACTCCAAATGTTAATCTTTTATTGACTTTCGTTGCTGGTTACAGTTGATTACAGCGATTATAATGAAGAAATTCAAGTACAACAGTAGCTTAATAGTGCAAACGTATTTCCGGTAGAGTCTGGACGTCAGATAGCCCAAAGATACTTTTTCTGTAGGATCTAGGGCTCTATTTATAAGTGCAGGAGGCTGATATCTCGCTCAAACTTCGAGAGACTTCTTCTGGCACGTGAGTTGGCCCATGCGATCGATCGCAGGAAGTTTCGACTCGGTCCGTGATTGATACGAACCAATTTCGTATCGATCAAGATTTCGTCCTATGGAGTTGAAATTTGGCATGAACCTTCCTTGGCTTGTACGCAAGCTCCCGTGAAAATTTCATAACATTTGGGCTTGTAGATCTCGAGATATGATCGCTACAAGATATAACTTCCTCAATGCTGTCTGGTTCGCATCGATCGAATCGTATCGATGCCTGTTCGCATCGATATCCCTCACGTGCGTGCTGGTGACGTGGCCTCATTTTCGGGGTTCGATTCCAACTTCGTGCCGTGTTGAATGCTCCTTTCCTCGAATCGTGGATATTCTTCGTTCACATCCATGCTTCGCGCTCATTCATATCCATGGCTTTGCATCGATACGTTCGCACCCATCAGTCCATGCCTCATTTTCGTACCGACTTCAGGGGTTCATTTCATGCCAATCCTGTGTGCGCGGATCGATGCGAAGTAATTATGGGGGAATGCATCCTTGATCGATACGAAAAGACCACAAGGTGATGGATACGAAACTCAATCTTAAGATGGATACGAATGAGGCCTTACCTGATGGATATGAGTGTGGCCTTACCTGATGGATACGAACCAGAGTAGCACCTGATGGATAAAAAAGCATCGATACGAAGCACGCCGCCTGTCTCCATCCTGATTGATACGAACATCATCGATTCGAACCACTGCCGATCGATTCGAACAGCATCGACTCGAAACGTTGCCAACCGATCGATACGAAATGTATCGATTCGAACCAATATTCACATACTTTTACCCATCCATATCTCGAGCATACGAACTCCGATTGTCTTGAAATTTGAAATGTAGCCACTCCTAGCCTTCATCACCATTCCCAATCGACCCCGTCTTGATTGGAGCTCAGCCAAATTTTTGACGACATCGATCATAACCTTGTTTCCAATCGATTTCTAATCTCGATATCCATCTTTTTTCAACTAACTTGTTGATATTCCACCTTGACCAAAGGGTGGGATAACATTTGACCCCCAAAAAATGCCTTGTGATAAGAATGTGTGTTTTGAATAGTTCGAAATCCGACATCCGAAGTCCATAGTCGTATCACCCGAATGCATCGTTCTTGACTGCTCCGAGTTAATGTCCAATTCCAAATCCAGTAACCAAAGCCTTAACCAATTCCATGTCCATCCAAACTCAATAACCGAGTCCTAATCCATCCTTATCCAATAACCAATAACCGAATCCATGACCTCTCCGGGTCGATATCCAAATCCGTAACCTCTTCGGGTTCTTGCCAAGTGCAATCCACACCTGATGACCGTGGTCCAATGTCCCTGGACGTTGAGAAATGCCATGGCTTAAGTCCTAAGCCGAATCCTGGTCGCTTCGGACCCTTGTCGAGTATAGTCCATACCCGACGATCTGAAACAGTAACCAATAATACAGGGCCTAAGTCCTAGGTCGAATCCTGGTCTCTCCGGACCCTTGTTGAGTATAGTCCATACTCAATGACCTTAATAAGCCAATTTGCCGCGTTCGGACGAAGAGACTTATCCCTTGTCAGGTACAATCCATACCCGACGACCGTTTACTAGAAAGCCAAATAAAAATCCAATGAAAATCCAATCCAAAATCCAAATCAAATCAGAAAACCAAAAATCCACATCCGAAATCAAAACCAACATCCAAACACGAGAACAATCATCCAAACAAAAGTCCAAACCAGAAAACAAACAGAATCAGGAGTTCAAACCAAACTCCAAAACCAAACCAGAAAAACGAGAGTCCAATCCAAAAACAGAAAACAGATTTCACAAACCATAGCATCACGGTTTATCATCATTCAGAGCATGTCTAGGGGCCATCTCCGTCCCCATACATGAGTAAATGACTTGGCCGTCTTGCTCGTAGTTTGCTACTTATTTCATATTATCCTAGTCAATTGATAACCAATCGACCATCATTCCTGGGCCTCGCTCCATCATTATTCGAGGTAGACGGTGGTTGCTCCTGCTCCACTGCTGCATTTTGAGTCCCGGCGTATTGTCACAACTGTCCGTTCCTTACATGCTTCTCAATTATGTCCTTTAAATGCCTGCAGCTATTGGTATCATGCCCATCCAAATCGTAGAAGAGACAATGCCTTCCTGATGCCCTTTCACGTTCGGAAGGCTCCCTCCTAGCAGGCCTTCGGTATGGAAGGCGATTTCGGGTTTCCATGAATATCCGTTCTAACGTCACATTCAGTCCTGTGTATGTGGAGAATTTTGGCTCTCTCCATCGTTTCTTAGCTTTTTCTGAATCATCTTCAAGCTTCCTTTTTCTCTTACCTTTATCTCTATCCAAGCTTCCACTGGATGGTTCTCCATCCTCAGTCGTGTTCGCCTCCTTTAACTTCAAATCTGTACATGCATCTTCTTGTCGAAGGAATTTCTCAGCTTCATGAAAGAATTCCCTAAGATCCAATGGCGGGTCCTGTATTAGAGACACTTTGAAATCTGATTCTCCCTGACTCCTGATACTGCTGCCATTAAAACCATCGACGTATTCGGCCGATCCACCGAAGAAATTGCCGCATTGAACCGAGTTAGAAAACCTCTAAGCGATTCATCCATCCTTTGCTTTACCGATGTTAGCGTCATTACATTCTTCGGCCTTTTTATATGAACCCGAAACTGTTTCAGAAACCTGTCCACCAATTTTATCCATGTCCTGATAGATCCCTCTTCCAGCTGCCTGAACCACATAGCGGCTATGTCCGTCAAGTATAAAGGGAAACATCGGGCCATAACTTCCTCCGATGCCCCAAGCACCTCCATGTGCCTTGTGTATCTCATCAAGTGATTAGTTGGATCAGCCTTGCCATTGTACATTTATATGTTAGGTAGCTTGAACTCTAGTGGATTCCGAGCTATCCTGATTTCACGAGTAAACGGACTCCTGTTTACCCCTTCCAGATCTCTATTTGTCAATCCTCCGTGCATAGTTCATCTGATAATCTTAGCCAATCTAGCGTTGTCTGTCAGGGGTTGTCCCCCGAGTCTCCGAGGGAAATCTGGTACATACTCTTCATCCGGCGCTTTTACATTCCTGCCAACATCCCGTTGTGCGGTGTCAACTGGAGTTTCTCTATGAACTGGTCCATCGTTATTCGGTGGTATGCCCCCGAGCCTGGGTTCATCCAGATTAGCAGGTGCATGCTGTTTTGGGGCTCTGCCTTGTTGAATTGCTCCATTCGATTGCCTGTTTTGTCCTTCTGCTCCAACCTCATGGATCTGAACTCCTGAAGCTTCGATTGTCCCTGTTTGTCCAACCTGTCTAAGGAGGTTCTGCATCATCTCCTCCTGCCTTTTTAGGAATTCTTTGTGCATCGCTTCCATCATCATTTCCATTTCGTCTCGGGTGATGAAAGCTGAAGTCTGGTTGGCTCCTGATGAAGCCTCCTGACTCCCTTCATGTTGATTTCTCTCCGTCCTCTGTCTTCTACTCGATTGCCTTGTCATAATTCTCTAGATCTGGACCCTTAGGCCTTAAAATCTGAACTCTAAATCTGGTATAGCGGGTGCTAGTTGTTCTCAGTGAAAACATCAAAGTGTTTGCGCCAAAATTGGTCACAAACCCAAATATCGTGAAAGCATCAATATATGAGTATAAATCAACAATATCCAGGCACAAATCTCAAATTCAAGCAAAATAGAGAACAACAATTCAGAAGTAATAATCAGTGACACGAGATTTATAGTGGTTCGGCTATCTATGGCCTACGTCCACTCCAAATTTTAATCTTTTATTGACTTTCCTTGCTGATTACAGTTGATTACAGCGATTATAATGAAGGAGTACAACAGTAGATTAATAGTGCAAAAGTGTTTCCGGCAGAGTCTGGATGTCAGATAGCCCAAAGATCCTTTTTCTGTAAGCTCTGGGGCTATATTTATAGGTGCAAGAGGCTGATATCTCGCTCAAACTTCAGGAGACTTCTTCTGACACGTGAGTGGCCCACGCGATCGATCTCATGAAGTTTCGATTCGGTACGTGATCGATACGAACCAATTTCATATCGATCAAGATTTCGTCATATGGAGTTGAAATTTGGCATGAACCTTCCTTGACTTGTACGTAAGCTTCTCTGAAAATTTTATAGCATTTGAGATTGAAAATCTCGAGATATGATCGATATGAGATATAACTTTCTCAAAGCTGTCTGGTTCGCATCGATCAAATCGTATCGATGCCTGTTCACATCGATATCCCTTACGTGCGTGCTGGTGACGTGGCCTCATTTTCGGGGTTCGATCCTAACTTCGTGCCGAGTTGAACGCTCCTTTCCTCGAATCATGGATATTCTTTGTTCGCATCCATGCTTCGCGCTCATTCATATCCATGGCTTTGCATCGATACGTTCGCACCCATCAGTCCATGCCCCGTTTTCGTACCGACTTCAGGGGTTCATTTCATGTCGATCCTGTGTGCGTGGATCAATGCAAAGTAATTATGGGGGAATGCATCCTTGATCGATACGAAAAGACCACAAGGTGATGGATACGAAACTCAATCCTAGGATGGATACGAATGAAGCCTTACCTGATGGATACGAGTGTGGCCTTACCTGATGGATACGAACCAGAGTAGCACCTGATGGATACGAAAGCATTGATACGAAGCACGCCGCCTGTCTCCATCCTGATTGATACGAACATCGATTCGAACCACTGCCGATCGATTCGAATAGCATCGGCTCGAAACGTTGCCAACCGATCGATACGAAATGTATCGATACGAACCAATATGCACATACTTTAATTCATCCTTATCTCGAGCTACGAATCCGATTATCCTGAAATGTCGATCATAACCTTATTTCCAATCGATTTCTAACCTCGATATCCATTTTTTTCCAACTAACTTGTTGATATTCCAGCCTTGACCAAATGGTGGGATAACATAGGCAGTAATGTAGGTGGTTTGTGATGTTTTGTAAGGTGAAGTGTAGAAGCAGCAAGGCAGTGCATTGTAGAGGATGAAGTGGGTCGGTTTGATTGGTAGGATGGAGGTTGCACTGTAGAGGAGGAAGTTTGTCTATAGAAAATATATAGGGGGTATTGATAGTTGATTGAAGTTGAAGGTGATTGTCAGTAGTGGGAAGGCAGTGACAGGCTTGTTTTGTGAAAGGCAAGTTTGTTTATGCTCAGTGATCAGTGGGATTTGTTTGGTGATTGAGGTGGAGCATTTGTTTGGTGACGGTGATCAGTGCGGTTGTTTGGTGATGATGGCTGATATGATAAGCAGTTGTAGTGTTGTATTGAGGTATATGTTTGGTTGGTAGCAAGGCAGAGATGACAGTTGGTTGCAAATGCCAATGAAGTTGTAATTGTGAAGGGTAGTGATGTAGATGTATGTAGATGTATGAATGGTGATTATGGAGGTTGATGTTCTGTGGATCAATTGCAAGATATGCGGCAGTGTTGTTGAACAGGAAGGGGAATTATGGTAGAGGGCAGAGCTGGTGTGTTTGATGTTCAGTGTGGTCAGGTGATGTTTGATGGTGGGGTGAATTATGGATATGCAGGGAAGTTATTGGTTTTATGTAAGAGAAGTGACGTGTTGATGTTTGGACAGAAACGACCGTGGAAGTTGATTGACAGAGGTGGTTGAGATGTTTGATTGATACAGTGGGATGTTTGAGGTTGTAGATGTGTTGAATGAAGTATGGTTTGTATGGCACCATGGTTGATGAGATGAAGGGTATGTAATGGCAGTGAAGGGGGAGTTTGTGATTAGTATGTGAAGGGAGAAGGTGAATAACTCAAGAAGGAGAAGTTTGGTGACTGGCAGTGCTGTGATGTGTATAGGTTAGAGTTTGTGGAAGTGCAGAAGGGGAGAATGGATATGGTGAAGTGTGTGCACTGTTTTAGTATGGAGTGTTAACAAGTGGTCAAGTGCACAGTGGGGTTGTGACTGTTGTTATGGTATGTGATTAGGTGGAATGTTATGGCAAGTGATGTGAAGTTTTTGATGGGGTGTTGTGAAGGATATGACCAGTCTGAAGACAATAGGCAGTCAGGGGATGAAAGCAGTGGACAGGTGATGTGGTAGTTTTGGAAGTGTGATGGTGTTTGACGTATGCACATTTTTGTGCAGAAGTGCATTTGAGATTTTGGTTGATATGCAAGCAATGTTATATGTTGAAGTGTGTGGGTATTTGTGGTGTTGTATGACTGTGAAGGGTGTGGAACTTGATGAAGGACAGGGGAGAATGGTAATTGATGAATTGAGTGCACTGCGCGCTGTGTTGATGAGTTTGATATTGTGATTATGGCAGGGGAATGGTTGTTGAAACTGTTGAGAAGGGGAGCAGACTTGAAAGTGGGATGAATTTGTGGCAGAGGGTAGATAGAAGGTGATATGCGAATGCAACAGTGGCAGTGAACTGCAGTAAGATGACAGTATGCAAAAATTTGTAAAAAAATATGAAATGTAATTACAAACGTAATTGCAAAAGAAATGGAATAATTTTTTTTCTTTTTCAGATTAAATTGGGTGTGTACACACACATATATTAAATATGCAACTACAATGCAAATAGAAAATTAGAACAACACGCACACAAACAAAATGTCACAAAAATCACACACAAACATACAATTTTTTTAAAATGCAATACACACACAAAAAATTAAAATACACAAAAATCAAACAAAAATAATTCGAATAATAGAAAATAAAATCAGATCAACTCCCCAATAATGGTGCCAAAAACTTGTTTGACGGCCAATTTCCTATCGGATTAGAAAATAGCCGATCAAATTTTAGATTAAATTATCCGCAAGCGCACGACGTATAATTCTAGTACGTGGCGAGTACGGGTCAATCCGCAGTGAATTGTTTAGAATTTTAAATTTCTATTCAATTAGATTAAACCAAAATTTGAGAATGTTAAGCTAAAAAATTGTAAAAACTAACAAAAGCTAGAATGAATAAAAATATGAGAGTAGAAGGCAATTTAGAGATAAATCTACTCTCTTGATCACATAAATCAACATAACATGAAATTATGATCTCTTTTTTAGATCATTAGCAAATTTAATTGATGTGTTTATTATTAGTATGAAATATTTGTGCTATTAACTAGCCCAATATAAACCATCAAACTATAACATACCCATTAAACCACTTCTTAGCTCTCATGAAAATTGCAATGAAATTGAAAATAAAATCGATCTAAGCATGATCTATTAACAATTGATTAGAAATATAGGCTATCGAATTTTGATTTAAAAATTCACTTCATTACCATAATCATATGTAAATGAAGAGGTAATGTAACAACCTGGTAATTTTAACAATTTTTATAACGTAATTAACTGAATTTTGCTTGAAATTAAACAACTAAATTTAGCATTGAAAATTTGGTATTTGGTATGCGTCTATTTAAACATAGCAAATGACAGATTTCCATTGGAAAATATAAAAGTTAGTTTTGTTGTGTAATTTTCGATTTTAAATCGGTTAAATTAGATGAAAATAAAATGTTTTTGAAGTATGAATATTTTTATATAATAAAAGTGTAAATCATTTTCTGAGTGAGACGTCATAATTCATTACACCAAATTTGGACTGCTCTAGCCCCGTTTATCTTATTTTCGGCACTTTAGTAGCGGTTTTGACAGCGAATACCGAGTTTGGATAGGATGGTCATATCCCTCATATCTGTGTACCATTCTGTTTGTCTCGTCGTACTGATCTTCGCAGTATATTCATTTATGCATTTCGACATCCGGTATATGGTGAAATTCACGAAATGGTTAACCTTACCGGTAACCAACTTTAATCTTTTGGGCTTTTTTGTCCATCAATTAAAAACAAATAGCCACTATCTGTTAATATCCTTAAATTAAACAGTTGACCCTTCCTATTCTCTAGCTTCATTCTGTCATTCGTGAAAAAAAATGTATATTAAAGCAAATATATGCATGTTTCTTAAGCTTCCTGTAGTTAATCCTTTCCCCTCTCTCATGCACTCACCTGCCGACCTTCATTCCACCACCTCTAACCCGCGCCACACAACACGTGAACACGTGCCCCACACTAGCACAGCCGAGCACGTCTCCGCCATCCCCTATAGCCTCGCCACACACAATGTCAGCCATCTCCGCCCACGATAGCAGCCGCCACCCTCGCCTGAACATCACCACTCCTTCTTCCACCCGCTAACCCGAAGTCAGACCCACCTCCCTCTCCCTGACGACGCCAAGTATAGCACACTACCACCTCTCCATGTCTTTCACACCGAAGTCACTATCTTCCCGCCGACCTCCCCTCTCTCCTCAACGCCAGCTTCTTCCAACGCCTTGCACCGCCCACATACTCCAACGACCAACCTACAGTCTCCATGCACCACCACACGTGCTGTAGTTCCCACTTTCCTCTCCACGCAACGCAGCCTCCACCATAGTTTTGCTCCAACTTCCCACAGCAAAGCCTGTTTAACCGCCACCAGTCCTCATTTAGCCTCTGCATCGGAACCCAGCCTCTGTTCCACCGAGTCGGTCCTGTTGCATATAGTTACCTATTTTTATTCTTCAAATATATTACCTGTATATGTATTATACTTTATACATGAGATTTTGAATATAATTGACTACAGTATATATTTCCTGTATATTACATAGTTGATATTTGGTGTTTGTTTGAAGGGTATATAGTATATATAAGTTTAAAAAAAAGCTATGTGATCTGTTGTGTGTGTGTATATATATATGGGTTTCTACAGGTTTATATATGACTTGTTGTGTCATTTATATTTATTGATTGCAACAAAGTATTGATTTTATAATAAGTAACTTTTTTCGTACTTTCTTTAGTTTATATACATATATTAAAATAAAGTAAGTTTATATTGATTTTATAATAAATATTGATTTTAAATATAATATGTATATAAGTGTAAATGTGTGTGTGTATATTAGTTTGTATATGCAAGTATATAAATGAGTTTGGTTTCTAAATATATGTATAGAAATTTTATTTTATAGCTGTTAAGTTAAATATTGATTTGAAAAAAATATATCTATATATATTATTTAAATATATGTTTTTAAATTGATTTTTTTGATACATATACATATACATACATACATACATACATACATACATACATACATACATATATAACATATATTTTGTTCAGTTTATATCAAGCTGGTTTTGATTTGTTCTCATCGTTTCCAAGCTATCAACTTCGCTCGTCGAATTCGTGTTCATCGTGTCATGCTTTGAAATTTGTACTTAGATTCATCACATCTTGTTCTTGTTATTTCTCTAGTAATGGAAGGTGAGCAATCACTCACGATTAACATTGTTATATATATAGTAAATTTAATTTATCTGAAATGACAAATTGAAATATGCTGTTAAATTTTGAATCGTTAAGTTATTTAATTGTTAAATATGATATGCCATTATCTGCCATTGTTTACCTGTGACATATGACACCATAACCTATTGTATATATTATATTTAAATTTGTTACTGATAATATATGCATGTTGTTGATGTGTTATATTATTATCATATTTGTTCTCACTATGCAAGTTCCCTGTTAATTTAAAATTCTCTATGGATTGAAATGATACATACCAGAACGATGTTATAGATTAGAGGAAAATCGTTATAGGTTGAAATGATAAATCCAAGCGATTTTCATTGATTTTGAAATTTTGGGATTGCGGGTTGAAATGATATATATCCGCAAATATTTAATTTGCGGATTGAAATGATAAATATCCGTATCACTTGACCACATGATAGAAAATTATGGTCTATATTTTGAAAATGTTTTTCAAATTTTGAAAGGAAATATATGGGTTTTAATGAATATTGATTTTTAAAATAGAATATGTAAATGCTATTTTTATATATGTATAAAATTTAGATTTTCAAAATAGTATATTGTTGGAAATTTTAATTTATAAGTTAGTTTTCGAAAATATAATTTTAAGATTTTACTTATAATTTTATTATCTTAAAAATATATAAAATAAATTTAATAAAATTTAATTTAATTAGTATATAATATGTTTAAGCATTTATTCAAATTTATATTAATATTTTAATTTTTTTTAATAACTTAAATAATAGAGGTGGAGAAGATATAGTAATGTTGACTTCGAATTTAAATTGGTAAATAATTGAATTTAAATAAGAATTGATTTGAACTTATTGATTTTGAGATTTTGAAAGGTATGATTTATAACTTGATTTGATAAAAAGTGATTAAATGAATATTCTCAACTTTAAATAAAATTGAGACTGAATATTTAATATTGATTCAAATTTAAAAATTGAGATTTTATTTAATTATTATTAAAATGATTAAGTGAATATTTTCCAATTTGAATAAAATTAAAGTTAAATGTCGAAATATAAATGAAACTTATATTGTAGATGTTTGAATATTTAAACTTTGAATCTTATTGGAATTGAAGTAATAGTTCAAACCGGAATTTGAAATCGATATAAACTGAAATGGTTTATTGAGAATTTGAATTGAATCTTCAACCTTTTAAATTGATATTATTGAACTGGGATTGATTTAAATTGAATTTTGGAATTTAAGTTGATTTGAATCTATTTTTGAATCTGGAGGAAACTAATTTTATTATATAAAGTATTTTTTTATAGATATAAACTATTTTTAATATATGAACTATTTTAATCTACAACATATTTTTAAATATAAACTATTTTTAATTTATAACCTTTAAAAATATATATATTTAAAACTATTTTCAATGTTTAAACTATGTAAGTTGGAAATGTTATGATTTAGATTTAATGGACTTAAATACTAATATTTTGATATAATGGTTTAAACTATTTGTGAATATGATTTTGAAAGTGATGTGATTTCGGAAGTTAATATGATTTCGGAAGCGACATGTTTTTGAAAAAAATGGTATTTTGATATGAAGTATGAATTATTTAAAATGAATATAAAAGCGATTTTATAAAATAACCACGGCGTGAAATAAGCGTTTGGTTATTAAAGAGACCCGGATCAGATATTGTCTTACTCTCTGCCAATACCAAAAACCACTTTAACAACTGTATACGTGAAGGAGATTCCAAAAAGAAGTAGGATGGTGTGTTGACGATTCTGTATGAGGTATTTATGTAGCCGTGACTCTCGTGAGCCAGCTTAGATGTGACTAAAACAGGAGCCACTCCGGGCCAAGTGAGGTCATTCCTCCTATCAGGCACATTTCTTCGATGCCATTCTATTACTTTATGATTTGATTGGGTGCACCTTTGATTTGGACGTGTGTCTCGAGGTGGGCAGTAGTAGCTGTTATGCATAACCACCAGTCCGGATCCACAAACGGTATATCTACCCTGGCATTGCCTTGCGTGTCGTGTTCATATGCCCTATCACGCCTTCTACGAGTTTGTTTTGTACTGTACCTATGGAGTGCCCTCTGAGTAAACCACCAGTTTGGTGGAGCTTACGGTACCGTATAGACTACGGGAATATATAAAAAACGTAGGCGGATATGGGTGACGCCTTAATGCTATTTTAATACTTTACTTTATTGATAGATATATTATTATAGCGTATATTACTACATAGTAGATAGTTCCACGGATTGAGAGGATGGAAATCCCAAGTATCCTTTAAGTTACTTGTATTTCAGTTGACATTTCACTTGAGTTGAATTTACCGGTATAAGAATGCTGATCCTAACTCAAGTGTTTCTTTGTCTATTCACCTTTCCAGTTACTTCAGTTCATTCCAGTTATTTTGTTCAGACTTGTCATTGGCATTTGTATTAGTATCTATTCTACATTTGATATTTCTGCTGTATTTTGTTTCGAACTCTGATATTTATATAGTAGCTTCATGAATTACTATTTATCTATTCCGCTGCTTATTGTTACATTACTCTGTGTCTGTGATTCTGTGATTGATTTTATTTACTGTATAAGTTAAATTGCCAAATATAAGTTAACAATCTGTTGTTTTGAGCAATTCAAGTCTGACATGTTTGAATGATTTTCGATTTGAACGGTTCGAAATACCAGGTTGTTACAAGTGGTATCAGAGCTCTGGTTTATGCAAAACTTAGCATATGGGGTAAACTCAATTACAGGATCATATTCATTCGAGCTTGAAATTCTTCATTAGGACCTTCTTTGATTAGAATTTTGTAAAGACCTGCAAATCCGTACTCCTTGAATAGACACTAATCTCCAGCGATTAACTCAAGATGAACGGAAATACGAACCCTTAGGGTTTTAAGAAAAAGAAAGAGATAGAAGAAGAGAGAAAAAAAATAGAAGAAGAACAGAAAAGAACAACAGAATATCAGAATCTCACAATTCGCAGCGGAACAACATATAATAGATAAATGAATAATCTTTAAACAAAGAACTATATCAGTTATTACATTACATCATATTACATTACATTACATCATCAGAGTGTACAACAACAAACAGCGAAAAGAAATACTATATACTAGCGAATACGTCATGCCATCCAGCTTGCCTCCTGCAACTCCAGAATTCCAGAATATCCTGATAAACCTTAACTCTTGACTGCCCGTGTGGAAATTGGTGGGCACCCAGAGTTTAGGAAGGAAAACAATAAACTCCGAGTCAGTCATGTGATTGGTGTGAGAACTCAAAACAGTTTATCTTTAAAATCAAAATAGAGGAATATTTTAAAGTCAATTCGCAATGCTTTTAAAAATGAGACTACCATAAGGCCTCCCGCACACACACACAATGCAAACGCAGAATCGGAGGAGATTTCTCCTTATGATAGTCAAAGATGCTTGATACGCATTAAAAAGAAACATTTGATATTATTACTAGTGCATAGTATAGAAAACAATTTCGAAAGTAGAATATAAATCTTAGCCAGCATAGACATTCCGCACTTATGCCCACTATAGCTACCATCCAAACAGTGGGGCGCCACCATAAGTGAATGATAGGTTCTACAACTAAAACCGTACAAGATCGTATTGTTTCTTTGGATTTTCCAACAAATGGTCAGGCCAAGGAACTTCCCATTGCCACATGGAAACGCCTCTGGAATGACGTCCCGAGAACCAAACCGGATCTCTGCCAACACAAGGCCGGGTTACCCCTAACTGGGTAACTACTGACACGAATATGTCATCCCCCGATCGTAACCGATCTATCCGAGGATCCTCGATTTCCAACAACCACAAAATTTGCAGCAACAACATAGGTTAAATATCTGGGCTCCATACCATGATACCACCTCTATCCAGAAGGAATGACATACACTAAAGGGGTGCTACCCCCTAATAACCTTGCTGCATCCTTCCTGTTTTGACCATTTCCGGGGTGTGAGGTCCGACGAAGTCTCGTCCACAAAGCCACGCTTTATACAAAAGCTGTGCTTCGGGTCAACAAATGATCATGGAAATGATCACCAAGATAAATGATCAAACAAATGATCATATCATAAATGATCAAACAATGATCATTTCACAGCAACACTCAGCATGCCACACTACCAAATTGGGAGTATATCACTAATAACCTTCAACTATATAACCTCTGAGCTCATACGTCTCAGAGAAGGGTGTTAAGCTAAGAGAATAAATTCTCCGCCACTAACAGAAATATATTTGAAAGAAATCAGCTTTATATCTCAACTTGTAATGTCAGACATACAATCCATACAAGTCTGTTCCGGGCTCGAACAGAACCGAAGGCACTTACAAAGAAGCCCTTGCATTCCGGATAATTTCTAATCACGACCGGACTTTCCGTCACTAAGGGTGATAAAACCTCTATATCGGAGATCAGCCGATGTAGAGTAACTCGACGGTAATCCTTCCGTTTTCATAAACATCCGGTCTTCAACACCGGTCATCAAATGCAATCCATTACGACGTATCACCTATTCAGAATGGGTTATACGACCCCAAGGTCCTTTCCCGGCTAACCCGAATAGTGAGCGCTTATTTTAAAAATATGTGTGGCATTCAAATTCAAGCAATTCACAACAAATACCTATTTAAAGGTAAATATTGATAATCAGTTATTTAACTATCAATAAAGATGCGCAACATCACCAGATTCCAAATAATTTCCTAAATTATTTACTTTCCAAAATATCTTTACTAGATATATAAAATTTCCACACTTTAACCATTTGAAAACAAATTTCAATCATTTTCCTTACTCGGAAATACTTTCATTTCAAAATGGTTCCTTTAAACCAATTAAATAAATCCTTACCGATTTACTTTATATTTACGTTCCAAATTCATAAATTAATTCCCATACTTCGAAAATAAATCAATGTTTATTTTTTAAAAAATTCCATTTCCTTTATAAATTCCATAGTGAATTTACATTCCAAAATATTTATGAATATACGATTTTCAAATCGATTCCTAATATTCATTTTCAATTTATTTTTAAAAAGATAAATTCTCAAAATGTTTCATTTCACATTATTGGAAAAGCATTTCCATACTTATTTAATAATAATAAGTAATTCCCAAATCTATTTATTTTCAACATTTGAAAATATTCGATATACTTAAACCATAGTTAAGTATATATTCCATTCTTTAGGGAAATCATTCTCTTAACATATTTATTTGGGTCAAAACGAATGTGGCGTAAAACACCGTTACGACGACCCAAAATCACCAGTATAGGGATTCAAAGTTTAAATAGATATATAAATTCCAATACTATATAAAACATTTCCTTTCCGAAATCATTTACTATAACAACAGTGTTATAGTCCACCATTTCCTTCTTTCTCGAAAACGTCTATTTCAACAATAAATGTTGAAATCTATATATTCGATTCATAATACATTTTAAAACATCGTTAAAACGATTAACTTCATTTTATAATATTCATTTTCCCAAGCATATCCATTTTATCTAATAATATATTCACTGTCCAAAATCGTGAATAAAATTCCTTAACCAATTTCAACATTTCTACACATTCTTATATAAAGAATAATTCGCTATCCAAGATCGCGAATATACTTCCTTTAGTAAATTTCTATATTCAATTTATCAAATTCCATTAATTTTGAATTTATAACAATGTCTATAAATTCCATTTCTATTTATAAACTTCGATTTATAAATCTCTTTTATTAATCCAATTCAATTTATATAACTCAATTATATACCAAAAGTCCATATTATAAGTTAAGTACTTATAATTCATTTATTTACAAAATCGTTTTTAAAACTTCACAAATTATAAATCTTATTACTTATAAGATTTCATTTATAACCCTATTTTCAACATTAATAGAACTTCTTTTAAAATTCTATTATTTCGATTTATAAAATATATATTTTATAAATCTCAACTATAAACCATTTTTGCTTCATCAAAGATTTCAATTTAAATGCAAAAATCCGATTTATAAGTTAATTCCTTAAAATCTTTTGTCTTACAACATCTATTCATTTTATAACTTCACAATTCATAAATCTATAAATTTTCATTCACTTGTGAATCCATTTATACTTCATTTTAACACTTATAAAAAACTCGTTTTATAATTCCAATATTTTTAATTTTAAAATATCAAATTTATACATCTTTCATATAACCCATTTTAAAATAATTCAAAAATCCCAATTTAACTATTTTATAAATTTATTAACTACTTATCTCAAAAATCACCTTTTTGGTTATATTTCACAAAAATCTTAATTTTTATAACATAAGAATTTATAACGTTTTAATTATTAAAAATGAATAAATTCAATAAACGTATAATTTCAAAAATCACTTTAAAAATCCCATTAAAATCAAAATCGTTATTTTACTTTAAAAATGGATCCGATGATGCAACACATCGAATAGTCAATCACGACTTTCAAACATCATATATCGATGTGATAAATAATCAAATATCACAATATATATATATATATAAATAAATAGGGTTGAGGAATCCAGTTGGATCCCTCCAACCTGTTTCCCTGCATCCACAGATGTTAGCACAATACCAATTCCGCTTCAAGACGGAATATCGCGGTATATGGAATTTTATAAAATATTATCCGCTTAATAGGCGGCGCAATAGGGTCTCATCCGCTATACAATGCGGGAAATCAATTCTAATATATACATATGCCAATATATCTATATATATATCTAATATCACAACCAAACAACAATCAATAAATAACTGCAAATCCAACTTTAAATTTTTGAGTGAGAAGTTCTCACCTTAGCTTTTTATTTTGCAGTCCATTTCCATCTTGACTCGTTTTCACCAATTTAAATATCGTATAAATATTTATACAATTCATTAATACACGAATCAATTGAACCATTAATTTTCCGTTTAATAGTTTTCGATTAGCTGATAGTTTCATTTAAACCAAATTTTTCTCTCTTTAATGATTTATTTAACTAAAATTTAACTTTCAAAGCTAAATTTAATATACTAACCTTTGGTAATTAAATTATTCCATGATTTCATTTCAAATCAATTCTTTTAAATAATTTATTAAAAATTAAAATTTTAAGTCTTAATTCCCTTTAAATAAATCATTTCATCCAATTAATTTTCTAACAAATTTTCTTTTACAAAATATTTTTCATTTGAAACTAAATTTATATTTTTTTCCCGTTTCTCTGTAATATATATTCATATATTAAAATCTACCCAAATAAATTCAAAACAAAGTACCTTATTGCTAATTGACTACGACCATCACTAGAATTTGCTGCCCACAATCCAATTCATGTGCGAACCATCACCAGCCTCGAGCTTGCCCTAAAACTCGATCGCCTCACTCGACCGAGCTACTCGAGCGCCACTTCGTCGCTGCCTCGCGTACCACCAACCACCTGACCCAAACGCGTCGCTCGAAAACTCATGGCCACGCACTCGATTCGCGACCCTCTGCTCCCTTCACGCGCCGCCGCACCTTGATGAATACCTGCGAACGGCTGCCACGACCAGTCGCATCACCCAAACCCCAATGCGACACACCAAATCGCGACCGGCTTCGAGTCGACCTCGACTATTGAAGAATATTTGTTCGAAATCAATTGCGGCCATTTTTATTTGATTTGGGGTTTTCGAATTTTTTTAATTATGAAACTGAGGAGTGGAAGTTCGGCCATTAGAAGTGAAAAGAAGATTTCTTCTTCTTTCAATCGATTCAAAAGTGAGGGAGTGGGTTATTTAAAATTTACAGGAGCATGGGTTGCACGACTTCGTGATTCTCGGCATGATTTTAGGAGAGGCAATGTGATTTTAGGCAAAAAATTTAGGAACAAAAAGTAACCGATGTGACCAAATTTAAATTTAATATTGAATTTGTTTTTAAAAATTTCAACGCGTTTATTCAACGTATGCTCACATAACAAATCCGAAAAATGCGAAATTTGAAATCCGATAATAATACACTATTACGGACCCTATGGAACTGGTTTCGTCGAATTCCGAGACTGTGCCTCGGATGGCTATTTTTAAATATCGATTCAAACGATATAATTTCAAAACTGAACAATTCACTTTCAAATTCAATTCTGAAGCTTCTAAAATCTTCAATATTATCAATATGGATGTTACAATCCTTTGAAATATTTTTAATCAGCTTAAAATTGAAGATTCAAATTTTTATTCAACTTTCAATAGATTAAATTTTATAATTTAATCGCCAATTTCATTCTGATAATTTGAAATTCAAATCAAACCATCATTCAAATATTTAAAATTAATTGTTCAAAATTCTGGGTCGTTACAATCTTCCCCCCTTAAATGAATTTCGTCCCGAAATTACAAGTTAGGAAGAATGGTCCTTAACTCGTCTACTATTTTTCACAATCCAAATAGTTTTATCAACCTACTAACCTAAATCTTTTTATTAAAGATCCATTATTATTTCAACTAGCTTTCCAACTTCACTTATAAGTTTCAACCAATATTGTTTACTCCAAATTCAAATTTAAATTTAAATTCAAATTTTAAACTTTCAAAATTTTCCCAAAATTTTTCTAACTCTCTAAATTTTCGAAAAATTTCGCCAGCGTCTCCTTTGCGCGGCTAGCTCGGTACGACTACAAAATGGCTCCACGGCCCCTCAGAATCAAAAAGAAAAGAGAAAGCCAAGTGGCTGGAGAAGAAAATCATCAAATTTCATACTGAAATTGAAATACGTACCTTTTTGTCGAGCAATTCAATTTTATCTTTGAAATCAAAATCCCAATTCCATTTCTTTTAATACACATGTATATCCTGCTAGTCATAATATCAAATTCCAACATTCAAACCATTTTGCACCTTTCATTACAAAATTTTCAATATATGCTTCTTATACACTTTTACTTCACTATTGAAGTTACATATTCATTTTCATTCAATTTTATTTGAATTCAATTCACAATTTCAATTCAATTCCATTTGTTTACAAAATCGAAATGAATCTCAACATTCAATTCACTTTCATTTAATTGCAAATGTAAATTTATTCATTCATTCACAATTTATTTTCATAATTCAATACTCAATTCCAATTCATTTTAATTACTCCAAATTTATTTTCAACACAATAAATTTTCTTCAAGTAATTATTTCACTTCGTGTCCTTAGACATTTCTTCAATTTCACTTCATTCAAATTCATTCACTTATACTTACTTTAATTTAACTTTATCTTTAAAATTAAATTTATTCTATCAAAATTCAAATTGTATAAGTTATCAACTTATTTATTATTCCCATAAATATTTTAAATAGGATTACAGAGTCTTTCCAACTTTTTTCAAAACCATTATTGAAAACAATTCAAATTATCCTTTGAATTTCAAAACCAAACCCCAAATTTTCCAAACATCTTCCTTTTAAAACAATTTGGCAGCAATTCCTCTTTTGGAAACCCGAAAATGAACACCGATGATGCCGCGGTCATCATCGGAATTATTTTCCAGCGACCGAAAAGAGTTTAGAGCTTTTCATTCCTTCAAAAATTCTTTTAAAAACCTTTTAAAATCATTCTTAAATCAAAAAGGATTTTAAGCTTTCCAAATCTCCAAAATTCCAAATTCTTTTCAAAACATTCTCTGGAGTTCCATTTCAAATTACAATTCACATTTATATTTTACATTCTCAAATTTCATTTGTATATGGATTTCATTTTCTTATCTTTATCTCAATTTTCATATAACAATGATTTCAATTCTATTTCAATGGTAATAGTTCAGTATTATTACTACCTTACAACCATGCAACCATATACTATAATAATCTACAGAAAATCATTTCTTTTATATACAAAAATAGTTTTGGGCAAAACTATTTCATTTACCCGATTTTTAAAACAATACTGTGTCGGTTCATCTTGTTTAAGAGTTTAGAAACTCCTATCAACACAGTTAGCTATACTGCACCGACCAGAATCTATAAACAATCAACCGATAAGTCAACACAATACAAAACAATTTATATTCACTAACAAATACGCGCTCATATCTATTATTACACTCAAACTCATTCTAGAGTACTACTGACTCTATCTCTAATGAGTAACACCCAACAGAGCCATGGTTGTCGCTTAACCATATGCTCTGATACCAAATGTAAAGACCCGCAAATCCGTACTCCTTGAATAGACACTAATCTCCAGCGATTAACTCAAGATGAACGGAAATACGAACCGTTAAGGTTTTAAGAAAAAGAAAGAGATAGAAGAAGAGAGAAAAAAAAAGAAGAAGAACAGAAAAGAACAACAGAATATCAGAATCTCACAATTCGCAGCGGAACAACATATAATAGATAAATGAATAATCTTTAAACAAAGAACTATATCAATTATTACATTACATCATATTACATTACATTACATCATCAGAGTGTACAACAACAAACAGCGAAAAGAAATACTATATACTAGTGAATACGTCATGCCATCCAGCTTGCCTCCTGCAACTCCTGAATTCCAGAATATCCTGATAAACCTTAACTCTTGACTGCCCGTGTGGAAATTGGTGGGCACCCAGAGTTTAGGAAGGAAAACAATAAACTCCGAGTCAGTCATGTGACTGGTGTGAGAACTCAAAACAGTTTAGCTTTAAAATCAAAATAGAGGAATATTTTAAAGTCAATTCGCAATGCTTTTAAAAATGAGACTACCATAAGGCCTCCCGCACACACACACAATGCAAACGCAGAATCAGAGGAGATTTCTCCTTATGATAGTCAAAGATGCTTGATACGCATTAAAAAGAAACATTTGATATTATTACTAGTGCATAGTATAGAAAACAATTTCGAAAGTAGAATATAAATCTTAGCCAGCATAGGCATTCCGCACTTATGCCTACTATAGCTACCATCCAAACAGTGGGGCGCCACCATAAGTGAATGATAGGTTCTACAACTAAAACCGTACAAGATCGTATTGTTTCTTTGGATTTTCCAACAAATGGTCAGGCCAAGGAACTTCCCATTGCCACATGGAAACGCCTCTCCAATGACATCCCGAGAACCAAACCGGATCCTGCCAACACAAGGCCGGGTTACCCCTAACTGGGTAACTACTGACACGAATATGTCATCCCCCGATCGTAACCGATCTATCCGAGGATCCTCGATTTCCAACAACCACAAAATTTGCAGCAACAACATAGGTTAAATATCTGGGCTCCATACCATGATACCACCTCTATCCAGAAGGAATGACATACACTAAAGGGGTGCTACCCCCTAATAACATTGCTACATCCTTCCTGTTTTGACCATTTTCGGGGTGCGAGGTCCGACGAAGTCTCGTCCACAAAGCCACGCTTTATACAAAAGCTGTGCTTCGGGTCAACAAATGATCATAGAAATGATCACCAAGATAAATGATCAAACAAATGATCATATCATAAATGATCAAACAATGATCATTTCACAGCAACACTCAACATGCCACACTACCAAATTGGGAGTATATCACTAATAACCTTCAACTATATAACCTCTGAGCTCATACGTCTCAGAGAAGGGTGTTAAGATAAGAGAATAAATTCTCCGCCACCAACAAAAATATATTTGAAAGAAATCAGCTTTATATCTCAACTTGTAATGTCAGACATACAATCCATACGAGTCTGTTCCGGGCTCGAACAGAACCGAAGGCACTTACAAAGACGCCCTTGCATTCCGGATAATTTCTAATCACGACCGGACTTCCCGTCACTAAGGGTGATAAAACCTCTATATCGGAGATCAGCCGATGTAGAGTAACTCGACGGTAATCCTTCCGTTTTCATAAACATCCGGTCTTCAACACCGGTCATCAAATGCAATCCATTACGACGTATCACCTATTCGAAATGGGTTATACGACCCCAAGGTCCTTTCCCGGCTAACCGAATAGTGAGCGCTTATTTTAAAAATAAGTGTGGCATTCAAATTCAAGCAATTCACAACAAATACCTATTTAAAGCTAAATATTGATAATCAGTTATTTAACTATCAATAAAGATGCGCAACATCACCAGATTCCAAATAATTTCCCAAATTATTTACTTTCCAAAATATCTTTACTAGATATATAAAATTTCCACACTTTAACCATTTGAAAACAAATTTCAATCATTTTCCTTACTCGGAAATACTTTCATTTCAAAATGGTTCCTTTAAACCAATTAAATAAATCCTTACCGATTTACTTTATATTTACGTTCCAAATCCGTAAATTAATTCCCATACTTCGAAAATAAATCAATGTTTATTTTTAAACAAATTCCATTTCCTTTATAAATTCCATAGTGAATTTACATTCCAAAATATTTATGAATATACGATTTTCAAATCGATTCCTAATATTCATTTTCAATTTATCTTTAAAAAGATAAATTCTCAAAACGTTTCATTTCACATTATTGGAAAAGCATTTCCATACTTATTTAATAATAATAAGTACTTCCCAAATCTATTTATTTTCAACATTTGAAAATATTCGATATACTTAAACCATAGTTAAGTATATATTCCATTCTTTAGGGAAATCATTCTCTTAACACATTTATTTGGGTCAAAACGAATGTTGCGTAAAACACCGTTACGACGACCCAAAATCACTAGTATAGGGATTCAAAGTTTAAATGGATATATAAATTCCAATACTATATAAAACATTTCCTTTCCGAAATCATTTACTATAACAACAGTGTTATAGTCCACCATTTCCTTCTTTCCCGAAAACGTCTATTTCAACAATAAATGTTGAAATCTATGTATTCGATTCGTAATACATTTTAAAACATCGTTAAAACGATTAACGTCATTTTATAATATTCATTTTCCCAAGCATATCCATTTTATCTAATAATATATTCACTGTCCAAAATCGTGAATAAAATTCCTTAACCAATTTCAACATTTCTACACATTCTTATATAAAGAATAATTCGCTATCCAAGATCGCGAATATACTTCCTTTAGTAAATTTCTATATTCAATTTATCAAATTCCATTAATTTTGAATTTATAACAATGTCTATAAATTCCATTTCTATTTATAAACTTCGATTTATAAATCTCTTTTATTAATCCAATTCAATTTATATAACTCAATTATATACCAAAAGTCCATATTATAAGTTAAGTACTTATAATTCATTTATTTACAAAATCGTTTTTAAAACTTCACAAATTATAAATCTTATTACTTATAAGATTTCATTTATAACCCTATTTTCAACATTAATAGAACTTCTTTTAAAATTCTATTATTTCGATTTATAAAATATATATTTTATAAATCTCAACTATAAACCATTTTTGCTTCATCAAAGATTTCAATTTAAATGCAAAAATCCGATTTATAAGTTAATTCCTTAAAATCTTTTGTCTTACAACATCTATTCATTTTATAACTTCACAATTCATAAATCTATAAATTTTCATTCACTTGTGAATCCATTTATACTTCATTTTAACACTTATAAAAAACTCGTTTTATAATTCCAATATTTTTAGTTTTAAAATATTAAATTTATACATCTTTCATATAACCCATTGTAATATAATTCAAAAATCCCAATTTAACTATTTTATAAATTTATTAACTACTTATCTCAAAAGTCACCTTTTTGGTTATATTTCACAAAAATCTTAATTTTTATAACATAAGAATTTATAACGTTTTAATTATTAAAAATGAATAAATTCAATAAACGTATAATTTCAAAAATCACTTTAAAAATCCCATTAAAATCAAAATCGTTATTTTTAAACTTTAAAAATGGATCGATGATGCAATACATCGAATAGTCAATCACGACTTTCAAACATCATATATCGATATGATATACAATCAAATATCACAATATATATAAATAAATAAATACGGTTGAGGAATCCAGTTGGATCCCTCCAACCTGTTTCCCTGCATCCACAGATGTTAGCACAATACCAATTCCGCTTCAAGACGGAATATCGCGGTATATGGGATTTTATAAAATTTTATCTGCTTAATAGGCGGCGCAATAGGGTCTCATCCGCTATACAATGCGGGAAATCAATTCCAATATATACATATGCCAATATATATATATTGCTATATATATAGATATATCCTACTATATCTAATATTACAACCAAACAACAATCAATAAATAACTGCAAATCCAACTTTAAATTTTTGAGTGAGAAGTTCTCACCTTAGCTTTTTATTTTGCAGTCCATTTCCATCTTGACTCGTTTTCACCAATTAAACCTCGTATAAATATTTATACAATTCATTAATACACGAATCAATTGAACCATTAATTTTCCGTTTAATAGTTTTCGATTAGCTGATAGTTTCATTTAAACCAAATTTTTCTCTCTTTAATGATTTATTTAACTAAAATTTAACTTTCAAAACTAAATTTGATATACTAACCTTTGGTAATTTAATTATTCCATGATTTCATTTCAAATCAATTCTTTTAAATAATTTATTAAAAATTAAATTTTTAAATCTTAATTCCCTTTAAATAAATCATTTCATCTAATTAATTTTCTAACAAATTTTCTTTTACAAAATATTTTTCATTTGAAACTAAATTTATATTTTTTTTTCCTGTTTCTCTGTAATATATATGCATATATTAAAATCTACCCAAATAAATTCAAAACAAAGTACCTTATTGCAAATTGACAACGGCCATCACTAGAGTTTGCTGCCCACAATCCAATTCACGTGCGAACCATCACCAGCCTCGAGCTTGCCCTAAAACTCGATCGCCTCACTCGACCGAGCTACTCGAGCGCCACTTCGTCGCTGCCTCGCATACCACCAACCACCTGACCCAAACGCGTCGCTCGAACACTCATGGCCACACACTCGATTCGCGACCCCATGCTCCCTTCACGCGCCGCCGCACCTTGATGAATACCTACGAACGGCTGGCACGACCAGTCGCATCACCCAAACCCCAATGCGACACACCAAATCGCGACTGGCTTCGAGTCGACCTCGACTATTGAAGAATATTTGTTCGAAATCAATTGCGGCCATTTTTATTTGATTTGGGGATTTCGATTTTTTTTTAATTATGAAACTGAGGTGGGGAAGTTCGGCCATTAGAAGTGAAAAGAAGATTTCTTCTTCTTTCAATCGATTCAAAAGTGAGGGAGTGGGTTATTTAAAATTTGCAGCAGCATGGGTTGCATGACTTCGTGATTCTCGGCATGATTTTAGGAGAGGCAATGTGATTTTAGGCAAAAATTTAGGAACAAAAAGTAACTGATATGACCAAATTTAAATTTAAATTTAATATTGAATTTGTTTTTAAAAATTTCAACGCGTTTATTCAACGTATGCTCACATAACAAATCCGAAAAATACGAAATTTGAAATCCGATAATAATACACTATTACGGACCCAATGGAACTAATTTCGTCGAATTCCGAGACTGTGCCTCGGATGGCTATTTTTAAATATCGATTCAAACGATATAATTTCAAAACTGAACAATTCACTTTCAAATTCAATTTTGAAGCTTCTAAAATCTTCAATATTATCAATATGGATTTTACAATCCTTTGAAATATTTTTAATCAGCTTAAAATTGAAGATTCAAATTTTTATTCAACTTTCAATAGATTAAATTTTATAATTTAATCGCCAATTTCATTCTGATAATTTGAAATTCAAATCAAACCATCATTCAAATATTTAAAATTAATTGTTCAAAATTCTGGGTCGTTACAAATTTCTTTTGAATTTTGGAACTCTTCCCTTTGTTCTGAAATCCATTCTTGTCTTTCCTGTTCGTGTCCTTTTGATACTAGAGCATCCCATAGCTCTATATCTGTCGATCTCTGTAATAAATTTGAGCACATCTTGCACCCTTAATTGGCAACTTAATCTTTATGTGTGACTAATTCCATCGGTGGTCGCGCCAATCTTAGTATGATTGTAAAAGGGTGAAACTCCTTGACTATAGGCGTCGATTCACCGGAGATTTCCATCTTCTCGGTTTTGATGCTGTTATCTCTTGTTGTAACGACCCGTTAAATTCGATGATATTAAATGAGTTAATTTAATATGATTTCTAATCTAATTTAGAATGAAATAATAACTGAATTGAATTGCAACTATATAAATGAAAGTAAATTATATTTTGTGGATGTCAACATTGAATAAATTTATTTAAATAAAAAGATTTAAATGCATGTTTGGATAAAATATAAAATTGATGGATTAAGAAGTGGTAAGTAATTAGAATTTAATTCTATAAAAATTTGGAACTGAATGTATGTAAATAATTTTGTAGGAATAAGTTAATTAACAATTTATTTGTGCATACCTGATTTAATTGAAACAACAGAAAAGACTAGAACTTGTTTTGCCCAGGTATTAATATATTGTTAAACTATAACTAAATAGCAAGTTTGGAAGTAAATAGGATATAAGATGACAAAGGCAACTAGTAAATTAATAAATGAATTCATAATAATAAGTAGTAATTAATGCATGAATATATTTGGCATTTAGGATAATTACAAAATTTTACCCATTCATCTAATTTATTTAATTGAATCTAAATCTATGGCAACATTGTTGTTATTGATGTTGTAAGTGAATTTGAATATAAAAGGGTAACATTTTTTTTAGTTAACCATTTATTGAGTATATTAAGTTAAGAATGGAAATCGATTGAAATAAATCTAAATATTTTTTTTTGGTGTGTTAATGTGTTCTAGTTAATAAAGGGGAATTATAGGAAATAAAACATGCACTAATGAAATGTATTATAATTCAAATGTTATTTATACCCATAAAATGTCCATTTACTGAATAGAAAGATTTTAAATCAATAAACGAATTTATTGAGGTTCCAATTTATAATTTATAACATTTAATGAAGACTCAATTTAAATTAATTGATTTAAATTGTGCAATTAGCGTAGATTTGTTTGGTAATTGAAGTAGTTAATTCTATAAGAGGAAGTTAATGCTAATTCTATTTATAATTGGATCCTTTGTTGATATAGATTATAGAAAGCTGGATTTATAAATTAATTTGAGTATCAAATTTCAACAATTGTATTTATTGCAAATAAAGTGGAATTAAACGTTAAATATTACGTTATTGAAATTAAAATGGAATTTGTGGATACTAAAGTGAAATCATGAAGTAATGTGGTGGCATCCTTATTTTGGATAAAAAATGAGAATACAAAAGTTAAAAATATAATAAATGGGTTTTTGAGAATTTAAATTTTAATTCCTAAATATAAGGAAGTGTAAAAATTAACACTGCAATTGATAGACTTATCAACTTTTAATTCACGTCTAAAGTTGTTAAATCATTGAAATTGATTAAGAAATATATAAGCGATAAATTTTGGTCAAATTTAGAATTTTAATATAAAATTGGATTTTTATGAATTATTTTAATTTATTTAATTAATATAAAAATAGCCATTTTGGCCACGGACTCGGATTTCGACGAAACCAGTTTCATCGGATCCGTATCAGTGAATTATTGTAGGGTTTCAAGTTTCGTATCGATCGGACTTGTCGTTTGATCGTACGAACGCGAAACGCCTTGAAATCAATTTAATTAAAATCAATTTGAAATCAATTTGGAAATTTTGTTTTCAGCATAACTTCTTCATACGATCGAATTTGGACGTGAAACTTTCTCCATTGCGTTCAGAATATTTTAAAATACATATTTGGATATATGGGTTTAATAAATTTCGTTCCGGGGCCAGAACGGGCTTTTTGGGCCAACTACCGTGTAGCACGTTCGTAATTCGTGCCCACCTAGCCTTCTACAATTTGTCTATATATATGCTGTGTTAAACCCTAGCCTCCATCTTCTATCATTTGTCTGTACGTTCATTTTCTTCATCTCTTTCTCTTCCTCAATGGTTGCAAAACCTAGATCTACTTCAATTCAAAAATCAAATGAAAATTCAAACCCTTCAGAAAAATTCCACAAAAATATATGTCATAGTTCTCGAGATGCGTAATCTGTTGGTGTGATTTGTTTTTCGATTGGACCTATCGTTCGTCCAGTAAAATTCAAACCATTTTCGGCCACTCATCATCGTCGCAACAAAACTCGCCCGATCGGAAAACTGTTTCTGGGTATTGTGGAGATAACCGAGGGGTTTGCATCAGTATAGTTTTTGGGTCGAATCAACAGTGGGATTTGCGGAAAAAATTGAATTAGGGTTTCGGCCCTAGGCTTAGAGGCGGCGTGGCGGCCACCAGGGGCGTGCGCACGTGTCCAGTGGGGGCGGCTCGGTCTGAGGGGACGTTTGGCCTTGGTCGCGAGGTCTCTGGAGGCGTGGTGGAGGCGCCAGTGATGGTCAAAGGGCGAAGTCTGGTGGAGGCGCCAGTGATGGTCAAAGGGCGAAGTCAACGGTCTGTTTTGGGTTACGTTGTTCGTGTTCACTAAGCAGCATGCGTGTGTTTCACGTGAGCAAGGTGTTCCTGTGTACGTGATGATGTGTAAGTGGTAGGGTGAGTTATATTTTGTTTTAAATTTTATTTTCGATTTCAATAACATTTATTCGAATAACTTCGTCATACGATATCTGTTTCACGCGAGATTTTTTTTGTTAGGATCGTAATTAAATTTCGGATCTGGTGACGCTGGTTTGGATAAATTTGGAGACCATCAAATTTTGGGTTTAAATTGGATTTAAATCCAGTTTAAATTCCAAAGGTGAGTGTTTTAACCCACTCACAACTTCTAAAGGTTTTTATGTTTGTTAAATTTATTTTAGATATGAGTAGAAATTTATTTATAACTGTTTGGCATGTTTTGTTCATCATATTTGCTAAATCGCGTTATTTAATTTAACTGTTAATTTATTTTATTTATTGCATATTAATTGACAGTTAGAATTTATTTATTTGCATAGGAACTGCTAGTAAACGGTTATAAAATTTATTACTAAGTATAAACTATTAGTTTAATAGTTGATTTAATTTATTTTTGAATATAACCGCCAGTTATTACCTGATATATATTATCAGATATATATTGATATTGAATTATTATTGGATGATGATTGTGATTTGGATGATGGATGATCTTGATGAATGGATGTTTTATTTTATATCATTAAACTGCAAGTTATCATGCATTTTTCGTTTCATTCGGGATTGTGGTTTGAAATGATATACAACCACAAAAATTTATTTTTAAATTGCGGATTGAAATGATAAATATCCGTATCACTTGACCATAGGATAGAAAATTATATACAGGCACCGTGGTCTATATATAAATTATTGTAAAGTGATTTCTATGGTTTGGATGGGATACGGTTTATAAAAAATTTGATTTTGATATTTTATAAAATATTATTCTTCGATATATATACATATGAAGTTAAAAATTTGAAAATTAAGTTGTGTATAAACCTGTTGAATAAAAATGAAAAATTAAGAAAATGGAATTTGGAAATTTATCTTATATGTTTAAGTTTGAAAATTTTAAGGTATGATATTTATAACTGGATTTTCCAAGATGAATTAAAAATGAAAATTCTAGTATAAAGTATATTTGAGAAATTATTTAATTGCTAGAAATTGGAGTTTTATTTATGGAATTTATATGAATATTCAAGACTAAATAATAGAATATTAATTGTTGAAAGAAGAAAATCCAACTTTAGTTTTGAAATATTAATACTCCAAATGGATATATATATATATATATATATATAGAAATTGAAGGGTTTTTGGAACTTGAAGTGATATTTAAATTATGGTTTAAACTTTAAATAAAGAAATATATTTGAAAAGCCATGGAAATTATTTTTCTTTACAAAGTAACTTTAAGGTTAAACCATTTATTTTACATTCGTTGGATATCCAAACCATTCAAGTTTTAGAAGTTATGGCTTTAAAAAATTTTGAATTTCGAAATATTATGCTTTGAAAGTATATTTCAAATATTTGATTTCCAGATATTTTAAATTTTAAACCAGCATGGTTTTGGAAAAGAATTATATTTGAGATAAAATGATGTCATATTGTTTTGGGTTTAAATTGATATCGTATTCATAGTTTTGAAATGGAAAATTTTATTCTGGTTTTAAAGTATAAACTATTTTTAAACGACCGCGGTGTTATAATAACGATGGGTTGGAAAAGAGACCGGGATCGGATATGGACATACTCTCTGTCGATACCGAAAACCACTTTGAGTAACCGTGTACGCGGTGGAGATTTCAGAATGAAGTAGGTGGTGGCGACGTTTCCTGTAAGGTAAATACGTGGACCCGACTCCCGTGAGTTGGCATAAGGTGGCTAAAACATGAGTGATTCTCGGGCCAATGAGGTCATACCTCTGATCGGACGCTCCTCTTTGATATTATACTTTGACTTTGGATTGATTCAGTGGCCACTTCTATTTTTGATTTTGGGGGAGTTTGTTCGAGGTGGGCGGTAACTGCGGCTACGCGTTTCCACCAGCCCGGATAGCAATTGGTATATCCACCTTGGCATTGCCTAGTTGTGCCGTGTCACCTACCATACCGAGCCTTTACTACGAGTTTTGTTTTGTACCATACCTATGGAGTGCCCTCTGACGACGCCCAGTACGGGGGAGATTACGGTACTGTATAGACTATGGGAATGTATTCTGTGTTAAGGGCTATATGGGTAACCCCTTAACGCTATTAAAAAGTAAGTTTATTTTACAATTAGACACTATTATAATAGCACAATATACTACATAGTAAATAGTTTAACGGATCCTTAGTAGATGTAAATCCCGAGCATCTCTTGAGTTACTGCACTCATATTTACTCCTGTTGATTTAACTCACATAAGATCTTTTAGTTCTGACTCGAGTGTTTTGTCTTTTCAATTCGCTCGGGTCAGTCCGAGCGTTTCAGGATTTGAAGTTTTAGCTCTGGAGGATGAAGATGAAGATTTGTTGTATTACTATCTACTATTTTATTCCACTATACTGTATTCCGCTGCATTGATATTATTGGTATGTGACTCTGATATTTAATTGTATAAAGAAGAATCAAATGTTTTGAAAACGGTTTTATAAACTGTATATTTTATTATTATATTTTATCCTTCCGCTGTGAGATTCTATTTTGTTTTTTTTCCTTCTCTGTTTTTCTTATTTACCCCATAACAATCAGCCCTTCCGTATGGTTTGAATTGGCACGTGTGTCTGTTTAAATCGTGCGAAAAGGCGGGATGTTACAGTTGGTATCAGAGCTTTGGTTTAGCGATAAACCTTGGCTTTGTGGGGTTTGACTCTTTGTTTATAGGGTAGTAATACCCTATGGGAGTCGCTGAGTGTATATATATGAGAGAGCGTATTTGTTAGTGTTATAAAAAGATTTTGATATTGTGTTAATCTGTTCCGTTTTGTATTTATAAATTCTGGTTGGTGCATGGGACGCTATGACATCAATAGGAATTTCTAAACACTTAATAGGACAGACCGACATAATATTTGTTTTAAATATAGGTGAATGAAATAATTTTGCCTATTATATTTTCTATATATAAAATAAATTTTTCAAAAGATATATTTGGTTGCAATAGATTGGTTGTTAGGAATAAAATTTATATATAATAGGTAAAATAAGATTGAAATTAAAATCAATGGAAATTGAAAATTTTAGGACTTAAGTCCGGGATTTTGAATTTTTTTTTTTGCTTTCAAAGGATTTTGAAAAATAATAATTTTGTTTATAAGTATTTTCCGATATAAATATTTCATTATAATTCGGAAAAATTGTTTTAAAGAAGATTTTGAAGAAAAAGTTTTGTGCTTTCCTCTTTGTCGCTGGAAAATAATTTCGGTGATGGCGGCCGCATCATCGACTTTCATTTTCGAGTTCGAAGGGAAAGGCCACTGTAGTAAATTCTACTGCAGATTTATTTTGAAATTATCTAAAATTTTAATTGTTTTAAATATAATTAGAGATATAAAAGTTGTAAGAAATTATTTATCTATTATTTTTAAAAATATTTGAAATTTGACCCGGTATTTAATTCTTAAATTTCCATTAATTAATTATTTAATTTATTTTAGTGAAATAAAAGGTAAGTAATTAATGAATTGAAACCTCTAATTTAGGTAAGAGAATTAATGCAAAGTTATAAAGGGAAATTTGAAAATTTGAACATATGAGACAAAAAGTAATATTGTTGAACATTAAATTTAATTAAAAGAAGAGATAAAACTTGTATAAGTTCTTTTGCATTTTCTTTAACATATATAACTTACCAAATATGAAAAGTTGAAATGTTAAATAAGTGATCGGAATAGAATATTATACAAGTAGAAATTTTGGAAATAATGAAGTATTCAATGAATTGCTATTATAAATGAGGATTTAATGTTATAAACTTAAGTTATAAATTTGAAATTTTTCCATAATTAAAGGTAAGTATTATAAATAGGTGATTTTAAACTTAGGTAAATAGAAATGAAATTCTTTAATAAATAAGGATTGATGTATATGGTTATAAACTCAAGTATGATTTAAATGCTACTAGCTGAATATAATGGAAAGTAGGTAATATACATAAATGACTGCAAACCATAGTTAATGAATAAGTAAAATCCTTTACTTATAAGAATGAATGTTATAAGGTTAAGAATTTAAGTGTAATTAAAAATGATTACTATAATTAAGTATAATAGAAATGTAAGCATTAAATAAATGATTGAAAGTGAGAAGAGCATTAAATGTAATAAAATAAAAGAGACTTACATGACCTAAATAAAGGGAAATGGATAATTGGAGGTTATAAGTGAAAATAAATGAAACCAACATTTAATGAGTAAATAAAATTAAAAGTTGTTAGAAATAAATGTAAATTATAAAAGGATAATTTATGTGGTATGAAAAAAAAGGGGTTGAAGTTATCTAAATAAAATTTAAAGAAATAAATGAAAATAAAAGATAAACTGTTATATGAATGAAAAGATCAAACTGTTAATGTATGAAATAAAAATTTATAATGAGTTAATTGATTTGTTGGTTGAATTGTTATTGTTGATTTATGGTTTGGTCGGGTAAGGAAATTTGAAGTAGTTGGATGAATAAATAATCTATCCTGTCCCATCTAAGACTGTTGAGTAAATGATGCACCAGATAGTTATTTTTCATTCCATACCATTTCAAGTTTTGAACCCGAACAACTATTTGCTTGTTTGATTGAATGATTGTTTTGTTGTGTATGTTGTTTGTTGAAATTTATGATTGTATATTTAGTGTTGTTAGTAGTTGAAACCATGAAAATATTTCGCTTTATATAAATTGTTAAACCTTTGGATGTTTATAAGTGAAATGCAGGTTATGGAAGCAATTGCTATTGCTTTTGGTTCCATAATAATAAGCGTAATATGCCCGACAAATAGGTACGTTTCGGATTACGATTTATAACGCTATTTATATATTTTTCCCATATTGGGATATATTATTTTGAATATTATATATGATATTTTGTTATATGTAATATTATATTTTCTTCCGAATCTCTCCGTACAAAGGAGACTCTGCCAAAATTTTCTGTAAATTTTGGACTTAGAATTTTGTTGAAAACGTTTTTCAAACTTTAATTATTTAAGTATAAAAGGATATAATGATTATAAAATGGGTATATTTTATTTAAGGTAATAAATTTAGTAAATTATTTTTTTTATAAGTTAATATTTGAAATAAGATGTACTTTTTATTAAATTCGCCCTTCTCCCTTCTTTTTCCTTTTCGGGGACGAAAAGTTTTGAGTGGGGAGAGTGTAACGACCCGTTAAATTCGATGATATTAAATGAGTTAATTTAATATGATTTCTAATCTAATTTAGAATGAAATAATAACTGAATTGAATTGTAACTATATAAATGAAAGTAAATTATATTTTGTGGATGTCAACATTGAATAAATTTATATAAATAAAAAGATTTAAATGCATGTTTGGATAGAATATAAAATTGATGGATTAAGAAGTGGTAAGTAATTAGAATTTAATTCTATAAAAATTTGGAACTGAATGTATGTAAATAATTTTGTAGGAATAAGTTAATTAACAATTTATTTGTGCATACCTGATTTAATTGAAATAACAGAAAAGACTAGAACTTGTTTTGCCTAGGTATTAATATATTGTTAAACTATAACTAAATAGCAAGTTTGGAAGTAAATAGGATATAAGATGACAAAGGCAACTAGTAAATTAATAAATGAATTCATAATAATAAGTAGTAATTAATGCATGAATATATTTGGCATTTGGGATAATTACAAAATTTTACCCATTCATCTAATTTATTTAATTGAATCTAAATCTATGGCAACATTGTTGTTATTGATGTTGTAAGTGAATTTGAATATAAAAGGGTAACATTTTTTTTTTAGTTAACCATTTATTGAGTATATTAAGTTAAGAATGGAAATCGATTGAAATAAATCTAAATATTTTTTTTTTGGTGTGTTAATGTGTTCTAGTTAATAAAGGGGAATTGTAGGAAATAAAACATGCACTAATGAAATGTATTATAATTCAAATGTTATTTATACCCATAAAATGTCCATTTACTGAATAGAAAGATTTTAAATCAATAAACGAATTTATTGAGGTTCCAATTTATAATTTATAACATTTAATGAAGACTCAATTTAAATTAATTGATTTAAATTGTGCAGTTAGCGTAGATTTGTTTGGTAATTGAAGTAGTTAATTCTATAAGAGGAAGTTAATGCTAATTCTATTTATAATTGGATCCTTTGTTGATATAGATTATAGAAAGCTGGATTTATAAATTAATTTGAGTATCAAATTTCAACAATTGTATTTATTGCAAATAAAGTGGAATTAAACGTTAAATATTACGTTATTGAAATTAAAATGGAATTTGTGGATATTAAAGTGAAATCATGAAGTAATGTGGTGGCATCCTTATTTTGGATAAAAAATGAGAATACAAAAGTTAAAAATTTAATAAATGGGTTTTTGAGAATTTAAATTTTAATTCCTAAATATAAGGAAGTGTAAAAATTAACACTGCAATTGATAGACTTATCAACTTTTAATTCACGTCTAAACTTGTTAAATCATTGAAATTGATTAAGAAATATATAAGCAGTAAAATTTGGTCAATTTTAGAATTTTAATATAAAATTGGATTTTTATGATTTATTTTAATTTATTTAATTAATATAAAAATAGGCATTTTGGCCACGGACTCGAATTTCGACGAAACCAGTTTCATCGGATCCGTATCGGTGAATTATTGTAGTGTTTCAAGTTTCGTATCGATCGGACTTGTCGTTTGATCGTACGAACGCGAAACGCCTTGAAATCAATTTAATTAAAATCAATTTGAAATCAATTTGGAAATTTTGTTTTCAGCATAACTTCTTCATACGATCGAATTTGGACGTGAAACTTTCTCCATTGCGTTCAGAATATTTTAAAATACATATTTGGATATATGGGTTTAATAAATTTCGTTCCGGGGCCAGAACGGGCTTTTTGGGCCAACTACCGTGTAGCACGTTCGTAATTCGTGCCCACCTAGCCTTCTACAATTTGTCTATATATATGCTGTGTTAAACCCTAGCCTTCATCTTCTATCATTTGTCTGTACGTTCATTTTCTTCATCTCTTTCTCTTCCTCAATGGTTGCAAAACCTAGATCTACTTCAATTCAAAAATCAAATGAAAATTCAAACCCTCCAGAAAAATTCCACAAAAATATATGTCATAGTTCTCGAGATGCGTAATCTGCTGGTGTGATTTGTTTTTCGATTAGAGCTATCGTTCGTCCAGTAAAATTCAAACCATTTTCGGCCACTCATCATCGTCGCAACAAAACTCGCCCGATCGGAAAACTGTTTCTGGGTATTGTGGAGATAACCGAGGGGTTTGCATCAGTATAGTTTTTGGGTCGAATCAACAGTGGGATTTGCGGCAAAAATTGAATTAGGGTTTCGGCCCTAGGCTTAGAGGCGGCGGCGGCGACCACCAGGGGCGTGCGCACGTGTCCAGTGGGGGGCGGCTCGGTCTGAGGGGACGTTTGTGTAACGCCCCACTCCGAGACCCACTCTAGTAAAGAGTATTACGGAGTAATACCGTCTACTAGAACGGAGAATAGAGTATAATGGAAGCGACCATGTGTAATCAAGCTATAACTAACCACTGAATACGTCGAATAGGTGGTTTTCTTTTCTAAAGTGGTTCGACATATCCAATAGATATTTATAACGAAATTACAATGGCTAAGGAAAATAGGTTCAGAACAAGCATAATACTAAATGATAACATCATCATCACAGAATCACATAACAGATATAACATCCCAGAACAATACATCATCAATACAGATCCAAATACTATAAGTGGGTACAAAGCCACTGCTCACATATGTGAGTCAAAAATATGTACATATCAAAGTCCGAATAAAACAGAGTAGCGGAATAGTGGACAAATAAAAGCGCTATCTATCAGCATAGCAGATGATGTCCAAGCAGAAGCACATAAGCTAAGTCCAGAGACCTAACCTGAAACAACTCGGTCTGACCCGAGCGAAAACACTCGGGTCAGGCTAGCTAAATAATCAGTAATAACTGAGATATATATAATAATGCAGTACATAAATAAAACAATACTTCTCCAAAGAGAAGAGTAATATGGACTACATGAATATAATGACGATCCCTAATCATCAATAAACAGTAAAAATCTCCAAAGAGAATACAAACACCAAAGTGTTAAATAAATAAAATCGCCTCATATCATCGGCGTAGCCAAAGCTATATAAAGTTGCTCATAGGTAATAATCCCAAAAGTGACCAGAGTCTAAAATCAATGCCCAAGCAAAGATCGATGCTCCAAAGAGCAATAGGGATATACTAAAAAGTCAATGACATCAAATACTGAAAAAACAGTGTCCAGAGACACTGTGAATCCACAAGGTAATCGCACTTACATCGTATGGTTCCATAGAACCAACACCGAATGGCGATACTCGAATGGATATAAAAATCATCAGATAATACAAATATTGCACGTGCACCGACCAGAGTCGTTGTTGCCAAGTACTGTAGAGTTGTGATCGATCACTCGCACAGATGCGGAACGCGCGAAACGGCAAGATCCTTCCCAGAAGGATAAAGGCCCAGAGGCACATGCCGAATAAAAACTGGTCCATAGAGCAGGTGTCCAGAGACGTTTGCCCAGAGGCGTGGTGACCCAGAGGTCCAGTACTGGCCGCCCAGAGGCTAATGTGCCACTAACTTCTTGGAGAGGAACCCGTAAAGTGTTAACAATGAGTCCCATACCCCACGTTCGCACTAAACGGTTTCCTAACCAATAGCAAGCTCACACTCCAAACAATAAAAAGTCCACCTCATATCATCGGTAGACTAGACCCAAAGGTCAAAACGATCAATCGAATAGGTCGGGGATTAACCGGAAAGAAAATACACACGGTTTCCATAGGCCGGATATTTCCTAACCGTTTAAGCACCTTTCCACTTCGCTCGACGTGCTAAAAGTGAGTGTGAGATTTTTATTATAGAAAATAATGGTGTAAAACGGATTTGTAATTGATTTCGAAATCACTTTTAAAATGGTCTTTTGAAAAGTCTCATATTATGGAGTAATTAATTTAATAATTAAAAATAATATTATATAATAATTTTGAAAGCCATTTAGGAGTGAAAAATCCTTTTAAAAATAGTTCATAAAACCCGTGCACGAAATCCAGAGACAAATCTCAAAGAAATCGATAAAACCAGAAAATCACTGAAAATATTCTAAGTGTTGGAAAATAGTCCAAAACTGACGCGAATCCAAGTTCGTAAAATTATTCGGACCAGCAAACTGAATCCAAATGGCATGAAAACTGGTAGGCATATAGTCCAACATCCCTACTTTAAGATGCAAAAAGAATTTCTGGATTCCGAGTTGAGACGAAGTGGCAGCGACGTCTCAAAGTTGAACCCAGAGAAAGATTCACACTGTTTTCCAACAGCGACCAGAGTCTAACTTTGGCACGAAAACCGAAGTACCAAACGAATCCCAATGTTGTCCAAATTTTACAGAGATGGAGTTCGGAACTCCACCTTTCCAACGAGACCAAAAACGTCGAATTCCGACTTCGTATGCGATCAGGGCGGCATCACGAAGTAGAGGTCAAAAACTGAAACCGGAGTCAAGCACAGGTAAATTTTTTTTTTTTTTTCTTTTTCTGGTGGACGCAGGCCCGGTCCGCGTCGGCCTGCCCCAGCCTGCCTGGGCTGGGGATATGGGACGCGGGCCAAGGCCCGCGCCCGTGTGCCCCAGCCCAGGCGGGCTGGGGACATAATATTGCCCCAGCCCGCCTGGGCTGGGGCTACGTGGGCCGCCCCAGCCCACACGGGCTGGGGTAAACGGCCCCGCCCCAGCCCCATGCGGGCTGGGGTTAGGTGGGCCGTCCCCAGCCCGCGCGGGCTGGGGATTGGGGCCGCCCCCAGCCCCAAGCGGGCTGGGGTTTGGGGCCCCGCCCCAGCCCCATGCGGGCTGGGGATCTGGGGCTGCCCCAGCCCCCTAACGGGCTGGGGATCTGGGCCCCGCCCCAGCCCCATGCGGGCTGGGGAAAGGGGCTGCCCCAGCCCCATGCGGGCTGGGGATCTGCTGCCCGCCCCAGCCCGCCTGGGCTGGGGCTGAGCCCGGGCTGCTTTTGGGCCATGTTTGGGCCTGTCACTGCACTGTTTCAGCCCATTTTCAGACTGCATTTTTCAGCAAGCAAAATATGCAGTTTTTTATGGTTTAGGGGTGTTTTTCTCAATTTTTGACATCAAAAAAATCACTAGTAACCATCATTAATCACTACATAATGATTATAACACTAATTAAAGGAAACCAAGGCCAAATCATAGCATTATAACTAGCAATAATTACTAATTAATAGTAATTACCTTAATTAAGCAAATGATCAAATGGTTAGAGTGCACAATCAACAAGCCAAATTCCTAAGCTCCAAAGCCAAGATCAAGAAGCTTCATGGACCCAAAATTTCATAAAAATAAAACAATAATTACAAACAAGATGAAGGAAATAAAAAGAGTATTAAGGAGATTAGATAATAGGAGAGAGAGATTGCATTACCTTTTTTTTTCTAAGCAAATCAAATTATGAAGAGAAGGAGAAGGAGCTAAGTGGAGGCCATTAATTTGTTTAGATTTAGGTTTTGGAATTTATGAAGAGGAGGGTTAGGGTTAGGGTTTGGATGGGGTTTGAGATATTATATAGGAGGGGTTAGGCTAATGGGTAATGGTAAGTGGGTTTAGAAACCCATTAGGACTTAGGAAATAAACTAATAAGTTATCATGTGAACCAAAAATCCTAAGGCATCCTAGTTTTAATCAAAACCATGTTATTATCTCATAAGGCCCATTAACCCATAATCACTTTTTATTTAACAATTCTCCATTTTACCCCAAAACATTTTAATTTGCAAATAAATTACAAATTTAAATTCCCAAAAATTTGTTTAGCCCCCTTTTTAAATTAAAATCATAATTTTAATTCATTATTCGGTAATTGCAATCTCAGGGTTGTTACAGACTCCCCCCCTTAAGAAAATTGCGTCCCCGCAATTCCTTAAATATAGAGGCCGTCTATAACATCTAATCCACAAAAGGAATACAGTAGATAAAATATAGATGCTCACCCGTGCCGGAAGATGAAAGAAAACCAGGATAAGTACGCTCGATAAATTCTCTGGTCTCCCAAGTGCAGTCCTTAGGATTAGACGACCATTGAATCTTCACAAGCGGAACCTCTTTGTTTCGAAGACGTCTGATCTCCGAATCAAGCACACGAAGAGGTTGCTGCTCTATAGATAGACCGGGTGAGATCTCCAAATCAGGTACGATATGAGGCTCGATAATAGAATCAGGATTTTGCACACACTTGCGAAGCTGAGAAACATGGAACACATCATGTATTCCAGAGAAATGAGCAGGTAGAGCCACACGATAAGCAACGGGGCCGATGCGTTCTGTAATAGGAAATGGTCCAATATAGCGAGGGGCCAGTTTCCCTGTAGAACTGAAACGCACAACCCCTTTCATGGGAGAAACCCGAATAAAGACAGAATCGCCAATGGAGAACTCAAGAGGCTTCCTACGGTTGTCCGCGTAGGATTTTTGTCGGTCGTGTGCCTCTTTCATTCTCTGACGGATAAGCACGATCTTCTCAGAAGATTCCCGAACTGAATCTGGACCAAGAATGAGCTTCTCGCCAGACTCTAACCAACAAGCAGGAGAACGACATGGCCTTCCGTAGAGAGCCTCGAAAGGTGCCATGCCGATACTAGACTGATAGCTGTTGTTGTAGGAGAACTCTACGAGCGGTAAGTGATCCTCCCAACTACCTCCGAAATCCAGAATACAACAGCGCAAAAGATCCTCTAAAGCACGATTCACCCTCTCCGTCTGACCGTCGGTCTGAGGATGATAAGCAGTCGAGAGATTCAGTTTTGTGCCCAAAGCTGACTGTAGGCACTTCTAGAAGTGACTAGTAAAGATAGTGTCTCGATCACATACGATAGAGTTAGGAATGCCATGAAGTCGAACGACTTTCTTCACATAGAGCTTGGCCAACTGAGGTGCAGTCCGAGTGGACTTAATCGGAATGAAATGAGCCGATTTGGTCAAGCGATCAACAATAACCCAGATAGAAGTATGGCCTGACCTCGATCGAGGCAGACCGTCAATAAAATCCATAGATATCTGGTCCCATTTCCATAATGGAACCTCTAGAGGCTGAAGAAGACCGGATGGACGCTGGTGCTCGGCCTTGATCTGTTGACAAGTCATGCAACCGCTCACATAACTTGCCACATCTCTCTTCAAACCCTCCCAATAATATAGCCGACACATATCGGCATACATCTTACTCGAACCGGGATGTATAGTGTACTTAGTGCGATGACACTCGTCCAGAATGTCACGCCTAAGTGATAAATCAGATGGTACAACGATACGGTTCTTCCTACGAAGACACCGATGAAAATCGAGAGAATAATCCGGTAATGTCTCATCACTGGATCCCGACTCGAGAAGATGAATAAGATGCAATAAGTCTGGATCCTGCCGCTGAGCATGGGCAATGCGATCCAATAAGACAGGACGAGCTTCCAAGCTGAATAATAAGACCGGAGAATCAGAAGGTGGAGCTCGATCTCTAATATCACATAAAGATAAAGTCTCAAGAATATCCCACTCGGCAATCATCATAGAAACTACCGCCGAGTGCTTGCGACTGAGCGCATCTGCAACACGATTACCCTTGCCAGGGGTATACTGAATATCTAAATCATATGAGGCGAGAAACTCAAGCCATCGCTGTTGCCTCATATTGAGATCCCTCTGACTGAATAGATACTTCAGCGACTTATGATCGGTGTAAAGAGTGAAGCGTTCGCCTAATAGAAAGTGACGCCACGTCTTCAAGGCAAAGACGATAGCTGCTAACTCAAGATCATTAGTAGGATAGCGAAGCTCATTCGGACGCAGCTGCCTGGAAGCATAAGCAACTACCCGATCCTTCTGCATAAGCACAGCACCGAGCCCGCTACCACAAGCGTCGGTGAAAACAACAAGATCCTGGTTACTCTCAGGAACCACAAGAATAGGAGCATGAGTGAGAAGTTCCTTCAATCGCTGAAAAGAAGCTTCACACTTATCAGACCAAATAAAGCGAACACCCTTACGAGTCAGCGTCGTAAGGGGAAGTGCAACTCGAGAGAAATCCTTGACAAACCGACGGTAATAACCCGCCAGACCAAGGAAACTGCGAATATCTCGAACGTTCTCGGGCTGCTTCCAATTCTGAATAGCTTCGATCTTGGCAGGATCGACAGAAATACCCTCAGATGATACAATATGGCCCAAGAACTTGACCTTGCTCTCCCAAAAGTGGCACTTGGAGAGCTTGGCCTTAAGCTGATGCTGACGAAGAGTATCCAGAACGATCCGCAAATGATGAGCATGCTCTGCCTCGGATCTAGAATAAATAAGAATATCGTCGATGAAAACTAGAACGAATCTATCGATGTATTCCCGGGATACTCGATTCATGAGATCGACGAAGAAAGCCGGAGCGTTCGTCAAGCCGAACGGCATGACCAACCACTCAAAAGAACCATAACGAGTGCGAAATGCTGTAAGAGGAATGCTGTCTTCCGCGACTCGTAGCTGATGGAATCCGGTGGCAAGGTCAAGCTGAGAGAATACCTTCGCACCGCTCAGTTGGTCAAACATATCGCCTATCCGTGGCAATGGATAACGATTTCTGATGGTCAACTCATTAAGCTTGCAATAGTCAATGCAAAGCCTAAGAGAGCCATCGGGCTTCTTAACGAAGACCACAGCAGCACCCCATGGCGAAGAACTGGATCGAATGAGCCGCTTCGCCTCAAGCTCTACTAACTGCTTCCTGAGTTCCTCATTCTCTTTAGTAGACATCCTCGTGGGAGGACGCCCAACTGGGTGGGAGCCTGGAATGAGATCGATGCGGAACTCAATGGCCCGCTTTGGCGGTAGGCCAGATACTGGCTCGAATATATCGGGGAAATCCCGAACGACAGTAATACGAGATATGTCCAAATCCTCATCTCGTGAATCAAGAGAAAATAGAGTAACATCAGAAATCCCAACATCCTGAAGAGCAATAGCTAATGGAGCGGACGAGTCAGGATGACGAAGAAATAATATCCGCTCCGAACAAATAATTTTGGCGTCGTGCTGAGCGAGCCAATCCATGCCAAGAATCATATCAAAGCCCAAATACTCCATAACGTGCAGATTCGCACGAAAAGGAAAGCCACAAAGATCAATATCTACATTCTCACAAAGCAAGCTAAGGGTCGTGGATCCACCAATGGGATTCACAATCCTTAGTGAAGAAACCAGACAAGTAACATCCAAAGATAAAGCATCTACTAGCTCCTTTGATACGAATGAGTGAGAGGCACCCGTATCAAAGAGAACTCTACAAGATCTACCACGAAATAAAATAGAACCTTCAAGAACGGAAGGATGCGTACCTCGAGGCTGAGATGAAGATGCAGGAGCCTTGGCAGCATTAAGCTTGCCAGGCTTGGCACTAGCTGGAGCAATATGACAAGTGGAGATCCTGTGTCCCTCCTTCTTACAGAAAGTACAATAGAGAGGTTTGGGACACTCTCGAATGAAATGATCTGGAAATCCGCAGTTGAAGCATTTCCTCGGAGGACGGGTTCCACTAGGCTGTGACTGAATCTGAGGCTGAGTCTGAGGCTGAGCCTGGACAGCAGAACTGCCGGTCTTCTTCTTCTTGTTCCAAGGCTTGTTCTTCTGAAATGGACCCCGCTTCTGGTTGGGGTTTTTGGAACCCCCACCACCATCATCACTATGCTCCATCTCGACTGACTCAAGATGTAGGGCTGCATCGACTAGCTTCTCGAATGAGAGCTCAAGCTGTAGCATAAGATGCCTCTTCAGATATTTCTTCAAGCCCTCAACAAATTTGAGGTTCTTCTTATAAGGAGTAGCAATAAACTCAAGGCCGTACTTGGACAGAGCCTCGAAGGAAGAGACATAGTCGGATACGGAGGACTTCCCCTGCTTGAGATCAAGAAAGCGGCGAGCAAGGGAGTTCTTCTCTGACTCTGGGATGAATTTGAGATCGAACCTCTGACGAAACTGAGCCCAAGTAAGTGTGGTCTCATCGACCTCGGCAATAAGTAGTTCGTACCAGTCCAGGGCACGACTCAGAAGATGACTAGAAGCAATAAGAACACGATCATGATCTGGGATACCCATACGAGTGAAAATGCGCTCGCATATCCGAATCCAAGCCTGAACCTCTAAGACATTCTCGGAGCCACTGAACGGCTTTCCTCCGAGATGGGTAAAATCACTACAGAGACGCGCGAAAACAGACATGCGCGGTGCATCAGCAACTGGGGCTGGAGACTGAGAATGAGACTGAGAATTCCGAACCAGCTCCATGATCTGGTCGGTAGTCATGAACACGCCCTCTGGATGAGTGTTGCTGGACCGTCCAGCAGCACTAGTCTGACGTGTGGGTCTCCCTCTTCCCCTTCGAGACATACTGAAAGTCAACGGGAATTAGAGTTAGACATGATTCAATGATAGATACTTAATTAAGGAATACTACGGAATATAATAAATTCCTACACATATTCCTAACTTATCTATCAATAAGCATAAGGAAGAGATTTGATTTAATTCGGATCCAATTAAAATGTATTGTACTAAGTGTATCCGTTCTGTGTTTGTTATGCTTAATTCTGAACCTTGCTCTGATACCAAACTGTAACGCCCCACTCCGAGACCCACTCTAGTAAAGAGTATTACGGAGTAATACCGTCTACTAGAACGGAGAATAGAGTATAATGGAAGCGACCATGTGTAATCAAGCTATAACTAACCACTGAATACGTCGAATAGGTGGTTTTCTTTTCTAAAGTGGTTCGACATATCCAATAGATATTTATAACGAAATTACAATGGCTAAGGAAAATAGGTTCAGAACAAGCATAATACTAAATGATAACATCATCATCACAGAATCACATAACAGATATAACATCCCAGAACAATACATCATCAATACAGATCCAAATACTATAAGTGGGTACAAAGCCACTGCTCACATATGTGAGTCAAAAATATGTACATATCAAAGTCCGAATAAAACAGAGTAGCGGAATAGTGGACAAATAAAAGCGCTATCTATCAGCATAGCAGATGATGTCCAAGCAGAAGCACATAAGCTAAGTCCAGAGACCTAACCTGAAACAACTCGGTCTGACCCGAGCGAAAACACTCGGGTCAGGCTAGCTAAATAATCAGTAATAACTGAGATATATATAATAATGCAGTACATAAATAAAACAATACTTCTCCAAAGAGAAGAGTAATATGGACTACATGAATATAATGACGATCCCTAATCATCAATAAACAGTAAAAATCTCCAAAGAGAATACAAACACCAAAGTGTTAAATAAATAAAATCGCCTCATATCATCGGCGTAGCCAAAGCTATATAAAGTTGCTCATAGGTAATAATCCCAAAAGTGACCAGAGTCTAAAATCAATGCCCAAGCAAAGATCGATGCTCCAAAGAGCAATAGGGATATACTAAAAAGTCAATGACATCAAATACTGAAAAAACAGTGTCCAGAGACACTGTGAATCCACAAGGTAATCGCACTTACATCGTATGGTTCCATAGAACCAACACCGAATGGCGATACTCGAATGGATATAAAAATCATCAGATAATACAAATATTGCACGTGCACCGACCAGAGTCGTTGTTGCCAAGTACTGTAGAGTTGTGATCGATCACTCGCACAGATGCGGAACGCGCGAAACGGCAAGATCCTTCCCAGAAGGATAAAGGCCCAGAGGCACATGCCGAATAAAAACTGGTCCATAGAGCAGGTGTCCAGAGACGTTTGCCCAGAGGCGTGGTGACCCAGAGGTCCAGTACTGGCCGCCCAGAGGCTAATGTGCCACTAACTTCTTGGAGAGGAACCCGTAAAGTGTTAACAATGAGTCCCATACCCCACGTTCGCACTAAACGGTTTCCTAACCAATAGCAAGCTCACACTCCAAACAATAAAAAGTCCACCTCATATCATCGGTAGACTAGACCCAAAGGTCAAAACGATCAATCGAATAGGTCGGGGATTAACCGGAAAGAAAATACACACGGTTTCCATAGGCCGGATATTTCCTAACCGTTTAAGCACCTTTCCACTTCGCTCGACGTGCTAAAAGTGAGTGTGAGATTTTTATTATAGAAAATAATGGTGTAAAACGGATTTGTAATTGATTTCGAAATCACTTTTAAAATGGTCTTTTGAAAAGTCTCATATTATGGAGTAATTAATTTAATAATTAAAAATAATATTATATAATAATTTTGAAAGCCATTTAGGAGTGAAAAATCCTTTTAAAAATAGTTCATAAAACCCGTGCACGAAATCCAGAGACAAATCTCAAAGAAATCGATAAAACCAGAAAATCACTGAAAATATTCTAAGTGTTGGAAAATAGTCCAAAACTGACGCGAATCCAAGTTCGTAAAATTATTCGGACCAGCAAACTGAATCCAAATGGCATGAAAACTGGTAGGCATATAGTACAACATCCCTACTTTAAGATGCAAAAAGAATTTCTGGATTCCGAGTTGAGACGAAGTGGCAGCGACGTCTCAAAGTTGAACCCAGAGAAAGATTCACACTGTTTTCCAACAGCGACCAGAGTCTAACTTTGGCACGAAAACCGAAGTACCAAACGAATCCCAATGTTGTCCAAATTTTACAGAGATGGAGTTCGGAACTCCACCTTTCCAACGAGACCAAAAACGTCGAATTCCGACTTCGTATGCGATCAGGGCGGCATCACGAAGTAGAGGTCAAAAACTGAAACCGGAGTCAAGCACAGGTAAATTTTTTTTTTTTTTCTTTTTCTGGTGGACGCGGACCCGGTCCGCGTCGGCCTGCCCCAGCCTGCCTGGGCTGGGGATATGGGACGCGGGCCAAGGCCCGCGCCCGTGTGCCCCAGCCCAGGCGGGCTGGGGACATAATATTGCCCCAGCCCGCCTGGGCTGGGGCTACGTGGGCCGCCCCAGCCAACACGGGCTGGGGTAAACGGCCCCGCCCCAGCCCCATGCGGGCTGGGGTTAGGTGGGCCGTCCCCAGCCCGCGCGGGCTGGGGATTGGGGCCGCCCCCAGCCCCAAGCGGGCTGGGGTTTGGGGCCCCGCCCCAGCCCCATGCGGGCTGGGGATCTGGGGCTGCCCCAGCCCCTAACGGGCTGGGGATCTGGGCCCCGCCCCAGCCCCATGCGGGCTGGGGAAAGGGGCTGCCCCAGCCCCATGCGGGCTGGGGATCTGCTGTCCGCCCCAGCCCGCCTGGGCTGGGGCTGAGCCCGGGCTGCGCCCGGGCTACGCCTGGGCTGTGCCCGGGCTGCTTCTGGGCCATGTTTGGGCCTGTCACTGCACTGTTTCAGCCCATTTTCAGACTGCATTTTCCAGCAAGCAAAATATGCAGTTTTTTATGGTTTAGGGGTGTTTTTCTCAATTTTTGACATCAAAAAAATCACCAATAACCATCATTAATCACTACATAATGATTATAACACTAATTAAAGGAAACCAAGGCCAAATCATAGCATTATAACTAGCAATAATTACTAATTAATAGTAATTACCTTAATTAAGCAAATGATCAAATGGTTAGAGTGCACAATCAACAAGCCAAATTCCTAAGCTCCAAAGCCAAGATCAAGAAGCTTAATGGACCCAAAATTTCATAAAAATAAAACAATAATTACAAACAAGATGAAGGAAATAAAAAGAGTATTAAGGAGATTAGATAATAGGAGAGAGAGATTGCATTACCTTTTTTTTTCTAAGCAAATCAAATTATGAAGAGAAGGAGAAGGAGCTAAGTGGAGGCCATTAATTTGTTTAGATTTAGGTTTTGGAATTTATGAAGAGTAGGGTTAGGGTTAGGGTTTGGATGGGGTTTGAGATATTATATAGGAGGGGTTAGGCTAATGGGTAATGGTAAGTGGGTTTAGAAACCCATTAGGACTTAGGAAATAAACTAATAAGTTATCATGTGAACCAAAAATCCTAAGGCATCCTAGTTTTAATCAAAACCATGTTATTATCTCATAAGGCCCATTAACCCATAATCACTTTTTATTTAACAATTCTCCATTTTACCCCAAAACATTTTAATTTGCAAATAAATTACAAATTTAAATTCCCAAAAATTTGTTTAGCCCCCTTTTTAAATTAAAATCATAATTTTAATTCATCATTCGGTAATTGCAATCTCAGGGTTGTTACAGTTTGGCCTTGGTCGCGAGGTCTCTGGAGGCGTGGTGGAGGCGCCAGTGATGGTCAAAGGGCGAAGTCAACGGTCTGTTTTGGGTTACGTTGTTCGTGTTCACTGAGCAACATGCGTGGGTTTCGCGTGAGCAAGGTGTTCCTGTGTACGTGATGACGTGTAAGTGGTAGGGTGAGTTATATTTTGTTTTAAATTTTATTTTCGATTTCAATAACGTTTATTCGAATAACTTCGTCATACGATATCCGTTTCACGCGAGATTTTTTTTGTTAGGATCGTAATTAAATTTCGGATCTGGTGACACTGGTTTGGATAAATTTGGAGACCGTCAAATTTTGGGTTTAAATTGGATTTAAATCCAATTTAAATTCCAAAGGTGAGTGTTTTAACCCACTCACAACTTCTAAAGGTTTTTATGTTTGTTAAATTTATTTAAGATATGAGTAGAAATTTATTTATAACTGTTTGGCATGTTTTGTTCACCATATTTGCTAAATCGCGTTATTTAATTTAACTGTTAATTTATTTTATTTATTGCATATTAATTGACAGTTAGAATTTATTTATTTGCATAGGAACTGCTAGTAAACGTTTATAAAATTTATTACTAAATATAAACTGTTAGTTTAATAGTTGATTTAATTTATTTTTGAATATAACCGCCAGTTATTACCTGATATATATTATCAGATATATATTGATATTGAATTATTATTGGATGATGATTGTGATTTGGATGATGGATGATGTTGATGAATGGATGTTTTATTTTATATCATTAAACTGCAAGTTATCATGCATTTTTCGTTTCATTCGGGATTGTGGTTTGAAATGATATACAACCACAAAAATTTATTTTTAAATTGCGGATTGAAATGATAAATATCTGTATCACTTGACCATAGGATAGAAAATTATATACAGGCACCGTGGTCTATATATAAATTATTTTAAAGTGATTTCTATGGTTTGGATGGGATATGGTTTATAAAAAATTTGATTTTTATATTTTATAAAATATTATTCTTCGATATATATACATATGAAGTTCAAAATTTGAAAATTAAGTTGTGTATAAACCTGTTGAATAAAAATGAAAAATTGAGAAAATGGAATTTGTAAATTTATCTTATATGTTTAAGTTTGGAAATTTTAAGGTATGATATTTATAACTGGATTTTCCAAGATGAATTAAAAATGAAAATTCTAGTATAAAGTATATTTGAGAAATTATTTAATTGCTAGAAATTGGAGTTTTATTTATGGAATTTATATGAATATTCAAGACTAAATAATAGAATATTAATTGTTGAAAGAAGAAAATCCAACTTTAGTTTTGAAATATTAATACTCCAAATGGATATATATATATATATATAGAAATTGAAGGGTTTTTGGAACTTGAAGTGATATTTAAATTATGGTTTAAACTTAAATAAAGAAATATATTTGAAAAGCCATGGAAATTATTTTTCTTTACAAAGTAACTTTAAGGTTAAACCATTTATTTTACATTCGTTGGATATCCAAACCATTCAAGTTTTAGAAGTTATGGTTTTAAAATTTTGAATTTCGAAATATTATGCTTTGAAAGTATATTTCAAATATTTGGTTTCCAGATATTTTAAATTTTCAACCAGCATGGTTTTGGAAAAGAATTATATTTGAGATAAAATGATGTCATATTGTTTTGGGTTTAAATTGATATCGTATTCATAGTTTTGAAATGGAAAATTTTATTCTGGTTTTAAAGTATAAACTATTTTTAAACGACCGCGGTGTTATAATAACGATGGGTTGACAAAGAGACCGGGATCAGATATGGACATACTCTCTGTCGATACCGAAAACCACTTTGACTAACCGTGTACGCGGTGGAGATTCCAGAATGAAGTAGGTGGTGGCGACGTTTCCTGTAAGGTAAATACGTGGACCCGACTCCCGTGAGTTGGCATAAGGTGGCTAAAACAGGAGTGATTCTCGGGCCAATGAGGTCATACCTCTGATCGGACGCTCCTCTTCGATATTATACTTTGACTTTGGATTGAATCAGTGGCCACTTCTATTTTTGATTTTGGGGGAGTTTGTTCGAGGTGGGCGGTAACTGCGGCTACGCGTTTCCACCAGCCCGGATAGCAATTGGTATATCCACCCTGGCATTGCCTGGTTGTGTCGTGTCACCTACCATACCGAGCCTTTACTACGAGTTTTGTTTTGTACCATACCTATGGAGTGCCCTCTGACGACGCCCAGTACGGGGGAGATTACGGTACTGTATAGACTATGGGAATGTATTCTGTGTTAAGGGCTATATGGGTAACCCTTTAACGCTATTAAAAAGTAAGTTCATTTTACAATTAGACACTATTATAATAGCGCAATATACTACATAGTAAATAGTTTAACGGATCCTTAGGAGATGTAAATCCCGAGCATCTCTTGAGTTACTGCACTCATATTTACTCCTGTTGATTTAACTCACATAAGATCTTTTAGTTCTGACTCGAGTGTTTTGTCTTTTCAATTCGCTCGGGTCAGTCCGAGCGTTTCAGGATTTGAAGTTTTAGCTCTGGAGGACGAAGATGAAGATTTGTAGTATTACTATCTACTATTTTATTCCACTACACTGTATTCCGCTGCATTGATATTATTGGTATGTGAACTCTGATATTTAATTGTATAAAGAAGAATCAAATGTTTTGAAAACAGTTTTATAAACTGTATATTTTATTATTATATTTTATCCTTCCGCTGTGAGATTCTATTTTGTTTTTTTCCTTCTCTGTTTTTCTTATTTACCCCATAACAATCCGCCCTTCCGTATGGTTTGAATTGGCACGTGTGTCTATTTAAATCGTGCGAAAAGGCGGGATGTTACACTTGTAAAGCCCGAACCGTTCTCTGGTAGACGATTTGGGTAATTCTCTTCTGCTCGAATATCGAATGCCTTGGGACTTATGCAAGCATTTCAATCTGTTCGTTTGATTCTCAGCTTAGTGATCTGGACTCTATCTAGATAGTCAAAAAATATCCTAATGTTTTGGTTAAGTTACTCCCCTATCTCCTAAATGGGATATTGAATTCCGCATCGATCTTATTCCTGGAGCTTGACCTGCCGTCCTTCCTTCCTGTGAATGATTTCTGTGTATGGTTGGTCATGCATTTTGGATTAACTAGTACTCTTGGCTTCTTTGTTAATCCTATGAATCGCGTTCTCCATGATGTTCTCATAAAGTTGTTCTGATTTTCATCGATGATATTCTGGTCTATTTTAGGTCTCGGTTGACCCGGTTAAGGTCGCCGTGATTAATATAAGTCTATCCATCTTTCCTCTTTTGTAATTTAATTATCCTATCTTCCTTCCGAGTTTATATTCGTAGTTAGAATTCTCTTCGATTATGGTCCCTCTGAATTTGAATCTCTATCCTTGCCTTGAAATCCATTATTGAATCATCCTTCATAGGAGCGTATTTGTAATTAATATAAATTGTTTTATATTGTTTTATTTGAGTTGTTAGGTTTGATTTGGGGTTTGATCGATTCGTCTAGCCAACGCTATCGATATGAATTCCAAAACACTTGAACGAAGTGAACTAACACAATATTGTTTTCGAAATTTGTTATTGAATAATTTTATGTATGATTATATTTTATATATAAAGTATAATTTTTTTTGAAATTAGATAGTTAAATGAATTGGTTATTAGAAATGATAATACCAGATTATCATTTATTGTTTTGTCAACCATTAACTACTGTTGTATGTTATAAGAAATTGAAATTTTATAAACATGGTTTATAAATCTGATTTGCAAATGAAATGAATTTAAAATAAGGATTTGAGAATTTAATTTCCGGTGCTTTTCAAGATTTGGTTTTCAAAGATTTTGAACTATATTATTTGAAAGTATTTTCGATTGGAAATTGTTTTTCAAAGAATTTTAAAGAAGTAAATCTGTACTCTCTTCTTGTGGCGCTGGAAAATAATTTCGGTGATGACTGTCGCATCATCGACATTCATTTTTGAGTCTCAAAGTGGAGAGACCACTTAGTAGCTTTGCTACACTTTTATTGTGGAAAATGGATTTTTATTCAAATTTCTTGAGTATGATTTGATGTGCAAAAAATATAAGTGTGTATATTTATTTCAGAAATGTTTTAAGGTGAAACCGAAAATTTAAATTCTTAAATTGTGTTAAGTAATGGTTTTCAATAATTGAAATGAAGTAAAATAATTTGTATAATAGGGTGTCTAAATACGAAATGAAATTAAACAACTTAAAATAGTTGAATTTGAAAAAAATTTGTTTGAGTCAATTGCATTTAAAATATATAACTTACCTGAAATGTTCAAAAGTTAAATGTAAATATGTAATTGAATAGTATACAATATAAATGTAAGTAATAAGAGGTCCAAAAATGAAATTTTGTTATGGGAATTTATAAATAAAATTGAGTGGTTATAAAAAATATTTATACACCTAATCTATATACCAAGATATGTTAGGTAAAATAAATTGATTAATAATAAGAGAATATGTTAAATAAAAATAAATTTTGTTTTGAAAGAAATTTTTTCTAACAAATGAAAATAATTTGAAAGCAAATCAATTTAATGAAATATCTTGAATTGAAATCGACAAATGTAAATATATTGAATATTTATTGATTGAATAAAATGGATTGAAGCAAAATTTGAATATTAATCAATTTAAAACTAATGAAATTTATATGGTTTTGAGTCAATTATTATATCTGGTTTTATGTTTTTCAAATCTATCTTTCCTGTCCGTTGCTTCTATTCTCCTATATCTTTCCTTTTCGGGAACGAAAAGTTTTAAGTGGGGGTAAGTGTAACGACCTAGTAATTTTTATGATTTTTATAACGTAATTAACTGAATTTTGCTTGAAATTAAACAATTAAATTTATCAATGAAAAATTGGTATTTGGTATGCGTCTATTTAAACATAGCAAATGGCTGATTTCCATTTGAAAATATAAAAGTTAGTTCTGTTGTGTAATTTTCAATTTTAAATCAGTTAAATTGAATGAAAATAAAATATTTTCGTAATCTGAATATTTTTATACAATAAAAGTGTAAATTATTTTCTGAGTGAGACGTCACAATTTGTTTCACCAAATTTGGACTTCTCTAGTCCTGTTTAACTTATTTTCGGCAGTTTAGTAGCAGCTTTGGCAACGAATATCGAGTTTGGATAGGATGATCGTATCACTCATATCTGTGTACCATTCTGTTTGTCTCGTCGTGCCGATCTCCATAGTATATTCATTTATGCATTTAGGCGTCCGATATACGATGAAATTCACAAAATGGTTAACCGTATCTGTAACCAATTTTAATATTTTGGGCTTTCTATGTCTTTTCATTTGTCCATCAATTAAAAAAAATAACCACTACCTATTAATATCCTTAAATTCAACGATTGACCTTTCCTATTCTCTAGCTTCATTTATATTCTCTGGTTGCAATTTCCTTTCTTCCCCATTCATTTTGTCATTCGTGAAAAAGAAAATGTATATTAAAGAAAATATATGCATGTTGCTTGAGCTTCCTGTAGCCAATCCTTTCCCCTCTCTCATGCATTCACCTGGCGATCTTCCTCTCACCATCTCCAACCCACGCCACACGTGAACCCGTGCCCCATACTAGCACAGCCGAGCACATCTCTGCCCTTCCTTATAGCCTCGCCACACATAATGTCAGCCACCTCCGCCCAAGATAGCAGCCGCCACCCCCGCTTGAACATCACCCCGACCACCATTTCGACGCACACAATCCTTCCCTCCTTCCACCCACGACCCAAAGTCAGACCCACCTCCCTCTCACTGAACTCCAAGCACAACACACTATCGCCTCTCTATGTCTTTCACACCAAAGTCACTATCTTCCCACCGACCTCCCCTCTCTCCTCAACGCCAGCATCTTACAACGCCTTGCACCGCCCACATACTCCAACGACCAACCTACAGTCTCAACGCATCACCACATGTGTGGCAGTTCCCACTTTCCTCTCCACGCAACACAGCCTCCACCATTGTTTCTCTTCAACTTCCCACAACAAAGCTTATTCGGCCGCCACCAGTCCGCCTTTAGCCTCCGCATCGGAACCCAGTCTCTGCTCTATCGAGTAGGTCTTGTTGCATATAGTTACCTGATTTTTATTCTTCAAATATATTACTTATATATGTATTATACTTTATACTTGAGATTTTAAATATAATTGGCTACAATATATATTTCCTATATATATTACATAGTTGATATTTGGTGTTTGATTGAAGGGTGTATAGTATATATAAGTTTTAAAAAAAAGCTATGTGATCTGTTATGTATATATATATGGGTTTCTACAAGTTATATATATTACCTTTAGTGTTATTCATATATATTGATTGCAATAAAGTATTGATTTTATAATAAAGTAACTTTTTTTTCATACTTTCGTTTGTTTATACATATATTAAATAACGTAAGTTTATATTGATTTTATAATAAATATTGATTTTAAAATATAACATGTTTATAAGTTTATATATATATACTAGTTTGTATATATAAGTATAAATAAGTTTGGTTTTCAAATATATGTATAGAAATTTTATTTTGTAGGTGTTAAGTTAAATATTGATATATATATATATATATATATATATTCAATATATGTTTTTAAATTAATTTTTTTTGAAATATATATATGTATATAACAAATATTTTGTTCAGTTTATATCAATCTTGTTTTGATTTATTCTCATCGTTTCCAATCGCTCGTCGAATTCGTGTTCATCGTACCATGCTTTGGAATTTGTGCTTGGATTCGTCGCATCTTGTTCTTGTTATTTCTCTAACTACGAAAGGTGAGTAATCACTCACGATTAACATTCTTATATATAGTAAATTTAATTTACTTGAAATGACAAATTGAAATATGCTGTTAAATTTTGAATTGTTAAGTTATTTAATTATTAAATATGATATGCCATTATCATTCATTGTTTACCTGTGACATTTGACACCATAACCTGTTGTATATATTATATTTAAATTTGTTATTGATGATATATGCCTGTTGTTGATATGTTATATTATTTGTTCTCACTATGTAAGTTCCATATTAGTTTAGAATTCTCTATAGGTTGATATGATACATACCCTAACGATATTATAGATTAGTGGAAAATCATTATGGGTCGAAATGATAAACCCAAGCGATCATTGATTTTGAAATTTCAGGATCGCGGTTGAAATGGTATATATCCGTAAACATTTAATTTGCAGATTGAAATGATAAATATGTATATCACTTGACCATATGATAGAAAATTATATACGAACACCGTTAGTCTATATTTTGAAAATGATTTCCAAAGTTTGAAAGGAAATATATGGGTTTTAATGAATATTGATTTTTAAAATGTAATATATAAATGCTACTTTTATATATGTCTAAAATTTAGATTTTTAAAATAGTATGTTTTGGAAATTTTAATTTATAAGTTAGTTTTGGAAAATATAAATTTTAAGATTTTACTTATAATTTTACTATTTAAAAAATAGGTAAAATAAGATTTAATATAAAATAAATTTAATAATAAGACTTAATTTAATTTAATTTAATTTAATTAGGGTATAATATGTTTAAGCATTTATTTAAATTTATATTAATATTTTAAAAATAATTTTTTTAATAACTTACATAATAGAGGCCGGGAAGATAAATAATGTTGACTTGGAATTTAAATTGGTTAATAATTAGATTTAAATAAGAATTGATTTGAACTTATTGAGTTTGAGATTCTAAAAGGTACGATTTATAACTTGATTTGATAAAAAGTGATTAAATGTATATTCTCAGCTTTAAATAAAATTGAGACCGAATATTTAATATTGATTCAAATTTATAAATTGTGATTTATTTAATTTTTATTAAAATGATTAAGTGAATATTTTACAATTTGAATAAAATTAAAGTTAAATGTTGAAATATAAATGAAACTTATATTGTAAATGTTTGAATATTTAAACTTTGAAATTGGAATTGAAGTGAAAGTTCAAACATGGATTTTAAATCGATATAAATTGAAATGGTATATTGAGAATTTGAATTGAATCTTTAAGGTTTTAAATTGAAATTGTTGAACCGGGATTGATTTAAATTGAATTTTGGAATTTAAGTTGATTTGAATCGATTTGTGAAATTGGAGGGAACTAATTTTATTATATAAAGTTTTTATATATATATAAATTATTTTTTAATATATGAACTATTTTAATCTATAACATATTTTTAAATATAAACTATTTTTAATTTATAACTAGTTAAATATATATATATATATATAACTATTTTCGATGTTTAAACTTTGTAAGTTGGAACTGTTATGATTTGGATTTAATGGATTTAAATAACAATATTTTGATATGATGGTTTAAACTATTTGCAAATATGATTTCGAAAGTGATGTGATTTCGGAAGTGAATATGATTTCGAAAGCGATATGTTTTTGAAAAGAATATGATATTTTGGTATGAAATATGAATTGTTTAAAATGAATATAAAAGCGATTTTATAAAATGACCACGGTGTGAAATAAGCGTTTGGTTGTTAAAGAGACGGATCAGATATTGTCATGCTCACTGCCAATGCCGAAAACCACTTTAACAACTGTGTACATGGAGGAGATTCTAGAAAGAAGTAGGTTGGTGTGGTGACGATTCTGTATGAGGCATTTACGTAGCCTTAAGTCCCGTGAGCCAGCTTAGACGTGACTAAAACAGGGCCAGGCCAGGCCAAGTGAGGTCATTCCTCCTATCGGACATATTTCTTTGATATCATTCTATTACTTTGTGATTTGATTGGGTGCACCTTCGATTTGGGAGTGTGTCTCAAGGTAGGCAGTAGTAGCTGCTATGCGTTAGCACCAGTCCGAATCTGCAAACGGTATATCAACCTTGGCATTGCCTCGCGTGCCGTGTTCACATGTCCTATCGCGCCTTCTACGAGTTTGTTTTATACCGTACCTATGGAGTGCCCTCTGAGTAAACCACCGGTTTGGTGGAGCTTACGGTACTGTATTGACTACGGGAATATATAAAAATGTGTTAAGGGGGATATGAGTAACACTTTAACGCTATTTTGATGCTTTACTTCACTGATAGACATATTATAATTGCATATATTACTACATAGTATATAGTTCTACGGATCCTTAGAGGATGGAAATCCCAAGCATCCTTTAAGTTACTTGTATTTCAGTTGACATTTCACTTGAGTTGAATTTACTGGTATAAGAATGTTAATCATGACTCGAGTGTTTTGTGTTTTGCTTTATGCTCGGGTCAGACGAATGTTACAACATTTTGACTCACCTTTGGAGTTTGGAGCTTTGCTTGAAGATCGATCTTTGTCTATTTAGCTTTCCAGTTACTTCTGTCCCTTTTAGTTATTTTTTTTCAGACTTGTCACTGGCATTTGTATTAGTATCTATTCTATATTTGATATTTCTGCTATATCTTGTTTCAAACTCTGATGTTTATATAGTAGCATCATGTAACGACCCGTAATTTTACTACTTCAAAAATGGGATATTTTATTTATTTTAAATTTAGAAAAATTTAAAACTTAAATAAATATGTTATATATAATAGATAACAATGTAGAAATTATTTATTCTTATAGTTAATAATTAAAAAGTATAAATTTGAATTTTAGAACAAATCAGCAAAAATTAAGTTTTGTTAAAAATAAATAAAGGCTTAAATAAATGAATTTAAATATTTATTTGAAAAGTTAAATATTATTAAAAACATCTAATAAATATAATAAAAGTATATTAAAAGATTTAAAAATATGTTAATGATCGTTTTACAAAAATAACCAAAATTTGTCACATTTTGTCGATTTTACATACGCTGTAAAAATAGAGATTTTGATATTATTTAAATATAATTTTAAAACGTGAATAGACATGTTCTAATTTATTTAAAAGAAGGAAAAAGTTCATTTTAATTTTGGTTTGCATAAATGAATAAATGTGACCGTAAAACATTTTGTCGAAAATCAACGCTTTGTCGATTAAAAGTTATTGCAACGTTGTTGCACTTTTATTTTATTATATATGATATTCAAATAGTATAAGTATTAATTAATTTACTAATCAAGTTTACTTTTACTAAACAAGTTTAGAAAAAAATTAGCAAAAGTAAACACAAAATGGCAAAATATGTCACATCAAATCCAACCAAATCTTTACTTTTCTTTACTTAAAATTAAGTGATTAAGACATAAAGTGGTGATGTAATAAGATGATGGTAAGTATTTAAAAAGTAAGATAAAGAAATGATATTTTGGTAATTTTGTAAAGGGTTAGTTTATAATTCACCACTCCTTACTTTTCCTATAAATACCCATCCATTCTTCTCATTTTCTTCACACTTTTCATTCTTCTTCTTCTTCAATTTTGAGCTTTCTTTTGCTCATTAATGACTTCTCTTCTTTAAGAGAGGTAGGAGAGTTAAAAATAGCTGAGTGCTTAAGTGCCAATCCGCTAATTACTCTCTAACCTCTTCTTAATTCAGTTCTTCTTTTCTTAAAAATGACCTTAGACCGTGAGTTTGGGAGTTGATAGGGGAGGCGTGAGCAATAAGGAAGGGAGAGGCATGGCCAAGAGCAGGATGTGATGTGTGGCGGCGGCCGAGCACTTGGAAAAGTGGAAGAGTGTTTAGATGGTGGTTTAGTGAAGCGTTGAATTAGATGATTGTTGGTAGAAAGTTAATCAATTTGGTTAAAGGTGAGAAAAATCTCATCACTATATGATTTAAATTGATTATCTAGTTAAATGGTTATGTTAGATAATCACCGTTTTATGTTATGGATGTTTGGATATGTTTGTGTTATGTTTGAATAGTTGCAAGTGTTTGTGGCAGTGATTATGTATCATATTAGTTTATGTATGGACCATAATTATGTTAGTGATAAATGTTAAACTTGGTTATGCTCATTTTGATTAAGTATTCCCTTTGTTAAATAAGACCAATTTTGGTGATATGATATGTTTTGGAAAAATAAGTCTCTTTTTTAAGTGGAATTGAAATTAAAGTAGAAATAAAAGAGAATTTAAAATTAGAAGTGGAATTGGATTTGAAATGGAAAGTTAAATTGAAACTGAGAAGAATAGTGAAATTGAAATCGATTTTGAAAATTGAAATCGATTTTGAAAATTGAAATCGAGATTGAGGTTGGAATTTAAATTAGAATTGAAATTTAATTTAAAATCTAATTTTTAATTTATTTTAATTTGAAGTTGGAATTTAAATTGAAATTTAAAATTTAATATTAAAATAATAGGAATAAAATGATATTATAATATGAAAATAGTGAAAATACATTTTAAATACCGTAAAAAATGAAAATATTTATTTAAAATGATTCATAATGATTTTATAAGTAAATAAGTTCAATTTGAATAGATTATTTCAAGTATTAAAAAATAAGTTAAAAAGTTCAAATGAGTGTATAGATTGGAATATAGCTCGGAATTCTTCGAGATAAGAAAATTCCGGACCATTATATCCATATCTTCTAGACGAAGAAAGAAAATCAAGATTTTCATTAAGTAGATTTTGAGTTAAGTCCAAATCAATTTTCTAGAAAAATCGCACTAGTGCAGTTAAGTGACCATAACAGGAAATGTTTTTAAATGGACGTTTTTATTTATGGAAAAATATGGAATAAATTTGATAAATCTATTTAAATAATTTAGAAGAGATTTGAATTGGAAATTATGAATTTTCAAATATTGAAAAGTTGTCTAAATCAAATAAGCTTATATAGTACTTTCCGCAGCACTTTTATGCTGCGAATTGTATAACTTTTGGAATATAAGTTTAACTGTAATGATTTTTTCAAAAATATACTGTGAATGTTTTTAAAAGAAAAACTAAATGTTTAAACAATAATTTTGAATTTTTATAATAAATTCCAAAATAAAGTTGATAACTGAGTATGTGGAAACGACTACTACATTTATCTCGCTTGTGAGATCTAGAAAGATAAAATAAGGTGTTTAACTAAGCTTTGGGATGGAGCAACCAGTGCTCTGAACTTACCTGGCCTCTATTTTCTCTTCCTAGACGAGGGGTGGAAAAGATCGAAGGAAAGCCCGGATACTCTGAAAAGATTATATTAAGCTTTTCCAAAATAAAAGAAGATTCGTATTATCCAAAATTTAAGAAATCTCTAATATGAATAAACTACAACTTGGATTGCATAGAAGTAATCTTCTTATATTTGGTATTAAAATACGAAGAGGGAATTCATCCTATTCATTGAATTTAAATGCGATTTCACTGTTGTTCCACCCATAGCACTTGTTGGATACAGAAATTGATATTAATTAAAATTAAAATGATTTCAGTGGTACTATTTACTCAATAATGTTTGCTAAGATTGATTTTAGGGTTTACAGTAAACGTTGTCTTAAATAATGTTATTTTTGACCTGCTTAAAAGTTAAGGAATTTGGATCGAGTCTTAAATGAGGAAATTTGAAATACTATCCAAAGCAAACAAATGAATTAACTTAGAATTACTCTAAGACAAAAGGAAGAGATTTCAAAATCATCCAAGAAGACTTAAAGTGAAAAGAGACTTAATAAATCCTATATACTCATGTTCACTTTTTATTGATAATTGGATTTCGAAGGAACCGGTATCGGATTTGCTTGATTATGTTCAACATGATAGGGGGTTATCGCTTTGTGAATAGTGATGAAGCTTAGACTCTTACCCCTACATGTCTCTAGTGTGAAAGGTTTAGTTGATAGCCGATAGGCATGCCGTAAAAGAAGATCCAAGGTGCCACTTGTAGTTACCTCAATCTTGAAAAGCAGAAGTGCCCCCATGTTGAAAAGAAGAAGGGTAGTGGGATGGTTGAAAAGCCTACCAGGGTGGGTCCAAAAAACCCGTTCGTTACATTTGGTATCAGAGCTGAAGGTTAAGCGAGAACCTTGGCTTTGTTATGGGTAAAGACTCATCAGATAAAGGATTAGTAATATCATAGGATGAGTAATTCATTAGAGATAGGGTTAGTAACACCTTAGAATGAGTTACGAGAGTATCACATATATGAGCGCGTACTTGTTAATTTTATAAAAATGGTTTTGTTTTAAAAATGTTGGTAAATGGAATAATTTTACCATGGGTTTATATTTTAAATATTAAAGGGGATATTGTTATTTTGGGTTAAAAATTAAGGATTGTTTAGCACAGTAAAACTAAAATATGAATATCTTGTGATTAGAGTTGCATGATTTGACTATAAGATATTCCATATAGAATCAGTTAGTTAAAAGCTAGAATTTAGAACTTTAATCATACACCCATAGATATTTGGTTATTAAGGAAAATTGATTTAATGATCATCAAAATTGATGGAGTTAAAAGCTAAATACAAATATCTTGTGAAGTAAAATTCACGATTTGACTATAAGATATTAGATGATAATATTGAAGCTAGAAGTTGTAATTAGAGAAAGTAAAAAGAAAATGTACACTTAGAAAAATTCTTATCAAAAAGATAGAAAAAAGATAAACCTAAATTGGGACTTTAGGTAAATATAATATAAAAGGGGTAATTTCTATAACTTATAAGTGAGATAAAATAATTTGAAATTTAGACACTTTGATTAGGTTTGAATCAAAGTGAAATTTACGAATAAGAGATATTGGAAATATCATCCTAATATAAAACTTTGAATTAGTGATACATTTAGAGTAGCATTTGTAATTCAAAATGAAGTAAGATTGGAAGTGGATGGGTTAGAAAAAAGTTTAAACTAAAGAGAAGTTTTGAATAATGTGGTTAGTAGGTTGATTGTTGGATGAAAATGTTTAAGTAACTATACCGTGTGGATTAAGTTTCACAATTCGACTATAAGGTATTTGATGGATTTACGGTTAAGAAACTAGATTTTAATAAAATGATAGGTAAATAAGTTAAGTAGATAATCATAGAATTAGTAAGAAAAAGATGTACACTTAGTAAAGTTGTCTTATTAATATTTGGATAAGGTCAATAATATTAGCTAAATTAAGATCTTAGGTAAATAAAACTAAGGATTAAGTTTTATAACTTATTAATTTGAGATAATAGTAGAATTCCACATTTTTTAAACTCCCTAATTTAAGTCATAACAATTTGAAGTTTGGGGATATGTATATATACTCTTAGGAAGTAAAGGTATATTATACAAGTTTAAGTCATATTTGTATGCTTAAGTAATAAAGGATTTAGAAGAAAGCAAATGGTTGTGAAATAAACTTGGATTAATAGGAATTTTGATAAAATGTATTAGGTAAAACTGAATGTGAATAAGTACATAAGTTAAACATAGATCATTTTTCGGCACATAAATTTTTGATCTAAGATTTGAGTACAGAACTTTGAGGTGTTTCCAATAATCTAAGAAAGGATTTATCACTCATTCTTGACGGAGAATATTGATGAGGGTTTGTGATTATGTACCCAAGTTTTCTATCACAGTTGAGAGCTATGCAAGGAAAGAAATGGTTTTGTGATCAGGAGGTTTAGTCATAGTCCGCACTAGAAAATCAAGGGATCGATACTGGTTTGGAAGTAAAGTTGTGGATCCAAATAATAGATCGAATCAAATATCACATATAGCATGAGGTTTTGGGTCTGTCTCCATAGTAGTTGGATAGTTATCTTAAATGGTAGGCATTAAGATGTAGGGGTTATACTTATGTTTTGGTGTGTGTGTGTGTAAACCTTAGGTATAGTACATGCTCAGGTCAAGGGATGTGTTATGCAGATGCATTCATTTATGTTGATATAGTATAAGTGTGGCTGTTTTTGGATGTATAGTCTTGTTTCGTTATTGTATATAATATCTTAAGTGTGCAGTACGCACTAGGATGAGTATGATAGAAGTCTTACTTGATGTATGTATAAATAATTTTAAGTGCGTGATAAGTACTCAGGATAGTGTGAGGAATCTCTGTATGTTTAGTATAATATGTTTTTATATATGCATTTTTCTATCATCGGTATAAATAAGTTAAATTTTTTGAGGATACGAGTATGAGATAAATTCTTTTATTTAACTTTCATTTCAAGGACGAAATGCTTTTAGGTAGGGGAGCATGTAACAACCCTTAATTTTGCTACTTAGAAAATGAGATATTTTATTAATTTTAAATTTAAAAGAATATAAAACTTAAATAAATATGTTATACGTAATAGATAATAATGGAGAAATTATTTATTCTAATAGTTAATAATTAAAAAGTATAAATTTGAATTTTAGAACAAATCAGCAAAAACTAAGTTTTGTTAAAGACAAATGAAGGCTTAAATAAATGGATTTAAATATTTGTTTGAAAAGTTAAATCTTATTAAAAACACCTAATAAAGATAATAAATTTATATTAAAATATTTAAAAATATGTTAATAATCATTTTACAAAAATAACAAAAATTTGTTGCATTTTGTCAGTTTTACATACATTGTATAAATAGAGATTTTGATATTATTTAAGTATAATTTTAAAATATGAATAGACATGTTTTATTTATCTAAAATAAGAAAAAAATTCATTTTAAATTTGGTTTACATAAATGAATAGTTTAACTAAAACGTCAAAATGTGACCGTAAAACATTTTATCGAAAATCAACGTTTTGTCAATTAAAAGTTGTCGCAACATTATTGCACCTTTATTTTCTTATATATAAACATATATTCAAATAGTATAAGTATTAATTAATTTACTAATTAATTTTACTTTTACTAAACAAGTTTAGAAAACAATTAGCAAAAGTGAACACAAAAGGGCAAAGTATGTCACATTAAATCTAACCAAATCTTTACTTTTCTTTACTTAAACATTAAGTGGTTAAGACATAAAGTAGTGATGTTATAAGATGATGGTAAGTGTTGAAAAAGTAAGATAAAGTAAGGATATTTTGGTAATTTTGTAAAGGGTTAGTTTTGTTATTCACCACTTCTTACCTTTTGCTATAAATACTCATCCATTCTTTTCATTTTCTTTACACTTCTCATTCTTCTTCTTCTTCTTCACTTTTGAGATTTCTTTTGCTCATTGATGGCTTCTCCTCTTTAAGAGAGGTAGGAGGGTTGAATATAGTAGAGCGCTTAAACAGAAATCCGCTAATTACTCTCTAACCTCTTTTTAAGTCAATTATTCTTCTTCTCTTTTTAAAAATGGCCTTAGGCCATGAGTTTGGGAGTTGATACGGGGAGGATGTGAGCAATATAGAAGGGAGAGGCTATGACCAAGAGCAAGAAGGGATGTGGGGTGGCAGTCGAGCACTTGGAAAAGGTGGAAGAGTGTTTAGATGGTGGTTTAGTGAAGTGTTGAATTAGATGAATGTTGATAGAAAGTTAATCAATTTGGTTAAAGGTGGGAAAAATCTCATCGCTATATAATTTAAATTGATTATCTAGTTAAATGATTATGTTAGATAATCACCGTTTTGTATTATGGATGTTTGGATATATTTGTGTTATATTTGAATAGTTGCAAGTGTTTATGGTTATGATTATTTATCATATTAGTTTGTGTATGGACCATAATTATGTTAGTGATAAATGTTAAACTTGGTTATGCTCATTTTGATTAAGTATTCCCTTTGTTAAATAAGACCAATTTTGGTGATATGATATGCTTTGGAAAAATAAGTCTCTTTTTAAGTGGAACTGAAATAAAAGTAGAAATAAAAGAGAATTTAAGTTTAGAAGTGAAATTGAATTTGAAATGGAAAGTTAAATTGAGATTGAAATTGAGATGAATGGTGAAATCGAAATCGAAATTGAGGTAGAAATTTAAACTAGAATCGAAATTTGATTTGGAATTTAAGTTTTACTTTTGTTTAATTTGAAGTTAGAATTGGAATTGGAATTTAAAATTTAATATTAAAATTTAATATTAAAATAATAGGAATAAAATAATATTAAAATATATGGAAATAGTGAAAATACATTTTAAAAACCTTCAAAAGTCAAAATATTGATTTAAATGATTCGTAATGATCTTGTAAGTAAATAAGTTCAATTTGATTAGATATTTCAAGTATTAAAAAATAAGTTAAAACTAGGCGCGTCGTGCAACGGTAGTTCGCAATTTCGCGCCGAAAAGTTCAAATGATTGTATAGAGTGGAATATAGCTCGGAATTCTTCGAGATAAGAAAATTCTAGACTATTATATCCAAATCTTCTAGACGAAGAAAGAAAATCAAGATTTCATTAAGTAGATTATGAATTAAGTCCAAATCAATTTTCTATAAAAATCGTTCTAGTGCAGTTAAGTAACCATAACAGAAAATCTTTTTAAATGGACGTTTTTATTATGGAAAATATGGACTAAATTTGATAAATCTATTTAAATAATTTAGAAGGGATTTGAATTTTAAATTATGAATTTTCAAATATTAAAAAGTTGTCTAAATCAAATAAGCTTATATAGCACTTTCCGCCTCACTTTTATGTTGCGAATTCTATAACTTTTGGAATGTAAGTTTAACTGTAATGATTTTTCCTAGAATCTACTGTGAATGTTTTTAAAAGGAAAATTAAGTGTTTAAACGATAATTTGGAATTTTTATAATATATTTCAAAATAAAGTTGATAACTAAGTATGCGAAAATGACTAGTACATTTGTCCCGCATGTGAGATCTGGGAAGATAAAACAAGGTGTTTAACTAAGGTTAGGGATGGAGCAACTAGTGCCCTGAACTTACCTGGCCTCTGTTTTCTTTTCCTAGGCGAGGGGTGGAATAGATCGAAAGGAAAGGCCGGATACTTTAAGTAGATTATATTAAGCTTTTCCAAAATAAAAGAAGATTTGTATTATCCAAAATTTAAGCGATCTCCAAAATGAACAAACTACAACTTGGATTGCATAGAAATAATCTTGTTATATTTGGTATTAAATCCAAAGAGGGAACTCGTCCTATTCATGAAATTTAAAAGGTAATTTCACCGTTATTCCACCCATAGCACTTATTGAATATGGAAATTGATATTGTTTAAAATTAAAATGATTTCTATGATACTATTTACTCAATAGTGTTTGCTAAGATTGATTTTAAGGTTTACAGTAAGCGATGTCTTAGATGACATTGTTTTTTACCCGCCTAAAAGTTAAGGAATTTGGATCGAGTGTTAAGTGAGGAAATTTGAAATATTATCCAAAGCAAAAGAATGAATTAACTTAGAATTATTCTAAGACAAAAGGAAGAGATTTCAAAATCATTGGAGAAGAATTAAAGTGAAAAGAGACTTACTAAATCATGTATACTCATATTCACTTTTTATCGATAATTGGATTTTGAAGGAACCGGGGTCGGATTTGGGTGATTCCTATCCGAAAACAACTTTGAACTAATTTATGTATTTGAAGAATAAAGATGTTTGAAGACGGATATATTGAGACAAATAATAATAAGGGTCTACTTGTTGATTAATTGGGGATAAACTCCCGATTCACTATATTGTAGCGGCGGTCTCTTTGTTATGAAAAATCTCAGAACCACAAGGGATTCTCGCCTAGTAATGGCCGAGGAAAGTGCCTTCGGTTTTGTTCAGTTCCAGGACAAACTTGTATGGAAGAATGTCTGACCTTGCATTCCAAATCACAATGAGTGATCTCTATAAAAGCATATAAGTTTGGTGGTGGAGAAGACACCTTGTCTTAGCTTAACACACTTTCCCGAGCCTTACAAGTTCAGGAAGTTATACGTTTATAGAAATCAGTCGTGTGAATGTGGAATGACAATTTTGCATTCAAAGTAAGAGAAGATGTGCTATGTGAAAAGGTAATCGTTGCCTCTAGCCTCATCAACCGAAAATGACCGAAATAGGGTTACATATAGCAAGGCTAAGTGGGTCATTTCCAATTAGGGTATGATCATCCTCTTCTAGATATATTTCTTCCCGCTATGATGTTCAGGGATGTAAATTAATGTGGTATGTATGCTCGGGCGCCCGGTTTAAAGGTCGGTAACGAACGGGGGATAACATATTCGGTATTACCTAGTTACAGAGGTAGGCCGGTCTTGTGTTGTTAGAGGATCCTTTGTGATGATCCATAGTACATTCCTCTAGAGATGTACTGCCGAAAGGTAGTCCGTTCACCTGGTCATTTGTATGGAAATCCATTCTCCAATAAGAACCTTCGGACTTGATTGTAAACCTATTATATTAGCGTTTAATAAATGTAACAATTTCGGCTAAGATTAATAAGTTTATTTGCAAATGTTTTGAAAGGGATGTCATTAAAAATAATATCAAATGTTTTGATATAAAGTGTCTTAGTTATCATCAGGTAAAAACTCATCCGTATTTATGTGTGGGCGTAGTCTTATGAGATACTCTTTCTTTTCAAAGAATTTTATTTAAAGGATGATATATGACATTGTCATTTATTATTGAGTTTTTCTCACGTTGGTTTATCAAGCCTGATTCGAAATACTCGGGTCAAATTCGAGTAGTTTCAGGTTTTGTTGAAGACGGTTGAAGTTTACAGAGGAGAGCTGAAGATATTCATCTACGTATGGATGTATTCTATTATTCGCTGCTGGTTGTTTTGTTTGATATTTGTCAGCAATTGTAAGGATAGATGTTTATAACCGTCCAAGATGAATTTAGGTTAGACTCTGATATATGTATTTAAAAGTTATCCGTTGTAAAGATACTTGTTAAATATTATATATTATTCCATTCGAGTGAGATTATGTTCTGTCTATTTTACTTTATTATCCATGATAATCCACAATTCCGTGCCATTTGGGTCTGACATGTGTGGTTTATTGTCGGCACAAAGGGTACAGAATCATGGGTCATCACACTTCATGAATTACTATATATCTATTCCGCTTCTTATTGTTACATTACTCCGTGTCTGTGATTCTGTGATTGATTTTATTTACTGTATAAGTTAAGTTTGCCAAATATAAATTAACAATCTATTATTTTGAGAATTTCAAGTCTGACATATGTGAACGATTGTCGATTTGAACGGGAAATACCAGGTCGTTACAGGTAATTTATGTTTTTGTTTTTTAAGCATAGCCTATTTAGTGCCAACAATATAGGCTATCAAATTCAAAGCTAAAATAACAATTTTTTTTACCCATTCAAACATTGTCATTAAGCACCAAAAGAGACCGAAAATGAGCAAATTATGTTGAATGTACATAATTAGGGAGCTTCATTACCCCTAAATTGAAGGGGTTTAGCCTCTTATATTTGTCATCATTCAACAAATGTAGCATTCAACATGAAATAAAAACAAAAGGAAAATAGAGAGAAAATTAAAATAAAATAAGAGCTAATCTACTTGCATGAAAATAAACTAAGCTACTAACGTGAAAGAAAATAAACAAGAAAAAAACATAAAAGAAGAGTGGATGAATTAAAATTGCATTAAAGAAAATTACTAAGAGAAATGGCTAAGAATCCATGAAATAGAAAAGAGAGCTTTTGTTTATTTATGAGCCTAAAAATAAACTAACTACAAGAGGAGGCTCAAAGGAGGTTAAGAGCTTAATTACATGAACATATGGGTATTTATACAAGCCTAAATCCCAAATCATATTTTTGGGAACTAGCCAAACTACCCCTCTAGAAAGTGTGCCCACCAAATAATCATTAGTATGAGATAATCCTCTATTGAAATATGCATGAAACTTTTGGCTCCACTAACTTATGCATTCTCTTCTAATTGTAGATTAAAGTAAGTTGGTAGGTGGGGCCCTCTATGATACATGGTTTGAATTATTTCCATCTTCATTCTTTTGTATCTTCTTGTGCATGCATATTTTCCATGAAGCCACTTGTAATTTGAATTCAAATTCCTATAAAATAACATAAAAATTTCCAAGTTAATTTTCTCAAATTAATATATGCACAAGAATGATTATTTTTCCCCTATATGAAGATGAATAAATGATGATTTGAAAATAATTGAAATATTGGTTTAAACATGTTAAAATGCCATATATGCTCATTTATATAATTAAATTAGATTAAATATGAAAGTAAGAATATGCACATTTACATGCACATCAGAAACATAAATGAGAAACATAAATGAGCAATATATGGAAAATGGTTGCTTCAAAAATTAATGCACTCAAGTTATTTTTTGGGGTACTCTCTTTATTCATAGTATAACCATTTTAAGATTATTATTATTTAAGAACAAAATAATCTCTTATTAAGCTCGTTTAGAATTTTGGTAAGAAGAAGAGAGGTGAAGCATGTAAGATTGAAAGTGCTCATTTGACATACGTTGTAAGTAAATGTATAAAAAAGGATAAAGAAGACGCTAAGGATCTAGAAGAAAAGAAATAGCATATAGATATATTTACAGCTGTTTCTTTAATGAGATATATATACATATAAAGTAAAGTTTACTAGATCTTTTTAAGATATTATTGAGATTTCAGTTATATTGTTTAGATTTATTTGGTATTTTTGTTTTGCTATCATTTGGACATATTTCAGTTTTCTATTTTTCATCTGAACAAACTAGGTTATTATTGTTCGTTTAAAAATAATAAGATTGATTTATGAATAAATTCAAACATCATTGGAATTAAATCTCTTAATGTTTAAAATATAGAATACACACACACACGAACACTCTTATGCTAAGTACCTTTTCTAATGAAGTCTTAAATTTTGATTTGGTGATTTATATGATTATTTGTTTCAACTTACTAAATAATTCTAGATTGAGGCACTAAAGATAGTAAATAATTTATTGATATTCTAAGCGACTTAAAAGCTACAAGTTTTATTAACCCATACTAAGTAGAAAATTTAAGATGGGAAATGCAATAGCTTTTTGAGGATGTTGAGTTTGGGAGGGATAAAGTATGGATCATTATCTTTAAAGAGAATCGTTATCTTTGATTCAAATGCGGTTACTTCTTCAAATATTGTAGAGAATTTGTTTCCTTTCATTGAAAAGAAATAAATCGAAAATCATAATAAGACAATGTTAAATAAAATTTTCATATGGATCATTGTCTTTAAAGAGAATCATTATTTTTGATTCAACTACGGTTACTTCTTCATATATTGAATAAGATTTATTTCCTTTCATTGACAAGAAGTAAATCAGGAACCATATTAAGACAATGTTAAACATAATTTTCTTCAAATTAATGTTAATGTTTCAAGAAACCAAACTCAACAAAGAAATCCACTTGGAAAAGAAGAAATATTATTCCGGTCGATTATGTAGTATTCTCCATAAATATAAATAATGGATTGGTGAAGTTGTTTCTGTTGGTTTATATCAATCCATATAAGATATTAGTTTGAAATGTGGATTTAAGGTATGAATGTATAATATAAATCTATAAAGGACAATAAAATTTGAGAACTTTCTCATTACCTTAAGGTAACAAGATCATTTGTAACATTCCTGAATTTTGAACAAGTTTAATTTGACAATTAATTTAATTTTTGAAACTAAATTGTGAATAAATGTGATTTTTTCCAATTTATATCAGATATTTGTATATAAAATTTATTTTTAATTTAATTGTGAGATTGAAAATTCAAGAATGATTTGGAATTTAAGAATAAGTTTTTATAGATAAATATTGGATATATATATATATATATATATATATATATATCAAACTTTATATTTCAAAGATAATAAGATATGTGTTTGGTTTGTGTTTATATATATAAATAATAATTTACGATTTGAATTTGAGATTCAAATATTAATATATTGAAATTTAGTTGGACTTAAAGAAATTTATATTTGAAACAAAAATATAAAAAGTATGATTACTTAAGTTTAAAATGAAAATTTTAAATAAGTATGTGTTAATAAGTTAATATCATAAGTTTATAAATATAAATGTATTAAAAATTGTATTAACTAACTTATAAATATTTATTTGCAATGAATAATTTTTCAAATCATTTGTTTTAAATTGTATAAGTACAAAATAGAATGTAAGGAAACAAAATAGATTTGAATTGGGTATTTAAGAATATTTTTTTAATAAATTTAAAAGATAAAATTGTCTTGATTTAAACTTAAAGTTAATAAAGAAGTAATTAAGTTTATTTAATTATATTATCACTATTTGTTAATTTATTCTTAAAAATTATTTTAAATCAATAAAGAAGTTAAAAAATTAACCAAAAGAAGTGTTTTTGAATTATTGATTGATTTAAATTTCTTAAAGTTAAATTTGGAGCTAATGATAATATAAAATAGATGATCTACTTAAATAAATGAAAATTAATAAGGGTTTAAACTATAAAATAAATTAGATAAAGGTTTTTAACATATTTTTTTTTTTTACAAATGTAGGTTAAAGAGCTAAGTATTTAACAAATGTTCACTTAAAACTTACAAGTGTAAGGATCTTATACAAGTGGAAAACTTGATTTTTATCTTCATTTAAAAAAAAGAATTAAATAAACACATAAAAGAAAAATAAGGCAATACACTTCATTGTTTTTAAACTTCAAATCTGAAATAAAAGAAATCAGAGAAAGAACACTATAAACTAGATTCCCAAATTCAACTCAAGCAATCAAAAACCAAATTCAAGAAATCTGGATTCAACATGCAGTTTTCAAGATCAAAACTTTAAACATAGAAGATCAAAGATCAATCATATCCATCAAGCAACTTTAGAAATTTGGAAGCCCAAAAGCAAATGCCAGTGCAATTTTTTTCCTAGAAATAGTTCTACGGGAACAATTCAAGTGCAAGGCAAAATCTGTTTTTGTTTTCAAATACAGATCTAAACCCCAAGATTTAAAGAGAAAGAAAAAAAAATTCCAGGCTCAAACACTTCACTGTTCTTTGTCCTCTGTCTTCAATTTTGAGGTGAGCAACTTTTCCTTCAAAGGCCTAATTCTGTTGATAGTGTGATAATATGATGATTGTTTGATTTGTATGATGGTTGAATATCTTAATGAATGCAATATGACAGTATGAATATCATTGCATGTCTGCATATATAAAATGTTTGTATATGACTGTAAATATAGGCCTCTGTTATATCAACAAAGTAAAGAAACACCTATAGAAAAATTCATATCTAGCTGATTAAACAAAAATTAAGCTTCAAGTTCTAAAGAGAAGTTGTTTATAACACCATGGTTTCACTTTTAAAAATAATTTCAGAAAAAATATATCAAGTAAATGCTGTGACAATGTTTATTTACAGTAAAATCCATTAATTCCAGAAAAATCAAAGCTTTTAATTTTATGAATGGACTTTGAAATCTGATAGGGGTTACGAATTGATGAATTTTGATAACTAAATCATGATTTTTAAATAAGTAGATTTCAAGTGATTGCAGGATGATCAGAAAACCTATTTCTATCAATTCCCGATGACCCACGATGAAGTGGTGATTGTGGTCATTGGTAAAGTTAGCTGGAGCATTAAGGATCAATATAAAAATATAAACCGAATTTACAAATGATTGAGGCACTGGGATGATGGGAATTTAGGGTTTAACGTGAAGTTTGGGTTCGACATGGTTCTCGTGCTCGTGTGGAGTCAGTGATTGGTCGAGTTTGATGATACTCAGGGAGATGGTAGAGTAGGCGTTGACGAAGCGATGACCAGAGTTTCGAACATTCTGATGATCTTGATGTCGAGAACGATGGGTTTTTCTGATTTGTATTTGGGTTTTAGTTCAATCGAGGAGCTCGATTTTGTTTTCGAACTTATTTTGGATTTTTGGTGGTTGAGATCGGTTGTGGCGATGGACAGTGGCTTGTCGGTGGAGGTCGTGATGGCCGGAACGTCGCCGCGTGACTGTGCACGTACACATGTGAGTTTTGGTGCAGCTGGAAATGGTGTCGATCGAAGAAGAAGGGGAAGCCTCGGGTAATAACGCAGGGAAATGGTGATGTAACTCGAAGTCGAGTTTGCTCGCATGTTGTTTTGGTGAGCATGCGGGTGTTCGCTCGAGTCTGGGTTGAACAGGTTTTAAGAACTTGTTACAGGAAGTTGAGAAAAGCTTTTTTTAAAAAAAGAACTTGGTTGTTAACAGGATCTCTAAGTTTTAAACAAAAAGTAGACCAAGTTTTACTTATGGAAGTAAATGATTAACGAACAATTGTTTTAACAGGGTGTTCAAGTTTTGAAAACAAAGAAGTTGATTTTGTAAATAATTCAAATTTCAAAATAAAGATAAATAAGTTTTTAAGTATGAAATAAATAAGTTTTGAGTGATGTTTGTATTAAAGTTTATTTATTTACTTAGAAAAGTTATAAAGAGTGAAAGGTTAAATCTGAATGTTTAATTAATTAAAATTAAATTCTAAAGTATTTTATTTAAAATAAAGTTTAAAGACTAAGATTTAGTAATCAATCACAATAAAGATTTATCTTAAGTAATTAAGAACTTTGATTTATTAAAGATAAATAAATGTGTGAAGATAATTAAACCAATTCAATTATTATTAATAATTAAAGAGTGTTCGTTAATGTAAATAATTTAATTAAAGTTGATTTAGTGATTAGGAATAATCACTTTTGGTAATTAATTAGGAATAATTAATTAAATAGTAATTAATTAAGGGCTGATTAATTTACTAATGAATTAATTAAAGGATAATTGAATAATTAAAGGTCAATTACTCAATAATTAAAGGTTGGTTTATTTAATAAATGATTAAAGAACAATTTATCAAATGATTTGAAAATTAATTAATGTTAATTACCATGATTGGCAACTTATCTGATTTGACTTAATCAGATTAAGTTACTTATGGATGTTTTGAATTCTATTGATTATTGAACTGTTCGATATTTCTGTTATGCTATGCTTTGTGCCATGAATGGTTCGGTGTAATTTGTGATGAATAAAATTTATTTATCTGTGATACATTTATATTATTTATCTGTGAATGAGCGATAAGCGTTATAGATTATACCGCTTATCAATATTGATGTGTTTAAATATGTGATATGATGATTGATGTTGTTGCACTATTGTGTGTAAACCCCTGGACTACACTATATACACACACAAATATGGATTTCGCGAGGAAATCAGTTAAGTCACAGATATTTGAATTTAATATTTTGAAATGGTTTTAAAGTTTGAATTTTGAATTCAAATGGCTTTGGAAATGAAATTGGGTTGAATTTGAAAATAATAATTGAAAAAGAGTTTTGAAGATAAAAGTTATTTTAAATAACATAATTTAGTTTGAAATCTGAAATATTTGATTTGAGTTTGAATTCAATACTTGAAATTGAGTTCAATGATTTGGAAATTTTGGCTTAAAAAGATAATAAAAATTATAAACGTGTTTATATGGATTTTAAACCATTTTAAAAAGTATTGCTTTGAGAAATTGAATTCAACTCAAGTTTTATACTTGAAGGGCTTTAACTCGTGCAAAAGTAATCAGATTTTCCGAAACGAAAACTAATTGTTTTCAATTAATAATAGCTTTCATATAAGGAAATGGTTTCCAATTTGTGTTGAAAGATTTCAAATCGAACTAAAATAATTTTTGAAAACTGTTAACTAATCTTTGTGAAAGATAGTCAAACTTTGATTTGAAATTGAAGAACATTTTAAATTGTGTACCTTTTATATAAAAGAATTGGAATGGAATTGTTTAATGAAAATAACTTTGAAAGCTATCAAATGAGTCTTTGATTTAAAGACCGAATGAATTCATCCAACTTGAATGGAATTGTTGTTGAAAGGCTATAAATGATCTTTGTTAAAGATTGACGATCCTCGTTTTAAATTAAAGAGGGGTTTCAAAGATAAATCTTTTGTTTAAAAGATTTAAGTATGGAAATTGTTTAAACCATTGAGGGTTTTTGAAATGAATCTTTTTGTTTAAAAGATTGGAAATGGTAATTTGTTTTAACCATTTGAATAAAATGTTTTGGGCTTTAAGCTGTGATTTAACTGAAATCCCATTATCTATATGATTTTAAATATTGAGCTCATTATTCGGTTTGGCCGGAAGAGGACCTTTGTGTCATATAACCCATTTCGAATAACGATACGACGTATATGGATAGCATTTGAAGACCGGTGGTGAAGACCGGATATTTTTCGAAAATGAAAGGATAACCCGTCGAATGTCTCTGCACCGACTGGTCCCCGGTATAGAGATTTGATCACCCTTTGTGATGGGGAGTCTGGACGTAATTAGGGATTATCCGAATTTGCAAGGGCTTCTTCGGAAGTCCCTTCGGTTCTGTTCGAACCCGGAACCGACTTGTATGGATGTGTGTCTGACGTTACACTTTGAGATGTAAAATTAGTTTCTATCAAATACATTTCTGTTTGGTGGCGTAGATTTATTCTCTTAGCTTAACATCCTTCTCTGAGACGTACGAGCTCATAGGTTATGTAGTTGATGGTTACTAGTGATACTTTCCCAATTTGGTAATGTGGCATATGAAGTGTTGCTGATCATTTGTTGATCAAAGCAAAGATTTGTGAAAAGCGTAGCTTTGTGGACGAGACTGCATCAGGACCTCACAACTCGGTAATGGTCGAAACAGGAAAGGTGCGGCAAGGTTTCAGAGTTCGCGCCCCTAGGGTATGTCCATTTCTTCCGGATAGAGGTGATATCATGGTATGGAGCCCAGATATTTTACCTATGTGGTTACTGCAAATACATTACTTTATGGTTGTTGGTATCGAGAGCTCGGATAAATGTTGGTTACGACCGAGGATGGAATATCTGAGGTGATACTCCCGGGCAGGGGGTACACCGTCCTTGTATTGGCAGAGAACCGAGGGATGGTTCTCGGGGCGTCCCTCCAGAGGCGTACCCATGTGGAAATGGGAAGTTCCTTGGCCTGACCATTTGTTGGAAAATCAAAAGAAACAATATGTGCCCAGTACGGTTTTAGTTGTATAACCTGCCATCTACTTATAGTGGCGCCCCACTGTTTAGATGGTAGCTATAGTAGGCATAGTTCAGAATGTCTATGCTGGCTAAGATTAATATTATACTTTCGAAATGTTTTCCACTATGCACTAATAATAAGAATATAAAATGGTTTTAGCGTATCGAGCATATTTGACTATCATAAGGAGAAATCTCCTCCAATTCTGCGTTTGCATGATGTGTGTGGCGGGAGGCCTTATGGTAGTTTCATTTTCTAAAAAGCATTGCGGATTTCAAACTTTAATTCTTTTGTTTGTTTTAAAGATAAAACTGTTTTGTTTGCTCATACAAGTCCCATGACCGACCCGGAGTTTATTGTTCCCTTCCTAAACTCTGGGTGCCCATAATTTTTCACATGGGCAGTCTAGAGCTGGGTTTTTCAGATAGTAGATATAGATATTGATTCGATAACTTTCAGCTTCCTCTTTGGTATTCTTTGGAGATCTTGGATATTGGAGTCTTTGGATTCATGGACATGACTTGCTTAGCTTGGTGAAACAAGATGGTGGTTCGAGCTATTGCCGGATTGGTACTTTGGAGTTAGTGTTGCTATTGCTGCTTGGAGTTATCTCTTTTTCTATTCGTTATTCCGCTGTAGCATTGTTATCTTGCATCTCTGATATTGATTCATATTGTATCATTGTTGTATCGAATGTTGTATATCATGATATTCATTTCTTTTTCTTCCGCTGTGTTGTTATACTTAATGTGTTATAAGCTCCGGCGAACCAGATTCGACGTTTGGATCTGCGGCATTGGAATACGAGTGTCGTATTCGGTGCCGATTTTTGAAGGTCGAGTAAGGGTCGTTTCATCATTGGTGGTGAATAACTATTCAAAACCAAAAGGGCTTAAGCGGGTAATGTGGAAATGTATAAGGCTCGTTATAGAAAAGAATATACTTAAGAGGAAAATAATGTTTTTTTTAAAGAGATGATATTAAAGTCATGTTTCTCAACAGAGACATTGATGAACAACTAAACGAACTCACTTATGGATTACTCTTTTATATTAGGGATTCAAGTAGACCATTATCATTCATGAGGTGATATTTGAATTATCACAAAAGAGCTAGGAAAATAAGTGCATAAAAAGGTTCGTGTGCAAACTATGAATCAATTAATTCTCTTTTACCAAAAGAGACAAATATTGTCTTATATAGTGATATAAGAAAATCCTTAAAGCTATAGAAATGCAAAAGATTCCGTATACATTTGCGATGTGGAGTCTAATGCATGCTAAGGCTTATACATATATGGATATTACATGTGTTATTTGGTAGATATCTTATTGACATTGAAAGTAGATTAATGGTTGGTAACCAAAATGGTTATGGGATACCTTTAAGCAACAAAAGGTTATATGTTCATAGATAAAAGATCAGATTGGTTGGAGATCATAAAGCATTACGATCCAAATATTTTGGATGCCAAGAGTATAAAAGATTCACTTTAGGTAATAATTTTTTTTGGTGGAGCTATATAAAGAAAGTTGTCATATAGACACTTAGAGTCTCCTATATTTTGAAACCAATATCTATTTTCTGTTACGGGGCATCCAACGATAGAAAATAATTTCAAAATTTTGTCACAAAGTTATGGAACATTAAAAAGGAATTGGAAGACCACTAAAGTAATATTATGATAACAAACAACACATTATTTTCCAATAAGGGGAGAGTGCAAAATAAATTTTAATTGATAGAGCATGTTGTGACAAACTTCATTATGGCAGATCTGCTTACAAAATGATTACCATCCAAGATCTTGCATGAGCACGTTGTTCAATTGGTGTAACTTTTACGTAAGGATATTTTGGTTAAGGGGTTGGTACTGTCATATGACACATTGCTCAATACTTCATCTACGGACTATCAAGTTCTTTTTTCTAATTATAAATAAAGTAATAATGTTTTATCTGCACTCTAGGTTATTTAAATATGAACGTTTTTATGTTACTAAAGTAGGACCAGTTGAAAATAGATATGCGTAGATCACATCTCACATAATTTCTATGCTATGCATCCATGATTGGTCTATATCATTTGATTATGCGGGTATGTGTGATCATTGATTTGTTTAGTTACACTAAAGGTAACGAAAACCGCTTTGATCCTTTACCAGCATAGTTAATGGATGAGATTGTTTCGGAAATACCTTATGTTAGAAATAGCAAATTTTGAAGCTCATAAAGTTAAACATATTTATAAGTTTATTACATATATGGCCTAGGAGGAGATTGTTGGAAAATTTCAATATGTGGGCCACATATGTAAAAAAATGTGTTGTGCTATTTTGGTGTAAAGCCTAATTAAAGTGATCAAATTACAAATAAAGTTAAAAGGCTTAAAGGTATAATTGTCATGGTATTAATGTGCAGATACCGGGGCAATTCTAATTTGTTGAAGGGCCAAATTAGGAAACGCCAACGTTATAAATAAGGGATTATGGTCTTCAAATTACATAAGCTGTATTTATTCTCCTAATCTATTTTAAGAAAATAATTCAAATCTAGGGTATATTTAAATTTGGAAGTTCAAATCCAACTCTTATCTTTTAGATTCCTCTCTTTCTCCTAATTAGTTCATGATAGTAGCAACTATGGATTCAGGTCTAATATAAGATCAAGGGCTGGTGTTAATATAAAAAATCAAACCAAATTTACTTTTTCAATCAACAACTATGCATTCCGGTATGGCTTCCGCTCATCTACTTTCCTCGAATTTCTTCTCAATCAAATTAATATGGATCATCTATTCTAATCTAGGATTTCATGATTAATCTATCCTAAAATATATTGAAATCCTAACACTTCTCTCGTAAACAAAGCTTTGCACACAGATTGATATAGTATGTCGAGCATGGAACTTATTAAATTATCAACATAAAGAGAAATAGACTAACAAATATCAAACCACATTTCCTATTAGTAATTAACAATTAACACAATTAAACTGTTTAATTCAAGAAAAAGTTGCACACAATCCTCATTGCTTGAGATGGTTAAGTAACCATAACATCAGTTTTTCTACAAATGGACCTCTAAATCCTTGAGTTGTTAAGAAGATCTTAGTACAACCTTACCATGTACATGTCTTCATATAGAATGAACATGCAAAAATCCTTTCCGCTACAGCCCTACAAGTGTAGAAAATATTTATCTTTTTTTTTTAAATCCATACATAAAAAATTAGTTACCCTTATGTTACCTTTATGTTCAAATGATGAATGAGAAAACATTTGTTATTCATTTTCTAAAAAATGAATTGTTAAGTGTGATTTAAAAATTGTTATTCATTTTGTTTAAATTATAAATGAAATTTATCGACCTATATCATATTCTTGTTTTCTCAAGATCCCAGTGCCGCCGTTTTGGTAAGTTTGTCTCGGTTTGTTTCTTTGATGAGATAGAATTATGTTCGTGCTGTATTATGAATTTTAAATGGTTTGTCTATAATGAGGCTGGTTTGGTTATGAAGTGGTTGATCAAAAAATTTCTTTAAATAATCTAATAAGTTTTTAAATAAAAGTTGGCGATTCATGTAAAAGTTATTAGAACTTACATTTTCATACAAAGATAAATCAATTTATCTTTAGTTTCTATTATAAAATCTATCATTTAATTTTCTTAAGATAAATTAAATTATCAATGTATATAAAAGATGAAAATTCTATCCATATACCAAAATTCACTTAACATACACCATTATTTTCTTACAAAAAATCTATTATTAAAATACCCTTTTTTTAATTGTATAAATCTTTTTCATAAAATCCACCAAATTACCCTTAGAATTAATGAAATTTTGTCCAATTAATATTTTTGATGAAAAATTTAATGAATTATTTTATCTTGATCCTAAAATTTCAATTAAGACAACATTCACAACTAATTGATGCAATTTAAAAGTGTTTAAAATTAAAGTTGACTTTGTTGAAACTGAGAAATTTTTGAATATTTTAAAAAGGTTGCAACATTAATTCAAAAACTAAAGTTCATTTTTTTGGATTTTAACGTAATTTAGCATAAGGAATTTCTAATTTTGCATAAATAAATTTTAAGTTTGAAAGGGGAAAATGAAGAAGATGTAAACAAGGGTAATTTTTTAAATGACATGGTGTATGTAAAGTAACATTTGGTGTGTAGTAGTTTATTGTATTTTCTGTGTACATTTAACAATTGTTGGTGTATGAATATAATTAGCCATAAAAGATAAAAAGTTATTAAACACGAAGATGTAATAATTTTTCAAGTTTTTTGTCTTTTGTCTTATGTCTTTTATCGTTTATCTTTATCGTTTATCGTTTTCTTTTGTTATTTAGGTTTTGTCTTATAATATTTAAGGATAAGTAATTAAAAGGTAATCTTTTATTTTTTTTATGCTTTATTTTTTACGATTAAATGTAAAAATATAACATTATAAATCTATAGAAAATGATAGTGTGATCACCTTCATCTTTTATCATTACATACGAAAAAGATAAATAAGTAGAACACTTTATATAAAAAAGATAAAAGAATCACAATTTTATAAATTTGTTATTAAATGATAAATTTTGTCTTCTAATGAAATTAATATAATAATAATGGCCTTTTGTAAACATCTATTATGATAAAAATTATGTATATAAAGAAAAAGTATTGTTTTGTTCTTTATAATTCTATATGAAATGATAAATGAATTTACCATTTCATATAATTATGATTGGAATTAATTCAATATGTGATGTTCTTTGTAAAATATTTACCAAATGATATGTATTCTTGTAACGATCCGGAATTTTACTGCCTTGATTTATAAATATTTAATAAATTTAAAATAATAGGTTTTATAATAAAAAATATCTCTTTTAAATAATAACAAATGATGGTACAATAGATTTGTAACGACCCAAGTTTTTGCCACTTTGAAATAGGCTATTTTAATATATTTTCTATAATCAATAAATGGATTTTTATTAGCAAATAAAACTATTTTAATTATTTAATAATGATGATAAAAAAGTTTTCAAAATTTGTTTTCAAAATAGATAGTTCATAGAAAAAAAGAAAATGTGGCAAAAGACGTTTTTCGAAATTTTGAATTTCGTCACCCAAAAGTCGTCGGGAACGTTGTGCACACTTGGTGCAACATGCACACATTTTTATATGTCAAGATTAGTATTAATTAAGCATAGTTATGTATATTACTTTATATATATATATATATATATATATATATATATTTATACCTAAGCTTGGATGTGACAAATTATATTATAAAAAGGCATATATATACATATAAACACACTTATATATATATATATATATATATATATATATATATATATATATAGACACACACACAATCCTATGTCATACCTTAAGTATCCCACAACATGGCCTGTTGGGGGGGGGGGTAACGTGTACAAGTGATGGAAGGACGGTATGGTGGTTGTCATGTGCATGGCATGTATATATTTTATTTTATACAAAAGATATTTTAGCAATTTCTACTTTTCTATGCTTATAAATACCTTAACCTTCTCATGACATTCACTTTACACTCTCATTTCTTTATTTCCATTTTCCGACGACTGTTCTTGCATACTCCTATTTTCATGTCTTCCAAACAAAAATTCCTAAGTTAAAAACTTGTGTATACACTTTAAAAACTAGCTTAAAACACTCCACTACGCTTATACTACCCTACGCTTATACTACCACTACCCTCCAAAATAAACCTCATATACCCCCAAACTCAAGTAGGCCGAGCCCAATTGAGACGACCCGCTTTTCTCTCCACAGAAAGATGCATCATCAATAAGAAAGAAAGGGATAAAAAAGAGAAAAGATAGAGAAGAAAGAAAGAAACAGCAACAGAACTCAACCGTGGAACGAATAAATTATATTAATCACATAAATATTACATAGTATACAACATCTATCAGGGTTACATAGCTTACACAATACATTCTAGACAGTTATAAACACCTGTCTAGTTATTACAACTTAACAATGACACAGAAATACCAACATAGCAGAACACTAAACAAACACTGAAGCCTCCTGCTCCATTTATCCTCCAGAATTCGTCAAAGCTAACCTGAATCCCTTGGCTACTCGTAAAAATGCGAGTACCCAAGAGTTTAAGAAAATAGAAAATAAACTCCGGGTCAGACATGAGTCTGGTGTAAGTAACAGGTTAAGTTGCTTAACTTTGAAAACTTTGAAAAGAAAAGGTATCACGTAAGACTCTCCACACATAAACATGGGTAAGTTTTTACCTTACGCTAACCAAAACATTTGATAGGAAATCCAATGATATTATAACAGGGTCTTGGGTTTTCAAGTAAATAAGAAACAGCCAAAATTGTTACATTCATTAAATTCCAACATACTAGCCACAAAGTGGGTAATACAATCAAAACCGTAAGGGCACGTAGGAAGAATGGGTTTCCATCAATGGCAGGGCTATTGGAGTACCGCCCGTCACAGTATGTGGCCTAGATCACCGTACCGAGGATTACTCCCAATCCCCTGCAACACAAAGCCGGAACCATTCCTTACTGGATAGTCCCGAATAAGACAACCACAGCAGTTGTTGCAATCAACTGCCCACACAGCCGAATAAAAAGGGACCTCTAGATAGGGGAAATCTTATCCTACTTGTGTGCTACCCACTTAGCCTTGCCGCACTTTTCCTGTTTTAGCCATTCTCGGTTGATGAAGCTTGAGGCTACATTATCTTTATAGAACACGTTAATCTTAGAATGCACATCGTCCACATGACGATGTTCTGAAAGCATTCAATCGATACAAGTTCGTTTCGGGTTTGAACGAAACCGGAGGCATTATCTCGTTACACTCATTTTGGAATCACCCTCAGAGTTATCGACAATAATCCTTGCGCTCTGAATCTTCACCTTCACTTGAGATTCACGACCTATCGTTAGTTTGGATCGATGTGGTTTTCGGATATCCAAATCTGGAAACCCGATCCCGGTCCCACTGAAATCCAAAACGTCGTCTTTTAAGTCCAAGTTGTTTTAAAGTTAAAACAATTTGATTCATTATCTATATTCACATAGATAGATAATTCACATTATCACAAATACATAATTCATATCATCACAATTCAATCAAAGCACTAATATCACATATCAACACATATCTCATCAAAGATATCAAACAATCAAGACATTCGGTATCAATCAGCCATCCATAAGCAAAGATATATTAATCACACCATCTAATTAATTTAAAATGAATTAAATTAATTACTTCCATCTATAATTAACTTAATGTAAATTAAATTAATTACTTTAATCACATAAATCTTGCTTTCTTAACCATTAATTACTTACAAATCAATTAATTAACCATCTTCTAATTATCCATCTTAATTAATCATTCTTGATTAATTATCCTCTAATTACATTAAGTAATTAGCCTTTAGTTAATTTCACAAATTAATTATCCTTAACCATTTACAATAATTAATCTTTAATTACTTTCAATAATTAATTAACTATGATTAATTACATTAGTCCTTAATTAATTACAATTAATCAATTACTTTATAATCACTTATATTGATTAATTAACCTTAATTAATCATCTCTTAATTAAGGATCATTAATTACTTAATTAACGATCCTTAATTACTTCTTAAATTAATTTTATTCTAATTAATCACATTTGGTACTTAATTATCCTTATTTAGTTACATTACTTAATTAACTTTTAAATAAAGTTTATTAATTAATTCTTAAATTAATTACACTAAGTAATTAATTCTTAATTACTTTACTAATTAATTATCCTTCTTGTTAATTACAAAAAGTAATTAAACCCAAAACTTCTTCCATTTTTCAATTAATTACATCCAATAATTACCACTAATTACTTCACTAAGTAATTATACGATATAAATTACACTAAGTAATTATACTCAACAAATCATCAAGTGATTATTTTAAATTAATTAAGCTAATTAATTAACTTAAACTAATCACATTAACTTAATTAATTACATTGAGTAATTAATACCTCTAATTACTTTCATTGAGTTATTATACTTAAACAATTCCATAAATGATTATTTTTAATTAATTAACATAATTAATTATTAAAATTAATCATATTAATTAATTATTTAATAATCCCTAGTTAATGATCTTCATTAACTATTAACAATTTCTTTAATTACTTCCCTTAAGTAATTATGCTCAAATTAACCATTACGAATTAATTAATCTCTGATTATCAATTAATTAAACTCTAATTAAAAATTAATCTTAATCATTAATTAATTAATTACTCCTTAATTACCTTATTAACTTAATTAATCATTAAAACCTTAATTACCTTTACGATAAATTATTTCCTTTATCTATGACTTAATCATAATTAAGATGTGTATTTAAAACTAATTACACCTTTAAATCTACTTTTAAGTTCCATTTTTAATTAAGTGTAACGACCTGTATTTTTATGGATCGATAGATTGTAGAACCGTTGTCATTAAATTGTTAGTGCTGTTAAGTCATTCATAATTTAAGTCATTCGGAGCTTAAGTTATTTAGAGTTGGATCGCTATAAGATAAGTCATGTAGAAGTTGAGTCGTGTGGAAGCTTAAGTCGTGGCCGACTTAAGGGTCAACGACTTAAGAGGTTTAGGACTTAAGAAATTAACGGCTTATAGGGTTTGACCAACTTAAGGAAGTGGCCGGCTTATAGGAGTTATCGGCTTAAGGTGTTGCTGACTTAAGAGAGAGTTACGACTTAAGGGAGTTACGGCTTAAGGAGGGTAATGGCCTAGTAGCTAGCGACTTAGGAGTTAGCGGCCTAGAACTAGCGGCAACGACTTAGGAGCTAACGGTATAAGGGATAGTGACTTAGGAGGATGAGTCGTGGGTCGGTGAGTCGTGAGTCGTCTCCTGTGTTAAGTCGCGTAGTGTTGTGAGTCGTTGAGTCGGTAGGCTGTTGAATCGTTGGGTCGGCTTTGTAGTTAGGACGACCTTGGGGTTAGATCGTGTGCATGCTATGCCGTGTGTGTTGATAAGTCTTAGGTCGGGGCACTGCATGTGTTGAGTCATGCATAGGGTTAGGTCGTCCCCTATGTTCAGTGGCTTGAGTCGTGAGTCGTAGGTCGTGGCATTGTTAAGTCGTAGACGACTTAAGGGGGGGCATACGAGTTAAGGGATTTCCAGCCTATAAATAGAAGGGGTTCGCCTCACTTTTTGGAATTAGGATTTTGAAGCGACGAAGTGCTGCTATTTTGAGAACTCGACTACAACACTTCTTCACTTCTTTTCTCCACTCTAATCTAGTGCTTCCTTCCATCCAAGATTGAAGATCAAATCGAAGATCCAAGAGCCAAAGTTGAAAATCTCCATCCATCGAAGAAAGATTTCATCATTTGAAGGGAAATCTTGTCGGATCAAGCTAGATCCTTTATTGCCCAGATCTGGAGTTTGTTGTTTTTGAGGTGTTTAGGTGATTCGGTGAGTGGTGGTTATCTCTCACACGGACCCAAAGGAGTATATTGGATCGGTGGCTTGTTTATGTGTTAAAGATAGTGATTTCATGCATTTTCCTTAAGTCTGCATGTAGATCCATCACTCATAAAGTTTTGATATCCATTCTACTACATGTAACCTATGATAGTTCATTCATCAAGATATTACTTAGAATTCATGCTTGTTAGATTTGGACTCTTTATTTACTAAATTGCCATTATTGTTATAACTGTTTATTTAGATCTTGTTTGAATGATTGATTACTTGGATTAATGTTTGATTTGATTGATTGTTAGAAGTTAGTTGATTGATGATTTGATGTGGACAAGTTGGTCGAAGATGATTCAAAAGCTAAGTGGAAAGGCTCTTGAATAAGGAAAGCTGCTCGTGGCATATGAAGCGGATGATAAAGCTCATATGGATAGATTTGATCATGATGTTGAGATGGGACTTTGCTATGATGTGATGAGGCAAAGCATGATGTTAAGATGGGACTTTGCTATGATGCGATGAAGAAAAATATGATATGAGAAAGCCTTGGTTTAATCCAGACGGAATCATTCTAAGCATGTTGATAACTCGGTGATGTGGTCCGAGTTTGTGGATAATGGTTGGCTCGAGAAGCGCTTGAGCTTGTATGTGAATAGTCATCGAGGAGGATGACTAGAAGGCTGAGATTTCATCGTTATTGAAGGTTCTAGCATGCTCAAAGCAAGAGTACGTTGGGACGGGTCACGACGACGTTCCAGGCACGGGTCACGATGACGTGTTAGTACTCTGGGCAGATTCGATAGTCCTAGGCACGGGTCACGACGACGTGCAGAGTTATGTCTAGAACCGAGGTTACCATTAGCCCTTGGCGGACGGATGAAATAACGGGCCGGTCATTCAATTAACGGTGAAATCAAGGCAAGGATAACAGTGATAGCCAGAGTCATGGATGTTTGGATGTTGGTAGAACCATCATTCGGTCTCAAGAGCGATGCTTTCTAGGTGCTTATCTGATCTTGGTTTAGGCCTTGGGGGTTTGTACTTGGAAAACATCGACCTTGACTCGAGTGATAATTGCTTTACTTTAATCGTCTGCTTTGCTATGTTTGTTTCTGCTTAGTGTGTCTGGGGGGCTATCACTGTAGAAAGAGGTGGAGTGGGATGGTTGAGTTCCTATTCCTTTTACCCTTTATGCTCTTTTGGTATGTTTGATAGTTGATTTACTGCTCACTAAGACTTTTGTCTGACTCAAGGTTTTATGTTTAACTCTTATTACGTTGGGTTGTTCATCTATGTTGGGATGGGCAGACTAGGTAGCAGGTGATAGGTGCTGTTCTTAGTGACTAACGCTGTTGATGAAGAAGACGAGCTGGAGGCTTTTGCTTATTGTTTTCTTACTTTATGTACTGGATGTTCCGCTGTTTGTATGATTCTCTGAGTGTTATGTAGTGAGGCTTGCTGTATTGACTTTTCAGATTGTTGTACCAAGCTATTATGAGTTTATATGATGAATTCTGTTCTGTGGAGCTTCACTATGTATACTTTTCTATTGTATTTTATCCATGCGCTGTGAGTAATACGATAGACTATACTATTTTACCTTTACCCTGACGATCGTCCATGGCTTCCTGGCACACTTTGCAGCGCACTATTTCCTTGTTTGGTGCAGGAGTCATGGGCGGCCGTCACATTTGGTATCAGAGCCTTGGTTAATCGATTTTAGCCAACGCTCGGTGACGTAACTACGTATGAGAGACGTTATTGTAATTTTGATGGATGATTACTATATATGATATAGTAGCTTAGAAGGATTTGAACTTATTTTGCAGTTGTTTCCCCAGGGTATATTAATCATTTCTTTTAGATATTAGGAATGAGTCGAAGAGGGAGACCAGCTGCTAGAGGAGGCCGTGTTGTTGAGGGGGCTGCTGATTATGCTTCTATGTTCGAGGCTATGATGACTTCGATCATGAGAAGGATGCCAGCTCCGGGGCCATCAGTAGATGTTGGAGTCCAAGTTCAAGCCCCAGGACCAGTGGATTTTGCTAAGTTGTGTAAGGACTATACTGCTCTTGGAGGAAAGGTTTTCCTGGGGACAGAATCAACCATTGAAGTTCAAAGGTGGATTAATGCTTGTAGAAGGATCTTTGGTGATTTGGGAATTGAGGATGCAGCTAAGAGGAAGCTTGCATCAAGACAGCTTCAAGGAAGAGCTTCTGATTGGTGGAATTCCATCACCATTGATACTCCAGAGGAAGAGATCACTTGGGAGCAATTCCAAGCTAGATTTGAAGCTAAGTTTATTTCTACGGCTCAAAAATCTGTCTTGTTCAAGAAGTTTGTGGAACTCAAGCAAGGTGGAAGACCAGTTCTTGAGTATGTTTCTGAGTTTGAAGCTTTGTCTAAGTATGCTCGGTCATATATTGAATCTCCCTATCAGAAGAATGAGAAGTTTGTAACAGGCTTGGACAGTTATCTTGGGAGGCAGTTGGTGGATCATTTGGATGACCCATTTGAGAAGCTTGTGGAGAAAGCTCTCAGGCATGAGAATTTGTTTCCTAAAGAAGGATCTGTTGTTGCTGTGACCAAGGGGCAAAGTGGAAACAAGAAGAGAAAGCAGCAGCAGCAGAAGGGTAAGGATGGCCAGAAGAAGCCGAAGGGTGAAGTGACCTGCTACAACTGTCGGCAGAAGGGTCATCTCTCCAGAGATTGCAAGAATCCGAGAGTGCCAGTGAAGTGCCACAACTGTGACAAACCGGGGCATATCAAGAGGAATTGTCCAGAACCGGGGAAGGACAAGCAGATTGTGCAAGCTTATGCTTTGGGGGATGTTCCATCATCTTTGAAAGCTCCTACTGCTGATGAGAAAGGAAAGAGTGCGGTAGTTCAAGGTACTCTTTCCATTTGTGGTGTTCCAGTTAGAGTGTTGTTTGATACTGGAGCGTCGCATTCCTTTGTTTGTAGTGAACTTGTAGGCCGGTTGGGTTTGGAACCGGATATTGTTGATAGGCCATTGGTTGTGACTAATCCAGTTGGGGGTTCATCCTGTTTGAGTATGGTATGCCGTGGTCTAGTTGTATCGAGTCATGATTGCTCTTTTGTTTGTGATTGTTTTGTTCTGAACTTTGCGGGGTTCGGAATTATTTTGGGTATGGACTGGCTTAGGAAGTATGCGGCAGGGGTTGATTGTAAGAGGCTGGAGGTGACAGTCGAGAATGTGGAGGGGCGAAAGGTTGTGATACGATGTAAGCATGAAGAAGGCGTCTTCATGAGCTTCATGTATTCGCTGGTTGTTCCACGGGATGGACTGTCATCGGTGCCTATTGTGAATGGATTTGAGGATGTCTTTGACGAGGTCAAAGGGTTACCGCCGCATAGGGAGATCAAGTTTCGTATCGATCTAGTTGAAGGAGCCAGACCTGTTGTGATGCCTCTTAGGCGGATGGCGCCTAGGGAACAGCAAGAGTTGAAGGTGCAAGTTGATGACCTTTTTCAGAAAGGATTCATTCGGCGTAGTGTGTCCGAATGGGGTGCACCAGTTGTGTTTGCAACCAAAGCGGATGGATCGTTGAGGTTATGTGTGGATTATCATGAGCTGAATAAAGTGACTAAGAAGAACAAGTATCCATTGCCGAGAATAGATGACTTGTTTGATCAGCTTCACGAAGCTAAGGTGTTTTCTCAGATTGAATTTGGCAACAGGATTTCACCAGTTAAGAGTGGCTAAGGATAGTGTTCCGAAGACTGCTTTTAGGACACCATCTGGTTTCTATGAGTGGCTGGTAATGCCGTTTGGATTAACCAATGCACCAACATATTTTGTGGATCTTATGAATAGAGTATTCAGAGATCAGTTAAACAAGTTCGTACTTGTGTTCGTGGATGATATTCTGATTTATTCCAGAACTGAAGAAGAGCACAAGACGCACTTGCGGATTGTTTTGGAAATCTTGCGAAAACATCAGATGAAGGCTAAGTTTTCGAAGTGTCACTTCTGGAAGAGTGAAGTGAGGTTCTTAGGCCATGTTATCTCTAGAAATGGAATAGCGGTTGATCCCGCCAAGGTGGCAGCGATCCAGGATTGGGTTAGACCTAAGAATGCATCTGATGTGAGAAGTTTTCTTGGATTAGCAGGATATTATCGTCGGTTTATCAAAGACTTTTCCAAGATAGCTGCACCATTAACAGGATTGACGAAAAAGAACCAAGTGTTCAGATGGGATGCTAAGTGTGAACAAGCTTTCGGAATCCTGAAAGAGCGACTGACAAGTGCTCCTGTTTTGATTATTCCAAGTGAAAATGATGAGATGGTGGTTTACACCGATGCATGTGGTACTGGACTTGGAGCAGTGCTGATGCAAAAGGATAAAGTTGTTGCATATGCAAGTCGACAACTGAAGCCGCATGAAAGGAATTATCCGACTCATGATTTGGAGTTAGCGGCAATTGTATTTGCTTTGAAGATGTGGAGACATTACCTACTGGGAGTTCGATTCGAGTTGTTTACAGATCATAAGTCGTTGAAGTATCTGTTCTCCCAAAAGGATTTGAATCTTCGACAGTAACGATGGTTAGAGTTTTTAGCATCATATGATTTTGGTATAGCCTATACTCCGGGAAAAGGTAACGCAGTGGCAGATGCGTTAAGTCGAAGACATGCAGGATTGGGAGCCAAATTTTCGGAATGGAAGAGTCTCGAGTATTTAGCTGGATTTGACTTCAGGCCTAGATGTGAATTGGAACCTGAGATGTTGGCAAACTTATCGATAAGACCTACTCTAGTGGAAAGAATTGGCGAGAGCAAAAAGCGAGACGATAAGCTTGTCAAGATTATCCAAGGTTTGGAATCTGGACCAGACCCAGAGAAGGATAAAGGATTCGAAGTCGATCGAGAGGGTTGGCTTCGGAAGCAAGGGCGCCTAGTTGTTCCCGATATAGATGAATTGAGGGATGAAGTTCTGAAGGAAAGTCATCACTCGAAGTTGACAATTCATATAGGTGGAAATAAGATGTACCGGGATATGAAGAGAACCTATTATTGGGAAGGTACGAAGAAGGATGTTGGAAATTTTATTTCCAAATGTATGAACTGCCAGTTGGTTAAAGCCGAACAAAAGAAGCCAAGTGGATTGCTTCAGCCATTAGAAGTTCCTACATGGAAGTGGGAACAAATATCGATGGATTTTATCGATGGTCTACCTAGAACCAGAGCAGGAAATGAAGGGATTTGGGTCATCGTAGATCGATTGACTAAGAGTGCAAGATTCATTCCTGTTCGATCGACTAGGACTGCATCGAAATTAGCTGAGTTGTATGTTAAGTGGATAGTTCGATTCCATGGTATTCCGAAGAGTATAGTGAGCAATCGAGACCCATTGTTCACTAGTGGATTTTGGAAGAGCTTCCAGGAAGTTTTGGGAACCGAGCTGTGTATGAGTACAGCTTATCACCCCCAAACAGATGGTCAGACGGAGAGAGTCAACCGAGTTTTAGAAGATCTTCTCAGAGCATGTGTTTTGGACTTCGGAGGATCATGGGAAGATTTTCTTCATTTGGTGGAATTTTCATATAATAACAGTTACCAGTCAAGTATCGGTATGGCACCATATGAGGCATTGTATGGAAGACCGTGTAACTCTCCAACATGTTGGTTGGAAACTGGAGAAAAGCTGATACTTGGGCCCGAAATGATTCGACAGACTTCGGATTGCATAGAGATCATTCGGCGACGAATGAAGGCAGCCCAAGACCGTCAGAAAAGTTATGCCGATAAGCGTCGTAAGGATTTGGAATTCAACGTAGGAGATATGGTTTTTGTGAATATTTCTCCACTGAAGAATGTTATTCGATTCCGGAAGAAAGGAAAATTGACTCCGAGATTTGTTGGACCATTCCCGATCGTCGAGCGAATTGGAAAGCTCGCTTATAAGTTGGAATTACCAGAAAAGATGTCGGGTGTGCATAATGTTTTTCATGTATCGTATCTACGGAAGTATGTGCACGACTCGAATACAGTGGTTTCTGCTGATAGCTATGAAGATTTAGAAGTTGATCCAGTTGTTAGAAGACCTCGTTAGCCGCTTCGTGTTGTGGAAACTGACACGAAATAGCTTAGGAGGAGAGTAGTCAAGTTGCTCAAGGTACAATGGAGTGATGATGTTAACGACTGTACATGGGAGGAGGAAGAGAGGATGAAGGCATCTCATCCTGAACTCTTCGAGGTATGGCCCTAAGGCGTCGTGACATCTCATGAATTTGTAACTTGTTCTAGTCTTAGAATTCTGCATGCTAGGTTAGTAATTGGATGCATGGTTTGTTGGTTGCTATGGATGGTAGGCATGCAGAATAGTTTTGATTGCTCTTGTTTGTTTGGAATTTCGGGGGCGAAATTCCTAAGGGGGAGAGAATGTAACGACCCGTATTTTTACGGATCGATAGATCGTAGAACCGTTGTCATTAAATTGTTAGTGCTGTTAAGTCATTCAGAATTTAAGTCGTTCGGAGCTTAAGTTATTCAGTGTTGGATCGCCATAAGATAAGTCGTGTAGAAGTTGAGTCGTGTGGAAGCTTAAGTCGTGGCCGACTTAAGGGTCAACGACTTAAGAGGTTTAGGACTTAAGAAATTAACGGCTTATAGGGTTTGACCAACTTAAGGAAGTGGCCGGCTTATAGGAGTTATCGGCTTAAGGTGTTGCCGACTTAAGAGAGAGTTACGACTTAAGGGAGTTACGGCTTAAGGAGGGTAATGGCCTAGTAGCTAGCGACATAGGAATTAGCGGCCTAGAACTAGCGGCAACGACTTAGGAGCTAACAGTATAAGGGATAGCGACTTAGGAGGATGAGTCGTGGGTCGGTGAGTCGTCTCCTGTGTTAAGTCACGTAGTGTTGTGAGTCGTTGAGTCGGTAGGCTGTTGAATCGTTGGGTCGGCTTTGTAGTTAGGACGGCCTTGGGGTTAGATCGTGTGCATGCTATGCCGTGTGTGTTGATAAGTCTTAGGCCGGGGCACTGCATGTGTTGAGTCATGCATAGGGTTAGGTCGCCCCCTATGTTCAGTGGCTTGAGTCGTGAGTCGTAGGTCGTGGCATTGTTAAGTCGTAGACGACTTAAGGGGGGGCATACGAGTTAAGGGATTTCCAGCCTATAAATAGAAGGGGTTCGCCTCACTTTTTGGGATCCGGATTTTGAAGCGACGAAGTGCTGCTATTTTGAGAACTCGACTACAACACTTCTTCACTTCTTTTCTCCACTCTAATCTAGTGCTTCCTTCCATCCAAGATTGAAAATCAAATCGAAGATCCAAGAGCCAAAGTTGAAAATCTCCATCCATCGAAGAAAGATTTCATCATTTGAAGGGAAACCTTGTCGGATCAAGCTAGATCCTTTACTGTCCAGATCTGGAGTTTTTTGTTTTTGAGGTGTTTAGGTGATTCGGTGAGTGGTGGTTATCTCTCACACGGACCCAAAGGAGTATATTGGATCGGTGGCTTGTTTTTGTGTTAAAGATAGTGATTTCATGCATTTTCCTTAAGTCTGCATGTAGATCCATCACTCATAAAGTTTTGATATCCATTCTACTACATGTAACCTATGATAGTTCATTCATCAAGATATTACTTAGAATTCATGCTTGTTAGATTTGGACTCTTTATTTACTAAATTGCCATTATTGTTATAACTGTTTATTTAGATCTTGTTTGAATGATTGATTACTTGGATTAATGTTTGATTTGATTGATTGTTAGAAGTTAGTTGATTGATGATTTGATGTGGACAAGTTGGTCGAAGATGATTCAAAAGCTAAGTGGAAAGGCTCTTGAATAAGGAAAGCTGCTCGTGGCATATGAAGCGGATGATAAAGCTCATATGGATAGATTTGATCATGATGTTGAGATGGGACTTTGCTATGATGTGATGAGGCAAAGCATGATGTTGAGATGGGACTTTGCTATGATGCGATGAAGCAAAGTATGATATGAGAAAGCCTTGGTTTAATCCAGACGGGATCATTCTAAGCATGTTGATAACTCGGTGATGTGGTCCGAGTTTGTGGATAATGGTTGGCTCGAGAGGCGCTTGAGCTAGTATGTGAATAGTCGTCGAGGAGGATGACTAGAAGGCTGAGATTTCATCGTTATTAAAGGTTCTAGCATGCTGAAAGCAATAGTGCGTTGGGACGGGTCACGACGACGTTTCAGGCACGGGTCACGATGACGTGTTAGTACTCTGGGCAGATTCGATAGTCCTAGGCACGGGCCACGACGACGTGCGGAGTTATGTCTAGAACCGAGGTTACCATTAGCCCTTGGCGGACGGATGAAATAACGGGCCGGTCATTCAATTAACGGTGAAATCAAGGCAAGGATAACAGTGATAGCCAGAGTCATGGATGTTTGGATGTTGTAGAACCATCATTCGGTCTCAAGAGCGATGCTTTCTAGGTGCTTATCTGATCTTGGTTTAGGCCTTGGGGGTTTGTACTTGGAAAACATCGACCTTGACTCGAGTGATAATTGCTTTACTTTAATCATCTGCTTTGCTATGTTTGTTTCTGCTTAGTGTGTCTGGAGGGCTATCACTGTACAAAGAGGTGGAGTGGGATGGTTGAGTTCCTATTCCTTTTACCCTTTATGCTCTTTTGGTATGTTTGATAGTTGATTTACTGCTCACTAAGACTTTTGTCTGACACAAGGTTTTATGTTTAACTCTTATTACCTTGGGCTGTTCATCTATGTTGGGATGGGCAGACTAGGTAGCAGGTGACAAGTGCTGTTCTTAGTGACTAACGCTGTTGATGACGAAGACGAGCTGGAGGCTTTTGCATATTGTTTTCTTACTTTATGTACTGGATGTTCGCTGTTTGTATGATTCTCTGAGTGTTATGTAGTGAGGCTTGCTGTATTGACTTTTCAGATTGTTGTACCAAACTATTATGAGTTTATATGATGAAATCTATTCTATTGAGCTTCACTATGTATACTTTTCTATTGTATTTTATCCATGCGCTGTGAGTAATACGATAGACTATACTGTTTTACCTTTACCCTGACGATCGTCCATGGCTGCCTGGCACACTTTGCAGCGCACTATTTCCTTGTTTGGTGCAGGAGTCATGGGCGACCGTCACATTAAGGTTTAAAAATGATTTAACTTATCAAAATTTAAAACAATTTACAAACCTCTTAAAAAAATGTAAAGAACATTTATCACTTATAAAAGAAACTTATATAAGAAAGTTTTAAACTAATTTACTTAATTATATTCCAAAAAAAAATCAAGCTTTAAAATAACTTAATCATTTAACTTGAGAATTTAAGTTAAACAAATTTAAATAATTTCCCATTCAAATATTAAAGAAATTTTTTATATGAGAATTATATATAAATAAAGTTTTAAACATTTTATTGGAATTAAACCTTTAACTTGTTTAAACATTTGATTTTATAAAATTTATTTATTTCAAAACTAGGATAGAAAAGTTAATTTGAATCCGTCCTTAAAAATTTGATTTAAAACTCTGTTTAAAATCTTGCTTTCAAATTTTAAATTCATTTTAAAATTTGAAAACTTGATAGGTTTAAAACCTGTAACCAAACAAATGAACCGAGTCCACACCTATGAAACCCCGAGCAAAAACCCACCAGACTTCGAGCAATTCACGCCAATGACTCGAGAAAAACTCGAGTACCCCTTTTCTTCAAACCTAACTTCACCAGAAATGCGCCGTGCACATGCACGGTGGCTCCGACCACTTCTGGTCATCACCACAGCCTTTAGCAAGTCGACGATCATACCCTCACCATATCCCGACCATCAGAAAATCATTCCTCCCCCAAAATCAAAATAGAGCATTAAGGCATAAATCTGGAACAAGAACTCAATAATGGAAATCCCCTCGAACTCCCAATGCTGATCATCGGAGCGCCTATGCTTCCAGTGACATCTTCGCCAACCTTCCCGCTATCGATCCCCACAATCCGGTGGAACTCGATCCACCAGAGGAGTCGTGCCAATCAAAATACCCAACCTAGTTAAAACTAGGGTTACAAACTTAGTACGATCGCCGCCGCCACCATGGTCACCTGCATACACATTTGATATTTTTCCCACCATCTCCGATCATCCTTGCACCACTAGAGAAAGCCCCGACCTCCTCGAGCAAGTGGATCACCAGAAACCACCCAAACCACTAAAAAATATGATTTTAGTTTTAAAAATCATGTTTCTGGATGGAGTTTCAGATTACATGCCTGAAACATTAAATTAGTATGTTTGAAATTTCACTTATTCTAATTTTGCTTTGTTCTTATTTGTTTCCAGAGGCATTCAAGTTTTATTTTAACTTAATTATAATTTTTGAACCTACTCTATGATCAAACAAAAAAGTTTTGTCTGTAAATTAAATCCTAACAATGACTGGTTTAAGACCAAATGGATTTTGATCAAAATCTTAGCTTCTAAAACTAAGTACAGGCAAAAACAGACACAACAACAAGCATATATCTATACATTCACATACACATAGAAAATTCAATCATATACGTCCACACAATACATACTTTATTTCCAGAAATTATCATGCAATAGATTTCTTATACTTAAGCTTTTAGAAAAATGTTACTCACCTGATTGAAAATGAAGATGAAGAGAGAATCTTCTTTTTTTATTTTGAAAAAGATTTTGAAACTTTAAAATTTGAGTTGCTGGAATTTGCTTCTGACTTCAAAACTTGAATGTTGAAAATGTTTCTTTGATTTATGAACTTGCATTGCTGAAGTATGAGCTTTGTTGCTAAAACTTGATTACAAAACAGAATTGTAGTTGTTTGCTTTTGAAAATCTCAGATTTGAAAAGAAGTTCAGGCTTGATTTTCATCTCAGTTTTGCTTGATACAGGATTTTGAAGAGATAATTTCAATCTGGAACAAAGATGAACTGCTACAGGCTTTTTGATTCCAGATTGATGAAAAATGCAGCTTTGATTTATCTCAATTTTGCAGAAAATTTTGCAGGCTACTGATTTGATTTTCTTCTGCTTTGAGGAGGATGACTTTCAGATTTTTGATTTGCATTTCTAGTTTGTGGAAATTGATTTCAGATTGTGGAAGGATTGATTACTGATTTTATTGATTTTAAAGGTTAACAAAAGGCTTTTATATCAAATTTACTAATTTTATAAATGCTTATCTAAATACATACATATGAATTTCTTTAAAGAAAATAATACCAATTATATATATAAACAAAAGCCTATACATAAATTTTAATATTTTAAAATATCTATCTTTTGAATTTCAAATTTAAATCCAATTTCAAACTCAAATTAAATTTTAAAAATCTAATTTAAAGTTAATAACACATTCAGCTTGAAACAACAATTCTATTTTTATTAAAATCTATTTATATCTAACGTATTTATTAATATTGTTTGAAAATAACAAATTTGACAATTTTAAATAATTTATAAAAGAAATTATCTCTTTATCATAAATCACTTATTTATTATATGTATTAATGTATCATTTGTAAAATTGTATTTTAAACTTATGTATATTTTCAAATTATATTAATCAAATAATATTTTTTTCAATAAAATAAAACAAACCTTTTTGATTAATCTTATTTAAATCTAAATTTAAGCTAAAATATATTTTAAACAATTAACATTTATCTTAAGTATTTTAAAACTACATAATTATTTATTTAAATAGCTTTGAAAAAGTTTTATATTATATTTAATCAAAATTTTCAAATTACCAAAATATATTAGAATCTGAAAACAAGATTTTATTTATTAAATTTTAAACCAAATCTTTTCTATTTACAATATTTACAAATATATATATGTATGTTATAAATAGAAAACATTTTATTAGTTTTTAAAAGATACAACTTACCAATTAAATATTTATTTGCTTTTAAAAGAATAAACTTGCCAATTTAAATTAAAATTTTAAAAGACAATTATCAAATCAATTTAATTATTAATACAGATTATTAAATTGATATTGTCCAAAACTCCGGGTCATCACACCAATACTAGCCAAGGCCAAGTCAAACTTGTCCCTCCAAGGCTAAACAAAGTCATATTTTCTAGTTAATGTGGTTTGCTAGTAGTATATTCAAGTTCGGTAGAAGTTTGCCTTGCTTTAGTGAAAGTTTGGTGAGTAAAGTTCGTGTTTTTAAAACTCTAGTTACTAACTTTTTAAAGTTTTAAAATTTATGAGTTAATATATTTCTTAAGTATGTGGTAAATTTTATATTTTGTGTACGCATGTATATATGTTGATTTGGTGTTGATTGCTTATGCCGAAGTTTGAGTAGGTGATAAAGTTTACACCTTGAATATTGTAAATGTTAGTCAGTATTTATGAAGTAATATTCTTGCTTGTGATTGTGCTATAATGTTATGATATGGTACTGTAATTGAATGTTGTATTTTTTGTATATGATTTTATGACACAAAGGTAGTGATTCGCTAACCAAAAGCGACGTAGAAATCCGGTTTTTGTCGAAAGTTTGATTTTTGTTTCAAGAAGAAATGTTTTCAAGTTTAAAAACTTGATTTTGACGTTTATTTTCATGTTTTAAAGAAGATAGGTGTTCAAAAGTTGAAGTTTTAAAAGTTAGGAAATCAAATTTTCAAGTTTTGAAATTATGGGTCCGTATAGCGATAGTCATTATATGCGTAGTTCGAAAAATCTGACTATTTTTCTAATCTAAACTTGTTTTCACTTAGAAATCTTTTTGGAAATGTTTTCTAACTTTAGTTAAGTGATTAAAACAATTGTTTAATTATTTAATTTTTTAATGATTAATTAATTAATAAAGGTAATTAGTACTTAATTATTTATTAATAATGGTATTTATGCTTAAATGTTAATCAATCAAGTTAATCATGATTTGCTACTTAATTAAAGTTAATTATTATTTTTAAAAGGGGTTTTATTTAAATTAATCTTTGATTAAAGTTAATTATGTTTTAATAAGGTTTAATTACTTTTAATTAGAATTAATATTTAATAAGGATTTGACTCTCATTTTCAAGGGTTTTAATTTATTTTAAAATCGCTTTGAGTTTAGGTAATTAGTTTTTTGTTTTAAACTATTTTCTTTTTAAATTTGTTTAAATCAAGGGATTTCTGTGTCACTTACTATTAAGTTACCCCATATTATTAGGAAAAATAAATGATATTTATTAGCAGAACAAAACAACATTCTGTTATCTCAGTTAACTTGGACATTTACTTAAGTTGGTTGATTATTTTGTGTTGATCCCTTATATACCCGTTGTTATGTGATGCCATGTTAGACTGGATAAGTAAAACCAAATTAAAAGCACCAATGTGGTCATTAAGCCACCATTTGGTTTTGTAAGGATAAATATTTCATTTTCTTTCTGAAATGGTTTCAAAGTTATTGCATTTTGAACAAGATATTTAAAGGATTAGTTGGAAAATGGTTTTACCAAAGTTGTTTTTAACTAATGGGAATGATAAGATTTTATAAAGAGTTTTATAAAGAAATTTAGAAATTCATAAAATGTTTTGGATAAATGGATTTGAGTTTTTAAGCAAAGAAGATTTCATAAATAAGAAAGATTTATAAAATGGATTTGCTTATTAAAGAAAGCTAATTTGATTTAAAATTATTTAGGAAGTTGTTTAAACACGAAAGGTTTACAACGAAATTTTGCTAATGAAGTGGGGTATTTATGAAAGAAATTTTAGAAAATGATTTGGATATTCATAAAGCGAGTTTATGAAAAGGTTTGGATATTCATAAGAAGTTTATATAATAAGTTTGGATATTTACAAAAGCAATTTATATAAATGATTTTGAATATTTATAAAAGGGCTTTATAAATGAATTTGGGAGTTTGGACAGTATTTTGAAATATATTTGGATTTCAAGCAAAAGAGATTTCATGAATGAAATAGATTTGATTAAAAGGGATTTATCGAAAGAAGTATAAAAAGAATTTGAGATCTGGGTTTCTCTAAACTAACCTTTTATCAATGGTAGTATGGAACATCCGTTTCACAATTAACGCCGAGGGAATAGTTTTTAGAGTCATCCTTACCTCTAATATAATCAACATTTGTTTAATCCTTTTAACATGATTTGGAAGTAAGAAGTTATTCACAAACGTTTTATGAATATACTAATGCCAGAGAGATTAGTATATGAATGTTGTAGACAAACGTTTTGAAAGGGGATTTATTAAATAAAGATTCGTTTTGAGGCTTAGTGGTTGCTATATACAAATAAATCTCAAATGGAATTGGTTGTTGTTTGTTTATTTGAAAATTAAATAACTGACTATCCCTCAAATGTAAATTTGAAAATATCTAGAAGAAACACATGAGTTATATGGAAAAGTCATCTCTAATGATGTTGTATTGTGCATATAAACATTATTTCCTTCAACTAGGACAAATGATAAGGAAATCCATCCACTAACGGTTAGGAGGGAATCTTCGCTCTTATCTTTGATTGTTTATTTCCTAAAGAACTAGGGCTGAGTTTACTAGAAACTATCGAATGTTGTTTCGAAGAGACCAGGATCAGATATGTTATCCGAAAACAACTTCGATCCAACTCAAGTGTTTCGAAGTGAAGACATCTTAAGGATGATGGAATTGAAGACGGAACTCTTCAAAGTGCAAGGGAAGCTTGCTAATAATCCTGAGGGTGGTTCCAAAATGGATGAAGTAGAAGTAGTGCCTTTGGTTTGTCCATTTGCTGGACAACTTGTATGGATGAATGCTGGCATTGCATTATTACTTAGAGGACAGTGTTAGCATTCCAAGTGGGAAGTGCTATATAAAGGTAAAACGTAGATTCAAGCTTCATCAACCAGGAAATGACAAAAATCAGGCACGCAGTAGGGTCATGTGAGTCGCTCTCATTAAAGTATGCTCATTCCTAAATCTAGATCGTTTTTTTATACTCATGTATGCTTCGAGGCCCAAAGTGGGGTGATCATATTCGGTACTACTAGTCAAGTGGTAAACCAGTCCTGTGTGGTAGGGCTACAAGATGTTCTTGTCGAATCTCAGTGCATTTTATCTAGTGATGTACCATCGGAAGGTAGTTCCTTACCTTGTCATAGTATGAATTCCAATCTCCAATACGTGCCTTTATGGTTTTGATTATAGAATCTAATATGCTGGAATTTAATTAATGTAACAATTTTGGCTATGGTTAATAAGTATTTGTACTCTAGACACTATTATAATATCAATGGATCTTCTATAGAAAGTGTTTTGGTTATTGTAAGCTAAAAATCCGTCCGTGTTTATATGCGGCGTGGTCTTACAATATACCGTTGATTTTGAAAGGGTTTTAAACATAATAATTCAGTTGTTTGAGTTTACTCACACCAGACCCATGTCTGACCTGGAGTTTTAGTTTTTTTCCTAAACTTCTTGGGTGCTCAAATTTTTTTATGAGTAGCCAAGTAGTTCAGGTTTCCATGGAGGCATTTTGGAGGAACTTAAAGCAGGAGGCTTCGTCGATAGCTAATTGTTATCTTGTTTCCCTTGTACTATATGTATGTTGTGTCTGTTAGAGAGGGATAGGCGGTTATAACTATCCTAGGGTAGAATTTGAATTAGCATGACTCTGATGTAACATTTTGGAATGACTTATAATATATTATGGTGAGTAATATATATTGTTCCATTGCGTTGTGGGATTCTATGTTGTTTAGTTTCTTCTGTTCTACCTTTCTTTCTTTCACCCCTAATGACCTGTCTTTTGGATGACTAAATGATCGACACATGAATACCAAAGATGTATTAAGTGTCGTCTTTGGTAGTAAGAAAGGCGGTTCATTACAATTTTAATCGTTTCAAATATTTATAATAGTTTATTATTAAAATGAGCTATCATTTTGTATGATAGTATTTATCATTTATATCCTTTGTCATTATAAATCCATATGTTTTTATCTTTCGTTATTTCCTATATAAAGAATTTTCATTTATATTAAAAAGATAAAAGAATTAGCATTTTATATAAAAATAATTATAAATTGATAAAATTATTTACCTTTCTTTTGAAATTAATTTGGTTTATGAATATAAAAGTTATAATTTTGAGCCATCGTAATTCTTTGTGAAAAGAAAAATGAATTTTCATTTCAACAACTATGATTTGAGTTGTTTTCTATATATATTAAGTTCAACACAAAATATATGCAAGGAGATACAATTTTTAGTTATTTCGTATATTTAAACGATTAATCATATTGTAAATAGCGTTTATCATTTATATCTTTTGTCATCATAAATCTATACGAGAAAATGGTGGTTATTAATTTTATCTTTAATCATTACATATAAAAAGATATACAAATATATCAATTTGTAATAATAAGTTTAATAGCTATTTGGAATGTATATTTTTAAGGAAAAGAAATTATATATAGTTTTATGTAAAGATTAGAGAAAAGACTAAAACTTTGGTGTTTTAAATATAAAAACGTGTATATCCTTTTATTAAAAAATAAATTAATGAACTAAAATAAAAGGTAAATGACAAAGGTTTTATCCCTAAGAAGTTAAATCATAATATGTTTTACTGATATTGTACAGTCCACTAAAATATTCTCCATTTAGTAGCAGTGTTTTCCTCTATAATTAAAATATTTTTTTTACAAATTGGTTAGCATTAATCGGCCTAAATGTTACTAGCAAACTGTAATGGTTTGTAATACAACGTTACTTACGACAATTCATAAGTTTCTGATTCTTGTAGGCATTCCCATCAAGGGAAATAGTTGCCTCATTAAATCTAATGGACACCTTAATAGGTGTAACAATGGCATTCTTGGATGGAAAAAGCTCGAAGGAAGAAAAGGTGAAAAGCCTGGAAGAAAAATGCGTTGTTTGTCTAATTGTCCTAACTAATGTACCCGTGGCAATTGTTGTGTACATTGAGAACCGTTTTGAATGTTTCAATTCTAAGGCTTTAAATGTAAATATTCCACAATGAATAAATTAACCATTATTTAAATTTTTCTTTACAGGGTTTATGGCTTCTTCTTTTATATTTTTGGCTTGAGAAAGAGAACATATTATGAAAAGAAAGAAAAAGATGGTTGAATGTGTGTCGTTAATGTGTGAGACTTGTATGGTAATTGACTCACACTTTCTACTCCTATTTTATATGTGAGTCTGAAACACAGTTAATCTGTTTGCTGAAACATCTCGTGTAATCGTAATACCACATGTTGTATTCTAAGAAAAGACAGTATATGTGGTAGTTTGTTACTATATCTCTATGTTAGACAGTAGAATTCTTTGATCTTTGAATGCATAATGTAATACTTTTGAACTCAGAACATTAAAAAATGATAAAATAAATTGTATATTGAAAATTTGGTGCTAAAAGTATTCTGAGAATTCTAACTCAAGACCACTCAAATCAAAACTCCAAAGCACAATGGAAAACGAGATCGTGGTAAGAAGTGCAAAAACAACCAATCAGTATCTCAATCCAAATCTCAATCCGATCCAGAACCAACCACAATCACCAAATAAGCAATAGAGAAAAAAAGCAATAACGATAAAATAAATCACATACCGATTTATAGTGGTTCCACTAACTTCTTGTTAGTGTACATCCACTTTAAGAGAAAACATTTATTAATACCAATGAGAAGAGTACAAAAGATTGATTACAATGACCAATATTCAAATAGAATAGACTTATGGAGAAGAGAATTAAAGAAAACTAGATTTTGATAGAACCTATTTAATGGTGGATAAACCTTGATCAAAACCCTTCGAGTTCTCCCTTTGCTTTGAATTCTGAAAGTAGCTTGTATAGCATACCATCCTTTCTTGACAAATACCCGAGTTGCCCCTTGAAGCCCTACAAGCAAATACACAAATTCTGGGTCGAAAAACAAAACTGCACCGCATCTGACGTCTTTCATAAACTCTCAGGCGTATGTTGCAATTTTCGGACTGTAGTAAAACTACTGTCAGACGTCTGAGGATTCCTGTTAAACATATGACACAACTTTCAACACATGAATCTTCAAACCGCGATAGCTTGAGCATTCGAGCTCCGATTCGTGCGCCGTTTTCACCGTTATCGAGTTATTCTCGACCTCTTCAATTCTCCATATATTGTCTTTTAAATTCAACAATCCACCTGACACTATGTCCACCTCCATTACCAAGAACTGATAGTACCAAACTATCATCACCTATACCTTCTACCAAACAAGCTCGAATGCTTTCACAATGAGCTTTGGCAAAGCCATCGCCCATTAAAATCCATCAATGAGCTCCGATAAAGTTACCACCCATTAACGGAGTGTTGAAAGCACCCAAATCCAAAACCATCTCAACAAAAGAAAAAATTACTAAGGAGTGTAAACTAGTACTCACCAAGAAGATAGGCCACAATCTCTCACAGATACTCTTCCTCATCTATATCAAAGCTCCTACCTCAACTGTGCCACCCCTGGCACCTAACACTTCAACAAGCGAATCAAGTTGAGCAATGCTTGAACTTCTCAACCGGCATTGCTTTGGTGAACATATCCGCTGCGTTATCCTTTGTGTGCACCTTCCGAAGATGTAATTCTTATCTTCATCCATCGCTACGAAAATGACTCTCTCACTTCAATATGCTTAGTCCGTAAGCTTAACACCAATTCTCCACCAAGTGAATAGTATTCTGGCTATCACATCGAACATCGATTCTACCATGCTCGAGTCCCAAGTCACACAACAACCGCCTCATGTAAAGTGCCTCCTTTGCCACCTCTATCGCGATTATCAATTCCGCCTCCATAGTTGATAAAGCAACTACAGTTTGCAATCTCGATCTCCAACTTATGACCATACCATCAAGTGTGAACACATATCCGGAAGTTAACTTTCTTCGATCCATATCACCGATGTAGTCCGAATCATGACAACCAACCAACTTGCAATTCATCCCCTCACTACCGTCAAAAACAATACCATGAAATGATGTATCTCTAAGGTATATCAATATAAGCTTCACAACTTCCCAATGCGATTTCCCCGGATTAGCCATATACCGACTAACCATTCTAGTGGCATTTGTGATGTCTGCCTCGTACACACCATGGCATACGTCAAACTTCCGACCGCACTTGCATATGGAACCTTTGCCATATAAGCCTTGCCTTTCTCCAAGATAGGTGATCCCTTACTCGAAAGCTTCACATGCAAAGGTAAAGGTATATTTGATGCCTTTACATTCTCCATGCTGACCCGACAAAGCACTTTCTCAATGTACTCCTTTTGAGTCAATTTTAACTCAAACCGCTTTCAATGCTTTTCTATTTCCATGCCCAATATCCTCTTTGCTTCCCCAAGATCCTTCATTTTGAATAATTTCAAACTCAGTTTTAACTTGTTGATTTCATTTATATCCTTAGAAGAAATGAGCATGCCATCCATATACAAGAGTAAATACACCCAATAATTATTTTCTAACCTCTTGAAATAAACACATGCATCCTTGATGCTTCTATCATACCCATTTTCAAAAATAAAATGATCAAATCTCTTGTACCATTGTCTAGGTGATTGCTTTAAACCATATAGTGATTTCTTTAACTTGCAAACATAATTTGACTTGCCATCTACAACAAAACCTTTTAGTTTCTCGATATAGAAGTCTTCATCCAAGTCAGCATGCAAGAAGGCGGTTTTCACATCAAGTTGCTCCAACTCTAAGTCATGAATAGAAACTATAGCGAGTAATATCTAGATTGAAGTATGGCGCACAACCGATGTGAAAATATCATCATACTCATTTCCCTTCCTTTGTGCAAACCCCTTAGCCACTAGCCTAGCTTTGTATCTCCCATCGTCCTTCACCTTGCATATCCATTTGCACCCAATAACACAATTTATTTTAGGAAGTGGAAAAAAATCCCAAGCTTGATTCTTCAATAACGATTGCGTCTCTTCCTCCATGGTACAAATCCACTTTGAGCTATCACTCGAATCCATGATGTTATTAAGGTCCATCGGCTCATCTTGGACTACATAAAGAGCATAGTCAAAATTATCACAAAAGCTAAGATGGTTCCAATCACCGTATCTTTCGGGTGGCCTTATCGCACGACAACCCACCCGAGTAGAAATACCATCATCTAGACTCCTTTTGGCTCTACCTTGAACCGAATCCTCTCTAAAATAGTGTATATCACCAACACTACTAGAGGCACCATGTGGGCTATATGATGTAACATCAATCGCTTCTTCCTCATAAGCATCTCCAACAACTATACTTTTTGGACGAAACGTGGAATATCTTCCTTCTCCTCTGATTCACCATGAACCAAATCCGAAACATCCGATGATCTCTCATTCTCCTTGAACAAAACCGACTCATCAAAAGTAACATAATGAGAATTCACAGCCTTCTTCATTTCCATATGCCATAACCGATAGCCTTTTACTCCGTTCGTAGAGCCAAGCTAGACCCCTTTGGACGCTCTAGGCTCAAGCTTATCATCTCCCAGATCATGCACATAAACCGGACTACCAAACACACGAAGATAACCCAAGTCAATGCTCTTCCCCTTCAACACTTCCTCGGGAATTTTGTTACCAATAGCCGAGCATGGAATTTGATTTAACAATATGCACTCTAGTTGAAAATGCTTCGGCCCAAAGTCCCTTAGGCAAATCCAATGTCTATCTCAAGCATCGAGCTTTCTTAATTAGAGTACGGTTCATCCTCTTCGCAACTCCATTTGACTGCGGATCTCCTGGTGTAGTAAAATGCTTCAGAATACCATGATCCTTGCAAAACTCCAAGAACTCTTCGGAAACACACTCTCCATCATTGTCGGACCTTAGAACCTTCAAAGACTTACCACTCTCATTCTCAACAAGAACTTTCCATGCTTTGAATTTTGCGAATGCCTCCGACTTGGCCTTCATTACTTATGCCCATAACTTTCGAGAAAAATCGTCAATAAAAGAAATATAATACTGAGGTCCCCCAAGAGACGCTATCGGCGTCGGTCCCCAAACATCCATGTGACCGTACTTAACAAACCTTCTCGAATCATGTTTTCCCTCACTGGATGATACTTTATTTTGCTTTCCCCTGACACATTCCTCGTAAAACTCTAGTTTGTTAAAACTCTCTCCATCGATCATCTCTCTCTTCCTAAGAACATCCAAACTCCTATCCGAGACATGACCTAACCTCAAATGCCACAACTAATCGCATCCAAGCCGCGAGAACTATCAACACCCATACAGGTTTCACCTTTAATAGTCACTCCTTGAAGCAAATAAACACCATGAGTCTTGGCACCCTTCATCACCACAAGCGCACCCTTCGAAATCCGCAAGCTATCACTCCCAATATTGATCTTACATCCTAAAGAATCCAGCTGCCCCAAAGAGAAAAGAGACTTTCGAAGTCTCAAAACGTAGCGTAGATTAGTGAGAGTATGAACCACTCTGTTAAACATTTGAATTTGCACGGAATCAATGCCCTTCCACTTACAAATAGTACCATTACCCATAATAATGGAATTTCATTCTTTTTTGACATAAGAAGAAATACAATTCTTATTCGGCATCATATGATGAGATGCCCTCAAATCGAGCACCCTTCGCTACCTGAAACATCTGATGCTATCACCGTCAAAACATCTATGTCTCCCTCACCACCTCCACTCTCGACCGCTATGGATGAAGATGCTACTTCCTTCTTTGCCTTCTCCTTGTTTGGACACTCATTCTTCCAATGACCAGTTTTCTTACAATTAAAGCACTTGTCATTTCTTTCCTTTGACTTTCCTCTCCAACAAAGCTTTCTTGATTTAGAACACCCCCGATTTCCTTTCTTCTCATATTTCTCATTCTCTACAAATATACTATGACCACTACTAGCATCACTACTTCTATCACCCAACTCCTTCATTTGATTGCACAACTCCTCACTAAGAAGACCCATTTTGACATCATCAAGAGTCGATATATCTCCGCTATAGATCAAACTATTTGAGAAACCCGTATAACGGTCCGGCAACGAACACAACAGTATCATCGCCTTTTGCTCTTCCTCGATCTTCAAATCTACCACCTTTATCTTTATTAGCAAATCATCGAAGACATTCAAGTGCACCGTTAGTAAAGTACCCTCCTTCATCTTATTAGTGAAGAACGGTTGCAATAAGATCAAATGATTAGTTAGTGACTTCTTCATATACAACTCCTCCAACTTGTACCAAATACCCTTAGCGGTAGTCTCACCACTAATTTCGGAGATAACATTCTCCCCCATGGCAAGTTGAAGTGTAGTGAATGCCCACTCTTCCATTTGTTCTCTCTCAACATCAGAGATGTCCGCGGGCAACAAATGTGTATCAAACACTACCCGATGCGCACGAGTCCGCCTAAGAACTTCTTTCATCTTCCATTGCCCCTTTTCAAAATCATTATCGCTATTTCACATATCTATAACCAGTTGTGATCCTGAAGCCATGTACGATACACGTACATATGGCGCTACAGCACTTGGACTAACCATTGGGGGACTACTCGAGGTATTAACCGATTCCGGCATTTCTACAACCACCTACCAACACCAATGCTCTGATACCAAATGCTATGGGAATTCTAATTCGAGACCACTCAAATCAAAACTCCAAAGCACAGCGGAAAACGAGATCGTGGTAAGAAGTGCAAAAACAATAAATCAATATCTCAATCTAAATTCCAATCTAATACAAAACCAATCACAATCACCAAACAAGCAATAGAGAAACAAAGCAACAACAATAAAATAAATCACACACCGATTTACAGTGGTTTCGCTGACGTCTTGTTAGTGTACATCTACTTTGAGAGAGAGCCTTTGTTAATACCAATGAGAAGAGTACAAGAGATTAAATATGATGATCAATATTCAAATAGAATAGATTTGTGGTGAAGACAATTAAAGAAAACTAGGTTTTGATAAACCCTATTTAATGGTGGATAAACCTTGATCAAGACCCTTGGAGGTCTTCCTTCGCTTTGAATCCTGAAAATAGTTTATACAGTGAACTATCCTTCCTTAGCCAATACCCGATTTTCCCCTTGAAGCCCTACAAGCAAATACCTAAATTCTAAGCTAAAAAACAAAACTGCACCGCGTCATACGTCTATCATAACCTTTCAGATGTCTGTCGCACCTTTCGAGTTGCAGTAAACCTACTATCAGATTTCTGATATAAATTTCAGCCTACGCATTTTCAAATCGCGATAACTTGAGCATCCATGCTCCGATCCACGCTCCGTTTTCACTGTTATCAAGCTATTATTGACCTTTTCAATTCTCCATATATTTTCCCCAAAATTCAACAAAAAAATGGTAGGAACTTAAGTCAAAAGATAAAAATAAAAACATGCAATGGTACCCATATAAAAAGTGCAACATAAATAAAAACGCAGTATAAACCAAATATCATTCATGTATCAGAAATAGTATAAAGCTCCAAGGGGGCAGGCCTTGGTTTCTTCCATGTAAAGCACCATGAACCGTTGAATATTTTACTTGTCCATCGGGTAACATGATTCACAAGGTATATGATTTTTTTTCAAAAATCACAAGGTATATGATTTTTTTTTTCAATATAGAAGGGTGGAGTTGCCCTCATCCAATATTTATTATAAATGCTAAACCTTGATTGTACAATAATAAATTTTCAATACAATCAAATAGTAACAGAAACAAGTACCAAAATCTACAAGGAGTTACAGAGGAAACAATTCTTCAATGAAATGATACAACAATGAATAAACGGGTTGGTATAAAAAACAACTACTATAAAGAAGTTCATTCACATTTAAATAAACTATCACCACCAGTCGTAGGTAGAACGCTCCTAGTTCCTCCCTATAAGCCTTGCATGTCCATGAGATCATCTTCAAGTCCCATTAATAAGTTATTCTTCTCAGATTATCTATGTATGATAAAACATATAACTGAGTTAACGATTATTCTTATCAATTATCTCTTTTCATAAAAAAATGTAGAAATCTCTAAGTTTGTCCATCTAGCAACCTACCTCTTAGTTATATGACATCTAGAAGCCTCAAATTTAGGAATATGCAATCTTGAAAATTCTAAAACATTAGGAACACACATTTCTATATCATCCAAATACAAACGTCTCCTTAGAATTTTCTATTTCCCCTCCATCGATGGCACATCACCATTTTTTACTGATAAACATAACTTCCTTTTCTTTTAATTGAGCTCTAAATAATAATTAATATGAGCATGAAGTGCATGTGTAAAGTTCTGGGTAATTATAATTAAATACTAAAGATTTTAACTCAATTTGTAAGGTTTATATACTTTTGCAAGCTAAAATCTTCATTCAAATTCCCTGCAACCTCGGTCTCAGTTAGAAATTGGTCTATAATCAATGAAATGAAAATATTGTTTTAAAGCAAACTAGACAAGCAGAGCACAAATCTTCACCATACGGTTAATCAGCTAATTTAAAGCTATCATTTTTTCATATTTAAAATGATAAAAATATAAAAGATAAAATAATTAAAATATTGATCCATCAATATATTTAAGATGATAAAAATAAAAGATAAATGATAGATACTTGGTAATGGTTTTATTATCGTTTTTCAAGTGAAAGCTAATTATCCTTTTGTATATAATTTATCTTAAGAAAATTGGACATTTTATCATTATTATTTTTGTCTTTTTGATAAAATGATAAATTAACACATTACTCAATATTATATAAATTTGTCAAAATAAATTATATACTTAACACATAAATCAATTGCAAATGTATTACTTAATATGTTTTGAATAGATGGCATTAGTAAAAGAATATAGCAAAAATTGCTAAGCAAGATGAAAATATTATTGTATAATTTTAAATTTCTATTGTTTCCAACTAATGTATGAATAACAATGAAATTATTAACTTTAAAATTTTTCCTGGTATTTGGATTTTTTTGGTGTATATAATGATGAAATAGAAAGTCTCAAAGGTAAATTATCAACATTTGATTAAAAAATAAAATTATTTTTTACATGTTTTAGTTTAAAATGATGAATTCAATTTTTTTGGTTAATTTTTCATCGTATTAATTTTTTTCAATAAATGAATGATAAGTTATCTTTTCTTTTTAGGCAAAGTGATAAAAACATTAATCATCATTTAGAATTTTAACTTTAATATAATGCAAAGATAAAAATATTATGTTTTTATTATGATCATAAAACTACCTATAAATTCTTTTTTTATTTTTACTTTCTTTTTATATTATTAATATCTTTAAAGATAACATTCATAATTTTTACTTTGTTGGTTATTTTTTATCAAAATATGATAAAAGATTAAATGAAAAATAAAAGTTAAAAGATAATTTCTACTATTATAATTCATCTTCTCTTTATATAAGAGAAAATTGATAAATTACTTTTTCATTTTAAAAAGTTAATATGTTGATATAGTATGTAACAGTAATAACCTCATATTTTCCACAACTTAAACATCAATACAACCGAAGTACTTCACTTCTATTTAGAGTTTCAACTTTCATAATAATTTCAGATTTTCTTTAACTCAAACAAAGTTGATATAATATGTAACATTAATAATTTCACATTTTCTTCAACTCAAACATTAATACTACCTAAGTACTTCAATACTATTTAAAAAGTGAAGAGATGAGAGAAGTCAAAATTCATCTTGAAGAGATTATACATTACCATACCATCTCCTCTACAAGTTTCATTAGCATCATTAACTTTCCCATTTAGATTAGTCTTCGAGAAAGATGATAAAACTTTTTGAATAACTATATCATCATCAAGGAAAAGAACTTTATCCACATTTGAAAAAAGTTATTTAATATATACATAGACGTTAGTTTATTATTTGAAGTGGATGTCACTATAGACATGAAATGTATTGGAAAAAATGATAACATGCAACTTTGGTGCTTTGTTAATAAATGTAAAAATATACTGAAACAATACTAAGTTCATTTTAGTTATATTAAGACATTAAGGCAACAATTACATCATAAAACTTCAAGATAACTAAATAAAAATGCAAGATAACTAAGCGGCTTACCATGTGTGATCATTACTTTAAACCTATAGCTTGACACAATTATTAAAGGAATGAAAGATAACGTATACTAATATAAGCTTATACTCCTCACAGGGACAAAATGATAATTTATCTTATTACAACTGGCATGAGTTGTAACCATTTAAGCAAGTCTCTATAGGAAGCAATATATAATACATATGCCAGCATTGTTATGTAACGTATTATTCAGTCTAAAAATAAAGCAATTTTCCTTTCTTCTTTTCAATATTTTCTAACTTGTTACCAGAGCCACCAACGCCTAAAGGACATTAACCAACTCCTCACTGATCAACTACTGAGGCATCACATCATCAATATGTTTCTGTTACTATGATCTCCTCAGATAGATTTCATCATTGGAGATATTTTATGCTTCTTTAACCAAGATTCAGTGTAAGCCTATTCAAGAGCTACCTTTTGCCTACAACAGATCTGTGCCGTGTCTGAAAGTGATCAGAGAATTCTCGTCACATCACTTTGGCTGCAACAGATTGGGATCATCAGAGAGAACCTCCTTATTTGATCAAGAATATGGCTGGAACAACTGATAACACATAGATACATAATCAACTGCACATGTTGCCAATTAAACCCTTGAACTAGAAGATATATGCAAGAAAATCATCAATCCAAGAAGTGAGATAATCGGTATTTAGTTAGATGATACCAATTTCTTGATCTGGAAATATCGGATTTCAACTTCCATAAGGGGATATGGATTGGAAGGATATATTTTTGGAACTGCACCCATCCTTGCAAAATACATCACCATCAGTGAGGAACAAGTTGCTTACAATAAAGAATGTACAATACATCAATGAAAAGATAGTCTCTTACACTACAAAAAAATAGCCTTTTAACAGCGTTTGAAAACCATTGTTAAAGGATATAACGTTGTTAGAAACACTGTCTAACGACATGCGGTCGTTGATATACAATTTCTAACGGCTAAAAGAAAACACTGTCAAATATAATTTTATACAGTGTTATTTTGTTGCCGTTAATTTGTTTTCTACCACGTTTATATTTTACCGTTTTAAAATTAAAACAGCGTTTTCAAGTTGTTATGAAAAAGTGTTTTGGGTATTATTTTACATTTTCATCCCCGTTTTTAAGTGCTGTTAGTAAGTTATGACAGCGTTTAAAGTACGTTGTCTAAAGCTTATTCGTCAGTTTTCAACAGCAATATATAAAGGCTGTTATTACTTATTTCATCAGCAGTTCCTAAACGCTGTAGTATCAATATACTTTATCTTTTCAAAGAACTTACCCCAAGGTATTAACGCTGTTGTATTAATATGAATTATTTTTTCAAAAAAACAGCCGCACTTATTAAACGCCGTCGTTTATGGCAAGTTGTACGATTGCAATATTCACATACCATTAACCTAATTGCATTTAATTATATTTCAGTCGGATAATATACAAAACATATACAAATCAAACTAGAAACTATAAAATAAAAGCATAACAATTAATCATTTCCATAAAATAAGTTGAACACAATATCCATGAACAAAGTTTACTCAAACAACGATGAAATTTATAAACCATCTTCATACAACATTAAACAAAGGCAGAATATCTACAAAATTTACATCAAATATTAATCACAAAACATGCAACTAAAAACTTTGCATGTGCTAACTAGGCCGAACCTCCAAAAACCTATCGAGTATCTTGTGCATTTTTTGCATCTAAAAACTTCATCAACCTGTAACAATGAAATTTAAAAGTTAGTGATCAAATACACATTTAAAATAACATATTTAATTTGCAACTACTAAAAAATTGCAACATAGATTTACATTGTAGCATTAACTTAGTTTTGAATGCAATAAAAACACATTTTCATCACTATTACAAGTTGTTAACGCTTAGTTTTGAATTGAAACAAGTGAGAGATCGATTTTGAAACAAACTAAGTATTAGCTCAGTTTTGTTTTAAGACCTCAGTTTTGAAACAGAACTGAACATCGGCTCTGTTTTGACTCAAAACTGAGCGAGAGCTCGGTTTTTTGTTTTGAAACAAATTGAGCATTAGCTCTATTTTGTTTTAAAACCGAGAGCTCAGTTCTCCTCAAAACTTAGAATTTACATCTTGATATAAAAGTATGAATAGTGACCATGCTCCACTCCTTATGCAAATCTTCAATGACAAGTTAAGGGTAGGCTTTTTTAGGTATGTCAATTCTTGGTGTCAATTAGATGGGTATGAAGACTGTACTCATAAAGGACTTGAAACCGAAACCTATGTTACTCACACACAAAAATAATTGATATCACATATTACAAAAAATTGTTCTAGTTCTACAAGTAAAACATGGTATCAGAACTCAAAGACACAGCAGTGAAAATGAAATGTTGCGTACAATACTACTATTGTTTCGCATACACCACTGCAACGAAAGGAAAAGCATAAAAGTCTTGCTTTTGAAGCTACCAGGAAGCAAGGACAGGTTTCGCTTAACACAGATTTGAACAAATCCTAGGTGACAGATACGCATAGAACTGCAGCTAGATAAGAGCATGCCACATTTGACAAAAACAAACCAAGGAGTAAGCTTGTAGACACACATACAAAGGTGGTTTCTCAACAGGAACTGGTTGCAAAAGGAAAGGCATGAAAACCTTCAAAAAAACCAAGGAGTAAGGTTGTCAACGCACATAAAAAGGTGGCTTCCATACATGAACTAGTTGCAAAAGGAAAAGCACGAAAACCTTCTGACATTCTATTGCAAAAGGATGAGAAAGGAGAGGAGGAGGTCCACTTTAGTTTTGGAAGAAGTAGTAGTTCTAAAAGAGAACAGGATGATGTGAGAGCAAGTTAAAAGGTATAAGGATCGATTTAACATTTAAGACTCGGCCTAAAGTTGCATTTGAAATCAGTTAAGACTCGGCCTAATGCTGCGTTTGAAATCAGTTCAGCATCAAACATATTTAGTCTAGTATCGAACATAATCGACACCAAGCCAAATATGGCCTAGCTATGGTTGCACCTAACCTCATGCATCACGAACCCATGCCCAAGATGACATACCTATTGATGGGAGAGATAGAGCTAAAGGGGAACACCATAAGAGTAGGATTCATGATCATGATTTAAATTAACAGGGCATTGCATGCATGATTTTCCAAGGCAACAAAACTCTTAAATGAGTGGCTAACAAATTCAAAAGCAACAGGGACAAAATCAATAACCTAAGCTATGTTCTGTTACATGAACATTTTTATGCATTTTTATAACAAATTTTTATTAACTAAGGTCCGAGGTTGAAGGTCATATCAATGAATACTAGGTGTGTGTGTGTCTGCGTGTGTGTTGCAGACTATAAAAAAATTGTTTTAAAACTAGTTTTATAAATATATGTACTGTATTTACATACCAAAATATCAAACATAAATTATAAAATAAGAACAAGAAAATGGTGAATCCACAATGGCCAAATGAACTAATTCCTAGAACCAAAATGGTTGCAGACATTTTCCACTGGCGCACCGGTGGTAGGTCGCCGGTATCAGAACTGCACTTGGAGCCGACGAGGTTCCAGGTGATCTTTGGTCAATTTTGGCTGAATTCAGGTTGATTGAATAAAACATAAATCAAGAGATGTTGGAACACTGCTATAATAGTATTTGTATTTTGAATTCAGAATTCAACGTACTTTTATTTTCAACATTGTGCATATTTTATATGAACAAGATGTTGTGAAACTTATGTAGAAGTTACGTTCACTCTAACATTCATAGTAGGCCATGCTACCGTTGAACCAATAGCATCTGATAAGCATTCCATGAATGACGTAGGCCACTATAGAGGTGCATTTGGGACTGTTACAATGTCCACCCAAACTCTTATTGCCTTTGGACCCAATGGAATAGAATGAACCTTATCATTTGGATCAGTTGAAGATACGGTGCCTTCGGCTACTATTTTTCTAGTGCCCTCCATGTCAAACAGTTTGCACTTAATATTCACCATGAAATTTGCACTCTAACCATATAAAAAATGTTGATACATTATCAAAAAATCTTATATATAGATATTAGCAATATAAACATATACCATAAGAGATGCTGGAACACTGCTCACAGGAGTAGGTGGTGTTGTGTTTTGAAACCAATTTTGATGTCGGCCATGCTATTTTCTTACCAACGGCTTCTCCGATACATGTCATACCTACCATGGGTCTCCACAAAAAGGCATCTTATTTTTTCGGATTATCCACCCAAACTATCGTGGCTCTAGGTCCAAGAGGAATGCCATTAATAATTTGATTTGAATCACTCGAGTACACTCGTCCTTCGGCAAACATTCTTTGCTTCCACCCCAATCGAACAACTTGCATTTCTTTTTTGTGCTATCGGTTTTGCTCTATCAAAGGAAAAAATATAGCCATCTAATAAGAGTAACAAAAGCATACAAAAATATCATAAAAGTCTAATTATAAGCTGCATCAATAAAAACACTTACAACTCGAAGCCCTACATATTTTAACATATTTTAAACATGAAAAGCCCTACATATACTGTAAAATACACAAAAGCATACAAAATATCATGAAAATCATTTGACCACTTGAACCTATTTTAAACTGCATATTTTCAATATTTATTATTGTACTTTAAGGCACTTTTCAATTTAATTTGAAGCTATATTTGCCACTATTGAAGCACTTAGTTTAGTTGTATTTGTAGAGAGTTTATATTTTATATCATACCTTATTTTCTTTTTCAGAGTTCTCCCTTATGCGGATAACTCTATCAGCTGGCCATGCTACCATCTCATTCTAGGCATCTCATATACAAGACAAACCAAGTGAAGGCCTCCACAAAAAAGCATCGAATTTTGTAGGATAGACTATCAAGATTTTCAATACCTTATCGAAAAGATCTTTCAGATCAGTCGACACAATTTTTCCTTCGGCGACAACCTCATCATCATTCCCGTGCTAATGAAGTAAACTACAATTGTCACCTATTTGATTATGCTTACTCTCCAAATAACAAAAAATAAATCACATAATTATTAATTTAGATATCAAATTTTGTATGATGTTTTAACCTTAATATGGTATATTTTTACCATTTGAGATACACTCTCTTCTCCACAACTTTCTTTACCCTGCCAAATCAATATTATTTGAAATACATTAGAGAATTTAAACTTTTAGTGAATTTGTAGTGGGCATGTAGTAATAACAGATGATGCACATTCAAAACTTGTAGTGAATTTAAACTTGTAGTCACTTTGTTTTTTATGTGTGAATGTGAACTGAAAGTGCATGAATAGGAAAGAATTCTATGCACGAAAGTGTTTTGTATTAGGACTTAATATGAATTCTAGATAGCAAAAAAAAAATATAAGACTATAATTTGACTATGATGGGAGATTAAGACTGAATAGAAAACTATATTTCAGTCGTTTATTGTTCATTTATTTTGACTATGATGGCATTAAGATGATTGCACCTGGTTAACTGTTCATTTATTGTTCTGGTACACTACATGTATTTGTACATCATATATGGAAATCAAAATGAACGTGTCTGATTTAAAAATCCCTACTAGTACAATTTGATAGCAAGATAAAATCAAGCATTAGCAAACACGTAATATATGCTATCTGAAGCTTTTCCAATTTTTTTGAAATGCAGCCAAAACAAGTTAGTACAAGTAAATTTTAAATTTATATACTGATTTTAATGTTGGACTTTCATATCAGAATATAATCGTGTGATGCATAAAAATGCAAAGCATAAAATACTTTGACGTTTTGTAATATCTGTGCAAGCAATCAAAATGAGTTGTAAAGTCAACCTACTGGAAAATAATACTGTTAGAACAAGGATTTGTTACTGAGGATCGATGGTTCAAATCCTTGGGCTGTTTTCTATTGCAAAAAGAAAAATGGGTGGTGCACCAAATCTGTAACGACCCGTAAATTTTCGATAATTAAAATAGCTAATTTAATAAGTTTTCGTGATTTAATGTTAGAAAAAAATTTGTAATTCGTTTGAAATAATAATAACCGGAATGAATTGCAACAATAACTATCCAAGTAATGAAAAATAAAAGCTACTTAGTGAATGCCTTTGCAATCAATAGTTGAATAGGATAATAAATGTTGAATTCATTGGGTATAATAGAGTAATTGATTGATAGGTAAAATCTATTTAAAATCAAATATTGAATATTGAACCGGTAAATTGTTTAAATTAAATATTTAAAACTTACTGAATAATTGAATAACTGTAAAATGAAATAGTGTTCTAAATTGAGAATTGGTTTTAAAGGTTGAATCTTATAAGTTCGATTTCAATATTTCAAAAGATAATGAATTATTGGATAAGCGAAATTGTTTATATTTAATATTTGGAATTTATTGAATAATTTAATAATGGGAGTTGAATAACTATTTTAATGAAAATGGTTGTTCTATAATTTGAATTTGTTAAATTTTATAAGTTCGTTACGGATATTTCAAAAGATAGTGATTTAAGAATAATCAAATTTGTTTAAATTTAATATTACAAATGTTTGAATAATTAAATTCCGAATTTGATATGATTAATTTGATATTAAAATTTAATATATGAAAATAGAGTGAATAATTGAAATTTGATTTAATATGATTCAAATTGGTTTCCAAAGTGAATGTAAGTTATATCGGGATTATAATGGAGTTAATAAGATTTTAAAATTGGAATTTATTGGATAATTGAATAACGGGTTTAATATGATTAAAAATGATTTGCAAAATTTTATTTTATCATATTGGAGTTATAGTGATGTTATAGAACTTTTAAAACTAAATTTAAATTTTATTTGTGAAAATTGAATATTTTAATATTTAATTATCGACTGAAAAATAGCCAATTTTCGAACAGTCTCAAAATTGGACGAAACTGGTTTCATCGGATCCGTAACTTGATATTATTGTAAGATTTCAAATTTCGTGTCAATCGGATTTACCGTTTGTCCGGGGCGAGCCAAAACGCATAGAAATTCGTTTAATCGCTTTAATTTAAATTTGATTGTTTATTTCCGTAACTCGCGCATACGATCGAATTAGCTTCCGAAACTCTTTCCATTGCGTCCGGAATGAGGGTATAACATTAAAAACGCCTAGCGGCATGCCCTGATAAGGGTTCGAGATTTCGAGTTGCGTAGATCGAGGTATTTTGAAATTTAAATAAATATTTTAATTAGTGAAATCTCCTTTTCAGCTGCTATCCCATCTTTTCATTGTACCTTTGACCCATTCAAACACGCAAAAGCCTCTCCTTTCCTTTTAATAACTGCACGCGAGCTTCAGGCAGAGAGAAAACATAAATCCAACTTCAAAAAAAAAATTCTTTCTCCTCAAATACTCGATTAAAAATCACGAAACCTTCTCTAGAAATCCTATTTCATCGTTTGCTTCGATCCTATATGCTTTTGGCCTGGTGCGACTTGGAGTTTAGGAGTGCGACAGTGAAGGCGTGAGGGGTTTTGAAGCTAGGGTTAAGCTTCACTTTGTTTTCATTCACCGATTCGAGAAATAAAGCTCGTATTTGGATTCTCCTCGTCGAATAGCATCTGGACGCACGTTTTGGTGGAGCTAGGTGGTGTCTTGGGGCGTGCGACCTGCGCGTGGACGAGAGGGAGATGCACGTGTCGCGTTTCACTGGGGGTGGCTGAGCTTGCTATTTTGTGGTCGAGATGATGGAGGCTTCGAAGAGAAGAAGTTTGGCGAAGACGGATTCGAGTTTCGTAAACTGTAGCTCCGTGTCACTCGAAATGTTGTACGTGCGTGAATGAGTTTCTTTGTTTCGTGTACAGGCAATTGGCTTCAGGAGTTTGGGAGGGATGAAGTTTTGTGGGCCGGGCCTTTTGGGTAATGTGTTTTTTTATAAAGAAATTAACTTGTTTTATGAACTCAAATGTCGATAACTTATAAAATGTATAACTCTCACATACGAGGTCCGATTGAGACGAGACTTTTTGCATTGCGATCGTGATAACGAGAGCTTCGAAATGAAATTGGTTTGGATGGATTTGGAGATAATTGAGATTTGGGCTAAAATTGGAAGTCGTCTGGTTTAGTTCCAAACCGGAACGCCTCGGTGACAACAGGAAAATCAAGGTGAGTGTTTTATAACGCTCACAACGTACTAAATATCTTTATGCTAGTTAAGTTGACATTATGAAGTGTTATGTTTTATTTGTCGTTGTTTGATAAAATTTAATTGTCATATAGATTGTCATTTGAATTAACCGTTGAAATTAAATTGGCAGTTAAATTTAAATTGAAATTGAATTGCGATTAAATTACCTGACATTGATGACTATGAAATTGCCATGAATTGTATTGCCTATTGGATGATGTATTTCGATGGATGCTATTGGTTGATATTTGAATGTTTGGATGTTTATTTGCTTATATATATATATCCTGTTATGCATACATATGATACTGTGATTTAATTTAAGTAATATATACTCATCCCTGACATTTAATTGAAATAAATAATTACTTGGCCATAGGATAGAAAATTATATACGGACACCGAATTGGCTAAATTAATAATTTTTAAATTCGTCGATTTGAAATTTATTTAAATGTTTGATGTAAAAGTTATAAATAGAAATCAAATTTATAGAAATCGAATTTATCGGAAAAATTGAGTTTGGAATGTTGAAATAAATTTTGGTTAAAAGAAATTTTTAAATAATATAAGTCGAGACTTTGAAATTTAAAAATTGGGATTTGATTGAATTTCGAAATTTGATTTGTATAAAGATTTAACCTTAATTCGAGCTTTGAATATTACTAAGTAAAAGTGATATAAAAATGATATTTTGAAATAGAGCTTGGAATTGAATCATATATTGAAATCTGGATTTAAACTTGAATATTGATGAATAATTTTGTTAAGTGTTATAAATGGATATTTTTGAAAATCAAGCTCCAAATCGATATAAATTGAAATTGAATTAATTGAAAGTGAATATGAAAATTGAATAAATTGAAGTCAAAGTTGACATTGATTTGAATTGAAATCGAAATTGAATCGGTAGAATGGAAATTGAAATTGATTTGAATTGGGAAGTTATAAATTGAAATGGATTGGTTTGAAGCTGTTTTATTTTGTTTTCCAAATTACTCTGCTATATAAACCATTTTTGAATACTTAAACTATTTTAATCTAATTTAAATCTACTAAACCCAATTTAAATTATTTTAAACTAATTTATCTATTTCAAATCCATTTTAAGATTTTAAGTATTTTAAGTAGTTTAATTATTTAAAACTACCTTTAAACTACTTAAAACTATTTTCTAAAATTTTAAGCTGGTCAATAAGGTGAAGTGTTTATGTTTAAATCTTGAATTTAAAAATACGAATTGGGTTAAATGAAGTTGCAACCTAATATTGAAATTCGAAATGATTTTGAAACCGAAATAAGATATTGAGACGAAAAATAATTTTTGAAATGGAATCTTACATTTGAATTGATGCGATGATATTTGAAATGGATTTGATTTTTGAAGCGAATATGATATTTTGATATCAATTATGAATCGATTTGAAATGTAAAAGAGCCAACGGTATAATAATACGTAGTTATTAAAGAGACCGGGATCGGATATGGACATACTCTCTGTCGATACCGAAAACCACTTTAATAACTATTATACGCGGAGTGTTGATCCAGAATGAAGTGGATGGTTTGGTGAACGCGTTAACTGAAGAAAGAAAACGATTATTGGATGACCCCTGACATGACTAAAACAGGAGCCGCGCCGGGCCATTGAGGTTCGCCACCTCTAGCGGACACACTTCTTCGATACCATATCTATTACATTTGTGATTCGATTTGGGTGCACCCCTTGATTTGGGAGTGTTGTTTCGCGGTGTTAGGGTAGCTGCTGGCTATGCTCAACATCAGTCCGGATCACGCAACTACTAGTATCCTAGTTGGTATCGTCTCATGTACCTTGTCATACTGATTATCCTATTCGCGACCACTACGTTTTGTTTTGTGTTATACCTATGGGGTACCTTCTGATAACCACCAGTTTACGGTGGGGCTTACGGTGCTGTATAGACTATGGCATTATAAAAATGTGTTAAGGGGGATTATGGTAACGCCTTAACGCTATTTTGATACTTTATATTACTGATAGACATTATCTACTTAGCGTACATTACTACATAGTAGATAGTTTAACGGATCCTTAAGAGATGGAAAATCCTGTAACATCTCTTAAGTTATTGCACGCACGTTGACACTGGATAGGAGATGTCAAACCCCGTAAACATCTCTGACGCCGTTAAACTCATATTTATTTACGATTGATTTAACCTACATGAGGATATTTCAGTCCTGACTCGGGTGTTTTGTCTTTTCATTACGCTCGGGTCAGATCTGAGTTTTTCAGATTTTTGAAGATCGATTCTGGAGGACGAAGACGAAGATTTGGTATACTATTACTATTATTACCCTTTCATCATGCTATCTGCTGCATTATTTAATTGTTATGTTGTATATGTATAACTCTGATAAATGCTGTATAAATAATTGTCAAAGTATAGTAGACAGCTTCATGAACTGTTTATTTGACTATTATATTTTATCGTTCCGCTGCGAGATTCTGTGTTGTTTCATTTCCTTTATTTCTCTTTCTTTTCTTTTCTTATTTACCCCAATAATCATCTGCCCTTTTGAATGGTTTGGAATCGACATGTGTATTTGATCGGCGGTTTAAACTGTCCAAAAAGGCGGGTCGTTACAGTTGGTATCAGAGCTTTGGTTTAGTGATAACCTTAGCTTTGTGGGGTCTGACTCTTTATAAATAGGGTAGTAATACCCTATGATGAGTCGCTGAGTGTATATATATGAGAGAGCGTATTTGTTAGTGATATAAAATGTTTTATATTGTGTCGGTTGATTTGTTGAGTGGCTTATGGATTCTGGTCAATACGAGTAATTAACGTCATTGATAGGGATCTCTAAACACATAAACAGAACAATTCGATATAGTATTGTTTTGAAATTGGGTAAATGAAATAATTTTGCCCTAATTATATTTTGTATATAAAGGATTTATTTTCAGAAATTATTGTGACTTATCTAGCTTACCTGGTGGTTAGGAATGAAAATATTGGCTATCACCATTAATTGGATATTGTAATTTAATAAATAAGCTGAATTACAAAACGAACAATGATAAAACAACTTGTGGATTGTTTTAAGAAAATGCCTATAAGAATATTTTATAAAGGTGACTTATAAATTTAAAATAGATTTAAATTGAGAAATATTGAATTTAAGACCCGGAGATTTTGGAAAATGGTTCTCAAGGCTTTGAAGAAATATATAGTAATATTAGTTGGAAAATATTTATAATAGGGTATTTTAAGTACTCTTCTCTTCTGTCGCTGGAAAATAATTTCGGTGATGACTGCGCAGCATCATCGACGTTCATTTTCGAGTCTCAAAGTGGGGGAGACTTCTAAGAAGCTTTGCTTTTCTTCGAAATTATTTTGGGTAAATGGGTTTTGGTTTAAACTCCAAAGGTATGATTTGATATATAAAAAAAAGATATAAGCATATATATTTATTTCAAATGATTTGAAAAGAACCGGGCATTTAAATTTCTAAGTTCTGTTAATTAATAATTTTCAAATTATTTGAATGAAATGTGAATAACCAGAATTTATAAAATAAGAGGATTAAGATATCTAAGCTTATGTTTTGGGAAAACCTTAGAGTTGTAGTGTACCTATAAAGTTGAAAGGTAAAGAGGATTTAAATAAATTAAATTTTTGAACATTCTAATTAAGTAAAATGAAATTCTATAAATTTGTATAATGCCAAATTTGCATTCTGATAACATATAACAAGACTTACCAAATGTTAAAAAGTTAAATGGATATGTAATGAGATATTTTATAGATAAATAGAACCTGAAAGTAATTGAAATATACAAGTAAGGAAAACTCAAAAGGAATTAAAATATATATAAATGGAAAATTTGGTTGTGAAAAAATTTATATATACTTAAATATAGCATGAAATGATAAATGGATAAATGGAACAAGTAAGTTAACTTAAGAAAGAAGATAAATGAATCGTATTATATCTTTATAAATTGGTTATAGAAAATAAATGTAAATTACAAAGGGACTGGAAAAATTTGTAACCTTTAAGATAACTGTAAACTAAGAAAAGTCATTTATGAGAGGTTAGACTTTTATAGGATGATTAATAAACTAAAGTGCTGGTTAATGAAATGTTCCATAAATAAATTTGTTATTAACTAAAATAATGAAATTTAATTTAATTAAATTATATAGAATGTTTAAATGAACTTGAGTAAGCAAATTCTATGATATGATGTTTAAGAAAAGATAATCTTAAAGAATATGCTATGTAAAGAAATTAATATACTAACTGAATAATGGATTGTGAGTAATTAGGTGAAAAAAATAATATAGAAGTCAATAAAATAATTTAGTATAGATAAATTGTATAGAAATCCATTGGAAGGTAATACGTGAGATTGTACGTATATTATTTTATTCACATAACGATTTGATCCAAATTCGAGCACAAAATTTCGAGATGATTTATATCGATCCAAGTTAGGATTTTTTTCACTCGATTTTCGATGGCGAACCCTAGATATGGATTTTAAATTGGATTCTGGAATTCTCTATCATAGTATATGGCTATGCAAGGATAGTAACAGTTTCCAATCAAGGAACCAAATCTGAGTCCGCACTACAGAGTCGTGTGAACGATACTAGTTTGGAAGTGAAATTGTGTGATCGAATAAGCGATTAGATTGATATTGCTCACGGATGATATATGTACGGCTTACGGACTTAATTAAAGTTAATATTGGAAATTTAAGATGCCAAATATAAAATGATTCTTTTAAAATTATATAACATGATATATATAAAAGAGATGAATGTAAAATTAATAATTTGGTTATGTTAGGTATGATTTGGTTGTTATATGATTGTTAGTTGATTGTATGTAATTCAGTAAGTGTTAATGAAATTGAAAGCTATAAATCATTGAAATCAAATTGGAAGTTAAATGAATTTAAAAGAATTTAATTTGATTCAAATAGGAAGTGAACTAATGTAAATATAAATTAATGAATGTTAACTAATTGAATTGAGAATGAATGTTAGTAAAATCCAACGTTAATCAATCAACTGTGACAAAAAAAATATGAAACCCAAGTCAATAAATATCAATGAGAAGTGAATTTATATTGATTGGTTATGGATTCGTTGGATGATAGTTGATTGATGGTTGCATTTGTTTGTTTGTTGCATTTGCTATGTTGGAACATGTAGTTGTTATGTTGCTATATGAGGTATATTGATATTATTTTCATATATGCATGTTTATCATGGTTTGTTGAGGGTTTAGTAGGTGCGGATTGCGCTTGCTTCGCATTTGGAGCTCACTTTCGCACTATATTAGTCATATATGCTCGCTAATAAAATATAAGGTACACGTTTATTTTATCATTGGATTTGGTGATTTTTGATGAGCCACTTGACTTTTGATTTTCTTTTGTTGGTTTGGGGCCCGTAGAGGCGTTTTGTAGCCGTACCGATCGAGCCGCGCAAAGGAGACTCTGTCGAAATTTTCCGTAAATCCGGGTGTTAGAAAATTTTTCAAGTTTTAAAATTTTTTATAACTTGTTTTGATAACTAACTTTTAAAGTTAGAAAGGCATTTGGAATAACTTAGTAAAAGTGTAGTAATGACTTTATAAGTGGAATTTCATTGTTTTATAAGTTGGTAACTTTGAATAGAAATATATCTAATGTTGAATTCTATAATTAGTTCCTTTTCCCTTCTTTTTCCTTTTCGGGGACGAAAAGTTTTGAGTGGGGGAAAGTGTAACGACCCGTAAATTTTAGATAATTAAAATAGCTAATTTAATAAGTTTTCGTGATTTAATGTTAGAAAAAAATTTGTAATTCGTTTGAAATAATAATAACTGGAATGAATTACAACAATAACTATCCAAGTAATGAAAAATAAAAGCTACTTAGTGAATGCCTTTGCAATCAATAGTTGAATAGGATAATAAATGTTGAATTCATTGGGTATAATAGAGTAATTGATTGATAAGTAAAATCTATTTAAAATCAAATATTGAATATTGAACTGGTAAATTGCTTAAATTAAATATTTAAAACTTACTGTAACAACCCGGTATTTGCATCGATTAATAATCGACATTTAGACGATTACTATTGTTGCAAATTCCTATTTGAAGTTATTTAATTTGAATTAAAATTCAAATTATAATTTGTTTAAGAATTTTAACGGGCTTTAAAAATTCATTTTGGCCCGTTCCTTTTGGGTCGCAACAATCATATAACCCGATCCCCCTTTATCCATTTTTTTTCATTCGTTCACCAACCCTAAACAAAATCACGAAATTAATCCCGCCCCATTTTATTATTTTCAAGCCCTAGGTTAAAAAATCGAACGAAAGAAGATTAATGGCGGCTTCATCTCGTTGTTCGCTCGTCTTCCCTCGATTGCTCTGGCGTAGCGCGTCTCTGTGATGCCTCAATTCGTCGACAAGGTGAGACTTTCTCACATCTAATTCACTCAAAATATGAGATTTCGTTCGTTTTTGTTTTCGTGGTCATCTTTGTTTCGATATTGGGATATTGACTGTGTAAATTCGTATATGTGAGTGATTTTCATTCACGCCCTCTAATTCAATCTTAAGTATTTCGTGCATGATTTAGATGATTTCGGGTGTGTGTTCTTTGGCCTGAGTTTATTGATTTGTTCATACTTATAATTTGTGATGGTTTTGGCCTGACATGGTTGACTTGTTTATTATTTGCTTTGGCCTGAATTTATGGATTCATTCAACTTATGGTTTCAGCCTGATATTGCGGACTTGTTCAACATTCTGAATCATCATTCTGAGCTTCACCTGTACATTTAATTATTTCTGAAATTTCAATCCTAACTGGTTTTGAAAATAATGCTTTGTTGTCCTATGTATTTGAATATCCCTTGTGACTTGTTTGCATTGTTGGGTTCATTATTTTATATATGTTTACTGATACGATTCGTAGCCTTGTCTCACTTGCATTGCTTCTGATCATATGTCACTGTATATCCCAATGCCACCAGAGAATACTTTATACAGCATCACATATTCATTCACTACTACACTTTTGAGCAAACATCACTATGAAATTCCACTGCTATTAACTCACTTCAAGTCCATTGCTTTCACATTTATCAAACAACTGCCCACTGCTATTATGTGCATTTGTGTTTGGTTTCATCTTGAACCGGGTACTTGCTGCATTTTCAAACTATTGCAGTATATATGAGCTGCTTCATGCTTTATTGTGACCTTCATGTATGTGCACTGGCTGTGCATACGTGGTCACTTGCACTTTAAAACTGATCTGGTTATGCATGTCTTGTGTGTTTGAGTATTTTTCTTGGTCCAACAATGGCAGCACTTTGTTTTACTTTGGCACTTTTATATTGCATTTTCATGACTCTGGTCTGGTGTGCATTTCTGTTTTTTTGCACCTCTGCACATTTTGTAGTCCCGACTTGCTGTTGCACTTTTATATAGCTATGTATGCATATGTTCTTGAGCCAGTTTCATTGTGGTTGTGTTATCACCATGTTGGTTTGACTTGAACTCGATTCACTTGAACTGTCACTGCTTCGAACTCTTTTATACATGTATACATGTATGTGCATATATGTATATATGTTATTTGAAGTGGTAGCCTATTTGGGATGTGTTCTTCTGAAGTGATTTTCAGTCAGGTTTGTAATTTTATATTCCAGTGTGCCTGGATCTGTAGCTTCGTTCTTTGACTTGTTTCATATAGTAGATGCTCTATTTCCTATTCACTTGTATCAGCTTTTGGTTGAGCTTGAGTCTTGTTTAATTCATAGAGGCACTGTGCATTGTTGCTAGTTGCTTCTCTCTGTTCACTTGAGCTGCTGCACTGTGCATCTGCACCTATATACTTTATCATTCTTGTTGCCACCGCAAGTTTCAATATGCTTGTGCACTTTGATTCAGCTTATTTTGCTGGTGCACTTGTTGCGCCTGCATCTTTGTTGCTTGAGTTGTTTTGCTTGAACTTTGTTTTCTGGTGAATTGTTGTGTGTGCATTTGCATGTTCATGTGTATCATTGTGTACCGCTGTTGTGCTGGCACCCTGCTCTGTTACACCATCTTGCTCTGTGCATCCTATTGCATATGTACACTTGATGATGTTGCCACTTCATATCAGTGTGCATGCTGGTGTATTCATGTCCGCACGTATATTTGGTTTGAACTGAAATAATCCACTTGCATTGAGCCCGAACTTTTTTGGGCTTGACCTCGCATTTGTCTCTGCAATTTTAATCGACACTTGGCCTTATGATATTCACGGCGACGCTTGTGAATATTTATTGGGTACATCATCACTATAGTGGCAAGGCAATGCACGCAAGCGTGAACTGCAGCCACACGGTATTGAGTTTTTGGGCACGACATCACTATAGTGGCAAGGCAGTGCACGCAAGCGTGAACTGCAGCCACACGGTATGGCGTGTATGATATTCTTTTTGTTTTGACTTATGGATCTTTTTGCGTATTCCATATTCCGTAGTGGCGAGGCAGTGCACGCGTGCGTGTACTGCAGCCCTACTTGAATTAATATTTTAATGGATATTTCAATGGTTTGAACTGTTTGTTCATTTCAATTCGATATTCTGAATTGCATTCTGATTTGGTTTAATTACTGTCATCTATTCATTATTTAATTATTATTGCTTCTGTGCACTAATAACTGAGTTTGAATTAGACTGACCCGAGTATTATTTTCTTTTGAATTTAATACTCGGGTCAGACCGAGTATTTCAGGTTGTAGATATTCTGCTTTGGGTTGCTGCTAGAGCTATGAAGTTCTTTCATATCTTTTGGAGTAGTCGTCGTTATTTGTAGTAGTCTGTAAAATTGTATAGGAAGATATGTGTTCATGTATATTAAATACGTTAATGTACTTGTATATGTAACTTCCTGAGTCGACTGTTGTAGTTGTATCATATGTACCGTGTCAAATGTATTGTAACTGACATCAGTTATTGTATATATGAGAATTTCTGTTTTATCTGTGTTCCGCATTTATATTTATCTGTGTTATTATTTTATATTTAATGTTCTAAACTATTATGAACCATCGTAGTTCGTTTTATACTGGAATTGGGGTATTTCGATGGGAGAAAATAAACCAGAGATGAAAAATGAAAGAATATATATATCACTCCTATCGAGATAACCAATACTAGTGTAAGGCCAACTATTGATGGCCGCTCCTCAACAGCCTTATTCTCCGTGCTAGTTGACAGCACTACACCGTAGTGTTCTTGGCTAGCGTGGGTATAGAGGTGGGGCGTCACAGCTTGGTATCAGAGCCTAGGGTTTAGAACAAATATAAAACATAACTTAGATAGTACATGTGTTACAACTATTTGTCGATGTTTTATTTCACATCTTTGTCTTAAGATCATCTTTGATTGTTAGGAATGAATTCCTAACGCTTATTCGTGAGCATTGCTGCTATTCTCTATCGCACTTGCTCACTTGAGTTTACACTTCTAAGTATCAGTGTATATATGCTCTACCAAGTTGCATATTGCTGCAACTAGTACCCACTTCGATTTGAACTCGCATTGTTTATTCGAACTGCTATATATATGCATTCTTATCTCTGATTCGTGTACTTAATGCAGTTTCCATACAATTGGGTTTTGGGTATCAATCTTTGAGACAAATTGCATTCCAATTGTCGACTCTGTCTGTTTATCCATGGTTTGTTGGTTTTCATGTGCCTCTCTCTGATAGTTTTAAAATTTCTTTGGTATAAAAGAAATTGTCTTGGTCTTTGCCTTGTCGATATCGACGTTGACTTGACCTTTACTTTTGCTAAAGTCATTCAAGCATTTATACTCGTTCTGCTTTGTTTTTCCAATTGTTGATCGGTTCTTCTTTTCCGGTTAGTTGTTATCACCTTTGTCGACTTTGATAACTTCTATTTCAGGAATTTTGGGTATTCCTACTTTGATGGATTTGGAATCGAATTCTTTATATTTTATTCACGTCTTCGAATGTGAATCTTAGTGAATTGATTTGGTTTTCGAATTTAATCGATTCTTGATTATTTCCCGATTTGTTGCTATCATTTATTAGCAACTTTGATGACCTTTTCTTCGGGATTTTTGTGAACATACCTTTCAATGAATTCGGTATCGATTTTTTTGGATTTTATTCACGTCTTCGTATGTGAATTCTTGTGATTGATTGTTTCTACAATCATTTTTGTGATTTGTCACTTTAAAAATATAAAGGTTTCAATACTGGTAGTAAATATCAAAAACTCTTTTATCAAAATGTTTTCAACTCTATTTTCAATACCAAACTCGTTTTTGAAACTGTTTTCCAATCTATTAGTATATACAAATCTTTATTTCACTCGTATGAGAAATCTAATTAAACGGCTTAGTAAAACAAGTGGTATGAAACGCTTGCGTTTACTTCGTCGGTTAATTGTTGGACTTGTTCGATTGAACCTCTAGTGACAAATTTTATTAGTGAAGATTTACAGTTTGTTCGTAAATATTTAAGTTAAGTAAGTGGTTATGGGACATGATGCTAAACTTTTACATTTACTGACTTAGTGTAATTGACACTTCTCGTTGATCATGACGATCATTTTTACGGTTAGACTAGGCCTCATCGGTGTGATTTCGTCTCACACATATCTCTTGGGCTTTGAGGATTGTCTAGACACCACTTGTGTGATTTCATTCACACATACTTTTCTTTTGATTGTGAGGTTAGACTAGACACCACTTGTGTGATTCCACTCACACATACCTCTTTTGATTTTTTTGGTTAGTCTGGACCTCAATCTGTGTGATTTCGACTCACACATGTGGGGTAGCGCCCCACGGTCTTCGGGCCATTCGTGTGTCAAAATTAATGGCTTGCAACCATGAGATAGCGTCTCGTTATGCGTTGCACGTGTTGATGATTTTTCATGTTCGCGGGTAGGTGAGATTCCGTGCTCCCGTCCTCGCTTTGCGTTGCACGTGTTGATGATTTTTCATGCTCGCGTGTAGGTGAGATTCCGTGCTCCCGTTCTCGCTTTGCGTTGCCTGTGTTGGTGATTTTCATGCTCACGTGTAGGTGAGATTCCGTGCTCCCGTTCTCGCTTTGCGTTGCACGTGTTGATGATTTTTCATGCTCGCAGGTAGGTGAGATTCCGTGCTCCCGTTCTCGCTTTGCGTTGCACGTGTTGATGATTTTTCATGCTCGCGTGTAGGTGAGATTCCGTGCTCCCGTTCTCGCTTTGCGTTGCCCGTGTTGGTGATTTTCATGCTCACGTGTAGGTGAGATTCTGTGCTCCCGTTCTCGCTTTGCATTGCACGTGTTGGTGAGTTTTCATGCTCGCATGTAGGTGAGTTTTCGTGCTCCCGTTCTCGTTATGCGTTACATGTGTTGATGAATTTTCATGCTCGCGTGTTGGTGAGTTTCCATACTCTCCTTTGAGTTTTCATACTCTGTTCGAGTTTTCATACTCCGTTCGAGTTTTCATACTCCGTTTGAGTTTTCATACTCCGTTCGAGTTTTCATACTCCGTTCGAGTTTTCATACTCCGTTCGAGTTTTCATACTCCGTTCGAGTTTTCATACTCCGTTCGAGTTTTCATACTCCGTTCGAGTTTTCATACTCCGTTCGAGTTTTCATACTCCGTTCGAGTTTTCATACTCCGTTTGAGTTTTCATACTCTGTTCGAGTTTTCATACTCCGTTTGAGTTTCCATACTCTCCTTCGAGTTTTCATACTCCGTTCGAGTTTTCATACTCGTGTTCGAGTTTTCATACTCCGGTTCGAGTTTTCATACTCGCGTTCGAGTTTTCATACTCCGGTTCGAGTTTTCATACTCGCGTTCGAGTTCTCATACTCTTAGCTTGTGTTTTCTGGATTTCTTGTGAGGATTTCTAGAATTTGTGCTTCACCAATTTTCGTGATTTCTATTGATAAGTTTTATCAATTCTTGTGCATTGGTGAATTCGTGTGTTATTGACTTGTTATGAATACAAGTTTAGGGTATGATACCCCTTTCTATCTTTGAGAAGATTCTTGTGACCTTTTTGATGAACGAAAATTCATTGGTATTATATTTTGATGCCAATTATTTCGATGAAATTTTGACGTATGTCGAAGTTGCTACTGACATTGCTATTTTAATCACGTGTTTTAAAAATTTGTTATTCTTCAAAATATTTCAAAATATAAATCAAAATTGTTTTCAAAATCTTTACGATTTGCGCTTTCAAAAGAATGAGGAAGCGAATTAAACGTTTCAGAAAAATCGAGGACTATGACCCCTTTCTTTTACTGATTCGCTTAATTCCGGACTTGTCCGTTTGAGAACGTAAAATGTTATTTATTTAAAATACACAATTTAACACTTTCAAGGAAACGATGAAGTGAATTAAACGATTTAGTAAAACTCGTGGTTATGAGTCATGTGCGTTTGCTATTTCGGTTAATTTCGGACTCGTTAATTGAAAAATTTGTAATTTGAAATTTGATTACCGTTGTGGTAATTTCTGATTATCGTTTTGATAATTGGATGTTTATGATTTCTGATTTATCGTTTTTGATAATCAGATATTTATTGTTTCTGATTATCGCTTGTGATAATCAGATATTTGAGATCTAATTATCGTTTGTGATAATTAGATATTTGTGATTTGATTATCAATTGTGATAATTAAATAATCGTTGATTCGTGATTTCTGATTTATCGTTTTTGATAATCAGATATTTATTGTTTCTAATTATCTATTGATAATTAGATATTTGAGATTTAATTGTCGTTTGTGATAATTAAATATTTGTGATTTAAGATTGATTTTCGATTTTGATAATCGAATACTTGTTGATTTGATTATCGTTTTTGATAATCGAATATTTGTGATTTGAGATCTCTGAATTATCTATTGATAATTAGATTTTGTTGATAATTTGTGAATTTCCTTTATGAAATTAAAAGATTTCTTTGGCGTTTATATTGTACTACGCCAGTGTACCGGCTCAATTTTCTGCTATTCATGACGTTTTCCACGTCTTCCAATTACGGAAATGCCTTTGGGATTTCCGATCTTTATTCTTGAGCCCGGTATTATTGAAGAAATTGAAGTTTCACTAGATTTGACTTTGAGCAAACACGTTCTGGCTTGCTCCTTCATGCTCTTTATGGTGAACTTCATATTTCGAATTTCTTCATCTTGTGATGATATGCTCTTTTGGTTGTTACCTTTTGTCCATATATTCCTTAAGATTGCGAGGACGCAATTTCTTTAAGGAGGGGAGTCTGTAACAACCCGGTATTTGCATCGATTAATAATCGACATTTAGACGATTACTATTGTTGCAAATTCCTATTTGAAGTTATTTAATTTGAATTAAAATTCAAATTATAATTTGTTTAAGAATTTTAACGGGCTTTAAAAATTCATTTTGGCCCGTTCCTTTTGGGTCGCAACAATCATATAACCCGATCCCCCTTTATCCATTTTTTTTCATTCGTTCACCAACCCTAAACAAAATCACGAAATTAATCCCGCCCCATTTTATTATTTTCAAGCCCTAGGTTAAAAAATCGAACGAAAGAAGATTAATGGCGGCTTCATCTCGTTGTTCGCTCGTCTTCCCTCGATTGCTCTGGCGTAGCGCGTCTCTGTGATGCCTCAATTCGTCGACAAGGTGAGACTTTCTCACATCTAATTCACTCAAAATATGAGATTTCGTTCGTTTTTGTTTTCGTGGTCATCTTTGTTTCGATATTGGGATATTGACTGTGTAAATTCGTATATGTGAGTGATTTTCATTCACGCCCTCTAATTCAATCTTAAGTATTTCGTGCATGATTTAGATGATTTCGGGTGTGTGTTCTTTGGCCTGAGTTTATTGATTTGTTCATACTTATAATTTGTGATGGTTTTGGCCTGACATGGTTGACTTGTTTATTATTTGCTTTGGCCTGAATTTATGGATTCATTCAACTTATGGTTTCAGCCTGATATTGTGGACTTGTTCAACATTCTGAATCATCATTCTGAGCTTCACCTGTACATTTAATTATTTCTGAAATTTCAATCCTAACTGGTTTTGAAAATAATGCTTTGTTGTCCTATGTATTTGAATATCCCTTGTGACTTGTTTGCATTGTTGGGTTCATTATTTTATATATGTTTACTGATACGATTCGTAGCCTTGTCTCACTTGCATTGCTTCTGATCATATGTCACTGTATATCCCAATGCCACCAGAGAATACTTTATACAGCATCACATATTCATTCACTACTACACTTTTGAGCAAACATCACTATGAAATTCCACTGCTATTAACTCACTTCAAGTCCATTGCTTTCACATTTATCAAACAACTGCCCACTGCTATTATGTGCATTTGTGTTTGGTTTCATCTTGAACCGGGTACTTGCTGCATTTTCAAACTATTGCAGTATATATGAGCTGCTTCATGCTTTATTGTGACCTTCATGTATGTGCACTGGCTGTGCATATGTGGTCACTTGCACTTTAAAACTGATCTGGTTATGCATGTCTTGTGTGTTTGAGTATTTTTCTTGGTCCAACAATGGCAACACTTTGTTTTACTTTGGCACTTTTATATTGCATTTTCATGACTCTGGTCTGGTGTGCTTTTCTGTTTTTTTGCACCTCTGCACATTTTGTAGTCCCGACTTGCTGTTGCACTTTTATATAGCTATGTATGCATATGTTCTTGAGCCAGTTTCATTGTGGTTGTGTTATCACCATGTTGGTTTGACTTGAACTCGATTCACTTGAACTGTCACTGCTTCGAACTCTTTTATACATGTATACATGTATGTGCATATATGTATATATGTTATTTGAAGTGGTAGCCTATTTGGGATGTGTTCTTCTGAAGTGATTTTCAGTCAGGTTTGTAATTTTATATTCCAGTGTGCCTGGATCTGTAGCTTCGTTCTTTGACTTGTTTCATATAGTAGATGCTCTATTTCCTATTCACTTGTATCAGCTTTTGGTTGAGCTTGAGTCTTGTTTAATTCATAGAGGCACTGTGCATTGTTGCCAGTTGCTTCTCTCTGTTCACTTGAGCTGCTGCACTGTGCATCTGCACCTATATACTTTATCATTCTTGTTGCCACCGCAAGTTTCAATATGCTTGTGCACTTTTATTCAGCTTATTTTGCTGGTGCACTTGTTGCGCCTGCATCTTTGTTGCTTGAGTTGTTTTGCTTGAACTTTGTTTTCTGGTGAATTGTTGTGTGTGCATTTGCATGTTCATGTGTATCATTGTGTACCGCTGTTGTGCTGGCACCCTGCTCTGTTACACCATCTTGCTCTGTGCATCCTATTGCATATGTACACTTGATGATGTTGCCACTTCATATCAGTGTGCATGCTGGTGTATTCATGTCCGCACGTATATTTGGTTTGAACTGAAATAATCCACTTGCATTGAGCCCGAACTTTTTTGGGCTTGACCTCGCATTTGTCTCTGCAATTTTAATCGACACTTGGCCTTATGATATTCACGGCGACGCTTGTGAATATTTATTGGGTACATCATCACTATAGTGGCAAGGCAGTGCACGCAAGCGTGAACTGCAGCCACACGGTATTGAGTTTTTGGGCACGACATCACTATAGTGGCAAGGCAGTGCACGCAAGCGTGAACTGCAGCCACACGGTATGGCGTGTATGATATTCTTTTTGTTTTGACTTATGGATCTTTTTGCGTATTCCATATTCCGTAGTGGCGAGGCAGTGCACGCGTGCGTGTACTGCAGCCCTACTTGAATTAATATTTTAATGGATATTTCAATGGTTTGAACTGTTTGTTCATTTCAATTCGATATTCTGAATTGCATTCTGATTTGGTTTAATTACTGTCGTCTATTCATTATTTAATTATTATTGCTTCTGTGCACTAATAACTGAGTTTGAATTAGACTGACCCGAGTATTATTTTCTTTTGAATTTAATACTCGGGTCAGACCGAGTATTTCAGGTTGTAGATATTCTGCTTTGGGTTGCTGCTAGAGCTATGAAGTTCTTTCATATCTTTTGGAGTAGTCGTCGTTATTTGTAGTAGTCTGTAAAATTGTATAGGAAGATATGTGTTCATGTATATTAAATACGTTAATGTACTTGTATATGTAACTTCCTGAGTCGACTGTTGTAGTTGTATCACATGTACCGTGTCAAATGTATTGTAACTGACATCAGTTATTGTATATATGAGAATTTCTGTTTTATCTGTGTTCCGCATTTATATTTATCTGTGTTATTATTTTATATTTAATGTTCTAAACTATTATGAACCATCGTAGTTCGTTTTATACTGGAATTGGGGTATTTCGATGGGAGAAAATAAACCAGAGATGAAAAATGAAAGAATATATATATCACTCCTATCGAGATAACCAATACTAGTGTAAGGCCAACTATTGATGGCCGCTCCTCAACAGCCTTATTCTCCGTGCTAGTTGACAGCACTACACCGTAGTGTTCTTGGCTAGCGTGGGTATAGAGGTGGGGCGTCACACTTACTGAATAATTGAATAACTGTAAAATGAAATAGTGTTCTAAATTGAGAATTGGTTTTAAAGGTTGAATCTTATAAGTTCGATTTCAATATTTTAAAAGATAATGAATTATTGGATAAGCTAAATTGTTTATATTTAATATTTGGAATTTATTGAATAATTTAATAATGGGAGCTGAATTACTGTTTTAATGAAAATGGTTGTTCTATAATATGAATTTATTAAATTTTATAAGTTCTTTTCGGATATTTCAAAAGATAGTGATTTAAGAATAATCAAATTTGTTTAAATTTAATATTACAAATGTTTGAATAATTTAATTCCGAATTTGATATGATTAATTTGATATTGAAATTTAATATATGAAAATAGAGTGAATAATTGAAATTTGATTTAATATGATTCAAATTGGTTTCCAAAGTGAATGTAAGTTATATCGGGATTATAATGGAGTTAATAAGATTTTAAAATTGGAATTTATTGGATAATTGAATAACGGGTTTAATATGATTAAAAATGATTTGCAAAATTTTATTTTATCATATTGGAGTTATAGTGATGTTATAGAACTTTTAAAACTAAATTTAAATTTTATTTGTGAAAATTGAATATTTTAATATTTAATTATCGACTGAAAAATAGCCAATTTTCGAACAGTCTCAAAATTGGACGAAACTGGTTTCATCGGATCCGTAACTTGATATTATTGTAAGATTTCAAATTTCGTATCAATCGGACTTACCGTTTGTCCGGGGCGAGCCAAAATGCATAGAAATTCGTTTAATCGCTTTAATTTAAATTTGATCGTTTATTTCCGTAACTCGCGCATACGATCGAATTAGTTTCCAAAACACTTTCCATTGCGTCCGGAATGAGGGTATAACATTATGAACGCCTAGCGGCATGCCTTGATAGGGGTTCGAGATTTCGAGTTGCGTAGATCGAGGTATTTTGAAATTTAAATAAATATTTTAATTAGTCAAATCTCCTTTTCAGCTGCTATCCCATCTTTTCATTGTACCTTTGACCCATTCAAACATGTAAAAGCCTCTCCTTTCCTTTTAATAACTGCATGCGAGCTTCAGGCAGAGAGAAAACATAAATCCAACTTCAAAAAAAAAATTCTTTCTCCTCAAATACTCGATTAAAAATCACGAAACCTTCTCTAAAAATCCTATTTCATCGTTTGCTTCGATCCTATATGCTTTTGGCCTGGTGCGACTTGGAGTTTGGGAGTGCGACAGTGAAGGCGTGAGGGGTTTTGAAGCTAGGGTTAAGCTTCACTTTGTTTTTATTCACCGATTCGAGAAACAAAGCTCGTATTTGGATTCTCCTCGTCGAATAGCATCTGGACGCACGTTTTGGTGGAGCTCGGTGGTGTCTTGGGGCATGCGACCTGCGCGTGGACGAAAGGGGGATGCACGTGTCGCGTTTCACTGGGGGTGGCCGAGCTTGCTATTTTGTGGTCGAGATGATGGAGGCTTCGAAGAGAAGAAGATTGGCGAAGACGGATTCGATTTTCGTAAACTGTAGCTCAGTGTCACTCGAAATGTTGCATGCGCGTGAATGGGTTTCTCTGTTTCGTGTACAGGCAATTGGCTTCAGGAGTTTGGGAGGGATGAAGTTTTGTGGGCCGGGCCTTTTGGGTAATGTGTTTTTTTAATAAAGAAATTAACTTGTTTTATAAATTCAAATGTCGATAACTTATAAAATGTATAACTCTCACATACGAGGTCCGATTGAGACGAGACTTTTTGCGTTGCGATCGTGATGACGAGAGCTTCGAAATGAAATTGGTTTGGATGGATTTGGAGATAATTGAAATTTAGGCTAAAATTGGAAGTCGTCCGGTTTAGTTCCAAACCGGAACGCCTCGGTGACAACAGGAAAATCAATGTGAGTGTTTTATAACACTCACAACGTACTAAATATCATTATGCTAGTTAAATTGACATTATGAAGTGTTATGTTTTATTTGTCGTTGTTTGATAAAATTTAATTGTCATATAGATTGTCATTTGAATTAACCGTTGAAATTAAATTGGCAGTTAAATTTAAATTGAAATTGAAATTGAATTGCGATTAAATTACCTGACATTGATGACTATGAAATTGCCATGGAATGTATTGCCTATTGGATGATGTATTTCGATGGATGCTATTGGTTGATATTTGAATGTTTGGATGTTTATTTGCTTATATATATCCTGTTATGCATACATATGATACTGTGATTTAATTTAAGTAATATATACTCATCCCTGACATTTAATTGAAATAAATAATTACTTGGCCATAGGATAGAAAATTATATACGGACACCGAATTGGCTAAATTAATAATTTTTAAATTCGTCGATTTGAAATTTGTTTAAATGTTTGATGTAAAAGTTATAAATAGAAATCAAATTTATAGAAATCGAATTTATCGGAAAAATTGAGTTTGGAATGTTGAAACAAATTTTGGTTAAAAGAAATTTTTAAATAATATAAGTCGAGACTTTAAAATTTAAAAATTGGGATTTGATTGAATTTTGAAATTTGATTTGTATAAAGATTTAACCTTAATTCGAGCTTTGAATATTACTCAGTAAAAGTGATATAAAAATGATATTTTGAAATAGAGCTTGGAATTGAATCATATATTGAAATTTGGATTTAAACTTGAATATTGATGAATAATTTTGTTAAGTGTTATAAATGGATATTTTTGAAAATCAAGCTCCAAATCGATATAAATTGAAACTGAATTAATTGAAAGTGAATATGAAATTGAATAAATTGAAGTCAAAGTTGACATTGATTTGAATTGAAATCGAAATTGAATCGGTAGAATGGAAATTGAAATTGATTTGAATTGGGAAGTTATAAATTGAAATGGATTGGTTTGAAGCTGTTTTATTTTGTTTTCCAAATTACTCTGCTATATAAACCATTTTTGAATACTTCAACTATTTTAATCTATTTTAAATCTACTAAACCCAATTTAAATTATTTTAAACTAATTTATCTATTTCAAATCCATTTTAAGATTTTAAGTATTTTAACTATTTTAATTATTTAAAACTACCTTTAAACTACTTAAAACTATTTTCTAAAATTCTAAGCTGGTCAATAAGGTGACGTGTTTATGTTTAAATCTTGAATTTAAAAATACGAATTGGGTTAAATGAAGTTGCAACCTAATATTGAAATTCGAAATGATTTTGAAACCGAAATAAGATATTGAGACGAAAAATAATTTTGAAACGGAATCTTACATTTGAATTGATGCGATGATATTTGAAATGGATTTGATTTTTGAAGCGAATATGATATTTTGATATCAATTATGAATCGATTTGAAATGTAAAAGAGCCAACGGTGTAATAATACGTAGTTATTAAAGAGACCGGGATCGGATATGGACATACTCTCTGTCGATACCGAAAACCACTTTAATAACTATTATACGCGGAGTGTTGATCCAGAATGAAGTGGATGGTTTGGTGAACGCGTTAACTGAAGAAAGAAAATGATTATTGGATGACCCCTGACATGACTAAAACAGGAGCCGCGCCGGGCCATTGAGGTTCGCCACCTCTAGCGGACACACTTCTTCGATACCATATCTATTACATTTGTGATTCGATTTGGGTACACCCCTTGATTTGGGAGTGTTGTTTCGCGGTGTTGGGGTAGCTGCTGGCTATGCTCAACATCAGTCCGGATCACGCAACTACTAGTATCCTAGTTGGTATCGCCTCATGTACCTTGTCATACTGATTATCCTATTCGCGACCACTACGTTTTGTTTTGTGTTATACCTATGGGGTACCCTCTGATAACCACCAGTTTACGGTGGGGCTTACGGTGCTGTATAGACTATGGCATTATAAAAATGTGTTAAGGGGGATTATGGTAACGCCTTAACGCTATTTTGATACTTTATATTACTGATAGACATTATCTACTTAGCGTACATTACTACATAGTAGATAGTTTAACGGATCCTTAAGAGATGGAAAATCCTGTAACATCTCTTAAGTTATTGCACGCACGTTGACACTGGATAGGAGATGTCAAACCCCGTAAACATCTCTGACGCCGTTACACTCATATTTATTTACGATTGATTTAACCTACATGAGGATATTTTAGTCCTGACTCGGGTGTTTTGTCTTTTCATTACGCTCGGGTCAGACCTGAGTTTTTTAGATTTTTGAAGATCGATTCTGGAGGACGAAGACGAAGATTTGGTATACTATTACTATTATTACCCTTGCATCATGTTATCTGCTGCATTATTTAATTGTTCTGTTGTATATGTATAACTCTGATAAATGTTGTATAAATAATTGTCAAAGTATAGTAGACAGCTTCATGAACTGTTTATTTGACTATTATATTTTATCGTTCCGCTGCGAGAATCTGTGTTGTTTCATTTCCTTTATTTCTCTTTCTTTTCTTTTCTTATTTACCCCAATAACCATCTTCCCTTTTGAATGTTTTGAAATCGACATGTGTATTTGATCGTCGGTTTAAACTGTCCAAAAAGGCGGGTCGTTACAAAATCTTATCCTTATTTCAGCTTGGCACCAAAAGCAAAACGTGCATGTGGTGAAACAATGGATATACCAGCATTTTGTGTGTCACTGACTCACTATTTATGTAATGAAGCTGCTTTACAATACAACCGACAAGCAAAAAAGACGATTATTTGTACTCAATTCACTTCGAAAAACTAACCACCTAAGATTAAAAGTAATTTAAAAAATGTACCACTTTCTTCAACAAATAACAACCTTTTGTCATAGAGCAGAGCATATCCTTACTGCAGTCATTCACGACAGTGTCCATATATGATCCTTTGTCTATTATTCAAGCTCATTAAAAATCAATTCTTGGAGTGGGAAGATATCCATATTATATTACAAACATAATACCCAAAAAATGTTTCCTGTAACAACTAATTTAATCAAACAAAATTAATCATGTCAAGTTAACTACCCATTGAACTCAATCAAGCTCGGCATATTTATAACAATCAATCGATATAATATCGAGCATCGTCAAAGCAAAATGGGTGGTGACAATATAATTTTATGTTGGAAAAAAATAAGAATGTTTTTTCTATAAATTGTTAAAATATAATTTGAAATTGTACCTGGCGTTTCATTAACATGTGAACCAACTGCTCTAGCTCTGAAATCCTATGTTGACATTGAGCTACTTGCTTATCTTTGATTTGAGATAAAACTGCCTTGGTCATGGTCACACTCTTTCCCATTCCTCTTAGTCGTTTCGATCTATCTTGTCCCAATACTAGTGAGAGAGCATCTTCTTTGAACTTACATGTTGAGCTAGACTGTGACTCATTTTTCGAAATTTTCAATTTTCTCCTACAAAAGTGAACACAAATTATATTTGGTAAATGAGTTCTAAACTATATATTTTCAAAAAATTAGGCACAAATAAACAGTACACAGCACTTACAATAGCATCCACAACATGCATATTCACTGGCTCACCTTTTTTTCAAGTGTGAGATTTAATCCAAACATCAGATCTAGAAATGGAAGAGGGATTGATACTTTCCTCTTTCTGCATTAAAAGAGGCAACATTAAACAAAACTAATAACCATATTTAATAAATCAAATATTTTTCTCACCAAATCTTCAGTTAATCGAGCCATCCCTCAACTACTACATGTGTGTGGCAATTGCATGTCCTTCATGGATTAAAATTTTTCACTTCGTAACTAGATTACAAGGTTTTATCACATTGATTATTTAATTTGCAATTTATGTACGCTTATATATCATATAAGAAATGATAAAAATTACATTGCAATTACGTTAAACTCTTTACTCATCTTTGACTTGAAAGTGCGGTGTGTATACAATTATATGTGCTAATATAGTATACACGGATCGTGTAATATGGATTACAATACAAATGCGGAAATAGATGATAATAACATAGTAAATAAAAAATAGAAAAATCACACCAGAGATTTTTATACTGGTTCGGAGCACCGTCCTACGTCCAGTCCCAGACTTCTATCTGGATTTTCACTATTAACTTCCTCGCTTCACCCGGAGGAACGGGTTTACAACACCCGAACAACCGAACGGGTTTCACGCCTCTAATACACTGAGGACTTCAACACTTGCCTCTTACAACACAGAGGACTTCAACAAAAGAACAAATACAATTGTTGTTGACAACTTGTGCTCTTGAAAACACGGATTTGTCACTAGCAGTACACCCTTCCTATAATCTTATCCTCAAAGTATGCGAATGATGTTTTGTGAAGATTAAGGAAAGTATATTACTTATTGAATCAAAAGATATGAAATAGTTTCAATGATTCAATAAATAATTGAGAGTTTTTAGAATGCAGGAGTATGTATAAAGTAAGATCAGAGATTAGATTAAAAAGAATATGAAATCATGTTTTTAATCAACGAATTGGATGAGTTTATACAGATAAGAATGGTTGTAACTCTTTGCCATTAAGAGATATGATCTTTGGTGAAAGGTAAGAGATGCAACCTTTGGAGAAGAGAAGTGTCTTTTGGAAAAATTGCGTTCTGTTTAAAAACGGTCGACAGGTTAAAAAGTGACCAGTAGACAGGAATTTAAATATATATACGTTATGTGTATGTGTGCATGTTCAGTGTGCAAATTATGCAGGAACGGTCGACCGCCTATATTTTGACCGGTCGACCGGTCCCTGTAAAGTTGCACACTGAATGTGCAACTACATTCTAATTGTTTATATATTAATTTTCTTGAAAATGCATGATTATTTGAGGATAGATTTTAACAAGTTTATCACTAATATAATATCAAATAATCAATCTATAATCTAGAGTAACATATGTAGCTCTAATGACCTTGTTTTGTCGATCGCCTTTAGTTATTTGTCAGAAATCAAAACTTTCATAAAACTTGTGACTCAACATGACTCAATAAACTTCTTCCATTCATTCATACTTCTAGTGTTTTCTAGTTTTAGTTGAAGTTGTTCCTCCCTGGTTTTTGCTTGTAATATCTTTTTAACGAATTTGCTTTTCGAACACCTCCAAATGTATCCCATTTGCTGAAAAATGAGAGTCTTTTTCCATTCATCATCTAATTTAAATCTAGCCGATAACAGTCATCAAAATGATAATAAAAATAATTTATTATTACATACAAAATAATTTATTATTCCTCATCTAATTACAGAGTTGTAGGAATAACGAAGTTGAAGATGAAGCTTTGGAGAAACTTAGATCAAACATGCTAGCTACTTGCTACTTACATGCTAAGAGGTCCTGGTAATTTGTTAAGTAAGAAACAGTTTAGACACATTTGGAAGTTTCCCGCTACTTGATTGGAAATCGATAAAAATATTATTCTAAATAAGCACACATGTTGTTGCACTGGTAAATAATGCACTCTTCACTTTGTATATGATGATAATTATATTGGTATATAGTATGAATTTCTCTTAACCAAACTTAAGTGCTTGAGAAGAGCCATCTTCAATTTGAATCAAGTATTAAGATATGATAAACTTATAATAATTTATATAGCATATAAAAATATTGTAGCATCCAATTTCAGCTAATACAGTTATTGAACCTGTCTAATGCAAAAAATCTTGACCACCAAGCACAGAGTAGTGGTTCTTGAAATGGTTTAGTGACTTCCGTATTATTTTACTTCAAGTTGTCAATCAATAGGAAACTTGATTTTGTTTATCTTTCATTCGTTCGAAAACTCTTATTGTCATTGTTAAATATTTCTGGAAAATAAAATTATAGCGATCTTATCCTTTTATACATGTATATTTCATACTTATATCATATGACAAACTGTCAAAAGACTGACAATAAACGATCAAGAATTGCATTATTATAGACCAAACTAAAAGATGTGCGTTAACATTTATTTCTACTTCTTTTTCACAGTTAACTATTTCATGCTATTATTTATATGGATGCGTGCGATGTAAATCAATGATAAATATATGAAAATCAGTGGAACAAGATGTAACCGATTTTTATTATCCTCCCCTAATTTCAAACATAAAATAATTTATTATGTAAGCATTAATCACAATTAAACTCAATTTCAACCATTTTTATTTTATTTGTATCTTTTCATTATGTTTTATATATAGCAAGATGAAGTAAAGTCAAAGAAAGAACACTTTACTTAAATATATAGTCTTTACACTTTAGGGGATCTAACGAAATTACCTAAACGGATTTCCATAGAACTACTTTCAAACCGTCACCACGTTGCCTCCAATCATCAACTGTAAATGAAACGTGCTCACAGAAAAGTGGCCCTAAATAAGAAGATAATTTCACCGACCCTTTCCCTATCGATATGCCCGATGAATTAAACTCAATTTCAATTTGGCTTTCAACATCTAAAGGAAATCTTTTAACTTTAGTTGGGCGTCTAGTCCTCTTTTTTGAAACTTGTTTTGCTTCAACATCTTCGATTGCTTTATCCACTTCCATTGCAGTTTTAGGATTTTCAACAATTTGCATAGTTGTGGATGCGGTTGGCTTGCTTGCATTTCCAACATCCATGTTTTCTGAAGGCGGCTCACTATACTCTCCCATTGCATTAGGCCCATCGGATGCATATTAAGATTGTACAAGTCTTCTTTGATAGCAAGTAATCTTCTTATTTATTGTTTTCTTCGTACTTTTAACCATTTTCTGCAGGTATAATCGAATTCTGAGCATTTCAACAAAAAAGTTCAAACTATGAAAATCTGTAGCGTATAAAGATTAGCATCCAAGAAATTAACACAAGAAAAAACAATGTAAGTAATATATGTCGCTTATATCTCATGTAGTCAAATAAATAGAATGGAAAACTTGCTTGATTAGTTAACACAAAACATTACAAGGCCATGTGCATGTATTTTTTTGAAATGGTACTTTATATACAACAAATCAGTGGGACAACATATCCCATGTCAATAAACGTTCGAAAGCAAGTTTCGAACTTGTGACCTCTTGCACCAAAGCCGAATCAATTAACCACTTGGACAATGGTGCTTGTCGGCCATGTGCATGTTTATATACCTAAGTATATAAAGAAATTGGAAGGGTTATCTAATCAGATCAGAAAATGGAAGGCATAGGCCAGACTACAATTAGATTATAACTAAGATATACAAACAAGAATATAACTTAAAGCATGCAATCTACTTTATTATAGAAATAGGGTAACCAACGAGACAAATAACAGGGATTCAAGTATAAGAATGCATACATGCTTCAATAAAATCATGCAAGCAAGTTACATATTCAAAACCATTTTCTGCTTTTTTTTCGTAGCACAGATGGGTAATCTTTATACAGTATATGTGTGAAATATCAAAATTTTCCTTTGCATCTATGAATATTGAAATTAAAAACTAAATATTTTAACCAAGTCATCTCTTAATATCTTTTTTTTATTAGTCATGCTCATTTTTGAAACTAAACTAAGCTAATGAGGTCTCGGTTTTGTTTCGAAACAGAGCTCTCAGTTTTGAGTCAAAAATGAGGTCATGCTCAGTTTTGTTTCAAAATTTCAAAAATGAGCTCTCAATTTTGAGTCAGTTTTTTTTCAAGACACCATGATGCTAGATTAATTCTATTTAGGTTCAAAAGATTTTTTTTTAGTTTATATCAATATAGTCATGCATGAACAAATAACATAATTCATAAAGGAAGTGAATAAACAACGAGAAGTAAATACAAATATCTTATTTGATGGAAAATAGCGTTTCTATGTTTGTGATATTTTATTTTTCAATATTACCTTGTTGGGTGTCCCAAACAAGGTATTCGGATATTCGCTTCTCTGTGCTTGTTCTTTCCTTAACAATGAAGCTAGCAGTGTGTGCTGCAGGAAGTAACAAATTATTTTTGTAAGCAATGGATTTATAGGAGTAAATATTAGAAGTCAGTTTTGGTGCTTTTATATATAGCATTAAATAGCCAAAACAATGTGTTCAAAGACAAATTATTTACCAACTTTATAACAGTTATTATTTAGTTGTATACATTAAGGTTAATTTTCACTATAACACTTAGTTCAGAAAATTTTCTTTTGAGTAAGCAATGTTAAATCACATAGGATAACTTGACCCGATCAACAATATCATGTAGGAAATATTAAATTCCAAATCAATAGGTTTTACAATTCAACATTACATAAGACGTTGAATCTAACTTAAAACAACTTATTAACTACCCAAAAGAAAATTGACATTAGAACTGTCAAGTATGCCTTTGCAATCCTCCATAACATAACTAGCATCCTCGACCAAGTCATCCTCGATTTCTTCACAATCTCTTCCAACATAGTTTACTTCTTCAACAAAATCATCCATCTCTAATTCATGAAAACCTCTTGGCGGTGCTTTCATCACATCATACCAATTAGCAGAATCATTTTCTCTTGAATAAAAAACTTGTTTCACTTGATATGCAAGATATAAGGGTCTCTTGAAAATGAAACCCGACTTAATGTAAATTAACAAGAGTAAATCCACCTTCAACTTTCATCCCATTTCCTATGTTCGCCTAATGACACTTTAAAAGACGAATATAAAAAACATTATAATCTAAAATTATGTCGGTCAATATTCCGAGTAAGTGACCACATCAACCACTTGAGAAATGTCTTTTGCACTTGCTCTACACATGGTAGTCGCATCATATGTCACTCCGTTATTCTGGGTTTCTCTATCAACATCTTTTGTATGAAATCTTTGTCCATTTATAATATATTCTTTGCAGGACAACGCAATACTTTTAGGACCATAAGCGATCCATTTTAACATTTCATTGTGATCTTTGAATCGATAGGTATATGGAAAAGCATATTTAAAATGGATTTAAAAATAGTATCCTTAATTCATAAAATATAAAGAAAATTAACAAACCTTCTTTTTAATCCACTCAAGGAAATTATCTCCATGGTTTTTCCAAAGTAATGTTGCATTTTTTTCTAAACGCTTGTTTAAATTTTGCAACTCCTCCAAATGCAAACTTGTACAATAAAAGTGATGTTAAGTTATAATTGCAATTACAAACACAACAAATTAATGGAAGCATAATACAATATATACTCACTACAAAAATGGTTCCACCACAGCCATATTTATTAGCACCGCTAAATGAGCAATTTCTTTCTCCTTGAAAGACAACGTAACTGATTTGGACATTGAAATTGGATGCCCTTCAAGTATTGCGTTATCTACATAATCTCCATTTTGATCTATGTTTTCTATATTTATCAATGTACTCAAAAATTCATAAAAAAATCTCATGCATTCTTCTACAAGATAGGATTCTGTAATGCGTCCCTTTGGTCGTGCATAATTCCTTACATAATCTTTAAGCATTTTCATATATCTTTCAAAAGGATACATCCAACGAAAATGAAATGGTCCACACAATCGTGCTTCCCTTCCAAGATGAATTGTCAAGTGTATCATAATATCGAAAAATGAGGGTGGAAAGTATCTTTCAAGTTCACACAATATTTTAACAATCTCGTCTTCAAGTTGCTGTAACTTCTCTCTATCAAGAACATGTTGACATATTTTGTTGAAAAATGAGCAAAGACGAGTAATTACTTTTCTGGGTTTTACTAGCAACAAACCTCATAGTGCAACCGATAATACTTGTTGCATCAAAACATGATAATCGTGAGACTTCAAAGCACTAACTTTACAATCCGCCAATGATACGCATTTTTGAAATTTGAGCAATAACCATCAGGTCCTTTGAAATCATATAGCCTTTGGCAGAATAAACATTTTTTCCAATTTTGACAAAATATACGGAGCCGGTGGAAGATATGTTTTAGTCCCATAAGGTTGTGCATAAAGACCATGACGAATTCCCCAATCCTCTAAACCATGTCTATAATTAATCCCATCTTTTGATTTATTGTCATGCAACATTGTACTCGGTATGCTTTCAAAAACATTTTTCTTATTGTGCATTACTTCTAAATTATGATATAATAAAGGTTCTTATGAAAATAAAAGTTACGCATTAAAATTTTATATATTTTATTTTTAACGGATTGATAACAAAAAATGTAACTTAAATACTAACCTCCCAATATGGCAAGTCAAAAAAGATTGATTTCTTTTTTCCACCTTGATAGCTCTTTTTTAATAGGATCATTATCTTCATTATCATTATCTTCACTATTGTCGTCAATCTTCCTTTTTCTACTTTTCCCCTTAATCTCTCCATTTTTAGCTTATCTTGTATCATTTAACTTCACACTCTTTTTTTTTTTTTTTGAAATGGTACTTTTATATACAACAAATCATTGGGACAACATATCCCATGTCAATAAACGTTCGAAAGCAGGTTTCGAACTTGTGACCTCTTGCACCAAAGCCGAATCAATTAACTACTTGGACAATGGTGCTTGTCAACTTCACACTCTTCTTTTCGCTTCCTGCGTCTTTTCCAGAATCATTTGGAAAGTCCTTCAAAATAAGAGAGATATTTTTGCCAGTTAGAATTCTAGTCATCTTTCCATCCTCCACAGTGTTATCAAACCAAGTCTTTTTTCCTTAATGGATTTGAAGAGGGTAAAAATCTTCTATGACCCATATAAACATTTAATCGACTATATTTCAACCATCGATGGTGAGTATTGACACCATATAATGGACAAGCTTTTTTACCTTTTATACAACATCCAACAAGATTGCTATAAGTGGGAAAATCATTTATCGTCCATAGTAAAATAGCTCTCATGTTAAAAAGTGTCTTACTTAATGTATCATGTCTCAACTCCACTACTCCATAAATAATGCAAGTCTTCTACTAATGGCGCCATATATATATATATATATATATATATATATATATATATATATATATCATTATCACTTCTTGGTTGCTTTGGACATGGAATTAAAGTGTTAACATAATATTATCTTTCTTCATGCACAAAATAGGCGACAAATTATATGTCACAAGCATTACTGGCTAGCAACTATACTTGGAGCTTAACATAGAAAATGGATCGAACCCATCTGTAGCTAGACCAAGTCTAAGATTACGTGGATCGACTGAAAATGTTTTCCAATTTCATCAATCATTCTCCAAGTTACAGAATCTACAAGGTGACGTATCTTTCCATCATACTTTTATTTTTGAAATGCCATCCTAATTCTGCGGATATTTTTTTAGATCTGAACATTCTTTTAAATCTTGGGGTTATTGGAAAATATCTCAGCACCTTAACTTGGATACCCTTCATAATCTCCTTTGTATTTTGATATATCTTCCGTCGCGACAAACCACATTTAGGACAGTTATTTAAATTTTTGTACTCTTTACGGAAAAGACAACAATCATTCTCACAAGCATGAATTTTTTCAAACCCCATGTCAAATAGTTTGAGCAATTTCTTTACTTCGTATAAATTCTTGGGGAGCACTTTATTCTTTGGTAAAAACAAATGTTGGATGGTAAGAAGTTTATCAAAACCAGTATAGAATAATCCAGTTTCACATTTAAGATTGTACAAAGTAGTGATGGCAGACAAGCACCATTGTTCCAGTGGTTAAGTGATTTGGCTTTGGTGTGAGAGGTCACAAGTTTGAAACTTGCGTAGCGTGATTCGTACGTTTATTGACATGTGATATGTTGTCCTAGTGACATGTTGTATATAAAGTACCGTTTCAAAAATAAAGTAGTGATGGCTGATCACTTTGTATGGTCTGTGCAACCAGGATACAATGGGGTTTCTACCTCCTCCAAATTTTTAAGTAAATCATCATGGTGTCTTTATGCATCGTCCTTATCTTTATCATCATCAAAAAGGCATGATTAAAATAGCCTTCATCTTCATAGTGAACCATTTTGAGCAAGTCGTACGTCTCGCCCATTTTAATCTTTTATTCAACATTCACTTACTTGCCATGATTATACCATGTATTGTCTCCATACTTAGGATCCATTCCCTTTATAATCAGGTGCTCAATAACGGTTTCACCATAGTGACAACTGAGATTTCGACAGTCTAAACCAGGACACAATATTTTTTCCACATTGCCTAAATTTTTCTTTGCAACACGCACAAAATTTCATGATCCTTGGCCATACTCTCCACTAGTTCTATGATTAAAATTGGAAACAAAAAATGTTACCTTTTATTATCAAAATATTAACTCTAAAGTTAAGTACAAATTTGTTACCACATGATTACCTATATGGACGCAACCAATCTTTCTCCATCATCATATATAATATGTATGCAACCAAGTGTCTAAAATTCAACTAGTAATTTATAATCATGTCAAAAGAAACAATTCATGCAATGAATGAATTTTGCACTAATGATTTGATTAGAGAAATAATTTATATGTCCATAACAAGATCACACAATCACAAAGTCAGCAACGCTATAAATAATAGCTCTTGGAATGTTAATTCATCAAGTTTGCCAGTGCACATACGTAGCAGCATAAAGGAAATCAAAACATTCAACAAAAAAAATGAAGACTATTGGCAATGGAATTCAAATAATGCATTTTTTCATTTAAATCTGTTTAGGATGGTATTAGAGAAAAAAGAGAGATACAACAGTGGCATAGCACTGTATGAAGTAATTTTTGTGCTCCTAAAATGTCAATGACTACATATTTTGCAATATCAAACAGGCTGCCTACAAAGTAAATTCTTAAACTTTCATGAAACTTCCAAAAAAAGTGTGGAAAGAGAAGAAAGTCACAAGGTCAGAGGTACAAACAATACAAAAATCACCATAAAATATTAAGTAAAGAGCAAACCATTTTTCTCCTTTTCTAGAAAAAGTCAAAATGTTTCAAAAGATCTTAAAGAAAAATATAAGATCTTCGAAAATAATTCAAATACTTTCCAAACTTCAGTTCTTGCTTTATGCAATTCGCGTTCTTTATCTTTTCAAACCCCAAGGTTTAACCCCCAAGAATCGATCAATATTTTCATTTATTTATTGGTAATTTTTACTATGTACAGTTCATCAAATTCTTACATTAATATATTGTTTCTGCTCCATTAATCCCTAGTTCTTGTTCCACTTCATTTTCCTGCATATTCGACTGTCCCCATATCAACACTCCATTTCATCAAAACCACCCCATAACTTCATCAGAAACTGTCCCATCACCATGTAAAAAGCTCCATCCCCACCATGTCCTTTCAAATTGGTATCAGCGCAAGAATCAAATTTGAAAGGATGTGATGGGCCTGGAGCTTTTTACAAGGTCATGGGATAGTTTCTGAGGAAGTTATGTAGTGGTTTTGATGAAGTGGAGTGTTGTATGGAGGTAGTCAAATATGCAGGTAAAAAAAGTGGAACAAAAACTGGCTGAAATGAATTATACTTAAAGATTAATGGAGCAAAAACAATGTATTAATGTAAAAATTTGATGAACTGTATATAGCAAGAATTAACAAGAAATGAATGAAAATATTGAACGATGCTTGGGGTTTGAAAAGATAAAGAACTGTGAATTGCATTAAACAAGAATTGGAGTTAAAAGTAAATATTAACATAACTACAAATTGATATAAGAGCTCTAAATGGCAGATATGAAGAACATAGAATTAAATTGCAAAAGATGAAAAAAATTAAGATAAGATATAACATGAAAATGAAGCAACAAGATATTGCTAAATAACAAGATTAAAATGTAAAAAACTGAGAAGATTAATTTGTATTAAACTGAAAATGGAAATGGAGATAAATTGCTGACTAGGTTTCCAAATATATAGACTTTCCAAATATATAGACTGTTTTTGAAAGAGGTCTATTGTCTTTATAGAAAACTAATAATATTAATTCTTGTATTAAGAATTCCATGTTCATGTTGTTTTCCTCTAATTATTTGTTTTTTCTAAATAAAATGCCATATAGTTAAAACAATTGATGACCCCCACTTTGGGATAAGGAAAATATACATGATGCTGAAAAATAGATATTGAATATGGTTTTAGAGTGCACAGTTCAAAAGGAAAGAGAAAATTGCACTGTTAAGGAAAGAGGAAAGAGGAAAGTGGAAAGAAGTTTTGATGATTAATTGATTACAAATTCAAACATTTAAAGGAAGACTAGATGATAAAACTTTCATTTCACAATTCTATTTTTCAACCTTGAATACACTAAGCTTGCCTATAATAACTTTGCAAGAGAGAAATATTGGATAGGACCTCAACACTTCATGAATATACAACAAACCTTAAACCCAACATTCTCAGACATATGAATTAGTTTTAAATAACAAGGAAAATAATTGTTGAATTTTTTTACAGTCATGCAAAAAAAGACATGCAAGAAAGCACCATCACATATATTTAAACCAACTACTATAAATTAATCTATTGTAGGCATCAGCACTGGGCTGAAGCTGTTACCATTCATGAAGACGGAATAAAGTCCAAGATACTAAAATTCGTCCAATTAACTTTGTTCCTCGTTTCTCTTTGTACACATTACGAGTGATACATATAAAAATTTAAATCACTTCAAATCAAATAACCGAAATACCGGTGTTACTTGAAGCAATTGACCATTTTCGACAATAAATACAAAACCGCATTATAATCCACCTTTGATTCTGAAGTGAATCAGACTCAAAATCGTGTCCAAATGAACCCTAAAAAAAATCCAAGATCCGAATTAGAGCTTTTCGGTTGAACTTCTTTGTTGTGAACATAATCATATCCAAATTACGCGTCCAAATGACCGTTGACACTGCGAATGTTGTCATCGTTATGTGTGTGTGTGGGGCTATCGGGTACACCTCAAATCCTCCTAATTGCAGTCACATATTCCAAATTAAATACTATTCATTCTCTTTCTTGAAGTTACAATACCCCTGTAAAATTCATTTTTGCCAACTAGTTCCATAGACCAGGTAATTTTTATTCTTCGTATGGTCAATGAAGATGTCGTTCCTGGTTTGCAATATTTTGATTTTAATTATATATATATATATAGCAATATTTTAACCCTTGAATTTTTTTTATATACATTTCTGTTTAACTTCGCAACATGATTTACTTTTTAGGAAGCGATTATTCAGCATGATAAATGATCTGCCTACAGTATATGAAGTTGTAGCTAATAGGAAGCAAGCAAGAGATATGTTGGGTGTTGACAGTGGAAGTAAACCAAAACCTATCAAGGTTAGATTTATCATATACCTTGTCTGCATATAATATAATTCAGAAAACTCCTCGCTGATTTCATGATTAAAAATTCCTACCTTCCTAATATTAGCCGTGGTTTCAAAAACTTCAGATTTTCAGATTATCTTTGGTCATGTAGTTTAATTTTTAAAATTAACCTTTTTACAAGAATCCGATACCTATTGATTAAATTTTGCCAACTTGTAAACAGTAAGGTATATTTTTCCTGGTGTGCAAATTCACTTGCTACAAACTTTAACTAAATATCATGAAATTTCTGCATGCATATCAATATTACTATCAACTGGCAATTTGAGAAATATATAATTTCTACTATTTGTTAAGATTCATTTTCTAAGCCATAAAGGCAGTTTGTTTAAAGTTTTTCATATACATCTTGTTTTCCATGTTTGTGTAAAAATATTTAGAGATCAAGCGAAGGCCAGATATTACAAGTAATAAATAACTGAAGTACTGTATTTTAAAGTACAAAATACAGTAATAAATAATTGAAATACTTTATTTCTCGTTACTCTTTTTACACATTACGAGTGATACATAGAAATATTTGAATCGCTTCAAATCAAATAACTAAAACACTGGTGTTACCTGAAGCAGTTGACCTTCTCTGACAATAACTACAAAACCATACTATAATCCACCTTTGAATTTGAAGCAAATCTGACTCAAAATCGTGTGTAACGATCTGGTATATTTTGAACCGTTCAAATCGACAAATATCCACTCATGTCCAACTTGAATTGCTTAAAACAACCGATTGTTAATTTATACTTGGTGAAACTTAGTATATAGAGTAAATAAATCAATCACGGGATCACAGACACAGAGTAATATAACAATAGGTAGTAGAATAGATAAATAGTAGTTCATGAAGCTACTATAAAACATCAGAGTCTGAAATAAAATACAACAGAATCTCAAAGTACAAATGAATCTCTAATACATAAGCAACTGACAAGTCAGAACATAAATGACCGAAATAAACTGAAATAACTGAAAGTTGGATAGATAGATCTTCAACAAAGTTCCAATCTCCAAAGGTGAGTCAAAAATGCTGTGACACTCGGTCTGACCCGAGCATAAAGCAAAACACAAAACACTCGAGTCAGGATTAACATTCTTATACAAGTAAATGTAACTCAAGTGAAATGTCAACTGAAATACAAGTAACTTAAAGAATGTTTGGGATTTCCATCCTCTAAGGATCCATGGAACTATCTACTATGTAGTCTATACAATAGCATTAAAATAAACTATTAAAATAGCATTAAGGCGTTACCCATATCCCCCTTAACACTTTTTATATATTCTCGTAGTCTATGCAATGCCGTAAGCTCCACCAAACCGGTGGTTTATCCAGAGGACACCCCATAGGTACGATATAAAACAAACTTGTAGAAGGCGCGATAGGGCATGTGACCATGACACAAGATGCAAAGCCAGGGTAGATATACCGTTTGCGTATCCGGACTGGTGGTAACGCATAGGAGCTACTACCACCCACCATGAGACATACCCCCAAATTAAAAGGTGCACCCAATCAAATCACAAAGTAATAGAATGGTATCGAAGAAATGTGCCCGATCGGAGGTGCAACCTCACTTGGCCCGGCATGACTCTTGTTTTAGTCACATCTAAGCTGACTCATGGGGGTCAGGGTTACGTAAATACCTTATATAGATTCGCACACCAAACCATCCTCCTTCATTCTGGAGTCTCCACCATGTATGCATTGTAGGATCGATTTCACCCCGGGGTGAATAGGGTGATACTAATAATTACAAAAATTTAATGCGAAAGTATATAAAATAATCGTAGCACTGATATAGCAGAATAATAAAAGCAGAAATAGAACAACATAGATTTACCCAGCTTTAGCAAACCCTGCCTATGTGCTTTCCCAAAGGTTTCTACTAGAAATTTAGTAGTCAGACACTTACACACGTAAACTCGTGACACCCGCTATCGATTAACCTTACTCTATGCTCAAAGTTCTGCCACAACTCAGCCACCGAGTTGCAAATTTCTTGAACTACACCACCATAGTTCGAACCCTAGTTACATGACTAGAATTTACAAATATTTAAAAGAGAAAAGCAAATACAAATTAAAAACAATTACAAAACCCTATATAATATTTAAGCCCAAATAATATATAGAGGCTGGCCACTTTATTTTAAATCACAGGAAAAGATGTCCCTTTTTATTTTCTTTAGCCCGTCCTTTACTTCGTGAAGTTATCTGCCTCTTTTCCTTTGCTCGTTCGTTCCTTTTCCAAAAAATTAGGGCTTTGCTTTTTCTTTAAAGTTGCCGATTTCAATTGATCGATCAAGTAAATGTTTTTGCATTCCTTGCTTGTCGATCGATTGTTTCCTCAATTTGCACACGGCTGCCTTAAATCGTCGAGCGCATATACTTGGTTTAAAATTGGTATGTGATATTCCTTTCGATTTTGATTATGCTCGACCTAGATTCGAGTTATTTGCTTGATTTACTTCATTGATTAGCTCTCTGATTTGCTTGTATTCAAATCCATTTTTGTATGCCGATGTTGATTGGGTTTAAATAGGATTTGAAATCCTATAATCTCATTCGCATGATATTGTTTGAAATTTTCAGTAAATTTTCTCTACCGTTCGATTTGTAATTTAGTGTTGGTGATGTTTTCTGACTAATTCAATTTGTATATTTTCTGTTTACTTGATTATCACAGCTTTGAATTTCTCTGATGATATTGGTTTATCTTGACTTGTTCATTGTACTTGCGATATTATCTAGACTCTGTCATATGTGTTTTCATTTGACTTTGATTTCGATTTTTTCGAACTTGCTACCACCTAGAACTTTGGTCATTTGGAAATTGTTTCCTTATGGCTACATGGTTTTTACTGTATCTGGTCTTCAGTCAGTTCATGTAGTGTATGTTGCCAAGTCTGGTTCGGTCGTCTTGTTCCACTTGCTGTTCACTGGTCTTTGCTGTCGCACCATGTAGTAGCTTTGCTTGCTTATTGAACTGCATATTTCTTCATGTTGTCTAACTTGTGTTCATGCGTGTAGCATTTTCGACCTGATTGTGCAATATTAGTCTGGGTTGCATTAAGCTATGTCCGCTGTTCATTCGAGTCTACATTGTGCACTGCATATATATGCATACATGTCTGTGTTCATGCATGTATATATGTAGATTGTGCTCTGTGCACACTGCATTGATTTAAAACGAACTTGTTCGATTGTTGCTTGATCACTGTCTCCGCTCACTGGTCCTGGTTACATGTGCACTGTCTATATATATATATATATATATATATATATATATATATATATATATGTATGTATGTATGCATGCATGCATGCATGCATGCATGCATGCATGTATGCATATGTATATATGTATGCTTGTTCTATTGTTTTCATGTGCACTGATTCCATTTGCCTTGAATCCACTTTATGTTGAAGTCTGGTTTCACGTCGGTTCTTGGTTTGGTTAAGTTTCTTATTCTTATGCATAGCATATTGAACTAGTCTGGTTTCCACTGAAATGTTAAAATTTGAAACATTTCTACATGCTTCACTGCATCCCATATTATTACTGCATCTATATATGTCTGAATTCTTAAGTCTGGTGGAAGCTTTGCATTCATGACTCCACTGTCTTGGCTTGTGCTTAACCATATACATGCTTCGAGCCTCTGTTTCACTGGTAGTTGTTATGCATTGAGCTGTACTGTTGAGGCTTTGTTCATTTCGGTTTTTATGCATTCATTCTTTACTGGCATGTGTGGTATACAAGTCTGGTATAGGTTGCTCTGACCGGTCCATTGAATATGTTCCATTGATGTTGGTATTTGCAGTCTTGAGTCATGTGTACATTAGTTTTGAACATACACGGTTGAGTTTTGTATGCATTGAATTGTATTCATGTGTACACAATTGATTTTGTGGTATCGTGGCTAGTTTTATGTTGGCTTTTGAATTCTTGTATACTACAGTTTGTGATGTTTTTGTAGTGCACCTGAGTTGAACCTAGCTCTGGCTCAGATTTGACCTTGTGCTCATATCATGAGTTTATTTGTATTACACTTGAATATTTGTACTTGAGTTGAATCCAGATTTTTATTGAGTTTGACCTTGTGCTCATATGTCCCTATAGTTTTATCACGTGTATATCGGTATGCACGGCCTTATGGCATGTACAGTGATACACTATGCATGTCATAGGTTGTTTGTGTATGATGAATTCAAAATAAATATGACGAAGATCAACCCAAATAACTGAGGCAAATAAAATTTTCAAAAATAAACATTTTGTTTTACACTGCACAAATATTTCTTTTTCAATTTTACTACTTCAGTGTTTATTTTGCAGATTGCTCAGATGCTTGATTCAATCTGGAATAGAGTTGAAGATAAATACGAGCAAATGAGTGATATGTAGTGAAGTGCACATGTAAATTAAAAATTGTGATGTAATCGAAATTGTATTATAATAAAAATTATGTGTGTGTGTGTGTGTGTGTGTGTGTGTAGTGAGAGCTCAAATTTGTACTATTCAAAAATTGTAATAAAATATTTGTTCGAATAAAATATCTGTTTGAATTTAAATTCGGTGTTATTTATTTTATTCAGCAAATATTTATTTAATTATGTGAAAAATAAAATAGTACATTAACGAATACATTTAAATGAATATATATATATATATATATATATATATATTTGTGTATTATCATCAAACAAAATTCATATACTAGCATATTCAACACACAATTGTTAAAGTGGTTTTTGGTATTGGTAGAGAGAATGACAATATCCGATCCAGGTCTTTGTAACAACTAAACGCTTATTTCACATCATGGTTATTTTATAAAATCACTTTTATAATCATTCAAACAATTCATACTTCATATTAAAACTATCATATTCATTTCAAAATCATATCACTTTCGAAATCATATTCACTTCTGAAATCATCTCACTTTCGAAATCATGTTCATAAAATAGTTTAAACCATCATATCAAAATATTGGTATTAAATCCATTAAATCTAAATCATAACAGTTCCCACTTACATACTTTAAACATTGAAAATAGTTTTATATACATTTTGAAATATTAAATTAAAAATAGTTTAAATTTAAAAATTGGTTATAGATTTAAATAGTTTATATATAAAAGAGTTTATATCAAAAATAGTTCCAAATTAGAATTACTTCTTCAAATTTCACAAATCAATTTAAATCAACTTTAGTTCCAAGATTCAATTTAAATCAATCTTAGTTCATCAATTGTAATTCAATTCAAATTCTCAATAAAACCATTTTAATTTATATTGATTTCAAATTTAAACCACTTCTTATTCAATAGGTTTCAGTTTAAATATTCAAACAATTCATAATAACTCAATTTGATAGATTTCATTTATATTTCAAAATTCAACATTAATTTTTATTTAAATTTGAAATATCCAATTAATCATCTTTAATAACCATTTAAATAAAATCCCAGATTGCAAATTTAAATCAAAATTAATACAATAAATATCTTGCTCCATTTTATCTAATTCTGAAATACTCACTTAACCACCTTTTATAAATATTTAAATAAAATATCAAATTCAAATTTAAATCAAAATTAAATATTCAATTTCAAGTTTATTTAAATAAGAAAATATTTGTTTGATCACCTTTAATCAAATTAGGCTATCAATTTAAAAAAAACATATCTTAAAGATATCAAATCAATAAGTTTCAAATTAGTTTAATTAAACTCAATTATTAACCAATTTAAATTTCCAACCAGCTTTAACTTATCTTTCCAACCTCTATTTATTAAAGTTATTACAAAATCTATTTAAAAATATTAATATAAATTTTAAATAAATATTTAACATATTATATATACTAATTAAATCAAATTTTATTAAATTAAATTATATTAAATTTTTACTAAATTAAATCTTATTATCATTATCACTATTTTAAATCTTATTTTATATATTTTAAAAATATTAAAATGTAAGTAGAATTTTATAATTTACATTTTAAAACTTAATATAAAATTTTAAAATTTTCAAATATAAAATTAAAAAATCTAAATTTTACGCATATAATAAAATAAAATCTTTATATTATATTTAAAATCAATATTTATTAATATCCATATTTTCCTTTCAAACTTTGGAAATAATTTTCAAAAATAGACCAATGGTGTCCGTATATAATTATCTATCCTATGGTCAGGTGATGTAGATATTTATCATTTCAATAAGCCATAATTTAAATTTAATATTTACGGGTATATATCATTTTAACCTGCAATCCCAAAATTCAAAATCATTGAAAATCGCTTGGGTTTATCATTTCGACCCATAACGATTTTCTCCTAATCTATAAGATCGTTCAGGTGTGTATCATTTCAACCCATAGAGAATTTCTAACAACATGGAACTTATAGAGTGAGAACAAATATGAAAATAATATAACATATCAACTACAGGCGTATATCATCAGCAACAATTTTAAATATAATATATATGCAACATGTTATGGTGTCATAAGTCATAGGTAAACAATTACAGATAATGACATATCATATATAACAATTAAATATTTTAATAGTTCAAATTTAATAGCATATTTCAATTGTCGTTTCATGTGAAATCAATTTACCAAATATAATAATATTAATCATGAATGATTGCTTACCTTTCGAGGCTAGAGAACAACGGGAATAAGAACGATGCCTACACGAATACTGATACGGACACATGGCAAAGCAAAGCTGGATAACGACAAGCTAGATAATTGCTGCCGAACGAATCCAGACAGCCGCGAAACAAAGTAGCATGATGCCATGATCTTGAGTTTGATGAAATCAAATAGTTATATATTTGTTCTCTTTAAATAAAATCCTCGGTCAATTGAAATAAAACAACTAACAAAATCAAATACTTGAGACCTGTAGATAGAGAAGGCTCAAGGGTATGCCATCTTTAGAAAAATTGTTGAAAATTGAGATAGCTCAACATCGCAGCATGATAAATTTAAGCCATGTAGATATCTGGAAATAGAAATAGACTTCAATTTCAGCCTTGTGTGCATGTGTCCCTCTTTTCTTCTAAGGCACAAGGCAGCAGCATCCCGAAATTCAATTTTTGGATCATTGAATCCAACAACTAAGGTTGTGTTATCATTAGACTATGCAGAACTTGTTTTAAAGTCATATACATATATATACAGACACAGTAAATATGTGATATGTATATAAGTTAAGGCAAGCGCAAAACAACGTCCGGTTGTTGTGTTAAGATGATGACTGAACGCTGTCAGGTGGTGGAGGTTATGAAGCAAGAAAAGGAAAGGCGAGCGTGAGTCGGAGCCGTTTAGTGGAGTTGGTGGATGACGAGTCAGGTCTGGGTGTGGTTAGATTTCTTGGTGGATGAAGGCGGAAGGTCGGAGCATTGCTGCACGGAGAGGCAGAGGGGATCGGTAGGCTCGGGTGCAAGGTTGACAAGGCGGAGGCATGTAAAGGTGGTGGCTTTTCAAAAGGCTGTCAGGGAGGACGAGCATAGAGGAAGCCAGGGTAGAGGCAAGAGGGGTCAGGGATGGGTTTTAACAGTGGGACGGTGACTTGATTGGAGTTGCGGCATGGGCTGAGATGGTGACTCAGCTGTGTGGCAGGGAAGGTGATGTGCGTGGGGAAGATGTAGGGTCGGCGATGCGGTCGGAGAGGGAAGGATCTGGAGATGAGGCCGAGGTGGGGTTTCAAGGAGATGGTCGAAGGGGATTACATGGAGAAAGGTGACTGTCGGGGAGGCTCGCATGAGCTGGTGGGCGGGTTTCACGCATGGTGGCTACTGACAATTGTATGTACATGGAGGAGGGTCCGGGTAGGTTAGACGTGGGTGCAAAGTCGATGGGAGGTGGAGATCTTGGCTGCTATGGCGGTCACATGATGTTTGGTGCAAAAGGAAAATATGTAGAAATGGGTTTCTCGAGGCCAAGTGGAGACGTTTGCAGGGTGGATGATGGTGTTCTGGCCGTGGTTGCTGGTGCTTCTGGATGTCGATGGGGTAGGTGCAAGGCATGGAGGAGAGGGTAAGCGAGGAGGGAATAAGGCGGATGGGGGAGTGAAACATGGTTGAGCCATAAAGTATACGAACAGGACAGAATGCTTTTATATTTTCTTTATTTTTTTTCTCAAGCCATTCGAATTGAATGAACAGGGAACGAAGAATCAAAAGAATGAGAATCAGGCAATATTGGAACCAAAACTGGGGGAACAGAGAGAGTCAAATTATTAAATCTGTGGCTGTTAGATTTCTCACCGTGGACAACTGAATCGTCGTAGAAAATCAAAAGGTTTTAGAAATGGGTACGGGTACAGTTTATCGTTTCGCGGTTTTCATCACGTACCGGACATCGAAATGCACAAATTAATATATTATAGAGATCAGCACGACGAGATGAACAGAATAGACCATTCTATCAAAAGTCGATATTCGCTGCAAAATGCCGCTAAAGCGCAGAAAATAAGACAAACGGGACTACAGAAGTCCAAATTTGATGAACCGAAACATGACGTCTCACTCAAAAAATGATTTGCAAATTTATTATATAAAAATATTCAGATTTCAAAAATATTTTATTTTAATCAAATTAACCAATTGAAATTGAAAATTACACAACAGAACTAACTTTCAAATTTATCGACGAAAATCTGTCATTTGCTATGTTTGAATAGACGCATACCAATACCAAATTTTCATTGCTAAATTTAATTGTTTAATTTCAATAAAAATTTCAATTAATGACGTTATAAAATTCGTTAAAATTTATGGGTCACTACATCGTGTCCAAATGAATCCTAAAAAAATCCAAGATCCAAATTAGAGCTTTTCGACGAGCAATTTAGAATCGGAATCATATTAATCTTTGAAATTGATACCTTTAGCAATCATTGTTCTGACGGAAACAAAATTTGTATGTCATAGTTAAAAAAAGGACAAAATTACATTAATCGATATATAGCTGAAACCCTAGTATTTAGGATAGGAGGAGGTGAGATGAAAGCGACGAATTGGGACAGGAAACCGGAGACGATAATGACGAGAGGCATGAAATTAACGTTAGCATTTTTTCATGAAGTTAGAAAAGGGAGGGATTTGATAGACGAGAGGGAAGAAAACGAAAAAAAGAGGGAAACCAATTTTTTTCACAAAGTTTTAAACCGAGGCGGTAAATTAGATGGACCATATTATTCAGAGCGTTCTCATGAAAATATCGGCCCCGTTTAAACCCCAACTCCAACCCACATGAAATGTCAACGTTTACGTTAATGGCATATATCATTCAAAATAACTTTTAACCGCATTTTTAGTATAAACGCTATGAGTAATTGCTGTTAAAATTGAATTTGGTTGTAGTCTTAAGTGCATGGTTACTATCTTAAATCAGTGCAAATTTATTACCTCAAATCACAGGTTGCAACATAGCACATAAAATTTGGAGCATGGTTGAACAAAAATTCAACACACAATTTTCAGCAAGAGTGATGCATTACAAAAGACATATGCAAAACTTAAGAAAGGATAATATGTCCATGAGAGAATATCTAACCAAAATGAAATCATTATGTGATATGTTGTGTTCTGCAGGTTATAAGGTAGCATAAACAGAGTAAATACTAGCAATTCTCAATGGCTTAGATGAAGAATATGAGTCAGTTGTAGCAATCATCTCATTAAAAGAAACACTTCCAAGTTTACACTATGTCCATTCTACTTTATTGTCAAATGAGGGAAGATTAGATCAAAGAGAAGCAACAAGTTTCGATTTCAGTATTAACTATGCCTCAAATAAAGAAAACTTTAAAGGCAAGAATCAATCAAGAAATGCAAATTCAAGAAATGAACAAGGCAATCAAAGAAATAGCCAGACTTACAGAGGCAGGAGATGAGGTAGATGGAGCAATAACAACAGAATTTGATGTCAGATCTGTGAAAAATATGGTCACGCAGCAAGCAGGTGCTATTTTAGATTTGATCAGAATTACACATCAAATCAACAAGGCAATTCCAGTCAAGGAAATTATCACCCCAACGCCAATCTTGCACATGCAAGTTAAGATTTCAAGAATGAAGGAAATGTCTCAAGAACCTAAAATGACATTGAAATTCTAACTAGGCCAAAAGACATACAAAATGAAGATTGGTACCCAGACTCAGGTGCAACTAATCATATTACTAACAATCTACAAAATCTGAATTTGGAAAACAAGGAATACAAAGGTATGCATTCTATTTTATGGGTAACGGTGAATCAATACAAATCACTCACACAAGAAAAGCAGTTATCAAGGGCAAGAGAGAGCTACATCTCAATAATTTATTGAGCGTACCAGAAATTAAAAAAAACTTAATGAGTGTATCTCAGTTTTCCCTTGATAATCAAGTTTACTTTGAATTCTACCCAAAATTATGTACAATTAGAGATTTGCTAAGTTGGAAAATTTTACTATATGGTAAAGTTCACAATGGCCTCTATATTTTCAAACTGATGAGGCATTGTAAGAAAGCTGATGACAGGAAATGATGTAATTACTATAGTTTTAATGACAGTGTAAATCATAAAATTACTTTTGATTTCTGGAACTGTAAATTGGAACACCCAAGTGTCAATGTTGTAAAATGTGTATTGAGAAACAATAATATCAATTTTAAGGATTTATCACTACCATATATATGTACTTACTGTCAAATGAGAAAAGGTCATAAATTACCATTCCCTAATTCTATAAATGAATATCATGAACTATTGCAGTTAGTGGCTACTGATCTATAGGGACCAACACCAATAAACTCAGATTATGGTTATAACTATTACTTGTCATTTATTGATGCATATTCTAGATTCACATGGATTCATTTTCTTAAATCAAAAGCTGAAATAGGGAAAGCAGTATTACAGTTCATTAATTAGGCTGAAAAACAAACCAGTAAACAGCTAAAGATTATACAAGCAGATGGTGTGGCTTTATTCAAGCCATAAAAGAATATTTCATAAAGAAAGTAATAATTCATAGAGTTACCTACCCACGTACCTCAGAACCGAACGGGTTAATTGAGAGAAAGCACAGGCATGTTATTGAAACATGCCTCACTCTCTTGGCACAAGCATCTCTGCCCCTAAAATTTTAGCCTGATGCGTTCTCCACCTCTGTATATCTCATCAACAGAATTTAAACAAGGTTTGAAACTCAAAACCCTCGGTGAAATTCAGTTTAATGTTAGAACTGACTATTCAAACTTAAAAACGTTGGGTGCCTTTGTTTTCCATGGCTAAGACCATATAACACTTGTAAAGTAAGTTTCATATCTGCACCATGTACTTTTTTGGGTTATCCATCTCATCAGAAAGGCTACAAGTTCCTAACCAGCAATGGTAAGGTTATTATATCAAGGCATGTCGCTTTTAATGAGCATGTTTTTCCCTTTGCAGCAAAAGACATGAAAGTATCAAAAGATATATAATGTTAGAGTATCAATACCTTCAATACCAATTTACAATGAGGAAATCAAAGAAACAGTCAATGATCAGATTGATACTGCTATGCAACAACCTAAGTCCTCACTCAGAGCAAGTCATGAAACGACAAGTCATGATTTACCAAGATCATTCAGACAATCAAAAGAGCAGTGTTATGACAATGAGCAATCATCACTCAGAGAATAGGAACTCATGAAGATATATATCAACATGAAGCCCCTTAATCTCAAGAGCAACCACCAAAGGAACCTGGACATCACATGATCACTAGATCAAAAGGCGGAATATTCAAGCCCAAAGTATATACTACTACAACTGAATTATAAGAGCCAACCACATATGAGCAAGCAATTAAAGTCAGGAATTGGAAGGAAGCAATGGATGAGGAATATCATGCTTTACTGAAAAATAACACTTGGGAGTTTGTACAACAACCAGAATACAAAAAAATCATTGGTTGTAAATGGACTTATAGACTAAAGAAAAACCTTGATGGAACAATATCAAAATACAAAGCATGATTGGTTGCAAAAAGCTACAGTCAATAAGGATTTGACTTTACGGAGACATTTTCACCAGTGGTTATGCCAACTACTGTCAGAATTATATTGACTATAGCACTGCATCACAACTGGAACATAAGACAACTAGATGTCAACAATGCATTTTTAATTGGAGAACTTCAAGAAGTGTATATGGAGAAATCACAGGGTAATAAACCAAGCAACAATGATCAAAGATTATGCAGACTTTATAAAGCCATATATGGTTTAAAGCAAGCACCAAAAATCTGGATGACATATTGAAAGCGACACTAATTCAGCTGAGATACAGGGCAACAAAATCAGACAATTCTTTATGTGTTAAATTTAATAACAATACAATAACTTATATACTTGTTTATGTGGGTGATTTTATAATTACAGGAAACAGTAAAGCAGAAATCAACCAGGATATTCAACATCTAAATAAAGCATTCTCTATTAAAGACCTGGGAGATTTGAACTACTTTCTAGGGATAGAAGTGTGCAGAAAATTAGACACGGAACTTGTACCACATTGGAAAGTATATTGCAGAAATATTACTCAAAGCAAAAATGGATCAAGCCAAGGGACTACCTACACCAATGATAAGCAATTTGCACTTATCCAACGACAAGGTGAACCTATTGACAATGTGAAACAATACAGAAGCATAGTTGGTGCACTACAATATGTCACAGTAACATGACCATACATAGCACTCAATGTCAACAAAGTATGTCAATTTATGCAAAGACCATTAAGTGATCACTGGAAGGCCGTAAAGCGTATATTGAGATATCTAAAACAAACAATAAATCAAGGCATAAATTTAAAATCATTCAAAGCAATAGAAATCCAATGATACTTAGATGCCGATTGGGAAACCGACATAGATGATCGAAGATCTATATCTGGGAACTACATATACTTAGGTGGAAATCCAATATCATGTGCTCCAAAAAGCAGCCAACAGTCTCAAGATATAGTTCTAAAGCCGAGTATCACAGTGTAGCAAGCACAACTGTAGAGATTACATGGATCGAATCTCTTCTCAGTGAAATCGAAATTTAACTAAAGACTAGATGGATTATTTGGTGCGACAACCTCAGCATAGTTTCATTGACTGCTAATCTCATACTTCACTGATGAACGAAGCACATCGAGATTGATCTGTACTACGTTCACAAGAAAGTGCTAGAGGGAAAACTTATCATCAATCACTTTCCATCATTTTATCAACGCCCTGATATACTCATAAAGCCATTATCGACGAAGAATTTTGCAAGATTAAAGTTAGATCTAAAGATTGAAGAAGGCGGCGAAAAAGGAAAGGAAAAAGAGAAACCCAAGCTCAAACTGTAGGGGGTATTAAAGGAATGAAAGAAAACATATGCTAACAGAAGCTTATACTCCTCACAGGGAGAAAAATGTAAATTCATTTTATTACAATAGGCAAGAGTTGCAACCATTTGAACAAGTTTGTATAAGAAGCAATATATAATACATGCGCTAGCATTATTATGTAACATATTATTCACTCCAAAAATAAAGCAATTTCCCTATCTTCTTTCCAATATTTTCTAAATACAATATTTTAAACATACGCTGAATAATTCACAAAAGAATAATTTGCCTATATTTTCCTCATTAAAGTACAGGTGTTTCAATAAAAGATAAATGCACTTATCTTTCAGGTGAAAAAAACAAAAAAACAAATGTATTTAGCTATTGGAAGTATCTTTTGCATGAACAACAAACTATTGAATTAAACAATTGGAAATCAGGTAAAATATGAATTCTGGGATTTATAGTCTGTTAAAAATAATTTGAGGGTTTATAAAATTTATATAATATTGAAGATAATAGAACTTTTAAAATTGAATTTAAAAGTGTTTTGTTCAGTTTTAGAAAAATATCGTTTAAATTGATATTTAAAAATAGCCTTCGGGGTCACAGTCTCGGAATTCAACGAAACCTTCTATTGGATCCGTAATATTGTATTATTAGTCAAATTCCGTAGAGTTTGGAGTTGTCATGAGAACGTACGGTAAGTAAACGCGCCGTAATCTATATCGATAATTTGATATGGTAACTGGATCCAAAAAGCTATGTTCTCCATACAATCGAGTTAGAACTCGAAATATTTTACATTGCGTTCGGAATAGGGGTTTAACATTATAAACGCCTAGCAGCACGCCTCGACTGGAGACCGAGATTGTGAGTTGCGGAAATTGAGACGATTTAAATTTAAAATTTAAATAATTTGACTGGTCAATTAATTTAAACATCAAACTTTATACCCTAGCTACTTGTCCACCTTGAGACACGTGTTTCTTTTTTCCTGTTCAATTTCACGCGCGTCTTTATATATATATATATATATATATATATATATAATACTTACATATATAGGTTAGAAAGTAATCTTACTTTTATTAGAATTAAATAAATATATATACACATAAAGGTAAACAGAATATATATATATATATAGGTCAGAGAAATATATATATATATATGACTCGGTAATTGATTTTTACAACAAGGACTATTTACTGTTTATTCTTTTCAGTTTAAGGATATATATATATATATATATATTTTAAATAGTTAAACAGAAACTATACGTATAATATTTTGGAAATAAAATTTTGAATGTTGAAGAATTTATATAAGATTGGATTTTGTAATCTATATAGATAATATTTTTATAAGTAAATAATTTCAAAAGAAAAATAAATATATATATTTTCACTTAACTAGTTTATTTTAAAATAATGTATTATGGGAATTTATTTGTTAAATTAACTTATCTAAATTATTTTAGTTACAAAGAGGTTATTTAAAAAAATTAGTTTAAAATTAAATAATTAGTTAATTAAATCTATTAAATGGAAAATTAATTATTCGATTAGTTCAAAATGATTAATAGACCATACAATGTTTATTCAAGGTCTAATTCATGGCGAATCAAGCCGGTATGGAGTGGGTTGCAAACACAGTCAAAGGTGAGTTAATCTCACTCATTTGGATTACCTTTTAAATTAAATTGTTAAATTTAAATTATTAGTTGTCTGCTTGATGTAACGACCCGTAAATTTCAATGATTAAAATTTGTTAAATTAATAAGATTTTCGTAATTAAATTTAGAAAGAAATAATTTTTTATAACTTATATTAAAGTAAATGTTAAGAATGAAATATAGTAATGGAAATTAAAACTAATTATTAGTAATTTGAATAAAATTCTAATAAATGAAGTAGTGAAAGTGTCATAACTGGATATAAATTAAATATGAGAAAATAAAGGTAAGTATTGAATTAATTAATGAAATAACACATTGTTAATAGTAATTAGATGTAAATTAAGGAAATATGTTAATGCAAGTTAATAATTAATGAACTTGAATGAAATTCCAGTTAAATAAAATAATTTAAATATTATGACTTGGTTATAAATTGAATGTAAGTAAATAAATGTAAGTATTGAACTAATTAATAAAATAATACAGTGTTAGTGGTAAGTAATAAACTTGTAAATGTAAGTAAAAGTAAACATGTGACAGCTAATATAGGTTATTTATTTAGTGTGTTAAATAAAATTGGTAATCAATTTGCAATTAAAGGTAATAATTTTGATGTAAGCTAATAAATAATTAATTCAATGCAATACCAATAAATTGAAATAAATTGTAAGGTTATAATTGATTGTAATTAATAAATTGGGGAATAAATTCAAAAGTTATATTAATTAATGAAGTAATACGTAATAAGTTGCAGTTTGATAGAATCAATGCTAGATAAGTAATTATAATAATTGTTAGTTGACAATTAAGTATGAATGTGAGTAAATTTGGCAATAGTGCAAAATTTTAATCGTTTACCCATTCATTTAGTGTATTGAATTAGATCTAAATCAATTGCAACATTTGTTTCTTAATAATAGCTTATAAGTGAAATTAAATGTTAGTGGTGAAAATTATTATTAAGTTAACCATTTATTTAGTATATTAAATTAAAACTGGTAATCAATTACAATAAATCTAAATTAAAAGTTATGTTAGTATAAATTAAGGAAATAATTGGAAATAATGTCAATTTTATTTATAATATGACAGTTGGTTGAATAAAAGGAATAGAAATAAAGTTTTATCAATATATTGGAATTTAATTTATGATAATAGGATTTATTGCAATTAAATGAAATTAAATATTTAAATATTACATAAATGGAAATTTAGATGAAATGTGAGAATATTAATGTAATGGATTTTGAATCCAATGTTAATCTCATCCACTTGATAATAATAAATTGAATAATAAAATGAAAAGTAAATTAAAATAGAATTTATGGAAATTAAATATATAATTTTGAATTTAATGGAATTGAGGTTAATACTGAAATTGATAAATTAATAACCTCTAAATTGACATTTTAATTTGTTTAAATCATTGTAAATGATTGAGAAATCAAATGATGAAATTTGTCAATTAAAGAATTGAAATTGAGAATTTGATTTAATTAGTTAATTTATTTATTTAATTAATGTAAAAATAGCCATTTTAGCCACTTACTCGGATTTCGACGAAACCAGTTTCATCGGATCCATAACGGTGAATTATTGTTGGATTTCATGTTTCGTAGCGGTCGGACTTGTCATTTGATCGTACGGAATCGAAACGCCTAGAAATCAATGAAATTGAAATCAATTGAAATCAATTTGAAATAATTTGATTTTAGCATAACTTCTTCATACAATGGAATTTGGACCTGAAACCTATTCCATTGCGTTTAAAATATTTAAAAACATCTATTTTGATATATGGGTTGACCCAATTTCGTTCTGGAGTCAGAACGGGCATTTCAAACCATTTTATCGTTCAACGCGTATATATACCCTATTATAAACCCTAGTCTTTTTACTATGTTCAGTGTTCTGTATGTACAATTCCTTCTCACCTCCTCATTTCAATGGCAGACAATTACAAATCCAATTGCAATTCAAAATTTCAAACTCCACAAACTATATCATATTTTATATCATCAGAAAGCTCTCGAAGAGCGCATCTCAATTCTGCGATTCGTTTTCCAATTTGATGCATCGTTTATCCAGAAATTCAAGTTTAACCTCAGCCGTCCATAGGCTAGGGTTTTGATCCAACGGCGGATTCGCGACGATATGACAATCGGGAAGTGGGGTTTGGGAGAGGACGCCGAGCAGGACCAAGATCTGGCCTTCGTTCGTTGTCAGGTGCTCAAGATTTTCCAGAACATGGCTTGGTAGGTCGTGATGGTGGTGTGCTCCAGGAGGCGCCGAGGTGGATGGCGAGTGGCGTGGAGGGGCGCCAGGGTGTGGGTGTCGCGATGGCGAGGCTTGATTGGAGAATCATCGTGCGTGGAGGCGGCTTTTGGCGGCGGCATGCTTGCATATTTGGGTTCATTTGTGTGTGAGCCGCTGTTGTGCGTCATGAATACAGGGTAGGTGACGTGTTATATGGTGACGTGTTATGTTTTTTTGCTTTGTTTATTTTATATAAATTTAATTTCAATCATTCTAACATGAATAACTTTCACGTATGAGGTCCGTTTCATGCGCGGTTTTCTCTGCTAGGTTCATATTGGAATTTCAGACATTTTGGCTCTTGTTTGGACGAATTTGAAGACTGTTCAAATTTTGGATTATATTGGATTTAAATTCAATTTAAATTCGAAAGGTGATTGTTTTAACCCACTCACAACTTCTAAAATTTCTTATGTGTGTTAAATTAATTTCTGATATGATTAGAAATTTATTTATTGCTGTTTGGTATATTTTATCATCATTCCAGTTAAATTGAATTTATTTAATTAAATCGTTATTCAATTTATTATTGCATATAAACTACCAGTTAAATTAATTTATTATTGAATATAAACAGCCAGTAATTACTTGTTATTTATTATCTGTTCTATATTGATGTTATTGTTTGAATTGGATTATGATTGTGATAAATGGTTAATGATTGATATTGGGTGAATGGATGTTGTATGTTATATTGTTATAAACTGCAAGTTGTTACGCATTTTTATTTCATTCGGGATTGCGGTTTGAAATGATATATAACCGTATTTTTATTTTAAATTACGGATTGAAATGATAAATATCTGTATCACTTGACCATACGGTAGAAAATTATATACAGACACCGTGGTCTATATATAAAATATTTTGAAATGATTTTCTATGGTTTTGTAAACAAATATATAGTTTTATGAGATATTGATTTGGATATTTTATAAATGTTATTTTATATATAGTTAAATTCTTGGTTTTAAGCTATGTATAAAATTGGTCTAAAGTATAAAATAAGTTTAATAATAAAGTTTGATTTATTAAAATATAATATGGATAAGTAATTGCTTAAATTATACCATGATATAGAGTGTATATTGATTTTTATAAATCAAGGTTGAGATGATAGAATTGAAACTGATTTGAGGTTTAATTTAATTAAGAGTTATATTTAATAAGAATCCATTTGGAATTTATTGAAATTGAGATTTTAAAAGAATATGGTTTTATAACTTAATTCGGGTTTAAGGTGATATACCAAGTCTAAATAAATTGAGGAAGATTCAGTTATTGAAATTTGAAGTTTTATTTAAAGGATATTGGATTTCTTAAGCAAATATTTCAAAATTAGGTAATAGTAAAGTAAATTTGGTATATATATATATGAATTATAAAATTTAGTTTTGAAATATTGAATATTTAAGCTTTGAAATATATTGAATTTGAAATGGTTTACTTTGTGGATCAAATCTGTTTTGAAATCGATATAATTTGGAATGGTCTATTTGAAAACCGAATTGAATTGAAATCTATGATTTGCGGATTTGGTTAAATTTAAAATTTAGAAATTCAGATTGTTTGGAATTGATTGTGAATTTTAAGAAGATGGTTTATTTTATAAAATATTTTAATATTTAAACCATGTAAGGGGTGGAAGTTATGTTTCAAAGTTATAATTTCGAAGTATTACGTTTTGGAAGTTTTATAGTTTTAAGTCTTTGGTATCGAAATTTTATAACTTTGAAATACCATGATTTTAAAATGATATCATATTGATTTGGTTTTTAAAACGAAAATGAAATCGTATTTATATGGTTTTGAAATGAATATTATATCTTGGTTTTGAAGTATAATTATTTTGAAATGACCGCGGTGTTATAATAACATTTGGTTGTTAAAGAAACCAGGATCGGAAGTTGTCATACTCTCTGCCATCTCTGAAAACCACTTTAACAACCGTGTATGCAGTGGAGATTCCAGAATGTAGTAGGATGGCGGCGGCGTTTCCTTTGAGGTAAATACGTGGACCCGACTCCCGTGAGTTGGCATAAGGTGGCTAAAACAGGAGCGATTGACGGGCTAAGAATGTAGCACCTTTTATCGGACACATCCCTTCAATATTATACTCTGACTTTTGGATTGACTCGGTGGCCACTTTTGATTTTGATTTGGAGGTGTGGCTTGAGGTGAGCGGTAGCTGCGCGCTACGCGTTACCACCGGCCTGGAAGCGTAATTGGTTTATCTATCCTGGCATTGCCTAGTTGTGCCGTGTCACCTACCCTAGCGAGCCTTGCACGAGTTTGGTTCTCTCCCGTAGCCCGTGTGGTATCCTCTGATGGCTTCCCGATCAGAAGGGACTATGATATTGGATGGACTACTGGGACTATTACATGGTAAGGGCTATGTGGGTAACCCCTTAACGCTATTTAAAAGTAAGTTTATTTTATTATTAGACATTATTATAATAGTGAAATATTACCACATAGTAAATAGTTTAACAGATCCTTATGAGATGTCAATCCCGAGCATCTCTTAAGTTACTGCACCCATGTTAGACACTGGGTAGGAGATGCCAAATCCCGTAAATATCTTCGACGCCGTTTACACTCATATTTTTACCGTTGATTTAACTTACATAAGATCTTTTAGTTCTGACTCGAATGTTTTGTTTTTTCAATTCACTCGGGTCAGCCTGAGCATTTCAGGATTTGGAAGACCGTATTCTGGAGGACGAAGGCGAAGATTTATTATTATTTATTATAGTATTCCACTACATTCATATTGTTTTCGCTGCATTAGTTATTATTCTCTGGTATGTGTAACTCTGATATGTATTGTATAAGTATAATCAAATATTTTGTAAAATAGCTTCATGACTGTATATTTGATTACTATATTTTATCGTTCCGCTGCAAGATTCTGTTTTGTTCCTTTCTTTCTTTGCTTTTTCTTATTTACCCCATAACATTCTGCCCTTCTATATGGTTTAAGTCTGACGTGTGTGGTTTATCGTCGATTTAAAGCGTATAAAAAGGCAGGATGTTACATCTTGTATCAGAGCTTTGGTTTAGCGATAAACCTTAGCTTTGTGGGGTTTGGCTCTTTATTTATAGGGTAGTAATATCCTATGATGATGAGTCGCTGAGTGTATGTATATAAGAGAGCGTATTTGTTAATGTTATAAAATGTTTTAATATTCTGCTAATATGTTCCGTTTTGTATTTATAAATTCTGGTTAGTGTATAGGACGCTATGACATCAATAGGGATTTCTAAACACTTAATAGGACAAACCGACACAATATTTGTTTTAAATATAGGTGAATGAAATAATTTTGCCTATTATATTTTTTGTATATGTAAAATAATTTTTTTATAAGTGATATATATTTGGTTGTAATATACGGGTCGTTAGGTAGTGAAATCTATAAGCATAGGTTGGAAATAATATTTAAAAAGAAAATAAAATAAATGAAAATTGGAAATTTAGAATCCAAGTTTTGGGGTTTTGAAAATTTCTTTTGAATGATTTTGAAATATAATAATAATAATATTTAGAAGTATTTTCTGATATAAATATTTCAATATAATTTGAAAGAATTGTTTTAAAGAAACTTTGAAAGGAAATAAGTTCTATACTCCCCTCTCTGTCGCTGGAAAATAATTTCGGTGATGAGTGCACGCATCATCGACATTTATTTTCGAGTTCAAAGTGGAAAGGCCACTGTAGCAGTTCTACTATAGAATTATTATGATAAACAAATATAAATTTTAAGTTGTTTTAAATATAATTGGATTTATAAATTGTAAGTTTATATTTATCTATTATTTTAAAATGATTTGAAATTTAACCCGGTATCTAGTTCTTAAGTTTCCGTTAATTAATAATTTCAGTTATTGTAGTGAAATAGAATGTAACTATTTAATAATTGGAGCCTTTAATTAAAATAAGAGATTTAATGCTAAGTTATGAAAAAAATTAAAAGAAATTTGAAATGTGTAACCTATAAGACAAAGGATATTATTATTGAACATTAAATTAATTAAAGAAAATAGAACAAACTTGTATAACTTACGATTACATCCTTAAAAACATATATATAATTTACCGATTATAAAAGTCGAGATGTTAATAAGAAAATGTAATGGAAAATTTTGTAAGTAAACCTAAAAGTAATGAAAGTATTCAATACATTCTTTAATAGATAAGGATTTATTTGTAGTAGTTGTTATAAACTTAAGTAATGTATTGATATGCTAAGTAATGGAATAGCACATGAACACTATAAGTGAATGAATAAATGAAGTTTAGAAATAAATAAATGTAATGTAGTAAAAAGAAAATTTGCAAGAAATAAATGTAAATTAAAGAGAAAAATCATTATATGAATGAAATGGAAATCAAACAACAAATATTATGAAATGAAATTAATAAGAATGAAATTGATCTATTGTTTGAAATCGTTGTTGTTCGGTTTATGGTTGTTTGGGCAATGATACTTTAAAATTGTTTGGATGAATGAATAATCTATTTAGTTTCATCTAAGACCATTGAGTAAATGGTGCACTTAGTAGTTTATTTTCCATTCCGTACAATTTAAAGTTTTTTAACCCGAACAACTGTTTGTTTTGTTTGCTTTGCTAAAAAAAACTATTTGTTTTGTTTGATATGAATGGATAATTGATATGTGTTGATTTTACGTGAAGGTTGTTATGTTGATTTGTTTGTTATTGTTTCAAACAACTTTAAATATTTCATTTTATATAATTATTAACTCTTTTGGATTATATAAGTGAAATACAGGTTATGGAAGCAACTGCTACTGCTTTTGGTTTCATAATTAAGCGTAATTGCCCGACCAATAGGTACGTTTTCGGATTACGGTTTTATAGCGCTATCATATTTTTCCCATGTTGGGATATATATTATATTGGAAAATATATTGTTGTATATTGTTATATTTGATATTATATTTTCTCCCGAGCCTCTCCGTACAAAGGAGACTCTGCCAAAATTTTCCGTAAATTTTAGACTTAGAAAATTTCGAAAAGGTTTTCCAATCTTTATTTATTTGAGTATCAAAAAAAGATTTAATGGTTATAAATCAGTATATTTTATTTAAATTAATTTATTTTGTAAATTTATTTGTTTATAAATTTAATGTTTTAAGTAAGATATATTTATTTCCTAATTCTTCTTTTCCCTCCTTTTTTTCCTTTTCGGGACGAAAAGTTTTGAGTGGGGGAGAGTGTAATGACCCGTAAATTTCAATGATTAAAATTTGTTAAATTAATAAGATTTTCGTAATTAAATTTAGAAAGAAATAAATTTTTTATAACTTGTATTGAAGTAAACGTTAAGAATGAAATATAGCAATGGTAATTAAAACTAATTATTAGTAATTTGAACAAAATTCTAATAATTGAAGTAGTGAAAGTGTTATACCTAGATATAAATTGAATATGAGAAAATAAAGGTAAGTATTGAATTAATTAATGAAATAACACATTGTTAACAATAATTGGATGTAAATTAAGGAAATATGTTAATGCAAGTTAATAATTAATGAACTTGAATGAAATTCCAGTTTAATAAAATAATTTAAATGTTATAACTTGGTTATAGATTGAATGTAAGTAAATAAATGTAAGTATTGAATTAATTAATGAAATAATACAGCGTTAATGGTAAGTAATAAACTTGTAAATGTAAGTAAATGTAAATAGGTGACAACTAATATATGTTATTTATTTAGTGTGTTAAATAAAATTGGTAATCAATTTGCAATTAATGGCAATAGTGTTGATGTAAGCTAATAAATAATTAATTCAATGCAATACCAATTAATTGAAACAAATTGTAAGGTTATAATTGATTGTAATTAATAAATTGGGGAATAAATTCAAAGATTATATTAATTAGTGAAGTAATACCTAATAAATTGCAGTTTGATAGAATCAATGCTAGATAAGTAATTATAATAATTGTTAGTTGATAATTAAGTATGAATGTGAGTAAATTTGGCAATAGTGCAAAATTTTAATCGTTTATCCATTCATTTAATGTATTGAATTAGATCTAAATCAATTGCAACATTTGTTTCTTAATAATAGCTTATATGTGAAACTAACCATTAATGGTGACAATTATTATTAAGTTAACCATTTATTTAGTATATTAAATTAAAACTGGTAATCAATTGCAATAAACCTAAATTAAAAGTTATGTTAGTATAAATTAAGGAAATAATTGGAAATAATGTCAATTTTATTTATAATATGACAGTTGGTTGAATAAAAGGAATGGAAATAAAGTTTTATCAATATATTGGAATTTAATTTATGATAATAGGATTTATTGCAATTAAATGAAATTAAATAAATAAATATTACATAAATGGGAATTTAGATGAAATGTGAGAATATCAATGTAATGGATTGAATCCAATGTTAATCTCATCCGTTTGATAATAATAAATTGAATAATAGAATGAGAAGTAAATTAAATAGAATTTTTGGAAATTAAATTTATAATTTTGAATTTAATGGAATTGAGGTTAATACTGAAATTGATAAATTAATCAACTCTAAATTGACATTTTAATTCGTTTATATCATTGTAAATGTTTAAGAAATCAAATGATGAAATTTGTCAATTAAAGAATTGAAATTGAGAATTTGATTTAATTAGTTAATTTATTTATTTATTTATTTAATGTAAAAATAACCATTTTGGCCACTGACTCGGATTTCGACGAAACTAGTTTCATCGGATCCATAACGGTGAATTATTATAGGATTTCAAGTTTCGTAGCGTCCGCACTTGTCATTTGATCGTACGGACTCGAAACGCCTAGAAATCAATGAAATTGAAATCAATTTGAAATCAATTTGATTTTAGCATAACTTCTTCATACAATGGAATTTGGACCTAAAACCTATTCCATCGCGTTTAAAATATTTATAAACATCTATTTATATATGGGTTGACCCAATTTCGTTCCGGAGTCAGAATGGGCATTTTGGGCCATTTTATCGTTCGATGCGTATATAAATCGTGACCATCCATTCTAATTTCAGCTTGCCTATATATACCCTGTTATAAACCCTAGCTTATTCCCTATGTTCATTGTTCTATACGTACAATCTCTTCTCACCTCCTCATTTCAATGGAAGACAATTCCAAATCCAATTGCAATTCAAAATTCAAAGTCAAAATTTCAAACTCCACAAACTATATCATATTTTATACCATCGGAAAGTTCTCGAAGAGCGCATCTCAATTTTGTGATTCGTTTTCCAATTCGATGCATCGTTCATCCAGAAATTCAAGTTTAACCTCAGCTGTCCATAGGCTAGGGTTTTGATCCAACGGTGGATTCACCACGATACGACGATCGGGAAGTGGGGTTTGGGAGAGGACGCCGAGCATGCCCTATATCTGGCCTTCGTTCGTCGTCAGGTGCTCAGGATTTGCCAGAATTTGGCTTGGTAGGTCGCGACGGCGGTGTGCTCCAGGAGGCGCCGAGCGTGGGGGGGCGCTAGGATGTGGGTGTCGCGATGGCGAGGCTTGATCGGAGAATCATCGTGCGTGGAGGCGGCTTTTGGCGGCGGCGTGCTTGCATATCTGGGTTCATTTGTGTGTGAGCCGCTGTTGTGCGTGAGGAATACGGGGTAGGTGACGTGTTATATGGTGACGTGTTATGTTTTTTTTTTGCTTTGTTGATTTTATATAAATTTAATTTCAACCATTCTAACGTGAATAACTTTCACGTACGAGGTCCGTTTCAGGCGCGGTTTTCTTCGCTGTGTTCGTATTGGAATTTCAGACATTATGGCGTTGGTTTGGACGAATTTGGAGACTGTTCAAATGTTGGGTTTAAATTGGATTTAAATTCAATTTAAATTCTAAAGGTGAGTGTTTTAACCCACTCACAACTTCTAAAATTTCTTATGTGTGTTAAATTAATTTCTAATATGATTAGAAATTTATTTATTGCTATTTGGTATATTTTATCATCATTCCAGTTAAATTGAATTTATTGAATTAAATCGTTATTCAATTTATTATTACATATAAACTGCCAGTTAAATTAATTTATTATTGAATATAAAATGCCACTAATTACTTGTTATTTATGATCAGTTCTATATTGATGTTATTGTTTGAATTGGATGATGATTGTGATAAATGGTTGATGATTGATATTGGGTGAATGGATGTTGTATGTTATTTTGTTATAAACTGCAAGTTGTTATGCATTTTTATTTCATTTGGGATTGTGGTTTGAAATGATATATAACCGTATTTTTATTTTAAATTACGGATTGAAATGATAAATATCCATATCACTTGACCATAGGGTAGAAAATTATATACAGACACCGTAGTCTATATATAAAATATTTTGAAATGATTTTCTATGGTTTTGTAAAGAAGTATATGGTTTTATGAGATATTGATTTGGATATTTTATAAATGGTGTAACGACCCGCCGCTCTGACCGCCTCTAGTCGGTAATTAAACCAACTCGAAACGTTCAAAATGACGGATTGTAGTTCAGTTTATAAAGTTTAAACAGAATCAGCCACAGAATCACAGAATAATCATAATATTATTCATAAATGAATTTTTCTTACATACATATATCAGAGTTTGTACAATGCATTAAATTTTTATACAGCGGAACAATTTATTTTCATTAAGTACAAGAAAATTTCTAGAAAAACTTTAGTGGAGTGCTTTCCCCTCTCTCTCTAACTTCACAGCCTGAAAATCTTCAAGCTGTAAAAATACTCGGTCTGACCCGAGCGTTTATTGCAAAACACAAAAACACTCGAGTCAGGATTAATCTTTATTCAAGTAATTAAATTTGAAATGAACTGAATAAAATGGTAACAGAGATGACGAATCACATGAATCAATTTAGATCTATTATGGATTTTCACATTAACTTCAATTTAATTATTATTATTTTTTTGAAATCTATCAATCCTGTGTGGCTGCAGTACACACGTATATTTTCACACATGTGCACTGCCTCGCCAACACGTGTGCACCAAACAAAAGCACAATCTACAAATCATGTACAAGTCAAAGTGAGGTTGCACAAGTACAAATAATACACAGCAGCACAGTGAAATGAACAAGAAACACAAGTACAGGCAGCAGTCTCAAGTGACATAGTGCAAACAGCACTGTCAAAACAGGCAGCCAAGGCAGAGTATATGCAACGCATCAAACTCAGGTGGACATATCAAAATTTTGGAAATACAAAGTATTCAAATGAACACAGTAAGCTACATGATGATCTCAATATAGCAATGACAGAGTTCATGCAAATGAAGATCACAAATGCAAGTGCAGAATCAATTTGGCACCAAACTGAACCCAACACCATAAGAACAAGATGAGACAGAAATAAATCAGGTTGCAAAGTCAAATTTTTAACAAAATAGCACAGGTCAAGCTACTGACCAATCACACAAATGCACACAGGCACTATTACTACATAATGCCAGCAAAAGGAGGTGAAAGCACAAAAATTATGCAATGTAATGTGAACATTGTCCATCATACATATGAATCAATTTCATATGTACAACCAACACCCAACAATGCAACAGTGAACAACACTAGTAAAAAGGGTCACAAAGAAATGGTTCCAAAATGAAATGAACCAGAGAAATGCAACTTCAAGGCATGAATCCATAGTGAAACAGACCAAGTGACAACAATGCAGCTATAGTTAGCAAGTGCAAGACCATGTTCAAGTGCAGACATCAATGACTGTACAACTACAATGGCAACAGTGAACAAGTAATACAAGCTACGAATAAGCAAACATCAAAGTGATATAAAAATTCTTCAATGATTTTTACTATATTTACCGATGCTTCATCTAGCTCCAACCACAATCCCAAATCACCCAGTTACATAAATCAACAGAAATGGGCAGAAATCAAATTTGCAGAGAAACCCCAAATTCACACATTTTACTTCATTTAAAAACCTGATTTTTGATTTTAAAAAAAATCATAACATCCAACATCAATTCAATCTATATAGATGAATCAGAGAATTGTGTTAATTGATTTCTAACATATTTTATAAAGTTTGTACTGTAACTACTATATCTTCCCAGTTACTACATACCTAAAACATGTTTAACTAAATTTTAGATTCTAGTTCAACTTAAACAAACTTAATTTGTTTGAGAATACTCAGGCATGAATCAACTACAAAGGACAGGCATATGTGGACATGAAGACTGGAACAACTACAATGGTTTAAGGCTGAGACAAACCCAATGCACCAATGCACAGCACACAAGGTGCAGACACCAGGCTAGACAATGGAAACCAAATACAAGTTCAAGTGCTCAGTGCAGGCCACAAAATGCATGCTAAGTCCAGCTACTCAAGTATACAGTCAACAGAAATGACCAAGTGCACAACAAATTTAGTGAAACCCAAAGCTAATCAGAGCCAACACAAAATGACAACAGCAGAAGTGATCAAAGCAAAGCACAAGTGTGCAGCATCAAGTAGGACATACGAGCACACAGCAAAGCATGGACAAAGTTCCAAGTAAGAAATCACTAACAAGCATCCTTTTCAACAGTTTAAAAACAAATTCAGATAGCATCTGTTCTTAACAGTTAAAAATCAAATTTACAAATAGCAATTGTTCTTATCAGTAAAAAAAAACAAATTCAGATAGCATCTGTTCTTAACAGTTAATAAAAAAAAAACAAGGTTTAATTGCATCTATCCTCAACAGTTTAAAATAAAAATCAATAGCATCTGTTCTCAACAATTTAAATTAACATTTAAGTAGCATCTGTTTTTAACAGTTTTCAGTGATAGCATTCTGTTCTCATCAGTTTAAAAACAATTCAAATAGCATCTGTTTTCATCAGTTAAAATTAAATTATCATAGCAATTGATAGCAAATATCACCCAAAACATAGCATGCAACCAAGATTCAATTCAACCAGATTTAAAAACTTGAATCTAAATTAATCGTGAGTAAAGAACTCACCAAAACTCGAATCGAAACAGCTGAGGCGAGAATGAGCAGAGCACAATCGAACCAAGGCCGAAGCCCCAAATTGGATCGCAAGCCCTAATTGATAAACGACGAAGAGGAGGCCGCCATTTTTATTTCTTTCGTTTCTTTTTTTTTCGTTTGATTTCTGAAGTGATGGAGGAAAGGGGTTCGTGTATTATCCAGAGGAGAACGTGAATTTGCGTGGAAAAAGGCATGTTTGAAGGCACGAATTTGGGCGTAAATAATGGCGTTGATTTAGGGGAGGAAACATGTCTTATTATTTTATTTATTTATTTTATGTTTATTTTTATATTTTTTTTCCCTTTTAAATTCAATTTGTTTTGTAAATTATTTTCTCAAATAAACATATAAACATTTTGCAGTTCATTTATCAAACATAAATTTATATTAACGTGTTTCTCAATTTATTTTATATTGATTAAAATTTTATTCCTTTTTTTATTTAAGCTAAAGAAAATTGTTATTTATAACTAAACATCGCTTTATAAATTTACATAAATAATAATTCTCAAAAATCCAAATTATTATTCCTACTCATTCGTTCAAATTTTAAATACCAATTCAATATTCAATTTCAAACTCCAAAATAAAATTTAAATTTTATTCAACTTTAAACAGAATAAATTCTAATATTTAATCGCCAATTTATTCTGATAATTTGAAATTCAAGTCAAATCATCATTCGAATATTTAAAATTAATTAAATATTCACTAATTAAATTGTTCAAAATTCAGGGTTGTTACAATCTCCCCTACTTAAAAGAATTTCGTCCCGAAATTATAAGTTAGGAAAAACGATTGCTAAAATCTCACCGATATTTATATCCTACACAATTTTATCAAGTTTCAAACTCACAAATAAATATAGGATTCATTCCATTTATTTTGTCTCACTAGTTTTGTTCATCAATTTTAATAATCAAGACACAAAATTCTTTTACCAAATTTTTGACTTACAAAACTCAGATTTTTAAACTTGAAATCTTTCATGCTAAATATTTGCATAATATATCTTATCCAAAACTGTGGACTTTCAAGATACTTTTAAAAATCTTCTTCCTTAATTCATTAAGTTAGAATTATGTAATTCTAATTTCAGATTATTGATTTTCTATTCAAAGTTTTGAAAATACTTGATAACTCAAAGTTTAACAAGTCCATCGTCGTTCTTACAGACATTAGGCATACGCTGGCCAGGCGCAAGACTAAAAATCTCCAAGTACTAAACATACTTGCTTCAACTCCCAGTGAAAATACTTTTTTTTAAAAATTATTTTAAAAATGGATATGGAAAGCACGTTCCCCCATGGATCACAGTTTACCCGGCGGTTACGCTACTATCTCAGTAGAATCACTTGTAATCTTAGATTTCTCATCACTCTCGAATTTCGCCATGGTTGTCGCCTTAGATCGCGGTCCACACGGCGGTTACGCTACTATCTCAGTAGAATCGCTCGTAGCCTTAGGCATCACGCCCCTCGAATTTCGCTTCGGTTTCCAGATCGCAGTTTACTCGGCGGTTGCGCCACTATCTCAGTGGAATCGCTTGTAACTGTAGGCATCACGCCCCACGAATTACGCCAGCATCAATTCACATAATCCCAAACACGATGATCCATCGTGGGGGATATCATATCAGTCCCAATGGACATTCCACTAATGGAATTCTACGTAGCTACGATTTTCAATGGACACTCCACCGAGTTCCAATCACCTTCACAAATAATAAATGGAAGGTACATTTCCATATCCTCGGTTTTTAGAAAACATATGTCATATACATATAGTACTTCATTTCACATTTCGTACTTATCATACCTATGTAAACCTACATAGGATTTTCATAATAATGACTTTCCAAACTGATGGTTTTCGATTATATTCACATATATAAGTTACGAAAACTCAATTCACATTCATCACAAATAGAGGATTCCAAATTTTCCATCACGTTTAAAATTTTCCTCTAAATCGATTTGAAAATTTAAGGTTATCTCAAACCTAATTCACATTCACAATCCAATTCATTATCGACTTCACATTCGATTTGGATTTCACGTTACATCGTCAATTCTCAACACATAATTGACGTCTATCGATATATAACCTCTAAGCTCGTACGTCTCAGAGAAGGGTGTTAAGCTAAAAGAATAAATTCTCCGCCACCAACAGATATATATTTAATAGAGATCAAATGCTATGTCATCAATTCACAATGTTAGACATACAATCCCAATCGACTATCCAAAATTCAAAGTTCAACTTATATTGTTTTTGGTGTCAAAGTTAAACTCAATTTTAACTCAAGATTCAATCTTTTTGAAAAATTTCCAAGTTGAACTAATTGTTCACATTTCTCAAAATAATATCTTTACAAGATATATAATTTTCACACTTAGCCATTTGAAACTAATTTCAAATACTCATTTTTTTCAATTTATCTTCAAAAGATAAAATTTCAAACCTTTCATTTCATATTGAAAAACATTTCCATACTTACTAAATAATAAGTAATTCACAAATTATTTTATTTTCAACTCGGAAAATATTCTATATACTTGAATCAAAATTAAGTATATATTTCACTCTTTAAGGAAATCATTCTTTTAAACACATTTATTTGAGTTAAAACGAATGTTGCGTAAAACATCGTTACGACAACTCAAAATCACTAGTATAGGGATTCGGATTTAAAATAAATATATAAATCCCAATACTATAAACAACATTTCCTTCCGGAAACCATTTACTATAACAACAGTGTTATAGTCCACCATTTACTTATTTCTCGAAACGCCTATTTCAACAATTGAATGTTGAAATCTATGTATTCGATAGTTAATGCATTTTAAAACATCTTTAAAACTATTAACTTTTTCAACTTCAACTTAATTCATAGTTTGAATTCTTCATACTTTTCATAGTATTAGTTTTAAACCGATTTCAAACTTTTCAATATTAAGTTTTCCACTTAATTTAATTTTTCGCACGTTTAAATTCAAATTCATCACTGAATTTATTAAACCTATAATGGATTATCCTGTTGACACTTCAAATTTGAAATCTAAATTTCATTTGAACTTTACATTTGCTTTCTATTTCAAAAATAATCAACTAGTTCTTTAGTAAATTATTCATCGAATTGGTTCCTTTAGATCTATATTTCCATATTAACTATTTTAGGCAATAGTTTTAAACTTGAAATATAAACTTCACATCAAACTAGTTTGATTCATACAGTTAAATCAACAATTAAACTTCCTTCCATAATATCACTTCCCAAGATGCTATTTCATTAAAATATTTCCTCCGTACAAAATTTTACATAGCTTAATACTTTTAAAAGACGTACACAAGAGATTGTGGATTACAAAGGATAGTATTACAAAATATATCGATTGGTTTAAGATTCAGAATAATTAAGGACTAACGACTTCTTGTCCGATAGTATGCATCTTTGCCAAACTTTCATCTTCGGATGACACTATTTCATATTGTGTTAAAGGAGAATTAACACATTCAAAATCCACATGTCCCCACTCCTTACAGTTATTGCAAAAATATGAGATGTTTCCCTCCTTATCAATCACCTTAGCACTTTTCGCTCTAGCTGGTCGGGCTATAGCTTGCTCTCCCTGTTGTCTTTCGGTGCAGTTTCTGGCTATATGTCCAGACTGACGACAATGGTAGCAAATTGTCAATCTATCGACGGGTAAATTGAGTATGCACTTTTTCCTTTTCACTTTAGGGCAATGACTAAGAAAATGCCCTTTCTCCCGACATTTAAAACACACAATCTCAGGACGAGCGAACCGGTCATCCACATTCCTTTTCTTTCTCCTTACTCGGCACTTAATGGCATAATGTCCCTTTTTATGACATCGATAGCAAATAACCTCATCATATGGACCAGGTGCTTGCCTTTCACTGAATCTCCTTTCAATTTCCGCACGTCTCGCTTCTGCTTCTCTACGAGCAATTGCTCTTCGTTCACGGCGTGCTGCTTTTTGTGCTTCGGTTTTCGCCATTATAATAAACAAGGTGTTTTCGAAGTTTCCTATCAATATTTGCAATTCTTATTAGCAGAGGTTGGATTATTCAATCATTTTACCTAAAACATATCTGTTTTATTCAATAATATATTCACTGTCCAAAATCGTGAATATACTTATCTATTCAATTCAGTGTTTCTACACTTTTTATTTAAAGGATTATCCACTGTCCAAAATCGTGGATAAAATTCCCAACCAACATTTACTATCACAATATTTAACTTAAAGGATAATTCGCTGTCCAAAATCACGAATATATCTCCTTTAATAAGCTACAACAATTTACTTATCAAATTCAATTGATTTCGAATTTATAAACAATCTTTACAAATTCCATTTCTATTTATAAACTTCGATTGACAATCTTTTTTTTTTATTAATTCAATTCAATTCAATTCACTTTATATAACTCAGTTATATACCAAAAGTTCATATTATAAGTTAAATACTTATAATCCATTTATTCACTAAATCGTTCTTCAAAACATTTGAAATTAATTTTCAAAAGAATTCAGAATCAAATTCTCAAGTTATAGTTTAATTATCCTCTTGGCTATAACTAAATTGAAATATCATTTTATTTCACAATTATTATTTTGTAGATATTCACAATATTTGATTCAAACCAATTCATTAATTCACTTCACTTATATTTCATAAGTCTCAATAATTCAATAATGAGTTTCCGAACGAGAAACTATCGCAATCCTAAATTTAGAGAGGGGAATTTTCAAAATAATTCTAATTTTCAAAATACTTTTCATTTTAAAGAAAACAATTTCATACTTCTTTAAATTTGAAAAACATTTTTCTTTAAAGTGGTTCCAGTAACTATTCATATTAAACATCATAAACTGAGCTTTGAGTAAACCAAAGCTCTGATACCACTTTTGTAACGACCCGCCGCTCTGACCGCCTCTAGTCGGTAATTAAACCAACTCGAAACGTTCAAAATGACGGATTGTTGTTCAGTTTATAAAGTTTAAACAGAATCAGCCACAGAATCACAGAATAATCATAATATTATTCATAAATGAATTTTTCTTACATACATATATCAGAGTTTGTACAATGCATTAAATTTTTATACAGCGGAACAATTTATTTTCATTAAGTACAAGAAAATTTTCTAGAAAAACTTTAGTGGAGTGCTTTCCCCTCTCTCTCTAACTTCACGGCCTGAAAATCTTCAAGCTGTAAAAATACTCGGTCTGACCCGAGCGTTTATTGCAAAACACAAAAACACTCGAGTCAGGATTAATCTTTATTCAAGTAATTAAATTTGAAATGAACTGAATAAAATGGTAACAGAGATGACGAATCACATGAATCAATTTAGATCTATTATGGATTTTCACATTAACTTCAATTTAATTATTATTATTATTTTCGAAATCTATCAATCCTGTGTGGCTGCAGTACACACGTATATTTTCACACATGTGCACTGCCTCGCCAACACGTGTGCACCAAACAAAAGCACAATCTACAAATCATGTACAAGTCAAAGTGAGGTTGCACAAGTACAAATAATACATAGCAGCACAGTGAAATGAACAAGAAACACAAGTACAGGCAGCAGTCTCAAGTGACACAGTGCAAACAGCACTGTCAAAACAGGCAGCTAAGGCAGAGTATATGCAACGCATCAAACTCAGGTGGACATATCAAAATTTTGGAAATACAAAGTATTCAAATGAACACAGTAAGCTACATGATGATCTCAATATAGCAATGACAGAGTTCATGCAAATGAAGATCACAAATGCAAGTGCAGAATCAATTTGGCACCAAACTGAACCCAACACCATAGGAACAAGATGAGACAGAAATAAATCAGGTTGCAAAGTCAAATTTTTAACAAAATGGCACAGGTCAAGCTACTGACCAATCACACAAATGCACACAGGCACTGTTACTACATAATGCCAGCAAAAGGAGGTGAAAGCACAAAAATTATGCAATGTAATGTGAACATTGTCCATCATACATATGAATCAATTTCATATGTACAACCAACACCCAACAATGCAATAGTGAACAACACTAGTAAAAAGGGTCACAAAGAAATGGTTCCAAAATGAAATGAACCAGAGAAATGCAACTTCAAGGCATGAATCCATAGTGAAACAGACCAAGTGACAATAATGCAGCTATAGTTAACAAGTGCAAGACCATGTTCAAGTGCAGACATCAATGACTGTACAACTACAATGGCAACAGTGAACAAGTAATACAAGCTACGAATAAGCAAACATCAAAGTGATTTAAAAATTCTTCAATGATTTTTACTATATTTACCGATGCTTCATCTAGCTCCAACCACAATCCCAAATCACCCAGTTACATAAATCAACAGAAATGGGCAGAAATCAAATTTGCAGAGAAACCCCAAATTCACACATTTTACTTCATTTAAAAACCTGATTTTTGATTTTAAAAAAAATCATAACATCCAATATCAATTCAATCTATATAGATGAATCATAGAATTGTGTTAATTGATTTCTAACATATTTTATAAAGTTTGTACTGTAACTACTATATCTTCCCAGTTACTACATACCTAAAACATGTTTCACTAAATTTTAGATTCTAGTTCAACTTAAACAAACTTAATTTGTTTGAGAATACTCAGGCATGAATCAACTACAAAGGACAGACATATGTGGACATGAAGACTGGAACAACTACAATGGTTTAAGGCTGAGACAAACCCAATGCACCAATGCACAGCACACAAGGTGCAGACACCAGGCTAGACAATGGAAACCAAATACAAGTTCAAGTGCTCAGTGCAGGCCACAAAATGCATGCTAAGTCCAGCTACTCAAGTATACAGTCAACAGAAATGACCAAGTGCACAACAAATTTAGTGAAACCCAAAGCTAATCAGAGCCAACACAAAATGACAACAGCAGAAGTGATCAAAGCAAAGCACAAGTGTGCAGCATCAAGTAGGGCATACGAGCACACAGCAAAGCATGGACAAAGTTCCAAGTAAGAAATCACTAACAAGCATCCTTTTCAACAGTTTAAAAACAAATTCAGATAGCATCTGTTCTTAACAGTTAAAAATCAAATTTACAAATAGCAATTGTTCTTATCAGTAAAAAAAAAACAAATTCAGATAGCATCTGTTCTTAACAGTTAATAAAAAAAAACAAGGTTTAATTGCATCTGTCCTCAACAGTTTAAAATAAAAATCAATAGCATCTGTTCTCAACAATTTAAATTAACATTTAAGTAGCATCTGTTTTTAACAGTTTTCAGTGATAGCATTCTGTTCTCATCAGTTTAAAAACAATTCAAATAGCATCTGTTTTCATCAGTTAAAATTAAATTATCAGAGCAATTGATAGCAAATATCACCCAAAACATAGCATGCAACCAAGATTCAATTCAACCAGATTTAAAAACTTGAATCTAAATTAATCGTGAGTAAAGAACTCACCAAAACTCGAATCGAAACAGCTGAAGCGAGAATGAGCAGAGCACAATCAAACCAAGGCCGAAGCCCCAAATTGGATCGCAAGCCCTAATTGATAAACGACGAAGAGGAGGCCGCCATTTTTATTTCTTTCGTTTCTTTTTTTTCGTTTGATTTCTGAAGTGATGGAGGAAAGGGGTTCGTGTATTATGCAGAGGAGAACGTGAATTTGCGTGGAAAAAGGCATGTTTGAAGGCACGAATTTGGGCGTAAATAATGGCGTTGATTTAGGGGAGGAAACATGTCTTATTATTTTATTTATTTATTTATTTATTTTATGTTTATTTTTATTTTATTTTTCCCTTTTAAATTCAATTTGTTTTGTAAATTATTTTCTCAAATGAACATATAAACGTTTTGCAGTTCATTTATCAAACATAAATTTATATTAATGTGTTTCTCAATTTATTTTATATTGATTAAAATTTTATTCCTTTTTTTTATTTAAGCTAAAGAAAATTGTTATTTATAACTAAACATCGCTTTATAAATTTACATAAATAATAATTCTCAAAAATCCAAATTATTATTCCTACTCATTCGTTCAAATTTTATATACCAATTCAATATTCAATTTCAAACTCCAAAGTTAAATTTAAATTTTATTCAACTTTAAACAGATTAAATTCTAATATTTAATCGCCAATTTATTCTGATAATTTGAAATTCAAGTCAAATCATCATTCGAATATTTAAAATTAATTAAATATTCACTAATTAAATTGTTCAAAATTCAGGGTTGTTACAAATGGTATTTTATATATAGTTAAATTCTTGGTTTTAAGCCATGTATAAAATTGGTTTAAAGTATAAAATAAGTTTAATAATAAAGTTTGATTTATTAAAATATAATATGGATAACTAATTACTTAAATTATACCGTGATATAGAGTTTATATTGATTTTTATAAATCAAGGTTGAGAAGATAGAATTGAAATTGATTTGAGGTTTTATTTAATTCAGAGTTATATTTAATAAGAATCCATTTGGAATTTATTGAAATTGAGATTTTAAATGAATATGGTTTTATAACTTAATTCAGGTTTAATGTGATATACCAAGTCTAAATAAATTGAGGAAGATTCAGTTATTGAAATTTGAAGTTTTATTTAAAGGATATTGGATTTCTTAAGCAAATATTTCAAAACTAAGTAATAGTAAAGTAAATTTGGTGTGTGTGTATATATGAATTATAAAATTTAGTTTTGAAATATTGAATATTTAAGCTTTGAAATATATTGAATTTGAAATGGTTTACTTTGTGGATCAAATCTGTTTTGAAATCGATATAATTTGGAATGGTCTATTTGAAAACCGAATTGAATTGAAATCTATGATTTAGGGATTTGGTTAAATTTAAAATTTAGAAATTCGGGTTGTTTGGAATTGATTGTGAAATTTAAGAAGCTAGTTTATTTTATAAAATATTTTAATATTTAAAACATGTAAGGGATGGAAGTTATGTTTCAAAGTTATAATTTCAAAGTATTACGTTTTGAAGTGTTATAGTTTTAAGTCTTTGGTTTCGAAATTTTATAACTTTGAAATACCATGATTTTAAAATGATATCATATTGATTTGGTTTTTAAATGGAAAATGATATCGTATTTATATGGTTTTGAAATGAATATTATATCATGGTTTTGAAGTATAATTATTTTGAAATGACCGCGGTGTTATAATAAGGTTTGGTTGTTAAAGAGACCGGGATCGGAAGTTGTCGTACTCTCTGCAAACTCCGAAAACCACTTTAACAACCGTGTACGCTGTGGTGATTCCAGAATGAAGTAGGATGGTGGCTGCGTTTCCTTTGAGGTAAATACGTGGATCCGACTCCCGTGAGTTGGCATAGGTAGCTAAAACATGAGCGATTGACGGGCTAAGAAGGTAGCACCTTTTATCGGACACATCCCTTCGATATTATACTCTGACTTTTGGACTGACTCGGTGGCCACTTTTGATTTGGGGGGTGTGGCTCGAGGTGGGCGGTAGCTGCGCGCTACGCGTTACCACCAGCCTGGAAGCGTAATTGGTATATCTACCCTGACATTGCCTAGTTGTGCCATGTCTCCTACCCTAGTGAGCCTTGTACGAGTTTGGTTTTCTCCCGTAGCCCGTGTGGTATCCTATGGTGGCTTCCCGATCAGGAGGGACTGTGATATTGGATGGACTACTGGGACTATTACGTGGTAAGGGCTACATGGGTAACCCCTTAACGCTATTTAAAAGTAAGTTTATATTATTATTAGACGTTATTATGATAGCGAAATATTACTACATAGTAAATAGTTTAACAGATCCTTAGGAGATGTGAATCCCGAGCATCTCTTAAGTTACTGCACTCATGTTAGACACTAGATAGGAGATGTCAAATCCCGTAAACATCTCCGATGCCGTTTACACTCATATTTTAGCCGTTGATTTAACTTACGTAAGATCTTTTAGTTCTGACTCGAGTGTTTTGTCTTTTCAATTCGCTTGGGTCAGCCTGAGCATTTCGAGATTTGGAAGACCGTATTCTAGAGGACGAAGGCGAAGATTTATTATTATTTATTATAGTATTCCACTACATTCATACTATTTCCGATGCATTAGTTATTATTCTCTGGTATGTGTAACTCTGATATGTATTGTATAAGTATAATCGATTTGTAAAATAGCTTCATGAACTGTATATTTGATTATTATATTTTATCGTTCCGCTGTAAGATTCTGTTTTGTCCTTTTATTTCTTTGCTTTTTCTTATTTACCTCATAACAATCAGCGCTTCTGTATGATTTAAGTCTGACATGTGTGGTTTATCGTCGATTTAAAGCGTATAAAAAGGCCGGATGTTACCCTTGAATTTATAATTTATTATCAGCTTGGATGTGATATGTTATATATAGAGTGTGTGCATATATATATATATATATATATATATATATATATATATATTGGAGTGATTGATTTCTCGCATTTTATAGCGGTAGAGGACGAGACTCTATGCGCCTCGCATAATAGCAGATGACCCTTTATACCACGATATCCCCCTCGAAGTGGGATTGGTATTTTAAATTGTTGTGCTAATATCTATGGATGCGGGGATACAGGTTGGAGGGATCCAACTGGATTCCTCAAATGTTGAATTTAATTTATATTCAGTAATGTGATTTATGCGATAATCTGTGATGGATTATATTGGGAATTGAAATTATTGAATGCCATGGCTTGGTTGAATATATATTGGTATTTGAGCAAAATGAAATATATATATGAAGTTTGGATTTTTAAAGGAAATAAAAATGGAAATTTTTAAGTAAATAATTATAGTGAATTCAAATAAATTAAAGGAATGAATTTGAGAATTGGAATAAAATGACTAATAAATTTAAAAGAAATTTAAACCAGGAAATCGGTTTGAAATCGATTTAGTGTTTTGGAAACCGTGATTTAAAGGAAAATGAGAAATGGAAATTTGTAAACTGGGTTTATAAATAAAGTGGAATTTTTATTAGTGGATAAATTTGGAAATATAGATTCCGGTGGAATTCATTTTAAAAATAAAAAGGTGATTTTATTTTTTAAAAAGTTAGAAAGTATATTTTTCCTAGAAAACTAAGTATATTTTCAAAGAAAAGATTCCAAAGTATAAACCAGAAGTTTTAATTTTTTTTAGAATGTTTTAGAAAATGTATTATGTTAGTTATTTTTAAGTGATAAGTAAATATTTATTTAAGTTAATTATGGTTTTAATTATTATTTTAAAGGTAAATTAGTGTTATGATTTTTAAAAGGAAATTTTAACCTAAATATTTGATATAATAACTTTATTTTAAAAGGAAATTTTGGTTTAAGTTTTACTCAAAAACTCTTATAGAATTTCTTAATTATTATTTTTATTTAAGTAATATTAGTAGCCTTAACGTAAATAATTTAAGTATATTTTTTTGGAAAGTGATTTTAAGGAGATGGGAAATGTGTTTTAAAAATAAAAAGTGGTTTTAATTTTTAAAGTGTTAAAAGAATTTACGGATTGAGGCGTAAATTAAATTTGGATAAATCAAGAAGGATTTATAAATGATTAGACGGTTGTTTTGGAATGGAGAGTGAAATTTTGTGAAAAGCCAAGTATGTTTTCAAAGTAGATTTTTAAGTTAAAAATTTTAAAGTTGTTTAAAAGAAATGTTTAGAGGAATTTATTATTTAAAATTGTTTTAAGATTTTAAAGTAAATATTTATTAATTTAGTTATTGTAGTAATTATTTTAAAGATTAAATTAGCATTATGATTTAAAAGATTGTACTAAATATTTATACTTTATAAAAATGACTTTTATTTTAAAGGAAGTTTTGGCTAAGTTTTACTTGAAAATTTATTATGAAATTTCATAACTATTATTTTGAATAAAGTCTTTAAGTAGTTTTATTTTAAATGTTTAAAGTATGTATATATATATATATACATATCTTTGAATAAAGTGATTTAAATTATTTAAAATCTAAGTTATCGGGACTTGGTGCTTTTCAGTAGAAATAAAATAATTGTTTAGATGATTAAGTGATTTGATAGTCAAATAACCGACTATCAATATTGGCCAATGCGCTGATCGTTTCGAAGAGGCCGGGATTGGGATTAATTTCCCGAAAACCACTTCGATCCGATTTGAACGTTTTCGTGAGGAAGACAAGAGCTTGGAGTCGAAGATGGAGCAGTGAAGTGCAAGGGCTAATCGCTACTAATCCTGAAGGTGATTCCAAAATGGATGTAGTAGAAATAGTGCATTCGGTTAATGGACTTATATGGACGAATGCTGTCAGAACAACGTCAGGAGGACGATGAGCATTTTAAGTGTTTGTGTGCTAAAAAGGTAACACATAGCCTCGAGCCTCATCAACTGGGAAAAGCTAAAACAAGAGAGGTGCAGCAAGGCTAAGTGACTAGCAACCAATTAGGGTAAGGTCATCCCTGTCTAGATGTCCCTTATATTCGGCTGTGTGGGCGGTTGCTGATCCGAACTGCGGGATGATCTTATTCGGACTATCCACTAAGGGGTAGCTCCGGTCTTATGTTGCAGGGAAGCAGGGCGGATCCTCCATATGCTGATCTAGACCAGGTACTATGACGAGAAGTACCCCAGTAGCCCTGCTATTGTATGGAATCCAATCTCTAATAAGCGCCTGTACGGTTTTGATTGTGCCTAACTATTGTTGAAATGTGAGATGCAAGCATTTCAGCTAGATTCTATTTTACTTTCAATAGACATTATTATGATATCAGACGGATTTGATAAAATGTTTGGCTATCGTAAGGTAAAAACCCGGCATTTTTATTTGTTGCGTGGTCTTACGAGATACCTTTGATTTCAAAGGATTTTGAAAACATTAATAATCCAATTGAGTGTGTTTTCTCACTCTGGTTTCCAGACTGACTCGGGTGTTATTTAGCTATAATGCTCGGGTCAGACCGAGTATTATAGGATACATGATAGGATGCTATGGAGCTCAGGAGACGGGCTTGATGGCGAGACGTATCACACGTACTTGATGTATATTCCGCTGTGTAGTGTAAGCTGTATATTCAGCTTTTGGAGGACAAGTTAGTAAAACTGTCCTGAATAGCGTTGTTGGTTTGTGTTGTACTCTGATTGATGTAATGTATAAACAGTTACAGATTCTTTTGTATTAAAGTATGTTGTTCTCTATTATATGTTGTTCCGCTGCGTTTGTGAGATTCTAATGTTGCTTTCTATTTCTTCTTCTACCGCTTTCTTCTTTAACCCTAACGGTCGTATTTCCGTCCACTTTGAGTTAAACTGTCGGATAATATTGTCGGCTCAAAGGGGTACGGGTTTGCGGGTCGTTACTTATGGTATCAGAGCTGAAGGTTAAGCGAGAACCTTGGCTCTGGTGGGGATTACTCATTTGAAATAGAGTCCGTAGTACTCTAGAATGAGTTTTAGTGTATTAATGGATATGAGCGCATATTTGTTAGTGAATATAAAAATTATTTTTATATTGTGTTGACTTATCGGTTGAGTGTTTATGAATTCTGGTCGATATGTGGGACGCCATGTCATCGATCGGGGTTTCTAAACTCTTAATCAAGATAAACTGACACAGTATTGTTTTAAAATAGGGTAAATAAAATAATTTTACATAAATTATTTTTGTATATAAAAGAAATATTTTTTCGTAAATTATTATAGTTATATATGGTTGCTTGGTTATTACGAAGTGATAATATTAAGTTATTATCATTATCATTGTAAGAATTAAATAAGAAATTAAAATTTTAACCAAAGGCTAAGGGATAATTTTAGATAACAAAATGGGATTTGTAAATGTGAATTATAAATGTGGTTTATAATTGTAAACGAAATAAAAATTCTGGTGTAATATTTGAATATGAATTGAAAGGATTTGGAATTCGAAATATTAGAAAATAAATTCCTTTGAGTTTGGAAATGGTTTTCAAAGCTTTTGAAGGAATAGTAGTGATATTATTCGAAAATATTTTTTTAAAAATATGGTGGGATTTGGAATCAAAAATATTTGAAAATGTTTTTAGGAAGAATAAAAGCATTGAACTCTTTTCGGTCGTTGGGAAATAATTTCGGTGATGACTGCAGCATCATCGAGATTCATTTTCGAGTTTTCAAAAGAGGAATTACTACCAAAATATTTTAAATTAGAGTTGTTTGCAAAACTGAGTTTGATTTTAAAATTCAAGATATAATTTGATACCCAAGGATTTTGGATATAATTGATCTCAAAAAGGATTTTTGAAATACTTAAGTGATTGTTAAAGACTCTGGAGTTGGTTTAAATCTTTATGGAATATAAATAAGTTTGGAAACCTATAAAATTTGAAATCGTTAGAATGAAATTTAACTTGAAGAAGAGTTAAATTAAAACAAGTTTGAAAATGAAATAAGTTAGAAAAGTAAGCCAATTAGATGAAGTAAATTAAAAAGATTAATGAATGGAGTATAAATAAGTTGGAAAACTAATAGAAGTTTAAATTTAGAATTGAATTGGAATTTAACCGAATTAAGTTAAGTAAAGGTGAATTTTGAGGAAAAGGAAATTGGTGTTTTGAATTCAGAAGATAAATTGAATTGCTCGACAAAAAAGTATGTGTTTAAATTTTCGTATGAAATTTGATGGTTTTCTGATCCTGCCACTTGGCATTTTGTTTTCTTCTGAAATTTGGGGGCCCGTAGAGGCATTTTGTAGTTGTTCCGAGCTAGCCGCGCAAAGGAGATGCTGGCAAAATTTTACGAAAATTTAGGGCATTAGAAAAAATTTGAGAAAATTTTGATAATTTAAATTTGGTTTTAAATTAAAATTTGAAATGGTTGAGTAAATAATATTGGTTGGAACCTATGGATGAGTTTAGGAAGTTAGTAAGGTGATAGTATCTTTAATAAAAAGATTGTTTTAGTATTGTTGAAAACTGTTTGGTTTTGGGGAAAATAGTAAACGGGTATTGGACCATTCTTCTTAAAACCGGTAATTTCGGGGACGAAATTCTTTTGAGGGGGAAGGAATGTGCCAACCCGAAATTTTGGATATTTAAAATCAGAATATTTAATTGATTTTAAATATTCAAAAGTTAATTTTCAACTTGAATTTCAAATATCACTATTTGTCTGACAAATAAACTATTGAATTAAACAATTGGAAATCAGGTAAAATATGAATTCTGGGATTTCAAGTCTATTAAAAATAATTTGAAGGTTTATAAAATTTATATCGATAATACTGGAGATAATAGAACTTTTAAAATTAAATTTAAAAGTGTGTTGTTCAGTTTTAAAAAAATATATCGTTTAAATTGATATTTAAAAATAGCTTTTCGAGGCACAGTCTCGGAATTCGACGAAACCAGTTTTATTGGATCTGTAATATTATATTATTATCGAATTTCAAATTTCGTAGAGTTTGAAGTTGTCGTGAGAATGAACGGTAAGTAAGCGCGCCATAATCTATATCGATAATTTAATATAATAACTGTATCCAAAAAGCTATCTTCTCCATACAATCGAGTTAGGACTCGAAACCATTTCCATTGCGTTCGAAATAGGGGTTAAACATTATAAACGCCTAGCGACATGCCTCGATTGGAGATCGAGATTGTAAGCTGTGGAAATCGAGAGGATTTAAATTTAAAATTTAAATAATTTGACTGGTCAATTAATTTAAACATCAGACTTTATACCCTAGCCACTTGTCCACCTTGAGACACATGTTTCTTTTTTCCTATTTAATTTCACACGCGTCGTTAAATCTATATATATACACATATATATAATAATACTTACATATACAGGTTAGAAAGTAATCTTACTTTTCTTAGAATTAATTAAATATATATATATATATACATAAAGGTAAACGGAAAATATATATGTATATATATACGTTAGAGAAATATATATATATATATATAACACTCAATATTTGATTTTTACAACAAGGACCATTTACTGTTTATTCTTTTCAGTTTATGGATATATATATTTTAAATAGTTAAACGAAAACTATACGTATAATATTTTGGAAATAAAATTTTGAATGTTGAAGAATTTATATAAGATTGGATTTTGTAATCTATACAGATAATATTTTTAGAAGTACATAATTTCAAAGGAAAAATAAATTTACATATTTTCACTTAACTAGTTTATTTTAAAATAATGTATTATGGGGATTTATTTGTTCAATTAACTTATCTAAATTATTTTAGTTACTAAGAGGTTATTTAAAAAAAATAGTTTAAAATTGAATAATTAGTTAATTAAATCTATTAAATGGAAAATTAATTGTTCGATTAGTTCAAAATGATTAATAAACCATACAATGTTTATTCAAGGTCTAAATCATGGCGAATCAAGCCAGTTTGGAGTGGGTTGCAAACACAATCAAAGGTGAGTTAATCTTACTCATTTGGATTACCTTTTAAATTTAAATAGTTAAATTTAAATTATTGGTTATTTGCTTGAATTGATAATTTATTATCATCTTGGATGTGATATGTTATATATAGTATATGTATATATTAGAGTGATTGATTTCTCGCATTATATAGCGGATTAGACCCTGTGTGCCCTGTATAATAGCGAATGGCCCTTTATACCACGATATTCCCCTCGAAGTGGGATTGGTATTTTAAATTGTTGTGCTAATATCTGTGGATGCAGGGAAGCAGGTTGGAGGGATCCAACTGGATTCCTCAAATGTTGAATTTATTTTATATTCAGTAATGTGATTTATGTGATAATCTGTGATGGATTATATTGGGAATTGAAATTATTGAATGCAATGGCTTGGTTGAATATATATTGGTATTTGAGAAAAATGATATATATATATATATATATATATATAAAGTTTGGATTTTTAAAATAAAAAGGGAAATTTTTAAGTAAATAATTATAGTGAATTCAAATAAATTAAAGGAATGAATTTAGGAATTGGAATAAAATGAGTAATAAATTTTAAAGAGAATTTAAACCAGGAAATCGGTTTGAAATTGATTTAGTGTTTTGGAAACTGTGACTTAAAGGAAAATGAGAAATGGAAATTTATAAACTAGGTTTATAAATAAAGTGGAATATTTATCAGTGGATAAATTTGGATATATAGATTCCGGTGGAATTTATAAGAAAATGTGCAATTCATTTTAAAAATTAAAAGGCGATTTTATTTTTTTAAAAGTTAGAAAGTATATTTTTCTTGGAAAACTAAGTATATTTTCAAAGAAAAGATTCCAAAGTATGAACTAGAAGTTTAAAAAGCTTTTTTAGAATGTTTTAGAAAATTTATTATTTTAATTATTTTTAAGTGATAAGTAAATATTTATTTAAGTTAACTATGGTTTTAATTATTATTTTTAAAGGTAAATTAGTATTATGATTTTTAAAAGGAAATTTTAACATAAATATTTGATATAATAACTTTATTTTAAAAAGAAATTTTCGTTTAAGTTTTACTCAGAAACTCTTATAGAATTTCTTAAGTATTATTTTATTTAAGTAATTTTAGTAGCCTTAACGTAAATAATTTAAGTATATTTTTTTTGAAAGTGATTTTCAGGAGATGGGAAATATGTTTTAAAAATAAAAAGTGGTTTTAATTTTTAAAGTGTTAAAATAATTTACGGATTGAGATGTAAATTAAATTTGGATAAATCAAGAAGGATTTATAAATGATTAGACGGTTGTTTTGGAATGGAAAGTGAAATTTTTTGAAAAGCCAATTATGTTTTTAAAGTAGATTTTTAAGTATAAGTTAAAAGTTTTAAAGTTGTTTAAAAGAAATGTTTAGAGGAATTTATTATTTAAAATTGTTTTATGATTTTAAAGTAAATATTTATTAATTTAGTTATAGTAGTAATTATTTTAAAGATTAAATTAGCATTACGATTTAAAAGATTGTACTAAATTTATACTTTATAAAAATGACTTTTATTTTAAAGGAAGTTATGGCTAAGTTTTACTTGAAAATTTATAATGAAATTTCATAACTATTATTTTGAATAAAGTCTTTAAGTAGTTTTATTTTAAATGTTTAATATATATATATATATATCTTTAAATAAAGTGATTTAAATTATTTAAAATCTAAGTTATCAGGACTTTGTGCTTTTTAGTAGAAATAAAACAACTGTTTGGATGATTGTGTGATTTGATAGTTAAATAACCGACTATCAATATTGGCCGATGCGCGGATCATTTCGAAGAGACCAGGATCAGGATTAATTTCCCGAAAACTATTTCGATCCGATTTGAATGTTTTCGTAAGGAAGACAAGAGCTTGGAGTCGAAGATGGAGCAGTGAAGTGCAAGGGCTAATCGCTGCTAATCATGAGTGTGATTCCAAAATGGATGTAGTAGGAATAGTGTGTTCGGTTCCGTTCGCACTCGAAACAGACTTGTATGGACGATTGCTATCAGAACATCGTCAGGAGGACGATGAGCATTCTAAGTGTTTGTGTGCTAAAAAGGTAACGCATAGCCTCGAGCCTCATCAACCGGGAATGGCTAAAACTTGGGAGGTGCAGCAAGGCTAAGTGACTAGCAACCAATTAGGTAAGATCATCCCTGTCTAGATGTCCCTTTTATTCGGCTGTATGGGCGATTGATGATCCCAACCGTAAGGTGATCTTATTCGGACTATCCAGTAAGAGGTAGCTTCGGTCTTGTGTTACAGGGGATTGGGGTGGATCCTCGATACGCTGACTAGACCAGGTACTGTGACGGGCGGTACCCCAGTAGCCCGGCCATTGTATGGAATCCAATCTCCAATAAGCTCCTGCACGGTTTTTGAAATGACCCGCAAATCTGTACCCCTTGAGTCAACACTATTCTACGTAAATCAACTCAAGTTGTACAGAAATACGAACCATTTGGGTTAAAGAAGAAGAGGTAGAAGAAGAAAATAGAAAACATCAACAGAATCTAACCATCGCAGCGGAATAAAATATAATGGATAATAAATGATCTTTACTCAAAAATCAAATATCTCTGTTTATATGTTACATCATCAGAGTACATCAATCACAACTCAACAATATCATACACTGGATACACAACAACTCAACACGTCGGAATATATATAAAGGAAAGTACGAGAGTACGTATCGACATCCAGCTCGTCTCCTGAGCTCCACAGCATCTCCTGTATCCTGTAATACTCGGTCTGACCCGAGCATTACAGTTAAATAACACCCGAGTCAGTCTGGAATACCAGCGTGAGAAAATCACACCCAATTTGATTATTAAAGTTTCAAAAATCCTTTGAAAATAAAAGCATCTCGTAAGACTACACCACAAATAAACATGTCGGGTTTTTACCTTACGATAGCTAAAACATTTTTATTAAAATCCTCTGATATTACAATAGTGTCTATAGAAAGTAAAATAGAATCTAGCTGAAATGCTTGCATCTCACGTTTCAGCAATAGTTGGGCACAATCAAAACCGTATGGTCGCGTAGGGAAAATGGATTCCAACTAATGGCTAGGCACTGGGGTACCACCTGTCACAGTACCTGGTCTAGATCAGCGTACCGAGGAGCCACCCTAACTCCCCTGCAACACAAGACCGGAACCATCCCTTACTGGACAGTTCCGAGCAAGATCACCCCGCGGTTGGGATTAGCAACCGCCCACTAAGCCGAAATAAAAGGGACATCTGGACAGGGATGACCTCACCCTCCAGTGGGGGCTACCCACGAAGCCTTGCTGCATAACCCTTGATTTTCAGCCATTCCCATTTGATGAGGCTTGAGGTTAAACGTTACCTTTTTAGAACATATCCCTTAGAATGCCCATCGCTCATCTGACGATGTTTCACGAGCATTCATCCATACAAGTCCATCCCGGGTTCGAACAGAATCGAAGGCACCATTCCTACTACATCCATTTTGGAAATATTCTCAGGATTAGTAGCGAATAGCCCTTGCACTTCACTGCTCCATCTTCGAATCCAAATTCGTTTTTCCGAAACGTACAAACCGGATCGAAGTGGTTTTTGAGAAATAAATCTCGATCCCGGTCTCTTCGAAACGATCAGCGCATTTGGCCAATATTGATAGTCGGTGATTTAACTATCAATTAATATTCACAACATCCATCACATAGTAAATAATTTTCCAAATTATTTATTTATCTCAAAAATATCTTCACAAGATATATTTTCACTTTTCAAACCCTTTTGAAAACAGTTTCAATCCAGTTTCCTCTCACAGAATACATTCCTAATTAATTATTTCCACTGGAACACCAAGTACAAAACACTTAAGATTTAAATAATTTAAAAGCATTTTTTTATAAAATATACTTTACAACATTATAAATTAAAAACTACATTAAATATTTTATTGAAAAATATATATATACTTTAAGAATGTTTTATATAAAACACTTTATAAAATATAAACTAAATTTCTTCTTTTAAACACAATACCAAGTTACTTTATATAGTTATTACAATGATAGATTTGGGAAAAAAATATACTTACTTTAAAAGTTAACATTTTGAAATAATAAACTTTCCAAAAGACCTTTTTAAAACAATATTAAAACCTTTAATTTATTTTTAAAATTTCTTTGAAAACCATACTTGGCTATCCAGGGAAATACTCTTCTCTTTCACATCTCTTAAAAATAAACCACCATTTATTTTTAAACAAATTCTCATTCCTTTAATAAATTCTTACCTTGAATTTATATATTTAAAATATCCACTGACATTTTATTTCACTTTATAAACCCAGTTTATAAATTCCCAAAATCTCACTTCTTTTTAAATTTCAAAACCCAAACACTTAATTAATTTGCAATTGATTCCTAATTTTACTTTACTTTGAAATAAATTCCTTCTCTTACTTTATTTATTCAAATTTCGTTAACTTTCAGATTTTATTTCCTTATTTTGGGTAAAAACCCTTTTAACTGAAAATATCAATTTCCGATTTCCAAAATTCCTTCTTCATCACTAAATTAAATTTAATCCTTACATTTAAAAATAAATTCTTTATTCTTTCAAATAATATCACTTAAGCTTCACAAATTATTATACCCCCTATTAATTCAAAATCCCCTTATCCTAAATTTGTTAGAATTTTGCAATCACTTTTATTTTATTTTATTTTCAATTCATTATTAATTTATTCCAGTTCACTAGAATTATTTTACTTAAAAATTTACTCTTTTATTTCTTTTCAAAAATTCCATTCTAGAGATTTTGATAACTCAGCATATCCAAATAGGTCCAACCAAACCATAACATCCAATTATTCATATAGTTCATCACAGGATATCAAAAATCATATCACAGAATATTTAAACAAAATTAAATATTTTGAGGAATCCAGTTGGATCCCTCCAACCTGCTCTCCCTGCATCCACAGATGTTAGCACAAAATAATATGCCAATTCCAGAATATACCATACTATAGCACATCCATCAATTTAACCATTCAAACAATTATTTAAATTTCATCATTTAAATTTAAATTTAAATTAACTGAGTGAGATTAACTCACCTTTGTATTAATTTGCAAGTCCATTTCATCTCGACTTGTTTCCTTCCTATTTCGACCTTGTATAAACATTATATGATTTTGTTAATATTCGAAATAAAGTCGAACAATTTATTTTCATTTTTAAATTTGATAAACCAATGATTCTATTTTAAACTAATAAATTTTAGTTTGAACTAATTCCCCTTTAATAAATTATCTTTAAAATTAATCTAGTAGGTTATAATATGTATATGTATATTTAATTTATTATTATATTTTTTTTAGAACTATAAAATGACTTATATAAACAAAGGTCCAATTTCGAACATAAACTATCCAAATCAGAACATTTTAAATTTAGTTGCTTACTAAAATTTTAAAATTGCTTAACTGTTAAATGAGTTAATACATCAACAAATTTAAAGTACATATTTTAAAGTTACATAACACTAAATTAAAGTGTTTAAAAATCAAGTTACCTTCTAGAACAGGAAACAGAAATTACTTTTTAAACCGTTTATAAACAAATTTTATTTTAATGATAAATCATTTCAGCAGTTAAGGTAACAACAAGGTATAATAGCTCGGAACATCGAGCTGAATCCCTCCTTCGATCGTTTGGCCACTGCTACACGTCAACCAAAATGCGACTAACCTCGACTGCACTGTCACGCACTCCCATCACGCGAATCAAAACCGAACCACACTATTCCACACGCCACCACTCGCGCTTTTCCCCTCCATCACGCTTCGACCCCGAGCAGCTGCTCAACGCACTCCCTCGCATTTGCTAACCCTAGCCTTTGAGCTGCTCTACAACAACAGAGTCGACCCAACAAAGCCATCGCCTCCCTAACACCCGAGACCTCCACCACGCGCGATGACGCGTGCTGCCCAGCCTCCTTCCAAAATTCTCAATCGACTAATTGATTTAGGAATTCGCGAACGGGACCGAAGAAGTTAGGGGAAAAAGGCTCGTGTTTATTGAATTGAGTTCGCCCATTTTTTTTAATTTCAAGTTGAAGAAAGGTAGACGGTGAATAAAGGCTGGTTTCCTTCGAACGAGGGAAGTAGGTGTAGTCGCGATTTATGAATTAGGGCAGAGCAGAGGCTTTCTTTAGAAGCTAAGCGACATTGAAAAGAAGTTAGCACACAAAATTGTTTCTGCGAAGGTTTGCTCAGAAAGAAGATGGCTGAAATGAAAGAACGGTGGCTATTGAAAAGAAATGTCACTACTGACTAAATATCTAAATATATTAATTAAATTAAATTTTCGATATAAGATTTCAACGCGTTAATATATCGTATGCTCACACAACAACTCCGATTGCTACGAAAATTGAAATCCAGTAATAATTCAATATTACGGACCCAACGGAACTGGTTTCGTCGAATTTCGAGACTGTGCCTCGAAAGGCTATTTTTAAATTCAATTTAAACAATCAAAATTTTAAAACTGAACAAACCACTGTTAATTTCAATTTTACAACTTCTATGATTTTCAGTGTTATCAATATAAATTTTACAAGCCTTCAAATTATTTTTAACAGGCTTAAAATTCCAGATTTCACATTTTACCCAATTTCCAATAATTAAATTCAACAATCAATTATCCAATAAATATTGATATTTGCAATTCAAGTTAAAAATTAAACTTTTTAATATTCCAAATCAATTAAATATTCCAATTTAAATTGCTTAAAATTCTGGGCCGTCACAGTTTTGATTGTGCCCAACTATTGCTGAAACGTGAGATGCAAGCATTTCAGCTAGATTCTATTTTACTTTCAATAGACACTATTATAATATCAGACGGATTTGATAAAATATTTTGGTTATCGTAAGGTAAAAATCCAGCACGTTTATTTATGGCGTGGTCTTACGAGATACCTTTGATTTCAAAGGATTTTGAAAATTTTAATAATCCAATTAAGTGTGTTTTCTCACTCTGGTTTCCCAGATTGACTCGGGTGTTATTTAGCTATAATGCTCGGGTCAGGCTGAGTATTATAGGATACATGATAGGATGCTGTGGAGCTCAGGAGACGAGCTGGATGGCGAGACGTATCACACGTACTTGATGTATATTCTACTGTGCAGTGTAAGCTGTATATTCGGCTTTTGAAGGACAAGTTAGTAAAACTTTCCTTAATAGGGTTGGCGGTTTGTGTTTTACTCTGATTGATGTAATGTATAAACAGTTATAAATTCTTTTGTATTAAAGTCTGTTGTTATCTGTTATATGTTGTTCCGTTGCATTTGTGAGATTTAGATGTTGCTTTCTATTTCTTCTTCTACCTCTTTCTTCTTTAACCCTAACGGTCGTTTTCCATCCACTTTGAGTTAAAATTTCGGAGAATATTATCGTCTCAAAGGGGTACGAGTTTGCGGGTCATTACTTTTGGTATCAGAGCTGAAGGTTAAGCGAGAACCTTGGCTCTGGTGGGGATTACTTATTAGAAATAGAGTCCGTAGTACTCTAGAATGAGTTTGAGTGTATTAATAAATATGAGCGCGTATTGTTAGTGAATATAAAAATTGTTTTTATATTATGTTGACTTATCGGTTGAGTGTTTATGAATTCTGGTCGATATATGGGACGCCATTTCATCGATAGGGGTTTCTAAACTCTCAAGCAAGATAAACTGACACAGTATTGTTTTAAAATAGGGTAAATGAAATAATTTTACCAAATTATTTTTGTATATAAAAGAAATAATTTTTCATAAATTATTATAGTTATATATGGTTGCTTGGTTATTAGGAAGTAATAATATTAAGTTATTATCATTATTGTTGTAAGAATTAAATAAGAAATTTTTTTTAGCCAAAGGTTAAGGAATAAATTTATACAACAAAATGAGATTTGTAAATGTGAATTATAAATGGGATTTATAATTGAAAATGAAATAAAAATTCCAGAGTAATATTTGAATATGAATTGAAAGGATTTGGAATTCGAAATTTTGGAAATTAATTTCCTTTGAGTTTGAAAATGGTTTTCAAAGGTTTTGAAGGAATAATAGTGATATTATTCAAAAATATTTTTTTAAAAATCTGATGGGATTTGGAATCAAAAATATTTGAAAATGTTTTTGGAAAGAATAAAAGCATTGAACACTTTTCGATCGCTGGAAAATAATTTCGATAATGACTGCAGCATCATCGAGGTTCATTTTCGAGTTTCCAAAAGCGGAATTACTACCAAAATGTTTTAAATTGGAGTTGTTTGCAAAACTGAGTTTGATTTCAAAATTCAAAATATATTTTGATACCCAAGGATTTTGGATATAATCGATTTCAAAAATGATTTTTGAAATACTTAAGTGATTGTTAAAGACTCTGGAGTTGGTTTAAATCTTTATGGAGTGTAAATAAGTTTGGAAACCTATAAATTTTGAAATTTTAGAATGAAATTTTGACTTGAAGAAGAGTTAAATTAAAACAAGTTTGAAAATGAAATAAGTTAGAAAAGTAAGCCAATTAAATGAAGTAAATTAAAAAGATTAATGAATGGAGTATAAATAAGTTGGAAAACTTATAGAAGTTTAAATTTATAACTGACTTGGAATTTAACTGAATTAAGTTAAGTAAAGGTGAATTTTGAGGAAAAGGAAATTGGTGTTTTAAATTCAGAAGATAAATTGAATTGCTCGACAAAAAGCTATATGTTTAAATTTCCGTATGAAATTTGATGGTTTTCTGATCCTGCCACTTGGCATTTTGTTTTCTTTTTAAATTTGGGGGGCCTGTAGTGGCATTTTGTATTTGTTTCGAGCTAGCCATGCAAAGGAGACGCTGGCAAAATATTTCGAAAATTTAGGGAGTTAGAAAAAATTTGAGAAAATTTTGATAATTTAAATTTTGTTTTAAATTAAAATTTGAAATGGTTGAGTAAATAATATTGGTTGGAACCTATGGATGAGTTTAGAAAGTTAGTAAGGGTGATAGTATCTTTAATAAAAAGATTGTTTTAGTGTTGTTGAAAACTATTTGGTTTTGAAAATTAGTAAACGGGTATTGGACCATTCTTCTTGCTCTGGTTTTCCAGACTGACTCGGGTGTTATTTAACTATAATGCTCGGGTCAGACCAAGTATTATAGGATACAGGATACGATGCTGTGGAGCTCAGGAGACGAACTGGATGACGAGACGTATCACACGTACTTGATGTATATTCCATTGTGCAGTGTAAACTGTATATTCAGCTTTTGGAGGACAAGTTAGTAAAACTGTCCTTAATAGTGTCGTCGGTTTGTGTTGCACTCTGATTGATGTAATGTGTAAACAGTTACATATTCTTTTGTATTAAAGTCTGTTGTTATCTATTATATGTTGTTCCGCTGCATTTGTGAGATTCTAATGTTGCTTTCTATTTCTTCTTCTACCTCTTTCTTCTTTAACCCTAACGGTCGTATTTCCGTCCACTTTGAGTTGAACTGTTGGAGAATATTGTCGGCTCAAAGGGGTACGGGTTTGCGGGTCGTTACACACCTGGCCGGCCTACCCCTAAAACCGGTCCTGACTTACAATGCATTTCTTTAAAATTTCTAAATGCATTTTGTCACTTGATAGACATTCTCTATATGTTTTGTGAACCAATACTTAAGATGAACAATATGCTGATCATTTTCATTTGCAACCTGGAACCCATAAATAAAAGCATAATCCCAAGTTATATTTACTTGCCTAGATAATTTAGTTGAAAATGAGAACTTGAATAAAACATACACACCCTGCCTAAAATATTCCAAGACTCTTGAATTTATGCTAAATCGATTGTAACCCTAGGTTGAAACCCTAACAGTAAACAAAAATTATTTTCTAAAACTGCTGTTACTGAAAATCTATTCTTAACATGAATTACAAAGTGAACATTCTCAAAATTAAGTACTTAGCTTTTGAATTGGACTGATGATGGAGCTGTCTTCAAGGAGATAAACCCGAGCTATGAGGTTGGTTAGATTTGAGAGGGAAAAAATGAGAAGATTTTAAATATGCAAGCGCTGGGCGAATATCGCTATTCAGTTTTAACACAAGTGAAATTTTTTTTAGACATGGACAATTTGGCCACACATAATTTGATATTTTGTCCTTGAAAAAAAATGGTTAAATGGAAAGAGGACTTAATTTGAATGTATAATGAAATTTGTAACGACCTGACATTTCGAACCATTCACGTCCACACATGTCAGACTTGAATTGCTTAAAATGTCGGTTTGTTAATTTATATTTGGCAAAACTTAGCATATACAGTAAATAAATCAATCATAGAATCACAGACACAGAGTATTACAACAATAAACAACGGAATAGATAGATAGCATTTCATGAAGCTACTATAAAACATCAGAGTCTGAAACAAAAATACAACATAATCTCAAATATAAATAAATCTCTAATTCATAAGCAACTGGCGAGTCTGAACATAAATGACTAAAATAAACCGAAATAACCGAAAATTGGATAGAAAGATCTTCAAACAAAGCACCAATCTCCAACGTTGAGTCTCAAATGTTGTGACATTCAGTCTCACCTGAGCATAAAGCAAAATAAAAAACACTCGAGTCAGGATTAACGTTCTTATATCAGAAAATTTAACTGAACTGAAATGTCAACCGAAATACAAGTAACTTAAAGGATGTTTGGGATACCCATCCTCTAAGGATCTGTGGAACTATCTACTATGTAGTACAATAGGCTATTATAATTATGTCTACAGTAAAGTAAAGTATTAAACTAGCATTAAGGCGTTACCCATATCCCCCTTAACATTTTTTATAAAATGTCGTAGTCTATACAAATACTGTAAACTCCACCCGCGGGTGGGCTATCAAGGAGCACCCATAGGTACGACACAAACCAAACTCGTAGAAGGCGTGATAAGACATGTGACAAGGCACGCGAGGCAATGCCAGGTAAGATATACCGTTTGCGGATCGAGACTGGTGGTAACGCCTAGCAGCTACTACTGCCCACCTCGAGACACACTCCCAAATTAAAGGTGCACCCAATCAAATCACATAGTAATAGAATGGTATCAATGACGTATGCCCGATCGAAGGAATGACCTCACTTGGCCTGGCATGGCTCCTGTTTTAGCCACATCAAGCTGACTCATGGAAGTCAGGGTTGCGTTAGAACCACATATGGAATCATCCCCAAACCATCCTACTTCGTTCTGGAATCTCCACCACTTACACATTTTTTAAAGTATTTTTCGGCATTGGCGGAGAGTATGACAATATCTGATCCTGGTCTTTTTAATAACCAAATGCTTATTTCACACCGTGGTCATTTCATTTCAAATAGTTCATACTTCATACAAAGTATCATATTCATTTCAAAACCATGTCAATTCGATACCATTATTCACTTTAAATAATATTGATTTCCAGAATCGTAACACTTTCGAAATTATAACACTTTCGAAATCATAACATTTTCGAAATCATAATACTTTTGAAACCATAAACCTTCCAACTTAAACAGTTTAGATGATGAAAATAACATATATATTAAAATAGTTACAGATTAAATAGTTTATATATTAAGTAATTTATATATTAAAATAGTTGTAAATTATAAATAGTTTATATTTATTTAATGGGATTATACTGAAATAATTTCCAAATTCTTTCATCCAATTCCATGAATCGATTCAAATCAACTTAAATTCCAAAATTCAATTTAAATTAATCCCAGTTCAACACTTTCAATTTAAAAGGTTAAAGATTCAATTCAAATTCTTAATAAACCATTTCAATCTTTATCGATTTCATATCCGGGTTTGAACTCTCTTCAATTCCAATAAGATTCAAAGTTTAAATATTCAAACATTTTCAATATAAGTTTCATTTAGATTTCAACATTTAACTTTAATTTTGTTCAATTTGGAAAATATTCACTTAATCATTTCAATAACAATTAAATAAATTCTCAATTTATAATGTTTAAATCAATATCAAACATTCAGTCTCAAAATTTTATTTAAAATTTAGAATATTCATTTAATCATTTTTTATCAAATCAAGTTATCAATCGTATCTTTCAAAATTTCAAAATCAATAAGTTCAAATCAATTCTTATTTAAATTCAATTATTAACCAATTTAAATTCCAAGTCAACATTAATTTATCTTCCCAACCCTTATTATTAAAGTTAAAAAAACTCTATTTTTAAAATATTAATATAAATTTAAATAAATACTTAAACATATTATAAACCAATTAAATTAAATTTTATTAAATTAAATCTTATTATTAAATGTATTTCGTATTGAATCTTATTTTATTTAATTTTAAGATAATAAAATTATAAGAAAAATCTTAAAAATTATATTTTCAAACTAACTTATAAATTTAAAATTTCCTAACAAACAATTTTAAAAATCTAAAATTTACACATATATTAAAATAAATTTTTTATATTATAATTTAAAAATCAATATTTAGTAAAATCCATATATTTCCTTTCAAATTTTAGCAATCATTTTTTTTCAAAATAGACCAGCGGTGTCCGTATATATTTTTCTATCATATGGTCAAGCGATACAGATATTTTTCATTTCAATCCGCAATAATTTAATATTTACGGGTGTACATCATTTCAGCCCGCAATCCTAAAATTTCAAATTCAATGAAAATCACTTGAGTTTATCATTTCAACCCATAACGATTTTCCTCTAATCTATAATATCGTTCAGGTATGTATCATTTCAACCCATATGGATTTCTAAACTAATAGGGAACTTGCAGAGTGAGAATAAATATGATAAAATATAACATTTCAACAACTGGCATATATCATTAACAACGAATTTAATCATAGTATTAGTAACAGGTTATGGTGTCATATGTCACAGGTGAACAGTTACAAATAATGGCATATCATATATAGCAATTATAGAATTAACAGTTCAAATTTAACAGCATATTTCAATCGTTATTTCAAGGTGAATTAAATTTATTGAATATAAGAATGCTAATCATGAGTGATTGCTCACCTTGAGGCTAGAGAAATTTGATAATGAACCGAGCTGCGAATCCGAGCAACGAATTCCAAAGTAAAATACGATGAACACGAATTTGACAATCAAAACGAAGCTAAAAGTTTGGAATTGACAGAGGAGAAATCAAAATTAGCTTAATATAAACTAAGCAAAGATATGTTGTATATATAAAATTTTCTCTTAATCAATTTAAAAACATGTATTTAAGATAAATTCTATATATATATATCTATATTTCAAATCAAAATTTTAATTTAAACACATAAAAATATCTCTATATATTTTTGATAACCAAACTCACAGATATACAAAGCTGCAAATAATATAAACTGAAGAGATCAAACCGCTTACCATATTATTTGATAAACAAAAACTTGTAAACTTAAAACTTTGTAATATCCTTATATAAACACACACACACACACACACACACACACACACACACACACACACACACATACATATAACAACATATCAATTACAACTTATGCAAACTTTTATATATAGCAAATAGGACTTATGCATTATAAATCAACTGATTAAATATATAAGCTAATATATATACAAACAGTTCAAATATATTATCACTAATGTAATCATAACATATGTAAACAATATATATACCAAAACAAATGCATATACACGTTAAAAAATATGCAAACTACCTATAATATATGTATGCTTTCAAAATATATATATGCGAAACTACTTTCATAATAAACATATTATTGTAAATATATAAACTGTAAAACATATATAATACTTCTTCTGCAATATAATATATACTATAAACATATATATAATATATACCTTATACAAAAGAAGAAGTGAAGGATGGCATGGATGCTTGGCTACGCGATGTGGAGGCAGCGGTATAGGCAGGCGGAGGCGGATCTAGGATCAAGGGAAGGCAGTCTTTGGTGGAGGCGACAAGTAGGGCGAGTTACAGGCTATGGCCGATCATGTGGATAAGGCATGGGAGGCTGTGCATGGGAAGGTGCTAGCGGGCGCTGTGTAGTGGAGGGAAGGTTGCTCGGTGAGGAGTGGCAGTGTAAAGGTAGACAAGCGGCGGTTCAATGGCTGAGACGTTGGTTGTCGTGCGTGAGTGAGGCTGTTCATTTGGAGGGGCAGAGGGAAAAACGTTGAGGAGATGATGAGGTGGAGGAAGGCTATGGGGACTAGAGTAGTGGCTGATGGATGGTGTTCGTCTTGGTAGTGGGTGGCTTGCGGAGGAGCGGGGTGGCATTGGGCACGAGTGGGTAGGTGGGCTCGTGGGTGGTGGCTAGTTTGATGGAGGCAGCCAGGGAAGGAGGTTATGGTGGTCGAGATCGTGCATGGTTGTGGGTCGATAGGTTATGCGGTTGGTGGTGATAAGATGGGTGAAAGGAGAATCGGTGGAGAGGAGTAGATATATACACGCATGCTTGTTTTATAATTTTTTTAATATAAACAAATGGAACAAAACGAAAAGAAAAGAATGAGAGAGGAAGGGACGACAACTAGAAGAAGAAGACGAGTAGAGTTCTAGGCAATATGTATATATATTTATTATTATTTTCAATTGAACAGAAAAATATGAAGGAAGAGCCAACACTATCAACGAGCCAATATATATATATATATATATATGTATGTATGTATGTATGTATGTATGTATATATATAAATTAAATAGGGTAATAACAATGGTCATGAAATAACAAAAGTTAAAAGCTGAAAATATTAATTGGTGATGGCTATTGGCATTATACGTTGGATATATGGAAGGACAAAAGAAACTAAAAAGGGTCGAATGCGGAACCAGTACGGCTACCTGTTTCGTAGACTTCGCCGCATACTGGACTCCAAAATGCGTAAATGAATATACTACGGAGATCAGTACGATGAGACGAATAAAATGGTACATAGATATGAGCGATATGATCATCCTATCAAAAGTTGATATTCGCTGCTAAAACTACTGTTAAAACGCCGAAAATAAGATAAACAGAGCTAGAGCAGTACAAATTTGACGAAACAAAATACAACGTTTCAATTAAAAAATGATAAACATTTTTAATGTATAAAAATATTTAGGTTTCGAGAATATTTTATTTCCATAATATATAACTCATTTAAATTTAAATAAAATTACACAACAAAACTGATTTTCATATTTTCCAGTAAAAATTTACCATTTGCTAGGCTTACATAAACGTATTTCAAATATCAAATCTTCATTGCAGAATTATAATTGTTTAATGTCAAGAAAAATTTAATTAATTACATTAATAAAATCGTTAAAATTTACGGGTCGTTACAAAATTTGTCTAAATCATGGTTCAAAATTCCGACGGAATTCTGATTGTTTCGGTGATTCCGTTTCGATTCTGCTCATAACCGGAACGGAATCCGTTCAAAATTTCAGTTCCGGTCAAAATTTTGGATTTGCTTTTCAAATATTGAAAAAACTTATAAAAAATTATAAAAATACAACAAACATATAATAATTAAAAAAAGAAAAACAAATTAATCGAGACAATAAATAAATGGATAAGAAATCATGTAGTTTCATAAAAAAAATGTTATACTTTTGTTAATTTACATCAAATCATAATAAAAAATTTAAATTTTCAAAATTGATCAAAGTTTTAAAATTTCAAATGAAAAACACAGAATCTTATACAATTAATTTTTAATTAAAGTGTGTATTCTATGTGTAATGTAAAAAATGTACTATAAATTTATGACAATATTGGATATTTATTAGCGTATATAGAAAATTAAAGTAAAAAGTACCGGAATTAGAAAACTGTAATTAAAGTGGAACTTCTGGAATATTCGGACCGGAACCAGAAATTTTAAAATTACCAATGGCCGGAACGGAAAACGAAATTTTGAACCTTGATCTAGATTAGTAAAATCGACAACTAATGTAGGTGAATAGACAAGCCCTTGGATCTATTTCCATAATTAATATTTGTTACTTAAAATTATTTTTCTTAGCATATTTATTATATTTTATATTTTTACTACCGATATGAATTTATAATGAGTTAGAAAAATTAATTTTTTTTTAGATTTACTAGTTGTAAACTATCGAAGAATATTCTATATCAGTCCACACCCACTAATATGGATATTAGATGACCAATAATAATTTCGGAAATAGATACGAATGTGACACTGTCTGAATGCGAATCCGACTATTTCTAGGCCAACTAATAACCAGAACGAATAATCATATCGATTTGAACATCAACGTTAATATTTATATCGTGGTACCTAGAACAGGAAACAATGAAACTGTAAGTAGATTGTGTATCTTTAATATTGCTTAATATAGATTGATAAAGGCATTACTGTCAGATGAAATCATTCATCCACGAACTGTTACATGCCGAAACTTTAAGAACAACCGAAGAAGCGGCCTGTTATGAAAATCACGGTTAAACTAAACATTTTTTTCCTTTCTAAATTCTTCTTTACTGATGGAATATTAGCACAAGAAAGTGAAATCATAAACTACTTAATGCCAGTAGCAATAAAGACGTAAAAAGAAGGGAAAGTGCAAAATAATAATAATAATGACGAAGATAAATAAGGGAGGATATCTTCATTTACAGATATCTCCCTCCGTTCGTTAGACTCTTGAATTGAGTTAAGTTGGCTTCCCAGCCTGCATATCTTTATTAATAGTTGGGTTGGAAGCACAATCTTCTGGTCCGACCGCGAACAACTTAAAACAAAACATAATTTCTATTATTTCTAACCTATTATTTCTACGCTAGACTAGAACAATTCAAACTAAGTTAAAACTTAAATATTTTAATGAATATATTTCTAGCTTTGTGGGTTCGTTGTAATGAGAATAGATCAAGTATACACATAGATAATAAAAGACTCGTCAAGATAATTCAACACATCTTTATTAACAGCTGTAATACTTTGGCATCACATATTTTTGCTATCAATGTGAACTAACAAAAATGTCACTCTATTTTAATATCACTTAAAAATTAGATGTAACTTCTTCTACAAGTTCAAAATTCTCATTTGCAAATATTATAAAATTTTAGTGTCATTTAAGTATAGGGTCTAACAAAATAAACTTTTGCAAATATTATCAATTTTTTTTGGCAAAGCAAGCCAGTGTTATAGTGGACCGTCCACTTTTATTACGAAAGTAATAAAGTTAAAGTACATGAGTAAGGTAAAAGCACCTATACTAATAAGAAAAATGGAAAAATATAGCACATGTATGTGGCAGACATGCCACAGTAACTATGAAAATCACCAAGACTAGGTCTCCTCCAAAGAGGAAGAATCACCATCGTCCGCAGAAACCAAAGGGACATTCCCACATAGTCCAGCAAAGGGGCTGAAACGGATAGCAAGACAAGGGTCGTAACCCATAGCATCAGAAGAGTATATGAAAGAATGGTCCCAAGAAAGATCAGTTAGCATGTCAGAATTTTTACTCGCATACACACCATCCAAATCAAGAACTAAAGAATCACCAGACGGTTTGTAATAAAAAAAATCTAAGGTTATTCTGATCATCGGAAACAAATCTGAAAAATGCAACATCCATGGGGTTAAATCTCACATCAGAAATTAGATCAACCCAACACCTCTCAGACTCAACCCAAACAACCCGTCCAGAATCTGGAGCAGCTAAAGGAATAACTAAGGCAACACAAGGTACCACATCAGCAGTAGGAGAGGCAGGCCTAGCAACAGAAGGAGGCAGACCCAGATCAGTCGCAGGAGGGGGGATATGAGAAGCAGATGAAGAAACCTTAGGAATCCATTTCCGGAGCGGGAGGCGAGGAAGAGGAATCTTAGGAGCAGCCGTGGAGGATTTGGAATGCAGGTAGGAGATGGCTAGGTGGCCAAAAGAGTGACAGGAGGTACAAATATCAGGAACCCAACCATAGTGAACACGGACCTCCGCAACATGCCCAACAGCAAGCTGAACAGGAATAGAAGCAGAGAGAGGCTTAAAGGGGGATATCTCAATAAGAGCCTTAGCATACATCAATTTATCTCGGGCAACCGTATTAGTGTCAAAACATTTCAATTTACCAACGTTGCAGGCTAACCAATTCAACCCAAGCAAAGGCTGTAGTGCAGAGGGGATCTGCAAAAAGTACACCCAAACGGGGATGGAAAGCACTTGCTCACGAGCACTCGCCGCATTTGGTGACCAAGGAGTAATAATAAAGGGTCTTCCAGCAAAAAAAGAAGGCTCAGCACTAAGAACTAGCCGACGATCCTCAGAAGAGGAAAACTTGAGATAATACGAGGAGTCAATCAGCTTAACATGCAAATTACCACGCAGCTTCCAAGCCTTACGTAAAACCGAGGACGGATCACGAAGATGGTGATTTGGTTCCAGAAAGAAACCAACCAAATATTCAGACTAAAAGTCTACTCCGACTTGGATAATGATTGGAGGAGGGATTTTCACTCTATTCACTTCGACAATTTCAAAATCAATAGGTTTGTAATCTCCCGTGTTTCATGGCAGTGAATTGAATAAAGAAGTCCAAGATTTGGGGCAAGCTGGCGTAGGAGCAGACTGAGCAGGACGATCCTCAATAGTGCGCAATACCGGAGATGCAACAGACTTGGACGCAACCGAAAATTCATCATTGTAAAGTGGACCAAAATTCTCAGAGACATATAAACAAGCATTTGAAGAGCATCCACCGGTATCATTTGCCATAACCAAACCCACATCACTACCTAACAGACCACCTATACCACTATCATTGTACACAGCAAGCGAACCATGCTTCCCCGTATCACTGTTAGTGTTCATAAGTATACTCACATTGACTCCAGGAGAAGACGAAGTTGTCTGCAACCCAGACAAAGACGAAATAGTGCCAGAAAGATCACAGCCAGTAGCCGCAACTTGTATTACATCACTCGAGCAAGGTCGAGCATCAGGAACAAGTGTTGAATGATAGTTAGCACGTAATGGTGGAAATTCGGTGTTCGAATAAAGGTTAGGGTTAGAGACTCCTACTGTTGACATTGCTTTGAAAAGGCACCCAGATCTGGTCGAAGAGGGAGAGGGGAGGAGCGATGAAGGGTACTGAGATGGAGAAGAGGACATAGGATGGATGCGTAGAGATTGGGGGAAATCACGGGGATGATAAAAGAAATGCCTCAAGAAAAAGTCGCCTGATAGAAGAAGCCATTTTTGGATTTTCAATCTTTTATCTTTTTGAATAGTTATCAAATTTTAGTAACGCTTGGGTATAGGATCTAACAAATAAATTTCATTTCACAAATTGAAAACTCGCCCTCCACAAATATTATCAAATCTTAATAACACTTAAATTTTTTTTAACAAATAAAACATTTTTTACAAATTATTAGAAACAAAAATTCAAATAACAACAAATTAGATATTGCAACTAAGAAATAAAAACAAAAACTTACTGCACATGATTTCGCTGTATAAATATGATTTAACTTTTGTGCAAATCATTTCTTTTAAATATGTTAAACACATTCAATTTATAGAAAAACAATTCATGTGTAAAGCATGTACCATCATTACGCACGAAGCGCATGCCGTAACACTCGTAATTATAAACATGTTTCACGTTTAACGAAACATAAAATAGAGAAGGTGATAGAACGACACACCACGGTGGGACGTGTTATACGTCTAGTATACCAAAACAGAGAATAATCAATTATAAACTCATTTCACAAGTTTATCAATCAGATTTCCACTACTCTGAAAGTCTATATTAGCTAATTTAAGCAATAGGTATGTCGTAATTAAATTACAACAACAACATTATACTATTGTAAAAATATCACAATGTAGAAACCGAGAAGATAAAAGAATGATGTATAAGAATATACAAATTGACTAGAATCTGACCAGTTAACTAAGGAAATTCCGTCTGAGGCTTGTCAAAATAATTTCCTTAAATTCTCCCAAGATACAACAGATGTAATCTGCACGAGATTGTAATGAGTATGTCAACTTTGCGATTTACTGTATAGAGCAATATAGAAGAAGAAAATAGAATTGGAATTGAATGAGAATGTGATCAGTATTCTATCCTATTTATAATTTCATCCGCTTGACGGGTCGCACCCGTTGCCTTTTAACTGCTACTGTTCGTTAACGGGTCACACCCGCCTGCTCCTCACATCCGTTCGCGTCGCACCTGCTTCTGTTCGCCCGCGCTTCTTCAGTCGGGTCGCATCTGCCTGCTACTCACATCCGTTCGCGTCGCACCTGCTTCCATTCGCCTGCGTCTCTTCAGTCAATCCGCGTCCACTTTTGAATAGATCCGCTCCTGTTCGTATAGCATACAACTATTAGAAAATCCGACCCAGTTTTGCAGTAAAAATAGGATCATATTAGATCCAAACCCAAACCCGAGCCCGGACCGGCCCGGTCCGGTTCAGTCGGACGGACGGCGGCGGCGCGCACGCGTGTGTGGTGGTGATGCATGATCTCACTCCTCACAACGAAGCAAACATTTCGGTGCTCCAAGGCCCCAATCCCTTCATTAGAAAGCTATTCATATACTTAGCTTTTTTTTAGTTTTGGCGATGTGGGACAAGTGTATTTCATTTACACTTATATTAGGAATTCCAACAGGACGAAACGAAGTTTGGTCAATATCTTTTAGTTGAAAAAATTCTTTGTTGTTACGTACCGCAAAATTCACACATACACATATATATCACTCCATCTTTATTATTTTTCACGATGGGAAACTATTTTGTTTTTCAATTCAGGCTCATTTTTGCAAATACACGAACCATTTAAGTTGAAAATGTAACAAATTGATAACATCTGTTAGCTTTTAACAAGCTATAGAACACGAAATGCCGTTGTATATTGAAATCTTATCCGTGTGTTGGGAATGTTTACAAAATTCAATCTTTGTGCTAATACTTGTTGAGTTGAGGAATCTTTTGCCATTGAATTCTCTACAGTCGATGCTTTAATTACGCAAAAGCAGCATCAGTATGGAAAATTGCGTAACCAATAGATAAAGTTTGTATAAAGAAAATTAAGAAGAGTGGAGGGACGAAATAAAAATGAAGGTAACGACAGAGTAAATGGTGGGACGAAGGAATGATGAATTGTTTCTCGCGATTCCATTATTTTCTAAAGCATGAAAAATAAAAATAAAAGTTGTTTTATATTTGTATGTTAACTTCGTTTTACAAATTGATCATTTTCACAATGTATATGCATCGTGCATATTTTTTTTATCGACAAGATCCAAAATTGGGATTGTAGACACCAAAATCTCATGACATCAATCTTTGTATATCAGATATGTGGCATCACTTAGATGTAAAGGCAAACGTTAATTGTTTAGAATTGAATAAACAAACCTAACCAAATAAGTTTGTATATTTCGGTTAGGCTTTATTTCGGTTCTATTAATTACTTCATATGTGGAGTTTGGTTTATTTTAGGGGAACAATTTTTCAAAAAAGGCACAAAAAAACAAATTATAGAAATAGGCCTCAGCAAAAACTATTGCCAAACTAGTCCTACTTTCAATTAGTACTTGTGCAAATTTGGAGTGCGCAAGTATTAATTTTTTTTAGTAAAGCTTGCGCATTCCATAATTGTGCAAGCTATATTTAAGGCTTCTGTAATTATGAAATATGCAAGCTCATTTTCGAGCATCAAATAGACAGAGAGCACAAATCTAACTTCATTTTACTCATTTTCTACTTTCTTCCCAAAATCCTCACCATTTCCTATTTCAAATCCATTCCATACACATTTTTCTTTCATATCCAAATCCTCAATTACCTTATCAACTAAATAGTTACTAAACTATATATGGAATCATCTTCTTCATCGTTACAAAACAAAGATAATAATTAATGTTTTTTGAAATTTTGATCAAATTTTGCGATTGTTGATGGTGTTGAAAAGGAAGAGTTATTGGTGTTAGAAATGTTAATTATAAAGCAATGTTGCTATTATTGTTGAAATAGTTGCTAGTTTTTAATGACCTAGGAAACCTTATTAGGTAGTAGTAAATTGAAAACCTTAATTTATATGTTAATGTTTTATTGTTTATTTTGGCGGTATGAGACGATGAAACATTGAGGAAACATTGTGATGAACTTGAAGCGAAAACTGGTGTTGCAAGCTCAAGTCATAATGACTATGACGTTGATCATGTTCCGGAAACACAGTTCAAAACAATACCGCGTAAATTCCATTTTGAACCATCAACCTCACATGCTCGTTTAAGTGAATTTATTCGAAAGACTCGGTCATCAAATTATAATTGAGGGAAATTTGATGATGCATATACATCCTATTGGTCCATCCATTCCAATGGGACAACGACCATATCCAAATTGTTATTGCGGAGATATGTGTGTAGTGGTTATTTGCAAAAAGAAAAAGAATTCCATGCGAAGATTTTTCAGTTGTACTTCGTACAACGAACATAGACCGAATTCTCATGAAGGTTATTGTTGCAATTATTTTTAATGGATTGATCAATCCTTGTGCGAAAGGGGACTCGAGTATGCCCACGAATTGCAAGCCAAAATCAGTCATCTGAAAAAGGTGAATGAAGAACTAAGGGAAAGTAGTAGGGGCCTAGATTTTGGTTGACATTTTGGACTAGGTTAATGCTGTCAAATTTGGTTTCTGTGTTGAAATGTAGTATTTTACTATGATGTTCCGAAAATGTTTGTTTTTGTTGTAACTCGTACTATATGCTAGCTAATCAATTTATTATGTTGGTGAAATACATTTGGTAGTGTTGACTAAGTTGTTGAAATATATTGGTTACGTTATTATATTGATTTACTTGTTTGGTAATTTTTTTAAAGATTGATTTGACTGCTTTTCGTTGAAGATTGCCCGTGGAAGCGAAATCTACTTAAGAAAATAAGGTATTAATTCATCAAATTTATGTGTAGAATTATAGCACAAAATCAAGATTTTGAATGTGGTATTGTAACTGATTTTGTAGATAATATCAAAGGTTCCGACTATATTTTACTTTGATGGGGAATTGTTGGTTGATGATGAAGGTAAACCTACATATGCTGGCGGAAAGTGAAAAGGATCGACAATAAAAAATCATTTTAGTTTTCAAGAGCTTAAACAAAGGGCATTTGAAGTGAAAAAGGTAAATCTTGTGATATATGATTTAAAATAAGCGGGGCAATGGATCCACTATTTATTTGAAAGACGATGATGATTTGAACTCTACCTTTTCGGTTTGAATGAGAGTGATAGAAATATATGTTGCAAAAGTGGAACATGATAATGTGGTCGAAACACAAGCGCCGGTAATCTTAATGGATGCGTATGTACCCACCACACAGTTACAAGAAACACAATGATCCACGTATCCTTCATATCTTTCAAGCCATCAAGGTGGAGAGTTTACAAACTTACTTTACAGGTACAATGGAATGGTTGGAGTCTCTTCAGGTCAGGAACAAAATATGATGCAGAACTCTATACATCCAAATCAGTCGCAAGCATTTGAAAAGTGAGTACTATTATACTTTGGCACTTTTATTTTGACTTACATTAATGAAAAATATCTTACCTTTGTTTTTTGTATTCGTAGGGTCAAAGATGCATTGACTGGTTGTGATGACGATGACGGCGATGATCATGTTGAGACTCCACACAAGGTCGATAGGCAATAGGATAGCATGGAAGTAGCTTGTGCGGACGATGAGGATAGAACTTTGATCCATCAAATGGAAGTTAACAATGATGCAATCATATACGCAGACATTAAGGAGGCTGATGATATAAATGCGGAAGAAGAACAAATCACATATGAAGAGAATCTAGCCGATGATTTATGCACGGGATCAATAACGGTGAAATCGATAATGGAAAATTATCAACTAGATGTGGAAGTGTTTAGAAGAGAATATGCTGAGAAAGGACTGCGAGTTGAGTTAATTTTTGAAAGTAAGCAGAAGCTTGTTGAACAGTTATGTGAATGAGCGATTAAATGTTCAGTTTCATTTCAAGTTCTGAAATCCTATGCGAATCAGTACACAGTCCGTTGTGATGTGGATGAAACATGTCCTTGGCGAGTTCATGCAAGCTTTTCGGTTATAAAAAATTCAAAATGGTGGGAGATAACTACATATGGTGATGATCACACTTGTTTAAATGCAACAATCGACTCAAACCATCAACATGCAACTACAAAGTTTATATGCAGCAAAATACTCCCGTTGATTAAAGGTGAAACAAATATGACTACAAGAACTATTCAAGAGACAATGTCCAAAATGTTTCCTATTAAAGTGAGTTATTCTCGAGCTTGGCGCGGACTACAGAAAGCTGTTGCAATGATTTATGGAGATTGGGAATCGTCATACGCGGAATTGCAAAAATATCTTAGAGCCCTACAACGTACCAATCCCGGAACCATATATTATGTTATTCATAGTCGTGGTGTTTTTGATGGTGCTTTTTGGGCTTTCGGACCTTCTATTCATGTCTTCACCCATTGTCGACCTAAATTGTCTACTGATGCCACTCATTTATACCGGAAGTATTTGGGTGCATTACTAGTAGCTACTGGGTTGGATGCAAACAAAAGCCTATAGCCGTTAGCGTTTGGTATTGTACAAACAGAGTCATGGAAAACGTGGAGTTGGTTTATTCATTGCATATGGAATTATATTTCATTCGTACATACTGGATGTATCACCTTTATTTCGGATCGTATGAAAGGAATTCCACGTGCGCTTAGAGAAGCTTGGCCAATTAAACATCATCATCGCTTTTGTATTCGTCATATTAAAGAAAATTTCAAGAAAGCGAGGTTTGGCACGGATGAGATGCAAAATTTGTTACGTGCATGTGCCACGACATCGGAGGTTGTAAAATATAATGAACTTTGAAAACAGTTGAAGGATGTAAATCGAGATGCCGATGCGTGGATTGATTGAAGTTCGAAAAACCAGGAATCAAGCTGGACTCTTTATCACGATGTCGGAGTAAGATTCAATATGATGACGACCAACGTTTCCGAAAGCTTTAATGGTTTGCTGAAAGGAACTATAAATTTATCTGTTAGATCATTGGTTGCACGTACGTTTCATCGATTGAACCATTACTTTGTCAAATGTCGAACTCAAGGAGAAGAGTGGACGTTGTAGCTCGCACTTAGGTGGGAAGCATTAGCACGGAGAAGAATAGAAGAATCGAGGCTCATGTCTATAGAGAGATATAGCTTCGTTGAATGGTAGGTGAAAGATGTGCATATGTTTGACTATATGGTGAATATCGAAGATAATGTTGCCAAATGTTCATGCAACATAACAACGTTAGATCACTTTACGTGCTCCCATGTATTAGCAGCTTGTTCACATGGTTTGGGTGGTGCTAATAGAGCATATTTTGACTAAATCTACATGTGGTACGCGACGGCTATGTATACCACAACTTATGCTCCTTTATTCCACCATGTACCAGATAATCGACACTGGGGTGTCTACGATGGTCCAATTATACAACCATTGCCAGTGCGTAGAAATTCAGGACGTCCGCGGTCTACTCGAATCAAAGGTTTTATGGATTCACCATCGTCATTCGGCCATAATAGATGTAGAAAATATGGTTATATTGGGCATCAGAAAAAAACTTGTCCGCATTGAATTGTATGAGCCATAGAACGTGTATGTTATTCAATATTTTAACGTATTTATAATGGAACTGTGCAGTTGAAGCGCTCGGCGGATTCAAACGGTGGAGGTGCAAAAAGTCATAGCGGGGATACAGCGAGGATATAGCGGGATATAGCGGATGACTCTAAAATAGCATATAAAACTCGTACTTAATGTTTTTACAAATATATAAATGGTAATTAAATAAAAAATTATCATTCAATTGAATTATATTAATACATAAATAATTTTAAACAAAAAACATGTGCAAATATACTTTAAATAAACGTAAAACTGTTACATAACATAATTAAATTTAGTAGAATATTAAAGTATTTCATTTCTGAAAATATATTAAAAATTAAATCAAATAAATTAGTTTCATAACTTTTATAATGTATAAATGCAATTTTTTAATTCATTTTATTAAAGAAGATATAGCGGAAATAGCAAAATATAGCGCGAATAACGAGATATAGCGGAAATAGCGGGGATTAAAGCGGAAATGCTATATTTTGGGGCTATATGGAAAAATCGTAGCGGTAGAAATCCGCTATGAGATATAGCGGGGTAATAGTGGGGCATTAACTACACAGTAATGGAAGAAGTGTGTTAATTGGCAATTGCATATGTTTGTTTTTTACCTTCCCTGTTTTTTTGAATTGCAAATTTTATGTCTTTGCATATACTTCTATATTTGTTATTGATTGAAGTGAATGTTGAAATGTTTGTGGGGTGGAAGTTGTCGCAACAGCTCTCTATCTTTGACAGAGGCAAAATAACACTTGCGCACTTGTGGAATGCACAAACATTATTTAGCAATATAGCTCGCGCATTCCACAAATGTGTGGAATGCGCAAGCTATATTGCTAAAAAAAGCTTGCGCGTTTCACACACGCAAGTGTTATTTTCTACCTGTCCAAGGCAGAGAGCTGCTGCAACAAGCCAAAAAATAACGTTTATGCACTTGTAGAATGCCCAAGCTATTTTTAGCAATATAGCTTGCGCGTTTGTGGAATGCGCAAGCTATATTGCTAAATAATGCTTGTGCATTCTACAAGTGCGCAAGCGTTATCTTGCTTTTGTCAAAGACAGAGAGCTGCTGCGACAAGTACCACCCCACAATTAAAAACAAAAACTATGCACAATAATAAATATAGCATGCAATCTGCAATCGAATATCAACATCGTTCAAACCATCACCAACAACATACAATAACATCCAAATTGCAATTGAAAATCATCGAAACAAGGTTCAACAAGATATACAATCAACCTACAACATATAAATCAACAACCTCCTACCCAACCAAAGGAACAAAAACAACACCAACACCCTCAATGGCGAATCCGTCTAAGCTCAAGAGGTGTGTCTTTCTTCTTCTTCTTCCTTCTATACACGATAGGAGCCGATCCTTGGCCTTTTTCAAATGTAGGAGCGGGTGTTGGAAGGGGGATTTCTTGTTCTTGACTCGGCCCGATCCTTAGCCTTCTTCTGCTCGTGTGCCGACTGTTCCATATATCTGAAGTGTTGTTCTCCTTCATGCAAAACAGGCCATTAAGCCTAAGTTTCTCCGCTGACGTATTGTTGCTCTATCTTGGGCCAAGCGCACCATTAAGCTTGCGTTTTCCCAATGGCTTGCTGTGAACCTTCCCCCTCCGTATGTGCCTCCCCCCATCATGTTTTTCCACCTGCTAGTGTAGTATGTGTCTCCTCCATAGAACGTGGTCGTTCTTCTACAAGACGCAACAGTTTGGCCGACCTTCTTAGCTTGTTTCAATCCAAAATCGTGTCAAATATATGTCGTAGGCCGATGCACTTGTTTTTCACCTTGCTCGACTCCATACGACTATCTTCTATTTTGCCAACCACATCCAAAGTGCTGTATATTCCGCTTACGTAAAACATAAGTCATAACAATGTATCAACGAATACAAGCTAAAAAATTCAACTATCAAAAATTAGAAATTACAATATTTACCACATCACGTTCGAGAGGTGCACTGGAAATGTAAGCAACCAACTTCCATGCGGACTTTTTTAGAATATAACGGCGAGTAATGTGCCAATACCAGTACTTGTACTCTCTTAAAGGTATCAGTGGCTTACGTGCTCATTCGGCACGATCAATTCTTGTTTGCCAAATAATAATACTTTCCTGCAAAAATATCATCCAGCTAGTGGGTTCTGAGTCTAAGGGCACGACGAGATTGAGAATGTGCTAGTAATCAAAGGCAAACTGTCTAAAAATAAAATCAGTCGGCTCTTAGCAATCTAACAAACAAACGAATAATCAATGTCCGGATGCCCAATTTGTTCACCAATGAATATGGTTCTCATGTAACAGCGTCATCTGCCAACAAGTCCAAATCATTACGGTTAAACTGTACATTTTTTGGCGTCTCATGCCAGCTCCCAGCACAGTTCCATTTACACCCGAATGGAAAATACGGATCTAAGTCGGTAGGAATTCTAACAGAGGATCGTCCAATAGCAATATTTGACCATGACCATATTTGCAACAACGTTGCAAAATCCCCTAAAACTTTTCTTCGTTGCAAGGCGACATTTGACAACTCACTATACAAATAGCAAAGTACATCGCTGCCCCAAGAATGGTAACCACAGTTTTACATATCATCCAAAAATGGTAAAAACTTCAAATTTAATCTACCTTTCGAATGATCGAAAAATAGTCGACAATTCAAAAAGTACAATATCACGGCACGACTGCGACGAAGTGTATCTAGTTCGGTCGCCCCTTTAGGTAGTGGTTTAGAAAATTTTCTTTTAAACCACGTAATTGATAGTTCACTTTTAGATTTAACGGCCTCCTTAGGCGGAAAAATAACAAGCAAGTCACGAGCCAATTCCATATAATCGATATCCAAATTTTGAGAACCCGGGCGGCTGTCTGCTTTAAGACCGAAAAGAAAATGTACATCCGCTAGAGTAGCTGTCATCTCCCCGACTCTCATATGAAACGTATTTGTCTCCGGCCCCCGTCTATCGTATAAAGCCGTAATAAAGTGATGATCAGGCCGAATGTAGTCGATTTGCATAGCTTTTCATAATCCGGCGATTCTTAGGTTCTGCTACAATCTTAGATCTTTAAAATCGATTTCCTTAAGCTTGCTCTAATGATCGCATAGCTTAACCGTTTCCACATCCTGAATTATAAACGAATTAAAATTAGTATTCATACTTGCATTTTGGTTTACAATAAACGCATCGTGCATAGATTAATTACCTCCATTAGCGCATCGTTTTGACTTTTATGGTGTTCTTGAAGATAGAGAATACTCCTATCTTCGGATCCGAAAGCCAATTCTACAAACAACAACAACCAATTATCAATCACACATATATTTCAAAATATAGTGTTTTAGTGTTATGAACACTTCAAATTTTTTTTTTTTTTTTATATATTTTTTTTTTTTTTTTTTGCATTTTCGACAAAGAAACCAAACATACAAGTAAATTGACATCGATATCATCAAGACTACTTCTTCCATTAACAACAACAATCACTTCTAAAGTAGTAATCAATTTACAATCAAATTATTATTACCTCTAATCAACATAGATGAAAAGCTTGCTTCCATTTCATACGCAATCGAGTTGTTGTTTGAAAGAACAGATGAAGAACAATGTTTTTAAGGCTTTTGATTTGGATTTGGAATGGGTTTGAAGTTGAGAATGAGAATGATTTTGGGAATAAAGTAGAAAGGTCGTAAAATGAGCCCAGATTCAACTCTCTGTCTATTTGATGCTCGAAAATAAGCTTGCACATTTCATAAGTACGCAAACGTTAAATATAAAATTTGCGCACTTATAGAATGCGCAAGCGTTAAATGTTGAGCTTGCGCATTTATGGATTGCACAAGCTTTATGTATAAAAAAAATATTTATAACTTGAACAATCCATAAATGCGCATCTTATAACCAAAATGAGATCTAATTTGACAATTAGTTTTCTGTGACTTCTATTTTTATTATTTGTTTGTTTGAGGTGACTTGTTTGAAAAATTGTCATTTATTATTATCATTTGTATTTGTTTAGCTCTTTAGTCAATTTTGATTTTCCATATTTTAGAACAGAGTGGTAAACCAAATATAACACTTACGTTATATAAAGTAAAAAACGTAATTGTCAATTTCAGTATTTTGATTTTCCATATTTTAGAACAGAGTGGTAAACCAAATATAAAACTTACGTTATATAAAGTAAAAAACGTAATTGTCAATTTCAGTAGTATTATCTCAACAAGATAATATCACGCAAGTAAGCCATATATCTGAACTTCAAATGGACGTCAAAGTCCAAGTTCACAAAAACTTGGTGGGTGAGACCAACAATCTAATATCATGTAAGTGATTCACAAAAATGTCATTATACACATACAAGTCCAATGCAGAGAAGCTAAATTTCCAGATGATACATAATAGTTGAACGCCTAAAATAATGAATCTGTAGGAAACAAAACACTTGGTTCAGTCGTTCCAAGGTAAGACCTGCCTCAGACTCTTAAATGAATCAAAATTCAAATAAATTTATTGGTGAATTCCAGTGCTAATAATAGCAATATTGTCATTGGATCAATCTTTGTAACTTTGAGCATATGAACACATGTTAATCTAACTGTAATTTTGGGGAAAAGATTCCAGTAAAAAGAAGTTCGAATAATATGAAATATATAAAATTTGAAAGTTTGAACAGGGGACTACGTTTTTGTAGTATCATAATTTAAACTTAGAAGATTTGGTGGTACTCACCCAAATGAAACGAATCCATAATTTAAACGTAGAAGATTTTGGGTTATTATGAATGAAAAAGAAGTCTTCCTTTTAACTTTGTTTACTCTTTGCATTTATCTTCTTTGTTTTGCATTCTCTTATTCTTCATTTTTATCCTTTTTTTTTGCAGCAGCTGTTAGTTCACCTTACTCTCTACACTCTTCACCTAATTGCTTATATCATAGCCATGCTCCGAGACATAAACAAGAACCAATTTAGTAACTAATTACACGTTGTTGGTAAAAGTGATCACATAGGCACATGAAACATGATGGTACGAATTAACACTCTTCTTTAATGTGATGGTATGCTATAGCTTATATAACCGACTTAACAAAAATATTGGCCACAACACATTGTGATTGAGAAAAAAAATAAAATCATCCAATGCATAGTATGTTTGCGATAGGAATGTAGTTGTATCTTAGGTATACTGTTCCAGAAGAAAGACAAGGTGAAGTGACAAACTTTATTTTAATAAAGTTCTCATTTTCTCAAATATAAAACTAATGTACTCCCCAACAACACCTGCACTATTCCATTATCAAACCATTTGCTTATATGCCTCCATCCTCTTTACAAACACCCAAACCCAAACATTAATTCTATTTTTGGTTATTAAGAGAAGAAATATCCATGAAAGCAAACAAGGGTGTCATCCGCTGTGACATGAACATGCACGAAATGGATGTTAGGGAGAACATACAAGCATGCATGCTTTACTTCTTAAAAAACCTGCTGCAAACATAGATCCTTTCGAAAATTTCAACATGTGAGCTAGATATGTAAAATCTTTAATAAAAGTTATAATAACTTTGATATCACATTTTTTTTAAGCATTGTGAACTATCAAAAACACCCATATGCATATATTATCAAATTTTAGTATCGTTTTAAAATAGAATCAAACATTAAACTCTTTCACAAATTCAAAACGTTCATCTCTAAATATTACCAACTCTTAATATCACTTAAAAATAGGATCTAACAAATAATATTTTTTTCAAATTTTTTATTCATTAATAATATAAAGAAAAATTCAAATTAACAAAAATAATTAGATGCATAAATTAAAATTCAAACCAACTACACATGATTTTAACGCAAAAATATGACTAAATATTAATGCAAATCGATTTTACTTGAATATGTTAAACATATACAATTTGCAGTTCAAGCGCGAAGCGCGTGCCGTACGCGTATGTAAAATAAATGTGTTCTGCTAATTTAGTGTAAATATTCACAAATTAAAGCGGTGACATTTCGAGTCTTAACACTCTTTCCTCTTAAAAGAATCTCATCCCCTAAATTTTACCACAACCCTGATCCACAAACACTTAACACTACTCATTACACATATAAAGGAAATATCATCTTTATACACAATATGGTATGTCAAACTTACATAATTTACAGTAGAATACAGTAAAACTCCGAATTACCAACTATATTATCGAAGCGCCACATCTCCGCCTCAACATCTAAATTGCTCACCACAAGGCAATCACATAGCCAAGTTAAAGTGGTTAAATTTTGAATTACAGCTAATAGGCTTAAGGATATAATTGTTATGATATTAATGTGTAGATAGCGAAGCAATTCTAATTTGTTGCAGAGCCAAACTAGAAAATGCAAACATTGTAAATAAGGGGTTATGGTCTCCAAATTGCAAAAGCTCTACTTGTTCTCCTAATCTCTTCTATAGAAATAATTCAGGTCTAGGGTTTATGTCAATTTGGAAGATCAACCGATTTTCTCTTTCAGTTAGCAACTATGGATTCATTTATGGCTTTCGCTAATTTATTTACCTTCCTTTGATTTCTTCTCAGTCAAATCAATATGGATCACATATTCAGATCTAGGGTTTCATTATTAATCTATCATAAAGTATATCGAAATCATAACGAGTGGTATCAGAGCCACCCATCATTGATTTCATTGAGATTTTTTTTACATTTTTATTATTATCGGTAAGTTTGAATTAAACTTCATTTAGAAGTCATTAAATTTCACTTAAGTTTAAGATCTGCTTGATCTATATATCAAAGAATTTTTTTGGTGATGATTTTGAATTTGGTTTAATATTAATTTTTCTTCTATATATTACAAATTGAATGACTGATTTGTGAGACTGTTTTGGTGTTAAATGATCCATGTGTTATTTATGAAATATGATAGAATTTTGAAATCATTAAATTTTTGTGAAGTAACCCAAATTCCTCTAAATTCCGGTAACAACTAATATTGACTAAAACATCCACATGTTTATTACTTTATATTTTGTAAATAAGTTTGAATTTTAATGTAAGGAACACTTTGGATCTAATTTGTGCTGTCATTTTCTTTAACATTTATTGATGGTATGAATATATATATATATATATATATATATATATATATATATATATATATAAAAAATTTTGAACAATTTATGCAATACATATAAATCCAGTTATAAGATTATTTTACTTCACTTAACTTTTGATTAAGTAATTTGGATGTATGTGTGTGTGTCTATATATATATGTGTGTGTGTGTGTGTGTGTGTGTGTGTGTGTGGGGTATTTGGGTTATTTCAGAAATGTTGATTAATTAGAAACGAAATATCTCCTTTAAGGTGTTTATGTTTATTTTATTATTGAAATAAATTTTAATGTGACACTAATTTATATTTTAGAACGCATAACAATCAATCACATTTTTTTTTCATAAATGTATTAAATGTAGTTATTATGGTAATAAGTGAATTAACTTATAATCATAAATGCACTAAATGCGTTAGTTGCACTAAAGTTAGTGATGCAGCATGTTTGTATGGAATAAAAAGGTATATGGTTTATTATTTGATGTATTTATGTTCGATAAATACAGATATTTTATATGTATGACCCATGCTCATTGAAAATATATTTCATTTTAATGTTTTGGTTATCATAAAATAAAAGAAGTAGTAATTTTCGAATTTTGACAAAATGTATAGTTAGTGACCATAATTAAGTACTCAAATAATAAACTAAAGATAAAGTGATGTGATAGCATTCTGTATAGCTATATTATGGTTTAGAAATACATCATATACACTACATTCATTCATGTTATTTAGTATGACATTCACCACATCATTTATATATAACTTAGTATGGGTTTAATTCTAGCATTCATCTGTGACATTTGTTAAGTAATTTACTTATGTTGCCTTTTATCATATTTATTTATGAAATGTCATGAACATAACCACATACTTAAAGTAAAACATTATAATAGCTATGATTAAAATATGTTGTGCTACGGTTATAATTTTGAGATTTTCAAGTGTTATATAATCCTAAAACATTTTTGAGAGTATTTTACAGCACTTGAAATTGTACATGCACTAAGAAATAATTTCAAATATATTTTTTGTATCTCTTTTAAAAATAATTGAAAATATCATACATTCCAAGTGAGCTAATTGAAATAACGTATTACGAAGCGACCTCTTTTATTTTAGTTGTTCATGAAAATGTTTAATATTTGTATTCATTTATTCATGCAGGTATTAGCTGGCCCAAAGGAAGAATAGTATATGGTAGAATCGCTTACATAGATGTGATGATAAATATGCAACAATTATAAGGTTTTACGAGTGAATAACTAATCGGCCAAAAGGAAGATTGTTATTTGACTTGAATTTATTACCAATATTTGATCATTACAACAAGAGTACCACTTACAGTTAATATTATTGTTTAAAGACTTGATATTAGTGTTGTGCTTGGTATCTTAAGAAGAGATTTATCAATTATTTGAATTTACCGTGACTGATATTTGGATATGAGCATATACGGATAATCTTTATTTTTGTTCGATTTTCAACTAATTTGACTAAAGTGACTGTAAATTTTAATAATGTTCTCATCTTGTTTGGGACTAAGTCTAAGGATTAGTAAGCGAAAGTGTTTTTTCTTGACTTGTTGATCTATCTCTTGCAATTATGAGGATCACAACCACGCTTATTACGATTGAATTTTCTTGTAATGTTATGTAGAATATTAAGATGTGGGATAATTCAAATTGTAAGAGTCTAATGATCATAAGGTATAATATTTCAGAAGTTTTCATGGGTGTGATATTCATAAGGATAATCAATTTAAAGGAGTTCCTTACAAATTGAAAAGCGTTTTTCTAAGAATGATAAGGGGAACATGCATGCTTTATATTGCTTGATTCCATAAAATCAAAGTAAAAGAAACATAAATGAGTACTACATGGAAAGATGTTGCTCCGAAAGATAAAGGCACTCAAGTTAATGTTTTTTAGTATTCTCTTTATTCTCTGTATAACCATTTTAAGATTATTACTACATATAATTTATAAGAACAAAATGACCTTTTATTGAGCTTATTTCGCATAGTAGGAAGAAAAAGAGAGATTGAAGCATGATAGAAAGTACTCATTTAATGTACATAATAAATGAATGTATAAATAAGAATAAATAAGTCCCTAAGTATCTAAACAAAAGAAAAAACATAAATATATATATTTATAGTTGTTCCTTTTATGAAATCTATGGACATATAAAAGGAATTTTACATGATTTCTCATATGTCATGTCTAACAAAATAAGCATATTGTTTGGATTTATTTGATATTTCTGTTATACCATCACTTAGACAGATTTTGGTTTTCGACTTCTGATATTAACAAATTTGGTTATTATTGTTTCTTTAGAAATAATAAGGCAAATCTATCAATAAATCTGTACATTATTGAAATTGAATATCTTGAAGTTCATGATAATTGAATTTGGATACGGTGATTAATGTAATTATTTATTCCATCTTACTAAATAATTCTAGATTGAGGCACTAAAGATAGCAAATACTTTATTGATATTCTAAGCAACTTAAAAGCTACAAATTTTATAAACCCATACTAAGGAAAAAAATTAAGATGGAAAATGCTATAATTTTTAAGGTTGTTGAGTTTGGAGGAGAAATAAAGTACATTATCTTTAAGGAGAATCATTATCTTTGATTCAACTACAGTTACCTCTTTGGATAATGTGTAAGATTTGTTTGCTTTCATCGACAAGAGGTAAATAGGAACCATAATAAGACAATGTTAATGTAACACCGCTAATTTTAATAACATTATTCAGGAGATTTAATTAAATAAATCAAATAGAATAATATAAATGTTAGGTGATAAGGGGATTTGAATAAATATTAAGTGGCCATGCTTATTAATTTAAATGGGTTTAAGAACGGTTTATAAGCTAATTAAATTATATAAGGGCATAATAGGAATTAGCTACACCTAACATTTATCCTTATATATATATATTGTCCCTTAAGCCATTCACATTCATTCTTCATTTTCACAAAAATAAAATGCAAAAATAAAGGGAAGCCGACCATTATTAGAGAGGAAAAAAGAAGAGAAATGAAATAAAAAGCTAAGAAATTTAAGAAGAGGAATCAATCTCAATCTCAATTCTCTTTCCCTTATCGTAATTAAGGTTAATAATAATTCCATCTCTGTTTTATGAATATATATTTCGAATTTAAGATTAAATTTGTATATATGATGTTTGGATGATGATATGCTTGAATTAAAACTTGTTTAATTTAAATAGGATTGTTTAAATTAAGGTTTATACGGTTTTAGAGCAAAACTGATAGAAATCGACGTTTGAATGCCATTGAAAAATTATATATTATGAAAAATATGATTTTGGATTTGGGTTTTAAGCATGCTAATTTTCCAAGCTATGGAAATATTATTATAAATTTTTGAATGAAAATATAATTAATTGGATTTAAGAATTTATTTCGTAAATTATATTGAGAATGTGGGTCTAAAATTTTGATATGTTAGATAACATGATCAAAGTGAATTTCTGTAATTTTTGGGGATTTTTCTTAAGTAATTTACTATAAGAATTAAATTATTTTAAGAGAGGGATCTAAATGATTTAATCGTATTTTTAATGAAATGGCTTATTTGTAAAAAATTACTCTTGATACTTATCCAAAAATTAAAAGGTGATTTTTTTTGTAAAGCATGTAAAAAGTTAAGGCACCAATCACTATTTACACATAGGCAGGTTAGTTGGATATACCTTGTTTTAAGTGGCTTTAATCAACCTTTACCCAAAAAAATAGGTTTTGCCTCTATTAGAGGTACCTTTCAATCCCTACCTTTCACTTCGACTATGTGACACCCCACCTCTATACTCACACTAGCCAAGGACACTATGGAGTAATGCCGTCAACTAGCACGAAGAATAAGGCCGTTGAGGAGCGAAAATCCGTGTAATTGCTTTGTGCGAGTACCGATATGCCAGATAGAAGGTCACGTATTTCATTTAAAGAGGAAATATGACATATCAAGTACAAAATCAAAGCTACTACATAGTGGCTAAGTGGTCATCGGAAACAAATATAAAAGAAGCATAACACAAACCAGTCACAGATATTCATATCACAAAGGCAGAAACAGATATAAATATATCACATAAAAGTGTACATCAAAGCAGTGGTCATACAAGACCCACTACATCACAAAAGAATAGGTACAAGTGCTAAACAAAAGAATACACACACACACACACATATCAAGGAGTCTCTATCCCGAATGTATAAAAGCAAAAAGTACTAAGCAAAGTAGTTAGCCAAAAGTCAAAAGCTAGTCCCAACTAAGAAGTCAAGTGGAAGCACCTGTATTATCTCGGTCTGACCTGAGTATTTTTTAAGAAAAAATAATAAACAGATCATTTTAGCTATAAATATCATATAAAATGAGATAGGATAAGAGATATGACAAAAACATATAGCAACAATAATGCCATACCGTGACAGGTATTAGATAACAACAAAATCATATTATATCTTAAGAATCTCAAAACACCAACAAGAACATCATATTCTTTAGCTTATTCACCAAACCACAAATATTGATAAAGCTCATCACTATAAATCACAAAAAATTGGTGAAAGACAAATTCTAGAAATCATCAATTTGAAATCCACAAATCACAAAGGGGGAGTTCTATCACAAACAGAAGCATGAAAACTCACCAACACGTGTATCACAAACAGAACGCTATTCCATAAAACGAACATCGACGCATCAAGAAAGATACACCCCATGTACAGTCGAACATCGATGCACCTAGAAAGATATGCCCCATACATATTTCGAACATCATCGCACCTAGAAAGTTACTCCCCATGCATAAACGAACATCGACACACCTAGAATAATACGCCTCATGCATAATCAAACATCGACGCACCTAAAATGATACGCCCCATGCATAAACGAACATCGGTGCACCTTGAAGAATACGCCCCATGCATATCAAACTTCGACGTACCTAGAAAGATACGCCCCATGCTCCAATTTATCGAGCCGGTTGCTCCACGAACGGTCCAAAAATTATGGGTCGCTAGCCCATAAAAGAAATGAGATGAAGCTCAATAAAACGAGGTACAGTCCTCCACGTGGACAAAGAGACATCGCATATCGCTAGTCTAAACCATAAAATGATCATCCTCGATCAATAAGAAGTGTGAAATTACACTAAGCTAGTAAATAAATGAGTGTAGCTTCATGTCCCATAACCACTGACTTAACTTAAATATTTATGAACAAATTGTGGATTTACACTCGAAAATTGTCACAAGAGTTCGATCGAATAAGTCCAAGAATTAACCGACAAAGTAAACACAAACGTTTTATACCACTTGTTTTGCTAAGCAGTTTACTTAGATTTCTCATACGAATGAGATAAGGGTTTGTATGTACTAATAGATTAGAAAATGGATTTGAAAACGAGTTCCATATTAAAAGTAACGTTGAAAGCATTTTTGTGAAACAGTTTGAATATTTACTACAGGTATAAAAACTTTTGTATTTTAAAGTGACAAATCACAGAAAATGTTTGTAAAAACAATCGATCACAGAAAATTCACATTCGAAGACGTGAATCAAATCCAAAGAAATCGGTACCAAATCCATCGAAATAGATATTTCCAAAAATCCAGAAAAAGAAGTCATCAAAGTCGATAAAAGTTATAACAACTAATCAGATCAACAAAAATCGATAAAACATTGGAAATTCACTCAAAAAATAGGCAAATAGACAAAACTGAACAGTTTCAGACGTCTGAAGGTTCACCCAGACGTCTGGATTTGGGTTCTGGAAATAATTCAGAAAACCTTGCAGAAGTCTGAACCCTAATCAGATGTCCGAACCGATAAATCAGACGTCTGGAATTTGTGATACCCCGGAATTTTTGGGCAATATAAATTTAATAATCTGTATTAAAATGCAAATTGATTTGATAATCTTTGTTAATAAAATTTGAATTGATTTAATAGTCTAATTAAATAAATTTTTAGTTCGTGAATTTTATCTTTTAAAAAGTTTATAAAATGATTTCTATTTATAATGTATATACATTTAGATATATTGTAAATAGATAATCTTTGGTTTAAATTTAATTAATAAATAAATCTTGTTTTCAAATTCTAATATACATTTTGATAATTTGGAAATTTTGATTTAAATTTAATATAAAACTCTTCAAAAGCTATTTAATAAACAGCTATATGGTTTCAAATATTTAAGATAAATGTGAATTGTTTAAGATTATATCCTAGCTTAATTTTAAATTTAAATAAAAGGTTTGTTTTTTTAAATATTACTTGATATATATGATTTAAAAATAGAGGTTTAAAATGCAATATAGCATATGATATATTAATTCATTTAATAATATATGTAATTTATAATCTCTTTTATAAATTATTTAAAATTGTCAAATTTGTTATTTTCAAATAATAATTATAAAACTTTGTTTTTATAAACATAAATAGATTTTATAGAAATAGAATTGTCATTTTTAAATTTAATAAGTAGTTATATGCATATTTATATAACTTGATATTTTAAATTGGATTTTTATAATTTAGCTTGGATTTGAATTTAAAGTTTTGAAATTCAAAAGATAGATATTTTGAAATATTTTGGATTTTAAAATATTTGTATAAGTTTTTATTTATAAATATATTGATTTTATTTTCTTTGAAATTTACTATATTTATAAATAAGTGTTTATAAACTAATAAATTAATATAAAAGCTTTCATGTAAACATTTAATATAAATAGAAAAATACTTAAAATCATGTGTTAATTCATTAAGTGATCTAAACAACATGTGTTAAGTAATGGATTAAATAATATGACAAGTGTCATTTAATTTCCATTTTTCTTTTTCTTTTATTTTGTTAAATCAAATTTCAGCCTTTACAGACATATTTTCCCCCTTCATTCTCTTTTTGTATCTTTCAAAATCAAAAGCTAAGTGAAAAAAAGAAGAAGAAAAAATCTGAAAACTCAAAGCCATCTCAAAAACAAAATCTACATCTAAAACAAGAAATCATGTTTTAAACTATATCTGTAATCCACTTCAAAAGCAAATCACAAGCATGTAATTCAGTACAAGATTCAAATCTATATCACTTCAACATACTGGAAAGCATTTTAAAACCTGTCATCCTCAAATCAAAGCCTGCATTTCTTCAAATCTGCTTTGAAAAGCAAGCAAACCTGTAGATCAGTTTCAAAATCAAAGCTTGAGCATTTCTTTTCAAATTTGGAAGCCTGCATGCAACTGCAGTTTATAAATCAAAACAAAGAAGCACCCAAGTTTTTAAGATCAAAGAATTTTATTTCCAGCAAATAAAGTTTTCAAAGGCAAAGAACATTCCAGTTTCAAGATTTTATAAATAGGCTCTGTCCTTCTTAAAAATTAGGTGAGTAACATTTTTGTTAAATTTCTTAAGTTTAAACATGGTTGCGTGATTATTCCTGTGATAAGTATGATTTGTGTGGATATAGATAAGTAATTTTTTCATATATATGAGTGAATTATCTGTGAGTATTTGAATGTAAATGTATGCATGCCTTTTTCATTTGTGAGATCTCTGTTCTTGTTTTTTCAAAGACACAGATTTGCAAACAAAATCCTTATCTTTTGATCTAAGATCTGTCAGAACTTAGACTATAAACAAATATTGTTTGTTTGTTTATGAAGTAAGTTTTAAAATTTCTTTAAGTTAAAATAAGTTTGAAAATCTCACTGGAAACCTCCAAGAACAGGGCAAGCTTGATTGATGTTACCTTTCAAACATATTAATTCACCGATCTAAGTATAAAATCTGAAAGCTTATTCAAAATCATGATTTTTAAAACAAAAAAAAAAAATAGTTTGGGAATGGATGTACATTTCTGGTTTGACCAGAAATGGAGTTTTGGTTTATCTCTGGTGATCTGAATGATCTGGAGGTTCGAGTTTTCTTCTGGTGATAGTAGAATGATCGGAGAATCATGGAAAAATGCCTGTATGGTGATCAAGTTAGTGTGGCGAAAGCGGTGATCAATATAAATTTATAACCCTAGTTTTGATTTGCTCGGCCAATTTGATTGACACGGCCTCTCTAGTTGATCGAGAGCAGTAGGATTTTGGGTGATGGAAGTTGATGGGCTATCAAAGCTTTGTCCGGAATTTCAGACAACACGGCGATCAGATACTGGAGATTGAAGATGTTCTAGGTTTTGATGTTGTTACAGTTTTGGATTTATTTGCTCGAATCTGATTTCGAGATGATGGTGATAATCTGATGTTCAGATGAGGATGTTTGGGTGATCATTGACTTGCTCGATGGTGTGGTGTCGACCGGAGATGGTCGGCGGTACCGTGCATGTGCATGATGCACTAGTTTTCTGGTGATCTGAGTTTTGTTTAGTTTGGGGTGGTTGCAGGATTTTTGCTCGAGTTTGTCTCGAGTAATTCGAGTATTTTACTCGAAGATATGTAGGTTGTGACTCGAAGTAGTTTAGTTTGGCTCGAGTCATTTTAGATTACAGGTTTCTATTAAAACCTATCAGTGTTTTGGGTTTTTAAATTTAAACTAAATGTAATAAAATGAAAAGTAAGTTATAATCAAAGTTTTGAAGCAAGTTTAAAATCTGAATTCAAAACGAATTTGAATCCTAGTTTTCAAAATGAGTTAGTTTTATAAAAATGGAATGTTTTTAACAACTTAAAAATTGTTAAAGTATTTTATAAAATGATTTTAAAATCTAAAATTAAAATAAATTTAAACAGAATTTTAAAATTTATGTTTAAATCTGGATTCAAAAATGAATTTGAATCCTAGTTTTGAAATAAAAGAAAGTTTTAAATTTAAAATGTTTTAAAACAACTTTGAATGTTAAGTATATTTTATATATGGTTTGAAATTTAAAAATGAATTTGGTTTAAATTTCTTTTAAATTTCTTTTATAAGACAAATATTTCTTTAACATGTAATACAAAATGTTTTTGAATTATTTTAAAACTTTGTTAAGGTTAAATTTGCATTCATTTTAAATGTTAAATTTAAAATAAAATTTAAAAGTAAATTTAAAAGTAAATTGTTTTTAAATGCTTTGTTACTGATAACTTGATCATTAATATGGAAAGTTTTATCTTAAGTTAATTAGGATTTAATGATTTAAGATTCATTAAATTAATAAGGTAATAAAATAATTAATTTAATTAATTAATTAATTAATTAATGATTTGGATTAATTAATTAAGTAATTGAAGGTTTAAATTAATTAATTAAGGAAAAATTAAGGATCATTAATTAGATAATTATAGATTATTAATTAATGATTAGAAATAGTTAATCAAATAATTAAGGATTAATTAAGTTACAGTTAAGCACTTAATTAGTAAAATAATTAGAGATTAATTAATTGGTTAATAAAGATTAATTAATTTATAATTGATAATGATTAATCTAAGTTTAATTACTTAAGGTAAGTAATTAAAGAAATTATAATAGTTAATGAAGATCATTAGCTAGGGATTATTAAATAATTAATTAATGTGATTAATTTTAAATAATTAATTATATTAATTATTAAAAAGATAATCATTTATGGAAATTGTTTAAGTATAATTACTTAATGAAAGTAATTAGAGGAATTTAATTACTCAAGGTAATTAATTAAATTAATGTGATTAGTTTAAGTTGATTAATTGGTTTAATTAATTTAAATAATCATTGGATGGTGGGTTAAGTAAAATTACTTAATGTAATTAATGAAGTATAATTACTTAATGAAGGAAGTAAGATAAGTAATTACTGGATGTAATTAATTGAAGATTGAACGTGATTGGGTTTAATTACTTTGTGTAATTAATATGAAGGATAATTACTTAATGAAAGTAATTAATGATTAATTACTTAGTGCAATTAATTTAAGAAGTGATTACCATAATTATTTGAAGATAATTAACAGATGTAATTAATTAAGGGTAATTAATTACTGAATGAGATTATCAAGGGTGATTAATAAAATTTAATTATTTAAAGATTAATTCTTAAATGAAATTAATTAAGGAGTAATTAATTTATTTAATAAAGTAATTAAGGGTAGTTAATTACTGTTTGTGATTAATCAAGAGTGATTAATAATTATGGTTAATAATTAATTAAGAAGTAATTAAGGGATCATTAATTAATGTAATTAATGATGTAATTAAGGATTGATTAATTAAGATTAGTTAATCAATAAATAAGTGATTATGAAGTAATTAATTAATTTAATTAATTTAATTAATTAAGGATTAATGTAATTAATAAATGAAGTAATTTAGGTTAATTAATGTATTTGGTTAAGGATAATTATTTTGTGAAATTAATTAAAGGTTAATTACTTAAATGTAATTAAAGGATAATTAATCAAGGTTGATTAATTTAAATGAATAATTAGAAGATGATTAATTAATTAATTTGAAATCAATTAATAGTTATGCAAGCAGGATTTATAGAATGAAGTAATTAATTTAATTTATTTTAAATTAATTAGAGATGAAGTAATTAATTCAATTCATTTTAAATTAATTGTAGATAGTGATCATTCCTTGCTTATGTATGGATGGAAGATATTGATTGCCTTAAATGGTTTGAGATCTCAGATATGAGATAAGTGATGCTGTGTGATATGGATGTTTTGGTTGAAGTGTGATGATAATGTGGATTATCTGTTTGTGATGATAATGTGAATTATCTGTTAGTGATGATAATGTAGATTATCTATTGTGATGTTGTGAATTATCTATCTGTGTGAATATAGATAATAGAATTGAATTGTCTTAAACTTTAAAACAACTTGGACCTAAAAGATGGCGTTTTGGATTTCGATGAGACAGGGATCGGGTTTTCAGATTTGGGCATCCGAAAACCACATCGATCCAAATTAACGATAGGCCGTGAATCTCAAGTGAAGATGAAGATTCAAAGTGCAAGGGTTATCGTCGTTAACTCTGAGGGTGATTCCAAAATGAGTGTAACGAGATAATGCCTTTGGTTTCGTTCGAACCTGAAACGAACTTGTATGGATTGAATGCTTTCAGAACATCGTCAGGTGGACGATGAGCATTCTAAGAGATGTGTTCTCTAAAGGTAATCATAGCCTCCAGCCTCATCAACTAGGAATGGCTAAAATAGGGGAGGTGCAGCAAGGCTAAGTGGGTCATGCCCAAGTAGGACGAGATTTACCCCTATCTAGAAGTCCCTTTATATTCGACTGTGTGGGGCAGTTGATTGCAAAAACTGACGGGGTTGTCTTGTTCGGAACTATTCAGTAAGGAATGGTTTCGGCCTTGTGTTGCAGGAGATTTAGGGTGGATCCTCGGTACGGTGATCTAGGCTACGTACTGTGACAGGCGGTATCCCAATAGCCCTGCCATTGTATGGAATCCAAACTCCAATAAGTGCCGTACGTTTTGATTGTGCCCAACTATGCTGGAACGTGAGATGTAAGCATTCCAGCTATTTTTGTATTTTACTTGAAAACCCTTGACACTATTATAATATCACTGGATTTCCTATCAAATGTTTTGGTTAGCGTAAGGTAAAAACTTACCCATGTTTATTTGTGGGGAGTCTTACGTGATACCCTTTGTTTTCAAAGGTTTTTAAAAGTTAAGCAACTTTGACCTGTTACTCACACCAGACCCATGTCTAATCCGGAGTTTATCTTCTGTTTTCTTAAACTCTTGGGTACTCAAATTTTTATGAGTAGCCAAGGGATTCAGGTTAGCTTTGACGAATTGTGGAGGAGCAATGGAGCAGGAGGCTTCTGCGTTGTAGATGTATATAGTGTTCCGCTGTGTTAATATCTCTTTGTTGAGTTGTATTTGAGTTGTATAACTAGAAAGGTGTTTATAACTTTCTAGTATGTGTTGTATAAGTTATGCAACTCTGATTGGTGTTGTATATTATGTAATACTTATGTTATTAATATAATTTATTCGTTCCGTTATTGATATTCTGTTGTTGTTTCTTCTTTCTCTTCTATCTTCTCTCTTTTCTATCCTTTTCTTTCTTCAAGAAGAGAGGACTTTCTGTGGAGAGAAAGTCGGGTCATCTCAGAATTTGTATCTTCCATTTTATTTTCTGCGTTTATATAATTTCTCCAGGGGCCATAACTAGACATCTGAAATTACCAACCAAACGTCTGGTCGGATCAGCTGAGCAGAAATTAGCCTAGACCAGTGATGGCCAAATTGATTCGGAAGCGATCGGATGAGTGATGGAGGCTAGGGATTTATGCCAAGCGACAACCCATCCCTATAGGCTCTTCGATACAACCTAAATAACATGTCCAAACATCGAAGATAGGATCTTTAAAGATTTAGACTTCAAAACATCAAAATTAGATAATTCACCAAATCAATTCAAATCAAAAGAAAATGACCATGAATAGATGTTATTCATACCTAATAATAATGAAAGCTATAGACATAGATGTGAGTTCAAAAACTCACCTTTAAACTCAAAAACAACAAATGAGAAGCTTTATGACAAGGCCAGGTCAACCACTCTTCAACTTCAACTCAAGAAGTTTCAATCTAAGCTCATAAGAAAATATTTCCTAAGTTAGAGTTTAGGAATTTCTGAAAATTGAAGGGAGATTGAGATGGAGAACATGAATTTGATGCTTACTTAAGCTTCTCCTTGATTTTGGAGCTAGAACTTGAATTTCCTAAAAGAATCAGGGCTTAGGAATTTTATTTTGTTTTCTCCTCCCCCATTTTTAGTTTAGCTTGAAATTGTTAGGAAACGAAAATGAGTGAAAAGGAGAGGGGGTGGAGTAAGTGTATTATATTGGGTTAATGGGCTGAAACCCAAACCCAAAGCCCAATAGAAAAATAGTGAAATTCTACTCAACTCCAAACATATCGATATTTATACTCAGAAAGGTCGCAAATGCCATTTTGGACTCAATGAAAGTGGTCTCGAGTTCTAATTCGGCTGTTTGCAAAATGTAGCATTTCAGACTTTAATCCAACCAATGATGCTGTATTTAAATAAAATATTACAATATACAATCGTAAAATATGCGGGTTGTTACAGACTCCTCCTTAAAAAAATTGCGTCCTCATAATACTTAAGAAGAAAATAAACAATAACAACCATAAAAGCATGTCAACACAAAAGAAGAAATTTTGAAATGAGAAGTTCATCTTAAAGAGCATGAGAGAGTAAGTCCGAATGTGTTTGTTTGATGAATTCTCTGGATTCCCAAGAGCAATCCTTGGGATTTGAGGACCATTGTACTTTCACAAGTGGAACATCTTTATTTCGAAGGCGTTTAACCTCCGTAGCAATGATACGAATAGGATGTTGCTCATAAGTCAAATTAGGTGAAACTTCAATTTCTTCAATAACACCGGCTCAAGAATAGAATCGGAATCTCTAAGGCATTTCCATAGTTGAGAGATGTGGAAAACATTATAAATAGCAGAAAATTGAGCCGGTAATAAAAGGCGATAAGCGACGAAACCAATGCGTTTGGTGATGGAAAATGGACCAATTTATCGGTGTGTTAATTTTTCAATCAACTGAAATGCACAACACCCTTCATAGGTGAAACACAAATGAACACCAAATACTAAAAGCGGAAATAATAGCTGCGAGTACTAGATCATGAGTGGCATATCCGGTCTCGGTAGGATTTAATTATATAGAAGTATAAGCGATAACGTGTTCCCTTTTTGCGTGAGAACGACACCCAAACCAATATGATTAGCATCGGTACAAACAATGAAGTCTTGGTTCCCTTCGGGAATCACAAGAATAGGAGCATCGGAAAGGAGTTCTTTTAAACGATCCTTTTTCTAGAAAAGCTTAAAACATTCAAAACTATAATTAACTTTGTGTAATCATCCTTTTAGAAATTTAACTTATTATAAGTCAATTTACTGTGTCTGACTGTCTCATCATAGCGTTTAGGAGTTTCCTATCGATAACGCTAATTAGGTGTATCGATCTGAATTCTTAAAGCACTCAATGGGTAATACAACACAAAATCATCTTCTATATGATAAAAATATCTCTTAGTATTTTTACGAATATTCTTTGCTTGTTTTAAGAACAAAATCCAATTATACTTATAAATATATCTCATTAGAAAGATTTGCAATTTTAAATTTTCGTTTTCACCCATAATCAATGAATACAGGGGTGGAGTCATCGAGATACTTTTATAATACTCGATTCATAAGATGGATGAAATAAGCTAGAGGGTTTGTCAAACCAAATGGCATAACATGCCATTCATAAGAATCATAATGAGTGCGGAATGCAGTTAGTGGAACGCTATTGTCCATAACTCATAACTAAAGAAATCCGGTGGCAAGATCAAGCTGAAAAGACCTTAGCACCTCTCAATAGATCGCTTAGGTGGTAATCCTAAGACAAGATCAAAAATATCAGAAAATTCGCAAACTACTCGAATGAGAGAAATAACATTTTCCTCATCATGTGGGTTTAAAGAATAAAATGATGTCACCGAATTGAAAATCAAAATCATTAAGAAAAATTAAAAACCTACTTAACAGATCGAGAATGTCAAAGATGGATAGTCCTCTTAGGACATAGGATACGGGTTTCATAATGATTAAGCCAATCCTTTTCCAAAAATCAATTCCGAAGCGTAAATATCACATAACATGCAAATCGGATCGGAAAGCACAATTACATAAAATAATTTTGACATCTTTACAAAGTGAACTGAGTGTTGCGGATTCACCAATCGGATTCGCAATTGTCAATAAAGTAATCAAGCCCATAATTTTTTAAGAAAAAAAATCAACAAGTTATTTTGATATAAAATAATGAGATGAACCAATATCAAAAAGAACTTGAATAGGATAGTCACAAAACAAATTAATGCAATCAAGGACCGAATGAGAAATACTTTGATCAAGATAAGTATCACTAGGATTTTGCACAACATTTATCTTTCCCTCCTTCTTGCTTTGAAATATGGACACGTGGATATATGATGACTCTGACTTTTGCAATAGCGACAATAAAGGGGCTCCAAACACTCATTTGCATAGTGGTCCGTAGAACCACAATTGTAGCATTGTCCACGACTAGAGGTAGGAGTCTTTGCTACCGAAGTTTCTTGCTTTGCTTTCTTGTTAGGATTGGGGCCTTTGAACTTAATAGGCCTCTTCATGTTATTTGAAGTTCTGTTTGGCACCTACAACTTTAACATCACTTTCTTTATCGTCCTCTTCAAGTCGTAGAGCCATATCTACAAGCTGATCGAAAGAAACTTCTATTTTCAGAAGTAAAGGATTTTTGAGGTTCTTATTCAACCCATGGACAAGCCTCTGATTTTTCTTTAATGGGGCATTAATACAATCGAACCCATATTTCCAGAGAGATTCAAAAGATGCGACGTAATCCATCATAGAAGATTCACCTTGAACAAGGTCAATAAAGCGTCGAGCCAAAGTTACTTTTTCAGATTCCGGCGCAAACTTCAACTCGAACCTTTCTTGAAATTGCTCCCAAGTAAGATCCACTTCGATAATTTCCGAAATCAAAATCTCATACCAATCTAATTCTCTTTCTTATAGCATGCTAGAAGCCACTTGGGCTCAATGGAGATCAACAAGATTCATACGAGAAAAGATACGGTCGCATGATCTAAGCCAAGCTTGGATTTCTATAACGCTTTCAGAATCCTTGAATAGCCTTCCACTCAAATCAGTATAATCTCTACACAAGCATGCAAACCCAGATTTAGGATAAGTAGGGACTCTGGAATGGGTCCGACAGCTTGAGCATTCTTTACAAGATCTAAAAGCTGCGTGCAGACACAAATACTCCATCCTGAGGAGTTGCATTGGATTGGCTGGCGCTGGGACGGCCAGATCTAACTATTTCTCTTCTTTAACAAAGAAAGAAAGAAGAGGAAAAAGGTTATTCTAAAAATAAATATCAAACAATCATGATTGATAAAACAAGGCATCATAAAAGAAATTAGGATAGAATGGGTCCTAAGACTCGGATAAATCCTAAGGCACGATTCCTAAGAAAGACTTAGGACGATGATCTTTTCTATAATATTCTATATTTTTCTGATGTTTGGCTCCGATACTAAGCTATGATGCCCCACCTCTATACTCACACTAACTAAGGACACTACAGAGTAATGCCGTCAACTAGCATGAAAAATAAGACTGTTGAGGAGTGACCATCCGTGCAATTGCTTTGTGCGAGTACCGATATGCCAGATAGAAGTCACTATTTCATTTAAAGAGGAAACCCGACATATTAAGTACAAACTCAAAACTACTACACAGTGGCTAAGTTATCTTCGAAAACAAATATAAAATAAGCATAACACAAATCAACCACAGATATTCATATCACTAAGGCGGAAACAGATATGAATATATCACATAAAAGTGTACATCAAAGTAATGGTTATACAAGATCCACTACATCACAAAGGAATAGGTAAAAGTGCTAGATAAAAGAATATGTATACATCAAGGAGTCTCTATCTCAAATGTATAAAAGCGAAAACTACTGAGCAAAGTAGTTAGCTAAAATTCAAAAGATAGTCCCAGCTAAGAAGTCAAGTGGAAGCACCTGTAATATCTTGGTTTGACCCGAGTATTATTTAAGAAGAAAATAATAAACGAACCAGTCTAGCTATAAATATCATAAAATATGAGATAGGATAAGTGATATGACAAAAATGTATGATAACAATAATGCCATACTGTGACAAGTATATATTAAAAAACAACAAAATCATACTATATCTCAAGATTCTCAAAACACCAAAAAGAACATCATATTCTTTAGCTTATTCACCAAACCACAAATATTGATAAAGCTCATCAATATAAATCACAAAAAATTGGTGAAACACAAATTCTAGAATTCATCAACTAGAAATACAAAAATCACAAAGGGGAGGCCTACCACAAACGGGAGCATGAAAACTCACCAGCACGTGTATCACAAACGAAACGCTATTCCATAACCCGAACATTGACACACCTAGAAAGATAAGCCCCATGCACAGTCGAACATCGACGCACCTAGAAAGATACGCCCCATGCACATTTCGAACATCAACGCACCTAGAAAGATATGCCCCATGCATAAACGAATATCAACACACCAAGAAAGATATGCCCTATGCTTAAAAGAACATCGACGCACCTAGAAAGACACGCCCTATGCATAATCGAACATCGACGCACCTTGAAAGATATGACCCCATGCATAATCAAACATCGATGCACCTAAAAAGATACTCCCCATGCTCTGACTTATCGAGCCGATTGCTTCACGAACGGTCCAAAGACCATGGGTCGCTAGCCCATAAAAGAAATGAGACGAAGTTCAATAAAACACGGTACAATCCCCCACGTGGACAAAGAGATATCGCATATCGCTAGTCTAAACCATAAAATGATCACCATCGACCAATAAGAAGTGTGAAATTGCACCAAGCTCGTAAATAAATGAGTTTAGCTTCATATCCCATAACCACTAGCTTAACTTAAATATTTACAAACAAATTGTAGATTTCCACTCGAAAATTGTCACAAGAGTTCAATCGAACAAGTCCAAGAATTAACCGACAGAGTAAACGCAAGCATTTCATACCACTTTTTTGCTAAGTCCTTTAATTACATTTCTCATACGAACGAGATAAAGGTTTGTACATACTAATCGATTATAAAACGGATATGAAAACGAGTTCTGTATTAAAAGTAATGTTGAAATCATTTTTGTCAAAGAGTTTGAATATTTACTAGTAGTATAGAAACCTTTGTATTTTAAAATGACAGATCATAGAAAACGATTGTAAAAACAATCAATCACCAAAAATTCACATTCAAAGACGTAAATTAAATCCAAAGAAATCAATTCCAAATCCATCAAAATGGATATTCCCAAAAAACAGAAAAAGAAGTCATCAAAGTCGATAGTGATAACAATAAATCGGATCAACAAAAGTCGATAAACATTGAAAATTCACTCAAAAATATGGAAAATAGGCAAAACTAAATAGTTCTAGACATTTGAGGGTTCATCCAGACGTTTGGATTTGGGTTCTGGAAATACTTCAAAAAACCTCCCAGACATCTGAACCCTAACCAGACGTCTAAACCAGTAAATCAGACGTCCGAAATTTGTCTCTGGTATTTTAATTTCTACATACGTTATATAATTTCTCCAGGGGCCATAACCAAACGTCTGAAATTACCAACCATATGTCTGGTTGGTTCTGCTGGGTAGAAAGTAGCCTAGGCCAATGATGACCAAATTGATTCGAAAGCGATTGGACGAGCGATGGAGGCTAGGTATTTATACCAAGCGATTACCCAGCCCTATAGGCTCTTCGATACACCCCAACTAACATGTCCAAACATCCAATATAAGTCTTTAAAGATTTAGACTTCAAAACATCAAAATTGAAAAATTCACCGAATCAATTCAAATCAAAAGAAAATGAACGTGAATAGATGTTAGGAGATCATACTTAACAACAATGAAGGCTATAGACATAGATGTGAGTTCAAAAACGCACCTTTAAACCTAAAAACAACAAATGAGAAGCTTTAAGACGAGGCAAGGTCAACCATTCTTCAACTTCAATTCAAGGAGCTTCAATCTAAGCTCATAAGGAAATATTAAGTTAGGGTTTAGGAATTTCTGAAAATTGAAGGAAGATTGAGATGGAGAAGATGAACAGGATGCTTACCTAAGCTTCTCCTTGATTTTGGAGCTAAAACTTGAATTTCCTAAGAGAACTAGGGTTTAGGAATTTTCTTTTTCTTTTCTCCTCCCCCATTTTTACTTAGCTTGAAAGTGTTAGGAAATGAAAATGAATGAAGATGAGAGGGGGTGGAATTAGTGAATTATATTGGGTTAATGGGATGAAACCCAAATCCCAATAGAAAAATAGCGAAATTCTACTAAACTCCAAACATATTGATGTTTATATTCAAATAGGTCGCAAATGCCATTTTGGACTCAATGGAAGTAGTCTCGAGTCCTAATTCGACTGTTTGTAAAATGTGGCATTTCAGACTTTAATCCGACTAACGATGCTATATTTGAATAAAATAATTAAATATACAATCGTAAAATATGTAAATTGTTACATATCACATCAAAATCCCACTAAGCCAAAACCCATACATAAGGTATCCTCTAGATGGTACGTAGTGGATTGGAGGAAAGGCGGAAGTTATTGTGTCGAAATCAATGCTTCCAATGGGATCGATGCCTTAGTTTGTTTTAAAAAAATTAAGTGTTTGTTTTTGTTTTATTAAAGCTTTCGACATAGTGGAAACATTTGTTTTCGAAAGGAGTTTTCTAATAATTCTCAAAGGGGTTACTATCTTCCGTTTTAAAAATAAGGGTTTTCGAATGAGTTCCTTTAGTTGTAAATAAATGCTTTCGAAAGAAAGGGTTCCAACCTTGGCAAAGCCCTGCTACCATTATTTTGCATTTCGAATGGATTGAAGTTATCAATGCTTTCAAAGGGTAGAGTTTGTTTTATATATGTATTAAGCTACTTCCTAAATGCTTTCAGAAGGGTTCATGGGTTTCAAAGGCAATGGCTTCGGAAGGGGGTTTCGAAGCTATCCTTTAGTGTTTTACTTAAATGTTTTAAAGCTTTCTAAAGGGTTGGTGCTGATGCTATCAAATTTTCCCTAATACTTTTATATGATAAAGAATGGTTTCGAAACAGATACTTTCGTTTAGATTCATTTTAGCTCAAATAATATTTTAAATATAACCTAATGGTTTCAGAAGGGATACTTCCAAAGGTTTCGAAATGGGTATTTTCAATGGTTTCGAAGCCATGCTTCTAAGAGTTGATGATATTGCTTTATTACATTCGAAAGATTTCAAAAGAGTGGTTTTAAAGTATTTGAAAGGCATGTGCCTAGTGTTTTGAAAATAGATTTATATGCTTTCGATGGAGGCTATCTAATGAGGTCAAAAGCAAGGTTTCGAAGATTTCGAATATTTTTCAAAACAATAACCCAATCTCATTTTAAAGAAAAACCATGGCATGTAAATAAATAAAGTATTCTGAAACGGTGTTTTTGAAGATTTCTTAATAGGTTAAAGGGATTAACCAAGTTATTATGTTTTCTTCTTTATATATATATATTCACATTGGAATGAACCCTTAACGGTACCTTGGGGACGGGCAGAATAACCAGCTAGGTCGACCCAGTAGTGATTATAAATTAAAGATATTGGTAGGGGCAAATAAGTTCACGGTAAGCCCATGAAAATTGTGTATAGGAAAAGATATTAGCAGAGGCCAATAGATTCATAGTAAGCCCATGAAAACTATGTAAAATGGAAGATGTCAGTAAGACAGGTTCATTGTAACAACCCGATTTTAAGGGATACTAAATTGGGAATCAACTTAATAAATTGATAATTAATTTATTAATAATAATAAATAATTAAATAATTATGGAGAAAATAAAATAATAGAAAAAAAATTAATATGGTTGAGAGCAAAGTATATTGTAACGAACTCATTTGCTTGACGTTATAAATTATGCATTTTTAGTGGTAATGAAATTAATAAATGAACCATTTTATTAACCTAAACTATTCGAAAAATTAAACATTGAAAATGATAAGTTTTTTTTCTTATGAAAGAATGGTAACTAATTACATAAGATAAAACGCGTTTTATGTATGAAAAGTTTACATAAGAATTTTTTTATGTTGATTTACAATTAGATATAAAAGGAAAAAAAAGAAAAAGAAAGAAAGGGTAATAATAATAATAATAATAATAAATAATATCATTTTCATGATGCCATATAGGAAAGTTCTAGAATTGAATAAAATAATGTAGAGGAAAGAAAAATCTAGAACAAAGACATAATAAAATGATTACACTTGTTAAAAAAAAGAAGAAGTAAATAATAAAATAAGGGTTAATTGGAAGAAGATTCTAGAGAAGGGGCTTTGTAATAAAAATACCATTCCCTCTCGTCAAATTTTTCACTGTACGTACAGATAACAGAAAGAAAGAAAGAAAAAACAGAGAGAAAGAAAAAAAAACCTAAAACCTAATTTCCAATCTTCTCATTTAAATCAAAATCCAACTTTGCAATCAAAGGCTAAAAATAAAAGATTCCCAATTACAAGAGTAAGTATCCCTAAATCAGTTCTATTTCATCTCTTTCTTCTTATTTTCACAAATAGGTATTTAGGGTTTTCTTTCATTTGTTAGCAATTGAAAGAAGAAGTTTCAGCAATCAAAGGCCAGCTGAAGTAGAGCTTGAAGATTGCTATTTGAAGCTTTAGGTGAGTGAAGTTATAATTAAATTTTATTTTTAAGTTTGCGTGCAAATATGATGGAATTTTTTTTTGATAAAAAAGGCTTGCTTGCATATTCCCTATAGCATGTGTGTTGCTTGGATCATTGAATTAGAAAGAAATGTAAACCAAAGTATACGATTGCAATGCACGCATGGTGTTCGCATAATTGTCACAATAACTTTCAGGTACTCCATTTTGAAATATTGAAAAAAAAAATTCGGAATTGCACTGTGCAGCCTAGAGGAGGCTGCAGGTGCAGCCCAGGCGGGGCTGCCTGCACAAAATCAGCCCAGATTGGGCTGCAGAGGTGCAGCCTGGAGCTGCACAGTGGTGCAGCCCAGACAGGCTGCAAATGTGCAGCCCGGGGCTGCAAAGGTGTGCAGCCCAGGGCTGCACAGTGGCAGCTCGGGCGGCCCAGGGCGCCCGAGGCGGTGCAGCCCAAGGCTGCACCGGTGCAGCCCATGCGGGCTGCACCCGTGCAGCCCAGGGCTGCACCCGTGCAGCCCAGGCCGGCTGTACAGTTACAGTCCAAGTCGGAGATGCAAAAAAAAAAAAAATTATAATAAAAAAAAAATAATAATTTTTTTTTTGAAAAGAAATAAATTTTATTAAAATTAATCAAAATGATTGAATTAAATTTATTTTAGTTAAAGAAGAAAAGTATTGTATTATTGATAAATATGTGTTTGAAAAAAAATAATAATAGTAATAACAATATGTAAATAGAACATTTTAGGATTTTGATTACGTTTTAGAGTGCTAAGCTTGCCTTTTAATTAAATTAATTGTTATCAAATTTTTTTTAACTTAACGAATTTTTTTAATAGTTTTAATCCAATGAATGAGGTTTTTGCGTTTCGCCTTAATACATAAGTATTATGGGGTACTTATGTGTTAATGCGAAGAGGAGATGTAATTATTTTCTTTTATACACACAATTATTTGCTAAATTTTACTTGCTTTTGAATATTATACTGGGTTTATTAATGGAATTTTTGGAAGGCGATTGTCATCGTTGACTTTTATTTTTAAGAAGTGTTTTAAAATTATAAACACTTTGATTTTTGGGTCGGGATAGATTGGACTCTGTTGTACCAATGGGCCAAAACTCCACCTTGGCCGACCTGATTCAGGATCGCTACCTGAATCGGTGGTATATCACATGCCATTTTACCACCAAAGGTCAACGGTCTGCTACATAGGGCTAATCTTATTTTTGATCGGGATCTCCGATCGGCGGGTCATGGACTATGAAGGATGGAGGCGTGGGGGTCCCACGTGTAGATCCGTGAATGGGTAGCATACGGCATTTGCCTTAGACCGTCTTGGTTATCCTGGGTTGATCGCCAGGTGTATTATGGCGTTATGAGTAGGTTACGGGGTTGATGTCTCCGCGCGCGCTTGGGCTCTACCACTGTGATTTTACAATACTAGCGTCTGTTTATTTGGTATATTTTATGAGTCATGTTATATTTATCCCATAATTCCCATAATGCAATTTTCTTTACTTTATGATTTTTGGAAAGTATTAAAGTTGATTTTGAAACCTAGTATCATTGGAGAATGTGTGTATAAACTTATTCTTTGTGTTACAAATGATAATTGGGTTGGTATCGTATTGAATTACATACGATATGTTTGGCCTAAAATCATTATTTGATTAAGCGAATTGTTTATGAAACCAAATTTGCATGCTGGTTCTCACACACATATATGCCTCATGTTGGTTTATACATGCGGCGCTTTCTTTTCCTTTTGTTGATTGAGACAATTATTGTTCATAGACCTTACTTCACTCACACTAGAAATAGTCTGACCCGTGTGATTTGTTTTATAATCCTCGGGTCAGTCTGAGGATTATGGTTGCAGGTTAGGTTGCGTGGACTGTAGCAGCACTCATATTATTTTCCACGTTTTGGGGTTTTGGACTTTTCAGCATGGACTTAGGAGTAGTTAATATGTATTATGGTATGTATGTTATTATGTATTTTGGAAGTGATATGTTGTAACAACCCGATATTTTCGTCAATTTTCAAATTGAAGTTTTTTAAATTTTAAATTACAAATGGTTATAAAGTTTGAGGGGCTATGATTTTTAAATAGTGGTTCATTTGTTTTTGGGCCGTGAAAATTTTAAAAACCCAATACCCTTTCCTTTTTCTTCGACTTAAACCCGATCCCCTCTTTCTCATTTTCTATTATTCGTTCGAAACCTAAAACCACCGAGAGAACAAAAATGGTGGCGACCTCGTGCTCCATCGATCGTCATCACCAATTAGGGCTTCGGGAGGATCGGCTTCGTCAGTTCGAGTTCATCTTCGTCCAGGCTGCTCGATGGGGCTCGTCTTCATTCGTTCTCCTTCGTTCGAGAATTAGGGCTTCATCAATTAATGGCTGCTTGCCCTCGCGCTCGTTCATCTTCGCTTCCGTTCGTGGCAAAGGTGAGTTTGCTCGCATCTAATTCTTGGCTCGAGTTATTTGTGTGTTTTGTTACTTGAATTCTTGGCTGATTATTGCTTCGAATTTTAGTGATTTCGATTTGAACTTGTGTGAGTTTGCTCACATCTATTTCATGTCTCGAGTTATCTGTGTATTTTGTTGCTTGAATTTCTGCCGTTCCATGTTGTAGATGTTGATGTTGTACTTCACTATATATGTGAGTCTTGTGTCCACTTGATGTCTGTCTCCTTGGTTGAACTCGAACCTGATACACTGTATTGATGCAGTGTATTCATTTGTATTTGATCATTATATTTCATTTGTGACAGTATTCATATTTAAAACTGTCATGAGCCTTTTACTGTCAAGTTGTATTTGAGAAAATTGAGGTTGAGAGTGTAGTTGCAGTATATTTGGACTTCTTTTGATTTAGTTAAAGTTGCCATCTTGTTTGCCTTCACCTCCATTCTGCAGTGTCTTCGTGCTGGACCACTGACATATGTATTTGGTCATTCGAGTTCTGTGCTCTATTCTTCGAGGCATGTAGTTTACATGTGTTTGTACTTGCTATTTCATGCAGCTGTGTACATGTCGTGACAGTGCGTTTGTAGTTGAATTGTTCTTCACCACTGCACTTCCATCACCATATATCAGTTATACCTGTTTTCAATTGGCTGTTACCAGTCAACACATCACTGCCTTTATGTCATTCATGTTGCATTGTCTCTGTAGTACACTTGAACTTGTTTGTGCAATTTGTCACTGCCTGTTTCTATTTGCTCATGGTCTTTGAGTTGTAGCCCTTTTCCCTGTTGCATTATGTTGCCACTCTGTTGTGTTGAGCCTGGCCTTAGTTTCTTATTCGTCTGATGGAAAAGTGGCCCAGATTTGTGTTCCTATGTACATGTTCACATGAGTTTACTTTGTGTTGCATGGTGCTGCTTCATGTTATTCATGCTCATGTACATATGTTATTGCTTCACCACTGAGCCTTATTCATGCTTGTGTCATTGGGAATCTGTAGTGTTTTTGAATGCACATATAAGTTGCTTGACCCTTGCATATGTGCTGCTTTGTCCAGTTTTATGCATTCTGACTGTTGTTCTATGGTTCACCTTGCGTCTTTGAGTATTCTTGCATCATGTTGAATTTGGTGTAGTTGTGTGAACATGCTGTGCTACACACATACTTGTTCCACTTGTAGCCTTTGTGCTTTGTACTGTGTTACACTTGAATGTGTAGCCTTGTTTCACTAATTCAGGCTGGTACTGTTTCAGTGATAGGTTGTTTTATCATGTTCACTTGGTGTCTTTTGCAATATCGTTTACCTTTCCAAACAGTTCTGGTTGTCTTGCTACATGTGGTGTTCAATTTAATTGAGCTTGCATTTGTATCATACTGTCTCTTGTGCCATTTACTTGGTGTTGTTCCATGTTGCACCCCAGTTTCATTTTATTCATGTGCAACCAGTAGTGTACGTCCATTGTGTACATTTGGGTTCACATTTATGTCGTCCAAACTTGACCTCTGCAGTTTTTTGATTGCTGTCGGTATTCAATGGGTACATCATCACTGTAGTGGCAAGGCAGTGCACGCAAGCGTGAACTGCAGCCACACGGTATGGTTTTATGATATCTATCTTGTTTTGATTAATTGATCTTTTGCACATTCCATATGCTGTAGTGGCGAGGCAGTGCACGCGTGCGTGTACTGCAGCCCTACTCGACTTAATATTTTAATTGATATTTAAATGTTTTGAACTGTTTCGTTTATTTCAATTCAATATTCTGAATTGCATTCCGATTTGGTTTAATTACTGTCGTCTATTCATTATTTAATCATTATTGCTTCTGTGCACTAATAATTGAGTTTGAATTAGACTGACCCGAGTATTATTTTCTTTTGAATTTAATACTCGGGTCAGACCGAGTATTTCAGGTTGTAGATATTCTGCTTTGGGTTGCTGCTAGAGCTATGAAGTTCTTTCATATCTTTTGGAGTAGTCGTCGTCATTTGTAGTAGTCTGTAAAATTGTATAGGAAGATATGTGTTCATGTATATTAAATACGTTAATGTACTTGTATATGTAACTTCCTTAGTCGACTGTTGTAGTTGTATCACATGTACCGTGTGAATGTATTGTAACTGACATCAGTTATTATATATATATATATATATATGAGACTTTCTGTTTCATCTGTGTTCCGCATTTATATTATCTGTGTTGTTATTTTATATTTTTGTCCTAGACTATTATAGCCACTGTGTAGTAGCTTTGAGTTTGCATCGGCATGTCGGATTTCCTCCTGAAATGAAATGCACGTTTTTACTATCTGGCATATCGGTGCTCGCACAAAGCAATTACACAAATGGTCGCTCCTCAACAGCCTTATTCTCCATGCTAGTTGACAGCACTACACCGTAGTGTTCTTGGCTAGCGTGGGTATAGAGGTGGGGCGTCACAGCTTGGTATCAGAGCCTGGGGTTTAGAACAAATACAAAACATAACTTAGATAGTACATGTGTTACAACTATTTGTCGATGTTTTCTCTCTCATCTTTGCTTAAGATCATCTTTGATTTGTTAGGTATGAATTCCTAACTCTTATTCATGAGCATTGCTGCTATTCTCTATTGCACTTGCTCATTTCTGTATGCACTGCTAAGTATCATTGTGTATATGCTTTACCAAGTTGCATATTGCTGCAACTCGTACTACGTCGATTTGAACTCGCAATTGTTTATTCGAACTGCTGTATATATGCATTCTTATCTCTGATTCGTGTACTTAATGCAGTCTCCATGCAATTGGGTTCTGGGTATCAATCTTTAAGACAAATTGAGTTTCAATGGTCGACTCTGTCTGTTTATCCGACACTTCTATTCTGGTGATTCCCGAGGGAACCAAGACTTTATCGTTTGTACCAATGCTAATCGTATTGGTTTGCATGCCATTATCTTGCATAAGAGAACGTGTTGTCTCTTGTGTTTCTAAATCATAAATGCCTACTGAGACTAGATATGTCACTCATGATCTAGTGCTCTTGGCTATTGATTTTGTACTTAGAAATTTGGCATCATTATTTTGGGTGAAAAATTTGTTCTCTACCCTGATCATGTATCTTGGGAATATTTATTTTCTCATAAGGAACATGATTTGCGTCAACCACGTTGACTCGAGCTCCATACATCTTATGATCTTGATATTATTTACCACTCCCGGATGGGAAATCGTGTTGCCGATGCACTTGTCGTAGGCAAACAGGTGGTTGTTCTTTGATGATGTCCGAATGGAATCATCTTTTCACCAGGTTCATCAGACGTTTCGATGTACTTCGTTTTATTGAGCTTCGTCTCATTCCTTTTAGGGACTTACGTCTGATGTTCTTTTATGTTGATCGGTTCATTGGACGTACCGTTTTTGTACTACGTCGGCGTTCCGAATTAATGAAGCTTTGATTCATCTGGCGTATCGTTATTGTACTACGCTGTTGTTCCAAATTAATCGTGTTTCACCTATGATAGGTGTTGTGCGTTTCAGTTGGTCGGGAAAGTCAGTGCCTCGATATATTGGGCCATTTCCTATCACTAAACGTATTGGTTTCTTGGCTTATCGCCTCTTATTACCGGCTCAATTTTCTGTTATTCATGACGTGTTTCACGCGTCTTTCTTTTACGGAAATGCCTTAGGGATTCCAATTTTTATTCTTGAGCCCGGTATTATTGCAAAAATTGAAGTTTCACCAGATTTGACTTTGAGCAACATTCTATTCATATCAATGCTTCGGGGGTTCAGCACCCTCGAAATAAAGATGTTTTTCTCGTGAAAGTTTATTGGTTCTCAAATGCTATGGATTTCACTTAGGAATCCAGAGAATTCATCGAGCAAACACGTTCAGGCTCTCTCTCTCTCTCATGCTCTATATGGTGAACTTCCTATTTCAAATTTCTTCATCGTGTGTTGATATATTCTTATGGTTGTTACCTTTTGCCCATTTATTTCTTAAGATTGCGAGGACGCAATTTCTTTAAGGAGGGGAGTCTGTAACAACCCGATATTTTCGTCAATTTTCAAATTGAAGTTTTTTAAATTTTAAATTACAAATGGTTATAAAGTTTGAGGGGCTTTGATTTTTAAATAGTGGTTCATTTGTTTTTAGGCCGTGAAAATTTTAAAAACCCAATACCCTTTCCTTTTTCTTCGACTTAAACCCGATCCCCTCTTTCTCATTTTCTATTATTCGTTCGAAACCTAAAACCACCGAGAGAACAAAAATGGTGGCGGCCTCGTGCTCCATCGATCGTCATCACCAATTAGGGCTTCGGGAGGATCGACTTCGACAGTTCGAGTTCATCTTCGTCCTGGCTGCTCGATGGGGCTCGTCTTCATTCGTTCTCCTTCGTTCGAGAATTAGGGCTTCATCAATTAATGGCTGCTCGCCCTCGCGCTCGTTCATCTTCGCTTCCGTTCGTGGCAAAGGTGAGTTTGCTCACATCTAATTCTTGGCTCGAGTTATTTGTGTGTTTTGTTGCTTGAATTCTTGGCCGATTATTGCTTGGAATTTTAGTGATTTCGATTTGAACTTGTGTGAGTTTGCTCACATCTATTTCATGTCTCGAGTTATCTGTGTATTTTGTTGCTTGAATTTCTGCCGTTCCATGTTGTAGATGTTGATGTTGTACTTCACTATATATGTGAGTCTTGTGCCCACTTGATGTCTGTCTCCTTGGTTGAACTCGAACCTGATACACTGTATTGATGCAGTGTATTCATTTGTATTTGATCATTATATTTCATTTGTGACAGTATTCATATTTAATACTGTCCTGAGCCTTTTACTGTCAAGTTGTATTTGAGAAAATTGAGGTTGAGAGTGTAGTTGCAGTATATTTGGACTTCTTTTGATTTAGTTAAAGTTGCCATCTTGTTTGCCTTCACCTCCATTCTGCAGTGTCTTCGTGCTGGACCACTGACATATGTATTTGGTCATTCGAGTTCTGTGCTCTATTCTTCGAGGCATGTAGTTTACATGTGTTTGTACTTGCTGTTTCATGCAGCTGTGTACATGTCGTGACAGTGCGTTTGTAGTTGAATTGTTCTTCACCACTGCACTTCCATCACCATATATCAGTTATACCTGTTTTCAATTGGCTGTTACCAGTCAACACATCACTGCCTTTATGTCATTCATGTTGCATTGTCTCTGTAGTACACTTGAACTTGTTTGTGCAATTTGTCACTGCCTGTTTCTATTTGCTCATGGTCTTTGAGTTGTAGCCCTTTTCCCTGTTGCATTATGTTGCCGCTCTTTTGTGTTGAGCCTGGCCTTAGTTTCTTATTCGTCTGATGGAAAAGTGGCCCAGATTTGTGTTCCTATGTACATGTTCACATGAGTTTACTTTGTGTTGCATGGTGCTGCTTCATGTTATTCATGCTCATGTACATATGTTATTGCTTCACCACTGAGCCTTATTCATGCTTGTGTCATTGGGAATCTGTAGTGTTTTTGAATGCACATATAAGTTGCTTGACCCTTGCATATGTGCTGCTTTGTCCAGTTTTATGCATTCTGACTGTTGTTCTATGGTTCACCTTGCGTCTTTGAGTATTCTTGCATCATGTTGAATTTGGTGTAGTTGTGTGAACATGCTGTGCTACACACATACTTGTTCCACTTGTAGCCTTTGTGCTTTGTACTGTGTTACACTTGAATGTGTAGCCTTGTTTCACTAATTCAGGCTGGTACTGTTTCAGTGATAGGTTGTTTTATCATGTTCACTTGGTGTCTTTTGCAATATCGTTTACCTTTCCAAACAGTTCTGGTTGTCTTGCTACATGTGGTGTTCAATTTAATTGAGCTTGCATTTGTATCATACTGTCTCTTGTGCCATTTACTTGGTGTTGTTCCATGTTGCACCCCAGTTTCATTTTATTCATGTGCAACCAGTAGTGTACGTCCATTGTGTACATTTGGGTTCACATTTATGTCGTCCAAACTTGACCTCTGCAGTTTTTTGATTGCTGTCGGTATTCAATGGGTACATCATCACTGTAGTGGCAAGGCAGTGCACGCAAGCGTGAACTGCAGCCACACGGTATGGTTTTATGATATCTATCTTGTTTTGATTAATTGATCTTTTGCATATTCCATATGCTGTAGTGGCGAGGCAGTGCACGCGTGCGTGTACTGCAGCCCTACTCGACTTAATATTTTAATTGATATTTAAATGTTTTGAACTGTTTCGTTTATTTCAATTCAATATTCTGAATTGCATTCCGATTTGGTTTAATTACTGTCGTCTATTCATTATTTAATCATTATTGCTTCTGTGCACTAATAACTGAGTTTGAATTAGACTGACCCGAGTATTATTTTCTTTTGAATTTAATACTCGGGTCAGAACGAGTATTTCAGGTTGTAGATATTCTGCTTTGGGTTGCTGCTAGAGCTATGAAGTTCTTTCATATCTTTTGGAGTAGTCGTCGTCATTTGTAGTAGTCTGTAAAATTGTATAGGAAGATATGTGTTCATGTATATTAAATACGTTAATGTACTTGTATATGTAACTTCCTTAGTCGACTGTTGTAGTTGTATCACATGTACCGTGTGAATGTATTGTAACTGACATCAGTTATTATATATATATATGAGACTTTCTGTTTCATCTGTGTTCCGCATTTATATTATCTGTGTTGTTATTTTATATTTTTGTCCTAGACTATTATAGCCACTGTGTAGTAGCTTTGAGTTTGCATCGGCATGTCGGATTTCCTCCTGAAATGAAATGCACGTTTTTACTATCTGGCATATCGGTGCTCGCACAAAGCAATTACACGGATGGTCGCTCCTCAACAGCCTTATTCTCCGTGCTAGTTGACAGCACTACACCGTAGTGTTCTTGGCTAGCGTGGGTATAGAGGTGGGGCGTCACATATGTACTATGGACTATGTATCGTGGACATTATTATGATATGTATTATGCATTATGCTGTTGTTGTGCTGAATTGTACATTCTATTATATCCTATACTATATAACCTGGAAAATTTTATCCTGTACCATTGCTTTGAACCAACACTGCGCACAAATGGTAAGTAGAAGGAAAAAAATCGAAAATTTCTCGTGCCAGTGTTAGTTCAAGGGAATGAGTACAACATTTAGCCCTATCGAGTCCCATTCTCCATGCTTTCCGACAGTAATACTTAGTATTTCTCTTGGTTGGCGTGGGTATAGGGGCCGGGCGTTACATTTTTGGTATCAGAGCCCAGGTTAACAATAGTATAGAATATATTTAGAATATAAGTTAGCACAAAGTAGTAGAAGCATTGTACATGTCTATATACCATAAGTATCACTTCCATAATATAATAATAGTCATACATACCTAAACCAAAACCCCAAATCTTTGATCTTTTTAGTATGAGAATTATTTTAATTCCAGCATAACAACATTTCTCACTATGCAGAGTAGCGAGAAAGATGGCTGGAAGAACTCCCCGTTTGACCATGGAGCAGTGGTTAGAGTTAATGCGGAACATGCCACAGGCCGCACCTGCTCCTAATGCTGCTCCTAGAGTTGATTTCGCTCGTATGTGTAAGGATTTTTCGAGCCTTGGAGGGAAGCCCTTTCATGGTAATGAAGGTGTGGTTGGAGTTCAGGCTTGGTTGAAGACTTGTGAACGAGTCTTTGGACACATGGGTGTGACGGACCGTCAGAAGGTCCAGATTGCTTCCAGCTTCCTCCAAGATGGTGCATCTGACTGGTTCGATGTGGTTAGTGCTGAGATAGGCGAGGAGGAGCTTACATGGGAGAGATTTAGGGAACGATTCGAGTTAAGGTTCATTCCTGAGGCGGAGAAGGCCATTCTTGCACGTAGATTTATTGAGCTGAAGCAGAGAGATATGAAAGTTCAGGAGTATGTCAATACTTTCAACTCCCTCTCTAAGTATGGCCCCGATTTGGTCAACACTCCCTTCAAAAAGAACCAGAAGTTTGTGGATGGTCTACGTAGGAAGCTGAAGGAACAACTTTTGACTCAGCTTCGCTCCACTTTTGATGAGATAGTTGATTTGGCGATGAGGTATGAAGACTTGTATCGGGAAAGAGATGATGATGCACCACCGAACCGACAGAGCTTTGTGCCTAAGAGGAAAGCTCCATTCTTCCCTAAGAAGAAGCAGAATCCTCAGAAGAAGCAAAAGAAAGGTCAAGCTTCAGGCTCCCAGAAGCAAGATAAAAGTGGAGTGAAGTGCTATAAGTGTGGAGTAATGGGGGATTTTGCTAATAATTTCCCCTAGAGGCAGTGCTATGAGTGTCAGCAGACTGGTCGTTTGAAGAACAACTGCCCACAGCTTATGAAGAAGAAGCAAGCAGCTAAGCTGAATGTGATGGAAGGAGATCCAGGCCCGAGTCAGAGGAAGGGAAAGCAGGTGGCGGTCATGGAAGGTACGATTCCTTTTAGAGATACTTTCATTCGTATACTCTTTGACACCGGTGCCTCTCATTCTTTCATATCTAAGGAATTAGTTGATAGATATGATTTGGAAGTTGTTTACCTCGTGACATCTCTAAGTGTTGCGAATCCCATTGGTGGGTCCGCAACACTTGGAATGTTGTGTAAAGGCTTTGAGCTTTCCTTATGCGGGCTCTCTTTTCTCTGTGATTTGCATGTATTTGAGTGCCTTGGCTTTGATATTATCTTGGGGATGGACTGGTTGGATCGTTATGATGCACAGCTTTCCTGCTCAGACAGAGTTATTACTTTGAAGCATCCATCCTATAAAGGGCCTGTTAATATGACTCTGGATGTACCGAGCTCTAGTGCTTATGTTTCTTTGTTTTCTATGGAGTCACAAGAGAAAGATGAGATAGCCAGAGTACCAATTGTCAGAGATTTTGGTGATGTATTTGAGCCTGTTACAGGCTTACCACCAAAGAGGGCCGTGGAGTTCCGCATAGATTCAATCCCTGGAGCCCAACCAGTCAGTCGACCACCTACTCGTATGCCTCGAGTTGAGATGGAGGAACTTCGTAAGCAGTTGACTGAATTGGAAGGGAAGCAGTTTATCCGATCCAGTAGCTCTCCTTGGGGAGTTGCTGCTGTGTTTGTAAAGAAGGCGGATGGCTCTCTTCGTTTGTGCATTGACTACAGGAAGCTTAATGAGCTGACTATAAAGAATAAGTGTCCATTGCCTCATATTGATGATCTTTTTGATCAGTTGAGTGGAGCAAAGGTCTTTTCCCAGCTGGACTTAGCCACCGGATTCCATCAGTTGAGAGTAGCGGAAGATAGCATTCCCCTTACTTCTTTCTGCACTCGTTATGGTTCATACGAGTGGCTGGTGATGCCGTTTGGGCTTATGAATGCTCCTGCATACTTTGTGGACCTGATGAATAGAATATTCAGAAGCTATCTTGACCAATTTGTCCTGGTCTTTATTGATGACATCCTAGTGTATTCCAAGTCTGAGCAAGAGCATGAAGGGCATTTGAGGATGGTTTTGGAAACCCTAAGGGAACATAAGCTAAAAGCTAAGTTCTCCAAGTTCCACTTTTGGCGGAAAGAGGTAAAGTTTTTGGGCCATATAGTCTCCGAAGCCGGTCTGGCAGTGGATCCTTCTAAGATTGAGGCCATACAGAATTGGAAGAGACCAGAATCTGTTATCGAGGTATGGAGCTTCTTGGGACTAGCTGTTACTACCGGCGTTTCATTAAAGATTTCTCCAAGATTGTGACTCCTTTGACGAGGCTGACGAGGAAAGGAGTTAAGTATGAATGGTCAGATAAGTGTGAAGAAGCTTTCACAAAGTTGAAGGAGATGCTCACTAACTCCCTAGTTTTGGTGATTCTAGAGGGTAATCAGGATCTTGTGGTCTATACGGATGCTTGTGGCTCTGGCCTGGGAGCGGTACTTATGCAGAAAGGGCGAGTTGTAGCTTATGCATCCAGGCAATTGAGGCCCAATGAGATTCGGTATGCTATTCATGATTTGGAGCTAGCAGCCGTGGTTTTTGCTTTGAAGTTGTGGCGACACTATCTTATGGGTGAGCGGTTTGTTCTCTACACAGACCATAAGTCCTTGAAATATCTATTTTCTCAGAAGGAACTGAACATGCGCCAACAAAGGTGGTTGGAGTTTTTGGCAGCCTATGATTTTGATATTCAGTATACTCCTGGGAAAGGAAACCGTGTTGCGGATGCCCTCAGCCGTAAACACCAGGCAGTTGTATCGATGATGGTGGCTGAATGGCGTGATTTGGAGGTATTAGCTTCTTGTGGAATCTGTTACAGTATGCCTACTCATAGCTCAGGGAGGATGTTAGCTAGCTTGGTTGTGAGACCAAGTCTTATGGACAGGATTTCTCTTGCTCAGAAGGAAGATTCTGTTACTTTAGATCGTATTCATCGGTTGAAAAATGGAGAGGAAGCTGATGATCTGAAAGGTTTTGAGATGGATGCTCATGGTTGTTTGAGGAAGAAGGGTAGAATCTTTGTACCTAATGTGGCAGAGCTTAGACAAGAGGTGATGAACGACTGCTATTGTTCGTGATACACTATTCACCCAGGTGGCAGCAAGATGTACATGGACATGAAGCGCCTATATTACTGGGAAGGAATGAAGCGTGATATAGGTGAATATGTTAAAAATTGCATTACTTGCCAACTAGTGAAATGCGAGCATCAAAAGCATAGCGGTCTTCTTAAGCCCTTGGAGGTTCCATTATGGAAATGAGATCAGGTATAAGTGAATTTTGATTTTATAACGGTTCACTTATATAAACCCTTATTTGTGATCCAATTAGTGTTCCATTAATACTTTATTTAGGTATCAATGGATTTCATTGATGGCTTGCCTCGATCGAAGCAAGGGCATGATAGCATATGGGTAGTAGTGGATCGTTTGACGAAATCTGCCCATTTTATTCCTGTCAAGGCAAAGAGGACTGCATCTTATTTGGCGAAGCTGTATGTGAAGGAAGTTATTCGTCTCCATAGTGTACCTAGTGCTATAGTTTGTGACAGAGATCCATTATTTACTAGTGGATTTTGGAGGAGCTTACAAGTAGCTTTGGGGACGAAGTTGAATATTAGCTCAGCCTATCATCCTCAGTCCGATGGGCAAACTGAGCGAGTCAACAAGATATTGGAGGATTTGTTGCGATCCTGTATTCTGAACTTTGGAGGCTCTTGGGAGGACCACCTGTACTTGGTAGAGTTTTCATATAATAACAGCTTTCAATCTAGTATAGGCATGGCTCCTTTCGAAGCACTGTACGGAAGACCATGTAGATCTCCTGCATGCTGGCTTGAGACTTAAGTTAGTTCTTGGTCCCGACACTGTACGTGAAGCTTCAGAAAAGGTAGAGATAATTAGAAGGAGGATGAAGGAAGCACAAGATAGACAAAAGTCCTATGCAGATAAAAGAAGAAAGGACTTGGAGTTTAGCGTCAGCGATCTTGTGTTCGTGAAGGTTACTCCTTTAAAAGGGGTAATGAGGTTCAGCAAGACTGGTAAGCTTGCTCCTAGATTTATTGGGCCTTATCCTATTGTGGAGCGGATTGGAAAGCTTGCCTATAGAGTTGCTTTACCTGAACACTTATCAAGTGTGCACAATGTCTTTCATGTGTCACACTTGAGAAAGTGTTTGAGGTATTCCGAGGAGGTGATAGAGCCAAAGCAGTTGCAGCAGCTTGAAATCGCTCCTGATATGACATATACTCGAGAGCCTATTCGTATCATTGCCTCTGAGACGAAGAAGTTGCATAGTAAGGAGGTTCCTCTAGTCAAGGTGCAATGGTCGAGCAATCCGAAGGACTGCACCTGAGAAACACAAGAATCGATGCAGAGGCATTATCCTGAATTGTTTGGCGCTCGAGTAAGGTATGTCTTATTCTTTTTGAAATTTAAATCAACTAATAAAGTTACAGATATCGCCCTTACGTAGAAATTGCGAGGACGCAATTTTTGTAAGGGGGGAAGTCTGTAACAACCCGATTTTTAGGGATACTAAATTGGGAATCAACTTAATTAATTGATAATTAATTTATTAATAATAATAAATAATTAAATAATTATGGAGAAAATAAAATAATAGAAAAAAAATTAATATGGTTGAGAGCAAAGTATATTGTAACGAACTCATTTGCTTGACGTTATAAATTATGCATTTGTAGTGGTAATGAAATTAATAAATGAACCATTTTATTAACCTAAACTATTCGAAAAATTAAACATTGAAAATGATAAGTTTTTTTTCTTATGAAAGAATGGTAACTAATTACATAAGATAAAACGCGTTTTATGTATGAAAAGTTTACATAAGAATTTTTTTATGTTGATTTACAATTAGATATAAAAGGAAAAAAAAAGAAAAAGAAAAAGAAAGAAAGGGTAAAAATAATAATAATAATAAATAATATCATTTTCATGATGCCATGTAGGAAAGTTCTAGAATTGAATAAAATAATGTAGAGGAAAGAAAAATCTAGAACAAAGACATAATAAAATGATTACACTTGTTAAAAAAAAAAGAAGTAAATAATAAAATAAGGGTTAATTGGAAGAAGATTCTAGAGGAGGGGCTTTGTAATAAAAACCATTCCATCTCCTCAAATTTTTCACTGTACGTACAGATAACAGAAAGAAAGAAAAAAAAACAGAGAGAAAGAAAAAAAAAACCTAAAACCTAATTTCCAATCTTCTCATTCAAATCAAAATCCAACTTTGCAATCAAAGGCTAAAAATAAAAGATTCCCAATTACAAGAGTAAGTATCCCTAAATCAGTTCTATTTCATCTCTTTCTTCTTATTTTCACAAATAGGTATTTAGGGTTTTCTTTCATTTGTTAGCAATTGAAAGAAGAAGTTTCAGCAATCAAAGGCCAGCTGAAGTAGAGCTTGAAGATTGCTATTTGAAGCTTTAGGTGAGTGAAGTTATAATTAAATTTTATTTTTAAGTCTGCATACAAATATGATGGAAATTTTTTTTGATAAAAAAGGCTTGCTTGCATATTCCATGTAGCATGTGTGTTGCTTGGATCATTGAATTAGAAAGAAATGTAAACCAAAGTATACGATTGCAATGCACGCATGGTGTTCGCATAATTGTCACAATAACTTTTAGGTACTCCATTTTGAAAGATTGAAAAAAAAAATTCAGAATTACACTGTGCATCCTAGAGGAGGCTGCAGGTGCTGCCCAAGCGGGGCTGCCTGCACAAAAGCAGCCCAGATTGGGCTGCAGAGGTGCAGCCTGGAGCTGCACAGAAGTGCAGCCTGGGGCTGCACAGTGGTGCAGCCCAGACAGGCTGCAAATGTGCAGCCCGGGGCTGCAAAGGTGTGTAGCCCAGGGCTGCACAGTGGCAGCCCGGGCGGCCCAGGGCGCCCGAGGCGGTGCAGCCCATGTGGGCTGCACCCGTGCAGCCCAGGGCTGGTGCAGCATGGGGCTGTACAGCCCAGGCAGGCTGCATAGTTACAGTCCAAGTCGGAGCTGCAAAAAAAAATAAAATAATAATAAATAATAATAAAAAAAATATTTTGAAAAGAAATAAACTTTATTAAAATTAATCAAAATGATTGAATTAAATTTATTTTAGTTAAAGAAGAAAAGTATTGTATTATTGATAAATATGTGTTTGAAAAATAATAATAATAATAATAACAATATGTAAATAGAACATTTTAGGATTTTGATTACGTTTTTGAGTACTAAGCTTGCCTTTTAATTAAATTAATTGTTATCAATTTTTTTTTAACTTAATGAATTTTTTCTAATAATTTTAATCCAATGAATGAGGTTTTTGCGTTTCGCCATAATACATAAGTATTGTGGGTACTTATGTGTTAATGCGAAACGGAGATGTAATTATTTTCTTTTATACACACAATTATTCGCTAAATTTTACTTGCTTTTGAATATTATACTGGGTTTATTAATGGAATTTTTGGAAGGCGATTGTCATCGTTGACTTTTATTTTTAAGAAGTGTTTTAAAATTATAAACACTTTGATTTTTGGGTCGGAATAGATTGGACTCTGTTGTACCAATGGGCCAAAACTCCACCTTGGCCGACCTGATTCAGGATCGCTACCTGAATCGGTGGTATATCACATGCCCTTTTACCACCAAAGGTCAACGGTCTGCTACATAGGGCTAATCTTATTTTTGATCGGGATCTCCGATCGGCGGGTCACGGACTATGAAGGATGGATGCATGGGGGTCCCACGTGTAGATCCGTGAACGGATAGCATACGGCCTTTGCTTTAGACCGTCTTGGTTATCCTGGGTTGACCGCCAGGTGTATTATGGCGTTATGAGTAGGTTACGGGGTTGATGTCTCCGCGCGCGCTTGGGCTCTACCACTGTGATTTTACAATACTAGCGTCTGTTTATTTGGTATATTTTATGAGTCATGTTATATTTATCCCATAATTCCCATAATGCAATTTTCTTTACTTTATGATTTTTGGAAAGTATTAAAGTTGATTTTGAAACCCGGTATCATTGGAGAATGTGTGTATGAACTTATTCTTTGTGTTACAAATGATAATTGGGTTGGTATCGTATTGAATTACATACGATATGTTTGGCCTAAAATCATTATTTGATTAAGCGAATTGTTTATGAAACCAAATTTGCATGCTGGTTCTCACACACATATATGCCTCATGTTGGTTTATACATGCGGCGCTTTCTTTTCCTTTTGTTGATTGAGACAATTATTGTTCATAGACCTTACTTCACTCACACTAGAAATAGTCTGACCCATGTGATTTGTTTTATAATCCTCGGGCCAGTCTGAGAATTATGGTTGCAGGTTAGGTTGCATGGACTGTAGCAGCACTCATATTATTTTCCACGTTTTGGGGTTTTGGACTTTTCAGCATGGACTTAGGAGTAGTTAATATGTATTATGGTATGTATGTTATTATGTATTTTGGAAGTGACATGTACTATGGACTATGTATCGTGGACATTATTATTGTAACAACCCTGTATTTTTTGATTATTGTAATTGTATATTTTAATTTAAATTACTAATTTAAAAACTTTATTTTATTTATTAAAATTAATATATTTTGTTAATTTAAATATAAATGTTGATTTTGATGTGGATTAGAATTTCAAACATGCATAAATTGAATATTTCCAGAAAATGTTGATTTTGGTCAAAATAGTCAAACTTTGACTTTTAACTTAAAATTTTAAAAGTTTGAAATTTTATCTTTTATTATGAAAATAGATTTAATAACTTGAACATTGCTCTTTGTTTCGTGGAAAACGGAGTTAAACTGCAAAAGATATGTACATTTCAATTTTGAGTATAAATTGTTTATTTTGCAATTTTGTTATTTTAAATTGTATAAATTTTATTTTTCTTTGTCATATTTTATTTTAATATGTTTTAATATGTTATATTATGTATATTTTGACTTTTAAATATTTTTGAAATGATAATAGAATTTTTCTAAAATTTACTATGATGATTTTCTATTTTTAAAAGGCTGTTTTCCTTTTTCTGCTATTTTCTTCATCTAAACTATATTTAAATTAAAATTTATTTATTTATTTTTGTGATTTCCTTTTTATTTTGTGTTCTTATCTTTATTTATAAATATTTTTAAGTACATAAAAATTTTCCCAAGTTCATTGCACTTATTTTTCATATTTTCAAGACTAGTTGCAAATTTTGCTGTTTTATTTAATTAAACTATATATAATTAATAATTAATTTATTTATTTTTGTTTATTTACTATATTTTCGTATTTTAACTGAATTTATATATGTTTTTCAGTTATATAAAAATTTAAAAAGAAATAATGAATATATGAAGAGTTTGAGATCTTTTGTATGCTTAGTCCTTTTGCATTCCGACCTTTCACTTTCCAAACTCCATTCATCAATGCTTTGGCCGTAACCTACTCCATCTTTCAGCCACATTCCTCACTCTTTCTCACGAAAATTTTATCATCTTTCTTGAGAAAAAACTCATGGCCATTTGTTTTACAAAAATTTGGTAAATTCTATCATCTTTCTTCTTGTTTTTATGATTTTCCTATTGATTTTTGCATTGATCCTTCTTGTGTTTTGCTAGGCCTAGCCTCTACCACCACCACTACCATCCTCTCCACCATCATCTCCAGCAGCTCATAAGCCTCTCCTCTGACCAAGACAGTAGCCATGACCATCCGTTGATGTTGCACCACAAAATTTGCACAAAAGTTCCACCAAACTAGCCTAGCCAAACCCTTAAGGCCATAGCCTTCATTTTTAACCTAAACCACCTCCATGGCCGCCACCACCAGTCCCTCCACCACCTCTGGCCGCCACTACATCCACCACCTGACCATCCCCTTGCATGACCAAGCCCAAGCCATGGTAGGCCGAACCTATAGTTGCACCAAAAATCCACTTAATTGCCTTGACTTTTGTATTTCTCATGTCACAACTTCCACTCCTTCATATCCAAGTTAGGCCGAGCCATATGAACCCATATTGACCCAAACCTGAGCCATATTGGCATCTAGGCCGAGCCTAGTATGATGAGAGCAAGACCATTTGATCATGTGACAAGCTTATGTTGTCGTGTGCAAGTCTTTTGCTTCTAAGATTTGGTCATCTCTCTTGTTTTGCAACTGTTCTGCAAACTAAAGTTGTTGATTATATTTGTATGTCGATATCTATGTTTGTGCTTTTGTATGTTATATTTTGTGTTGTTTACAAGGGTCTCCATCAATTCAAATCAAATCGTGCTTGTCGTGCCTTTGGAATCGCTCTTGTGTGTGTTGTTTGTCTCTAGCTTCGTAAAAGGTGAGTCTTTCTCACTCTGACATTTATACTTATGAAATAGTGAATTGATGACAAGTGTTTAGTAATATAAAATGTTATGCAAGTTAATGATGATCATATGATATGCCATGCCATGTTATTACCATGTTAAAACTGTTAATTATCACCCGACATGTGATATATGACATTATATTGTGACACTGACATTGTTTATATTGTTTAAGCATATATTCACACTGCAAGTTCCCTGTTAGAATAGAATCACTATGGGTTGAAATGATACATACCCAAACGGACTTTAGATTAGGGAAAAATCATTATGGGCTGAAATGATAGGCCTGAGCGATTTTTATTGTATTTTGTTTGACTTGGGATTGCGGGTTTGAAATGATAGAACCCGGGTTTTCTTTGTAAACTGCGGATTGAAATGATATATATCCGTATCACTTGACCTAGGTTAAAAAATTATATACAGACCCCGTGGTATATTTTTAAATGATATTTATTAAAATATGTATTTTTAAAAGTATGAAATTTTGATTTAAAAATATATATTTTATGGTTTTAAGAAAATTAAATATTAAGTCTTGAAATTGTGAATTTGAGTACGTAAATGTGAAATAATTGAGATTTTAGACTTTAAATTTTATTTTTAAAATGTAAATAAATAATGGAAATTAAATTTAAAGTTTTAAAATTATATTTGAAGTAAAATTTTTAGTTTTATTTAATTTATATGTTAATAAACAGTGAATTTTGACTTAATAAATGAATGGAGTTTTTAAATTGAATATTTGATCTAAAAATTTTGTTGTGTTAAATCATATGTTAAAATGATTTTAAATGTGAAATTTTGAAGTCTAGAAATATGATTTTTGAGTTATAATAAAATTTGGAGTTTTATTATTTTTTTGAAAAACAAAAATGAAATCTGGAATTCATAGCATTTTCAAAATGTTATAGTCTTTTGACAGCGTTTTTAAATGCTATTGTTTTGAATCTAACAATGTTTGAAATAACTAAATATCTATTACGACATTTTATAAATGCCGTTATTCTTGAACTAAACCATTTTTGGAAGCTATAAGCTACGATAGCACTTTATAAATGCTGTCGTTGCTATAATTTGACAATGTTTGAAATGTTATAGTTTTAACACTGTTTGAGTTATATTTTAAAGTGTTAAATGATTTAAATTTTGGAAATTGATTAATTGTGAAATTTAAGAAGTTTTGAATATATTTTAATATTAAAATTTGAATTTTTAAGGAATTTAAATTTGAATTTGAATTTAAGTAAGGTTTACTTGGTTATGTGTGAAATGGAATGAAATGTAATGAGATAAATGAATTTTTGAATGGAATTTTTAATGTATTTTGTAATGATACTTGAAATAACAAATGAATGACTTATTTGATTTAAAAATGATATTTAAATTTGAGTATTTGAATTTGAATTCAAATAATGATTTGATAATAAGGTTTGGAAATGATTTGATCTTTATTTTGATAAAGAATATGAATTAGAATGATATGTACTTTTGATAAATGAATATTTGAAGTTTATATTGGTATGAAAGGATATTTAGTTTAATTGTAAATTGAGTTTATTTAAATAGTATTGGATTTATGAAATGAATATTTCAAAACTAAGTAATAATGAAACTAGATTTGAGATATATGAAATTATAAAATTTAGTTTTGAAATGCGGGATATTAAAGCTTTGAAATTTATTAAAAATTGAATAGTTTAATTTGTGGATCAAATCTATATTTGAAAATGATATGATTTGAAATGGTTATTGGGAAATTTAATTTAAACTGATGGTTTGAATTGAATTAAGTTGGAAATTGAAAATTTGGGATTAATTGAATGAATTGTAAAATGTAAAGAATTAAATGAATATCCGATGATTTCAAATGTATGATTTTGAAATGTTATGATTTTCAAAGTCTAATTGTTTCAAGTATTTTTGGTTTCGAAAGAGTTATACTTTGAAAATATTATGATTTTGAAATGAATATATGTTTGAAATGTTTTTGGTTTTGAAGTATAAACTATTTTGATTGAATAAATAGTTTTGAAATAAAAATGGTTTTGGTTTTGAAGTATAAACTATTTTGAAAGAAATATAGTTTGAAATGAAATGATTTGATCTTTTTAAAGTATAAACTATTTTGAAATGACCACGGCGTTATAATAACGTTTGGTTGTTAAAGAGACCGGGATCGGAAGTTGTCATACTCTCTGCCAACTCCGAAAACCACTTTAACAACCGTGTACGCGGTGGAGATTCCAGAATGAAGTAGGATGGTGGCGACGTTCTTGAGGTATATTACGTGGACCCAACTCCCGTGAGTTGGCATAAGGTGGCTAAAACAGGAGCGATCTCGGGCCAAGTGAGGTCATTCCTCCTATCGGACACATTCCTTCGATTCTATACTCTTGCTGGTGATTGATTAGATGGCCATCCTCCGATTTTGATAAGGGAGTGTGTTCCGAGGTGGGCGTATGTGGCTGCTGCGTTACCACCAGCCCGTGTGCGTAATTGGTATATCTACCCTGGCATTGCCTTGTGTGCCGTGTCACCTACCATACCGAGCCTTTACTACGAGTTTGTTTTTCTCCCGTAGCCCGTGTGGTATCCTCTGACAGTCACCTGGAGTGGAGATGGCATGATATTGGATGGACTACTGGGACTATTATGTGTGAAGGGTGATATGGGTAGCCCGGAACGCTATTTAAAAGTATGTTTATTTTACTGTAGACATTATTATAGTAGCGCAATATTACTACGTAGTAAATAGTTTAACGGATCCTTAAAGGATGGGCGATCCCAAGCATCCTTTAAGTTACTGATGCATTTTTGTTACTGTTCACTTGAGTTTATTTACAGTTCATAAGTATTTATGTCCTGACTCGAGTGTTTTGTATTTTGCTTTACGCTCGAGTCAGATTGAGTGAGTTAGCATTCAAGATTCACCTTCGGAGTTGGAGCTTTCCTTGAAGATCCAGCCATCTATTTTGCTTTCTGTATCCAGTGATTTCAGTGATGTATTCTGATTTGTACCTGATGTATCTTGTTACTTTTTGTTGTATCATGTTTAACTCTGATGTATCTTATTTTTATATAGTAGCTTCATGAACTACTATTTCTTTTAAATTCCGCTGCATTATTAGATACTCTGTGTCTGTGATATGTGATTATGTATTTACTGTATATTCTGAGATTTGCCAAATTTTATTTACAACGCGGTATTTTGAGCAATTCAAGTCCAACATTTGCGGATGCGAATGGTTGAAAATATCAGGTCGTTACAATTATGATATGTATTATGCATTATGCTGTTATTGTGCTGAATTATACATTCTATTATATCCTATACTATATAACCTGGAAAATTTTATCTTGTACCATTGCTTTGAACCAACACTGCGCACAAATGGTAAGTAGAAGGAAAAAAAAATCGAAAATTTCTCGTGCCAGTGTTAGTTCAAGGGAATGAGTACAACATTTAGCCCTATCGAGTCCCATGCTCCGTGCTTTCCGACAGTAATACTTAGTATTGCTCTTGGTTGGCATGGGTATAGGGGCCGGGCGTTACATTCATAGTAAGCCCATGAAAATTATGTAATAATGAAGATGTCAGTAAGAAAGGTTCATAATTAGCCCATGAAAACTATGATTTGATATTGGCAGGGGCCAATAGGTTAATAGTTAGCCTATGAAAACTATATCCGGATAAGAAATTAAGATAATGACAGACAATCAATAGGTTCCCAGTGAGCCCATGAAAACTATATTAAAAAAAAAGATATTAGATTTACCAATATGTTCATAGTGATCCCATGAAAATATGTAATTAGACATGGATTCCTTAAATATTCAACCGGTTATTAGTCAGCCCATGAAAACTATTAGGTTAATAGTAATCCTAGAAACTCTAACTGTGACAGATAGTCAAAATGTATAGGGATGGGTAATCCATAATTGATTCACTTGTTTTGCATATCATCATATCATATTATTTTGATGTTTTTTAACCATTATGGTTGCATGAGCATAGTACATGGTTTTATAGAAGATTTTAGGATATTAGTGAGGGGAAACCGTTCCGCTAAGCGGCGTGGTCTCACTAGATATCTAAATGATTTGAGGTGACATATTATTATTCATACTAAGCTTTATGTCTGACTTGAAGTTTATGTTTTCCCCTTAAACTTTTGGATACTCAATTGACTTTGACTAATTTGAGAGTTGAGGTTTTCAAATACCTCATTAGACAAATAAAAGCTTCTAAAGACGCGCAGGAGGCATGATAGTTATCTAGAGTTCTCTTTTATTTTGATTATGCTGTGTTGTTTGTAAAGGCAACGTTGTCAAATTGCTTGTACATCTATGATCATATATGGGGCATCTTCATATGTTGCTCTTGGCATATGTTGTAATAAATATATATTTTTATTGAATGTGGCTAACGATTATGGTATTATGTAATGAATTGGAAATGTTTTGAAACGGAATGCGATTTTATTTGATGTTTTAAAATTCTTCCATATTCATGTGTTTCTTTATATCAATAAATCTAACACCGCCGTATTTGGTCGCTGAGAATTCATAACTATGGATGACTGCAGCATCTGTAGCCGTTAGTTTTATGCCTCTAAGTAGGAGGATGTTACAGTTAAACAAAATTTTAAACTATGGATCATTGCCTTTAGAGAGAATTATTATATTTGATTCACCAACAATTACTTCATCGGATAATATTTTGGATTTATTTCTCCCATTGACAAGAAGTAAATTAAGAACTATAATAAGACGATGTTAAATAAAAATTTCTTCAAATTAAGGTTGATGTTTCAGAAAACAAAACTTAACAACCTCAAGGTGCTAGGTCACTAAGGAAATCCACTTAAAAATGAGAAAATAATATTCTGGCTGACTATATAGTATTTCTCTGTAAAAGTAAATAATGGATTGGTGAACATATTTCTGTTGGCTCACATCAAGTCATACAGGATATTAATTTGAAATGTAGATTTAAGGTATGAATATATAGTATAAATCTATAAAGGACAATAAAATTTGAGATCTTTCTTTCTAACTTAAGGTAATAAGATCATAGGTTATAAATAACTATTCAAAACTAAAAGGGATTACATGAGTAATGTGGAAAGGTATTAGGCTCGTTACAGAAAAGGCTACACTCGAAAGGAAAATGATGTTTTTTAAGATACTTTATCTTTGATTTTACTGAAAGACTCTTTAGAATTATTTGGAACTCGTTGCAGATTATAATTTTATGCAATATCCAAAGGATATTAAAGTTGTGTTTCTCTTTGGAGACATTGATGAAACAACTAAAGAAGCCCACTAATAGATTACTCTTTTGTATTAGAGATTCAAATATATCATTTCTATTCAAGAGGTGATATTTGGATTATCACAAAAGAGCTAGGTAGACAAGTGCATTAAAGGTTTTGGTATGCAAACTGTGAATCAATTAATTCTCTTTTTCCAAAAGATACAAATGTTGCCTTATATAGTGACATAACAACATTCTTAAAGCTAAAAAATGCAAAAGATTCCTCATGCATTTGCAGTGATGAGTCTAATCATGCTAAGACATATAAACAAATGGATATTGTGTATTAATTGGCAGATATCTTACTACATTGAAAGTCGATCACTAGTTAATATCCAAATTGTTATGAGATATCTTTAAGGAACAAAGAGATTTTATCCTCATAGATAAAAGATCAGATTACTTGGAGATCATAAAACACGACATGTGAATATTTTGAATGCCAAGAGTATAAAAGATCCACTTTAAGTAATAATATTATTTTTTTGGATGAAGCTACGTAAGGAAAGTTGTCATACAAACACTTATAGGCTCCTCTACCATGGAACTAACGTTTATTTTCTGTTATGAGGTATCCATCGATGGAAAATAATTGCAAAATTTTATCATAAAGTTTTAGAACATTGAAAAATAATTTTAAAGACTGTTGAAGTAATATTATGATGATAGGCAATATATTATTTTCCAATAAGGGAGGGGGAAAAATAGACTGTAATTCGTAGAGCATATTGTGACAAACTGCATTATGGTGGATCTGCTTACAGAAGAATTATCACCCATAGTCTTTCATAAGCATGTTTCTCAATTCGTGTAATTTTTTTGCAAGGATATTTTAGTTCAGAAAGAGTTTGTATTTGGCATAGTCATATGACACATTGCTCTACATCTTGGTTATAGGTATATTAAGTATTTTCTAATCAAAAATAAAGTAATAAAGTTTTCTTTGCACTTCATGAAGTTCTATATTGAACTTTTTTTCGATCTCACTAAAGTAGGACCAGTTGGAAATAGACTTGTATAGATCACATCTCATGTAATTTCTACGCTACACATCCATGATTGATCTACATCGTTTGATTGTGTTGGTATATGTGACATTGATAGGTTTAGTTACACTAATGATAAAGATAGCCACTTTGATCCTTTGTCAACAACATTAACGGACAAGATTGTTTCGAAAACACCTTATGTTATAAATAGAAAATTTGGAGCTCACTACACACATTTATAAAGTTATTACATATATAGTCCTGTAGGAGATTGTTGAAAAATTTCAACATGTGGGCCACATATATAAAATAAACGTGTTGTGCTATTTTAGTGTAAAGCCTAATTAACGTGGTTAAATTTTAATTAAAGCTAAAATACTTAAGGATATAATTGTCAAGGTATTAATGTATAGATACCGAGGCAATTCTAATTTCAGTGGCCAAATTAGAAAATGCCAACATTATAAGTAAAGGGTAACAGACCCCAAATTATACAAGCTCTACTTGTTCTCCTAATCTCTTCTACAGAAATAATTCATTCTAGGGTTTATGTCAATTTGGAAGATAAAACCAATTCTTTTTATCATTCAATCAACAACTATGCATTCAGGTACGACTTCTGCTAATTTATTAACATTTCCTCTGATTTCTTCTCAGTCAAATCAATATGGGACACTATTCAGATCTAGGGTTTCATGATTAATCTATCCTAAGGTATATTAAAATTATAACAAGATCCAATTGACTTTTGTTTACAAAAATAAATTTTATTTCACTAAGTTAATTTACTGCATACGCACACTTTTAATGCGATTAAGTAAAAATACGCAAACTTGTATTTGTGAAAATTAAACCTACTTTGTAATAAATTCACAATGGTGTTTATTTTTATAATAAGACTTTTTAAGAAGTCTATAACGAAAATTTATATTTTCTTATATACCACATAAATTTAAAACTGAATATCATATGAAACATAAAATTTTTGGAGCCACGAAATTTGTAAAGGTTATAAAATTAGTGGCTAAACTGTAAGAGAAAATAAACTAGTAGTACGAAGCATAGTTTTCATAATTGGATGGTGAGTCGAACCATACGACTCAAGGTTTAAGATTTTGATAGTTCAACCAGTCAAGTTGTCAGAACCGTGATTTCTTTTTTCGAAAAAATTACATATTTAACTACAAGTTATATGTAAAATTATTGAAATAATAATAATATGCACATGAGCCATAGATGGTCTTTAAGGTCTGCAACCGAAACTGTATGATATTGCAGTACACAATTTCAAAAGTACAGCTACAGCTATGTACATAATATAACAATGCACAGTGATAGAGGTTTAATGACAAAAAACTTAATGAGTCTTACAGTGGTATTCGAGGAGTTTGTAGTAGTAAAGAACACAGTGGTGAAGTTTATGGTATAAATTTTGGAATGATTATGATTTTTGGAATATAGATTTTATCTTCTTCAAAGCAATACAAAAGATGAAAAAGAAAATGAATTACGCAATTAAAAAATATTGAAAAAAAAGAACTACGGTTTAACCAGGTAAAATTGACAGTTGAACCGTTGATTTTTCGACCAGAGTTCATGCATGGATGAGGTTTGATTGAGTTCTAGACCGTGGTTATCCAAGGTTCAGGATTATTCAAGGTCGAACTGAGGTTGAGTCGGTCATGCAAACACTACTACAAAGTGATAATATGGAACATGGACAGTAAAATCTCAACAAAAAAAAAAAAAACTCAAGAACCCCACAGATCCCAAAAACTACTCAGGTATATCTTTCCAATCTTCCTAAACATATGAAACATCCTTAACACAATTATTGACATCAATATTGAGTTATTTACAATTTTCTTCAACATAGCTTACTTCCTTGATGGAGTCATAAGTCTCTAATTTGTTAGAACCTTCTGATGTTGCCGGTACCACATACGAGTCAGAGGAATCATTCTCTTGAGTAAAATATCTATTTTGCTTGAGATGTAAGTATATACAGATCTTTTGAATATGAAGTTTGACTTTGATGTAAATTGACAAGAGTAAATCCATCCTCAAGCTCCCCACCATTTCTTATGTTTTCCTAATGGCACTTGAAGATTGTAACGTAAAAAGAATTATAGTTTTGCAAAATTATATCGATAAGTATCCAATAATAAGTAACAACATGAACCGCTTGGAAAGCATCTTTTGTCCTTGCTCTACACACGGTTATTTGATCATAAGTCACCACATTATTTTAAGTTTCTCGCTCAACATCTCTTATGTGAAAACGTCATCATAAATAATGATGTATGCTACGTAGGACGAAGCATCATTTTTGGACCATAAGCAATTCATTTTAACATGTCATGATCTTTAGAGCTAATAAACATCTATGAAAAACAATTCCGTTTAATTAGGATATTCATAATATGTTTGCACAAAAAATGGGCAAATACCTCCAAGTCGTATGATTTAGTCGATTTTATGTTGTTCTTAGTGATTTGGGTGATTTATGCAAATATGTAAAAAGCAAGGACTAAACTGTAAAAGACACACAGATTTATAGTGGTTCGGCCAGAATGTCCCTACGTCCACTTCATATGCTATTCTCCTTCACTATCTGGATTACAAGTACAAAGCTTTGATTACAAGTGTATGAAAGTCGTTTAAAAGTTCTATCCGTGCTTCCGTTCTCTCTCCATTGTTGTACCCCTACCCCTCTATTTATAGAGTGAGGCTGAGGGTAGGAGTCTTGGATGTATATAGTTGCTGGTGGGCCTGGGCTGACGTGATCTGGCCTGACAATGTTGGTTTGGTAATGTCATGGTCCGGTGGTGAGTGGGGCATGGATTGGTCCGGTAGTGAGTGGAGCGTGATTGATCCGGTGGTGAGTGGGGCGTGGATTGGTCCGGTAGTGGGACTAGGTGATCTGGTTCGGTGGTGAGTGGGGCGTGGATTGGTCCGGTAGTGGGAGTAGGTGATCGTGCTCGGTAGTGAGTGGGGCATGATCTGGTCCGGTAGTGGGAGTAGGTGATCTGGTTTGGTCGTGCCTTGGTTCGGTCGTGCCTTGGTCCGGCCGTGCCTTGATCCGGTCGTGCCTTGGTTCGGTCATGCGTTGGTCCGGTCGTGCCTTGATCCGGTCGTGCCTTGGTTCGGTGGTGAGAATACGCCCAACATTTGCCCTCCAAAGTGGGGCATATGCCTACATTTGTCGCGCTTTGTTTTAGATCATTCAGTTTGTGCGCTTTCATTCGGCCCAAGGGCCGAACCAGTTGGTCCGGTCATCCTACGCTTGCCTATAAGTATGGGCTTCACGCCTCTGTTATTCTTTACTGTTTGAAATAGCCGAACCAAACTTTTGTATGTCGAATCAAACATATCACCGAACTAGATTTTGCTGCCGGACCAGGTGAGGCTTTCTTCTGTCGAGTAAACTTTATGCTTGAACTACCGAATGAAACTTATGGAGAATGAGTACCGAATGGGCTTTTAGACTTGAACTACCGAATGAGAATTTTGTGCTTTGAATTATGAATGAGATTCCATATTGTATGTACTTGTTTGTTTTATATCTCTATATTCCTGGCTCTAACGACATGCTTTCTCGTGTTGTAGATAATGTCTCATAAAGTAGAAACTCGCTCTGATAAGAAGAAATCCAAGGACAAAGGAGAGTCCTCCATAGTGTCCCCTGTTCAGTCAGAGCCTAAACGACATGGACCGTCCCCGAGATCATTAGTAGATGGATACGGCCCTCAGGAGCTCTTGGACTCAACCCCGACTGCTTTCCCAGCTCCCTCAAAGATGAGCAGCTTTACGTTATATATAGATCCTTTGGGATTGACAGAGCGCATATGATGTTGCCAGGGAAAGGAGTGATGTCGTATAACCCCTCTGAAGGATATTTTGCTTATAGTATATATCACTGCATGTGCGGAGCCATTCCTCCGATCAACGCTTGGATAGTCAGCTTCATCGCATACTTGAAGGTGTCCCCTTTCCAGCTTCAGCGCAAACCCTATGCCATCTTGGTGAGTCTGTTCATTATCTTCCAGAGAAAATACGGGCATCCCCCTTCCAACTTGGAGATTCGGTACCTGTACAACTTGAGAGGCTACAAGAAGGGGTCTCCATATATTAGCTTAGAATCGACCGTGTCTTTCAAGCCAGTCCTGGACTTATATTCAAAATTTAGCATGTTCAAGAAGGAATGGTTCTTTGTTAAGGATGACTCTGTTTCTTTCCACCGCTTCACCTCTGGCTGTAAGTTGAATCTCATTTATAATTTCCATTCTTTACAATGCTCCTCCTTATGTGCTTTGTTTCTTGCTAGCGACAGGTGGCTTTGCTGTTGTAGAGAACGATCGTCTGGTTCAGATGGCTGCGGAAATAGAAGCCATTCCGAAAAACGAGAGGGCAGGTTCTTATTTGATCAGGAATGCTACTCTTTTGGGGCTCAACTTGATTCTGCCACGCCAGTATGTGGTCAAGCAAAGAGACACAGCTGAGGAGAGGGCCGCCAAAGCTAAAGGAGGGCCTACAACGAAGAGCGGCAAAAGAAAACCCTTTTCGAAACATCCAATTACCGGGGGGAAGAAACTTAAGAAGTCCGATGGACCCTCCCCCAGCACATGTCCAGACATCCTGGAGGAGGAAGATGTGGAGGAGGAAAGAGGCGAGGATGAAGGAGGTGAGGTGGAGAGTGGAAGTGGTGGAGAAGTTGATGGTGATGGTCATAGCGATGATGGTGGCGACGGACAGAGTGGCAATGGCACTGGGCTTTATCTTCTAAGCAAGCAGGTGTGATCCAGGAGTGGACAGATGATGCTTTCCGCCTAACTTTTGAAGGGTTGGAGGAAGGATCGGCTTTAGTGGAGAAGTCTAAGAAAGCTGACAAGGCCAAGACCGGCGCCGATTCATCTTCCAAGAGCGCTTCAGCTGAGGCAATTGCTGCGATTCAAGGTGAATTTTTGACTCCTGCAGACTCCATTTATGATAAGGATTTAGGAATATTTTATGGTCAGCTCCCGTCCTGGAATGAGATCCAGGACTTATTGCAGTATCCTACTCCTTCCTAGGGTTTATATGGCAAAAGCGTCTCTTTACTCTTATCATCTTGATACATTTTTTGAATATTACTTCAATATCTGCTTGTAACACTTGGTTTTTATCCCAGAAGCGGGTAAGGCGGCCAAGACATTAGATGTCCGGCACCGTCTTGAATAATACAAACTTCTCAAGGCTTCTACTAGACCAAAGCCTCCGACTGATCGCCCTGGAGACGTAGTTGGATACCGCCCTCTTCTTGGAGTTATCGAGGAGGATATCCAAAGGAAGAAGAGGAGTCGTTCCTTGTTCGAGTCCTCACCTGGTCCTCAGTCCCCAACTCAGCCTCTTCAGCATACCACGAAGAAGAATACTGAATTTATACCTTCTCCGCACCCATCTGAAAATCCTACCGTTATCCGGATAGGCCATCCCGACTTGGCTCGTAATCCATTTGCAGGTCATCCAGATCTGGATCCGGGTTCTTGTGATATTACCTTTGATGAGGCTACCTGTGAGCACCTTTTTTCCCGTAATCCCATGGTAAGAGTATTAGATGAAGCTAAGTCTCTGGACCTTGATTTTCTTACCACCCGAGTTGTCACTTTGGGGGACGAAGCAAGGCAAATATTGACCGGGTTGCTGAGGAAACCAGAAAGTTGATGGGGCATCATGCCCGACTGGTCAAGGCTGGAGAAGAAATTAGGAGTGCTAACATTCGACTGCGGGTAATGGTTTCCGACCAGGCCAAACAACTTGCTGATCAGGCTGTCTAGATCTTTCAACATGAGGTCTCCTCAAGATAACTAAAGGAAACCCTGGAAAGGGCCAGTCGAGCAGAGTTACGGAAAATGGAGGCTGCTTGTAAGGGACGGATTGATATGGCTATTGCGACGGTGGATGAGGTCCGGAAAGCGGATCTCGAGTGGGTACAGGAATTATTCGGGAAATTTGAAGCCGCAGAGCTTACTCAAACCAAGTTGAAGGAGGAGATGGAGGAAATGAGGAAATCCTTTCAGGCTGACTGCTCGCGATACCAATCGGAGAAGGATGCTTCTACTGTAAAGTTGTTGGCTTCTGAGGACCGAATAAGGAAATTCGAGGAGAATGAGGGGATAATGGATGAGATGCTTCAGGACATATACTTTCGCACCTGGAAACAGGGTAACTTATCTTGGATGGATGATTATCCCCGATTCATGGCTAGGATTTATCTCAGGGCCCTGGAGGAGGCTAAGGAAAATGCAGATAGGGAGGGTGGCGTGGCCTTTAGAATGGATGTGGGCACGGCTCAATTCACCAAGGAGGAGAAAGCGGCGGTGAAAGAGGGTATGTGGCTGCTTACTGTTGAGGAGGTTTTATGACTATTAATTGCTTTCCGCTTCTCGTAATTTGATTGCTTATTGTTTTATGAATATTGATGGATTCTTTCTCGAATTGGACAGGCAGGACCTCTGGAGCACCAACCACCTCTGGTTAACATGTTGAGAGTTCCAATCGCACGGTCAAGGAGTTCTCGGAGGGCAGTAGGATAGAGGTAAAGCTCCGACGCAGCCGATTCTTTGACTTGATCTGGACATCTTTTGGTTTGTTTGACATTGCTGCCTACGTCGGTCCTAAAACATTCGTGTAACCTTTAAGCTGTAATTGTGTTATTGGTAACGAATGACTTTACTATGTAATTTCAAACTTAGGCCGATTCTGTCATATTTGAATCCTTTTGTCATTTTGGTGTGTTGCATAAGAAATACAGCTGTGCTCACGCCCATGATTTTATTGTGTTTGATGTCAAGTTCTTGCTTAAAACATAATTTCATACCCTGCAATATTAGTGTGATGTGCGAATAAATTATAGCTACGTATTTATATACAAAAGAAGAAAGTGTCGCCCTTCATGTTTTAGTTGTAGATGGTTGCTTCGGATGCTTTGTCTGACTGAGTATGGAGTGCAGCTGAGTGACTTGTCATCCAATTGTGAGTTCCTGTTCCCATTAGAGAGCGTCTCCTATTTCATGTCCTGTACTTTAGGGATCGTCATAGAGGATAGGAGGAAAGTTTTTAAATAAACTAGAAATATAAGAAACAATAAAACTTCCAATCACGGAAGGCCTGCGATGTGCTTAAGTTCGTAGCAAACGGGTTTTGTAGTCACTTTCCCTAGCTGTGGGTCTTGGAGACATTTGTTACCCATCTTACGCCTCCGCGGGGAGTTCTCTTTTTTTTTCCACAGCCGTACTTAAGACACTCGGAGCCGAGATCGCGCACAGTAACTACCCGGGCCATTATGGCCCGTAATCGTGGGTATTATTCGATTTACCGTGGCCGGCTAGCGTGGGTGCCGATCGTCAACTATGAACTACCCCTGGCTGGCCACACCTTATGTTGGGGTTTAAAGTAGGTTCACGGTTGCCGGCGAGCCGAATGCCATAATGAGCTGCCTAGGCTATAGGCGGCCTACTCGGTGGCTTATAATCGGCTCATTATAGTTGGCTTTAAGGGCCGATGAGCAATGAGTTAACCCGCAGCAGAGGTATGCTGGAGCAAAAGTGTCCCATTGGCGAGGGCATAGATACGTATAGTACCTGTTAGGTCTTGTCCAGGTGAAGTTGCGCTGCGATGTATCTTGAATGGAAATGCCATTACATAGGATTTTGTTCAACAGAAAAGGATAAAGTTAACAAGCAGCAAAGACATAAAGGAACAAGTTAAAAAGGAGACAAGTTTTTAAAGTGGTTCGACACGAAAATGCCTACGTCCACTGATTCTCTTTGTTAATTCACTTCATATGGGCAGTACAAGTTAAGAAAAGTATCGACGAAGGTGTTGGATGTTCCATGCCCTCTGGAACACCTCCCCGTCCACTGTTGACAAAATATAAGCTCCTTTGTGGGTCTGTCCCAGATTGGATCTAGTGCTCCGTGGCGCGGGAAGACTCGCTTGAGGACAAGATCTCCTTCTTGTAAGCTACGATGCTTGACTTTGGAGTTGTATTGTGCTGCCACTTTTTGCTTGTGAGCTGCTGCTTTGAGTGCTGCATCGTTTCTTCTCTCTTCAATTAGATCCAAAGACATGTGAAGGAGTTCTTCGTTCTCTTCTGGGTTATAGTGGATCCTGCGGTTGGAAGGCACTACAGTTTCGACTGGGAGCATGGCCTCCGATCCGTATGCCAAAAAAAAAGGAGTATGCCCCGTTGATGTTCTGAAAGATGTGCGGTAGGTCCAAAGTGCCGTAGGAAGTTCATCCACCCAAGCTCCTTTCAACTTTTCAAGCTTCTTCTTGATTAGAGTTTTGAGAATTTTGTTGACAGCTTCGACTTGTCCGTTTTCCTGGGGGTAAGCCACAGATGAGAAGCTTTTGTGAATTCCGTGCTTTTGGCACCAGTCAGCGAACTCTTCGCTGTCAAACTGAGGTCCATTGTTCGATATGATTTTGAGTGGAACCCCATACCTGCATAGAACATTTTTGATCAAGAAGTTAATAACTTTTGCCGAGGATATTTTATTTAGAGGTTCCACTTCCACCCATTTAGTGAAATAGTCGACTGCCACTATAGCATATTTGGCTCCGCCTCGGCCCACCGGGAGTTCGCCAATCAAGTCAACTCCCCATACTGCAAAGGGCCAAGGGCTGGTCATTTGAGTAATCTCATTTATTGGTAGTCGAGGAATCTTAGCGAACTTCTGACATCTGTCACATTTTTTGACGAAGTCTAAGGCGTCCTTGTTTAAGGTGGGCCAGAAATACCCATATCGGAGTATCTTCTTTGCCAAAGTCTGCCCTTCAGTGTGGTCTCCGCAGCTTCCTTGATGGATGTTTGATAAGATTTCCTTGGCTTTCCTTCTAGCAACACAACTTAATAAGGGGTTAGAGAAGCCGCGTTGATAGAGGTTGCCTCCCTGTATTGTGTAGCGGGAAGCTCTCCTCAAGATTTTCTTGACTTCGTTATGCTCATCGGGGAGTATGCCATCTTGTCAGAATTTTCGGATGGGAGTCATCCAAGTTTCCTCTTCGATTGCTGCTATCAGATTCACTTGCTTGAAACTCGAGGTTAGTTGCTTTGAGATGGCTACTGTTCCGGAAATGGTGCCTCCTCTCATGCTAGCTTGCTTCGCCAGTTCGTCGGCCTCTTGGTTCTCTTCTCGAGGAATGTGTTTGATCAAATAGTGATCCAATTGATCGAGTAGCAGCTTGGTCTTCTTCAGATATGCTGTGAGTCGTTCTCCTCGAGCCTAAAATTCTCCTAGTATTTGATTTACAATAAGTTGCGAATCACTGTGAAGACATAGAGAACTGACTCCAATCTCTAGGACCGGTTCTAATCCAGCTATTACTGCTTCATACTCTGCATCATTGTTGGAGGCAGTGAATTCCAACCTTAGAGAATAATGTAGCTTCCTTCCTCTGGGAGTGATTATTATAACCCCTGCCCCCGAGCCTTGTTCGTTTGATGCTCCATCCACAAAGAGATTCCACTTGATGTCTTCTTCTATTTCAGATTGCTCTTTACCTTCGTTGGCAGTGAATTCGGCAATGAAATCGGCCATGGCTTGTCCCTTGATGGCAGTGCGGGGATGGTAGGTGATATCATACCGACTCAGTTCAATGCACCATTTAAGTAATCGCCCAGAAGTGTCGGGATGATGGAGTACCTGCCTTAGCGGTTGATCGGTTAGAACTCTGATGGAATGGGATTGGAAATAGTGTCGCAGTTTCCGTGATGTGATTAGTAAACAGTATGCTAGCTTCTCAAGTTTAGGATATCTGGCTTCTGCCCCCGTAAACCTCTTCTCACAAAGTATACTGGCCGCTGTGCACGGTTGTCTTCTCTCACCAAAGCGGCGCTCAGAGCATGAGATGACACAACAAGGTATATGTATAGCTCTTCACCTTCGTTTGGAGTTGAGAGTACTGGTGGTCTCTAGAGGTCTTCGATTAGGTTAAGGAAGGCTGTTAAGCATTCGTTAGTCCATTCGAACTTTCCTTTGTCTTTCTTTAGAGCTTCGAACAAAGGAATGCACTTGTCAGTCGCTTTAGAGATGAATCTTCTTAGGGCGGCCACTTTCCCATTTAGGCTTTGCATTTCTCTTCGAGTGGAAGGTATCCCGATATCTCTCAGAGCTCGGACTTGTTCAGGGTTTGCTTCAATCCCCCTGGAATGGATGATGAATCCCAAGAATTTTCCTTATGATACTCCGAATGAGCACTTTAGAGGATTCAGCTTCATTCCATATTGGCGAAGTACTTGAAACATCTCTCCCAGGTGCTTACGTGATCGTTGGCTTTCCTCGATTTTACTAGCATGTCATACACATAAACCTCCATAGTTCGTCCTATCAGTTCTGCAAACATCTTGTTGACGAGGCGCTGATAGGTAGCTCCGGTGTTTTTAAGTCCAAACGGCATTACTCTATAGCAGTACAATCCCCGGTCAGTGATGAAACTAGTGGGGTCTTGATCGGAGGCGTGCATAGGAATTTGGTTATATCTTGAGTATACGTCCATAAAAGATAAGAGTTCGTGCCTGGCTGTGCTGTCCACCAGCTGATCGATTCGGGGGAGTGGGAAGCAATCCTTCGGGCAAGCGTCATTTAAGTTGGAGAAGTCAATGCATGTTCGCCACTTCCCATTAGCCTTCTTTACTAGTACCGGGTTAGCGATCCACTCTGGGTAGATGGCTTCTCATATGAAGTTATTGGCAAGCAAGTTCTTTACTTCTTCATCGAGGGCTGTTGATCGTTCTGCCCCCATACTTCTCTTTTTCTGCTTTACTGGTACCTTGGTAGGATCGATGTTTAGTACGTGGCATGCCACGTCTGGGGAGATTCCAGTCATGTCAGCGTGCGTCCATGCAAATACATCCAAGTTGTGGCGGAGAAAATCAATGAGTTGATCCCTCAATTCTGCTCTTAGCTGAGATCCGATTTTCAACAGTTTACTTGAGTCGTGTTTGTCTACAGATACAAACTCTATAGCCTCTGCAGGCTCGGCGGTGGCCTCCTCCTCTTTGTCCCTGGGGTCTAATTCATTGAAAGGATCACTGGTATATCGAAGAGGAGGGGCTTTCTTTAGTTGCTATGCTTCCAAGTTTTTCATGCAGAGAGTAGTCTCTGCATTCTTTCCTTTATCCTTCCTGCGATTATTGCGAAGTTCAGTTACATAGAAATCTCGAGCGGCGTCTTGATCTCCCTCTACTTCCTCTATTTCATTGTCTGTTGGCAATTTCATCTTCAGGAACCACGGGGCCAGGACAATTTGGAAGTCATACAAGGCTGGTCTTCCTAAAAAGGCGTTGTAGGCCGAGTGGTTATCTATTAGCACAAATGTTTGTTTCCGCACAATGGAGCGGGGGTAACTTCCTATTTCAACAAAGAGGTCTAATTGCCTGAGGGGCATCTTCGTGTCTCCAGTGAAACCGTGTAGTGGTTTGTTGCAGGGAGACACATCCTTCATTGATAGCTTCATTCTATCGAAAGCATGCTTGAATCGGATATTTACTGAGCTTCCAGTGTCCACTAGAATTCGGAAAACTTCGGCTGGGCCAAACCGGGCAGAAATGACCATAGGATCCATGTGAGGGTACTGCCTTCCTTCTAGGTCACGCCTATTGAATGTAATGTCATCATTCTCTTTTCGCTTCGGGTGGCATTCTTCCATAACAGAATTAACGCAGCCTTCATTGTTTCTAAGTGGCTTTCCGTATCTTTCCATCTCTGTCCAGTTCCTGTCGGCGATGTGTGGTCCTCCTGATATGGTATGGACCACTATCTTCTCTTGACTGGAGCCGCTGGTGTTGCGATTTCCCCCTCCTATTTCTGGGAGGGGTAGCCTTGGGTTCTCATTGGCAGAAGCTGGGGTCCTGTTCTGACCTTTTACATAGCGTTCCAGTCTCTTCCTTCTTATGTGTTCTTCAATTAAGTCCCGAAGATGATGGCATTCATTGGTATCATGCCCGCGAGATTCGTGGAAGCGGCAGAACTTTCCAGACTTAACTGCGTTGTCTGATTCCTTCTTTTACGTGGGCGTCTGTATTTAACTTCGTCTTGGGTGGCCAGGAAGATGTTTTCGATTGTTTCACTCAAAGGAGTGTAAGTGCCAAATCTCAGTCCTGGCCGATATAAACGTTTTTCTCCCTTCTTGCCCCCAGCATTGTCTCTAGAGTCATTTCTTCGAACGTCCTTTGCTATGGCGGGTGCGTTGCCATGAGCTTCCTTAGTTTGTTGCCCCGTATGCCTTTCATTGGCGGCGTCTTCAAGTCTTATATACTTCCCGGCTTCATGGAAGAAATCAGGTAAGGTAGCTGGTTTTTATTTCGTTAATCTTCTAGAAAATTTAGTACCGGATGCACACCACTACAGAGAGCCATTAAGATAAGTTTCTCATCGGCATCTTGGACTGCGGCCGCTGCAGCATTGAATCGTGTTAGATATTGTTGCACTGTCTCTCCAGGCTTCTGTTTGATGTTGGATAAGGAATAAGCGTCCTTGGATTGTTCCACATGAATGCGGAACTGGCTAATGAACTTCTCTTTCAACATTTCCCATGAGCTGATGGATCCTTGGGGTAGATGGCAGAACCAGGAGGTAGCTATATCTTCCTAGAACAGTGGAAAGCATTTGCACAATACTCCTTCTGTGGCTCCGCTCATGAGCATATGCTGTGTGTATCTCTGCAAGTGTATAACGAGGTCAGAGATTCCCTCGTAAGGTTCCATTGTTGGCATTTTCCATTCTCGGGGGTTGATGGCAATTTCGATATTGCGGGTGAAAGGGCCGCTTACTCTAGCGCATATCCCACGATCTCTTTGACCCGTTGGACGCACTCCCTGAACAATCGCGCCATCCTTTCATTAGAATTCGGAGCAAATAGAATTGAGTTTGGTTCTTCTCTACGAGATTGATTCCATCCAGATGACCTGTAGGGATGGTATCGTCTATCACTCCTAATATTTACCAGTGGCTATCTCTGGTCTTCTGGGGGCATGCTAGGGTCAGCTACAGTTGGCCCTTGCCTTGATCTTCCCCTGCTGGGTTGTGTTCCGAGCACTTCCTCGAGTCCAACATTGGGCTGGACTCTAACTCGGCCCCGTTCATTGGTGTTTCCATGGCTATGTAGCATGACAGGCTCAGCTACAGCCGACCCTCGCCTGGTAGCTCCCCCGCTGGGTTCGGTTCCAAGCGTTTCCTCGGGTCGGAATTCGGGCTGAGTTCGGGCTCGGCTCCTACGATTACTGTTTCTATTGTTAGCTTCTTCGAAGAAGAAAGATCTTTGTCGCCTCCGAGATCCTCCAGACTGGGACTCATCCCATGATTCAGTGTTGCGGTTGGATTCTTCAGCATCCCTTAAGCGTGACATGATTTGGTTCACCAAGGCTTCTTGTTGGGATGTGAAGCGGTCAGTCACTTCAGCCACAACCGTATCTAGATCTGCCCTAGTAATTGCTGCCGGCTGTTCCGTGGCAGGGGCTGTCGGGTTTGCATAATTTTCATTTGGTACTGCTGTTGGAACGGGACGATTCTCTTGATCTGGGATCACTGGATCTGGAATACTGCTAGTTGTGACGTTCTTTCCTTTGTTAACATCTTTCTTCTGCCTGGGAGGCATGTTTTCTGAGCAATGAGCGATGCTATTAGGAAGAAGGTTAAGTGGGAAAAGCTGAAGCTTCGAGCTCCTGTTCTCAGTGAAAACACCAAAAATGTTTGCACAAAAAATGGGCAAACACCTCTAAGTCGTATGATTTAGTCGATTTTATGTTGTTCTTAGTGATTTGGGTGATTTATGCAAATATGTAAAAAGCAGGGACTAAACTGTAAAAGACACACAGATTTATAGTGGTTCGGCCAGAATGTGCCTACGTCCACTTCATATGCTATTCTCCTTCACTATCCGGATTACAAGTACAAAACTTTGATTACAAGTGTATGAAAGTCATTTAAAAGTTCTATTCGTGCTTCCGTTCTCTCTCCATTGTTGTACCCCTACCCCTCTATTTATAGAGTGAGGCTGGGGGTAGGAGTCTTGGATGTATATAGTTGCTGGTGGGCCTGGGCTAACGTGATCTGGCCAGGCAATGTTGGTTCGGTAATGTCTTGGTCCGGTGGTGAGTGGGGCATGGATTGGTCCGGTAGTGAGTGAAGCGTGATTGGTCCAGTGGCGAGTGGGGCGTGGATTGGTCCGGTAGTGGGAGTAGGTGATCTGGTTCGGTGGTAAGTGGGGCGTGGATTGGTCCGGTAGTGGGAGTAGGTGATCTAGTTCGGTAGTGAGGGGGGCGTGATCTGGTCCGGTAGTGGGAGTAGGTGATCTGGTTCGGTAGTGAGTGGGGCGTGATCTGGTCCGGTAGTGGGAGTAGGTGATTTGGTTCGGTCGTGCCTTGGTTCGATCGTGCCTTGGTCCGGTCGTGCCTTGATCTGGTCGTGCCTTGGTTCGGCCGTGCCTTGGTCCGGTCGTGCCTTGATCCGGTCGTGCCTTGGTTCGGTCGTGCCTTGGTCCGGTCGTGCCTTGATCCGGTCGTGCCTTGGTTCGGTGGTGAGAATACGCCCAACATAATATGATTTCAAATCAATCAATAACATTTCAAAAATCAAATGACCTTCTTTTTAATCCATTCGAAGTACGTAGCTATATGGTTAGTAATATTGCATTTCTTAACACGAGCTTGTCTGAATTTTCTAATCCCCAAAATGCAATCTAATATATAACAAGCAATGTTAAGTTATGCTTATAACTACAAAAACATCGAAACAATGAAAGAAAAATGTAATATGTACTTACTCGAAAAGTGGTTCCACTATAGCCATATTAATTAGCATAGCCATATGAGCAATTTATTTCTCATTAAAAGACAATGTGATTGTCTTGGATGTTGAGATTGGACGTCCTCAAGTACTACGTTACTTTCATATTCTTTGTTTAGAACTTCTTTCTTCATAGGTTTTCTCACAAATTCACCAAAAAATCTCATGCATTCTTCTGTCAAATAAAATTCTATAATAAATCACTCAAGACGAGCATGATTTCTTACATAATTTTTTGGTGTCATCATGTACCTTTCAATGGGGTACATCCAACGTAAATGGACCGACCCAAAAATCATGTTTCTTTTAAAAGAAAAATTGTCAAATGAACTATTATATTAAAAAAGGGCGAGAAGTATATTTCAAGCATGCAAAAAGTTACAGTAATCTCATCATCGAGGTTTTGTAGCTTCTCTCTATTGATAATACGTTAATATATTTTATTAAATAATGAACATAAATGAGTTATTGTTTTCCTTAGCTTCTTCGGCAGTAGTCCTCTTATTAGAACATGTAATAATTTTTGCATTAAAACATGATAATTCTGATACTTCAAACCACTAATTTTTTAATCCTCCAATTATACAAAACTTTTAAATTTTGAGCTATAAACACCAGATCCTCTAAAATCATATAACCTTTTGCAACTTTTTTTTAAAACGATAATGTATATGGAGCTGGTGGAAGGTATGTCTTATTTTCACAAGGTTGTGCATGACAGCCTTGTCGAATCCTCCAAATTCTTTTTAGATTTAACTCCATCTTTAGATTTATTATCATGCAACATTGTGACCATAGAATTTCACCCACATTTTTCTTGACATGCGTTACATTTAATTATGATGCAATGGATGTTTCTATAAAAATCAATAATGCAACATTTTAGTTATATAACTTTATAATGTTAATTTAGTGGAATAAAATATAATATGTGCATTAACCTTCCAAAATGACAATTGAATTAAGATGGACTTTGATTTCCAATTTGATAGCTTCATTCTCATAAAATCTTTGTCCATGTCGTCTTAATCTTTCTTTTTATGATAACTCCTTCTCTTCTTCCCTATTTTATTTTGAGCATTCTTATTTTTTCTATTTTTGTTATCCTTTTTTTGTTTCTTCTTTCCATTTCTAAAATTATTTGTAAAGTCTTTCAAAATGATAGAGATTTTTCTTCTAGTTAGAATCCTAGTTCTACATCCTTCCTCAATGGTGTTATAAAATAGGCTTTTTGTTTGTTTAAGGGATATAAAGGGGATAGAAATCTTTAATTACTTGTATAGATAGTCTTCCAATTGTGATTTAGCCATTGACGATGAGTGTTGAGACTGAATAATGGGCAAGTTTGTTTACCACTTAAATAGCATCCAATAAGCTATCATAGACCGAAAAGTCATTTATTGGCCAAGGAAAAATTTCATTTCATATTAAAGGGTGATAAACTAAATATATCATAAGCCTCAACTTCGTTAATCCACAATTGATCCAAATCTTACATTAGTGAAGTCAAATTGTGATATTAACTTCAGGTCTGTACTTATTGTTTGAAATGTAAATCGGGATCCTATCACAAACTTTTTTGTAAACTAGGTCCCAGCTCCTTTTAACATCACACCCGACAAATACGGTCCCAACTCCTTTAACATCACACTCGACAAATTCCACCATCTGCCAATTCATTTAATTCAAATCTTTAAATTGTGAATTTTTTTGGTAGATTAATCAGATTTAAGATTATTTTCACCATTAAATCAAAAATTTAATAAACTTTCCAATGATATCAATTGGTTATACCCAAAAAAAATTTGAAAATCATAATTTTACGTAATAGTTTAACTGCATTTAGATAATGCAGTTATCTGTGTTACCTCCCTTGTGTAACTTCATTATTGTGACTGCATTTATTTTGGATGACATACCTTTTATTATACTGTATTAATGCATGAAGATAATATAGTTATTATCTTTTAAACTACGAATGAGGTGGTTAAGTAGAATGTACTGTTGGTTATGCAAACAATGCTGATGGATTGTTCGCTAAAGTAATGAAAAGGTTGATGGTTGTATATGCAAGTTGTGTAGTATTAGTGGAATCAAAATAGCAACCAACACTGAAAATATGAACAACAGTTGCAGTACAAGCAAACAATAGTATAATGTAACGAAAAGAAATGGGGATTCCGAGGCTTGCCTTAGCAATTTCCTTAAAACTTTTATTCGCAAGTCTCTCAAGCTACAACAGAATCTTTCAGCTCGAGATTATGATCAGCAAGACCTCTTTATGATATATAGAAATTTCTTTAATTCAACGGCAGAAGGAGAAAGAAGATTATTGGTTTTTGGATACAAAATTGATCAGGTTTTGTTCCTTTTTATAGCCTCCAATAGTCAAAAGTCATGCCTTTTCGAAAGGTCGCGTCCGTTTGTTTGAATCTGGCAGTTATTAGCAACAGCCACATCCGTTGGTAATTCGCAACACTTTTGTTTCTGTTTAAAAATTCACAACACCTATTTGCAATGGTTGCTTCTGTTTGAAAAACCGTTCCCTATTAAGCAGTCGCATTGTACGATTTTAAACAGAAAAACGTTTGTTTTCGTTTTAGCAAAAAATATAACACAGTTCACTCCTGTTGGACCGACACCCGGCCCGACCTAGTCTGGTTCGTTAGAGGACGGGCTTGCGGCGGCGTGTATGTGTTAGTTCATGGCCATAGAAGTCCACCTCCTTAAACAAAATTACCTAACCCTAAGTGCCTATATGGGTTTGAGGGAAAGGCTATGTAAGCAAGAAAACTTATTTTTTGGCGATGTAGGACTTTAGGCATATGTGTTCATTCACACTTTCTAGGATCTCTAACAATCCTCCCCATGAATGACGATATATGTCTCCCTCTACACAAAATGTAATATCATAGAGTCCATATGGATATAAGGTTATATCGAGGATAAGTAGATATTTCACTTTGAACTTTCCCTGGTTAAAACTAATCGGATATACTTGGCTAATCGATGAATTATTTCATCTTGAACCGTCAGCTGTTATTGTATAAACTAACAATAAGTTTTACAAAGCATTATTTTACTTCGCATCCAATCTCTTGGTTTTGTTCATTTCAGTCCTGAATAATTTGGTACAACGAGTGTTTATAGAGAATTTAATCCTTTAATATTCTTATAAAGCCAACCTAGCTCACAGTAACATAGGTGATTGCATCCATTAAGAGTATCCTACATATACCCCACTTGTTATTTTCAAGATATGGTCATCATTAAAAAGCGTAGCTTTTACCTTTTAATACTTCTGTGGGCGTACATTTGAATGTACATCATAGGAATGGTTTTAAGGACTTAGTCCTTAAATGCATTACTTCTAGAATTAATCAGAACTGGTTTGCCTATTGATCCTAGTCCGTGGGATCTCCATTCGCTAGGATAGGTTTCCATATAAGGTAACTCTTTTTGGTTTTATCCTTTTAAACCCATTCCCCTCGATGCGCAATCGATTTTCTCTCTTCATATATATTTAGTAAATGGATCCGCTAGGTTATCTTTGGTTCTTACATAATCAATAGAAATTGTTCCATTAGAGAGTAACTGCCTAATTGTGTTGTGGCGTCGATGAATGTGTCATGATTTTCCATTATACACAAAGTTTTGCACTCTACTTAACGCTTCTTGGTTATCTTAGTGAATACATATGGCCATTATAGATTTGGGCCAAAATGGAATATCTTCTAAGAATTGATGAAGCCATTCTGTTTCTTCGCCTGCTTTATCTAATGCAATGAACTCAGATTCCATAGTGGATCGAGCTATGCATGTTTTTTAGTAGATTTCCATGACACTGCTGCTTCTGAAAGGGTGAAGGCATAACCACCTATGGATTTCGATTCCTATGAATCTGCAATCCAGTTTGCATCACTATATCCTTCTAAGACAGTGGGATATTTTTCGTAATGTAAGAAAAATTAGTAATATTCTTTAAATATTCCAACACTCTCATTAGTGTTTTTTAGTATTCTTTCCCTGGGTTACTTGTATACTTGCTTAGTCGACTTACTGCATAAGTGATATCTTGTCGAGTGCAATTCACGAGATACATTAAGCATCCTATTACACGAGAGCACTCTAGTTGCATTACACTCTCATCAATGTTTGTATGCAATACTTATGATGGCTTAAAAGGTGTTCTCACTCCTTTAATTCCATAGTCTTGAAATTATTAAATCGCTTTGTCCACATAATGTGACTGGGTTAATTCAATTCCATTAGGTGTTCTTATTATTTTAATTTCTAAAATAACGTCTGTAATCCTAGGTCTTTCATATCGAAATTATTGATTAACATATTCTTTATGGTCTCTATTACTGTATTGTTAGGACAAAATATTAGCATATCATCAACATATAGGCAAATCATATGATTGTCCAACTTGTTTGTAATAAACAAATTTATCACATTCATTTATACAAAAACCATTTCTCAACATCACACAATCAAATTTTTCATACCATTGTTTTGAAGCTTGTTTGAGTCCATATATTGATTTCACTAATCGCCATACCTTGTTTTAATTTTCTTTAGAAATAAAACTTTCAGGTTGCTCTACGTAAATCTTCTCATTGAGATCTCCATTTAAGAATGCTTTCTTTACATCCATCTGATGAGTCTTTAGATTATAGATGGATGTGATTGCTATTAACATTCTTATAGAAGTTATTCGTGTAACCGGTGAATAAGTATCAAAGAAGTCTATACCTTCTTTTTGACAATATCCTTTGGTTACTAATCTAGCTTTAAATTTGTCGATAGAGCCATCTGGTTTCATTTTCTTATTGAAAATCCATTTATAGCCAATTAGTTTTATTCCAAGTGGAATGCCAATTATTTCTCAAGTTTTATTACTTAGAATTGAATCAATCTCACTTTTGATTGCTTCTTTCTAACACAAAGATTCAAAAGAAGACATTGCCTCTTTATATATTTGAGGTTCATGTTCTAGTACGTAAGTTAGGAATTCTGAGCCAAAAGACATGGAAGTTCTAGCCCTTACGCTTCTTCTTGGTTCAACTTTATCTTTATCTCGATGTTCATGTGGTTTATCTTTGTCATCTCTTGTCCTTTTTCGAGCAAGATTTCCATCATTTCTTTTATGTGGGAACACATCTTCAAAGAATAAGGCACCTCTTGACTCAATTATAGTATTTACATTGATGTGATTTATATCAAATTTGAAAACTAAACATCTGTAGGCACTACTACCTTTGGCAGGGCCTAGATAGTGGCAATCCACAATTTAGGTCCAAGTTGGACCTTTTCGGAGGGTGGAACTAGAACCTTTGCCAAGCACCCCCATACTTTGAGGTATTTGAAACTAGGTAGATGCCCTTTCCATAACTCATATGGAATTATTCCTATTTTTCTATGAGGAACCCTGATTTATATATGATTGGACATATGTAGGGCTTCTACCCACAAGTTAGTCGGCAAGCCTGAAGTTAAAAACACAGCGTTAATCATGTCTTCTAATATTCTATTTTTTTCTTTCGGCAGTACCATTTTGTTGTGGTGAATATGGGGCTTTTCTTTGACAAATTATACCATTTTCGGCTCATACTTGTTCAAATTTTGATTCATATTCTCCATTCGATCAAATCGCAATATCTTGATCTTTCCATTAAGCTGATTTTCTATTTTGGCTTTGTATTCTGTAAATGATGTAGTTGCTTCGTCTTTACTGTTTAAAAGATATACATAGCAATATTGTGTATAGTCATTAATAAATGTGATAAAATACCTTTTCCCACTTCTTGTAGGTAGTGATTTAAAATCACATAAACCATTATGAACCATCCTTAGTAGTTCAGTACAATGGTATGAAATGGTTTTTTGACCATTTTTGCTTTTACACATGTCTCACATTTGTATTTTTATGTACTTGAATTTTAGGAATCAACCCTAAGTTGGAAAGTGATTTCATTTTGTGAAATTTTATGTGTCCTAACCTATCATGCCATAATAAAGTTTCAGGCTCAACCAAGTAAGAAATTTCAATTTTATTAATTTCATAATCAGAATACATAGTGTTTATGCCGACTATGGCTACATTAGCCATAAATAGGCCATCACAAAAATAACCCCTGCCTATATACATTCCAGCCTTGGACAGAACCATCTTGTCTGACTCGAAGACCAGTTTGAATCCTTTCTTTGACAGTACTAAACCATAAATGAGATTCTTACGTATGTTTGGAACATGAAGCATGTTGTTCAACTTAATAGTTTTTTCGAAAGTAAACTTGAGGATTACTATGCCACTTCCCTCGATCATTGAAACTATAGAATTACTCATGTAGATTTTTTCTTTCTAATCGAACTTCTAGTAAGTAGAGAACATGGACTTGTCGGAACAAATATGACGAATATCACCTGTGTCTACCCACCATTGTGCAGGGTTCTGAACTAAATTGTGTTCAGACACAACTATTGAAAAGTTAGACTCATCCACTTCCATATTGTCCACCATATTTTCTTGAAAACAGAAAATTGCGTACTTTTAGTTGATAATCTGTTCGTAAGCAGGTTTATTTTATTTTCAGTTTTACATTTCCTAAAATGGTTTTGATGCAGCAGGAAATGGAAGCAGCAGTACTATCAATGAAAAATACTATTCACAGCAGACCTGATCCTTTTAAAGGAGACGGTGATGATTTTAATACATGGTAACGTCAGACGCTATTCTATCTCACCACACTTTGTCTGCAAAGGTATCGTGAGGAGGAGGAACCAGTGCCAGCACAAAGCCAAACCATGAAAACACACAAAAGATGCGTTCCTTGCTACTGATACATGGAAGCGTTCCGACTTTCTATGCAGAAATTATATTCTAAACTATCTAGACAAGATGCTATACAAAGTATATCAGCCTCTAAAGACAGTAAAGACCCTCTGGATTGCACTTGGCGCAAAGTACAAGATGCAGAATATCAGTTTGAAGAATTTCATTATGGACAAATTCATGGACTACAAAATTATAGACTCCAAATCTATGACTACTCAACTGCATGAGCTTCTAATTATTGTTCATGAACTTGAATGAGAAAGCCATAAGGTTAGAGAATCTTCCTTGGTTGAAGCCATAACAAGGAAGTTGCCTCTATCATGGAAAGACTACCGTAACTATCTAAAGCATAAAAAGAAGGAATCTCTTTACAGGATCTCATTATCCGACTAAAGATTAAAGCAGATAACCATGGAGTTACAAAACAAAGAGAGGAGGCATTTTTTACACAAGGGCCAAAGAACAAAGGACACTTCTACAAAAAAAATTTAAGATGCAGTATTAGGGGAACCAAAATAGCAAGCAGCACTGAAAATATGAATAACAGCGGAAATACAAGCAAACAACCATAGAATGCAATGAAAAGAAATGGGGACTCTTAGGCTTACCTTAGCAATTTCCTCAAAAAAAATTATTCGCAAGTTTTCCAAGATACAAAAAAATCATTCTGCTCGAGATTGTGATCAGCACGACCTCTCTGTGATATACAGAAATTGTTTTGATTCAATGGCAGAAGTAGGAGGAGGAAGAAGAGTATTGGTTTTAGGATACAAAATTGATCAGGTTTTGTTCCTTTTTATAGCCTTTAACATCAATGGTCGTACCACTTCGAAAGGTCGCGTCCATTTGATTGAATCTAGCAGTCATTAGCAACAGTCATATCCGCTAGTAATTCGCAACTGTTTAAAAGTTCGCAACGCCTATTTGCAACGATTGCTTCCGTTTGAAAAACTGTGTCCCTTTAAGCAGTCACACTGTTTGATTTTAAGCAGAAAAATATTTGTTTTCGTTTTAGCAAAAAATATAACATGGTTCACTCCTATTGCACCCGAGCCCGGCCCGGTTTGGTAAGGAACAGGTAGGCGACGGCGTGCGCATGTTAGTTCATGGCCATATAGATCCTCCCCTACGTGTAAAATTACCTGGCCCTAAGGGCTAATATGGGTTTAAGGGAAAGGTTATATAAGCATGAAAACTTACTTATTTTTTGGCGATATGGGACTTTAGACATATATGTTCATTCACACTTTCTAGGATCTTTAACAAGTTGTGCTAAAGAATTGTAGACTGAATGAAATATAATACACGCAAATTATGCTGAAGAATTATTAACGATCCTTTGGTTAGGAAAGGGCATCCTGAACAACCCGCATATTTATCGATTTTATATTTAAATATTTTATTTAAATATAACATCGTTCGTCGGGATTTAGTCCGAAAAGCTACGTTTTGCAAACGATCGAATTAGGACTCGAGACCACTTCCATTGAGTTCAAAATGCCATTTGCGACCTTTTTGAGTATAAACTTCGATATGTTTGGAGTTACTAGAATTTTGCTACTTTTCACTTAGGGCGTTGGGTTGGGTTTCAGCCCATTAACCCCACTTATTACTCTAGCTCCATCCACCTCTCCTCTTCACTTCATTCTTATTTTCCTAACACTCAAGTTTCACTGAAAATGGAGAGAGGAATGGGAAATTAAAACTCCAAGCCCTAATCATCTTTGCAAATCCAAGTTCTAGCTCCAAATTCTAAGAAGAGCTATGATTGAAGCTTCTTGAGTTGTTATTGAAGAGGAATTGATCTTAGCTTGTTTTAAAAGCTTCTCCTTCTTTGTTTTCGGGTTTAAAGGTGATTTTTTTAACTTACATCTACGTCTATAACTTTCATTATTGTTAGGTATGAATTCCTAACATCTATTCATGTACATCCGAGCGCTTCTGTTTTGGATTTTTTCCCTTCTTGGGCTAGGCTGATTTTTGCCTACCAGGCAATTTCAGATGTCTGGATGAAATTTCAGACGTCTGGTTTCAAATTCAGACGTCTGGTTGAATAATCCAGATGTCTGGAATTGGTCCCTGGAAAATGCAAAAAGGCAGAGACAAAATCCAGACGTCTGGAATTGCATCCAGACGTCTGGTAAGTGGTTCAGACGTCTGGTTGGTAATTTCAGACGTCTGAAATGTGCAGTTTTGCCTATTTTGGCTATTTTTGAGTGGATTTCCAATTTTAATCGATTTTTTGCTGATCCGGTTAGTTGTTATCACTTATTATCGACTTTGATGACTTCATTCTTTGGAGTTTTGGGAATATCCATTTTGATGGATTTGGTATCGATTTCTTTAGATTTGATTCACGTTTTCGTATGTGAATTTTTATGATTGATTGTTTCTACAATCTTTTTTTGTAATTTGTCACTTTAAAATACAAAGTTTTCTATACTAGTAGTAAATATTAAACTCTTTTACCAAAACGATTTTAACACTATTTTAATACAAAGCCCATGTAGTAAATCCGTTTCTAATCTATTAGTATATACAAACCTTTACCTCACTCGTATGAGAAATTTAATTAAACGGCTTAGTAAAACAAGTGGTACGAAACACTTGCGTCTACCTCGTCGGTTAATTCTAGGACTTGTTCGATTGAAACTCTTGTGACAATTTTTGAGTGGAAATCTACAGTTTATTCGAAAATATTTAAGTTAAGCAAGTGGTTATGGGACATGAAGCTAAACTCATATATTTACTAGCTTAGTGTAATTGACAATTCTTGATGATCAATGATGATCATTTTATGGTTTAGACTAGCAATGTGTGATGTCTCTTTGTCCATGTGGGAGGGGACTATACCTCAATTTTATAGAGCTTCGGCTCACCAGGAGGAGCTTTGGCTCAAAGTCCGCAATGGGGGACTATACCCTGTTAGGGAGCTTCGGCTCACCAGGAGGAACTTCGGCTCACCAAGAGGAGCTTCGGCTCAAAGTCTGCAGTGGGGGATTATACCCTGTCAGGAGGAGCTTCGGCTCACCAGGAGAAGCTTTGGCTCAACAGGAGGAGCTTCGGCTCAAAGTCCGCAATGGGGGACTATACCCTGTCAGGAGGAGCTTCGGCTCATTTTTATGGGATTGACTATCCTTTTCTTGTGATTTCTGGATTTCTAATTGATGATTTGTGGAATTTATTTTTCACCAGCTTTTACCATTGGCATTGATATGTATGTCATTTTTGTGGCTTGGTGAATTAAATAAAGAATATGACATTCTTTTTGATGTTGTGGGATTCTTGAAATATTGTATGAATTTTGTGGGTTTTCTAATGTATAATTGACGTAGTATGGCATTTTTGGTTATCATACGTTTTATTATTATATCTCTTCTTATATCTCATTTTATCTAATAATTATAGCTAGACTGATCCGTTTATTATTTTCTTCTTGAATAATACTCAGGTCAGACTGAGATTTTACAGATGCTTCTGCTTGACTCCTTATTGGACCATCATCTGATTTTGGCTAACTACTCTAGTTTTTTAGATTTTCTTGCATACATTTGAGATTGAGACTCCTTGATGTATACATATTCTTTTTCCTTGCACTTGTATCTATTCTTCTGTGTTATTGTGGATCTTATTTGACCACTACTTTGATGTACACTTTCATGTGTTATATTCATATCTATTTCCGCCTTTGTGATAGGAATCATCTGTGACTGATTTGTGTTATGTTTATTTCTATATTTGTTTTCGAAGTATATATATAGCCACTGTGTAGTAGCTTTGAGTTTGTATCGGTATGTTGGACTTCTTCTTGAAACAAAATGCATGTAACACTATCTGACATATCGGTTCTCGCACAAAGCAATTACTCGGATAGTCGCTCCTCAACAGCCTTATTCTTCATGCTAGTTGACGGCATTACACCGTAGTGTCCTTGGCTAGCAGGGTATAGAGGTGGGGCATCACAGCTTGGTATCAGAGCCAAACTTCGGAACAATGTAGAATAATCTAGCAAGAATCATTGTCCTAAGTCTTTCTTAGGAGTCATACTTTAGGATTTAATTCGAATCTTCGTACCGTTCTATCCTATTTTCTTTTATGATTCCTTGTTTTATCAATCAAGATTGTTCGAAATTCGTTTCGAGAATAAATTTTCTTCTTCTTTCTTTCTCAAAGAAGAGCAATGGTTAGACTTGGCCTGTAACGACCCGTAAATTTTTAATAATTTTATTTGTTTTATTTAAATTTTATTTGTTTTATTTATATATTTAATTGAAATTTTGTGAAATTTTAAACGATAAAATTTTGAAATATAAATTTGATATTTGGAATGCGTCTAGTTAAACATAACATCTGGTAAATTTTCATCCGAAAATATGAAAGTTTATTTCCTGCGTAAATTTACTTCAATTTAATCAGTTAAAAAGCGATGAAAATAAAATGTTTTCAGAACCTAAATATGTTTACATAGAAAAATTCTAAGCCATCTTCAGAGCAAACTCTATTTTTCTTTTTTCCGAATTCGGATATCTTTATCCCCGTCGATCTTATTTTTCTGAGTTTTTCATGCATTTTCCGCTAGTAGAAAATTCGAAATTTTTATAATTCGATCGTACAACTGATATTTATATATCGTTTTGATCGTCTCGTCGTGCTGATCCCCATGGTATATTTAGTTCTGTATTTTGAAGTACGGGAAGACGGCGAAATCTGCAAACGTTGAACCGTATCGGTACCTATATTTCAACTTTTTGAATTCCTTTTGGTTCATTACCCACTGAGTCACTAGCAATTATTATTTTATGAATTCAGCAAATGTCGTTTTACTTTTCCACATTAGTTCCAACGTTTCCTTGTCCATTCCTTTTCGGTGCGTTCCAACTTCTTTCTGAATACTAATACTGCATAACATTCTTATTTATATTCAGTAACGTTTCATTATTCCATATACAAGCGTGCAACCTCTCCCCTCCTTGTCTTCTCTCTCTGATGCATGTTAGTAATTATTATTTATATGAGATTTTTCATACAGTGAGTATAGGGATGAATATTTGTTTTCAAACTCATTTTTTCCCCACTGTGCTCCCACTTGAGCCCGCCCACTACCGAGCGTCTCTCCCTCCGCCTCCTACCTAGGGTCGAACAACCTCCTCCTTCTCGCTCAGCCTTAGTTTCCTCCTCCAGCAACCATACTCAAGGCCGCCACCACCACATGAGACTTCCCCACCCTTCAAAAACCGAAAAGTACAAGAACAAACCCAGCTCGACCACCATCTCCACCGCATCCGTCCACTCGCGCAGCCACCTCTACCACCGAGGCACACAACAGCCCGAGCTCGAACCCCACGAGCCTCAACCAAGTCATTTTCCTTTAGCCGAGCACCGTGCGGCCTTTGCCTTTTCTGACCACCATGGCCGAGCAAACCCTCCACTCACAAATTTCGGGCATCAAGCTATCCGAGCATATTCTTCCCAACCTTGGCCGAGCATCATTGCTTCATCTTCACAACACTCAGACGATCATTTCTTTTTTTTGAGCTCACCTTTGGCCATTTTGTTCAAGTTAGTATTCAGTTTATATAAATTTTATTGGTTTATATGTTATACATATATTGGTCATATGTATAGTACGATATATGCATGCCTAGTTTGTTATATATGTCAATTTGTATAAATATAAGTCTATGCTTCGATTTCTGTTTTAACATTCTGTTTATGATACCTTTAGTACAGATTCTATTATTTGAATCCATTATAAAGGAGTATTACATATAATGTCATATATAGTTTCAATTGTTACAAGGTAGTCTTGTTTTGGAATGTCAGTGAAGTATTATAAAGCTTATATGTGTTCATTTCTATAAAGATATAATACTGGGAAGAATTTTGTAAATATGTTGTGTTATAAAAGCTACAGTGTTATATGATTTATGTCTGTTGGTATAATATTTGGTTTATTTATCAGTATATAATATATTCAAATGATATAAAGTTGTACGTATAATTTTGTTATAAATTATGTTTATAGTTCGTTGACTGAATATAAAGGATTGATAAAATATGCTTTTATGTTACAAACCATAGTAGCTGTTGGGTTTTGAATATAATATGTTCAGGTGTCTATAATTTACTGTAAATTATGCGCTTTGACATTGGCCATATATGTGTTATTTTGTTACATTTTAATGTACAGATACAAAATTCATATTATTATTTTTGTAGATCCTATTTATGTGTTTGAATTTAGTTATAAACTTTGAAATATATGTTTGAATTGATTATTTAATATATGGATAATTGTAAATGAAATATATTATATATGTAGTATTTTGGAATTTTAAATATGTCAATGTGTATATATATATATATATAAGTATTTATTCCAAATATATTATATGTAGATATGTTTGACTTTAATATTGAGTTTCAATTTGGAACAATGGATTTTAAATGAGTGTATATATTTAATTTAATACATATTTGAAGTTAAAATAAGATTTTTACATGTATAGTTATATATATATATATATATATATCAGTTCAGTTATTCCAATTTATCTTCATCGATTCCGTTCTGATTTGGTTTCATCAATTCTCATTTATCAGCTTCGTTCTCGGTTTGAGTTCAATCTTGCCTTGTTTGAGATTTGTGACTGGACTTTGTAACCCATCTCATTTTTGTTCATCTCTAGCCTCGAAAGGTAAGCAATCACTCACGATTAATATTCTTTTATTTATTAAATTTGATTTCAACTGAACGACAATTGTAATATGCTGCTGTTAGTTATTCACACTGTTAAATATATGCTATTACATGTAAAAGTTCACCTATGACATTTGTCATCATTATCTGTGATGTATACAATGATAAACCAGTTTGGTTGATAAATGATTGATTGTTTGATGTTGATATTGGACGTTAAATTGTTAATGTTTGAAGTGACAATTAATATGAAATTGAATTTGATATAGGATAGTTAATAATTTAAATCGACATATGTATTGAATTTGATTAGTTAAATTGGTATAATATGACCCCTTTAAATGTTTGAATAAATTGACATGTAGAAATTTGAATAAGTACACCTTGAACCATTGAATGTATGTTGTATGAAATTTATGTAGTATAAATTGAATAATGAATATCAAGTGAAGAACCGTATGAATATTAATGTAATAATCTTTAATCTACATGAAATGATAGTGTAGATTCTAGGGATAATATATTAATTTGCATAAACAACAAATGTAAATTAATACGATTATTTCCGGATTATTTAAATAAATTATTGATTGTTATTGATGGTTGCTAGTGCTTGTTTATTTACTTTGACACCATCCCAGTTATCACACTGCAAGTTCCCTTTGCTATGCTTTGATTTTTGAATTGAAATGTAATCGGGTTGAAATGATAAATACCCAAATGAACTTGACCTAGGATAGAGAATTAAATAAAAAACCCGATTGGTCAATAATTTTATTTAAAAATAAAAACAAAGATTTTATTTGAATAAATAATAAGGGATTTAAATGAAGTTGGAATTTGAATTTTAATGAAAGGAAAATGTTAATGTTTAATGATCTGCTACAAAATATTAAAAAGGTAATTGATGAAAGAACGTTGTTTAATTTAAGAAATGATTGAATTAAGTTAGAAATTATTTAACGATTAAGTTTTGAAATTATTTAATAATTAAGTTTTGAAATTATTTAATAATTGAGTTTGAAATTTTTATTTAGTTAAGATTGGAATTATTTAATAATTAGGTCTTGGAATTTAATTGATAATTAAATTTTGAAATTATTAATTAAGTTTTGAAATTATTTAATAATTAAATAAAACTGAATCTTTTGATAATTAAATAAAAATTTGAATTCTTTGACAAGAGAAATTGAACTCTTGAATAAGTGAATTTGAACTTCGTTAATAAATGAAATTGGGTTTCTTTATTTATTAAGTTTTGGAAAAATTATTTAAGTAAGTTAATAAGTGGAATTGAACTTCTGAGTAAGTGAACTAAGTTTCTTTATTAACTGATTTTTGAAATTTGTAACTAAGTAAATAAATAAATGAAATTGAATTCTTTAACAAGGAATAAAATATGATTTATTGAAATTTATGTAAGACTTGTAATTTAAAGAATTTGATTTGACGAATCTAATTTAATTCAATTTGAAGTTTTGATATAATAAAATTGAACTTAAGTAATTGATTTAATGAATTGGAAATTAAATAGAATTGTTTGAATGATAAATTAATTTAACGAATATTGAATGAAATCGATTATTGAATCTAAATTTATTTAAATGTTAAATTAAATCAATTTAAATGATTTCGAAATGAAACTTATATACGAACTTGAAACAATATTTGAATTGTTTAAAAATAAAAATTGAAATTGAATTATAAGATTTTGAAATGGTAATTTGGAAGTTTTGAAACGTAAATTTTGGAAATTGATTTAGAAAAAAATATGAAATGTTGGTTTATGAATTGAAATTGAAATTGAATTTGATTTGGTTTGATATATATTAAACGACCAATCGGTGTTATAATTTCGAAAGCTATTAAAGAAACCGGAATCAGTTATGGACATACTCACTGTCTAAACGGAAAAATGCTTTAATAACTATACACGAAGTGTGATCTAGAATGAAGTGGTTGGAATGATGTACGTGATGACTGAAGAAAGAGAACAATAATGGATAGCCTTGACACTTGTGTCAAATTGCAAAAGACTAAAATAGGAGCCGTGCTGGGCCAAATGGGGTTAGCCACCTCGAGCAAACATACTTCTTCGTAAACTACTCATTACTTGTTATTGGTTGGTGCGCCCTTGGAATTTTGAAAGTGTTGTTTCGCGGTGTTGCGATCGTTGAGGCGATGCGTTTTCACCAGTCCGGATCATGCAAACGGTAGTTTCACTACCTTGGGTATTGCCTCATGTGCCTTGTCATACTTGTATCCCTATATACGCGACCACTACGAATTTGTTTTGGGTTATACCTATGGAGTACTCCCTGATATCCCACTAGTTTACGGTGGAGTTTACACTGATGTATAGACTATAACGCTTATATAAAATGTGTTAAGGGGAATAATGGTAACGCCTTAACACTATTTTGATATTTTATATTACTGATAGTCATTATCTATTTAGCGTATATTACTACATAGTAGATAGTTTAACGGATCCTTAGAGGACGGTTATTCCAACGTCCTTTGAGTTACTTGTATTTCAGTTGTTATTACACTTGAGTTGGATTTATTGATATAAGAATATTAATCCTGACTTGAGTGTTTTGTGTTTTGCTTTACGCACGCGTCAGAGTGAGTGGTTCAGCTTTCGAGACTCACCTTGGAGTTGGAGCTTCGCTTGGAGATCCAGCTATCTGCTCAGCTTTCAGATATTCAGTTGATTCCATTGATGTATTCTGATTCCTGTATTTGACTATTGTATTAGAGACATCTATTGTAACCTTTTTTTAACTCTGTTATATATATAGTAGCTTCATGAACTACTATTTTTTGCTTCCGCTGCATATTTATTACTCCGTGTCTGTGATCTGTGATTATTTATTTACTGTATATGTTCAGTTTTGCAAAATTTAAATTAACAATACGGTATTTTGAATTATTCAAGTCCGACATGTGCGGATACTAATAGTCCAAAATAGCGGGACGTTATATGGCCATCCCAGTGCCGGTCAATCTAGTGCTACTCCTCCAGATGGAGTATTCATGTCTGCCCAACAACTTTTGGATCTTGTAAAGAATCAAAGGTTTATCTGTGCTTTGGGTAAGAACCCCGAAAGGATTTTACCTTTGAAACTTGAAGTTTCTTTCGATCAGCTTGTGGATATCACTCTTCGACATGAAGAGGTTGGTAAAGGAAGTGTTAGTGATATTGGGATTTCCAAGAAGAGGCATATTAAGTTCAAGGGCCTTAATCCCAATAGGAGAGTGAAGCAAACTACTTTTGTAGCAAAGAATCCACTCCATAATCGTGGAGGATGCTACAATTGTAACTCTAAGGAACACTATGCAAATATGTGCTGAAACCCCATTCTTGTTACTATTGCAAAAAAACCGGGTCATCTTTTATCTGAATGTTCCAAACTCTTGAACAAGGACATGAGAAAGCTAAATATTATGCAAGCCCCTAGCAACTCTTCTCTTAGTCAAGTTATCCATTCTATCCTTGATGACATTTATTTTGTGATTATTTTATTCGAGTTATTTTTGATATGGGTTTCATCTCATTATTTTATATCAAAAGAACTTGTTGATTCCTTTTCTTTAAACATTTTTGGGCTTGTTGACTTCTTTGAGGATTGCGAATCCGGTCGGTGGATCTGCAACACTCGATTTGCTTTTTATTGATGTCGAAATTATTTTATGTGATTTTTCTTTCCGAGCAAATTTTTACTTAGGGTTCGGAATTGATTTTTTTTGTAAAGGATTGGCTTGATTACTATGGAGTCATATCCTATGTACCGAGTGGACTATTCATCCTCGACATTCTTAATCTGTTAAGCAGTTATCTATATTTCTTTGTGATTTCGATTCAAATTCAATGGCATCATTTTATTCTTTAAGCCCACTTGATGAGGAAAGTGTTATTTCTCTCATTCATGTAGTTCGTGAATTTTTTGGTATTTTTGAGCTTGTCTTAGGATTATCACCTAAGAAATCTTTTGAGTGGTGTTAAGGTCTTTTCAACTCGACCTTGCCACCAGTTTTCATTAGCTACGAGTTGCGGAAGTTAGCATTCCACTTACAGCATTCCGCACTCGTTATGATTCTTATGAATGACTTATTATGTCATTCAGTTTATCCAGCTTATTTCATCCAACTTATTAATCGAGTATTCAACGAATATCTTGACGAGTCTTTTTTTTTGAATTTATTGATTACGGATGAAAGCAGTAATTTAAAATTTTCAAATCTTTTTCATAAGATTTATTTATAAGTATAATTGAATTTTTGTTCTTAAACAAGCAAAGAATGTTCGTAAAAATTTTAAGAGATATTTTTATCATACAGAAGATGATTTTGTGTTATTTATCCCATTAAGTGCTTTAAAAATTCTGGTGGATGCGCTTGATCAACGTTATCGATAGGAATATCCTAAACGCTTTGATGAGACAATCAAATACGATATATTGACTTGTAAAATAATTTTTTCTCTGAAAAGATATTTGTGATTTGAAGTTTTAGCTTTTCGAGAAAGAAGATTGTCTGAAAGAACTCATTTTCGATACTCTTATTCTTGTGATTCCCGTAGGGAACCAAGACTTCATTGTTGTACCGATGATAGTCGTGTTCGTTTGGGTGCCATTCTCTTGCAAAAGAGAACGTGCTATCACTTTTGTTTCAAAATAATTTAAGCCGATCGAGACTAGGTATGCCACTCATGATCTAGTGCTCGCGGCTATTGTTTTCGCATTTAGAATTTGGCACCATTATTTTTGGGTGAGAAATCCGTTCTCCACTCCGATCATAAATCTTTGAAATGTTTATTTTCTCATAAGGAACTTAATGTTGGGTCGAGTTCCTTGCATCTTATGATCTTAATATTCTTTGTATACTCCCGGAAAGGAGAATCGTGTCGCCAGTGCTCTTAGTCATAAGCAACAAGTGGTTGTTTCTTTGATGATGTCCGAATGGAATGATCTTTTTACCAAGTTCATCGAACGTTTCGATGTACTTCGTTTAATTGAGCTTCGTCTCATTTCTTTTATGGACTCGCATTCGATGTTCTTTTATGGTGTTCGGTTCATTTGACGTACCGTTTTTGTATTACGTCGGTGTTCCAAATTATTTGAGCTTCGGTTCATTTGACATTTGTACTGCGTCGATGTTTTGAATTATTTGAGCTTCGGCTCATTTGACATACCATTTGTACCGCGTCGACGTTTCGAATTATTTGAGCTTTGGTTCATCTGGAGTACCGTTATTGTACTACGCCGTTGTTCCAAATTATTCGAGTTTCTAGTTCCTCAGGCGTACCGTCATTGAACTACGTTGTTGAACCGACTCGATTTTTTTTTCTATTCATGACGTTTCCCACGTCTCTCAACTACGGAAATGCCTTAGGAATTTCGATTTTTATTCTTGAGCCTGCTGTTATTGAAGAAATTGAATTTTTACCTATTTGACTTATGAGCAACATCCTATTCGCATCATTGCTTCGGAGGTTGAGCGCCTTCGAAATAAAGATGTTCTTCTTATGAAAGTTCAATGGTTCTCAAATCCCAAGGATTGCTCTTGGGAATCCAGAGAATCCATCGAGCGAACACTTTTGGATTTACTCTTTCGTACTCTTTATGGTGAACTTCTTATTTCAAATTTTCTTTCATGATGATATGCTTTTATGGTTGTTACTATTTATTTTCTTCTTAAGTATTGCGACGACACAATTTCTTTAAGGAGGGGAGTCTGTAACGGCCCGCATATTTATCGATTTTATATTTAAAAATTTTATTTAAATATAACATCGTTCGTCGGGATCTAGTTCGAAAAGCTACTTTTTGCAAACGGTCGAACTAGGATTCGAGACCACTTCCATTGAGTTCAAAATGCCGTTTGCGACCTTTTTGAGTATAAACTTCGATATGTTTGGAGTTAGTAGAATTTTGCTACTTTTCACTTAGGGCTTTGGGTTGGGTTTCAGCCCATTAACGCTACTTATTGCTCTAGCTCAGTCCACCTCTCCTCTTCACTTCATTCTTATTTTCCTAACACTCAAGTTTTACTGAGAATGGAGAGTGGAATGGGAAATTAAAACTCCAAGCTCTAATCATCTTTGCAAATCCAAGTTCTAGCTCCAAATTCTAAAAAGAAGCTATGATTGAAGCTTCTTGAGTTGTTATTGAAGAGGAATTGATCTTAGCTTGTTTTAAAAGCTTCTCCATCTTTGTTTTCGGGTTTAAAGGTGAGTTTTTTTAACTCGCATCTACGTCTATAACTTTCATTGTTGTTAGGTATGAATTCCTAACATCTATTCATGTTCATTTGCTTTTGATTTGAATTGGTTTTATGAATATTCCAATTTTTGGTTTTTTGAAGTCAATTCTTTAAAAATCCTATCTTGGATGTTTGGACATGTTATTTGGAGTGTATCGAAGAGCTTTTAAGGCTCGGTTGTCGCTTGGCATAAATCCATAGTCTTCGTCGCTTATCCAATCGCTTCCATTTTGGATTTTTGCCCTTCTTGGGCTAGGCTGATTTTTGCCTACCAGGCAATTTCAGACGTCTGGATGAAATATCAGACGTCTGGTTTCAAATTCATACGTCTGGTTAAAAAATCCAGACGTTTGAAATTGGTCCCTGGAAAATGCAAAAAGGCAGAGACAAAATCCAGACGTTTGGAATTGCATCCAAACGTCTGGTAAGTGGTTTAGACGTCTGGTTGGTAATTTCAAACGTCTGAAATGTGCAGTTTTTCCTATTTTGGCTATTTTTGAGTGGATTTCCGATTTTAATCGATTTTTTGTTGATCCGGTTAGTTGTTATCACTTATTATCGATTTTGATGACTTCATTCTTTGGATTTTTGGGAATATCCATTTTGATGGATTTGGTATCGATTTCTTTGGATTTGATTCACGTCTTCTTATGTGAATTTTTATGATTGATTGTTTCTTCAATAATGTTTGTAATTTGTCACTTTAAAATACAAAGGTTTCTATACTAGTAGTAAATATTAAAACTCTTTTACCAAAATGATTTCAACACTATTTTAATAAAAAGCTCATTTGTTAAATCGGTTTTCTAATCTATTAGTATATACAAACCTTTACCTCACTCGTATGAGAAATTTAACTAAACGGCTTAGTAAAAAAAGTGGTATGAAACGCTTGCGTTTACCTCGTCGGTTAATTCTTGGACATGTTCGATTGAAACTCTTGTGACAATTTTCGAGTGGAAATCTACAATTTGTTCATAAATGTTTAAGTTAAGCAAGTGGTTATGGGACATAAAGCTAAACTCATATATTTACTAGCTTAGTGTAATTGACACTTCTTGATGATCAATGATGATCATTTTATCGTTTAGACTAGCAATGTGCGATGTCTCTTTGTCCATGTGGGAGGGGACTATACCTCAATTTTATAGTGCTTCGACTCACCAGGAGGAGCTTCGGCTCAAAGTCCGCAATGGGGTCTATACCCTGTCAGGAGGAGCTTCGGCTCACCTGGAGGAGCTTCGGCTCACTAGGAGGAACTTCAGCTCAAAGTCCGCAATGGGGGACTATACCCTGTCAGGAGGAGCTTCGGCTCATTTTTATGGGATTGGTCATCCTTTTCTTGTGATTTTTGGATTTCTAATTGATGATTTCTGGAATTTATGTTTCACCAGCTTTTACCATTGGCATTGATATGTTTGTCATTTTTGTGGCTTGATGAATTAAATAAAGAATATGACATTCTTTTTGATGCTATGAGATTCTTGAAATATGTATGAATTTTGTGGGTTTTCTAATGTATACTTGACGTAGTATGGCATTTTTGGTTATCATACGTTTTATTATTATATCTCTTCTTATATCTCATTTTATCTGATAATTATAGCTAGACTGATCCGTTTATTATTTTCTTCTTAAATAATACTCGGGTCAGACTGAGATTTTACAGGTGCTTCTGCTTGACTCCTTATTGGACCATCATTTGATTTTGGCTAACTACTCTAGTTTAGTAGATTTTGTTGCATACATTTGAGATTGAGACTCCTTGATGTATACATATTCTTTTGCCTTGCACTTGTATCTATTCTTTTGTCTTATTGTGGATCTTATTTGACCACTACTCTGATGTACACTTTCATGTGTTATATTCATATCTATTTCTGCCTTTGTGATATAAATCATCTATGACTGATTTGTGTTACGTTTATTTCTATATTTGTTTCCGAAGTATATATGTAGCCACTATGTAGTAGCTTTGAGTTTGTATCGGTATGTCGGTTTTTTCTTGAAACAAAATGCATGTAACACTATCTGACATATCGGTGCTCGCACAAAGCAATTACTCGGATGGTCGCTCCTCAACAGCCTTATTCTTCATGCTAGTTGACGGCATTACACCGCAGTGTCCTTGGCTAGCATGGGTATAGAGGTGGGGCGTCACCCATCCGGTCTCAAGGCTAAACTTCACTGGTTCAAAATATTGTAGATAATAGTATTAGTATTGCTATTAGTTGTCGTATATAGAGTACTTTGCCGACAAAGCTTGAAATAAGTACACGAGCAATTGTAGAATGAAAAAACATTTGCTGCTGGAAAGTAGAATGGGAATGGCTAGCTATGTAAAACTACAGTTGAATTTGGAGTTGATTTCGCTGCATCAAAACTGCAAATGAACCGAGTGTTGATATGAATTTGTTGAAGAGAAACTACAGCTATGCATGACTATAGCAGAGGTGCTGAAGAGCTAACGTATACTAGAAAATGTAATTATACTTTAATTACATTAAGAAAATACAGCTAAATTTAAATACTTGAACAAAATGCAGTTATAATGGAACAGCGTTTTTTGAATTAGTTTAATTGCTTTATGTGATGTAGTAATAATTTTGGCTATATTTGATAATTTTCTAAAAAATTAATGCACATTATATATTAATCACATTAACAAGATGCGGTTATATTTGATCATAATGCAGAATTTAACTGCATTAAGAATGCAGTTATAACTGATTGAATATAACGCAGTTATAATTTTAGTTGCATGTTTATTATTTTTGAACCTAGTTATTTGAATGATGAATTTATAATTGCATTTGAAAGATGTGTTTTTAATTCTTTTTATTAATATAGAAAAGTTACAAATTTTCAGAATAAATTCAATGTCAGATATTTACATATGCATAACACATATCATTTAAAAGATGATAAAATTTGTGATTTAATTGTGAAAACATTTCATTGATATGATATTTTTACAAAAATTTATTACATTGTAAATACTGAAATAAATAGAAAGTGAAATATTAATATATGTGTGAGAATATCAGCTGGGTGCAAAGGAAAAACAAGATCAGGGACATAATTTACATAAAATTATAAGGCGCAGTGTTTTGTACATTAGAATTATTTGTAAGGACTTGAGGTGCAAGTCCCCATGCCAAATATACGTCAATGTCATTTCTCGAATTCTTCGAGCCAGAAATCAACAATGTTATCATAATTGTTAACCCAAAAAATGAATCAACACCCTGAATTGAGTGTGAAAGCACCAGTCATGTTCTTATAGATCAATAATATAGACGGAAATAAAAAGAAGACAAGAAGATTTTTATATTGGTTCGGCTATTAATGAAGCCTATGTCCACTTTATAGTTTTTATTATTGATTGATTGCTATTACAAAGTTAATTTGATTACAAAGCTCTTGAATATCCTTACTTGGATCAAGGCCCCAACGTTAGAGTTACTGGAGAATCACAGTGAACCCTTTGGATGACCATTGTGAGAAAGGAGAGGAGTAAAGAAATCTTTCTGTAGAGATTCAACAATCAGTCTGAGAGATCCAGTTTATGTTGCAGGTAGGATTGTATTTATAGAGGTTGTGGAACTACTAGGCCAAACCCTTTTCGCCGGATGCTTGCAGATGATCACAAGAAGGTGCATTGGAGTTTGCATCTCGATCCAAGCCAAAGTGATGGATCGCTAGCGTTCCATAGATCAAGCTCGTATGCAACCCACTTCCCTAGTACTTCCTTTTGCTCTATTCCATTTAAGTCGCAGCGATACGATGATGATGTATGGATCGCTGGTGATCCATAGTATATTGATTGCTAGCGATCCATATACTTAGCCTATCTTTGGAATTTGGTTTCTGGGTTGCATTTGTCATCTTGTATGTGTCGATGTTGTTCATGTAGTCTTGTATCATGTTGCCTTGTTTTGATGACGGTTTGTTTACCAGTTGTATTCTTTTATTGATTGGACCAAACGAATGCTTGTCTCTTGGTTTGGCTAGCGTGAAATCTTACCAAACTTAGTCACAGCTCCCAGAATATAGATTGAATCATGATGTAAGATGCTCAGCGATCCATAGGCCATGGATCGCCAGGGATCCATAGGCCATGGACCGCCAACGATCCATGTCCTTAGTATATTTCTTTTCATTCTTTTCCTATGACGACCCACATTTCAGAAAGTTTAAATCAACAATAATTCCACATATGTTCGACTTAAATAATCTGGAACGTAGATAATCAATAGGGTTAAATAAGAAAAATAAGAAGAGAAGTAGACACAAAACATAGAATCTCACAACGGAAACGATAAAATATAATAATCAAATAAGCAATTCAACGGAGAAGCTGTTTACTATACATTTGATTATAATCTATACACATTTATTAGAGCTATATCTATACATCAGGGATAAATAATCAATACGGTAGAATAACATGATGCAGGGGGTAATATAATAGTAATATACCAACTCCGTCTTCGTCCTCCACAGAATAGTCTTCAATAAGCTGAAAAAACTCAGGACTGACCCGAGCGTAATGAAAGACAAAACACTCTAGCCAGGACTAAAATACTCTTATGTAAGTCAAATCAATATCACAATATAAGTGCTATAACTTAAGAGATGTTACGGGATTTTCCATCTCTAAGGATCCCTTAAACTATTTATATATAATAGTTTATGCTATAATAGATAATGTCTATTAGTAAAATAAATATCAAAATAGCGTTAAGGCTTTACATTGATCCACCTTAACACATTTTACCGTTTTAAACCAAAATCGTAATGGGCTCATATAGGGATAAATATGACAAGGCACGTGAGGCAATGCCCAAGGTAGAATTCTACCAATTTACTCTTTCGGAAAGCTCGTAACACATCCGTGGCCGACCGCGACAATCAATCCAAACGACAAATAAGGTGCACCTATCGAATCCAAAATCACAATAATAATACGAGGGATCAACATCGCTAGAGGTACCTAACCTCAATGGTCAGACATAGGCTCCTGTTTTAGTCTTTTAATTATGACACGAATGTCAAAGCTATCCATCATCGTTCTTGTACTTCATTCCAGTAAACATCGCCAATTCAACCACTACATTATGGATATCATACATTACGTACACGGTTGTCGAAGTGGTTCCAATATTGATAGAGAGTATGCCAATAAGAGGCCACAGGCTCTTTAACAACCAATCGTTATTTTACACACCGGCTGCTTCTTTTACATTTCGAGAACAATTTGTACTTGATATCAAAATATCATATTCGTTTCCAAATCAAATCCATTTCGAAATCTTCCTATATTCACTTTAAAATCAAATTCATTTCGAAATCATCATATATTCAAAATTATCAATTTTTTTCGATAAATCAATTTCAATTCCAAAATTTGATTTGAATTCAATTTAGGTTATAATCTTCACTTTAACCTAGTTTGTATTTAAATCCAAGATTTAAATATAAACAATTTATCCCTCAACCAGTTTGAATTTTAGAAAATAGTTTAAATAGTTTAAATTAGTTAAATAGTTAAAAATAGTTTAATAGAAAATATTTAAATAGTTTAATCGAAAATAATTCAAACATAAAAATGGTTTGTATAGTAAAATAATTTGGAAGCTGAAAATAGTTTGAATATTTAAAGAATATAGCTTTTAAATCATTTAACTAAAATATTCCTTTTTAAATAATTCCAAATTCAAACTGGTCAACTTTCCAATTTCCTTCCCAAATCAATTCACAATTTCATTTCGATTTAATCGATTCAATTCCGATTTCAACTCGAATAAATTTTGATTCCACACAAATTTCTTTCAATTCAAAAATTACTTTCAATTTAACTTTCCATTTCCCAATTAGTTTAAATCTCAATTTCAAATTTATTTCCACTTCCAAATTAATTTCCAATTCCAATTCCAAATTAGTTTAAATTCCAATTTCGAATTGACTTACATTCCAATTTCAATTTAATTTAAATCCCAATTTCAAATTAATTTAAATTCCAATTCCAAATTTATTTCTAATTACAATTCCAAATATGATTTCAAAATATCGATTTAAACACTTAAATCAAATTTACTTTCAATACCAAATTTTTAAATCCAATTTTTCAATTATAATTCGATTCCAAACTCAAACATTGAAATATCATTTCATATCATTTTTTAAATATTCAAAGTTCGAATAAAAGCCAATCCTTTAAAACAAGTCCATTTTTGAAATTTACGACCTATTTAGTTTATAACTTAAAATTTAAACTTCGATTAATTTAAAACAAATATCATTTATAAAGTTTAAATTCTAATATCTCGAGTTCCACTTCAAAATAATTCAATTTCCATAAATTTGATTTAATTCTTAAAGTCAATTCATTTAAATAATTTCAAAACAACTTTTAAAATCATTTAATTTAACCAACCTGGTGTTCGTATATAATTTTTTAAGCTACGGCCAAGTGGATAATTATTTCAATTTAATTTCAAGAATGGATATATATCATTTAGATCCAAATAGATGTCATAGGTATATATCATTTTAACCTTTTTCTTAATTTATTCAAAATAATTCAATTTACAGTTTTATACACTGTAAATAATATACAAGGTGATAACATGATATATAAATAAACATCCAGACATCCAAAATATCAATCAATAGCATCCATCTCAACCAATCATCCAAACAATCAATATTCACAGTAGTCAACCAATTTTCGATAAATCAGGAATTTTACTAGCAATTAAAAACCTAAATCAATTTTTAACTATCAGAACTAAATTTTATCGATATTTATTCGGATGTCATTTAAATGTCGAATTAAATTTATCCAACAACCATTAACCAATTCTAATTATTTCACGATATAAATTTTCTATCATAATATATAACAGTCAAACGTGAGCGTTAAAACTGATTTCCACTTGAAACTGAAAAAAAATTCAGCTTCAGATAAATTCAAATTTCCACTCTGAACTGTAGCCTACGATGTTACGACTCCCTTGCAACTTGTCACGTTCGAAACGGATGCCATATGAAAAGGACATGACTTAATTAATATCGATATAATTTTAATTTTAATAACACTAATTTACAAAATAAAATAAATAAGGAAATAAAGAAAATGCACGCTACCTCGTTTCTTCTTCTCCCAGTCACGTACGACATCTGGCCCACAAGATCCTTCTCCTTCAAGCAATAATCGCGACAACCTTATACTGTTTTTTTAACAATCGAAGCCTCCTATAGATCACCGCCGATCGGACCTCCACGCGCCACCCTGACGCGCGCCATCGCAACCTCCTCACGCATGCCATTACAACCACCTCACGCATGACATCTCGCTCACGTGCCCCTAGCCAACATGCCTAGGTCGAATGATTTGAGATCGTCACTCATATATATATATTAGGTCAGCCGCCTCCTTTTTTTTCGATCTGCTCGATTTTTTTTCGAGTGCGTACGATTTAGAAATAAAGGGGAGAGAGAGAGAGAGACATGCGGCTAAAAGAGGGATGGGGTTGAACGAGTTTTTTTATATTATTATAATAATTAGAATAATCTGATTCGACCGACCCGTAAAGTCACGAACACCAAACGAAGCATGACGCCTAGCTTTCATAATGTTTTACCCCTATTCTGAACTATTTCGAACGCAATAGAACTATTCCCGAGGCCTAATTCGATCGTATTCAGAAGATACATTTTCGAATCGAATTAGTTTATTAAAATTTTGAATTTAAATTCTACGCGTTTCAAGTTTGTACGGCCAAACGACAAGTCCGATCGCTACGAAACTTGAAATCCAATAATAATTCACTATTACGGATCTGATGAAACTCGTTTCGTCAAAATCCAAAATAGTGGCTAAAATGGCTATTTTGACTCGTCAATTAAAATATAAAATTTCAAATTTCAAATTATTCACATTTGAATCAAATTTTAAATGTTAACCATCTTCGTTTATATTTTGAATAACATTTAAATCAAATCCCAATATCATTTCCCATCATCTTAAATACAGAATCAAATTATTCAAATGTTTGTCAAAAATTAAATTTTAAACAATTTAATTATCCAATAAACCAATGTGAATAAATCATTACATTTTATTTCTAACCATTTTTATTCAAGAATTACATAAATTTTAATACTCTAAAATAGCCAAAAATACGGATCATTACATACTCCCCCACTCAAAACTTTTCGTCCTCGAAAAGGCGTGAAGTAAAGAATTTAACATACAATGGATTTTATTTAAAATAATCATTTATAAAACATAACAATCTTATTTGCGAAACAAATACACGCTTCAACTACGCCACTTCGATATCAGTATTACAGACAATATAACTTACATATATAAACAAATTATAAAAAAAATTGAAACTCCAAAAATTTTCTAACTCCCGGATTTACGGAAAATTTCGGCAGAGTCTCCTTTGCGTGACTCGATTGGAAAATTTTTAAAATTCAAAATATAACACAAATATAACCAATACATATCAAATATACATCTCATCTCAATGATGAGGCATCCCAAAGGGCAAAAATATAAAATCACAGTATGTAATTCGAGATACGTATCTTATTATTTATAATACGAGTGAGTTCGCTCGTATTAAGCAAGCAAAGCATATAATAATCCACATATACGTCCAATAGTCTTCGTATGTACCATCTTAACTCAATTTGGAATGTTAGTTACTTATAATAAAATGTAGAACAGTATAAGTTACAATAAGTATAAAACGTACAATTGGAATCCAAATCTCAAACATGAGCACAAATATGCAACCATACAACCATCATATGCAATTAAACAATTTAAACAAGGATTTACAACCAAATAAATCATTTTACAAATAAATATTCATTCAATTCAATTCATAACTATTACAATTTACATTTCAATGTTAATATTTGATTCATACACTCTCATTCTTTTTTAACATTAAATTTTTATAACATTTTATTTGTTCATTTCCATTTATTCATATCATTGAATCAACTTTTATTGAAGCACATTTGTTTCCAAATTCTTTCTCATTCATTTAAATGTTATTAAGCTCACATCCACTTATTTCGTTTCAATCATTCATATAATTATTTTCACTTAAGTAATTTAATTCCATACCACATTCCATATATTTAAAATTGATTCACATTCAATTATTTATATTCACTTCATTAATCATACAATAGAATTATAATTAATTCATTCGATTTTAATTAATTTACATTCGACAAATTTGGTTTTAATTCATTCTTTTCTTCCGATTTATTAACACTCATTACAAATTCAATATATTCATTTTTTAATTCAATTTGTGAAATTCCAATTTTGTTTCACTTTTTGTTTAACCTTTCATATAAATTCATTGGTGAATCACTATACAGTCACTCCACGTAATGTTGCTTAAGTTGAATTCGTTTCCACTTAGTATATCCTTTTCTATTTATATACACAAACATCATTATAAATTATCAAAGTTTATTATAAATATTTTATACAACTTAACTTAGTTTTATTATTATCACTTAATATCTTATGTTATTATTAATTCATCGATTCACTTCATTTATTCATATTCACAATTAATTTACCAAAGTATGTTTCATTTTATAACTCAATTCATGTTAATAACCCTTTTTTCATAATTCATTCATTCAACTTCTCTTAAGTCCACTTTAACTTATAATACATTTTATCCAATAACTTATTCCATTTTATATTAGTTAACACACAAAAATTCAGTTACTTCTATCCTTTAATTTATTTCATGAACTTATTTCCTATGCAATTAGCTAATATGCAATTTATGATAACCCGTTCCATTTGTATTTAATTCATTTTTACCCCATTTTAATTTAAATCCAACTACTCACATTAATTTATTTCTTCTTACGCTCATTTATTTTTATTCAATTTCTCACATTAATTTTTTTTCTTCACACTTAAATTACATTTCATTTAGAAATTTAAGTTCATATTCATTTGATTAATTCGTCTTATAGCTTAAATGAAATTGATTCACTTTACTAATTTATCTACAATTAATATCGAATTAAATTATTTATTTAATATCAAGTAAACTTCATTTCAATTTTAATCCATTTCTCATTTTATTTAATCTTATTCAAATCAAATTTTCTTAGTATTCCCATTTTACACACTTTAAAAAAAATTAGCTTAAAATTCTTAAATCTATAAGTTATACAATTTTTTTTCCATTCAAAATCCAATTTTGTTAATTTATTTCAAATGCAATTCATTATTATGTTAGCTTTCATGAATTTACTGTATTTACTAACTTCATTTCACTAATTACATTTAATCTAACAATGCTATGCCAATTAACTTTGTCTACTTAATTAAAATGTTTAACCACTTTAAAATTTTACCTTTTCTTCCCTGTTCAAATCTACAAGTTATAACCATTTTTCAATTTATAAGTTACAACTTATTTCTTATAAACTATTTTTTATTATAAGTACAAAACAATTTTCACATTCTTATTAAATCATACTAGAACATTTTCCCACCACAAAATTTGTTTTGATCGAAATTAAATTTCTTTTGGTAGCAAATTTCACTCAGAAACTCGAAAGTGAACATTGGCGGTGCTGTAGTCATCCCAGAATTATTTTCCACTAGCCAAGCGAGTTTAATGCTTTTATTTATTCAAAAATATTTTCAAAATATATTTCTAGTCAAAACGCTTTAAATAATACTATTATTAAATTTTAAGGCGTTGGAAAATAATTTTGAATACAAAAGGTTTTGAATTCTAAAATCTTAGTTTTTTTAAAATCATTTCTATATATGGGCTATATTATAATATACTTATACAAATTTCCTTAACCTATTTACCAAATAATCCATTAATTACAACTTGGTCATTTTAACCAATTCTCATTTTAATTTTATTTTAATTCAATTCAATTTAATTATCAATGCTTCATAAAATAAAGTTTGTTAAGTATTCGTTTATTTTTCTTTTCAACCAATAATTGATGATAATTAAATACCATCATCTCCTAACAATTTACATTCATAAAAATTATCATTTTATATATAATATATACTTAGGTAAAATTATCTCATTTACCTGAATTAAAACAATATCATGTCGACTTGCCTTGTTTAAGTGTTTAGAAACCCCTATCGATAACACGGCATCCCGCACATCGACCAGAATTCCTAAACAACTCAACAGATAAGTAAAAATAATATAAAACATTTTATAACACTAACAAGTATGCTCTCTCATATATATACGCTCAAACCAACTCATTCTAGGGTATTACTACCCTATCTCTAATGAGTTAAACCCCATAAAGCCAAAATTATCGCTAAAACTTCGCTCTGATACCAACTGTGACGACCCATATTTCGAAAGGTTTAAATCGACAATAATTCCATGCATGTTGACTTAAACAATTCGGAACGTAGATAATCAATGGGATTAAATAAGAAAAATAAGAAGAGAAGAATAAAACTAAACATAGAATCTCATAGCGGAAATGATAAAATATAATAATCAAATAAGCAATTCAACGGATAAGTTGTTTACTATACATTTGATTATAATCTATACACATTTATCAGAGTTATATCTATACATCAGGGATAAATAATCAATACAGTAGAATAGAATGATGCAGGGGATAATAATAATAATAGTAATATACCAAACTCCGTCTTCGTCCTCCACAGAATAGTCTTCAACAAGCTGAAAAACTCAGGACTGACCCAAGCATAATGAAAGACAAAACACTCGAGTCATGACTAAAATACTCCTACGTATGTCAAATCAATATCACAAAATGAGTGCTATAACTTAAGAGATGTTACAGGATTTTCCATCTCTTAAGGATCCGTTAAACTATTTATATATAATAGTTTACGCTATAATAGATAATGTCTATCAGTAAAATAAATATCAAAATAGCGTTAAGGCTTTACATTGATCCACCTTAACACATTTTACAGTTTTAAACCAAAATCGTAATGGGCTCGTATAGGGATAAATATGACAAGGCACGTGAAGCAATGCCCAAGGTAGGATTCTACCAGTTTATCCTTTCTGGCGATCGTAACCCATCCGTGGCCGACCGCGACAATCAATCCAAACGACAAATAAGGTGCACCCAACGAATCCGAAATCACAATAATAATACAAGGGATCAATGTCTCTAGGGGTAGCTAACCTCAATGGCCAAACATAGGCTCATGTTTTAGTCATTTTAATTATGACACGAATGTCAAGGCTATCTATCATCCTTCTCGTACTTCATTCTCGTAAACATCGCCAGTTCAACCACTACATTCTGGATGATATCCACCACGTACATGGTCGTCAAAGTGGTTCCAATATTGACAGAGAGTATGCTAATAATAGGCCCCGGTCTCTTTGACAACCAATCGTCATTTTACACATCGGTTGGTTATTTTACATTTCGAAAACAATTTGCACTTGACATCAAAATATCATATACGTTTCCAAATCAAATCCATTTCAAAACCATCCTATATTCGCTTTAAAATCAAATTCATTTCGAAATCATCATATATTCAAAATTATCAATTTTGTCCGATAAATCAATTTCAATTCCAAAATTTGATTTGAATTCAGTTTAGGTTATAATCTTCATATTAACCTAGTTTGTATTTAAATCCAAGATTTAAATATAAAAAATTTACTCTTCAACCAGTTTGAATTTTAGAAAGTAGTTTAAATAGTTTAAAATATTTAAAATTGTTTAATAGAAAATATTTAAATAGTTTAATCGAAAATAATTTGAATATAAAAATGGTTTATGTAGTAAAATAATTTGGAAGATCAAAATAATTTCAATATTTAAAGAATATAGATTTTAAATCATCTATACTAAAATATTCCTTTTCAAAATAATTCCTATGTCAAACGATCAACTTTCCAATTTTGATTTAATCGATTCAATTTCGATTTCAACTCGAATAAATTTCGATTCCACACAAATTTCTTTCGATTCACAAATTACTTTCAATTTCAATTTCCATTTCCCAATTAGTTTAAATCTCAATTTCAAATTTATTTCCACTTCCAAATTAATTTCTATTAGCTCCAAATATGGTCACTAACGCCTAAATCTAGATGAAAGCACCAAATACAGTCATAACTCACAGATAGAATATATGTAGGGAGTAATAATGTGAAGAACGGTCCAAATTAAAATGAAAGCAATAAAGAACAACAGATTTATAGTGGTCTGACTAACTTCGGCCTACGTCCACTCTAGAAGTTTCCTTTTTATTGCTGTAATAAACAATTATAGTTACAAAATGGTAGAGTAACTCAGCCTTAGAAAATAGAAAGCAAGAGAGCCAAAGGAAGATCCCTTTTCTGAACCCCCACATGCTATATTTATAGGCAAATCCTGAGTTGTTGGGCTTTCTGCATGGTGTAGGCCCATCAAGACCTTCGACCGAGCCACATACCTCCACAATGCCGAGCCACATACCTCCACAATGCCAAGCAACATACCTCCACAATGTCAAGCTACATACCTCCACAATGTCGAGGCACACCGGCCTTAATACAACGCCAAGCCGTATCAACAATGCCGAGTTACCCTGACCTGACCAATGCCGAGCGACCTTCATCCAATGTCGAACCATCTCACTAATGTCGAACAACCCTGTCCTTACCAATGCCGAGCGATGTTCGATGCCGAACGACATCCAATGCCGAGCGACTTTCCAATGCCGAGCGAGGTACGATGCCAAATGGCATGCAATGTCGAGCGACTTCCAATGTCGAGCGAGGTACGATGTCGAACGACATCCAATGCCGAGTGACTCACGATGCCAAACGGCGTCCAATGCCGAAGGACGTCCAATGCCGAACGATGTCTAGCGCCGAGCGACAACCCATGCCGAGCCACTCCTTATGCCGAGCGGCAAGCAATGCCGAACCATGCCCTATGCCGAGCGGCAACCAATACCGGATCATCATGCTCTCTCTCGAGCCATACACATCAAACCTATTCTTGACCGACTGTCTATCCATCCAGCTAGTTCCAGTCAATCGTATTCCAGTTTCGACAAATAAAAAGTCGATTTGGTTAAATCCGCCTGTCCATGGCCTTGTAAAAAGGCGGGTTAACAATTTCCAATTCCAATTTCAAATTAATTTAAATTCCAATTTCAAATTTATTTCCAATTTCAATTCCAAATTTGATTTCGAAATATCGATTTAAACACTTAAATCAAATTTTTAAATCCAAATTTTCAATTATAATTCGATTCCAAACTCAAACTTTGAAATATCGTTTCATATAATTTTTTTTAAATATTCAACGTTCGAAAAAAGCTAATCCTTTAAAACAAATTCATTTCTGAAATTTACGACCTATTCCGTTCATAACTTAAAATATGAACTCGACTAATTTAAAACAAATCTCATTTATCAAGTTTAATTCTAATATCTTGAGTTCCACTTTAAAATATTTCAATTTCCAAAAATTTGATTTTATTCTTAAAGGTAATTCATTTAAATAATTTCAAAACAACTTCTAAAATCATTTAATTTAACCAACCTGGTGTCCATATATAATTTTCTAACCTATGGCCAAGTGGATAATTATTGCAATTTAATTTCAAGAATGGATATATATATATATATATCATTTAGATCTAAATAGATTTCATAGGTATATATAGTTTCAATCTATTTCTTAATTTATTTGAAATAATTCAATTTACAGTTTTATACACTATAAATAATATACAGGGTGATAACATGATATATAAATAAACATCCAAACATCCAAAATGTCAATCAATGACATCCATCTCAACCAATCATCCAAACAAACAATATTCACAATAGTCAACCAATTTACAATAAATATGGAATTTTACTAGCAATTAAAAATCATAAATCAATTTTTAACTGTCAAAAATAAATTTTATTCATTTATTCGGATGTTAATTAAATGTCGAATTAAATTTATCCAACAACCGTCAATCAATTCTAATTATTTAACGACATAAATTTTCTATCGTAAGATATAATCGTCAAAGATAAGCGTTAAAACACTCACCTTCCATTTGAAACTGATAATAAATTTTAGCTTTAAATAAATTCAAATTTCCACTCCGAGTTGTAGATAACGATGATATGACTCCCTTGTAACTCGTCCCGTTCGAAACGAATGTCATACGAAAAGGATATGATTTGATTAATCGATATAATTTAAATTTTATTAACACTAATTTACAAAACAAAATAAATAAGGAAATAAAAAAATGCACGCTACCGCGTTTCTTCTCCTCCCAGTCACGTACGACACCAGGCCCACAAGATCCTTCTCCTTCAAACAATAATCGCGACAACCTTGTACAGTTTTTTTAACAATCGAAGCCTCCTATAGCTCACTGCCGATCGGACCTCCACGAGCCACCCTCATGTGCGCCATCATAACCTCCTCACGCGTGTCGTCGCGCTCGCGCGCCCCCCAGCCAACTTGCCTAGGTCGAACGATTTGAGATCGTCACTCATATACATACATATATACATACATACATATATACATATACATATATATATATATGTATATATACAGTTCAGCCGCCCCTTGTTTTTCGATCTGCTCGATTTTTTTCCGAGTGCGCGCGATTTAGAAATATAGGGGAGAGGGAGAGAGATGCGGCTAAAAGAGGGATGGGTTGAACGATTTTTTTATATATTATTATAATAATTAGAATATATCTTATTCGATCGACAGTAAAGTCACGAACCCCAAACGAAGCATGCCGCCTAGCCTTTACAATGTATTACCTCTATCTCGAACACAATGGAACTATCCCTATGGCCTAATTCGATCGTATTCAGAAGATATTTTTTCGAATTGAATTATTTTATTTAAAATTTAAATTTAAATTCTACGCATTTCAAGCTTGTACGGCCAAGCGACAAGTCCGATCGCTACAAACGTGAAATCCAATAATAATTCACTATTATGGATCTGATGAAACTCGTTTCGTCGAAATCCGTGGCAGTGGCCAAAATAGCTATGTTTACTCGTCAATTAAGATATAAAATTTCAAATTTCAAATTATTCACATTTAAATCAAATTTTAAATGTTAACCATCTTCGTTTATATTTTGAATAACAATTAAATCAAATCCCGATATCATTTCCCATCATCTTAAATACAGAATCAAATTATTCAAATAATTTTAAAAAAAATTAAATTTTAAACAATTTAATTATCCAATAAACCAATATGATTAAGTCATTAAATTTTATTTCTAACCATTTTTATTCAACAATTACATAAATTTTAATACTCTAAAATAGCCAAAAATACGGATCGTTACATTTCCTCTGACTTCCTTCGGCTTGTTTCTCTAGTTCTTTTAGTTGGCTTTTGTGCTATTCTAACTTGATCAATTTGTTCTGACAACTTTTGGATTCTTAAGAGTTAAAAACCCAATAACATTAACCCCCCGGAGTATGTCTTTGTTGAAAACAAAGTGTGCTCTAGAATTGGTTTTGAGTTTCAGTTTGTTGAGTTTCGAATAATCGTGTTAGGGCCACACGAATTTGAACCAGATTATGCTCCCGCTTGCTAAGTTTTGAGCTGGACTACCATTGCTTGTCACGATAGACCGAACTTTACTCTATAGCTTCCCAACATGCCTTGAAGTGGTATATAAACCTCGTTAGACAAGTTTCAGAATGTTTGCCAATAATTTGATGGATCGCTAGCGATCCTACTGCTTAGCATTTTTTTTCCCGACCCTTATATTTAATCATTTCGAGCTGACCCATATCATCTCCTACTTGCTTTTCATGACCTGACCTTTGAACCTCTTACGATTCAAGCTGCTTTGAGCAATTTGACCCACCGTCTCCAGCGATTTGACCCAACTTCGACCAAGCTTCCATCAACACCGCCAATTTGCTTTGTTAATGACTCTAAAACTTCACTACCGCTACTTGGCCATCGTTTCCAGTTCCTAGCTTGGTCACTTGCATAAATTGCTGGCGATCCACTGATTAGGTTTTTTGACCGATAACTTCGATCATCCTTGCCTCTTGATTACTGTTTCAAGGTGGTTTTTATGATTATGGTGTTCATTTATCAATTTGGAAACGGAGTTGCATTCATGATGCTTGTCGTGGAAAGTCCAAATCAATCATGATTTTCAGGAAGAAGATAGTGAATCGAGTCTTGAGTTCTTTGCGGAACGACATTCAGGTTTTGTCACAATGCTTGACATGCTTTGCTGTCTTTGTCCTGAGAATCGAAATTGATCACGTAGAGATACATTGTCGATATAGTACGACACATCACGATCTGGCCCTAGACCATGTGGAGGACTTGGATTAATCTTGTTTTCTTTCGCATGCTTGGTGTTCCTGTACTAAGAAGAACTTTCCACGTCGCTTTATAAAACAGATCCATTACCGATCATTGATCGATAATGGGTAAGTGTAGAAGAAGTAATTCCAAACAGAAAGTGATATAGGAAGTCCTTTTCCCTTCAGCTACGAGTATATATCTACACATGATAGAGCGTTTGTAGTGTTTAGGACACCAAGCCCACTATCGATAGATAACACACCGCAAACATCCCGGTACATACTTGAAATCCGACATGTCAACATAAACCAATATTTCTTCAAAATTCAAGTATATTTGGGTGGGTTCTTATTCTAGAGTAGAATTACCTCACCGTTTTGAAAGCAAGTCCTGTTGTTTAGAATGAAGCACCCGTCTTCTCGCCGTAAGTCTAGCGGAGGAAGCTCTGCGCTTTATGAGGCCGAGTCGTCGTTTGTCACCCCTTCTTCTTCTACTTCAAAAGTTGAATATGGCTAGCTAGTTCCAATCGGTCCAGTCTTGGATCGAACACCTCCTAATTTTAGAGTTCTTCTCATTCCGTCGGATAGAGCCCCCTTCGTGATTTCTGCTAAAGCCTTGCATAACATCTGCTTGCAGTAAGGCATTTCAGGGGAAGATGTACGCCTCCCAGAGAAAGATGAATTTGCTTATATGCCACCTCGGCGATATACTTCTTGTTATCGGTATATGTACCTGAGCAAAGCAGTGCCCCCCTTCAATGACTTTTTGGGAGAAACCCTGTCGGAATTGGAAATTGCTCCATTTTAAATTCATCTCAATGGACACGCTATTCTAACCTGCCTACACGTTCTTTTCGTGCAGACTCCCAACCCTGCTCCGAGCTTTGATGAATTAAGATATTTCCTCTCATTTAAAAGAAGAGATGAGTGTTTATCCTTGGTTGTGATTGTGGCCCAGAGAAACCATAAAATTGTGTTAGCAACTCAGTACTTCTTTATTAGGTGTACTGAGGGATTCAATCGTATCTGGACAATAGGGGGTAAGTTCTTATTCTTACTTATAGAGCTCTGATAAGTTTCTACAAAATTTCTAACATGTCAAATACTTCCTACAGTTATTCTAAGGCCAAAAAAGGACTTATTTATTGACGAAACTTTTTGAACCCTGAAGGCTGTTGATGCTGAGGAGAGATCAGTTAAATTCTTGTTAACAGACGACAACCTGCGCTGGTCCGGGCTGCGACATCCAGGGAGATCTGTAGTCCCAGTTGAGGTCCCATTCCCTTCTTGATCCAGGAAACGTACGTGATCCACTTTTTCATCCTATGGTTCCAAAGAGGGTGTTGTTTAAGAGAGGGAAGGCTTATTCGATAAGTCGGTTGGAGAGACTCATGAGGGAAAAGATGCCGCGACCAAAGCCGGTTGCCTAGCTAGAATGCCTCCGATTCCAAAAGAAGAGGAAGACGAGTTTAATCAAAGAGAAGGCAAAGCCACGATAGACATAGAAAAGGAGGAGGGTGAGATTAGGAGTAGTAGCGATGAGTACTACTTCAGTGACGATGATGATTTTTGTGTAGAATCCGACGATGGGATTCTAAATCATGTGACAATACTCTGGAGATGAGTCTCGTTCTTCCAAGCTTGCCTTCCCTGGAAATGAGTGGTAAAGATGATGCGCAGAAGTCAGATGACATCGGTATCCTTCGATTAAAGATGTTGACATAGACTTTGGAGATTTGTGTAATGTTTACGTTGATTTTGACACGCTTATGGGAGAAGACTTCAAATTGAGGAGGTGTCTCCTTGTCTGGGTCACGTTTCACCCGAAGTCAGTCTGATTCCTTCCACGACGTCTGCCTATTTTGTTTATGACGTCGTTTTAGGGCCTCCCCTAAACACATTCCACGTTTCAGTAGAGTTATACTCATACATATATTTTCCATGCTTATTCTTCATTTCTAAGGCTCTTTATTTATTCTTCATGTTAGGTACCATGAGAGATGCAGCCATTACGATGATGTTGAGGAAATACCAACTCACTATGTTGTTTGAAACAATCTTTCGGTCGTCACCAACCTCACGAAACGGACGAGGAATGGAGAAGAATAAAGGATTTAGAGGCTGAAGCTTGTCACCGAGATGAGAAGGGAAGGGGTCGAGTGTAGAAGGGTGGATACGAGAAAAGAAAGACTTTCGATGAGCGAGAGGAGCCGTCTAAAAAGAAAAAGGTTGATTATGTTTCTCATTCTTCGGAACAACAGGCCTTCGCTTCGACACTCGCTTCAATCGGTCTTGAAATCCTGGTCTCTTCTTTCTTCATTCCATCTTTGTCTCAAGTTCCCTCATCTCATGTGGCGCTTGGCCCCGGTTCTTCATGGCTGCACCAAAGATCTTTCTATGTTCTTCCGTCTAGTCCTCCTAGGCTTGAAACAGTTCTCCCCGGGTGGTTTTTAAGGGGAGTTAAATTTGATCATGGTCTTCATCAAGTTCACAAAGATACATACAAACCCTACCTTCATGTAATCTAGAATGATTTGGAGTAGACCAAGGGGTGAGAGAAATTATGCAAAAAACCGGGACACGAACCACAATAACTATCGGGAAATCTCTCCTTTGAATCGGAGAAGGATGACTACAAAATAGCGTGGGTGGAGCATGTTGCCAAAATCAAGCGGCTGGAAGAAGAAAGAGATAGTGTGCTTTAAGAAAGCAAGAATAGCGCCAGCTTGTTGAAAGAGCTAAATGAGTCTCGTGAGAGAATAGAGATCGTCTACAGGGATGAAATTAAGAAGGCTCATGCAAAAGAAGCCAAGTTAAAAGAGGAGGTGGCAGCTTGCAGCACAACAATTAAGGCCCAAAATAAGACCATTTCTAACCACGACCATATCATAAAGGGGCATAATAAAATGAATGCGGAATATGAAGAAGTCGTGAAGTCGTGCGATAAAACCATCTCCGACTAGAATGAGATGATCGCGATGCTCCAGGATCGAGTTGCGCAGCTTAGCACCGATAAAGCTTGTGTCGAAGTCGAAAAGGCCGCCGTTACGGTGGATTATTTAGAGCTTCAGAAAGCTTTTAGGAGAAAGATGGAGAAGATGGATAATACCATCTTAAACTTTTATGTCAACTCCCTGTTGCACAAGGAGAGTCTCAGTTACTTGGGCCCCAAATTCTCACGCACTCTCGCCATGATTTGGGAGGAAAACCTGACCCGTTTTCGTGATAGCGGGGATGTTTATATCGAGGAGAGCTAGAGAATGCTCATCTCAACAAAGAATCAAAGAAAGTGTTGTTAGATGGCCGAAAGATTTTACGAATTGAAAGGGAGAAGAAAGCTACTGATGGTGCCACGATAGTGACTACTAAAGCGTTGCTAAAGCCTTTTATTTCCGACCTCGGCGAATCATTGAGGCATCCCTATGATCCGCCGACATGTTCTGGGCTAGAATCTTCTCCATGGTTTGTGGAACTGTCCAAGGAGAGAGAAGGCGATGAATCTGAGGTTGACATTCTAGGTTACTTCCCTGGGGTAGGTAGTCTTTTTATTTCACCTAAGTTCAAGAATATTTAACTCACGCCGTAAGAGCAGGGAAAACTTAACGCTTTCATTTTCGATCTTATAGGTCCATCTTCCTTATTTTCCAATCCATGGGATCCTTGGTGCCTAGACCTATGCTATCTCAACTACGTTTATGCTTGTCTCTATAGCTACTCAGGTTGCATGTCCCTGTCCGGCTCGTAGCCGGAGTCCAAGAAAATCGCCTCATTACATGGCTTAGATGATCCTTCCGTGTCTTGGGAGGGTGACTTCACGGCAGCCGAAATTCGAGAGTAGGAGATTCAGATAGAGCGACCAAGCAAATCTCAACAACAACTGGGTACCATCAAGAAGGAGAAAGTTAAAGCGGTAAAGTCCTCTAAGAGCTCTCACAGATTTCGAAAGAGCAAGACTAAAGGGGAAGCTTTTGAGAAAGTTAAAGAGCAGGAAGAAGATACCGACACCGAGGACATAGTTGACATTACTGGCAGCGATACCACTCCCAAAACGAAGCAGAAACTTCAAATGAAAGGCGTGAAGGGAGGTGGCGGAAAAAGTCGTTGAGAAGCTTGGATGGTAGTTGATCTGATTTCGAGTCAATTAGTGTTGTTTTGTTCAAGTGCAGAGTCTGCACTCACTGCTTTTGTTGCATTGTCTATACTTTTTTCCTTTTATTGGCCGACATTGTGTAGGTACAGCCCCCACATTTTAACCTTGTATAGAAAAAATTTATAAGTAATAAACTGCTGGCATTTTGGCTGTAATTTTCTTATCTGTTTATATGTGTACTTATGTCTACTTTGCTTACTTCTATTTTATTTTATCTAGTCCAGTGATTACTTCCAAAATTCTTTGTTTGAAGTAACAAAACTGGTGAAGTGATTTTGTTCTTGTGTATTTCTATTTGAGTACTGGTGTATGCCCCCTAGTTCGTAGGGTTGTTTGCTTCGAACGCTTGACAAAAGATTGGTAACTTATGGTTTGAACAGTCTGCATACCAAAACTTGGAATAAAACTAAGTTACGATTTGATTTTTTTGTAATTTTTACAACTTCATTATGTAGTCTACGATGTGTAACATATGGACGTTGGAGACGTGCACACGAACGTAAATTGAGTGCGTAATATATACGGTTATAAGATTAACTATTAAAGAAATTATAAAATCTTACCCATTTTCAAAGAAAAACTATTAAAGAATTCATAAACACTCTTCGGGTAAATTAAAAAATATTTGAAAATTTTTAGAAGTTAAACCACTTTTCTCTCCTCAAGAACATGAGTAAATACTTACGCCCATTATTTCTTAGGAATTTTGTAATCCTCAAACATGCGCTTCATTGTTTAGAGCATGCACGTTGTATGAGTTAACTATAGATAGCTAAATGTTTTCCACATTAGATGTTATAACTAATCATTGGGTGTAGCACTTTGCTTTTGTTGGATTCGCGCACATTGCTCCCGATAACCAGAGTGGATTGATCCCCCCAAGTCCCGTGATCAATAATTTTCCCAGTATGGTCGGGGTAAGTCTAGTACTTAAAAGTGTGTGCAGCTTTATGGGATGCATGACTTTTGATACTTCTCATTGTTTCCTATCTTGGGCAACGTGAAGAGTTTATGTTTTAAAAGCGTGATTTTACGGCTCAAAAAGGTTAGAGTGCGGTTTATAGGATGCGTAGCTTTTGATGCCTCTCAATGTTGCCTATCTTTAGGCAATTATGAGGAGTTTATGTTTTTAAAGCATGATTTCATGGCTTAAAAAGTTACCACGCAGATTATAGGATGCGCGGCTTTTTATTTGAGCCTTCCTTATGCTGTCGGGGTAGCACCAATTCTTAAAAGGCGTGGATCGAGTTCTGCCAATCTAACAGTTTGAGTCAATTTGCTTCCGTCGACCCGATGGGTAAGTGGGGCATACTTGAGCATGATTCCACGTTCTTAAGTAGCAATTAAATGGTTTTGAACTGATTTGAACCCATCGACTCAGCAGGTTTAGATTTTTTGGTTCAAAAAGCAAATTAATTTTATTAAGAAAAGTTGGACGAGTTTTTTCCTGCTTACAATGTCCCCGGTATCCAAGGATGGCCTATTTTTTGAAAAGTAGAAAGTACATAAGTTAGTTTCAGGTAAAGTAACGGCGTAGCGATTCACTGTTCCATGATCTTGGAATTCGAATTCCGTCGACGGTTACCAGTTTGAAAGTTCTGTCCATTAGCTTTTGATTGATCACATATGACACTTTTCAATTTGGTTCAGAGGCTCCCGGCATGGGATAGACTCGTTTGAGGACTAGGTCTCCCACTTCGAAGGTTTGGTTGTGAATTTTGTAGTTGAAATATCACACGACCCTTTTTTGGTGGGCAGAAGTCCTTAACTCGGCTTCTTCCCTCCTTTCTCCAATCATATCCAATGATTGGAGTAGGAGCTGCTCGTTTTGCTTCAGATTGAAATTTTTCCTTCGATGAGAGGGGACTTCTAATTTGACGGGAATCATTGCTTCTAGGACATATGCTAAGCTGAATGGAGTATGACTGGTTGTTTCTTTGTGAGTTGTTCTGTAAACCCATAGTGCGAGTGGAAGTTCATCAACCCAGTTCCCTTTATCTTTAGTTATTCGCTTTTTGATGGTGGACTTGATGATCTTGTTTATTGCTTCCATTTGCTCATTTTCTTACGAATGAGTGCTATGGGTAAGCTCTTCTCAATTTAGAAGCGTTTGTAGAAGGCTTTAAACTCGACGCTTTCGAATTGGGCTCCGTTATTAGTGATGACTTTCTATGGCACACCAAACCTACAAATAATGTTTTTAGTAACAAAATTATTGACTTTCTTTACAATAATGGTGGCCAGCAGTTCCACTTCGGCCCATTTTGTGAAATATTCAACAACTATAGCTTAGTTGGCCCCTCCTTTAACTATTGGTAATACTTGATCAAGTTGATTCCTCATATCGTAAACTGCTATGGGATGATCATCTGCATTAACTCTGTTGAGGGATTTATTTAATTTTTTCGAATCTTTGGCAATGATCACACCGTTTGGCATAGTCTGCTGCATCATGGTTTATTGTTGGTCAGAAGTACCCATATTGGAGAAGTTTCTTTGCAAGGGTTTGCATCCAGTATGTTCTTTGCATTCGCCTTCGTTCACCTCCTTCGGAATCCGTCGAGCTTCGTCATCGGTTACGCATTTAAAAAAGGGGGTGGAGAATCCCCTTCAGTAGAGTATTCCATCTTATATTACGATTCACAGCGCTTTTCGAGGAAGCTTTTTCCATTGATTCCGGTCAGTTGGAAGGGTCCCTGTAAGTAAGTAGTCATTGACTGGTGTCATCCACGTTTCCAGTTCGGCGGTGGTGAGAACCCAATCGACATCTATTTCTTCTACACTTGGGGTAATCAAAATCTCAACCAGGACTAATCCCAATGATTGAGCTTCTTTGGAGTTTTCCAGTTTAGCTAAGTAGTCGGGTTTGGTGTTTTGCTCCCGCAGAATGTGAGTTATGATATAATGTTCGATGTCACTCAGCAAATCTTGTACTTTAGATAGATATGGGGCAAGGTTCTCCCCTCAAGCCTGGTACTCACCTTTTACTTGGCAGTTGACTAGCTGGGATTCGTTGTAGATGTGAATGGACTTTATTCTGAGTTCTTTCATAACTTTTAACGCTGCTATCAATGCTTCTTATTCCACTTCATTATTTGTTACGATGAATTCCACGAGTAAGGTATAGCAAATGGATCATCCTTTTGAGGTTTCGAGCACTACCCCTGTCCCCAAACAGAGGTTGTTAGATGTGCCATCAACAAAGAGTTTCCATTACGTCTCCACTTCTGAAGGTGTTTCTCCTTCTTCATCCCATATGGTAAACTCGGCGATGAAATTTGCCAGCGCTTGCCTATTGACAACATTTCTTGGATAGTAAGTAATATAAAATCGGCTCAGTTCGATGCTCCACTTGAGTAGTCGTTCGAAAGTTTCGGGTCAGTATAGTACTTGATTTAGAGGCTGATTAGTCAGTACTTCAATTGGGTGTGCTTGGAAATATGGTCATAACTTCCTGGACGCAACCAGGAGCCAATATGCTAGCTTTTCCAGCTTTGGGTAAATTTCTCGGCTCTGGTAAACTACTTGCTAATGTCGTATACACGACGTCAGATATTTCGCTTCTTTACACACAAAGGCAGCACTCAACGCTTGGCCTGAGATTGCTAGGTAAATGAATAGGTCCTCTCCGTCCACTGGCTTAGATAGGATTGGCGAGGCTTTCATGTGTCACAACAATTCTTCAAGTGCAGTTTGACATGCCTCACTGCATTTGAAGTTTTTCTTTCCTTTCTTTAATTCATCAAAGAATGGTATGCACTTGTCGTTGGCTTTGGAGATAAATCGGCTTAATGTTGTAACCTTCCCATTCAAGCTTTGCAATTTTTCTTATTCTTTAGGGCTTGAACTTCTCGTAAGGCAGTTATTAGCTCTGGATTTACTTCAATTCCCTGGCCCTTACTATGAATACTAAGAACTTTCCAAAGGCAACTCCGAAGTGACATTTGAGCGGATTGAGTTTCACTCCATACTTCAAGAGTATTACAAATGTTTCAACGAGATTATCCAAGTGATTGGAGCTACTCGCGATTTGACCAACATGTCATCCACGTAAACTTCCATGGTTTTCCCGATTTGACACTTGAACATAGTATTTACTAATCTTTGGTAGGTTTCCCCAGCATTTTTTAAACCAAATGGCATTACCCAATAGTAGTATAGTCCCAGATCGATGATGAAGCTGGTGTTTTCTTGATCAGGTGCATGCATCAGGATTTGGTTGTACCTTGATTATCCATATATGATAGCAATTTGTGTCCCGCTGTCCCATCCACAAGCTAGTTAATTCTGGGCAAAGGGAAGCTATTTTCGGACAAGCTTTATTTAAGTCCGAGTAGTCGATACAGCTTCGCCACTTCCCATTGTACTTTTTGACTAAGATTGGGTTAGATACCCATTTAGGATAAGTTGCATCATGGATAAAACCATTGGCCATTAGCTTGTTCACCTCTTCTCTTAACGTCTTGGACTGTTCAGAGCCTAGACTGCGCCTCTTCTGCTTTACTGGGGTAAATTTTTGGTCAATGTTGAACGTGTGGCATGCGATTTCTAGTGATACCCCACATATATCGAAATGCCTCCAAGCGAACACATACAAGTTGGCATGAAGAAAATTCATAAGCTCCAATCGCATCTTGTTTCCAATACGTGTTCGAATTTTCAAGGCCCTTATTGGGTCATCCATATCGACAGGGACAAACACCATTAATTTTGCCGATGTTGTCGGATCCTCCCCTAAACTCTTCTTTCTTGGGTCCAAAGCAAAGTCGAATCAGCTATGGTCCCCAAGCCAGGGGTGGCTCTGTAGTTGCTATTCAAAAGTTTCACGAATGTGGAGAGTTCTCCCCATATCCTTTCCCTTTTACTTTCTTTTAGATTCGCATAACTCTGTAATGTAATATTCTCTGGCATCGCATTGATCTCCTTTAACCACCTCGTTTCTGTTTTCCGTTGGAAACTTCATGGTAAGGCACCATTGGGTGAGAGCAACTCTGAAATCTGCTAGGGCGGGCCATCCTAAGAAGGCATTGTACACGGAAGTTTCGTCCATAATTATGAAATTCTGAATGAGGGTTACGATCACCTTCTCCTAATTCCACTGGCAAGTCAATCGTCCATATGGGTTGTTTGGGTTTACCAGTAAACCCTTGGATTTTTGTTTAGCACGCGAACACAATTTTCATGTCGATCTTCATTTGGTCAAAGGTGTGTTGGAAAATAATATTAACAGAACTTCCGCAATCAACCAATACTCGTCGGACTACAGCGGGTCTAATTCCTACTGTCACCACCATTGGATCTTTGATCCCATCAGTATCTCGGTTTTTGAATATAATATCGTCATTCAAAGTTTTCTGATGCTTGGTTGGAGCCCCATCTTCAATTGTGAGACATGATTCCTTCAGAGCATGTTTTAATGAACTTGCATAGTGCTTTATCCCTCCCAGACTTCTCCATGTGGGACGTGGGCCTCTAGATTTCATTCTAATAATGAGTCCCTGATCAGTTCTCTTTAATTCCTCTTCATTGGTCCCGACTTCGTTTCTTTGATTCCTATGGGCTTAAGGAGTCACGGGTTGGTCAGTATTCTATGATTTTCTCACGTATTGCTGAAGCTTGTTTTCTCGAATCAGCTCTTCAATTAAGTTCTTTAGGTAGCGGCATTCGTTTGTGTCGTGACAGTACATCTCGTGGAAGCGGAAAAACTTCCCTAAGCGCTTTTATTCTTCGTTTGCTTCCTTCTTAGGGGCTTTCTTATATTCCTCGGTCCCCTTTGTCATAAAATAGATGTTTTTCGGTGTATCGTTGAGAGGGGTGTAATCTTTTGGCCTACAACCTTTAAGGAGTTTATCATTTCCATTTCTTTTATTGGAATTTTGATTCTTCCTCTTGTGATTTCCATCTTTCCCTATGATTCCTTCACCAGTCCCAGAAGCGTTTATATACGGATTCATCGCCACGTTACTCTGCTCGATGTTCATTGATTGCATGCCAGTAGACTTCCTCTCTAGCTCTTGTGCCTTATCCAATCTCAAGTATTGGCTTGCTTTACGATTGATATCCTTCATTGTAGTGGGTTACTTCATGTTGGCCCACTTTTCGATTTCAGTTTTGGGGTAAATGGCTTAGACCAAAGGCATGAAAACCATGTCCTCATTTGGATTTTTCACCTCTATCACTGCGGTATTGAATCTGTTCATGAAAGACTTCTACGATCCTTTTCGTTACTGGAATAGTCCAAATAGGGACATCACATCTTTAGGTTGTGTGGTATAGCGCCTTAACTGATCGAGGAATCTTATGGCTAGTTGATCGAAGGTAGAGATGGATTTCAACGGAAGCCTAGTGAACCACAAGGACGCGAATCCTTCCAGGAAAATAGGAAATATCTACACCGAACAGCTTTTGAAGCATTTGCTCCGTCCATGTACCAATTATACTTATACAAATGGGTTTTGGGTCTTTTGTCCCATCATAGATGGAATAGTTATTATCGTGAACTTTTCTGGATATCGCTCATTTAAGGTCTCATCAGTAAATGAAGTCCGACTTGGTGCGGATCCCCATTCATCATCTCTTTTGATTTTTTCGTCCATTAGTCGCTTGATAATATCAGCGATAAATGCCTCTGATGTTCGATAATCCATGGAACGGCTGTCAGTCACTATACCAAGTGTTTAGCTTCACAAACGGCCATAGTGAGTGGGATGAAGCCTCAGCTCTCCTATCTTTGGGAGAACCACTCCCTCAGGATCCTAGTGGCTTGCAACTAGCCTTACTGGGGCATTTTGGACATCTTTAGCATTACCGAATGCATTGGCATTTTCTTCCAACTTATCAACATTAAATTCATCACCATCTGAGTCGGAGAGGTCCATGGCTATATCCTCTCATAGGGTTTTCGCCCCTTGATTCAAGATCAAAGTTGGCTGCCTTGCAGCGAGCGGAGTACTTGTATTTCCTTCTGCGTTGATTCCCATAGTTCCTTCCGTCACCCTTTTTTGCGGCTGTTTTCGATTTCTTATATTTAGGCTAGAAACGAAAGAATTTTCTTGCTCTATGACAACCGTGGGTTCATCCATATTTCTTGGGGCTGTATTTGAATGCAAGGTTAAGAGAGCATTGAGCTTACCATCAAGGCTCTCTAACTATTTTTCATTTTGGTTGATTTCTTCAACCATTTTTTTCAACTCTTCTCTTGTAACGACCTCACATTGATTGGAATGCTGGCACCTGATCTCCTATTTTGGCACCATTTACTTCAGTTTGACGATGATTCATTCTTCTCCGGCTATTACTACCTCTATAGATCTTCCAAAGGTAGTTTTCTTCCTTCCCGGAGCCATCGATTCCAAGCATCTGATTTTTCAAGCAAAGATTGAGGATCTAACTTCTGGGCTTAACTGATCCAAAGTAGATAGCTAGATCTGAACCCTATGTCGGCCTTCTCATTGAAAGCACCAAAATGTTAACCTAGGAAATGGATCAACACCCTAAACTGAGTGTGAAAGCACATCCCTTTTCTTATAGAGCAATAATATATAGAATAAATGTAAAAGAGCGGGAATAGAAAGAAAATAAGAAGATTTTATAGTGGTCTGGCTATTACTGAAGCCTACGTCCACTTTATAGTTTTTATTATTGACTGATTACTGTTACAAAGTTAGTTGGATTACAAAGCTCTTGAATATCCTTAGTTAGATCAAGTCCTCAACGTTAGAGTTCACTGGAGAATCACAGTGAACCCTTTGGATGACCGTTGTGAGAAAAGAGAGGAGTGAAGAAGGCTTTGTGTAGAGTTTCAGCAACCAATCTGGAAGATCCAGTTTATGTTGCAGGTAGGATTATATTTATACATGTTGGGGAGCTACTAGGCCAAGGCTGTTCGCTATATGCTTTAAGATGATCACAGGAAGGCGCATCGGATTTTGCATCATGATCCGAGCCAAAGTGGTGGATCACTAGCGATTCACAGTCTATGATTGCTAGCGATCCATGGAAAAAGCTCGTATGCGACCCACTTCCCTTGTACTTTCCTTTACTTTGTTCCATTTGAGTCGCAGCGGTCTGATGATGATGTATGGGTCGCTCGCGATCCATAGTAGTGATCCATATACTTGGCTTATCTTTGAACTTTGGTTTTTGGGTTTCCTTTGTCACCTTGTGTGTGTCGATGTTGTTCATGCAGTCTTGTAGCATGTTGCCTTTTTTAATGATGGTTTGTTTACCAATTGTATTCGTCTGCTGATTGGACTAAACGAATGCTTGTCTTTTGATTTGGCTAGCATGAAATCTCACCAAACTTAGTCATTGCTCCCATGATATAGATTGAATTATGATGCAAGAAAGTCGAAGAACACATGAGTTAATGCCATGGATTGATAGGTTCCATAAGCTATGTATCGCCAGCGATCCACGCCTTTAGTGTACTTTTTCATTCTTTTCCTCTGACTTCCTTTGGCTTGTTATTATAGTTCTTTTGGTTGGCTTTTGTGCTATTCTAATTTGATCAATTTGTCTCGATATCCTTTGGGTTCTGACGTGTTAGAAATTCAGATAAGAATAATATTATCCTTCATTATACACAACATAGGCGAGAGATTATATGTCGTGAGCATTGCATGCCAACGAATATAGTTGGAACCCAACATGGAAAACAAATTAAAGCCATCAATTAGAAGGCTATGTCTAATATTGCATGGATCTACTAAAAATGGCTTGCATTTCATGTCCAATACATTTCATGTTATAGATCCATGCGATGACACATTTTCCCATCGGTGCTTTTGTTATTAAAATTTCACCGTCAATCTGCTGCCATCCTTTTGGATCTTAACATACTTTGAAACCTATAAATTATCAGAAAATACCTCAACATTTTAACTAGAATGGCATGAATAATTTCGTTTGCATTGATTTATATTTTACCTTGAAGATCCACATTTTAGATAATTATTCAAATCTTTATATTCCGATAAAGACAATAATCGTTCTCTCATGCATGAGTCCTCTCAAAACCTATATCAAATATTTATAATGACTTAGGAAGTACATTATCTTTTGACAACAACTGCTGATGATCAATTAGAAGCCTATTTAAAATATTGTAAGACAATATAATCTCACGTTCAAGGTAAAAAAAGGCAATGATAATTTTGTTTGATCCTTGCAATTAGGAAATGATTGGATCTTTGGGTCATTCAAATTTTTGTGTAAATCATCCGTTGAACTTTTACATCATCTTTACATTTCTAATCATCAAAGAAAGTATGATTAACAATGTTTCCATCTTCATTGGTAATGGATTCAACTAAGTCATAAGCAATTACCCGACTTTGTTTTCTTGCTTTTATCTGTTTTCTTATCATGATTATATCACTCATTGATCATGTACTTAAGATCCATTCTCTTATAATTAAATGCACGATGATAATTTCTTCATAAAGACAAGTAAGATTTCGATAATCTAAATAATGAGGTAATTTTTTCTGAATTTCCCACATTTCTTTTTGTATCTTTCACAAATTCCAAGCTCTTTGGAATGAACTGTAACTTTTGATATTCAAGTATGTTTTATATTCAACGCTAAAATTCAAAGTAACAATTAGTTATTAGTTATAAGCAAAATAACCATAAAATTCTAATTTTTTAGTATGTCGATACTTGTTTACTAGTAAAGAAACCAACTGGTTATGTGTATACATTGTTTTGATAAAAAGATAATTTATCTTTCATGCAAAACAAAATTTATTATCATTGTTATTTAAGAGCTAAACGCAAATGAGTGACTCCTATAAACATAATTTTTAAAATTGTAAATAGAAAATCAATAATTAAAAGCCAAATTTCAAGAAAAAAATCAAGGCTTAAATGATTTATTTATCATTTAAACATTTATTTATTTAATATTTTCTCACAATAGTAAAGAAAATTATTGGTCTCATAATTTTCATCTATCTTTATTTATTTTCCCATTTTCAAGGCTTAAATTAAGAAAATGGTCGATGCAACCTTTATGGTATCCTTTATTTTATGGACCTTTTAGGATGAGGTCCTAAGAGATGGTGTGGCTTAGGTTTTGTTTGCCATTCCTACTTATGAATTTGGAAAACTGAACATAGCAAACAAATCTATTATGCAAGGAAAATTCAAATCCAGTATGTTATGGAAATAATAAATCGATAAAATAGAACTGCTTAATACTTTATTGGGGTAAGAGACTTATTACTTGAAAAAAATATATAATAGATGCGATATGTGTCATGATAAAAATTGAGAAATGCGGGTGGTTAATATCAACCACACCATTATATGGATTAAAATGTCTCAGTTCATATTAGGAATAATACTGTCACTATAGATTAGGTAATTTTAGGAATTTAAATAAAAAACAAATGCTTGCCCTCATCATGAAATCTTCAAATCACATTTTAACATCAAATTCTTTATACTTTCAAACATATTCACCATTTGAAGTATTTTTCAACCTAACCAATGAAGACACCCAAACAAAATTTGTGAAAATCATATGCATATATCACTAAGGAAGAGATTATGGCATATAAATATACTTCTTTCACCTTCCTCTCTTTTTGTTGATCCAATCAACCCATCAAACAAAAAATAAACAATGATAAATAACGATCGACAAGTCCAAATATAAGTTAAAGAAATTAAATATTTATATCTATAAGAATATAGAAAAATCATTATCTACTACAAAATGAGGTATACAGTCAATGATGACGAAGTACAATGCCTAAATTTTAAAATGAAGAAAAAAATTGTAGCACCTTTGATGGTGGTGCAGATTGGAGGAGCATTGGATGTATCATCCGTCATTTAGGGAGTCCAAATGATTTACGGTTTCAGAAAGGGAGACGAAGCTACATGATTTAGGATTTTTTGAAGAGAACCGCGATTTTTCCTAGGAGATGAAGTGAAAAGAGGGAGTGGCTTGTTCGAACATGTGAAATCAATATCTAAAGAACTTTTTCTTGCCTTTTCATAATGTAGCATTGAAAATTACAAAATTATTTATTTCATATGCTTTTAATAGCATACAAATCAGAAATGCTATGGATTAGTGCTAGAAATAGTACATTTTGTTGTAGTGGAATGTGCTACCATTGAGAAACTCCTTTGAATTCGATTCATGTATAGAAATAATAGAATTCTACATTCTCGAATTCAGTTCCAATGTCTATGATTGTAACAACCCGCATATTTATTGAATTATATATTTAAATATTTTGTTTAAATATATCATCGTTCGTCGGATTTTTGTCTGAAAATCTACTTTTTGCAAATAGTCGAATTAGGACTCGAGACAACTTCCATTGAGTTAAAAATGCCATTTGCAATCTTTATTTGCAATCTTTTTGAGTATAAACTTCGATGTATTTAGAGTTAGTAGAATTTTGCTACTTTTTCACTTTGGGTTTGAGTTTGGGTTTCAGCCCAATGTTCTATCTTAAGACCCTAGTTCCACCCCCTCTCCTTTTCATTACTTCATAACTTTTCCTAATACTCAAGCTTCATCAAAAATGGGGGAAGAGAAAAAGAATTAGGAAATCCTAAGCCCCAGTATCCATTTGCAAATTCAAGTTCTAGCTCCAAATTCATAGAAGAAGCTTTGGTAAGCCTTCTCTTCTTCTTCTCCAACTCATTCTCCTTTCAATTTCAGAAATTCCTAAACCTAACTTAGGAAATGTTCTTCTTTTAAGCTTAGATTGAAGCTTATTGAGTTGTTATTGAAGAGGAATTGATCTTAGCTTGTTTTAAAAGCTTCTCCTTCATTGATTTGGGTTTAAAGGTGATATTTTTATCTCACATCTATGTCTGTATCTATCCTTGTTGTTAGGTATGTATTCCTAACACTTATTCATGTCCATTTGCTTTTGATTTGGATTACTTTGGTGAATATTCCAATTTTTGGTGTTTTGAAAGAAAAATGTATGAAAATTCTTATATGGGTATTTGGACATTGATATTCGAGGCGTATCGAAGAGCCATTAAGGCTGGGTTGTCGCTTGGCATAAATCCTTAGTCATCGTCGCTCGCCCGATCGCTTTCAGTAATTATTTTAGGCATTATTGGCCTGGGTTCAGAAAAGTGCCCGAGCAACAGTTTCAGACGTCTGAAAACCTTATTTCAGACGTCTGAATATTATATTGGGAATTTTTATTCCCCAGTATTTAGACGTCTGAATCAAAGGTTCCAGACGTCTGAATTGCTTCGAATTGAACCAGAGAAGAAATAGGCTAAAAATTGGCATTTTCAGACGTTTGAATCAAAGGTTCCAGACGTCTGAATTGGTTCGAATTGAACCAGAGAAGAAATAGGTTAAACATTGGCATTTTCAGACGTCTGAATTTATAGGTTCAGACATCTGAATTATGTTCTGGAAAATATTTTATTTTCCATATTCAGGCGTCTGAATCATACACTACAGACGTCTGAATCTGCTTATTTTTACCTATTTTGCCTATTTAGCCTGAGTTTCCAAATTGAATCAGTTTGTATTGATTTCCATTTGTTGTTATCATTTATTATCGACTTTGATGACATTTTCTTTGGGGTTTTTGGAACATCCACTTTGATGGATTCGGTATCGATTTCTTTGGATTTAATTCACGTCTTCGAATGTGAATTTTGATGATTGATTGTTTCTATAATCATTTTTGTGATTTGACACTTTTAAATACAGAGGTTCCTATACTAGTAGTAAATATCAAAACTCTTTCATCAAAACGTTTGCAACACTATTTTATTACAAAGCTCGTTCCTTAGAACCAATTTCCAATCTATTAGTATATACAAACCTTTACCTCACTCGTATGAGAAATCTAATTAAATGACTTAGTAAAACAAGTGGTATGAAACGCTTGCTTTAGTTCGTCGGTTAATTCTTGGACTTGTTCGATTGAATCTCTTGTGACAAATTTTCTAGTGGAGATCTAAAATTTGTTCTTAAATATTTAAGTTAAGCTAATGGTTATGGGACATGAAGCTTAGCTCATATATTTAGTAGCTTATTGTAATTGGCACTTCTTGATGTTCAATGATGATCATTTTATGGTTAGACTACCAATGTGCGATGTCTCTTTGTCCACGTGGAGGACTATACCTCATTTTATTGAGCTTCATCATATTTCTTTTATGGGCTAGCGACCCATGGTCTTTGAACCATTTATGGAGCAATCAGCTCGATAACTTTAAGCATGGGCCGTACCTATTTAGGTGCGCCGATGTTCGTTTATGCATGGGTCGTACCTATTTAGGTGCGTCGATGTTCGTTTACGCATGGGTCGTACCTATTTAGGTGCGTCGATGTTCGTTTATGCATGGGTCATACCTATTTAGGTGCGTTGACATTTGTTTATGCATGGGTCGTACCTATTTAGGTGCGTCGATGTTTGACTGTGCATGGGGTGTATCTATTTTGGTGCGTCGATGTCCGGTTTATGGAATAGCGTTCCGTTTAGGATTGGCCAACCCCTTGTGATTTCTAGATTTCTAATCGATGATTTCTGGAATTTATGTTTTACCAACTTTTACAATTGGCATTGATATGTATGTCATTTTTTGTGGCTTAGTGAATTAAATAAAGAATATGACGTTCTTTTTGATGTTATGAGACTTTTGAGATATTGCATGATTTTGGTAGATTTTCTAATGTATACTTTTCATTGTATGACATTATTGTTATCATACGTTTTTGTTATATCTCATATTCTATCTCATATTTATCTAATATTTATAGCTAGACTGATTCGTTTATTATTATCTTATTAAATAATACTCGGGTCAGGCCGAGATGTTATAGGTGCTTCTGCTTGACTCCATATCGGACCATCATCTGACTTTTGGCTAACTACTTTAGGTTAGTACTTTTTGTTGTATACATTTGAGATATGGACTCCTTGATGTATACTTATCCTTTTGTCTTACACCTGTATCTATTCTTTTGTGTTATTGTGGATTTTATTCGACCACTACTCTGATGTACACTTTTTGTGTAATATTCATATCTATTCCCGCCTATGTGATATGAATTATCTGTGACTGATTTATGTTATGCTTATTTCTATATTTGTTTCCGAAGATATTATAGCCACTGTGTAGTAGTCTTGTGTTTGTATCGGTATGTCGGATTTCCTCTTATGATGAAAAGAAATGCATGTTGTTCTATCTGACATATCGGGGCTCGCATAAAGCAATTACACGGAGGATCGCTACTCAACAGCCTTATTCTCCATGCTAGTTGACGACATTACTCCATAGTGTCCTTCGCTAGCATAGGTATAGAGGTGGGGCATCACAGCTTGGTATTAGAGCGAGGTTTAGAACAAAATATGATAATCACATAATAGAAACACATATTACAGGTACATCAAAGTGTAATAAGTGTTACAAATCTTTGAGTCATCGTGCCTCTATTCCTTCTACCCCAAAGGCTAGATAGGATTTTGGAATACGTCTAGGAATGTATTTGAATTCCGTAGTATTTATATACCTTGGGAATAATCTTTATCTTTTCTTAACTTTCAGCTTATGGCTGGAAGAGACAAAGGACGACACTCGAATGCCGGGCAATCCAGTGGTTTAGGAGCACACAACCTCCAGCTCCTACTCGAACATCTCCTCCATGCAAGTTCACCTTCGTACGATTGTGCAGTGATTTTTCTCATCTTGGAGGGAAGTCGTTTAAAGGCTCCGAGATTGTTCTTGATGTCCAAGCTTGGATTCGCATGTACGAGCATATTTTCTCTCGCATGGATCTTTCTGATCATGAAAGAGTTCTAGTAACTTCTAGCTTACTGCAAGAGCATGCCCTTGATTGGTATGAGCTTCTTTTGGCTGAATTTGATGACTCTGCTCTTTCTCAGACTCAGTTTCGGGAACGATTCAGACTCAAGTTTGTTTCTGAATCCGAGAAAGTTTTATTGGCCCATCGCTTTCTTGAGTTGAAGCAAAGGGAGTCTTCCGTTTCTGAGTATGTTGCATCATTCGAGGCCTTATCTAAGTATGGTCTCGAATTCATTAGCACTTCGTATAGGAAGAATCTGAAGTTTGTATCTGGTCTTAAGAAATGTCTTAAGAAGTCTTTAATGCTCCAGCTTAAGCTTTCTTTTGAGGAGTTGGTTGATTCGGCACTTCATCTCGAAGCTTTCGAGAAGGAGTGTGATTGTGGGGATGATGTTGAGGTTCGCAAGAACACCAACAAGAAGTAGCTTTCATTCGATAAGCGGAAAATTTTCCCTTCCAAGAAGAAAAAGCCTGTTAAATTTGATTCTCAATCTCAGTCTGCTGAAACACCTTCCATTCGGAAGTGTTTCAATTGTGGTTCTTCTGATCATATGATTCGAGCTTGTCCTAAGCCTCTCTTCTGCCGCTACTGCAAGAAGGAAGGCCATCATCTTTCCACTTGTCCTATTGCTCCGAATAATTCTTAATCTGGCAAGCTATATATAGCAGATGCTTCTGGGGGTTCTTCTCAGGGATAAGGTATATCTCCATCTATTTTGGAAGGTTTCTATTTTTTTCATTGTGATTTGATTACAAATTGATGGCATCATTTTATTCTTTAAACCCACATGATGAGAAAAAATGTTATTTCTCTCATTTGGGTAGTTTGTAAAAAAATTCGGTATTTTTGAGCTTGTCTTAGGATTATCTCCTAAGCAATCTTTTGAGTGGTGTTAAGGTCTTTTCAGCACGACCTTGTCACCGGTTTTCATTAGTTTCGAGTTGTGGAAGTTAGCCTTCCATTTACCGCATTCTGTACTCGTTACAAATCTTATGAATGACTTATTATGTCATTCAGTTTGTCTAGCTTATTTCATCCATTTTATGAATCGAGTATTCTATGAATATTTCGATGACTTCTTTTTGTATTTATTATTTTTGGATGGAAACAGCAATCTAAAATTTTGCAAATCTTTTTCATAAGATATTTATAGGTATAAAGTGATTTTTGTTCTTGAAACGAACAAAGAGTATTCATAAAGTTTTTAAGAGCCATTTTTATTATATAAAAGACGATTTTGTGATTGTATTGCCCATTGAGCGTTTTAAGAATTCTGGTCGATGCACTTGATCAACATTATCGATAGGAATCTCTTAAACGCTTTGTTGAGATAGTTTGACACAATAAATTGACTTATAAAAAGTAATTTTTTCTAGAAAAATGATTACATAAAGATAATTGTAATTTTGGAAGTTTTAGCTTTTCGGGAAAGAATATTATTTAAAATAACTCTTTTTCGATACTCATATCCATGTGGTCCTCGATGGGAACCAAGATTTCACCGTTTTTACGGATGCTAGTTGTATTGGTTTGGGTGCCGTCCTCTTGCGAGAGAGAACGTTCTACCATTTATGCTTCTTTACAATTAAATCCTATCGAGACTAGGTATGCCACTCATAATCTAGTCCTCGTAGCTATTGTTATCGCTTTTAGAGATTGGCATCATCATTTATTTTTGTGGGAGAAATTCGTTCTCCACTCCGATCATATATCTTTGAAATGTTTATTTTCTCAAAAGGAACTTGATTTGCCTCAACAATGGAAATGTCTTAGGGATTCCAATTTTTTTTATTCTTGAGCCCGAAGTTATTGAAGAAATTGAAGTTTCACCAAATTTGACTTAGAGCATCACCCTATTTGCATCATTGCTTTGGAGGTTGAGCTCCTTTGAAATAAAGATAATCTTTTTGGTAAAAGTTCAATGGTTCTCAAAACTTAGGAATTGCCCTTGGGAATCTAGAGAATTCATCGAGCAAACTGGTTCGGGCATACTCTTTCGTGCTCCTTATGGTGAACTTCTTATTTCAAATTTTCTTTTTTGTTGATATGCTTTTATGGTTGTTACTCTTTATTTTTTTCTTAAGTATTGCAAGGATGCAATTTCTTTAAGGAGGGGAATATGTAACAACCCGCATATTTATCGAATTTTATATTTTAATATAGTATCGTTTGTCGGATTTTTGTCCAAAAAGCTACTTTTTGCAAATAGTCGAATTAGGACTCAAGACCACTTCCATTGAGTTCAAAATGTCATTTGCAATCTTTTTGAGTATAAACTTTGATGTATTTGGAGTTAGCAGAATTTTGCTACTTTTTCACTTTGGGTTTGAGTTTGGGTTTCAGCCCAATGTTCTATCTTAAGACCCTAGTTCCACCTCCTCTCCTTTTCATTACTTCACAACTTTTCCTAATACTCAAGATTCATCAAAAATGGGGGAAGAGAAAAAGAATTAGGAAATCCTAAGCCCTAGTATCCATTTGCAAATTCAAGTTCTAGCTCCAAATTCATAGAAGAAGCTTCGGTAAGCCTTCCCTTTTCTTCTCCAACTCATTCTCCTTTCAATTTTAGAAATTCCTAAACCTAACTTAGGAAAATGTTGTTCTTTTAAGCTTAGATTGAAGCTTCTTGAGTTGTTATTGAAGAGGAATTGATCTTAGCTTGTTTTAAAAGCTTCTCCTTCATTGATTTGGGTTTAAAGGTGAGATTTTTATCTCATGTCTATGTTTATATCTATCATTGTTGTTAGGTATGAATTCCTAATACTTATTCATGTGCATTTGCTTTTGATTTGGATTGCTTTGGGAAATATTCAAATTTTTGGTGTTTTGAAAGCAAAATGTATGAAAAATTCTTATATGGGTATTTGGACATTGATATTCGAGGCGTATCGAAGAGCCATTAAGGCTGGGTTGTCGCTTGGCATAAATCCTTAGTCGTCGTCGCTCGTCTGATCGCTTTCGGTAATTATTTTGGCCATTATTGGCCTAGGTTCAGAAAAGTGCCTGAGAAACAGTTTCAGACATCTGAAAACCTTATTTCGGATGTCTGAATATTATACTAGGAATTTTCATTCCCTAGTATACAGACGTTTGAATCAAAGGTTCCAGACGTCTGAATTGGTTCGAATTGAACTAGAGAAGAAATAGGCTAAAAATTGGCATTTTCAGAAATCTGAATTTATAGGTTCAGACGTCTGAATTATGTCTTGGAAAATATTTTATTTTCCAGATTCAGACGTCTGAATCATACACTTCAGACGTCAGAATCTGATTGCTTTTGCCTATTTTTCCTATTTAGCTTGAGTTTCCAAATTTAATCGATTTGTATTGATTCCCATTTGTTGTTATCATTTATTATCGACTTTGATGACATTTTCTTCGAGGTTTTTAGAACATCCACCTTGATGGATTCGGTATCGATTTCTTTGGATTCAATTCACGTCTTCGAATGTGAATTTTGATGACTGATTGTTTCTACAATCATTTCTGTGATTTGTCACTTTTAAAATACAAACGTTCCTATACTAGTAGTAAATATCAAAACTCTTTCATCAAAATGATTTCAACACTATTTTATTACAAAGCTCATTCCTTGGAACCGATTTCCAATCTATTAGTATATACAAACCTTTACCTCACTCGTATGAGAAATCTAATTAAACGACTTAGTAAAATAAGTGGTATGAAATGCTTGCGTTTACTTCGTCGGTTAATTCTTGGACTTGTTCGATTGAATCTCTTGTGACAAATTTTTTAGTGGAGATCTACAATTTGTTCGTAAATATTTAAGTTAAGCTAGTGGTTATGGGACATGAAGCTTAACTCATATATTTACTAGCTTATTATAATTGGCACTTCTTGATGATCGATGATGATCATTTTATGGTTAGACTAGCAATGTGCGATGTCTCTTTGTTCACGTGGAGGACTATACCTCATTTTATTGAGCTTCGTCTCATTTCTTTTATGGGCTAGCGACCCATGATCTTTGGACCATTTGTGGAGAAATCAGCTCGATAACTTTAAGCATGGGTCGTACCTATTTAGGTGCGTCGATGTTTGTTTATGCATGGGTCGTACCTATTTAGGTGCTTCGATGTTCGTTTATGCATGGGTCGTACCTATTTAGGTGCGTCGATGTTGGTTTATGCATGGGTCGTACCTATTTAGGTGCGTCGATGTTCGTTTATGCATGGGTCGTACCTATTTAGGTGCGTCGATGTTTGACTGTGCATGGGCTTATCTATTTAGGTACGTCGATGTTCGTTTATGCATGGGTCGTACCTATTTAGGTGTGTCGATGTTTGTTTATGCATGGGTCGTACCTATTTAGGTGTGTTGATGTTTGTTTATGCATGGGTCGTACCTATTTAGGTGCGCCGATGTTTGACTGTGCATGGGGCGTATCTATTTAGGTGCATCAATGTCCGGTTTATGGAATAGCGTTCCGTTTAGGATTGTCCATCCCCTTATGATTTCTGGATTTCTAATGATGATTTCTGGAATTTATGTTTTGCCAACATTTACAATTGGCATTGATATGTATGTCATTTTTTGTGGCTTGGTGAATTAAATAAAGAATATGACGTTCTTTTTGATGTTATGAGACTTTTGAGATATTGTATGATTTTGGTAGATTTTCTAATGTATACTTTTCATAGTATGACATTATTGTTATCATACGTTTTTGTTATATCTCATATTCTATCTCATATTTATCTGATATTTATAGCTAGACTGATCTGTTTATTATTATCTTATTAAATAATACTCGGGTCAGGCCGAGATGTTATAGGTGCTTCTGCTTGACTCCATATCGGACCATCATCTGACTTTTGGCTAACAACTTTAGGTTAGTAGTTTTTGTTGTATACATTTGAGATATGGACTCCTTGATGTATACTTATCCTTTTGTCTTACACTTGTATCTATTCTTTTGTGTTATCGTGGATCTTATTCAACCACTACTCTGATGTACACTTTTTGTGTAATATTCATATCTATTCCCGCCTATGTGATATGAATTATCTGTGACTGATTTATGTTATGCTTATTTCTATATTTTTTTCCGAAGATATTATAGCCACCGTGTAGTAGTCTTATTTTTGTATCGGTATGTCGGATTTTCTCTTGAGATGAAAATAAATGCATGTTGTTTTATCTGACATATCGGGGCTCGCACAAAGCAATTACATGAAGGGTCGCTCCTCAACAGTCTTATTCTCCGTGCTAGTTGATAGCATTACTCCATAGTGTCCTTGGCTAGCATGGGTATAGAGGTGGGGCGTCACAATGATGATTTTTTATGGTACTCCGAACTTGCATAAAATATTTTTAACTACGTATTCACACTTTCATTGAAGTGATTGTGATGTGTGGATCTGGCTTAATCCATTCAGCGAAAATAGTCCACCATAATGATTGCGTATTCAGCTCCTCCTAGTGTCACTACTAGCACCCTAATCATATATATTTCCCATATCATAAATGGCCATGGGTTAACTATCCATATAAGCTCGTTGGATGTTGCTCTTGGTATCTTTGCAAATCTTTGACACTTGCCAAGTCATTTGGAAAATCCCGTTGCATCTCGTTGATAGCGGACCAGAAATATCTGTAGCGTGGTACTTTTTTGCCAACTTCTACCCTAATGTAATCCCCGCAATTTTCTTGATAGGAATCTTCAAGGATTTACTTTACTTCATATATTTATTCATACACCTTATAAAGGGAGTTCGGAGTCTCTTTCGAAGAAGAGTTTCATCCTACATAATATAATGTGATGCTTTACATAAGAGCTTCAGCATGTCATTACTACCTTTCAAAAGAGTTCCCATCGGTAAGTACGCTATGAATGGTGTCATCCATGACCCATTCTCCTCTATATCCTTGATGATATCGACATCTTTAATGTTGGGAACCTTCAACAACTCGACAACTGTGCATGTTTAATACTAGCCAATTTGGCCAATGAATCTGCACTAGTATTTTTCTCTCTAAGGATATGACTAATTGTATAATGCTCAATATAATTCAGTAGTTCCAACACTTTCAACAAGTAAGGGGCCAATTGTGCATCCTTAGCTTGAAAAGCTCGCTTGACTTGACAATAAACCCATTGGGAGTACTGAATTTGTATTGATCGCACTCACAATGCTTTTGCTATCTTGAGTCCCTCTATCAACGCTCTCCGCCTCATTATTCATAGAACGTTACTCAAGCTTTAATGCATAACACATTATCCAACATTGTAGAGTTATCCAGACTAATCGTACTATGGAATCATAGGATTTGATGTACTATCTACATATAATTTCCAAGAGATAGTTCAAATGTCTCTTCTTGCATTCCATCGCGTAGAAAGTAAACTTTATAATGACATCCACCAATGCTTGTTCTTATATCGCCTTTCAGGATAATAAGTAATTTCATACTAGCTCATCTCAATATTCCACTTTAAAAATCATCTCGATGTCTAGCGGGGATGCAATACCTACCTAAGAAGTTGATTAATCAACACTATTACTGGATGAGCTTAGAAATAAGGTTGTTAGTTCCTTGACACTGCCAGTGAGCAGTAGACTAGAGTTATCCAACATTTGAACTAGGTAGCCTTTAAGTGAATCTGGACTTCAAGATGAAAAAGAATGGTTCAAGAACTTAGGGGCAAGCTCAAGATGGCTTTGGAAGGGAACTCCATATTTGAAGTCCCAAAGTGACCAAGAAAACTTCTTAGTACCTAGTGGTTGAGAAAGAACTCGGTACCGAGTGGTTTTCCATGAGCTATTTTTTGGCAATTATGCCGTGGTCAAGTGATAGAGTTATAAAGTGGTTATCCTGGGGCCTATATATTAAGGAGTAGGTGAAATTTTTTACAGCTATACAGAAAAGGACAAGTACGGGACAAAGCCAAAATTTTCAGTACTAGGTTGTTCTCATATGCTAAAAAGTGCTCAAAGCTTAAAGAGTTGAAGATGCAAGACAAAGTAAAGGAGGAAGTGATGGTTTGCACAAGGAAAAACGTTTCGGTATGGACATGATTCAAGTCGGTACCAGTTGATTTTATGCTAGGGGAAAAATTCTTCTTTCCCTCTATTCTCATGAATCCGGATCCTTACATGGTCTTCAGTGGTCTCGCAACTCTAGTGGGAAATTCCTCTATTAATTCTAAGCTAGAGCAACTACTAAGGGACTTTTAGCCATTCTATTCTTCATCTTCTATCTCCACTCGGATCTTCTCACCTAAATGCATATTATTACTTTTTAGACTTGAAAACTAATTGTAAAGCCTTCGTACCTATGAAAAAATAATCTATAATAAGATTAAAGTGAAAATAGGGCATAAAATTAGTCGAACCACTATAAAAATTCATGTGTCTTTACTGGTTTTGCTATTATTAATACTTATATCTATTCTCTTTCATTCAGTTAGGGTGTTGTGCCAATTTTTGGCTCAACATTTTTAGTGCTTCCACTGAGAATAGAGCTCCTCAAGAGTAGATCTTGCTTTTATTTTCGATTAGAGCATCTAGAAGTTGTATCTAGAGCTTTTTGTTGTTGATTTAGATATTTGGTTTTTGAAGAAACGGCCCCTAGGAGATCCAGGAGATCTGGAGCTGTAGCTAGTGGAGAAGTTGAAGTTTCTTACCACAATGTGGAGAATAACCAATTGATAGGTGCTTTTCCAGGAACATTTATCCTACAAGAGAAGGTGCCGAGAAACGAGTTCGATAGGCTGATGCTGGAACCAAATCAGAGAATGGCGGATAGCAAGAAAGCGCTTATTGAGAAGAAGGATACTAGCATTGCCTTGTTGACTCGGTAGTCTTATAGGAAAAGGAAAGACTGCAAAGATGTGTTATCAGTAAATTCTAAAGAAGAAAGAAGGGTGTTCTTCTTCTTCCGTCCAGAAGAGGAGATACGAGAAGTGAAAGATGAAGGAGCAAACTTGTAACAACTTGCACCTTGACGAGCCTAAATTTTGACTAAATCAAAACCCAAATTCATTAAAATACAGATCGTTGGTTTTTCTAATCTGTACTAAACATAAGTATATCGGATAACGAACTTTGGACTAGTAAAATACATAGAACATATATACTGACTAAGACTACTACCTTGGAATGAATATTTTTCCTTTATTATCTAGTTGCCTTACCAGTGCCAAGCATGAATGAGAATTCTTCACCACTTACAGTTTTTGTCTTGCACCAGCAACATGTCCCTCTAAATCTACCATGTAGGTGAATGAGGAGGGGGTCAGAATAACATTTTGGTGATTGAAAAATTATATACGTAATCCATGATACTAATTTATATCGACTGATTTTTGTTTAAGTGTTATGCCTATGATTCACAGTGGAATTCCATTTGCGTGTATGATATATCTAACATTCCTATGGTACGATTATACATACATACATATATATATATATATATATATATATATATATATATATAAACTTTGTACTACCCGAAAGAAGACCTTGCCCTCTTAATGCTTCTTGAATAGGGAGATGCAATCCCAATGGCCTTGTAATACCTCGACCCTGAAGCGGGCCCTTTGAGTAATCTCTAGTCAACCAGCCCTTAACTACAAAGACTGAAGACTCCTAGATACAGCTTTATAATTTGACTTTCTGTGACGACCCGGGTTTCTGACCCCAGAAATCCCTTTCATCATGAAGAAAGAAAGGGGTGAGAAAATAGAAAAGATAGAGAAGAAAGAAGAAACAACATTAGAATCTCAACAGCGAAACGAACAAATTATATTAATCACATAAATATTACATAATATATAATATCCCAGAGTTATACAACTAATACATCACATACTAGACAGTTATAAACACTTGTCTAGTTAATACAACTCGATACAACTCAAACAAATAACTCAGAGATACCAACACAGCGGAACTAAATATATCTACAACGCAGAAGCCTCCTGCTCCATTGCTTCTCCAGAATTCGTCAAAGCTAACCTGAATCCCTTGGCTACTCGTAAAAATTTGAGTACCCGAGAGTTTAGGAAAAACAGAAATAAACTCCGGGTCAGACATGGGTCTGGTATGAGTAACAGGTTAAAGTTGCTTAATTTTTGAAAACATTTGAAAACAAAAGGGTATCACGTAAGACTTCCCACAAATAAATATGGTAAGTTTTTACCTTACGCTAACCAAATCATTTAATAGGAAATTCTGTAATATTATAATAATGTCTAGGGTTTTCAAGTAAATATGAAATAGTCGAAATTGTTACATTATTAAATTCCAGCTACTAGCCACAAAAGTGGGTAATACAATCAAAACCGTTGGCACTTATTGGATTTTGGATTCCATACAATGGCAGGGCTACTGGGGTACCGCCCGTCACAATACGGGGCCTAGATCATCGTACCGAGGATCACTCCCGACCCCCTACAACACAAGGCCGGAACCATTCCTTACTGAACAGTCCCGAACAAGATAACCCCATAGTTGGCGCGACCAACCGCTCACTAAGCCGAATAAAAAGGGACATCTAGACAGGGGAAAATCTTGTCCTACTTGGGCATGACCCACCTAACCTTGCTGCAGCTCCCCTGTTTTAGCCATTCTCGGTTGATGAAGCTTGAGGCAACGATTACCTTTTGAGAACACATCTCTTAGAATGCTCATCGCCCATCTGATGATGTTCTGAAAGCATTCAATCCATACAAGTTCGTTCCGGGTTCGAACGAAACCGAAGGCATTATCTTGTTACACTCATTTTGGAAATCACCCTCAGAGTTAACGATGATAACCCTTGTACTCTAAATCTTCATCTTCACTTTAGATTCACGACCTATTGTTAATTTGGATCGATGTGGTTTTCGGATGTCCAAATATGGAAACCCGATCCCGGTCTCATCGAAATCCAAAATATATCTTTTAAGGCCAAGTTGTCTATTTAATCTTAACAGTTCAATTCAATATTATCAATATACACACAGATAGATAATTCACATCTCATAATAGATAATCACATTATCATCATAAACAGATAGTTTATATCATCATCCAAACAGATAATTAAATATTATCATACTTAAACCATACATCCATATCACATAGATATTACTCATCTGATATCTGAGATCACAATCAATCAATGAAATATCAATATCATCCATAAGCAATGATTTATGAATCACAATCTATAATTAATTTAAAATGAATTAAATTAATTTCTTCTATCCTTAATTAATTTAAAGTAAATTAAATTAATTACTCATTCCATAAATCCGGCTCACACAACATTAATTAATTATAAATCAAATTAATTAATCATTCTCTAATTACAATAAGTAATTTAGTCTTTAATTAATTTCTCAAATGAATTATTCTAAATCATTCATAGTAATTAACATGTAATTTCTTCATTTGTTAATTAAATATAATTAATTACATTTATCATTAATTAATTACATTAATTAATCACCCCATTATTAATTATTCCTTATTTAGACAATTCTTAATTACATCATTAATTATATAAATTAATGATCTCTAATTTATATTTAAATTAAATTACTTTATTTAAATTAATTACATTAAGTGATTAATCTTTAATTAAACACAATTATTAATCACCCTTGATTAATAACAAACTAGTAATTACTATCCTTAATTACAAATTAAATAAGTTAATTTTCCCATAATTAATTATCTCCATTAGTTAATCCTTTGATTAATTACAAAATTAATTACCCAAATTACTTCATTTACAAATCATCTTGTATTATTTACATCAAGTAATTATCATCTAATTACTTTCCTTAAGTAATTATGCTCCATTAATTACACTAAGTAATTTTACTTTCAATTAATCAAATGACTATCTTAAATTAATTAAACTAAATTAATTAACTTAATTTAATCGTATCATCGGTTACTTAAGTATTCCAATTAATCATCTTTGATTTAAATAACTTTTTCTACATTCCAGTAGTTTCCTTTAATTTATTTACAGAGATTAATCTTTGAATAAAACCATAGATTAACTATTTATAATTTATTCCATTAATTCTTAATTTATTACATTGTATTTACCTTATTGATTTATTATTCCCAAATTAATCAATTTCTAATTTCATCACTAATTATAATAATTAATGATCTCTAATTACATTTTCCATTTAAATTAAATCAAATTGTTAATCACCCTTGATTAACCCCACTCAGTAATTAACTATTCTTAATTACTTTAGAAAATAAATTAATTACTCTATAATTAATTATCTCCAATCAATACCTTGATTGATTTCATAAAGTAACTATACTCAATTTACTTTCTTTATTTAATCATCCTTAGTTAATTACATCCAGTAATTTTCATTTATTACTTCCCTAAGTAATTTTACTTCACATCATCAAATGTTTGTTTTAAATTAATTAAACTTAATTAATTAACTTAAATAATTCATATTAGCTTGATTAATTACAATAAGTAATTAATTCCTTAATTACTTTTATTAAGTAATTACTTAAATGATTTAAACTATTGATAATTTTTAAATTAATTTTTCTAATTAATTATTAAAATTTTAATCACATTAATGAATTATTACAATAAAGTCTTTAATTAATGACCCTCATTAACTATTAATCAAAATATTAATTAATTTAAATTAGTTAATTATTCATTTCATTAATCATCCTTGATTAATCATCTTTAATTATATTTGATCTCAGATATAAAATTTAGTTTAAATCTCTCTTTTTATTCAAAACTTTACTTTTAAATCTCATCTATTTAAACCTCTTTAAAGTTGTTATAAATAATTAAAAAAAAACTTTATTTATTTAAAACTGGATTTAACTCTATTTACATTCCAACTATATTTTGATCTAAACTTAGTTTAAATGTTTATGTTACATTCTAAAAATATACAATTTTAAATTGTTTAAAACTTACAGGATTTAAACCTGTAACATACAATCTACCCGAGGCCCTCCCTCCCCCCCCCCCCCCCGGCTAAAACTTCGATACAAAACCCTTTATGCTTCGAGCCCAGCTATCAAAAACTTCGAGCAAACAACTGGAGCAATCACGAGAAACCCGAGCACCCTCTACCTAAAGCAGATTTCACCCGAAAAAAATCCATGGCACCGTGCACGTGCACGGCGCCGCCACCAACTCCGGCCCTTCGCAGATCATCGAGACGAGTCGACGATTCCCCCTCATCAGTTCCCGATCACCGAAATGCGTCCAACCACCGGAAAACAAAAATGAGCTCCCCCTTCCAAACCTGGAACAAGCTAGACGTCCCAACCCACAACCTGTAAAACGCCTCGCTCTCGCCGCCTCGACCACCGGAGGTGCTGAAATTATGGTCACGGCTTCATCATCTCCCCCACTTCCAATCCCCAAGAGCACGCGACACTCGATCGATTCCAAGCGGGGAACGAATCGAACAAGACGACCTCACCAAAATTAGGTTAAAAATATTCAAAACCCTACCGTCGCTTCCTCGACGAATTGGAGCAACTCCAGATATTTTTCCCAACACCTCCGAAGGCTCCTTCACCCCCACGCCAAACGTCGAGCATTCCGGTCCACTCGATCACCCAAAAATCGACCATAACCCATTTCCGTTCAACCCAGAACTGCATCATAAATCCCACACTAAAAATTGTGATTTTGCTTCTAAAAATCATGATTAGGTATGATTTTTCAAATCCTAGTCCTGAAACAATACATTGTGATACTTAAATTTCTACCTATTTTAGTTTTGATCAATAAACTTGGTTTCCAGAGTCAAAAAAAATATTATTTGACTTAAGTACCATTTTTAAAACTAGAGTTTACAATTAAGCAATCAAGTTTGATTTGTATATTTAGTTTAAACAGAGACAAGGTCAAAGATTTAAATTTTTAAATCAAAACTGGAAAACTGGAAGATAAAAGCAGAGAGTACCCAGATGAAACAAAACATACATATGTATGCAGAGCAAGCACTAATATATTTATGCATTCAACATAATGGTTCCAAAAATTTCATGCAACAGATTACTACTTAAGTTTTACCAAGTGAAGTTACTCACCTTTGCTTTGAAAAGAGGGACAGAGCACCTCTGATTGCAAATAGTTTTTGAACTTTTAAAACTGGAAACAGTCTTTACTTTGATCTTTTAATCATCTTGCTTGATTGATGTTTCAGTTTGTAAAAATGGATATGCCTACATTTTCTTGCTTTCTGGTTTTCTAAGTTACGAAAGAAAATGAAACAAAGAGTATTGTATATATATAAGAAGACAGGTTTATGTATAAGGGGTAGGTGTTATCTCGAACAAGATTTACTTTAGGTAAGAGATATTTTTTTTATATGGAGGCTGAGATGATCTCCTTCTTTGCTTTGGCCAGATTCTTGTACAAACTGAAATGATTTTCAAACATTTCGAATTGACCAAGTTGTTGTGCTGAGATGATGTTATTTAATGCCTGGTTCCTTATCTTGTTTACAGGCTTGCTACAATTTGATTTTTTTTTTTTTGGTCTTATCTTACCAGGCAAGATTTTTGTCTTGTTTCATATTTATCCTATTTTTTATATGTACATAGGTATTTCTTTTATCTTATTTGTTTCTTTGTTCTTACCTTGCATCTGCTACAGGCCATATGCATATTTCATTTATACTTTGTTTCCTTGCCTGGCATACTGTTTTACAGGCAACATAATATACTACTTTTGCCTGGATGCTTTATTTTCTTGTCTCATTTCTTTTCATACTTTGCTTATTTTTGCCTGGTTATGCTTATGTATAATATAAAGTTGTTTTAGTTATTAGTTGTGAATTTTAACTTATTTATTAAGTTCTATGCTTATTTATATTTCTCTTTTATTTTTAAACTTAAACTACCCAGCATTTAATTTTCTTATTATTTATCTTTATACTTATGTTTTAACCATAAATTTGTTTTATACTTATGTTAATAAATTTTGAAATAGTAATTCCTATCTATATTAAAATCCATTTGTAAAAATATCACATTATTAATATTGTTTAAAAATAACTCATTTTTAAATTAAAATAATATATAAAGAAAATATCTCTTTATTAATAAATTACTTATTTTATCAGCAATATTTAAAACAAAACAAACCCTTTTTATTTAAATTTTAAACTTAAGCTAAATCATTTTAAACAATTAAGTTTTATCTTGAGTATTTTAAAATCATATATTTATTTATTTATTTAATAGCTAAATATTAGGTTAAATTATATTTCTAAATTACCAAAATATTAGAATTAGAAAACATGTCTTTATTTATTAAATTTAAAACAAAGATTATCTATTTACAATATATACAAATATATATACATTATAAATAGAAAAAATTTATTAGTTTTTAAAAGATAAAATCATCCATTTAAATATTTATCAAAGAATATTCAAATTGATCATTAATAATATTGTCAAATAAAATAAATTTTGACATAGATTATTAAATTGTTATTGTCAAAATTTCCGGGATATCACACTTTCCGTATCACTAATTCATCTCAAAGCCTTATCTACGGGTTAACTAGCCCACCTTTTACAAATGAACAACTAATTAAACAATGAGGTCTTTGCGTATCCCATACATATTCTATATATATTAGGAAGCGAAATACATAAGGGCATAATCTTAGTCTTTGCTAACGACTGCCTGATACACTGGTGGTTATAGCATATATGCCAGATCTACTAGTTAAATATTGGTCCAACAATAATACTAACATAGCCCGCTAACCTCCTATGGCCGAAAACCCGTTTAGATTATCCTAATGTAAGCCAAAGATAAGTACCCATCCAAATTACTTAGTACCTCTTCATTTGTAATAAAGCGGACTTCATTTTCCTATTAGATATCGTCGTAAGTTATTTAAGACTTCTTATATAGGGAGGAGGTAGAAGCAAAGCCCAGTTAATACCTTTCATCAGGAAGTAAACCCCTTCAGATCCTAAAGGTATTGAGCCATTTATTTCTTCAAATCTGAGGCTAACCCTTGGTATATTTTCCCACACTTATACACAAAATGCATTTCCCTTCCCTATGAGTCCTATGGTTAGAGATGGCCCCACATCAGTAGTATATATACACAACTAATGGTAGCCTTTAGGTGAATGGTAGACTTTTTTGTGTAAGACCTCGCATCCCAACCTATTCTAAACCAAAATAATTATTCGAAGCCTAAATATTGGGCTAAGCCTATTAATTCACGCTCGTCCTAAACGTATTATTGAGGCAACATAATTCCCAGCTATGAATTATACTGCCTCCTAGTATTTTATTCCTATCTTATATGCATATTACGTATATTCTCTAATTTTCTCTTACATCACATAAATGTCAATTGCCCATAATAAAGGGTCAATACTATTCTAATTGGACAATCACTAGTGACGTTTATTTATTCGTCTTAATTTGATCTATTATGCCTATTTTATTTCCCTATAAATGATATTATTTCATTTTACCAGTCCCATTAAACGTACTTATGTCCGCATTTAATTCCTGTAACTCCCTATTAACTACAAGTTTATTTCCCTACTAATTTTAGAGTTACTATCTCTTTTCCGCTTCAACCTCTTAGCTCTATGGTTTACTATGATATTAATATCAGTCATCCAAATTATAACTAATACGAAAATTTCCTGATTCTAAATTTGTTAAGTTGGCTCAAGATGGCCTTTTGACTTTGACATATATTATGCTATATATATTTGATATGCATGGCTATACACGTGTGTGTGTGTGTGTGTCTATATATATATATATATATATATATATATATATATATATAATTCCTATGCTTTGGAATTCCAAAACATACGATTATATATAAATTTTGTGAGGAACATTTATTTTTACATTTTCCAAAAAGGATTATTGTCATAACTTTCCAAAAATGACCCAACAGTGAGAATTTTGCTTCTTTTGAAATTACGATGAATTATCCTTTTTCTTTTATTAAAATATACGATGCAAGTTATGGAGGAGAACATCCATACTTTACACTTCTCTTTTCAATGTTATATATAAATCATATAATTTCCACCCAACTTTCAAGCTTTCCAAATCTTCCAAATCTGAATCCATCCATTTAATTGACTCATTTTCATTTCCAATCCAAAAATATGTATAACAATATTTATACGTACCATTAGAATGATATATCTGAGAGGAGATTTGAATTAAGTGGAATATAGATTTATAATTATTAAATTTACCATTTTCACAACATGGATTTGCTCCTTCTCTTCTTCTCTTTTATTTTCTATCCTTCTCCGATTAAATATATACGTATGATATAATATTTTATAATTAATAGAAATACTGGAGTTGGAAAACGCCAGAGCTTCTCTGCTTTGATCAGAAAATATGAGAAGAAAAGAGAAGGGTTATGTATGTATTTATAGGTGCTCGAATCGATCGTATTCATTACATGTAAGTAATTTTGAACCGTTCGGCCAAGGTTCAACCCAAGCTAGCATCATTCCAATAGGTCGATTGCTCCCTTAGAGGCTATCGAATAGCCTAAGGAGGGATAATGGTGGGATCCATGCGATTAATATTATTCATTTCTTTTTATTCCTTTTAATTATTTTTGATCCGAAAACTTCAAACGCTGATACCTTCTTTGTTTTAACTCCGGTCATAAATTTCAAAAATGAAAGTTGCTTAGAAATTTGCCATGAACACAGTGATGCAAGTTTCATGAACAAATTTTGACGTTTAATCAAATTCCATTTTTAAGCCTTAATAATTATTTATTAATTGTCGTTAATTTTATGGGGTGTTACATTGTTCCTCCTTAAAATAATATCGTCCTCAAAATTCGCTAAGGGTTAACATAGAACGCAACCATTCTAATATGTCCAACCAATTTGTGTACAATCAATTTTGCAGCCAATCATGTAAAAGTACATGGTGTACCACAACATATATGATATATATATATATATATATATGCTGAATAATTCTAAATCGACACCTCGATATGAATCCATTTTTTTAAAACATTTTGAAAATATGATACAAACAACCTATATGTACTGGCAGTTCTATATGTATGCAAGTTTTCAAAAACCAAAATCTTTGTTTTTACACAACAATTTCCATAGGTTCAATAAGTTTTCTATCCACTCCCTATCATCCAATGCCTAACATATAATTTATGGCGTCCAAAATTTTTGAAAATCGAGATTTACTATGTCCATACTCCTATGCGGGAAAAGGAATTTAGATTGAAAACTTTACATTTCCATCCTTCTTTTGGATACCTATTATGTTACACCTTGAAACCTTATCTTTTGCCTTCAAACCATTTCCAACTTTTCCAAATACAATTTGCGAAATCAGATTTATTTTTGGATGTTAAAATGGAAGTATTACAAACACAAATTTTGTTTACCATCAAAAAGGTATGAAAATAGAAATTCCAAAGCTAAAACAACTATTTCCCTTATAATTTCCTTTATATTGTATACGTTTACCCTTGTTAAACAGTAAAATTCATATTTACTAACACATCGACCTTCCCTATGTTAAGTGGCACTAGAAAATTGGAAAAAAATTTCCAACCAAAATCATTTCTTCCTTTCAATCAAACTTGCAAAATAGTTTGAAAAATCAAATTCCCAAAAGCATTTAAACACCCTTTTTTTAAAAAGCACTTGAACAAAATTTTCCATAATCAATTTGACCCCAAATTCTTGAAAGCATTTAAACAACAAATTTCAAAAGCATTTGAGCATAAGTTTTTAAAACATTTTCTGCTCCACCTACAAAAACAAATCAAGCCATGTCTTAACCTAATCGGGACTCAATCGATAAGTTAGTGCATATGATTGATCCTATCATTGTGCAGTTAATCTTGGGAAAACATTTCCTTTTGCTTTTAAACAACATACATCACATAAGCATATTCATAAATTTTAGCTTTTAAGGCATAGGGATAGTGACCTGTGGTTGCGGAGGAACCCTTAGGTTTTCGGGGCATTGGATTCTCACCAATGTTTGCGTTACTCAAGCCGACATTCTCGCTTCCGCTTCGTCCACACCTGCTTGCGCGGGTGCTTCCCTCTAAGGCGGAACGCTCCCCTACCGATGCATTTTGACATCCCATAGCTTCGGTAGATCGCTTAGCCCCGTTCATCTTCGGCGCCTTTTGCTTTTAAACAACATACAGCACATAAGCATATTCATAAATTTTAGCTTTTAAGGCATAGGGATAGTGACCTGTGGTTCTGCAACAACCCTCCCATGTCCCCTACTTCTAATTTTCTTCTTCGGAATTCTGAAATTTTAAGGATTTAAGCATTTTCTAAGTTAATTTCCTTATTTATTTTACAAATTTTTAGCCTTAATAACATTCAACGCTAATTAAGTGTCCTTATGAGATTACCTTATTTACACCGTTTCCTTTTATATATAGCGGTCAAATCTCCTCTAGAAATAAATTAAGTAATAAAATAGGAACATATCTCATATCATATCGTACGCTTTTGCAATACCCAAAGTTAGTGATTACAACCCAAATATGCTAAAAGAAACAACTGTTGGAAGCTGCCCTTTAACATCAACTAGTAAAATGATTTCGTGTCTCTATCACTCCTTACTGAATTAAGATGGACAATTTAATATGTCATTCTACCATAACCCATATGCATTAACTCACCTTCGTGGCTTCTAATATATAAGGTTCATCCAATATTTCAATCATTACATCGGATTACGAATGAAATGTGCATTCCCACTCTCCAGTATGTAAGAAATATAAACTATGCACATTGTGAATAACTCATCAAAAAATTGGCTTGGTGGAATAACTTTCATACCACCTACCTTGTCTTCTTTCACCTTGAGTCAACCAACATCATTTATATGTATTTTCCATCTCATTACACTCTTCTCCAATCATACTGCTATCTTCTTTCGATCAATATCTCTTGAAAGTATTCTCAAACTTTGGTATTACTTTCTTTATCCTTGATCTTTCATGCAAGTATACCCTAAGACATGCAAAAATGTGTTTTAATACCATTCTTCATTCCTTTTAGAGTTCTTATGGCTTTCACATATGTCTAATCAAATATTCATTAGTTCATACCAATATTCCTATTCTCTTGCCTTTATTAACCTATGGGCATTCGTAGCTATTTTATTCATAGCCTTGACATTTACCCCATTTACCAAGTTTGTCGTCTCTACCTACACCATATAAAAAATTGGTTTAGTTTTCATCACTCTTGTAGAAATTTTTTTAAAACTTCATAGTCATGAAGTATTTAATCTAAAACTTTTATCTTTGAAAATACTACATAGAAGCCTTTTTCAAAAATTGCTTGGTATCCAAAAGGTGCCGTGTAAATTTCCCCATTCCAACCAACTTTTCCTTTTCAAAGACTTACTACAACAGAGATTTACTTCTTTTAAAAGTAGGATTTTTAAAACTCAAAACATTTATCATATTTACATCCAAAAAGCCATTTGTCATACTAAACCATTTTTCAATAACATCTTCTATAACTTTAAACAATGATAACTTTCACCCTATTATCTTCCTACTACTTAGGTTATTCCTGCTTTTATCCTTAGCAGAAAATGTAATAACACATAAGAGGGACTTCTAAAAGCTATGTGCAATTATTGCACATATTTATGAAAGTTTTCCATTCTTCCTACGTTTTTGCCTAAAATTTCTTATATTGTTCCTAATTAGATTTCTAACACTGTTCTAACATAAATTCCTAATGTTGTTCCTATTTAAATTTCCTAACATCACCATTATGAATTTTTTGCCTTTCTAAATGGCTTCTACTTACATTGTTAGTTTCCTTTTTTATTATTTTCTTCGTTGAATCATTGTAGTGCCTTCGCCTCCTACTTTAGCCATTGAGCTTTCGTTCACTAACATGAAAAGAGATATGTATAAATCTATTTCAGTTGTTTTTCTCCATATTTTCCTTATGCGGGAATATTCCTCTTATGTTCATTATCCCGATATTCTTACCCTTTTATTATCTTTTCCCCATTTCCATTTATCCACTCCTTTAGAAAGAATTTTAAAAAGAAACTTCTAGATTTACAAAAATATGAAAAATCATCGAGTAAAACCACTAGGAATCTTTAAATAGCCTTGTTAAATTTTCGTAACTTTCCAATGGTAGGGTCCTTATATTAAAATAAATTCTTTGAAAAAACATTTAAAGTGTTTCAAGAAACTTTCAAAATCTTTTTATCAAATTCTTTCACATGAGGTAGGATTCAGAAATGCACTTTAATCGTCCTTTCTTTCAAAATTTCCTTCTTTTTTACTCGCCTTCATAAAAAATATGGCTATCAACTTGTGGTAGTTGATGCACATATTCTTAGGGAACTTGCTCAATTTGTTTTCTCCATATTTCTAGACGCTTACAACATATAAGTTCTTACTTTCCATATGTCTAGATGAATTGTACGCCTGTAATCGGCAATCCACCAAAATCCCCAATTATACAACAGTCCAAGTGTAATAACCTGGATTTTTGGGTATTAGATAATTGAATAATTATCTGAGTTTAACTATTAAAATGTGATAATCCCTTAATTAAATTATTTAAAACGGATAAAATTGTTATCTTCAAATATAAATAACCAAAATAAAATTTGTTTTATATTAATTTAAAACAAAAGAATTTTATAAATTTAGAAAATATTTATTTAGTAGTAAATAAATGCAAAAGCATTTAAATTAGCATGTAAAAATGGATTAAATAATTTATATTATTTTATTTGAAATCTAATTAGTTTATACCTTATTTTCTTTTGAAAGTTTTATTTTTATAAAATAAGAAGAAGAAAAAAGATGCATTTATAAATTTATAAAAGCATTTATGAATTAGTAAAGTATTTCCATATTAAGAAACTAACAATATAGGCGTTTAAAAATCATTTTAAAATAATTTAAAGATAAGGAATGACATGTGTTCAATTTTAAACCTCATTGATTAACATGTTTGATAAATTAAGCAATGGTTTTGACAAATGTAAACAAGATTTAACAAGTGTCCTTATTAGTCTTTCTTTTCTTTAATTTTAATAAACCTTAAATTTCATCATATAAAACTTCTATTCCTTCTTCATTCTTATTCTTTGAATTCAGAAGATATATGGCCATAACCTGAAAATCACTTCTTCAAAATCCAGTAAACCTTTTATTCCAAATCCCTGTAAACTTGCCTCAAGAAATCCATGGCCAGTCTTGCATTCATTTCCTCAAAAATAAGATGTAGCAAATCCTCAACCAAAAATTCTCAAAACCCTGAAATTTTTTCTCAAGCTTGAAAACAATATTGCAAACCTGAAATTCTTCCTCAAACAAAAATAATCAACTCTGTAATGCTTTTATCAAGCCTGACATGTGTATCTTCAACCTGGAGTTCATTTTCAACAAAAATCATTTTTCAAAGGCCTGAAAACAGTATTATCTTCAAAGCTTTAACCTATTTTATGAAGCATTTATCAGTTTTTTTCAAATCTGTCAACCAAGCTTTAAGCTTCATAATGCAATCTGGCAACCCAAAAAATTATCAAAGTCTTAAAGCAAAGACAACTATCAGAAATCAAAGCTTTCAAAAGTCATCAACATCAACAGTTTTCAAATTTTAAAAAGGGGGATTCAGTTTTCTTATTCCAGTTTCAAGCTCTGTTTTTTTTAAATGGTGAGTAAACATCTAATTTTTTTTATCTTAAATAGGTTAATATTGTTGCTTAAGAAATTGCTGTGTTAATAATGTTTTTTGTGGTATTACTGCTATACATATATGTATGTGTTAAAGTGTGTGCATGTTAGTTTCTTTCTGTTTTTGAAACTTCAGGGTGTAAAATAAATTCAAAACCAGTTGGTTACTTTTCTGGTTCGTTTTATGTTGAGAAGTTTTAACAAAATTTGTCTTAAAACTACAATATTTAAATTGTAAAAATATGAAATGCAAGAATTGATTATGATTCCTGCATATGTAGATATTTGTATATAAATCTGTAGGTATGAATATATTTGAATCTACATGCCTGGTATATGAGGTTCTTTGTTCATACCTGATTGCAAAGAAAAATCAAAACTCAAAAATTTACCATCTAAACACTTTAAAGCTTTGGGTTTCAAATAAATTAGTTAAGTTTAAACTCATCTAGATTATGAAATCAGGTTTAAGTAATTTAAGCTTAGAATTTTCCAGTAAACAAGAATATTGCAGTGAAAACTTATACAATGTAATAAATAAAATGTTAAGTTATATTGATTTCATGTTCATATATCGAATCATCATAGGGATTTATGATTTTTAAGACAATAATCCAAAATTTTTATGTTGGAATGAATGAGGAATGTGGGTTTTTCTGGAAATTGGATTTTGGGTGATTTCTGGAAGATGGAGCATCTATGGTGGTCAAAATTGCTACTGGAGGTGGAGGAAATCATGGGGGTTTGGGCAAAAATGGTGGTTGAGGCTATAAAGGACTGTAGCGTTGGTGGTGATCGGATTTGTTTTACGCCCTAGTTTTAGTTGGAGCTTGAATTTGTGGTCTGTACTTTGTCTTAGGGTGATCGAGCGTGGCGTAACTGTGGGTATAGGTGGCGTAGGGGTTCGGCAAGGTGTGGCTGGAAGGGACTGACTTCTAGTGGACGGCGCCTTGGGGGCGAGGCAATTGGCTGATGGTTGTTTGGGTTTAGGTTCATCAGTAATGCTCAATTCAAATTCATGGTGAGTAGGAATGTTTGGATGGTCGAATTGGGTTTATGTGGTGATATATGAGTTGCCGGAGGCGATGACGTTGGTTGGAGGCGAACAACGGCGACGTGCATGTGCACGAAGTCGGTTTGGGTGTCAGAGAGTTTTGGCTCGTGGAAGTCTCGAAGTCGTGTTCGAGTTTTGGCATGGGAAACTCGAGTTTGATCTCGAGTATATTGGGGATGGTTGCCTGTAGATTTTTGGAACTTAATTTAATCAAAGCTTTAAAAAAAGATGGGAAGAAAGAGAACTTGGAATTGACTCGAGTAAGCAACGGGATAGACCCGAAGCAGCAAAGTGAAACTGCAATAAAGGTTTTAAAAGGTTTTAAAATTTTGTTCTTGATATTTAAAAATTTAAATTGGTTTAAAACTTTTACATAAATTACTTGATGTCTTAATAAATGTTTTCTTTAACATATTTTAAGAAGTTTTGAAGCTTGTTAAATTTAAACTTCGTTAAGAAATTTAAAGTGATTTTAAAATCGAGTTTTGAAAGTAATTTTAATAGTATATATAAAAGGAAAGTTTTAAATTCAAATTGAAACTAGCTTTTAAAATTTATAAATTGATAAATATTTAAGCTATTAAAGTTGTGTTTTTGGTAACTTTAATTTATCAAGTTAAATGATTGTTTAACTTAAAAACTTAATTAGTAATTCAATTAGGTAAATATGGTTATAAGGTAAATGATGTAAATATGTTAAGGGTAATTAAAGCATTTATAGATAAATGTTTTATCTTAATTAAGGTTTTAATATCTTAATTTTGACTAAGTTAATTTAAAGAAATTAAGTTTAATTAATTAGTTTAATTATAAAGGAATGATTATGAAATTAATTAAGGAAAATAATTTACTTGATTAATAAATGATTAAGGATTAAAGGTTAATTATTTAAGATTAATTAATTTGTAATTAAAAAGGATCATTAATTAGATTATTAATTAATGATTAGGGATTCATTAATCAGGTAATTAAGTGTAATTAAACTTAATTTAATCAAGTGGTTAAGATTTACTAATTAAGTAATAAGTGAGTAATTAATTTAGTAATTAAAGGTTACTTAACTAATAAATAAGAAGTGCTTAACTTGTAATTAAGTTTTATTAATTAATAATTAAGGTTTTATTAATAAATAATTAAAGAATAATTAATCCGTAATTAAGGATTAGTTAAGAAGTTGTTAAGTGGTAATTAATTAATTAATCAATGGTGATTAAGGATTAATCAAATGGTAATTAAGGATTGATTATCTATTAATTAAGGATGGGTGAACAGTTAATTAAGGATTCTTAATTGATAAATAAAGGATAATTAATCTGGAATTAGGGATTGATAAATTGATTGATTGAGTTAATCAAGGGTGTGATTAATTAATTAAGGTTAGTAATTAATTAATGATTGTATAAGCAAGATCAAGTGATTAATTCTTAAGGAGTTAATTTAATTTAAGTAATTAAATTAATTCTCATATGAATTGATAATGCTTGCTTATGGATGATTGGTTGTTGAATGTCTGAATTGGATGATATCTATTGAATTGATATCTATTGCTGAATAATCAAGATTGATTAATGAATGTAATTTAGTTAAAGGTTAATTATTACATGAAATTTAAGGATAATTTACTAATAAAATTAATTAGAGGATTATTGAATTTATGTAACTAATGGAAGCGATTAATCTTGTTTATTAATGATTGAATTATGATGAGTACTTTGAATTGGTGGATATCTCTAATATGAATTGATTTGTGATTTGATATGTTGGATGGGCGATGATAATGTGATTAGCAGTCAATTAGGAATTGATGTGTGAAATGTTATCCGATAATTAAAGTTGAGTTGTATTCAATTGGATAACTTGGTTTTAAATGACATTGGATTCGAAGAGACCGGAACCGGGTATTAGTAAATACCCGAAACCACTTCGATTATTTATAATTTGATGTGTGGAATCAATAGAATGAAATGGAATGATTAAAGTGAATTGGACCGTTTAATCTGAGTTTGGTATATAGAAATTAAGGTGTGATGTAAGTAATGTTTATAACAGCTTGTGGAGTTGTAAATTGATAAGTTACCCCGGGTTTATTTAAGTTGTATACTTTTATGCTAGATGGTTTACTCACGATGGTTTCCAGCCTGACCCGGGTGTTACTTTGATGTAATGCTCGGGTCAGACCGAGTATTACAGATTTTCAGGTAAGGACGTTCTGGAGTTCAGGAGGCGCGCTGAATGGCTGGAACATATGGAGTATATAGCACTGTGATATATTATTGTATAATTAGGACATGTTGTTTAAAACTTTCCAGTGAGTAGTAATGGTTGTAACTCTTATGTATAAATATAAGTGTATTGACACAGTTCTTCTTTTGTAAACTGTTATTATGTGATATTATATTTTGGTCCGCTGCGAATGTGAGGTTTTTCTATGTCTTGTTCCTGTTTCTTCTTCTTCCTCTTTCTTTTCTTTTCTAACTATTTGGAATTTTCGGGATCAAAATTTTCGGGTCGTTACATTTGGTATCAGAGCAAGTTAAGCAAGAACCTTGGCTCCGGTGGGATACTTATTAAGAATAGGGTCAGTAGTACCCTATAATGAGTTGAGTGTATATATTTGAGAGCGTACTTGCTATTTTCTTATATAAAGATTTTAAATGATTTTATATAAGAATATATTTTGATATATATAAAGCAATAATTCTTTCTAATAAATATTAAGGTAATTGGTTGTTAAATTATTGGAATTAAATTAAGAAGTAATAGAAAACCAACCTAACTGAAATTAAATCTTGAATTTGGGTCAGAATAAGATAATAATAAATTGGAATTCAGGTATGATAATCTGGGATATTATCATAAATAATTGTTGTGTTTAATAATAAAAAGTGTATTAATGAGTAAGCAAAATGAAATATTCTAAAGAAATAAACATTTATGTAAAGTATGACTTATAAATTGAAATTGAAAATACCTAAATTGTGGAATTTTAAATCTAGGTCCATAAATTAGAAAGGTTGTTTCAAAGTGCTAAAAGAATAAATAAGTATTATTTGAATAAAAGAGACTTGTTGTAAAAAATGAGTTGTTTGAGGATTGGACTTGAATTTAAAACCAAAGGTGGTCTAAATTTTAAAATTTGGCTTGGTGGGCCAAGAAGTAAATATGTATATATGTATGGATATCCATACATAATATCAAAGTTAGTTTGAAATAAACTCTAAATATGTAAATATGGTTTGTATGCTGAGACTAATTCTGTTCTTCTTGCCGATACTGCTTGGGATCGATCCTTTATATACTCTTCTGACATTGACATTTATGATCCTTCTCTTGCTGTTCTATTTCGCCCCTTTTTTGGTCTTCTTGGGGGTGGTACTCTGGTCACTGAGGACGTTGGTGATTCTTCCTCTGCGGAGGAGAACTAGCCTTGTTATATATTTCTAGTAGTTGTGACATGTTGTCACACTCCTGTGCTGTATTATATTCTCTTACATAGTAGTTAAGGTGCCTTTACCTTACTCCTGTACTTCAACCTTATTACGTTCGTAATAATAAGTGGTCGGTCCACTATAAAACCGTCGGCCTTGCCAAAATAAACTCTAAATATTGAGTTTAAATTTGGAATAAGATATGATATCAAAAGTGATAAGTTTTTGAACTTAATAAGTGGGAAGATTATTTATGAGAAGTTTAAAATTCGAAATGGAAGTTCAAATTTGGGTAAGGTTGACTGGATTAAGTGAATTGAGTTTAACTTTGGAAAGGATAAATAAGTTGGAATAATTCAACTTGATTTGGAAATGGAAATTGAAGTTATTTAAATTGGAATTGGGTCAATTTAAATGGAAGTGGAAATTTAAATTGAATTGATTGGGAATGGAGGTTGGGAATTGAACAGTTTGACTCTGACTATTTTCAAAATAAATTGTTTTAGTACAAATCTATTTTCCAAACTATTTACTATACAACTTTCTTTTTAAACCTAAAACTATCTTATATTTGTTTTACAATTATTTTTGGAACTGTTTAACAATTTTCCAACTGTTTTATAAACTAATTGCTATCTTACTACTATTTTGCAATTATTTAAAATTTCTATATTTATTTTAACTATTTTCTAACTATTTTACACCTATTTTACAAACTAGTAATTATTTTCAAACCACTTATCTATTTTTAAAATTTTCAAGCTATTTTCTAAATAAACTGGTCGGAGTTCAAATTGTTATTGGTTAAATACCCAATTGAGATAAGAATAGAGGTGATAATCCAAATGGATTTAAGCAATTGTGAGTAAGTGAATGAAAATCAAAGTGAATGTGAATAGAAATGGAATTGATTTGGCTAATAACCAATAAAGATAAATACGTAGGGTGTACACATGTTATTCTATTCTCATAGTAATGTGATCCAGATTCGAGCATAGAATTTTGAGATAGGATGTCGATCCGAGTTGGAAATTTTTCACTTGATTTTCGACGCCGAACCTGGATATGGGTTGTTGATTGATTCTGGATATTCTCTATCATAGTTATGACTATGCAAGGAGAATAACGCTTTCTGATCAAGAAACCAGAACTACGTCTGCACTAGGATGTCGGGTGGACGATACTAGTTCGAAAGTGAAGTCGTGTGAATGAGTGAGCGATCAGATTGGTATAGCGTACGGATGATATGTGTACATCATACGGATTTGAATGAAAATGATATTGAAAGGAGTAATCAAATTTGGATATTTGATTTTAAGTAAACGAAGTTAAATATCTTTGTTTTATAACTGAAACTCCCCTTGTTGAATCTTTTGCCAGAAGAAAAGGGTTTTTGAAAATATTTGAACTATAAAAGGAGTTTTATACAAGTTTGAAATGATCCAAAGTTTTAAAAATTATATATATATCTATATATTCATATATAAAGGATCTTATGAGGATTTAAGAAAAGGTTTTGGGAAACTTTGGATTTGGAAAGGCTTTTGATTTTAGGGTAAAATCAGTATGAGAATTTGGAAAGCCTAGTTTGAGAATTAACGATTTTGGAATAATCGAATTTGTGTAAAGGAGCTTTGTATGAGATCGTACTAGGTGTATGATTTGAAGATATAATATGTGTATAGTATAAAATGTTTTGATAATGGCTCTGGGGGGAAAAGGCGCTCCCTTGAAATGAACTTCTCAAGAGTACCACCGGGTGGTGCTGCCTTGAGCCCCAAAGGGGGTTCTAAAGTTGATCCCGTGAGGAGTCCGGACAAAACTAGTTCCTAGGGATTATGAGTAGAGTATACTGTAACATTCCCGAGTTAATTTAAATTCGATAAATTATTTGAACTTTTGAATTTAAATTAACTGAATTTCTAGAGAAATAAAAAAATATTGTTAATGTTAATATCAATAAATAAAAGATAGCTTGGGTCTTAAATAAATAAAGAATAAAATAATAAGAACAAACATTTGCAAACAAATAAGAATTGTTTTAAAAACAATAAATAAAAATATATATCAAGGCAAGAATTAGTGTTAAAAAATAAAATAAAATATGTGATAAATTACATGCTAATAGCTAAAACTTTAGGGTTTAATTAAATTTTAAGAAAATATACTTTTGTAATAAAATTTATATAATTATAAAATGACTTAAGAAAAGAAAGAAAATATACATCCAATATGAAGACATAAGGAAACAAAACTCTTCCATTAAACAAAATAAAGTAAGTTTGTATTAAATAAAAAATAAAAATAATAAATTAAGATTGTTGTAAGTATACAAGGGAGCAAATGAACATTTCATACATGCTTCATTTAATGCCATTTACTCCTCTCCATGTACACGATCCTATCAGCCTACACACTAACATTTATTAGCAAGCATGGTTTAGTTCTTCTATATACTTTAACCTGTTCTTGTTTTGCTTTAGTAGACTCAGCCTATCCTTTCACCTGCACACCATCTTTCCTATATACAATCCATAGTAGTTGCTTTATTTTTGTTCAAACAACTCAACAAAGAAAAAAACAAAACAGAGAGGAGATTCAAACAGAAGTTTTAAAACCAGAGTCTTTGTTCATCCATATTACAAAGTGAGTAAAACTCTAAACTTGTTGAAATTGCATATGGTAAATCCTTGAAATATGATATAAATCATGTGTGCATATACTTCAGTTAGCATATGATTTTAATATGCTCTGTGTTCTTTGAAAGTTGTTACAGACTTCATCTTTCTATTCAAAAATTCAAACTATTTTGTTTAAAACATTTTGTAAGCTTTGATTCTCAACTAAACCAGTTGTTAAAAACTAAAAAAACAAGATTTTTAACGGTTGATTTAAAATCCTCTTTATCAAGCATCACTGAAATCTTGTTTTACAGGTTTCAAGTAAAGATTTGATAAAAATTAATTGTTGAAAAATATTAATTCAAGATTATAATCTGAATCTATACTAAAATCAATGATTTTCAAAACAAAGATGAAGATTTTTAATGAAGTGTTAGAGAGCAGTTTGGAATTTTGATCAAATTTGCATTTTCATCAATCTCTAAAAATCGAATCATTTATAAATATTGTAATTCGTACTGAAGCATGATTGAACATCTAGGATGTTGGGAAAAATGTTAAAAGAATTTTCTACTTCGTAAATTGATGAGTCGAGAACAATTTAGGGTTTAAGGGCTAAATCGAGTCGAGTCAGGAAACGTGGTCGCTGCTCCGCTTGTGGGCCATCGGACTTCAAGACCCCGGTGCCAATCGCGGCGTTGTATGGTGAGGAAGCTTGGGTCAAGTTTTCGTGGCCTCTGATGGCCAGAGGAGAGTTGGCAAAGGGGTTTTGCATGGTGGTGTCTGGGCAACAGTTCGAGTCGAGGTGCTAAAATTCAATTTCAAAATATTTTTTTCGAATCGAGTTTGGGTTGTGAACGAGGGGATGAAGCGCGACTTGCTGGAGGTCGCAATCGCCATCAGAGCGGAGGCGTGGTGGTGTACACGTGCACAGGGCGGTCGCGTGTCAGTAGTGCTCATGTTTTAAACGAAGTGCTTCAGTAGTTTATAACTTAAAAAAAATGGGAGAAGAAGAAACAGGGCATGGGGGAAGAAAGGAGGATGACTCGGTGAATAATGTGAATGAATGCAAGGTTGACTCGAGTAACACCTGGGTTTTACTCAGGTTTGTTAGGAATCGGGTTAGGCCGAATAAAAAAAATTCTGAATTTAAAATGCTAAGTAAATTTTGTATTTGCAATGCAACCAAGATTAATTATGTTAAGTTTAAACTTACTATAAGTTTAAACCATTTAATAATGTTTTACAATTTAAATTAACCCTTCTTTTAAATAGTTAAATTTAAAATAAGAATTGAAGTTAATTTACATTAAAATTTTCAATGTAACAACAAATTTATTTTTAAAATGTTAAGAAGATTTTCAAATGATAAAGAAGATAAGTAATTTTTATAAATTAATAGTTTTGAAAAATAATTAAGAATGATATACAATTTGAAATTAAAATTAATTGATAAACAATTAAGTGTTCAAATTAATTTGTAAATTAAGAATTTGTTATTCAGATAAATTAAAGTCGAAAAATCAAAAGTTAGTGGTTAATTAGAATAACTAATTTTGAAACAATAAAACGAGTTAATCAAGATTTAAATTATTTATCCAAAATTCTTATCATTGATTTAAAATAATTTTGTGGTAAATTTATTTGAACCACAGTGGAAAATAATTAATTATCGTTGTGCACTATATTGATATTTCTGTTCTGATTGTGATACTGTGTGATATAAATTGCCATGTACTGTACTATAATTATGATTTGTTCCAATATTGATGTGAAAACCCTGTTGCTCATAAACGTCATGTAAACTTCGGTGCGACCGGGAATCGGATTTCAGTTTGTTATCCGAAACCCACATCAAACCTGTGAATTCTTGTGAATGACATATCCACATGTTTTCAAAATTTACTTTCACTATTCGGTTTAGCCGGGAAAGGACCTTTGTGTCGTATAACACATTTCGAATATGTGATACGACGTTATGGATAGTAATTGAAGACCAGTGATGTAGACCGGGTATTTGCGAGAGCGATAGGATGACCAATCGATTGTCTTTGCACCGAGTAGCTACGGTATAGAGATTTCCTAAATGATAGGAAGTACGATCGGGATTGTGGATATCCGGATGCAAGGACTTCTTCGGAAGTGCCTTCGGTTCTGTTCGAACCTAGAACAGACTTGTATGGATTGTATGTCCGACATTACAAATTGAGATATAAAGCAGATTTCTTTCAAATACATTTCCCTTGGTGGCGGAGAATTTATTCTCTTAGCTTAACACCCTTAGAGGTTATGTAGTTGAAGGTTATCAGCGATATATTCCCAATTTGGTAATGTGGCATGCTGAGTGTTGTTGATCATTTGTTGATCGAAGCATGGCTTTGTGAAAAGCGCAGCTTTGTGGACGAGACTTCGTCGAGCCTCGCACCTAGGAATGGTCGAAACAGGAAAGATACAACAAGGTTATTGGGGGTAGCACCCCTTAGGCTATGTGCATTTCCTTCTGGATAGAAGTGGTATCATGGTATGGAGCCCAAATACTTAACTTATGTTGATATCGTAGATATATATATATATATATATATATATATATATATATATATATATATATATATATATTACTTTGTGATTTGTTGCTGGGGACCCGGTTAAAGGTTGGTTACAACCGGAAGATGGCATACTCGTGTCAGTAGTTACCCAGTTAGGGGTAACCCAGCCTTGTGTTGGCAGAGATCTGGTTAGGTCCTCGGGTCGTCCCTCCAGAGGCGTACTCATGTGGCCCAGGAAGTTCCTTAGCCTGACCATTGTTGGAAATCCAAAGAAACAACATGAACCCAGTACGGTTTTAGTTGTAGAACCTGCCATTTAATATGGTAGCTATAGTAGGCATAATATAATGGTACCTATGCTGGCTAAGATTGATATTCTACTTTCGAAATAATTTCACACTACGCACTAGTAAAAATATCAAAGAAATTCTTTTCGTATTAAGCATATTTAACTATCATAAGGAGAAATCTCCCCCAAGTGTGCGATTGGATTGTGTGTGTGCCGGGAGGCCTTATGGTAGTTCCATTTTTAAAAGCATATCGAAATTTCTTTTATAAATCTAGTTTCTTTAAAAGTAACTGTTGTTTTTGTTTACTCATACCGGTCCCATGACTAATCCGGAGTTTATTGTTTATTTCCTAAACTCTGGGTGCCCATTATTTCTACACGGGCAGCCTACTAGCAGGTTTCTGTATTTTGGAGTAGCAGTATTTTGGAGCCTTTATCTTGGAGATATCTTAGGAGCTTTTGGAGATTTCAGGTGCTTAGCTTTTGGGAGTTCGTTATCACCTCTCTCATTAGAGGACTTTTGGATATATGATCACTGTTGTATTATCATGATGTTGTATTTGGAGTTGTGGTGTATGTATTATATACTCTGTTGTAGTATGGATATCATGTTGATGTTGTAACTGTGATGATATTTATGATATTGATTCTGTTCCGCTGTTTTATATTCATCTAATTGTTGTTATAAGCTCCGGCAATGCGAATTTGATGTCGTTTATCGGACATCGAGTTTGGGTCGTCACAAGTGGTATCAGAGCTGTTGGTTGAGTAAGAACTTTAGCTACGGAGTATAACACATTAGATGGCTCATTAGAGATTGGGTGAAGTATACCCTAGAATGAGTATAACCGAGACGGTAACTCTAAATTTTATTGGTCTATTTCTTTTACTGCTGATATTCCTTAAGATATTTTGTTCATGTATTTAAATCAATTTTATTACTAATTACAGATAGTAATAAATGAGCGGACGAAGGGGAAGAGTTAGGGGTCAAGGAGGTGCCACAACACCTGATCAAGATCCCCCAACGGCAATAGCGGCAGCTCACCAACAGCCGAATCTGGCTGACTTGCATAAGAATTTCTCGAGACTTGGTGGTAATCCGTTCAACGGCAAAGAGTCGATTGTTGAGGCTCAAGCCTGGATAAGATCGTGTGAGAAAATCTTTAGAGGGCTAAAATTGGAAGACGATCAGAAGCGACTCATAGCTTCTTGGCAACTTCATGATAAAGCCTCAACTTGGTGGGAGACAATCACGGTAGATAAGCCAGAAGACGAGTTTTCTTAGGAAAATTTCAAAGAAGTGTTTGAGAAGCGATATCTACCATCATTTGGAATTTCTCGAATGTATCAAGAATTTATGGACCTGGAGCAGGGAAGTTTATCATTTGAAGAGTATCTGAACCGATTTAATGAATTGTCTCATTTTGGTCCCGAATTGGTGAATACGCCTTTAAAGATGAATGAGAGATTCATTCGCGGGATGAATAAGAAATTCCATGAAAGAATGATAGGCCACGTTAAGGAATCTTTTTCGGATTTAGTTGATATGGAGTACAGATATGCTACCCTTGATATGCAAGAAACCCCGGTGGAGAAAGGAAATTCAGGCAATCAAATTTGGAAGAAGCGGAAATTTGGAGGCAAGAAACCATGGCAGGGCAACGAGAAGAAGAAGAGCATTCAGGGAAGCACGGCAGAAAATGTCACTTGTTACAACTGCAAAGAGAAGGGCCATTATTCAAACAGCTGTCCAAAATCGAAGAAGCAAGTTAAGAAGGAAGAAACTGTTAGAGGAGCAAAAGAATGTTATAATTGTCACAAGCCTGGACATTTTGTTAAAGATTGCCCAGTGATGAAGCCAGCACAGGTGGCAAATGTTTATGCAATAAAGAAAGATCCTTCAACTTCGAAAGCTCATAAAGGAAAAGGTGTTTTGGAAGGTAACCTTACTATTTACAATAGAATTGTTAGAGTTTTATTTGACATAGGAGCTTCACATAGCTTTATCTCTCAACAAACCGTAAACGAATTAGGACTTAAAATTAAATTTGTTGACGATCCTATTTGCGTGAAAACTCCAGTTGGAGATCCCACAATTCTTAGTTCATATGGTAAGAGAGTTCCTATTTCATATGCTAGCTATCGATTTCCTATCAACCTTTTTGTCCTCGAATTTAATGAATTTGAAATCTTACTCGGTATGAACTGGTTATCGAGATACGAAGCTATATTGGATTGTAATAATCGGACAGTTTTAGTCAAAACGAACCTTGGAAATTTTATTGAAATCTCTTGTGAGGATCCGAGTCCAAGGAGAGATTGATTGATGTATACTTTGGGATATCTTGAACCCACTTTGCAGTCTATACCTGTTGTTCGAGAATTTTCTGACGTATTTGAAGAAGTGAAATCTCTACCTCCTCACCGAGAAATAGAATTCCGAATTGACCTAGTACACAATGCACGTCCTATTGTTCACGCAAGTCACAGGATGGCACCCAGGGAAAAGATTGAATTGGTTTGTCAAATTGATGAACTACGAGCAAAAGGATTAATTCGACCCAGTGTTTCTGAATGGGGATCAGCCATCGTATTTGTTGCTAAATCGAATGGATCTTTGAGATTGTGTGTAGATTACCGCGATCTAAATAAATAAACTCTCAAGAACAAATTCCCTCTACCAAGAATTGATGATCTATTCGACCAACTTCATGGCACTCGTTTCTTTTCAAAAATGGATCGAGCACAAGGATTCCATCAACTACGAATCGCCGAAAATTGTGTCCATTTAACTGCCTTTAGGGGTCCTGATATGTTCTACGAATGGTTAGTTATGCCTTTCGGGCTAACCAATTCTCCAGCATACTTCGTAGGTCTTATGACTCATGTGTTTCGGGAAGTATTGAATAAATTTGTGCTTGTATTCATTGATGATATTTTGATCTATTCTAAGACTAAAGAAGAGCATGTCGAATATCTTAAAATCGTATTGGAAATACTGAGGAGAAATGTTCTATATGCAAAATTTTCCAAATGTCACTTCTGGGTCAATGAAGTCAAATTCCTTGGCCATATTGTTAATGAAGAAGCAATTTCGGTATATCCTAGCAAAATTTCCGCTATTCTTGATTGGAAACGACCCACTACTCCAAAAGAAGTTCGATGCTTTTTGTGTTTAACAGGCTATTACCGGAAATTCGTTCAAGATTTTTCTAAGTTGGCTAGCCCATTGACTAAGCTAATAATGAAAAATGAAAAGTTCATTTGGACACCAAAATGTGAAGAAGTTTTTCAGGAGTTGAAAAAGAAATTGACCACTGCTCCTGTTCTCACTATTGTTAAAGGGAACCAAGGCTTATCTGTCTATACTGATGCATGTGGTGATGGGGTGGGTGCAGTATTAATGCAAAATGGAAAGGTAGTTGCCTACGCGAGTAGAAAATTACGTCCGCATGAGAAAAACTACCCAACATACGATTTGGAACTTTTGGTTGTTGTTTTCGCTTTAAAAATCTGGCGACATTATCTTCTGGGTAAGAATCTTTTCAGCTTTCTTAACAATTTATGAAACTAACTTACTAAAGAAATATACCTAATAAACTCTCTTTTTTTTAGGTGAAAAATTCGAATTATTCACCGACCATAAATCTTTCAAGTATCTCTTTACCCAGAAAGATTTGAATTTGCGACAACAACGTTGGTTGGAATTTCTGGCATCTTATGACCTAGATATTCTATATATGTCAGGAAAAGCCAATGTAGTTGCAGACGCCTTAAGTAGAAATCACACTATTCTCGCATATCTTGTTATGACTCCTACTCCCATTGAAAAAATCGCCAACAAGCAAACAGAAGACCAGTTTCTTCAGGAAATATATGGGAAGATTCGTCGAGGTGAAGATTCCAGTTCTGCAGTTGATAATAATGGGGTTATAAGTTTAAAAGGTAGGATTTGTGTCCCTGACATTCCAGAACTGAAACGTGAAGTATTGGACAAATGCCACAAGTCCAAACTCAGCATCCATCCAGGAGTTAACAAAATGTATAGAGATATCAAAAGAACATTCTGGTGGAAAACGATGAAAAGAGACATATCGATTTATGTGAGTCGTTGTGCTACTTATCAGCAAATCAAAAGCGATCAAATGAAAGTGGCTGGTTTACTTCAACCTTTGGAAGTACCGAAATGGAAATGGGATCAGGTATCGATGGATTTCATTGACGGATTTCCTCGTACTCGGAAAGGCAATGAAGCGATTTGGGTTATAGTGGACCGTCTAACCAAAACTGCTTACTTTATTCTAATGAAATCCACTGGACTGCAGCAAGCTTGGCAGGTATGTATATAAAGGAAATTGTTCGCCTCCATGGTATTCCCAGCAGTATGGTGAGTGATCGTGACCCGATCTTCACTAGTAAATTTTGGGAGGCATTCCAAGACGCATTGGGAACGAAATTAAATTTCAGTACTGCTTATCACCCATAATCTGATGGGCAGACTGAGAGGGTCAACAGAATTTTAGAAGACCTACTGTGTGCTTGCGTTCATGATTTTGGTGGTTCTTGGGAGGGCCATTTGCATCTGGTTGAATTCTCATACAATAACAGTTATCAGGCCAGTATAGAAATGGCTCCTTTCGAAGCTTTGTATGGTAGTCTGTGTCGATCACCTACATGCTGGATCGAATCAGGTGATAGACTTGTTCTTGGACCGGATATGATAAAAGAAGCCACTGAGAAGGTAGACTTTATTCGAAAGAAGTTATTAACTGCCCAAAGCCGTCAGAAGAGCTATTATGACCGCCGAAGGAGAAATTTGGAATTTCAAGTTGGAGATTCTGTATTTTTGAAAGTATCTCCGATGCGGGGTGTATTGAGATTCGTGAAAACTGGAAAGCTAGCACCGCGTTATATTGGTCCTTTTCCTATTCTGGAAAGGATTGGTTCTCTAGCATATCGAGTGCAGCTACCCAGCTGGTTGTCTGGCGTGCATGATGTGTTCCACATTTCTAATCTTCGAAAATATGTGCACGATCCAGATGATATTATTGAAGAAGCTGCTCAGCAAGATCTAGAGATCACTCCAAACTTGGCAGTTAAAAGACAGCCGATAAAAATTGTAGTTCGTGATGAGAAGCGATTGAGGAACAAAGTTGTGAAATTGGTCAAAGTTCAATGGAGTGGCGATCCAAAGGACTTTACTTGGGAGACTGAAGATAATATGAAGAAATCATATCCCAAATGCAGAATAGACATCTCGGCTTAAACTGTAAGTCATTTCCTTATTTTTCTAAACTCGTATATTCTTTGTTTGCATTTCTCTCTCTTTCAATTTCGAGGACGAAATTTTCTTAAGGAGGGGATATTGTAACATTCCCGAATTTAGTTAATTTAAATTCGATAAATTATTTGAACTTTTGAATTTAAGTTAACTGAATTTCTAGAGAAATAAAAAATATTGTTAATGTTAATATAAATAAATAAAAGATAGTTTGGGTCTTAAATAAATAAAGAATAAAATAATAAGAACAAACATTTGCAAACAAATAAGATATTCTTTTAAAAACAATAAATAAAAATATATAACAAGGCAAGAATTAGTGTTAAACAATAAAATAAAATATGTGATAAATTACATGCTAATAGCTAAAACTTTAAGATTTAATTAAATTTTAAGAAAATATACTTTTGCAATAAAATTTATATAATTATAAAATGACTTAAGAAAAGAAAGAAAATATACATCCAATATGAAGACATAAGGAAACAAAACTCTTCCATTTAACAAAATAAAGTAAGTTTGTATTAAATAAAAAATAAAAGTAATAAATTAAGATTGCTGTAAGTATACAAGGGAGCAAATGAACATTTCATACATGCTTCATTTAATGCCATTTACTCCTCTCTATGTACACGATCCTATCAGCCCACACACTAACATTTATTAGCAAGCATGGTTTAGTTCTTTTATATACTTTAACCTGTACTTGTTTTGCTTTAGTAGACTCAGCCTATCCTTTCACCTGCACACACTTTCCTATATACAATCCATAGTAGTTGCTTTATTTTTGTTCAAACAACTCAACAAAGAGAAGAAAACAAAACAGAGAGGAGATTCAAACTGAAGTTTTAAAACCAAAGTCTTTGTTCATCCATATTACAAAGTGAGTAAAACTCTAAACTTGTTGAAATTGCATATGGTAAATCCTTGAAATATGATATAAATCATGTGAGCATATACTTCAGTTAGCATATAATTTTAATATGCTCTGTGTTCTTTGAAAGTTGTTACAGACTTCATCTTTCTGTTCAAACATTCAAACTATTTTGTTTAAAACATTTTGTAAGCTTTGATTCTCAACTAAACCAGTTGTTAAAAACTAAAAAATAAGATTTTTAAAGGTTGATTTAAAATCCTCTTTATCAAGCATCACTGAAATCTTGTTTTACAGGTTTCAAGTAAAGATTTGATAAAAATTAATTGTTGAAAAATATTAATTCAAGATTATAATCTGAATCTATACTAAAATCAATGATTTTCAAAACAAAGATGAAGATTTTTAATGAAGTGTTAAAGAGCAGTTTGGAATTTTGATCAAATTTGCATTTTTATCAATCCCTGAAAATCGAATCATTTATAAATATTGTAATTTGTACTGAAGCATGATTGAACATCTAGGATGTTGGTAAAAATGTTAAAAGAATTTTCTATTTCGTAAATTGATGAGTCGAGAACAATTTAGGGTTTAAGGGATAAATCGAGTCGAGTCTAGAAACGTGGTCGCTGCTCCTCTTGTGGGCCATCGGACTTCAAGACTCCAGTGCCAATCGCGGCGTTGTATGGTGAGGAAGCTTGGGTCAAGTTTTCGTGGCCTCTGATGGCCAGAGGAGAGTTGGCGAAGGGGTTTTGCGTGGTGGTGTCTGGGCAACAGTTCGACCCGAGGTGCTAAAATTCAATTTCAAATTTTTTTTTCGAATAGAGTTTGGGTTGTGAACGAGGGGATGAACCGCGACTTGCTGGAGGTCGCGATCGCCGTCGAAGCGGAGGCGTGGTGGTGTACACGTGCACAGGGCGGTCGCGTATTAGTAGTGCTCATGTTTTAAATGAAGTGCTTCGGTAGTTTATAACTTAAAAAAAAAGGGAGAAGAAGAAACAGGGCATGGGGGAAGAAAGGAGATGACTCGGTGAATAATGTGAATGAACGTGAGGTTGACTCGAGTAACACCTGGGTTTTACACGGGTTTGTTAAGAATTGGGTTAGGCCCAATAAAAAAAATTCCGAATTTAAAATGCTAAGTAAATTTTGTATTTGCAATGCAATCAAGATTAATTATGTTAAGTTCAAACTTACTATAAGTTTAAACCATTTAATAATGTTTTAAAATTTAAATTAACCCTTCTTTTAAATAGTTAAATCTAAAATAAGAATTGAAGTTAATTTACATTAAAATTTTCAATGTAACAATAAATTTATTTTTAAAATGTTAAGCAGATTTTCAAATGATAAAGTAGATAAGTAATTTTTATAAATTAATAGTTTTGCAAAGAAATTAAGAATGATATACAATTTGAAATTAAAATTAATTGATAAACAATTAAGTGTTCAAATTAATTTGTAAATTAAGAATTTGTTATTCAGATAAATTAAAGTCGACAAATCAAAAGTTAGTGGTTAATTAAAATAACTAATTTTGAAACAATAAAACGAGTTAATCAAGATTTAAATTATTTATCTAAAATTCTTATCATTGATTTAAAATAATTTTGTGGTAAATTTATTTGAACCACAGCGGAAAATAATTAATTATCGGTGTGCACTATATTGATATTTCTGTTCTGATTGTGATACTGTGCGATATAAATTGCCATGTACTGTACTATGATTGTGATTTGTTCCTATATTGATGTGAAAACCCTGTTGCCCGTAAACGGTATTAGAACTTCGATGCGACAGAGAATCGGATTTCAGTTTGTTATCCGAAACCCATATTGAACCTGTGAATTCTTGTGAACGACATATCCACATGTTTTAAAAATTTACTTTCACTATTCGGTTTAGCCGGGAAAGGACCTCTGTGTCATATAACCCATTTCGAATATGTGATATGACGTTATGGATAGCAATTGAAGACCGGTGATGAAGACCGGGTATTTGCGAGAGCGATAGGATGACCTATCGATTGTCTCTGCACCGAGTAGATATGGTCTAGAGAATTCCTAAGTGATAGGAAGTCCGATCGGGATTGTGGATATCCGGATTGCAAGGACTTCTTCGAAAGTGCCTTCGGTTCTGTTCGAACCCAGAACAAACTTGTATGGATTGTATGTCCGACATTATAAATTGAGATATGAAGCAGATTTCTTTCAAATACATTTCCATTGGTGGCGGAGAATTTATTCTCTTAGCTTAACACCCTTAGAGGTTATGTAGTTGAAGGTTATCAGTGATATATTCCCAATTTGGTAATGTGGCATGCTGAGTGCTGCTGATCATTTGTTGATTGAAGCATGGCTTTGTGAAAAGCGCAGCTTTGTGGATGAGACTTCGTCGAGCCTCACACCCCGGAATGGTCGAAACAGGAAAGATGCAGCAAGGTTATTGGGGGTAGCACCCCTTAGGGTATGTGCATTTCCTTCTAGATAGAAGTGGTATCATGGTATGGGGCCCAGATACTTAACTTATGTTGATATTGTAGATATATATATATATTACTTTGTGATTTGTTGCTGGGGCCCCGGTTAAAGGTTGGTTACAGCCGGGAGATGGCATACTCGTGTCAGTAGTTACCCAGTTAGGGGTAACCCGGCCTTGTGTTGGCAGAGATCAGGTTAGATTCTCGGGTCGTCCCTCCAGAGGCGTACCCATGTGGCCCAGGAAGTTCCTTAGCCTGACCATTGTTGGAAATCCAAAGAAACAACACGAACCCAGTACGGTTTTAGTTGTAGAACCTGCCATTTAATATGGTAGCTATAGTAGGCATAATATAATGGTACCTATGTTGGCTAAGATTGATATTCTACTTCCGAAATAATTTCACACTACGCACTAGTAAAAATATCAAGGAAATTCTTTTCATATTAAGCATATTTAACTATCATAAGGAGAAATCTCCCCAAGTGTGCGATTGCATTGTGTGTGTACCGGAAGGCCTTATGGTAGTTCCATTTTTAAAAGCATACCGAAATTTCTTTTATAAATCTAGTTTCTTTAAAAGTAACTGTTGTTTTTGTATACTCATACCAGTCCAATGACTGATCCGGAGTTTATTGTTTATTTCCTAAACTCTGAGTGCCCATTATTTCTACACGGGCAGCCTAGTAGCAGGTTTTGTATTTTGGAGTAGCAGTATTTTGCAGCCTTTATCTTGGAGATATCTTAGGAGCTTTTGGAGATTTCAGGTGTTTAGCTTTTGGGAGTTCGTTATCACCTCTCTCATTTGAGGACTTTTGGATATATGATCACTGTTGTATTATCATGATGTTGTATTTAGAGTTGTGGTGTATGTATCATATACTCTGTTGTAGTATGGATATTATGTTGATGTTGTAACTGTGATGATATTTATGATATTGATTCTGTTTCGCTGTTTTATATTCATCTAATTGTTGTTATATGCTCCGGCGATGCGAATTTGATGTCGTTTATCGGACATCGAGTTTGGGTCGTCACATATATAATAGCGGAAGTCGTGTGTGCCGTTGAGAGCCAAAAGTCTGCGTTTAATTTTATATCGGTAGACTGCGACCTATGGTAACATAGCGAAAATCATGTGTGCCGCTGAGAGCCAACAGTCTGCGTTTGATTTTATATCGGTATACTGCGACCTATGGTAACATAGCGAAAGTCGTATGTGCCGCTGAGAGCCAACAGTCTGCATTTGATTTTATATCAGTAGACTACGACCTATGTAGGAGTGGAGAAGTTTCATTTTGACGGCGAAATCAGAGGCCACAGAGAGCCTGTAGTTACATGGACTTTTGCTGTGATGGCAACGTAACCCTGGAATGTAACTGTGATCTGTTGTGGGTTCCATGGCGTAATCGAGAGGCCGCGGAGAGCCTGCAGTTACATGGACTTTTGCAACGATGGCAACGTAACCCTGGAATGTAACTGCAACCATGGATGGGGTGATGATTTCAAGAGCATTCTCACCAAAGATATATCCTCTATTTTCAAAAACTGTTTTTTATATTCTCAATAAAATTATTTTCTAAGTATTTTCACTGGATGTTGAAAATGAGCCTGCTAGGTATTTCTAGATTTTCAGTCTTACGCCTAATCAACGTATGACCGAATTTCTATGAGAATAAGGATGGACTAGTTAAAACATCGAGTTATAAAAAGTATTTTTATAAAATTATTTTATAATATTATGTAGATCTTAAAAGTGTTTCAAAGAATAATTTTTCTAAAAAAATAAGCATTTTAATAAATTCTGGCTTCGTTCCTTTTCGAGGACGAAAAGATTCAAAGGGGGAAGGAATGTAAGAACCCGAATTTTTGGGTATTAGATAATTGAACAATTATCTGAGTTCAACTATTAAAATGTGATAATATTTAATTAAATTATTTAAAATGGATAAAATTGTTATCTTCAAATATAAATAACCAAAATAAAATTTGTTTTATATTAATTTAAAACAAAAGAATTTTATAAATTTAGTAAATATTTATTTAGTAGTAAATAAATACAAAAGCATTTAAATTAGCAAGTAAAAATGGATTAAATAATTTATATTATTTTATTTGAAATCTAATTTGTTTATATCTTATTTTCTTTTGAAAGTTTTTTTTATAAAATAAGAAAAAAAAGAAGCATTTATAAATTTATAAAAGCATTTATGAATTAGTAAAGTATCTACACATTAAGAAATTAACAATAAAGCTTTTAAAAATCATTTTAAAATAATTTAAAGATAAGGAATAACATGTGTTCATTTTTAAACCTCATTGATTAACATGTGTGATAAATTAAGCAATGGTTTTGACAAATTTAAACAAGATTTAACAAGTGTCCTTAATAGTTTTTCTTTTCTTTAATTTTAATAAACATTAAATTTCATCATATAAAACTTCTATTCCTTCTTCATTCTTATTCTTTGAATTCAGAAGATTTATGGCCATAACCTGAAAATCACTTCTTCAAAATCCTGTAAACCTTTTATTCCAAATCCCTGTTAACTTGCCTCAAGAAATCCATGGTCAGCCTTGCATTCATTTCCTCAAAAACAAGTTGTAGTAAATCCTCAACCAAAAATTCTCAAAACCCTGAAATTTTTTCTCAAGCCTGAAAATAATATTGCAAACCTTAAATTCTTCCTCAAACAAAAATAATCAACTCTGTAATACTTTTATCAAGCCTGACATGTGTATCTTCAACCTGGAGTTCATCCTCAACAAAAATCATTTTTCAAAGGCCTGAAACCAGTATTATCTTCAAAGCTGTAATCTGTTTTATCAAGCATTTCTCAGTTTTTTTCAAATATGTCAACCAAGCTTTAAGTGTCATAATGCAACCTGGAAACCCAACAGATTATCAAAGTCTTAAGGCAAAGACAACTATCAGAAATCAAAGCTTTCAGAAGTCATCAACATCAACAGTTTTCAAATTTTAAAAAGGGGGATTCAGTTTTCTTATTCCAGTTTCAAGCTCTATTTTTTTAAATGGTGAGTAAACATCTATTTTTTTAATCTTAAATAGGTTAATATGGTTGCTTAAGAAATTTCCGTGTTAATAATGTTTTTTGTGGTATTACTGCATATACATATATGAATGTGTTAAAGTGTGTGCATGTTAGTTTCTTTCTGTTTTTGAATTCAGGTTGTAAAATAAATTCAAAACCAGTTGGTTGCTTTTCTGGTTCGTTTTACATTGAGAAATTTTAACAAAATTTGTCTTAAAACTACAATATTTAAATTGTAAAAATATGAAATGCAAGAATTGATTATAATTCATGCATGTGTAGATATTTGTATATAAATCTGTAGGTATGGATATATTTGAATCTGCATGCCTGGAATATGAGCTTCTCTGTTCATACCTGATTGCAAAGAAAAATCAAAATTCAAAAATTTACCATCTAAACACTTTAAAGCTTTGGGTTTCAAATAAATTAGTTAAGTTTAAACTCATCTAGATTATGAAATCAGGTTTAAGTAATTTAAGCTTAGAATTTTCCTGTAAACAAGAATATTACAGTGAAAACTTATATAATTTAATAAATAAAATGTTAAGTTATATTGATTCATGTTTACATATCGAATCATCATAGGGATTTATGATATTTAGGACAATAATCCAAAAATTTATGTTGGAATGAATGAGGAATGTGGTTTTTTCTGGAAATTGGATTTTGGGTGATTTCTGGAAGATGAAGCATCTATGGTGGTCGGAATTGCTACTGGAGGTGGAGGAGGTCATGGGGGTTTGGGAAAAAATGGTGGTTAAGGCTATAAAGGACTGTAGCGTTGGTGGTGATCGGAATTTGTTTTATGCCCTAGTTTTAGTTGGAGCATGAATTTGTGGTCTGTGCTTTGTCTCAGGGTGATCGAGCGTGGCGTAAGTTTGGGGATAGGTGGTGCAGGGGTTCGGCAAGGTATGGCCGGAAGGGATTGAGTTCTGGTGGATGGAGCATTGGGGGCGAGGCAATTGGCTGATGGTCGTATGGGTTTAGGTTCATCAGTAATGCTCAATTCTAATTCGTAGTGAGTAGGAATGTTTAGATGGTCGAATTTGGTTGCTGTGGTGATATATGAGTTGCCGGAGGCGATGACGTTGGTCGGAGGCGACCAACGGCGATGTGCATGTGCACGAAGTCGGTTTGGGTGTCAGCGAGTTTCGGCTCGTGGAAGTCTCGAAGTCGTGTTCGAATTTTGGCATGGGAAACTCGAGTTTGATCTCGAGTATGTTGGGGATGGTTGCCTGTAGATTTTAGGAACTTAATTTGATCAAAGTTTTAAAAAAAAAGATGGGAAGAAAGAGAACTCGGAATTGACTCGAGTAAGCAACGAGATAGACCCGAAGCAGCAAAAGTGAAACAACAATAAAGGTTTTAAAAGGTTTTAAAAATTTGTTTTTGATATTTATAAATTTGAATTGGTTTAAAACTTTTATATAAATTACTTGATGTCTTAATAAATGTTTTCTTAAACATATTTTAAGAAGTTTTGAAGCTTGTTAAATTTAAACTTCGTTAAGAAATTTAAAGTGATTTTAAAATCGATTTTTTAAAGTAATTTTAATAGTTTATATAAAAGACAAGTTTTAAATTCAAATTGAAACTAGATTTAAAAATTTATAAATTGATAAATATTTAAGCTATTCAAAGTTGTGTTTTTGATAACTTTAATTTATCAAGTTAAATGATTGTTTAACTTAAAAACTTATTTAATAATTTAATTAGGTAAAGATAGTTATAAGGTAAACGATGTAAATATGTTAAGGGTAACTAAAGCATTTATAGGTAAATGTTTTATCTTAATTAAGGTTTTAATATCTTAATTTTGATTAAGTTAATTTAAAGAAATTAAGTTTAATTAATTAGTTTAATTATGAAGGAATGATTAAGAAATTAATTAAGGAAAATAATTTACTTGATTAATAAATGATTAAGGATTAAAGGTTAATTATTTAGGATTAATTAATTTGTAATTAAAAAAGATCATTAATTATATTATTAATTAATGATTAGGGATTCATTAATCATGTAATTAAGTGTAACTAAACTTAATTTAATCAAGTGGTTAAGATTTACTAATTAAGTAATTGGTGAGTAATTAATTAAGTAATTAAAGGTTACTTAACTAATAATTAAGAAGTGCTTAACTTGTAATTAAGTCTTATTAATTAATAATTAAGGTTTTACAACAAATAATTAAAGAATAATTAATCCTTAATTAAGGATTAATTAAGAAGTTATTAAGTGGTAATTAATTGATTAATCAATGGTGATTAAGGATTAATCAAATGGTAATTAAGGATTGATTATCTGTTAATTAAGGAAAGAATAACAGTTAATTAAGGATTCTTAATTGATAAATAAAGGATAATTAATCTGGGATTAAGGATTGATAAATTGATTGATTGAGTTAATCAAGGATGTGATTAATTAATTAAGGTTAGTAATTAATTAATGATTATATAAACAAGATTAAGTGATTAATTCTTAAGGAGTTAATTTAATTTAAGTAATTAAATTAATTCTCATATGAATTGATAATGCTTGCTTATGGATGATTGGTTGTTGAATGTCTGAATTGGATGATATCTATTGAATTGATATCTGTTGATGAATAATCAAGATTGATTAATGAATGTAATTAAGTTAAAGGTTAATTATTATATGAAATTTAAGGATAATTTACTAATAAAAGTAATTAGAGGATTATTGAATTTATGTAATTAATGGAAGCGATCAATCTTGCTTATTAATGATTGAATTATTATGAGTACTTTGAATTGGTGGATATCTCTATTATGAATTGATTTGTGATTTGGTATGTTGGATGGGTGATGATAATGTGATTAGCAATCAATTATGAATTGCTGTGTAAAATGATATCCGATAATTAAAGTTGAGTTGTATTTAATTGGATAACTTGGTTTTAAATGACATTGGATTCGAGGAGACTGGAACCGGGTATTAGTAAATACCCGAAACCACTTCGATTCTTTATAATTTGATGTGTGGAATCAATAGAATGAAATGGAATGATTAAAGTGAATTGGACCATTTAATCCAAGTTTGGTACTTAGAAATTAAGGTGTGATGTAAGTAATGTTTATAACAGCTTGTGAAGTTGTAAATTGATAAGTTACCCCGGGTTTATTTAAGTTGTATGCTTTTATGCTAGATGGGTTTACTCTTGCTGGTTTCCAGCTTGACCCGGGTGTTACTTTGATGTAATGCTCGGGTCAGACCGAGTATTGCAGATTTTCAGGTAAGGACGTTCTGGAGTTCAGGAGGCGTGCTGAATGGCTGGAACATATGGAGTATTTACCACTGTGATATATTATTGTATAATTAGGACATGTTGTTTAAAACTGTCCAGTGAATAGTAATGGTTGTAACTCTGATGTATAAATGTAAGTGTATTGATACAGTTCTTCTTTTGTAAACTGTTATTATGTGATATTATATTTTGATCCGCTGCGAATTGAGGTTTTCTGTGTCTTGTTCCTGTTTCTTCTTCTTTCTCTTTCTTTTCTTTTCTAACTATCTGGAATTTTCGGGATCGAAATTTCAGGGTCGTTACATTTGGTATTTGGCTCTGGTGGGATACTCATTAAGAATAAGGTCAGTAGTACCCTATAATGAGTTGAGTGTGTGTGTGTGTGTGTATGAGAGCGTACTTGCTATTTTCTTATATAAAGATTTTAAATGATTTTATATAAGAATATATTTTGATATATATAAAGCAATAATTCTTTCTAATAAATATTAAGGTAATTGGTTGTTAAATTATTGGAATTAAATTAAGAAGTGATAGAAAACCAACCAAACTGAAATTAAATCTTGAATTTGGATCAGAATAAGATAATAATAAATTGGAATTCTGGTATGGTAATCTGGGATATTATCATAAATAATTGTTGTGTTTAATAATAAAATGTGTATTAATGAGTAAGCAAAATGAAATATTCTAAAGAAATAAACATTTATGTAAAGTATGACTTATAAATTGAAATTGAAAATACCTAAATTGTGAAATTTTAAATCTAGGTCCATAAATTTGAAAGGTTGTTTCAAAGTGCTAAAAGAATAAATAAGTATTATTTGAATAAAAGAGACTTTTTGTAAAAAATGAGTTGTTTGAAGATTGGACTTGAATTTAAAAACAAAGGTGGTCTAAATTTTAAAATTTGGCTTGGTGGACCAAGAAGTAAATATGTATATATGTATGGATATACATAATATCAAAGTTAGTTTGAAATAAACTCTAAATATTGAGTTTTAAATTGGGAACAAATATGACACCCAAAGTGATAAGTTTTTGAACTTAATAAGTGGGAAGATTATCTATGAGAAGTTTAAAATTTGAAATGGAAGTTCAAATTTGGGTAAGGTTGACTGGATTAAGTGAATTGAGCTTCACTTTGGAAAGGATAAATAAGTTGGAATAATTCAACTTGATTTGGAAATGGTAATTAAAGTTATTTAAATTGGAATTTGGTCAATTTAAATGGAAGTGGAAATTTAAATTGAATTGATTGGGAACGGAGGTTGGTAATTGAACAGTTTGACTCTGGACTATTTTCAAAATAAATTGTTTTAGTACAAATTTTTTTTTCCAAACTATTTACCATACAACTTTCTTTTTAAACCTAAAACTATCTTATATTTGTTTTACAATTATTTATGGAATTGTTTAATAATTTTCCATCTGTTTTATAAACTAATTTCTATCTTACTACTATTGTGCAATTATTTAAAATTTCTATATTTATTTTAACTATTTTACACCTATTTTACAAGCTAGTAATTATTTTTATACTACTTATCTATTTTTAAAATTTTAAAATTTTCAAGCTATTTTCTAAATAAACTGGTCGCAGTTCAAATTGTTATTGGTTAAATACCCAATCGAGGTAAGAATAGAGGTGATAATCCAAATGGATTTAAGCAATTGTGAGCAAGTGAATGAAAATCAAAGTGAATATGAATAGAAATGGAATTGATTTGGCTAATAACCAATAAAGATAAATACGTAGGGTGTACGTATGTTATTCTATTCGCATAGTAATGTGATCCAGATTCGAGCACAGAATTTCGAGATAGTATGTCGATCCGAGTTGGAAATTTTTCATTCAATTTTCGACGGCGAACCTGGATATGGGTTGTTGATTGATTCTGGATATTCTCTATCATAGTTATGACTATGCAAGGAGAATGACAGTTTTTGATCATGAAACCAGATCTGTGTCCGCACTAGGAAGTCGGGTGGACGATACTAGTTCGAAAGTGAAATCGTGTGAACGAGTGAGCGATCAGATTGGTATAGCGTACGGATGATATGTGTGCATCGTACAGAATTGAATGAAAATGATATTGAAAGGAGTAATCAAATTTGGATATTTAATTTTGAGTAAACAAAGTTAAATATCTTTGTTTTATAAAATGAAACTTCCCTTGTTGAATCTTTTGCCAGAAGAAAAGGGTTTTTGAAAATATTTGAAGTACAAAAGGAGTTCTATACAAGTTTGAAATGATCCAAAGTTTTAAAAATTATATATATCTGTATATTTATATATAGAGGATCTTATGAGGATTTTAGAAAAGGTTATGGGAACCTTTGGATTTGGAATGGCTTTTGATTTTTGGGTAAAATCAATATGAGAATTTGGAAAGCCTAGTTTGAGAAATTTCGATTTTGGAATAATCGATTTTTGTACAGGAGCTTTGTATAAGATCCTACTAGGTGTATGATTTGAAGATATTATATGTGTATAGTATAAAATGTTTTGATGATGGCTCTGGGGAAAAAGGCGCTCCCTTGAAATGAACTTCTCAGAAGTACCACCGGGTGGTGCTGCCTTGAACCCCAAGGGGGGTTCTAAAGTTGATCCTGTGAGGAGTCCGGACAAAACTAGTTCCTGGAGATTATGAGTAGACTATACCATAGCGGAAGTCGTGTGTGCCGCTGAGAGCCAACAGTCTGCGTTTGATTTTATATCGGTAGACTACGACTTATGGTAACATAGCGAAAGTCGTGTGTGCCGTTGAGAGCCAACAGTCTGCGTTTGATTATATATCGGTAGACTGCGACCTATGGTAACATAGCGAAAGTCATGTGTGCTGCTGAGAGCGAACAATCTGCGTTTGATTTTATATCGGTGGACTACGACTTATGTAGGAGTGGAGAAGTTTCATTTTGACAGCGAAATCAGAGGCCGCAGAGAGCCTGCGGTTACATGGACTTTTGTTGTGATGGCAACGTAACCCTGCAATGTAACTGTGATCTGTAGTGGGTTCCATGGCGTAATCGAGAGGCCGTGGAGTGCCTGCAGTTACATGGACTTTTGCTGCGATGGCAACGTAACCCTGGAATGTAACTGCGACCATGGATGGGGGTGATGATTTCCAGAGCATTCTCACCAAAGATATATCCTCTATTTTCAAAAACTGTTTTCTATATTCTCAATAAAATTATTTTCCAAGTATTTTCACTGGATGTTGAAAATGAGTCTGCTAAGTATTTCTAGATTTTCAGTCTTACGCCTGATCAACATATGACCGAATTTCTATAAGAACAAGGATGGACTGGTTAAAACATCGAGTTATAAAAAGTATTTTTATAAAATTATTTTATAATATTATGTAGATCTTAAAAGTGTTTCAAAGAATAATTTTTCTAAAAAAATAAGCATTTTAATAAATTCTGGCTTCGTTCCTTTTCGAGGACGAAAAGATTCAAAGGGGGAAGGAATGTAATAACCCGGATTTTTGGGTATTAGATAATTGAATAATTATCTGAGTTTAACTATTAAAATGTGATAATCCCTTAATTAAATTATTTAAAATGGATAAAATTGTTGTCTTCAAATATAAATAACCAAAATAAAATTTGTTTTACATTAATTTAAAACAAAATAATTTTATAAATTTAGTAAATATTTATTTAGTAGTAAACAAATACAAAAGCATTTAAATTAGCATGTAAAAATGGATTAAATAATTTATATTATTTTATTTGAAATCTAATTAGTTTATATCTTATTTTCTTTTGAAAGTTTTATTTTTATAAAATAAAAAAAAAAGAAGCATTTATAAATTTATAAAAGCATTTATGAATTAGTAAAGTATCTACATATTAAGAAATTATCAATAAAGGCTTTTAAAAATCATTTTAAAATAATTTAAAGATATGGAATAACATGTGTTCATTTTTAAACCTCATTGATTAACATGTGTGATAAATTAAGCAATGGTTTTGACAAATGTAAACAAGATTTAACAAGTGTCCTTATTAGTTTTTATTTTCTTTAATTTTAATAAACCTTAAATTTCATCATATAAAACTTATATTCCTTCTTCATTCTTATTCTTTTAATTCAAAAGATTTATGACCATAACCTGAAAATCACTTCTTCAAAATCCTGTAAACCTTTTATTTCAAATCCCTGTTAACTTGCCTCAAGAAATCCATGGTCAATCTTGCATTCATTTCCTCAAAAATAAGTTGTAGCAAATCCTCAACCAAAAATTCTCAAAACCCTGAAATTCTTTCTCAAGCCTGAAAACAATATTGCAAACCTAAAATTCTTCCTCAAAAAAAAATAATCAACTCTGTAATACTTTTATCAAGCCTGACATGTGTATCTTCAACCTGGAGTTCATCTTCAACAAAAATCATTTTTCAAAGGCCTGAAACCAGTATTATCTTCAAAGTTGTAACCTGTTTTATCAAGTATTTATCGGTTTTTTTCAAATCTATCAACCAAGATTTAAGCTTCATAATGCAACCTGGCAACCCAACAAATTATCAAAGTCTTAAAGAAAGACAACTATCAGAAATCAAAGCTTTCAGAAGTCATCAACATCAACAGTTTTCAAATTTTAAAAAGGGGGATTCAGAAGTCACAACAAGTTTTATAGTTGGAATTCATAGAGTTTGGGTGTAATATATATAAATATAGGTAAGATTAAAAATTCATTCTCTGGTGTATTCTAGTTCCTATGATCGATTACTTTAAGCTTTGATACCAAAAGTAAAAAACCCGCATCTCAATGGGTTTGAATTTCGACTAAATCGAAACCTAGGTTCATTACGAAATGGATTGTTGGTTTTGATAACCTGTAAGAAACAGAAGTATATTAGAGAATGAACTCATAATAGAAAAGAAAATATAATATAATATATATATATATATACCGACTAAGGCTACTATCTTGGAATTAATTTTGTTCCTTTAGTATCTGATTGCCTTACCAGCGCTGAGAATGAATGAGACGACCTCACCATCTAAAGTTCTCATCTCACACCAGTAGCCTATCCTTCTACATCTGTCATATAGGTTGCAATAAGGAGTGACTCGAAAAAATATTCTGGTGATTGGAAAATTAAATACTTTATCTGTAATGCTTATTTATGCCGATTGATTCCATTTTAAGTGTTATGTCCATTATTTATGGCTATTCGATGGAATTCCATAAAGCGTGTGATATAACTAAACTTCCCCGAGGTATAGATATCTACACACGCACAGAGATATGTATGTATGTATGTATGTGTGTGTGTGTGTATGCATACGTATGTGTGTCTGCGTGCATATAACCCAAAAGAAAACACCGGCTACTTAATACTTCTTGACTAGGGAGGAAGTAAACCCAATGGTCATCTAATACCACAAATTCGAAGTAAGCACTCCATTGCGTAATTGCTAGTCAACCGAACCTTAGTTACAAAGGCCAATATCTCCAAGATATAGCTTTGTAATATAATTTTATATATTACAAACACATCTCAAAGACTTATCTAAGAATTAACTAGCCTACCTCCGACAAAAAAATAACTAAGTCAATAATGCGGGCTTTGCGTATCCCATACAGATTCTAAACTAGTAGAAAGTGAAATCCTTCCGAGCATAACCCAAGTCTTTGATAATATCCGCTCGAGATCATTGGTGGACATAACCTATATGCCTGCCCTACTACTTAAATATCAGTCCAATTACAACGCTGACAAAGCCCACCGACCTCCCACAATCGAAATCCCATTTAGACTATCCTAATGTAAGTTAAGGAAATAGCCTTCCTAGTTACTTAATACCTCTTTATTAGAAATGAAACAGACTCTTTTCCCTATTAGATACCATCGTATGTTATTTAGGACTTCATATTTAGGAAGAAAGAAACCCTACGATTATTTAATACCTTCACCCAGAAATATACCCGTTGAGATCTCTAAAGGTGTTGTGTCATTTAATACTTGAAATCCGAGGCGAACCCATGGTATATTTTCACACATCTATACGCAAACATATATCCCTTCTTCATGGGTCCTATGGTTGATGATGTCACACATCAATAGTACATATACACAACTAAGGTAGCCTCTAGGTCAAGGGCAGACTTCTGTTGTGCTACCGACCTCAGATCTCAACCTATTCTAAACCAAACCAATTGTCTTTGGCTTAAATATTGGGCTAGGCCCACCAATTCACTTTCATTATGTATTATTGGGGATGTATAATTTCCTATTATGAAATAATACTACCTTCTAGTATTTTATTCCTATCTTATACGCTTATTAGGTGTATTCTTTGTTTCCCTCTTACTTCCCATAAATGTCAATTATCTATAATAAAGTGTCATTTTTATTTTATAGGACAATCACTAATGAAATTTATTTGTTCATTCTAATTCAATCTATTAAGCCTTTCATTTCCTCAAAAATGCTATATTAAATCATTATTTATATACATATTTAATTTATGTAACTCCCTAATAACTGCATATCGATTTTCCCATTAATTTTGAAGTTACTATCTCTTTTCCATTTCAACCTTCTAGTACTATGGTTCACTATGCTATTAATAACTAGTCATCCTAATTATAAGTAATACAAATATCGTGTTTATTATGCAATATACATACATATGTGTCTGTATTCTTATTTCTAACTCATTAATTCCTACATTTAGGAATTCTAGAACGTACGCTTAAATGTACATTCTATGTAGAACATTTATTTTTGACATTATAATATATTAGAGCTATACTTCCCAAAAAGGATTACCATTATAAGTTTCCATAAACAATCCAAAAGTGATACTTTTGCCCTATTTGAAATTACAAGAAATTATATCTATTTTTATTGAAATAGAAAGTGCAAACTATGAAGGAGAACATCCATACCTTACAACCTCTTTCCTTTTGGTATATTACTTACTATTTCAAATGACACATTTTCTATACATAGTTATGCAATTTTGATAATTTATGAAAATTACATGGAAAGAGATACAACTAAATTGTACCACAACTCTCCTAACAAATTAAAACATAGAAACTTACATTCCAAGTCAAATAAGGGCAATCTAAATTTATACTAACAATTTACAACCCAACTATTGTAAATCTAGAATAATTTTGGTAGTCTTATCAACATTCTACTTTAACAAATTTAGGGACTGATTTTCAAATTTCCAAATTAGGATGTAAATACTACTTTTTTATCCTAATTACCTAACTTACAGAATATATAGGTGAGATTTTAGTTGAATACTTTTTTTATAAGCCTACAACTCAACACATCTCTCATAGACGCAATAATTAAATAAAACTCAATAATATAAATTACAATCTTATAAACATCATCTACTTTTCCACTCACCTTTCAAGCATTCTAAATCTTAACCCATCCCTTTCATTAACTCCTTTTCCTTTCTAATCCAAAAATATGTATAACAAGATATATAGATACATATTAGAATTGTAGATTTAAGAGTAGATTTGAATTAAGAGGTTTATAGATTTATAAGATTTATAATTATAAAATTTACCTTTTTCACTGGTATCGACTAGCTTCCTCTCTTCTTCTCTTTTATCTTCTGCCCTTCTCTAATTATATATATACATATAATATAATATTTAATAACTAATAAAAGTAGCGAAGAATTGAAAATGGCGGCGCTCCACTTCTTCGATCCGAAAATATGAGAAAAGAAGTGAAGGGCTTGGATTGTGTTTATAGTTGCTTGAATCGATCGTATTCATTAGATTTGAAATAATTAAATACAACCCGTTTGGGTAAAGTTCAACCATAGTTGCCCCCGTTCAACCATAGGAAGCTGATCGCTAATAGTCGACTGGTCCAAGAAGGGGGTCGATCGGTGGGTTCCATGTGGTTAATATTATTTATTTATTTTTGTTCCTTTTTATTATTTTTGATATAGAAATTTCAAACATTTATAACTTCTTTTCTTAAACTCCAATCGGAAAACTTAAAACATGAAAGTTACTCAGAAAATTGCAATAAACAGAATGATGCAAATTTCATTATCAAATTCTGAACTTTGCTAAAATTCTATTTTTGAGCCTCAATAATTATTTATTAATTACCAATAATTTTATGGGGTGTTACATTCTTCCTCCTTAAAAGAATTTCGTCATCGAAATTTTCCAAGGTTTTAATCATGTAATGTATTGTACAACCATTCTATGCTACTCGATCAATTTATGTGCAAACAATTTTGCAGTCAATCGTGCAAAAATGCACGGTGTATCACAACATAGATGATATGCATGCTTGAGTATTTCTAAAGGCGCCTCATGTATAAATACAATTTTTAAATAATATTTTGAATATATGATGCAAATACTGTATGTATGCAAGTTTTACAAAAACCAAAATCTTCGTTTTCACACAACAATTTTCATACTCCTACCTAACACACAATTTACATTAACACATGAGCAGGAGTATAGTTCAACCAATTTTGCATCCAATCCCTATAATCTAATACCTAACACACAATTTCTAACATCCAAATTTTTAAAAATCGAGATATCCTAAATCTATACTCCTATATCATAAAAGGAATTTAGATAGGAAACTTTGCATTTCCATCCTTCTTTTAGATACCTATTCCGTTGCATCTTGAAACCTGCTCTTTTGCCCATAAACCCTTTTAAATGTTTCCAACAACTTGCAAAAGGAGGTTCATTTTGGATGTTAAAATGGAATTATCATAAACGCAAGTTTTTTTTACTATCAAAAAGATATGGAAACAGAATTTCCAAAGCTAAAATAGCTATTTCCCTTATTATTCCCTATGTATTGTATACGTCGCCCTTGTTAAATAGTAAAATTCATATTCACCAACATATCGATCCTATGTACGCTAACCATGTGGCACTAGAAAATTTGGAATTTTACATTTTCCATCAAAAATATTTTTCCCTTTCAGTCAAACTTGCAAAATAGTTTCAAAAATTGAATTTCCAAAAGCATTTATATGCTATTTTTTTTCAAAATCACTTGAACAAAATTTCTCAAAAGCATTTGAACCCAACTTCTCAAAAGCATTTAACAAAACTTTTTAATGCATTCGAACACAACCTTTCAAAATATTTACTGCTCCATCCTTAAAAATAAATCAAGCCACATCTTAAAATAATCGAGACTTAATTAATGAGTTAATGCATATAATAGAATTGATTCACTATTTAAATGAGTTAATCAATGAGTTAATGCATGAGTTAATCAATGAGTTAATGCATATAATAGTTTCAGAAATCGAATTTCCAAAATCATTTAAACCCTATTTTTTTCAAAAGCACTTGAAATTTTTTTTCCAAAAGCATTTGAACCAAATTCTCAAAAGCATTTAAACAAAACTTTTCAATGCATTCGAACACAATCTTTTAAAATATTTACCGCTCCATCCTTAAAAATAAATCAAGCCACATCATAAAATAAAATTGTCATAGCTAATAGTGATAAACAATAAAGATTCAGCAATCAACAGTCCATACGATAGAACTTAACTGAAATAAAACAACAGGAATATAACTGAAATTAAAAATCATAATTTCGAGAAATCCGAATTTCCAACTAAATTTACGGTTTTTCAATTTAGTTAATCTCTTTTCAAAGAAACTATTTAATCAAATCAAGCAATCTTTCATTCTTTCATGCGCACACAAATAGTAAATTTTATCTACTATATAACATATCGATTTATTCAAAGAGGTGAGATTTACTCATCGAAATTCCAGTTGGTGCCGAAGCGTTCCAGTTTTGAATTAGAATCGAACGATGTCCGATTTCATCCTAAATTTCCACTAGTTCCAAATTCAACCAAACTAATAACCTACACCACTACAAGCGCAATGCAAAAAAGTTTCGTCTTGATCGGACCTCATATGAAAGAGTTATGCATTTTATAAGATATTAATTTTAATTTTAATTTGAACACTAATTACAATTTTTAAATTTCTAATTACTATATTATATAAACTAATCCCTTCTTCCCCAACGTTTCCTTTCCGCCAAACAAGAGATACTCCCTCACCATTAATGATGCTTCTTCCTCCTCCTTTTCACTCATCCCTTAACTACACGACTAAACAACACCGCCAAACTCCTTCTCTTACTGAGCTCCACCACCTGGTCACCGCCTCACCACGTCTGCCTCCTTTACTCAAATCGGGTCACCAGCCTATCCTACCCACGATCGTATAGGTCGCGACCCTTCTAACTCGATCGCATCCTTCCATCTTCATCCATGAAATGCAAAACTTTCCACGAACCCAAATTCAAGCTTCAATTCGACAATCGTTGACCAAAAATTCCAAAAACTTAAACCCTACTTTATAAAGCCTCACGAACTTTACTATTAAGCTGCCATATTTCGCTATACACACTCGTAACCATCAACATGGGTATGGAATCGAAGATTTAGCCTAGATGAGCTCAAAGAAATTTGTTCTAGAATTTTCATTAAGTATATTTTGAGATTTTTATGTTTAAAGTTTAGATCATTTTCTTGTTTTGATTTTTGGTTTACGGGACATTGACTTTTAAGAGTGGATTTGATGAATTGTTTGTTAGAGAAGTTAAGTGTTGGGTTATATTAATTTTGAAATTTCTCAAATTCGCCACATAGATTTTTGTTTATGTATGGACTCCAAACAACGGTCACACTCGAAATAGCGATGCGGCCTTAAAACAAAAATAATATATGTGGTTATTTGATTTCATAAAATCACAAAAACACAGCCGTTTGCTTAAAAATCGTAAAACGATAATTTAGATACTTTCTAAATTAATAATTATGGAATAAAATTAATTAAAGTAAAATACGTTATTAAAATTCGAGTTGTTATATTAATAATTGATTTCTTGATAATTTATTCGAACCATTTACTACTACAAATAAATTTAGAAAATGAATTTATTGTTATTATTTACTAATTAAAATTAGTTAATAAGACCACTAAAATCTATTAAATTAATATTAAATTTAAAAATCCTGATATTTAAATCACTATCCAAATATTGGATTCACAATCCAAATATTTAGATATGTCCTATATTTTGAACTCCAGTTATTAAACTTTAAACAATCCCTATATTTCGATATTAAAAATTAATTAAATATAGGAAATCGAACTACAAAATTTTGGACCGTTACATTCTACCCTCTTAAACAGAATTTTATCTCAAAATTTCGAAGGCAAGAAAAATGTCTCCAAACCCTTATACTTTTCAAAATCAAGTAGTTTAAATAGATTATTAAATTCCTAAGTCTTTAAAATTACGAAAAATTTCGACAGCTTCTCCTTTACGTGGTTTTTTCATAATTACAGGCCCAAACCAACAAAAGTAAACAAAAACCAAGCGACCTTCCATATCTGGGGCATAAAACTATTAGACCAAAAGAAAAATATAAACAAGTACCTATTAGTCGAGCAACCAAGTCTACTTATGAAACCAGAAGCATCAAACAAGCCTTTACTCCCACAAACCTCCATCTTACTTACAAATGATATCTAACTATATAATTATAGCCATATAATTTTGCATTTTCCATTGTCAAACATATAATTAAAATAAATCGCATACGATGTATATATACCACCTGTACACAGTATCAAATCTGATCACTCGCTTGGTCACATAATTTCACTTATGAACTAGTATCCCTCGCTCGACAACTCTAGTGGGGACGTCGAATTTGGTTCCTTATTAGAAAGCACCATTCTTCTTGCATAGCCATATATTGTGATAGAAAATTCCGAAATCAAACCAAAAACTCATAACAAGTATTCGCCGTTAAGAATCAAATGAAAAATCTTTGTTTGGATCGGTGTCAATCACCACAAAATCATGTACTCGAATTTGGATTACGACAGTTATGCTAATAAAATGATCTACATACAACTTATGTATTTACTCCAATTGGTTTCTCAACTATACCAAAATCTTTTATTCACATTGATTTTAAATTGCAATTGATTGCACCAATAGTATTTCATTTAAGACTGAAATTACTTACTAACCATTTCATACAATTTTTGCCTAAGTTAAATTTCATTTCTCAACTCATGTTCATATTAATATAATATTCACCTACATCCAAAAGAGTATGTATACAATTTAAAATTTATTTTACTTAAACAGGATGTTTAACAAAAATTAAAATTTGTTTTAACTTACAATCTTCTCAAGTTTATAGTTATAAAAACCTACATTCATAAAACACTTAACTTCAAGTTCTAAATTTACTCTGAAGTTTTCGAGCGTCCAAAACCGCTGAAAATTCCATGCTTATTTAAATAAATAAAAATTACCAAATAACATCTCAAAATGTGATGCATAGTCCAAACTGTCCTAATGGATGTGATACATGAGTTCATATAATATTTCAACTGAAATTTAAGAATTAAACACACGGGTTTTATTCCAATTATTTTGAAATAATATATATATACAAATTTCTCTCTCGATTTTTATATCAAATCATATAGTAGGAATTTAAACCAACTTTTTTTAACCAATACAACTCGATAACCAATTACTATAATAGCAATCCGTCATTTAGAAACTCAAAAATGCCGATGATGTTCTAGTCATCATCAGAATTATTTTCCCATGACCGAAGTGAATTCGGTGCTTTCTACCGCTTTTAAAATCCATTTAAAATATTTCTAATCAAAAATACTTCCATAATAATACCATTATTACTTTCCCAAAAGCTTTGAAAAACAATTTCCAGAACACCGTTATTTAAGTTTTCGAATTTCCAGTTTAAATCCATATAATTATAAACAATATTTTATAATTCATATTTTATAGATTCACTTTCTTGTATAAACTCATTTCACAAATGTTTATACTTGTTAGGATTGTAATAAACAATTTTATTAGCATTATACTTTAAATCTGACCAAAACAATAAATGCTCTTAAATTAGCCGAGTACAAACTAATCAACGATAAATGATAATAATCGAATATTAACATTCTCTGACAACCAAACACATCATTAATGCTATATTAATTTTCTAAAAATTATTTTGTTACATATAAAATATAATCTAGGTAAAATTATTTCATTTACCCAATTTTGAAAACCATACTGTGTCGGTTTGCCTTGGCCAAGAGTTTAAATCCCTATCACTACAGTAGTTTCTTTTGTACTGACCAGAATCAATAAACCACTCAGCCGATAAATCAACACAATATATAACATTTTAATCACTAAAAAACACACACTAATACACACACACATATACTCAAACTCATCATAGGGTCTCACTTACCCTATCTCAAATAAGTTAACCCCACCAAAGCCTAGGTATTCGCTCAACTGAAGCTTTTATACCACATTGTAACAGCCCATCTTTTGACAGGTGATGCCTACATCTGATACCTCAAATATGATTTTACGGCCAGCCTCTCGATTGTAAGCACGAAGCAAACCAACCTATTAATTTTAGGGATGCGTAGGGGTAAGATATTACACGGATGGTCGCTCCTTAGCAGCCTTATTCTCCGTGCTAGTTGACAGCATTACTCCGTAGTGCTCTTGGCTAGCGTGGGTATAGAGGTGAGGCGTCACAGCTTGGTATCAGAGCCAAACTTCGAAACAATGTAGAATAATTTAACAAGGATCATCGTCCTAAATCCATCTTAGGAGTCGTGCCTTAGGATTTAATTCGTGTCTTCGCACCGTTCTATCCTATTTTCTTTTATGATTCCTTGTTTTATTTATCAAGGTTGCTTGATATTCATTTGGTGGATAATCTTTTTCTTCTTATTTCTTTCTTTCAAAAGGAAGGCAAATGGTTAGACCAGGCCGTCCCAGCGCCGGTCAATCTAGTGCTACTCCACAAGATGGAGTTTTTATGTCTGTCCAGCAGCTTCTTGATCTAGCAAAGAATGCTCAAGCAGCCGGTTCTGATCCGAAACCTACTCACCCTAAGTCTGGATTTGCACGTTTGTGCAACGATTACACCAACTTGGGTGGGAAGCCATTCAAAGGTTCTAAAACTATTATTGAAGTCCAGGCTGGGTTAAGAACATGCGATCGAATTTTTTCTCGCATGAACCTCATTGATCTTCACCGAGTTCAGGTGGCCTCTAGTATGCTCCAAGAAAGATCATTGGACTGGTATGAACTTCTTATTTCTGAAATCAATGAAGCGAATCTCACCTAGGAGCAGTTCCGGGGATGCTTCGAATTAAAATTTGTGCCAGAAGCTGAGAAGGTGACTTTGGCTCGCCATTTTATAGACCTTGTTCAAGGTGAATCCTCCATGACTGATTATGTTGCATCCTTCGAGTCACTTTCCAAATATGGAGTTGAATACATCAACACCCCATTGAAGAAGAACCAAAAATTTGTCTATGGCTTAAACAAAAATCTCAAGAAGCCATTACTTCTAAAATTAGAAGTTCCCTTCGACCAACTCATTGACATCGCTCTTCGTCTTGAAGAGGCGGATAGGGAAAATGATGTTGAAGTGGTGGGTTCCAATCCAAACTTCAACAACAAGAAGAGGACAAACAAATTCAAAGGTCCTTATCCCAACAAAAAGGGTAAGCAAGAAACTCCTGCTGCAAAGGCTCCTTCTCCTTGTAGTGGGAAATGCTTCAACTGTGGGTCTAGGGACCATTTTGCGAACAAGTATTCAAAGCCCCGTTGTTGTCGCTATTGTAAGAGCCCGGATCATTATATACATCAATGCCTCAAACTTGAAGGCAAGAAGGAGGGAAAGCTTAATGTTGCTCAAGCCCCTGGCAACACTTCTCATGGTCAAGGTATTTCTCATTCTATCCTTGATGGCATTATTTTATTTCGTGATCATCCTTTTCGAGTTCTTTTTGATACGGGTGCGTCCCATTCTTTTATATCAAAAGAACTCGTTGATACTTTTTCTTTGGATGTTTTGTGTTTAATGACTTCTTTGAGAATTGCGAATCCGGTTGGTGGATCCGCAACAATTAGTTTGCTTTGTAAAGATGTCGAGATTATTTTGTGTGATTTTTCTTTCCGAGCCAATTTGCATGTTATGCGCTACTTAGGCTTTGGAATGATTTTGGGAATGGATTGGCTTAACCGTTATGAAGCCCAAATCCTATGTCCTGAGCGGACTATTCATCTTCGGCATCCTCAGTCTGTTAAGCAGATTTCTATTGATCTTAAAGATTCGAATTCCAGCTTGGTCGCATCTTTGTATTCTTTAAATCCTCAAGATGACGATAATGATGATGAGGAAGATATATTTTCTCTTATTCACGTTGTTTGTGAATTTTCCGACATATTTGAGCCCGTTTTAGGATTACCACCTAAGCAAGCAATTGAGTTCAGAATTAATCTCATTCCTGGAGCTCAACCTATCATTCGTCCTCCTTATCGTATGTCCAATAAAGAAAATGAGGAGATGCGCAAACAATTATCCGAATTGGAGACGAAGCAATTTATTCGCTCTAGTTCCTCACCTTGGGGAGCTTCAGCTATTTTTGTGAAGAAAACCGATGGTACACTTAGGCTTAGCGTTGACTACCGCAAGATTAATGATCTTACTATCAAGATTAAATGTCCTTTACCTCAGATTGATGATCTATTCGATCAACTTAGTGGTGCTAGAGTCTTCCCACAATTAGACTTAACTATCGGTTTTCATCAGCTTCGTATTGCAGAGGATAGCATTCCTTTGACGTCGTTCCGTACTCGGTATGGATCTTATGAATGGCTTGTTATGCCATTTGGTTTAACGAATGCTCCGGCTTATTTCGTTGACCTTATGAATAGAGTTTTCAAAGACTTCCTTGATCGGTTTGTTCTCATCTTTATTGATGATATTCTTGTGTATTCAAAAACTAAGGAGGAGCATGAAAAGCGTCTTCGGATTGTGTTGGAAACTCTTAGGAGTAATCAATTAAAAGCAAAGTTTTCTAAATGCTACTTTTGGCAATCTCGTGTGAAGTTTCTCGGTCATATTATTTCTGAATCTAGAATTTCCGTGGATCCTTCAAATATTGAAGCGATTCAAAATTGGAAGAGACCGGAGAGTGTGACGGAAATTCGTAGTTTTCTCGGATTGGCGGGTTATTACCGCCGTTTTATCAAAGACTTTTCTTAGATTGTCGTGCCTCTCACTAGCTTAACGAAGAAAGGTGTTAAATACATTTGGTCAGACAAATGTGAAACTTCTTTTCAAAAACTAAAGCAACTTCTTTCTGATGCTCCTATTCTTATTATTCCCGAGGGGAATCAAGATTTCGTTGTTTATACCGATGCTAGTCGCGTTGGTTTGGGTGCCGTTCTTATGCAAAGAGAACATGTTATTGCTTATGCTTCTAGGCAATCGAAGCCAGCTGAGACAAGATATGCCACTCATGATTTTGAGCTCGCGGCTATTGTTTTCGCCCTTCGTATTTGGCGTCATTATCTTTTAGGAGAGAAATTTTTTCTTTATACCGATCATAAGTCTTTGAAGTATTTATTCTCTCAAAAGGAACTTAATTTGCGTCAACAGCGTTGGCTCGAATTCCTTGCATCTTATGATCTTGATATTCTTTATACTCCCGGAAAGGGAAATCGCATTGCGGATGCACTTAGTCGAAAGCAATAAGCGGTTGTTTCCATGATGATATCCGAATGGAATAATCTCGGAATTTTATCCACTTGTGAGATTCGAGATCGTGTTTCCGATCTAGGTTAATTCCTTGTTTTATGTAGCTTTGAGGCCCGTCCTTCTCTTTTAGACCGCATTCTTGAAGCTCAAAGGCTAGATCCCGAATTGGCTCTTCTTGGCCAAAATATTAAGGATAAAATTGATATTGAAGGTTTGAAAGACTTTGATATCGATTCTCGTGGCGGCATTTGAAAATTTGGTAGACTTATCGTGCCAAATATTAGTGATCTCCATAAAGATATTTTAGAAGATTCTCATCATTCTAAATTTACCATTCATCCCCGTAGTAGTAAAATGTACGCGGATATGAAGCGGCTTTATTATTGGAAGGGAATGAAATCTGATATTGCTAACTTTGTTAAGTGTTGTATGACTTGCCAACTCATTAAGGCCGAACATCAAAGGCCCGGTGGGTTATTGCAACCTTTAGAAATTCCAATTTGGAAGGGATCAAATTTCCATGGATTTTATAGACGGCCTTCCCCGTTCTCATTCGGGTCATGATAGCTTATGGGTTATAGTTGATAGGCTTACTAAATCCGCCCATTTTATTCCCGTTCGGTCCAATCGGACCGTACCTCTTTTTGCCAAACTTTTTATTAAAGAAATTGTTAAATTGCATGGAGTTCCTACATCTATTGTCGGTGATCGTGATCCATTGTTTACTAGTGGATTTTGGTAGAGTCTTCAAAAAGCTTTGGGAACGAAGCTAAATTTTAGCATCGCTTATCATCCCCAGTCCGATGGACAAACCGAGCGTGTGAATCAAACTCTTGAAGATCTTCTTCCTGTATGTGTTCTTGATTTTGGTGGAAGTTGGGAAGATCATATTTCACTTGTTGAATTTTCCTATAATAATAGCATCCAATCTAGTATTGGTATGGCACCTTTTGAGGCACTCTATGGAAGGCCATGCCGATCTCCTTCTTGTTGGCATGAGGCCGGTGAGAAGCTGGTTTTTGGTCCAGATTTTATTCGTGATTCCACAGAAAAGATTGACCTTATTCGTCATAGGGTGAAAGAAGCCCAAAGTAGACAAAGATCCTATTCCTATAACCGGAGAAGGAAATTAGAATTTTCTGTGGGAGATCTTGTGTTTATTCGTGTTTCACCTATGAAGGGTGTTGTACGTTTCAGTCGATCGGGAAAGTTAGCGCCTCGATATATTGGTTTATTTCCCATCACCGAACGTATTGGTTCCGTGGCTTATCGCCTCTTATTACCGGCTCAATTTTCTGTTATTCATGACGTGTTTCACGTTTCTTAAGTACGGAAATGCCTTCGAGATTCCGATTCTATTCTTGAGCCCGGTGTTGTGGAAGAAATTGAAGTTTCGCCTAATTTAACTTATGAGCAGCGTCCTATTCGTATAATTGCTTCAGAGGTCAAGCGCCTTCGAAATAAAGATGTTCCACTTGTTAAAGTTCAATGGTCCTCAAATCCTAAGGATTGCTCTTGGGAATCTAGAGTGTTCATCGTGCGAACACATCCGGACTTACTTTCTTGTGCTCTTTGAGGTGAACTTCTTATTTCAAATTTCTTTTGTGTTGAATATGCTTTAATGGTTGTTATTACATGTTTTCTTCTTAAATATTGCAAGGACGCAATTTCTTTTAGGAGGGGAGTTTGTAACAACCTACATATTTTACGATTGAGTATTTAATATTTTATTTAAATATTTTATCGTTAGTCGGATTATAGTCCGAAAAGTTACTTTTTGCATACGGTCGAATTAGGACTTGATACCACTTCCATTGAGTTCAAAATGACGTTTGCAATCTTTTTAAGTATAAACTTTGATATGTTTGGAGATAGTAGAATTTTGCTACTTTTTCACTTAGGGCTTTGGTTTGGGTTTCAGCCCATTAACCTAACATATGAACCCAACTCCACTCCAACTCTTCATTACTTCATTTCTAATTCCTATTACTCAAGCTTTAGCATCAATGGTGGGAGGAATGGGAAATTAAAACTCCAAGCCCTAATTTTTATTGCAAATTCAAGCTTCTACCTCCAAATTCAAGAAGAAGCTTTGGTAAGCCTTCTCTTCATCTTCTCCAACTCTTTCTCCATTCAATTTCAGAAATTTCCTAAACCTAATTTAGGAAATGTTTCTCCTTTAAGCTTAGATTCAAGCTTTTTGGGTCGGAATTGAAGAGTGATTGTTCTTGCCATTGCCCCATAGCTTCTTCTTCATTGTTTTTGTGAAAAGGTGAGATTTTTATCTCACATCTATGACTATAATTATCTTTGGTTTTTGGGTATGAATTCCTAACACTTCTTCATGTGCATTTGCTCTTGATTTGGATTGGTTTTGTTAATATTCCAATTTTTGGGTTTTAAGTCGAATTTTCTGGTGAAAATCCTTTTATGGATGTTTGATCATGCTTTGGATGATGCATCGAGGAGCATATAGGGTCGGGTTGCCGATTGGCATAAACCCTTAGAGCCAATGTTCGTTCGGTTGCATTTTGGAAGAGTTTGCTCTTTATTTGGATAGGCTGAAAAACAACCCAGGCATGATTCAGTCGACTGAAATCTCTGTTCAGTCGACTGAACCTGGAACCCGGAACCCGAAAGTTTCCAGGCATGATTCAGTCGACTGAATCCTCTGTTCAGTCGACTGAACCTGGAAACAGAAAGTTTCTTGAACCTGGAAAATTTCCTGGTACAGGGTCAGTCGACTGAAAACTCTGTTCAGTCGACTGAACCTGCTGTTTCAGTCCAGTTTGCCTTTTTGGATTGAATTTCCAATTTAAATCGATTCGTGATGATCCTATTTGTTGTTATCATTTATTATGACTTTGATGACTCCTTTTTAGGGATTTTTGAATATCCATTTCGATGGATTCTTTATCGATTTGTTTGGAATTTATTCACGTCTTCGTATGTGAATTTTGATGATCAATTGTTCTACCATCATCTTTGTGATTTGTCACTTAAAAATATACAAAGGTTTCAATACTAGTAGTGAATATTAAAACTCTTTCTTCAAATGATTTCAACACTATTTCATTACAAAGCTCGTTTTCTCAAACCGATTTCCAACCTATTAGTATATACAAACCTTTACCTCATTCGAATGAGAAATCTAATTAAACGGCTTAGTAAAACAAGTGGTATGAAACGCTTGCGTTTACTTCGTCGGTTAATTCTTGGACTTGTTCGATTGAATCTCTTGTGACAATTTTCTAGTGGATATCTATAATTTGTTCGTAAATATTTAAGTTAAGCTAGTGATTATGGGACATGAAGCTAAGCTCATATTTTTACTAGCTTACTGTAATTGACACTTCTTGATGATCATGACGATCATTTTTGTGATTTAGACTAGCAATTGTGCGATGTCTCTTTGTCTGTGAGGGAGACTAGACCCCGTTTCAGCGTGATTTCGACTCACACATGTGGGGTAGCGCCCCATGGTCTTCGGGCCGTTCATGTGTCAAAAATTAATGACTAGCTACCATGAGATAACGTCTCGTTCGTGTGATACATATGTTGGTGAGTTTTCATGCTCCCGTTCGTGTGATAGGCCTCCACCCTTTTTATGATTTCTGGATTTCGTGTGTTGATTTCTAGAAATTTATGCTTCACCAATTTTAGTGATTTTCATTGATATGATTTTTCAATTTTTGTGCATTGGTGAATTCGTGTGTCATTGACTTGTTGTGAATACAAGTTTTGGGTATGAAACCCTTTTTGGATCTTTGAGAAGATTCTTGTGATATTGATTAATCTTTTTGTTGATTATCATTTACATACTTATAGTAGTATTGCATTATGGATATTATATGTTTATGTCATATCTCTTATTCTATATCATGTTATCTGATATTTATAGCTAGACTGATCCGTTTATTATTTTCTTATGAAATAATACTCGGGTCAAACCGAGATGCTACAGGTGCTTCTGCTTGACTTCTCACTTGGGATTGATTATCTCCTTGACTTTTGGCTAACTACTTAGATTAGTAGTTTTTGGACATATACATTTGAGATATAGACTCTATGATGTATACTTATTCTTTTGTATAGCACATGTTGCTATTCTTTTGGGTTATTGTGGATCTTTCTGACCACTACTCTGATGTACACTTTCATGTGTTATATATTCATATCTTTTTCCTCCTTTGTGATATGGATGTCTGTGACTGTTTTGAGTTATGCTTATTTCTATATTTGTTTCCGAAGATTATATATATCCACTGTGTGATAGCTTTAAGTTTGTATCGGTATGCCGGATTTCCTCCTTAAATGAAATATGCTTTACTACCTGACATATCGGTGCTCGCACAAAATAATTTCACAGATGGTCGCTCCTCAACGGCCTTATTCTCCGTGCTAGTTGATAGCATTACTCCGTAGTGTTTTTGGCTAGCGTGGGTATAGAGGTGGGGCGTCACAAAGAGTGTAAGCTTCGGCACAGTTCATAAAGCGAGAACCCCTATCACGTTAAAGCAACTTTGCAAACAGATCCAATCTTGGTCTCCATGATCCGACAATGATAGTTTTAAAAATGGACCACCATTTAATAGTCGGTTTTTTAACTATGAAATAAACAAACATTTCAACCATAGATTTAACCAAGCACGATTAAGCAAAAAGCAACCACTAAGCCTCTTTAATTAATCTTTTCATTAATTAAACCTACTTTGTGAATTTTCGTATTAAAATTCCATTATAAAGATAATTTTCACAAACCCTTCTCTTCACTTTTCAATACTTGAAAAACATTGATATACGTATCTCAATAGTATAAGTAGAAAACGTATTCATATACTTATACTTATCTCAATGGTATAAGTATATTCACAAAACTTTATGAAAGATTTTTTATTTCAAAACCATATCAATAGGATCAAAACAAATATTGAAGAAACAGAGATAAGGATAAACTCAAATATTATTCCTTCGGTATTAAGCATGAAACGAATGTCCATACCACCAAAATTAAGAAGATCAATTTGGTGAAATCCAATCTCTATTTCTTTTATAAATTTCTTTAATAAATCCTTTTTAACAAATCTCTTTCATTTATGAACATCTTCTTTATTGAAATTTCAAATCCATTTATAAAACTCTTAATAAATCTCTAAGTTTATTTATAAAACTCTTTTATAATATCCAAAATCTTTTATAGAACTCTTTTACAAATCTATAAAACTATTTATAAAACTCCTTTTATAGATCTATAAAATTATTTATAAAACTTTAGTCCTTTGTAAAACTCCTTTATAAAGATCCTTATATGAATCCCTTCTAAAACATCTTTATAAAATCCTTTATAAAGCCCTTTAAAAATTCTTATAAATCCAAACCACATTTTCATTTGTAAACTCTTAAATAAATCTCTTTTATTAAATAAGATTTCTTTTATAAATTAATTGATTATTGATAGATATAATTAATTAGGTAAATTAATTTACTTTAAACATTCATAATAAATTAATTTTCCAACATTGTTAATAAAATAATTCATTAACTCCAAAACATAATTAATATAATAATCAATAACTTAAAAACATTATAAATCAATAATTATTATTTACATCAAAACATTATTATAAAATAATAATTTTTAACAGCAAAACGTTACTAATAAATAATAATTATTAACTTCAAAACATTATAAATATAATAGTTAATAATTTCAATTATTATTAATAAAAAAATAATTAATCTTCAAAGATTATTATAATAAATAATGATTAATTTCCAAAACATATTAATAAATAATAGTAATTAATTATCTTCAACCAACATTAATTATTTAAATAAATAACTTTTTACAGTATTAAAATATTATTAAATAAATTCAAACAATTAAATGTAAATAAATAATTTTTAAAACACTATTAAACAATAGTTAAACAACTTTAAAACATTTCTAAATGGTTCAGAAAAGACAAATAGAAATGTTGGGGTAATATAAAGAAGTTCAAAATCCACTTAAATAAAAATATTCTAGAAAACCCAAAGGTTAGATTTAAAATTATTCTTTGAATCAAAAATCAATTTCAAGCCAAACGGCAATTAATAGTATTTCAAAATACTAAATGGAGGCCAATAGCCACCAAAATACTTAACCAATTTTGTTATTGAATTTTATCACTACAAGGGTTAAGTTCTGAACATATAAGATTGTCATAACTAACAGTGCTAAACAATCAAGATTCAACAATTAGCAGTCCATATAATAAGGTTATAAATGAAATAAAATATCAGGAATATAGCTGGAAATTAATAAACACAATTTCAAGAAATCCAGATTTTTCTACTAAATTCATTATTTTTCAATTGAAACGTCAATTGCTTTTCAAAGCGATTGTTTAACCAAATCGAGAAATCTTTCATCCAAACGCAAATAGAAAAATTTATCTATTATATAATATACTGATTTATCCAAACATATGAGTTTTTCTCACCATAATTCCAATTAGCACTGAAGCTTTCCGGTTTTGAACTAAGATCGAATGACGTTCGATTTTAGCCTAAATTTCCACTTGCTCCAAATTCAACCCATCAAGTAGCCTTCGTCATTATAAGCGCAACGCAAAACATTTCATCTCGATCAGACCTCGTATGAGAGAGTTATGCATTTTATAAGATAGTGATTTTAAATATATAATGTAAACACTAATTGCAATTTTTAAACTTCTAATTACCTTATTATATAAACTAATCCTTTCCTCCTCAACATTTCCTTCCTACCTAATAATAAATGCTCCTTCACCATTGATGAAGCTTCTTCCTCCCCCTTCTTACTCATCCCTTGACTATATGACCAACCAAAACCGCCAAACACCTTATCCTCTTGAGCTCCTTCACCTGGTCACCTCCTCACCATGTCCGCTTTCGTTGTTCAAATCACCTCACTAACCTCTCCCACCCACGACCATACAAGTCGCTATCCTTTTAACTCAACCGTACCCTTCCATCTTCAGCCATAAAATGCCAAACCCTTTTGATAAGATAAATTCAAGTTTTGATTCGACAATCGTTGACTAAAGTTCCAAAAAATTAAACCCTAGTTCATAAAGCCTCACGATCTTCATTGTTAACCTGCTGCACTTTGCCAAAGACACTCGCATCCATCAACAACGCTATAGAATCGAAGATCTAGGCAAGATGAGATCAAAGAAATTTGTTTTAGAATTTTTCATTGAGTAGATTTTTGAGATTTCGATTTTTAATGTTTAGATCGTTTTCTTGATTTGATCTTTTTTACAGGATATCAGTTTTTGAAATAAGAAACAATGGATTTGATGAATTGTGTATTGGAAAAGTTAAAGTGTTGGGTTATATCAATTTTGAAATTTCCTACATTTCGCCACACAGATTTTGTTTGCATATGAACTTCGAACAATAGAACAAAAGTATGGTCGTGCTCAGAACAGTGACGTTGCCTCAAAACAAAAATAATATACATTGGCTATCTGATTCTATAAAATCATCAAAACACTACCGTGCATCGAAAAATCATCAAAAAATAATTTGAATACTTTCAAAATTAAAATTTATGGAAAAATCAAATTAATTAAAGTAAAAATATCGTCATTAAAAATCGAGTCCTTATACTAATAGTTGATTTCCTAATTATTTATTCGAACCATTTATTACTGTAAATAAATTTACCGTTATTATTAATTGACTAAAATGTGTTAAAGAAGACCATCAAAATCCATTAAATATAGAAACCCTGTTATTTAAATCACTATCCAAATATTGGTTTCACAATCTAAATACTTAAATAAGCCCTATATTTTGAATTCCAGTTATTAAAGTTTAAATAATCCCTATATTTCAATATTTGAAATTAATTAAATATTGGAAATCAAACTACAAAACTCCGGGTCGTTACATTGTCAGAAATAAAGCAGACCCTGTTTCCCTATTAAGTACCGTCATAGGTTATTTACGGCTTCCTGTCTAGGGAGGAGGCAGACCTAATGGCCAATTAATAACTTCCACCCTGAAGTAAACCCCTTGACATCCCTAAAGGTATAGAGCCTTTTAATACTCCTGAGGCAGACACTTGGTATATTTTTCCACACCTATACGCAAATGCATATCCCATCCCTATAGGTTCTATGGTTGGAGATACCCCACATCTATAATATGTATACACAACTACTGGTAGACTCTAGGTGAAGGGCAAACTTTTGTTGTGTTACCCTACCAACCTTGCATCCCAACCCATTCTAATCAAACCTATTATCCCAGGCCTAAATGTCAGGTTTGGCTCACTAATCATGCTTCCTAAATGTATTATTGGGGCTACATAATTTCCTGCTATAAAAATTATACTACCACCAAATATTTTATTCCTATCTTATACGCTTATTACATATATTATCTACTTCCCCTTTATCTACTATAAATGTTAATTGTCAGTAATAAAGGGTTAATATTATTCTAATTGAACAATCACTAATCACAATTATTATTCATTCTAATTCAGTCTATTGTACCTATTTCATTTTCCCATAAAGGTAATACTAAGTCCTTTAATCGGTTCTATTACATGCATTTATGTCCCTGTTTGATTCGTGTAATTCCCTATTCACTGCACATTTATTTCTCTACTAATTTTAGGGTTACTACCTCTTTTCCATTTCAACATCTAAGCCTTATGGTTTACATGTTATGAATAACAGTCATCCTAATCCTAATTATAAATAATTCAAATATGGATGTTTATTACACTATACATGTGTGTGTATTTAATCGGTAGGCGCAATTATACATTGTAACGACCTGCAAATTTATAAATTTGATAAATTATATTTATTTTTAAATAATCAAATATAAGCTTTTTAAAACATAGATTATTATATACTGAATAAGAATGATGGTAATCCTGTTTTTGAATAAGTATTTACAAAAATATATGCTTTGAAAAAATATCAATAAGATTGTCGAAACAGTTTTATCAATAACAGCTCTATAATTATCAAAAGTTGCGCACGGAGCTAGATACGTACACTTATTAACCCATTTAAATAAGAATATGAAATAAAATTATTTATTTTATTTTTGGGGAATGTATTTATGACATCATTAATAATGACATCATATTTAATAATTGATTTATGAATTTAAATTTTTGAGAATTAATAATTATTATAATTATTCAAATAATTGTTTTGAAATGATAATAATTCATTTTAATTAGTTATAAAGTGAGAATGGTTTAATGGTGGACATACCACATAAAAATAAAAGTACAACATAAGAGTTTAGAAAAACGCGAGAACTACTATAAAGGAACAGGGCTATCACGCCTCCATGGAGGGAGAATTACCATCCTCATCGATCGATAAAGGACAATGACATAAATAAAACCAAAGAACTGATGTGTTAGGTCGGGAACATATCGACCAGAGGACTCATAGTCAAGTGGTATCAAGTAACATAGACTTATTCTCATCTCCAATATCCTTTTGCGAAATAAGAGATAGACCATCACCGTTAATGTTATCAAAAAGATGCATGCTTTTACCAATATCATTACGCACATACATATGAAGAGAAGCAATATCCAGGCTGTACCTCATATAAGAAGAATGATGAATCCATTCACACTTCGGAACATCCCAAGTAATAGGCTCATATTGAGGCTCATTAAAAGAAGAATCCATTGGGACGACAATAGCAGAAACAAAAGGGTCCACTACCAAAAGAACAATTGGGACAATAATCTCAATATTAGGAGGAGGGCTACTAGCACAAACATTGACTTTCAAAATCCATTTAAGAATAGGACGACTAGGAGGTAGCCTTTCCTCTAGCGGTACAGGGGAAACATCAAATGAGAGAGAACAAGCCTCCTTCAGCTGACCGAAAGTATGACATGAAGAGCATATAAGAAGGTTCCAACTATACCAAACAATGGCTTTGGTATCCACACCACTCCTACAAAATACGCATGTTGCTTCGCCTCATTTGCATCGGTTGTTACCATAACCGATGCAAATAGAAGTATTTGCATCTGTTACGTTTTAACAACCGATGCTTTTGGTATGTGAAAAGAAGTATATGGTAAAAAAGTACAATTTTCATCGGTTATCATCGACAACCGAAGAAAATATACCGATGCAAATAGTGTTAGTTGCATCAGTTTATTTACAACCGGTGCAAAAATACTATTCCCACGTTGACAACCCTTATGAAAAGCTAGCGCTAAATAATTTCGTCTCCCGTGAACCTCTTCTTTTCGTCCTTCACTGGAAAACCCTAAATCCCTCTCCCGCTTTCATCCTTTCTTTCAATCCATTCAATTATCACTTTTATTCTCTGAACCAACATTAATCAGGAAACTTGACCCCAAAACAAATAAGATTTAAAAAAAATTCAACTGCTTGTTTGAGTTCGAAATCGTGTTTGGTAATTTGCGCATGGGGATTGATGAGTTGGTCGATGCTCGCAGCGAGGTCGTGGAATGGTTTCAGGATTGGTCGATGGTGTTCGCGAATCGATTTCAATCATGTAGTTGCCAAAGGGGTTGTTGGGATTGGAAGATATATTAGATGAGTACATAAAATTGAAGGAAGATAGGATAGCGATCGATCAGGAAGAACTAAGGGTTGAGGCTGCGTTTAAGGGTTTGCAGGAAATGATGACGAATTACATTATGCCTCAGTCCCCTTCTATTTTAGGCGCAAATCCGAGTGTCTGTTCTCCTTCACAAGGTGTGCTTGTTTTGAATATTGTACGTTTCTTTTTAAAAATGATTTTGTGTTGGCTGGATTGATGAGATTCAGAGATCTTTGGCAAACAAATGCAAATTTGCTCTTGTTTTTTAAGAAACTGAAATATCATAACTCAATTTGGTTCAATACTCAATATCCAAAGTTATTACTTATCAAAGTCAAGAAAATACGAAAACATTTGTTTTAGGTTAAAGTGAAAGTTAATATAATAATTTTTTGATTACACTTACATCTCCATATTGAAATTTCAACTTTTAATTTTTAAAATGCTATTAAAACTGTCCCTAAATGGTTGACTTGATTTGTATATAAAAGTGTTATTTTTAAGTTCATGAATTAAATCTAGTCATTGGATCTCGAGATTTTCCTAATTGGTGAGTGAATTAACAGAACATGCATATGGATGTGCTGTGATATTCATGTTCCTGAATCAAGTCAATAGGAGTGTCTATAGCATGCTTATCAAATTTGCTTAAAATTTAAAGTGTGGTCATAGACAATAGTTATCCTGTGTCTTACACTTCAGCATTCTGCTTGTGAATGAGATAAAATGCTGATTGGGAGACATTGATTTTAGCTTCCTTGAGATTTTGCATAAAATTTGACTTTGAGCTTCCTGATTTTAGCTTATTCGATGACTTCTGTAAACTATTGGGAGACATTGATTTTGACTGTCAACAAGCTCAAACTTCTTAGTCTTCTGATAATGCCGATTCATTTACTTGGTAAGGTCATATTCAAATGATTATTAGTTTTAGCTGCTTATCACTTATAAGCTATCTAATGATGTAATATCAACTCTAGCTTTGAACAAAATCTGAATGCTGATTTTTTCGAAAATCAAGCTGAAACATGCCATGACATATCAACCACAACAGATGGGATGGTTCCACTGAAGGATATGGAAACTCAAAGTACTTTAACTCATTTTTTCTTCTACATTTTCTACACATGCTCTGTTTTATGAAATCATTTTTAGCAGAGTTTATCACTTAAACAGATGTTGATGCAACGACCACTATGAGAAGTATAACAAAGCGTATAACTATTTCCAGTCCATGTAAGCCACTTATAACATATCGAGCTTATGGTTTTCTACTTTAGTTACTCCAGTTTAGTAGAACCATGTATTTTACATATCCTACACCATCTTCTACAAAATATGTAGACAAGTTGAAACCATATAAACAAGTGCATTTAGTTTGGTGGATATGGGAATCTATATGTAATGATGCCTATTGTAATACTCAAATACTGAAACTATGGATTGCAATGCAAGTTATTAGGGAAGATGATATGCTTTGTTTGCTGCCTTTTCTTTATGTTTGTACATTTTGAGTATTAATGCAAAAAGCTATACATGAAAAACCAACAGGATAGTGAATTGATCATAGGTCATTCATTGAACATAAGCTTGACATATCTTGTTTTTGAGTCGCTGAGATGATAAAGGCATATCCAGGGTCATGCTGCAATTCATCATCGCCTTCATATTTCTCTTAAATATTTTTAGAACAGAGACCCTTCCATGAAGGTATGTGTAGCTTGTCAGGTTAAGGCATCCATATGTCATTGCACTTGTTGTGGCATTGGTTAGCATTGAAAGGCAATCAGCAAGGACATCCACTGTTACATTCATTCTCAATGTCCCATGTGCAGGTACCTAGTGGAATACATTGTTCACAATTTAGGTTGTGTCTTTAGATTGAAATCCTAGATGCTATTATTACAGAACGTTTAACATTTTTTTTTTTTTTTCAGATGTAAAGAAACAGCAAGTAATGAATTTTTCTTATATATTACTTATTTTAATATTTGATGTATAATATTTGTCATGTGGCAAACGTATTCCAAAAAAAATGTAGCACTATTAATTATGTATTGTATATAAGTTCGTCGTTCGCACTATCCATTTTTCAGAAATAAGTTTTTCATCCATCATTGTATTATTTGTTAAATATAATATAATTACTCAATATCTGATGTTTTTTGTAATTAGCAAAATTATTATTTTCGAATAAGAAATATTTTTGTAATTAGCAAAGTAATTAGCAAAACTCTATTACTTTTTCTGAAAGTTAGGCTTGGTTCCATGAAATTTTTGTCTGAAGAAAAGAAAAAACTAGTAACTATTTGTTAACGAAATTCAAAATGCTTGTGAGCAACCTTTTATAAAAAGTGTTGGTGAAATCTCGTAGCAGAGAGTGATCATTTAGATGTACGTATCAGTAAAGACAAAATGAAGAAAAGAACTTTTTCCTACTGGATTTTCTGTTTGAATAATGTTAGATCATAATTTATTTATCGATGAAATCGTAGTAACGTTGTTATATATATATAATTTGTTCAGTAATCCTACTGGATTTTTTGTTTTTTTTCCTTTAAATACCATTGTAGCTATTTTAATGGTTCATCTCTATATTAGTTTGGAGTTGAATGGATCAATAAGCAAATCTTGTTGTTAAGATTTGGTTACCAGTATGTATTGCATCATTATTTTTGATAGCCGTAATGTTGTATCGGCATCAATTGAGTATTTCAGGTATTGATTTCAATTTTATGGCTGTGATCATAGAAGTAGTAAGAAATTAAGAAAATATGTTCTTTGTCTATCGTTTACAGCTACTAATTGATTAGTTGCGAATATTAAATTCTTGTATGATAATTTGGAACCATGTTAAGTATTCAAATATTACATTTAAACTTTGTTGTTTCTTGCTTAAGAATTGTGTTTTCGTGATGAGATTTTTATGGTTTATTGTAGGGAGGATGAATTTAATTGGAGAGCACATTGATTATGAAGGATACTCAGTGTTACCTATGGAAATCAGGCAAGATACTATTATTGCTATCAAGAAGAGAAGAAAGAGTGGCACTTTGAGAATTGGAAATGTTAATAATAAATATAGCATGTGTACATACCCTACTGATCCTAGCTAGGTACTATTTTTTAGATATAAGAACCAAAAATATACAGGCTGAATCTATACTGCAATTTTGTGGTAGACCATTTTCCTGTTTAAATTTAGTATACAAAATTGTTGCTAATGTATTGTGCAAGTGTAATAGATTGAAAGTGAACTGTTTATATCATTTAGAAGGTATGTAATCATTCCAAACATATCTATATGGTGAGTTTATTCTTGTCTTCTTATATGCTACTATATGGTGAGTTTATTCTTCTCTCTTTCATACTTTCAGCATTACATGATTTAAATTGACCTTGTTCATATCATTGTTTGCACCTGAAAAACATCACTATATATCTATCAGCGTATCATCTGGTTGAATATGATAAATATGATAAATAATTTTGGAAGCGTTCTCGTTAGAAGTCTAGAAACGTTTAGTTTCAGTGACGGTGTCGTATTCTCGTTTCAGTGATTGATTTGTCAGTATAAATTATAATGGCTGAATGTTATATATTATCTGAAGGTCGACCCTTTGCTTATGTCAGTAGTTAAGAGAATATTTAGGTTTTATGAGTCTTGGATCCCTTTTTGGACTGACTACCTACATTCATATCAAATGCGGTGTTGATACTTGGACAAAAATGTCTTCTCTAATTGAGTTAAAATCTTCGTTAACATCGGTTAAATAAAACAAGTACACGTGAAGCAAACAAAATGACAGAGTAGAAGTTATATATTAAAACCCCAAATTATTGCTCACAATCGATTTCTTTGGTTCTCCCCAATTTCATTAACAATATCGCTAATATTTCGGATTCAGCAACTCTCCCATCACTACTAGATAAATAATTTCGAAACATATTACTGAAAATAATATGAAATTGGATTATATGTTGATAATCCTCACATTTGATATGTACAATTTTAATTTAGCCTATAGTATTTAAGTAGCTATCGCTAATATACAGGAATGTAATATAAACTATACTTCAGCGCAATTGACACACTCAATATCTTCACTGCACAAAAAGATATCAGAAAGGTAAAACTAAGAATATGAAAAAGTGAAACCAATGCCAATTTAATAAGAAAATACATGTCACCTGAAAATGTTTAGGAACAAACTTCGTCATGATAGCAACTGTGGTTTCTAACTTTGCTGTGCAGGTATAGAGTCCAAGGTCAAACAACTTCTCTATCAAAATGTAGCCAGAATCAGAAAAAAACAAATTACATAAAGAGCTCACTTTAATGAATCTAAATATAAAATCACAAGATGCCCGAATCAGCAAATAACAGATAACACCTTCTTTAATGAATGGCAAGTGAGGGGATGGTCACGTTTATCCATGTGCTTAATTTTTGTCTTAATTTTTACTACTTTGTACATTGTTGATGGTTCACAGATAAAATATTTATATACGAATTTAGCCTTTGTTAACAACAGACATTTCCCTCTTGAAACACCCAGTAACCATCATTTTAAGTTCAAATTATTCAACAAAATGATGCTTTAAGAATTTTATTCCCAACTATCCAATAAAATGGATGAATTCTCTTTAATATATTCAATAATATATTCAGTAACATTTTAACATATTTAAAACTATTTTTTCTAATAAATAAATTTCACATACGCCATCATTTTATAAGAAAAAATGATTTTCCCTGTATATTTCATAAGCAGCTAGCTTCATTAACATAAAATTTCAAGAAGGTATAGCTGCAAAAGCTGCAGGTGTGCTTTGTTTTCTTTTTTTTGTTACAAATGCCATACAATGCATTCCAAAAATCTCTGAACTTATATGCAGTTTAATTCTATGAGTAATAAAGCTAGTTCTACCACTAAGGCATTGTATCTCTTGATTGATATCTAAATCGCAATAATTTCAAAATTTATAGTTTGCATACATGCATATCATTGTAACTACACACACTATAGCAATGCTGCTTATTGAACAGTAAATTTCTCTTATAGGTTACCATTCCCATTGGTGACGTTCATGAGGTATGTTTGCAGATTTTTTTTATGTTTTGACTTTACATCAAACATAATGATTTGAATCATTGTTATTAGCACTGTAGTCCAAAAGAAGCTAGCATGCTGTAATTAACTCTGCTATCACTATACTTCTTCGCATGGATACATTTAGAGTGATTACATTATGACCGACATGTTAGCACGTATAAGAGCTCTTAGTGCAAGTTCATATATGTTTGACATCTATGTTTACCAATTAATCTGAAATTAGTCAGTAAAATTATTGTCTATGGATTTGTTCTGCATTTAAGCTAACCTTTATTGGTTTTCTGTATTTGTAATTTTAACACTAATTAGAAACAACAAAGATGGAATTGCTGCTTTCAGTTTATTCAATGGTTATGTTGCATTTAGAGATGCACTGGGTTTTGAGGATGCTCGATTCCAGAGGTAAGAAAGCTTGATGCATTAATCACTGTTGAAAGTATTAGTATGGTGAGAATGACGAGTATGATTGCAGTATGGTAGAATTGAGTATGGAGTGTGAGGAGGTTCAGGCAAGTTGTCATGCGTACTTGTAAGTTGTTGTAGTGGAAGAACAGGCTTGTGGAGATTTTGTATGTGGATTGTCGTGGTGGAGTTCTGGTAGGATGATCAATTTCAGGAGAGGCTTGTTGAATTGTAGGAATGGTGTAGATTGACAGTGGCTGAATGTAGTATTCAGACTTTAGTTGTTTGTAGTGATACAAGGTGTTGGAGGAATGGTGGATATGTTTGGAGTTTGTGTTGGGGCAAATGAATGGTTGTTTTGTACTGTCGTGTGATTATGGCATGTCGCTAATGAAGAGAGGATTGGTTGTGATGAAAGCAAGTTGAAGGTCAGTTGCAGTGTGTTGGTTGTTGTGGTGGGGTGTCAATGGGTTGTAGGTAGTTTCGTATGAAGTTGCAAGAGGTGGTCGTGATGGCTGATTGAAGTTGTTGGGTTTGATAAGTGCAATGAATAAGGTTATTGAGCAGGTTAGTAGTGAAATGTAAACAATCAGTTGAAAGACAGAGTTGTAGAAATGCTGACAGTGCTCGAGATATATGTATGCAATGGAGTATGCTAGGATGTTAAATGGAATGTTGTGGGGTAGGAGGAGGAAGTTTAATGGTGGTCAGGGACTGTTTCGACACAGAGAAATGGGAAAGTGGTCGGAAGACAATAAGAAGTGGCTGTAACAGTGCACAGTTGAAAAGAGGCAGAAATATGCACAGTTTCGCAGTGTTTTTTTTTTAGAAAATTGTAAATATATGAATGTAAATACAAATGCAAATGAAAATAGAATGGAATTTTTTTCCTTTTGAAATGAATTTGTGTATTTTTTTTATAGAAATGCAATGCAAAATTAACAGTCTATTTGAGTACTGTAATAATGGTTTTCGAGAATGGCTGTTTTGCATCAGGTATAAATAGCTGATGCAATAGAGGGATTAGTTTGCATCGGTTGTTATAAAAAACCGATGCAGTAGTGGGATTAGTTTGCATCGGTTTTCAACAACAACCTATGCAACAAGTTCCTTTGTTGCATCGGTTTTCATTACAACTGATGCAACATGGGGGCTGTGTTCAAGCAACCACCATGATATTTTGCATCAGTTGTTAGTAGCAACCGATGTAAAAAGGACCCTTTTGCATTGGTTTCAGAACTGATGCAAAAGTGTTAAGCCTGTTGCATCAGTTGCATATGCATCGGTTGTTGAACGGATGCAAAAAGCAGGTAAACAACCGATGCAAATGCCCTTTTTGTAGTAGTGCACCTTCGACAACTCTAACTTTTATCGAAGATGGCAACGATTTTGTAGGACTAATTTATATCAAGGCTTTAGAATAAACCAATCTCTTCCTAGCCATAGTGTTAGAATCAAAGCATATCACTTTACCAACTGTACCAACAAGCTAGTTTAGCCTAAGCATGGGCTGAAGAATAGAAGGGATGTGATAGAAATGTACCCAAACCGAAATAGACAAAATCTAAGCCTTTTCTTGGTCAACAAACAGACTCCAAGGCATTATAATGAATGACTTTCCCTCAGTAATAATTGGGTCAGCATCTAGAATACGTTTCCTTGCACCGTTTCTAGCGAACTTAAAAAAATACATAGAATTATCAAAGTTCCACTAAGACCACCTCGAGGTTTCCAAAGAAGATTACAAAGAGATTTAACAAGAGCATAGTTGGAATTTGAATCCAAGAAAAATCTTACCAAATAATCAGGCCAGAAATCCTTGCCCACTTGCAACACTTCAACTGGAGGAACTAAAACTCCATCAACCACGACATTGTTAAATACATGGGGAATATAGGACCTTGCATTCTTTGAGAGTTTAGAGAATAAGGTGACCACTTTAGAGCTGAAGTAGTATCTATTTCTTGAGAATAAGGTGAAACAATGGGAATCTGCATATTCATAATAGGGACAGGAGGAAAAACATGGATCGAAGAAGTGGGATTTAGCTTTAGGTTATCGCTATTATTGAATAAGGCATCAGAACAAACATTTTGCGAGTTGCTTGAGATAATAAGAGCAGCAGCCTCAAGAGGATTATCAAGTCCAATGTTAACTATCAAATTATTACCATCAGTCAAGCCAATAACTATTTCAATCCAATGCAAACCAATAATCGCAGAATCAAGGAGACTGGATAGCGGACACTCACCTAATTCAGAGCAATCTAGAATTGGGACATGAGCACTTACTGTAGTGTCAGAAATCAAGGCACACATTGTATTTTCCAAGGACCTAGGGGAGTCAACGGCAGTAGACGGGACAACCAAAGGCTTAGGCAAAACTGAATCAGAGGACATTGTACCAAAAAAACTTGTTGATGAAAAAGACATACGAGCTCGAGAATTAGAGAAACAACGAATAGAGATGGTGCCAAAACATCAACATGATCCAAATCCAAGGAAAATAGATACAATGGTTCGAACTGTTTCTTCTTAGGCATTGTACAAGGGTTTGAGATTATCTATATGAATTTAAATCGAGATGTAATAATTCAATCATTATTATGATTATTCAAATAATTGTTTTTGAATGATAATAATTCATTTTATTTAGTTATAAAGTGATAATAAATCATTTATAATAGTTTTATAAAGATATATACTTGATTTGAAAATAGAAGAAAATTCATATCTCTTTATCGATATAACAGCACTTTTTGTAAACAATTGTTCAATATTTATTTATATGGTTTTATAAATCAATTATGATCATTTTAGTTAGTTAAAAATGATATAAAAAATTAGTTTTCAATTTTTTTTACATTTATATGTGAATTAATTTATAAGTGAAAATGTGACCGGGAATCGGCTTCTCGATTTTCAACGGTTTAACAAATGAATGATGTTCAAAGTTGTTGTAATCTTGCTTATATGTCTCGTGCACATATATAACATACACATGCACACCCTAGCATATACACGAATACATATATACATACAAATATACATATACACTTATACACACACACACACACACACTACTAAAAATATCTAAGATATTTTCACACATAAAAAGAACACTTCACTCTTACACACATCAACACACACACATAGCTCCAAACATGGGGGTGTTCGGCTGTGCATATTAATGGAGGATAAGGTTGTAGTGGTGATGAAATGTGATGTATATGCACATAAATATCATGATATTTTAGCTCATATTTTTGCTTATAAATACTACCATCCATTTTCACATCATTTGTTTATAAATTCCTATTCTTCTTCATCTCTTTATACTCCTCTTTAATTGCTTCTCTACTTAGAAAAATCGTGAAGAAAAATTAGTAAAAATAAATAAATAAATTTATATAAGTATACAAATATTAGCAACCACTTAAAAACCAAGGCAATTCACTCCTTCCTTCACTCAAAACCCACGGCCACCACCTCCTACCACCAAGGTCGAGCCCATCTCCACTTGCAAGCTTAGGCCAATCTCATCCAATGAAGGTGAGAAACTCTTTCAGATTTATTTTTATAAATATGAAGATTTTCTATGATTGCAATAGTTGTTTACCATGTTTGGTCATCGAGTTTGGATGTTGATTATATGTTTAATTTGATGTCGAAACAATTCATGTTTTATGCACATCGAATATCACAAAGGAAATCACTTTCCTTTAGTAAATGAAATGGTGCATATGAGATTGTTAAACCTATTTAAAATGGTTTAAAATGATTTATAAATGTTTTATAAACACTAAAACCAAATTTGGTAAATTTTTGACAAGTTATGAAAATTGAGTCGAAAATAGACGCGTCGCGTAACGGTAGTTCGCGATTTCGCACCGTAAAAATTTAAATCCATTTATATGATGGAATCAGAGTTAGAATTCTTTGTAACAAGAATTTTTCAGACTCTTACAATCGTAATTTTCGAACAAAAGAAAAGAACCAAGATTTCATTTAGTAGGTTTTGAAATGAGCAAATCAAGTTTTCAAAATAGTCGTTATTTGGCAGTTCGAAAACAAAAGTGACAAAATTCTTTAAAATTGATATTTTTAATTTTTTAAAAATATGGAATAGATTCTATAAATTTTTAAAAGAGATTTAAGTTATAAAAATGGATTTCACATGATACAAAAGTTGTTTTGATCAAGTAAGCCTTAAAAGCACTATCAGCAACACTATTCGCGGCACTTTTTGCAGCAATTTTAATAACTTCTGAAATATGGCTTTAAAGTTAAGTATTCTTTCCCAAATATTTTATAAATATTTTCAAATGAATTAATAAGAATTTTGAAGATAATTTGGAGGTTTTATAATCTATTTTAACATAGTTTAAATAAATGATTTATAGAAAACTATTATAATTAAATGATTTAATCTTGGCTTTAAAAGTCGATGAATAGGCTGGATTTTTCTATTCATGAGATCCGAAAGTGAGACACTTAAACTACGAAAATGTTCAAGAGCAACCAATGCCCTATCTCACCTTGTCGCTTTCATGGACGAGGAATAGGTAAGGTCGAAATGTCGGAAATGAGGCAAGTACAAAAGATTCAAATTTACAAATTTAATTTCATACAACTTGGATTGTATAGAAATAATCTTCTTATACTTGGTATTAAATTTCAAAGAGGGAATCTATACTATCTATTTAAATTTAAAAGGCTAATTCAACATTATTCGACGGATAGTGCAGGTCGAATACAGAAATTGATGTTGAGTAGAATTAGTATAATTTTTATAGACCCTTTTTAACTCAATAATGTTTTCCAATATGACTTATGAAAATTATTTGGGATTTCCAAATTTAAAGAAAGGTTTAATGATTCCATATATACCAAAATGAAATGTTTTCAAGATATATATCTATACAAGATATTTTTGATAAAAAGAAAGTAATTAATCAAATGATAAGCACATATTTACTTAACATCTTTTTATCGATGATTGGTTTGAAGGAACAACGATTGGATTTGGGTGATTCTTAACCGAAAACCACTTAGAATCAATTTACATGTTTAAAGGTGAAGATGGTAATAAATGGAATGAAGGGCTTCCTGCCATTAACCCTCGAAAGGAATTTCCCATATCATGGGGGAGTAGCATCTTCATTTGATCTTCGATGCAAGGGCTACTCACTACTAATCTTTGGGATGATTCCCAAAGGAATGTAGTAGAAGAGTTCCTTTAGTTTGTTCTGTTTCTGAACAACTTGTAAGGACAAATGTCTAACGTTGCAGTTCTAAAATGTATGCACATTGATTCTTTACAAATGTACATCTGTTTGGTGGTGTAGGAGGTAGCTCTCCTATACAAATGTACATAATGGAAATCAATAGTGTGTGATGGAATTGGCAATGTGGCACTCAAAGTGGAATGTGCTATGTGAAAGGAAATCATTACTCCGGGCCTCACCACACGAAAATGGCTTAAACAAGGCATGACGTAAAGATATGAGGTTTGTAGACATTAGGGTATGGTCATCACCTTTTTAGATTATACTCTATATATCGGGTATGTTGTGTATGCTAAGAGAGCTCTCGGATAGGTCAAAAACGACAGGGATGAGCTATCCTTTGAAATTCCAGAACATATATTATATGTACGCTATGTAAGGAACATTTAATTTTATATTTTCATATATTAGAGCCATCCTTCTTAAAAAGAATTACAGTTATAACTTTTCATATATGACCCAAAACTAAGACTTTTGTTCCGTTTGAAATTACAAAGAATTTTCTCTTTCCTTTTATTGAAATTGACAGTACAAACAGCGAAGGAAAACATCTGTACTTTATACATCTCTTTCAGTTTTGGTATATTCCTTATTACTTCAAACGATGCACATTTTGTACATAGTTGTGGAATTTAGATAATTTATGTAAATTACATGAAAATAGATGCAATTAATTTGTACCACAATGCTCCTAATAAATTAAAACATAGAAATTCACATTCCAAGTCAAATAAGAAAACTATAAATTTATACTAACAATTTACAACCTACATATCATAAATCTGGAATAAATCTTGCAATCTTATTAGAATTCTACATTAACAAATTTAAGGTTTAATTTCCAAATTTCCAGATTATGGTGTAAATATCGTCATTATTTTAGTTACCTAACTTACTGAATATACATGCGACATTTCAATTGAATACGTTCTTTCTAAGCCTATAACTCAACAGATTTTGCATAGACATAATAATTAAATAAAACTCAATGATATAAATTTCAATGTATTTTTTAAATCATATAATTTCTCACTCATGTTTCAAGCTTTCCAAATCACCCAAATCCAAATCCATCCCTTTAATTGACTACTTTTCCTTTCTAATCCAAAAATATTTATAACAAGATATATACATACCAATTAGAATTATAGATCTGAGAGTAAATTTGAATTAATTTTAAATGCATTTATAATTATAAAATTTATCTTTTTCCATAGGATCGATTCGCTCCATCTCTTCTTCTCTTTTATTTTCTTCCCTTCTTTGATTATACAAATACATATGATATAATATCTTATAATCAATAGAAACGGTGGAGAAGGGAAAATAGAAGAGCTCCACTACTTTGATCCAAAGATATGAGAAGAAAATTAAAGGGCTAGGCCTATATTTTTTAACACTTGAATCGACCATATTTATCAAATTTAAAATAATCAAGTCCGATCCATTCGACCAAGATTCAACCCTAGCGGACACTATTCCAACTGATTAACCACTTCCTTATAGGCGGTTGACTGATAGTAGTCGACTGGCTCAAGGAAGGGTTAACCAGTGGAGTCCACACGCTTAATATTATTTTTCTTTTTATTCCTTTTAATTATTTTGGATCTAAAAACTTCAAACATTAATAACTTCTTTGTTTAAACTTCGATCGGAAACTTTAAATAAGAAAGTTTTTCCCAAAAAATCACCACGAACATAATGGTGCAAGTTTCGTGGCCAAATTCGAATGGTTTCTCATTTCCATTTTTGAGCCTTAATTATAATTTATTAATTACCATTGATTTATGGGGTGGTACAAAATTGTTAAAACATCAAGGAAAGCAGTTGTACGGAGTGGCCAAGTTTTGGCTCGATTTGGACAACTCGGTACCGACAGGAATCTGATTGGTAACGAAATGAATGTGGTTGATCTTGGGTTGCAGTGATTTAATGCAGTCAACTTGGAAGATAACGATGATGATTTGCAGGACATTGGTAATGATGATAGAATGAATGCTGAAGTATAAAATGTTGATGCTCAAGCGACCACTATAGAACTAGCTAGGAATCATAGAAAATCCAGAGAAGTGTATCTCCTAGAAATAGAGGAGCTAACATCATCAGCAAACCAAGACCATTTGTGGAGTTAAACACTCGGGGGTATTCTTGATAGTTGTTTTTCGGATAGCCAGGCTAGTAGGGAATGTATCACTGATATGATAAAGCGGTTGATGGTAGAAAACCAATGGAGGAAGAATGAAGACAAGGGTTCCACACCTTCCAAAACTCCATTCACAAAGAGTACTTTATGGGAAGAATTTCCAGGAAGTTTACAATGCCACTGTACAAAGGGTCGACTAATCCTAGGCAGCATCTATTCAAGTATAAATGGAACATGGATGATGCTCGAGTAACAGATGTAGTTCAGTGTAGATTTTCTTCCGTCTTTTTGGATGGAGTGTCTTCAATGTGGCTCACCTGACTTGCTCCGAGATCCATATCGATGTTTGAAGTGTTAGCTAAGAATTTTTTGCAGTAGTTCAAGCTCCATACAACTTGGCCCAATAGTGTGGTTCTCAAGGACTTGAAGAGTCGCTGAAACAATTTTGAATAGGTTTAATACGGTGATCATGAAGGTGAATAATCCAAAGGCGGATTTGGTGTTAATGGCTTTGATCCAGGGGATACATCCGGATACAGATTTTGGAAAATAGCTGAGGACGAAGCAACCGATTATAATGGAGGGATTCCATGAAAGTTTAACCAGTTCTTGCATTTGAAAGAGGCCAACCTAGTTTATGGGAAGGCTAGTGGTGGACATTCGAGAGAAGTAGCTTAGAGTAATGTTGCTCTAAAATAAACCGGTAAGAGCATCGATAATGTTTGTTTGAATTTAGGTAATATAAACAACGAAAAGAATAGAAATCAAGATGCTAGGGCAGGAGGAATGATGCTATAAAGCGTCCAAGGAATATGAGGCCAGAAGAATACATGTTTCTAAATGATACAATTGAAAATATATACGTTGTCATTCAAGGGATCGAGAAATACATAACGCCGCCTCGTAGGAAGGCTAAATGGGCTAAAGCGTGCTAAGGAAAGTATTATCGCTTCTATGAGACACATGTGCACAGTACCAATGAGTTCCCTTGTAACATCCTATAAAAATTAATAAGAACTAATTAATTAATAATAAGACTAAAAATTAAAATTTCACAAACGTCGGAATTTGGTTATGAAAGTTACACTATTGTGTTTGTGGCAATTTTCTGTTTAACTTTCATATGTAAAGTTCTACGATTGGGGTTCAAGTGGGAAAGTTATTAGCATTTAAAGTTTTCAAATTTAAAATAATTCGAATAAATAAAATTTTAAAATTAAATAACGTTAACAGTTAAGATTAAAAAGGTAATAAATATTTTAACACTGAAAGAAGCTTAAGGTTTAGGTAACGTTAATGTTAGAGAAACATAAAGGGAAGCAAATGAACGAACAATGGTAGGCAATAAATTAATGTTCCAAAATAAGGGACCAGTCAACCCCATTACCTTGACCGGTCGATCGTTAGTGATTGGTCACTTAAGGATGAGTGATTGACCGATGCTTATAAGGTAACTACCGTTAATTTAGGCCAGGAATGGTTTGGATTTCATTATATTAAATCGACTTAAATCTTACGGTTCAAACGCATCCTAAAGACTATAAATAGGAGGCCACCCCCTCAATTTTATTCACAAAATATTTGGAATGCTAGAAAAACTCTGTCAGTCTTATTCTTCAACTATACGGTTCAAAATCAATTGGATTTAAAGGTAAGGGATTTTTGATATTTATATATACATTTCTTATTCTATTCTTCCTTAATTTTTGATTCTAAATCCAATCTATATTCAATTGAATTATTGTATATTCCATAAAGAAGAAATCTAAAGGAGAAATCAGAAGAATGCATGAATCAAATCCAAAGGAAAGTAAACAAATTATTTGTGAGTGGAAATCTTAGAATTTCACATTTTAGCAATTTGTATAGTAAAAGTTTGGATTTGTTTTGTATCTTGGAGAATTTTGTGTACGAAAACCCTAAAATCCTAAAATTCACCCAAATAAAATGTCAATTCTTGGATTTGTTGCAATTTTAATTATTATTTTGTAATATAGTAGAATTAAATATGTAGTTTGCAATTTTAATAATTTATGTTCTATTCAACTTCTTCTTCTAATTTCTGTCGCGATAAAAGGGTTCAAAAAGAAAATTATTAGGAAATGGTGTGCAAAGTATGAATTTTTCTATTTGAAGTTTGCACCACCTATTTTCCTGATGTTGATAAATATGAATCATTTTTCTGTTTCAAGGTTGTGTATGTAGAAGTTAAATAGAATATAAAGGGTCTAAATTCTAAGGTTTGTTTCCTTAAAATAGAGGCATGATTCTATTATTTTCATGTAAAATAAGTTTGGTATTATTCCATTTTCTGAATACAGATACACTAGTCTGTTAGTCTAGCTAAGGCTATTAGCTACTTTGTAAAATATTTAATGGAACTTTGGCTTGTAGAACCATGAAATTTTAACATTTTGATAACTAATATAGGAAGCATTCATCTTTGAATAAGAATATTTCTACGCATGCTTAGGAATGTTTAGTTAGCTAAAATATTGTTAATGTATAAATATAATTAGTAGCGTATTAATGATAATGTATAATTTGTATTGTACAGAATAAACAGGTTAGTAAATAGCATTAAACCTCATAGGAAGGAAGTTAAAAATAATCATGGAAACTAATCAATAATTGAAGGCAAAATAAGGGGTCTTCCTTATATGGCCTTAAGTCATAAATGCGGTGAGATATTGTAGATATTACTAAGTTATATGGATGCAAGGTCGGTCAAAGCACACAGAAGTGTGCTTAAATAATTCGGCTACCCACAGTGTGACTTTGAGACAAACATGAGATGTTACCGATAATAAATACCCATGGTGGATGTGAGGTTAGTCCCAATTCTGTAAGGTAAATTTGTCCTGCTAATCTGGCTACCGGCACCTATGAATAGTCAGACTAATATGAGACGTCACGATTTCAGTTATGAGTTATACGATGGATATCCCAATAAGGGCCTGCTTCTGGGTTGGGGGTATTAAGTGTCTGTTTTAGGGTCCTTTCCACTCAAGAAATATTAAATGGTCGGGATCAACTTTTAGGTGCAGTAGTGGAAAATCTTTGGTAGGGATCTGCTTTAAGGTTAAGGTATTAAGTAGCTGTTGTAGTGTAACGATCCACAAATTTATCACTTTGATAAATTATATTTATTTTTAAATTTACTTAAATCAAATATTTAAAATTCAAATAATATTGTTTTGAGTGATAATAAGTAATAGTAATTTTATTTTGAATAAATATTTACAAAAATATTTTCCTCGAAATGTAAATCGATAAATTGGCTGAATTTTTTTTATCAGTAAACAGCCTATAATCGTAAAACATCATGCACGGAGCTGGATACATACACTTATTTTTATAATTAAATAAGAATATAAAATCAATTGATCGGATTTGGAAATAAAATATGTTTTTGACATTGTTAGTAATGCTCTTAATTATGATGATTGATTTATTAAATTAAATTAAATTGAGATTTAATGATTAATTAATTATTATAATTATTCAAATAATGATTTTAAAAAGGTTATAATTTATTTTGAATAGTTATAAAGTGATAATAAATCATTTATAATAGTTTTATAAAAACATATGTTTGATTTGAAAATATAAGGAAAAATCAACATCGCTTTATCGGTATAATAGCGATTTTTGTAAATAATTCTTAATATAAATTTATATGGTTTTATAAATAAAATGTGATCATTTTAGTTCATTTAAAATAATAAGAAATTTATTTTCAAATTTTTTTTTTACAGATATATGTACGTTAACTAAGAATTGAAAATGTGACCGGGAATCGGTTCTTCGATCGGCAACGGTTTATCGAACGAAAGTTGTTCGGAACCAACACAACATTGTTTATATATCAGGAATACATATATAACATACAAATGAATCCACTATATGCACAAGAACATATGTATACATACAGATATACTTATATACTTACAAGTACGTACATAGTACAAAAATATAAGATATTTAAGTAAAGCTTTCTCCTCAAGCTTAAACAAGTCAACATATGCATGCGTGAATGGATGGAAGTGATGGGCTCATGAGGGGGGGCTTTGGCCATGTATTTTGGAAGGAGAGGTGTGTTGGAGAAGCTTGGAAAAAGTGGTGTATGCATATCTTCCTTTATACTCCTCTTGTTTCTTATAAATACACATCCATATCCCCTTTCACTCTTCACAAATTCATTCTTCTTCTTCATCATTCTTGAGCTTATTAATGCTCTCTAATGTCTTCTCCACTTTAAGAGAGATAGGAGGGTTAAAAATAGTGGTGTGCTTGAGCACCAATCCGCTAACTACTTTCTAACCTCTTCTTATTCTACTTCTTTCTCTTCTCTTCTTTAATGGTGAAGACCGAGAGTTTGGAGGTGATGGGAGCATGGGACGTGAGCAAGGTGGAGGTAGAAATGGTGAACAAGCATTTTGGAAGCATGATTGAGTTGTTTAGATGTATTGGTGAACTATAACAATGATTTAGATGAAGTGTTGTGGTGATTTGAATGTTGGTACGAAGTTTGGTTTGATTACGGTGAGAACTCCTAAACTACTACTATTATTATATTTTTTAATTATGACATGATGTTATCAAATGGAATTTTAATATGCTTTGATCATCGAGTTTGGTTGTTTAATGTTGTTGAATATATATGCACACGATTATACACATCAATAAGCACAAAAGGAAATCACTTTCCTTGAATGAATGAAATGGTATAAATGGAAATGTTAAACCTCTTAAAAATGGCTTAGAATATATTTTAAATGTTCTATAAACGTTCAAAAGTGTTTTGGTGAAGTTTGAAAAGAAATGGAAAATTTAGTTAAAAAAGACGCGTCGCGTAACGGCAGTTCGCGATTTCGTGCCCAAACAACTACAAAGTTGGAAAGCTTAGAGTTCTTCGAGATAAGAATTTTTTGAACTATTATATCCATATTTTTACAATAAAGAAATAAAATTGAGATTTTCATAAGAAGATTTTGAAATATGAGTAAAATAAGTTTTTGAAAAATCTTGAATTTGAGGATCGTAATCCAAAACAGGATTTCATTGAAAGTGATGTTTTAAATGGTTTTAAAATGTGAAATAAGTTTTATAAATCTTTTAAAATGTTTAAATTTTATTTAAATAATAAAAATGAATTTTAATATAATAAAAGGTTGTTTTAATCAATATAGCTTAAAAGCACTTTCCGCAGCACTTTTTTACGGTGCTTTTCTACGACCTTTGGAATATGATTTCAAACTTAACGATCCGTATCCAAATATTTTATACATGTTTACAAATGGATAATTAAGGGTTATAATAATGATTTGGAGGTTTTTTAGCTTATTGAAGAAAGTTCAAATAAATTATTTAAAGAAAAATTGTTATAAATAAGTGGTTTAATCTTGGCTCTAAAAACCAACGAGTAGACTGGATTTTTCTATTCATGAGATCCAGATGTGAGGTGCTTAAACTAAGGAGATATTCGGTAGCAACCAGTACCCTAGATCACTTGGCCTCTTCCCTAAACGAGGGATAGATAAGATCGAAATGTCGGAAATGAGATCGGTATAAAACGATTTAATTTTTCAAATTTAATTACAACTTGATTTTACGGAGATGATCTTCTTGTGCTCGATGTTAAAGCCTGAAGAGGGAACTAGTACTATTCATGGAATTTAAAAGGTGATTTCACCATTATTCCGCCCATAGTTTTTGTTTAATATAGGTATTGATATTTAGTAGAATTAGATGATTTCTATAGATTTTGCTCACTTAATATTTACTGGTTTTGGGATTAACATCCTAGATAAGGTGATTTTAACTATATCAAAAGTATGAGTTTTGAATTAGGAAATCTTTGTTAAGATTTAAATGAAAATATATCGAATAAATTTAAATTCCTATACTTAAAATTTATTTGTTTGGATTTATAGTAAACGATGTCTTGTATAAACAATGTTTTTGATCCGTGTTAAAAATTATGATTTGGAAATCTTTGTTAAGGTTTAAATAAATGGTTTGGAATATTTTCCTAAGAAAAGATGAAATAATTTGGAATTTAAAAGGGGTTTTAAGTAATCAAAGGATTTGATGAGAGTGGTTTGATAATTCCATATATACCGGAAAGAATGTTTTAGAAATATATATCTCCAAAAGTTATTTTGGTAAAAAGAACATAATCCATTAAAAAATGATTACTTATTACCAAAAACTATTTTTATCGATGATTAGTTCGGAGAAATCGGGGACGAATCTAGGGAAATCCCTATCCGAAAAACACTTCGAACCAATATATGCATTTAAAAAATGAAGATCTGATAGAAAGAAGAAAGGATGAAGACCGAGGATTTTCGAAATGAATGGATTGCTTATTGATAATTCTGATTAGCTCCCAAATAAGAAAGTCACAGTGGTCTGTTCATTTATGAAATTCTTTGGGTTGTAAGGACTTCTCGCTACTAATCCTAGGGTTAATTCCCGACATGATGTGGTAGGAGAGTACATTCGGTTTCATTCAGTCCTTGAACGAATTTGTATGCAGGATGTCTGACATTACATTCTTGAGATTTACATCATTGACTTTTATAAAAATACATCTTTTGGTAGCAGAGAAGGAAATTTCTCTTAGCTTAATACTCTTCTCTAAGACATATGAGCTCGAAGGTTATATTTTTGTAGGAGTCAATAAGTAATCGATGGAATGGTAGCGTGGCATTCAGAGTGAAATGTGCAAAGTAAAAGGTAATCGTTACCTCAAGCCTCACCCATGGAAATGACCGAAATAGGGTAGTTACAGTAAGGCTATGTGGTTTACAACCATTAGGGTATGATCATCTCCTTCTAGATAGATTTCTTCCCACTATGCGGTTAGGGATGAAAATTAATGTGGATGTATGCTATGAGGGCACTCGGATACGTCGATAATGATCAGGGTTATGACATATTGGGTACTATTTAAGGAAAGGTTGGCCGGTCTTGTGTTGGTAGAGGTGAAGATGTTCTGCTGACCTCGTACATTCCTCTAGAGATGTACTGCCAGAAGGTAGTCCCTTCACATGGTCATTTGTATGGAATCCATTCTCCAATAAGACCTTCCATTTTGGTTGTAGACCTAGTATGTTGGAATTTAATAATGGTAACAATTCCGACTAAGATTAATAAGCTTACTTGCAAATGTTTTCAAAGATATGTCACTAAAAATAATATCAAGTATTTTGACGTAAAATGTTTTGGTTATCATAAGGTAAAAACCTGTTCCATGTTTATGTGCGGCATTGTCTTATGAGATATATTATTGTTTTAAAAATGTACATTTTGAGGTCTCACACTAGTCACTTGGCTGACCTGGAGTTTATTTTCCCTTTCCTAAAACTCTGGATGCCCTAATCTTCCTCGGGCAGCCTAATAATCGGGTTTAGTTTAGAAGAAAGCTGAATGGAGCTCGAAGCATGGAGTGAGAAGATTTTACTGAAGATTTTTATCTATTTCCACCACATTCTTGTACTATAGTATTCTGAAAATTTGTAAGGACAGAAATTTACGACCGTCCATGTTTTTAACCCTGATAAATGTATTTTAATCTCTGCTTTAAAGAATTTATGTTGAAATAATATATGTGATATTCTGTTTTGTCTTTATTTTCTTTTTTACCCTTGAGAATCCACTTCTTCAGCACTTGGATTTACAACACATGAATACCGAGGATGTATTAGTGTCACTTTCTAGGAGTTGAAGAAATATGTCCTTATAGCATAGTAACAGAGCTTAGATTGAGCGAACAGCTGAGCCTAATAGGAGTAAAAGACTCATTAAACATAATTCCCAAGGATAGTAACTCATTAGAGATGAGGTTAGAAGCACCTTAGAATGAGTTTTGAGAGTATTATATATGAGCACGTATTTTTTAATAAGATATACAAATGAATTTGATTTTACATGAAATCATTTTTACCTAAATATAAATATATATGTGTGTGTGTGTAAAAGAAATAATATTTTGGTAAAATTTTCAAAGAGTTTTTAAAATAATAAAACCTTTTATACACAGAATTTAAAAGCTATCTTTAGAAGCCTCGAAACATTTTCTAAGGATTGACCAAACCTCTACCTAAGAATACGCTTTCAATTACCTGGTACTTGTGTCTAAAAGAATGATTGTTTGCCACGTATAAACCATATAGGGGAAGTTACGTGGGACATGAATCCTCTAGAGCGAATTTGGGCGAGAAGAATAGCCTTATAGTTCTCTCCAGCACTGAGGAAGAACAGTCAGAACATCTTCCTAGCAATAGTGGATCTCCGATTAGGGAAGACTATGCCTCGTCTACTCGTAGGGATGAGGATGGGTACCCAGTTGCCGAAATGCTTATGCCACCCCTAGCTCTCGAAATTATTATGATCTCGAGCGATGAAAAACCCGGGCAAGCCTCGGAGGGAAATTGGGTAGAAGATCCTGTTAGTTCCATTCTAGAATGGCCGATGATGAGTTGGATGATGAAGAAGAGGGAGAATGTGAGGTGATGATTGATTTGGGATGTTGGAGTCCATCTTTGTCATCGGACTCAAAAGAGTAGGAATAGAATCTAGGAAATGAGTATGTGTGAGTAGTGTTTTGATATAGTATTTTGAGTTGTAACAGGTTAAGGAATGAGGGGGAAATCTTCTTTTTTAGACCCTAGTGTTGGAAGGTTTAATGATGTAATAGTACGAAGGTTTATAAAATGATAATTGTCTCCGCTTTAGTACCACTCTTTAAAAGTAAATACTTAAAGTTATGTGATTTTGGCTTTGAAAATGGGTAGATGAAATAATTTTACCAACGATTATATTTCGAATATAAAGAATATTTTTTTAAGTAGTAAGGAAAAGATAATACTCGGATATTATCATAAAATTGATCGGACGTTTAACTAAAAAGTTTAAGCACGAATTCCTCGTGAATTTAATTTCACAATTTGACTATGCGGTATTCAATAAATGTTCATTAAAGGAATTTATTTAAGATATATAAATCTTATGAATACGTTTTATCTACATAATTTTATAAATTGGATTTATAATACGAGATTAGGAATTTGTGAGAATTTAAATTTTGGTATTTTTGAAACGAATTTCAAATGATTTTTGAAAAAGGAATGATAATATTATTATTTCTAAAAAGGTATTTTGAAAACGAAAAACAATTTTATGATTAATTGATTCGGATGGCCCGAAATAACTAAAAATGGGCAAGAGAAGTGTTTAGATGGTAAATGCTTCTCTTAAGTATTTCCCTTCTTGTTAAAGAAATATGTAATACCATTGGTAGTCTCCAGTTCCTTGGCATCATTTTTGAGTTACTCGATCTATATAATCATATAAAAAATAGTAATGTGAATCACTTATTTGATAAATTAATTGATGATTGTCAATTTTTATCAAAGTGTATTATCCTAATTGATAAGCATGGGTATGATTTGATCTTTAAATTAAATATTTAAAGTTAATAGTGAATGGTTCTGGGTTCGTAGCAAAAGATATTTTAGCAACATTTGTTTTTAAATCCTTGAGTGACACTTAGGAAGAATTCTTATGAGTATAGTTAGATCTTTAATAATAATATTTTTAAAGATAATAACAAGTATTTGAGTCTTTTATAAAAAGAAGAAAAAATATTATAATTAACATGATATAAAAAGGGAAGTCCATTTTAACAACGTTTTGGTGGAAATCTCTTCGACTATATTTTAAAGTAAGTAGAACTTGTTAAGTAAATTATGAATATAATTAAAGCAACTGAATAAGTGCATGAATGCTTTTATGTATTGAAACTGTAAAAGTAAAGAGAATATATACAAAGGAAGTTTAATTGATAAAGGAGTGTTAATTACTAAATAAAGTTTTAACTAAATAAAGAATGTTTTCACATTTGATACTAGTTAAAGAAAGTTTATGGTAATTTTATCAATTTAATGAATTATTTTGAAAATGGGTTTTCCAAAAACCATTAAGATATGTTTAGGGGTGTATTATAACAAAAAGATTATGTAATATAAAGAAGTATCTTTATAAAATGTATTTAAATTAAGAAATCATTTAAGAATATATTTTGTAAAAGTATATTTTATAAAAGAAAGTGTGATTAGCAAAAATAAATGATGTTTGAAAAATATGGATATCCTAATATTTTGAAAAAGTATAAATGAGAAAGTTATGTGATATAAAATAAGTGTGGAATTAAATTCATAAGGAGATTTATTGACAAAGAAATTTCAAAGGAATTTTGAAATAATAATTATAATGGTATTATTCTAAATAAAGTATAATCGATTTCATTTGGAAAAAAGATAGAAATATTTTTATGAATAAATATTTGAAAAAAGGGTTAAATAGTTATGCATAAAGAAGTATTTTTATAAAAGTTTGAATAAAGAATGGAAGTTTTATGAACGTTTTCATCAAAAAAATTGAAAGGTTAATAAATACATATGAATAAATGGATTATTTCATCGTACGATTTAATCTAAGATTCGAGTGTAGAACTTTTACGTGATTGACACTTATCCGAAAGAGGATTTATCACTCGATTCTTGATGAAGAACATTGATGAGGGTTTAGGGTTAGATTCTTGAGTTTTCTATCATAGTTGAGAGCTATGCAAGGAGAACTAAAAGTTCTAATCAGAACGCCTGGCCGGAATTCGCACTAAAGGATTGGAGGATCAATACTAGTTAGGAAGTAAAGTCTTGGATTCAAATAGAAGATCAATCAATTATGCATACAGGTGATCTACGTACATCGTACAGATGTAAGTTAAAAATAAATATTTTGGGAAAATCTTTGAATTTCGTTTTGGGTAATTTCAGGGACGAAATTCTTTTAAGGGGGAAGTTTGTAACGACCCGCAAATTTATAACTTCGATAAATTATATTTATTTTTATATTTAAATCAAAGATTGAAAATTAAAATAATATTGTTTTGAGTGATAATAAGTAATAGTAATTTTATTTTGAATAAATATTTACAAAAAATATTTTCCTCAAATTGTAAATCAATAAAATGGCTGAAAATGGTTTTATCAGTTAACAACTCTATAAACGTAAAACGTCGTGCATGGAACTAGATACATACACTCATTTTTGTAGTTAAACAAGAATATAAAATAAAATCAATTGATTTGATTTTGGAAATAAAATATGTTTTTGACATTGTTAGTAATGCCTTTAATTATGATAATTGATTTATTAAATTAAATTGAGATTTAATGATTAAATAATTATTATAATTATCATATAATGATTTTAAAATGGTTATAATTTATTTTGAATAGTTAAAAAGTGATAATAAATCATTTGTAATGATTTTATAAAAATATATGTTTGATTTGAAAATATAAGGAAAAATCAATATTAAGCTTTATCGGTATAATATTTGCAAATAATTATTAATATAAATTTTAAATGGTTTTATAAATCAAATGTGTTCATTTTAGTTCATTTAAAATATTAAGAAATTTTTTTTCAAATTTTTTTTTACAAATATATGTACATTAACTAAGAATTTAAAATGTGACCGAGAATCGGTTCTCCGATCGGCAACGGTTTATCGAACGATAGTTATTCGGAATCAATGCAACATTGTTTATATGTAATGAACACATATATAACATACAAATGCATCTACTAACATCCACATTAACATATGTATACAAACAAATATACTTATACACTTACAAATACATATATAATGCAAAAATCTAAGATATTTTAAGTAAAGCGTCCTCCTTAAGCTTAAACAAGTCAACATATGCATGCATAAGTAGACGGAAGGGATAGGCACATGGAGGATAGGCATTGGCCATGTATTTTGGAAAGAGATGTGTGTTAGAGAAGCTTGGAAAAGTGGTGTATGCATATCTTCCTTTATACTCCTCCTTTTTCCTATAAATACCCATCCATATCCTTCTTCATTCTTCACAAATTCATTCTTCTTCTTCTTTACCATTCTTGAGCTTCTTAATGCTCTCTAATTACTTCTCCTCTTTAAGAGAGGTAGGAGGGTTAAAAAGAGTGGAGTGCTTAAGCACCAATCCACAAATTACTCTCTAACCTCTTCTTAATCTACTTCTTTCTCTTCTCTTCTTTAGTGGTGAAGGCTAAGAGTTTGGAGGTGATGGGAAGATGGGAAGTGAGTAATGGGGAGTTAGAAATGGTGGCCAAGCACTTTGGATGAATGGTTGAGTTGTTTAGTGATGTATCGGTGAAGTGTAATAAGATTTAGATGAAGTGTTATAGTGATTTGAATGTTGGAAGGAAGTTTGGTTTGATTATGGTGAGAACTCCTGAACTACTACTATTATTATAGTTTTGAATGATGATATGATGTTTGCAAATGGATGTTTAATATGCTTTGATCATCGAGTTTGGTTGTTTAATGTTGTTGTTGAATATATATGCAAGTCACAATTATGCACGTTGATATACACATAAGGAAATCACTTTCCTTAAATTAATGAAATGGTGTATATGAAAATGTTAAACATCTTAAAAATGGTTTAAAACATATTTTAAATGTTTTATAAACATTCAAAAGTGCTTTGGTGAAGGTTGAAAAGAAAGGGAAAATTTATTTAAAAATAAGCGTGCCGCGTAACGGTAGTTCGCGATTTCACGTCATAAAAGTCAAACAAGTGTAAAGTTGGACTATAGCTTGGAATTCTTCGAGAAAAGAATTTTTTAAACTATTATATCCATAGTTTTTCAACATAAAAGGAAAATTGATATTTCCATAAGTAGATTTTGAAATACATGTAAAACAAGTTTTGAAAAAAATTCTAAATTTGTAGTTCGGAATCCAAAACTGGATTTCTTTGAAAATGATGTTGTAAATTGTTTAAAAATGTGAAATAAATCTTATAAATATTTTAAAATGTTTTAAGATTGATTTAAGTAATAAAAATGAATTTAAAATTATAAAAAGTCGTTTTGATCAATATAACTTAAAAGCACTTTCTACGGCACTTTTTCACAACACTTTTCTACAACCTTTGAAATATGGTTTCAAACTTACAATTCTTATCCAAATATTTTATAAATGTTTTCATATAGATAATTAAGAGTTTTAATAATGATTTGGAGGTTTTCTAGCCTATTGAAGAAAGTTCAAATAAATAATTTAAAGAAAAGTTATTATAAGCAACTGGTTTAATCTTGGCTCTAAAAGCTTACGAGTATAGTGGGTTTTTCTATTCATGAGATCCGGGTGTAGGGTTCTTAAGAAGATATTGAGGAGTAACCAGTGCCCTGGCTCACTTGGCCTCTTCTCTAGGTGAGGGATAGATAAGGTCGAAATGTCGGAAACGATAAATATAAAAAGATTTAATTTTCCAAATTTGATTACAACTTGATTTTATGGAGATAATCTTCTCGTGCTCGATGTTAAAGCCCTAAGAGGGAACTCGTACTATTCATGGAATTTAAAAGTGATTTCACCGCTATTCCGCCCATAATTTTTGTTGAATACGGGGATTGATATTGAGTAGAATTAGATGATTTCTTTATATTTAGCTCACTTAATATTTACTGGTTTTGGGATTAACATCCTAGATATGGTGGTTTGAACTAAATCAAAAGTATGAGTTTTGAATTAGGAAATCTTTGTTAAGATTTAAATGAACTGATTTGGAATTAATTTAAATTCCTGTACTTAAAATTTATTGGTTTGGATTTATAGTAAATGATGTCTTGAATAACATTGTATTTGATCCGTGTTAAAATTAATGATTTGGAGATCTTTTTTGAGATTTAAATAAATGATTTGGAATATTTCCTAAAAAAATTGAAATGATTTGGAACTTAAAAAGGGTTTTAAGTAATCAAAGGATTTGAGAGTGTTTTGACAATTCTATAAATACCGAGAAGAATGTTTAAGAAATATATATCTCCAAAAGAGATTTTGATAAAAAGAACATAATCAATTAAAGAATGATTCCCTATTCACAGAACCTCAATTTATCGATGATAAGTTCGGAGAAACCGAGGTCAGATCGGTGGAAATCCCTATCTGAAAACCATTTCGAACCAGTATATGCGTTCGAAACATAAAGATCCGATAGAGAGAATGAAGGACGAAGAACAAGTATTTTTGAAATGAAAGGACTGCTTGTTGATAACTCTAGTTAGTTCCCAAATACTAAAGTAGCAGTGGTCTTTTCATTTCTAAAATTTTTTAGGTTGCAAGGACTTCTCGCTACTAATTCTATGGTTAATTCCCAACAGGATCTGGTAGGAGAGCACCTTCGGTTTCGTTCATTCCAAGAACGAACTTGTATGAACGGGTGTTTGACATTACATTCTTAAGATTTACGTCGTTGACTTTTATAAACGTACATCTGTTTGGTGGCGAAGAAGGCAAATTCTCTTAGCGTAACACCCTTCTCTAAGACATATGAGCTCAAAGGTTATACATTTTTGGAAGTCAACAAGTGATCGATGGAATGGTAGTGTGGCATTCAGAGTGAAATGTGCAAAATAAAAGGTAATCGTTACCTCAAGCCTCATACTTGAAAATGACTGAAACGCGATAGATGCAGGAAGGCTATGTGGTTCGCAACCATTGGGGTATGATCATCCCTTCTAGATACTTTTCTTCCTGCTATGACGTTCGGGATGTAAATTAATGTGGATGTATGCTATAAGGGCCCTCGGATAGGTCGGCAACGGCCGAGGTGATGACATATTCGACACTATCTAAGGAAAGGTAGGTCAGTCTTGTGTTGGTAGAGGTGCAGACGTTCTGTTGACCTTGGTACATTCCTGTAGACATGTATTGTCAAAAAATAGTTACTTCACCTGGTCATTTGTATGGAATCCATTCTCCAAAAATCAGCTGCCATTTTGCCAGTAGAGCCTAGTATGTTGGAATTTAATAATGGTAACAATTTCGGCTAAGATTAATAGGTTTACTTGCAAACGTTTTCAAATATATGTCATTAAAAATAATATCATGTATTTTGACGTAAAATGTTTTGGTTATCATAAGGTAAAAACCCGTTTCGTGTTTATGTGCAGCCTGGTCTTATACCTATTTGTTTTGAAAATGTGTATTTTGAGTTCTCAATCCAGTCTCATGACTGATCCGAAGTTTATTTTCTCGTTCCTTAAACTCTAGGTGCCCTAACTTTCCCCGGGCAGCCTAATAGTTAGGTTTAGTTTAGAAGAAAGCTGGATGGAGCTCAAAGCATGGTGTCAGAAGATTTTACTGAAGTTTTTATCTTTTTCCACCACATTCTTGTACTATAGTATTCTGCAAATTTGTAAGGACATGAATTTATAATTGTCCATTTTTTACCTCTGATAAATGTATTTTAATTTTCACTGTAAAGATTTTATGTTGAAATAATATATGTAAGATTCTGTTCTGCCTTTATTTTCTTTCTTACCCTTGAGAATCCGCTTCTCCGGCAGTTGGGTTTATGGCACGTGAATATCGAGATGTATTAGTGTCGATTTCTAGGAGTCGAAGAAATGGGTCCTTACATGTAGGGTTCGCCTCTTCCTAAAAATAAGTATTAAGTAGCCTAGTGAGATTTCTTATGAAGTAATTCAGGGAGTACCAAAGAGAGGTCCACCTTGAGTTTAGGTATTATATGATGGGGATCTGCCCTAGATTTGGGATTTAAATGGTTAGAGTCTGCCAAATTCCCTTTAAAGAGGTATTAAATGGATCAGGTATTTTCTTTTGCGTCATTAGAGCATAATTAATGATAGTTCAATGCACCCTCATTAGACTTATGGAATTGGAAAAGAAGATCCTTTGGGCTTATAGTTGGAGGCATACTTGGTAGAATATAGCATAGGATTTGTAAGACATACTATTTATCTAAATGATACTACCCGATATTATGTAAGATTTGAGATTTTCATTCACCAGACATTGTTGTTTTGACTCCCTCCCATTACAACCAACATTAGGGGAAACGACGTTGATGGAATAGACGAAGGCAATGGTGAAGATTTATGATGGTTTATCTATTTATCTATATTTTCGATATATTATGATGTACCCAGTTTCATAAGTATTGGCGTTATTTTGAGATATTGTGTCATGGATATTCGAGAAGATATATTGCATTTCTGAGATTTTAATTTTTATGGAATGAGTACTAATTTCTGGCAGTATATTTTATCCCTTCTTCTGTGATATTTTAAAAACATAGATAAATAGCTTTGTATATTGCTCATTGTATCAATATTACCAACCAACAGCTAGCTTTGGAATGGGTCAAAGGTTCATTGGGCTTTTATTGGGTTGAAAATTGGACCTATTTTGAAAAAGGTTTTTACAACCGTCATTTAAAGGATACAATTGAAGAGATGATTCCATATGAAAAGATTGTACCATTTTGTTAGAGATCAATGGGATGGCCGATAGAATGTTGTAACTCAAGAAATGAATGTTCAAGGATGTCATCTTAAAGTCAACGAAGAGGAGCCCAGGTGACCTGATGGAAGAATTGTAATAAACACAATCAATGGATGACTCCAAAGGAGACGAGCTGGAGTGAGATGGAGCGATATGATATTCTTTGAAGCATGCACGATAGGATATCTATAGTCATTGAGGATGGAGCTTCAGCTAAGAAATAGAGATTGATGACAAATGATATAATCTTGCATAATAGGGTTTCGATGGGATTGAAGTGCCAACCTTTAATCCCAGGGTGATAACTACCATTGTGGGACCAGCTATTGTGAAATGAGTCTTAATGGATTGTGGAAGTTCATAAATATTCTATTTATAAAGGTTATTGATCTAATGAAAATCAGTCCCAAGGACACTAAGCCTTGTAAATCTAGGATTAGTGATTTATCAGAGAGGCGAAGGAGCCCGTTGGGACTATTGACTTGCCGATGGAGTTGGGCGAAGAAGACCGCAAGATCATGTGGGTTCAGAATTTTGTAATTGTTGACAAATTCTCGGCATATAATTCTTTTTGGGTCGACTACGCCTAGGTAGTTTCAGAGTAGCACTGGCTCCTTGGTGCTTGATGATGAAGTTCCTTATGGAAAATAAGGTCGGAGCTATTTGAGGCAACCAGAACACTGATTGAGAATGTTACGTTGCTAAGCTCAAAGAGGAAAAGCGATAGAAGAAAAAGAATGGTGTAGAGAAAGCTCTCTCAAGACTTTGGATGCATAACAATCAATGCCCAAGGCCTAATTATGGAGCCATAGCAAATTGTCCAAGTCTCTAATCCTCATAAGTAGCCAAAGGACGTACAAGCAGTGCTGTTAGAGCTGATGATCAACATCACGATCGATATGGATGATCCTACTTAGGTCCTTAAGGTTGACACTCAGCTTAGCGCCAAATTGAGAAAGGAGTAGTTAATTTTCTCTAGGAAAATCTGGACGTATTTTCTTGGACACATTCAGACATGTATGGAATATCATCGAAGATAGCTTGCCACACATTTAATGTGAACCCAAAGTTCCCTCCTATAAAGTAGAAGCGATGCATTCTGGGTCTGGAGTGATCTTTTGCATTGGTAGAAGAAGTGGATAAGCTGAAGGCAAAGGACCTTATTCGCAATGCCTTATACCCTAAATGATTATCAAATCCCATGCTAGTTAAGGAACAAAATGGAAAATGGATGACATTCATCGACTATTCGAACTTAGATAAATCATGCCCAAAAAACTGCTTTTGTTGTAGAAAATAGACCAGCTTGTGGACACAATAGCCAGGTATGAACTATTATCCTTTGTGGATGCATATTCCAGTTATAACTAAATAGCAACGCGTATTCCAGATTAGGAGCATATGATTTTCATTACTAATTTGGGCCTGTATTCCTATCAAGTCATGCCCTTCATTTTGAAGAAAGTTTGAGATGTCTACTAGCAATTGGTGAAACAAAATGTTTGAAAACTAAATCAGGCAGACTATGAAGTGTACGAGGATGATATGATTGTGAAGTCACATTTATCTATGATCCATATACATGATGTTGCCGAGATGCTCGACGTGCTATGGATGTATGAAATGATGTTGAATCCATTAATATGTTCCTTTGGAGTAACATCAGGGAAATTTTTGGGTTTTGTTATGAAATCAAGGGACACTGAGGCTAATCTTGAGTAGATTAATACCAAGAAACATGTAACTAACCCCAAGGACAGTGAAGGTAATGCAAGCTTGAATGGGAAAGTTGTTGTGCTAAGTTGGTTTGTCTCAAAGGCAAATAATAAATGCATATTGTTCTTTGATGCCCACGGAAAGGAGAAAGGAAATTTTTTTTGGATGAAGGAATTCTAGGATACTTTCTAGGAATTATTAAAGCATATGGAAAGACCCTAGTCCTATCCAAACCTTTGGATGGAGAAGATCTGTTTGTTTATTTGGCAGTATCTACTCACGTACTAAGTGCAACATTGGTATGTAAGGAGGCAAGGATCCAAAGGCCAATATATCTCTTCAGCAAGTGGTGTACTAGGGTAGAAGAGAACTATCTAAAGTTGGGAAAGCTTGCTTAGTGCTTGTTGATTTCTTCGAGTAAGTTGCAATTATACTTCCAGTCTCACCTGATAGAGGTGCCGATGGATTAGACCTTAAAGCAAGTGCAACATCAACACAAAACCTCAAGAAGGTTATTGAAATGAAACGTCAAACTGAGCCAGTATGATATCACTTACCATTTGACAAGGGCGATTAGAGGATAAGCATTAGCAGATTTCATTGTTGAATTTACCGTCCAAGATGTAGAAGAAGAAGAAGTGATACGGTCCAACCCATTCAATGGAAGTTATATGCAGATAGAGCTTCCAAAGAATGTCATTATGGTGAAGGAGTAATTCTTACAACTCCAAATAGCGAACAATATGCTAGACATTAATGCTAGAGTCTTTGGCAACAAAAATGAAGCTAAGAATGAAGAGTTGGTAGCCAAGCTTAAGATACTGAAAGAACTGGAGATGAAGATGCTGCATGCATTCAGTAACAGTTGATGGTATGCCATGTAAAAAAAGAATTCTAGGCCATGGGTACAAGATATTCCCCTTAACCAATGAAGATACTGGAACAATTAAATGATATAGAGCATCGAGCAATTACACATATGTATAGGGAGGAGAATACAAAAGAATATTCACTGGCTAAATTGGACAGCTTTAGGGATGATGATTGATGGAATTGTTTATAGTGGTGGTTTTATCGGCTTTAAGCATCGACTAGAGGGATATCCACTGGATCTAGGAAGCCTAAGAGGAAAAGGAGTCATGGTTGACTCTAATCGAGGATTATTTGTTAAAAGGAACTCTCTCGAAAGGAAGACATGAATGGTGGAAACTCCTGCATAAAATGCCTCGATTCATAATGCAAGGAGTATTATATACGAGAGGTTTATTAACCCTACTGCTTTGGTGTGTAACCAAGGACGAAGTGGAAAATCCTCATTGAAATACATGTGAGAAGCTTTAGCGATCACTCCGGTAGGCAGATCTTAGCAAAGAACATCATTTGCTAGAGATACTTTTGGCCTCGGTAATCTGTGACATTGTTGACTGCATCAAAGGGTGTGATAGGTGCAAGAGGTTTGCAAACATTCTAAGAGCCTTATCCAAAGAGCTTACCCAAATGGCTAGCCCTGACCATTTGCGGTTTTGTGAATTGATATAAAATCTTTGCTACCAATGTTGAAAGGAGGTGCTAAGTACACTATTATTGCGGTGGATTACTTCACGAAGCAAATGGAAGCGGAGCCGGTTACCGCGATCATAATAGGACAGCGATCAGTTTTATGATAAAAATATTATCTATAGATTCGGGTTCCCTAAAAAAATATTACTTACAATGGAACTCAATTTCAGAGTACCAAGTTCAACGATTTCTATAATCGGTATAAAATTGAGAAAAGCTTTTCAACGATAGCACGCCCATGGAAGAATGGATGAACGAAGACAATAAGTAAAATCATCAAGTCCATCTTGAAAAAACGGTTAACTAAAGCCATGGGTAACTAAGCCGATGAGCTTCCACTTGAATTATGGGCTTATAAAATGGCTCACAAGCCCGCAACTGAGCATACTCCATGCGCCTGGCCTATAGAGCTAATGTTATGATTCTGATAGAACTGGAAATCCCTTTTCACTGGAAAAGCACTATGACTCCAAGGTAAACGAGGAACTCTTACTTGAGTCTCTTGACTTAATTGATGAAAAATAAGAAAAAGCTGAACTGAGAGCAGCTACTCACTAGAAAAGAGTAGCATGACACTTCAATGCCAAGGTTAGGAGTCATACCTTTGAGGTTGCAGATTTCATTTTGAAATAAGTACTCTCAGGTATGAGGGCACTTGGTCTAAATTAGGAAGGTTCCAATCAATTTAATAAAAGCTAAGAGATGGAACTTTCAAGTTAGCCACTGTTGATATGATCTGATCCATGGCTATGGATTAGCAAATACTAGTGATGCTATTTCACTTAGATATATTTTCTTTTTGCAAATAAGCAACCCTAGTGAACTGGAGGCAATGTAATAAGGTAGGACTTGTTATCTCTTTCGTTCATAAATAAAGCTACCTTCTAGAACTAATGGATTCGTGTTCTTGTAAGCTCAAACTTGTGTTGTGTGGTTAGCAGTGCAATCAGCAACCCGAGGATTGGTATAGATCAACTTCTTTGACCCATAATCAGATCAAAGGAGTATAATCGCATGGGTTGATCAGACAATTCATCCTTATTCCTTCAATCTTGACTAATGCTTAGAGATAGGCAAAGTCAATGATGGACGCCTAAAGTTAGGAATAAAAGCACCAGTTCCCGGAGATTGGAACATGTGTGCAATCGAAGTTTTAACAAAAGCACCAGTTCTTGAATATAGGTGAGACCAAGAGATGATGCCTAAGGATAGGCACCCGAAACGCCGATTCTCGAAGATAGGAATTGGTGTATAATTGAGGCCTCCACAACTGCTTTCACGGCTCACTAGGATATTCCCGACCAAGGAAAAATGAAAATGGTAGGGGAGCTATTTTGATCAACGTCCAAAGACTGGTGAGGTCAAACATTGATGTTAAGAGATAAGCATCTATACTATCGATCCCCGTAGAAAGGGATCAATGAGCGATTGGACTATTCAGCACCATACGGCCTGGAAAGACATGTCCTATCAATGATGAGAAACAAAAGACAATGAAAAAACTTGATCAAAGCCTATAGATATGCCAGATCCAAATAAGGTGTCCAGAGATGAACACTCTAGATGTTATTTCCTAAAGACCGGGAACGACAAGAAATTGAATATGCCTTTTTTTATAACTTTGTTTGCAGCTAGGTAGAACTCTACCGAGAATAAACAAGGTCGGCCATAAAGATGGTCTAATGAATATCAAGTTTTGTTTACCTAAAATGAGGGGAACTTTAGCAATGGTAAACAAAACTAAGTAATGGAATACTACTAAAGCAATCATAGAAGTTTAGTATTATGTGCGGAGTTACAATAAGCAAAAAATTGTACAAACACATGCATATATAATATAAGTAAATAACATCAGGCAATTACATTATACATGCAGGTACTTGTATAGGCAAGTAAATATAAGTATAGGAATATAAATATGAACAAAGGTTGTGCAGAAACAACCAACTTTTTTTAAAATCACTTTTTATACAAATGTAGCGAGGGCCAGTACTGCACAAAACTCACCCTATATGCGAAAAGGAATAAAATACATCAAAAAATGCATAAAGAACTATCTTCAAAATATATCAAAAAAGGCCAAGCGTCAACTTCCTTTTTTAAAAGCGCTTCCCATTTATGGAATCAGATCCATTGTATGGTCTCTTTAGGCTCTTATTTCCATTGGACCCTTTTAAGGAGTGCTTCCTTCTAAATGAGTGGTCTCTTCCTCAGTTTTAACGATGATGGGATATTCATGCTTATCGATCGATGCATTAGGAGTCTTGGAGAATCTGCCGACACCGCTACCTTTTGAGGTTTGATTTTAACTGATGGAATTTTTGGAGTAGAGCTTATTTCTCTTAGCACCAACAGGTATTTCTATTTCCAGCTCCTTTTTGATCTTAACCTTGCTGAGGTCAATCTTCAGCCTTTCCAACATGGAAATTGAATCGATTGGGCCCATAGCACTAGGAGTTGTAACATCTTTCTCTAGGGACTAAGAGATGTCCCTCAATTCTTCCAATGCCCCAATTTTATATGAATCAGGGCCAGACCAAGAGCTAGAAGGAGTTGGATGGTTGGAACTGTAGTAATGGAGGTCGACATGGTTGAGATAAAATTGGAACCCAAACATTGGGTGATTGGTTGTGAAGGAGGAGGAAGTGACATATGATTTGTAACTTCACAGACGATGAAATAAAGGTTATTGACGATCTCAAACAAGAACTGAAGCTTCTCAAACACCTAGGAAATGGTAGAAATACCTTCGTTGGGTGACGCTCCATTGACTGGAGACTTGGTGATCTCGCCTTCTTCAACGGATGATTGATTATGCTGAGTGACAAAATAAAGGATGTAAGGTTTAAGGGCGGCTGTAGTGGTAGATAATGAAGTTTCTATGTAGGAGACCTTAGAAGTGGCCATCATAAGAAGGGTAATATCCTTTGGAAGCTCTTTAGAATGAGGAGTTGATGATTCCGCTTAATCCAATGCAATAGGATCAGTAAGAGCCTCAACATGCGCTCCTCCTACGGCTTCACTCTATTCAGCCAGAATTACTTTTTACATTTCTCTAAGGCTATGATTTCGTATGCATCCTTAAACTTGGCTTTCAATTGGTATTTTAATAGTCCTTTGCCAGAAGCAGCCACACGGGGCATGATATCTTCCCAAGCATCCACCAAAGTGATAGGATAGTTGTTTCATAACCACTTTAGATTCCTGTCTTCAATGATATTGACAAAAAATTACTGAAGGTTAGTGTTCATTGCTTATTTCTCCTTTGTGGCCAGGTCTTTCAATTCATTTATTTTAGCTACATCCCCAGCAAGGTTGACTTGAGCTTCTATCTTTGCCTTTGCTTCGGCCTTCAAACTGACCCTAAGTCCCTTGACTTTGGCTTGAAGTATTTGAAGTTCTACATTCTTGACCTGAAGTGCCAATTCATTGGCCTGAAGTGCCAATTTTTTTCCTAAAGTGCCTTTTCCTTATCATGTACTTGAACAATATGCTCATCATTCTCATGGTGTGCCTTCCTAAAATGGTGATTTATTATATTAAGCACCCGAGATAGTTTTCTGGTTATCTCCTCGACTAATTCTTTAGAGTTCTAAGCCGATGTCTACGCCTCATCTCTTTGTTTCTAAGTTTGGAAAACTCATTTTGGTAGCCTACTAGTATTCTATCATAGGCCTTCCTCTCTGATTGAAATGACTGAATGTTAGTCTAGTTAATTCTATTAACCTCGAACAGGGCAAAAGCAAGGTTCCTTCATTCATAAAGTTGGTCTATAAGTTTGCTAACACCTCCAACTCTGCGCTTAGCCTCCTTGTAGGGATATCCTTGATGTTATGGTCAAACTTCACCGCTACCAAGTAAAGGCTAAGAAAGTTAGCTGCATTTTGGTTATCATGGTTTTGGATGAGCCTAAAGGGGATATGGAGCATCATGAGTCGAAACTTCCTTAGATCTTTCATAAGTTGATATAGCAGCGACCAAAGGTCAAATCACCAAAAGCTACTGAGAATGAAGACGGGGTTTAGAGTATGGTTGGAAAGAGTCAGAAGTAGGCCCACGCAGGTCATGTAAATCACAAGGCTTCTTTCCTTGGTCACAATGCTCTCTCTCCTCGGCCTAACGTTTCTTTCTTTATCCTCGAGGTATTCCCTCACCTTCCTTATCGATCATCCTTACTCAATTTCTCAATGAGTAGTGGAGCAGTGAGGCTAATGTTCCAAGGTGGTTCCCCGAATCTTACTCACGTATGAGTGAAGATAGTGAAGTGGTCTCTTTTCATTACACCTAAATGAAGAAAAATGGAATGTATCGGTATCAAAACACTAAAGTAAGGGCGAATGCAGGATATGAGTGTTCATGAGACTAGAAATGTGTGGAATGTTGATATTACCCTAAGTACTCTACGGATCGTGCTCGAAGGTTTGCAAAGATGGGGTTTTGTCTCCCTAGGCTAGGAAATCCTTGGATTGCAAATTCAAACCGAAGGATATTCTTTGGGAATGTCATTGATCAGAATATCTAAATCCTTAAGCAAGCCAAATATGTTGTCTAATGATTCTATATGAGGAGTCGCCTCGGCAACCGGTGTTGAACTTAGACCAGAAGGTTGCTTAAATGATTTGATGGCTAATCTCATTGGGTGCAATGACTTTTGTGCCTTCAAGGGAGGTCTACCCGTATGACTTGTCCACGTCAAAACCTTCATCGTTGTCGTCACCTTTATATTCCTCCCTCCATCCCTTCTCCTTCCGCTCTTACTTCCTCTTCTTCCCCTTCTTCTACTTTGTCCAATCTTCTTCTCTCTTCCCCCAGCTTTCCATGTTCTTCCTTAACGATGTTCTCCTCCATTTTATCTTTACTTTTGTCAACGTTTTCTTCGCCCATAGGGCCTTCATTACCCCATTTAGTTATCATCTCCAGAATTGAGATTGAGGGCAGAAGTTGAAGTGGTAGCCCTAGCTCTTCTTGGTAGAGTGTTAAGGGGAATGAAAAAGTGCCGAGGATGTAGAAGGCCATATTGATGCAGTCTCTTGTTTATAAGGAGATAGGTAGTGGTATGATGTCGAATATCAACTCTTTTATAGGTCTCCAAGGTTTGAGAATGTACGTCGTTGGGATCTCGTCCATGAATATCTACAAAGGGAACAAAAATAAAGTGAGACACTTGGAGTACTAGAGTTCAAGTGCAGGAAAAACTATAAGGAAGAAGTTTAGATCTAGAAAACCAGAATCGATTGAGTCCAAAGGAACAACATAGAAAGAAGTACTCACTCTTGAAATATGAGCATTTGTTGCGAATGCCACGATGACCTTATAGTGGAACCAAACTTCGATGATTAATAAAGAAGATAGTCTCTTATTTTGTAATTTAGAATGTGCATGAACTCTACAGAGGTTAGTGATCATTGAAGCTGCATCATGAATAAGATGTACAAGGAATTTAGAAGGGCGTATCCATTGGGGTGTGCTTAAGTTGGAGCCAGCCCAATTTCTTGTAAGATGAATTTGATAAATTTGTTGAAAGGGAGAATGGCTCCACCCAAGAACATGTGCTTATTATAAGCGGTGTATTCCTAAGGAGGATTGTGAATTTATTGGTCGATCATTGGAAAAAGCACATCATTTCTTTAAATTGCATGATGATAATAAGATCGTTTGGGGTTGCTTCGAAAATAATAAACATGGCGCTTAATCTGGAGGATTGTCCAGCACTCTTAGTCCAGGTTGTTTATTTAATAGAGGAGGATGGTTATGAAGAGGTGCCATTAGAACAAGCTATACTTAGAGTTCAACATAATCGCATGCCTAGTCTGGGTGGAATAAATGTGGAGGCCTAAGAAAAGAGGAGCCAGCTTCAGAAGCAGTTGAAGTTTCAAATGTAACTTTGAAACATGGAAGTTGACGAGTCATTCTTGACTGGAAAGCATGACAGTGTGCACGATTGGGTTTGTTTTATTTTGAAATTTTACTTTAGTAAATGCCAGTGTTTCTGATGCATATAATACAGATGTCAATGTGTGTTGACCAATTGAATTCTAAATGTCAACCGAGGTATTGTGAAGTGTCAATCTATGCAATGTGTGTCCTATGTTTAGAGCATGGTGTATGGAACACTCTATGTAGATAGTCCACTCATGCCAGGGAACGAGTTCTGTTGCATAATGGAACCATACGTCGGATCTTACTTGTTATTATAGAGTAGACAATAGTCAAACAGCTATCAACAGCAACATGGAGCCTTCTTTGCAAGAACACAGGATTATGCCGTGACTTGGGATATAGTATGGTAAGGCTATTTAAATGTCAGAATGCATTTGACACGAAGTAGTAGAATCGTCACACCGAAACTTATTTCTTGATTCATGACTGACCATGACTTAACAAGGCCTATTGCATAGCTAGTGTATGATAGAATTCAATGCCCTTATAATGATAGAGTCGGAAAATCCAAGGAATGGGTGAGAGAAACCAAAGTTAACACTAAGGAATGATTGAACCAAGGTGAGCCTATAGTCATATTAGTGTTTTCTTCGAGTTCAATCTAAGATTTCACATAAAATGGCACGGAATTTGAACTACGGAAGGTATGAAGAGTGCTCGACCACCAGTCCAAGAAATAACTCCACTTAGCCACGGTGAATAATGATGAGCTTAGCAAGGGCAATAACGATGATCCCTACAATGCCCATGGAAAAGTAGTGGTGTAAGAAACCTATCTTAAGTGAGATCTAAAAGTTAAGGAAACCAGGAAGTTGAGGCCCAATTCTTTAGGGATGAAGGCGAAAATGGTCCGATGTGGTGGTGGTGATGGCTATCAAGTTGAAGTGCTTGCAGCGGCGGCCTAGTATGGTTGAGTTTGATGGTAGTTGCCATATTAGAAATCGCTAAGGAGAATACCCATGCCTAAATAAAAAAGATGAAATGACGGTGAGATAAAATTCTCTAAATCCCCCAGTAATTATATTGCTAAACTGAATAAAAAATTCATATTGGCACCGGCATGAAGTGATCGGTACTGGCATGTTTTGATTGCTATTTTTAAAAATGGAAAAAGGAATAAGGAAAAGGAGAGGTAAAGGAAAAAGAAAAGAAGGAAGTCACACCTTACCCACGCATGGAACAATCTATAGAGTGATGTAAATCTAGGCCTTATATCTAGGCTTGGTGCAGAAAGAGGTTCATCAACTAGATAAAATGATAAAACAGATGCCCTTCGAATAATGACAACACCCTAAAGTGGTTCCTAGATGACTAGTAGACTCGTGTAGACGGCTCTATACTATTTGTCTTGATCTAAAGCACACTTAGTTTTTAATGGAATCATACTTTTAGGGGGAAAGTGTTATACATCATGTAAACTAGTTAGACTTTAAGGGAATTTGGACTTCATAATGAAGATTAAATGGTTTAAGAACTCGAGGGAAAGCTCAAGATGGCCTTGGAAAAGAACTCCAAAAGTTAAAGTGCCAAGATGATAGAAAAAATTCACAATTCCAAATGGTTGAGAAAGAACTCGGTAACTAGTGGTTTGCCATGGGCAATTATAGGAAATCATGTTGTGGTCAAGTGATAAAACTATAAAGTGGTTATCCCAAGGACCATATCTAAAGGATTTGGTAAACAACTCCAAAGCTACGCAGAAAAGCACAATTATTGGACAAAGCCAAAGTTTTCAATACCAAGAGGTTCTCATACAACAAAAATGCTCGAAGCTCAAAGACTTAAAGGTGCAAGACAAAGTGAAGGCAAAACCTCTCGGTACTGACATGATTCATATTGGTACCGAGTGGTTTTACGATACCAGAAGACTTTGTCTTTCTCCCTTTCTTATGGATCTAGATCCTTACCCGATTTTCAATGATCTGGTGACTTCAGTGAGCTATTCCTCTATAAATATCAAGCCTAGAGAAACTACTAGAGGGCTTTTGATCATTCTCTTTTTCATCTTCTATTTCCACGTAGATGACATCACCTAGATGCTTACACTTACTTTTCTAGACTTGAAAAAAATTTGTAAAGCCTTTGTACTTCTGTCAACGCAATCTGTATTAAGATTAAAGTGGGCATAGGTTATCGAATTAGCCAAATCACTATAAAAATTGGTGTGTCTTTACTATTTTTGATGTTATTACTACATAGATCTACTCTATTTTACTCGATTGGGGTGTTGTGCCAATTTTCGGCTCAATGTTTAGTTTCTCCAATTTAAGATAATACATTTTCATTCTTGTAAACCACTTAATAATGTAATATAATAGCCACCGAATCTTTACTTATGCATGCACTAATACTACACTCAAAGCATGAGTAGACACTTCCAAATAAATAGACAAGTCTTCTCCTTTAAAATTATTTGATAATATGGGTTGTTTCTAAAGTTGTCCCAATAATTATTGAAATGCAGCCTCATACTCATCCTTCCATTAGAGCTTCTTGTTTTCTTTCTTAAGGACATCAGAGAGTGATATGTACTTGTAAGTTACTTTCAAGAAGGACCTACTCAAAGCGGCGGACTTGCCATTCAAATTTGCATTTCTCTTCTAGTCCTTGGGGTTGTTACCTTCTTCAACATGTCAATCTGCTCTAGATAGTCCTCTATTCCTTAGAGTTCACGATGAGGTGCAAAAACTTTCCTAATGCAACTTCAAAAGAATATTTAGTAAATTATGCTTTATCCCATATTTTCAAAGTACATCCAACATCTCCAATAGGTGTACCACATGGTCCATCGATCTCCTTGACTTTATTAGCATATCATTCATACACACCTCCATCATCCGTCTGATGTTCCAAAAATATCTTGCTAACAAGAAATTGGTAAGTAGCTCCAACATTCTTCAAATCAAACATCATCATCCTATAGGCTATAGTTCCACATATGTGATAAAAATCATGTGCCCTTGATTTGGAACATGCATTATAATATGATTATATCAAATTAAGCATCAATAAATGAAAGTAAATCATTTTTGGTTGTTCCATCCATAAGTTAGTCGATCCACGAAAGTGGAAATCAAGCATGTTTTGTTCAAGTTAGAATAATTGATGCATATTAGCCACTTTCCATTTGGCTTCTAAGCCATCATGGGATTTGATGCCTACTCAGAGTAGAGATATTCATAGATGAAGTTGCCCACCAACTTATCCACCTCTTCTTTTAGCACAGCGAATCTCTTTGGTTCCATACTATGACAGTTTTGTTTTATAAGAAAGGAATTCAGGTTGATATTAAACAAGCGGCACAAAATTTCAAGCAATCTCTTACATATATCCGAATGAGTCCATTCGAACTTATCATGGTTTGCCCTTAAAACCCCATCAATTCCTTTTTCACCCTTAGACCAAGATGAGAACTTACCTTGACCTTTATAAGATTGTCTGCATCTATCTGGTTTCTTCCATCGGCTGGTCTTACCCTTGTCTCATTCGGCTTTTCACACAGATCCTTGGCTTCATATTTCTCGACATTGCATACGATCTAAGGCTCATGCAATAGTTGGTATGCATTTCGTGAATTTTCACTAATAGCTTTCTTCGCATCCATTCCCTTCTCTCTATGCCTAGCTACTTTGAGCTCAGCAATATTGCACTCTTTCCTAGTACTTTGGTTTCTTTTGATTAGTTTGAATCCATTATTAGTTAGGAACTGCAAAATTACACACCAAAGAGCCAAAGCAACCCTAAAAGCATCTAGGACCAATGAACCAAAAATGCGTTTATATGGAATAAACATCAACCGTTATAAAACTTTTCGACCTATACAGCATACAAGGTTTATCAGCTAACTATACGGTTAAGTTGATACATCTGATTGAATATTTTGCATCACCATTAAACCCCTAGTGGGAGTTATAAGGGAACAAATATTATTTACTCATCCTTATTTCCTTGTATACTCGTTTGAATAAAATTTCACCAAACTTTCGTTGTCAACCAACACTCGATGTACTACAGTCGGCCTAGTCTTGGCCATTATCAACATTAGGTCGAACATATCCATTTGCATCTTTACATCTAAAACAACAAGACATTCATTTTCTTCAGTTGTTTTGTGGTAGTAACATCTTCTACAATTTAGCATCTCCCTTGCGAGACATGCTTTATGGAACTCCTATATTTCTTTATCTCATTCTAGCTCTTTGCAAGGGAATGCAAGCCTTCTAATATTGTGTTAATCAATAAGTCACCTCTTGGTTAATGGTGTCCATAATCGCACCTTCTCTATCACCTTGAGGTGGTTGCCTTTAAGATTAATCATTTATTTTCTTGATTTCCTATGGGCTTTCCAAATATCGAAGTAGTTATTTCTTTCTTACCAACTTTTTATTCATATCTTTTATATGTCTACGTTCATTAATATTATGCCCGTGGGTCTCGTGGAAACAACAATACTTTCCAAATCATCTTAGTTCCTTATTTCCTGCTTTGAAATTGGCTTTTGATATTTAATAGTGTTTCGGATCATTAGTTAAATATTTTCTATAGGATCAATCAACTCTGTATATTTCCAATTACACGTTAACCTAAAACACATTTTAGGTTCCTTTCTCTGGCCTCTAGGTTGATTATTCTTCCTTTAGTTTTCGTATTACTATTCTTATTTCCATTATTATTATCCTTCTTCACAGCTTTATTACACTTTATTAAACTACTCGGTTCCCTTAATCTTATAACATTCGGTCTATCTTATAATTATGCCTTTTCCAAGTGTAGAAATTGATTTGTGTTTTTATAGAAATCCTTCAACAAATTAGGTTTATCACAAGGCACTTCTCGAACTTGATGTCTTTGCTACATCCACCTACTCGAGCAATTAACACAAGATTTTCTTTCGAGTTGCTCACCTCTTTGAATGTAGCACTAAATCTCTTTTAGTAACCCTTTAAGGACTCTACTCTTCATTGCTTAATGTTAGCAAGCAAAATCACATCCTTAGCTTGTATTGAATGCACTCTAAACTGGCTAAAAACTTGTTAGCTAATTGATTATAAGACCTGATAGAACCCGACTCAAGCCTATAGAACAACATGGTCGCCGGTCCCTTTAAAAATAAAGGGAGGGCCAACAATTTACCAAATCATCAGCTCTAGTACCATCCATGTGCATGCTATACTAAATAAAATGTTGCATAAGATTCATTAGCCTATCATACATAGGCATCGTAGGCATCCAAAATCTCCTTAGGAACTGCACTGCTCAAATCTCCATTATGAACGAACTCTGACTAGAAGTAGTTTCTCTCACGTCAAGGTTATCCTCTCTCTAGAGCAATCTCCTTATTACTTCATTAATTTTGTTGCATCATCTCCTTGTCACCTTTGGTGAAGGTTATTAATTGCATCATCATGTGCTCAATTTTGCAAACGACCAAGATGGTTGCTACCCGAGCACTCATGACTAGCCACACGATCCTAGAAATCCGTATAGTTGGGGAGGTCATTCATCTTGACCATCCATCCCATTTATGTTGTCTATCACGATTACGACTGTGGTATTGTTCTTGTATGTGAGCATCTCCCTCAACAGTAGTTCTACCTTCCTTTGGATCAGTTGCATCATGGACATTCTTTCCTCGAGCTCTATGACATATGACGTTGCCACTAGATGGATTAGTATCAATCAATGATGGATTAGTATTTGTTGATTCTTCTAGATAAATTTCTCCAACTGCAGCATATCTTCTATTCCCCATTCCTCTAGTTCTATTTTGACTTATTCTACACCTCTCTATAGAGTTACTTTCATCGGATCTTGCTGGTCAGTTCCTTCTTCCTCCATAACCTCTAGCATGAGATCTATGATACCTCGAAATTTGAAGTTAAATTTTAACCAAGTATTAATAATATGAAAATATTAAATTAATGGAATTATTGAGCTAATTAAATACACTAAATAATAAGAAGGGGAAAAATAATCATTTTTAAAACTTTGAAATTTGACAACTAAACCAGTTTCATTGCGGCCATCTCATTTTTTGATTCACATTATGTGTATTTTTTTAATCGTTTGGAGCTCATATGAAGGAGATATGGCTAGAAAATTCATTGATTCAAATGGGCGCTACACAAGTTGAACTGGAATTCAAATTTTGGCAGACACGGTTATTTCCCTTCATATAAAAAACGTAAGTACATAACTTCCTTCCACTCAGAAACTAGCCCAAACATTTTCTTTCTTCTTCCTTCAACTGTCTTTAGGAAACTACTTTTACTAAAATCAATTTTACTCTCTCACTCCTAAACCAAATTCAATGAAACAAAAATAAATTTGAATAAAATAGATAGGGAACGAACCAACGTTGAATTTAAGGCAAAAACTGGAAGGTAAGAAGACCAGCAACTTTGGATAGTGAGAAGTTGGATTGGATTTTGCTATTTGGTCAGTGATCTACACTTTATCCTTCCTATAATGCAATCTTAATATTATAAGATGATTTGTAAAATATGTTTAGTGCAGTATACACTAAATCTTGAATTTAAGATGATTTGGGAGGGATTTGGGTGAATAGTGAACTAGAAACTTGGTTTATCTAAATTTTGGAAATCTAAAAGTAAAATCCTTAAATCATTGAAATAATTTACATATTTACGTTTAATAACATAAAACTAGGTTCGTGGACATATTTTGATGATCTAAAGCAAAGCAATGGTGGTCAGAATAAGAAAGGTCGAAAAACATAAAAATATGTGAAGCATACAACTGAAATGTACATCGGTGGACCGGAGGTTGTAGACCAGTGCACCGGTGAACATTATTTTTATTTGAATGAACCTTGGCTAAGGGCAAAAATTTAAATATATAATATATATAATATGATTCATGATTTCTCTTACATTCAGGAATGTGGTCTAAGACAGGATGAGGCGAGCGATGATGCTATGAATTGCTAGGTGTACAAAGCATGATTGTGATACAAAATGAGTGAATGGGTGGAAAATGAAAAAGATATAATGTGAAAGGATAATGAATTATTTGGTTACTTTATAGAGAGAAAATAAATATATGTATATATGTATTATGGTTATGTGATGGTGAATGTGGATGGAAACGAGTCTAGGACACAGGGCGGACGACCAAGAATGTATATGTGATGTGAATACGGTCCCATAACATGCCGTCATATATCATTGTGATCAGATCTTCATTTCGGTATGCATATGGAGGAAGCGATCATCATTTGATCGAAATCGGCGATGGCCATGAGTCATTTTCCATTAGGGTTTGACTTTTTGTTAAATAGAGGAGGATTTAGCATGATTCGTAGCTAGATTTGGGTTTTAGGGAGGAAGAGACACCGACGATAATGTTTGTAGGTAGTCTGATCGCTGTTGGTAATGTGCGACATCGCACAGTAGGTCGGTAAGAGGGGATGTCGCATTTTCAGCTAGTGATCGTGGGGGTTCATGTTTGTGAATGACGCATAGAGGAGGCCTAGGGTAGGTCGCTGGTGAGGTTGGAAGTTGGTTTCGTGGTGGAACGATTGAGGAAGTGGGAAAGTGGAAGCTCGGCTATGACTCTATTAGATTATCGGCGCATATGGGAAATATGGTGGAGGAGGGAAGAAGGATAGTGGGCAGGGTTAGGTTATGTTAAGGTTAATTTAGTTTTTTTTTGTAAAAAAATTAATTAAAGTAAGTTAATTATATTCTAATTTGTAACGAACCGTAAATTTTCGATAATTAAAATAGCTAATTTAATAAGATTTCGTGATTTAGTGTTAGAAAAAAATTGTAAGTCGTTTGGAATAATAATAAATGTTGAATCCATTGGGTATAATAGAGTAATTGATTGATAAGTAAAATCTATTTAAATCAAATATTGAATATTGAACAGGTAAATTGTTTAAATTAAATATTTAAAACTTATTGAATAATTGAATAACTGTAAAATGAAAATAGTGTTCTAAATTGTGAATTGGTTTTAAAAGTTGATTCTTATAAGTTCAATTTCAATATTTCAAAAGATAATGAATTATTGGATAATCGAAATTATTTAAATTTAATATTTGGATTTTATTGAATAATTTAATAATGGGAATTGAATAACCATATAATGGAAATGGTTGTTCTATAAATTTTAATTCGTTTCAAAAGTTAAATTTTTAAGTTCGTTTTGAATATCTCAAAAGATAGTGATTTTAGAAAATAAAATTGGTTAAATTTAATATTACAAATGTTGAATAATTAAATTCCGAATTTGATATGATCAATTTGATATTGAAATTTTGATATATGAAAATAGAGTGAATAATTGAAATTTGATTTAATATGATTCAAATTGGTTTCCAAAGTGCATGTAAGTTATATTGGGATTTTAATAGAGTTAATAAGATTTTAAAATTGGAATTTATTGGATAAATTGAATAACGGGTTTAATATGATTAAAAATGATTTGTAAAATTTTATTTTATCATATTAAAGTTAGAATGATGTTGCATAACTTTTAAAATCGAATTAAAAGTAAATTTGTGAAAATTGAATATTTTAATATTTAATTGACGAGTTAAAATAGCCATTTTTCAAACAGTCTCAGAATTGGACGAAACTAGTTCCATTGGATCCGTAATAGTTTGTTATTATCGGATTTCGATTTTCGTAGCAATCGGAGTTTTTGTTTGACCGTGGCAGCTCGAAACGCATCGAAATTGTTTTAATATTAATTTAACGAGTTAAAATAGTCATTTTTCAAACAGTCTCAGATTTCGACGAAACCAGTTTCATCGGATCCGTAATATGATATTATTTTAAGATTTCAAATTTCGTGTCAATCAGATTTACCGTTTGTCCAGGGCGAGCCAAAACGCCTAGAAATTCGTTTAAATCGATTTAATTTAAATTGATCGTTTATCGCTGTAACTCACACATACGATCGAATTAGCTTCCGAAACCTGTTCCATTGTGTCCGGAACGCGGGATAAACCCTAGCAACGCCAGTTATCATGCGTAAATCGGAGTTTGGAAAAGCCGGATGAATAGTATTCGTCGTTTCCTATAAATAGCCCCTTTATTCACAAATTAAAAATAAAAAAAGGCTAGGGTTTCTTATAGCCGACCGCCATGTTTATTTTCAACGGCCTGAAATTGTGCGTCTTCTCCCCTCATATTTGTCAAATCCGTTCATCGATTCATGGAATGTTTAACATGAAATTTGTAGAGGGCAATGAGGGCTACGAATCCATACGGATATGATCGTTTATAGTTGAGGCAATCATCGGCAATTAGTGGTTAAAGGTGCGGCCATCGTTCACGATTTCCCATGGCAAATGGCGACCGAGCTTGCTCGTTTTCGAGCTACGGGTGCGCGCGAGCATAGGCTCCATCGTAGTGGGTGCTGATCAATCTCTAGGGCACGGTGGGGGTTGCGAAAATCAGGGTGAAGTGGCGGCCTGTTGGGTTATCACGAACGCGTGATGTCTGGAAGGAGAGAACAAAAGACACGGCCTGGATTTCCATCTTCAAAAATCGTGCGGCCCTGATTTGTTAGGGTTAGAAAATAAAAATAATTTGTAAATTAATTATTTTAAATCGTGTAATATTTAAAATGCTGTATCTTTGTCATATGAGGTCCGTTTTGGACAAAACCAGTTGCGATGGAATCGTATCGTCGAGAACTACGCTATAGAGCTGGATTGGAATCATTTGGAGCTTGAGAAATTTTGAGTTAAATCGAACGTCGTTCGATTTGATTTAAAATCGTAAAAATCAAGGTGAGTGTTTTATAACGCTCACAACGTAGTAAATATCTTTATGCTAGTTAAATTTGATATTATGAAGTGTTGTGAATTTTTATTTGTTGTTGTTTGTTAAAAATTTAATTTTCATATAGATTGTCATTTGAATTTGTTGGGCGAATTCTCGCCCAGAAGGCCTCGAGACCAAGGAGCGTCAGGTTCCATGCACGTTCGAGACCAGCGAGCATCTTCATCATCTCCACATACTATGGTACTCAAGAATCATTCGGCATCCCCTTTGGCACAAGTGCATTCGGCGTTCCCTATACCAGAGAATCATTCGGCATACCAAATACAGAGGCTCATTCGGCATAGGCTCATTCGGCCTTCCAAACCCAAGGACATTCGGCATAACACTACCACCGGACCAAACATGTACAACCACATCCGGCCTCCACTCCATTCGGCAAAGCTAAAAGTCCTGCTACCGCTCCGAGCAACTACCGGTCCAGGTGACCGCCGAACCAACTCCCAATACCGGTCCACACCTCCTACACCATGCCGGTCCAAACCAACACCGGACCAACCACTACTCTCTACCATCACGCCGAACCAAAGCCTCTCCACTTCATCTCCATGCACGACCGAATGAAGCTCCGCCGAACCAGAACGCTGCCAGGCCAAATTGCTCCAGCCCGGGCCCACCAACAGCTATATACCTCCAAGACCCCTTGCCCCCTACCTCATTCTATAAATAGAGGGGCAGGGGTACAACAATGGCAGACAAGTTTGAGAGCTCAAGCAAGGAAGGAACTTTCAAACTACTTTCATACACTTGTATACAAAGCATTGTACTTGTAATCTGGAAGAAGAAAGATAATAACATATAAAGTGGACGTAGGCACATTCTGGCCGAACCACTATAAATCTGCGTGTCTTTTACATTTCAGCCCTTACTTTTCTCATATTTACATACTCATCTAAAATCATTGAAAATCACCCATACTCAACTAAAATAATACGACTTGGAGGTGTTTGTCCATTTTTTGTGCAAACATTTTTGGTGCTTTCACTGAGAGTTGAACTCGAAGCTTCAGCTTCTCCCACTCAACCTTCTTCCTCATAACGACGTTCGTCGCTTAGAAATCATGCCTTCCAAGCAACGGAAGGATGTTAACAAAGGAAAGAACATCGCAACTAGCAGTCTTCCGGATCCAGTAGCCCCAGATCAAGAGGATCATCCAATTTCAACAGCAGCACCAGATGGATACCAGGCAAATCTGATAGCTCCTGCCACCGAACAACCAATAACTAGGGCAGATCTAGACAGAGTTGTGGCTGAAGTAACCAACCGCTTCACGTCCCAACAAGAAGCTTTAGTGGACCAACTTATGTCACGCTTAAGGGATGCTGAGGAATCCAACCGCAACACTGAATCATGGGATGAGTCTCAATCTGGAGGATCTCGGAGACAGCAAAGGTCATCTGGACGAGATAGATCCCGCAGGGAAGAACTAAGCTCATTTTTGTCCGTTCCAAGTTCGGACGAACGAATGGCACGATTATTCAGAGAGTGTGTCCAACGAGAGCAAAGGGACCGGGGGATAGGCGCTAGGGTCACCAGCCCCTTTACCCGAAATATCGAAACTACCATCGCCCCCCGGGAATGGAAAATGCCAACCATGGAACCTTACAAAGGAACTTCCGACCCCATCGTACACTTACAGAGATACACCCAGCATATGCTCATGAGTGGAGCAACAGAAGGAGTATTATGTAAATGCTTTCCGCTATTCCTAGCAGATCTAGCTACCTCCTGGTTCTGCCATCTACCCCGAGGATCCATCAGCTCATGGGAGATGTTGAAAGAAAGGTTTATTAGCCAGTTCCTCATCCATGTGGAACAACCCAAGGATGCTTATTCTCTATCCAATATCAAACAGAAATCCGGAGAGACGCTGCAACAATATCTAACACGGTTCAACGCCACAACAGCAACAGTTCAAGATGCCAATGAGAAACTTATCCTAACGGCCCTTTGTAGTGGCGTGCATCCGGATACCAAGTTTGCTAGGAGGTTAACAAAAGATAAACCAGCTACGTTACCTGACTTCTTCCATGAAGCTGGGAAGTATATGAGGCTTGAAAACGCTACCGCTAAAAGACAGTCAGGACAACAGGCTAAGACTACCCATGGCGACACTCCCGCTGCAACAAAGGACGTTTGAAGAAATGACTCTAGAGATAACGCTGGGGGCAAGAAGGGAGGAAAGCGTTTATATCAACCAGGACAGAGATTTGACTCTTGCCCCCCTCCCTTGCTTTAAACTTTGTCCTGGATGGCTAGAAGGATGTTTTTAATCATTTCACCAAATGGGTGGAAGCGGACCCTTTAAAATAAAATATCTTTGGCACAAATTATCAACTTCTTACATAAATTATCAACTTCTTGATCAAAAAATATTCTATGCAGGTACGGAGTCCCACTCAAGATCATATCAAACAACGGACTCCAGTTTGACAACAAAGAGTTTACCAACCGATGCCAAGAGCACATAATTCACAAAAGCTTCTCATCTGTAGCTTATCCTCAGGCAAACGGACAAGTCAAAGCTGTCAACAGAATTCTCAAAACCCTAACCAAGAAGAAGCTTGAAAAGTCAAAAGGCGCTTGGGTGGAAGAACTTCCTACGGCACCCTGGGCCTGCCGCACCTCTCATAGAACATCAACGGGGCATACTCCTTTCTCTTTGGCATACAGATTGGAGGCCATGCCCCCAGTTGAAACTGTAGCGCCATCTCACCATGGGACCCACTGCAACCCAGAAGAAAACGAAGAACTCCTCCTCATGTCTTTGGATCTGATTGAGGAGAGGAGAAACGATGCAACACTTAAAAGCAGAAGCCCACAAGCAAAAAGTGGCAGCACAATGCAACTCCAAAATCAAGCATCGCAGCTTACAAGAGGGAGATCTTATCCTCATGCGGATCCTCCCGCAACACCGAATCATGGACCGAGTCCCAATCTGGAGGATCTGTGAGACAACAATGACCTTTCTTCTTCGAAGAGGTTAATAAAGAAATGGTCATGGTAGGAGCCGAACCCGGACTCAGCCCGAATTCCGACCTGAGGAAACACTTGGAACCAAACCCAACGGGGGAGGTGCCAGGCAGGGGTCGGATATAGCTGAGCCTGTCATGCTACCTAACCATGAAAGCACCAGTAGACGGACCATATGAAATTCATCAAGATCTTCACAACAACGGAGCTTATATTTTGTCAACAGTGGACGGAGTGGTGTTCCAGAGGGCTTGGAACATCCGACACCTCCGTCGATACTTTGCTTAACACGTACCGCCCATATGAAGCGTATTAACACGGTGGACGTAGGCATTATCGTGCCGAACCACTTTAAAAATCTTATCTCTTGTTACCTTGTGCCTTCATATCTTGGCTGCTTGTTAAGCTTTATCCCTTTCTGTTGAACAAAATCCTATGGCATCTCCACTCAAGATGCACCGCGGCCTCATCTGGACTAGGCCTAACAGGTACGCTACGATTCTATGCACTCGCCAATGAGACACTTTTGCTCCAGCATCCCTCTGCTGCGGGTTAACTCATTGTGCGCCTGCCCTCAAAGCCAACTGTAATGAGCCGATTATAAGTCATCATAAAGGCCGACTATAGCCGATGGCAGCTCATTACGGCGTTCGGCTCGCCGGTAACTGTGAACCTACTTTAAGCCCCAACATAAGGTGTGGCCAGCCAGGGGTAGTTCACGGCCAACGGCACCCACGCTAGCCGGCCACGGTAAATCGAATAATACCCACGATTACGGACCATAATGGTTCGGGTAGTTACCGTGCGCGATCTCGGCTCCGATGTGTCTTAAGTGCGGCTGTGGTAAAAAAGAAAACTCCCCGCGGAGGCGTAAGATGGGTGACAAATGTCTCCAAGACCCACAGCTAGGGAAAGTGACTACAAAACCCGTTTGCCACGAACTTAAGCACATCGACGGCCTTCCGTGACTGGAAGTTTTACTTTTACTATATTTCCATTTCATTTAAATATTTTTCTCCTATCCTGTATAACAAACTCTAAAGTACAGGAAACCAAATAGGAAGCATTCACTCATGAGGCTCTAAGCCTGCGTGCTGGGTAGCAGGGCGCTCTGCTATACCCGTGAACAGTTACACAAGACACTCAAAGCTACCGCCTGCGAATAAAACATAAAGGGCGGTACTCTCTTCTCTTGTACATAAATGCGTAACTATAACTTATTCATACACTGACATTGCAAAACGTGAAATTATATTTCAAGCAAAAGCTTAACATCAAACACAAGTGGAATCACAGGCATATACATAATTATACTTCTCACACAGCACATAAAGATAGCAACAACATTTGAACATGACAAAATCAGCTTATATTATAAGATCACACGAAGTTATTCTTTGCAAATAATTTTATTACAGTTGCATATCAAAGACTAACATGAACAGTGATAAAAAAGAAACAAAAAGATGGCAGATGCATCCACACTCCATCACCAACTCCCCCAGCCTACTTAGCCGCAGGATCGGAGCCCCCAGCATGTGGATCTGAAGTCCCACCTGTCCAGATCAGGAGAGGAATTCATTAAACGAACGATCAAGTTATGAAAACACGAAAAGAAAAGAAAGGGAAAAGAATAACTCACCAGCATCCGCCGCTTGATCCTCATCATCCAACTGCACGCCCGCTTCCTCTGCAGCGAGTAGCCGCATCCCCTCCTTCACCGCCGCTTGCTCCTCCTTTGAGAACTGAGCAGTAACCGCACTCAAGTTGAAAGCCTCTCCGCCTTCCTTACCCGCATTCACCCTGGCCTCCTCTAAAGCCTGGAGATACACCTTGGCCATGACCCGAGGGTAATCGTCCATCCAAGACAAGCCGCCCTCCTTCCAAGTGTGGAAGTACATATCCTGCAACATCTCATCCATCATCCCCTCGTTTTCCTCAAACTCCCTCACCCGGGCCTCGGAAGCTTGCAACTTGGTGATGGCGACGTCCCTCTCTGATTGGTATCTCAAGCAGTCAGCCTGGAATGACCTCCTCATTTCCTCTTCCTTCAACTTGAGGGACCTCCTCATCTCCTCCATCTCCTCCTTCAACTCGGCCTGAGCCATCTCCGCAGCCTCGAGCCTCCCTGACAACTCCTCTACCCGCTCGAGATCCGCATTTCGAACCTCATCCACCGTTGCGATAGCTATGTTAATCCGTTCCCTGCAAGCGACCTCCATCTTCCGTAATTCCGCCCTACTGGCCTTCTCCATGGTCTCTTTCAGACGCTTGGAGGCTTCCTCATGCTGGGAAATCTGGATGGCTTGGTCGGCGAGTTGCTTGGCCTGATCGGCAACCTTTAACCTCAACCGAATGTTAGCACTCCCGATCTCTTCCCCGGCCTTGACCAACTTAGCATGATGCTCCATTAACTTCTTGGTCTCTGCGGCCACCCGGTCGATATTAGCTTTGGCCTCATCCCCCATGGTGACTACCCGTGTAGTAAGTAAATCAAGATCTAAAGATTTGGCCTCGTCCAGCACTCTTACCATGGGGTTGCGGGGAAGGAGGTGCTCGCCCGTGGTCTCATCGAATGAAATGTCCCGAAAACTTGGGTCTAAATCAGGATGGCCGGCAAAAGGGTCACGAGGCACGGGGCGAGGCACATCGGGACGCCTTATATGAATGACAGTAGAACTCTTGGAAGGAGGAGGAGGGGGGCAGGGCTCCGTGCTCTCCTCCGTAGTATCACAAGGAGGCTGAGTAGGGGGAGGCAGAGTAGGAAGCTGCGAAGCAGAAGAAGACTCAAATAAGGAACGGCTCCGCTTCCTTTTCTGAATGCCCTCTTCGATGACCCCAAGAAGAGGGCGGTACTTGACTACGTCCCCAGTGCGATCAGTAGAAGGTTTCGCGGAAGCTCTCCTCGACTTAAATTGTTCAAGGCGGTGTCGAACATCCGACGTTTTACCCGCCTGGCCTGCCCCTGGAATAAAGAACAAGTGTTACGAACATACAATAATCCGCAATTCAAAAAATATGCTAAGTTAAAAAGAAAGAAAAGTGAGGAGACACATCTATTATACAAACCCGGCGGAGGAGTGGGATACTGCAATAAGTCCTGGATCTCATTCCAGGACGGAAGTGAACCGTAAAAAATTTCTAAGTCCTTATCGAAAATAGAATCGGCAGAAGACAAAAGTTCACCTTGCATCGCCGGAATCACCCTAGCTGAGGAACCCTTAGAGGATGGGTCAGTGCCAGCCACAGCTTTGCCGGTTTCCTTTGCCTTCTCCGTTCCCTTCTCCGTTTCCGACTCTCCCTCCGACTCCCCGAAGGCCCGACGGAGAGCCTCATCCAGTTCGAGGTCTTGTTCAGAGGTTAGAGCAGCAACACCACTACCACCTTGACCGTCGCCATCTCCTCCACCCTCCGACCCTTCTCCAACTTCGCCTCCTTCCTCCTCTTCCACACCTTCCTCCTCCGGGACAGTCGGGCAAGTACTTGGAGAAGGGCCATCGGACTTCTTCAGTTTCTTCCCCCCAACCGCAGGACGCGCTGCGAAAGGCTCCCTCTTACCGCTCTTTACCGTAGCCCCCTCCTTAGCTTTAGCAGCCCTCTCCTCAGCCGTATCCCTTTGCTTAACCACGGACTGGCGCGGTAAGATCAAATTATACTCCAAGAGGGTTGCGTTCCTGATCAAGAAAGAGGCCGACCGGTCCCGTGCCGGAATAGCCTTTAGTTCAGCAACCATTCGCACTAAGGAATCGTCCTCCACGACTGCAATACCACCTGTCGCTAGCCAGAAATAGAAGCATGTCAGAAGAAACACTACAGTTAAAACACATGAAAAATATAAATGAAATCAATCTTACAGCCGGAAGTGAAAAGGCGGAAAGAAACAGCATCGTCCTTGACGAAGAACCACTCTTTCTTGAACATGGTGAACTTGGAATACAAGTCCAGAACTGGTTTGAAGGGCACGGCCGCCTCCAGACTAATATACGGAGACCCCTTCTTATAGCCTCTCAGGTTGTACAAGTATCGGATTTCCCGGTTAGAAGGAGGACGCCCGTACCTCCTCTGGAAGATAACAAAGAGGCTCACCAGGATGGCATATGAGTTAGGCTGGAGCTGGAAAGGAGCCACCTTCAAATAAGTGGTGAAGCTTACTATCCAAGCGTTGATAGGGGGGATAGTGCCGCACATGCAATGGTATCTACTAAAAGCGAAGTAGCCCTCGGGAGGATTATATGGCATCACCCCATCTCCTGGCAGCAGCATAAGAGCCCTATCTATCCCAAAGGAACGGGATATGACGTCAAGTTGCTCCTCCTTTAAGGAGCTAGGAAAGCAATCAGGAGGAGAGACGAGAAGCTCCTGGGGACCATACCCATCGACTAGTGACCTCGGAGCGGGTCCGTGCTGTGCTGGATCTGGCTGAGCTGGGGGCACGGCAGAAGTTTCTCCGCTATCCCTGGATTTCTTCTTGCCCGATCGAGTTTCAACTTTGCGAGACATTTATCTGCATACACAAAAGTAAAAAGCATGATGTTAGAACGACAGTATAAACAAACAAGCATACATAAGTCCGGAGTTCCACTCAAAGTCCAGACACAAAGTTCGTTCGGCACTGGAGGTTCAAGACCATTCGGCACTAGGGTCTTATACGTTCATTCGGCAGTACAAGTTCATGTTCATTCGGCAATAGGATCTGGCTTCCATTCGGCAATGGAATCTGTGGTTCATTCGGCAAAACAAAGCTTTCGTGCCCATTCGGCATAAGCCCATTCGGTTATCGAGTTCATTCGGTAAGAGGGTATATACCTGATTCGGCGAATATTTGATTCGGCAAAGATTTGGTTCGGTGGATTTATGATTCGGCTTCCTCTTGTTCGGTAAAGAAAAACTAAGGGGGGTGTAGCCTCTATATATAGGCGAGCTCTGGAATACCGGACGAGAACCTACTGCCGGACCAACCCCATGCCGAACGAGGACCAACAACAACCGGACCAACAACAACCAGACCAACAACAACCGGACCAACTATGTACCGAATGAAACCTTCCATACCAAACCAACCCCCAAACGAATAAGAATATATGCCTACTCGAAACCGAATGTAACTGTCTCTACCAGCAGAAACCAGAAACAGGGGGCATGCAGGGCGCTTCACTCAGATAAGTGCCGAACTCTAAGAGCTTACTAATAAAATAAAAAATATGATAACAATGGATAAGCCGTGAATCTCTCACTAACATGGATTAATCATTTACACGTGCACGCGACCACGAACGGTCCATAGGCACGCTCTGAATGGCTATTAACCCTATCGTCATGAGAATTTACACTTTGACATCCCTTTTTAAGCTCATCAGTCAAATGGATATTTGATAATTATGAAATGGCTAAGCTACTTACACATGTACGGGGTCGAGAACAACCCCTAGGCATGCTCTGAGCTAGCGATAAACCACCTTGACAAACGATCCAGGGAACCACTCTAACGTGAACCTGGCATCGATAACCCCCTCGGAGTACACTAACTCGCCTCGAACGGCGCAATTCACTTGATCACAAATATTTCGACCCCGAACGGTCGTTATTTGAATTCACACTAAAACTATGAATTCCTTCGCAGGACATCAATAGGATATAAACATCCAGCCCATGACATTACAAGACGAGTCTTCCCACCTACGAGAAACAAAGCGCGACACGTGCAAGCACGTGCCCCACTTTGGGGGGCAAATGTTGGGCGAATTCTCGCCCAGAAGGCCTCGAGACCAAGGAGCGTCAGGTTCCATGCACGTTCGAGACCAGCGAGCATCTTCATCATCTCCACATACTATGGTACTCAAGAATCATTCGGCATCCCCTTTGGCACAAGTGCATTCGGCGTTCCCTATACCAGAGAATCATTCGGCATACCAAATACAGAGGCTCATTCGGCATAGGCTCATTCGGCCTTCCAAACCCAAGGACATTCGGCATAACACTACCACCGGACCAAACATGTACAACCACATCCGGCCTCCACTCCATTCGGCAAAGCTAAAAGTCCTGCTACCGCTCCGAGCAACTACCGGTCCAGGTGACCGCCGAACCAACTCCCAATACCGGTCCACACCTCCTACACCATGCCGGTCCAAACCAACACCGGACCAACCACTACTCTCTACCATCACGCCGAACCAAAGCCTCTCCACTTCATCTCCATGCACGACCGAATGAAGCTCCGCCGAACCAGAACGCTGCCAGGCCAAATTGCTCCAGCCCGGGCCCACCAACAGCTATATACCTCCAAGACCCCTTGCCCCCTACCTCATTCTATAAATAGAGGGGCAGGGGTACAACAATGGCAGACAAGTTTGAGAGCTCAAGCAAGGAAGGAACTTTCAAACTACTTTCATACACTTGTATACAAAGCATTGTACTTGTAATCTGGAAGAAGAAAGATAATAACATATAAAGTGGACGTAGGCACATTCTGGCCGAACCACTATAAATCTGCGTGTCTTTTACATTTCAGCCCTTACTTTTCTCATATTTACATACTCATCTAAAATCATTGAAAATCACCCATACTCAACTAAAATAATACGACTTGGAGGTGTTTGTCCATTTTTTGTGCAAACAGAATTAACCGTTGAAAATTTAATTGAACAGTTAAATTGAAATTAAAATTGAATTGCGATTAAATTACCTGACATTGATAACTATGAAATTGCCATGAATTATATTGTCTATTGGATGATTTATTTCGATGGATGCTATTGGTTGATATTTAAATGTTTGGATGTTTATTTGCTTATATATAACCTGTTATGCATACATATGACACTATGATCGATTTAAGTGATATATCTTCATCCCTGACATTTAATTGAAATAAATAATTACTTGGCCATAGGATAGAAAATTATATACGGACACCGAATTGGCTAAATTAATAAATTTTAAAATCGTCAATTTGAAATTTATTTAAATGTTTGGATTTAAAAGTTATAAATAGAAATCAATTTATAGAAATCGAATTTATCGAAAAATTGAGTTTGGAATGTTGAAATAAAATTTTGCTTAAAAGAAATTGTTGAATAAGTTTAAGTGGAGACTTTGAGATTTAAAATTTGGATATGATTGAATTTCGAAAATTTATTTGTTTTAAAGATTGAACATTAAATTTGAGCTTTGAATATTACTATGTAAAAGTGACATAAAAATGATATTTTGAAATGAGCTTGGAATTGAATCATATTTGAAATTTGGATTTAAATTTGAATATTGAAGGATAATTTTGTTAAGTGTTATAAATTGATATTCTGAAAATCCAGCTCTAAATCGATATAAATTGAAATTGAATTAATTGAAAGTGAATATAAAATTTAATAAATTTGAAGTCAAAGTTGACATTGATTGAATCGAAATCGAAATTGAATCGGTAGAAGAGAAATTGAAATTGTTTTGAATTGGGAAGTTAAAATTGAAATGGTTTAGTTTTGAAGCTGTTTTATGTTGTTTTCCAAATTGCTCAGTTATATAAACCATTTCGAATACTTAAACTATTTTAATCTATTTTAAATCTACTAACCCGATTTAAATTATTTTAAACTAATTTATCTATTTCGAATCCATTTTAAGATTTTAAGTATTTTTAACTATTTTAATTTTTTTAAAACTATTTTTAAACTCCTTAAAACTATTTTCTAAAATTCTAAGCTGGTCAATAAGGTGAAATGTTTATATTTAAATCTTGAATTTAAATACGAATTGGGTTAAATGAAGTTGCAACCTAAATTAAAATCTGAATTGATTTTGAAATCGAAATAAGATATTGAGATGAAAAATGAATTTTGAAATGAAATCTTACATTTGAAAAGATACGATGATATTTGAAATGGATTTGATTTTGAAGCGAATATGATATTTTGATATCAATTATGAATCGATTTGAAATGTAAAAGAGCCAACGGTGTAATAATACGTAGTTATTAAAGAGACCGGGATCAGATATGGACATACTCTCTGTCGATACCGAACACCACTTTAATAACTATTATACGCGGAGTGTTGATCCAGAATGAAGTGGATGGTTTGGTGAACGCGTTGACTGGAGAAAGAGAACGATATTGGATGACCCCTGACATGACTAAAACAGGAGCCGCGCCGGGCCATTGAGGTTCGCCATCTCTAGCGGACACACTTCTTCGATACCATATCTATTACATTTGTGATTCGATTTAGGTGCACCCCTTGATTTGGGAGTGTTGTTTCGCGGTGTTGGGGTAGCTGCTGGCTATGCTCAACATCAGTCCGGATCACGCAACTACTAGTATCCTAGTTGATATCGCCTCATGTACCTTGTCATACTGATTATCCTATTCGCGACCACTACGTTTTGTTTTGTGTTATACCTATGGGTTACCCTCTGATAACCACCAGTTTACGGTGGGGCTTACGGTGCTGTATAGACTATGGCATTATAAAAATGTGTTAAGGGGGATTATGGTAACGCCTTAACGCTATTTTGATACTTTATATTACTGATAGGCATTATCTACTTAGCGTACACTACTACATAGTAGATAGTTTAACGGATCTTTAAGAGATGGAAAATCTCGTAACATCTCTTGAGTTATTGCACGCACGTTGACACTAGATATGAGATGTCAAACCCCGTAAATATCTCTGACGCCGTTATACTCATATTTATTTACGATTGATTTAACTTTCATAAGGGTATTTTAGTCCTGACTCGAGTGTTTTGTCTTTTCATTACGCTCGGGTCAGTTCTTAGGTTTTTCAGATTTTCGAAGATCTATTCTGGAGAATGAAGGCGAAGATTTGGTATACTATTACTATTATTACCCTTGCATCATGCTATCTGCTGCATTATTTTAATTGTTCTATTGTATATGTATACTCTGATAAATGCTGTATAAATAATTATCAAAGTATAGTAAACAGCTTCATGAACTGTTTAATTGACTATTATATTTTATCGTTCCGCTACGAGATTCTGTGTTGTTTCATTTCCTTTATTTCTCTTCTTTTCTTTTCTTATTTACCCCAATAACCATCTGCCCTTTTGAATGGTTTGGAATCGACATGTGTATTTGATCGTCGGTTTAAACTGTCCAAAAAGGTGGGTCGTTACATAATTCGTGCAACTTTATAAATCATGTATCGTTGTCATATGAGGTCCAATTTGATGAAACAAGATGCACTGGGTTCGTATTGATGAAATCTTCAACATGGAATTGGATTGACTGAAATTAGAGTTTGCAGAATTTTCAGCAAAATTCGAACGTTGTCTAAATTTAGTCAGAATCTGAAGTTGAAACGAAAAAATTAAATCTGTGTGAGTAAATCTCACTCATTTGGATACTATTTTTTTTTGAAATAGTTAAAAGTTATTTATTGGTTGATTGGATAAATTGATAAATTATTTTCAGCTCGATGTTATACTATATAGTAGTATATAATAGTAGTTGGGTATATTTCTCACCAATTGGAGCGATGAGACACTATACACCTCGCATAATAGTAGATGATCCTATATTACCACGATATTCCGCCTCGAAGTGGGATTGGAATTTTATGTTCGAGGTGTGATTGGTATTTTATGTTATATAACATCTATGGTTGCAGGGAAACAGGTTAGAAGAATCCAACTGGATTCCTCAAATATATTGATTGTTTTTCATATATGGTAATATAGATGTGATTGAATAATTCGTTGTGGATTATTGTGTGATTTGATATATTGGATTCTATAGTAGCACTGGCCCTAATTTGGTATTTTAAATACCATCAATAATATTTTTGAATTCAAAAGGGAAATTCAAAGGAAAATTTGGAATTGAATTACTTATATTGGAATTTTGGATTATTTAAAAAGTAATTGATTTGGATTAAAAAAAAATTATTTTAGATATTTATAAGGCTATTTCGTAAAAAAATTCAAATAGAGAATTTAATTTGAGTATTTTTATACAGCAAATTTTTAATTGGGATTTCTGAGAATACGAAATGGAAGTCGAAAATTGAGATTTGCATAGTTTTAGAATATAGTTTGGATTATTTAAGAGAGATTTATAAATGGAATTTTAGTTAGAAATCGATTTATAAATGGATTTAGTGATATGAACCTGTTATAAGATAGGAAATGAGTTTATGAAATTTATAAACATGTTTATAAATTAAGTGGAATGATTATTATTTGATAAATTGGAAATATAAATTCACGGTGTGAATTTAAAATGGGATGTGGAAATCGATTTGGAAATCAATAGTAAATTCTATTTTAGAATTCATAAATTGTTAATTGGAAATGCGAATTGATTTGTGATAAATCGAGAGAGATTTATAAGTGTAAAATAGGTACGTTGAATTTTAAAATGGTTTTTCACAAGAAGTCAAGGTTTGTTTTTAGAAAAGGATTTCTATTTATTAAACTACGTAGTTTTTCAAAACTATGAATTAGAGTAAAATATTTCAGAAAGCTAGTTAATTAAATATGTAAATTTGTTCAAATGAAATTCTAAGTTTTATAGACAAGTTTTGAAAATCGATTAGAAATTTTATAAATGAATTAGGATTAGTTATTGACGTTTAATTTAAAAATGCTTTGATATTTTAAGTAATTATTTAACTATGTTTCTTGAAATTTATTATTATAAATATATATAATTTAAAGTAAGTGGTTACAAATTATTTTTAAATGCACTCGAGGTCTATGAGTCGGGTTTACTTAACGGAGGCGATTTTATAAGTGAAAATCTTATAATGGAATTAGAGAACTTGAGAAATTTGAGAAAAGGAAATTTCCATATTGTTTAGATACGAAAACTTCAAAAATGAATCCGAATTCGTTAATGGAGTTATTATTGTTAGTTGATTATAAATAAGTATAATCGATAATTTTTGGAAATTGTATAAGGAATTAATAAAATTTTCGGAGATTTGTGCGATAAGACGGAATATTCCTAAGCATTGGAATTAAGTGGTTTTGGAAGTATTCTAACTGCGAGATGATTTCTATAGAAATATTTTTCTATGTAATGAATTACAAATTGGAAATTTGAAATATTTCTGAGTGGTGATATAGACAGGAAATATCCTACTATGGATATAAGTATTCGAAAATGTTTTAAATATTGAAATATTGAAAGAGACAAAATATATATATATATATATATATATATATTTAAAGATATTTTGAGATAAATGTTTAAAAGATTTATAATATGGCCTAGTGACTACTTATGTGCCATTTGATAGTTAGATAACCGACTATCAAAATCTGGCCTGATCGTTTCGAAGAGACAAGGATCAGATATGATTATCAGGAAACCACTTCGATCCGATTTGTGCATTGCGAATTGTGGTATCATGAAGATAATAAAGATAGCCATCTTGGAGATTTGGGTTATTCGGACAAAACAACTTGTATAGACGAATGTTATCAGCACATTGTCATTACAGAGAAATGAGCATCCTAAGTATAAATTTCTTGAAAGGTAATCATAACCTCAAGCCTCATCAATCGAGAATGAATGAAAATCAAGGGAGATGCAGCAAGGCTAAGTGGGTCGCGCCCGTTAGGGTATGATAAAGTTACCCTACGTCTACATATTTATGGATTGGTTGTGCATGAGCTCTTAAAAGGGTTGCAATGTAACCAAGGCGATAACATATCCGTTACTATCCAGAAAGGGGTAGGCCGGTCTTGTGTTGCCAGGGATTGACAGGTTCGATCTCGGTACATTTTCTAGACGTATACCGTGATAGGTGGTAACCTGGTGCCTAGTCATTGTATGGAATCCATTCTCCAATAAGCGCTATGCGGTTTAGATTGTGCCCAACTATGTTGAAACATGAGATGCAAGCATTTAGCTATTTTAATAAGTATTTGCACTTAGACACTATCATAATATCACAGGAATTTTATATGAAAGTGGTTTGGCTATAAGGTAAAAACCCGTCATATTTAAGTGTGGCGTAATCTTACGAGATACCTTTGGTTTCAAAAGAATTTCTAAAAAAAATTAAATTCAAATTGAGTGTGTTTTCTCATGCTAGTTTTCCAGACTGACTTGGGTGTTATTTATTATAATGCCCGGATCAAACCGAGTATGTTATAGATTAGTTTGGATGCTTGGAGCTTCAAGAGATGAGTGGGTGTTTAAACTCTAGGATTTTCATTTAAAATGTTTTATTGAAAAATAAGAAAATAAGTCTGATAATTTATAAATTTGAAAATTTGCAAGTTAAAGGAATGTTTAAAATTGTGGAATATGAATGCAAGAAAGTAAAATTTTGAAATTTAACCGTGGAATGAAATTTAACTTAAATTGTTAAATAAAGTGAAATTTGAAAATTTAGCCTAAATTAGGTAAAATAAAATAATTTTTGGAATAAATTTGTTTGAGATTTGTAATGAATTAGTGGATGAACTAATTAAATAAATTAGTGAGTTGATTGGAATATTGGTTAATAAAATTGGATATTGCAATTGAAATAAATGGACTAAGTCAGATGGAATTGAAATGGATCTAAAATAGATATAGACTTAAGCTGTGAAGTGATAATAAACATAAGAAGTTTGTATAAAATGTTTATAAAACTTAGTACGGTTTATGAAATGATCCACAAATAAATTAATATGGAGTGAATTGAGTTAAACATAGAATTGGATGGAATAAATTCTTAAGTGAGATTAGTATGGAAAGGAGTATGCTAAGTAAATATTTGAATGTAAATGAAATGAATGTGAATAAAAAGGAACTAGAAGTAGCTATGAATCAATTGAAATAAATACGTAGGTTGCACGTATATTATTCGCATAACGGTTTGACCCAGATTTGAGCATAGAATTTCGAGATAATTTATATCGATACGAGTTAGGATTTTTCACTCGATTCTTGATGGCGAACACTGGATATGAATTTTTGGTTGATTTTAGGATTCTCTATCAGTGTAAAAGGCTATGTAAGGAGAATGACGGTTTCTAATCAAAGAAATGGATCTGAGTCCGCACTAGAGTGATCGTGTGAACGACACCAGTTCAGAAGTGAAATTGTGTGATCGAGCGAGGGATCAGATTTGATGTCGCGTACGGATGATATATAAACATTATATGGGCTTAAGTAAAGGAAATATTGGAAGTCATAATTGCAGAATAATTAGATTGTGAACTATATGATTAGATATCATTGGTAAATAAGATGCAGATATTTAAGGGCTAGAATAAATTTGATGCTTTGATTTCATAACTAAGAATTAGGTTGCCCGATAAAAGGTACTTGTTTATATTGTCATTTGATTTGATGGTTTTATGGTTGAGCCACTTCGCTTTTGTTTTCTTTTGTTGGTTTGGGCTCGTAGTGGCAATTTTTAGTTATTATGATCTAGCCGTGCAAAGGAGACGCTGGCGAAATTTTTCGAAAATCTAAAGAGTTAGAAATTTTTGAAGAAAATTTTTAATAACTAAAAATTGATTTTTGAGTTATAACCTAAAATGATTGAATGGATAATATTAGTTGTAACCTATGGATGAATTTGGGAACTTATTAAAAGTAATATCAAGGTTTCAACAAATTGGTTTTGGGAAGTTATTTCAACTAACGGGTTTTGGAAAGTTAATGGGTTTTGGCCATTCTTCTTACCTTGGCAATTTCGAGGACAAAATTCTTTTAAGGGGAGAAGAATGTAATGATCTAGAATTTTGGTTATTTGAAATTGGAATATTTAAATTGATTTTAAATATATATAAGTTAATTTTATAGATTTAATTTCAAATATAACGATTTATTGGGTAATTTAATTGTTGGATGTAATAACTGAAAATCATTTAAATAATTAAATCTTGAATTTTTTTGGATAAAAAATATTTAAAGGCTAATAAATATATATTAATAAGAATGAAGGCAATAAGACTTTTAAATTGGATTTAAAAGTGATTAACTCGATTTTAAAAATAACTCGTTTTAATTAACATTAAAAATTGCCTTCTAGGGCACTGTCTCGGATATTGACGAAACCAGTTCCATTGGGACTGTAACAATGAATTATAACACGCTGTCAAATTTCATAGCGAACAGATGCAACGTTTGGTCGTACGGGATAGAAACACATTGAAATTAATATTGAAAATTTAATATTATAATTGGTTTCAAAAAGCTATCTTATCCAAACGATTGAATTAGGTCTCGAAATTTATTCCCTTGCGTTCGGAATAGGGGTATAACATTAGGAATGCCAAGCAGCACGCCTCAATCTGGGTTCGAAATAAAATAACGAGATATTTTGAAATTTTTAATGATATATTTTATTCGATTTAACAACACAACTGTTTTCCTTACTTATCAGCCAACCCTATTGTGTACAGCCTGCCCTACTTCCTTTATAAATCGTATCTCCCACTTTCCTTTTTTCTAAAAAACGCAGGAAGAAAAAAAAAATCCAAACTTCAAAATTCAAAAGCGAACCAAATAGATACCAAAAAAATTAAAACAAATATTTTTGGATTTCTTATGATGAGATCTTCATTTTGGTATGCATATGGATGGGAACGATCATCATTTGGTTGAAGTCGGTGATGGCCGTGAGTAATTCACCATTGGGGTTCGACTTTTTATAAGATCGAGGAGGATTTAGCATGATTTGTAGGTAGATTCGGGTTTTAAGGAGGAAGAGACAATGATGGCGAGGTTGGTAGGTGGTCTGGTCGCCATTGGCGATGTGCGACATCGCACAATAGTTCGGCAAGGGAAGGATTTCGTATTTTTTGCTGGTGATCGGGGGGTTCATGTTCGTGACTTATGTGTAGAGGAGGCCTAAGGGGTTGCCAGTGAGGTTGGAAGTTGGTTTCGTGGTGGAACGAACGAGGAAGGGGGAAAGTGCCAGCTCGACCATGGCTCTGTTACATTGTTCGCGCACAAGGGAAATATGGTGGAGGAAGAAAGAAGGATAATGGGACGGGTTAGGTTATGTTAAGGTTAACTTAGTTTTAAATTTTCTTTAATTAAAGTAAATTAATTATATTCTGATTCATGTAGCTTAATCAATCGTGCATCCTTGTCATATGAGGTCCAAATCAAACGAAACAAGTTGCATTGAGTTTGTATTGATGAAATTTTCAACATGGAATTGGATTAACTGAAATTAAAGCTTGTAAAATTTTCGATTAAATTCGAATGCTGTCCAAATTTAGTTAGAACCTAAATGCAGAAACAGAAAACTGAAATCAATATGAGTAAATCTCACTCATTTGGATACTGGATTGTATTTAAGATAGTTAAAAATTATTTATTGGTCGATTGGATGAATTGATAAATTATTTACAATTGGATGTTATATTATATATATGGTAGTATATATTAGTAGTTGGGTATATTTCCCATCGATTGGAATGGATGAGACACTATGCACCCTACATAATAGCGGATGATCCTATATTACCGTGATATCCCACCTCGAAGCGGGATTGGTATTTTATGTTATATAACTTCTGTGGTTGCAGCGAAACTGGTTGGAGGGATCCAACTGGATTCCTCAAATACATTGATTGTTTTTCATATATAGTGATATATGATGTGATTGAATAATTTATTATGGATTATTGTGTGATTTGATAAATTGGATGTTATAGTAGCACTGGACCTAATTCGGAATTTTAAATACCATCAGTAATATTTTTGAATCTAAAAGGAAAATTCAAAGATGAATTTGGAATTGAATTGCTTGTATTGGAATTTAGATTATTAAAAAAGGAATTGATTTGGATAAAATAAATACATTTGATTTGAGATATTTATTAGGCTACTTCGTAAAAATGATTTCAAATAGAGAATTTAATTTGAGTATTTTTAAACAACGAATTTTTAATTGGGATTTCTGAGTATACGAAATGGAAGTCGAAAATCGAGATTTAAATAGTTTTAGAATATAGAGTAGATTATTAAGAGATAGATTTACAAATGGAATTTTAATTAGAAATCAATTTATCAATGGATTTAGTGAAATGAACCTGTTACAAAACTGGAAATGGGTTTATGAAATTTATAAACAACGTTTATAAATTAAGTGGAATGATTGTCATTTGATAACTTAGAAATATAAATTCATGGTGTGAATTTAAAATGAGATATGGAAATCGGTTTAGAAAGAAATAGTAAATTCTATTTCGGAATTTGGAAATAATTATGGAATTGGAAATGTGAATCAATTTGTGATATGAGAGTTTTATAAGTATAAATTGGGTATGTTGAATTTTAAAATGGTTTTTCATAAGAAGTTAAGGTTTGTTTTTAGAAAAGGATTTGTATTTATTAAACTATGTAGTTTTTAAAAACTACTAATTGGAGTAAAATATTTTAGAAAATTAGTTAATTGAATATTTAAATTTGTTGAAATTAAATTCTAAGTTTTATAAACAAGTTTTGAAAATCGATTAGAAATTTTATAAATGAATTGGGATTAGTTATTGACGTTTATTTTAAAAATGCTTTGTGATTTTAAATAATTATTTAACTATTTTTTTTCAAATTTATTATTATAAATATATAGTTTAAAAAAGTGATTACAAATTACTTATAAATGCTCTCGAGATTTGTGAACCAGGTTTATTTAACGGAGGTGATTTATAATTGAAAATCTTATAATGGAATTTGGGAACTCAAGATATTTGAGAAAACAAAATTTCCAAATTTGAGCTTTGCGAATTGTGATATTTGTTATCCCGCATTTTGAAAAGACTGTGACACTAAGAAATTAACTAGAAACCAAGGATAGTTCTCCCTGAAGATCGGTTATACCCAGGTTTAATATAGATGCTGGTAAATTTTATTCAAGTCCGAATCAAGCTGCAATTAGTATTGTATGGAAAGAAAAGCTATGAAAGCTAGCGTCCTAAATTTCGAGTCAATGGGAGTTCGTATGCTTGAGATATTGATCGATCAAAATCAAGGAAGACAGCTACAATTCGTGTCCATCAAAGTAAATAGTGGTTCGTATCCATGACAGAGACACCACATTCGTATCCATGGAGGAAGACCATATTTGTATCCACCTCGCTTCTCCATTTCGTATCCATCACATGTACTCTGCTTCGTATCCATCAACTAATGCCACTACTTGTCGATCTCATCTGTATAGTTCGTATCGGCCAACCAACGGCTGATACGAATGGGTCATTCAATAAGTGATACGAGATAACACCTATCGATATGAAATGGGGTTAAAGGAAACAATACGAATGGGACAACTTAGAACGATACGAATAAGGTTGCCTTGGAACGATACAAAAAACAAAGGAGTATCTCGATACGAAGAATATGGATTCGTATCGATACAGAGCAGTTGCAGTCCCTTGATACGAACAAGGTACTATCTAGAGAAAGACTCGGTCATTCGGCATGAAAAGTGGATCGATCCAAGAATATAGCACCACATCATCTAGTAGTCACATGCACAACGTCGATACAAAAGGAAGCAATGCGAACGTATTAATACAAAGCTCGGCCGCACATTGAAGATCAAAACTTGCATCAATCATATCTTACAATCTACTAGTCCAAATGTCACTAAATTTTCACAGGAGCTTGTGTGCTACCTCAAATATGTACCGGATCGACCTCAATTCCAAAAGATCATTTTTTGATCGGTACGAAATTGATACGTACATGGATCGAGTCGAAATGACAAGGGATGAATTACGTGGGCCCACCCACGTGAGGGAAGGAGTCTTTCGAGATCTGAGCTAGATATTTGTAGCCTACACATATAAATAGTAATTCAAGGCCTTTAGAAATGGACTTTTCAACTCTGGAACGCCGAGACTCTGCCGAAATCATTGTGGTATCTCGATTGTATTATTGTAAACATCTGTAACCAGCGAGTTATATCAATAAACAACAACTATCCATAGTGGACATAGGGGCTACAACGTCGAACCACTCTAAATCCTTGTGTCTCTACACTTCTGTTTTTTTTGGTGTGTTTGTTAGGTTAGCCTCATTTTCCATTTATATTCTTCACTTTAATCTCTTCAAACACCCCCAAAAAGTGTTGTGCCCAATTTTGGTACAAACACTTTGATGCTTTCACTAGGAAAACCCAGCTTTTCTTCTGCTCTTTGGATCTCCTGCCGATATCGGATTGTAAGAATCTAAGGAGAAGATCCAGATCTCATACCCAGAAATTCTTCCATCCTATTCATATTTGCATCAAGTCTATATCACGTTTCACCATGGTTACTACAAGGACTGCCTCAACCGCTATAGATCAAGAAGGAAGAGATAGACAGTGTCCTGCGCAACTACCCGCCACCGGTCAGAACTTAGCTAGACCTTCAGATCCATAAGGCCCTGTCACCGGTGAGGAATTTTTGATGATGATGCAAGGGTTGCCCAAAGCTACCAGCAGCTTACGCAACCGATCCATGCCAACACGGAGTTAACCAACCGACTGAATCAGGAAAGGCAAAGAGATCTAGAAGGGATCAAGCTTCCTGCTCATCCACTGAGAGCTTAGCTTCCTTTGATTACCGTCATAGATCCACACGTCCATGATTGGATGAAAGATACGTGCAAGCTCCAGGGCGTCAACGCACTCTGAATTTTGGACAAGCAGGACTTGGTCCATCTACCAGTCATCAGGATGGACCCTCCTCCCAAGCAGAGACAATTCGTTATCACATTACTGATAACCGTGCAGCTGCCGCCGCTATCGACTTGGAAGCTGACACTCGAGACCGAACAGATATGAACCTTCGTCAATGTGATCGTGCTCCAAAATCCTATATGCATGAATACCTGGAACCAAGGAGGCGAGGTATGGACTGTCGACCGTGCCCGGGTCATCCTCGCATTGTGGAACCCGACCACACCTTGGCCCAGCATGCTCAGAATGTCCAAACGCTAGACATCCTGACCATGACTCATCAAATGATTTGCGAAAGTCAAGGCCTATCTAATGATGACTGAGAAATCTCCTAGGTCCATACACCCTTCACTAATGACATCCTTTTGGCTAAACCGCCTCGTCGACTCGAAATGCCAATTTTACCTATTTTTGAACGAATTTCAGACCCTAACCAGTACATCTTAAAGTATAAATGGCAGATGAGTGTCACATGAGCTTATGATGCTGACAAATGTAGAAGTTTTTCTTATCTTTCTTGGGGTTATTATGACCATGTGGTTTACTCGCCTACCACCCTGATCTGTTTCATGCTTTGATCAGTTAGCCATGAAATTCATCGAACAGTTTTGTATGCATCGTCACAAGACCTAAGGATGTTAATCCCTTATCTAGCGTCACTCAAGCTCCTGGAGAGATGCTCAGACATTATCTGAAAAGGTTCCATGTTGCTTGCGTAGAGATTACTAACCTTAATGATAATTCCATATAGTGGCATTGACTAAGGGAATCTATCCTAATTCTGAATTTGGCAACTGGTTGGTTGGGAAACCCACTGTGTCATTGGACCGTTTCTATTCTAATGCATCCCAGCTCTTGAGGAGGGAAGATGATAAATAGTCTAGGAAGAAGGATGATGTAGGGCCCAGTGTGGAAGTAATCTAGAGCAATGTCGATGTGAAGTAAACCGATGATAAAGTACAGTTTATTTATACAGAATAAGAAGAATCAACAGAAAGACGATGGAAGTCGGGTAAGAAGCGAGATCAAAATCATGAAGTCAGGGTAAGAAGCAAGATCAAAATCATGGACCATGGCATAGAACTCCATGTTTGACACCTATACTCCTTTGAATACATCCTTGGAGAATGTGTGCTTGCAAACCTGTAATACTGGCCAATACAAGAAGCCTGCTCTAAAGAATCGACCGAAAAGCAGATCCAGCTTGAGAAATTTTGTAGATTCCATGATTTTTATGGTCATAACACCAATGAATGTCACCGTTTACAGGAAGTTATTGGGAATTTAATCCGAGAGAGAAAGTTGGAACAATTTGTACATGCGCTGCAGATTGGGAGTGCAGGCCCATCAAACCAGAATCAAGTATAGATCAAGCAAGACCGGAACAACCCATGCATACTAGAGAGAGGTTAGTTATTAACACATTAAGTGGTGGTTCTAACCCAACGGATTGGAGTTTGAGGGAAATGGAGAAATATTCCAGTTCGATTAGGCATGCAGACTTCAAGTGTTGTAGTAATCTTGATGATGGGCCTCCGGCGAAACAACAAAAAACGATGACAGACGACATCATTTTCGAGACAGAGATGCCGATAGAGTTGAGGACCCCACCATTGATCCGCTAGTCATATCAGCTCAGAAAGATCCTGCTTGGATGCAGATGATCTTTGTGGACAGTGGGAGCTCCATGAATATTCTTTTCAAGCGAGCGTATGATCAAATGAAAATGGAAGCAAAGGACCTGAAGCCATGTCAATCCCGTATATATGATTTCAATGGAAGTGCGATGTACCCACTGGAATGGTAGAATTACCAGTGGGGTTAGGAACTGGAGAATGCCGGAGAGTCCGGAAGTTGCAGTTCATTGTGTTGGATATTAGTTTGTCGTACAATGCTTTTTTGGACTGACTGGCCCTAGCTGAATTTAGGGTAGCTATCGCCACTTGGTGTTTAACTTTAAAATTCCCCACTAATAGTGGGTTGGAGTTGTTCAGCGAGATTAGGCAGCTGGACGCGCCTTTTATGTTGTTGAGCTATAGGAGGTGCAGTGGAAAAAGAAGGGTAAGGACGTAAGGGAATCTCTCTGCGTCCGTTTTACCGACAATTGACAGCTAATGCCTGGGTCTGGGATTCATAACCAATTCCTAAAAGATCTTAATCCAAGAGATGATGATAATGAAGAGAAAGTCAAAGACAGTCAAGATTCCTAGGTAGAGTTTATGATCGATGTCCCGATTGATGATCATGATGACTCCAGAATGACAGTGGTCGGATCTCAGTGAACCAGACAGATGGGAGAGGAATTGGTTGAATTTCTTCGGGAAAACCTCGATGTGTTTGCTTGGATGCACTAAGATATGTATGGGATCTCATCAGACATCACGAGCAATGCATTGAATATCGACCCGCGACATGTCCCAGTCAAACAAAAAAGGTGCGATATGGATCCACAGAGATCGGTCGCCCTAAAGGAAGAGGTGAATAAGCTCAAGACGAATGGGTTTATCCAAGATGCATTATATCCAGAATGGGTATCCAACCCAGTGCTTGTTAGGAAACCAAATGGGAAATGGAGGACTTGTGTGGAGTACTCCGATCTAAATAAGGCATGCCCTAAGATAACTTTTCGCTTCCTAGAATTTATCATCTTGAAGATTCAACAGTCGGACACGAGCTTTTATCTTTTATGGATGCATATTCTGGCTATAATCAGATACCGATGCAGCTACCCGATCAGGAACATACTAGCTTTGTCACTGATCTTGGGCTCTACTATTATAAAGTGATGCCATTTGGACTTAAGAATGCTAGGGAGACCTATCAAAGACTTGTAAATCAAATGTTTACTTGCCAGATCGGGAAAATTATGGAGATGTACGTAGACAATATGCTTGCAAAGTCACAACTCTCCACCAATCATGTCAAGGATCAAGAAACAATGTTCAACAACCTCCAAGAATATAGAATGAAGCTCAACTCGTTAATGTGTCATTTTGGAGTCGCATCCGGAAAGTTCCTTGGATTCATTGTCAACGCTCGAGGAATTAAAGCCAATCCTGAGAAGATATGGGAGATTCAGAATCTCAAATACCCAAAACTTTAAAGCAAGTGCAGAGCCTCAACGGGAAGGTAGCAGCATTGAGCAGATTCATCTCCAAATCCATCAACAAGTGCATTGCCTTCTTCGATCTGATCAGGAATGGAAAGCGGAACTTTGAATGAACTGAAGAGTGTGAAGGTGCATTCCGAGCACTGGTTCAGCACCTAGCTATGCCGCCTATTCTAACATAGCCAATTGATCATGAGAGACTATACATGTATCTAGCAGTGTCAGAGAATTCAATCGGTGCTGCATTAATTCGAGAGGAGGATTGGATACAATAGCCAGTCTATTACATTAGCAAACGATTAACCAGAGCAAAGAGAAACTATCCAAAGTTGGAAAAACTGGCCAATTATTTCGTCATTGCTTCGAGAAAGCTCCATCCCTACTTCCAAGATCATCCTATCACAATCTACACCGACTAGTCATTACAAGAGGTCCTTGCATGGCCTAAGATGTCTAGTAGATTGCTAAAGTAGAACAATGAGTTGGGTCAATTTAATATTGCTTACACACCAAGGCGGGCTATTTTAGGACAAGTTCTAGTGGATTTCATTGCTGAATTCACTATCCTAGAGGACTTGCCCAAGGGCAGTAAATCTCCTTGATGCATATGGAAACTCTATACCGATGGTGCATTGGATGACTGGTGAAGCGCAGCAAATGGGACTTGTCCCTGTGGAAACACTTACCTCTCCGAATATCGATCAGATGGAGACGGACGGGGTTCATGAAGCCATGACCGAGAAAGTTTCATGGATGACCTCTTTCAAAAACTATCTCGAGCATGGAGCTTTGCTCAAGCACAGAAGTGAGAAAAGAGAAGCTCTTCGAAAAGCTTCATGATTCATTATCCAAAATGGAGTCATGTATAGAAGAGGATACTCTATTCCTTTACTCCGGTGTATCGCCCATAATGAAATCAAACGATTATTGCATGATGTGCATAAGGGAGAGTTTGCTGATCACGCTAAGTGGCAAGCCCTTGCTAAGAAGATACTCCGATATGGGTATTATTGGCCAATCCTGAATCGAATGGATTAGACTATGCCAAGAGATGTGAAAGATGTCACAAACATGCTCGGATACCAAGAGCCTCGCCTATTGAAATTACTCAAATGGTCAGTCCATGGCCGCTCGCCACTTAAGGAATCTATATAATTGGATCTTTACCTCTAGCTAAAGGTGGTGCAAAGTACGCCATCGTTGTAGTTGACTACTTTACCAAATGGGCGAAAGCTGAGCCCCTTTCTACTATCACGACGAAGAAAGTAATTAATTTGTTGTCCACGACATCATCTGTTGTTTTGGCCTCCCATATAAAATTATCATTGACAATGCAGCCCAATTCGATAGTGCCGAGTTCAAGCTTCAGTCAATGTTTCCATATTCAGAAGAAATTATCAGCAGTTGCTCACCCTCAAGCGAATGGATAGGTCAAAGCTATTAACAAAGTTATCAAGTCCATTCTGAAAAAGTGACTGGAAAAGGCCGAAGGCAAATGGGTCAATGAGCTTCTTATGACCCTATAGGCATATCAACTACCTACAGTCCACGACTGGACACGCTCAATTTTCACTTTCTTACGGCTTGAAAGTCGTCATTCCGATCGAACTGGAAGAGCCTTCTCATCATGTGACTTACTATGATCCGAAGATAAATGCTATACTACTTGCCAAATCTCTAGACTTATTAGATGAGAAGCGTGAAGAGGCTAATTTGAGGGCGGCCGTGCACCGAAGTCGAGTCATCTGATTGTACAATGCTAAGGTCCAACCCTGAACCTTTGAACTTGGAGATGTCATGCTCAAGAGAATTTATCCAGTCCCTTCACATATGAAGCCAACATTGGAAGGACCGTATGTTATCAAACGGAGATTTGGAGATGGAACATTCAAATTATCGACCGTCGATGGTCACACTTTGCCGAGAGCTTGGAACAGCAAAAGTCTTCGTTGCTACTACACAATGCAGGCTTTGTTTATCCATTTAGCCTGCTTTCCATTTGAAATTTGTTTATGCATTTCAAAATTTAAACTTATAATAAGGCAACTGACTTTGCCGTACTTTCTTATTTCAGCAATAAAATGCAATCTCTTCTAGCCAGAGTAGTGATTCTTGAAATGCATCATGCGACTACCACAATGCACAAAGAGTAAAGTTCCTTCCCTTGCTGGGACTTATTCAAATAGGGAGTGACTGTGATACAATCGGTTACTAGCTAAGTGAAACCCGAGCTCGGAGGAGACCATCACGTTGAAGCCAAAAAGGATTGAAACACGACAATCCTCTGACTAACTCCGGTTCCCAAAGTACGAGCCGGAGTATAAACTTAATATCCAAAACATGGGTTCCAGAAGGGTGGACCCTTCAACCAACAACTTCGCGCATGCACAATCTAAACTCAAGGACGGCGGATCCGTCCATACATGACGTCGTTTCCATTTGTTCGAAATTGAGAAGGATGGACCCATCCGTCTACGACCTCGCTTTCCTACTCTGGGTGGATGTGACTCGACCGTCAATGATAGCGATCAGTTTACATTTCCTAAAGTGTGTACGAAGTTTAAAAACTCAAAATAGATGTGATCGATCATCCGTTAACTAACTCCATATTTCCAGAGCGCAAATTAGAGTATAAACATTAATTGGGTGCAACTGACCACCCACGACTAACTCTAAGTCCTCAGAGCGCAAACTGGAGTATAAACATCAAAAAGTATGTGATTGACCATCCATCTACCAACTCGAGATTCTCGGAGTGCGAACTGGAGTATAAACACTAATTAACTTCAATCCCAAGAGCACGGACCGGAGTATAAACATTAAACAGGTGTGACTGACCACCCGTAAAACAACTCGAGTACCTAGAGCTCGGACGCATCAATAAATATTCAACAGGCACGACCAACCGTAAGTATACGAGTTCAATCCCCAGAGTGTGGATGCGATTGTCAAGTCATGAGCAAGTGTGATCCGGCCACCTGTACTCATCTCACAACAACTTAGTTCCGACTAAGTAAAATTAAAAGTGTTGAGGGCTAATAAGCAACAATCGTCTGACCACTTCAATTTATCGTTCGGACTAGGGGCATAACTCCAAATCTAGGTACTGATCAAGGCAGTATAGCATCAGAGTCGACTTAATGTTTGGTTGTGGTCCGAAGCCATGACTTCGAAACTTAACGACCGAACCCAAGTCTTATCCAAAGATTAAAGCTTTACAATTGTGATTCAAATGTTGAAACACTTAAACTCAAAGTGATACTAAAAAAAATGGGGATTTTATTTCATTTATTCGTTGGAAGCAAAATTAGTACAAAAAAAGCTTATTCTAAAAATTCCTACTGGTAGAGGTCAAACCCGCATCTATACATGGCCAACTGAAAGCAAAAGCGGAATTCCTACTTATATACCAAAAAGGGGACACAAGGAGACGAGTCTACTCCTTATATTTCTTCTTCTTCCCTTTCGGCATTGATCCACTAGAGTTCTAGCTATGGCGCCGTTTCGAACTCTTGTCTTTACCCGGCTTATCCTCAACCGGGGAAAGAATTGTAATCTCCTCCTCTGAACTCACGAAAATTGGAACGCTTTTGGAATGCGTGGTCGGAGGGACTGGGGTACTTTCTATATGAGGAGACACAGGAGGTACCTCAGCGATGATGATTGTACCACCCAAAGAGACCATGCGTAAATGGGACAGGCCCGGGTCCGCCATTCCCCTTCCATATCGCCACCCACCGTGAAACTTTCCATCTCGGCACTGATCTCCGCCATTATCGCCTCATCATGAGCTGCTTGAGTGTTTGATGGGACGCTAGCAGTGGGGACTGAGGAGCTGGCTGTGAACACACCTTCGCCCGTGACAAAAGGCAAATCTGTAAGTGGATCACTCTGATAACGAGGAGTTCTTCCACTATTTTCCCATTGAAGATGAAAGCGCTCATATGAACTTCCTCGATCGATGCAGTAGCTGCAGTAGTCATCGCCTCTGTCACGATAGCCTCCTGCTCTTGATTTCGGTCATGGGTTCTAGGGGGCACCGTCGATGCGGCTCCTATAACTGAATGGAGATATGAGAAAATATAGTGACTTCTTATAATAACACTCCAAACTTTGAATAAATTCGAGAAGTGTTCAGAATATCTTTCTCAGGTTGGCTCGTAGGTGGAACCGGGACTCCTTTGAAAATATTCTCGTGAGCCAGAGACAATTGTGGCAGATCAAGATCGTAAGCAGGCGTAGGTGGAGGATTGATTGCAGGGGCAGGTTCAGTCTGGGTTGGCATGGAAATTCTAGAACTTGTGTCATTGTGCTTAACACCAGAACCCTCTCCAACCACCGGACGCTGAATGGCGAGTCTCTCTTTTTCAAGCATGATGTTGGCATTTGGAGAACTCTTCTCTCATCCTCAATCAGCAACCAGTTCTCCAATTTGAACTCATCAACGGATTCAATATGATGTTCCGTCTTCTCATCAGCAAAAAATGGCGTCAAGCATTATGTAGATGAGTCAGGTAATTGTTGAACCAACTCAAGTCATGATATTTTAGGACGTTGAAATTATAGGTGATTAAAGCATCTTCCATATCGCCTTCAAGCCTGGCCTCCTCTGTCCCGATTTCTGCTTCAATCCTAGCCTAGACCTCCTGAACCTTTGGCGTCGCTGCGTCCCATTCATCTTTGAGCTCTACAATTTGGTCAGTTGCCTCCTGGGCAGCCTTGTTTGCATCATCCTTTTCTTTAAAGACTTCGTTGTATTTCGCCTTAAGAACTTTAAGCTCTATGAGCGTAGTATCCCTATCGGTTGTAATGATGGCATTCTATATCCCATATCATCCACTAGCTTTAAATGCTCCTTCCTCATCCGCTCCATTTCCTTGTTGGCCTCGTCAACTTTCTATAGAGCCTCTGTTTTAGAATTGTTTAAAGTGTCATTTTCACTAGTGAGCACTGTGACTATTCGATCTTTCCTGCTGATAGTTCCTTGTAGCTCTTCAATTGTCTTTGCCTGCTTAAATGCCACAGTTAAGGCCTTCTCTGCGGTTTTATTCCACTTGCGATATTGGCCAAAGGCATGATAGACATGATCGTGTGCAATTTTCTCTACCGCATCTGAAAGCACTCACAAATTTGGAGGGAAGTGGAAGGCATCGAAACAAATGTGGGGAAACTCTTTTTTCAACTCGGCAATTCGAGCGGCTCCCTCCCCTGTAATCTCTGTAGCCGTTGAAGTGGTAGCAATGGAAGTGTCCACCTAGTTGTGTGGCGATGTTCGCCAGGCCTTCAAACTTGTGGAGGCACCGGTTTGTGTGAGTATCCAGCAGTTTATGTTCCAGAATTAGAAGGTGGCAAAGAACACTGGATGGAGTGGAGCATGATCGGGAGCGAGGCCTCTCTTGCCTCTCTCATTCTCTCTCTCTCTCTCTCTTTCTCTATCTCACTCCCTTTACCTAGCTCTCTTCCTGTCATTATAGTCCCTATCTTGGCTGGAGTGACGGTGATCATGGTCAAAGTCATGCCTACGAGATTCCCTGTTTGAACTGGAAGATAGGCATGCGACACGGAGGCTACCGAGCATAGATGGTTTCTGCAACATTGGATCTGTAAAGTGAAAATAAAAGTAAAGTTAGTTATCTCCAGAGATTGAATAGCTCATGGCTATTAGATGTGCGATGTCATGAAGTCTGTGCATGCATGTGTAAACGCCCCAACCAACCGGTTGTAGCAGCCGCACTCGAAGGAGTTGGCTCTCCTAAATCCAAGGCACTTTTAAGTCTTTCGGACCTGGTGTCTTGTTGAAGAGGTACATCATCTGAAATTGGGAGATCTGCAAGTCCTTCCAAAGGGCTCTCCATGTGCAAGAAGGGAGCCTCCGAAATTACCACACCTACTGTTGGTAGAGACATGACAATTGACTTGCGTCTTAGGGACTTATGGGCAGTGGCTTTTCCCCTTCTTATCCTCTCTGAGTGTCAAGAACTTTGTAAAGGCTCAGGTGTGGGTTCATCTCTAGTGGGTATGTCCACATCGTCAGCTTGATCGGTGACCACTATCCTAGGAACTCTCCTCCTAACATGCCTTGCCGGAACCGCCCTAAGAGATCCTTCGAGCCTGATTCTATAGCTCCTACCAATTAGTCCGACGTCTCTCAATTTTTCAACTGTTAGAACTTCGTCCATTTCTCTGTCCTTAACGAGCACTCTTTGAAGAACCTTTACAATCTCTTTAAACTAGTCGCCTTCGGGTCGTGGAATTGAACCTATGACAGAAAGGAAGTATTAGACATCAAATAAGATTATCCAAACAATCGGCATAAAAGTTAAAGTACTTACGTCTGACTCGCCACCGTCTAGCAAAACCCAATGACATCGGATGTAGAACCATTCAGCTTTGAAGTAACTCAGTTTGACCCATGCTTTGATCATGACCAGATAGTTCCTAACTGCCTCTAAGAAGGTGAAAGATGGATTATCCCCTCAGCTCTTTGTATTGAATAGGTACCAAATTTTTCTGGAATCGGGGGTCGAAAAAGATGCTCCATAAAGACGATAAATAAGCTGTTCAGCGAAGCATGCCCATTCGTGTGCATCAGGGATGGAGCAATCCTTAAGTAGGATAGCACTACCTAGTGACACTCATGTCGAGGGAGTGTCCCATTTGTGCACAAAAATCTATTAAAAGCGGTATACCCTTACGAGGGAGAGTAGGGTTTGTCTTTTTCCCCTGGTAGTAGGACATCATCCCTCGACAATCCATGCCTTTTGCAAGTCCTACCGAGCAGTTCCTCAGAGATATTAGATGGAACCAAGTCTTGTGGATTCCTGATGAAGGTTTCTCCTGGTAGTTCATCCAGAGCTGGACTTATAACTTCGGCTGCGATAACCGGTATCTCTATTACGGGAAGAGGCGGAATTCAAGCCACCTGTTGTTGCAAACTTTCAGGTTCCATAGCTGATGAACTCAATAAAAATCATTGTTAGATTAAAATAAACCCGTGTTTCCCCCAATGTGAAGTGCATGAATGTGTTATGCGGTGCAATGTTGTATATTATCTATGAAATGCTAAGAGATTTAAAGAGTGTTTGAACGACGAGACTTCAAAATTCAACTGGAGTGACCGTCATCACTGTCCGTCATAACTATGCTATCCAGACTTCAAAGACCAATCAAAGTTAAAGTTCGTTAAATTTTGTCAAGTTACAGTTCAATCGACGAGCTTCGAGAGGCAGTCATATATGTAGTGAAACGATTAAGTCCAATTATGCATTGTAGAAGCTCGCCGAAGTCAAATGTTCGAGTGTGCAAAGGATTTCATCTCCATCAAGTTCAAACTTAGATCGATGTCCACATGGATAATTTGCATCAATGAGAAGAGGAAGCAATTTGTATCAACCACGTATGCGTCACTTCATATCAATCAGAAGCTCAAAGTTTGTATCGATCACCTTCCAGGGTTTCCGATCGATCATCTAAGTCATTTTTGTATCGATCATTTTTACGTTGCTTCATAACGACAGTTATGGGTCGATATGAAACTCTATAACTCCAGTGGCGATACGAATTCTCTCCTCGTAACCCTCGATTGCCTATCGATACGAATCCCGATTCCCAAATCGATACGTATGTGCTACTTTCCCCTTTTTCCTATCGATATGAATTCAAGGCCAAGCAATTCTTCCATCATCACTTCATATTCCTACGCTTCATCTTCACAAAATCCACTTAGGCATTGCCTTCACCGTCTTTACTTCATTCCGGCCATCCAAGACCACCACTTCACTAGAATCGGCAACAAAGGTGAATGGAACGGCAATGAATCTCAAGCCTCATCGTTTTTAACATAGTTCATTACCTAGTTACCTAGATCTAAAAGCTGGTTTGAGGGACTAAGAGCTCGACTCGGTTTGAAGGCGAAAACAATTTTGATTTCCTTGTCCAGAGCGATACGAAAGCTAGAGAGGAAAGGAAAACAAATGGGAAAAGTTCTAAGTACCAGGATATTTACATTAAGGGAAAGGCCGTTCGTCTCCCAGGGAACCTGACCGGTTGAAGTGGTCAATGGCATAATCAGTACGAGTGCCAGTTCGTATCCAACATTCAATCGAGACGATTTTAACACCATCAATGTGAAGCAACTCAAATCCATACAACAAGTGACACGAAGCAACAAAGACAAAGCTCATGTGAACTATTCGAACCCATAAAGATGCATCGACACGAAACATCATGTTCGTATCCATCAACCAAAAGCCCGTCGAGATTCATATCCATCGATACGAAGTATTTTGAGAACCAACCAATTCATGTCGATCGCCATCGATATGAAAATAATCTTTCAAATTTTCACATCAATCCAAGAGATGATCGATACGAAGAGATACATGAAAAAAACTATCAAGTGTTGTTACAACTCGAATTTCACATCGATACAAGAGAGGATCAATACGGAATTCGAGATAAGAATGCCTGACAATGACTCATGAATGTGCAAACGTTAAGTGAGAGTCGGGTTAATAAACTTTTATATGTATGATGAATTAACAATCAATTTTCAAAATTTATAAGAATTGAATGCTCACCTAGTGACAATTGCAACGATGAACAACAGATTTTTAGCATTCAACACTCAGTTACAACAATACACTGTAAAATCATTGGCAGTCAATAATCCAGCATTTATATTACCGAAAAATAATCAAAGATCACATCTTATGGCAAAAAGGCGACTACACATCAAATCAAATAAAAAATTCAAACAAAAGGTTGCATCTTTTTCAAAGCACGTCATGTTCACACAAGACATACTTTGGGGGGCAAATGTTATCCCGCCTTTTGGCAAGGCCAAGACACCAAGAAATTAACTAGGAACCAAGGACAGTTCGTCTCGAAGATTAGTTATGCACAAGTTCGTTATGGATGGCGGCAAATTTTTTCTGAGTCCAGATCGAGCTACAATCGGTATAGTATGACAAGAAAAGCTATGAATGCCAACGTCCCAAATTTCAAGTCAATCGAAGTTTGTAGGCTTGGGATATTGATTGATCCAAATCAAGGAAGATAGCGACAATTAGTGTCCATCAAAGTAAGCAGTGGTTCGTATCCATGATAGAGACATCATATTCGTATCCAGAGAGGATGACCTCATTCGTATCCACCTCGCTTCTCCATTTCCTATCCATCACATGTACTCTTCTTTGTATCCATCAACTAAAGCCACTACATATCAATCTCATCTGTATAGTTCGTATCGATCAACCAATGGCCGATACGAATGGTCATTCAATAAGCTAGACAATATAATACCTCATACTGATACGAAATGGGTTGAGGGAAACGATACGAATGAGACAACTTAGAATGATACAAATAAGGTTTCCTTGCATCGATACGAAGAGAAAAGGAGTACCTCGATACGAATTATATGGATTCATATCGATACAAAGCAGTTATAGTCCCTCGATACGAATAAGGCACGTTCTAGAGAAAGACTCGGTCATTCGGCATGAAAAGTGGATCGATTCAAGAATATAGCGCCATGTCATCTATGTAACAACCCAAAATTTCAAATCGTGATAATTAATTCGTTAATTAATCAAATAATAAAATAACTTTGTGAAATTATCAGAATTAAGCCACGGGAGTTGCACCATTATATCTTGGTAATTTTCTGGTCAATTTCCGTATATAAAACATAAGAATCCGAGCTAAAATGAATGAGATATGAATTAAACAAAATAAGCAAAAACAAGAAAGAATATATATATATATATGCCTGGTCGATTGGCCAGTCGACTTGGGCACAAAGGTGGTCGACCGATCGGTTGACCCACCTGTGTTCAGGAATAAAGAAAAAATTTCTTCATTCCAAAGGCTTCCTTTGACGTATTTTGCATTCATTATTTCAATCTGGTCCTTCTATTCTTGCATCTAATGGCTCCTATTCAGCCTATGATGTGGTTGCATCCTATTCAATCTCCAAATCCAGCGGCTTGAGATCCACTTCTACCCCTATAAATAAGACCCTAGACCTAACACTTTTTCTCATTCTAGATTTTCCTCATTTGGGTTCACCTTTTCAGGAAGGACCCTAAAAATAATAATTTTTCAAGGAGAGAATCTTTTAGTAAAAATATTTAATACCCTTAAGTGAATCCAAGAAGAGCTAATGGGAAGAGCTAAGGACCACAGGTACGTGATCGTAATTATTTTAGATTTCTTTAGGTAATGTAAAATAACAGGGTTTCCAATAGTTGTAGTTTTACTACGTTTTTTGGAATAACCTTTTTAGTAGTTTATTTACAGTATTTAGAATTATTCTCAGTCTATTTCTTCTAGCTATTCTTTTCATTTAATTATAGTTTATTTCTGTTCGTTATATCTTTTCCACTTATTTATAGTTTATTTTACAGTATTTTAATTTGTTTACTATTATTTATGTGTTATTTATATCTTTTTCCTAAACTTTGGATTTTCTTCTAGTTTCAGTTTTCTTTTATTTCCCCTTCTTTTTCACGTATGGATTAGAATAGATTAAATGCGAATATTGATTAAATTTATAAAGATACTAAAATAACGAAAGATAAGATGTAAATTGTAAATACTGTAATAAAAATGGAATTAAGACCGAAATTGAGCCAAATTATGATGTTGATGTTAGAACTGGACTAATTAAAGATAATTGGCCTAGTCATAACTTAGAATTATAACTAAAAAGAGTAAAAAATGAAAGAAGCTTATTTTCACACTTAGACCTTGGGTTAAGTAAAAAGCATGATTATAACGTAGATTATAGAACAGAATGAGGCTTATTTTAAGACTTTGGATAAATTAATAAGCACAAATGGTAAGAATAATAACAAAGGCTTATTTAAAATAATTTATCCAAGTTAATAAGCAAAGATGAAAGTAGGATTCGTACCGAAAGCATTTCCCTTATGCTGTTTAGGGTAGATAAGTGGTCAATAGTTGAAAAAAAGGTCAGTACCGACAGCATTTCCCTTATGCTGTTTAGGAAGATAAGTGGTCGATGGTTAAAAGAAAAGGTCTGTACCGTCAGCATTTTCCTTATGCTGTTTAGGATAGATAAGTAGTCAATAGTTAAAAGAAAAGGTCCGCACCGGCAGCATTTTTCCTATGTTGTTTAGGGTAGATAAGTGGTCGGTAGTTAAAAGAAAAGATGCATACCGAGGCATTTCCCTTATGCTGTTTAGGGTAGATAAGAGTTCAATAATTAGAAGAATAAATCATGGGGATTTGTGCAAGGGACACAACTAGAATTTTTTAACAGGGACCGGTACCAATAGCATTCCCTGTTTTCTATAGACACGATGTCTCACAAAATCCTGAAGTGAGACAGGGCATGATTATGCTATCTAGGGTAAATAAAAGGTCAAAAGAGGGAGCAATAGATAGTGCGAACCAGTGATGACCGAGCACGCATCATCGATTAGGGGAGATAAGTTGTTATTGAGTTCCAAGCGGTTAGTATGTGTATCTTTTGTAGACACCATTGCCTTCTGTGTAGGGAGCTATATAGCATCTAGTCTGCAGTAAGGTCTATGGAGGAGCTGGCCGATCAAAGGGTGGAATTAGGATTTCAGCCTAATTATGGGATTAGGAATTCAGCCTAATCAAAGCAGCTATCGAAGACTAGTGCAAATAATTAAAGTTAACTAATCATATTTAATAGTTAAATCATAATTATTTCCAACTTATTCATTCTTCTATTTCCTTTGTTTCTTTTTATATACTAGAACTGTGGTAAAGTCTATTACCTTTACTTTACTTAAAGATTCTAGTAATTACTATTATTCACCAGACTTTTAGTTTGAACCACTCCTCTATTTTCCCCTTCCCCCCATGGGCAATCAAGGAAGATGACAGTAGGTTGTAGTTACTTGGAGGTTTCTTTAAAGGAGATTCCACTATGTACTTCCACTTCTTTTATTTCATCTTTTTGTTCTTTATTTGCACTGGCACATGTTGGGGAATAGTTGTACTTTGATTTTCGAGACTATGGTTTTTTTGATTCTATAAGACATATATGTATGGTATTTGACACGTGATGTATTTGAATTTGGTGACTTATATGGTTTTTAAAGCAGTTATGAAGTTCTGTTCTAAATAAGTTATTATTAAAATTGTTTCTGATATTTTTACCTATTTCTGTCTTGTGAATTTTAGTCTTTGCTAGTTTTAGTATATACCTATAATGCACCACATCTTTTAGTGTATCCTTTTAGGTATACTAAGTGGTGTGGGGTGTTTCACTTGGTATCAGAACTAGGTTGCAAGATTCCTGAAAACTTTTTTTAAAAATAAAGTATTTTCCGAAATAACTTGTTTTAAAAAGTCTTTTTAGAAAAGAAACTCTTAGAAATAGTTTTCAAGTATAAAAAAGTTTCTATAAAAATCCCTTCAAAAGTCTAATTCAACCTTCTTTCGATTCTTTCGAGCCTAAGTTTCCTTTTTTACATAATATGGCTGACAGGTTCCGTAGAGCTATGGTACCAGAAGTGCAGGGGTAAGCACCCAATACAGCATCGGTAGGTGGAGGTCCCTTTAATCCATCTACAACGGCCAATTTTTCCAAGATATGAAAGAACTTCGCTAGTTTAGAGGCAGAACAATTTCTAGCACATAGGATTTCAAGAAGGCATGAGCTAGGTTGGAGATTTAGGATGTTAGATTTGGAGGACCTCAGAAGCGAATCAAGAAAAGCGAAAAACGTAATAGTTGTGAATTGGTTGGTCACTACGCAAAGGACTGTAAGAATAAAAAGATGAAGGGAAAGTGTTATACTTGCAGACAGCCCGGTCACTTGAGTAGGAACTGTCCCCAGAAGAAGGGACAGGGAGCTAGTACACCGGTCGTGCAGATTCAAGAGATAGACGCAACACCTTAAGGCAGCATTCTGTATAGAGGTAGGAATGTCACAACTGAAGATTTGATTTCTATTTTTGATTTTCACATTAGAACTCTATTCGATTCTGCAACATCACACACTATTATCTCTAGTTCTCGTATGGATTGTTTGTACTTAGACATTTCTTTAGTAGTAGACCCAATTGTGGTTTCAAACCTCATAGGAGGGTCAGCACACTTATTTATGGTTTGTAGGGGTTTGAAACTTTTTATCCTATGCGCGAAATTTTACTGTGACGCCTATGTATTGGGATTTTCAGGGTATGGGATAATTTTGGGGATGGATTAGCTATCCACATATGGAGCTATATTAGACTACGAGAGGAGAGTCATTAGACAGAGACATGCAGCGGTAGGACTCTCGATGTTTATTGTGACCTGAAAGGGTCGGTTATGTTAAGCTTCCTTTATTACCTCGAGTCATCATCGGCAGAGTTAGATTCAATCCCTATCGTCAGAAATTTTCCAAACGTCATTGAGGAGGTTAGGGGACTACACCCTAATAGGGAGATTGACTTCAGTATTTATTTGACTGGTAATGCTAAGCAAGTAGCATTACCCGTGAGCACATGACACCTAGGGAGAGGAAAGAAGTAAGCAAGTAGATCCATGAGCTTTTAGAGAAAGGATTTATAAGAAGGAGCATATCGGATTGGGGAGCGCCAGTCGTCTTCGCTACTAAGGCGGATGGTTCTCTTCGACTTTGCGAAGACTGTAGAGAATTGAATAAGCTAAAGAAGAAGAAACGATATCCACTTCCCAGGATAGACGGACTTTTTGACCAGTTAATTGGCTTTACATTACTCTCTCAGCTTGATTTAGCCATTGGATTTCATCAGCTTAGGGTTGCTGATAACAACATTGATAGGACCATATTTAGGACACCCGACAGATTCTTTGAGTGGTTAGCCATGCCTTTTGGGCTAAGTAAAGCTTTAGCCTATTTTATAGCTTTGATGAGCCATGTTTTTCTAGATGTCCTAAATATGTTCATGTTGGTATTCGTGGATGACATTTTGGTGGGTATGGTGGAGCAAGATGTTCATCTGCGGAGGTTCTTCATCAGTTGAAAGCAAAATTCTTGAAGTATCACTACGGTGTAAGGAGGTGAGTTTCTTGGGCCTTAGAGAATGTCCATACATGGTAGGAGTTTGAGAAATGGTTTTCTACACTTAGGTTCATGGAAATTGTAACGTCATGCCTTTTGTACGCTTTAAATCGACGATAAACCACACATCTCAGACTCAAACCATACAAAAGGGCGAATTGTTATTGGGTTGAATAAGAAAAAGGAAGAAAGAAAGAAAACAAAACAGCATCTCACAGCGGAATGACAAAATACAATAATCAAATAACAGTTCATGAAGCTGTTTTACAAAACATTTGATTATACTTATATAACATAGAATCAGAGTTACAGATACCAAAGAATAATAAATAACAATACAGTGGAATAATCTGATGCAGTGGAACAACATAGTATATATTAATAATAATAATATCTTCGTCTTCATCTTCGTCCTCCAAAATAAAGTCTTCAAATCTTGTAATGCTCAGACTGACCCGAAAAAGACAAAACACTCGAGTCAGAACTAAAAGATCTTATGTAAGTTAAATCAATAGAAACAAATATGAGTGGAACGGCGTCAGAGATGTTTACGGGATTTGACATCTCCTATCCAGTGTCTAACGTGAGTGTAGTAACTTAAGAGATGTATGGGATTCACATCTTCTAAGGATCCGTTAAACTATGTACTATGTAGTAATATTTTTCTATTATAATACTGTCTAATAGTAAAATAAACTTATTTTTAAATAGCAAGGCGCGCTAGGGTAGGTGACACAGTACAACTAGGCAATGCCAGGGTAGATATACCAATTATGCTTCCGGACCGGTGGTAATGCGTAGCAGCTACTACCGCCCACCTCAAGTCACACCCCAAAATAAAAAGGGTCCAAATCAATCACAAAGTAATATAATGGTATCGAAGGAGTGTGTCTGATAAAAGATGCTACCTTCTTAGCCCGTCAATCGCTCCTATTTTAGCCACCTTATGCCAACTCACGGGAGTCGGGTCCACGTATATACCTCAAAGGAACACCGCCGCCACCCTACTTCATTTTGGAATCTCCGCCGCGTACATGGTTGTTAAAGTCATTTTCGAAGTTGGCAGAGAGTGTGACAACTTCCGATCCCGGTCTCTTTAACAACCAAACGTTATTATAACAACGCGGTCAATTTCAAAATAGTTTATTCTTTAAAACTAAATATCATTGCCCTTTCAAAACCAAATCAATACGATTTCATTTTCATTCAATATATCCTTTGTAAAACCATAACACTTTCAAAATTATAATATTTCAAAACCAGACACTTGAAATATAACCTTTCAAAACATAATACCTTGAACTTCATAGCTTCTAAACCATAACTTCCACCACTTAAACGGTTTGGATATCCAAACAGTATATAAAATAAAATAGTTTAAATTTAAACCTTAATTTATAAAGTAAAATAATTTCCTCAACTTCACAATTTTTTTTTTTGAGAAAAATGTGTGATCCTCTAACATGAGAGGAGAGCACACATGGAATACTATATATATAACAAAAAGATGGAGCTACCAACATGCCTGACAGGTGGCAAGACTAAAAAAAAAAGATAAAGAAGTAGATACCCCTCAAATGAGCTCCGGCAAAGCCACCGCCCATTACACCCTAATATCGAGCTCCGGCATGGCCACCACCCAATACTAAAGTGTTAGAGGTATCTAAAAAACCAGACTCTCTAGAAAAAACCAAAGAGAAGAACTCCAAAAAAAACCAAAATGAAGAGCACCACACTGAAGACCAGGAGAAGTCGAAGTGACAAGACAGGAGCAATCCGAATCTCTGAGAAGAACCATCCTGAAAATCTGAAAAAAGCTAAAAGCTATCCAGCAAACCTGTTAAGAGAAGAACCCGCATCTGACCTAAACGAAACCTGGAATAGAACTAGAAAACAAATTAGAGAGAAACACATATATGTATATAAATAAAATTTATATACATATATATGAGAATAAAAACCAAAAAGAGAACTAAAGCAAGAAAGAACAAAAACAAACAAGAAACTATTTAGGAGCCTAAAATAGAAAGAGAATTGTGATTAAAAGAATTATTAGAAACAATATAATTGAAGATAAAATTAAATGAGTTAATATTATTTCTAACCTTATTAAGATAATCCTTAAAGCAATTATTTTTGGCTAATTTATAATTAGGATTAGAAATCCACTTAAAGCAGAAATTTGAGATTAAAATAATCAATTCATTATTATGATGATATTTATTATTAAAAATTCTTTGGTTTCTTTCAAACCAAATGTACCAACAAGCAATAGTGAATAAAGTATCAAGCAAATATCTAAAATCCTTATTAAACATAAATCTAAAAGAGTTCCAATAAAATAAGCAATCAGAAATTCTAGAGTTAATATGAAACTCAAAAATATTAAGGGTCTTAATAAGAATAAAATAGGTATCCAAGCAATCATAGTAAATATGATTAATATCTTCAAAATATGTGTTGCAAAAAAAACATTTATTGTCAATACTAATATTTTTCTTTTTTAAAAATTCAATAGTGTTTAACTTACCATGAATGATGAGCCACATATGAATCTTAGATTTTGGAGGAGCATTAGACTTCCAAATAAATTTAAAACAATTGACAAAAACCCCCGAAAAGTTGATTAATTTGTAAAAGGAATTAGAAGAATATTTCTTACTCTTATCCTAATCCCAACTAATAAAGTCATTATCATTGTCAATATTATAAAGATTAAGTTTAGCATAAAGCAAGAAAAGATGTCTAAGAGTAGGTCCTTCTAAAATACAATTAAAATTGAAAGTCCAAGGAGGATCACTATCAGAATTGAAAACATCAGAAATTAACGCAAATTTGAAATTACAAATATCATATAAATCTTTAAAGTCAATCTTAAGAGGAGTAGAGGAAATCCAACTATCATGCCAAAAAGAAGTATAGTTACCAGAATGAACAATAATATTTAAACCCAAGTTAAAGATATTACTGCAATTTAATATAGATTTCCAAAAACAAGATATATTTCTAAAACTAGAAGAACTAATATGATATAGATTATAACTTCCATTGTAATAAAAAGTAGATATAATATCTTTCCAAATGGCATTATCACTGATGTCCCTGAATTTCCATAACCATTTACCAAGAAGAGACAAGTTCATATTATGTAAATTAATAACTCCTAAACCACCCTCTTTTTTAGATTTACATACAGTATCCCAATTAACTAAACATTTAACACTACTATTAGGGTTATCACCACTCCAAAGAAAATCCCTTCTAATTTTATCTATTTTATCTATCACCCAGTCGGGAAACAAGTGCATAGACATCCAATATATAGGAAGAGCTGATAAGACAGAATTAATCAAAACCAATCTACCTTCTCTAGATAGAAATCTCACATTCCAATTAGTGATCCTATTTTTAATCTTATCAATAATAATTAACCAATCATCTGTTTAAGTTTCGAAGGTCTAATAACAAAACCAAGATAGTCAAAAGGAAAGTCATAGTTTTACAATTTAAAGTATTAGCAACTAAATTTTCTACATTATCAATATCATTTAAAATTAAAACGGAACTTTTATCAAAATTAATTTTTAAACCAGATAATAGTTCAAAACTATAAAGAATAAACTTGAGAGCAATAATATGTCTAGGGAGATGGGAGGAAAAAAGCAAAGTATCATCAGCAAATTGAAGGACAGATAAGCCAAAATTAGAAATATCATTACCAATGACACCCAAAAGGTTATTGCTAACAGCATTTTTAATAATCTTAGAAAAGACATCAGCTGCTAGATTAAACAGAAGGGGCGATAAAGGATCCCCTTGCCTTAAACCTCTCTTAGATTGAATCTTATTACCTAAAACACCATTAACCATAATACTAGAGTTACCTGTTTTAAGCAAGATAATAATCCAATTAATCCATCTATTACTAAAGCCTCTGGCATGGAAAATCTCTATAAGGAAATCCCAATCAACCGAGTCAAAGGCTTTAGCAAAATCTAATTTTAAAATAGCACAAGTTATATTATTTTTACAACAATTAATATATTCTTGAACAACCGCTACACCGTCAGTAATATTCCTGCCTTTAATGAAAGCAGATTGCGAACAGTCAATGAGGTCGTTCATTTTTAAACTAAGTCTATTAGCTAAAACTTTAGAGATAATTTTAACAGAGTAGTTCATCAAAGAGATGGGCCTAAAATCTTTTAAAGTATTAGCACCCACTTTTTTATGTAATAAAATAACATTAGCAAAATTAAAATGACCTAATTGGAGATTACCATTATAAAAATCATTGAACAAACAAATTAAGTCTAATTTTAAAACCTCCCAAAAAGATTGATAAAAGAAAATAGGAAAACCATCCGGACCCGGAGATTTGTCTCCTGGTAAATCAAAGATGGCTTTACGAATTTCCTCTTCAGTAAAAGGGGCATCTAAATCAGAAAGATTAATGTTAGAGGAGGATGGGTAAAGATCATTCCATCTAGCACTAACTCTATGCTTAATTTTGGTGCCAAAAATGTCTTTGTAATAATCAGTAAAAGCATTGTTAAGAACTCTTTGATCAACTAATTCCACATTATTAACTAAAATGGAATTAATTGTATTACTACGTTTTCTATTATTAGCTAGGTTGTGAAAGAATTTAGTGTTATTATCACCTTCATTTATCCAGTGAAAATTAGATCTCTATTTCCACATAACTTCCTCTTTTTCAAGAATAGAATAGAGATCCTCTTTTAAATTATTAAGGACATTCCTCTCACCTATATTTAATTGTCTAGATTCTTCAATCCTATTAAGTTTAAGCAATTCATTAAGAATATTATCCTTTTTAATTTTAATATTACCAAAAACATTTTTATTCCATTTTTTAAGAAAAATCCTGAGATTTCTAAGTTTGAGCACAAAAGCTTTGGCTGAATTACCACAATACTTAAGGCAATAATAACTCATAGAGGACCATTTATTGATGACTAAATTATAAAAACCTGATTCTAAAAACCACATTTTTTCAAATTTAAAAACATTATTCAAAAATCTATGACTATCACAAGTAAGAATAATGGGACAGTGATCAGTAAGGGTGTAAGGTAAACCTGACACTCTACAGATAGGAAATTTGTCCTCAATATCATCACAAACGAAAAATCTATCTAAAAGAGCAAAGGAGGGAGACTCTCCATTATTGCTCCAAGTAAAAGATCTATTGGATAGAGGAATTTCGATCAAATTACATTGAATAATAAATTGATCGAATTCCTCCATAGCCAAATAATCACCTTCCCGAGGAGAGCGCTCCCCAATAAAACGAGTCACATTAAAATCTCCCCCCAAAATCCAAGGACCAGGGGCAAAAGACCTAAACTCCAGGCATTCATTCCAGAGAATCCGCCTCTCAATTTTAGAGTTAGGCCCATAAACATTAGAAATATTAAGGAAAGAATTATCAGAGAGATTAATTAAGATGATGTGTAAAGAGTGCTGCTTCTTAATACAATGAAGTAATTTAAAGAGATTATCTCTCCAACCAATCATTATGCCCCCAGATGAGCCCAAAGAGGGAAGAAAAACCCAATTTCTAAAACGACAACCACCCAATCTTCTAAAAAAACGAAAATCAGGACATTCAATTTTGGTCTCTTGAAGAAGAGCAATGTCAATCGAATAATCTTTAAAAAAGATTCTAACTTTATCACATTTACTGAGGTCGTTCAAACCTCTAATGTTCCAACTAATGACTCTCATAAACCCATAGATCTAGCCCTATCACGTTCTTTACTTCTAATAAACTCACGATCTAACTCAATATCAGAAAAAATAAAAGCAGAGCTACTAGCTAACTGACTAAACTCAGAAGCGGATAAATCACCAAGCGCATAAGAAGAATAAACGCTACCAAAATCCAAACGCATACCAGAGCCTGGTTCCAAAACACTTCTCGCAGTGCTTGAACCAGGAAACTCACCCATCGACTGAAAGCGACTACCTCTAATCCTGACACTGCGACGAACCAAACCACTCGAAGAGACCTGCTTTTTACGCCTACCTCTCTTCGAAGTAGCAAAAGAAGGCACTGAATTGCCAGCAGCCTCAACATTCAAAACAGATAATAATCCATCAGATCCCACACTTCCAACAGTAGTATCAGCAAAATCCACACAAGCCACAGCACTATCACAATAATCCCCTTGAAAAAAGGTCGAACTCGGATAAGCAGAAGAAGGAATATTAACAACAGGATGAAACTGATCCAGTGCTAGGAGCCTATCTGAACCAGAGTAACAAACCAAAGCTGATTCGCTAGATTTACTAGGCAAGAAGGGGAATTTATGCTCTGAATAGCAACCAATCTGATCCAAAAAACCAAGTGTTTCGTGCACAACATGCACAGAATCTCTTTTAGGAAAAATCTCATCAATGTGTGAAACATCATCTACAAACAATGTCGACATCTCATCTGAAGAAGATACATCTGATAAAAGCCAAGCAAGAGGAACTTCAAAATGATGCAACAGCAAACACTCATCAACACCATCACCTTCTAAATGAATATCATCAACCCAGTTATTAAAATCAGAAAAAACAGAGCAACTCGGAGAAACTGAGACCACAGGAAAATCCACTAACTGCCTCACTTCCAACACATCAAAACAATCAACAACATTATGAGGGAATTGATCACAAACTGGAGCAAGGGACTGAAATTCAAAGACAAAACAAATAGGAGAACCATCACATTCCAAGCACATGTTACCCAAAGAGTCAACCGAGGAAAGAGCAGAAAACTCTTTAGATTGAACACTATCCACACCAAAAAAATCCGAGCATTCAGAGACAATGTCTGAATCGAGACATGCATATCTATTACTGGTAGATATCTTGAATGGTTCCAGAAGAGAAGAAGAACCTTTTATGGATTTAGGATGAATAAATCCACTAAACAAGACATTATCCAAAGAAGATAAACAGCGGTCGACATCTGGATCAGATAAAATGGGATCTAACCTAACAGGTTCTTGAATGACTTCATCAGTATCCATCTCTGTCTCTGAAGAGACCGAAAAGTCCGAAATGTCAACAAGCATCTCTGAATCGCCACTAATAACATGATCATCCTTATCAGTATTTGGGGAATTAATGTTGTTAAAGTGGGATAAAAGATCATCAAGTAATTTCAAACCATCGAATCTCCTATGTACAAGATTGCTGATTAGTAAACCTCTCAAGTTTATGAAGTTAAGAACGAACTGAAAACCATGCATTGCCAAAAAATCATAGGGAATGGACTCATTCGGTGAGGAATCAGAATAACCAAAATAAATCTCTGGATCTCCAAATTTAGCTTTATATCCCTTGCCAATGTTTGGGGCATTAACAACATTAAAGTGAAATAACAATAATTCCAGGAGGTTAAAACCATCAAATCGAAACTGCCCAAGATGATCGTGAATAAACCTTTTCAGAAGCATGATTTTAAGCATAAACTGAAAACCATTTTCGACCAAGAAATCCGACGAAACCGATGAGGACGATTTGATCGAACACTTATCACTCTTGTGGCCAAACTTGCCGCAGCAGAAACACCTAATAGGATCACGGCACTGGGATGCGAAATGTTTACTATCACCACATCTATAACAAAAAGATCTGTTGACTTTGGAATCAATCCATCGCTTGAATGAGATCTGGGGTTTCGCGTCGCACAATAAATTCCTAGGCAAGTGGTCTTTAACCACTTGAGCATATGAGCGACGATGAAGATAATCAGGAATAACAAGCGAAGATAAAGGAAGCGGCGGGAAGAAAAGAGATCTTGGAGAAGAAGAAGGAGCAGTCGCCATTTTCTTGAAATTCAATTTCAACTTCACAATTTTATTCACTTTAAATTAAATCTTAATTCATAAATTTCAACTCACTTTCAGTTTTCAATAAACCATTTCAATTTATATCGATTTCAAATATAGATTCGAACCTCCAAATAAAACATTTCAATAGATTTCAAAGCTTTCACTATTCAACACTTCAAAACTAAAGTTGTTAACTCTCTCTCTCTCTCTCTCTCTCTCTCTATATATATATATATATATATATATATATATATATATATAAAATTCAGTTTACTACTATTTAGTTTTGAAATATTTACTTAATAATTCCAATATCATTCAAATGAACTCCAATTTCAAATAACTGAACATTTCGCTCACTTTATTCAAACTTGATATATTCATTTATATAACCTTAAAAAATCAAGTTAGAAATCATAGAGTTCCAAATCGATTTTTATTAAATAAAACTGTCAATTAAATACAATTTCAAATCAATTTCAATTTATCTTTCAACCTTAATTTATTGAAATCATTATAAATTCTATATTAAAATATAATTTAAATAAATACTTAACCATATTATATTTTAAATAAAATCAAACTTTATTATTAAACTTATTTATATCAAAAAATTTATACATAGCTCAAGCCAAGAATTTGACTATATATATAATAGCATTTATGTAATATCTAAAATCAATATTTATATAAAACCATGTATTTCTTTCCAAAAACCATAGAAATTGATTTCAAAAAATTTATATATATATATGCCATAGTGTGTGTATATAATTTTCTATTATATGGTCAAGTGATACGGATATTTATCATTTCAGTCCGTAATTTAAAACATAAATACGATTATATATCATTTCAAACCGAAATCCCAAAAAATAAAAATCCATAACAACTTGCAGTTTATAACAATATAAAATACAACATCCATTCATCTAATATCAATCATCAAATATTTATCACAACCATCATCCAATTCAATTAATAACATCAACATAGAACAGATAATACTTAACAAGAATTTTACTGGCAGTTTATATGCAATAATAAATTAAATAACAAATTAACTGGTAGTCTATATGCAATAATAAATTAAATAACAATTTAATTCAATAAATTCAATATAATTGAGATGATGATTAAAAATATGCCAACAGTCATAAATAAATTTCAAATCACATCATAAATCAATTTAACAAACATAAGAAATTTTAGAAGTTGTAAGTGGGTTAAAACACTCACCTTTGAATTTAAATTGAATTTAAATTCAAAATAAACCAAAAATTTGAACGGTCTTAGAATTCGTCCAAACAAGCGCCAAAATGTCTGTAATTCTAATACGATTCCAGCAAAACGAACCGCGCATGAATATGAGCTCGTACGAAAAAGTTATCAAATAGTGGATTGGAAAATTCTGGTCTATGGTCGACTTCAGGTTCAACTTCGGTCCACCGCCTCAGATCCCCGGTGTTTGCTCTGAGTTTTTTCCAAAATGACCCGGAGCGACCTGAGTCATTTTCTTCCTGACCCAAAGTCGATGTAGGGTTTTTTCCTTTGAAACTCGAAGCGCGACCCGAAGTTTCTACGGATCCGCAAAATTTTTTTTTTTTTTTTTGGAATTGAAATTGGATTGGGAAGATTAGGGTTTTCAGCCATTAAGGAAGAGAAGCAACAAAAATTTATGTACATACAGAAATGAGAAATAGAGAGGCTGTTAGGGTTTATAACGATATATATATAGGCAGGAGAAAATAGAAAGGAATGTGCCCGATTGGTATGATTTTTTTAACGATAATTGACCCGAAAAGCCCGTTTCGATTCCGGAAGGGAAATGGGTCAACCCATATATCAAAATATATGTTTTTAAATATTTTAAATGCAATGGAACATGTTTCAAGTTCAAATTCCACTGTACGAAAAAGTTATGCTAAAACTAAGTTATTTCAAAGTGATTTCAATTAACTGATTTCTAGGCATTTCGAGCCCATACGATCAAACGACAAGTCCTATCGCTGCGAAACTTGAAATCCTATAATAATTCACTGTTACGAATTTGATGAAACTTGTTTCGTCAAAATCCGAGCCAGTGGCCAAAATGGCTATTTTACATTAATTAAATTAATTAATTAATAATTAATTAATTAAATCAAAATTTTAATTTCGATCCTATAATTGACAAATTTTATCGTTTTTAAATTTCTTAATCATTCGCACAAATTTAAATAAATTTAGATGTCAATTTAGAGTTGGTAAATTTATCAATTTCTATGTTAACCTCAATTTCATTAAATTCAGAAATTATAAATTTAATTTCCAATAATTCCATTTAATTCACTTTTCATTCTATTATTCAATTCGTTGCTATCAGCCGGATGAAATTAACATTGGATTCATGACCTTGTACATTAATATTCTCAAATTCCATCTAAATTTCAATTAACGTAATATTTAGATATTAAACTTCATTTAGTTGCAATTAATCCAATTATAGTTCAAATCCCAATAAATTAATAAATCTTTATTTCCATTCCTTTAATTCAACAAATTGTCCTATTATGAATAACATTAACATTATTTCCAAATATTACTTTAATTAACATTAACGTAATATTTAATTTAGATTTATTGCAATTGATTCAATTCAATTTAATGGGTTAAAAATAAATCGGTAACTTATAATATTTGTTGCCACCAACTCTTAATCATACTTCATTATCAACAACAAATATTATAATTACTTATCTAACATTGATTTTATCAAAATATAGTTTATTGCGTATTATTTCATCAATTAATATAACTTTGAATTATTTCTAAATTTACTATTTATAATCAATTATAACCCCACAATTATTTCAATTAATTGGGGTCTGCATTAAATTAGGTATTTATTAACTTGCATTAATATTATTACCTTAATACATACTCAGTTACTATTAATCAGTATTTTATTTCATTAATTAATTCAATACTTACTTTTATTTACTTATTTTCAATTCTATAACCAAGTGCAACAAATTTGCACTATTTCATTATTGGGATTTCACTCCAATTGTCGATAGTTAATTTTAATTACCATTGCTCAATTTCATTTTAGCGTTCATTTCAATATTAAATTATAAAGTTTTTTTCCTTTTCAAATTAAATTACATAATCTCATTAAAATAACAAATCTTATTATCAGAAATTTACGGGTTGTTACACTCTCCCCCGCTCAAAACCTTTCGTCCCCGAAAAGGAAAAATGAGGGAAAAGAAGGAATTGAGTAAGTAATACGTCTTATTCAAAAATATAAACTTTATAAACAAACAAATTTTAAAAATTAATTAATTTAAATAAAATATACCAATTTATAACCATTAAATTTTTTTATACTTAAATTAATAAGGTTTGGAGAACATTTTCCAAAAAAATTCTAAGTTCAAAATTTACGGAAAATTTTGGCAGAGTCTCCTTTGTACGGGGAGGCTCGAAAGAAAATATAATATCAAATATAACAACATATATCATAATATCTCAAAATAATATATCCCAACAACGGAAAAAATAATATAATAACGCTATAAAACCGTAATCCAAGAACGTACTTATTTGTCAGGAAAAACAAACGCTTAATTATGAAACCAAAAGCAGTAGCGATTGCTTCCATAACCTGCATTTCCCTTATATAATCTAAAAAGAGATAATAATATATAAAATGAAATATTTAAAGTTGTTTTAATCAAAAGCAAACAAATCAATATAAACAACTATCACTTGCAAAAAAGCATACAACCATCACATAAAACCAACACAATCAATTATCCATTCGTATCAAACACACAAATAGTTGTTTGGGTTCATAAACTTTAAATTGTACATAATGGAAAATAACTACTAATTGCACCATTTACTCAACGGTCTTAAATGAAACTAGATAGATTATTCATACATATAAACAAATTTTAAAGTATCCTTGCCCAAACAACCATAAATCAAACAAACAACAAATTCTAACATTATTTAAGTTTATTCTTATAAATTTTCTTTTTTTCATTCATGCAATGATTCGTCTTTCTACTTATTTTCATTATAAATAACTTTAGCATTTACTTAAGTTTGTTATCATTTATTTATAACCTATCTATTATATTTAATTAGCAGCATTTCAATCATAACTTGAGTTTATAACAATTATAACATTAAATTCTTATTTACAATGCAAATCCATTGAACACTTTCATTACATAAGTTTACTTGTACAATTTCCATTACATCTTCTTATTAGACATTCCAACTTTTAAATCCTTTGGTAAGTTATATATATGCTTTTTAAAAATGCAATTGACATCTATACAAGTTTATCTCATTTCTTTTAAATTAATTTAATGTTCAAAAATCATACCTTTTGTTAATAGGTTACAATTTCAACTTTCTTGAAATTTCATTTATAACCTAGCATTTAATCTCTTATTTTAATTAGAGGTTCCAATTATTAATTAGTTGTGACCCATTTCACGGGTTAAATTTCAAATCATTTTAAAATAATAGATAGTGTATATACTTACAATTTATATATCCAATTATATTTAAAATAATTTTAAATTTATATTTGTTTATTAAAATAAATCTGCAGTAAACTACTACCGTGGCCTTCCCACTTCGAAACTCAAAAATGAATGTCGATGGTGCGTGCACTCATTACCGAAATTATTTTCCAGCGATAGAGAGGGGAGTACAGAACTTATTTCTTTCCAAAGTCTCTTTAAAACAATTCTTTCAAATTATATTGAATTATTTATATCAGAAAACACTTATAAACAATATTGTTATATTCCAAAAATCCTTTGAAAGCAAAAATTTTTCAAAATCCCAAAACTACGTTCTAAAATTTCCAATTTTATTTATTTTAATTTGAATCTTATTTCCAACCAATATTTATAAATTTCTCTGCCTAACAACCAATATATTACAACCAAATATATATCGTTTATAAAATTTATTTTATATAGGGAAAAATTATTTCATTCACCTATGTTCAAAACAAATATTGTGTTGGACTGTCCTATTAAGTGTTTAGAAATCTCTATTGATGTCATAGCGTCCCATGCACCAACGAGAATTTATAAATACAAAGCGGAACAAATTAACACAATATCAAAACTCTTTTATAACACTAACAAATACGCTCTCTCATATATATACACTCAACGACTCATCATAGGCTATTGCTACCCTATTAGTAAAGAGTCAGACCCCACAAAGCTAAGGTTTATCGCTAATCAGAGATCTGATACCACGTGTAACGTCCCGTCTTTTTGTACGCTTTAAATCGATGATAAACCACACACGTTAGACTCAAACCATACAAAAGGGCGAATTGTTATTGGGGTGAATAACAAAAAAAATAAAACAGAATCTCGCAGCGGAATGAATAAATACAATAATCAAATAACAGTTCATGAAGCTATTTTACAAACATTTGATTATACTTATACAACACAAAATCAGAGTTACACATACTAAAGAATAATAAATAATAATACAGCGGAACAATGTGATGCAGTGGAACAACATAGTATATTATAATAATAATAATAATAATAATATCTTCGTCCTCCAAATTAAAGTCTCCAAATCCCATAATGCTCAGACTGACCCGAGCGAATTGAAAAGACAAAACACTCGAGTCAGAACTAAAAGATCTTATGTAAGTTAAATCAATAGAAACAAATATGAGTGGAACGAGGTCAGAGATGTTTACGTGATTTGGCATCTCCTATACAGTGTCTAACGTGAGTGCAGTAACTTAAGAGATGCACGGGATTCACATCTCCTAAGGATCCGTTAAACTATTTACTATGTAGTAATATTTCACTATTATAATAGTGTCTAATAGTAAAATAAACTTACTTTTAAATAGCGTCAAGGGGTTACCCATATAGCCCTTCACACGTAATAGTGCCAATAGTCTATACAGTACCGTAATACCTCCTGATCGGGAGGCTACCAGAGCATACTCCATATGTATGACATAAATCAAACTCGTACAAGGCGCGCTAGGGTAGGCGACATGGCACAACTAGGCAATGCTAGGGTAGATATACCAATTACGCTTCCGGACCGGTGGTAACGCGTAGCAGCTACTACCGCCCACCGCGAGCCATACCCCCAAAATCAAAAGGGCCTAAATCAATCACAAAGTAATAGAATGGTATCGAAGGAGTGTTTCTGATAAAAGGTGCTACCTTCTTAGCCCGTCAATCACTCCTGTTTTAACCACCTTATGCCAACTCACGGGAGTCGGGTCCACGTATATACCTCAATGGAACGCCGTCGCCATCCTACTTCATTCTGGAATATCCACCACGTACACGGTTGTTAAAGTGGTTTTGAAGTTGGCAGAGAGTATGACAACTTTCGATCCCGGTCTCTTTAACAACCAAACATTATATTATAACACCACAGTCAATTTCAAAATAGTTTATTCTTTAAACCAGATATCATTGCTCTTTCAAAACCAAATCAATACTATATCATTTTCATTTCAAATATATCCTTTATAAAACCATAACACTTTCAAAATTATAATATTTTGAAACGATATGCTTGAAATATAACCTTTCAAAACATAATACCTTCAATTTCATAGCTTCCAAACCATAACTTCCACCACTTAAACGGTTTATATATCCAAACAGTATATAAATAAAATATTTTAAATTTAAACTTTACTTTATAAAGTAAAATAATTTCCTCGACTTCACAATTTTATTCACTTTAAATTAAATCTCAATTCAAAACTTTCAAATCACTTTCAGTTTTCAATAAACCATTTCAATTTATATCGATTTCAAATATCGATTCGGACCTCTAAATAAACCATTTCAATAGATTTCAAAGCTTTCAATATTCAACACTTCAAAACTAAATTTGTTAACTTTTTATATATATATATATATATATCAAATTTAGTTTACTATTATTTAGTTTTGAAATATTTACTTAATATTTCCAATATCATTCGAATGAACTCCAATTTCAAATAACTGAATATTTCCCTCACTTTATTCAAAATTGATATATTCATTTATATAACCTTAAGCAAAAAATCAAGTTAGAAATCATATTCTTTAAAATCTCAAATTCAATGAGTCCCAAATCGATTTTTATTTAATAAAATTCTCAATTAAATAAAATTTCAAATCAGTTTCCAATTTATCTTTCAACCTTAATTTATTGAAATCATTATAAATTCTATATTAAAATATAATTTAAATAAATACTTAACTATATTATATTTTAAATAAAATCAAACTTTATTATCAAACTAATTTATATCAACAAATTTATACATAGCTCAAGTCAAGAATTTGACTATATATATAAAATAGCATTTATGTAATATCTAAAATCAATATTTATACAAAACCATGTATTTCTATCCAAAAACCACAGAAATTGATTTCAAAATTTTTATATATATATAGACCACGGTGTCTATATATAATTTTCTATCCTATGGTCAAATGATACGGATATTTATCATTTCTATCTGTAATTTAAAACATAAGTACGGTTATATATCATTTCAAACCACAATCTCGAAAAATAAAAAAACCCATAACAACTTGCAGTTTATCACAATATAAAATACAACATCCATTCATCCAATATCAATCATCAAACATTTATCACAATCATCATCCAATTCAATCAATAACATCAATATAGAACAGATAATACTTAACAAGAATTTTACTGGTAATTTATATGCAATAATAAATTAATAACAAATTAACTGGCAGTGTATATGCAATAATAAATTAAATAGCAATTTAATTCAACAAATTCAATTTAATTGAGATGATGATTAAAAATATTCCAACGATCATAAATAAATTTCAAATCACATCATAAATCAATTTAACAAACATAAGAAATTTTAGAAGTCGTGAGTGGGTTAAAACACTCACCATTGAATTTAAATTGAATTTTCAAAATAAACCAAAATTTTGAACGGTCTCAGAATTCTTCCAGACCAGCGCATAAAGGTCCGTAATTCTAATACGATTCCAGAAAAACAAACCGCGCATGAATCCGAGCTCGTATGGAAAAGAGGATTAGAAATTTCTAGTCCAAGGCTGACTTCAGGTTCAACTTCGGTCCACCGCCTCAAATCCCCGGTGCTTGCTCTGAGTTTTTTCCAAAACGACCCGGAGCGACCCGAGTCATTTTCTTCCTGACCGAAAGTTGATGCAGGGTTTTTGCCTCTGAAACTCGAAGCGCGACCCGAAGTTTCTACATACCCGCAAAATATATTTTTGTTTTTTTGGAATTGAAATTGGATTGGAAAGATTAGGGTTTTCAGCCATTAAGGAAGAGGAGCAAAAAAAAATTATGTCATAGAAATGAGAAATAGAAAGGCCGCTAGGGTTTATAATGATATATATATAGGCAGAACAAAATAGAAAGGAATGGGCCCGATTGGTTTGATTGTTTTAACGATAATTGATCCGGAAAGCCCGTTGCGATTCCGAAACGGAAATGGGTCAACCAATATATCAAAATATATGTTTTCAAATATTATAAACGCAATGGAATAAGCTTCAAGTCCAAATTCTATTGTATGTAGAAGTTATGCTAAAATCAAGTTATTTCAAATTGATTTCAATTAATTGATTTTTAGACATTCAAGCTCATATGTTCAAATGACAAGTCCGATCGCTACGAAACTTGAAATCCTATAATAATTCGCTGTTATGAATCCGATGAAACTGATTTCTTCGAAATCCGAGTCAGTGGCCAAAATGGCTATTTTTACGTTAATTAAATAAATTAATAATTAATTAATTAAATCAAATTTTTAATTTCGATCCTATAATTGACAAATTTTATCGTTTTTAAATTTCTTAATCATTTATACAAATCTAAATAAATTTAGATGTCAATTTAGAGTTGATAAATTTATCAATTTCGGTGTTAATCTCAGTTTCATAAAATTCAGAAATTATAAATTTAATTTCCAATAATTCCATTTAATTCACTTTTCATTCTATTATTCAATTCATTGCTGTCAGCCGGATGAAATTACCATTGGATCATGATATATTACATTAATATTCTCAAATTCAATCTAAATTTCAATTAACGAAATATTTAGATATTAAATTTCATTTAATTGCAATTAATCCAATTATTATAGTTCAAATCCCAATAAATTGATAAATATTTATTTCTATTCCTTTAATTCAACAAATTGTCCTATTATGAATAACATTAACTTTATTTCCAAATATTACCTTAATTAACATTAACATGATTTTTAATTTTTAATTTATTGCAATTGATTCAATTCAATTTAATGGATTAAAAATATATCGGTAACTTATAATAACTGTTGCCACTAACTCTTAATCATACTTCATTATCAACAACAAATATTATAATTACTTATCTAGCATTGATTTTATTAATATACAGTTTATTGCGTATTATTTCAACAATTAATATAACTTTGAATTATTTCTAAATTTACTATTTACAATCAATTATAACCCTATAATTGTTTCAATTAATTGGGGTCTGCATTAAATTAGTTATTTATTAACTTGCATTAACATTATTACCTTAATTTACCTTCAGTTCCTATTAATAAATATATTATTTCATTGTTAATTCAATACTTACTTTTATTTACTTATTTTCAATTTTATAACCAAGTGCAACAAATTTGCATTATTTCATTATTGGGATTTCACTCCAATTGTCAATAGTTAATTTTAATTACCATTGCCATATTTTATTTTAGCGTTCATTTCAATATTAAATTATAAAGTTTTACAAAATCTCGTTAAAATAACAAATCTTATTATCGGAAATTTACGGGTCGTTACAAAAATCCAAAGAGTAGTAGGCAAAGATTGGAAATGTAGCATAGATGCAATTGATAAGAAAAGAAGAAAACCCATGTGTAGATAATTGCAGATATTACAATTGTTTCATACAAATGGATTTAACGATAATGCCTTATAATAAATATGAGTATAGGAATAAAAGACTTTAAGTAAGGAAATAAGATTTCCAAGGTTTAGAAATCTTTCTAGGGTAATAAGTAGGAAAATCCACTTTATGTCTAACCCAATATAATGAAATTATTAGAATTGAAAAAAAGAATTGTCAATATTTTTTATAAAAAAAGGTAAATACTGGGTTTTTTAGAATATAGTAATAAAATTACATTTGTTTTCATATGATATAAATTTTGTTAAAAGTGAAGTTCTTTTTGAAGAATTATAGAACGTATATAGCTCACTAGTTTATTTGTAAGTAAACAGATATTTTAAATATATTAAGTATCGAAAACGTAGATTACAACATTTATTGTTGTAGTAGATGTTTTCGTGAAAATAAAAGGAGCATAGACTATAACGCTACCGTTATAGTATGTGACTCCCAAAGGAAATGTTTTTACATAGTAGATGTGGTTTATTAGTATTTATTTTTATTTAAATTCGTACACTAGTATTTTTAGGTTGTAGTAATATTGTTTTATGCAACATCCATTTTAAACCCAAATAAAAATGCCTTTTTAAAAAATAAATTTTAAGAATGGAAATATAAGTTTTTGTGTATACAACAATTAATTATATAGGTATAAGAAAATGTTTTTAGTTATAGATATATTAAAACAATTTTAAAGATATTTTAAAAGGAAATGGTTTGGTGAAAATGTCAATAAGTTTTTGAAATGAAAAACTTAATAAAAGTAGAATTCGAAAATTCAAATTTTATATAAAAATGAAAAGGTCTTTAAAAGAAAGCGAGGAATCGGTTTTGGACTTAGAATTTGAAAACAAATTCCCTCTAGGTTTGGGAAATAATGTAAATTAAAAAAGACGTGAGGATGAAAATCAAGAAACATAAAATTAAGCAACCGAGTTTTTTGAATTTAAGGGAATTTAAAGATAGCACTTTTAAGGACAAATAATTTGGGATTTGAAAATTTAGAAGCCTTTGTTTTTGAAATGAGAAGATAAATACAAAACCAAACTCTTAAAAATGGAAAAGATAGGAATCATTTCCTAAGGAGTGATCGAAGAGGTGTAAGGCTATAAAGGAGACAAAAGTAATTACTTTTTGAAGTAATAAAATAGTTTCCCGTAAAGCATATAGGGCACTAGTGAGAACCTAGGAGTGTTGATTCATGTGGGCAGGCTGAAGTAGAACAATAAAGTGAAATTAGTAAGATTGTAAGGCATACATGGTTGAGTATGAGTATTCATGATTTTGGACAAATTTGGGGAAAGCATTTTCCTTTAGTGGAATTCTCACATGATAGTAGTTCTCAAGCTAGCATTGGAACGACACCTTCCAAAGCTCTTTATGGAAGACCGCGCAAGTCACTTTCGTGTTGGATAGAGTCTACGGAGGTTAAAAAGACTTTAAGACTAAATTTGATTTGGAGAAAAAATTTATCTCATATCCGCATTTCTATGATAGTAATTTTTAGAATTTCCTATTTTCCATCTTCAGTTTTGAATAGATTCTTTCCTTTATCCTTTGGGAGGGTAGAACTTAGGATTTAACCTATGGATGGTAGGAATTGATGTAAACATGTTATTAGAACATGTTATAAATGATGGATGCGAGTGGTTGCAAGGGTTTGCTAGTGGATGCTAATGGGCAGATATACTTACACTATGCACTATTATCTTATAGGGATCGTTCTAACTAGGACACTAGAGCATATGCATTTGGATGTGTGCGCATTTTCATTTTTATTTATTTTCATGGTTGCTATAAATAAATGTTTATCACGTGGTTATTGCATTTGGATGATGATTGTAGCATGCATATAGAACCATCAATTATCATTAGGAATTTTTGCATTCATCTGGATACATAGCACGGACATGATTGCATAAAACGAGGTCAATAGAATCAGTGGATCGCCTAATCTTTTACATTAGTTAGGGAAATTAACACCAAACTAATGAATAAGTATCATAAATCATATTAGAAAATATTAAGGACAACGAATGTAATGGGTGATGATTGAGTAGTTGGTTGTAGACTTGGATGAAAACTTTTATTTCATTCTTCTATCCTTAGAGATTTCGGGGACGAAATCCTTTAAGGAGTTGAGAATGTAACAACCCAAAATTTAACATGCGATGATTAATTCGTTAATTAATTAAATAATAAAATAACTTTAAGAAGTTATCAGAATTGAGCCATGGGAATTGCACCATTGTGTCATTGGTAATTTTCTGGTCAATTTCCATATATAGAATGTCAGAATCCGAGCTAAAATGAACAAGATATGAATTAAATAAAATAAGAAAAAAAGAATATATTTATATATATATATATATATATGTATGTATATATGTATTTAAGCTAGGCCGATCAGCCGGTCGATCAGGGCACAAGGGCGGTTGACCCGCTTATGTTCAGGAGCGAAGAAAATTTTTCTTCGTTCCAGAGGCTTCCTATGACATGTTTTGCATTCTTTATTACAATCTGGTCCTTCTGTTCTTGCATCCAATGGCTCCTATTCAGCATGTAACGTGGTTGCATCCTATTGAATATCCAAATCCAACGGTCTGAGATCCACTTCTACCCCCTATAAATAAGACTCTAGGCCTAACACTTTTTCTCACTCTAGATTTTCTCCGCTTGGGTTCACCTTTTCAGGAAGGACCCTAAACGGGAAAAATTCCATGGAGAGAATCTTTTTAATAAAAATATTTTAATACCCTTAAGTGGATCCGGGAAGACCTAAATGGAAGAGCTAAGGATCATGGGTGAGTGATCGTAGTTATTTCAGATTTCTTTAAGTAATTTAAAATAATAGGGTTTCCAATAGTTGTGATTTTACTATGATTTTTGGAATAACCTTTTTAGTAGTTTATTTACAGTTTTTATAATTATTTTCAATCTATTTTTTTACCTATTCTTTTTAGTTAATTTTAGTTTATTTATGTTAATTATAGCTTTTCCATTTTTTTATAGTTTATGTATGGTATTTTAATTTACTTACTATTATTTATGCATTATTTACATCTTTTTCGTACGGTTTGGATTTTTTTCTATTTTTAGTTTTCGTTTATTTCTCCTTCTTTTTCACGTATGGATTAGAATATATTAAACGCGAATATGGATTAAAATGATAAAAATACTAAAAACATGAAAGATAATAAGTAAATTGTAAAGACTGTAATAAAAATGGAATGAAGACAAAAACTGAGTCTAATTATGATATTGATGTTAGAATTGGACTAATTAAAGATAATTAGCCTAGTTATAGCTTAGAATTATAACTAAAAGAGTAAAAGATGAAAGAAGCTTATTTTCACACTTAGACCTTGGGTTAAATAATAAGCACGATTGTAACGTAGGTTATAGAATAGAATGAGGCTTCTTTTTAGACTTATGATAAATTAATAAGAACAGATGGTAAGAATAATAACAAAGGTTTATTTAAAATAATTTATCTAAGTTAATAAGCAAAGATGAAAGTAGGATTCGTACCGACAACATTTCCCTTATGCTATTTAAGGTAGTTAAGTGGTCCATAGTTAAAACAAAAGGTATACACCGACAGCATTACCTTTATGTTGTTTAGAGTAGATAAGTGGTCAATAGTTAAAAGAAAAGGTCTATACCGACAACATTTCCCTTATGTTGTTTAGGGTAGATAAGTGGTCAATAGTTAAAAGAAAAGGTCCATACCAGTAGAATATCCCTTATGTTGTTTAAGGTGGATAAGTGGTCAATAGTTAAAAGAAATGATCCGTACCGGCAGCATTTCCCTTATACTGTTTAGGGTAGATAGGAGGTCAATAATTAAAAAACTAAATCATGGGGATTTGGGCAAGGGACATAACTAAATTTTGTTTAACAGGAACCAGTACCAACAGAATTCCTCATTTTTTATGGACATGTGTCTAACAATAGCCTAAAGTGAGACGAGGGCACGCTTATATTGTCTAGGGTAAATAAAAGGTCAAAAGAGGGAATAATAAATAGTGTGAACCAATGGTGACCGAGCGCGCGGCATCGATTAGGGGAGATAATCCGCTATTGAGTTTCAAACGATTAGTATTTGTGTCTTTCGTAGACACTGTTGCCTTCTCTGTAGAGAGCTATATAGCATCTAGTCCGTAGAAAGGACTATGGAGTAGCAGGCCGATCAAAGGGTAGAATTAAAATTTCGGCCTAATTATAGAAATAGGAATTCAGCCTAATCAAAGCAGCTATCAAAGATTAGTGCAAACAATCAAAGTTAACCAATCATATTTAAAAGTTAAGTCGTATTTATTTACAGCTTATTCCTTCTTCTATTTCCTTTGTTTCTTTTTATATACTAGAACTGCTGTAAAGCCTATTACCTTTACTTTACTTAAAGATTCTAGTAATTACAATCATTCACCAGACTTTTAGTCTGACCCACTCCTTTATTTTCCCCTTTTTCTCCATAGGCAATTAAGGAAGAGGACAGTAGGTTGCAGTTGTTTGGAGGTTTCTTTGAAGGAGATTCCACTATGTACTTCCACTTCTTTTATTTCAGCTTTTTATTCTTTATTTGTAGTGGCACATGTTGGGGAATAGTTGTACTCTGATTTTCGAGACTATAGTTTTCTTTGATTTCATAAGGCATATATGTATGGTATTTTGACACGTGATGTATTTGGTATTTGGTGACTTATTTCGTTTTTAAAGCAAAATAAGTTATTATTTAAATTATTTCCGCTGTTTTTACCTATTTCTATCTTGTGAATTTTAGTATCTGCTAGTCTTAGTTTATACCTACAACGCACCACTTCTTTTAGTGTGTCCTTTTAGGTATACTAAGGGGTGTGTGGTCTTTCAATCTAGCAATCACGTGCACAACATCGATACAAACGGAAGCGATATGAACGTATCGATACGAAGCTCGGAAACACATTGAAGATCCAAACTTGCATCGATCATATCTCACAATCTACAAATCCAAATGCCACCAAATTTTCAAAGGAGCTTGTGCTCGATCCAAAAATATCATTTTTTGATCGAAATTGATACGTATCGATCATGGACCTAGTTGAAATGACCAGGGATCGATCATGTGGGCCTACCCACATGAGGGAAGAAGTCTTCTGAGATTTGAGCGAGATATTTGCAGCCTACACCTATAAATAGCAGTCCAAGGCCTTCATAAAATGGACTTTTGGACTCTGGAACGTCGAGAATCTGCCGAAACCATTGTTGTGTCTCGATTGCACTTTTCTAAACATCTGTAACCGGTGAGTTATATCAATGAACAGCAACTTTCTATCATGGACGTAGGCTACAATGCTGAACCACTCTAAATCCTTATGTCACTACACTTCTGTTTTTTGTTTTTTGGTATGTTTGTTAGGTTAGCCTCATTTTCTATTTATATTCCTCACTTTAATCTCTTCAAACATGCCCAAAAAGTGTTATTCCTAATTTTCGTACAAACAATATCCTGAAGATAATGAAGGTGGTGCCTTGGAGATTTGATTTGTTCAGACCCAGAACAACTTGTATGGATGACTGCTATCAGCATATTGTCATTGGAGGGAAATGGATATTCTAAGTATAAATTTCTTGAAAGGTAATTGTAACCTCAAGCCTCATCAACCGAGAATGACTGAAAATCAGGGGAGATGCAACAAGTCTAAGTGGGTCACACCCATTAGGGTATGTTGTCACCTTTCTAGATACCCTACATCTACACATTTATGGATTGGTTGTGCATGAGATCTCAAGGTTGCAAAGCAGCTGAGGTGATAATATATCTGATACTATTTAGTAAGGGGTAGGTCACTCTTGTGTTGGTAGGGATCGATAGGTTCGATCTCGGTACATTTTCTAGACGTGTACCGTGATAGGTGGTACCCTAGTGCCTAGTCATTGTATGGAATCCATAATAAGCGCCATACGGTTTTGATAGTGCCCAACTATATTGAAATGTGAGATGCAAGTATTTCAGCCATTTTGATAAGTATCTGTATTAAACACTATTATAATATCACATGAAGTTTATATTAAAGTGGTTTGGCTATCATAAGGTAAAAACCCGTCATATTTATGTGTGGCGTGGTCTTACGAGATACCTTTGTTTTCAAAATGGATTTCTAAAAAATTAAAAATTGAGTGTGTTTTCTCATGTTGGTTTTCCAGACTGAATCGGGTGTTATTTATTTTAATGCTCAGGTTAGACCGAGTATATTACAGATTAGTTTGGATGCTTGGAGCTATGAGACAAGTAGGAGGCCCAGAGACGTATTTATGTAGATGGTTATATTTTCCATTGTATTTATTGGTGTGTTATAAGAAATTGTGAGGACAAGCTATTATAATTGTCCCTGCTGATATAGGTTACTATGCTCTAATTGATGTTTGTATACATATATATGTGTGTGTGTGTGTGTGTGTATTACAGTTTTGCTTTTGTGTAAAGACTTATTTTATATTATAGATTATTCATTCCGCTATGAGATTCTATGTTGTTTAGTTATCTTCTTCTTCTTTCTTTCCCCAGCAATCGGGTTTTTGACATTCGATTTCTCGACATGTAACACAGTGGACGTATTGGTGTCTATTTTTCGAGGGTCGAAAATCTGGTTCGTTACATATATTCTTCTTTATGCCTTAACTTCCCTTTGTGCTTCAAAGCCAAACTCCACCATAGATTCATCAAATATAATGAAATACAATGGATCAATACTGATCCATTTATGTATTGGTGCCAATTGGTACATTTAGCTAGATTTTCCTCTCTTTCATTTGCAATACTTCACACTCGATTGCCTTTGAGCCTATCATCTATTCTCTCATCATTTTGAAGTCCAATGTCATTGAATCATCATTGGTGTAGTATCATGGATAATAGTACATATTATAATAAAAGAATAAGAATCAAAAAAAAATATTGGTGCCCATGTTCTTCATTAAAACAAGGAGTGGATGATGGTAATTTTACACTATTCTTATAAGTAGGTAAACTTGGTAATTAATGAAGTAACAAATTTCTAATAATAATATTTCATTCATGATGATCTTAATAGTTGCCATCTTCGTACTTTTCAACTTACACTCGTATATCAATGGAAATTTTCAATTTCTTTTTCATAGATGTCATTGCTTTGGTTCTCCTCAATCCATTTTCCACTATGGTGCTAAATAATGAGATGGTGATTTCATTTACTCCTTCTCAAATTTAACGACCAGACTTATCGACCCTCGAATGTCGACACTAATACATCCACGGTATTTGTGTGCCGAGAACCCAAAAGCCGAAAAGACGAAAAATTGGGGTAAAATAAAAGAACAAGAAAAGAACAACACAATATCAGAATCTCAAAAAGAATGATAATATATGATATCAAAGGAACAATACAAAGAGTTACTCTGAATACAGAAATATCAGAGTTACCAAAACCTAAGTACTATCATCAGCCTAGATAGTTATAACTGTCTGTCCTCACAATGCTGATACATACAATACAGAAATGCAGCGGAAATAAGAATACCACGGAAGCAATCCTCATATCTTCTCCATAAGCTTCAAAGCATCCAAAGTTAAACCTGGAAACATACATGGGCCTGGCCCGAGCATTATAAGAAAATAACATTTGGATTAGCCTGGTAAACCAGCATGAGAAATTTTTTGAAACATGAGATAGGTAATGGTAACCATTAAGACCGCATGGAATCCTATAATGGTTTTCCCCTTAAATGAAACCAACCATTCATTAAGTTAAATATAGTGATATCATAGGTAATGTCTAGAGTATAGCACATAAATCATATTAAATAGTTGTTGTGTGAATGCCAAAAAAATAATAGGTATACAATCAGTACCGCTAAGGAACGTTCGTATAGTGGATTTTCCATGGAGATCTCCTCGGATCTAGCCGAATTTTAACTCCTACACAAGGATCAGAGATATCCTTCTAGTAACGTACATCTCTAGAGAATGTATTATAGGAAATACATAACTGGCCCATGCCTAGACAATCGTGTTTTCGAATGCATCTCTCCTACATGCATGTCTGTAAGTAATACTAGATAGGGTCGCCTATACCCTTGGGATTGCTAAGATGCTAGGTTCCATGTGGCTATCAATCCTATATCTAGTTTTAGTCATTTCTGATGTCAAAGCTACATTCGACATCTCTCATTGGAGTCTTCATCACTTGAACAAAACACAAATCCCCAAATGGATTCCAAATCTCAGACAAATCACAAATCACTATATGGATTCGAGCGTCTCAAACAGATCTTGAACCTCCATATAGGTTCCTTGCATAAGTCCTTTAATGAATGCTAACGTTGTCCTCTCCCTTGGAATACTCCTCGAGATAGACAGTCCCACATGATAACATCGTTTGAAATGTTAAGGCTGACCTCTCTCTTGGACTTTAATCATAGGATTGATGGTTTAACTCTATAACATTTTATTTCATAGCATCTTTCAAAACATAGAACTTGTATACTAGTTTTGAAGTGGTATTCGATAAGTAAAACACTTACCGATTCCGGTCTCTTGAAAACTAATTCGATGAATTTATAGCTAACTCAATTCCAGTTCTTTCAAAAGTAAGAAAAAGCTAGACACATTTCATACTAATGCACCTCCATGGGGGTTCTCATTCATATGAAATTGCAAAGCCATTCGATAACTTCTTAAGTCAATATTAGGTCAAGTTCAATAATCAACTAATCAATTACCTAGTCAAAACAATTGCTTATACAAATCATGATTTGTATACTTAACTCGTTTCTGACATTCCAACTTAAATATTCCTCACCCAAGAGTGAAGCCAGATAAGTTTGAGCACAGGTTACATCAAGCCTTTCCTAGACACTTCATTCTTGAATCTCACAAATAGATAAGTCTAACACGTTGGTTTTTAGTGTTACGTATAGGATTAATGATCCATAAACAACAAGAAATCAACATGATTAATACATTTTCGATATTTTTCGATTTGCTATTGCTTGGTCAAGAGGGAAGCCCGGTAGGTTAGAGCTCTATTTCTCCGTCTCTACTCGACATCAACCTTAACTCTCATAAATAGAAAAGACTTACTTCGTCGAATTCTAGTGTTAAACATAGTTAATTACCTTTCAAATAAGTAATCCAACAATCAATTATTTGGCCATTTAACAATTCTATCCCCTTTTGGAAAAAATTATATTTACTTTTAGAATACTTGAAAATACTAATAATATGTTTTAAAATATCTATCCAAAATATTACTTGAAAATAACAATTTACTATTTTCCTCAAAACTTGAAAACGACATATTTTCAACAAAATATCACTTCTTTAAAATTCACAACTAATTCTTTAAAATTCATATTTATCTCAAACCATATTTTTTAAATACTCTAATAATAGTTTCTAAATACTTATATAAAGAATGAAACAAAATACTTAAATTTAAATATCTTTCGGACCTTTTGAAGTCCAAAATCAAGTCTAAACGAGGCAATTTTGCACTAGTGATGTTTTGGCCACCTTTTAAGACGTTACTTAAATTTTTCCTATTCAAGCTTTTGATAGAAACAGAACATGTATTTATAACATTATAAATACGGTGAGAAACCCTAAGGATCTCTCTATACAGTTCCATAATAATCGCCAAAAACAAGACAATTCATAACTACATCTATAACACTATCATTATAAGTGCACTTTCATATCCTTGTCCGATCTAAATGAAATTTCATCTATAACCTATGTGCTTTATTCAAGGTCTTATCACAAGTCAAACAAGTCCATTCCAAATTTGTTTAAGTCCATATACATGGATCACATATGTTACTTACTTTTAAAGTAAGAATTCAAACCAACGTTCTAACATAAGTTAACAATAATTCGACCAACATAAACACAATCAAATACTAACATATATGTTATATTTTCATTCAAAGTGAGATTTCAACTCACCATTAACATCACTAACAACTGAGATTCAAGAACCCGAGTTAGCAATACCTCCTTCCTTCCTTCCTCTTTCTCTTGCTTTCCACCTTGCTTCCTCCTCATTTTCCCTCTTACTGCTCATGGCCTTAGGGTAGTAGAGGAGTTCGGCTTTACTTTTTCTCAAACTAACTAGGTGGAAGGTTTTGTAATATGGTGGCGGCAAGGCTTCCCTTAAAATTTGAGTTGATTTGGAGATGGTTTGCAAATTGTTTGCTTTGGGAAATTAAGATAAAGAAGAAGATGTCATGGAAATTTTCTCTTAAGCTTTGAAATATTTGTGATGTATCCCTAAGGTTGCACACCTTCTTATATAGGCTTAGGAATGTGGTGGTGAAAGACCATTAACCCCTCAAAATATTAGTGGCACTAACTACACACATCACTTCACTTTATCATATGCTTAACACTTAAGCATTTCCATATTTGCTTATTTCCTAAATATCTAAGATGACATCGCCCATGACATACTTAATAAAGTTTAATTTCATAAATGGAAAAATAATTTTATTTTATTAAATTAATTTTCTAAGCAAATAAGTGTATGTAAAAAAATCTAAACAACTTCTAACTTATGTTTATCTATAAAATGATTTTCGGTCATATTATCGACATTTTTTCAAAGAACATATTTTGTAAACAATTTTCGTAAACAAGTTTCTTATCATTTATTAATTAAATGATACTTAATAAGGTTATAAATAGTATTTATAACAGATAATTATATATCAAAATGTTTCGATATTCGAAGACGAAGTGTATGAATTTCCAGGTTGCTGCATCAAATCTCTCCAACTATAAATGAATTAGGTGTTTCTACCTTTATTGCTCTTGGTTTTGAATTCTTTGTCATTCTTTCTCATTTTTCATGCATTCTATGTTCATCTAAGTATTGTCCATTTATACACAGTGTGATTGGGTGTTGAAATTCTTTTTTGTTACTGTTTGTAATCATGATTTATGAATGAATGAGATTTAATCGGTCCTTAATATAAAAATATCTGGTAATAAAAATGATGTATTGTCTATAATAAATATTGTTTGGTAGCATTTTTATACTTACTCTTTAAAAATTTGGTTATATCATAAATTATTTATATAAAAAATACTATATTCCATGATTTTTTTTAAATGTTTGTTTTATTTTACTAAAGTAAATTGTATCATCATGGAATTTTAATATTAATTTTTGGTTTCTAATAATACAATTAGTTATTTTTCCAAGTAATGGTGTTTTTCATTTAAATTTTTTAACTAAAATTTTGATATAAATAATTTCTACTCAAAAATTAGATGACATAAAAATAGTCAGTTCCCCACCATTACATGGTTTCACAATTATATTTACATTTTTATTTCCAAATGGTAGGCAGATGGGTATGTGTTAAAATATCATATCTTGTTTACAAGAACGTATTGGGATTTGTTGAATTGGCGACTCAAATATATGGTGGGGAATATAAATTGCCTATTTAGTCACTATTTGACTAAATGAATGCAAATCTGCATTAAATAAAATGCAAGTAATTATCCATATCAAGAGAATTTAATTTGGGAGCTAAAGGTCATTAATTAATTCTCTAATCTATTGATTAATAATGGCATGCTATTAGATACAGACATATTGGAAGAAACTAAAGATTATAAAGTATTTGCATTTTCATATGAAATTGATTCTCAATAAATGGTGAACTAAATATCATTTATTCATCAACCTATATCAATTTCTTAACCCCAAACACCAACCTCTATATGAATGAAGTCATTCATAGAGATAAACATATCTTCTCAAATTCTATTTCTCCTCTATTTCTTGTACAATGCATCGATTAAACGGATATATCGGTCTCTTATAATCCTTAGTAAAATTATTACTAACATTAATCTCATTCAAAGTAGTGTACATTATCACATCGATATTGGAACCGCTATAAATCTCTATGTCTTATTTACTTTCTATTTATTTCAAGTTTACCCATTGTTTGATTGTGTATTGGTGAATTAGGTCTAATTGTTCAACTTGTTTGTTCTATCTTACCTATAAGCGGTCCTACACAGTCTTCTTATGAGATTTGGGATAAACAAGTATTATTGGAAAAAAATTCCTAACAACTGGTATTAGAGTGTAAGGTTTGCTATTGGATAAAAGATATTTGATAGAATGGTTGGTTTGGAGGATAAGAATATATGAAGGTTAATTTAGCCAAAATAGTTGATCTTATGTTATAAGCTCCTATGTCCGAGATTGAAAAGTGGAATGGAGATGGTGATTTTGGGAAGTAGCAATGGAAGATGAAGGCAGTATTGAGAAGAAATCGTGTTTATCATGTGGTGTCTGAGACCAATAAGTTGCCTATGGATATTTCTGCTGTTGAATTAGAGGAGACGGAATAATGGTATTTTATTACTCTCCAACTTGCTATGGGAGGAAATTTTATCTCTAAAATTAATTATTAAAGCACTTCCATGGATATTTGGAAGAAGTTGTAATCTCTATATGAAGAAGTCCTTTACCAACTACCTGATATTGTTGAGAACCCTTTTCAACTACAAGAAGAAATAGGGTGCTTCAATCACAACATCACACCTAAGTTTGTTTGATGATTTGCTGATCAAGATGAAGTTTATTGATTCGAAGATTGATGGGGAGTAGAAGGCCAACGTTCTATTTTATTCACTTCTAGAGTGAGGCACTAGCTTTGCCAACATCTCGTTTATGAAAGGGATGCCCTGACATTGGATGATGTGAAGACTAGTCTACTCCGTGAAAATTTGTTTGATTAGATGAAGGAATTTAGTGTAACTGACAGTTGTGAAGGAAATAAAAGTCAAGGTTTGATTGTTGAGAGGGATAGGAATGAGAAGAAAAGGAAAATTTTACGGCGCACTGCAATTCTAAGAAGCCTAATTAGTGAAGTAAGCCTATATATGATACTTTCTAGACTTGAATAAGAAGTAAATGGTTGGTTCTTTATCTACTGCAATGGAGAATTATACTAGTGATGTTATGACGGTAACAGTGTCAGATGTTTTTGACCATTGAAGTCTAGATTCCGAGGGGTCCTTTGAAACCTCATAAAGATTATTTCTCTTCTTGTGTCAATAAGGAGGGAAGTGCATTCTATATGGATAATGATGCAACATGTAGGTCTTTAGGAATTGATTTGATGGGGATTCAGATGTATGATTATGTAATCCATATTTTTATCAATGTTCGCTATGTTCTAGATCTTTGGAAGTTTCTAATCTCTTTAGGGAAGTTAACATCAGTGGGATGCAAGATTATTATTAAAAGGGACAGCTAGAGGGTTTCTAAGTAGGCACTAATAATAAAGGGCATTATGGTTTGAAATTTGTATTTTCTTAAGAGTATTCCTACTCATAGAGAGTTGTGTGTGGGAGTTGATAGTGCTGGAGACTAGGATTCTACCATGCTTGGGCATTTGTGATAAGTTATACTTTAGAGAACAATTTGGAATTTTTCATATGTAGATGAAGGTTAAAGGGGAAATCTTCAAAAAAATTAGATTTCTATCAGGAGCTGTATTGGCTAGGCAGAGTAAAGTATTATTTGGTGTTGGTAAGCACAGTTCTAGAAGGGTAGTTGATCATGTTCATTCAGACTGTTGATAACCAATTTCTACATCTTCTGTAACGACCCGTAAAACTCGATGATTTTTAAATGAGTTAATTTAATAGGATTTCTAAGTTAATCTAGAAAGAAATAAAAGTCTTAAAATTTATATTGGATCGAATGTAGAAATTAGATGAAGCAATTGTAATTAAATGATAACAATTTAATATTTATATGGAAATAAACTAAAATAATGTAAATTGGCATACTTGGTTATAAGTTTAATATAAGAAACCAATAGAAATGTTGAATTTGTGAAATATTAATAAAAATATTAACTAGAATGGAATTCATTAATATAATAATGAATAGTGAAATTTGTTACATTTGGTTTAAAATAGAAAAGGAGTAAATAAAAGTAACTGTTGAATAAACCAATGCAATAATTGTAGATAAGTAATTATAATGTGTGTGTTGATAATGAACGTACTTAAATGGTAATAAAACTAAATATAAGAAAACAAAGGCATTTAGTTAATTATTTAATGAATTCATGAAATAAAAATTAATGCCCTGTAGGTAATTATAATATTATTTGGAAGTGAAAATGTACAAGTATGAAACCAAGTAAGTAAATTAATTAAGAACATTTAATAGTAATTAATGTACATATTAGACAATGGACAATTTATGGATTTGTTAAGATTGCTAAGTATAACTGAGTGTAAATAGGAATATTTGGTAATTAATTAATATAAGAAAAGGTGTAAATGTTATAACTTGGTTACAAAATTTATATATTCGAAAGTGGATGTAAATGTGAATTAATTAATGTGCGCATTAAGGTATAATGAGATAAAACTTAAATTAATGTAATAAGGATGATACAGGTTGATAAGTATTCATAATGTTGTTATTGATAATAAACGGTACTTTAATCATTATTAATATAAAAACGGAAGTGTGAATGTAAATTTAATAGAAGCATAAATTTATTTAAGTAGTAATTGGTGAATTGGAAAATAAGTTCAAATTATGTAATTGAGAAATTAATATGTAAAGTATTGTAAAGTAATTAATAGAATGTAAATTTAATGTTGTAAGTTTAATAGAATGTAAAGTATTTAAAAACCTAAATTAATGTGTTCAATTCGATGGAAGTACACATTTTAAAACGTAATATTCATTCAAATATAAAATGTAAATAGGCGTATATTAATGCAATGAAAATAATTAGCGTTATATGTTGAATTATGGTAGTTATATCACAATAAGTGGAAATAAAATAGTTAATACGGATAAAAGTGAAACAGAAAATATCAGTGTAATGGAACGTAACCAAATGGTAAATATATTTGTTGAATAATAAGAATGAGAATCGGGTTTTATTTATTTGAATTAAAAAAAACTTAGGTAATGGGTTTATTGCAATTTAATGTAATAAAATCCTTGATTTTTGGGTTAATTGAAATCAATATGGGATGTAAGAATAGTAACGTAATAGTTTATAAATCCAATGTTTAATTTATCCTTTAATAATGATGAATTGAATAATAGAATGGAATAAATTAGGGTATATATGGAAAGTTCAATAATTGGATTAATTGTAAGTAAATGAAATTGGATATAGCTAAATAATACGTTATTTGAAGTGAAGATGAAATAGGAAAATATGTAATATTTTTGAATCCAATAGTAAACCCATCTATTTGACAATAATGAATGGAAAAAATTGATTGGTTAATTTAATTAAATGGAAATTTGGTCATTTTATTTATAATTTTAAATTTTAATGAAATTGGAAGTTAACACTGAAATTTATAAATTTATCCACTTTACAGTTACATCTGAATTTGTTTAAAACATTGTAAATTATTTAGAAATTAATAATGACAAGAATTGTCGATTATAGGATTGGAAATTGAAAGTTGATTTAATTAATTAAATTTTTAACTTATTTAATTAAGTGTAAAAATAGCCATTTTGGCCATTTACTCGGATTTCGACGAAACTAGTTTCATTGGATCCGTAACGGTGAATTATTGTAGGACTACAAGTTTCGTAGCGATCGGACTTTTCGTTTGATCGTACGGACTCGAAACGCCAACGCCTTGAAATAAATGCAATTGAAATCAATTTGAAAAATATTGTTTTAGCATAACTTCTTCATACGATGGAATTTGGACTTGAAACCTTTTCCATTGCATTTAAAGTATTTTAAAACATCTATTTTGATATATGGATTGACCCAATTTCGTTCCGGAGTCGAAACGGGCTTTTCGGGCCATATATCGTCCAATGCGTACATCTATTTGATCTGATCCATTCTTTTCCAACCTTCTCTATAAATATCCAGTTATAAACCATAGCCCTCTATTTTCTCATTTGTCTGTATGTATGTCTTCTTCTCAACTCCTCCTTTCCAATGGCAGACAAACAAATCATAGACCCAATTGCAAATTCAAAAATCAAATGAAAATTCAAACTCATCGAAAAAATTTGAAAAAATTATATATCGAAGATTACACTGATACAAATCTGCAGCAATTGTTAATTTTTCAAAATTTTACTCGGATAAACAGAAAATCTCGGTCAAACCTGGGAATTTTCGAAGCCCTAAGGTCGATTGGGCGTTTTTGATCTGAGCGATTATAGACAAATCAGTTTTTGGGTTTTGAAGAGGGCAGCTAGGGGAGTTGGTTGGTGGTGGCCACTTGGCCAACAGTGAAGTATGGTGGCCAGAAATCATTGGATTTTGGAACCCGGTGGCAGCGGCGGCACGGGAGAGGCGCGCGTCCTCGTCGTTCGGGCGGCCTAAAATGGTGAGCATGGGGGGGTGGTCGATTCGAGGTGGAAGGCGACGTAGGTGGAGCATGAAGCGGTCAATGACCGGGTTGATGCGTGTTCTTCGTTCGAACGAGTTACTGGGCGCATGCTTTTTGGAGATGACATGGCAAATTATGTAAATTGTGTTCTATTTTATTTATTTGTTTTAATTGTTTTCAATCGCATTAATAGTCATAACTTTTGCATACGAGCACGGATTCACGCGCGGTTTGTTTTGCTGGGATCGTATCGGAGTTCCAGACATTTTGGCTTTGGTTTGGACGAATTTGGAGACTGTCCAATTTTTGGGTTTAAATTGGATTTGAATTCAATTTAAATTCAAAAGGTGAGTGTTTTAACGCGCTCACAACTTCTAAGATTTCTTATGTTTATTTAATGCATTTATGATGCGATTTGATATTTATTTATAGCTGTTTGGCATATATTTCATCACTATCTCGGTTAATTTTCATTTATTTAATTAACTTGTAATTTAATTCATTATTTCATATTAACTGCCAGTTAAATTATTATTTATTTTATTGCATATAAACTACCAGTTAAACAGTTATAATTTATTTTTGAATATAAACTGATAGTTGAACCCTGTTATTATCACATGTTATATATATATATATATATATATGTATGTATTGTTTGAATTTGGATGATGATTGTGATAAATGGTTGATGGTTGATATTGGACGAATGGATGTTGTATTTCATATTGTTATAAACTGCAAGTTATTATGCATTTTCATTTCATTCGGGATTACGGTTTGAAATGATATACAACCGCATTTTTATTTTTAAATTGCGGATTGAAATGATAAATATCCGTATCACTTGACCATAGCAGAGAAAATTATATACAGACACCGCAGTAATAATAATATTTTGAAATGATATCTATGGTTTATAAAGAATATATATGATTTTTGATATATTGATTTGGATATTTGATAAAGGTTATTTTATATATAGTTAAATTTTTGGTTTTAAGCTATGAAAAAAATTGGTTTTAAAGTATAAAATAAAGTTTGATTTTATTGAATATAATATGGATAAGTATTTACTTAAATTATATTTAATATAGAGTTTATTTTGATTTTATAAACCAAGGTTGAGAAGATAGTTGCAATTGATTGAGATTTTATTTAATTAAGAATTATATGTAATAAGGGTCCATTTGGAACTTATTAAAATTTAGATTTTAAAAGAATACTGTTTTATAACAAATTCGGGGTTAAGGTGATTTAAGTGAATATATCAAGTCTAACTAAATTGAGGAATATTAAATTATTGAAATTTGAAGTTTAATTAAAGGATACAGGATTTATTTAAATTAAATATTTCAAAACTAAATGGTAGTAAAGTAAATTTGGTGTGTGTATATATATATATATATATATGAATTATAAAATTTAGTTTTGAAACATTGAATATTAAAGCTTTGAAATATATGAAATTTGAATGGTTTATTTGAGGATTTAAAACTGTATTAGAATTGATTGCGAAATTAAAGAAGCTATTATTTTGTTAAATAATTTAATATTTAAACCATTTAAGTGGTGTAGTTATATTTCAAAGTTATGAAATTCAAGTTTTATGTTTTGCAAGGCTATATTTTAAGTATTTGGTTTCAAAATATTATAACCTTGAAATGAGTTTTAGAAAAGGATATATTGAAATGATATCATATTTATTTGGTTTTAAAAGAAGAAGCGATATTGTATTTATATGGTTTTGAAATGGATATTATAATCTAGTTTGAAAAGCATAAACTATTTTGAAAAGACCGCGGTGTTATAATAACGTTTGGTTGTTGAAGAGACCGGGACCGGAAGTTGTCATACTCTCTACCAACTCCGAAAACCACTTTAACAACCATGTACGCGGTGGAGATTCCAGAATGAAGTAGAATGGTGGCGGCGTTTCCTTTGAGGTAAATACGTGGACCCGGCTCCCGTGAGTTGGCATAAGGTGGCTAAAACAGGAGCGATTCTCGGGCCAAGGGGTTAGCGCCCTTTATCGGACACTCCTCTTCAATACTATACTCTGACTTTGGATTGATTCGGTGGTCACCTTTACTTTTGATTTTAGGTGGGAGTTTGTTCGAGGTGGGCGGTAGCCGCGGCTATGCGTTACCACCAGTCCAGATGGCAATTGGTATAACTGCCCTGGCATTGCCTAGTTGTGTCGTGTCACCTTCCATATCGCGCCTTGTACGAGTTTCTATTTGTGTTACCTATGGAGTGTTTTCTCATAGTCCCCCGATCAGGAGATATACAGGCACTGTATAGACTATTGGCATTATTTGTGTTAAGGGGAATATTGGTACACTCCTTAAAGCTATTTTAAAGTAAGTTTATTTTACAATTAGACACTATTATAATAGCGAAATATTACTACATAGTAAATAGTTTAACGGATCCTTAGGAGATGTAAATTCCGAGCATCTCTTGAGCTACTGCACTCATATTTAGTTCTATTAATTTAACTTACATAAGATCTTTTAGTTTTGACTCGAGTGTTTTATCTTTTCAATTCGCTTGGGTCAGTCCGAGCGTTTCAGGATCGAAGACTTTAGCACTGGAGGACGAAGACGGAGATTTCTTTTATTATTATTTATTATATTCCACTACATTCATATTGTTCCGCTGCATTGTTATGTGGTATGTGTAACTCTGATGTATGTTGTATAAGTATAATCGTATATTTTAAAACAGCTTTTAAAACTGTATATTTGATTATTATATTTTATCCTTCCGCTGTGAAATTCTGTTTTGTTTTATTTCTTTCTCGTTTTTACCCCATAACAATCCGCCCTTCCGAACGGTTTGAATTGGCACGTGTGTCGATTTAAAGCATGCGAAAAGGCAGAATGTGACATGTGGTATCAGAGCTTTGGTTTAGTGAAAACCTTAGCTTTGTGGGGTCTGACTCTTATTAATAGGGTAATAATACCCTATGGGAGTCGCTGAGTGTATATATATGAGAAAGCGTATTTGTTAGTGTTATAAAAAGATTTTAATATTGTGTTAATCTGTTCTGTTTTGTATTTGTAGATTATGGTTGGTGCATAGGACGTTGTGACATCAATAGGAATTTCTTAACACTTAATAGGACAGACCGACATAATATTTGTTTTAATATAGGTGAATGAAATAATTTTGCCTATTATATTTTCTATATAGAAAGTAAATTTTATAAAGGTTATATTTGGTTGTATTATATTGGTTGTTAGGTAATAAAATTTATAAATAACAGTGAAATAAGATGGAAAATAAAATAAATCAAATTGGAAATTTTAGAACTTAAGTTCCGGGGTTTTGAAATTTCTTTTGAATTATTTTGAAATATAATAATAATAATATTAAAAGAAGTATATAAGTATTTCAATATAATATGTATGATTTAAAGTTTTGAACCCGAACAACTACCTATTTTGTTTGATATGAATGAATGATGGATGCGTGCTGATTTATGTGATGGTTGTGTGCTTGTTGCAAGTGATGGTTGATTGATTTGTTTGTGGTGATTAAAGCAACTTTAATATTTCATTTTATATAAATTATTAACCTTTTGGATTATATAAGTGAAATTCTGGTTATGGAAGCAATTGCTACTGCTTTTGGTTTCATAAAATTGCCCGACGAATAGGTACGTTTTCGGATTACGGGTTGTAGCGTTATTATATTTTTCCCGTGTTGGGATTTATATTATTTTGGAAAATATATGTTGTATATTGTTATATTTTGATATTATATTTTCTCCCGAGCCTCCCTGTACAAAGGAGACTCTGCCGAAATTTTTCGTAAATTTTGGACTTAGAAAATTTTTGAAAATATTTTCCAAACTTTATTGATTTAAGTATAAAAAGATATAATGAGTGTAAATTTGTATATTTTATTGAAATTAACTAATGGTGTAAATTTAATTGTTCATAAAATTAATATTTTAAATAAGATATATTGATTTCTTAATTCTTCTTTTCCCTTCTTTTCCCTTTTCGGGGACGAAAAGTTTTGAGTGGGGGAGAGTGTAACGATCCGTAAAACTCGATGATTCTTAAATGAGTTAATTTAATAGGATTTCTAAATTAATCTAGAAAGAAATAAAAGTATTAAAATTTATATTGGACCAAATGTAGAAATTACATGAAGTAACTGTAATTAAATGTTAACAATTTAATATTTATATGGCAATAAATTAAAATAATGTAAATTGGTATACATGGTTATAAGTTTAATATAAGAAACCAATAGAAATGTTGAATTTGTGAAATATTAATAAAAATATTAACTAGAATGGAATTCATTAATATAATAATGAATAGGGAAATTTGTTGCATTTGGTTTAAAATAGAAAAGGAGTAAATAAAAGTAACTGTTGAATAAACCAATGCAATAATTGTAGATAAGTAATTATAATGCGTGTGTTGATAATGAACGTACTTAAATGGTAATAAAATTGAAAATAAGAAAACAAAGGCCTTTAGTGAATTATTTAATGAATTCATGAAATAAAAATCAATGTCCTGTAGGTAATTATAATATTGTTTGGAAGTGTAAGCGTACAAGTACGAAATCAAGTAAGTAAATTAATTAAGAACATTTAATAGTAATTAATGTATATATTAGACAATGGACAATTTATGGATTTGTTAAGATTGCTAAGTATATTTGAGTGTAAATAGGAATATTTGGTATTTAATTAATATAAGAAAACGTGTAAATGTTATAACTTGGTTACAAAATTTATATATTCGAAAGTGGATGTAAATATGAATTAATTTATGTGCGCACTAAGGTATAATGAGATAAAACTTAAATTAATGTAATAAGGATGTTGCAGGTTGATAAGTATTCATAATGTTGCTATTGATAATAAACGTTACTTTAATAATTATTAATAGAGAAACGGAAGTGTGAATGTAAATTTAATAGAAGCGTAAATTTATTTTAGTAATTGGTGAACTGGGAAATAAGTTCAAATTATGTAAATTGAGAAATTAATACATAAAGTATTGTAAATTAATTAATAGAATGTAAATTTAATGTTGTAAGTTTAATAAATTGTAAAGCATTTAAAAACCTAAATTAATGTGTTCAATTTGATGGAAGTACACATTTTAAAACGTAATATTCATTCAAATATAAAATGTAAATAGGCGTATATTAATGCAATGAAAAAAAATTAGCGTTATATGTTGAATTATGGTAGTTATATCACAATAAGTGGAAATAAAATAGTTAATACGGATAAAAGTGAAACAGAAAATATCAGTGTAATGGAACGTAACCAAATGGTAAATATGTTTGTTGAATAATAAGAATGAGAATCGGGTTTTATTTATTTAAATAAAAAAAACTTAGGTAATTGGGTTAATTGCAATTTTATGTAATAAAATCTCTGATTTTTGTGTTAATTGAAATCAATATGGGATGTAAGAATAGTTAGGTAATAGTTTATAAATCCAATGTTTAATTTATCCTTTAATAATGATGAATTGAATAATAGAATGGAATAAATTAGGGTATGTATGGAAAGTTCGATAATTGAATTAATTGTAAGTAAATGAAATTGGATATAGCTAAATAATACGTTATTTGAAGTGAAGATGAAATAGAAGAATGTGTAATATTTCTGAATCCAATAGTAAGCTCATCTATTTGACAATAGTGAATGAAAAAAATTGATTGGTTAATTTAATTAAATGGAAATTGTGTAATTTTATTTATAATTTTAAATTTAATGAAATTGGAAGTTAACTATATGTTTATCCAATTTACAGCTGTATCTGAATTTGTTTAAAACATTGTAAATTTTTAAGAAACTAATAATGACAAGAATTGTCGATTATGGGATTGGAAATTGAAAGTTGATTTAATTAATTAAAATTTTAACTTATTTAGTTAAGTGTAAAAATAGCCATTTTGTCCACTGACTCGGATTTCGAGAAACCAGTTTCATCAGAACCGTAACGGCGAATTATTGTAGGACTTCAAGTTTCGTAGCGATCGGACTTGTCGTTTGATCGTACGGACTCGAAACGCCTTAAAATAAATGCAATTGTAATCAATTGAAATCAATCTGGAAAATATTGTTTTAGCATAACTTTTTCATACGATGGAATTTGGACTTGAAACCTTTTTCATTGCGTTTAAAGTATTCGAAAACGTCTATTTTGACATATGGATTGACCCAATTTCGTTCCGGAGTCGAAACGGGCTTTACGGGCCATATATCATCTAACGCGTACATCTATTTGATCTGATCCATTCTTTTCTAACCTTCTCTATAAATATCCGGTTATAAACCCTAGCCCTCTATTTTCTCATTCTTAACTCCTCCTTTCCAATGGCAGACAAACAAACCCTAGATCCAATTGCAAATTCAAAAATCAAATGAAAATTCAAACTCCTCAGAAAAATTTGAAAAAATTATATATCGAATATTGCACCGATAAAAATCTGCGGCAACCTTTCGTTTTTGAAAATTTTACTTAGATAAACGGCAAATCTCGGTCAAACCTGGGAATTTTCGAAGCCCTAGGGTCGATTGGGAGTTTTTGATCTGAGCGATTATAGACAAATCAGTTTTTGGGTTTTGAAGAGGGCAGCTAGGGAGTCGGTTGGTGGTGGCCGCTTGGCCAATAGTGAAATATGGTGGCCGAAAATCATCGAATTGGATTTTGGAACCCTGTGGCGGCGGCACGGTAGAGGCGTGCGTCCTCGTCGTTCGGGGAGGCCTGGGATGGTAAGCAATGGGAGGTGGTCGATTCGAGGTGGAAGGCGGCGTAGGTGGAGCATGAAGCGGTCAACGACCGGGTTGATGCGTGTTCTTCGTACGAACGAGTTACTGGGTGCATGCTTTTTGGAGATGACGTGGAAAATTATGTAAACTGTGTTCTATTTTATTTAATTGTTTTCAATCGCATTAATCGTCATAACTTTTGCATACGAGCTCGAATTCACGCACGGTTTGTTTTGCTGGGATCGTATCGGAATTTCAGACATTTTGGCGCTGGTTTGCATGAATTTGGAGACTGTCCAATTTTTGGGTTTAAATTGGATTTGAATTCAATTTAAATTCAAAAGGTGAGTGTTTTAACCCACTCACAACTTCTAAGATTTCTTATGTTTGTTAAATGCATGTATGATGTGATTTGAAATTTATTTATAGCTGTTTGGCATATAATTCATCATAATCTCAGTTAATTTGCATTTATTTAATTAACTTGTTATTTAATTCATTATTGCATATAAACTGCCAGTTAAAATGTTATTTATTTTATTGCATATAAACTGCCAGTTAAACAGTTATAATTTATTTTTGAATATAAACTGATAGTTAATACCTGTTATTATCACCTGTTATATATAGATGTGTTGTTTGAATTTGGATAATGATTGTGATAAATGGTTGATTGTTGATATTGGATGAATGGATGTTGTATTTCATATTGTTATAAACTGTAAGTTATTATGCATTTTCATTTCATTCGGGATTGCGGTTTGAAATGATATACAACCGCATTTTTATTTTTAAATTGCGGATTGAAATGATAAATATCTGTATCACTTGAACACAGGAGAGAAAATTATTTACAGACATCGCGGTATATATAATGATATTTTGAAATGATATCTATGGTTTATAAAAAATATATATGATTTTTGATATATTGATTTGGATATCTGATAAAGGTTATTTTATATATAGTTAAATTTTTGGTTTTAAGCTATGAAAAAATTTGGTTTTAAAGTATAAAATAAAGTTTGATTTTACTGAATATAATATGGATAGGTATTTACTTAAATTATATTTAATATAGAGTTTATTTTGATTTTATAAACCAAGGTTGAGAAGATAGTTGAAATTGATTGAGATTTTATTTTTTTAAGAATTATATGTAATAAGGGTCCATTTGGAACTTACTGAAATTTAGATTTTGAAAGAATATTGTTTTATAACAAAATTCGGGGTTAAGGTGATTTAAGTGAATATATCAAGTCTAACTAAATTGAGGAATATTAAATTGTTGAAATTTGAAGTTTATTTAAAGGATACAGGATTTATTTGAATTAAATATTTCAACAGTAAATGATAGTAAAGTAAATTTGGTGTATATATATATATATATATGAATTATAAAATTTAGTTTTGAAACACTGAATATTAAAGCTTTGAAATATATGAAATTTGAATGGTTTATTTGAGGATTTAAAACTGTATTAGAATTGATTGCGAAATTAAGAAGATAATTTATTTTATTAAATAATTTAATATTTAAACCATTTAAGTGGTGTAGTTATATTTCAAAGTTATGAAATTCAAAGTTTTATGTTTTGGAAGGCTATATTTCAAGTATTTGGTTTCAAAATATTATAACCTTGAAATAAGTTTTAGAAAAGGATATCTTGAAATGATATCATATTTATTTGGTTTTAAAAGAAGAAGCGATATCGTATTTATATGGTTTTGAAATGGATATTATATTCTGGTTTTAAAAGCATAAACTATTTTGAAAAGACCGTGGTGTTATAATAACGTTTGGTTGTTGAAGAGACGGGGATCAGAAGTTGTCAAACTCTCTGCCAACCCCGAAAACCACTTTAACAGCCGTGTACGCGTTGGAGATTCCAGAATGAAGTAGGATGGTGGCGGCGTTTCCTTTGAGGTAAATACGTGGACCCGACTCCCGTGAGTTGGCATAAGGTGGCTAAAACAGGAGCGATTCTCGGGCCAAGGGGGTTAGCGCCCTTTATCGGACGCTCCTCTTCGATCTATAATCTGACTTTGGATTGATTCGGTGGCCACCTTTACTTTTGATTTTAGGGGGGAGTTTGTTCGAGGTGGGCAGTAGCTGCGGCTATGCGTTACCACCAGTCCAGATAGCAATTGTATATCTACCATGGCATTGCCTAGTTGTGCCGTGTCACCTTCCCTATCGCGCCTTGTACGAGTTTCTATTTGTGTCCTACCTATGGAGTGTCTTCTCGTAGTCTCCCGATCAGGAGATATGCAGGCACTGTATAGACTATTGGCATTATTTGTGTTAAAGGGAATATTGGGTCACTCCTTAACGCTATTTTAAAGTAAGTTTATTTTACAATTAGACACTACTATAATAGAGAAATATTACTACATAGTAAATAGTTTAACGGATCCTTAAGAGATGTAAATCCCGAGCATCTCTTGAGTTACTGCACTCATATTTACTTTTGTTGATTTAACTTACATAAGATTTTTTAGTTCTGACTCGAGTGTTTTGTCTTTTCAATTCGCTTGGGTCAGTCCGAGCGTTTCAGGATCGAAGACTTTAGCACTGGAGGACGAAGACGGAAATTTCTTTTATTATTATTTATTATATTCCACTACATTCATATTGTTCCGCTGCATTGTTATGTGGTATGTGTAACTCTGATGTATGTTGTATAAGTATAATCGTATATTTTAAAACAGCATTTTAAATTGTATATTTGATTATTATATTTTATCCTTCCGCTGTGAGATTCTGTTTTGTTTTATTTCTTTCTTGTTTTTCTTATTTACCGCATAACAATTCGCCCTTTCGAACGGTTTGAATTGGCACGTATGTCGATTTAAAGCGTGCGAAAAGACAGGATGTTACATGTGGTATCAGAGCTTTGGTTTAGTGAAAACCTTAGCTTTGTGGGGTCTGACTAAAAGATTTTAATATTGTGTTAATTTGTTCTGTTTTGTATTTATAAACTCTAGTTGGTACATGGGACACTGTGACATCAATAGGAATTTCTAAACACTTAATAGGACAGACCGACATAATATTTGTTTTAATATAGGTGAATGAAATAATTTTGCCTATTATACTTTCTATATAGAAAGTAAATTTTATAAAGGTTGTATTTGGTTGTATTATATTGGTTGTTAGGTAATAAAATTTATAAATAACAGTGAAATAAGATGGAAAATAAAATAAATCAAATTGGAAATTTTAGAACTTAAGTTCCGGGGTTTTGAAATTTCTTTTGAATTATTTTGAAATATAATAATAATAATATTAAAAGAAGTATATAAGTATTTCAATATAATATGAAAGAAATGTTTTTAAAAGAAATTTTGAAAAGATAAAGTTGTACTCCCCTCACTATCGCTGAAAAATAATTTCGGTGATGAGTGCTCGCATCATCGACATCCATTTTTGAGTTTCAAAGTGGGAAGGCCACTGTAATAGTTTTACTGCAGATTTATCTGCATAAAAAAAATATAAACTTTAAATTGTTTAAATATAATTAAAAATATAAGTTATAAGAATATACCTTTATCTATTATTGTAAATGATTTTTGGTTAAAAAAAACCCGGTATTTAGTTCTTAAGTTTCCGTTAATTAATAATTTCAATTATTATAGTGAAAATGAATGTAACTAATTTATAATTAGAACCTTTAATTAAAATAAGTAATTTAATGCTAGAAATTAAAGGTACGTTGAAACTGTAATCTATGAAACAAAGAATAATATTATTGAACAATGAATTAATTAAAGAAAATGAGAAAATTTGTATAACTTTCAAATTACATCCTTAAAAACATATATATAACTTACCGAATATGAAAAGTTGAAATGTTTAATAAGAAAATGTAATGGAAGCGGTACAAGTAAAAGTATGCAATGAAGTGTTCAATAAAAATTCTTTTATTCTTAATAATTGATGTTGTAATTGTTTATAAACCTAAGTATAATGGAAATCTTACTTTAATGAAATATGATAGAAGGTAAGTGTTGTAAATAAGTAATTATAGACTTAAGTAAATGTTGAAGTTAATTATTTTAATAAACAGAAAGATGAATACCGTAAATAAATGAAATTAAGCAGTAAATAAATGAAATTAAGCAGTAAATAAATGAAGTAATGTGCAAAGGAATCGAATTAAAAAATGAAAATTTGCAAGAAATAATGTAAAATTAAAAAGATAAATCAGAATATGGATAAAAGGAAATCAAACAACAATAGTTTGAAATGGAATTAACAAAATTTAACTTGATTTATTGTTTGGAATTTGTTGTTGTTTGCTCTATGGTTGTTTGGGTAAGGATACTTTAAAATTGTTGGATGAATGAATAATCTATTTAGTTTCACCTAAGACTGTTGAGTGAAGGGAACACTAAGTAGTTTATTTTTTATTCCGTACAATTTAAAGTTTTGAACCCGAACAACTACCTGTTTTGTTTGATATGAATGAATGATGGATGCGGGTTGATTTATGTGATGGTTGTGTGCTTGTTGCAAGTGATGGTTGATTGATTTGTTTGTGGTGATTAAAGCAACTTTAATATTTCATTTTATATAAATTATTAACCTTTTGGATTATATATGTGAAATTCAGGTTATGGAAGCAATTGCTACTGCTTTTGGTTTCATAATTAAGCGTAAATTGCCCGACGAATTGGTACGTTTTCGAATTACGGGTTATAGCGTTATTATATTTTTCCCATTTTGGGATTTATATTATTTTGGAAAATATATGTTGTATATTGTTATATTTTGATATTATATTTTCTTTCGAGCCTCCCCATACAAAGGAGAATCTGCCGAAATTTTCCGTAAATTTTGGACTTAGGAAATTTTTGAAATATTTTCCAAACTTTATTGATTTAAGTATAAAAAGATATAATGCTTGTAAATTTGTATATTTTATTGAAATTAAGTAATAGTGTAAATTTAATTGTTTATAAAATTATTATTTTAAATAAGATATATTGATTTCTTAATTCTTCTTTTCCCTTCTTTTTCCTTTTCGGGGACGAAAAGTTTTGAGTGGGGGAGAGTGTAACGATCCGTAAAACTCGATGATTTTTAAATGAGTTAATTTAATAGGATTTCTAAGTTAATCTAGAAAGAAATAAAAGTCTTAAAATTTATATTGGAGCGAATGTAGAAATTAGATGAAGCAATTGTAATTAAATGTTAACAATTTAATATTTATATGACAATAAATAAAAATAATGTAAATTGGTATACATGGTTATAAGTTTAATATAAGAAACCAATAGAAATTTTGAATTTGTGAAATATTAACAAAAATATTAACTAGAATGGAATTCATTAATATAATAATGAATAGTAAAATTTGTTACATTTGGTTTAAAATAGAAAAGGAGTAAATAAAAGTAACTGTTGGATAAACCAATGCAATAATTGTAGGTAAGTAATTATAATGTGTGTGTTGATAATGAACATACTTAAATGGTAATAAAATTGAATATAAGAAAACAAAGGCATTTAGTGAATTATTTAATGAATTCATGAAATAAAAATCAATGTCCTGTAGGTAATTATAATATTGTTTGGAAGTATAAGCGTACAAGTATGAAACCAAGTAAGTAAATTAATTAAGAACATTTAATAGTAATTAATGTATATATTAGACAATGGACAATTTATGGATTTGTTAAGATTGCTAAGTATAATTGAGTGTAAATAGGAATATTTGGTAATTAATTAATATAAGAAAAAGTGTAAATGTTATATCTTGGTTAATAAATTTATATATTCGAAAGTGGATGTAAATTTGAATTAATTAATGTGCGCATTAAGGTATAATGAGATAAAACTTAAATTAATGTAATAAGGATGATGCAGGTTGATAAGTATTCATAATGTTGTTATTGATAATAACGTTACTTTAATAATGTAATAAAATCTCTGATTTTTGCGTTAATTGAAATCAATATGGGATGTAAGAATAGTAAGGTAATAGTTTATAAATCCAATGTTTAATTTATCCTTTAATAATGATGAATTGAATAATAGAATGGAATAAATTAGGGTATTTATGGAAAGTTCAATAATTGGATTAATTGTAAGTAAATGAAATTGGATATAGCTAATAACACGTTATTTGAAGTGAAGATGAAATAGGAGAATATGTAATATTTATGAATCCAATAGTAAACCCATCTATTTGACAATAATGAATGGAAAAAATTGATTGGTTAATTTAATTAAATGGAAATTTGGTAATTTTATTTATAATTTTAAAATTTAATGAAATTGGAAGTTAACATTGAAATTTATAAATTTATCCACTTTACAGTTGCATCTGAATTTGTTTAAAACATTGTAAATTTTTAAGAAACTAATAATGACAAGAATTGTCGATTATGGGATTGGAAATTGAAAGTTGATTTAATTAATTAAAATTTTAATATATTTAGGTAAGTGTAAAAATAGCCATTCACTAACTTGGATTTCGATGAAACCAGTTTCATCAGATCCATAATGGTGAATTATTATAGGACTTCAAGTTTCTAGCGATCGGACTTGTCGTTTGATCGTACGGACTCGAAACGCCTTGAAATAATTACAATTGAAATCAATTGAAATCAATTTGGAAAATATAGTTTTAGCATAACTTCTTCATATGATGGAATTTGGACTTGAAACCTTTTCCATTGCGTTTAAAGTATTTTAAAACATCTATTTTGATATATATATATATATATATATATATATTGACCCAATTTTGTTCCGGAGTCGAAACGGGCTTTTCGAGCCATATATCATCCAACGCGTACATTTATTTGATCTGATCCATTCTTTTCTGACCTTCTCTATAAATATCCAGTTATAAACCCTAGCCCTCTATTTTCTCATTTATCTGTATGTATATCTTCTTCTCAACTCCTCCTTTCCAATGGCAAACAAACAAACCCTAGATCCAATTGCAAATTCAAAAATCAAATCAAAATTCAAACTCCTTAGAAAAATTTGAAAAGTTTTATTTCGAAGATTGCACCGATACAAATCTGCGGCAACTGTTCGTTTTTGAAAATTTTACTCGGATAAACGGCAAATCTCGGTCAAACCTGGGAATTTTCGAAGCCCTAGGGTCGATTGGGCGTTTTTGATCTGAGCGATTATAGACAAATCAGTTTTTGGGTTTTGAAGAGAGCAGCTAGGGGAGTCGGTTGGTGGTGGCCGCTTGGTCTATAGTGAGTATGGTGGCCGAAAATCGTCGACTTGGATTTTGGAACCCGGTGGCCGCGGCACGGGAGAGGCGCGCGTCCTCGTCGTTTGGGGCGGCCTGGGATGGTGAGCATGGGGAGGTGGTCGATTCGAGGTGTAAGGTGGCGTAGGTGGAGCATGAAGCGGTTAACGACCGGGTTGATGCTTATTCTTCGTTCGAACGAGTTACTGGCGCATGCTTTTTGGAGATGACGTGGCAAATTATGTAAATTGTGTTATATTTATTTATTTGTTTTAATTGTTTTCAATCGCATTAATCGTCATTACTTTTGTATACGAGCTCGGATTCACGTGAGGTTTATTTTGCGGGGATCTTATCGGAATTTCAGACATTTTGGCGCTGGTTTGGACGAATTTGGAGACTGTCCAATTTTTGGGTTTAAATTGGATTTGAATTCAATTTAAATTCAAAAGGTGAGTGTTTTAACCCACTCGCAACTTCTAAGATTTCTTATGTTTGTTAAATGCATTAATGATGTGATTTTAAATTTATTTATAGCTGTTTGGCATATAATTCATCATTATCTCAGTTAATTTGCATTTATTTAATTAACTTGTTATTTAATTCATTATTGCATATTAACTGCCAGTTAAATCGTTATTTATTTTATTGCATATAAACTGCTAGTTAAAAATTTATAATTTATTTTTGAATATAAACTGATAATTGATACATGTTATTATCACATGTTATATATAAATGTATTGTTTGAATTTGGATGATGGTTATGATAAATGGTTGATGGTTGATATTGGATGAATGGATGTTGTATTTCATATTGTTATAAACTGCAAGTTATTATGCATTTTCGTTTCATTCGGGATTGCGATTTGAAATGATATACAACCGCATTTTTATTTTTAAATTGCGGATTGAAATGATAAATATCTGTATCACTTGACCATAGGAGAGAAAATTATATAAAGACACCGTGGTATATATATATATATATAATAATATTTTGAAATGATATCTATGGTTTATAAAGAATATATATGATTTTTGATATATTGATTTGGATATTTGATAAAGGTAATTTTATATGTAGTTAAATTTTTGGTTTTAAGCTATGAAAAAAATTGGTTTTAAAGTAGAAAATAAAGTTTGAATTTATTGAATATAATATGAATAAGTATTTACTTAAATTATATTTAATATAGAGTTTATTTTGATTTAATAAACCAAGGTTGAGAATATAGTTGAAATTGATTGAGATTTTATTTAATTAAGAATTATATGTAATAAGGGGTCCATTCGGAACTTATTGAAATTTAGATTTTAAAAGAATATTGTTTTATAACAAAATTAGGGGTTAATGTGATTTAAGTGAATATATCAAGTCTAACTAAACTAAGGAATATTAAATTGTTGAAATTTGAAGTTTATTTAAAGGATACTGGATTTATTTAGTAAAGTGAATTAGGTATAAATATATAAATATATATATATATGAATTATAAAATTTAGTTTTGAAACACTGAATATTAAAGCTTTGAAATATATGAAATTTGAATGGTTTATTTGAGGATTTAAAACTATATTAGAATTGATTGCGAAATTAAAGAAGCTATTATTTTGTTAAATAATTTAATATTTAAACCATTTAAGTGGTGTAGTTATATTTCAAAGTTATGAAATTCAAAGCTTTATGTTTTGGAAGGCTATATTTCAAGTATTTGGTTTCAAAATATTATAACCTTGAAATGAGTTTTAGAAAAGGATATATTGAAATGATATCATATTTATTTGGTTTTAAAAGAAGAAGTGATGTCGTATTTATATGGTTTTGAAATGCATATTATATTCTAGTTTTAAAGGCATAAACTATTTTGAAAAGACCGGGGTGTTATAATAACGTTTGGTTGCTGAAGAGAACGGGATCGGAAGTTGTCATACTCTCTGCCAACTCCGAAAACCACTTTAACAATCGTGTACGCGGTGGAGATTTCATAATGAAGTAGGATGGTGGAGGCGTTTCCTTTGAGGTAAATACGTGGACCCGACTCCCGTGAGTTGGCATAAAGTGGCTAAAACAGGAGCGATTCTCGGGCCAAGGGCCCCTTTACGAACACTCCTCTTCGATACTATACTCTGACATTAGATTGATTTGGTGGCCACCTTTACTTTTGATTTTAGGGGGGAGTTCGTTAGAGGTGGGCGGTAGCTGCGGCTATGCGTTACCACCAGTCCGGATATCAATTGGTATATCTACCCTGGCATTGCCTAGTTGTGTCATGTCACCTACCCTTTCGCGCCTTGTACGAGTTTCTATTTGTGTCGTACCTATGGAGTGTCTTCTCGTAGTCTCCCGGTCAAGAGATATGCAGGCACTGTATAGACTATTAGCATTATTTGTGTTAAGGGGAATATTGGGTCACTCCTTAGCGCTTTTTTAAAGTAAGTTTATTTTACAATTAGACACTATTATAATAGCGAAATATTACTACATTGTAAATAGTTTAACGGATCCTTAGGAGATGTAAATCCCGAGCATCTCTTGAGTTACCGCACTCATATTTACTTCTGTTGATTTAACTTACATAAGATCTTTTAGTTCTGACTCGAGTGTTTTGTCTTTTCAATTCGATGGGTCAGTCGGAGCGTTTCAGGATCGAAGACTTTAGCTCTGGAGGACGAAGATGGAGATTTCTATTATTATTATTATTATTTATTATATTCCATTACACTCATATTGTTTCGCTGCATTGTTATATGTTATGTGTAACTCTAATGTATGTTGTATAAGTATAATCGAATATTTTAAAACAGCTTTATAAACTGTATATTTGATTATTATATTTTATCCTTCCGATGTGAGATTCTGTTTTGTTTTATTTCTTTCTCGTTTTTCTTATTTACCCCATAACAATCCGCCCTTCCGAACGGTTTGAACTGGCACGTGTGTCGATTTAAAGCGTGCGAAAAGGCAGGATGTTACATCTTCCATTGGGGAGCTCTATATTTAATATCCTTTTTTAATTTCTACTCAGAAAGGATTTGGGTGTAAGTAATGAAAGCCAAGTCTGAAATGTTTAAGAAATTTAAAATTTGGGTCGATCTTGCTGAAAACCAAAATGAGAAGAAATTAAAGATTCTAAAGTCCAACGATGACGGCCCTATGTTGAAGGAGTTCCTTGATTATTTCAAATACATGGCATTAATAGGCATTTCACTACGCTTGGGAATCCGCGGTCCAATGGGGTGCAGAAAGGATGAATAAAACTTTGCTTGAAAAACTTATTGCTTGAGATTAACTATAGTCTTAGTGAAGACTTTTGAGTTGAAGTTATTTCAAATTCTGCATAGTATAAATAGAATTCCATGCTCAACTATTAATGGGAAGATTCAATAGGAATATAGGAGAGCTAAACCAGTAAATTTGAATTATTTTTATACTTTAGGTTGTTCTATATATGTTTATAACACATAAAATGATAAGTTGGAAACTGAAGCTTCCAAATGTATTTTTCTTGGTTATATGGATGACATTAAAGGTATGAGATTTTGACCCTAAGACAAAGAAAATTATCCACTCAAGGCATTAACTTTAGTGAATCGGCTATGTTTAAAACTTTTCCTTACTTATTTGATAATCCAATCTTACATGAGAGAAGATTAAGGAGATGAATATTGTTCCCACTTTTCAACCTATAAGTGGAGTTATAACTATTGATGATAGGGGGAATACAATTAACGATACATCTCATGATATTACACATATCTGTTCTAATGGTGAGAGTGATGTTCATGGAACTAGAGAGGATTTAGCTTAAGGTAGAGCTGACATTGATTTAGGTGATGTTGCAGCCATTCGAGCTAGTTGGTATACTAAGAAGGGACTAGATAGATATGGATAATGGCACTATGTAAAGCTTTGATTATCAGTTTGACTATGCATTGCATATGGTACAAGATGTACCTTTAGACACCAATGATGCTTTACAGTCGAGTGATAGTTTATAGTAGATTTTGGTATGGAATAGAAGATTAATCTTTGTAAGAGAACAAGAATTGGTAATTAGTTCCATTACATTAAAGAAACCGAGCCATAGGATGCAAATGCATATTCAAGTACGATGGAAGATAAAAGGCAAGATTAGTAATAAAAGGATTTTCACAAAGAAAACTGAATGAGACCTTTTCCTTAGTAGTCTAGTATACCTCTATCTAGATTTAATTGGCTATTATTACTATCAGGACTTGAAGCTACAACAACTTGATGCGAGGATAACTTTCTTGCATGGAGACTTAGAAGAAACCATTTATATGAAGCAATAGGATAAGTTTGTTGTAGATGGAAAGTCTGATTTGGTATGCAAATTGAAGAATTCAATTTATGGCCTAAAGTAGTCGCCTAGACAATGATATAGGTGGTTTGATTTTTTATGCTTAGAATTAGCTTTGATAAAGCGTAAAAGATGCTTGTGTTTATGACAAGCATTAGAATAGTGGAAATCAGGTGTATTTACTTCTATATGGAAAAGACATGCTTATTGCTTCAAAAGATAGATCAAAATCAAGCAATTAAATTTGTAGTTGCATGCGAAATTAAAACTGAAAACCCTTGTTGAAGCACCAAAAATATTAAGCATCGAGATGGTAGAGCATGAAGTTATAAAGTTGACATGGAAAGAGTATATCAGTAAAGTGATTGCTTGGTTTAACATGGAGAAGGCAAAGGCCATCAATACACAAATGCCTTTACACATAAAGCTTTCTGAAAAGAGTTCTCCGATCTCCGATAAAGATAAGGCATATATCGAAAGGGTACTCTATATAAGTGTGATTGGAAGTTTAATGTATGTAATGGTCTGTACTAGGCTTGGCATTGCGCATGTTGTTGGAGCGGTTTGTGAGAAATGCGGATTACGGATCTTAAGGCTAGAATTAACACTAGAGTGGGGTGAATAGTGTTCCAAGGAATTACTAAATCTTTTTGAGTTTATGCTAATTTGAACACAAATGTATGCAATATTCAGACACAGATATGATCACAGAATCAAACACAGATGCAGAAATAAAGTAAAAGCAATTAAGGAAAGAACACACCGGATTTTATACTGGTTTAGAGTTACCCTACATCCAGTCACGCACACAAGTACGGATTTCCTTTCAAAATCAATTGTTAAAATTACACCTTCGATTTCAAGGCCACGGGGTACACCACTTTAGATTCACAATCCTCTGGGTAGAGATACTTGATTTTACGGGCAACAAGTTCACCCAATTGATTTCACAAGCTACAATCACACCTTTTCTTGATTGATTTCATAGGCTACAATCACATCTTTTCTCGTTTAGTTTATTACAAAGAAGCCTATAACTCTGAATAGCACTGAGAACTTGTTGAGATAGTGATAGAGAATCAAACCAGAGATGATCTAGTTAGATTCAATGTTGATTTTGGTAGAGTAATGGTAAAAATATATATAAAGAAATGTGGAAGAAGAAGAGGAGTGAAATCAGAGAAAATATGAATATAAATTCATTTAAAACTGCCCCTATTTATAGTAGAACAACAGCCATGTCCATTCGTGAATGGATATGACGAATAAACACTTCTTTTGAAATTCAAATTTTTGAATCAAACTGCCACCATGTCGACAAGGGTATATTGGGGTTGTCGACAGGTCTAAGCAATTTTTGGTGATTTTTTTCCTTTGAAATTAACTTTCATCTTATATTAAAAATATTTTAAACTTCAAATATACTTAACTATAGTTAAAATACATAAATAAATATAGAGAGTAATATTTTGATATATATAAAATTTTACTATAATTTTATATTTAAATCTAAGTATAATATTAAAAGTTAAATATATTATTATTAAAAGATAGTTTAAAACCAAGGATAATTTGATTTTTAAAATAAAGATTATTTTAAGGTCAAATGTATTTAAAACCAGGATAGATGTTTTTGATTCTTTTAAAAGGAAGATTTTGAAATCATTTTGAAAACACGATATAATTTTGTAAAAACATTTGAATAAAATTTAGTGGATACAAAACAATGTTCCACTAGATTTTTCGTAGGTTCCATCCTACTTAGGGTTCCATCCCTTTAACAGGCTCAAAGTGAATTCCATTCCTAGAATAAATTGGATTTTAAGATGCCAGTGCTTTTCTAGGAGTTTTAACAAAATTCCTAATTAAATTACTTATTATTGAAATCTTGAACTCTTGATAATCTTGATATCTTCAGTCTTGAATCTCTATACTGTACAGTCTTCATTCTTGGTACCTGCATGGTTATCCTGCATATACATATATATCTAAACTATAATGTTAGTATTTATATTTTGTAATCTTATTCTATGGTTGTTGTCATCAAAACCGTCTTTTCAAGGACTAACAATCCCACATTTTTGATGATGACAACCTTTGTTTATAAAATATTACTTCTATCCTAATAACTCCTCCTAAAATTAATAACTCCCCCTAAAACTATGCCTAACTATCCTATTTTATACTTCTCCCCATTTGTCATCAACAAAAACTAACTCGAAATTATATAAATCCCCCTTAATCTAATACTCTATGACATATGATTATAATGATAGTGTTATCATAAATAATCATCACTTGATTCTAAAACTAAAACTTAGTCCTAAGTTACTAACTATCCTAACTAAGAATCTATATATGAAAATTCAAATAATATAAGAACACAAATCATTTATTAAGTATATATTGTTATATTTACATGTGCGTAGAGAACGTAAGTAAAAACATACAACAATAGGAAAGTGAGAAAAGAAACTAATGTGTGTCCTTGAAAATGGGAGATCTATGAACCGAACAATTTGGGTAGTGGAAACAGAAATTTCCACGTTGTTCGACTAGATTTCCATTCTTGTCAAAGCATATTTCGCCAACGCAAACGACTTTGTCATCATCTTCAGCATGCTCTTCTTCCATAAGGGCTTCTTCTTCTTCTTCCTTGCTGTCCTCTTGCACTTGATCTCTTGAAGACTCTTCATCAATCAAGATCGGATTAGCGTGATTGTCCATTAGAAACTTTTGCAAATTTCTAAGGATTTTGCCTTGCCTTTCTTGTTCTTTAGCCATTCTAAGTTGCACTACTTGAATTTCAGTCATTAGTTGCAGTGCATCCTTCAAGGAATCTTCCATTTTCATCACTCGTGCAAGCGTAGTTCGTTGAAATGGTCCAATAGAAGGAGAAGGGAATGAAAAAGTTGAATTTTTGTTTGATTTGGAAGAGGAGGCCATTGTTTTAAATGTTTTCAGAAGTTAGAACAGAGAAAGGCTAGAGAGAATGGTCAAAATTTCAAAATAAGAAGAATATATAACCACTTATTTGAATTTTGGTGGGAAAATTTCAAAAATAAATAATCGTTATATGTCGACAGGGGTAGTAAGGGTTTGTCGACATGGTACTTGATATTTTTTTCTATTTGATTTATTTTAATTTAATTTTTAATTATACTTTGTTATTTATATTTCATATTTCAGTTATTGAACAAATACCTAATTCCCTTTTTAATTTAGTAAATATAGACTTATTTAAGGGTTTTGTTAAGATATCAGCAATTTGATTCTCAGAATTGATATAATCGAGAGTAATTACTTCCTTACTTATATTATCTCTGAGAAAATGATGTCTGATACCAATATGTTTAGTTCGAGCATTATGAGTAGTATTTTTGGATAAATTTATTGCAATGGTGTTGTCACAATAAATTGGTGATTTTGAGATATATAAACCAAAATCTTTTAAAATTTGTTGCATATATATTACTTGAGAACAAGCCAAAGTAGCAGAAATATACTCTGCTTCGGTTGTTGATAAAGAAACTGTGTGACGCCCCACCTCTATACCCACGCTAGCCAAGAACACTACGGTGTAGTGCTGTCAACTAGCGCGGAGAATAAGGCTGTTGAGGAGCGACCATCCATGTAATTCCTTATCACACGGTGGCTATAAAATAATCTTCGGAAACAAATATAGAAGTAAGCATAACATGCGAATCAATCACAGATATCCATATCACAAAGGCGGAAAGAGATATGAATATATATCACATAAAAATGTACATCAGAGTAGTGGTCTAAAAAGATCCACGATAATACAAAAGAATACAACTATGAGTCTATATCTCAAGTGTAAACAAAAAAAGCTGCTAATCTAAACAAGTAGCCAAAAGTCTGAGTAGTGAATCACTGGGGGAGGAGTCAAGCTGTAGCACCTGTAACATCTCGGTCTGACCCGAGTATTATTTATAAGAAAATAATAAACGGATCAGTCTAGCTATAAATATCAGATGACATGATATAGAATAAAAGATATGGCATAAACATAAAATATCCATACTGTCATACTACTATAAGTATGCAAATAATGATCAACAGGAGATCAACCGATAAGAGATAAATCAATATCACAAGAATCTTCTCAAAGATCCAAAGAGGGCATCATACCCTAAACTTGTACTCATGACAAGTCAAAGAGATAAATTCCAGAAATCAACATAAGAAATCCAGAAATCATAAAAAGGGAAAGAGGCCTATCACATGACGGTCCGAAGACCATGGGGAGCTACCCCACATGTGTGAGTGGAATCACACAGATTGAGGTCAAGACTAACCAAAAAGCAGAAAGGTATGTGTGAATGGAATCACACAAGTGGTGTCTAGTCTAACCTTGCAATGAAAGAGACATCGCGCAATTGCTAGTCTAATTCATAAAGCGATCATCAAGATCAACGAGAAGTGTCAATTACACTAAGCTAGTAAATATAGAAGTTTAGCTTCATGTCCCATAACCACTTGCTTAACTTAAATATTTACGAACAAACTGTAAATCTTCACTAATAAAATTGTCACAAGAGGTTCAATCGAACGAGTCCAAGAATTAACCGACGAAGTGAACGCAAGCGTTTCATACCACTTGTTTTACTAAGTCGTTTAATTAGATTTCTCATCCGAGTGAGGTAAAGGCTTGTATATACTAATAGATTGGAAAACGGTTTAAGAAAAGAGCTTTGTTATTAAAAATAGAGTTGAAATTGTTTGTTAAAAGAGTTTTGATATTTACTACTAGTATTGAAACCTTTATATTATAAAGTGACAAAACACATAAGCAAGTGTAGAAACAATCAGTCACAAAGATCGCATACGGAGATGCGAATAAAATCCCAGGAAATCAGCTCAATGTTTTTCAGATAAGATCCCCTACGGAGGGGGGGTCCAGGGGGGTGGCAACCCCCCCAAGGTGGGGGTGCGGGGGCAACGCCACCGCTTACGGGGTTCGACCTGCCCGGTCAGGTCGCGGGGGTCCGGGGGCAGCGCCCCGACCAAAACGGTACGACCTAGTGAAGATAAAATGAGGTCTAACGACCTAAGGACTCAAGGGTCTAACGACCTAGCGACTCAAGGGTCCAAAGACTCAGCGACTCAAGGGTCCAACGACTCAGCGACTCAAGGGTGAACGACTCAGCGACTCAAGGGTGAACGACTCAGCGACTCAAGGGTCCAACGACTCAGCGACTCAAGGGTGAACGACTCAGCGACTCAAGGGTGAATGACTCAGCGACTCAAGGGTCCAACGACTCAGCGACTCAAGGGTCCAACGACTCAGCGACTCAAGGGTCCAACGACTCAGCGACTCAAGGGTCCAACGACTCAGCGACTCAAGGGTGAACGACTCAGCGACTCAAGGGTCCAACGACTCAGCGACTCAAGGGTCCAACGACTCAGCGACGCAAGGGTGAACGACTCAGCGACTCAAGGGTCCAACGACTCAGCGACTCAAGGGTGAACGACTCAGCGACTCAAGGGTGAACGACTCAGCGACTCATGGACGAACGACATAACTCCGAACGACCTAAAAATGGCCAGAACGACTCAAGTGCAGAAAATTCAACAAAACGCTAAAAATTGGAGTTTTTTGCCAATCCAATCCAAACCAAATGCTAACATGCATGCAAAAATGATAGGGAATCATTCCCAACAGTCCAATATAGTTATAGACTAGAATTGTGAGATAAAAATCTCACCTTTGCTCCAAAACCCAATGAAAATGAAGAACAAAGCTTGAAGGCAAATGGAGAAGCAACCACAAGCTTGAATCCGATGTCTTCTTCTTGAATTTGGAGTTGAATGTTGGAGTTGCAATAAAACAAAAACTTTGGAGTTTTAATTTCTCATTCCATTCACCATTTTTGTTGAAGCTTTAGTGTTAGGAAATGAAATGAAGCAATGAAGAAGAAGGGGGGTGGAACTTGGGTCTAATGGGCTAAAAGTCCAAACCAAAGGCTCGAGTGAAAAAGTGGTGAAATTCCACTAACCCCAAACATATCAATGTTTATACTTAGAAGATTGCAAACGACGTTTCGAACTCAATGGAAGTGGTCTCGAGTCCTAATTTGACCGTTTGCAAAAAGTAGCTTCGGACCAAAATCCGATTAACGATAAAATATTTAAATATAAAAATCGATAAATATGCAGGTTGTTACAAACTGTGTTTTACTTTTTACTAAATCAGGAAATCAGAGAATGCCCCAAAAAGTGACAAGTTCCACTTGTACTTTTTCGATCTGATTTACAACTAGCATAATCAGCATCGCGGTAAGATATTAAGTCAATAGAATCATTTTTAGTATAAAATAAGCCATAATCAAGGGTGTGTTTAACATACCTTATGATACGTTTTACGGCTTTTAAGTGTGTATGTTGGGATTGATATCTTGCACAGAGACAAACACTATACATGATATCAGGTCTACTAGTAGTAATATAGAGTAGTGATCCAATCATTCCTTTATATAATTTTTGATCTACATCTTTCGAGAGATCTTCTTTACTTAGGTACTCGTTGGTTGCCATGGGAGTGGGTTTTCCACTTGCAATAGTCAAACCAAATTTACTAATTGGGTCTTTAGCATATTTTTCTTGACTAATAAAGATATCATTATCTAATTGTTTTATTTGTAATTCTAGAAAGAAGTTTAATTCACCCATATGACTCATCTCAAACTCTTTTGTCATTATTTTAGAAAATTCTTTATTCATTTCAAAATTAGTTGATCCGAAAATGATATCATCTACATAAACTTGTACTAGTTGAATATCATTTTTATTTCTTTTAATAAAAAGTGTATTATCTACTTTACCAATTTCAAAATTTGATTGTAATAAGTAAGATCTTAGTCTATCGTACCAGGCTCTAGGAGCTTGTTTTAGACCATATTGAGCTTTCTTAAGTTTGTAAACATGATTTGGTAATTTTTCATTTTCAAAAAGTGGTGGTTGTTCAACATATACTTCCTCTTTTACAAATCCATTTAAAAAAGGCACTTTTAACATCCATTTGATATAATTTGAAATTATTACAATTTGTGAAAGCAAGTAGAATCCTAATGGCTTCTAATCTTGCTACGGGAGCAAAGGTTTCACCAAAATCTATTCCTTCTTCTTGGCAATAACCTTGAGCGACTAACCGGGCTTTGTTTCTAATAACCTCTCCTTGTTCATTCATTTTATTTTTATAAACCCATTTAGTTTCAATTATAGTTTTATTTTCAGGTCTAGGAACAAGTTCCCAAATATCATTTCTACTAATTGGTTTAGTTCTTCTTGCATAGCCAAAATCCATTAATCATCAGTTGATGCTTCTTTTGTATTTTTGGGTTCAATGGTTGATATAAATGATACATTGCTCATTTTACTTAATTGATTTCTACTTGTAACAACAAATTGCATACCTCCTAGTATATTTTCTATAGGATGATCTTTTAAAGGTTTAATCCTTTTATTAGGGTGATTAATTTCATTATTAGTTTCAGTTGACACTTGATTTTGAGTGATTAAATCTTCTTCATCATTTGTGTCGTCAAATTTTTTGAGATTTTCATCGAATGAAACATGCATTGTTTCTTCGATGGTGTTAGTTCTTAAATTAAGCATTCTGTATGCTTTACTTCTATTAGAATATCCGATAAAGATACCTTTGTCGAATTTAGGATAAAATTTATCTAAGTTATCTTTTGTTTTTAAAATGAAACATTTACTTCCAAAAATTATAAAATAAGATACCTTAGGTTTCTTTCTGTGAAGAAGTTTATAAGATCCCTTATCAGTTAAAAGTCTAATTAAAATCCTATTTAAAATATAACAGGCGGTAGCAACTGCTTCTGTCCAAAAATACTTTGTTAATTTAGTACCTAAAAGCATAGTTCTCGCACATTCTTGAATCGTCCTATTTTTACGTTCTGCTGCTTTGTTTTGTTGTGGAGTTCTTGGAAATGAAAAATTGTGAGTTATTCCCTTTTTATTGCAGAATTCCTCAAACTTTTCATTTTCAAATTCACCACCGTGATCACATGGATGGTTATAATTTTTAGAGAAAGTTGATTTTGAATCATTTTTGTAAAGTTCTTAAAACATTCAAAAATATCACTTTTATGTTTCAAAAATATTATCCATGTAAATATAGAATAATCATCTACAATTACAAAAACATATTTACTATGATTTATTGACAGAATTTGAGATGGACCAAATAAATCAAGATGAAGTAATTCAAGAGGTTTTGAGGTTGAAATCATATCTTCTAATTTAAAGGAACTTTTTCTATGTTTTCCTAATTGACATGCATCACATAGAATATCTACTTTAAAATTCATTTTAGGGAGACCTCTTGCTAGATCATGTTTTGACAATCTAGATAAGAGTTTGAAATTCAAATGTCCAAATCTCTTATGCCAAATCCAAGGGTCACTTGTATTTGTCAAAAGACACAGGTTATCATTTGAAACTTTCATACTAAGAATATAAATATTCTTTTTCCTAATTCCCTCAAATATTATGGTTGAATTATTATCTTCAATGTGACACTTATCTTTTTCAAATTTAATTTTATATCCTTTATCGCAAAGTTGTCGAATACTTAGCAGATTATGTTTCAGGTTCTTAACTAGCAAAACATTTGTAATAATTGGAGTTTTAGAGTTACCAACTTTGCCGATGCCAATCACGTATCCATTTGAGTTGTCTCCAAAGTTAACCAGTCCTCCGTCTTTGTATATTATATCATTCAGCATATCTGGATTGCCAGTCATGTGTCTAGAGCATCCACTATCGAGTCCATTTATTCTTTTTGATCTGCATAATTTGTCCACTGTGGATTGATTCCTCAACACCCATAAAGCATGTTCCTGCGCATCATACAATTTTGGTAGACAGCTTGAATTTGAATATTGATTATATGCAGACTCAAGAGGCGATGATGATCTGAATATTTCTAAACTAGTATTAACATGTTTTTTAAACATAGCCAGTTTGAAAACTTTTTCAAAAATCATATTATGAAACCTTGAAAACCTTGCTCTGATACCAAATGTAAGAAATGCGGATTACGAATCTTAAAGCTAGAATTAACACTAGAGAGGGGTGAATAGTGTTCCAAGGAATTTCTAAATCTTTTTGAGTTTATGTTAATTTGAACACAAATGTATGCAATATTCAGACATAGATATGATCACAGAATCAAACACATATGCAGAAATAAAGTAAAAGCAACAAATGAAATAACACACCAGATTTTATACTGGTTTGGAGTTACCCTACATCCAGTCCCGCACACAAGTACAGATTCCCTTTCAAAATCAATTGTTACAATTACACCCTCGATTACAAGGCCAGAGGCACACCACTTTAGATTCACAATCCTCTGGGTAGAGATACTTGATTTTACGGGCAACATGTTCACTCAATTGATTTCACAGGCAACAATCACACATTTTCTCGCTTGATTGATTTCACAGGCTACAATCACACATTTTCTCGTTTAGTTTATTACAAAGAAGCCTATAACTCTGAATAGCACTGAGATCTTGTTGAGATAGTGATAGAGAATCAAACCAGAGATAATCTAGTTAGATTCAATGTTGATTTCGGCAGAGTAATGGTAAAAAAATATATAAAGAAATGTGGAAGAAGAAGAGGAGTGAAATCAGAGAAAATATGGACAAAAATTTGTTTAGAACTTCCCCTATTTATAGTAGAACAACAGCCATGTCCATTTTTGAAAGGATATGACGAATAGACACTTCTTTTGAAATTCAAAATTTTGAATTAAACTGCCACCTTGTCAACAAGGGTATATTGGAGTTGTCGACGGGCCTAAGCAATTTTTGGTGATTTTGTTTTTCTTTGAAGATAACTTTCATCATATATTAAAACTATTTTAAACTTTAAATATATTTAACTATAGTTAAAATACATAAAAAAAATATAGAGAATAATATTTTGATATATATAAAATTTTACTATAATTTTATATTTAAATCTAAGTATAAATATTAAAAGTTAAACATATTATTATTAAAAGATAGTTTAAAACCAAGGATAATTTAATTTTGAAAATAAAGATTATTTTAAGGCTAAAATTATTTAAAACCAGGATGATGTTTTTGATTCTTTTTTAAAAGGAAGATTTCGAAATTATTTTGAAAACAAGATATAATTTGGTAAAAACGTTTGAATAAACGTTAGTGGATACAAAACATTGTTCCACTAGATTTTTCATAGGTTCCATCCTACTTAGGGTTCCATCCTTTTAAAAGGCTCGAAGTGGATTCCATTCCACGAATAAATTGGATTTTAAGATGTCGGTGCTTTTCTAGGAGTTCTAACAAAATTTCTAATTAAATTGCTTATTATTGAAATCTTGTACTCTTGATAATCTTGATATCTTCAGTCTTGAATCTCTATACTTTACAGTCTTCATTCTTTGTACCTGCATGGTTAGATCCTGCATATATACATATATATACATATATATATATATATATATATATATATATATATATATCTAAACTATAATTTTAGTATTTATATTTTATAATCTTATTCTAAGGTTGTTGTCATCAAAACCATCTTCTCAAGGACTAACACGGTTATTTGCTACATGGCTGATATCGGGAAATCTCTTAGGAAGGCATCCAAGTTATTTTGAGATATTGTAAAGGGACATCGACTTTTTGGCGTGTTTTTGGTGGTGGAAAGGGTTGCAATTTCTTTGCTTACTATGATGCACATTATGATAGAGGCTAAGGTGGATGACCTCTGGACATGTATTTACTTTTGGTGGTACTGTTATTACTTTGGAGAGTGAGGTTGCAAACTATAGTTACGTTGTTTACTATAGAAGCTGAGTTGATAGCTTTTGTTGAAGCAAATAAGGGTCAATCTATTTGAATCGATTATTGTGTGAAGGGCTGTACATGCTAGTGTGGTAATGAGTTGAAATGGATAAAGTGCTATTCACTTAATTGAAAATATAGCTTTCTGCTCGAGGATGAAACATATAGTGTCAATTGAATATTTCTTGTAGAAGTGAATGAAGAAAATTTGATTTACCTATAAAAAATTCACAAAAAAGTTAATGCAGTAGATATGTTTATTGGGTGGTACTTGTAGCTAAGTTCAATGATTGCTCAAAATTGATTCACTTATTGAGATGCTAGGTTCCACTTTGTGGCACGATAGGAGAGAGAGCGGCTTAGTTGGAGCTTGTAGAAGATGTAGATACTTCTTATGTATATGGGATTGGTAGTTTATACCTTTGGAATGAATACTTTCAACTCTGCTTTGGCGAGCGATGGCCCTATTGGAGATTGTTAGCAGTTTGCAAATGATGGTGGCCTTACTAGAGTGCATTGGGAAGTATTTGTGTTCATATAATCTTGGATTTTATGAATATTGGTTGAAAGTTAAATTTGGTAGACTTTGTTGGGATATATATTTGAGTCAAGGTGAAGTGACTCAAACATATGTTAGAGAATGTAAATTATCTATCTAATCATGATTTGATTAATTTTCAATTAATTGCATTAAGAAAAGGCAAGTAATTATCTACATGAAGAGAAACAAATTTAGGAGATGAAAATAATTAATCAGTTCTCTAATCAATTGATTAATAAAGGCATGTTATTAGATGCATGCATATTGGAAGAAATCGAGGATTGAAAAAATATGTGTTTCCTTACGAAGTTGATTCTCAATCAATAGTGAATCAATATGGCATTATTTATTAATATAAATTAATTTATTCAACCCAAAGTACCAATCTCTATACAAATGATGTCACTCATTAGAGATAAACATATCCTCATAAGTTCAAGTTCTATGTCTGTTGTATTAAACATCTATTAAAATAGATATATCAATCTCTTGTAATCCTCTCTGAAATTTTAATAAAAATTCCATCTTTCAAAGTCGATGTATCCTATTACATCGATGGTGGAACCACCATAAATCTTTGTATCATATTATTTTATATTTATTTCAATTTTGTTTGTGTTTGATTGCGCATTGCTACACTAGGTCGAATAGTTCAATTTGTTTGTTTTGTCCCACTTATAATATATCCTATATAAGCTTTCATTGGAATATGGGATACATTAATATAAGACAATTTTTCCCAACAAGATTTTAAGTGCATTATCTAAATGGATGAATTGAAAATTTTACACAACATGTGGAGCCATTCCCGAAAGCTTTATGAACCCTCTATATATTTATCTAGGTTGTGTGGTCATAAGTTTGGCAAAATGAATATTGTAAGTTAAATCTTTTTTTTTTTGAAACCGAATAAAAGGGCCCATTATACTTTTGGGCTTACAACATAGGAGGCTCGGACATACACGCTACCCATTATTACACCGATATACTTTACAAAATTACTCTTTAGAGCATCTCCAACCCATGAATTTTTTGATGTAATTTCAATTATACGTCATCAACATGTAATTTAGGTCAAATTTTCATCTTCAGTGTCAATGTTAATGACAATGTTATGATGACTTGGCAAAATTTTATTAGACAATATCAAGTGAAATGTCTAGTTTTAGATATTGTATTTCATACTTGAAGTAAAAATATAAATAATGGAGTAATGTTTTATCTATTATTTTTATTTATTTACATTTTGATTTGGACACATAGTCAATTTCTTATCTATAAATACATATGCACTGGAGTAGTTTTCTTCATTTTAGTGCGATATTTAATTTTAAAAATTATATTGAGTTACCATTATGATTTATCTCTTGACCCATAGGATTTAATTAACATTACATCCTATTTTCATTGATGATGCTTTTAGGATTTAACCCTAATTCTCCCGCTTCTCTTTTCCTTTAGATTTAAGTCATTAATGATTTCACATAAATTTTAATTTTTCACAAAACTTCATTCCACTCAATTCCTTTTTTCCAAATATCAAAGACAGCCATTTATATTACTTCTCATGTCTCTACCTTTCAAACCGAGGCTTATGCTTCCATGATTTGGTCTAATATCATCTGATTTGAGGACATCACAACCCACTTCTGATGTACGTCCCTTTATTTTGATAGTTTACTTCTGTGCGAGGCTCGATTTCACTTTCTATAGCATCAAAAGCAATGCACAACACTTACTAGTCTCGTCAAAGGTTTTCTCTTCCTTCTTTGTCAACCAGAATAATCCGATGAGGCTTGCTAGGATTTTGCATATTTTGGGTTGCCAAAAATAGTTTTTGACATATTTTCTCTCCACTTACGTCATCCTCTACTCAGATAAGTATTTGAATTTAACTTTATTATGTATTTTATTCTTTGCCAATATTGTTCTATTATCTATTTCTACGAGTATCCACTTCAGTTCTTTACTTGTTGCTTTATTATTATAAACCCCAGCAATTCTTTCTTTCGATATATGACACATTATTGTTGTTAGTATTACATACGCTAGATCGCGTCCAGTGGTTTGGATTTGAAGCTTGCTATAATATGCTTTATTTCATCCTTTAACTTCATGTTGCTGCTATGTTCTAACCCTATCTTACTCCCATCTTATGATCGTAAGTAATCTGAATACTTGCATTCAAAGAATAGATGTTCAATAGTTTCTGTTTCTTATTCACTCAAAGGACACTGCAAATTTTCTAGCATGCTTTATTTTCCTATTTTGCTTCTTGTTGGCAGTTTAACATTGATTGCAAAATAGGTGCAGAATGCCATTTTAGGATAATTAACTCTACTCCAGATGTATTTGTTCCATTTTACTATTGGTTGTTTACCTCTAGTATGTTCTCGTGTTTTCTTGGATGAAATTTTTTCCTTTAATGCTTGTTGTCCATTTCCAGAACATTGTCAGCATTTTTGTCAACTGCTATATTACATATTATTTCTTTATGCGGATTAGTAATAGGATGTAGACTTGATTTCCAACGATTAACATTGAAACCGAATAAAAAGGCCATTATACTTTTGGGCTTACAACATAGTAGGCTCGAGTATATACGTAAGATATATCCCACTTATAATATATTCTACATAAGCTTTCATTTGTTTGTTTTATCATTTGTTTGTTTTATCCCATTTATAACATATCCTATATAAGCTTTCTTTGGAATATGAGATAAATTGATATGAAAGACAATTTTTCCTAACAAGATTTTAAATGCATTATCTAAACGGATGAATCAATAATTTTACACAACACGTGGAGTCATTCCCAAAAGCTTTATGAACCCTCTATATATCAATTTAGGTAGCATGGTCATAAGTTTGGAAAAATGAATATTGTAAGTTAAAACTTTTTTTTTGAAACCAAATAAAAAGGCCATTATACTTTTAGGCTTACTACATAGTAGGCTCAGGTATATACGCTACCCGTTATTACACCGCTATACTTTACAAGATTACTCTTTAAAGCATCTCTAAAACATGAATTTTTTTGATGTAATGTCAATTACACGTCATCAACATGTAATTTAGTTCAAACTTTCATCTCCAATGTCAATGTTAATGACAATATTATGATGGCTTGGAAAAATATTTATTAGACATTGTCAAATGCAATGTCAAGTTTTAAACATTATACTTCATACTTGAAGTAATATATACATAAACAATGGAGTAATATTTTATCCATTATTTTGATTTATTTAAATTTTGATTTGGACATATAGTCAATTTCTTATCTATAAATACACATGCATTGGAGTAGTTTTCTTCTTCTCAGTGCGATGTTCAACTTTGAAAATTATGTTGAGCTAACATTATGATTTATCTCTTGACCCGTCGGATTTAATTAACATCACATCCTATTTGCATTGAAGATGCTTTTAGAATTTAACCCTAATTCTCCCGCTTCTCTTTTTCTTTAACTTTAATTCATTAATGGTTGCGCACAAATTCTTTAATTTTCCATAAAACTTCATTCCACTCAACTCCTTCTTTCCGAGTATCAAAGACAGCAATATATATTACTTCCCATATCCATACCCCTCAAACTGAGGCTTATGCTTCCATGATTTGGTCTAATATCATCGGGTCTGAGGACATCGCAATCAATTCTAATGTATGTCCCTTTATTTTGGTAGTTTATTCTGTGCGAGGCTCGATTTCACTTTCTGTAGCATCAAAAACATTGACAAATTTACTTGTCTCATCGAGGGTTTTCTCTTCTTTCTTTTTATAACAAAATACTCCGACGAGGCTTGCTAGGATATTGCATATTTTGGGTTGCCAAAAATAGTTATCGACATATTTGCTCCCCGCTTACGTCATCCTCTACTCAGATAAGTATTTAAATTTAACTTGATTATGTATTTTCTTCTTTTATTTGTCCAATATTATTCTATTATATGTTTGTATAAGTATCCCAGTTCTTTGCTTGTTACTTTATTATTATAAACCCCGGCATTTCCTTCTTTCCATATATGACACATTATGGTTGTTAGTATTACATATGCTTGATCGCATCCAGTGGTTTTGATTTGAAGCTTCCTGTAGTATGCTTTATTTTATCCTTTAACTTCATGTTGCTGCTATGTTCTAACCCTGTCTTACTCCCATCTTGTGATGGTAAGTAATCTGAATAATTGCATTCAAAGAATAGATGTTCAATGTTTCTGTTTCTTATTCACATAAAGGACACTGCAAATTTTCTAGCATGCTCGATTTTCCTATTTTGCTTCTTGTTGGTAGTTTATCATTGATTGCAAAATAGGTGTAGAATGCCATTTTAGGATAATTAACTCTACTCTAGATATATTTGTTCCATTTTACTGTTGTTTATTTGCCTCTAATATGCTCCCATTTTTTACTGGATGAAAATTTTGCCTTTAGTGCTTTTTGTCCATTCCTAGAACATTGTTTGCATTTTTCTCAATTGGTATATTACATATTATTTCTTTATGCCGATTAGTAATAGGATGTAGACTTGATTTCCATCGATTAACATTGATTATCACAGAAACTATAACATTGATTCCTCTCATTGTTAATAAATTGTTAAATCTCAATTTGTTTATAAATGTATCACGTGTAAACCAAAGGTCAAACCATGGACTTGTTTCTTCACCATTTTTGAGATTTCTTGTCATATGTAGTCTTCATGTTTCTCATGCAACACATAAGTCACATGCTAAAATTATTGTAGATTACACACTAGTATGATTGTAAAACAACACGTTTCATCTTCTCCCTGTAATTCTCTCAACAATATGTTTATTTGAATAATACCTTTGAAATTATTATCTGCTTTTAATTTTCACATCTTTTTTTATTTTTCCATATTAATTTTACTAGTCATTCGTGTCACTAATGTTTTAACCTGGTTTGAATCATTTTCCACCTAAATTCTTTATTTATGTTCTTCATGTGTACCCTCGTGTCTTTAAAAGTTCTCGTTTATAAGTGTCAATTCTAATTTTTCTCCTATTTTCTCATTTTTAACCCTAACTATTCTCGTATTTCCAAGGATTCCTATTAACATTCACATTTCTCATACTAATCATTCCTCTTAACATTTTCGTTTCTCGTACATTTATCATTTATCCTTGGTTCTATGTTAAAGGACAATGTTCGGTTCAGTACAATAATCCAGGTTTAATTGATGTTTAATGAAATTTTTTATAACGATCCACCTTTTTGAACCCCAGAATTCGACATTAATACATCCACTGTATTCACGTGCCAAACAACTAAGTGTCGGGAAGACATACTGCTAAGAGAAAGAAAAAAGATAGAAGATAAGAAGAAACTAAACAATCACATAATCTCACCACGCAATGGAATAATATATATTAATCAACATAATACTATACATAGTCATTTCACAAATGATATATTAGAGTCATACTAATACAATTCTACCATTGGACAGTTATAACAGCTTGTCCTTACCTAACAGATACAAGATACATATAATTCAATGGAAACAAGATAATAATTGGCTATTGATGAAGAAGCCTCCTACTCTAAGCTCCTCCGAAATGCATCCATGGGAAAACCTGAACTACTTGACTGCCCATAAAAATTTGAGCGTCCAAGCGTTTTAGGAAAAGAAATTAAAACTTCGAGTCGGACATGGATTTGGTGTGAGTAAACACAAATAACTGAATCATTATGTTTAAAATCCTTTTAAAATCAAAAGTACCTTGTAAGACCATGCAGCACGTAAACACAGACGGTTTTTTACCTTACCGTAACCAAAACACTTTTTTTTATAGAAATTCAGTGATATTATCAAAATGATTAGGGTTTTCAAGTAAATAATTAACATAACCGAAATTGCTACATTAATTAGATTCCAGCATAATAGGTATATAACTAAGACCGAAAGCACTTATTGGGAAATGGATTCTATATAATGACTGGGCAACTGGGTTATAACCCACCACGGTGCATCTCTAGATAAACACACTGAGAACCTCGCCTAGATTCCCTGCCAACACAAGACTGGCCTACTACTTGATGGATAGTACCGAATATATCACCACTAGGCTAGGATTAGCAACCGTAACGAAGCTTACAAAAGTGGGTTCAATGTCAATTCCAGATTTCGTGATAACATACCCTAATGGGTGCGACCTACATAGCCTTGCTGCATCTCCCATGTTTTAGTCATTTTCGGTTGATAAGGGTTGAGGCTATGTCATTACCTTTAAGAATAGAAATCTCACTTGGAATGCTAACACTACCTTCTAAGCAGCAATGCAGTGCCAGCATTCATCCATATGAGTTGTCCAGGCTAAGGACAAACCGAAGGCACTACCTCTACTACATCCATTTTGAAATAATCCTCAAGATTAATAGCAAGAAACGCTTGCACTTCAGTGGATCCGTCTACGGTTCCATACTCTCCAAAATGTCTTCATCTTAAAATGCTTGAGTTGGATCGAAGCGGTTTTTGGATTATATATCTAATCCTGGTCTCTTCGAAACAACTTCTAATAATTTTCGATAAACTCAACCCTGCTTCTTTAGCAAATAAGGAGATAAAAGATAAGAACGGAGATCACCTCCTAACCATTTGTGAATGAATTTCCTTATCATATATCCTAGAAGAACGAAACGAGATTTATACGCATCGTACAATGATTGTGCCATATAACCCACGTGTTTCTCCTAGATATTTCCAAAGTTACGTTTTGATCCAGATTTGATAGTCGGTTATTTAACGGTCAAATAAATAAACATTCAAACATGGATTTAATTCAACATGGGATCCACTAAGCCTTTATTAATTAATCTTTCATTAATTAAAATCACTTTATAAGCACTCGATCAAAAGATCTTTTACAAAACACTATTTCCAAAACCCTTTACATCTCTTTTATACTTGAAAAACATTTATATACTTATCTTAATGACATAAGTGTATTACCAAACTTTATAAGAGATTTCCTCTCTTCACATTCCATATTAGATGAATAAAAAAATTCCATTTAAAAACATTTTTTTCCTATAAAATCAACCTACTTAACCTTCACAAAAATTTTCCTTTCTTAAAAGTTCACTTCATAATTAAAAATAAATTTACAATCTATAAAATCATTACAATTCATTTTTCCTATTTTTAAAATTTTTTTTGATAAATCTTCTTAAAGAAAAATCCTCTACAGATATCATTTCCAAAAAAACTTTTCAAAATCACTTTACATAAACCCTTTTATTTAGTAAAGCCCCTTTTATAAATAAGTTATTATTTATAAATACCTTTATTAAAGAATTATATAACTTGAAAATCATTTATAAACTTTAAACCCCAAATTGATTAAAGGATTGAAGATAATAAAAAATCATACTTTATAAATTCAAAAGGAGGCTTAGCAATCCAAATGGTACCATTTAAAGTTACAATTTAATTTCAATTTCACTTTCAAGTCATTCAAAAATTTATTTACCTAAGTCAACATATATGTAAGTATACTTCATATCCAAATCAAGAAATAACATGTCAATATAAACTAACTGGCATATACATGTTCAAATAACGCAATAGCAGGATGGTGATTTGTCCTGCTAAATAGGTGTCCAACAATCACATATGTCTATACAATCAAATAACTAATCTATAGCAGAACGGGGATTCATTCTACTAATCTATGTCCATAACAATCAAGTCATTTACGTTATAGAAAAATGGGGAATTATTTAGTTGTTAGATGTCCACATAATCAACATTTTACATAACTCATTCACAGAGGTTGGCTACTTATTGGTATTGACAATTGAATTCCTTCAAAATCAACACTATCCTTTGTAAAAGAAAGTTCCATTTTAAATAAATTGATTCTTAGAAAAACAAAGCGATTTTAAACTTGAACCTCTTTTAAAATAATTAATTAAAAGTTAAACCCCTTATTAAATCATAATTAATCTTAATTAAATCTAAAGCCTTAATTAATTAAAAATAATTAAATAATTGATTTATTTAAATAATTAACCTTATACTTAATTAATAATTAATTAAAAAATAAATCATATACTTAAATTATATTTAATTAATAATTAATATTACTTGATTAATAATTAATTAAAATTAATCTTATCTTTAAAAGATAATTAATTAATAACTAATCTTTACTTAACTATAATTAATAAACCCTATTTAATCTTAATTATTTATTAATTATTCAAACTTAATTAATAAAAATTTAATCATTAAAAACTTAATTAACTTTATAAAACATCATTATTAAGTTTATAAAATAGTTTCAAAACACTTTAAGTTAATAAAACCAAATTTTGCCAAAAATTAGATTTTTAAGCGAAACAGCATCCATAGCGACAATCGCTATGGATACCCGTAGTCTCAACTTGTTCTTATCTTTCCTTTTAAATTTCACCTTGAGGTTTACTAACTTTTTTTCAATCATAATAAAAATGAAGTTTGAAAACTTAGGCTTTTGATTTCAAACTATTTACTATAATTCCCACAAGAAATTTCCTATCAGTTTTACAAACAAGATTCTATCTAGCATAAGCCATATAAACATGTTTATAATACACACCATTTTTACAACTACCACATAAATAAGATCACGACTTTAAAACCAAACACAACACTTTAATCCATCGTTCAAGTTTAATGCCTAAACACAAACGATCACATACATATACATCCAAACCATATCATAATCCAAACATTAAAATCATACATAAAGAACATTATATAGCAAAGGAAACATTTTTTCGAAAATTAAAATTTTACTCACCATAACTCTTTGAAAACTTTAATTTCTTTATAATTTGTAAAGCTTGGAAAACCATATAAAAAATCACTCGAAAAAGAATAATCTTCCCCTTGATATTTGGCCATGTTACTATTGGAATTTGGACAAATGGTAAAAAGAAAAATTTAGAAAATTATTTTCTACACAATTTTACAAAAAGAATCACATAATTTCAAATTTCTTAGGAATGTATATTCAATAGAGTGAGTGGTATTTTCGGCCTTGATAATAGGGGTGCAAAAATGAGCCAGAAAGAAATGCATTTTTGACCCAATAATATTCAAAATTTAGAAAAGTGGTTCAAAAGAAAGTTATAACCACTGGAATTATATATAATTTGAAAAAAAAAGAAAATCTTAATTAGGAGTAATAAGGAGGAATTTATGGCCGAATGAAGTGGAAGGGAAAATGGGGAAAGTGGAGGAGTTTACAAATGTGAAAGAGGAGTTTAAAACAAGTTTGAACATTTAAACAATTTGAAACTTTAGCTTTTTAAAGCTTAAAACTAAAAGGAGATGGCACTAAATTGTTTTTATCCTAAGAAAGAAAGAATATGATTCTTTTGAAAAAATAGAAAATGAAAATGGAAGAGATCGAAGGAGGAATTTGTTTTATATAAAATGAAAATGCTGAATTACCAAAATACCCTTGGACCCATACCCTCCATTCATCTTTTTCCATGACATCCCTCTTATCTCCCTATTCCATGATCATGCCCCCTTTGTGTCCCATCCCCTTCAAATCAAAGAAAATATGCCATTATGACTTGTATTGAAGTCGCCAAAGTGTCACTTCATGTTTTCCCTGAGGTGACATATACTTTTACTAAATTTTAAACTATATTATCTTAAGTATATATACACATACATATACTTAGCTAATGCATACATGAATAGATACATATCCTAATTTATTTTCAAATTGAATTTGTATATTTAAACTAAAGAGTTCACAAAGTTTCGACAACTTTTTAGCCAACGGAAAGTTGGAAATTCGAAAAATGAATTCCGGTTACATTTTTAATTTTTCTTCAAACTAAATTTCTGTAAACAAAATTTGAAAAAATATTGCACCATTAGTATTTATTATTTAAAAGAGTTTTTTCCTTATAAAACCTATTAATTGAGTACTTTAAATTAATTAAATATTCGCAAATCAAAGTAATGAAATTTCAGGTCGTTACATTCTCCCCCTCCCCCCTTAAAAGAATTTCGTCCTCGAAATTACACCTCAACCCACTTTAGAAAACACATAGCACTATATACAAATTCACATGATGTACATAGATCATTCTTATACAAAAATCCAATTTGACCTCTACTCGAGTATGTTACTTTATTCCCAAACTAGTATCGCTCACATGATTCTCTAGTGCGGACTTTGATCAGGTTCCTTGATTAAGAACCTCTGTTCTTCTTACACGGTCATATACTATGATAGAAAACTTTGGTCCCATACCAAAAATTATCATCAAGTGCTCGTCATCAAAAGTCGAGTAATTGATCATTATTCGGAATGGTGCGAAACACCTCAAAGCTATGTACTCGAACCTTAGACCAATTTATATGGATACGAGAGATGATCTTCGTCCAACCAACGCACTTATTTAACCGGTTCTCACTAATACCAACTATATTCCCACTAAATTATTTATGAAAACATTTCAAGAAACTAAACTTAGGTTCAACATGGATACTACTCCACTACATCCTAAGAGTATATACCCATATTTGATTCAACTATTTCATTTATCTCCCTAAGAAAACTCAAGATCCAAATACCTGAGTTTTATTTCCCAAGTAACTACAAAATGATACTAAGGAACCGGGTATTATCAAATAGTATCATAAACTCCCATACTAGGAAGGGTAATACCCAAGAGAAGTGTTTACCATTCGAACATGTCTCTTTCCCAAATTTTAAGTTATTTTCGAGCCACTCGCACTAGTTAACTTAAAAATATTGTTTTTATTTCAAAAACTCATTTATGAAACAATACTTCTCATATTTGCAATAAAACATTTATCATCAACTTGCTTTGGATTCGTTTGGATTTGAACTAGTTTCAGTCGTACAATGATAAAGAGAATAATCTACTAAGTGCACGACAACGTCTGCCTAGGAAAACATCTGATTATCATTTAGAAAATTATTATGACTATCACAAAACAGTCAACTCATTCCCCCTAATCAATCCAAAGAATACACCTCATTCTTAACATTTTCATTCCTAAAATTTCCTTAACCCAATTTTTTTTCAAATAAAACTATTATTATCTTTTAAAATCTTGAAAATCATTTTTCAAAAGCACCTAGATTTTAGTCCTCAAGTTTTTAGCTTAAATTCTTTTTAATTAAAGTTACCATCTTATAAATTCAATTTAAAATCAACTTTTATAGAATCATTTTCCAAATATTTATTGCAAAATATTCTAACTTTTTAATAAACATCTTTTATTACATCAAATTTTACCCTAACAGTAACATCGAACGCCTATAGTCAAATTGTGAAAATTAATTCACAATTTACTCATTTGAATGTTTGCCCAATTTCCATTTACCCACCCTAAATATTAAAAAAAGAAGCTACCTACACACACTAACAATACGCAACGCTCAACTGGACAAGCATGACTAACAAAATCCTAATATATAATAATAGAATATTATTATCTCCTAACAAACAACATATCAACTAACTATACCACACTATATTGTACTGTTTTGAAAAATCGCCTTTTATATATAAAATATATCCTAGGAAAAATTATTTCATTTACCCAATTTCAGATGTGCCGGATGGTCTTATTCAAGTGTTTAGAGATCCCTATCAATAACATTAGCTACTCGTATTAACCACAATCCATAAGCCACTCAACAGATTAATCAACACAATATAAAACATTTTTATATCACCAACGAATACACGCTTATACACACACACACACTCAAACACATAATAAGGAATTCCATTACCTTATCACTTAATAAGTTGCCCTACCAAAGACAGTGTTCTCACTTAACCTTGCGCTCTAATACCATGCTGTAACGACCCGCCTTTCCAAACCCTAAAAGTCGACACTAATACATCCATGGTATTCACGTGTCGAACAACTAAGTGCTGGATAGACAGATTGTTAGGGGAAAGAAAGGAGATAGAAGATAAGGAGAAACTAAACAATCAAGAATATCACAACACAATGGTATAAGATTTATTAATCAACACAATATTTTACAAAGTCATTTCAAGAATGATACATCAAAGTCATACTAATATATTCTACCCTTCGATAGTTATAACAGTCTTTCCTTACCTTTCTGACACAAGATACATATAATACAGTGGAAACAAGATAATGACTAGCTATCGATGAAGCCTCCTGCTTCAAGCTCCTCCAAAATGCATCCATAGAAAAACTTGAGCTACTTGGCTGCCCATGAAAATTTGATTACCCAAGAGTTTTAGGAAAATAAAATAAAACTCTAGGTCAAACATGGGTCCGGTGTGAGTAAACTAAAACAACTGAATTATTATGTTTAAAACCCTTTTAAAATCAAAGGTATCTTATAAGACCATGCTACAAATAAGCACATATGGGTTTTTACCTTATGATAACCAAAACCTTTTATAGAAATCCAATGATATTATCAAAATGTATAGGGTTTTTAAATAAATAATTTAATTAATTTATAACAGTTTGTAAACTAATTAAATCATATGGTTTTTCAAAGAATTCAAAATTGTTGTTGTGAGATTCAGAGGTGTGTATTCAGTTAGTGATTGATATTGAACAATTCAAATATTATCTATTATCTGATATTTTAACCAAGAAGCATCTCAATATTACTTGAGGTCCTCATAAGTGAAATTGTTACATTAATTAAACTCCAACATAAGAGGTATACAACTAAGACCGAAGGCACTTATTGGAAAATGGATTCCGTACAAAGACTGGGCTACTAGAGTATCACCCATCATAGTGCATCTCTAGATAAACACGTCGAGAATATGATAAATTGTATTTTTGTCCCTCGAAAATCGACATTAATACGTCCACTGTATTATATGCCGAATATTCAAGTGCCGGGAATGCCGATTTGTTAGGGTCAAAGAAGAACGTAGAAGATAGAAGCAAACTAAACAACACAGAATCTCACAATGCAGCGAATAATATATAATACTAAAATGATTTTACAAAAGGAAACATCTTTATTCATATATACAACATCAGAGTACACTAGATTTATCCTAAATTTAGACAGTGATAGAAACCTTCCCTTACATTAACAACATACAGTCTCCATAATATAGGAGAGGAAAAATATACGTGAGTACATCTTGACCATCCAACTCCTCTCCAACTCCAAAGTATCCAGCTAAACCTGGGAAAACATGCTCTGTTTGACTCGAGCATTACATGGGATAATATGGGGGTCAGTCTGGTAAACCAACATGAGTAAAACTTGATAACAAGTAACAACCAAACTGATTTCCACATTTGAAATTTTTTCAAACAAAGGGTATCATGTAAGACCACACCACACATAAAAACGGACGAGTTTTTACCTTACAATAACCAAAATATTTTATATCAAAATCAAGTGATATTATTATAGTGTCTAGGTTTAAAGTAAATAGATAAAATAATTGAAATGCTTGCATCTCACATTCCAACATTAGGCTCTACAATCAAAACATAAGGCACATATTGGAGATTGGATCCCAATAATGGCAAGGTAAGGGACAACCTTCCGATGACATACCTCCAGAAAATGCACTGATGCTAACACAGAGCAGGCTGCCCCTTAACATGGCAAACCAGCTTACCTCACCTCCTTGGAATCAAGACCTTATACTACCATGGTGTTTGCGCGCAAAGAACTATGAAAGGGACATCTAGAATGGGGTGACCGCTCCTAATGGTAGCTAACCACATAGCTCAACTACATGTCCATTTTTTGTCATTCCTCCCGGTTGTGAGGCTTGAGGCTACACTTTACCTTTCTGAATAGCAATCCATCTTGGAATGCTAACACTACCCTTCATGCGTCATTGCAATGCCAACATTCATCCATACGAGTTCATTTTGGGTCTGAATGAAACCAAAGGCACTAACTCTACTACATCCATTTTGGAATCACCCTTAGGATTAGTAGGAGTAGCCCTTGCACTTCAAAGAGCATTGTCTTCAATCATCATCAAGATGTCATCCACTCGAACATACATGTTGGTTCGGTGTGGTTTTTGTATATAGATCTAATCCCAGTCTCTCCGTACCAACAACCGATAATTTCCGGTTGACTTATTTTCGATTCTTTTGGAAGTAAATGTTCGAGTTGTCATCTGGGACTCGAATTTACATTCATACTTCCTAAGACAAATTGTTTCAAACTTGATAGTCGGTTATTTAACTATCAAATAAACAAACAACAACCAATTCCATTTGAGATTTATTTATCCATAGCAACCGCTAAGCCTCAAAACATATCTTTGTTTAATAAATCTCTTGCATAAACATTCATATACTTATCTTTCTGACATAAGTATATTCACAAATAATTTGTAAGATTTTCTATGACCAAATCTCTAAAAAGGATTTAACTACATTATTTAAATTAGAGAAAAGGATAACTAAAAGCACTATTCTTTCGGTGTAAAGTGTGGAACGGATGTTCTGTACCACAATTTTTAAAAGATAATAAGCCTAGAGAAAACCCAAACCTCAAATTCCCATTTCATTTATCTAAATAAATTCCTTTATAAATTTTCTTTATCTATGAAATCCTCTTTGCTTTAACCCAAACTTATTTACAAACATTTATCAACTTCCATACCCATTTTTGAACTCTTTATAATTATTCAAACCCGGTTATATAACTTCTTTATAAACTTTCAAACCTTGTTTAAAACTTCCCTTTATAGACATTTAAATCCATTTATAAAATCTTTGTTTCTAAAACTCCCTTTTCTACATACCCAAAATCATTTATAAAACTTTTCAAACCAATTGTCAAATCATTCTTCAAATATCTTATTCAATAGAATAGCTTTGAAGACCATTTCAAAAGAAAATGGAATATTTACTTTATAAAACTAAACAGAGGCACAACGACTACGCTGGGGCATTAAATTTGGGTTTAACTTATCTAAGTTATATCATAAATTCTGCCAAACATCAGATATATAAGGGATTCACACATAATACATAATCAATCATAGGTAAATGCCCAAGCTATAAAGATAGGTACATCCATTATTGGTGAAAAATATACATATAGAAGTATATTCTATATGCTTAAGTTACCATGACCCGCATATTGAAATTAACTTCCTTGTGTTTGTCACGTTGCCAATATTCAACATTTATGCTAAACACAAGTCATTTACTTCCTATAAAACGTGCCAACGTTTTATAATCCCTACTTTAATTCATTTGACTACTTAATGGTCCAGACGAGAGATCCTTTGATTTAAATTCAATTAATAGTAAAAATAAAATTGATTTAAAATATAACCGATTGGGTTTAAAACAACCTTTAAGAAGATAAAAGTATATTTAGTCGGCTTAACACTAATTATATCTTAACTAATCATATTTAAATTAGTATTAAATCATAATTAAACTTTAATTAACCTAATGAACTTGGCTAAGTCCTAATTAATTTCTTGATGTATCTTAGCTAAGGATTAAACAATTCATTATTAGCTAAACCCTAATTAATTAAAAGTTAATTAAATAATCACTTAATTAAATAATAATTAATTAACTAATTAACTTTATTAAATAATATTTAACCATTTAATTACTTTTATCTTCATTAATCATTAATTAAAACTATATTAATCACTAATTAGTCATTAACCTACTTTAAGGGTTACTTAACCTCTAATCACCTAATTACTAATTAAGTGTTAATTACCTTCAATTACTTTATTAAATAAATAAATTATTAAACAATATAAACTTAATCTCTTTTTATATTACTAATTAAGTTTGGAAAATTTTTGCAAAACAATTCCAAAATGAATCACTTAAAGATGGAAATCGTGAATTTTTTTCGAACTGCATCCATGGCGACTATCGCTATGACCGCGGTTCGCTCTACTTATTTTAAGTGAAATACTTCACTTAATTATTGCTCCTACATGTTTTGAAATAATGTTTAAAAAAAATTGAAATTTTAAACCAAGATAAAACTTAAAACCATTTCCAAACTTTGAAACTTTAAATCATAGTTTTGATTTCAAATCGAATCTCATGTCCATCGCAACACACAAAGTTGTTGACTTTATTTCAACACAACATACTTTGATTCTTAAATAACAAGTATACATCCATACTACCATACTTATAATATCGCAATGAAATACACATAAATACATAAGGTTATATGCTTACTAACTCGACGACATCACAATCAAATCTTTAATTCAATACCAAATATAACATCCATCAAATCACCATCGACCAACAAAATAACAATTAAATTTTATCATTATATTATCACCACAGTAACACATCATAATAAAGTCGAAAACTTTTCCAAAACAAAGTAGTTTTACTCACCATTATGCTAACTAACTTCGTCCGAACTTCGACTATACCTCGGCAAAGCCTCTACGCTTGACTCTAACTTAAAATTTTGAAACTTTATAGAGGCTAAGGCCTTAGAATAGGTTTGGATAGAGGTGATTTGGATTGGTTAGGGCTTTGTGGGGTAGTGATGGCCTTGTTTTTTGGGAGGGAGGATGTTGAAATGAAAGTATAAGAAATATAGAACATATAGAAGCAAGTTACAACACAAAATGCTAACTTTTTCTTAAAAAAAGTTTGAACTATGGAAGCCATGGAATTTATAGAGAAGAAAGTTTAGAAAAGAATGAATTTGGAATGTAAATGAAAATGTATGTATGAGGGTGTGTATTGATAGATGATGGGAAGTGGGAAAAATACCATTTAACCTTAGTTTAAAATACCTTAACATGTCATTATTTTGACATGTCACATCAACACCTTTATCCCCTTCATATGTCACATCTCCTCCCTCTCTATTCACATTTCCTACACCATTATGTGTAATGATGATGGTACTTAAGGAAATGACAAGAAATAATGATATGATTTAGTGTGTATATATAAGTTACTATTTTAAAACCATGTCTTGCACATCACTTTCTAAACATAATTAACATAAGATATTATACTGTTTCCCAAGGAATTGACCGGGCAACTTAGTACTCAGACTCCCCCCGTTCGGCATCAAGATGCGCCCGGCATTGAATACCGTTCGGTCAAAAGGAGGCGCTCGACCTAAGATCATTCGAAGATCAAAGATCGCTCGGCCACCCGAGCATGCTCGACCAGAGCTATCGTTCGGTGAACCTAGATGGTTCGGTCTCCCAGGCACGTTCGGAATCCGAAGGATACTTGGTCTCCCAAGTACGTTCGGCCTAAAGTAAGCATACGGTCTAGAAGGAGCGCTCGGCACAAGGTACGTTCGGCCAAAGTGAACGTTAGGCCAAAGTAAACGTTCAACCTACAAGGAACACTCGGCGTAAAGTATGCTCGGCATCTCCGGACGTTCGGCCTAGCAAACCAACATTCTATACCGCTCAGCATCACATCGTCCGGCACAAGGAACGTTCGGCCTCCCAATAATATTCGGTAATCAAAGACGTTCGGCGTTCTCCCCAGCACGTCCGGCATCGATTGTCGCTCGGCCTACACCTCCCACACAACAAAGAGATCACTCGGCATGAAAAGGTAGGGTCGGCCTTCAACCGTTCGACACGCTCGATTCGGCGTATTGGACTTGTCCTATTTGGACCGAGTTATTCAGCTACCAGGCCCACCAGGGAAGTCCAACCCACCTTTGTCTATAAATAGAGGGGCAGGGGCACAGAAAATAGGGAGATTTGAGAGAACACTAGAGATACTCTGCCATTTTCAAGACTCATTCTAGACTTATTTCTTTTACTTTGCAATTGTATTCTAGTAACTAAAAATGGATTGTATCTGTAATCACCCATCAAGGAAATCAATGGAAATCAACCTCAAAGTGGATGCAGGCAGTTATGCCGAACCACTATAAATTTGGTGTTCTTATTCTCTACATTTAAATTTACACTCTATTCTCTGTTTTCATTTACTTTCTTCATTAATCTCTCTACACAATCTTTCTAAGGGTGTTAGTGATCAATTTTGGTGCTAACATTTTCATGCTTTCACTGAGAATTGAATTCTCAGGCTATTAGGATCACTTTGTAGCTACTGGATTGCATAAGTCCCCCGAAGGAGATCCATAATCATTCGTAGGCATTTGTTGATTCAACTCAGAGTTACAACCAATAACTCTACCATGGGAAGACCACGGACAAGATCAGCCTCTCAAACTGCAGATGCCCACGAAACTACTAGTGTGCAACAACTCGGGCCTAGCAATCAGCAAGCTGTTCAAGGTGCAGGGCCCTCCAGCCAAAATCAAGCAGAAGTTGTTTCGCGAGCGGAATTTAATGACTTGATAAGAGAACTTAAGGAGAGTAGAAAGCAACTTGCTGAGCAAATGCAAGTCAATGCTGACCTCATAACTCAGCTTACTCAGCAGCAGCATCAGAATGCTGGAGGTAGCCCTGTCGCTTACTCTAAAGAGGATAGTTTGACTTCAGTTGATGAACCGCCTAAGCGTAGACGCCGCAAGGATGAAAATGCACAAGAAGGTGCCACTGATCGATCTACTAGAAATCAGGCCCGTGGAATGGAACCCCACCTCCCTTCTTCTATACAAACCCCGGACTTGACAACTATGATCAGGCAGTTGATGAGAGAGAATCAAGGCTTGACTAATGAAGATTGGGGAGTGTCGAAAAGCCATACTCCCTTCATGGGCCCCATTCTACAGGCTGAATATCCGAGAAAGTTTAGCATGCCCACCATTCCAGCCTATGAAGGGAAAACTGACCCTAGACAGCATGTAATGAGGTATGGATGGATGATGGATTCAGCAAGAGCCAATGACGCAACCAAGTGCAGGTGCTTCTCGATTACTCTATCTGGAATTGCCACCATATGGTTTACTCGACTTCCCCCACGATCAATATCCAGCTTCGACGAATTAGCAATGAAATTCATAGAGCAATTCAGGATACACACCACTCGTCCAAAGGACGTGATGTCCTTATCAAGTGTGACCCAAGCTCCAGGAGAGATACTGAAAGCATACTTGCAGAGATTTCATGTTGCTGCTACCGAAGTGAGCAATCCTAACGACCACGCAATTTTGATGGCAGTGATGCGTGGAGTGGATCCCGATTCTGAATTTGGAGATTGATTGGCGGGAAAGCCCACAGCCACACTGGAGCGTTTTTATTCGAAAGCTCATCAGTTCATAAGGAGGGAAGAAGCTCGGTGGACAAGGAAAGACAAGGCACCAGGGGCCGTTCAGGAATATGTAAAGAGCAACGTCGCCGTGAAGACAACCGGCAATAACCCTGGAAAGACTCAAGCAAATGTCCAGAACAATCCCGGGCAGTCTAAAGAATCTGGTGGTGGAAATCCCGGAAAGAAGAAGGAAACGGGGAGGTGGAAGTCAAGAATCCCAACCTACAATGAATACACTCCACTGAACGCATCTCTTGAGAACATCTACTTATCAACCCTCAACACTTTTCAATACAGAAAACCACGCCCAAAGGAATTAACAGAGGAGCAGAAGCGGACTGGAAAGTATTGCCGCTTTCACGAGTCTTATGGGCACAACACAGAGGAGTGCAGACATCTTCATGATGCCATTGAGAAATTGATTAGGCAGAAGAAGCTATAGGAATTTGTCAAAGACCCACAGGACGGAAGGCAAGAAACATCGGACCCTGGGCGAGGGCCAGCCCCACACCAACCAGAACAACCTACTCGAACTGTGGGTAGATTGGTCATTAACACGATTGCTGGCGGACCTCACCCTGCGGATAAGAACTGGAAGGAGATGGAACGATATGCTAACTCTCTGAGACATGCGGATCATGAGTGTTGTTCGAATGTAGAGGATGGAACTCCCGCAAAGCAGCAGCGCACGATGAATGATGACATCGTGTTCAGGAGCAGAGATGCGGATAAGGTAGAGGCCCCTACTATCGACCCAATGGTCATATCCGCGACCATCAAGCCGGCATTCGTAAAGAGAATTCTAATTGATTGCAGAAGTTCTGTTAACATCATCTTCCGGAAGGCATATGACCAAATGAAACTGGAAACCAAGGATTTGAAACCATCCAAAGCCAGGATCCATGGCTTTAACGGCGCGGCAACTGATGCCATGGGATATGTGGAATTACCCGTCGAACTGGGGCAAGGTGAACGCAGGAGAGTGCGAATCCTACCATTCATAGTGCTGGATGTCGATTCCGCATACAACGTGTTCCTGGGACGTCCAGCCCTGGCGGAATTCAGGGCAGCCATGGCCCCATGGTGTTTGACGTTAAAATTTTCCACAGACAAAGGAGTAGGAGTAGTGCACGGTGATTAGGCAACCGGTCATGCATGCTATGTGGTTGAGCTCAGAGAGGTGCAGCGTAGGGAGAAAGGTAAGGTTGCGGACAGCTCGGTCCACATCCAAAATTCTGATGATTGACAACTAGCGCCCGAGCCCTGGCTCGGGCGACAATCTCGGATCCATAAAGACATAGATCCAACAGATGATGATGGGGAACCCAGGGAAACAAATGCAACACCGGCTGAACTGACCGTTGACATCTCAGTTAGCTGCAATGACCCATCACGAGTTCTTAAAATAGGATCACAGCTAGACACCGTAGCAGCTGAAAACCTCATTGATTTCCTCCGAGCGAACCTTGATGTTTTTGCGTGGACACATTCTGATATGTGCGGGATTTCTCCTGCAATTGCGAGTCATATGTTGAACATAGATCCGAAACATGTCCCTATGAAACAGAAAAGGAGAGGCATGGTCCCAGAGAGGTCCGCAGCTCTCAAAGAGGAGGTGGACAAACTAAACCAACGGGTTCGTCCGTGACTTCCTCTACCCTGAATGGGTATCTAACCTGGTGTTAGTAAAGAAAGCAAATGGAAAATGGAGAACTTGTGTCAATTACTATAATTTAAACAAAGCATGCCCGAAGGATAGCTTTCCATTACCAAGGATTGACCAACTGGTCGATTCAACAGCCAGACACGAGTTACTATCATTTATGGATGCATACTCTAGTTACAATCAAATTCCGATGCACATCCCGGACCAAGAACACACCAGCTTTGTCACGAACATCGGGTTGTGTTGCTACGTAGTAATGCCCTTCGGATTAAAAAATGCAGGAGCAACTTATCAACGTCTGGTAAATCGAATGTTCAAAGATCGGATTGGGAAAACAATGGAAGTCTATGTGGATGACATGCTTGTGAAGTCGCGGCAGTCAAACGACCACATTTGAGACTTAGCAGAGATGTTTGATATACTCAGGCACTACGGGATGAAGATCAATCCTCTGAAGTGTTCATTCGGCGTAGCTTCAGGAAAGTTCTTGGGTTTCATTGTGAATGCGCGAGGGATTGAAGCTAACCCGGAGAAGATCCAGGCTATCCGAGATATACAGGTACCCAGAACCATAAAACAGGTGCAAAGCCTGAATGGAAAAGTGGCTACCCTAAGTTGATTCATATCCAGAGCTACAGACAAGTGTATTCCCTTCTTCGACGTTGTAAAGAAAGGAAAGAGAAACTTCGAATGGACATCCGACTGTGAGGAAGCATTTCGGGCTCTGGTAAGGCACTTAGAAAGTCCCCCGGTACTATCGAAACCAGCATACCACGAGACGTTGTACGTGTACTTGGCTATCTCCCAGCATGCCATCAGCACAGCCTTGGTCTGCGAGGAAGACCGAGTTCAAAGGCCAGTTTACTATGTTGGTAAATGCTTGACGGGGGCGGAAAGGAATTATCCAAAGATTGAGAAACTCGCCTATTACTTGGTGACTGTGTCAGGCAAGCTTTGTCCCTACTTTCAAGTACATTCAATCGGTGTGTACACTGACCAACCCTTGCGACAAGCACTCCAACGACCGAAAACTTTCGAAAGGATGTTAAAATGGAATATTGGGTTGAGTCAGTTCGACATTGCCTACCTACCGCGAAGGGCCATACAAGGACAAGCACTAGCTGACTTCATCGCTGAATTCACTCTGCCAGATGAACCGAGCAGTCATAGAGTCATACCTCCCGTTCGATGGAAGATGTACACCGATGGGGCATCTAACGACCATCGCTCAGGGCAGGCATAGTCATCGTAACTCCAGAAGACCGACCAATCTGCTATGCTTTGAAGCTTGAGTTTGCAGCAACAAATAACGATGTCGAATATGAAGCATTGATTGCTGGCTTAAGACTTGTTATCGAGCTGGGAGTGAAGTCGATTGAAATCTTCGGCGATTCACAGCTGGTAGTATACCAGGTGCGGGGAGACTATCAAGCAAAGGGACAGAAACTAGCCCCTTACCTCGCTCGGCCTCGAGAGTAACTGGCAAGTCTCGAATATTATGACATCTCCCATGCCCCACACAAACAGAATAGAGAAGCTGATTCGTTAGCAAAATTCGCAAGCACTGGCGACGCACAGCAAATGGGATTGTTCCCTGTTGAGACTCTGCTTTCTCCAAGTATAGACATGATGAAGATAGATTTCGTGTTGGAAACCAAACTAGGAAAGGAATCGTGGTTGACCCCGATCAAACAGTACTTGCTACAAGGGGATTTACCTAAAAAAAGGAGCGAAAGACGCCAAGTCCTACATAAAGCTTTGCGTTATGTAGTACAGGACGGAATAATGTATCGGAGGGGATTCTTGACCCCCTTACTCCGGTGCGTGGCACATGATGAGATAAAATGGGTACTGAAAGAAGTCCATGAGGGAGAGTGTGGTGATCATACCGGGGTACAAACATTGGCAAAGAAAATCCTCCGTTATGGATACTTTTGGCCAACCGTGAATCGTGACGCTGCAGACTATGTGACGAAATGTGGCAAATGCCAGATATACGCGAAAATTCCAAGAGCTCCGCCGACGGAACTCACACAAATGGTTAATCCATGGCCATTTGCAATATGGGGAATTGACCTCATTGGTTCTTTACCCATAGCCAAAGGAGGCGCGAAATATGCAATAGTGGCAGTCGATTACTTTACCAAATGGGCAGAGGCAGAGCCTATGGCCACGATCACCACCAAGAAAGTCATTAATTTCGTTGTATGAAATATCATATACCGTTTTGGCCTCCCATGGACCATCATAACAGACAATGGAACTCAATTCGAAAGCAAGGAGTTCAAAGAATTTTGTCAGAAATGTGGCATTGAGAAAAGGTTTGCAGCAGTTGCTCACCCAAAGGAGAATGGACAGGTGGAAGCCGTAAACAAAATAATCAAGTCCATATTAAAAAAGCGTTTGGAAAAGGCTAGAGGCAAGTGGGTAGATGAACTCCCGACGGCGCTTTGGTCTTATAGAACTACCCACAAGACCGCGACTGGCCACACTCCATTCGCATTGGCATATGGCACAGAAGCTGTCATACCCGTGGAACTTGAGGTTGCATCACATGGGGTAACTTATTACGACCCTGCAACGAACCAAGATCTCTTACTGGAATCATTGGACTTTATTGATGAAAAATGCGAAGAAGCTGATTTGAGAGCGGCCTCATACAGACACCGAGTCGCTAGATATTATAGTGGAAAAGTCCAACCAAGAACCTTTGATGTGGGAGATCTCGTTTTGAAACAAGTCTTTCCAACTCCATCTCACATGAATCCCGCATGGGAAGGTCCATACGTCATCAAACGGAAGCGTGGAGAAGGAACTTTCAAGCTAGCGACCATCGATGGTGCGACACTCCCCCGAGCATGGAACAGCGAGCACTTGCGGCATTATTACACCTAGTCTGTTTCCTTGATGCAGTAATTGCATCTATTTCCAGTATGTTTTCATTCCTAGTTCTTGGTATGTAATAAAATAGTCTAGTGCTTTCATTAATAAAGGCTTCAAGCCATCTTTTTCATGAATGATTAATGTTTCTGCGTATGATAATCCTGTGGCAAGCAATTACAATTATATTATTCTGGCTGGCGTACGAATGCTCAAAACGGTTCAAAATATCCAAGTCCCCGGAGTGCGGACTGAAGTACTCCAAGTCCCAAGAGCGTGGACTAGAGTATAAACGAATAAAAATCTCCAAGTCCCCAGAGTGCGGACTGGAGTACTCTAAGTCCCCAGAGCGCGGACTCGTGTATAAACAAATAAAAATCTCCAAGCCCCTGGAGTGCGGACTGGAGTACTCTAAGTCCCCAGAGCGCGGACTCATGTATAAACGATTAAAAATATCCAAGTCCCCGAAGTACGGACTGGAGTACTCTAAGTCCCCAGAGCGCGGACTCGAGTATAAACGAGTAAAAATCTCCAAGTCCCCGAAGTGCGGACTGGAGTAGTCCAAGTCCCCAGAGCGCGGACTCAAGTATAAACGAATAAAAATCTCCAAGTCCCCAGAGTGCGGACTGGCGTACTCTAAGTTCCCAGAGCACGGACTCGAGTATAAACGACTAAAAATCTCCAAGTCCTCGGAGTGCGGACTGGAGTACTTTAAGTCCCTAGAGCACGGACTTGAGTATAAACGACTAAAAATTAAAAATTTCCAGGTCCTCGGAGTGCGGAGTGGAGTACTCTAAGTCCCCAGAGCGCGGACTCGAGTATAAACGAATAAAAATCTCCAAGTCCCCAGAGTGCGGACTGGAGTACTCTTAGTCCCCAGAGCACGGACTCGAGTATAAACGAGTAAAAATCTCCAAGTCCCCGGAGTGCGGACTGGAGTACTCTAAGTCCCCAGAGCACGGACTCGAGTATAAACGAGTAAAAATCTCCAAGTCCCCGGTGTGTGGACTAGAGTACTCTAAGTCCCCAGAGCGCGGACTCAAGTATAAACGAATAAAAATCTCCAAGTCCCAGGAGTGTGGACTGGAGTACTCTAAGTCGCCAGAGCGCGGACTCGAGTATAAACGAGTAAAAATCTCCAAGTCCCCAGAGTGTGGACTGGAGTACTCTAAGTCCCCAGAGCGCGGACTCGAGTATAAACGAATAAAAATCTCCAAGTCCCCGAAGCGCGGACTGAAGTACTCGAAGTCCCTAGAGCGCGGACTCGAGTATAAACGAATAAAAATCTCCAAGTCTCCGGAGTGCGGACTGGAGTACACCAAGTCCCCAGAGCGCGGACTCGAGTATAAACGAATAAAAATCTCCAAGACCCCGGAGTGCGGACTGGAGTACTCTAAGTCCCCAGAGCGCGGACTCGACTATAAAAGAATAAAAATCTCCAAGTCCACAGAGTGCGGACTGGAGTACTCTAAGTCCCCAGAGCGTGGACTCGAGCATAAATGAGTAAAAATTTCCAAGTCCCTTGAGTGCGGACTGGAGTACTCTAAGTCCCCAGAGCGCGGACTCGAGTATAAACAAATAAAAATCTCCATGTCCCCGAAGTGGGGACTGGAGTACTCTAAGTCCCCTGAGCGCGGACTCGGGTATAAACGAATAAAAATATCCAAGTCCCCGGAGTGTGGACTGGAGTACTCTAAGTACCCAGAGCGCGTACTCGAGTATAAACGAGTAAAAATCTCCAAGTCCTCGGAGTGCAGACTGGGGTACTCTAAGTCCCCAGCGCACGGACTCAAGTATAAACGAATAAAAATCTCCAAGTCCCCGGAATGAGGACTGGAGTACTCTAAGTCCCCAGAGCACGGACTCGAGTATAAACGAATAAAAATCTCCAAGTCCTCGAAGCATGGACTGAAGTACTCCAAGTCCCCAGTGCGCGGACTCGAGTATAAACGGATAAAAGTCTCCAAGTCCCCGGAGTGCGGACTGGAGTACTCTAAGTCCCCAGAGCGCGGACTCGAGTATAAACGAGTAAAAATCTCCAAGTCCCCAGAATGCGGACTGGAGTACTCTAAGTCCCCAGAGCGCGGACTCAAGTATAAACGAATAAAAATCTCCAAGTCCCCGGAGCACGGACTGAAGTACTCCAAGTCCCCAGAGCGCGTAATCGAGTATAAACGGATAAAAATCTCCAAGTCCCCGGAGTGCGGACTGGAGTACTCTAAGTCCCCAGAGCACGGACTCGAGTATAAACGAGTAAAAATCTCCAAGTCCCCAAAATGCGGACTGGAGTACTCGAAGTCCCTGGAGCGTGAGCTCGATTATAAACAGTAAAAATTCTCCAAGTCCCTAGAATGCGGACTGGGATATTCCAAGTTCCCGTTGTGTAGATTAAAAAATGATTCTAAGTGCTTGAAGCATAGGAGGAAAACAAATAACTCTCAGAGAATAAACGGGCCTTGTGAAGACAAACCAAGAAGTCTATGGTACGCGCAATAGCATGGATTCGAATCACGATCACAAGGAAAACTGAATAATAAGAATCTTTTGAAAAGACAGAAAAAGAAATTAAACTCTATTTAGGAAAAGTCTTCTGCTACAAGTACTTCAAAATTCGGAGTCAACGGTCTATTTACAAAAATTACAAAAAAATCATTATGCGACTTAAATTGACTCTCGTTGAACGAGGATAGTAGTCATTTCTTGTGCTTCTTCAACTTCTTCCCGGACGACTCTTCCCTAAAGCGTTTACCCTTAGAAGCTTTCCTTGATGGAGGAGTAATAACTGAAGAAGTAGGGGGAACGTCCAAGGGCTTGGACCTGCCAGGAAGGATGACCTTCAATGGCTTGTTCAGGGATCGTCTAGGTCCACCTCACGCGGCTCAACCTTGACCTTGGTTGTATCTTTTTTCTCTTTTTCGAGCCGCTCCTTCATGCTCAATTTAGATGTATGCTCAGAGGCGCCTGTGACTTCTACTTCATAACTCCCAGAGGAGGAATCGGACTTGCCTTTGTCAAGCGCCCCGATCACTTGAGCATCTGGCCCACGAACCTCATCAGCAAGAGCATCCTCACCGGACTTTTCCACCTCCTTGGCGATATGGCTCCTCGAAGTGGGATCAGGGTCAGAACGACCTGCACAAAATCAAAAAAGATGAGCATTAGAATGCAATAGTACTTCACAAAGAATGACGACTTTCAAAATCTCAAAGTGGAAGGTTATCTACAAGGCCCCGGCAAACTCTCTGTCGTCAAAGGAGTTTCGCCCTCCGGGATATGAGACAAAACATGAACGCCCAGGCCGGGGGCTTCCGGATCATAGCCAATGTGCTGTTCAAAGGGATCAAGTGTCGGCCGACCGGCCGGCCGAGAAGGAACGTGAATAGGAGACTCGGCCTCGGATGGACTGGCAACAACTTCTTTCCCTTTCCTCGAGGGGGGGCCTTTGCAGTAAAGGGCCTTGGTGCCGATAGGTCCGAAGGCTCATTTCCCTTTAGAAATTCCTTTATCGAATCCTCCTCGTCAACCTCCTTGACACCGCGCTCGGCCTTCCTAATCTGAATTAAGGTTTCCCATGCCTTGAACAACGATTCAAGATAGCCATCGTCCAAAAAAGTTAGGTCACGGTGCATGAGCACGCGGGCGTTGAATTGGTAATGAGTGGGTCGAACGCAGTTTTGATCTCCTCTCTACCTTCCTCCCTGGTTGCCTCAAGACGGGAATAGATGTCCGTCAACGCCGTCCTCTTGCCCTCCTCACGGGCCTCATTCCTTAACATCTCAACCCTGGAGAGCTCGCCCTCGAGTTGTTCTTTTAAAAGTCGGGTGGCGACGATCTCATCACAGTATCGCTGTGACTCTTTTTGGGCAGCCGTTTTCTCCTCTCTCTCTGTGGAAAAGCTATTCAAGTTCCTTGACCCGAGCGTTGAGCGCATCCCTCTCCTTTTGAATGGAGTCCTTTTCCAAGGCCAAAGCCCCACATCGTTGAACTGCCTCGTCAAGCTCTTTCTTATGAGTTGATTCCAAGCGAGTGACGGCCTCAGCAGTATCCCTGGCGCTCCGATGGGCGGCCTCAAGTTCAGATTTATAAGTGGCAATTTCTTCGTCCTGGGGCTTAATGATGTTTTTATCGTGGGTAGCCTCAAGTTTCAAACGGTCTATTTCATGCTGGCGCTCCACAGAGACTTTGGAAAGTTTCTCGGCTAGGTGGACAAACGCGTCATGTTGAACATAGACGTCGTTGGTACTGGCAATGGCGTTCTGCTGAACATCTATGGGTATAGGATGAATCGCCGGAAGAACTTCAACCCATTGAAGCAGATCTTGGGAAATGTGGCCTTGAGCTCGCTCAGTCTCTCTGATACTGTGGGATCTGATGCAGGAGCAGGAGGAGACGGCTTTGCAAGTTCGCCCCTTCTATGAGAATCTCGAGACTATCGAGTGGAAGAAGAATCAGAGCGTTGATCTCGGGGGATATCAGACTGCGACCCCTTGTAACCAGGCTGATCCTTGCTTTGCCCCGAATGAGAAGGGGGTGTCGGTGATGCTTAGGCTGGTAATACGGTTTCTTTCGAGATGATGAGTCCAGAGAATGACGATCCCTACCACCATCACCATCTCTATCTCGACGTCTCTCGGGACCCGAGTCCCGTCCGGACGGATGAAAAATAGAAGAACCACGGAGATGATCAAATCCATGGGAGCATCCATTGTCACCTGCACGAAATTCAAATAACAACGAATTAGCAAGAGGAGTTATAAAGAAAAAATCTAAGTGAAACTTGAAGTGCAAGTGTTCGTGTGTGTCCTAGTGTTTCCCTCCCCCCCCCCCCCTCCCCCCAACGGACCAGTAGCCTTGCTAACAGGGGTTTTCTCTCCCTGACTTTGGGATGGAATGCCCACATCGCCTCTGACAGGCGAATGTAATTTGATTGCCTCCGGATCGCCAAAGTCATAGTTAAGCAGATCATCGGGGATGGAGAGATTCGACAAGCCCTTTAAAGAACTTTCCACTTGTTGTGAAGAAGCCTCTTTCTCTGCCGTGATGAGTGTAACTTTGGACGTTCTGCCAACCTTCTCCTTCCTTATCCTATACATCAACTTCTTTTTTCCCTTCGAAGAGGAAGATGACGTCTCAATATCGTGCACCTCGACCAGTGGATCTGGAACGGGACCCACATTCTCACCTTGTTTTTCAGGGGCCTCACCCTCTTTGATCTCCCCCTCTTCCTGTGCACCGGTGGTGTGGCATGATGACGATCCAGCCAACTTTTTCCCTTTACCAGATTTGGGCTTAGGAGAGGAGACTCCCTCGGGAAGACTCATCCGAAGACCTTCAGCTAACAGCCCGAACCTCGACAATGACTCATTCGAGATGAGAGTTTGAATGTCTCGTTCTTCGGCAGGAAGAGCCCTAATAGCTTTAACATCCTTAGAGTGACCATGGTCCTCAGGACGGGGACTGACATCGGGAAAGATAAAATAAGAGTGAGAAAAAGCATAGCATCGATAAAAACAAGAGAATCATTCAAAGAAGAAGACTTACTCCCTTCAACCCATCTCCTCGCGAAGCCGGGAGGGCAGCACACATAGAATCATTCCTATTTGTACAGGGAAAACTTGCTCCACGCTCCGGTTAGGATTTGGTACTTGTGATACGGCTCGAGGAACACGAAAGAGGGGCTATCCTTCCGCCTCTTGATCATGTAAATATATGTGATGTCGCTGGGAGTTGGAGGTCTAGAGAAGACGGCCATGAAGAGGAGGTAAGTCCCATATATGAACGCGTGTGCGTTGGGGTGTAGCTGCGACGGGGCGACATCGATATGTTGTAGCACGTCCCGGAGAAAAGAATTAAACGGGGGCACGCTGCCCACCCAGCACATGAACTTGTTACAAGTGGTGTATCCGACTAGGGGTAGGTGTGGACGATCACGGCCCGACGGAACCAACACGTTGGCAAAAGGGTTTCCGTGAATCGAACATATTCGCCGGAGCGCAGCTTCGTTAATCTTTGAATCCTGTGAATCGATCGGATTATCCAAGAGAATCATCGACTCTAGGGTATCAGGGGCAAATTCATGAGCGGTGGAGGTCGATAGGTTAGAAATGTCTACGCCCCCTTGTTTGGAAGACGGCCCGGGCCTGTCTGAGATAGTGGCAGAGCTGGATCTTTTAGACATCTTCAATAAATAGCGGATCTGACAAAACATCTGTGTGAACTATACTCGAAAATTGATCGATGTTAGTATTAACAACACGAATAATCGCCCCACATGGTGTGTAAACTAGTGCAATCAATCGTGTATGAGTATTGAAAATTTAGAAGTCGCAGGGTTACTAAAAAAACTAAACTTAAAATCACCGCCTCCGGAGACCGTCATCGCTGACCGTCTCCAAAAGCCTTCCTTATGGCGATTACACTTTCAGGGTCAGAAAACACTAGAGGAAGTTATCCGATTACGTCAAGTAAAATTCAGGTTTATATCTAATGGGAAGGTTATCAGTCCAAATTAGTTCGATATACAAGTATGCTGGAGTTTCTGTCCTTACCCGGTTATGAAATTGGGTAAGGCAAATTGTTTGGTCGGTTTAAGTTATGTTCAGCCAATAGAGTATGGTCGGCATTTACGTTCGTTCGGCTTAGGTCATGTTCGGCCAATAAAGTATGCTCGGCGTTTATATGTGGTTCGGCGTTGACGTTTGTCCGGCTAAGCTGTTACTCGACGAAGTTATCATATGCCCTACAACTATCGTTCGGCCTAATTACAGTTCGTACCGACTAACGCTCGGTAGAGAACCATTCGGTCAAAATCCCATTCGGCCGAAGCCACACTCATTAACCTCTCCGCTAGCTCATGCATCCTCCCAAAACCTTCCTTCCTACCGTTCGGCATGTGATGTGTCATACCGAACCAGAACTATGCCGAGCTCATCGTCCGGCACTCCGCCCTAAAATGGTTCCCTTTCGTCCACCATCCTCTGCCGAACAGCAAAGTCCAAGCGTTCAGCAAGTTGTACCAGGATTTGCCATTCGGCATCCCCGCTACCTCCTGCTCCTCCTCCACCTTCTCTTCCTCCAATCTCGTTCGGCACGAGGGAACTATGACAGACCGACACACACCTAACCACGGCCCCTTACCGAACTTGCCCCAAATCGTTCCTCCTTACCTGCAGTCATGAGGGTCGAAGTTCGACCCACAAACCTACGGCTCTAAGTTTAACCATGGATAGGGGATAGATGAAAGAGATTATACCTATTCGTAAAAGCGAAGTTAGGAGGGATCGATTAGCCTCTTGATTTCGGGTTAGCAAGCGAAATCGTGATCTCTTGAAGGATGGAAGAAATAAAAGTGAAAAGGAAAAGAAGGGGGAGGCGCCAGGTTTTATAAGAGAGAAGAAGAAGTTGAAGAGGTTATGACCGGTTCTGCCGGTCAAGGCGATATCATTCGGCACTCATCTCGTTCGGCTATCTCGGTTCGTTCGGCCTGGGCTAACATGGATTGTTCGGCACTCATCTCGTTCGGCTAGATTGTTCGGCATACGGAGTCACTCGGGGTGACGTGTATCGCTCGGCCCTCTCTACAACATTCGGCCAAAAGGACCACGCGACCCCCAAGGGTGATGACCAAGTTCGATCAAAGTGTATCACGTTCGGTCACGTGATACACTTTGGGTGGCAAGTGTTTCCCAAGGAATTGACCGGGCAACTTAGTACTCAGACTCCCCCCGTTCGGCATCAAGATACGCCCGGCATTGAATACCATTCGGTCAAAAGGAGGCACTCTCCCTAAGACATTCGAAGATCAAAGATCGCTCGGCCACCCGAGCATGCTCGACCGAAGCTATCGTTCGGTGAACCTAGATGGTTCGGTCTCCCAGGCACGTTTGGAATCCGAAGGATACTCGGTCTCCCAAGCGCGTTCGGCCTAAAGTAAGAATACGGTCTAGAAGGAGCGCTCGGCACAAGGTACGTTCGGCCAAAGTAAACGTTCAACCTATAAGGAACACTCGGCGTAAAGTATGCTTGGCATCTCTGGACGTTCGGCCTGGCAAACCAACATTCTATACCACTCGGCATCACATCGTCCGGCATAAGGAACGTTCGGCCTCCCAAGAATATTTGGTAATCAGAGAAGTTCGGTGTTCTCCCCAGCACGTTCGGCGTCGATTGTTGCTCGGCCTACGCCTCCCACGCAATAAAGAGATCACTCGGCATGAAAAGGTGGGGTCGGCCTTCAACCATTCGGCACGCTCGGTTCGGCGTACAGGACTTGTCCTATTTGGACCGAGTTATTCAGTTACCAGGCCCACCAGGGAAGTCCAGCCCAACTTTGTCTATAAATAGAGGGGCATGGGCATAGAAAATAGGGATATTTGAGAGAACACTGGGGAGACTCTGCCATTTTCAAGACTCATTCCAGACTTATTTCTTTTACTTTGCAATTGTATTCTAGTAACTAAAAACGGATTGTATCTGTAATCACCTGTCAAGGAAATCAATGGAAATCAACCTCAAAGTGGATGTAGGCAGTTACGCCGAGCCACTATAAATTTGATGTTCTTATTCTTTGCATTTAAATTTACACTCTATTCTCTGTTTTCACTTACTTTCTTCATTAATCTCTCTACACAATCTTTCTAAGGGTGTTAGTGACCAATTTTGGTGCTAACATATACTATTGGTGTATTATTATTATTTGGTTAATTAACTCTTATATATGTGTGTATATAGTACACAAAGACGAACAACGTTCCCGGCAACTTTCCGATGTCGAAAAGTCGAAATTCCGAAAAACTTTCTTTGGTCGCATTTTCTATTTTTCTACGAACTATCATTTATGGTAAAACTATTTTACATCATTACTAAATAATTAAAATAGATTTATTTGTAAATAAAAACAAATTTATTTAATAATTAAACTTAACTTGAATTTCTGAAGAAATATATGAAACCCATGATATCAACTACCTATATCATAAATACATTTTATTTTCATAAAAATTAAAATAAATTATTTTATTTCATTATCTTATTTGAATAAATATATTAGTGTATTAATCTTGAGTTATGCATGATCCTTATGGTTTAAAAGAAGTTTTATTTGAAAAAATGATTTCCGGCTGTTTTATCGATAATTACCTAGGATGATATTTTCAAGTTATCAATATTTTACCTCGGTGATTTATCCGCACATATTTTTTCCAAAAAAAATAACTATTATTATTAACCACTTACAAACTATATTATTTCTTACTTTAAACCTATGTCTAAATATTTTAAAATTATATATAATTTATCAAAGTGATAAATTTGCGGGTCGTTACAGAGAATCTCACCTGGATTCCCTACCAACATAGGACTGGCCGACCCCTTGCTGGATATTACAGAATACATGACCACCATAGTTGGTATCAGCAACCGTACGAAAGCATACAAAAATGGCTCAAATATCGATTCTAGATTCAGTGATGACATACCCTACGGTGTGTGGCTCATATGGCTCTGCTGCATCTTCTATGTTTTAGTCATTTTCGGTTAATGAGCCCTGAGACTACATCTTTACCGTTTAGAATAGCAATCGCACTTGGAATGCTAGCACTGCCTTCCAGGCAGCAATGCAGTGCAAGCATTCATCCATATGAGTTGTTCAGGATAAGGATAAATTGAAGGCACTACCTCTACTACATTCATTTTGGAATAATCCTCGAGATTAATAGCAAGCAGCCCTTGCACTTCAATGGCCCCGTCTTTCGTTCCATACTCTTTAAGATGTCTTCATTTTGAAATTCTTGAGTTGGATCGAAGTGGTTTTTGGATAATATATCTGATCTCGATCTCTTCGAAATAACTTTTGATAAGTTTTGGTAAACTCAACCGTGGTTCTTTAGGAAATAAGTAGATAAAAGAGAAGCGGAGTTCACCTCCTAACTACTTGTCAATGGATTTCTTTATCATCAATCCTAGAAGAAAAAACGACATTTATACACGCAGTACGTCATTGGAGATGATTGTGCCATATAACTCACATGTTTCTCCTAGATATTTTCAAAGTTACGTTTTGGTCTAGATTTGACAGTCGGTTATTTAACTATCAAAGAAACAAATATTCAAACATGCATTTATTTCCACATAGGATACACTAAGAATTTATTAATCTATCTTTCATTAATTAAAATCACTTTATAAACATTCGATCAAAAGATCTTTTACAAAACACTATTTCCAAAACCCTTTATACTACTTTTATACTTGGAAAACATTTATATATTTATCTCAATTATATAAGTATATTACCAATATATAAGAGATTTCCTCTCTTCGCATTCCATATTAAATGACCAAACAAATTCCATTTAAAAACAGATCTTCCTATAAAACCAACCCTATTAACCTTCACAAAAGGTTTCCTTTCTTAAAAGTTTGCTTCATAATTAAAAATACCGTTACAATCAACTCACTTATATTATAGCAGAACGAGGATTTATTCTACTTTAGATGTCCACACAATCAATAATTTACATAACTCATTCACGGAAGTTGGCTGCTTATTGGTATTGACATTAGAATTCCTTATGTTTAACACCATCCTTTGCAAAAGAAAGTTCCCTATTAAACAAATTTATTCTTGGAAAAACAAAGCGGTTTTAAACTTGAACCACTTTTAAAATAATTAACTACAAGTTAAGCCCTTTATTAAATCATATTTAATCATAATTAAATCTTTATCAAATTTGAACTTACTTTAATTATAAATTAATAAATAATTAAACTTTTAATAACTAATTAAATAAAAATTAACTATTATATAAATAATTTAAACCCTAATTTATCCTTTGTTAATCATTAAATAATGATTTAAACCTTCATTATTAACTAAATATTAATTAATCTTATTTAGTTAATTAAATAATATTTAATTAAACTTAAATAATAAATTAAACCTTAAATAAATAATTGACTTTAAATTAAAGCCTTAGTTAATTAAAAATAATCAAATAATTGATTTATTTAAATAATTAACCTTATACTTAGTAAATAATTAATTAAGAATAAATCGTATACTTAAATTGTACTTAATTAAAAATTAATCTTGCTCAATTAATAATTAATTAAAATTAATCTTATTTGTAAAAGACTTAATTAAATTTATAAAACATCATTATTAAGTTATAAAACAATTTCAAAACACTTTAAGTTAATAAAACCAAATTTTACAAAAATCTAATTTTTAAGCGAAAATGCATCCAAAGCGGCTATCGCTATGGATGCCCGTAATCTCAACTTGTTTTATCTTTCCTTTTGAAACTTCATCTTAAAGTCTACTAACTTTTTTTTCAAACACAAGAAAAATTAAGTTTTAAAACTTAAGCTTTTGATTTCAAATTATTTACTATAGTTTCCATAAGAAATTCCATATCACTTTTGCAAACAAGATGCTACCTAGCATACACCGTATAAACATGTTTATAACACACAACATTTTTACAACTACCACATAAACAAGATCACAACTTTAAAACCAAAAACATGACTTTAATCCACCGATTCAAGTCTAATACCTAAATGCAAATTATCACATACATATACATCCAAACCATATTATAATCCAAACATTAACATCATATATAAATACTATCATAAAAGCAAAGGAAACATTTTTCCTAAAATTAGAAGTTTACTCATTAGAAATCTTTGAAGACTTGAAATGCTTTAGAACCTGTAAATCTTGGGAAACAACACAAAAATCACTCAAAAAAGGGTCATCTTCCCCTTGATGTTTGGCCATGTTACTCTTGGAATTTAGACAATGTAAAAAGAGAAGTTTAAGAAAAAAAAAATTCTCTACAATATTAAAAAAAATCACTCAATTTTGATTTTTTTTTTAGGAAGAATGGAAAAATAAAAAGAGTGGTATTTTCGACCTTGATAATAGGGGTCCCAAATGAGTCAGAAAGAAATGCATTTTCGATCCGCTAATATTAGAAATTTGAAAAAGCGGTTCCAATGAAAGTTATAGCCACTGGAATTATATATGATTTGAAAAAAAGAAAAACTTTATTTGGAGTAGTATGTTGGGATTTATGACTGAATGAAATGGGAGGAAAAATGGGGAAAGTGGAGGAGTTTATAAATTTGAAAGAGGAGTTTAAAACAAGTTTGAATATTTAAAACAATTTAAAACTTCTGCTTTTTAAAGCTTAAAATTAAAAGGAGAAGCTATTAAATGGTCTTTCTCTTAAGAAAGGAAGAAGACCATGCTTATGAAAAATAGAAAATGAAAATGAAAGAGAGTGAAAGAGGAATTTGTTTTTATATAAAATGAAAATGTTGAATTACCAAAATAACCTTGGACCCATACCCTCCCTTTCATCTTTTTCCATGATATCCCTCTTGTCTCACCCCCTTCCTCCATGATCATTCCTTCTTCGTGTCCCCTTCCCTTCAAATCAAAGCCAACATGCCATTATGACTTGTACTGAAGTTGCCAACGTGTCGCTTCATGTCTTCCTTGACGTGACATACACTTTTACTAAATTTTAAACTATATTAAGTATATATACTCATACATATACTCAGCTAATGCATATGTGAATACATATGTATCCTAATTTATTTTCAAATTGAATTCGTATATTTAAACTAAAGATTTCACAAAGTTTCGACAACTTTTAACCAACAAAAAGTTGGAAGCTCGGAAAACGAATTCCGGTCACATTTTTTTAATTTTTCTTCGAACTAAATATTTTTTGTAAACTAAATTTGTAAACTATTTCACCATCATTATTTATTATTTAAAAGAGTTTTATTTTCATTATAAAACATATTATTTGAATATTTAAAACTAATTAAATATTCGCAAATCAAAGTAGTGAAACATGTCGTTACATTTTCCTTTCAGTTTGTGTATTATTTTCCTACCACATCAAATAACACTAATCTGTCTTTATTTCATCTAACCTATGTTTATTCAGTTTGTTATATCTTTTTATTTTTCTCCTTCTTGCATTATTATATCTAGATATTTACACATTTTCATTTTGTTACTCATTTTATTTTGCATATTTATTATACTGTTATGCGTGAACTTTTAAACTAAAGTTACGTATCACATACCTAGTTTTAGTCTTACTAAGTTTCAACCATTTGATTTTAGTGCATTTTTTCATTTTTTATAACGGCTGCTCTACTTTTTCTTTGGGTATCAATTAACATTGTATCATCTACATTCATTATGCGCCATGACACATCTTCTTGAATTTCTATTGCTATCTCATCCACTGCTAATGCAAATAAATTAGGATTCGGAACTAAAACTTGGTGCAGTGCTACCTTTATTAAGAACTCACTAGTCCCTCTGAAAGTAGACAATATATTTGTTTCACAACATTCATATGTATATTGAAGTAGTTTTGTTACATGTGTTGAAATTTATTTTTTACTTAATACTTACTAAATTATATCTCATTGTTCTCCATCATATGTTTTTTTCTTCTAAATGTATGAATGCAATATGTAAACCTTTTTATTTACTCCTAAATTGGTTTGTTAATTGTCTTAGTAAGTATATAGCTTATATCATCGAACTTCCTTGCAAAAATTAAATTGGTTATCTGATACTGATGGTTCATTTATTAAATGTTTTTATAATATATGTATATTATGAAGTGAATATGCTTGTACATTGTTTTGTTTAGTCCCACATCGTGGGATAAGTTCAGTCCCTACTTCTGAAGCCTTTATATAAAGTAGGCCATGTAATGTAAATAGACATCTATTCTCAGAAGTGAGTAATGTATATTTTGTCTCTCTCTCCAATGGCTTCTATTTTTCTTTATTCTATAACATGTTATCAGCACGATCTCTAAACAAAAGAAAATTTTCAGATCCGATTATAAATCTTCAAAGCGGTAAGCCATTTCCGATCTGATTACTCAAATCTTTCTGATCTCGTTCTATTAATTTTATTTCTTTTAGATCTCATTTTATTATTGATCTAACTATTCAGATCTGAATCTATTTGCATATTTATTTTATTTTTATCCATGTATTTTAGATCTCGTTTTGTTGTAGATCTAATTTTTCATATTTTATTTTATATTTATATATATATATATATATATATATATATTAAAAATATTTTATTTTTAAGATTTTCTTTATGCATTTAAGATCTATCTCTTTTCTCTTGGGATCTAATTTTATTTCGTAAATCAAATTTCATTTTTGTAAACATTTGTTTTGATCTCATTTCTTTTTCCTGGATCTCATTTTGTATATCTTATAATGTTGATCTAATTATGTGAATCTAATATTATTTATTTGTATAGATCTAGCTTTGTAGGCTTCATTTTGCAGATCTCATTTGTTGACTTATTAAATTGATTTTATTTGTAGATGTTATTATGTTGATCTCAGTATGATCTAATTTTTCTGATCTAATTCTATTATAGATCTAATTTTATAGATCTATAACATTTTATATTTTATATACTGTTGCTTTTTCTTTCGATCCATAGCCTTGATATGGTATAATGATTGATTTTAGATCTCGTTAATCTTTCATTATTTTTAATTGATATTCTTTGTTATGAATATTTTTATATTCTTTGTTATGATATTCTTTATAAAAGCTGTGCATATATTATGGACATTATATTCCATTTTTAACATTTGATTTGAATTATACGGCTAATGGTAATAATTACCATACCATCTTATTTTATTTGGTACTTGACATTCATTGAAGTATATAAAAAAAGGGTTAGTCCACTATTTGATCAATGAAATTAAGCAACACGAGAAACAAAGTTTCATCAGGTTTCTATTTTATTGTATGGTACAATCATGTCATTTTTTTCTCAATCATGCCACAATAATGGTAAATTTTATTCATTTTTTTAAATCATAAATGCATTAAATGTTGTCGTCATGGTAATAAATTAAATTACCATATCATCATAAATGCACTGGCTACAGTAAATTAAATGATGTTGTATTTTATGTTCGGAATAAGAATAGACATATGGTTTAGTATATGGTGTATTCATTTTGGCAAACAATATTGTTCGATATAATGAAAGACCCTGAAAAGAGAAGGAAAGTTGGAATGCCAACAGGCGTCTGTCTATTCTCTAATTCACCCGACCCGATAGTACCCATTTTGGGAACGTCCAGTGCCAAAGTCACTGAATGGGTAAGTCGCCAATCCCTAAAATGTACTATGTAATGTACTTTATCCGCTGGGTTACGGGTACTGGTGGGTAAAATTTTATGTGATTCAGTAAACAGAATATACATTCTATTATTGCTAAGTCGATCCATATGGGTCGATGAATAGTGAATCAATAATTGAATTTTTCCAATAAAAATAAATAGGAAACTTAAGATTAAGATGCTTCGGAATGGAAATGAGGGAATGTCCACAATACCTGGATTTAGTCAGATACAATTTGAGGGATTTTGTAGGTTCATTAATCAGGGTTTAACGGAAGAATTTCATAAGTTTCCAAAAATTGAAGATAGAGATCAAGAAATGGAATTTCAATTAATTTCTATTTTTCCTCAAATATGCTATTGAGGGGAAAAGGATTAAACTCTTTTTAGGAAATAAAGTTTTTTTTTGATCGGAATATGCAAAACCCGAAAGACCCCTTAACTTTTTAAGTTATTAATTGAACGAATCACACTTTTACCACTAAATTATACCCGCTTCATATTCATTATTATATATGAATCTACCTTTTGTAAATAATTACCACACAAATTTATACGAGTTACCTTTCTTTTTTCTAATTTTTTTATTTATTTTATGTTATGAATTCTTTTAAAAATTCTGTTTTTCTTAAAATATCATGAACAGTTCCTGTAGGTTGGGCACCTTATTCAAGGAAATAACGAATAGCAGGAACGTTTAAATAAGTTTGATTTTTCATTGGATCATAAAAACCCACCTTTCGAAGATCTCTTCCTTCTCGTCGGGATCGAACATCAATTGCAACGATTTGTCACGATCTTCTATTCTAATCTAATAAGAACAAGAGTCTCGATCAATCCCTTTGCCCCCCATTCTTCGAGAATCACAAGAATTCGGCGCTTTTTATCAACTTGATGGTAAGGAATTTCTGGATCTAGAAATTCATTTCATATAATTGAACCTTTTCAAACTGTAAGTTTGAACAACAACCTGAAGCTGTGCAAAGATTTTTTTTTGAACCAGAAGTTGTATAACTCAAAGTCCAAGACCTGAAGTCTTGAATTATGAAAAGATTTTCTAATAAATTTTACAAGCTCGAATTCTTGTCAGTATTTTTTTTTTTGTCAAAATGTACAAGTCTTGAAATAAAAATAGACTTTTATTTTGTAACAATATGGTACAAAAAAAAGGTGAGAAGTTTACACAAAATTAAGAACCTGAAGTTCATAACAAATTAATGAACTTGAAGTTCATGAATTAGAAGCCCGAAGCACTATTGAAATTATGTAAAATGATAAGGTTGTACTTCCTGAAGAAGTTAAAGAAGATTAGTAAATAATCATATGAGAAAATGATGCTGCATTCAAGAGATTACAAAAATCTCCAAATGAGTTATACCTTACCTTATATCTTAACATTTACACTATATTAATCAAATATCCTGAAGATATTATGTTATATGATATTTCAAACATCATTGGATGTGTATGTGTGCATATTAATCTCTTGAAAAGATGTTTTAGAGATTTATTTATATTTATATTGCAAAATATAACATCCCAGAAGAGATGTTATAGAAATTTTATTTTTGTTACATTGCAATTCCTTAAAAGGAAATACTATATTCCTCGAAGGAATAATGATATAATTTTTTTTGAGTAATAACAACAATTTATCGAGAGAGAAAATGATATTGTATACCAATGTTACACTACAGAAGTAGTGGTTTTATCTTTCGCATCTTACTTTCATTTGGTGCATCTAATTTTGTTACTGTATTTAAAATCTGATATGTCATTTCAAAGATAGTTACAACAACAACAAAAATCCAGTAGGGATGTTTTATGTTATTGTAAAGGTAGTAATTATGTAATTTCTACAAAAGAAACATTGTACATTGATACGACATTCCAATAGTACACATATATATCTCTAGAAGAGACAAATTCACTCCAGAAGTAGTGATAATAAAATATCCCTAAAAGAGACTAACAAATTAGGAAATGATAACATACCTCTAGAAGAGATTTGCTTATATGTTTGGTAATTTTATTAAACCAAATAAATGCATAGAAATTTTATTATAAAGGATCCTAATTTAGTTTAGATTAGATCCTAAAAGTTTGAAAGCTATGCAACATGTATCATATATTTCATTATAATTATATCAAACGTGAGAAATATTACACGTATAATCAATTCTTGAAGATATATCTTTAAATATTCTCCTGAAGAGATAGTCTATATTTCATATCATAATTTTCATGCAAGCTATACATACGGTCCTGAGGAAATCTGTATCTGTAACATTCCAAGTATCAAGAAGATACTATTATTATTTTTGCTCTAATTTTTTACGGAACTCTCAATAGAGATGTGTAGAAATGTCTATATGCAATTAAAAATTATTCCTTGATAAGTAATCATAACTAGTGTTCAAAACTAATATTTGAGATATAATTGAGGAATAAAACTTAACAACTTGAAGTTGTGTATATTTTATTCGAACCAGAAGTTCGATATGGTTTCAAACCAAATGTTTTGAACATTATCATGTGGTTTTGGCATGTTCGCATTGACATTGATTTATAAATAGAAATTAATAGTTTGGATCTTTGTAATAGTTTGTTCTAAAAATCATTAATTCAAATGAGAAAGAATATGAAAATTTTATAATATATGTGATACGTGGACGCACATATACATCCATATAAGTAAATATTTAGCTAACAACCTGAAGTTTGTTATAAGCTATTATTTAGTGATTTTGCATATATATTATTTAGTGATTTAAAATTCAATCAACATAAATGTTGAATGACCTGAAGTCATGTATGTATTCAAATAATCTACACAATAAGTAAATTCCTCCAATTGCTTAGATCAATGAATGAGAACAAACTCTAATAATCAATATCAATTGAATGCATCTTATCAACTAATAAAAGAATTATCCTCCTATTATTAATATGTATGATGTATTTGCTAGTAGCAATACCATAATGGATCAAAATGAGAGTCCAAAGATGATTATTATTTAATGTGGCAATTTTTGTCAACGTTAAGGGGGAGGATAAAGGGATACAAGTTCATTTTGATCATCAGTGTTAAATATTTATTAAAATATACAATGATGCAAAATATTATCAATATTATCCCTAGTACACTTTCTCCAATATAGATTTGAATCCCTGAAGGATCAAAATTTGTAAACCACATTTGAAATATGGTTCAAAAGTCAGTTCAAAATATTTTTGGAGTAAGTAATAAAGATGTCAAATAAAGGAGGTGAGTGTTCTTGAAGAAACACTTAAGGATGCTTTGAAAGAGATCCATGACATGATTCTCAAATAACCCTAGAAGTGGATTGGGTACCTAAAACATGATAATTAAAGAGATCTCAATAAATCATGTCTAGAACTGACAAGAAATAATCATCGATGATAAATCTATAAATAATAAAGCGCTTATGTTTATAAATGGATTAAAGATCCTGGATTAGAGAAAAACATGATTGGCCATCATGAAATTCTCCTTAATAAGAAATCTGAACTTGTAGTCCGCAAAGTACCAAAAGTACTTGAAATGCTTAATATACCCCGAAGGTATAAATATGGTTTAAAATCATATTAAATAATGAAAGTATGCAAATTCCTAAAGAATATAAATAACTTTCATTGTTATAAAGAATGCAAAGAACAAGGAGAGTAAATTTCAACCTACTTTTAAGTATTATTGTAATGAAAATCTTGATATAATTCATGATGAGTAGATTACTTCCTATTTTTAAGTATCATTGTAATGAAACTCTTAATATCCATTGAAGTGATAGTTGCGATATGAAAATACATATTAAAGTATACGTATTTCTGAAGAATATATATAACTTTTGTAGTTATAAAGAATGAAAAAGACATGAAGTGTAGATTACAAATTTCTTCTAAGTATTGTTGTAATGAAAATCTTGATACATCAAGATGAGTAGATTACTTCCTGCTTTCTAGTAATGTTGTAATGAAATTTTTAATATTCATGAAAGATGTATAGTTGCAATGCGCAAAACTAATTTGAAGCAAAAAAATAATAATAATGAAAGCACATCAAGTGTGTTTCATAAAAGTAGCATACAAATGCATAAAATGCAAACCATATTTGGAAGAAACAATCATAGAAAATTTGATTGTATCGAAGAAAACTATTAATAAATTGTATTATTAATGAGATTCATATTTATAGATCCAGAAGTATCTATAACCAATTTGAGTTATCGAAAGACGAATATGAATTCAGTGGAAAATTTTAAATTAGGAGGAGCATCCATAAGTATTTTATAATGCACTCTTTTTCCTTTACTAAGATTTTTCCCACTGGGTTTTATTAGTAAGGTTTTAACGAGGCATTATCTTGATCTAGAAGTATCAACTCCCTGTAACATTTGAAATAAGCTATAATGTACTCTTTTTCCTTATTTAAGATTTTTCCCACTGGGTTTTTCTTATTAAGGTTTTAATGAGGCATTATCTTGATCTAGAATAATCAAACGTCTTTTCAAGAAATAACATCTCAAATATGTTATTTAAGTTAAATTATATTTTTATCCTTGAATAAGGTTTTTCCCATCGGGTTTTTCTTTGTAAGGTTTTTACTGAAGTATTAAATTGATCCAGAAGTATCAAACTCTATCTGATGCAGTAAATTATTGAAATATGACATACTATATTGTACTTTTTTTCCTTCACTAAGATTTTTCCCATAGGGTTTTACTTAGCAAGGTTTTAATGAGGCATTAGTTTGATCCAGAAGTATCAAGTTTTATTTAAAGAAATAAGAAAATAAAATATGTCATTATACTCTTTTTTCCTTTATTAAGATTTTTCCCATTGGGTTTTTCTTAGTAAGGTTTTAATGAGGCATTATTTTGATCCTGAAGTATCAAACTCTTATAAGAAATATCATTCTTAGTATGATATTGATGATTTCACAAGTTGCACTCTTTTCCTCGTTCAAGGTTTTTTCCCACTGGGTTTTCTAATAGAGGTTTTTAATGAGGCAAATCTATATCGATTGAATCGATAAATGCAAGCAAGGTAATAATGAGGGGGAGCAATCATCATACACGTTTCGAAACGAAAATTTTCAAATTATCCGAGCATTCAAAATTTTGAAGACGCACATTCAAGGGGGAGTGTTATAATATATGTATATTATGAAGTGAATATGCTTGTACATTGTTTTGTTTAGTCCCACATCGTGGGATAAGTTCAGTCCTTACTTCTGAAGCCTTTATATAAAGTAGGTCATGTAATGTAAATAGACATCTATTCTCAGAAGTGAATAATATATATTTTGTCTCTCTCTCCAATGGCTTCTATTTTTCTTTATTCTATAACAAATGTTGTTTTATTTCTTTTTCCCATAACTTCATTCTTTGACTTATTAGTTTCATTTCTCTATAGTTTATATCGTAGATCTCTCTTGCTCCTAAAAATTGGTATTAGCATGTTTTTCTCCAATTTTTTGACATTTTTCTTTATGTTAATATCTTATAAATAAATTTGAAAATTATTTAACATGATTCTTTCCATTCCTCTACCTTTTTTTAACCGTTTGTCCGTCTTCTTTACTTTGATTTTTAAATTAACCCTATGTTCCTATCTACTTGTTCGACTTTCTTTTAAGGATATTCTTAATTTATCGAATGTTCAAAATAATTTTTCCACCTATTTAGTATCTATACATATTTTTCAAATATATTATGATTCACATCTTTAATGCATGTAATTTGTTCCAATTTATGGAACAACCTATCTCTACCTTTTTCTAATGTATAAATATCTTTTTCTCCTTTGGTATATAACTTGTCACATATATTTAACCATTACATTTTAGTTGCTTTTACCACACCTAACATGATATTAATATACTATTTATTAATATAACACAACACTAATATTCCATAATATGACAATTATAAATGCTTATATTACGTATTTAACAAAATAAAACGAATGCATATTTATCGTCAATCAACTATAAGGATTTTAAAATATTAACATTATTTCTACAGCATTACCTTGTGCACATTAGTGGAATGGTTTTTGAATCAAGATCTAATAAAAAATTTCTTTAAAATTTCCATCAGAAAAAAGAAATGTCTATAATTTTCAGTATTCCTTACAAAGTTGTACGTTATTCCCACTGCCATTGTATCGAATTCCTATAAATCAGTTACTGCTTTACCCACTGCACGTATATTGTTGTTACCTCCATCTAGATATTTGAAGTCAAACTTAATGGGTAGTTATTCTATTTTTGTTGAATTTTTATTAATTTTGATTATAGTTGCTCCATTTATGTTTTAAACTCAATAACTAAACATTAATATTTCCAACTCATGAAGTTTGATTATAAACTTTGTTAATTTTTAAATGACAAACAAATATGAACTACAAACATGATTGTTATGCTACAACCCTAATGACAAACCTTAGATATCACTAAGGAGATCATTTGAGCTCCTATGTAATGGAAAATATAGTTTTTTTTTCTTGTGAGGGTTGTCTCGCATGTTTTAAGGAGGAACGACGGTTTGGAATTAGAATAGTCTTACATCACTAAATAGCTTAGAGAAGTAATGTATAAATTTGGGTTGGTAGGCATGTAACATTAGGGATTTTTTTTGTAATAATAAAGTGTGTGCCAACTCATATGCATATATCACAGGCTAGAGGTAAGAAGCTTGGTCTAACCGTCGTTACACGATAATAGGTCTCAAAGCTCCAACTGGGCTATACAAACAAAAAAATACTCGCAAAAATACTATAAGGGGATGCGAGTCAAGGGGGAGACTGTTAGAGTTGTCTTGTATGTTTGAAGGAGGAATGGCAATTTGAAATTGGGAATGTCCCACATCGCTTAATAACTTAGAGAAATGGTGTATAAATATGGGTTGGTAGGCACATAACATCGGGGATTTCTTTTGTTACAATAAAGTGTGTTTACTCATATGTGTATGTCACGGGTTAGAGAAGGGGAGCTTGGCCCGACCGTCGTTACACAACATTTTCCACCATAATCCAGAGAAGCAAGAGAATTTACAAGAGAGAAAAACTCATTTATTGGTACAATTGGTTTAATTTACCTTTTATTTTGAAGTATAAAGCAAGGAGAAGTTTACACTATTCCTTTCTCTCTAATTCAAATAAAATTCAAATAATTTTTCTAATACAATTAGGATTTTGAGATTTGATTACTACCCAAAGTTTAAATTTCTATTTTCTAGCTTCATTTCATCCGTTTAATTTTTTAAAATTCCAATTTGATTCCGTAAATCTTGGAAATTCCATTCCAATTCTATTTTTCGAATTTTTGTGCTTTTGCTACCTTTTTCCCATATAAAAACATTTATAATTATATTACGAATTAGATGTAGTATATAAATTTTAAATGAAATAATTATATACTAATTTGGATGCTTTTAATTCAAAGTATGTTTTGAGGGTGTTGTGTTTAATTATTGTTAATATAATTTAAAAAAAATGAGAAATATTTTAATAATAAATCAATTGTTGATTCTAAAATAATATAATTTATGGTATTTCTTGCTTTTATTTTTCTTGTGAATCTCTATTATTCTTTTGTAGATATTGCGATGTGGATTATGTCATTTGATTTGACTATTTAAGCACACATGTTATTGAATAAAATTAAATTTGAGTTCATCACATTGAAGAAAATTTTGATTTTTCATTTTATTTCTGTATCTAAATGATAAAAAATTCAATCGCTGTGTAATATTTAAAGTAATTATTTTCTTCTTCTCATTTTTATTCGATAAAATCATTTTATTATCTTCTTCTTTAAGTTCTGATACCGAAATTTGAACTGCATTTTTTCAGCCCTCTTCAAAACTAAGATAAACCTTTGGAATTCTAATGTGTTAGATGAAATTTTAAACCATATTATTATGGTTTGGCTCGTTGATATTATTCAATTTGTAAACACTAACAAGTAAGTTTTTGGATCTTCAATGCACTATTCTATAATTAGTTACTTGATTTTATACATTATGGGCATCAATACCCTACCCTTTTGATGCATTTTTTATGAGTTTGGACATTTTGTGTAGAATAATATGATATATTTTGATATAGATCATTAATCAATTCCATGATAAGTAAAGTTTAACCTATACCGACTCCCTCATATATAGTCCAATTTTCGTCCACAGTGATGTATAGTTAAAAGATCCATAAGTTTTTCTCAGTAGGTCAAAATTCCATACTTATCAAACTTACCACGTAGGGCACCAAAAAATGATTTCTATGCTTTGTCTGCCAAGAAAAACTTTTTGCTTAGTAGAAACCTAATCCTTTTTGTTTTGGTTGAATCAGTTCAGTTAGTTAGAGGATGGTAGAACTCGCTTAACCAAGAAGTTTGATTAACTTGTCTCTTGTACCTAATCACCTTTTATTAGCAACTAATACTAAATTCGGGGTGCTGGCGACATTTTGCACATCAAGTGTTAGTGCAACTACTTATTCCCTATAGTTGGTTTTAGGTTTCAATCTTCCAAACATAGTAAATCCTATATAATAAGAAATCATATGAAAAATGCCTTTCTTTGAATGGTGGCTTTCTACATTGAATCAATCTATGCATGTTATGTTGCCTTTAAGTTATGCATCGAATAGTAAATAAGGAGACTGAAGCCTTATTTCTTATTTATTATGGAAACCTAACATGCCATAATTCATTGATTAAATTCTTCTATTCGAAAAGTGGGCGGTGCCAATTTGGCAAGTTTTAGTTGCTTATTGTCATTTTCCTGTAATGTGGAAGTTAACTGTGAGCTAATAACCATCCTTCAATCTTGAAAAAGTTGAATTCCCTTATTTGATTGTTCTGTCTATGGAACTGTCAACATTTGAATTTGCTGCACAAAATTCAAAGTGAAAGTCCAAGTCATTAACGAAAGTAACATATTGGTAAAAATGTGTTTTCCATGATATTTATCGATTTTACTAATTTTGTACATGTATTTCTAAAATATAAAATGCATCTCCAAGAAATTCATTGCATTGGCTATTCCTCAAAACCCTATGTGTGTGTGTGTGCGTGCATACGAGGGACCCTCTATCCCCTTACCTATTTGCCATAGTCATGGAATATTTTTTTGCAAATGGAGATTATATGTCACAATTGACTATTTCAATCTTTCTTTAATAATCAATCTATCATACATCACTTGCTTTATGCAGATGACCTAATTATTATAGTTACGTCAAGTTCTAAAGCAGCTCATGGTATTAAATGCATATATAGTAACTTGGAGAAACTCACTGTACTTATACTTAACAAGTTGAAATCAATGTGCTACTTCGGTAAATTTTGCAAAGAAAAACAAAGCATATTGAACATTCTTGAAGTGCAAGAGGATTTCTTACTAGTTAGACAATTGAGTGCCCCCATCTACAAATGTAATTACATATAATGGGTGGAGAATTAATCATAAAAATTAGAGATAAACTCAATGGGAGAAGCTCAAAGCTCCTCTCTTTTGCAAGGAGGAATGAACAGGTTCCTATAGTTAAAACTGCAAAAGTTACATTCGCATATAAACATATAAATTCCATACTGTTCAATTGAAAAAATCAATTCAGTATATGCAAATTTTATTTGGAGGGGTGGCCTACAAGAGTGAGCTATAACAACCAGCCCCAAAATGGACCTAGTTTACGACTTAATAAAAGTCCATCGAACCTTAGGCTTATATCAAAATTGGCAGTTGATTGATACAATACACACTACGCAATACACAGAGCTATCTATTTGTGCTTTCATATTCTCATAACAGAATGTATAAGATATAATATTAGAAATAAGTACCATTTCATAAAAGAAAACCATTCTAGAACATAACATGTTATCACCAAATCTCGCAACATATCCACATAAAATCTCCATAGTACAATATTCTAACATAACATAATTATCTAAACTAGGTATATTAAAAATATTTAGATAACTACCATAAGTCTTCATCTTCACTTTGTCCTTAAAATTAGCAATTTCTCCTCTAGTCTGTGTTATGATGAGGATGGGGTCAGAACAACAATGTCTGATGAATGAAAATATCAAGCTTTATCATAATAGTATTTGTGCAATATCATTTAGATAAGTAATATATCTTACATGTTAAAAATTATACCATACTAATAACTTCAACTATAAAACCAAAGGCATTTCCAGTCCAATTCAATAACTCTAGCACAACTATCGTTAATAGTGCAAGAATGAGCACTTGAACCACTCAATAGTTTAATTGGAAAATAGGCAGACTCTGACCATTTAATACCTATAAAATAGGCATGTCCCCATCATTTAATACCTAACATAAGGCAGGTCCCTCTATGGTTCGCCCTAGTTGACATCGTTACAAATTCATAAGTCATATAATACTTCTTATATAGAAAAGAGGCGGACCCTACAATAGTCACTTAATACCCCTAAACCAAAAGCGGACCCCTTCAAAGATCTCCGCCTACCGTATCCAAAATGTATTTATGACCAAAGCCCAATTCTAACGACACGGATTAGTCTGATCATTCATAGGTACTGGTAAAAAGATTAAAGAGGTGGACTTATCCTGTAGAATTAGGACTAACCTTGCATCCACTAGGATTATTTATTATAGGCAATTTCTTACATCAATCCATAAAGTCACACTGCCGTTACCCTGATTTAATTGGGCAAACTTTTGTGTGCTTTTGACCGACCCCGCATCCCTATAACTTAGTCATACTTTATATATATACAAATTGTATATATACTATCTCACACAATCCATACTTAAGTTCATATATGGTAAAACTCCTTATTCCGCCTTTAATTATGGATTAATTTCCATAATCATTGATTACTACTTTCGTAAGAAATTTAATGCTATTAACTACCATATTAATAATATTTAATTCGATCAATACACTATGTTTAATACGTTAATAATATACATACACACATGAATGAGATGCAAGGTACAATTATTTCTAGTCATACATAGGGAAAAGGCTTAATAAATTAATTAAAATGTCAAACTCATACAAGTCTCATACTTCAAACAATAATAGTTAATATCCTTAGCCAACACAACTAGACTTGTATAACAAATGGAATAATACCAAACTTATCTCATATTAATATAATAGAATTAACTCCTCTATTTCAAGGAACAAATCTTACAATTTAAATCTTTTATATTCTATTTAACTTTTTCAACTACCACCTTAGAGCGAAAAAAGGATTCATACTTATTTAATGTACAGAAACTTTCTTTATTTTTAGAATCACTTAACGCTACAAGAGAAATCAATGAAGTGGAATAGATTATAAATTGCTTAAATCTCAAACACCTGATTCTACTATAGTAATATAAAACAATTGAAATTCCAATATATTCAAATATTGACATTTACTCGGAGGATTTTGTTGTTTTAGTTTTTAGGGTTTTTATTTACAAAATTTCCCAAGGCATATATCAAATTTAAACAAATACTACATAATTACTTAAATTGGAAAGACTTATATTTCTGCTGATAATTGCCTGCTTCTAGATTAGATTTGATTCACACTATTCCTATTTCTCTTTCAAATCTTCTCCTTCTGAATATACAATAAGTGGATTGTACACAAAGATTAGATTAGATTCAGAATCAGAACAAGAGAGGCATAGGATGAGACATTGAAAGAGATAAATATCTAAACCTCTTACCTAAAAAATCCTAACTATTTCTGAAATCTAAGGGAGAAGAACTCGACTGAGCTTCGCTGCTATTCCCAATCTATGAAGAAAAGCACGGGGTCTAGTGCTCAATTTATAAAGGTGAACCAGAACTATTAGATTAAAAATCATAGAATCTAAGCCATTCGAGCCATAATTTACTCTAGCCACCAGTACATCACAGGTTGATTGCTGCCACTTCGGCGGTCGACCGGTAGCAGTCGACCGGCTTAAGTAAGGCGATCAACCAATTCAATATTTCGGATCATGATATTTTCTTTCTGTTGCTTGATTATTTATTAACTTAATTAATTCGTAAGTTATCAATGGTAACTCTAATGTTTGCTTAAACATTAAGTACCCCTTAACATTAAATATTTAAATTCAAGTTTTAAAATTTCAAATTTAAACTTGTTTGAATTAATTTAAATTCAAAAACTTCAAACATCCATAACTTCTCCGTTTGAACTTCGATTATAAAACTTTATATATGAAAATTGATCAAAAAATCACTACGGACGCAACGGTGCAACTTCTGTGCCCAAACTCTGGATTTACAGAAATTTCATTTTTAACCTTATTTTAATTAATTAATTTCTTACTAAATTTTATTGGGAGTTACACTCTCTCCCCTTTTGAAATGGATTTCACCCTCGAAATCTTCAAGGGAAAACAGGGTAACGTGCACTCAATAAGCATATTATATAACCAAGTTATCTATACAACCATCTACTCAACCAAAAATGCAGTGTAATTATGTATGCAATATACTATAGGTGAGATCAATCCTAACGTGAATGCAAGATCTGACATTGAGGCATATATGCAAGCATCCTAAATATACACGAAATTCTAAATGAGTGAAAAATAGTAGTAAAAAGTGTAACCATCTCCTAATATCCGATCTAGCAAGACAATACAACCGAATATTCAATTTTGAAGTGAAAAGTTTACCAGAGAAAAGCTTGGAATGAGAAACCTTCATATTTTATTTGGTTTTCTATGTGTTTTCCACTAGGTTATCTACCCATCATACTCAGACCAACCTAATTTTTTTTACGAAGCTTCTTAACACTGTGCTCCATTATATATGTGATGACAAAGGGCGAGGCTATCAGCTCTATCTCAATATATGTTGGTTGATCAAGCTATACTACAGTGGTAGAGTCATGTAGACATTTACTCAAGTTTGAAACATGTAAGACGTCATAGACTCCTGCTAACTTGTTCGGAAGCTCCACTCGATGCAAATTTCCTCACCTCTCTAAAATCGAGAAAGGCCCAATTAACCTTGGCATCAACTTCCCAGATGTACCAAACATTGTAACCTTCTACGAGGGGAAACCTTGACGAATATCATGTCCCCAACTGGAAACTCCAATTCCTTTCTTCGCCTGTCAGCATAGGACTTTTGATGTACCTGTGCGGCCTTCATTCACCGTCTAATCATTTTTACCTTCTTCGAGGTCTTGCGGATAAAATCCGATCCAAGTATAATTTTTTCGATAGTTTCCCACCAAAAATTAGGTGATTTGCATGGCCTCCTGTATAAGGCTTCAAAGGGTGCCATGCTAATCCTTGCTTGGCAACTATTATTGTGTGAGGACTCTACTAAGAGTAAGTGTTGTTCCTAAGGTCCTCCAAAATCCATGATGCAAGCTCTCAACAAATCTTCTAAAATTTTGTTCACCCTTTCCATCTGACCATCGGTCTGCTGGTGATAAGCACTGCTAAGATTCAATGAAGTTTCTAAAGATGTCTACAAATACCTTTAAAATCCACTTAGTCAATATGGGGTCCTTATCACTAACAATGCTAACTGGAACCCCATGAAGTCGTAACACTTCCTTGACATTAATCTATACTAGAGATGGTGCGGTCCTATTACTTCTAAGGGGAGTAAAATGAGCTCATCTACTATTACCTTAATAGTATCATTACCCTTTTGATTCCTAGGCAACCCATTATAAAGTCCATCGATATATGCTTCTATTTCCAAGGCGGAACCTCCAATGTTAATAACAACCCTCCGGGCTTCCTTGCTCAATCTTAATCCTTTGGCACATCAAACATTTGGAAACAAGTATGGCAATTCTCTCTTCATCCTTGACCAATAGAAAATTCCCTTTATATCCCCATATATCTTATTTCCTATGGGTGAATGGTGACACTCTACAGGCTAAAATTTATCTTTCCCAAAAATCTTAAAGTTTTCGAGATCGAAGCATTCTTTGTTTCTAGTTGCCAACTTCATTTCCTTATTAACTTATAGCCTTACTTACAATTTATTACTACTTAGATGTCTACATAAAATTACTTATTTATGTTGCTGCTCAATATGTATATATTTGTTAAGTAGTTTATTGCCATCCATAAAATCAACACAGCGGTAAAACTGAATCATACCTCATACCATATCGTATGCTTTTCCAATATCATAAAGGAGACAACTAACGATTACAACCCAAAAACCATAAAAGAAATTTTTGTTGAAAGCTACCTTTCATCATCAATTGGTTTTAGGTCTGTCAACAGATGCAAATGGATGCGGTTATAGTTATATCCACATCCACATTTGAAAATTTAAAACTGCATCTGAATCTACATCTGATATCCATAGATATCAAAGAATTAACATCCATATCGTATACATGGAATTTTTTCGCAATCCGAAAATATCCAAATCTGAAAATAAGATGCTGATAGTTTTGAATATGGATATTTTCGAATATTAGAAAATATCTAAAATATTCGCATCCAAAATTGGAAAATATTTTTTTATACTAAAATTATTAAACTAAAACTTCAAAATTTAAAGATTCATTTTCTCAGATAACATTCACACATAAACTACAATACTTCATCGGTTTTTCAAACAAAAAAAGCAATACATATAGTATTACATGGGTTCATAAAATATTTCAATTCAAATAAACAAAAATATAGTAAAACAAAACGATAACTTTTGTTCTTTTAATTCAAAAAGGGTTAATTTTGATTAAATAAATTTTAGGTATGAGCAATTAGGTCAGACATATTTGCATTCGAGAAACTAAAGGAAATCATGTGGATTATTTCTAGGGCCAAGTTATCTTGAGCATATACATGACTACTGTAGATAGTTTATGTGCCTGTGGCTATTTTGAGTATATAAACTTTATTTGCAAAATTAGAGAAGTCGCTATCATAAACAATATGTGTGAAGAATGTTGTTATTGACTAATGTATTTGATGTAAACTAATGGACGCGGCATTTACATGAAGCTAGTGTTTTATTTCATTTTTGGCATTGTAAACTGCTTAGCAATGTGAATATGGTCACAACCACAACATTTCGAGAAAGGGTGGATGCTGGATATGACAAACCTTTTTTGAGTTCTGAAGCCTTGAATTAATATTGGTTGGAAATGTTTAGAAGTGGAACTAGTTTACATTGACTATTTGCTTTTACTCAATGAGTACAAATCAATGTGCTAACTGTATACCCACATTAAAACAAAGTATCTAAGGGTAGTATAAAAACAAGAGCACATTAGCATAGGACAATACAATAATGAAAATACATGATTCAAAATTAACTAAATATAAGGAGAATACCATCTAAAATAGGATATGTGTGCATGTGTAAAGTTCAACATCATCTAAAACATACACCTCAAAGGAGAATATCATATCAGTACATAATCAGTCACTATATTAAATATCATATCTGGATATGTGTGCTCGCTGCTATTAGTAGCAACTGCTATGTGTTCTCACTGCTGTTAACAGCAGCATCTCTACAACTTTGCCTATGCGACCGGTTAAGCAATGGATGATATTTTATGAAGATTGACAATATTATGAATCGATTTTAATGGTTTTGACATTAAAAAAACCTTGTGCGACCATCTCTATAGTGGAGCTGATGCTTAAACTACGAGCTATATATCTTTGTTGTTAAATAAATTTTTTTAATCCATAACATTAAATGGATATATTTCTAAACTAATTTCAATATGTAAAAAACTAACCAACGTCCGACGGTAACCAATCCTTAATAAAACTTAAGGATTCTACTATATCTAAAGATAATGAGGATCTAGTTTTGGTTATCAATCTACCTCCACTACTAAAAGAGGATTCGGATGCTACAGTAGATAAAGGAAAAGCTCAAATATCACAAGCAACTCTCGCAAGAATAAGAAACGTAGGGCCATTTGTTTTCCTCCACATTAAAATATCAAGGTTGTCATCAGTTTTAATGGGCAACAATTCATCTTCTAAATACTTATCGAGCTCCGTCTTAGAAACTTGTAAGCTTCCAATTTTTCTCTCTCTATAGTTCCATCATTTAAGATCCATTTTTGTTCTCTTTTTTAGCCCACTATTAGAATTATCCTCCAATGAATAAGAAGAAGTAGATACATTCATATAGGAAGCACTTTCTCTTTCGTACGAATAGAAAAGAGCTTCCAATGATTCATAAATTTTTCTTACATGAACTTTTGCTTCTTGTCCATAAATCATACCATAGAAAAATTCAATGTAGGTCATTCTATAACGAGGATCAAAAACCATGTCATTACTCATCATTAAACTACAAGTCCTCCGGTACTTGTCAAATTTAACTCTCATCATTTATGCCATAGAGATAATATACATATGCCCACTTAACTCCCAACTTGTAATTCTTTCATAAACACCACACATACTTTTAAAATATAGATCAGTTGTTGGCTATTTAACACTTGAAAATTTAAGTGTAACTATATAAAAGATTTTCAGGCATTCACGGATTTCTTTTCCTATCTCTCACTCTTGCCTTGAAGGCAAACATCTATAATCAGAAGTTAACTTAACTAATCGCTCAAATGTAGGACGCAATTCAAGTGCACTTTCAAGCATAAGGTATGTTGAGTTCCATCGTGTTGGAACATCATAGGAAACTCCTTTTCTAGTTAATCTAGTTTGTGCCAGTGTGTTTTTCCAACTTTGTTTTCTAGATTGTAATGACTTTGTAAAATTAATACTTAATCTTATCTTCACAATGACATTATGCACAGCTTTTGACCAATCTTACACAATTAAATTCAATACATGTGTGCAACAATTCATATGAAATAAATCACCATTAAAACCAAGACACCTTAACCATCTAACCAATCCTTGAGATCTCTTATCATAACATCATTATTAGAAGCATTGTCAATGGTAATTGAAAATAGCTTTTTATCTAAATTCCAATGCAATAATTTTGTTTTAATAACAGCACTAAGTGCAAGTCTATTGTGTGAAGGAGGCATTTCATGATAAGCAATTACTTTTTTTTTTGCAATTTCCAATCATCATCGATGTAATGACAAGTTATTACCTACATTTTGATGTTCGGATGTCCATAAATCTATAGTAATATTAACATTAGTAGACAAACTATCAAACATTTATTGTAATTCAGCTCTTATATCAGCACAATGCTTCAACACATCACAATGAACTGTATTTACAGAATAAAGCTTAACAATTGGTTTAATACTCTTAACATATTCTTAAAAGTAAACATGTTCGGTCATATTGAATAAATAACCATGTTGGAAACTATATGAGCAAAACTCATTCGAGTCTTATTTTGATCAAGCTTCTAACTTGCTAATTTAAATGGTTTATTGGAGAACATTGTGTAGTCAAAAGTTGTTTCCCGGATAGTTTGTTATTATTAGTATTTTTGGGACAGACTTTTATGTGATTTTTCAGATGTGTTATTCCTAGTGATATACCATTGAATATCCTTAAACAATGTTTACAAGTGGCCTTAATACTATTAGTACCCTCCAATACTTCTCTATCAAAATCTTTCCATACCACGAATTTCATGGGCTTTGCATTTAAGGTTCATTTATTCAAAGATTTTGAGCTTGTAGAAAACTAGAATCCATGGTTTGAATTTCTTGCACAACTATGTTATCGTCGGCAAAAGCATTTGATACAAATGCAATATATTTATTACTACAATTCGATGAGGTGTTTGCCACGTCTACAATATAAAAATAATTATTTTTTTATTTACAAGTTTACAATATCTCTAAATACAAGCATAACTGTAACTAATCAAAATTTTGAACATTACATCCCCTTTATTTTGTCTGCCACTAATCTGGCTATCCCCTTAATCTCTCTTTTTTAAGCACTAAATCTAGTAACTTCATGAAGGTAACAGCTATACATTTAGGGTATTACATATTATAAATTATCATGACAACATCAAATTACAGTCCTGCAAATCAGACTGTTGATTATAAAAAAGTTCAATAAAATATGAATGACGTATGCGATTTGCAGATTTGCTAATCATGATGGAACAGAAGATTGCAGGGATGTAATGTTAACCATAAATATAGGGATTGAATTGAAAACATCAATAGAACGTAACTAAATCAAATTTTAGATTGGTCATGTTTTATTTAAAATCGAAATTGCAATCGTCAACACTCCAAATATCGTTGTTAGAGGCATTGATTAACAGTAAATCAAAACCAAATTATACCAGCGGCATTGATCAATGTAAAATTGCAATCTTAGATCATTCGATTATCAATAGTAAATAAAATAGATAATATATAAAATACTAGATTTCAAAATCAAATTATACCAAAGGCAGAGCAGATTGCAGGAGCAAGTCGGCAACACTCGAAGTTTAGATCGCAGGAGCAATTGTCGATAAAGATATCCTTGCTTTTGTTCGTATGAGAAACGCGCGATTTTGGGTACGATTATTAGAGCAACACATGATTCAGGAGCAACATGCAATTCTTATCGTAGGAACAACAGGCAGTTCAGATCGTAGAGCACTTCAAATCATAGGAGCAACCATCATCGATCGTAGGAGGGCATTGAGGTAGATTTACATTTTAGGGTTCAATTTAAGGCTTTGACTATAAAATGAATGGGAGAAGCATCGTGGCTTGAGTAATGAATATAATTAGGGCTTATTATCTAAACGCATGTTGGTCATGTATATGGAATCCAACGATTGTATGAAATTTTTTCATAAAATTGGAGTAAGTACTAAATTTTAGTTACAATTTAACATAGCTGCCTACTTAAAATAACAGTTGTTATAAACGTGCTTAGTTTTGGATTGGACAGATGTTTTTCGGATACGGATACACTCATATTTGCATCCTCGTCTGAAATTCTTTTCAGATATCGGATATCCGCATCCGCTTTTCGGATATTGGATAATATATGTATTTTCATATATAGATTCAGACAGATTTTGAATTTTTTGGATATCTATTGATAGGCCTACTAGTGTTAATGATGTTGGAGTCCTAATGCTCCTTACCTATCCAAGATGGACATCCCTAGTATGTCATTCCACCATCACCCATCTTCCGTAATACTCATTATTGGTTTCTAACAAACGTGGTATATCTATTACTTTAATTAGCATACCTGTAATAATTGATCATTAATGTCAATTTGGACCATCTCTAATCCATCCTCATTTAATTCCCTTTAATCTCTTTGCCTGTTTCGAAATCCACCTAATATGCCGATTCTATTCCTCCACAAATGCCCTTTTAAATCCCCTAATCAATCCTCATTTAATTCTTTTTAATTTTCTATTAACTAAAAATTTATTACCTATTAAATTTGCAATTAATATCCATAAATCCTGGTCCAATAATTACTGTGTTATTTATAATTAATACGGATACCATTGTAGATTACCGATTTATATATAAATTTCTAAACTAGAACATTCCTCTCCACATTTAATTAATCAGTGCTATCCTCCAAAAAGGATTACTGTTATAATCTTCCATAAATAAACCAAAAGTAAGAGTTTTTCTTCGTTTGTAAGGAATTATTTCTTTTATTGAAATAGATAATGTAAAATATGGAAAATAATATCCATATCTTACACATCTCTTTCCTTTTTTGGTATTGTTAATTCAAGCGACACACTTTTATACATATTTTAGGATTGGATAATTTATGGAAATGACATGGAACCCGCTCCAAATAAATCGAAACATAGAAATTAACAATCCAAGTCAAATAGAGCAACCTAATTTACAACCCAATTATAGCTCTGGTATATCTTTTAAACTTTACAAATATTCTACAGAAAAATGCTTACGACTGATTTTGAATTTACAGATTAGGTTGTACATACCATTCTTATTTTATTCATATCATAAAACGTTTAAACTTTCTTATTTAGATTGTAATCCCTATCTACTCCATAAAATATTTTGGTTTGGTTTATTTCCCACCATTCTTACTAAAGTTTCAAAATCAAGAATTACCTAATCTGAACCCTTTATCTTTGAAAATATAAACTTAGAATCCCCTATCACACTAGTATGTGACATTTGAATTCAGAAATTTCCTAATCTCGAAAAATAACCTTCAAGCATATTTTTTAAAAGAATTTCCAACTTGCAAAAATGTTTGGGGAATCGAATTCCTAAAACATTCAAACACCATACTTTATTTTATTCAATAATAATTCTGTTTTTGTTAAACACTTGAATAAAAAAATTAGAAACATTTGGACCCAATTTCTCATAAGAATTTGTGACGATCCGGAATTTTGAGCAATATCAATTTAATAATCTTTGATAATAATTAAATTGATTTGATCATTTTATATTATAAATTGACAAGTTAAAATTATTTCAAAGGCTGAAAATAATAATTTGTTAATGTCTATTAATATTTTCTTTGCAATATGAATAGGTAAGATTAAATTCTTTTGAAAGTTTATAATGATTTGATTTGGAAATATTTATTTTGGTAAATAAGAAGTTTTTAATGTAATAAAACTTTATATTCAAATTGTGATATATATAAATCTATATATTGTGATTTGATATTTGTTTTAAAATTTAATATGGAAATTAATAAATTTAATGTTAGAATGTTTCTATTTGAAATGTGTATATATATTTGTACATATATGTTTTAAAAAGGAATTTTATTAATTTGAGTTTAATAAGTATTTCCAAACTTTATTTAGATATATATATTCTTGAAATTGAAATGTTAATTTGATTTAATGACTTTGAATTGATAATTGAGATTTTAATTTTAAATAACAAAGTTAATTCCTTATTTATGATAAATATGTAATTTAAGCTTTTAAATAAGATTTAAATTAAAAGTTCATTTGTTTTAATAATCTTTCATTTTAATTTTAACATAAGATAAATTGTTTTAAAATTTCTATATAAAGAATTAAAATAGATATCTTAAGCTTATAAACATATATTATATAAAATAAATCAAAATATAAGTTATTTAAATTTACATGAATATTTATTAAAAAGGTAAATACACATTTCTATATTACATAATTACAAATACATAGCTTAATAATTATAAAATAAAAGGAAGTAATATTTATAAAACATTAATTAAACTTTAAAATAACACTTGTTAACTAGTTAGTGTATGCTAATGACACTTGTGAAGTATATTGCATATAACATGACAAATGTCTTTTCCATTTATAATAATAAAATTTAAAATTTTGTTGTAAAATTAAAAGAAAAGATTTATCCTTCAGCTGAAAACATTTTTTTTCTTCAACTCAAACAAAAATACAAAACAAAGATCAGGAAAAAAATGAATGAAAACCTGGAATTGCAATTCGAAAACAAAAGGAGGAGAATACTTGAATCTGTAAATCTGGAGATTCAAATCAAATACAAAGAAATTCAGAAGAAAATATCAACATGCAAGTTCTTCATCACATTCAACATGCATTCTAGAAATTAATCATCACTTCAACATGCAAGATAAATTGAAGCCTGGAAAAATGCAGTTCTGTTCTCTGCAATAAAGGTGAGTAAATGATTTTTTTTTTAAAATAGTTCAAACTTGGATTCCACTTGTTATTGTGATTATATCATGATGTTATCTTTAGTAGTTGATTTAAATTAGATTCAAGTTTGAATTATGAATAATGGATTTTCCTGAAAGGTTAAAATATATATTCTGTGCAAAACAAAGGTTTAAAGTTTTATAATAAATTCAATAACTGGTTCATGAATTCGAATTAGAACTTGAATTGTAAATAGAGGTTGTTTAAATTCAAGTAAACTATCATTTAGAAACAATTATGAGTTTTAAAAGTGAATAAATGATTCTAAATACTTGAATTTACAGTAAAATATAAATTGGGTCAAAATTTGATGAATTCAATTTCAAGTTTTGATTGCATGATTGAATTGCAAATGGAAAATTATTAATTTTAATACTTGAATCATAATTTTTAATGGGGCAATTAGTGAGCATTTTGGGATTTACTGATTTGGGGTTTTTGGCCAAATCACGGCAAACGGCGGCATATTGACCGACGTGAGTGAACTCGAAGGTGGAGGGGGCTTCTGGGATCATGCGAAAAATACTTCAAGAATTTTTAATTGAGTGAGATGGCCGATAATAGAGGAGTTAGGGTTTTATTACCTGTTTTTGGCTGATGTGTTCATCGTGGTTTCACGGTGTCGTGGGGATACCGGAGGTTATCGCGTGTATTTCTGTGGATTGAGGGGATTGTGATGAAGCTTCGGCTAGGGTGGCGAGGTGTATCGTGCAGGGGATGATCGGCGTTGTGGAATTTTCTGGTCATAGTGTTTCATGTTGGTGGGTTCGAAGGTCTTTTTTTCGAAATCTCGAGAGTTTTAATTTTCTGGGTGATGAAATTGGATGTGGAAGACGAGAGCGACTTGGGGATGGTTGGTATGGAGATCGCCAGCGGCCATCGGCACTGTGCACGTTAACGTGCACGGTGACATGTTTTGGCTTTGGGTTCTGGGAAGAAGAGGGGAGGAGACTCGAAGCCTCCATCGTGTTTTGTTGTGTGGGACTCGAAGCAGAAAGAAAGGTGGAAGCACGGGGTGTTTTCTGGTTTTACTCGGGGAAGACTCGGGTTTGGGTAGGGGTTTGCTCGAGTTTTTAGGTCAAGCATGTTTTGGGCTTTGTCAGTAAAGTTTTTAAAGCTTGAACAAAGAAATTTTGATTTTTGAAACTAAATTGTTTCAAGTTAAAGTTTTAAATGAGTTTTTATATTTTGAAATATGGAAGTTTTAAAAATAAAATAAGTGAATGTTGAATAAAGTTTGTATTAAATTTTATTTAAAGATCTTGGAAAGGTTTTAAAGATTTAAAAGTTCAATTTAAATATGTTTAATTATAATTGATTTTTAAATGTCATATTTTAATAATTAAGAATTGATAATCAATTGTAATAAAGAATTATCTTATGTAAATTGGAAATTTTGATTGAATTAAAGATAATTAAATTTGAAAAAATAATAATTAAGATAATTAGATTATTAACCATTTTAGGTATTTGGTTAATATAAATGATTTAATTAAGACGATGTTTTCTTAATTAAGAATTTTTTTAATATAATAAGTTAAGAATCATTTAATTAATTTTAAATGATCAAGTTAAATAGTTAATTAAGTTATTAACTTGAGATTAATTAAGACAATCACTTTAGGGAAATCTAATATAATTACTTTGGAAAGTAATTAAAGTAATTAAGTAGTTAATTACTAGAAGTTATTAAGTAAAAGATAATTACTTTATGAAAAGTAATTAAGTAAATGTGTCCTAATAGGAACAGAACAAACTATGTCGATTCAAGAGCAACTTAATTCCTATAGAAAATGGCGGATGTAAGAATCCACAGTGAATTATGTCCTTCAAGTCGCACGTTGCTTTCTACCACATCGTTTTAAACGAAGTTTTACCATAACACTCCTCTCATTTTAAATTTTATTTTGAAACGGTATGCAATTGATTCAATATGGAATCATGAATAGTCATTGGCTCAATGATACAAAATATTTTTTATGTATGTATCTAGGGAAAGGTAAATAATTATCTGGAAAAAAGTCTTATATTATAAAGGATTTAAGTTATTTCGCCCCTCTATCCTATGGGGTGAAAGAAATTTCTAAAAAAGAAAAAAGAAAAGTGAATCCATTTCCTTAAATCTAATTAAAATCTTCAACAGATCATTCGGGATGTTATGTTAAATTATGGAAAAAATTCTTCTCGAACAAATATCTAAAAAGAATGGCCCTATGGATTTTCCAATTCCGGAATAAAATCAGTTATTAACAAAATATAAGCTATTCCAATAACTCGAAAAAGTCATAAGTTTCTCTATATTTATAATATAGATTTTTCAAATTTCTTCGAGTACCCGGGTTCATAAAAAAAAGAATTTTTGTTTTCATGAGTATGAAATAGAAAAGGATCCCTTTTTCTCTTTCAATTCAGAATTCCATAATAAATTACATAATACGAGAATTCAGATTTCATGGAAAAAAGAGTTTTCCTAAGTAACTTACTTCAATATGACTATTAAAATAGTAGTCTCTTAATGATATACCCAAAAATTGTTTTGAATTTAGAATTCAATGAAATATCTTTATTTCTACCCGTACACTCAATCGTATTTGTGAAAAACTAAATGAAAAAAGTTTTATTTTTATAGAAAAATCAGAACAAAAGGTGACACTATATCCAAGATTAAAGAAAAAAAATTCCAAACTTAAAGAGAAATTTGTTAAAGAGAAGAATCTTTCCTTTCTCATGTAGACGCTCTGGGACGGAAGGATTCGAACCTCCGAATAACGGGACCAAAACCCGTTGCCTTACCACTTGGCCACGCCCCATTTCGATTTCGAATTTCTCTTTGATACTAATAAAGACTAATATTGGTATTAGTCGTTCGTCAATCCCAATTCAAATATATATGAAATATATTACTGCTAGGATTCAACACATGAAAATATAGAAAAAAATGATTGATCATTCCATAAAATTAAATTAAGATATTGTATGAAACTAAAATTCCTTGTATTCTCATTTGAGAATGAAAGGGAAGATTTTTGATTTGAGAACGTTCGAAGAACAAGAAGGTTTTTTGACCTACCTTTTAATTTTTCCCTCATAAAAAGAACTCAATCAAAATCTAATTTTCTAATCTACAAGAATGAAATGTTTGTTATGCTTAATATCTTTAGTTTAATCTGTATCTGTCTTAATTCTACCCTTTCTTCGAGTAGTTTTTTCTTCGGCAAATTGCCCGAGGCTTATGCCTTTTTCAATCCTATCGTAGATGTTATGCCTGTCATACCTGTACTATTTTTGCTCTTAGCCTTTGTTTGGCAAGCTGCTGTAAGTTTTCGATAAACTCTTTAATGCTCCGAAAAATTCATGATTTTTACGAATTTTCTAAAAATTTATAAGATCTTATAAATTTTACATTATGAACCCTCCATTCGAAAATAGAAATTCTTGTTCTTGTATTATATTGAATAATCGCACGGTGAGAAATTTTGATCAACTTATTTCCTCGTTCTGACCTTCCAGTAAACAAGGACTTTCTAAAGACCCCACAACACCAAATAATGGATATGACCAAAAATACCAAAAATTTTTGGTAATGAAGGAATCAGAATCTTGCTTTTCTTATTATTATTACATTACAAAAACAAAAAATTAGTAAAAATTACCTTTTTCAAGAAAAGACTTCATTTTCTTTTTGGTTTCTTTTTGGGGCACTATATCAACATGGTGTATGTGATAAAAAATAGGCAATCTATTTCCCTTTTCAAAAAAAAAAATATTGGAGATTGTGTAATGCTTACTCTCAAACTCTTTGTTTACACAGTAGTCATATTTTTTGTTTCTCTCTTCATCTTTGGATTCTTATCTAATGATCCGGTCCGTAATCCTGGACGTGAGGAATAAAAAAAAAGATTTTGAAAGTCTGAAGCGATCGAGAGGAGCGGAGAGAGAGGGATTCGAACCCTCGGTACAAATAATTCGTACAACGGATTAGCAATCTGTCGCTTTAGTCCACTCAGCCATCTCTCCCAATTCAAATTGCAAATTTTTTATGTGGTGTGACAGGCGAAGTAAAAAAAAATTAAATTGAAAAACCTTACTTCCTTGATTTTCATTTTGTAAGAAAAGTCCATTCCCCCGGCCAGTACTTAACCAGGCCGGGTTATTACATTACTTCTGATGAATCAATCATTTCATAGATCAAATGATTTCATTTTTTGTTTTTATTATATCAAATCAAAGATACTTGTTATTGAAGTTATTGAAGTAACAATAAAGACAATTTTTATCTCAATTCCAAGTGTAATTTCTTAGTATTAGTAATATAATACTATAGAAAATACTATAAATACTATAGAAAATACTATAAAATATACTATAAAATATGAAAATGAAAGAATATTAAAATTAAAAATTTTTTTTTATTAGTATTTATTAATTAGTATT